>CP106715.1:25294619-30294619 GCA_025503065.1 Gossypium bickii | reverse complement strand
ACTATTACCCACATTTATGACAAAACCCCAAAACATACATAACCAAATATTTAGCCATATTCGCATGGCTGTTATATACAAGGTCAAACATCGTATGTTTGTAAAACTTCATCTAGCCTATACATGCCTTCTAAATCGCAACCAAAAATTCAAAATACCAAAGGAAGGCGATAGTGTGGATGACTTCTTGAAGATCCTTCTCGAGTCCGCAACGTGACCAAAATCTATAAAACAAAGAAGAACATTTCACGTAATTAAGCTTACTAGCTTAGTAAGTCCTAACTCATGATAATAAAACATTTATGCTTGAAAACCAATTGTAGATATACATTCGGCCATGATGCAATTGGATATTAACATTCATCAATTTTTAATAGTCAAGATAACCATAATTTATTCTTTGACATAATTTAACTAAAGGACTTACCTCGGTCGTCGATGAGCCGTGTAAATCGGCTACTCGATAATCTTTGCTTTTCCTCGATCTTGTTTCTTCTCTTTTAGTTCCCGATCTAAAATGTTAAATAAATTTTGTTCATATTCACTCTATCCCTTTTACTCAACTCAAAACAATTTACACACAATTAAATTCAAGAAAACTAGGAACCGAATCCTTACTTCATACATTTAGTTTAAACAACCACCCCAAATTCAAGCATTTAACTTTTTCAATTTAATCGATTTCACACCACAATATAATTTTAACTCATTTGGATTTCCTTTCCATGGCCGAATGGCCCTTAGGTCTCTAGGATCCCCTATAACCCTTCCTTCTATCACCTTAATGTACTTTAGTTTAAAAATTTATCTTCTTACCTATGGCCATACATTCACTTTATAAGTATACATGTATAGCCGAATACAATAGCTCAAATTCATTTCTCTCTTATGGCCGAATATGTCAATTCAATACCCATGCATTTTCCTCAACATACAACCAAGCAACAAGCTAAATAATCACACCAAATTCATGCATTTAACTAATCCAATTCAACCTATATGGATTTCTTCTACATGGCCGAATGGCCCTTAGGTTCTTAGGATTCTTTATAACTCTTCCTTCCATCCATTTTACCCTTGCACTAATTTACTTCAAGCAATCAAGTCTTAGACTTAGTCCACCCAATAATTTTAACATCACATATAAAAGTCTTCTATGGTTAATTTCATTATAAGAGGATGGCCTAACATCAAAACACAAGGAGAATTTTTCATGAATATCCATCTCAATATTCGGCCAGCTTTGAAGGTATCTTCAAGCCAAATCAACCAAATCTTCTTACAAGTTCATGCCATTTCTTCTCATATTATCTAACTTATTAACACAACAAACTACAACATTATCCCCATGGCCGAATCTCATCATACCAATATTAACAACTTTTGTTTGTTTCAAAAGAAAAATGATCAAGAATTTAAGCCATATCAAGGTAGGTTTTAAAAATCAAGTTCAATTCTTACCTATCCTATTGCATGCAAGGGCCGAATGGGGAGGTTGAAGTTCTTCTCTTCTCTTCAAGGTAAGAATCGGGTAAGAAGGGGATGAATGAAGGGGAATTATTTTCCTTTTTGTTTTTATCTTTTTATCATAAAATATAGCATGCTTTTTCTTATAAAATTACTAAAATCAATATATATAATTAAAAGCATATATTCTTGGCATGCTTTTAATTTAATAATGCCTAAATATCATACAAATAAAAAAAAAAAAGAACATAAAAGGCATGCTTTTAGTCCACCTTGTTTAAAAATGGGGAATTTGACATGCAAATCCCCATGTTTAATGGACCATTTACGTAGCCCCCTTTTTATTAATGCCCACTACTTTGGTTCTCCTTGCAATTTAGACCTTTTGCAATTTAAACACTTAGATGGTTAAGATTTTCCACGAAATTTTTACACTTACTAAATCACACATAACAGACACAAAACATAATATTTAAAATAACTCTCAGGCTCGGATTCGTGGTTCCGAAACCACCGTTCCGATTAGGGTCAAAATTGGTCTGTTACATAGGAAGCACACACATTCAGTCATCAAACATTAGCATACAAGTACATCCACAAACCTACATTCATCATGGAGGGGTATTTTCGTCATTTCACTACCCAGGGGTATTTCTGTAATTTATCCTACAAGGGTATTTTCGTAATTTTAAAAATAAAGTTCCTTGTTGGTTTCATAAAATAAGGGTATTTTGGTAATTTTTGCAATCTAGGAGTATTTCGGTATTTCTACAATTCGAGGGTATTTCGGTAATTTTGTAATCTAAGGGTATTTCGGTAATTTTACAAATCAAGGGTATTTTGGTCATTTTACAAATTAGGGGGGATTTGGTAATTTTACAAATCAGGGATAATTTGGTCATTTTGCAAATCAAGGGTAATTTGGTAATTTTACAAATTAGGGGTATTTTGGTCATTTTACAAGTCAGGGGTATTTTCAAAAATTTTACAAAACTAAGTTTTTTTTTAGAACAGGGGTATCTTGGAGATTTCGATTTCAAAAGGAATAGTAGTAGCGTTCAGGTGTTTGTGGTTTTTGGTTATTGTCGTGTATTGTGTGTGTTTTTTTTCCTTTTAAAAACCCTTGACTTTGTAAATCGGGGTATTTTCGTAAATCTGGGGGTATATTTGCAAATCATAGGTATCTTGGTAATTTTCAAAATAAGGGTATTTTAGCAATTTTCTGAAAATAAGGTGGTTGGTCCCTTTCGGGTTTTAATTATGGATTTTGGCCCGTCAACAAATCCTCGCGGCTAGGGTGAAGCAAATACTACACACACCGTGTAGGATTCAGTGAAGAGGAGGTGAGTCACTAGGACTGCTTAAGTACCAAGCTCTTCCGGATCCAACCCTAGACATGCGCATGCCTGTTGCCACACCCTAGTTTTGCGACTCGTTCACGGGTTTGTTTAGTGAAATTAAGTCTTATGAGATTTTAGGAGTTGTTTCAGCTAGGCCTAAAGTCCATCAAGTTCTAATCTAACTAATCTACGTCCCGTAAAGCCCATCAAGCCCACATACTTATAATCACACAATGAGTCCAAAATACTTACCTGGCGGACTTGGGCCGGAGATGCAGGTGCCATGCTGAGAAAAACCATCCTGTATATTTTATAAACATGCAAAACCCATCTTTAGAAAATGTTTTGAGCCCAAAACCCCCAAAGCCGAGTTTTGAACCTGGCTGTGATACCAATTTGTAACACTCCAAACCCGGCCCAAACACTACAACCGGATCTGGTATGTCACTTGAGTGATTTTGCAAAACATGTCGCATTTTGGAAAATGATTTCTAGGTTTAATCATTAATACTAAAAACTTAATAATTTATTAAGTCATATAAGATATAAAGTTATAAATTGCCTTGGTGAATTTTAATTAAAAACCAAAAAATCTTGTACATGTCTTAGCTTAATTTTAATCATAAAAATTAAAATGTCTAATAATTAAACCCAACTTAAACCCAAAAACATAAATAATAGTCTAGTGGCCCATGGCCTTATTACAACGAGGTTTAAACCCATTAAATAAAAATATAAAATAAAATACTAAAGTCCTTTTTGCTGAATCCAAATGTTCTTTTGCATGGCCACCTCGCGTTCCTCTCCAGCCCTGTCCGATGCACTAGGTGTCACCTGAAATTATTAAATTAAAAGGGTGAGTCACGAGACTCAGTGTGCAACACTCATGCACCATTAGATTTGGGCCTTAACCCCACAGAACAGAATAATAAATTCATGTATATAACAAATAATATGCAAAGCCCAACCCATTTCCTATGTATCCATCCGCTACACGCCACCCGTACCAGCCATACACACCATTGGGGATTTTTACAATCAACCTACACCGCTACATGCCTTGATGGCAGTCGTGATGCTCATCATCAAATCATGGCCGTAGCCACTACAGCAGATCACGGCAAAAGCGGCTACAATAGATCACGGTAAGGAACGGCTACAACAGATCACGGTAAAAATCGCTACAACGCATAGCTTCCTCCTTTCATCAAACCCAACCCATGCAATTATAGAAAATCAGCATACTCATATCATTTAATCAGAACATTTATTTAGAACGACAGGGATCCCTAACCTGGTGATTTGCTTCACCCTCTTTGGGTTTCAAATGTTGTGCCGGGATTTCGGCATTTAACAGAACATATAAGACTTATAATCATATATTTAATAAACAGATCTAGATGGTGTGGAGAGTTACACACCTGATTAATGTCGATACCCTTGCTAGATCGATCTACAACTTTGCTCAAAAAGTCAGAAAGATGTGAAAATAAGGCCTCTTCTATATTCGGCCAGGAGTTAGTAAATCCTGAATTTACACATTGAAACTAATAGATCTTCTTGCCTTAAAATCTCAAAAGTAACACGATTCGAGTGCTACCGATATATAACTTAGAGATCTATGTGATTGACTCCACTAAAGTTCCCTTCAGGTTTCAGCACAAGTAGGCACCACAGAAGCAATTCGGCAATCACAAGAGATGAGATCTAGGGATTTTGGCTTTTAGGAAAATCCCGGAAAAAGTATGAATAAGAGAAGGCTGATGTGTCTTTGGCTTTTAAAATACTTGAGTGAAGAGTTTGGGTTTCTGACAGGAAAAGGGAAGAAGAAAAGAAAGCAAGGAAGAGACTTGAAGATTTCGGCTAGGAAGAAAAAGAATGGAAAGAGTTTCGGCTTTTCAATCAAAATGAAGATGAGGGATTAGGCTTAGACATTTCGGCTTTTGCAGAGAATGAAGAAGAAGATGTAACTTTAGGAGTTTTTGGCTTTTACTCTGAGAATAAGAGAAAAGAATGTGAGAAAAACCCAAATACCGAAATTGAAGAGATATTCCCCCTATTTATAGAAATTTCAGCACTTACCTATCCTTACAGATAAATCCTATCTTTTCTCCTTTATCTTAATCCACTAGTTCATCTAAAAGAGACTTAATTATCTCTAACTCCTCCCTCCTTTATCAGCATATTATCCACATATTTTAATCATTAAATTCCCTAAACTTTAGCCTTTATCTGCTTATTATCCACATAAAATAAATTCCTAAATAATAGCCTTTATATGCTTATTATCCACATATTTTAAACATTAAAACCCCTAAATTTTAGCCTTTTTGCCATCCACTCCACCTAATCCTAATGCCCAAAATTTAGCTAACTTAAATTAAAAGAATTGGGCTCCATGAAACTTAAATTTGGGCCCCTTACTCCCTTGTGTGGCGTCACCTCCTAAGATTGGGCCACAAGCCCACTTTGGAGATACTACCTTTTAATGTAACACCCCTTACTCGAGACCATCGCCGGAATTAAGCAAGAGGCATTACTAGACTTGACTACAAGTTCAAAACATGAAAATCTTAAAGCTGTCAAACTGCGTTGTGCCGACTAATTTGGCTATAACTCGAGTTACAAAATTCGAAATTCAGATCCGTAAATTTTCCTTGAAAGTAGACTCATATATCTATTCACCATAATTTTTCTAGAATTTTTCACGTGGCCAATTTGTACAGTTTATTCTTCAAAGTTACCCTTATTACACTGCTGGACAGTTCTGACCTATCCTTATAAAACTGCAGTTATCTGATTGCACAATTTTCCAATGGTGTTCTTATTTATACCAATGAAAAATAGACTCATTTAGGATTCTACACATATAAACCATGATTCCTAATTATTTTTATACAATTTATGGCAATTTTTCCAAAACTGAACAGTGACTCACGAATGCATTCAGAGCAGGTTTCACTAGAACTCAATTATCTCATAATAAATAAATCGTTTGCCTATTCTGTTTCTTTCATATAAAAATAGACACAATAAGGTTTAATCTCATATCTCCTTCACTTTCAAATTCAATGTACCCAATTTTTAGTGATTTTTCTAATTTACATCAATGCTGCCACTACAAGCTGTTCTGCTAAATTTTATGAAAGTTAAACTTCTAGCCGAACCTACCTACTTCCCAAATTCAAGGATTTATATGTATGCAAATATTTCTTAGCAAAAACGATTAAACCTGGATATAAAATTTCATGAACATTGCCGTCATGTACCAACATACATATCGTAACACAACATCATATTTACTAAGAAAAATTGTAGCCATTTTCGCATGGCTATCATAAACACTTACAAGGTTAAATATCGCATATTTCTAAGACTTCATCTAGCCTATACATGCCTTCTAATTCGTAACCAAAATTCAAAATACCAAAGGAAGGCGATAGTGTGATGAGCTTCTTGACGATCCTTCACGAGCCGCAAGCGTAACCAAAATCTATAAAACAAAGGAATCATTCCACACGATAAGCTTGCTAGCTTAGTAAGTCCTAATTAAACATATATTTATTTAAGTGAAATACATACAACCATTCGAATTAATATCTTCTATCACTAATCCGAACATAAATAATACATAACCTCTTTTATTTATGAAGCCGAAACAACTTAATATCATTGATGCACTTAATACTAAGCTTTACCTTTCTTATTCACATACATCAATCATCAAGTATATCACAGACTTATGTACATATCATATGCTTATCCAATCAACTAAATACATTCATGCTTCCAAATATTTACTATCACATGATATGATTTGCATATACATATTCATTCATCTCTAATAAATTAATGTATAAAACTTTCACTTACTCGAATACTTGTTTGTCATTTTATTGAGTAACACAATTATAAAATACATACCTCTCTGTCGAATTTATACGAATCATGCGTCTAAACCGAAATTTCTTGATATGTTCATAACTTGATTTTCATGCACTTAGAGCTCAAATACATTCACCAAGCACTAGGCCTCGCTGGACTTAAGGTCCAAGTATATCATCACGGCATTAAGCCCGCTAGGCAATAAGCCCGAATTGTTTCACCGCACGTGGCACGCTAGGCTAAAAGCCGAATTATTTCACCGGCACAAAGCCCGCTAGGCTCAAGCCCGAATTACTCACCGGCTCAAGGCCTGCTAGGCTCGAAGCCCGAATTACAACATAATTAAGCCTTCGATACATATTTATTAATGCTAACATCACAACCAAATCATATACATCATATTACATTCACATATCATATCGAAACCATATACTTGTTCAAATCACATTAACAAAATATATTTAACCCAATTTAGCCCTTTACATTCGGCTAACACAAAGTTTTATAGTCAACATTATTAAATTTCATCCTTTAACATGTTCATAATTAACTCTTTAACATATAAGTACTTAAGGACTTACCTCGGTTGTCGATAAGCCGTGCAAATCGGCTACTCGATAATCTTTGCTTTTCCTCGATCTTGTTCTTTTTTCCCGATCTAATTTGGTTCAATTTTAACCAATTAACCACACGTCCATTCAATTCAAGAACAAAATCATAAAATACAAAATTTCAAGACATAACAATGTGCATTCGGCATACAAGCACTACCTTGTTCAAGTGCATTCAAAATATTTGGGAACACTTTGATAATAATCTCATTATCGTGCTTTAATTTAAAACTTATCTTGTTGTCTATGGCCACATATTAACTTGATAAAAGTGTACCTATGTACCCGAATTCAATAACCCAATTTCATGCTCTCCTATGGCCGAATATGCCAATTCAAAGTACCCATGCATTTTCTTCCACATACGACCAAGAAACAAGCTAGATAACCACAACTTATTCATCCTAATTCCAGTAGAATATTAGCTTGTTTAAACCCAAAATTTAACATGATTTTTCTATTAGCATCCTAAGCAAACAATTTCTACTTCATAAGACTTATTAAATCAAGCTAAGGTATCCACCATTTCTTTTCTTTTTCTATCTATCAAACAATGTAACCAACCATAGCCAACATGTTTTCATCACACATGAAAAGGCCTTAGAACTAAGTCATGGCCGAATCTAAGGAGAGCTTAAATCTCAAATTTTTGCACAAGAACTCGATAGTATGTAAGACTACCAACACAACCATGCAAAACCATCAAAGAAATGAAGCTTGATACCTCACCTTAGGGACACATGCACAGTAGAATGAAGAAGATAAATGTCTTTCTTCTTGAAGGTAAGTTTCGGGTAGGGGATGAGTGAGGGAAGAAGAAAGAAATTTTCTTTTGTTTAAATTAAATTCTCATCCATTTAGCATGCTTAACATATAATAATACTTAAAATTTAATATACATAGAAAGCATAAGATTCTTGCATGCTTGCCGTCCACCTTGTTTAAAGGTGGGAAATTTGACATGCAAATCCTTATGTTTTATGGACAATTCACTTAGCTCCCTTTTTATTAATGCCCACTACTTTGTCCTTCTTGCAATTTAGACCTTTTAGCAATTTAAACACTCAGATAGCTAAAATTTTCCACGAAACTTTCACACTCACAAAAACACACATAACAAACACAATACATAATATTATAATGTCTCTTAGGCTCGGATTCGTGGTCCCGAAACCACCGTTCCGATTAGGGTCAAAATTGGTCTGTTACATTTAATCCCTATAATGGCCAAACAGATAATTTTAATCAAGGCCTTTACTTAAGCCTGAGCCCAATTTGGACCCCTAACACTTAAATTAACATATTAAACATATCCACCCATTAAACGCATAGGCCCAAAAATTCAGGATGTTACACAAAGAAGAATGAAATTTGGGAAGAATACTTTGGGAAAAACCAATTGATTAAAACAATACCCAAGGAAGAATCCACCTAGACTTCACTTGTTATCTAACTTTGAACTATACGATTTATTCATTTGACTTGATCCGTAGGATTCCCTAGGTTATATTAATCCCTCTCTCGAGGCGACTAACGTCTAACCCTAGGTTGATTAATTGAAATCTCTTTCTAATTAAAACCCCTAGAATTACATTAACTCGATCTATGGACTCCCATATTAGGTTTGACCCTAATCCGGCAGATTTTTGTCACCCTATCTCTAGGCGCGCGAGCAACTCCGCTTAACTATGTTAGATCGACTCTTAGGCTGGGACTTTTGCTCCTCCACCTAAGCACATCACACTTGAATTAATATCCCAAAAATATCAACACAAGAATTAAGAATACATGATTAAGAACAAGTCAAATATTTATCATATAGTTCAGCAAACGATAACAACATTCATCTTAGGTTTCATTCCTCTCAGGTATCTGAGGGTTTAGTTCAAAACAATAAAAGAAAACATCTTAGAATAAAAGATAAAACAAAACATAAGAAATCCCTAAAACCCCCTGAAGTAATTGAAGGAGAGATCTTCCGTCTTGAGTATAATTCCGGCTTCTTGAGATGAATCAACTGGCTTTCTTCGAATAAATCCCCACAAATTTGCCCTCTTTGGCCTAGCTGGACGCCCCCTGACTAAAGCCTTGGGTTCCCCCCTTTTAGGTCATACTTAGGGTGTTTATATAGGCTTCTGAATGTGTTTCTTCACCTATAAGTATCCTAATTTGAGTAAAATTTCTCTTAGTCACGGCAGGGACACGCCCATAGCACACGCCCGTGTGAATCGTGGCCAGGCCGTGTTCGAGGATGTTGAATGAGGCACGGCCATGTGGTCTTGGGCCCAGGCCTTGTTGATTTCGTGATATGGCCCATTTACTCCTTTTTGGGCCCGTTTCTCGTTCTTTTCATCCTCCGATGCTCTTCTGAGTATAAAACATGAAAACAAAGGATTAAAAGCACCAAATTACACAATTCAAGGCTTAAATCATCCAAAAGCATGCTAAATGTGGTATTAAAATATGTCACTATTACGGTTTATCAGATGGTGACGCACCTGACGTTATAACTGGTACGTTCCTCATTCAGGATGTACCATTTATAGATTTGATTGATATTGGGTCTACGCACTCATATGTTGCATGTACTGTGTTGGGAACATTGGGCATACAGTTTGAACTTACTGATAGAGAAATGTCAGTGATTAGTCCTTTAGGACAGTCTGTTATAGTGAATAAGCTATTTAGAAATATGCCTTTAGAGGTTTAAGGGGTTGTTTTTTCGGCGGATTTGATGGAACTACCGTTTGGCGAGTTTGATCTTATTTTGGGCATGAACTAGTTAGTGAAGCACCGTGCGAATTTGGATTGCGCTACTAAGCGTATAGTATTGAAGTCTTTAGAGGAAAAGGAAGTAATTGTGATAAGAGAGTGAAGGAATTATCTATCCAATGTAATCTCAGAGTTAAAGGCCAAGAAGCTGGTTCGCAAGGGTTGTGAGGCGCTTCTAGCTTATGTCAGCACATCTGATACTAAGGGTTTGTCTGTTGGAGATGTCAGGACAGAAAAGGATTTTTTGGACGTATTTCCTGAAGAGCTTCCTGGATTGCCTCCAAACCGCGAGGATGAATTCGGCATTGAGCTTTTACCGGGAACAGCTTCGGTGTCCATCACCTCTTATAGGATGGCACCGAAGGAGCTGGTAGAATTAAAGGCTTAGATCCAAGAGCTTCTGGATCGAGGATTCATCCGACCGAGTGTGGCTCCGTGGGGAGCACCGGTATTGTTCGTGAAGAAGAAGGATGGATCAATACGTATGTGCATTGATTATCGTCAATTGAAAAAAACTGAGGATTAAGAAAAAATACCCTTTACCAAGAATCGAAGATCTGTTTGATTAGCTGCAAGGAGCTACGATTTTCTCTAAAATAGATTTTAGATCGGGGTACCATCAGTTAAGGGTTAAGGAGGCAGATGTGTACAAGAGCGCATTCAAGACTCGTTATGAACACTATGAGTTTCTGGTCATGCCATTTGGGTTAACAAATGCACCAGCTGCTTTCATGGATATGATGGACTAGGTCTTCCAACCCTATCTAGACCGATTCGTGGTGGTGTTTATAGATGATATTATGGTGTATTCAAGAACCGAGGAGAAGCATGATTCACATCTCCGGGTTGTCCTGCAGATATTGAGGGAAAAAAAACTTTATGCCAAATTCAGCAATTGCGAGTTTTGGCTGCGAGAGGTGACATTTTTGGGGCATGTTATGTCTGCCAAGGGGATTAGGGTTGATCCTCAGAAGGTTGAGGCTGTATTGGATTGGAAGCCACCGAAGTCAATATCGGAGATCCAAAGTTTTCTGGGTTTGGCCGGGTACTACAGACGGTTTGTTGAGGGGTTTTCATTGATTGTTGCACCCCTAACCAAGTTATTGTGTAAGGGAGTACCATTTGTTTAGACTGATAAACAACAGGGGAGTTTTGAGAAGTTGAAAAAGATTTTGACTGAATCCCCAGTATTGATACAGCTAGAGGCTGGAAAAGAATTCGTTGTCTATTGTAATGCATCGCACATGGGTTTGGGTTGCGTGCTGATACAGGAAGGGAAGGTTGTGGAGTATGCATCTCGTCAACTTAGGCCGCACGAGGTGAACTACCCCTAAAAAACCGTAAAGGTAACATATTTTAAGCCCAAATTTAGCATGCTTTTGGAGGATTTAAGCCTTGAATTATGTAATTTGGTGCTCTTAATCCTTTGTTTTCATGTTTTATACTCAGAAGCACACCGAACGATGAAATGAATGGAAAATGGGCCCAAAATGGAGTAAATGGGACATATCACGAAATCCACACAGCCTAGGCCCAAGACCACACGGCGGTGCCTTATTCAACAGCCTCGAACACGACCTAGCCACGACTTACACGAGCGTATGCCATGGGCGTGTCCTTGCCGCGGCCAAGAGGAGTTTTACTCAGATTTGAATACTTGGAGGCAAAGAAGCACATTCCAAAGCATATTCAAACACCCTAGTAGGAATTTTACTTGAATTAGGATACTTAGGGCCAAGTAAGGCATCTCAAAGTCTATATAAACACCCAAGGTGGTAACTTGAAGGGGAGTTCGACAGAAGCCTTCTGCCAGGGCTTTTGTTAGGCGTCTAGATAGGCCGAGGAGCCGAGCCAGAAGAGGGCAGATTTGTGTGGAATTTACTCGAAGAAAGCCAGTTGATTCATCTCAAGAAGCCGGAGTCATACTCAAGACGGATGATCTTCCCTTCAATTCCTTCAGAGGGATTTAGGGATTTCTTATGTTTTGTTTTATCTTTTCTTCTGAGATGTTTTCTTTTGTTATTATAAATTAAACCCTCAGATATCTGAGAGGGATGAAACTTAAGATGAATCTTGTTATCGTTTGCTGAACTATATGATAAATATTTGACTTGTTCTTAATTATGTGTTCTTAATTCTTGTGTTGATATTTCCGGGATATTAATTCAAGTGTGATGTGATTAGGTGGAGGAGCAAAAGTCCCTGCCTAAGAGTAGATCTAGCATAATTAAGTGGAGTTGATCGCACGCCTAGAGATAGGGTGATGAGATTTTTTCGGATTAGGGTGAAACCTAATATGGGAGTCCATAGATCGAGTTAATGCAATTCTAGGGGTTTTAATTAGAAAGAAATTTCAATTAATCGACCTAGGGTTAGACGTTAGTCGCCTCGAGAGAGGGATTAATATAACTTAGGGAATCCTACGGATCAAGTCAAATGAATAAATTGTCTGGTTCAGAGTTAGGTAACAAGTGAAGTCTAGATGGATTCTTCCTTGGGTATCGTCTTAATCAATTGGTTTTTCCTCAAAGTTATTTTCCCAAATTTCATTATTCTTTGTCTTAGAGTCTTTAATTTTGTAGTTGGTTAATTTTAGATTAGATAAAAATTAATTTAATTCTTAGGCTAAATAATGAAAATAGAGTTAGTATTAGTACTTTTTGTTCTTTTGGGTACGACAATCCGGTCTTGCCTTAACTCTACTACTGTTCGATAGGTGCGCTTGCCTCAAATCATTGTCATAGTTAGTTTCCAGGTTCGATCATTCTTTTTATAAATTTTTAAGACTTTGACATCGCATAAAACAACGATCAAGTTTTTGGCGCCGTTGCCGGGGAATTAAAATATTAAGAAAACTTAATTTTTATTACTTTAGCCATTTTTTTAGATTTTTTTTTCATTATTATTTTTTTTACTTTGCTAATTTTTCCTCTATTTGTTTTCAGCAGATAATTTTAGTTTATAGAGAAGATGGCACTGAATAATTATTAGTGGCAAGTCATGAGGACAATTCCTACTAAAGCAGCCAGTGTCTTCAACCTCGACATGGTCACCAGGTTATCTAACTGATCGCTAAAATCAGAGCTTTAAAATTTATAAAAGAATGATTGAACCTAGAAACTAACTCTGACAAGTGTAGCTATCGAACAGTAGTATAGCTTAGGCAAGACCGGATTGTCAAACCCAAAGGAACTAAAAGTATTAATACTAACTTTCTTTTTATTATTTAGCCTTAAAAATAAAGTGAAGTTGTTTTAATCTAAATTAACGACGACTAAGATACGGACAAAGATAAAAAGAACGAATTGGGAAATAACTTGGAGAAAAACTCAATTAATCACGACTATACCCTCAGGAAGAATCCACCTAGACTTCACTTATTATCTAACCCTAAATCATATGATTTGTTCACTTAGCTTGATCCGTAGGACTCCCTAACGTATATTAAACCCTCTCTCGAAGCGAATAACGTCTAACCCTAGGTTAATTAGTGGAACTCTCATTCTCTTATAATAACCCTCTAGAATAGCAGTAAATCGATCTATGGATTCCCATATTAGGTTTCACCGTAATCCGGTAAAATCTCGTCACCCTATCTCTAGGCGTGCTATCAACTCCGCTTAATTACGCTAGATCTATTCTTAAGCAGGGTCTATTCCTTCTCCACCTAAGCACATCAGATTTGGGTTAAGCATGCATAATTAAGAACAAACTAATTATTTATCATATAATTCAAAAATCAAAAAACAAGATTCATCTAGGGTTCATCCCCTTCAGGTATCTGCAGTGTTTAGTTCATGACGAATAAAGAAAACATCTTAAGAGAAAAGATAAAACAAAACATAAGAAATCCCTAAAACTCCCTGAAGGAATTGAAGGAGAATTCTGCCGTCTTGAGTATAACTCCGGCTTCTTGGGATGGATCAACTGGCTATCTTCGAGTGTATTCCTACAAATCTGACCTTTCCGGCATGGCTCCTTGGCCTAACTGAACGCCCTGACAGAGGGCTTCTGCCAAACTCCCCCTTCAAGTTGCCTCTTTAGGTGTTTATATAGACTTTGAGATGCCTAACATGGCCCCTAAGTATCCTAATTTAAGTAGAATTCCTACTAGGGTGTTTGAATAGGCTTTGGAGTGTGTTTCTTTGCCTCTAAGTATCCTTTCCCGAATGAAATTGCTCTTTCCAGCGAGAGGGACACGGCCATGGCACACGCCAGTGTGAATCATGCTCAGGCAGTGCTCGGATTTTTTTAATGAGGCACGGCCGTGTAAATCGGGGGTCAGGCCGTGTTCTAGATGATCAATGAGGCACGACCGTGTGGGCTTTAGTTCAGGCCATGTCGATTTTGTGATATGGCCCTTTTACTCTGTTTTGGGCCCATTTTATGTTCTTTTCATCATCGGGTGCTTTCCTGGGTATAAGACATGAAAAGAAAGGGTTAAAAGCACCTTTTTACATAAATCGAGGAATAAATCATCCAAAGGCATACTAAATGTGGGATTAAAATATGTTATAATTACAGTTTATCAAATACCCCTACACTTAAGCTTTTGCTTGTCCTTAAGCAAAACTCTCAACTCACGATCAAAACAAACTTCCTTTATTCATATTTCCTATCGACAATGTCTTATCATAATTCATAGATAATTTATACATGGATAATTTAACTCAAAGAGTCCTAAAGATTCAAACAATCTAAGTCATAGTTTTTATAATATGAAAACATAGGTGTTTCCCCTTACCTGAATAATTACCTCTGGTTCAAAATCGATAAGAGTTGACATCCTCACTAAAGATTCACTCAAATCACTCAAGGTGTTTAAGGTTCAAAATTTAGCACTCAATAAGTCAAACATGAAAAGTTAACCCCATAGGCTTGCATGAAAATCAAATCTCCACCACTGTAAAATGAGATGATACACAAATCAAAAGGTCTTTAACAGGGTTGTAACGGGGCTAGGGTTAAAGGTATGGATAAAGGCTGAGTTAGAGGGTTAGATGACTTGACAAGTTACCTATCTAAAAAAATAACTAATCTTAAATAATTACATCAATTGAGAAATAACAATACTAATAATACGAGCTTTTTCTTCAAGAATTTTGAATTTTAATGTGTAAGCTCATCTAATCACAATTTAACAATGAATATACTTTATTCTTTTTAGAATAAATCAATAATAATAGGAAAGAACTTTTACAACTAAAATATAGAACATAGTTAGGTAACTGCTCAAAATCTAATCTCGACAAAAAGGGTAATCAAGAAGAATGGTAATAACAAATACAAAAGGCTTTGGGTTAATATTAGTGGGTAAGTCAATGAAAAGGGTTGTTAGGATCAAATGGGTTCACTAGGGGTTAATTTATGAAGGTAGGCCTTTTAGTGGTGTAAGTGGGCTAAATCCTAAGTGCCTTTATCATCTCTGTATATCAAATCAAAAGTGTGGTCTCGACATGTATAATCAATGCAAGTTCTAGAATAACAAATCAATGTTGACACACTCATAATAAAAAAGTGAGCATGAAAAAGAATATATGCTCTATAAGGCTCAAAATCTCACAAAATATTATGGGTTTTTGATGTCAACCTCGTAAATTTCAAACTTCAAAGTAATATTCAAATTCAGGTAGACATCCTAAAAAATTTTTAATTTCTAAAAAATAAACTTATCATGCTTGATTCTCTAGTATCCTTCAAATTTAATTATCAATGCACAATTATCAATGACTTAATCCAAAACACATCAATAAAAATCATAAATCAAAGGAAATTTCATTCTAATCATAATATGAGAAACTTACTTTAGAACAAGGCATAATTCAGGGATTTTCAATTAATACTATAGTTAACCCCCCCACACTTAAGATGTACATTGCCCTCAATGTACAAAGATAGATAATATCAAAATAAGCATAAAATCATAAGATGGGGAGAGGAGTGAAACTTCCTGAATTATGGATGAGATCCTTGGAGGAGGTGGAAAATTTGTTAGAGGTGATTGTGGGGTAGCACCTTGAAGTGTTTGAAATTGAATCCTCGAAGTAGCTGGTATGATTTTATTGTATCCTAAGCTAAATCTAAATAGCATGAAGAACAAGAAGAAAATAAAAAATAAAAAATAAAAATAAGAAAAATAAAAGTGAATAATGAAAGAAGAACAATATCAGGAGAAGGATAGGAAAAATGGGGTTTGAATAGAGATGCATTCCACGCCCGTGTTCCTTCGTGTAGTGCCCACATGGCCACGGCCACGGCCGTGTGCAAGGCCATGTGGTATGGAAATCTGTACTTTGGCTAGTTTTTGGTTAGGTGCTAAAAGGAAAAATAAATAAAAAATAAAAAATGTAAAAATTAGTGGGGTTAGTGCTCGGGTTGCCTCTCGAGAAGCACTCGTTTAAAGTCTTGAGCTAGACTTACCTCTTATTCGTATGGTCATGGTGGTTTGAGAAGATGAAAGTCCTTTCTCATGCGATCAATTCGGTTGTGGATATAGAGTTTAAGTTGAGTAGTGTTTACCTCAAAAGTGATGGATTTAGGATTGCTTACCTCGATTGTGTCGTATAGGAAGACATTAGGTACCTCAAAAGTGATTTCTTCGTTTGTCTTGAGGTATGAATTGGTGATTTTAGGGTCTTCTTTATTCGACAATACCTGATCCCCTAATTTGAAGTGATTCGTTGTTCCTATCAGCTCGTCTGGGGTCTCCTTCGGTTTCACTTCATGTGGTACCTGTTCCTCTTTGATTTGTGTTTCCTGCCCTTTTAGTTTGTCAACCCTAAGCCTTTGTTTATGTATTTCTTCTTTGTTGGCACGAGGTCTAAGATCTAGCTTAGCTAAGTGATTTCGTGATGCTTCCTGTAAAGAAGGTTGAACCAAATGATTATCAATAGAATTAACGTTCATACCTTTATTACTCGATGTCCTAGCTAAGTCAAGAGCTTGAAGAGTGATTGTTCCGTCGTCTACATAAAGTGTGAGTTCACCAAATTCTTCCTCTGTGTGGTCTTTCTTTATTGTATCGGGATATGGCACACGAGGCTGGTACTCTGTAATTACCGGTTTTGGTAAATCATGGCACACCTCAACCTTACCTTCACTTATCATAGGTTCTTCCCTTGGGTTTGGTCCGTCTAACCCTTCACTATCGTAAATGGCTTGATTTTGCTCTCTCAGGTTAGTTTCAGTATTGCTTGGCAAGCTTCCTTGTGGTAGTTCTAATATTAGCTTTGCGAGTTGTTCGACTGCATTGGTGACTTCCTTGACTGAGTTAGTAAGTTCCCCGACTCGATTCTCGTTGCTTTTGAGTGTTTTCTTAGTCTCTTGGAATCGATTTTCTGTGGCTGCCATGAATTTTGTCAGCATCTCCTCAAGGTGCGACTCCTCTTCCTGTTGGTGAGGTGGTTGTAGAAAGTTTGGAGGAAGTTCCAGTCTTTGGCTATTTTGATCATCCCACGAGAAATTAGGATGGTAACTCCAACTTTGCGTTATAAGTGTCATTATAAAAATTATTTTGTAGTCTAGAATAGTTACCCGTATAGTGAGCTTGCTCGTTTTCCATGCCATATCCATAGGGTGGGTACTCAGGATTCGCCACGCCTCTTAGATTCGAATCATATTGCATTACTAGATGTACGTCGAGGTTGAAGACACTGGTAGCTTTTGTTGGCGTTGTCCTCAAAACTTGCCTCTGATAGTTATTTAGTGCCATCTCCTCTATAAAATAAAATTACCTGTCAAAGCAAATAAAAGAAAAATTAATAAAGGAAAAAAAATTGAAACTAATAATAATAAAAAAATTACAGTAGAAAAAATGGTTAAAGTAATAAAAATAGAGCTTTCTTAATATTTTAGTTCCCCGGCAACGGCGCCAAAAACTTGATCGCTGAAATCAGAGCTTTAAAATTTATAAAAGAATGATCGAACCTGGAAACTAACTCTTACAATGATTAAAGGCAAGTGTACCTATCGAACAGTAGTATAGCTTAGGCAAGACCGGATTGTCGAACCCAAAGGAACTAAAAGTATTAATACTAACTTTCTTTTTATTATTTAGCCTTAAAAATAAAGTGAAGTTGTTTTAATCTAAATTAACGACGACTAAGCTAAGGACAAAGACAAAAAGAACGAATTGGGAAATAACCTGGAGAAAAACTCAATTGATCACGACGATACCTTCAGGAAGAATCCGCCTAGACTTCACTTGTTATCTACCTCTGAATCATATGATTTATTTACTTAGCATGACCCGTAGGACTCCCCAACGCATATTAAACCCTCTCTCGAGGTGAATAACGTCTAACCATAGGTTAATTAGTGGAACTCTCGTTCTCTTATAATAACTCCCTAGAATAGCAGTAAATTGATCTATGGATTCCCATATTAGGTTTCACCCTAATCCGGTAAAATCTCGTCACCCTATCTCTAGGCGTGCAATCAACTCCGCTTAATTACACTAGATCTACTCTTTAGCAAGGTCTATTCCTCCTCCACCTAAGCACATCAGATTTGGATTAAGCATGCATAATTAAGAACAAACTAAGTATTTATCATATAATTCAAAAATCAAATAACAAGATTCATCTAGGGTTCATCCCCTTCAGGTATCTGCAGGGTTTTGTTCATGACGAATAAAGAAAACATCTCAAGAGAAAAGATAAAACAAAACATAAGAAATCCCTAAAACTCCCTGAAGGAATTGAAGGAGAATTCCGCCATCTTGAGTATAACTCTGGCTTCTTGGGATGGATCAACTGGCTATCTTCGAGTGTATTCCCACAAATCTGACCTTTTTGGCTTGGCTCCTTGGCCTAACTGAACGCCCTGACAGAAGGCTTCTGCCAAACTCCCTCTTCAAGTTGCCTCCTTGGGTGTTTGTATAGACTTTGAGATGCCTGCCTTGGCCCCTAAGTATCCTAATTTAAGTAGAATTCCTACTAGGGTGTTTGAATAGGCTTTGGAGTGTGTTTCTTTGTCTCCAAGTATCCTTTCCCGAATGAAATTGCTCTTTCCAGCGACAGGGACACTGCCATGGCGCACTCCCGTGTGAATCGTGGCCAGGCCGTGCTCGGACTTCTTTAATGAGGCACGGCCGTGTAAATCAGGGGCCAGGCTGTATTCTAGATGATCAATGAGGCACAGCCATTTAGGCTTTAGTTCAGCCATGTCGATTTCGTGATATGGCCCTTTTACTCTGTTTTGGGCCCGTTTTATGTTCTTTTCATCCTTGGGTGCTTTCTTGGGTATAAGACATGAAAAGAAAGGATTAAAAGCACCTTTTTTACATAAATTGAGGAATAAATCATCCAAAAGCATACTAAATGTGGGAATAAAATATGTTATAATTACGGTTTATCACTAACTCGGTAGAGATGATGAATAAAATGAGTACCCACCCTACGGATATGGCATGGAGAACGAACAAGTCCACTATATGGGTAACTATTCTAGACCTCAAAATAATTTTTATAGTGACTTATAATGTAGGTTGGAGGTACCATCCCAATTTCTTGTGGGATGATCAAAGTAGCCAAAGACCGGAACTTCCTCCAGATTTTCAACAACCACCTCACCAACAGGAAGAGGAGTCAAACCTTGAGGAGATGCTGGCAAAATTCATAGCAGCCATAGAAACATGTTTCCATAATATAGAAACAAAACAACATGCTTCGATTCAAAGGATCGAGAATCAGTTAGGGTAACTTGCTAAGCAGATCTCTTAAAGACCACAAGGAAGCCTACCGAGCAACACCGAGACTAACCCAAAGGAGCAAATTCAAACCGTATCAGCTCATGATAGTGAAAGGTTAGTGGAATCTGACCCAAGGCAAGAGCCTGTGTTAAGTGAAGGTAAAGTTGAGGTAAGCCATGATTTACCAAACCCTGTAATTACGGAATACCAACCCCGTGTGCCATACCCTGATTCCACAAAGAAAGACCACACAGAGGAACAACTCGGTAAGTCTCTTAAACTTCCAAAGAAATTTCCTATTAACTTGCCGTTTCTTAAAGCTCTTTCGCAGATGCCAGATCCTAGACCTCGTGTCGATAAAGAAGAAATTCATGAGGAACGAAGGCTTTGGATCGATGAACTAGACGAGTGAGAGACAAACTTCAAAGAGAAACTAAAAACACACGAAACAAAAACGAGGCAACTCTACGAAGAACTTAATGATGGGACAACCCAGCTTAAAATAGGAGATCAGGTACTCAAAATCTTCCCAAATGGAATAGTCGAGGTAACCAGTCTTAAAATAAGCACATTTAAGGTAAACACTACTTGGCTTAAACTTTATATCAATAATCGAATTGATCGCATGAGAAAGGATTTCCACCTCCTCAAACCACCATGATTCTGCGAATAACAGGTAAGTCTAGCTCAAGACTTTAAACGAGCGCTTCTCAGGAGGCAACCTGAGCACTAACTTTACTAACTAGTTTTGTTCTATTTCTTTTCGTATTTAGGCATAGGTTTCCATACCCACACGGCCTTGCACATGGCCGTGGACATGGCCGTGTGGGCACCACAGGTAGGTAAAAGGGCGTGGCCATAGACGTGTGGCAACAGGACAAAATATTTCCCAAAATATGAGTTGCATCTCTAATTAAACACCTATTCTTCCTTTTTCTTTTCCATTTGTCTTTGTTCTTTCATTTTCCATTATTTACTTTTATTTTTATTTTTTATTTTCTTTATTATTTTCTTCTTATTCTTCATGCCATTTAGATTTAGCTTAGGATACAATAAAATCAGGACGGCTGCTTCGAGGATTCAATTTCAAACGATTCGAGACGCTTCCCCATGTTCACATCCAATCCTATCCGGTTTCTTTTCATTGACTTCATCCAAAATTCAGGAAGTTTCACTTCTCTCCCCATCTTATGATTTTATGATTATTTTGATATTATCTATCTTTGTACATTGAGGGCAATGTACATCTTAAGTGTGGGGAGTTAACTATAGTATTATTTGAAAATCCCTAAATTATGCCTTATTCTAAAGTTAGTTTCTCATATTATGATTAGAATGAAAATTTCCCCTGATTTATGATTTTTATTGATGTGTTTTGAATTAAGTCATAGTTAATTGTGCAATGATGATTAAATTTGAAGGATACTAGAGAATCAAGCATGATAAGTCTATTTTTCAGAAATTAAAAATTTTTCTATGTTGTCTACCTAAATCTGAATGTTACCTTGAAGTTTGAAATTTACGAGGTTGACATCAAATACCCATAATTTTTGTGAGATTTTGAGCCTTTTAGAGCATATATTCTTTTTCTTGCTCACTTTTTATTATGAGGATGTCAACATTGAGTTGTTATTCTAGAACTTGCATCGTTTATACATGTCGAGACTACACCTTTGATTTGATATACAGAGATGATAAAAGCATTTAGGTTTTAACTCACTTACTCCACTAAAAGGCTACCTTCATAATTAACCCCTAGTGAACCCCGTTTAATCCTAGCAACCCTTTTTATTGACTCACCCACTAATATTAACCCAAAACCCTTTGTATTTGTTATCACCATTCCTTTTGACTACCCTTACGTCGAGATTTGATTTGATTAAGCTGCGTAACTATTTTATTTATTTCAATCCTTAAATTCATCCTTTATACTTGACTTGTTCTTAAAAAAATCGAATTATATTCATTATTAGTTGTGTGATTGAATGAGCTTATACGTTAATTTCCAATTATTAAAGAAGAAGCTCATATCAGAGTATTATTTATGTAATTATTATCAGTACAAAATCTCTAGTTAGGTAATTTTTCAGGTCAATCTCGATTCTAACCCTCTAATTCAGCCTTTATCCACACCTTTAACCCAAGCCCTGTTACAACCCTGTTAAAGACCTTTTGATTTGTGTATCATCTCATATTATAGTGGTGGAGATTTGATTTTCATGCAAGCCTATGGGATTAACTCTTCATATTCGACTTTTGAGTGCTTAATTTTGAACCTTAAACACTTTGAGTGATTTGAGTAAATATTTAGTGAGGATGTCAACCCTTGTCAATTTTGAATCAAAGGTAAATAATTAGGTAAGGGGAAACACCTAACATTTTCGAGCTATAAATGTATGACTCTGATTGTTTGAATCTTTAGGACTCTTTGAGTTGAATTATCAATGTATAGATTATCTTTGAATTATGATGAAACATTATTGATAAATATTGTGAATCAGGGAAGTTTGTTTTATTTGTAAGTTGAGAATTTTGCTTGAGGACAAGCAAAAGCTTAAGTGTGGGGGTATTTGATAAACCGTAAAGGTAACATATTTTAAGCCCACATGTAGCATGCTTTTGGAGGATTTAAGCCTTGAATTATGTAATTTGGTGCTCTTACTCCTTTTTTCATGTTTTATACTTAAAAGCGCACCGGATGATGAAAAGAACAGAAAATGGGCCCAAAATGAAGTAAATGGGCCATATCACAAAATCCACACGGCCTTGGCCCAAAACTACACAGCCGCACCTCATTCAATAGCCTCGAACACGGCCTAGCCATGACTTACACGGGCGTGTGCCATGGGCATGTCCCTGCCGCGGCCAATAGGAGTTTTGCTCAGATTTGGATACTTTGAGGCAAAGAAACACATTTCAAAGCATATTCAAACACCCTAGTAGGAATTCTACTTGAATTAGGATACTTAGGGGCCAAGTAAGGCATCTCAAAGTCTATATAAACACCTAAGGGGGCAACTTGAAGGGGAGTTCGACAGAAGCCTTCTGCGAGGGCTTTTGTCAGGCGTCCAGTTAGGCCGAGGAGCCGAGCCAGAAGAGGGCAAATTTGTGTGGAATTTACTCGAAGAAAGCCAGTTGATTCATCTAAAGAAGTCGGAGTCATACTCAAGACAGATGATCTCCCCTTCAATCCCTTCAGGAGGTTTTAGGGATTTCTTATGTTTTGTTTTATCTTTTCTTCTGAGATGCTTGCTTTTATTATTATGAACTAAACCCTCAGATATCTGAGGGGGATGAAACCTAAGATGAATCTTGTTATCGGTTGCTGAACTATATGATAAATATTTGACTTGTTCTTAATTATGTGTTCTTAATTCTTATGTTGATATTTCCGGGTTATTAATTCAAGTGTGATGTGCTTAGGTGGAGGAGTAAAAGTCCATGCCTAAGAGTAGATCTAGCATAATTAAGCGGAGTTGATCGCACGCCTAGAGATAGGGTGATGAGATTTTACCGGATTAGGGTGAAACCTAATATGGGAGTCCATAGATCGAGTTAATACAATTCTAGGGGTTTTAATTAGAAAGAAATTTCAATTAATCAACTTAGGGTTAGACGTTAACCGCCTCGAGAGAGGGATTAATATAACTTAGGGAATCCTACGGATCAAGTCAAATGAATAAATTGTCTGGTTCAGAGTTAGGTAACAAGTGAAGTCTAGGTGGATTCTTCTTTGGGTATCGTCTTAATCAATTGGTTTTTCCTCTAAGTTATTTTCCCAAATTGCATTCTTCTTTGTCTTAGAGTCTTTAATTTAGTAGTTAGTCAATTTTAGATTAGATAAAAATTATTTTAATTCTCAGGCTAAATAATAAAAAGAGAGTTAGTATTAGTACTTTTGGTTTCTTTGGGTACGACAATTCGGTCTTGCCTTAACTATACTACGGTTCGATAGGTGCGCTTGCCTCAAATCGTTGTCATAGTTAGTTTCCAAGTTCGATCATTCTTTTTATAAATTTTTAAGACTTTGACATTGCATAAAACAACGATCAACCCCACTCATGATTTGGAATTAGCTGCTGTGGTGTTCGCACTAAAGATATGGAGACATTATTTAGACGGCGAAAAGTCGATCATCTACACCGACCATAAGAGTCTTAAGTACCTCCTTACCTAAAAGGAGTTGAATCTTAGGCAACGAAGATGGATAGAGTTGCTAAAGGATTATGATTGCTAAATCGAGTACCATCCGGTAAAAGCTAACATGGTAGCGGATACACTGAGTCATAAGGTGGTATCTGATCTAAGAGTAATGTTTGCTCATCTCAGTCTATTTGAGGATGGTAGTTTGTTGGTGGAACTGCAAGTAAAACTGAATTGGATTAGTCAGATTAAAGCGAAGCAGAAGTTGGATGAGTCGTTGGTTTCTCATTTCCAACAGGTGAAGAGGGGAGAGACTGTGGATTTTGAGCTGAATAGTGAAGGGGTATTATGTTTTTGTGGAAGATTTTGTGTACTGAGAGACTTTGAGTTAAGAAAGTCGATTCTGAGGGAGGCGTATAGTAGCCCATACGCTATGCATCCTGGTGGAAACAAGTTATACCGAGATCTACGTGAATTGTACTGGTGGCCAGGACTTAAGCGTGAGGTTATTGAATTTGTAAGTAAATGTTTGACTTACCATCAAGTGAAGGCTGAGCATCAACTGCCTTCGGGACTGCTGCAGCCTGTAAAGATTCCACTCTAGAAGTGGGAGAGGATAACCATGGATTTTGTTTGTGGGCTACCCCTGACGCCTACTAAGAATGATTCGGTGTGGGTAATTGTTGATCGGCTAATTGAATCTGCCCACTTCATACCGGTTCGCACCGATTACTCGTTGCAGAAGTTGGCCAAGTTATATGTGACGAAAATTGTGAGGTTACATGGGGTGCCAGTGTCTATCATTTCAGACAGAGACCTTAGATTTACATCACGATTCTGGAGAGTGTTGCATAAGGCTCTAGGTACAAGGTTGGATTTTAGCACAGCTTTACATCCGCAGACTGATGGGCAGTAAGAAAGGGTAATATAGATTCTGAAGGACATGTTAAGAAGCTGTGTGATTGATTTCAAAGGTAGTTGGGAGGACTATTTACCGTTGGCGGAATTTGCTTACAACAATAGCTACCAATCCAGCATTTAGATGGCACCATATGAGGCATTGTATGGGCGTAGGTGTCGTACCCCTACTTGTTGGACAGAATTGGGTGAGCGGCGACTGTTGGGTCCAGAGTTAATATCTGAAACTAAGGAAAAAGAGAAGTTGATACGGGATCGGTTAAAAGAAGTGTCTGATAGACAAAAGTCATATGCGGACTTAAAGCGTAAAGAGATAGAGTTCTCTATGGGGGATTATGCCTTCTTGAAGGTCTCACCATGGAAAAAGATTCTGAGATTTGGACGGAAGGGAAAGTTGAGCCCCAGATTCATCGGACCTTACCGGGTGTTAAGACGTGTTGGACCGGTCGCCTATCAGCTTGAACTGTCTCCTGAGTTGAACCGGATACATGATGTATTCTATGTTTCTATGTTGAGGCGCTACCGTTCTGATCCTTCTCATGTAGTACCAGTGGGGGAGATCGAAGTAAGACTTGATCTGGCATTTGAAGAAGAACTGGTGCAGATTTTGGATCGTGATATTAAGGTGCTGAGAAGGAAATCTGTTCCGTTAGTCAAAGTGCTGTGGCGTAATCACTGTTCAGAGGAAGCCACATGGGAGCCTGAGGAGGCAATACGACATCAATACCATCATCACTTTTGATCAGGTAAATTTTGAGGCCGAAATTTCTTAAAGGGCGTAGAATTGTAGCATCCCAAAAATTAGGGGTTTGTGATTTTTACATAATTGCATGTGTTGGGCTTGCTTAACTAGTTAATTGAGCGTGTTTGGGGGTTCTAGGGAGGCCTGGGTTCGAGTCTAAGCCCTGGAAAAATTTTGGTTTCTGGCCCTTTAGTAGAGAGGGCTGTTGGAAGCAGGACTTATGTAAATTTGTGTGTGTTTGGTAGCACAAGTAGAGCACGTGGTGAGATGGTATGGCGTCAGGTGGAGAGCAAGGAGGTTTGGGGTTCGAATCCTACAGATGGCAACTGGTGGTTTTTATTTTGTGACTTGGGAGAGCAAGAGGTAGAGTTTGGATCAAACTCTTCAAAGGGAGTTGGAGATTGGGTCAAACAATTCAAACGGATTGAGGGGAGCAAATTAAGGAGGAAAAAGTGAGAGAATCAAGGAGTAGATGTGTGTGTGAGGTGTTGGCCTAAAGTGGGAAGCTAGCTAAGGGGGATTTCGGCTGAAGAGGGGGGTGGATAGCATTTTCGGTCATTTTCTGTAAGTGTTGAATCAAAACTTTTCTTCGTTTTTGACTGTTCCTTTCGGGTCTTTTTCTAAAGTGCCGTTTTAGGTATTATTTTTCTTTACCATTCGGGTTTGTACGTTTGCCTCTTTTCTCTTCGGACCTTTGTCGAATTCAATCTTATTTCCTCTACTTTTCTACATTATTTTGTCGTGGCCGTTCAGTGAACCGTTAAGCTTTTTCTTTTCTTCCACCTTCTTCTCTTCATTCCATCATTACTTGCTACTCCTGGCTGCCGAACCTCCCTTTCCCATTCGGTTATTCTCCGGTTGAAGGCAACGTTTCCCTCTTCCCTTATTTTCCTTGCTTTTCTCTTTTTCCTCTGCTAAAGCCGAAACACTCAGTCCTAATTCCTTATTGTCTAGGCCAAATCTATTCACTCTTCTCCATCTCGATTCACTTGTTGATAAACCGTAAAAGTAACATATTTTAGGCCCACATTTAGCACGCTTTTGGATAATTTAAGCCTCGATTTATTTAAAAAGGTGCTCTTAATCCTTTCTTTTCATGTCTTATACTCAGGAAAAGCACCAAAGGATGAAAAGAACGTAAAACGGGCTTAAAACAGGCCAAATGGGCCAATTCACGAAATCGACACGGCCTGAACTTCCAGCCATACGACCATGCCTTATTAAATTACTAGAACACAGCCTAGACCCCGATAAACACAGCCGTGTCTCATTAAAAGTCCAAAACATGGCCTGGCCACGATTCACACGGGCGTGTGCCATGGCCGTGCCCTTGTCATTGGAAAGAGCAATTTCATTCGGGAAAGGATACTTGGAGGCAAAGAAACACATTCCAAAGCCTATTCAAACACCCTAGTAGGAATTCTACTTAAATTAGGATACTTAGGGGCCAAGTAAGGCATCACAAAGTCTATATAAACACCCAATGGGGCAACTTGAAAGGGGAGTTCGGCAGAAGCCAAAACCGGGGTCAAAGCTAGGCCAAGGAGCCAAGCCGAGAAGGTCAGAGTTAGAAAATAACGCAAAGATAGCCAGTTGATCCATCCCAAGAAGCTGGAATTATACTCAAGACGGTGGAATTCTCCTTCAATTCCTTCAGGGGGTTTTAGGATTTTCTTATGTTTCATTTTATCTTTTCTCTTGCGATGTTCTTTTTATTCATTATGAACTAAACCCTTCAGATACCTGAAGGGGATGAAACCTAGATGAATCTTTTTATTTGATTTTTAAGTTATATGATAATTACTTGGTTTGTTCTTAATTATGTTGCTTAATCCAAATCTAATGTGCTTAGGTGGAGGAGGAATAGACCCTGCCTAAGAGTAGATCTAACATAATTAAGCGGAGTTGATCGAACGCCTAGAGATAGGGTTACGAGATTTTTCCGGATTAGGGTGAAACCTAATATGGGAGTCCATTGATCGATTTACTGCTATCTTAGGGGGTTATTATGAGTGAACGAGAGTTCCACTAATTAACCTAGGGTTAGACGTTATTCGCCTCGAGAGAGGGTTTAATATAGGTTAGGGAGTCTTACGGATCAAGCTAAGTAAAAGAAATCATATAGTTTAGGGTTAGATAACAAGTGAAGTCTAGGTGGATTCTTCCTGAGGGTATCATCGTAATCAACTGAGTTTTCCTTCAAAGTTATTTTCCTATTCGTCCTTTTTGTCTTTGTGTCCTTAGTTTAGTCTTCGTCAATATAGTTTAAAGCAACTTCACTCTATTTTTAAGGCTAAATAATAAAAAAGAAAGTTAGTATTAATACTCTTAGTTCCTTTGGGTTCGATATCCGGGCTTGCCTAAGCTATACTACTGTTTGATAGGTACATTTGCCTTTAATCGTTGTCAGAGTTAGTTTTCAGGTTTGATCATTCGTTTATAAATTTTAAAGCTCTGATTTACAGCGATCAATTTTTTGGCGCTGTTGCCGTGGAACTAAAATATTAAGAAAGCTCTATTTTTATTACTTTAGCCATTTTTTTATTGCAATTTATTTTCATTATTATTTTTTATTTTTATTTTTACTTGGCTAATTTTTCCTCTATTTTACTTTTGGCAGATAATTTTAGTCTATAGAGAAGATGGCACTGAATAATTATCAGTGGCAAGTCATGAGAACAATTCCTACTAAAGCCGCTAGTGCCTTCGACCTCGACATGTTCACTAGGTTATCTACCCAGCTAGAGATGATGAATAAAAAGATCGATGGTTTGTGTAATCTCTCGCAGATACACCCAATAATGCAATATGACTTGAATCCAGGAGGCGTGGCGGATCCTGAGTACCCACCCTACGGATATAGCATGGAGAACGAACAAGTCCACTATATGGGTAACTACTCTAGACCTCAAAATAATTTTTATAATAACACTTATAATGCAGGTTGGAGGTACCATCCCAATTTCTCGTGGAATGATCAAAGTAGCCAAAGACAGAAACTTTATCCAGATTTTCAACAACCACCTCACCAACAAGAAGAGGAGTCTAACATTGAAGAGATGCTGACAAAATTCATGGAAACCATAGATACCCGTTACCAAGACACTGAGAAAACATTTAAAAGTCAACAAACACCGGTTGAAGAGAACAAGAACCAATTAGAGGAAGTTACTAAGTCATTAAGGGAAGTCAGTAAGGCAGTCGAACAACTCGCAAAGCTAATGACAGAATGATCGCAAGGGCGTCTACCAAGCAACACTGAGATTAATCCAAAGGAGCAAATCCAGGCCATCACAGCTCATGATAGTAAAAGGTTAGACGAAACCATCTCAAAATAAGAAAATGATGTAGAAGAAGGTAAAGTTGAGGTAGCACAAGAAAAGCCAAAACCGGTAATCAAAGAGTACCAACCTTGCATTCCTTACCCAGAGGAACAGTTCGGTAAGTTTCTTAAACTTCTAAAGAAATTACATATCAACTTACCTCTTCTTGAAGCTCTTTCGCAGATGCCAGACTCTAGAAAATTTTTAAGGAAGCTGTTAACGAAAAAGCAAAGGATAGGTGAGGAATCACATGTGGAACTCAACGCAAAGTGCTCAGCAATTCTACAAAATAGACTACCACAGAAATTAAAAGATCCAAGGAGTTTTACAATTCCATGCATAATTGGTAGTTTATCTATAGAAAATGTGTTAGCCGATTTAAGTGGAAGCATAAATGTTATGCCTTATAAATTGTTTAAACAACTAGGTCTAGGGAAACCCAAACAAACTAGGATGAGCGTTCAATTAACTGATAAAACTATCAGAATTCCTAGGGGTATAATAGAAACTTTTCTAATCAAAATTGATAAATTCTTATTCCCAGTAGACTTTGTCATTTTAGACATGGATGAGGACAATAATATTCCTTTAATTTTAGGAAGACCCTTTTTAGCAACTACCAGAGCTAAAATTGATATTTATGCAGGAGAACTCATTTCGCATAGGCAACAAGATAGTCACTCTTCAAGCTCTTGACTTGGCCAGAACATCAAGTGATAAAGAATACCAACCTCGTGTGCCATATCTCGATGCAATAAAGAAAAACCACACAAAGGAAGAATTCAGTGAACTCACACTTCGTGTAGACGACGAAACAATCACTCTTCAAGCTCTTGACTCAACTAGGACATCGAGTAATAAAGGTACGAACGTTAATTCTATTGATAATCATTTGGTTCAACCTTCTTTGCAGGAAGCCTCATGAAATCACTTAGCTGAGCTAGATCTTCAACCTTGTGCCCATAAAGAAGAAATACATAAGGAACAAAGCCTTAGGGTTGACAAACTAAAGAGTAGGAAACACAAATCAAAGGGAAACAAGAATCGCACGAAGTGAAACCGAAGAAGCCCCCAGACGAGCTGATAGGAACAACGAATCACTTCAAATTAGGGGATCATGTATTGTTGAATAAGGAAAACCCTCGAATCACCAATTCAGACCTCAAGACAAACGAAGAAATCACTTTTGAGGTACTTAATGTCTTCCTATACGGCACAATCGAGGTAAGCAATCCTAAATTCAACACTTTTGAGGTAAACATTACTCGACTTAAACTATATATCCATAACCGAAGTGATCGCATGAGAAAGGATTTTCACCTCCTCAAACCACCATGACCATACGAATGAGAGGTAAAGTCTAGCTTAAGACTATAAACGAGCGCTTCTCGGGAGGCAACCCGAGCACTAACCCTATTTTTACAATTTTTTATTTTTATTTTAGTTTTATTTTATTATTTTTATTTTTTCCTTTTAGCACCTAACCATAAACTAACCAAAGAGCATATTTCTAGCCACACACGGCCTACACACTGGCGCGTGCGTCGTGGTCGTGTGTGGAAGCCAGGGGATGAACCATGGGCGTGCTAGTAGCCGTGCACGACATAGAAAAAATTCTTTTCCCAACACGGGTGGCGATAATAGTCCACGCCCATGCCGACGCCCCATGCGAGGTTACTGACTTGTTAAGCACGGGCTAAACACGACCGTGCTTACCAACCATGCCAACATTCTGACTTATTGAACACGTGAGGAGCACGCCTGTATTAAATGACTGTATGAAAAAAGAGACGGGCGTGCCACTGCACCCACGGTCGTGCCCGAACACCCTAAACGTGCCTAAAATTCAAAATTCCAAAACACGGGCTACATCTCTATTTAAAACTCGTTCTCCCTTCTTCTAGTTGTCTTTCATTTTCCATTATTTATTTTTGTTTTTATTTTAATTTTATTTTCATTTCATTTTTTTACTTTATTTTATTTTATTTTCCTCTTCTTATTCTTTATGATATTTAGATTTAGCTTAGGATACAATAAAATCAGACTGGCTGCTTCGAGGATTCAATTTCAAACGGTTCAAGATGCTTACCCACGTTCACCTCCAATCCTATCCGGTTTCTTTTCATTGACTTCATCCAAAATTCAGGAAGTTTCACTTCTCTCCCTATCTTATGATTTTATGATTATTTTGATGTTATCCATCTTTGTACATTGAGGGCAATGTACATCTTAAGTGTGGGGGGTTAATTATAGTATTATCTGAAAATCCCTGAATTATGCCTTGATCTTAAAGTAAGTTTCTCATATTACGATTTGAATGAAATTTTCTTTGATTTATGATTTCTATTGATATGTTTTAGATTGAGTCATTGATAATTGTGCATTGATAATTAAATTTGAAGAATACTAGAGAATCAAGCATGATAAGTCTAATTTTCAAAAATTTAAAATTTTAGGTTGTTAACCTGAATTTGAATGTTATCTTGAAATTTGAAATTTATAAAGTTGATGTAAAAAACACCCATAATTTTTGTGATATTTTGAGCCTTATAGAGCATACATTCCTTTTCATGCTCATTCTTTTATTATGAGTGTGTCAACTATGAACTGCTATTCTAGAACTTGCATTGATTATACATGTTGAGACCACAGTATGATTTGATATACCGAGATGATAAAGGCACCTAGGTTTTAACCCATTAATTCCACTAAATAGCCTACCCTTACAATTGACCCCTAGTGAACCCCGTTGATCCTAACAAACCCTTTTTATTGACTCACCTACTAATATTAACCAAAAAAACCCCTTTGTATTTGTTATCACCCTTTCCTTTGACTACCCCTTAATCGAGATTTGATTTGCTCAGTTACATAAGTATATTATTCTGATAGTTGAAATTATCTTGTATTCTTGCTTAGTTTGTTCTTAAAAAAAAATCAATCAAAAGTATATTCAGTAATTAGTTTTATGAAAAGTGAGCTTACACAATCAAAGACTATTTTCAAAAGAAAAGCTCGTATTAGTAGGATTATTATTTTCATTTTATGTAATTGTTATCTTAGAAATTTTTAGATAGGTAACTTATCAATTCAATCTCGATTCTAACCTTCTAATTTCAGCCTTTATCCACAATTTTAACCCTAGCCCCGTTACAACCCTAACAAAGACCTTTCGATCTGTTTATCGCATCATTTTACAGTGGTGGAGATTTGATTTTTAGGCAAGCCTATGGGATTAACTTTTTAGGTTCGACTTATGAGTGCTTAATTTTGCCCTTAAACACTTTTTGAGTGACTTGAGTGAATCTTTTGTGAGGATATCAATCCTTGTAGATTTTGAATTAAAGGTAATTATTTAGATGAAGGGAAACACCTATGTTTTCGTGCTACAATTGTATGACTTATCTTGTTAGAATCTTTAGGACTCTTTGAATTGAATTATCCATGTATAAATTATCTATGAATTATGATAAGACATTGTTGATATGAATTATGAATCAAGGAAAGTTCGTTTTAATTGTAAGTTGAGAATTTTGCTTGAGGACAAGCAAAAGCTTAAGTGTGGGGGTATTTGATAAACTGTAAAAGTAACATATTTTAGGCCCACATTTAGCATGCTTTTGGATAATTTAAGCCTCGATTTTTGTAAAAAGGTGCTCTTAATCCTTTCTTTTCATGTCTTATACTCAGGAAAAGCACCAAAGGATGAAAAGAATGTAAAACGGGCTTAAAATGGGCCAAATGGGCCAAGTCACGAAATTGACACGGCCTGGACTTCAAGCCACACGGTCGTGCCTCATTGAATTACTAGAACACAGCTTGGACCCCAATAAACACAGTCGTGCCTCATTAAAAGTCCAAAAGATGGCCTAGCCACGATTCACACGGGCATGTGCCATGGCCATGCCCCTGTCGCTGGAAAGAGCAATTTCATTCGGGAAAGGATACTTGGAGGCAAAGAAACACATTCCAAAGCCTATTCAAACACCCTAGTAGGAATTCTACTTAAATTAGGATACTTAGGGTCCAAGTAAGGCATCATAAAGTCTATATAAACACCCAAGGGGGCAACTTGAAAGGGGAGTTCGGCAGAAGCCGAAACTGGGGTCAAAGCTAGGCCAAGGAGCCAAGTTGAGAAGGTCAGAGTTAGGGAATAACACGAAGATAGCCAGTTGATCCATCCCAAGAAGCCGAAATTATACTCAAGACGGCAGAATTCTCCTTCAATTCCTTCAGGGGGTTTTCGGATTTTCTTATGTTTTGTTTTATCTTTTCTCTTACGATGTTCTTTTTATTCATTATAAACTAAACACTTCAAATACCTAAAGGGGATGAAACCTAGATGAATCTTTTTATTTGATTTTTAAGTTATATGATAATTACTTAGTCTGTTCTTAATTATGTTGCTTAATCCAAATCTAATGTGCTTAGGTGGAGGAGGAATAGACCCTACATAAGAGTAGATCTAACACAATTAAGCGGAGTTCGAACGCCTAGAGATAGGGTTACGGGATTTTGCCAGATTAGGGTGAAACCTAATATGGGAGTCCATTGATTGATTTACTGCTATCCTATGGGGTTATTATAAGCGAACGAGAGTTCCACTAATTAACCTAGGGTTAGACGTTATTTGGCTCGAGAGAGGGTTTAATATAGGTTAGGGAGCCTTACGGATTAATATAGGTTAGGGAGCCTTACGGATTAAGCTAAGTAAAAGAAATCATATAGTTTAGGGTTAGATAACAGTGAAGTCTAGGTGGATTCTTCCTGAGGGTATCGTCGTAATCAACTGAGTTTTCCTTCAAAGTTATTTTCCTATTCATCCTTTTTGTCTTTGTGTCTTTAGTTTAGTCTTCGTCAATATAGTTTAAAGCAACTTTACTCTATTCTTAAGGCTAAATAATAAAAAGAAAGTTAGTATTAGTACTCTTAGTTCCTTTGGGTTCGATATCCGGTCTTGCCTAAGCTATACTACTGTTTGATAGGTACACTTACCTTTAATCGTTGTCAGAGTTAGTTTTCATGTTTGATCATTCTTTTATAAATTTTAAAGCTCTGATTTACAGCGATCACTTGTGTTCTCTTTGGTGAGGGCCAAAACTCTTTGTTGGTCCATTGCCGAATTTATGGTACTTTGGTAAGGGTAAAGAAACTCAAACGTTTTCTTATTTCGTTCTAGTGAAGATTCTTGTGACTGCTTGGGTAGGAAATTTGGTTTCTCTCTTTTCTCTGTGGGGGGGCGAATGTTGGATGGGTACTAATGCTCTTTTGCTCATCAATATACGTTAGGGTCTTGATTTCCGTAGCCAAGGGTTAGGGCCGATTATTTGGTGCAAAGAAGGAGATCATGTTCGTGGTAAGTAAAGTTAGTATAGTGAGGTGTTTCAAGTTAAGGTTAATAAGGTGGAAACTAATCTTTTGTCAACTATCTCTATAGGTGTCTTGGAAGCAGTGGCAAGCATAACTCGTAATCAAGGTGTGTAATCTCACACCGTTGTCTGTAATAGTATCTACTGCTCTATGAATGGACCAAAAGTTGAAATACCGTAAAGCCGGAGTATCGGCAACCGAGATCAATCGAGCGTGCGAGCGCTCAGAGTGTTAAGTCGACCCACTAAGGAATGGCGATAGACTGTGGAGAGTGTCACGAACACTCTTGTGAAATTGAGGCCGTATCGGACCTTATTGAGCCGAAGTGGACTAAATGGGCCCGATAGGTTAACGGGCCCACATAAGTGAAATCAATAGTGAGTATCGAATGGTTACTGTGACTGTAAATTCTACAAAATCGAGACCGAAAACGAGTTGAATGAGCCATACGAGCGTGTGGGCCCATTTGGGCCCAATTACACCGTAGTAACCCAAAAGGGAACCTATGTCGCTCGAAGCGACAGTGGGCCTTCAGAAAGGCTATTAATTGATAAATTACCGAAATACCCTTAATGGGTAAATTACCAAAATACCCTCGATAGGTAAATTACTGAAATACCCTCGATGGGTAAATTACCAAAATACCCTTGGTGGGTAAACTACTGAAATACCCTCGGTGGGTATAGTTACCAAAAATACCCGTAAAGGGTGAAATTACTAAAATACCCTTGTTGGGAGAAATTATTAGAATACACCTGAGGGGTAAATTACCGTTTCACCCGCAACCAACCAAATGACCATTATACCCCTAGTGGTAGATCTAGTGTTGTATGTGTAACCTATTTAATTGGTTATGATGGTAATTTATTTCATACATAATTTTAATATGCCACTACATGTTACATTGGGTTGGGTTATGCTTTTGGAGGAAGTACTGTACTGGTGGTTATGCCACATTATACTGATTCAGTGGCTCTGCCACGATATTCTAATTTTAGTGGCTCAGCCACGTATACTGTTATTGGCAGCTTTGCTGCGTTGATACTAGCAGCTCAACTGCACTATTGGTGTGTAGGGCTGGATGGGTTGACTTGGTCCGCACATGGTGTGTAGGGTTGGTACGGGTGGTGTGCTGGTTGGATTGGGTTGGGTTGCATTACTTTGTTTGCATTACCATGATTTTGGGGCTTAGGCCCGAACTGATACTACATGGGCTTGGGCCCAGACTGTGACTGTAACTGGGGATTACACACTGGGTTCTTGTAACTCACCCCTTTCTTTTAACCGTACAGGTAATCCCCAGCGTTAGAGGATTTAGAGCTATGGAGGACTCGGAGGTGGCCATACGTTGGATTTGCTTCTTAACGAAACTTAGTAATTTTTTATTTAAGTTATTTTATATTATTTCTGGGTTAACAATTTATGTAATAAGGCTAATGGGATTTTCTTTTTAAACTTTCATTTGGTAATTATGTTAGTTAAGAATTGTTAAACGGTTAAACACGAGTTTTTTTTTCAAAACAATAACAATTGTTTTCAAAATATCACATTTTCGCAACTTTTTAAGTTAGACTTCTGCAAACAAACAAAGTTTTCGAAAATATTAACATCTTTTCAAGAATATAACTTTGAGCGTATCTTGTTTTTTGTAAGCAATGAAATTCGGAGTTTTTAAAGGGTACAAGTTTTTAAACCGAGGAAGAGTTTTAACGAATGCGTAGCTTTTAAACAACCTTTTAATGTGACATACTAGATCTAGCCATAACGTCTAGGCCGGGTTTGGGGTGTTACAACGAGTTCTTAGTTATGCCTTTCGGTTTGACGAATTCTCCAACGACATTTATAGATTTGATGAACTGGGTGTTTTAGCCTTATCTGGATCAGTTTGTTATGGTTTTCATCGATGATATTCTTGTATATTCTAAGATGGAGGATGAGTGTAATGAGCATTTCAGGGTAGTGCTTCAGATTTTTCGTGAGAAGCAGCTTTACGCTAAGCTAAGCAGGTGTGAGTTTTGGTTGCATGAAGTGACTTTTTTGGGACACGTGGTTTCTGCTGAGGGGATTTGTGTTGGCCCTCGAAAGATTGAGGCTATGTTGGATTGGAAATAGCCTAAGAATGTTTCTGAAATCTGCAGCTTTCTGGGTTTGATGGGTTATTATCGTTGGTTTGTCAAAATGTTCTCTTTGATTGCAACTCCTCTTACTAAGCTTCTACGTAAGGGTGTCCCTTTTGTCTAGACTAATGTGCAGCAAGAGAGTTTTGAGAAACTCAATTCTATTTTGACTCAGGCTCCTGTTCTAATACAGCCTGTGTCTGGAAAGGATTTTATGGTATACAGTGATGCGTCGCATATTGGGTTGGGTTGCATTCTGATGCAGGATGGTAAGGCTATGGCTTATGCATCCCGTCAGCTTAAGATACATGAGGGGAACAATCTGATGCATGATCTTAAGTTGGCTGCAGTGGTCTTTGCATTGAAAATCTGGAGACATTATCTATTTGGTGAGAGGTGTATCATCTACACTGATCACAAGAGTCTCAAGTACCTCCTTACTCAGAAAGAGTTGAACCTTAGATAGCGTCAATGGATTGAGCTGCTCAAGGATTACGACTGCACAATAGAGTATCATCCTGGTAAGGCCAATGTGGTGGCCGATGCTCTAAGTAGTAGGGCGATGTCTGATTTGAGGGTGTTGTTTACATGCCTTAGTCCGTTCAATGATGGGAGTCTGTTAGCCGAGTTGCAGGTTAAGCCGACTTGGATTGATCAGATTCGAGATAAACAGTTAGTGGATGAGACTCTGGGTGTGCGGTTCCGTTAGGTTGAAAATGGTACTACTGTTGATTTTGGGTTAAATAGTGATTGTGTGTTATGTTTTCGAGTATGGATCTGTGTGCCGAATGATTCTGATCTGAGGCAGTCTATTATGAGGGAAGAACATAGTAGCCTTTATGCTATGCATCCCGGCGGTAATAAAATGTACCACGACCTTCGTGAATTGTATTGGTGGCTGGGGTTGAAGCGTGAGGTTACCGATTACGTTGCTCATTGTTTGACTTGTCAGCAAGTTAAGGCTGAGCATCAGTTGCCTTCGGGTTTGTTGCAGCCAGTTAAGACTTCTCTGTGGAAATGGGAGCGAGTGACGATGGACTTCGTTAGTGGGTTATCTTTAACACCCATTAAGTAGGATTCTGTTTGGGTCATCGTGGATCGATTGACCAAGTCGGCTCACTTCATTCTGGTTCAGACGGACTTTTCTCTTCAGAAGTTGGCGAAGCTGTATATTGCTGAGATAGTAAGACTGCATGGGGTTCCTGCCTTGATTATTTCTGATAGGGATCCTCACTTTACTTCTCGGTTCTAGAAGAAATTACATGAAGCACTAGGTTCGAGATTGGACTTCAGTACTGTGTTTCATCCTCAGACCGATGGTCAACCTAAGAAGGTGATTCAGGTATTGGAGGATGTGCTTAGGAGCTGTGTGATCGATTTTTGAGGCAGTTCGGAGGATTATCTGCCGCTAGCTGAGTTCGGCTACAATAACAGTTTCTAGGTTAGCATTCAGGTGGAACTTTACGAGGCTTTGTATGGTCGCAAGTGTCGCACTCCGTTATGTTAGACTGAGTTGGGTGATTGTCGAGTTCTGGGTCCTAAGTTGGTTTCTGAGACTGAGGTTAAAGTTAGACTGATTCGGGATCATTTGAAAGCGACTTCTAATTTTCTATCATTCGGATCTAAAGAGACGTGATATTGAGTATTATGCGGAGGACTTTGTATTTCTCAAGGTTTCTCCATGGAAGAAAGTTCTGAGATTCGGTCGCAAGATTAAGTTGAGCCTTAGGTTCATCGGGCCGTATCGGATTCTGAAACGTGTTGGGCCTATCGTTTATCAGTTAGAGCTACCTCCGGAGTTGGACTGCATCCGGGATGTCTTTCACGTCTCGATGTTGAGGCGGTATCAGTCTGATCCATTTCATGTTGTTTTTGTTTAGGAGATCGAGGTTAGGCCAAATTTTACTTTTGAGAAGGAGCCTATTTAGATTCTGGATCGTGATGTTAAGGTTCCGAGGAGGAAGTCTATACCATTAGTAAAGGTTCTGTGGCGGAATCATGGTGCTGAGGAGGCCTCGTAGGAACCTGAGGATTTGATGCGTCAGTAGTATCCTTATCTATTTTGATTAGGTAAATTTCGTGGTTGGAATTTCTTTTAGGGGGTAGAGTTGTAATGCCCCAAAATTCTTATGTCTGCTTCTGTAAAATGTTGACACAAATATCTATCTGCTTTAGTGGTTAAAGGTTCTGGAAGTGTGTGTGAGGTTCCAAGTTCAAGCCTTAGCTTTGGCAAATTTTGTTATTTTTGGAATTAAGCTTTATCTCTGTTCAGTGGGCTTCTATTTAATTGCTTATAATTTCATATCAGAATGAGCCTGCTAATTCGAGTGGTAAGGGAGTCTGTGTGTTGTGTGGAAGTTTTGTGTTTGAATCCCTGTGAAAGCATGGGAATATATTTTTGCTGGGATCTGCGCAAGTGTTTCAGTGCAGTTAGAATTTTGAGTAGTGGGTTAGCGGAGATAATTAGGGGATTGTAGGATATTATCTTTTATTTTAATTATTTTTTATCTTTTTTTCAAATTTTCTCTTTCCCAAAAACTTTCTGACGCCAATTCTTTCCTTTTCTTTTCTGTCAAAATTTTTGCTTCTTTCTCCCCTTTTCGATTATCCAAACTTGCCTCCTTCTGTGCATCTTTTGACTATGTTTGTTCGGTAAGTCTTGTGTGGTTTCAATCTTAAGCTTCGTGGCTATTGTTTAATGAGAGATTGAATGTTACTTTCGATTAGGGAAAAGCAAGGATCGACGGGTGCTAATGAAATGATTTGAGCGTTAAGGGTTCCTTTTCGTGCCGGTTCTGGAAGGCTCGGTGGTGGTTTCGCATCAAACTGGTATCAAGTGTGTACCCAGAACGCAGAAGAACGAGATTTGGCAAATGCTGAAAAACCCCACTATCGATTCCACACGGCCGTGTAGTAGGCCGTGTGGTAGGCCGTGTATGACGACACGGCCGTGTGATTGATGAAGGACAGGCCGTGCGCAAGACACGGTCGTGTGATGGCTGGAGTGTTGCCGTGTGGGTTACACGGGCTAAACCAGACTGGGTGTGTGGGCCCACACGGGTGTGTCACACGGGCGTGTGAACTTTGGCCCAGGCCGTGTGATCCACACGGGCAAGGCCAATCGGGGCATGTGAGCCACACGGTAATGTAGGCCCATTATATTGAGATTTTTTGTAGGGTCGCACGGGATGTCCTAATTGACTGTGGGCTTACTATAGGGTCAATAAACGCTATCTAACCCTAAAACCAAGTGTTATGTTAGACTAAGATACGAATATAAGTATGCCTATTTTTGTTTATCTGTTATCTGTTTATAAAAGCATGTTAAGTATGATATATCTGTTAATTTTGTATGTATGTTATGTTATCTGATATTCGGGACAGGATAATGTTTATTGGAGGAAGTGTTCTGAAAGGCATTTATGCCTATTATCTGGTAGCATGGCTGCATTATATCTATTATGTGCCGCATTGGTACAACATGGTGTGTAGGGCTGGGTGGGTATTTTAAACCCCACATGGTGTGTAGGGATGGTCGGAGATGGTATGTAGTGGATGGGGGTAGGATATCTGATTTTTGGTTCCAATTTTCGCATCCGTATCTATATCTATAATGGGCTTAGGCTCGAATCTATATCTGATTGATTCTGATATTCTATTTGTGTGCATGCTTAATTTTGTGGGGTTACACACTGAGTTTACGTAAACTCACTCTTTTCTGTTTATTTTGGACAGGTAATCCACAGAGTTAGATGGATCGGTGTAGCGAAGGACTTGTCGGTGACCACACGTTATCATTGGTTTTTTTTTTTTTTTTTGGTTTTATAGTTTTACTTAAGTTTGGCATTACGATTCAGAGTCTTTATTTTTCTAGGACTGTATGGACTTTTTAACTGTTTTACTTTGGTTTTGGGTTTTTGGGATTTAACCTGCTTATTTTTATGATGGTTTCACCTAAAGCATTATTTTTCTAAAAATGCGAACTATTTTTCGTAAACATGACGATTTTTCTAAGCTTCCGCTAAATTGATAAGTTATAAGGTAAGTCGACTAATTGAACATACGTTGCATCATGGGTATAGTTTGTACATGCACGGATTTATTGAATGTTTCTTATTTTATGCCTAACTTGCTATTATGACATAAATTGAATGCTTTACCATTTGTATGCTTATATATATATAAGTTAAAAAATTAGACTCACACTAAGCTATCATAAGCTCACCCTTTTTTTCCTTAACTCTCAGCTAACACAGGAAATTAGGACGTGGAATGGCATCGGAGGAACCTCGGATTAGCAACTATTTATTATTATTAATTTAAAGTTTCCATCAAAGTTTTTCTTAATCATTATTTATTATTGCTTTCTTTTATATATTAGGTTTGGGATTGTTTAGCTTTTATTTTTGGTGATAACCAAGAAAACAAAATTACATCAAAATAAATTGAACAACAGAATCATTAGCCTTATCTTGTTGAATAAGCTCTAAAACTTCATTTGAAGTGTCATAAAAATCCTGAATACTTGTCCTTCCCACTAAACTCTTCTTAGCTAAACAATCAACAGAATGATTAAGTTCTCTAGGTACATGTCTAATACACCACTGCCCTTCAGTTCTCAAAATTCTGTGGATCCTTCCAAGCATTGTAATACCAAAATCTACCAATTGAATTTCTTGTAAAGCCCTAACCACCTCTAAATTATCAGACTGAATTGTGGCCCTTCTGATTCTTTTGTCAAGCAACACTAGTAAACCATTTATATTTTCCCATAACTTAGCCTTGAAAACTAAGAATCGCCCCAAGTAGTGATTAAACCCCAAAATCTAGTCCTATGTTGGTCCGCAGTACACCTCCAGTAGAAGCACTACCATCATCAACAACTACTGCCCTGTCAGTGAACAAGTGTGCCCACGTGTTCCCTATGAGTGTCCGAAAACCATTTGTTTGGTAGGAGTGCTGATAACCTTTGTGACTTAACTCAAATTGTTATGCCAAACTAAAAGAAACCTTGATAGTGTCGAGAGCCATCCAAGTAATATCTTGAAAGATGAAGAGGTTCCTATTCTTCCAAATATGCCATACAATTAATCCCAAGAGACAAGACTAATTACCCATCGTCTAGGAACCCGTATATGGTAAACAAGATTAAAGGTCAACCATTTCTGAAGAGACTCGGAGAAAAATTGTTGTTGCCTATAAAAAGTTATAACATGTAACCAAACTTTTGTTGATGCCGAACAATCTCAAAGCTCATGGAACATGTCCTCTATTTCGTAACCACAAACATGACATGAGCTATTATGATCAATTCCCTGTCAAGTTCACTCCAGATTTTTCAAAAGCCTTTACTTTAAAGCTAGCCAAAGAAAAAATTTGACTCTCTGTGGCCCCTAATATTTCTAGAAGGTATCCCTAGGATTCCAAGACCTTTCCTTGAGAGACCAGAAGGCACTATGAACCGAAAAAGAACCTGAAGCTGTGTGTGACTATATAATGTTATTCACGCCCGAAGAAGGATGGGGAGGAGGAATACAAAAAATATGTTTAATCACCTCCCCAGGAAACCAGACACGAAACATATCAAGGTTCCAACCTCCATCTGGCATGACTGCTCTGCAAAGACTACAATCTAGATCAAGATTAGCATGAGCAAGGATTTACGATATCAAAAGTCCTATAGCCAGGATCCAAGAGCCTTTCCAGCAGCAAATGCTAGTGCCATTACCTACTGACCATGGTAAGTTTTCACGGGATAAGGGCCATACCTTAGACAAATACTTCCAAATGTGCGAGTTGTGACATCTGGCAATGGATGCTGGTAGCTGATCTCTCATACCATACGTAGCACAAAGAACTCGTACCCATAAGCCACTATCCTTAGTCATTATATTAAACCCAATCTTTATAAGAAAGGAAATGTTTTGGTCATGTAAATGTCGAAACCTAAGGCCACCATGAAAACATGGTTGACAAATGAAATCCCACCTAACTAGAGCCATCTTTTGTTGGCCTCTAGAACAACCCATATAAACTGTCGGACCATCCATTCGATCTCTGTATAGACTCCTTTAGGGATCGACATCAATTGCATGAAGCAATTCATAATTGAGGAAGGATGGACTGAACTAGCATAAATCTACCGGAAATGGGTAACTTATTTGCTTCCTAGCTTTGTAGTTTATGTCTCATCTTTTTGACTAAAAAAATTAAGGAACTATTAGTGACCCTGTCAAGGAAAAAAGGCACCTCTAAATAAGATTCAAGATTTTGGACTTTTTGAAACGCAAGCAATCCACTGATCTGGAAACTTAAATTCATGTCCATCCCTTTAAAGAAGAAAATATTACTTTTCAAGTGTTGCTATTATGCCTAGAGTACTCATAGAAGCCTTGCAAGACACTATTCAATATTCATGCTTGTCCCAGATTTGCTCTACAGAAAATAACCAGATTGTTAACAAAGAAAAAATGTGATAAAGAATGTTTCGATCGTTATAAGCGAATAGGATTCCACTTACCACAATCGACATTCGAACGAATACTGAAACCCAACCATTCCATCCATAAGACAAAAAGGTATGGTGATAAAGGACACCCTTTTTTAATTTCTCTAACCGGTTTAAACTTTTGTGTAGGAATTACATTCCAAAGAACTTCCATAGTATAAGAAGAAATGGAAAACATTATCACCTTTCAAAGGAAATCCAGAACACCGAAGGCAAGAAGTGAAGCATCGATAAACTCCTACCCCACCCTACCCTATCATTAGTTTCCTTCAAATTAATTTTAATAGCCATCAAATTTTGACCACTTCGCTTCCTTTTCATAGAGTGGATTACTTCTTGCGCAATAATTATGTTATCAGAAATACTGCACCTAGGAATAAAGCCAGTCAGCTCATTAGAAATGAGGTTAGGGAAAACTAGTTTGAAACGATTTGCTATAACCTTCATAACTAATTTATACAGAATAAAGCATAAGCTAATGAGGTGAAACTACGTAAAACTCTTAAGATTATTGGCTTTAGGGATAAGAACAACCAGAGTGTTATTCAATTCCGGATCAATATCTTTGCCTGCAAACACCCCTTGAACCCATTCACAAATGTCTTTACCTAGGATGTCCCACTCGCTCTGGAAAAATGAAAGCATGAAAGCCATCGATTCCTAATGCCTGCAATGGAGCCATATCAAATAAGGCTTTCTTGATCTTGTCCTTCGAAACTTGTTTGTCCTAGAATTCAATATCCAAAGAACTACGACATGGGAAAGTACCTGAAGGGAGGCCCCTCATGGGCTCTAGAATTTCCCTATAAAGTTTTTTTTTCAAAAATAACCGCCTCAGAATGAAGAACATTTTGATCAGAACTCCACTCGCTATCATCAAGATGTAAAGTAGTAATACGATTAAAATTCCTTCTCTGGATTGTGCGGCTATGAAAGTATTTTGTATTGCGGTCTCCCAAATTAAGCCAATCACACATGGCCTTCTATTTCCAAAGTATATCTTCACGATTCAGAACAATCTCCAACTTTTCTTGAATATCCATCTTAAGTTGAGCTAGACAAAAAGAACTTGACTATTTCAGGGCTATTTGAATATTTGAAAGGGACTTCAATAACTGTCTCTTCCAAGTACCAATAAAACCATAGAAGGACTTGTTCCACTCCTTAATGCATGAAGTAAAGTGAGATAAAGAATCAACCATATTACCGAAAAAAATTCAATTTTCTTTAACAAGATTGGGTAAGTCAGAGTGCTTCGTCCATCCAACTAATAAGTGAGAGGGTCTACCTCTACCAGAACTATGCTTTAGTTTCATAGAAAGAAGGATAGGCCTATGATTAGACTTGATTCACAAAAGGTGATAAACTAGACAATTCAAAAATGCTGACATCCAAGCATCATTAGCAAGCACCCGGTCTAATCTCTCAGACGTGCCACCTCTTCGCCAAGTAAATGATGGACCCGTAAACCCCAGATCTTGAAGTTCAGTGGATTCAACAAAGTCACCAAAAAAAGTACATCTCTTCCCTATTGCATAGCTACTCCTCTTTTTTCTAGGAGAAAGTATGGCATTAAAGTCACCTATAAACACCCATAGACAAGACCTCTGCGGTATAAAAGAGTTCAAAGAATCACAATGAAACCTTCGCTTTCTTCTATCTGGACTACCATATACAAAAGAAATGAAAATTGAGTTGGAGAGAACATTACCAAGAACATGAAGCAGAATGAACTAGGGGTGGTTCCGAATAAACTCAACCCTAATTGAATCCTTTCAGCCGATCCAAATACCCTCGGAAAAACTAATAGCTTCAACACAGTGTGAATAATTAAAGCCCAGCTTAGCAATGATATTTTCGGCTTTCTTCCTACTGACTCTCATTTCCAGTAGACAAATGACATCCAACCCATATTCCAGACTATACTCAAGAAAAATTCTTGGGAATTTAGCGTTAGCACAACCTTGACAGTTCCATGAAAAAAATATTAAGATTTAAATCCATAATAAAAAGGGAAAAAGACAAACCTCATTGACTAGGGGCTTTTATTAGAATTGGTGCTCCCCCTCCATGGTCAAATCCCCTAAGCTAAAGTCCACCATATCCGTGAGAAAATCATATTAGCCACGATGTTCATTGATTCCCGCAAAGGGACATGCGAGCTACCGAATGTTTTAAAATGGCTCCCGTGACCATGGATGATTTTGTTAAGCTTCCTACCACTTCGACCACCCGTATCCTTTCCTCCAAGACCCCATCAATTGGAACATGCCAAAATCCTATCAAGACCCAACTCAGAAGTCCCTTTTAATTATTCATTTAAAGATGGAATTTTGTTCTCTTTAAAAATAACAACCGTATGCTTTATTGGATTAAGGCCTGATCATTGTTTTCGCGATGTCAAAGTCTTAAAATTTACAAAAAGAATGATCAAACCTGGAAACTAACTATGACAACAATTTGAGGCAAGCGTACCTATCGAACAGCAGTATAGTTAAGGTAAAACCGAAATGTCGAACCCAAAGGAACCAAAAGTACTAATAGTAACTCTCTTTTTATTATCTAGCCTAAGAATTAAAGTGAATTTTATCTAATCTAAAATTAACTAACAACTAATCTAAAGACTTTAAGACAAAGAAGAATGAAATTGGTAAAATAACTTGGAAGAAAAACCAATTGATTAAGACGACACCCAAGGAAGAATCCACCTAGACTTCACTTGTTATCTAATTCTAAACCAGACGATTTATTCACTTGACTTGATCCGTAAGATTCCCTAAGTTATAATAATCCCTCTCTTAAGGTGACCAACGTCTAACCCTAGGTTGATTAATTGAAATCTCTTTCTAATTAAAACCCCTAGAATTGCATTAACTCGTTCTATGGACTCCCATATTAGGTTTTACCCTAATTCGGCAAAATCTCGTCACCCTATCTCTAGGCGCGCGATCAACTCTGCTTAATTATGCTATATCTACTCTTAGGCAGGGACTTTTGCTTCTCCATCTAAGCACATCATACTTGAATTAATATCCCAGAAATATCAACACAAGAATTAAGAACACATAATTAAGAACAAGTCAAATATTTATCATATAGTTCAGCAAACTATAACAAGATTCATCTTAGGTTTCATCCCCCTTAGGTATCTGAGAGTTTAGTTCATAACAATAAAAGAAAACATCTCAAGAGAAAAAGATAAAACAAAATATAAGAAATCCCTAAAACCCCCTAAAGGAATTGAAGGAGAAATCATCCGTCTTGAGTATAATTTCGGCTTCTTGAGATGGATCAACTGGCTATCTTCGAGTAAATCTCCACAAATCTGTCCTCTTTGGCCTAGCTGGACGCCCTCTGGCTAAAGCCTTGGGTCCCCCCTTTTTCTGGTCATACTTAGGGTGTTTATATAGGCTTTTGAATATGTTTCTTTGCCCCTAAGTATCCAAATTCGAGTGAAACTCTTCTTTCCTGTGAGAGGGACACGCCCATGGCACACGCCCGTGTAAGTCGTGGCCAGGCCGTGTTTGAACCTGTTGAATGGGGCATAGACGTGTGGTATTGGGCCAGGCCGTGTGGATTTCATGATATGGCCCATTTACTTTTTTTTGGGCCCGTTTTCCATTCTTTTTGTCCTCCGGTGCTCTCCTAAGTATAAAACATGAAAACAAAGGATTAAGAGCACTAAATTACATAATTTAGGGCTTAAATCATCCAAAAGCATGCTAAATGTGGGCTTAAAATATGTTACTTTTATGGTTTATCAAGGCCCCTTTCCTTCACTGAAACAACACACTCTACCTAATCCACCGTCATTACATTAAAAAGAGGGTTAAAATTGAGTTAAAATCAACAAAGCTAGCAGTGTCCGTCCTATTTGTTTCAACCCCACCAGCAGTACAATAACTGCTACTAACTTTGGATTCTGCAGTGTTACTTTGTTTATCACTGTTGGTACCCAATAACCGATCTACACTGGTTGAAATACGCCCAATATCCATCTTGATCGGCCCAAACCCTTTGTTTATCATTAAAGAATTGTTTAATCTCGTATTCCTCACTGACACCCTTTTAGCCCGTTCGTCTACAAGACTAACACTTCCTTTCAAAACTATGGACTTATTAACCCAAATTTCTCAAAGCCCTTTGTACCAGTTGGGCGAGTAGCTTTCATATGGCCCACTACTCCAAGGCCTCTTTTCAATCGGGATATCCACCATCTCTTTGGAATTGACCACAAGAATCTCTTTCCCTTTACTTCTTTTATTACCTAAAATCTTATCCTTATCACCAGATCCTTCATCATTATTATCCAGATAAATTAACGCACGAAACTGAGACCCTTTATCCTTCTTTGCCAAAATCCCAACACCAGCCATTTGAGTATCCATTGATTTCTGCCGTTTGTTCCTCTCTACAAGCATCCAGGGCTTGTACGAATCACCCCATTCCCCAACCCTTCATCTGCTATTAGCGGTTCCATTATCAAGGGACCAGGTTGTGGAACTTCATTCCCAAGATTGGTTTTAGAGATTCTGGTCGGACAAGCATCTTTCAAGTGCCCGCATCTACTATAACCAAAGCACACTGTGGGCAAAAACTCATACTCGACCCTTTGAAAAATGCCATTGACCAGGATCTAGGAGACCAAAGGTTTGTTAAGGTTAACATACATAGCCAAGCGAGTGAAGCACCCTCTTATTCTACTGTCAGTATTCAGATCTAGCTTAGCAACTTTCCCAATAGTTCCTCAAATTTCTATGAGGATATTGTGCTTGTACATATAACCCGATAGTTTGACCCACATTATTACAATGCTTGGATACGGCTGTGCATGATTGAAAGCCACTGTCCAAGGTTGTATCGTAAGATACTATACAAAAATGATCTAGGGGCCTCTAGAAAGCACTTTCTCACAATCTGTCCTGCTTTGAAAACTTGCCAAAAAAATCTGTTCTCAATGTCCATTAACTAAAAAGGCGACAATGGTTTCCAAAGGCTATATTTTTTTCTGTAAAGTTAAGTAACTGATATTACGACCCAACAATATTAGAATCACGGTGTTATTCATACCTTTGACAAGAATCTACTAGATCCTTTTTGAAAATTTGATTGAAGGAATGCATTAACAATATTTTTTTTAATATCTCCTTCTAGCAAAACAAATTCATCCTCCTCCTTTAGACTATTCCTCAAAATAGGAGAGGAGTTTTCTAATAACATGTCTTTCCATGAGGTTATTGGTACAGGAGGCAAATCAACCTGCATAAACCCACTTGAATCTTTTTCCTTGTCTCTAAAACGAACCTTTTTAGGGATCAATCCATCCATCGTACCATTCTCATACCCACTACCTTCACAGAGAGAAGCATCAATCTTTGGATTGTTTATCTTTTTAATTCTAAGCATGATACTTAGTTATCACTCCAATAGTTGCATGCTATTTGGTCTAGAAAACTATTAATCTTAATAATGTTTTCCGTTACTTTACAAGTAATTTAAGGTTTTTTTTTAAGTTCCTTTAACTTTAATAATATTTTCTAAAAACTTCACTTTAGTAATATTGTAATTGAATTAATAAGTAAAATCGATTTAATTGAATGAATGTTTTCTTAAAAACAAAAAGAGCGATTTTTATACAAATCAACATACTTAAAAGAATGGCTTTACAGGATCACTCTGGTGATCAAATGTAACGCCTTTGACTTAGCCGAAACTCCTAGGCCGAGTCGGGGGTGTTACACTCTTTAAAATTCAAAAAATGAAAAAGATTTAAAAAAAAAAATTCAAACTGTAAAAACTCTAAAGTTCAATGCTATCTAAACCAGACCAGACTAGACCAATTGGACTAGAAATTGGTTAGGGTATTGGTCTAGTGAAAGGTAAAAAACTGGTTGATCCGCTGATTACTAGTCCAACTGATTTGGTCTGGTTTTTATAACATTAAAATTTAGAATTTTTATATTTTTAGAGAGTTTTTATATTTTTTATTTTTTAAAAATATGAAAAGAGTTTTGAAATTTTTTAAATATTTTTAAAGGGTATGGACCAAATTGACAAAAGAATACTAAAAATGTTGAGGACTAAAAAAGTTTATAAATTTAAAAAACTAGTTGACCCATAAACCGGTATAGAATGGTTTACCTGAGCTAAAAAAACCATTTGAATTGATAGTTGAATCGAATTTTGTAATTTTATAAATTTTAATTTTATAATTTATTTGCTTTGAACTGGCCGAGCCAATCGTTTTGAGAACCATTTAGTTAGACCAGTTTGAAATTGGTTCAACTACCAGTTCTTTAGCTTGATTTGATACCTAGACCAAGTTTTAGTCCAACTAGTCTAGCTCGGTTTATATAACATTGAATTTTAGAAATTTTTTAAAATTTTTCAATTTTAAAGAATTTTTTTCATATAAATATATTTTTAAAATTGTACTTTTTTAATATAATTTTTTTGGGCTTTCTAATGTCTAAATCGACATAATTGGTGCTGGTTTGGGCATTGACAAACCCAATTTTTTTACTATTCAAAATATATCATTTTAATAAATAAAAATAAATCCATATTATTTGAGTAAGAAATTGTTATTTCAATATTATTTCTATAACTTTTCTTATGCCTGTCATTTCTAGATACAAAGTATGTATGTACGGAAATAAATTTATATTGGTGTAAAATTAATATAATATGTATGTATGGAAATCAATTTATATCGGTGTAAAATTAATATAATTTTACATATTTTATTTTTTTTACGATTGATAATTTAACCTTTCAACTATTAAATGTATTAATATAATTGTACATCTCATGTTAAATTTCTAATTTACTGGATATTTGTATCATATTGATCTAAATACTATCTATATTAATATATATTCAACGTTTGAAAGCTTTTTACATAAAACAAATAGTTATGTAACACCTCTTACCCGTGTTCGAAGCCGAAACCGGATACGAGGCATTACCTAACTCAACTTGCTTAAACATGACGTTACGAGCTATAAAATTTTGTTTCATCTTAAAAACTTTCCATTCAAACCCATAACATACTCATCTTAGGCCTATGAGGCCATAAACTTACTTCTGGGAGGTTTCGGGAGTTAACCGGAAACTTTTACGCACTTAGAATTTTTTTTACCTAAACAAGGGTCACGCGCCGTGTTGTTCAAGGGACACGCCCGTGTGCCTCTGAGACATGCCCGTCCTCCTCACCCGTGGCCGACACTGACTTAATACACACGGCCAGACACAGGCCCATGTCCCTGGGCCGTGTCCCTCACACGGCCTCGACATGCCCGTGTCTTAGCCCGTGTGCCAAAACCTTGGCATTCTGTTTATGACATCATCATCTCACTATGGTCACACGGCCAAGGCACACGCCTGTGTCCTTAGACCGTGTGTCGAATTACATTCCTAACTTCATGTGCTCACACGGCCTGGGCACACGCCCATGTTCATGGCCATGCCTCCCACACGGCTGAGACACACGGCCGTGTCTCTGCCCGTGTGGATACTACTGAGCATACTGACTTGCAACTCTAGCATGCAATGAAACACCCCAAACCCGGCCCACGAGCCTTAACCGGATCTGGTATGTTCCTTGAGTAAAACGGTTCAAAATTCTTTCGTTACTTTGGAAAAGCTGTGTGGTTTTGGAAGAAATATTATTTTCGGGTTGGGCTCGAGTTGGAAACAAGTTTATCTTATATTGAAAACCATTTGTTTTAGGGTGTCCAAAACAATTAGAGGTTATTTTTAAAATTAATTTACTCAATCTTTAATTGGATAACAATTCGTAACATAATAAATAATAATAAAATAGTTCCACTATGGCCTTATTACATCAAAATTTAAAATCCGAAATAAATCCGAAGTATTTAAAATATAACATGTGCAGAATTAAATAAAAGAAAGTCCAAAGTTTAATAAAACTCTGAGTTGAGTGTGGCCACCACTAAGCTCCTGCCGACTCGGTCCATCACTGATCGTCACCTGAAAAATATTCCCCAACGGGGTAAGTAAAATAGATCCAACACTAAGATTCAACAATTCAGGCATACATTATCATATCACATATAATTACATATAACAGATAGAAATAGTGATGCAACCCGAACCTAAACCTAGATGCCATCCGCTACACATCACCCGTACCAACCTGCACACCGTGGGGACTTGTAACATCCCAAAAATGGGGTTATTTGAAATTTAGTTATTTTTCCATGTAAGAACTATTGTGGTATTATTTATGGAATAATAGAGCTTAAATTAAGGCTTTGAGTTGGCTCGGTTTAATGGAAAAATTCAGTTTTTAACTTAAAAGGTAGGGAGCCTTAGCAGAAGGGTGTTAAAAGAATAAATGAGGATAATGTGACACTAAAAAGCCCTTGGTAAAGTGGCAAAAAGAAGCCACTTAAGAGCTTGAGTTGGCGCCATCAAGGGAGCAAGGGGAGCCTTGGTTCGAGTCGCTGAAATTCCCTCTTTTTGCACATTTATGGGACGGCACATAGGGAGAGTTTTTCTCTCTTCAAATTCATTTTTTATTTTATTATTAGGGGATAATATGAGCTTTTAAAAAGGGATTATATTATAAGGATAATCAAGGATTTTATTAAAAAGGGATATTATTTGAATATTAAGGATATTAGTTGATTAAATAGATTATTATTTTGATTATTATGGAAGGATTCAAATTATTTGAAATGAGTGGTCAAGAGGATTTCTAGGTGTTGGCCGAATTTGAACTCCTTGGTAGGAGTGGTGTGGACGGCAAGGCTAGGGGGGAGGGTGCCGAATGCCTATAAAAGGTTCAACCTGGTCACCTTGGTTGCTTTTTGTCATTTTTGCTAAGTGCCGAAATTCTCTTCAAAGCATTCTTCCATCTTTTATTTTGCTCCTTTGGCAATAGCCGAATTCCCTCTCTACTTCTTTTTGCCGAAACCCCACATTCAAATTCCCTTTTCTTTATTTCTTTGTTAACCAAACCTCCACTCCTTGTTGCCGAAACTCCAACACCCTTTTCTCCTCATTATTTTCCTCTTGCCTGAATATTCAAGCAAGGGTAATCTTCTCTAAAACTCATCTCCAATCGATTCATAAGGTAGGTAGGTATGGCCGAATGCCATCTTTCTTCTCCTCTGTGTTTTTGTCGATTTCTATTAGGGGGAATAAGTGCCGATTTCGGCAATAGTAATCAGGGTTTCTAAATGCTTTCGGGAATTGATCTCTGCTAGGTACCCCAAGATTGTGAAGCAGTTGACCCAAGCCCTAATCTCTAGCAATCGGTTTTGGTAGTAAAGTGGTAAGAGTAATCTCTTTAATTTGACATTCGAAGGATATTAGTCTTATTTACTAAACAGTGGTAATTGATTAAGCAGATTCGGGAAATTGGGTACTGTGGTTGGTAACCGAAGGAATAAAGGTAAGGATTCGGGTTCAAGCAATAACCCTAAAAGGATTATTTGGTTTGGCCGAATGGCCCATATCACTAACACTATTCTGGCCGAATATAGGGGCTAGTGGATCTAAGGTGGCCGACTTCTTCATTCGGGATTTAGATTATTCGCGGGTGACAGGTGTGTACATACACACCATATGATATATTAACTGTGCTTAATATTGTGAATGCTCATTTATGTTTATGTAGCATTGGAATTAATACCAACTCGGTATAAGTGGCGACTCAGGTAAGTACCTGTTATTATGAATTTGCTATTTGATGCTTTTGGTAAGCATGATGTATTGACACATGAAATTTAAGAATGTGATGGCATGAAACATATATGTGTTTATCTATTGTGGGATTGATGAGTGGAGGGGGCAGAGTATTCGTGCCGACGGGCACCAGTGTTTTGGTAACACACCGTGACTACGGTCACCAGAGGTTTGGTACCTCCAGAGGTTTGGCACCTCAGTAGCGACTTATCCCTGTGGTTAATACCACCGTGGGTTGGCCCCACTTGAGATATGGGATCGTCTGCCAGTGATTTGGTATCACACGATGGGTTGGCCCCATCACCCGATTTGTGTCTACGGACACCAGTGCTTTGGTAGCACATCGTGACTATATGTCACCGGTGGTTTGGCACCACCCGGTGGTTTGGTACCACAGCGGGGTAGACAGATGGCGTATGGTCGCTAGGTTGGGATATATGATGTTTTGCATGTTAATCTGTTATATGAGGTGTATGAACATGTTTAAAACCGGGGAAGGGTTACATCGAGTCTTGGTGACTCACCTTCTCCTTTACATTTTTAGTAACGAGTAGATCGCGGATGTGGGCCAGGGTGACTCGAGGTGGCCATGCCGTTGGAGTTAAATTTTATGGACCTTGAATTTCAATTTAATTACTATGGGATTGTGGATTTAAACTTTATATTATTTTTATGTAATAAGGCCTCCTAGTATGTTATCTTTATTTTAACCTATGCTTGAATTGGTTTTAATTATCTCTTAATGAAATGATATGAAAGGGTTTTCTAAACTAAATTCGTGAATGATATTAACGAGCCGTCAGACACATTGGAAATTTTTGTAATAACCTAACTTGTTTTAAATTTCCAATTAAAACTAAGTATGATTTTAGCAACTTCAAATAAATGAAGGTTTTCCAAAATTTGAGTTGGTTTTCAGAAAGGAACTTCAAAAATGTTTTCACTGTGACGGACCAGATTCGGCCATAGGGTTTGGGCCGGGTTTGGGTCGTTACAAAATTGGTATCAGAGCCCAGTTCAAAGCTCGGCTGTGGGGGCCCAAGGCCCAAAAATGTTTTAAAAGGCCTCATGAAATAATTTTTGGATTTTGGACAGCATGGCCCGAGTCTCCGGCACCGATCCGCCCAGGTAAGTACTTCTGAACCTCTTGGTGAATTATGTTCTGTAGAAAGGTAGGAAGTATGGAACGTAGATAGACTTATAGGACTTGAACCCTAGGATTAGATTACTCAAACACATGAACCGAACATAAGACATTAAGGAACTAAACCAATCTATGACTTAGCCAAGTGAGCTGGGGTGTGGTACCCCCAGACGCATGTCGAGGATTGGATCGGAAGAGCTTCGGTATTTAAGCGGTCCGTGTGACTCACCTCCTCTTCGCAGTATCCTACCTGCAGTGCGTGTAACCGGTTCACCCTAACTCGGAGGGCTCGGTGGTGTGGCAACCTGCGTGCGCATGTCTAGAAAGGTTCGGTGAGAGCTTGGTATTTAAGCGGTCCGCGTGACCCACCTCCTCTTCACTCGAATCTGCACAGTGCGTAGCTTTGGTTCACCCCGACCAAGAGGGCTCGGTCATAGGCTAAACCTAATGACTAAAACCCGAAAAGGGAATTAGCCATGTTTTCGAAAAGAAATGAAACAACAACAACTCCAATGTTTTCAAAACTCTTGCAACAACTCTTTCAGATCGAAAACCTCATATTTACAACGTTTTCCTCGAAAAACCCAAATTTTTGGAAAATTACAAAAATGCCCTTAGGGTAAAATTACTAAAACGCCCCTGACTCATAAAATATCAGTTCAATGGTTTTGCTCAAAATTTCAACTACTTTACAAGTATCCAACAACTTAGTTTTGAAAATCAACACTTTGAAATATTTTGGTTTTAAAAAAATTACAAAATACTCAATTTGTGAAAATTAAAATGACCACGATCTTTGGAAAACTTTACCAACATCACTATTTGAAAAGGAAAACTTTTCGGGACCTCAAAGTTTTACAAGCATCGAAAAATATCCACGATTTATCAAAATGACAAAATTGCCACGATTGACAAAATTACCAAAATACCCCGATTTCAAAGCGATTACGATTTTACAAATTTTCATAAATATCCTCCAGTTTTGGGAATTTTAAAATAACCTACTTTACTAAAAGTTTTAAAATTTCTTCATTTACTTAAAATACACCGTAGGAAAATGACTAAAATACCCTGGGTTAGAAATGGCGAAATGTCGGAAGAGTGAATAGGTATGGAAAGCATTAAGGAATGGATGCATGAACTCTTTGTGTGAACTAGGATAGAAAACTAAAACCTTGGTTGCTCGAAAGAATCCCTAATTAAATACTGTCCATAAAATTTCTTCGCGGATAAGAAAGTGAAACAAATGCTAACGCATAAAATTTTCTTAATCAGATTAAAAGCGCGATAGATAGAATGAGTTCTAGAGGACGTGGGACGCCGTGGACGCGTGGTAGGGGTAGAATGACGTGTGTGCGAACCCGTCAGTCAGTCAAGGTTCGGAAAGCGAGGTACCACCGCCACCACCACCTCCTACTTTCGTGGTCGGAGAGCGAGGACCGGCACCGGTGGTGAGGCCGTGTCGCAAGTCATTTTTGCGAGTTTTGGAGATGGTGGCCGGGGCTGGTGGGAATTTGGGAGCTCGAAAGTCTATTTCCGAGCGAATTCGGTCTAACGGGGCCGAGGTATTCCGTGGTGTCTCAGGAGTGGCACCCAGTGCCGCAGAATATTGGCTGGAATCTACGGAAAGGGTCATGGATGATCTCGACTGACCGACGAGAAGAAGCTGAAAGGGCGTGTCGCTTCTAAAGGATGAAGCGTACCAGTGGTGGTGGTGACAGTCCGGGATGGAGCCACGGCTAAGGATCTCACGTGGGACTACTTTAAAGCGGCCTTTCAGAAGAAGTATGTGGGCACTAGTTACACTGATGCTCAAAGGAAAGCCTTCCTAGGTCTAGTGCAAGGAACTAAGTCGGTGGCGAGTATGAGGCGAGTTTTAAGGTGAGTAGGTATGCGGAGGAATCGTAGCCACCGAACATGAGCGCCGTGTCCGCTTTGAGGACGGGCTCGAGAGATGATCCGAGATTGCTAATTGCCCCATGATGAGGTGCGTGAGTTCTCATCTCTTGTGGAGAAGGCCAAGGTGGCCGAAGGGGTTAAGGAGGCTCTAAGGCAAAACTATAGCAAGAATAACCAAAAAAGAGGATTTGGGTCGGCTGGATCGGGTAGCACTAATGCTCGAAGCGGGCTAGGCAGTGGGCCAAATCGCACCCAGTAGGCCCACGACTACTAATCAAAGGCCGACTCATTGCAACATTGTGGAAAAACCCATTGGGGAGGTTGTTGGACCGGTAACAAAGGTTGTTTTGAGTGTGGGTCTTTGGAGCATCGGGTAAAGGACTGTCCTCAAAAGGCGGCTAGAGGATCACCGGAAGAGGCGAGAATCGCGCTCGAGGCGAAATGTTGGACCACCACGAGAGGGTCGGGGTAATGGCGAGAGAAACAATGGTTCCAACCGAGGTCATGGAAATCGAGGCGAGAGGTTCGGGTAACACAGAGGCTAGGCGGCACGGCTTAGTCTATCAATGAGGCGTCGCGAGGAAGAGAGACGACCGGACGTCATAAACCGCACGTTTCTCATATTTGGTCTACCTTATGTTGCATTAATTGATGTGGGTTCGACGCACTCGCTCGTACATTGCTAGTAGTGTGGTAGGAACTATGGACCTAGACTCTCGAAACTACTCTTAGGAAGATGATTGTGCTAAGCCCCTAGGACACTCTGTAGTAGTAGACAAACTTTATAGAGATGTACCCCTAAAACTCCAAGGGGTCGTATTTGTAGCCGATCCGATGGAACTACCTTTGGAGAGTTCGATTTGATCCTTGGAATGGATTGGCTAGTTAAGTATCGCGAATTTGGATTGCATGACTAAAGCGCATGGTGCTTAAGGCGGTGAGGTGATGAAGTGGTTATGATAGGTGATAGAAGGAATTACCTATCCAATGTGGTGTCGACCTTGAAGGCCGAAAGGATGGTTAAGAAAGGTTGCGAGGCATATTTGGTTCGGATCGTGCTTTGGAAGCTAAGGAGTCGATGAGTTGAGGTTTGAGCGGTTGGGAATTTCTTGACGTATTCGGGAAGAACTTCGTGTCCGCCTCCGGATCGGGAAGTTGAATTCGGTGATTGACTTGCTACCCGAACGGCTTTGTGTCTATAGCACCATACCGAATGGCACCAAAGGAATTGGTGGAGTGAAGGCCCAAATTCAGGAGCTCTTGGATAGGGGTTCATTCGACCAAGCATATCTCCGTGGGAGCACTGTCTTTGTTTGTCAAGAAGAAGGGCGGTTCAATGCGGATGTGTATCGACTACCGCCAATTGAACAAGTTAACGATCAAGAACAAGTATCCGTTGCCTCGGATTGCGACTTGTTCGATCAAGCGAAGGGTGCTTGGTGTTCTCGAAGATAGACCTTAGGTCGGGTTACCATCAATTGAAGGTAAAAGAGGTTGATGTTCACAAGACAAAGATTGAGAAAACTCGGTATGGACATTACGAGTTCTGGTAATGCCGCCGGGTTGACCAACGCGGCGGCATTTATGGACTTGATGAACAGAGTATTTTTGAAGTACCTAGACCGGTTCGTCGTAGTATTCATTGGCGATATCTTAGTGTACTCTAAGGCGGAGGAGGAGCATGACGAGCATTTGCGAATAGTGTTGCAAGTACTAAGGGAGAAGCAATTATATGCCAAATTCAGTAAGTGCGAATTTTGGCTGAGGGAAGTAGCTTTCTTAGGTCACGTAGTGTCGGCGGAAGGAATTAGAGTAGACCCTCGCAAGATTGAAGCGGTATTGGATTGGAAACCGCCTAGGTCAGTGGCGGAGATCCGAAGTTTTCTAGGTCTAGCGGGGTATTATCGAAGGTTTGTAGAAGGATTTTCTCTGATCGCAAGACCGTTGACGAAGAAGCTACTAAGAAAAGGAGTCCCATTTGTATGGTCGGAGAAGCGCAAGAAAGCTTCTATAGACTAAGGAAAATTTTGACTGGAAGCTCGATTTTGGTGCAACAGAGGCGGGAAAAGCCCATTTCACCGTTTATTGTGATCGTCCCATTTGGTTTGGGATGTGTCGATGTCTGAGAGGGAAGGTAGTAGCCTATGCGGCCACGGCGATTAAGGCCACACGAACCGAACTATCCAACGCCACGACTTAGAGTTAGCAAAGCAGTTGTCTTCGCTCACGAAAATATGGAGACACTATCTTTATGGGGAGAAGTCGATAGTTTATCTGAGATCACAAGAGTCCGAGGTATCTCTTGACTCGAAGGATCTAAACACGAGACAACGCGTCGGTGGATTGAACTTTTGAAGGATTACGATTGTTCAATCGAGTATCATCGTGCAAGGCCAACGTGGTAGCCGACGCGTTGAGCCGGAAGGTCGTGACGAACTTAAGAGCAATGTTTGCTCGGTTGAGTTTATATGATGATGGAAGCCTCTTGGCGGAACTTCGAGTTAAGCCAACATGGATCGAGGAGGTTAAGGAAAAAGCGATCGATGGATGAAGGGTTGAGCTAAGAAAGCACAAGTTCGGGATGGTGGTTTGGAAGGATATAACTTTGTCGAGTGATGGAGTATTATGCTTTCAAGAGGCGGCGTGTATGCCAAAGGATGTGGAGTTGAGGCGAAGATTCTCCATGATGCACATAGCAGCCACTTACGCTATGCATCCGGGAGGAAGCAAGATGTATAGGGATCTTAGAGAGCGATTTTGGTGGCGGGTTAAAGCGTGAAGTAATGAGTTTGTGGGTAAGTGTCTAACTTGTCAACAAGTTAAGAAATTTGAACATCGATTGCCGTCGGGGTTGCTTGACCGGTGAAGATTCCCCAATGGAAGTGGGAGCGGATCACTATGGATTTTGTTAGTGGGCTACCCTTACGCCTTGATAAGAAGAAAGACGCGGTTTGGGTAATAGTAGACCGGTTAACTAAGTCGGCTCACTTCATACCGGTGAGGATGGATTTCTCTCTTGAAGCTAGCTAAGTCATGCGTCTCGGAGATAGTAAGATTGCATGGGGTTCCAACATCAATCATCTCGGATAGGGATCCCGGAGTTCACGTCAAGGTTTTGGAAAGCCTTGCATCAAGCTATGGGCACACGGTTGGATTTTAGTACCGCTTTCCATCCACGATCGACGGACAATCGAAAGGGTGATCTGAGATCTTAGAAGACATGTTAAGAGGTTGTGTCTTGGATTTAGTGGTAGTTGGGAGGAATTTCTACCGTTAGCGAGTTTCGCCTATAACAATAGCTACAGGCAAGTATCCGGATGGCTCCGTATGAGGCCTTTGTATGGAAGGAAGTGTCATACTCGACATGTTGGGCGGAACTAGGTGAGCAGCATGATTTTGGGTCCGAGTTGGTGACAAAGGCGGAGGATAAAGTCAAGGTGATTCGGTCTCGTCTTAAGGAAGCATCGGATAGGCAAAAATCCTATCGCGGATTTAAAACGCAAGGAGATGGAGTATCTTTGTGGGAGACAAGGTTTTTAGAAAGTGTCACCTTGGAAAAAGGTGTTAAGATTTGGACGGAAAGGAAGCTAAGCCCAAGGTTTATCGGGCCATATCACGGTGATTAAGCGTGTTGGACCGATGGCGCGCACCGGCTTGAGTTACCGCGAGAACTAAACCAGATCCATGATGTCTTTCACGTATCAATGTTGAGGCGGTATCGATCGATCGACCCATCGCGCGTAGTGCCGATGGCGAAGATCGAGGTGAATCCAGATTTATCTTTGAAGGGGGACCAGTTTCGAACCTGGACCGGGGAGTGAAGGTTCTACGTAGGAAGTTCAGTGCCCTTGGTGAAAGTACTATGGCGGAACCATGGTACAGCGGAAGCTACGTGGGAACCCGAGGATGTAATGAGGCAACAATACCCCACCTTTTCTAGTTAAGTAATTTCGGGGACGAAATTTATTTTAAGGGGGGTAGAATTGTAACATCCCAAAAATGGGGTTATTTGAAATTTAGTTATTTTTCCATGTAAGAACTATTGTGGTATTATTTATGGAATAATAGAGCTTAAATTAAGGCTTTGAGTTGGCTCGGTTTAATGGAAAAATTCAGTTTTTAACTTAAAAGGTAGGAGCCTTAGCGGAAGGGTGTTAAAAGAATAAATGAGGATAATGTGACACTAAAAAGCCCTTGGTAAAGTGGCAAAAAGAAGCCACTTAAGAGCTTGAGTTGGCGCCATCAAGGGAGCAAGGGGAGCCTTGGTTCGAGTCGCTGAAATTCCCTCTTTTTGCACATTTATGGGACTGGCACATAGGGAGAGTTTTCTCTCTTCAAATTCATTTTTATTTTATTATTAGGGGATAATATGAGCTTTTAAAAGGGATTATATTATAAGGATAATCAAGGATTTTATTAAAAGGGATATTATTTGAATATTAAGGATATTAGTTGATTAAATAGATTATTATTTTGATTATTATGGAAGGATTCAAATTATTTGAAATGAGTGGTCAAGAGGATTTCTAGGTGTTGGCGAATTTGAACTCCTTGGTAGGAGTGGTGTGGACGGCAAGGCTAGGGGAGGTGTGCGAATGCCTATAAAAGGTTCAACCTGGTCACCTTGGTTGCTTTTTGTCATTTTTGCTAAGTCTTAGAAATTCTCTTCAAAGCATTCTTCCATCTTTTATTTTGCTCCTTTGGCAATGCTTGAATTCCCTCTCTACTTCTTTTTGCCGAAACCCCACATTCAAATTCCCTTTTCTTTATTTCTTTGTTAACCAAACCTCCACTCCTTGTTGCCGAAACTCCAACACCCTTTTCTCCTCATTATTTTCCTCTTGCCCGAATATTCAAGCAAGGGTAATCTTCTCTAAAACTCATCTCCAATCGATTCATAAGGTAGGTAGGTATGGCCGAATGCCATCTCTCTTCTCCTCTGTGTTTTTGTCGATTTCTATTAGGGGGGAATAAGTGCCGATTTCGGCAATAGTAATCAGGGTTTCTAAATGCTTTCGGGAATTGATCTCTGCTAGGTACCCCAAGATTGTGAAGCAGTTGACCCAAGCCCTAATCTCTAGCAATCGGTTTTGGTAGTAAAGTGGTAAGAGTAATCTCTTTAATTTGACATTCGAAGGATATTAGTCTTATTTACTAAACAGTGGTAATTGATTAAGCAGATTCGGGAAATTGGGTACTGTGGTTGGTAACCGAAGGAATAAAGGTAAGGATTCGGGTTCAAGCAATAACCCTAAAAGGATTATTTGGTTTGGCCGAATGGCCCATATCACTAACACTATATTCGTAGAATATAGGGGCTAGTGGATCTAAGGTGGCCGACTTCTTCATTCGGGATTTAGATTATTCATGGGTGACAGTGTGTACATACACACCATATGATATATTAAGCTGTGCTTAATATTGTGAATGCTCATTTATGTTTATGTAGCATTGGAATTAATACCAACTCGGTATAAGTGGCGACTCGAGTAAGTACACATTATTATGAATTTGCTATTTGATGCTTTTGGTAAGCATGATGTATTGACACATGAAATTTAAGAATGTGATGGCATGAAACATATATGTGTTTATCTATTGTGGGATTGATGAGTGGAGGGGCAGAGTATTCGTGCCGAGCGGGCACCGATGTTTTGGTAACACACCGTGACTACGGTCACAGAGGTTTGGTACCTCAGAGGTTTGGCACCTCGATGGCGACTTATCCACGTGGTTAATACCACCGTGGGTTGGCCCCACTTGAGATATGGGATCGTGCGCGCGGTGATTTGGTATCACACGATGGGTTGGCCCCATCACCCGATTTGTGTCTACGGACACGGTGCTTTTGGTAGCACATCGTGACTATATGTCACCGGTGGTTTGGCACCACCGGTGGTTTGGTACCACAACGGGGTAGAGCGATGGCGTATGGCTGGCTAGGTTGGGATATATGATGTTTTGCATGTTAATCTGTTATATGAGGTGTATGAACATGTTTAAAACCGGGGGAAGGGTTACATACTGAGTCTTGGTGACTCACCTTCTCCTTTACATTTTTCAGTAACGCAGTAGATCGCGGATGTGGGCCGGGTGACTCGAGGTGGCCATGCCGTTGGAGTTAAATTTTTATGGACCTTGAATTTCAATTTAATTACTATGGGATTGTGGATTTAAACTTTATATTATTTTTATGTAATAAGGCCTCCTAGTATGTTATCTTTATTTTAACCTATGCTTGAATTGGTTTTAATTATCTCTTAATGAAATGATATGAAAGGGTTTTCTAAACTAAATTCGTGAATGATATTAACGAGCCGTCAGACACATTGGAAATTTTTGTAATAACCTGACTTGTTTTAAATTTCCAATTAAAACTAAGTATGATTTTAGCAACTTCAAATAAATGAAGGTTTTCCAAAATTTGAGTTGGTTTTCAGAAAGGAACTTCAAAAATGTTTTCACTGTGACGGACCAGATTCAGCCATAGGGTTTGGGCCGGGTTTGGGTCGTTACAGGACTACTGTGTCAACCCTCCAACCGCTACACACCATCGAAGGCAGTCGCTGCAGTTGACATGCTCATCGCCCTTATAAAATTTGTGGCATAGCCACCAGATAAAATACTTGTGACATGAGTCACCACATTCAGATAATGTGACCGAAGTCACCACATTCAGATATCGTGGTATAAAACCACCACATTCACTTCCCCTTTCATAATCACCCGTATGCCCCCATGTCATACAAATATGCATAAGCCATGTCATATTACATATTCACATTCTTATAGTTTCACATATACCCTAACAGATCATATGATACTCCTAGTAGAAGTAGGAAACGTACCTGAGTACTTTGTACCATAACATGGTACCTTAGCCATAGCTTTCACATCTTTATAACACATATCTTAAATTTAATGCCTTAAATCTATTAAGTCTTAGGGAAGGATACACACCTGATATATTTATCGGTTCACTGATTTCCCGAAAACCCGATCTAATGCTTTAGATCCTTAATTCATTGTTGCCGATTTGATTACCAATCAAATCTTGTGATGCTTTCCTCTTGTAATCGGCTAATCATTAGATCCATTGACTCGATTAGTTTTCGGTTTAACTAAATAAGAAACAGATTTGAAATACAAAAATAGGGCCTTGGCCGAATGTCAGATTCACTTACCTTGTGAATCTTAATTCCCGAAAATTGTGTCTTCTTTGTAGTACTGTCAAAATCCCTATAGATATATGTTAGATCAATTTCTAACATTTAATCATAACAAATGGCCCTTGGCCGAATATTACACATGCCTTACCTTAGATATTGAAATCTCGAAAACCTCCTTATAGTCGACAATAGTAGAAATCCCGGAAAACCCTTCAAGTTTCGGCCAAAGATCACTAATAAGATTAGTACCTTGATTTCAGTTAAAAGAAAAGAAATAGAATGACAACAATAGGATCCCTTACCCTCAATGTTGTAGTCGACGGCACCTCTGCCAAAACCCACAGTGATATTCGGCTAAGACTACTTGTTGAGCACTGAAATTCCGGCTTTTGGAAATTTTATGAAAAGTAGAAGAGGAGGATTGATGATGAGTATTAAGCTACAATGGAAGAGTATAGGACCAAGGAGGAATCAGCAATGGTAATCTTTAGGGAGAGAAAGGTTTCAGCTAAAACAAATAAAAGAACAAGATGAAAACGATGAGATAGGTTTTTGGAGAATTGAAAAGAAAAAGGGAAAAGTTGCAGAGAGAATTCGGTAGAGGCTTCAAAGAAAAAGAAAAGAATGCCGAATGGCCTCACTATTCCTCCTTTTGTCGAAATTACTAGGCCTAGAGTCCCCTATTCGGCCATCACTATCATATCCCTTACTTTTCTCTTATCCCTTAATTTAAAATTAATAATAATAATCCATCCTTTATCTTTTACCTTACTTAATTATCACCATTTATCTCTTAAAAATAAAAGGATTAAAGCTCCTAAAATATAGCATTAGTGCCGTCTCTTGCTGCTAATCTCTGCTGCAAAATAAAACTTTTATTTTGCTTCCCTATGACTCGAACCTTGGCCCATTTACCCCTGCATGTGGCGTCATTTCCAGAGGCCCTAAGTGGCACCTCCAAGCCACTTTTCCAAGCCTATTTGTGTGTCATATTTCCCTTACAATTTTTCTTAAGCCACCCTGCTTAGCTTCCTCTTTTAAAACTTTAAAATCGAATAATTTCTAAGGCATTCACTACACTCTAGGGTTCACAAAATTCATAGAACACATTCAGAATATTCATTAACATGCTACTTCATCTAATTTAGTATTAATGCATAAGCCATAATCGAGGATATTACATGCAAGGGGACACACGGTCGAGCACCATGCTTATGGAGCTGTCCGTATGTCACACACGGCCTAGACATATGCCCGTGTGGACAATTATATGGCTATCTACCGAGCCATTTTCCACCCTAGCAAGAAATCACACTCATACCAAAACAATTCAATATTTTAGATGACCATATGGTACCTCTAAGAACTCAAAAAAAAGCAAGACATCCACAAAAACATACTCTACATTGAATTCATCTTCATTGAATATATGGACATATCAAGTATTGGCCAACCTCCCATGACTTTTTACAAAATAAATTGAACAACTAGAATAGCCAACACATTTGGCTTACAATTATGACATGACAAAAATACCAAGTCATATACATGCCATACTCAAAATTAATCTAGTGTGCTATATCAAATAGTAGTCGATAGTGTGATCTCCAAACTCTGACATTTGCGATTTCTCGAGCTATCTTGGCAATACTACAAGGAAGAGGGAAATGAGAGGGGTAAGCAATAAGATTATTAAGTTTGCATGGAATTAAATAGCAACAGTAAACTCATAAAGATACCCATCCATGACATTAGATAACCATACACAATGTCATAGGCTCTTTACCATAGCTTACTCATATTTGCCCTTATCTAGCACTATCACGCCACGTAATGTAAATGTTCCTCGTAAGTTACTCACGCATACTTGTTTTCACTCAATCACATAACTTTAAATACCAATCTCAATTCTATATTTACTGCTAGAATATTTAATCCCAATAATTTACTAGGGACACTCAAAGATGCATATTAATTACCACTATTATGAACCCGAAGCCAATGCCACATCCCGGATGCGGTAGACTCTATAGGCATGCTCATGCTAGAGACTAATTTTATGCATATGTATGAGTTGGTAGATCCTGTATCAATTAAAGCTATAACACGAGTATCATAAAGAGAAAATGTACCCGTGATTACATCAGGGGAAGATGCCTCTTCACGAGCACGAATGGCATATGTCCTCACCGGTGCTCTATTCTCGACTCTTGCAGCCTGCTCTCTAAATGGATTCTTGCTACTCATCTCATTTCCCAGGTTTCTCTGTGGTCTTCCTCTAGCGGCACTTCCCGATCTTTCATTCTGAGACTTCTCTTGCCTATCTTGGGGCAATCTTTGACAAAATGGTCTAAATACCCACATCTGAAACAAGCCTTCTCATTCACTCGGCACTCACCAGAATCATGCCTACCATACTGCGGGCATTCCGGTCTACTCGGTCGAATGATACCCACACTAGTAACTAATGTGGTCTGTACTTTAGACCCCGAAAATCGTTTGCCCTTACTTCGATTTGAAAAACCGACTGAAGTAGCTGGTCGAGTAGCAAAATCCCTTGATTTCTTAGATGAAGATTTGAAAGACTTATTCAGTTGTGTTTTTCACGGGTCGCGAGACTCAATCTCATCTCCTCTTTTCTCTTTAGCCAACTCTTCAGCCTTACAGGCTCTATCTACCAACACTACAACTTCTTTTAGCTCGAGAACTCTGACGTATAAATGGATATCCTCATTTAGCCCATCCTCGAATCTCTTACACATGATAGCCTCGGTAGACACGCACTCTCGGGCATACTTGCTAAGCCTTACGAACTTCCGTTCGTAATCGGTTACTGTCATTTGGCCTTGCTTTAATTCTAAGAACTCTTTTCTCTTATGGTCGATGAATCTCTGGCTGATATGCTTCTTCCGGAATTCCTCTTGGAAGAATTCCCAGCTAACTCTCTCTCTTGGTACCACCAGCACAAGGGTGTTCCACCATCACTAAGTCGATTCTCTCAAGATAGATATCGTACACTTTAGGCACTCCTCAGGCGTGCATGACAATTCATCGAATACCCTGATGGTATTCTCGAGCCAGAATTATGCTATTTTCAGATCATCATCCTTACTAGCTCAGAATTCCTCAGCTCCTTGTTTCTGGATCTTATCGACCTGAGGCCTTTCTCTTCTCACTACCTCAACCACTTGAGGAGATACCGAAGTAGGTTGAGGAATAGGTGGGGGTGGAGAGGTTGAGCATTAGGATTTGCTCGAATGTACTTACTATACCAGTTGCTCATCATATGAAGAATGGCCTCTCAGGACTCTTCTCCCTGACCCAAAGTCTCGGGTCAACTATCTGCTAGCGTGGTCCCTTGAGCGGGAGCCGGCGCATTACTCGCAGCATCATTGGCTGCAGTTCGATCTGGATCAAAATCCATGTACTATATAAAAACACAATTTAAAACGTCAGGAGCCATCACACTATCATTACTCAATTACTCTTACGTATGGCATGTATAGCTAAACTCATCCTTACGCTACGTTAGTCTGAGAATCAACTAAACCGTAGCTCTGATACCATTAAATGTAACACCCCTTACCCGTGTTCGAAGTCAGAACCGAATACGAGGCATTACCTAACTGAACTTGCTTAAACATGACGTTATGGGCTATAAAATTTCGTTTCATCTTAAAAACTTTCCATTCAAACCTATAACATACTCATCCTAGGCCTACGAGGCATTAAACTTACTTCCGGAAGGTTTCTGGAATTAATCGGAAACTTTTATGCACTTAGCAAAATAAGGGTCCCACGCCCGTGTTGTTTAAGGGACACGCCCGTGTGGCCCTAAGACATGCCCGTGCTCCTCACCCGTGGTCGACACTGACTTAATACACACGGTTGGACACACGCCCGTGTCCTTCACACGTCCTCGACACGCCCGTGTCTTAGCCCGTGTGCCAAAACTTAGGCATTTTGTTTATGACATCATCATCTCACTATGGTCACACGGCCAAGGCACATGCCCGTGTCCTTAGATCGTGTCTCAAATTAAATTCCTAACTTCATGTGTAGACTTCACATGGCCTAGGCAAACGCCCATGTTCTTGGCTGTGCCTCCCACACGACTGAGACACACGATCGTGTCTCTGCCCGTGTGTTTACTACTGAGCATACTGACTTGCAACTCTAGCATGCAAGGGGACACACGGCCGAGCACCACGCCTATGGGGCTGCCCGTATGTCACACACGACCTAGACACACGCTTGTGTGGACAATTATATGGCTATCTACCAAGCCATTTGCCACCCTAGCAAGAAATCACACTCATACCAAAACAATTCAATATTTAAGATGACCATATGGTACCTCTAAGAACTCAAAACGAATCAAGACATCCACAAAAACATACTCTACATAAAATTAATCTTCATTGAATATATAGACATATCAAGTATAGGCCAACCTCTCATGACCTTTTACAAAATAAATTGAACAACTAGAATAGCCAACACATTTGGCTTACAATTATGACATGACAAAAATACCAAGTCCTATATATGCCATCCTCAAAATAAATCTAGTGTGCTATACCAAATAGTAGTCGATAGTGTGATCTCCAAACTCTGATGTCTGCAATTTCTTGAGCTATCTTGGCAATACTACAAGGAAGAGGGAAATGAAAGGGGTAAGCAATAAGCTTAGTAAGTTTGCATGGAATTAAATAGCAACAATAAACTCATAAAGATACCCATACATAACATTAGATAACCATACACAATGTCATAGGCTCTTTACCATAGCTTACTCGTATTTGCCCTTATCTAGCACTATCACGCCATGTAATGTAAATGTTCCTCGTGAATTACTCATGCATACTTGTTTTCACTCAATCACATAACTTTAAATACCAATCTCAATTATATATTTATTGCTAGAATATTTAATCCCAATAATTTACTAGGGACACTCAAAGATGCATATTCATTACCACTATCATGAACCCGAAGCCAATGCCACATCCTTGATGTGGTCTTACATGGGATTACCTTTGATTACTGATGCCATATCCCGGTTATGGTCTTATACGGAACGTCACCTCAAGTATCGATGCCATATCCTAGATACGGTCATATACGATTCTCATATTCAATACCGAAGCCATATCTCGAATATGGTCTTATATGAAATCTCAATTTGGTGCCGAGACCATGTCCCTGACATGGTCTTACACGGGACCTTATCTATCTCTTGCCTCGATAAAATTATACTCACATTCATTATAGTCCAGCCGGGACTTCAACATTTCAATTTCTTAGAATATCGTACATCAATATAATGTCAAACATTCTCAAACAATACGAGCATAAATGTTGAATTTATCACATACAAACTTACCTCGATTCCAAAATAAGCTAGATCATCGATCTAGTCCGAGACTTTATTCTTTCCCCGATCGAGGTTGAATTTTTGTTCTTCTTGCTCTATAATAGCAAATTAGCTCGTTTCAATCATCACATTAATAAAAGCATTTTAATAATCATGCTTTGGCAAAATTACTACTTTGCCCTTACACTTTGGTAAAATGACCATTTTACCCCTAGACTCAGAAATTAATTCTAATTTCCACCTTTAATGAGCCTAGGTGAACATTTATTTTTCTTATGGCTATCATCAAAACCCAACATTCTGCACATTTACTACCAATTTTACAACCTTTACAAAAATGTTCATTTAGGTGTTTTCATGGCAACATCCTTAACAAAAGTTGTTCATCTAACAACTAAGACTCATTTTCTTCCATAAAAATGCAGCAAATTACATACAAGCTCTCATGGCAAAACTATAAACTTTTCACCATATTGCAAATTAGTTCCCTCTTTAGAAAGCTTAAGCTTTAGGGGTTTTAAAAGTACAACCATCATAAAGAAAAACCATTAAAATCACTTACTTGAATGGAGAAGAGTTTGCTGAAATTTTGAGCTTTCAAAACTCCTATTTTGCTTGCTATTTTCGATGGAGAAGAAGAGAGAAAAAGATGATATCTTCTTTTTCTTTTTTTTATTCTATTTATCAATTTAATCCACTAACTACACCCACTTTGACCAATTTTGACTTCCTTGTCCCCCTATGGCCGTCAACCTCCATTTAAGGGGCTAATTGCCTTTTAAATACCTCCAATTAACATTCTATAGCTATTTGGCACCCTTAGCTTAAAAAATGAAACTTTTGCACATTCTGCAATTAGTCCTTTTTCGCGATTAAGCAAGAAATCGCTAAAATTAAAATACCAAAATTTTCATGTCCTTATATAATCATGCTCCGATTCATAAAATATCATGAAAAATAATTTTCTCTAACCTCAGATTAGTGGTTCCGAACCACTGTTGAGGCTAGCCCCTAGATCGGGCTGTTACAAATTTTTTTCACTTCAAACTTTACATCCATGATCTATGCAAATTTAAAATGAAATATGACAGTTGAATTGTTAAAATATTAATTGTAACAAAAATTTATGAAAGTATGTAAAACCATGTTAACTTTACAACTATTTAAGTGATCCTCTCTCTACATATATAGCACTAGATTTTTTTAATAGTTGCTCATATAAAAGTTAAATCTTTCAAAATGATTGAATAAAGGTCAAAGTTTTTTAAATGTGCTTAAATAAAAGCTTTCCATGCACTCCACTCAAATCTCTAGTACAGAATTAAGTGAATGCTAACGTATTTAGAATAAAACATATGACAACAATGTTATATATTACTTGAAAAAAAAAACTAAAAATATAATTTAAAATCTTATATATAACATCTAAAAATCCCTTAATTGATCCCTTATAAATGTTTTAACTTTTATTTAACTCATACCATCTCATAACAAAATTAGTCCTAATCTAAGCATTTAATATGCATATATAATTATATATTTGTATTCATTTCATCTGAATATGATCATGTCTTCGAAATCTCGAAAAATATTTTTTTTATAATTAAGGTATTTTTTATGTATATATTTTATGATACATGAAAATTAATCTTTATAATTATCGCTTTTAATAATATTATCTTTCGAATTTCAATTTAAATTCTTTTCATGTAATATAACCAACATATTAATAATTCTTAGTTTGTAATTATTCCAACATTTTAAGAATAAAAATAATCGTATAAATTATTTTTATTTTATTTTAAGGTATCGAATTTTGATAATGATTTTGTGGACATACACTCACATATTATGCTACTTATAATTTAAAGAATAAGATTTATAGTGGTACTCCGATTTGGATATTATAGACAAAAATGGCCAACATATAATTAAACTAATAGATTAAACCGATTAAAGAAAACTAGAGGTAATAACTTCTTTTTTCTTTCATTAATGGTGGCACATGAAAGGTTCTTGATTTAGCTTTCAAAGATCTCATCAAGGATGCACTTGCTCGTTGAAGTTTGAAAATTCATCCCATATGGGTTTAAACAAAAGTATCATGTTTAAAAATTGTTGAATTTGATGTTTGAGTTTTAATTCGATTGGTATTGGTATTGTTGCTAATGCAGGAGGACATGGGTTTGATTGCACTGAAGTGCATTATCCTCTTATTTAAGAGTTAGGGAGGGACTATGGGTAGTTCTAAGTATATTGTATCAAAAATAGCATATATCATAAGATAATAATCTATAATGTTAAAAAAAAAAAAAGGGTTCAACTTAGACTTTAATTTAAGATTATAAAATGTTATATTGTAACTCCCCGAATTCTACGCCTAGAAGTTTTGGGATTTGAGCATAGGGACAGTGAGGAGGTTGCACATATGTGTTTAGTCGTGTAATTTAGTGACAAAATGGGCCTGCTGGTCTAGTGGTGGTGTGAGTGTTGGTGAACCTCAAGGTTGTAGGTTTGAGTCTTTGCAAGCGTGTTTTCAGGTTTAATAGTTTTATTTTGGTAACTTATTTGTTTTAGATTTTATTTTATTTTATTTTTATTTGATTGTTTTTATTCTATTTTATTTTTCTATTTTATTTTTGGAAGTGACGTTTCCTTTCACTTTCTCCCTTCTTCTTTTCTTTTTGGTTTTTCAAAACAATTCTCTAAACTGGTTTATTTGTGGATTCAGGAATCTTGTGCCTCTGTCATCTTCTTCGATCTCAAACAGGAGTGGGATTCGAACTGTAACTGCGTTACTTTATGTGTTTATTATTTTTGTAAATTTTCTATTCGGTTTTCTTTTGACTGTATGCTAACCCATTAGTTTGGGTTTTTAGTTGATGGAAGTGATGGGAAATCGTCAGTTTCTAATATATGTTGATAGGGAAAAGGTTAGGGACAATTTTGGTGGCTGGGGCTGTTGTAGGGTGGTTTCTTGATCACCCCGACGGCCACACGGGCGTGTGCCGTGGCACACGGCCTTGTGGATTTGGGAACTAGGGTTTCTGGACTAAATTGGGTGCTACATAGCCTGGACACACGACCGTGTGGCTGATTTGGGATTTTTTTTTGGAATTCACACTGCCGTGTCCCATGGGCACACGGGCATGTGAGTCCGGGGAAATTAGGGATTCAGAGGTTTGGGGTCACATGGCCTGGCCACACTTCCGTTTGACTAATTTTGGGATTAGGGATCCCACACGGGCGTGTGTTTTGGAACACACGGCCCTATCTTATGGCACACGGGCGCTTGAGACCCTCACGTGACTGTGTCTGGCATGTACCTTATTTTAGCGAAATTGGATAGTGAGTTACATGACCTGTTCCCACAACCGTGTCCTTACTTCACACGGGCGTGTGTGAAACACCCACTACCCGGCCCACGGGTCTTGACCGGATTTGGAATGTTCCTCGACGTAAACCGGTTCAAAATTCTTTTGTTACTTTGGAAAACTGTGTGTTTTGAAGATGGTTTGTTTGTGGGTTGGGCTCGAGTTGAAAACAAGTTTATTTTATATTGAAAATCCTTTTATTTCAGGTGACAAAATATTTAAAGTTTATTTTAAATTAAATTTACTTAATCTTTAATTAAGAAAAATACGTAACATAATAACTAAAACAAAAATAAAACTGTCAACTATGGCCTTATTACATCAACATAAAACCCAAAATAAAATTTAAAGTACTTAAAAATAAGGAGTCCACATAATAATAAATTTCTTGCTGGGTATGGCCACCACTAAGCTCCTGCCGACCCGGTCCATCACTATTCATCACCTGAAAAATGTTCCCACAACGGGGTGAGTCAACAGACTCAATGTGTAACCACAGCACTAAGTCTTAATAAATTCAGACATATCAAATCATACATATTCATAAATCATTAAATTAACATGATGCAACCCAAACCCAAACCTAGATAGCCATCCGCTACACGTCACTTGCACCAACCTGCACACCGTGGGGACTACTAAGTCAACCCTCCATCCGCTACACACCATCGAAGGCTGCCGCTGCAGACGACATGCTCATCGCCCTTATAATTTTCGTGGCATAGCCACCAGATAATATTTATGTCATGTGACACCACATTCAGATAATGTGACCAAAGTCACCACATTCAGATAATGTGACCGAAGTCACCACATTCACTTCCCCATATCATACATATCATGCACATCATGCCTTAATTCACATTCTTATCACTTTTCACATGTTATATATAACATATATTCATAATCCTAGTAGGAGTAGGAAACGTACCTGGGTACTTTGTACCATTACATGGTACCTTAGCCATATTTTCACAATCTTATTAACATATTCAATTTAAAACATAGCCATGAAAATATTAAAACTTAGGGTAGGGTACACACCTGATTCACTTAGCAAATTTACTGAAATCCCGAAATCCCGAAATCCCGATCTACACTTTAGATCTTAATCCCTACATTCGGCCACACTCAGTACCTTTAGTAAAAGCCTATTCGGCTATTCAACCAAATCCCGAAGGATTAAAACATCTTACCTTGCTGCCGATTTCACTGCTAACCAAATCCCGAAACTTTGCAGACCTTTTTCCTTGTAATCGGCTAACACTAAATCCCTTCATAGGTTAGTTTTCGACTTTTAATCGAATAATAAAAACATATCTAAATACTAAAGTAGAGCCTTGGCCGAATGTTAGATTCATTTACCTTGTGAATCTCAAATCCCGAAAAGAAATCTATTGGCTAAGAGGATGTCGAAACCTACAGGGTACATGTTAGATCCACTTCTAACATCTAATCATAACAAATGGCCCTTGGCCGAATATCAAGGCTTCCTTACCTTGATTATCTAAATCCCAAAATCGCTTCTTGATCAGTGGAGATACCGAAATCCCTACACACATATGTTAGATCTGATTTCCAATCGCTTTATGAACTTAATCAAGTGGCCTTTGGCCTAAATCATGCTTTTCTTACCTTAGATCTATAACTCCCAGAGGATCTTTCCTCCCTAGTAGTCGATAATAGACAAAATCCCGAAAGATCCTTTGTAGTTTAGGCCAAGAGACACAAATGGCATTAGAATCTTAATCTTGGACTTAAAGAAAAGAAATTTAATGATAATAATAGATCCTTACCCTTACTACAGAAGTCGACACACCCTTGCTTGAAGCCCCTCAAAGATTCGGCTATGGAGACTAGATAGTGATCAAAAAGGTTTCGACTTTTGAGGTTAATGGACAATCGGCTAGGGGGTTGTCTTTGAGGTTTCGACTTTTGATGGATTGGATTGGAGAAGAAAAAAGAAGAAAATGAAGAATAGAGATGGAGGATTCGGCAAGACTAGGGGATCTTACTCTCAGCTTTTTAGAGAATTGAAAAGAAAAAGAAAAGGGTTGCAGAGAGAATTCGGCAGAGGCTTTCAAGAAAAAGAAAGTAATACAGAATGTCCTCTCTTTTCCTCCTATTGCCGAAATTACCAGGCCAAGACTCTCTTACTTGGCCATCACTCTCGTATCCTTATCACCTTATTCAAAAATAATAGAATTAATCCCTCCATTATCTCTTATCTCTTAAATAAAAAAAAAAACAATAATAATCCATCATTTATCCATCTATTTATTTAAATTTTAAAAAGAATTGGAACCTATCTAAAGCTCCTTCCTTACCGTCCACTCCTCCCTTTTAATGCTGAAAAATAAAACTTTATTTTTCTTCCCACGCGACTCGATCCTTGGCCTTTCCTCACATGCTGGTGGCGTCATTTCCAGGGCCCTAAGCGGCACCTCCAAGCCACTTTTCCAAGCCCAATTGTGTGTCATATTTTTGCTACATTTTCTCTTAAGGCCACCTTACTTTAGCTCCCTCTTTTTAAGCTCGAAACTTAATATTTTCTAAAGCATTTCCTTACATTTCCAAGGTTCCTAAAAATTCACATAACACATTCATAACACCTAAAACATGCCATTTCATATAATTAAGTAAAAATGTACAAGCCCATTTTCGGGATGTTACAGTTCTACCCCCCTTAAAATAATTTCGTCCTCGAAATTACCTGGCTGAAATAGATGAGGGTACTGTTGTCACATTGCTTCTTCTGGCTCCCATGAAGCTTCCTCCGATCCATGGTTGCGCCATAACACTTTGACTAGAGGAACCGACTTCCTCCGTAACACTTTCACATCACGGTCCAATATCTGAATCGGCTCTTCCTCATAGGACAAATCTGGTCTTAGCTCCACCTCCTTGACTGGTACCACCTGAGATGGGTCTGATCGATATCGACGTAGCATAGACACATGGAATACATCGTGCATCTGCTTCAATTTTGAAGGCAGCTCCAACTGTTATTCCACTGGACCATTTTACTTCAATACTCGATAAGGTATAGGACCTTGGACTTAACTTCCCTTTGCGACCAAATCTCATCACCTTCTTCCAAGGCGATATCTTAAGGAACACTTGATCTCCCACATCAAATTCTATCTTCTTTCGATTAAGATCTGCATATGACTTTTGCCTATCAGATGCTTCCTTCAACCGTGCCCGAATTATCTCAACCTTCTCTTCGGATTCTGCCACAATTTTTGGACCCAAAACTCGACGTTCTCCCAATTCCGTCCAACATGTAGGAGTCCGACACTTCCGACCATATACAACGCTTCATACGATTGCCATCCGAATACTAGCTCGATAGCTGTTGTTGTAGGCGAACTCTGCTAAAGGCAAATAGTCTTCCCAACTTCCTCGAAAATCCATCACACAGCCTCTCAACATATCCTCCAACACTTGTATTACCCACTCAGACTGCCCGTCTGATTGTGGATGAAAAGCCGTAGTGAAGTCCAACTTAGTGCCTAAAGCTTGATGAAGTGCTCTCCAAAATCGAGACGTAAATCTTGGGTCTCTATCCGAAATGATTGACACCGGCACTCCATGTAACCTCACAATTTCCGCCACATATAATTTGGCCAACCATTGAAGAGAATAATCAACTCTTACTGGAATGAAGTGCGCGGACTTGGTCAAACGGCCCACTATTACCCATATCGAGTCCTTCTTAGTAGGCGTAAGGGGAAGCCCACTAACAAAGTCCATCGTGATTTTCTCCCACTTCCACTGCAGAATCTCGATTGGTTGGAGTAATCCCGATGGAACTTGGTGTTCAGCCTTAACTTGCTGACACGTCAGACATTTTCCCACGAATTCAGTAACTTCCTATTTAAGATCAAACCACCAAAACTATTCCCTTAGATCCCTGTACAGCTTAGTGCCTCCGGGATGCATAGCATAAGGGCTACTATGCGCTTCCCGAAGAATCCTCTGTCTTAACTCCTCATCCCTCGGTAGACAGACCTTTCCCTTGAAGCACAATACTCCCTCATCACTAACACCATAATCCTTTAACTCTCCGTTCTGTACTTGTTGTAACTTAACAGTTAGATCCTCATCCATCAACTGACTTCCTTTTACCTCATTCAACCATGTTGGTTTGACTTGCAGTTCTGCCAGCAGACTCCCATCATCATACAAACTCAAGTGTGCGAACATTACCCTCAGATCAGACACAACCTTCCGACTTAAGGCATCTGCTACCACATTCGCCTTACCCGGGTGGTACTCTATCGAACAATCATAATCCTTCAGTAATTCCACCCACCTTCGCTGTCTCAGGTTTAACTCCTTCCGAGTCAGCAAATACTTAAGGCTCTTGTGATCCGTGTAGATCACCGACTTTTCGCCATAAAGATAATGCCTCTAAACCTTAAGAGCAAAGACCAAAGCTGCCAATTCCAAATCATGAGTCGGGTAATTAACTTCATGAGGCCTTAACTGTCGAGACGCATAAGCGACTACCTTTCCATCTTGCATTAGTACACGGCCCTAATCTAGGTAATGCGTAAGCGTCACGAGACACCACAAAATCCTTTCCTGCCTCCGGCTGAATTAACACTGGAGCTTCAATCAAAACCCTCTTACGCTTCTCAAAGCTCTCCTGTTGCTTATCCGTCCATACAAAGGGTACTTCCTTCCTCAACAACTTTGTCAAAGGCACGGCTATTAACGAGAACCCTTCCATGAACCTTCTATAATAGCCTGCCAAACCTAAGAAACTACGGATCTCAGCCACGGACCTTGGTGGTTTCCAATCCAACACTACTTCGATCTTCCTAGGATCCACCCTTATTCCTTCGGCAGATACCTCATGCCCTAAGAATGCCACCTTCTTAAGCTAAAATTCACACTTGTTGAATTTGGCATAGAGCTCCTTCTCCCTTAATACTTGTAACACTATCCGTAGGTGCTCATCATGCTCTTCATCTGACTTCGAGTATACTAAAATGTCGTCGATGAACACAACGATGAACCTATCCAAGTAAGGTTGAAAAACCCGGTTCATCATATCCATGAACGCGGCTGGGGCGTTTGTCAACCCAAACGGCATTACTACAAACTCAAAATGGCCGTATCTTGTCCTATAGGCAGTCTTATGGATATCTGCCTCCTTCATCTTCAACTGATGATATCCAGACCTTAGATTGATCTTCAAAAATAAGGCGGCCCCCTTAAGCTGATCGAACAAGTCATCGATCCTTGGCAAAGGATACTTGTTCTTTATGGTCAGCTTGTTCAACTGACGATAGTCTATGCACATATGCATAGTTCCGTCCTTCTTCTTCACAAACAGGACCGGTGCTCCCCACGGAGACACACTGGGCCGAATAAATCCACGGTCAAGCAACTTTTGGATTTGAGCCTTGAGCTCAACTAACTCCTTTGGCACCATTCGGTATGGAGCGATTGACACAGGAGCTGTTCCCTGTAGCAAGTCTATTCCAAATTCCACCTCCCTATCTGGGGGTATTCCTGGTAGCTCATCTGGAAAAACATCCACGAAGTCCCGTACCATTCTAACTCCACTAATTCCCCCTTCTTTTGCGTCCACAGCACTAACGAAGGCCAGAAATGCCTTGCACCCTTTCCGAACCATTTTCTTAGCCCTCAACGCCGAAACTACATTAGATAGGTAGTTTCTTCTTTCTCCCATCATGACCACTACTTCATCCTCTAGGGTCCTTAACTCCATTCGCTTAGCCGCACAATCCAACACGGCCCGGTGCTCTACTAACCAATCCATACCAAGTATGAGATCGAATTCTCCGAAGGGTAGTTCCATTAAGTCAGCCCAAAAGTTCACTCCCTGAATCTCTAGAGTTACACTCTGAAAGGTCTTATTCACCACTACAGTTTGGCCTAATGGGCTTACTACAGTCATCTGCCTATCAGAAAGTTCATAGTCTAGGCCTAGTGTCTCGACTACACTACATGCAACATAAGAATGGGTCGAGCCCACATCAATCAGAGCAAAATAGGGCTTGCCATAAATAAGGAACGTACCGGTTATGACGTCTGGTGCGTCTTTATCCTCCCTCCGGCGAATTGTATAAACCAAACCCGGCTGTCTAGCCTCAGTAACACCTCTGCCCGGTGTTCCACGTCCTCTGCCAGCACCATTGCCTCTGTTGTTTGGACCACGACCTCGCTGAAGCTGCTGTCCACCTCTACCAGCCTGATTAACATTTTGAGCTACTGGTCGATTCCCATCTGGTTTCATAGGACAGTCCTTGATCATATGGTCCTTGGACCCACACTTAAAGCATCCTCCAGTCTTCTTCCAACACTCCCCTAAGTGTTTTTTCCCACACTGGTTACAAGTGTGATACTGCCCTCCTGTAGCAGCTTGCTGGCCTCGCGGCCCATCAACTCTAGGCCTTTTTATTGCCAGATGATCCTGACGATCCAAAGCCTCTTTTCGGCCTGCTCCGATCAGAATTCTGCCTCACGGAGTCCTTAATTCCCTCAGCTACTTTAACCTTCTCGACTAACGCAGAAAATTCCCGCTCCTGATGTGGAGCTATCAACAATCTTAGATCATCCCTTAAACCGTCTTCAAACCGGACACACCGCTCATGCTCCGTAGCCACTACTCCACGAGCATATCGGCTCAGCCTTAAAAATTCAGCTTCATATTCTGCCACGGACTTGTTCCCTTGAACCAGCCCCAGAAAAGCCTTCCTCTGCTCATCAGTATACCGTGTGCCAATATATTTCTTCTGATATGCGGCCTTAACATATTCCCAGGTCAGATCCTTAGCTGTGGCACCGTCTCGAACTATTAACCACCATTGGTACGCTTCATTGCGTAGTAGTGCCACCATTCCTTTCAACTTCTCCTCAGGGGTCAGATCGAGCTCATCCATAATGCGCTCGGTTGCCTCCAACCAATACTCAGCCGTACTGGGTGCTACACCAGATACGCCACGGAATACCTCAGCTCCATTGGCACAAGTCGCTCAGGTACCGACTTTCGAGCTCCCGAATTTCCCCCTGCACTAGCCACCAACTCAAGAACTCGCAATACAGCCTGCAATACAGCATCGTCTCTATCTGATCTTGCTGTTCAGCGCCAACAGCTGGTGGTGGCGGTAGCGGTACCTCATTCTCAGATCCTTGATCCGACCTCACGGGTTCCGACACGGTCATTCTACTTCTACCGCGTCCTCGTACATTACGTCCACATCCCCTAGAGCTCATGCCTACGTTCGCATTTTAATCTGATTAAGAAATTTTATGAATTAGTCCTTGTTTCACTAATTATTCGCGAAGAAGTTTTATGAAAGAAGTTCAAAAGTAGTTCTTTCGATCAATCAAAGTTTTCGTTCGGGTTTTCTATCCTAATTCAGAGAATCGCATTCATCCAAACATTCATTCAGTAGTACCTATCACACACATTCACTGTTCAAACTTTCTTGTCTATTCCTACCCCATGGGTATTTTCGTAATTTGTCCTACAGGGGTATTTTCGTAATTTTTCAAAATAAGGTTCCTTGGTGATTTTGTCAATAAGGGTATTTTGGTAATTTTGCATTCCTGAGGGTATTTTAGAAATTTTGAAATCTGGGGGTATTTCGGTAATAAACTAGGGTAAATTTGTAGAGCTTAATAATTCAGGGGTATTTCAAAATTTGTAAAACTTTGAGGGTCTTTTTGAGAATTTGTTTTCGAAAACGGTGATGTTGCAAAAATTTTGGAAATTAGGGTCATTTTGGTAATTTGTAGGTTAGGGGCAATTTTGTAATTTTCCAAAATCATGGTATTTTGATATTTTGCAAATTAGGGTTTTTGGACTTGTTATAAAGTAAGGAAATTTTGATAAAACTGTGGGCTGTTTGGACTTTTTATGAATCAAGGACATTTTTGTAATTTTACAGCTAGGGGTATTTAGGTAATTTTGTAACTTAGAAATGTTTTTAGGAATTTTTTTTTTTCAAAAATAATAATTTTCACAATTCAAAAGAGTAGTTTGTTGCCTTTTAAAAACTAGGGTTTCCATGAAAATGTGGCTAATCCCTTTCGGGTTTTAGTTATTGTGTTTAGCCTGTGACTAGGTCCTCTTGGTTAGAGTGAACCGAAGCTACGCACCAGGTAGGATTCCAGCGAAGAGGAGGTGAGTCACTAGGACCGCAAGTACTGTGCTCTTGGATCCAATCCTAGACATGCGCACAGGGGTTGCCACACCCTAACTCGGCGACTTAGCCATAGGTTTGTTTTAATTAGGCTTTAAGTCTTATGTAGTAGTTGGGGAAAACTAGTCCTAGGGTTCAAGTACCTATCATACTATTCTACGTTCCATTTCTACCCTTCTACAGTTCATACTTTAAGTTACGCAAATGGATAGAAGTACTTACCTGGTGGACTGTGGGTCGGAGACTTAGGTGCCATGCCAGAAAAACCTGCTGATTTCATAAAATATTTTTATAAAACTTATTTGGGCTCGATTCGAAAATGTCTTGGGCCTTAAACCTCAGGCCGAGAGTTTAAAACTGGGCTCTGATACCAAATTGAAACACCCCTTACCCGGCCCACGAGTCTTGACTGGATCAGGAATGTTCCTCGACGTAAACTGGTTCAAAATTCTTTTGTTACTTTGGAAAACTGTGTGTTTTGAAGATGGTTTGTTTGTGGGTTGGGCTCGAGTTGAAAACAAGTTTATTTTATATTAAAAATCCTTTTATTTCAGGTGACAAAATATTTAAAGTTTATTTTAAATTAAATTTACTTAATCTTTAATTAAGAAAAATACGTAACATAATAACTAAAACAAAAATAAAACTGTCAACTATGGCCTTATTACATCAACATAAAACCCAAAATAAAATTTAAAGTACTTAAAAATAAGGAGTCCACATAATAATAAATTTCTTCTTTGGGCATGGCCACCACTAAGCTCCTGCCGACCCGGTCCATCACTGTTCATCACCTGAAAAATGTTCCCACAACGGGGTGAGTCAACAGACTCAATGTGTAACCACAGCACTAAGTCTTAATAAATTTAGACATATCAAATCATACATATTCATAAATCATTAAATTAACATGATGCAACCCAAACCCAAACCTAGATATCCATCCGCTACACGTCACCCGTACCAACCTGCACATCGTGAGGACTACTAAGTCAACCCTCCATCCACTACACACAATCGAAGGCTGCTGCTGCAGACGACATGCTTATCGCCCTTATAATTTTCGTGGCATAGCCACCAGATAATATTTATGTCATATGACACCACATTCAGATAATGTGACCGAAGTCACCACATTCACTTCCCCGTTTTCATATAACCCGAATGCCCCATATCATACATATCATGCACATCATGCCTTAATTCACATTCTTATCACTTTTCACATGTTATATATAACATATATTCATAATCCTAGTAGGAGTAGGAAACGTACCTGGGTACTTTGTACCATTACATGGTACCTTAGCCATATTTTCATAATCTTATTAACATATTCAATTTAAAACATAGCCATGAAAATATTAAAACTTAGGGTAGGGTATACACCTGATTCACTTAGCAAATTTACTGAAATCCCGAAATCCTGACTTACACTTTAGATCTTAATCCCTATATTCGGCCACACTTAGTACCTTTAGTAAAATCCTATTCGGCTATTCAACCAAATCCCGAAGGATTAAAATATCTTACCTTGCTGCCAATTTCACTGCTAACCAAATCCCGAAACTTTACAGACCTTTTTCCTTGTAATCGGCTAACATTAAATCCCTTCATAGGTTAGTTTTCAGCTTTTAATCGAATAATAAAAACATATCTAAATACTAAAATAGAGCCTTGGCCGAATGTTAGATTCACTTACTTTGTGAATCTCAAATCTTGAAAAGAAATCTCTTGGCTAAGAGGATGTCGAAACCTACAGGGTACAAGTTAGATCCACTTCTAACATCTAATCATAACAAATGGCCCTTGGCGGAATATCAAGGCTCCCTTACCTTGATTATCTAAATCCCAAAATCGCTTCTTGATCAATGGAGATGCCGAAATCCCTACACACATATGTTAGATCTGATTTCCAATTGCTTTATGAACTTAATCAAGTGGCCTTCGGCCTAAACCATACTTTTCTTACCTTAGATCTATAACTCCCGAAGGATCTTTCCTCCCTAGTAGTCGACAATAGACAAAATCCTGAAAGATCCTTTGTAGTTTCGGCCAAGAGACACAAATGGCATTAGAATCTTAATCTTGGACTTAAAGAAAAGAAATATAATGATAATAATAGATCCTTACCCTTACTACAGAAGTCGACACACCCTTGCTTGAAGCCCCTCAAAGATTCGGCTATGGAGACTAGATAGTGATCAAAAAGGTTTCGGCTTTTGAGGTTAATGGACAATCGGCTAGGGGGTTGTCTTTGAGGTTTCGAATTTTGATGGATTGGATTAGAGAAGAAAAAGAAGAAGATGAAGAATAGAGATGGAGGATTTGACAAGACTAGGGGATCTTACTCTCAGCTTTTTGGAGAATTGAAAAGAAAAAGAAAAGGGTTGCAGAGAGAATTCGGCAGAGGCTTTCAAGAAAAAGAAAATAATGCAGAATGGCCTCTCTTTTCCTCCTATTACCGAAATTACCAAGCCAAGACTCCCTTACTTGGCCATCACTCTCGTATCCTTATCACCTTATTCAAAAATAATAGAATTAATCCCTCCATTATCTCTTATCTCGTAAATAAAAAAAAATAATCCATCATTTATCCATCTATTTAGCCGAATTTTAAAAACAATTGGAACCTATTTAAAGCTCCTTCCTTGCCGTCCACTCCTCCCTCTTAATGCCGAAAAATAAAACTTTATTTTTCTTCCTACGCGACTCGATCCTTGGCCCTTCCTCACATGCTGGTGGCGTCATTTCCAGGGCCCTAAATGGCACCTCCAAGCCACTTTTCCAAGCCCAATTATGTGTCATATTTTCGCTACATTTTCTCTTAAGGCCACCTTGCTTTAGTTCCCTCTTTTTAAGCTCGAAACTTAATATTTTCTGAAGCATTTCCTTACATTTCCAAGGTTCCCAAAAATTCACATAACACATTCATAACACATAAAACATGCTATTTCATATAATTAAGCAAAAATGTACAAGCCCATTTTCGGGATGTTACAGTGTGCCTCTTTCACACGGCCATTTGCTACCCTTCACACGGGCTTTTGGACCCCTACACGGTCTAGATTGCTCCACGCAGTTGGAGTACATGAACATGTAGTCCTATCTCGCCAAATAATGATTAACTGTCCAAAATTGGTATTCTGATCGTGTACATCTGATTGCATAGATACATATGCATATACTATTTTTGGGTGGGATTTTGAAGAGAAGGAAGATTGAATGAACTGGCAGCTGATTTGCTGGTTACTGATAGCCCCTAATACCTAGAGGGTCGAGAGCGATCCCAATACTCAGAGGGTCGTGGACAAGCATGATTGTACTGCGGTTTACCGCATGGCACCATACAGCTTACTGATAGCCCCTATTACCCAGAGTGACGTGGGCAGTCCCAATACCCTGAGGGTCATGGACTTTACTAATAATGGTATAGCAAATTAACGCATTGTACTGTACCGTATGTACGTTAGCTACGCTATGTACCATTGACTGAATTGGCAGTTTCACTGCAACCTATTGGTATAGCTGATTATCGCATTGCACTATACCGCATGTACATTAGCTACGCTACGTACCACTATCTAATCTGGCAGTTCATACTACAGGTCTGTACCGTGGTTTACCTCATTGCACAGTACAGCTTATACGCTAGCTTTGCTGCGATATATACGTGACTGGCAGTTTGTCTTCATACTGTTAGCCCCAATTCCTAGAGGGTCATGAGAGGTCCCAATACCCGGAGGGTCGTGGACAATGCTGATGGCCATCGTTGCCGGGCAACCTGAGATGACATCATATGGAGTGTAGGGTTGGATGGGATTTTCGAGGCCCTATATGGAGTGATTGGTTGGATGAGCTTAATAGCTCTATTGAGGAGTGATGGGGGATGGTGAGGTGTGTTGGCTGGATGGGTGGGTTTTGTTTAACTTAACTGCACTCATATGCATCTTATTGACTGTTTTGTGAGTACGACTGTTTGTTTTACGGTTTGGCTGAAAAGCATTTATGACACTGTGAAATTGTTAAATCTGATTGTATCTGACTGACTGAATTGAAACTAGTGACTATTGAGAGTTTTGTTACTGGACTGAGTAGTATTTGCGATTGTGTAACTGAGTGTGATTTTGATATGCTCTGAATATTGTTGTCTGTCGGTACATCCGTTTCGAACGTACCAACTATTTCTATACAACTCTAGAAGTATGTTCTGTTTCAGAACTATTATTGGTTTCTGTGCCTGATTCCATAGTTAATTGGTTTTGATCTCACACTGAGCTCGAGTAGCTCACCCCCTCTTTTGTTTCCCCTTTCAGGTATATTTCGAAGTGCTAGATGCTGGACTTAGTACGTGGAGGTCTCGGACAGGCTTGTGAACAACAATTATGCACTTTTTGTTAAATGATACTATCTTGGTATTTGTTTCATTTTGAACTGTATGGTTTATAAACTGTGGCACAGTTACTATTTTAAACTTTTGATTCGTACATTTTTTCCTGTTAAACTTGTGGACAGAATTTTAACGATTGAGCGTTTTAATTGGTTTTGAAAATGGAAATTTTTAAAAACTTGTTTTTGTAGAAATTTTCTCACGACCACTTGTTTGGGGTATTACATATATTTTTATTTTCTTTTATGAATTATGTTATTCTAATTATATGAAAATTAAAAATTTATATTATAATGTAAATATTAAAAAAACTATATAATGGTAATACAAGAAATATATAATTACTATCTATTAGATAAAAATAATGTATATGTGCAGGCTTAAACGGGCTCGGATTAATCATTTATAAATTTAGATAGATTTGTGCAAAATTTGACACTCATATTAATTACGGTTGGATTTGATCAACTACCCATGATATTGATATCATATTTGAACTTGACCCATTGACAGCTTTATTGTCCCTTATTTAAGAGTTTTGATTCATCTCAATCGAGTCTTGAACATTATGTTTTGTTAATTTAAGTTTCAATCTTATTCGAATTCATATTTAATAATCAAACATTATTCATATTATTTTAAAGGCCTAAACACACCAAAGAATCATAAAATAATTAAGAAATTATTTAATCTTCTCTTAGTCGATAATTGTAATCAGTTAAGCCATTAATCGAAAGTTAACAACCAATTAAGCCCTTAATATATATATATATTGTTGAAACACCTAACAGACTGTTAAATGAAGACGTGGCAGCTAACGTGGATAAAATGATGATGTCGAGGTTATTGTGGTGTTTGACATAGAAAAATGCTAATGCGGAGGGCTTAACTAATTTTTTAAATTATTTTACAAAGGCTTAATTGGTTTTTAGAAAATATAGAAAAATTATGAAAAAAACTATAAAAAGAATTAAATGATAAAAGAAATATAATTTATTAAAATTACTAAATTTATAAACAGAGAAGAAATTTTTAAATAATTTATATAATTTTTCCTATAAGTTTCAAACTTTTTATAATTCTATAATATTTTAATAATTTTTTTAAAAAATAATAAAAAAATTGCTTCTCATTTTTGTTTTCTTTCACACATTGCCCTACATTATATGTAACACCCCAAAATTCTTATTTTTGTTTATGTTAAAATGTGACAAATGTGTATCTGCTTCAATGATTAAGTGTTCTGGTAGTGTGTGTAAGGTCCCAAGTTCAAGTGTGTCATTTGGCAAATTTTGGTATTTTTCTGACTTAAGCCCTATTCATGTTCAGTAGGCTTATATTAAATTATTTGTAGAATCATATCAGAATGGGCTTGTTGGTTTTGTTGTTAAGTTGAGTGTTAGTTTGTTGAAGGCCTTGTGTTCGAATCCTTGTGCGAGGGTGGGAGTTTATTTTTGCTTATTTGACCGAGAAAGTGTAACACCCCTCACCTGTATCCAATGCCGGAATAGGGGTGGATTCTTCCTCGGGTATTGTCTTACTCAATTGGTTTTTCTCACAAGTATTTCCCCAATTCATTCTCTTTGTCTTTGTATCTTTAGCTTAGTTGTTAGTTAATTTTAGATTAGATAAAAATTCCTTTAATTCTTAGGCTAGATAATAAAAAAGAAAGTTACTATTAGTACTTTAGGTTCCTTTGGGTTCGATAATCTGGTCTTGCCACAGCTATACTACTGTTCGATAGGTGCACTTGCCTCAAGTCGTTTTCACAGTTAGTTTCTAGGCTCGATCATTCTTTTTATAAATTTTTAAGACTCTGACACAAGATCAAGTTTTTGGCGCCATTGCTCGGGAACTGAAATATTAAGAATGCTTAATTTTTAATACTTTAGCCATATTATACTTATTTTATTTTTCTAAATTTTCTTCTTTTCTTCTGGCAGGTACCTCTAGTTTATGACTAGAAGGAACCCGACAGGACCACTACTTTACAACAGTGATATTGAAGTTACTGTTCGCAGAAATCATAGAGAAATAAGGCGAAGCTTAAACTACATAGAAGAAGAGCAAGAAATCAAAGCTAATACCACCGAAGAGATGGCTGAGAATAATTCGCCACCTCCAGAGGCAGCCGAACATCATGCTCCTCGAACTATGTATGATTATGCTAAACCTAATTTAATAGGAACTGAGTCAAGTATTGTTAGGCCTACTATTGCTGTAAATAATTTTTAACTGAAACCTAACACTATACAGATGATACAACAGTTTGTTCAGTTTGATGGTTTGCAGGATGAGGATCCTAACACACATTTAGCGAATTTTCTAGAATTCTGTGATACCTTCAAAATAAATGGCGTTTCTGATGATGCCATCTGTCTTCGATTATTTCCCTTTTCTTTGAGGAATAAAGCCAAACAGTGGTTGCATTCTCTTCCACGATGATTAATCACTACATGGGATCGAATGACCGAAAATTTTTATTGAAATATTTTCCACCGGCTAAAACGGCCAAGTTGAGGAATGATATCTCTTCTTTTGTGCAGATGGATTTAGAGACACTTTATGATGCATGGGAGAGATACAAAGATTTGTTGAGGAGCTACCCACACCACGGATTACTTTTGTGGCTACAGGTCCAAACTTTCTACAATGGTGAACCCCTCAACGAGGCAATTAATCGATTCAGCCGCTGGTGGAACCCTGAACAACAAAACTTCTGAAGCTGCCTATGAGTTTATAGAAAAGATGTCACTGAATAACTATCAGTGGCAGGTCACAAGGACAAAGACAACAAAAGCAGCCAGTGTTTTCAACCTCGACGCATTATCCATGCTATCAAATCAGGTAGAAATGTTAAATAAAAAGATTGATGGTTTATGTGATTCTTTGCAGGCACATCCACTTATCCAGTACAATCTTAATGGAGGTTGGAGGAACAACACAGATTATCCACCTTACAACACGAGCACTGAAAACGAACAAGTTCACTATATGGGTAACAATTTTTTATCTTAAAATAACCCTTATAGTAACACTTATAATCCAGGTTGGAGGAACCACACCAATTTCTCATGGGTAGTCAAAGAAACCAAAGACAACAATCCTTCCCACAAGAAAATAAGCCAAAGCTTGAAGAAATGATAACGAAATTTATAGAGGTATCAAAAATCCGTTTCCAAAATACCGAAACAATATTGAACAAACAGCAAGCATCAATTCAAGGGCTTAAAGATAAAATTGGACAACTAACTAAGTTAGTTTCTGAAAGGCAACCAGAAGTTTACCTATGGAAAAAGAGCAGGTGAAAGCAGTCACACTGAGAAGTGGAAAGGAGTTAGTTGAAACAACAAAGAAGATACACAGAGAAAGCAATAGATGAGAAAGTTGAAGATGTAACGCCAGTACGCAAAGAATGTAAACCACCAATCCCATATCTGGCAAAGTTGAAGAAAGACTGATTAGATAGACAATACGGTAAATTTCTTAAACTTTTTAAACAGCTACATATTAACTTACCTTTTTTTGAAGCTATTTCACAGATGCCGACATACACGAAATTCCTAAAAGAGCTTCTAACAAATAAAAGGAAGTTTGAAGAGATATCAACGGTGGAACTTAATGAAGAATGTTCAGCCATCCTCTAAAAAAAGCTACCAACCAAATTAAAAGCTCCAGTAAGTTTCACTATTCCCTGTTTAATTGGTAGTTTAAATATTTAGAAAACACTAGTTGATCTAGGCGCCAGTATTAATTTAATACCTTATAAAATGTTTAAGCAACTTGGTTTGGGGAACCAAAACCCACTAGGATGAGTATTCAATTAGCTGACAGATCTATCAAATATCCTAGGGGAATTATTGAAGATATTCTGGTAAAAGTTGATAAATTTATATTCCCTATTGATTTTGTTGTGCTTGACATAGATGAAGACATTGAGGTACCTTTAATTTTGGGGTGCCCTTTTTTATCTACTGCTAGAGCTGTTATTGATTTAGGTGATGGCAAACTCGCATTAAGAGTAGGCGACGAGGAAATTATCTTCCAAATTTACGATGCTATGCGGTACTCTAGAGAACAAGATGATTCCTGTAATTTTATTGATGCCATTGATCATCTTATTCAAGATTCTTTGCAGGAAATCATACATAACAACACGATGGGACTGTGTTCTACTCAAGGTGAGGAGGAAGATGATAATATAGATGAGTTGAATTCTAATACATCTACCTCTAGACAAAAGAAAGAAGAGGGCATTGAAATCAACGACGAACTAAACCAAAAACCCTCTATTGATGACCCACCGAAATTAGAATTAAAACAGTTGCCAAAACACTTAGAATATGCATTCCTAGGTGATAACTCTATGCTACCAGTAATTATCTCTTCAGAACTGGAACCAAAAGAGAAAGACGAGTTACTACAGGTACTAAGGGAACATAAAAAAGCCATAGCTTGGAAAATTTCTGACATTAAAGGAATAAGTCCATTGTTTTGCACCAACAAAATTTTAATGGAAGATGAGTATAGACCCTGTGTGCAACCTTAAAGACGATTAAATCCCAACGTGAAAGAAGTTGTTAAAGCTGAGGTAACTAAACTTCTTGACGTTTGAATAATCTATCCTATTTCTGACAATTCTTAGGTAAGTCCTGTGTAGGTCGCTCCAAAGAAAGGGGGCATGACTGTTGTAGCTAATGAAAAGAATGAATTGATTCCTACCAGAACAGTCACAGGTTGGAGAGTCTGTATTGATTATAGAAAGTTGAATGATGCCACCCGAAAAGATCACTTCCCTTTGCCCTTTATTGATCAGATGTTAGAGAGATTATCTGGGCATATGTACTACTGCTTCCTAGACGGATCTCCGGCTACTTCCAAATTTCGATAGTCCCCTAGGATCAAGAGAAGACAACATTTACATGTCCATACGGTACATTTGCTTATCGTAGAATGCCTTTTGGATTATATAATGCTTCTGCTACTTTTCTGCGTTGCATGCTAGCCATATTTGACGAACTTGTGGAAGACATTATGGAGGTATTTATGGATGATTTTTCAGTATTTGGTAATTCTTTTCATTTTTTCCTTAAAAATCTAAAACGAGTTCTGATGAGATGTGAGGAAATGAACCTTGTTTTAAATTGGGAAAAGTGTCACTTTATGGTTCGAGAGGGGATTGTGTTAGGACATAAAATTTCTAGTAAAGGGATTGAGGTAAATAAAGCAAAGGTTGAAACCATAGAAAAATTACCTCCTCCTAGTTCAGTTAAGGCTATTAGAAGCTTTTTAGGACATGCTGGATTTTACAGAAGATTTATTAAGGATTTTTTTAAAATAGCTAAGCCTTTAACGAAACTACTAGAAAAAGATGTACCTTTCAACTTTGATCAAGGATGTTTAGATGCATTCAACATCCTCAAAGATAAATTAATAAATGCTCCAATTATAATTGCACCTGATTGGAATTTACCCTTTGAATGATGCGAGTGATTTTGCAATAGGTGCAGTTTTAGGACAGCGAAGAGACAAGCATTTTCAGCCGATCTATTACGCTAGCAAGACATTAACGGCTGCACAAGAAAATTACACCACCACAGAAAAAGAATTGCTAGCTGTGGTTTTTGCATTTGATAAATTTAGATAGTATTTGATATTATCTAAAGTTGTCGTTTACACTGACCATTCAGTTCTTCGTTATCTTTTAACAAAAACCGATGCAAAACCTCGACTCATAAGATGGATTTTACTCTTGCAGGAATTTGATCTAGAAATTCAGGATAAGAAAGGTGCTAAAAATCTTGCAGCAGATCATCTGTCTAGGCTTGAAAATCCACATATTAAAGAACTATATAAGACGAAGATAAATGACTCATTTCCTGCAGAACAATTATTTGCAATTTTTAACTTTGAGGTACCCTGGTTTGCAGACATTGCAAATTACCTAGCTGCTAACATCCTACCAAAAAGGTTAACACATCATCAAAAGAAGCGATTCTTTGCTGATGTGAAAAATTATTTTTGGGAGGACCTTTTTCTTTTTCGTATATGTGCAGATCAAGTAATTTGAAGGTGTGTTACAAAAGCAGAAGCAAGCAAGATTTTAGAACACTACCATTCAGGACCTTCAGGAGGACATTACAACGGGATTAAGACAGCACACAAAACGCTCGAATTAGGTTTTTATTGGCCAACTCTGTTTAAAGATGCCAACAGGTATGTCGCTTCGTGTGATAAATGCCAAAGAACAGGTAATATCTCTAAACACGATGAAATGCCTCAGACATATATGTTATCATGTGAAATATTCAAAGTATAGGGTATTGAATTTATGGGTCCATTTCCTAGTTCATTCGAAAATAAATACATCTTAGTAGCAGTAGATTCAATGTCAAAATGGGTGGAAGCTTAAGCTTTACCTACTAACGATGCTAGAGCTGTATTAAGGTTTCTTAAGAAACTCTTCTCTCGTTTTGGAACATCCAGAGCGATTATTAGTGATAGGGGTACTGATAAACCGTAAAAGTAACATATTTTAATCCCACATTTAGCTTACTTTTGGATGATTTATCCCTCAATTTATGTAAAAAGGTGCTCTTAATCCTTTCTTTTCATGTCTTATACTCATGAAAAGCACCCAAGGATAAAAAGAACGAGAAACGAGCCCAAAATGAAGCAAATTAGGCCAAGTGAGAAATTGACACGGCCTGAACTTAAGCCCACATGGTCATGCCTCACTGATCATCTAGAACATAGCCTAACCCTGACTTGCACGGCCGTGCCTCATTAAAGAAGTCCGGGCACAGCCTGACCACGATCTACACGGGCGTGTACCATGGTCGTGTCCCTGTCACTAGAAAGAGCAATTTCACTCGAATTTGGATACTTAGGGGCAAAGAAACATATTTCGAAAGCCTATATAAACCCCTTAAGTGCTACCAGAAAAGGGGACGATTAGCTAGGGCAAGGAGCCAAGCCAAAAAGGTTAGATTTGTGGGAATCACTCGAAGATAGCCAGTTGATCCATCTCAAGAAGCCGGAATTCTACTCAAGATGGCGAATCTCTCCTTCAATTCCTTCAGGGAGTTTTAGGGATTTCTTATGTTTTGTTTTATCTTTTCTATTGAGATGTTTTCTTTATTTGTTATGAACTAAACCCTTCAGATACCTGAAGGGGATGAAACCTATGATGGATCTTGTTATTGTTTTTCTGAATTATATGACAAATACTTAATTTGTTCTTAATTATGTGAGCTTAGTCAAAATTTGATGTGCTTAGGTGGAGGAGGAATAGACCCTACCTAAGAGTAGATCTAGCATAATTAAGCGGAGTTGATCGCACACTTAGAGATAGGGTGACGAGATATTGTTGGATTAGGGTGAAACCTAATATGGGAGTCCATAGATCGATTTACTACTATTCTAGGGGATCATTAAGAGAGAAAGAGATTTCCATTAATTAACCTAGGGTTAGACGTTATTCGCCTCGAGAGAGGGTTTAATATACGTTAGGGAGTCTTACGGATCAAACTAAGTGAGTAAATCGTATGGTTCAGGGTTAAATAACAAGTGAAGTCTAGGCGGATTCTTCCTGAGGGTATTATCATAATCAACTAAGTTTTTCCTAAAGTTATTTCCCAATTAATCCTTTTTGTCTTTCTGTCTTTAGCTTAGTAGTTAATTTAGATTAGATTAAATCAACTTCACTTTATTTTAGGCTAAATAATAAAAAGAAAGTTAGTATTAGTACTTTTAGTTCCTTTGGGTTTGATAATCCGGTCTTCCTAAGTTATACTACTGTTCGATAGGTACACTTGCCTTTAATCGTTGTCAGAGTTAGTTTCCAGGTTCAATCATTCTCTTTATAAATTTTAAGATTCTGATTCACATCGATCAAGTGTTTGGCACTGTTCCCGGGGAACTAAAATTTTAAGAAAGCTCTATTTTTATTACTTTAGCCATTATTTTTTAGTACTTTAGCCATTATTTTTTATTTCTTTCGCAATTTACTTTTATTTTTATTAATTTTTTTATTTTTGCTGAAATTTTCTTTCTTTCTTTTCTTAACAGGTATCTCTAGTTTATGACTAGAAGGAACCCGAGAGGACCTTTAGTATACGACAGTGATATTGAAGCTACCACTCGAAGGAATCGCAGAGAAATTAGGCGAGCTCTAAATTACACAGAGGAAAATCAAGAAGGCAGATGCAATCCTACTGAAGGGATGGACGAAAATAATCCACAACCACATGATGTGGGGAAAAACAATGCTCCACGTACTATGTTTGGTTATGCTAAACCTCATTTAATAGGAGCAGAATCGAGTATTGCTAGGCCCGCTATAGCTGCTAAAATTTCGAATTAAAGCCTAACACAATACAAATGATTCAACAATTTGTTCAATTTGATGGTTTGTAGGACAAAAATCCAAACACTCATATAGCTAATTTTTTAGAATTCTGTGATACCTTCAAAATGAATGGCGTTTCTAATGATGCCATACGTTTTCAGTTATTTCCCTTTTCATTAAGGAATAAAGCCAAACAGTGGTTGAACTCGTTACCACGAGGGTCAATCACTACATGGGACCAAATGACCGAAAATTTTTTATTAAAATATTTCCCATCGGACAAGACGGCCAAATTACGGAATGATATCTCTTCTTTTGTGTAGATCGATTTGGAGACATTATACGACGCATGGGAGAGATACAAAGATCTCTTGAGAAGGTGTCCACACCATGGTTTACCTTTGTGGCTTCAAGTCCAAACTTTTTATAACGGTGTAAACTCCTCAATGAGGCAACTAATCAACTCAGCCACCGGTGAAACCCTAAATAATAGAACTTCTGAAGTAGCCTACGAGTTCATTGAAGAGATGTCACTGAATAATTAACAGTGGCAAGTTACAAGAACGAAACCGACAAAATCAGCCAGAGCTTTCAACATAGACATAGTAACCATTCTATCAACACAGATGGAGATGATGAATAAAAAGCTTGATAGTTTGTGTTCTTCGCAGTACACCCGATGAATCTGATACACAAGTGGAATCAGAAGCGAATCCACGAGTACCCACCCTACCAACCGGGCGCAGAGAGCGAACAGATGAACTATATAGGTAACAATTTCAGATCCAATAATAACCCATATAGTAACAATTATAATCCAGGTTGGAGGAACTACCCAAATATTTCGTGGGGAGGTCAAGGAAATCAAGGGAATCAAAGACAACAACTTCCTCAAAACTTCCAAAATGCCCCATCCGCAAAAAAAGAAGCCAAATCTTGAAGAGATGCTGACAAAATTCATGGCAGCTGCAGAAAACCGCTTCCAAGATATTGAGAAAACACTCAAAAGCATCGAGAACCAAGTCGGGGAAGTTACTAAGTCAGTAAGAGAAGTCACTAAGGCAGTCGAACAACTTGCAAAGTTAATGTCCGAACGACCGCAAGGACGTCTACCAAGTAACACTGAGATTAACCCAAAGGAGCAAATTCAAGCCATCACAGCTCATGACAGTAAAAGGTTAGATGAACCCAATCCAATACAAGAAAACAAGGTAGACGAAGGTAAAGTAGAGGTAACACAAGAAAAGCCGAAACCGGTAATCAAGGAGTACCAACCTCGCATACCTTATCTCGAAGTGATAAAAAGAGATGATTCGGAGGAACAGTTCGATAAGTTTCTTAAACTTCTAAAGAAATTACATATTAACTAACCCCTTCTTGAAGCTCTTTTTCAGATGCCAGACTCGAAGAAATTTTTAAGACAGCTCTTGACAAACAAACGCAAATTAGATTAAGAGCATCATGTGTAATTGAACACAGCGTGCTAAGCAATTCTACAAAATAGACTACCACGGAAGCAAAAAGATCCAGGGAGTTTTACAATTCCATGTTTAATTGGTAGTTTAACTCTTGATAATGCGTTAGCCGATTTAGGGGCAAGTATAAATGCCATGCCTTATACATTATTTAAACGACTAGGTCTAGGAAAACCCAAACAAACTAGGATGAGTATTCAATTAGCTAATAAAACTGTTAGAATTCATAGGGGCATTATCGAAGATGTTCTTGTCAAAATCAATAAATTTGTTTTTTCGGTAGATTTTGTTGTTTTAGACATGGATGAGGACAACTCAATTCCCTTAATTTTAGGAAGGCCATTCTTAGCAACTGCCAGAACTAAAATTGATGTTGATGCAGGCAAACTTATACTTTGTGTAGGCGAGGAGACGGTCACTCTTCAAGCCCTCGACTCAACTAGAACATCAAGCAACAAAGGTGAGAATGTGAATTCTTTTGATAACCATCTGGTTAACCCTTCTTTTCAGGAAGCACCACAAAAGGACAAAATTGAACTCGATCTTAAAATTTGTAAAGAAATAAATCCTAAGGATTGAAGGATTCAGACCAATGAACTAGACGGATGGAAAACATAAATCAAAGAGGAACCGAAACCGCACGAAGTAAAACCAAAAGAGCCTCTAAAAAAGCTCGTAGGAACATCAAACCACTTCAAAATAGGAGATCAGGTACTATTAAATGAAGCATATCATCACATCACCACATAAGACCTAAACAAGAACGAAGCAATTCCTCTCGAGTTACAAAATATCTTCCCACACGGAGCAGTCGAGGTAAGCACTCCAACATTCGACAATTTTAAGGTAAACGCCTCTCAACTTAAACTTTATCAAGAAAATAGAACTGTAAGCATGAGGGAAGATATTCAAACCTTTAAACCCCCTGAAAATTTTTATAAATACAAGGACAAGTCTAGCTTAAGACTATAAACGAGCGCTTCTCGGGAGGCAACCCGAGTGCTAACATCATTAACTTTTATGGTTTTCATTTTCTTTTACTCTTTCTTTTATCTAACTTTAAAAATAACCAAGGGTGCAGATTTTCAGGACACACAGCTTTCACACGGCCGTGGCCAAAACCGTGTGTACCTCAAGAACCTCGGTACTAACATGGTAGGACGGTACAAGTCAGATTCAACCGAATTTTGAAGTCACGGACTCAACCACTCCCCCACGGGCACCGATAAAGTTGCACGGCCGTGTCCCACGACCGTGTGAAGCTACTGACTTGCCAACCACGGACAGAACACGCCCGTGCAGTCCAACCGTGCCAACATACTGACTTATCACCAAAGGTCGTGGCAAACTACAAACGGGCATGGGTGAGCCAAGATGACCGGCCACACGGCTGTGCGAGGTGGCCGTGTAAATCGACACGCCCTCAGACCAAGGGCGTGTGACTGTACCAAAATTGAAACCAACCTCCCTCCCTTATCCGCTCCCTCTACTTTCCACCTCTTCTCTTTCTCCCTCTTCTCAGATTTCTCTCTAACAAAGTCTCTATCACTCTTGAGCCACACCAAAACCATGATGAAGAAGCGCAAGAAGCCTAGCATAGTCTCCTTGGGGGAGACCGCAACACATAAGTTCATGCCGGCCGCTTCATCTAAACAACAAGCCAAGGGTCTTTGAGACCATTTAGTTTCTATTTCTCATTTCTCTTTTGCTTCAATTTTCTTCCCTTTGACAATCTTATGCTTACTTTAGTTTAACTTAGTTTAGTTTTGTAGTGCCAGGTTCGAAAGGCTGCTAGGGAATCACGCCACTTTCGCCACCGCCAGCACCTCCCCAGCCTTAGAGGTCACACCCACCCCGTGAACCATCCAACAATAAGGACTCTTCTGTCCATTTATCTTTCATTTTCATTTTGTTTACATTTTTGTTTCCTCTTTCTTTATCTTTCTTATAGTTAATTATATATTTAGTTTATTTTAATTAGGTCTTAATAATTCCTGGATACTTCTCAGTGCGCTACCCAATTTCTTCATCTAGCGCAGGGTCGTCATCCAGACCGACCTCCCCATCCTCCTTTCACTTCCGCTCAAGGAATCCATCCAAAATTTAGAGAGTGTTCTTTCCCCTTCTCTTTTGATTTATCCCTTAACTGTTATTATCTATCTGTGTACATTGAGGGCAATGTACATCTTAAGTGTGGGGGGGGGGAGAATAGTTATTTCGAGAAAATGCCTAACTTTCTGCATTATTCTCAATCCTGAGAATAAAAGTGCTTAACTTTTTTCATTATTCTCAAATCCCTAAATTTAATCTTGTTCTTAAGTAAATATTACTAATTAGGATGAAATTTCTAATGATTTATGATTTTTATTGAGGTGTTTTAGAATAAGTCATTGATAATTGTGCATTGATGATTAAATTTGAAGAATACTAGGGAATCAAGCATGATAAGTCTATTTTTCAAAATTAAATTGCTAGGTTGTTAACCTGAATTTGAATATTACTTGAAGTTTGAAATTTACAAGTTTGATATCAAAATACCCATAATTTTTGTGAGATTTTGAGCCTTATAGAGCATATACTCTTTTTCGTGCTCACTTTATTGATTATGAGTGTGTCAATATTGAACTGTTATTCTAAAACTTGCCTTGATTATACATGTCGAGACCACATCTATGATTTGATATACAGAGATGATAAAGGCACTTAGGATTTAACCACTTTAACCCTTAGTGAACCCCTTTGATCCTAATAACCCTTTTTAATTGACTCACCCACTAATATTAACCCAAAACCCTTTGTATTTGTTATCATCATTCCTTTTTGACTACCCTTATATCGAGATTTGATTTGATTAGTTACATAATTATATTTTTTCAGTAGTAGAATTTATCCTCTATTACTTAGTTTGTTCTTAAAAAGAAAAAATCAAAGTATATTCAGTATTAGTGTTATGAAGAGTGAGCTTATACAGTTAAAGTCCATTCATCAAAAGAAAAAGTTCGTATTATTAGTATTATAATTTTTCAGTTAATGTAATTATTCTAGATCAGTTTATTTTTCTAGATAGGTAACTTGTCAATTCAATCTCGTTTCTAACCCTCTAATTCAGCCTTTATCCACACCTTTAACCCTAGCCCCGTTACAACCCTATTAAAGACCTTTTGATCTGTTTGTCATCTCATTTTACAGTGGTGGAGATTTGATTTTCATGCAAGCCTATGGGATTAACTATTCATGCTTGACTTATTGAGTGCTTAGCCTTGAACCTTAAACACTTTTTGAGTGATTTGAGTGAATCTTTTGTGAGGATGTCAGTCCTTGTAGGTTTTGAATTAAAGGTAACTATTCAGATAAGGGGGGACACCTATGTTTTTGTGATACAAATACATGACTTATCTTGTTTGAATCTTTAAGACTATTTGAGTTAAATTATCCATGTATAAATTATCTATGAATTATGATAAGACATTGTTGATAGGAATTATGGATCATGGAAAGTTCGTTTTAATTGTAAATTGAGAATTTTGCTTGAGGACAAGCAAAAACTTAAGTGTGGGGGTATTTGATAAACCGTAAAAGTAACATATTTTAATCCCACATTTAGCTCACTATTGGATGATTTATCCCTCGATTTATGTAAAAAGGTGCTCTTAATCCTTTCTTTTCATGTTTTATACTCAGAAAAGCACCCGAGGATAAAAAGAACGAGAAACAGGCCCAAAATGAAGCAAACTGGGCCAAGGGAGAAATCGACATGGCCTGAACTTAATCCCACACGGTCGTGCCTCACTGATCATCTAGAACACAGCCTAACCCTGACTTGTATGGTCGTGCCTCATTAAAGAAGTCCAAGCACGGCCTGACCACGATCCACACAGGCATGTACCATGGCCGTGTCCCTGTCGCTGGAAAGAGCGATTTCACTCGGATTTGGATACTTAGAGGCAAAGAAACATATTTCAAAAGCCTATATAAACCCTTAAGTGCTACCAGAAAAGGGGGCGATTAGCTAGGCCAAGGAGCCAAGCTAGAAAGGTCAGATTTGTGGGAATCACTCGAAGATAGCCAGTTGATCCATCTCAAGAAGTCGAAATTCTACCCAAGACGGGGGATCTCTCCTTCAATTCCTTCAGGGAGTTTTAGGGATTTCTTATGTTTTGTTTTTATCATTTCTCTTGAGATGTTTTCTTTATTTGTTATCAACTAAACCCTTCAGATACCTGAAGGGGATGAAACCTATGATGGATCTTGTTATTGTTTTTTTGAATTATATGATAAATACTTAGTTTGTTCTTAATTGTGTAAGCTTAGTCCAAATTTGATGTGCTTAGGTGGAGGAGGAACAGACCCTGCCTAAGAGTAGATCTAGCATAATTAAGCGGAGTTGATCGCACGCCTAGAGATAGGGTGACGAGATATTGCCGGATTAGGGTTAAACCTAATATGGGAGTCCATAGATCGATTTACTGCTATTCTAGGGGGTTATTAAGAGAGAAAGAGATTTACATTAATGAACCTAGGTTTAGATGTTATTCGCCTCGAGAGAGGGTTTAATATACGTTAGGGAGTCTTACGGATCAAACTAAGTGAGTAAATCGTACGGTTCAGGGTTAAATAACAAGTGAAGTCTAGGTGGATTCTTTCTGAGGGTACTGTCTTAATCAACTAAGTTTTTCCTAAAGTTATTTCCCAATTCATCCTTTTTATCATTGTGTCTTTAGCTTAGTAGTTAATTTAGATTAGATTAAATCAACTTCACTTTATTTTAGGCTAAATAATAAAAAAAAAGTTAGTATTAGTTCTTTTAGTTCCTTTGGGTTCGATAATCCGGTCTTGCCTAAGCTATACTACTATTCGATAGGTACACTTGCCTTTAATCGTTGTCAGAGTTAGTTTCCAGGTTTGATCATTCTCTTTATAAATTTTAAGACTCTAATTCACAGCGATCAGGTACTCACTTTTGTAATACTCAAATTGATAAAGTCTTGAAAAAATATGGAGTACACCATAGGACAGCTACCCCTTATCACCCTCAAACCAGTGGGCAAGTGGAAGTGGCAAATCGAGAGATTAAACGGATCTTAGAGAAAACAGTTGAATCAAATGGGAAAGATTGGGCATTAAAAGTAGATGATGCTTTATGGGCGTATAGAATAGCGTTTTAAACTCCTCTAGGAACATCCCTTTACAAACTTTTATATGGAAAAAGTTGTCATCTACCATTCGAGTTGGAACACAAAGCTTTTTGGGCTATAAAATTCTTAAATTATGATCTTAAAACCACAGGTGAGAAAAGGATGATGCAGATGAACGAGCTAAATGAATGGCGAGCTAATGCCTATGAAAATTCACAACTATATAAGGAGGCAACAAAACCACGCCATGATGCTTGCTTAGGACAATGAAAGCAATTCAAAGTAGGAGGCTTGGTCCTGCTGTATAATTCAAGGCTCAAACTGTTCCTTGAAAAGCTGAAATCAAGGTGGTCAGGCCCATTTGTGATCAAAACTGTTTTTCCTTACGGCACAATCGAGGTAATCCATCCAACTCATGGGACATTCAAGGTAAATGGTCATCGACTGAAACTTTATAATATTGAAGATTTCAAGGAATTGAGAGAGGAGCTTCAGCTCTGTGAACCTTCATTTAGAAATGAAAATAGGGTAAGTCTAGCTTAAGAATTTAAATGAGCACTAACTTCACTAACATTATATTTGTGATTTTTAGCATCTAACTCCAAACTAACCGAATTTAGTGAAACGCAGGTTTCCCTACCACACGGCCTTGCACATGAGCGTGCCCGTGGTCGTGTGGATGCCATGGGATGAAAAAATAGGCGTTCTAGTAATCATGCAAGATGAAAAAGAAAATTTTTCCCAACACGGGATGCGATAATGGGACCACGGCCGTGCGATTCAGCCGTGGTCTATCCTGAGTAACCAACACGGGCATGAGCCACGCCCGCGCCTACCAACCGTGTGAGACACTGACTACATAAACACGGGTGTGGGATATTATACACAGGCATGGGAGAAGCGGACACAATAGCACATGCCCAAGGAACACGGGCGTGGGCAACATCTCAAACGCGCCCAAATTTAAAAATCACGAAAAACATGGGCTGAATAAAAGAAACATGGGCATGGTACCTACCTGTGCCCCCTTCCTTATTTAAAGAACATAACCCACGTCTTCCCCAAAATCCTCCCCCAAACTCTCAACCCTAGCCGTTTCCCTCAACATTCTGTACTCCACCCTAGCCACCATCAAAGAAACCCCCACCTTTGACTTCCCCTATCCTTTATCTCCCTCCCTCTTTCACATACACATAAAAAACCAGTCCACGCCCGTGCCAACAGAGAACACACCCGCCCAAAGGTGTTCCACCACTGTGTTTCCTCGACTATTTGCAGTACACGCGCGTGCTCCACCCAACCACCCCGCCACTCTCTAAAAACACTACTGGTCACCTCTCATTGTTACATTTTCCCCCCATTTAACTGTTTTATAATTAGAATTTTATTTAGTTAAAGTTTATTCTTATTATTAGATTGATTTAGTGATTTAATCTTTGTTTAAATAATAATATTTAGAATTAGATGGAATCATTCGTTGTCAAGTTCTTGCCCATGGTAAATATGGTTGAACTATCTTATTATGAGTTTAGTTTTTATGTATTTTGGATATTGATCGAAGCCTTGATATATCTCGGTAGGAAATATTACGTGAATCATCAATTATCTAATATATTCAAGACCAGAATGTCATCGTCTCGAGGCAAGAAAATCGCAGTCCTTAGTTCCAAAAAATGAAAGGGACCCAGTTTGTCATCGGCCATCGCATCCGCCAAAGTGCGACACGCATTCTTACGATTTCCCCCAGGAGCCCAAAAAGACCTTTATAAGATACTTCTGGCACGACCACTCGGCACAGGGAGATGTATTGATTGGGCCGCTTTGGAGCAGGTCTAACTAGCCGACGATGTACGGGCCCTCCTAACTACCGGCCATTGGAACCAATTCTTCAACATTATCGAACCCACATGTCTAGAGCTCACTTTGGAGCTCTGTTCAACATTCCACCTTCAGACAGTGATGTCGCGCCATGATGACCCCGGTACGATCCAATTCCATCTTGGAGGCATTGTACAAGAACAAAATGTACCACAATTTGGGGCTACATTAGGACTTTATACCAACTAATTCATGGAGGAAAATGATCTCTCGGAGCTTCATCGCGATATCCACAACACCCCACAAGATGTTGGTATAATATAGCACCCAACAAAAATTATAACCCCAGCCGCTCCAAGGCGACGGCCCTTGCCCCATCCCTGAGGTACGTACACGCTCTTTTAGCTCATACACTGACAGGTCGGCAAGAGAGCATCGGCTCGCGCCATTCAACATCAGACGGAGCAGCATAGGACAGGAGTCATATCTATGGGTCCCTACATCACACGCTTGGCTCGACATTTCAGGCTCCTCAACACCTACACTCAGATCTCTTCCCTCACACTAATAGGTTAGATGTCCCCACAGGGCATCCAGACAATGCTACACATGAGATTGATTCAATGTCGACGTGGGACCGATCCCCCCAATATCGGCTAGCACCTACCACCGACGAGGAGGACCCTGAGGACATTACTGAAGATGTACCTCCACCACAGGAAGCACCATAACAGAGCCATCGCCTGGTTCATTTGGCCATTTCACTCTCAAACATTTCTGTACGTCTCACACAATTCGAGCATTACTGTACGCAGCAATTCAATAACACCGCTCGAAGATTCGACGGCATTGAGGTGACTCTTCAGCAGATCTGTCATCACCTTAATATCTCATCGCCATCACCACCTCCCGACCCAGCTGATGCAGAGGACCTCTGAGTCCTTTTATTTTTATTTTATTTTTATTTCTATCTTTATTTCTACTTCTATTTTCATTTTTATTTTTTAGTTTACTGTCTAAAAACTTGATCTCACTTTATCACTGGCTATCTAACCCTAAGATTCCATAACAACATCCATTCCCTAAAATAAAATTGATGACTTCGCAGAGCAAATAGATTAAATATACCACTCAAGGAACAAAAACATCACTTATACCTAGTCATCACATTCGTAATGGAACATCCTCCAAGGATCTCATCCATAATTCAGGAAGGTTCACTTCTCTCCCTATCTTATGATTTTATTTTACTATTATCTATCTTTGTACATTGAGGGTAATGTACATCTTAAGTGTGGAGGGTGAATATTTATTTCGAGAAAGTGCCTAACTTTCTCCATTATTCTCAAATCCCTTATTTATGCCATGAATGATATCTTGTATTTAAGTAATTTTCTCATATTGCTAATTAGAATGAAATTCCCTGTGATTCATGATTTTCTTTGATATGTTTCGAAACAAGTCATTGATAATTATGTAGTGATGATTTAAACTTTAGGACACTAGAGAATCAAGCATGATAAGTCTATTTTCAAAAATTAAAATTCTGTTATTGTCTACCTGAATCTAATTATTACCTTGAAGTTTGAAATTTACGAGGTTGACATCAAATAAACATAATTTTTGTGAGATTTTGAGCCTTTTAGAGTATACATTCTTTCATGCTCACTTTTTGATTATAAGTGTGTCAACATTGATTTGTTATTCTAGAACTTGCTTCGATTATACATGTCGAGACCACACCTTTGATTTGAATATAGAGAATATAAAGGCACCTAGGTTTTAACCTAGTTACACCACTAAAAGCCCACATTCATAATTAACCCCTAGTGAACCCCTTTGATCCTAATAACCCTTTTTATTGACTCACCCATTAATACTAACCTAAAACCCATTCTGTATTTATTATCACCATTCCTTGACTCCCTTTTTGTCAAAATTTGATTTTGAACAATTTCCTAACTATGTTCTATATTTCAGTTGTTAAAGTTACTTTTTTATTATTGTACTGATTTGTTCTTTAAAAAAATGAAGTATATTCAAAATTAGCTTTATATAATTGAGCTTATACATTTAAATTCCACACTTGAGAAGAAACTCATGTTATTAGTATTACAATCTTTCAATTGATGTAATTATTTAAGATTAGTTCATTTTTCTAGTTAGGTAATTTATCAGATCAGTCTTGATTCTAATCCTTTAATTTAGCCTTTATCCACACCCTTAACCTAAGCCCCGTTATAACCCTTTTTAAAGACCTTTTGATCTGTGTGTCATCTCATTTTACAGTGGTGGAGATTTGATTTTCAGGCTAGCTTATTGATCGTTGTTTTATGCGATCTCAAAGTCTTAAAATTTATAAAGAATATCGAACCTGGAAACTAACTATGACAATGATTTGAGGCAAGCGCACCTATTGAACAGTAGTATAGTTTAGGCAAGACCAGAATGTCGAACCCAAAGGAACCAAAAGTACTAATACTAACTCTCTTTTTATTATTTAGCCTAAGAATTAAGGGAATTGTTTATCTAATCTAAAAGTAACTAACAACTAAATTAAAGACTTTAAGAAAAAGAAGAATGAAATTGGGAAAATAACTTTGAAGAAAAAACAATTGATTAAGATGACACCCAAAGAAGAATCCACCTAGACTTCACTTGTTATCTAACTCTGAACCAGACGATTTATGCACTTGACTTGATCCGTAAGATTCCCTAAGTTATATTAATCCCTCTCTCGAGGTGACTAACGTCTAACCCTAGGTTGATTAATTGAAATCTCTTTCTAATTAAAACCCCTATAATCGCATTAACTCATTCTATGGACTCCCGTATTAGGTTTCACCCTAATCCGGCAAAGTCTCATCACCCTATCTCTAGGCGCGTGATCAACTCCGCTTAATTATGCTAGATCTACTCTTAGGCAGGGACTTTTGCTCCTCCACCTAAGCACATCACACTTGAATTAATATCCCGAAAATATCAATACAAGAATTAAGAACACATAATTAAGAACAAGTCAAATATTTATCATATAGTTCAGCAAACGATAACAAGATTCATCTTAGGTTTCATGCCCCTCAGGTATCTGAGGGTTTAGTTCATAATAATATAAGAAAATATCACAGAAGAAAAGATAAAACAAAACATAAGAAATCCCTAAAACCCCCTGAAGGAATTGAAGGAGAGATCCTCCATCTTGAGTATAATTCCGGCTTCTTGAGATGAATCAACTGGCTATCTTCGAGTAATTCTCCACAAATCAGCCCTCTTTGGCCTAGCTGGACACCCCCTGACTCAAGCCTTGGGTTCCCCCTTTTTAGGTTACACTTAGGGTGTTTATATAGGCGTCTGAATATGTTTCTTTGCCCCTAAGTATCCTAATCCGAGTGAAACTCTTCTTTCTCATGGCAGGGAGACGCCCATGACACACGCCCGTGTAAGTCGTGGCCAGGCCGTGTTCGAACCTATTGAATTAGGCACGGCCGTGTGGATTTCATGATATGGCCCATTTACTCTGTTTTGGGCCCGTTTTCCATTCTTTTCGTCCTCCGGTGCTCTCCTGAGTATAAAACATGAAAATAAAGGATTAAGAGCATCAAATTACATAATTCAATGCTTAAATCATCCAAACGCATGCTAAATATGGGCTTAAAATATGTTACTTTTAAGGTTTATCAAATAACTCCACACTTAAGCTTTTGCTTGTCCTCAAGCAAAATTCTCAACTCACAATTAAAACAAACTTTCCTCAATTCATAATATTCATCAATAGTGTTTCATCATAATTCATAGATAATTCATACATTGATAATTTAACTCAAAGGGTCTTAAAGATTCAAACAATCAAAGTCATACATTTATAGCCCGAAAAAATTAGGTGTTTCCCCTTACCTAATTAATTAACTTTGATTCAAAATAGACAAGGGTTGACATCCTCACTAAAGATTCACTCAAATCACTCAAAGTGTTTAAGGTTCAAAATTAAGCATTCAAAAGTCGAACATGAAGAGTTAATCCCATAGGCTTGCATGAAAATCAAATCTCCACCACTATAATATGAGATGATACACAAATCAAAAGGTCTTTAACATGGTTGTAACGGGGCTTGGGTTAAAGGTGTGGATAAAGGCTGAATCAGAGGGTTAGAATCAAGATTGACCTGACAAATTACCTAACTAGAAATATGACTACTCCTAAATAATTACATCAATAGAAAACTAATAATACGAGCTTTTTCTTCGAGATATATAACTAATAATGAATATACTTCGTTTTTTTTAAGAACAAGTCATTACATGATAAAGGATGAATTTAACTATTGAAATAATATAATTAGGTAACTAATCAAATCGCGATATAAGGGTAGTCAAAAGGAATGGTGATAACAAATACAAAGGGTTTTGAGTTAATATTAGTAGGAGTCAATAAAAAGGGTTGTTATGATTAAACGGGGTTCACTAGGGGTTAGTTATGAAGGTAGGCTTTTTAGTGGAGTTAGTGGGTTAAAACCTAGGTGCCTTTATCATCTTGGTATATCAAATCATAGGTGTGGTCTCGACATGTATAATCAATGCAAGTTTTAGAATAACAAATCAATGTTGACATACTCATAAAAAGTGAGCATGAAAAAGAATATATGCTCTAACAGGCTCAAAGTCTCACAAAAATTATGGGTTTTTGATATTAATCTTGTAAATTTAAAACTTCAAGGTAATAATTAGACTTAGGTAGAAAACCTAACAAAATTTTAATTTTTGAAAAATAGACTCATCATGCTTGATTCCATAGTATCTTTAAAATTTAATCATCAATGACTTAATCCAAAACATATCAATAAAAATCATAAATCAGGGAAATTTCATTCCAATCATAATATGAGAAACTTACTTTAGAATAAGGCATAATTCAGAGATTTTCAAATAATACTATATTTAATCCCCCCACACTTAAGATGTACATTGCCCTTAATGTACAAAGATAGATAATAGCATATAATAGTAGAAATCAAAAGAGAGGGGAAGAAGTGAAACTTCCTGAAGTGAAACTTCCTGAGTTATGGATGAGATCCTTGGAGAGTATTCCATGACGAATGTGATGACTAGGTATAAGTGATGTTTTCATTCCTTGAGTGGTATATTAAATCTATTTAATCTGCGAAGTCATTAATTAAATTTAATGAATAGATGTCATTATGGAGACTTAGGGTTAGATGGCTAGTGATGAAGTGAGAACAATAATACTAATGAAACTTTCAAGTCTTTAGACAATAAACTAAAATAGAATCAACATAAATAAAAGTAAAGATAAAGGAGAAAAATAATAATGAAAATAAAAATGAAAATGAAAATAAACATAAAAATAAAAAGAAAAGGACTCAGAAGTCCTCTGCATCATCTGGGTCTTGAGGTGGTGGTGGTGATGAGATATGAAGGTGATGACAGGTCTGCTGAAGAGTCGCATCAATGCTGTCGAATCGTAGAGCGGTGTTATTGAATTGCTGCATACAGTAATGCTCAAATTGAGTGAGAGATGCAGAAATGTCTGAGAGTGAAACAGCCGAATGAGCTGTCTGATGGCTCTGTTTTGGTGCTTCTTGTGGTAGAGGAACATCATCAGTAATGTTCTTAGGTTGCTCCTCGTCGGTGGAAGGTTTAAGTCGATATTGAGGAGGATCAGTTCTGCATCGGTGTTGGATCATCCTCATGTGTAACATAGTCTGGATACCTTGCGGGGACATCTAGCCGATCAGGGTGAGTGAGGATGTCTGTGTGTCATTGTTAAGGAGTCCAAAATGTCAAGCCAAGCGTGTGATGTACGGACCCATAGATATGATCCCTCTCATGTGTTGCTCCATTTGGTGTTGTGTAACGTCCCAAAAATGGGGTTATTTGAAATTTAGTTATTTTTCCATGTAAGAACTATTGTGGTATTATTTATGGAATAATATAGCTTAATTTAAGGCTTTGAGTTAGCTTGGTTTAATAGAAAATTTCGGTTTTTAACTTAAAAGGTAGGGAGCCTTAGCAGAAGGGTGTTATAAGAATAAATGAGTGTAATTTGACACAAAAATCAGCTTGGAAAAGTGGCAAGAGAAGGGCCACTTAGGAGCTAGTGTTGACGCCACCAAGGGAGCTAGGAGCTTGTGTTCGAGTCACTGAAATCCTCCTTTTTCATTTTTGGTTGGACGGCACATAGGGAGGATTTTCTCTCTTTAAAATATTTTTTTTAAAGATAATATGAGCATTTTTTTTTAATTCGATGGATTATGAAGAGATAAATAGGGATAAAAAGGATGTTATTTTAAATGAATTATCATAGGATAATCTAGGATTATTAAGGATATTACATGGATTACTAGGAGATTATTATTGATTAATTCAAATAATTTGAATTAAATTAAAAGAGTGGTCAGGAGCAATTGGGGGAGTTTGATGAATTTTGAACTCCTTGGTGGAGTAGTGTGGACTGCAAGCTAAGGGGAGGGTGCCGAATCCTATATAAAGCACATACCTAGCACCCTATTTTCTTTTTGTTCAACCTTGCACAAAGCCGAATACCTTGGTGTCTTACTTCATAAAAATTTCGGCAAGCCTACATCCCATCTTTTACTCTTCTCTTTCAAATTCTCTCAAGCCGAAAATCCTATTGACATTCACTTTCCCCATTCTTTTGATCTTTAGCCGAAACTCTACCTCCTCTTCCCTACTTCCTCTTTGGCATTGAGGCTTTAGGATTTCTCTCGATTGTGAAGGTGAGTTTGGCCGAATATCTATGGTTTTCTTTTCTCTATATGCTGCCGATTTCTATAAAGGGAAGTGCCGATTTCGGCAATGGTAAGTAAGGCTTCTAAAACGTTTTGGTAAACGGTCTCTCTTAGGTACTCCAGGTTGGTGAAGCAGTCAACCCGAGTTTCTAACCTCTAGCATTCGACTTTGGTAAGTAAGGGTAAGGGATCTATGGCAATAGTTTATTCTTTAAGTGATTAAAGCCGAAGGCTATTAACATTGCTTTGTGACCGATTATTTTGGGTACAGCAGATTTGAGTATCAAGCACGGTGGATAGTAGCAAAGGGTTTTAAGGTAAGATCTCGGGTTCACAAGGAACCCCTCCCTAATAAGGTAATTAGGCCGAATAGGCCATAAGACTAATCCATGGATTTGGCCGAATATAGGACAATTAGATCTGTGGTGACCAACGCTTTCTTTCGGGATTTAGGACTACCATCGATATCAGGTGTGTACATACACACCATTTAACTTATTAAATTCTGCTAAGTAATGTGATTGCTAACTTGATGTATGTAGCAATGGCTTGAATACCATAACGGTATACGGGGTAACCAGGTAAGTACCTGTGCATATGATTGCTATTTTATGCTTTTGGGAAGCATGCTGTGATAATACATATGATAAATCTATATGTGACTGTTGACTATGTGGGTTGATTGAGTCGAGGGGGTGTGTTGTTTGTGCCGACGGGCACCGGTGTTTTGGTAACACTTCGTGACTACGGTCACGAGAGGTTTGGCACCTCCAGAGGTTTGGTACCTCATAGCGACTTGTCCCTGTGGTTAATACCACTATGGGTTGGCCCCACTTGAGATATGGGATCGTCTGCCAGTGATTTGGTATCACACGATGGGTTGGCCCCATCACCCGAATTGTGTCTACGGACACCAGTGCTTTGGTAGCACATCGTGACTATATGTCACCAGTGGTTTGGCACCACCAGTGGTTTGGTACCACAACGGGGTAGACAGTAGCGTATGGCTGGCTAGGTTGGGACACATGATGTCTTGCATATTAATTTGTTATGTGATGTGTATGAATATGTTTAAACCGGGGGAAGGGTTACATACTGAGTCTTGGTGACTCACCTTCTCCTTACATTTTTCAGGTAACGACTAGATAGCGGATGTGGAGCCGGGTTGACTCGAGGTGGCCATGCAGCGGATTTAAATTTCAATGGACTTTGAAATTCAATTCATTTATTATTGGATTGTGGATTTTAATTTTATTTTGAATGTAATAAGGCCTCCTAGTATTTTTTTTTTTATGCTTGAATAATTGCTTCAACTATCTCTTTATGAAATGAGTTATAAAGGTTTTCTAAGCTAAATTTGTGAACGTTTTTATCAAGCCATCTAGCACACTAATAATTTTATATTAACTTGACTTAACCAAATTTTCAAATTAAAAATCTAAATACGGTATGGCAAGCCCACTAAAATGAAGAATTTTAAAACTTAAGTTGGTTTTGAAAAAGGCTTTTCAAGAATATTTTTCTGTAACGAACAGCATTCGGCCATAATATTTGGGCGGGTTTGGGTTGTTACAAAATTAATATCGAGAGCCAGTTCAAAGCTCTTGTGTGGGGCCCAAGGCCCAAAAATGTTTTAGAAGGCCTTATAAAATGATTTTTGGATTTTGGACAAAGACATGGCCCGAGTCTCTGCAGACCGATCCGTCAGGTAAGTACTTACGAACCTCTTGGTGAATTATATTACGTAGAAGGGTAGGAAGTATGGAACGTAGATAGACTTATGGGACTTGAACCCAGGATTAGATTACTCAAACACATGAACCACACATAAGACATTAAAGAACTAAACCAATCTATGACTTAGCCGGTGAGCTAGGGTGTGGTAACCCACATGCGCATGTCGAGGATTGGATCGGAAGAGCACGGTATTTAAGCGATCCGTGTGACTCACCTCCTCTTCGCAGTATCCTGCAGTGCGTAGCTTCGGTTCACCCTAACTCAGAGGGCTCAGTGGTGTGGCAACCTCTGTGCGCATGTCTAGAAAGGTTCGGTGAGAGCTTGGTATTTAAGCGGTCCGCGTGACCCACCTCCTCTTCACTCGAATCCTGCCTGGTGCGTAGCCTTGGTTCACCCTGATCAAGATGGCTCGGTCATAGGCTAAACCTAATGACTAAAACCCGAAAGGGAACTAGCCATGTTTTCAAAAAGAACGAAACAACAACAACCCTAATGTTTCAAAATTTTTACAATGACTCTTTTTAAATCTGAGGACATCATTTTTACAATGTTTCTTCGAAAAACTCAAATTTGTGGAAAATTACAAAAATACCCTTAGGGGTAAAATTACTAAAACGCCCCTGACTCATAAAATATCAGTTCAATGGTTTTGCTCAAAAATTTCAACTACTTTACAAATATCCAATAACTTAGCTTTGAAAAATCAACACTGAAATATTTTGGTTTTAGAAAATTACGCAAACGCCTCAATTTGTGAAAATTATCGAAATGACCACGATCTTTGGAAAACTTTACCAACATCACTATTTGGAAAGGAAAACTTTCAAAAGGACCTCAAAGTTTTACAAGCTATCGAAAATATCACGATTTATCAAAATGACAAAATTGCCCTCGATTGACAAAATTACCAAAATACCCCAGTTTCAAAACGATTACAATTTTACAAATTTTCATAAATATCCTCCGTTTTGGGAATTTCAAAATGACCTACTTTACTAAAGTTTTAAAATTTCTTTTATTACGAAAATACTTTTGTAGGAAAATGACTAAAATACCCTGGGTTAGAAATGGGCGAAATGTCCAAGAGTGAATAGGTATGGAAAGCATTAAGGAATGGATGCATGAACTCTTTGTGTGAACTAGGATAGAAGATTGAAACCTTGTTTGCTCGAAAGAATCTCTAATTAAATTACATTTCATAAAATTTCTTCGTGAATAAGAAAGTGAAACAAATGCTAACACATAAAATTCTCTTAATCAGATTAAAGCGCAGATAGATAGAATGAGTTCTAGAGGACGTGGACGTCGTGGACGCGCAGTAGGGGTAGGATGACGGTGTCTCAACCCGTCAGTCAGTCAAGGTTCGGAAACGAGGTACCACCGCCACCACCACCTCCTACTTTCGGGGCTAGGGAGCGAGGACGGGCGGTGGTGGTGAGGCCGTGGTCGCAAGTCGCTTTTCTGAGTTTTGGAGATGGTGGTCGGGCTGGTGGGAATTTGGGAGCTCGAAAGTCTGTTCCCGAGCCAAGTCGGTCTAACGGGCCGAGGTATTCCGTGGTGTCTCGTGAGTGGCACCCAGTGGCCGAGAATATTGGTGGAATCTACGGAAAGGGTCATGGATGATCTCGACTGACCGAGGAGGAGAAAAGCCGAAAGAGGCGGTGTCGCTTCTAAAGGATGAAGCGCACAGTGGTGGTGGCCGATCGTGTCGGGATGGAGCCGCGGTGATGATCTCACGTGGGACTATTTTAAACGGCCTTTCGTAAGAAGTATGTGGGCACTAGTTACACCGATGCTCAAAGGAAAGCCTTCCTAGGTCTAGTGCAAGGAACTAAGTCGGTGGCCGAGTATGAGGCGAGTTTTTAAGGGTGAGTAGGTATGCCGGAGGAATCGTAGCCACCGAACATGAGCGCCGTGTGTCCGTTTTGAGGACGGACTCGAGAGATGATCTGAGATTAATAATTGCCCCCATGCGAGTTCGTGAGTTCTCGCCCCTAGTGGAGAAGGCCAAGGTGGGTAGAAGGGATTAAGAGACCGTGAGACAAAACTATAGTAAGAATAACCAAAAGTGAGGTCTTGGGTCGGCGGGATCAGGTGGTAATAGTCTTGCCTGAAAAAAGGGCTAGGCGAGTGGGCCAAATCAGGCCCAGAGGCCCACGACTACTAATCGAGGCCGACTCGGTGTAACCACCGTGGGAAAACCCATTGGGAAGCCGTTGGACCGGTGGTAGAGGTTGTTTTGAATGTGGGTCTTTGGAGCATCGTGTCGAGATTGCCCCGGAAACTAGCTAAGAAGAATCGGCGGAAGGGCGTAACCGTACTCAAGGCAGAAATATGGGACCACGGAGGGTCGCGAGAATGGTCAAGGAGGAAATGGTCCGAATAGAGGTCGTGGAACTCGAGGCGAGAGGATCGGGTAACATGCAGGCTAGCGTACCGGCTTAGTCTATGCAGCGAGGCGTCGCGAGGAGGGAGACGCACCGGACGTCATAACCGAGTACGTTCCTAATATTTGGTTTACCTTATGTTGCATTAATTGATGTGGGTTCGACGCACTCGTACATTGCTAGTAGTGTGGTAGGAACTATGGACCTAGACTCTGAGACTACTCTTAGGAAGATGACTGTGCTAAGCCCCCTATGACACTCTGTAGTAGTAGACAAACTTTATAGAGATGTACCCCTAGAACTCCAAGGGGTCGTATTTGTAGCCGATCTGATGGAACTACCTTTCGGAGAGTTCGATTTGATCCTTGGAATGGACTGGTTGGTTAAGTATCAGGCGAATTTGGATTGCACGGCTAAGCGCATGGTGCTTAAGACGGCTGAGGGTGATGAAGTGGTTATGATAGGTGATAGAAGGAATTACCTATCCAATGTGGTGTCGGCCTTGAAGGCCGAAAGGATGGTCAAGAAAGGTTGCGAGGCATACTTGGTTTGAATATGTGCTTTGGAAGCTAAGGAGTCGGTAGTTGGAAAGGTTCGAATGGTTGGGGAATTTGCTGATGTATTCCCAGAAGAACTTCCGGGTCTGCCACCAGATCGGGAAGTTGAATTCGGTATAGACCTACTACCCGGAACGGCACCTGTGTCTATAGCACCATACCGAATGGCACCAAAGGAATTGGTGGAGCTGAAGGCCCAAATTCAGGAGCTCTTGGATAGAGGGTTTATTCGACCAAGCATATCCCCGTGGGGAGCACCTGTGCTATTTGTCAAGAAGAAGGACGGGTCCATGCGAATGTGCATCGACTACCGCCAGTTGAACAAGTTAACGATCAAGAACAAGTATCCGTTGCCTCGGATCGATGACTTGTTTGACCAACTGAAGGGTGCCGCGGTGTTTTCAAAGATAGACCTTAGGTCGGGCTACCATCAACTAAAGGTGAAGGAAGTTGATGTCCACAAGAGGCGGCATTCGTAACTCGGTATGGACATTACGAGTTTCGTAATGCCATTCGGGTTGACCAACGCTACGGCGGCATTTATGGACTTGATGAGCGAGTATTTATTTCAAGATACCTAGACCAATTCGTCGTGGTATTCATTGGCGACATCTTGGTTTACTCTAGGGCGGAGGAAGAGCATGACAAGCATTTGCGAATAGTGTTGCAAGTACTAAGGGAGAAGCGATTTATATGCCAAATTCGATGAAAGTGCGAATTTTGGCTAAGGGAAGTAGCTTTCCTTGGTCACGTAGTGTCGGCGGAAGGGATTAGAGTGGACCCTCACAAGATTGAAGCGGTATTGGATTGGAAACCGCCTAGGTCAGTGGCGAAAATCTAAAGTTTTCTGGGGCTAGCGGGGTACTATCGGAGATTTGTAGAAGGATTCTCTCTGATCGCAGCACCGTTGACGAAGCTACTAAGAAAATGAGTCCCATTTGTATGGTCGGAGAAGCAGCAGGAAAGCTTCGATAAGCTAAGGAAAATTTTGACGGAAGCTCCGATTTTGGTGCAGCCAGAAGCAGGGAGGTTGTTCACCGTTTATTGTGATGCGTCCCATACTGGTTTGGGATGTGTGCTGATGCAGGAGGGGAAGGTAGTAGCCTATGCATCACGGCAGTTAAGGCCACATGAACTGAACTATCCAACGCACGACTTAGAGTTACCAGCAGTTGTCTTCGCCTTGAAAATATGGAGACACTATCTTTATGGGGAGAAGTCGATAGTTTATACAGATCACAAGAGTTTGAGGTATCTCCTGACTCAGAAGGATCTAAATCGAGACAACGCGTCGGTGGATCGAACTTTTGAAGGATTACGATTGTTCGATCGAGTATCATCCGGCAAGGCCAACGTGGTGGTCGACGCGTTGAGCGGAAGGTTGTGACGGACTTGAGAGCAATGTTTGCTCGGTTAAGTCTATATGATGATGGAAGTCTCTTGGCGGAACTTGAGTTAAGCCAACATGGATCGAGGAGGTTAAGGAAAAACGATCGGTGGATGAAGGGTTGAACGCTAAGAGAGCACAAGTTCGGGAGGGTGGTTTGGAAGGATATAACGTGTCGAGTGATGGAGTATTATGCTTTCAAGGGCGAGCGTGTATGCCAAAGGATGTGGAGTTGAGGCGAGAAGATTCTCCATGATGCACATAGTAGCCCCCTACACTATGCATCCGGGAGGCGGCAAGATGTCTGAGGATCTCAAAGAGCAATTTCGGTGGCGGGTTAAAGCGTGAAGTAACAGAGTTTGTTGGTAAGTGTCGACTTGTCAGCGAGTTAAGGTGAACACCGATGCCGTCGGTTGTTTCTTGCCCGGTGAAGATTCCCAATGGAAGTGGGAACGGATCACTATGGATTTCGTTAGTGGGCTACCCCTCACGCCCAGCAAGAAAGACGCAGTTTGGGTAATAGTAGACCGTTTAACTAAGTCGGCTCACTTCATACCAGTGAGGATGGATTTCTCTCTTGAAGCTAAGCTAAGCTGTCGCACGCTCTGAGATAGTAAGATTGCATGGTGTTCCAACATCAATCATCTCGGATAGGGATCCCCGGTTCACGTCAAGGTTTTGGAAAGCCTTGTATCAAGCTATGGGCACGCGGTTGGATTTTAGTACCGCTTTCCATCCACAGTCTGATGGACAATCGGAAAGAGTGATACAGATTTTGGAGGATATGTTAAGAGGATGTGTCTTGGATTTTGGGGTAGTTGGGAGGAATTTCTACCGTTAGCGAATCCGCTTATAACAATAGTTATCAAGCGAGCATCCAGATGGCTCCGTATGAGGCACTATATGGACGGAAATGTCGTACTCCGACATGTTGGACGGAATTGGGTGAACGACAGATTTTGGGTCCAGAGTTAGTGACAGAGACGGAGGATAAAGTCAAGGTGATTCGGTCTCGTCTTAAGGAGCATCGGATAGGCGTAAATCCTATCGCCGATCTTAAGCGTAAGGAAATGGAGTATGTGGTAGGAGACAAGGTTTTTCTGAAGGTGTCACCTTGGAAGAAGGTGTTGAGATTTGGCCGGAAAGGGAAGCTAAGCCCAAGGTTCATCGGACCCTATACGGTGATTAAGCGAGTAGGACTGGTAGCTTATCGCCTGAGAGTTACCAGCAGAACTGAACCAGATCCATGATGTCTTTCACGTATCAATGCTGAGACGGTATCGGTCAGACCCATCGCACGTAGTGCCAGTGGCAGAAATCGAGGTGAATTCAGATTTATCGTTTGAAGAGGAACGATTCGGATCTTAGACCGAGATGTGAAGGTTCTACGTAGGGAAGTCGGTGCCCTTGGTGAAGGTTTGTGGCGGAACCATGGTACAGAGGAAGCTACGTGGGAACCCGAGGATGTAATGAGGCAAAGCAATACCCCACCTTTTCTAGTTAAGTAATTTGGGGACGAAATTTATTTTAAGGGGGGTAGAATTGTAACGTCCCAAAAATGGGGTTATTTGAAATTTAGTTATTTTTCCATGTAAGAACTATTGTGGTATTATTTATGGAATAATAGAGCTTAATTTAAGGCTTTGAGTTGGCTCGGTTTAATAGAAAATTTCGGTTTTTAACTTAAAAGGTAGGGAGCCTTAGCGAGTAAGGGTGTTATAAGAATAAATGAGTGTAATTTGACACAAAAATCAGCTTGGAAAAGTGGCAAGAGAAGGGCCACTTAGGAGCTAGTGTTGACGCCACCAAGGGAGCTAGGGAGCTTGTGTTCGAGTGTGAGAAATCCCCTCCTTTTTCATTTTTGGTTGACGGCACATAGGGAGGATTTTCTCTCTTTAAAATATTTTTTTAAAGATAATATGAGCATTTTTTTAATTCGATGGATTATGAAGAGATAAATAGGGATAAAAAGGATGTTATTTTAAATGAATTATCATAGGATAATCTAGGATTATTAAGGATATTACATGGATTAATAGGAGATTATTATTGATTAATTCAAATAATTTGAATTAAATTAAAAGAGTGGTCAGGAGCAATTGGGGGAGTTTGATGAATTTTGAACTCCTTGGTGGAGTAGTGTGGACGGCAAGCTAAGGGGAGGGTGCCAATCCTATATAAAGCACATACCTAGCACCCTATTTTCTTTTGTTCAACCTTGCACAAAGCCGAATACCTTGGTGTCTTACTTCATAAAAATTTGGCAAGCCTACATCCCATCTTTTACTCTTCTCTTTCAAATTCTCTCAAGCCGAAAATCCTATTGACATTCACTTTCCCCATTCTTTTGATCTTTAGCCGAAACTCTACCTCCTCTTCCCTACTTCCTCTTTGGCATTGAGGCTTTAGGATTTCTCTCGATTGTGAAGGTGAGTTTGGCCGAATATCTATGGTTTTCTTTTCTCTATATCTTCGAGATTTCTATAAAGGGAAGTGCCGATTTCGGCAATGGTAAGTAAGGCTTCTAAAACGTTTTGGTAAACGGTCTCTCTTAGGTACTCCAGGTTGGTGAAGCAGTCAACCCGAGTTTCTAACCTCTAGCATTCGACTTTGGTAAGTAAGGGTAAGGGATCTATGGCAATAGTTTATTCTTTAAGTGATTAAGTAGAAGGCTATTAACATTGCTTTGTGACCGATTATTTTGGGTACAGCAGATTTGAGTATCAAGCACGGTGGATAGTAGCAAAGGGTTTTAAGGTAAGATCTCGGGTTCACAAGGAACCCCTCCTAATAAGGTAATTAGGCCGAATAGGCCATAAGACTAATCCATGGATTTGGCCGAATATAGGACAATTAGATCCGTGGTGACCAACGCTTTCTTTCGGGATTTAGGACTACCATCGATATCGGTGTGTACATACACACCATTTAACTTATTAAATTCGCTAAGTAATGTGATTGCTAACTTGATGTATGTAGCAATGGCTTGAATACCATAACGGTATACGGGGTAACGGTGTAAGTACTGTGCATATGATTGCTATTTTATGCTTTTGGGAAGCATGTTGTGATAATACATATGATAAATCTATATATGTATTTATTGACTATGTGGGTTGATTGAGTGGAGGGGCGGTGTATTTCGTGTAAGCGGGCACCGATGTTTTGGTAACACTGCGTGACTACGGCCACCGGAGGTTTGGCACCTCCGGAGGTTTGGTACCTCATAGCGACTTGTCCCCGTGGTTAATACCTGCGTGGGTTGGCCCCACTTGAGATATGGGATCGTCGCGGTGATTTGGTATCACACGATGGGTTGGCCCCATCACCGGAATTGTGTCTACGGACACCGGTGCTTTGGTAGCACATCGTGACTATATGTCACCAGTGGTTTGGCACCACCAGTGGTTTGGTACCACAACGGGGTAGACAGTGGCGTATGGCTGGCTAGGTTGGGACACATGATGTCTTGCATATTAATTTGTTATATGATGTGTATGAATATGTTTAAACCGGTGGAAGGGTTACATACTGAGTCTTGGTGACTCACCTTCTCCTTACATTTTTCAGGTAACGAGTAGATAGCGGATGTGGAGCCGGGTTGACTCGAGGTGGCCATGCAGCGGATTTAAATTTTAATGGACTTTGAAATTCAATTCATTTATTATTGGATTGTGGATTTTAATTTTATTTTGAATGTAATAAGGCCTCCTAGTATTTTTTTTTATGCTTGAATAATTGCTTCAACTATCTCTTTATGAAATGAGTTATAAAGGTTTTCTAAGCTAAATTTGTGAACGTTTTTATCAAGCCATCGGGCACACTAATAATTTTATATTAACTTGACTTAATCAAATTTTCAAATTAAAAATCTAAGTACGGTATGGCAAGCCCACTAAAATGAAGAATTTTTAAAACTTAAGTTGGTTTTGAAAAAGGCTTTTCAAGAATATTTTTCCTGTAACGAACCAGATTCGGCCACAATGTTTGGGCCGGGTTTGGGTTGTTACATGTTGAATGGCACGGGCTATAAAACAGGCTAGGTCAAAAATGTGTCCATTTGACATGCACCACAGGTAGTAGGCTTCGTGAGTATTAACGACACCAGTGCTTTCTCGCCGACCTGTAAGTGTATGGGCTAGAATAGCATATATGTACCTCAGGGGTGGGACAAGAGCCGTCGCCTTGGAGCGACTGGGGTCGTAATTACCTCCGTCGGGGGCAATTTTTTACCAATAGCTTACGAGGGTGCGATGAATATGGTGGTGTAGCTCGGATAGATCATTCTCTGCTACAAAGTCTTTCGTATAAAGTCTTAGTGCGACTCTGAACTGTGGTACGTTCAGCTGTCATATAGGGCCTCCGAGACGGAATTGTATTATACCCAGATCATCGTGTTGCATCATCACCGTCTGACATTGGAACGTTGAGCAGAACTCTAGAGTGAGCTCTAAGTATGCCAGCTCGATTATGTTAAAGAATTGGTCCCATGGATCGGTGGTTAAGAGAGCTCGTACATCGTCGGCAAGATAGACCTGTTCCAAAGTGGCCCAATCGATACATCTCCCTGTGCCGAGGGATCGTGTACTGAGTATCTTATAACGGTCTTCTAGGGCCCTTGGGGTGTAACATTCGAGATTTAGGGGTTTCGCATTTACTTCGTATCTAAGTGTGGTATGCTTTTGTATGATTGTTGAGTGTGTTCGGGGCTTCGGGAAAGCTCGCGGTTAAGTCTGAGCCTTGGTGAAAATTTTTGGTTCTAAGCTTTTAGGGGAGAGCTAGTGGAGCCAGGCTTTAAGGGATTAAATTTTGTGGTTACTGATACAAGGGAAGAGTTGGCGTAGTGGCAAGGAGGCGCCACTTTAGGAGCTTAGAAGTGGCGTCAGAGGGGAGTTACAAGGGGGGAAGGAGTTCGAGTAGCATAAATGACATTTTGGAGTTTTATTTTGTAGCCTGGAAGGAAGTGGCGGATTCGGCAAGGGTCGGAAGTGGCCGAATCTCTCTTGTGTGTGACTCTTTTCGTTTGTTAATTTGCTAGAGGAAGTGTCGTCACTCTTCTTCTTCCAATCCTCTCAATCGAATTCCTCGTGGTAGTGGTAAGGGTTCTCTTCTCGATGAATCTTCTCTTTTCTCTCTTTGGTTTGCCGAAAACTTAACTCTGTTTCTTGGGTGTTGGGTTTGACTTCGTGTCTATGTTGCTTTTAGCCAGCGTGAGGGGTAGTAGGGATCATTCGGTTTTCGATCAACCAAGGTAAGAGGGTTACAACACTCGTTCGGCCGAAGGCCACTCCTTTTGGAGCACAAGTTATAAGGCCGAATCTAATATGGGTTTATGTAGGGACTTCGACGATCTTTTAGTTCAAGTGTAGACCCTCCGGGTTCTGTCGATTTCAGTAAGGATTATTCAGTCAAAGTATTTATTTAGTTTCCGCTATTATCTTATCCAACGTTTTAACCGGGTCTTCTGACCAAGATCATTTCCATGGAATCGAATGCCAGTCAAGCAAAGGAGGGGGCTGGACTCGTATTCCCAGCCCCTAAGTTTAAGATGCGTGCGATGTCTGCTGTTCGTGATTAGCCACCGGGTTGTGGGCCAGCATCGGAAAAGGATAAACAGATTGCTGTGATCCCTGTGAGAGAGAATGCTAGTGAGATCGATAGTGTAGTTCTGTGTGTCTTCAGGTGTGTTATTCTCACACCATCTATGGTTGTTTCTTTTAATTATTTATATGCTATGCTAAAATGCCGAAACTCGGTATGTGCGGTTGGATTACCCATGGAGGGTAATGTCGAGATGTCAGGTTAGTAGCTTTGTCTATGCGATACAACTATGTTGACATGTTTATATGCACATTTTGAGTATCTTCTATATGTATGTATATGCCGAAACCTACTGTATTTCTGTATCATGATCGTATGTATTTGCATGGGGATGGGCATATGATATTGGTGAAAGGGGAAGCGTTCTGTTCTGGTGGCTTTATGTCACAATCTATTCTAGTGACTCTGCCATGTTCTGTTCTGGTGGCCATGCCACATATTTGGTGACTCTGTCACAATCTGACGATGGGCAGCTAACTGCAGCATGTCTGCCATCGATGGTATGAAGCGGTGAGGGTTTATTATAGAAATCCCCATTGGTGTGATTGGCAGGTACGGGTGGTGCGTAGTGGATGGAAATTTAGGCTGGTTTGGGTATTGCATCATCTTGCATATGCTATCTGTTATTCTGTACTGTGGGGCTAAGGCCTAGTGATGGTGCTTGAAAATTGCACACTGAGTCATTAGACTCACTCTGTTGTTTAACATTTTCATAGGTAATACTTAGTGCAGTGGACCGGGCCGGAGGGGACTACGACGTGGCTATGCACAGTTCTATTCATTAAAACTTTAATTTTCCTTAGTTTTTAGGATTTTGTTATGTAATAAGGCCACTTTTAATTTGGTTTAATTTCGATAAAAACTTAGACATTTTGAATACAAAATAATCGACGAGACGTTTTACAAAATGAAATTGAAAGTTTTTCACACAACTTGATTGACGATTTTGCAAACGGATTCTGTTGACAAACATTTAGTTGAATCTAATGTGACAACATGTGTTTTCAAATGTCACCTAACATGCAAAATAGGCTAATTAAAGTTTTCCTTAAATGAATAACGAGTTTTCTAATAAAACAACTAACTTGGAGTTTTGAAACATGAGGGGGCTTAAAATGCTTTCTGAAGTTTGCGGGGTTTTTATGAATTCTTTTCAAGTGACATGCTAGATCCGGTCATGGTGGTTGGGCCGGGTTTAGGGTGTTACATGGGGGATATCGTAGGAACAGGTGGCACCTTTCGGTGGATGCGCTTGTGGAGGATGAACCGGGTCCCTTTCGCTTCTTAGAACTCGGGGCTGTCGTTTTCTTTCTATGGGATGATGCCATTGTAAACCTAAAAATTCAAGAAATTTTCTACCAAATAATATCAAGTACTTCGATCAATACCAAAAAATATTCAAAGACTAAATTCATAAGAAAATTTCAACCATGAGTAAACATTCTAACAATGATTGGTTCTTTCTAGTTCTAACCAACTATTTAAACAATGACTAAAGTATTCAAGATCAAATTAGTACTAAAATTCTAAAGTTTAACTTAATAATAAATAATAATAATAATAATAATAATAGTAAAAAGAGGCTTAACTAATGTAATTCTATTCTTAGAATAGTTAAATAGATGAAAATAAAGAGGAGTGACCAGTGGTGTTTTTGGAGCGTGGCAACGTGGATGGGCGGAGCACGGGCGTGTAGATGTGAGGCACGGGCATGTTCTGTAAATAGTCGAAGCGATACGGTGGTGGAACACCTGTGGGGCGGGCGTGTATTGGTTTGGCAGGGCGTGTACCGATTTTTGATGTGTATGTGGGAGGGAGATGGTGATAACGGATAGGGGAAGTCAAGGATGAGTGTTTCTTCAATGGTGGCTGGAGTGGGGTAAAGAGTTGTTGAGGGAGAACAGCTAGGGTTGGGGTTTGGGGAAGAAATTTGAGGGAAAGTGGGGGCTGTGTTTCTTTAAATACGGAAGGGGGCACGGGCAGAGGCCACGCACGTGTGTTTGTTATTCGGCCCGTGTTTTTCGTGATTTTCAAATTTGGGCGTGTTTGAGACGTTTCCCATGCCCGTGTTCCCTGGGTGTGTGCTATTATGTTCGCTTCTCCCATGCCCGTGCTAAGGTTGCCACGCCCGTGTTCATATAGTCAATGTTACACACCGTTGGTAGGCATGGGCGTGGCTCTTGTTCGTGTTGGTTTACTCAGAATAGACCACAGTCGCATCGCACGGTCGTGGTCTTTTTATCACAGCCCGTGTTAGGGAAAATATTTTTCTTCTTCTTCTCGCACGTCTATCTGCAAGCCTTTTTTTTCATCCCATGGCGACCACACGGCCACGGGCACGCCTGTGTGGTAGGAAACCTGCACTCTACTGAATCAGTTAGTTTGGTTTAAGTGCTAAAAGGAAAAATAAAATTAAAATGTGAAAATTAATGGGGCTAGTGAAGTTAGTGCTCGGGTTGCCTCCCGGGAAGCGCTCGTTTAAAGTCTTGAGCTGGACTCACCCTATTTTCATTCTTGAAAGAAGGTTCAGGGAGCAAAAGCTCCTCTCTCAATTCCTTGAAATCTTCACCATTATAAAGTTTCAGTCGATGGCCATTTACCTTGAATGCTCCTTGAGTTGGATGGGTTACCTCGACTGTACCGTAAGAAAAAATAGATTTTATCATGAATGGGCCTGACCACCTTGATTTCAGCTTTCCAGGAAATAGTTTGAGCCTTGAATTATACAGCAGGACTAAGTCTCCTACTTCGAATTGCTTTGATTGTTTTAAACGAGCATCATGGCTTCATTTTGTTGCCTCCTTATATAGTCGTGAATTCTCATATGCCTCAGCTCGCCATTCATCTAGTTGGTTTAACTGCATCATGCTCTTCTCACCTGCGGTTTTAAGATCGTAATTCAAGAATTTTATAGCCTATTAGGCTTTGTGCTCTAACTCGAATGGCAGATGAAAACTTTTTCCGTAAACAAGTTTGTACGGGGATGTCCCTAAAGGGGTTTTAAATGTTGTTCTATAGGCCCATAAAGCATCATCTACTTTTACTACCCAATTTTTCCTATTTGATTCAACTGTTTTCTCTAGAATTCGCTTAAGCTCTAGATTTGCCACTTCCACTTGCCCACTGGTTTGAGGATGATAAGGGGTAGCTGTTCTGTGGTGTACTCCATATTTTCTTAAGATTTTTTCAAATTGAGTATTGCAAAAGTGAGTGCCCCTATCACTGATGATTGCTCTGGGTGTTCCAAAACGAGAGAAAAGTTTCTTAAGAAACTTTACTACAGCTCTAACATCGTTAGTAGGTAAAGCTTGGGCTTCCACCCATTTTGACATGTAATCTACTGCTACTAAGACGTATTTATTTCTGAATGAACTAAGGAACGGACCCATAAAGTCAATACCCCAAACATTAAATATCTCACATGATAACATATATGTCTGAGGCATTTCATCGCGTTTAGAGATATTACCTGTTCTCTAGCATTTGTCACATGAAGCAGCATACCTGTTGGCATCTTTGAAAAGAGTTGGCCAATAAAATCCTGATTCAAGCATTTTGTGTGCTGTCTTAATCCCGCTGTAATGTCCTCCTGAAGGTCCTGAGAGGCAATGTTTTAGGATCTTACTCGCTTCCGTTTTTGTAACGCATCTCCAAATTACTTGATCTACACATATTCGGAAAAGGAAGGTATCCTCCCAAAAATAGTTTTTTGTATCAGCAAAGAATCGTTTCTTTTGATGATGTGTTAACTTTTTTGGTAAGATGTTATCAGCTAAATAATTCACAATATCTGCAAACCATGGTACCTCGAAATTGGTTATAGAAAAGAGTTGTTCCTCGGGGAACGAATCGTTTATCTCACTTTCGTCAAGCTCTTCAATATGTGGGTTCTCAAGCTTAGAGAGGTGGTCTACTGCAAGATTTTCAGCTCCCTTCTTATCCTGAATTTCAAAATCAAATTCCTGTAAGTGTAAGATCTATCGAATGAGTCGAGGTTTTGTATCAGATTTAGTAAGGAGATAACGAAGAGCTGAATGGTCAGTGTAAATGATAACTTTAGATAATATCAAATACTGTCTCAATTTGTCAAATACAAAAACTACATCTAGTAATTCTTTCTCTATTGTGGTGTAGTTTTCTTGTGCGGGCACCAATGCTTTACTAGCATAATAGATTGGCAGAAAATGCTTGTCTCTTTGCTGTCCCAAAACTGCACCTACTGCAAAATCACTCTCATCACACATTAGTTCAAAGGGTAAATTCCAATCAGGTGCAATTATAATCAGAGCATTTATTAGTTTATCTTTGAGGATATTAAATGCATCTAAACATTCCTGATCAAAATTGAAAGGAATATCTTTTTCTAGTAATTTTGTTAAAGGCTTAGCTATTTTAGAGAAATCTTTAATGAATCTTTTATAAAATCTAGCATGTCCTAAAGGCTTCTAATAGCCTTAACTGAACTAGGGGGAGGTAATTTTTCTATGTTTCAATCTTTGCTTTATCTACCTCAATCCCTTTACTAGAAATCTTATGTCCTAAAACAATCCCTTCTCTAACCATAAAGTGACATTTTTCCCAGTTCAAGACAAGATTCGTTTCCTCACATCTTATTAGAACCCGTTCTAAATTTTTAAGGCAAAGGTGGAAAGAATTACCAAATACTGAGAAGTCATCCATAAATACCTCCATAATGTCTTCGACAAGTTCATCAAAGATGGCCAGCATACAGCGCTGAAAAGTAGCAGGAGCATTACATAATCCAAAAGGCATTCTACGATAAGCAAACGTACCGTATGGATATGTAAATGTTGTCTTTTCTTGATCTTCAAGGGCTATTGGGATTTGGAAATAGTCAGAGAGTCTGTCCAAAAAGCAGTAGTACATTTGCCCAGATAATCTTTCTAACATCTGATCAATAAAGGGCAAAGGGAAATGGTCTTTTTTGGTGGCGTCGTTCAACTTTCTGTAGTCAATACAGACCCTCCAACGTGTGACTGTTCTTGTAGGAATCAATTCATTCTTTTTGTTAGCTACAACAGTCATGCCTCCTTTCTTTGGAACTACCTGCACAGGACTCACCCAAGTACTGTCAGAAATAGGATAAATTATTCCTGTATCTAGAAGTTTAATTACCTCAGTTTTGACAAATTCTTTCAGATTGGGGTTTAAACGTCTCTAAGGTTGCACACACGGTTTATACTCATCTCCCTTTAAAATTTTGTGGGTGCAAAATGATGGGTTTATTCCTTTAATTTCTGACATTTTCCACGCTATGGCCTTTTTGTGCTTCCTTAGTACCCTTAGCAAATCTTCTTTTTCCATGGGTCCTAGTTCTGAAGAGATGATTACTGGTAGCGTAGAATTTTCCCCCAGGAATGCATATTCTAAATGTTTTGGTAATTGTTTTAGTTCTAACTTGGGCGGCTCATCAATAAAGGGTTTCTATTTTAGTTTGTCATTGATCTCAATGTCCTCTATTTCTGTCAGTCTAGAGGATGATGTATTGGGATTCACTTCATCGGTATCATTATCTTTCCCTTCACCTTGTAAAAGACACAGTTCCATCGTGTCACTGTGCATGATTTTTTGCAAAGATTCTTTAAAAATGTGATCAGTGGCATCAACAAATTAATAAGAATTATCTTGTTCTCTAGAATATCTCATGGCATCATGAATTTGGAAATCAATTTCCTCATCGCCTACCCTTACTGCAAGTTTACCATCACCAACATTAATGACAGCCCTAGCAGTAGCTAGGAAGGGTCGTCCCAAAATTAAAGGTACCTCTACATCCTCATTCATGTCAAGCACAACAAAATCAATAGGGAATATAAATTTATCTACTTTTACCATAACATCTTCAATAATTCCTCTAGGATACTTAACATATCTGTCAGCTAATTGAATACCCATCCTAGTGCGTGTTGGTTCCCTGAGACCAAGTTGCTTAAACATTTTATAAGGCATTAGATTAATACTGGCACCTAAATCAGCTAATGCTTTTTCTATGCCCAAACTACCAATTAAACAAGGAATAGTGAAACTTCCTGGATCTTTCAATTTGGTTGGCAGCTTGTTTTGGATGATAGCTGAGCATTCTTCATTAAGTTCCACTATTGAAATTTCCTCGAACTTCCTTTTATTTGTTAGAAGCTCCTTTAAAAATTTTGCATATGTTGGCATCTACAAAATAGCTTCAACAAAAGGTAAGTTAATATGTAGCTGTTTGAAAAGTTCAAGAAATTTACCATATTGTGCGTCTAAGGGGTCTTTCTTCAACTTTGCTGAATATGGGATTGTTGGTTTAATTTCCTCACAGGTCGGTGTTATCTTTGCCTTATCGATTTCATGTGGTACCTCTTTCTTTGCTTCGATTAACTCCCTTCCACTTCTCAGTGTCACTGCCTGTACCTGCTCTTTTTCCCTAAGTAAGCTTTCTGATCGTGTTTCAGAAACTAACTTAGTAAGTTGCCCAATTTGATACTTGAACTCCTATGTCAATGCCTCAAGTTTTGTTTCTATTTTTTGGAAACGTGTTCTGCTATAAATTTTGTCAGCATTTCCTCAAGGTTTAGCTTCTTTTACTGTGGGTAGGGCTGTTGTTGAAAATCTGGACGAAATTCCGGTCTTTCGCTACTTTGATCATCCCACGAGAAATCGGGATGGTACCTCCAACCTGCATTATAAGTGTTATCATAAAAATTATTTTGAGGTCTAGAATAGTTACCCATATAGAGGACTTGTTCGTTCTCCATGCCATATCCGTAGGGTGGGTACTCAGGATTCGCCACGCCTCCTAGATTCGAGTCATATTGCATTATTGGGTGTACCTGCGAGAGACTATACAAACCATCAAACTTTTTATTCATCACCTCTAGCTGGTTAGATAACCTGGTGACCAAGTCGAGGTTGAAGACACTGGCTGCTTTAGTAGGAATTGTCCTCATAACTTGCCACTGATAATTATTCAGTGCCATCTTCTCTATAAAATAAAATTATCTGCCAAAAGCAAATAGAGGAAAAATTAGCAAAGTAATAAAAAAAATAATAAACAATGAAAATAAATTGTAATAATAATAATAATAATAAATGGCTAAAGTAATAAAAATTAGGCGTTCTTAATATTTCAGTTCCTCGACAACGGCGCCAAAAACTTGATCGTTGTTTTATGCGATGTCAAAGTCTTAAAAATTATAAAGAATATCGAACCTGGAAACTAACTATGACAACGATTTGAGGCAAGCGCACCTATCGAACAGTAGTATAGTTTAGGCAAGACCGGAATGTCGAACCCAAAGGAACCAAAAGTACTAATACTAACTCTCCTTTTATTATTTAGCCTAAGAATTAAGGGAATTGTTTATCTAATCTAAAATTAACTAACAACTAAACTAAAGAATCTAAGACAAACAAGAATGAAATTGAGAAAATAACTTTGAAGAAAAACCAATTGATTAAGACGACACCTAAAGAAGAATCCACCTAGACTTCACTTATTATCTAACTCTGAACCAGACGATTTATTCACTTGACTTGATCCGTAAGATTCCCTAAGTTATATTAATCCCTCTCTCGAGGCGACTAACGTCTAACCCTAGGTTGATTAATTGAAATCTCTTTCTAATTAAAACCCCTAGAATCGCATTAACTCATTCTATGCACTCCCATATTAGGTTTCACCCTAATCTGTCAAAATCTCATCACCCTATCTCTAGGCACATGATCAACTCTGCTTAATTATTCTAGATCTACTCTTAGGCAGGGATTTTTGCTCCTCCACGGCCAGATATAGCATAATTAAGCGGAGTTGATCGCATGCCTAGATATAGGGTGATGAGATTTTGCCGAATTAGGGTGAAACCTAATATGGGAGTCTATAGATCGGGTTAATGCAATTCTAGGGGTTTTAATTAGAAAGAGATTTCAATTAATCATCCTAGGGTTAGACATTAGTAGCCTCGACGGAGGTATTAATATAACTTAGGGAATCCTACGGATCAAGTCAAGTGAATAAATCGTCTGGTTTAGAGTTAGATAACAAGTGAAGTCTAGGTGGATTCTTCCTCGTGTATTATCTTAATCAATTGGTTTTTCCCAAAGCTATTTTTCCCAATTCATTCTCTTTGTCTTTGCATCTTTAGCTTAGTTGTTAGTTAATTTTAGATTAGATAAAAATTCCTTTAATTCTTAGGCTAGATAATAAAAAGAAAGTTAGTATTAGTACTTTTGGTTCCTTTGGGTTCCACAATCCGGACTTGCCACTAAACTATACTATTGTTCGATAGGTGTGATTGCCTCAATCATTTTCATAGTTAGTTTCTATGCTCGATCATTCTTTTTATAAAATTTTAAGACTCTGAAACACGATTGTAGTATAATGGTGAGTATTCCCGCCTATCACGCGGGCCACCCGGGTTCGATCCCTGGCAACGACGCCAAAAACTTGATCGTTTGTCATTTTTGTCAAAAATCACTTTAGAAAATTAGTTTAACTATCAACAAATATTCAAAATCCATCATCAACCATCAAATTACTCAAACATTCAACAGTTGTAACTTGTTATATCTTTAACAGTTTTGAAATCGGCGATACGAGCTAGCTAGGTTAAGCTACAATGATCTCAAAAACATAGAAATCATTAAAAACCGAGCAAAAATCGTACCTTAATCAAAGATCCAAATGGTCGAATGTTCAAGCTTGTTTAATGGCTTTCTAAAGCCTAAGTTTCAGCAAGAAGATGATGATAATGAAGCAAAATTGTTTTTGTTTTATTTAATTAACCTATATTAACCAAATTACTATATTAACCTTTAAAAATATTGTAAATTACACCAATTGCCATGCTATCATCATACACTAACTCATAAATGACCTATTTACCAGTTAAGGACCTTTACTTTAATGTTCTATAGCTATTTGACACTTTTAGCTAATAGAACACAAGTTTTGCACTTTACGCGATTTAGTCCTTTTTACCGAATTAAGCATTCAAACAGTAAAATTTCTTTACGAAACTTTCACACAATAATTCTATTATGCTGTAAATTTTAATAAAACAATAAAATAAATATTTTGGACTCAGATTTGTGGTCCCGAAACCACTGTTCCTATTTGACCTAAAAACAGGCTATTACAACTTTCCCTCCCTTAGGGATTTTCGTCCCCGAAAATCTTACCAGTGAATAGGTTAGGGTACTGTTTTCATATAGCTTCCTTGAGTTCCCACGTAGCTTCCTCAATGTCGTGTTTATGCCAAAGAATTTTCACTAGGGCTATCCGCTTATTTTTGAATTCTTTGATTTCACGAGTTAAAATCCTTATCGGTTATTCGCTATACGTCAAATATGCCTGTATCTCAACATCTACCGGAGAAATCACATGTGACAGATCAGATCTATATCGACGTAACATAGAAACATGGAAAAAGTTATGAATAATTTCAAGTTCTGACAATAAAGCTGGTCGATATGCTACAGGCCTATTATTTCACTGATCTCGTAAGGTCCAATAAAACGTGGATGTAACTTCCCTTTACGGTCGAATCGAAGAACCTTTTTCCACGGTGACACCTTTAAAAGCACTCGGTCCCCAACTTGAAATTCAATTTCTTTACATTTTAAATCTGCGTATGATTTCTGTCGATCTGAAGCTGCTTTTATACTGTCGCGAATCATTTTCACTTTTTCTTCAGTTTCTCTGATCAATTCAACCCCGTGAATCTTTTTCTCACTTAGTTCAGTCCAGTATAGCAGAGTTTGACATTTGTAACCATATAAAGCTTCGTATGGTGCCATCTTTATACTCGACTGAAAACTATTATCATACGCAAATTCAATCAACAACAAATATTTTTCCCAACTGCCTTCAAACTCTAAAATACAACATATCAACATGTCTTCGAGAATCTGAATAACTCTTTCAGTCTGACCGTTAGTCTGAGGAAAAGCTGTACTGAAATTCAACATCGTACCTAAACCTTCTTGTAGTTTCTTCCAAAATCGGAATGTAAATCTCGATTATCTATCACAAATAATAGATAGTGGCATCCGTGCAATCGAACAATCTCATAAATGTACAAGTCAGCTAATCTGTCAAGTGAGTAATATGTACGTACCAGTATGAAATGAGCAGATTTCGTTAGTCGATCAACGACGACCCATATAACATCTTTCTTTTTCGGAGTTAGGGGCAATCCCAACATAAAATCCATTGTATCTCTATCCCACTTCCACTCGGGAATTATCACAGGCTGCAGTAAACCAGATGGTACTTGTTGTTCAGCTTTGACTTGCTGACAAATCAAACATTTAGAAACAAACTCTGATATATCTCTTTTCATACCTTGCCACCAGTAAAACTATTTCAAATCATTATACATTTTGGTACTTCCTAGATGAACAGATAAGCAACTATGGTGTGCTTCATGCGAACTCTTCTGAATGAGTTTTAAATTTCTTAGTATGCCAATTCTATTCCGGAACCTTAAAAAATCATCAGTTCCAATCTGAAACTCTGAATTAGGGATATTCTCACATTGAATCCGTTTAACTTGTAATTCACGATTCTTTTTCTGAGATTCACATATTTGTTGAAGAAATACCGGTTTAGCTTTTAATTAAGCTAAAATAGACCCATCATCACAAATCATTAACTGGGTATTCATCGCTCGTAACGCAAACAAAGATTTTTCAGCTTAGGGCTTCAGCAACAACATTAGCTTTTCCTAGGTGATAATAACTCGAGCCATCTTCGTTGTCGTAGATTCAAATCTTTCTGTGACATCAGGTACTTTAAGCTCTTGTAATCCGTATAAATATGGCATTTTTCACTATATAAGTAGTGTCTCCAAATTTTCAACGCAAACACAGTTGCAGCCAACTCAAGGTCGTGCTTCGAATAATTCTTTTCATGCGGTTTCAATTGTCAAGAAGCATAAGCTATAACTTTTCCTTCTTGCTTCAGAAGATATCCCAAACCATTTAATGACGTGTCACTATAAATCACAAATTCTTTCCCCTTTTCAGGTTAAACCAAAACTGGTGCTTCAGTTAACAGTATTTTCAACTATTCAAAACATTATTGACATTTTTCTAACCATCCAAATTTCACATCTTTTTGAAGCAGTCGTGTCATCGGTGTTGCAATCATCAAAAATCCTTTCACGAATCTTCGATAATAACCCGCTAAACCCAAAAAACTACAGACTTCAAACACATCTCTCAGAGGTTTCCAATCAACAATCACAAAAATCTTACTCAGGTCAACTCTAATACCATCAGCTGAAACAATATGCCCCAAAAATCCAACCTCTCGAAGCCAAAACTCACATTTGCTAAACTTTGCAAATAGTTTCTTATCACGTAGATTTTGTACCACAACTCTCAAGTGCTCGGTATCTTCAGATTCATCTCGCAAATAGATTATAATGTCGTCAATGAATACAAAACAAATCTATCTAAATACGGTCTGAATATCCGGTTCATCAAGTCCATAAAAACTGCTGGAGCATTAGTTAATCTGAAAGGCATAAAAAGGAATTCATAATGTCCATACCTTATTTTGAATGTGGTTTTCGACACATCCGACTCTTTAACTCGCAACTAATAATAACCCGATCTCAAATCAATCTTTGAAAATACTGTAGCCCCTTTCAATTGATCAAATAAACCATCAATTCGCAGTAGAGGGTATTTGTTACACATTCTCACTGTGCCGTCTTTCTTTGTGTCGTCTGTAATTGATACACATTCTCATTGTGCCGTCTTTCTTTTTCACGAACAATACCGGTGCACCCCAATGTGAATAACTCGATCATGTAAAACCTCTGTATGTCAATTATTGCAACTGAGCTTTTAACTCTTTTAATTCTATTGGAGCCATTTTGTACGGAGCTATTGATATCGGTGTTGTTCCCGGTACTAATTCAATACCAAATTCAACTTTCCTAATCAATGTCAAACCCGATAATTCTTCTGAAAATACATCCGAAAACTCACAAACTACAGGTGTAGATTCAATCTTTGATTCAGATTCCTTAGTATCTAATACATATGCAAGATATGCATCATAGCCCTTTTTCATACATTTCTGGGCTAACATAGACGTTACCACAGTAGGTAATTCACTCAAATCATCCGACTCAATCCGAAGAATTTCACTGTTTTGGCATTTCAATTCGATAGTCTTTCTTCTACAATTCACAACTGCATCATGCGTAGTCAGCCTGTAACACCCCAAATCCGGCCAAGAATTTAGGCCCGAGTTTGGAATGTCACATTAAAGGCACACTTCAAAACAATTTTACAATTTAGCAATTTAAGGCCCAAAAGCCCAAAACCCTTGTATCTTGTTAAGTTACGTTAAAAATCCCATATTTTAGAAAACATTCATAGGTTGAGTTATTTTGAAAACAATGTTAACCTTAAAAAATTTATTAAATTTATTGAGTAGATAATTGAAACAAAAATAATAAAACCCAAAAAATTCAAAGTCATTTAGGAGTTACATGGCCTTATTACAATTCAATGAAAAAGAAACAAAGTATTTAAAATAAATTCATTTAAACAAAATAAAACATTTGATCAGCTTCTAGTGTGACCATCTCCGAGTTCTCTCCCACGTCGAGCCGTCTATTCAGGATCACCTGAAACATTAAATAAAAGGGCATGAGTTACGAAACTTAGTGTGTACAACCTTTGGCAATCAAATAACATACAAATATTCACACTGGGCTTAAGCCCTATCAAAATCGGTGGTCTTGGGCCTTAGCCCACAATGACCTCATATCATATCAAATCATATCGTATCATATACAAATAAGATAATGCAAAATCCTCCCCAAAAATCCATCCGCTACACACACCATTTCCCTTCCAACCATAACACACCTGTGGGGATTTCTAAATCAACCCACCTATCCTCTACACACCAAAGGTAGCCCGGTTGCTGTACTACCTAATGTTGCAGCAAAGCTGCTAATCATATAATGGGCTTAAAGCCTCCGGTGGATCCATGGCCATACCACTATGCGATCCTCAAATCTTCCTCCGTACCATAATTCCCACCCATATGCATCCTAAGCAGAATATAATATGAATGCATCAAACACACGAGTAACATCCACAAACTCATATTCGTCACATAGGGGTATTTTCGTCATTTCACTACCTAGGGGTATTTTCGTAATTATACCCTACAGGGGTATTTTGGTAATTTGGAAAAATATGGGTATCTTGGTAATTTTGCAAAACAAAGGTATTTTGGTAATCTGACAAAAATAGGGGTATTTTGGTAATTTTGCAAAATAGGGGTATTTTGGTAATTTTACAAATATAGGGGTATTTTGGTCCCTCTCGGTTTTTAGTTATGAACTTTGGCCCATAAACAAGTCCTCGCGGCTAAAGTGAACAGACACTATGCACCATGTAGGATTCCAGAGAAGAGGAGGTAGGCCACTAGGGCCGCTTAAGTACCAAGCTCTCCCTAGATCCAATCCTAGACATGCGTATGCCCGTTGCCACACCCTAACCCAGCGACTTGTCCACGGACATGTTTAATTAGATTAAGTCTTACGAAATTTAAGAGTTGTTCAAACTAGGCCTAAAGTCCACAAACCCTAACATACTTGTTTACGTCCCCATAAAGCCCATCAAACCCAAATTACATCCTTATGGCCCATTAAGCCCATATCCCATCCTTGTGGCCTGTTAGGCCCAAAACAATTCCAGATTATGTATTATGCTTGACAGACTCAATTCATACACCAAACCAAACAAACTCATCAAACCTAGCCTTAGGGCCCATCGGGCCCATTTAGCCACTTTCGGCTTTTCGGCTTTTCTGCATTGCCGATATCGTGTGTGTAGTGTTTGTACACACCTGGTATCCACGCGTGCTGCAAACCCCTTAGTCACAAACCTACAATCAACATTACTAATGATTAACCAAGGCACAAAACTGAAACCTCACCGTACCCTTACCGTATGCCTCTCGTTCTAGTAGCCTTTCCTTTGCTACTATTTGCGATTATCCTCTAGATCTGCACTCAAACACCTATATCATCAAAACCAAGTGACCCGTATTGTACATGATTCATCCCTATGAGCCACATTAGATTCGGCCATTTACTAATCCATGACTGAGTCGAGAACACTTACCCCTTTGTTAGCAATCCTTACCTACCACGCTTGCGATTGTTGAGCCTTACCCTTATTAATACAAGTTAACGACAAGGAGGGGTTAGATAGCCCTTCGGCTTTTAACAGAACTCACTAAAAAGATCAACTAAGCACTTACAAAAATTGTCCTTTGATCCTACAGCGTAGATATCTACTAAACAAGATTCGGCTTCCAAACGTGACTAAGAGTAGATAACAATCGACTGAGGTGGAGGAACAACAACAAAGGTTCGGCAAGAGTAGAGATTCGGCAAAGAACGATGATAGTAATTTCTGCAATGAAGGGAAATTGGCTTTGTGAAAATTCGGCAAAAAGGGAGAAACTGTTTGGGGAGAATAAAGAAAAAGAAAATACGCAAACTCAAGAACCCCTCAGTGGAATTTGACAACCCCTTTTTGTAACCAAGGCCGAATCCTACCTTCCCTCCACAGTCCTATTCAGCCCCAACACTTCACCCTCCTCATCTCCTATCTTTTCTCTCTGATAATACCTTAATCTTATCCGAAATCTCCTCCACATCCATCAGTCCTGCTTGCTACAAACTCTCCACTGCAAAAGTACAAAACCAACACATCTCTTGCCGTCCACCTATGCAAAATAAAACACTCCAAAATACATTCCTCCTACTCGAACCTTGGACCTCTTTAGCTTTCACACACGGCACCTCATAGCTCACAAGTGACGCCACTTTCCTGTGGACCACAAGCCTATTTGTGACTTATTTCCTCTTAATCTACTTAAGAGGCCTAATGCCTGAGACTAGGGTCCACTAAAGCAAGAAAAATAAAATTTTCCCTATGGTCATCCCTATTTCTAAGACTTTAAATAATCCCAATATACCTTAAAATTAATATTCTATGTGCTACTCATACAAACCAACCTTAGTGCACAGAAATTTAAAGTTTTGGGATTTTGGGGCGTTACAACTTGGTTAGTGTTGTTCTCTTATTCTCAGAAATTTTAAACACTCTCATGCCTAAGGCCCAATAGGCCCAAATTCGGGGTGTTACACAGCCAGTCCATACCCAAAATCACATCAAACTCATTGAACGGTAGAAGCATCAAGTCAGCCCGAAAACAGTTACCCCGAGTCATCAAAGGACAATTCTTACAAATTTTATCGACTAACACAGATTTGCCTAAGGGGTTTGATACTTTAATTACAAACTCTGTAGACTCGACATGTAAACACTTTTTAAATACTAAATTCTTACAGATATATGAATGGGTTGATCCAGGATCTATCAACGCAACTCTATCAGTATCAAAAAGAGAAAAAGTACTGGTACTAACGTCTGGCACTGATGCCTCTTCCTGTGCACGGATAGCATAAGCTAGGGCAGGTGCTCGTACCTCAAATCTCACAACAGAATCTCTCGTAGCACCTCGGTTACCACTTGTAACACCCCAAATCCGGCCCACGAGTCCTGACCGAATCTGGTATGTCACTGCGGAAAAATGTTTGAAAAGATTTTAACTTTAGAATAAAACATGAAAATTTATTGTCTTTAGAACAACATTTTATATTTAAAATGCTAAGTAAAAATTTGATTAGTACAAAATATCCGGGTTTAAAACTTAAATAAATATTTTAAAAATATAAATTTCCGAAAGATAAAAACAATTCCAAATGATAATTTAATCGTCATCTAGCTTAAACATAATAAAATGCTCAAATACTTTAACTGGGCCTTATTACAATAAATAAATAAACAAAAGTACTTAATAATATGCTAATTTAAGTAAATAGAACGTCTTCTGCATGGGCCACCTCGTATCCACTCCAACCCGGTCCGATCACCACGAATCATCTACGATGTTTAATAAAAATTGGGTGAGTCATACAGACTCAGTGTGTAATTAATCCACTGAATTCCACCCACATGTCAAACCACATATTAACCCATATATCAGATAACAAGATAACATATTCACATAATAACACATTCTGGGCTGGGCCCATATTCATATCACTTATCGTGTAAATGAGGTAATTAACCGCATAATTTCCACATATCGGGCTTAGCCCATTTCCACACTGATCCACATTCATATACTGGGTTTGGCCCTTTTCACATTAATCCACATATCAATTGGGCTTGGCCCATTTTCACATTAAATACTTATATCAGATACAATATGCAAAGTGCACCCAACCCAGCCTAGGATCCATCCGTTACACCTACCTTAGCATACCTGCTGCTCAAGGCCGTGGCTAATCCACCGATCACCTAAGTAACCCCACCTAATGTCCATCCATTACACCTACCCCAGAGACCTGTTGCTCAAGGCCGTGGCTAATCCACCGATCACCTAAGTGACCCCACATATCTGTATCCACGAGGTGACTCGAGGTCATCCTCTATCTACGGTGATGCACACAGCTATCATCCGCCAAGAGGTAGCACATAGCCAACACTCCACCTTGATGAAGCATCTAGCTAACATCAAGCGCCAATGTAGCACAAGGCTAACATCAGACCACGTACATAATGTACACCCTGTCCTTCCTTCATATCCATATCCCATCCCCCTGCACATGCAACATATGATAGTGTCATAATATAATAATGCATGTACATGTTAATCAGCATACTATCAGATTTTCATTGGCACATTCACATATACACATAATAATCACATTACGTCAGGTTTGAGACAGACCTAATTATCAACATACCCCTTAAGGGTATCCATTTCATAAATTGCCACTGCACTTATTAGCACATACATATAACACATGCAAATATCACATAAACCCGGAAAACGGTGGGTTAATCACACACCTGATCACTTGAAGTTCTATACTCTCGATCCCGATGCTATCGCTAAGCGAAACTACAGCTATTTGCCTATAGCTTTCCCCCGCTGCTGGCCCACACCCCGGTGGCCATTCCCGAACCGCCGAGACAGATCTTTTCTCAAACTTTGGGATAGGGACCTTTCCTTTCCCTTCTTGACTGGTATTCGTATCCATTAATGATATCTAATCAAAACCCAATTAAACGATAATGTACTAAATCTTAATCGAATAGACTACAACTTATCAACATTACCAGTGATGGATCAGAATCTCGAAGACTTCTCTTAACTCCTGTCGATCTACTCCTAAGAACCATAATACACAATCGATCATCACTTTAAACTCTTAATGTGGCCTATGGCCGAAAGTCAACAACCACTCACCTAGCCTTTCCAAGTCTCGAAATATTTGCTTACTCCTAGAGTTGTCGAAATCCTTGTTACACTATTGTTAGAATCGGCTTCAACCTTAAACCAAAAAGACTTATGGCCGAATAGTACATGCTGCTTACCTTGATGAAACGAATCCCAAAAGACTCCCTCAATGCCCCCTTGACGTTAGCTACACATAATAGAACATATCACTTATTGCCTTACTAACACATTCGGCCAACCCATAGCCAGAGTTAAATCACTTGATTCGGCACCCTTAAGAGAAGAATCCAAACCACTTACGAAAGAAATACTTACCATTATCGCTGCTTACCCCTACTGGTCAACTTCCCAAATCACCTCCCTAGGTTCGGCAACATCCAAGGAATGGAGTTAGACCTCCAACTGTCGGCTTTAAAAAGAACAAAAGAAGAAAAGAAGTGCTAAGGGGTTTCAAATAAAGATTCGGCTATGGCTCATCAATTGGAGGTGCAATATTCGGCTTTTGAGAATCAAGGTAGTGATGGTGTTTCTTTAGAGTTTCAAGCAAAGAGAAGCTACTAGGTTCGGCTATGGCACTAATGGCAAATAGGGTATTCGGCCATATAAGAAAAGATGGAGAATGAAAGTTGGAAGGAAGAAAAAGACTAGGAAGGGAAGGTGAGAAGAAATTCAGCACTAAGAGAGAATGAGAGGAACAAATTTTTGGCAAAAGGAAAATAAAATGAAGGAAAGGATGGCCAAAGGATGAGCACCCCTACTTATACTACTCAAATTCGGCACACCTACCTCCTCTCCAACCCCACTTTCTTCTCATATTTTCCCTCTTCAACACTTATTCAAAATAAATTGAATAAGTCAACATTTATCCATCTCCTATTTTGTAACACCCTGGTTTTAGGGGTTGGATTTCTGGTGCTTAGCTCGGGTGTTGGCACACTTCAGTGTGTGTTTGGGTAAGTTTTAGGGGTCCTGAGAACCCTAGGTGGTGGTAGGTTGCCTTAGAAAATGTTTCAGTTTTAGGGGCTAAAAGGGGGAGCTTGGATAGAGGGGGCCTTAAGAGAATTTTTGGTGGAAATATGGCACAAAGATAGGCTTGGCAAAGTGGTAGGAAGGCGCCACTTTAGAGCTTGGAAGGTGACGCCATTTGCAGGAGGAAGGGTCTCATGTTCGATTCGCAAGCGTGAGATGGGCATTGTTTTTGCGTCATCTTGGTGGTGTGGATGGACGGTTTGAAAGGCTTAAAAGGTGGAGAAGACTTGGTCATCTTTTTTTTTGAATTTGGCTAGTTAGGTTTGACTTTTTCAAAGCTTTTTGAATGGGTGGAAGGGAGGTATTTTAGGAGAATTTTGAGGATTATTTTTGGGGTTGGAGCTTGGCCTTTTAGTATAAATAGGGGAGGTGCTCATTATTCATTCACCATTTGCCTTCTCTCCCTTGCCAAATTTTGGTTCCCATTTCCTTGGTTGTCAAACCTTTTCTCCAAAGCTTGTTATTCTTCTTCTCTCACATTTTTTCCAAGTGGCCGAACCCTTCACTCTCCCTATTTCCCTTCCTTTTCACTTCAAAACCGAAAGTACACCCCACACCTTTCTTTCTCCTCTCTTTGGCCGAAACCATCGTTTTCTACCCTTGATTTAATAGCCGAATCTACATCCATCACCCCTTTGCCGAATTTCTTTCTCTCAACTTGATAGCACTTGGGCCGAATGTTAGCTTAGATCTCTTCGGGTTCCGTGGTGAGATACTCTCAAGTTTTAGTGGTTAGCCAAGCCTCCGTTTGTAGCGATCGGTTTGATCAAGTGGAGGTAAGGTTATTTTTTAAGATTAAGTACTTAAGTGGTGTTTTGGGGTTAACTCATTTACACGATTAAGTTTTTATGGAGGCCACAACCCGATCCGAGTGGGCAAGGAAGGTCTCTATTCAAGTTCAAGAAAAGAGCGATTTCAAATAGATTCGGGATTGGCCACGGGGTGTGGGCAATGGCGGCGGGAGATAGCTATAGGCGGATAGCGGTAGTTTCGCTAGTTGATAGCGTCGGGATCGAGGGTTTAGAGCTCCGGTTATAAGGTGTGTAGTTAAACCATTGTTTCCGGATTTGAATATATCCGCTTATGTTGTATGATGCTAATAAGTGCAATTAAATGTGAAAATGGTACCCTTAAGGGGTATAGCGATGATCAAAGTTAGTATCGGACTGTTGCAATGTGATTATTTGTTTGTGAGTATGTTTATGGATATTAATAAGCATGTGCATGCATTATCACGATTATATTTTATGTGGCATGAGCATGGGTGGGTTATGAAAAGAAGGTGCGGGTGTACTTCGAGCACGTGGTTGATGTCACTTTGTGCTACATCGTGGATTGGCGCCGATCGAGGTCGCGTTGTGGATCTTTGCGATTTAGTTCGCGTGGTTACCTTGATTGATATCGGTTTATGCCATATCGTGGCTTGATGGATTGCCGTGTGCTCCATCGTGGTTTGATGTTAGCTATATGCTACATCGTGGATGGCATTGGTTGCCTTTTGGAGGGAAAAGGAGAGGGTGACTTGAGCGGTCCCCCGGTGTGTGGTAGGTGGATAAAGGGGTGTGTAGCGGATGGACCCTAGGTTTGGGTGGGTTTCATGATTGCATTATTCCGTTTATGAAATAATATGAAAATGGGCCAAGCCCAATGAATAGGTATGTTTTGGGAACATACGTGGACATGGGCCAAACCCAGTGGTCAGTGGACTAATGTGAAAAGGGCCTAGCCCAGTAATTGTTATAATTTGAAGGTAGGCCAAGCCCAGATTGTGGTAATGTCTAATAATTATACTTGCATGTTGCATTTGATAGTTGGGATGTTATGTGGTTAGCATGTGGGTGGATTTTGATGGTTTGGTTACACACCGAGTCCTGTATGACTCACCCAACTTTTTAAGCATCGCAGGTGACACGTCGATCGGACCGGGTTGGAATGGACACATGGTGGCCCATGCAGAAGAAGAGATTAAATGTTTTAGGCTTACTTTAAGTATTTGGGTTTAAATGGAATATGTAATAAAGGCCTTTTGACTCTTATTTATTTTTGTTATTATTTTATTAGTATTTATTATGATTTGAAGAATTTGAAACACTTTGTGAAGATGATTATATTTTTCCAACCTACTTATTCAATTTGGCTTGGGTATATTAATCTTTTAGTATGAGTATATTTTAATAACAAAGTTTTAATCATAAGTTTAAATAAACATGGATTTTTTAAAAGTTAGCAAGTTTTAAATTTTTCTAAGTTAAATAGATTTTCCATCGACTTTTCCGCACTAACATAACCAGATTCATTCGTAGTGAATGGGTAGGGTTTTGGGGATGTCTGATTTATATCGAGCCAAGTTCAAAACTCGGCTTTGAGGGTTTTTGGGCCCGAAACAGTTTTCAAAATGGACTTTTTGGAAAAAATGGGCTTTTATAAAAAGGTTTTCAGGATATTTTGGCATGGCACCTGTACCTCCGACCCGAAGTCCACCAGGTAAGTACTTCGAACTTTGGAAGTAATTTGTTATTATGAACTGTTATGGGCTTAGTTGGGCTCGTAGTTTAGAATATTAAGGCTATTGGACCCTAGGATTAGTCTACTCAAACACTTGCATAAAACTTAAAGCTCTTAAACAAACCTGTGAAGTAAGTCGCCGAGTTAAGGTGTGGTAACCACTGTACGCATGTCTAGGAGTGGTATTCAGTAAGAGCTTGGTATTTAAGCAGTCCTAGCGACTCACCTCCTCTTTACTCGAATCCTACCTGGTGCGTAGCTACGGTTCACCTTAACCAAGAGGACTTGTTCACAGGCTGAACTAATTATTAAAACCCGAAAGGGAATTAGCCTTGCTGTTTTCTAAATTCCCTGTTTTTAAATTTTCAAATTTACCCCTCTGGTTTGTGAAACCTTAAATCTGATTTTGAAGGACGTTTTTCTTTCGATTTACAAAATTACCAAAATGCCCTTAGTGGCAAAATTACCAAAATGCCCCTGTATGGCAAAATTACCAAAATGCCCCTGTATTGCAAAATTACTGTACTACCCTCAAATTTTGATAAAATGCTCTTTACCTTGCAAAATACTAAAATCCGAGTTTTCAAAATATTAGGATACTCTGACTTGTGGAAATTTACGAAAATACCCCTGGTTGACAAAATTACCGAAATGCCCTTGGTTTCTAAATTTTCAAATTTCTCTCAACTTCTACTGAAATATTCCTACTTTACTAAATATCAGAAAATTCTATTTTGTAAAATGTGGTGATATCTCGATTTTGAGAATTTACGAAAATGCCCATGATTTCCAAAATTACGAAAATGACCCTACTTTCTGAAATTTTTGCAACACACTTCGTTTGAGAAACAAAATTTTCAAGATGACTCTTGAGATTTGCAAATTTTGAAAATTCTCTAAGTTGGAAAAACTATTTTCAAAATTGACCCTGAGTTATTACCGAAATATCTCTTTAGGAAAAATGACGAAATTACCCTTGGGTAGGAAAAGGAAACTTGATTGCTCGAAAGAACTACTCTCGGAACCTTCATTGCATAAAATTGCTCGTGGATAAAACAGTGAAACAATAATTTCTAATCCATAAAACTTTCTAAACAGATTAAATCGAAGCGCTAGAGATGAGTTCTAGGGGACGCGGTAGAGGTAGAATGACAGCTTCGGAACCAGTAGGGTCTGGCTATGGTTCAGAAAGCGAAGTGCCGCCAACGGTGGATGTAGAGGAACAAGATCCGATAAGTGAAGAGGACGCAGTTGTCGCGAGCTATGTTACGCTGCGTGCTTCAAAGCAAGTGGCAAGAGCTAGTAGGGAAATGGAGCTCTAAGTCGGTGTCCAGAGACTTAGGTCGAAACGGGTGAAGTTTTTAGAGGAGTGTCGGGAACGGCCCGAACGTAGCGGAGTATTGGCTAGAAGGAGTCGAGAGAATTATGGACGACTTGGATTGTGCCCCAGAGGAAAAGTTGAAAGGTGCTGTTTCGCTACTACGGGACGAGGCTTATCGATGGTGGCTCACTGTCAAACAAGGTGTACTGGCAGATCGATTGGATTGGGATTACTTTAAGGAAAAGTTTGAAGGAAAATACGTTGGAGCAAGCTACTTAGATGCGCAAAGGAAGGCGTTTCTAAATCTGGTGCAAGGAAATAAGTCGATAGCGGAATACGAAGCAGAATTTGTACGGCTAAGTCAGTATGCTAAGGGAATTGTGGCCACTGACTATGAGAGGTGCGTCCGGTTTGAAGACGGATTGCGAGATGAACTTCGAGTCTTGCCGATCGCCCGCAGAGGGAAAGAGATTTCGCGGTGCTAGTGGAGAAAGCTCGTATAGCCAGAAGAAGTTAAGAGGACGGTAAGGGAAAACCGAGGAAAGAATAGGAACGAGAATAAGAGAAGGCTTGAGCCGTCAAGATCGTTGGAGATGCTCGTAAAAGACCAAGAGTTGGGAATACGGTACATACACCCGTGCGATTCTTCGAGAATCGGAATTGTCTCGTGCTCGATGTGGAAGACCTCACACGAGGAGAGTGTTGGGGAATAGTAAAACATGCTTTCGGGTGCGGATCTAAGGCACATCCGTTAAGAACCGCCCTCGATCAACGAGGGTCATGGTTCAAGCCATGGAGGAATGGTTCAATCGAGAATCAACCAAGGAGGTGATATCGGGTAAGCTCCTCTCGCTTTGGTGCATGTTTTAAATGCTTTGCTTGCTTGTGGGAATAGCTCTTTCTCGAGTTCTTTGTGAATTTTGAGTGCGAACTTAGAGGCTATGATTGGGAAGTATGTTAGCTCTTTAAGATAAGAGTGCGCAGCCATAGCGTAGCGGGAGGAATTGGACTGTTAGTTTAGTAATTTCGGGGACGAAATTATTTTAAGGAGGGTAGAATTGTAACACCCTGGTTTTAGGGGTTGGATTTCTGGTGCTTAGCTCGGGTGTTGGCACACTTCAGTGTGTGTTTGGGTAAGTTTTAGGGGTCCTGAGAACCCTAGGTGGTGGTAGGTTGCCTTAGAAAATGTTTCAGTTTTAGGGGCTAAAAGGGGGAGCTTGGATAGAGGGGGCCTTAAGAGAATTTTTGGTGGAAATATGGCACAAAGATAGGCTTGGCAAAGTGGTAGGAAGGCGCCACTTTAGAGCTTGGAAGGTGACGCCATTTGCAGGAGGAAGGGTCTCATGTTCGATTCGCGGAAGCAGCAGATGGGCATTGTTTTTGCGTCATCTTGGTGGTGTGGATGGACGGTTTGAAAGGCTTAAAAGGTGGAGAAGACTTGGTCATCTTTTTTTTGAATTTGGCTAGTTAGGTTTGACTTTTTCAAAGCTTTTGAATGGGTGGAAGGGAGGTATTTTAGGAGAATTTTGAGGATTATTTTTGGGGTTGGAGCTTGGCCTTTTAGTATAAATAGGGGAGGTGCTCATTATTCATTCACCATTTGCCTTCTCTCCCTTGCCGAATTTTGGTTCCCCATTTCCTTGGTTGCCGAAACCTTTTTCTCCAAAGCTTGTTATTCTTCTTCTCTCACATTTTTTTCCAAGTGGCAGAACCCTTCACTCTCCCTATTTCCTTCCTTTTCACTTCAAAACCGAAAGTACACCCCACACCTTTCTTTCTCCTCTCTTTGGCCGAAACCACTTGTTCTCTACCCCTTGATTTAATAGCCGAATCTACATCCATCACCCCTTTTCCGAATTTCTTTCTCTCAACTTGATAGCACTTGGGCCGAATGTTAGCTTAGATCTCTTGGGTTCCGTGGTGAGATACTCTCAAGTTTTAGTGGTTAGCCAAGCCTCCGTTTGTAGCAGATCGGTTTGATCAAGTGGAGGTAAGGTTATTTTTTAAGATTAAGTACTTAAGTGGTGTTTTGGGGGTTAACCTGTTTACCTGATTAAGTTTTTTATGGAGGCCACAACCAGTCAGAGTGGGCAAGGGAAGGTCTCTATTCAAGTTCAAGAAAAGAGCGGTTTCATTGATTCGGGATTGGCCACCGGGTGTGGGCGGTGGCGGGGAGATAGCTATAGGCAGATAGCGGTAGTTTCGCTAGTTGATAGCTTCGGGATCGAGGGTTTAGAGCTCCAGGTTATAAGGTGTGTAGTTAAACCATTGTTTCCGGGATTTGAATATATCTGCTTATGTTGTATGATGCTAATAAGTGCAATTAAATGTGAAAATGGTACCCTTAAGGGGTATAGCGATGATCAGGTTAGTATCGGACCTGTTGCAATGTGATTATTTGTTTGTGAGTATGTTTATGGATATTAATAAGCATGTGCATGCATTATCACGATTATATTTTATGTGGCATGAGCATGGGTGGGTTATGAAAAGAAGGTACGGGTGTACTTCGAGTACGTGGTTGATGTCAGCTTTGTGCTACATCGTGGATTGGCGCTGACTGAGGTCGCGTTGTGGATCTTTGCGATTTAATTCGCGTGGTTACCTTGATTGATATCGGTTTATGCCATATCGTGGCTTGATGGATTGCTGTGTGCTCCATCGTGGTTTGATGTTAGCTATATGCTACATCGTGGATGGCATTGGTTGCCTTTTTGGAGGGAAAAGGAGAGGGTGACTTGATAGTCCCCTGGTGTGTGGTAGGCTGGATAAGGGGGTGTGTAGCGGATGGACCCTAGGTTTGGGTGGGTTTCATGATTGCATTATTCCATTTATGAAATAATATGAAAATGGGCCAAGCCCAATGAATAGGTATGTTTTGGGAACATACGTGGACATGGGCCAAACCCAGTGGTCAGTGGACTAATGTGAAAAGGGCCTAGCCCAGTAATTGTTATAATTTGAAGGTAGGCCAAGCCCAGATTGTGGTAATGTCTAATAATTATACTTGCATGTTGCATTTGATAGTTGGGATGTTATGTGGTTAGCATGTGGGTGGATTTCGATGGTTTGGTTACACACTGGAGTCTGTATGACTCACCCAACTTTTTAAGCATCGCAGTGACACGTCGATCGGACCGGGTTGGAATGGACACATGGTGGCCCATGCCGGAAGAAGAGATTAAATGTTTTAGGCTTACTTTAAGTATTTGGGTTTAAATGGAATATGTAATAAAGGCCTTTTGACTCTTATTTATTTTTGTTATTATTTTATTAGTATTTATTATGATTTGAAGAATTTGAAACACTTTGTGAAGATGATTATATTTTTCCAACCTACTTATTCAATTTGGCTTGGGTATATTAATCTTTTAGTATGAGTATATTTTAATAACAAAGTTTTAATCATAAGTTTAAATAAACATGGATTTTTTAAAAGTTAGCAAGTTTTAAATTTTTCTAAGTTAAATAGATTTTCCACTGACTTTTCCGCACTAACATAACCAGATTCGGTCGTAGTGAATGGGCCGGGTTTGGGGATGTTACATATTTAATCTCTTAATAACCTTTTCAAAATAAATAAAATAAAATAGCAATTATCTCTTATCTTACTCATTTAAAATAAAATAAATCCCCACTTATCCTACTTCTTCAGCCGAATTTTAAAAAAAATAACACAACTTAATCCTTATCTTTTGGAAGCCCACATGCTGTCCAACTCTTCTCCCCTGGCATTGACGCCACATGCAAAATAAAACACCCATCTGCTGCCCCTAGGTTTCGAACACGAGACCTGCTAGAACCACCACACGCTACCAGCCACTTTGCTGCTAGCTCCTTTCTGTCATAAACTCCCTACAATTCCTTTTAAGAGCTCCTTCCCTAGCTCCCCTTGTCTTAACGCCAAAAGCAAAATAAAATCAGGCCTACTGCTGTCAACAAGGCTCGAACCTGAGCCCTCTTTGCTGCAAGCTACAGATAACGCCCCAAGCCACTTTACCAAGGCGCTTTTTGTGACATAATTCACCCAGAATTTCTTTTAAGACCTACTTAACCCAATTCCCTTTTGACGCAAAAATATAAGTCCATTTGCTTCCATTGCAACTCGAACCAAGGCCCCTTGCCCACTGCACATGGCGTCATCACCAAGGCCCTAAGTGGCGCCTTGCAGCCACTTTACCAAGGCACTCTTTGTGTACAAAAGCCACTTCATATTTCCTTAAAGCCGTCTTCAGCCTACCTTCCCCTTCTTGGCTCAAAAATACAAGTCTCCAATGCATCCCACGTTCCTCGAACCTTCTCCCCCTTGAGGCTCCCTTTGACGCAACCTTCCAAGCCCCAAGGTAGCGTCCCTTGCCACCTTGCCAATTGATTTCTTTGTGTCAAGAATCCAACACAAATTTTCTTCAGGCTACCTTAGCCTAGCTCCCCCTTTTTAACTTAGAATCCAATATTTTTCCAAGACTTCCTCCTACATCCTTAGGTTCTCAAAACCTCCCAAACATATCCAAACACACTCCAAGCCTACTGTCACTTGAATTATGCACTAAATGCATAACCCCTAATCTAGGATGTTACACCACTCGTATTTCTAGTGTTTCGGGGTGGTCTCCCTATAGTAGCCGTATTACTCACTTTCACTGGTTGATCTCTTTCAGCTATAGACTTTTCTAGACAGTCTCGGAGATAATGATCAAGAGATCCACATCTAAAACAAGCTCCGCTCACTGTTCTGCATTCACTGTAATGTCGCTTGTTGCAATGCTTACATTCAGGTACAACATTTCTAACACTACCCGTACTGACAACAGATGTCGTCTGAGGTTTAGAGCTGAAATTTTTGCATCTCTTTCTTTGATTGAAATCTGTGCAGAAGCAGTAGAATGATGATGATATTTTTTAGATTTCTTTGATGCTGGATGATGTGATTTGCCCGCAAATCTTTTTCTAAAGTCTCTAGCCTCAAATTTGGCTTTCCTTTCTCTTTGCTACGCTCTTCGGCTTTGCAGGCTCTATCAAATAGAACAATGAACTCTTTCAGCTCTAAAATCCCAACTAATAGTCTTATTTCTTCATTTAACCCATCTTTGAATCTTTTACACATTATAGCCTCAGAAGAAACATATTTACGAGCATATTTACTGAGTCGTACAAACTCTCTTTCATATTTTGTTACAGACATACGTCCCTATTTCAATTGAAGAAATTCCTTTCTTCTTTGATTAATGAACCTTTGGATAATGTATTTCTTTCTAAATTCAACTTGAAAAAAATTCCCAAGTAACTCTTTCTCGAGGAACTACGGATATTAAAGTATTCCACCATTGATATGCGGTGTCTCTCAACAGTGATAAAACACATTTTACACATTCTTCAGGTGTGAAAGACAGTTCGTCAAATACCCAAATCGTGTTCTCAAGTCATAACTCGGCTCTCTTAGGATCATCACTAACAGTAGCTCTGAAGTCTTCAGCCTCGTGTTTCTGTATCTTATCAATAGGTGGCTTATTCAATCGCAAAGGATCCATACATTGAGGAGCTACAGGGATCAATTGGAGAATAGGTGGGGGTAGAGGTTGTTGAGCAACCGGGTTCGTACGAATGTATTGTGTGAATTATTCGTTCATCATTTGGAAGAAAGCTTCTTTAGCCTCTTCTCCTTGGCTACCCGTTACTAGTCTAGTGTCAGATGGTGTTGTCCCTTGCGTGGGAGCAGGCGCATTACTCTCGACCTTATCAACTACGGCTCGATCATGATCCATTTACTATATAAAAACACATTTAAAAATGTCAGGAGTTATCACACTATCACAGTTTATATATGGGGCATGTATAGCTAGACTCACAAATGCTATGTTAGTCCTAGAATCGACTAAACTGTGGCTCTGATACCAATAAATGTAACACCCTTCACCCGTATCCAATGCCAGAATAGGGTTGCAGAGTATTACTAGACTTCTAACACATATAACTATACTTTTGTCAATCATTTGATCAATTTAAACAATCATTATTCAATCTCAATCATTTTGTCCCTTCTAATAGCCTTCAAGGCCTTAAACATGCTTTAGGAGTGGTTCGGAACTAAATTGATAACATATAAAAGTTTTGGAAACTTAGAAAAATTTCAAACATACAGGGCTTACACGCCCGTGTGAACAGACCGTGCGCCTTACACGGCTCCAGACACGCCTATGTCTCAGACCGTGTGAAAACAGGGCATACATACTGACTTGGGTCACACGATCGACCACACGCCCATGTGCCCTTCGAAATGGCCACACACTGCCCGTGTGTCAAGCCGTATACTAGGCCCTGCCAAACCTCTAGGGTATACTAACTTATGCAACACGGCCAAGTCACACGACTGTGTGCTAGGCCGTGTGCCATTTATGGGGTATACTGACTTGTAACACACGGCCAATCACACGCCCGTGTGTAAGCCCGTGTGGATCATACTGACTTAGTTTGTGTTTTTAGGAGTTTATGTATTAAAAGTATGATTTTTAGTATTTTTATGTTATTTTATATCTAAATAAGATTGTATGTTATATAGGACTAATTAGGAGTTGAAGATGCACTTACGGGATGAATCTATAGCTGAGGTCGTGACCATGACTCATGAAAGTTGTGACACCGAAAACAGACGTAAGGAGAGACAAAAATAGGCTCCATGTCACGACGTCTCGCGACATGGAGGTAACTGACGTCGCAACTATTCTTGCACGTGTTGACTTGCATTTTTAGAGCATTTCTAGGTCATTTTCTAATTAAAAAGTCTAAGTGTTGTGGTAATAGGAAGGACATTTTGGTTTTTGAATAATCTCTTATATAAACAACATTTTAATTAGATTAATGTGGAGTGAATTAGAGTGTTAGAGTTAGAGGGATTTTTTCATTATTTTTTAGTTTAGAGTTTTCTCTTATGACATTGTCTTATATTAGATTTTTATTTTTATCGTTTATTTTCACTTTATGTATGGAATCACTACTTTTATTAAGCTTTGCAATTTGAGGCAAGGGCAAAGCTAAGAGTTTTTTTTTAGGGATAGAAATTAAATTGTAATTTTTATGATAGTAAAAATACAACTTCACTATTTTAATAGCTTATATCTTAATAATTTTTAAAGAATTAAATTAAATTTTTATCATTTTTAGGGGCAAAGTGCAATTTTACCTTTATTAATTTTAAATTTAAAAAATTTTAAAGGGCCTAAATGGAAAGTTTTTTATTTTAGGAGGGGTTGGGGCTCCTATCAACCTTAACTACACTCCTGATTGGAGGCGATTCAAGACTCTGCAATCACCTAGATTTTATCATTGAGAATTTTCTCCACTTATTCTCATTTCATATATTTTTTTGTCATTTATTTGATCAAATACTTGTATAATAATGAGCATGATATATGTGCTTTTATTAATATTTTGTATATATTAATTGATTGTTTGATTGATTATTATTTTTATTTAATTAGGTATTTTGCCTAACTTTGCCAAATTACTCAAAATACTATAATGGATGCCTTTAGTAGAATATCTAGACAAAAGAGATCGATGGGAAAATTTTTCCTGTATTGATTTGGTAAATGTATATCTAAGTGAGACTGAAAGGATAACTTGGATAGTAATCCTTAAGTAGGAAGAGACCAAGAGGATATTCCTAATTAAGGGTAGTAAACAAGTCAATCGTGTTAGGATATTAGCTTAATTAATTAATTAATTGGTTGATTTATTTTAGATTAATGAAATTGTATTGTTTAATTGAGAAATAGGAAATTCCTTAATTCCTAACAGCTATTAAATTTAGGATTAGTTTAATCTCAATTCAATTTTTGGTTTGCACTACTAATTTGTGACTTGTTTAGATTAATAATAACACGTTTACTGATTTTTGGCAACCCCTTGGGTTCAATCCTTGAAATACTTTTGTATTTCATTGTAATAAAAAAACTATAATACAATTTGACACTATACACTTGTAGTTAAAAATGAAGATTTTTGGAAATCGATCATTGCAATTCTCCCCTTAAGAAATTTCATCCCCGAAATTTTCCTGGAAAGAGGTGGAGATACTGAAATCTCATTGTCTCTTCTGGTTCCAGGTTGCTTCCTCCGCGCTATGACTTCGCCATAGGATATTCACCAATGGTACGTGCTTATTTCTTAGCTCTTTCACTTCTTGAATTAAAATCTCTAATGGTTCTTTATATGACAGATCAGATTGAACTTTATTTGCTTCCACCTGTATAACATGAGAAGGATCAGACCGATATCATCGGAGCATAGATACATGGAACACATTGTGAATATTTTGTAATTCTAACGGTAGGGCTAGACGATAAGAAATCGATCCAACTCTTTCAATGATCTCATATAGCCAAATATACATGTGACTCAACTTTCCCTTACGACCAAAACATAAGATCTTTTTCCATGGAGAGACTTTCAATACCTTGTCACCCACTTCATATTCAATATCCTTCCATTTTAGGTCATCATAAGGTTCCTTCCTATTTGAGGCTGCTTTCAATCTGCCTTTGGTTAGCTTTACCACATCTTCTACTTCTCGAATCAATTTTGGCCCGATGATCTTTTTCTTACTCAACTCTGACCAACATAAGGGTGTTTTACACCATCAGCCATATAATGCTTCATACAAAGCTATTTGAATACTAGATTGGAAACTATTATTAAATAAAAATCTGACTAAAGGTAAATAACGTTCCCAACCGAATTCGAATTCAATAACACAGGCTTGCAACATATCTTCCAGCACTTGAATAACTCGCTTTGACTGGCCATCAGACTGAAGATGGAAAGCTATGTTGAAATTTAACCTTGTACCCAACCAGGATCTCGAGGTGAAACAAGGGCCTTTATCAGAGATAATAGACAGAGAAACAACATGAAGTCTAATTATCTCTTGAATATATACCTTGGCCAACTTCAAAAATGGCCAATAAGTTATCGTTGCCAGAAAATGAGCAGACTTTGTCAATTTGTCCACTATCACCGATATCGCATTTCTTTTATTCGGCAAAGTTGGTAGACCAACTACAAAATCTATTGCAATTCATTTCCATTTCTATCCTGGAATAGAGATAGGCTGTAACAACCTAATGGGAACTTGGTGCTCGTCTTTTACTTGCTACAGGTCAAACATTTAACGACATATTCAACAATCTCCCTTTTCATTTTGGGCCACCAATAAGATTCTCGTAAGTCACGTTACATTTTCGCACCACTAGGGTGCATAGCAAAAGAACCATCATAAGCTTTGCGTAGAATCAATTTAATCACATCAACATTATCAGGAACCTAGATTCGATTACAGAATCGAAGACAACTATCCTTATCAATTCTGAAATTTTCAATATCACAGTGCTGAGAAAACTTTATTTTCTCTGCTAACTTGGCATTGACATATTGCGCCTATTTTGTTTGATCAAACAACACATGTTTAATCTTTAACTCAACTAACAAGCTGCCATCTTCGCAAATACTTAGTTGAGTGAACATCAACATTGATTTCCAGCTCAAAGTATCAGTCACAACATTCGCTTTCCCAGAATGGTAGTCAATTATGCAATCATAATCTTTCATCAACTCATTCCAGTGACGTTACCTCAGATTTAGCTCATTTTAGGAGAGTTGATACTTAAGACTTTTGTGATCTATATAAATATTACACTTTTCACCATACAAGTAGTGCCTTAAGATCTTTAGAGCAAACACCACAACGACCAACTCTAAATGCGCATCAGATAATTATGTTCATGCAATTTTAACTATCGGGACGTTTATGCATTACTTTATCATCCTACATCAGGACACAACCTAACCCATTCAGCGAAGCATCATTGAATACCACAAACTTCTTCCTTAATTTGGGCAAGGAAAAGTTCAACGCTTCTGTCAACATGACCTTCAACTTTTCAAAACTCTCTTAACACTGATTACTCTACACAAATGACACGTTCTTTTGTAGGAGTTTCGTTTGAGGTAAAGCTATTTTGGAAAATCCATCCACGAACCTCCTGTAATAACCAGCCAGCCCAAGGAAGTTTTGAATTTTCAACACATTTCTTGGTGATTTCCAATGAAGAATAGCTTCAACCTTTTGGGATCAATGTGGATTCCCTCGACCGAAAAAATGTGCCCAAGTAAAACCTATAACAACCTATTTTTAGGTCAAATCAGAACAGTGGTTTTGGAACCACAAATCTGATGTTAGAAAATTATTTAAATATTATTTTTGGTTCTTAAAGCATGATAGCATGTATGTGTAAAAATTTCGTGACCTAATTTTATCGTTTGGATATTTAATTTGATAAAAGGACTAAATCGCATAAAATACAAAAGTTGTATTCTACTTGTTAAAGGTGTTAAATGGCTATGAGATTAAGTTGTGGGAGTCCTTATGTTGATATTAGACCATTATAAGGTTAGTGGAAAATTATGTCCATGGTTTATGTGATATGTTAATGTTTTATAATAAGGTTAAATGTGTAATTTAGTTAATTAAGTTAATAAAATAAAACAAAAACAAATGTTGGGTGCTATCATTTTTTCCTAGTTGAAACTAAGAGAGGAAAACCACCATTAAAGGGTTTCAAAGGTTTGGCCAATTACTAGCTTGATTAAGGTACGGTTTTTACTCGATTTTTTAATTTTTTTACGTTTTTGAGATTGTTGCTTCATAATCTAGCTAGCTCGTACCTTAGATTTTGAAACTGTTAAAGATTTTGAGAGTTTCCATTGATGATTTTATGTGTTCTTTGGTGATTGAAGTTGAAATATTAATTTTTGATGATAGATTTTCATGTTTTGTAAAGTGATTTTTTAACAAAAATGTCAAAAACGGGTTAAATTGTGAAATGTGAACTTTTATGTGGTAAATATGTGAAATAATGAAAGATATGGGCTGCTAGGAGTCCTTATGAAATTCGGCTAGTATTTATTTGGATGGAATTGCCTGAATATGTATTTTTGTGAAATAAGGTCTAAATTGTAAAAGTGTGAAAGTTTAGGGGCTAATGGGCAATTAAGTCTAAATGTATGTTTTGTACTAAATTGAATGAATGGTTAATTAAATAAGTTAATTTTGAATATATTTATATCAAGAAAAGGGGAATCCGGAATTGGATCGGGGGAAAGGCAAGATTATCAAGTAATTAACTCATTTCGCCGTTTTCATACTCGAGGTAAGTTCGTATAATTAGAATCGAACTTTTAAATACTTGTAATTATTTGAAATGTATGTATATAATTTAGTAATTGATATACTTGGAATACAAATGACTATTTGATATAGACTGATGGTTGCCGAGCCCCGTTTGAACCGTATGAATTCGTAGGATACGAGTGACATGTCACTAGGGTTACCATTTTGGTCGAGCTCCTGCATTGTTGCAGACTCACTACAGCTCGTATGAGCTTACTGATTGATAAACCGTAATATGAACATATTTTAATCCCACATTTAGCATACTTTTGGATGATTTAAGCCTTGAATTGTGGAATTTGGTGCTCTTATCCTTTGTTTTCATGTTTTATACTTAAAAGAGCACCGAAAGATGAAAAGAACAAGAAACGGGCCTAAAACAGAGTAAACGGGACATATCATGAAATCAACATGGCCATGCCACCTTAACAGACCCGAACACGGCCTGGCTACAATTCACATGGGCGTGTGCCATGGGCGTGTCCCTGCCGTGACAAAGAGGAATTTTATTCGGATTAGAGTACTTAGAGGCAATGAAAGCCATTCTAAAAGCCTATATAAACATCTTAGAGGCCAACCTTCAGGGTGCGTCCAGTTAGGCCGAAGAGCCAAGCTAGAGAGGCCAGAATTGTGGAATTTACTCAAAGAAAGCCAATTGATTCATCTCAAGAAACCGGAGTTATACTCAAGATGGAAGATTTTTCCTTCAATTTCCTTCAGGAGGTTTTAGGGTTTTTTTTATGTTTTATTTTACATTTTCTTCTGAGATGTATTCTTTTATTATTATGAACTAAACCCTCAAATACCTGTGGGGGATGAAACCTAAGATGGATCTTGTTATTGTTTTCTGAACTATATGAGAAATACTTGATTTGTTCTTAATTATGTGTTCATAATTCTTGATTTGATATTTCAGGATATTGATTCAAGTATTGATGTGCTTAGGTAGAGGAGGAATAGACCCTGTCTAAGAGTAGATCTAGCATAATTAAGTGGAGTTGATCACAACCGTAGAGATAGGATGACGAAAATCTGCCGGATTAGGGTCAAACCTAATATGGGAGTCCATAGATTGAATTAATGCAATTCTAGGGGTTTTAATTAGAAAGAGATTTCAATTAATCAACCTAGGGTTAGACGTTAGTAGCCTCGAGAGAGGTATTAATATACATTAGCGAATCTTATGGGTCAAGTCAAGTGAATAAATCATCTAGTTTAAAGTTAAATAACAAGTGAAGTCTAGGTGGATTCTTCCTCGGGTCTTGTCTTAATTAATTGGTTTTTCCCACAAGTATTTTCCCAAATTCATTCTTTTTGTCTTAGCATCTTTAGCTTAATAATTGGTTAATTTTAGATTCAATAAACAATTCTCTTTTATTTTAGGCTAAATAATAAAAAGAAAATTAGTATTAGTTCTTTTGGTTCCTTTGGGTTTGACAATCTGGTCTTGCCACTAAATTATACTACTGTTCGATAGGTTTGCTTGCATCAATCGTTGTCACAGTTAGTTTCTAGGATCGATCATTCTTTTTATAAATTTTTAAGACTCTAACACACGATCAAGTTTTTGGCGCCGTTGTCGGGGAACTAAAATATTAAGAACGCTCAATTTTTATTACTTTAGCCATTTTTATTTTTGCAATTTATTTTTATTTTTATTTTAACTTTGCTAATTTTCCTTCTTTTTGTTCTTAGCAGGTATCTCTAGTTTATGGCTAGAAGGAACCCGACAGGAGCCCTGATTTACGACAGTGATACTGAAGGTACTATTCGCAGAAATTGTAGAGAAATAAGGCAAAGCTTAAACTACATAGTAGAAGAGCAAGAAGTCGAAACCAATACCATCAAAGAGATGGCTGAGAATAATCTGCTACCTCCAGAGGTGGCCGAAGATCATGCTCCTCGAACTATGTATGGTAATGCTAAACCTAATTTAACAGGAACTTATTCAAATCTTTATTAGACACGCTATATTCTTGCTAATAACTTTGAACTAAAACCTAACACAATTCAGATGATACAACAATTTGTTCAGTTTGATGGTTTGCAGGATGAAGATCCAAACAGTCACTTGGCAAATTTCCTAGAATTTTACGATACTTTCAAAATAAATGGCGTTTCTGATGATGCCATCCGTCTTCGGTTATTTCCCTTTTCTTTGAGGAATAAAGCCAAGCAGTGGTTGCATTCTCTTCCACGAGGATCAATCACTACATGGGAACAAATAACCGAAAAATTTTTATTAAAATATTTTTCGCCGGCTAAAACGGCGAAGTTAAGAAATGATATCTCTTCTTTTGTGCAGATAGATTTAGAAACACTTTTCGATGCATGGGAGAGATACAAAGATCTATTGAGAAGGTGCCCACACCATGGATCACCCTTGTGGCTACAGGTCCAAACTTTTTACAACGGTGTGAACCCTTCAACTAGGAAGCTAATTGATTCAGCCGCCGGCAGAACATTGAACAACAAAACACCTGAGGCTGCTTGCGAATTCATGGAAGAGATGTCATTGAATAACTATTAGTGGCAAGTCACAAGGACCAAGCCAACAAAAGTAGCCAGTGTTTCCAACCCCGACGCAGTAACCATGCTGTCAAACCAGGTAGAACTGTTAAATAAAAAGATTGATGGCGTATGTGATTCTTTGCAGGCACATCCAGTCATGCAATGCGATACGAATAGAGGAGGGATGAACAACACAGAATATCCACCTTACAACCCGAGCGCTGAGAACGAGCAAGTTCACTATATGGGTAACAATTTTAAATCTCAAAATAACCCTTATAGTAATACTTATAATCCAGGTTGGAGGAATCACCCCAATTTTTCATGGAGCGGTCAAGGAAACTAGAGACAACAACCCCCTCCAAACTTCCAACAACAGCCGTACCCACAGGAAAAAAAGGCGAACCTTGAGGAGATGCTAACAAAATTTATCGCAGTGTCAAAAACTCATCTTCAAAACACCGAGACAACACTTAAGAATCAACAAGCATCGATTCAAGGGATAGAGAACCAATTAGGGCAACTTGCCAAGATCATCTCAGAACGATCACAAGGCAGCTTGCCAAGCAACACTGAGACTACCCAAAGGAGCAGCTTCAAGCCATAACTACTCACAATAGTGAAGGGTTAGATGAGCCCAAATTAAGCCAAGAGAAAATTTGGTAGGGAAAGGTAAGGTCGTGGTAAGTCATGATAAGCCAAAATCGGTAATTAAAGAATACCAACCTCGTATACCTTATCCCGATGCGATGAAGAAAGACAACACAGACGAAAAATTTGGTAAATTCCTTAAACTTTTAAAGAAATTACATATTAACTTACCGTTTCTTGAAGCTCTTTCGCAGATACCAGATTCAAGGAAATTTTTAAAAGAGCTCTGGACAAACAAGTAGAAGTTAGACAAGGAATCACATGTGGAACTAAACGCAGTGTGCTCAGCAATGTTGCAAAATAAACTACCACAAAAGTTAAAAGATCCAGGGAGTTTTACAATTCCATGCTTAATTGGTAGTTTATCTATTGATAATGCTTTAGCTGATTTACGGGCAAGCATAAATGTTATGCCTTTAAAATGTTTAAACAACTAGGTCTAGGGAAACCCAAACAAACTAGGATGAGTATTCAATTTGCTGATAAAACTATTAGAATTCCTAGGTGTATAATTGAAGATGTTCTTGTGAAAATTGATAAATTCGTATTCCTAGTAGTCTTCGTCGTTTTAGACCTGGATGAGGACAATAGTATCCCCTTAATTTTAGGAAGACCCTTTTTAGCAACTGCTAGGACTAAAATTGATGTCAGTGCAAGTGAACTCATATTTTGCGTAGGTGAAGAATCAATCAGTCTTCAGGCTCTTGACTCAGCTAGGACACCGAGTAATCAAGGTAAGAACATAAATTCTATTAATAGCCATTCGGTTAAACCTTCTATTCAGGAAGCACCATGGAACTACACAACTGAGCCAGATCCTAGACCTCATGACAACAAGGAAATAACTCATGAGGAACAAAGGCTTCAGATCGATGAACTAGACGAGTGGAAGACATACTTCAAGGAGAAATTAGGAATACACGAAGCAGAACCAACGCCATTTTGTGGGACAAACAAGTTTAAAATTGGAGATCAAGTATTGTTAGGTAAGGCAGACCCTCGTATAGCTCCTCCTAACCCTAATACAAATGAAGAAATCACTTTTAGGGTACTCAATGTTTTCCCATACGGAACAGTCGAGGTAAGTAATCCTACATTCGATACTTTTAAAGTAAATACTACTCGACTCGAATTACATACTGATAATAGGATTGATAGCATGAGGAAGGACTTTCAACTCTTGATACCACCATGAAAGTGCGAATGAGAGGTAAGTCTAGCTTAAGACTATAAACGAGTGCTTCTCGGTAGGCAACCCGAGCACTAACCCCATTAATTTCACGTTTTTATTTTATTTTTCTTTTCTTTTTCCTTTTTTAGCACCTAACTATAAACTAACCAAGTGCAGATTTCCATACCACACCGCCTTGAACACGACCGTGTGGATACTACGTATTTCCGTACTGACATGGCAGAGATAGTACAAAATAGAATGAAAAATATCTTCAAGCGATGGCCCTCCACTGAACGCCACGGCTGTGCGATACAGCTATGGTCGACACTGTTTTAACAACACGGGCGTGGCAAATAACCCATGGGCTTCGAAGAAATGAACGTAGCACAACACGACCGTGTAACTCAACATGCCCATAGTACACGGGCGTGGGGATGTACCAGACCTGAAATTTCTATTTAAACCACCCCTCTCCCTTCTTACCTACTCCGCACGCTTCTTCTTCCTTTACACCCCCTCTCCTTTATCATTCTCATTTTTTTATTTATTTTCATAACTCTATATCTAACCATATCCATGTCGAAGAAGCAAAAGGATCCTAGCACAGTCTCCCTCTGTGAGACCGAACTATATAAGTTCATGCTGGCCGCTTTATTAACTCGATAAGAAAAGGACCTTTGAGTCTATTTTTCTTTTTATTTTCCCTTCTCCTTTATTTTCCTTTTCTTTATTTTTCTTTTACTTAGTTTAATCTATTTTATTTCATTTTCTTTGATTTAGGTTCTAAAGGCTGCTTGAGAATCACACACCACGGCCTTAGAAATCACACTCACCCCGCTAACTATCTAACGATAAGGACTTTACAGTCCATTAATCTTTTCTTTTAATTTTATTTTACTTTTTATTTTCTTTCTTTTTATCTTTCTTTTCTTTAAATAGATATTTAGTATATTTTGAATTATTATTATTATTTCCTGGCTAATTCTTCACGGGCTTCCCAATTTCTTCATCTAGCGCAAAGATTGTCAGCGGCCACCACACCACGACACTCCCAACTCAAGGAAGCCATCCAAATTCAGGAAGTTTCACCTCTCCCTTTCTCTTAAATTTCATATATACCTGTGTACATTGAGGGCAATGTACATCTTAAGTGTGGGGGGTGAATATTTATTTCGAGAAAGTTCCTAACTTTCTGCATTATTCTCAAATCCCTGAATTATGCCTTGATCTTAAGTAATTTTCTCATATTATGATTAGAATAAATCTCTTTTGATTTATGATTTTTATTTATATGTTTTGGATTAAGTCATTGATAATTGTGCAATGATGATTTAAACTTTAAGAGACTAGAGAATCAAGCATGATAAGTATATTTTCAAAAATTAAAATTTTTTTAGGTTGTCTACCTGATTCTAATTCTTACCTTGAAGTTTGAAATTCACAAGATTGAATATCAAAAACCTATAATTTTTGTGAGATTTTGAGCCCTTTAGAGCATACATTCTTTTCATGCTCACTTTTTGATTATGAGTGTGTCAACATTGATTTGTTATTCTAGAACTTACTTTGATTATACATGTCAAGACCGTATTATTGATTTGATATACTGAGATGATAAAGGCACTTAGGATTTAACCCACTCACTCCACTAAAAAGCCTACCTTCACAATTAACCCCTAGTGAACCCTTTTGATCCTAACAACCCTTTTTATTGACTCACCCACTAATATCACCCTAAAACCCACCTTGTATTTGTTATTAGCATTCTTGATTCCCTTTTTGTCGAGATTTGATTTGAGCAGTTGCCTAACTATGTTTTATTTTTTAGTTTATTTTTAAAGTTCTTTCTTATTATTGTAATGATTTGTTCTTAAAAAAAAGTATATTCATTATCAGTTCTAAGATCAAGTGAGCTTATACGTTTAAAATTCCACATATTGACAAGAAGCTCGTATTATTAGTGAAGTTATAATTTATGTAATTATTCAAATATTAGTTTATTTTTCCAATTAGGTAAATTGTCAATTCAATCTCGATTCTAACCTCCTAATTCAGCCTTTATCCACACCTTTAACCCGAGCCCCATTACAACCTTTTTTAAAGATCTTTTGATTTGTGTATCATTTCATTTTACACTAGTGGAGATTTGATTTTCAAGCAAGCCTATGGGATTAACTTTTCATGTTCGACTTTTGAGTGCTTAATTTTGAACCTTAAACACTTTGAGTAATTTGAGTGAATCTTTAGTGAGGATGTCAACTCTTGTCGATTTTAAATTAAAGGTGATTATTTAGGTAAGGGAAAACGCCTATATTTTTCGTGCTACAAAAACTATGACTTTGATTGTTTGAATCTTTAGGACCCTTTTACTTAAATTATCAATGTATGAATTATTTTTAAATTATGATGGACCACTATTGATGAATATTATGAATCAAGGAAGTTTGTCTTTAATTATAAGTAGAGAATTTTGCTTGAGGACAAGCAAATGCTTAAGTGTGGGGGCATTTCATAAACCGTAATATGAACATATTTTAATTCCACATTTAGCATACTTTTGGATGATTTAAGCTTTGAATTGTGGAATTTGGTGCTCTTAATCCTTTGCTTTCATGTTTTATACTTAAGAGAGCACCGGAAATGAAAAGAATGAGAAACGGGCCTAAAACGGAGTAAATGGGCCACATCACGAAATCAACACGGCCTGGGTCCAAGCCACACCGCCGTGCCACCTTAACAGACCCGAACACAGCTTGGCCATGATTCACACGGGTGTGTGCCATGGGCGTGTCCCTGCCATGACAAAGAGGAATTTTACTCAGATTAGGGTACTTAGAGGTAAAGAAAGCCATTCCAAAAGCCTATATAAACACCCTAGAGGCCAACCTTCAGGGCGCGTCCAGTTAGGCCGCAGAGCCAAGCAAGAAAGGCCAGAATTGTAATATCCCGGGTTGGGGGCTGTTTTGTTGTTGCATGTTTTGCATGTGTTTGGTATGCTATGTTGTTGTTTGTGTAGTTTCGGGACTTAATTATAGGCTAGGTGTATGCCTGAGTGGATGGGAAAATTTTTGTTTTTGGGTGTTAAGTCAGGGGAGCTGATGGAGCTGAGGGTTGTGTATTTTATTTGGTGTTTTTAGCACAAGCAAGTGAGCTAGTAGAGTGGCATAGTGTGCGCCACTTGGAGTTTGTGCTTGGCGTCATATGCAGGAGGGGGAGGTCCTGAGTTCAAGTTGCAGGATGCTCACTTTTTGGATCCCATTTTGACGCCAAGGTGGTTGGGCATGGACCAAGTCAAACGTTTGAATGGTGGGTGGAGAGCAAATTGTGGAGGAAGACTTGTTCAACTAATTTGAATGTGTGGTGTGGAGAGTTTGGGGGGATGTGGCCGAATATTGAGGAGTGGTTGAGGTGTTGGCGAAACTTGGAGACTTCATGGGAAGTGGACGGCTTTGGGTTAGTAAGGGGAGGAGTGTGCGAAAATGCTTTTGGGCATTTTGGTGTTAATCTTGGTCAATTCGTAAAAGCCAAACTTTCTTCTTTTTGTCAAGATTGTTAGCCGAAAGTCAAGAGAGTTCTTGGTGACCAAATCTTCAAGTAAGTCTTTCATCCTCCTCTTGAAACCGAAAGTGTATGCACACACCTTTAGCAGAAACAAACCTCTCCTCTTCTCAAACTTTTACTTTCTTTTTCAAACCGTATATACCTTCCTCTCCCTTTGCTCTATTTTTGTTGTTTAGCCGAATATCAACCCCATATCTCACCATCTTTCCTGTGTGTGTTGCTAAAATTTTCTCTTTCATCTATTCTCATTTTGGGTAGAATATCAAACCCCTTTTCTATTCATTTTTCCTCTTGTGTTCTCTTCTTTTGAGTGAAACAAGAATCCTCTTGTAAAAAGGTGTTAGCAGAATCTCCCTTCTCCTAGTGGTTGTCTTGGCCGAATAGTGGTTGGGTGGGGTAAGTAAATGGCGAATGCTCATTTCTTCTCTCCCTTAATTTCCTTTGTCAATTTTAGGATTGGCTGAGTGCCGATTGGAACATGAGTAAAGGAGTTAATCTCTTATTTTGGAATCGAATGCATGGTAGGGCAAACCGGAATTACAAAGCAGTCAGGTGGAGCCTTCTCCCTTTGTTAACCGATTAGGTAAGTGAGGGTAAGATATCGTTCACGGTTATTCGTCTAAATCTGATTAAGTCAAGGTGACAAAGGATTAACCATTCTCTCTTAAGGGTAGCCGATTGTTGATTAAAGAAGGAACCATTGTGGTTCGGGTTTGGTAGGAAACCAAACGTGTGCAAGGTAAGAGTGATTCGACAACTCTTTTGATCTAATGGTGTTGGCCGAATGGTCTTAGTGCCTAACCCCTATGTTTGGCCGATTGTAGAAATTCGATGCTCGAGGGGCTTAGATCGTTTCGATTGGGATTTTAGACTCAGATTATCGGTGTGTAAACTAACACATACGCTTAGTAATATGATTGATAACTTTGTGTGATGATTAATGAAAGCGGTGATGATTGATATAATACCTAATGGGTATGATCGTGGACTCGGGTAAGTCGGTGTTAATATTATTTTGAGTTACTGATAATCGATATGATATCATGGCTATGGATATATGTGACATGGGGTATGAGATTAGACATATTGGCATGATATGCATGATTCTATGATATGCATGATTACATGAGTATGGCATGTTGATGGGTGATACTGAGTGGAGGGAGCGGTGATATTTTGTGCTTGACGAGCACAGTGCTTTGGTAGCACACTTTGTGACTTTGGGTCACGGAGGTTTGGCACCTCAGAGGTTTGGTACCTCGCCTCGTCCCCGGTGGCTCAGTACCACGATGGGTTGGCCCCACGAGATGATTATACTGGGATTGACGCCGGTGTTTTGGTAACACACGATGGGTTGGCCCCATCACCGGATTTGTGACTACGGTCACGGTGCTTTGGTAGCACATTGTGTCTTTGGGACACGGAGGTTTGGCACCTCATTGCGACTCGTCCACGTGGTTTGACCACCGTGGGTTGGCCCCACTTGAGATATGGGATCGTCGCTAGTGATTTGGTATCACACGATGGGTTGGCCCCATCACCGCATTTGTGACTACGGTCACCGTGCTTTGGTAGCACATTGTGTCTTTGGGACACCGGAGGTTTGGCACCTCATTGCGACTCGTCCTCGTGTGGTTTGATCACCGTGGGTTGGCCCCACTTGAGATATGGGATCGTCTCGCTAGTGATTTGGTATCACACGATGGGTTGGCCCCATCATCGGTGGATTTGTGACTTGGTCACGGTGCTTTGGTAGCACAATTGTGTCTTTGGGACACCGGTGGTTTGGTACCACATTGACGGATATTGTGTCTTTGGGACACGGTGTTTTGGTAACACATTGTGACTATATGTCACCAGTGGTTTGGTACCACACGGGGTAGAAAAGGCGATATGGATGGTTAGGACTGGGTTGCATTAATTATGTTGCTATGTATGATGTGTGTTAGCATGTTGTTTCTTCGGGAGCGGGATTTATACATCTGAGTCATTCGACTCACCCTCTCCTTGACATTTCAGTGACTCGTGAAGACGCGACATGGAGTAAGGATGGACTCGGGTGCTCATGCCATGCGGAATAAAAGTGTTACTCAGATTTTATGTTTTGGATACCTTAGTTATTTACTTCCAGTTGGGTTTTATTTCGGATTTGTAAAAAGCCTTTAAATTATGCCTTTTGATATTACGTTTTAAGTTTGATTTTAATATGCCTTAACGGAATAATTGGGTTAATTCGCTAAAACTTGACATCTCAACGATTTCAAAACTTTAACGATATGTTTTCAACTATACCATCGGGTATCGCACTGATTTTATAAGCATATGAAAATCAATTGTTTCCAAACTTGAAAGCAAATTTTTACTAAGTCTAAATGTTTTAGTAACGATATTAAACAACATGTTTTTTCTAAAACGGATCAAAGTTTTACAAATTCTATTTAGTACGAATTCGGGATTTTCGAACACGGTTTCCCCGTAACATACCAGATTCGGTCGTGGTGTTTGGACCGAGTTTGGGGTGTTACAAGAATTGTGGAATTTACTCGAAGAAAGCCAGTTGATTCATTTCAAGAGGCTGGAGTTATACTTAAGACGGAAGATCTTCCCTTCAATTTCCTTCAGGGGGTTTTAGGGTTTTTCTTATACTTTGTTTTACATTTTCTTCTGAGATGTATTCTTTTATTATTATGAACTAAACCCTCAAATACCTGAGGGTGATGAAACCTAAGACGGATCTTGTTATTGTTTTCTGAACTATATGAGAAATAGTTGATTTGTTCTTAATTATGTGTTCTTAATTCTTGATTTGATATTTCAGGATATTGATTCAAGTATTGATGTGCTCAGGCAGAGGAGGAATAGACCCTGTCTAAGAGTAGATCAAGCATAATTAAGCGGAGTTGATCGCAACCCTAGAGATAGGATGACGAAAATCTACCGGATTAGGGTCAAACCTAATATGGGTGTCCACAGGTCGAGTTAATGCAATTCTAGGGGTTTTAATTAGAAAGAGATTTCAATTAATCAACCTAGGGTTAGACGTTAGTAGCATCGAGAGAAGTATTAATATACATTAGGGAATCCTACGGATATAGTCAAGTGAATAAATCATCTGGTTTAGAGTTAAATAAAAAGTGAAGTCTAGGTGGATTCTTCCACGGGTATTGTCTTAATCAATTGGTTTTTCCCACAAGTATTTTCCCAAATTTATTCTTTTTGTCTTAGCATCTTTAGCTTAATAATTAGTTAATTTTATACTATATACACAATTCTCTTTTATTTTAGGCTAAATAATAAAAAGATAGTTAGTATTAGTGCTTTTGCTTCCTTTGGGTTCAACAATTTGGTCTTGCCACTAAACTATACTACTGTTCGATAGGTGTGCTTGCCTCAATCTTTGTCACAGTTAGTCTCTAGGCTCGATCATTCTTTTTATAAATTTTTAAGACTCTGACACACGATTACTGATATATCAGCTCGTTAGAGCTTACTATTTTCAACTTTTCAGAGCTTGCCATTTTAGCTCAATAGAGCTTACTATCCGTCACCTCAAGAGGAGCTTCCTGATCATAGCTCGAAGGAGCGGAAATGATAATGAATTGATGGATTGTTGATGTATATCACCCCGAGTGTCCTTTGAAGTTCTAATGGGTTCAATGGGCATAAATACTGTTTATACAAATGAGCACTGTTATTGAATGATTATTGATTATATGATTGAGAGTGAAATGTTGAAAATGATGTACATGAATATATGAATTTGGGTTGATATAATGTTTTGAGTATTGAATTGAGATAATGGATGATTTCATGTATTTATATGACTAACTTATTGATAAATGCTTGTGTTAGGCATTTGGAAATTGTATTGAGTTTACCTTATTTATTGTCTTGATTAGGTATAAATGGTAAGTTTAAATCTGAATTATAAGGGCTTACTAAGCTATAAACTTACTCTGTTTATTTTTCGTGTATTATAGAGGTTTGATAGCTCACTTGATTCGGATAAAGTCGGAGTTACACATCACACTATCCAGTTGTTGATTGGTACTTATGAATTTGTGGATATATGTAATTATGGCATGTATAGGCTAGTTATAAGAATGATAGTTACGGTTACTTGAGATATTGATTTTGGTACATGTTATGGTATGAGTTGAAGCCATGTGATTTGGCTTAACTTGGTACAATATTTGGTTGTGTTTAAGTATTCAAATATGGTATGTTTTGGCTAGTAATAGATAGAATGGAAATATGCAAATGTTATCTTGATATGTGGTTAATATGTGAATGGAAAATGTATATTATTTATTAGGCATTTGAATACTATGTTGAAATGGGTTAAATTGTGCATGAAATGTCATGTATTGGTTGCCAACTGAGTTGTGAAATGTTGCAATTTATGCTTGTGTATGCATGTAAAACTAGGGTGGCAAAATCTTTACAAATGACCTATTTTTGTCTACACAGGCAGAGACACGGGCGTGTGTCTTAGCCGTGTGGGACACACGGTCATGTTGCAAGCCCGTGTGTCCCCTGGTGTTGAAAATAAATTGAAGTCAGTATGCTCCACACAGCCTCACACACGGGCGTGTGACCGGCCGTGTGGCACAAGTCAGTATACCCCCTAAATGGCACACAGGCGTGTGACTTGGCCGTGTTGCATAAGTTAGTATACCCTATATGTTTGGCACGGCCTAGTACACGATTTGGCACACGGGCGTGTGTGGCCTCTTCGAAGGGCACACGTGTTAGACACATGGGTGTATGGTCAGCCGTGTGACTCAAGTTAGTATGTATGCCCTATTTCCACACAGCCTGAGACATGGGCGTGTCTAGAACCTTGTAAGGCACACGGCCTGTTCACATGGGCATGTGACCCCTGTACGTTTGAATTTTCTTTTCTAAGTTTCCAAATTTTTTATAAGTTATCAGTTTTGTCCCAAACCGCTCCTAAAGCATTTTTAAGGCATTGTAGGCCTTATTAAGGGACAATGTGTTTGTGATTAAATGGTATTAAAGTATGAATGCATAAATATATAAATTACGTATGTTAAATGACGAGTGTTGATTGGTAATACCTTGTAACCCTACTCCAGCAAAGGATACGAGTTAGGGTGTTACATTTATTGGTATCAGAGCTACGATTTAGTCGATTCTAGGACTAACGTAGTGTATGTGAGTCTAGCTATACATGTCATATATATAAACTGTGATAGTGTGATGACTCCTGACATTTTAAATGTAACACCCCTTACTCGTAATCAACATTGGAACCGGGTACAAGGCATTACTGGACTTAACTTACCCAAACATGCAACCTCGGGTCATAAAATTTTGTTTCAACTCAACACTTTTCATTTGAGTTCATATCCCTCTTATAGGTCCACGGGACCTTAAACATACTTACGGAGTGGTTCGAGACTAAACTGGAAACATCGAAGCACTTAGAAAATTTTGACACAAATCAGGGCCATACGCCCGTGTGAAGAAATTGACACGCCCGTGTGGAACTTCATATGCCCATGTTCCACATCCATGTGGATTTATTACTCATTTCGAACCTACAGGGGTTTTCACACGGCTGGACACACGCCCGTGTCCATGGCCCATGTCCCTCACACGGCCATGAAACGCCCGTGTCTTAGCTTGTGTGCAAAAACCTTGACATTCTGTCTCTAACGTCATCACCCCATAAATGTTACATGGCCAAGGCACACGCTCGTGTCCTTCAACTGTGTGGCGAATTAAATGCATAATTCAGGAGTAGACTTCACACGGTCTGGTCACACGCCCATGTACTCTGGCCGTGTCTTCCACATGGTTGAGACACAAGGCCGTGTCTCCACCCGTGTGGTTACTACTGAGCATCCTGACTTGCAAACCTAGCATGCAAGGGGACACACGGCCTAACCATCCGCCCATGAGGTTGACCATGTGTCACACATGGCCTAGACACACACCTGTGTGCCTACCCATGTGGACCAGAATGAGGCTATTTACCAAGCCCTTATTACACCCCTACTTGCACAATCATAAACCATATTAAGCAACCAACTCATTCATGCATAAATACTCCAATTAAACAACCATGCAACGTGCACATTCATGAATAGCATCACCTTTTCATAGATTAATAAGAGAGAGCCATCAACTATGGCCTTATACAAAAGAATTCATTCACAAATAAGCCAACACCTTTGGCCAAAACAATATGACATTCAACTAAGTCTAGTCCCTATACATGCCATACCCAAAATGCTAAATCTAACTATACCAAGATGTGTTGATAGTGTGGGTGATCCTCTAATTATCTCCGTATCTCGAGCTGGCTCTTCGACAGTATAAAACAAGGGAAAAGAGAAGGGAGTAAGCTTTAAGTTTAGTAAGTCTATATGTAAACAACAAGCATCATACCACCTATTAATCAATCAAAAACATTACATACTATGTAAAAACAATTCATGTCCTCATAATCATGCTTACTCCTTTCAAACCATACCACATACCAAACACATATTATAAACATTGCCCACATTTACTTGCACTTATGCCCTGCACTTATCACCACAAAGCCACATGTAATTTCACTTAGACAAGTTTCTTGATGAACCCTTTAGAATGATACAAGATGCCCGGTGGTTTCACACACAGCCCACCATTAATCAATAATAGGGTGGTATCGCACACAATCCACCAACAATGATATTTATGGTGGTATCGCACACAACCGACCAAAATGATAATAAATACGATGGTATCACACACAGCCCATCATTAATAAATAACAAGGTGGTATCGCACACAACCTACCAACCATTACATATTTACGGATATTTATCCGTACCCATATTTCTATTCCAAAGGTTCATTCGAGAATTTCCCATTTTTTACCATTTTAATAAATCTCACCAATAAGCATTTACATCCACACAACACATTAATAGGTGAAACATATGTAATAAGGATGTATCATTTACACATAAACTTACCTCGATACAAAAAATGCCAGTTTGCAATTTAGTCCATAACTTTGCCTTTTCCTCGGTAAAGGTTGATTCTCTGTTCTTCTTAATCTATAATGGCATATTTAGCTCATTAAATAACCAAATTAATCAAATTACTCCAAAATTTATTATTTTGGAAAAATTGACCATTTTGCCCCTAGACTTTTACAAAATTACAATTTTACCCCTAGGATCGTAAAATGAAATGTTTTCATTTTTCCACACACTCAAGCCTGGCCGATTCATATTCCCTCTTATAGCAACTCAAGATTTTGATTATTTCACATATTTATCATCTATTTTATAACCTTTACAAAAAGGTCCTTTTAGGTGTTTTCATGGAAACACCTTTCAGAAAAATTGTGTATTTAACACCTAAGATTCATTTTCATTCATAAAAACTCAGAAAACAACATAAGTACTCTCATGGCAACACCCTAAAATTTCAATCGTCTTGCAAAATAATCCCCTCTTTAGCTAGCTTAAGCTTTAGGGGTTCCAAAAGTACAAAAATTAACAATAATAACCACCAAGATAACTTACTTGTAAAGATTGAAGTGGCTGAAAATTTTCAAGCTTCTAAACCCCTTCTCTTGCCGAAATTTTTAGTGGTAGGGAGAATGAGAAAAAGATGATATCTTTTCTTTCTTTATTTTTCTCTTATATTATTCATTATCACCTAACCCTACTAACTTTGACTAAATTAAGCTTCTTGTCCCCCTTATGGCCGGTTATTGACTTTTAAAAAGCCTAATTTCACATTTAAAACCTCTAATTAAAATTCTATAGCTGTATGGCACCTCTAGCTTGTAAAATGAAACTTTCGCACTTTATGTGATTTAATCATTTTTTCACAATTTAGCATACAATCACTAAAATTAATCCACCAAAATTTTCATTCACTCTCATAATTATTCCATAACACATAAAATAATATTAAAACTAATTTATCCAGCCTTGAATTAGTGGTTCCAAAACCACTATTCCGACTAGCCCAAAAATCGGGCTGTTACAGTTCTCCCCCTTCAAAGATTTTCGTCCTCGAAAATCTTACCAGTAAAGAGGTTTGGGTATTATTCTCTAATGGCTTCTTCCAGTTCCCACGTAGCCTCTTCTACACTGTGTTTTTTCCATAACACTTTCACTAAAGCTATACTTTTGTTCCTCAACTGTTTAACCTTTCGAGCCAAAATCTTGATTGGTTCCTCTTCATAGGTCATATCTGGTCGTATCTCAATTTCGGTCAGAGAAATCACATGTGAAGCATCAGATTGATATCGTCACAACATCGACACATGAAACACGTTGTGTATTCTCTCTAACTTTGCCGGCAAAGCCAACCGATAAACTACTGGTCCAATCCTTTCAATAATCTCATACGGCCCTATGAATCACCGACTCAATTTGCCCTTTTGACCAAATCTCAATATTTTCTTCCACGGTGATACTTTCAGGAATAATTTATCACCTACCTGAAACTCAATTTCCTTCCTTTTCAAATCCGCTAAAGAATTTTGTCGATCTGAAGCAGCTTTCAGGCTATCACAAATCACTTTCACTTTCTCCTCAGTTTCTCCACTAGATCAACCCCGTGAATTTGCTTCTCACTAAGCTCGGTCTAATACAAAGGAGTTCGGCACTTGTGACCATATAATGCTTCGTATGGTGCCATCCGTATACTCGACTGATAACGGTTGTTGTAGGCAATGATAAATCATAATTTACACATATTTTAACCCCATGCTTGGCCTATTTTTGGATAAGTATTCATTAGATTTAATGAATTCAATGCTCCTAATCCTTTAATTTCATGTTTTATACTCAGGAGAGCTTAGGAGTCGAAAAGAACGAGAAACGGGCCAAAAAGGGATAAAATGGGCCTACCTAGGAAATCAACACGGCCTGGACCATCGGACACGGCCTTATGTTACGAGCAGGATCAACCACGGCCTGGACTATCGACCACGGGCGTGTCCCTGCCAAAACCAGGATGAATTTTATTCGGAATAGGATACTTGTGGGCCAAGTAAGGCATCTCAAAAGCCTATGTAAACACCTAGGAGGCAACCTAAAAGGGGGGTCGACAGGACATTGAATAGACGCCGAGTAGAAGGCAGAAATTACTCCAAGACAGCCACCGGGAACAGCTTAGGAGAAGGATCTCCATCAAGACTAAGGATCTCCCATCAAGTTCTTTAGAAGTTTTTGGGTTTTCTTATGTTTTGTTGTTTTCCCTATTCTAATATGTTTCCCTCTTTTAGTATGAACTAAACCTCTCAAATACCTGAGGGGATGAAACTTAAGAGAGATCTTATTATTATTTGATTTATAAGATAAATACTTGTTCTTATTCTTAATTATGAGTTCTTATTCTTATTTTGATAATTCAAGTTATTGATTCAAGTCGAATGTGCTTATTCAGTGGAGCAAAAGTCCCTGTTTAAGAGTAGATGAACACAATTGAGTGGAGTTGATTGCAACCCTAGAAATAGGGCGACGAAAATCTATCGGATTAGAGTCAAATCTAATAAGGGAAACCATAGATCGAGTTAATGTGACAATAGGGGTTTTAATTAGAAAGAGATTTCAATTAATCAACCTAGAGTCAGTTGTTTTTAGTCTTAAAAGAGATATTAAAATAATTCAGGGATTTCTACTGAATAAGTCAAGTGAATAAATCATACGAACCAAAAGTAATAAGTTAAGTCTAGGTGGATTCTTCCTTAGGTATTGCCTATCTCATATAAGTTGTCCAAAAGTATTTTCCAAATTCTCTCTGTGTCACGTTCATAATTATTTAGTTAGTTAAATAGTTAGTTAAATTTAGATTAAAAATAAATCCCCTTAATTATTAGGCTAGATAATAAAAAGATAGTTATTACTAGTAATTTTAGTCCTTGAGGATACGATATTATGGACTCACCACAACTATACTACTGTTCAATAGGTGCGCTTGCCTTTGTCGAAATAATAGTTAGTTTCGAGCCCATCAGGCAAATTCAACAAAAGGTAGATATTTTATCATTGTATTCATGACGTCAAAGTCTTAAAAATTATTAAAAGAATGATCGAACCTAGAAACTAACTATGACAACGATTTGAGGCAAGCGCACCTATCGAACAGTAGTATAGTTTAGGCAAGACCGGAATGTCGAATCCCAAAGTAACCAAAAGTACTAATACTAACTCTCTTTCTACTATTTAGCCTAAGAATTAAAGTGGTTTTTTTATCTAATCTAAATTTAACTAGCTACTAAACTAAAGACTCTAAGACAAAGCAGAACGAAATTGGGAAAATAACTTGAGGAAAAACCAATTGATTAAGATGACACCCAAGGAAGAATCCACCTAGACTTCACTTGTTATCTCACTTTGAACCAGACGATTTATTCATATGACTTGATTCGTAAGATTCCCTAAGTTATATTAATCCCTCTCTTGAGGCGAATAACATCTAACCCTAGGTTGATTAATTGAAATCTCTTTCTAATTAAAACCCCTAGAATCGCATTAACTCGATCTATGGACTCCCATATTAGGTTTCACCCTAATCCGACAAAATCTCGTCACCCTATCTCTAGGCGCGCGATCAACTTCGCTTAATTATACTAGATCTACTCTTAGGTAGGGACTTTTGCTCCTCCACCTAAGCACATCATACTTGAATTAATATCCCGAAAATATCAACACAAGAATTAAGAACACATAATTAAGAACAGGTCAAATATTTATCATATAGTTTAGCAAACAATAACAAGATTTATCTTAGGTTTCATCCCCCTCAGGTATCTAAGGGTTTAGTTCATAACAATAAAAGAAAACACCTCAAAAGGAAAGATAAAACAAAACATAAGAAATCCCTAAAACCCCCTGAAAGAATTGAAGAAGGGATCCTCCGTCTTAAGTATAGCTCTAGCTTCTTGAGATGGATCAACTGGCTATCATCGAGTGAATTCCCACAACTCTGCCTCATTTAGCCTAGCTATACACCCCCTAACTAAAGCCCTGGGTTCCCCCTTCTCTGGTCATACATAGGGTGTTTATATAGGCTTCAGAATATGTTTCTTCGGCCCTAAGTATCCAAATCCGAGTGAAACTTTTCTTTCCTGCGTCAGGGACACGCCCATGGCACACGCCCATGTAAGTTGTGGCCAGGCCGTGTTCGAGCCTATTGAGTGAGGCACGGCCGTGTGGATTTGGGCCCAGGCCAAGTAGATTTTGTGATATGGCCCATTTACTCCGTTCTGGGCCCGTTTTCCGTTCTTTTCGTCCTTTGGTGCTCTCTTGGGTATAAAACATGAAAACAAAGGATTAAGAGCACCAAATTACATAATTCGAGGCTTAAATCATCCAAAAGCATGCTAAATGTGGGCTTAAAATATGTTACTTTTACGGTTTATCAAATACCCCCACACTTAAGCTTTTGCTTGTCCTCAAGCAAAATTCTCAACTTACAATTAAAATGAACTTCCTTGATTCATAATATTTATCAATAATGTTTCATCATAATTCAAAGACGATTCATACATGGATAATTCAACTCAAACGGTCCTAAAGATTCAAACAATCAAAGTCATACATTTATAGCATAAAACATAGGAGTTTCCCTTTACCTGAATAATTACCTCTAATTCAAAATTGACAAGAGTTTGACATCCTCACTAAAGATTCACTCAAATCACTCAAAGTGTTTAAGGTTCAAAATTAAGCACTCAGAAGTCAAACATGAAAAGTTAATCCCATAGGCTTGCATGGAAATCAAATCTCCACCACTATAAGATGAGATGATACACAAATCAAAAGGTCTTTAGCTTAATAGTTAGTTAATTTTAGATTAAATAATAAATCCCTTAATTCTTTGGATAAATAATAAAAAAAAGTTAGTATTAGTACTTTTGGTTCCTTAAGGTTCGTCAATCCAGTCTTGCCACTGAGATATACTACTGTTCGATAGGTGCACTTGCCTCCATCATTGTCATAGTTAGTTTCTAGGCTCGACCATTCTTTTTATAAATTTTTAAGACTCTGACACACGATCAAGTTTTTGGCGCCGTTGCCGGGGAATTAAAACGCTCAATTTTTATTACTTTAGCCTTTTTATTTTTGCAATTTTTTTATTTTTATTGTACTTTTAACTTTACTGATTTTCCTTCTTTTACTTGTTCTTGATTGTTTATGACTAGGAGTAACCCGACGGGACCCCTGATTTACGACAATGATATTAAAGGTACTATTCACAGAAATCGTAGAGAAATAAGGCACAGCTTAAATTACATAGAAGAAGAGTAAGAAATTGAAACTAATACCACCGAGGAGATGTCTGAGAATAATTCGCTACCTCTAGAGGTGGCAAAACATCACGTTCCTCGAACTATGTATGATTATGCTAAACCTAATTTAACAGGAACTGAGTCAAGTATTGTTAGACCTGCTATTGCTGCAAATAATTTTGATCTGAAACCTAACACTATTCAAATGATACAACAGTTTGTTCAGTTTGAGGTTTGCAGGATGAGGATCCTAACACACACTTAGCGAATTTTCTTGAATTCTTGATACCTTCAAAATAAATGGCATTTGTGATGATGCCATCCAACTTCAGTTATTCCCCCTTTCTTTGAAAAATAAAGCCAAACAGTGGTTGCATACTCTTCCACGAGGGTCACTTACTACATGGGAACAAATGATCGAAAAATTTTTATTAAAATATTTTCCGCCGGCTAAAACGACCAAGTTACGAAATGATGTCTCTTCTTTTGTGTAGATGGATTTAGAAACACTTTATGATGCATAGGAGAGATACAAAGATCTATTGAGAAGGTGTCCACACCATGAATTACCCTTATGGCTACAGGTCCAAACTTTCTACAACGCGGTAAACCCCTCAACTAGGCAATTGATCAATTCAGCCATCGGTGGAACCTTGAATAATAAAACACCTGAGGCTGCCTATGAATTCATTGAAGAGATGTCACTAAATAACTATCAGTGGCAAGTCACAAGGACAAAGACAACAAAAGCAGCCAGTGTTTTCAACCTCGACGCAGTATCCATGCTATCAAATCAGGTAGAAATGTTAAATAAAAAGGTTGATGGTTTATGTAGTTCCTTGCAAGTGCACCCGGTAATGCAGTACAAAACAAGTGGAGGTGTGACGAATCTTGAGTACCCACTCTATGGACATGGCATGGAAAGCGAACAGATGAACTATATGGGTAACAACTTCAAATCTCAAAATAACTCTTATAGCAATACTTATAACCCAGGTTGGAGGAACCACCACAATTTTTCATGGGGTGGTCAAGGAAATCAGAGACAACAACCCCCTCCAAACTTCTAACAACAGCCCTACCCACAGGAGAAGAAGCCAAACCTTGAAGAGATGCTGACAAAATTCATCGCGGTGTTAGAAACTCGTTTCCAAAACACCAGACAACACTTAAAAATCAACAAGCATCGGTTCAAGGGATCGAGAACCAATTAGGGCAACTCGCTAAGCTGATCTCAGAATGACCACAAGGCAGCTTGCCAAGTAACACTGAGATTAACCCAAAGGAGCAACTTCAAGCCTTAACCGCTCACGATAGTGAAGTGTTAGATGAGACCAAGGTAAGCCAAGAAAATGTGGTAGAAGAAGGTAAGAATGAGGTAAGTCATGATAAGCCAAAACCGGTAATTAAAGAGTACCAACCTCGTATACCGTACCCCGATGCGATGAAAAAGGACAATACAGACGAACAATTCGGTAAATTTCTTAAACTTTTAAAGGAATTACATATTAACTTACCGTTTCTTGAAGCTCTTTCATAGATGTCAGATTCAAGGAAATTTTTAGAAGATCTTTTAACAAACAAACAGAAGTTAGATGAAGAATCACATGTGGAGCTAAACGCAGTGTGCTCGGTAATGTTGCAAAACAAAATACCACAAAAATTAAAAGATCCAGGAAGTTTTACAATTCTATGCTTAATTGGTAGATTATTTATTGATAATGCTTTATCTGATTTAGGGGCGAGCATCAATGTTATGCCTTATAAATTGTTTAAACAACTAGGTCTAGGGAAACCCAAACAAACTAGGATAGGTATCCAATTAGCTGATAAAACTATTAGAATTCCTAGGGGTATAACTGAAGATGTTCTTGTGAAAATTGATAAATTCGTATTCCCAGTAGACTTTGTCATTTTAGACATGGATGAGGACAATAGTATGCCCTTAATTTTAGGAAGACCCTTTTTAGCAACTGCCAGGACTAGAATTGATCTCAGCGCAGGTGAACTCATACTTTGTGTAGGTGACGAATCAATCAGTCTCCAGGCTCTTGACTCAGCTAGGACATCGAGTAGTCAAGGTGAGAACGTAAATTCTTTAATAACCACTCGGTTAAACCTTTTTTTCAGGAAGCACCACGAAACTATACAACTCAGTGATAAACCGTAATAGTAACATATTTTAAGCCCACATTTAGCATGCTCTTGGACGATGTAAGCCTTGAATTATGTAATTTGGTGCACTTAATCATTTGTTTCCATGTTTTACACTCAGGAGAGCACCGAATGATGAAAAGAGCGGAAAACGGGCCCAAAACAGAGTAAATAGGCCATATCACAAAATCCACACGGTCGTGCCTCATTCAATAGTCTCGAACACGGCCTAGCCACGATTCACACGGGCGTGTGCCATGGGCGTGTCCCTGCCGTAACTAAGAGAAATTTAACTCGGATTAGGATACTTAGGGGCGAAGAAACACATTCAGAAGCCTATATAAACACCCTAAATATGACCAAAAAGGAGGGAACCCAAAGCTTTAGTCAGGGGGCGTCTAGCTAGGCCAAAGAGGGCAGATTTGTGGAGAATTACTCGAAGACAGCCAGTTGATTCATCTCAAGAAGCCGGAATCATACTCAAGATGGAGTATCTCTCCTTCAATTCCGTCAGGGGGTTTTAGGGATTTCTTATGTTTTGTTTTATCTTTTCTTCTGAGATGTTTTCTTTTATTATTATGAAGTAAACCCCCAGATACCTAAGGGGGATGAAACCTAAGATGAATCTTGTTATCGTTTACCGAACTATATGATAAATATTTGACTTGTTCTTAATTATGTGTTCTTAATTCTTGTGTTGATATTTCTAGGATATTAATTCAAGTGTGATGTGCTTAGGTGGAGGAGCAAAAGTCCCTGCCTAAGAGTAGATCTAGCATAATTAAGTGGAGTTGATCGCACGCCTAGAGATAGGGTGACGAGATTTTGCCGGATTAGGGCGAAACCTATTATGGGACTCCATAGATCGAATTAATGTAATTCTAGCAGTTTTAATTGGAATGAGATTTCAATTAGTCAACCTAGGGTTAGACTTAGTTGCCTCGAGAGAGGGATTAATATAACTTAGGGAATCTCACGGATCAAGTCAAATGAATAAATCGTCTGGTTCAGAGTTAGATAACAAGTGAGGTCTAGGTGGATTCTTTCTTGGGTATTGTCTTAATCAATTGGTTTTTCCCAAAGTGTTTTTCCTAAATTCCTCCTCTTTGTCTTTGCATATTTAGTTTAGTTTAGTTGTTAGTTAATTTTTGATTAGATAAAAATTCAGTCAATCCTTAGGCTAAATAATAAAAAAAGAGTTACTATTAGTACTTTTGGTTCCTTTGGGTTCGACAATCCGATCTTGCCTGAACTATACTACTGTTCGATAGGTGCACTTGCCTCAAATCATTGTCATAGTTAGTTTCCAGGTTCAATCATACTTTATATAAATTTTAAGACTTTGACATCGCATAAAACAATGATAAAGTTTTTGGCGCCGTTGTCGGGGAACTAAAATATTAAGAAAGCTCAATTTTTATTACTTTAGCCATTTTTATTTTTTTGCAATTTATTTTTATTTTTAACTTTGCTAAATTTTCTTTCTTTTGTTCCTTTCAGGTACCTCTAGTTTATGACTAGAAGGAACCCGATAGGACCCCTACTTTACGACAGTGATATTGAAGGTACCGTTCGCAGAAATCGTAGAGAAATAAGGCGAAGCTTAAACTACATAGAAGAAAAGCAAGAAGCCGAAATAAATACTACAGAAGAGATGGCTGAAAATCATTCGCCACCTCTAGAGATGGCCGAAAATCATGCTCCTCAAATTATGTATGATTATGCTAAACCTAGTTTAACAGGAACTGAGTCAAGTATTGTTAGGCCTACTATTACTGCAAATAATTTTGAACTGAAACCTAACATTATACAGATGATACAATAGTTTGTTCAGTTTGATGGTTTGCAGGATGAGGATCCTAATACATACTTAGCAAATTTTCTAGAATTCTGTGATACCTTCAAAATAAATGGCGTTTCTGATGATGCCATCCGTCTTCGATTATTCCCCTTTTCTTTGAGAAATAAAGCCAAACAGTAATTGCATTCTCTTCCACGAGAATCAATAATTACATGGGATCAAATGACGAAAATTTTTTTATTAAAATATTTTCCACCGGCCAAAACGGCTAAGTTAAGGAATGATATCTCTTCTTTTGTGCAGATGGATTTAGAGACACTTTAAGATGTATGGGTGAGATACAAAGACTTGTTGAGGAGGTGCCCACACCACGGATTACCTTTGGTGGCTATAGGTCCAAACTTTCTACAATGGTGTGAAACCTTCAACAAGGCAATTAATCGATTTACCAGCCGGCGGAACTCTGAATAACAAAACTCCTGAAGCAGCCTACGAGTTTATGGAAGAGATGTCCCTAAATAACTATCAGTGGCAAGTCACAAGGACAAGGCCAACAAAAGCAGCCGGAGTTTTCAACCTCGACGTAGTAACCGTGCTATCAAATCAGGTAGAGATGTTACATAAAAAAATTGATGGTTTATACGGTTCTTCGCAGGCATATCCAGTTATGCAGTACGACGCAAGTGGAGGCGTGGCAAATCCTAAGTACCTACCCTACGGACAGGACATGAAGAGAGAACAAATGGACTATATGGGTAACAATTTTCGATCTAACAATAACCCTTATAGTAATACTTATAATCCAGGTTGGAGGAACCACCCTAATTCCTCATGGGGTGGTCAAGGAAACCAAAGGCAACAACCATCCCAAAACTTCCAATAATAGCCCTACCCATAGGAAAAGATGCCGAACCTCGAGGAGATGCTGACAAAATTCATATCAGTCACAAAAACAAAACTTGAAGAACAACAAGCATCGACACAGGAACTCAAAGATCAAATTGGGCAACTTACTAAGTTAGTTTCTGAAATACGATCAGAAAGCTTACCCAGGGAAAAAGAGTAGGTAAAGGTAGTGACGCTAAGAAGTGGAAGGGAGTTAGTTGAACCAAAGAAAAAGATACCACACGAAACTGATAAGGCAACTACAACTCTGATCCATGAGGAAAGTAAACCGCCGATCCCATGTTCAGCAAACTTAAAGAAGGACCGTTTAGACGCACAATATGGTAAATTTCTTGAACTTTTCAAACAGTTACATATTAACTTACCTTTTGTTGAAGCTATGTCACAGATGCCAACATATGCAAACTTTTTAAAGGAGCTTCTGACAAATAAGAGGAAGTTCAAAGAAATTTCAACAGTGGAACTTAATGAACAATGCTCAGCTATCATCCAAAACAAGCTGCTAACCAAATTGAAAGATCCAGGAAGTTTCACTATTCCCTATTTAATTGGTAGTTTGAACATAGAGAAAGCATTTCCTAATCTAGGTGCCAGTATTAATTTAATGCCTTATAGAATGTTTAAGCAACTTGGTCTCGGGGAACCAAAACCCACTACGATGAGTATTCAGTGAGCTGACAGATCTGTTAAATATCCTAGGGGAATTATCGAAGATGTTCTGGTGAAAGTAGATAAATTTATATTTTCTGTTGATTTTTTTTTGCTTGACATGAATGATGACATAGAAGTACCTTTATTTATGGGACGACCCTTTTTAGCTACTGCTAGGGCTGTCATTGATGTTGGTGATGGTAAACTTGTACAAGGGTAGGCGATGAGGAAATTATTTTTCAAATTTACGATGCCATGCGATATTCTAGAGAACAAGATGATTCTTGTTACTTTGTTGATGCCACTGATCACATTATTCAAGAGTCTTTGCAGGAAATCATGCACAATGACATGATGGAACTGTGTCTTACACAAGGTGAGAAGGTAGATGATGATATCAATGAATTGAATCTTAATACATCCTCCTCTAGACAGACAAAAATAGAGGGTATTGAAATAAATGACGAATAAAACAAAAACTCTCTATTGATGAGCCACCAAAATTAGAATTAAAATAGTTGCCAAAACACTTAGAATATGCATTCCTCGGTGATAATTCTACGCTACCAGTAATCGTTTTTCACATAAAAGAGCCGTAGCTTGGAAAATGTCTGACATTAAAGGAATAAGCCCATCGTTTTGCACCTAAAAAAATCTTAATGGAAGATGAATATAAACCGTGTGTGCAACCTCAGAGACGATTGAACCCCAATATGAAAGAAGTTGTCAAAGCTGAGGTAATTAAACTTCTAGATGCAGGAATAATTTATCCTATTTTCGACAAGATTTGGGTAACTCTGTCGGGTAGTCCCAAAGAAAGGAGGCATGACTGTTGTAGCCAACGAAGAGAATGAATTGATTCCTACAAGAACAGTCACAGGTTGGAGAGTCTATATCGACTAAAGAAAGCTGAATGATGCCACCAGAAAAGATCACTTCCCTTTGCCCTTTATTGATCAGATGTTAGAAAGATTATCTAGGCATATGTACTACTACTTCTTGGACGGACTCTCCGGCTACTTCCAAATCCTAATAGCTCTTGAGGATCAAGAAAAGACAACATTTACATGTCCATAGGTATGTTTTCTTATCGTAGAATGCCTTTTGGGTTATGTAATGCTCCTGCTACTTTTTAGTGCTGCACGCTGGCCATCTTTGACGAACTTGTGGAAGACATTATGGAGGTATTTATGGAAGACTTCTCGGTATTCGATAATTCTTTCCATCTTTACCTTAAAAATTTAGAACGAGTTCTAATGAGATGTGAGGAAATGAATCTTGTTTTAAATTGGGAAAAATGTCACTTTATGGTTAGAGAGGGGATCGTGTTAGGACATAAGATTTCTAGTAAAGGGATTGAGGTAGATAAAGCAAAGATTGAAACCATAGAAAAATTACCTCCTCCTAGTTTAGCTAAGGCTATTAGAAGTTTTTTAGGACATGCTGGATTTTATAGAAGATGCATTAAAGATTTCTCTAAAATAGCTAAGCCTTTAACAAAGTTACTAGAAAAAGATGTTCCTTTCAATTTTGATCAGGATTGTTTAGATGCATTTAAAATCCTCAAAGATAAACTAATAAATGCTCCGATTATAATTATACCTGATTGAAATTTACCCTTTGAACTAATGTGTGATATGAGTGATTTTGCAGTAGGTGCAGTTTTGGGACAGTGAAGAGACAAGCATTTTCAGCCAATTTATTATGCTAGTAGAACATTGACGCCCGCACAAGAAAACTACACCACCACAGAGAAAGAATTGCTAGCTGTAGTTTTTTCATTTGACAAATTTAGACAGTATTTGATATTATCTAAAGTTTTCATTTACATTGACCATTCAGCTCTTCGTTATCTCTTAACTAAATCTGATGCAAAACCTCGACTCATACGATGGATCTTACTCTTACAGGAATTTGATTTGGTTTGGAAATAAAGGATAAGAAGGGAGCTAAAAATCTTGCGGTAGATCATCTCTCCAGGCTTGAGAACCCACATATCAAAGAACTCGACGAGAGTGAGATAAACGACTCGTTCCCTGAGGAACAACTCTTTTCTATAACTAACTCTGAGGTACCATGGTTTGATGATATTGGTAATTATTTAGCTGCTAACATCCTACCAAAAAGGTTAACACATCAGTAAAAGAAGCGATTCTTTGCTAATGCGAAGAACTATTTTTGGGAGGACCCTTTTCTTTTCCGCATATGTGCAGATCAAGTAATTCAGAGATGCATTACAAAGGTAAAAGCAAGCAAAATCGTACAACATTGCCACTCGGGACCTTCAGGAGGACATTACAGTAGGATTAAGACAGCACACAAAACACTCGAATCAGGATTTTATTGGCCAACTCTGTTTAAAGACGCCAACAGGTATGTCGCCTCGTGTGATAAATGCCAAAGAACAGGTAATATCTCTAAACGCGATGAAATGCCTCAAACATATATGTTATCATGTGAAATAATCGATGTATAGGGTATTGACTTTATGGGTCCATTTCCTAGTTCATTACGAAATAAATACATCTTAGTAGTAGTAGATTACATGTCAAAATGGGTGGAAGCCTAAGCTTTACCTACTAATGATGCTAGAGCTGTAGTAAGGTTTCTTAAGAAACTCTTCTCTCGTTTTGGAGCACCTAGAGCGATTATTAGTGATAGGGGTACTCACTTTTGTAATACTCAATTTGATAAGGTCTTAATAAAATGGAGTACACCACAGAACAGCTACCCCTTATCACCCTCAAACCAGTGGACAAGTGGAAGTGGAAAATCGAGATCTTAAGCGAATCTTAGAGAAAATAGTTAAATCAAACAGGAAAGATTGGACAGTAACAATAGATAACGGTTTATGGGCCTATGGAACAGCATTTAAAACCCCTTTATGAACATCCCCGTACAAACTTGTCTACAGAAAAAGTTGTCATCTACCATTTGAGTTAGAGTGCAAAGCTTACTGGGCTATAAAATTTTTGAATTACGATCTTAACACCGCAAGTGAGAAGAGGATGATGCAGCTGAACGAGCTAGATGAATGGCGAACTGAGGCCTACGAGAACTCATGACTATATAAGGAGGCAACAAAAGAACGCCATGATGCTCGCTTAAAACAACCAAAATAATACGAAGTAGGAGATTTGGTCCTACTATATAATTCAAGGCTCAAACTATTTCCTGGAAAGCTGAAACTAAGGTGGTCAGGCCCATTTGTGATCAAAACTATTTTCCCTTACGACACAGTCGAGGTAACCCATCCAACTCAGGGAACATTCAAGGTAAATGGTCGTCGACTGAAACTTTATAATGGTGAAGATTTCAAGGAATTGAGAGACGAGCTTCAGCTCCGTGAACCTTCATTTAGAAATGAAAACTGGGTGAGTCTAGCTTAAGACTTTAAATGAGCGCTTCTCGAGAGGCAACCCGAGCACTAACTCTATTAACTTTTAGATTCCTTTATTTTTATTTTTATTTCTACTTCAGCATCTAATTATAAGCTAACTAAAAGTGCAGGCTTCCCTACCATACGGCCTTGCACACGGGCGTGCCCATGGCCATGTAGACGCCGTGGGACGAAAAAAAGGCGTGCCGATAGACGTGCGAGATAAAGAAGAAAATTTTTTTCCAACACGGGCTGCGATAACAAGACCATGGCTGTGCGATGCAACTGTGGTTTATCCTGAGTAAACTAACACGGGCATAAGCCACGCCCGTGCCTACCAACCGTGTGAGACACTAGCTACATAGACAAGGGCGTGGCAACCTTAGCACGTGCGTGGGAGAAGCAAACATATTAGAACACGACCAAGGAGCACAGTCGTGGGCAACATCTCAAAACGCGACCAAATTTAAAAAACATGAAAAACACGGGCTCAATAAAAGAAACATGAGCGTGGCACCTGCCTGTATCCCCCTTCCTATTTAAAGAACATCGCCCACCGTCTTCCCCTAAAAAATTTTCCCCAAATCTCCCAACCCTAGCCGTTTCCCTCAAAATCCCTTTCCCCCACTCCGGCCACCATCAAAGGAAACCCCACCATTGACCTCCCCCACCCTTTATCTTCCTCCTTCTTTCACATTCACATTAAAAAAAACCAGTACACGCTCGTGCCAACGGAGTACACTCCCGCCCCAAAGGTTTTCCACCGCCGTGTCACCTTGACTATTTGCAGAACACGCCCGTGTATCACCCCAACACGCCTGTGCTCCACCCAACTACGCCGTCACTCCCCAAAACTACTACTGGTCACATCTCATTGTTACTTTACCACCATTTCACTATTTTAGACTTAGAATTTTATCTATTTAACTAAGTTTAATATTATATTAGCCTTTTTATTACTATTAATTTGATTTAGTCATTGAATCTTTGCGTAAATAATAATGCTTTGATTTAGATAGAATAATTCTTTGTCAAATTCTTGCTCCTGATAAATATGGTTGAACTATCTTATTAAAGAGTTTAGCTTTCGTGTATTTGGATAGTGGTCTAAGCATTGTTATATCTTCGCAGGAAATATTGCGTGAATCATTGATTATCTAATATTTTCAGCCACATAATGTCATCGTCCCGAGGAAAGAAAACCGCAGTCCCTAGTTCCAAAAAATGAAAGGGACCCGATTCATCATCAGCTAGCGCAACCACTAAAGTGCGCCACCTATTCTAACGTTTCCTCTAGGAATTCAGGAGGATTGTTATCAGATACTACACACAAGACCTCTCGGCGTAAGACGATGTATCGATCAGCCGCTCTGGAGCAGGTTCAGTTAGCAGACGAGGTTCGGGCTTTATTATTCACAGAACCGTGGGGGTAATTTTTTGACATCATTGAGCCCACTTACCTAGAGCTCACTATGGAACTCTGCTCTATTTTCCACCTCCAAACGGTGATGACCAACTTCAACGACCCTGGCACTATCCAATTTCGCCTCGGAGGCCTAGTCCTTGAGATGAGTGTCCCACAATTTGGAGCTGATTTGGGACTCTACATTGATGAATTCATGCAAGATGAGGATTTTAAAGATCTCCACCGCCACATCCATATAACCCCAACAAAATGTTGGTACAAGCTAGCTCCCAACAACAATATCTATGACCCCAGTCGCTCCAAAGTGACAGCTCTCACCCCTCCCCTGAGGTACGTACACGCTATTTTATCTCATAGTTTGACAGGTAGGCAAGAGAGCATAGGCGTCATCAACACTCACGATGTCTACTACCTATGGTGCATGTCCAACGAGCACGTTATCGACTTAGCCTATTTCATAGCTCGTGCCATTCAACATCAGACAGAGTAACATAGGGGAGGGGTCATATCTATGGGTCCCTACATCACATGACTGGCTAGATATTTCGGGCTCCTCAACACCGACGCTCAGACATCCTCCCTCACACTGATAGGTCAGATGTCCCCACAGGGCATCCAGACGATGCTACACATGAGGATGAGTCAACGTCAATGTGGGACCGATCCCCCCAATATCGGCTAGCACCTACCACCGATGGGGAGGACCCTGAGGACATTACTGATGATGTCCTCCTAACACAGGAAGCACCACCATCGAGCCATTATCCATCCCATGCGACAGCATCTATTTCAGACATATCCGAGCGCCTAACACAATTTGAGCAGCAATGCTTCCAACGCTTCGACCATATTGACACAACCCTCCACCAGATATGTCAATACCTTCACATCTCATCGCCGCCACCAACGCCTAACCCAGCTGATGCAGAGGACCTCTGGGTCCTTTTCTTTCTATTTTTATTTTTATTTTCATCTCTACTTTTATTTTCATTTTTATTTTGCTTTTATTTTTGTTGATTGTTTAAAGACTTAAAGGTTTCATTAGTACTATTGATCTCACTTTATCATTGGCTATCCAACCACAAGTTTTCATAACAACATCCATCCCCTAAAATCTAATTGATAACTTGGCCGATTAAATAGATTAAATATACCACTCAATGAATGAAAACATCACGTATACCTAGTCATCACATTCATCATAGAACTCCCAACTCAAGGAAACCACCCAAATTCAGGAAGTTTCACCTCTCCCTTTCTCATAAATTTCATATACATCTTTGTCCATTGAGGGCAATGTACATCTTAAATGTGGGGGGTGAATATTTATTTTTAGAAAGTGCCTAACTTTCTTCATTATTCTCAAATCCCAGAATTATACCATGAATGATATCATGTTCTTAAGTAAGTTTCTCATATTATGATTAGAATGAAATTTCCTATGATTTATGATTTCTATTGATATGTTTTGGATTAAATCATTGATAATTGTGCAGTGATGATTTAAATTTTAGGAGACTAGAGAATCAAGCATGATAAATCTATTTTTCAGAAATTAAAATTTTTTCTAGGTTGTCTACCTAAATTTGAATGTTACCTTGAAGTTTGAAATTTACGAGGTTGATATCAAACACCCATAATTTTTGTGAGATTTTGAGCCTTTTAGAGCATGTATTCTTTTCCTTGATCATTTTATTGATTATCAGTGTGTCAACAATGATTTGTTATTCTAGAACTTGCATCGTTTATACATGTCGAGACCACACCTTTGATTTGATATACAGAGATGATAAAGGCACCTAGGTTTTAACCCACTTACTCCACTAAAAGCCTACCCTCATAATTAACCCCTGGTAAACCCTTTTTTAATCCTAACAACCTTTTTTATTGACTCACCACTAATATTAACTCAAAACCTTTTGTATTTGTTATTACCATCCTTTTTGAAAACCCTTATGTCGAGATTTGATTTGATCAGTTGCCCAACTATTTTATCTATTTCGATTATATTTAACTTGTTCTTAAAAAAGAAAGCGAAGAATATTCACTATTAGTTTTGTGATTAGGCGAGCTTATACGTTAAATTCCAATTATTGAAGAAGAAGCTCATATCAGAATATTATTTATGTAATTATTATCAGTTCAATATCTCTAGTTAGGTGATTTGTCAAGTCAATCTCGATTCTAACCCACTAATTCAGCCTTTATCTACACCTTTAACCCAAGCCTCGTCACAACCCTGTTAAAGACCTTTTGATTTGTGTATCATCTCATATTATAGTGGTGGATATTTGATTTTCATGCAAGCCTATGTGATTAACTCTTCATGTTTGACTTTTGAGTGCTTAATTTTGAACCTTAAACACTTTGAGTGATTTGAGTGAATCTTTAGTGAGGATGTCAACTCTTGTCGATTTTGTATCAGAGGTAATTAATTGGGTAAGGGGAAACACCTAACGTTTTCGGGCTATAAATGTATGACTTTTATTGTTTGAATCTTTAGGACTCTTTGAGTTGAATTATCAATGTATGAATTATCTTTGAATTATGATGAAACATTATTGATGAATATTATGAATCAGAGAAGTTTGGTTTAATTGTAAGTTGAGAATTTTGCTTGAGGACAAGCAAAAACTTAAGTGTGGGGGTATTTGATAAACCGTAATAGTAACATATTTTAAGCCGACATTTAGCATGCTTTTGGATGATTTAAGCCTTGAATTATGTAATTTGGTGCTTTTAATCCTTTGTTTTCATGTTTGACACTCAGAAAAGCATCGGATGATGAAAAGAACGGAAAATGGGCCCAAAATAGAGTAAATGTGCCATATTACGAAATCCATACGGCCTGGGCCCAAGACCACACGGCTGTGCCTCATTCAATAGGTTCGAACACGGCCTGGCCATGACTTACACGGGCGTGTGCCATGGGCATGTCCCTGCCGTGAGAAAGAAGAGTTTCACTCGGATTAGGATACTTAGGGGCAAAGAAACATATTCAGAAGCCTACATAAACACCCTAAGTGTAACCTAAAAAGGGGGAACCCAAGGCTTTAGTCAGAGGGCGTCCAGCTAGGCCAAAGAGGGCAGATTTGTGGAGAATTACTCGAAGATAGCTAGTTGATTCATCTCAAGAAGCCGAAATTATACTCAAGACGGATGATCTCTCCTTCAATTCCTTCAGGGGGTTTTAGGGATTTCTTATGTTTTGTTTTATCTTTTCTTCTGAGATGTTTTCTTTTATTATTATGAACTAAACCCTCAGATACCTGAGGGGGATGAAACCTAAGATGAATCTTGTTATCGTTTGCTGAACTGTATGATAAATATTTTACTTGTTCTTAATAATGTGTTCTTAATTCTAGTGTTGATATTTCTGGGATATTAATTCAAGTGTGATGTGCTTAGGTGAAGGAGCAAAAGTCCCTGCCTAAGAGTAGATATAGCATAACTAAGCGGAGTTGATCGCACATCTAGAGATAGGGTGACGAGATTTTTTAGGATTAAGGTGAAACTTAATATGAGAGTCTATAGATCGAGTTAATGCAATTCTAGCGGTTTTAATTAGAAAGAGATTTCAATTAATCAACCTAGGGTTAGACATTAGTCGCCTCGAGAGAGGGATTAATATAACTTAGGGAATCTCACGGATCAAGTCAAATAAATAAATTGTCTGGTTCAGAGTTAGATAACGAGGGAAGTCTAGGTGGATTCTTCCTTGGGTATTGTCTTAATCAATTGGTTTTTCCCAAAGTATTTTTCCCAAATTCCTCCTCTTTGTCTTTGCATCTTAGTTTAGTTGTTAGTTAATTTTAGATTAGATAAAAATTCATTGAATCCTTAGGCTAAATAATAAAGAGAGAGTTACTATTAGTACTTTTGGTTCCTTTGGGTTCGACAATCCAGTCTTGCCTTAACTATACTATTGTTCGATAGGTGCGCTTGCCTGAAATCGTTGTGATAGTTAGCTTCCAGGTTCGATCATTCTTTATATAAATTTTAGGACTTTGACATCGTATAAAACAATAATCACCCAGCCAGACCCTAGACCTTATACCAACTAGGAAATAACTCATGAGGAACGAAGGCTTCAGATCGATGAACTAGACGAATGGAAGAAACACTTCAAGGAGAAATTACGAATACATAAAGCAGAGCCAACACCAGCCCGTGGGACAAATGATTTCTAGATTGGAGATCAGGTATTGTTAGATAAGGCAGACCCTTGAATACCTCCTCCTGAACCTAGTAAAAATGAAGAAATCACTTTTAGGGTACTCAATGTTTTCCCATACGGAATAGTCGAGGTAAGTAATCCTATATTCGGCACTTTTAAAGTAAATGCTACTCGACTCGAATTACATACTGACAAAAGGACTGATAGCATGAGGAAGGACTTTCAACTCCTCAAACCACCATGAATATGCGAATGAGAGGTAAGTCTAGCTTAAGACTATAAACGAGCGCTTTTCGGGAGGAAACCCAAGCACCAACCCCATTAATTTTCATATTTTTATTTTTATTTTTTACTTTTACTTTTTAGCACCTAACTATAAACTAACCAAGTGCAGATTTCCCTACGACACGGCCTTGCACACGGCTGTGGCCGTGGCCATGTGGAGGCTACGGATGTACGCACTGACATGGCAGAGATAGTACGACACAAGACAAAAAATATCTTCAAGCCACCAACCCCAACTGAACACCACGGCCGTGCGATGCGGCCGTGGCCGACACTGTTTTAGCAACACGGGAGTGGCGACCTGCGCATAGGCGTGGGAGAAATGAATGAAGCATAACATGGCCGTGTGACTTGACACGCCCATGGTACACGGGCATGGGAATGTACCATACCTGAAATTTCTATTTAAACCACCCCTCTCCCCTTCTTACCTACTCCCTACCCTTCTTCTTCCTTTACACACCCTTTCCATCTTCATTCTCATCTTTCTTTATTCTCATAACTCTAGATATAACAACACCCATATCGAAGAAGCGGAAGGATCCTGGCGCAATCTCCCTCTGTGAGACCGATCTCCAGAAGTTCATGCCGGCAGCTTCATTAACTCGAAGGGAAAAGGACCTTTGAGTCCATTTAACTTTTCTTTTTATTTTCCCTTCTCCTTTATCTTCCTTTTCTTTAGTTTTCTTTTACTTAGTTTAATCTATTTTATTTCGTTTTCTTTGATTTCGGTTCTAAAGGCTACTTGGGAATCACACACCAAGGCCTTAGAAATCACACCCACCTCACTAACCATCTAACAATAAGGACTCATTGGTCCATTAATCTTTTCTTTTAATTTTATTTTACTCTCTATTTTCTTTCTCTTCATCTTTCTTGTCTTTAAATATATGTTTAGTATATTTTGAATTATTATCATTATTTCCTGGCTAATTCTTCACGAGCTTCCCAAATTCAGGGAAACCATCCCAATTCAGGAAGTTTCACCTCTCCCTATCTCTTAAATTTCATATATATCTTTGTACATTGAGAACAATGTACATCTTAAGTCTAGGGGGTGAATATTTATTTCGCGAAAGTGCCTAACTTTCTACATTATTCTCAAATCCCTGAATTATGCCATGAATGATATCTTGTCTTTAAGTAATTTTCTCATATTACTAATTAGAATAAAGTTCCTGTGATTCATGATTTTTATTGATATGTTTTGGATTAAGTCACTGATAATTGTGCAGTGATGATTTAAATTTTAGGAGACTAGAGAATCAAGCATGATGAGTCTATTTTCAAAAATTAAAATTTTGTTAGGCTGTCTACCTAAATCTAATTATTACCTTGAAGTTTGAAATTTACAAGGTTGACATCAAAAACCCATAATTTTTGTGAGATTTTGAGCCTTTTAGAGCATACATTCTTTCGTGCTCACTTTTTGATTATAAGTGTGTCAACATTTGAGCTGTTATTCTAGAACTTGCTTCGATCATACATGTCGAGACCACATTAATTAATTTGATATACTGAGATGATAAAGGCACTTAGGATTTAACCCACTCACTCCACTAAAAGCCTACCCTCACAACAAACTCTTAGTGAACCCCTTTGATCATAACAACCTTTTTCTTTTATTGACTCACCCACTAATAATAACCCAAAACCCATCTTGTATTTGTTATTACCATTCCTTGACTCCCTTTTTGTCGAGATTTGATTTTGAACAGTTTCCTAACTATGTTCTATATTTTAGTTGTTAAGGTTCTTCCTTGTTATTGTTTTGATTTGTTTTTTAAAATCAAACGAAGTATATTAAATATTAGCTCTATATTATTGAGCTTATACGTTTAAATTCCACATCTTGAGGAGAAGCTCATGTTATTAGTATTTCATGTTTTCGATTGATGAAATTATTCAGGATTAGTTCATTTTTCTAGTTAGGTAAATTGTCAATTCAATCTTGATTCTAACCCTCTAATTCAGCCTTTATCCACACCTTTAACCCAAGCCCCATTACAACCTTTTGTAAAGACCTTTTGATTTGTGTATCATTTCATTTTACAGTGGTAGAGATTTGATTTTCAGGCAAGCTTATGGGATTAACTTTTCATGTTCGACTTTTGAGTGCTTAATTTTCAACCTTAAACACTTTGAGTGATTTGAGTGAATCTTTAGTGAGGATGTCAACTCTTGTCAATTTTGAATTAAGGGTAATTATTTAGGTAAAGGGAAAACACCTATATTTTGGGGCTACAAAAACCATGACTTTGATTGTTTGAACCTTTAGGACCCTTTTACTTAAATTATCAATGTATGAATTATCTTTCAATTATGATGAAACACTGTTGATGAATATTATGAAAAGGAAGTTCATTTTAATTGTGAGTTGAGAAATTTACTTGAGGACAAGCAAATGCTTAAGTGTGGGAGTATTTGATAAACCGTAATATAAACATATTTTAATCCCACATTTAGCACATTTTTGGATGATTTAAAGCCTTGAATTGTGGAAAACTTGATCGTGTGTCAGAGTCATAAAAATTTATAAAAATAATTATCGAGCCTAGAAACTAACTATGACAACGATGGAGGCAAGTGCACCTATCGAACAGTAGTATAGCTTACTGGCAAGACCAAATTGTCGAACCCAAAGGAACCAAAAGTACTAATACTAAATTTCTTTTTATTATTTAGCCTAAGAATTAAGGGATTTATTATTTAATCTAAAATTAACTAACTATTAAGCTAAAGATGTAAAGACAAAGAGAATGAATTGGGAAAATACTTGTGGGAAAAACCAATTGATTAAGACAATACCCGAGGAAGAATTCACCTAGACTTCACTTGTTATTTAACTCTGAACCAGACGATTTATTCACTTGACTTGATCCGTAGGATTCCTTAACTTATATTAATACCTCTTTCGAGGCTACTAACGTCTAACCCTAGGTTGATTAGTTGAAATCTCTTTCTAATTAAAATCCCTAGAATTACATTAACTCGATCTATGGACTCCCATATTAGGTTTGACCCTAATTCGACAGATTTTCGTCATCCTATTTCTAGGGTTGAGATCAACTCCGCTTAATTATGTTAGATCTACTCTTAAACATGGACTTTTGCTCTACTGCCTAAGCACATCAATACTTGAATCAATATCCTGAAATATCAAAACAAGAATTAAGAACACATAATTAAGAACAAATCAAGTATTTATCATATGGTTCAAAAAACAATAACAAGATTCGTCTCAGGTTTCATCCCCCTCAGGTATTTGAGAGGTTTAGTTCATAATGATAAAAGAATACATATCAGAAGAAAATATAAAACAAAATATAAGAAAACCCTAAAACCCGCTAAAGGAATTGAAGGAGAGATCCTCTGTCTTGAGTATAACTCAAGCTTCTTGAGATGAATCAACTGGCTTTCTTCGAGTAAATCCCACAATTCTAGCCTCTCTGGCTCGGCTCCTTGGCCTAGCTGGACGCCTCCCTGGACTCCCCTTGAAGGTTGGCCTCTAGGGTGTTTATATAGGCTTTTCGAAAGGCTTTCTTTGCATCTAAGTACCCTAATCCGAATGAAACTCCTCTTTGTCACGACAGGGACACGCTGATGGCACACGCTAGTGTGAATCGTGGCCAAGCCATGTTTGAGACTATTAAGGAGGCACAGCCGTGTTGTCTTGGGTCCAGGCCGCGTCGATTTCATGCTTTGGCCCATTTGGTCTATTTTGGGCCTGTTTCTCATTATTTTCATCCTCCGGTGCTTTCCTAAGTATAAAACATGAAAACAAAGGATTAAGAGCACGAAATTCCATAATTCAAGGCTTTAAATCATCCAAAAATGTGCTAAATGTGGTATTAAAATATGTTTATATTACGGTTTATCAATCCGTAACATCAGATGTGCTGACATAAGCTAGGAACGCCTTGCACCCCTTGCGAACTAGTTTCTCGGCCCTTAATTCGGGGATTACATTAGATAAATAATCCCTTCGCTCCCATATCACAACCACCTCCTCAATCTCCGAAGACTTCAGTACCATACGCTAAGCAGCGCAATCCAAATTTGCACGGTGTTTTACTAACCAATCCATGCCCAAAATGAGATCGAACTCGCCAAACGGCAGTTCCATCAAATTCGCCGAAAAGACAAACCCTTGGACCTCTAGGGGCATATCTCTAAATAGTTTATTCACTCTAACCGACTGTCCCAGTGGACTAGCTACTGACAGTTCCCTATCAACAAGTTCAAACTGTATACCCAATGTTCCCGACACAGTGCATGCAACATACGAGTGCGTAGACCCAATGTCAATTAAAGCTATAAATGGTACATCATGAATGAGGAACGTACCAGTTATGACGCAGAGTGTGTCACCATCCTCTAGACACTGAGCAGCATAAACTAACCCTAGCTGTCTCACCTCTGTATTACTAGCACCTCTACCCAGTGCTCCACTACTTGTCCTAACCCATTTCCCCCTCTAGGCGGACCACGGCCTCTCGATGGCTGCTGACCACCTCTCCCTGACTGCACATAGCTCTAACCTGCAGCTTGCATCTGAATTGGCCTTCGAGGATAGTCTCTGAACAGATGATCCTTGGACCCACATCTAAAATACCCCCCGGTTCTTTTCCAGCACTTTCCCAAATGAGGTCTCCCACACTCAATGCAAGGCTGCGGTCGTCTAGCAACAACTGGAACCCCAGCTCAGGCTGGCGCATCAAACTTAGGCCTCTTCTTAGGCCCACCAAAAGAACTTGAGGGCCCAAAATCCCTCTTATTTCCACCCCTTTCCTTCTCATGGTTTGGGGGCTTGGAGCGTTTCACATCCTCGGCAATCTTTGCCTTCTCAATCAGAATAGCAAAGTCCCTTTCCCTCTGCGGGGCTATCAGTACCTGCAACTCATCCCGAAGACCATCCTTAACCCACACGCAGCGCTCGAACTCAGCCGCAACTATGCCCCGAGCATACCAGCTTGACCGTAGAAACTCTATCTCATACTCCGCTACAGACCTATTCCCCTGAACCAGATTCAGAAATTCTTTTCTCTGGGCGTCCACATAACTTGCCCCAACATATTTCCCTTAAAAGGCCGCCTTAAAAAAATCCCATGTCACACGGTCGGCCTGCGTGCCTTCCCTCACGGTAAGCCACCATTGATATGCCTCATCTCGCAGTAAAGACACTGCTCCTTTCAGCTTTTGCTCCACTGTACAGTCAAGGTCGTCAATGATTTACTCAACCAACTCCAACTAATATTCTGTTACGTTCGGGGCTACACCAGAGATGCCCCTGAAGATTTCCGCCCCGTTTGACCGGAGTTGCTCAGAAATTGACCCTCAGGCCACTAACCCAGTACTCGCTCCAGCAACCCTTTCCAGAACCCATAGCATCGCTTGGGACAGAGCATCATCCCCACCGACTCAGTCATGAGACCCCGTCTAGGTCATTGGTGATGCTGGTGCTTCCCTTTCAGGCATATGTCCTGATGCTGAGGATCCAGCCTTAGTACCACGGCCTCTACCACCTTGTGCTCATATCGATGTAGCGTTTTTCTGATTAAAAAGTTTTATGAATCAGCTTATAGTTCTTGTAATTGTTAACAAGTACTTTATGAAAACCAGTAATTAGGGTTATTTTAGCAGATCGCATTTATTACGGTTTCAGCCTCCTATAGTCTCAGTTTCTACAACTACAGAGTTTCAGTATACTACTACTATCCCTAATATTTTCATAGTACAGTCATATCAGCATATAACAAAGTATAGAGTCAAGAAACTTACGGATTTGGTGCCCGTGACTCAGTGTACCACATTTTAGTAACACTATCACTTTCCAACAAAAAATTTAACAGTTAAGGAAAATTTCAGAACCCATTCTACAATCGAATTTTGCAACCTGGCACTGATACCACTAAATGTAACACCTTAAACCCGGCCTAGACTTTGTGGTCGGATTTAACGTGCCACATCAAAGTGATGTTCGATGACCATAAGTTTATTGGATAACCCTGTTTACGTATCAACTTTCTATTCTTTAAAAATCCCGATTTGCATTGTTAATTGACAAAACAAATTTGCTCAAAGTCCTTCCTTTACAAAAATATTACCGTTGTTAAAACCTTGTTTATTGCAGAAGTTTATTTGAAACCGTCGCGGAAACGTGTTATTTGAAATCAATGGAAAATTGCTTTAAAGGAAGCCCGTGTTTAATAGATTAGCAATTTGTAACAAAAAGGCATGCCAAATAAAAGTTAAAAAGAAAATCCCAAAGGCCTTGTTACAAAAATTTTAACCCAATAATTAAAATAAAATAAAGATAAAATTACTAAGTTCAATTTTCAAACATGTCGGTCGTGTGGCCACCTCTAAGTCCCTCGCAGCTCCAAATCCTCTACGATTGAGGATTACCTACACTATTAAAAGAAAGGGTGAGTTACGAGAACTCAGTGTGTAATTCCCTATTACGGTCACTGTCTAGGCCCGAGCCCATGCGGTATCAGTCTGAGCCTAAGCCCTACTCAGTAACAATCTGGGCCTAAGCCCTATAACATATCAATACGATGAACATGCAACCCAACCCAATCGAGCCAAACTCTCCACTCGTACCAACCATCTATCTATGTGGGGATCAAGTCAACCCACCCAACCAACTATCCAGTAATGTAGCCAAGCTGCTAATAACGGTAATCATGGCTGAGCCACTAGAATTAGAACACGTGGTGATGCCACTATAACGGTACTTTCTCCAATCAGAAAATCCGAACCCAATGCACTATGTTATAAATGCAGTGTATCACAGTCATAAATAGTTATAAAACGTCATACATACATCATTTAACTATCACTAAGGGTATAACAATCATCTAGGGGTAAAACGATAATTTTGCCCCTCGAGGGTATTTTGTTAATTTACCCATCAAGGCAATTCAGTAATTTTACCCACCAAGGGTAATTCGATAATTTACCCATCAAGGGCAATTCGGTAATTTTACCCGCCAAGGGTAATTCGATATTTTACCCCTATAACGGCCTTTCTGAAGGCCTACTGTCACCTCGAGCGACACAGGTTCCATTTCTAGTCAAAACGGTGCAATTGGGCCTAAAATCCCATTTCGGCCCAAACGGGCCCACACGCTCGTGCGACCCAAACAACCCATTTTTGGTCTCAGTTCTGCGGACTTCGCAGCCGCATCAATCATCTGGCACTTACCACAGATTTCACCCCTGTGGGCCCATTAGCCCATTCGGCCCACATAGCCCATTTCGGCTCAATAAGGCCCATTACAACCTCAGTCCCATGAGAGAGTTTGAGATACTCTCAACATTATTGACTCGGTTTATCTCTACGAGCGCTCGCACGCTCGGGAGATCTCAGTTGCCAATACTCTGACTTTTCGGTAATTCGGCTTTTAGTCGATTCACAGAACGTAGCATATCAGAATAAACAGTGGTGTGAGATTACAATCTGCTATGAGTTATGGCTTGAGACAGTTCCGCGGCACCTAGAATAACAATTGACCATAGTTAGTCTCAACCTTCGGTAACTCAAATTATTGAAATATATTGCTAAACTAGCTTACTTACCATGAGACACGATCTCCCCCAGCACAAAGGTAATCGACCATATTCCGAGGTTAAAGAAAATGAGTCCCTATCATTGATCGACGAAAAGAGCACATTAGAAATGTTACTCTATAGCAACAAGAGAAACAGCCCTTCGGCCCAGAGAAACCAAATTGAGAAAGAGAGAAGAAATAGCAAACCTATATTTAGTTGTAGCCACAACCTAACAACGAGTCGGAGAGACTCAGAAACTACTTAGAACGAAAAGAAAAGAATATTCAGCCCTCAAGGTTCGACCTACCTAAGAATCAAGGCTTAAAGTTGGCTAGTTTCTCAAGGTAAAGAGAAGATTGAGATGAAAGAATAGTTATGAGTTCGACCATAGAAGAACCGAAAGAAGAAAAAGATTCCGACAGAAAAAGGGCAGGAACCGCGAGATGAGGATGGAAAAGAAGAAAAGAAGGTGGGAGAGGAGAGGGTTAACCGTTCAACAACGGTCAAAAAAATGAAGAAAAATAGAAGATTGGGGAAAGAAATTATTTCGGCAGAGGTCAAAAGAAGAGAAGAAGCAACCGAAATAAACCCGAAATGTCACTTCAAAAAGAAACCCGAAAGGAACACTTCAAAAACAATGAGAGATTTCGGTTTCTACACTTACTCAAAATGACCAAAAATGCTACCAATAACCCCTCTCTAGCCGAAATTCACACTTAGCTAGACTCCCACTTTCGGCCAACACTTCCACACACCTCACTTCCTTGATTTTCTCCATTTTTTTCCTCCTACTATTGCTCTCCTCCATCCATTTGAATTATTTGACCAAGTCTCCACTCCCCTTGAAGAGTTTGATCCAAACTCTGCTTCCTCCCTTCTCAAGTCACAACATAAAAGCCTCTATTTGCAACTTGTGGGATTCGAACCCCACTCTCCAAGCCTTCCCAAAGACGCCACTACCACTGAGCTACCAGCTCATCTTGTGTTACTAAAACACACACAAAAGTACTTAAGCCCTATTACCAACAACCCTCTCTACTAAAGGGCCAAAAAATAAAATTTTTCCAAGGCTCAGACTAAAACCCAGGCCTCCCTAGAACCCTCAAATATCCTCAAATAACCAGCTGAGCAAGAACAACGTGAAATTAAGCAAAAATTACAACCCCTAACTTTTGGGGCGTTATAGGAGGAAAATACTACTATATTACCATTGTATATGATTTCTATAGATACACAAAAGTTTATCTTTTAAGGTTAAAAGATGAAGCTGATAAAACATTCCTTTTTTATAAGGCAAAAGTAGAAAATCAACTTGATGGGAAAACAAAATGGGTTAGATCCGATAAAGGCGGTGAATATATCACTAATTTCCTAAAAGAAGTATGTGAGAAACATAGCATAATACATGAAATCATTGCCTCTTATACTCCACAACAAAACAACTTAGCTAAAAGAAAGAATAGAACTTTAAAATAAATGATGAATTCCTTACTTTTAAGTTTTAGCTTGCCTGACAATATGTGGGGGAAGGCTATACTTTCTGCAATACTTGAAAGTGTGGGGTGATTAGATAAACTAGGTCTACTTGCTTTAAAAGGAACACCATTGGATCTAAAACTCTTGATGCAGTTTTTATTGGCTATGCATGAAACAGTTCGTCATATAGATTTATGTCCTTGCATGGTCATTCTATTTGTGAGTTGATAGATAATGAGCGGAGGAAGTGGATCAGGATCGTATTCAAGTTGTTTGAATCTAGAAACAAGGATTTGGATGTGACTTGAAAGGAATAAACTGAATAAATTTAGAAAAAAAAAAAGGAGTTTAAAAATAAAGAATAAATATAAATGACATCTAAATAAAGAAAAGATATATTAAAACAAAGTGGAAGATGGAATGAGTAAACCAATGGATATGATGAATAGAAGGATAAGTGTTCAATTGAACCTTTTAAGATATGATGGATAGAATGATTAGTGTCCAATCGAATCCAATATGATTTAAACTCAAATTAAAAGCCCGAAACTCGTAATTTTCGTAATAATCATGTTTAGAAATTCTGCTCGCGTAGTCTTCAATTAAACGGTCATAACTTGAGATCTCGGACTTGAAATCGAGTGATTCAAAGTGAGTTTCGAAGCTAAAACATGGATCTTCAAATTCCATGAAGATATTTCAACTTAAAATCTAACACCCCTTACCTGTATTCTACGCCGGAACCGGGTACGAGGCCTTACTGTACTTGACTCACATGGTCATATAACTTTGGGTTATCAAACTCCATTCCAAATTAAAACTATTTCATTCTCATATCAAACCTCCTTATAGTGGGCCTACGAGGCCCTAAACATACTTCTGGAAGGTTTCAGAAATAAATCAGAAACTTTTACACACTTAGAAAAATTTTACCTAAACAGAGGCCACACGCCCGTGTGAAATGGGACACGCCCGTGTGGTCACACAAGCCCATGTCCCTTACCCGTGGTTGACACTGACTGATTTCACACGGCCGGACATGTCCGTGTCCCTTACACAGCCTTAACGCGCCCGTGTCTCAGCCCGTGTGCCAAAACCTTGGCATTCTGTTTATGACGTCTCATTTCACTATGATCACACGGCCAAGTTACACAACGTGTCCTTAAACTGTGTGTCAAATTAAATTCCAATTTCAAGGTGCAGACTTCACACGGCCTGGGCACACGCCCATGTCCGTGGTCGTGCCTCCCACAAGGCGGAGACATACGGCTGTGTCTCTGCTCGTGTGTTTACTATTGAGCTTACTGACTTAAAATTCTAACATGCAATGGGACACATGGCCTGATCACACACCCATGCAAATGACCGTGTATCACACATGGCCTAGGCACATGCCCGTGTGCCTACCTGTGTGGACAAGAACAAGGTTATTTGCCAAGCTCTTTCATCACCCTAATTCTCTCAAGCATAATCTATAACCAAACAGCCCAATCATATACCTTACACAATCATGAATAACCTCATCTTTTCATTGATTAATAGTATTGAGCCATTAACTATGGCCATGTAAAAAAAAATCATCTATAAGGAGCCAATACACACTTGGCCAAAATGACAAATAATTTCACCTAGTCTAGCCCCTATACATGCCATACTCAAAATGGTAATTCTAATTATACCAAGATGAGCTGATAGTGTGGGTGATCTTTCAATTATCTTCGTATCCCAAACCCGACTCTTTGACACTATAAAATAAGAGAAAGGAATGGGAGTAAGCTTTAAAGCTTAGTAAGTTTACATGTAAACAATAAACATCATAACATGTGCTAATCAATAAATATCATTTCACAATAAGTTAAAACATTCAACAATCCAAGATCATGCTTACTCATTCTTTTCTTACCACATTCCAACCATGTCACAACCAAATGCTCTTATTATTTAACATACATCCCTGCACTTATCCCCACAAGACCACATGAAACAACACATCACAATTTCACGATAAGCCATTCTTAGAAATATCAAAAACTTGGTGGTTTCACACTTAGCCCACCATTTGTCTTAAATAGGGTGGTAACGCACATAGCCCACCAATTGATAACATAAATGATAATATCGCAATAGCCTATCGTGAATAAGTATTAAGGTGGTATCGGACATAGCCCACCAACAAGAATAATTAAGGTGCTATCGCACACAGCCCACTATTATTTATTATGGATAATATTCTACTCTTACTTATCTATTTCCACATTCATATTCTACCAAGTCTAATACATTTAAATCTTAAGTAACCTCAATCACACAACACTCCATTAAATAACAACTTGTGTATTTAAGATGCATCATTCACACATAAGCTTACCTCGGTGCAAACGCATTAATTTGTGGTTTAATCCGAAACCTTACCTTTTCCCCAGTCAAGGTTAATTTCGCGCTCTTCTTGATCTATAACAACAAAATTTCATTCATTCAATCATTTCATGATCATAATACATCATAATCTCTACTTAGGCAAAAATGACCATTTTGCCCTTGTACTTTGGCAAAATTATGATTTTACCCTTAGGCTTGTAAATCATTTTTCATCATATTTTCTCACTAAACAAGTATAGCTGGACATTTATTACTCTTACAACTACTCAGAATTTCAAGTATTTCATTCATTTATTACACATTTTCAATCTTTGCATTCAAGTCCTATTTAGGTGTTTTTATGCTAACACCCTTCACAAAAGTTGCTTCTCATCTCACTAACATTCATTTTCTTAATTAAAAACTCAGCTAATAACATAAAATCTCTCATGGAAAGTCCCTAAACTTTCAACCATTTAACCAATTGGTCCCCTCATTAGCTAGCTTAAGCTTTAGGGACTCCGAAAGTACAAAAATCATCAAAAATAATCATCAAAATGACTTACTTGTAAGAAGATACTTAGTTGAAAGTTTGAACCCCAAAAACCTCTATTTTCTCTTCAATTTTTAGTGGAAGAAGAAGAGCGAATAATGAAAGATGATAACTTTTCTTTTTACCTTATTTTATTCATCTTTTGTCACCTAATTCACCCAATTTTGACCAAAAATTAAATGCTCTTGTCTCCCTAAGCTATATGGCAGGCCAACACACATCTATTGGTTTAATTTCACTTTAAAGGCCTCTATTTTGATATCCTTTAGCTATTAGACACCTCTATCTTGAAATTTAAAACTTTAGCACTTTATACGATTTAGTCCTTTTTAACAATTAAGCATTCAAATGCTAAAATTAAAGCACCAAAATTTTCATATAGCCATATATTAATGCCATAACACATAAAATAATACCACAATAATTTTCCTCAACCTCGGATTAGTGGTCCCGAAACCACTATTCCGACTAGCCCTAAAATCGGGCTGTTACAACTCTCCCCCTTAAGGGATTTTCCTCCTCTAAAATCTTACTGATAAAAAGGTTTAGATATTGTTCCCTCATGACTTCTTCCGTTTCCCATGTAGCTTCTTCCACACCGTGTTTTTGCCATAACACATTTACTAAGGCTATGTTCTTATTCCTCAACTGTTTAACCTCCCGAGCCAATATATTAATCGGCTCCTCTTCATAAGTCATGTCTGATCGTATCTTAACTTCTGTTGGAGGGATCACATGCGAGGGATCAGAACGATATCGTCGCAACATCGATACATGAAACACGTTGTGTATTTTCTCTAATTCTACCGGTAAGGCCAACCGGTATGCCACTGGCCCAATCCTTTCAGTAACCTCATACGACCCTACGAATCGCGGACTCAACTTACCCTTACGACCAAATCTCAATATTTTCTTCCACGGGGATGCTTTTAGAAATACCTTGTCGCCCAATTGAAACTCAATTTCTTTCCTTCTTAAATTTACATACGACTTTTTTCGGTCCGAAGCAGCTTTCAGACTGTCACAGATCACTTTCACTTTCTCCTCGGTCTTTTTAACTAGATCAACCCAATGAATTAGCTTCTTACTAAGCTCGGTCCAATACAAGGAAGTCTGACACTTACAACCATACAAGGCTTCGTACGATGCCATCCGTATACTCGACTGATAACTGTTGTTGTAGGCAAACTCAACCAAAGGTAGATATCTTTCCCAACTACCTCTGAATTCTAACACACAACATCGTAGCATAACCTCAAGAACTTCAATCACTCTTTCAGATTGGTCATCAGTTTGCGGATGGAACGCAGTACTAAAATTCAACCTTGTACCTAAGGCTTCCTGCAACTTCTTCCAAAACATCGAAGTAATCTAGGATCCCTATCCGAGATAATAGATACAGGCACTCCATGTAATCTCACCACTTCAAAAATATACAACTCGGCCAACTCATCTAGACTATAACTAACACGCACCGGTATAAAGTGAATTGACTTCGTTAGTCTATCCATAATAACCCACACATCATCTTTCTTTTTCTGAGTCATAGGCAACCCCGTCACAAAATCCATGGTAATTCAATCCCATCCCGGAGGTACTTGATGCTCGGCCTTCACTTGTTGACAAATCAAACATCTCGTCACAAACTAAGAGATGTCTCTTTTCATACCCGGCCACCAATAAAATGTCTTCAAATATTGTACAATACATATGACCACTTTGTGCTTCATGTAAAATTTTCTGGATCAACTCATCATCTTTTGGTACACAAATCCTATCGTGAAACATCAAACAATCATCTGTACCTACCCGAAAGTTAGAATCATTTTTCGATTCACACTTAGCTCTCTTAGCTTGCATCTCATTATCATTCTTTTGAGCTTCACAGATTTGATGAATAAATAGTGGTCTAACCTTCAACTCGACCAATATAGCATCATCCTCAGACAATGCTAAGCTCGTACTCAAGGCCCTCAAAGCATACAGGGATTTTCTACCCAAGGCATCCGCCACTACATTTGCTTTCCCCAGATGATAATCAATTACTAGCTCATAGTCTTTCAATAATTCAAGTCATCGTCATTGTCGCAAATTCAAATCCTTCTGGTCCATTAAGTACTTCAAACTCTTATGATCAGTGAAGATTCGGCACTTGTCACCATATAAATAATGGCGCCAGATCTTCAAAGCGAAAACGATCGCAGCCAACTCCAAGTCATGAGTCGGATAATTCTTCCCATGCGGTTTTAGCTCTCTTGAGGCGTAAGCGACTACCTTACCCTCTTGCATTAACACACAACCAAGATTGTTAAAGGAAGCATCACTTAGACCACAAATTCTTTTCCCGACTTAGATTGTACGAAAATTGGTGCCTCAGTCAACGAGTTTTTCAATCTCTCGAAGCTCTGTTGGCATTTCTCAATCCATTCAAACTTGACATCTTTATGCAACAATTTTGTCATCGCGGTAGCAATAATGGAAAACCCCTTTACAAACTATCTGTAATACCTCGCTAAACCCAAAACGCTTCTGACTTTCAACACATTTATTGGCGGTTTCCACTTTACAATAGCCGAGATCTTACTCGGATCAACTCTAATACCAACACTCAACACAATGTGTCCTAGGAATCTGACCTCTCGGAGCCAAATTCACTCTTGCTAAATTTAGGATACAACTACTTGTCTCTTAAAGTCTACAAAATAATTCTCAGGTGCTCTGCATGATCACTCTCATCCTGAGAATAAATTAGTATATCATCGATAAAGACAACTACAAACTTGTCCAAATACGGTCGAAAGACACAGTTCATTAAATCCATAAAAATCACAAGAGCATTCGTTAAGACAAATGGCATGACAAGAAACTGATACTGGCTATACCTCATCCGAAATGCAGTTTTTGGCATATCCTGCTCCTTAACTCTCAACTGGTAATAGCCAGACCTTAGGTCTATCTTAGAGAACACCGTAGCTCTCTTCAGTTGGTCAAATAGATCATCTATCCTTGGTAAAGGATACTTATTCTTCACTGTCACCTTGTTGAGCTGTCTATGGTCTATACACAACCTCATTGACCCTTTTTTCTTCTTTACAAAAGGTATAGGAGCACCCCACGATGAATGGCTCGGTCTTGCAAAACCCTTATCTGTTAACTCTTGCAACTGAACCTTCAGTTCTTTCAACTTTATTGGTGCCATCCTATACGGAGCAACTGAAATAGGTGCTATTCCCGAAACTAACTCAATTCCAAACTCGACTTCTCTAACTGGAGGTAATCCGGGTAACTCTTCCGGGAATACATCCAGATACCCACATACCACCGGTACTGATTCAATTTTTATTTCTAATTCTTGGGCATTCAAAACAAAAGTGAGATAGGACTCGTATCCTTTCCTCAAGTATTTCTCAGCTATCATAGTTGAAATTATCACTAGCAGATTATCCGATCTACTTGATTCAACCCGAATGACATCCTCATTTTCACATTTCAATTCAATAATCTTGTTACCATAGTTCACTAAAACATTATGAGTCGTCAACCAATCCATACCAAGAATCAAGTCAAATTCACCAAATGGAAACAACATAAGATTTGCCGAAAAGTAATGACTTCTAATTGTTAATGGACAATTCCTACACCTTGTCAACTAACACATGTTTGCCTAACAGGTTTGACACCTTCACTACAAATTTCGTAGACTCAGTAGTCATGCTCATACTAGATGCCAATTTTATGCAAATGTATGAATGGGTAGACCCCGGATCAATCAAAGCAATAACAGAGGTGTCATGAAGAGAAAAAGTACCCATTATCACATCTGGAGATGAGGCCTCCACGCGTGCACGAATGGCATAAGTCCTCACATGTGCTCGACTCTCCAATCTCACAGCAGAATCTCAAGGTGCACCTCTTCTAACATCCTTAAATCGGGGTCTTTGCATTTTGCATGTGTTTGCACGTGATGATATGTGTGCTGTGTTTGGTTGGTATGTTTTAGGGTCTAGGCATGACCCTGGGTTAGGTCTGAGTTAGGGCTAAACATTTTGTTTTAGTGCTTAGGAAGAGGGAGCTAGGAGAGTTAGGGGTTAAAGGAATTTATTGGGAGGATGTGATGCAAAGAACCTAGTGGCAAAGTGGAATAAAATGCGCCACTAAGGTGTCAGGAAGGTGACGCCACTTTCATGGAAGGAGTGCTTGGGTTTGAGCAACAGGAATTGCACCTCCTGCTTATTCTTTTTCACGTTAGAAGCAGGGAAGTGGAGTGCTCAGGTTGGACTCTGGAAGATAAGGATGGAAGGGGTCAAACGAATTTGAATTGATGTAGGGGAGGAAATTCAGGAGTTTGAATCTTTTCAAACTAATTTGAAAAAGTTGGCCAAATTTTGGACTTTGGGGGGAGAGTGGTCAGCCGAAATTGGTTAGGTGTGGGGCAAGTGAACAATCAGTTTTGGGATTCATTTTGGGTGGTGGTCGAATGTCTATGGTGGGTTAAGGGAGTATTTCGGCTAGTGAGGAGAAGGTCTTTTTCCTTTCGTGTGGTGTCAAAGCCGAAACCCCAGTTGCTCTTTCTTTTCGACAACTCTTGCATTTGACCGAACCATTTGTGACATTGCATCTGAAGAACCAAAACCTCCTACCTTGCCGAATTCCTGGTTCACTTCTCTTCTTCTTATTTTGCTCAAGCATTCCTATTTCATTCGAGATCTCTTTCTTCTCCAATCCCCCTTGTGCCGAAAGCTCTTTCTTTCTCTTTGCCGAACTCATCTTTGCTATATTTCTCATCTCCCTATTTTGTGCAAAGCCAAAACTTAACCCTCACATCTTCTTCTTCATTTTTTTTGATTTCATTTTTTCTCTTCTCTCAAACCCATTGCTGAATCTATCCCCTCTTATTTCACTTCTTTTTCCCATCTTTTCCCGAAATCAAACCATCACTTAAGCCGAATCTTGGTTCATCTTTCTTCTCCATCTTCACTATCTTCAAAAGCCGAAACCTGGTGAGTTCTCTTCTTCTTCTCTTCTTTCAAGAGTTTGGCCAAATATCTTTGGCCTTATCTTCTTGTATTTTCTCGTGATCTAGTCTCCATTGAAGTGTCGAAACTATCTGTTCCTTTTTGAGTCATAGCCGAATGTTTTGGTAAGTGATTTCTCCTCTATCTTTCCCTCTAGTATAGATCTGTATTCTAAATTTCAATCTTGTTTCATGTGGATAGCTGAAACCCCTAATATCAATAGGTGGTGCCGATCTTTGGCGTTTAAGGTCGAACCAGTCACTATGGTAAGATGGCGACAATCTCTTTTGGTTTTGGGATTCATGCTATGGCCGAATAACTTTCAGATTTCTAATGATGTGTTAAAACCGATTGTAGGGAGCAGTGTAGCCGAATACAGTGGATTTTTGAGATTTGGTTGGAAAGCAAATCGGCATTAAGGTAAGGTGTACTATTGTGTGACATATCCTTTGGGATTTAGTTATAAAGCTGAATGGCTATAATATTAAAAGTACGGGTTGGCCGATTGTAGGAAGGGTGAAGGCAACGTTTCGGGATCTCATTAGTTTCGCGTAGTTTCGGGATTTCGCTTAGATCTACAAGTAGTAAGGTGTGTAACCTTACACACTTCATTAGTATTACATGTTATTGTGTTAACTGTTATGAACTGATTAATCATTGAAATCAATGATTTTGCCTTGTGGGCATGAGCGTGGACTTCGGGTAAGTCCCCTGTTATGTGATTTTTGATATACATCATCATGTTACTGTTAAATACTATGCTATGCGTTATTTGCATGATTTCATGATATTATGATACGTATGATATGGACATGATGATGGGATTGATGAGAGGAGGAGGAGGATTTATTTGGACTGTCACCAGTGGGTTTGACCAAACGACGGGTTGGCCCCGTCTTCGATATTATTATTTGTGACTAAGTCCCAGTGGTTTTGACCACTAATGGTTTTGACCACATATATGATATTGTGACTACGGTCACCCGTGGTTTTGACCATATATATGATATTGTGACTACGGTCACCAGTGGTTTTGACCATATATGGATATTGTGACTCGTCCCAATGGTTTGGTACCACAGTGGGTTGGCCCCACATGATTGATTACGGGATTGTCATCAGTGGTTTTGACCACACGATGGGTTGGCCCCATCACTTGATTTGTGACTACGGTCACCAGTGGTTTTGACCACACCGATATATATTTGTGACTCCGGTCACCAGTGGTTTTGACTACCATTGGTTCTGACCACACGGGGTAGATAAAGGAGATCGGATGGTTAGATAATGGGGTTGCATGATTTGCATGTTCTATTAATGATCTGTGTAAGTGCTATTCCATCGGGTTGGGGATTTATACACGGAGTCTCAGTGACTCACCCCTTCCCTTATATTTTGCAGATGAGGCATAGATTGCAGATGTGGAGCCGGGAAGGACTCGAGGTGGCCATGCAAACTTATTTTCAGGTTTTGACTTTAAAATTACTATTTTGATTTTATTTATTTACTTTAAATTTGGTTTTGGTTTTGTAATAAGGTCGCTAAGTATTATTTTGGGTTTTTAATTATTTATTTTACTTTTGATTATATTAAGCATGTGCTTAACAAATTGATTGCTTAATTAACTGGTAAAAACAACGTTTTCAAAATTATATCTCTTTCGGGTTTTTAAAACCTTATTAACGGGCAACCACATTCACAATATGATTACAAAAGTAATCTAAATGATTTTCGTATTTAATCTACAAACAACTTCAAAACGAATGGTTTTAACTTGATTATACACAACTTACTCAGAATTTGAAAGAATCACATGATTTCCAACAGCTAGAGACAACTGATGAATTTTTCAAATATAAGTTTTCTGAGTTTAATGCATCACTAAAATGAGCTCAACATCACTTTATAAGAATTTTTCTAAATTCTAAATGATAAAGAGTGTTTCAATAAAATTTAACCGGTAACTTGTTTTATTCAAATGTTTTCACTTCGTAACATGCCAGATTCGGTCGTCGTGTGTTGACCAGGTTTGGGGTGTTACAATTTTGGCATCAGAGCCTGTTTCAACAGCTCGGATGTGGGCTCGAGGCCTAAAAATGTTGAATTGTGAAAAGGTTTTATGGGAAAAGTATAGTGGTGGAAGGCATGGCACCGAGTCTCCGGCACCAATCCGCCCAGGTAAGTACCCCAAACTGTTGCTTTTGATGATATGATTATGATGATATGGGCATGACTAAATAGTAGTAGGAACTACCCTAGACATTTGAACTATAGGATGGATGTACTCGTGAAACAATCCCTTATTAAACTTCTCATAAAACTGTGCCTTAATAGACAGTGGAATAAAAGTCTAACGCATAAAACTTTTAATCAGCTCGTATCGTATCGGTAGACATGAGTACACGTAGACGTGGGCGTAACACTCGTGGACGAGGTAGGGGTAGGATGACGGTCTCGGAACCGGTAGGGTCTGGTCATGGATCGAAAAATGAGGTGCCACCGCATTGCCGGTGTGGGGCGGAACATCGAGACGAGCAGATGATGATGACGATGTCACGAGCGATCTTCGCGGGTGTTAGAGAGGGTTGCTAGTGCAGGTGTCGGAGCAGGGGTTCAGAAATCTGTGCCCTAACGACTCCGGGCTAATGGTGCCGAGGTGTTCAAAGGTATCTCCGGTGTGGCTCCCAGTATGGCAAAATATTGGTTGGAGGCGACAGAACGTATTATGGATGATCTGGACTTCTCGGCTGAGGAGAAGCTTAAGGGGGTAGTATCTTTGCTACGAGATGAGTCATATCAATGGTGGCTCACAGTTAGGGACGGACCAATGGCAGATGACCTTACTTGGGAATTCTTTAGGGCAGCTTATCAGAGAAAATACATAGGGGCTAGCTATATTGATGCGCAGCGCAAGGCGTTTCTGAACTTGGTCCAATGTAATAAGACTGTATCGAAATATGAGGCGGAATTCCTTCGGCTGAATCGCTATGTACGTAGTATTGTGGGCATGGAGCATGAGCGCTGTGTCAAGTTTGAGGATGGACTGTGAGACGAGTTGCGGATGGTAATTGCCCCACAGCAAGAAAGAGAGTTTGCGGTCTTAGTGGAAAAGGCCAAAGTTGCTGAAGAGGTGAAACAGTCAGTAAGATGGAATCTGGATAAGGGTTGGAATAAAAGGAATTCTGGGTCATCTGGGTCTGTCAGGAATCAGTAAAAACGGGGTAGATTTAGTGGGCCGAATCAAGCTACTAGGCCTGCTGCTGTTAGTACTCAGTGGCAGCCACGGTGTGCTCGATGTGGGAAGTCTCACACGGGGGAATGCTGGTCTGGAAATAGAGGATGTTTTGAGTGTGGATCGATGGGGCATCGAGTGAGGGATTGTCCACAGAGGTCAGCTAGGTTGCAGTCTGGGGATTAGAATTGTACACAGGTCAGGAGGGATGGTCAGCAGTCTCAGAGGGGCCGTGGTGCAGCCAGGGGAGGTAATGGCTTCGGCAGAGGCCGTGGAGCACCGGGCAGAGGTGCAGCTGGTACAGAGGCGAGACAGCCTGGACTGGTCTATGCAGCGAGGCATCGAGAGAAGGGCAACGCACCGGACGTCATAATCGGTACGTTCTTAATCTTTGGACTACCTTATAATGCTTTAATAGATGTGGGATCGACGCACTCGTATGTAGTCAGTAGCATTGTGGAAACCATGAACCTAGACTCTGAGATTACTTCTAGGAAGATGACAGTGATAAGCCCTCTAGGTCACTCTGTAGAAGTAAGTAAACTGTATAGGGATGTACCCCTAGAACTTCAAGGGGTCGTGTTTTTGGCTGACTTGATGGAACTGCCGTTTGGGGAGTTCGGTCTGATCCTCGGGATGGATTGGCTAGTAAAGTATCAAGCTAGTTTGGATTGCGCAGTTAAGCGCATGGTGTTGAAGACAGTGGAAGGCGAAGAGGTGGTGATGATAGGTAATAGGAGAGATTACCTATCCAATATGGTCTCTGCGCTGAAGGCAGAGAAAATGGTTAGGAAAGGTTGTAAGGCATTCGTGGCGCATGTCTGTGCTTTGGGGGCTAAGGATTCAGCTGTGGAGAGTGTCCGAACCGTAAGGGAATTTGCTGATGTATTTCCAGAGGAACTTCCGGGTGTGCCTCCGGACCGTGAAGTTGAGTTCGGTATAGATCTGTTGCGAGGAACCGCGTCAGTGTCTATTGCTCCATATAGGATGGCGCCAAAGGAATTGGTGGAGTTAAAGGCGCAGATTCAGGAATTGTTGGACAAGGGTTTCATCCGACCGAGTATATCTCCTTGGGGAGCGCCTGTACTCTTTGTTAAGAAAAAAGACGGTACAATGCGGATGTGTATAGACTACCGCCAGCTGAATAAGTTGACGATCAAAAACAAGTATCCGTTGCCCAGGATTGACGACTCGTTTGATCAACTTAAGGGTGCATCAGTTTTCTCTAAGATCGATCTCAGGTCAGGGTATTATCAACTCAAAGTGAAGGAGGCTGATATTCATAAGACGGCATTTCGTACTCTGTATGGGCGTTATGAGTTTATGGTGATGCCGTTCGGGTTGACGAATGCGCTGGTAGCATTCATGGATATGATAAATCAGGTGTTTCAGCCGTATTTGGATCGATTTGTCATAGTATTCATAGACGACATCTTGGTGTACTCAAAATCTGAGGAAGAACATGACGCGCATCTTCGGGTGGTTCTACAAGTTTTGAGGGAGAAGCAGTTATTCGCCAAATTTAGTAAGTGCGAGTTCTGGCTTAAGGAGGTAACTTTCTTGGGGCATGTGGTGTCAGCTGAAGGGACTAGGTTGGACCCTCGTAAGATCGAGGCAGTGTTGGATTGGAAACCACCTAAGTCGGTTGTAGAGATTCGAAGTTTTCTAGGTTTGGCAGGATACTATAGGAGATTCGTGGAGGGGTTCTCTTTGATTGCAGCGTCGCTTACTAAGCTATTGAGAAAAGGGGTTTTGTTTGTGCGGTCTGAGAAGCAGGAAGAAAGTTTTGACAAGTTGAAGAAGATTTTGAATGAAGCTCCAGTTTTGATTCAGCCTGAGGCAGGGAAGGAATTTACAGTCTATTGTGATGCATCACATACTGGCTTAGGGTGTGTGCTGATGCAAGACGGGAAGGTGGTAGCGTATGCATCTTGTCAGTTGAGGCCTCACGAGGGTAACTACCTGACGCATGACTTGGAATTGGCTGCAGTGGTTTTTGCCTTGAAGATTTGGAGGCATTACCTGTATGGGGAAAAGTCGATAGTTTACACGGATCACAAGAGTCTGAAGTACCTCTTGACTCAGAAAGATTTAAATTTGAGGCAGCGAAGGTGGATCGAGTTGTTGAAGGACTACGACTGCTCGATTGAGTACCATCCGAGTAAGGCTAACGTAGTAGCTGATGCGTTGAGCCACAAGGTGGTAGCAGACCTGAGAGCAATGTTTGTTCACTTTAGTCTATACGACGACGGGAGTCTTTTGGCAGAATTGCAAGTAAAGTCGAATTGGATCAATCGGGTTAAGGAGAAACAGCTGACAGATGAGGTTTTGAGTGCTCGGAGGTTGCTAGTGCAAGATGGTGAATTCGAAGGTTACAGCTTGGGCAGTGATGGAGTACTGTGTTTTCAAGGGAAAGTATGTATGCCAAGGGATGTTGAGTTGAGACAACGGATTCTTCAGGAAGCTCATAGCAGCCCATACGCTATGCATCCTGGAGGCAGTAAGATGTATCGTGACTTGAGGGAACAATTCTGGTGGCCAGGTCTTAAGCGGGAAGTAACAAAGTTTGTGGACAAGTGTTTGACATGCAAGCAAGTTAAAGTGAGCATCAGTTACCGTCAGGGCTGTTGCAGCCAATAAAGATTCCGCAGTGGAAGTGGGAAAGGATTATGATGGATTTCGTTAGTGGGCTTCCCTTGATGCCTAGTAAGAAGGACTCAGTCTGGGTGATTGTGGACCGTTTGACTAAGTCAGCTCATTTCATACTGGTAAGGGTTGATTATCAACCTCGCTCCAGAAGTTAGCCAAGTTGTATGTGGCAGAGATAGTAAGGTTGCATGGAGTGCCAGTGTCAATAATTTCGGATAGGGATCCCAGGTTCACGTCGAGGTTCTGGAAAGCTTTGCATCAGGCTTTGGGTACAAGGTTGGATTTCAGCACGGCTTTTCATCCGTAGTCTGATGGATAGTCTGAGAGGGTAATCAAGATTCTGGAAGATATGTTAAGGGGATGTGTTCTGGATTTCAGCGGTAGTTGGGAGGAGTATCTACCCTTGGTAGAGTTCGCTTATAACAATAGTTATCAAGCGAGTATCCAGATGGCACCATATGAGGCACTATATGGACGAAAATGTCGTACTCTGACGTGTTGGACAGAACTGGGTAAACGACAGATGTTGGGTCCGGAGTTGGTGGCAGAAACAGAGGATAAAGTTAGGGTGATTCGGGCTCGTCTTAAGGAAGCGTCGGACAGGCAGAAGTCTTACACCGATCTTAAGCGCAGGGATATTGAGTATGCAGTGGGTGATAGGGTCTTTCTGAAGGTGTCGCCGTGGAAGAAAGTATTGAGATTTGGGCGAAAAAGGAAGCTAAGCCCTAGGTTTATCGGGCCGTATACAGTGTTGAAGCGAGTGGGACTGGTAGCTTATCAGCTCGAGCTACCAGCAGAGTTAAGCCAGATTCACGATGTCTTTCATGTTTCAATGCTTAGGCGCTATAGATCAGATCCATCACATGTTGTGCCAGTTGCAGAGGAGCCAGTACAGATCTTGGATCGGGATGTCAAGGTTCTACGTAGGAAGTCAGTTCCCTTGGTGAAAGTATTATGGTGGAACCATGGTACGGAGGAGGCCACGTAGGAACCAGAGGATATGATGCGGCAGCAATACCCTCAACTCTTCTAACCAGGTAATTTCGAGGCCAAAATTATTTTTAAGGGGGTAGAACTGTAACATCCTTAAATCGAGGTCTCTACATTTTGCATGTGTTTGCATGTGGTGATATGTTTGCTGTGTTTGGCTGGTATGTTTTGGGGTCTAGGTATGACCCTGGGTTAGGTCTGAGTTAGGGCTAAACATTTTATTTTAGTGCTTAGGAAAAGGGATCTAGGAGAGTTAGAGGTTAAAGGAATTTATTGGGAGGATGTGACGCAAAGAACCTAGTGGCAAAGTGGAATAAAAGGAGCCACTAAGGTGTCAGGAAGGTGACGCCACTCTCAGGGAAGGGGTGCTTGGGTTCGAGCAGCAGGAATCACACTTCTTGCTTATTCTTTTTCACGCCAGAAGCAGGGAAGTGGAGTGCTCATGTTGGACTCTGGAAGATAAGGATGGAAGGGGTCAAACGAATTTGAATTGATGTAGGGGAGGAAATTTAGGAGTTTGAATCTTTTCAAACTCATTTGAAGGAGTTGGCCTAATTTTGGACTTTGGGGGGGGGAGAGTGGTTAGCCGAAATTGGTTAGCTGTGGGGCAAGTGAACAATCAGTTTTGGGATTCATTTTGGGTGGTGGCCGAATGTCTATGGTGAGTTAAGGGAGTATTTCGGCTAGTGAGGAGAAGGTCTTTTTCCTTTCTGTGTGGTGTCAAAGCCGAAACCATTTGTGACATTGAATCTAAAGAACCGAAACCTCCCACCTTGTCAAATTCCGGGTTCACTTCTCTTCTTCTTAGTTTGCTCAAGCCGAAACCAACATTCCTATTTCATTCGACATCTCTTTCTTCTCCAATCCCCCTTGTGCTGAAAGCTCTTTCCTTCTCTTTGCTGAACTCATCTTTGCTATATTTCTCATCTCTCTATTTTGTGCAAAGTCGAAACTTGACCATCACATCTTCATCTTCATTTTCTTTCTATTTCATTTTTCTCTTCTTTCAAACCCATTGCCGAATCTATCCCTTCTTATTTCACTTCTTTTTCCCATCGTTTCCCGAAATCAAAACCATCACTTAAGCCGAATCTTGGTTCATCTTTCTTCTCCATCTTCACTATCTTTAAAAGCTGAAACCTGGTGAGTTCTCTTCTTCTTCTCTTCTTTCAAGAGTTTGGCCGAATATCCTTGGCCTTATCTTCTTCTCTTTTCTCGTGATCTAGTCTCCATTGAAGTGCCGAAACTATCTGTTCCTTTTTGAGTCATAGCCGAATCTTTTGGTACGTGATTTCTCCTCTATCTTTCCCTCTAGTATAGATCTATATTTTAAATTTTAGTCTTGTTTCATGTGGATAGCCGAAACCCCTAATATCAATAGGGGGTGCCATCTTTGGCGTTTAAGGCCGAATCAATCATTAAGGTAAGATGGCGACAATCCCTTTTGGTTTTGGGATTCATGCTATGGCCGAATAACTTTCAGATTTCTAATGATGTGTTAAAACCGATTGTAGGGAGGAGTGTAGCCGAATACAGTGGATTTTCGGGATTTGGTTGAAAACCAAATCGGCATTAAGGTAAGGTGTACTATTGTACGACATATCATTTGGGATTTAGTGATAAAGCTGAATGGCTATAATATTAAAAGTATGGGTTGGCCGATTGTAGGAAGGGTGAAGGCAACGTTTCGGGATCTCATTAGTTTCGCGTAGTTTTGGGATTTTGCTTAGATCTACAAGTAGTCGGGTGTGTAACCTTACACACTTCATTAGTATTACATGTTATTGTGTTAACTGTTATGAACCGATTAGTCATTGAAATCAGTGATTTTGCCTTGTGGGCATGAGCGTGGACTCCGGGTAAGTCCCTGTTATATGATTTTTGATATACATCGTCATGTTAATGTTAAATGCTATGCTATGCGTTATTTGCATGATTTCATGATATTATGATACGTTTGATATGGACATGATGATGGGATTGATGAGAGGAGGGGGAGGATTTATTTGGACTGTCACCAGTAGGTTTGACCGCACGACGGGTTGGCCCCGTCTTCGATATTATTATTTGTGATTAAGTCCCAGTGGTTTTGACCACCAGTAGTTTTGACCACATATATGATATTGTGACTACGGTCACCAATGGTTTTGACCACATATATGATATTGTGACTACGGTCACCAGTGGTTTTGACCACATATGGATATTGTGACCCGTCCCAGTGGTTTGGTACCACAGTGGGTTGGCCCCACATGATTGATTACGGGATTGTCATCAGTGGTTTTGACCACACGATGGGTTGGCCCCATCACTTGATTCGTGACTACGGTCACCAGTGGTTTTGACCACACTGATATATATTTGTGACTCCGGTCACCAGTGGTTTTGACCACACGGGGTAGATAAAGGAGATCGGATGGTTAGATAATGGGGTTGCATGATTTGCATGTTCTATTAATGATCTGTGTAAGTGCTATTCCATCGGGTTGGGGACTTATACACTGAGTCTTGGTGACTCACCCCTTCCCTTATATTTTGCAGATAAGGCATAGATCGCGAATGTGGAGCCGGGATGGACTAGAGGTGGCCATGCAAACTTATTTTTGGGTTTTGACTTTAAAATTACTATTTCGATTTTATTTATGTACTTTAAATTTGGTTTTGGTTTTGTAATAAGGCCGCTAAGTATTATTTTGGGTTTTTAATTATTTGCTTTACTTTTGATTATATTATGCATGTGCTTAACAAATTTATTGCTTAATTAATCGATAAAAACAACGTTTTCAAAATTATATCTCTTTCGGGTTTTCAAAACCTTATGAACGGGTAACCACATTCACAATATGATTGCAAAAGTAACCTAAATGATTTTCGTATTTAATCTACAAACAACTTCAAAGCGAATGGTTTTAACTTGACTATACACAACTTACTCGGAATTTGAAAGAATCACATGATTTCTAACAGCTAGTGACAACCGACGAATTTTTCAAACATAAGTTTTCTGAGTTTAAAGCATCACTAAAATGAACTCAACATCACTTTAAAAGAGGTTTTCTAAATTCTAAAATGATAAAGAATTTTTCAACAAAAATTTAACCGGTAACTTGTTTTATTCAAATGTTTTCACTTCGTAACATGCCAGATTCGGTCGTCGTGTGTTGACTGGGTTTGGGGTGTTACACCTCTACTACTAGTCCCACCTCCCGAGCTTGATCGTTGTTTTATGTGATGTCAAAGTCTTAAAATTTATATAAAGAATGATCCAACCTGGAAACTAACTATGACAACAATTTGAGGCAAGCGCACCTATCAAACAATAGTATAGTTAAGGCAATACCAGATTGTCGAACCCAAAGGAACCAAAAGTACTAATACAAATTTTCTTTTTATTATTTAGCCTAAGAATTAAATGAATTTTTATCTAATCTAAAATTAACTAACTACTGAACTAAATACTCTAAGACAAAGAAGAATGAAATTGGGAAAATAACTTTAAGGAAAAACCAATTGATTAATACGATACCCAAGGAAGAATTCACCTAGACTTCACTTGTTATCTAACTCTGAACCAGACGATTTATTCATTTGACTTGATCTATAAGATTCCCTAAGTTATATTAATTATCTAACTCTGAACCAGACGATTTATTCATTTGACTTGATCTATAAGATTCCCTAAGTTATATTAATCCCTCTCTCGAGGCGTCTAACGTCTAACCCTAGTCGATTAATTAAAATCTCTTTCTAATTAAAACCCCTAGAATTGCATTAACTCGATCTATGGACTCCCATATTATGTTTCACACTAATCCGGCAAAATCTCGTCACCCTATCTCTAGACGTACGATCAACTCCGCTTAATTATGCTAGATCTACTCTTAGGCAGGGACTTTTGCTCCTCCACCTAAGCACATCATACTTGAATTAATATCCCAGAAATATCAACACAAGAATTAAGAACACATAACTAAGAACAAGTCAAATATTTATCATATAGTTCATCAAACGATAACAAGATTCATCTTAGGTTTTATCCCCATTAGGTATCTGAGGGTTTAGTTCATAACAATAGAAGAAAACATCTCAGAAGAAAAGATAAAACAAAACATAAGAAATCCCTAAAACCCTCTGAAGGAATTGAAGGAGAGATCCTCCGTCTTGAGTATGATTCCGGCTTCTTGAGATGAATCAACTAGCTATCTTTGAGTAAATCCCCACAAGTCTGCCCTCTTTGGCCTAGCTTGATGCCCCCTGACTAAAGCCTTGGGTTCCCCCTTTTTAGGTTATCCTAAGGGTGTTTATATTGGCTTCTGGATGTGTTTCTTTGCCTCTAAGTATCCTAATCCAAGTGAAATTTCTCTTTATCACGACAGGGACATGCCCATGGCACATGTCTGTGTAAGTTGTGTTCAGGCCGTGTTTGAGACTTTTGAATGGGGCACGGCCGTGTAGTCTTGGGCCTAGGCCGTGTTGATTTCATGATATGGCCCATTTACTCCGTTTTGGGCCCGTTTCTCGTTCTTTTCGTCATCCGGTGCTCTTCTGAGTATAAAATATGAAAACAAAGGATTAAGAGCCCCAAATTACATAATTCAAGGCTTAAATCATCCAAAAGCATGCTAAATGTGGGCTTAAAATATGTTACTTTTACAGTTTATCAAATACCCCCACACTTAAGCTTTTTCTTGTCCTCAAGCAAATTTCTCAACTCACAATTAAAACGAACTTCCTCGATTCATAATATTCATCAATAGTGTTTCATCATAATTCATAGATAATTCATACATTGACAATTTAACTCAAAAAGTCCTAAAGATTCAAACAATCAAAGTCATATATTTATAGCCTAAAAAAGTTAGGTGTTTCCCCTTACCTAATTAATTACCTTTGATTCAAAATTGGCAAGGGTTGACATCCTCACTAAAGATTCACTCAAATCACTCAAAGTGTTTAAGGTTCAAAATTAAGCACTCAAAAGTCGAACATGAAGAGTTAATCCCATAGGCTTGCATGAAAATCAAATCTCCACCACTATAATATGAGATGATACATAAATCAAAAGGTCTTTAACAGGGTTGTAACGGGGCTTGGGTTAAAGGTGTGGATAAAGGCTGAATTAGAGGGTTAGAATCGAGATTGACTTGCCAAATCACCTAACTAGAGATATCGAACTGATAATAATTACATAAATAAAATTCTGATATGAGCTTCTTCTTTAATAATTGGAATTTAACGTATAAGCTCGCCTAATCATAAAACCAATAGTGAATATTCTTCAATTTTTTTAAGAACAATTCAAATATAATTGAAATAAATAAAATAGTTAGGCAACTGATCAAATCAAATCTCGACATAAAGGGTAGTCATGGAATGGTGATAACAAATACAAAGGGTTTTGGGTTAATATTAGTGGGTGAGTCAATAAAAATGGTTGTTAGGATCAATGTGGTTCACTAAGGGTTAATTATGAAGGTAGGCTTTTTTAGTGGAGTAAGTGGGTTAAAACCTCATCTCTGTATATCAAATCAAAGGTGTGGTCTAGACATGTATAAACAATGCAAGTTCTAGAATAACAAATCAATGTTGACACACTCATAATCAATAAAATGAGCAAGAAAAAGAATATATGCTCTATAAGGCTCAAAATCTCACAAAAATTATGGGTATTTGATGTCAACCTTGTAAATTTCAAACTTCAAGGTATAATTAGATTCAGATAGACAACCTAGCAAAATTTTAATTTCTGAAAAAGAGACTTATCAAGCTTGATTCTCTAGTATCCTTAAATTTAAATCATCACTGCACAATTATCAATGACTTAATCCAAAACATATCAATAAAAATCATAAATCAGGGGAAATTTCATTCTAATCATAATATGGGAAAATTACTTAAAGACAAGATATCATTCATGGCATAATTCAGGGATTTGAGAATAATGAAGAAAGTTAGGCACTTTCTCAAAATAAATATTCACCCCCACACTTAAGATGTACATTGCCCTCAATGTACAAAGATGTATATGAAATTTAAGAGTAAGGGAGAGGTGAAACTTCCTGAATTTGGGTGGTTTCCTTGAGTTGTGAGTCCCAAGGTGTGGTGGCTGCTACCGAGCTCTCCGCTAGATGAATAAATCGGGAAGCTCATAGAAAATTAGCCAGGAAACAATAATAATAATTCAAAATATATTAAATATATTTTTAAAGACAAGAAAGATAAAGAGAAAGAAAATAGAAAGTAAAATAAAATTAAAATAAAAGATGAATGGACTGAAGAGTCCTTATTGTTAGATGGTTTGCGAGGTGGGTATGACTTCTAAGGCTATAATGAGGTGGTGGTCGTGGTTCCGGTGTGATTCCCTAGCAGCCTTTAGAATCTAAATCAAAGAAACTAAGATAAAATAAACTAATTTAAGCATAAGATAGTCAAAGAGAAGGAAAATAAAGGAGAAAAGTAAAGAAGAAGAAAAATTAAATGGTCTCAAAGACCCTTGGCTTGTTGAGTGGATGAAGCGGCCGGCATGAACTTATATAGATCAGTCTCACAAAAGGAGACTGCACCAGGATCCTTCCGCTTCTTTGACATAGATGTGGTGTAGCTCAAGGGTTTGGGTAATAACTAAAGAAGAAAAGTATGGGGAGGGGGATATATGGATGGAAGAAAGGAGATGGGGAGTAGGTAAGAAGAAAATAGGGGGTTTAAACAGAATTTTGGGGCCTGATACTTCCCCACGCCCGTGTACCATGGGCGTGTAAGTCACATGGCCGTATCGCACGGCCGTGTTTTCCTTTGTTCGCTTCTCCTACGCCCATGCTCAGGTCTCCATGCCCGTGTATGATCTAACAGTGTCAGCCACAGCCGCATCACACGACCGTTGCATGGTAGTTGGAGTCCGTGACTCACAGATATGATTCGTTCTGACTCGTACCATCTCTACCATGTTAGTACAGAAATTCAGGGTATCCACACAACCATGGCCACGGCCGTGTGTAAGGCCGTGTGGCTTGAAAATCTGAACTTTTGGTTAGTTTCTAATTATATGTTGTAAAACACCCCAAACCCGACCCACGAGCCCTGACTGGATCTGGTATGTTCCTCGAGAAAATAGTTGAAAATCTGTTTGTTACTTAGGAAAAATTCGGGTGGTTTTGAAGAAAGATTTGCTCATGTTGGGTTCATTTGAAAACTTTGTTAATTTAGAAATCAGGGATTTAGTAAAAACCTTGTTTCATATTAAAAGATATGCCGAAATTGTTTGAAAAATTTTACCTTTAAATTGGAAATTATTTGTGATAGATGGTCAAAAACACTTAATATTTATTTTTAGGAAAAACCATTTAACTTTGATTTAACCTTAATCATATGGTAATAAAATCAAATAAAAAGCATGCATAAAACAGTTCATACTATGGCCTTATTACATCGAAAACGAAACCCAAAATAAATCCAAAATACTTAAAATATAACCATTTCAAAATAAAATAAAATACCAAACTGAGCATGGCCACCACTAAGCTCCTGCCGACCCGGTCCATCACTGAGCGTCACCTAAAAAATATTCCCACAATGGGGTGAGTCAAACAGACTTAGTGTGTAACAGCCAACACTAAGTCTCAACGATTTTAGGCACAATAGTTCATACATATACATATAATTAAATATAATGATGCAATCCCACACCCAAACCTAGATGCCATCCGCTACACATCACCCGTACCAACCATCACACCGTGGGGACTACTAAGTCAACCCTCCATCCGCTACACATCATCGAAGGCAGTCGCTGCAGACGACATGCTCATCGCCCTTATAATTTCGTGGCATAGCCACCAGATATGTATTTGTGACATAAGTCACCACATTCAGATTCCGTGACATAAGTCACTACATTCAGATATCGTGACATAGTCACCACATTCACTTCCCCGTTCATAATCACCCATATGCCCCATGTCATACAAATCATGCATAAGTCACACCATATTCCTTATTTCATATTCTTATCAATACTTCCATATGCCAAATTTTTACATCACTTATTAACCTAATGTTTAGATTACGTACCTGAGTACTTTGTACCATTGCATGGTACCTTTGGCCACATTCATATTATTATAAACACATATAACAAATTCAAGTTGTAATCTAATAAGATTTAGTGTGGGGTACACACCTGATATTCTTAGCGAGTTCACTCAAACCCTGAAATTTCGTGCTATTTCTCCCTTGAAATCGGCCTATACTAGATCACCTGACCTAGTTAGTTCCGGCTTTAAACAAATAAGAAATAGATCTGAAACACCACTATGGCCTTGGCCGAATACATATGTCCACTTACCTTGTGATTCTTAAATCCGGAATTGGATCCTTGCTTCCTTAGTGATGTCGAGATTCCTATAGGCACATGTTAGATCTAATCTAACATTAAAACATAATAAAATGGCCTATGGCCGAATATCCCCCATAGCTTACGTTAGATCTTAGAAGTCCCAAAAGATTCCTCCCTTATAATCGACACTAGCAAAATCCCAAAATCTCTCCTTAAGATTTCGGTCAAAGAAGGGTAAGAGAATTAGAGTCTTGATTTCCAACATACAGAGAAAGAAAATAGTAAGAGATTAATCAAGAGAAGTCCTTACCAAATGGAGTAATCAAAACGCACTTGTTCACCACTTAACTTGTCGACAGGAAGAAAGGAATGTTGGGTTTCCGGCTTTTACTACTAGGATCAAATCGGCTTTAAAGGTGACAATTAAATGAAACTTTTGGCTTTTGAGAGGAAATAATAGGGAGATACAGATTCGGCTATGCTTGCTTGAGTTTTCGGCTTGACAAAATTTAAGAGAAAAGAGAAGGTTGGCTAAGGAATTCGGCAAAAGAGATGAAAAGAAACAATTGGCCTCACTCTCCTCCTTTTGGCAGAATATACCACACCTAGTTCCCCTTATTCGGCCAACTCCTCATCTCTCTATCTCATCCCCCTATTTTCTCTCTTTTCCACCTTTCAAAAATAATTCAAATAAATCATCAATTATTTACTACATTAGTCAAAATTTTAAAAGAGTTTAATCCTAACTAAAGCTCATCCTTTCAGTGCCTTATTGCTGTCCAACACCTCCCCCTCTCCTTGACGCAAACATGCAAAATAAAAGCCCCAAAATGTTGCTTCCCACGCGACTCGAACATTGGCCCATTTGCACCTGTTTGTGGCGTCATTTACAGAGGCCTTAAGTGGCTCCTCCTTGCCACTTTAACAGGCCCATTTTTGTGTTATATTTCACCTACAACTTCTCTTAAGGCCAACCTGCTTTGCTTCCTCTTTTAGATTTAAAATCTAATAATTTCTAAGGCATTTCTCTACACTCTAGGATTCCCCAAAAATTATAAAACACATTCACATACACATGAACATGCTTCCACGTATATTCAAGCAAAAATGCATAAGCCCAAAATCCAAGATATTACAGTTCTACCCCCTTAAAATAATTTCGACCTCGAAATTACCTGGCTAAAACAAGTGAGGGTACTGTTGTCGCATTGCTTCTTCTGGCTCCCACGAAGCTTCCTCCGATCCATGAGTACGCCATAACACTTTGACTAGAGGAACTGACTTCCTCCGTAATACTTTCACATCTCGTTCCAAGATCTGAATCGGCTCCTCTTCGTAGGACAGATCTGGCCTTAATTCCACTTCCTCAACTGGTACTATGTGAGATGGATCCGATCGATAACGACGTAACATGGAAACATGGAACATGCTGTGCATCCGCTTCAACTCCGAAGGCAACTCTAACTGGTATGCCACTGGTCCAACTCGCTTCAATACCCGATAAGGTCCTATAAACCTGGGACTTAACTTCCCTTTGCGACCAAACCTCATCACTTTCTTCCATGGCGAAACCTTAAGAAACACTTGATCCCCCACATCAAATTCTATTTCCTTGCGCTTGAGATCTGCATACGACTTCTGCCTATCAGATGCCTCCTTTAACCGTGCCTGAATTACCTCAACCTTTTCCTCGGATTCAGTCACAATTTCTGGACCCAAAACTCGTCGTTCCTCTAATTCGTCCAACACGTAAGAGTGCGACACTTCCGCCCATACAGCGCTTCATACGGTGCCATCCGAATACTAGTTTGATAGCTGTTATTATAAGCAAATTCCGCTAAAGGCAAATATTCTTCCCAACTTCCCCTGAAGTCTATTACGCATCCCCTCAGCATATCCTCTAACACTTGGATAAATTGTTCATATTGACCGTCCGATTATGGATGAAAAGCCATAGTGAAATCCAATCTGGTGCCTAAAGCTTGATGTAGAGCCTTCCAAAATTGAGACGTAAACCTTGGATCCCTATCTAAAATGATTGACTCCAGCACTCCATGCAACCTTATAATTTCTGCCACACACAATTTCGCCAACTTCTGCAAAGAATAGTCAACTCGCACTAGCAAGAAATGCACGGACTTTGTCAATCGATCCACTATCACCCATACCGAGTCCTTCTTGGTAGGCGTAAGGGGAAGCCCACTAATGAAGTCCATGGTGATTCTCTCCCACTTCCACTGCAGAATCTTGATTAGCTGAAGTAACCCTGACGAAACCTGGTGTTCAGCCTTAACTTGCTGATACGTCAAACACTTGCCGACAAATTCTGTAACTTCCCTCTTAAGACTAGGCCACCAAAACCGTTCCCTTAAATCTCTGTACAACTTACTACCTCCGGGATGCATAGCATAAGGGCTACTATGCGATTCTCGAAGAATTCTCTACCTGAGTTCCTCATTCTTCGGTATACAGACCTTACCCTTGAAACACAATAGTCCCTCGTCATTAATACCATGATCTTCCAACTCTCCATTTTGCACTTGCTGTAACTTAGCACTTAAATCCTCATCCACCAACTGATTTTCCTTTACCTCATTCAACAATGTCGGCTTGACTTGCAACTCTGCCAACAAACTTCCGTCGTCATACAAACTCAGATGTGCGAACATCGCCCTCAGATCCGACACCACTTTCTGACTCAGGGCACCTACCACTACGTTCGCCTTGCCCGGGTGGTACTCTATAGAACAATCGTAATCCTTTAACAACTCCACCCACCTTCGCTGTCTCAGGTTCAACTCCTTCTGAGTCAACAGATACTTGAGGCTCTTGTGGTCTATGTAGATCACTGACTTTTCTCCATAAAGGTAGTGCCTCCACACCTTAAGAGCAAAGACCACTGCCGCCAATTCCAAATCATGCGTCGGGTAGTTAACCTCATGTGGCCTTAGTTGTCAGGACGCATAAGCGACTACCTTTCCGTCTTGCATCAAAACACATCCCAATCCCGTATAAGAAGCGTCACAATACACCACGAAGTCCTTTCCTGCCTCAGGCAGAATCAATACTGGAGCTTCCGTCAACACCCTCTTAAGCTTCTCAAAGCTCTCTTGTTGCTTATCCGTCCATACGAAAGGTACTTCCTTCTTCAACAAATTTGTCAATGGTGTGGCTATTGATGAAAACCCTTCCACAAACCTTCTGTAGTAGCCTGCCAATCCCAAGAAACTGCAAACCTCCGCCACAGACTTAGGTGGTTTCCAATCCAACACTGCCTCAATCTTTCAAGGATCCACCCTTATTCCTTCTGCGGATACCACATGCCCTAAGAATGCAACCTCCTTAAGCAAAAATTCACACTTGTTGAATTTGGCATAAAGCTTCTTCTCCCTTAGCACTTATAACACTACCCGGAGATGCTCATCATGCTCCTCTTTAGACTTGGAGTACACTAGGATGTCGTCGATAAACAAAACAACGAACCGATCCAAGTAAGGTTGAAAAACACGGTTTATCATACCCATGAACACGGCTGGGGCGTTCGTCAACCCGAACGGCATTACCAAAAACTCGTAATGGCCGTATCCTGTTCGGAAAGCTGTCTTATGGATATCTGTCTCCTTCACCTTCAACTCATGATGTCCAGATCTTAGATCGATTTTTGAGAACACTGCTGCCTCCTTAAGCTGATCGAACAAGTCGTCTATCCTTGGCAACGGGTACTTGTTCTTGATGGTCAGCTTATTCAATTGACGATAATCTATACACTTACGCATAGTTCCATCCTTCTTTTTCACAAACAAGACCGGTGCTCCCCACGGAGACACACTGGGTCGAATAAACCCACGATCAAGCAATTCTTAGATTTGAGCCTTAAGCTCAACCAACTCTTTTGGTGCCATTCGGTACGGGGCAATTGACACAGGAGTTGTACCTGGTAGCTAGTCAATTCCAAACTCCACCTCCTTATCCGAGGGTATTCTGGGTAATTCCTCTGGAAACACATCTTCAAAGTCTCGTACAGTTCTAACTCCACTAACTCCTCCTTCTTTTCCCTCCAACGCACTTACGAAGGCTAAAAATGCCTTGCACCCCTTCCGAACCATCTTATCCGCCTTTAATGCCGAGACTACGTTAGACAAGTAGTTTCTTCTTTCTCCGATCATAACTATCACTTCATCCTCCGGGGTCCTTAACTCCATTCGCTTAGCTGCACAATCCAACACAGCCCGGTGCTCCACTAACCAATCCATGCCAAGTATGAGATCGAATTCTCCGAAGGGTAGTTCCATTAAGTCGGCAGAGAATACCATTCCTTGAATCTCTAGAGGTACTCTTCGAAAGATCCTATTCACCACTACAGTTTGGCCTAATGGGCTTACTACAGTTATTTCCCTATCAGATAGTTCAGAGGCTATGTCTAGAGTTTCCACTACACTACATGCAACATAAGAATGGGTCGAGCCCACATCAATCAAAGCAAAATAAGGCTTGTTCGCTATAAGGAACGTATCGGTTATAACGTCTGGCGCGTCTCCATCCTCCCTCCGGTGAACTGCATAAACCAGACCCGGCTGTCTAGCCTCAGTATTACCGACACCTCTGCTCGGTGTTCCACGTCTTCTTTCCGCACTGTTACCTCTACCATTCAGACCACGACCTCGCTGAGGCTGCTGTCCACCTCTACCAGCCTGATTAGCACCTTGGCCTGTTGGTCAACTTCCATCTATCTTTATTGGACAGTCCTTAATCATATGATCCTTCGACCCGCACCTAAAGCATCCTCCCGTTTTCTTCCAACACTCTCCTAGATGCATCTTTCCATATTGATTACAAGTACGATACTGCCCTCTTAAACCAACTTGCTGACCTCGCGGCCCATCAATTCTAGGCCTCTTTTGTACATTCCCTGACGATCCAGACGACCCAAAACCTCTCTTCTGTCTATTCCGATCAGAGTTCTGCCTTACAGCCTTCAGCTACCTTAGCCTTTTCTACTAATGCGGTAAACTCTCGCTCTTGATGTGGAGCTATCAACAACCTCAGGTCATCCCTAAGTCCATCCTCAAATCGAACACATCGCCCATGCTCCGTAGCCACCACGCCTCGAGCATATCGACTTAACCTTAGAAATTCAGCCTCATACTCCGCCACGGACTTGCTCCCTTGAACCAGCCCCAAAAAAGACTTTCTTTGCGCATCAGTATATCTGGTTCCAACATACTTCTTTTGATACGCCGCCTTAACATATTCCTAAGTAAGATCCTCAACTGTGGCACCATCCCGAACAATGAGCCACCATTGATATGCTTCATCGCGTAGCAGCGACACCATTCCTTTCAGTTCCTCCTCAGGGGTCAGATCCAGCTCATCCATAATTTGTTCCATTGCCTCCAACCAATACTCGGCCGTACTGGGCGCCACACTAGATACACCCCGAAACACCTCAGTTCCATTGGCTCAGAGTCGCTCGGGTACAGATTTTCGAGCTCCCATATTCCCACCTGCTCCAGCCACCATTTCAAGAACTCGCAGCACAGCCTGCGATACAGCATCATCACCCATCTGATCTTGCTGCTCAACACCAATAGCTGGTGGTTGGGGTGGTGGTACCTCATTCTCAAACCCTTGACTCGACCTAATAGGTTCCGACACGGTCATTCTACCTCGACCGCGTCCTTGTACGTTACGACCACGCTCCCTAGAGCTCATTTCTACGATCGCGCTTTAATCTGATTAAGAAATTTTATGCGTTAGTATTTTGTTCCACTGATTATCCGCGAAGAAATTTTATGAAAAAAAAGTTAATAGGGGTTCTTTCGATCATTCAGAGTTTCAAGTCTTCTATCCTAGTTCAGAGAAACACATCCATTCAATGGTATGTACCACACACATTCACTATTCCAACATTTTTGCCTGTTCCTACCCCAGGGGTATTTTCGTCATTTGTCCTACAGGGGTATTTTGGTAATAAGTCGGGGTCAATTTGAAAAATCTCTAAAAATCAAAGGTATTTCAAAATTTGCAAAACTTGGGGTTTTTTTTTTTGAGAATTTGTTTTCCAAATCAGTGTTGTTGCAGAAATTTTGGAAATCGGGGTCATTTTGGTAATTTTGTAAAATAGGGGTAATTTCGTAAATTTCCAAATCAAGGCACCTTAATATTTTGTAACGATAAAGTTTTGGGATATTTTTCCAAAATTAGAAAATGTTATTGAAATCGGGGTAGTATGGAAATTTTGGAAACCAAGGGCATTTTAGTAATTTTACCACTAGGGGTATTTAGGTAATTTTGTAAATCGGAAATATTTTGGAAAATTTTCAAACTAAGTTTTGCTATAATTTAAAGGGGTAATTTGGTGATTTTAAAATCGAAGTTTTTATGAAAATACAGCTAATCCCTTTCGAGTTTTAGTTATTGAGTTTAGCCCGTGAATAAGTCCTCATGGTTAGGGTGAATCGTAGCTACGCACTGTAGGATTCACAAGAAGAGGAGGTGAGTCACTAGGGGCTGCTTAAGTACTGTGCTCTTCCGGATCCAATCCTAGACATGCGCACAAAGGTTACCACACCCTAACTCGGCGACTTAGCCACAAGTTGGTTTAATTAGGCATTAAAGTTTTATGCAATTGTTGGGGTAAACTAGTCCTAGGGTTCAAGTACTTAATATACTATTCTACGTTCCATTTATACCCTTCTACAAGTCATACTATAATTCACACAACAATTAGAGGTACTTACCTGGTGGACTTCGGGTCGGAGACTTGGGTGCCATGCCAGAAAACCTGCTTAATTCACAAAAATTTTCACAAAACTTCATTTGGGCTCATTTTGAAAACGTTATGAGCTTTTAACCCAAGGCCGAGAGTTTAAAATTGGGCTCTGATTCAAGCTGAAACACCCCAAACTTAGCCCACGAGCCCTGACCAGATCTGGTATGTTCCTCGAGAAAACAATTGAAAATTTGTTTGTTACTTAGGAAAAATTCGGGTGGTTTTGAAGAAAGATTTGCTTATGATGGGTTCAATTGAAAACTTTGTTAATTTAGAAATTAGGGATTTAGTAAAAACCTTGTTTTCATATTAAAATATATGCCGAAATTGTTTGAAAAATTTTACCTTTAAATTCGAAATTATTTGTGATAGGTGGTCGAAAACACTTAATATTTACTTTTAAGAAAAACCATTTAACTTTGATTTAACCTTAGTCATATGGTAATAAAATCAAATAAAAAGCATGCATAATATAGTTCATACTATGGCCTTATTACATCGAAAACGAAACCCAAAATAAATTCAAAATACTTAAAATATAACAAGTTCAAAATAAAATAAAATCCCGAAGTGAGCATGGCCACCACTAAGCTCCTCCCGACCCGGTCCATCACTGAGCGTCACCTGAAAAATATTTCCACAACGGGGTGAGTCAAACAGACTCAGTGTGTAACAGCCAACACTAAGTCTCAACGATTTTAGGCACAACAGTTCATACATATACATATAATTAAATATAATGATGCAATCCCGCACCCAAACCTAGATGCCATCCGCTACACATCACCCGTACCAACCATCACACCGTGGGGACTACTAAGTCAACCCTCCATTCGCTACACATCATCGAAGGCAGTCGCTGCAGACGACATGCTCATCGCCCTTATAATTTCGTGGCATAGCCACCAGATATGTATTTGTGACATACGTCACCACATTCAAATTCCGTGACATAAGTCACCACATTCAGATATAGTGACATAGTCACCACATTCACTTCCCCGTTCATAATCACCCATATGCCCCATGTCATACAAATCATGCATAAATCACACCATATTCCTTATTTCATATTCTTATCAATACTTCCATATGCCAAATTTTTACATCACTTATTAACGTAATGTTAAGATTACGTACCTGAGTACTTTGTACCATTGCATGGTACCTTTGGCCACATTCATATTATTATAAACACATATAACAAATTCAAGCCGTAATCTAATAAGATTTAGTGTGGGGTACACACCTGATATTCCTAGCGAGTTCACTCAAATCCCAAAATTTCGTGCTATTTCTCCCTTGAAATCGGCCTATACTAGATCACTTGACTTGGTTAGTTCCAACATTAAACAAATAAGAAATAGATCTGAAACACCACTATGGCCTTGGCCGAATACATATGTCCACTTACCTTGTGATTCTTAAATCCTGAATTGGATCCTTGCTTCCTTAGTGATGTCGAGATTCCTATAGGCACATGTTAGATCTAATTTAACATTAAAACATAATAAAATGGCCTATGGCCGAATATCCCTCATAGCTTACCTTGGATCTTAGAAGTCCCGAAAGATTCCTCCCTTATAGTCGACACTAGCAAAATCCCGAAATCTCTCCTTAAGATTTCGGTCAAAGAAGGGTAAGAGAATTAGAGTCTTGATTTCCAACATACAGAGAAAGAAAAGAGTAAGAGATTAATCAAAAGAAGTCCTTACCAAATGGAGTAATCGAAACGCACTTGTTCACCAATTAACTTGTCGACAGGAAGAAGAGAATGTTGGGTTTCCGGCTTTTACTGCTAGGATCAAATCGGCTTTAAAGGTGACAATTAAATGAAACTTTCGACTTTTGAAAGGAAATAATAGGGAAATACAGATTTGGCTATGCTTGCTTGAATTTTCGGCTTGACAAAATTTAAGAGAAAAGAGAATGTTGGCTAAGGAATTCGGCAAAAGAGATGAAAAGAAACAATTGGCCTCACTCTCCTTCTTTTGGCCGAATATACCACACCTAGTTCCCCTTATTCGGCCAACTCCTCATCTCTCTATCTCATCCCCCTATTTTCTCTCTTTTCCACCTTTCAAAAATAATTCAAATAAATCATCAATTATCTACTACATTAGCTGAAATTTTAAAAGTGTTTAATCCTAACTAAAGCTCATCCTTTCAGTGCCTTATTACTGTCCAACACCTCCCCCTCTCCTTGACGCAAACATGCAAAATAAAAGCCCCAAAATGTTGCTTCCCACGCGACTCGAACATTGGCCCATTTGCACCTGTTTGTGGAGTCATTTACAGAGGCCTTAAGTGGCTCCTCCTTGCCACTTTAACAGGCCCATTTTGTGTTATATTTCACTTACAACTTCTCTTAAGGCCACCCTGCTTCGCTTCCTCTTTTACATTTAAAATCTAATAATTTCTAAGGCATTTCTCTACACTCTAGGGTTCCCCAAAATTTATAAAACACATTTACATACACATAAACATGCTTCCACGTATATTCAAGCAAAAATGCATAAGCCCAAAATCCAGGATATTACATGTTGGAGAAGAAATAAAAAATAAAATTAAAATTAAAGGAATGTAAAATTTAATAGAGTTAGTACTCTGGTTGCCTCCCGAGAAGCGTTCGTTTATAGTCTTAAGCTAGACTTACCTCTCATTCACATATTCATGGTGGTTTGAGGAGTTGAAAGTCCTTCCTCATGCTAGTAGTTCTATTATCATGATAGAGTGTAAGACGAGTAGCGTTTATTTTTAAAATGCCAAAAATAGGGTTACTTACCTCGATTGTTCCGTATGGGAAAACATTGATCACCTTAAAAGGGATTTCTTTGTTTGTGTTAGGATCAGGGGGAGGTATTCGTGGGTCTGCTTTTTCTATCAATACCTGGTCTCCAATTTTGAACTTGTCTGTCTCGTAGAGTGGCTTTGGTTCTACTTCATGTACCCCTAGTTTTTCTTTGAGATGCGTCTTCCATTCTTCTAGTTCATCGATCTGAATCCCTTGCTCCTCATGAGTTATTTCTTTGTTGGCACGGGGTGTAGGATCAGATTCAGTTGTGTTCTTTTGTGGTGCTTCCTAAAAAGAAGGTTAACCGAATGGTTATAAATAGAATTTACTTCTCACCTTGATTATTCGATGTCCTAGCTGAGTCGAGAGCTTGAAGAGTGATTGTCTCGTCACCTACAAAGAGTATGAGTTCACCTGTATCGACATCAATTTTAGTCCTGGCAGTTGCTCAAAATGGTCTTCCTAAAATTTGGGGGATCGTGTTGTCCTCATCTATGTATAAAACGACAAAGTCTACGGGGAATACGAATTTATCAATTTTCACTAGTACATCTTTGATTATACCCCTAGGAATTCTAACAGTCTTATCAGCTAGTTGAATGCTCATCCTTGTTTATTTGGGCTTCCCTAGACTTAGTTCTTTAAACATTTTATAAGGCATGATATTTATGCTTGCCCCTAAATCAGCTAACACTTTATCAATAGATAAACTACCAATTAAGCATGGCATTGTAAAACTCCCTGGATCTTTTAATTTTTGTAGTAGTTTATTTTGCAACATTGCTAAGCACACTGCATTTAGTTCCACATATGATTTCTCGTCTATCTTCTGCTTTTTGTCAATAACTTCTTTAAAAATTTCCTTGAATCTGGCATATGCAAAAGAGCTTCAAGAAACGGTAAGTTAATATGTAATTTCTTTAAAAGTTTAAGAAACTTACTGAATTTTTCCTCTGTGTCATTTTTCATTATTGCTTCGGGATATGGTATGCGAGGTTGGTACTCTTTGATTACCGGTTTTGGCTTTACCTCAACCTTTCCTTCTTCTACCATATTCTTTTGCTTTAAATTGGGCTCGTCTAACCCTTCACTATCTTGAGCTATTATGGCTTAAATTTGCTAATTTGGGTTAGTCTCGGTGTTGCTCGATAGGCTTCCTTGCGGTCTTTCAGAGATTTGCTTGGCAAGTTGCCCTAACTGATTCTCGATCCTTTGAATCGATGCTTATTGATTTTTAAGTGTTGTCTCAGTATTCTGGAAACGTGTTTCTATATTTTGGAAAGGTGTTTCTGAGGCTGCTATGAATTTTGTCAGCATCTCTTCAAGGTGCGGCTTCTTTTCTTGTGGGTAGGGCTGTCGTTGGAAGTTTTGGGATGGTTGTTGCCTTTGATTTCCTTGACCACCCCATGAAAAATTGGGGTGGTTCTTCCAATTATAAGTATTACTATAAGTATAGTTAGACCAAAAATTGTTACAAAATAGTTCATTTGTTCGCTCTCCATTCTCTGTCCGTAGGGGGGTACTCAGGATTCACCACTCCTCCACTTGCGTCGCACTGCATAACTGGATGTGCCTGTGAAGAACCATATAAATCATCAATTTTTTTATGTTGCATCTCTACCTGATTTGAAAGCACGGTTACTGCGTCGTGGTTGAAAACTCCGGCTACTTTGGCTGGCCTTGTCCTTGTAACTTGCCACTGATAGTTATTCAGTGACATCTCTTCTATAAACTCGTAGGCCGCTTTAGGAGTTTTGTTGTTCAGGGTTCCGCCTGTGGCTGAATCGATTAGTTGCCTTGTTGAAGGGTTCACACCATTGTAAAAAGTTTGGATCTGTAGCCACAAAGGTAATCCGTGGTGTGGGCACCTCCTCAACAAATCTTTGTATCTCTCCCATGCATCGTAAAGTGTCTCTAAATCCATCTGCACAAAAGAAGAGATATCATTCCTTAACTTAGCCATTTTGGCCAGCAGAAAATATTTATTAAAATATTTTTCGGTCATTTGGTCCCATGTAGTTATTGACCCTCATGGAAGGGAATGCAACCATTGTTTGGCTTTATTCCTTAGAGAAAAGGGAAATAATCGAAGATGGATGGCATCATCAGAAACGCCATTTATTTTGAAGGTATCACAGAATTCTAGAAAATTTGCTAAGTGTGTATTAGGATCCTCATCCTGCAAGCCATTAAACTGAACAAACTGTTGTATCACCTATATAATGTTAGGTTCCAGTTCAAAATTATTTGCAGCAATAGTAGGCCTACCAATACTTGTCTCAGTTCCTGTTAAACTAGGTTTAGCATAATCATACATAGTTCGAGGAACATGATTTTCGGCCATCTCTGGAGGTGGCGGATGATTTTCAGCCATCTCTTCTGTAGTATTGATTTCGGCTTCTTGCTCTTCTTCTATGTAGTTTAGGCTTTGCCTTATTTCTCTGTGATTTCTGCGAACGGTATCTTCAATATCACTGTCGTAAAGTAAGGGTACTACCGGGTTCTTTCTAGTCATAAACTAGAGGTACCTGAAAAGAACAAAAGAAGAAAATTTATCAAAGTTAAAAAATAATAATAAATTGCGAAAAAATAAAAATGGCTAAAGTAATAAAAATTGAGCTTTCTTAATATTTTAGTTCCCCGGCAACGGCGCCAAAAACTTGATCGTTATTTTATGCGATGTCAAAGTCTTAAAATTTATATAAAGAATTATCGAACCTGGAAACTAACTATGACAATGATTTGAGGCAAGTGCACCTATTGAACAATAGTATAGTTAAGGCAATACCGAATTGTCAAACCCAAAGGAACCAAAAGTACTAATACTAATTATCTTTTTATTATTTATCCTAAGAGTTAAATGAAATTTTATCTAATCTAAAATTAACTAACTACTAAACTAAAGACTCTAAGACAAAGAAGAATGAAATTGGGAAAATAACTTTGAGGAAAAACCAATTGATTAAGACGATACCCAAGGAAGAATTCACCTAGACTTCATTTGTTATCTAACTCTGAACCAGACGATTTATTCATTTGACTTGATCCGTAAGATTCCCTAAGTTATATTAATCCCTCTCTCGAGGTTACTAACGTCTAACCCTAGGTTGATTAATTGAAATCTCTTTCTAATTAAAACCCCTAGAATTGCATTAACTCGATCTATGGACTCCCATATTAGGTTTCACCCTAATCTGGCAAAACCTCGTCACCCTATCTCGAGGCGTGCGATCAACTCCGCTTAATTATGCTAGATCTACTCTTAGGCAGGGACTTTTTCTCCTCCACCTAAGCACATCATACTTGAATTAATATCCCAGAAATATCGACACAAGAATTAAGAACACATAACTAAGAACAAGTCAAATATTTATCATATAGTTCAGCAAACGATAACAAGATTCATCTTAGGTTTCATCCCCCTCAGGTACCTGAGGGTTTAGTTCATAACAATAAAAGAAAACATCTCAGAAGAAAAGATAAAACAAAACATATGTAATATCCCAAATTTGAGTATCATTTGTGTTGGCTTGAGTATGAATTTTGTGTGTTAGCATAGTCTTGTGAAGGCTTGATTTTATTTAGGAAGATAAAATAATTTTTATTTTGGTTTATTATTGAAGTGGATTAAGTGAGCTTAGCACTTAAGTTAATTTAAGTGTTCATTTATAGCATAAGAGGAGTAAGTGGCAAGATGGTTAAGGAGCTTGAAAGGTTGCTTGAGGTTAGAGGTTCGAGTAGCATGTTTAGCATTTTGAAGGTTTATTTTTGAATCCTTGCATTGATGGATGGTCAAACTTATTTATGATAGGTTAGACTATTGTTTTTGGTAAGTTGAATATATGATTAAGGAAAGCTTGATATTAGGATAAGAATTTTGAAGTTATGGAAGGTTATCTTAAGGTTATGGTAAGATGGGGGGACATAAGGCTTGGCTTGTGGGATATGTTTTGGAAACAATTTCTATGCCTTTAATGGATGAATGTGGACGGCATGGGTGTCTAGGGGGGTGGCCGAATTTTGTAAGTAGCTTTGGGGGAATATTGGCCAATTTTTGTCATTTGAACATCTTTTTGCAATTGTCTTTCCTCTCCAAAAATTCTGTCATTTGGCCGAATGTTATTGTGCATTTTGGTGCAATTTTGGTTTTGATTTTAGCCTCTTTTTATTGAACCAAATCACATCATTTTACTTTCTTTCATTTGCCCTTTTGAAACCAAAACTACAATCTAACTTGTGCATTTTTGTGCACTTTCTATTGGCAAAGTAGTGCTTGGCCGAATCTCTCTCACAACCCTCTCTCTTTTCTTCCTTTGTTTTATGCTCAAACACAATTCCATTTTCTTTCATTTGGCCGAACCTCTTTCTTCCCCAAATCCTGTTTTCTTTTCTTTCTTCCATTGTTGATTAAACCGAATCTCCATCCCCTCATTTTTATTCTCTTTTCTACTTACATATTCCCTCACTTTTATTCACATATTTTTTTCTCCTTTCATAACTATATAGCCGAAACTTCCCATCTCTTTTAGTCCTTGTTTTGGCCGAATATTCAAGGGTAGTTTTTCTTTGATTTTTTTTATATACAATCGGTTTTGAAAGATAGGCTCTTTAGGACTTTGGAAGCGATTGATTTAAGCCTTATCTCTCTCTAGCAATCAAAGGGTATGGATTTTTGTTGATTCATCATTCTTTTGAAAAGACTAAAGTTTTAGGATTAAAGTATTATGGTTTGGCCGAATGGCCTTTGTTAATAATTTTTAGTATTGGCCGATTGTAGGACAAAGTGATCTAGTGCGATAGATCGGATTTTTGGGAGATAGTTCTTGCGTTGGTGAAAGGTGTGTATCTTACACACTTATAACTTGGTTCATATTTGTATATATGTATGTTAAATAACTATTTATGTTGTCAAAGCCGAAATGATGAGTTTTTGAGATGATACCATGATGGTATGAATGAGGATACGGGTAAGTCCATTTCGATATATGATGTTATTATTCGTGGACTGAAATCATGATCTATTTATTATATGATTCATATCAAAGTATATTAACATGATTTGGTTATCTATTGCATTGTTATGGGCAATATGAGAGGAGGGGGAAGATTAATATCGTGTCGACGGACACCAGAGATTTGGTATCTCCAGTGATTTGGTATCACATTCTTGTCTTCGGACACCAGAGGTTTGGGACCTCATAGCGACTCGTCCCTGTGGTTAACACCAACGTGGGTTGGCCCCACTTTTGAGATATGGGATTGTCTGCCAGTGATTTGGTATCACACGTGGGTTGGCCCCACAACTTGATGATTTGTGACTTCGGTCACCAGTGGTTTGGCACCACCAGTGATTTGGTATCACATTCGTGTCTTCGGACACCAGAGGTTTGGGACCTCATAGCGTCTTGTCCCTTTGGATTAATTCCACCGTGGGTTGGCCCCACTTTTGAGATATGGGATCGTCGCCAGTGATTTGGTATCACACGTGGGTTGGCCCCACACCTAATTATTCGTGACTTTGGTCACCAGTGATTTGGTATCACAATTGTGTCTTTGGACACCAGTGGTTTGGCACCACCAGTGGTTTGGTAACACACGGGGTAGAAAAGGAGTTATGGATGGCTAGGTTGGGTGCATTATACATGTATGTGCTTCGTTATAATTTGTGTAAGTATGTGGCATTTACCAGGGAGAGGGAATATGCACTGAGTCTTGGTGACTCACCTTCTCCCTTATCATTTCAGGTGATTCGTGAGATCGCGGATGAGGAACCGGATGAACTCGAGGAGGCCATGCAATAAATTTTGGTTCTACGTGAACTTTGGTTTGAGAACTTTACTTTATTTATACTTGGTTTTTATATTTTGTGGGTTTGTAATAAGGCCTCTCTAAATTATGGTTTGGACTATTTTTATGTTTTGAGCATGTTTTAAATATGGGTTATAAATTTCTTGATTATTATAATAAATTGAGCACAAAGTTTTCTAAACTATACAACGCGATGATTTTAAAAGCGTTACCATCGGGTAACATAAATTATTTGACAATTTTAACAACTTGAATGGTTTTCGATAATTTAAATGATTTTCAAATATTAAGTTTCTACATTCAAATGCGAATGGCTTTCAAAGTAATAATTCGAGTTTTCTTAAAATGATATAAATGTTTTCTAACCTATGATTTATTCGCCTATTTTAAAGTTTTACGTAATTTCAAAGTAAATTATTAGTTTTAATTTATTATATACATGATTTCTTCAAATATAGAATTTCAAAAGGGTTTTTCACAAAAATTAAATCGTTAACTCGTTTTTCTTCAAAGTATTTTCCTTAGTGACATACCAGATTCGGTCATGGCGTATTGACCGAGTTTGGGGTGTTACAACATAAGAAATCCCTAAAACCCCCTGAAGGAATTGAAGGAGAGGTCCTCCGTCTTGAGTATGATTCCGGCTTCTTGAGATGAATCAACTGGCTATCTTCGAGTAAATCCCCACAAGTCTACCCTTTTTGGCCTAGCTGGACGCCCCCTGACTAAAGCCTTGGGTTCCCCCTTTTTATGTTATACTTATGGTGTTTATATAGGCTTCTGAAAGTGTTTCTTCACCCCTAAGTATCCTAATATGAGTGAAATTTCTCTTTGTCAAGACAGGGACACACCCATGGCATACGCCCGTGTAAGTCATGGCCAGGCCGTGCTCGAGACTTTTGAATGGGGCACGGCCGTACGGTCTTGGGCCCAGGCCGTGTTGATTTCAGGATATGGCCCATTTACTCTATTTTGGGCCCGTTTCTCATTCTTTTCATCATTCAGTGCTCTTCTGAGTATAAAACATGAAAATAAAGGATTAAAAGCACCAAATTACATAATTCAAGGCTTAAATCATCCAAAAGCATGCTAAATGTGGGCTTAAAATATGTTACTTTTACGGTTTATCAGGGTTCTTTTGTGATCTACCCCTCGAAGATACATTGCTTGATCTCACTTCTTGCTTTCTTTCCTTCTCCTCCCTCTTAGGACAATTTCGGATAAAATGATCGGGGGAACCACACTTATAACAATTCCAGTTGTTTCCCCAACACTCCCTAATGTGCTGCCTACCACAAATTGGACACTCCAGTTTAGACTTCGAATTGCCCACACTTGCCATCGAAGTGGCTTGAACTCTCGAGTCGGAGTATGTGTTGCCTTGATCATGATGTGAATGTCCAACTAATGCTGTCGTCCGAGGGTTCATTTCCTTGAACCTCTTCGATTGAGCTTTGATAAACCATAATATATACATATTTTAATCCCACATTTGGCATACTTTTGGATGATTTATCCCTCCAATTGTGAAATTTGATGCTCCTAATCATTTAATTTCATGTTTTATACTCAGGAGAGCTTAGGGGGTCGAAAAGAACGAGAAATGGGCCAAAAACGGAGAAAATGGGCCAAAGAAAGAAATCCAGACGACCTAGAATTCGCCACATAACCGTGCCACTTTAGCAGACTCGAACACGGCCCAGGGCTCGATTCACATGGGTGTGCCATATGGGTGTGTCCCTGCCGTGACTTGTTTTAATTCCACTCAAAAAAGGATACTTAGAGGCAAAGAAAGACATTCCAAAAGCCTATATAAACACCCTAGAGGGGAACCTAAAGGGGGGCGTTCGAGAGTTTGATAGAAGGCCTCTGTCAGGGCTTTTTGGAGGCCGGAGAAGCCAAGCCAGAGAGGGTTGAATTGTGGGATTTACTTGAAGACAGACAGTTGATCCATCTCAAGAAGCCGGAATCATACTCAAGACAGAAGATCTTCCCTTCAATTTCCTTCAGGGGGTTTTAGGGTTTTTCTTATGTTTTATTTTATACTTTCTTCTGAGATGTATTCTTTTATAAACATGAACTAAAACCCTCAAATACCTGAGGGGGATGAAACCTAATACGGATCTTGTTATTGTTTTCTGACCTATATAATAAATACTTGATTTGTTCTTAATTATGTGTTATTAATTCTTGCTTTGATGTTTCAGGATATTGATTCAAGTATTGATGTGCTTAGGCAGTAGAGCAAAAGTCCATGTTTAAGAGTAGATCTAGCATAGTTAAGTGGAGTTGATCGCACTCCTAGAGATAGGACGACGAAAATCTGTCGGATTAGGGTCAATCCTAATATGGGAGTCTATACATCAAGTTAATGCAAATCTAGGGGTTTTAATTAGAAAGGGATTTCAATTAATCAACCAAGGGTTAGACATTAGTAGCCTCGAGAGAGGTATTAATATAAATTAGGGAATCCTACGGATCAAGTCAAGTGAATAAATCGTCTGGTTCAGAGTTATATAACAAGTGAAGTCTAGGTGGATTCTTCCTCGGGTATTGTCTTAATCAATTGGTTTTCCCAAAAGTATTTCCCCAATTCATTCTCTTTGTCTTAGCATCTTTAGCTTAGTAATTAGTTAGTCTTAGATTAAATAACAATTCTCTTAGTTCTTGGCAAAATAATAGAAAGATAGTAATTACTAGTATTCTTGGTCCTTGTGGATACGTTATTTTTGATCTAGCCATAGCTATACTACCAAACGATAGGTGCGCTTGCCTTATTCGTTGTCATAGTTAGGTTGGACACGATCAAGTTTTTGGTGCCGTTGTCGGGGACTAAGATATTAGGAACACTTGATTTTTATTACTTTAGCCATTATTTTTATTTATTTTTTATTTTTATTTTTCTAATTTTTTTCTTTTCCTTGCTTCTGATAGGTTTTTCTAGTTTATGACTAGAAAGAACCTGTCAAGACCCTTGATTTTTTACAGTAATATAGAAAGTACCGTTCGCAGAAACAGAAGAGAAATAAGGTGAAGTTTACAATACATAGTAGAAGAGTAAGAAGACGATACCAGTACTACCGAAAAGATGGCTGATAATAATCCGCTACCTCCTGTGGTTACCGCAAACCCGGTGAATCAAAATCCTGCTCCTCGTACTATGTATGATTATGCTAAACCTAATCTAACAGGAACTGAGTCAAGTATTGTTAGACCTACTATTGCTGCATATAATTTTGAACTGAAACCTAACACAATTCAGATGATACAATAATTTGTTCAGTTTGATGTTCTATAGGATAAAGATCCAAATAATCACTTGGCGAATTTCCTAGAATTTTGCGATACTTTCAAAATAAATGGCATTTCTAATGATGCCATTCATCTTCGGTTGTTTCCCTTTTCATTGAGAAACAAAGCTAAGCAGTGGTTGAACTCATACGAGGATCAATCACTACATGGGAACAAATGACCAAAAAACTTTTGCTAAAATATTTTCTGCCAGCTAAAATGGCGAAGTTGAGGAATGATATCTCTTCTTTTTTGTAGATGGATTTAGAGACACTTTACAATGCATGGGAATGATACAAGGATCTTTTGAGAAGGTGCCCGCACCATGGGTTACCCTTTTGGTTACAAGTCCAAACCTTTTACAACGGTGTAAACCGCCCATGTAACACCCCTATTCTGAGTCCGTCGCTGGATTAAGGTTAGGAGCATTACCGGATAGATTGGAAACATTCACAGACAAAATCATACATTCAATCATCATTCTCAGAAATAATGTCCCTTTAACGGGTCTTCGAGACCTTAATCATACTTATAAGTCAAGTCAAGACTAAACTGAAACATATATGAAATTCCATGAAAATTTGAAACTTTTCTAAAATACAAGGGAGACACGCTCGTGGGAGGAGACCGTGTGCCGTCCACGGCTTCTAGACACCCCCGTGTATCCATCCTTGTTTAAACAACTATACCAACATGGCCATTAGGCACGCTCGTGTGGCATGGCCGTGTACTTTTAGGTCATATACTGACTTCCTCACCACGGCCACCAAGTATGCCCGTGTCGAGGCTGTGTACTTTTAGGTCATATACTGACTTCAACCACACGGCCTGAGCACACGCCCATGCTTTGAACGTGTGTCCTACACAGTCTTTACACACGGCCGTGTAAAATGACCGTGGTCTAATTTTATTTAAAACATTAAGGTGCAGGGTTAACACGGTTTAGACACACGCCCGTGTGTCTAACCGTGTAGGTAACTAGAGGCTATTTACCAAGCCATTTGCCTCCCTGAAATTAAGATCAACCCAACTCAAAACAATACAATTCATTACTAACAATTTTCAAGAATAATACTATATATTTCATTGATATCTATATACAAACAACCTAACCAAGTTTGGCCAACCACTTAGCCATATACAAAAGAATAATAAACTTGATAGCCTATACAATGGCATTGCACAAAACATGTTCTCAAAATGAATGATTCCGTTACATGCCATACTTAGTAATATAATTTGGCTATACCAAAATAAGGGTCGATAGTGTGCTACGAGCTCCGACTCCAATGATCCACAAATTAGCTTGGCGGGACTACATAGAAAGAAACAATCAAAGACGTAAGCATTTAGCTTAGTAAGTTTGCATGAATAACACGTAATAAATAAACTTGCTTCAGATAAACCATTTGACATAAGAATGGTATCATTATCTCATCTATAAAGCTTACTTACTCATACATGATTCTTACTTGTCTCATAGTACTCACTAATCTCATACTTGTAAGGTAACAAGATGCCTGTATCACTTGATCACATTGATCAGCATACTTAAACCTAATAATTATGTCTTCTAACTCATCATTCATAACATGAATAATATTCAATTTCAACTTGGTAATAGCTATGCTTTCTTTACATTCTTGTTTTCACATTTTAGCTTACTCATTTGCCCGATGAATTTCCATGAACTATCGAGAATACTAGATCTCTTATCATGTACTACATGCCAATGCCATACTCTAGATATGGACTTATATGGAAGATCTCTTCTTGAATCAATGCCAAGCTTGCCTTGGTCTTACATGATAACTTATTCAATGCCAAGCTTAGGTCCTTGGACTTACATGATAACTTGCTTGATCACTTGATCAATGCTAAGCTTGAGTCCTTGGGCTTACATGATAACTTGCTTGATAACTTGATCAATGCCAAGCTTGAGTCCTTGGGCTTACATGATAACTTGCTTGATAACTTGATCAATGCCAAGCTTGAGTCCTTGGGCTTACATGATAACTTGCTTGATAACTTGATCAATGCCAAGCTTGAGTCCTTAGGCTTACATGATAACTTGCTTGATAACTTGATCAATGCCAAGCTTGAGTCCTTAGGCTTACATGATAACTTGCTTGATTGCCGATGCCATGCCTTGGCTTGGTCTTATACGGAATTTCTTATCTCATGTAATAGACCGTATCTCCCGGGTAATTCACCTTCAATCGGGACTTTTTCTTGTTTAATCTTATTGATTTCTTTGTTTAACATAACATTAAACCATTCATGATAACACTGTATATTATACTAAGCAATTAAATGATAAAATCATAAAGCTTAGAACTCATACAAACTTACCTCAATATACAAAATGTATGTAGTTATGCAATTTAGTCCTCGACTTTGTTCTTGCCTCGGTTTCGATCCGGGCTTTGTTTTTCTTGATCTATAGTCATAAATAGATCATTTAATAATCACATTGACTAAATTAACTCATAACTCATAATTTGGCAAATTCACTATTTTGCCCCTATACTTTCTCATATTTGCACTTTTGCCCTAAGGCTCGTAAAATGATTTTCATGCAACTTTCTTAAACTACATGCTTACTTGAATCATTTTTTCTACTATAGCAATCATCAATTCTCTCTATTTCCAATAGGTATGACCAATTTTTATAACTTTTACAAAATGGTCCATACTATCATGTTTCATGAAATTCATTAAAGAAAAGATGTTTATCTAACATCAAACTCTCATAAACTCCCACAAAACATCATTTAGCATGCATATCACTCATGGGTACATTTTTAAACATGCATCTTAGCTCATCAAATAGCTAAAAATAGCTCACTCATGCTACCGGGACTTTAAAAGTACGAATAATATCAAAAACCGAGCTTAGGAGCACTTACTAGCAAGCTTGAAAAATTGAAGAACCCTAGCTATGGCTTCCTTCAATTTTTGGCAATGGGGGAAGAAGATGATGAGATTTTTATCATCTTTTTCCTATTTTAATTACTTATTAGACAAATGACCAAAATACCCTTATTACTAAAAATTTCTATAATACCATCTCAAGGCCAATTTTGTCCAAAAATTAAATTTTGGGCAAATTGTTACTTAAGGGCACATAATTCATATTCTAAAGCTATTTCATACAAAAAGCTTCTAGAAACTCAAATTTTGCAACTTTTGCAATTTAGTCCTTTTTGGACCAATCAACCTCAATTTAATAAAATTGCTTCATGAAACTTTTATACTAGCATGCAAACATAATATAAACTTTGAAAACTCATAATTTCACCTCAGATTCGTGGTCTTGTACCACTATTCTGGCTAGGCCCTAAATCGGGCTGTTACAATTCTCCTCCTCTTAGGGATTTTCGTCCTCAATAATCTTACCAACAAAACTGTTTGGATACTGGTTTCTCATACTCTCTTTTGGTTCCCATGTAGCTTCTTCTGTTCCATGTCTTTGCCACCATACTTTCACTAGAGCGATACTTTTATTTCGTAACTGTTTGAATTCTCGAGCTAAAATCTTGATTGGTTCTTCAGCATAAGTCATGTCGGGAAGAACAATAAAGAATATCCATCCTACAATCCTGGCTTAGAAAGCAAACAGATAAACTATATAGGTAATAATTCTAAACCTCAAAATAACCTGTATAGTAACACTTACAATCCAGGTTGGAGGAACCATCCCAATATTTCATGGGGTGGTCAAGGAAATCAAAGACAACAACCCCTCCCAAGCTTCTAACAGCAACCCTACCCACAGGAAAATAAGCCGGCCCTTGAGGAGATGCTAACAAAATTTATTGCGGTGTCAGAAACCCATTTCCAAAACACCAAAACAGCACTTAAAAATCAAGAAGCATCGATTCAAGGGATCAAGAACCAATTAGGACAGCTTGCTAAACTGATCTCTGAATGACCACAAGATAGCTTGCCAAGCAACACTGAAACTAACCCGAAGAAGCAACTTCAAGCAATAACCACTCATGATAGTGAAGGGGTAGATGAACCCAAAGTAAGCCAAGAGAATGTGGTAGAGGAAGGTAAGGATGAGGTAAGCCATGATAAACCAAAACCGGTAATCAAAGAGTACCAACCTCATGTGCCATACCCCAATGGGATGAAGAAAGACAACACCGATGAACAATTCGGTAAATTTCTTAAACTTTTAAAGAAATTACATATTAACTTATTGTTTCTTGAAGCTCTTTCACAGATGCCAGATTCTAGGAAATTTTTTAAAGAGCTTTTGAAAAACAAACGGAAGGTAGACGAGGAGTCGCATGTGGAGCTAAACGCAGTGTGCTCAGTAATTTTGCAAAATAAACTACCATGAAAATTAAAAGATCCAGGGATTTTTACAATTCCATGTTTAATTGGTAGTTGATCGCTGTAAATCAGTGTTTTAAAATTTATAAAAGAATGATCAAAAACTTGAAAACTAACTCTGACAACGATTAAAGGCAAGTGTACCTATCGAACAGTAGTATAGCTTAGGCAAGACCGAATATCGAACCCAAAGGAACTAAGAGTACTAATACTAACTTTCTTTTTATTATTTAGCCTTAAAAATAGAGTAAAGTTGCTTTAAACTATCTTGACGAAGACTAAACTAAGGACACAAAGACAAAAAGGAGGAATAGGAAAATAACTTTGAAGGAAAACTCAGTTGATTACGACGATACCCTTAGGAAGAATCCACCTAGACTTCACTTGTTATCTAAACTTGAATTATATGATTTCTTTTACTTAGCTTGATCCGTAAGACTCCCTAACCTATATTAAACCCTCTCTCGAGGTGAATAACGTCTAACCCTGTAACATCCTAGATTAGGGGTTATGCGTTCGTGCATAATTCATGAGTAGTAGGTTTTGGCAGTGTTTGGAAGTGAATTAAGGGTTTTTTAAAATTCTGGGATGGAAGAGAAAGCTTTGGACAATTATTGGTTTTTAAGTTAAAAAGGGGGAGCTAGGCTAAGGTAGCCTTAAGAAAAGTTTTGGGGAGTTTAGGACACAAGAAGTGATGTGGAAAAGTGGCAAGGGACGCCACCTAAGGTGCAAGGGTGGTTGCGTCACTTGGAGTGCCCAGGGGAAGAGGTTCGAGCGACGTAGGAAGCATTAAGGACTTTTATTTTTTTTGGAGTTAAAAAGGCAATTGGGCCAGGGAGGCCTTAAGGGAAGTTATAGGCGCTTTTGGACACAAAGAGTGCCTTGGTAAAGTGGCTGCAAGGCGCCACTTAAGCCTTGGGCAAGTAACGCCTCAAGCAATGGTTAGAGGGCCCAGGTTCGAGTTGCGAAGGAAGCAGGAAGGAGCATTTATTAAGGAGCTTGGCTAAGGAGGTTTTAAAACAAATTATGGGGAGTTGATGACACAAAAGAACCAGCAGCAAAGTGGCTTGGATGCTTGCGGCAAAGGGAGCTTCAAGAGGGCTCAAGTTCGAGTCTTATGGGCAGCATAAGCTTGTTTTTATTTTTCCAAGTTGGCGCTAAGGGGGAAGAAGGCCTTAAAAAGAATTGTTGGGGGTTTATGACGCAAAGGAGCTAGCAGCAAAGTGGCTGGTAGCGTGTGGTGACACCAGCAGGTCTCATGTTCGATTCACATGGGCAGCAAGGAGTGGGGTTTTATTTTTTTGGCTTGTGACGTCAAGATGGGGGAAAAGTTGGACGGTAATTGGACTTCTAATTGGATGAGGATTAAGCCTATTTATCCTTTTAAAATTCGGCTAAGAGTAGGATGTATGTGGATTTAGTTTGTTTTTTTTATTTATTTTGAATAAATGAAGATAAAGGATAAATGATGGGTTATTATTAGTATTATTTTTATTAAGAGATGGGAGATAATTGTTGGATTAAATTCTCTTAATTTGAATAAAGTGATAATTAAAGAGATAAAGCTATCAAAATATGGAGGAGTGATGGCCAAGTAAGGGAGTCTTGGCCTAGTAATTTCGGCAAAAGGAGGAAAACTAAGGCCATTCAACATTCTTTCTTCTTCTTTTCTCATATGCCGAATTCTCTAAGCATCTCTTCATCTCTTTTATTTTTACTAAAGCTAAAATACTCTATGTTTTAGCCGAAACTTCTTCCAAATTCCATTAGTGCCGATTCCTTCTAAGCCTAATATCCCTCTTTCCTTTCATCTTTGAAAAGCCGAATACATAGGTGGCTCATAGCCGATTATTCTTCAAGTCTTCATAGCCGAATCTTTGAGGGGCTTCAAGCATAGGTGCTGTCGATTTCTTCAAGTAAGGGTAAGATCCAAATATTGGTTTCCATTCTTTATGTTTTAGACTTATCGAAATTTAGGGACTAATCCCTATTATTAATCTTGGTCGAATTATGGAAGGAAGGTTTCGGGATTTATGTGTTGTCGACATCAAGAAAAGATCTTTCGGGATTTTTAAGATTCAAGGTAAGATGACATTCGGCCTTAGGCCATTCTTAATGTGTTTAAATGTTAGGAATTGATCTAACATGTATCCATGGGAATTTCGACAGACATCTGAGGCAAGGGATACTTTTCGAGATTTGAGAATTTTAAGGTAACTGTACTCTCATATTCGGCCAAGGGCCTATCTTAGTACCTAAATCTATTTGTTTTAACCGAAAACTAACCGATTCAAGGGATCTCGTGATTAGCCAATTTCAAAGGGGAAGAATACAAGTTTTCGGGATTTGATTAATTATCAAATAGACAGCAAGGTAAGACTTTGTTTGTGATAAACCCTTCGGGATTTAATCTTATAGTCGAATAGGTTTTTGCTCAATATCGAGTGATTGACCGAATGTAGGGAGTTAAAGATCTAAGGCGATAGATCGGTTTGGAAATCGAGTGAATTTGCTTAAGGAATCGTGTGTGTAATTTACACTAACTTTTAATAAGATTTATGGCAATGTTTAATATATGCATGTTTATAAGAATGTGAATATGGCTAAGGTACCGTGTTATGGTACAAAGTACTCAGGTACGTTTCCTACTCCTACTAGGATTATGAGATATGTTATCTTTAACATGTGAAAAGTGATAAGAATGTGAATTTAAGTATGATATGCATGATATGTATGATATGGGGCATTCGGGTTATATGAAAGGGGAAGTGAATGTGGTGACTATTGTCACGATATAAGAATGTGGTGACTTCGGTCATAATTATCTGAATGTGTGACTTCGGTCGCAATTATCTGAATGTGGTGACTTCGGTCACAATTATTTAATCCGGTGGCTATGCCACAAATTTTATAAGGGCGATGAGCACGTCGACTGCAGCGACTGCCTTCGATGGTGTGTAGCGGATGGAGGGTTGACTTAGTAGTCCCCACGGTGTGCAGGATGGTACAGGTGATGTGTAGCGGATGGCATATAGGTTTTGGGTTCGAGTTGCATCACTTTTTCTATCTGATATATGAATGTGTACGTGATATGATAATGTATGCCTGAATTATTAAATCTTAGTGTTGGTTACACATTGTGTCTGTTGACTCACCCCGTTGGGGAACTTTTTCTTACAGGTGACGATCAGTAATGGACCGGGATCGGCAGAAGCTTAGGGATGGCCATGCTCAGCAAAAAATTCATTTTATTTGGACTATTTTATTTTAAGTACTTTGGTTTTAATTTTGGGATTTATTTGATGTAATAAGGCCATAGTAGGATTACTTTATTTTACTTTTATTTACTATGTACGAATTTCTATCAAGTAAAGTTTAAGTAAATTTATTTTAAAACAAAGCCTAAACATTTTGTCACCTAAAGTAAAGGATTTTAATAATGAAATAAACTTGTTTTCAACTCAAGCCCAACCCAAAAAAATCTTTCCTTTCAAACCACACAAGCTTTTCCTAAGTAACAAAAGAATTTTGAATCGGTTTACTTCGAGGAACATACTAGATCCGGTCCAGGCTCGTGGGCTGGTATGGGGTGTTTCAATTTGGTATCAGAGCCCAGTTTTAAACCTTCGGCCTAGGGGTTTAAGGCCCAAAACATTTTCAAAGCGAGCCCAAATGAGTTTTATGAAAATATTTTTGAAATAAGCAGGTTTTTAGCATGGCACCCAAGTCTCCGACCCGCAGTCCACCAGGTAAGTACCCCTATTCATTGTGTGAATTATAAATTGTAGAAGGGTAAGAATGGAACGTAGAATTAGTATGATAAGTATGTGAACCCTAGGACTAGTTTACCCCAACAATCACATAAGACTTAAAGGCCTAATTAAAACAAACCTGTGGTTAAGTCAACGAGTCAGGGTGTGGCAACCATGGTGCGCATGTCTAGGATTGGATCCGAAAGAGCCTGGTACTTAAGTAGTCCTAGTGACTCACCTCCTCTTCGCAGGTATCCTACCTGGTGCGTAGCTTCGGTTCACCCTAACCAAGAGGACTTATTCACGGGCTAAACCCCTAACTAAAACCCGAAAAGGACTAGCCATGTTTTCATGGAAACCCTAGTTTTAAAATCCCCAAATTTACCCCTTTGAATAGTAACAAAAACTTACTTTTAGAGAATTTTCAAAATACTCCCAATTTACAAAAAAAAAAAAAAAAAAAACTAAAATGCCCCTAGTGGCGAAATTACAAAAAACGCCCTATCTGATTTCAATAAAATTTTCTTACTTCATAAAATGACCAAAAATCCTAAATTACAAAGTATCGAAATACCTTGATTTTGAAAAATTTACGAAATTACCCTTGATCGACAAAATTACCAAAATGACCCTAATTTCCAAAATTTTTGCAACATCACCATTTTGAAAAACAAATTCTCAAAAGAACCCCCAAGTTTTACAAATTTTGAAATACCCCGGAATTATTAAAACTTTACAAATTCACCCTGGTTTATTACCAAAATACCCCGAGTCTTAAAATTACCGAAATACCCTCGAATTTCAAAATTTCCAAAAGTACCCTGGGAACGCAAAATTACCAAAATACCCTTATTGACAAAATCACCAAGGAACCTTATTTTGAAAAATTACGAAAATACCCCTGTAGGACAAATTACGAAAATACCCCTGGGGTAGGAATAGACTAAAATAGAGAAATAGAGAACGGGTGTGAATGAATGTTTGAATGAATGTACTTCTCTGAATTAGGATAGAAAACTTGAACTGTGATTGATCGAAAGAACTACTTCTAAATATCTTTATTTCATAAAATTGTTCGCGGTTAATAAGTGGAACAAAATTCTGATGCATAAAACTTTTTAATCAGATTAAATCGCGGCGTTAGAAATGAGTTCTAGGGGACGTGAACTTAGAGATTATGCCTAGGAAGTATGATGGTTCTATTAAGATCAGAGTGCGCAGCATAAGCGTAGTGTGGTGAGTTAAGATGTACGATTATTCGTTAGTAAGTAATTTCGAGGACGAAATTATATTCAATGAGGGTAGAACTCTAACATCCTAGATTAGGGGTTATGCGTTCGTGCATAATTAATGAGTAGTAGGTTTTGGCAGTGTTTGGAAGTGAATTAAGGGTTTTTTAAAATTCTGGGATGGAAGAGAAAGCTTTGGACAATTATTGGTTTTTAAGTTAAAAAGGGGGAGTTAGGCTAAGGTAGCCTTAAGAAAAGTTTTGGGGAGTTTAGGACACAAGAAGTGATGTGGAAAAGTGGCAAGGGACGCCACCTAAGGTGAAAGGGTGGTTACGTCACTTGGAGTGCCCAGGGGAAGAAGTTCGAACGACGTAGGAAGCATTAGGGACTTTTATTTTTTTTTAGAGTTAAAAAGGGAATTGGGCCAGGGAGGCCTTAAGGGAAGTTATAGGCGCTTTTGGACACAAGGAGTGCCTTGGTAAAGTGGCTGCAATGCGCCACTTAAGCCTTGGGCAAGTGACGCCTCAAGCAATGGGTAGAGGGCCCAGGTTCGAGTTGCGAAGGAAGCAGGAAGGAGCATTTATTTTTGCATCAATAAGGAGCTTGGCTAAGGAGGTTTTAAAACAAATTATGGGGAGTTGATGACACAAAAGAACCAGCAGCAAAGTGGCTTGGACGCTTGCGGCAAAGGGAGCTTCAGGAGGGCCCAAGTTCGAGTCTTGTGGGCAGCATAAGCGTGTTTTATTTTTCCAAGTTGGCGCTAAGGGGGAAGAAGGCCTTAAAAAGAATTTTTGGGGGTTTATGACGCAAAGAGCTAAGCAACAAAGTGGTACAGTAGCGTGTGGTGACACCAAAGCAGTCTCATGTTCGATTCACATGGGCAGCAAGGAGTGGGGTTTTATTTTTTTGGCTTTTGACATCAAGAATGGGGGAAAAGTTGGACGGCAATTGGACTTCTAATTGGATGAGGATGAAGCCTATTTATCCTTTTAAAATTCGGCTAAGAGTAGGATATATGTGGATTTAGTTTGTTTTTTTTTTATTTATTTTGAATAAATGAAGATAAAGGATAAATGATGGGTTATTATTAGTATTATTTTTATTAAGAGATAGGAGATAATTGTTGGATTAAATTCTCTTAATTTGGATAAAGTGATAATTAAAGAGATAAAGCTATCAAAATATGGAGGAGTGATGGCCAAGTAAGGGAGTCTTGGCCTAGTAATTTCGGCAAAAGGAGGAAAACTAAGGCCATTCAACATTCTTTCTTCTCCTTTTCTCATATGCCGAATTCTCTAAGCATCTCTTCATCTCTTTTATTTTTACTAAAGCCAAAATACTCTGTGTTTTAGCCAAAACTTCTTCCAAATTCCATTAGTGCCGATTCCTTCTAAGCCTAATATCCCTCTTTCCTTTCATCTTTGAAAAGCCGAATACATAGGTGGCTCATAGCCGATTATTCTTCAAGTCTTCATAGTCGAATCTTTGAGGGGCTTCAAGCATAGGTGCTGTCGATTTCTTCAAGTAAGGGTAAGATCCAAATATTGGTTTCCATTCTTTATATTTTAGACTTATCAAAATTTAGGGACTAATCCCTATTATTAATCTTGGTCGAATTATGGAAGGGAGGTTTCAGGATTTATGTGTTGTCGACATCAAGAAAAGATCTTTCGGGATTTTTAAGATTCAAGGTAAGATGACATTCGGCCTTAGGCCATTCTTAATGTGTTTAAATGTTAGGAATTGATCTAACATGTATCCATGGGAATTTCAACAGACATCTGAGGCAAGGGATACTTTTCGGGATTTGAGAATTTTAAGGTAAGTGTACTCTCATATTCGGCCAATGGCCTATCTTAGTACCTAGATCTATTTGTTTTAACCGAAAACTAACTGATTCAAAGGATCTCGTGATTAGCCAATTCCAAAGGGGAAGAATACAAGTTTTCGGGATTTGATTAATTATCAAATCGACAGCAAGGTAAGATTTTGTTTGTGATAAATCCTTCGGGATTTAATCTTATAGTCGAATAGGTTTTTGCTCAATATCGAGTGATTGACTGAATGTAGGGAGTTAAAGATCTAAGGCAGTAGATCGAATTTCAGGAAATCAGTGAATTTGCTAAGGGAATCAGGTGTGTACCCCACACTAACTTTTAATAAGATTTATGGCAATATTTAATATGTGCATGTTTATAAGAATGTGAATATGGCTAAGGTACCGTGTTATGGTACAAAGTACTCAGGTACGTTTCCTACTCCTACTAGGATTATGAGATATGTTATCTTTAACATGTGAAAAGTGATAAGAATGTGAATTTAAGTATGATATGCATGATATGTATGATATGGGGCATTCGGGTTATATGAAAGGGGAAGTGAATGTGGTGACTATTGTCACGATATAAGAATGTGGTGACTTCGGTCACAATTATCTGAATGTGGTGACTTCGGTCACAATTATCTGAATGTGGTGACTTCGGTCACAATTATTTAATCCGGTGGCTATGCCACAAATTTTATAAGGGCGATGAGCACGTCGATCGGCGCAATTGCGCGCCTTCGATGGTGTGTAGCGGATGGAGGGTTGACTTAGTAGTCCCCACGGTGTGCAGGATGGTACAGGTGATGTGTAGCAGATGGCATATAGGTTTTGGGTTCGGGTTGCATCACTTTTTCTATCTGATATATGAATGTGTATGTGATATGATAATGTATGCCTGAATTATTAAATCTTAGTGTTGGTTACACATTGTGTCTGTTGACTCACCCCGTTGGGGACTTTTTCTTTCAGGTGACGATCAGTAATGGACCGGGATCGGCAGAAGCTTAGGGATGGCCATGCTCAGCAAGAAATTCATTTTATTTGGACTATTTTATTTTAAGTACTTTGGTTTTAATTTTGGGATTTATTTAATGTAATAAGGCCATAGTAGGATTACTTTATTTTACTTTTATTTACTATGTATGAATTTCTATCAAGTAAAGTTTAAGTAAATTTATTTTAAAACAAAGCCTAAACGTTTTGTCACCTAAAGTAAAAGATTTTAATAATGAAATAAACTTGTTTTCAACTCAAGCCCAACCCAAAACAATCTTTCCTTTCAAACCACACAAGCTTTTCCTAAGTAACAAAAGAATTTTGAATCGGTTTACTTCGAGGAACATACCAGATCCGATCCAGGCTCGTGGGCCAGGTATGGGGTGTTTCAAACCCTAGGTTAATTAGTGGAACTCTCGTTCGCTTATAATAATCCCCTAGGATAGCAGTAAATCGATCAATGGACTCCCATATTAGGTTTCACCCTAATCCGGCAAAATCTCATAACCCTATCTCTAGGCGTTCGATCAACTCCGCTTAATTATGTTAGATCTACTCTTAGGCAGGGTCTATTCCTCCTCCACCTAAGCACATTGGATTTGGATTAGGCAACATAATTAAGGACAAACTAAGTAATTATCATATAACTTAAAAATCAAAAAAAAAATATCCATCTAGGTTTCATCCCCTTCAGGTATATGAAGGGTTTAGTTCATAATGAATAAACAAAACATCGCAAGAGAAAAGATAAAACAAAACATAAGAAAATCCTAAAACCCCCTGAAGGAATTGAAAGAGAATTCCGCCGGCTTGAGTATAATTTCAGCTTCTTGGGATGGATCACCTGGCTATCTTTGCAATTTTTCCCTAACTCTAACCTTCCCGGCTTGGCTCCTTGGCCTAGCTTTGACGCTGGTTTCGGCTTCTGTCGAACTTCGCTTTCAAGTTTCCCCTTGGGTGTTTATATAGACTTTATGATGCTTTACTTGGCCCCTAAGTTTCCTAATTTAAGTAGAATTCCTGCTAGGGTGTTTGAATAGGCTTTGGAATGTGTTTCTTTGCCTCCAAGTATCCTTTCCCGAATGAAATTTCTCTTTCCAACGATAGGGACACGGCCATGGCACATGCCCGTGTGAATCGTAGCTAGCCCGTGTTTGGACTTTTAATGAGGCACGATCGTGTTTATCGGGGTCCAGGCCGTGTTCTAGTAATTTAATGAGGCACGGCCGTGTGGCTTGAAGTCCAGGCCGTGTCGATTCTGTGAATTGGCCCATTTGGCCCGTTTTAAGCCCATTTTATGTTCCTTTCATCCGTGGGTGCTTTCCTGAGTATAAGACATGAAAATAAAGGATTAAGAGCACCTTTTTATATAAATCGAGGTTTAGATTATCCAAAAGCATGCTAAATGTGGGCCTAAAATATGCTACTTTTACGGTTTATCAGTAGTTTATTTGTTGATATTACTTTATCTGATTTAGGGGCAAGCATCAACGTTATGCCTTATAAAATGTTTAAACAGCTAGGTCTAGGGAAGCCCAAACAAACTAGGATGAGCATTCAATTAGCTGATAAAACTATTCGAATTCCTACCGGTATAATTGAAGATGTACTCGTGAAAATTGATAAATTCATATTCCTCGTAGACTTTGTCATTTTAGACATGGATGAGGACAATAATATCCCTTTAATTTTAGGAAGACCCTTTGATACAAATCGTATCGGGTTTGAAAACGAATTGTAAATGTTGCCCGATTGTAAATTCGGTAGTTTTTCTTTTAGATAATAAAAGGGGTAATTTATTGATAATATCTTTGAAAAATAAAGATAGGTAAGTAGTTGAGGTGGATACGAATTTGAAGCAAGAAAGAACCTTTAATAGAAATTAAAGACCCGAATCTTATAAGCTTCAAATTGATGAAAGGATTTTGGGTAAATAACCGAGATCTACTATCTAGCGAGATAGGAACCTATGGTATAGATAAATGAACGCCACACCCAGGAGGATGATAAGTTCGAAACAAGGATAGAATGACGCCACTAGAAACTAGATAAGTCAATTCGAACCTTGAAGAATTAGGAGAGTGAATTAAACTCACCAAAAGAAAATATTCATTCATCCATTCTTAGTGCCGCATGCTTCATCTTGTTCATTCCAACTTGATTAATTTATTCCAAGTGCCAACCATACTTAAGCTCCACCAAGTCTTGTTGCCGCATGCTCCATGATGTTTGTCTTTTAGCTACCATTTGTTGTTTCCGCTTCTTCCACTAGTGTCCATGGGTCTTGCATTATTTATTTAATCTATGCCTTCCATTGTTGTCATCCAACTTGCATAAAAAACATGGAGCAAACTACAAACATATAAACCAACATTATTAGTAAAAATTCGGCTGAACATAATTAGCACAAATTTTAATTACTTTATTTAAGCACTAAGTAAAACACACTAACATTCAACTTCGACAAGAACATATTAAAAACTCGTGCTATTTAGATAAAGTAACATGAACTAAGAAAATGCAGCAAACTAATTAACTGACTGAAAATAAATCAAACATGCGTAATAAAGTGTTAAATAAACTAGCAGTCGAACTAGCTAGTATATTCAACTTCAAATAAATTGTAACAGTTCAGCATGTTCTTGGGCTCTTCTCTTTTGGTATCCCGAATTTGTGCCACCAAAGTCGACGCGACATCCTTGAATTGTTTGGCACGGGCACGCGTAATTGGCCCATTAGGTGGCTCGATTGGATCTTGGTTGACTTCCGTCACAGGCTTCTTAGGTGAGTTCATATCATCCCCTCCCTCTTTAAGTTGATTCGTCCTCGAATCATCACCTACATCGAAAGGAGACAAATCAGAGACATTAAAACTTGCACTCATATTATACTCACCTGGTAAGTCCAATTTATAATAGTTGTCATTAATTCGCTCAAGGACTTGAAATGGACCATATCCCCTCGGAAGAAGTTTGGATCGTCTTTGCGTGGGAAACCTTTCTTTGCGCATATGAACCCAAACCCAGTCCCCCAGTTCAAAACGAATGTGCCTACGGCCTTTGTTGGCTCGTTGCTCGTACTCCTTAGTTTTTGCCTCTATGTTGTCCCTAACCTTTTCGTGCAACTATTTAATATATTCAGCCTTGCGTTTTCCATCTACATGCACAGGTTGATTAGAAGACAAAGGTATTAGATCAAGCAGTGTTAATGGGTTAAAACCATACACAACTTCAAATGGGGAAAACTTAGTAGCAAAGTGTATAGAGTGATTGTAAGCAAACTCCACGTGTGGCAGGCAATCTTCCCATGTCTTTAAATTCTTTCGAATGATTGCTCGAAGTAATGCTGAAAGAATTTGATTTACCACTTTGGTTGACCGTCCGTTTGTGGGTGGCAGGTAGTAGAGAATAGTAACTTGGTTCCTAATCGCCCCCACAATGTCCTCCAAAAATGGCTAAGAAATTTTGCGTCCCGGTCGGACACGATCGTCTTATTCATGCCATGCAACCTAACCACTTCTTTAAAAAAAAAAATTAACAATATTCACAGCATCATCAGTTTTATGGCAAGCTATAAAGTGAACCATTTTAGAGAATCTATCCACAACCACAAATATCGAATCTCGGCCATTCTTGCTTCTTGCAAGCCGAGTATAAAATCCAGAGAAACATCAGTCCAAGGAGTTTTAGAAATGGGTAAAGGCTTATACAAACCGTGCGGATTAGTTCGAGACTTGGCCCTTTTACAGGCAACGCATCTCCCAAAATATCGTTCTACATCTCGTCACATCTTAGGCCAAAAGAAGTGCTCTTGGAGGGTGGCTAAAGTTTTAGCAACTCTGAAATGTCCCATCAATCCGCCACTATGAGCTTCAACTACTAGCACCTCTCGCACAAATCCTTGTGGAATGCACAGTTTCCCTTCTCGAAACAGATATCCGTCATGGCGGTAGTATTTCTCGTAGGCTCCTTTTTCACATAACTTGAAAAATTCACCAAAGTCAGTATTACTCGCATATAGGTCCTTAAGAAATACAAAGCCCGTCAATTTAGAATCCATCACATTTAACAAGGCATACCTTCGGGATAGTGCATCAGCAACTACGTTTTCCTTACCTTTTTTGTACTTAATGACATAAGGACATGATTCAAGAAATTCTACCCACTTAGCGTGTCACTTGTTGAGTTTATGCTGCCCCCTTAAATACTTCAATGACTCGTGGTCAGTATGAATCACAAATTCTTTGGGCAGTAGGTAGTGCTGCCATGTTTCCAAGGCTTGAATTAGAGCATACAATTCCTTGTCATATGTCGGGTAGTTTAAGACAGCACCGTTGAGCTTTTTGCTAAAGTACGCAATGGGGCGTCCGTCTTTCTTGCATAAATCTGAGCGCCAATACCTAATCCTGAGGAATCACATTCTAACTCGAAAGTTTTGTCAAAGTTTGGTAAAGCTAATAATGGTGCTTGAGTCAAATAGTCTTTAATTTTCAAAAATGCTTTCTCTTGTTCATCTCCCCAAACAAAGTTAGAATTCTTACGGATTACAGGGTTAATGGTGCGCCAACGTCTTTGAAGTTCGAGTGCTGACGAACCGTCGATAAATACTAGCCAGTCCATGAAAGCTTCGAACTTGGGAAATATTTGTCGGACGGGGCCATTCTTGGATCGTTTTAACCTTCTCTTGATCAACTTCAAGGCCTTCCGAACTGACAATAAAACCTAAAAACACAATTTTGTTAGTATAAAAATCACATTTCTGTAAATTTGCATATAAGGTCTCTTTTCGCAAAACTTCTAGGACAGACTTTAAATGTTTCACGTGCTCATCTAAAGTTATACTATAGACAAGTATGTCGTCAAAGTATATGACACAAAATCTACCGATAAATGATCGCAACACGTGGTTCATGAGTCGCATGAACGTGCTTGGGGAATTTGTTAGCCCAAATGGCATAACGAGCCATTCATAGAGTCCTTGCTTTATCTTGAAAGTAGTCTTCCATTCGTCACCCTCGTGCATACGTATTTGATGATATCCGCTTTTAAGGTCGATCTTTGAAAATAAGCTCGCTCCACTCAATTCGTCGAGCATGTCATCCAATCGCGGGATAGGGTGTCGGTACTTGATCGTGATCCTGTTGATGGCTCGGCAATCTACGCACATCCTCCATGTTTCATCTTTCTTGGGAACTAACAAGACGGGCACAGTACAAGGGCTTAAACTCTCGCGCACATAGCCCCTTTCAAGAAGTTCATTCACTTGTCTTTGAAGTTCCTTAGTCTCTTCTGGATTGCTTCTGTAAGCTGGTCTATTTGGAATTGCGGCTCTCGGCACGAAGTCTATCTGATGTTCTATTCGACGAATAGGAGGCAATCCACTTGGAATCTCTTCCGGGAATATGTCTCGGAATTCCTGTAACAAAGACAAAACAGGGGAAAGTAACTTGTCATCAAAATCGTTAGTTCCAAAGAGACTTTCCTTGTACATAAGTACCAATAGAGGCTATTTTAAAAACATTGACTTCCGGATTTCTTTCTCTTTAACATAAAAACTTTCTTTTTCACTCTCGCCTTTTGTTTCCTTTTCTTTTTGTTCCCTCTCTCTCTTTTTATCACTCATTTTCTTGCCTTTCTTCTTTTCTTTTTCTTTCTTATTTTTTCTGCTCACTTTCTTTTGATTTTTCAATTGATGCTTTCATCTTCAATTGATCTTCGTAAACTTGCTTTGGTGTTAGCAGAGCTAGTGTCACGTTCCGACCCAAATACTTGAAGGTGTACCGGTTGGTGTAGCCATCATGGATTGCTCGCTTGTCAAATTGCCAAGGTCGCCCAAGCAGGAGATGTCCCGCTTGCATCGGTACCATATTGCACAAGACCTCATCTTGATACTTCCCTATTGCAAAGGAGACCAAAACTTGTTTTGTGACCTTAAGTTCTCCCCCGTCGTTAAGCCATTGCACTTTATACGGATGTGGATGTTTGGTGGTCGTCAATCCGAGCTTCTCCACCAATATGTTGCTGGCCACATTAGTACAGCTTCCTCCGTCAATAATGATGCAACAAATCTTCCCTTGTACTTGGCAACGTGTATGGAAGATGTTTTCGTGTTGTTGTTCATTTTCGATGCCTTGTAAGCTAAGACTCCTCTTTACCACCAAGATCTCTCCATCTTCGGCTTGCTCTATTTCTTCCTCGTCTTGGGATGTCTCACTGGCATCATCTTCCCTTTCACTTTCAGATTCAATCTCGCCATTATCTCGAATAAACATAGTGTTTCGGTTTGGACATTGACTTGCAATATGGCCCCGACCCAAACATTTGAAACACTTAATGTCTCGGGATTGGTTCGGAATAGCTTCTATTTTGCCCTTGCTCGTCTCACCACTTGGCTTGTTAAACTTAGGTGCGCCACTTGCTTATTTGTTTCAACTTGGTATGTCCCGTTTGTTGGTCACTTGCCCCCACTTAGATGTTGAAGCATTATTGGGGATTGCTCTAGACGTAACTTTTCGTTTGAGCTGTTTCTCGACCTTTATTGCCATGTGGACCATATCGATAATCTCAAAGTAGTGGTGTAGTTCCACAATATTGGCGATATTTCGGTTGAGACTAGCAATAAAGCGTGCCATTGTGGCTTCTCGATCTTCATCCACATTGGCTCGGATCATGGCCACTTCTATTTCCTTGTAGTAGTCCTCCACACTACGATGGCCCTGAGTTAGGCTTTGCAACTTTTGATGCAACTCGCGGTGATAATATGTTGGGATGAATCTTTTTCGGATTAGTGCCTTCATTTCCGCCCATGTCGATATCGGATGTTCACTGTTCTGTCTTTGGTTTGTTGTTAACTGATCCCACCAAATAATGGCATAATCAGAAAACTCGATGGCGGCTAGCTTCACCTTTTTACTTTCTGAGAAGACTAGTTCCACCTTCTTTTCCCACTCAAGGTAGGCTTCTGGATTGGATCGCCCTTGGAAAGCAAGAATTGCCATTTTGATGTTTTTCAAGTCATTATCGGCCCTCTCCCGATATCTTTAGTCACGTACTCATGGATTTCTTCTTTGTTCATTTTGTTCAGAAGCTTGGTTGCTTTCAGCTTCACTTGGTTCGTATATGTTGTTTTCAGGAGGACAAGGTCGTCCTTGTTCCTGTCTCGATATTGGAGGGGTGTTTGATCGTTGTTTACGTTCATCTTTTCGATCCAAACGCTCGTTGATAGAATGGAGCATATGTCTGATTTCTAGCATTACGAATTGCACTTATAAATCAGGATTTCTACCTGCAGGAACATTTCCTTGTTGTGGCAATTTCCTTCCACCACCAGCGGCGTCGGATTCTTCGTCACTCATTAATCGACGTTCGGGACTCCTAGACATGTTAAACAAGAGTAATGAACCTCACTACAATCCTCACTTGTTCACTCACAAGGAAATAACACTCACACTCGTGTTTTCACTCAATTTCTGGCTTTTTCTTCAATGTAATCTCTCTTGCCTTTTACCGCTTGAATTCACTCCTCTAGATTTTAGAAGGTTGTCTTCGACTTACTAGCAACTCGTAGGACGTTTCAAGGATTTAAAAGGGTAAAGTTGTTTCGAAAAAGGTGGGCTTTTAAAAGAGTAGAAAGGTTGGTAGATGGCGTCGAAAAGTAAGCTTTTTTTTAAATTTACTCAAAAACTTGAGATTATCAAAACGTGCATAATTTAATTGGCTCTGATACCAACTGATACGAATCGTCTCGGGTTTGAAAATGAATCGTAAATATTGCCTGATCGTAAATTAGTTAGTTTTTTGTTTAGATAATAAAAGGGGTAATTTATTTATAATATCTTTAAAAAATAAAGATAGGTAAGTAGTTGGGGTGGATACAAATTTGAAGCAAGAAAGAACCTTTAATAGAAATTAAAGACCCGAATATTATAAGCTTCAAATTGATGAAAGGATTTTGGGTAAATAACTGAGACCCACTATCTAGCGAGATAGGAACCTACTGTATAGATAAATGAACGCCACACCTGGGAGGATGATAATTCGAAACAAGGATAGAATGACGCCACTAGAAACTAGATAAGTCAATTCGAACCTTGAAGAATTAGGAGAGTGAATTAAACTCACCAAAAGAAAATATTCATTCATCCATTCTTAGTGCCGCATGCTTCATCTTGTTAATTCCAACTTGATTAATTTATTCCGAGTGCCAACCATGCTTAAGCTCCACCAAGTCTTGTTGCCGCATGCTCCATGATGTTTGTCTTTTAGATACCATTTGTTGTTTCTGTTTGTTCCACTAGTGTCCATGGGTCTTGCATTATTTATTTAATCTATGCCTTCCATTGTTGTCATCCAACTTGCATAAAGAACGTGGAGCAAACTACAAACATATAAACCAACATTATTAATAAAAATTCGGCTGAACATAATTAGCACAAATTTTAATTACTTTATTTCAGCACTGGGTAAAACACACTAACATTCAACTTCGACAAGAACATATTAAAAACTCATGCTATTTAGATAAAGTAACATGAACTAAGAAAATGCAGCAAACTAATTAACTGACTGAAAATAAATCAAACATGCGTAATAAAGTGTTAAATAAACTAGCAGTCCAACTAGCTAGTATATTCAACTTCAAATAAATTGTAATAGTTCAGCATGTTCTTGGGCTTTTCTGTAGCAGACCAATTCTGACCCTAGTCGGAACGGTGGTTTCGGAACCACAAATCCGAGCCTGAGAGATATTTTAAATATTATGTTTGTGTCTATTATATGTGATTTAGTGAGTGTGAAAATTTCGTGGAAAATCTTAGCCATCTAAGTGTTTAATTTGCAAAAAGGTCTAAATTGCAAGAAAAACCAATGTAGTGGGCATTAATAAAAAGAGGGCTAAGTGAATTGTCCATTAAACATGGGGATTTGCATGTCAAATTCCCCATTTTTGAACAAGGTGGACGGCAAGCATGCAAGAATATTATGCTTCCTATGTATATTATTTTTTTTTAGTATTATTATATCATAAGCATGCTAAAATGGGTGAAAAATTGAATTAAACAAAAAGAAAATTTCTTTTCTCTTCCCCCCATTCATCTTCTACCCGAAAACATCATCAAGAAGAGAAGGAAATTCATCCTCTCAAATTCGGCCATTGCATGTGTGAATGAAGGTAAGAGTTGAATTCTAGCTTAATAACCTGCCCTTAGATTGTGTTAATTTCTTTGATCATTAGGGAAAAACAAGTAGAAAATGGTTGATCTTAAACTTGAGGAAATTCGGCCATGGATGAGAAATTATACTTTGTTGTATACATAAATCTAGACAAAATGAGAAGAAGTATCTTGAGCATGTTTAAGAAGATTGTTGGATTTAGGCGTGGGGATGTTCTTGTTTTTGGCCGAATGTGAGACAACCATTCAAGAAACCTTTCTCTTGTTTTGATGCTCCGTTATACACATATATGGTAATTAGCCAAGGATGGAGGATTATACTTAGATATAGTTAATGGGTGAACTAAGTATGATGACAAAGTTACTCAAAAAAAAATAATGAAAGGGTTTTAGCAAGCTAATATTAATTTGGAAAAATGAAATTAAGTTGTGAGTAATTAGCTTGTTACTTGGTCTCATGTTTAAGAAGAAGTAGGGTGCACTAAATTGACATTTTCGGCCATAAGAGAGAATGAATTTGAGCTATTGTATTCGGTTATATATGTATAATTATATAAAGTTAATGTATGGCTATAGTTAAGAAAGTAGGTTATAAGTTAAAGCACATCGATGAGATTACTATCAAAGTGTTCCCAAGTATTTTTGAATGCACTTGAACAAAGTAGTGGATGAATGCCGAATGCAAATGTTTATGTCTTGAAATTATTTATTTTATGATTTTGCTTTCGAATTGAATGGAAGCGTGGTTTAATTGGTTTAATTGAACCAAATTAGATCAAGATCAAAAAGAGAAGAAGTTGGAGCGAGGAAAAGCTAAACTAAGCGAATAGTTGGAGATTTTGAATCTTCTACTTCTAAGGTAAGTCCTTTAGTTAAAATATGTAAATAAGTTAATTACGAATTCAGTGAATGATAAATTGTAGAAATTTAAAGTATGAATTCATGACATAGCCGAATGTAAATGTATAGTATTGAAGTGAATTTATTTGGCTAATGCAAGGTGCACAAGTAAGTTTTTGAGCAATCTTATGATTTAAGGTTATTTACAAATTTAATAAATGATAGAAACTGTATGAGTTGGTGTAAAACCATAAGCTGGCCGAATGTGATGATGATGAATTGGGTTGATTTCAAATATACTTAACGTAATGTGAATAAACGCATATGGTTCAATATGTGACAGCGAAATGCGAAAAGTATGTAAAACTATTCTTGACATTCGGGCTTTATGCCTAGTAGGCCTTGTGCCGGTGACATAGTCGGGCTTCATGCCCAGCGTGCCTCGTGCGGTGTTATTTATCGGGCTTTACGCCTAGCGAGCCTCGTCTTGGTGTTATTTATCGGGCTTTACGCCTAGCGAGGCCTTGTCTGCGGTGTTACTTTTCAGGCTTTTCGCCTAGCAGGCTTGATGCCGGTGATGTATTTTACCAAAGGGAATCGAATTATTGTTCAAGACTAATTACAGCTAATTTGTTAAGTATATGGTTCAGGTAAACATGTAAGGTATGTTATGTTTATTATTACTTGGATCAAATTAATATCGGAGAGATTTGTGTTATATGTGTTCAAGTTAATATTGATAGATGTAATATGACGGAAGTCGAGCTTAGAACGTGTTATTATGGAACAATTGGTTTTCATGTATAAACGTTAAGGAAGTAGATTCCCATGCGATATGCTTATATGAACTACTACGAAGAAATGTAGGTCTAAGGAATTGATTTCTAATTCACTTAGGTTCTTGAATTACTAGTTTTTGGCTTTGTATAAACTATTTACTTATTTGCCTATGTGAAATGCCATATGTTGATTGTTCTCATTTCAGTAAATAGTTAAATGCTTTATTATCATGAGTTAGGACTTACTAAGCTAGTAAGCTTAATTATGTGAAATGTCTCTCTGCTGTTTTATAGATTAGAAGCAAGCCATAAGCTCATCGGGATCGTCGGAAAGTCGCTCACACTATCAATCTACATTTTGGGTACTCTTTCATTTTGGTTTTAAGCGAAGGCATGTATAGGAAAGACTTGGTTTTTGCTTGATGGAATCTTAAGGTTTATGTGTAAAAATAGCCATGCGAATATGGCTAAAATTTTTAGTTAAGTACGTTGGTGTGTTTTTGAAATGTATGTTGGTTCATGGTGGCAATGGTTATGCATTCTTAATCAAGTTAATCTTTTTTATTAAGGAAATGTTTGTATATGAATTGAATCCTTGAATTCAAGATGTAGGTAGGTTCGGTTAGAAGCTAGTTCATTTTTTTTACAATGCGACAAAACAGCTTGTAATGGCAGCAGTGTCGTGAGTTAGAAAAATCACCAAAAACAGGGTATATTGAATTTGGAGGTGAATGAGTTATTAAATTGAACCTTAGAGTGTCTATTTTCACATGAAAGAAACAGAATAGGGAAAAGATTTATATATTATGAGATAATTAAGTTTTAACGAGACCTGCTCTAAATGAATTCGTGAGTCACTGTTCTGTTTTGGAAAAATTGTTAAAAATTGTACAAAAATAATTAGGAGTCATGGTTTATATGTGTAGAACCCTTAATGAGTCTATTTTTCATTGGTATAAACAAGAACAGTATATGAAATTTGTGCAATGAGATAACTGCATTTTTATAGAGACAGGTCAGAATTGTCAAGCTGTGTAATAAGGGTAAATTTGACGAATACAATGTACTAATTGGCCACTTGATAAATTCTGGAAAAATTATGGTGAAGATTTATATGAGTCTAGTTTCAAGGAAAATTTATGGATCTGAATTTCGAGTTTTGTAACTCGAGTTACAGTCATTTTAGTCGGCGTGACACAGTTTGACAGTTTTAAATTTTTATGTCTTGAACTTGTAATCAAGTCTAGTAATGCCTCTTACTCAACTTCAGCGACGGTCACGGGTAAGGGGTGTTACATTTGATTGGTATCAGAGCCTACGGTTTAGTCGATTCTAGGACTACCGTGGCGCGAGTGAGTCTAGCTATACATGCCTGTGGTCATATGTTGATAGTGTGGTGACTTCGGCATGTACTGAACTTTGTTTTGTATAGTAAATGGACTCACGATCACGAAAGAGTCAGAGCTGATGATGTGAGAGAGCGTGGCGCTGACCGTACCCACGGATCAGTACCGATAAACTCTCGACCTATTTCGGGTAGCCAAGAAGGAGAAACTAAACAAGCCTTTTATCGGATGATGAATGAGTGGTTTGCCCAATTTATCCAAAATAACCCATTGCATGTCCCAACCTCCGCCCCCGAATAATCCAACTCCGGATCCTTTAGCTCCCTCAATGATAAATCCAATGAGATCTAGTAGGCCCCCAGTTGATAAAATTCGAAAATATGGGGCCGAAGAATTTAAAGCCAATGACGATGATGACGCTGAGAGAGCCGAAATGTGGCTTGATAACACTATTCGGGTACTTGATGAGTTGTCTTGTACTCCGGATGAATGCTTGAAGTGTACTATATCCTTACTACGGGGACATCGCATATCATCGGTGGAATACACTAGTATCGATGGTTAGAAAGAAAAAGTGACATGGGATTTCTTCCAAACTGAATTTCGCAAGAAGTATATTAGCCAAAGATTTATTGATCAAAAACGAAAAGAGTTCCTTGAGTTGAAACAAGGACGAATGACCGTAACGGAGTATGAAAGAAAATTTGTCAGGCTCAGCCGTTATGCTAGAGAGTGTGTTTCTACTGAAGCTATTATGTGTAAAAGATTCGAAGACGGCCTTAATGAAGAGATCAAGATGTTTGTTGGCATTCTTGAAATCCAAGAGTTTGTAACTTTAGTTGAGAGAGCTTGCAAAGCTGAAGAGCTCAGGAAAGAGAAAAGAAAGGTCGATCTGAAGCTTGAGACATTCGAAAAAGGTCTTCGGGTAAAGTCTTTCATTCCACGAGTAAGAAGCCCAGGGATGACTACAGTCGACAGAAAGCTACTACAGATCCACCTAGACGGGATCGACCTCCTATGAGCTCCCGAGCTACCTCGATAGCCAGTGTTGGTAACGTTCCACAAAATAGAGTTGAATGCAAGTACTGTGGAAAATGGCACTCAGGGAGTTGTAGGTTCCATGATCGGTCTTGCTATAAATGTGGATCGTCAGATCATTTTATCAGAGAGTGTCCGAAGTTAGGCCGAGCGAGAATCTGATTCGAGAACACTAAACCGAGCAACGTGTCAATGCGAGGTAGACCACCCAGACATTCAGGCAATGTAGGTGGTAGCCAGAAAGGAACGAAGAACACTACAGATCGATCTGAGGCTAGAGCTCGGCTAGAGTATATCTTCGCGCGAGCTAGAGAGGATGCTTCCTCCCCGACGTCATTATCTGGGTACTTTCACTCTTTTTGATACTCTTTGTGATTGCACTAATTGATCCCGGTTCGACTCATTCTTATGTGTGTGAAACTTTAAAATTTGGCAAGACTACGCTAGTTGAGTCTACCGAGTTTGTAATTCGTGTGTCCAACCCTTTGGGTAGATGTGTGCTTGTTAATAAAGTGTGTAGAGGTTGCCCGTTGATGGTTCGAGATTATTGCTTTCAGTTGATTTAATGTTGTTACCCTCGACGAATTTGATATAATCTTGGGTATGGATTGGTTAACTTCACATGAGGCGTGGTGGATTGTAAAAGAAAGTTTATCGATCCGAAATGCCAAAACGGTGAGACAATCGAATAAAATCTGTGATGTAAATGGGTTACCTCTGATAATATCTTCAATGGTAGCCCAAAGTATGTGAGGAAAGGGTGTGAGGCCTATTTGGCTTATGCAATCTTTGGATAATAAAATGTCCGAGAAACTAATGAAATCGGTATCGATTGTATGTGAATACACCGATGTGTTTCTGAAGAGCTATCGGGCTTACCCCAAAGTCACGAGAGATTGAGTTCGGCATTGAATTAGTACGGATCGACCCCAATTTCGATAGCTCGCATGCGAATGGCGCCTCATCGAATTAAAAGAATTGAAAGCGCGATTGCAAGAATTGTGAGAGAGGGGTTTCGCAGACGACCGAAGTTTTTTCTCGTAGGGTGCACGGTCTTATTTGTGAAAAAGAAAGATGGGGCAATGCGAATGTGTATCGACTACCGGCAACTAAATAAGGTGACTATAAAGAATAAGTACCCGTTACCTCGGATTGATGATTTATTTGATCAGTTAAAGGGGGCTTCAGTGTTTTCGAAGATAGATTTGAGATCGGGCTATTATCGCTTTGCAGTCGAGATTGAGATGTGCCAAAGACTGCATTCCGAACGAGATACGGACACTATGAGTTTTTGGTTATGCCTTTTGGACTCACTAATGCACCGGCTGTTTTCATGGATCTAATGAACCGAGTCTTCCGACAGTTTCTGGATCGGTTTGTAGTAGTGTTTATCGATGATATATTGATCTACTCCCAGAATGAAGCGGAACACGTTGAGCATTTGAGAGTAGTACTACAAACTTTGAGAGATCAACGGTTATATGCAAAGTTCAGTAAGTGTGAGTTCTGGATGAACGAAGTCAGCTTCTTGGGTCATGTGGTTTCGGTGTCAGGTATTCGCGTGGATCCAAACAAAATAGCAGCCATACTTGATTGGAAACCACCTAAAATTGTTTCCGAGATCCGAAGTTTTCTAGGCCTCGCGGGATATTATAGACGATTTGTAAAGGGTTTTTCCGTAATAGATACACCCTTGACGAGACTACTACAGAAAGATGTCAAATTTGAGTGGTCAGAAAAGTGTCAGAAAAGTTTCGAACAGTTGAAAGCCCTTTTAACCGAGGCTCCAGTGTTAACTCAGCCTGAACCGGGTAAATAATTTACTATTTTTAGTGATGCTTCCTTGAATGGGTTGGGTTGCGTTTTAATGCAAGAAGGCAAGGTGATAGCCTACGCTTCAAGACAATTGAAGCCACATGAGAAAAATTATCCAACTCACGATCTGGAGTTGGCAGCCATTGTGTTCGCATTGAAAATTTGGCGTCACTATTTATTCGGTGAAAAATGTCATGTTTATTCAGATCATAAAAGTTTAAAATATTTAATGACTCAGAAAGATCTAAATTTGAGACAACGCCGATGGTTAGAATTGCTGAAAGACTATGAATTAGTGATTGACTACCATCTGGGGAAAGCTAATGTTGTTATGGATGCGTTGAGTCGGAAATCATTATTTGCTCTTCGTGCATTTAAAGCGGGGTGGCTATGTCTGATGATGGTTCGATCATAGCCGAGTTGCAAGCAAGACCGATGTTTATTCAGCAAATTTGCAATGCACAGAAAGATGACGAAAAGCTAGTTGCTATTCGGATTCAGTGTGAAAACGCTAGAGAATCAGATTTCCAGATAGATGCAAATGACTATTTGAATTATAAAAGTCGATTGTGTGTTCCGATGAACTCAGAGTTGATGAGATGATTTCGAGTGAGGCCCATAATGGCCGAATGTCGATACACAGGTAGCACAAAAATGTATAATGATTTGAAACAGATTCTATTGGTGGCCGGCATGAAAGCGAGATATATCCGAATTTGTCTCAAAGTGCTTAATCATCAACAAGTGAAAAGTGAGCATCGGTACCATCCAGTTACTTGACCAATCATGATACCCGAATGGAAATGGGATAGAATTACCATGGATTTCGTGATCCGGTCTCCCTATGACACCTAGTAAGAAAGATGCCGTATGGGTTATCGTTGATAGACCGACTAAATCGGCTCATTTTGTGTGCCGCAGACGCATCGACTATTCACTTGACAAACTCGCGAATTGTATGTGTGCAGATCAGTAAGATTGCATTGTGTACCGAGTTCCATTGTTTGAGATAGGGACCCAAGATTTACATCGCGGTTCGGAAGAGATTGCAAGATGCTTTAGGTACTAAACTTCATTTTAGTCTGACCTTCCATCCGCAAAGCAGACGGTCGACCGAGAGAACTATTTTGATACTTGAGGACATGTTGAGGTGTTGCGTTCTCGAGTTTGAAGGTACGTGGGAACGATACCTACCTCTGATTGAATTTGCTTACAATAATGGCTTTCAATCTAGCATAAAAATGGCACCTTATGAAGCCTTATATGGTGAAAATGTCGCACACCGTTGTATTAGACTGAGCTCAGTGAGAATAAGATACACGGGGTCGATTGGATTAAAGAAACTGAACAGAAGGTGGTTGTAATTAGAAGTAATTTGAAAGCTGCTTCGGATCGTCAAAAGTCCTATGCCGATTTAAAACGCAAGGACATTGAATTTCAGTCGGAGATCGGGTGTTCTTGAAAATTTCTCCGTGGAAGAAAATACTCCGATTTGGTCGAGAAAGGCAAGTTGAGTCCGAGATTTATCGGACCGTATGAAATCATCGAGCGTATAGGGCTGTTGCTTATCGATTGAAAGCGCGCCTTGACTTAGAGAAGATACACAATGTATTTCACGTTTCGATGCTTCGCAGATACTGATCGGATCCGTCCCACGTGATCACCCCGTCGAGATTGAAATTGATCCGATTTGACCTATGACGAAACCGATCCGTATCTTGGCTCGGGGAAACCAAAGAGTTAAGAAATAAAAGGGTTCCACTAGTAAAGATTCTATGGAATCGTCACGGAGTTCAAGAGGCTACGTGGGAGCACTGAAGAGTCAATGAAGCAACAATACCCGAACTTATTTAACGGTAAGATTTTCTGGGGACGAAAATCCTTAAGGGAGAGAGAGTTGTATGAGACCAATTCGACCCTAATCGGGCAGTGGTTTGGAACTATAAATCCGAGCACGAGAGATATTTTAAATATTATGTTTGTGTCTCATTATATGTGATTTAGTGAGTGTGAAAATTTAGTGGAAAATCTTAGCCATCTAAGTGTTTAATTTGCAAAAAGGTCTAAATTGCAAGAAAAACCAATGTAGTGGGCATTAATAAAAAGAGGGCTAAGTGAATTGTCCATTAAACATGGGATTTGCATGTCAAATTCCCATTTTTGAACAAGGTGGACTGCAAGCATGCAAGAATATTATGCTTCCTATGTATATTATTTTTTTAGTATTATTATATCATAAGCATGCTAAAATGGGTGAAAAATTGAATTAAACAAAAGAAAATTTCTTTTCTCTTCCCCATTCATCTTCTACCCGAAAACATCATCAAGAAGAGAAGGAAATTCATCCTCTCAAATTCGGCCATTGCATGTGTGAATGAAGGTAAGAGTTGAATTCTAGCTTAATAACTTTGCCCTTAGATTGTGTTAATTTCTTTGATCATTAGGGAAAAACAAGTAGAAAATGGTTGATCTTAAACTTGAGGAAATTCGCCATGGATGAGAAATTATACTTTGTTGTATACATAAATCTAGACAAAATGAGAAGAAGTATCTTGAGCATGTTTAAGAAGATTGTTGGATTTAGGCGTGGGGATGTTCTTGTTTTTGGCCGAATGTGAGACAACCATTCAAGAAACCTTTCTCTTGTTTTGATGTCTGTTATACACATATATGGTAATTAGCCATGGATGGAGGATTATACTTAGATATAGTTAATGGGTGAACTAAGTATGATGACAAAGTTACTCAAAAAAAAAAAAATAATGAAAGGGTTTTAGCAAGCTAATATTCTGGCTGGAAAAATGAAATTAAGTTGTGAGTAATTAGCTTGTTACTTGGTCTCATGTTTAAGAAGAAGTAGGGGTGCACTAAATTGACATTTTCGGCCATAAGAGAGAATGAATTTGAGCTATTGTATTCGGTTATATATGTATAATTATATAAAGTTAATGTATGGCTATAGTTAAGAAAGTAAGTTATAAGTTAAAGCACATCGATGAGATTACTATCAAAGTGTTCCCAAGTATTTTTGAATGCACTTGAACAAAGTAGTGGATGAATGCCGAATGCAAATGTTTATGTCTTGAAATTATTTATTTTATGATTTTGCCTTGAATTGAATGGAAGTGTGGTTTAATTGGTTTAATTGAACCAAATTAGATCAAGATCAAAAGAGAAGAAGTTGGAGCGAGGAAAAGCTAAACTAAGCGAATAGTTGGAGATTTGGAATCTATCTACTTCTAAGGTAAGTCCTTTAGTTAAAATATGTAAATAAGTTAATTACGAATCAAATGAATGATAAATTGTAGAAATTTAAAGTATGAATTCATGACATAGCCGAATGTAAATGTATAGTATTGAAGTGAATTTATTTGGCTAATGCAAGGTGCACAAGTAAGTTTTGAGCAATCTTATGTTTTAAGGTTATTTACAAATTTAATAAATGATAGAAACTGTATGAGTTGGTGTAAAACCATAAGCTTGCCGAATGTGATGATGATGAATTGGGTTGATTTCAAATATACTTAACGTAATGTGAATAAACGATATGGTTCAATATGTGACAGTGAAATCACGAAAAGTATGTAAAACTATTCTTGACATTCGGGCTTTATGCCTAGCGGAGCCTTGTGCCGGTGACATAGTCGGGCTTCATGCCTATGAGCCTCGTCTTTGCGGTGTTATTTATCGGGCTTTACGCGCCAGCGAGGCCTCGTGCGGTGTTATTTATCGGGCTTTACGCCCAGCGTGCCTTGTGCGGTGTTGTTTTTCGAGCTTTTCGCCTAGCGAGCTTGATGATGCCGTGATGTATTTTACCAAAGGAATCGAATTATTGTTCAAGACTAATTACGACTAATTTGTTAAGTATATGGTTGAGTAAACATGTAAGGTATGTTATGTTTATTATTACTTGGATCAAATTAATATCGGGAGATTTGTGTTATATGTGTTGAAGTTAATATTGATAGATGTAATATGAATGAAGTCGAGCTTAGAACGTGTTATTATGGAACAATTGGTTTTCATGTATAAGCGTTAAGGAAGTAGATTCCCATGCGATATGCTTATATGAACTACGAAGAAATGTAGGTCTAAGGAATTGATTTCTAATTCACTTAGGTTCTTGAATTGCTAGTTTTTGGCTTTGTATAAACTATTTACTTATTTGCCTATGTGAAATGCCATATGTTGATTGTTCTCATTTCAGTAAATAGTTAAATGCTTTATTATCATGAGTTAGGACTTACTAAGCTAGTAAGCTTAATTATGTGAAATGTCTCCTCTGTTTTATAGATTAGAAGCAAGCCATAAGCTCATCGGGATCGTCGGAAAGTCGCTCACACTATCAATCTACATTTTGGGTACTCTTTCATTTTGGTTTTAAGCGAAGGCATGTATAGGAAAGACTTGGTTTTTGCTTGATGGAATCTTAAGGTTTATGTGTAAAAATAGCCATGCGAATATGGCTAAAATTTTTAGTTAAGTACGTTGGTGTGTTTTTGAAATGTATGTTGGTTCATGGTGGCAATGGTTATGCATTCTTAATCAAGTTAATCGTTTTTATTAAGGAAATGTTTGTATATGAATTGAATCCTTGAATTCAAGATGTAGGTAGGTTCGGTTAGAAGCTAGTTCATTTTTTTTACAATGCGACAAAACAGCTTGTAATGGCAGCAGTGTCGTGAGTTAGAAAAATCACCAACAATAGGGTATATTGAATTTGGAGGTGAATGAGTTATGAAATTGAACCTTAGAGTGTCTATTTTCACATGAAAGAAACAGAATAGGGAAAAGATTTATATATTATGAGATAATTAAGTTTTAACGAGACCTGCTCTAAATGAATTCGTGAGTCACTGTTCTGTTTTTGAAAAATTGTTAAACATTGTACAAAAATAATTAGGAGTCATGGTTTATATGTGTAGAACCCTTAATGAGTCTATTTTTCATTGGTATAAACAAGAACAGTATATGAAATTTGTGCAATGAGATAACTGCATTTTTATAGAGACAGGTTAGAATTGTCAAGCTGTGTAATAAGGGTAACTTTGACGAATAAAATGTACTAATTGGCCCCTTGAAAAATTCTGGAAAAATTATGGTGAAGATTTATATGAGTCTAGTTTCAAGGAAAATTTACGGATCTGAATTTCGAGTTTTGTAACTCGAGTTACAGTCATTTTAGTCGGCGTGACACAGTTTGACAGTTTTAAATTTTTATGTCTTGAACTTGTAATCAAGTCTAGTAATGCCTCTTACTCAACTTCAGCGACGGTCACGGGTAAGGGGTGTTACATTTTCTCTTTTGGTATCCCAAATTTGTGCCACCAAAGCCGACGCGACATCCTTGAATTGTTTAGCACGAGCACGCGTAATTGGCCCATTAGGTAGCTCGATTGGATCTTGGTTGACTTCCGTCACATTCTTCTTAGGTGAGTTCGTATCACCCTTTTTAGCAACTACTAGGACTAAAATTGATGTTGGTACAGGGGAACTCATACTTTGTGTATGTGACGAGATAATCACTCTTCAGGCTCTTGATTCGGCTAGGACATCGAGTAATCAAGGTGAGAACATAAATTCTATTAATGACTATTTGGTTAAACCTGCTTTTCAGGAAGCGCCACGGAACTACAGAACTGAGCCAGATCCTAGACATCATGCCAACAAAGAAATAACTCATGAGGAATGAAGGCTTCAGATCGATGAACTAGATGAGTGGAAGATGCATTTCAAAGAGCAATTAGGAACACACGAAGCAGAACCAAAGCAAAACTATGTCAAACTTAAGGATGAACCAAACCAATTTAAGATCGGAGATCAGGTATTGTTGGACAAAATAGACCCTCGGATCGTCACTTCAGACCTTGATACAAATGAAGAAATCCCTTTTCAGGTACTAAATATCTTCCCGTACGGAATAATCGAGGTAACTAATCCTATGTTCGACACTTTTAAGGTAAACACCAATCAACTTAAACTATATAGCGATAACCGAACTGATAGCATGAGAAAGGATTTTCACCTCCTCAAACCACCATGATTAAGCGAATGAGAGGTAAAGTCTAGCTTAAGACTTTAAACAAGCGCTTCTCGGGAGGCACCCCGAGCACTAACTCCACTAATACCATATTTTCGATTTTTGGCACCTAACTACAAACTAACCAATTTAATAAAGCGCAGGTTTCCCTACCACACGGCCTTACACACGGGCATGGCCGTGGCCGTGTGGGCACCATGAATAGTTACATAGGCATGGCAAAGATCATGCGAAAATAGGACAAAATTTTCCCCAAGCCATGGGCTCCGACTAAATGCCACGGCCATGCGATACGGTCGTGGTCGACACTGAGAAATCAACACGGGCGTGTGACACGCCCGTGCCCTTAGACCGTGGCTGATTCTGGTCAAACCACATAGGCGTGCGCAGCAACCAGGACCTTTTAAGTCCATTTATTTTTTTCGTGTTCTTTTATTTTTAGATTCTTTTATCTTTCTTGTCTTTAATTTACATTATTATATTTTGATTGTTTTAATTTAGGTTTAAAAGGTTGTTAGGAAATCACCACATCAAGACCCTAGTATCCACCGTGCCTATCTTTCTAAGGATTTCATCCATAATTCAGGAAGTTTCACCTCTCTCCCTCTCTTATGATTTCTTACTATATTGTTATTACCCATCTTTGTACATTGAGGACAATGTACATCTTAAGTGTGGGGGGTGAATTTATTAAGAAAACTTTTTACATTATTCTCAAATCCCTGAATTTTGTCTTTTCTTTCTCATATCACTATTAGAACAAATTCTGATTGATTTATGATTTTTATTGATATGTCTTGAATTAAGACATAAGCAGTTGTGCTTTGATTGTTTAAACTTGAAGGCTTTAGAGAATCAAGCATGATAAGTTGATTTTTTTTTTAAAAAAAATGAAAAAATTGGTAGATTGTTTTCTCAAGTTTAGGTATTATCTTGAAGTTTGAAATTCACAGGGTTGACATCAAAAGCCAATAATTTCTGTGAGATCTTAAGCCTTTAGAGCATACATTCTTTCGTGCTCACTTTTATTGTTACTTTAAGTGAGTTAATATTGATCTGTTATTCTAGAACTTGCTTTGATTATACACGTCAAGACTACATTTTTTATTTGATATACTAAGATGATAAAGGCACCTAGGATTTAACCCACTTACTTCCCAAAAGGCCTACCTCCATAATCAACCCTTAGTGAACCCCATAGCCTACCAACCCATTCATTGATTTACCCTTAATGTAACATCCTAAAAAAATTAGAGTATCATTTTGTTACTTGTGTTAGCTCGGATAGGATGTTTATTGTGTGCTTAGTATATTTGTGTGAAGGCTTGGAATTATTAGCTAAGCTAGAATAATTTTTAGTATTGAAAATTTAGTGAAGTGGATTAAGTGAACTTGACACTTAAGTTAATTTAAGTGTTAAATTCTAGCACATGAGGAGTTAGTGGCAAGGTAGTTATGGCGCATGGATGGTTGCTTGAGGGAACTGGTTCGAGTAGCATGGAAGGCATATTAAGGATTTTATTTTTATGCATCCTAGCATTAAGTGTAGGTCAAGTTCTAGTTATGAAAGGTTGGACTTTCAATTTTTGGCAAGTTGAATATTGGTTTAGGAAAGTTTGTACTTTGGGAAAGGAATCTTAAGGTTTATGGAAGGACGGGGGGACATAAGGCTTGGCTTAAGGGAGTTGTTTTGGAAACTCTCCTATGGCCATTAGTGCATGAATGTGGACGGCATGTGTGGTTAGGGGGTGGCCGAATGTTGATAGGAAGTTTGGGGGGGAAATAGTTGGCCAACTTTAGCATTTTGTGCATCATTTGGCATTTTTCTCTTCCTCTCCAAAAACTCCCTCTTTGGCCGAATGTACCTTAGGCATTTTTGTGCAATTTTGCTTTTGATTTAGCTCTCATTTGTGTTTGAATCAAATTCTAATTTCTTTCTCTCATTTCCCTTTTGAAACCGAAACCACATTTTGCATTTTTGTGCACTTTTCTTTTCGACAAACTAGGTGTTTGGCCGAACCTCTTTCTCCCATCTCTCTCTTTTATTTCTTTTGATAGTTGCTCAAAAAAACCACATTTCCTTTTCACTTCCTCTTGGCCGAATCTTCCTCCTTCCCAAATCCCATTTCTTTCATTTTTTTGGTTCAAAGTTAAAAACATCCATTATCATTCTATTTTCTTTTTCTATTTTCTTCTTTCTTCCATTTCTGAATCATCCTTCTCCTATTTCACTTTCACTTTTATTTTTTCCTTTCTTTTTACTCCACCATAGCCGAATCTTCTTTCTCTCTTTTGGTGTTATATTGGCCGAATATCATCAAGGGTAGATAATCTTTGGGTTTTCTTCAATCGGTTTGGAAGATAGGTAAGTGTTCATGGTCGTATTTCTGTTATTTCTTTCTCCTTTCTAAGTCGTTTTCTTGTGGACAAAAGCCGAATCTTTGGGCATTTGTTTGCAAAGTTCTAACCATTATTAGGAATCGATCATTCTTTTAGGCTCTTTGGGATTTTGAAGCAATCGATCTAAGCCTTACTTCTTTAGCAATCGAAGTTGGTAAGTCAAGTGGTAAGGATTCATGATTCATTATTCTTTTTGAGGATGAAAAGCCTAAGGCTATTGGGATTAAGGTGTGATGTTGGCTGAATGGTCTTGATTATAGTTTTGTGGTTTGACCGAATGTAGGTCAAGGTGATCTAGTGCGGTAGATCGGATCTTCGGAAGTTAGTAATTGCGTTGGTGAAAGGTGTGTACCTTACACACTTTATAACTCGGTAATATGTATATATGTGTTAAATAACTATTCATGTTGTTAAAGCCAAAAACTATGAGATCTTGATATGATACCTTGATGGGTATGAGCATGGATACAGGTAAGTCCGTTTCGATATGATGTTGCTATATGTTGTTAATTATCACGATCTACGATATATATATTGGTTATATATTCATATCAAAGTATAATGACATGATTTGTTTATCTATTGCATTGGTATGGGCGATATGAGAGGAGGGGGAAGATTTGATATCCGTGTCCTTGTGACACCAGAGGTTTGGCACCTCCAGTGGTTTGGTACCACATATTTCGTGTCTTTGGGACACCAGAGGTTTAGCACCTCATAGCGATTCATCCCAGTGGTTTCACATCACCGTGGGTTGGCCCTATATTTGATGTATTGGGATCATCGCCAGTGATTTGGTATCACACGTGAGTTGGCCCCACACCTGGATCATTGATATTTCGTGTCTTTGTGACACTAGAGGTTTGGCACCTCATAGCGACTTGTCCCAATGGTTTCACACCACTGTGGGTTGGCCCCACATTTGAAGTATTGGGATCGTCGCCAGTGATTTGGTATCACATGTGGGTTGGCCCCACAACTTGATTATTCGTGACTTTGGGTCACCAGTGGTTTGGCACCACATTATTGGATATCGTGACTTTAGGTCACCAGTGGTTTGGTACCACCAGTGGTTTGGTACCACACAGGGTAGAAAAAGGAGTTATGGATGGCTAGGTTGGGTGCATCATATGTATACATTGCTTGGTTATAATTTGTGTAAGAATGTGGCATTTACCCGGGAGAGGGATTATGCACTAAGTCTTGGTGACTCACCTTCTCCCTTACCTTTTCAGGTGATTCGTAAATTCGCGGATGAGGAGCCGGATGAACTCGAGGAGGCCATGCAATAAAAATTGGTTTTACATGAACTTCCATTTGGGTACTTTATTTTAATTTGGTTTCCATCTTTTTATGGATTTGTAATAAGGCCTCTTTAATTATGTTTTTGGAATATTTATATGCTTTGGAATTGTTTTAAATACGGCTTATAAATTACATGGTTGATATAATAATTTGAGTACAAAGTTTTCTAAACTACAAAAACGCGATGGTTTTCAAAACGTTACCATCGGGTAACATAAATCATTTGATAATATTTAACATCTTAAGTGTTTTCGATAACTTAAACTATTTTCCAAAACTTAAGTTTCCAAATTTCAATTAGAAACGGTTTTCAAAATAATTGCTTGGGTTTCTTTTAAAATTTTAAAAGGTTTTTCTAATCTATGGATCTGTAACTAAGTTTTAAAGATTTATTTTTTTGAATTTCAAAGTAAATTATCAGTTTTAACTTATTATACATCCGATTTCTACAAACATAGAACAACAAAGAGTTTTTCACCAAAATTTAAATCGTTAATTCGTTTTACTTCAAAATGTTTTCCTCTGTGACATGCCAGATTCGGTCTTGGCGTATTGACCGGGTTTGAGGTGTTACAAATTGGTATCAGAGCCAAGTTCAAAAGCTCGACTGTGGGCTCGAGGCCCAAAATGATTTAAAGTATGGTCTTAAAAATGTTTTTGTTTAAATTATATGGTTGGAAAGGCATGGCACCGAGTCTCCGGCACCGATTCGCCCTGGTAAGTACCTCAAACTATTGATTTTGATGATATGACGATGATGATATGACTGTATAGTAGTAAGAACTACTTTAGAGACCCAAAACTATAGGTTGGATGTACTTGCGAAACAACCTCTTATTAAATTTTTTCATAAAACTGTGTTTTAAAGAAAGTGGAGACTTTAGACATGAGTACTCAAGGTCGAGGTCGTATTACTCGTGGACGCGGTCGAGGTAGGATGGCTGTGTCTGAGCCAGTGAGGTCTGGTCAAGGATTCGAAAATGAGGTACCACCACCCCCACCACCAGCGGTTGGAGTTGAGCATCAGGATCAAACGGGGGATGACGCAGTGTCTCAAGCGGTGCTACGAGTTCTTGAGAGGGTAGCTAGATTAAGTGGAGGCACGGGAGCTCAGAAATCCGTACTTGAGCGACTTCAAGCCAATGGAGCTGAAGTATTTCGAGGTGTTTCAGGTGTGGCTCCCAGTACGGCCGAATATTGGTTAGAGGCAACGGAACGAATCATGGATGATTTGGATCTGAATGCTGAAGAAAAACTGAAAGGGATAGTGTCGCTTCTTCGGGATGAGTCATATCCGTGGTGACTCACGGTGCGGAATAGTGCTGCGGCGGAGGATCTCACTTGGGACTATTTTAAGGCAGCGTATCAAAAGAAAGATGTTGGGTCTAATTACATTGATGTGCAGCGTAAGGCATTTCTGAGTTTGGTCCAGGGGAGTAAGTCCGTATCAGAATATGAGGCAGAATTTTTAAGACTGAGCCGGTATGCTAGAAGTATCGTTGTTTTAGAGCACGAGCGATGTGTTCGGTTCGAAGACGGTTTGAGAGACGAGCTGAGATTGCTGATTGCTCCACATCAAGAGCGAGAGTTTGCTGCGCTGGTTGATAAGGCTAAGATAGCCGAGGGGATAAAGGAATCTGTAAGGTAGAGTCACGACCGGAATAAGCATAAGAGAGGTTATGGATCATCCGAGTCAGCCGATAATTCTTAGAAAAGGGCTAGGCAGAGTGGGCCGAATCAGTCTAGGAGGCCTGTTACTGCTAATCAGGGACCAGCACAGTCTAACCGATGTGGGAAATCTCATTGGGGTGAATGTTGGACCGGAGGGAAAGGATTTTTCGAGTGTGGCTCACTGGATCATCGTGTGAGAGACTGTCCACGTAAGCTAGCCAGGAATCAGTCTGAGGGTCAAGCTCGTGCTCAGTTCAGAAAGGAGGGACCGCCATCGGAGAGAGGTCGGGGTAATGGTAGAGGAGGTAATGGTTCTGGTCGAGGTCGCGAAACATCTGGTAGAGGTGCTGGCAACACTGAGGCAAGATAGCCTGGTTTGGTGTATGCAGCGAGACGTCGAGAGGAGGGCGACTCACCAAACGTCATAACCGGTACGTTCTTAATCTTTGGTGTACCATATACTGCTTTGATAGATGTGGGTTCGACACATTCGTATGTTGCTAATAGCATTGTAGAGACCATGAACTTAGACTCTGAGACTACTTCTAGGAAGATGACAAGTGATTTTAGCCCTCTAGGTCACCCCCTGTAGAAGTAAATAAGGTCAGATAGAGATGTACCCTAGAACTTCAAGGGGTAGTGTTTGTAGGTGATCCGATGGAACCGCCATTTGGGGAGTTTGATCTGATTCTTGGGATGGATTGGTTGGTCAAGTACCAAGCAAGTTTGGATTGCGCTGCTAAGTGCATGGTTTTGAAGACAGCTGAGGGCGAAGAGGTGGTCATGATAGGTAATAGAAGAGATTATCTATCCAATATGGTATCTGCGTTGAAAGCTGTGAAGTTGGTCAGGAAGGGCTATGAGGCATTTGTGGTCCATGTGTGTGCGTTGGAGGCTAAGGATTCTAATGTGGGGAATGTTCGAACGGTAAAGGAATATGTTGACGTATTTCCTGAAGAACTTCCGGGACTGCCTTCGGATCGTGAAGTTGAATTTGGTATAGATCTGTTACCCAGAAATGCACCAGTGTTTATTGCTCCGTATAAGATGGCGCCAAAGGAATTAGGGGAATTGAAGGCTCAGATTTAGGAGTTGTTGGATCGAGGTTTCATTCGACCTAGTGTTTCACCTTGGGGAGCGCCGGTACTTTTCGTCAAGAAGAAAGATGGTACGATGCGGATATGTATTGACTACCGCCAATTGAATAAGCTGACGATCAAAAACAAGTATCCTTTGCTGAGGATAGATGACTTGTTTGATCAGCTTAAGGGGGCAGCAGTTTTCTCCAAGATTGATTTAAGGTCTGGATATCATCAGCTGAAGGTGAAAGAGGCTGATATCCACAAGACTGCATTTCACACTCGGTATGGGCACTACGAGTTTCTGGTAATACCGTTTGGGTTGACTAACGCGCCGGCAGCATTTATGGACATGATGAATTGAATTTTCTAGCAGTTTTTGGACCAGTTTGTTGTGGTATTCATAGACGATATTTTGGTATACTCAAAGTCAGAGGAGGAGCATGATGCGCATTTGCGAGTAGTGTTGCAGATTTTGAGGGAAAAGCAGCTTTATGCCAAATTTAGTAAGTGCGAGTTCTGGCTTAAGGTGGTAACTTTCTTGGGTCACGTAGTATCAGCTGAGGGGATTAGAGTGGATCCTCGGAAGATTGAGGCAGTGTTGGATTGGAAGCCGCCTAAGTCAGTGGCTGAGATTCAGAGTTTTCTAGGTCTGGCGGGGTATTATCGAAGATTTGTGGAAGGATTTTCTTTGATAGCAGCACCAGTGACTAAGTTATTGAGGAAAGGAGTTCCATTTGTGTGGACCGAGAAGTAACAAGGAAGTTTCGACAAGTTGAAGAAGATTCTGACTGAAGCTCCGGTTTTGATTCAACCTGAGGCAGGCAAGGAATTCACAGTTTACTGTGATGCATCACATCTTGGTTTGGGATGTGTCTTGATCTGAGAAGGAAGGTAGTGGCTTATGCATCTCGGCGATTGAGACCACATGAGGTTAACTATCCGACGCATGACCTGGAATTAGCTGCAGTGGTTTTTGCTTTGAAGATATAGAGACACTATTTGTATGGAGAGAAGTCGATAGTCTATACGGATCATAAGAGTCTTAAGTATCTTTTGACTCAGAAGGATTTAAACTTGAGGCAGCGCAGATGGATTGAGTTGTTGAAGGACTACGACTGTTCGATTGAGTACCATCCGGCCAAGGCTAACGTGGTGGCGGACGTGTTGAGCCGTAAGGTTGTATCAGACTTAAGATCGATGTTTGCTCGTCTTAGCTTATATGACGATGGAAGTCTTTTGGCGGAATTGCAAGTCAAGCCGACCTGGTTAGAGCAGATCAAGGAGAAACAATTAGAGGATGATGGTTTGAATGATCGGAGGTTACAGGTTTAGAATAGAGGTTTAGAGGATTATAGTTTGTCCGGTGCTGGAGTTTTGTGTTTTCAAGGGAGAGCTTGTATGCCGAAGGATGTTGAGTTGAGGCAAAGGATTCTTCGAGATGCACATAGCAGCCCATACGCTATGCATCCTGGAGGTAGCAAGATGTATTAGGATTTAAGAGAGCAGTTTTGGTGGCAGTGCAGGCGGGAGGTAATGGCGAGTTTGTGGGCAAATGTCTGACGTGTCAGCAGGTCAAGGCGGAGCATCAGTTACCGTCTGGGTTACTTCAGCCGGTGAAGATTCCATAGTGGAAGTGGGAAAGGATCACTATGGACTTTGTCAGTGGATTACCCCTTACGCCTAGTAAGAAGGATTCAGTTTGGGTGATTGTGGATCGTCTGACTAAGTCAGCTCATTTCATTCCGATAAGGGTGGATTACTCGCTTCAGAAGTTAGATAAGTTGTATGTGGCGGAGATAGTGAGGTTGCACGGTGTACCAGTGTCGATTATCTCAGACAGGGATCCTAGATTTACATCGAGGTTTTGGAGAGCGTTACATCAGGCTTTGGGTACGCGGTTGGATTTCAGTACCGCATTTCATCCACAGTCTGACGGGCAGTTGGAAAGAGTTATTCAAATTTTAGAGGATATGTTGAGAGGATGTGTTTTGGACTTTAGAGGCAGCTGGGAAGAGTTTTTGCCATTAGCTGAGTTCGCATACAACAATAGTTATCAAGCAAGCATTAAGATGGCTCCATATGAGGCGTTGTATGGTAGGAGGTGTCGCACACCTACTTGCTGGACAGAGTTGGGTGAGAGTCAGATGTTAGGACCAAAGTTGGTTGCAGAGACTGAGGATAAGGTTAAGATGATTCAAGCTCGTCTGAAGGAAGCTTCAGATAGGCAGAAGTCTTATGCCGATCTTAAGAGGAGGGATATAGAGTTCTCCGTAGTTGACAAAGCTTTTCTGAAAGTCTCGCCATAGAAGAAAGTGTTAAGATTTGGGAAAAAAGGCAAGTTAAGTCCAAGGTTTATTGGGCCGTATAAGGTGTTGAGACGAGTGGGACCAGTAGCCTATCAGCTCGAGTTGCCATCAGAGCTGAGTCAGATTCATGATGTGTTTCATGTCTCCATTCTTAGACGCTATCGTTCTGATCCAGCACATGTCGTGGCAGTAGAGGAAATAGAGGTGAGTCTAGATCTGACGGTGGAAGAGGAACCAGTGCAGATTCTAGATCGAGACGTGAAAGTGTTGCGCAGGAAATCAGTTCCATTAGTGAAGGTGTTATGGCAGAACCATGGCATAGAAGAAGCTACATGGGAACCAGAGGATGTGATGAGGCAACAGTTCCCTCAACTCTTTTGATCAGGTAATTTCGAGGACGAAATTTTTTTAAGGGGGTAGAATTGTAACATCTTAAAAAAATTAGAGTATCATTTTGTTACTTGTGTTAGCTCGGATAGGATGTTTATTGTGTGCTTAGTATATTTGTGTGAAGGCTTGGAATTATTAGCTAAGCTAGAATAATTTTTAGTATTGAAAATTTAGTGAAGTGGATTAAGTGAACTTGACACTTAAGTTAATTTAAGTGTTAAATTCTAGCACATGAGGAGTTAGTGGCAAGGTGGTTATGGCGCATGGATGGTTGCTTGAGGAAGTGGTTGAGTAGCATGGAAGGCATATTAAGGATTTTATTTTTATGCATCCTAGCATTAAGTGTAGGTCAAGTTCTAGTTATGGAAGGTTGGACTTTCAATTTTTGGCAAGTTGAATATTGGTTTAGGAAAGTTTGCACTTTGGGAAAGGAATCTTAAGGTTTATGGAAGGATGGGGACATAAGGCTTGGCTTAAGGGAGTTGTTTTGGAAACTCTCCTATGGCCATTAGTGCATGAATGTGGACGGCATGTGTGGCTAGGGGTGGGCGAATGTTGATAGGAAGTTTGGGGGAAATAGTTGGCCAACTTTAGCATTTTGTGCATCATTTGGCATTTTTCTCTTCCTCTCCAAAAACTCCCTCTTTGGCCGAATGCACCTTAAGCATTTTTGTGCAATTTTGCTTTTGATTTAGCTCTCATTTGTGTTTGAATCAAATTCTAATTTCTTTCTCTCATTTCCCTTTTGAAACTGAAACCACATTTTGCATTTTTGTGTACTTTTCTTTTCGGCAAACTAGGTGTTTGGCGAACCTCTTTCTCCCATCTCTCTCTTTTCTTTCTTTTGATAGTTGCTCAAAAAAACCACATTTCCTTTTCACTTGCTCTTGGCCGAATCTTCCTCCTTCCCAAATCCCATTTCTTTCATTTTTTTTGTTCAAAGTTAAAAACATCCATTATCATTCTATTTTCTTCTTTCTTCCATTTCCGAATCATCCTTCTCCTATTTCACTTTCACTTTTATTTTTTCCTTTCTTTTTACTCCACCATAGCCGAATCTTCTTTCTCTCTTTTGGTGTTATATTGGCCAAATATCATCAAGGGTAGATAATCTTTGGGTTTTCTTCAATCGGTTTTGGAAGGTAGGTAAGTGTTCATGGCCGTATTTCCGTTATTTCTTTCTCCTTTCTAAGTCGTTTTCTTGTGGACAAAAGCCGAATCTTTGGGCATTTGTTTGCAAAGTTCTAACCATTATTAGGAATCGATCATTCTTTTAGGCTCTTTGGGATTTTGGAAGCAATCGATCTAAGCCTTACTTCTCTAGCAATCGAAGTTGGTAAGTCAAGTGGTAAGGATTCATGATTCATTATTCTTTTTGAGGATGAAAAGCCTAAGGCTATTGGGATTAAGGTGTAACACTCTAAACCCGGCCCAAACATTACGACCGAATTTGGCATGTTACAGAGGAAAACTCTTTGTAAAATCTCTTTAACCGATTTAATTTTTAGTGAAAACACCTCGTTTTTATTTATCTTGTCAAAAACATTAAGGTGTATGAAGAAAACATTACTTAGTGTTGTTTTAAAAATATATTAAATCAGGTTGTTACAGAACCCAAAAGTACCCGATGGCACAATAAAACATTTTGCGTTTGATTTTGAGAAAACATGTGTAATCACTTTAAAGTCATTAAATGGTTTAAATAAATTATCCAAACATGTAAAATAATAAAAATGCAATCTTAGGAGGCCTTATTACAACTTGAACAAATAATCCAAAATAAAACAAAAACAACTCAAAGTTCATTTAGTTCACATTGTCACTGCATGGCCACCTCGAGTCCATCCGGCTCCTCATCCGCGATCTATGTGTCACCTGAAAAATGTTAAAGGAGAAGGTGAGTCACCAAGACTCAATGTGTAACCCTTCCCCCGGTTTAATGCCACATCATACACAATTTATAACGAATAATCATGCACTAAGTTTAACATGCACCTATCCTAGCCATCCAAACGCCTTTCTCTACCCCGTGTGGTACCAATCCACTGGTGGTGCCAAACCACTGGTGACTTAAAGTCACGATATCCATCATATTGTGGTGCCAAACCACTGGTGGGGCCAACCCACGTGTGATACCAAATCTCTGGCGTCAATCCCATAATATAAATCGTGGGGCCAACCCGCTGTGGTGCTAAGCCACTGGGACGAGACGTTATGAGGTGCCAAACCTCTGGAGGTGCCAAACCTCTGGTGACCGTAGTCACGAAATGTGGTACCAAACCACTGGTATCCGTCGACACGAATATCATTTCCCCCTCCACTCATTTTACCCACATCAATCAATGATATGCATTTTAACAGAAATCATGCCAACATGTTTATTATCTACCATCATACACTGAATTTATCATCGGCCACATATTATAAGCCACATATCCCAAATATGTCATGCTTCCCAAAAGCATCATAACAACAAGGACTTACCTTAATCCTTGCTTATACCATGATGGTATTAAATCCAAATCTACACAAACCAGATTTAGCACACACAAACACTTAGCACATTAATTAGTTATAAAGTGTGTATGTACACACCTATTTCTACCGAAATTCCTAGATCCCGAAGATCCGATCTACAACGCTAGATCCTTGAACCAAACTCACCGAAATCCCGAATTTGTCACTTGTCCTGTCGAGATCCCTACCAAAACACTTGTTAAAATTGGCTTGCACACTAATACATAATCAAGGCCTATGGCCGAATGTTACTTACCACCTTACCTTAGGAAAACAAATCCTGAAAGCTTCCCTCAATATACCTTAACGTTATCTACAAACAAAACGTACACCATTAGAACCATAACCTCATTTGGCCAACTTACCAAGGCTTGTTTCTCAAGCTTTTCGGCATACAAAAGGAAAAGAAAAGAAGCCGAATGTTAAAGTGACACACTTACCCTCCTTTGGAAATCGATAGCACCTTACTAGGAGGATTCGACCTAAGCCCTTTATGGAAGAGATATTCGGCTAGTCAACACAAATGGAAGGTGCAATTTTTTTAGTAAAAGAGAGGGTGTAGGTTCGGCTAAGTAGAAGAAAAGAAGAAGAGAATTTTTGAAGAACTTTAGCAATTGCGGTTGGGAAGAATTCGGCCAGCAACAAGAAGAGAAAAGAACAGAATTTATTTTATGAATTTCGGCCCCTCTCTCCCGGTGATAAAACCGAATGTGAATGGCCCTAATGAATCCTTCATTCGGCCAACTCTCACCCTCTTTTTGTGATAATTTCCAGGTTTTAATTATCACTCAAAAAATAACATTTATCTCCTATCCTTACTTTTATCACCTCTTCAAATACAAATAAAAATATAATATGACCACATCACACCACTTCCAGCCGAAAATTAAAAGGAAAAACAATGTTTATCCTTATCACCTTGAGAGTCTAAAATCACGCCATTACTCCCCTCCCCTAACGCCAGCTTGCATAAAATAAAAATAAAACCAACTGCTGCTGTATATTTGGTTCGAACACAGGACCTGGTGGAGGCAAACTGCCGCAGCGCTCTTAAACGTCCCCTGCCACTCTTCCCAATTGACTTTCATGTCATAAAACCCCATCCTTTAATTTTAAAGCCTTCCTACTTAAGCCCATCACCGCATATATAAAAATAAAATGCAAAACGCTGCTCCAGCCATTCGAACCTGCGCCCATCTTCACCTCTAACTCCTAAGTGGCGCATGAAAGCCACTTTGCCAATGAGTTTTTTGTGCTAAGCTTCACCCGAAATTTTACTTAACCCCTAACTCACCTAGCTCCCTTCTTTAAAACACTTAGAAAGAAATTTTTAGTTCTAAGTCAGGCCTAGCTCGGGGTTATTTCTAGACCCTAAAACATGCCAAATGATCCTAGTATTTAATTCTTCAAGCACACACATGGGAAATTAATTAAATTACAAACAACCCCTAATTTAGGATGTTACAGTTCTACCCCCTTAAAAATAATTTCGTCCTCGAAATTACTTACTAACGAATATTCGTACATCTTAACTCACCGTACTACGCTTATATGTGCGCTGACTGATCTTAATAAAACTATCTTACTTCCTAAGCACAATTTTTAAGTTCACAACCAAGGTTTCAGGCACTTCACTAGCAATACAAGAAATAAGGATTCCAGAGAGTCAAAGCAATTAAGGGTATTCCAGAAATAAGGAACGTACCCGTTGTCATATCTAGCACATCTTCCTCCTCACGACGGCCAACTGCATAAACCAACCTTGGTTGCCTCGCCTCTGCACCTTCAGCACCTCGGCCACGCCTGCTACCATTATCATTACCTCTACCTCTCTGTGGTGGTCCTTCATTTCTAACCTGAGCACGGTTTTGACCCTCTGGATGATTCTTAGCTAACTTCCGAGGACAATCTCTTACACGGTAATCCCACGATCCACACTCAACGCACCCTCTACTTCCAGCCAAACATTCTCCCGAGTGGGATTTCCTGTATCTAGCACACTGAGGTGGCACTGAGTAGGCTTTGTGGCTCTTTCTGATTCCCCAAATCTAGCCCTCTTCTGTATATTACTGCCCGATCCAGACGATCCAAAGCCTCTCTTCTGTTTGTCCCTTTCGTGGTTCTGTCTTACGGACTCCTTGATCCCTTCGGCTACCTTAGCCTTTTCCACTAGGACAGAAAACTCACGCTCCTGCTGTGGAGCAATCAACAACCTCAAATCATCCCTAAGTCCGTCTTCAAAGCGGACACAACGATCATGCTCGGTTGACACAATTCCCCGAGCATAGCAGCTCAGCCTCAAGAATTCTACTTCATACTCTGACACAGTCTTATTTCCTTGTACCAACCCCAGAAAAGCTTTCCTCAGTGCATCAGCGTAGCTGGTGCCCACATACTTCTTCTGATAAGCAGCTTTGAAGTATTCCCAAGTAAGATCATCTGCCGTAGCACCATCCCGAACCATGAGCCACCACTGATATGACTCATCCTTTAGAAGCGACACCGCTCCTTTCAGCTTCTCCTCATTCGTCAGGTCGAGATCATCCATGATTCTCTCAGTCGATTCTAACCAATATTCCGCCGCACTGGGTGCCACTCCCGATACACCCCGGAATACCTCAGCTCCATTGGATCGGAGTCGCTCGGGAACAGATTTTCGAGCTCCCATTCCTCCACTAGCCCCAGCCACCATCTCAAGGACTCACAACATAGCTTGCGATACTGCCTCACCTCCCATCTGATCCTGCTCCTCAGCTCCAAAAGTTGGAGGTGGTGACGGTACCTCATTCTCCGACCCCTGACCCGACCTAATGGGTTCTGACACGGTCATCCTGCCCCTACCGCGTCCACGACGGCCACGTCTTCTAGAGCTCATTCTAACTATTGCGCTTTAATCTGATTAAGAAATTTTTATGGATTAGTACGTGTTTCACTTTGATTATCCGCGAAGAAATTTTATGAAGAAAGTTTGACAGAGATTCTTTCGATCAATCAAAGTTTTAAGTCCTCTACCCTAGTTCACACAGAAGAGCACATCCATTCCCTAATACCTTTCATACACATTCACTCTTCGGGCATTTCTGTCCGTTTCTATCCCAGGGGTATTTTCGTCATTTTCCTACAAGGGTATTTTTTTTTGTAATAAATCAAAGAAATTTTAAAACTTTAATAAATCAGGACACTTGGTAATTTCCAAAACTAGAGGGTATTTCTGAAAATCTGTCAATTTAAAGGTACAGTAGAATTTTGAGAACCAGGGGTATTTTGGTAATATTGTCAATCAGGGGTAATTTTGTAAATTTCGAAAGTCAGGCTATTATTTTGAAATACAGAATTTTGGATACTTTTGCAAAGTAAGAGAATTTTGTTGAAATCGGAGTAATACGGTAATTTTGGAAACCAAGGGCATTTTCGTAATTTTACCACTAGAGGCATTTTGGTAATTTTGTAAGTCGGAAATATTTTGAAAATTTTTCAAAAATAAATTTTTTTGCTATTATTTAAAAGAGTATTTTAATAGTTTTAAAAACTAAAGCTTTCATAAAACATGGCTAATCCCTTTTGGGTTTTAGTTATTGGTTTAGCCTATGACCGAGTCCTCTTGGTTAGGGTGAACCGAAGCTACGCACCAGGTAGGAATCCCGCGAAGAGGAGGTGAGTCATGAGGACTGCTAAGTACCAAGCTCTTAGGATCCAATCCTGAGACATGCGCACTGTGGTTACCACACCCTAACTCCCTACGACTGGTCTTAGGTTTGTTCAATTAGGCACTTAGAGTCTTATGTCTTTTGTTGGAGTACACTAGTCCTAAATTTCAAACACCTATCATACTATCTACGTTCCATACCTACCCTTCTACAACTAATAAATCACACAGAAGTTAGAGGTACTTACCTGGGCGGATTGGTGCCAGAGACTCGGTGCCATGCTGTTCAAAATAAAAAATATTTCACAAAGGCCTACCAAAACATTTTTGGTCCTTGGGCCTCCACAGCCGAGCTTTGAAATGGGCTCTGATACCAATTTTGTAACACCCCAAACCCGGCCCAAACATTACGACCGAATTTGGTATGTTACAGAGGAAAACTCTTTGTAAAATCTCTTTAACCGATTTAATTTTTAGTGAAAACACCTCGTTTTTAATTATCATGTCAAAAACATTAAGGTGTATGAAGAAAACATTACTTAGTGTTGTTTTAAAAATATATTAAATCAGGTTGTTACAGAACCCAAATGTACCCGATGGCACAATAAAACATTTTGCGTTTGATTTTGAGAAAACATGTGTAATCACTTTAAAGTCATTAAATGGTTTAAATAAATTATCCAAACATGTAAAATAATAAAAATGCAATCTTAGGAGGCCTTATTACAACTTGAACAAATAATCCAAAATAAAACAAAAACAACTCAAAGTTCATTTAGTTCACATTGTCACTGCATGGCCACCTCGAGTCCATCTGGCTCCTCATCCACGATCTACGTGTCACCTGAAAAATGTTAAAGGAGAAGGTGAGTCACCAAGACTCAATGTGTAACCCTTCCCTCGGTTTAATGCCACATCATACACAATTTATAACGAATAATCATGCACTAATTTTAACATGCACCCATCCTAGCCATCCAAACGCCTTTCTCTACACCGTGTGGTACCAAACCACTGGTGGTGCCAAACCACTGGTGACTTAAAGTCACGATATCCATCATATTGTGGTGCCAAACCACTGGTGGGGCCAACCCACGTGTGATACCAAATCACTGGCGTCAATCCCATAATATAATTTGTGGGGCCAACACACTGTGGTGCTAAGCCACTGGGACGAGACGCTATGAGGTGCCAAACCTCTGGAGGTGCCAAACCTCTGGTGACCGTAGTCACGAAATGTGGTACCAAACCACTGGTGTCCGTCGACACGAATATCATTTCCCCCTCCACTCATTTTACCCACATCAATCAAGGATATGCATTTTAACAGAAATCATGCCAACATGTTTATTATCTACCATCATACACTGAATTTATCATCGGCCACATATTATAAGCCACATATCCCAAATATGTCATGCTTCCCAAAAGCATCATAACAACAAGGACTTACCTTAATCCTTGCTTATACCATGATGGTATTAAATCCAAATCTACACAAACCAGATTTAGCACACACAAACACTTAGCACATTAATTAGTTATAAAGTGTGTATGTACACACCTGTTTCTACCGAAATTCCAAGATCTCGAAGATCTGATCTACGACGCTAGATCCTTGAACCAAACTCACCGAAATCCCGAATTTGTCACTTGTCCTGTTGAGATCCCTACCAAAACACTTGTTAAAATTGGCTTGCACACTAATACATAATCAAGGCCTATGGCCGAATGTTACTTACCACCTTACCTTAGGAAAACAAATCCTGAAAGCTTCCTTCAATATACCTTAACGTTATCTACACACAAAACGTACACCATTAGAACTATAACCTCATTCGGCCAACTTACCAAGGTTTGTTTCTCAAGCTTTTCGGCATACAAAAGGAAAAGAAAAGAAGCCAAATGTTAAAGTGACACACTTACCCCCCTTTGGAAATCGATAGCACCTTACTAGGAGGATTCGGCCTAAGCCCTTTATGGAAGAGATATTCGGCTAGTCAACACAAATGGAAGGTGCAATTTTTTTAGTAAAAGAGAGGGGGTAGGTTCGGCTAAGTAGAAGAAAAGAAGAAGAGAATTTTTGAAGAACTTTAGCAATTGCGATTGGGAAGAATTTGGCCAGCAACAAGAAGAGAAAATAACAGAATTTTTTTTATGAATTTCGGCCCCTCTCTCCAAGTGATAAAACCGAATGTGAATGGCCCTAATGAATCCTTCATTCGGTCAACTCTCACCCTCTTTTTGTGATAATTTCCAGATTTTAATTATCACTCAAAAAATAACATTTATCTCCTATCCTTACCTTTATCACCTCTTCAAATACAAATAAAAATATAATATGACCACATCACACCACTTCCAACCGAAAATTAAAGGGAAAAACAATGTTTATCCTTATCACCTTGAGAGTCTAAAATCACGCCATTACTCCCCTCCCCTAACGCCAGCTTGCATAAAAATAAAAATAAAAGCAACTGCTGCTGTATATTTGGTTCGAACACAGGACCTGGTGGAGGCAAACTATCGCAGCCCTCTTAAACGCCCCCTGCCACTCTTCCCAATTGACTTTCATGTCATAAAACCCCATCCTTTAATTTTAAAGCCTTCCTACTTAAGCCCATCACCGCATATATAAAAATAAAACGCAAAACACTGCTCCAGCCATTCGAACCTGCACCCATCTTCACCTCCAACTCCTAAGTGGCGCATGAAAGCCACTTTGCCAATGAGTTCTTTGTGCTAAGCTTCACCCGAAATTTTACTTAACCCCTAACTCACCTAGCTCCCTTCTTTAAAACACATAGAAAGAAATTTTTTGTTCTAAGTCAGGCCTAGCTCGGGGTTATTTCTAGACCCTAAAACATGCCAAATGATCCTAGTATTTAATTCTTCAAGCACACACATGGGAAATTAATTAAATTACAAACAACCCATAATTTAGGGTGTTACCTACGGTGTGATGTTGGCCGAATGGTCTTGATTATAGTTTTGTGGTTTGGCCGAATGTAGGACAAGGTGATCTAGTGCGATAGATCAGATCTTCGGATGTTAGTAATTGCGTTGGTGAAAGGTGTGTACCTTACACACTTTATAACTCGGTAATATGTATATATGTGTTAAATAACTATTCATGTTGTTAAAGCCGAAAACTATGAGATCTTGATATGATACCTTGATGGGTATGAGCATGGATACGTGTAAGTCTGTTTCGATATGATGTTGCAATATGTTGTTAATTATCACGATCTACGATATATATATATTGGTTATATATTCATATCAAAGTATAATGACATGATTTGTTTATCTATTGCATTGGTATGGGCAATATGAGAGGAGGGGGAAGATTTGATATCCGTGTCCTTGTGACACCAGAGGTTTGGCACCTCCAGTGGTTTGGTACCACATATTTCGTGTCTTTCGGACACCAGAGGTTTGGCACCTCATAGCGATTCATCCCAGTGGTTTCACACCACCGTGGGTTGGCCCCACAGTTGATGTATTGGGATCATCGCCAGTGATTTGGTATCACACGTGAGTTGGCCCCACACCTGGATCGTTGATATTTCGTGTCTTTGGGACACCAGAGATTTGGCACCTCATAGCGACTCGTCCTAGTGGTTTCACACCACCGTGGGTTGGCCCCACATTTGAAGTATTGGGATCGTCGCCAGTGATTTGTATCACATGTGGGCTGGCCCCACAACTTGATTATTCGTGACTTTGGGTCACCAGTGGTTTGGCACCACATTATTGGATATCGTGACTTTGGGTCACCAGTGGTTTGGCACCACCAGTGGTTTGGTACCACACGGGGTAGAAAAAGGAGTTATGGATGGCTAGGTTGGGTGCATCATATGTATACATTGCTTGGTTATAATTTGTGTAAGAATGTGGCGTTTACCCGGGAGAGGGATTTTGCACTGAGTCTTGGTGACTCACCTTCTCCCTTACCTTTTCAGGTGATTCGTAAATTTGCGGATGAGGAGCCGGATGAACTCGAGGAGGCCATGCAATAAAAATTAGTTTTACATGAACTTCCATTTGGGTACTTTATTTTAATTTGGTTTCCATCTTTTTATGGATTTGTAATAAGGCCTCTTTAATTATGTTTTTTGAATATTTATATGCTTTGGATTTGTTTTAAATACGGCTTATAAATTACATGGTTGATATAATAATTTAAGTACAAAGTTTTCTAAACTACAAAAACGTGAGGGTTTTCAAAACGTTACCATCGGGTAACATAAATCATTTGATAATATTTAACATCTTAAGTGTTTTTGATAACTTAAACTATTTTCCAAAACTTAATTTTCCAAATTTCAATTAGAAACGGTTTTTAAAATAATCGCTTGGGTTTCCTTTAAAATTTTAAAAGGTTTTTCTAATCTATGGATCTATAACTAAGTTTTAAAGATTTATTTCCGGAATTTCAAAGTAAATTATCAGTTTTTAACTTATTATACATCTGATTTTTACAAACATAGAACAACAAAGAGATTTTCACCAAAATTTAAATCGTTAATTCGTTTTACTTCAAAATGTTTTCCTCTGTGACATGCCAGATACGGTCTTGGCGTATTGACCGGGTTTGGGGTGTTACTTAATATTAACCCAAGACTTACTCTTTTTGATTCATTAAGAATTGTTCCTATTAACCTTTTTATCGAGATTTGATTTGAGAAGTTGTCTAACTATGTTTTTCATTTCAGCTGTTAAAATCTTATTATTGTATTTGATTTGTTCTTCAAAAAAAGTTGAAAGTATATCCATTATTAGTTCTATGTTTTTACGAGCTTAAACAGTAAATCTCACATCTTTGGAAGAAGCTCGTATTATTATTCATTATTAGACTATTTTTCTAGCTAGGTAATTTGTCAATTCGATCTCGATTCTAACCTCCTCTTTCAGCCTGTGACCACACCCCCTAACCAAGCCACGTTACAACCCTTTTTAAAGATCTTTTGATTGATGTATCATCTCAATTTATAGGGGTGGGTATTTGCTTTTCAAGCAAGCCTATGGTAATAACTTTTCATGTTGACTATTGAGTGCTTAAATTTATTGTCCCTTAAACACTTCGAGTGATTTGAGTGAATCCTTAGTGAGGATGTTAACCATGTGATATTTTGAATCAAAGGTGATTACCTAGATACGGGGGAATACATATGTTTTCATGAATAAAATGCTCAACTTGGATTATTTCGAAACATTATTGATAGGAGTTATAAATTGAGAAGAACGGATTTGAATTGTGAGTTGAAAATTTTGCTTGAGGACAAGCAAATACTTAAGCGTGGGCATATTTGATAAACCATAATATATACATATTATAATCCCACATTGGGAATACTTTTGGATGATTTATCCCTCTAATTGTGGAATTCAATGCTGCTAATCTCTTAATTTCATGTTTTATACTCAGGAGAGCTTAGAGAGTCGAAAAGAATGACAAACGGGCCAAAAACGGAGAAAATGGGCCAAAGTAAGAAATCCACACTACCTGGAGTTCGCCACACGGTCGTGACACTTTAGCAGACTCTAACACGGCCCAGGGCTCGATTCACACGGGCGTGTCCCTGCCGTGACATGTTTTAATTCCACTTGAATAAGGATACTTAGAGGTAAAGAAAGACATTCCAAAAGCCTATATAGACACCCTAAAGAGCAACCTAAAGGGGGCATTCGAGAGTTCGACAGAATGCCTCTGTCAGGGCTTTTAGGAGGCCGAAGAAGCCAAGCTAGAGAGGGCGAAATTGTGGGATTTACTCGAAGACCGCCAGTTGATCCATCTCAAGAAGCCAGAATCATACTCAAGACGGAAGATCTTCCCTTCAATTTCCTTCAAGGGGTTTTAAGGTTTTTCTTATGTTTTGTTTTATACTTTCATCTGAGATGTATTCTTTTATAAACATGAACTAAACCCCTCAAATACCTGAGGGGGATGAAACCTAAGACGAATCTTGTTATTGTTTTATGAACTATATGATAAATACTTGATTTGTTCTTAATTATGTGTTCTTAATTCTTGCTTTGAAATTTTAGGATATTGATTCAAGTATTGATGTGCTTAGGTAGTGGAGCAAAAGTCCCTATTTAAGAGTAGATCTAGCATAGTTAAGCGGAGTTGATAGCACTCCTAGAGATAGGACGACAAAAATCTGTCAGATTAGGGTCAAACCTAATATGGGAGTCAATAGATCGAGTTAATGCAACTCTAGGGGTTTTAATTAGAAAGGGATTTCAATTGATCAACCTAGGGTTAGACGTTAGTAGCCTCGAGAGAGGTATTAATATAAATTAGGGAATCCTACGGATCAAGTCAAGTGAATAAATAAATCAGTTCAGAGTTAGATAACAAGTGAAGTCTAGGTGGATTCTTCCTAAGATTATTGTCTTAATCAATTGGTTTTCCCAAAAGTATTTCCCAAATTCATTCTCTGTGTCTTAGCATCATTAGCTTAGTAATTAGTTAGCCTTAGATTAAATAACAATTCTCTTAATTCTTAGGTTAAATAACAGAAAGATAGTAATTACTAATATTCTTGGTCCTTGAGGATACGATATTTCCAGTCTTGCCATAGCTATACTACCAAACGATAGGTGCGCTTGCCTTATTCATTGTCATAGTTAGTTTGGACACGATCAAATTTACTTATCAGCCTCGGGTCTCACACATTACTTTCCTCTTTTCCTTATTCAATTCTTCTGCCTTACATGCCCGGTCAACCAACACTACAAACTCTTATAACTCCAAAATCCCCACTAGCAATCTAATATCCTCATTCAACCCATCTTCAAACCTCTTGCACAAGATAGCTTCTATAGACACACACTATTGTGCATACTTACTGAGCCTAACAAACTCACGCTCATATTCTGCCACAGTCATTTTTCCTTGCTTCAATTCAAGGAATTCTTTCAGTTTCTGGTCCACAAATCATTGGCTTATATGCTTATTTTGGAACTCCCCCAAAAAGAAGTCCCACATCACTCTCTCTTTTGGAACCACCGACGTTAACGTCTTCCACCAATGATAGGTCGAGTCCCTCGACAAGGACGCGGCCCATTTTAAGCTCTCCTCAAGTGTGCAGGAGAGTTCATCAAATACCCTCATTGAGTTCTCAAGCTAGAACTTCGCCCTCTCAGGGTCATCATCTATATTGGCTCTGAATTCCTCGACCCCTTGCTTCCAAATCTTATCTACCGGGGGCTTGGCTATTCTCACTACATCTATACCTTAAGGAGCCACAGGAACTGGCTGAGGTATACGAGGGGTGGAGGACGTTGAGCGTTAGGGTTTGCTCGTACATACTCCGTGTACCAATTACTCATCATTTGGAGAAAGGCTTCCCGGGCCTCATCTCCTTGACCCCTAATCTCGGGTTCACTCTCTACAGGCGCAGTCCCTTGTGCGGGAGCCGGCACTTACTAGCTGTGTCATCAGCAACCGCTCGATTGGGGTCTATTTACTATATAAAAACAAAGTTCAGAATTGTCAAAAGCCACCATACTATTAATATACGCTAATGGCATGTATAGCTAGACTCTAACACACGCTACGGTAGTTCGAGAACCGACTAAACCATAGCTCTGATACCACTAAATGTAACACCCATTACTCGTATTCTATGCCAGAACCGGGTACGAGGCGTTACCTAAACAGAGGCCACACACCCGTGCAAAATGGAACACGCCCGTGTGGGCAGGTCGTGTGGTCACACATGCCCATGTCCCTCACCTGTGGTCGACACTGACTTATTTCACATGGTCAGAAACATGCCCGTGTCCCTTACACGGCCTCGACACACCCCGTGTTTCAACCCGTGTACTAAAACCTTGGCATTTTGTTTATGACGTCATCATCTCACTATGATCATACGGCCAAGGCACATGCCTGTGTCCGTAGACCGTGTGTCGAATTAAATTCCAATTTCAAGGTGCACACTTCACACGGCCTGGGCACACGCCCATGTCCGTGGTCGTGCCTCCCACACGGCTGAGACATACGATTTTTCTATGCCCGTGTGTTTACTACTGAGCTTATTGACTTAAAATTCTAACATTCAAGGGGACACACGGCCTGATCACACACCCATGCAAATGACCGAGTGTCACACACGGCCTAGACACACGCCCGTATGCCTACCCGTGTGGACAAGAACAAGGCTATTTGCCAAGCTCTATCATCATCCTAATTCACTCAAGTGTAATCCATAACCAAACAACCTAATCATATACCCTACACAATCATGAATAACCTCATCTTTTCATTGATTAATAGTATTGAGCCATTAACTATGGCCATGTACAAAAGAATTCATCTATAAGGAGCCAATACACACTTGGCCAAAATAACAAAACATTTCACCTAGTTTAGCCCCTATACATGCCATACTCAAAATGCTAATTCTAATTATACCAAGATGAATTGATAGTGTGGGTGATCTTTTGATTATCTTCGTATCCCGACTAGGCTCTTTGACACTATAAAACAAGGGAAAGGAATGGGAGTAAGCTTTAAAGCTTAGTAAGTTTTCATGTAAACAGTAAACATCATAACATGTGCTAATCAATAAATATCATTTCACAATAATTAAAAGCATTTAACAATACAAGATCATGCTTACTCGTTCTTTCTTACCACGTTCCAACCATATCACAACCAAATGCTCTTATTATTTAGCATACATCCTTGCACTTATCCCCATAAGACCACATGAAACAACACATCACAATTTCACGATAAGCCATTCTTAGAAATATCAAAAACTCGGTGGCTTTGCACTCAGTCCACCATTTGTCTTAAACAGGGTGGTAACGCACATAGCCCACCAACAAGAATATTTACGATGGTATTGCACATAGCCCATTGTGAATAAGTATTAAGGTGATATCGTACATAGCCCACCAACAAGAATAATTAAGGTGCTATCGCATACAGCCCACCATTATTTATTATGGATAATATTCTACACTTACTTATCTATTTCTACATTAATAATCTAACAAGTCCAATACATTTAAATCATAAGTAACCTCAATCACACAACACTCCATTAAACAACAACATTTGTATTTAAGATGCATCATTTACACATAAACTTATCTCGGTGCAAAACACGTTAATTTGCAGTTTAATCCGAAACCTTGCGTTTTCCCCGGTCAAGGTTAATTCCGCACTCTTCTTGATCTATAACAATAAAATTTCATTCATTCAATCATTTCATGATCATAATACATCATAATCTCTACTTAGGCAAAAATGACCATTTTGCCCTTGTACTTTGGCAAAATTATGATTTTGCCCCTAGGCTCGTAAATCATTTTTCGTTACATTTTCTCATTAAACAAGTCTAGTTGGACATTTGTTACTCTTACAACTACTCATAATTCCAATTATTTCATGCATTTATCACACATTTTCAATCTTTGCATTCTAGTCCTATTTATGTGTTTTCATGCTAACACCCTTCACAAAAGTTGCTTCTCATCTCACTAACATTCATTTTCTTCCATAAAAACTCAGCTAACAACATAAACTCTCTCATGGTAAGTCCTTAAACTTTCAACCATTTAACAAATTACTCCCCTCATTAGCTAGCTTAAGCTTTGGGGACTCCAAAAGTACAAAAATCATCAAAAATAATCATCAAAATGACTTACTTGCAAGGAGATAGTTTAGCTAAAAGTTTGAACCCAAAAAACCTATATTTTCTCTTCAAATTTTCGGTGGAAGAAGAAGAGTGAATAGTGAAAGATGATAGCTTTTCTTTTTAGCTTATTTTATTCATCTTTTGTCACCTAATTCACCCATTTTAACCAAAAATTAAACGCTCTTGTCTCCCTAAGCTATATGGCCGGCCAACAACCATCTATTGGTCTAATTTCACTTTAAAGGCCTCCATTTTGATATCTTTTAGCTATTAGACACCTCTAGCTTGGAATTTGAAACTTTCACACTTTATGCAATTTAGTCATTTTTCAAAATTAAGCATCCAAATGCTAAAATTAAAGCACCAAATTTTTCATATAGCCATATTAATGCCATAACACATAAAATAATACCACAATAATTTTCCTCAACCTCGGATTAGTGGTCTCGAAACCACTGTTCCGACTAGCCCCAAAATCGAGTTGTTACATAGAAATTCCTGAATCCCATTCAAAAAGTCATCACAAGTTTACTAATTTCCCAAAGTTGAAATTTGGCAGCTTTGGTGAATGGAATTTAATAAAATTCACCCTATCTGTGCATGTATCATTTCCTCTTTCCTCGAAAATATTCATCCTCAAATCTTGTATTCGTTGGAATAAGAAAGAATCTTAATCATAGGTGGAATGGTTTAATAGAGCTCCTCTCAAAGGATCAACAAATTCCTAGAAAAATGGAACAAGTCCACTAGAGAAATTTATGTTAGGGTTAGTGAAAACATAATCATTTCTCTCTTTCAAATAGGTTCTTTCCTTCTTTCCCTTCTATTTTTCAATGTGAATTGAACTCTCTAATTTTACCTCGTAGAAATTTCCTCTCACCAAAATTGGACCATTAAATTAACTTTTATCGCTCAAGGTCTCTTGTATCTCAATATTTTTACATGAATCATCCTCACTTCCCTTTAACCCCTCACAAAAAAATTTGTACGTTGAATTCATCATAATAAAACTCTTTAGAAGGATAATTAAGGTCTTAATTATCCAAATTCATTGACTCTAGGAAACAATTCTTACTATCAACTTTTTCCGTTTCACAAAATTCACTGCCACTATAATCATATTTTGCACTACTACTATCAACTTCTTCGATGTCAACTTTGAAACAAGGTGCAATGTTAGATCTAAACTCAACAATAGGTACAAAATAACACTTACTGTCTTTACAAATGGTGTCACTCGAAGTTTCTTGCTCATTTATATCATCATCGTCAAAGATAGTAGTAGATGAATACTCATCAATAGGCTTTGTGTCATACTTACGTTCCTCGTCTTGCAAGGACTTTTTCCTAAATGAATATATTGGACATTCAAAGGCTTTGTGATCCTTCGCATTACACCACATGTGTAACAACCTGAATTTGGGCCTAGTAGAATTGGGCATTGGGCACGGGAACGTTTAAAAATTTTTGAGAACAAGAGAATGGCACTAGGGCAAGTTAGACCTATTAAGTGAGTGATTTTGGAAGGTTAGGGGGCTTCTATGAAGTCCTGGGATCAAATTTAGGCTTTAGGAAAATTTTGGTTTTAGGTGAATAAAACCCTGGGAGTTAGTAGGTAGGCTTTAAGAATAAAATGTGGAGAAAAATGACACAAAAGGGGTTGTGGTCTAGTGGCAAATGACGCCACATAGGTGGCAAGGGAATGATGCCACAAGGAAGCAATAGGGGTCCAAGGTTCAAGCCTTGATGAGCAAAGGGGATTCTAGCCATGGAGGGGCGGTAAAGGTGCCAGCCGAGATTGTGCACATAGCCTTCATTCCCAATTTTAAGTGGCGTGGGGTGTCAGGGGTTCGGGACTTTTCGCAGGCTGTGGAAGGGCGTCGACATCTGGTTTAGATAAGCAAATCGTAGTTGATCGCGCTAGTAAGGGTGACGACGATCGTGAGTGTATAGTACTCTACGTGATCAGGTGTGTAATCTCACACCCCTTTTCCTGAATGATTGCTTGTGGTGTTGCGCGAATTGGCCAAAAGCCGAGAAGCTAGAAAACTGGCATCTGTTCCACTCGAGCGTACGAGCGCTCGTAGTGGTAAAAAATTGAGATACGAGTAGCGACGGTAAGTCATTAAGAGTGTCACGAGCGCTCTCGCGACATTGGGGTTGTAACGGGCCTAATTGAGTTAATACGGGTTTAACGAGCCCAATGGGCTTTCCAGCCCACATAGGCAAAGTTGGTGAAAAATCGTCAGAGGGTAAGTACGGTTGTGGAATCTAGAAATCTTAGACTAAACCCATGCGAAATGGGCCACACGAGCGTGTGGGCCCGTTTGGGCCTAAAATGGACTTTAGGACTAATAGCTCCGTTGAGACCCAGAAAAGGGTACCGTGTCGCTCGAGGCGATAGTAGGCCTTCGAAAAGGCCGTTAAATGCAAAATTACCAAAATACCCTTGGTGTGTAAATTACTGAAATGCCCTCGGCGGGTAAAATTACTGTTATACCCATAGGGGCAGATATGGTTTGTTTGTGTATACTTTGATTAATTCGCCATGATGATACATTATTGCATACACGTAATTATTATGCCATTACATGATGCGTGGGGTTGGGTTATATTATTGGAGGAAGTGTATCGCATCTGGTGGCTCGCCACATGTGCGATCTTCGCGCCTTTTTTTTTGTGTTTATACCGGGCACTCATTGCATTTTTGAAGTGTAACGGATGGGTGGGTCGATTTAGAAATCCCCACAGGAGTGTTGGGCTAGTACGGTGGAGTGTAGCGAATAGACTGTTAGGTTGGGGCTGCATTTACTGTTTGCATTGCCATGATTTGGGGGCCATGGGCCCAAATTGATACTATATAGGGCTAAGGCCCATATTATTACTGCATAGGGCTTCGGCCCAATATGATTTTGCATGGGCTCGGGCCCAGTTAGTAATCGATTGGGGAATTACACACTAAGTTCTCGTAACTCACCCTGTTGTTTCAACCTTGCAGGTGATCCCCAGCGTTAGTGGATTTGGAGCTGTGGAGGACTCTGTGGTGGCCATACACCGGGAATTATTCTCATAAACTTAAGTAAATTTACGTTCTGCTTTATTTTAGTTAATTATTGATTTGGGTTAATATTTTTGTAATAAGGCCATTGGTATAATTTCTTTTAATTTTGCCTTATTAACTGCTAGATTATAAATACGTAGTTTTCTTAAAACAACGATAATTGTTTTCAAAATTACCACATCTTCATAATCTATTGAAACTGATTTCTTTTATAAACAAGGTTTTCAATAATGATAATAACAATGTTTTTACGATAACACCATAAAAGCAAATATGAATCACAACAACAACAAAGCTCAAAGTTTCCAAGAAAGAATACGGAGTTTTCAACGAGAACGCGGTTTTAAACAACTATCCATGTGACATGCTAGATCCGGTCGTAATGTCTAGGCCGGGTTTGGGGTGTTACAACATGCACTTGCTAACTCGTTCTGTTTAATCTGACATAAGCCGTTTAAGCTCGCAGAAGATGTTATGTTTTTTGTACCAATGTCTTTCTTGACAAGTCCATGAACAATAGAAGGTTGACTGACATTGGAAACATGTCCATGCAGGTTTTTTACAAATATGACATCAATGCTTTGCCCAAGGTTTATCGAGCCAAAGTTTGGTTGAAATTTTGCCACCTCGTGATGAAGGACTTGATCTTGCAATGTGTCAAACTTATTTTCCAAATGCTCTTGCGCCTATTTGAAATCTTTCCGAATTTCGTCGAACAGTGATGTAAGTTGGTAACCATGGATGGATCATGCTCCTCGTCCTTACTACATGTACGTACCATTATTATAGGTTGAAATAAAAAAACACTACAAAAAAAGAAAATTAAATCTCATCGTTATACACCCGCAGCAAAAATAAACAACTCTAAGATGCAAAGAAAAGAAGTTAAGATTTTCTCACTTGTAAATTTTAAAGAGTAATAAAACTCAATAATATTAAAAAAGATGTGGAATCACTCTTTAACAAATTTGACCTATGGTTCTAAAAAGCCAAAGAAAAACTCGACTCTAAAGGAAAGAAGTTGCGTGGAAAAAGGAAAGGCAACTGTTTTCACACCTATTAACACAAGAAGGGAAAAATGTACTAGAATGTGTAATAGAATAAGAAAAAATAAAAACAAAAGAAAACCTAATGCTAGAATCAAAGAAAACAAACTACCAAATTGAAAACAAAAACAACTTTAATTTTTTCGTTCGTGGCGTTCCCGATTTCCAAAAAATCACAAAATTTAAATTAGAGTCTCCTTAAATAATGTAGATCTGATCTGAAAATTTTCAACACAAAATTTAACCCACTGAAGTTTTTTTCTTTTTTTTCATAATTTTTTGTTTTTGAACTTTTTAGATCACTTTTTTTTGTGGAAAAATATTTCTATATTCTAAGAGAGTGCTAAGAATCATTATGTAAAATTTTAGATCATTTGGAAAACTTTTACCCATTGAATTTTTTTTTTGAAAACATTTTGGGTAAAAAAAATTGTTTTGAGGTTGTTTGTCAGAAATCAATTTATAAGAACACCTAAAACACCCAAATCTAATACCAAATGATGAGTGAGCGGAGGAAGCGAATCAGGATCATATTGAAGTTGTTGGACTCTAGAAACAAGGATTTGGATATGACCTGAAAGGAAGAAACTGAATAGGTTTAGAAAAAAATAAAGAAAATAAAAAATAAATATAAATAATATATAAATAAAGAAAATATAGATAAAAACAAAGTGGAAGATGGAACGAGTAAACCGTTGGAAATGATGGATAGAAGGATAAGTGTCCAATTGAACCCTTTGAGATATAAATCCCAACAAACTCAATTAACAGCTCTAATCAACCCTTCAAGAAATAAACATTGGCAAATTGAAGGGTGAAAAATGAATTCCCACGATTCCTTGAAGAAAATCAAGAAGAAAACTACTTCTAAAACTTCATAAGAGAAAAAATCTTGCACAAAGAAACAAACTCTCAAAGTTGAAAAATTTATTAATGAAAACAATCGTCTTACCTAATGAACAATGAAGAAGCCTTTACATAGGATAGCTAAGTACATACAAATAAAACTCTAAAGTATACTAAAACTCTAATTAATATAAATAAGAAGTAGTTTATAACATCTCGGATTTAGGGGCTATGCATCTTTTATGTTTTCTGCATGTCGAAGTGTTATGCTTGTTGGTTGGTTGTGTTTAGGGGCCTCGAGAAGGCTCGGGGCTAAGCCGAAGCCTTGGTAAAATTTTAGTTTTGGGCATCTAAGGGGGGATAGCCAGATGGGAGTAGGACTTAAGGGATTTTGGATTGCATGTGGTGTCATAAAAAGGTGCAGTGGAAGAGTGGCAAGGTGACGCCACTTAGCATGCAGGGAGGTGGCGTCACAAGGAGCTGAGAGGGAGGAGGTTTGAAACACTTAAGCAGCAAGGGAGTATTATTTTTGGCTCAGACAAGGGAGGTGGTTGGATGACAATCAAACTCTGAAGGAGAGAGGTAAGACTGGGTCAAGCATTTCAAATGAGTAGAGGAGAGAAATTCTAGGAGTTTGAAATATTCAAATTTGTTTGAATAGTTGGAAGAGAGGAAAGCAATGAGGGATTGTAGGGACGGTATAGTGTTTGATGGCTAGGGGAGTGTTAGCCGAATTTTTTGAGGAGTTTGAGAGGAGGGGAGCATTCGTTTTTGACTTTGGGTGAGGGTGCCGAAATTTGGTGATCAGGTTGCTAGTGTGTAGTGGTTTATTTTTCGGCATTAAGGGGTGTGCTTCACATTTTATTTTAGTTTTTCCTCTCATCGTCTCTTTTGCCGAAAATCATCTAAACATTTTCCACTCTTTTCTTCTTTTGACCTATAGCCGAAACTAGAAGACCAAGGTTGCACATCTCATTCATTTTTCTTTTCTTCTCACTCTCAAAAGCTGAAATCACCAATTCTCCCTACATTTTCTTTTTCTTTTTCTTTCTTTGAAACTCCTTTCTAGCCGAATCTTCTTGATCTTCATTGTCTTGTTTTTGTTCTTTTTCTATTCACTTAAAGTCGAAACTACACCTTCAATTTCTTCTTAGCCGAAATCTCTAAGTCTCAGCATCATCCCATTTGTTTTCTCTTTCTGAAGTAGTCACCATAGCCGAGTTCTCATTCCATATTCTGGTAGGTTCTTTATTGTTTTTATTTCTTTTTATTTTCCCCTCTTGGCCAAATCTTCTCTTAAGACCCTGTTAAGTTGCTTCATTTTTCTCCTCTTAGAAGCCGAACCCTGATCATTTCAGTTGTCTATTCTTTTGGAGTGCCATCTTCAAGCCAAATCTTCTCTGCTGTGACTGCTTGTGCCGAACCCTGAAGAGAGTCGAAGGTAAGTTAATGATGTTAATATGTTTGGCCGAGTGGTGAGAGGGGGGCTCATGTTCCCTGTTTGGCCGAAAGGCCACTTCCTTTAACCCACTCTCTTTTAGTCGAATCTCATCGGGTATTTGTATAGGTGTGATCAGCGTGTTAACCAAATTCTGCTAACTCTGAGATTCAATCAATTTAGGTAAGAAGATTTCTTCTAGTGGTTCTATTAATCGATTTACTGTCTATCTGTTGTCTTAACCTAGTTGAACGGATATTCAAAATCATATCTTTCGTAGTGAGTTTTAACGAGGCTTTTAATGGATGCAAGAAACATACAAGTTGGAGAGGGAAGCAAACCTTCGGGTTCGATCCCTAAGCTCAAGAAGAGGGCTATGTCTACTGTTCGTGATTGGCCACCTGGGTGTGGGCCACTTTCTGAGCAGAGTAGTAGGCAAATAGTCGTGATTCCAGCTAGTGATAGTGACAACATAGATATTATAATGTTGCGGGTAGCCAGGTGTTTAACTCCTCACACCATCTATAATGATGTGTTAATATGTTAATATATTCTGTTAAATGCTGAAAACTCGGTTTGGCTATTGAGATACCCTTGGAGGGTAAAGGCGAGACGTCTGGTTAGTGATTTCTGTTATACTAACAAAATGGTTATGAAGAGATAACATGATATTCGTTATGAGCATCCTATACATGCATGTCGAAACCTGTTGCATCTATACATTAAAATGATTATGTTTACATGGGGTTAGGAATATGATATTAAAGGGGAAGTGCTGTAGTGGCTCTGCCATGATCTATTGCAGTGGCTCTGCCATGATCTGTTGTAGTGGCTCTGCCACAATCTGTTGTAGTGGCTTTGCCACGATCTGTTCTGGTGACTATGTCACGAATCTGACGATGAGCAGCATGACTGCCACCGATAGTGTGTAGCAGTGAGGGTTGATTGTAGAAATCCCCATTGGTGTGATTGGTTGGTACGGGTGGTGTGTAACGGATGGAAATCTAGGTTGGGTTGGGTTCTGCATCATTTTCTGTGTATGTAATACCTGCTATTCTGTTCTGTAGGGCTAAGGCCCGGTTTGATGGTGCATGAGTGTTGCACACTGAGTCTTATGACACACCCCATTGTTTAACACCTTTTCAGGTAGCTCATAGTGTAATGGACCAGGCTGGAGAGGAGCACAAGGTGGCCATGCATGATTTTGTTTCGTTTCAGTAAAGAACTTTACTTATTTTTAATAATTGGTTTGGTTTTCACGCTGTAATAAGGCCACTGGTAATTGGGTTTTCAATATCAGATTTTTCTTTAGTTTTCGACACTCAAGTTATACGATCAATTGAAATAACAAAATGTTTTAAGAAGAGAACACAATGGCAGCGAAGCTTTCATACGACTACATTATTGAGTAGATTATTATCTTTTGCGACATAACTTTCATAACTTAAACGAATAACATGGGTTTTAAAAAGTCACTCGATTTTGAAATTTGGCGGACTAAACTCGGTTAACGTAAAAATTACTAAGTTTTCTAAATAAACACTAAACACAAAATTCCAACAGAGGTTTTCTTTAAGAACGCACTGTGTTTTACAAATTCTTCTTAGTGACATGCCAGATTCAGTCGTGGTGTTTGGCTCGGGTTTGAGGTGTTATAAATTGGTATCAGAGCCAAGGTTCAAAAGCTCGGCTTTAGGTTTTGGGTTCAAAATGTTTTCTAAGAATGGTTTTAAAACATAGTAAAATGAAATACGTATTTTTAGCATGGCTCCTGCATCTCCGGCCTAAGTCCACCAGGTAAGTTTCTGATTAGTATAAATTGCATGTGCCATGTGAATATATTGCCATGGATGTTAGAACTTAGGAACTATACTTTAGAAATGGAAACTTTTAGGTTGTATGTGAATCATGGAAACTACTCGTAACTATACTTCATAAAATTTTTCTTTAATAAACAATGAAAAGAAATGCTAATACATAAAATTTCTAAATCAGATTAAGACGTTATTAGAGATATGAGTAGTAGAGGACGTGGACGTAATGTGCGTGGATGCGGTAGAGGCAGGATGGTAGTGTCGGAACCAATAGGGTCTGGTCATGGGTCAGGGAATGAAATGCCGCTGCTGCCAGCCGCGGAAGCGGAGTATCAGGACCAAACGGGTGGAGACGATGTGGTGTCTCAGACAATGTTACGGGTTTTAGAGAGAGTTGTTGGGGCAAGCATGGGTACTGGGACTCAAAAATCTGTGTTCGAAAGACTTCGAGCCAACGGAGCGGAAATATTTAGGGGCGTTTCTAGTGTAGTCCCTAGTACAGCTGAGTATTGGTTAAGTGAGCGCATAATGGATGATCTTGACTTCACAGTAGAGGAGAAGTTGAAAGGGGTGGTGTCTCTTCTTCAAGACGAGGCTTATCAGTGGTGGCTTACGGTGAAAGAGGGTACTTCAACAGACCGAATTGACTAGGATCTGTTTAAGGTGTCATTTCAGGGAAAGTACGTTGCGGCCAGCTATGCGGATGCCCAGAGGAAGGCATTTTTGAATTTGGTTCAGAAAAGCAAATCTGTGTCTAAATATGAGGCAGAATTTCTACATTTGAGCCGTTACGCTCGAGGTCTTGTGGCGACTAACTATGAGCACTGTGTACGGTTCGAAGATGGACTGTGGGATGAGTTAAGAGTATTGATAGCACCGCAGTGAGAAAGAGACTTTGCCATTCTGGTTGAGAAAGTTAAAATAGCTGAAGAGGTAAAGCGGACCGAGAAGCAGAATAAAGATAAGGATCGGAGTAGGAATAAGAGAAGTTTTGGGCCGTCGGGGTCATCTGGGGGTTTTCAAAAAAGGCCTAGGTTTGATGGGCCAACTCGTGTTCAGACATCTGCTACAGAGGGTCAGTATCGACCATGTGCTTTGTGTGGGAAGGTGCATTTTGGGGAGTGCAGGAGGAGAACTGAAGGATGTTTCAGGTGTGGATCTACGGATCATATGATTAAAGATTGTCCGCAGGTGGATCAGGTACAGCCAGCTGGACGAGTTTCTGATCAGTTTAGGAGAGGTGGTCAGCCATTACCGAGAGGTCGTGGCCCAGTCAGAGGAGGAAATGGGTTCAATCGAGGCCGTGGAACATTAGGTAAAAGGGCTAGGAATACGAATGCAAGACAGCCCGGGTTGGATTATGCAGCTAGGCATCGAGAGGACGGTGACGCACCGGACGTCATAACCGGTATGTTTTTAATCTATGGTTTGCCTTATACTGCCTTGATTGATATTGGTTCGACGCACTCTTATGTTGCTAGTGCTATAGCGAGAACTTTAAACTTAGACTATGAGACCTCTTCTAGGGAGATGACTGTAGTTAGCCCTCTAGGACAAACTGTACAGGGATGTACCTCTGGAAGTTCAAGGGGTAGCTTTTCGGGTTGATCTGATGGAACTACTGTTTTGGGAGTTCAATTTAATTTTAGGGATGGATTGGTTAGTGAAGTATCAAGCAAATCTGGATTGTGCATCCAAGCGTGTGGTGTTAAGAACCGTAAATGGTGTAGAGGTGGTGGTAATAGGCGAGAGAAGGATTTACCTATCTAATGTGGTATCCATTTTGAAGGCAGAGAAGATGGTGAGAGAGGGATGTAAGGCATTCATGGTTCATGTTTGTGCTTTGGAGGCCAAGGAATCAGTTGTAGGGGATGTTCGAATGGTGAAAGAATTTTCTGATGTGTTTCTAGAAGAGCTTCCGGGATTGCCTCCAGATCGCGAGGTGGAGTTTAGTATTGATCTTCTACCGAGAACAGTGCCAGTGTCTATTGCCCCGTATAGAATGGCACCAAAGGAGTTAGTGGAGCTGAAAGTATAGATTAAGAAGTTGTTAAACCGGGGTTTTATCCTACCGAGTGTATCGCCTTGGGAAGCACCCGTGCTTTTTGTTAAGAAGAAGGACAGATCAATGCGACTGTACATTGATTACCGTCAGCTGAATAAGTTGACGATTAAGAATAAGCATCCGTTGCCGAGGATAGACGATCTGTTCGACCAACTTAAAGGAGCATCAGTCTTCTCCAGGATAGATTTGAGGTCAGGGTATCACCAGCTTAAGGTCAAGGAGACGGATATTATAAGAGGGTATTTCGTACTGGCTGTGGTCACTACGAATTCCTAGTGATGCCGTTTGAATTGACCAACGCGCCAGCAGCTTTTATGGATATGATGAATCGGGTTTTTCAGCCATATCTGGATCAGTTCATCGTAGTGTTTATAGACGATATTTTGGTGTACTCGAAGTCCGAGGAGGAGCATGATTCGCATCTTCGAGTGGTTTTGCAAATTCTGAGGGAGAAGCAGTTGTTTGCAAAGTTTAGTAAGTGCGAGTTCTGGCTAAGGAAAGTTACCTTTTTAGGTCATGTGGTGTCAGCTGAGGGGATTAAGGTAGACCCTCAGAAGATTGAAGCTGTATTGGACTGGAAACCACCTAAGTCTGTGGCAGAGATTCAGAGTTTCCTTGGTCTAGCTGGGTATTACAGAAGGTTTGTGGAAGGCTTCTTTCTGATTGCAGCACTGTTAACCAAGTTGTTAAGGAAAGGGGTTCCGTTTGTGTGGTCTGACAAACAACAAGAAAGTTTTGAGAAGTTAAAGAGGATCTTGATGGAAGCTCCAGTGTTGATTCAGCCTGAAGTGGGGAAAGAGTTTACTATCTATTGTGATACATCACATACAGGGTTAGGATGTGTACTGATGCAAGAGGGGAAGGTAGTAGCATATGCTTCTCGACAGTTGAGGCCTCACGAACTGAATTATCTGATGCATGATCTGGAGCTAGCTGCGGTGGTTTTCGCCCTGAAAATCTGGAGACATTACTTGTATGGGGAGAAGTCTATTTTTTACACGGATCACAAGAGTTTGAAATACCTCCTTACCCAGAAGGAGTTAAATCTAAGACAGTGAAGGTGGATCGAGCTGTTGAAGGACTATGACTATTCGATCGAATATCATCCGGGTAAGGCTAACGTGGTGGTAGACGCGTTGAGCCGTAAGGTAATATCAGACCTAAGAGCAATGTTTGCTCACCTTAGTTTGTATGATGATGGAAGTTTGTTAGCGAAACTGCAAGTGAAGCCGACATGGGTGAATCAGGTTAAAGAGAAACAGTTGCTAGATGATGTCTGGAGTACAGGACTGCTACAAGTACAAGATGGTGGAATAGAGGGTTACAGCTTGAACAATGATGGAGCTTTATGTTTTTGTGGAAAGATCTGCATGCCTAAAGATGTGGATTTGAGGCAGAAGATTCTTCAGGAAGCACATAGCAGTCCATACGCTATGCATCCTGGAGGTAGTAAAATGTATCAGGATTTACGAGTACAGTTTTGGTGGCCGGGTTTAAAGCGAGAGGTAACCAAATTTGTGGGTAAGTGTTTGACGTGTCAACAGGTAAAGGCAAAAAATCAGTTGCCTTTGGGATTATTGCAATCGGTGAAGATTCCACAGTAGAAATGGGAAAGGATCACGATGGATTTTGTTAGTGGGCTACCTATTACGCCTACTAAAAGGGATTCGGTTTGGGTAATAGTCGACCGATTGATGAAGTCTGCTCATTTTATACCGGTGGATTACTCTCTACAAAGGTTGGCTAAGTTGTATATAGCCGAGATCATAAGGTTGCACGGGGTACTGGTGTCTATCATCTCAGACAAAGACCCTAGGTTCACGTCAAGGTTTTGGAAAGTGTTGCATCAAGCTTTGGGTACAAAGTTGGATTTCAGTACAGCGTTTCATCCACAGTCTGATGGACAGTCAGAGAGAGTAATTCAGATTTTGGAGGATATGTTGAGGGGCTGTGTCTTAGAGTTCAGGGGTAGTTGGGGGAATTTCTACCATTGGCGGAATTTGCGTATAACAATAGCTACCAGTCGAGTATTCAGATGGTGGCGTATGAAGCGTTATATGGTCGGAAGTGTCGCACACCTACGTATTGGACGGAGCTTGGTGAGCGTCAGTTGTTGGGTCCAGAATTGGTAGCTGAAACGGAAGACAAGGTTAAGTTGATTCGAGCTCGATTGAAGGAAGCTTCAGACAGGCAAAAGTCCTATGGTGATTTAAAGCGGAAAGATATAGAATTTGCAGTGGGTGACAAAGTTTTCTTGAAGGTGTCTCCGTGGAAGAAGGTGCTAAGATTTGGTCAGAAGGGCAAGTTGAGTCCCAGGTTTATTGGGCCTTATCGGGTGTTGAAGCGTGTGGGACCAGTAGCCTATCAGCTCGAGTTACCCTCGGAGTTAGTCAGATCCATGACGTATTTCACATTTCTATGCTAAGACGCTATCATTCGGATCCGTCTCATGTTGTTCCTGTAGAAGAAATTGAGATAAGCCCAGACTTATCTTTTGAGGAGGAACTAGTGCAGATCTTGGAACAGGACGTCAAAGTATTGCGTAGGAAATCGGTTACTTTGGTGAAGGTTCTGTGGCAAAATCATGGTTCAAAGGAAGCGACGTAGAAACCGGAGGACGTGATGCGGCAACAATACCCTCAACTCTTTTGATCAAGTAATTTCGATGTTGAAATTATTTTAAGGGGGTAGACCTGTAACATCCAGGATTTAGGGGCTATGCATCTTTTATGTTTTCTGCGTGTCGAAGTGTTATACTTGTTGGTTGGTGTGTTTGGGGGCCTCGGGAAGGCTCGGGGCTAAGCTGAAGTCTTGGTAAAATTTTAGTTTTGGGCATCTAAGGGGGGATAGCCAGATGGGAGTAGGACTTAAGGGATTTTGGATTGCATGTGGTGTCATAAAAAGGTGCAGTGGAAGAGTGGCAAGGTGACGCCACTTAGCATGCAGGGAGGTGGCGTCACAAGGAGCTGAGAGGGAGGAGGTTTGAAACACTTAAGTAGCAAAGGAGTATTATTTTTGGCTCAGGCAAGGGAGGTGGTTGGACGACAATCAATCTCTGGAGGAGAGAGGTAAGACTGGGTCAAGCATTTCAAATGAGTGAAGGAGAGAAATTCTAGGAGTTTGAAATATTCAAATTTGTTTGAATAGTTGGAAGAGAGGAAAGCAAGGAGGGATTGTAGGGACGGTATAGTGTTTGATGGCTAGGGAAGTGTTAGCTGAATTTTTTGAGGAGTTTGAGAGGAGGGGAGCATTCGGTTTTGACTTTGGGTGAGGGTGCCAAAATTTGGTGATCAGGTTGCTAGTGTATAGTGGTTTATTTTTCGGCATTAAGGGGTGTGCTTCACATTTTATTTTAGTTTTTCCTCTCATCCTCTCTTTTGCCAAAAATCATCTAAACATTTTCCACTCTTTTCTTCTTTTGACCTATAGCCGAAACTAGAAGACCAAGGTTGCACATCTCATTCATTTTTCTTTTCTTCTCACTCTCAAAAGCTGAAATCACCAATTCTCCCTTAATTTTCTTTTTCTTTTTCTTTCTTTGAAACTCCTTTCTAGCCGAATCTTCTTGATCTTCATTGTCTTGTTTTTGTTCTTTTTCTATTCACTTAAAGTCGAAACTACACCTTCATTTTCTTCTTAGCCAAAATCTCTAAGTCTCAGCATCATCCCATTTGTTTTCTCTTTCCGTAGTATTCACCATAGCCGAGTTCTCATTCCATATTCTGGTAGGTTCTTTATTGTTTCTTATTTCTTTTTCTTTTCCCCTCTTGGCCGAATTTTCTCTTAAAACCTTGTTAAGTTGCTTCATTTTTCTCCTCTTAGAAGCCGAACCCCTGATCATTTCGGTTGTCTATTCTTTTGGAGTGCCATCTTCAAGCCGAATCTTCTCTGCTGTGACTGCTTGTGCCGAACCCTGAAGAGAGTCGAAGGTAAGTTGATGATGTTAATATGTTTGGCCAAGTGATGAGAGAGGGGCTCATATTCCCTGTTTGGCCGAAAGGCCACTTCTTTTAACCCACTTTCTTTTAGTCGAATCTCATCGGGTATTTGTATAGGTGCAATCAACGTGTTAACCAAAGTCTGCTAACTCTGGGATTCAATCGATTTAGGTAAGAAGATTTCTTCTAGTGGTTCTATTAATTGATTTACTGTCTATCTATTGTCTTAACCTAGTTGGGTGGATATTCAAAATCATATCTTTCGTAGTGAGTTTTGACGAGGCTTTTAATGGATGCAAGAAACATACAAGTTGGAGAGGGAAGCAAACCTTCGGGTCCGATCACTAAGTTCTAGAAGAGGGCTCTGTCTGCTGTTCGTGATTGGCCACCTGGGTGTGGGCCAGCTTCTGAGCAGAGTAGTAGTCAAATAGTCGTGATTCCAGCCAGTGATAGTGATCACATAGATAGTATAGTGTTGCGTGTAGCCAGGTATGTAACTCCTCACACCATCTATAACGATGTGTTAATATGTTAATATATTATGTTAAATGCTGAAAACCTGATATGGCTATTGAGATACCCTTGGAGGGTAAAGGCGAGACGTTAGGTTAGTGATTTCTGTTATATTAACTAAATGGTTATGATGAGATAACATGATATTCGTTATGAGCATCCTATGCATGCATGAATGATATTATGTTTGCATGAGATAACATGATATTATAATGTGCATTAAAATGATTATGTTTGCATGGGGTTGGGAATATGATATTAAAGGGGAAGTGTTGTAGTGGCTCTGCCATGATCTATCGTAATGGCTCTGCCATGATCTGTTGTAGTGGCTCTGCCACGATCTGTTGTAGCGGCTCTGCCACGATACATTCTGGTGACTATGTCACGAATCTAACGATGAGCAGCATGACTGCCATCGATGGTGTGTAGCAGTGAAGATTGACTGTAGAAATCCCCATTGGTGTGATTGGTTGGTACAGGTGGTGTGTAGCGGATGGAAATCTATGTTGGGTTGGGTTCTGCATCATTTTCTGTGTATGTAATACCTGCTGTTCTGTTCTGTAGGGCTAAGGCCCGGTTTGATGGTGCATGAGTGTTGCAAACTGAGTCTTATGACTCACCCCGTTGTTTAACACCTTTTCAGGTAGCTCATAGTGTAATGGACCGGGCTGGAGAGTAGCACAAGATGGCCATGCAGGATTTTGTTTCGTTTCAGTAAAGAACTTTACTTGTTTTTAATAACTTGTTTGGTTTTCACGCTGTAATAAGGCCACTGGTAATTGGGTTTTAAATCTCGGGTTTTTCTTTAGTTTTCGACACTCAAGTTATACGATCAATTGAAATAACGAAATATTTTAAGAAGAGAACACAAAGGCAACGAAGCTTTCATACGACTACATTATTGAGTAGATTATTATCTTTTGCAACAGAACTTTCATAACTTAAACGAATAACATGGGTTTTAAAAAGTCACTCAATTTTGAAATTTGGCGGACTAAACTCGGTTAACGTAAAAATTACTAAGTTTTCTAAATAAACACTAAACACGAAATTCCAACAGAGGTTTTCCTTTAAGAAAGCACTCTCTTTTACAAATTCTTCTTAGTGACATCCCAGATTCGGTCGTGATGTTTGGGCCGGGTTTGGGGTGTTACATAGTTTAAAACTAAACTTTCTTGTTTGACTAAGAAACAAAAATTCCTGAACAACTTAAAATACTTAAACAATAATCAAAATTCAGAATAAATAAATAATGAAATAATAAAATCTAATAAATACAATATTAGGCTCATATATAATAAAAGTTTAGCCTAAAAATTGAATCCAATATAATTTATACTTGAATTAAAAGCTCGAAACTTGTAATTTCCGTAATAATCCAGTACAAAAATTTTGCTCGCTTAGTTTTCATTAAAATGATCGTAACTTGAGCTCCCAAACTCAAAAATCAAGTGATTCAAAATGCGTTTCAAAGTTAAGATATAAATTTTTGGATCCTAACCAAAAAGTCATTACAAGCCTGTTGATTTCCCAAACTTTAAAATTGGAAACTTCAGTAAATAGAATTAAATAAATTTCACTTCATCTATGCATGTATCATGAGTCTAGACATGTTGTTTTCTTCCAAAACGTTTTTCCTTTAAAGAATATGTTATGATGCTTGACTGACTTGAGGGTGGTAGATGTTATCTTAGGAATTAAGGTTACTAAATCAAATAAGGGATTTTCCTTAAATCAATCTCATTATATTAAGAAAGTGTTGAAGAAATTTAACAGTTTTGATGTAATCCCTGTGAAAACTCCCTATGACCCTAGCATACAACTGAAAAAGAATAAAGGGAAGAGTGAATCACAATATGAGTATGTTAAATTATTGGGATTCTTATGTTCCCAATGAACCATACTCGGCCAGATATTGCCTATGATGTTAGTAGACTGAGTAAATGTACACATAACCCAAGTAGTGGACATTAGATGCTCTTTAGCGTCTGCTTAAGTATATCAAAGGTACGATGACTGGGGGATTACAATTTTTTGGATACCCTGCAGTCCTAAAGGGATACTGTGATGCAAACTGGATATCTGATGATGATGAAGTCAGCTCTACCAGTGGTTGTGTTTATTTTGGGTGGAAGAGTCAGTTCTTGGAGGTCTGCTTAACAAACGTGTATTGCTCGCTCCACCATGGAATCGAAGTTTATAACGTTTGATTTAGTTGGGCAAGGGGTTGAGTGCCTCAAGAATTTGCTTGTAGAGATGCCTCTATATGGGAAACCTACACCTCTTGTGTCTTTATTATGTGGTTCACAAGCTACCATTTATGTTGCTCAAAACCAGACATACAATGACAAAAAAAAGGTATATAAGAATAATACAAGAATGTTCGAGACACTTAATAAAAAAAAGAGTACTCGTCATAAAAAATGTAAGATTTGAGAGGAACCTAGCTGATCCACTAACCAAAGTACTATGTAGGATAGTGGTTCTTGATTCACTGAGGGGGATGAGTCTTAAGCCCATTGGTTGAGGAGATCATGGTGGAAACCCAACTTAGTCTTCTAAGTTAAAAGTGATTAAACGAAACCATAGATAGACTCATAGTGTACGTCTCTACCTATCCCTATGGAGCACAATGTACATGCATAAGAATGAGCCCTGTGCTCTTAATGAGTTCATAGCCTAGAGTTTGGGTGCTCTTACTAAGACGGACTTGATGAATTCACCGAACATATAGGATGAACTACTAAATGCTCTTAATGAGTTCATAGCCTAGGGTTTGGGTGGTCTTATTGAGATAGACTTGAAGAACTTACCTAATTTATAGGATGACTACTAAATGTTCTTAATGAATTCATATCCCAGGCTTTGGGTCGTCCTAGTGAGACAGACTTGATGAATTCTCTAATTTATTAAACTGACAGGTTGAGCTTATTAAATGCTCTTAATGATTTCATGGCTCTAATCCGAGTGGTCTATATTGAGATAGACTTGACGGAATCACCTATGGAAGTGTGAAGGATTAGTCACCTTCTATGAAAGACGTTGGGTCATTTTTTTTAGAGCACTTACCAGCATCCCAAGGTATATTGGCTAAATTGTTGTTTTATCGCGGAACTCAATTGGACCTGAGATTAATCGTTTGTTATGAGTTTACTCTTATTTTAACAAGCTCCAGATTCAATCACTTGTTAAGAGAAGAATTGCTCATTTCACTATGTATTAGTGTCAATCTAACAAATACTAGTACTTAAGCGGCTAATTTCGCTATTACTCTTTTTCCCATTTTTTCAAAAATCATTTCTTTGCATTAGTGGGGTAATGTTGATAATGCAAAGAAATCTGACATTGGTTGCATATAGACTAATGAAAGGGTTTAAATATAGTCATACTCCTTACCTTCATTGATTAATTGGCTAAAGGCCTAACACACACATGTCGCTGCCGTCTTGTAACATCCGGGATTTAGGGATTATACATTTAGTGCATAATTCAAGTGTTAGTGGGCTTAGTGCGTGTTTGGATGGGTTTTAGGGGTTTTGAGAACCCAAGGATGCAAGAGAAAGTCGTGTAAAAATATTGGATTTAAGCTTTTAAAAGGGGAGCTAGGCTAAGGAGGCCTTAAGAAAGTTTGAAGGGACTTTTGGACATGAAAGAGGGCTTGGTAAAGTGGCATGGAGGCGCCACTTAGGGGCCTGGTGAATGGCGCCTCAAGCAAGGGGAGAAGGGCTCAGGTTCGAATCATGATGGCAGCATAAAGTGTTGTTTTATTTTCCTTTGGCGTCAAGGTAGAGAGGGGGAGTGTTGGACGGCATTGGACTTTCATATGGATGAGATAAAGCTTGATTTTATTCTGAAATTCGGCTATAAGGTAAGGGATAAGTGTTGATTAATTTAATTTATTTGAATGGGTAGCATGGAGGAAAAATAGGAGCAGAATAAGGGATAGATGAGAGGGAAGGCTAGTGGCCGAATATAGGACTCCTTGGGGTAGCAAATTTCGGCTTTGAAGTGTGTTAAGGTGGGTGTGTGCCGAAATTTAGAGTGTTCATCTTTTCTCTCTTGGTTGCCTTGCCGAATTGCTTCTCACTTCCTCTCCCTATTCTTTCTCTTTTCTTCAACTTTAATTCTACATATTTTCTTGAATGGCCGAGTGCCCTGTTGACATTTAAAACCTTAGCCGAATATTTCATCTTCATGTGAGGAGCCATAGCCGAAACTTTGACCACTTGATCTAGTTTTATTTTGGCTGAATCCTTCAAGCCCTCAACTCTCCCCACTCTTGTGTTTTCTTTTCTCACCAATAAAGTGCCGAAACCCCATTGTTATTCTCAAGCCGTTTAGCTAAGGGAGTAGGGCTGTCGACTACTTTCTCCTAGGCCTTTCAAAGCGTGTGATAGTGGTAAGTATTCTTCTTCTTTAAGCAATCGGTTTGCTTCTTTTCTTTGGGATGTCAAAATCAGTGGTTGGCCTTGGTATTTGGGTTGGCCGAATGTTCATAGTGCCTTAAATCTCATGTTTTTGGATGTAGCCGAGCTAAGGAGCATCAAAGGAGATCTCTCGGGTTTTGGAACATCAAGGTAAGTGATGTGTAGATTCGGCCAAGGGGGCATCTCCATAGGTTTATACATAACCGATTCTAATATGTGGCATACAGGGATTCCGACAATTTCAGGAGCGAGAAGTGACAGTTTCGGGATTTAGGTAAGCAAGGTAAGGAGGTTAGTAATATTCGACCGTAGGCCATATTATGGGCACTTAAGTATTGACCGATTTTGACTATGGTTATTAGGAGCAAATCGGCAAGAGTGAGTAAAGCCTTCGGGAATCAAGTATATTCGGTAAGGGTACTCTATAAGTTGGGATTTAGTGTTTTGACTATATGTTAGTGACTAACGGGATGTGCTGATTAAGTGTTCTGCGATGGACGTGGATACCAGTCACGAAGGAAAAGGGAAAGTCCCTATTCCAAAGATTAAGAAGAGATCGGTTTCTGCCGTTCGGGATTGGCCACCAGGGTATAGGCCAGCAGCAGGGCAGAACTATAGACAGGTAGCGGTAGTTTCGCTTAGTGATAGCATCGGGATCGAGAGCGTAGTGCTCCAAGTTATCAGGTGTGTGGTTAGGCTACTGTTTTTCGGGATGTATGTGATATTTGCATGTGCTGTGTATGATTAACCGATTGTTTTCTGGGTATATGCCATATTTGTATGTATTATGTGTATGTGCTAATAAGTGCAGCGGCAGTTATGAAATGGATACCTTAAAGGGGTATGTCGATAATCAGGTCAGTACTAATCTGATGAAGAGTGGTTATCAATGTGTATATGTAAATATGTCTATAACATGTGCATGCATTATCTATTATGGCATTATTATACGTTGCATGTGCATGGGATGGGATATGAATATGAAAGAAGGTACGGGTGTACTTAGAGTTCGTGGTTTGATGTTAGCTTCGGCTACATCGTGGATTGGCGTTGACTGAGGTCCCCTTGTGGATTACTTGTGATTAAGTTCACGTGGTTTGATGAGTGGCTCTGTGCCCCATCGTGGTTGATATCGGCTGTGTGCTATATCGTGGGTTGATGAGTAGCTATGTGCCTCATCGTGGTTTGATGTTAGCTACGAGCTACATCGTGGACGGCATTAATTGCCAAATTGGTGTGTAGCGGTTGGAGGGTGATTTAGTAATCCCCTGGTGTGTGGTGGCTGGATACGGGGGTGTGTAGAGGATGGACCCTAGGTTTGGGTTGGGTACATTTGCATAATCGTATGTGTATATATTTGATTGTGGATTGATGTGATTATGGGCCAAGCCCAATATGTGGAATCATGTGGTTAGTTACCATTAATATCCGACATGTGGTATGAATGTGGGCCAAGCCCAATTGTGGACTGTGTGAATAAGTTTCCTTAATATCTGATGTGTGATTTGATATGTGGTTGTAGGCCAAGCCCATGTGGGTGGAATTCAGTGGACTGATTACACACTGAGTCTGTGTGACTCACCCAAATTTTTACCAACATTGCAGGTGATCCGTGAATCTTGGATCGGGTTGGAGTGGATACAAAGGTGGCCATGCAGAAGTTAAGTTGTTACATGTAGAAGATGATCTATTTTTTTTTATACGTTTTATCTTTTAAGTATTTTGGATATTTATTTATTGTAATAAGGGCCGCTTAAAGTATTTGAGTATTTTAATATGTTTAAGTTGGATTGATAACTCAATTATTATTTGGAAATGTTTTTAATTTTCAGCAACTTATATGTTAAGAACTTATATTAAAGTTTTAAATCCGGGAATTTATAATAGCAAAGTTTTATTTACAAATTTTAAATATACAATGTTTTACAAACGACAACGAAATTTTATGTTTTCACTTCTAAATCAAATCTTTTCAAACGTTTTCTGAAGTAACAGTTCAAATTCGATCGTGATGTATGGGCCGGGTTTGGGGTGTTACACGTCTGGCCCGGTCCGTGTCTGTGCGTGTCTACGACACGTACCGCGCATGTTTATTTTTGGATAAAGCTTATGTGTTATTTTTCAAAAAAATAAAGAAAACTATATCTGTCAGTTTTACCTTTTTGCCCCTGTGTTTTTTACTATTTTTCCCTTCAACTAATAATTTAAATAGAAGACTATCCTCATCATCTTACACACAACAAAAAATATAGCTTCTATCATTCTTCTCGTCTCCCTCATTTTTCTTTCTCTGAAAGCTTTATTATTATACTAAAAAATACATTAGAGGAAGTTTTGCCTAGAAATTTGGGTTTAAAGCAGGATCATTTGTGATCCCTCTAAACTTTCATGAAAATTGATCCTAGTGTGGTTTTTTCGGCTAAATTTCTCAAGCACCTTTAAAATTATTTTGATCTTATTTCTTGTAAATTTAAAAAGAGTAATACCATTTGAGTTCCATCTTTCTCATTCAAGTGTATGAATTTGGAAGCACTACGTTAATCTTGGGGAGCGACATCCATTTCCAATTACATCGATCAGGGCAAAATCGCTTTTAAGATAGTAATTCTCACGACGCAATATTTATTTATTTATTTTTCATATTATTTGTACTTGTCAGTACTAATATCTTTGTTTTGAAAATGTAATTTTCCAGCAGAAAAATCCCTATCATATCACACTAAACTATTCCATAGTTTATAATTTTGTCTTCCAAACTCAGCGAAATCTATTGGAAAGTGAGCTACGAATTGGAACAGATGAAGATTCAATGTGACGTTTGTAACAAAGTAGAGGCATCCTTGTTATGCACTCCCGACGAGGCCGTCTTGTGCCACTCCTATGACCACCTTGTTCACCATGCCAACAACCTTGCTTCTAAACACCCACGTTTTTCTCTTCTTCATCCTTCATCTTCTAAACAAGCCCCACTTTGTGATATCTGTCAGGTATTTTCCACGTTCTTGCTTTTTCGATTTTGTGGGTTTCCTTTCATGCGTTTTTCATTACTCTGTAGAATCGTGTGCAAGTTTGTTTCAATTGATTGAGTTTGGGGGTACTTTTTAGGAGAAACGATCCTTTTTTTGTCAACAAGACAGGGCAATCCTTTGAGAGACTGTTATGTTCCAATTCACTCAGCAAACCAACATGCCCAAAAACATAACAGGTTTCTTCTTACAGGGGTTTAATACTGTGAAACCTCTTCTCTCTATACATCCTACAGCGCTTCCTTGTCCAACGGTGGTGATTCAGTTGCTGCTAAATTCAAGTCTCAACCATGGGTTAAAAATCTGGCATATTTCAATTCACCTTCGCTTGCAATGAAGATAAACAAGAGCAATGGAGATAAGGTTTTAGGAAGTGAAGGTGTTAGTAGTTCAATGAGTAGCATATCTGAGCACTTGATAGAAACACTTCCTAGCTGGCATGTTGAAGATTTTCATTATTCCTCATCACCTCCCTCTGCTTTCACTAAGGTTTCCAACTTCTTTTTCCCCTTTTACAATTTGATTCTTCAATGATGTTATTTTGTTTAGGATCTGAATATATTTTTTGTAGACTGATGATGCTATGTTGCCGTGTCTTGATTCTGATGTAGCAAGACAAATAGTTTTTCACCAGCAAGTATAAGGCTTTGGGTTCCTCAATCACTATCTTCTTTATATCCTATTCCTCCCCAATATTCTTCAGTAGTGGGAGGGCAAATTGGGTTGCTGGACACAAAGGATATCATGGGCATGACAACTGAGAAGAGATGGTCAGAATCAGATGATGCCCTTACAGTTCCACAGATCAGCCCTCCTTCTTCCCGAGACGTGTAGGCCACTCTGGTAGGATCAAATTTTCATAGTACCCATCCTTGCTTACGAAGTTGATTTCATTTGATGTTTCCTTTTATCTATACTTGTAAACTGGGTATCATTATCTGAAAATCTGGAGAGAACACTGAAGTAAAAACAACGTGAAGCTTTAACCAACAGTCAAGTGAACATCTAATCCACCTTTTTGGGATTGAAACTGACAGACATTGTAGGAAGGTAAGAAGATGAATTGGATAAGGAAAGATGGGATGGAAGGGTAGACGAAAGGAATGCTCTGATTTTGTCTTGAAAACCAGGTTTATATATGATGATATTAGCCATATTCTATTGCTATGATGGCAAGGTTAGTGTCATTATAACCATCATTGTCACGACAAAAGTCTGTATGACTGGTGGTCTATCTTGTACTTGAATGCAACCTTTTACAGTGGGTTATCTATATATATATATATAAAACATGGTGTTTTTAAGGGCTCGTGTACCGTGTTTTGACTTCATAAAATAGTGGTAAATAACTACGAGAATTATAATTTGATTATTGATTTTTTTAATAATAAATATTACTGTAATGGTGTTTTAAATATTTTTCATATTTTTATATAAAAATCTTAAATAAAATACTTGTAATAACCAACAGCCCAAGGATCAAACTTGAGGTTTAGGGAAATTTTGTACACAAAATCATTATCATATCACCTGGAATTCATTCAACAAATAATTTTTTTATAAATATATTTTTACATAAATATGTTACTTTTATCCACAGATTTGCAAATGTATTTTGGGAGTTAGTTGGCATTGAGTCAATCAAGAGAAATACAATAAAACAAAAAAATATATTTTAAGTTAAAATTTAGGGCTAAATAAGGCCTATAGGTATTTTTTTGTTTTTTATTTAGGCCTCTAGGCTGATTTTAATTTTAATTAAGGAAATAGGCCGATTTTAGGAGAAAGAATATGAAAGCACGTCCAGCTAGAAGCGCTTTCTACACAGATGGTAGTAAAGCACGCCCAACTGGATGCGCTTTCATATTCTCTCTCTAGGGTTAGTTTTTTTAAGGGTTAGGGTTATTAATTTTGTAGGGTTAGGGTTTTAGGGTTTTTTAAAGTGTTCAAGGTTTCTGACTGAAATGACGGAAGTTCTCAGGTAGTTTTGAGAGGTCAGGGATGTGATAAAGTGCCTTGATACACATACATTTCATATTTCATGACAAAATAGGACCATCACCCGAGAAACCCTTCCTTGCGAAATCAGGTTTTGAGGTGACATGGCTTGATACGATCAAGGGTCGAAGTCAACATGAAGGTCCCAGTCAGCTATCGTGATGCAATCATGGGTTCAAGTATAATCGGGGGCCAAGTAATGGTCGTTATGCAGTTAGGAGTTCAAGCTTTTTGGATACCTGCAAATAATGTCTTATATATAGTATTGATGCCATAATTATACGGAAAAACTCTAGGGATTTCTGGTGTAATTAATGTAATTTTTTTCTCTATTTCCAAGTAGCTAGTGTAAGGCCCCAAAAATAGGTCTAGTAGTTCTGGGTAATTTTATCGGGCTCCGAGTGAAAATTGGGAATTAATCGGGTTAATTAGCGATTTATATTCTTAATTAGTTAGCTTAATTTCATCTAAAAAATCGGTAAATAATATTCCAAAAAATAAAAATATTTCTAGAAAATTTAATTTTATGGTTTTAAATAATTTTTGGGTAAAAATAAATATTTTGGTTTAAACTGGAATCTAAAAATAATTTAAAATGGGGGTTTAATTGGGTGATTTAAAATATTAATTAAATGGGACTAATTTGAAAAATAAGGGAAATGTGTAAGAGGTTTTAGAGCAAATAAACCATATTGTCAGAATTTTGTAGGGAAAGAAGCAAACTGTAAAACAAGAGAAAATGGGGAGTGGGCTGATGGCAAATTCCTCAATTTTGAAAATCAGGTGGGGGTTTTTAGTTTTAAAAGCTCTGCAACTACCTCACTTTTCACTCATTTTTCATCCGAATTAAGAACTTTTTCTCTCATTTTTTTTACTTGTTTTAATAAACCAAATATCATAGAATAGATCAAAACATTTTCTCTCCCAAAATTCTCCCTGAAATCTCTCAAAATAATTTTCAAAGTTGGGCAAAAAGTCATCCAAATTTCTTCAAGCATTCTGATTTAAACTTCTAAATCAATTATTTGAGTTCAAATGAAGGTAATCCTCATCTCTAAACTTGTTTTTAAGTTGATTTCAATTATTATTTGTTAATGAAAGTGATTATAATGGATTTTCAATTTTAATTTCTTCTTTCTTGAACTGGAGGATCAACAATGGTGGATCTTTCATTTTGAGTTGGAATCCAAATATTAATGGATGTCTAAGCTCAAAATAGGTCTAATAAGAGATTTTTAATCTTAAATCAAAAGATCAAACACGTTTTATGGATCAATTTTGAGAAATTCGAATTTGATCAAGAACATAGATAATTTTTTCTAAAAATTATAAAATGGATGAAATGATAGAATTTAACACTTAGAATACATGTTCTTGGACTAGGAATGAAGATTAGAAGAGGTTTGAGGTGTTGAAAAGGGAGCTTAGTGGAGGAATTCCATATTTCGGTTTAGTTGTGCAACATTGGTAAGGTAGTTTAGAGCAATAATTTAGATTCGTATACTTTATCAAATTTCATGTTTCTTGATGCTATTGTTAGTTTGTAATGCAGAATTTGTCTATGTTAAAGCTCCACATCAAGAGGAGGAATGTGCAAATCAAAATTGAAGCTCAAACTTGCTTGTTTAAACACATTTTTGCTTAAAAAGCTAAGTGTGAAGGTGAGTGATATTAGGGGCAATTTGGTAAATTAGCTTGATTGTGTGTTAAATTAAAGGTTTAATTGGTGTTATTAATGACTTAATTGCATATTGAATGGTTGGATTTCCAAAAATAGGTTTTATTTTATAAAATAGCAAAATGGCAATTGGATTGGCAAGTTGTGTAGTATGCTTTTAGCATGATTAACTTGTATAGAATAAATTGATATTTGGAGCATGAATTTTTTATTTATTGAACATTTGATAAAGGTGTTCTAATTGATATATGAATATTGGGAAAATGATATTTTCCATGCTTTATTTTATTGATGTTAAAATTGCTTAGCATCATGCTTTTACTTGCATTTTAACATTCTAAATTAAGTGATTAAACAACAAATTTTATGCCTTGTATGTATGATTATATTGGAAACATTGCATGGTGGGTCCATTGGATATAGTTGGCTTGCCATAGGATTTGTGAGAACTCACCATTATTTGTGATATTGTGAGCATATGGCTCTTGGTGGATTGATTTGTTTGAAGTAGATAAGGGAGTGTTGAGCTTGAGTCTCCACTCATCGAGTTATGTAACATCCCGGAACTTGGGGTTAGAAGTTTTGAGGTTTGTAGTGAGGGTCAGTGAGTAGGTCAAACTGTTATATTTATTTTCGCGTTCTAATGGCAGAATGAGTCTACTGGTTCATTGGTAGTGGGTATGTTAGCTTATCTTTGGGTCCTGGGTTCTAGTCCTTAAATGTGTTAAAAAAGAGTTGATTTTATTCTATTTTTTAATATTAAGTTTGTTTTGTTTTAAAGTTTTAAAAACTTATTTAAACTTATTTTATTTCCTAAAAACATTTTTCAATTAATTTGAAAGAGGAAGTTTTCACGTTCTTTTTCTTATTCCTTGTCACGTTTTTTCTTTGTTTTTCCCTTCTTCTTCCTCCTTCAATTTTTGTTTCTCAATTTTAGGGTTTTAGTTCATTGATCTTAAAGTTTATTTTTGTTTCTAAATTTTAGGGTTTTGGTATAACACCATTAACCTATATCCATCGCCGAAATAGGGTTATGGAGCATTACCAGAGTTTACAGAAGAAACACAATTAATTCATGTTATTTACTATTCATATCCGAAACCAATTATATTCAATCATATTGTCCTTTAAATGAACCCTCGAGATCCAATTTATGCATTTGAAACAAGTTGGGACTAAATTGGGAACTCAGAGAATTTTTCACGAAATTTCAAAATTTTTCTTTGGTGCAAGGGACACACGCCCGTGTAGCCAGGCCGTGTGGCTCACACGGCCAAGTGACACGCCCGTCTCCCAAGCCATGTGGGCATTCGATTTAAGGCACATTGTCGTGTCCCAGCCCGTTTCAATACACGTGTCCCTACCCGTGTAACCCCCTGACTTGGGTCACACGGCCAACCACATGCCTGTGTGCTAGGCCGTGTGAACAATTTAATTTTTAATAATTAAGTGCAGGGGTCACACGGCCAAGTCACACGCCCATGTGCTAGGCCGTGTGACACACACGGCTGAGACACACGACCGTCTCTCTGCCTGTGTGAGCAATTCAAAGCATTCTGTTTCTCAAATTTTAAGATGCAAGGGACACACAGCAAAACCACATGCCTATGTGCATGGCCATGTGTCACACACGGTTGAGACACACGCCCATGTCTCTTCCCGTATGGACAAAATAAGGCCATTTCCAAGCCTTATTTCTCACCCAACCTGGCATCAACCTATCCAAAAAAAATTTTGTACTATTATAAGTCACAATAAGACCTTCAATTCAAGCCAATTTCAAGTTCAATACATGTTATAACACCCATTCATGCAACCATTAATATATTTATGTAATTTTCATCATTCAACCATTTAAATATACACATCAAGCATGATAAAGCCTTATATAACTACATCAAAATATGCTTAACACTAGCCATTCCAATAGCTAGTTACAACCAAAACATTATGATGCCAACATTGGCTAATTAGCCTATACAGGCCATTGTGACCAAAATTAGTTTTCTAGTTGTACCAAAATGAGCTGAGGGATAGTGTGATGATACTTCAACCATCTTCCAACCTTTACGAGCTTCCGGGTACTATAAGACAAAACAAAATAAAACAGACTAAGCATTTAATGCTTAGTAAGTTTGTATAACTAGAAATTTAACTTACCATTCATTTCCATTAAAGTAAACATACAAAATGCATCAAAGAAATTTGGCTAATAGCCTAAACACCCAACTTCATCAAAACATGTTAGTCATTGTAATTCACACAATTATCAGGAAACATGAATGAGCTCATCATGTAATAACTTTCATATACATATATTTTTCTTATCATAATTCCATATAACATGTACATTTCCATGACAAATCATTTCAAGTTCATTTTAACCATGTCAGAATTTTGCCCATTGAATTTATTTGAAATATCGATGGTCACACATATTATACACTTGAAGTGTACAAAACTGTAATCCGTTAATTCATATTCAAAGGTACTTATTAGAGCACATAATCAGGAAGCACTCTCTCAAGCTTTATAACAGGAAGCTCATGTGATTCATTTAATAGGAAGCTTATCCTAGCTATAACAGGAAACTCATAAGAGTTTAAAACAGGAAGCTCATTGAGCTTAATAGGTAACTCCGAAGAGTTATTATCAGGAAGCTCCGAATAGCCACATAACAGGAAGTTCAAGCGAGTCATATCAGGAAGCTCATAAAGAGCCTATATTGGGACGCTCATAAAGAGCTACGGTATTTCCGCAATATATGCAGGATCCATACTGATCATATAACAGGACGCTCACAAAGAGCTAGGGTATGTTCGCAACACATGCAGGATCAATACTGATCGGGATGCTCGCAGGAACCATGTAACAGGAAGCTCGAAAGTGCTTATAACAAGATGCTCTTTCGAGCTATGGTGTGTCTGCAACATATGCAGGACCACAACCAATACAGGAGACCCTGTATCCATCAAGTTTCATCCATTCAAACAGGACTTAATATTTATCAGGCTTTGTCATATATGTAATCCATTTCATGTACATAGCAATTACACAATTCATTTATATACAACATTCAATTCAAACATATAAATATACACAATTTAGTTACATGAACTTACCTCGTCACTTGCTCGTATACGGAAATCTACTAATCCGATACTTTTTCTTTTCCTCGATCTAACTCTTTATTTGATCTTTCTGGATCTATATAAATGAATTTAACATCAATTTAACACATTTCATATTCAATTCAATCCAACTTACATCTTAGGAAAAAGTACCATTTTGCCCCTATACTTTTAATTAATTTCAATTTCATCCCTAGGCTCGGAAAATGAAATTCATACAATTTAATCCTTATTCAAAGCCTAGCCAAATTTTTCATATAACATTTACAGCCCATGTAATTCATAAAATTTAGAATTTTTTCCATGAATTTTACATCTTTACAGTTTAGTCCCTAAATCACAATTTCATCAAAATTCTCTTTACAAAAGTTGTTTATCTATCAACAACCTTCATTTTCTACCATAAATTTCAAAATTTCAGCATATTCATCCATGGTAAAATTTTAAAACTTTGATAACTTTGCAAATTGATCCCCAAAATAGATAGATTAAGTTATTACGATATCGGAAATGTAAAAATTACTAAACACGGGACAAGATTGCTTACCTAATTAAGCTTGCTTGATGTCTTTTCTCTTAGCTAGGGTTTCCATAAAAGTAAATTGGGGAAGATGATGAAATAATATGATATTAGATTTTTACCATCTTTAATTATTTCAATTTCCAATTTAGTCCTTTTCTTTTCTTGAATTTCCATGGATAAGTCATCATAAATATCTACTAACTTCTTTTAGTGGTCTATTTGCCTTATAAGGACCTCAAATTTTGAATTCCATAGCTATTTAATCCCCCTAGCTACTAGAATTAAACTTTTGCACTCTATGCAATTTGGTCCTTTCTAACAATTAAACATGTAGTCAATAAAATTATCTTAACAAAATTTTCATATGCCATCTCTATCATAATGCAGACCATGCAATAATATTAAAATAAATTTTCTTTCTAACTCAGATTTGTGGTCTCGAAACCACTGTTCCGATTTCACTAAAAATGAGCTGTTACAACTCTTCCCCTTAAAGAATTTTCGTCCTAGAAAATCTTACCAGTAAAGAGGTTCGGATATTGCTTCCTCACTATTTTCTCTGGTTCCTAGGTAGTTTTTTCTATTCCGTGTTCTGGCAACAGAGCTTTCACTAAAGCTACCTTTTTATTTCTTAACTCTTTCGTCTCATGTGCCAGAATTTGGATCGATTCCTCACTGTAAGTCATATCAGGCTGAATCTCAACTTCTGTTGGAGAAATAACATGTGAAGGATCTGACCGATACCGTTACAACATAGATATGTGGAAAACATGATGAATTCTATCAAGCTCTGGTGGTAATGCTAATCGATACGCAACAGGTCCAATTCTTTCAATGATCTCGCACGGTCCGATGAACTGTGGGCTCAATTTTCCTTTTCGGCCAAATCGAAGAACTTTCTTCGAAGGTGATACTTTCAAGAATAACTTGCCTTCGACTTGAAATTCTATCTCTTTTCGTTTAAGATCGGCATAAGATTTTTGACGATCAAAGGCTGCCTTTAAACTATCCCAGATCACTTTTACCTCTTTTCAGTCTCACGGATCAAATCAACTCCATTTATCTTTTTCTCACTGAGCTCAGTGTAATACAATGGAGTTTTACATTTACAACCATACAGAACTTAATACGGTGTCATTTTAATGCTTGAATGATAGCTATTATTGTATGCAAATTCAACTAAAGTTAAATACTTTTCCTAGTTACCTTCGAGTTCTAGCACACAACATCGAAACATATCTTTTAAAATTTGTACCACACATTCGGATTGACCATCAGTCTAAGGATGAAATGCAGTACTAAAATGTAACTGCGTACCCAGAGCTTCTTGCAAATTGTTCCAAAATCGGGATGTAAACCGAGGATCTCTGTTTGAAATAATGGAGACCAGCACTATATACAATCTGACAATCTCAGAAACATATAACTCTGCTAATCTATCCAGGGAGAAATCCATACGTACAGGCATAAAGTGTGCAGACTTTGTCAAATGATCAACAATTACCCAAATAGCATCTTTCTTTTTTGGAGATAACAGTAATCCCGACACAAAGTCCATGGTAATTCTTTTCCATTTCCATTCCGGTATCGTAACTAGCTGTAATAATCCCGAAGGTACCTGATGTTTAGCTTTAACTTGCTGACATATTAAACATTTAGACACAAATTTAGAAATATCTCGCTTCATTCTTGGCCACCAATACAACTTTTTCAAATCATTATGCATTTTGTTAGACATAGTACCACTATGAGCTTTGTGTAGAATCTTCTATACTAGCTTCAAATTCCTCGGTACACATACTCAGCCCTTGAACATAAGACAATCACCAGATACAATCTGAAATTCTGAATCAAAAATTGACTTACATTGTATATGTTTAGCTTGTAATTCATTATCATTTTTTTGATCCTCAAAAATCTGTTGCAGAAATGTCGGTTTAGCTTTTAACTCAGCTATGATTGAACCATTATCAGAAAAAGTTAACTGGGTATTCATTACTCACAAAGCAAACAAAGATTTTTTGCTCAAAGCATCTGCAACCACATTGGCTTTTCCTGGATGATAATCAATAACCAAATCATAAGCTTTTATTAGTTCAAGCCTGCTGTGCTGTCTCAGGTTCAAATCTTTTTTGCGTCATCAGATATTTTAAACTTTTATTATCAATGAATATATGACACTTTTCACCAAACAGATAGTGTCGCCAAATTTTTAATGCAAAAATAATGGCTGCCAATTCTAAATCATGTATCAGGTAATTATTTTCATGTGGTTTTAACTGTCTAGAAGCATACGCTATCACTTTACCTTCTTGCATCAAGATACAGCCCAAACCATTCAATAATGCATCATTGTAAATTACAAATTCTTTACCCGATTCATGTTGAACTAGTACGGGTGCTTCTGTCAATAAAGCTTTCAATTTGTCTAAACTCTGTTGGTATTTATCAGTCCATTCAAACTTTACATCTTTCTACAACAATCGTCTCATCAGAGAAGCTATCATCGAGTTTTGTGGTGGAGGATTCTTAATTTAATTAATTAAGGAATCAAGATTGTGAGTAGTGGGCTTTTAAATAAATATGTGAAAAATGGCACAAAGAAGCCTGTGGTGAAGTGGCTAAGTGACGCCACTAAGGTGTAGAGAGGTGGCGACATATGCATGCAGGGAGGTCTAAGGTTCACTTAGTTTTATTTTGAAGTTTAATTTTAGGCTTCTAGATGGCTAGAAGTGGCGTGTAGAGGGACTCTAAGGAGAAGTGATCAGTAGAGAAAATTTAGGAGAAGGATAAGGGAGATATCATGGAGAAAAATTAGGAGATGAGCAGTGGATTAAGTGGTGTCGAATTGGAATTTGGCTATAAAAATGTGTGTGTGCCGAATCTGGGGTCCTAGGTAATGCTAAATTTTACATTCTTTTTCTTTTCCCTGCCGAAACCTTATTTTTCCACAACCGAAAATACCTTGCCTTGTTGCCGAAATCTCCTATAGCCGAATCCCTTTTTGCCAAATTCTCTCATAGCCAAACTCTTTTATTGCCGAAGTATCATCCTCTTCTCTTGTCGGAATCCCTATTAGTGTCAAATCTTTGTTGTTTTCCTCCACAAATCAATTGTTATCTACTATCAGTCAAGGTTAAAAGCTGAATCTCGTTCAGTAGCTATCTAGGCGGCAGGATCAAAAGTGGATTCGATAAGTGTTCAGTTAACCCCTTAGTGTGTTTTGTTAAAAGCTGAAGGGCTATCTAACTTCTCATTGTCGTTAATCTTGTATTAACAAGGGTAAGGTTTAGAGATCGCAAGCTTGGTAAGGATTGTTAGCAAAGTGTAAGTGTGCTCAACTCGATTATGGTTTAAGTAAATGGCTGAATGTGAGTATGATCTATAGAGGTGACTTGTGTGGATTATGAGTCACTCGAAGTTTGATGGTGCATGTGTGAGTGCAGATCTAGGGGATACTCGTGATTAGTAGCTAAAGAAGGGGTATTAGAACCCGGTAGCACACGGTAAGGTTACGGTAAGGCTTTAGCTTTTGGTAAATATTTTGATTAAGTATGGGTGATTGATTGAAGGTTGGTTGGTTGTAGGTTCAAGACCAAGGATAGTATAGCACGTCGCAGTAACCAGGTGTGTACAAACACTACACACACATGATATCGGCAAAGCCGAAAGTGGCTAAATGGGTACGGTGGGCCTTAAGGCTAAGTTTGATGAAATTGATAGATTTGGTTATATGAATTGAGTTAGTCATGCATGTTACATGGCTTGGAATTGTTTTGGGCCTAATAAGCCATATGAATGAGATCTGGGCCTAATGGGGCATAAGGATGTGATTTGGGCATAATGGGCTATATGAACGTGAAATGGGCTTGATGGGCTTTATGGGGACGTAGACAAGTGTGCTAGGGTTTAATGGACTTTAGGCCTAGTTCTGAACAACTCTTAAACTGCATAAGACTTAATCTAATCATTAAACATGTCCATGGACAAGTCGCTGGGTTAGAGTGTGGCAAAGGACATATGCATGTCTAGGATTGGATCTAGGGAGAGCTTGGTACTTAAGCGGTCTTAGTGGCCCACCTCCTCTTCTCTGGAATCCTACCTAGTGCGTAATGTCTGTTCACTTTAGCTGCAAGGACTTGTTAACAGGCCAAAGTTCATAACTAAAACTCGAGAGGGACCAAAATACCCCTGATTTGAAGAATTACCAAATAGCGTTAGTTTTAAAATTACCAAATACCCTTAGTTTGAAAATTACCAAAATATCCTTAAATTTGCAAAATTACTAAAATACCCCCAAATTGAAAAATTACCAGAATACCCTTGATTTGTAGAATTACCAAAACATCCCTGATTTACAAAATTTCCAAAATACCCCTATTTTACAAAATTACCTAAATACCCCTGTAGGGTAGAATTCCGAAAATACCCTTGGGTAGTGAAATGACTAAAATACCCCTAAGTGCCGAATGTGTGAAAATGTGTATGTTGCATTCATGAAATATATGTTGCACTTGGGTGGGTTTTGATGATACGGAAGAAAATTTAAGGATCGCATAGTCGCTTGACGACCGTGGATCCACCGGTGGCTTTAAGCCCATTATAGCAGCTTTGCTGCAACGTTTGAGTAGTCCCGCTGCTGGTGCAACCTTTGGAGTGTAGGGATGGGTGGGTTGATATTTATATCCCCACAGGAGTGTAGGGTTGGAAGGGAAATGGAGTGCAGGGTTGGATTTGGGATGGCTGCATTGCATTCATGTGATACTGATGTGATATGAGGTCATTGTGGGCTAAGGCCCAAGACCATCATTTTTTATAGGGCTTAGGCCCAATGTGATAATTGTATTTTGATTGGATTACCAAGGGTCGTATAGACTGAGTTTCGAAACTTACACCCTTTTTATTAAATGTTTCAGGTGACCCTCAGTAGACAGCTTGACATGGGAGAGGACTCGGAGATGGCCACACTACAAGATACTTAGAAGCTTTATTTATTTGTCTCAAAAGACATGATTTTAATTACTTATTTTTGTTGGTTGTAATAAGGCCTTGTACTCTGATTTGACTTTAGATTTTCTGTTTTGTTATCATTGTTCAACTGTTTACTTAATTGTTAAACTTAAATAAATTTCTTAAACATGGTTTTCAAAATATTTAAAAATATGGGTTTTTATCATTACTTAACAAGATTCAAGGATTTTGGGCTTTTAGGCCTTAAATTTTAACTTAGCAAAATCATTTTGAATTATGCCTTTGATGTGACATTCCCGGATTCGGCCTTAACGTCTAAGCCGAGTTTGGGGGTGTTACATCAAGAAAATCAAAAACTACTAGCACTGACTTAATTTTTGATTTAGATACTTTAGTGTCCAACACATATGCAAGATAAGCATCATAACCTTTTCTGATATATTTCTGTGCCGATATAGCTGAGATCGCATTAGACAACCTATCTAGTTTATCTGATTTGACACGGAGCAATTCACCATTCTGACATTTTAACACAATATACTTCTGTTTACAATATACTACTGCATCATGCTGAGTTAGCCAGTCCATACCCAAAATTACATCAAATTCATCAAATGGAAACAACATCAAATCAGCTGAGAAACAAAAACCCCGTACCATTAACAAACAATTTTTACAAACTTTATCTACCATCACATACTGGCCCACGGGGGTTGAAACTTTAACCACGAATTTAGTGGACTCAACAGGTAAATTTTTAACAGATACTAAATCCGTGCATATGTATGAATGTGTTGAACTAGGATCAATCAAAGCAATAATATCAGTGTCAAGAAGACAAAAAAGTACTAGTAATAATGTCTGGTGTTGAGGCATCCTCTCTTGCACGAATAGCATATACTTTTACTGGTGCTCGTGCTTCAGATTTGGCAATTGAATCTTTTCTTGTACCTTAGTTATCACTCATATTACCAGGGTTACGGAGGTGTGATAAACCCTAATATATACATATTTTAGTCCCACATTTGGCATACTTTTGGATGATTTATCCCTTGAATTGTGGAATTCGATGCTCCTAATCCTTTAATTTCATGTTTTATACATACGAGAGCATAGGAGGATGAAAAGAATGAGAAACAGGCTAAAAATGGAGAAAATGGGCCAAAATAAGAAATCAACACGGCCTGGAGTTCACCACACGAGTAAACCATACGGCCGTGCCACATTAGCAGACTTGAACACAGTCATGGGCTTGATTCACACGGGCGTGTCCGTGCCTTGACCCGTTTTAATTCCACTCGGAATAGGATACTTGTGGGCCAAGTAAGGCATCCAGAAATCCTATATAAACACCCTAGAGGGAAACCTAAAAGGAGAGTTCGACTGAAGGCTTCTGTTAGGGCTTTTTGATAAGGAGTGAAGCCTGAAAGGGCTGAAGATAGGGAATTACTCGAAGGAAGCCAGTTGATCCATCTCAAAAGCCGGAATCATGCTCAAGACTGAGAATTTTCCCTTCAATTTTCTTCAGGGGGTTTTAGGGTTTTTCTTTATGTTTTGTTACTTAATTTCTTCTAAGATGTATTCTTTTATAAACATGAACTAAACCCCTCAAATACTTGAGGGGGATGAAACCTAAGATGGATCTTGTTATTGTTTTCTAAACTGTATGATAAATACTTGATTTGTTCTTAATTATGTGTTCTTAATTCTTGCTTTAATATTTCAGGATATTGATTCAAGTATTGATGTGCTTATTCAGAGGAGCAAAAGTCCCTGTTTAAGAGTAGATCTAGCATAATTAAGTGGAGTTGATCGCACTACTAGAGATAAGACGACGAAAATTTGCCGAATTAGGGTCAAACCTAATATGGGAGTCCATAAATCGAGTTAATGCAACACTAGGGGTTTTCATTAGAAAGAAATTCCAATTAATCAACCTAGGGTTAGACGTTATTAGTCTTGAAAGAGATAATAATATAAATTAGGGAATCCTACGGATCAAGTCAAATGAATAAATCATCTGGTTCAGAGTTAAATAACAAGTGAAGTCTAGGTGGATTCTTCCTCGGGTAATCAATTGATTTTCTCAAAAGTATTTTCCCAATTCATTCTCTGTGTCTTGGCATCCTTAGCTTAGGAATTAGTTAGATAAACATCAATCCCTTTTATTTTAGGTTAGATAATAGAAAAAAGTCAGTACTTGTACCTTTGGTTCCCTTGGTTTCGACATTCCTGTCTTGCCACTAAGCTATACTACTGTTTGATAGGTGCGCTTGCCTCAATTGTGGTGATAGTTAGTTTCTAGGCTCGATCGTTCATTATATAAATTTTAAAACTTTCACAGACATGATCAAGTTTTTGGCGCCATTGCCGGGGAACTGAAATATTAGGAACGCTCAATTTTTATTACTTTAGCCATTTTTCTTTTATTTATTTATTTCTTTCTAATTTTTATTCTTAGTTTTCTAAACCTCTCTATTATTTGTTATGATAGGTTTTCCTAGTTTATGACTAGGAGGAACCCATCAGGACCCTTGATTTTTTACAGCGATATAGAAGGTACTGTTTGCAGAAACAGAAGAGAAATAAGGCGAAGCTTACAATACAGAAAAGAAGAGCAAGAGGACGATACCAATACTACCGCAGAGATGGTTGATAACAATCCGCTACCTCCTATGGTTGCCGCAAACCCGGTGAATCAAAATCCTGCTCCTCGTACTATGTATGATTATGCTAAACCTAATTTTACAGGAACTGAGTCAAGTATTGTTAAACCTGCTATTGTCGCAAATAATTTTGAACTAAAACCTAATACTAACAGATGATTCAACAGTTTGTTCAGTTTGATGGTTTGCAGGATGATGGTCCAAATAATTACTTAGCAAATTTCCTAGAATTATGCGATACCTTCAAAATCAATGGTGTTTCTGATGATGCCATTCGCCTTCGGTTGTTTCCATTCTCATTGAGAAAAAACGCTAAGCAATAGTTGAACTCGTTACCACGAGGATCAATCACTACGTGGGAACAAATGACCGAAAAGTTTTTATTAAAATATTTTCTGCCGGCTAAAACAGCTAAGTTGAGGAATGATATTTCTTCTTTTGTGTAGATTTATCTAGGGACACTTTACGATGCATGGGAGAGATACAAGGATTTACTAAGAAGGTGCCCTCATCATGGGCTACCATTATGGTTATAGGTTCAAACCTTCTATAACGGTGTGAACCCCTCAACTAGGCAGCTTATTGATGCAGCCGCCGGTGGAACCCTAAATAATAAAACCCCTGAAGCGGCTTACAAATTTATTGAAGAGATGCCACTGAATAACTATCAGTAGCAAGTCATGAGGACAAAGCCGACAAAAGCTGCCAGTGTTTTCAACCTCGACACTGTCACTATGCTATCAAACCAGGTAGAGCTTTTGAATAAAAAGATTGATCGTCTATATGGTTCTTTGCAGGTACTTCCAGTTATGCAGTGCGATACGAATGGAGGAGGGATGAGCAATACAGAATATCCACCTTACAACTCGAGCACTGAAAATGAGCAAGTTCACTATATGGGTAATAATTTTAGACCTCAAAATAACCCTTATAGTAATACTTACAATCCAGGTTGGAGGAACCACCCCAATTTCTCATGGGGTGGTCAAGGAAATCAAAAACACCAACCCCTCCCAAGTTTTCAACTGCAACCCTACCCACAAGACAAGAAGCCGAACCTTGAAGAGATGCTGACAAAATTAATCGTGGTGTCAAAAACTCATTTTCAAAACACCGAAACAACATTTAAAAATCAACAAGCATCGTTTCAAGGGATCGAGAACCAATTAGGACAGCTTGCTAAACTGATCTCTGAACGACCACAAGGTAGCTTACCAAGCAACACTGAAACAAACCCAAAGGAGCAACTTCATGCCGTTACCACTCACGATAGTGAAGGGTTAGATGAACAAAATTTGAGGCAAGAGAATTTGGTCGGAGAAGGTAAGGATGAGGTAAGCCATGATAAACCAGTAATTACAGAGTACCAACCTCGTGTGTCATACCCCAATGCGATAAAAAAAGACCACATAGATGAACAATTAGGTAAATTTCTTAAACTTCTAAAGAAATTACATATTAACTTACCATTTCTTGAAGCTCTTTCGTAGATGCCAGATTTAAGGAAATTTTTAAAAGAGCTTGTGACAAACAAACAGAAGTTAGACGAGGTGTCGCATGAGGAGCTAAACACAGTGTGCTCAGCAATTCTACAAAATAAACTACCACGAAAGTTAAAAGATCTAGAGAGTTTTACAACTCCATGCTTAATTGGTAGTTGATCTGTTGATAATGCTTTAGCTCATTTAGGGGCAAGCATCAATGTCATGCCTTATAAAATGTTTAAACAGCTAGGTCTAGGGAAACCCAAACAAACTAGGATGAGCATTCAATTAGTTGATAAAACTATTAGAATTCCTAGGGGTATAATCGAAGATGTACTAGTAAAAATTGATAAATTTGTATTCCCAGTAGACTTTGTCGTTTTAGACATGGATGAGGACAATAATATTCCTTTAATTTTAGGACAACCCTTTTTAGCAACTGCTAGAACTAAAATTGATGTTGGTACAGGAAAACTCATACTTCAAGCAGGTGACGACTCGATCACTATTCAGGCTCTTGACACAGCTAGGACATCGAGCAATAAAGGTGAGAACGTAAATTCTATTAATGACCATTCGGTTTAACCTTCTTTTCAGGAAGCGCCACGAAATTACACAACTGAGCCATATCCTAGACCTCGTGCCAACAAAGAAATAACTCATGAGGAATGATGGCTTCAGATCGATGAACTAGACGAGTGGAAGACACATTTTAAGGAGAAACTAGGAACACACGAAGCAAAAACAAAGCGTCTCCATGAGCCAAACCGATTTTAGATCGGGGATCAGGTATTGTTGGATAAGACAGACCCTCGAATCGCCACTTCAAACCTTAATACAAATGAAGAAATCCCTTTTAAGGTACTCAATGTCTTCCCATATGGAACAGTAGAGGTAACTAATCCTAAATTCGGCACTTTTAAGGTAGACATTACTCGACTCGAACTATATAATGATCATAAAACTGAGAGTAGGGGAGAGGAGTTTCAACTCCTCAAACCACCATGAATGTGTGAATGAGAGGTAAGTCTAGCTTAAGACATTAAACGAGCGCTTCTCGGGAGGCAACCCGAACACTAACCCCATTAATTTTTTTATTTTTTATTTTTACTTTTAGCATCTCACTACAAACTAACCAACTTAATGAAACATAGTTTTCCCTACCACATGGCCTTACACACAGGTGTGGCCGTGGCTGTGTGGACACCACGGATTTACACACCGGCTTGGCAGAGATCGTCCGAACCAAGGATGAAAAATCTCCAAACCACGGGCGATGATAAAATGCCACAGCCATGTGATACGGCCGTGGTCGACACTGATTCATCAGCATGGGCGTGGCGACCTGCACACAGGTGTGGGAGAAAAGAACGAAACACAACACGGACGTACGAGACAACCGTGTGACCTAACACGCCATCCCTCAATCTTATTTAAACGCCTCTTTTTTTCTCACTTTCTCCCCAATTTCTTCTTCAATCAAACCTAGCCACCATACCCTTTCATTGACTATTATCTCCCCCTTCATTTTCCTTTTCCTCTTTCCCTTATTCTTTCTTTACACTACCATTCCCATGTTGAAGAAACGAAAGGACCCTACACAATCTCCCCGTGTGAGACCGATCTACATGAGTTTATGCCAGCCGCTTCATTTATCCGACAAGCCAAGGACATTTGAGTCCATTTAAATTTTCTTTTTCTTTTCTCTTCTCCTTTATTTTCCTTCCTTTATCTTTCTTGTCTTTAATTTTTATTATAACATTTTTATTTCTCTTGCTTAGGTTCTAAAGGCTGCTTGGGAATCACCACACCATGACCATAAACACCACCGCCACACTCATCTATGCCCAACGTACCGTTTCTTTTCCTTGACTTCATCCAAAGTTCAGAAAGTTAACTTCTCTCCTTATCTTATGATTTTATATATTATAAATATCTATCTTTGTACATTGAGGGCAATGTACATCTTAAGTGTGAGGGGTGAATTTTATTCAGAAAACATTTTGTATTATTCTTAAATCCCTAAATTTTGTCTCTTTATTTTTTCTCATATCACTATTAGAACCGGGCAGAGGTGCAAGTGGTACAGAGGCGAGACAGCCTGGTTTGGTCTACGCAGTGATGCGACGAGAGGAGGGCAACGCACCGGACGTTATAACCGGTACGTTCTTAATCTTTGGACTACCTTATACTGCTTTGATAGATGTGGGTTCGACGCACTCGTATGTTGCCAGTAGCATAGTGGAAACCATGAACTTAGACTCTGAGATTACTTCTAGGGAGATGACAGTAATAAGCCCTCTAGGTCACTCTGTGGTAGTAAATAAACTGTATAGGGATGTACCCCTAGAACTTCAAGGGGTCCTGTTTTTAGCTGACTTGATGGGACTGCCGTTTGGGGAGTTCGATCTGATTCTCGGAATAGATTGGCTAGTGAAGTACCAGGCCAGTTTGGATTGTGCACCTAAGCGCATGGTGTTGAGGACAGTTGAAGGTGAAGAGGTGGTGATGATTGGTAATAGGAGCGATTACCTATCCAATGTTGTCTCTGCGCTGAAGGCTGAGAAAATGGTAAGGAAAGGCTGCGAGGCATTTTTGGCGCATGTCTGTGCTTTGGAAGCCAAGGATTCAGCTGTGGAGAGTGTCCGAACTGTGAGGGATTTTGCTGATGTATTTCCAGAGGAACTTTCGGGTGTGCCTCCGGACTGTGAAGTTGAGTTCGGTATAGATCTGCTACCAGGAACCGCGCCAGTGTCTATTGCCCCATATAGGATGGCGCCAAAGGAATTGGTGGAGCTAAAGGCGCAGATTCAGAAATTGTTAGACAGAGGTTTCATCCAGTCGAGTATATCTCCTTGGGGAGCGCCTGTGCTCTTTGTTAAGAAGAAAGACGGGACAATGCGGATGTGTATAGACTACCGCCAACTGAATAAGTTAACGATAAAGAACAAGTATCTGTTTCCCAGGATAGACGACTTGTTTGATCAACTTAAGGGTGCATCGGTTTTCTCTAAGATAGATCTTAGGTCAGGGTATCATCAACTCAAAGTGAATGAGGCTAATATTCATAAGACAGAGTTTCGAACTCGTTAAAGGCACTACGAGTTTCTGGTAATGCCATTCGAGTTGACTAATGCACCGGCAGCGTTCATGGACATGATGAATCGGGTGTTTCAGCTGTATTTGGACTGATTTTTCGTAGTGTTTATAGACGACATTTTGGTGTACTCAAAATCCGAGGAGGAACATGACGCGCATCTTTGGGTGGTTCTGTAGGTCTTGAGGGAGAAGCAGTTATTAGCCAAGTTTAGTAAGTGTGAGTTCTGGCTTAAGGAGGTAACTTTCTTGGGTCATGTAGTATCAGCTGAGGGGATTAGGGTGGATCCTCGAAAGATCGAAGCAGTGTTGGATTGGAAACCACCTAAGTCGGTTGTAGAGATTCGAAGTTTTCTGGGTTTGGCAGGATACTACAGAAGGTTCGTAGAGGGTTTTTCTTTGATCACAGTGCCGCTGACGAAGTTGTTGAGAAAAAGGGTTCCGTTTGTGTGGTCTGAGAAACAGCAAGAAAGTTTTGACAAGTTGAAAAAGATTCTGACTGAAGCTCCGGTTTTGATTCAGCCTGAGGCAGGAAAGAAATTCACGGTCTATTGTGATGCATCGCATAATGGCTTAGGGTGTGTGCTGATGCAAGATCGAAAGGTGGTTGCTTATGCATCTCGATAGTTGAGGCCTCTTGAGGGTAACTACCAGACACATGACTTAGAATTAGCTACATTGGTTTTTGCCTTAAAGATTTGGAGGCATTACTTGTATGGGGAAAAGTCGTTAGTCTACACGGATCACAAGAGTCTAAGTACCTCTTGACTCAGAAAGATTTAAATTTGAGGCAGCGAAGGTGGATTGAGTTGTTAAAGGACTATGACTGCTCGATTGAATACCATCTGGGTAAGGCTAACGTAGTAGCTAATGCGTTAAGCCGTAAGGTGGTAACAGACCTGAGGGCGATGTTTGCTCACCTTAGTCTATATGACGACGGGAGTCTTTTTGCAGAATTACAAGTAAAGCCGACTTGGATTGATCAGGTTAAGGAGAAACAACTAGTTGATGAGGTTTTGAGTGCTCGGATGTTGCAAGTGCTGAATGGTGAATTCGAAGGTTACAGCTTGGGCAGTGATGGAGTACTGTGTTTTTAGGGGAAAGCATGTATGCTAAAAGACGTTGAGTTGAGACAGCGGATCCTTCAGGAAGCTCATAGCAGCCCATACGCTATGCATCCTGGAGGCAGTAAGATGTATCGTGATTTGAGGGAACTGTTCTGGTGGCCAGGTCTTAAACGGGAAGTAACAGAGTTTGTGGACAAGTGTTTGACATGCCAGCAAGTCAAGGCTGAGCATCAGCTACCGTCAGGATTGTTGCAGCCGGTAAAGATTCCGCAGTGGAAGTGGGAAAGGATTACGATAGATTTCGTCAGTGGGCTACCCTTTACGCCCAGCAAGAAGGACTCGGTTTGGGTAATTGTGGATCGTCTGACTAAATCGGCTCATTTCATACCAGTTCGGGTTGATTATTCGCCCCAGAAGTTAGCCAAGTTGTATGTGGTCGAGATAGTAAGGTTGCACGGAGTGCCAATGTCAATTATCTCGGATAGGGATCCCAGGTTCACGTCAAGGTTCTGAAAAGCTTTGCATCAGGCATTGGGTACGAGGTTGGATTTCAGCACGGCTTTTCACCCGCAGTCTGATGGACAGTCTGAAAGGGTAATCCAAATTCTAGAAGATATGTTAAGGGGTTGCGTTTTGGATTTGGATTTCAGCGGTAGTTGGGAAGAGTATCTACTATTAACAGAGTTCGCTTATAACAACAGTTACCAATCGAATATTCAGATGGCACCATATGAGGCACTATATGGACGGAAATGTCGTACTCCTACATGTTGGACAGAACTGGGTGAAAGGCAGATGATGGGTTCGGAGTTGGTGGTAGAAACAGAGGATAAGGCTAAGGTGAGTCGGGCTCGTCTAAAGGAGGCGTTGGATAGGCAGAAGTCTTACGCCGATCTTATGCGCAGGAATATAGAATATGCAGTGGGTGACAAGGTCTTTCTGAAGGTATCACCGTGGAAGAAAGTGTTGAGGTTTGGGAGAAAGGGGAAGCTAAGCCCTAGGTTTATCGGGCCGTATACGGTGTTGAGGCGAGTGGGACCAGTAGCTTATCAGCTCGAGTTACCATAGAGTTAAGTCAGATTCACGACGTATTTCATGTTTCAATGCTCAGGCACCATCGATCAGATCTGTCACATGTTGTGCCAGTTGCGGAAATAGAGGTGAGCGCGGACTTGTCTTCCGAGAAGGAACCGGTACAAATTTTGGATCGGGATGTCAAGGTTCTGTGTAGGAAGTCAGTTCCCTTGGTGAAAGTATTATGGCGGAATCATGGTACGGTGGAGGCCACGTGGGAACCAGAGGATGCGATGCAGCAGCAATACCCTCAACTCTTCTGACCAGGTAATTTCGAGGCCGAAACTATTTTTAAGGGGGTAGAACTGTAACATTCTTAAATCGGGGTCTCTGCATTTTGTGTGTTGGCATGTGTTAATATGCCTACTGTGCTAGTTTAGCATGTTTTGGGGTCTAGGCATGACCTCGGGTTAGGCCTGAGTCATGGCTAAAATTTTTGTTTTAGTGCGTAGGAAGAGAGAGCTATGGGAGTTAGGGGTTAAAAGAAATTATTGGGGGGGTTGTGACACAAAGAACCTAGTGGCAGAGTGGCAAAAGAGGCGCCACTAAGGTGCCAGGAGTGTGACGCCACATGCAGGGAAGGAGAGCTTGGGTTCGAGCTGCAGAAATCCCTTCCTGCTTATTATTTTTCACGCCAAAGGAGGGAAGGTGGAGTACTCAGGTGGGACTCTGTTTGGAAGATATGGATCAAGTTAACAGATTTAAAATATGTGGAGAAGAGAGATTTTAGCTGGTGGACTCATTCAAACGAGTTTGAATGAGTGGAAGAGAGGATTTCGTGGAGAAAAAGGAGGAGTTTGAGAAGGGGAGAGTTCAGCAGAATGTGGGAAGGTGTTTTGGGCAAATGCAATCAGTTTTGGGTTCTTTGGAGGGTGGCCAAATGTGCTTTGGGAGCTAGCTAAAGTCGGCTAGCTTAGAAGGCTTCTTTATTTTTGTTTAGTGTCAAAACCGAAACCCCTCTTGCTTTTCTCCTCATTTTGGTTTTTCTTTCGGCAACTTGGGCATTTGGCCGAACCAATTTTGCAACTCCCTTTGAAGAGCCGAAACTCAATTCTCTCCTTTTCTTTTCTTTTCGATTCACTCATTGTTAGCCTATTTTGCCGAATCCCCTATCTTTGTTCACTTCTTCTTCTCCATATTTTGCTCAAAACTGAAACCATCACCCATTCTTCAGTCGACTTCTTTCTTTTTCTTCTCTCAATCCCCCTTGTGCCGAAATCTTTTTCACTCTCCTTTGCCGAAATCATTCCTATTCCATTTTCTTCTCCATCTCTACCATCTTCAAAAGCCGAAACTTTGCTGAGATTTCTCTTCTCTTCTTTCAAGTATTTGGCCGAATATCCTTGGCCTTATTTCTTTCTCTTCTCACGTGATCTAGTCTCCATTGAAGTGCCGAATTTATCTCTTTCTTTTTGAGTCATAGCCGAATCCCCTGGTAAGTGACTTCTTCTTCTCTTCTTGATCGATTTGGGTAATGCGGAAACCCTACTTCCCTTCTATCTTCCCTTTTATTCTAGATTCACATATATTAAACTCTATTCTTGTTCTTTATTGGTAGCCGAAATCCCTAACATCACTTAGGGGTGCCGAACGTTGGTGCTTGGTAGCCGAATACAGCGGATCTTCAGGATTTGGTTGTCGATCTAGGTAAGGGTTCTAGCGTTTCGATCTGTTTCTTATTCGTTCAAAAGCCGAAGGCTAATCATTTATGTGTGCTAGTGCTCGGCCGATTGCAAGAGAGGTGCATCACATAGCTTCGGGATTTGGTTGGAAACCAAATCGGCATCAAGGTAAAGTGCTACCTTCATGCGACATATCTTTGGGATCTTGTGATTAAGCCGAATGGCTATATTTCTAAAAGTGTAGTGTTGACCGATTGTAGGAAGGGTGAGAGCAAATGTATGGGATCTCGTTAGTTTTGTGTAGTTTCGAGATTTCGCTTAGATCTACAAACTGTCAGGTGTGTACCGCTTACACACTTCATTAGTATTATATGTTTATTGTGTTTACTGTTAAAAGCCGTATAGCCATTGTAATCAGTGATTTTGCCTTGTGGGCATGAGCGTGGACTCTGGGTAAGTCCCCTGTTATATGGTTTTCGATATATGTCGTCGTGACACTGTATTATGCTATGCCATGAGATATTTGCATTATAACATGATATTATCCCACGGTTGTTATGGACATGATGATGGGTATGTTGAGAGGAGGGGGAAGAATGATTTGGACTGTCACCAGTGGTTTTGACCACACGTATGATATTTGTGACTACGGTCACCAGTGGTTTTGACCACATATGGATATTGTGACTCATCCCAGTGGTTTGGTACCACAGTGGGTTGGCCCCACATGATTGATTATGGGATTGTCATCAGTGGTTTTGACCACACGATGGGTTGGCCCCATCACTTGATTTGTGGCTACGGTCACCAGTGGTTTTGACCACACCTATACATATTGTGACCTCGGTCACCAGTGGTTTTGACCACCAGTGGTTTTGACCACACGTGGTAGATAAAAGAGCTCGGATGGTTAAGTGGGTTGCATGATTTGCATGTTTTACTGATGACTTGTGTAAGTGCTATTCTATCGGGTTGGGGATTTATACACTGAGTCTCGATATCTCACCCCTTCCCTTATATTTTGCAGATGAGGCATAGATTGCGGATATGGAGCCGGGGAGGACTCGAGGTGGCCATGCATTTCAGTTTTGGGTTTTATCTTTAAACTACTATTTCGGTTTTATTTTCTTTAAATTTGGTTTTGGTTTTGTAATAAGGCCGCCAAGTATTATTTTGGGTTTTTAATTACTTGATTTTATATTAATTATTTTATGCATGTGATTGATAACTTGACTTGCTTAAATAACCAGGATTTAATCGATGTTTCCAAAATTATACTTTATATCAGGATTTTCAAACATTATCATCGGGTAACTATATTTACAAGATGAAACAAATTAACTTAAATGATTTTCCAAATATAAGTTTTCCCAAGCTCAAACACGAACGGTTTTAAAGTAACTAAGTTTGATTCACTCGGGTTTTAAATAGACTTGAACGTTTTTTTAAAGTTAAGAACGACGAACGGGTTTTAATAAAAAAAGAGATTTTTTTCCGGGTTTTAAGGTAACACAAAACGTTTTCATCAACACTTTTCACGGATTTCTTCTAAAACTCATGTTTTCGATGGAAATAAACTGTCAAACTGTTTTTTTCAAAGTGTTTTCGAACTATAGCATGCCAGATTCAGTCGTGGTGTGTTGACCGGGTTTGGGGTGTTACAATTTTTGTATCAGAGCCAAGTTCAAAAGCTCGGCTGTGGGCCCGAGGCCAAAAATGTTTAAAATGGATTATGAAAGGCTTTATGGGAAAAAGTATGGTTGGGAAAGCATGGCACCGAGTCTCCGGCACTGATCCGCCTAGGTAAGTACCCCAAATTGTTGCTTATTGATGATATGATTGTGATAATGTTGGCGTGACTAATTAGTAGTAGGAAATACTTTAGAGACTTGAATTGTAGGATGGTAGGAACTTGCGTAACAAACCCTATATTAAACTTTTCATAAGACTGTGCTTTAATAAACAGTGGAATAAAGTCTAATGCATAAAATTTGTAGTCAGATCAATTCGTATCGGTAATCATGAGTGCACGTAGACGTGGGCGTAATACACGTGGACGAGGTAGGGGTAGGATGACAGTGTCGGAACCGGTAGAGTCTGGACATGGGTCGAAAAATGAGGTACCACCGTCACCAGCTGTGGGCGTAGAATTTCAGGATCAAACGGGTGGTGATGACGTAGTATCATAGGCGATGCTGCGGGTGCTAGAAAAGGTCGCGAGTGCAGGCATCGGAGCAGGAGCTCGAAAATCTGTGTCCGAGCGACTCAGGGCTAATGGTGCAGAGGTATTCAGAGGTGTATCCGGCGTGGCACCTAGTACGGTGGAATAATGGTTGGAGGTGACGGAACGCATCATGGATGACCTGGACTTTTCGGCTGAGGAAAAGCTGAAGGATATTGTATCTCTTCTCCGGGATGAGTCATATCAATGGTGGCTCACGGTTAGGGATGGAGCAATGGTGACGACATCACTTGGGATTTCTTTAGAGCAGCCTATCAGAGGAAATACTTTGGGGCTAGCTACACCGACGTGCAGGGCGTTTCTGAACTTGGTACAAGGAAATAAGACAGTATCGGAATATGAGGCAGAATTCCTTCGGCTGAGTCAGTATGCACGGGGTAGTATGGGCACAGAGCATGAGCGCTGTGTCAAATTTGAGGATGGATTAAAAGATCTGCTGCGGATGATGATTGCTCCACAGCAGGAGAGAGGATTTGCAGTCTTGGTCGAGAAAGCTAAAGTTGCTGAGGAGGTAAAACAGTCTGTAAGGTGGAATCAGGATAAGGGTTGGAATAAAAGGAGTTCTGGGTCATCTAGGTCTACTGGGAATCAGCAAAAGAGGGTTAGATATGGTGGGCCGAATCAAGCTGCGAGGCCTGCTACTGCTAATACTTAGTGGCCGCCACGGTGTGCTCGGTGTGGGAAGTCCCATACGGGAGAATGTTGGACTAGAAACAGGGGATGCTTTGAGTGTGGATCGATGGGGCATCAAGTGAGGGATTGTCCACAGAGATCAGCTAGGCTGCAGTCTGGGGATCAAAATCGTTCACAGATCAGGAGGGATAGACAGCAGCCACAGAGGGGCCGTGGTGTGGTCAGGGGAGGTAATGGTTCTGGTAGGCGCCGCAGAGCAGCGAGCAGAGATGCAGGTGGTACAGAGGCGAGACAGCCTAGTTTGGTCTACGCAACGAGGCATCGAGAGGAGGGCGACGCACCGGACGTCATAATCAGTACGTTCTTAATCTTTGGACTACCTTATACTGCTTTGATAGATGTGGGTTCGACGCACTCATTTGTTGCCAATAGTATAGTGGAAACCATAAACTTAGACTCTGAGATTACTTCTAGGGAGATGACAGTAATAAGCCCTCTAGGTCACTCTGTGGTAGTAAATGACTGTATAGGGATGTACCCCAAGAACTTCAAGGGTCCTGTTTTTAGCTGACTTGATGGAACTGCCGTTTGGGGAGTTCGATCTGATTCTCGGAATGGATTGGCTAGTGAAGTACCAGGCCAGTTTGGATTGCGCGACTAAGCGCATGGTGTTGAGGACAGTTGAAGGTGAAGAGGTGGTGATGATTGGTAATAGGAGCGATTACCTATCCAATGTTGTCTCTGTGCTGAAGGTTGAGAAAATGGTAAGGAAAGGTTGCGAGGCATTTATGGTGCATGTCTGTGCTCTGGAAGCCAAGGATTCAGCTGTGGAGAGTGTCTGAACTGTGAGGGAATTTGCTGATGTATTTCCAGAGGAACTTCCGAGTGTGCCTCCGGACTGTGAAGTTGAGTTCGGTATAGATCTGCTACCAGGAACCGCGCCAGTGTCTATTGCCCCATATAGGATAGCGCCAAAGGAATTGGTGGAGCTAAAGGCGCAGATTCAGAAATTGTTGGATAGGGGTTTCATCCGGCCGAGTATATCTCCTTGGGGAGCGCTTGTGCTCTTTGTTAAAAAGAAAGACGGGACAATGCGGATGTGTATAGACTATCGGCAGCTGAATAAGTTGACGATAAAGAACAAGTATCCGTTGCCCAGGATAGACGACTTTTTTGATCAACTTAAGGGTGCATCAGTTTTCTCTAAGATAGATTTTAGGTGAGGGTATCATCAACTCAAAGTGAATGAGGCTGATATTCATAAGACAATGTTTCGAACTCGTTATGGGCACTACGAGTTTCTGGTAATGCCATTCGGGTTGGCTAATACGCCGACAGCATTCATGGACATGATGAATCGGGTGTTTCAGCCGTATTTAGATTGATTTGTTGTAGTGTTTATAAACGACATTTTGGTGTACTCAAAATCCGAGGAGGAACATGACGCGCATCTTCGGGTGATTCTGCAGGTTTTGTGGGAGAAGCAGTTTTCGCCAAGTTTAGTAAGTGGGAGTTCTGGCTTAAGGAGGTAACTTTCTTGGGTCATGTAGTGTCAGCTGAGGGGATTAGGGTGGATCCTCGAAAGATCGAAGTAGTGTTGGATTGGAAACCACCTAAGTCGGTTGCAGAGATTCAAAGCTTTTTGGGTTTGGCAGGATACTACAGAAGGTTCGTAGAGGTTTTTTTTTTATCGCAGCGCCGCTGACGAAGTTGTTGAGAAAAGGGGCTCCGTTTGTGTGGTTTGAGAAACCGTAAGAAAGTTTTGACAAGTTGAAAAAGATTCTAACTGAAGCTTCGATTTTGATTCAACCTGAGGCAGGAAAGGAATTCACGGTCTACTGTGATGCATCGCATACTGGCTTAGGGTGTATGCTGATGCAAGATGGAAAGGTGGTCGCTAATGTATCTCAACAGTTGAGGCCTCATGAGGGTAACTACCCAACATATGACTTGGAATTGGCTACAGTGGTTTTTGCCTTGAAGATTTGGAGGCATTACTTGTATGGGGAAAAGTCGATAGTCTACACGGAAGACAAGAGTCTGAAGTACCTCTTGACTCAGAAAGATTTAAATTTGAGGCAGCGAAGGTGGATTGAGTTGTTAAAGGACTACGACTGCTCGATTGAATACCATCCGGGTAAGGCTAACGTAGTAGTTGATGCGTTGAGCCGTAAGGTGGTAGCAGACCTGAGGGCGATGTTTGCACACCTTAGTCTATATGATGACGGGAGTCTTTTGACAGAATTGCAAGTAAAGTTGACTTGGATTGATCAGGTTAAGGAGAAACAGCTAGTTGATGAGGTTTTGAGTGCTCGGATGTTGCAATTGCAGAATGGTGAATCCGAAGGTTACAGCTTGGACAGTGATGGAGTACTGTGTTTTCAGTGGAAAGTATGTATGCCAAAGGACGTTGGGTTGAGACAGCGGATCCTTCAGGAAGCTCATAGCAGCCCATACGCTATGCATCTTGGAGGCAGTAAGATGTATCGTGATTTGAGGGAACAGTTCTGATGGCCAGGTTTTAAACGGGAAGTAACAGAGTTTTTGGGCAAGTGTCTGACATGCCAGCAAGTCAAGGCTGAGCATCAGTTACTGTCAGGATTGTTGCAGCCGGTAAAGATTCTACAGTGGAAGTGGGAAAGGATTACGATGGATTTCGTCAGTGGGTTACCCCTTACGCCCAGCAAGAAGGACTCGGTTTGGGTAATTGTGGATCGTCTGACTAAATCGGCTCATTTCATACCAGTTCGGGTTGATTATTTTCTCTAGAAGTTAGCCAAGTTATATGCGGCCGAGATAGTAAGGTTGCATGGAGTACCAGTGACAATTATCTCGGATAGGGATCCCAGGTTCATATTGAGGTTTTGGAAAGCTTTGCGTCAGGCATTGGGTACAAGGTTGGATTTCAGCACGATTTTTCACCCGCAGTCTGATGGACAGTTTGAAAGGGTAATCCAGATTCTAGAGGATATGTTAAGGGGTTGCGTTTTGGATTTCAGCGGTAGTTGGGAAGAGTATCTACCATTAGTAGAGTTCGCTTATAACAACAGTTATCAAACAAATATTCAGATGGCACCATATGAGGCACTATATGGACGGAAATGTCATACTCCTACATGTTGGACAGAACTAGGTGAAAGGCAGATGATGGCTCAGGAGTTGGTGGTAGAAACAGAGGATAAGGTTAAGGTGATTCGGGCTCATCTAAAGGAGGTATCAGATAGGCAGAAGTCTTACACCAATCTTAAGCGTAGGGATATAGAATATGCAGTGGGTGACAAGGTCTTTCTGAAGGTATCGCCGTGGAAGAATGTGTTGAGGTTTGGGAGAAAAGGGAAGCTAAGCCCTAGGTTTATCGGGCCGTATACGGGGTTGAGGCTAGTGGGACCAGTAGCTTATCAGCTCGAGTTACCAGTAGAGTTAAGTCAGATTCACGACGTATTTCATGTTTCAATGCTCAGACACTATCGATCAGATCTATCACATGTTGTGCCAGTTGCGGAAATAGAGGTGAGCTCAGACTTGTCTTTCGAGGAAGAACCGGTACGGATTTGGATCGGGATATCAAGGTTCTGCATAGGAAGTCAGTTCCCTTGGTGAAAGTATTATGGCGGAATCATGGTACAGAGTAGGCCACGTGGGAACCAGAGGATGCGATACAGCAGCAATACCCTCAACTCTTCTGACCAGGTAATTTCAAGGCCCAAACTATTTTTAAGAGGGTAGAACTATAACATCCTTAAATCGGGGTCTCTGCATTTTGTGTGTTGGCATTTGTTAATATGCCTACTGTGCTAGTTTATCATGTTTTGGGGTCTAGGCATGACCTCGGGTTAAGCCTAAGTCATGGCTAAAATTTTTGTTTTAGTACGTAGGAAGAGGGAGCTAAGGGAGTTAGGGGTTAAAAGAAATTAGTGGGGGGTTGTGACACAAAGAACCTAGTGGAAGAGTGGCAAAGGAGGCGCCACTAAGGTGCTAGGAGGGTGACACCACATGCAGGGAAGGGGAGCTTGTGTTCGAGCTGCAGAAATCCCTTCCTGCTTATTATTTTTCACGCCAAAGGAGGGAAGGTGGAGTACTCAGGTGGGACTCCGTTGGGAAGATATGGATCAAGTTAACAGATTTAAAATATGTGGAGAAGAGAGATTTTAGCTGGTGGGCTCATTCAAACGAGTTTGAATGAGTGGAAGAGAGGATTTCATGGAGAAAAAGGAGTTTGAGAAGGGGAGAGTTCAGCCGAATGTGGGAAGGTGTTTTAGGCAAGTGCAATCGGTTTTGGGTTCTTTGGAGGGTGGCCGAATGTGCTTTGGGAGCTAGCTAGAGTCGGCTAGCTTAGAAGGCTTCTTTATTTTTGTTTAGTGTCAAAACCAAAACCCCTCTTGCTTTTCTCCTCATCTTAGTTTTTCTTTCGGCAACTTGGGCATTTGGCCGAACCAATTTTGCAACTCCCTTTGAAGAGCCGAAACTCAATTCTCTCCTTTTCTTTTCTTTTCGGTTCACACATTGTTAGCCTATTTTGCTGAATCCCCCATCTTTGTTCACTTCTTCTTCTCCCTATTTTGCTCAAAGCCACAACCAACACCCATTCTTCAGTCGACTTCTTTCTTTTTCTTCTCTCAATCCCCCTTGTGCCGAAATCGCTTTCACTCCTTTGCTGAAATCATTCCTATTCCATTTTCTTCTCCATCTCTACCATCTTCAAAAGTCAAAACTTTGCTGAGATTTCTCTTCTCTTCTTTCAAGTATTTGGCCGAATATCCTTGACCTTATTTCTTTCTCTTCTCACGTGATCTAGTCGACATTGAAGTGCCGAATTTATCTCTTTCTTTTTGAGTCATAGCTGAATCTCCTGGTAAGTGACTTCTTCTTCTCTTCTTGATCGGTTTGGGTAATGCCGAAACCCCACTTCCCTTCTATCTTCCCTTTTATTATAGATTCACATATATTAAACTCTATTCTTGTTCTTTATTGGTAGCCGAAATCCCTAACATCACTTAGGGGTGCCGAACGTTGGTGCTTGGTACCCGAATACAACGGATCTTCGGGATTTGGTTGCCGATCTAGGTAAGGGATCTAGCGTTTGGATCTGTTTCTTATTCGTTCAAAAGCTGGAGGCTAATCATTTTTGTGTGCTAGTGCTTGGCCGATTGCAAGGGAGGTGCATCACATAGTTTCGGGATTTGATTGGAAACCAAATCGGCATTAAGGTAAAGTGCCACCTTCATGCGACATATCTTTGGAATCTTGTGATTAAGCCGAATGGCTATATTTCTAAAAGTGTAGTGTTGACCGATTGTAGGAAAGGTGAGAGCAAACGTTCGGGATCTCGTTAGTTTTGCATAGTTTCGAGATTTCGCTTAGATCTACAAACTGTTAGGTGTGTAACGCTTACACACTTCATTAGTATTATATGTTTATTGTGTTTACTGTTAAAAGCCGTATAGCCATTGTAATCAGTGATTTTGCCTTGTGGGCATGAGCGTGGACTCTGGGTAAGTCCCCTGTTATATGGTTTTCGATATATGTTGTCGTGACACTGTATTATGCTATGCCATGAGATATTTGCATTATAACATGATATTATGCCACGGTTGTTATGGACATGATGATGGGTATGTTGAGAGGAGGGGGAAGAATGATTTAGACTGTCACCAATGGTTTTGACCACACGTATGATATTTGTGACTACGGTCACCAGTGGTTTTGACCACATATGGATATTGTGACTCGTCCCAGTGGTTTGGTACCACAGTGGGTTAGCCCCACATGATTGATTACGAGATTGTCATCAGTGGTTTTGACCACACGATGGGTTGGCCCCATCACTTGATTTGTAGCTACAGTCACTAGTGGTTTTGACCACACGGGGTAGATAAAGGAGCTCGGATGGTTAGGTGGGTTGCATGATTTGCATGTTTTACTGATGACTTGTGTAAGTGCTATTCTATCGGGTTGGGGATTTATACAATAAGTCTCGATGACTCACCCCTTCCCTTATATTTTGCAGTTGAGGCATAGATCATGGATATGGGGCCGGGGAGGACTCGAGGTGGCCATGCATTTCAGTTTCGGGTTTTATCTTTAAACTTCTATTTCGGTTTTATTTTCTTTAAATTTGGTTTTGGTTTTGCAATAAGGCCGCTAAGTATTATTTTGGGTTTTTAATTACTTGATTTTATATTAATTATTTTATGCATGTGATTAACAACTTGACTTGCTTAAATAACCGGGATTTAATCGATGTTTCCAAAATTATACTTTATATCGGGATTTTCAAACATTATCATGGGGTAACCATATTCACAAGATGAAACAAATTAACTTAAATGATTTTCCAAATCTAAGTTTTCCCAAGCTCAAACACGAACGGTTTTAAAGTAACTAAGTTAGATTCACTCAGGTTTTAAATAGACTTGAACGTTTTTCTAAAGTTAAGAACGACGAACGGGTTTTAATAAAAAAAAGAGATTTCTTTTCCGGGTTTTAAAGTAACACAAAACGTTTTGATCAATACTTTTCACGGATTTCTTCTAAAACTCATGTTTTCGATGGAAATAAACTGTCAAACTGTTTTCTTCAAAGCGTTTTCGAACTATAGCATGCCAGATTTTGTCGTGGTGTGTTGACCGGGTTTGGGGTGTTACACTTTTCATGTTGACTATTGAGTGCTTAATTTATTGTCCCTTAAACACTTCGAGTAATTTGAGCGAATCCTTAGTGAGGATGTTAACTCTGTGATATTTTGAGTCAAAGGTGATTAATTAGATTAAAGGGAATACCTATGTTTTCATGAATAAAATGCTCAAATTGGATTGTTTGAAACTTTGATGTTCTTTTAGTTGAATTCTCAATGTATGATTACCTATGGATTATTTTGAAATATTATTGATAGGAGTTATAAGTTGAGAAGAATGAATTTTAATTGTGAGTTGAGGATTTTTCTTGAGGACAAGCAAATGCTTAAGTGTGGGGGTATTTGATAAACCGTAACATATATACATATTTTAATCCCACATGTGGCATACTTTTGGATGATTTATCCCTTGAATTGTGGAATTCGATGCTCCCAATCCTTTAATTTCATGTTTTATACTTAGGAGAGCATAGGAGGATGAAAAGAACGAGAAATGGGCCAAAAATGGAGAAAATGGGCCAAAGTAAGAAATCAACACGGCCTGGAGTTCACCACACGGGTAAACCACATGGCCGTGCCACTTTAGCAGACTTGAACACGGCCCTCCTCAGCTCGGCCCTTAGATATGGGCCTTCTACTGCTTGAAGCAGCTTTTTGAATTGAAGCTTGAGCATTGCTTTCAACTTCCTCAGATTCAGCTTGATTTGAAGACATTTCTATATGAAAAACATATTTAAAATGGTCAGGATATATCACACTATCACAAGTTATGCAATGGCATGTATATCTAGACTCGTACCTGCTACATTAGTCCGAGAATCGGCTAAATCGTAACTCTAATACCAATAAATATAACACCCCTAACCCATATTCATCACCAAAATATGGTTACAGAGCATTACCGGAGTTTATAGAACAAATACAATTACTTAATGTTATTTACTATTCACATCCGAAACCAATCATATTCAATCATACTGTCCCTTGAAGGAAGCCTCAGATCCAATTTATGCATTTGAAACAAGTCAAGACTAAATCGGGAACTCGGAGAATTTTTCACGAAATTTTAATATTTTGCTTAAGTGTAGCGGACACAGCCGGTGTGTGGCTCACACTGCCAAGTGACACGCCCGTATCCTAGGCTGTGTGGGCATTTGATGTGAGGCACACGACTGTGTCCAAGCCTGTGCCCATACTTGTGTAACTCTCTGACTTGGGTCACACGGCCAAGTCACACGCCCATGTGCTAAGCCAAGTGACACACACGACTGAGACACACGCCCGTGTGAGCAATTCAAAGAATTTTGTTTCTCAAATTTCAAGATGCAGGGGACACGCGGGAAAACCACATGTCCGTGCGCATGGCCATGTGTCACACACAGTTGAGACACACGCCCGTGTGGACAAAATAGGGCCATTTCCAAGCCTTATTTCTCACCCAACCTAGCATCAACCTATCCAACAAATTTTTTGTACTACTATAAGTCACAATAAGACCTTCAATTCAAGCCAATTTTAAGTTCAATACATGTCATAACATCCCATTCATGCAACCATTAATATATTTATGTAACTTCTATCATTCAACCATTTCAATAAACACATCAAGCATGATAAGGCCTTATATAACTACACCAAAATATGCTTAACACTAGCCATTCCAATATCTAGTTACAACTAAAACATTATGATGCCAACATTGGCTAATAGCCTATACATGTCACTATGACCAGAATTAGTTTTCTAGTTGTACCAAAATGAGCCGAGGGATAGTGTGATGATAATCCGACTAGCCTCCAACCTTTACGAGCTTCCGAGTACTATAAAACAAAAGAAAATAAAATAAAGTAAGCATTTAATGCTTAGTAAGTTCATATAACTGGAAATTTAACTTACCATTCATTTCCATTAAAGTAAACATACAAAATGCATCCAAGAAATTTGGCTAATAGCCTAAACACCCAACTTCATCAAAACATGTTAGTCATTGTAATTCACATAGTTGTCAAGAAACATGAATGAGCTCATCATATAATAACTTTCATATACATATACTTTTCTTATCATATTTCCATATAACATGTACATTTCCATGAAAAATCATTTCAAGTTTATTTTAGCCATGTCAGAACTTTGCCCATTGAATTTATTTGAAATATCGATGGACACACATATAGTACACTTACAGTGTACAAAATTGTAATCTGTCAATTCATATTCAGGGGTACTCATTAGAGCATATAATCAGGAAGCAGTCTCTCGAGCTATATAACAGGAAGCTCATGTGAGCCACGTAACAGGAAGTTTATCCGGGCTATAACAGGAAACAAATAAGAGTTTAAAGCAGGAAGCTCATTGAGCTTAATAGGTAACTTTGAAAAGTTATTATTAGGGAGCTCCCGATAGCCATATAATAGAAAGTTCAAGTGAGCCATATCAGGAAGCTTATAAAGAGCCTATATCGGGACGCTCATAAAGAGCTATGGTATTTCCGCATTATATGCAGGATCCATACCGATCATATAACAAGACGCTCACAAAGAGTTGCGGTATGTCCACAACACATGCAGGATCAATACCGATTGTGATGCTCGCAGGAACCATGTAACGGGAAGCTCGAGATGGCTTATAACAAGATGCTCTTTCGAGCTATAGTGTGTCCGCAACATATGGAGGACCACAACCAATACAGGAGATCCTGTATCCATCAAGTTTCATCCATTCAAACGGGACTTAATATTTATCGGGCTTTTTCATATATGTAATCCATTTCATGTACATAGCAATTACACAATTCATATATATACAACTTTCAATTCAAATATATAAATATACACAATTTAGTTACACGAACTTACCTCGTCACTTGCTCGTATATGGAAATCTACTAATCCGATGCTTGTTCTTTTCCTCGATCTAACTCTTTATTTGATCTTTTTGGATCTATATAAAAGAATTTAACATCAATTTAACACATTTCATATTCAATTCAATCCAACTTACATATTTGGCAAAAGTACAATTTTGCCCCTATACTTTTAATTAATTTCAATTTCATCCTTAGGTTTGGAAATGAAATTCATGAAATTTAATCCTTATTCCAAGCCTAGCCAAATTTTCCATATAACATTTACAGCCCATGTAATTCATAAACTTTAAAATTTTTCCATGAATTTTTACATCTTTACAATTTAGTCCCTATATCACAATTTCATCAAAATTATCTTTACAAAAGTTGTTTATCTATCAACAACCTTCATTTTCTACTATAAATTTCAAATTTTCAGCATACTCATCCATCGTAAAATTTTAAAACTTTGATAACTTTGCCAATTGATACCCAAAATAAATAGATTAAGTTATTACGATCTCGAAAATGTAAAAATTACTAAAAACGGAACAAGGTTGCTTACTTAATTAAGCTTGCTTGATGTCTTTTCTCTTAGCTAGGGTTTCCATAAAAGTAAATTGGGGAAAATGATGAAATAAGATGATATTAGATTTTTTGTCATCTTTAATTATTTCAATTTCAAATTTAGTCCTTTTCTTTTCTTGAATTTCCATGGATGAGTCATCATAAATATCTACTAACTTCTCTTAATGATCTATTTGCCTTATAAGGACCTCAAATTTTGAATTCCATAGCTATTTAATCCCTCTAGCTACTAGAATTCAACTTTTGCACTCTATGCAATTTGGTCCTTTCTAGCAATTAAACATGTAATCGATAAACTTTTCTTAACAAAATTTTCATATGTCATCTCTATCATAATGCAAACCATGCAATAATATTAAAATAAAATTTCTTTATGACTAGAATTTGTGGTCTTGAAACTATTGTTCTGATTTCACTAAAAATGAACTATTATATCTGGTTCATTTGATCTTAAAATTTATTTGAGGTTTCTTCGTTTTGGGTTTGCATTGTTTTCAACATCATAACTTTCGAAATTCGGTACCGAATCTTTAGTTGCAATCGTTTGTGTGCAGTTGCATTTATTGGGGTTTTTGAATCGAGTAAGTTTTAGTATGGGTTAATTAATTCTTTTTTATTTTTAGATTAATTCGTAGTTGGTTCATTGTAGTGATTTGGATTGATGTTTATTTAGTATGATTGGTTTGCTAGTTATCAAAATTGGTGGAATCAAGACGTTTCAGTCGTTTTCTTTAGGGCTTTTAGTTCAAAATCAAGAGTGTTTCTGAACCCTTAGTAATTAGGGATTTCTTTGTTGTTGCATATTCATGATTTTGGAGTATTTCGGTGTGGTTTCCTGACCACACGGCGGCCACAAGGGCATGTGCCACACACGGGCAGTTCACACGGCCATGTGACACTGAGAATAAGGGCTTTGTGGCAATTTTGGTGCCACACGACTGTGTGGCTTCGATTTGGGAATTTAGTTGATTTTTTTACAGGCATGTGCCTTAGTTACATGGCCATATCCCTTAGCCACAAGAGCGTGTGAGACTTCCACATGATCGTGTCTGCTCTTCACCTTATTTTAGCAATTTTGGACAATGAGTTACACGGACTACTCACACAACCATGTAACTTGACCACACGAGCGTGTGTCTCCTCCACACGGCTTAAGCTGTAACCTCCCAAGCCCGGAATGGCTAGATTGAGACGGCTACATTAGCCACCGAAATGGCAAAGCTAACTTACGTTACTTTTTAGGACCATAAATGAACTCTTTTTAAAGAAAATTGTAGTTGTACTTTAAGTTAGCTTAAAAGCATTCATTCATTTGGTCGTGTATGCTTAGGATTCATTTTATTGTTGACAGTGTTGTTTTAGAAAAACCATTTGCTTGTCGCTCTTCTGTAAAAAAAAAAACTTAAAGTTAAACTAATGCAGCGGAGAAACCATTTTGCAAGTCATTTTGGAAAATTAGCAAAAACAATTCCTTTGCAATGTAGTGGAAACTAGGGAACAGTATCAAGTTTTACTTAAGCTCAATATCATGCATTTTCCACTTATTATGCTTGAGTAATTCATGCATGTAAAAATCCCCAAAAGAAAAGTTACCAAGCCACGGACCAGAAATAATTAAAAATTACAAGCCAAAACCAATAAAGACTTAATAATACTTAATTAAAAAATAATAATCTGAGGTCCAAGTTGATTCTATGAATGCTAAGTCCGGTCCTAATTTTGAGATTTACATGAAAAGTTAAGCACTATTGGGGCTGAGCTTATGAAAAGCTCAGTGTGAGTCGAATAATTATTTAAACAGGAAAAAACATCAAATACAGTGAAACATATTAGCATTAATAGAAGAAAACAGAACCATCATAGGAATTTCATGTCATTACATAGCCATTATCAAATTGATGCCAAACGGTGTAAGAGCATAGCTCATCATTCATTCGAGTAACAATCATTAATTTCGATACCATTCAATACAACAAAATAAAATGCGTAGCATAGATCAATAACATTCAAATATATCGTGCACATGATGCAATGTAAAAAGATTCCTACCCAAACCATCTGCTACACACAACAAGTTCCCCAGACCCCGTCTGCCAAACTCCAAAACATTATAAGCATAGCTCGATGTGGCAAAACCACCGAATAATCAATAATGCAAAAAATTGGTTGGATATCAAATAGTGCGATACAATCACCAATAACATATAATATGCAATAAAATCACTAATCCCCTCGATACTCTAGGTGCAGTGCACTAACTATGCATAATGTGGACTTAATATGCTGCCGCTACTCCACGGAACTCCTCCATCAACCCAATGCATATGCAATATGTCACACAATCTCATCCATAATCATATCTCAATAATTTTCACAATCATTTGACATGATCAACATGTCCTCAATAATCCCATACTTTCAGTAAATGGAAACAATGTTCCAATCTTTTAAATTTCCATTGTGTTGGTATCAATCAATACCGTTCAATTTCACATACTTTATGGATTTTCATTGTGCATAAATAGCACCTTTTTCAGTACACAATATAAAAAATATCTCATGCATTTAAATCATACATAAGATTAATATCTCAACACATTATATCATTCAGTCAAACATTCTCAAATCTCATAACTCAAATATGTAATTACAAACTCAATCAAACATCCATTCTATCAAACTAGCAATTTTGCCAACATATCAATCTTTTAAGGCTCGAAACATACCTAGTCCGGCCACTCACAAAATCAATAATTTGGCTATTAATCCAATCCATTAAGCAAGCTAATTTAACAAATATAACATAATATTTAATATTTCAAACAATTTTATGAGTTTAGGACCCACACCTTATTTTTCGCTTCCTCGCAGTAGACTAACGAATCTTCCAATTTTCCTTAATAATTCCTTAACCGAACCTAAACCAAAAATCAATATAAATTGAATCAATTTAACATTAAACCAGCCCCCAAACACTTACTTATGATTTCAAACCAAACATTGAAATTATAACTATTTTATAATCCAAACTAGTTAGATTCCTTACATTGTATCGATGCAAACCGTATGTACAATCGTTCTTTGCCTTTATGGATGATTTGGGCCATTTGGTTCTACACCTAGTTCAATAATATACTGGAAAATTAGTAGCTCACTAATTATTAAATTCATTCATTTAATCAATTCATAACCTTTACCCAACAACTAAGTCGAAGAACAAACTAGTTACCCTTAATTGCACTTACGCTTCACGATTTTTGGGATCCGAATGGCCAATCGATCAAGAATGTTTTCCCTAATTGAAATGGGTTTAAAATATGATTAGGAGGGTTTAAGAATTCAAATTAATTCTGGAAAAGTATAGGCAAGAACCAAGAAAAAAAAAACAGCCCCCTTTCTTGCACATAGACGCACGCACCACCACCCATGGTGGCCAAAGTTGGGGCTGAATTTTAAAACGGTTTGAGATCTCATTAAATTCTGGAAAAATAACTTTGAAATCATTTAAAATCCCCAAAATTTCAGATCCTAAAATTTAGGTTTTTAATGGACAGGATTAATTAAGAAATTGAACAGAGAAAATACCTTACCCAGGGTAGTCGAGAGAAACGGCAATGGCACTTTCTTGGCAATGTTCGAGATCGATCTTGTAGTTCAAGATTTCAGATTTGGGGCTGATTTTAATGAGGAAAAATTATAGCAATATGGTGGAAAAAATGTTAACAAATCTTGTGGAAAAAAGAAAAAGAAAAAGAAAGAGATGGTAAAACTAGGGGTAGGCGATAACAACAATAGAGGAAAGAGAAAAAATTAAAATCAAAGAGAAGGAGAGGGGGAAAGGAACAGCTAGGGCAATGAGGAGGAGGAATAAAATCTTATTATTAGTGAAAATTTAATATGTATACCTAGGTTAACTAGGCTTGGATGGCCCACACATTAAAACAAGGGGTTTTTGTCAGAAAAATCAAATTATTTGCATGGGAAGGGAATTGAAGTTAGGACCTCAAGGATAAATTCACTAATGTTTAACCATCAAACCAATAATTCATTCTTTAAATAATTTGAAATATTTATTTTAAAAAAAAAACAAGGCATGTCACATACTAGGGTTTAAGGTAAAATTTGCAAAATAATAAAAATGATGCAAAAGAAGGGATTTGAACTTGGGTTTCAAGAAACGTTACACTAACCCTTAACCAACAATCCAATAACTCATTTATTTCCTAAAAATGCATAGATAATTTAAAAAATTAAGGCATGACAACTCCCTCTCGATTCACAAATCCGATTCTATTGAACCCCGATTTTTGGGATGTTACATAGGCACTTCCACACGGTCGTGTGGCCCTATCTCGTAGATTTTTGTGCTGTGTTGTATCTTGATCATTTTGTGTTTATGTTTGTTTTGACCCTCAAATAGGCTTTAATAATGGTGTTTGGGACTCTGATCAGCTCAGATTTGTGCGTTTGTTCGTAATTATAGATTTAATTTAATAATTTGATTAAAAGTTATGTGATGTTACCTAGTAAATAAATACAATCATAACTGATTCGGAATCTGATCGATCGAGTTTGTGTATTTCAATTTCTGTATGATTGTTTGCATGTTGTGTGCATTTTACAATCGAATGAAAATTATACAATTTACTGATTGAATATGAGCTTCTGTATCAGTGAGACTGTTAGTGTTTGATGTGCATTTGTACACATGCATAAAATTAGGGTTTTGGTCGCGAAGAGAAGGAAGCCTGATTTAGGCAGTTTTAACTGCAATATCTTTTTATAGCGGTTTACCGTACTATACTGATCGTATACCAGCTCAACTGTATACCTTTACTCAAGTGGCTTAGTTCTACTTAACCTGGTGTGTGTGGGTGGATGAACCTATTATGGGTCTATGTGGTGTGCAGGGTGGATAGGCCTTCTGTAGCCTTTATGTGGTGTGCAGGCTGGACGAAATGGTGTTCCGTTGGATGGGTGGGATTTCTAATTGTCATATAATTTGCGCATCTAAATTTAGTCTATTTGTATGATCATTAGCATATTTATGAATTGCTTTGAATAGTCTGTTGCGATCGTGTACATGAGTGGTTGGAATAATAATATAAATGTGTTTGGTTTGTTAATGATAACTTTCAGTTTATCAATTTGCGAAAATGAGATGTTTGCATGTGATTTGTAAACATATAATTTACTGGACTATACGTTGAATTACTCCATATTTTTCCTTTTACCTATTTCAGACTCACACTAAGCTCGTGTAGCTCACCCCTTAGTTTTCCCCCTTTGAAATACTATCGTGTTCTGAAGCTGGACTCGGCATGTCGGAGGTCTCGGAGTGATACGTTTTGAATCAAGCTAATAAAGTTTTTCTGTAGTTCTTAATTTATTAAACTGTTTTGGACTGTAATTTTTTTATACGAACTGTGGTATAAATCTTATTTAGGACATTCGTAAAGTATTATTTGAACTAAATTTTAGAAACTATGAATTTATATTTCTGAATGTTTTCAACGTAACTTAAATTACTGTTTTTGAATTGTAATTGTTAAACAGTTTAGTTCAAATTTAGCAACTGTGTTCGAAATGAGTTTTTAATAATTATTTTTGTAAAATTGCTTTTAGATCACTTCGGTGATTAATGTAACATCCGAGATCCAGTCAAAACTTTTAGGCCGAGTTTTGGGGGTTAAATTTGGCGGTATCAGAACCAGGTTTGCAAAAACTCAACCTGTGTTTTTATGTATCCGTGTGCGGACGTATTTGTTTAAAAAAAAAGGTGTTTTTATAAACCATACCATAGTGTTTTGAAAAGATTTCACAGAGTTTGCAAAAATGAGATGTCTAGACTCCGATGCTAGTTCATGCGAACTTTTGGGACTGTAAGTTTAGATATGTAAAAAATTGAACTATAGAATTAGATATTTATTTTTTGTTTAATTTGGAATTGTAGTGTTTTAAGTTTAGTTATAAGATTGATATGGATTCTAGTGGTAAGCGGGATCGTGAGGATCAGCCTAGTGAGACTCTCGAGGAGTCGTCAGCTACTCCAAGTCATGTGTCTATTAAGGAGTCAGAAGTCAATGCGGTTCTGCTAGCTTCAAGTAGCGATAACCCGGAGGTTGGTATTGAGGCATTGACTCGAGTAATGAGAGAGGTTCTAGAGAAAGTGTTCGAGGCTAGTTTAGAGAGAACCAAAGAGATGGTTCAAGGTAGGTGTGTGGATTGTGGGAAGAAAAGAGATTGTAGTCCTTCGAGGTTAGAGCCTCGGACTACAAAGCATGTAAGATGGCAGTTGAGTGTTAGCAAAGGTAATGTGTAAGGTTCTAGTAGTGGTGCGAATGCTTCGGTTTGAAGGCAACGTAAGAATCGTCATCCAAGCGATTGTTGGAAAAAGCCAGGAGCGTATCTCAAATACAGGTCCACAGAGCATCAGATTAGGGAGTGCCCTTGTAACGCCTCAAATTTGGGCCTAGAAGAATTGGGCCTATTGGGATTTGGGTCTCATAAAATTTTTAAGTGAGCAAGAAAATGACAAATGACATAAAAGCTTTAAAGGTTTAATGAATTTGGAGTGTCTAGGTGTGTTGGAGAAGCTCTGGGTTCGAGTTTTGTGGTGGAGGATTCTTAATTTAATTAATTAAGGAATCAGGGTTGTGAGTAGTGGGCTTTTAAATAAATAAGTGAAAAATGGCACAAAGAAGCTTGTGGTGAAGTGGCTAAGTGACGTCACTACGGTATAGAGAGGTGGCGACATATGCATACAGGGAGGTCTGAGGTTCAAGTGCTTGCTTAGTTTTATTTTGGAGTTTAATTTTAGGCTTCTAGAAGCCTGAAAGTGGCGTGTAAAGGGACTCTAAGGAGAAGTGATCAGTAGAGAGAATTTAGGAGAAGGATAAGGGAGATATCATGGAGAAAAATTATAGTCGAATTGGTGCTGAATTGGACTTCAGGGGTGGCTAAGTTTCGGCTATAGGCTATATAAAAGTGTGTGTACCGAATCTGGGGTCCTAGGTCATGCCGAATTTTCCATTCTTTTTCTTTTCCTTACCGAAACCTTATTTTTCCACAACCGAAAATACCTTGCCTTGTTGCCAAAATCTCTTATAGTCGAATCCCTTTTTGCCAAATTCTCTCATAGCCAAACTCTTTTATTGCCGAAGTATCATCATCTTCTCTTGCCAAAATCCCTATTAGTTTCGAATCTTTGTTGTTTTCTTCCATCACAAATCGATTGTTATCTACTATCAGTCAAGGTTAAAAGTTGAATCTCGTTCAGTAGCTATCTGGGCCACAGGATCAAAAGTGGATTCGGTAAGTGTTCAGTTAACCCCTTAGTGTGTTTTGTTAAAAGCCGAAAGGCTATCTAACTTCTTATTACCGTTAATCTTGTATCAACAAGGGTAAGGTTCAGAGATCGCAAGCGTGGTAAGGATCGTTAGCAAAGTGTAAGTGTACTCAACTCGATTATGGTTTAAGTAAATGGCCGAATGTGGGTATGATCTATAGGGGTGACTTGTGTGGATTATCAGTCACTCAAAGTTTGATGGTGTATGTGTGAGCGAAGATCTAGCGGATACTTGTGATTAGTAGCTAAGGAAGGGCTATTAGAACCTGGTGGCACACGGTAAGGTTACGGTAAGGCTTCGGCTTTTGGTAAATATTTTGATTAAGTATGGGTGATTGATTGAAGGTTGGTTGGTTGTAGGTTCAAGACCAAGGATAGTAGAGCACGTCGCAGTAACCAGGTGTGTACAAACACTACACACACATGATATCGGCAATGCCAGAAAGCCGAAAAGTCGAAAGTGGCTAAATGGCCCCGGTGGGCCTTGAGGCTAAGTTTGATGAAATTGATTAATTTGGTTATATGAATTATGTTAGTCATGCTTGTTACTTGATCTGGAATTGTTTTGGGCCTAATAGGCCATATGAATGAGATCGGGCCTAATGCGCCATAAGGATGTGATTTGGGCATAATGGGTTATATGAACGTGAAATGAGCTTGATGGGCTTTACAGGGACGTAGATAAGTATGCTAGGGTTTAATGGACTTTGGGCCTAGTTCTAAACAACTCTTAAACTGTATAAGACTTAATCTAACAATTAAACATGTCCGTGGACAAGTCGCTGGGTTAGAGTGTGGCAACGGACATATGTATGTCTAGGATTGGATCAAGGGAGAGTTTGGTACTTAAGCGGTCCTAGTGGCCCACATCCTCTTCTTTGGAATCCTACCTGGTGCGGTGTGTCTATTCACTTTAGACGCAAGGACTTGTTAATGGGCCAAAGTTCATAACTAAAACCCGAGAGGGACCAAAATACCCCTGATTTGAAAATTACCAAAATACCCTTAGTTTGAAAATTACCAAAATACCCTTAGTTTGAAAATTTCCAAAATATCCTTTATTTGTAAAATTATTAAAATACCCCTGATTTGTAAAATTACCAGAATACCCTTGATTTACAAAATTACCTAAATATCCCTGATTTACAAAATTTCCAAAGTACCCCTATTTTGCAAAATTACCTAAATACCCTTGTAGGGTAAAATTACAAAAATACCCATGGGTAATGAAATGACAAAAATACCCCTAAGTGCTTAATGTGTGAAATTGTGTATGTTGCATTCATGAAATATATGTTGCATTTGGATGGGTTTTGATGATATGGAGGAAGATTTGAGTATCGCATAGTCGCTTGACGATCGTGGATCCACCGGTGGCTTTAAGCCCATTATAGCAGCTTTGCTGCAACGTTTGAGTAGTGTCGCTGTTGGTGCTACCTTTGGAGTGTAGGGATGGGTGGGTTGATATTTATATCCCCACAGGAGTGTAGGGTTGGAAGGGAAATGGAGTGCAGGGTTGGATTTGGGATGGGTGCATTGCATTCATGTGATACTGATGTGATGTGAGGTCATTGCGGGCTAAGGCCCTAGACCATCGAATTTGATAGGGCTTAGGCCCAGTGTAATATTTGCATGTTGATTGGTTACCAAGGGTCGTACACACTGAGTTTCAAAACTCACACCCTTTTATTAAATGTTCAGGTAACCCTCAGCAGAAGGTTCGACATGGGAGAGGACTTAGAGATGGCCACACTACAAGATACTTAGGAGTTTTGTTTGTTTGTTTCACAGGACATGATTTTAATTACTTTATTTTCCCTGGTTGTAATAAGGCCTTGTACTCTGATTTGACTTTAGATTTTGTATTTTGTTATCATTGTTCAACTGACTACTTAATCGTTAAACTTAAATAAATTTTCTTAAACATGGTTTTTGAAATACCTAAAAATATGATCTTTTATCATTAGTTAACAAGACTCAAGGATTTTGGGCTTTTGCGCCTTAAATTTTAACTTCGTAAAATTATTTTGAATTATGCCTTTGATGTGACACTCCCGGATTCGGCCATAACGTCTGGGCCGGGTCTGGGGGTGTTACAGCCCTCATCAACATTGAGTCAGGTATGGTTGTAGGGTATTTTGATTTTGCGTGTGTTATTTTTGAGAATGATGTGATTGTTTTTTCATTGGAGAATGTTCTCTATGTGTGTTAAGTAGCATAAAACTATTCTCTGTGTGACATTCTTTTCCATATTCCTTGTCACATTTCTTTTTGTTTTTGCCTTCTTCTTACTCCTCCAATTTTTGTTTCTCAATTTTAGGGTTTCGATTAATTTAATCTTAAAATTTATTTGAGGTTTCTTCATTTTGGGAATTTTTCTCTTCGCATTGTTTTCAACATCATAAATTCAGAAATCTGGTACTGAATCTTTAGTTCCAATCGTTTGTGTGCATTTGCATTCGTTGGCGTTTTTGAATTGAGTAAGTTTTAGTATGGGTTGATTACTTATTTTTGAGTTTTAGATTAATTCGTAGTTGGTTCGTTGTAGTGATTTGGATTGATGTTAATTTAGTATGACCGGTTTGCTAGTTTTCGGAATTGATAGAATCGAGACATTTCGGTCATTTTCTTTGGGGGTTTTAGATTAAAATCAGGTGTGTTTCTGAACCCTTAGTAATTAGGGATTTTTTTGCTGATGCAGATTCATGATTGTGGAGTGTTTTGGTGTGGTTTCATGACCATACAGGTGGCCACACGGGCGTATGCCGCACACGAGTGGTTCACACGACCGTGTGACACAGGGAATAAGGGTTTTTGGCCAATTTTGGTGCCACACGGCTATGTGGCTTCGATTTGGGAATTTTAGATGATTTTCACACTGGCGTGTACCTTGGTCACACGGTTGTGTCCCATAGTCACATGGGCATTTGACACTTCCACACCGCCATGTCTGCTCTGCACCTTATTTTAGCAATTTTGGACAGTGAGTTACAAGAGCTACTCACACGGCCATGTAACTCGACCACACCGGCATGTGTATCCTCCACACGGCCTAGGCACTTCTACACGACCTAGGCACTTCCACACAACCATATGGCCTTATCTTGCAGATTTTTGTTCTGTGTTGTATTTTGACTTGTTTTATGTTTCTGTGTCTTCCGACCCTCGGCTAGGCTTTACTAATGGAGTTTGGGAGTCTGATCAATTTAGATTTGTGCGTTTGCTCGTGATTATAGAATTAATTTAGCAGTTTGATTAAATGTTATGTGATGCTACCTAGTAAATAAATACAACCATAACTGATTCTGAATCTGATCGATTGAGTTTGTGCATTTCAGTTTCTGCATGATTGTCTGCATGTTGTGTGCATTTTGCAATTTACCTATTGAATATGAGCTTCTGTATCAGTAAGACTGTTAGTGTTTGATGTGCATTCATACATATGCATAAAATTAGGGTTTTGATTGCGAAAAGAAGGAAGTTTGATTTAGGCAGTTTTAACTGCAATGTCTTTGTGTAGCGGTTTACCGTACTATCCTGATCGTATATCAGCTCAGTTGTATACCTTTACTCAAGTGACTTAATTCCACTTTACGTGGTGTGTGGGGTGGATGAACCTAATATGGGTGGACAGGCCTTCTGTAGCCCTTATATGGTGTGCAGGGTGGACGAAAAGGTGTTCGGTTGGATGAGTGGGATTTCTGATTGTTGCATAATTTACGCATCTGAATTTATGTTTGTTTGTATGATTATTAGCATATTCATGAAATGTTTTGTATAGTCTGTTGTGATCGGGTACATGAGGTTGGAATAGTAATATAAATTACAAGCCAAAACCAATAAAGACTTAATAATACTTAATTGAAAAATAATAATCCGAGGTCCATGTTGATTCTCCGAATGCTAAATCCAGTCCTAATTTTGAGGTTAACCTGAAAAGTTAAACACTATTGGGGTGAGCTTATGAAAAGCTCAGTGTGAGTCGAATAATTATTTAAACGAGCAAAAACATCAAATATAGTGAAACATATTAGCATTAACAGAAGAAAACAGAACCATCATTGAAATTTCATGTCATTACATAGCCATTATCTAATTGATGCCAAACGGTGTATGAGCATAGATCATCATTCATTTGAGTAACAATTATTAATTTCGGTACCATTCAATACAACAAAATAAAATGCGTAGCATAAATCAATAACATTCGAATATGCCATGCATATGATGCAATGTAAACAGATTCCTACCCATACCATCTGCTACAAACCACAAGTTCCCCAGACCTCGTCTGCCAAACTCCAAAACATTATGAGCGTAGCTCGATGTGGTAAAACCACCGAATAATCAATAATGCAGAAAATTTGTCGGATATCAAATAGTGCGATACAATCACCAATAACATATAATATGCGATAAAATCACTAATCCCCTAGATACTCCAGGTGCAGAGCACTAACTATGAATAATGTGGACTTAATATGCTGTCGGTACTCCACGGAACTCCTCCGTCAACCACAAAATCTCAACCCAATGTATATGCAATATGTCACACAATCTCATACATAATCATATCTCAATACTTTTCACATTCATTTGACATGCTCAGCAAGTCCTCAATAATCACATACTTTAAGTAAATGGAAACAATGTTCCAATCTTTCAAATTACCATTGTGTTGGTATCAATCAATATCGTTCAATTTCACATACTTTATGGATTTTCATTGTGCATAAATAGCACCTTTTTCAGTACACAATATAACAAATATCTCCTGCATTTAAATCATACATAAGCTTAATATCTTAACACATTATATCATTCAGTCAAACATTCTCATATCTCATAACTCAAATATGCAATTATAAACTCAATCAAACATCCATACTATCAAACTAGCAATTGCCAACATATCAATCTTTTAAGGCTTGAAACATACCTAGATCGGCCACTCACAAAATCAATAATTTGGTTATTAAGCCCATCCATTAAGGAAGCTAATTTAACAAATATAACATGATATTTAATATTTTCAAACAATTTTATGAGTTTAGGACCCACAACTTATTTTTCGCTTCCTCACAGCACACTAGCGAATCTTCCAATTTTCCTTAATAATTCCTTAAACGAACCTAAGCCAAAATTCAGGATAAATTCAATCAATTTAACATTAAACCAGACCCCAAACACCCACTTTTGATTTCAAACCAATCGTTGAAATTATAACTATTTTATAATCCAAACTAGTTAGATTCCTTACATTGTATCAATGCAAACCGTACGTACAATCGTTCTTCGCCTTTATGGATGATTTGGGGCATTTGGTTCTGCACCTAATTCAATAATATACTGGAAAATCAGTAGCTAATTAATTATTAAATTCATTCATTTAATCAATTTATAGCCTTTACCCAACAACTAAGTCGAAAGAACAAACTAGTTACCCTTAATTGCACTTACGCTTCATGATTTTTGGGATCCGAATGGCCTATCAATCAAGAATGTTTTTCCCTAATTGAAATGCTTTTAAAAGATTATTATGAGGGTTTAAGAACTCAAGTTAATTCTGGAAAAATATAGGCAAGAACCAAGAAACAAAACAACCCCCTTTCTTGCACATAGACGCACGCACCAGCACCCATGGTGGCCAAAATTGGGGCTGAATTTTAAAACGGTTTGAGATCTCATTAAATTCTGGAAAAATAACTTTGAAATAATTTAAAATTTCCAAAATTTCAGATCCTAAAATTTAGGTTTTTAATGGACAAGATTAATTAAGAAATTGAAGAGAGAAGAGACCTTACCCTAGCTAGTCGAGAGAAACGGCAATGGCACTTTCTTGGCAACGTTCGGGATCGATCTTGGAGTTCAAGATTTCAGATTTGGGGCTGATTTTAATAAGGAAAAATGATCACAATATTGTGGAAAATATGTTAACAAATCTTGTGGCAAAAAGAAAAAGAAAGAGATGGTAAAACTAGGTGTAGGCGACGACAACAATGGAGGAAAGAAAAATAATTAAAATCAAAGAGAATTAAAGGACGAGAGGAACGACTAGGGAAATGAGGGGGAGGATTAAAAGCTGATTATTAGTGATAAATTAATTTTTATACCTAGTTAACTAGGCTTGGATAGCCCACACATTAAAACAAGGGGTTTTTGTCAGAAAAATCAAATTATTTGCATGGGAAGGGAATTGAAGTTAGGACCTCAAGGATAAATTCACTAATGTTTAACCATCAAAAAAATATTTCATTCTTGATATAATTTGAAATATTTATTTTAAAAAAACAAGACATATCACATACTAGGGTTTAAGGTAAAATTTGCAAAATTAAAAAAAAATGATGCAAAAGAAAGGATTTGAACTTGGGTTTCAATAAATGTTACACTAACACTTAACCAACAAACCAATACCTCATTTATTTCCTAAAAATGCATAGATAATTTAAAAAATTAAGTCATGACAACTCTCTCTCGATTCACAAACCCGATTCTACTAACCCCCGATTTTTGGGATGTTATATAGGCACTTCCACACAACCGTGTAGCCCTATCTCGTAGATTCTTGCTTTATGTTGTATCTTGACTCGTTTTGTGTTTATGTTTGCTTCAACCCTCGACTAGGCTTTAATAATGGTGTTTGGGAATCTGATCAGTTCGGATTTGTGCGTTTGTTCGTAATTATAGAATCAATTTAACAGTTTGATTAAATGTTATGTGATGTTACCTAGTAAATAAATAAAATCATAATTGATTCTAAATCTGATAAATTTAGTTTGTGCATTTTAATTTCTGTATGATTGTTTGCATGTTATGTGCATTTTACAATCGAATGAAAATTCTACAATTTACCGTTTGAATATGATCTTCTGTATCAGTGAGACTGTTAGTGTTTGATATGCATTCATACATATGCATAAAATTAGAGTTTTGGTTGCAAAGAGAAGGAAGTCTGATTTGGGTAGTTTTAACCGTAATATCTTTTTATAGCGGTTTACCGTACTATACTGACCGTATACCAGCTCAGCTGTATACCTTTACTTAAGTGGCTTAGTTCCAATTTACGTGGTGTATGGGGTGGATGAACCTATTATGGCTCTATGTGGTGTGCATGGTGGACAGGCCTTCTGTAGCCTTTATGTGGTGTGCAGGGTGGACGAAATGGTGTTCGGTTGGATGGGTGGGATTTCTGATTGTTGCATAATTTATGCATCTAAATTTATGTTTGTTTGTATGATCATTAGCATATTTATGAATTGCTTTGAATAGTCTGTTGCGATCGGGTACATGAGTGGTTGGAATGATAATATAAATGTGATTGGTTTGTTAATGATAACTTTCAGTTTATCGGATTGCGAAAATGAGATGTTTGTATGTGATTTGCAAAAATATACTTTATTAGACTATACATTGAATTACTCTATCTTTTGCCTTTTACATGTTTCAGACTCACACTAAGCTCATGTAGCTCACCCCTTAGTTCTCCCCTTTTCAAATACTATCATGTTCTGAAGCTGGACTCGGCATGTCGGAGGTCTCGGAGTGATACGCTTTGAATCAAGCTAATAAAGTTTTTCTGTAGTTCTTAATTTATTAAACTGTTTTGGACTGTAAATTTTTTTTATACGAACTGTAGTATAAATCTTATTTAGGACATTCATAAAGTATTATTTGGACTAAATTTTAGAAATTACGTATTTATATTTCAGATTGTTTTCAACGTAACTTAAATTACTGCTTTGAATCGTAAATTGTTAAACGGTTTAGTTCGAATTTAGCAACTTTGTTCGAAATGAGTTTTTAATAATTATTTTTGTAAAATTGCTTTTAGATCACTTTGGTGATCAATGTAACCTCCGAGATCCAGTCAAAACTTCTAGGCCGAGTTTTGGGGGTTACATTTAGTGGTATCAGAACTAGGTTTGCAAAAACTCAACCTGTGTTTTTACGTATCCATGTGCGGACGTATTTGTTTTAAAAAAAGGTGTTTTGATAAACCATGCCATAATGTTTTGAAACGATTTCTCTGATTTTGCGAAAATGAGATGTCTGAGACTCCGATGCTGGTCCGTGCGAACTTTTGGGACTGTAAGTTTAGATCTGTAATAAATTGAACTGTAGTATTAGATATTTATTTTTGTGTTTGATCTGAATTGTAGTATTTTAAGTTTAGTTACAAGACTGATATGGATTCTGGTGGTAAGTGGGATAGTGAGGATCAGCCTAGTGAAGGAGTTGTCAGCTTCTTCGTGTCGTGTGTCTATTCAGGATTCATAAGTCAATACGGTTCCGCTAGCTTCGGGTAGCGATAACCCGGAGGTTGGTATTGAGGCATTGAGTCGAGTAGTGATAGAGGTGCTAGAGAAAGTGTTATGGTTCAAGGTAGGTGTGTGGATTATGGGAAGAAAAGAGATTGTAGTCCTTCGAGGTTGGAGCCTTAGACTACGAATCATGTAGGATGGCAGTTGAGTGTTAGCAAAGGAAATGTGGATGGTTCTAGTAGTGGCGCGTATGCTTCTGTTTGTGGGCAATGAAAGAAGCGTTATCTGTGCAATTGTTGGAAAAAGCCTAGAGCTTTCTCAGATACGGGTCCACAAAGCATCGGATCAGGAAGTGCCCTCGTCGACATTGAGTCAGGCATGGTTGTAGTGTATTTTGATTTTTTGTGTGTTATTGTTGAGAATGATGAGATTGTTTTTTCGTTGGAGAATGTTCTCTCTGTGTGTTAAGTAGTATAAAATTATTCTCGTTAGAGGTTGACTATGGTATCATTGTGTTTCGGGGTTAGAGTGCGCAACGGGAGGGTAGTGGTGGACTTTGTACTTAGATGACTGTTCTGTTAGTGGGAAATTTTGGGGATTAAATTTCTTTAAGGTGGGGTGAGTTGCAACATCCCAAAATTTGGGGTTAGAAGTTTTGAGGTTTGTAGTGAGGGTCAGTGAGTAGGTTAAATTTTTGTGTTTAAACACTTTAAGGAGAGAAGGTAAGTGGCATTAAGGCTTATGGAAATAAGCGCGCATTTTGCTAGCACAAGTGAAGCTATTAGAGGAGTGGTGTGGCGTTACATGCATGGGCTTGAGGGGTGGAGTTCGAATCCCACCTAGTGCAAATTTTAGGATTTATTTTTGTGTTCCTTCCCTTAGTGTCGGCCATGGTGGTAAATAATGTAAGGAAGACTTCTTAATTTTGGAAAGGAGGCTAAGAAATATGGTATGGAGGAAAACAAGGGATAATAAAGGAAAGAATCAAAAGAAAAGGCAAGGGAAGGGAACATGTTGGCCTATTTTGTGGGTGATGTTTTAGAAAGATTCTATTTGGTCAATGTTCATCTTTTGGTATGGTATACACGGTTTGGGAGGGGTTTTGTGGTAGCCGAAATTTTTCATTAGTCTTTTGGTAAAATTTTGGTGCTTGTTAGGCCTAATTTCTTTTAGCATTCTTTTGTGTTCTTTTCTCCAATTTCTTCCCTCTTTGCCGAAAACTCCAAAGCCAAAAGTGAGCATTTTCTTTTCTTTGTCTTGACCGAAACCCCAATGCATTTTGGTCATTCTTTCTTTGATAGCCGAAACACCTAGCCTAATTGTTCATCTTACTTCTTTGTTTTGTCGCAACACTCAACCCACTATTGTTCATTTTTCTTTTGTTAACCAAAACTAACAAAGCACTCCTCCCTCATCTTTTCTTTTCTTTTGATCATTTCATCAACCCTTTTTCTTTTCAAAAGCCAAATATTGATCATCTTCTTCATCTTACAAGTTGGACTTTTCTTTCTTGATTAAACCGGGTAAGTGTTTCATTCAAATCTTTTCATTTTCTTCTCTCTTTAGCCGAATGAGTATTTCACATCATTTGGTTATTTCATATTGTTTCTAAACCGAAATGGAGTTTTTCCATACTCCCTCATATCTTAATCGTTATCTTTTTGTAGTGTAATAGTGGGAAGGCCGAATCTATTACCTTTGATTCATCTAAAGCCATAAGCACAATCAGTGGGAATCGGTTTTATAACCATTAAGGTAAGGGATTCGTTATGGTTCATTTTGAATTTTTTTTTGTTGACCGATTAGTTTGCTAAACGGAATAGTGGATGTGACTAATCGTTTATTTTTAGGGACTAAACCGCTCGATCTATCCACTTGTTGATTCTACGGAAATAGTGGTAAGCCGAACCCTTTTTCCTTAGACAATCGATATATATTGTAATATCGTTTTGATTAAGACTTTTTCCAATGGAGGCAAAAGGTACCGAATCGAAAGGAAAAGCGATTGGAGAACTCAAAAGGAGTGGAATTGCGATTCCTACTCCTAAGTTTAAGCGTAGAGCGGTATCGGTGATTCGGGATTTTCCACCGAGTTGTGGACCATAATCCGGTGAGAATCGACAAATCGTGGTCGTTCACGATTTTGAGAGTGCTTAAACGATCAAAGCGGTGTAATCTTACGATGTCAGTGTGTAATCTCACCTTTCGTTATTAAAGTAGATTTAAGATTTGATATCATATTGAAAATAGATAGTTATTATTTTTATGATTAAAATCGTAATATGGCATAAACCGGGAAAATTGGCTGAAATTACAATATTTCAATAGATTTGTCAAAATCGGTATTAAAACTGTGAGATTACGAAAATGCCCTTATGGGCCAAATTATGAAAATGCCCTTATGGGCCGAATTACAAAAATTCCCTTATGGGTTGAATTACAAAAATGCCCCTATGGGTCGATTTACGAAAATGCCCTTATGGGCCAAATTACGAAAATGCCCTTATGGGCCGAATTACGGAAATGCCCCTAAAGGGCCGATTTGCTAGAATGCCTTAAATGGGCCGAGTCATTGTAATAAATTACTTGATTAATGGTTGCTATTTATATGTGAACATCTTATTATGTATGCTGCATTTTCATATATTGCATGGGATGGGAAAAATGATGAAGAGAAGTGTAGCCTTGTGGCATTGCCACAATAAAATGTTTATTATAATGTTTACGTATGATATCGGTGGCTTGGCTACAATAAATTATTATAAATGACAATTTGCCTACAATTTGGTGTGATTGGCGAGGTGGGTTGACTTGATCCCCACAGGTGTGATAGGCTGGTACGGGGGTGTGTTGGATGGATAGGTTGGGTTACATACATTGCACATATATATATTCTGTTATGTAAATGGGCTTAGGCCCAAGATGATGCTAAATGGGTTCAGGCCAAGTGGACAACAGTAAGGGGATTATACACTGAGTTCTAGTAACTCACCCCGTTTCCTTAACCCTTGCAGGTAATGTTCAATAATGTGGGCTTGGGCCATGGATGATTCGGTGGAGGCCATACTTTAGAAATGGTGTTTTATTTTGACTTTAGATTTCTATTTCCGTTCACTTTACTATTTTGGGTTTTTATGATGTAATAAAGCCTCTGGAGTATTTTACTTTTGCTTTATGTTTGACGTACTTTTATTTTTCTTGAATTGTTTTAAATGGGAATTTTTCTAAAAACTTAAATAAAGATTTTCCAAAATAGATTAACAAAGGGATTTCATAACAAACTTTTACAAATATTTTAACTCAGAAATTTTCTTTCGAATTATCAACAATATTTTCAAAAGTCATGGTTTATAAAATCTCTAGTTCAAATTATCGATTTATCAATCAACCTTCGAGGTTTGTAATACTTTATCAAATATTTCAAATCAAACTTGCTTTCTTGATTTTAACAAATAACACCTATTTTAGTACGAATAAAAATGACTTAACATGTTTTTCTCATGTGACATGTCAGATCCGGTCATAACACATGGGCCGGGTTTGGGGTGTTAAACATGACCTAGGCACTTCCACACGGCCATATGGCCCTATCTCGCGGATTTTTGTTCTGTGTTGTATTTTGACTTATTTTATGTTTCTGTATCTTACGACCCTCGGCTAGGCTTTACTAATAGAGTTTGGGAGTCTGATCAATTTAGATTTGTGCGTTTACTCGTAATTATAGAATTAATTTAACAGTTTGATTAAATGTTATGTGATGCTACCTAGTAAATAAATACAATCATAACTGATTTTGAATTTGATTGATTGAGTTTGTGCATTTCAGTTTCTGTATGATTGTCTGCATGTTGTGTGCAGTTTGCAATTTACCTATTGAATATGAGCTTCTGTATCAGTAATACTGTTAGTGTTTGATGTGCATTCATTCTATGCATAGAGTTAGGGTTTTGGTTATGAAAAAAGGTAGTTTGATTTAGGCAATTTTAACTGCAATGTCTTTGTGTAGCGGTTTACCGTACTATACTAACCGTATATCAGCTCAGCTGTATACCTTTACTCAAGTGGCTTAGTTCCACTTTATGTGGTGTGTGGGGTGGATGAACCTATTATGGTTCTTTGTGGTGTGCAGGGTGGACATGCCTTCTGTAGCCCTTATGTGGTATGCAGGGTGGACAAAAAGGTGTTCGGTTGGATGAGTGGGATTTCTGATTGTTGCATAACTTACACATCTGAATTTAGGTTTTTTTGTATGATTATTAGCATATTCATGAAATGCTTTCTATAGTCTGTTATGATCAGGTACATGAGTGGTTGGAATGATAATATAAATGTGTTTAGTTTGTTAATGATAACTTTCAGTTTATCAAATTTTGAAAATGAGATGTTTGTATGTGATTTGTAAACATATACTCTATTGGGTTATACGTTGAATTACTCTGTCTTTTTCCTTTTGCCTATTTCGGACTCACACTGAGCTTATGTAGCTCACCCCTTAGTTTTTTCCCTTTCAGGTACTATCGTGTTTTGAAGTTGGACTCGACATGATGGAGGTCTCGAAGTGATCCATTTTGAATTAAGCTAATAAATATTTTCTGCAATTCTGAATTTTTTAAATTGTTTTGGACTGTAATTGTTTTATACGAACTGTGGTATTAATCTTATTTAGGACTTTCATAAAGTATTATTTGGACTAAATTTTAGAAACTGCGGATTTATATTTCCGAATGTTTTCAACGTAACTTAAATTACTCTTTTGAATCCTAAATTTTTAAATGGTTTAGTTCGAATTTAGCAACTTTGTTCAAAATGAGTTTTTAACAATTATTTTTGTAAAATTGCTTTTAGATCACTTCAGTGATCAATGTAACCTCTGAGATCCGGTCAAAACTTCTAGGCTGTGTTTTAGGGTGTTATAGGTTATTTGAGGCGCTATAAGGGAGTGTGTGGCTTCGGCCCACTTAATTCGGAGGACCGTATTTGATTTGTGGGAGTTCAGAGATCCATTTATCCAATGTATGATTACACATTTACTTATTGCCATGTCTGTATTATGCCAATATAATTGATTGATTGTGCCAATATAATTGAATGTTTATGTGTTAAAAGATGAGTTTACATGCCATGGAAAAATTGATTCTTAATTCTTGAAATAGTATGTGATATTATGGTTAAATATTAACATGTTGTGACTGAAAATTTAATGCTTAATTGCTTTGATTTATGCATGATTGGTTGCAAATTACTTGATGTTTTTACTATCATTCACTAAGCTATTTAAGCTTACACCCTCACATTTCGTGCAGAGAAAGACGTAAGGAGTCGAGAAGCGAGTGCAAGGGCGATCCAAGAATAAGGCTTGGTAGTGGCCTAAGAAATTTACTTTAGAGACTATATAGGGGCATTGTGATGCTTTTGGGACTAGTGTTATTTTACTTGTAATGGACATTGGACATTAAATTTTGGACTTTAATTTTTGTGATTTTATATACATGATTTTATGTATTGATATTTTAATTATGGTATGTTGATGAGTGTTCGTACGGTGGTTGATAACACGGTCTATGAAACATGTATTTTATACTAACAATGTTTAATTGAAGCTTACCATGGAGTGGATTGCTTGTGACTAACGTATGTAGCTTGTGTGAAACTGATGTTTGCTAAGCGTATAATTGGGTGTTAAATTTTTATTAATGGTTGCATATTTGTTGTAAATAAATTAAATTGGAGATGTGTGGATGTTTATGGTAATTAATTGTAGCTATTTCAAGTTTAATGGGTAAGTAAAATATATAAAATCGAGAAATCAAAAAGACTTTTTTTACAAGATAGGTGCAATGGTTTGTGCACGGGCGCGTGGGTTTTTGGGGGTTTGATTTTTGGTTTTTGTAACACCCCAAACCCGGTCAAAACGCCATGATCGAATCTGGTATGTCACAGGGGAAAACGTTTTGAGAAAAACGAGTTACCGATTAAATTTTAATGAAAAACTCCTTGTTACTATGTGCTTGTAGAAATCAGGTGTATTATAAAAAAAACTGATAATTTACTTTGAAATTCCGTAAATAAATTTTTAAAACATAGATGCAGATCCATAGATTAGAAAACCTTTTTATAATGTTTAAAGAAACCAAAGCGATTAGTTTGAAAACCATTTCTAATAGAAATTTGGAAACTTGAGTTTTGTAAAATAGTATGAGTTATTGAAAACACCTGAGTTGTCATTTATTAACGAGAGATTGGTATTACCCGATGGTAATGTTGGAAAACTATAACGACTTGTATTTTAGAAAACCTTGCGCTCAAATTATTAAATTAATCAAGTGATATACTTAATCATATTTAGAATAAATCCCAAAGCATATAAATAATCCAAAAAAAACCATAATTAAAAAGGGCTAATTACAAATTCAAATAAAGACGAAAATCAAATTAAAATAAAATAAAGTACCCAAATCGGAGTTTATGGAAAACCAAGTTTTATTGCATGGCCTCCTCGAGTTCATCCGGCTCCTTATCCGCGAATTTACGAATCACCTGAAAAGGTAAGGGAGAAGGTGAGTCACCAAGACTCAGTGCATAATCCCTCTCCCGGGTAAATGCCACATACTTACACAAATTATAACCAAGCAATATATATAATGCACCCAACCTAGCCATCCATAACTCCTTTTCTACCCCGTGTGGTACCAAACCACTGGTGGTGCCAAACCACTGGTGACCCAAAGTCACGATATCCAATAATGTGATGCCAAATCACTGGTGACCCAAAGTCACGAATAATCAAGTTGTGGGGCCAACCCACATGTGATACCAAATCACTGGCGACGATCCCAATACATCAAATGTGGGGCCAACCCATGGTGGTGTGAAACCACTGGGATGAGTCGCTATGAGGTGCCAAACCTCTGGTGTCCCAAAGACACGAAATATGTGGTACCAAACCACTGGAGGTGCCAAACCTCTGGTGTCCCAAGGACACGGATATCAAATCTTCCTCCCTCCTCTCATATCACCCAAACCAATGTATTACGAGTGTAAATCATGCCATCATACTTTAATGTGAACATATAACAAATATATATATCATAAATCATGATATTAAACAACATATAGCAACATCATATCGAAACAGACTTACCCGTATCCTTATTCATACCCATCAAGGTATCATAACAAGATCTTATAGTTTTCGGCTTCAATAACATGATTAGTCATTAACACATATAAATATAATACCGAGTTATAAAGTGTGTAAGGTACACACCTTTCACTAACGCAATACTAACTTCCGTAGACCCGATCTACCGCACTAGATCACCTTGTCCTACATTCGGCCCAACCACAAAACTATAAGCAAAACCATTCGACCAACATCACATCTTAATCCCAATAGCCTTAGGCTTTTCATCCTCAAAAAGAATAATAAATCGACATGAATCCTTACCACTTGACTTACCAACTTTGATTGCTAGAGAAGTAAGGCTTAGATCAAATGCTTCCAAAGTCCCAAAGAGCCTATAAGAATAATCGGTTCCTAATTATAGTTAGAACCTTGCAACAATTGTCCAAAAATTCAGCCTTTTCCCTCATGATAAGTTACATAGAAAAGAGGAAAGAAACAAAGGAAATACGGCCATGAATACTTACCCCCCTTCCAAAACCGATTGAAGAAAACCAAATGAAGACCTACCCTTGTTGATATTCGGCCAAGACAAATCAAAAAGGAAATGGGAAATTTCGGCAATATGGTTAAATGGTGAAGAGATTTTCGGCTATGGTTTTGAAAAGAAGAAAGCAATTGATTAGAGACTAAAAAGAAATGAAGTACGTGAGTAGAAAAGAGAATAAAAAAATAAGAGAGGGAGGATTCGGCTTAAGTAACAATGGAAGAAAAGAAAAGAGAGTTTGGGGAAGAAAGAGGTTCGGCCAAAAGAAGGTAAAAGCAATTTGTAAGTGTTAACATATATGAGAAGAAAAGAATAGGAAGATGAGAACCAAAATAGGTCCTTTTCGGTTACAAAGAATTAAAAGATGAGAGGGAGGTTCCAAATGAGTTTCGGCCAAATGCCTAAGAGGAAAAATCAACAACACCTAATGGCATTCGGCTATGGTTCACTTTGGTGCCTAAGAGAGAAGAATTGGTAAGGTTCAAAAGGGATTTTTGATATGGCTCAAAACAAGAAATGAAAGCATTCCTAACTAACCGAAAATGACCACCATCCAAAAGAAATTTTGGCACCAACTAGCTACCAACAAAACCAAGATTCGGCCACTTCCCCTAGTCACACATGTCGTCCACATTCATGGACTAATGGCCTAAAAAAAGTTTCCAAAACATTTTCCATCATCCAAGCCTTTTGTCCCCCCATCCTTCCATAAGTCTTAAGATTCTTATCCCAAAATACAAGCTTTCCTAAACTAATATTCAACTTGCCATAAAATTGAAAGTCCAACCTTCCATAATTAGAACTTGGCCGACACTTAATGCTAGGATGCATAAAAATAAAGTCCTAAAAATGCATTCCATGCTAGTCGAACCACTTCCCTCAAGCAACCTTTCATGCGCCTTATCCACTATGCCACTAACTCCTCTTGTGTTAGAATTTAACACTTAAATTAACTTAAGTGTCAAGTTCACTTAATCCACTTTACTAAATTTTTAATACTAATAATTATTCTAGCTTCATAAATAAAATCCAGCCTTCACAAGACTATGTTAAACACACAAAAATTCATACCCGAGCCAAGACAAATAACAAGATAATACTCTAATTTTTAGGATGTTACAGTTTTTGTAATCTAGTATTCTATTTTGCTTAATTTATAATTTAGTCTTAAAACTTGATTAGATTAATTGAAGCCTTTAATGATAGGTAAACTTGGTAATATTTTAGGATTAGACTTGTAACTATTAATCTTTGGTAGAAGCACTCTTAATTTTTAATTTGAAAAATGTACTAAAAGTTTGTAAAAGTTATGATTTTGTCCTTAATAATCAAACTTGAATTAGACATAGTAAATGAACTCGAATTAAGCTGAAATTTTTAGGGCTTGCATAATTTGACTAAAAAAGGTCAGTAACTATTTAGAAATAAAATCGAGATAGTTAACCTTAGGTGGTAAAATTACCAAAATACCCTCAGGTTTAAATACATAGAAAAAGTTTAAAAATGGTTTACAAATTGCTTCCACATTAATAAATGATAGTTAATTAGTCATAAATGAGGTGCTATAAGGTAGGGGTGTGCATCGGGTGGTCGTTAACTGGAGAGTCACTTCGGTGGCTAATGTAACATTTTGAATTCGGGCCGGTCCGTCCCAGTCGAGTTTGAGGTGTCACATGCAGTATCTTTAACCTTTCATTTTTTGTCCGAAGGCTGATGCCTAGGTGACACAAGAAGGCTCCCAGGAAATGAGCAGATGTTCTGGTACAATAGAGGTCAAACTTGGGTCAACACGGCAATAGTTGTTATTAAAGGGTTATGTAATAACAACCGTCATCGCCTTGCAAGGAGAATCACCTTTACTGCACCGGAACAACTACTCCCCACTTGAGAGTCCTCTTGTGCCCTTCGAATAATAAAGAAGGTTAAAGATTCCAGTCACCTGGAAATGGAGAAAAAAATTACACTGATTATAGTGGGAAGCCCCAGAGTTTTTCCGTATGAATATGTCATCAAACTTCTATATGGTATTTATAGGGCATCATTTTTGGGTACTTGAAAAGATTGAGCTCGTAGCTGCATAACGATCGTCAACTAGCTCCCTCGTTATACCCCGATCTATTACCGCATAACAACTGTCGATTGAGACCTCCAGATCAACTTCAACCCTTAATTGTAGAAAGCAAAATCACCCCCTAACCAACTTCTTTAGGATAGGCTTCGGAGGCAATGATCTCATCTCAGCATGACTTATGAAATGTGTACGGCTCAGAGTGACATCACATCACCAATGACTCAAGAATACCTCGAACGTAAGCCAAATATTTTTAGCCACTGAAATTTTTAAGACCTAGAATGGTTTGTAGTGAAAAAATAGAGAAGATTGAAGAGAAATTATATGACTGAGGGATGATGAAGCTTGGTACGTTAGAGCTAAGAAGGGTCTACTTGAAAAGGAATACCTTGAAAGGGTGCTAGAACATATTCTAAACGTTTTGAAGAAAATTTTAAAGTGTTACAACACATTTTTAGTGTGTGGATCCTGAATTCCCACTCGTCCCAAACGAGAGTATGTGGCTGTAACGCCCCTAACCCATATTCGTTGCCGAAATAGGGTTATGAAGCATTGCCGGACTAATCTCATAAACAATCATACAATTTGAATTACAATTCTCATATCAATTAAAAACCATACAAATACAATCATATAGTCTCTAACATGAGCCCTCGAAGCTCAAATCAAACATTAGAAGTGGTTCGGGACTAAACCGATAACTTAAGAAAAATTTTGGAAAACATTGAAAATTTTCAAAGTACAAGGGAACACCCGTGTGGCCTGGCCATGTGTCTCACACAGTCAAAGACACGCCCATGTCATAGGCCGGGTGGACACTAGAAATGGGATTACATGGCCGTGTCCCAGCCCGTGTTCGACCCCATGTAACTTCCTGACTTGGGTCACACGGCCAACCACACGCCCGTGTGACTAGCCCTTGTACCCTACGAAATGGCCTCACAAGCACGTGTGCCAGGCCGTGTGTTAGGCCGTGTGAAAACTGAAGGGTATACTGACTTATGCCACATGGCCAAGTCACACGCCCATGTGCTGAGCCGTGTAGAACTATTGACTTGGTTTCTTCATAAATACCAAGGGACACACAGTCGTGTCATCTAATCGTGTGCCACACAAGGTTGAGACACACGCCCGTGTCTCTGTTCGTGTTGACAAAAATAGGCTATTTTCCAAGTCATCTTTCTTATCCAAATTGCATCAACCTAAACATGACAATTGGTAAATAACGTAGTATCAATAGGCTTTCAAACCAATCTCAACTAAGCCTAAATTATGCTATTTTCATACCAACAACTATATTGCTTATAACATCATGTTTTGCCAAACCAAAACATACCAATTTCACATCTAAAAATCACCTAAATGGTCACTTTCAACTATGCATTATTTTGCCTAAAACCACATGCATACCATATCTCAAAATTCAACCATTTGGTACTCAAAATACCAATGCACAACAAGCATTCACATAACAATTTTAAACCACATAACAAAAAGGTCATTTGCTCATCTATATACATCACCAAGTATACCAAAATAAGCCAAATCACATGGCTATACACATAACCAAAACATACATCATTTACAAGCCAAATCAATTGGATAAATACATTACCAACATATAGACTATATCAACCACAACACCTATACATGCCATATAACCAAAAACACAAGTTCAAAAGTACCAAAATGACAGCTTGATAGTGTGATGAAATCTTCGACAACTCCCAATCCGAGCAAGCTTCGAAATCACTATAAAACACAGAAAAGTAAACAAAGTAAGCTATAAAGCTTAGTAAGCTCGTATGCTTAATAAGTAATACTTACCATTTAACTACAATTCGAGTATTTAAACATCACATAATGCAATTCGATTTAAACGCAAAAGCCTAGCACATATTCAATCCAAAGGTTAGACATGAATTTCATCAATTTATTTGATTCAATGATTGTATAGTTCACGTACATACATGTATTAATTCGTATCAATTTCATACTCTTCCAATTCATCGATATACCCATTGAACCATTCAGAATAATATCGGATACTCGAGAATCTCGCACCCTAAGTGCCAATACATGGTCGAAGCCATCTCAATCTCATATCTCATATAATACTCACTCTTGAGCTATCAACGGGTCTACTCACACAAGCTGACAGTCAAGACGTAGCTACATAGTGCTGCTCACACAAGCTGACGAGAATCTGCAACACATGCCGGATAACTCAGCCACCGATAGAACGTACGGACCAGCACCCAAACACAATAACCCCTAATGACATGTCATTTGTATACTATCTAATCCTAAAGTTCAACCGGGATTTCACACGTAGCCAATTCTTTGTCGAACATTTTCGAAAGGTCATATTCATCAATAACACAATTATAAAGCATTTAAAACACAATTATTGTAATGCTTATTAACATATCAACTTACCTCGGATTCATACGGAGAGAATCGAGCTATCAATCCACTATTTTATTTTTCCCCCGAGCTAATCCTGAACTTTGTTTTTCTTAATCTATATATAATCAAATTTAACTTATTTAATTATCACTCTTTTCAATTCAATCCAAATTTCATATTATGAAAAATTTACACTTTTTCCCCTAAACTTTAGACTTCTTTACAATTTAGTCTCTAGCTCATAAAAATGCAAATTTATGCAATTGAGTCCACACCCATGCTAGCCGAATTTTACCTATATTCATATAAGCCCATAATTTTCATTATTTCACACACTTACTACACAATTTATTACATTTCTCAATTTAATCCCTAATTGAAAATTTTATCAAAAATCACTTAAAAATGTTGTTTATATAACAACAGCCATTCATTTTCTATCATCAAACATCAAGACACATGCATATTCATCAATGGTAAAACCTATACCTATAACAGTTTCACAAATTAGTCCCTGGGCTAGCTAGATTAAGCTACAATAACTTCAAAAACATAGAAATCACTAAAAACGGGACAAAAAATACTAACATGCAAGGCTAGGAGTGAAGGCCGAATGTTGAAGCTTAAAAATGGCTTCCTTATGCCCTAATTTTTGTTGAAGATGATGAATAAAAAGATGATATCTTCTTTTGTTTCATTTAATTAATCTTTATTAATTAATTTACTATTATAACCTTATAAAATATTATAAATTTCAAATAAACCAATCTCATAAATTCCCACTAACACACTAATGGTCTAATTACCACTTAAGGACATCCAATTTAAATTTTTATAGCTATTAGACACCTTTAGCTAATAGACCTCAACTTTTACACTTTACGCGATTTAGTCCTTTTTATCAAATTAAGCATGCAAACGATAAAATTTCTTAACAAAATTTTTACAAAATCATAATATCATGATGTAGAACTCAATTTAATAATAAAATAAATATTTTTACCCTCAGATTTGTGATCCTGATACCACTGTTTCGATTTGACTAAAAATGGGCTATTACAGTGGCCACCTCTGTCCAGTGCGCTATTAGAGTTGGTGCCAAACAAGGACCTATGTTACATCCCAAAAGGTCGCCCTTTATACCCGAATAAAGAATAATATGGATATTCGAGAGAGGCACGATCAATAGAAATTATACAAGTATTATAAATACCTAAGGCATACGAAGACAACATGTTCTCTGTACAAGGATACGTTGGGGCTCCAACATCGATAACATTACTTTCAATGGAATTTCTTATTCATTAGTGTGATTCACATATTCACTTTGGTTAAATTTCTTATTTATTGTTAACTTATGCATAACTAATGAAAAGACAAAAGTATTGCTCAAATAAAGACTTTATACTAATTGTAATAATTAATAATGTACAACACCTAAGATAATTGTTTTGTAAAATAAACTATTTTTTATTTATGACATTTTTATTTACATCACAATATCTATAACCAAAAATGCATCACACTCATCGTCAGGGAGAATGTGTGCTGCAAGGCAGTGGATGATGGTTGCGTGTAAGATTCCTCTGTGGAACCAAGCATACAACCAGAGGTTCGACATGAGGTGCTACCAGAGGTGTATCTGGAAGTGCAGGCCTGTAGACTTCCTCCTCGTCGTCATCATTGCCTGAATATGAACCTCACCTGGCCCCTTGGGCAATTGTATCTTCCAGATCGGCAGCGCCATCATCTTCCTCCGTGGTCAATTGTTGCATCGTCCTCGCTGCCCATTGTGTATTTGTCACCCCCGCATCTAGTGGTTGCGACAATGAACCACCCAGGTAAAACAGTGATGCACGTAGTGTTTGGTTCACTATATGCGTTTAACCATAAAGCGCCCCAAATCTTGGGTACATCAACATTGACTGGACATCAACATCGGCATTGACTGATGTATGGACATCTACATTGGTGTCGTCGTTGGTGGCGATGCATACGAGGTTCGGCATCGTCATCAGCATGGGGGTAGTAAGAGGGGACGTCGGTGCCTCGAAATATGAACCTGCTGGAATAGAAGAACTAGCCACGTGTGGCGATGATCCATAATGCGATGGTGCTTGTAAAAAATACATAGAGTTACTGAATTGAAGGGGAATAAGTTGAGGGAATTGACCCAGATATTATGTAACCATAGGCGGCGCATCTTTTGACGGAGTCGATAACGAACCTGTCGGGCGACCGAGTCCCCTCTTCGATTGAATTTGCCTACTCCTTGCCTCTGGTGATAGTAGATACGACTTGCCGGTGACTCTAAACCATGTCAACTAATTATTGGTCGTTGTCGTGTCTGCTGAGAAAAATGGTTCACGGGCAGGTGTAGATTCCATCCTACGATCCCAAGCTTGGATGTGCACTTTCTGCTTCTTCACCCAATCTTCGTCGTTCTTCCCCTACATGTCTACCTTATATAGTTCCTTTATGTCTTGCAGTAGCAGTGAAATTCATTGCTTGTACCCGAATTGTCGTAGAACCCAGTTTGATTCGTGCATTTCCTCTGTCGCATACACCACCAACGCCACCTTCACGTTACACATCTCCCAATTTTCCAACACTTCTAATGGGATGTAAGATATGATCTCGGAGTTGGCATACGGCATCCATTCAAACTAAATGCATAAATTGACAATATTGTTACATACTAATTTTTTTAACGAAACATTGCATAAATAATATAGGTTCAAAAAGTATAGGAAATTAACCTTGATTTTGGAGCGTTGATCTAATAGTAGCCTAACGTCTTCCAACTCCTCGGGCAGTTCGACATAACTGGACCCATGGTTCCACCAGTACAAGCAATATATTAGGCAAAACATGTAACAGCTCGATTTAGGGCCTAGTTAGAATAGTGGTTGCGAGACCACAAATTCGAAGTAGAAATGTGTGTTTTATGATTTTTATGAGGCTTATGATGTGTTTTCATGATTGTGTGAAAATTTCATGAGGAAATTTTATTTATTAGTGAGCAATTTGTCCATTTGGACTAAATTGCAAAGATTAGAAATTATGAGATTCTAGAAGATTTAAGTATGAAATAGAATTATAAAAATTACTAGAGGTCCTTATTTAGCAATTAGACCATTAAATGTCAAGATGGACAAAAATGGACATGGGAAGAAAAAATCTTAAGGAATGGGCCTTAAGGGCATTTTAGTCATTTGGTTAATTAATGAATTAAAAGGAAAAATAAGTCAAAATTGTGTCCATCTTCTTCAAGCCATAGTCGAAATTCTCAAGCTCGCCATAGCTAAGGTTTTTCAACTTTCAAGCTTGATTGTAAGTAACTCTTAGCCCCGTTTTTATTGTTCTTCGTATTTTTAAAACCCTCGTAGCTCGATTTAGCTATTTCTAGCTATATTTTGAGCTAGGGTTCATGTTCAAAAATTTACCCATGTATGAAATGCATGTATTTTGATGATTTATGAAAGAATATGAAACTTTGATGTATGTTAAATATCTTTTTCTAAGTGATTCTCATGAAAAATACATAAAAGGACCAAATTGCAAAAGTCATGAAAATGGTCATACATGAGTGAAATAGTGGAAATTAGGGGCTGTTGTAGTTAAGAAAATGATTCGCCTAGGCTTGAAATCCAAGAAAGTTGAATGAAAATCATTTTACGAGCCTAGGGGCAAAAGTGTAATTATGAGTGTAACACCCTAAGACCCGGCCCAGAAGTCAGGCCCGAATCCGATGATGTCATATCAAAGGGATAATTCAAAACGATTTTGCTAAGTTAAAATTTAAGGCCCAACTAATGATAAAAGACCATTTAATTATTTTAAGTATTCCGAAAACCATATTTAAACATAAGAAATTTACTCATGTTTAATAATTAAGTAAACAATTGAAACAACAAAACTCAAAATCCAAAGTCAAATCGGAGTACAAGGCTTTATTACATCCAACGAAAACAAGCAATTAAAATCATGTCTTTTGAGACAAATAAATAAAACTTCTAAGTATCTTGTAGTGTGGCCATCTCCGAGTCGTCTCCCACGTCGAGCCATTTACTGAGGATCACCTGAAACATTTAATAAAAAGGGTGTGAGTTTCGAAACTTAGTGTGTACGACCCTTGGTAATCCAATCAACATACAATTATCACATTGGGCCTAAGCCCTATTAAAAAGGGTGGTCTTAGGCCTTAGCCCACAATGACCTCATATCACATCAGTATCACATGAATGCAATGCACCTATCCCAAATCCAACCCTGTACTCCATTTCCCTTCCAACCCTACACTCCTGTGGGGATATAGATATCAACCCACCCATCCCTACACTTCAAAGGTAGCACTAGCAGCGGGACTGCTCAAACGTTGCAGCAAAGCTGCTATAATGGGCTTAAAGCCACCGGTGGATCCACGGTCGTCAAGCAACTATGCGATCCTCAAATCTTCCTCCGTATCATCAAAACCCACCTAAATGCAACATATATTTCATGAATGCAACATACACATTTTCAGACATTCGGCACTTGGGGGTATTTTAGTCATTTCACTACCCAAGGGTATTTTTGTAAATCTACTCTACAGGGGTATTTAGGTAATTTTTCAAATCAAGGGTATTTTGGTCCCTCTTGGGTTTTAGTTATGAACTTTAGCCCATTAACAAGTCCTTGCGGCTACAGTGAATAGACACTATGCACCAGGTAGGATTCTAGAGAAAAGGAGATGGGCCACTAGGACCGCTTAAGTACCAAGCTCTCCCTAAATCCAATCCTAGACATGCATATGTCCATTGCCACACTCTAACCCAACGACTTGTCCACGGACATGTTTAATTATTAGATTAAGTCTTACACGGTTTAAGAGTTGTTCAGAACTAGGCCTAAAGTCCATTAAACCCTAGCATACTTGTCAACGTCCCCATAAAGCCCATCAAGCCCATTTCACGTTCATATAACCCATTATGCCCAAATCACATCCTTATGGCCCATTAGGCCCAGATCTCATTTATATGGCCTATTAGGCCCAAAACAATTGCAGATCATGTAACATGCATGACTAACTCAATTTATATAACCAAATCAATCAATTTCATCAAACTTAGCCTCAGGGCCCACCGGGCTCATTTAGCCACTTTCGGCTTTTCAGCTTTCCGACATTGCCGATATCATGTGTGTGTAGTGTTTGTACACACCTGGTTACTGCGACTTGCTATACTATCCTTGGTTTTGAACCTACAACCAAACAACCTTTAACCAATCACCCATACTTAATCAAAATATTTACCAAAAGCCAAAGCCTTACTATAACCTTTCCATGTTCCACCGGGTTCTAATAGCCCTTCCTTAGCTACTAATCATGAGTATCCCCTAGATCTACACTCACACATACACCATCAAACTCCGAGTGACTCATAATCCACACAAGTTACCCCTATAGATCATACTCACATTCAGCCACAATCGAGTTGAGTGCACTTTCACTTTGCTAACAATCCTTACCACGCTTGCGATTTCTGAACCTTACCCTTGTTAATACAAGATTAACGACAATGAGAAGTTAGATAGCCCTTCGACTTTTAACAAAACACAATAAGGGGTAAACTGAATACTTATCGAATCCACTTTTGATCCTGCTACCTAGATAACTATTGAACGAGATTCGACTTTTAACCTTAACTAATAGTAGGTAACAATCGATTTGTGATGGAGGAAAACAATAAAGATTCGACACTAATAGGGATTTTGGCAAGAGAAGATGATGATACTTCGATAATAAAAGAGTTTGGCTATGAGAGAATTCGATAAAAAGGGATTCGGTTATAGAAGATTTCGGTAACAAGGCAAGGTATTTTCGGTTATGGAAAAATAAGGTTTCCGCAAGGAAAAGAAAATGAATGGAAAATTCGGCATTACCTAGGATCCCAGATTCGGCACAGACACATTTCTATAGCCTACAGTCAAAACTTAGCCACCCCTAAAGTCCAATTCGGCACCACTTCATCCACTGCTCATCTCCTAATTTTTCTCCATGATATCTCCATTATCCTTCTCCTAAATTCTCTCTACTGATCACTTCTCCTTAGAGTCCCTCTAAACGCCACTTCCAGCCTTCAAGAAGCCTAAAATTAAACTCCAAAATAAAACTAAGCTAGAACTCGAACCTCAGACCTCCCTGCATGCATATGTCGCCACCTCTCTACACCCTAGTGGCGTCTGTAACACCCCAAACCCGGCCCATTTAATCCGACCGAATTTGGAATGCCACTGCGAAACACTTTCGAAAAACATTCTTACTTAATAGTGAAACCGATGAAAATTTGTTTTCCTTTAATAAAACATTTTCGTGACTTGTAATATTCTAAGTAAAAATCGAAGTTTGTTATAAACATACCGGTTTCAAGCTTTACTTGAGAAAATAAAACCATTTGCAATCAACCTTTAAATCATCCATCCATAATAGGGCATAATAAAGATACTTAAAAAGAGAACTGAAATACTTTAGTGGGCCTTATTACAATACACACTTAATCAAAATATGGAAAGTATAATTATTTAATTAATCAATTAAAACGTCCCTTTTCATAAAAGTCCATTTCCTCATGGCCACCTTCGTATCCTCTCCGACTCGGTCTAAGCTTTACGCGCCACCTGAAAGGTTAAATAAAAATAGAGTGAGTCACCAAGACTCAGTGCATAGTTAGACACATGTCCTCACATATGGGCTTGGCCCATATCCAATCAATCCATATATATATAGCATACAATTATAAATATGAAATTTTGAATACACAATATTACAAATATGATTACGAAAATACAATTACGAAGTCCATTCCACAAAGTGATCCACATATTCTTCTTTTACACATTATTTCTTAAGGTCGTGGCTAAGCCCCCGATCCCATAGAAATCTCACATATCAATTGGTTCACAAATCAACAATCACGAATGTAGCACGAGGCTAGCATTAGAACACTCACATAGTGTACACCTTTTCTCCAATAGTCACATCACAAGTCTCATGCGTACGTATATGTACCATAACAATATTAAATGCTGAAACAAATATGTATATTTTATCTATCATGGTCACATGTTATTCAGAACAATATACATTACATGTCATCACTTCATTTTACACTCATCGATAACCATTTATAATTGCTCATCACCAAAAGTTAATATCATAACCATTAACTTGATTTATCGATCACTTACCTTGGTATCCTTACTCTTAGCCTTTATTTCGGCTAACATGCATAACATATACGTTTACATAAAACAACACATAACATGAATAACAAACAAGAGTACAGTGCGATAGCTACGCACCTAACTATAGCGCTATCCGATTTATCTAACACAATCTAAAGTCCCGAAACTTGACTCATTTCTAACGATTTGCCTGGAGCAATTCAATTCCCGAAAGATTCCTTTGATGCTCCATAACACTATCTACACACAAACAGAGTACATCACTGTAGCCTTATTCACATTCGGCCACCCTTTATAACTAAGGTCAATATTTGGTTATCATCACAACCCAAAATATAGCTTTTAGCCGAAAATAAGACTTCCTTACCTTGCTTATTGATCCCGAAACACCATTTGTTCCTGCCGATTAGCTCTCAAGGTATCGATAGTCCTATTAAAAACAAGGTTAGGTTCGGCTAATACACAAACTTATAAACAAAGGCCCTTAGCCGAAACTACAACTTATTTACCTTGATGTTCAAAATTCCGGGAGCTCTCTTAAAGTTCCTTCCTTCGACTACACAAAAGAGCACACCAATATAGTCCTTGAAGGTTCGGCCACAAGTAAATTAGATTTAGGTTTCGGCTACCACATCATAACACTCTTCAAAGCCGAAAATAGTCACCATGAGAGAAGCCTCCATTCGGCCACATAAGAGAAATAGATTCAAGATCTCAACTTTTAAAACTCACCACAAGATTCGGCAATGGTGTAATGGTGGAGGGGTTTGGCTAACCTTTCAAAAGATGGTTATATAATCGGTTATGGTTTCAAAGCGAGAGAGGCATTCGGCTTCAAGAGGTAGAGATAGATTCGGGGTTGAAAGGGAACATAGAGAAAGATAAATAAGGAAGATCAAAGCACTTAATCCCCTCCCCTTTCAAACCGAGAACAAAAATAAGCTTCCCTAGAGTCTCCCTAATCAGGCCATGCTCAAGGCAAAGTTAAGGAAAAATCATTTCAAGAAGTTAGCCATGCACATTTGGAGGAGAACTAAAAACAAACTAGGAAGATTTATTTGTGCTCTTCAAAGCTCAAGGTGATCAAAAGCTCCCAAAGCTTCATTTGGTCAAAACAATTGCAAAAATCAGAAATTTTGGCACTCTTTGCTACTAGGAGGCCGTCCATGAGATGCCTAGGAAACTTCGCTCCCCCATTCGGCCATGCTCCCCACGCCAAAAGACCATCACCTATCTCAATATTATTATTTAATAAAAGTCCTCATTCTAACCTATCATCCCTCACCTTCAAATAATATAACAACATAATTAAACTACTCCATAATTTCCAACAGCCATATATTTACAACCCCTATGCCGCATGCTTCTATTCCCCAAGGCCAAGACCCATGCTCAAAAATACATTATTTATTCTATCTTCTATCACCTTTCATACATAATATTATAATAACCATCATTTATCAATAATGAATTAAACTTACTCATCCTTTCATATTCAAAATAATAATAATATTATTATTATTATATATATAAATTATCCCATTATCCTAAGCAAACAAATAAAAAATAAAATAGTGGTTTAAGCCCCATACTTTCCAAAACAAATAAAATAAAAAGAAGAGAATCCTTTGCTTCATGCGTGCCTTACTGCATTTAATGCCCATGCAGCCCTTTCACGTTAGCAAAAATAATCGAACCATCTTTGCGCTCGGGGTCTCGAACCTAAGACACGAAGCATCAAGCCCATGCGTCCCGCCAGTCGCTAATGTGACTTTCTTGCCAATTTTGCTTGAAAATTCTTTTAAACCATACTCATGAGCCTTTTTATGATTTAGCGCTAGAAGCAAAAATAGGATGCTCATGCGCTACAATCGTGACTCAACGCATGACCTCTTGAAGCCTCCTTGCGCTCTTAGCCACTCGCCAGCGCTTTTTTTACGACATAACTCTGCCCCATTTTCTTTTAAAGCCTTCTTTAAAGTAACGCATGCTTGCAAAATAAAATGCTATGCGCCCCATGCCACTCGAACCCCTGACCAGATTTTGCGCTGACCCTTAAGTGGCATACGAAAGCCACTTTACCAAGGGGATTATTATGCCACAGCCTATCAAAATTTATTCTTAAGGCCTCCTTGCCCAAATTTCCACTTTTAACCCTAAATTTTCAAAATTTTCAAAAGTGTCCCTTTTTAATCCGGGAGTTTTAGGGACTCCAAAAACACATCAAAACCACTCTTGAGGCCTAACACACTCGAGTTATTTTCCAAACTCGCAACCCCTATTTCGGGATATTACAATTCTACCCTCCTTAAAAATAATTTCATCCTCGAAATTACTTACAAACGAACATCCGTATATTTCAATTTACCGTATATCAATCACGTATACTCAAATGTACACATATGCAAACACATTTCAAACTTTTTTACATTTAGCATTTTCACATATGGCCACTTTTCCATAAGCATATTTAAACGTAAATTCCATTACGGATGTCATACACATCCATGGTAAGATCAATTGCACATATTAAAAGTCTTACCGAAGCTTTAACTATATCACATCTTACTTAACTCAAATGGAAACTCACTAACTTTCCTCATTCCATGCAAATAGGAAAGACTTGTACTTACCCAAGCATTTAGCTTATGGTAACAAACATGTTCCATCTTGTAAGTGATTCATGAATTCTCTATTATAACACATCATCGGCATTAAGCCGGTTAGGCATCAAAGCCTGAAATACACACCGGCACAAAGCCTGCTAGGCATCAAAGCCTGAAATATACACCGGCACAAAGCCTGCTAGGCATCAAAGCCTGAAATATACACCTGGCACAAAGCCTGCTAGGCATCAAAGCTGAAATATATACCTAAGCACAAAGCTGCTAGGCCTCAAAGCTCTGAAATATACATCGGCACAAAGCACGCTAGGCATCAAAGCTCAAATATACACCAAGCACAAAGCTCTGCTAGGCATCAAAGCCCAAAATATACTGCAAGCACAAAGCTGCGCTAGGCATCAAAGCCCGAAATATAATATTATCAGCATCTGAATCACATTACAAGCTGGCCAGAATTATAAACCATATAATTCACATCACTTGTATTTATCACTTCAATTATATTTCATGATAGATAGTCTATCCACAGTCGGCTTTTACTATATTTATAACCATGATTCCAACATGTACACAAGGTTATAACTAACCTTAACAATATTCAATTGCTTATAGACTTATACTTAAAACATTTTCAATTTTGGTTCCAACACTCGCCGACACGATATTTTCCCACATCGAGCACACGGACGGTCCCGATTTCTCATATTGGCTCAATCACATGAGCAAAACTTTCAACCTTCGGTCTTTTTCGAAGACCCTCAGCTAATTTAAACAATTCAAAATTTCCTTCCTTCACGGTTCATATCCTTATCTCAGTTTTGTCTCATCGAGTTCTTAATCTTTTCAGCTATCTTAGCTTTTTCGACTAACACAACAAATTTCCGTTCCTGTTGAGGAACTATTAACAGTCTCAGGCCGTCCTTTAACCCGTCCTTAAACCGGACGCATCATTCATGTTTTGTAGTCACTATTCCTTGATTATATCGGTTTAACTTTAGGAATTAGCCTCGTATTTCGCCATGGACTTGTTCCATTGAACTAGTCCCAAAAACACATGCCTCTGAGCATCAGTGTAGTAAGTACTGACATACTTCTTTTGGTATGCCGTCTTGACATACTCCCGAGTGGGGTCCTCCGCTGTGACACTATCTCGAACTGTGAGCCACCCTTGATACGTCTTGCTGCGAAGTAGCATCACCATTCCTTTCACTTTTTCCTCAGGGCTCAGATCGAGCTCATCCATAACTCACTTTGTTGTTTCCAACCGATATTCAATCACACTGGGTGCCACGCCTGATATATATCACAGAACAATTTCTCTCTATTGGCTCAAAGTCGCTCAGAAACAAATTTTCGAGCTCTCATATTTCTCCCTCTCCAACCACCATCTCTAAACTCGCAAAGACTTTGTCCGCGATACAAAGATTATCCTCGTCTGATCTTGCTACTCATTATCAAAAGTTGGTGGTGGAGGTAATACCTTATTATCAACCCTGGACCCGATCTAACGAGTCCCGGCACGGCCATTTTGCCTCGATCATGTCCTCTAGAACTCATCTCTTATCGCATAATCTGACTTAAAAAGTTTTATGCATTAGGAATTTGTTCTACTTATTAATCGCGAACAATTTTATGGAATAAGTATTTAGAAGTGGTTCTTTCGATCACACGTAGGTTCAGTTCAAGTTCGCTACTTCTTATTCAGAGAGTCACACACACGTTCATAAGTAAAGACACATTCATTTACTACACCTCTATGGTCATTTCAGTCCTTAAGTCTTATGCACTTGTTTTTGAATAGACTAGTCTTAGGGTTCGATAGCCCAAATTTTCTAATTTACAAGCCCAATTATGCCCATACAATTCATATATTCACTATACCTCAATAGTCAGAGGTACTTACCAGGTAGACTTCGGGTCGGAGGTACAGGTGCCATGCCAGAACAAGCCCAAAATAGAAGTTCACATTTTGAAAAGCCCACTTTCGAAAACTATTTTTGGGCCCAAAACCTCAAAGCTGAGTTTTGAACCATGCTCTGATACCAAAATGTAACACCCCAAACCCGGCCCATTTAATCCGATCGAATTTGGAATGCCACTTCGGAACACTTTCGAAAAACATTCTTACTTAATAGTGAAACCGATGAAAATTTGTTTTCCTTTAATAAAACATTTTCGTGACTTGTAATATTCTAAGTAAAAATCGAAGTTTGTTATAAACATACCGGTTTCAAGCTTTACTTGAGAAAATAAAACCATTTGCAATCAACCTTTAAATCATCCATCCATAATAGGGCATAATAAAGATACTTAAAAAGAGAACTGAAATACTTTAGTGGGCCTTATTACAATACACACTTAATCAAAATACGGAAAGTATAATTATTTGATTAATCAATTAAAACGTCCCTTTTCATAAAAGTCCATTTCCTCATGGCCACCTTCGTATCCTCTCCAGACCAGTCCCTAAGCTTTACGCGCCACACTGAAAGGTTTAATAAAAATAGAGTGAGTCACCAAGACTCGATTGCATAGTTAGACACATGTCCTCACATATGGGCTTGGCCCATATCCAATCAATCCATATATATATAGCATACAATTATAAATATGAAATTTTGAATACACAATATTACAAATATGATTACGAAAATACAATTACGAAGTCCATTCCACAAAGTGATCCACATATTCTTCTTTTACACATTATTTCTTAAGGTCGTGGCTAAGCCCCCGATCCCATAGAAATCTCACATATCAATTGGTTCACAAATCAACAATCACGAATGTAGCACGAGGCTAGCATTAGAACACTCACATAGTGTACACCTTTTCTCCAATAGTCACATCACAAGTCTCATGCGTACGTATATGTACCATAACAATATTAAATCTGAAACAAATATGTATATTTTATCTATCATGGTCACATGTTATTCGAACAATATACATTACATGTCATCACTTCATTTTACACTCATCGATAACCATTTATAATTGCTCATCACCAAAAGTTAATATCATAACCATTAACTTGATTTATCGATCACTTACCTTGGTATCCTTACTCTTAGCCTTTATTTCGGCTAACATGCATAACATATACGTTTACATAAAACAACACATAACATGAATAACAAACAAGAGTACAGTGCGATAGCTACGCACCTGACTATAGCGCTATCCGATTTATCTAACACAATCTAAAGTCCGAAACTTGACTCATTTCTAACGATTTGCTCGGAGCAATTCAATTCCCGAAAGATTCCTTTGATGCTCCATAACACTATCTACACACAAACAGAGTACATCATTGTAGCCTTATTCACATTCGGCCACCCTTTATAACTAAGGTCAATATTTGGTTATCATCACAACCCAAAATATAGCTTTTAGCGAAAATAAGACTTCCTTACCTTGCTTATTGATCCGAAACACCAGTTGTTCCCATCGATTAGCTCTCAAGGTATCGATAGTCCTATTAAAAACAAGGTTAGGTTCGGCTAATACACAAACTTATAAACAAAGGCCCTTAGCCGAAACTACAACTTATTTACCTTGATGTTCAAAATTCCGGGAGCTCTCTTAAAGTTCCTTCCTTCGACTACACAAAAGAGCACACCAATATAGTCCTTGAAGGTTCAAACCACAAGTAAATTAGATTTAGGTTTCGGCTACCACATCTTAACACTCTTCAAAGCCGAAAATAGTCACCATGAGAGAAGCTTCCATTCGGCCAGATAAGAGAAATAGATTCAAGATCTCAACTTTTAAAACTCACTACAAGATTCGGCAATGGTGTAATGGTGGAGGGGTTTCGGCTAACCTTTCAAAAGATGGTTATATAATCGGTTATGGTTTCCAAAGGCAGAGAGGCATTCGGCTTCAAGAGGTAGAGATAGATTCGGGGTTGAAAGGGAACATAGAGAAAGATAAATGAGGAAGATCGGCACTTAATCCCCTCCCCCTTTCGAAACCAAGAACAAAAAATAAGCTTCCCCTAGGAGTCTCCCTAATCCGGCCATGCTCAAGGCAAAGTTAAGGAAAAATCATTTCAAGAAGTTAGCCATGCACATTTGGAGGAGAACTAAAAACAAACTAGGAAGATTTAGCTATGCTCTTCAAAGCTCAAGGCTGATCAAAAGCTCCCCAAAGCTTCATTTGGTCAAAACAATTGCAAAAATCAGAAATTTTGGCACTCTTTGCTACTAGGAGGCCGTCCATGAGATGCCTAGGAAACTTCGCTCCCCCATTCGGCCATGCTCCCCATGCCAAAAGACCATCACCTATCTCAATATTATTATTTAATAAAAGTCCTCATTCTAACCTATCATCCCTCACCTTCAAATAATATAACAACATAATTAAACTACTCCATAATTTCCAATGACCATATATTTACAACCCTATGTTTGCATGCTTCTATTCCCAAGGCCAAGACCCATGCTCAAAAATATATTATTTATTCTATCTTCTATCACTTTTCATACATAATATTATAATAACCATCATTTATCAATAATGAATTAAACTTACTCATCCTTTCATATTCAAAATAATAATAATAATAATAATAATATTATATATATAAATTATCCCATTATCCTAAACAAACAAATAAAAAATAAAATAGTGGTTTAAGCCCCATACTTTCCAAAACAAATAAAATAAAAAGAAGAGAATCCTTTGCTTCATGCGTGTCTCTTGCATTTAATGCCCATGCGATTTCTTTCACGTTAGCAAAAATAATCGAACCATGTTGCGCTCCGGTCTCGAACCCAAGACACGAAGCATCAAGCCCATGCGTCCCGCCAATTCTGCTAATGTGACTTTCTTGCCAATTTTGCTTGAAAATTCTTTTAAACCATACTCGCGCAGCTTTTTATGATTTAGCGCTAGAAGCAAAAATAGGATGCTCATGCGCTACAATCGTGACTCGAGCGCATGACCTCTTGAAGCCTCCTTGCGCTCTTAGCCACTCTGCAGCGCCCTTTTACGACATAACTCGCCCCATTTTCTTTTAAAGCCTTCTTTAAAGTAACGCATGCTTGCAAAATAAAATGCTATGCGCCCCATGCCACTCGAACCCCGACTGATTTTTGCGACCCTTAAGTGGCATACGAAAGCCACTTTACTGTGGGGATTATTATGCCTGACCTATCAAAATTTATTCTTAAGGCCTCCTTGCCCAAATTTCCACTTTTAACCCTAAATTTTCAAAATTTTCAAAAGTGTCCCTTTTTAATCCGGGAGTTTTAGGGACTCCAAAAACACATCAAAACCACTCTTGAGGCCTAACACACTCGAGTTATTTTCCAAACTCACAACCCCTATTTCGGGATTTTACAGCGTCACTTAACCACTTCACCACAGGCTTCCTTGTGCCATTTTTCACTTATTTTCATTTAAAAGCCCACAACTCACAACCTTGATTCCTTAATTAAATAAATTAAGAATCCTCCACCACAAAACTCGAACCCAGAGCTTCTCCAACACACCTAGACACTCCAAATTCATTAAACCTTTAAAGTCATTATGTCATTTGTCATTTTCTTGCTCACTTAAAAATTTTATGAGACCCAAAGCCCAATAGGCCCAATTCTTCTAGGCCTAAATTCGGGGCGTTACAATGAGAAAGTTTAGGGGTGAAATCGTAATTTTTCTAAAGTGCGATTCATGAGTCAATTTAGTCAATGTGAGTATTAAACAAGTGAAATTATAATTATAGATCAAGAAACATGAAACCCTGACCGAAACTGAGGCAAGGACAAAGTGTTGGACTAAATCGAACAGCCACACACATTTTGAGTACCGAGGTAAGTTTTTGTGAAATTAAAGCTACATATGTTATTATGTTCTAAATTTATTACTTATATGAGAAATGTATATTATTTTCCATGAAATTGATTAGTGATTTCTCAATAAAAAATTATAATAAAATAATGATAAGTTGAAGTCTCGGTTGAACATTCGGAATAGCATGGATACATATGTCATAACATGAGATAAGGAGGTCCCATATAAGACTATGTTTGGGACATGGCATCAGCACCAAAGGAATGTAGGTTTCGTGTAAGACCATGTCTGGGACATGGCATCAACACCGAACGTAGGTCCCGTATAAGACCAAGTCTGGGACATGGCTTCGACACCAAAAGAAGATCTCGTATAAGACCATGTCTAGTGTAACACCCCAAACCCGGCCCAAACACTACAACCGGATCTGGTATGTCACTTGAGTGATTTTACAAAATATGTAGCATTTTGGAAAAACAATTATCGAGTTTAAATACTAATACCGAAAGCTTATTAATTCATTAAAATATAAAATATAGAGTGATAGAATGCATTGGTGAACTTTAAAATAAAAGCCCAATATTTGTCCATGTCTTAACGTAATTTAAACATAAAAACTTAAAAACCCAGTAACAAAAGCGCAACATAAAACCAAAACATAATTAATAGTCTAGTGGCCCATGGCCTTATTACAAGGAAATTTAAAACTCATTAATTAAAGTTATAAAAATAATAAACTGAAAGCCTTTTTGCTGAATCCAAATGTTCTTTTGCATGACCACCTCGCATTCTTTTCCAGCCCGGTCCGATGCACGAGGTGTCACCTGAAATTGTTAAATTAAAAGGGTGAGTCACGAGACTCAGTGTGCAACACTCATACACCATTAGATTTGGGCCTTAACCCCACAGAACAGAATAATAAATTCATGTATATAACAAATGATATGCAAAGCCCACCCCATTTCCTAGGTATCCATCCGCTACACACCACCCGTACCAACCATTCACACTATTGGGGATTTCTACAATCAACCCTCACCGCTACACGCCTTGATGGCAGTCGTGCTGCTCATCATCAGATCATGGCCGTAGCCACTACAACAAATCACAGCAAAAGCCGCTACAACGGATCATGGTAAGGAACGGCTACAACAGATCACGGTAAAAACCGCTACAACATATAACTTCCTCCTTTCATCAAACCCAACCCATGCAATTATAGAAAATCGGCATACACATATCATTTATCAGAACATTCATTTAGAACGACAGGGATCACTAACCTGGTGATTTTCTTTACCCTCTTTGGGTTTCAAATGTTGTGCCAGGATTCCGGCATTTAACAGAACATATAAGACTTATAATCATACATTTAACAAATAGATCTAGATGGTGTGGAGAGTTACACACCTGATATCACGAAATCCAATATCTTTAGTCGATATCCTTGTTATCTGAATCTCCCACCCGCAGTGTAAAGCCTTGCTCAAAAGACGGAAAAACACACGAAGATTTAGCCCCTTCAACAATCGGCCAAGGTTAATAAATCCCAAATTACACGTTAAAACTAATAGATCCCTTACCTTGAAATCCCGAAAGTAATACGATTTAAATGTTACTGATCCTTGACTTAGAGATCTAGGCGATTGACTCTCCCTTCAAATCCTGGAATGCCGAAAAAGAAAGAAAAACACAAGATTAATACCATATGACCACTCGGCTATGGCCTCCAAAAAGCCAGAAAAAGATCAAAAGATACCCCAAATCGGTACTTACCTCTACTGAAGGTTTCGGCTATCCCTTGTAAAAGATTCGGCAACTGTAGAAGATTAGAGATCTATAAGTTTCAACTTCTAGGAAAAAGAAATCCCGAAAGGATAAACTAATATGGTTTTGGCTAAAGAGAGAAGTGAGAAGAAAGCAAAGAGTGGCTTGAAGATTCAGCTAAAGTGTCTGAAAGGGATGAGAAAAGAACCTGACAGTGGATTCAGCCAACTTGAAGGAAAAGAAAAGAGAAAAGAGGGGGAGAATAGAGTAGGAATTTCGGCAGAGAAAAGAGAAGAAAGATGAGAACTTTGATAGCAATTTCGGCACACACTTAGCCTAAACCGAATGCCCCTTTCCCTTCAAATTCTTCAAAGTTCCAGCTAGCATTAAACACTTAAAGATGGCTCCTCACTTTGATCTATTATCTCCTCAAAAATAGCCCTAATTCCTCTCTTCATTATCTGCCTAATTATCTACATAAAATAAACATTAAAATCCCTAAAAAATAGCCTTGAGCTGTCCCCCATATTGTCCCCCTTAAATGCCGAAATTTAGCCCTAAAACTTGGGCTTCAAGCTGCCAGAATTTGGGCCTTCCTCATACACAACTGACGCCAACTCCTCTTCCTCCTAGTGGCACCATTTCCTCTGGGCCACAAGCCCAATATGCCAATTAAACCACTAAAACTTCAATTTAAACCCTTAGAATGTCTAAACAAAATATTTAAAACAATGCCTCAGCCCAATTTGAGCCCCAATTGTACCTCAAATTCTCAAATTAATATTTTAAGCATTCAAACACATAAAATGCATGACTCCAATTATTCGGGATGTTACGTTCTACTTTCTTAAAATAAATTTCGTCCTTGAAATTTACCTGATCAAAAGAGATGGGGATACGGTTGTCGCATAACATCCTCTGGCTCCCACGTCGCCTCTTCTGCGCCGTGATTTCGCCACAAGACTTTGACCAAAGGGATGGACTTCCTTCTCAACACTTTTACGTCTCGATCCAGGATTTCCACTGGTTCCTCCTCAAAGGATAAATCTGGCCTTACTTCAATTTCTTCTACCGGCACTACATGCGAAGGATCAGATCGATAACGTCTCAGCATCGAGACATGAAACACATCATGTATCTGCTCCAACTCTGAAGGCAACTCCAATCAGTAAGCCAAAGGTCCCATGCGTTCCAAAACCCGATAAGGTCCAATAAACTGCGGATTTAGCTTACCCTTCCGTCCAAACCTCATCACCTTCTTCCATGGAGACACCTTCAAAAAGACTTGATCTCCCACTGCAAATTTCACCTCCTTCCGCTTTAGATTTGCATACGACTTCTGCCGATCAGACACTTCCTTCAACCGAGCCCGTATTAACTTAACTTTCTCCTCCGTTTCCAAAACTAATTCTGGACCCAACACCTTACGTTCACCCAACTCCGTCCAACAAGTTGGGGCACGACATCTCCTCCCATATAATGCTTCATAAGGCGCCATCTGAATACTAGCTTGATAACTATTATTGTATGCGAATTCTGCCAAAGGTAAATACTCTTCCCAACTGCCCCTAAAGTCGATGATGCAACCCTTAGCATATCTTCCAAAACCTGGATTACCCTCTCGATGACCATCGATGCGTGGGTGAAAAGTGATACTAAAGTCTAACCTTGTTCCCATTGCTTGATAAAGAGCCTTCCAAAATCGTGACGTGAACCTAGGGTCCCTATCTGATATGATCAATACCAGTACGCCATGTAGTCTTACAACCTCAGCCACATACAACTTAGCCAATTTTTACAGAGAAAAGTCCACTCAAACCGGTATGAAATGAGCAGACTTCGTCAATCGATCTACAATCACCCAAATGGGATCTTTCTTGGTGGGTGTAAGAGGTAACCCACTAACAAAATCCATCGTGATCCTCTCTCATTTCCACTGCGGAATCTTCACCGGCTCCAACAATCCTAAAGGCACTTAGTGTTCGGATTTGACCTGCTGACACGTCAAACACTTTCCCACATATTCCGTAACTTCTCACTTCAAGCCTGGCCACCAGAATTACTATCGCAAATCCCGATACATCTTAACTCCTCCAGGATGCATAGCATAAAGGTTACTATGCGATTCCCAAAAAATCATCTACCTTAACTCCACATCTTTAGGCATATAAATCTTCCCATGGTAACACAGAACTTCATAATTGTTCAGACTATAGTCCTCCGTTCCACTGTCCCGCACTTGCAGAAGTCGAGCACTCAGGACATCATCCACTAACTGTTTGTCCTTAACCTGACTCACTCATGTCGGCCTCACTTGCAACTCAGCTAGCAAACTCCCGTCGTCAAATAAACTTAGATGAGCTTACATTGCTCTTAGTTCCGATACTACCTTACTGCTTAACGTATCTGCCACCATATTCGCCTTACCCGGATGGTATTCGATCGAGTAATCATAGTCCTTCAAAAGCTCGATCCACCTATGTTGTCTTAAATTTAACTCCTTCTGGGTAAGGAGGTACTTCAGACTTTTATAGTCGGTGTAAATTACCGACTTCTCCCCGTACAGGTAGTGCCTCCAAATTTTCAGAGCAAACACTACCGCTGCCCATTCCAAATCATGTGTAGGGTAGTTTAACTCATGCGGTCTCAACTGTCGAGACGCATATGCAACAACTTTTCCATCTTGCATCAACACACACCCTAAACCTGTGTGCGACACATCACAATAGACGGTAAATTCCTTTCCTGCCTCTGGCTGAATTAACACTGGCGCTTCCGTCAGGATCCTCTTTAGTTTTTCAAAGCTCTCTTTCTGTTTGTCGGTCCATACAAACGATGCTTCCTTCCTTAACAACTTAGTTAAAGGTGCTGCTATCAACGAGAACCCCTCAACGAACCTTCTGTAGTACCCGGCCAATCCTAAGAAACTTTAAATTTCTGCCACCGACTTCGGCGGTTTCCAATCCAACACAGCCTTTATGTTTCGAGGGTCTACCCTAATTCCCTCAGCAGAGACTACATGTCCTAAGAAAGTGACTTCCTTCAGCCAGAAATCACACTTACTGAATTTTACGAACAACTGCTTCTCCCTCAAAGTTCGCAACACCACACGAAGATGTTCATCATGCTCCTCCTCGGACTTAGAATAAACCAGGATATCATCAATGAACACCATGACGAACCATTCAAGATATGGTTGAAACACCCGGTTCATCATATCCATAAATGCTGCTGGCGCATTCGTCAACCCGAATGGCATCACCAAGAACTCATAATGACCGTACCGAGTCCAAAATACTGTCTTATGAATATCTCCTTCCTTAACCCTTAATTGATGATATCCCGAACTTAAGTCAATCTTAGAAAAGATAGAAGCCCATTTGAGTTGATCGAACAGATCGTCGGTTCTTGGCAATGGGTACTTGTTTTTAATCGTCAACTTATTCAGTTGACGATAGTCCACGCACATACGCATGGACCTGTCCTTCTTCTTCACAAATAGGACCGGCACTCCTCATGGAGACACACTCGGTCGAATAAACCCTCGATCTAACAGTTCCTGAATCTGAGCCTTGAGCTCCACCAGCTCCTTCAATGCCATTCTATAAAGAGCAATGGACACCGGAGCTGTATCAGGAAGTAACTCTATTCCTAAGATAAGGTCAACCAATCCATTCCTAAGATAAGGTCAAACTTTCCAAACGGTAATTCCATTAAGTCTGCTGGGAACACTACCCCTTAAGTCTTTAAAGATACATCCCTAAACAGTTTGTCCATTACCCTAGATTGTCCTAGAGGACTAACCACAGTCATCTTCCTAGTGGTTATTTCATGGTCTATACTTAAAGTCTCAGATACTGAACATGCAACATAAGAGTGGGTTGACCCAATATCAATTAAGGCAAGAAAAGGGTTATCAGCAATAAGAAATGTACCGGTTATAACATCCGGTGCGTCACCATCCTCCCGTCGATGAGCTACGTAAACAAGACCCGACTGCCTTGCGTCTATATTTCCTGCACCCTACCAGGTGCTCCACGACCCCGACCAGATCCATTTCCTCCTCTGGCTGCACCCCGACCCCTTGGTCCAGGCTGATCACCTCTCCTAATTTGATCAGAACCTTAGCCCGTTGGCTGTACCCGATTTATCTGAGGATAGTCCTTAATCTAATGTTCCGTGGATCCACACCTAAAGCATCCACCGGTTTTCATTCTGCAATCCCCATAATGCGTCCTCCCACATGTAGGACATGCTCGATTCTGACCCGTCGAAGCACGAGATGGCCCCTTAGTCCTAGGCCTTTTCTAAAAATTCCCAGATGCTCTTGATGGCCCAAAACTTCTCTTACTCTTACCCCAATCCTTATCCCTTTCTTGTCTCTCGACTCATTTCACTTCCTCAGCTATTTTAACCTTATCTACCAAAACAGCAAAAACTCTCTCTTGTTGCGGTGCTATCAGAACCCTTAACTCATTCCGCAGCCCATCCTCGAACCGTACACAACGTTTATACTCCGTTGCTACCATTCCCCGAACGTAGCAGCTCAAGCGCAGAAACTCAGCCTCATACTCAGCCACAGACTTACTTCCCTGCACCAAGTTCAGGAATGCCTTCCTTTGTGTGTCCATATAGCTGGCCCCAACATCCTTTCCCTGGAATGACTCCTTAAAGAAGTCCCAGTCAATCCGATCTGCAGCAGTACCCTCCTTCATCGTGAGCCACCACTGATAAGCCTCGTCTCGAAGAAGAGACACAACCCCTTTCAACTTTTCCTCTACCGTGAAGTCTAAATCATCCATTATGCGCTCAGTCACTTCCATCCAATACTCAGCTGTGTTAGGAGCTACACCAGAAACTCCCCTAAACACTTCTGCCCCATTGGCCTTAAGCCGCTCTGGCACGGATTTCCGAGCTCCTGCGTCCATGCCTACTCCAGCGACCCTCTCAAGGACTCGCAACATCACCTGAGATACAGCATCATCTCCGGTCGCCTGATCCTGTAACTCTCCCTCCACAGCTAGAGAATCTGATATTTTGTTTCCTGACCCGTGGCCAGACCCTACTGGCTCAGACAAGATCATCCTACCCCTATCACGTCCACGCGGCGGACGTCCTCGACCCCTTGTACTCATTCTTCTGATTGGCGTTTATCTGATTAAGAACTTTATGAATCATTAATTCTTTCCACTGATTTACCACGAACAGTCTTATGAATAATAGTTTTAAAAGTAGTTCTTTCGAATTCGTATTCACAATACAGTATCAAGTTCGTAACCTCTAACTAGAATAAAATTCATACATCATACAAATAGCATCCAAGCACTTACATTCTTCTCGTAAAGGTGTTTTCGTTGATTCACTACCCAGGGGTATTTTCGTAATTTTATCCTACAGGGGTATTTTCATAATTTTTTCATAATAAAGTTCCTTGTTGATTTTGTGAAGTAAGGGTATTCTGGTAATTTTACAATTCGAGGGGGTATTTCGGTAATTCTGAAATATGAGCAATTTAGTAATTTTGCAAATCAGGGGTAATTTGGTAATTGTACAAACCAGGGGTATTTGGGTCATTTGGCAAAGCGAGGGTAGTTTGGTAATTTTCCAAACCAAGGATATTTCGATGTTGTTGTTGTTGTTTTTGTTTTTAACAGGGGTACTTTGGGGAAAAATCTAGTTTCATGGTCTGAGTTACTCTTATAAACATGAGATTTTCGGGTAAATTTTCAAAACATAGGTATTTTACAAATTCATGGCTGGTTGGAAGTTTTCACCAATCAAATGTATTTTGACAATTTTGCAAAACTTGACAATTTTTTTTTCAAAATAGGGTGGCTGGTCCTTTTCGGGTTTTAAATATAAGGTTTAGCCCATCAACAACTCCTCGTAACTAGAGTGAATAGTCACTACGCACCAGGTAGGGTTCTAGTGAAGAGGAGGTGAGTCACTAGGACTGCTTAAGTACCAAGCTCTCCTTGAATCCACTCCTAGACATGCGTATGCCCATTGCCACACCCTAACTCGACTAAGGTGAACGGTCACTACGCACCAGGTAGGATTCCAGCGAAGAGGAAGTGAGTCACTAGGACTGCTTAAATACTAGGCTCTTCCGGATCCAATCCTAAACATGCGTATGCCTGTTACCACACCCTAGTCTTCCAGCTTGTTCACGGGTTTGTTTAGTGAAATTAAGTCTTATGAGATTTTTGGAGTTGTTTCAGCTAGGCCTAGAGTCCTTCAAGTTCTAATCTAACTAATCTACATCTCATAAAGCCTATCAAGCCCACATATAGATCACATAATGGTTTAGAATACTTACCTGGCGGACTTGGGCCGGAGACACAGGTGCCACGCTGAGCTAACAGACTTGATATCACTTAAAAATATCCATATTTCAAAAGCCCATTTTTAGGAAAGATTTTGAGCCCAAAACCCCAGAGTCGAGTTTTGAACCGGGCTCTGATACCAATTTGTAACACCCCAAACCCGGCCCAAACACTACAACCGGATCTGGCATGTCACTTGAGTAATTTTACAAAATATGTTGCATTTTGGAAAAACAATTATCGGGTTTAAATACTAATACTGAAATCTTATTAATTCATTAAAATATAAAATATAGAGTGATAGAATGCATTGGTGAACTTTAAAATAAAAGCCCAATATTTGTCCATGTCTTAACGTAATTTAAACATAAAAACTTAAAAACCCAATAATAAAAGCCCAACATAAAACCAAAACATAATTAATAGTCTAGTGGCCCATGACCTTATTACAAGGAAATTTAAAACCCATTAATTAAAGTTATAAAAATAATAAACTGAAAGCCTTTTTGCTGAATCCAAATGTTCTTTTGCATGACCACCTCGCGTTCCTCTCCAGCCCGGTCTGATGCACTAGGTGTCACCTGAAATTGTTAAATTAAAAGGGTGAGTCGCGAGACTCAGTGTGCAACACTCATGCATCATTAGATTTGGGCCTTAACCCCACAGAACAGAATAATAAATTCATGTATATAACAAATAATATGCAAAGCCCAACCCATTTCCTAGGTATCCATCCGCTACACGCCACCCGTACCAACCATTCACACCATTGGGGATTTCTACAATCAACCCTCACCACTACACGCCTTGATGATAGTCATGCTGCTCATCATCAGATCATGGTTGTAGCCACTACAACAGATCACAGCAAACGCCGCTACAACAGATCACGGTAAGGAACTGCTACAACAGATCACGGTAAAAATCGTTACAACGTATAACTTCCTCCTTTCATCAAACCCAACCCATGCAATTATAGAAAATCAGCATACACATATCATTTAATCAGAACATTCATTTAAAACGATAGGGATCACTAACCTGGTGATTTGCTTTACCCTCTTTGGGTTTCAAACGCTGTGCCGGGATTCTGGCATTTAACAGAACATATAAGACTTATAATCATACATTTAACAAACAGATCTAGATGGTGTGGAGAGTTACACACCTAATATCACGAAATCCAATATCCTTAGTCGATATCCTTGTTATCCGAATCTCTCACCCTCAGTGTAAAGCCTTGCTTAAAAGCCGGAAAAACACACGAAGATTTAGCCCCTTCAATAATCGGCCAAGGTTAATAAATCCCAAATTACACGTTAAAACTAATAGATCCCTTACCTTAAAATCCCGAAAGTAACACGATTTAAATGTTACTGATCCTTGACTTAGAGATCTAGGCGATTGACTCTCCCTTCAAATCCCGGAATGCCGAAAAAGAAAGAAAAACACAAGATTAATACCATATGACCATTCGACTATGGCCTCCAAAAAGCCAAAAAAAGATCAAAAGATACCCCAAATCGGTACTTACCTCTACTGAAGGTTTCGGCTATCCCTTGTAAAAGATTCGACAACCGTAGAAGATTAGAGATCTATAAGTTTCAGCTTTTAGGAAAAAGAAATCCTGAAAGGATAAACTAATATGGTTTTGGCTAAAGAGAGAAGTGAGAAGAAAGCAAAGAGTGGCTTGAAGATGCGGCTAAAGTGTCTGAAAGGGATGAGAAAAGAACCTGACAGTGGATTCAGCCAACCTGAAGGAAAAGAAAAGAGAAAAGAGGGGGAGAATAAAGTAGGAATTTTGGCAGAGAAAAGAGAAGAAAGATGAGAACTTTGATAGCAATTTCGGCACACACTTAGCCTAAACCGAATGCCCCTTTCCCTTCAAATTCTTCAAAGTTTCGGCTAGCATTAAACACTTAAAGATGGCTCCTATCTTTAATCTATTATCTCCTCAAAAATAGCCCTAATTCCTCTCTTCATTATCTACCTAATTATCCACATAAAATAAACATTAAAATCCTAAAAAAATAGCCTTATGCCGTCCCCCTATTGTCCCTTTTAAATGCTAAAATTTAGCCCTAAAACTTGGGCTTCAAGCTACCAGAATCTGGGCCTTCCTCATACACAAGTGACGCCAACTCCTCTTCCTCTTAGTGGCACCATTTCCTCTGGGCCACAAGCCCAATATGCCAATTAAACCACTAAAACTTCAATTTAAACCCTTAGAGTGTCTAAACAAAATATTTAAAATAAGGCCTCAGCCCAATTTGAGCCCTAATTGTACCTCAAATTCTCAAATTAATATTTTAAGCATTCAAACACATAAAATGCACAAACCCAATTATTCAGGATGTTACATCTAGGACATGGCATCGATATCTATGTACAATCTCGTATAAGACCATGTCTAGGACATGGCATCGATATCTATGTACGATCTCATATAAGACCATGTCTGGGACATGGCATTAACATCGAACTAAGAGATCCTATGTAAGACCATATCTGGGATATGGCATTGGCATCTAGATACATGTATGATGAGATTGAGTATTCTCCAATATTTCGGGCAGTTCAACGGGCAAAAGAGCTAAATATGCAGAGGTGACAAGGAGCTAAGTTATACAAAGATGACAAAGAGTTACATTTAAGTTAAGGATGATAATGATTCAAGTTTATGTTCAAGATAGCATAAAAGCTAATTTATGTGATGACGTGATACAGGTACCTTGAGTAAAATACGAGTTATGAAACTGTAATGTGATGTGTTGGGTAAGCGAAAGTATGAGTAAGTATGACAAAGTATTTGAGGACTTGTGTTGTATTTGTTCCATGAGATGAATAGATTTTACCACAAATATTTATGTTGCTATTTTAATTCATGCAAACTTACTAAGCTATATGTTTACCCCTCTCTTTTCCCTTTTTCTTGTAGTATAGCCAAACTAGCTCGGGGATCGTAGAACGTTGGAGCTCGGATCACACTATCAATCATTCTTTTGGTATAGAAAAGTTGACTTATTTTGAGTATGGCATGGATAGAAATCTTGGTCATTTTGTGATATGTCATATTTAGAAGCCAAAGTGTTAGTTACTAATGTTATACACTTATTTTGTAAATGGTCATTGGGAATTTCCCAATATTTGTCAAGTTTCATATTTTATTGACAATGAGTTTTATAAGATGAAAGTTTATGCAAATGATGGAGTAAGAAGTGAAATGTATGATTGATGATCACTGATTCTCCATAGTGTACTATTGCCAAGTTATGTGTTCCTTGAGTTGGTATAAGTGTGTTTATGTTTCAGGGTGGCATTTGGCTTGGAAAAATAGCCTTATAATTGTCCACACGGGTAGACACACGGGCGTGTGTCTAGGCCGTGTGAGACACACGGTCAGCCCCATGAGTGTGTTGATAGGCCATGTGTCCCCTGTATCAAATTGCGAGAATTTGATTCGTCACATGGGCCAGCACACGGGTATGTGCCTAGGCCGTGTGCCCTTAAGAGGTTGCTGACGTCATAAACAGAATACCCAGGTTTTCACACACGGGTAAGGACATGGGCGTGTCTAGGCCGTGTGAGGGACATGAGCCATTGACACGGGCGTGTGCCCTGCCGTGTGAAAACCCCTGTAGGTTTGAAATGAAAAATAAATTCGACATGGGCTAGTACATGGGCGTGTGTGACCACACGGCCTGCCCACACGGACATGTGGCCCTGTTCAGGTAAAAATTTTCTAAGTACGCAAAAGTTTCCAGTTAAGTTCCAAAACCCTCCGTATGCATGTTTAGGGCCTCGAAGGCCCATAATAATGATGATATGAATGCGAATGAGAAGTCTTAAGTTGAAAGGAAATTTTATAGCCCAAAGTTGTATATTCAAGCAAGTTAAGTCCAGAAATGTCTCGTACCCAATTCCGGAGTTGAATACGAGTAAGGGGTGTTACAAAACATATAATAAATAAATAAATTTACTACACAAACTATGTATTTATTGACAAATTATGTTTACCTCGTCACCAACGGGAACATGTATGGGTCCGTGACTCTAAAATGTAGAAACGGTATTCACCACCAAGCCCACGACTACAGCGGCAACAAGCAACCATCGATTGACATCTTATCCGGTTGTGTTGCTCGACAAAGCTCCCAGTATAACGTCGACAATACGGCAGATCCCCAACTTAGTTTTACGCATTCACTAAAGTCCATTAGATGTAGAAGCCACCTTACGTGCACCAAATTTCTAGATTTATTGGGCATTAAAATGCCCCTAATTAACCTCATGATGAATGCTCGGGCATACTATTGTATGACCTCCTCCATTGCATCTTCGAGAATTTTATTGAAATTTTTCTCCAAATAGTTGGTTGATATTCGACAACCTTCGAACCTGTTCGGGACCTTCCCCAACATTGCCGTGCAGAGATCCACTTTCCCCGGAACCACTGCTGATCCCGTGATGACTAGCCCATCCACCGGCAGACCGAGCTATAATGCTTCGTCCTCGAGTGTGATTCTACACTCGCCATATAAAAGGTGGAAAGTGTGTGTTTCAAGCCTCCATCATTCCACCAACACGCTGATTAATGTGGGATCGAGTTTACAGCCCTCTTGTATGCGAGACGCACGCAAGAATCCAACCTCTTGTAGGTACCCACAAATTTCAGTGATCGAAGGCTCCCATGTATTATGTATGAACGCCTCTAGCACACGATTGTCCTCCTATTTACAACATAAAAAAATTATTTAGATTTATCGAAAAAATTAACATAATTAAAAATAACGAAAATATAAAAATAACAAATTACCATTGCTATTTGGGCAGCAGAAATATGGTTGTCGTCAACGCGGATTAGAGAGGCGTCCATTCTCGAGAAACTGATCCGAACGAATAAAATACGATATAATTAAAAATATATTATTTTTAAATAAAAATATAAATAATTTTTGAATAATTTTTTTTTACAGTTTGGCGCAGGCAACAGTTAAAAAGTCGTTGAAGTTACCGTTGTCGGAAAGCGCATCTAGTTGGGCGCGTTTTCACATTCGCTCTCCTAAAACCGGTCTATTTCCCTAATTAAAAGTAAAATCAGCCTAAAGACCTAAATAAAAAAATAAAACGGCCTAAAGGCCTTGTTTTCCAAATTTTAGGGTAAACTACATTAATAGTCATCTAACTATGAAAAGTTACAAAATGGTTACCCAATTATTTGATTTTCTTTTTCTTGTTTTAGCCATCCATTGTTAAATTGGTAATGGAAATATGACGTGGCAATTTTTAAAATGGGCATAACAACAAATTTAGCCCTCAACATTTACACATTGTACCAATTTAGTGTGAATTTTTAAAAATTTAGCCCTCAATATTTACACATTTATTAATTGTATCATATATTTTACATGAAAATATAATTTAATACACAATGAGTATACTAGAAATAAAGCAAAAATATTTTTTTTAGAAAAACTTCATCTATTATTAAACTAAACAATCGCCAAATACATTGCTTTCCTTATACTTCAAATGACTAAGAACTTGATATCTCTCAATGAATTAATTCATTTTCTGTTAGCTTGAGTTGATTGCCCTTAATGAAGCAAATCAAAGCTAAAAAAATTTATTTTCTTAAAGTTGTTAGACTTACAATTGGATTGAATTAATGAAGCGGGTATTTTTTTTTATTTTCAAGCAATTGAGTTAGCTGCTTTTTTTTTTTTCAAAATTTACGTTGTTTTGTTTCTTGTTGCTCATTGAATCAAACGTAAGGATAATGTCAAAAAGGGTCACAAAGAAAAGAAAAACTACAAAATGATCAAATTACATGTGTAAACATTGAGAGTCCAATTTTTTAGAATCAAGATTAAATTGGCACAATGGATAAATGTTGAGGGTTAAAGTTATTGTTATGCCAATTTTCTAAAGCTACCGCATTAACTTTTGTTAGTCATTTAACGATTGGTGACTAAAAAAGAAAAAATCAAAAAGTTGGGTGATCATTTTGTAACTTTTCATAGTTAGGTGACAAAAAAAGAACTGGCTAATAATTGAGTGACTACTAGTATAATTTACCTTAAATAATAGGATTAATATATTCGGAGGTACTTGAATTGGCAACTTGATACCTTTTTTAGGTACTTGATGAACACCATTAAAATATGACACTAACGAACAATAACATATGATATGTGACAATCTCATATTTTGACACGTGGTAAAAATTAAAAAATATATTTAAATACGAGACTACCACGTGTCACCATGCCATTGGTGGTGAGTGATTGTATTTTGATAGTGTTAGTCATGTACCTAAAAAAAAGTACCAAGTTAACTTATAATTTTCAAATGTAGATACCAATTAAGTCCAAAAAATTTAGATGCCAAGAATTAATTGCCAAATTCAAATCCAACTATATATTAACCCCTAAATAATAATTTAATAAGATATTTATATACTTTAATTTTAAATTTTGATTTGAAACGCTATTCACTCTTCGTAACTTCCTTTTTCATTTTTTTTTCTAAATTATATATTATGCACGTGAAAGTGCATTGATAAATTTAAACCTTTTAAATCTTAATAAATAATAGTATTAAAAATAATTATTTACTTAAAAACTATTACTTTATTTTTTTAAAAATATAACTTAATTTAAAAAATATTTTTTAGTCCACAAAGTGTGATGAATTCTAGTTCATATAAAAAAAATTTTGATATATTGATAATTAAATTTAGAATTATTCATATAATCATGTTATATGCTTTAAATAAAAGATCATTGAGACACGTTTTGGATAGAAATAAATAAAATACTAATGACTTTGTCTTATTGATGTGTGCAGTGTGACTGTTTTAATGTACAAAGGCTTTCCATCTGTGTGCTTTGTGACAAATTTCCTTAGTGGATATGTCATGATAAAAAGCTGGAACCAAGCATTTAGTTTTTGGAATTATGCATTTGTATGCCCAGACTGAAACAAACAAAAAGGCTATTATTACTTTCGTGGTTGGTTTGACCTTGTATTCAATCATACAGACCTCAGTATGTCACCTCATTATCCATCCAATTAAGACCCACACAGTATTTGATTGATCATTTCCAGATCCCTGATCAAAGATTAATTGAAATGGAAGGGAGGAAATTTGGGGTAAATTTAGATAAAGTCAGTCAACCAACCATGTTACCTGTAATCCAGCAAGTCCCAGCTAATGATGGTGCCAAGTCACATGGTCCCAACTTTTACAACCTGGAGACTCCCGACTAGAAGTGTACATGGCGGCCCGGCCCGAAGGCCCGCCCGAAATGTAGGAGGGTTTGGGCAAAAATATAGGCCCGAAAAATGAGCTTGGGTAAAAAAATGAGACCCGTTTAAAAATTGGGCCGGGCCTCGGGCATGATTTTTTAGCCCGGGCTCAGCCCTTCCTGGCCCGAAATATTTTCGTATTATTTTTTATTTTTTTATTAATAAAATTTTAACTTTAGTATTATTTTTTTTTGGATTGTTGGTGATGCTGTTTTTCTCTTTGTTTTTATGCTTTGTTTTTGCCATCGTTTTGGTCTTTGTTAGTTCTTTGTTAATTGTTGTTTGTTCTTTGTTTGATCTTTGTTTTGAAATTTGTTTTGATCTTTGTTTTATGATATTTTATTATTTTGTTGTTGTATTTAATATTATTTTGATATTGTAGAACTTTTATTTTATTATTAATTTGGTTATTATTTTAGTTCAAACAAGTTGTTTCAATTTTAATATAATTACTTCTTACTGTTCTATTGTCATTTTTAATATTATTTCGATATGATTTTTGAGATCCTATAATATATTGATTGAATATCAAGACTTAAAAAAAAAAACACTATTTACTACTTTTTTATATATTAATCATTAATATCTAAGTTGAAGGCTCCGTATCTCAAGTTTCCAAGTGACAAACATGTGTTTTAAGTTACTTGCAAAAGTTAAAATGTCATTTGATTTTTTGTTACCAAATTAGAACGTGTGTTTATTTTATTCCATATTTAATTTTTTTTAAAATTAAAATTTTGAGAACATGAAAAAATTATTAATAAATTAAGCTAAACAAATTAAGCATCTATTTTCGTAAAGTAGAAAATTAAATGGTAGAATAGTATCATTATGAGATTCAAAGTAGAAAATAAGCATCTACTTTTTTTAAATGTATTTGATTCATTATTTTTTATTTTTTATTTAATAAAATAAAAAAATAATACGGGTTGAGCTCGGGTTTACCGATTTCATGTCGGGCCGGGCTTGGACAATTTTTTAGACCCATATTTCGGGCCGGGCCGGGCCGGGCCCGGGCTTACAAAACGGGCCTAAATTTTTAGTTGGGCCTAACCTGAGCCCGGCCCGGCCCATGTACACCTCTACTCCCCACTATCCTAGTCACTAAGCAGACCAAGTAAAAAACCAAGATATTGAAATCCCATGGTATGCCTATGAACATGAATCAAACTTTTGAACACCCCCAACCCCAAAGCATAAGCTAACATCTTTCTTCATTTAACAATGAATATCTCCAAACAAATTCAACATTACCATAAACAAAGCAGAAAATGATGATACATTGAACAGTTAAAAAATTATCTCTACAGCAACTGTTACGAATCCGAGCGCTTGAAAACGGTTTATTGTACATAAGCATGATGCCCACTGAACACATTTGGATGAAACTATATATTGCACAATGCACACTGGATGACTAAAATAACACAATGGAATGGTATATTATGAGTAAAATGACTATAAACCAACTAGTTACGGAGATATGTGGGATTGCAAAGTAAAGTACATGCACTTATCTTTCATCGCTTCGGCTTCACTTCCATACTCTTTGAATTTATATTCCTCCTGTTTAAAGCTAGGGGGAACTTTGCCCTCACTGTAGCATTGATTACATAGACTAAAATGAGACTTCACTTCCCTAAAGCGAGAACCAATAACTGGGTAACGGCAAACTGCACAAACCCGGCGCCCATGACGGTTCCTATCTCCATTTTCTAACTTCAACAGAGTCGACATGATACCAAATCCCCAATCAGGATCATCGAACATGGTAAGAAATTCACTGAAAGATACCATTGAGGAATCTGTTTCTCCATGAACTTCCAGGATTTCACTAATTCCATGAGAAGGAACATAAATAGCCCTCAACAATTTGATGTACTGTACAGCAACCACCTTTCTAATCTGAGAACTACCCTCATTTACTGGCCGCCATAAGAGTGCATCAAAGGCAATCCTTTTTCGTTTATTTGGAGGTCCATTACAAATGGGAGCAAGAACAGCATAAAACATGCCCAAGTCCACCCTGCCTGATCCTGTTTCATCCAAGACAGAGAGGATTCTCTCGTTTATAGCTTTGACAGCTCCTTGAAAGGTTTCAGGTTTTAGAAAACAAAGTAATCTGCGTAGAATTCCTTCCAAATTAGGTTTACGAATGGATTTCTGAGGACCTCCACCACCAGAGTAGGAGACTGGTACATCAATTTCATTCATTTCCTTCTTCAAAAGATCTACATTGCAACGGCTCAATCTTGTAATTCTCTGGAAAGCCCTAATTTGGATAGCACTTCCTAAATCCTGCCTCAATGTAGTCTTCTCACCCACAGTCTTGAATTTTGATGGCTCCACTATTACAAAAGCCCCTTCTCCATTGGCACCACCATTACTCTTTACCTTCTTCTTCTGCAGCTGTTTCAAATGGTAAATGGCATCGTGTAATTCAACCCTGTTTGTCATTTTCAAAGCCTCCTTCAAAGCTTTCTTAGCTTCTTCAGTTTCTCCAGCTCCCAACAAAGAAACAGCCTTATTGAGCTGTGCCCGCCAATGATTCGGCCACACTGCTAAAACCCTAGTGTACATTTCAGAAGCTCTCTGGAACCTACCCAAGTCCATATAAAGGCCACCTAGATTGTATAAAGCATCAACATGACCAGGTTTCAAGTCAATAGCTTTCTGGAAAACCTCAATTGCCCTCTCATCTTCACCCAGAGCATGCAAAGCTGATCCCAAATCACAATGTGCATCAGCATAATCTGGTTTCATGAAAATAGCCTCTTCTAAAGCCTTTGCAGCTGCCCTATACTCCCCAACCCCGAAAAGAGCACTACCCAAAAGTTTCAAAGCTCTAAAATGCGTGGGACAAAGGATGGCAGCCTCTCTATAATACTCACAAGCACTTAAAACCATACCTTCTCCTTCGAGAGCAATCCCAAGATTGACATAAATTTGAGGAAGCAAATAACCCCATTGATTCCCACCTGCCTCAGCCGATTCCAAAGCCAACAAAAACTCTTCTTTAGCTTCTTTGTACTTCCCTAACACATACAAACAATTCCCAGCTCTAAAATGTGGCCTCACATCCATTGGCTGCAATTCGCAAGACCTTTTGAAACTAATCAAAGCTTCTTTAAACAACTGATGCTCATATAAAACCCTCCCAATCGCCATTTGTCCATCAAATGCTTCTTCTCTTGACCTTGCCCCATCGGCTCTACTCCTTAAAGCTCCCAATTCCTTGGCAAAAATGCCATAATCAGGGCCCGTTTCTTCCCAAAATACCCTTTTTTCTGAAAGCTCTGCAGAGGGTCCTAGTTCCCTCGACCACCCCGCATCCGAATACGCGTCAAAATTGTCGCTTTTAAATTTCCCAGTTTTTGCTTGTTTTGCTCGCAATCTCTTCAACAAGATCTCCAATTCGTCCACCAGCTTCCACGTGTCGTCGAAAACTATCTCGTGGTGCGGTGAACCAGCCCACGCCGTCGTCCGTTGCTTCCTCTGTGACTCCGTTACTCTCTCATCCGCAATCGACGAAGAAGATGCTTCGGAGACGATGGATGCGCCTTTGTTTTCATCGGGATAGAGCTCGAGACCCAGCGCATCGAAGTCACGGTCAACGTCACCGGCTCCATCGTCGTAAGTTCTCAACAAGCCGTCATAAGTTAACCCCTTTTCGCCGTCAATGAACTCCCCGTAGGTCCGGAAGACTTCGTCGAGAATAGCGTTGATTTGTTCGTCGCTGAATTTGACTCTGGGGTTAACGGCGACGACCAACGCTGCCATTTCATCTCTGTTAAGACCCCCATCACGGTTGTTATCGAATTGCTGAAAAATCCTCTTCACCTTCTCTGATCTACTCCCTCTTGTCGCCATTTCCTCCTACCCTTATTCGTTTTTTTCCCTCTCTTGTTTCCTAATCCTCGGAAAAACTGAAGAAGGAAATGCCAACCAAAGCCAATCAACCAAAGCTTAAGATTTGAGAAATGAGGGACCAAGAAAAGAAAAAGAAAAAAAGATGGGTTTCTTTTTTCTTTTTTTGCTTTATATAAAGGGAATGAAGAGAAGAGATTGATGATGATGATGATGATGATGATGATGAAGAGCTCTTTCTTCTTTTCTAATTTTTTTTTTTTTTTTTTTTTTTGGTTTCAAAATTGGTTTTTCCTGGTTCAGATGATGATGAAGGTGTGGGGGCAACAACAAAGGAAACCCCACAAAAAAGCAGAGAGTTTTGGTTTGAAAAATAGCTTGGTTATTGTGTAGGATCGTTCAACGGGGATGAAATTTAAATATAAATGGTTAAGAGAGAGGGTAACGGTTGGTTGGAGGTTGAGTCAGGGGCTCATTTTAAGGCGAAAAAGTGCAGTAATTACAATCAACAGCCCTATCTTTTTTGTTATATCACTGGAATTGCAAACTTCGTTATATCATTATTTCGTAGTTTGTTACTTCAATATCATATAGAGTGTAAAGTCACATCATCAAGGAAAGATAAATCTCAACTAAACTCAGTCTTAACCCAATATTCTATTAACAAATTTGCTGGTTGAGTTGGGTATAATAACACATTTCTGTTTCAAATTTCAAATAAATTAATATCACAACTAAAAAGGAATGGTTTGTTTGTATTTTAGGAAGGGTAACGGTAAAACCAGGCATATCCGGCTTGAAAATATTTTTAAGGTTTTAAGTAGTGTTTTTTTTTTTTAATTTAGGAATATAGGTTTTTTTGTAGAGTGTATTTTTGCCACGTAGCATCCGCCTGATTAACCTAAAAATAAAAAATATATATTAATCGTTGGATCGTCAGTAATACCGTTGGATCAAGGGCTATTGGAAAAAAATTTCAATAGCTAAAACCTCAATGGCTACAATTTTCCCTATATATATCTTTTTACACTTTTAATTTTTTTTTCATTCAATCATATCCTCTCAACTCTCTCAACTATTTTCTTCTTTCGATTTTAACTATCTTAAATATTTTTAAAATGTCACCTCTAATTCGTTTAGATCTCAAACATATTTTTAACATCCAATTATGAATGGTAAAAAGATATTATTATATATTTTTTTAGTTAATATTATTAAGTTATTAATATTTTTTTGTTTTTTTGTTTATATAATCTGGACGAAGATCGGGTTACCGAAACAAATATACACAATTTAAGTGTGACAGCACCACGTGTTATTGAACAATAATTGGAAGAGGCAAGCTTCTTATACGTGTTTCATATGCTCGGCAGGGCCATAGTGGAGCCCACACTTATCAGTGCTTTGGTGGAAAGAAGGAGACCCGACACACACATTCCATCTTTCGTGCGGTGAGTGTACAATTACACTCGGGGATGTAGCATTACAACTCGGTCTATTGGTTAATGAGTCAATCGCTACGAGGATAGTGCGCATTGTTGATTGGAGCACAATTTGCCACCAACGATTAGGCAATGTGCTAAATAAGTTTAGTGGTAACCAGATAGATATGAAATGGTTAGAAGATTTCTCACATCTCAACAACTCTTTTAGTGTGATTGAAAGACAATAATTCACTCAAGCATTCATATTGAGGTTGATCGGTGATCTTCTGATGCCAAATAAATCTTAAAATCTGGTACATTTAAGGTGACTCCTACAACTAATCGACTTAAAAGAAGCCAAACGACTGAATTGAGGATTAACTATCTTGACTACATTGTACCGAGATATGTGCCGAGGAACTAAAGCATAGAAAATTAAAATTGGTGATTGTATACTCCTTTTTCAGTCACGAGCATAGTACCCCTTACCATTTTTATGTCCTCGAGAAAACTTCCCTTATCAATTTCCATTCGTAATAAGCTAAGATTCATTTAATAATATAATTATCATATTTTTTTCATTATTATATTTTTGGAATAACATATTATTTGAACAGGTAATGAGCTTAAAGATATTCGGTTATTGTTAGATCAACGGTCAGAAGCCAATGTTAGTTTTTGAGTTTTTCAATTACATAATAATTTCGTAAAGGATTTGAAATTTAATATTAGGTATGTAATAAAATTTATAATTTCGTATTGCAATTTGAATGAATGTCATTCTTTAATCTGAGAATACAAGAATACATCTCGATTGAATTTTTGACGAATCGTAATATTTGGCACATCTGATCGAGTGATGCACCAGTTTGTGTTTGTGTAAAATATTCCGCCCTCACTTCGGAACCTCAATGAACTTCACAATATTAACTTGTGAAGGAGAATCGATGAAGATTGGCCTAAATTCCATGCTAGATATTTCTACTTATGGGAACATATGTATGAATTCATGCCTATCAATGAACCAATTTTCAAACTGATTTGGCAACGTATTTGGATTACATGACACGATTTAAACTTCATGGTAAGCCATATCTATTGCCAAATGAGGAAAGGAGTAGACAAATTCGTCATACAAGACCAACACGACTCCACATGAAGCCGCGATTGGGAGTACATGCATCAAGTTCATCATCATCAGCTTTAGCCCCGACTTCTATACCGATGGGTGCACTTCCCAATCAGTATGGTTCATATTTTTCTAGTACATTTAATAACCCTATGTTTTTCACACAAACATCATATTATGCACTTGTTGGAAAAATCTCGATTTGAAAACAATTTTATTGTACAATAGAAATTTAAAATTTTGAAAATTGACCCGGTTTGTGATATTTATAGCAATAAACCTTAACTAAATTCGTACATTTCTTTTCGAATTAACGGATGTTCGTTGTTCCCAACTTTCAACCAAACGATCTTCTCCGCTATTCTCATACAGCGAACTGTTTCGAATGTAGGCTCGAACCAATTGAATCGAAACACAAAACTAGAAAAAGTTCTCTTCTTTTAGGGTGAAAACAGAAATTTTCTCTTCTTAATAGAAATCGATAGAATTGTTACTCCGAAAAAATATATATAATAGTTGAGAATAAATTCTCCCTATTTTTCGACAGAATAACAATCTCTCAAAGTTGTGTTAATAACTCTACTGGTGCCATCTATTTATAGGAAGAGAAGTTTGAACCCTTGTTGAGTTGTCATAGTTTATTTCAAATAGAAAAATAACATCCTACTTAGAATAGGACTAGGGTGGATCACACACCCTAGTATTTGGGCCTTTTTCACATCGGGCCCAATTACGAGTACTTCTTAGTCCTTTTTGACCCACTACTCTGTAATGTGATCCACCCTGATTCAGTTTTTTATTTCCTAAAATAAACTTTAATATTTATATATAAAATAATTTTTTATTCCTATTTTACCCTTAGTAAAATTTTGATAATTTTACCCTTGGTAAAATTTTGACAATTTTTCCCTAGTAAATTTCGAGAAAATATGTTCAATATTTCACAACTCAACATATTCACTATGACCGAATGATTTATTTTCATTTTTAGGCTTTAAAACAGTCTAAAGACATAAATTCATTCTTCCGATAATTTTTTTAAGTAATTAGTATAGGATTACAAATAGATCATTTCCATTTTTAGAAACCTACATTCATTTCCAAATAATTTTATTTATCCATTTCGGAGAAAATCATAATCATTCCTAAATATTTCTCATTTCTCTTTTCTTATTCATTTCAGTCATTTTTATTCTAACATGCAATTCATTTCCGGTTTTAACGAGCTAACGGAGAGACCAATTGGACATATGTAGTTGAGGGTCAAATTATTTATAATTAAGTTCTGGCTTTTCACCTATTAATTATAAACTCATTTAGTCATAAAGTCATTTCACTATAGAATCGTGATTGAGCTCTCCCAACGACATACCATTATGAAAGCAACTACTCAGTGCTCGTCCAATGACCTTGTCATAAATGTGTTACCCTCATAAAGATCTCTTTGGGATAATATCCGTTCTGCCAAAATGATCCTATTTTATCTCATGATAACCATTATATCATCATTCATGAAAAGTCAATCATTATCAAATAGTGATCAAGTCATCCATCATATAGACCGATGACCCGTGGCCATATTTACTTTTTATCAACCATGTAATGCCAATGACAAGATATCATTTACCCATGTTTTGGGCCATGAAATCCACTATTGTGAATGACGCTACATACTACAGAAGTCGTACACCCAACGTACCAACTTTCGGTTCCTTATCTATTTGAACTCAGGCTTTTACTTACATCAAAGTGTACGAGTCACGCATACGTAGTCCGCCATCCACTTAGGATTTAGGTATGCCACACTATGAACATCATAAGTGAATAAATCCATAAACGGATTCAGGATCTATTCTGCTTGGGTCCTGTCTGATGTACTATCAATCCAATTAGTCAAATCTATGTCTCTATCTTTTAGGAGTCATCTGCTCGAATGCCAAAGACAAGGCATCTCCCAAATTGGATTGATAGATGACATATTAGTCTTTTAATCACTTTGCTCATTTCCGATTAGACTAATGACATGTTTAGGTGTTTTCACTAATACAAGCTGTCTTTTCATATTACGTTCCGACCACGTAGTACCGCTTAGTATTAGTTAAACATTAGACAACCAGTGAGCAACATTTGTTTCTATTTTACTTTGTATGCGAAAACCATGTGAGGACAATATACAAAGTATTAATGTAATTCATGAATAGTTTTATTAACCAATTTATTCAAAAAATTACAACTGTACTTAGACGAAAATACTACACTTAGGGCACCATATCCAACAGTCTCCCACTTGCCCTGTAACATCCTGAAAAGGGCCTATGCATTTTTGGTTTAATTGTACGAAATGACATGTCTATTGTGTTATGAAAGTATTTTGAACATTTTTTGGAAACTTGGAAATGTATGGAAATGTTAAGTTTAAAGTGAACATTTTTGGAAACCTGGAAATGTATGGAAATGTTAAGTTTAAAGTGAACATTTTTGGAAACCTGGAAATGTAAGGAAATGATTTAGAAATGATTCAAAAGAGGAAAGTGAACATTTCGGAAACTTGGAAATGTAAGGAAATGTCAAGTTTAAAGAGGAAACGAAAATTTTTGGAAACTTGGAAATGTAAGGAAATGTCATAGAAATGTTAAGTTTTTAAGTTTAAAGAGGGGAAATTAAGGCAAGGTGGTCTTAAGAGAAAATGTGTGTAAAATATGACAAACAAACGGGCTTGGAAAAGTGGCCTGGAGATGCCACTTAGGGCCTCTGGAAATGGCGCCACATGCAAGGGTGTTGGGCCTGAGTTCGAGTCACTTGGGAAGCAAATAAAAGAAGTTTTATTTTTGCTTCCAGAAGCCAGAGGTGGACGACACAAGCTTTCTAGAAAGGAAGAGTTTTATTCTCTTTAATATTTGATTAATAAGGTGATAAATAAAGGATTTTTAATTAGATTATTTTCAAGGGATAATAAGGATTATTCTTTAATTATTTTAAATTAAAGAGATAAAATTATCACATAGGAAGAGTGATGGCCAAGCAGGGGACTCTAGCCTAGTAAATTCGGCTAAGGGAGGAAAAGTAAGGCCAATTTTCATTCACTCTTTTCTCTTTGCTTTTGCCGAATTTCTCAAGAAAATTCCCCTCTCTCTGCCGAATTTCCCTTGGTCTAGTAGCCTCTCTTTCATCGATTCCTCTTTCCTTCTTCTATTTTTTTCTCTTCTACTGTCAAAGCCGAAACCTTTTTGATCCCTGTCTAAGTCTCCATAGCCGCATATTACTAAAGGTTCAAGCAAGGGTGCCATCGACTGTGGTATTAAGGTAAGAACAATGGATTTCTTGTTGTTTCATCTCTTTTAATCAAGATCTAGGAATTTATTCTCTTGTTGTCTCTTGGCCGAATATTCAAGGAGGAATTTCGGGATTTTTTTTTGGATAGTTGTCAACTACAAGGAGAAAGGTTTCGGGATCTAAGGTAAGCAAACATGTATATTCGGCCAAGGGCCATTTATTATGTTCAATGTTGGAAATCAAATCTAACAAGTGGTATTTCGACAGAGACTAAGGCCAGGTGACTACTATCGGGATTAATATCCACAAGGTAAGTGATTATAAGGTTCGGTTAAGGCCTATTATGGTATTTAGATTTATTTCAAAAGCCGAAAACTAACCCGATAGGAGTTTTGGTAGTTAGCCGATTTCAAGGGTGAGCATAACAAAGATTCGGGACTTGATTCTTAAGTCAATCGGCAACAAGGTAGGTTTTAAGTGTACAAATCCTACCAGGATTTGGTTTTATAGCCGAATAGGCCTTTGCTAAATATTACCATGTTGACTGAATATAGGCATTAAAGATCTAAATCTGTAGATCAGTTTTTTAGATTTTCAAGGACTTCGTTAAGCGAATCAGGTGTGTACCCTACACCAATCTTTATAGATTCATGGCTTTAACTTAATATATGTTTTAATCTGAAAATATAAGAATATGGCTAAGGTACCGTGTTACGGTACAAAGTACTCAGGTACGCTTCCTACTCCTACTAGGATTACGAAATATGTTATATTTAACATGTGAAAAGTGACATGAATGTGAATTTAAGTATGATATGCATGATATGAATAATACGGGGCATTCGGGTTATATAAAAAAGGGCAAGTGAATGTGGTGACTTCGGTCTCACTATCTGAATGTGGTGACTTCGGTCACATTATCTGAATGTGGTAACTTCGGTTACATTATCTGAATGTGGTGTCTCATGACACAATTATCTGGTGGCTATGCCACAAATTTTATATGGGCGATGAGCACGTCGACTGCAGCGGCTGCCTTGGATGGTGTGTAGCGGATGGAGGGTTGACTTAGTAGTCCCCATGGTGTGCAGGTTGGTATGGGGATGTGTAGCGGATGGCAACTAGGTTTGGGTTCGGGTTGCATCATTATTTTATCTGTATATGAATATGCATGTGATATGATACGATATGCTTGATCTATTAAATTTTTGTGTTGGTTACACATTGAGTCTGCTGACTCACCCCGTTGTGGGAACATGTTTCAGGTGATGAGCAGTGATGGACCGGGTCGGCAGGAGCTTAGTGGTGGCCATGCGAAGTTCAGATTTTCCTTATTTTTGGACTCTTGTTATTTTAAGTATTTTATGATTTTATTTTGGGTTTTTATTTGATGTAATAAGGCCACAACTGAACTAAGTTATTTTCTATTTTACTCGCTTTGTTTCGACATTTTTAATTATTAAAGATTAAGTCAATTTGATTTAAAATAAACTTTCAATATTTTGTCACTTGAAAAAAAAGGGGGGCTTTCAATATAAAACAAACTCGTTTTCAACTCAAGCCCAACCTAATTCGAACTTTCTTCCAAAATCACTTAGAATTTTTTTCAAAGTGCCAACGAATTTGAACTAGTTTTCTTCGAAGAACATACCAGATCCGGTCAGGACTCGTGGGCCGGGTGTGGGATGTTTCAGTTTGGTATCAGAGCCTAGTTTAAAACCTCTCGGCCTGTGGGCTAAAGCCCAAAACATTTTCCAATCGAGCCAAATGAGTTTTTATGGAAGTATTTCTGAAAATAGGCAGGTTTTCTGGCATGGCACCTAAGTCTCCGACCCGCAGTCCACCAGGTAAGTACCCCTAACCATCTGTGTGATTATGTGAATTATGGAAGGATAGAAAAGGAATGGAACGTAGAATAGCATGATAGGAACTTGAACCCTAGGACTAGTCTACTCAAACATAAACACATAAGACTTAATTCCATTAAACAAACCTATGGCTAAGTCAACCGAGTTAGGGTGTGGTAACCTCTGTGCGCATGTCTAGGATTGGATCCGGAAGAGCCTGGTATTTAAGCAATCCTAGTGACTCACCTCCTCTTCGCAGGAATCCTACCTGGTGCGTAGCTTTGGTTCACCCTAACCCAGAAGGCTCAGTGGGTGTGGCAACCTCTGTGCGCATGTCTAGGAATAGTTTCGGTGGGAGCTTGGTATTTAAGCAGTCCGCGTGACTCACCTCCTCTCCACTCGAATCCTGCCTGGTGCGTAGCTTTGGTTCATCCTGACCAAGAGGACTCGGTCATATGCTAAACACAATAACTAAAACCCGAAAGGGAACTAGCCGTGTTTTTATAAAAACAACAAAACCCTAGTTTTAAAACTCTTAAAACTTTCTTTTTAAATTTGTGAAAACCATCTTTACAAATTTTCCGAAAAAAAAATTCCCGATTTATGAAATTATAAAAATACCCCTAGTGGTAAATTACAAACATGCCCTTGATTTATGAGATTTCCAAAATACCCGTGGTTTTAATCAAAACTTCATTATTTTATAAATGTTCAAAAACCCTAACTTACAAAATTACCAAAATATCCCTGATTTCTAAAATTTTTGCAACATCACTGTTTTGGAAAGTACAATTCTCAAAAAGAACCCTCAAAGTTTTGCAACTTTTAAAATATCCCTGATTTATTAGATTTTACGAATTTATCCCGGTTTGTGAAAAAATTACCGAAATACCCTCGAATTTTAAAATTTTTCAAAATACCCCAGAAATTCAAAATTTTCAAAATACTTTTTAACAAAATCAACAAGAAACTTTTTCTTTTAAAAAATTACGAAAATACCCCTATAAGACAAAATTACGAAAATACCCCTGGGTAGTGGAGAAACAACAACAATGAAAACTATAATGTTTCTCTGAATGAACGAAAGTTCATAATTGATTGATGGATGTATGAATGAATGAAAAGACTGTGTGCATGGATGTATACGAAAGAACCACTCCTAAAACTCTTTTCATAAAACTCATTCGTGGGTAAACAAGTGAAACAAAGACTAATTCATAAAACTTCTTAATCAGATCTCGACATTAGAAATGAGCTCTAGAGGACGTGGTCGTCGTGGACGAGGTAGAGGAAGGATGACTGTGTCAGAACCCGTTAGATCGGGTCAAGGGTCTGACAATGAGATACCATCGCCACCATCACCCCCAGCTGTTGGTGTTGAGCAGTAAGCTCAGAAGGGGGATGATGCTGTGTCGCAGGTTGTGCAGCGAGTTTTGGAGTTGGTGGCTGGTGTAGGAGGAAATTCTGGAAATCGAAAGTCTGTGCCTGAACGGCTCCGAGCTAATGGAGCCGAAATGTTTCGTGGAGTATCGGGTGTGGCACCCGATCTGGTGAAATCTTGGTTAGAAGCAACTGAGCGCATCATGGACGAGCTTGACCTGACCCCTGAGGAGAAGTTAAAAGGAATGGTGGCCCTGTTACACGATGAAGCGTACCAGTGGTGGTTAACTGTTCGGGATGGTGCCATAGCTGAGGATCTGACCTGGGAGTACGTTAAGGAAGCGTATCAGAAGAAATACGTTGGAACCCGGTATACTGATGAACAAAGGAAGGCTTTTCTGGGGCTGGTTCAAGGGAACAAGTCCGTAGCCGAGTATGAAGCTGAATTTTTGAGGTTGAGCCGGTATGCTCGAGGAGTAGTGGCAACTGAGCATGAGCGCTGTATCCGTTTTGAAGATAGACTAAGGGATGATTTGAGATTGTTGATAGCACCGCATCAGAAGCGGGAGTTTTCTGCTTTAGTAGAAAAGGCCAAGGTGGCCGAGGGAATTAAGGATGCTACCAAGCAGACTATGGACCGGAATAGGCCCAAAAGAGGTTTTGGATCGTCTGAGAAGGTTCAAAAGAGGCCTAGAGTGGACGGGCCGCGAGGTCAACAAGCTGGTACAGGATGGCAGTATCGTCCTTGTGAGCATTGTGGAAAGAAGCACTTAGGGGAGTGCTGAAAAAAGACGGGAGGATGTTTTAGGTGTGGGTCCAATGACCATACGCTCAAGGATTGTCCTAAGAAACCAGATGAAAGTCGACCAGCAGCTCAGAATGTTAGTCAGGCTGGTAGAGGAGGACAACAGCCTCAACGAGGTCGTGGTTCGAATAACAGAGGTAATGGTACTGGCATAGGACGAGGAACTCAGGGCAGAGGTGATGCTAATGCTGAGGCGAGGCAACCGGGTTTGGTTTATGCGGTTCACCGGAGGGAGGATGGAGACGCGCCGGATGTTATAACCGGTACGTTCTTTATTTATGGCAAGCCCTACTTTGCTCTTATTGATGTGGGCTCAACCCATTCTTATGTTGCATGTAGTGTAGTGGAAACACTAGGCCTAGACTCTGAACTTTCTGATATGCAGATGACTGTAGTGAGCCCATTAGGCCAAACTGTAGTGGTGGATAAGATCTTTCGGAATGTACCCCTAGAGATGCAGGGAGTGAACTTTCGGGCTGACTTAATGGAACTACCCTTTGGAGAGTTTGAACTTATACTTAGAATAGATTGGCTAGTAGAGCACCGAGCCGTATTGGATTGTGCGGCTAAACGTATGGAGTTAAGGACTCCGGAGGATGAAGTAGTAGTAATGATTGAAGAAAGGAGAAACTACTTGTCTAACGTAGTTTTAGCGCTGAAGGCTAAGAAAATGGTTAAGAAAGGGTGCAAGGCGTTCTTAGCCTTCATAAGTGCGTTGGGTGGAAAGAAAGAAGGTGTTAGTGGAGCTAAAACGGTAAGGGACTTTGAAGATGTATTTCCAGAGGAATTACCAGGCACCCCCAGATAGGGAGGTAGAATTTGGAATAGACTTGCTGCCGGGAACAGCTCCTGTGTCAATCGCTCCGTATCGTATGGCACCAAAGGAGTTGGTTGAGCTCAAGGCTCAAATTTAAGAGTTGTTGGATCGTGGGTTCATTCGACCCAGTGTGTCTCTATGGGGAGCACCGATCCAGTTTGTAGAAGAAAAGGCGGAACTATCTTTGATGTGCATAGATTACCGTCGATTGAATAAAGTGACCATTAAGAACAAGTATCCTTTGCCAAGGATCGATGACTTGTTCGATCAGCTGAAAGGGGCCGCGGTATTCTCGAAGATAGACTTAAGGTCGGGATATCATCAGTTGAAGGTGAAGGAGGCAGATATCTATAAGACCGCTTTTAGGACAAGATACGGCCATTATGAGTTTGTAGTAATGCCCGTTTGGGTTGTGAGCGCGACCAGCGTTCATGGATATGATGAACCGGGTCTTCCAACCCTATTTGGATAGGTTTGTCGTCGTGTTTATCGATGACATTCTTGTGTATTTGAAGTCGGAGAAGGAGCATGATGAGCACCTACGGATAGTGTTGCAAGTATTAAGGGAGAAGAAGCTATACGCCAAATTCAGCAAGTGTGAATTTTGGCTTAAGGAGGTGGTATTCTTAGGACATGTAGTATCCGCAGAAGGAATAAGAGTAGATCCTAGAAAGATCGAAGCAGTGTTGGATTGGAAACCACCTAGGTCCGTGGTGGAGATCCGAAGTTTCTTAGGATTGGCAGGCTATTACAGAAGGTTCGTGGAAGGGTTCTCGTCAATAGCCGCGCCTTTGACAAAGTTACTGAGGAAGGAAGTACCCTTTGAATGGACTGATAAGCAGCAGGAGAGCTTTGAAAAGCTTAAGAAGGTATTGACAGAAGCCCCAGTGTTAATTCGGCCGGAGGCAAGGAAGGATTTTGTAGTATACTGTGACGCTTCACATACGGGATTAGGATGTGTCTTAATGCAATATGGAAAGGTAGTCGCGTATGCGTCGCGACAGCTAAGGCCTCATGAGGTTAACTACCCAACTCATGACTTAGAATTGGCAGCGGTGGTTTTCGCCCTTAAGGTGTGGAGGCACTATCTCTATGGAGAAAGGTCAGTGATCTACACAGACCACAAGAGCCTTAAGTATCTGTTGACTCAGAAGGAGTTAAACTTGAGGCAGCGAAGGTGGGTGGAATTATTGAAGGATTATGATTGCTCGATAGAGTACCATCCGGGTAAGGCAAATGTAGTGGCTGATGCCCTAAGTCGGAAGGTTGTGTCGGATCTAAGGGCTATGTTCACACACTTGAGTTTATATGATGATGGAAGCTTGTTGGCAGAGTTGCAAGTCAAGCCCATATGGCTGAATGAGATGAAAAGGGGACAGTTGGCTGATAATGACCTAAGTGCTAAGTTACAGCAAGTACAGCACGGAGAATTAAAGGACTATGGCGTTAATGATGAAGGAGTATTGTGCTACAAGGGAAAAGTCTGTATGCCGAGAAATGAGGAGTTAAGACAAAGGATTCTTTGGGAGGCGCATAGTAGCCCTTATGCTATGCATCCCAGAGGCATTAAGCTGTATAGAGATCTAAGGGAACAATTTTGGTGGTCTGATCTTAAATGGGAAGTTACTGAGTTCGTGGGGAAATGTCTGACGTGTCAGCAAGTTAAGGCTGAACACCAAGTTCCATCGGGATTGCTACAGCCGCAGTGGAAGTGGGAGAGAATTACCATGGACTTTGTTAGTGGGCTTCCCCTTACGCCTACTAAGAAGGACTCGGTATGGGTGATAGTGGACCGTTTGACCAAGTCCACGCACTTCATTCGGTAAGAGTTGACTATTCTCTTGAAGTTGGCCAAGTTATATGTGGCGGAAATTGTGAGGTTACACGGTCGGTGTCAATCATCTCCGATAGAGACCCAAGGTTTACGTCTCGGTTTTGGAGAGCACTTCATCAAGCTTTAGGCACTAAGTTGGATTTTACAACGGCTTTTCATCCACAATCGACAGGCGATGCGAGCGAGTTATACAAGTGTTGGAAGATATGTTGAGAGGTGTGTGATGGATTTCGAGGAAGTTGGGAAGACTACTTGCCTTTAGCAGAGTTCGCCTACAACAACGACTATCGAGGCTAGCATTCGGATGGCACCATATGAAGCGTTGTATGGTCGAAGTGTCGAACTCCTACTTGTTGGGTGAGTTAGGAGAACATCGAGTTTTGGGTCCAGAGTTAGTGGCGGCGAAGAGAAGGTTGAGATAATTCGACGCGCGGTTAAAGGAAGCCTCGATAGGCGAAGTCATACTTGGACACTTAAGCGGAAGGAAATAAAGTTTGAAGTGGGAGACCAAGTGTTTCTGAAAGTCTCGCCTTGGAAGAAGGTGATGAGGTTTGGTCGAAAAGGGAAGTTAAGCCCAAGGTTTATAGGGCCCTATCGAGTACTGAAGCGAGTTAGACCAGTGGCATACCAATTGGAGTTGCCACCAGAGTTGCAGCAGATGCACGACGTATTCCATGTATCCATGCTACGTCGCTCCCAATCGGATCCATCTCATGTGGTACCAGTTGAAGAAGTGGAGCTAAGGCCGGACTTATCCTACGAGGAAGAGCCGATTCAAATATTGGAACGTGATGTGAAAGTGCTACGAACGAAGTCAGTTCCTCTAGTCAAAGTGTTATGGCGCAATCATGGATCGGAAGAAGCTTCGTGGAAGCCAGAAGAGGCAATGCGACAGCAATACCCTTAATTATTTTAGCTAGGAAATTTTGAGGACGAAATTATTTTAAGGGGTAGAACTGTAACATCCTGAAAAGGGCCTATGCATTTTCGGTTTAATTGTACGAAATGACATGTCTATTGTGTTATGAAAGTATTTTGAACATTTTTTGGAAACCTGGAAATGTATGGAAATGTTAAGTTTAAAATGAACATTTTTTGAAACCTGGAAATGTATGGAAATGTTAAGTTTAAAGTGAACATTTTTTGAAACCTGGAAATGTATGGAAATGTTAAGTTTAAAGTGAACATTTTTGGAAACCTGGAAATGTAAGGAAATGATTTAGAAATGATTCAAAAGAGGAAAGTGAACATTTCTGGAAACTTGGAAATGTAAGGAAATGTCAAGTTTAAAGAGGGAAACGAAAATTTTTGGAAACTTGGAAATGTAAGGAAATGTCATAGAAATGTTAAGTTTTTAAGTTCAAAGAAGGGAAATTAAGGCAAGGTGGTCTTAAGAGAAAATGTGTGTAAAATATGACAAACAAACGGGCTTGGAAAAGTGGCCTGGAGATGCCACTTAGGGCCTCTGGAAATGGCGCCACATGCAAGGGTGTTGGGCCTGAGTTCGAGTCACTTGGGAAGCAAATAAAAGAAGTTTTATTTTTGCTTCCAGAAGCCAGAGGTGGACGGCACAAGCTTTCTAGAAAGGAAGACTTTTATTCTCTTTAATATTCGATTAATAAGGTGATAAATAAAGGATTTTTAATTGGATTATTTTTAAGGGATAATGAGGATTATTCTTTAATTATTTTAAATTAAAGAGATAAAATTATCACATAGGAATAGTGGTGGCCAAGCAGGGGACTCTAGCCTAGTAAATTCGGCTAAGGGAGGAAAAGTAAGGCCAATTTTCATTCACTCTTTTCTCTTTGCTTTTGCCAAATTTCTCAAGAAAATTCCTCTCTCTCTCTGCCGTATTTCCTTTGGTCTAGTAGCCTCTCTTTCATCGATTCCTCTTTCCTTCTTCTTTTCTTTTCTCTTCTACTGTCAAAGCCGAAATCTTTTTGATCCCTGTCTAAGTCTCCATAGCTGCATATTACTAAAGGTTCAAGCAAGGGTGCCATCGACTGTGGTATTAAGGTAAGAACAATGGATTTCTTGTTGTTTCATCTCTTTCAATCAAGATCTAGGAATTTATTCTCTTGTTGTCTCTTGGCCGAATATTCAAGGAGGAATTTCGGGATTTTTTTTTGGATAGTTGTCAACTATAAGGAGAAAGGTTTCGGGATCTAAGGTAAGCAAACATGTATATTCGGCCAAGGGCCATTTATTATGTTTAATGTTGGAAATCAAATCTAACAAGTGGTATTTGAATGAGAGACTAAGGCCGGATGACTACTATCGGGATTAATATCCACAAGGTAAGTGATTATAAGGTTCGGCTAAGGCCTATTATGGTATTTAGATTTATTTCAAAAGCCGAAAACTAACCCGATAGGAGCTTTGGTAGTTAGCCGATTTCAAGGGTGAGCATCACAAAGATTCGGGACTTGATTCTTAAGTCAATCGGCAATAAGGTAGGTTTTAAGTGTACAAATCCTACTAGGATTTGGTTTTATAGCCGAATAGGCCTTTGCTAAATATTACCATGTTGACTGAATATAGGCATTAAAGATCTAAATCTGTAGATCGGTTTTTTGGATTTTTAAGGACTTCGTTAAGCGAATCAGGTGTGTACCCTACACCAATCTTTATAGATTCATGGCTTTAACTTAATACATGTTTTAATCTGAAAATATAAAAATATGGCTAAGGTACCGTGTTACGGTACAAAGTACTCAAGTATATTTCCTACTCCTACTAGGATTACTAAATATGTTATATTTAACATGTGAAAAGTGACATGAATGTGAATTTAAGTATGATATGTATGATATGAATAATACGGGGCATTCGGGTTATATGAAAAAGGGGAAGTGAATGTGGTGACTTCGGTCTCACTATCTGAATGTGGTGACTTCAGTCACATTATTTGAATGTGGTAACTTCGGTTACATTATCTGAATGTGGTGTCTCAAGACACAATTATCTAGTGGCTATGCCACAAATTTTATATGGGCGATGAGCACGTCGACTGCAGCGGCTGCCTTTGATGGTGTATAGCGGATGGAGGGTTGACTTAGTAGTCCCCACGGTGTGCAGGTTGTAACGGGGATGTGTAGCGGATGGCAACTAGGTTTGGGTTCGGGTTGCATCATTATTTTATCTGTATATGAATATGCATGTGATATGATACAGTATGCCTGATCTATTAAATTTTTGTGTTGGTTACACATTGAGTCTGTTGACTCACCCCATTGTGGGAACATGTTTCAGGTGATGAGCAGTGATGGACTGGGTCGGCAGGAGTTTAGTGGTGGCCATGCGAAGTTCAGATTTTCCTTATTTTTGGACTCTTGTTATTTTAAGTATTTTATGATTTTATTTTGGGTTTTTATTTGATGTAATAAGGCCACAACTGAACTAAGTTATTTTCTGTTTTACTCATTTTGTTTCGACATTTTTAATTATTAAAGATTAAGTCAATTTGATTTAAAATAAACTTTCAATATTTTGTCACTTGAAAAAAAAAGGGGGCTTTCAATATAAAACAAACTCATTTTGAACTCAAGCCCAACCCAACTCGAACTTTCTTCCAAAATCACTTAGAATTTTTTTCAAAGTGCCAACGAATTTGAACTAGTTTTCTTCGAGGAACATACCAGATCCGGTCAGGACTGGTAGGCCGGGTGTGGGGTGTTTCATGCCCTAGTGAAGTAATTAAGTCAGGTTTTACATTCTTATGCCCTCCGTGTGTTTCCTAAAGAGCTATCTAGCTATAAGAGTCTTGGCTAAACAAATCCCCAGGGTTTGTCCTTAGATGCTATTTTTTTACTACATCCACTATTCCGTCAAACACTCCCATCTCCCTTAATATATTTTTTCCTTATGTGGTTTCTTTTAGGTTTGGCTATATTCACACTGTTATAATGTCATGGCTTTTCCATACCTCATATTTGGCCCTCCATAATGAAGTTAACGATGTAACCCTGCTTGACACTTATTCACACTATGGACCCATCGTTTAAGAAAAAAGTACAACTCAATGTCGATTTCCTCAAATCCTGACATGTTTGGAATTCAAAATTAGTATATTTGATAGGAGTAAGATTTCCTTCGGAATACATAAGCATATAATCCCTCATTCTCCGTAAATACTTAAGTATATACTTAACTTCTTGCAAGTGTCTTGGTTTTGGATTTGTCTAATACTGACTTATCAACTCCACTACATAATAGATATCTGATCATATGCATAACATAACATACATGAGACTTCCTACTACTAAAGCATAAAGAACCTGACTCATATTATCTCTTTCTTCCGTTGTCTTAGGACAATACTCAAAAGAGAGATGAAATACCGATACGGAGGGTTAATTTCCCTTCTTCAAATCGTTCATTGCATGATACTTCAATATCTTGTCTATGTATGAAGCCTGAGATAGTGCTATCACTTTATTCTTTCGATCCCTCAGGATTCGAATACCTAGAACAAAATTAGTTTCTCCAAGTCTTTCATGCTGAACTGTTACGTTAACCACAATTTAACCGATAACAATGTCCCTACATCATTCCAAATGAGTAGAATATCATCGATATCTAAAATGAGAAAGACCATTTTTCCATCCCTTAAAAGTTTATAAACATAAGGTTCGTTTATGTTTTGTTCAAATCCAAAAGTCTTAATTGCTTGATCAAATCTTTGATTCCATGAGCAGTATGCTTGCTCAATTCCATATATAGATCTAAGCAGTTTGCAAACGTTATGCTCATTTCCTTTAGCTATATATCCGATGGGTTGCATTATGTAGATGCTCTCTTCAAGATAGTCGTTCAAAAATACTGTCTTGACATCCATTTTCTAGATCTAGTAACTAAGAGCTGTCGCAATGGATAGTAATATGCGAATTGACTTGAACATGGCAACCAGAGAAAAGCTTTATTCGTAATTGATGCCTTCTTTTTAAGTATAACCTTTTGCTACAAATCTGACCTTTTAAGTTTCCACTTTTCCATTCGTATTTCTTTTCCTCTTGTAGATCCACTTACACCCTATGAGTTTTATTCCTTCTGGTAAGTCTACAAGTTTCCATACTGAGTTGGAATACATAAAGTCCATCTTAGCTTTCATAGTTATTCTCTAGAGCTTGGAGTCAGCTCTCTACATCGCTTCGTCATATGTGAGTGGGTCATCATTTTCATGTTCAGCAGACTTAGTGTTAAAAACACTTCCACTAGATTGGAAGAATTCAGGCCTCTTAGATCATTTCCACTACGATGAGGCTACCTATGTTGCTGATCATTTGCAGGTCTACTATTAGGAGTTGGTTCTAGAACCATTTTCGTAAGGTTTTTTTATAATTTTTGAAAGCTCATCGAATACCTCTTTACTCCAAGGCTTGAAGCCATTCATGTAACTTTCTTCAAGGAAGGTAGCATGAGCTGAGATCATAACAGTTTGCTCTTTCGAGTTATAAAACAAACCACCATTTGTTCTCTTTAGATATCGCACAAACATGTACAATTCTGTTCGCGAGTTCAACTTCCTCGCATCTTTATCCAATACGTGGGCCGAGCATCCCTAAATCCTAAAATGATGAAGATTCAACTTCCTGTCATGCTACAATTCGTATGGGTATTCGATGCTCCTTTAGTTGGCACATCATTCAGAATATAGCAAGTCGTTTGTACAACGTATCCCCAAAAATATATTGGTAGCTTCGAATAACTTAATATCGAACATACCATGTCTAACAATGTTCGATTTCTTCTCTCTGTCACGCCATTCCATTATGGAGTGCCCAACGCAGTTAACTGGGATAGAATATCATTCTCCTTGAAGTACCCTAAGAATTCATCAGATAAATATTCCCCACCTCGACCAGATCGAAGTGTTTTATGGGTAAACCTAGTTGTTTCTCCACTTCCATGAAACTCTTTAAATTTATCAAAGGTTTCACTTTTGCGGTACATTAGGTATACATACCCATATCTGGAATAGTCATCAATAAAGGTTACATAATACTTGTAACCACCTATTGCACTAGTGCTCATAGGGCTACATACGTTAGTGTGCACAAGTTCTAGGGATTTTCCATCCCTCGTTCCATTTGCATTAAAAGATCACTTAGACATCTTACCTTTCAAGCAATATTCATATTGCAGAAGATCAACTTCTTTACGTGAACTTAAAGATGTCTTCTTTCACAAGTTTAGTGATTATTTCTCGATTAATATGATCAAGTCTCAAGTGCCAAAGTTACACCTCATTAGTGTGAGAGGTTTTAAGTCTTTTATTCGATATTTTAGTCTCAAGCAATGTGTACATTTTTGGTTTGACAAAATAGATATTATTTGACATCTATCCATTACTGATAAGATTGCGATTTCTAAATATTGCAACTCCATTATTAAAATACATGGTTAAATTGTCTTTATATAAAAATGTAACAGAAATTAAGTTTCTTTTGAAACTTGGTACATAGAAAACATATTCTAAAATAATCTTTCTAATATTATCAAAATAGATATGTAAATCTCCTACTACTTTAGTTGCCACACTTGTCCTATTCCTGGTCTGCAACGATAAGCTCTTATATCTAAGATCTTTTGTTTTCCTGAACCCTTGCAAAGAAACAAAAACATGATTAGTGACTCTCGAATCAATGGCCTAGTGGTCTATTGAGTCTTCCACTAAACAAGCTTCTATCATCAAGAGTTTCAAACATTTGCCTTTGGTAGCTAGGTATTCTTTTCACTCTTTACAGTTTGCCTTGGAATTAAATTAGGCGGTCGTGAGAATTGTTCAACTAGAGAATTTCATTAAAGAATTTTCTTAAAAATTTAATTTGAAAAATCTCAGTGATTTTTAGAAAAATTAATTTTTATTAAGTAAAATTAAATTAATCAAATTAACTAATATAAATATGATATGTTTGGAAATTAAATTTTAAGTCAAACGATTGGTTTAGTGAGTAATTGAACTTGAAAATTGGATCCAAAATAAAAAATTGAACCCAAGAACCAAAACTCGAGACTGAAACCCAAAAATTAATTGAATCAGGGCCTGTGTATGAAACTGGTTTGACGTTCCAACCAGTGGTTGGACCGAACCGATTGGGCCATCACTGGCCCGAACTGACCAGGTCCATTCGAGCAAAACGACAACGTTTCGAGGTGTCGGGGGAGTCGTGCAGGCGATGGCACTGTCGGGCATAGCAGCTGCGACGATAGCAATCCGATGATCGATGGATGGTTGGCAACGGTAGTTTCTCAGTGGTAGAGCAGTGGAAAAACGGGACTCCTAGTAGAACTCTATCGAATAACTTTATTTCAAAGTAACTTTTCCAAAGATAATATTCTTTTAAATAATTTAATTTAATATTTATCTAGATATTAATATGAGATATTAAATTTAATTTAATATTCAGATAGATAGTATTTTATTAATTTAATATTAATATGTGATATTAAATTTAATTTAATATTTAGATAGTTAGTATTTTATTAATTTAATATTAATATGATTAATTCTAATCCTAGTTGAACTTTCTCTATATAAAGAGAATATGAGTCATTATTCTTATACACTTGAATTTAAGAAAAGTTGTAGAGAGAAAATTCTCTATATAAATTATTCCAAAAATTTTCTAGAGATATTCTTGTTATTTACAACTAAACTTAGAAGTTTAGAGAAATTACGAAATTGTCCTATCGGTATTTTTGTGAAAAAATTTCTAATTCGAAGGGAGCCCACACTCGGCAGATATGAGCTTGAGGATAGTGGAAAAGACTACTCGGTCGCAGCATTCATTCTAGACGAATCATAAAGTTATGATTTTGATTAAGTGTTAATTACTTTAGATAACACAACCAAGTTCTTGTTTCGGGATTTTTTTTTTAAATTCTCGTTTTCCCTTAAAACATTTTTAGCTGCGTTTTCCAAATTCGATATAATTTTATAAGAAATTGCCCAAAATTTTTTTAAAAAAAAGTGTACTATTATAACTTTTTTTATATATTATAAGAATTAATTGCACAAAATTTTAAATTATCGCACAAGTTTTGAATTTGTTTTAAGGATGTAAAAAGTTCTAAAATAAAAAAAAAAACAATTAACTCCCTTTTTTTTATTCAATTGGATAATATTCAATTGGATAATTGGACTGTTAAAATGTACAAAAAAGACCCTCAAACTTTTTCAAAGAAACAATTAAGCCCCTGCTTTTTTTATTTTTGCACTCAATTGCCAAAATGCATCAAAAAGGCCCTTTGACTGTTAACTTTAATGGTTGACTATTAAAGCTAACTGCCCCTAATATTTTTCAATTAAAGTTGTCACGTGTCACAACCATGACGTGACATGTGACAAAAAAATAATAAAAAATAAAAATAAATAAAAATATAAAAATTATTAAATTTAATAAAAATATAACAAATATTTAATTTTTATTAAAAATTAGAAAAAGATTATAAAAATTGTAAAAAATTATAAAATTTTATAAATATCATAAAAAATTATAAAATATATAGAAATATAAAAAAATATATATAAAATTTATAAAGCCGTAAGAAAATGATAAAAATGTAAGAAATATAAAGTTCGTTAAATAATTATAAAAATAATCATACCAAAAGAAGCATTTTATAAATTTTCTATAACTTTTCTTGATTTTTATTTTTTATCATTTTTTTGCCACGTATCCCATTGTTTTGTGGTACGTGATGACTTTAATTGAAAAAAATTGGTGATCGTTAACTTTAACGGTCAACGGTGAAAGTTAATGGTTAAAGGACCTTTTTGATGAATTTTATAATATTTTTATGATTTTTATAAAATTTTATATTTTTTTACGATTTTATATTTTTTTTACAATTTTTGTCACATGTGACGTAGTAGTTGTGACACAGGGTGACTTTAACTAAAAAAATTAGAGGCAATTAACTTTAACGGTCCACTGTTAAAGTTTACGGTCAAAGGGCATTTTTGATGTATTTTGGTAATTGAGTGCAAAAAAGGCAGGGTTTAATTGCTTTTTTTGAAAATTTTTGACGGTTTTTGACGCATTTTCGCAGTTCAAGTACCCAATTGAGTGAAAAAAAAAAGTAGGGGGCTTAATTGCTGTTTTTGAAAAAGTTTGAAAGCTTTTTTGATGCATTTTGAAAATTCAAATATCCAATTGAGTGAAAAAAAATTACTTTCTTTTTTAAAAAAATTTGAGGACTTTTCAAAGAACTAATAATATACTGTATTATTAATTTAGATGTTAAAATGCGTCTAACATAGTATATTTGAAATAAATGAATCAAATTATAAATGCATAGTCATTTATTATATAGAAAAATTGAATTTACCATTTTAAAAGAATACGAAATATTATTAAAATTTAATATCTGACTTGTTACCTTTTAAAAAAAAAAGTTGTACATTGTTGATAAAATTTATAAGGGCTAATTTTTAAATACATTAAATTTAAATTATTCATGTAATAGATACATATATTTACATTTTGATCAATTTATTTTAAATATATTTCATATTAAATTTGAGTCAATATTTAACCTCTAAACAAATAATTTAACTTAAAAAAATTTTAATTAATCAATATTTTAAAAGTTCAATAAAAAGATTTTGAAGTTTAATAATTAATTTTAATGTTTTTTATAACAAAACCAATTTAACATTTGTATCATATTTTTTTTTATAACAAGTACATTTTAAAAGTTTTTTCTTTCAAAAAATCAGTGTGAGGTGTATTAAAAGTAGAGGTGTTTATAAATAGAGCTGAGTCAGATTTAAATTGATCTTATTTATGATATTATTATATTTTATATTTGTCAAATTCGATCCGACCTAAAATATAAACTTAAAATTTACCAAAATTCACCCATTTTTATAAATGATTAATCCAAACTAGTTTTACACTTGTCCATGTTAATTTTTAAAAATATATATAGTTTTAATTTAATATTTAATATTATAGATAATTTTTAATTAAAATTTTAAATTTAGATATAATTTTTTTTATAAAAACTCTAAGACTCAACGACTTAACATATATATTTTAAAGTTTATATATGGTATTATACTATATATTTAATTTTATGTAATATATAAATTACATAATATATAAAAATAATTTAATATAATATATATTACAAAAATATAATATGGATCAAAGTATAAGCCGAGTTTAACTTTAAATGTTAAAATTCAAACACAATTCATATTTTAAATAGGATTGACGCTTTTATTCAACCCATAAATTCGCATAGTGAAAAGCAAGTCAAATTTTAATACCAGCTTCAACATAAGATTTATATCCTAACTCCAAAAGAACACTAACCGGTATTTTTTAGTTTTTACAAAAGTGACAGCCTACTAAATCTTAACATTAAATTTTAGTATTAGTCGCTATATTTTACGAAAGTTATTGATTTAGTTTTTATATTTTAAATTTATCAATTTTTATCTATATACTTTACAAATTGATTAATTTTAATTTTTATACTTTTCAAATTATAATATTTTAGTCCTGACTTGAATGGTGATAGTTAAATCTATTTAATAAATTCTATTATTAGTACTGTACGGTTGTATCATGCGTATAGTTGTAAATTTAATTCATATTTTTCTAATTGGATCATTCTATACTTTTTGAATATTGAAATTTTAGTATTAACATAAAAAACAGTCATTGATCTATTAACTGGATTTTTAATGAGTAATATATGAAAATAATAAACTGACATGACATTAATTATAATAATATGGTTGACGCACCATATTTTAACTTAATGAATTTAACCGTTATCGCTCGGTAATAATTGAAATTTTAAATCTTAAAACATATAAATATTTAAAATGACGGAATTAAAATATAAAGATTAAATGAATTTAACCAATATCGATGTAGTGGTGATATTTAAAAAGGTTGGATTAGGATACTTGGATTCCAAGTGAGATAGAGAAGGGCAGTCCAATTTATATAAATGGCAGAGGATGTTGAATTATTCAGCAAGCGATTGGCAGCAGTCCCGTAGATGGCAATGGATGAGCCACACACGCCTCGTCATGGTTTCCTCAATGGATTCATTCCAATGTGCCTTCCAATCAATTTGTGCTCAATGAAAAGCAGGCGCTCAAGTACACAAGCCATTAATTATCCATTTTTACAAAGGAGTGATGCAACTAGGTTAGCTATCTAACGCCAATTCAACAAGTCATCACTTCACCCATTTTGCTTGTAAGTTTGCTAAAATAATTGTGAAGAATTATAAACCGTATTTAACGAGCATATATGACCTAAAATGCCCTGGCTGTATTAATTGGTATTGTAATTTCGGAGCCAATAATGTGCATAAGAAGATCCTTTCAATTTGGGGAGGGAATTTTTCGGATAAATTATATTATAGTGAGTAACATCGTAATTGTTTTTCGAGACAAATAATATAAAAATATTATCACTAATTAAATTTATAAGAAATATATAATAAATAAAAGAGTTTAATTTTTTCGGATTACGTCAGAACTTTCTTTTAATCAAATGGCGGGCACAATAAAAAAGATCACCTCTAAATCATTCTAGATAAACATTTAAGAATGTTAAACTAATTAACAATAATTATAAAAAAACTAATTAACATTTAAGCAAGTAATCATGGATTACTAATGTTAAACAATTCACAAATAAATAACATATTTTTTTATGCCACATTTAAACAAAAAAACTGTATTTAATTGAGGCAAAAATATAAAATGCATGTGAACAATTTTCATGAATTTTGAAAATTTAAAGAATTTTAAAACACAATTTTATTTTAACTAATTAAAAAAAAATCCTTAAAACTAAGCTTGATAAGCGTGCAGCAAAGAAGCCCATTACGTATTGAGTAGAGACCTAACAAGGATTCTTTTTATATATAAGTATGTATTAGACCATAAGGTAGTAAAATAAAAAGTTAAAAACATTAGCCCATTGTGTATTGTTCTCAACTTCCATCTTGATGGGTTCAAAACACAAATCCCCAAAATTTTCCCAAATCTAGATTGAATCCAAATTGAAAATTTCCCACACTGAAATACAATTTTGAAATAATAAATTAATTAATCACACAAATCAAGTGTTAAATCATTCCCTGTTGAATACTAAATTACATTAGAATCATGTTAAATAGTTATATTTATTATTGAATTTTAGGGACAGGCCCACTTGGTTGAAAGGTATAATTGTAGATTTAGTCTCTCTCAAATATTAATAATTTAGTTTAGTTATTTTTAGCTTTTTATTAAATGAAAATTTGCATTTTTTGTCCCTCTCATATATTAAAATTTTAATTTAAACCATTTCGATAAAAAAGAATTTAACTTTGCCCCTTCCAATTTTTCCACTTTCTCTCGACCCCTCATTGCACATTTCTTGACTTTGCCCTTAGTCTATAATTAATTTAATAGAAGCACCATTTAATAAATTATATTAGTAAGTGTAGCTATCAAGAACCAATAGGAGGAGAAGTTGGCGAAGGCAAAAGGCGATTCACCCTTAAAGGGCGGAAAGTCGTCGTAAGAGGTAGAGAGGGATAAGGATGAAGGAAGAGAGGGAGAGACCATTTGCAGAGAGGAAGAGAGAGAGAGAGAGACTATAAGTATCTTGTTGGCAGTAAGGTCGCATCTTGTCCCCTTGGAGAGATGATTATGTGACCTTATAAATCGATGATGTGATGATGTAGGGTGGATTAATAAGCGATAATTATCCCATCACAATTGATTTAGGTCTTGAGTGCCAACTGGCCTTACTTCTAACGGAGGTAGTTGATGGCGATGGCATGTCTAAGGATGTGATGTTTAAGGGTGATGTATGGAGGTGTTGCAAATGTGGTATAACAGTAAGAAAATATAGTCAATTAAAGCAAAGAATGAAATTCATATTTGATTCTAGGTTTATTCATAATCAATAGAACTCTTCAAAGGAGATAGACAACTTATGTATGAAAAGTTATTAGTTATGTACTTGTCGTACACTTGATAATTTTATTATTCAATTAATGTTCTTTAAAAGAAAAGAAACATATGTCTTGTAGACAATATAACAATGCATACTATCCTTAAGGATAAGAAACATTTTTCTAGTTTGGTAATGAACGAACTAATCTTTGGTAGTACAAAATTAATTTCAGGCTCTCAATATGGTAATGGAACATGTTAATCTTTCATAGTACAAAATTATGTCAAGGCTCCAAAATATCTAATACATTATTATTCGAAGAAACAAAGCGATAATTAAGGCAATATTTTCTAGTCAGTCTCAAATAAATTATTTTTTTTTAAAATGATATATGACCACGCCCCAGCATGCGTGCACTGGGATTGAGAATCAAAACTAATACGACAATCAAAATGGAATAACTACGTGGGATGTCTGCAAGTATAACAGGTCAGTTGTAATATAATTTATACAAGGTACAAGAGTACTCAGAGGATTGAACCCACAAGAGTCAGAGATTGAGTGAATTCTAGCTAATAACACACAATTAAAGAGTCTAAACAACTACTACCTAGATAGCAGAGATTGGCAAGCCATGAAATTGAGAGTGTTTAAACTAATTTACTAGCTAATTACCAAAAGGAATAAATCGTAAAGCATATAAATCTAGGAAACTATTCAGGCAATAACAAACGGTGGTTGTTTGACTTCAATGTGGTTAACTAATCATTGAATTAGGGAACTAAAATGTTTAAACTCCTAAAGTGACTCTATTTTATCTCTCAATCTCTATTTTACCAAATTAGACAAATTAGTCTAGTTTATCTCTCAATCTCACCCGACTACCTTGGAACTAATGAATTGGTTCCCAATAAGATTACCTCTCGGTTTCACTTATCTTGATTTACCCTTAGGGGTGTCAGTCCTAAGTTTTGAAGTTCATTCAATTTAATCCAATTTATTGCAATTTAGTCGCTGAACCAAAAATTAGTTTACCCACATCTCCATCAACCAACCTCTTAGGGTTTAGTTACCCATTAACATATATAAGCTAATTAACATCAAAGAAAAACACATAAAAGCCATTAATATAAAACTTGAACAAAAAGATGAAAGCTTTGGTTTTTACTTAGAAAGAGTTAAAAGAAAAGCAACTAACAACAAAATAACAAGAAAAATAAAGATGAGATTTTTAATAGATGAAAATAAAACCAATTGAAATAACATTAAACTAGAGATAAAAATGTCATTACAAGCAAGTAAGAGGTCCTAAACATGTAAATAAACCTAAGCTACAATGTTAACTAACTTAACTAACATTAAAAATGTAAAGGAAAACAAAGAAATAAGCAGAACTTTAAATCTACCGTTACGAAAAAGAAGAACTAAAACCGTAGAAATGAAAGAAAAACTAATATGACTAAAAATTGTGCCTAATTCCTCCTCTTTCATAGCCATTTTTGGCTCTTTTTAGCAACTGTTCTAACCTCTTTTTCCTGACCAAAGTTCCCCTCAACATGTCTTTTTTATTGGTGTTTCGATTAAGCAAGGACTACTCTCGAAGTCAAATTTTGTCTTCTCATGACAGTCATATCGCGATACCCATGGTCTGGATATCGTGATATCATCGACAGTCTCAAAATTGGGAGTTCCCTTGAAGGCTGGGTATCGTGATACCCAAGGAGGATATCGCAATACCACTGTAGGTGGTATTCATTCTTCTCTTCATTTTAGGACTGTCAAGGGTATCGCGATTTCCATGCTTCGATATCGCAATACCCCCTCCTTGGTGATGTTTTCGCTCAAAATCGGGCTACCATTAAGTTCCTACAACACTCAATCAATTGTTAGGTTCCAAATGGAGTATTTGGCCAATTTGGGTTTCAAAATGAGTACAAAAACACATTAAACACATATTGAATAGAAAATCTAAAAACTACACTAAGCTATAGAAAATACAGTAATTTGCTCGAAAGCAAGTTTCTTAAGTACAACGAGGAAGCCTAATTTGACATATCAAATTACAACAGATCAAAATACATTGTAACAAACATCATATTGAGACTGTGGATGGGGAGACAATTAATTATATCTACTATATTGGGTAAGAATTTTGTATTGAAAAACTATATCTTTTTCTTTTAGTTGGTGCTATGTATATATTACATTGGTTAAATCATATGAGATGATAAATCAAAAGTTTACATAAACATCCTTGAATCATGTACATAGCAAATCAAAAGTTTACTAGTCTAAATATACTAATTAGTTGGCATGATCAGCTAGACCGTCCTAATCAATAATGACGTGACAAAATAAGAATTTACATGGATATTTATTAAAGAACCTGAAGTTTGTTCACTTACCAAGTGTGGCTTCTTAAAGAAGATTTATTAAACTTCTCTAACAAAAGTTGAATTAAATATCTTGCATTTTTAAAAGAAATATGGGTCCATTTTATCTAGAAAATGGATGTTTTTATATGATTTTAGTAGATGCATCTACTAGATAATCACATTGAGTTATCAACTTGCAACCTAGTCATTTGCAAGATTACTTGTTTAATAATTTTATTTAAAAAAAACTTCCAGATTATACAATCGAGACAATTCTTGCCAATGTTGGTGAGCTTATTACTCAAACTCTCAATGATTACTATAAGTTAGATTGTCGGTACGAGTAAGTATCATAAAGCCTGATGTTCATACGTATAAAATGGTTTAGTAGAATTAATGATGCGATCCTGGTCGCATCATGGTTCGACTCCATTCGACGCCATTGAGAGTGGCCTAAACTTGAGGGGCCCAAGTGCAAGATGAAACACCTCATAGGCCTGATTGATTGCTGGGCCAATGTTTTTAAGGACTTTTAATTTAATTAAGTTTTATTTAAATTAATAAGTTTGCATATTTTAATTTTAACTTGCACTTTGTGTGTTCTGCATTTAATAAAGTAATGCATTATGTAACTTTCATGTTAGTTTAGTATGCATCGTAAATAATGACTTGCATTATGAAACTTACATGTTAGTTTAAGTCTGCATTATTAAATTAAGTCTTGCATTAAATAATTCATCTGTTTATTTAGTTTGCATTTTTAAACCATGCATTTAAGCATTTTAGTTTAATAAATGAGTTACTGGTTTTAATTCAACTCATTTTAGTTTATTTGAGTTTTATTGGACTTCATTTAATAATATGCTTATTTAATTAATCTAGTTACTAGGATAATTTAATGAAGCATGAGTTTAAATTTATTTAATTTTGCTTCTTTAATTAAACTATTTGCTGCATTAATTGATGTCTTTGCTTTTAGTTCATTTATTGAAGTCAAGTGTTTAATGTGTTGAGTTTAATAGGTGTTTAAATGTGTTTAATATGTTTGTTTTAATGTGTTAGTTGCAGGTGACTTTTCAATTGGAAACCATTACATTTAAGGGCTATTACAAATTGATTAAAGAGACTTTTCAAGTAAATTTAGTTACATTCAAGGGGAAGCATTTTTGTTCATTAAAAGGAGTTGTTATCATTCATTTAAGGGAGCATTATACATCATTAAATTCAGCCGCAGCCTCTTTCATCTTCCATAACCGATTGTTGATTAAAGTGATCACTTCATGAGTTAATTTTTCATTAAAGTTGCTGGTGTCCATTCGGTTGACCAAGGGGATTTCAAAGGTTTTTCCTAAGTATTCAAGACCATTGATTCAGCTGAATTGAAGCGTATTGAAGGGTGGAGTTATTTAGTTTGGCATTCCAAGAGTTTTTGAGCTTTATTTCAGCTCATTATTAGCTTATTAAGTTAATCATATGTGACCATTCAGTTAGCCTCTTTTAACACTATAAATAGTTGTAATTAGCCTATTGTAGGGGACGTTTGACTTTTTGATCCTTAATCAAATTTATGAACATTGTGTTCTGGAGTGAGTTATCTCCTCTCTATTTTTCGTACAAGTTTCTTAGACTTATCAAGCTTGCTTGTGGCGTCTTTTGACTTGTTCATCCATCTCCTTATACCATCGGTTCTTACTTTGTTAAGTAATGGGTCGAGGTCTATCTTCAAATTCCATCGTTCACCTTAAACCAAATAGAAATCGGGGTGACACTTTCATATAGTGTTGAATCGTTTCTTTCATTTAAGTTCACTTTTCCATTCCCACAAATTATCCTCTACTTAATTTATCTCCATTCATACTCAAATCGATCCATTTCCAAACACCATCTTCCTTTCTTAATTCTAGCTAAACCTAACCTTCCATCTTCTAAATCGTTTCCATCATTTCTCAACCTCCAATTCCTAACTTAAATGCATTTCTAAGAGCAACCCTATTCAAAGCTTCCGCAAACTTAACCATATTTTCTATTATTTTTCCCGAAGACTCAATCTCTCCTCGTAGACGATCGGGAATCTTACATACGACTTGACTCACCTCGAGGCGGATCGTATCATTTGGTATCAAAGCTAGAAAACGAGGAGCTCCAACGACGACATTTGTATCAAGCTGAAAGTAGGTTCATAAAACAATCGAAATTAAAAAAAAATTCAAAGTTGTAATTTAAAGTTTTCTTGTGTTAATTTCGTGTATTTGAGTTTAAAAAAAATACGAAAAAAACGAATATAAAAAAAAAGTGAAGTTTTCTTTTGAAAGTTTTGCAAGGTACCTGTTGTCTTCACTCTTCTTCTCTGTTCCCAATCCCAAAACCATCATTCAATTCTCATCATTCTACCCAACACCACACATACCCCCATTTGCCTTTTCTTTGTTTTCAGCCTACCCGATACCCAAACATTATCCCTTGTTAACTATTGTTGTAGCCGACCCTCAAGCCGCTTTAAGTCTATTCGAAATGAAATACGAATTTGTGAGAGAGAGACGAGCGGTAAAAGGCACGAGTGTACTCATTAGAGAAAAAGCCATAAAACGAGTGAAACACGAGTGGAGCGATTTTTTCTTTGTGAGTGACTTGTGAGAATTTTGTGGTGAGGAACTCATCTTTCTATTTTAATTTTAATACTTCTTCTTTTTAGTAAATAAACACGACTAAAGATGAATTCTCAGCCGAATACTTCCAATACTTGGTGAAAGAAATGGACCGAATGCTCGAAAGAAAGCTAAGTCCAATACAAAAGCGTTTGGGGAGTGGAGGAAAAGGCTCAACGGAAGCAAAACACACCACGTTGAGAAACGGAGTTGCGACCATCACGAAGACTCATTTCTGATTACTATTTGAGAAGAGATTATCATCGAGATTCCCGCTCAACAAGGCTTCCAAAACAACAAGAAGAAAGCTACAAGTTCAAGGCTCTTCGACATAACGAACGAGAAAGTACGAGCTACTCTTCGAACGCTTCAAAGATGTCACGCACGAGGAATCTTTCACGAAGAATCGATCGTGATATCTATGAGAACATTTTCTCTTTCTTTGAGGTAAATCCTTATATTTTCGATTCTTTTGTAACATCTACAAGTTGTAATAAAATCAAAAAAGAAATAAAGAAGAAAAAGAAATAGAAAAAGAAAAAGAAGAAAACGAAAAGGAAAAGGAAAAAGTAAAAGAGAACATTGAAAACGAAAGAAAAGAACTCGAATTGGAAAAAGAAACAAAAGAACAAGATGAGAGAGAAAAAGTGAGTGTTGATTCAACTAACCCATTTGAACTTTGTTCTTGTTCTGTTTCTTCTCTTCAGATTCCCGAAAGTCCGAAAGATGATTGTCAACTTCAATACCTCCCCCACAAAGGACGCTTTTGTATCAGAAAAGGTAAAATTGAAAATGGAGTTGAACCACACGAGCCGGAAGGTAAGCGAGGTAAGGAAATTCTAAACGAGTCACGGCAATCTGATTTGAAATTTGCCAATGAAATTTCTGGTGACTTAGTTTTTAAAAGATTCCCTTATTCTCCTCCGATTAACTTTTACTCTTTGAATATGGTTGATATCTTTCGTTCTGTTCAACAAACCCATTTGATTTTTCAAAATGACGAGATTTCACAAAAAGCAAATAAATTGTTCAAACATGGTGATTTCGTGAATCAATTTTTGCCTCTTGAAAAATCTTTAAATTTGTGCAATTCTATTTCGATGATTGCAAAGAGTTTTAATTATATGTTGCCGTGTATGCAAATATCTTTTTGGTTTAACATGTTTGATTTAATGAAACCGTTGTTAAATTTTGACTTAAATAATCAAACACATGTTTTTAAATCGGGAATATGCATTGGTACATTTTGTGAGAGAATCGAGCAACATCGATTGAGTGTGAAAAAATTCTATCATTTTGATATGTAGTCTTTGGATAAGGTAATGAAAATTGCTCAATTTGTTTTCAATTTATATTCGTTCCTTAAACAAGTTCTGTGGCTGTACTTGAAATTTACATTTCATTCGAAAAAGGTTAATTCGATCGCGAAGCCTCAACTACACTATGATACCGAGGAGAGAAGGTTCGTATTAGTTGCAAAAGGTAAAATCAACCCATATCCTTCTACCCATAAAGGTAAGATGCTTGAAAACTTTAAAACGTTTCCGTTCTCCCTGGATGGTAATAAGCTTTGCGTTGATGAATTGGTTGTCGTAAAACATCTAGATTGTGATATGCTAAAATGTTCTATTTTGCCTGTTGATGATCTATCTGTTTTAATGGATGATAAAAAGATTCATGTTTTTGATAAATTTTATAATTCTTGTGTAAGAGAATCCATAGTCAATCGTCTAATGCATAGTATGATTGTGCAAATTCGTGAGCCATGTTATTCATTTCAAATATCTGCTTGTGACGATTATGTCTACCATTTGATTTGCTACTCGCATGATAATCATGACTTGTGGACTCCATTTAAATCGTATACATGCATTGAAGCCTATTTAATTTTGTTTCAAACATTTGATAAGGCATTATTTCTTTTGTATGGTAATCTGATTCTGCTCATCCACTTGCGTTATACTTGTGTTGATATGTTTATGCTTGAGTTGCAAATTTGTTCGAAGCATTATTTTTTAACTCATGGTAATCGAGTCACTTGGGTGGTTATCCACATGCGTCCTATTTGTTTTGCTCCAATTAAGCATGGGTGTCAATTCTGCTTGCTTTGCTTATTGCTAATTCACGGTTATTCTTTTCAGATGAATAGATTACCATCCGCCTCGTTCGACCGAGGAAATCCGAGTAAAAGGAACTATGTCCTCAAGAACCAACAACTCGATTCGAGGACGAATCGCTTTCAAGAGGGGGGTATGATGTGATCCTGGTCGCATCATGGTTCGACTCCATCCGACGCCATCAAAAGTGGCCTAAACTTGAGGGGCCCAAGTGCAAGATGAAACATCTCATAGGCCTGATTGATTATTGGGCCAATGTTTTTAAGGACTTTTAATTTAATTAAGTTTTATTTAAATTAATAAGTTTGCATATTTTAATTTTAACTTGCACTTTGTATGTTCTGCATTTAATAAAGTAATGCATTATGCAACTTTCATGTTAGTTTAGTATGCATCATAAATAATGACTTGCATTATGAAACTTACATGTTAGTTTAAGTCTGCATTATTAAATTAAGTCTTGCATTAAATAATTCATCTATTTATTTAGTTTGCATTTTTAAACCATGCATTTAAGCATTTTAGTTTAATAAATGAGTTACTGGTTTTAATTCAACTCATTTTAGTTTATTTGAGTTTTATTGGACTTCATTTAATGAGATGCTTATCTAATTAATCTAGTTACTAGGATAATTTAATGAAGCATGAGTTTAAGTTTATTTAATTTTGCTTCTTTAATTAAACTAGTTGCTGCATTAATTGATGTCTTTGCTTTTAGTTCATTTATTGAAGTCAAGTGTTTAATGTGTTGAGTTTAATAAGTGTTTAAATGTGTTTAATATGTTTGTTTTAATGTGTTAGTTGCAGGTGACTTTTCAATTGGAAACCATTACATTTAAGGGCTGTTACAAATTGATTAAAGAGACTTTTCAAGTGAATTTCGGTTACATTCAAGGGGAAGCATTATTCTTCATTAAAGGAGCTGTTGTCATTTATTTAAGGGAGCATTATACATCATTAAATTCAGTAGCAGCCTCTTTCATCTTCCATAACTGATTGTTGATTAAAGTGATCACTTCATGAGTTAATTTTTCATTAAAGTTGCTGGTGTCCATTCGGTTGACCAAGGGGATTTCAAAGGTTTTTCCTAAGCATTCAAGACCATTGATTCAACTGAATTGAAGTGTATTGAAGGGTGGAGTTATTTAGTCTGGCATTCCAAGAGTTTTTGAGCTTTATTTCAGCTCATTAGTAGCTCATTAAGTTGATCATATGTGACCATTCAGTTAGCCTCTTTTAACACTATAAATAGTTGTAATCAGCCTATTGTAGGGGACTTTTGACTTTTTGATCCTTAATCAAATTTATGAACATTGTGTTCTGGAGTGAGTTATTTCCTCTCTATTTTTCGTAGAAGTTTCTTAGACTTATCAAGCTTGCTTGTGGCATCTTTGACTTGTTTATCCATCCCCTTATACCATCGGTTCTTACTTTGTTAAGTAACGAGTCGAGGTCCATCTTCAAATTCCATCATTCACCTTAAACCAAATAGAAACCGGGGTGACACTTTCATATAGTGTTGAATCGTTTCTTTCGTTTAAGTTCACTTTTCCATTCATACAAATTATCCTATACTTAATTTATCTCCATTCATACTCAAACCGAGCCATTTCCAAACACCATCTTCCTTTCTTAATTCTAGCCGAACCTAACCTTCCATCTTTTAAATTGTTTCCATCATTTCTCAACCTCCAATTCCTAACTTAAATCCATTTCTAAAAGCAACCCTATTCAAAGCTTTCGTAAACTTAACCATATTTTCTATTATTTTTCCCGAAGACTCAATCTCTCTTTGTAGACGATCGGGCATCTCACATATGACCCGACTCACCCCGAGGCAGATCATATCAATTAATAATTAAATGTCTCCAACTAGTAGTTAAACCCTATATTTTTGAGAACACAATTTTTGAATCCTATATTTTTGAGAACACAGTTTTTGAATATGTACGCATCATGCCAATAAGTTGTGGTAAATACTCCCCATTACAATTGCCTTTTGGCCAGGAATCACATACAACCCATTTTAGAAATTTGAATGTGTGATATATGTTTAAGTTGCTCTACTACAATGCCCAAAATGAGTATTCAAAGAACGTTGGGAAATATACATTATTTATGAGTCTCCTTGTATTAGTAAATGTGTTGAATAAATTAGAGATTCAATTATAACATGATTTGTGATTACTATTTAATTTGATAGTATTTCTAACAGTAGGGGAGAGAGAAATCATAGCTAGATGAAATAATACTTGGAATGAATTATCATTAAGTGTTATATATTAGCTAATGTTTTGATTTGAAACTGGACTCCTGATAGGACAACTTGTTAGCTTAATTGAAGGTAATGTATGCCTAAAGCATGGTAGTTCGATTGGTTCCAAAGATGAAATTTCTTGTAAAAGAAAAGAATAAATCTAGATGGTTATGTAGCAGAGGCGGTACTCTAGAGGAGTGATAAATGCTAAAAGTAACATGTTTTAGCCTCATTTTTAATGCATTTTTGGATGATTATTCGATTTAAAATGGTGAATTTTATGCTCCTAATCTTTTAAATTAATGTTTATATACTTAGGAGAGCATTTGGTGGCAAAAGGAGCGAAAAACGATCAAAAATAAGAAAATCAGAGCAAGTTGCAAGAGTCACACAGGCTGGACACACGACCGTGTGAGCCACACGGGCTACCACACGATTGTAAACGGAAAAATGTATAGTATTTTTCCTTTGTAATTTATCACCATTTTACTTAAATCCGTTGTTAAAACTAAGTAATTATTTAATAAATTAATGTAATATGTGAAAATATGAAATTAGGACATAGAAATTATTAAAATGTGATTTTATGCTTTATTATATAGTTTTCATGCAATAAATGGCTTACTTTATATTAATTTGAATATATTATATTTTTTAAGACATAAAGTGGGCCATGCATGATTAAATTAAATAATAAAATATAAAACTATATTTAATAATTCATTTTAAAATATTTCATTAATAATTTGGGTTTTAATTAATTAATTAAATTGGATAAATTTTATTCTTTGGTCTTCTAACTTGTTGATTTATTCTAGACAGGTCTGATAGCTTTGTTGGATTACAAAACCGTCCAAATTGGAGACCAAGTCAACCCAATATTCGGCTACACATGGCTGTCCATTTAAAGCATTCTTTGGTTTAATTACACAAGGTCCTTGCAGTGTTGAAGAAATTAGAGACTTGCTTGAAGATTTACGATTGACCGAGTTTCAGTCTTGAGTTGAGTGGCATCCAAAATTGCTGAAAAATCAAGAAAAAATCAAGTCAAAAGCCACTAAGCATGGCCAGCCACAATTTGAGGAGATTTGAAGAGGTTAACATCCACTATTTTTAGCAAACTATCCCCCTCTCCTCACCTATAAATAAGACCCTCTCATCCCTCAAGCATCCCTCAATCATTCATCATTCATTCTTATCATTCATCATTCTCTCTTCTCTCCAAATTCTCTTAGCCTTTTTCATTTCCACGCCTAGCATCATCTCTTCATAGAGATTTTAGCAATTAAGCCTCTTAAAAAACCCTTGGTCGGCCACCTTGGAGAGCCATCAGCAAAGGAGCAAAGCAAAGGAACGAATGAGCCTCGTCAGTCAGAGTCTAGGGTGACAGCCACTCTGAATTGGGTTTAATATTTTTTTTCTTTAATTTAATTTAAAGATGTTTGCTATGTGTTCTTTCTTCTTGTTTACAACAATATTAGCTTAATTTTTTTTAAGCTAGGATGAATGCTTTGATTAAATAATATTTATTTGATTCATGCTTATAATGTTTGTGCCCCAATCGATCATTTTTTCAATTAAAATCAAGTTTGTATTTCGTTCATATGTGATTGAAATGCACTGAATTAGCTGAGTGATCCTGACTAGACGACGGCTAATGGACACATAATTGAAATGTGCATGCTCAATTTAGATGCTGACCCGATTAAATTGTAGGTTGCATAACAACTCTGACCAAGCTCTATCGTCTGCATAGTTTTTAGATTTGTGTGATTAAACTGTTTCAAACCTGGCATGTCCCTGTTACATCACATGAATGCTAAGAAACCCTTAGTAAATAAGGATCAGTAAAATGCATATTTACTAAGTAAAGGATTCCGAAAGGACCTAATGTGGTTTCCAAACTCATGAAAGATCGAGTTGCCATGGAATGTTTTTCGAATGTTATTAAGCATGTTGATAATAAATTGAGTTTAATTAAAGTAATTGTCCTAGTTTATTTATGTTATAATTGTTGCAAATTGTGTTTAATTTTACTAAAATCTATTTCATTCATATAGTTTGCATTCTTAGGATAATTTGCATTAGGGATCATTTCATTTAGTTTAATATATTTTAATCACCACTTCTCAACTATATTGAGTTTTTATTTACCAAATTGTTAATATACAAATTAAGTGAATTCGCACAAATACAATGCCTGTGGAGACGATAACTCGATACTTATTTATTACTTGATAACGACTGTGTACACTTGCACAAACTTCGCATTACAATGACCATGTGTCAGACCATGTGGATTTCGCGAACTGCACTTTGGAAATGTGGAAAAATGTAATTTTAGGTTTTTCGGGAATTTTAAGACTTATATATACCAAATATAATGAGAGGGAAGGAAGCCGTCAGAGAATAATCTAGAAAACAACTTGAAAAACACCATTGAAGCTGAATCAGAAGTAGATTTCCATTAAAATTGAAGATCTCCTTTTGATTTCTTTGAAGTTTATTATGAGTTTCTTTATTTCTTGTGCTTATACTGTGTTTGGGATGTCTTTATTTGCGATTATGAACTAATTTTCTAAATACCTAGGGTAGATGAACCCTATGATGAATTCTATCTTGATTTATGTTTTACGCAATAAATACTTGGATGTTGTTCTCGATTAAGTGTGTTTAATTATTGGTTTAATATTTCTAAACTATTAATCCATGTTTGATGTGCTTGAATCAAAGGAGGAATAGACCTTGTTTAAGAGTAGATCCAGTACAACTGAGTGGAGTTGCATGCAATCTTAGAAATAGGACGATATAAATCTACCAAATTAGAGTCAAATATAATAAGGGGATCCATAGATCGAGTTAATGCGAAAATAAGGGTTTTAATTAGAAAAAAGAATTTCATTTAATCAACCTAGAGTTAGTTACTCTTACTCTTGAAAGATATATTAGCATAATTTAGGGATTTCTATGGATCAAGATACTAAGTGAAGAAATTATTTGATTTAGATTGATAATGACAAATGAAATCTAGGTGGATTCTTTCCTAGGTATTGTTTCGCGTCTTGGTTGTTAATCGTTTATTTCCTGATTTGTTCTTCGCTATGTTCTTTAGTTAATTAATTTAGTTAATTTTAGTTTTAATCAATCTCTCCAATTTGTCGATTAAATAATAGAAAGACAGTAATTACTAGTACTTTTAGTCCTCGTGGGAACGATATCTTTGTTCATCGTAGCTATACTATTAATTGATAGGTGCACTTGCCTTTATCTAATTTTTAGTTGGTTTCAAGGACATCAAGTTTTTGGTATAGTTGTCAGAGACTGAAATATTAGGAAAACTTTAGAAATTAATTTAGTCATTTTTTTTATTTTTTATTTTTAATTTAATTTTTTCATTCTAATTTTCTGTTTGTTTGCTTCAGACAGGTTCTTTTGGTTTATGTCTAGAGGAAACCCATTGGATCAATTACTTTTTGACACTGAGATTGAAAAGACTGCTCGCAGAATTCGTAGAGAGGTTAGAGAAGCAAGGCAAAATCGAATATAGTAGACGATCAAGAGAAAAGGATATTACAGTGGAGATGGATGATAATCAAAATAGTCAACTACCTCCTGCAGGTCCTACTCCTCGGACTATGTATGATTATGCTAAGCCCACTTTGATTGGGGCTGAATCAAGTATTGTGAGACCCACCATTAATGCAAACAATTTTGAGCTAAAGCCGAACACAATTCAGATGTTAAAACAGTATGTGCAGTTTGATGGTTTGCAAGATGAAGATCCAAATACTCATTTGACTAACTTTTTAGAGATTTGCGACATTTTAAAGATCAATGGCGTTATTGATGATGCCATACGCTAACGATTGTTCCCATTCTTATTGAGGAACAAGGCAAAATAGTGGTCGAATTCATTGCCACAAGGTTCTATCATGACTTGGGATCGGATGATCGATAAGTTTCTGTTGAAGTACTTCCCATCGGCTAAAACAGCTAAGTTGAGGAACGACATCTCTTCTTTTGTTCAATTTGATGTGGAGACATTATATGATGCGTGGGAGAAATTTAAAGAGATTTTGAGAAGGTGCCCTCAGCATGGGTTACCTTTGTGGTTACAAGTTCAAACCTTTTACAATGGTTTGTATCTTTCAACTAGGCAACTAATTGATACAACAGCTGGTGGAACACAGATTAATAAAACATCCAAGGAAGCTCAAGAGTTCATTAAAGAAATAACACTAAATAACTATCAGTGGCAAGTCATGAGAACAAAATTGATGAAAGCAGTTGGTATTTTAAATATAGATGCGGTTGCTATGTTGGCAAGCCAAGTGAAAGCACTGAATAAAAAAATTGATGGTTTGAATTTTTCTAAGCATGTAAATCCAGTGATGCAATGCGATGCGAATAGAGTGGAGATAATTAATCCAAAATATTCACTCTTCATGTCTAATATGGAGCATGAGCAAGTTGACTTTTTGGGTAATAATTCTAGACCTCAAAATAACCCCTATAGTAATACTTATAATGCAAGATGGAGGAATTATCCAAATTTTTCTTGGGGTGGTCAAGGAAATCAAAGGTCACAACCCCTTTCGGGTTTTCATTAGCCTTATCAGTAAGAGAAGAAATCGAACCTTGAGGAGATTTTGGCCAAATTTATTTTGATGTTAGAAATTCGATTTCAAAACATTGAAACAACACTGAAAAATCAACAAGCATCAATTCAAGCACTTGAAAATCAAATTGGACAGCTCGCCAAACTTATTTCGAAAAGACCACAAGGGAGCTTACCTAGAAACACTAAAACTAACCCAAGGGAGAAAATCCATGCAATCAGTGTTTGAAAAGTGAAAGGGTTAGTAGAGAAGTCGAAGCTAGAAGCTGTTGTGAAAAGTGATGAAGTTGAAGAAAGCAAGAAAGAGCATAAGCTGATGGTCAAAGAATACAAACTACGAATTCCTTATCCAACAGCAGTACAGAGAGGCCACATAAAAGAACAATATGGTAAATTTCTTGAACTTTTAAAAAAATTGCACATTAACCTACCGTTTGTTGAAGCCCTTTCACAAATGCCAAATTATATAAAATTTTTAAAAGAGTCGTTAACAAATAAAAAGAAGTTAGACGGCTTGTCAACTGTGGAGCTCAATACAGTTTGCTTGGCCATTCTTCAAAACAAACTACCCAAAAAACTTAAAGATCCAAGGAGTTTTACTATTCCTTGGGTAGTTTAAATGTTGAAAGCGCTTTGGTTGATTTGGGGGCAAGTATAAATGTCATGACTTATAAGATGTTCAAAAAACTTGGTATTGGGGAATCTAAATTCACTAAGATGAGTATTCAATTAGCGGATAAATCAATTAGATATCCTAGGGGTATGATTGAGGATGTACTTGTGAAAGTTGATAAATTTATATTCCCTATTGATTTTGTTGTATTGGACATTGATAAGGATATTGAGGTACCGACGATTTTAGGTCGACTTTTTGTAACCACTGCTAGAACTGTTATTGATGTGGGTACTAGAGAACTTATGTAACACCCCTTACCGTATCCGAAGCCGGAACTGGGTTTGAGGCATTACCTAGCTTATCACACTTAACGTCTCGAAACGGGCTATAAAATATCGCTGTTAAACCTATCACAAAGCTCAATCTTGGCCTACGAGGCCCTAAACATACCCCCGAGTGGCTTCGAAAGTAATCTCGGAACTTTTACAAACTCGAGAAACTTTTCATCAAAACAGGGGCCACACGTTCGTGTTGATCTAGGAACACGCCCATGTATCATCTCACACGCCCGTGTTCGATGCTCGTGGACGACATTGACTTGAATCACACGGCCTAGACACGCCTGTGTCTTTTTCCTGTGGAGCTCTCTAACTATGACATTATCAACCCTTAATTAGTACACGGCCCAAGCCCACACCTGTGTGGCTGGCCCGTGGTCACCTCTGATTACTCCACACGGTCGGTCGCGCGCCCGTGTGTTTCAACCGGGTGGCGATTTAAATTCCAAATCCTAGGTGTAGACTTCGCACGGTCTAGGCGCACGCCCATGGACCGATTGTGTGTCACACAAGGCATAGACACACGCCTGTGTGCCTACCCATGTGGACAAGAACAAGGCTATTTGCCAAGCTCTTTACATCCCTCTAGCTCACATCACATGAACCCTTTCAACATATCAATAAACAACTCATAATTTGCAATATGAACTTCCATGAATAACTTCATATTTTCATAGATGAAAAGATGAGCCATCAACCATCGCAATATACAAAATAGTTTATCTTAAAAAGGGGCCAACACATTTTTTGCCAAAATAACAAAATAAACTATCTACTCTAGCCCCTATACATGCCATATACAAAATCACTAAGTCTAAATATACCAAGGTGAGCTGATAGTGTGGGCGATCTTCTGGTTATCCACGTATCCCAGTTTGGCTTTTAAACTCTATAAAATAAGGGAAAAGAAAAAGGAGTAAGTTTAAGCTTAGTAAGTTTACATGTAAACAATTAGCATTATAGTATGTGCTAAATAATAAATAGCATTACATACTAAACAAGAAACATTCCACATTCATAATCATGCTTACTCATTTCTTCCATTTCCACATCCAAACCATATCACAAGCTTAATGTATACATTTATTAGCATGCCTCCCTGCACTTAGCACCACAATGTCACATAATAAAACACATCACAATCTTTCAATCAACTACTCATAATCAAATTACTCGGTGGTTCCGCACTTAGCCCACCATTAGTCTTTATTAGGGTGGTATCGCACATAACCCACCAAAGGGGTTAGTTACAATGGTATCGCACATAGCCCACCAAATGATAAATAGTCGATGGTATCGCACATAGCCCATCGTAATTAAGTATTAAAAGGTGGTATCGCACTTAGCCCACCATCAAGTATTGATATACCACACTTAGATATCCATTCTATCATTCACACTAGAGTTATTCAATAACTACCACATTCTGTCCACTTGAATCATACATGTTCTCAATTATTCCATGCACTAATTAGCGACAAAATGTATATATAAAATGCATCGTTTACACATAAACTTACCCCGGTGCAAAACGTGTTAACTAATGGTTTAATCCGTCACCTTGCCTTTTCCACGGTCAAGTTTGATTCCGCGCTCTCCTTGATCTATAACAATGAAATTCATTCATTTAGATCATTCTATGATCATAATGCATCAAAATCTACACTTAGGCAAAAATGACCATTTTGCCCTTGTACTACAGTAAAAGTTACGATTTTGCCCCTAGGCTCATAATTCATTTTTCAACTCACTTTCTCAATAAAAAAGCCTAGCTGAACATTTATTTCTTCTACAACTACTCACAATTTCATCTATTTCATGCATTTATTACAAAATCACAACTTTTACCAAAGTTGTTTCCCATCTCCCTAACATTCATTTTCTCCCACAAAAACTCAGCTAAAAACATAACATTCTTATTCCAAGTCCCTAGACTTTCAACCATATCACAAATTAGTCCCCTCATTAGCTAGCTTAAGCTTTGGAGACTCCAAAAGTACAAAAATTATTAAGAAAAACCTCAAAATCACTTACTTGCTAGGGAATATGTTGGCTGAAAGTTTTTGAGCTTCAAAACCCTTATTTCTTTTCAAATTTTTGGTGGATGAAGGTGAAGGAATAGTGAAAGGATGATAACATCTTTTTTTTCATCTTATTTTATTCATTTTTGTCACCTAATATCCACCAAATTTGACCAACATTAAAATATTGTCTCCCTAACTCCTATATGGCCGGCCATCACTAATTAATTGGCCTAATATCTCTTTAAGGACCTCCAATTTATAGACTTTGGCTATTAGACACCTCTACCACTTATAATGGAACTTTCACACTTTATGCGATTTAGTCTTTTTTCACAATTAAACATGCTATCGCTCAAATTAAAACACCAAAATTACCACATAGCCATATTTTAATGCCATAACACATAAAATGACATCAAAATAATTTCCCTAACCTCAGTTTAGTGGTCTCGAAACCACTGTTTTGACTAGCCCCAAAATCGGTGTAACACCCCAAACCCGGCCTATGCGTTAAGGCCAGATTTGACGTGTCACACAAATTAAATATACTTCGAGTCCTTTTTATGTAAGACAGATTTCAAAATTTTGACGAAGTATTTATTGAGTAAAGGATTTGAATGATAAATCAACAATTGGAGATGTAAGATCTTATAAATCGTAACTTTGAAAATATCGTCAATAGATCGAGAAAATTTTAAAAGAAATTACAAAAATTTTTCGAAAAGAATTGATGAAAATTTTGCGAGTAAATTTCCGAGTTAAAAATATGAAGTTACTAAGAAATCCTTTATGTGTATTTATTATTTTTTTTTAAAATAAACATTTATTAAAGTTTTTAGAAAAATAAAATCTCAATTTGAAATACTTAAAGCAGTTTAATAATTCGTCAAACAATAAACAAAACAAAACTTAATCCAGAGGCCTTATTACAACCTTAATTCAAAATAGCAAAATAATTAAAAAGTATTAAAGGAAATTCAAATTCCAAATTTAACCGTTTTTGAAGTATGGCCTCTACCGAGACATCCACGGCCCAAGTCCATTATTGATCATTACCTGAAAAGGATAAGGAAAACGGGGGTGAGTTACAAGAACTCAGTGTGAAACCCACTTACTGTTGTCCACTGGGAAAAAATCCATTAAGCCATTATTTGGGCCTAAGCCCATTCACAATAATAAAAATGTATCAAATATAATATGCATATGAAATGCAATTCCCAACCAAACCTAATGTTCCATCCGCTACACACCACCCGTACCAACCAACACACCTGTGGGGATCTTTAGTCAACCCACCCCGCCAACACACCAATCGCAGGCATTAAGCCATTTATAACAAATATAATTGTGGTCAAGCCACCAGATTAACAGAATTTACATGGCATTGCCACTTTACAGATTTGTGGCAGAGCTACCAGAATTATGTAGCAGAGCTACCAGAACTTCTCTTCATCATTATCCCATCCCATGCAAATCATGTATATAATGCATAACAAATCACAATAATTTATTCAGATATTTCTTACGAAATTATGGCCCATTATAACAATTTATCAAGCTGGCCAATTAAGCAGAATATCATCTTGGCCCATTTCGCAATTTACTTCAAATCGGCACATATAGCAAATTATCAATCGGCCCACATAGTCAAATATCAATCGGCCCATATAGCAAATATCAATCGGCCCATATAGCAAATTATCAATTGGCCCACATAGCAAATATCAATCGGCCCATATAGCAAATTATCATGATTTGGCCCATCAAGGGTATTTTTGTAATTTTCACGGTCTTAATACCGATTTCATAAATTTTATCAAACTAATGAGATCTAAGCCAATTTTTACGATTTTACCAAAATATGATTTAATCAAGCGATTTACCACCAATACGATATTAATCTTTAACCCACGGAATATGGTGTGAGATTACACACCTGATTACGGTAAGCGATAAACCGTAAAAGTAACATATTTTAATTCCATATTTAGTATGCTTTTGGATGATTTATCCCTCGATTTATGTAAAAAGGTGCTCTTAATCCTTTCTTTTCATGTCTTATACTGAGGAAAGCACCCGAGGATGAAAAGAACGAGAAACGGGCTTAAAACGAACCAAATTGGGCCAAGGAATAAATCGACATGGCCTAGATTTAAGCCTACATGGCCGTGCCATGCCAATTATCTAGAACACGGCCTTCTCCCGATTTACACGATCGTGCATCATTAAAGAAGTCCGAGCACGGCCTGGCCACGATCCACACGAGCGTGTGCCATGGCCGTGTCCCTGTCATTGGAAGGAGAAATCTCATTCGGGAAAGGATACTTGGAGGCAAAGAAACACATTCTAAAGCCTATTCAAACACCCTATTAGAAATTCTACTTAAATTAGGATGCTTAGGGGCCAAGTAAGGCATCTCAAAGGCTATATAAACACCCAATGGGGCAACTTGAAAGGGGAGTTTGGTAGAAGCCGAAACCGGAGTGAAAGCTAGGCCAAGGAGCCAAGCCGAGAATGTCAGAGTTAGGGAGTAACGCGAGGATAGCCAGTTGATTCATCCCAAGAAGCCGGAATTATACTCAAGACGGCAGAATTCTCCTTCAATCCCATCAGGGAGTTTTAGGATTTTTCTTATGTTTTGTTTTACCTTTTCTCTTGTGATGTTTCCTTTTTACATTATGAACTAAACCCTTCAGATACCTGAAGGGGGATGAAACCTAGACAGATTTTATTATTTGATTTTTAAGTTATATGATATATTACTTAGTTTGTTATTAATTATGTTTCTTAATCCAAATCCAATGTGCTTAGGTAGAGGAGGAATAGACCCTGCCTAAGAGTAGATCTAACATAATTAAGTGGAGTTGATCGGGTGCCTAGAGATAGGGTTACGAGATTTTACTAGATTAGGGTGAAACCTAATATGGGAATCCATTGATCGATTTACTGCTTTCCTAAGGAGTTATTATAAGCGAACGAGAGTTCCACTAATTAACCTAGGATTAGACGTTATTCACCTCGAGAGAGGGTTTAGCATAGGTTAGGGAGTCTCAGGGATCAAGCTAAGTAAAAGAAATCATATAATTTGAGGTCAGATAATAAGAGAAGTCTAGGTGAATTCTTCCTAAAGGTATCATAAAAATCAACTGAGTCTTTTTCAAGTTATCCTTAAATTTATCTTTTTGTCTTTGTTTCCTTAGTTTAGTTGTCGTCAATTTAGTTTAAAAGCAACCTTTATCTTAGTTAGGTTAAATAATAAAAAGAAAGTTAGTATTAGTAGTTTTAGTTCCTTTGGGTTCGATATCCGGTCTTGCCTAAGCTATACTACTGTTTGATAGGTACACTTGCCTTTAATCGTTGTCAGAGTTAGTTTCCAGGTTTGATCATTCTTTTATAAATTTTAAAACTCTGATTTATAGCGATCATTAAGCACTACGCTTTCTTGATCGTCGACACCTAAAATACTATAACACTCGATTAGTCAACGTACGCGATTTAATAAATCTACTTTAAAACAAACGATCTAAGATTTTACCCTCGCGATCGTGAACAACTACGATTTGTCGGTTTTCCCCTGATGATGGTCCACAACCCGGTGGAAAATCCCAAATCGCTGATGCCTCACAATTGCGAACGACCTCGAATAGTTGATTCCCACCAGATGAGGATCCATAACTCAGTGGAAAGTCTCGAATCGCCGAAACAGCCCTTCGCTTGAATTGAGGAGTTGGGATCGTTAATCCACTCCTTTTAAGATCTCCACTTGACTTTCCTTTCAAATTGTTACCAGAAGCCTCCATCGATTAGTGTTTCGATAAAGTATGGATTTGTCAAAAAGGGTGAAGATCGGCTTACCACTAATCTCGAGTGATCAACGACTGGATGGATCAAATGATTTAGTCCCTAAAATTACAATCGGTTAACTATCACCATACTAATAACATCTTAATGAATAAAGAGTGATTATAGAATCCGTGAAGATCTCTTACCTTAAAGATTTTAGGACCGATTTCTAACGATTATACAATGACTTCAGAAAATCTAAGTTTCGGCCTTCCACTATATCTCGATTGATTAAGGAATTAGTGATAGTTCGAATGAGAAAGAAAAATGATGAAAATTTTTCATTTATGGAGAAAAATGGACAATGATATTCGGTTATGGAGTAAAAACAAACAATAATATTCGGTTATGGAAAAATATTAATTTGAGAGAAAGAAGAAAGACGTTTGGAAAATTTTGTAAAAAGAAAAGAGAGATGAAAAGAAGTGTTTGTAAGGTTTCAGTTTTTCAAAAGAGAAAGAGTGAACAATATTGTCTTAATGGTTTAGGTACATTCGGCATTCAAGAAGAAAGAAAAAAAATTTTGCTTATTATCAACTTGAAGTTTCGGCATGAAGAGGAATAATTTGAAGAAAAAGATTCAATTTGACAAAGAGAAGCAAAACACTAATTCGGCTATCAAGAAAGATGGACAAAAGATGAATATGTGACCATTCAAAAGAGAAGAAAAAATGCACTATTGTGCTAGAAGATTTCGGCAAAGAGAGTAGCAATTTGGGAGAAAATGACACAAAATTGCAAATGGGATTTTTAGCCAAAACAATACCAAGACCTTACCAAAAGCCAAAGTAAAATTTCAGCTACCTATCTACCCCCAAAACCATCCACATGCATAACCATAAGGGTCAAAATTTTGCCAACCATACTTTTCATAGCATTCTCCATGAAATAAGCCACTTGTTCCCCTTACTTGCCTTTTCCTTTTGATTCCTTTCCCCAACCTCAACCTTTCCTTAATTCCTTTAGCCACTATACCAAAAATAAAGAAATCAACCTTGCCATATATATACCTTGGCCGACACTAAGGAAGGAATGCAAAAATAAAAGTCAAAAATTGCACACAAAGGGATTCGAACCTCTTCCCTCAAGGTACTACATGTGGCGCCATAACCTCTTTACTATTTACTCATTTATGCTAGCTACTTACTCATTTATTTTCAAATGCTTTAAGGTCACTTACTCCATCTCCTTAAAGTGCTAAATGCCAAAGATTTTCACTAGGTCCAAATAAACCCCGAGCTTTCTCAGGACCCCCTAAACATACACGATTTAATAATTTAACAAGCTTAGCACCCAAAAACAATGCAACACATAAAATTCTAAATTTTAGAATGTTACAATCGGGCTGTTACAACTTATGCTTCGTGTAGGTAATGAAAAAATTACTCTTCAAGCACGTTACTTTGTGAGAGTCCCTAGTGAGCGAGATGATACTAATTGTTCTGTTAATGTTAATAATCATGTGGCTCAACATTCTTTGCAGGAAATCCCTCATGAAAACTTGTTGGAGCCATATTTTATTCAAAGTGATAGAACTCGAGGGACAAGTGATGAGTGAATGTTATAGCTCGACGAACTAGATGAATGGTGAATGAAGGTTGATAAGAAACTGAGAAAGCAAAAAGAATAAACAAAACATCGCCATGATGTGCATGTGAAGATGATGAACCAATTCAAAGTTGGGAACAAAGTAGTGTTAGACAAATTGAATCCATGATTTTTTCCTTCAGAACTTAAGTCAAGAGGGTCCAACCCATTTGTGGTAAAAATCCTTTTTTCATGCGGTACAATTGAGGTAACATACCGATTTATTTATTTCACTTTCTCGAAAAAAAACTTTTATTAATTATCATTTTTAAAAAAAATTAATTTTTTTTAAAAAATAGGGGTCACACAGCCTGTAGGCACGGTCGTGTTGGCCATATGGCCTTGACACACGGGTGTGTCTTAGGCCGTGTGGATAATAGATTTAATTTTTCAATTCTAATTTGCCCTACACGGGCACAGAGAGCTACATGGGTTGAAGAAATGATCATGTAAGGCACACGTCCAGTCACATGGGCATGTGTAAGACCGTGTACCCCACACGACCTCGCACACTGGCATGAGAGAAGTGAAGACTGATCATACACAGACTGGGCACATGGACATGTCCTAGGCCGTGTTGAAATTGGGTTTTTTTTTTCAAATTTTCGTCTTACACATGAGCTAAGGGTACTTACACGGTCTCCAGACACGGCGGTGTAGCCCAACACAGGCCAATTACACAATCGTGTCATCTATAAGCTAGGGTTTTGAATTATTTATTTTCATTTTTTCATTTTCTTCTTTGCCCTTACCCGCCACTGCACCCAATCTCTTTACAGCCCCGACGTCGTTGATTCCCGATCGACCACCACCTTTCGTTGACCCTATTTACCCACTCCTTTGTTCGATCGTCGCCCCTCACATCTCTCTTTCCCTCCTTTCCAAGTCCTCACACAACCGCCCTTTCCTTCAGCCTTACAATCACCATCGCTATCCCCACACTCATCGCCGGTCTCTCTCGTCGTCCCTGTCATACTTTGACTCCCCCTTTTCCTTTCTCTCCTCACTTAGTTGACTACACAACCCCTATCTTTGCTGCCATCGAATAGTCCTTCGTTATTCAACATCACGTCCTCCCCTACTCCGATCTTTCATCGCCATTCTGTCCGATCGCTGAACGTTTACCTCTGTCAGCCACAACCGTCATGCCTCCATCGACCACCGCGGCCGTTACCCCACCATCGTTTGGCCCATTTCTTTTGTTGTTGTTGTTGTTGTTGTTGTTGTTGTTGTTGTTGTTGTTGTTGTTGTTGTTGTTGTTGTTGTTGTTGTTGTTGTTGTTGTTGTTGTTATTATGTATTTATTTTTAGTAGTTTTTTTAGTATTATTATATCTATCTATTAGGATTAGTTGTATTATTATTTTTTTTTATTACTTTTTTTAATATTAGGTTTAGTTTTATTTTTATTTTTATTTTCTTTATTATTATTATTAGTATTATTGTTCTTATTTTATTATTATACTATACGGCTAAGTATTATGTTTTTAGTATTCTAATTAGATTTGTTATTAGTTTGTGTTTAGTGTTCATTGAGTATTTAATTGGTTTGCGTCATTGCGTTCATTAGGATTGTTGTGTGTTTCGTGCATTTGCCCTCTTAATTTGTTGCTTGCCTATTTGTGTTCCTTTTTATATTGATTTGTCTGCTTATCTGCTAAATTAGTTTTTGGTGGAGTCAATTTTACTAGTTTGCTGATATTTGGTTGTTATATCTTATTGCAGGTGCATGATGTCGAACACACGAGGCAAGAGTAAGGTACCCACTGATTCTAAGAAAACAAAAGCCATTGGGACTTCATCTTTCTCATCTCTGACGCCCGCCATCGATATCTCACTTTTACCATCCAACTCATGAAGAGAGGTATCAGCATCTAAAAGATAGAGCACTGGGTTTGGGTTTGTGCTTTGATTGGGTCTCCCTTCAGACTCTGGGTCTATTTGCACTGGTTCATACTTTACTAGATGCAACTCCATGGAGCGATTCTTCGCGATCGTGGAGCCAACATATGCTGAGCTTACATTGGAGTTTTACTCAACATTTTTTCTACAGCTAGTGCTTTCATTGGGGGCCGACCCTCAAGCTATATCATTTCGTCTCGGGGGTATCACTAAGCATTTCAATATTGCGAGTTTTGGTGTTGCCCTCGACCTATACTCTGATGATTTCTTACCAGTGGCCAAGCTCTCCGCCCTCCCATGTGGCTTCTCTCTACTGGTTGGAGATTGCTGAGGTTGTCGTTCCATATAACACGACTAGTCCAAGGCTCAATGCCTTCCTCCAGCCTTGCGATACATTCAGGCTATCCTAGCTCATACTTTGATTGGCCGAAAGGAAAGTACGACTGTCGTGGGCACTTTAGATGCCTACTTCTTATGGAGTATGCACGGGAAACATTCGATTGATTTAGCCCACTTCGTAGCCCAATGTTGTTGTAATCAGAGTGAGTGATCAAGGAGAGGACCTCTTTTATGAGCCCATATGTCACTTGCTTGGATCATTACTTCGACCTCCTCGAGATACCTAAGTAGATAGGTACCCTTACTTTGGTTGGGGATATGACACCACAGGGTTTGGATATTATGAAACATATGAGGATGATCGCTCATCAACCTAGGCCTTTCGGTGATCAGTATGTGTTGCTATAAGCAACTCCGCAGCACGAAAATGATGAGCACCTTGACGATGATCCCCCACCACTACCACCGCAGCCCATTCCCACTCCTCCACCTCCCTCTACTGTTGCACCAATGCATTCGATCACACTCGATGATATTTATTGTACCATTGAGGCGTATTTGCAAAAGATCTGCCAACATTTCCATCTCTACACCCAATCATGTGTCTCACGGTCTCGACACTTCGCACGATGCTTTTCTATGACATGATTTCTTTTTCTATTTTTTTATTTTATTCTAATTTTTATTTTTGGTTGAAATTTTATTTTTATTTTTAGTTATTTATTTTATTTTGTTGTGAGACCTTTTTATGTTATTTTTATTTTGAACATTATTATTTTTTATTATTTTAATGGTAGTTTTTGTTCGAGTTTGTAATATATTTCTCTTCTTATTTGTTTCTATTTCACTTATTAGTTGCTTGGAAACATGCACTACATTTAGACTTGCCCACATTTCTGGTTTCTCTATTCTGGCGATTTCATCCAAATTCAGGGAAGTTTCAGTTCTCTCCATCTCTTTTGATATTGTGCTTATATTGTGCTTATATTTGTTTGTACATTGAGGATAATGTACATCCTAAGTGTGGGGAAGTTGTTTGTATATTTGTGATAAAATCCCTGAGTTAATTGTTGTGTTTAAGTAATCTTCTCATACCCTTTATTAGATTCTATTTGAATTTTTTATTGATGTTGTTTTGGATTAATTTGTCAATTTTTATGTACTGATTGGTTTATAATTTAAGAAATGAGAGAGTCAAGCATGATAAGTCATTTTTTCAGAAATAAATATTTTAGGTTGTCTCCCTGATTTGAATTATTATCTTGAAAATTTGAAATCGCAAGTTTGACTTTAAAACCATAATTTTTTGTAAGCTTTTAAACCTATAGAGCATATATTTTCTTGCTCATTTTAGTATTGGTTATGAGTGTGTCAACTTGATTTGTTATTCTAGAATTTGCTTCGATTATGCATGTCGAGACCACACCATTGATTTGATATATTGAGATGATATAGGCACTTAATATTTAACCTACTTAACCTTCAAAACGTTTACCTATTGAATTAACCCTTACTGAACCCCATTGATCTTATCACCTTTTTTTATTAACCTGTTAATGTTAACCCGTAACCCATATGTATGTTGTAAAATTATCCTTGTTATTGACTCCATTTTTGTCGAGATTTGATTTGGTTAGTTGCTAACTATGTTTCATTTTTTCTTAAATTGTTGAATTTTATTCTTGTTCTATAAAATCAAATAATAATAATAAATGAAAAGGAAAAAATAAAATATTTGATTGAGCTTGAATAGTTAGTTTGTAATTTCTTTTAATTCAGCAACTGATTATTTGTCTAGTTTGGTAACTTATTAATTCGATCTCAATTATAATCAACTTTTTCTGGCCTTTCCATACCTCTATCCGCCCCATTACAACCTTGAAAAGATCTCTTGATTGGTGTGTCATTTCATTTTATAGTGGTGGAGATTTGATTTTTAAAGAAGCCTATGGTAATGACATCTCTTGTTCAACTATTGAGTGCATATTTCATGAACCTTAAACACTTTGAGTGCTTTGAGTGAATCTTTAGTGAGGATTTCAATTCTTCTTGATTTTGAATTTAAGGTAATTATTTAAATAAGCGGAGACACATATGTTTTTGTGCTTTAAAAATTTCTGCTTGGATTGCTTGAATCTTTAGTGTCCTTTTGGTTGAGTTTCCAATACATGATTGTTTGTGAATTATCTTGAAACATTATTGATGAAAATGACAAACTGGGAAAAGTTAACTTGAATGTGGGTTGAGAATTTTGCTTGAAGACAAGCAAACGCTTAAGTGTGGGGATATTTGATAAATGCTAAAAGTAACATGTTTTAGTCTCATTCTTAATGCCTTTTTGGATGATTGTTCGATTTAAAATGGTGAATTTTATGCTCCTAATTCTTTAAATTCATGTTTCTATATTTAGGAGAGCATTTGGGAGTAAAAAGAGCGAAAATCGTAAAATTGGAGCAAGTTTCAAGAGCCACACAGGATGCCACATGGCCATGTGCCAGACCGTATGGATTTCACGAATTACACTTCGAAAATGCGAAAATGCAATTTTTAGGTTTTTCGGGCATTCTAAGACCTATTTATATCAAATATAAAGAGAGGGGATGAACCCGTCAGAGAATACTCAAGAAAACAGCTAGAAAAACACCATTGAAGCCAACTCAGAAGCAAATTTCCATCAAGATTGAAGATCTTCTTTTGATTTCTTTGAAGTTTATTATGAGTTTCTTTATTTCTTGTTGTTATATTGTCTTTGGGATGTCTTTATTTGCGATTATGAACTAATTTTCTAAATACCTAGGGGAGATGAACCCTATGATGAATTTTTTTCTTTTGATTTATGTTTTATGCAATAAATACTTGGATGTTGTTCTTAATTATGTATGCTTAATTCTTGGTTTAATATTTCTATACTATTAATCCATGTTTGATGTGCTTGAATCAGAGGAGGAATAGACCCTTTTTAAGAATAGATCTAGCATAATTGAGTGGAGTTGCATGTAGTCCTAAAAATAGGACGACATAACTCTATCGGATTAGAGTCAAATCTAATAGGGGGATCCATAGATTGAGTTAATACGACAATAGGGGTTTTAATTAGAAAGAAATTTTAATTAATCAACCTAGAGTCTATTTCTCTTACTCTCGAAAGATATATTAGCATATTTAGAAATTTTTACGGATCAAGATACTAAGTGAAAAAATTGTTTAATTCAGATTGATAATGACAGATGAAATCTAGGTGGATTCTTTCTTGGGTATTGTTTTGCTTTCTGGTTGTTAATCGTTTATATTCCTAGTTTGTGCTTTGTTATGTTATTTATTTAATTCTGGTTTTAATCAATCTCACCAATTTGTCGGTTAAATAATACAAAGACAATAATTACTCGTACTTTTAGTTCTCGTAAGAACAATATATTTGCTCATTGTAGCTATACTATTAATTGATAAGTGCACTTGCCTTTTTCGAATTTTTAGTTGGTTTCATTGGCATCAAAGAGACCTAAGACATAACTAATTAAAGGGATTTAGGTACTTGAATTTAAAGATAAAGATAATGAAAATAATGACATCTCGAAAATTCATGTCAATACGAGAAAATCTGGAACCTTGAAATAGAAAGTTATCAATAATAATTTTGCATGCAATTGATTGGCCAAAATGGAAAGGTGCAATTCAAGTTTAATTAAATTCATGAAGTTTTTGGACTAGCAATCCAAATGTCCAAAGGTATACAGCCAGTATGGTACAAATAATAATTTTTTGAAAACGAAATAAGAAAATGAAGTTTTTCACTAAGCCCTGGCATTGATTATGAATGGTATAATATTCTTTCGTGGTGGATACAATAACCTTTACATATCTTATTAGTATGGCAATTCATGAAAATTTGACATGCTCCTAATGGTTGTTGCTACAACCTTTATATGAATCACTATAAAGTGAAGTTTATATTAAAATCCTTCAAGGATTAGAATGTTGGAATCATATAAAAATTATCAGAAAATTGTTCAATATGTTTGTGTAAATATTTATATGGATTAAATTGATTTGAACATACGTGGTAAATTCAACTCAGTGAATAATAGTTGAAGATTATAAAATGATCCAACATGCGTATATACAGAAGGATCATGATAAAAGTTTGTTATGATTATTGTTGGAACTCCTGAAGAGATTAAAATATGTTTCTTCTTCACTCATGACATTTTGAAGAATTATGATATAAACATTTATCAATTCGTTTAAGTGATCATTTGAAAAGCTAGTATTCAAGATTAAATACGTAGAATTTGAGATATTATTTGATGTTGTCATGAGGGGCAGTAAATGCGTGTTGTACTCTTTTTCCCTTAACTAAGATTTTGTCTCATTGGGTTTTCCTTGTAAGGCTTTTAATGAGGTAGCATGTTATGTGTATTATAGATATATGTACACTTTTTCCTTCACTAGGAATTTTTTATTCTCATAGGATTTTTATCTTAGTATGGGTTTAACAAGACACATAATCTACCAAACGACATCCAATGGGGAGTGTTATGAATATTTTATTATTAAGTGGATGTCCATCGAGATCAAGATAACTTTGATATACTTTGGGTCTCTAATTTAATTAGAAGTAGAGATTTATTTTATTTATACTTCTTATGTGTATAAATACAGGCTTTGAAGAAGCACTGTAAACATATCTATTGGTCAATAAAATACGTTTTCTTTTTCTCACCTATGTCTCTTGCTTTTACTCTATTTTTTTTTTTATTTCATAACACTTTTGAAAATTTATGGGTTTAGAAATCTATAAATTGATAATTTTATGGGTTTAAAAAAAGGGTGACGATTAGAGTAAGATTTTCTTTCAATGATATTTCTATGAGTCCAAAACAATCAATGGTTGGAATTAAATATTAGAAAAGCAGAACACATTCAATCTTTGATCATGCCACATTGGATTTTTAGGAAAAAAGTAGTAAAAATTTGAGAAATGTGTGGTAATCTTTTAATTAGGTAACAACTAAGAGCTAAAAATAAATAATTAATATATGTTAAATACAAAAACATAATAAATAAATAAATAAGAGCGAAACGTTTGACATGAAATGTTTAAATGTGTTTCATTATTGTTTTTTAAATATTATTTATTTTTAGGGTTTATGATTAAGTACTTCTTTACTTAGATATTTATATTATGATCTTTAATTGGTTTTAAACTTTTTAAAAATTTTATCGTTGACTTTAATTTAATTATTTTTATTTTGAATTTCGTTTATATTTATGAAAGTATTATGAAAGTGAATGTTATTTAAGCACTATGAATGATCTCAAAAAAATTATAATTTATTTTTATTTTAATTAAAATTTAATTTAATATTTTTAATATATTTGAATTAATTATATATATTCAGTTAAGTTAAATTATTATTGGTGATAGTTGTTTCATGCTATTTTTTTTTAAAAAGAGATAGTTGTTTCATGCTATCATTTTTTTTTTTGTTTATATATAAATGTGTGTTGATTAAGTGTATCAACAATGATGGAGATATGAGGATAAGGTGGTGGTGCAAAGGAGGTCAATTCACCTAAACAAATAGAGAGATGAAGAAGGGATGTTAATAAGGAAGAAAGTAAGGAGGTTGATAAGGTTGAGTGTAATGAGTGTTCAACATTGCTAATGGGGAAGAAGATCCATTTTCCTTCATCCTAAAGGGTATAGGAGGAGTCTTATTTTATAGTAATGGTGACTTAGTGGGTTATTACCAATGGGTTGTTGATCTGCCATAATTCGTTGTGGCAAATTAGATTATTTACTGCACTTAATGAGCTTGTTTTCTATTCATTTTATGTTTATTTATTGCACTTGTAGTTTTATTAGCATTTTTACGCACATTTTAGTATTTCGATGACTCCTGAGGCCATCTCGGACCTCGAAAATGACTGATAGGCTACTTGAGTGTGTAGGGTGCCAATTTAGGCCAAAGAATGCAAATAATGACGATCGTGTTGCAACACAAAATTGCGAAGCATCTGGGGCTGACATAGTGCCGACATCATGATGACATGTGCTGACATCAATGTTGCGACATCGTGGCGTCATCCTAACACAATGCTAATGTCAGCAGCCGTATCTTGGCAATTTTTTTGTCTCCTATATTTAATAGTATCAGGGGTGTTTTAGGCATATATCACACCAAATTTAGCCTATATAAGGAGGTCATTGTAACCCTAAAAGGAATCAACTGATTAGGGAGTAGATTTAGCTAAATAGTTTTCTTTAGTTTTTATTTTATATTTTTGTTCGCTTAGTCGGAATTTTTCTATTCCAATGCGAAGACGATTGAGAGCAAAGATTGCTCCGGAACGACGCTTATATTTATCAGTAAGCAATTTCTTTATCTATTTTATTCCATTGTTAATATTCTATTAGACTGATCAACTAATGTTTATATGAATATTGAGATAATATCATGTGCTTTATTTATATCTAGCTTGTTTCGATTATGGAACTATTTAATTGATTGTAGTTTAATGAACGGGTGTGTGCGTAGTTAGCGGATTCACAAGGGTTTCTCATACAAATTAGTTTGTATAATTTCATGTGTGCTTAAACCCTAGGATTGGCGACATTAAGAAGTAATATAGGTAAACGGATCGAGAGACGAGGTTACTGAGTAAATCATGAATTTATACCGGTTAGGAATGTGAGGCCGAGAGGTAAGTGTGTACTGGTTGATTAGTTAGGTAGTAGAGGCTGAGAGGTAATACTGTCTAGTTAATAATTAATTCATTATTAAAACTCGAGTTCTCCTATTAATTATAACCATTAATCAGACATAGGTTCAAGCTCGCATCGTTGACACTAGGAATAGGAAATTCCATTAGGTTAATTTAGATTAATTAATCTTTCAATTTGGATTCGCACTATTAACTTTTAAATCGATTAGATTAGTAATTATTTTTTATAATTAATTTAATAATAAATTTCTCCAATCTGTGATCCCTTGGGTATGATCCTCGGAATACTTTTCAAATGTTCTGTTGTAAACAAACTATATTACAATTTGACCCATATAGTTGCGAACATTGTTGTTTAATCTTTTATTTATTTTGCTGTAGTATTTCCAGTCCAGATGTTCGTACGTCTGGAGGCGGTTAGTTGTATCATGGAGTGTGGGGGGGACGTATGCAGTGGGGCTCATTCTGTTATTCTTTTTGAGGTAGTACGAGGTTGTTATACTCAATAGGACTTTAATGATCACTAAAGGGAGTGTTTACACTAGGAGTGTACACTGAAAAGCAGGTGATCTGATGTAAGGGATATTCATGTTACCAGTGGATGGTCGAACAAGAGGTGACTCATCTAAGAAGTTAAGCAAAATTGTTGATGATGATTCGAAGGATGAGAGGTGGGGAACCTTTTGCGGGTATCTTTTCGATGTTCTCTCAAGATGCCACGTGTACAGCTCAAGTGGGGTAAGAAGGTTGTAATATATTATTAGGTTTTGGGTTCAAAACTCATTAATTGAAAATGTATACTTTTTTAAACGAAAATAATTTTCTATTAGATGCAAGAAATTCAAGCAATTTCAATCGAAAGATTTTTTTAAGCAGGAATAATATGTGTAGAAGTGAGAAAATTAAACGGGAATAGTAAATTGAGAAACAAGATATTATTATATTTTTATAAAATAAATTAGAACACATTAAAAAAAATCATGTATTAATATTCACGTATTAATAGGAAAGTTGTGAAATAATGTTAATTTTGGATATATTGGTACACACTCTCTGGATGAGAAATTATATTTATTTGGATAAAAGTATATTCATAATAAACATTTTGAAATTGACCCGAGCTTGATCAAAATAATCCAAGACTGATATAAAAATGTTGATACTTGTCCACATCCGTCAACTTTAGCTTCTTTGTAGGCCAAAGTTGAATGAACACAAGAAAATGATTACTAAAATAAAAAAATTATTCCAAAAAACTAACATCATAAAAAGGAAGACAGCAACTAAACCAATTATCTTATGGATGTTTTTTTGCTACCACATTTAAGAGAGTCAAAACTGCAACATATACTTTTTCAAACCTTCACAGTGGAAAACCTTGATTTGGTATTGAACATAAAAAAACCTAACCTAATACAAAAATAGCAAAAAATCTTAATAAAATGTCATAGGTAAAAGCGATATTTTCTTGGGACAAGTATTGTAAGGGTACTAATCATTTCTTACGCATAATTGATAAGTGCTAAAAGTAACATATTTTAATATCATTCTTAATACATTTTTGGGTGATTATTCGATGTTAATGGTGAATTTTATGCTCCTAATCCTTTAAATTTATGTTTTTATACTTAGGAGAGCATTTGGGAACAAAACGACTGAAAACCAAAAAATCAAAGTAAGGTACAGAAGCCACACAGGCTGGCCCCTTCCACACGGCCGTGTCGGTTGCACAAATTTGCACTTTCAACTGTGGGAAAGACAATTTTTAGATTTTTCGGGCATTCTAAAACATATATATGACAAAAATAAGAAGATAGAAGAGAGTCGTCATAGAATACTCAAGAAAACAACTCGAAAAACACCATTAAAGTCAATTTCTAAAGCAGATTTCCGTAAGATTGAAGATTTCCATTAGATTTCTAAGGAGATTATCATGAGTTTCTTTATTTCTTTTAGTTATACTGTATCTTGGATGTTTTAATTTTCAAGTATGAACTAATTTTCTAAATACCTAGGAGAGATGAACCCTATGATGAATTTGTCTTTTAATTTTTATTTTACGCAATAAATACTTAGATCTTGTTCTCAATTATGTGGGATTAATTATTGGTTTGATATATCTAGATTATTGATCCATGTTTGATGTGCTTAAATTAAAGGAAGAATAGACCCTGTTTAAGAGTAGATATTGCATAATTGAGTGTAGTTGCATGCAATTCTAGAAATAAAATGACATAAATCTACCGGATTAGAGTCAAATCTAATAGGGGAATTCATATATCGTGTTAATGCAATAATAGGGGTTTTAATTAGAAACAAATTTCAATTAATCAACCTAGAGTTAATTACTCTTACTCTCAAAAGAGATGATAGCATAATTTAAGGATTTCTCAATATACAAAGTAAAGAAATTGTGTAATTTAGATTGATAATGACAGATGAAATCTAGGTAGATTCTTTCTTGGATATTGTTTCGCTTCTTGATTATTAATCGTTTATTTTCTTGATTTGTTCTTTGTTGCATTCATAGTTAATTAATTTTGTTAATTTTAGTTTTCAATCAATCACTCCAATTTATCGGTTAAATAATAGAAAGACAATAATTACTAGTACTTTTAGTCTTCTTGGGAACAAATATATTTGCTCTTCGTAGTTATACTATTAATTGATAGGTGTACTTGCCTTAGTCAGATTTTTAGTTAGTTCACGATGCATCAAGTTTTTGGTGCCATTATCAAGGACTAGAATATTAGGAAAATTTTATTTCTATTAATTTAGCGATTTTATATTTTAATTTTTTTTGTTTTTAATTTAATTTTTACATTTTAATTTTTCTTTTGTTTGATTCTGACAGGTTTTTTTGGTCTATGACTAGAGGCAACCCGTTAGAATCGTTAATTTTTGACAGTGAGATTGAAAAGCCTGCTCGTAGAAATCAGAGAGAAGTTAGAGAACCAAAGCAATATCAACAAATTTTAATAGACCATAAAGAGCAAAAGGATATTATTGCGGAGATGGAAGATCATCAAAATAATCAGCAACCTCCTCCACGTTCTGCTCCTCAGACTATGTATGATTATGCTAAGCCTACTCTGATTGGGGCTAAATCGAGTATTGTTAGACTGACAGTTGGTACAAATAATTTTGAGATCAAGCTGAACATAATTTAAATGGTGCAGCAATATGTTCAGTTTGATGGGTTGTAAGATGAATATTTGAATTCTCATTTGGCTAACTTTCTAGAGATTTGCGACACATTTAAGATTATTAGCATTACTGATGATGTCATATGCTTACGATTGTTCCCATTCTCTTTAAGGAGCAAGGCAAAACAGTGGTTGAAATCACTTTCACAGGGTTCTATCACGACTTGAGATCAAACGACTGAGAAGTTTTTATTGAAATATTTTCCACCGGCCAAAACAGTTAAGTTGAGGAACGACATCTCTTCGTTTACCCAAATTGAGCTTGACAAATTATATGATGCATGAGAGAGATTTAATGATCTTTTGAGAAGGTGCCCTCATCAAGGGTTACCTTTGTGGTTACAAATTTAAACCTTTTACAATGATTTGAATGCTTCGACTAGACAGATGATTGATGCAACAGCTGGCAGAATAGTGAATAACAAAACACCTAAGGCAGCCCAAGAATCTATTGAAGAGATGGCACTGAATAATTATCAGTGGAAAGTCATAAAAACAAAATTGATCATGGCAGCCAATGTTTTTAATATGGATGCAGTTGCTATGTTGGCGAGTCAAGTTGAAGCACTGAGTAAAAAGATTGATGATTTGAGTTACAATAAACATGTGAATTCAGTAATGCAAAACGATGCGACAGGAGCGGGGATGATTAATTCAGAAGATTCAACCTTCAAGTCTAACATGGAGCATGAGCAAGTTGAATTTATGGGTAATAATTGTAGACCTCAAAATAACTCATATAACAATAATTATAATCCAAGATGGAGGTGTAACACCCCTTACCCGTATTCGACGTCGGAACAGGGTACGAGGCATTACCGGACTCAAATCACAAGCAATCACATAATTCCGAGTCAAAAATTTGAGTCCAAATTAAAACCATCCGTATTCAATCATAAAGTCCCTTATACGAGCCTACGAGGCTCAAAAAATGCTTTGGAGGTGGTTCAGGATTAAACCGAGAACTTTAGAAATTTTTACAAAACTTAGAAAATTTTCCATGTTACAGGGGCACATACCCGTGTGGTCCAAGTGACACGCCCGTGTGATCCTTAGACACACCTGTGCTACAGGTTGTGTTCGAAATTAGGGTGCTCTCTAACTTGTGCCACACGGTCATGCCACACGCCCTTGTGCTAGGTCGTGTAGCATACACAGCTGAGACACACGCTCGTGTCTCTGCTCATGTGCTTAATTTTGGACATTTTATTTTTCTAAAATTAAGGTGCAGGAGACACACGGTCGGGACACATGCCTGTGGGGTAGACCGTGTGTCACACACACCCGTGTGTCTACCTGTGTGGACAAAAACAAGGCTATTTACAAAGCCGTTTTGCCACCCGCACTTGCACACATCTACACAACATTTCATGGCACAAATTCAAGCATGTAAATACAACCAAACAATCACAAACAAGACAATAACATGTCATTCTTATACCATCATTTATCATGCTTAAAACATCATACTTAGCCCGATAAAAACATACTAATTTCACATTCACAAGAGGGCATTAACATATGAATAAACTTATGATCAACATAAGCCATCATTCATGGCTATATATAAGATGAAGCATTAGCAATTACAATCTAATACATATGGCCAAATTAATAATGACACACATAACAAATTGACCTAGTCTCTATACATGTCATAGACTTAAAATGCTTGAATTCATTTATACCCAAAATGATAGCTTGATAGTGTGAGAGGATCTCCGGGGAACTCCAATCTGAGCTAGCTTAATAACCCTATAAAATATGGGAAAATAAGAGGGGTAAGCTATATAGCTTAGTAAGTTCGTACGAAAATAATAAGCAACTCTTATAAATCTTTTATCAAGTTCAACAATTTAAACACAAGATAATACAAATTGCTATGAATCTCACAGTTATAATTTTTATTCAGTCATAATGTTTACTCTATCAACTTATAAGCATAATTTAACATATCTTGGCATCAGCCTAACAACCGTAATCTCTCCTTTGTAACATATTGCAGTAATTCGACAAATAATTGCAAACCTCATAGTAAACATGCACATTAATTATGTGTACTCATGTTTTCGAGCATATGTCTTAATATCTTTCAATGCCTAAACTCTTATCTTCCCTTACTTCCATAACCATTTTAATAGGAAATTTTATACTTTGACATCTCTTCAAACATGCATTTTCCACCATCAAACATCAAAATACATACATGTTCAACATGGGTAAAATTTTATACTTTGACATCTCTTCAAATTGGTGGTAGGAATAGATAGATCATGTTACAAGGATTTCAAAAACATAAAAATCATTAAAAATGGGGCTAGAACAGACTTACAATCGAGCTTGAAAGCTTGAAAAACCCTAGCAATGTCTTCTCCATGTAAAATTCGGCCAAGGAAGAAGAAGATGGACAAATTTGGCTTTATTTTGGCTTTTTAATTTATTTTAATTACCAAATTATTAAAATGCCCTTAATGAAAAACTTTAGAAACATACCAAACCATGTCCATTTTTGTCCACCAACTTAACCAATAGTCTAATTATCATTTAAGGACCTCTAATTTCAAATCTCATAGCAATTAGACACCTTTAACATATAGAATTCAAGTTTTGCACTTTTTGCAATTTAGCACTTTTAACTAAATTGGGTGCCCAAACGTAAAAATTTTTGAACGAAATTTTTACGAAATCGTTCCATAAAATTGTAGACCATAAAAATATAATAAAAATGAATTTTACTGCGTCGAATTTGTGGTCCCGAAATCACTGTTCTGACTAGACCCAAAATCGGGCTATTATAGGAGGAATCATCCAATTTTTTCTTCTGATTGTAAAAGTCTAATTTAGGGGCTAGTCAGAATAGTGGTCTCGGGACCACTAATCCAAGGTCGAAGAAAATTATTTTAAAGTCATTTTATGAGTTATAACATGATTATAAAGGTACGTGAAAATTTTGGTGCTTTAATTTTAGCAATTTCATGCTTAATAGCGAAAAAGGACTAAATCGCATAAAGTGTGAAAGTTCTATTTTATTTGCTAGAGGTGCCATATCGCCATAGAATATTAAATTGGAGATCCTTAATGTGCAATAGGCCATGGGGAAGTGATGGTCGGCCATAGGGGGACAAAGAAAGGACTTTGTCATATGGTTAGGTGGAAATTTGATGATAAAAATTGATTTTTATCATAAAATAAGGAAAAGAAAAATACCATCTTTTCTCTCCATCTTCTCCACCAAAAATTAGCAGAAAAATGGGGGTTGAGAAATCAAAAATTTCAGCCAAGCTTTCCTCCTTACAAGTAAGTGATTTTGGTGGCCTTTCTTGAAAAATTTTGTACTTTTAGAACCCTCAAAGCTTAAGCTAGCTAATGAGGGGACTATTTTACAAAATGGTTAAGAGTCTAGGGTTTTGCAATGAGACCAATTATGTTGTTTTTTGAAATTTTATGGAAGAAAATAAGTCCTAGTTGTTAAATATACAACTTTTGTGAAATGTGTTTCCATGAAAACACCTAAAAGGACCTTTTTGTAAAAGTAGTGAAATAGATGATAAAGGTGTGAAATAGTTGAAATTTTGAGTGGATATAAGAGAGAATATAAATAGGCTAGGCTTGAATGATAAGGAAATTTGACGAAAATTGATATACGAGCCTAGGGGAAAAATTATAATTTTGCCAAAGTATAAGGGCAAAATGGTAATTTTTCCAAAGTAGAAATTTTATAATATATTGATTAGTGTGGTGATTAAATGAGTAAATTTTATTATTATAGATCAAAGAAAACGAGATTCGGACTTAGAGCGGGGGAAAAAAGAGATATTGACGAATAGGTCCCTTTTTACCCTTTCAGTATCGAGGTAAGTTCGTGTTCAAATAATGCAACCTTAAGTGAAGCATTTGATATTTCAATGTTGTACGAATTGTATATTGTCTCTATGAAATATATTAAATACGTTTTTGACGAGATGTCAAGAAATGAAAATCTTCAATTGAACTTTAAGAATGGATAGAATACAAATACTATGATACTAAAGTTATTAAGATTCTGTGTAAGACCATATTTGGAATATAGCCTCAGTGTGAGATTTCATATAAGACCATGTCAGGGACATGGCATCGATATGCTATTTCATGTAATACCATATCAGGGATATGGCATTGATGCGATACTGTATGTATGAGACTCAACAGTATCTTGTAGCATTTCGAGCGATTCAATAGGTATGTTGAAAATAAGGAAGTATATGGATATGTCATGAGTGGTACAGGTATGTGCCCAGAACTCAAATGAAGTGATTTCGGTATATGATGAATCCACAATAAGTTTATGTGTAAATGTTGCATTCTTTATTGCATATGTTTTACTCATTAATGCATTGCGTGAATGCGTATAATTATTGTAGAGATATATTAAAAATGATAGAGAGTGAGGAAATCCTTGGATGAACATTCGAAATAGGAATATGGGTGTGAATAAATATTCATGAATGTGAGACAAATGGTGGGCTGCGTGTGATACCACCTTACTATTTGTTAGCGATGGGCTGTGTACGATACCATCCCGTTTATTAACAATGGTGGGCTGTGTGCGATACCACCTTATTATTTGTTATCGATGGGTTGTGTGCGATACCATCATGTTTAGTATTAATGGTAGGCTGTGTGCGATACCATCTTATTAATTATTAAATGGTGGGCTGTGTGCGAAACCACCGAGTATTTATTATTCCGGAGTGTTATCGAGAAACTTGACTAAGTGAAATTACATGTGGCTTTGTGGTGATAAATACAGAGTATAAGTACAAGTAAAGGTGAACAATGTTTTATGATATGTGTTTGTGATATGTGAAGGTTTGGAATGAGTAAGCATTATGAATGATTGAATGGGTAACCATGAGCTTAAATGTAAATCTCATTATAATACCTTTGTGGTTGAGTAAAATAAATGAATGTCAATAGTTGATTATTATTTGCATATGAACTTACTAAGCGTTATTGCTTACTCATTTTCCTTTCCTATCTCTTATAGGATAACTTAACTAGCTCGGGTTGGAGATCATCGTAGATGCTTTCACACTATCGAGCAATCATTTGGGTATAAGTTTTCAAGTCTTCTTGAGATATGGGATGTATAGGAATCATAACTTTTAATTAATTAAGTCATAGTTAAAGTAGCCAAATGTGTTGGCCTAAAACGGTTGATGGATCGATTGTGTATAGCCACGGATGCTGGCTTATATTGATTATAGTTATGCTAGTGATAGCGCTTTCTGGTGTATACGAAGCTAATATGGATATCATGGATTAAATGTGAAATTTATTATTATAAATGATGATATGAGAATGATATGTGATGTTGTATGAATGTGTGGATGTGAGGGTAGCAGGATGGCTTGGAAAATAGCCTAGAAATTGTCCACACGGGTAGACACGCAGACATGTGTCTAGCCCGTGTGTGACACACGGTTAGCCCCATGGGTGTGTAGTTAGGCTGTGTGTCCCCTGCATATTAGTTTTACAAATCAGTATGCTCAGTAATAAACACACGGGCAGAGACACGGCCGTGTGTCTCAGCCGTGTGAATGGCACGGCTATGGACATGGGCGTGTACCAAGGCCGTGTGAGGTTTGCACCTGAATTTGAAATTTAAGTCGCCACACGGTTGAAAGACACGGGCGTGTGACTGGCCGTGTGATGCAAATCAGTGTCGACCACGGGCCAGGCACACGGGTGTGTGACAGGCCATGTGATGCAAGTTATTGTCAACCACGGGTATGGAACACGGGCGTGTGATATGTCACATGGGCGTGTCCCTTCTTCCACACAGGCATGTGGACTGTTTTGAGAAAATTTTATAAAGTTTTCTAGAAAGCTTCGAAAGAGTTCGATTTGATCCCGAACCATTCCTAAAGCGTGATTTAAGTCTTGTAGACATGTTTAAGAGGTGTTAATAAAAGTTTTAAATTTGTAAGGAGAGTTAAGTATCAGACTTGTATGATTGTTTGCGTATAAGCCTAGTAATGCCTCGTACCCTATTTCGGCATTGAATACGGGTAAGGGGTGTTACTCTGATGGTCAAGGAAATCAAAGGTCACAACCTCCTCCAAGTTTTCAGCAACCTTATTAGCAAGAGAAGAAACCAAACCTTGAGGAGATGTAGCTAAATTTATTTCGGTGTCTGAAACTAGATTTCAAAACACTAAGACAACTCTGAAAAATCACCAAGCGTTGATTCAAGGGCTTGAAAATCCAATTGGACAACTTGCTAAACTGGTTTCGGAAAGACAACAAGGTAGCTTACCTAGTATGTAACACCCTTTACCCGTATTCCACTCCGGAATCGAGTACGAGGCATTACCGGACTTAACTTGCTTATACATACAACTTTGGGCTTTAAAAATCCATCCCCAACTTAAAACTTCTCATTCAAATGCATAACATCCTTATCATGGGCCTATGAGGCCTTAAACATATATTCGGAAGTTCTTGGAATTAAACCAGAAACTTTTACACTCTTAGAAAAATTTTGCCTAAACAGGGGCCACACGCCCGTGTGGGCAGGCCGTATGGTCACACACGCCCATGTCCCTAGCCCGTGTGGAACTTATTTTGTAATTTGAACCTACAGGGGTTTTCACACAGCCTGACACATGCCCGTGTCCCTAGCTCGTGTTCCTCACACTGCCCCGACACACCCGTGTCTTACCCCATGTGCTAAAACCATGGCATTCTGTTTATGGCGTCATCACTTTACTATGGCCACATGGCCAAGGCACACGCTCGTGTCCTTAGGCCGTGTGTCGAATTAAATTCCAAATTTTAAGTGCACACTTCACACAGCATGGGCACACGCCCATGTCCATGGCCGTGCCTCCCACATGGCTGAGACACACGGTCGTGTCTCTGCCCGTGTGTTTACTACTAAGCATTCTGACTTTGTAAACCTAGCATGCAAGGAACACACGACCGATCAACACGCCCATGGGGCTGACCGTGTGTCTCACATGGCCTAGACACATGCCCATGTGTCTACTCGTGTGGATATTAAAAAGGCTATATTCCAAGGCACTTCTAAGAACTCAAATCAAAGCATCCACACAAGCATAAACTTCATAATTTCATCATCATTGAATATATAATAACTTGTCAAGTATTGGCCCAATTCCAATGACCACTTACAAAATGTATTTGATAACATAAATAGCCAACACTTTGGCTAACAAATATGACATAACAAAATACCCAAGTCCTACACATGCCATACTCAAAATAAATCTAACTTTGTTATACCAAAGAGATGTTGATAGTGTGATTTCTGAACTCCGACGTCCCGCGATCCTCGAGTTATCTTGGCAATACTACAAGGAAAAGGGAAATGAGAGGGGTAAGCATAAAGCTTAGTAAGTTTGCATGAGAAAAAGTAGCAACAATAAGCTCATAATGATATCAATCTATGGCATTAGATAACCACACAAAACCATAAGCATTTTGCCATAACTTACTCGTACTTGTTCTTATTTAGAACATACCATGCCACATATCGTAAACATTCCTCGTGAATTACTCACGGGTACCTGTATTCACTCAATCACATGGCTTTAGTACTAAATCTAATTTCTATCTCCAAGCTTATCTATTTATCCCGCTAAATCACTAGGGATATTCAAAGATGCATAGTCATCGTCATTACATAAACACGAAACTAATGCCACATCCTAGATGTGGCCTTACATGGGGTCACTTCTGAGTGCCGATGCCATATCCTGGATATGGTCTTATACGGAATCTCACAACAAATATCGATGCCATATCCCATATATGGTCTTATACGATTCTCATATTCAATGCCGAAGCCATATCCCAGATATGGACTTATATGGGATCTCCATTCGGTGCCGAGGTCATGTCCCCAACATGGTCTTACACGGGACCTTATCATTATCTATCTCATGTCTCGGTGATAATAATTTAACATTTATTATAGTCCTATTGGGACTTCAACATCACAACTTTTATCATCTTTCTCATTCAATACCAATACTCAATTTCATAGAATATCATGCATCATTATAATATAAAACATTCTCAAATATGCTAGTATAAATGTTGAATTTATCACATACAAACTTACCTCGATTTCAAAAAAAGCTAGATCGTCGACCTAGTCCGATCCTTTGTTCTTTTCCCGGTCGAGGTAAATTCTTGGTTCTTCTTGATCTATAATAGCAAATTAGTTCATTTAATTATCACATTAATAAATGCATTTTAATAATCATGCTTTGGCAAAAATTACTATTTTGCCCTTAAACTTTTACAAAATGACCATTTTACCTTTAAGCTCGGAAATCAATTCTAATCAAATTTTTCTCTTTAACGAGCCTAGGTGAACATTAACTTCTCTTATGGCTACCATCAAAGCTTAACATTTCACACATTTACTACATATTTTACAACCTTTACAAAAAGGTCCTTTTAGGTGTTTTCTTGGTAACACCTTTCACGAAAGTTGTTCATCTAACAACTAAGACCAATTTTCTTCCATAAAAATGCAACAAAAAACTTAAAATATTTCATGGAAAAACTCTAAACTCTTCACCATTTAACAAAATAATCCTCTCTTTAGAAAGCTTAAGCTTTAGGGGTTCCAAAAGTACAACTTTTATTAAGAAATGATCACTAGAACACTTACTTGTAAAGAGAAGAGTGTGCTGAAATTTTTGAAGTTTTCCAACCCCTATTTGCTGCTAATTTTCGATGGAGGGATGAAGGAGAGAAGATGATATCTTTTCTTTCTTTATTTTAATATAAAATCCCAATTTCGTCCACCTAACACACCTACTTGACCAAATTTTGACCTCTTTTGTCCCATATGGCCGGCCAACCTTTATTTAAGGGGCTAATTGCCCTTTAAAGACCTTCAATTAATATTCTATGGCTATTAGGTACCTTTAGCTTGAAATTTTGAACTTTCGCACTTTATGCGATTTAATCCTTTTTCGCGATTTAGCATGAAATCGCTAAAATTAAAGCACCAAAATTTCCATGTACTTATACAATCATACTCTAACTCATAAAATACCATGAAAATAATTTTCTCTAACCTCAGATTAGTGGTTCCGAACCACTGTTCCAACTAGCCCCTAAATCGGGCTGTTACAAGTAATTATGGTGGTTTCGCACATAGCCCATCAAATGATAATATAAACGATGGTATCGCACACAGCCCATCGTGAATAAATAATAAGGTCATACCACACATAGTCCACCAATAATGATAATTAAGGTGGTATCGAACACAGCCCACCAAATAATAATTACGAATATTTTTCCGCATTTACATTTCTATTCCGAGGTTCATACGAGAATTACTCACTATCTATCAATTTCAATCAATCTCACTCATAATTGATCTCATTCATACAATGCATCAATAAGTAACAACATATGTATTAAAGATGTATCGTTTACACATAAACTTACCTCGATGCAAAATGTATTAATCGACGACTTAGTCCATAACCTTGCCTTTTCCTCAGTCAAGGTTGTTTCCACGCTCTTCTTGATCTATAATAATAAAATTTACTCATTCAATCACTTTATAACTCATGATACATCAAAATTTCTACTTAGGCAAAAATGACCATTTTGCCCTAATGCTTTGGCAAAATTACGATTTTGTCCTTATATTCGTAAATAATTTTTCATCACATTTTATTATTAAAAAAGCCTAGCTGAACATTTATTCTTCTTATAACAATTCATAAAACCCATCATTTCGTGCATTTATTACTCATTTATATCTTTTACAAGTAAGTCTCGTTTAGGTGTTTTCATATTAACACCTTCCACAAAAGTTGTTCCTTAACCCACTAACATTCATTTTCTTCCATAAAAACTCAGCAAACAACATGAACACTCTCATGGAAAGTCCTTAAACTTTTAACTAGTTAACAAAATAGTCCCCTCATTAGCTAGCTTAAGCTTTAGGGCTCCAAAAGTACAAAATTATCAAGAAAAACCTCTAAAATCACTTACTTGTAAGAGAATAGCTTGACTGAAAGTTTGAACTCCAAAATCTCCTATTTTCTCTTCAATTTTCGATGGAGAAGAAGTGTGAATAGTAAAAATGATAGCTCTTTTATTTATCTTATTTTATTTATTTTTAATCACCTAATTTCACCAAATTTTTTACCAAAATTAATGCACTTGTCTCCCTTGTCCCTATGGTCGACCAACACCTTTTTATTGGCCTAATTGCACTTTAAGGACCTCCAATTTAATGTCCTATGGCTATTAGACACCTCTACCTTGTATAATAGAACTTTCGCACTTTATGCGATTTAGTCCTTTTTCACAATTAAGCATGAAATCACCAAAATTAATACACCAAAATTTTCGTACATCCTTATAATCATGCTATAACACATAAAATAATATCAAAATAATTTTCTTCAACCTCAAATTAGTGGTCCCAAAACCACTATTCCGACTAGCCCCAAAATCGGGATGTTACAACTTCCCCCCTTTAGAGATTTTCGCCCCCGAAAATCTTACAGGTAAAAAAGTTTGGGTATTGTTCCCTCATGGCTTCTTTCAGTTCCCATGTAGCGTCTTCCACACTGTGTTTTTGCCATAACACTTTCACTAAAGCTATGCTCTTATTTCTCAACTATTTAACCTCTCAAGCCAAAATTTTAATTGGTTCCTCTTCATAAGTCATGTCAGGTCGTATCTCAATTTTTGTTGGAGGGATCACATGCGAAGGATCAGAACGATATCGCCGTAACATTGACACATGAAACACGTTGCGTATTCTTTCTAACTCTACCAGTAAAGCCAACCGGTATGCTACTGGTCCAATCCTTTCAATAACCTCATACGGCCCTATGAATCGTGGACTCAATTTGCCCTTTCGACCAAATCTCAATATTTTCTTCCACGGGGATACTTTCAGGAATGCTTTGTCATCCACTTGAAACTCGATTTCTTTCCTTGTTAAATCCGCATATGACTTTTGTCGATCTGAAGTAGCTTTCAAGCTATCACGGATCATTTTCACTTTCTCCTCGGTTTCTTTAACTAAATCAACCCCGTGAATTTGCTTCTCACTAAGCTCGGTCCAATACAAGGGAGTCCGACACTTGTGACCATATAAAGCTTCGTACGGTGCCATCCGTATACTCGACTGATAACTGTTGTTATAGGCAAACTCAACCAAAGGTAGATATTTTTCCCAACTACCTTCGAATTCTAAAACACAACACCGGAGCATATCTTCGAGAACTTGTATCACTTTTTCGGATTGGTCATCGGTTTGAGGATGGAATGCAGTACTAAAATTCAATTTTGTACCTAAGGCTTCCTGCAACTTCTTCCAAAACCTCAAAGTAAATCTCGGATCTCTATCCGAGATAATAGATATAGGTACCTCATGTAATCTCACCACCTCAGCAATATATAGCTCGGCCAACTTATCAAGTGAATAATCCACACGCATCGATATAAAGTGAGCCGATTTTGTTAATCTAACAACAATAACCCACAAGCATCTTTCTTTTTCGGAGTCATAGGTAACCCCGTTACAAAATCCATGGTGATTCGATCCCATTTCCACTCGAGAACCATCAATAGCTGAAGTAATCCCGAAGATACTTGATGCTCGACTTTCACTTGTTGACAGATCAAACATTTTGTAACAAACTCAGAGATGTCTCTTTTCATGCCTGGCCACCAATACAACTTCTTCAAATCATTATACATTTTTGTGCTGCCCGGATGTATTGACAAACAACCACTGTATGTTTCATGTAAAATTTTCCGGATTAACTCATTATCCTTTGGTACACAAACTCTATCATCAAACATCAAGCAATCATTTGAACCAACCTAAAAATCAAAGTCATTTCCCGATTCATATCAAGCTCTCTTAACTTGTATTTCTCTATCATTCCTTTGAGCTTCACATATCTGCTGAAGAAATAATGGTCTAGCCCTCAACTCGGTCAATATAGTACCATCATCAGACAACGCTAAGCTCGTACTCATAGCTCTTAAAGCATACAGGGATTTTTTGCTCAAGGCATCCGCAACCACGTTCGCTTTCCCCGGATGGTAATCGATTACTAACTCATAATCCTTCAATAATTCGAGCCATCACTGTTGTCGCAAATTCAAATCTTTTTTATCCATTAAGTACTTCAAGTTCTTGTGATCAATGAAGATTCGTCACTTCTCACTATATAAATAATGACTCCAAATCTTCAAAGTGAAAACGACCGTAGCCAACTCTAAATCGTGAGTCGGATAATTCTTCTCATGTGGTTTTAGCTGTCTCGAGGCGTAAGCTACTACCTTACCCTCTTGCATCAACACACAGCCAAGACCATTTAATGATGCATCACTATAGACCACAAACTCTTTCCCCGACTCAGGTTGTACTAAAACCGGCGCATCAGTCAACAATGTTTTCAATCTCTCGAAACTCTGTTGGCATTTCTCAGTCCATTCAAACTTAACATCTTTATGCAATAGTTTCGTCATCGGGGTAGCAATTATGGAGAACCCTTTTACGAACCATCTGTAGTACCCCGCTAAACCCAAAAAAGCTTCTAATCTCTGACACGTTCCTTGGTGGTTTTCACTTCACAATGGCCGAGATCTTACTCGAATCAACTCTAATTCCATCACCCGACACAATGTGTCCTAAGAATCCGACTTCTCGGAGCCAAAAATCACTCTTGCTGAATTTAGCATACAACTGTTTGTCTCTTAAAGTTTGCAAAACAATTCTCAGGTGCTCTGCATGCTCACTCTCATCCCGAGAATAAATTAATATGTCGTCGATAAAAACAACCACAAACTTATCCAAATACTGTCGGAAGATACGGTTCATTAAATCCATAAAAATCGCAGGATCGAACTACCAAATCACTAAAATTTTGGATCAAACTTCAATACACCTATATAGCAACTCCATAAATTTATAATAAAAATATTTATGGGCTTGATTTACAACATCGAAGTCCCAATACCCCATTTTCCAAAACCACTTGTACTTATCTATTTTCTTATTAGTTTGCTTGAAAACCTGAACTTCATTTAGAATTTCATATAATTCTGATTTTTACTATTCCGACGAACTTATCCAAATTCAGGGAAGTTTCAGTTCTCTCCTTCTCTTATGATATTTTGCTTATTCTGTTTATATATGTTTGTACATTGAGGACAATATACATCTTAAGTGTGGGGAGATTGTTTATATGTTTATGCGATAAAATTCTTGAATTGTTGTTTATGTTTAAGTAATTTTCTCACACCTATCAGTGAAGTTAATCTTTTTAAATTTAGTGTTTATATTGATTCTGTTTTTGGAATAATTTGTGGATTTTTGTGCATTGTTTGATTTATAATTTAAGACACAAAAGAGTCAAGCGTGATAAGTCATTTTTCAGAAATTATTGTTTTAGGTTGTCTCCCTAGACTGAAGAATTATTTTGAAATTTTAAATTTGTAAGTTTGACATCCAAACCATATTTTTTGTGAGCTTTTGAGCCTATAGAGCATCTGTTCATTTCGTGCTCATTTTATTTTTGGTTGCGAGTATGTCAACTTGATTTGTGATTCTAGAACTTTCTTTGATTATGCATGTAACGCCCTGACTTTTTGTTTTTGTTTCTATAAATATCTGACACAAATGTGTATTTGCATCAGCGGTTAAGTGTTCTAGGTGTGTGTGAGAAGTCTTGGGTTCAAGTCTCACCTTGGTAAATTTTGTTGTTTTTAATCCAAGTCTTACTCTTGTTTGATGGGCTTATATTAAATTGTTTGTAAATCCATATCAGAATGAGCCTATTGATTCGAGTGGTAAGGGTGTTGGTGTGCTGGAGGTCCTGTGTTCGAATCCCTGTGCGAGCGTGGGTATTATTTTTGCTCAGTTTCTTGATAGAGTCTTGATGGAGTTAGATTCTGAGAGGTTGGTTTTAGTGGGTTAGTGGGGAGTAATTTGGGGGATTTTGGGATAATTGTTATTATTTTTATTCCTTTTTTTTTCATTTTTTTTCAATTTCCCAAAATTCTTCTAAAATTTGACGTCAACTTCTGTTCTCCACCATTCTATCAACTCTCTTTTCTCGTTTTCCTATTCCATTAATCTTGGTACTTTCGGCTTTTGGATTTCGTATATTATGGTAAGTGGTGGTAAGTTTTTACTCAAGTTACGAGAGGGATTCCCGTTTAGTGCCATTCTAAAGTTGATGTTTTGTTCTCGTTAGTCTAATTTCTGGGTTTTGGTAACAATGAATCGCGAAGAACGGCACTACACTCATAGTCGAAAGGTTCGGAGTGTTAGGGTAAGCGATAGACATTTGATTTGAGTTGTCGTTGGTTTGAGTTTTTGGTTTAATCGTGTTTTAGGACTAATTTTGAGCACTGATATGTCGACTTTTAGGTTTTGTAAGGCTCAGGATAGTTTTCACATTAAATCGATACCAGGTGTGTACCCGAAACGCAAAAAATGAGGTTTTGGCAAAAGCCAAAAAAAACTATTCTGTCGACGCCACACGGGTATGTAATCACCCATGTGGTAGGCCGTGTGTGAGAACACGGTCGTGTGGTCGACGAAGGCATGGCCGTGCGCAGTACACGACCATGTAGTGGTTCAAGGGTGGCCGTGTGGGCTACACGGGCAAGGCTAATCTGGGCATATGAGCCCACACAGGCATGTGGGCCTAAATTTTTAAAATTTCTCCTAGGGTCGCACGGGTCGTCCCAATTGACTATGGGTTTACCGTTGGGTCGGTAAGGGCTAATCAAGCCCCAAAACTGTGGATCTGATAGACTAATAATCTGTTCTGAGTATGATAATGCCATGCATATCCGTTATTCTGATATTTGTACATAACATGTTGAGCATGTCTAGTATGTTATTTTGTATATGTTCTATCTATGATTGTGGGGTGGGTTTGTATTAATGGAGGAAGTGTTCTGTACGGCGATCATCGCCTATTATCTGGCAGCTTGTCTGCACTATATCTGATACGTGTCATAATGGCACAACATGGTGTGTAGGGATGGATGGGTTTTTTTAACCCCACATGGTGTGTTGGGATGGTCGGAGATGGTGTGTAGAGGATGGGGGTAGGATTTTTGTTATCTGATGGGGGTAGGATTTTGGTTATCTGACTCTGCTTATTGTATCTGCATCTGAAATAGGCCTGAGCCCGAATTTGTATCTGTATCTGACTGAGCATATGATTCTGTTTGTATTGCATGCTTATTTCTGTTGGGTTACACACTAAGTTTTCGTAAACTCACATCTGTTTGTCAGTTCTGTTAGGTAATCCACAAAATTAGGCGGATCGGTGCGGCAGAGACTCAGCGGTGGCCACTCAACCGTAAAACTGTTACACTTATCATTTATGGTTTATTTTAATTTCTGGAGATTTATTTGAGAGTTTGTAATTTTTAGGACTCTCTGGACTGTTTGGTTTTTAACTGCTTATTTTTGGATTGTTTAACAATGCGATTGTTTGGTAAAATTGTTTTATTAAAATGACAGTTTAAGCAAACAAAGTTTTCCTAAAAACACAATTGCGATTTCAAACTATAACGATTAAGGCTTCCGTTGTAATAAGTTTTGGTAAGGAAACTGATTAATCTATTGTTTCAGTAAATTTAAAATATTGATGGTTTACCAAGTCAACATGGTTTTCAAATCTCATTCCTTGTGACATCACTAGATTCGGCCATAACGTCAAGGCCGGGTTTGAGGTGTTACAATGCATATTGAGACCATTTTATTGGTTTGATATACTGAGATGATAGAGGCACTTAAGATTTAACCCACCTATTATATTAACCCTTAGTAAACCCCGTTGATCCTAACACCTTTTTTTCGATCACCCGTTAATGTTAACCCGTAACCCATATAAATGTTGTAAAATTATCCTTTTTATTGACTCCCTTTTTATCGAGGTTTGATTTGGTTTGTTGTCTAACTATATTTCATCATTTGTTTTGCTGAGTTCTTGTTCACAAAAAAAAATTAAAAATGAAAAAATATATACAATTTTTTTATTGAGTTTGAATCATTTGTTTAATATCCTATTGAAAAGCTTGTTTTCATTCTTTATTTCTTGTTGATGTAAATTTTTTTAATTCAGCATTTGATTTTTTCTAGCTTGTAACTTATCAACTTGATTCTCGATTATAATCAACGTTTCTGATCTTTTCCATACCCTTAACCTAGCCCAATTATAACCTTGTAAAGACCTCTTGATTGGTGTGTCATCTCATTTTATAGTGGTGGAGATTTGATTTTCAAGCAAGCATATGGTAAAAACATTTCTCGTTCGACTATTGAGTGCATATTACTTGAACCTTAAACACTTTGATTGCTTTGAGTGAATCTTTAGTAAGGATGTTAATTCCTGTTGAGTTTGTATTTTAGGTAATTATTGAGATAGATTTTTAAAGCTTAAAATTCTTTGCTTAGATTGCTTGTGTTGTTTAGTTTCATTTTAGTATGAATTTTCATTGCATGATTATCTGTAAATTATCCTAAGACATTATCGGTGAGAACAATAAATTTAGAGAAGTTAACTTGAATGTGGGTTGAGGATTTTGCTTGAGGATAAGCAAACGCTTAAGTGTGGGAATATTTGATAAGTGTTAAAAGTAACATATTTTAATCTCATTCTTAATGCATTTTTGGGGGATTATTCGATGTTAATGGTGAATTTTATTCTTCTAATCTTTTAAATTCATGTGTTTATACTTAGGAAAGCATTTGAGAGTAAAAGGAGCGAAAAACGAGTGAAAATTGGAAAACTGGAGCAAGATACGAGAGCCACACGACCTAGCTCACACGGTTGTGTGATCCACATAGGCTGTCACACGGCCTTGTGGTAGGCCATGTCGATTGCGCAAATTTGCATTCCAAACTGTGGGAAAATGTGATTTTTAGGTTTTTCGGGCATTCTAAGACGTATATATGACAAAAATAAAAAGATAGGAGAGAGCCGTCATAAAATACTCAAGAAAATAACTCGAAAAACAACATTGAAGCTAATTTCTGAAGCAGATTTTCGTCAAGATTGAAAATTCTCGATTGATTTCTGAGGAGATTATCATAATTTTCTTTATTTTTTTTATTATACTGTATCTTGGATGTTTTTATTTTCAAGCATGAACTAATTTTCTAAATACCTAGGGAAGATAAACCCTATGATGAATTTTGCCTTTTGATTTTTATTTTACTCAATAAACACTTAGATCTTGTTCTCAATTATGTGTGCTTCATTATTGGTTTGATATTTCTAGATTATTGATCCATGTTTGATGTGCTTAAATCAGATGATGAATAGACCCTATTTAAGAGCAGATCTTGCGTAATTGAGTGGAGTTGCTTGTAATCCTAGAAATAGGACGACATAAATCTACCGGATTAGAGTCAAATCTAATAGGGGAATCCATAGATCGAGTTAATGTGATAATAGGAGTTTTAATTAGAAACAAATTTCAATTAATCAACATAGAGTTAGTTGCTCTTACTCTCGAAAGTGATGTTAGCATAATTTAAGGATTTCTCAAGATAGTAAATAAAGAACTCGTGTAATTTAGATTGCTAATAACAGATGAAATCTAGGTGGATTCTTTCTTGGGTATTGTTTCGCTTCTTGATTGTTAATCGTTTATTTTCCTCATTTGGTCTTTGTTGCATTCGTAGTTAATTAATTTAGTTAATTTTAGTTTTCAATCAATCACTCAAATTTATCGGTTAAACAATAGAAAGACAATAATTAATAGTACTCTTAGCCTTCGTGGGAACGATATCTTTGCTTATCGTAACTATACTATTAATTGATAGGTGCATTTGCCTTAATTGAATTTTTAGTTAGTTCACGATGCATCAATAATTGTACTCTTGAACCCAAATTTCATACATAGATCAAGTTTGTGTAATTAATCATACAATCATGGACCCAATTGAACCAATCCATATAAACAGAACATTGAGTATACAAGTTTGGAATTCAATATCATATAGTGAAATATATCAAAACTTTGAACCACCGATGTTTGATTTTAAATTTTTGATCAATTTAAGAGTATTGATCAATTATATGTTCCTCTAACTACTAACGTAATTGATTGATTATGCTATTGAACCAATTGAATTGTGTCTATATACACATGTACTAAAATTGTGGAGTTCAAGTAATTCGAAAAATATTGACAAATTCTACATTTTTCCAATTACTAATATATTTGAATGAGTTATAACATTAGTTGTAGAATCATTAATCTAATTGAATGAATTTATTTATTAAGGTAATGACATTGTAGTGTGTAAGTATATTTTTAAAATTATTGACCAATTATATATTCATCTAATTATTAGTGTAATTGAAAAAATGACATTAATTGTACAACCATTTATTTAATTGAATAAATTGTAAAATTAATTGTACAATTATTGATCCAATCGAATTGGTCCATATAAACACAACATTGAGTATACACGTTTGGGATTCATTATAATATAGTGAAATATATCAAAACTTTGGACCACTAATGTTTAGTTTTAAAATTTTGATCAATTTAAGAGTATTGATCAATTACACATTCCTCTAGCTACTAATGTTATTGAATGTTTATGACATTAATTATATAATTATTGATACAATGTAATGAATTATACGATTAACATTAATCGAACTAAATGAATTATCTAAGGCATGAATGTAATGACATTGTGGTGCAAGAGTAATACTAATTGGATCGCTTTAAGTTCCGATCATATTGGATTATGGTCATTTCATGTTTAGTCATTCAATTTTAATTTAATAAAAGGATTATGTTGAAGCAAATAAGTTTAGAATCAAGCTACATGGGTGATTTAGGTTCCACTATTAAAGTCGATAAAGTTCAATTTGTTAATTTTAAAATAAAATAAAATTAACGTTAGATAAATTATTTAACCAATTTAAATTTATTATTAAATTAACAATTATCAAAAATAAATTTTAAATATAATATAATATAATATTATAAATTTAAATCAATTAATCCATAATATATAAAACCATAAAAAGTAAAAGTTTTTTAATAGATGAAAATAAATTTTATTTACATTATCTTTTAAATTTTCATTGTAAATATTATATTGTTAATCATATTTTGATGATTTTTTTAATAATATAATTTATCTAAAATTTTGTGGGATAAACATATATCAATTAGATTTTTAGAATTTAAAACGTATGTAAAAACTAAAAAGATTTGTCAAAAATCTTTCTGGGATTTTTAAATAAATTAGAATCAAAATCTAATAAAAATAAATTTCAATTTAATAAAATCAAAATAAAAAGTTTTTGAGATTTTGAAATATATCAATTTTTATTTTTTGAATTTTGCATATTACTTTGTTATTTCCTCTTCATCTATTAAGGGTTTTTTTAGTAATGCTTAAAAAAAGTACTTCTGCTTCAAAAACACTTTTGGAAGAAAAGCTGTGCTAAACAAGTTGCTTTTAGTTGAAATTTCTGGCTTTTGAAAAGTAATTCTAAAAAGGAGAAGCTAAAATTTTTAGTTTTTCCTATCCTAAAAGTACTTTTGGTACTTAATTACTTTTTCACTACTCTAATAACATAGTACTTTTCTTTTTTTTTTCTTGGTGCTTAATTACAAATGTGTTAAAATCATTAATTAAAAATAAAAAATATTTTTTAAAATAATACAAATGTGTTAATATCTAATTACAAATATTTAATGATTATATTTAAGTATTTAAAATATAGTTTATATATTCTAATTAAATTTTATAAATAATTAATATTTATTGCTTAAAAATTTTAAATTTATATTTCATATATTAAAATATTAACAAGTTATAATATTTTTTTATATTCTTACTAAAATATAATAATATTAATTAATTCGATATTATTTAAATGCATATTTGTTACTTAATAATAACATGTCTAAAATGGACATTTTATTTTTCAAAAGCACTTTTTAACAGCTATGCTAAACACTCAAATCTTAAACCAAACTTTTCAAAAGTACTTCTAAAAAGTGTTTTTCCACAGTACTTTTCAAAAGTATTGTTAAACTAGCCCTAAATTTACTTATTTTTATTAAGTGTTTATTTTATTTGGGATTTTATATCATGATCATATTATACAAGTTAAAATTGCCTACTTTATAATAATAGACCACGAAAATTACAGTTTACAAAGTTATACATTAAAACAAAATAATAATTCAGTCTATAACTATTATTTTTATTAATTTACTGAAAAAATTGTACTTAATTTAAGTTTAGATCACTTAAAGTTACTTATTTTGATTATATTGAGTTTACATTGGACGGATTCAAATTATTGATTTCTCGTGATAAAATTAGATTAATTGAGTCAAATTTTTAAGTTTAAATCAAAATTGACAAGTTGATGTAATTCGTATGTAAATATTAATTCATTTGTAGTTGGAAGGGTTGGTTGGATAATGGTTTTTTCTTTCGAACAATGGATGGGATTTTTTTTGGGCCAGAAATGACACAATTGCAGCTATGCTTAAATTGTTTCAGGTGAATGACTCCATGGTCACGTTGGTGTGATTATGGTTTACTTTACCCCCAAAAAAGTGCAAATATAAATGCACTTTAACCTATTGAAAGCGTGGCACGTTTCTCAGAAAATCTGACATGGCATCATCCAAAGGTTACAATGTGTTGCCTTTCTAAAATTTAATACCAGCCCTTGGATCCCACTGTACTTTATAAAAGATTTGATCTATAGAAAGAATATAAAAGGCTACACTTTATTTAAAGAATAAATTTTGAACATGTGTTTTGCCAGCTATTTAGAAAAACTAACATAGTTTGTTGGAGGTCCTTATTTGTGTAGGGTTGACTAGTATGGGAATCTAAAAGAAATCAGGGGTCAATCAGTACATTAAGCCACTAACAATAGTCATTAGGGAGCAGTGTTATAGTAAAAGATGAGTTTCATAGACGAAGGAAAAGGCAGGTAGGGGAAAAATAATAATGTTTTGCAGAAAATTACTAAAAATATGGAATCAAACATTTAAGATAGCAATCTGCAAACTAAAGTAGAAAATGATGTTACTTTGTTTAAGTAATTAATGTACCCAAACATTTAAGATATCCCAAAACGATATATACATTAAATAAAATAAAATCGACGTGTGTTTTTCTAATTTAAAGCATGAAGACACAAAAGAAGATTGAACAGCTAATTCAGGTTCCAATATTCCCAAACATTTTACTTATTCATATCAATCCTGCTACAGCCTACTTTCCATTTCCACGTCTTACTATCTGTCACCTAAGTTCCGTTAACAATCTAAAATATTGACCCACCATGTGCCTCAATTTCCATACCATCGCCCCAATAAATCTGAGTTTTTCAATTCGATAGACCAGTTAAACCGTTTTAATATTTTTTTATGAATTATTTAATTAAATTATCTGGATCGATGAACTAAAGAACCGGGGACTTAATCGATTCAATTACTAGTCTAGTTCTAAAGATCTTGTATCTATAGTTTCTTCCCTTTTTCTATATTTTTGAAATATCTAAAACCTTAATAAATGGATGTGACATTAACACATACAATTATAACAATATTAATACCAACCGATTAACACATATAATTATAATAATATCAATACCAATTGAACTAATATTTAATTGATAAACATATCGTGCATAGCTTGATTTTGAAGCTATATGTATTTTAAGGAAATACAGTTAAAAGCAAATGGTATGTACCAATTGGCAAATCGAGAAAACTTCGTCTTTACAGTTGGTGGTTGCAAGGCAAAACAAAACAAAGTGAAAGAACAAAACAGCCACCTTTTGGATTGGACTAGAAAGATATCAGAATTATTCTTTTGGTTACGTACAACTAAGATGGAATATATTTCCGAATCCAAGCCGCAATTTCTTCAAACACAAGTTAGGCCAAAAACTCTAACCAGATAATACATTTGTTGTATGTTTAATATTTAATTAATTTTATAAATATTACGTTTTTAATTATAATAATTAATGTAGAATAATATTTATTATTTAAGTTATTGAATATAATTAAGGGTGATTTATCCAAAAATACCAAAAAAATAATATATTTACGGAAAAGGGCCGAAAATTTTAAAATTTACGGAAAATGGCCATTTCCCCACAAAACGCCTCCACGTCAGCGCGTTTTTAGGGCATAAACAAAAAAACACGTCCACGATGGAGCGTTTTCTGCCACATCAGCCAAAAACGCTTCCTTGAGGCCGCACTTTGCTGATGTGGCAAAAACGCTCTCCAAATACGCGTTTTAGTCTTTGTTTTTTTTAAAAAAAAAAAAACCATTCTTGAATTTTTTAAAAATTTACGAGAATAAATCTTTATAAAGGCTCAAAGTGACAACACCATTTTTTTTAAAAGTGTCATCAATTAATAAGGAAATATAACTTACAAAGGAAATCTTTATATAGACCCAAAGTCTCATTTCCCTTGTTTTCTTGAGCAAAGTGGGATATGGGATATGTGTATATATAGACTCATGAATAGTTTTGCAGCTTGTTCCTAAACAATGTGGGATTCCTTCCTCTTTTAACTAACAACATGAGATGAAATGCTACACTATATTTGATTTTTTTTTTTTACAAAACAATTTCTCTTTTTTTTAATATTTTATTAACATTTTCTTATATTATAAAATTATGTTTTGAGATCTTTAATCTTGTTGCATTTTAGAATTGTTAACATATACAAAAGAACTATTAAAAAAAAGAGAACAAATTGCACATATGAAACTTGTACATGCAATAATCTTCTATTCAATTTTAAATGTTTGAAGTTAATACCAATGCAATTCTAATTTTTAAAATAATTTTCCATTATTTAAGAAGTTATACTTTTAATTTTTTTATTATTTATTTTATTTTATATTATGAATGTAAATTTAAAAATGACATTTTTGATGACAACAATAAATCTTATGATGTTTGTAAACCTGCTCTAAAAATAAACAATTTTTAATAATTTTATTTTTATCATTTAATGTTATGCAAATAATGTTTTCAAACATGCAAAAAGGGTCAAAATTTTCGTGTTATAATAAATAAGTATAGCATTATGTTCAACATCTATACTGAATATAAAGCATTTCGGTGACATAATGCATTTGTTTAATTTAGCTTGGGCCTTAGTTCTGTTTCTTCCATGGTTCCCCTTCTCTTGTTCCTTTTACTTTTTACCATCTATGTGCATATTTGTGGCTCAAACATTGCCTCGAGGTATGCCCGTTATTCGATAAAACTAATTAAAGATATTTTAAATTTACAAATAAAATTTTGGATGTATTTTTTTCCCCGTAAAATAATATTTTAAGGATATTCCTTTGTTATCATTCAGTGTCATTCTGATATAGCACCGTCATGCACTATTATATGTTGCATCAGTATAAAATATTTGAATGTCATGCTTGATATTAACTTCTAAATTTAAATAATGGAAAATTATTTTAAAAATTAGAATTGCATTAATATTAACTTCAAACATTTAAAATTGAATAGAATATTATTGCATGTACAAATTTCATACGTGCAATTTGTTCTTTTTTTTTTTTTTAATAATTCTTTTGTACAACTTATAGGGAATTAGGATTAGTAACAGCACGGGTGGGTTTGGTCTGACCCAATGTATTACTTATATGCTCCAACTCGACCTGACTTTAAAAAATAACCTGCCTCGAAAAATAAAAATGTATCCAACCCGCCTCCATATGTAAGACTTGCATTTTCTTTTCTTTTTTGACAATTTTCAATTTTTATCTAATATACTGTTGTTGTGCATGAAATATATATTTTTTTATTTTTCTTATTAAATTTCATTTTTATATTTCATTTATGCAACACTTTCAAATCATGGGTTAATTACACAAGATGAAGAAATTATGGAATAAAAAAAATAAAGAAAAAGGTCTGCACTAGAGTAGAATACAAAGGTCGCAACACAAATAATGGGAATGAGGATGGAATATTAATATATTTTATATAAGGGTAACTTTGTAATTATCTTGGGATGGTGGGGTTTTTAAAATCCGATCTTGATTCGACCCGGGCACTATTAAAAAAAATACCCTCTATTCACCTCAAATTTGATTTCAAAAAAAAAAAAAACAATCTTATCAACTTAAGTGAGGTTAGAACCCTTAAATACAATTTCTTTCTTTCTTTTTCTTTTGCCATCTCTAGTTGGAATCAATGCATTAGATTCAAATCTTTATTTACCGTATGGAATTAATATATCATTTATGTAATGTTAATTATAATTGTAAATATTAATACAACGCATCTCAATATTTATAATAAAAATCAATCATTAAAAAATACGATCGAATTGATAATTAAACTACCTTCAAACTTAAATTAAAATAAATTTATAAAAAAGAAAAACAAAATCCATTAATGTTTGAATAAAAAAAAATTGAAATCAAACAGAAGGATGGGTAATTCTAAAAAAAGAAAATAGATATATTAGTTAAATGAAAACTACATATGGATTAGAGATTTACGCAGCCAGCTGGGATATGTGATTCAGGTAGCTTTTTGTAGTGATGTCTGCAAATTTGCAGTATCACGTATGCTTTTGTCATTGTACAAAAAGAGAGAGATGAGCAATTCAACCCAAAGATAACTCTGATTCAATTTAAGTTGCAGGGTAGCCATTAATTCTTTGGGAAAGTCAATAGGGTCCATTACCTTTTGTAATTTTTCTTTTCACCTTCGAAATACAGTGGATTAGTTAATGCGTGATATAGACTCAAACCCAAACTATAGCCACTGCTCGGACCACTGTCACAGCTCATAATTGGTGGATGGAATCGGCAAAATTTATAACTTAACCAGTCCAACGTATGCTTAAACAAGAATTTAGTTAGTAGGATATGGATTGATTGTTTTTAAGGGAGTGAGATTCAATTTAATATATTGTTGGTATTATTATTGATAAGATAAGTTAATATAATTTATTAATAGTGCACTAACCGTATATCAAATATTATCTCTAAAATATTTATATTTAAACTTACACCCTCTAAATTATTGTAGTAATAAAAATGTTTAAGACATTCAATTAAAAATGTTTCTGATACTTAAAATTGTTCCAATTTTATTTTGATGGAAAAATGGAATTGTTTAATTAAAAATTTTATTTTGATGTTTTACGAATTTAAAACAAAGAAGCATTGCTTTTTCATGTTTTCCATTGGAAGTCTACAAATGATACGATTTGGACAAAAGCAACGTATAGAAAATATCTATAATTATTTAATTTAAGATCGGAACGAAGGAATTGTTAACCCAAGGATTACTTTTAAGATTAATTCAAAAGTTTATCAGATACTTTATATAAAAGAATCTTGAATTTGACATTTTTTTCTATTTTGGTATATAAACTTGATATTTTTTATTTAAGTTGGTACTTAATTTTTTGGGGGTTTAATTTGGTAAATGAACTTGACTCCTTTTTCTAATTTAGTATCAAATCTTTTTTCTGTTCGATTTGGCACTTATCAAATATTTTACAAATTACTCCAATATACTAAAAATATTTTTTTTATGAGGTAACAAAAATAATCAATATGTGTCCAATATATGATAGATAATATGATATTTTTTGTATTTTTTATGTTCAACTACTTTTAGTTTTATTTATTTTATAAATTGAAAATAATGATTTCCTTTCAATTTTTGGTTTTAAATTTTTTTTATTTAATATTAATTCGTTCAGCATAGTTCAATACCTATTTTTTATCATGAATTTACTCTAATACTGATAATATTTTTGTAGCATAATAAAAAAAATTTAAATGCTATTAATATTTTACGTAATTTGTATAATATTTAATAAATTTAAGTACTAAATTGAACTTAAAAAATTTAAGTATCAAATTAGACCCAAATCAAATTTAAATGCCAAATTAAGAAAAAGTATTAAGTTATACCATCCTACAAAAATCTAATTATAAGCTCTTTTTTTTCTTTTGTTAAGGCAAAATAAACAACAAAAGGAAAACGATAACCATTTGGACCAATTAACTCGATTAACTTAGCTTTAAGTTAAATGTTAATTGACGAAATGAAGAATAAAAAAGAATATAAATACCAAAGTCAATTTAGTTACCAACTCTAAAATTATATTATCCATTTTCTAATCATTCAAACAATCTCATTTAAAAAAAAAAAAAAAACTTGGAACATTCATATCCTAATTTTGAAACCAGAAACTAAACCATCGTTTTCATAAAGACATAAACCACTACAAGCATCCCACGCAAGACCACATGGGTGTGGGAGTCGCCTGCATTGCTTCTCTCACCAAGTCCTTTATAGAAGAGTACCCAAAGCTGACAAGCAGCCATAATATCATCTGCTAAACATATGGCAGAAATGTCAACCCTTTGTACATTTCTTTTCTCACTTCTACTCTTTGCCTCACAGCCCCTTATCCTCCCCACTGCTGCCGACGGCCGGTGGCAGCTGCTACAAAAAAGCATTGGCATCTCATCCATGCACATGCAACTCCTTAAAAATGACCGTGTTGTTATGTATGATAGGACTGATTTCGGCCCATCCACTCTGCCATTGGCAAGTGGGAAATGCCACAATGACCCAACCAACACCGCTGTCCAAGTAGATTGTACGGCGCATTCAGTTGAGTACGATGTTTTGAGCAACAAGTTCAGGGCTCTTACTGTCCAAAGCAACGTTTGGTGTTCTTCAGGCGGCGTCATGCCTGACGGTAAATTGGTCCAAACCGGTGGTTTCAGCGACGGAGAACTTCGGGTCAGGGTTTTCAGCCCATGCGAGAGCTGCGACTGGCACGAAACACCAAATGGATTGGCGGCCAAAAGATGGTATGCTACCAATCATGTCTTGCCAGATGGAAGACAAATTGTTGTCGGCGGCCGAGAACAATTTAATTACGAGTTTGTTCCTAAAAACATAGCCGCCGACACGTTCAAGTTGCATTTCCTGTCTGAAACCAATGAACGAGGAGTAGAGAACAATCTCTACCCTTTTGTTTTTCTCAATGTCGATGGAAACCTGTTCATTTTCGCCAACAATCGAGCTATTTTGCTTGATTATATGAACAACAAGGTGGTGAAAACTTACCCCAAAGTACCAGGTGGGGAGCCAAGAAGCTATCCAAGCACAGGTTCGGCTGTATTGCTACCATTGAAGAACTTGACAGCCGCCACTATTCAAGCTGAAGTTTTGGTTTGTGGGGGTGCTCCAAAAGGATCATTTGTCCAAGCATTACAAGGTAAGTTCGTTAAAGCCTTGGACACTTGCGCCCGGATCTCAATAACCGACCCGACACCAAAATGGGTCTTGGAAACTATGCCTTTAGCTAGAGTCATGGGTGACATGGTATTGCTTCCAAACGGCAAAGTTTTGGTCATCAACGGAGCACGTTCAGGGTCAGCAGGATGGGACTTAGGGAGGGACCCGGTCTTAAATCCAGTGTTATACATGCCTGATAATGAAATCGAGTCACGATTCAAGATACTAAACCCAACAAAGATCCCTCGGATGTACCATTCCACAGCAGTATTACTACGTGATGGAAGAGTTTTAGTGGGTGGAAGCAATCCTCATGCGTATTACAACTTTACGGGAGTCCTTTACCCTACTGAACTAAGCCTGGAGGCATTCTATCCGGGTTATTTGGACGCCAAATTCAACAATTTACGACCCGCCATTGTTGCTCCCAAGTCAATGTCCGGAATCAGATACAGTAAGAAATTAAAAATTGAAGTGGTGATTACAGGTGAAGTAACTCTAAACTTATTGTCGGTGACAATGGTGTCACCAGCTTTTAATACCCATTCCTTCTCTATGAATCAAAGGTTGCTTGTACTTGGAAACGACAAAGTTATGGCTTCCGGTAAATCAACGTATAAGATTGAAGTGATGACGCCAGGTTCGGGTAACCTCGCACCTGCAGGCTTTTATCTTTTGTTTGTGGTTCATCAAGACATCCCCAGCCAAGGCATTTGGGTCCATTTGAAATAGTTTTTGATTGATATGTTTGTGAAATTTTGATCATTATTTAGAGAAAGAAATGTTTATTTCAACAATGTTAAAATTGTCCTCTACATTAAGCAAATGTATTTACAAATTTGTATGAATAAAAGAGGATAATTGTTTCCGTCAGTTGTTTATTTCTTATAAATGAAAAAATTCAATTGTTCATTAATTCTACACCAACTTTTAACGATCGTAACTGACAAATCTGGGGTTGTCGGATTCACCATAAAAGTAGTTGATTAATTAATTGAAGGCACGTTTTAGTTTGGTGTGGAAGACGCCATGGGTCATCCATAAGCCGAGCAGTGGTCAACTGAAACAGCCTGTCTATTTATGGAACTTTTTCTCAATCTTTTCTTTTCCATAACATTTTATTTTATTGTTATTACAAAGTTGATAAAGAGAATCGGGTTATCAAAGCTTTAAACTTCGATTCTTTTAGTGTGTCAAAAATATTATAATAATAATTAACCATGGTTATGTTACCCTTACTAATGTAACATTGATCATTGCTTAAGCTTCTCCCTTTCAACATGTTGCTCTCTTTACACCAATATACTGCTTGCTTTTCTACGTGCCTTAGGCCATGTTTAAAAGAATAAAGGTCAAAAGGTTCAACAAAACTCCTTTTTTTTTTATGTATATAAAATAAGCAAACATTACATTAAATTAATATAAAACAAAAGCATTTTTTTCAATATCGAATTCCAAGAGATATAAGAGCTCCCTAGGAACTTCCTCAAAAATTTGAACGTCTTTCTTTGTGTCAGAGGTCATTTTAACTAACGAATCCGTAACTCTATTCTCCTCCTTTAGAACATGCCTTATTCTCCAATATTCAACCAGTTTTAATAGTTGAAGAATTCTCCTTACCAAGGTTGAATTCGCACTTGCCGATTGGCTTTTTTGAATGAGTTTAACCATCTCTAAATTATCAATTTGGATTAATATTCTATCATGACCTTGCCTTTGTAAGAGAACCAAATAATCCAAAATCCTCCAAAGCTCAGTCTCAAACACTGAACATACCCCCAAATAATAGTAATGATTATATCCAATGATCCACTCTCCATTCGGTTTCCGCAACACCCCCCTCCAGCAAAAGCTATGTTTGTATTTAGTTTAACCACTCCATCAATATTCAAAAGGCAAAAATTACCTGAAAATTGAATATTTGAATCAATTTCTTTCTGACCAATTAGTGTTTACATGTGCACCAAAGTATACTGCTTCACCCAACTAATCAAAGTTTTAACTATTTTAAGGGTATTTCAAGATAAACCTTGGAAAATGAATAAGTTCTTATTTTTCCAGATTCGCCAGAGAAGTTAAAATTTTTGCTTAAATTATATTTCAACATTCAACTAAATTTTTGGAGAAAAATTTACATTTTTTATTAGAAGGCACTACCTGAAGCCAAACCTTCTTTGCAACTAAGCAATCTCTAAGCATATCTAAAACTTTAAGACTTCTCAATTGTGGCTTTTAAATTTCGTAATTTTAAGAGAATATTTAACTCTTCAAAATTCACATTATCTTAATAATCGGAAATCGTTAAAATTACCCGCTTAATTTTATCTAATAAAAAAAAATCAATTTCTTATCAAACAAACAATACCATCTCCTAAATTACCGGACAATGAAATTTTATTTTAGACTTTAAAAAGTCAAAGTCTCAATTGAAATGAATCTCCTCCTTAAAATGATTTACCCAAACACACTAAAAAAGATGCTAATAGTTTTCGGTTCAAAGTGATTCCAAATTGAGATTATATTGTGGATTTATGTACAAAGGATGGAGCAACTGGTCATGATGCCAAAACTGCTATAGATGCCGATAACATCATGAATTCATATTTGAAAGGTGAAAATGTAAGTTTTCAAGGTTTAGATTAATTAAACATTGAAACCCAAAGTGATGTTTCTCTTACTACTCATGTTCTAGAAAGATGAATTAGCAATTGTTGTGGGTAAGATAGCAGAATCTTTTACAGAATATATATGTTTTTCTGAAAAGAAAGTTGATATGAAGGAAGTCATCAATGTGTTGAATATGTTATCAGATTTTGATCCAGCTTTAACTAGTTAACAGAAAATAAGACTCCATTTTTAGTTTCAAACAAGGATTACATTTGATGTTTATGCATGAGATTACTTTGCGATGAAAAACTTTTTTATTTGATGAATAATATTTTTAATATTTGTTTCTCTCAACCTCCATACTTTCTTATTTATTTATAACTTTTGTTTTTGAATTATGGAGCTAATAATTAATAATTTCAACTTCATTGAAAGAAAGAAAAGTTGAATTTTGTCCATGTTGTATTATTTATTGATTATAAAACTTAAAAAAATATATTTGCAAGAAGTAAAGAAAATTGAATTTTTTTTCCCCAAATGATGCATCTAAACAAAAAAATTCGGATTTTTTTTTCAAATTCTAATTTTAATAGTTAGTGAGTGTAATTTTGAAATTTAAAATTTTAAAATGTTAGTATTTTTACTTCTTTAAAATTTTAAAATATCTCATCCAAAGATATTTTAAATCTGAAAATTGATTCACTCCTTGTTACATAGAAATGAGTCAAATGATCCTAACATGGACTATATACCATATCAACAAATATTAAAAAATTTGAACCCCATGTGATGGCTTGATAGTCAAGGTGTTCACCGTCCCAAGTGTGGTCTGGGTTCAAGCCGTACTAATCGTGCTTGTTGTTCAAGCTTTACTTTGTTCTTGTATTTCAAAAAATATATATTAAAAGATTTTAAAAATTATGTTTATGTGTGTTAATTAAACAAATACATTTTATGAAAAAAAAAGAATTTGAGAACATTAACCATTGACCTTAGCTATATTAAGTCGGCATAATTACTTATTTGGACCTTTAACTTTACAAAAAAAAAAAGTCATTTTAACTCCCCATTTAATTTTTCACTTATTTTAGCCCTTAAACTTGTATTTGTAATAGGCCAATTTAGCCCGGGCCCATACAAAAAATAATAAACCCAAAATAATAAAATAAAGTCCAAGTCCAGTCCAAAATATATCATTTGGCCTGATCGGAATGGCCCACTACTTAAAAAGATTGAAGGTCTATCTACAAGCTTGACGTATATGGAAGTACAATCTTCAAGGATATGCAATCTTAGATATGATATGCAATCCTAGAAGATACGGTACGCAATCTTAGATATGATATGCAATCCTAGAAGTTATGGTATGCAATCTAAGATATGATATGCAATCCTAGAAGTTGTGGTATGCAATCTTAGATATGATATGCAATCTTAGAAGATATGGTATGTAATATTAAAAGATATGATTTTGTAATCTTAGAGAGTTAATTTATAGATACTTTTTAATCTTAGCCGTTGATGTAATTGATATGTACCATTGGATTTGGGGAGGCTCAACTATAAATAGATGCCTCTCCCTTCATTGTAGATATACTTGAATGAGACTTGAGTTTTGAGTAATAAAAATTCTTGAGAGCATTCACTCAAATTTCTCTCTCTTTTGCGTTCTTATTTTCTGTGGCTTGTTCTTATTTTGTTCTACGCTCATCTTCGTTTTTTTTTAGTTGCTTCTGTTCGAGTTAGTTTTTGGTGGAGGAATTTCGTCAAATCCTCATATTGCGGGAGTTAGGTTGACTTATGTGTTTTTTTTATTTATCTATTTAATTGCTTAATCATTATTTATTCATTTATTTTAATTATTTCAAATTTATTTTAATTGCCACTTTTTATCCAAAACTTTATTTCTTAAAATAAGGCAATATTTGACATTTGGAGTTTTGAGGGAATCGTGCCCTAACTTACTGGGCTTCGATTTTTCTCATTAAGTCTAAATGATCAAATGCATTTTTTGGAATTAAAATATATGATTTTCAAATAAAAAACCTATCTTTGTGAATTTAAGATGTTGCGTCCTAACTTATTAGATGTGACATTTTGATATTTTGAGATAAAAAAAAAAAACAAAGGATATTTGGTGTTTGGGAAATTCGAAAGGTCGTGCTCAATCTTACTGATATTCGACTTTTCTTTTATCCAAATAATTGAATGTTTTTTTAAAGGTTATAAGTTTTGAAAAATCAAAAGAATCATATTTTAAAATCTTCTCAAATTTTCGACATTAAGACATTAATTAATCAATTAGGTACCAATTTTTTTGGGCGTTACGAGGGTGCTAATCCTTCCTCGTGCGTAATCGACTCCCGAACTCGTTTTCTCAAATTTCGTAGACCAAAATCATTATTTTAATAAATCAAAAATTTTTTTTATTAAAATGATCAATTTCAAGGTGACCCGATCACACCTCGAAAAAAGATTAGTGGCGACTCTATTTTCTTTTTTAAAGTCGACCCCGTTTTTCAAAACAAAAAATGGTTTCGCCAGCTTGGCGACTCCGCTGGGGACCAATAAGAGAGTCAAGCCATAAACTTGATTATTTCCTGTCCTTTTGTCTAAATTTGAAAATCCGATTTGAAAAATTATGATCCTTTTTATTGCATGTTGTTTTAATATTGAAAAGCATATCTGCATTGCATAGCATAACCGTTGTGGTCACACTCTTTTATGTGGGAGCGAGAACCTACTCCTTCGCGAGGTTTTCACCTCCGTGCAGGATAGTGAATCACTTTTGGGATACATCCGTACCTATGTCTTCGTGAGATTTTCATCTCCGTGCAGCCATAGGGAAATGTATTCCCCTGAACTGAACTCGGTCCGTATGAGCTTATAATGGGTGAGGATCGAGGAATCTGCTGGTTCAGGTACCCTCCCTTTAGAACTAAGCCACATATAGTGATCCTTAAGAGCCAACCCTAGATAGAGCTATATTGAACCCTAGTGGTCACCCAGATAGGTGCCCTCTTTTGTTATTTCTCTTGTGCTAACATGTTCTCTTTTGTTTTGATTGCATTGCATTCACATCATAGAAAAGAGGTGTTGATTCAAATTCGATTGCTAAATAGAAAAGTTTGTCATGAGAAAACAAATTTTTTGATAAAGTGGATTATAATACGGTCGTCCGAATATGGTCCAAGTAAACAAAATGAGAGAAGACTGATAGTCCGTAAAGGAATACAAGATCTTATTGCCCAAGGATTCAAGCTGACAAAGACTATTCGAGAATCACCACGTCTCAGCTTTCTTGAAGAGGCTAACGAGCATTATGGAAATAAGTGAGTAGTGAGTCGCGGCTCAGATCAAGCAAAAAGAAGCTAGTGGAGGCATCTATTAGAAGTTTGTAAGATTTGACCTTCGCGAAGAAGGGGATTAATGTTTTTGCTTGGAATATGAGGGCAAGGCCACATATGCAATCCATTTTATGTAAAGAAATTTGCTTTCTAGAAAAGTTTTTCTAATGGAATTGAATTCAAAATCAACGTCTCTCTTTCTTTTTTCATTCATTTCATGCATTTGCATTACATAGCATCATATGCATTAAAATCCATAGAAGGACTTTAATTAGGTAAAATTGTTTCAGCAACCTGGGAACTGACGAAAGTCTACTGAATTGAGATCAGGGCCCTAGTGCAAGGCCTGATGGATAATAAATTGAAGAGATCAAAGACCCGAAGGAATATCAGGGAATTTGAACATTAATGACATATCCGAAGAGAGAATCGGGGAATAAAAGTTTCCAAAGCCCTTATATACTTGGGAAGATTTTAAACAATGGAACTGTGGAAGGAATCCCTGTATTTTTTAGAGCTAATATAGAGTAATATTCAGACCATGATTGTTGCTTTAAGCCTAGAGGCAATAAGAATCCTTTTGTGAAATATGCTTATGTCCAGAATTTTTATTTCAATAAAATGCATCTTTTTTAAGCAAATATTTTTTTATTCTTCATATTGTACATTCTTTTGTTCTTTACAATATTCTTTTATTCTTTATTCATAATCATACCATACAAATAATAATCCTTAGAATCATTTATTCTTTGGATTTTTTGCCTTCATACCTAGGTACCCAGATATCAACGACATGAGCGATGTTGTTACTGACTCCCTTTTTGAATGAGATATGGGTCTAGGGGATCTAAGGGCTTTGAAGATAACAGAGATTATAACTTATCTTCTGATTTGTTAAGAATGGTGAAACAAGATGAAAAATAGACCTCACTCTACAAAGGGTCAATGGATATTATGAGCCTAGAAAAGAGGTGAAGATTGTAACCCAGCTCACCACAGAAATAAGGCAAGACATCATTGAATTATTTTCAAGAATTCAAGGATGTTTTCGCACAATCATATCAGGATATGCCTGGGCTACTGAGACACGGGCTGAACGTGAGGATTGGGCACTGTTGGTCCACCATAAAAGGGAGATTGCTTCAGTTGTGTCGCAAATGCCAAATTGAGGAAGACAAGACTTATGTACCTCATCTATTTATTCATAGAATTCCTATACATGGGGAATGGATATTATGGGGCCAATCTCGTCAAAAGCTTCTAGTCAATATCGATTCATCGTCGTGGTCATCATTTACTTCACTAAGAGGGTAGAAGTAGCTTCATATGCCAATGTTACAAAGTCGATAGTCATCAAATTCTCAAAAAAAAAAAAAGATCAGGTGCTGACAATGAGTGCTAAAAAGGACAATGTTAAAAATTTGGAAGTTTGTTCAAAGATCAAACACCATATCACAATGCAGTAATGGCAGTAAAAAAAAACAAAAACAAAAACAACAAAACAAGGATCATGGAAAAGATGACTGAGACTTGTGAATATTGACATAAAGAAGTTACCATTTACCCTCTGTCTTATCGAACGTTGGCTACAACCTTCACTGGGGTAACACATTTCTCATTGAAATAGAAACAGTTTCGCCAATTGAACCTAATTGAAGAAAAGGTCAAAAGTTATCCATCACGATCAGGTGACGCAAGCTTATGACAAAGAGGTTTATCCTAGAAAATTCCACGAGGGGAACCTGATCTTTCTTTTACAAAAGGATTTTAGAGGAAAGCAGATACCAAACTGGGAAGGACCTTATGTTGTAGAGAAAGCCTGTTCTAGAGGAGAATTAATATGGACCGAGATGAATGGCGAAGACTTGTCCAATTTGGAGAATTCAGGTTCAATCAAGAAGTATTACCTGAAAAGGGAAAGGCCAAGGTGAAAACCCACAAAGGGCACCTTGAGCTCAAATTCATTCAAAAAAAAAAGAAAAAAAGAAAAAAGGAAAAGAGGAGAGGTCAAAGCGAAAACCCGCAAATGGCGCTTTGAGACCAAAGGGGTTTTGAGCTGAAAACCCAAAAGAGCGGCTCAAATTTTTATCAAAGATAGGGCATGTGGTAGTCTTGCTATGCCTGAATTAACAATGAGGAAGTATGCTGCGTCTTGGGGCATCGAAAAAGTACTTAGGATCCCCTAAACACATATTGAGCTTAGAATAGTCCTCAAGAAGTTTGAACAGAGAAGCTCAGGCTGCGATATCTGGGGTACCTAGCTTTTATCTTACCCATTTTTGAATTTGTTATCTTTGATTGTTTTATTCTTTTCAAGATAATCCCAAATCAATTTTCTTTTATTGCATTGGTTATTTTTGATTAACTTATTTTTTTCGAGCTATGCCCCTGATTAATTTCTTTCTTGTCTATTGTTATGATATTTTTCAAGTATTTTATATTGAAATAACGATTATTGGACTAATAATATTTTCATAAAAGGAGTTTCGTACATTACCCTGAAAGTTTTTAAATAATATAGGGACATAAAACAAGACTATTGTTTAGAACTCACCAAGCCTAAGGTTTGGAAATATTGAAAGGCACATACATCTGGTTATTACCAAATGCTATTCCCCTGAAGTTGTAGTGGGAGGTACAAACTTTATGTCCCAAAAGGTACAGTGGAAGGGACTCTGAAATTACAGCGGGGCAAGCTTGCTGAGCAGAATATGATCGTTTTTTTGGGTTTTATGTCAAAGATACCAGCTAAACGAGAAAGCATGGTAACGCATCAGTGATAGAACCTTGATGAACTATGAGCAGTGACAACCCAAACAGTAAAAAAGGGGAACATTCTCATGTATATATCATTCATACACTTCCAATTAGGAGCATTTGATTCATTTCGATTATTGTATCCTAATCGTTTTCTTTAAAAAAAAAAGAGATCATTCTCATGACATTCTGCATTCATGCAAATGTCATCCCTAATATCATTTAGTTAGGAGCATTAGATTCATTCCGATCATTGCATCCTAATCATTATACACTTAAAAAATGGGATCATTCTCATGACATTCTGTATCCATGCAAATGTCATCCATAATACATTCGAGTCTACAGGACATGTCCCTCAGAGGACGGTGTAGCAACATCGGGAAAGTTCAGATTTTGTTCCCTAGAGATGGTATTGGAGCAGAATGAAGATTGAATTCTTCCTGAGATAGTAAGGAAGAAAATTGGAAAGTTCAGATTTTGTTCCCTAGAGATAGTAGTGGAGCAAACTGAAGATTGAAGTCTTCTTGAAGATAGTAAGTAAGCAAACCAAAAAGTTCAGATTTTGTTCCCTAGAGATGGTAGTGGAGCAAACTAAAGATTGAAGTCTTCCTGAAGATAGTAAGGAAGCAAACCAAAAAGTTCAGATTTTGTTCCCTAGAAATGGTAGTGGAGCGAACTGAAGATTGAAGTCTTCCTGAAGATAGTAAGGAAGCAAACCAAAAAGTTCAGATTTTGTTCCCTAGAGATGGTAGTGGAGCAAACTGAAGATTGAAGTCTTCCTGAAGATAGTAAGGAAGCAAACCAAAAAGTTCAAATTTTGTTCCCTAGAGATTGTAGTGGAGCAAACTGAAGATTGAAGTCTTCCTGAAGATAGTAAGGAAGGAAACCAAAAAGTTCAGATTTTGCTCCATAGAGGTGGTAGTGGAGCAAACTGAAGATTGAAGTCTTCCTAAAGATAGTAAGGAAGCAAACCAAAAAGTTTAGATTTTATTCCCTAGAGATGGTAGTGGAGCAAACTAAAGATTGAAGTCTTTCTAAAGATAGTAAGGAAGTAAACCAAAAAGTTCAGATTTTTTCCCTAGAGATAGTAGTGGAGCAAACTGAAGATTGAAGTCTTCCTGAAGATAGTAAGGAAGCAAACCAAAAAGTTCAGATTTTGTTCCCTAGAGATGTTAGTGAAGTAAACTGGAGATTGAAGTCTTATTGAAGATAGTAAGGAAGCAAACCAAAAAGTTCAGATTTTGTTCCCTAGAGATGGTAGTGGAGCAAACTGAAGATTGAAGTCTTCCTGAAATAGTAAGAAATCAAACCAAAAAGTTCAGATTTTGTTCCCTAGAGATGGTAGTGGAGCAGACTGATGATTGAAGTCTTCCTGAGATAGTAAGGAAACAAATTGGAAAGTTCAAATTTTGTTCCCTAGAGATGGTAGTGGTGCAAACTGAAGATTGAAGTCTTCCTGAAGATAGTAAGGAAGCAAACCAAAAGGTTCAGATTTTGTTCCCTAGAGATGGTAGTGGAGCAAACTGAAGATTGAAGTCTTCTTGAAGATAGTAAGGAAGCAAACCAAAAAGTTCAGATTTTGTTCCCTAGAGATGGTAGTGGTGCAAATTGAATATTGAAGTCTTCCTGAGATAGTAAGGAAGCAAACCAAAAAGTTCAGATTTTGTTCCCTAGAGATGGTAGTGGAGCAGATTGAAGATTGAAGTCTTCCTGAGATAGTAAGGAATCAAATTGGAAAGTTCAGATTTTGTTCCCTAGAGATGTTAGTGGAGGAAACTGAAGATTGAAGTCATCCTGAGATAGTAAGGAAGCAAATTAAAAGTTCAGATTTTGTTCTCTCGAGATAGTAGCGGAGCAGACTAAAGATTGAAGTCTTCCCGAAATGGTAAGGAAGCAAACTAAAAGTTTAGATTTTGTTCCCTAGAGATGGTAATGGAGCAGACTGAAGATTGAAGTCTTCCCGAAATGGTAAGGAAGCAAACTAAAAGTTTAGATTTTATTCCCTAGAGATGGTAATGGAGCAGACTGAAGATTGAAGTCTTCCTGAGATAGTAAGGAAGCGGACTGAAAAGTTTAGATTTTGTCCCCTCGAGATAGTAGTAGGGCAAACTGAAGTTTGTAGATCTTATATCCCTAAACAGTAGCGGGGCAGATCAAATTTGGGGAATCTTATCTTCCTGATGTAGCAAGGGAGCAGATTTTAGCCACTAGTCTTATCTTCATGATGTAGCAAGGGAGTAGGATAAAGATTATAGTCTTGTCTCCCTGAAATTGCAATAAAGTAGATCAAAGACATCAGGTCTTGCATTCTCTAAGTTTGCAGTGGAGCAGACCAAATATAGCAGATCTGGCATTCCTAAAGTTGCAGTGAAGCAAATTGAAGCTGAATTGCAGATGAGATAGAAGTTATTTAAAGAAAGCAATGACCAAGAAGTCAAGGCTCGACAAAGACCGGGCAAAATTGGGCCTTTTATAGTCTTTGCTCTATTCTCATTACACGACAATGAGCAAAGAGGGGCAGCTGTAATAGGCCAATTTAGCCCGGGCCCATACAAAAAATAATAAACCCAAAATAATAAAATAAAGCCCAAGTCCAGTCCAAAATATATCATTTAGCCCGATCGGAATGGCCCATTACTTAAAAAGATTGAAGGTCTATCTACAAGCTTGGCGTATATGGAAGTACAATCTTCAAGGATATGCAATCTTAGATATGATATGCAATCCTAGAAGATACGGTATGCAATCTTAGATATGATATGCAATCCTAGAAGTTATGGTATGCAATCTTAGATATGATATGCAATCTTAGAAGATATGGTATGTAATATTAAAAGATATGATTTTGTAATCTTAGAGAGTTAATTTGTAGATACCTTTTAATCTTAACCGTTGATGTAATTGATCTGTACCATTGGGTTTGGGGAGGCTCAACTATAAATAGATGCCTCTCCCTTCATTCTTGACACACTTGAATGTGACTTGAGTTTTGAGTAATAAAAATTCTTGAGAGCATTCACTCAAATTTCTCTCTCTTTTGCGTTCTTATTTTCTGTGGCTTGTTCTTATTTTGTTCTTCGCTCATCTTCGTTTCTTTTTGAGTTGCTTCTGTTCGAGTTAGTTTTTGGTGGAGGAATTTCGTCGAATCCTCATATTGCGGGAGTTAGGTTGACTTATGTGTTTTTTTTTTATTTATCCATTTAATTGCTTAATCATTATTTATTCATTTATTTTAATTATTTTAAATTTATTTTAATTGCCAATTTTTATCCAAAATTTTATTTCTTAAAATAAGGCAATATTTGACATTTGGAGTTTTGAGGGAATCGTGCCCTAACTTACTGGGCTTCGATTTTTCTCATTAAGTCTAAATGATCAAATGCCCTTTTTGGAAATAAAATATATGATTTTCAAATAAAAAACTTATCTTTGTGAATTTAAGATGTTGCGTCCTAACTTGTTGGATGTGACATTTTGATATTTTGAGATAGGGATTTAAAAAAAAAAACAAAACAAAGGATATTTGGTGTTTGGGAAATTCGAAAGGTCGTGCTCTAACTCACTAATATTCGACTTTTCTTTTACCCAAATAATTGAATTTTTTTTTAAAGGTTATAAGTTTTGAAAAATCAAAAGAATCATATTTTAAAATCTTCTCAAATTTTCGACATTAAGACATTAATTAGTCAATTAGGTACCAATTTTTTTGGGCATTACGAGGGTGCTAATCCTTCCTCGTGCGTAACCGACTCTCGAACCCGTTTTCTCGAATTTTGTAGACCAAAATCATTGTTTTAATAAATCAAAATTTTTTTTATTAAAATGATCAATTTCAAGGTTACCCGATCACAGCTCGAAAAAAGATTGGTGGCGACTCCATTTTCTTTTTTAAAGTCGACCCCATTTTTCAAAATAAAAAATGGTTTCGACAGTATTGTTTATCAAATCATCCTAAAATGAATGGAAAATTAATGTCTATTAACTTTACTAATGTGGAATCCACATGTATGTCACGTTAGTAATTAATTAATTTTTAAAAAATATTTTTTTATAAATTTATACTTTTAATAATTTTTAATTGTTAATTTTATTATTTTTTAATATTTAAAAAATTAATTGCTAATGTGATATCCACATTGCATTAGAAAAATTAATTAATTAATTTTAAAATTAAATTGAAAATATTAGTTTAAATTGTGAGTAAAAAAATTAATTAAGTAATTACATTTTATTAGAAATATTAAATGCACTCCAATTTTTTTCCAAATTGTATTGCCATTTTTCTATAACACATGAAAATGCTATCATGTTAGGAAGCTTTATTTTAACATGTTATCAAAATATTATTATGATGGTGAAAGAAAAAATCAATATTAAAATTATAGTTATAAAATATTTATTTAATAATTGAATCATAGTTAGAGTAGTAACTCATAAAAAAACATCATCAATTCTGAGTTGGTATGGAGTTTACTTGTAAAACTAATTTAATCAACAACATTATCTATACTATATTTCGTCACAATAGTGAAAGAAAACTAATTGTTATACTATATTTATACAAAAATTAATTAAAACTTGTTATAGGTAAAATGGTAAAATGTTTTTTAGTAAACACGTTTTAGGCTTGGGTTCAAATCTTAGCCTTTGTATTTTTATTTGATGTATTTAAACATTCATATAAAAATAATAAAAGACAAAGATATCATGATATTAATATTCAATCCTTTACTTAAAAGGGCTTTTAAGTAATTTTTTTGAGTTTGATATCGAGTTGATTCATGACACCAATTTAGTAAATCAAATTATATAAGTATTGATGGATATAGATACAAATGAAGTGGGAAATTTTATTTAAAAAATTAAAATGAAGCTTTGAGGAAGTGATAAAGATGAGGTCTTATAGATGTTGGTGTCATGTGTTTAAATCTCACAGAGTTTTTTTTTTAAATTTTATTAAGATAGAAAAAAATAAAAATATTCTCATAATAATATAATTATTTTGCATATAAAAGAGTATTTTAGTCTCTTTTTTTTTAATTGAGTTGGTGTTTAGTTAACTTGTGAGACTAATTAAATCAAGACTTTAAAGTAAATAGATAAATAGATTAGATAGATAAGACTTTGATTTGATAGTAAAAACAAGGGCTAATATGTAGTTTGCCCCTGAGTTTGTCCAAAAGTATCTAATTGGTACTTGAACTTTTTGTGTTGACATGGCATTAATGACCAATCTGTAACATCATATACTTAACCCGGTCGTCGGGTCTAAGCTACAGTATGCCACATTCGTTCATAGAACAACTACGATCAAATAAATACAATCTCATACCATTAAACATACAAATATGAATTGTTGGAACGCCTGCACCCCCATGGCGCAGCAAAATAAAATTAATCCCGGCGATCCAAACCATGAATCCATGTGTGAGGAACGAATCGAGGTGAAATAAAGGTTTCAAAGTTACCGAAACTTCAATCTTAGTAGACAGCGACGCCTCAGCAACAAGAGTTCTGATCTACTGTCGAACTAAGCCGCAACCTTTACGATGTCGGCCTCTACGTAATCCACCCGGTTTGACTATGAACGGCAGAAATCTCTAAAACTGTTTTAGAGGTTTTTTTTATTTGTTTGACGGCTGCTAGACCTTTTCAAGCAAATTCTTAGGGTTTTTTCTTAATAAGTTTTGTATCACTTATTACCTTTTATAATCGGTATATCTTTAATGAATTATAAAATTAAATAAATATAATAATGTTTTAACCGAAAATTATAATTACATTAATTATACCCCAAAAGTTATAATTACATTAATTATAACATGGATTTCGGTAAACTATATTTATTTAAATTTATATATGAACCAAATTTATATATTAATTCTCATCATGTGTACAACATCCTTGTACATATAATATATTCAATATTTGATTGCCCAATTAAATTAATTCTTTAATTAATTTAATTCATGTGACAATCAAACACAGTACCAACTATGTTTTATTCCGTTCATTTCAACCATAGGGTGTGACCCTGTAGGTTCTTGTAACGTTAGCAGTAATACTAGAACGATTCTAATGTCACAAACAATGAGTGGCATCTAGCAATGCATCAATGCTACCTAAGTTACAAGAAGTCATGATTCGACATAACTTTTTGTGATTAACCTTTCATGCATTAATCCTTAAGTCCTTTATCTCTGGAATGGACACAAGTCATGGAATAGTCACACTTGTATAGTCCATCCCATGTTTCTTGATATCTTGAGTAGACTATGATATACAAATTAGTATGACATCTCATGTCAACTTATTTGAGCATGGCCATGCATTTCTAGTCTCACTTAATCAAGTGGCCTAAGATATTACTCCCATTATGTGGGAGGGACTTATCCTATATTGATCAACAATATCCCTCTACATAGATTGTGGTATATCCAACATCAGCCTTTATAAAACAACTAGTTACGGTGTATGTTTGACTGTATCAAAATATACGACTCACGATGTTGGGATAATGATTATCTCAAGTCTGAGGATCATATACATATTAATCACTATGAGTAATGTTGTGAAATTACATAATAATCCAAGAAACATACTCATAGTGGGTCAGTCCAATATGTTGTTCTCTAACACACATATTCATGCATTGATTTTGACAGTCCATATCAATGACAACTCTTTATCATCAATCAACTACATGTTAGTCTTAATGCATTATTGTTGTCCTAGTCAACAATAATACTTGACTAAGGATCTTTTAAGAATAATCATATTATTCTCAGGACATTATTATAAAACAGTTTATTTGTACACACAGAAGGAAAAACTGAAATAATAATGACAACACTTTATATTAATAAACATGGTAAATCAAGTATGTTATTACAACCATCTCATGATTGATCTTTGGGCATACTCTTACATGAATATCATAAATATATAATATGATAGATAGTCATTTCCAGGTCTTATACAAGCTTACGGAAGCTCTAATGCTAACCCAACATCGAATCAAGACTAGATTTTAAAGAAATCAAATTACAGAATTAACGTCACAACGTGAGGGAATTCCTTATCGTGATGTGACATACTGTTTGGTTTCGTCAGGGTGAGGTGGTTCCTCGCCTCACCGTGACATTATAGGCCATTTCTCGTCACAGCGTGGTACGTTTGACGTCACGACATCACATGTTGTTTCTACAAAATTTTAAATGAAATCAACTTGCAAAATTTTCAACCCAAATACCAAACATATGCATTTTGCATTCAACAAATATATGCTTCCTAGACACTAATTCATACATTTTATTATCTTATACAATTTTATACAAATGATTCATGTGTAATAAACTAACTTCTAATGTAATCTAATCTAAACACAAGCATTCACACCTATATTACTAGGATCATTAACATTTCCAGCATTATGCAATTTTGACCATAATTATTAACCATTTATAAGCTATTACAACATACCTAATCAATGCCTACATTAACATTCTTAAAGCAAAAGTGAATTTGGACATAATTTGGTAACACAATAGACACAACCTAGGTACATGCCAAACAACAAGTGAAAGAGGTACACAAACATTGTTGAGTCCTAAATCTTTAACTGGATGCTAAAGTCAATGCTCGAGATTATGAATTAAACCTAATCTGCGCATGGAAAACATACTGTACGTTGAGCAAATCACTCAATGATAAATCTATGATTCAAAAATAATTTAAACAAATGTAAGTCAATGCATACAAAAAATTCAACTCAACTTAAATCAATTCATATGCAAATTTTATACTAATCATCTTCCAACACAATTTAACATGCTTATATTCATGTTAGCACACCAATTCTATATGCATACATATTATCTTGCCATATAACATTCATTTTATAGGCAATTAGTTCATTTCTACTTGCTATATCTAATTACAGTTATAATCATCATTTTTCATCTTTAGCTTATATATATATATATATATATATGCACATACTTCTTTACTCATACCACAATTTATGTCATTTTCGAGTCTATTGGCTCTTTAATACACAATTGGCCCCAAGGGCTCATTTTCGATTTAGTTCACACTTTGTATTTCCATAGCATATATCTTATCACATGTTATCTAAACAATTCATTCGTTTATATCCTATTAACCAACACAGACTCAGAACAGATACATGAATTTTTCACCCCAAGTTGCTCGATTACGATGACGCTATAATGATTCATACTACCGCCCTAGATTACCTGGCAATAATGGTTTTCTTAACTCGATTAATCTGTCACCTTGGGTTGCCCGACAACGATGAATCAATATATATAATCTACCACCCCGAATTTCACGACAACAATGGTCTTCAATCAATAACCTGATCTTATGGCATGCCAACTATATCCGACTCAGTCCAAACAACTAATAGGATATTTAATTTCTAATTCGTTATATAAAGTTCAATTTACATTTCGATCATCACAATTCATCAGCATATCACATTTTCATAACATATACAACATATTTCAACACATTTTCATGCCAATTCTCATATATCAATTAAACCTTACTATTTGTACTTTATTCAATTTAGTCCATATTTCAGTATTCAACTTAAATCATTAAAACTCAATTCAATTGTCTATTACCAACTCAACTTGTTACCATGTAATACAATATGTCATGGATACACAATAAATAATTAAGTCCTGAATAATAAAAATACAAACCGAAATTCCGAGCTATTCATCAACGACTTTGGATTTTCCTTTCCCTCTCAATGAATCCAGGTTTATGTTAGCTACGGATTAACATAAAATATGTAGCACCATCAATTATCAACAAATTCCCAATCAATTATCAATTTATACAAAATTTCCAATTTATTCAATTTAGTCCCTAAAACCAAGACTAACCTAACTTTCAATTCATAGCTTCGAATTCAAACCCGTTTTCAAAAATACCCATTATGGACCTCCTATTTATTATTCCTACTGTCAATTTTATATTTTATTCAGCTTGGTCCATAATATACAAAACTATCAAGTAGGCTTTACAATTTAGTCCTTTTTCTTAAACTAAGCTTAATTTCTATCAATTTAACATTTAAAACTTTCAATTCTCAACAATAGGAACTTTTAAAAATTTAACATTTTTACAAATTGGTACATGGACTAGCTAAATCAAGCTCCTATGAGCTCAAATTTAAAAAATATTACAAGAAAATAACTAAGGACTTACTTGAATTTTGAAGCTAAAAGCTTGAACCTAACGAAAATGGCTTCCTCTTCTTGTTTCTTTCTTTTTACGGTTTGTAAGAGAAAGAAAGATGATGGCTTTTCCTTTTAATATGTATTTAATGCTATACTTAAATGGTTAATTAACATAATTAACCTTAATTTACTTAATAAACCTTATTATTAAATTATTAATCCCAAAACTTTACCATCCACTAACTTAAGATCTAACATGGTATATTTTTTGTTTTTAACCTTGGGTTAATTGCAATTTAAGTCCTCAAGCCCTGTTCTAATTAAAAATCTATAGTGATTAGACTTTACAATTTAGTCTTTGACCTAATTAATCACAATTTCGATTAATTACTATCCAAGTTTCAATTCGCCTATATAAAAACTCCATAAATATTTTTATTTAATATTTACGGGCTTGGTTTATAGAAACAAGGTCCCGAAACCATAATTTACGGTACTACTAAAAATCGGGTCATTACACCAATTTGTTGGATTCGGTGCTTTGAGTGTAGTATATTCGTTTGTAAACTTGTAATTTTTTCGAATAGATTGGTTAATAGAAGAAATTAATGGATTACATTAATATACTTTGTACAATTTCCCTTATATGATTTTTGCATGCAAAACAAAATAGAAGCAAATATTGGCTCACTGGTTGTCTAATGTTTAAACTAATACTAAGTGATATGACGTAGTCAGATCATAATACAGAAAGATAGCTTATATTAGTAGACGAACATAAAAATGTCATTAGTCTAATCGGAAATGAGTAAAACGATTGAAACACTAATATGTCGTCTATCAAGTCCAATTGGGGAGATGTTTTGTCTTGGGAATCGGAGCAGATGAATCCCAAAAGATAAAGATATAAATGTGATTTGCTGGACTGACAGTACATCGAACTAGACCCAATAAGAATAGATCATGAATATGTTTATGGATTTATTCACTTGTGGTGTTCTAAGTGTGGCTTACCTTAATCTTAAGTGGATGACGGACTATGTATGCGTGACTTGTATAATTTGATGTAAGTAAAAGCCTAAGTTCAAATAGATAAGGAACCGAAAGCTGGTGCGTTGGATATACGACTTCTATAGTATGTAGCGTCATTCACAATAGTTAAATTTCATAGCCTGAGATATGGGTAAGTGATATCCTCTCATTGGCATTACATGGTTGATGAAAAGTAAACATGGCTATGAGTCATTCATCTTTGATGAATAACTCTATTACTATTTGATAGTAATTGACTTTTCATAAAGGTAACACACTTATAACAAGGTCATTGGACGAGCACTGATCGAGCTGCTTTCGTAATGGTATACCGTTGGGGAGAGCTCAGTCACGATACTATAGTAAAATAAATTTACGAATAAATGAGTTTATAGTTAATAGGTGAAAAGCTGGAACTTAATTATAAATCATTTAAGACCTAATCACATATGTCCAATCAGCCCTCTGCTAGCTCGTTGAAACCAAAAATGAATTGCATGTTAAATCAAATGAACAAAAATGGTGAAAATGGAGAAATGGAAAATTTTGGAAATGAAATATGGTTTTCTCCAATATGAAAATGAAAAAGGAAAAATGGAAACATTTGGAAATGAATGTGGTTTTTTCCAAAATGAAAATGAAAAATGACTTGGAAAGGAATTTATGTTTGTCGAATGAAATAAAGTTCGAAAATAGAAATAAATCATTTGATTATAGTGACTTGTTGAATGTAGAAATATTAAATATATTTTCTAATGAATTCTTTTATGATAAAGTCGTCATGATTTTAACGAAATTAGAATTGAGTTAAAAAAAATTATTTAATTGGAATTAACTGGGATGTCTATTTTGCAAAATAGAAAAAAAATCATGTTGGATCGAATTAGTAAGTATTGGGTTAAAAGTTTAGGAAGTACTAGTAATTGGACTCGATATGGGAGAGGCCTAAAAACCCTCATATTTAATGAGAGGACAATAAACCTAGTTTATTTAAATAGGGGTGTCACCTTCTATACTTCTAGTTAAACTAGGAATTCATTTTTGTAGTTAAAATAAACTTCTACAATCCAACAAGAGTTTTAATTATTCTCTCTATAAATAGATGACACTGGTAGGGCAAAATATACAACTTTAATATATTGTTACTCTGCTTGAAAATAGTAAGAGTTTATTCTTTAAGTATTAAATTTATTTTCCAGAATAAAATTTCTGTCAGTTTCTATTGATAAGAGACTTTTGTTTTCGCACTAAAAGTTCATAAAACTATTTTTGGTTTTGTGCTTGATACGAATCATTCAAGCCCACAATCGAAGCAGTTCATGGTAAGAGAATAACGGAGAAGGCCATTCGGTTGAAAGCCAAGAATAACAAGGATCCGTCTAGCTGAAAATACATGTAACACCCCAAACTCGACCTAGACACTATGGCCGAATATAGTGATGTCACAAGGTAGGGGTTTGAAAATGGAATCGACATAATAAACCATTAACACATCATGATTCGCAACCATTTATAAACTATTGAAAATATTAATTAGTTAGTTAATTTGCTAGAAATCTTATTTACAGCGGAAGCTTTATTCGGTTAGGTTTGAAATCATAATTGTGTTTATATGAAAACCTTTGTTTGCTTAAGACCGTCGTTTTAATAAAACGATTTTACCAAAACAGTCAAATCGTTAGGCAAACAAAAAATAAACAGTTAAAAACCAAAACAGTCCAGAGAGTCATCGAAAGTTACAACTCTCAAATCCATCCCAAATTTAAAATAGCCAAAATACTAAGTATAAGTCAAGTTTATGGTACAGTGGCCACCGCTGAGTCTCTGCTGCACCGATCCACCTAAGACTGTGGATTACCTGTACAGAATAAACAGAAAAGAGTGAGTTTACGTAAACTCAGTGTGTAACCCCACAGAATTAAGCATGCACACAAACATAATATCAAAATCAATCAGATACAGATCCGGGCCTAAGCCCATTATAGATACAAATACAGATGCGCAAATCAAAATTAGAAATCAGATATCCTACCCCCATCCTCTACATACCATCTCTGACCATCCCTACTATAACAGCCGGATTTAAGGGCCTAGTCGGAATAGTGGTACGAGACCACGAATCCGAGGTGAATTCATGAGTTTTTAAGGTTTATGCCATGTTTGCATGCTAGTATGAAAGTTTCATGAAGCAATTTTGCTAAATTGTGATTTAATAGTCCATAAGGACTAAATTGCAAAAGTTGCAAAATATGAGTTTCTCGAAGCTTTTTTGTATGAAATAGCTTTAGAATATCAATTAGAAGTCCTTAAATAGAAATTTTCCCAAATTATAATTTTTGAACAAAATTAGGCATGAGTTAGTAAAATAGAAATTTTTAAAGAGAATGGTATTTTGGTCATTTGTCTAATAAATGATTGAAATAGGAAAAAGATGATAAAAATCTATTCATCTTCTTCCTCCTATTACCGAAAATTTGGAGACTCCATAGCTAAGGTTCTTCATTTTTTTCAAGCTTGCTAGTAAGTTCATTTTAGCCCCGTTTTTAATATTCTTCGTATTTTTGAAGTTCTCGTATTATGAATTAGCTATTTTTAGCTATAAAACGAGCTAAGTTGCATGTTCAAAAATCTACCCATGAATGACATGCATGTTAAATGATGTTTTATGGAATTTTATGAGAGTTTGATGTTAGATAAACATCTTTTCCTTAGTGAATTTCATGAAAAATGATAGTATGGACCAATTTGTAATAGTTATAAAAATTGGTCATACATACTAGAAATAGTGAGAATTGATGATTGTTATAGTAGAGAAAATGAATCAGCTAAGCATGAAGTTTAAGAAAAATCAATGAAAATCATTTTACGAGCCTAGGGGCAAAAGTGCAAATATGAGAAAGTTTAGGGGCAAAATAGTAATTTTTCCAAAATATGAGTAAAGAGTCAATTTAGTCAATGTGAGTATTAAATGATCTATTTATGATTATAGATCAAGAAAAACGAAGCCCGGATCAAAACCGAGGCAAGAACAAAGTCGAAGACTAAATTGCATATCTACATACATTTTGTATATTGAGGTAAGTTTGTATGATTTTTAAGCCCTATGATTTCTATTATTGAATTGCTTAGTATAATGTATATTATTTCCATGGAATGTTTAATGCTATGTTAAACAAAGAAATCAATGAGATTAAGTATGAGCAAGTCCCGATTGAAGATGAATTTCCCAGGATACTCGATCCACCACATGAGATAAGAAAGTCCGTATAAGTCCAAGGCAAGCTTGGCATTGAATAGATATCATATAAGTCCAAGGCAAGCTTGGCATTGAACAGATATCATGTAAGTCCAAGGCAAGCTTGGTATTGAACGGATATCATGTAAGCCCAAGACAAGTCTTAGCATTGAAAAGCTATCAAGAGAAAGAAATTTCATGTAAGCCAAGGCTTGGCATTGACCAGTTCATGAGTAAAGACTTCGTATAAGTCCATGTCAAGACATGGCCTCGAAACCAAGATGAGATTTAGTATCCTCGGTTATTCGCAGAAATTCATCGAGCAAAATAAGTAAAGTTAAAATGAGATAACAAGAAAGCTAAGTGAGCAAAGTTATTATCAAGTTGAAATTGAGTATCATCTATGCTATGAATGATGAATTAGAGATCATGATTATTATATTAAAGTATGCTGATCAATGTGATCAAGTGAAACAGGTACCTTGTTTACCTTATAAGTATGAGAATAGCAAGTATCATGAGACATGTAAGAATAAGTAAGCTCTACAGTTGAAGTTTATGATACCATTATTATGTCAAATGGTTTATATTAAGCAAGTAAATATTGATATATGCTTTACATGCAAACTTACTAAGCTAAATGCTTACGTTTTTAATTCTTTCTTTCTCTGTAGTCCCGCCAAGCTAACTTGTAGATCGTTGGAGTTGGAGCTCGTAGCACACTATCAATCTCTATTTTGGTATAGCCAAGTTATTTTACTAAGTATGGCATGTATAGGAAGCATTCATTTTGAGAACATGTTTTAAGAAGGGCCATTGTATAGGCTATCAAACCATTATTCTTTTGTATATGGCTAAGTGGTTGGCCAAAATTGACCACATGTATGTTGTTAAATTCAATGAAGCATGTTGTATAGTTCATGAAATGTATTGTGTTGATCTTGATTTCAGGGTGGCAAATGGCTTGGTAAATAGCCTCTAAGTGCCCATACGGTTAGACATACGGGCGTGTGTTTAGGCCGTGCGTACCCTGCACCATATTATTATTAGTCAGAATAGGCCACGGGTAAATCCCACGACCGTGTGCATGAGCCATGTAAGACACATGGTTTGGGCATGGGCGTGTGCCCAGGCCGTGTGGATCAAGTCAGTAGCTCCCCACAGTTGGAAGACATGGGTGTGCTCAGGCCGTGTGAATATAGTCAGTAACTCCCCACGGTTGGAAGACATGGTCGTGTTAAGGGGTACACGGGCGTGTCCCAAGTCACATGGGCGTGTGACCCCTGTTTTTAAGAAAGGTTTTCGATCAAGTTCTGAAAGTTTTCTGAGTTATGCTTAAGGCCTCGTAGGTCTATAATATGAATAGACTAAGAAAGAGAAGTTTTCAAGTCGGAACGAAACTTTACAGCTCGTAAGTGTATGTTAAGTGTGTTCAAGCATGGTAATGTCTCGTATCCAGTCTTTGCATCGGTCTCGGGTACGAGGTGTTAGACCTACACACCATGTAGGGTTAGACCTACACACCATGTGGGGTTTAAAACACCCACCTAGCCCTACACAACATATTGTACTGATGCGGCATGTAACAGATATAATGCAGCAACGCTGCGAGATAATATGCATAAACTGCCATTCAGAACACTTCCTCCAGAATACATCATCTCACCCCAAAAAGTAATTGAACATACATACAAAAGCAACAGATAGATCATTCTTAACATGTCTTTGTAAACAGATAACAGATATACAAACATAGGCATGCTTATAACCATATTCCAGTCTAACAGATCACTTGATTTTAGGGTTAGATAACGATTACCGACCCGCCGGTAGGCCCACAATCGATTAGGACGACTTGTGTGACCCTACGAAAAATCTCAATATAATGGGCTCACATGCTCGTGTGGGCACACACCCTTAGATCGGCCTTGTCCGTGTGGATCACATGGCCTGTTCCAGATACCACACGCCCGTGTGGGCCGATACGCCCAACATGGCCTAGCCCATATGCCCATATGGCCACACTCGAGCCACCACATGGCCGTGTGCTGCGCACGGCAATACCTTTGTCAATCACACGGCCTACCACACGGGTGACCACGCGCCCATGTGACGTCGACAATTACCTTTTTCAACTTTTGTCGAAACCTTAGATTTTACATTTCGGGTACACACCTGACACGGTTTTGATGCTACTGCAAACGCGAACGCTTCAGAACCTAAAAATTGGCATACCAATGCTTAAAAATAGACTTAACACATGATTGAATCGTAATTACAAAACCAAGAACCAATCAAAACTACAATTCAACACTTACCCCAATACCCCGAGTGATTTTGATTACGACTCCATACGAAACAAGACCCTTACTTCCTTATTTGCTGCTGCCAGAACAGAGAATGAGGTTCCAAACGGAAAGATTTTGATGAACAAAAATGAATTTTAAAGAAAAACCCCAATTCGAGCAAAACATTCTATGCTCACCTACCAACGTACAAAACCTTGGATCAAACGCCAAAATTAGGACCCAAATTTTACCCAAAATGAAGAAAAGAAAAAATAATGAGAGGAAAGAGAAAAAAAAAAGAAAATAAAAGAGTTGTAGAAGAAAGAAGAGAGAAACGCCAGTTTTTTTCCAGAAGAGATTTTTGGGAAACAAGTTTTACCCAAATCCCACTATATCCCCAATCATAACCACCCACTACTCAGAATTCTGCTACAACTGAAACTCTAACACAAAGCCAAGCAAAAATAATACCCATGCTAACACAAGGATTTGAACACAAGACCTCCAACACACCAACTCCTTATCACTCGAACCAGCAGGCTCATTCTGATGTGAGTTTACAAATAATTAAATATAAGCCCATTGAACAGAGATAGGGCTTAACTCCAAAAATAACAAAATTTTCCAAAGCTAAGGCTTGAACTTGGGACCTCACACACACACCTAGAACACTTAACCACTGAAGCAAACAGATATTAGTGTCAAAATTTTACAGAAGCAGACATAAGAATTTTGGGGCATTACAACTTTAGCCCCCTAAAAGAAATTTTGGCCTCGAAATTTACCTGATCAGAACAGATGAGGATACTGCTGATGCATCGAATCCTTAGGTTCCCACGTGGCCTCCTCAGTACCATGATTCCGCCACAGAACCTTCACTAATGGTATAGACTTCCTCCTGAGAACCTTAACATCACGATCCAGAATCTGAATCGGTTCCTCCTCAAAGGTCAAGTCCAGCTTGACCTCAATCTTCTCAAAAGAAACGACATGAGAAGGATCAGATCGATACCGCCTCAACATCGAGACATTAAAAACATCGTGAATAGGGTCCAACTCTGGAGGTAGCTCTAACTGATAAACGATCGGCCCCACACGTTTCAGAATTGGATATAGCCAGATAAACCTAGGGCCCAACTTGCCCTTGTGACTGAATCTCAGAACTTTCTTCCATGGAGAAACCTTGAAAAAAATGAAGTGCCCCACCGAGTACTCAATCTCCCGCATCTTCAGATCCGCATAAGACTTCCGTCTATCAAAAGTCGCTTTCAAATGATCCCGAATCAGTCAAACCTTATCCTCAGTCTCAGAAACCAACTCAGGACTCAAAACTCGATGTTCGCCCAACTTAATCCAATACAAAGAAGTACGACACTTACGACCATCCAGGGCCTTGTAAGGTGCCATCTGAATACTAGCTTGAAAACTGTTATTGTAGGTGAACTCAGCTAGAGGCAGATAATCCTCCCAACTATCTCGAAAATAAATCACGTAACTTCAAAGGATATCTGAATCACCCCCTCGGATTGACCATCGGTCTGAGAATGAAACGCAGCACTGAAGTCCAATCTCGAACCCAGAGCTTCGTGCAATTTCTTCCAGAACCGATAAATAAAGCGAGGATCCCTATCAAAAATAATTGACGCTGGAACCCTATGCAGTCTAACTGTCTCGAAGATATAAAGCTTTGCCAACTTCTGAAGAGAAAAGTCCGTCCAAACTGGAATGAAGTGAGTAGGCTTGGTCAATAGATCCACGATTACCCAAACAGAATCCTTCTTAGTGAGTGTCAAGGGCAACCCACTAATGAAGTCCATCGTCACACGTTCCTATTTCCATAAGAGAATCTTGACTGGCTGCAACAAACCCGAAGGCAACTGATACTCAGCCTTAACCTGCTGGCAAGTCAAACAACGAGCAACGTAATTAGTAACCTCACGCTTCAACCCCGACCAACAATACAATTTACAAAAGTAGTGGTACATCTTATTACTGCCGGGATGCATAGCATAAGGACTACTATGCGCCTCCTCAAAATAGACTGCTTCAGACCGGAATCGTTCAGCACACAGATCTGTCCTGAAAACATAATACACCATCCTTGTTTAACCCCAAATCAGAAGTAGTACCACTCTCAACTTGACAAAACCGCACACCCAGAGTCTCATCCACTAACTTTTTATCTCGAATCTACTCAATCTAAGTTGGCTTAACTTGAAACTCGACCAACAAACTCCCATCATCGAATAGACTAAGGCGAGCAAACATCACCTTCAAATCCGGTATTGCTCTACGACTTAGAGCATCGGCTACCACATTGGCCTTACCAGGATGATACTCTATTGTATAGTCGTAATCCTTGAGCAGCTCAATCCATCGACGCTGTCTAAGTTTCAACTTTTTCTGAATAAGGAGGTATTTGAGACTCTTGTGATCGGTGTAGATGATACACCTCTCACCATACAGATAATGTCTCCAGATTTTCAACGCAAAGGCCACTACAGCTAACTCGAGATCATGCGTCGGATAGTTCCTCACGTGTGTCTGAAGCTGACGGGACGCATAAGCCACAACCTTACCATCTTGCATTAGAACGGAACCCAACCCAACGTGCGAAGCATCATTGTAGACCACAAAATCTTTGCCAGATTTAGGCTGTATCAGAACAGGAGCCTGAGTCAGAACAAATTTGAGCTTCTCAAAGCTCGACTGTTGTGTATCAGTCCAGAAAAATAGTACACCCTTACATAGAAGCTTAGTAAGAGGAGCTGTAATTAAAGAGAACCACTCGACAAACCGACGATAATATCCCGCCAAACCCAGAAAGCTGTAGATCTCAGATACATTCTTAGGATGTTTCCAATCCAACACAACCTCAATCTTTCGAGGATCAACACGAATCCCCTCAATAGAAACCACGTGCCTTAGAAAAGTCATTTCACGCAACTAGAACTCACACTTGTTTAGCTTAGCGTAAAGTTGCTTCTCACGCAAAATCTGAAGCACTACTCTAATGCGCCCATCATGCTCATCCTCAGTCTTAGAATAAACCAGAATGTCGCTGATGAAGACCACGACGAACTGATCTAGATAGGGCTAAAACACACAGTTCATCAGATCTATGAATACGGTCGGTGCATTCGTCAACCTAAAAGGAATAACTAGGAACTCGTAATGCCCATGATGAGTCCTAAATGCAGTTTTATGTACATCAGCCTTCTTAACCCTCAACTGATGATACTTAGAACGAAGATCTATCCTATAGAACACTGAAGCCCCTCGGAACTAATCAAACAAGTCATCGATCCTCGGAAGTGGATACTTATTCTTCACAGTCAACTTGTTCAACTTCTGGTAATTGATGCACATCCTCATGGTTTCATCATTCTTCTAAATGAATAGAAATGGTGCTCCCCACGGAGACACACTGGGACGAATGAAACCACGATCCAACTCTTACAGTTGAGCTTTAAGCTCTGTAAGCTCTTTCGTTGTCATACGATAGGAGCCGATGGACACTAAAACTATACCCGGAAGAAACTCAATCCCAAACTCTACTTTTCGATTATGGGGTAATCTTAGTAACTCCTCAAGAAAGACATCCAGAAAATCCTTTACTATTCTGATATTCCCAATAGAAGAGTCCTCAGATTTAGGAACACTTACGTAGGCCAAGTACGCCTCACACCCTTTTCGAACCAGTTTTTCAACTACTAGCACGGAGATCACATGTGACAGATAGTCTCGACACTCACCTATCATAACCACCTCCATATCATTCTTGGTCCTCAAAACGACCCTATTAGATGCGCCGTCCAAACTAACTCGGTGCTCCACCAACCAGTCTATACCCAATATTAAATCGAACTCCCCAAATGGAAGCTCCATCAGACTCGCTAGAAAAATATTCTCTTGCACCTCTAACGAAGCATCTTTATATAGTTTACTAACTCGAACAAACTGCCTCAACAAACTCAGTACAGCAACTTCACTAGTAATGCTCTTCATAGAAATCTCCAAAGTCTCAGATACAGTACTAGCTATGTATGAGTGAGTAGACCTTATGTCTATCAAAGCTAAGTAAGGTACATCAAATATAAAAACGTATCGGTGATGTTGTCATGAGCATCTCTGTCCTCTCGGCAACGTGCAACATAAATCCAAGCAGACTGTCTTGCCTCGGTCTGACCTGCACCTCTTCCTGGTGCTCTCTACCCTTGGCCCATACCATTACCACCTCTAGCCTAACCACAGCCTCTAGGTGGCTGTTAAACTACTCTCTACGACTGCACAGGACCTAATGTCGGAGCTTGCACTTGATCAGCCCTCAATGGACACTCCCGAATGCGGTGCTATAAAGACCCACATCTCAAATAGACCCTAATCCTCCTCCAACACTCGCCCGGATGGAGCCTACCACAATCACTGCACAACTGCAACCTAGTAGGAGCAACATAAGAAATAGGGGCCCCCACTCTAACTGGCCCATTAGATCTGGCATTTTTTTTAGGCCTTAGAACAGAACTAGAGGGCTCCGAAATCCCTCTTGTTCTTACCTCTAACCCTATCTCTATTCTGGCGCTTCGCACGCTTAACATACTCGACGATCTTCGCCTTCTCCACTAGAACAGAAAACTCGCGCTCCCTCTGTGGAGCAATCAAAACCCTCAGATTATCTCTCAGCCCATCCTCAAAATGAACACACCTCTCATATTCCGATGCCACCATACCTTGAGCATAGCGGCTCAGCCTCATACTCGGCCACGGATTGATCACATTGCGTGAGATTCAGAAACTCACGCCTACGAACATCCATATAGCTTGCTCTGGAAGGTAGTCTTAAAGAAGTCCCAGGTTAGTCGATCAGGCTGAGTGCCCTCTTTAATCGTTAACCAATACTGATATGCTTTGTCGCGAAGTAAGGAAACTGTACCCTTTAACTTCTGCTCAGGGGTACAGTCCTGATCATCCATAATTCTCTCGGTGGCCTCTAACCAGTACTCAGCCACATTAGGGGCGACTCTTGTGACACTCCTAAATAACACAGCCCCATTAGATCGAAGCCGCTTAGTTACCGAGCCTCGGCCCTCAGATCCAGAATTGGGCCCAGCGACTCTCTCTAATATCCTCAGCATGGCTTGGGACAGTGCATCGTCCCCAACCGAATGGCTCTAAGACCGAGGCTCAGTAGTAGATGACACAGGTGTCTCACTCGTGTCCAAATTCGACATGCTGCCCAGAGATAAGGACTCAGCTTGAGCCCCGCTACGGCCTCTACCTCGGCCTCGAGTACCACGTCCATGGATACCTCGTGCGCTCATTGTCTAATTCGAGTTTATCTATATTAAGAGTTTTATACATCAGTTCAATATTTATTAACAGATATTTTATGTAATAAATATCATAAGTTTAGTAATATTTTTGAAAATTTTAGTATTTTGTTTCACTACAGTTTCAGAAAGTACTAACTATAGTGTTTACAAAGTATGCTATCTACAGTATTTCAACACAAACTATTTAATATTAAGAATATTTACAGGATCGACGCCGGAGACTCGGTGTACCACATACTTAATCGGAATGTTTTTAAACCATTTGAAAACTAATTCTTTAAAACATTTTTGGAACCCAAAATTCACAGCCGAGTTTTGCAACCCGACTCTGATACCACTAAATGTAACACTCCAAATCTAGCCTAGACGCTATGGCCAAATCTGGTGATGTCACAAGGTAGGGGTTTGAAAATGGAATCGACATAATAAACCATTAACACATTATGATTCGCAACCATTTATAAACTATTGAATATATTAATTAGTTAGTTAATTTGCTAGAAATCTTATTTACAGCGGAAGCTTTATTCGGTTAGGTTTGAAATCATAATCGTGTTTATATAAAAACCTTTGTTTGCTTAAGATCGTCGTTTTAATAAAATGATTTTACCAAAATAGTCAAATCATTAGGCAAATAAAAAACAAATAGTTAAAAACCAAAACAGTCCAAAGAGTCCTTAAAAATTACAACTCTCAAATCCATCCCAAATTTAAAATAACCAAAATAATAAGTATAAGTCAAGTTCTGATGCAGTGGCCCTACATTGAGTCTCTGACCCTTTGGTCCGGCTAAGGCGTGGATTACCATGCAGAATAAACAAAAAAGAATGAGTTTACGTAAACTCAGTGTGTAACCCCACAGAATTAAGCATGCACACAAACATAATATCAAAATCAATCAGATACAGATTCTGACCTAAGCCCATTACAGATACAGATATAGATGCGCAAATCAAAATAAAAAATTAGATATCCTACCCCCAACCTCTACACACCATCTCCGACCATCCCTACACACCATGTGGTGTTCAAAACACTCACCTCACCCTACACACCATATTGTACTGATGCGACACATAACGGATATAATGCAGCCACGTTGCGAGATAATAGGCATAAACTGCCATTCAGAACACTTCTTTCAGAATACATCATCCCACCCCAAACAGTAATAGAACATACATACAGAAGTAACATATAAATCATGCTTAACATACTTTTGTCAACAGATAACAGATATACAAACATAGACATGCTCATAACCATATTTTAGTCTAACAGATCACTTGATTTTAGGGTTAAATAGAAAATAACGACCCCACGGTAGGCCCACAGTCGATTAGGATGACCCGTGCGACCCTACGGAAAATCTTAGTATAATGGGGCCACATGACAGTGTGGGCCCACATGTCTAAATTGGCCTAGACCGTGTGGCCCACACGGCTACATTCGAGCCACCACACGGTTGAGTGCTGCGCACGGCCATGCCTTTATCGATCACACGGCTGTGTACTCACAGATGACCTACCACACGGGTGACCACACGCCCGTGTGGCGTCGACAGTGGCCTTTTTTGGCTTTTGCCAAAACCTCGTTTTCTGCGTTTCGAGTACACACCTGACACAATTTTGATGCTACTGCAAACACGAATGCTCCAGAACCTAAAAATCGACATACCAACGCTTAGAAACAGACTTAACACATGATTGAATCGTAATTACAAAATCGACAACCAATCCAAACTACCATTCAACACTTACCCCAAGTCCCCGAGTGATTTTGATTACGACTCCGCATGAAACGAGCCCCTTACTTTCTAATTTTCTGCTGCCAAAATAGAGAATGAGGTTCCAAACGGAAAGATTCGGATGAACAAAAATGAATTTTAAAGAAAAACCCCAATTCAAGCAAAACATTCTATGCTCACCTACCAACGTACAACACCTTGGATCGAACACCGAAATTAGGACCCAAATTTTACCCAAAACGAAGAAAAGAAAGAATAATAAGACGAAAGCAAAAAAAAAAAAAAGAGTTGCAGAAGAAAGAAGAGAGGAACGTCAGTTTTTTTCAGAAGAGATTTTTGGGAAACAAGTTTTACCTAAATCCAAATACATCCCCAATCATAACCACCTACTACTCAGAATTCTATACAACTGAAACTCTAACACAAAGCCAAGCAAAAATAATACCCACGCTAACACAAGGATTTGAACACAAGACCTCCAACACACCAACTCCTTACCACTCGAACCAGCAAGCTCATTCTGATGTGAATTTACAAACAATTAAATATAAGCCCATTGAACAGAGATAGGGCTTAACTCCAAAAATAACAAAATTTGCCTAAGTTAAGGCTTGAACTTGGAACCTCACACACACACCCAGAACACTTAACCACTAAAGCCAATAGATATTTGTGTCAAAATTTTACAGAAGCAGACATAAGAATTTTGGGGCGTTATAATACATGTGTGATTTGGTTATAGAGTTTATTTCTATAAATATCACAAACTGACTTGGTTTTTAAAAAAAATTATTTTTCGCTATGCAAGAAACCATTTTCGAACAGAAATTTTTCTAATACAATCCTATAATGACACATGGCAACCTATCAGTATGACATGTGTCATACATAAATTAAAAAATATTTTAAAAAATAAAAATTAATTTCAAAAAGTATAAAGTTTAGGTACTAACTAGGTACTTTTGGACAAGTTCAAGGGAAAACTATATGTTAACCTTTAAAAAATTAACGTTGTTAACAAATTGAGGCAATGTGTGTGACAGAATATAAGTTTAGGTACCAACTAGGTACAAAAAAGTTTAGGTGCCAATTAGGTAATTTTGGACAAGTTCAGGAGGGTAAAGTGCATGTTAACGCTAAAAATAAAATAAGTGGAGGTGGCAAACGAGCAGGTTTTCGGGCGAGCTCGGATCGGGTTGACTTTAGATTCAGATAAGCTTAGGCTTTGATATTCTCGAGCTCAGACTTTTTTGAACTCAGATTTTTCTCGAGTTTGAATTTTTTGAAGCTCAGATTTTCTTGGATTCTATCGGGTTAGGTCAAACGGGCTTAAACAAATTAAAATAATTTTTATGGTTTATAAATTATATTTCAAATGTAATAAATAATTTTACTTTCCAATGATGAAACACAATACAAATTTGTTTCATAAAGTAAAAATTCTATATAGTTGTTTTATTTTAATGGATATTGTATATAACATTACTAAAAATTACTTATTATATGTAATGTTTATGATTATGTAATGAATAATAAATTTATAAACATAATTATATTATTATATAATATGCACATGAATTTTTATGTAATATTTTTTTTGTTTATTTGTACGTAACATTTATGGTTGTATGATATGTATATAAATTTTATTTATTTGAATTATTGTCTAATATATTATAATACAAAGTTTTGGAAAAAAATATAAATTCACTAAAGTATTTTTTATTATTTATTATATTACTAAATTGAAATATCAATAATTTTTATTTTATTATTAAATTTTGAATATTGAAAAATATTTATTATATTTAAGCTTAATGATAAAAAAATGTACTTCGTAAAAGAAAAGCAATTAAGCTCGTAAGAAATAAAAATGAACTCAATTGAGCCCTCAATGAGAAAAAAAAATAACTAGACCCTTCTGATAATAAAAATCATCATTAATCGATTTGACTGCTAATAGACACTTAAGTGATGACAAAATCAATGAGAAGTTGATATATGACATGCCACTTGGACAAATATACTGAAGTGGCATGCCACATATTCTATATTAAGAAAATTAAAACCTAAAAATTATACAAAATATACTAAAAATCACGTCTACAATGAGCTTGGACAAATGAACGTTCAAGTTTATTTGAATTTGAGCACCTATTTATCAAGTTTATTCTAGATGTAGTTTAGAATATTATAAAAATTGTAAAATATTATAAAATTATAAATTGATAAAAATTAATAAAAAAATACTAACAAACTAGGAAAAAAAAAACAAAGCATAAAATGTTAAAAATATAAATAAAATACTATAAGAGATTGTTGTGTTAATTTTTCATATGAATTATGGATACAATGTACACATACAAATTTGATTTTTCATTAACTAAAAAGTTTAATAAATTTGATAGATAAATTCTTTAAGTTTAATTTCATTTTTATATCATTAAATTAATATATTACATCATTGCATATTTTACATAATCATTAAATTTAATTTTTTAAATAATTACCAACTTTCAATATTTATTATACATATATAATAGTTGCATTAAAAATTATTTTACGTTCATAATTAATCTTTTTAAAAATTTATTTTAATTTATAATTTAATTATTTATAACTTTTTAATACAATTATATAATATTTAAAATATAATTTCATAAACTCAGACTTTTTTGGATTTTAGATTGGATCTATCTTGGGTTTAAATTCAGATCGATCTCGAGTTCGATCTCGGTCTCAAGTTGGTCTCAGATCAACTTGGATTCGAATTTTCTTGAGCTCGGGATTTCTTAGATTTAGGCTTTTTTTTTAACTCAAATTTCTCAAATTTGGATCGTTACGAATTCGAATCAACACGAATGCACTTTTGAGCTCGAGCCTATTTTTCCAGCTCTAACAATAAGAGACTAAAATAGCTCAAAAGATAATGCTTAAACAGGCCCAATGGACTAACATGGCTAAGTGTTGGGCCATTAGAGCTCTCAATAGAGTGAAAAGTCCTGTAGAATTTTGTCTGCATTTTTCCTGCAAAAAAAAAAAAAAAAAAAAAAAAACAGTCCACTGGGTTTGGCGTGAGGAAGGAGATGGAAGGTAGCAGTGGGAAAGGCTACGCTTGGGCAATCTCAGCTGGTTTCAACGCTGCGTTCGCTGCCGTTGCCGCTAAACTCTTGTTACCTCCGGTAACTTTTCATTTACCCAATCTTCTTATACTCCAATCAACCATCTCGATTTCGTTTCTAACTCGTGTTCATGTGGTTTCGTTTTCACAGAGTTAATCTTACATTTATTTGTAAATTACCCATAAAAATTACATCGGTCTTATGGATTCTCAATTGAGCCCATGATTTAATTGTAATTTTAAAATGATAATGGATCTTTACGTGAATGTTTCTTAATTTTTACAGGTAATTAGATACGGTCTGGTCGTATTTTTCAACGTTATAATGTGGGGATGTTATGTTAACAGCTTGAAAGCTCTTTCATCTCTTCAAGCAACAGTTACGAATTTTGCTACTAATTTCCTCACTTCTGGGCTTGCCGGCTTCTTCTTGTTCGAGGAACTATTGTCGTTTAAGGTAACTCCCAAATAAATGAATTGATATTTAAATTTCTTAACAATTACTAACAAATGACAAGAACAAGGTGAAGAACCGATGAATCGTTGTTCAAGACTTTTAAAGGATAACTTTAATGTATATGTCGTTAAACTGTAGGAGGGACTGGTTAGTCTGCAACATAAACTCATCACCATTGGTGTCTAATTGAATTTACTTGCCAAAAACAGAAGCATGGTAATGTTAAAATTTTCAATTAGGTTTATGTAACTTTCCTTATGGATGTCATAAATCATTATAGAAGAATAGGGGATTTTCAAGTATATAATTTCAAACACCCTAACTTTGATTACTTATGTCTGTTTCTAATCAAATTTTAATGCTTATGGTGTCTAATTGGATTAGAGTTACTTGATATATATTGATGACATAATTTTTCTTTGGTATATGAAATTGAAAACAAAATGGTAATATATATATATTTGGTTAGAAAAATGGTTGGAAACCAAAGTTTTAAGCAATTAACTCAGTAACATGCATATTCTGATTATGAGAGGTTTGACAGTGGTTTGCAGGTGCCATGTTCATTGTAATTGGTGTACTTATCCTCAGCAAGTCAAGCGTAGAGAAGAGGGAAAAGAAGGATTAGAGTTGCCATTAATGGTTGCTGCATTTCAACTATTATAACTTTTGAATTCTTTTGGCATGTCTTTCCAACAACTAAAGAGATGTTTTCAGTTTTAGCACTTAGCCGAATCAGTTGGATTCGCGATTTTCATCCTTCTTTTTGTGTGTGCGTGCATGTGTATTTGACTCGGTATATAATTAAGCCAGTTACGCGGACAGATGAACACAGATTTGGTTGCTTTTATTTCCATTGCAGAATGTTAGTATGTAAGATGTTAACCATGGATCCCTAAGTCAGTCCTAAGTTCCTTGATGGGTTACCATATGGGATTATAGAAAACATGATTGTAGGGAATAATAGCAGGCAAGTTGATGCATTTCATTGATCTCCATTCCACAATGAGAAGATCAAAGGATTTGAGAATGGTTCTCAGGCATCTGCATCGGCTGAATTCGAGTTGTATTGTCCGATGCGTTTGTTTCTGAATTCATAAGATTGGAATGTGTAAATGTAAATGTAAATGGATAGTGTCCTTTCTCTTCAATAATAGGGATTACACTTAGGGAGCAGAGGGTTTACAATCCAAGTCAACTGAGGCCCATTTTATAACATAGTATGGTTTGCTCAATTGATGATTTTCTCAAATACTATATTTTTAATACAAGCTGTGGGTATTTTTTAAGGCAATTTGTAACTGTATAGTAATGTTGCATCAATAAAAATTAAAATCCTTGTTGTTTAGGTCAGTTGAAAACTTGAGTAATTTGAAAGGGGTAAAATGTATATAAGATGTTAATTCAATTTCACACAATTTAATGTATGTGTTTATGTCGATAGCAATATATTAACCGTAGCTCATAAGTAAATATAAATTTTTTTTATAATTTACACTAAAAAGAATTCCAAGTTTTATTAAAACAAAAATGGATTAGCCTTAGGCGATGGATTGTGTGATTGAGTGCTTAGGTTTATAGCCCACCCGCGGAACGTGACGAGACTACAGTGGAAAATCAAGGTCTCAGGACACAAAAAGTAAGGAAAAATTCCTCTGTTTTTCCTTTCTTTCCACTCTTCCTTTCCACATATTTCTTCAACTTATCAAAATTCATGTCTTGATTTCCCATCTATTTCCTCTTTAATTCTTCCACTGGTGAGCTTCTTCTCTTCTACACCCACTTTTTGTTCTTTTCATGTTTGATCATCGATTTGGCTGTATACCCATCTTAATTATGCTTAGTTTTAGTTGTTTCCTGCTTTCGCTCACCTGGCTTTCATTAATTTTTGTGTTTAGTGCTTTGAGGGAGCAAAGGAAGAGTGCTTTCACACCCATTTCTAGGGTTTTATGAATTTGGATTCTTTAAAACAGCTATGGGAGTGAAGTTAAAAAACCGAGAGTTGTTTGGGTTCTGGGTTTTTTTTTTTTGGGTTTTAGCTTAGGACTGGAAAATACTTTTTTTTTTTAATATATATTTTTCTTTTTGACTGTTTTGGCTTGTGAAAGAATCAGGTCTTTTAGCTCTTGATATGGGATAATTACAAGTCTTTTAGTATGTTCTACATTTATTCAAGTCTTGCCCGAAAGTTTAGCTTCATTGTCGCTCATTTTAAAAACAGTTTTGATGTAGTAAAGTAGTAGACTTAAAACTATTATGTCAACATTCTTTTAAGTGTTAAAGCTGATGTTTTTAAGTGTCAAATATTTGTTACTTATTTCTTGCTAACAACTGAATCTATGGTTTGATTCTAAAACGGCAAATAAGTTAGGAGAAAGGATTGCATTGAATTTAAAATCAATTATTAAGGCCCAGGGTTCTTTATTTGGATTGATATTATAGAATAGTTTTACCTATAGATATAGGAGGGAGTTGTTTTTGCCTCCAATGATTCTACATTGGAACCAATCTTTTGAATGATTGGTATGCTTGATATACCTCTTGACTGAACTGGGAATTGAATCTCGTTGAACTGATAGAATCCCTGCTAATAAGTTAAGAATTGTTGGGTATTAAACTTTTGTTTCTTTGTTTTTGATGATGTAATTATGCATCAGTTGTAATTCAGGGAAGATCAGCTGCTAAAAGGATGTGGTTTTGCTCCTCATACACCTTTCGATAGTAAGGTGGTAGCATTTTCCGTGGGATGATATCTACTGTTTTTCTGATAGCAATGGTGTAATCCTTTGCTATTAATAACATAATCTTATTACTTCCCTCGTCCAACTTTTCTGTTATACAGGATTGTCTGCCCCGAAGTGGTGCGATGCTTGCTTGACTAATACAACCCTCACACCGGAGTTCTGAGACTGTATTTGTCGACCTCAACAATTTCCTGGAGTCTTCGATGGATGATGGTGGGCATCGTGAAAATGGAAGACTTAAAGCAGATCAGTATAGAACAGCTCAGGGCCAGGTATATTAAGGAGGTTTTTTTTGCAGATTATAGATACTTAAGAGTGATGTAAAACAACAACATAAATGAATTAACTTCCCTCTACGATTAATGTGTTCAATTTCAGCATTTTCTGAAAACTTCTGTCAATGATGATAATTATTGAGGATTATTGTTGCAGTGGCTGATGCATCAGCCATCAATGAAGCAGATAATGGCCATTATGGCTGAACGAGACGCAGCTATTCAAGAAAGGAATTTAGCACTTTCTGAGAAGAAGGCAGCTATTGCTGAGAGAGATATGGCATTCTTGCAGCGAGATGCAGCGATTGCTGAGCGAAATAATGCTATAGCGGAACGTGACAATGCCATAGCAAATCTGCAGTATCGAGAGAACTCCTTGGCATCTGGCAATATATCCTCTTGTCCTCCAGGGTTCCATATCTCACGTGGAGTGAAGCACATGCAACATCCACAGCAGAACGTTCACCATCTGCCCCACATTAGTGAAGTTCCTTATAACTCAAGGGAAATGCATGCAAGTGATGTCCTACCAGTGACGCCAGGTACCTCTGAAGCTGCAAAGTCAAGACAGGGTAAACGAGCAAAAGAGGCCAAGGTAATTGCGTCTAACAAGAAGGCTACAAAGCCTCCAAAAAAGGTAAAACAAGAGAACGAGGACTCGGATAAGCTTATGTCTGGCAAGTCACATGAGTGGAAGGGTGGACAAGATGTGGGTGGTGCAGGTGATGATCTCAACAAACAGCTAGTGACAACGAAGTCTGATTGGAAAGGTAAGGATCTGGGGTTGAATCAAGTTGTATTTGATGACTCGACTATGGCTCCGCCTGTTTGTTCCTGCACCGGAGTCCTAAGACAGTGCTATAAATGGGGAAACGGGGGATGGCAATCTTCATGTTGCACAACCTCCTTGTCAATGTATCCTTTGCCGGCAGTTCCCAACAAAAGACATGCCCGAATCGGAGGCAGAAAGATGAGTGGAAGCGCTTTCAACAAGCTGCTTACTCGGCTTGCAGCAGAAGGTTATGATTTGTCCAACCCTGTTGATCTTAAGCACCACTGGGCCAAGCATGGGACAAACCGCTACATCACCATCAAGTAGGTTGCTCAAGATACCAAATGCAAATGGGATGGTATGGAGAAGTAGAGAAGAGTCATCCATGGCTCATGTTTCTTTCGTTAGTCATTGTAGCAGTGTAGGAAAAATAAATGATCCGGAAATAACTGTAGTAAGGAATAGTAGTAGGTGGGTAATGCCAACTTAATTTCAGGTTTCCCTGGAAACGCCCCCTCTGATATGTCTCGATCCTCCATTAGCAAGCCTGGTATTTGAGGAGAGGAGAAAGCATCCGTTACCATTGGCACATCCAAGCTTGGAAAAATGATGGGGTTGTCAACTTGGCACTATGTTGGCTGTAGCTTTCTACTTAATTGTAAAAGTATTGTACCTCAAACGTCTTGTTGTACTTGAATCAAGTTTCAGTTTATTAGCTTAATCCACCAAATTTGCTTCTCTAATAGGTAGGATGACAATTTGATAACCAGAGGTTTTAGGTAACCATATTAATAAAGAATTAAGTACCTGGGAAGTCCCTGTATTGTAAGGACTGTATCAAATTAGTCTCATTATTAAATGGATCAATTTAGTTTCTATACTATTAAAAAGAATTAAATAAGTCCAACTTCTAACAAATCTAACATTTACTCTATAAAAAATATTTTGAAAATTACTTTTTTTCAATTGCAGTTCAATTCCAAACAAAAGATTTTATTCACAAAATTATAAATACTTTAAATATATTAACTTTGTTAAACAGTAAATGACATTTTTTATATAGTAAATGTTAATTCTATTCCAGTTTTACCTTATTAATTTCTTTTAATATTACAAAAATTAAATTGATTCATTTAATGATAGAGAGATTAATTTAATGCAATTCTTATAATGCAAGGACTTTCTAAGTACATGCAAGTTAAATAAAGTGTGATCTTCCACGTCATGTAGAACACATCCTTCAAGTTTACTTTTAAATTTAGGGTTTAGGGTTTATTGAACCTTAAACCTTCCCCGAATATTCAAGTATCAAATTGAGTCAATGTTTTAAGATTTGTGTTCAAGCTCAGCTCCACTCAATTATATATATAATTAAAATATGATTTTGATTAAGGTGAACAAAACTCAACTTTATTAATTTTTTTTTTTAAAATTTCAAGTTAAACAAACTGAATTATTAGAGTTATTTTATTTTTTGAATCAACTCTAATAAATAATTCATTTTTCCGAATTTGAATTGAGTTGAAATTTTCAACTCGAATTACGAATTGGTACCAATGCAACATGGCTCACTGTAAAAAAAAAATACAAAATAATTCAAAATAATGTAAACTTAAAATATTTATAAAAAATAAAAATAAACAAAAAGACTCCAAAATATTGGATTTGAAGCGTTAAATAAGTACACCAAATAAAGTTTATCATACTAAGTGTTTTTTTTTATTATTTTGCTTTGAAAAAGTTTTTAAATATATGTACTCTTAATGTTTTATACTTTAACTTGTGGGAGAAACCACAAGAAAGGCTTAAGGAATAATAAAGCTGACCTTGGGCCTTTCTTATGGCTCCTCCCACAGGAGGTCTCTCGAGTCTTTGTACTTGTTTTTTGGCTCCACTTTCTAGTGGTAGTTTTCTTGAGCTACTTGTGTTTAGTGGAACATGCTAGCTTGAAGTGGGTCCATTACAATAGGGGCAAGGGCATGACAGGGCTTTACGCATCATGATGGCTTCTCCACCTTGATAGTTGAACACCAACGTACATCGGTGAGGGTTTCTGCTTTTGCTTCCTTTGAATAGACAATGACAACTTGATTTATGTGGAGTATGCTCATCTCCAGAATTCGTTTATTCTGATTGTATAGTCTGTGTCAAAATTTGTCTACATGTATTTTACATATGATGTATTGTACTTCTTGTACATGTGATCAAGACTTCATATTGATTTGCTTTCCTTTCCTATGTATAGTTTTATCACGTATTGAAATTTAGTCAAAATTTGAGTTGCTTAATTGTTTTTAATTTTACTCAAAAGAAGAGCGTTGAATTTGATTAATTTAAAAATTTTGGAGATATAAACATTGTGGGATTGAATTTAAAAATGATTATAGAACATGAGAGGTGAATTGGGTTGGGTTGGGTTGAGAGAGGTATCCATATAATGGACACAATTACCTTCCAACTTTACAAATCCATTTTACTCTCATTCGTTGATCTTCATTGAAAAAAATACCTATTGAATCTATCTATAACTAGAGGCACACAAATAGAAGACGTCGGACAATACATGCAAAAGGCACCAAAATAAAGAAACGTTGTCGCATGAACCTTTTTAGAGTTGTCTTGTGGTTCACATTTTGTGATGAGGGACCATCTTTGTCACTCAATTTTTGCTTCTAAAGTTTGGGGGAATAAAGAAGGTTATCCCCCAACCTTAAAACATGTCATCAGTCTTAGATATGTATGAACCATTAAATGAAATTTAATGCTTCCCAAGGTGTTCACCAAGATCAAATGTTGTTTCCAATCTTTAGAGACACATTTATGGAATTCGTCTGCATTGTGGGCCTGAGCTGACTAGGTCCATGGGCCCAGCCCAAATTATTTGTCTCAAGGACCAATGTGTTTTCAATCAAAGACACCGGTTAGAAAAAACAAAAGAGTTACATAATAATAAGAGCTTTTGAAACTCCTCGGGTGGGAGTATCCACAACCTTATTGCTTTCCCCACCAATCAAGGAGGAAGAAGCATTACAAATAATAAACTGAATGTCTAGTTGAATTACTAAGGTTTTCCAACTTTGTTCCTTCAAATTCTTTAGATTTCTTACACTGAATTATTATTAAATATATGCCAATAATTTATAATTGATTCTGTTTTATCCGAGAGCAAATGAAAATGGAAAAAAATAATGGTGATTGCATTGCATGCTTCCCCTCCCATGTGAGAAGGGCTCCACCACCACGTTACCTTAAAAGAAAATGGTGGGCACTCACCTTGTACCTGAAATGCCCTTGCCCGTTAATGGTAAAAAAAAAGAAGAAAAAGGCATGTGTCCATTGATGGAATGATTTTTAGGTTAAATTATGTTATTAGTCCTTGTACTTTATGATAGTTGTGGATTTAATCCTTGTACATTTTAAATTTTAAAAATTCAGTTCTCACCAAATGGTAATTGTTACATTAAGATTTGCTATTTCTAAGATTTGCTACGGTAAACACATTATCATATGTGTAATGCTATTTCTATATATTACTCACTAAAAATTTAGTTAATAGATTAGCGACTATTATTTAGGTCAAGATTGGAATTCCAAAATTAAAAAAATATTGGGACTTAAAATGATCCAATTGGAGAATATAAACTAAATATATAATTGTAGGCATAGTGCAAGACTAATAACTAAAGTGTCATTATTTAAATTAGGATTAAAATTTTTAAAATAAAAAAATACAGAGAGTAATAACAGAATTGAACCTAAATTTTATCACCTTACTTATAGGATATTGAACACACGTTTGACTCCGCTTTTGTTATGCTTTGATTTTGAATCACTCCTCCAACACCCATCAATCACATTACCAAAAGCTTTGATTTCATCAAAAGGAAACAAAGGATGAAAATGTTGTTTTACTACTAAAATAATAGGGTAGTTAAAGGGGTTGGTGTAATTTATGTCTCCATTCATACAACCCAATGACAACGATTGTTGACCTTGTAATTTTAATTAAATCCTTGCGGAGTAATATTCTTTAAAAATGCAATCACTCACCTTGAAATTAAAACAAACTTAGATTGCATTAATATGAATTCATAGTTGATGAGCTAATCATATACTATCGATACCATACATCATCAAAACTCTTTAACACTAAATTTACTTATCTTTTTTAATAATATGGTATCAAATATTAAAAATACATTCAAATTGTATAAAAATATACATTTTATGTTATATAAAATTACACATTATCATGCATCAAATATTAGCCCCGTTTATATTAAAATTAAAAATACAATTACCAAGGCTTATTTAGAGTAAAGGCACCTAAATCATATGAGTTTAAACCTTGTCATTACGGTTAATGTGAGACTTACTATGCCTAATGATAAGTTGACATGTTGCAACAAAAATCCATGATATTTACACGTCACATCCTCTAAAAAATAAATTAAATTATTAAACGAAAATAATATTTTTATAAAATATATATGAAAATTTATAATTCCAAAATTATATAAAATATAAAATATTTTCTAATTTTGAAATATTTTTTTATTTTACCTAAAGTTTTTATATTTATAAAAATATCTTTTTCTATTTTTTTGTTTCTTTCTTAATTTTTTAAATATTTAGATGTTTTAAATTTTTGCATTTTCAATTCCTTCAAAATTTCAAAATATTATATACATTGTAGTTTTATGATTATTTTAATTTTGATTTTAATTTTTTCCCAAAGTGTTAATAATCAAAAAATATGTTATTGAAAATTTTAGATTTTCTTTTAAAAAAATTAATTTTAATTTTTTGAAAATTTTAAAATTATATTTATATATATTTTAAATATTAATATATTTTTATAATTTTTATTATTTTTAAAGTTTATATTTATTATATATTCACTTTTCATTTATTTTTAATTTTCATTTTTCCTTTGAATTCTTATTTTTAAGCGAATTATAAATTTTTATTGATTTTTAAATTTAACTTTTTGTTCATATTCAAAAATTTTAAATTTTTCTCTTTCTTCGCTCAGAGGGTGATATGTTAGATTAAATGGATTTTGTTGTCATGTGCTATTGTATCATTAGGCAAATAATAACATGCCACTTTCTGTAATACCCCTTACCTATATTTTATGCCGGAACCGGGCACGAGGCATTACCAGATTTATTCTACTTAATCACACAACTTTAGTCTATAAACTTTCAGTCCCAACTTGACATATCTCTATCGCTATCACAATAACTTCATTAAGGACCTACGAGGCCTTAAAAATCCATACGAGGAGTTTCGGAACCTAACCAAAAACTTTCGCAATATTAAAAATTTTCACATAAACAGGGGCCACATGCCCGTGTGAAATGGGACACACCTATGTGGGTAGGCCGTGTGGTCACACATGCCCATGTCCCTACCCCGTGTGGGATTTATTTTCATTTCGAACCTATAGGGGTTTTCACACGGCCGGTAACACGCCCGTGTTCTTGGCCCGTGTGACCCTTGTGCCTTGCCCGTGTGTAAAAACCTGGGTATTCTGTTTGTGACATCAGCAACCTTATAAGGGTCACACGGCCTAGGCACACGCCCGTGTGGCTAGCCCATGGTCGACACTGACTTACAACACCAACACGCAGGGGACACACGGCCAATTCGCACACCCATGGGGCTGACTGTGTGTCACACACGGCCTAGACACACGCTCGTGTGCCTACCCGTGTGGACAAGAACAAGGCTATTTGCCAAGCTCTTTTTATCCCCCTAACTCACATAATATGGGTCCATTCAACATATCATCAAGCAATTCATATTTTGCAATATAAACTTCCATGAATAACTACATCTTTTCATATATAAAACAAGGTGAGCCATCGACCATGGCAATATACAAAATGGTTTGTCTAAAAAGAAGGACTAACACACTTTTGGCCAAAATAGTAAAACAATCTAACTAGTCTAGCCCCTATACATGCCATACACAAAATCACTAAGTCTAGATATACCGAGGTGAGCTGATAGTGTAGGCGATCTTCTGGTTATCTGCGTATCTCGCTCGGCTCTTAAGCTCTATAAAACAAGGGAAAAGAAAGGGGAGTAAGCATTAAGCTTAGTAAGTTTACATGTAAACAAATAACATTACATACTAAACAAGAACAATCCACATTCATAATCATGCTTACTCATTTCCTCCTTTACCACTTTCCAACCACATCACAAGCTTAGTACTCACATTCATTAACATACATCCTTGCATTTAGCACTACAAAGTCACATGACACAACACATCATATTTTCTCAATAAACCATTCATACTACCTATCACTCGGTGGTTTTACACTTAGCCCACCATCAATCTCTAAGAGGGTGGTATCGCACAAAGCCCACCAGAAAGGATAGTTACTGTGGTATAGCACTTAGCCCACCAAAAAGGATAGTTACGGTGGTATCGCACTTTGCCCACCCAATGATAAATAGACGATGGTATCGCACCCAGCCCATTGTAGTTACATAATAAGGTGGTATCACACTGAGCCCATTGTTAAGTGTTGTCATCACGCATTTACATATCTATTTCGTAATTTATACGATAATTATTCAATAACTACCAAATTCAATTCACTTAAACCATACATGTTCTCAATCAGGCCATGCACTAATTAGCAACAACAATGTGTGTATAAAAATGCAACGTTTACACATAAATTTACCTCGGTGCAAAATGAATCGGTTTGCAGTTTAATCTGTGACCTTGTCTTTTCCCCGGTCAAGGTTAATTCCACGTTCTTCTCAATCTATAACAATAAAATTCATTCATTTAGATCATTCTATGATCATAATGCATCAAAATCTACACTTGGGCAAAAATGACCATTTTGCCCTTGCACTATGGCAAAATTACGATTTTGCCCCTAGGCTCGTAAATCGGTTTTCAATTCACTTTCTCATTAAACAAGCCTAGCTGAACATTCATTCCTCTTACAACTACTCAAAATTCCAACTATTTCATGAATTTATGACACAAATTTAATCTTTGCATTCAAGTCCTATTTAGGTGTTTTCATGCTAACACCTTTCACAAAAGTTGTTTCTAACCTCCCTAACATTCATTTTCTTCAATAAAAACTCAGTGAACAACATAACTACTCTCATGGCAAGTCCCTATACTTTCAACCATATCTCAAATTAGTGCCCTCATTAGCTAGCTTAAGCTTTGGGGACTCCAACAACGCAAAATTCATCAATTAAAACCACCTAAATCACTTACTTGAATGAGAATTGAGTGGCTGAAAGTTTGAACCCCCAAGAGCTCTATTTTCTCTTCAATTTTCGATTGAAAGAGATGAGTGAATAGTGAAAGATGATAGTTTTTTTCTTTTTACCATATTTTATTCATCTTTTCTTACCTAATTTCACCCAAATTTAACCAAAAATTAAATGCTCTTGTCCCCCCTATGCACATGGCCGACCAACACATTCTAATTGGCCTAATTTCACTTTGAGGACCTCCAATTTAATATTCTATGGCTATTTGACAACTCTACCTTGAAAAATAGAACTTTCGCACTTTATGCGATTTGGTCCTTTTTCACAATTAAGCATGAAATCATTAAAATTAAAGCACCAAAATTTTCACATAGCCATATATTAATGCCATAACACATAAAATATCATCAAAAAAATTTCCTTAACCTCGGTTTAGTGGTTTCGAAACCGCTGTTTCGACTAGCCCCAAAATCGGGCTGTTACACTTTCTTTGAGTTTTTATTTGCCTCCACATATATTTTGGTGTGTAAAAGAGTTATAAGCAAATGAGCCATGAGGATACAATGATGGAGATCTCATGGTGAAGTAGTTTTTCCAATCGTTAAAAGGAAATGTCTTTGATTGATATATTGATCTTGAGCCTAGGATTATTGACAATTGGGAAGAACTTGAGCATGAGTTTCTCAATCGATTCTTTTGCACTCACCACATTAGCATGATCATGCTCACAAACTCACAATAGTGGATAAATGAGCCAGTCAATTGATTACATACATCGTTGGAGGAATTTAAACCTCAACTATAGAGAGAAATTGTTAGATTTCTCCTTCATCAACATGTGCATACAAGATATGAATTGGACCTTGCACTGCATATACAAGATATGAATTGGAGCTTGCACTACATTCTCCAAGGCATCAAGTTAAAGAATTATCTACTTAAGCTTAAGATATGGAGTTGAGTATGAAAGTTGCTAGAAATTAAGAAACTCATCTGCAAGAAACTCGCAAATGGGGCAAATTTTTTGTTGAAAATTAAGACATTGAGCGGTCAATGGATGTGATTATGAAACCCATTTCTATTTATGTAAAAGGAAAAACAAGAGTCACAATGAAGGAGAGGTAAGAAAGGAAGTATCCTTTCCTTGATATCATGTTCCAAACATGTTTGAAGAGCTTTTGAAATCTAAGTTGATTCGGTTGCCAAAATTAAAAAGACATGGAAAAGTTGATTGAGCAAATGAACCCAACTAGTGCAAATATCACCACTTGATTAGCCATATTCTTGTGAAGTGCTTCATTCTGAAAGACAATATAACGCAACTTTATGAAGAAAGGAAAATTTTCCATTATGTTTAGAAAAAAGTTTTGTTGCACAACAAAAAAATATTATTTTTCCCTAAAACTTGAGCAGGTGTGTTATTTATAGCAATAAACTATTTACCAAATTCATACATGTATTTGAGAATAGACGGTATAATTCATTTCTCAACTTTTGGCCAATACGATTTTCTACGCTATTCTTGAACCTCGACTTGCTTAGAGCGTGTGCTCTAATTCATGAACCAATGAACACTATGAAAACTTTTTATTGATTTTCAGTGGGAATATCAATAACTCTCAAAGGGTAAAAACCTAAAAGTGAACTCTTTCAAAATTAGAATCAATTTAGAAGAATAAATCTCAGTGAATTTTAACAGAGTGGAAACACTTAGTATGGTCTATTTTAACCTAGCCAATGGTTTCTATTCATAGAGAAAATCACAAGAGTTTTAGTTGAACAAGAAGAAGCTGAATAATAATATTTCAATAGAAAATATAATAATTCCCCTAGTTGTAACATCCTAGATTAGGGGTTATGCGTTCGTGCATAATTCATGAGTTAGTAGGTTTTGGCAGTGTTTGGAAGTCTATTAAGGGTTTTTAGAATTCTAGGATGAAAGAGAAAGCTTTGGAAAATTATTGGTTTTTAAGTTAAAAAGGGGAAGCTAGGTAAATGAGGCTTTAAAAGGAATTCCGTGTGAAGCATGACACAAGGAACCATGTGATAAAGTGGCATGAAGGCGCAAGGGTGCAAGGGGAGAAGGTTGCGTCAAAGGGAGTGCCAAGGGGGAGGAGATTCGAGCAACGTGGGAAGCATTGGAGACTTTTATTTTGGCGTTAAAAAGGGGAATTGGGCTAAAGAGGCCTTAAGGGAAGTTTTAGGAGTTTTTGGACATAAGAATCACCTTGGTAAAGTGGCTGCAAGGCGCCACTTAAGGCTTGGGCAAGTGACGCCTCAAGCAATGGGTAGAGGGCCCAGGTTCGAGTTGCGAAGGAAGCAAGAAGGAGCATTTTATTTTTGTGCGGCAAGAAGGCGCTTGGCTAAGAAGGTCTTAAAAGGAATTCTGGGCGAAGCATGTCACAACAAGCGCCTGGGTAAAGTGGCTTGGACGCTTGCGGGAAAGGGAGCTTCAGGAGGGCTCAAGTTCGTGTCTTATGGGCAGCATAGGCGTGTTTTTATTTTTCCAAGTTGGCGCTAAGGGAGAAGAAGGCCTTAAAAAGAATTGTTGGGGGTTTATGACACAAAGGAGCTAGCAGCGAAGTGGCTGGTAGCGTGTGGTGACTCCAGCAGGTCCCATGTTCGAACCTTGTTGGCAGCAGTAAGTGTTTTTATTTTGCATTCTGGCGTTAGGGAGAAGGAGCAATGGACGGCACATGGGACTTTCAATTGGATGAGGATTGAGTTTTTCTCCTTTTAATTTTCGGCTAAAGAATAGGATAAAGGTAGTTTTATTTTATTTATTTTATTTTAAGTTGGTGGATATAGGGGATAATTATGTGATTTATTTATTTTAAATAGGTAGGATAATTGTAGATTAAATTCAATTTAATTTGAATGGGTGTTGAAGAGATAAAGTAGGACATTAAATTGGGATATGATAATGAGTTGACGTGGTGGCCAAGTATGGGGCTCTTTTGGGTAAGCAAATTCGGCCATGAAGAGGAGATAGGGCCGAAACTATTTAAAGGGGTTATAGGTGTTTTTCGGGTTCTTTTTCTTCCTTTTAGTGTGTGCTGAAATTCCTCTACATACTCTTCTTCATCTTTATTTTCTTTCAACCCCAATTTTACACCTTTGCTTGAATGGCCGAATGATCCTTTATCATTTAAGACCTTAGCCGAATGTTTCATCTCCATTGAGAGCCATTGCTGAAATCTCTTAGCCGCTTTTATACCTTTTTTCTTCCATCTACATCTACTTTTAAGAGATAACCAAATATTGAATCACCTTTTTAAGGGCTTAGCCGAATCTTTAGTGGCCATATTCTCTCTTTTCTGTCGCAAGTGATAGAAGCCGGAGGTGTCATTGGTTGAAGGTTGCTCCAATCGATTCTCTATAGTAAGTAAGAGTTCTCTTCTAACCGTTCTTCTATCTCTTTGGTATGCCGAAATCAAGGGTGGTCTTGATTTCTATGGATAGCCGAATATTCATAGTGCCTTACCATTGTGTCTTTTGTATATAGCCGACAAGAGGAGTATTAGAGGAGTTTTTGGATCTGAAGCGATTAAGGTAAGCAAGTATGGTATTCGGCCAAGGGGTCATGTGCATGGATTATTGTTAATAGCCGACTCTAACGATGGTTAATAGGCAGGGACTTCGATTACTCAAGGAACAAGTGTCAGGTTCGGGATTCAAGATTATTTCGGTAAGGATATTTAGTAAGTGTAGTTTCGATTCGATATATTTTGATTAAGGTATTAGTGTTTAACCGTTTGGTTCTGATTAAGATATCATTAATGAACATGGATGCCAGTCGAGAAGGTAAAGGGATAGTCCCTATCTCGAAGTTTAAGAAGAGATCCGTTTCGGCGGTTCAGGATTGGCCACCAGGGTGTGGGCCAGTAGCAGGAGAAAGTTATAGGAAGATAGCCGTAGTGTCTCTTAGTGATAGCATCGGGATCGAAAGTTTAGAACTTCAAGTGATCAAGTGTGTGATTAACCTACCGTTTTCCGGGTTTATGCTATATTTGTATGTGTTATGTTTATGTGTTAACCAGTGCAGTGATAGTGATGTGATATGGATACCCTAAAGGGGTATATCGAATACCAGGTCAGTGTTGATTATTGAAAGAATGTGAATGTGCCTATATGAATGAGATTGTATGTCTGAACAACCTGTACATGCATTATTATCATGACATTATTATATGTTGCATGTGCATGGGTGGGATGTGATATGAAAGAAGGTATGGGTGTACTTCGAGTACGTGGTTTGGTGTTAGCCTTGAGCTACATCGTGGATTGACATTGACTGAGGTCACGTTGTGGATTAATTGCGATTTAGTTCGCGTGGCTTGATGAGTGGCTATGTGCCTCATCGTGGTTGATATCGGCTATGTGCCATATCGTGGTTGTTGAGTGACTATGTGTCCCATCGTGGTTTTGGTGTTAGCTACGGCTACATCGTGGATTGGCGCTGACTGAGGTTGCGTTGTGGATTATTGTGCTTAATTGCACGTGGATGGCATTGAATGCCTTTTGGAGTGAAAAGGAGAGGGTGATTTGATAATCCCCTGATGTGTGGTGGCTGGATAAGGGGGTGTGTAGAGGATGGACCCTAGGTTGGGTTGGGTGCACTTTGCATAATGTATCTGATATGAGTATTTGATATGAAAATGGGCCAAGCCCAATTGATATGTGGATTAATGTGAAAAGGGCCAAGCCCAGTATACGAATGTGGATCAGTGTGGAAATAGGCTAAGCCCGATGTGTGGAAATTATGCGGTTAATTACCCTGTTATCTGATAAGTGATTTGAATATGGGCCCAGCCCAGAATGTGATAATATGTGAATATGATATTTGTTATCTGATATATGGGTTAATATGTGGTTAATATGTGGGTGGAATTCGGTGGATTAATTACACATCGAGTCGTATGACTCACCCAACTTTTTACCAACATCGCGGTGATGTATGATGATTGGACCGGGTTGGAGTGGATACAAAGGTGGCCATGCAGAAGTTGTTTTCCTTATTTAATAGAATTTATCATTTTCAGTATTTTCAGTATTTGAATAAGTATTTATTGTAATAAGGCCCAATTAAATTATTTGAGTATTTTTATTATGTTAAAGCAAATTGACGATTGAATTATTATTTTGAAATCAGTTTATTTTAAAGCAAACTTTATCTTAAAATATATATTAAGGTTTTAATCCGGATATTTTTATAAACACCACACTTTACTTAATATTTTAAATGGTCCCCGTTTTACAAACTCAATAAGTTGTCATGATTTTATCATTAAGTCAAATCTTCTCAAACGTTTTTCCGCAGTGACATACCAGATCCGGTCAGGGCTTGTGGGCCGGGTTTGGAATGTTACACTAGTTCATAGAGTTCACCCTTGTTTTGGGAACTAGTGTTGTTGCCTATCATACTATAAGATAGACCATTGAGCTTATTTTGTGTATTGAGTACTATTATGTGTTTTTTGGGACTTTTAACTAACTCATATAATATAACTAACCCAATATACAAATTTTTTTATTTCCCAAAGTATTATTTTATTTAAAATAAAATTAATTAAAATTTTTCTTAATAAATTATTTTCTTAACCCAGTTTTAATTCTATTAAAGCCATGATGACTTTACCGTACTAGAATCTAGTGTAAATAATTTAATTATCTTGTTCAACAAAACTGCTATGACTAATTAATTTAATTTTCACTTTGAACTTCAATTATTTAATCACAATCAATTAAAAAATAATTCAAAAATATAGTTTAATCTCTAAGGCATTTCTTATTCATAGCGAGAAAAACACATTCACAACAAATAGTGATACATGTGATCTATTCTATAATTTGTCTTTTTCATTTATTCATTTCACAGATTCAAATGCAAACCATCAAGATTGTACTGAGCTAGCAGAGGGTTTGATTGGAAATATATAATTAGGGTTCAAATTTCATTTATTAATTGAAACATTATTTAGTCATGGAGTCATTCCACTAAAGTTTCATGATTGAGTTCTCCCTATTATATATCATTACAAAAGCTACTTATCAAGTGTTCGTCTAATGACCTTGTCATATGTGTGTTACCCTTATAGGATATCCTTAATCTCTTTGGGTTAAATTTGATCACCCAATATCTATTTTATTTCATCATAACCACTATATCTTCATCCATAGAAAAGTCATTACTAACAGATAGTAACTAAATCATTTGTACTAGACAAATGACCCATGACTACATTACTTTTTTCATTTATCATCTAATGCCAATGAGAGGATATAATTTTTCTTTTGCTTTGAGCTATAAATTCCATTATTGTAAGTGAAACCATGTCATTTAGAAGTTATATATCCAACATACCAACTTTTGGCTCTATTACCAATTAAACTCAAGCTTTCAATACAGCGAAGCATATAAGTCACGTACACATAGTTTGTCACTTACTTAGGATTGAAGTAAGTCACATTAATACCGCAAGTGAATGAATCCATAAATGTATCTAGGATTCATTGTAATTAGATCACGTCCATGGTATTATCAATCCAAACAATCACACTTATGTCTTTATCTTTTAAGAGTCATTCGCTCTATACCCAAGACATAATAATCTTTTAATCAATTTTCTCAATTCCAATTAGCTTGTGAACCATTTAGATTACCTATTAATTATAAGTTGTCTTCTCGCATTATGATCCAATCGTATAATGCAACTTAATGTTAGTTAAACATTAGGTAATCGGTGAGCCAATATTTGTTTTCCATTTTGCTTTGCGTGCAAAAAAATGAGGATAAATTCAAATTATATTACTGTGAATGATGAAATTTATTAAACCAATCTGTTTGAAAAGTTACAATTACAAATGACCAAAAACTACACTAAGGACACTAGATCCTAATAGTCTCCCACTTGCCCTAGTGACTACCCTCTATATGTTTTTCAAAACACCTAGTCTATTACATCGAAAAAATTAAATCTTGAGTTGCAATTGTAACTTTGAGTATTAAATTGAAAAGCTTTCTATTGAACGGGATCTAATGTAAATAAGAGCAATTTGTGAACTGGTTGATAAAAGATTGGATTTCAACCTTTAGTTTAGTTACTTGGAGACATGATGATTAGAGATATCTACAAATTATTATTGAATTGATTTTGGTGAAGGAAGTATAAGAGGATTATATAAAGGAGAGATGTTATTCTCCAGTGTTATTCTTTCATTATTTTGTTCTTTCTTCATATTTTCCTCTAGTTTGTTCTGGAAAAGAGAAGATTAAGGAGCGTTAAGCATGGAGGAAAGAGACTAAAGTTTGAGCATAAGAAATTGAAAATTTTCGTAGTTAGTAAGCTTTCTAACCTTTCTATATTAGTGGATTTAAGAAAAATGAAGAAAGTTAAGGATTTTCGTTAATTCATTGATTATGTTCTGTAATGGGTAAAGTTGCAGATAATAATTAAATTGCCTTTACATGCAAACAAATAATGGTTCTTATGATTGTGAATTGTCTTAGTAGGATTTATAAAATGGTTGTTATGTTTAGTTGGCTAAGGAGGCTTGAGAAATAAGGGAAAATCTAAGTAGATGGATTTGATGTCAACTTTCAGGTGAGTTCCAGAACTCAAGTCTTAAATGGTTGTTCATATTGTATAGCATTGTGTGCTGGGTACGTTTTAACTTAGTGTTATGAAAATGATGAGTTATTCTATGGTTGAATGTTGATATATAGTAATGCATGTTGTTTGTTGATTTGCAAATGCATGACTGGTTAAGTTTAACCATGTTGTGTAGATGAAATGTTTAGCATAATATGTGTCGTATATTGACAGTAGTATTTGGTTAAGTGCTTGTGTATGAAATGTATCTATATGAATGATATGCGGAGTATGAAGGGATGTACTCTGTGCCACGTGTTATTAGACTTTGCAAAGGCTTGAGCTGATGGTAAAGAGTATGAGTGTTAATGGTATTTGGCTTTATGGAGGCTCGGTTGGTTTGAACGGAGAATACGTGCACATGGATATGAAAACCCTTTAAAGGTAGTATAAGACTTTGTGGAGTCTAAGGCTTTAATCCGTATGAATGAAAGCAAGTCCATGGCCATAGCATAATCCAGGGAGGTCCGCCAGATTTGCCTATATGGGATAATCTAGAGAGGTCTGCCAAATTCGCCTACATGGAATAATCCAGTGGAGGCCTACAAGGTAATTCGCATATGTGAATCTGTTTCTATATGAGGAATTTCTTTTAAGAATTCATATTTTATGAGTATATATATATATATAAGACATGACAGTCTATCAGATTCACTTACATGATAATTATATGTGGGGTTTTGCCCTTGGAAAGATCGCAAAATAGTACACAATTTTGAACCTATTTCTCTATGAGAAATCATTTTATTTATTAATCTGTAATGGGTGAGTAGCTTATTCAAGCATGCATCTGTCTAAGACTCTGTGCGAAATGTGTATGTGTTTGCAATATGGCTAATTGTCTATGAACCCGCCCTTAGATGGGAGTCTTCTTTTATGATTTTGTCTATATTTTTCACAATTATGGATCCGCATACTTGATTCTGAAACATGGGCCATAAGGGTCATCTTAGAAACTTGAGTTCGTTAGGACAAGTTACTAATAGCAGTCCACAATAGAAACCAATCGCCAAGACCTTCCTCACTTGGCTATCTATATTTATTGGTGCAAGTCACGTGCCACGGGAATTATCTATGGGTATTGTTCCAAAAGTCCACAAGTAAGAATCCACACGGATCATCTCTCTAGGAAGTAATTGCGTAGGAGTTCGCAAAGACAATTATTGAAGAAAGAATCTATGGGTATAATCCGCCAAAATGTCAAACGTCTATAAATTTGTATTTCTAATTATACTTCTATGAAATATCATAAGTGGAAGTCGTATATGTGTAAGATTATGTATAGTCCAAATGTGAAATCTCGTATTTTCAAGTCGTCTGTATTAGATCCAATACAGTCGAGCAAGTTGAATTGTTCTCCAATATGTGTAAGTAGATAAGCGATGGTGTCATTAATGATAATGTACTAAATACAAGTTGAGACAATTTATGTTATGTCAATTCTACACCAATAAGATTGGCAAACTGTCCTGGTATAGGCAAAGTGAAACATGAATTCTAATCTATGAAGTACAAGCCTACTAGCGTTGTACTAATTCAAGGCATGGAAAATTCACTAAGTTCACTTGAACTTACCTGTGTTTTATTATGAATGGCAAGTAAAAAGGCCAATTTAAGGATTTGAGTAGGGACCAGGCCAGAATTTTCCATGCTCAAGCGGACTTACTTCTTAGTTGTAATATGCATATAATAGAGCGACCTAGAGGCGGAGCCTCAGGGTCAGACTTGAATTGTAATTAAGTATGGTCACAAAATATTATTTCTAAGACTAAGTAAATATGCCAACATAGTAAGGCTACCTTTATAAAAATTTTATTAACTTAAATTAAAGATATATAATTGTATTAAATTCATTAGCGACATCAATTAGCTAACAGTGTTAAATAATATTTGTATTATGTGAATATGATATGCAGAATGTATTAATATATGTGTTAGTTAAATTTGGGCTTGGAGTGTAACACCCTGTAGTTTGGATCTGGCGATTGGGTGGGGTATGGGGTGTTACATAGCCACCACAGTCTTGGTAAATAAAATCACAAGGTAGTATCAAATGCAAATTTGACTACATCTACTGTTTCATTTTCCATCTTCTCTCATATAATATGATGTTTTCAATCAATGTGTTTTGTTTGTTTATGATTCATGGTTTCCTTAGTAATAACTATTGTTGCACTGTTATCGTAATACATTGTGATATCATTCTTTATACCAAGAATGAATTTAAGAGTCATAACGTACTTCCTAAGTCAGACTGCTTCTTTTGTTGCCTCAGAAGTAGCTACATATTCGACCTCCATAGTAGACTTAGTAGTAAAATTGTGCTTCACACTTTTTCATCCTATGGTTTCACCACTTAGGACAAACACATAGATCGATATCAATTTCCTCAAGTCCCGACACATTAAAAAATCAGAATCAGTATATCCAATAGGAGTTAAATCCCATCTAGAATATACTAGCATATAATCCTTCGTTCTCCATAAATACTTGAGTATATCCTTAACTGCTTGCTAGTTTCTTGGACCAAGGTTCGTCTAATATCGACTCACCAATCCTACTGCAAAATAGATATTTGGATGTGTGCATAAAATTACATTCATGAGACTTCCTACTATTGAAGCATAATGAACCTCTCTCATTTACTCTCTTTATTTTTTTTTTGTCTTAGGATAGTCCTCTAAAGAAAAATGAAAACCCAATACAGAAGGTTGTGTACCCTTCTTCGAATTAGCCATAGTAAATATCACTATTTTTTTCGATCTGTAAGGATTCGAATTCCTAGAACATAGTTAACTTCACCCAAATCCTTCATGCTAAACTGTTGAGTTAACTACAGTTTAGCTGATGAAAACATCCTTGCATCATTCTTAATGAGTAGTATGTCATTGACATAAAGAAAAAAGAAATACCATATATCCATCTTTAATTCATCCATAAACACAAGGTTTAACAACATTTTGCTCAAATCCAAAAGTTTTGATCGCTTAATCAAATCTTTGATTCCATGAGTGGGATGTCTACTTAAGTCCATATATTGACCTTAAGAACCTATAAATTTTATGCCCATTCTCATTAGCTATATATCTAGTGGGTTGACCATGTAGATGCTTTCTTCAAGATAATCATTTAGAAATGCTGTATTGACATCTATTTAATAGATCTCGTAATCAAGAGCCATCGTAATAGATAACAAAATGTGAATCAACTTGAGCATCACTACTAAAGATAAGGTTTCCTCGTAATCGATACCTTCTTTTTTTATGTAGCCCTTTTCCACAAGTTTGGCCTTATAGGTCTTGAACTTCGCTTCCACATTTCTTTCTTCTTGTTGATCCTCTTACACCTTGTGGATTTTATTGTTAGAAAATTAAGAAAACAGATTTCAGTTGCAACAAAAGTTTTAAAATGTTGAAAACTGAGCTAGTTTGTGATATTTATAACAATACTTTTTCAGAAATATACCTATGATTTGGCGATATGGATTTGACTCGTTCCCAGCTTCCAACCGAATGACCTTCTCCATTATCCTTGTAACATCCCTATTTCGGTGAAATCGGAACAGTTGTCTCGGGTCCACAATTTCGAGCTGAAAAATAAAATTTATTTTTATTTTATTATATGATCCATATTATACTAGAAATGTCGTGTGAAAATTTTGAAAAGAAAATTTTACTGATTATGTGCTTAATTACGAGAAGGACTAAATCACATAAAATGCGAAAGTTGAATTCTAGTAGCTATAACGATCAAATAGCTATGGAATTCAAAACTAGAGGTCCTTATATGGTAATTAGACAATTAATAAAAAGTATGTAGATATTTTTGGATGATTCATCCATGAAAATTGAGAAAAAGGCTAGTGACTAAATTGGAAATAGCAAAATACTTATTAATTAAAAAGATGATAAAAGATATCAACTTTTTTTATGTCATCTTCTTCCCTAAAATAAACATGGAAACCCTAGGAGAGAGAGAAGAGACTTCCATGGCCAAATTGGGTAAGTTTCCTTGTCCTGTTTTTAGTAATTTTGATATTTTTGGAACCGGGATAGCTTAATCTCTCTATTTGGAGGATTAATTTGAAAAGTTATCAAAGTATAAAAATTGGGTCAAGGATGTATATGATGGAAATTTTAAATTGATGGTAGAAAATGAAAGATTGATGATAGATAAACAACTTTTACAAAGTGATTTTTCATGAAAACTTGATTTAGGGACTAAAATGAAAATTGGTGAAAATCCATGGAAGATGCTGAAATTTGTGAAATGTATGTGCTGTAAAAGTTGTATGTATATTTCGGCTAGGCTTGGGTAGAGGGTCGTATTTCATGAATTTCATTTCTCAAGCCTAGGGATAAAATGGTAATTTATGGAAAAGTTAGGGGCAAAATGGTAATTTTACCTAGGATAAAAATTGAATTCTGGAACGAAGAAAATGTGCAAGTGTACACAATCGCAAAAAGTAATAAAGTGACAAGTAAATGTCGAGTTATCGTATCCACAGGGACTGTGAAAAGAATTATTTATGAATGCTATTTAAAACACTTTGGTGAAGAAAAATATTTTGTTTGAAGAGGGTGATTAAAAATTAAGATTTTAAACTAAATAAATAAATCTCAAATGCACAATTTCAAAATAAGATTTTAATCAAGATGACATAATTGTGTTAGATTAATTACATTTCTTAACTTAGAGTTATTAAACTCATGTTTATATTGTTACGAATAAATTCACGACAACTCGGTAATTTGCTAACTTATGAACATACTCACCTACCAAATTCCATTCATCTCTTGACTATATCCTTATGTCAATTCAACCGATTAAACAAATCTTAATAGGCAAATATGTTATTGCACATACGTACTTATTAAATCGAAATAATCTCTTGTTCATATCCCTATGTCAATTCGAATGATTAATTAAATCTAATAAGCACATAAAAGACTACGTGAAGTAACAAAGTATCCCTACCTTGAAACAGTTTAATCACAATAATCTTGCAAGTTATGCAAGGCAAATGTATCGTCAGATATCGTTGCTAATTTAACCCTTAGCTACCTTAAATGATTAAACATGCACTGATTAAGTACTGTGTCCATTAATTACAATTTCAATCTGTTTAAATAATTAATTCATTAGCTACCTCAAAATTGTAATGCAATAATAACTTAGTCATGATTTTACTTAATCAAGCATCTTACTGAGGCTTATAACAACATAAACACAATTTTAACAATTTTTGTAAACGAAATGCAATCAACCTAATACGAATTAAATTCAAGCTAAATTGGTTAAATTAACCATTCCAGCAACATAAATATTAATAGATATGTTCATCATAACAACAATAAAAATTAAAGAGATAGGGAACAAGAATAAAGTCCGGTGTTTTTCCGTGGCTTGACTAGTTTGCTCCGTTCTTCCTTCTTTGTTGTCCTCGTCGACCAAGGCTGCTATGAATACTTAATTGCTGCTCCAAATGGCTGATGAATGCCCCTTTTCCAAGAGGAGAAATCAGCAAGAGAGCAAGGGAATTTGGAATGGAAAAGAAGAGAGAAAATGGAGAGAAGAGAGAAAAGATGTGAATGCTTGAGATGTTTTTCAAATGACCAGCCTAAGAGGGTTTTTATAGTTGAATAGGGCTGCTAAAAATAGCTAAAATTATCAGCCCAAGAGTTCTCCCTTGGTCGGCCACACATGTGGCAAGGTTGATAGTTTCAACTTTGCTAATTTAGGCTTGGGCAAATCTATAAAGCCACCAATTGTGGAGGGGTTTGTTTGCAACTTGAACAAGTCTTCAAAGGCCTCTTTGCAAGGTAAATAGTCAACCAATAAGCTGATTTGGGTCAGCATATACTTCTTGGTCGGTTCGGTTCACTCGGTTCGGCTCAACTGGACCACTTTTTCATAATTAATTAATAATAATTTATTTAATCCAAATTAAGTTGTATATAAATTAAATTTAATTATATCATGAATTAATACACATAATTGGACCAACTTAGGCTGAAAATTAATTTGCCTTGATACTTCAAATTGCTTCTCGATTTGAACTTCTAGCACTGTCTGCCGAGTCGTTTTTTACCCTTATGCAAATCTGACGAAAAATGATCAAAATTAATCAAAATTTATTATAAAATTAATTAAAATTCATTATGTTAATAATTTAAGTACAAAATAATTATTTTATAATAATTATATATTTTTCGACAATAAGTTTTCTAAAACTACATGAATTTGAGTTAAAAAGGGCATGAAAAAGTGTGTATATTTTCGTGTTTCCACACCCCCAAACTTAATTCATTGCTCGTCCCAAGTAATGCACAAATTGAAAAGAATTTCTCGGAAACACCTTTGAAAAATTCCTTTAGAACAACATTCTTCCCAAAATTATGAGTTTGGTATACTTATGCTCAAAAACAAGAAATTTGATATTTATGCTACTCAAGTATACATATCGTTCAAATTAATCTCAACAACTATTATGATAGCAAAATTAGACTAAATGCTTCCTTAACAAAGACATGTTAACCCTTACCAATTTGATTTTATTTCCTTATTCAAGATTAAGCTGCAATCATTAAGTTTAACTTATGCCTTCATATGTTGAACATAACAATTTCCTTCCACTAATGTAGGTAGCATAGAAAACTTGAATCAATAGGTATTTAAAAAGGTTGTAACGTGGCTAGGTTAGGGGTAGGTAAAAGATAGATAAATTTAGGCTAAAAATCCCTAGACTCAACTTCAATCAGACCTTCAGAATAATTGCCTTCAATATGCCAACTTCCTTTGCTTTCACATGCTCTTTTTGTACATCTATTTTCTTTTAAGTACGTATGCTCTTTTTTTTTTCACGAGCATTTTGCTTATGTGCTACAAAATTTTTGAGCATTTGATATTTCTTTTCCACTCCCCCAACCTTATTTTCAAAGAATATTCTAAATAGTATTGGGTCTAGTGTTTGGGACAGTTTAAAGATAATTAAGAGAGAAGTGATGACTAAATATTGCAAGGGTTCAAATAAGATTAGGCCATATAGTCTCAAAGTTGTGTTTCAAAGGATAAAATTTCATCAAGGTTGGCTTGAAAGGCTCAAACGGTCCAAACAAAAGTTGCCTAAATTATTTTCAACATTCCATGCTTCCTAGGATTTCTCCTCAAGAAACTATTAAGTCAATTCTAGAGACTTAAACTTTCATTCATGCCTAACATTCTTAAGGAACTAAAAATTTTATGGTATGATTTGCATGCTTTATTAAAAATACATTTATATCATTATTAAGCTAACATAACAATTTATTGAAATAATAGAACTTTATTTATACTGAAGTTTAGCGTACTTAAAAAAATTTCAAATTATTGAACAAAATATATCTTAATCATAATTAAAAGAACTATTTATTTTGAGTGGAAATAATTTCAATTTTTTGGTCCCCCTACTTAAAATGAACAATGTCCTCATTGTTTAAAGTGAATAGATACTATACACCACGAAGGATTCTAGAAAAGAGGAGGAGAGTCAATTTGACTACTTAAGCACCAAGCTCTTTCTAAATCCAATCTTAGACATGTATATATCTATTGCCACACTTTATACTTCGCGACTTGTTCAATTTTATTAATGATTTCCATCTCTTGTTTTATTATACGAGAATAAACATTTCTAATTAACTTAATCCTAAAATAACCTAAGAACATAAATAAAATAAAGTCGAGATCCCCCCTTTATTCAATTCGACTCATCTTTTGCTCTATCATTATTGTCTTTGCATGAATCGCTTCGCTCCTTCTTCGATAATGGGCTCCATGGTTCAATATGTAATCTGGAAAATCAGGCACAAAAATAAATGGGTCATTGTAAATTTTCGTAAGAGCACTTCTCATCGAGTCATCCCTTATTTTTGAGTATCTCCAGTAAGCTTGTTGCTGCCACTGCATATGTTGTATTACGTCCATCAACTTTGATAGCTCATCTTGAAGATCTGGGTGAGGCAGTTGAGCTCTGAACATTGAAGTCTCGACATCAGGATCAGCTTCTGGTTCCATTGGTTCCACCTTATCAGGGACTTCAGCCGATTACACTGGCTCGATCTCTGTGGGATCTTCTTCCTCTTCGGGATCCTCACTTTCTTCAACTCGTTGTTGTAGAATAGAGTCTCCAACTATTCGATAGAGGTCCCAATCTATGATTGTTCCTTGGCTATATCCTGTCTTCTTTACGTTTGCAAGAGTTTTAGCTACACAGAATTGTTATTGTAAAAAGGAAAGTAAGTTGGGCTAGAACGTCTAACGGCACAATTCTGCATTTCTCTCAGGATGAGTTTTCCCACATCAATGGTTTTTTTTCAGTTAAAATCGAGTATAATAAGACCATTCGCTCTAATGAGATTGTAGTCCTATGCGAACTAGGCATAAGGCTGAAACAGATAAAATAGAACCATACCTTTGTGAGTGGTGTCAAATATTCTCTTCTACAAGTGTGGATTCCTTGCTTTGACACAATCCACTTAGAACCTGGAACTGTAAGTTCCTCGAGTATTTCTTGCAAATTTTCAGGCTCGATATTGCTCAGTAAGGAAGAATATTCATCGTTTTCAAAATCAGATAATTCAAGTAACTCATTAATAGCATTTGAAGTTATTGGTACCTTGATTTCGTGAACTGGAACTTCCATCAACTCACTTGAGGTTAAATTCGCATAGAATTCATGCACTAACTCTTCATCCACAATAGGTCTTTTCTAACAAAACAACTCCCAATTGAGAGTTTCAGCAACCTAACGAATATGCACCATAAAATCAATATAGTTGATTTCTTTCAATGTGAAGCCTTTCTCTGGATCCATCTGTTGATTGTTGAAAACACTTTCGTATCTCAATTTGGCTTCTTCACAGGGGGATTTGCTTTGTGATTCATCAATTTGGGCAGAGGCAAGAGTTCTTTTGTAAGGCATGATTAACCTGAACATAAGATGGAAAACAATTTCTCAAAAAATTTAATTAATATAAAATATTAATAATTCAATAAATTGAAAAATAAAATGATTAAATAAAATTTAAAATTTAAGAGAAAAATTTGTCTTACCACCTTTTTATAAAAATTAAGAACTCCTAAAAAAATAATTAGAAAACAAAAGAGGTCGATTTAGGGTAGGTTGGAGGGTTATTGGCTAAGGATGGGATGTTGGTGTGAGTAATAGGGTTGATGTGCCGCACGGGTGCTAGGTAGTAAGTGGACGCATTGAACAGGTTCAAGGAGCGGCACAACCTGGCTAGGAGCAGGTGCTCGACAGCCGGCAGCAATAGGGCGCGCGCGGGTTGGGGCGAGGAGCAGCTGCATCACCAAGGAGAAGGCAGGCGAGTGCTTTTGAGTGCGTGCGTGTGTGTGAGGGTCTTTGGGCGTGTCTTTGCCGCCAACTATTTGTCGATAGTCTTTGCATGGCTAAGGAGTTGAAGGCTACGACACTAGGTGGTTTGGTGGGATGGAAGTTTGAATGAAGAAAGATGGAGAAGGTTGGTAGTATTTTATAGTGAGGTAAGTAGGATTCTTAGAGAAATTTAATAATTAAAAATCTAAGTTCTAATTCTACTAAAAGTTAATAACAATTAATAATTAATATAATGCATATTAAATTATTATTTTCTATTAATTTATTAAGATAAAAACTTATCAAAATAAAATATGATTAAATTAAAACTAATCCTAACTCTATGTAAAGTTGATAATATTTATATATTAATAATTATCATCTTTTTTATTAAACTAAAAACATTTATTCTAGAAGCCTTTTGAAGATATTTACAAAAAGAGGTATCTAATTTTTAATATTTACAAGAAAAACAACCACATTTTGAAAATTATTTAATTAAGAAACTAGACTTATAGAAAATCTAAAACTGAGTTGCAATTTAAAACTTGGACCAGAATTTGACCCTTTTATTTGAAACTAAAAATTTGTTTTGCCATTTAAGGGACAATTTCTCGGACGATTATGTTGAAATTAATTCCCAGGAAAGATTGGAGGGGTCACAAACGGTCTCGCTTAAGTTCCAATCTCCTAGATAGAATTTATTTAAACATACTAATCCAAAAAGTACTTCCTAAATCATTTATTTAAAAAGAAAACAAGAAAATTTAATCATTTGATAAAATAAACGAGATTTGATCCCGTTCAATTTTATCTCCCCAGTAATGTTTCCAGCGTTGAGCATTAACTCGAAAATTACCTCCCTTACCTTAAACTTCAACAACTCTGTATGGATAGACTCGATGAATCATAAATGGACTGGACCAACGTCATTTTAACTTACCTAGAAAGAACCTTAATCTGGAATTGAATAACAAGACTTGCTGTAACACCCCTCACCCGAGTTTGACACTAAAACCGAGTATGAGGCATTACCATGCTTGGTCTTACTTAACTCTTCAATTCGGGTTATAAAATTTCATTTAAGCCTATCAATTACTCAATCTTGGCCTACGAGGCCTCAAACACACCTCCGAGAGGTTTTGGAACTAATCCCGAAAACTTTTACGAACTTAAGAAACTTTTCCACAAAATAGGGCTCGCATGCCCATGTGACTTGGGATATGCCCGTGTACCATTATTACACGCCTGTGCCTACCACCCGTGGTCGACATTGACTAAACACACATGGCTTTGACACGCCCGTGGACTTAGAACAAACATTGATATACTGACTTGTTCACACGGCTTGGGGCACACGCCCACATTCTAACCGTGTCTCACCCATGGCCAACACAAACGGCCGTGTATTTTGCCTGTGGTCTATCCTAACTTAAAACACTAAGGTGCAGGGTACGCACGGCCTAGACACACGCCCATGTGTCTAACCGTGCGGGAACTTAGAGGCTATCTACCAAGCCTTTTTCCACCCACATTTGCATATATTCATACCTCATCACATAACTACACATAGTATCAACATTACTCTTTAATTAAAGACATTTGATTATAAAAGAAATAAGGTCTTTATCCCATACACTAGGGAGAACTAATTCCCATATAATTACAAACAACTTAGGCCATCATCTATGGCTATACACAAACAAACATAAGTTCTCTTAGGCCAACACAATTTGGGTACATCAACAATGACTTATTCAACCTTAAGTACTAGCCCTATACATGCCATAACTTATAGAGACTTGATACATCATACCGAGTGTCTGCTCGATAGTGTGAAAACATCTCCGGCAATCTCCAATTCGAGCTAGCTAAATTTACCTATAAGAGATGAGAAAAATAAAAGGAGTAAGCAAAAATGCTTAGTAAGTTCATCTGCATACAACTGATAAACATTGATATTCACTGAATATACATAACTGCAAGTTATTATGATGAGCTTTTCTCATGAACTCATGTTACTTACTCAATCATCCTTAAAGCTTACTCATTCTATCTCTTACCATATTCTTACCATACCATAAGCTAAATGCTCGTCTAATTAGCATACATTCCTGCACTGATCATCACAAGATCATATAAAACAACACATCACGCATTCTCAATAAGCCACTCATACTACTAATCTCTCGGTGGTTACGCACTTAGCCCACCATTGAATCTCTTATAGGATGGTATCGCACACAGCCCACCAATCATTTATACCTATGGTGATTTCACACTTAGCTCACCAATCATTTATAAGTGATGGTATCACACACAGCCCATCGATTACAATTTATCAGGTGGTAACGCACACAGCCCACCAATAATAATATAGTTGATGGTATCGCACACAGCCCATCAAGTAATAATATATCAGGTGGTAATGCACACAGCCCACCAATATTATACATTCACAAATACTTATCCACATACATTTTCTCTAATTCAAACATTCATCCGTAAACATCCTCACTCACTATCATTCTTACTTAACTTTCTACGATTCTCATTCGCGTTCACACAATACATTAACAAATCTCTCTCATACACTAAGGTGTATTGATTACACTCATCCAACTAAAGGTTCATCATACACTAAATTCATCTCAACTGTTAAATAAAACTATTAGGTCTCATACACATATTGTCACATTGACATCATACCCCTGATAGGGTCATACATGAATTATCATATCGATGCCATGTCCCCGACAAGGCCTTATACGAAATATCACATCGTTTCAATGTCCTTGACATTGTCTTATTTAGTATCTAGAACAACAGAATTTATCGATTTAATCACTTATAAATCATAATATATCATAATCTACACTCTAGGCAAAAATGACTATTTTTCCCCTACACTTTGGTAAAATTACGATTTTGCCCCTAGGCTCGTAAATAAATTTGTATCACAATTTTCTTATTACACAAGCCTAGCTGATCCTTTAATCCTCTTATAACAATCCACAATTCCAACTATTTCATGCCTTAATGAACAATTTACAACTTTTGCATTTTAGCCCAAATTAGGTGTTTTCATGACAACACCTTTCACAAAAGTTGTTTCACATCATCCTATCATTCATTTTCTTCCATAAAAATTCAGAAACCAGCATAAAATCTCTCATGGCAAGTCCCTAGACTCTCAACCATGTTACAAATTAGTCCCCTCATTAGCTATCTTAAGCTTTGGGGACTCCAAAAGTACAAAAATTAACAAGAAAGATCATCAAAATCACTTACTTGTGAGGAGGAATGCTTGCTGAAAATTGGAGCTTCAAAAACCCCATTTTTGCTGCTCATTTTCGGTGGAAGAAGAGAAGAAATAAAAAAAGATGATAGCTTTTGCTTATTTCATCTTATTTTATTCATTTGTCAACTAATATCACCAACTTTTGACCAACATTTAATGCCCTTGTCCCCTTAACTTTCTATGGCCGGCCAACACATTAACAAGGCCAATTTGCATGTTTGGGGACTCTAATTTATAATCCATAGCTATTTGGCACCTCTAGGAAATAAAATAGAAATTTCGCACTTTATGCGATTTAGTCCTTTTTCACAATTTAGCTAGAAATTGCTAAAATTAAGGCACCAAAATTTTCATGCACCCTTATAAACATGTTATAAAACATAAAATAACATGAAAATAATTTTCTCTATCCTCGGTTTAGTGATTCCGAGATCACTGTTCCAACTAGCCCCTAAATCGAGCTGTTTCAATTCTCACCCCCTTAGGGATTTTCATCCCCGAAAATCTTACCAGGAGGAGTTGCTACCAACATTCTTAAAATTTTTCCATCCACTCTTTAAAATCTCGAATCCACTTATCCTCAAGTCTCTCTTGCCAGTAACTCTTAAGCCGTAATACACAAGGTCGAAACGTAACTTGAGACCCAGGTTATTCTTCCTCTAGGGCATATGCTATATCCAGTAATCCACCAACTTGGAACTCCATGCATGTCCAAACGATCGTTCAGATCTTTACTGACTGATTCACTACAATTCGAATGTCATCCCCCTCCTTGGGAATTTTGTCAAACCAAATTTGAAATCTATAGTATTTTACCACACTTTCTCACTAGGATATCCTCCGACTATAATAGTCTTGACCTGTGCTGTAACGACCCGAAATTGGGCCTAGTAGGATTGGGCCCATTGGACCTTGAGCGTAGAAGCATTTTAAAATTTATGGGAATTAGAGAACGACATTATTTCAAGTTGGACTTACTAGAAATGTGATTTTAGAAAGTTACAAGGTTTCTAAGAAGTTCCGGGTTCAAGTTAGGGTATAGGTAAATTTTTGTGTTTAAACACTTTAAGGAGAGAAGGTAAGTGGCATCAAGGCTTAAGGAAATAAGAGTGTATTTTGCTAGCATAAGTTGAGCACATGGTGGAGTGGTATGGTGTCAAGTGGAGAGCATGAAGGGAAAGGGTTAGAATCCCATCTTTTGCAAATTTTGGATTTATTTTTGTGCTTTCTTTCCAAGTGTCGGCCATGGCATCAAATAAGGTAAGGAAGACTTTTTAATTTTTGGAAAGATGGCTAAAGATTATGGTAAGGAGGAAAGCAAGGGAAAAAGAAGGAAAGAAATGAAGGAAAATGGTAAGAGAAGGGAACATGTTGGCCTATTATGTGGAGGATGTTTTGTAAAGATTATTTTGGGTCAACATTCATCTTTTGGTAAAGATGATACATGGTTTGGGAGGTGTGTTTAGGGAGCATATTCGGCCATTAGTATGTGAGTGTGCCGAAATTTGTTGGCATTTTTGTGCTTTTTGAAAACTTTTACTTCACGCTTTTTGGGTTATTTTCTCTCAACTTATGTTGTCAAATTTCTTTGTGATATTTATCTCTATTCTCAACCCTTTCTTCAGTCTTCTTTTTCTTTCAACCCATAACTCAAGCATCAACTTCATCTCATAGTCGAAACTTGGTTTTTGTGGTTACCGAAGCTTCTTTGCCTTCTCGAGTTTTCAGTGGTTGCAAGGTAGTGTTCTTCCTCTTCTTTTATTTTCTTCTTGTTTCTCTTTTACTCCCTATTCTAAAACCGATTATTCACCCTGTTCTTTTGACCAAGGCCAAATCTATTCCTTGCTACTTCCATCTTCGTGGTTCTCTTGGTGTGGGCCGAATCGGTAGAGTGTTAGCTTACACACTTGTCATCTTTCTAACCTTTGGCTTTCTGAAGTGGGTTGGTAAATCGAGTCTCGAAGTACTTTATCGGAGGGCCAATCGATCACCTATCCCTAGTAATAAGAGACTCGAATTGGTGGTAAGGATATATATTGTTAATCAATCGCAATTCCTGATTGAAGTTGTAAATTGGGCTTTGGACTAATTGTTGACCGATTGTACCTTTAGGTGCCGCGGAGAGTATCATGTTACGAATTCCAAATAAGGTGTGTAATCCCGTACCCTTTCGAATACATGTTTGAAATGGTGTGTAATCTCATACCTCTTGAATGTTGCATGAAATATTCTATGATTCGGTCGAAATATAGAAAAACCGGAAACCGACGTCTGTGACCACTCGGGTGTGCGTATGTTCGTAGTAGTAACCATATTCTGCAATGAAATAGTTTGGTCACCAACAGTGATGTGAATTTGAAAAATCACGAAAAATAGGAGAAATGGAATTAGAAAGTGAATAAGATATCAAATTAAAGCTTACTGTGTCTATTTTTATTTGAAAGAAATAGAGGAGGAAGAGGAATTTTATATTATATGATATTTTAATTTTTAGTGAGACTGGTTCTGATTGACTTCGTGGTTCCCTGTTCTGTATTGGAAAAATAATTTAAAATTGTACAAAGTGAATTATGAGTTATAAGTTATATGTGTAGATTCCTTAGTGAGCCTATTTTCAATAGAAACAAGTAATAGCAATAGATGAAAACCGTACAGTGAGATATTTGAGTTTAGTGTAAGAGAGGTCAAAACCATTGGTCAGTGAAACAAGGGAATCTTTAATGAATAAACTGTACTAAGTGGCTAAGCCAAAAATTCTGGAAAAATTGTAGTAAAAACATATATGAGTCTGGTTTCAAGGAAAATTTATGGATCTAAATTTTGAGTTTCCTAAATCGAGTTATAGTAAGTTTAGTCAGTATGACGCAGATGGACAATTTCAATTTTGATGCCCCAAATTAGTAGTTAAGTCCGGGGTTACGAAATTACCAAAATATCCTTGGAGGGTAAATTAACGAAATACCCCTGGGTTGCAAGATTACAGAATTTACCTTAGTGGGTAAAATTACTAAATTACGAAAATGCCCTTATGGGCCAAATTACGAAAATGCCCTTATGGGCCGAATTACTGAAATGCCCCTAAAAGGCCGATTTGCTAGAATGCCTTAGTGGGCCGAATTACAAAGTTCTATAATTGGTCGAATTATCGTAATAAATCTCTGGATTAATGATTGTTGTACTTATATGTGGATATTATGTTTAATTATGTATGTTGCATGTTACATATTGCATGGGTTGGGAAAAATGTTGAAGAGAAGTGTAGCCTGGTGGCATTGCCACAAAAATGTTTAATATTATGTTTACTTACGATTTGGGTGGCTCTTCCACAAATTCTGATAATGGCTATGTGCCAACCTAAATATGGCTTTGTGTCATCGTGAATATGGCTTTGTGCCTAACATATGAATCAATGACTCTGTGTCGATCATATTTACCCAAGGCTGTGTGCCGATTTTATTACCGTCAATAGTGGCTATGCCACGTATATTCTGTTATTCTGGTGGCTTTGCCACAAATATATTAAATGGCATCTTGCCTGCGATTGGTGTATTTGGCGGGGTGGGTTGACTTGATCCCCACAGGTGTGATGGGATGGTATGGGTGGTGTGCAGCGGATGGATATCTAGGATGGGTTGGGTTGCATACATTCATACATTTGCATTACATTTATTTGATTTATTTGATACATTATTATGTAAAAGGGGCTTAGGCCCAAAATATTGCTAAATGGGTTCAAGCCCAGTGGTTGACGGTAAGGGGATTATACACTGAGTTCTTGTAACTCACCCACCTTTTTCTTAACCCTTATAGATAACGCTTAGTGACGAGGACTTGGGGCCATGGATAACTCGGTGGAGACTATACTTTTGGAACTTTATTTTCGGACCTTAGTAAATTTCTTTTCCATATTATTTTGTTGCTTTTATTATTTCGGGTTTTAAAGTTGTAATAAGGCCTCTGGAGTATTTTTATTTGGTTTTATGTTTAGTCGTACTTATTATTTTTCTTAAATTGTTGTAAATGGGGATTTTCTAAAATCATAAATAACGATTTCCAAAATTTATTAACAATTGGATTTCATAACAAACTCGTATAAATAATTTAACTCGAATTCTCTTTCAAATTACCAATGACATTTTCAAAAGTCACGGTTTATAAGATCTGTATTTCAAATTATCGATTTATCAATCAACCTTTGAGATTAGTAGTGTTTTATCATATGTTTCAAATCAAGTTTGTTTTATTGATAATACCTATTTTAGTACGAATAAAAAGGATTTAACACGTTTTTCTCATGTGACATGTCAGATCCGGTCATAACGCATGGGCCGGGTTTGAGGTGTTACATGTGTGCTGTGGAAACTCAGCTTTTAGTGGTCGACTACTTCTGACCATAAACGTAGTCATATCGTGAAATGTACTCTACTGTCAAAACATTTATGCACCTAACTGTACTTCCTTATTCTTGCATTAGTAGACATGCTACTACTAAATCTCATACCAAAACTTCTGTATAAGTTCTGGATTCATCATTCCCATTTCTATTTCGAGAAAGTATCAACAACAGAAAACTTATCCAACCTGTATTTTATCATCTTAAATAAACTCACTCAGAGATTATTTAAAATGCCATTTACTAACTCACTTCTTAACCCTTTTGTTCTGAAAGGAAGACTCGCTCTAGTCATTAACCTTGCTGAAATTAAAATATTACCAGCTAAGATCCATCGAGTAAATAACTCGTACTGCTTAACATGGATCTTTCATTTAAACACCCGTACTATGTCTACTGTCTGAGAAGTATTACAATAACTATACCCGCCATGGTAATAGCTCAAGTCGTTTCCACTATCTCATTTTCATAAGATGCTCTCACTCATTAAAACTCAGAAATTGCACATCGAATTTTTTTTCATGGATCATTACAACACATCTAACTCAACATAGATACAAAAGTGATCGTCTCTGGATCACCAACCTGTCAACTCTTTTCCTCGATTCAGACTGAACTCAATACTAGAACTTTCAATTAATAGTTCCTTTTATAGCTTTCAACTCAACCATAGCAGTTTGAACATTTCAATGAAAATATCTTCGTATCATGCTCTCTACTCACTAGCACACAGAAATTTACTCTCTTTGTTGATTCATGCTTGAATATACATAGAACTCGAATCATATCCCAATACATTAATCTACTCTCTTCTCCACACCGAGAACATTTTTCAAGCACACTCTCATCTGAGTTTCTCTTGCTATGCTAATCTAAAACCTTTACTACTGTCATATCTCACGATAGCAGGGACATCTTGATCGAATTTATTAACTCTATTCAGCTTACTCAAAAACTCACCATACAACGTGAAACTTGTGATTTCACCTCTTATACTAGAATTATCACCAACTTCCTCCTTAAAGTACCCGAATAGGATTACTAGGAGATAAAGGAATGTCAATTTCTAATAAATAAATCAACAACCGTTTTATCTGATTTTTACTATCAGCTAACATTCTCACACAGTTACAGTTTATGAAAAGAACAACCACATCATCCCTGAAAGGCAACAAACATTTGTACATAATAATCCATCCATGGCATCAACTAACCATGCAAAAACTACAGGCTTCGAGTTAACTTACTCATTCTTGCCATTTATTAAGCACATACTATGCCACACATCGTACTCGTTTCTTCGTGATTCATTTACGAGTACCTGTTCTCACTCATTCACATAACTTTAGTACTGATTTCATTTCTACTTTTAACTCATCTACTTATCCCACTGATCGCTAGGGATAGTCAAATACACATATTCATCGTCATTCATGTAAGTACGAAACCAATGCCACATCCCCGTGGTGGTCTTATATGGAGTCACCTCTAGCTGCTAATGCCATATCACAGATAAGGCCTTACATGGACTTCACATCAAATATCGATGCCATATTCCAAACATGGTCTTATACGATCCTCATATTCATTACCGAAGCCATATCCCAGATATGGTTTTATACGGGATCTCAACTTGGTGCCGAGGCTATGTCTCGGGCATGGTCTTATACAGGACCTTATCTTTTTCATATCCCAATGATAGCCTTTTTATTATAGTCCCCTAGGACTTCAACCTCATGTTCAACAACAGTTACTCTATTTAATAGGGTATCATGTATCAACATGATACAAAGCATTTTCAATTATGCTAACATAATTATTGCATTAATCGAATGTAAACTTACTTAACTTAACTCTCATAACATCTCATCATAATTGAACAGTGGTAAGGGGGTGAGGTCGTAGTGTCCCATATGTAACACCCCAAACCCGGCCTATAAGTTTCAACCAGATCTGGTATACTACAGGTTGTACATTGAAAACTTTTGCTAAGTTGGCTTTAGAAAATCACAAGTTAAGTAGACAAAATTTGAATAAACAAGTGACTTTTGAAAAGAAAACCTTGTATTATTATTATTTCGTATATTTAAACCTTTGACATAGTTTCATAAGTTGCAAATATTAAAAACTATTAGATGAAGACAAACTATGGGGCCTTATTAAATATTCCCAAAATAAAAAAAAAAAACTTAAAGAAATCCGAAAATAATCTATAGAATAAAACTTAATGGCCCCTCGAGTCCGTCTCGGCTCCCATGTCCACGACCTACTGCTCATCTGAAAGAGTAGAGGAAAATGAAAGGGTGAGTCACCAAGACTCAGTGTGTAAATCCCAAAACACAATAACCTGAGGCCCACAAACACATTATGAGCCCTGGCCCATACATAAAGGCAACAATCATAACCACATGATAAATAATAAATGATGCATAGCCTAGCCCAACCTAGAATTCCATCCTCTACACACCAACCCGTAGCAACCATCATACCTTAGGGATTTCTACAATCAACCCTCCATCCGCTACACACCATAACGACAGCCGTACTGCCTATTCCTATTATTCAGGAATCATTAAACGTGGCATAGCCACCGATCACTATATGACCTATCATTTGAAGTTGTGGTTTAACCACCGATCACCAAGTGACGTATCATGCACTTCCCCTTCATTATCATAATCCCACCCCATGCATACACACAGAAAACATCAGACCATCTTTAAGAAAACAGGCTTTCATATATATATCGATACACATAGAGATTTCTATGATTACGTACCTGGTGTCCTTTGCCTAACCCTTTTTTGGGTTTTATTCGACTGTCTAAACAGCCTCTTTCTGGCTTTTTAGCCCATAACATATATATTACAGTTAACTAGTGTGTTAGAGATTTATACACCTGATTACCGTTAGAACGAGACTTTCTAAGTCAACGCTATCCATAGCCAACACCACTGCTATCTACCTAAGGTGTTGTTCAAAAGTCGGTCTATAACCCGGTGGCCAATCTCAAACAGCAGACACTGCTTGTTTCTTAAACTTAGGGATCCTCTCCTTTGCCTGATCCATATTTGTTTCCATCAAAAGTCCTTGTCAGAACTACTACAACGAAATAGGGTTGTTAAATCATACCCTATATTTAAGATCACAGGTATGTTAGCGAATCTAACAGAAATCTAAAGAAATCCCTTACCTTAAAATCCCGAAATTAGTGACTAGCGACTTTCAACTTTTAGATCTAAACGATTAGGTTTCCTTCAAATCCCGGAATGCCGCCCAAAACGCTAGAAGAGAGAAAGTATTAGTCTCAACCGACAGCCTTAACAAACCAAGTGGTCATTCGGCCTTGTCTCTTAAAAACCAAAAGAGAAATTGAAGAGATAGGAAAATCGGTACTCACCTTAACACAAAGAATTCGACTACCCCTTAGAGATTCCGGCTTTTTGAGAAGATCAGAAGAGAAGATGATAGGAATAAATCTTTATAGATTCGGCTTTTAGTGAAGAGATTGGCAAAAGAGAATAGGAGGTATTTGGCTATAGAGATGAGAAGAACGTTCAGAGTTTCGGCTTTTGAAGAGAAAGATGTTGAGAAGAATTGGGTGGTTTCGACTTTGTAGAAGAAAACAGAAAAAGAATAATAGCCTTTCGGCTTTTGCATGGAAGTGAAGATGAGAGAATAGGCTTAGGTATTTTGGCTTTTGCAGAGAATGGGAGAAAAAAATAGGGTTCAAATGCCAGAATTGAAGAGATACCACCCCTATTTATAGAGAATTTCGACACTTACTTATCAAATCCCGGAAGTGCCCTTCCTGATAACTAAAAATTAAACAAATAATAGGGAAAATTCGGCACCCCTATGGCAAATAGAAACCGATTTCTTCCCCCCCTCTTAGAGTCAAAATTTTGGCCACCACCTAGCCTTACAGATAACTCCTTGATTTTTTCCTTATCCTCATCTGACTACTCATCCACAGTGTCATGGATAACACTACCTCTTCCTTCCTTTATCAGCACATTATCTACCTTATTATCACATTAAATAAATTCCTAAATTTAAGCATCATTGCCGAACTCCACTACTGCTCTTATAAATGCCAAAAATATTTAAAATAAAAGGTACCAGGCGACTCGAACCTTGGACCTTCAATTGACGCCAACTCCCTTCCCTTTTAGTGGCGCCATTTTGCCACTGGGCCACCAGCCCATTTGTGTTTTAAAACACAGCTAATATCTTTAAAGCCCTATCTTATCAGGCTTTCCACTAGAGTATCTAAACAGAAAATTCAATTAAGGCCTCGGCCCAACCCTGAGCCCATTCTGGACCCCTAACACTCACATTAAACATAACCACACATTAAATGCAAAGGCCCAAAAATTCAGGATGTTACACCATAACTTGACTCTCGTGACCACATACATATGATTTAACATTTATCATCAATGAAATATCATCATAGTCACACAACTCACTCCAAGTGAGTTTTCACGTTTTTCATGCCACAATTGTTTCTATCACTCATACTTTCGAACAATGACTTTACTTACTCAAGTTCCACATTAATATCTACTTGAGTATTCAACATTTGATTCTACTTACTCTTACTATTGCTTATCAATTTAGAGAATGTCTTACGGGTTTTGAGTACGTCGTTTACTTGATTGCCATAGTCCAACAATGGTCTTACTCATATCACCCATCATAGCCCAACTATTTCTTTACATGTCATCATGATGCCATTGCCTTGCTACGGTCTTACGCAAAATCTCATATCAATACCAATACCATACCCCTGATACAGTCTTACATGGAACTCATGTCGTTGCCGATGCCATATCCCAGATATGGTCTTACACGATTCCATACCAAAGCCAGGTCCCAGACGTGGTCTTACATGGGATCACTATTTGTCACCAATGCCATGTCCCAAACATGGTCTTATATGGGATCACATGTATCGCCATGGTCCAACCATGGTCTTATTCGTCATTTTATCATTGAACGACCGTACTCATCCTTGCATTCTACTTAGTCAAACTTCCCAGTTTAACTCTCACACCATAATACTTGTAGTTTCATACAGAGTCACAAAATAAAACATTATACATCATCTATTTTAATAGTCGCACATGAGATTCAACTATGTAGACATATTGATCATACATCGTTCAAACAATCATACACACACATATACCCCATTCTCTGGGTAAATTTACTCACTATCTGCACCTAACCCAATAGGTTGAGTATATAACACCTTATGCACATCTAGCCAATGCAGATAAGCTTCTCATTTCATGCATTATCACACACATGTCATATACTTCTACTCATACCTCTTTGAATCTCATCATTGCATAAGAGCATTTCAATTTCCCCATTATCACTTACAACATTATTGGATTTAGCTCGGTTGGGAACCATCTCTATCTTAACAAAACAATTTCGTTAGAGCCGGGAGATATCACACTATCACAGTCCACCTATGGCATGTATAGCTAGACTTTTACTCATGCTAGGTTAGTCCGAGAACCGACTAAACCATAGCTCTGATACTACTAAATGTAACACCCCTCACCTGAGTCCGACACTAAAACTGGGTACGAGGCATTACCATGCTTGGTCTTACTTAACTCTTCAACTCGGGCTATAAAATTTCATTTAAGCCTATCAATTACTCAACGTTGGCCTACGAGGCCTCAAACATACCTCCGAGGTTTTGGAACTAATCCCGAAAACTTTTACGAACTTAAGAAACTTTTCCACAAAACAGGGGTCGCACGCCCATGTGACTTGGGATACGTCCGTGTACCATTATTACACACCCGTGCCTACCACCCGTGGTCGACACTGACTAAACATACATGGCTTTGACACGCCCGTGGACTTAGACCATGTGCTAAACCTTAATATACTGACTTGTTCACACGGCTTGGGGCACACGCTCGTATTCTAACCGTGTCTCACCCATGATCTACACAAACGGCCGTGTATTTTGCCCGTGGTCTATCCTAATTTAAAACACTAAGGTCCAGGGTATGCACAACCTAGACACACGCCCATGTGTCTAACCATGCGGGCACTTAGAGGCTATCTACCAAGCCTTTTTCCATCCACATTTGCATATATTCATACCTCATCACATAACTACACATAGTATCAACATTTCTCTTGAATTAAAGACATTTGATTATAAAAGAAATAAGGTCTTTATCCCATACACTAGGGAAAACTGATTCCCATATAATTACAAACAACTTAGGCCATCATCTATGGCTATACACAAACAAACAAACATAAGTTCTCTTAGGCCAACACAATTTGGGTACATCAACAATGACTTATTCAACCTTAAGTACTAGCCCTATACATGCCATAACTTATAGAGACTTGATACATCATACCGAGTGTCTGCTCGATAGTGTGAAAACATCTCTGGCAATCTCCAATCCGAGCTAGCTAAATTTACCTATAAGAGATGAGAAAAATAAAAGGAGTAAGCAAAAATGCTTAGTAAGTTCATCTGCATACAACTGATAAACATTGATATTCACTGAATATACATAACTGCAAGTTATTATGATGAGCTTTTCTCATGAACTCATGGTTACTTACTCAGTCATCCTTAAAGCTTACTTATTCTATCTCTTACCATATTCTTACCATACCATAAGCCAAATGCTCGTCTAATTAGCATACATTCCTGCACTGATCATCACAAGATCATATAAAACAACACATTATGCATTCTCAATAAGCCACTCATACTACTAATCTCTCGGTGGTTACACACTTAGCCCACCATTGAATCTCTTATAGGGTGGTATCACACACAGCCCACCATTAGCCCACCATTGAATCTCTTATAGGGTGGTATCGCACATAGCTTACCAATCATTTATACCTATAGTGATTTTGCACTTAGCTCACCAATCATTTATAAACGATGGTATCACACACAGCCCATCGATTACAATTTATCAGGTGGTAACGCACATAGCCCACCGATAATAATATAGTTGATGGTATCGCACACAGCCTATTAATTAATAATATATCAGGTGGTAATGCACACAACCCACCGATATTATACATTCACAAATACTTATCCACATACATTTTCTCTAATTCAAATGTTCATCCGTAAACATCCTCACTCACTATCATTCTTACTTAACTTTCTACGATTCTCATTTGCATTCACACAATACATTAACAAATCTCTCTCATACACTAAGGTGTATTGAATACACTCATCCCACTAAAGGTTTATCATACACTGAAATCATCTCAACTCTTAAATAATACTATTAGGTCTCATACACATATAGTCACATTGACATCATACCCCTGATAGAGTCATACATGAATTATCATATCGATGCCATGTCCTCAACAAGGCTTTATACGAAATATCACATCATTTCCATGTCCTTGACATGGTCTTATTTAATATCTCTCACCGAAGCCATATTCCAATATGGTCTTACACGGAACCTTAACTGTCATCATTTCATACTATTTACGTTTCTTACCATTCTTATGTTCAATTCTCTTAACAACTCATCGACAAGTATTTAATATATTCATTGCGTAATTATACATTCCATAAAACATTGGAATATTAAAATAGCTCATACATAATTACAAAATTTGCACATGGACTTACCTCGATACCAAAAGGGCCGAAAAGGGACTTTTGCCCACCTTTCTCTTTTCACCTGTTCTAGGTCCGAAACTCGATTTCTTTAATTTAGAACAACGAAATTTATTGATTTAATCACTAATAAATCATAATATATCATAATCTACACTCTAGGAAAAAAATGATTATTTTGCCCCTACACTTTTGCAAAATTACGGTTTTGCCCCTAGGCTCGTAAATATATTTTTATCACATTTTCTTATTAAAAAAGCCTAGCTAATCCTTTAATCCTCTTATAACAATCCACAATTCCAACTATTTCATGCCTTAATGAACAATTTACAACTTTTGCATTTTAACCAAAATTAGGTGTTTTCATGACAACACATTTCACAAAAGTTGTTTCACATCATCCTATCATTCATTTTCTTCCATAAAAATTCAGCAACCAGCATAAACTCTCTCATGGCAAGTCCCTAGACTTTCAACCATGTTACAAATTAGTCCCCTCATTAGCTATCTTAAGCTTTGGGGACTCCAAAAATATAAAAATTATCAAGAAAGATCATCAAAATCACTTACTTGTGAGGAGGAATGCTTGCTGAAAATTTGAGCTTCAAAAACCCCATTTTTACTGCTCATTTTCGGTGGAAGAAGAGAAGAAATAAAAAAAGATGATAACTTTTGCTTATTTCATCTTATTTTATTCATTTATCAACTAATATCACCAACTTTTGACCAACATTTAATGCCCTTGTCCCCTTAAATTTCTATGGCCGGCCAACACACTTAACAAGGCCAATTTGCACGTTTGGGAACTCTAATTTATAATCCATAGCTATTTGTCACCTCTAGGAAAGAAAATAGAAAATTTTCACTTTATGCGATTTAGTCCTTTTTCACAATTTAGCTAGAAATTGCTAAAATTAAGGCACCAAAATTTTCATGCACCCTTATAAACATGTTATAACACATAAAATAACATGAAAATAATTTTCTCTATCCTCGGTTTAGTGATTCCGAGATCACTGTTCCAACTAGCCCCTAATCGGGCTGTTACACTTGCTGACCTGTTTCAAATTCTCGAACTCGAATGTGCTTGTCATGCCATTTCTGGAGTCTCTCCTTAAGTAATTTGGCATTCTCGAATGAAGACATTTAGAATTCTTCTAACTCGTTAAGTTGAAGCATCCATTTCTCTTTAGAAATTTTAAGATCCAAGTTGAGTCGTTGGAGAGCCCAGTAAGCTTTATGCTCTAACTCCAAAGGTAGATGACATGCTTTTCCAAAGACCAACCTATAGGGTGACATCCCTAAAGGTGTCTTGTATGTTGTCCTGTAAGCCTATAAAGCATCATCCAGTCTTTTGGACCAATCTCATCGATTTAGGCAAACTACCTTCTCAAGTATGCCTTTGATCTCTTTGTTTGCCAGTTCAGCTTGCCATTTGTCTGCAGATGGTAAACTGTGCCAACCTTGTGCTTCACTCCATGTTTTTCAAGTAACTATTTCAACTACTTGTTCACAAAATGGAACCCTTCATCACTAATGATGGCTCGTGGGGTTCCATACCTTGTGAACACATGCTTCTGCAAAACCTTCCTTACAACTTTAGCATCGTTTGTTGGATATGCTTCAGCCTCAATCCACTTAGACATGTAGTCTACAGATACCAAGATTTACTTGTAACTAAAAGATGGAGGGAAAGGACCGAGAAAGTCAATACCCAAACATTGAACAATTCTACCTCAATGATGTTTGTTCAAGGCATCTCGTTTCTGTTGGTGACATTTCCTACCATTTGACATCGATCACCACTCTTTACATAAGCATATGCATCTTTAAATAGTGTTGGCCAAAAGAATCCGGCTTGAAATACTTTTGGTGCGATGACGTGTTCCTCGAAGTGTCCCCACTCTCTGAGTGAGTGACATGATGGTATAAAATCTTAGGTACTTCATCTTCTGCCACGTATCTCCTGATCATTTGATCTGCACACTTTTTAAACAAATATCATTCTTCCTAGAAATAGTACTTCACATTCTGAAGAAACTTTTTCTTTTGATGATATGTCTTATCAATCGACATCAAACCACAAGCTAAATAGTTAGCAATATCAGCAAACCAAGGGGTATTATGGACATGATTTACCTTCAGTATGTGTTCATCTGGAAATGTCTCCTGAATTGGTATAAGTGGAGAATTCCTTTCTTGCAGCTCTAATCTGGACAAGTGATCTACTACTTGATTTTCTACTCGTTTTTGATTTAAAATTTCTATATCAAACTCTTGAAGTAGAAGTACCCACCGGATCAGTCTCGACTTAGTATCTTTCTTGGCAAGTAAATACTTAATTGCTGAGTGGTCCGTAAAGATAGTCACTTTGGTACCTACAAGATAAGATCGAAACTTGTCAAAAGCAAACACAATAGTGAGTAACTTTTTTTCTGTTACCATGTAATTCAGTTGAGCTCCTGTCAGAGTCTGACTCGCATAGTAGATGGATGAAAAACTTTGTCCCTTCACTGACCCATGATAGCTCCAATCGCGAAGTCACTTGCGCCATACATCAATTCAAATGGCAAATCCCTGTCTGGTGTGACTATTATGGGTGCCGAGACTAACCGACTATTCAAATCATTGAAATCTCTTAAGCACTCCTCATCAAATTTAAACGCCGTGTCCTTCTCCAACAATTTGCATAAAGGTTTAGCAATTTTGGAGAAGTCTTTGATAAGTCTTCGATAGAAACCAGTGTAGCCCCAAAAGCTCCTAGCACCCTTTACAGATGTCGGAGGTGGGAGTTTTTCAATAACATCTACCTTTACTTTATCTACCTCGATTCCATGTCTTGTTATCCAATGCCCTAAAACAATACCTTCTCGTACCATGAATTGGCACTTTTCCCAGTTAAGTACAAGGTTTGTTTCTTCGCATCGCCTTAGTACATTGGCTAGATTGGCTAGGCAATCATCATATATATCTCTAAATACTGAAAAATTATCTATAAAAACTTCCAAATATTTCTCAACCATGTTAGTAAAAATAGACATCATACATCTTTTAAATGTAGCAGGTGCATTACATAAACCAAATGGCATGCGCCTAAATGAAAATGTACTGTACGGGTAGGTGAATGTTGTCTTGTGTTGATCTTCTGGTGCTACTGTAATCTGATTATACCCCGAGTATCCATCAAGAAAATAGTAATTATCTCACCCCGCGAGTCTATCCAGCATCTGATCCAAAAAAGACAAAGGAAAGTGATCTTTCCTAGTCACCTTGTTCAGCTTCCTGTAATCGATGCAAATTCTCCATCTCGTAACCGTTCTAGTCGGTATCAACTCGTTATTCTAATATTTAATGACCATGATACCTCCCTTCTTTGGTACGCACTGGACCGGACTTACCCAGGAACTATCTGAGATGGGGTAAATTATACCCGCATCTAACCACTTGATGATTTCTTTTTACTACGTCCTTCATGATGGGGTTCAGTATTTGTTGTCCATCAATTGTCCCTTTCTCGCCATCTTCTAGTATGATCTTGTGCATGCAGACAGATGGACTAATACTTCGAATATCGGCTATGGTCCATCTGATAGTCGTCTTGAATTGTTTCAGTACAAGGATGAGTTTCTCTTCTTGCTCATTGGTTAATTCTGCTAAAACAATCACAGGCAAAGTAGAAGCGTTACCTAAATAAACATATTTTAAATATGAAGAAAGTACCTTGAGTTCTAATTTAGGTGGCTCCTTGATTGACGCTTTTGGTTGGGCATAATCCCTATTCTCTAAATCTAAAGATTCAAAACGGGATTGCAGATTAAATCCCCTTTGATTAGCTTCTAGCAAAGCTAAGTATTCATACTCCTCTTCATCATTTTGAGGGTCTGATGTCAAAATTTGTTCTAATGGATTCTTAACATAGTTGAGTTCCTTCTCCATGATTAAATCCTCTAAATTGGACACTGCAGAACAATCATCAATTGTGTCAAGAAATCGCATAGACTTAAAAACATTAAATGTTACCTGATCATCCTGAACACGCATAGTAAGCTCGCCCTTCTGCACATCAATAAGGGTCCTTCCGGTTGCTAAGAATGGTCTTCCTAGGATGATTGGTACCTCTTTGTCTGCTTCAAAGTCTAGAATCACAAAGTTAGTAGGAAAGATAAATTTGTCTACACGGACCAATACGTCCTCAAATTTTCCTTTTGGATGTGCTAAGGATCGATCTGCTAATTGAAGTGTAATCGTAGTCGGTCTAACTTCTTAAATATTGACATAGGCATCAAGTTGATACTCACACCCAAGTCGCATAGTGCCTTACCACAATATGTTGCTCCAATGTTGCAAGGTATGGTAAAACATCCAGGATCCTTCCAATTTGGGGGTAGTTTGTTTTAAATATATGCACTGCATTCCTTTGTCAAGGCTACTGTCTCAAATTCTCCAAGTCTTCATTTTTTAGATAGGATATCCTTCATGAATTTGACATAGTTCGGCATTTGTTCAAGTGCTTCAACCAACGAGATGTTAATATGAAGTTGCTTGAGTAGGTCTAGGAACTTCTTGAATTGAATTTCCTACTTTTACTTCTGAAGTCTTTGAGGGTAGGGTGGTGGACGTTTCTTTACTAGAACTAGTTGATTCGTCTTCTGTGGTAATTTTGCATTTAATGGAGTTGTTAGTTGATCAAAATTAACTGGTTCTGAAGTTACCTTGTCAGATTTTACAGATTCTAATTCTTGTGAAACTGGAATTTCAACACTCGGTTGAACTTCTTCTGAGTCTTAAGCGTTAGCTGGCTCTTTCTCAACTTCAACGAAATTCGGCTCTAAAGTCTTTCTGCTTTTCAATGTCAATGCTTTACAATGCTCGTTCCCAGGATTCCTCGGATTCTCCGTATCACTAGGTAAAGCACCTTGTGGTCGGTTCCTAAGTTCAGTAGCAAGCTGGCCCATTTGGTTTTCCAGATTTTTCAATGTAGCAGCTTAGCTTTGAATTAAGGCATCATTCCTCACCATGTATGCCTTTAAAAAATTTTCTAAGCCATTAGATGGTTCAGCTTGGGTTGGTTTTTGAACTTGTTGGTGAAAACTAGGTGGCTGCGTCGATCTAGTTTGGGCGTCAATGTTACTGGTTCCAGCCTCTTGGTTGCTCCAGGAAAAATTTGGGTTGTTTCATCATGACGGGTTATAGAAATTAGATTGCAGTCCTTGCCTTCCTCGATTTTTATTTTGGTTACCCATGTAATATACAGATTCTGGGTTCGATAGACATTCTTCAAACAAATGTCCTTCCCCACAATAGATACAGGCTACATTTTAAAATTGATTCGATGGTTGTGTTGCAAAACCATTAGACCCATTAGTAGTAAGATTTTTTAACATTGAGGATATTGATAATACTTGAGATGTGAGTGAAGTAAGAGCGTCTACTTCATGTACTCCAGCAACTCATATTCTTGATGCTGCTCGATTGGTTGCCCATTAATAATTGTTGCTAGCAGTCCTCTCAATGATTACATAAGCCTCACTATAAGACTTAGAAATGAGAGCACAGTTAGCAGAAGCGTCCACTACCATCCTAGTGTGAGCATTGAGACATTATAAAACGTCTCAAGTTGGATGCAATGTGGGATTCCTTGATGAGGGCACTTCTATAATAATTCTTTGTACCTTTCCTATGCCTCTTGCTAGGCAGGAGATACTTCATGAGAAATATTTCTGCTAACTCTTGCGATGTGGAAACTGAATTTGGTTGCAATGAGTTCAAGCAGGCTCGAGCTCTGTCCCTTAGCGAATACGGGAACAACTTTAATCATAATACGTCTTCAGGTACTCCAGCTAACTTGAAAGAATCGTTCACCTCAATAAACAATCTTAAGTGTAGGTGAGGATCTTCGGTAGGCATTCACTGAATTGGCCCACTATCTGAAGCATGTGGAACATGACTGGCTTCAACTTGAATTGTTGTGCCTCGATTTTGGGTCTCCTAATACCCGGATTAAGATTATTAAACACTAGCACTGCATACTGTCTTAAAGCACTATCCATATCATCAGCAACATGGATAGGATTTTAAGCAGGGTCTGCTCTGTTTCCTTGATTCAAATTTTCAAGGTTCATCTTTTCGATCTTTCTCTGACTTGCTTGTCTTCTTCGCTGTCGAAAAGTTCGTTCAATCTCAGGGTCTATATGGAGTAAATCGATAATTCTGTCAATACTCAAAAACACCTAAAATAATCACCGAAAAATTAATTAAGTTAAAATTTAAGCAGAAAATTAAACCAAAATGCAAAACTAACAAATTCACAAATAATGGCTTTTTAAAACAGTCCCCGGCAACGGCGCCAAAAACATGGAACGATAAAAATGTGCAAGTGTACACAATCGCAACAAGTAATAAAGTGACAAGTAAATGTCGAGTTATCGTACCCACAGGGACTGTGAAAAGAATTATTTATGAATGCTATTTAAAACACTTTGGTGAAGAAAAATATTTTGTTTGAAGAGGGTGATTAAAAAAACTAAGATTTTAAACTAAGTAAACTAAATAAATAAATCTCAAATGCAAGATTCCAAAATACATTTTAATCAAGATGACATAATTGTGTCAGATTAATTATATTTCTTAATTGAGAATTATTAAACTCATGTTTATATTGTTACGAACAAATTCACGGCAACTTGGTAATTTGCTAACTTATGAACATATTCACCTACCAAAATCCATTCATCTCTTGACTATATCCCTATGTCAATTCAACCGATTGAACAAATCTTAATAGGCAAATATGTTATTGCACATACATATTAAATCGAAATAATCTCTTGTACATATCCCTATGTCAATTCAAACGATTAATTAAATCTAATAAGCACATAAAAGACTACGTGAAGTTAAAAGTATCCCTACCTTGAAATAGTTTAATCACAATAATCTTGCAAGTTATGCAAGGAAAATGTATCGTCAGATACCGTTTCTAATTTAACCCTCAGCTACCTTAGATGATTAAACATGCACTGATTAAGTACTGTCTCCATTAATTACAATTTCAATCCGTTTAAATAATTAATTCATTAGCTACCTTAAAATTGTAATGCAAGAATAACTTAGTCATGATTTTACTTAATCAAGCATCTTACCGAGGCCTATAACAACATAAACACAATTTTAACAATTTTAGCAAATGAAATGCAATCAACCTAACACGAATTAAATTCAAGCTAAATTGATTAAATTAACCATTCCAACAACATAAATATTCATAGATATGCTTATCATAACAATAATAAAAAATAAAGAGATAGGGAACAAGAATCAAACCCTGTGTTTTTCCGTGGCTTGACTAGTTTGCTCCATTTTTCCTTTTTCGTTGTCCTCGTCGACCAAGGCTGCTATGAACACTTAATTGCTGCTCCAAATGGCTGATGAATGCCCCTTTTCCAAGAGGAGAAATCGGTAAGAGAGTAAGGGCATTTGGAATGGAAAAGATGAGAGAAAATGGAGAGAAGAGAGAAAAGATGTGAATGCAAGAGATGTTTTTCAAATGACTAGCCTAAAGGGGTTCTTATATCTAAAGAGGGCTGCTAAAAATAGCTAAAATTATCAGCCAAAGAGCCCTCCCTTGGCCGGCCACACATGCGGCAAGGTTGATAGTTTCAACTTTGCTAATTTAGGCTTGGGGCAAATTTATAAAGCCACTAATTGTGGAGGGGTTTGTTTGCAACTTGAACAAGTCTTCAAAGGCCTCTTTGCATGGTAAATAATCAACCAATAAGCTGATTTGGGTCACCATATGGACGATTTTGGGTTGTCCACTTCTTGGTCTGTGACACCCCAAACCCGACCTGGACGTTTGGTCGAATCTGGTGATGTCACATGATAGTGCTTTTAGAAATCGTAACTGCGTTAAAACTATTTTTAGGTATCTTTGGTTATCGTCAAAATGTGTCGTGTATTTGTTCGTTATCCAGTTTCAAAACTTTATACGTTGCGGAAGCTTTTAAAATGATTTGCAAGGTCGCACGTATTTTGATAAAACCTTTGTTTATTTTGAAAACTCGCGTTTTGTCCTACTGCTAGCATTTTATAAAACAATAATCCCAAGTTTTAAACAAAAATCCGAATGGCCTTAGTACATAAAATTTTCCCCAAATATAACCAAATCATAATTAAAAATAAACCGTAAATAAGTGTCTAGAACCGTGGTCACCGCCGAGTCCTCTGCTATACCGATTCGTCTACTATTGGGGATTACCTGTGCAGATTAAACAGAAAAGGGTGAGTTTTTGCAAACTTAGTTTGTAATCCCCACAGAAAACATGCACACCAACTCCGTCCAACCTTGCACACCATGTGGGGATAAAATTGACCCACCCAACCCTACACACCATGTTGTACCGAATGCGGCACATAATCAGAGATTTGCAGCTGAGCTGCCAGATAATAGGCTTAGGAGCCTTTCAGATACTTCCTCCAATCATAATCAACCCACCCCGATGCAATGCAACACACAAGAACGACATGCTATTATGCAATTAAAACTCATATATATATTCAGATCAGCATACTTGCTTAGTACAGAAATCAGACAGACAGATTATTCATTTAGGGGTTTAAGTATTGCTTACCGACCCTACAGTAGGTCCACAGTCGACTTGGACGACCCGTGCAGCCTTACAGAGTTTTTAGAAAAATGGGCTCACACGCCCATGTGGCCTGCCCGTGTGGGCCCACATGCCCGTGTGGTCCACACGGCCCAATTGTTCGAGCCTGTATATCACACACAGCCTTGCTCGGCACACGGTCGGGCTCGTCGATCACACGGCCGTGTGGTGTCTTACAGTCTTGCACACAGCCTACTACAAGGGCGACCACACACCCATGTGGCATCGTCAGGAAGGTTTTCGGCTTTCGCAGAAAACTCGTTTTCTGTGTTTTTGGGTACACAGCTTGTTTGATTTCTACACGTAAGCACTCCTGAGACTTTAAGAACTTATAATTGACATTACCAAAGCTGATTTTTAGCGGCACTTATCGAACTAAACTGGGAATATTCCATAACGAGACCCTAGAATATTGAAAAAAAAGTGAACCCGATCACTTACCAACAGTAAATCGAGAACCTAACCGTTCAAAAATTACAGAAGCCCCAATCGCTACTTGATTTCCACCTAATCGGAAAGAACCAAAACATACCCTTTTTAGAAAACTAACTTTGAACGAGAGGAAGAGGCAAAACAATTACTTAGCGAATCAAGTGGATTCACTCGTCGAACAAGGTGGAAGCGCGAATGAAATCAAAATAGAGGAGGAAAAAAAACAATGAAAATTTAGTAGAGGAAGGGTGAAAATATCAGAATGATGGAAGAAGTTTGGGGAAGAGAGAACATAATTTTCTTTTGGATGAACCGAAATTAGCATAAAGATTTTGATAGAATCTCAAAACCCCTTAATTTCCTCCTTCAACTCCCACTATGTATCCACTACTCAGTGTTCTCTTCCAACGCTTCAGCATGGATTCAAACTCAAGACCTCATGCAATCCAACACCCCACCTAACCACTAGACCAGTAGGCCCATTCTGTTATTTAATTACCAACTATTAAACTTAAGCCCTTTAGGCCAGGTTAAGGCTTTATTCATAAGACAAAAATTTGTCCAAGTCAAGGCTTGAACTTGGGACCTCTCACACACACCCAGAACACATAACCACTAAAGCAGACACTCATTCATGCCAAAGTTACAAAAGTTGAAATTAATGAAAAACTGGGGCATTACAACTCTACTCCCCTAAAATAAAATTTCGTCCTCCAAATTTTACCTGATTAGAAAAGGTGATGATATTACTGCCACATCGAATCCTCTGGCTCCCAAGTGGCCTCTACAGTGCTATGATTCAGCCATAGCACCTTCACTAAGGGGATAGATTTCCTCCGTAGAACCTTAATGTCATACCTCAGAATCTGAACCGGCTCCTCCTCAAATGTCAGATCTGGTCTAACCTCAATGTCCTTAATAGGAAAAACATGCGTGGGATCAGAGCGGCAGCGTCTTAACATTGAGACGTGGAACACATCATGTATGCGATTCAACTTCGGAGGAAGCTCCCATTGATATGCGACTGGCCCCACTCGTTTTAGAATATGGTACAGTCTAATAAATCGAGGGCTTAGCTTACCCTTGCTGCTGAACCTCAAGACCTTCTTCCATGGTAAGACCTTGAGAAAAACTAAGTCCCCTACAGAATACTCGATATCTTTTCTCTTCAGATCAGCATAGGACTTCTGCCTATCTGACGCTGCTTTCAGTCTATCTAGCATCAATCGAACCTTATCTTCAGTTTTAGAAACCAATTCCGGACCCAGAATACGTCGCTCACCCAACTCAGTTCAACATAAAGGAGTGCGACACTTACGACCATACAGGGCCTCGTACGGTGCCATCTGAATGCTAGACTGATAGCTGTTGTTATAGGCGAACTCTGCCAACGGAAAATGCTCCTCCCAACTACCTCGAAAATCAATAACACAGCTCCTCAATATATCTTCCAATACTTGAATGACCCTCACCGACTGACCATCTGTCTGAGGATGGAAAGCAGTACTAAAGTCCAACCTTGAACCCAGAGCCTCATGTAATTTCTTCAGAACCGAGACATGAAGTGAGGATCCCTATAAGAGATGATCGAGACAGGAACCCCATACATTTTCACTATTTTTGATACATTCAGTTTAGCCAGCTTCTGTAAAGAAAAGTCTGTCCTGACCAGAATGAAGTGGGTAGACTTGGTCAATCGATCCACGATGACCTAAACAGAATCCTTCTTAGTGAGTGTTAAGGGCAACCAACTAACGAAGTCCATCATTACTCGCTCCCATTTCCACATTGGTATCTTCACCAGCTGCAGCAACCCCAAAGGCAACTGATGCTTAGCCTTAACCTGCTGACAAGTCATACAGCAAGCAACGAAATCCTAACCTTACTCTTCAACCCTGGCCACTAGTACAACTCCTGGAGATCTCGGTACATCTTGTTCGCACTGGGATGCATAGTATAATGGCTACTATGCGCCTCCCTCAGAATTAACTGTCTTAAATCCTCATCATTCGGTACACAGATCCGACCGCGGAAACAAAGTACCCGATCACTATTAATCCCAAACTCAGTAGTATCCCTATTCTCAACTTGACGAAACCGCAACTCAAGAGATTTATCCCCCATCTGTTTACTCCTGATCTCATCAATCCATGTGGGCTTAACCTTAAGTTCTGCTAACAGACTTCCATCGTCGAAAAGTTGAGTCGAGCGAATCTCGCTCTCAGATCGGTTATAGCCCTACATCTCAAAGCATCTGCCACCACATTAGCTTTACCAGGATGGTACTCGATGGTGCAGTCATAATCCTTAAGCAGTTCAACCCATCTACGTTGCCTAAGATTTAAATCCTTCTGGGTGAGGAGATACTTGAGGCTTTTGAGATCAGTGTAGATAGAACACTTCTCTCCATACAGATAGTGCATCCATATTTTCAGAGCGAAATCTACCGCTGCCAACTCTAAATCGTGCACCGGATAGTTAGCCTCATGTGTCTTGAGCTGACGAGATGCATAAGCTACCACTTTACCATCCTGCATCAGAACACAACCTAGACCCACATGCGACGCATCACTATATACCAGGAAATACTTCCCAGATTCAGGCATATCAGAACCGGAGCCTGCGTCAAAATAGATTTAAGCTTCTTGAAGCTCTCTTGTGGCTTATCAGTCCAGACAAAGGGAACTCCCTTACGTAGAAGCGTGGTCAATGGCGCTACGATCAAAGAGAACCCTTCTACGAAGCGTCGATAATAACCCGTTAGCCCCAGAAAGCTGCGGATTTCAGACACATTCTTTAGCTGTTTCCACTCCAACACAGCCTCAATCTTATGCCAATCAACACGAATCCCGACCGCAGAAACTATATGCCCCAGAAAGGGTACTTCTCGGAGCCAGAATACCACTCAGAGATGCTCATCGTGCTTGTCCTCAGTCTTCGAATACACTAGAATGTTGTTAATGAAGATTACCACGAACGAATCTAGATTGGGCTGGAACACTCGGTTCATCAGACCCATAAAAGCTGCTGGTGTATTAGTCAGTCCAAATGGCTTTACTAGGAACTCGTAATGGTCGTACCGAGTCCTAAATTCCGTTTTATGCACATCGATCTCTTTAACCTTTAGTTAGTGGTATCCAGATTGCAAATCGATCATGGAAAGAATAGAAGCCCCTCTGAACTGGTCAAATAAATCATCTATTCTCGGTAGTGGGTACTTGTTCTTAATGGTCAGCTTATTCAATTGGCAGTAGTTGATACACATACGCATGGATCCATCCTTCTTTTTCACAAACAACACAGGTGCTCCCCATGGAGACATACTAGGGCAGATGAACCCACGATCTAATAACTCTTGAATTTGAGCCTTAAGCTCCACAAGCTCCTTCGGTGCCATTCTACAAGGGGTAATGGACACTGCAGCTGTACCAGGAAAGAGCTCAATTCTAAACTCTACCTCTCGGCTCGGAGGCAGACCCGGTAGTTCCTCAGAAAAAATCTAGAAAGTCCCCTACGGTTCTGATGTCCCTAATCGAAGAGTCCCTAGAATCCAAAACACTGATGTAGGCCAAGAATGCCTCACATCCTTTCCTACCAACCTTTCCGCACCAACCTTTCTCGCCGTTCCCCAATCACCACTACCTCATTATCCTCCTCGGTTATCAGAATAACCCTTTTTGTAGCACAGTCCAGACTCACCCGATGCTTGACCAGCCAGTCCATTCCAGAATCAAATCGAACTCCCCAAATGGAAGCTCCATCAGTCGGTCTTAAACCTCTGCCTGGTGCTCTCTATCCTCGAAGCATGCAATTACCACTCCTGGCCGTGTGTTTACTACAAAGCTTATTGACTTGTAAAACTAACATGCAAGGGACACACGACTTGGTCACACACCCATGGGACTGACCGTGTGTCACACACGGCCTAAAGACACGCCCGTGTGCCTACCTGTGTGGACAAGAACAAGGCTATTCGCCAAGCTCTTTCATCACCCTAATTCATTCCAGCATAATTCATAACCAAACAACCCAATCATACACCCTACACAATCATGAATAACCTCATCTTTTCATTGATTAATATTATTGAGCCATTAACTATGGCCATGTAAAAGGAATTCATCCATAAGGAGCCAACATACATTTGCCCAAAATAACAAACATTTCACCTATTCTAGCCCCTATACATGCCATACTCAAAATGCTAATTCAAAAATATACTAAGATGAGCTGATAGTGTGGGTGATTTTTCGATTATCTTCGTATCCCAACCCAGCTCTTTGACTCTATAAAACAAGGGAAAAAGAAAAGGAGTAAGCTTTAAAGCTTAGTAAGTTTACATGTAAACAATAAATATCATAACATGTGCTAATCAATAAATAGCATTTCACAATAAGTAAAAGCATCTGACAATCCAAGATCATGTTTACTCATTCCTTCTTACCACATTCCAACCATATCACAACCAAATGCTCTTATTATTTAACATACATCCCTGTTCTTATCACCACAAGACCACATGAAACAACACGACACAATTTCACGATAAGTCACTCTTAGAAATATCAAACACTCAGTGGTTTCGTACTTAGCCCACCATTTGTCTTAAACAGGGTGGTAACGCACATAGCCTACCAACAAGAATATTTATGGTGGTATCGCACATAGCCCACCAATTGATAACATAAATGATGGTATCACACATAGCCCATCATGAATAAATATTAAGGTGGTATCGCACATAGCCCACCAACAAAAATAATTAAGGTGGTATCGCACACAGCCTACCATAATTTATTTCAGATCATATTCTACACTTACATATCTATTTCAACATTCATATTCTAACAAGTCCAATTCATTTAAAACATAAATGACCTCAATCACACAATACCCCAATAAACAATAACATGTGTATTTAAGATACATCATTTACACATAAACTTACTTCGGTGCAAAATGCATTAATTTGCAGTTTAATCCAAAACCTTGCCTTTTCCCCCATCAAGGCTAATTCCGCACTCTTCTTAATCTATAACAACAAAATTTCATTCATTCAATCATTTCATGATCATAATACATCATAATCTCTACTTAGGCAAAAATGACCATTTTGCCCCTGTACTTTGGCAAAATTACTATTTTGCCCCTAGGCTCGCAAATAATTTTTTATCACATTTTCTCATTAAACAAGCCTAGCTGAACATTTATTACTCTTACAACTACTCATAATTCCAATTATTTCATGCATTTATTACACATTTCCAACCTTTACATTCAAGTCCTATTTAGGTGTTCTCATGCTAACACCTTTCACAAAAGTTGTTCTTTAACTCACTATCATTCATTTCCATAAAAACTCAGCAAACAACATAAACTCTCTCATGGCAAGTCCCTAAACTTTCAACCATATTGCAAATTAGTCCCCTTATTAACTAGCTTAAGCTTTGGGGACTCAAAAAGTACAAGAATTCTCAATAAAAACCACTAATATCACTTACTTATAGAGATAAGGAGTTGCTAAAAATTTTTAAGCTCCCATGGTGTTTTTTTTGGAAATTTCAGTGGTGAGAAGAAGGGGAAAAGATGATATCTTTTCTTCTCCTTATTTTATTATTTACTAGACAAATTACCACAAAAATTTCACCTAATGCTTTGAAAATTTAATTCTTTTTCCCCTATGACCGGCTATTAACTTTAGAAAGGTCTATTTGTATATTAGGGACCTCCAATTAAAATCTACAGCTATTAGACACCTTTTGCTTGTAAAATAATACTTTCGCATTTAATGCGATTTAGTCCTTTTTCACAATTAAGCACACAATTGCTAAAATTAAAGCATAAAAATTTCTATGCAACCTTACTATCATGCTATAATTCATAAAATATTATGAAAATAATTTTCTTCAACCTCGGATTAGTGGTCTCAAAACCATTATTCTGACTAGCCCCAAAATCGGGCTGTTACATTCGGAGCCTGGGTCAGAACAGATTTGAGCTTCTCGAAGCTTTCTTATTGCTTGTTAGATCAGACAAAGGGAACTCCCTTGCGCAGAAGATTGGTCAATGGTGCTGCGATCAAGGAGAACCCTTTTACAAAGCGTCGATAATAACCCGCTAGACCCAGAAAGATGTGGATTTCGGACACATTATTTGGCTGTTTCCTCTCCATCACAGCCTCAATCTTACGAGGATAAACATGAATCCCCTCCGTAGAAACCACATGCCCTAGAAAGGTTACTTCTCGGAGCCAAAATTCACACTTACTGAACTTCGTATACAACTATTTCTCACGCAGGGTCTGTAATACCACTCAGAGATGCTCATCGTCCTCATCCTCAGTCTTTGAATACACCAGAATATCGGCAATGAAGACTACCACGGACTAATCCAGATAGGGCTAGAACACTCGGTTCATCAGATCCATAAAAGATGCTGGTGCATTCGTCAGTCCAAAAGGCATCACTAGGAACTCGTAATGGCCGTAGTGAGTCCTAAATGCAGTCTTATGCATGTCAGCCTCTTTAACTTTTATCTGGTGATACTCTGGCTGTAGGTCAATCTTAGAGAAAATCGAAGTTCCTCAGAACTAGTTGAATAGATCATCAATCCTCGATAGTGGGTACTTGTTCTTGACTGTTAGCTTGTTCAGTTACTGTTAGTCGATACACATCCTCATTGTCCCATCTTTCTTCTTCACAAACAACACCGACGCTCCCCATGGAGGCACACTGGGACGAATGATTTGAGCCTTAAGCTCTGTAAGCTCTTTCGGTGCCATTCGGTAGGGCGCAATAGACACTGGAGATGTACCTGAAATGAGCTCAACCCCAAATTTTACCTCTCGGCTTGAAGGCAGACCCGGTAGTTCCTCAGGAAAAACATCCCAAAAGTCCCTTACGATGCTGATGTCCTTAACCAAAGAGTCCCTAGAATCAGAATCATTGGTGTAGGCCAAGAATGCCTCACATCCCTTCCGTACCAACTTCTCTACTACCAACGCAGAAATAAAATTCGTCAAGTAGTCTCGACGTTCCCCAATCACCAGTACCTCATTGTCCTTCTTGGTTCTCAAAACCATCCTTTTTGTCGCATAATCCAGGCTTACTCGGTACTTCAACATCAAGTCTATTTCCAGAATCAAATTGAACTCCCCGAATGAAAGCTCCATCAGATCAGCCAGAAATACTATCCCTTGAACCTCTAATGAAACATCTCTATATAGTTTACTAACTCAGATAGATTGCCCCAATAGACTCAAAACAGTTAACTCGTTCGTAGTAATCTCATCTGGAATCTCCAAAGTTTCAGACACAGCACTAGCTACATATGAGTGTATAGAGCCTATGTCTATCAATGCCAAGTAAGGTACATTATAAATAAAAAACGTACCCGTGATGACGTCCGGAGCATCTTAGTTATCAAGGCGACGAGCAACATAAACCAGTGCAAGATGCCTCGCCTCAGTTGGCCCAGCACCTCTGCCCAGTGCTCTTTGTCCTCGGCCCATGTCGTTACCCCTGGCCTGACCTCGGCCTCTACGTGACTGCTGAGCTTCTCTCGATGGCTGCACCGTACCAGTACCCGTAGCTTGCATCTGATCGGTTCTCAGCGGACAATCCCTGACACAAAGCTCAGTCGACCCGCATCTCAAACATGCCCCAGTCATCCTCCAACATTCGCCCGGATGGCTCCTACCAAAGTATCCATGTAATAGTCCAGTTTATACCCTAGTCGAAACAGTGATTTCGGGACCACGAATTTAAGTCTGAATAATATTTTAATATTATATTCTGTGCTGTTGATATGTGGTTTAGCATGTGTTAAATTTCTAAAAGTTAATTTGTCTGTTCGTGTGTTTAATTTCCAAAAGGATGAAATTGCATTGAATGTGAAAGTTGCTTGCTATTTGTTAAAGTATTAAACTGTTGTGGCTTTGTAAAGGTGAGGGTCTTATGTGGCAATTTGGCCTAAATTATAGATAGTGGACGGCAATGTGTAAACACATTATGTTTATATATGATTATTTTATATGTTATGTTAAATATATATGTATTTTATATTATATATTAATATGTTATAAAAAAAGATACATAAGTGGGTGGTCTCATTTTGTCATCTCTTTGCTAAAACCATAAAAGAAAAAGAAAGAAAAATTGAGCTAAGTTTTTAGCCTTTCAAGCTTGAATTCAAGGTTAGTTTTCGATCCGTTTTTATAATTTCTACGTTTTTGCAATCGTTGCTTTGAGAGCTATCGAACCCATATTTTAATTTGATGAATTGATGATGTTTGTGTGAGATGCAATTGATGATATGTCAAGCTTCTTGATGATTTTTAGTGTTAAATGAAAGATATGAGTTAGATGAACATACTTTGTTCTTGAATTTTTGATGAATTTAGCTAAATAGGGCTAAATTGAGAAAATGGTAAATTGAGGGACTAATTTGTAAATTTGATGAAAAATGTGGGCTTGTATGTGATGTATATGTATTCGGCCAAGCATGTATAAGTGTGGATTTTGTGAATTTGATGTTTTGTGAAAAATGGACTAGATTGACAAAACGTGCAAATGTGAGGGCTAAATTGTAAATAGCCCAAAATATGTGTGTATGGATTGAATTGAATGAAATAATGAATAAGAGGATTAATTCTAAATATGTTTAGATCAAGAACCGAAGAAAACGGACTTAGATCACGAGAAAGTAAAAATAGCCGACTAGCCATTTTCATTCCGATAAACCGAATCCATGGTAAGTCATTATGCAAATAGACTTTTTTGTATGATATTATAATTATTCATATGACTAATGTTGATTATGGATACTTATGAGAAGTTATGTTTATGAATTCTGAGAAAAGTCTGATATAGTAAATAAGTTCGTGAAGTTCCGTGTGAACCTAGGAGTAGATAGGATTAGCTATGTCATGACATAGGTATCTGTTCTGTTTTATCATGTAAGACCACGTCTGGGACGTTGGCACTGATCTGAGACTCGTGTAAGGCCACATCTGGGACGTTTGCATCGATATAAGCTTTACGAGTAAGACCACATCTGGGAAGTTGGCATCGATATGAGCTTTACGTGTAAGACCATGTCTGGGACATCGGCATCATATTCATTCGTGTAAGACCCTGTCAGGTACAGTGGCATCGATATTCAAGTGCATGTAAGACCTCGTCTGGGACATTGGCATTGTACGACTATTCTGAGCTTTCTAAGTATCCTACTAAATTTATATTGGTTCAACGGGCAAGTCTGTGATACGAATTACAAATCCGGGCTATGAACAATTATGTGATATTAAATCCAATTCAGGAACATTGATTATACACTATTTGTGTATATAAGGTAAGCATCTAAGTGATCTTACTATGATGATATGTAAATGGAATTTATGATATGATAAGAATTGTTTTGGCTAGATGAGTATGTTTATATGATTCTTGAATGGTGAAAATGGCTAATGTGGTTAAAATTGTATGAACCAAAGCAAATAAGTGAGATATTGCTAAGTGATTGATATGTGCCAATGTATTTATTTGCATATATGCCTTCCATACCAAGTTTATTTGTATATGACTTACTAAGCTTTTGGAAAGCTTATTCTGTGTATGTTTTCTCTGTTTTATAGGTCGTCAAAGCTACTGAAGGCTCGGGATCATCACGGATCATCATCACACTACTAAACTTATTTTTTGTACATTTTAGGAATGGTTATATCTAGATATGGCATGTATAGTCTAGTTTTTGGTACAAGTTGATGTATATACTTAGTCATGAGATATGACTATCTTGGTTAATATTATGCCTTGATGAATGTGGTTTATGTATAGTTTTGGTATGGTTTAATGCCCATGAAATAGTCAAGTTTTTGGTTAGTTAAATGATGAAGATATGCTTTGGTTATATATATGTTCTGTCTTGAAAGATTGCATGAATGAATTAGATATTAAATGCATAAATTGAATGGGCAAATAGGTATTTTTTTTGGTTGCTTTATGTTAAGGATATGTCTTGGATTATGATGCTTGTAGGTTTGACCCTTATGGGTGGCATTTTGGCCTTGTAAATGGCCTATAATGTCACACGGTCGAGGCGCACGGGCGTGCCTAATGATCGTGGGTGTATAACAGAATGTGGCTTAGTAGTACACGGCCTCGACATGGGCGTGTCACCTGGCCGTGGTGTGCAAGTCAGTAGCTAGTTAAGAGCACACAGCCATGGCACACGGGGCGTGCTTTGTAATATCCTGAAATTGGGCTTGTGCATTTTTGCTTAATTTTATGAAATAGCATGTCTTATGTGTTATGGATGTGTTGTGTGCATTTTTAGAATCTTGGAAATGTAAGGAAATGTCTTAGAAATGTTAAGTTTTAAGTATTAAAAGAGGGAACTGAAGTAAGGTGGTCTTAAGAAAATTTATAGAGGAAATATGACACACAATTAGGCTTGGAAAAGTGGCTTGGAGGTGCTACTTAAGGCCCTGGAAATGACGCCACCAGCATGTGAGGAAGGGCTTGTGTTCGAGTCGCGTGGGAAGCAAAATTTTATGGCTTTTATTTTTGCATGTGACGTCAATAAGAGGGGAATAAGGGGACGGCACCAAGGCTAGATTTTAGGAGTTTTATCCTTTTATTTTCAAGAGATAAATGATGGATTATTCTTTAATTTTAAATAAGGAGATAAAGAGGGAAATAAGGGTATGAGAGTGATGGCCAAGTAAGGGACTCTAGCTTAGTAATTTCGGCAAAAGGAGGAAAAATAAGGCCATTCATTCATTCTTTCTTCTCCTTTTTCTCTCTGCCGAATTCTCTCTGTTATTATTCTTCTTTTTCTTTTCAATCCTTCACAAAGCCGAAAGCAGAATCCCCTAGTCTTGCCGAATTTTCCTAAGTTTTATATCTTCCTTTTCTTTCTTTGAAAAACCGAAATCCTCTAGTGTTCATCAAGAAGCTGAAATCAAGTGATCAACATTTAGGCTATAGCTGAATAGCCCTCTGGATTCAAGAAAAGGTGCTGCCGATTTTAATATAAGGGGTAAGGATCTATAGCCATCATCTCTTTCTTCTCTTTTAGCCGGAAGATAAGAACCAATTTCATTAATATCCTTGGTTGCTGAAACTACATAGGATCTTTCGGGAATTGTCTGTAGTCGACTATAAGGAGGAGAGCCTCGGGATATCAGATCTAAGGTAAGCCACAAGTGACATTCGGCCATAGGCCATTTTATTGTGTTTTAATGATGGATCAGATCTAACATATGTGTATAGGGCTGTCGACATCTTCATAGTCAAGAGGTGGTTTCGGGATTTTAGATTCGCAAAGGTAAGTATGTCTACCCAATTGGCAAAGGCCTATTTAGCAACCTAGATCTATTCCTTATTTTATTAAGAGCCGAAAACTAACCTAGTCAAGTGACTGAATATTAGCCGATTGCAAGAAGGAAAGATTACAAGTTTCGGGATTTGATTAATAATCAAATCGGCAGCAAAGGACTAAGGATCTAAGTCAGTAGATCGGATTTTCGGGAAATCTGTGAACCGATAAGAATATCAGGTGTGTACCCTTCCCTAAGACTTAATAAATTTAAAGCATTACATTTAATATAAGTGTTATAATGATGTGAAAGCTATGGCTAAGGTACCATGTTATGGTACAAAGTATTCAGGTACGTTTTCTTACTCCTACTAGGATTATAATAAGATCTGTTATGGTACATATGTAAATAATGATAAGAATGTGAAATAAGGCCTATGGTATGAGATTGCATGATATGAATGATTTAGGGGGCATATGGGATATTATGAAAGGGGAAGTGAATGTGGTGACTTATGTCACGATATCTGAATGTGGTGACCTCGGTCACAATCATCTGAATGTGGTGTCTCATGACACAAAATATTATCTGGTGGCTATGCCACAATATTTATAAGAGGCGATGAGCACGTCATTGCAAATGATCGCCTTCGATGGTGTGTAGCGGATGGAGGTTGACTCGTGAGTCTCCACGGTGTGCGGATGATGGTACGGGTGATGTGTAGCGGATGGCATCTAGGTTTGGGTTTGGGTTTGCATCATATTATTTAAATGTTATATGTACATGTATGACTTGTATCTTTGGAATTTGTTAGGACTTAGTGTTGTGGTTACACATTGAGTCTGTTGACTCACCCGTTGTGGGATTATTTTACAGTGTGTGATCGGTGATGGGTCGGGTCAGTGAAGCTTAGGGGTGGCCATGCTCGGCAAGGAATTTATTTTATTTGGACTATTTATTTTAAGCACTTTGAATTAAATTTTGGGATTTATTTGATGTAATAAGGCCATAGTTGAACTATTTTATTTTACTTTTAATTATTATGTTACGAATTTTTATCAATTAAAGGATTAAGTAAATTTATTTTAAATAAACTCTAAATGTTCTGTCACCTAAAATAAAGGGTTTTCAATGTAATGTAAACTTGTTTTCAACTCGAGCCCAACCTAAAAACAATTTTTCTTTCAAATACACAGTTTTCCAAAGTAACAAAAGAATTTTGAACCGGTTTACATCAAGGAACATACCAGATCCGGTCAGGGCTCGTGGGCCGGGTTTAGGGTGTTTCATGCTTGGTGGCTGTGGTGGAGAAGTCAGTATATGGCCTAGTAGCACACGGCCATGGCACACGGGCATTCCTAGGGACCGTGCTAGTATAGTCAGTATATGACCACAGGGAGGACCCACGGGGGTGTCCAACAGCCGTGGAGGGAACACGGTCCCCTCCCACGGGTGTGTATCCCCTGCATATTAGAAAAGTTTTTAAATTTCATGAAATTTTATATTTGTTTCAGTTTATTCTCGACTCGATTTATAAGCATGATTAAGGTCTCGAGGACCCATTTAAGAGACATTATGTTTGAGAATAATGAATGAACGTTTGAATTTTTGTAAATACTTTCTGATCTGTTCAATAATGCTTCTAACCCTAATCCGACGACGGACTCGAGATAAGGGTGTTACATTTGGTTGGTATTAGAGTTATGGTTTAGCTGAATCTCAAACTAACGTAGTGTGTCAGAGCTAGCTATACATTGTGATAGTGTGATGAATCCTGGAGTATAAAATGTGATTTTCGTATAGTATGGATCCCAAAAGAGCCGTAGCTAACGACGTAAAAAGTAATGCGCCTGCTCCCGCGCAAGGGACAGTGCCCTCTGATTCGAGACCGGCTACGAGTGATCAAGAGGGAGAAGCTTAACAAACTTTCTTCCAAATGATGAGTGAGTGGTTCATTCAATTCGTAAGAAATAACCCGACTGTTTCACAACCCCCGCCCGCGGTTAATCCCCCTCAGACTACAGTTGTGCCACCAATTATGCATCCGAATCTGTTGAATAAGCCTCCTGTTGACAAGATCTGTAAGTATGGGGCAGAAGAATTCCGGGTTACTAAAGATGATGATGCTGAAAAGGCTGAGTTCTGGATTGAAAACACGATCCGGGTATTTGATGAAATGTCTCTGACTCCCGAAGAATGCATAAAATGTATTGTATCATTACTCCCAGATACAGCTTATCAATGGTGGAAAACCTTAATTTCTGTTGTTCCGAGAGGGCGAGTTACATGGGACTTCTTTTAGATCGAATTCTGAAAGAAATATATCAGTGAAAAATTCATTGGTCAGAAACGAAAGGAATATCTGGAACTTAAACAGGGCCGAATGACTGTTTCTAAGTATGAACGAGAATTTGTGAGATTAAGTCAGTATGCCCGAGAATGTATATCTTCTGAAGCCATAATGTGCAAAAGCTCGAGATAAGAGAAAAGCTGACAAAGCTTGGAAAGCTGAGGCACTCGGGAAAGATAAGAGAAAAGCTGAGTCTGAAGCTCGAGATGTGAAAAAGAGACTTCAGAGTAAATCATTTCAGTCTGCTCCAAAAAGATTCAGAGATAATCAAATTCGTTTCAGAGATAACGTGGGACATTCGAATAAAAATCAATCAAGACTGCAAATGAGTTCTAAAACCCCAGCAACTTCAGTGGGTAACGTTAGAAATTTTTGATCTGAGAGACCTGAATGTAAACATTGTGGAAAAAGGCATCCGGGAAGCTGTAGATTAAACGATAGAGCTTGCTTCAGATGTGGATCGCTTGATAATTTTGTCCGTGATTGCCTTGAGTCTGTCGAGCCAGAAAATGTTCTGAATTTGATATCTGATAATGCAGCTATAAGAGGTAGACCATCGAAGAATGTAAGAAATGTTAGTGGTAGTCAGAGAACTACGAACGACAACATTGTCAGGTCCAAAGCTAGAGCGCCTGCCAGAGCGTATGCTATCCAAGCTCGAGAAGAAGCTTCATCGCCAGATGTTATAACTGGTACTTTTACTCTTTATGATACTTCTGTGATTGCTTTAATAGACCCTGGTTCTACGCATTCATATATTTGCATGAATTTAGTATTCAGCAAGACTTTGCCTGTAGAGTCTACTGAATTTGCTATAAAAGTATCGAACCCCTTAGGTAAAAGTGTCCTTGTTGACAAAGTATGCAAGAACTGTCCGTTAATGTTTCGAGATATCTGTTTCTCTGCTGATCTGATGCTTTTGCCATTTGATGAATTCGATATTATTCTGGGTATGGATTGGTTATTTATGCATGATGCTGTTGTGAACTACAAAAGAAAGACTATAGATTTGAGATGTCTAAATGATGAGATTGTACGAATTGAGTCTAATGATTTGAATGGATTGCCTGCTATGATATCTATTTTGAAAGCTCAGAGTTATGTGAAAAAGGGTTACGAGGCATATTTTGCTTAAGTGATTGATTCAAAGGTATCCGAAGAGAAAGTTGAACCAGTGCCTATTGTTTGTGAGTTTTCTGATGTATTTCCTGAAGAGTTACCGGGTTTGCCTCCGAATCGTGAAGTTGAGTTTGGTATTGAGTTGTTGCCTGGTACTACACCTATTTCGATAGCTCCATATAGAATGGCACCAACAGAGTTGAAAGAGTTAAAATCACAGTTGCAAGAATTGACTGAGAGATGGTTTGCTAGATCGAGTTTCTCGCCTTGGGGTGCTCCGGTTTTGTTTGTGAAAAAGAAAGATGGCACGATGAGGATGTGTATCAACTATCGTCAGTTGAATAAGGTGACAATAAAGAGTAAATACCCGTTGCCCAGAATTGATGATTTATTTGATCAACTAAAAGAAGCTACTGTGTTTTCAAAGATTGACCTGAGATCTGGATACTATCAGTTGAGAGTGAAAGATTCAGACATTCCGAAGACTACTTTCAGATAAAGGTACGGGCATTATGAGTTTTTAGTTATGCCATTTGGACTAACCAATGCTCCTGCTGTTTTTATGGATCTGATGAATAGAATTTTCAGACTGTACCTAGATCAATTTGTTGTGGTATTCATAGATGACATCCTGATTTATTCACATGATGAAAAGGAGCATGTTGAACATTTGAGAATTGTTTTGAAAACTTTGAGAGAAAAGCAATTGTATGCGAAATTCAACAAATGTGAATTCTGGTTGCACGAGGCTAGTTTTCTGGGACATGTTGTGTCAGCTTCTGGAATCCGAGTGGATCCGAATAAGATTTCTGCTATTCTGGATTGGAAATCTCCGAGAAATGTAACTGAAGTTTGCAATTTTCTGGGTTTATCTGGTTATTACCGTAGATTTATAAAAGGCTTTTCGACTATAACTACTCCGTTGACTAGATTGCTTCAGAAAGATGCCAGATTTGAATGGTCAGATAAATGTCAGAAAAGTTTTGATCAGTTGAAAACTCTGTTAATAGAAAGTGTTAGTACAGCCGGAATCGGGTAAAGAATTTGTTGTATACAGTGATGCTTCGTTAAATGGTCTGGGATGTGTTTTGATGCAGGAAGGCAAAGTGGTAGCTTATGCCTCGAGATAGTTGAAGCCTCATGAAAAGAACTATCCGACGCATGACCTTGAGTTAGCTGCGATTGTGTTTGCGCTAAAGATTTGGCGTCATTATCTGTACGGTGAGAAATGTCACTTGTTTTTAGATCATAGAAGTCTGAAATATCTGATGACTCAGAAAGATTTGAACCTGCGCCAGAGAAGATGGTTTGAGTTGTTAAAAGAGTACGAGCTTGTAATAGATTATCATCCGGGTAAAACAAATGTTGTTGTAGATGCTTTGAGTCGAAAATCATTGTCTGCATTACATGCTCTAAATGCTCAGTTAGATTTGACTAATGATAGTTCTTTGATAGTTGAATCAAAAGTGAAACCGATGTTTATACAGCAGATATGTGATGCTCAGAAATTTGATAATGAATTGCTAGCGAAACGAGCTCAGTGTGAAGTGAATTCCGAATCTGAATTTCAAATTGTTGATGATTGTTTGAGATTCCGAGATCATATCTGTGTTTCGAGAAATCCAGAATTGATTCAGTTGATTTTGAATGAAGCACATAATAGTCGTCTATCTGCTCATCCGGGAGGCACTAAAATGTATCATGATTTGAAACGACAGTACTGGTGGTCTGGTATGAAACGAGACATTTCTGACTTTGTTTCGAAATGTTTAGTTTGTCAGCAAGTGAAAGATGAACATCAAGTTTCGTCTGGATTGTTACAACCAATTCTGATTCCCGAGTGGAAATGGGATAGAGTGACCATGGGCTTTGTTTCTGCTTTACCTCAGACTCCGAGAAAGAAAGATGCGATATGGGTCGTGGTTGATAGATTAACGAAATCTGCCCATTTCATTCTGGTAAGATCTGACTACTCACTTGACAGATTAGTTGAGCTTTATATTGCTGAAATTGTGAGATTGCACGGTGTGCCACTGTCTATTGTGTCTGATAGAGATCTGAGGTTTACGCCGAGATATTGGAAGAAACTGCAAGAAGCTTTGGGCACGAAATTACATTTCAGTATAGCTTTTCATCCGCAAACAGATGGTCAATCTGAACGAATTATTCAGATTCTTGAAGATATGTTAAGATGCTGTACACTTGAGTTTAATGGTTCGTGGGAACAGTACCTGCCATTGATTGAATTTTCATATAATAATATTTTTCAGACGAGCATTAAAATGACACCATATGAAGCTTTGTACGGATGTAAATGTCAAACACCTCTGTATTGGACTGAGCTCAGTGAAAATAAGCTTTATGGGGTCGATTTGATAAAAGAACTCAGAATAGAAAGTGAAACTGATCCGAGATTGTTTGAAAGTAGCATCTGATCATCAGAAGTCTTATGCAAAAGATATAGAATTTGAAATCAGCGACAAAGTATTTCTGAAAGTGTCTCCGTGGAAGAAAGTGCTTCGATTTGGATGTAAAGGAAAATTAAGTCCGAGGTTCATCGGACCGTTTGAGATCATTGAACGTGTTGGGCCTATTGCATATAGATTGAATTAGCCTTCTGAACTAGAAAAAATACACAACGTATTTCATGTTTCGATGCTTCGTAGATATCGATCCGATCCGTCACATGTTATCGCCCAATCTGAAATTGAAATCCGACCAGATATGACATATGAAGAGGAACTGATCCGTATCTTAGCTCATGAAGTGAAAGAATTAAGAAACAAGAAAATTTCGTTAGTAAAAGTACTGTGGAATCGACATGGGATTGACGAAGCTACCTGGGAGCCTGAAGATTCAGTAAAACAACAATATCCGACTCTGTTTAACGGTAAGATTTTCGGGGATGAAAATCCCTAAGGGGGAGAATTGTAATAGTCCAATTTATACCCTAGTCGAAACAGTGGTTTCGGGACGACGAATTCGAGTCTGAATAATATTTTAATATTATATTATGTGTCGTTGATATGTGGTTTAGCATGTGTTAAATTTCTGAAAGTTAATTTGTCTGTTCTTGTGTTTAATTTACAAAAGGATGAAATTGCATTGAATGTGAAAGTTGTTTGCTATTTGTTAAAGTATTAAATTGTTGTGGCTTTGTAAAAGTGAGGGTCTTATGCGGCAATTTGGCCAAAATTATAGATAGTGGACGACAATGTGTAAACACATTATGTTTATATATGATTATTTTATATGTTATGTTAAATATATATGTATTTTATATTATATATTAATATGTTATAATAAAAGATACATAATTGGGTGGTCTCATTTTATCATCTCTTTGTCGAAACCATAAAAGAAAAAGAAAGAAAAATTGAGCTAGGTATTCGGCCTTTCAAGCTTGAATTCAAGGTTAGTTATCGATCCGTTTTTATAATTTCTACGTTTTTACCATCATTGCTTTGAGAGCTATCGAACCCATGTTTTAATTTGATGAATTGATGATGTTTGTGTGAGATGCCATTGATGATATGTCAAGCTTCTTGATGATTTTTAGTGTTAAATGAAAGATATGAGTTAGATGAACATATTTTGTTCTTGAATTTTTGATGAATTTAGCTAAATAGGGCTAAATTGAGAAAATGGTAAATTGAGGGACTAATTTGCAAATTTGATGAAAAATGTGGGCTTGTATGTGATGTATATGTATTCGGCCAAGCATGTATATGTGTGGATTTTGTGAATTTGATGTTTTGTGAAAAATGGACTAGATTGATAAAATGTGCAAATGTGAGGGCTAAATTGTAAATAGCCCAAAATATGTGTGTATGGATTGAATTGAATGAAATAGTGAATAAAAGGATTAATTCTGAATATGTTTAGATCAAGAACCGAAGAAAATGGACTTAGATCGCGGGAAAGCGAAAATAGCCGACTAGCCGTTTTCATTCCGATAAACCGAATCCGAGGTAAGTTATTATGCAAATAGACGTATTTGTATGATATTATATTTATTCATATGACTAATGTTGATTATGGATACTTATGAGAAGTTATGTTTATGAATTCCGAGAAAAGTCTGATATAGTAAATAAGTCCGTGAAGTCCCGTGTGAACCTAGGAGTAGATAGGATTAGCTATGTCATGACATAGGTATCTGTTCTGTTTTATCATGTAAGACCACGTCTGGGACATTGGTATTGATCTGAGACTCGTGTAATACCACGTCTGGGACGTTGGCATTGATATAAGCTTTACGAGTAAGACCACGTCGGGGACGTTGGCATCGATATGAGCTTTACGTGTAAGACCATGTTTGGGACATCGGCATCGTATTAATTTGTGTAAGACCCTGTCAGGGACAGTGGCATCGATATCTGAATGGATGTAAGACCTCGTCTGGGACGTTGGCATTGTATGACTATTCCGAGCTTTCTGAGTATCCTACTAAATTCATATTGGTTCAACGGGCAAGTCTGTGATACGAATTGCAAATCCAGGCTATGAACAATTATGTGATATTAAATCCAATTCAAGTACGTTGATTATACACTATTTGTGTATATAAGGTAAGCATCTAAGTGATCTTACTATGATGATATGTAAATGGGATTTATGATATGATAAGAATTGTTTTGTCTAGATGAGCTATATGTTTATATGATTCTTGAATGGTGAAAATGGCTAATGTGGTTAAAATTGTATGAACCAAAGCAAATAAGTGAGAGATTGCTAAGTGATTGATATGTGCCAATGTATTTATTTGCATATATGCCTTCTATACCAAGTTTATTTGTATATGACTTACTAAGCTTTTGGAAAGCTTATTCTGTGTATGTTTTCTCTGTTTTATAGGTCGTCAAAGCTACTGAAGGCTCGGGATCGTCACGGATCGTCATCACACTACTAAACTTATTTTTTGTACATTTTGGGAATGGTTATATCTAGATATGGCATGTATAGTCTAGTTTTTGGTACAAGTTGATGTATATACTTAGTCATGAGATATGACTATTTTGGTTAATATTATGCCTTGATGAATGTGGTTTATGTATAGTTTTGGTATGGTTTAATGCCCATGAAATAGTCAAGTTTTTGGTTAGTTAAATGATGAAGATATGTTTTGGTTATATATATGTTTTGTCTTGAAAGATGGCACGAATGAATTAGATATTAAATGCATAGATTGAATGGACAAATTGGTATGTTTTTGGTTGCTTTATGTTCAGGATATGTCTTGGATTATGATGCTTGTAGGTTTGACCCTTATGGGTGGCATTTTGGCCTTGTAAATGGCCTATAATGTCACACGGTCGAGACACACGGGCATGCCTAATGACCGTGGGTGTATAATAGGATGTGGCTTAGTAGTACACAGCCTCGACATGGGCGTGTAAGCTGGCCGTGGTGTGCAAGTCAGTAGCTAGCTCAGAGCAAATGGCCATGGCACATGGGCGTGCCTAGGGACCATGCTAGTATAGTCAGTATATGACCACGGTGAGGACACAAGGGGGTGTCCAGCAGCCGTGGAGGGAACATGGTCTCCTCCCACGTGCGTGTATCCTCTGCATATTAGAAAAGTTTTTAAATTTCATGAAATTTTATATGTGTTTCAGTTTAGTCCTGACTCGATTTATATGCATGATTAAGGTCTCGAGTACCCATTTAAGGGACATTATGTTTGAGAATAATGAATGAACGTATGAATTTATGTAAATACTTTTTGATCTATTCGGTAACGCTCCTAACCCTAATCCGTCGCCGGATCATCCTCAAACCGAATGCAACGCTCATAGTCGGTTGCAACCATACGCCAGGCATATCGGCTCAATCTCAGGAACTTAGCCTCATACTCGACCACCGATTAGTCTCCCTGGGTGAGATTAAGGAACTCACACTTCCTAGGATCAATGTAGCTGGCTCTCAGATATTTGCTCTGGAAAGTCGTCTTAAAGTAGTCCCAAGTCAATCGGTCGGGCTGAGTGACCTCCTTAACCATCAGCCACCACTGGTAAGCATCATCGTGAAGCAAAGAGACAACCCCCTTAAGCTTCTGCTCAGCGAAAAAATCCAGATCGTCCATGATTGTTTCCACGGCCTCCATCCAATATTCGGCCACATTAGGGGCGACTCCAGTGACACCCCTGAATAATTCAGCCCCATTGGACTGGAGTCATTCCGTAATTGACCTACGGCTCCCAAATCTGGTATTAGGCCCTGCGACCCTCTCTAAAATCCGTAGCATGGCTCGGGATAGTGCGTCAACCCTAGCCTCACGATCATAAGACCCAGTCTCTGTAGCAGGTGAGATCAGCGTCTCGCTCGTATCCAAATTAGGCAGATTCAGATGCTGAGGACCTAGCGCGAGCCCCCCTACGACCTCTAGTACCCTGTCCGCAGATACCTCGTGCACTCATCGTAAATTCAAAATTTATCTGTATTAACAGTTTTATGCATTAGTTACAGTTCTGATATTTATTATTAGATATTTTATACAGAATAGTATCATAAGTTCAGAGTTCGTTATCGCGAATTGTAGTCTTACTACGATTTTCAGTTTCGCTACAGTTTCCAGTTTACACTACCTAAAGTGTTTCAGTACAATATACTACCTATTGGCTGTGTTAAGCATGCAAGTAGTATTTTTAGACAAATTTAAACAGAGTTCAGAACACTTACAGGATCAGCGCCGGAGACTCGATGTACCACATACTCATTCCAAAAATATTTTATATAATTTAAAAATCGTTTCGAAAAAAACCAATTTTAAAAACCCAAATCCGTAGCTGAGTTTTGCAACTGGCTCTGATACTACTAAATGTAACACCCCAAACTCGGCCTGGACGTTATGGCCGAATCTGGCGATGTCACATGATAGTGCTTTAGAAAACGTAATTATGATAAAACCATTTTTTGATATCTTAGGCTACCGTCAAAACGTGTCGTTTTTTCATTCGTTATCCATTTTCAAAACATTATACATTACGGAACCTTTTAAAATAATTTGGGAATTTGTGTATATTTTGATAAAACATTTATTTATTTTAAAAACTCGCGTCTGATCCTATTGCTAGCAGTTATAAAATAAAAATCCCAAATTTAAACAAAAATCCATAAAGGACATATTACATAAACATTTTCCCAGATATAATTAAACCATGAATAAAATTAAAAACCTTAAAGGTCCAGAATTGTGGTCATCACCGAGTCCTCTACTGCACCGACCCATTTACTGCTGGGGCTTACCTGAACAGATTAAACAGAAAAGGGTGAGTTTTTACAAACTCAGTGTGTAATCCCCACAGAAAACATGCACATAGCAATATCAGAAAATAGACATAAATTCTCAGTTCGGGTCTGAGCCCATTATAGAAATGGTGTGGACCGTAGTCCACTCAGATACAGAATCAGATATATTCTTAGGCCTTAGCCCATTTCAGAATAATATGCAAATCAGAACAGAATAGCAGAATCCTACCCACTAGCCTCTACACACCAACTCTGTCCAACCCTACAGACCATGTGGGGATGAAATCGATCCACCCATCCCTACACACCATGCTGTACTGAATGCGGCACATAATCAGAAAGTTGTAGCAGAGCTGCCAGATAACAGGCTTAAGAGCCTTTCAGATACTTCCTCCAAATATGATCAACCCACCCCGATGCAATGCAACATACATAATATGACATGCTTTTATGCAAATAATAGTCCATGCATTCAAATCAGTATTCATGCTAAGTGTAACATGTTTAGTACAGGTTTCACATAATCAAATCACATAGCTACGGGTCTAAGTACTTCTTACTGACCCTTTATTAGGTTCACAGTCGACCTGGGTGATCCGTGCAACCTTTCAGAACATTTCATGAAAATGGGTTCACACGCCCATGTGGTCTGCCCGTGTGGGCCCACACAGCCCCAAATTGGCCTTGGCCGTGTGGATCACACGGCCTGGCCCAAAATTGCATACGCTTGTGTGGCCCATACGACCCAATTGGTCGAGGCTGTGTCTTACACACGGCCTTGCTCGTCCATCACACGGCATGACACCTGCAAACAGCCTGGCTTGTCGATCACACGGCCGTATGGTGACTTACAGTCTCGCACACGACCTACCACACAGGCGTCCACAGTGAGGTTTTCAGCTTTCTCTGAAACCTTGTTTTTTTACATTTTCGGGTACACACCTGATTCGATTTTGCTGCCTACGCAATCCCGAGATCACCAGAATCTACAAATCCATAATCGATTCCCAAATTTAGTGTGTTATTAACAATATTTTAGCGAAACTAAAACGAGTTAGTCAAATGACACTATCAAATCCTTACCTTCAGTCGAATAATGAGAACTCTGCACCTTAATACGTTAATGGTTGATCTCCAATGTAACATCCCTAACCCGTAACCATCGCCGAAATAGGGTTAGGAGGCATTACCGAACATTTCTAAAATTTTTTGATCATTTCACAACACAAAATACATCGTCATCATATCATAGCTAATCTTACACATAAAGTCCCTTTAAAAGGTCCACGAGACCTTAAACATGCATTGGAAGGGGTCGGGACTAAACCGAGCTCATACAAAATTTTTCTGAAAATCAAACATTTTTCAAAGTTGCAGAGGTCACACACCCGTGTGGGCAGGCCGTGTGCCTCACACGGAATTAAACACACTAGTGTGTCTAGGCCGTGGCAAAATAGGGCATACATACTGACTTGTCCACACGACCGAAGACACATCCGTGTGCGTGACCCGTGGGCAACACTGACTTAATTCACACGGCATATCACACGCCAGTGTGTCTAGCGCGAGTCTGACTTGTTTCGAAATACAAACTTAAGTGACATAGTCAAGACACAAGCCCGTGTGCTCAACCGTGTGGGCAAATTGAGGCCACTTGCAAGGCCAATTTGCCACCCAAATTTTGGGTCAAACCTACAAGCATCAAACCAACCTAAATTCATACTCCAATGGCATCCAAAACATACCAAAACATGCAAAATTTGACTCTTAATAATATCATTCATTTCCATATTCAATTCTTACTCAAGCATACCAATTCAAGTATCAACTTCACATCAAAAACACATACCTATATAACATTTTAAGCTATACCAATCTATACCATTTCTCATCATATCAACTTCACAAATTAATCAAGAAACTTACCAACATTGACCATTTCATTTTGGCCTTTCATTAGCTCATCAAAACATTTCACCTTATGCATCATAAACTAGAACAAAACTCACCTAAAAACACATTCTTTAACAAGCCATACCACATGGCTATTTTTACACATCTCAAAACATAATCAAAACTCACTAGACTATACATGCCATACTTTAATATATACATTTTCAAAAAGTACCAAAATATAATTCGATAGTGTGGTGATAATCCTCGACAATCCTCGAGCTTTCCATAGCTTTAATAATCTATAAAACAATGTAAACACATACAAAGTAAGCTTTCAAAAGCTTAGTAAGCCATTTACAAATAAACTTAACATGTAAAACATCTATAACCATTTTACTCACATGATCTTTAGCATAACACAATAGCAAATTCATATTTCTTCTTTGGCTCAATTGTTTCTAACCACTTGCTTACCAACAAATCACATCTCCATGTATTTCATTAGATCATAGCACATTGGTATATAACACCTCTTATCTCATTAAGTCCATACTTATATTTAAATTCCACAATCTCATATATACTTACTTTTCATACACAAACTTTGTATACACTTCAAACGTACCTGTATCAAATATACATTTCACATAGTCATTCAATTCTTGGAATGCCCATTGAACCATTTAGAATCAAATAGGATACTCGGATAACTCGGTATACTCGTACAATGCCAACGTCTCAGATGTGGCCTTACATGTAATTCAAATATTGATGCCACTGTCCCAGACAGGGTCTTACACGAAATCATATACGATGCCAATGTCCCAGACATGGTTTTACACGTAATTCTCAAATCGATGCCAACGTCCCAGACGTGGTCTTACACGATATCACATATCGGAACCCTATGTCATGACATATGTATCCTAACTATTTCTAAGGTTCGTACGAGACTTTTCGGATATCGTCACAATATCGGAGCCTTGACAGATTTCACATATTCAGCTCAAATAATCATATAACAAAATTCATTCACATGTAAGCAATATTAATTCAATCTAAACACATTTATTTGTATATGACTTACCTCGTAAGGATATGAACGGACAGATACGACTACTCGACAACTTTTGACTTCCCTCGATCTAAATTTGTTTTCTTTGGTTCTTGATCTATACATATTCAAATTTAACTCTTTTATTCACCAAATCATTCAATTCAATCCAAATACACACATTTAGGGCATTTTACAAATTAGCCCTCATATTTTCACATTTTGACATTTAAGTCTCTATTTCATAAATTCACAAAATATACAAAATTTCAACATTACATGCGTAGGCCGAATCTTGCTCATATTCATACAAGTCCATACATTTCATTAATTTCACATTTTAGTACCTCAATTTCTCATTTTCACAGTTTAGCCCAAAATGGTCAAATTCATCAAAAATTCAAAGACAAAACATATTAATCTATCACATATCTTTCCTATTTCATCACCAACTATCACAAAGCTCAAACATTCATCAATGGCACATCTCACAATCATCACCAAATTCTAAAATTAAGACATGGGCTTGATAAAACACAAAGCAACGATCACAAAAACGTAAAAGTTATAAAAAAAAACGAGCTAATTACATACCTTAATCAAGCTTAAACCTAGGCCAAATGAAGCTTGTTCTTTTTCTTTCTTTTCTTTTGTATTTTCGATAGAAAAACAACAAGATGAGCATTATTTCATCTATTTGTTTTATTTTATTAAGCTTATTAACCAATTACCTTTTTATCCTTAATGAATACATTATAAAATCTTTAAAATGAATGTCCACTACCGTCTATACCATAATACAATGGCCTAATTTCATTTTAAGGCCTTCATATTAAGAGAACATAGTAATAAAGCACTTTAATAAATAGAAGACCACTTATGCATTCTCTACAATTTAGTTATTTTTTTCAAATCAAATGCTCAAACGATAAAATTTTCATACGAAACTTTCACACATGCTGAATCACATTCTATAATAATGAGAAATAATATTAAAACATTTTTCTGACTCGGATTTGTGGTCTCAAAACCACTATCCCAACTAAGGTATAAATTGGGCTGTTACATCCAGCCCCTCAGTTAACTCCTACAACCAACAAAACTCCTTTTAAACCCAAGGATTTATTTATCCTATATAGAGAACGCATCTCAAAAACTTACCGAAGCTTACCAAATACACAAACGATGAGTAGACAACCGAAATAAGTGTTCCGTTCACGAAGAAAAAAGCAAAAAGTAGGAATACAGCACAAAAGTCGACAAGAAGGGGAAACAAGTGAAGAAAACGACAGAGAATTTTGAGAAAGGAGGAGAGCCAAATTTTTGGGAAACAAAAAGTAGTTAGATTCGAAAAAATTCTGATAACTCCCCTATCCAAGTCTCCTTAATTATCTCCATCAACCTCTCCACTAGTAGAATTTTAGTCCATCTCAAACTCTTCGCACGACACAAGCAGCAAAATAAATCCCTTGTTTGCATAGGGATTCGAACTTGGGACCTCAAACATAACCAACACTCCACTTAACCACCAGACCAGCAGGCCCATTCTGATATATTCTCACAAACAATAAAATTAAGCCTAATAACTAGAGATAAGGCTTTAATCATAAAAATATCAAAATCTTCCTAAGTTGTGGCTTGAACTTAGGACCTCCCACACACACCCAGAACACTTAACCACTGAAGCAGACAGACAGTTGTGTGCCATAATTTAACAGAACATAAGTTTAAAACTTGGGGCGTTACACTCCCTTTATTTATTTGCAGATCCTTCCGAATTCGACTCATCTTTTGCTCCATCATTATTGTCTTTGCATGAATCACTTCGCTCCTTCTTCGATAATGGGCTCCATGGTTCAAATATGTAATCCGAAAACTCAGGCACAAAAGTAAATGGGTCATTGTAAATTTTTGTAAAAGCACTTCTCATCGAGCCATCCCTTATTTTTGAGTATCTCCAGTAAGCTTGTTGCTGCCACTGCATATGTTGCATTATGTCTATCAACTTTGACAGCTCATCTCGAAGATCTGGGTGAGGCAGTTGAGCTTTGAACATTGAAGTCCAGCCGATTGCACTAGTTCGATCTCTATGGGATCTTCTTCTTCTTCTTCTTTTTCAGGATCCTCACTTTCTTCAACTCGTTGCTGTAGAGCAGAGTCTCCAACTATTCGATAGAGGTCCCAATCTATGATTGTTCCTTGGCTATATCTTGTCTTCTTTACGTTTGCAAGAATTTTAGCTTTCAAGCACAGAATTGTTATTGTAAAAGGGAAAGTAAGCTGGGACAGAACGCCTAACGACATGATTATATGAGGGGATTGAGCCTCTCATGTATTGGGTCTAATTATATGTAACAACTCAATTTTCAGTGGTGCCAGAAAAGGCAGTTTTGGAACCCCATTTTTGTAAACCAAGCTTGTAAATATTAAATATTTACGGAGCTAGTGTAAAAGTATATTAAAGTTTGATCTTTCAAAATTTTCTATTAATTGCTTAATTAGGGACAAGGACTAAATTGTAAAGTTTTGTTACTATAGGTTTTTAATTGGCCAAAGACTTAGAGGCTTAATTTGCAATTAACTCAAGATCTAAAATGATAAATAAACCATCTTGGAGAGATTATAGTGGGCGGTAAGTGAAAATTCATTAAGTATGATTAATGTTAATATTATAATTAAATTAATTAAGTATAAAACATGTATAAAAACATGAAATTAAGTGGAAAGAAAGATACCAAAGAATTATCTTCTCCATCTTCCCATACTTGATTTCTACAAATAAAATAAAGGAGAAAAACTTTCTAAGGGTTTCAACATTTGTTCCTTCAGTTGGTAGGAAATTTCAAGTCATTTTCTTGTAATTTATGTCTTTGAGGTCATGAAAGCTTAATTTAGCTAGCCTATGTACCAATTTGCAAAGCTGTTAAAGTTTTTGAAAGTTGACATTGTTTATTTGTTGAAGAAATTGATGTTAAATCGATAGATTTTAAGCTTAGATATGAAATATGACTAGATTGTAATGTTTAAATTGTTGGTTTTGAACATAAGGACTAAATTGAATAAATTGTGAAATTGATGTAAAATTTCAATAATAATAGATAGTAGAGGGTTTCCAACGAATGTAATTAAGGTCAATTTTTAAACTGAAGCTCAAAATTTAAAGTTATGGCTATTTTGGTTTAAGGGACTAAATTGAATAAAATATAAAAATATAGAGGTTTCAAAAATAAGATTTCATAATTTTATTCATGTTAATATATCATGTATAAATGTTTGATATTGATGGATTGAATGAAATAATGAATAGATCAAGAATTAGATCAAATCGGATCTACTCGAGGAAAAACAAAAATTATAGATTAGTCCCCTGAAGTTTCAGCTTGTTTGCTGTTTTGACCAGGTAAGTTCATATATGGAACTTACTACTAAATTTTATCCTATGTTTGATTGATATTTGAATTTATACTTGTGTATATTTGTATTTTAAATTAAGTAGAATTAATGAATTTGGCACGTATAGCTCAAAATGGACTGAATTGTGAACTCATGTAAATATTAGATATATGGAAATAGTACAGGATGTAAATGTGATTGTTGACTGATTTTATGTCTAGAAAATGAGAATGAAATTATGAAAAGGATTTGATATTGACATTTACATAGAAGTAATTCCCGAGTGAACTGAGTGAAAGGTTAGGAATTTATCGGGCGATGTTCAATTGTTTGGAAATGAAATTTAAATCATGAAAAGAAAATGGAATGATACTAATGATACTTACTGTTTAGATTCCTATATGTATCTATTTTAAATGTTGGCTATACTTACAATTTGAGAACGTAACTAACATATTCGATTTGTGGTGATGTTGCATGCAGAGATATGTATTACTGTGCCAATTAAAGTTAATTTGGTAGCCAAATATAATAATTGTTTGTGCTTTAATGATCAAGGTAAGCTTTAGTTTCCATATGAACTTACTAAGCATTCTATATGCTTACTCCGTTTGTTTTATATTTTCCTTGTAGATTGTCACTTTGAAGATCACGCCAAGCCGGATCATCTCAAAGCTCACACTATCCTCAAATCAGTAGCTATTTACTCATTTTGAGTCAAGGATTGTGACATGTTTATAGGTGACATGGTGTGTATCTTAATATGTGAATGTACTTACTTATGGCAAGTTTGTTTTAATCATGTTGAATTGGTATTTTGGTATTGCCCATGGTGTTGAAAATTGTAACACCCCTTACCCATATTCAATGCCGGAACCGGGTACGAGGCATTACCGGACTTAACGCTCGTTAACATACAACTTTAGGCTATCAAATTTCATTGCAATATAAAATCTTTCATTCACATTCATAACAATCTTATTATGGGCCTACAACGCCTTACACATGCAAACGGAGGGCATCAGAATTAAATTGGGATCTTTTGTATACTAAGAAAAATTTTGCCTTAATAGGGTCACACGCCCGTGTAAAATGGGACACGCCCGTGTGGGCATGCCGTGTGGTCACACACACCCATGTCCTTAGGCCGTGTGGAATTTATTTTCTTTTCGAACCTACAGGGGTTTTCACACAGCCAGACACATGCCCGTATCCTTGGCCCGTGTCCTCCATACGGCCTAGACACGCCTGTGTGTTAAAACCTGGGCATTTTGTTTGTGACATCAGCAACCAAATAAAGGGCACACGGCCTAGGCACACACTTGTGTGTCTAGCCCGTGGTCGACACTGACTTGCAACACTAACATGCAGGGGTTACACGTCCTAATCACACACCCATGGGACTAACCGTGTGTCACACACGACTTAGACACACACCCATGTGCCTACCCATGTGGACAAGAACAGGGCTACTTGCCAAGCTCTTTTTATCACCTTAACTCATACAACATCAATCACATTCAACCATTTACCAAGCAACTCAATCATGTATCATAAACATTCATGAATAACCTCATCTTTTCATATATATAATGATAATGAGCCATTAAATATGGCCATTTACAAAAGTGTTCATCTTTAAAAGAGCCAACACACTTGGCCAAAACAACAAAACATTTCACTATGTCTTGCCCCTATACATGCCATACTCGAAATGCTAAGTCTAATATACCGAGATGAGCTGATAGTGTGGATGATCTTAAAAATATCTTCGTATCCCGAGCCGACTCTTTGACACTATAAAACAAGGGAAAAGAAAGGGAGTAAGCTTTAAGCTTAGTAAGTTTACATGTAAATAATAAGCATCATAGCATGTGCTAATAATTCAATAACATTTCTTACTAAACAAGAATAATTCACATTTTCATAACCATGCTTACTCATCTCATTTCTGACCACCTCCCAACCGTATAACATTTATATTGCTCACTTATCCTGTACTCATCACCACAAAACCACATGAAACATTTACATAGGCAATTTCGCGATGAACCATTCGGAGTAATACTAAGTACTTGGTGGTTTCGCACACAGCCTACCATTAATCAATAATAGGGTGGTATCGCACATAGCCACCAAATGATAGTACAAACAATGGTATTGCACACAACCCATCGTGAATAAATAATAAGCTGGTATCCCACACAGCCTACCAAAAAGAATAACTACGGTGGTATCGCACATAGCCAACCAATAAGAATATTTACGGATATTTTTCCGCACTACATATCTATTCCGAGGTTCATACGAGAATTATTCACTATCTATCAATTTCAATCAATCTCAAACATAATTGATCTCATTCATACAATGCACCAATCAGTAACAACATATGTATTAAAGATGTATCGTTTACACATAAACTTACCTCGGTGCAAAATGTATTAATCGACATTTTAATCCGTAACCTTGCCTTTTCCTCGGTCAAGGTTGTTTCTGCGCTCTTCTTGATCTATAATAATAAAATTAATTCAATCACTTTATAATTCATGATATATCAAAATTTCTACTTGGGCAAAAATGACCATTTTGCCCTTCTACTTTAGTAAAATTATAATTTTGCCCCTAGGCTCGTAAATCATTTTTCATCATATTTTCTCCTTAAAAAAGGCCTAGTTGAACATTTATTTCTCTTACAACAACTCACAAAACCAATTATTTCATGCGTTTATTACACAAATTCAACCTTTACTAATAGGTCCCATTTAGGTGTTTTCATGGTAACACCTTTCACAAAAGTTGTTCCTTAACTCACTAACATTCATTTTCTTCCATAAAAACTTAGCAAACAACATGAAAACTCTCATGGAAAGTCCCTAAACTTTCAACCATTTTGAAAAATAGTCTCCTCATTAGCTAGCTTAAGCTTTGAGGGTTCCAAAAGTACAAAAATTATCAAGAAAGACCTCTAAAATCACTTACTTGCTAGAGGATATGTTGGCTGAAAGTTTGAACTTAAAAACCCCTATTTATTGCTGAAAATTTTGGTAGAAGAAGAAGAGAAATGAAAAAGATGATAGCTTTCTCTTTACTTATCTTATTTTATTCATTTTAGTCACTTAACACAACCAAATTTTTGACTCATTTAATGCTCTTGTCTCTCTTGGTTCCCTTGGCAGGCCATCATCTTTAGGAAGGTCTAATTGAACTTTAAGGACCTCCAATTTAATATTCCATAGCTATTTGACACCCCTAGCTTGTAAAATAGAACTTTCACACTTTGTGCGATTTAGTCCTTTTTCGCAATTAAACATACAATCGCTAAAATTAAGGCACCAAAATTTTCATGCATCCTTAAAAACTTTTTATAACACATAAAATAATATTAAAACAATTTTCTTCAACCTCAAATTAGTGGCCCCGAAACCACTGTTCCGACTAGCCCCAAAATTAGGATGTTACAAAAACATAGGTGCTTCTATACAAAATATGTGGTATTTTATAGTTATATGAATGTCATATGGAATGGTATGATATGGTTTAGTTGAGGTATGGATTGAATTGCTTTGTTTAAATGGTATGCTTAAGATTTGAAATAGTGAATGGTTAAATGGATTTATGTTTAAGACCTATAAATCATTAAGTTGTAAAATGAACTTATATGTTTGAAGTCATAGTGAAATAACATGATTCATTATGGCATAATATAAGTAAGTCTAACATTTGAATGGATTGGTTGATTTGTTTGAATGACATATGGTTGAACGAAATGAATTGGATGGTTTGTAATAGATTGAACTTATATTGAGTTGGTTTTGTGTTGAAATGGTTAATGACTTGTTTTGTGTGAAATGCTATGAATTTGAATGGTATTTAAGTACATCTTTTGAATGATTGAATTGGGAAGTATGAAATAGGTACCAAATGACTCATTCTTACCAAAAACAGGATCCACGTCTCGATGAGCAACCTACCTTGTCGCAACATCAGTTGACGGTGAGCCATGTCGCGATGTCGAGTGACTTGAGGTCATGACGTGGAGGACGTGACCTCACGAAGTTGACACTGAACTTTTAAAACTTTACAATTTGGTCATATTACATGCTCGGGTTAATAAAAAAGCTTTTGTAAGCTCGATTAAGACTCATATTTAATTGTTTAACATAATTTGATTGTAATTGACTCTTAATTACTTATGTGAATGATTATTACTACGTATTTCTTATGATTGCTCCAGCAATGAATGTGGCATCCTGTGGTTCAGACCCGGTGATCGGGTCAGACGAGGGGTGTTACATTAAATGTGCTTCCTAGAATTTTAACCCAAAAATTTATAATTTAATCCAACTCAATACTTGTTTTCTATTTCCCAAAATAAATATTATTTATTTTATAAATTAAATTAAATTAACTAAATTAAATTCCAATTAAATAATTTTCTCAATCCAATTCTAATTCCATTAAAGTCAAGTAACTTTACCGTAAAAGAATCTATGAGAAAATATATTTAATTGACTTATTCAATTGGATTCATAATGACTAATTAATTTAATTCCATTTTCAAACTTGAATTAAATAATTGGAAAATATGAAATTAGTATTCAAGTCATTTCTATGCTCAGTGAGAAAACACATTCATTTGTGAATGCAATCTATTTCTCTAACTTCACCATTTCCATCCATTCTTGTTCATTTGGTTCTACATGCAATTCATTTATAGTTTCAACGAGATAGCGAAGGGACCGTGTAACACCCCAAACCCGGTCAACACACACGACCGAATTCAATATGTTACGGAGTGAAAATATTTTGAAGAAAACAAGTTGCCGGTTTACCTTAGTGAAAAATTGTTATCGAAAACCTTTTTGTCGTTTTGAGTTTGAAAGAAAACTCTTTTGAGAAAAACATTTGTCGTTTCTAGTTTTGGAAAGCCGTTTGGTTTTACGAAAACCCGGGTGAGTTTAAAATAATTAAGTTAAAAACCGTTTTGTGTTTGAACCTAATGTAAAACTTAGTTCTGAAAACAATTAAGTTAACTTGCTATCATCATGTGTATATTATTACCCAATGGTAAAGTTTGAAAAATACCCATAAGAGGTATAATTTTTAAAACGTTAATTTTTACCCGTTATTTGTGCATGCTAGGTTATTCAACTTAAGCATAATATAATAAACATAAAAGCAAATAAATAAAACCCAAAATAATAACTTTAGCGGCCTTATTACATATCCAAAACCAAATTTAAAGAAAACATAAACCGAAATAAAAGTTTAAAAGGAAACCCGAAAGTAAAGTGCATGGCCACTTCGAGTCCTCCCCGGCTCCATATCCGCGATCTATGCCTCATCTGCAAAAATGTAAGGGAAGGGGTGAGTCGCCGAGACTCAGTGCATAAATCCCCATCCCGATAATAACAAGCACTTACACAATTCATAAGTAATTATGCAAATCATGCAAATCCTACCTAACCATTCGAACTCCTGTGTCTACCCCGTGTGGTCAAAACCACTGGTGACCGTAGTCACAAATCAGATGGTGGGGCCAACCCACAGTGTGGTCAAAACCACTGATGAAAACTCGTAATCAACATGTGGGGCCAACCCACTGTGGTACCAAACCACTGGGACGAGTCACAATAATCCATGTGTGGTCAAAACCATTGGTGACCGTAGTCACAAATAGCATACGTGTGGTCAAAACTACTGGTGGTCAAAACCACTGAGACTTAGTCACAATTATAATATTGAAAGCGGGGCCAACCCGCTGCGTGGTCAAAACCACTGGTGACAGTCTAAATCATCCTTCCCCCTCCTCTCAACATACACATCATCGTGACCATATTAACTGTGGCATATTATCATGTTAAGATGCAAATATCACATAGCATAGCATAATACAATGGTATAGCAGCATATATCGATAGCAAAACAGCAGGGGACTTCCCCGGAGTCCACGCTCATACCCACAAGGGCAAAACACTGATTTCAGTAGCTATTTCAGCTTTTAACAGTAATCATAATTAACACATTACTAATAAAGTGTGTAAGAGTTACACACCTGGCTACTTGTGAGTCTAACGTATCTCGAAACTAAGATCTACCCACGAATCGATAGAGACCCGAAGATCCAAATGCTTGCCTTCACCTTTCCTATAATTGGCCAACACCATAATATTAAGAACATAACTATTCGGCTTACCCAAGAAATCCCGAAGGATATAACGCACAGAGATAGCCACCCTTACCTTAACACCTTCTGATCTTCAACCAAACCCGAAGCAACGTGACGACAAGCCTTCCCCTACAATCGGCCAAGAACTAACATTCTAGGATTAATGCCTTCGGCATTTAAGAGAAGAGAAGGTGGATTCGAGACAAGAGAAGGACACTTACCACGTTTGAAGTGAATCCGATCCACGCAGTATGCCGCCAAACGATAACGAACCACGCCCCCAAGGTTTGAGGTTCGGCTATGAAACCCAAAGAAGACAAGTAAGTCTCGGCCTAGGATGATTAAAGAACCGTGAGAAGGGAGATAAATGACTATGATCACCGATTCTTGAGTTTGCAAGAATCGCAAGTGAAGAAAGTGGGAGTTAGAGAGTTTCGGCTTAAGAAGTATTGCGAGAATAAAGAGCAACTTACCTCGAAAAAGAAGAGAAGAGTTTCGGCTCTTCAAAGAAATGGCAATGTTGATTCAGCCAAGCTCCAAGAATGCCGAAAAGAGAAAAAAGAATGAGAGGGGGGTGCAAGTGAAGTTTCGGTTCTTGCTAAAACAAATGGAAAAAAAGAATGGCAATGAAGTGGGAAGGTTTGGCTACCAAGTGAGAGTGAAATAAAAGCAAAACCCAAGTTGCCGAAAGTGTTTAGAGAAAGAGGGAAAATGAATCAAGAAGTTGGCTAAATCACAATGTCGACTACTACCCCAAAACAAAAGTGCTAACTGCCGAAATGAGAGAAAAGACCAACAACGAATGGCACCTATAGCTAGCTCCCCTTTCAATTTCGGCACAACCCCTTCCCAAGCTTCAAAACCGAATGCTTCCCAAACTCACACCACAACCAAAAATTCAGCTAAACACATCCTACTCCCCTCAAACACATGCCGTCCCCTTCATCCCACCTTGAATTCCTCTCATCCACTCATTCAAATCAATTTGAATGAGTCAAACTCCTATAATTCCTCCTCTCTACACATTTTGAATTTGTTGACTCAATCCACATCCATCCAACAGAGTCCTTCTTGAGTCCATCTCCTCCTTGCTCCTGGCGTCAAAAAGAAATGCACAAGGGAAGATTTCTGTAGCTCGAACCAAGGCCCTCTTAGCTCCCTGTGGCGTCACCTCTTCAAGGCCTCAGTAGCGCCTCCCTTGACACTTTTCCACTAGGATTTTTGTGTCACAACATTCCAATAACATCTCTTAACCCCTAACTCCCTTAGCTCCCCCTTCCAAGTACTTAGAACGAAAATTTCTACCATGACTCAGGCCTAACCCGAGCTCATGCCTGGACCCCAAAACACCCTAAACTAGCACAACCAACATATTATCACATGCAACACAAAAAATGCAGAGACCCCGATTTAAGGATGTTACAGTTCTACCCCCTTAAAAATAATTTCGGCCTCGAAATTACCTGGTCAAAAGAGTTGAGGGTATTGCTGCCGCATCACATCCTCTGGTTCCCACGTGGCCTCCTCCGTACCATGGTTTTGCCATAATACTTTCACCAAAGGAACTGACTTCTTACGCAGAACTTTGACATCCCGATCCAAGATCCACACTGGTTCCTACTCGAAAGTCAAGTCTGAGCTCACCTCTATTTCCTCCACTGGCACAATATGCGACGGATTTGATCGATAGCGCCTAAGCATGGAAACATGAAACACGTCATGAATCTGACTTAATTCTGCTGGCAACTCGAGCTGGTAAGCTACTGGCCCCACCCGTTTCAACACCGTATACGGCCCAATAAACCTAGGGCTTAGCTTGCCCTTCCGCCCAAATCTCAACACTTTCTTCCACGGCGATACCTTCAGAAAGACCTTGTCACCCACTGCATACTCTATATCCCTACGCTTGAGATCGGCGTAAGACTTCTGCCTGTCTGACGCTTCCTTCAGACGAGCCCCAATCACCTTAACCTTATCCTCTATTTCAGCCACCAACTTTGTTCCCAACATCTGCCGTTCACCCAGTCTGTCCAACGCGTAGGGGTACGACACTTCCGTCCATATAATGCCTCATATGGTGCCATCTGGATACTTGCTTGATAACTGTTGTTATACGCGAACTCTGCTAATGGTAGATACTCCTCCCAACTACCACTGAAATCGAGAACACAACCCCTTAACATATCTTCTAGGATCTGTATTACCATTTCTGACTGTCCATCAGACTGCGGATAAAAAGCCGTGCTAAAATCCAACCTCGTTCCCAATGCCTGATGTAAAGCTTTCCAGAACCTTGACGTGAATCTGGGATCCCTATCTGAAATAATCGATACCGGCACTCCATGCAACCTCACTATCTCTGCCACATACAACTTGGCTAACTTCTAGAGCGAGTAATCAACCTGAATTGGTATGAAATGAGCTGACTTAGTCAGACGATCCACAATCACCTAGACTGAATCCTTCTTGCTAGGCGTAAGGGGTAGCCCACTGACGAAATCCATCGTAATCCTTTCCCACTTCCACTGCGGAATCTTTACCGACTGCAACAGACCCGATGGTAATTGATGCTCAGCTTTCACTTGCTAGCATGTCAGACACTTACTCACAAACTCTGTTACTTCCCACTTAAGACCCGGCCGCCAGAACTATTCCCTCAAATCCCGATACATCTTACTACCTCCAGGATGCATAGCGTATGGGCTGCTATAAGCTTCCTGAAGAATCCACTTTCTCAACTCCACATTATTCGGCATACATACTTTCCCTTAAAAACACAGCACTCCATCACTGCCCAAACTATAACCTTCCAATTCACCATTTTGCACTTACAACCTCCGAGCACTCAAAACCTCATCCACCAACTGCCTCTCCCTAACCTGACCTACCCAAGTCGGCCTTACCTGTAATTCTGCCAATAGACTCCCGTCGTTATACAGACTAAGGTGAGTAAACATCACTCTCAGGTCTGTTACCACCTTGCGGCTCAACGCGTCTTTCACTACGTTAGCCTTACCCGAATGGTATTCAATCGAGCAGTCGTAGTCCTTTAACAACTCAGTCCACCTCCGCTGCCTCAAATTCAAATCCTTCTGAGTCAAAAGGTACTTCAGACTCTTGTGATCCTTGTAGACTATCGACTTCTCCCCGTACAAGTAATACCTCTAAATCTTCAAGGTGAAAACCACTGCAGCCAATTCCAGATCATGTGTCGGTTAGTTACCTTCGTGAGGTCTCAACTACTGAGACGTATATGCCACCACTTTCCCCTCTTGCATCAGCACACATCCTAAGCCAGTATGCGATGCATCACAATAAACCGTAAATTCATTCCCTACTTCCAGCTGAATCAAAATCGGAGCTTCTGTCAGAATCTTCTTTAACTTGTCAAAACTTTCCTGCTGCTTCTCAGACCACACAAATGGAACCCCTTTTCTCAAAAACTTGGTAACAGCGCTGCAATTAAAGAAAAGCCTTCTACGAACCTTCTGTAATACCCTGCCAAACCCAGAAAACTCCGAATCTCTGCTACCGACTTAGGTGGTTTCCAATCCAACACTGCCTCAATCTTTCGAGGATCCACCCTATCCCCTCAGCTGACACCACATGACCCAAGAAAGTTACCTCATTAAGCCAGAACTTGCACTTACTAAACTTGGCGAATAGCTGCTTCTCCTTCAGAATCTGTAGAACCACCCGTAGATGCGCGTCATGCTCCTCCTCAGATTTCGAGTACACCAAAATATCGTCTATAAACACCACGATGAACTGGTCCAAGTACGGTTGAAACAGCCGATTCATCATGTCCATGAACGCTGCTGGCGGATTGGTCAACCCGAACAGCATTACCAAAAACTCATAGTGCCCATAACGAGTGCGAAACGCCGTCTTATGGATATCAGCCTCCTTCACCTTGAGTTGATGATACCCCGACCTAAGATCTATCTTAGAGAAAATCGATGCACCCTTAAGCTGATCAACCAAGTCGTCTATCCTGGGCAACGGATACTTGTTCTTGATCGTCAACTTATTCAGCTGGCGGTAGTCTATACACATTCGCATTGTACCGTCTTTCTTTTTAACAAAGAGCACAGGCGCTCCCCAAGGTGATACACTCGGTCGGATAAAACCCCGGTCCAACAACTCCTGAATCTGTGCCTTTAGCTCCACTAATTCCTTCGGTGCCATCCTATATAGGGCAATAGACACTGGCGCGGTTCCGGGTAACAAGTCTATATTGAACTCAACTTCACGGTCCGGAGGCAGACCCGGACGTTCTTCTAGGAATACATCGGCAAATTCTCTCACTATTCGAACATTCCCCACAACTGATTCCTTAGCCTCCAAAGCACACACATGAACTATGAACGCTTCACATCCCTTCCTAACCATTTTCTCAGTCTTCAGTGCAGATAAACATTGGATAGGTAATCTCTTCTATTACCTATCATTACCACCTCTTCACCTTCAACTGTCCTCAACACCATGCGCTTAGCCGCGCAATCCAAACTAGCCTGGTACTTCACTAGCCAATCCATCCCGAGAATCAGATCGAACTCCTCAAATGGCAGTTCCATCAAGTCAGCGAAGAACACTACCCCTTGAAGTTCTAGGGGTACATCCCTATATAGTTTATTTACTTCTACAGAGTGACCTAGAGGGCTTATTACTGTCATCTCCCTAGAAGAAATCTCAAAGTCTAAGTTCATAGTTTCCACTATACTACTGGCAAGATACGAGTCATTTATCAAGGCAGTATAAGGTAGTCCAAAGATGAAGAACATATCAGTTATGATGTTTGGTGCGTCGCCCTCCTCTCGACGCCTCGCTGCGTAGACCAACCCAGGCTGTCTTGCCTCTGAACTACTTGCACCTTTGCCCAGTGCTCCGCGGCCTCGACCAGAACCATTACCTCCCCTGATCGAACCGCGACCCCTCTGCGGTTGCTGACCATCCCTCCTGAACTGTGTACGACTCTGATCCCCAGACTGAAGCCTAGCTGATCTCTATGGACAATCCCTCACTCGGTGCCCCATTGACCCGCATTCGAAGCACCCTCTGTTTCGAGTCCAACATTCCCTCGTGTGAGACTTCCCACACCGAGCACATCGTGGTGGCCACTGAGTAGTAGCAGCAGGCCTCGCAGCCTGATTCGGCCCACCATATCTAACCCTTTTCTGCTGATTCCTGGTAAACCCCAATGACCCAGAACTCCTCTTATTCCAACCCTTATCCTGGTTCCGTCTCACTGACTGCTTCACTTCCTCAGCAACATTGGCCTTCTCTACCATAACTGTAAATTCTCTCTCCTGTTATGGAGCAATCAACATCCGCAGCTCACCTCTCAACCCATCCTCAAATCTGACACAGCGCTCATGTTCCCTGCCCACAATACCCCGTGCATACCGACTTAACCGAAGAAATTCTACCTCATATTCTGATACTAACTTATTTCCCTGAACCAAATTCAGGAATGCCTTACGCTGCGCATCGATGTAACTAGCCCCGACGTATTTTCTCTGATAGGCTGCCCTAAAGAAATCCCAAGTGATGTCGTCAACCATTGCTCCATCCCTAACCGTGAGCCACCACTGATATGACTCATCTCGGAGAAGAGATACTATACCCTTTATCTTCTCCTCAACCGTAAAATCCAGGTCATCCATGATACATTCTGTCGCCTCCAGCCAATATTCTACCGTATTAGGAGCCACACCGGATACACCTCTAAATACCCCTGGGTCATTAGCCCGGAGTCGTTCGGACACAGATTTTCGAGCTCCCGTTCCAACACCTGCACCCGCAACTCTCTCTAGAATCCCTAGCATCACCTGCGACACTACGTCATCACCACCCATCTGATCCTAAAATTCTGCACCCACAGCTGGTGGCGGTGGTACCTCGTTTTCCGATCCATGTCCAGATCCTATCGGTTCTGGCACTGTCATCCTACCCCTACCTCATCCACGAGTGTTACGCCCACGTCCTCGTGCACTTATGACTACCGATACGAATTGATCTGATTAAAAGTTTTATGCGTTAGACTTATTCCACTATTTATTAAGGCACAGTCTTATGAATAGTTTGATACGGGGATTATTTTCGTAAGTTCACACAATACTATGGTTTAAGTCTCTAAGTAATTCCCTTATTACTACTAGCCATAACGTCATCATTACAAACATGTAAACAACAAATCGGGGTACTTACCTGGGAAGATCGGTGCCGGAGACTCGGTCCCATGCTTTCCCAACTGTACCTTTCCCATAAAACCTTTCATAACCCATTTTAAAACATTTTGGGCCTTGGGCCCACAGCCGAGCTTTTGAACTTGGCTTTTATACCAAAATTGTAACACCCCAAACCCGGTCAACAGACCACGACCGAATTCAATATGTTACGGGGTGAAAATATTTTAAAGAAAACAAGTTGCCGGTTTACCTTAGTGAAAAATTGTTATCGAAAACATTTTTGTCATTTTGAATTTGAAAGAAAACTCTTTTGAGAAAAACATTTGTCGTTTCTAGTTTTGGAAAGTCGTTTGGTTTTACGGAAACCCGGGTGAGTTTAAAATAATTAAGTTAAAAACTGTTTTGTATTTTAACCTGATGTAAAACTTAGTTCGAAAAATAATTAAGTTAACTTGCTACCATCATGTGTATATTATTACCCGATGGTAAAGTTTGAAAAATCCCGATAAGAGGTATAATTTTTAAAATGTAGATTTTTACCGGTTACTTGTGCATGCTAGGTTATTCAACTTAAGCATAATATAATAAACATAAAAGCAAATAAATAAAACCCAAAATAATAACTTTAGCGGCCTAATTACAAATCCAAAACCAAATTTAAAGAAAACATAAATCGAAATAAAAGTTTAAAAGGAAACCCGAAAGCAAAGTTCATGGCTACCTCGAGTCCTCCCCGGCTCTATATTCACGATCTATGCCTTATCTGCAAAAATGTAAGGGAAGGCGAGAGTCAGTGTATAAATCCCCATCCCGATAATAACAAGCACTTACACAATTCATAAGTAATTATGCAAATCATGTGAACCCCACCTAACCATCCGAACTCTTGTGTCTACCCCGTGTGGTCAAAACCACTGGTGACCGTAGTCACAAATCATATAGGTGTGGTCAAAACCACTGGTGACCGTAGTCACAAATCAGATGGTGGGGCCAACCCACCGTGTGGTCAAAACCACTGATGACAATCCCGTAATCAACATGTGGGGCCAACCCACTGTGGTACCAAACCACTAGGACGAGTCACAATAATCCATGTGTGGTCAAAACCACTGATGATCGTAGTCACAAATAGCAGACGTGTGGTCAAAACCACTGGTGGTCAAAACCACTGGTGGTCAAAACCACTGAGACTTAGTAACAATTATAATATAGAAAGCGGGGCCAACCCGCTGCGTGGTCAAAACCACTGGTGACAGTCTAAATCATCCTTCCCCCCTCCTCTCAACATACACATCATCATGACTATATAACCGTGGCATATTATCATGTTAAGATGCAAATATCACATAGCATAGCATAATACAATGGTATAGCAGTATATATCGATAGCAAAACAACAGGGGACTTACCCAGAGTCCACCCTCATACCCACAAAGGCAAAACACTGATTTCAGTAGCTATTTCGGCTTTTAATAGTAAATATAATTAACATATTACTAATGAAGTGTGTAAGAGTTACACACCTAGCTACTTGTGAGTCTAACGAATCTCGAAACGAAGATCTACCCACGAATCAATAGAGACCCGAAGATCCTAACGCTTGCCTTCACCTTTACTATAATCAGTCAACACCATATTATTAAGAACATAACCATTCGGCTTACCCAAGAAATCCCGAAGGATATAACGCACAGAGATAGCCACCCTTACCTTAACACCTTCTGATCTTCAAGAAAAACCCAAAGCAACGTGACGACAAGCCTTCCTCTACAATCGGCCAAGAACGAACATTATAGGATTAATGCCTTCAGCATTTAAGAGAAGAGAAGATGGATTCGAGACGAGAGAAGGACACTTACCACGTTTGAAGTGAATCCGATCCAAGCAGTATGCCGTCAAATGATAACGAACCACGCCCCAAAGGTTTGAGGTTCGGCTATGAAACCCAAAGAAGACAAGTAAGTCTCGGCCTAGGATGATTAGAGAATCGTGAGAAGGGAGATAAACGAATATATCACCGATACTTGGGTTTGCAAGAATCGCAAGTGAAGAGAGTGGGAGTTAGAGAGTTTTGGCTTAAGAAGTATTGTGAGAATAAAGAGCAACTTACCTCAAACGAGAAGAGAAGAGTTTCAGCTCTTCAAAGAAATGGCAACGTTGATTCGGCCAAGCACCAAGAATGCCGAAAAGAGAAAAGAGAATGAGAGGGGCTGCAAGTGAAGTTTCGGTTCTTCCTAAAATAAATAGAAGAAAAGAATGGCAATGAAGTGGGAAGGTTCAGCTACCAAGTAAGAGTGAAATAAAAGCAAAACCCAAGTTGCCGAAAGTGTTCAGAGAAAGAGGGAAAAAGAATCAAGAAGTTGGCTAAATCACAATATCGACTACTACCCCAAAACAAAAGTGCTAACTGCCGAAATGAGAGAAAAGAACAACACCGACCGACACCTATAGCCAGCTCCCCTTTCAATTTCGGCACAACCCCTTCCCAAGCTTCAAAATCGAATGCTTCCCAAACTCACACCACAACAAAAAATGCGGCTAAACACATCCTACTCCCCTCAAACACATGCCGCCCCTTTCATCCCTCCTTGAATTCCTCTCATCCACTCATTCAAATGAATTTGAATGAGTCAAACTCCTATAATTCCTCCTCTCCTCACATTTTGAATTTGTTGACTCAATCCACATCCATCCAACAGAGTCCTTCCTGAGTCCATCTCTTCCTTGCTCCTGGCGTCAAAAATAAATGCACAAGGGAAGATTTCTGTAGCTCGAACCAAGGCCCTCTTAGCTCCCTATGGCGTCACCTCTTCAAGGCCTTAGTAGTGCCTCCCTTGCCACTTTTCCACTAGGATATTTGTGTCACAACATTCCAATAACATCTCTTAACCCCTAACTCCCTTAGCTCCCCCTTCCAAGTACCTAGAATGAAAATTTCTACCATGACTCAGGCCTAACCCGAGCTCATGCCTGGACCTCAAAACACCCTAAACTAGCACAACCAACATATTATCACATGCAACACACAAAATGCAAAGACCCCGATTTAAGGATGTTACAGACCGATTAGACATATATAATTAAATTTTAAATGATTTAAATTAAGTTCCAGCTTTTTGCCTATTAATTATGAATTCATTTAGTCACGAGGTCATTCCACTATGGTATTGTGATTGAGCTGTCTCTAATTACATGTCATTACAAAAGCTACTTAAACAATGCTCATCTAATAACATTGTCATAAGTGTGTTACCCTCATAGGATGTTTTTAATCTCATTGAGATAAATCTGCTCTCCCGATATTATCCTATTTTACCAAATAGTAACCATTACATCTTCCTTCATAAAACTAAATTACTATCAAATAGTAATTGAGCCATTTATCACAAGGACAAATGACCTATGAACATGTTTACTTTTCATCTATCATGTAATGCCAATGAGAGGATATAATTTACCCATGTCTTAGTGATCGCTATAAATCAGAGCTTTAAAATTTATAAAAGAATGATCGAACCTGAAAACTAACTCTGACAACGATTAAAAGCAAGTGTACCTATCGAACAGTAGTATAGCTTAAGCAAGACTGGATATCAAACCCAAAGGAACTAAGAGTACTAATACTAACTTTCTTTTTATTATTTAGCCTTAAAAATGGAGTGAAGTTGCTTTACACTATATTGATGAAGACTAAACTAAGGACACAAAGACAAAAAGGACGAATAGGAAAATAACTTTTAAGGAAAACTCAGTTGATTACAACGATACCCTCAGGAAGAATCCACCTAGATTTCACTTGTTATCTAACCCTAAATTATATGATTTCTTTACTTAAGTTGATCCGTAAGACTCCCTAACCTATATTAAACCCTCTCTCGAGGCGAATAACATCTAACCCTAGGTTAATTAGTGGAACTCTCGTTCGCTTATAATAACCTCCTAGGATAGCATTAAATCGATCAATGGACTCCCATATTAGGTTTCACCCTAATTCGGCAAAACCTCGTAACCCTATCTCTAGGCGTTCGATCAACTCCGCTTAATTATGTTAGATCTACTCTTAGGCAGGGTCTATTCCTCCTCTATCTAAGCACATTAGATTTGGATTAAGCAACATAATTAAGAACAAACTAAGCAATTATCATATAACTTAGAAATCAAATAACAAAATTCATCTAGGTTTCATCCCCTTCAGGTATCTGAAGGGTTTAGTTCATAATGAATAAAAAGAACATCACAAGAGAAAAGATAAAACAAAACATGAGAAAATCCTAAAACCCCCTGAAAGAATTGAAGGAGAATTCTGCTGTCTTGAGTATAACTCCAGCTTCTTGGGATGGATCAACTGGCCAACTTCAAGCGATCCCCACAATTCTGACCTTTCCGGCTTGGCTCCTTGGCCTAGCTTGCCTATCATTTTGGCTTTTGCCAAACTCCCTCTTCAAGTTGCCCCCTTGGGTGTTTATATAGACTTTGTGATGCTTTACTTGGCCCCTAAGTTGCCTAATTTAAGTAGAATTCCTGCTAGGGCGTTTGAATAGGCTTTGGAATGTGTTTGTTTGCTTCCAAGTATCCTTTCCTGAATGAAATTTCTCTTTCCAGCGATAGGGACACGGCCATGGCACACGCCCGTGTGAATCGTTGTCAGGACGTGTTTGGACTTTTAATGAGGCATGGCCGTGTTTATCGGCGTCCAGGCTGTATTCTAGTAATTTAATGAGGCACGGCCGTGTGGCTTGAAGTCTAGGCCGTGTCGATTTCGTGAATTGGCCCATTTGGTCCGTTTTAAGCCTGTTTTATGTTTTTTTCATCCGTAGGTGCTTTCCTGAGTATAAGACATGAAAAGAAAGGATTAAGAGCACCTTTTTACATAAATTGAGGCTTAAATTATCCAAAAGTATGCTAAATGTGAGCCTAAAATATGTTACTTTTTCGGTTTATCACTTAGGCTATGAATTCTAATATTGAATGATGCTACATTACTGCAGAAGTTCATACCCATCGCACCAACTTTCGATTCCTTATCTATTTGAACTAAGGTTTTTACTTACATCAAAGTATATGAGTCATTCATACATAGTCCATCATCCACTCAAGATCTTTTTTTTCTACATTATGAATGTCAAAAGTGAATAAATCCATAAGCGGATCTAGGATCTACTCCACTTGGGTCCTTTTCGATGTACTATCAATCCAGTTTGTCACATCTGTGTCTCTATCTTCTAGGAGTCGTCTGCTCCGATACTTAAGACAAAGCATCTCCCCAATTGGACTTGATAGGTAGGATATCAGTCTTTCAATTGATTTTTTCATTTTTTACTAGACTAAGGACATGCTTAGATTCATCTACTAATACAAGTTATCTTTCCGTATTATGATTCGACCATGTAATACTGCTTAGTATTAATTAAATGCTAGATAAGTAATGAGCTGATATTTGCTTCCATTTTGCTTTGCATGAAAAAAAAAATAAGAAAAGATACAAAGGGTATTAATGTAATTAATGAATAATTTTATTAAACCAATTTGTTCAAAAAATAAAAGTATAATTAGACGAAAATACTACACTATGGGCACTAGACCCCAACAGTCTCCCACCTGCCCTAGTGAAGTAGATGTGTCATAGTTCACAGTATCATACCTTTCATATGTCTCACAATACTTCTAGCCACCAGAGTCTCGGTAAAATAAATCCATAGGGTTGTCCTCAGATGAGATTTTGACTACATCCAGTATTTCGTTAAATACTATAATCTCCCTTACGATACTTTCTATCAATGTGTTTTGTCCTCATGTGGTTTCTTTTGTGTTTAACTGGTTTCATACAGTTATAGTATCATATATGTTGGATCTAGTGCCTTAAGTGTAGTATATTCATTTTTACAATTGTATTTTTTAGAATAGATTGGTTTAATAAAATTATTCATGAATTACATTAATACTCTTTATATATTGTCCTCAATGGTTTTTGCATGTAAAGCAAAATGGAAGCAAATATTAGCTCATTGCTATCTAATGTTTAACTAATACTAAGCGGTATTACATGGTCAGATCGTAATACAAAAAACAACAACTTATATTAGTAGATGAACCTAAACATGACCTTAGTCTAATCGAAAATGAGAAAACTAATTGAAAGACTAATATATTGTCTATCAAGTCCAATTGGGAGATGCTCTGTCTTGAGCATCAGAGTAGGTGATTGACCACTTCCTAATGTGCGAACGTTTAGAGTAAAAATCATGCAAATAGTATATATAGTTAAGTGTGGTATCTGCAAGCAAATAGGTCAAATTGCAATATAATTAGTTTACAATGAAACACTTAGTAAGTATTCCGAAGATCGCACCCAAAGGATTGTAGATTGAAGAATTTTATTATTAAATTAATCATAGAAAATAATTAATAATCTAATTGAGTCTCAAGCTAGTAGTGTTGATTCAAAATTAAAACATTAATTAAACTAATTAATCTAAATCAACCTAATAGAATTTCCTATTCCTATTGTCAACGAAAAGAGCTCTTAGCCCATGATCGATTAAAATCCCTAATTACTTAATTAGGCCATTAATTAACATTAACTGAGTTTTAATCATCCTTAGCTAAGAATACCCATTAAGTCTCATCTTCACTAAGGATTACCACCTAAGATACTTTTTCGATCTAGGCATACATATACTCTTTTAGTCTCACTGCTCGGTAAAAGTTATACTCGACAGGATGCCCTCTCGATCTCACCTATCTAGATATTCTATTAGGGGTGTCACTCCCTAATATATTAAGAATCTTGAATAAACACTCAATTTTAGATAAATAATAACTCAATCAATTAATCAATTTCATAACCGAAGCATACCGGATATGAATATTGCACAAGAATTTATCCTAATATTCATACAAACGTTAATTGATTAGTTTAACAAAATATAAACAAAGGAATAAAAAGAAGAGAATAAAGAGAATGCTCATGAATAAATAAATGGAAGTGCAGTTCCAGAGCAATCCCCACTCACATTCGTCTTCACATTGGACAGGAAGAATTCTGACTATTAAAACATAAAACTAAAAATTAAAGAAAATTGAAGAAGTAAAATTATTTTGTTAGGTTGACTCCCCCTTCTAATGATGTTATAAGGTTGTTTATATAGGCAAAAACTAGGTAAAAATCCAAAAACTAAAATTGCCCTTCTATTATAATGTCAATTAGGGTTTTAGGTTGGAAAAAGACCCTTAATTGCCCTAAAAATAACATCTTTCATGTGCAGGAACTTTTGGGCCACTTAGCAACCTATGTCACGACACACACACTATGTGTTTCAACACACATACTCCATTTCGTCCCAAGATTTCATTTTTGTCTTTAAATTTCCGTGTTGCAAACTGCATGCCTGTGTTGCGACGCGATAGTTGTTTTTTGTATTTTTTGGCCTGAAATGGCACCCTGCACACTCAAGTAGCCTATTAGTCATTCTTGATGCCCGCGTTGGCCTAACAGGTCGTCGTAACACTAGAAAAAATATGTAAAAATGCTTATTTTGCTAATAATTAAATCTAAGTTACTAAAACTAAAAATCCATTAAAATAACATAAAATAGCTTAAAAACAAACTTCTTAAGTTCCGGAAAGTACTTAATTTTCCACTACAAATTGTGACAGGTTAAATACTCCCCACACTTAACTCGTTGCCTGTCTTTAAGCAAACAAGATAAAAACAAGATAAGAATAAACTACAAATTGTGGTAGGTCAAATTCATAATCATTCCGTCTCCCACTATGGAGCCAGTCGGTTCTAGTCTAACTAAACTGGAATTGCAATCCAACTAATCACAATTCAACTAGTATAAATTTTGAAATTCCCATTGGAGTTCGTCGATTTACTAACCCGTTAAGTTAAATCTTATCTTTCCTTAAATTTTGGATCAATAAAAATCTGAGTGTTACTCAAGATCTCTCTTCCCAATTGTTAAGATCTCATTGAGTTTGTTTCTGGTGGTATTATACTTGTCAAGCATAAGTTTTGTAGTAGCAAGTTCTTTCTTTACCTTTACAAGGTTGTCAAGCTCCTCTACAAGACGAGATTCCTTAGTCTCTACTTGTTTAACCAAGATAGCATTTTCATCCTTCAACTACTTATCTTCTTGTCCTAATTGAGAATTGATTTCACACACTTGTGCCCATTTTCCCAACATCTCTCTATATTTGTTTAAAAAACTTCATCTGAGCTAAGATCTGAATCACTATCATAATAACCATCACCAAAAGTACTTGAAATGTAATGCCCCGAAATTGGGCCTATTGGGCCTTGAGTGTAGGAGCGTTTTAAAATTTTTGAGAATATGAGAACGATATTATTGCAAGTTGGATCAAGTGGGTAAGTGATTTTGGAAGGTTACGTGGTTTCTATGAAGTCCCGGGATCAAACTTGGGCTTTAGGAAAACTTTGGTTTTAGGTGAGTAAAACCTTAGGAGTTTAGTAAGTAGGCTTTAAGAATAAAATGTGGAGAAAAATGACACAAAAGGTGTTGTGGTCTAGTGGCAAATGGCGCCACATAGGAGACAAGGGAATGACGTCACAAGAAAGCAAGGGGGTCTAAGGTTCAAGTCTTGGTGCTTGCATTTTGATTTTCTTTTTAAATGGACTTTAGACTTTGGCCATAGACTTATATTTATTGCGCATGTTTTAAGACAACAAGGAGCTAGTTGGTAAAGTGGCTAGCGGCGTGAATTATGCTACAGGGGAGCCTGGGTTCGAATCTCATGACAAGTAAGGGAGTATTTATTTTACGGATTGGACAGCCAGAGTTGTGTTGGATTTAAACTCTACTGAAGGAGGGATCCCACATCGGAAAGCTAGCAAGAGGGAAGGTGAGAAGCTGGCTATAAATGGAGCTGTCTATGAGGTGAGGAAGGATACCTCGATGGGCGTTTGGGCATAGGAGCAATCGGAGCGCGGATTAGCTTCAGACTCCTATCAGGTGTGTATTTCGCACTACTCTAGCTGTAGAGCGGTAAATGCCGAAATGCCGGTCACACGACAATGGTAGCCACACGAGCGTGCGAGCGCATGTTTGGGGGCTTCAACGCGATAGTTGAGGCCATCATGAGTGTTCTTTTGGGTTAGGCTGTTTGGGCCTCAATGGGCCGAAATGGGCATGTGAGGCCAATAGGCTCGTGGGCCCATATGAATAAATTGTACGATTGTGTATTGGATGTTGGATTAGACTATGTGAATCTCATATATGTGGCTAGATTTGAGCTAAACAGGCCACACGAGCGTGTGGACCCATTTGGGCCGAGAATGGGCCTTAGGCCCATCGCATCGTTATCTCTGTTTAAAATACCCTTGGTTTATAAAATTACTGAAATACCCCTAATTTGCAAAATTACCGAAATACCCCTAGTTTGCAAAATTACTGAAATACCCCTAGTTTGCAAATTATCGAAATACCCCTAGTTTGCAAATTACCAAAATACCCCTGGTTTGCGAAATTACCGAAATACCCTTGGTTTCAAAATTACCAAAATACCTCTAGTTTGCAAAATTACCGAAACACCCCCGATTTGTGAAATTACCGAAATACCCTCAGACTGCAAGATTACTGAAATACCCTTGATTTGTAAAATTACCGAAATACCCTCAGACTGTAAAATTACTAAAATACCCTTGATTTGTGCAATTACCAAAATACCTTCGGATTGCAAAAATTACTAAAATACCCTTAGTGTGTAATTACCGTTTTACCCCTAAACGACAAATGACCATTGTACCCTCGTGGTAGTACTAGTGTGGAATGTGTTAATTGTGTGTTATGTTTTGTATAGGTGAAGGCGCTTGTGATTATTTAGTACTCTACGTAATCAGGTGTGTAATCTCACACCCCTACTTGTTATGTTATGCATTATTCTGTGAATCGGTTAAAAGTTGAATTACCCTTGGTGGGTAAAATTATCGAAATGCCCTTAGCGGGCGAATTACCAAAATGCCCTCGATAGGTAGGATTACCGAAATACCCCAAAGGGGTGAACATGACTGTTATACCCTTAAAGGTTGATTAGTATGGTCGTGTGTATTCTGTTTAATTATTTACAATGGTAAATTATTTCATACATCATTTTGATATGGGCTTTGCATACATTACATTCTGCATGGGATAGGGATTTTGTATTTGGAGGAAGTGATAGTTCTGTTAGGGTTTCACGGGTCGCCCGAGTCGACTGTGGACCTACTGATTTGATTGTTAGGGTTGCATGGGTCACCCGAGACGACTGTGGACCCACCGATTTGATTGTTAGGGTCGCATGGGTCACTCGAGACAACTGTGGACCCATCGATTCGATGTTAGGATCGCACGGGTTGCCCGAGACAACTGTGGATCTACCAATGGCTTAAAGCCACTTATATTCTAGCAGCTCGGCTGCGTTCTTGATGTGTAGGGCTGAGTGGGTTAACTTGGTCCCTACAGGTGTGAAGGGCCAATACGGGGGGTGTGTAGCGGATGGATTATTGGGTTGGGCTGCATACTCTGTTTGCATTAATATGTTATAGGGCTAAGGCCCAGATTGTTACCAAATAGGGCTTTGGCCCAGTCTGCTTCCGTATAGGCTCGGGCCCACTTTATGACCGATTAGGGGATTACACACTGAGTTCTCATAACTCACCCCTCTACTTTAACCTCGCAGGTGATCCCCAGTGTTAGAGGATTTGGAACTGTGGAGGACTCTGTGGTGGCCATACATCGGGAATGTTCTCGAGAACTTAGTAAATTTTCGATTTGCTTTATCTTAGTTTTAATCTATTTTGGGTTAATATTATTATAATAAGGCTGTTGGTTTATTTTTCTTTAAGTTTTCTTTAGTAACTGTTAAATTTATAAATACGTGGTTTTCTTAAAACGACCGCAACTGTTTTCAAAATATCACATCTTCGTAACTCACTGAATTTGATTTCTGTTATACACAAAGTTTTCGGAAACAATAATAATAATAACAATAATAACGTTTTTACTAGAAAACCCTAAAAGCAAAGCTGAATTTCACAAACAACAAAGCTCGAAATTTAAAAAAAGAATACGAATTTTTTAATGAACGCGCAGCACTAGACTCAATTCTTCTCATCGTTTTGGATCCATTATTGTGAACATTTGTGCTGGCTTCGAACTTCTTCATTCTTTTATACTTCTTCTTAAATGCTTTGGTGAAGTTTTGTGTGAGTGAGGTAATATGTTCTTGAAGTTTCTCAATTGCAACATTTTGGGAAGTTGACACCCCCTCACCCACTTTGAAAGCAATGTTTCAATCACCTTTTATCTTGTTACATTTGGCATCCTCAAAGCTCATCTTGAAAGTTTTCAAAGAGCCAATAAGTTCATTGTTTTCCAAACATTAAAAATCTTTAGCCTTCTCAATAGCAATGACCTTAATAAAAAATCTTTGAGGTAGAGACGTCAACACCTTTCTACCAAGCTTGGTGTTTGAATATTCCTCTCCCAATGCAAATGTCTAATTTTAAAGATCACATAACTTTGCATAGTACTCTCTAATAGTATCTAATTCCTACATTCTAAGGCTCTCAAATCTGGATGTTAGCATTTACATCTTCGATTGTTTAACAGTAGAGGTACCTTCATGAGTAGTCTCCAATATACTCCAAGTATCTTTTGCAACTATACATTTAGCAATTCTCTTAAAATCCTTTATATCCATTGATCGCCTCCGAACGTACTAACGCCCAGAGTGTGAATACTACTACAAAATATATGGAATCGAGATAGTTCTTGCAAGTATACAGGTCAAGTTGTAACATAGTTTATTTACAACGAAACACTAGGTTAGTATTTCGAGGATCGTACCTGATAAACAGTAATTATAACACATTTTACCCCGCATTTAGTTTACTTTTGGATCAATTATCCCTTGATTTATATAAAAATGTGCTCTTAATCCTTTCTTTTCATGTCTTATACCCAGGAAAGCATCCAAGGATGAAAAGAACGTAAAATAGGCCCAAAACAGAGTAAAATGGGCCTTAGCACGAAATCGACACGGCATGGCCCAAAGTCCACAAAGCTGTGTCGCACTGATCACCTAGAGCACAGCCTCTCCCCCGATTTACAGGGCCGTGCCACATTAAGGAATCTGAACAAGGCTTGAATTCGATTCACATGGGCGTGCTACATGGCTGTGCCTCTGTCGTCAGAATGAGTAATTTCAGTCGGAAAAGGATACTTAGGAAGAAAGAATCGCATTCCAAAGAGCCTATATATATCCCCTAAGTGCCACCTTTGAAGAGGAGGAGAGCTAGGCCAATGATCTAAGCCGGAAAGGTCAGAATTGTGGGAATCGCTCGAAGTTAGCCAGTTGATCCATCCCAAGAAGCCGGAATTATACTCAAGACAACGGAATTCTCCTTCAATTCCTTCAGGGAGTTTTAGAAAGTTCTTATGTTTTGTTTTATCTTTTCTCTTGAGATGTTTTCTTCCTTAGTTATGAACTAAACCCCTCAGATACTTGAAGGGGATGAAACCTAGATGAATCTTGTTATTTGATTTCTGAATTTTATGATAAATACTTAGTTTGTTCTTAATTATGCATGCATAATCCAAATCTGATGTGCCTAGGTGGAGGACGAATAGACCCTGCCTAAGAGTAGATCTAGCGTAATTAAGCGAAGTTGATTGAACGCCTAGAGATAGGGTTACGAGATTTTGCCGGATTAGGGTGAAACCTAATATGGGAATCCATAGATCGATTTACTGATATTCTAGGGGGTTATTATAAGAGAACGAGAGTTCCACTAATTAACCTAGGGTTAGACGTTATTCGCCTCGAGAGAAGGTTTAGCATAGGTTAGGGAGTCCTAGGATCAAGCTATGTAAATAAATCATATGATTTAAGGTTAAATAAGAAGTGAAGTTTAGGTGGATTCTTCCTAAGGGTATCGTCGTGATCAATTGAGTTTTTCTTCAAGTTATTTCCTAATTCGTTCTTTTTGTCTTAGTATTCTTAGCCTAGTTATCGTTAATTTAGATTAAAACAAACTTCACTTTATTTTTAAGGCTAAATAATAAAAAGAAAGTTAGTATTAATGCTTAATAAAAAGAAAGTTAGTATTAATACTTTTGGTTCCTTTGGGTTCGATAATCCGGTCTTGCCTAAGCTATACTACTGTTCGATAGGTACACTTGCCTTTAATCGTTGTCAGAGTTAGTTTCCAGGTTCGATCACATTCATTATAAATTTTAAAACTCTGATTTTAATGATCAAGTTTTTGGCGCCGTTGCCGAGGAACTAAAATATTAAGAAAACTCTATTTTTATTACTTTAGCCATTATTTTTATTTTCAGCAATTTATTTTGTTTTTTGCTTAATTTTTAATTTTACTAATTTTTCTTTCTTTCTTTTCTTTCCAGGTACCTCTAGTTTATGACTAGAAGGAACCCGAGAGGACCTTTAGTATACGACAGTGATATTGAAGCTACCACTCGAAGGAATCACCGAGAAATCAGGAGCAAAATCGAGTATTGTTAGGCCCACGTACTGAAGGGATGGACGAAACTAATCCACCACCAAACGATGTGGGGGAACACAATGCTCCACGTACCATGTTTGATTATGCTAAACCACATTTAACAGGAGCAGAATCGAGTATTGTTAGGCCCGCTATAGCTGCTAATAATTTTGAATTAAAGCCTAACACAATACAAATGATTCAATAGTTTGCTCAATTTGATGGTTTGCAGGACGAAGATCTAAACACTCATATAGCTAATTTCTTAGAGTTTTGTAATACCTTCAAAATGAATGGCGTTTCTGATGATGCCATACGTCTTCGGTTATTCCCTTTTTCATTAAAAAATAAAGCTAAACAGTGGTTAAAATCATTACAACGAGGGTCAATCACTACATAGGATCAAATAACCAAAAAGTTTTTAATGAAATATTTCCCACCGGCCAAAACGGCCAAATTACGGAATGATATCTCTTCTTTTGTGCAGATAGATGTAGAAACATTATACGATGCATGGGAGAGATACAAGGATCTCTTGAGGAGATGTCCACACCATGGCTTACCTTTGTGGCTTCAAGTCCAAACATTCTATAAAGGTGTAAACCCCTCAACAAGGTAACTAATCGACTTAGCCGCCGGCGGAAGTTTAAACAACAAAACTCCTGAAGCAGAGTACGAGTTCATTGAAGAGATGTCACTAAATAATTATCAGTGGCAAGCTTCAAGAACAAAACCGACAAAATCAGCAGGAGCCTTCAACATAGACACAGTAACCATGCTATCAACACAAATGGAGATAATGAATAAAAAACTTGACAGTTTGTGTTCTTCGTAGGTACATCCAGTGATGCAGTGTGATGCAAGTGGAACTGTGGCAAATTCTGAGTACCCACCCTACCAACCAGAAGCAGAGAGCGAACAGATGAACAATATAGGTAACAATTTTCGATCCAATAATAATCCATATAGTAATACTTACAATCCAGGTTGGAGGAACCACCCAAATTTTTCATGGAGAGGCCAGGGAAATCAAGGTAATCAAAGGCAACAACCTCCTCAAAACTTCCAAAATCAGCCCTATCCATAAGAGAAGAAACCAACTCTCGAAGAGATACTGGCAAGATTTTCGGCAGACACAGAAAAACGTATCCAAGAAACTGAGAGAACCATCAAAAGCAACGAGAGCCGAATCGGGGAAATCACTAACTCAGTGAAGGAAGTTACTAATGTAGTCATACAACTCGCACAGCTCATGTCAGAACGACCGCAAGGACGTCTACCAAGCAACACTGAAATTAATCCAAATGAGCAAATTCAAGCCATAGCAGCTCAGGAAAATACAGAGATAGACAAACCCATCTCGTAACAAGAAGACAAGGTAGACGAAGGAAAGGTAGAGGTAACACAGGAAAGGCCAAAATCGGTAATCAAAGAGTACCAACCTCGCATACCTTACCCCGAAGCATTAAAAAGAGACGATTCAGAAGAACTGTTCGGTAAGTTTCTTAAACTTTTGAAGAAATTACATATTAACTTACCTCTTCTTGAAGCTCTTTTTCAGATGCCAGACTCGAGGAAATTTTTAAGACAACTCTTGACAAACAAACACAAATTAGACGAAGAGCCACACATTGAACTCAACGCAAAGTGCTCAGCAATTCTACAAAATAGACTACCATAGAAATTAAAAGACCGAGGGAGTTTTACAATTCCGTGTTTAATTGGTAGTTTAACTATTGATAATGCGTTAGCTGATTTAGGGGCAAGCATAAATGTCATGCCTTATACATTATTTAAACGACTAGGTCTAGGGAAGCCAAACAAACTAGGATGAGTATTCAATTAGCTGATAAAACTGTTAGAATTCCTAGGGGTATTATCGAAGATGTTCTTGTAAAAATCGATAAATTCGTTTTCCCAGTAGATTTTGTTGTCTTAGACATGGATGAGGATAATTCAAACCCCTTAATTTTAGGAAGACCCTTTCTAGCAACTGCCAAGACTAAAATTGATGTTGCCACAGGAGAACTCATACTTTGTGTAGGTAATAAGGCAGTTACTCTTCAAGCTCTCGATTTAGCCAGGACATCAAATGACCAAGGTAAGAAAGAAAAATCCATTGGTAACCATTCGATTAACCCTTTTTTTCAAGAAGCACCAGAAAAGGGCACAATTGAACCTGATCTTAAATACAACGCCAACAAAGGAATAGATTATGAGGAACAAAAGGTTCAACCTGATGAATTAGATGAGTGGAAAACGCATTTCAAGGAAAAATTAGGATACAAAAAACAGAGCCAAAATCACTCTACGAGATAAGCAAGTCCAAAAGCGAAGATCAGGTATTATTAGACCTACGACTATCTCCTCCGGACCCTGACACAAACAAAGAAATCCTTTTTAAGGTAATTGATGTTCTTCCACACAAGACAGTCGAGGTAAGCAATTCCAATTGTGATACTCTTAAAATAAATGCCACTCGACTTAAACCACACAATGAACATCAAACGGATAATATGTGGACAGATGTTCAAACCTTCAAACCTCCTTGAATTTTTCAAACACAAGGAAAGTTTAGCTGAAGACTATAAACGAGCACTTTTAGGGAGGCAACCCGAGTACTAACCTCACTTATTTTGCATTTATTTTCATATTACTTTATTTTTCCTTTTTATTTTTCTTTTTAAACTAACTAGAAATGCAGTTTTTTAGGCCCCACGGCCTTACATACGGCCGTGTCCGTGGCCGTATGGACCACCAGAACCACCACACTGACAGAGCAAAGGCCGTGCAATTCAGTCCAACCACCCTCCCCATGGGCACCGAAAAATCAGCACGGTCGTGCCCCACGATCGTGCGAAGCTACTGACTTATCGAGCACGGGCAACACATGCCCGTGTATCTCAACCGTGCCAACATACTGACTTCACAAACATGGGCGTGGTGGGCTGAAACACGGGCATGGTGGGCTAAAACACGGGCATGGGAACCACCACACTCCAACACACGACCGTACGAGGTGGCCGTGTAAATCAAAACAGGCTTGGACCACGGCCATGGGGACATGCCAGAATTCAACCACTATTTAAACCCCACAGCTTTTTCCTTCACCCCCTAACTTCCTCCATCCTCTTTTCTCTTTAATAATTTCTCTATTTTACTTAGAAAAAGTGTCCAGACTCTTTAGCCACGCAAGAACCATGCCGAAGAAGCGAAAATAACCTAGCATAGTCTCCTTAACGGAGACCCTACACATAAGTTCATGCCGGCCGCTTCATCCAAACAACAGGCCAAGGATCTTTGAGACCAATTAATTTCTATTTTTCATTTCTCTTTCCTTTCATTCTCCTTTTCTTTAATATTTTTATGCTTAATTTAGTTTAACTTAGTTTAGTTTCGTAGTGTCAGGTTCGAAAGGCTACTAGGGAATCACGCCACTTCCGCCACCGCCAGCACCTCCCCAGCCTTAGAGGTCACACCACCTCGCGAACCATCCAAAAATAAGGACTCTTCGGTCCATTTATCTTTTATTTTCATTTCATTTGCATTTTTGTTTCCTCTTTCTTTATCTTTCTTATTTTTAATTATATACTTAGTTTATTTTAATTAGGTCTTAATAAATCCTGGTTACTTCTCAGTGCGCTACCCAATTTCTTTATCTAGCGCAGGTTAATCATCAAGGCCGACCATCACCACCACCAAAGACACTCTTCCGGGAAAACATCCAAAACTCAAGGAGTAATTCTTTCCCCTTCTCTTTTGATTTATCCCTTAAATTTTATTATCTATCTTTGTACATTGAGGGCTATGTACATCTTAAGTGTGGGGGTGAATAGTTATTCTGGGAAAATGCCTAACTTTTTTTCATTATTCTCAAACCCTGAGGATAAAAATGCCTAACTTTCTGCATTGTTCTCAAATCCCTGAATTTAATCTTGTTTGAAAGTAATTTTCTCATATTACTAATTAAGATAAAATTTCTGATGGTTTATGATTTTTATTGACATGTTTTTGAATAAGTCATAGTTAATTGTGCATTGATGATTAAATTTGAAGAATACTAGGGAATCAAGTATGATAAGTCTAATTTTCAAAAATTTAAAATTTTAGGTTGTTAACCTGAATTTGAATGTTATCTTGAAGTTTGAGATTTACAAAGGTTGATGTCAAAAACACCCATAATTTTTGTGAGATTTTAAGCCTTATAGAGCATAATTCTTTTTCGTGCTCACCTTATTGATTATGAGTGTGTCAACTATGAACTGTTATTCTAGAACTTGCCTTGATTATACATGTCAAGACCACAGTTATGATTTGATATAACGAGATGATAAAGGCACCTAGGTTTTAACCCACTTACACCACTAAAAAGCCTACCCTCATAATTAACCCCTAGTGAACCCCGTTGAGCCTAACAACCCTTTTTATTGACTCACCCACTAATTTTAACCGAAAACCATTTGTATTTATTATCACCTTTCTTTTTGACTACCCTTTAATCGAGATATGATTTGATTAGTTACCTAAGTTTTTATGAATTATTATTATTTAAAGTTGTCTTTACGTAGTTTGTTCTTAAAAAAAAATCAAAGTATATTTAGTGTTAGTATTATGAAGAATGAGCTTATACAAGTTAAAGTCTAACTATAAAAAGAAAAAGCTTGTTTTAGTAGGATTATTATTTTCAGTTGATGTAATTATTATCTTAGAAATTTTTAGGTAGGTAACTTATCAATTCAGTCTCGATTCTAACCTTCTAATTTCAGCCTCTATCCACACCTTTAACCCTAGCCCCGTTACAACCCTAACAAAAGACCTTTTGATCTGTTTATCATTTTATTTTACAGTGGTGGAGATTTGATTTTCAGGCAAGCCTATGAGATTACTTTTCAGGTTCGACTTATGAGTGCTTAATTTTAACCCTTAAACACTTTTCGAGTGATTTGAATGAATCTTTTGTGAGGATGTCAATCCTTGTCGATTTTGAATTAAAGGTAATTATTTGGATGAAGGGAAACACCTAAGTTTTCGTGCTACAAAAATATGACTTATCTTGTTTGAATCTTTAGGACCCTTTGAATTGAATTATCCATGTATAAATTATCTATGAATTAGGATGAGGCATTGTTGATAGAAATTATGAATCATGGAAAGTTCGTTTTAATTGTAAGTTGAGAATTTTACTTGAGGACAAGCAAAAGCTTAAGTATGGGGGTATTTGATAAACCGTAATTATAACATATTTTAACCCCGCATTTAGCTTACTTTTGGGTGATTTATCCCTTGATTTATATAAAAAGGTGCTCTTAATCCTTTCTTTTCATGTCTTATACCCAGGAAAGCACCCAAGGATGAAAAGAAAGTAAAACGGGCCCAAAACGGAGTAAAATAGGCCTTAGCACTAAATCGACACGGCTTGGCCCAAAGTCCACACAGCCGTGCCGCGCTGATCACCTAGAGCATGGCCTCTCCCCCGATTTACACAGTCGTGCCTCATTAAGGAATCCGAACACGGCCTGAATTTGATTTACACGGGTGTGCTACATGGTCGTGCGTCTATCGTCAGAATGAGTAATTTCAGTCAGAAAAGGATACCTAGGTAGAAAGAATCGCATTCCAAAGAGCCTATATATATCCCCTAAGTGCCACCTTTGAAGAGGAGGCGAGCTAGGCCAAGGAGCCAAGCCGGAAAGGTCAGAATTGTGGGAATCGCTCGAAGTTAGCTAGTTGATCCATCCCAAGAAGCTGGAATTATACTCAAAACGGCGGAATTCTCCTTCAATTCTTTCAGGGAGTTTTAGGAATTTCTTATGTTTTGTTTTATCTTTTCTCTTGAGATGTTTTCTTCCTTAGTTATGAACTAAACCCCTCAGATACCTGAAAGGGATGAAACCTAGATAAATCTTATTATTTGATTTCTGAATTTTATGATAAATACTTAGTTTGTTCTTAATTATGCATGCTTAATCCAAATCTGATGTGCTTAGGTGGAGGAGGAATAAACCCTGCCTAAGAGTAGATCTAGCGTAATTAAGCGAAGTTGATTGAACGCCTAGAGATAGGGTTACGAGATTTTGTCGGATTAGGGTGAAACCTAATATGGGAATCCATAGATCGATTTACTGCTATTCTAGGGGGTTATTATAAGAGAACTAGAGTTCCACTAATTAACCTACGGTTAGACGTTATTCGCCTCGAGAGAGGGTTTAGCATAGGTTAGGGAGTCCTACGGATCAAGCTAAGTAAATAAATCATATGATTCAGGGTTAAATAACAAGTGAAGTCTAGGCGGATTCTTCCTAAGGGTATCGTCATAATCAATTGAGTTTTTCTTCAAGTTATTTCCCAGTTCGTTCTTTTTGTCTTAGTATTCTTAGCCTAGTTGTCGTTAATTTAGATTAAAACAAACTTCACTTTATTTTTAAAGCTAAATAATAAAAAGAAAGTTAGTATTAATACTTTTGGTTCCTTTGGGTTCGATAATCTGGTCTTGCCTAAGCTATACTACTGTTTGATAGGTACACTTGCCTTTAATCGTTGTCAAAGTTAGTTTCCAGGTTCAATCACATTCATTATAAATTTTAAAACTCTGATTTTAGCGACAGTACCCTAGGGATTGCAGTTTGGGGAAACTACTATTAAGCCAATTGCTAGAAATAATTACTAATCTACTTGAGTAAAAAATTATTAGTGTTAATATCGAAGCAAGATGATAATAAGATTAATAAATTAAATAAATTGAAATAAACCAAAATATAATAAATTAAATAAATTGAAATAAACCAAAATATACTCTTCAGTTCATATATCAGCTTCTATTATCCCTTGTCTCGACTATGCGAGTTATTTTAGGCTAGATCTTGTAACATCCCGATTTTGGGTCTAGTCAAAATAGTGGTTTTGAGACCACAATTCTGAAGTAGAAATAATTATTTTATGAACATTTTGAGGTCTATAGCATGATTTCATGATTATGTGAAAATTTCATGAAGAAATTTTATGCATAAAGTGACTAATTCTAAATTTAGGACTAAATTGAATAAGTTGCAAAATATACATTCTAGAAGCTTTGAGTATAAAATTTCCATGGATTATTAATAGGTTGCATGGGTTGCCCAAGTCGACTGTGAACCTAATGAAGGGTCGGTAAGCAGTACTTAAACCCGTAGTTATGTGATTTGATTATGTGAAATCTATACTGAACATATTACACTTAGCATGTATATTGATCTGAATGTATGAATTGTATTTGCATAATAGCATGACATTTTATGTATGTTGCATTGCATCGAGGTGGGTTGATGATTTACTGAAGGAAGTGTCTGAAAGGCTCTTAAGCCTGATATCTGGCAACTTAGTTGCAAATTTCTGATTATGTACCGCATTTGGTACAGCATGGTGTGTAGGGATGGGTGGGTTGACTTTATCCCCACTTGGTGTGTAGGGTTGGACGGAGTTGGTGTGTAGAGGCTGGTCAGTAGGACTTTTCTATTCTATTCTGATCTGCATTTTATGTCTGAAATGGGCTACGGCCCTAGAACACATCTGATTCTATATCTAAGTGGGCTAAGGTCCACACCGTTTCTGTAATGGGCTCAGATCCGAACTGTGAATTTATGTCTATTTTTTGATATTATGCTGTGTGCATATTTTCTGAGGGGATTACACACTGAGTTGCGAAAACTCACCCTTTTCTGTTTAATCTGTTCAGGTAACCCCCAACATTAGACGGATCGGTGCGGCGAAGGACTCGACGGTGACCATGGTTCTCGACTTTTACAATTTCTTATTTTTATTTATGTTTTTGATTTTATTCAGGAAAAGTTTTACTGTAAATGGCCTTTATGGGTTGTTACTTTAATTTGGGATTTTTATTTTTGATTTATAACTGCTAGCAGTAGGATATGACGCGAGTTTTCAAAATAAACAAATGTTATATCGAAACACCATGATTACGCAAACTTATTTAAATGCTTCCGTGAATTGTAAATATTTTGGAAAATGAACAGTGTTTTGAAATTCGATAATGGTGGAAACAAATAACACATTTTGAAAGTTTAATAAGACAAAGAAAAAGGGTTTTATGGTAATTATGTTTTCCAAATCACTATCATGTGACATCGCCATATTCGGCCCTAACGTCTAGGCTGGGTTTGGGGTGTTACATAAACAGAATGCTCCTCATTTTGAACACGGCCTGAAGCACGGGCCTGTCTTAGGGTCACACAAGCGTGTGACTCATTTTGCAGAAAAATTTTCTAAGTTTTCCAAAGTTCTCAGTTTAGTCCCGAACCACATCCGATGCATGTTTTGGGCCTCGTAGGCTCGTTTTAGGGATGATATGTATGTTTTTGAAAAGTTTTAAATTTGAGTGGAAATTCATGTCTCGATTTTATATGATTGCTTGCTTATAAGTCTGGTAACAACTCGTACCCTATTTCGGCGTCGAATACGAGTAAGGGGTGTTACAGATCCAATTGTTTTACCTAATAAATTATTGATGTAGGGCTTTATTCAACCAGCTCTCCATCAACCTAGTTGTGCCACTCGATGTCAAACTAACCTAATGAGCTGACAAGAACTACTTATCTCTCGACCTTACAGTCCAAATTGGTCAAAGGTTAAGGTATTCACGGATTGGCCATACTAATTTTGGTTAGTTCCCACTTAAATGACTTCTTAGGGTCGTCAAACCTAGGGTTTAAGTTCTTCCTCTCCCAAACAATTGATGCACCAAGAAACTCCATCCTTCAATCAATTAATAAGATTAGAACAGTTGAAACATGCGAGATATGTATAAAACATAAATTGATCCTAATCTTTACACAAACATTCAATTAAACAATGTTAAAGAAAGAGATATAAAGAATAGAATAAAGGAAAAGAGATGTTCATGGACTTATCAATAAAAGTGTGGCTCCAGAACAATCTTCCCTAGCAAAGTCTCACTTCGAAATAGGATCTTTCTATTACAAGAACATAAAATAAACTAAGTAAAAACTAAGAATGAAAGAAAAACCTAATAATGATTTCTACCTCCCTAAAATTGTGTCTCTAAACTGATTACAATGGCTTTTATATAGGCTAAACTCAAAATATTAAAGTGCCTAAATTATCCTTAAAGTCCTTAGAGTTTGATTAGGACAAATACTCCTAATTTCCCTCTAAAACACAATTATCTTGTGCAGGAACTTTTTAGGCTGCGCAGGGGCGGTGTTTCAACATAGACCTGCAATGTTGCTACATTCGATCTGGTGTCACGACATAGCAAGCATTTTCACTCTAGGACTTGTTTTGTCTTTTGTATTCGATGTTACGATATTGAAGTCATGACATAGGCAATAATTTCGGCCCAAATATGCATCTTTAGCTCCTGATTTGTCCTACAAGACCATGTAACCTTATTTAGATATCTAAGATGTAATAGAAACTACTAAAAAGCATAAATCATTACTTCAAGTATGAAAACATAGATATATACTAAGATAATTTAATTTACTATTAAACAAGCTACAGTTATGTGTAAAAATGGATGTTAATAATAGTATAATTCGTGGTAGATCATCCAGTCCACAAAATATTACATATAAAGCCTTGGAGTTTGCGTTTGCAAACCTTTCTTCAATGGTAGTCCATTGTGCTTCTAGCTTGACAATTCTACCATTCTTAATTTCCATTTTAGGTGACTCCTATCCGGTCAACATAGCTCTTCATACCTTCTCATAAATGGGCTTAATGTATTCATTCAAGTGTACTTTCCAGTAAGCATAATTGCCAACTTCTAGAATAGGGGGTCTTGAAATAGAATAACCTTCTATAGCTTGAATGTAGCAACACTATGAATCTCAACTAGATACTTTAACTGGGAGACTCTGATACCAATTGTTAATAATTAAGTCATTATTAAGAATGGAAGTTGTACAACCAAATTGGTGCTTAAGGTAGCGGGCACTCCTTCAAGCACCAAAGGAGAAAAAATAAATAAACAAAACACAAGAAGGTTGTTTACATGTTCGATTTTCCTATGTCTGTGTAGCTTAGCTTAGTAAGAAATATCCACTATCTTCAACAGTTACACAAAGTGAACCTACACAATCACACCCCATGATAATTTCCCTCACCCTTAAACTTTGAAGACTCGATACTCTCACCATTAATTTTACCCATTGTGAATTCAACAAGTAAAGCCACAACAAAAAGGTTTTACTATCGATATGCACTCGTAAAATAAGGTTCCTCACTTAAAACATATTAAGTTCTCAATTCTCTCCATACTTAAACCTATACACGTCTCTCAATTATAGATTTTGTCAATATTTAGTTACATAAGATCTCTCACAATCCCTATAAAATAACCATTATTTAAGCTCAATACAATATAGTAATAATAAACAAGGTAAACAAGGATTCTTTCTAGCTAAATCTTTAGAGAATTAATCCAGTCCAACTTTCTTGATTCAAAGGATTAGATAAGGGTAATATTATTCAATCTAATCACGAATATATGATTCCCCAAGAGATATGATATTCCATAATGGGCTAGATATTGTCCATATAATCATCATAGCCCAAATAATCAGTTCAATAAATTACTAACACCTTAAATATGAAAATTGTCTCCATACAGATATGGTAAGCAAATGAGTGAGCACTCCCTTTGGCACCAAATTTCCAGTTTCATATTTTTTAATAGGACCATTCCATTCCCCTAATTATGAGTTAAAGATGGCAAAACAATAACTTGGCCCTTGGTTAATTTACTACATAAGGCCTTACACATTTCTTAAATCAAATCTCACTAGTGATAACACTTTTGCAATTTAGTCTTTGTACTATAATTAATGACTTTCTTGATTTAATTACTTAACAATTAAATATTATAATTTCATGATAGATACATAAATTCTTTAATTAATATTCCCACTAATTCTTTTTTAAGAATTTTGGCTTTGAAACCGTATTTTTTGGCACCAATTAAAAACAAGTTGTTTCAAATTTTATAAATCAAAGGTTGGAAAACTTTGCAAATTTTGTCTAAAAGTAGTTTTGACTAGAAATAGGATAATCCAAATATTATTTGCATAATTTTTCTAGTCAAGGTAGACTAATAGAAAGCATTGGCTTATATAATAAGTGTTAGAGTATGCCCAAAGACTAATCATGATATGATTGTAATAACATACTTGTTTTACCTCGTTTATTAATATAAGGCATTGCCATTATTATTTCTATTTCTTTTCTGTGTATATAAATAAACTGTTTTATAATAATGTCCTAAGAACAATATGATTATTCTTAAAAGGTCCTTAGTCGAGTATTATTGTGGGCTTGGACAACAATAATGCATTAAGACTAACGTGAAGTTTATTGATGACAAAGTGTTGTCATTGACATGGGATGTCAAAATCAATACATGAGTACGTGTGTTAGAGAACAATATATTGGAATAAACCACTATGAGTATGTTTATTGGATTATTATGTAATCGCCACAACATTACTCATAGTGATTACTATTTATATGATCCTTAGACTTGGGATCATCATTGTCTCAACATCGTGAGTCGTATATTTTGATATAGTTAAACGTCCACTGTAACTTGTTGTTCTATAAAGGTTGATGATGGATATACCACAATCTATGCAGTGGGATATAGTTGATTAATATAGGATTTGTCCCTTCTACATAAAAGGAGCAATATCTTAGGCCACTTGATTGAGTGAGACTAGAAATGCATGACCATGCTCAAATAAGTTGATATGAGATATCTTACTCATTTGTTTTTCATAGTCTACTCAGGATATCAAGAAACATTAGATGGACTATGCAATTGTAACTATTCCATGATTTGTGTCCATTTTAGATATAAAGGACAAAAGGATTTAATACATGAAGGGTTAATCATTGCTAGATGTCACTCATTGTTTGTAATATTAGAATTGTTCTGGTATTACTGTTAATGTTACAAGAACCTACAAGGTTACCTTCTATAGTTGAAACGAACGGAATCCAAACATAGTTGGTATTGTTTTTAGCTTTCACATGAATTAAATTGATTATAGAATTAATTTAATTGGGCAGTTAAATATCGAACGAATTATATGTACAAGTATGTTGTACACATAATGAGAACATGGTTAAATTGATATATATGAATTTGATTCGTATAAAATTTAACTAAACATAATTTACCAAAATGCTTGTCATAATTATTGTAATTGTAATTTTTCGGTCAAACATGATTATAATTATGGTAATTATAATTATTATATTCGATTAATTATTATAATGAATTTTGATTCATATTAAAATATCAACTATTCCTGAATTAGGAAAGATAGGGTTTTTATGAAAAACCTAATATACCTAAAATAAAAAGAGTAAGGTCTAGCAGCTTTTATATAGTGAATTCTCTCTGAAAAGTTTAAGAGAGTTCTTGCTGTTCGTTGTCACACTAGGTGGATTACGTAGAGGTCGAAACTTTTCGTAATGGCTTGGCATCGACATACAATTGAGTAATCAGTTTCCCAACAATTATCTTTGGTTTTTCAGAAGATTAAAGGTAATCATTCATACCCTTCTCACCCTGATTCGTTCCTCGTACATGGATCCCTGGATGTGATCACCAGATTTAATTTTTTCCATTGTGCCATGGGGTGTACTGATGTTCTTACAATAAGATCACCACTCTTGTATGAAATATTCTAATTGAGTATGTGTAACGTAGTGATCGTGTATTTTGAATTCAGGATCATATTATGTATGTTTATAATAGTACACGTGATATGGCTTGGAATATGGTCTATAATTAATAGTTTTATAAAGTTTTGAGATATATTAAAATTTTGAAATTTAATTTAGAAGCCATGAACCAAAGATCTCGTGAGTATGGAAATAGAAATATTAATGCATTTGACCCATTTAGGTGATGGACATAGTTTTAATCAAAATTAATCACTATTAAAAAATGATGAGTTATGTCTCTTGACTACCAAAAGTTATGTTACTTAATTATTAGCAAATAGTCATGATTGTTTTAATTAAATATCTATTCAATAATTATAATTATTGTTAAAAGATGTGACTATTCATTTGGATAGCTATACTTATATGAAGAGACATAAGAGTTCTTACAAATAAGACTTAACATTCACTTTTATAGACACATCAAGACATACTCAAAACTCAGAAATAAAGTTTCTTTCTATGCTCCTCCATCTTTTAATATTCCTAAATTATTCTATAAAGAATTAATGCAAAAGTTTTTTATAGAATTTAATATTTTTGCTATACTCTTGCTCAAATTTTAGTGGGATTGTTTTCGTTAGTGAAAATCCTAGAAAACCATTGCGTAACTCCCCAAAATTTTTGGCAAAACATCAAGTAACGCCTGAATATCATTAGTTTTAACCCAAAATTTAAGAAGCCAGAACTAAGTTGAAAGGAATAGCAAATTCTAAGATCCCCATAGGGAAATATAGAAATTTAAGTGGTAAGATTTTGATTAGTTTAATCCCAATTTTGGTTTGATTAGGATGGAATTGACTAGTCCCAAAATGGGAGACAAAATGATTAAGAAGGGATGATAGATATGGTTGGCAAGTACTGTGCCTAAGGAAATATATCTAGCTTGAAAGGAGGTAGAATTTTTTAAATTCTATTGAAAAATTCCTTCTCTTCTTTGAATAATCTTTTTCAGTCGTCCTGAAAAAGAAAGGGAATGCAGACAAAGGGAGCTCTGCATGCAGTAGCAAAGGTGTGGGTTTAAGGTTGCTAAAGGGGATATGGGGAAACTAGTAAGTCTCTTTAGTTCCTTCTATGATTAGGAATTGAAGAAAGAAATTGAATGAGATTATCAAAACTTCTTTATAATTTACCACCATTGGTTTAAACACAACATGGTTGTCATGCTAGGTTGCCAGGACAAAGGAGGCTCTAGTGTTTGGACTAGCTAAGCTGTCAAGGATAAGAAAACAAGGTGAATATCTGTGCTCTTACTTCTGGTTGCTAAATGTTGTTAAGAGAAATTGACATGTTAATGCTAATCGTATTAGTATTTGATTGTTGAATGATTATCTGGTGTAGTGCATTGCTTAATGATGTTTTACATGGTATGTATGAATAGTATAAGAGGGGAGACTAACATTGGGTTAGACGAAGTTAGGTAGGGAAAGAGGGATGAATCTGTTAGATACTGCCATATGGTCTTGCTGAGTGCAAATATGATAGGTGAAGCTTCGGGCCTTGCAGAAGGGACACTATAGTGTTCAAGCATCAAGGTATAAGACGATGAATAGAAAAAAAGGTTGGAATACGACGGGGAGAGTGGACAAAAGATCATGGCTAGGCTGTGGGACTAATCAAAAGCTATACGCCTAAAATGAGTAAGACAATAGCTGAAAGATGTTATGGCATCATTATAAAATGAGTAAGACCATAGCTGAAAGATGCCATGGCATCATGACAGAAATAAGTAAGACCATGGCTGAAAGACACTATGGCATCATATGAAAGCATGCCAGAATGGCTGATTAAGACTAAGACCATAGCTGAAAGACGTTATGGCAACCTTCGATAGTTCACTGGGACAGAAAAAAGGGAATGGTTTGTTGAGATGGTAAAAACGAGAAATCTACCAGAAAGTTAGACATGGGGATCATAATTGGAAGAAACGCGGTCCATAAAGGATGTCTAGGGTGAATGCAAAGTTCGCGGTATGAACGAAAAAAGAAACTCCTCAGGAAATGAGGTAGACATGGTGTTCTCAAATACTAGTCCATTGAGAAAGCTGGGGATTCCACACAATTTAAATAGGCCCAAATTAGTTTTGGGTAGGATGCAGTCATACATTGAAAGTTGATAAAATTCAATCAAGGGATTTAATAAGCTGATTAAGGTCTCAAGGGTTGGAATGTATGCCCAAGGCCAGATGGCCAACAAATTTTGCCAAAGATTAGTGGAAAATTAAGGTCAGATATAACTATGGGGAATGGCAGAGATCTTGTTGAGCTTTCACAGGTCAAAATTTCATGTTCTAAAAAGCCTCCATAGGAAATAGATCAACGAAGCAAGATTTTTAGTACTGTTAACGAGCCCTAGTACTTCAAGGCAGTGAAGACATTAAAATTTGGGAAAGTTCGCAAAAGTCAAAATCACTTAGGAAGCCCCCAAGTGTCTCCCTTGTAACACCCATAACCCGTACTCGCCATCGGATTAAAGTTACGGTGTATTACCATACGATCCAAAACAATCAGTAGTAGATAGAATCAGGTTGTCAATTTAATTAATAGAATTTTATAATAATTCATATAAGAATAATACATACATTTATGGGCCTTAAATCGAGATTATGAGGCCTTAAAATTAGTTTAGGAACAATTAGGGACCAATTTAAAACAAATCAGAAGATTTATGAAAATTATGAAAAATTTCAAAACAGGGGTCACATGGCTATGTGACAGAGCTCAGACCGTGTGGTTCCAAACATGGCCGTGTGGCCAACTATGTGTCAGACTATGTACCTTCCGAAATGCCCTCACACGGCCATGTCGTAGGTCGTGTGCTAAATCGTGTGAAACTTGCACCTAACACATTCAGGGCACACGCACATATGGGTTTCACGTGTGTGACACACGGCCGTGTAACAGCCTGTGTCCCAGGCAGTGTGTAAGCAAAAATATCCTAAAACATGCTCATTTCATATACAAATTCTTAAGTACTTAATTATACACTTACACATATATTCGCAAGACTTTAGAGTACATTTTAAAATACTCCAAATCAAGTTAAACAATCAACCTATGTGCCTAACCAATGTGTCATGATTGACTCCACATTTCAATTACATACAAATCCATTATCAAGCTAAACTTTCAAACCATAAATGCATACCATCACTAATAACAAAACTTATCAATTCATGCTTTATTAGCATTATCTACTCATGCCTCAACTACAATTACGCATAAAAGCCTCAAATAGCTACTTGGCACAACAACGATTCAAGAACATCAAATAAAACATAAGTATTTAAAACTATCACCAAATATTCACTATTAGCCTATTTTAATCTGCAACATGTTTCAATTGACTTGCTATGGATCCTATAATATCATAATTAACTCAAACCAAATTTATCATGCTTAGACTCAGGATGAAACATGCATACTTCACTTAATTACTCCTATCACAAAATCAAATGCACAACGCACATGCATTTCAAATACTATGAACCATTACAAAGCATAACTAGATGTTCCTATTACATGCCATATAAGCCAAGATGTATTCAAAAGCCACCAAATGATCCTTTGATAGTGTGATTTCTTTGAGCTAATATGATTTCCTGATCCACATGTAGAAATAAGACAAATAACACGAGTAAGCTTTCGTAAAGCTTAGTAAGTTTGTTGATTGAACTGTAAATCTTACAAAATTAAAAAAGAATTCAAATAACAAGATTAAAGAACAGAGTTCCTGTCACAAGGTTATTTTCAGAGTTCCTGCCAATCACAGCTCACAACATGTGACTATTGCACAGTACAATAGAACAAATCAGTTTCCATATTTCAATAACTTTTAGAGATCAATAAACATAGCCCGATGAACGTTAAGTGGATATGAGTATACGGTTAACCAGCCAGCACACCAAATGCTCGTATGAGCCAGCCCATCCAGCACACCAAATGCTCGTATGAGCCAATCCATCCAGTACACCAAATGCTCGTACGAGAAAATCCATCCATCACACCAAATAACACTGTAATATATCACAAAAGTCCACAACAGATGCAGGACCTTGGCATATCCAATGAATAAAGAATATACAAAATCATCTCCACTGCTCAACTCAACCCCATACCATGTGCAATATAACCTATTGACATGCTAATTGTACTCTATCCTATGTTCATCAGTCAGAGCATTCCATTACAGAGCAATACATGAATATATCACTATCTCATATTTCACATGTAAGATTAGATCAACAACAAAACATTCATTGGCTCAGAATATCTCAATCAATGATCGATCCATATAAATTTATTATTTCCATTTTCAATTACATGCATCAATATATTATTCAACATTCAAAAATTAAATTAATATAACATACACTTAAATTGTATTAAAATTAAACCGAAAGAACTTACCGACTATATTACAGCAATGACAAAGGTGCAAGGATTATTTGGTAATTTCTCTTTCCCTCGGTTTTCCACTAGTTCTTGATCTAAAATAACAATTTTATTCAATCCACAAATTCCAACAACAAAATTAACTCATTTTTATGCAATTATGTCTTTTTTAAATTTTATGAAATTGCCCCCCAATATATTACTTTTATTCAATTTAGTCCTTAAGCTCAAAACTTGCAATTTAACATTTTTTAACCACAATTAATTTCAGCCAAATTATTCAATACCTATCTACAACTCCTACTTGTTGTTATTTCACACCAGGTCCTTGTACTTTTACTTTTTTCACATTTTGGTCCTTGAACATTAAAATTAACAAAAACTACTTTACAAAATAGTCCTATTTAGAAACCGAGGTTAATATTTTACCATAAAACTTCAAGAAAACTCAAATTCATCAATGGCACAATCCATAACATTTGACAATTTTACAAATTAACCCTTGAGTTAGCTAGATTAAGCTAATACAAGCTCAAAAATATAAAAAAATTACTAAAAACGGACATCAAACATGTACCCAATAGAGAAACCTAACTAGCTGAAGCTTGCTCTCCCTTTAACAATGGTGTTTTGGCCTTTGGAAGAAGAAAAGAACAAAATTTCATATCCAATTTGGCTTTTATTTCATTTAAATTTTATTTATTTACTTAATTATTATTTTACCCTTAGTTAATTCTTGAAAGTTTAGCTAAATGAAAGCTAAAACTGTCCACTATGGGTAATGGTGGTTTATTTACCATCCAAACCCCTTTAATTTACCCCTTTTAACTAATAAATCTATCTTTTTTCATATTTACAATTTAGTCCTTTTTACTTAATTAACCATCCAAACAATAAAATTTCCTAACCAAATTTTAGCACGACACTAATGACCCTTGAAACATCGAAGTTGTGGCCCTGAAACCACCATTTTCGATCATACTGGAAAATAGACTAATTAGTAAATCCTATTAGGATCTAATTGTTATTTACCACAATCTAAAGAATTCCACATCATTTCTATTATTAGGCCATTTAAGGAGGGTCCAATTACACAATTGATCCTTCAATTATATTAAATTCCAATTAAACAAGCTTATTTAAAATTTAGCCTTAAACTAAATAGGACTAAATGAATAAATAACCCAAAGGTTAGTGGAATGATTGACATCCACCAGCGCTTGGACTTTTTGTCCATGGTTTAATAAGCATTTTGGTCCTTTTACTATTTTAAATCTATAGCAATTAACTTTTACCTCTTTTACAATTAAATCTAGTGGGAAAAAGAAACTGTCAAAATCTTTCCATTTCTTTTGAAACTCTTCCCACTTGACACTAGAAGGATTCATTTTATTGAAGCCCAAGTTTTCTTTAATGAACTCGCGTAGATAGTTGAAGTGTAACACCCCTTACCCATATTCAACGCCGGAACAAGGTATGAGGCATTACCTAACTTAAACTCATGCATACATACAATTTTGAATCATAAACGTCCGTTCAAATTTAAAACTTTTCAAACTCCCTCTTAATAACCTTAAAATAGGCCTACGAGGCCCAAAACACATCTTAGAAACATTTCGAGATCAAATCGAATTCCTTGGAAAACTTTAGAAAATGTTATCAAAATAGGGCCATAAACCCGTGTGGAAAGGAACACGCCCATGTTGGCAGGTCGTGTTATCACACATACCTATGTCCCTTGTCCGTGCAGATTTATTTCTCAATTCGAGCCTACAGGGGGTTTTACATGGCCTGACACACGTTCGTATCCTTTACACGACCAGGACACGGCCTTGTCTTAGCCCGTGTGTGAAAACATTATCATTCTATTTTTGACGTCATCATCTCTATGAGGTCACACGGCCAAGGCACATGCCCGTGTCACTAGACCTTGTGGCGAATTAAATTCCTAAATTCAGGTGCAGACTTCACACGGCCTGGGCACATGCCCATGTCCTAAGACCGTGTCTTCTACACGATTGAGACATACGGCCGTGTCTCAGCCCGTGTGGTTACTACTGGGAAATCTATTTTGCCAACTTAGGATGCAGGGGGACACACGACCAAACCACATGCCAATGGGACAGACTGTGTGTCACACACGGCCTACACACACGCCCATGTGTCTACCCGTGTGCACAAGATGTGTCTACCCGTGTGCACAAGAATAAGGCTATTTACCGATCCCTTTTTCCACCCTTACTTGCACCAACATAAGCCACATCAACAACCTACTCATTCATGTAATAAAGTACCACATACTCAACCATGCAATTTGCGCATCCATGAAAAACATCATCATTTTCATAAAACAATAATAAGTAATAGCCATCAACCGTGGCCATATACAAAATGAATTGAGTAACATTAATAGCCAACATCTTGGCTAACCAATACGACATATAGCAAAATAACCAAGTTCCTATACAAGCCATACCCAAAACAATCAAACTTTACTATACCAACAAAATAGCTTGATAGTGTGAACCGAACTCCGACATTCCACGATCCCAGAGCTAGCTTGGCGACACTACAAGGAAAGGGAAAAGAGAGGGAGTAAGCATAAAGCTTAGTAAGTTTGCATGCAATGAATAGCAACAAAAAGGCTTATGGTAACATCCATTCATCACACTAAATAATAACACAAGTTCTCAAGCACAACAGCATAACTTACTCATGCATACTCTTACCAAATCGCACATCACATTTTGCATTCATTTCTCGTAAGTTACTCATGGGTACCTGTATCACTTCATCACATAACTTTAGCACTTTTACTCTCTTGAACATAGACTTAGCTCTTTATTCTATTGAACCACTTGGAATATCGAAGGATACCTAAACTCGTCATACACGTAATACAATGCCAATGCCATATCCCAGTTATAGTCTTACATGGGATCACATCTAGATGCCGATGCCATATCCCAGATATGGTCTTTCACGGGATCTCATATTGATGTCGATGCCATATCCCATATATGGTCTTATACGAGATCATATAGATGCCATGTCCCAAACATGGTCTTATACGATTTTCTTATTCGATACCGATGCCATATCCAGATATGGTCTTATACGGAATTTCAATTCAGTGCCGAGGCCATGTCCCAGACATGGTCTTATACGGGACCTAATGAATCTCATGTCTTGACAATGGTATACTTTCTATTCCGAAGGTCAACCAGGACTTTCACATAATAAATTTTCATCATACTCTCATTACACATCATTGATCAATTTCCATAGAAATAATATACATTTCATGTAATCTCAAGCACATCAATGCATAATAGCCTGATGTTGAATTATTACACACAAACTTACCTCGGTACCAAAATGTGCCAATTTGAAATTCTAATCTGAAACCTTGCCTTTTCCTTGGTCAAGGTTAATTCCACGTTCTTCTTGATCTATAATAACAAAGTCACTCATTTAATCACTACATTGATCAAGACATTTCAAAAGTCATACTTTGGCAAAATTATCGTTTTGCCCTTAGACTTTCATAAAATTATAGTTTTGCCTCTAGGCTCGTAAATTGATTCTAATCAAATTTCCTCCTTTAACAAGCCTAGCTGAACATTTATTACTCTTGTAGCAATTCACAGTACCAATTATTTCACACATTTACCACCTATTTTATAACCTTTACAAAAAGGTCCTTTTAAGTGTTTTCATGGAGACTCCTTTCATATCAGTTGTTTATTTAACAACTAAGATTCATTTTCTTCCATAAAATTTCAAAAATAAACAAGAATACTCACATGGCAAAACCTAGACTCTTAACCATTTTGCAAAACAGTCCCATCATTAGCTAGACTAAACTTTAAGTGTTCGAAAAACAGAAAAATCATCAAAAATGATCATCAAGATGACTTACTTGCAAGGATGAAGAGTTGCTGAAATTTTTGAGCTCTCCAAACCCCTATTTTGCTGATATTTTCGGTGGTAGAAGGAAAGGAAGAAGGATGATATCATTTTCTTTTTATTTTATCTTATTACTCAATTAAGTCACCAAACACCACCTAACCATTGACCATTCTCATCTTTGTCTCTATGGTCGGCCTATTCATCCCTAAGGGTCTAATTGCACATTAGGGACCTCCAACTTATTATTCTATTTCTATTTGACACCTCAAGCTTGTAAAAAAAACTTTTTCACTTTATGCGATTTAGTCATTTTTCGCAATTAAGTATGAAATCGCTAAAATTAATGCAGCAAAATTTTCATGCGCTCATATATTCATGCTATAGCTTATAAAATAATATTAGGAAAATTTTCTCCAACCTCAGATTAGTGGTTCCGAAACCACAGTTGTGACTAGCCTCAAAATCGAGTTGTTACAATTCTCCCCCTTAAGGATTTTCGTCCCCGAAAATCTTACCAGTAAAAAGGTTGGAATATTGGTTTCTCATAGCCTCCTCAGGCTCCCATGTAGCTTCTTCTACCCCATGTCTTTGCCATAGTACTTTCACAAGAGCTATACTTCTATTTCTTAACTGTTTGACTTCTCGTGCCAAAATCTTGACCGGCTCTTCGCTATAAGTCATGTCGAGTTGAATTTCAACCTCTGTCGGTGTAATCACATGCAAAGGGTCTGATCGATAACGACGCAACATAGACACGTGGAATACATCATGGATCTTTCCCAACTCAGACGGAAAAGGTAAATGATAAGCCACTGACCCAATCCTCTCGGTAATCTCATACAGTCTGATAAAGCACGGACTAAATTTGCCTTTTCGGCCAAATCTGAGAACTTTCTTCCATGGTGACACTTTTAAAAATACCTTATCATGAACTTGAAACTCAATCTCTTTTCGTTTCAAATCCGCCTAGGACTTTTGTCTATCGGAAGCAGCTTTTAAATAATCACGTATCACTTTTACTTTCTCTTCGATTTCCTTGACTAAATCGACTCCATGAATATGATTCTCTCTGAGTTCGGTCTAATACAATGGCGTACGAAACTTACGCCCATACAATGCCTCATAAGGTACTATTTTCAAACTCGACTGAAAACTGTTATTGTAGGCAAACTCTACTAATGGTAAGTACTTTTCCCAATTACCTTGGATTTCCAAAACACAGCATCGAAGCATGTCTTCAAGTATCTGTATTACCCTCTCCGACTGGCTGTCTATTTGCGAATGGAAAGCTATACTAAAAATCAACTTTGTGCCCAAGGGCTCTTGCAACGTTTTCCAAAACCGTGATGTAAATCTCGGATCCCTATCCGAAATAATTGACAACGGTACTCCGTGTAATCTCACAATTTCTGACACATAGAAATCCGCCAACTTATCAAGCGAATAATCAATGCGTATCAGTATAAAGTGAGCCGACTTTGTAGGTCTATCAATTACAGCCCATACAACATCTTTCTTTTTCGGTGTCAAGGGAAAACCAGTCACAAAATCCATAGCAATACGGTCCCATTTCCACTCGGGAACCATAATAGGCTGAAGTAGACCCGAAGGTACTTGGTGTTCAACTTTCACTTGCTGACAAATCAAGCATCTTGATACAAACTCGGAAATAGCTTTCTTCATACTCGGCCACCAATACCATTTCTTCATGTCATTATACATTTTTGTGTTGCCTGGATGTACAGATAAACATCCACTATGTGCTTCGTGCAAAATTTTCCGAATAAGCTCATCATCTCTGGGTACAGAGACCCTATCTCAAAACATCAAACTTCATTCGAAATTAGTCCGAAAGTCTAACTCAACACCCAACTCACACTGAACTCTCTTGGCCTGCAAATCGCTGTCTCCCTTCTGAGCTTCACAAATCACTTGGAGAAACATCGGTCTAGCTCTCAACTCGGCTAGAATAGAACCATCATCTGACAAAGCCATTCGTGTATTCATGGCTCTCAATGTAAACAAGGATTTCCTACTCAAGGCATCAGCGACCACGTTCGCCTTTCCCGGATGGTAGTCAATCACTAGCTCGCAATCCTTTATCAACTTTAACCATCTCCGTTGCCTTAGGTTCAACTCCTTTTGAGTCATCAAGTACTTTAGGCTTTTATGATTAGTAACCAACCGACATTTCTCACCATACAAATGGTGTCTCCAAATCTTCAACGCAAACACAATGGCGGCTTGCTCCAAATCATGGGTTGGATAATTCTTCTCGTGTGACTTTAACTATCTAAAGGCATAAGCTATTACTTTGCCTTCTTGCATGAGTACACAACCCAATCCATTCAAGGATGCATCACTATAGACCACAAGTTATTTTCCTGATTCAGGTTGTACTAAAACTGAAGCTTCAGTCAACCATGCCTTCAATTTCTCAAAACTCTATTGGCACTTTTCTGTCCACTCAAACTTCACATCTTTTTACAATAGTCTCGTCATCGGAGTAGCATGGAAAATCCCTTAACAAACCGTCTGTAATACCCAACTAGGCCCAGAAAACTTCTAACCTCGGGTACGTTCCTTGGTGGTTTCCAATCCACGATTGCTGAAATCTTACTCAGGTCAACTCTAACTCCATCTCCTGAGACAATGTGCCCCAAAAATCCAACTTTTTTAAGCCAAAATTCACTTTTACTAAACTTGGCATGTAACTGATTATCTCGTAAAATTTGAAAGACTGTCCTCAAATGCTGAATATGCTCGTTAGTAAATCAATATACCATCAATAAATACTACAACAAATTTATACAAGTACGGTTGAAACATACGGTTCATTAAATCCATAAACACGACAGGGGCATTTGTTAAACCGAAAGGCATGACTAAAAACTAGTAGTGACCATACCTTGTCTGAAATGTAATTTTTGGCACATCTACGTCTTTGACTCTCAACTGATAATATCCAGACCTCAAGTCTATCTTGGAAAACACAGTGACTCCCTTCAATTGGTCAAACAAATCATCGATCCTTGGCAAGGAATACTTGTTCTTTATGGTTACCTTATTAAGTTGCCGATAATCTATACATAACCTCATGGAACCATCTTTCTTTTTCACAAATAATACGGGAGCACCCGACGGGGAATAACTTGGTCTTGCAAAACCTTTATCCGTCAACTCTTGTAACTGTGCCTTCAATTCTTTCAACTCGGTTGGAGCCATTTTGTATGGAGCAATTGAAATAGGGGCAGTACCAGGGACTAACTCAATACCAAATTCGATCTCTCTCACTGGAGGCAACCCTGGCAATTCTTCCAGAAATACATATGGATACTCACATACTATGGGCACTGATTCAATTCTTAACCCAGTCTCTTTGGCATTCATCACAAAGGCAAAAAATATTCATATCCCTTTCTTACATATTTCTGAGCAGACATATAAGAAATTATTACAGGTAATCTGTCCTTTTCATCTGATTCAACATGAAGAGTATCCCCATTTTCACATTTCAATTTAATATATTTATTTCCACAATTTACTATCACATCATGTGTAGTTAACCAATCCATACCAAGAATTACATCGAATTCATCAAATGGTAATAGCATGAGATTTGCTGGAAAATAATGGCATCTAATCATCAAAGGGAAATCTTTGCATACTTTATCAACTAACACACATTTACCTAGGGGATTTGACACTCTTATCACAAATTCTGTAGACTCTATAGGCATATTCATACTAGATACTAATTTCATGTAAACATATGAGTGGGTAGATCCTGGATCAATTAAAGTTACAACATGAGTATTATAGAGAGAAAATGTACCCGTGATCATATCAGGGGATGATGCCTCTTCGTGAGCGTGAATAGCATAAGTCCTCACAAGCGCTCTACCCTTAGATTTTGCAGTCTGCTTTCTAGGTGTATTCTTACTACTCGTTCCATTTTCTAGATTTCTCTGTGACCTTCCTCTAGTAGTACTTCCCGATCTTGCACTCTGAGATTTCTCTTTTTCAACCATCTCGGGGCAATCTCTAATAAAATGATCTGGGGATCCAAACATGAAACAAGCTCTCTCGTTTACTCGGCAGTCCCCGGGGTGATGTCTACCACACTGTGGATATTCTGGTCTACTTGTTCGAGCGTTACTAACACTAGCAACCGAAGTGGTCTAGGCATTAGACCCCCAGTACTATTTTCCCTTACTTCTGTTTGAAAACACAGCTGAAGTAGCTGATCGAGTAGTAAACTCTCTTGATTTCTCGGATAAGGATTGAAATGAATTACCCAATTGTCTTTTCCTCAAGTCACGAGACTTGATTTTAGCTTTTCTTTTCTCTTGGGCCAACTCATTGACCTTGCAAGCTTTATCTAATAACACAACAAATTCCTTTAGTTCTAGGACACCAACAAACAAGCGGATATCCTCATTTAACCCGTCCTCAAACCTTTTACACATAATGGCTCCAGTGGATACACGCTCTAGAGCGTACTTACTGAGCCTTACGAACTCACAATCATATTCGATTACCGTTATTCGACCTTGTTTTAGCTCAAGGAATTCCTTTCTTTTCTGGTCGATGAACCTTTGGCTAATATACTTCTTTCAGAACTCTTCTTGGAAAAATTCCCAATTAACTCTATCCTTTGGTACAATCGACACAAGGGTGTTCTATCACTGGTAAGCCAAATCTCTTAAGAGAGACACTACACATTTCATGCACTCTTCAAGTGTGTAAGACAACTCATCGAATACCCTAATGGTATTTTATAACAAGAACTCTACCCTCTCCGAGGCATCATCTTTATTAGGTTGAAATTCCTTAGCTCATTACTTCCGAATTCTATCAACAAGGGGCTTTTCCCTTCTTACCACTTTTACAACTTAGGGAGCTACAGGGGTAGGCTGAGGAATAGGTGGGGGTGGGGATGGAGGTGGAGGGGGTTGCGCATTCGGGTTCGTTCGAATGAACTCTATATACCAATCATTCATCATATGAAGAAAGGCTTCCCTCACCTCTTCTCCTCCTCTCTAACTTACAGTCGCTGGACTATTCTTATTTTTAATTGGTACCATCTCTTGGGCAGGGACCGGCGCGTTACTCTCTACATCATCCTCCATTGCTCCGTCGGGATCCATTTACAATATGAAAACATAATTTAAATCATCAGGAGTCGTCACACTATCATTATATAAATACTCATACGTATAGCACTCGTGCATATGCTACGTTAGTCCAAGAATCAACTAAACCGTAGCTCTGATACCATCAAATGTAACACCCTTTACCCGTATCCGACGCCTGGACAGGGTACAAGGCATTACCGAACTTAAACTCATGCATAAATACAATTCCAAATCATAAAAGCTCATTCAAATTTAAAACTTTTCAAACTCCCTCTTAATAACCTTAATATAGGCCTACGAGGCCCAAAACACATCTTAGAAACATTTCGAGATCAAATCAAATTCCTTGGAAAACTTTAGAAAATGTTATCAAAACAGGGCCACATGCCCGTGTGGAAAGGACCACGCCCGTGTAGACAGGCTGTGTTATCACACACGCCCATGTCTCTTGTCTGTGCAGATTTATTTCTCAATTTGAACCTACAGGGGTTTTCACATGGCTGACACACGCCCATGTCTATGGCCCGTGTCCTTCACACGGCCAGGACACGGCCGTGTCTTAGCCCGTGTGTGAAAACATTATCATTCTGTTTCTGACGTCATCATCTCTATGAAGTCACACGGCCAAGGCACAGTTTGTGTCCCTAGACCGTGTGGCGAATTAAATTCCTAAATTCAGGTGCAGACTTCACACGGCCTGGGTACATGCTCATGTCCTAAAACCGTGTCTTCCACACAGTTGAGACACATGGCCGTGTCTCAGATAGTGTGGTTACTACTGGGAATTCTGTTTTGCCAACTTAGGATGCAGGGGGACACACGGCCAAACCACATGCCTATGGGGTAGACACACGGCCTACACACACGCACATGTGTCTACCCGTGTGCACAAGAACAAGGTTATTTACCAAGCCCTTTTTGCCACCCTTACTTGCACCAACATAAGCCACATCAACAAACCTACTCATTCCTGCAATAATGTACCACATACTCAACCATACAATTTGCACATCCATGAAATGCATCATCATTTTCATATAACAATAATGAGTAATAGCCATCAACCGTGGCCTTATACAAAATGAATTGAGTAACATTAATAGCCAACATCTTGGCTAACCAATATGACATATAGAAAAATAACCAAGTTCCTATACATGTGATAAACTGAAACACCCCACACCCGGCCCACGAGCCTGGACCGGATCTGGTATGTTCCTCAAGTAAACCGATTCAAATTCTTTCGTTACTTTGTGAAAAACTTGTGTGATTTTAAAAAAAAAATTGTTTAGGTTGGGCTTGTGTTAAAAAAGCAGATTTGATTTTTATATTAGAAAACCTCTTTTTTATTTTAAGTAATAAATATATCGAGTATATTTTAAAATAAAATACTTAGTCTTTAACTTAATCAAAATTTGTAACACAATAAAACAACAAGTAGAAATAAAATCGTTCATCATGGCCTTATGGCCTTATTACATCAATAATTTCCAAACTTAAAACTTAAAGAACTTTATAAAAATAAAGGTCCAATTCGTAAATATTTTCTTTGCTATGCATGGCCACCTTTAGCTCCCCCACCCGGTCCATTTTCGCTCATCACAGAAAAATGGTCCTCAAAGGGTGAGTCAATGACTCAATGTGTACACCAACTAACAAACAATATTTCAGGCATACATATTCATATCAGAACATATACATATCAAAATGATGCAACCCAAACCCAAGCCTAATTATCCATCCGCTACACACCACCCGTACCTGCCAATCACACCGTGGGGACTACTAAGTCAACCCTCCTTCCGCTACACCACCGAAAGCGATCGCTCTGATCGCGTGCTCATCGCCTATATACGTTGTGTCATTAGACACTATGTTCAGATAATGTAACCGAAGTTACCATGTTCACTTAATGTGACCGTAGTCACCATATTTCGTTGGTGAGACCGAAGTCAACACCTTCATTGGTGAGACCGAAGTCAACACCTACTCTTCCCCTTTCACAAATATCCCATATGCCCCAAATATTTATACATATCTTATTTCTCATTCATATTACATATTCAAAATATATATATATAACATATTCGTAATCCTATCGGAAGTAGGAACGTACCTGGGTACTTTTACCACATTTGTGGCACTTAGCCACATTCTTATTCGCATGCACATTTATATATATATATAAATATATATATATATATAAATAATTGCCGTAATATATTGAGAGTTAGTGTGGGTACACACCTGATTCGCTTAAGGTTTCCAAATCCCGAAAAGCTTGATCTAATGCCTTAGATCTTAATTCTCTTGAAACTCTCAAATTCTGAAATCCTTGTATCCCTCTTAGATTCTTAAATCCCGAAATTCACCGAATAACTAGAGAACACGCGGCCTATGGTGTACCTTCGGGAAAAGAACTTCTCCTTCTTGGTAGTCGACACTTAGTAAATCCCGAAAGATCTCTTCAAGGTTTCGGCAACCATGAACATTAATGGAATTAGCCCTAGATTTTTATAAGTCTAAAGTATAAAAGAATGGAAACCAAACTTGGATCTTACCCTTATTTGAAGAAATCGATTGCACCTTCACTTCAACCTTCGGCTATGGCCTTGATCTTAGCAAGCTTTCGGCTTTTGGAATATTGAGAGGAGAAGAATGAAGAAGAAAAGAATAGGGGTTGCAGAGAAAATTCGGCAGAGGTTATCAAGGAAGAGTAAATAATGCTGAATGGCCTCTCTTTTTCTTTTAAAGCCACATTTACCTAGCTCCCCTTTTTACTTAAAAACCAATAATTTTCCAAAGCTTTCTTCTTCCATCCTAAAATTCTAAAAACCCTTAATACACTTCCAACACTGCCAAAACCTACTAACTCATGAATTATGCACAAACGCATAACCCCTAATCTAGGATGTTACAGTTCTACCCTCCTTAAAAATAATTTCGTCCTCGAAATTACTTACTAATGATCGTACCATCCTTCTCACACGCACTATGCTTACGCTGCGCACTCGATCTTAATAGAACCATCATACTTTCTAGGCACAATCTCTAAGTTCCGTCCCCTAGAACTTATTTCTAACGTCGCGATTTAATCAGTTAACGAGTTTTATGCATCAAAACTTTTGTTTCAACGATTAATCGCATGAGCGATTTATGAAAAAGTATTTAAGAGTGGTTCTTTCGTATTCATACATGCACTCAGTCTTTTCATTCATTCATACATCTAACAATCAATTATGAACTTTCGTTCATTCAGAGAAATGTTGTAGTTTTCATTGTTGTTGTCTTTCCACTACCTAGGGGTATTTTCGTAATTTTGTCCTACAGTGGTATTTTTGTAATTTGTCAAAATAAGGTTCCTTGGTGATTTTGTCAATAAGGGTATTTTGGTAATTTTGAAATCCCAGGGGCCTTTCAAGTAATTTTGAAATTCGGGGTATTTGGTAATTTTTTTACAAACCAGGTAAATTTGTAAAGTTTAATAATTGAGGGTATTTCAAAATTTGCAAAACTTTTGAGGTTCTTTTTGAGCATTTGTTTTTCAAGTCGGTGATGTCGCAAAAAATTTTAAAAATCAGGTCATTTTGGTAATTTTGTAAGTTAGGGGCAATTTTGTAATTTTCCAAAATCAAGGTATTTTTGATATTTTGCAAATTAGAGTTTTGAACATTTTATAAAGTAATGAAATCTTGATAAGAACTGTGGGTATTTTGGGAATTTCATAAACCAAGGGTATTTTTGTAATTTACCACTAGGGGTATTTTTGTAATTTCATAAATCAAAAATTTTTCGAAAAATTTTGTAAAAATAGTTCTCACAAATTGAAAAGGTAATTTTAAGAGTTTTAAAACTAGGGGTTTTATAAAACACATGGCTAGTTCCCTTTCGGGTTTTAGTTATTGTGTTTAGCCTATGTCCGAGCCCTCTTGGTCAGGGTGAACCAAAGCTACGGACCAGGTAGGATTCCTGCGAAGAGGAGGTGAGTCACTAGGACTACTTAAATACCAAGCTCCCACCGAAACCATTCCTAGACATGCGCACAGGGGTTACCACACCCTAGCTCAGTGACTTAGCCATAGGTTTGTTTAGTGTATTAAGTCTTATTGTTTTGTGTTTGAGTAGTCTAATCCTAGGGTTCAAGTTCCTATCATACTATTCTACGTTCCATGCCTTTTTTACCCTTCTAATGTTCATAACATAATTCACATAATCACCCAAATGGTTAGGGGTACTTTACCGGTGGATCATGGGTCGGAGACTTAGGTGCCATGCCAGAGAACTGTTTAATTTCAAAAAAATCATTTGGCTCGCTTTGAAAATGTTTTGGGCCTTAGCCTGTGCCGAGAGTTTAAAGCGGGGGCTCGATACAAGTTGAAACACCCCACACCCGACCCACGAGCGTGAACCGGATCTGGTATGTTCCTTGAGTAAACCGGTTTTCAAATTCTTTGTTACTTAGAGAAAAATTTGTAAAATTTAGAAAAATTATTGGTTTGGGTTGGGCTTAGGTTGGAAACCCATTTAATCAATTTTTTTAATCCAATTTAACTAGGGTGACAAAATAATTTTAGGGTTTATTTTTTAGGGAAATAAATTTTTACTTAACTTTAAAACAACATAGTTAAGTAACATAATAATTAAACGTAAAGTAAAAGTATAGAAATCCTTTTGGGCCTTAGGGCCTTATTACATCAAATAACCCAAAAATAAAATTAAAAGTACTTAGAAAATGTGAAGTCCAAATTCTAAATAAATTCTTCAAGTGATGCATGGCCACCTTTAGCTCATGACCCGGTCCATTACTGCTCATCACCTGAAAAATAGTCCCTCAAAGGGGTGAGTCAACAGACTCAATGTGTACACCAACTAACAAATAATATTTCAGGCATACAAGTTCAAATCAATTCATATTCATATGCAATACATGATGATGCACCCCAAACCCAATCCTAATGGTCCATCCGCTACACACCACCCGTACCTGCCAGTCACACCGTGGGGACTACTAAGCCAACCCTCCATCCGCTACATACCATCGAAGGCAGTCGCTGCAGTCGACGTGCTCATCGCCTATATACGTTGTGTCATTAGACACTATATTCAAATAATGTAACCGAAGTTACCAATTTCAGATAATGTAACCGAAGTTACCATATTCAAATAATGTGACTGTAGTCACCATATTTCGTTAGTGAGACCGAAGTCAACACCTTCGTTGGTGAGACCGAAGTCAACACCTACTCTTCTCCTTTCACAAATATCCCATATGCCCCAAATATTTATACATATCTTATTTCTCATTCATATTACATATTCAAAATATATATAACATATTTGTAATCCTATCGGAAGTAGGAAACGTACCTGGGTACTTTTACCACATTTGTGGCACTTAGCCACATTCTTATTCGCATGCACATTTATATATATATAAAAATAATTGCCGTAATATATTGAGAGTTAGTGTGGGTACACACCTGATTCGCTTAAGGTTTCCAAATCCCGAAAAGCTTGATCTAATGCCTTAGATCTTAATTCTCTTGAAACTCTCAAATCCCGAAATCCTTGTATCCCTCTTAGATTCTTAAATCCCGAAATTCACCGAATAACTAGGGAACACGCGGCCTATGGTGTACCTTCGAGAAAAGAACTTCTCCTTCCTTGTAGTCGACACTTAGTAAATCCCGAAAGATCTCTTCAAGGTTTCGGCAACCATGAACATTAATGGAATTAGCCCTAGATTTCGATAAGTCTAAAGTATAAAAGAATGGAAACCAAACTTGGATCTTACCCTTATTTGAAGAAATCGATTGCACCTTCACTTCAACCTTCGGCTATGGCCTTGATCTTAGCAAGCTTTCGGCTTTTGGAATATTGAGAGGAGAAGAATGAAGAAGAAAAGAATAGGGGTTGCAGAGAAAATTCGACAGAGGTTATCAAGGAAGAGTAAATAATGCTGAATGGCCTCTCTTTTTCTTTTAAAGCCTCATTTACCTAGCTCCCCTTTTACTTAAAAACTAATAATTTTCCAAAGCTTTCTTCTTCCATCCTAAAATTCTAAAAACCCTTAATACACTTCCAACACTGCCAAAACCTACTAACTCATGAATTATGCACAAACGCATAACCCCTAATCTAGGATGTTACATAAACAGTAATTTAAACATATTTTAATCCCACTTTTAGCATACATCTGGATGATTTATTCCCTGAATTGTGTAATTTGGTGCTCCTAATCCTTTATTTTCATGTTTTATACTTAGGAAAGCACCGGAGGATTAAAAGAACGAGAAACGGGACTAAAACAGAGAAATGGGCCATATCACAAAATCAACACGACCTGGGCCCAAGCCACATAGTTGTGCTACCTTAACAGACCCAAACACGACCTGGCCACGATTCACACGAGCTTGTGCCATGGGCGTGTCCCTGTCATGACAGAGAAGAGTTTCATTCGAATTAGGGTACTTAGAGGCAAAGAAAGCCATTCCAAAAGCCTATATAAACACCCTAAAGGCTAACCTTCAGGGGCAGTCTAGTTAGGAGTCCAGTTAGGCGTCTAATTAGGCCGAAGAGCTGAGCCAGAGAGGCCAGAATTGTGGAACTTACTCGAAGAAAGCCAGTTGATTCATCTCAAGAAGCCGGAGCTATACTCAAGACGGAAGATCTTATCTTCAATTCCTTCAAGGGGTTTTAGGGTTTTTCTTATGTTTTGTTTTATATTTACTTTTGAGATGTATTCTTTTATTATTATGAACTAAAACCCCTCAAATACTTGAGGGGGATGAAACCTAAGACGGATCTTGTTATTGTTTTCTGAACTATATGATAAATAATTGATTTGTTCTTAATTATGTGTTCTTAATTCTTGCTTTGATATTTCAGGATATTAATTCAAGTACTGATGTGCTTAGGCAGTGGAGCAAAAGCCCCTGTTTAAGAGTAGATCTAGCATAGTTAAGTGGAGTTGATCGCAACCATAGAAATAGGATGACAAAAATCTGCCGGATTAGGGTCAAACCTAATATAGAAGTCCATAGATCGAGTTTATGCAATTCTAGGTGTTTTAATTAGAAAGGGATTTCAATTAATCAACCTACGGTTAGACGTTAGTAGCCTCGAAAGAGGTATTAATATACATTAGGGAATCCTACGGATCAAGTCAAGTGAATAAATTGTCTGGTTCAAAGTTAAATAACAAGTGAAGTCTAGGTAGATTCTTCCTCGGGTATTATCTTAATCAATTGGTTTTTCCCACAAGTATTTTCCCAAATTCATTCTCTTTCTCTTTGCATCTTTAGCTTAATAGTTAGTTAATTTTAGATTAATTAATAAATCCTTTAATTTCTAGGCTAAGTAATAAAAAGAAAGTTAGTATTAGTACTTTTAGTTCCTTTGGGTTCGACAATCCGGTCTTGTCACTAAACTATGCTCCTGTCCGATAGGTGCGCTTGCCTCAATCGTTGTCATAGTTAGTTTCTAGGCTCGATCATTCTTTTTATAAATTTTTAATACTCTAACACACGATCAAGTTTTTGGCGCTGTTGCCGGGGAACTAAAATATTAAGAACGTTCAATTTTTATTACTTTAGCCATCTTTATTTTCGCTATTTATTTTTATTTATATTTTTCTTTTAACTTTACTAGTTTTCCTTCTTTTTTTTGTTCTTAGAAGGTACCTCTAGTTTATGACTAGAAGGAACCCGGCAAGACCTTTGATTTACGACAGTGATATTGAAGGTATTGTTCGTAGAAATCATAGAGAAATAAGGCAAAGCTTAAATTACATGGAATAAGAGCAAGAAGTCGAAACTAATACCACCGAAGAGATGGCTGAGAATAATCCGATACCTCCAGTGGTAGCCGAACATCATGCTCCTCGAACTATGTATGATTATGCTAAACCTAATTTAATAGGAACTGAGTCAAGTATTGTTAGACCTGCTATTGCTACTAATAATTTTGAACTAAAACCTAACACAATTCAGATGATACAACAATTTGTTCAGTTTGATGGTTTGCAGGATGAAGATCCAAACAATCACTTCGCAAATTTCGTAGAATTTTGCAATACTTTCAAAATAAATGGCGTTTCTGATGATGCTATCCATCTTCGGTTATTTCCCCTTTCTTTGAGAATAAAGCCAAACAGTGGTTGCATTCTCTTCCACGAGGATCAATCAGTACATGGGATCAAATGACTAAAAAATTTTTATTGAAATACTTTCCGCCAGCTAAAACAGCCAAATTAAGGAATGATATCTCTTCTTTTTTGCAGATAGATTTAGAAACACTTTACGATGCATGGGAGAGATACAAAGATCTATTGAGAAGTTGTCCACACCATGGATTACCCTTGTGGCTACAAGTCTAAACCTTTTACAACGGTGTGAACCCCTCAACGAGACAATTGATTGATTCAACCACTGGCGGAACCCTGAATAATAAAACACCTGAGGCTGCCTACAAATTCATTGAAAAGATGTCACTGAACAACTATCAGTGGCAAGTCGCAAGGAAAAAGCCAAAAAAAACAGCCAGTGTTTTCAACCTTGATGCAGTAACCATGCTATCAAACCAGGTAGAACTATTAAATAAAAAGATTGATGGCGTATGTGATTCTTTGCAGGTACATCTAGTCATGCAGTGCGATACAAATAGAGCAAGGATGAGCAATACGGAATATCCACCTTACAACCCGAGCACTAAAAATGAGCAAGTTTACTATATGGGTAATAATTTTAAATCTCAAAATAATCTTTATAGTAACAATTATAATGCAGGTAGGAGGTACCATCCCAATTTCTCGTGGCGAGGTTAAGGTAATTAAAGACCACAACTTCCTTCAGGTTTTCAACAACCACCTCACCAGTAGGAAAAGAAGCCGAACCTTGAGGAGATGCTAAAAAATTTATAGCAGTGTCAGAAACTCGTCTTCAAAACACCAAAATAGCACTCAAAAATTGAGAAGCATCGATTCAAGGGATCAAGGACCAGTTAAGTCAGCTTGCTAAGTTGATCTTAGAAAGACCATAAGGTATCTTGCCTAGCAACACTGAAATTAACCCAAAAGAGCAACTGATCGCTGTAAATCAGAGCTTTAAAATTTGTAAAAGAATGATCAAAACCTGAAAACTAACTTTGACAATGATTAAAGGCAAGTGTACCTATCGAACAGTAGTATAGCTTAGGCAAGACCGGATATCGAACCCAAAGGAACTAAGAGCACTAATACTAACTTTCTTTTTATTATTTAGCCTTAAAATTAGAGTGAAGTTACTTTAAACTATATTGACTATGACTAAACTAAGGACACAAAGACAAAAAGGACGAATAGGAAAATAACTTTGAAGGAAAACTTAGTTGATTACGACGATACCCTTAGGAAGAATCCACCTAGACTTCACTTGTTATATAACCCTAAATTATATGATTTCTTTTACTTAGCTTGATCCGTAAGACTTCTTAACCTATATTAAACCCTCTCGTTCGCTTATAATAACCCCCTAGGATAGCAGTAAATCGATCAATTAACTCCCATATTAGGTTTCACCCTAATCTGGCAAAATCTCGTAACCCTATCTCTAGGCGTTTGATCAACCCCGCTTAATTATGTTAGATCTACTCTCAGGCAGGGTCTATTCCTCCTCCACCTAAGCACATTAGATTCGGATTGAGCAACATAATTAAGAACAAACTAAGCAATTATCATATAACTTAGAAATCAAATAAAAAAATTCATCTAGGTTTCATCCCCTTCAGGTATATGAAGGGTTTAGTTCATAACGAATAAAAAGAACATCACAAGAGAAAAGATAAAACAAAACATAAGAAAACCCTAAAACCCCCTGAAGGAGAAATCCGCCTTCTTGAGTATAATTCTGACTTCTTGGGATGGATCAACTGGCTATCCTCGCCTTATTCCCTAATTCTGACCTTCTCGGCTTTGCTCCTTGGCCTAGCTTTGACCCCAGTTTCGGCTTTTGTCGAACTCCCTTTCAAGTTGCTCTCTTGGGCGTTTATATAGACTTTGAGATGCCTTACTTGGCCCCTAACAGGGTGTCTGAATAGGCTTTGGAATGTGTTTCTATGCCTCCAAGTATCCTTTCTTGAATGAAATTGCTCTTTCTAGCGACAGGGACACGGCCATGGCACACGCCCGTGTAAATTGTGGCCAGGCCGTGTTTGGACTTTTAATGAGGCACAGCCGTGTTTATCGGGGCCTAGGTCATGTTCTAGTAATTTAATGAAGCATAGCCGTGTGGCTTGAAGTCCAGGCCGTGTCGATTTCGTGAATTGGCCCATTTGGCCCGTTTTAAGCCTGTTTTACGTTCTTTCCTGAGTATAAGACATGAAAAGAAAGGATTAAGACGACCTTTTTACATAAATCGAGGCTTAAATTATCCAAAAGCATGCTAAATGTGGGCCTAAAATATGTTTTAATTACGGTTTATCAAATACCCCCACACTTAAGCTTTTGCTTTTCCTCAAGCAAAATTCTCAACTTACAATTAAAACAAGCTTTCCATGATTCATAATTCCTATCAACAATGCCTTATCCTAATTGTAACACCCCAAACCCGGTCCAAACACCACGACCGAATCTGGTATGTTACGGGGAAAACCGTGTTCGAAAATTTCGAATTTGTACTAAATAGAATTAGTAAAACTTTGATCCATTTAGAAAAACAAGTTGTTTAATGTCGTTACTAAAACATTTAGACTTAGTAAAAATTTGCTTTCAAGTTTGGAAACAATTGATTTTCATCTGCTTATAAAATCAGTGCGATACCCGATGGTATAGTTGAAAACATATCGTTAAAGTTTTGAAAACGTTGTTAAATCAAGTTTTAGCAAATTAACCCAATTATTCTGTTAAGGCATATTAAAATCAAACTTAAAACATAACATCAAAAGGCATAATTTAAAGGCTTTTTACAAATCCGAAATAAACCCAACTGAAAGTAAATTACTAAAGTACCCAAAACATAACATCTGAGTAAAACTTTTATTCCGCATGGCATGAGCACCCCGAGTCCATCCCGGCTCCATGTCCGCGTCTACGAGTCACCTGAAATGTCAAGGGAGAGGGTGAGTCGAGTGACTCAGTGTGTAAATCCCGCTCCCTATGAAACAACATGCTAACACACATCATACATAGCAACATAATTAATGCACCCGATCCTAACCATCCATATCGCCTTTTCTACCCCGTGTGGTACCAAACCACTGGTGGTGCCAAACCACTGGTGACGTATAGTCACAATGTGTTACCAAAACACTGGTGTCCCAAAGACACAATATCCATCAATGTGGTACCAAACCACTGGTGTCCCAAAGACACAATTGTGCTACCAAAGCATGGTGACCGAAGTCACACAAATCAATGATGGGGCCAACCCATCGTGTGATACCAAATCACTAGCAGGCGATCCCATATCTCAAGTGGGGCCAACCCACGGTGGTCAAACCACGGGGACAAGTCGCAATGAGGTGCCAAACCTCTGTGTCCCAAAGACACACAACGTGCTACCAAAGCACCTTTGGTGACCGTAGTCACAAACGGTGATGGGGCCAACCCATTGTGTGTTACCAAAACAACGGCGTCAATCCCGTATAATCATCTCGTGGGGCCAAGCGACCGTGTGTACTGAGCCATCGGGACGAGACGCCGAGGTACCAAACCTCGGAGGTGCCAAACCTCTGGTGACCCAAAGTCACAAAGTGTGCTACCAAAGCACCGTGGTGCTCGTCGACAAAATATCATCGCTCCCTCCACTCGTATCACCCATCAACATGCCATACTCATGTAATCATGCATATCATACAATCATGCATATCATGCCAATATGTCTAATCTCATACCCCATGTCACATATATCCATTGCCATGATATCATATAGATTATCAGTAACTCATAATAATATAAACACCGACTTACGAGTCCACGATCATACCCATTAGGGTATTATATCAATCATCCTTTGTTTCATTAATCATCACACAAAGTTATCAAACATATTACTAAGCGAAGTGTGTTAGTTTACACACACGGTAACTACGAGTCTAGAAATCCCAACGAATGATCTATGTCCCCTCGAATCGGCTCCTATAACAATTGGCCAATCATAGGGTTAGGCACTAAGACCATTCGGCCAACACCACTCAACCAAAGGGGTTAATATCGAACCCTTACCTTCACTTGGTTTGGTTTCCTACCAAACCCGAACCCTGATGGTTCCTCTACCCACAATCGGTCAACGAGAAAAATGCCTCCTCTTGCTTGATTCCGCAATCCAAAGACCCTATAACAAAGAGATTAATACCCTTCCAAGATGACCAACTTCGCCCTTAACCAAACCATAATCAATAGAGGACACAAAAGGGAAAAATGGCCATTCGGCCAGCCTCTAACCTTGTTCAAAGATTGAACAACCAACCAAGATCCACCCTTCAACGATATTCGGCCAAAAGAGCTACAAGGGAGAGGAGAGATTCGTACGACCAAGAAAGAAACGCAAGAAAAGATGAGGAGAAGGATTGATATTCGGCCAAAGTGCCAACACAACTAGAAGGAAATTTGGCACTCACCAAAGGGAGGTTCTGGCTAGTACCTTAAAATGAAGAAAAGGAAGATGTGTCCAAGAAGAGAATCGCCAAGGTCTTTACAAGAGAAGAAAATGGGAAAAGAGATAGGTGCTTTTCGGTTTGAAAAGAAATGAAATGAAGAGGGTGTTTAAAGAATAGAGTTTCGGCTACAATGCTTAGGAAAAGAAAATAAAGGTTGGAGAAACAAAATGGTTGTAGTTTCGGCACAAAAGAAATGAGGAGAACAAATAGGTAATTCGGCTGTCAAGAAATGCTAGGAAGGCAAGCCAATTCGGCAATAAGCATATGAACTTTCGGTTTCACACAAAAAAAAAAAAGAAGAGAGAATAAAAATGCAAAAGAAGTTTCGGTTGGCCATTGACAAAAGAGAGGATTCGGTTTAACCCCAAATGGCCGAAAATGCACCAAATGCCAAAGAGCATTTCGGCACTACCCTTTTGCCATACTCCAAGCCGTCACTCCCTCCTCCTCACTCCCCTAAAATTCGGCCATATCCCCCCAATTACTCCAAGCCATAAGTTCAAATTATTTGAACAAGTCAACATCCTAAATTCACTCTCTACCCTTCATTCGAATATGAAGACCAAGTCAATGGCAGAGTTTGAACTGCCTACAAACTCCTCCCTCCATGCCGTCCCAAAAAGAAGCCAAAAAGGGGACTTTGCAGCTCGAACACAAGGCCTACATCCTTGCTTTAGGCGTTACCCACTCCAAGCCTTAGTGGCGCCTACATTGCCACTCCACCAACTTGTTTCTTGTGCTAACAAACACCCAAAATAAATTTAAAAGCCCCAGCTTCCTTAGCTCCTAATACCTTAGCTCAAAAACTAAAAATTTTCTACCTACTCAGGCTTACTTCTAGCCTACAATTAAGCCCCGAATCACACAAATAACAACATAACAATCCCCACACATGCCATATCATGTAACAACAAAATAGCCCCTAACCCGGGATATTACAGTTCTACCCCCCTTAAGAATAATTTCGACCTCGAAATTACCTAGTCAAAAGAGTTGCAGGTATTGCTGTCTCATCGCATCCTCGGGTTCCCACGTAGCTTCCTCCACGCCATGGTTCCGCCAAAGAACCTTAACTAAAGGCACAGACTTTCTACGTAGAACCTTCACATCCCGATCCAGAATCTGCACAGGTTCCTCTTCCAAAGTCAAATCTGGATTTACCTCGATCTCCTCCACTGCTACTACATGTGATGGATCTGAACGGTACCGTCGAAGCATCGACACGTGAAAAACATCGTGAATCTGACTAAGCTCTGCTGGCAACTCAAGCTGATACGCCACTGGTCCAACTCGTCTCAATACCTTATATGGCCCAATAAATCTCGGACTAAGCTTGCCTTTTCGGCCAAACCTCAGCACCTTCTTCCAAGGTGAGACCTTTAAGAATGCCCGATCTCCCACAGCGAACTCTATATCCCTTCGCTTAAGATCGGCATAAGACTTTTGCCGGTCCGAAGCTTCCTTCAAACGAGACTGAATCAACTTAACCTTGTCTTCTATCTCAGCAACCAACTCGGGTCCCAACAACTGACGTTCACCTAACTCTGTCCAACAAGTAGGTGAGCGACACTTCCTACCATACAGCGCCTCATATGGTGCCATTTTGATGCTTGCTTGGTAGCTGTTGTTATAGGCGAACTCGGCTAACGGCAGAAACTCTTCCCAACTGCCCCTGAAGTCCAGAACACAACCTCTCAGCATGTCCTCTAAAATCTGAATGACCCTTTACGATCGCCCGTCGATTTGCGGGTGAAAAGCCGTGCTGAAATCCAAACGAGTACCCAGAGCCTGATGCAACGCTCTCCAGAACCTCGACGTAAACCTAGGATCCCTATCCGAGATTATCGATACTGGCACACCGTGCAGCCTCACTATCTCTGACACATAAAGCTTCGCCAATCTCTGAAGTGAATAGTCCACTCTCACCGGAATGAAATGGGCCGACTTAGTCAGACGGTCCACAATAACCCAAACTGACTCTTTCTTGCTTGGCGTAAGCGGTAAACCACTGACGAAATCCATAGTTATCCTTTCCCATTTCCACTGAGGGATTTTCACAGGCTGAAGCAAACCCGACGGTGACTGATGTTCAGCCTTGACCTGCTGACAAGTTAGACACTTCCCAACATACTCTGTTACCTCTTTCTTCAAGCCAGGCCACCAAAACTGCTCTTTAAGATCCCTATACAATTTACTACCCCCAGGATGCATAGCATAAGGACTGCTATGTGCGTCCTGAAGAATCCTCTGCCTCAGCTCAACATCTTTAGGCATACAAGCCTTACCTTGAAAACACAGAACCTCGTCACTAGACAAGCTGTAACCATCCAAACCACCATCCTGCACTTGCAATTTTCGCGCACTCAGAACCTCATCCTCTAGCTGTTTTTCTCTGATCTGCTCAACCCAAGTAGGCTTAACCTGCAGCTCTGCCAGAATACTCCCGTCGTCATACAAGCTCAAATGGGCAAACAAAGCTCTTAAGTCCGAAACAACCCTACGGCTCAACGCGTCTACCACCACGTTAGCCTTGCCCGGATGATATTCAATCGAACAGTCGTAGTCCTTGAGCAACTCAACCCATCTACGCTGCCTCAAATTCAGATCATACGAGTCAATAGATACTTCGGACTCTTATGATCCGTGTAGACTATTGATCTCTCACCGTACAAGTAGTGCCTCCAGATTTTTAGAGCGAAAACTACAGCTGCCAGCTCTAAATCGTGCGTCGGATAGTTGACCTCGTGTGGCCTCAGCTGCGGAGAAGCGTAAGCCACCACCTTACCCTCCTGCATCAGCACACAACCCAATCCCGTATGTGATGCGTCGCGAGATGACATGTGAATTCTTACCGGACCTCCGGTTGAATTAAAGCAGAGCCTCGGTCAAGATCTTCTTCAACTTATCAAAACTCTCTGCTTTGTTTCTCGGTCCAAACGAAGCGGAACTCCCTTCCTTAATGCTTAGTCGCCGGTCTTTGCAATTAACGAAACCCTCAACAAATCTTGGTAGTATCCGCCAAACCCAGGAAACTCCGAATCTCGGTGACCCGACTTAGGAGGCTTCCGGTCCAAAACCGCCTCAACCTTCCGAGGATCTACTCTAATCCCCTCGGTGATACTACATGACCCAAAAACGTCACTTCCTAAGCGAACTCGCACTTCATCGAACTTAGCATAGAGTTGCTTCTCCTCAAAATTTGCAACACCACTCTTAAGTGTGCATCATGCTCTTCTTCCGACCTTGAGTAAACCAAGATGTCGTCAATAAAAACCACGATGAAACGGTCCAGATCATCTTTGAAACACCCTATTCATCATATCCATAAAGCTGCCGGAGCGTTCGTCAACCCGACGGCATTACTAGGAATTCGTAGTGCGTCATCGAGTGCGAAGCAATTTGTCTTATGGATATCCGCTTCCTTAACTTTCAACCGATGGTACCCGGACCTCAAATTGATCTTGAAAACACCGATGCACCTTTGGTGATCAAACAAGTCATCTATCCGTGGTAGCGGATACTTGTTTTTAATCGTCGACTTATTCGGTTGGCGATGTAGTCTATACACATCCGCATCGCACCGTCCTTCTTCTTGACGAATAATACCGGCGCTCCCACGGTGAAACACTTGGCCTAATGAAGCCTCGATCCAACGGCTCACGAACCGAGCCTTAAGCTCCACCAATTCCTTTGGTGCCATCCTATATGGAGCAATAGGCACCTTTGGCGCGATCCACGGTAGCAGATCTATCCCAAACTCTACCTCACGATCCGGTGGCAAACCGGAAGCTCCTCCGGAAACACATCAACAAATTCCTTAACGATGCGAACCTTCTCAACGCGAGACTCTTTTGCCTCCAAGGCATACACATGAACCACATACGCTTCACGACCCTTCCCGACCATCTTTACAGCTTTTAATGCCGACACCACCTTGGATAAGTAATCTCTCCTATTACCTATCATGATCACCTCATCCCCCTTATCCGTTGCTAGAACCATGCGCGCTTAGCGCGCAATCCACCTTGGCACTGGTACTTAACCAACGAGTCCATTCCAAGAATCGATCGAACTCCCCAAGCGGCGGTTCCATCGGATCGGCAAACAAAAACTACCCCTTGGAGTTCTAGGGGTACATCCTTATCTGACTTATCTACCACTACTGAGTGACCTAGAGGCTAAATGCGGTCATCCGTCTAGAAAGGCTCGAGTCTAAGTCCATGGTCTCAACTATACTACTAGCAACATACGAATCGTGGAACCCAAGTCAATTAAAGCGGTATAGGGAGAACCAAAAATCAAAAGCGTCACGGTGATTACGTCAGGCCCGCGTCGCCCTCTCTCGCGGCGCCTAGTTTGCATACACACCGAGACCAGTGTCGTGCCTCGGCACTACCAGCGCTTACGCCGGTGCTCCACGACCTCGACCAAATCCATTACCACCTCGCCATTACCATGGCCCCTCGTGGTGGCGGTTTACCTCTGAGCCCGATTACGGCCACGACTCTCTGATCGAATCACGGCCATCCTACACGCGGACGATCCCTAATGCGATGATCCGAGAGAACCACACTCGAAGCAACCTTTTCCACCGGTCCAACAACCACCCCAATGAGATTTCCCACGCGATTGCTGCGGCGGCCCGCCTGCTAGCAAAGACGCAAACCTAGCGATCGATTACGCCCACTCGGTCTAGCCTCTTCTGCGGATTACGGGCGATCCGAAGACCCAAAGCTCCTCTTAAGCCTACTCCTGTCCATGCTCGTCTTATCGACTCTTTAACACCCTCGGCTACCTTAGCCTTCTCGACTAAGACGGCAAACTCGCGCTCTGGCTGTGGAGCAATCAGCGACCTCAACTCGTCTCGCGAGACCATCCTCGAAACGAACACACCTCTCATGCTCGGTGGCTACAATGCCCTCGGCATACCTACTCGACCAGGAACTCGGCCTCGTACTAAGAGAATGATTTACTCTCCGAACAAGCCTCGAAATGCCTTTCATTTGGGAGTCGATGTAACTAGCCCCGATGTATTTCTTTTGATATGCGGCTCTGAAATAATCCCATGCGGATCCTCACCGCCACATCGTCCCGAACCGTGAGCCACCAGCGATATGACTCATCCCGAAGAAGCGTCGATACCGCCCGACTTCTCTTGGTCACCGTCAAGTCGGATCGTCCATGATCCGCTCGGTTGCCTCGGCCAATATTCAAGCGGTGCTCGGAGCAACACCCGATACACTCGGAAAAATTCGGCCCCATTAGCCCGAGTCGCTCGAGAGCAGATTTCCTAACTCCGCACCACCACCTACACCGGCTACTCTTTCCAATACCCGCGGCATCGCGCTGTGAATCGCATCGCCCCGGGCCCGATCTTGGAACTCACCACCTCGGTGGTGGCGGGCGGCATCTCATTTTTTCGACCCTTGACCGGATCCTACGGGTTGTAAGCTGTCATCCTACCTCGACCTCGACCACGAGTATTACGGCCACGTCCACCTCGAGTACTCATGACTAAAGCGATCTACGTCTACGATTAAGAAGATTTTTATGCATTAGTATCGTTCCACTTTCTTAACCGCAAAGAAATTTTATGGATGGAGTTTAATCGGGGTTCTTTTCGAGCAACCAAGGTTTGATCTTCTATCCTATTCACCCAAAAGAGGTCATACATCCATTCCTTAACCCTTTCCATACCTATTCACTCTTTGGACATTGCTGCCCATTCCTAGCCCAAGGGTATTTTCGTCATTTTCCTACAGGGTATTTTCATAATAAAAGATATTTTAAAACTTTCGTAAAATCGGTCACTTTGAAATTCCAAAAATTTTGAGAGTGTTCTTTGAAAATTTTGCAAAATACTTCGTTTTGAAAACCAGGGGTATTTTAGAAATTTTCACAAACTGAGGGCGTTTTCGTAAATTTCCAAAATCAAAATTTTCGATTGGTATTTTGCAAAGAGATTTTTGAAGTTTGTAACATCATTGAAATTTTGGGCAAAAATCTTTGGGTTGCTATTTTATGAACCGAGGGCATTTTAGTAAATTTACCCCTAAGGGCATTTTTGTAATTTTTCATAAATCAGATTTTTCAAGAAAATTGTTGTAAAAGTGACATTCTCAGTTTTGGAAGAGTTTATTGCAAAAAGTTTGAAAACATTAGGGTTGTTGTTGTATTTTCGAAAACATGGCTAATTCCCTTTTCGGGTTTTAGTCGTTAGGTTAAGTCTATGACCAAGCCTTCTTGGTCGGGGTGAACTCGAGCTACGCACTGTGTGGGATACTGCGAAGAGGAGGTGAGTCACGAGGACCGCTTAAATACCAAGCTCTTAGGATCCTGTCCTGAGACATGCACATGGGAGTTACCACACCCTAGCCCTGTGGCTGAGTCATAGATTGGTTTCGTGCTTTAAGTCTTATGCTTTAGTTCAAGTGTTTGAGTGATCTAACCCTAGGGTTCAAGTCCTATAAATCTAACTACGTTCCATATCACCTACCCTTCTACAAATAGTAATTCACAGAAGAGTTAGAACTACTTACCTGGGCGAACTGGTGCCGGAGACTCGGTGCCATGCCTTGTAAACCATGCCTTGTCCTTAACCCAAAACATTTAAAACAGACTTTTGAAAACAGTTTGGGCCTCAGGCCCACAGCCGAGCTTTTGAACTTGGCTCTGATACCAAAATTGTAACACCCCAAACCCGGTCCAAACACCACGACCGAATCTGGTATGTTACGGGGAAAACCGTGTTCGAAAATTTCGAATTTGTACTAAATAGAATTAGTAAAACTTTGATCCGTTTAGAAAAACAAGTTGTTTAATGTCGTTACTAAAACATTTAGACTTAGTAAAAATTTGCTTTCAAGTTTGGAAACAATTGATTTTCATCCGCTTATAAAATCGGTCACGATACCGATGGTATAGTTGAAAACATATCGTTAAAGTTTTGAAAGCGTTGCTAAATCAAGTTTTAGCAAATTAACCCAATTATTCTGTTAAGGCATATTAAAATCAAACTTAAAACATAACATCAAAAGGCATAATTTAAAGGCTTTTACAAATCCGAAATAAACCAAATCGAAAGTAAATTACTAAAGTACCCAAAACATAACATCCGAGTAAAACTTTTATTCCGCATGGCATGAGCACCCGAGTCCATCCGGCCCATGTCGCGTCTCACGAGTCACTGAAATGTCAAGGAGAGGGTGAGTCGAGTGACTCGATGTGTAAATCCCGCTCCCTATGAAACAACATGCTAACACACATCATACATAGCAACATAATTAATGCACCCGATCCTAACCATCCATATCGCCTTTTCTACCCCGTGTGGTACCAAACCACTGGTGGTGCCAAACCACTGGTGACGTATAGTCACAATGTGTTACCAAAACACTGGTGTCCCAAAGACACAATATCCATCAATGTGGTACCAAACCACTGGTGTCCCAAAGACACAATTGTGCTACCAAAGCACTGGTGACCGAAGTCACGAATCCAATGATGGGGCCAACCCATCGTGTGATACCAAATCACTAGCAGACGATCCCATATCTCAAGTGGGGCCAACCCACGGTGGTCAAACCACAGGGACAAGTCGCAATGAGGTGCCAAACCTCTGGTGTCCCAAAGACACAACGTGCTACCAAAGCACCGTGACCAGTAGTCACAAATCGGTGATGGGGCCAACCCATCGTGTGTTACCAAAACAACTTGGCGTCAATCCGTATAATCATCGTGGGGCCAACCCTTTGTGGTACCTGAGCCACTGGGACGAGACGCTGAGGTACCAAACCTCTGGAGGTGCCAAACCTCTGGTGACCCAAAGTCACAAAGTGTGCTACCAAAGCACTGGTGCTCGTCAGCACAAAATATCACTGCTCCCTCCACTCGTATCACCCATCAACATGCCATACTCATGTAATCATGCATATCATACAATCATGCATATCATGCCAATATGTCTAATCTCATACCCCATGTCACATATATCCATAGCCATGATATCATATAGATTATCAGTAACTCATAATAATATAAACACTGACTTACCCGAGTCCACGATCATACCCATTAGGGTATTATATCAATCATCACTGTTTCATTAATCATCACACAGGTTATCAAACATATTACTAAACAGAAGTGTGTTAGTTTACACACCTGGTAACTACGAGTCTAGAAATCCCAACGAATGATCTATGTCCCTCGAATCTGGCTCCTATAACAATTGGCCAATCATAGGGTTAGGCACTAAGACCATTCGGCCAACACCACTCAACCAAAGGGGTTAATATCGAACCCTTACCTTCACTTGGTTTGGTTTCCTACCAAACCCGAACCACAGTGGTTCCTCTACCCACAATCGGTCAACAGAAAAAATGCCTCCTCTTGCTTGATTCCGCAATCCAAAGACCCTATAACAAAGAGATTAATACCCTTCCAAGATGACCAACTTCGGCCCTTAACCAAACCATAATCAATAGAGGACACAAAAGGGAAAAATGGCCATTCGGCCAGCCTCTAACCTTGTTCAAAGATTGAACAACCAACCAAGATCCACCCTTCACTGATATTCGGCCAAAAGAGCTACAAGGGAGAGGAGAGATTCGGCCCTGACCAAGAAAGAAACGCAAGAAAAGATGAGGAGAAGGATTGATATTCGGCCAAAGTGCCAACACAACTAGAAGGAAATTTCGGCACTCACCAAGGGAGGGTTCGGCTAGTACCTTAAAATGAAGAAAAGGAAGATGTGTCCAAGAAGAGAATCGGCCAAGGTCTTTACAAGAGAAGAAAATGGGAAAAGAGATAGGTGCTTTTCGGTTTGAAAAGAAATGAAATGAAGAGGGTGTTTAAAGAATAGAGTTTCGGCTACAATGCTTAGGAAAAGAAAATAAAGGTTGGAGAAACAAAATGGTTGTAGTTTCGGCACAAAAGAAATGAGGAGAACAAATAGGTAATTCGGCTGTCAAGAAATGCTAGAAAGGCAAGCCAATTCGGCAATAAGCATATGAACTTTCGGTTTCACACAAAAAAAAAAGAAGAGAGAATAAAAATGCAAAAGAAGTTTCGGTTGGCCATTGACAAAAGAGAGGATTCGGTTTAACCCCAAATGGCCGAAAATGCACCAAATGCCAAAGAGCATTTCGGCACTACCCTTTTGCCATACTCCAAGCCGTCACTCCCTCCTCCTCACTCCCCTAAAATTCGGCCATATCCCCCCAATTACTCCAAGCCATAAGTTCAAATTATTTGAACAAGTCAACATCCTAAATTCACTCTCTACCCTTCATTCGAATATGAAGACCAAGTCAATGGCGAGTTTGAAGCGCCTACAAACTCCCTCCTCCATGCCGTCCCAAAAAAAAGAAGCCAAAAGGGGACTTTGCAGCTCGAACACAAGGCCTACATCCTTGCTTTAGGCGTTACCCACTCCAAGCCTTAGTGGCGCCTACATTGCCACTCCACCAACTTGTTTCTTGTGCTAACAAACACCCAAAATAAATTTAAAAGCCCCAGCTTCCTCAGCTCCTAATACCTTAGCTCAAAAACTAAAAATTTTCTACCTACTCAGGCTTACTTCTAGCCTACAATTAAGCCCCGAATCACACAAATAACAACATAACAATCCCCACACATGCCATATCATGTAACAACAAAATAGCCCCTAACCCGGGATATTACACTAATTCATAGATAATTTATACATGGATAATTCAATACAAAGAGTCCTGAAGATTCAAACAAGATTAGTCATTCATTTGTAGCATGAAAACACAGGTGTTTCCCTTCATCTAAATAATTACCTTTAATTCAAAATCTACAAGGATTGACATCCTCACAAAAGATTCACTCAAATCACTCAAAAGTGTTTAAGGGTCAAAATTAAGCACTCATAAGTCGAACCTGAAAAGTTAATCCCATAGGCTTGCTTGAAAATCAAATCTCCACCACTGTAAAATGATATGATAAACAGATCAAAAGGTCTTTGTTAGGGTTGTAACAGGGCTAGGGTTAACAGTGTGGATAAAGGCTGAAATTAGAAGGTTAGAATCGAGATTAAATTGATAAATTACTTACCTAAAAATTTCTGAGATAATAATTACATCAATTGAAAATAATAATAAACCTACGAGCTTTTTTTTTAAGAACAAAACAAACTAAGTAAAGACAACTTCAAATAATAATAATTCATAAAAACTTAGGTAACTAATCAAATCATATCTCGATTAAAGGGTAGTCAAAAAGAAGGGTGATAACAAATACAAAGGGTTTTGGGTTAAAATTAGTGGGTGAGTCAATAAAAGGGTTGTTAGGCTCAACGGGGTTCACTAAGGGTTAATTATGAGGGTAGGCTTTTTAGTGGTGTAAGTGGGTTAAAACCTAGGTGCCTTTCTCATCTCAGTACATCAAATCATAACTGCGGTCTCAACATGTATAAACGAGGCAAGTTCTAGAATAATAGTTCATGGTTGACACACTCATAATTAGTAAAATGAGCATGAAAAAGAATATATGCTCTATAAGGCTCAAAATCCCACAAAAATTATGGGTGTTTTTAACATCAACCTTATAAATTTCAAACTTCAAGATAACATTCAAATTCAGGTTAACAACCTAAAATTTTAAATTTTAGAAAATTAGACTTATCATGCTTGATTCCCCAGTATTCTTCAAATTTAATCATCAATGCACAATTAACTATGACTTATTCCAAAACACATTAATAAAAATCATAAATCAAAGAAAATTTCATTCTAATCATAATATGAGAAACTTACTTTAGAACAAGGCATAATTCAGGGATTTTCAAATAATACTATAGTTAACCCCCCCACACTTAAGATGTACATTGTCCTCAATGTACAAAGATGTATAATAGCAAAATAATCATAAGAATCATAAGACGGGGAGAGAAGTGAAACTTCCTGAATTTTGGATGAAGTCAATGAAAAGAAACCGGATAGGATTGGAGGTGAACGCGGGGAAGCGTCTCGAACCGTTTGAAATTGAATCCTCGAAGCAGCTGGTCTGATTTTATTGTATCCTAAGCTAAATCTAAATATCATAAAGAATAAGAAGAAGAAAATTAAATTAAATTAAATTAAAATAAAAACAAAAATAAATAATGGAAAATGGAAGACAACTAAAAGAAGGGAGAATGAGTTTTAAATGGAGATGTAGCCTGTGTTTTGGAATTTTGAATTTTGGGCGCGTTCAGGGTGTTCGGGCACAGCGGTGGGTGTAGTGGCATGCCTGTGTCTTTCTTCATACAGTCATTTAATACGAATGTGCTCCTCCCGTGTTCGATAAGTCAGAATATTGGCACGGTTGGAAGGTACAACCGTGTTTAGCCCGTGCTTAACAAGTCAGTAACCTCGCACGGGGCGTCGGCACGGGCGTGGACTATTATCGCCACCTGTGTTGGGGAAAGAAATTTTTCTATGTTGTGCATGGCTACTGGCACGCCCATGGTTCATCCCCTAGCTTCCACATGGCCACGGGCACGCCCGTGTGTAGGGCCGTGTGGCCTAGAAATCTGCTCTGTGGTTAGTTTATGGTTAGGTGCTAAAAGGAAAAAATAAAATAAAATAAAATAAAAATGTAAAAATAGGGTTAGAGCTTGGGTTGCCTACCGAGAAGCGCTCGTTTATAGTCTTAAGCTAGACTTTACCTCTCATTCGTATGGTCATTGTGGTTTGAGGAGGTGAAAATCCTTTCTCATGCGATCACTTCGGTTATGGATATATAGTTTAAGTCGAGTAATGTTTACTTCAAAAGTGTGGAATTTAGGATTGCTTACCTCGACTGTGCCGTATAGGAAGACATTAAGTACCTCAAAAGTGATTTCTTCATTTGTCTTGAGGTTTGAATTGGTGATTCGAGGGTTTTCCTTATTCAAAAATACCTGATCCCCTAATTTGAAGTGGTTCGTTGTTCCTATCAGCTCGCCTGGGGGCTTCTTCGATTTCACTTCGTGCGACTCCTGTTCCTCTCTGATTTGTGGTTCCTTCTCTTTTAGTTTGTCAACCCTAAAGCTTTGTTCCTTATGTGTTTCTTTTTTGTTGGCACGAGGTCTAAGATCTAGCTCAGCTAAGTGATTTCGTGATGCTTCCTGTAAAGAAGGTTGAACCAAATGATTATCAATAGAATTAACGTTTGTACCTTTATTACTTGATGTCTTAGCTGAGTCAAGAGCTTGAAGAGTGATTGTTTCGTCGTCTACACGAAGTGTGAGTTCACTAAATTCTTCCTCTATGTGGTCTTTTTTTATTGCATCAGGATATGGCACACGAGCTTGGTACTCTGTATTTACCGGGTTTGGTAAATCATGGCTTACCTCAATCTTACCTTTACTTATCACAGTTTCTTGCCTTGGGTCTGATTCCACTAACAATCCACTGTTATGAGATTGTAAGGCTTGGGGCCCATGATTCGGCTCAGGTTTGTAGCCTTGTGGTGTTTCTTATGGTGAAAGTTGAACAATTTGATTATCAACTGAATTTACTTTCTCACCTTCATCACTTGATGTCCTGGCCGAGTCAAAAGCTTGTAGACTGATTGATTCGTCACCTACACAAAGAATGAGTTCTCTTGTACCAACATCAATTTTAGTCTTGGTAGTTGTTAGAAAGGGTTTTCCTAAAATTAAAGGAATCGAATTGTCCTCATTCATGTCTAAGACAACAAAATCTACTGGGAATATGAATTTATCAATTTTGATTAGAACATTTTCTATTATACCCCTAGGAATTCTGATAGTTTTATCAATTAAATGAATGGTCATCCTAGTTTGTTTGGGTTTCCCTAGACCTAGTTGTTTAAATAGTTTATAAGGCATAACATTTATGCTTACCCCTAAATCGACTAATGCATTTTCTATAGATAAACTACCAATTATGCATGGAATTGTAAAACTCCCTAACTCTTTTAATTTCTGTGGTAGTCTATTTTGTAGAATTGCCGAGCAATTTGTGTTGAGTTCCACATGTGATTCCTCGTCTATCCTTTGCTTTTTCGTTAAAAGATCCCCTAAAAATTTTCTAGAGTCTGGCATCTGCTAAAGAGCTTCAAGAAGAGGTAGGTTAATTTATAATTTTTTTAATAGTTTAAGAAACTTACCGAACTGTTCTTCTGTATCGTCTCTTCTTATGGCTTCGGGATAAGGTATGCGAGGTTGGTACTCTTTAATCACCGATTTTGGCTTTTCTTGTATTACCTCTACTTTACCTTTGTCTACCTTATTTTCTGGTATTGGGTTGGGTTCATCTAACCCTTTACTGTCCTGAGCTGTGATGGCTTGAATTTGTTCCTTAGGGTTAATCTCGGTGTTACTTGGTAGATGTCCTTGCAGTCGTTTGGACATTAACTTTGCAAGTTGTTCGACTGCCTTAGTGACTTCCCTTACTGACTTAGTAACTTCCTCTAATCGGTTCTTGTTCTCTTCAACCGGTGTTTGTTGAATTTTAAATGTTTTCTTAGTGTCTTGGAGACGGGTATCTGTGGTTGCCATGAATTTTGTTAGCATCTCTTCAATGTTCAACTCCTCTTCTTGTTGGTAAGGTGGTTGTTGAAAATCTAGATGAAGTTTCGGTCTTTGGCTACTTTGATCATTCCACGAGAAATTGGGATGGTACCTCCAACCTGCATTATAAGTGTCATTATAAAAATTATTTTGAGGTCTAGAGTAGTTACCCATATAGTGGACTTGTTCGTTCTCCATGCCATATCCGTAAGGTGGGTACTCAGGATTCGCCACGCCTCCTAGATTCGAGTCATAATGCATTACTTGGTGTACCTGCGAGAAACTACACAAACCATCGATCTTTTTATTCATCATCTCTAACTGGGTAGATAACCTGGTGAACACGTCGAGGTCGAAGGCACTGGCTACTTTAGTAGGAATTGTCCTCATGACTTGCCACTGATAATTATTCAGTGACATCTTCTCTATAGACTAAAATTATCTGCCAAAAGCAAAAATAGAGGAAAAATTAGCAAAGTAAAAATAAAATAAAAAATAATAATGAAAATAAATTGCAATAAAAAAATGGCTAAAGTAATAAAAATAGAGCTTTCTTAATATTTTAGTTCCCCGGCAACGGCGCCAAAAATTGGATCGCTGTAAATCAGAGCTTTAAAATTTGTAAAAGAATGATCAAAACCTGAAAACTAACTCTGACAACTATTAAAGGCAAGTGTACCTATCGAACAGTAGTATAGCTTAGGCAAGACCGGATATCGAACCCAAAGGAACTAAGAGTACTAATACTAACTTTCTTTTTATTATTTAGCCTTAAAATTAGAGTGAAGTTACTTTAAGCTATATTGACTATGACTAAACTAAGGACACAAAGACAAAAAGGATGAATAGGAAAATAATTTTGAAGGAAAACTTAGTTGATTACGACGATACCCTTAGGAAGAATCCACCTAGACTTCACTTGTTATCTAACCCTAAATTATATGATTTCTTTTACTTAGCTTGATCCGTAAGACTCCTTAACCTATATTAAACCCTCTCTCGAGGCGAATAACGTCTAACCCTAGGTTAATTAGTGGAACTCTTGTTCGCTTATAATAACCCCCTAGGATAGCAGTAAATCGATCAACGGACTCCCATATTAGGTTTCACCCTAATTCGGCAAAATCTCGTAACCCTATCTCTAAGCGTTCGATCAACTCCACTTAATTATGTTAGATCTACTCTCAGGCAGGGTCTATTCCTCCTCCACCTAAGCACATTAGATTTGGATTGAGCAACATAATTAAGAACAAACTAAGCAAGTATCATATAACTTAGAAATCAAACAACAAAATTCATCTAGGTTTCATCCCCTTCAGGTATCTGAAGGGTTTAGTTCATAATGAATAAAAAGAACATCACAAGAGAAAAGATAAAACAAAACATAAGAAAACCCTAAAACCCCCTGAAGGAATTTAAGGAGAAATCCACCGTTTTGAGTATAATTTCAGCTTCTTGGGATGGATCAACTGGCTATCCTCGCCTTATTCCCTAATTCTAACCTTCTCGGCTTGGCTCCTTGGCCTAGCTTTGACCCCAGTTTCGGCTTCTGCCAAACTCCCCTTTCAAGTTGCCCCCTTGGGTGTTTATATAGACTTTGAGATGCCTTACTTGGCCCCTAAGTATCCTAATTTATGTAGAATTCCTAATAGGGTGTTTGAATAGGCTTTGGAATGTGTTTCTCTGCCTCCAAGTATCCTTTCCCGAATGAAATTGCTCTTTTTAGCGACAGGGACACGGCCATGGAACACGCCCGTGTGAATCGTGGCCAGGCTGTGTTTGGACTTTTAATGTGGCACGACTGTGTTTATCGGGGTCCAGGCTGTATTCTAGTAATTTAATGAGGCACGGCCGTGTGGCTTGAAGTCCAGGCCGTGTCGATTTCGTGAATTGGCCCATTTGGCCCGTTTTAAGTTCTTTCTTGAGTATAAGACATGAAAAGAAAGGATTAAGAGCACCTTTTTACATAAATCGAGGCTTAAATTATCCAAAAGCATGCTAAATGTGGGCCTAAAATATGTTATAATTACGATTTATCAGCAACCTCAAGCAATAACTACTCACGATAGTGAAGGGTTAGATGAACCAAAATTAAAGTAAGAGAATATGGTAGAGGAAGATAAGGTTGAAGTAAGTCATGGTAAGCCAAACCCGGTAATTACAGAGTACCGACCTCGTGTGCCATACCCCAATGCAATAAAGAAAGACAATACAGAGGAACAATTCGACAATATGTTGCATGTGGTGCTAAACAAAGTGTGTCCAGCAATTCTACGAAATAAACGACCACGTGAACTCACATGTCGTGTAAGTGACGAAACGATCACTCTTCAGGTTCTTGACACGGCTAGGACATCAAGTATTAAAGGTGGAATCAATCACTTCAAAATTGGGGACCAGGTACTGTCAGATGCAACCGATCTTCGAATAGCCACTTTAGAGCTTAATACAAACGGTGCAACTCCTTTTACGGCACGTAAGGTCTTTCCATACAGAACGGTCAAGGTAACACATTCTAATTTCGGCACTTTTGAAGTAAATATTAGCCGACTCAAACCATATGTTGATAGAATTGATTGTAAGAAAAAGGAGTTTCGACTCCATGAACCACCATGGCCATACGAATAACAGGTAAGTCTAGCTCAAGACTTTAAACGAGCACTTCTCGGGAGGCAACCCGAGCACTAACCCCACTAACGTCCATATTTTTGAATTTTAGCATCTAACTAAAAACTAACCAAAATTTCTAGGCGTAGGTTTCCCTACCAAACGGCCTTGCACACAGGCGTGGACGTGACCGTATGGACACCACAATTGTGCAGCATGGCAAAGACCATGCGAATCAAGGACAAAAATTTCTCAAAACACGGTCTACGATAAAATGCCATGGTTGTGCAATGTGGCCGTGGTCGAAACTGACTAAAGAACACGGGCGTGCAACACGTCCGTGCTTATAAGTCATGGACGACACTAATTAAGCAACACGGGTGTGCGAACCCTTTATACGGGCATGAGAGAATTGCATGAAGGTTAACACGGCCGTGCGATTCAGCCGTGTGACAAAACGCACCCAGGGCATGGGCATGGACCGTTCCTCTATTTGAAATCCCCTTCTTCTGTTCACTTTATCCTTTCTTTTTAAACGCATATCCATTTTCCATTTTTTACTTTTATTCTTTTTTTTAATTTTCTTTTTACTTTCTTTATTATTTTCTTCTTATTCTTCATGCCATTTAGATTTAGCTTAGGATACAATAAAACCAGGTCAACTACTTCGAGGTTTCAATTTTAAACGGTTCGAGTCGCTCCCCCAAGTTCACCTCTGTCAATTCCTATTCGGTTCCTTTTCATTGACTCCATCCAAAATTCAGGAAGCTTTACTTCTCTCCCTATCTTATGATTTTATTACTATTTTGCTATTATTTATCTTTGTACATTGAGGACAATGTACATCTTAAGTGTGGGGGGTTAACTATAGTATTATTTGAAAATCCCTGAATTATGCCTTGTTCTTAAGTAATTTTCTCATATTATGATTAGAACGATATTTCTTCTGAATCATGATTTTTATTGATATGTTTTGGGATTAAGTCATTGATAGTTGTGCAGTGATGATTTAAACTTTAGGAGACTAGAGAATCAAGCATGATAAGTCCATTTTCAAAAAATTAAAATTTTTTTAGGTTGTCTACCTGAATCTAATTATTACCTTGAAATTTGAAATTTACAGAGTTGATATCAAAAACCCATAATTTTTGTGAGATCTTGAGCCTTTTAGGGTATACATTCTTTCGTGCTCACCTTGTGATTATGAGTGTGTCAACATTGAGCTGTTCTTCTAGAACTTGCTTCGATTATACATGTCAAGACCACATCATTGATTTGATATACAGAGATGATAAAGGCACTTAGGATTTAACTCACTCACTCCACTAAAAAGCTTACCATCACAGTTAACCCCTAGTGAACCCCGTTGATCCTAACAACCCTTTTTATTGACTCACCCACTAATATTAACCCAAAAACCCAATCTATATTTGTTATGGCCATTCCTCTTGACCACCCTTATATCGAGATTTGATTTTATCAGTTGCCTAACTATAATCTTTAATTTAGTAGTTAAATTCATCCTTTATTATGACTTGATTTGTTCCTAAAAAACGAAGTATATTCAATATTAGCTCTATGTAATTGAGCTTATACATTTAAATTCCACATCTTGAGAAGAAGCTCATGTTATTAATATTTCAGGTTTTCAATTGATGTAATTATTCAGGATTAGTTCATTTTTCTAGTTAGGTAAATTGTCAATTCAATCTCGATTCTAACCCTCTAATTCGGCCTTTACCCACACCTTTAACCCGAGCCCCATTACAACCTTTTTTAAAGACCTTTTGATTTGTGTATCATCTCATTTTACAGTGGTAGAGATTTGATTTTCAGGCAAGCCTATGGGATTAACTTTTCATGTTTGACTTTTGAGTGCTTAATTTTGAACCTTAAACACTTTGAGTATTTTGAGTGAATCTTTAGTGAGGATGTCAACTCTTGTCGATTTTGAATTAAAGGTAATTATTTAGGTAAAGGGAAAACACCTATGTTTTCGTGCTACAAAAACCATGACTTTGATTGTTCGAATCTTTAAGACCCTCTACTTAAATTATCAATGTATGAATTATCTTTAAATTATGATGGAACATTATTAATGAATATTATAAATCAAGGAAGTTCATTTTAATTATGAGTTGAGAATTTTGCTTGAGGACAAGCAAACACTTAGTTGTGGGGGTATTTGAGAAACAATAATTTGAACATATTTTAATCTCACATTTAGCATACTTTTGGATGATTTATTCCCTGAATTGTGTAATTTGGTGCTCTTAATCATTTGTTTACATGTTTTATACTTAAGAAAGCATTGGAGGATGAAAAGAACGAGAAGCGGGCCTAAAAAGGAGTAAATGGGCCATATCACGAAATCAACACGGCCTGGGCCCAAACCACACGGCCGTGCCACCTTAACAGACTCAAAAACAGGCTGGCCACAATTCACACGAGCGTGTGCCATGGGCATGTCCCTGTCATGACAAGGAAGAGTTTTATTCGGATTAGGGTACCTAGAGGCAAAGAAAGTCATTCCAAAAGCCTATATAAACACTCTAGAGGCCAACCTTCAGGGGGAGTCCAGTTAGGAGTCCAGTTAGGCGTCCAGTTAGGCTGAAGAGCCGAGCCAGAGAGGCCAGAATTGTGGAATTTACTCAAATAAAGCCAGTTGATTCATCTCAAGAAGTCGGAGCTATACTCAAGACGAAAGATCTTCTCTTCAATTCCTTCAGGGGGTTTTAGGGTTTTTCTTATGTTTTGTTTTATATTTACTTTTGAGATGTATTCTTTTATTATTATGAACTAAAACCCCTCAAATACTTGAGGGGGATGAAACCTAAGACGGATCTTGTTATTGTTTTCTGAACTATATGATAAATAATTGATTTGTTCTTAATTATGTGTTCTTAATTCTTGCTTTGATATTTCAGGATATTAATTCAAGTACTGATGTGCTTAGGCAGTAGAGCAAAAGCCCCTGTTTTAAAGTAGATCTAGAATATTTAAGCGGAGTTGATCGCAACCCTAGAAATAGGATGACGAAAATCTACCGGATTAAGGTCAAACCTAATGTAGGAGTCCATAGATCGAGTTAATGCAATTATAAGGGTTTTAATTAGAAAGAGATTTCTCTTAATCAACCTAGGGTTAGATGTTAGTAGCCTCGAAAGAGGTATTAATATACATTAGGGAATCCTGCGAGTCCAGTCAAGTGAATAAATTGTCTGGTTCAGAGTTAAATAACAAGTGAAGTCTAGGTAGATTCTTCCTTGGGTATTGTCTTAATCAATTGGTTTTTCCCACAAGTATTTTCCCCAATTCATTCTCTTTGTCTTTGCATCTTTAGCTTAATAGTTAGTTAATTTTAGATTAATTAATAAATCCTTTAATTGTTAGGCCAAATAATAAAAAGAAAGTTAGGATTAGTACTTTTAGTTCCTTTGGGTTTGACAGTTCGGTCTTGCCACTAAACTATGCTACTGTTTGATAGGTGTGCTTGCCTCAATCGTTGTCATAGTTAGTTTCTAGGCTCGATCATTCTTTTTATAAATTTTTCAGACTCTGACACACGATCAACATGCCATACCCAAAACAATCAAACTTTACTATACCAACAGAATTGCTTGATAGTGTGAACCAAACTCCAACGTTCTATGGTCCCAGAGCTATCTTGGCGACACTACAAGGAAAGGGAAAAGAGAGGGAGTAAGCATAAAGCTAGTAAGTTTTCATTCAATGAATAGCAAAAAAAATGGCTTATGATAACATCCATTCATCACACTGAATAATAACATAAGTTCTCAAGCACACTGGCATAACTTACTAATGCTTATTCTTACCAAATCGCACATCACATTTTGCATTCATTTCTCATAAGTTACACATGGGTACCTGTATCGCTTCATCACATAACTTTAGCACTTTTACTCTCTTGAACATAGACTTAGCTATTTATTCCATTGAACCACTTGGAATATCGAAGGATACCCAAACTCGTCATACACGTAATACGATGCCAACGCCACATCCCAGATATGGTCTTACATGGGATCACATCTAGATGCCGATGCCATATCCCAGATATGGTCTTTCATGGGATCTCATATCGATGTCGATGTCATATCCCATATATGGTCTTACACGAGATCATATATCAATGTCATGTCCCAAACATGGTCTTATACGATTTTCTTATTTGATGCCGATGCCATATTCAAATATGGCCTTATACGGGATTTCAATTCGGTGCCGAGGCCATGTCCCAGACATGGTCTTGTACGGGACCTTATGAATCTCATGTCTTGACAATGGTATCCTTTCTATTCTGAAGGTCAACCGGGACTTTCACATCATAAATTTTCACCATACTCTCATCACACATCATTGATCAATTTCCATAGAAATAATATACATTTCATGTAATCTCAGGCACATCAATGCATAATAACCTGATGTTGAATTATTACACACGAACTTACCTCGGTACCAAAATGTGCCAATTTGAAATTCTAATCCAAAACCTTGCCTTTTCCTTGGTCAAGGTTAATTCCATGTTCTACTTGATCTATAATAACAAAGGCACTCATTTAATCACTACATTGATCAAGACATTTCAAAAGTCATACTTTAGCAAAATTATCGTTTTGCCCTTAGACTTTCACAAAATTATGATTTTTCCCCTAGGCTCGTAACCTCCTTTAACAAGCCTAGATGAACATTTATTACTCTTATAGCAATTCACAATACCAACTATTTCACACATTTACCACCTATTTTACAACCTTTACAAAAAGGTCCTTTTAGGTGTTTTCATTTTATTACTCCTTTCGTATAAGTTGTTTATTTAACAACTAAGATTCATTTTCTTCCATATTATTTCAGAAACAACAAGAATAGTCACATGGAAAAACCTTAGACTCTTAACCATTTTGCAAAATAGCCCCCTTATCAGCTAGACAATGCTTTAGGGGTTCCAAAAACATAAAAATCATCAAAAATGACTTACTTGCAAGGATGAAGAGTTGCTGAAATTTTTGAGCTCTCAAAACTCATATTTTTATGATATTTTTGGTGGTAGAAGGAAATGAAGAAGGATGATACCATTTTCTTTTTATTTTATCTTATTACTCAATTAAGTCACCAAACACCACCTAACCATTGACCATGTCTCATCTTTGTCTCTATGGCTGGCCTACTCATCCCTAAGGGTCTAATTACACATTAGGGACCTCCAATTTATTATTATATTGCTATTTAACACCTCAAGCTTGTAAAATAAAACTTTTACACTTTATGCGGTTTAGTCCTTTTTCGCAATTAAGCTTGAAATCGCTAAAATTAATGCACCAAAATTTTCATGCACTCATATAATCATGCTATAGCTTATAAAATAATATTAGAAAAATTTTCTCGGTCCTCAGGTTAGTGGTTCCGAAACCACTGTTCTGACTAGCCCCAAAATCGGGCTGTTACATGAAGTCAACTCAACTCACAAAAAAGGGGCCCACGACAACTTGGGCATAAAGGATGTAATTGGGTCTCAACTTAGGAAGAAAATCTATGATCCCCACGAAAATCTTTTCTTTTTATTGCTCTAGTACTTCTGTATTTTCCTTTTAGATTCTCTCTAGGTCCGTCAACTGGTGCTCCTCTTGCGTCTTAATTTGGTCCTCCAATTGATACACTCTACTCTCAAGCTCCATTTTTAAGGAGTTGTACTTAGACTCCAACTGGAGGTGGATTTGGTGAACTCCTGAGCCTAAGGAGTAGCGGCCTCCTATGCTTGGCAAAGTGAAACAAGTTCTTGATTTTAATAGGCTAGGGTCACCTCTAATTGAGCCTATTTTGTCTCACTCCAGTGATAACAATCACAGAGGGCCAAGCCAAGCAAACTGAATTCCTCGACCATGATTTGGTAGGATTCTAACAACTCTAAGAGGGTTGGTTTTCGAGCTTTGGATGAAGAGGGAAGAGTAAATTCTTTCACATCTTAGGGCAAATCCTTTTCCCAGTATTGGCTAATTTTAGTTGGAGAGAAGAGAGGCTGACCTGTAGAAAAATGGCCCCTCCAGGGGTGTAAATTTGACATCCCGATAGAAGAAGTTGGAGGTTGCCTTAGACTAGGATGGAGAGATGGTGATGCAGAAGGGGCAGTTCAAAGGGTGGACTCATTAGGCGGACTCTATGCTAGAGGAGTAATGTCCATGGGAGTGGTGGACTTAGTTTGAGTCTCAGGGTGAAATGGAAGAATAGGTGGAGTAAGCTCCCCTCAAAATCAACTGGTTTCTCACCCCGTTTGCAGTAAACCAATCTATTGTCACTGTTTTCCTTGGTATTTCGAGAGTCCCCTTCAGTCCTTAGCCTCTTACAACTACTACCACTCACTTATACCCTTATTATCGGTATCAGCGACAAACTTTTATGCTCTTTCTATAATGGCATCCATGCTTATACTGCTTGAGATTTGAGACGGAGTAGATGATTGGGTGAAACCTACAAAAGAAAAGTTAGAGATCAGCCATATGAGAAATAAAATCTCTATTTATGAGACTCACCAGCAACCATAGTTGGTGGAGTGGACAAATGGCACGCACATTTTCAGAAATAAGAATGAAAGAAATTTGGAGGTTCTTCTTTCCTCCCAACTAAAATTGTAGCTAGATCATCAACAACATTGTAGGGCCACACCTTACCAGAGGGGTGCGCGACCTAAGAGATTGTCTTAATACCAAAATATAAGGGCCTGTAACCATTTGGGCTACGGTTCTCTAGAGAGAAATGAAAGACGTTCCTAACAGTAATAAGGCTCTCGAACACAAGAGAGCGATCCAACTTTAAGCGATTAATGTAACACCCCAAACCCGGACAAGACACCACGTCCGAATCTGGTATGTTACGGGGAAGAACGTTTTTGAGAGGTTAGATTTTTCGTTTAAAAGCAGGGTGAAAACGTAGTATTTTTGAAGAAAATTTGAGTAGACTTGTTTGAAATCGGATGGTGTGTTTGAAACCCAGAAATTTTGAAAAACTTAATCAAAGTGGGTAGTTAAAACGAGTTGGTTTCATTTAATGTTTCAAGCAGTTCCTTCATGTTACTCAACCATTTTTGACTTAGCAGAACATCGAGTTTGATTTGAAAATCATTTGAGTTTACTTAATATCAAAACATTGTGTGATACCCGATGGTATAGTTGAAAACACATTGCGTTATAGTTTTGAAATCATTGTCTTTCCAAATTTTAGCACATTTTAGCTCAAATTATTTTGTTAAAGCATACTAAATCTACTTTAAAGCTTAAACATCATAAAACATAATTTAAAGGCCTTTTACAATCCAAAATAAAACCCAAATAAAAGTAAATAAACTAAAGTACCCAAATGATAGCGTCTGAGTAAAACTTTATTAAGTATGGCATGAGCACCCGAGTCCATCCGGCTCCATGTCCGCATCTAAGTGTCACTGAAATGTCAAAGGAGAGGGTGAGTCGAATGACTCAGTGTATAAATCCCGCTCCCGATGAAACAACATGCTAACACACATCATACATAGCAACATAATTAATGCAACCCGATCCTAACCATCCGTATCTCCTTTTCTACCCCGTGTGGTACCAAACCACTGGTGGTGCCAAACCACTGGTGACCCAAAGTCACGATATCCATATTGTGGTGCCAAACCACTGGTGACCCAAAGTCACGAATAATCCAATGATGGGGCCAACCCATCTCGTGATACCAAATCACTAGCGACAATCCCGTATCTCTCAAGTGGGGCCAACCCACGGTGGTGTCAAACCACGGGGGCGAGTCGCAATGAGGTGCCAAACCTCTCGGTGTCCCAAAGACACAATGTGGTACCAAACCACTGGTGACCGCAGTCACAATCCGATGATGGGGCCAACCCATCGTGTGATACCAAATCACTGGCGTCAATCCCGGATAATCAATCGTGGGGCCAACCCCCACCGTGGTGCTAAGCCCTTTGGGACGACGCCGAGGTGCCAAACCTCGGTGACCCAAAGTCACAAAATATCACCTGTGGTACCAAACCCTTTGGAGGTGCCAAACCTGCGGTGTCCCAAAGACACGGATATCATCATCCTCCCTCCACTCATATCACCCATCATCATACCATACTCATGTGATCATGCATCTCGTACAAGTCATGCATATCATGCCAACATGTCTAGCATTACATCTCATAGCATACATAACATAGATCATAATATAGAGCATATCATCAATAGAACTCGTAATGCTACAGACTTACCCAGATCCGTACATATACCCCACTTGGGTATCCAATAATCCATCATACTGTCATGATTTTAATAGGCAAACAGGTTTAATAACACTATTGCTAAGTAACAGTGTGTTAGTTACACACCTGGTAAATACGAGTCTAAAGATCCCAACGAAACGATCTAAGTCCCTCGATTATCAGGCTCCTATAACAATCGGCCAGCATAGGGGTTAGGCACTAAGACCATTCGGCCATAACCATTAATCCAAAAGGGTTTGTCGATTAACCCTTACCTTGCAAATGTTTGGTTTCCTACCAAACCCGAACCAACTAATGGTCCCTTTGACAATCGGCCACCACCTAATAAGAAGAACCATTAATCCTTAATTATCTTGGCTTAACGAGATAAAAGAATCAACTAACAGAACTGGCCCTTACCAAAACTTACCCCAAATGGCTAATCAAAGGACGAAGGCTCCACTTGTTTGTATCCAAAATCTGAATGACCTATAATGAAATCAGTTTCAAAACCAAAGATTAACTCTCAACAACAAGGCCACATTCGGCTCTTAATCAACCAACATCGCAACGCGCAAAAAGAAGAAGGAAATGGCCGTTCGCCCATCACTTACCAAATTCCCAAACGATTGAAGCAAGATCCCAACACTCTCGATATTCGCCCACTACAACCACTAGGAGAAGGAGATATTCGGCTAAGTTGAAGACTAATGGAAGAGAAAAGAGATTCGGCTAGAGTAAGCAAAAGAATTATGTGTTCGAAAGAAAAAGAGAATCGGCCAAAGTCTTGAGAAGAGAAGAAAATGGAAAAGAGATAGGTGCTTTCGGTTTTGAGAAGAAAGAAATGGAATGGATGAATGAAGATTTGGTTTAGGGGCAAGGTAAGTTTGGCACTAGTGTTTCAAAAGAGAAAAGAATGAAATATGAGCAAAGAGAATACTAGTTTCGGTTTATGCAAGTGAAGAAAGAAAAAGAAAAAAAAAAATGCAAGAGTGCATTGGCTAACAAAGAAAATACAAGGAAAAATAAGGCAACTTTATGCAAGCTTTAGAGAGGTTTGGGTCTTTCGGTTTCAAGAGAAAATACAAGAAAATACTTACTTGAGAATTCGGATACCAATGACAAAAGAGAGAATTTGTTTGACATAAAAGTGACCAGAAAAAAATAAAAGAAAAGCCAATTGAATTTTGGCACTCCCCATTCCCATACTCACCAAACCGCCACCCCCCCAACTCTCCTAAAAATTCGCCACACCTCCAACATACACTCACAACCACTCATTCAAAATACTTTGAACAAGTCTACTTCCTACAATCACTCTCCACCCACCAAGCCACCATTTGACCAAGTCCAAGGAGGAATTTAAACTTCATCCAACTCTTCCCTCCTATGCCGCCCCAAAGGGAACCAAAATGGGGGACTCTGCGACTTGAACTCAAGACCTCTACCCCATGTAGATGACGCCACACCTAGCTCCCAAGTAGCGCATGCTTTGCCACCATGCTAGCTCCTCCTTTGTGCTATGAATTACCAAAAATAAAATAAAAACCCCAGCTTCCTCAGCTCCTCTCCTATGAAGCCTAAAACTAAAATTTTCCCCTTCACTCAGGCATACTCCTAGCCTACAATTAAGCCCCTAAAACACAAAAATAGCAACACAGCACACTAAACACATGCAATATCATGCAACAACAAAATAACCCCTGACCCGGGATATTACAATTAAACTAATCCTCCGTAGCCTTATTTCTAGATGTTAATTGTGGGCACAAACAAATTCGGTAGGATAGACCATTGGGTTGGAAGCCTAAATCGACCTTTTAGATTACACCTCACTCAGATAATTTTTTTTCTATAAGGTGAAGTTTGAGGCCTAGTTTTTTATAATGGGCTCATGTCTTTAACGAGCACTAAAGTGGGCCAACCCAATAAAGGACCCACGAGAAGTCACCTTTAATTGGTAAATTTATTAGAAAACACCAAGGATGGGTAACTCTCCCTTCAAATTACAGTTGATATAGTAGGCACTAAGGTCCACCAAGATAAGTCAGTGAGTTGCCCTGGCACGACCTCATACTCGTTGAGGATAAAGATGGAACTCGGCTTCAAATAGATAGAGAGGGAGGAGAATATCGTCAGAATGGTCGCTTAATTGACACTTGTCTTAGACAAGGTTGAAATCGTAGGTGAATTTGGGAAGTTGAATCCCTCTAACACAGAGGAAGTGGACCATTTCTCCCTTAGAGGAGGTGCAACAAAAAGAGGGGTCTCCACTAGAGTATTCACCCTGCTATCATTGGGTCCAACCCCATTGCCTTTCCTGTCACCACTACGATTCCTCTTGCTGTCATCGTTACAATAGCTGGTACCCTCGTGATGATCATTTTAGGGGGGAAATAAAGGAAATCGAAATAGATTTAAGGAATTAGTTAGGAAACATGCTAAGAAATTATCTAGAGAAAGGAGGAGGAACTTAGATGAAGAGATAAATAAGACTAAGATGAAAAGTAGGGATCTAGGAAGAGGCCTAGTCGGTAAAAAATTGAGGAGTGATTTCAGATGATTAGTCTTTTTTTCCCAATATCTTGATTTAAATAGTGAAACATCTAAAGGAAGTTGGGAGATTTGAAAAATAATTCAAGTTCCCGAATCTATAGATGACACCTGTCGAGCCAAAAAGGGTTTTTCTTAAACCCTTCGATGATAAAAAAAATGGAAGTGTCCGTCAAAGCTAATTATCTATTGAGTATCTGTCATACGACCCATTTTGACTATGGAAATGCCTGTTAGTGTTATGTTAAGATATGACTGGCTGATGGCGTCAGTAAGCATCCACCCGAGTAAGTACAAGTGGCATCGTGCCACTAGTCCCCTTATAGGGAATCTGGGTAGAATCACCATTGAGCGGGAAATGATCTAGATGAGATTCAAGATGTTAAGGCGACAACATGTTCCTAAGAAAAGAGGAAAGCAACTACCATTGGATATGCAAAAAAAATTATTACAAGGGAAATTAAAATAGACACCGCCTTAAGAGGATTAGAAAAGAAAGAAAATTTCGAAGACAAAATTTTCTTAAGGATGAGGGACTTGCAACACCCGGATATCATTATTATTAATTTAAAATTTAAGAAGTCGGGACTGAATTGAAAGAAATAGCAAATTCTAGGATCCCCGTCAGACAATTTAGAAATTTTAAGTGGCCAACTTTTGATTATTTGGATCCCAATTCTAGTTCAATTAAGATGGAATCGGCTGGTTCCAAATTAGGAGACAAAATGATTAAGAATGGATGGTGGATATGGTTGGCGAAGATTGTACCTAAGGAATATATATAGCTTGAAATGAGGCAGAATTTTCTGAATTCTATTGAATAATTTCCCTCTCTCCTTTACATCATCTTCTTCAGTTGTCCTAAAGAGGAAAGGGGATGTGGATGAAGGGAGTTTTGCATGTAGCAACAGAGTTGTGGGTTTAAGGATGGTAAAGGGGATATGAAGAAACTGGTAAGTCTCCTTATCTGTCTTTGTGATTAGGAATTGAAGAAAGAAGTAGAATGAGACTATCAAAACTCCTATATAAGTTAATATTCTGGGTTTCTAAGAATTTACCACCATTGGTTTAACCACAACATGGTTGTCATGCTTAGCAGCTAGGAAAAAGAAGGCTTTAGAATTTGGACTAGTTAAGCTGTCAAGGATAAGAAAACAAGGTGAGTATCTACACTCTATCTTCTCGTTGCTAAATGTTGTTAAGAGAAATTGACATGCTAATGTTGATCGTGTTAGTAGTTGATTATTGAATGATTATTTAGCGTAGTGCATTGCTTAATGATGTTCTGCATGGTATACATGAATAGTATGAGAGGGTAGACTAACATTGGGTTAGATGAAGTTAGGTAGGGAAAAAGAGATGACTTTGTTAGATACCGTCATACGATCTTGCTGGGCCATAGGACTATCGGAGGTTATATGCCTAAAATAAGTAAGACCATAGCTGAAAGATGATATGGCATCATATGAAAGCACGCTAGAATGCCTAATTGGGACTAAGACCATAGCTAAAAGACGTTATGACATCCTTTAATAGTCTATCGGGACAGAAAACACAGGATAGTTCACCAGGAAAGAAACACAAGATGGTCTGTTAGGACAGTAAAAATGAGAAATCCGTTAGAAAGTTGGACATGGGGATCATAATTGGAAGAGTTACGGTCCATAAAAAATGTCAATGGTGAATGCAAAGTTCACGGTGTGAATAGAATGATAAATTACGGGAAGAAATGAGTTGGTGCGTCTAAGAAACATAGACCGTCTGAGTAAAAAGGGCTACCAAGTTTATGACTCAACCCAAATGAGAGAAAAAAGAAAACGAATCTCCTCAAGTAAGGAGGTAAACATGTGTAAATAATAGTCTATCGAGAAAGATGAGGATTTCATGCGATTTAAATAGGACCGAATTAGTTTGGGGTAGGACACAGTCATACATTGAAAGTTGATAAAGTCATTCGAGGGATTTAATAGGCTAGTCAGGGTCTCGAGGGTCGAAACGTATGCCCATGGCCAAATGGCCAACAAATTTCACCAAATATTAGTGGAAAGTAGAGGTCATATATAGCCATGGGAAATGACAGAGATCATTTTGAGCTCCCACAAGTTGAAACTACATGTTCTAAAAAGCCTCCATAGGAAATAGATTAATAGAGCAAGGTTTTAGGTGTTGTTAGCGAGCCCTAACACTCCAAGGCAATGAAGACCTTAAATTTTGGGAAAGTCTACAAACTTCAAAATCACTAAGGAAGTAACCAAGCGTCTCCCTCCAAAGAATTAAATGCAAATATCAGGGATTTACATTTTGAGTTGGACGCTGGAAACACAAAAATATATAGACTCAAATTCATCTAGTTTCGTAGTAATTCTTTTCGAAACATATAATATAATTATAAAATAATTAAATTGTACTTAAATTATTAACATATTGAATTTTAATTAATTTTATAATTATTTTTTCATATATTTTTATTTATTTTCAATAGATTTCCACAAAGGGTGAAAATTGGCTCGGCGGACAGAAGTTTATACCGTGAAGCGATTTTTGAAGCGTTGAGGCGAATTAATTTTTCAGACTAAGATGGTCCAAATTATGAATATCAATACATAATATAATTAATTTTAATTTTAATCCAATTTATTTTTGGTTCAATAATTATTATTGATTATATTATAGAAAGAAGGCCCAACTGTGCTAATACGAAAGATTGATCCAAACGACCAATCGGGCTGCCCAAACCCACCCAAAATGCTAACCCAATCAGCTCAAATTAGCTGATTTATTGACATGAAAATATAGCAAGTTGAAAATGCTAACTCCACTTTTTATGCTTTTGTAGATTTTCCCTAGCCAAATATAGCAAGTTGAAATCATCAATAAATGCATAAGTGGTGGCTAGCCATGGCGGGAGTTAATGGATGATATTTCTATGCTAAAATTAGCAGCCAATCCCACCTATAAATACCCCGTTTTCTACTCATTTCATAATTCAACTCAACTCAATTCATTCACAACATATTCTCTCTTCACTCACCTTTCTTCCTTTGTTTTCCATTTTCTTTCTTGTCCCTTTCTTTGTCAATCTCTTCTCTTTAGAAAGAGCCTTCTTCTGCCTTGGAGTAGCAGCACTTGAGTGTTCGTAGAGGACATGAATTGATAGAATGAGCAGAGAAGAAGAGGAGCGTGCTAGTAACTTCAGAGAGACACTGAATTTGTTTCTAGTTCCCTACTTTTTTTTTATTTTCTTGATTCCGTTATGATGAATGCTCATTGTTTCGTTACTCTTTATTTAATTAAAATTGCTTAAATTTAATTCATGTTAGATTGATTGCATTCTATTGCTTAATTTATTAAAAATCATGTTTGTTTTGTTATAGGCCTTATTGATTTGTTCAATTAAATAAAATCATGTTTATGTTATGCTTGCATTTAAATTGTAAGGTAACAATTGAATTAATTATTAAGCGGATTGAAATTGTAATTAATTGACACAATATTTAATTGGTGCATGTTTAATTTTCTAAGGTAGCTGAAGGTTGAATTAGTGACGGTGTTAAACAATACTTTAGCCTTGCATAACTTGCAGGATTTTCTGATTAAATTGTTTCAATATAGAGATATATTTTTACCTCACTTAATCTTTTACTTTCTTATGAAAATTGAATTAATTGTTTGAATTAGCATAGAGATATGTACAAGAGATTATTTTAATTTCATAAGTATGTATGGGCATTAGCACATTTGCTTATTAAAATTTGTTTAATCAGTTGAATTGGCATAGAGATATAGTCAAGAGATAAATGGATTTTGGTAGGTGAATATTCATAAGTTAGCAAATTGTTGAGTTGTTGTGTATTAAATTTGTAACAAAGATGAACATTTTTTGATAATGTTAATGTAACACCCCAAACCCGGCCCAAACACCACGACCGGATCTGGTATGTCACATAAAAAGGTTCTTATAAAACTTTGTGATCGTCTAAAAAAATTTTAACATCTCTTTTGAAAACTTCAAGTTCAGTAGTTTATTTTATAAAAGTTGTAATTAGCCCAAATCTTACGTTTAGGTGACGTTTGTAAGAACTCGATGTTGCATTAAGTTAACTTGAGATTGATGTCTAGTTTCGTTTGAAAATTCGTTGGTTAAGTTGTGAGAAAAGCTTTTGTTCACATTTTATAAAGAAAAACGTCTTACCGATTAAATTATAATTAGTGTGTCTAAAGTTTAAACCAAAGTAAACCAGAAATTATTAGTGGCCTTATTACAAAACAAAATCCCCAAAATAGAAAATGATAAATAAAAGCAAAGTTTAATTTTCAATAGAAACCGTACATGGCCACCTCGAAGTCCACTCCGGCCCAAGTCCACTGTGCTAAGAATTACCTGCAAAAGTTTAAGCAAAAGGAGTGAGCCACAAAGACTCAGTGTGCAATTACCTCACATAAACCCTACTAGGCCTAAGCCCTCATATTTCAATCGGCCGAAGCCCAATACACTATAACATATTAGATAATCAATATGATAACCCATCCCATCCTAATATTCTATCCTCTACATTCCGCTCCATATATCCAACCTCAGCACACCTGTGGGGATTTCTACAATCAACCCTCCATCCGCTACACTCCTCTTTGGTGACCATGCGCCGAGTCATCTTCGCTCAAAGTCGATAAAATGTGACAGAGTCACCGATATACAAATATGTGGCCTAGCCACTGAAACAATGTGACCAAGTCACCGATAAACCTGTATGGCACTGAGCCATCAGAATAGTGTGACAAAGTCACCGATATACACTGCCCCTTTGCATCATCATCATTTCCCAAGTCCCATGCATATGCGATCATAGTGAAATGAATACATCATATAACAGCATACATAGAATGTTTAAATCACATGCATATCCATGCTAACGATAATATTTATAAAGCATAATCGGAGAGTAACTAACCTGGTATTTCGATTTTACCCTCCAAGGGCAACTCAATAGCCATTACCGAGTTCTCGGCTTTCAAACAACACATATACTTTTTATAACAAACATGAAAAGATGTGGGAATTACACACCTATAAATGCGAAGAACTAAGTACTCTCGATCAACGTCCCCCTCACTATTATGAACCACAACAATCTGTCTATTCAGATTCGAAGTCAGCCCACAACCCGGTGAAAAATCCCGAACGGTTGTCACTGCACGTTGTTTGAACTTAGGGGCAGGGACTATGAGTCCAACCCCCTCTTTCACTTGACTGGCATTCGTATCCATGAAAAGATCTTGATCAGGAAACTAGGTTAAGGCTATGGAAAAGACAGAGAGAATAGGTACCCAAAACGAAGAAGTTTCTTACTTTGATCAACAGAAACTGAATGCCAGCAGACTTGGCCTATGAACTGAATGAGTCCCTAATCAACTTCCAAATTAGAATCGATTCTCAAAATAGAACAAAAGAAGTGGCCTTTTAGCCAAACAAATCGATAAAGACCCCCTTTTACCACACATTCGGCCAACATCCCATTTACCAAGATCCTTTCGAAAGTAGGCCACACGAAGAAGAGATGATGGAGATACGTCCCTCTACAATCGACCAATGCCCAAAGAAGTGAGTTAGAATCTTCGATTAGCCCAACCAAAGAGAAAGTAGAGAAAAAGAATGAATAGAAACGTAAGAGAAAGAAGGTTCCTTACCAACAAACAAGAGTATGCTGATTGAAGAGGCTATATTTGGCTACGGCTCAAAACAATGGAAAGGATGCCTTTAATTGAAGCAAAAAGAGATTCAGCTTATAAGAATAAAGAAGAGAGAAAAGAAAGCAAAGATAGAGGACAAGGTTCGGCTATGGCACTTACTCCAAAAAAAATGATTCCAAACGACTACTAGGGAGGTTCGGCTATGAAGGGAAACAACTAGCAAATGGAAGAAAAAGAAATAGAGAAAACACAAATCAACACTCTGATATTCGGCTACCCCCAAAGAAACAATAAGAAGCTAAAAGGTGTTTCGGTTTTGGTAGAAGAGAAATGAAGCAAATGTTTGAAAATGAAAAAGAGAAAGAAAGTGTTTCTAAGATTGATTTGGCTAACACTATACTCAAAATGACCACTTCAAGAAAATGGCACACTCCCAACCTTATGGGCAAAATGCTCAACAAAAAATGCCTAAGAGCTGCAAATGAAGGTTCGGCCCCTACCTAGCCAAGCTAAACCATCCATACACCCCCCACACCTTCCCAAATTCGGCCAACGTCTCTCCCTCTCTCCACATCCCACAACTTCCTCCACCTTTCACTCTCCACTCCCCATTCAAAAGTGTTGACCGATTCTTACTCCTCCAACACCTCTCCTCCTTTCATTTCAAATGTGTTGACACATTCCTCAACTAACCTGTAGATTCTTGTCCAAATCCACCACCTCTCCATCCTGACGCCAAAAAGAACTCCAAATTTCAAGCTGTAAGACTCGAACCTGCTCCCCTTGAGACGTCATCCCCCCTTGCTTCCTAGGCGTCACTTACCACTCTTCCACACCCCTTTTTGTGTCATCAAATACACACAAATATACATAAGACCTACCTCTACAAGCTTCCCCCTAAAGTGCCCTAAAACAAAAATTTAACCAAGACTCCGGCTCGAACCCGAGCCTTCCTGAGACCCCCAAACACATCCAAATAGCAAGCAAAACAAGCCAAACACACAGAAACATGAAATGCAGAACCCCCTGACTTGGGATATTACAGTTAAGTTAAAGAATGCAATTAATCTAGCACATTTTTGTTATATTGATTAAAACTTGTTTTGAAATCGTGCATTGGATATTGTTATTTTTATTTTATTTTATTTTACTTAGTTTAATTCTTGATCTTAATTAAACACCTTTTTCAAATCATCAAAATTTCACCACCAACTTGTTAAATTATTTATTTCATAAATATTTCTTTGCACAGTCCCTGTAGGTACGATAACTCGACATTTACTTGTCACTTTATTACTTGTTGTGATTGTGTACACTTGCACATTTTCATATTTCCAGATGCCTTACATTTTTCTTAAATTCTATATGTGGATCTCACTAAGTTTCCCCAAACTTATAAGGCTTTTGCTTAAATGAAGGATAGTTAAAAATTTAGAAATCGTAAGTGGCCAAGCCGGACTCTGCTAGAAGCGAGGCAATTTGCGAAAGCTTGCATGTGTACAAAGGGGCACTCGTAGAGGCTCTACCTCAAGGTTGTAATTGTCATTTTACATTTTCGAGCCTTGGTCCTAATAAATTTATAATTTATTATGAAAGTGAAGCTTTAAGGTTTTATCATCAATTAATATAAGATGATTAAGTATGTAATTCTATTTAGAAAAAATCTCATTAATCATTCAGGTTATTGTGGCATCTAATACCCGGATCTGACGAACGGGTTGAGTAGAGGGTGTTACACATCAGGAACTAATTTGTGATCATTTTCTATGAATTTTTTAGGAATACAGAAATGAGTTAGATAAAGAGTATTCTTAAGGAATTAAATTGATATTGGAAAAGGAAATCAATGTAGAAAATTGTTAATGTGAAAATGTGAAAAAAAAAAGACCAAATTAAAATTTTTAGAAAGTTGGAAGACTAAAATGCAATTTGACCAAAAAGAGAACATGTGGGTTATTAATTATTACTTGATAAGAGAATGACTTGGAAAATGTATTTGTAACACCCCAAACCCAACCTAGAAGTTTAAGCCGAATCTTGGAATCCCAAACCCGGCCTAGAAGTTTAAGCCGAATCTTGGGTGAGTTACACCAACGTATTGAAAACTAATTTTAGTAATTATATAGAAAACCTTCAAAACTTTACTTGATTCATGATGGAAAATCTTTTCGAATTTTAACGTTGAAAAATGAAATCCATTTTGTTGACTTGAGTGATTTTGTAGTTTCGTGTTGGGAATTATCAACTACTGATGAATTTAGCAAAAACCAAGACGAACTCCGAAATAAGTTAAGAACCTAAAAGATCAAAAACATTTCTACATTAATGCAAAACAATCTGAACTCTCACACGCCACCCGATCCTAAGTCATAGACTTGCCTGAACAAACAAAGATAAAACCAAAAGGTGAGCTATAAAGCCCAGTGTATAACCAACATTGATTATAATTAACATAACACAATATGTAAATTAGCGTACACGGAGAACTTAATAGTGAGTGTAAGATCAGAACAGAACAGATCAGAGTATCATAGAGGTTTCCGTTATGCTAATATAACAGAACAAAACAAAACAAATAGAATAAGACAAAGCAGAACTAAACAGAACAGAGTAGAGGATGTATGTTTATGCATATGCAGTATTTTTCAACACCAATTAGAATGCAAATTTACCAAAAAACATCCTACCCAACTTCGCTACACACCAAAATAGAGTTTCCCTCCTGAACTCATCCATCCAAATCACACAGCAGATAACTATGAATAGTGCCATAAGAAATTTCTGCAGTTAAAATTGCCAGATCGGATACATGTGGTCAAGCCACAAAATTATAATCAAGCTACCATAATAGAAATGTAGATAAACCACAAAATAATGTAGATAACCAAACTGCCAGAAACCTTCTCCTTTCACATCATCCTAAGTCCCATGCAATGTGTCATGGCATGCATATACAGAAGCAGAGTGATAAGCATCTAAGTCATGCTATCGTATCGTAACAGAGTCAGTAGACATGAGAGTCCAAGTGTTATAAAGCAAATTTATTAAAACTTAACGTTAATAATATCAGATTTTTCCATGAAGTCACATACATGGTTATAAATCAGAATTAGTACCAATCAATTCAACATATTCTGATATCACATGTTCTTAAGAAACAAAGTCATGTAAAGGCATACCAACAAACTTAACAAAATACAGATTGTACCTAGATAATTTGCACACATTAGGCAATAGCACATTATGTTCTGGCATATCTTACTTACTTAGGTTCAAACATAGGAGTCATACGTACAAATCCCAAGTTGTTCATCATTAGATCATCAGATATCAAGTTATACAGCCTAATTCAAATCATACGGACCCTACAGTAGGCCTGCATTCATTTCGGACAACGCTTCTGGCCCGAGGGAAAAATTCCAAATATTAGTCCACATTCCCGTATGGTTTCACACAGCCTGGATAGATGGCCCATGTGCCTCCAAACGATCTAGCACACGCCAATGTCACCTGCCCATTTGGTCCTAATCCGCAATCAGTAAGTTACACAGCTTGGACACTGATCGTGTTTGAAAGTCTTGAAATTTATATAAAGAATGATCGAGCCTAGAAACTAACTTATGACAACAATTGAGGCAAGCGCACCTATCATTTGGTAGTATAGCTATGGTAAGATCGGAAATATCGTATCCTCAAGGAGCAAGAGTACTAGTAATTACTATCCTTTTATTATTAGCTTAGGAATTAAGGGAATTGTTATTTAATCTAAAACTAACTAATTACTAAGCTAAAGATGCTAAGACTCAGAGAATGAATTGGGAAAATACTTTTGGGAAAACCAATTGATTAAGACAATACCCGAGGAAGAATCCACCTAGACTTCACTTGTTATCTAACTCTGAACCAGACGATTTATTCACTTGACTTGATCCTTAGGATTCCCTAATTTATATTAATACCTCTCTCGAGGCTACTAACGTTAAACCCTAGGTTGATTAATTGAAATCTCTTTCTAATTAAAATCCCTAGAATTGCATTAACTCCATCTATGGACTCCCATATTACGTTGACCCTAATCCAGCAGATTTTCTTCATCCTATCTCTAGGGTTGCGATCAACTCCACTTAACTATACTAGATCTACTCTTAGACAGGGACTTTTGCTCTACTGCCTAAGCACATCAATACTTGAACCAATATCCTGAAATATCAAAACAAGAATTAAGAACATATAATTAAGAACAAATCAAGTATTTATTCTACAGTTTAGGAAACAATAAAAAGATCCGTCTTAGGTTTCATCCCCCTCAAGTATTTGAGGGGTTTAGTTCATGTTTATAAGAGAATACATCTCAGAAGAAAATAGAAAACAAAACATAAGAAAACCCCTAAAAACCCCTGAAGGAAATTGAAAGGAAGATCGTCTGTCTTGAGTATGATTCCGGCTTCTTGAGATGAATCAACTGGCTGTCTTCGAGTAAATCCCACAATTCAGCCCTCTCTGGCTTGGCTCCTCGGCTACATGAACGCCCCCCTTTTAGGTTACCCTCTAAGGTGTTTATATAGGCTTTTGGAATGTCTTTCTTTGCCTCTAAGTACCCTTTTTCGATTGGAATTAAAACAGGTCACGTCAGAGACACGCCCGTATGGCACGACCGTGTGAATCGAGCCCGGGCCATGTTCTAGTATGCTAAAGAGGCATGGCCATGTGTATTTCTCCAGGTCGTGTGAATTTCATACTTTGGCCCATTTTCTCCATTTTTGGCCTGTTTCTCATTCTTTTCATCCTCTGGTGCTCTTCTAAGTATAAAACATGAAATTAAAGGATTAGGAGCATCAAATTCCACAATTCAGGGGATAAATTATGCAAAAGTATGCTAAATGTGGGATTAAAATATAAACATATTATGGTTTATCAAATACCCCCACACTTAAGCCTTTGCTTGTCCACAAACAAAATTCTCAAATCACAATTAAAATGAACTTCCTTAATTCATAATATTCATCAATAGTGTTTCATCATAATTCATAGATAATTTATACATGGATAATTTAAGTGGAAGGTTCCTAAGGATTCAAACAGCCAAAGTCATAGTTTTTATAGCGCGAAAACATAGGTGTTTCCCCTTACCTAAATAATTACCTCTGATTCGAAACTGACAAGAATTAACATCCTCACTAAAGATTCACTCAAATCACTCAAAAGTGTTTAAGGTTCAAAATTAAGCACTCAAAAGTCAAACATGAAAAGTTAATCCCATAGGCTTGCATGAAAATCAAATCTCCACCACTATAGAATGAAATGGTACACAGATTAAAAGGTCTTTTAAGGGTTGTAACGGGGCTTTGGTTAAAGGTGTGGATAAAAGCTAAATTAAAGGGTTAGAATCGAGATTTAATTGACAAATTACCTAACTTAGAAAGATGAACTAAGACTTGAATAAATATATCAATTAAAACTTCATAACACGAGCTTCTTCTCAAGATGTGGAATTTAAATGTATAAGCTCAATTAACGTTGAACTAATAATAAATATACTTTTTTTAAGAACAAATCAAGTAAATAGATTTTTATAGAGAATGTAGTTAGGCAACTGATCAAATCAAATCTCGATATAAGGGTAGTCAAAAGAAATGGTGATAACAAATATAAGATGGGTTTTGGGTTAATATTAGTGGGTGAGTCAATAAACGGTTTGTTAAGATTAAAGGGGTTCACTAGGGGTTAATTGTGAGGGTAGGCTTTTAGTGGAGTAAGTGGGTTAAATCCTAAGTGCCTTTATCATCTCTGTATATCAAATTAATGGTGTGGTCTTGACATGTATAATCGAAGCAAGTTCTAGAATATCAAATCAATGTTGACACACTCATAATCAATAAAGTGAGCAAGAAAAGAATGTATGCTCTAAAAGGCTCAAAATCTCACAAAAAATTATGGGTTTTTGATATCAACTTTGTAAATTTCAAACTTCAAGGTAATAATTTAGATTCAGGTAGACAACCTAACAAAATTTTTAATTTTTGAAAATAGACTCATCATGCTTGATTCTCTAGTCTCCTAAAGTTTAAATCATCACTGTGCAATTATCAATGATTTAATCCAAAACATATCAATAAAAATCATGACTCAAAGGAAATTTTATTCTAATAGTAAAAATGAGGAGATTTACTTAAGAACAAGACATAATTCAGGGATTTAAGAATAATGCAAAAAGTTAGGAACTTTTCAAAATAACATTCACCCCCACACTTAAGATGTACATTGCCCTCAATGTACAGAGATATATATGGCATGAAATCATAAGAGATAGGGAGAAGTGAAACTTCCTAAATTTTGGATGTTTCCTTGAGTTGTCAGTGGTCGTGGAGTGGTGATTTTCCTCCTAAAGTTGGGTATTCCATGGTGCTATTTTAGGCCTTTTTTAACTGTGATAAAAGCAGTCGGTTTGTTAACATTGTAAGAATTACTCAAATATTGCCAGAAAATGGAAATTGGATAATAGTGATTATGAACTGAAAAATAACTAAAATAAACGTTAGTCAAAGGTAAAAGATAAAATGAAAATTAACATTTTAAACATGAAAATAATATAAAGATAAAAGAAAAATGACTTAGAAGTCCTCATCGCCAGATGGCTCGCGTGGTGGGGGCGACGATGAAATGTGAAGGTGCTGACATATCTGGTGGAGGGTGGCGTCGATGTTGTCGAAACGTTGGAAGCATTGCTGCTTAAATCGTGTGAAGCACTTAGATATGTCCAAAAGAGAAGTTACCGCATGAACTGGGCAATGGCTCAGTGTTGGCTCCTCATGTGGGTGTGGGACATCGTCAGTAATGTCCTCAGGGTCCTCTTCCTCGGTGGTATGGGCTAGCCAATATTGAGGAAGATCAGTCCCACGGTGACGCTTGATCATCCGCATGTTTATCATCATCGAGATGCCCTGTGGAGACATCTGGCCTATCAAGGTGAGCGAGGCTGATTGGGCTGCGGTGTTGAGGAGACCAAAGTGTCTCGCGATCCGTGTTACATAAGGCCCCATGGAAATGACCCCCTTACAATGTCACTCCGTCTGATGCTAGATGGCCAGAGCGATGAAGTAGGCAAGGTCAAAGACGTGCCCGTTCGCCATGCACCATAGGAAGTAGGTGTCATGAGTGTTAACTACCCCGGTGCTCTCTCGCCTTCCTGTCAAAGTATGAGCTAAGATGGCGTGTAAGTACCTCAAAGATGGGGCAAGAGCTGTCGTCTTAGATCGACTAGGGTCATAAGTGGCCAAGGCGGGGGCTATATGATTCCAACATCTCACAGGGGAGTTATGGATGTGGCAATGGAGTTTCGCAAAAGCATATTCCCTCATGAACTCAACCATGTAGAGGCCAAGAGCAACTCCAAATTCAGGGACACTCATTTCGTGAACCAAACCTCTTAGGCAGAATTGGATGGTGCCTAGGTCGTCGTGGTTCGCTATTACCACCTGCAAATGAAAAGTAGAGCAAAGCTCTAATGTTAGTTCGAGGTATGTGGGCCCGACAATACTGAAGAACCGCTCCCAAGGGTACGTAGTTAGTAGGGCCCGAACATTACTGATAGGTTGAGCTCCCGAAGGAAACCGTAAGAACAGGTGTCTCACTTCGGCCGATGCGCTTGCTGATAATGAGTCGGGTCCCTTTCGTTTTTTCAAAACAGGGACTGCGATTTTCTTGCCGCTGGAAGACGACATTATGGTCCTACAAGATAGATTAAAAAACATCATCCCATATTTTTCCATAAGAGTGATAGAATGTATGATTCCAAAATTATTATCTCATGATATTAACAATGAATATCTTTCCTAAGTATTCTCCTAATACTAGTGGTGCAAAACTCAGAGTTAGAATACCTATAACACTTAAGTAATTATCAATATTGAAAATGATTATCAAGAATGAAGACTAAAAATGGAAAGGGATAAATCTAAGGTCTAAAAGAAAAAAAACATGGAGTAAATAAAATTAGCAACAAAGTAGAGAGGGGGGAGAATAGAGTGAACCGACGGAGGCATAGAGACAGTGCGAGGTCGTGGGAAGGTGTGTGGTCGTGGCGACTTCGCACGGGCGTGGTCTGTGTCTGTTGTGTGTGGATGAAGAAGAGAAAGATGGAGGAGGGAGAGGTGAATGAGGGTAAGGTTAAAGGGGAAGTGAAGGGAGGATAGGGGAGTTATCAATGGTGGCTGGGAAGGGGAGAAGGATTTGGGGGTGCTCGGAAGGAACGGCTAGGGTTTGGGGGGGTTGGGGAAGAAGATGAATAGGAGGGGGTTTAAATAGGAAACCTGTCACACGGGCAGGGGCCACGCCCATGTTTTATTTGTTTGGGCCGTGTGCTTCAAGAATTTTGAGTTTAGGCGCGTCTGAATTGAGTTCCAAGCCCGTGTTACTTGGGCGTGTTGGGTCACACGACCATTTTGCACGGCCATATACTGTCTCGTTCACTTCTCCTACGCCCATGTAAAGGATCCTATGCTTGTGTTCATAAGTTAGTTGCAACCACGGCCTTGGAGCACGGGCGTGTCGAACGCCCGTGTCCTTTACTCAGTATCGCCCACGGTCGCATCGCACGGGAGTGGCTATTTGTCGCACCCCGTGTTGGGGAAAATTTTTTCGCATGGCCACCACCACACCTATGTCTCTTTTCGTGGTGTTCACACGGCCATAGACACGCCCGTGTGGTATGCCGTGCAGATGAGAATTCCTGCATCTATTAAATTGGTAGTTTTTAGTTAGATGCTGAACTAAAAATAAAATAATAAATAAAAAAATACGAATGTAAATGAGGTTAGTGCTCGAGTTCCCTCCTGAGAAGCACTCGTTTAAAGTCTTAAGCTAGACTTTGCCTGTTTTCATTTCTAAATGAAGGTTCATGGAGCTGAAACTCTTCTCTCATATCCCTAAAATCTTCACCATTATAATTTTTTAAACGTTGCTCGTTTACCTTTAATGTGCCATAATTTGGATGAGTTACCTCGATTGTGCAGTAGGGAAAAATAGTTTTGATTACGAATGGACCTAACCATTTTGATTTCAGCTTTTGAGGAAACAATTTGAGCCTTGAATTGTATAGCAGGACTAAATCTCCTACTTCGAATTGCTTCGGTTGCTTTAAACGAGCATCATGGCATCGCTTTGTTGCCTCCTTATATAGTCGTGAGTTCTCATAGGCATTAGCTCGCCATTCATCAAGCTCATTCAACTGCATCATCCTCTTCTCACCTGCAGTTTTAAGATCGTAATTTAAGAATTTTATAGCCCAAAAAGCTTTGTGCTCTAACTCAAATGGTAGATGACAACTTTTTTCGTAGACAAGTTTGTATGGGGATGTTCCTATGGGAGTTTTAAACACTGTTCTATAGGCCCATAAAGCATCGTCTACTTTTAATGCCCAATCTTTCATGTTTGATTCAACTGTTTTCTCTAGAATACGTTTAAGCTCTCGATTTGCTACTTCCACTTGTCCACTGGTTTGAGGGTGATAAGGGGTAGTTGTTCTGTGGTGTACTCCATATTTCTTTAAGACCTTGTCAAATTGAGTATTACAAAAATGAGTACCCTATCACTAATAATCGCTCTGGATGTTCCAAATCAAGAGAAGAGTTTATTAAGAAATCTCACTACCATTCTGGCATCATTAGTAGGTAAAGCTTGAGCTTCCACCCATTTTGACATATAGTCCACTGCTACTAAGATGTATTTATTCCCAAATGAGCTAGGGAATGGGCCCATAAAATCAATACCCCATACATCAAAAATTTCGCATGATAGCATGTATGTTTGAGGCATTGCATCGCGTTTAGAGATATTACCTGTTCTCTGACATCTATTACATGAAGCAACATACCTGTTAGCGTCTTTGAACAAGGTAGGCCAATAAAAACCTGATTCGAGCGTTTTGTGTGCTACCCTGGTCCCGCTATAATGTCCTCCTGAAGGTCATGAATGGAAATGTTCTAAGATTTTGCTTGCTTCTGCTTTTGTAACATATCTTCGAATTACTTGATCTGCACATATACGAAAAAGAAAAGGATGCTCCCAAAAAATAGTTCTTTTACATTGGCAAAGAATCGCTTCTTTTGATGATGTGTTAACCTTTTTGGTAGGATGTTAGTAGCTAAGTAATTTGCAATATTTGTGAACCAGGGTACCTCGGAGTTAGATATAGCGAATAGTTGTTCTTCAGGAAACGAGTCATTTATCTCACTCTCATCTAGTTCTTCAATATGTGGATTTTCAAGCCTAGAAAGATGATCTGCTGCAAGATTTTCAGCTCCTTTCTTACCTTGAATTTCCAAATCAAATTCCTATAAGAGTAAAATCCATCTTATGAGTCGAGGTTTTGCATCGGATTTAGTTAAAAGATAATGAAGAGTTGAATGGTCAGTGTAAATGACAACTTTAAATAATATCAAATACTGTCTAAATTTGTCAAATGCAAAAACCACAGCTAGCAATTCTTTTTCTGTGGTGGTGAAGTTTTCTTTTGTGGCCGTCAATGTTTTGCTAGCTTAATAAATTGGCTGAAAATGCTTGTCTCTTCGCTGTCCCAAAACTACACCTAGTGCAAAATCACTCGCATGACACATTAGTTCAAAGGGTAAGTTCCAATCAGGTGCAATTATAATTGGGGCATTTATTAATTTATTTTTAAAGGTATTAAATGCATCTAAACATTCCTGATCAAAATCGAAAGGCACATCCTTTTCTAGTAGTTTTGTTAAAAGCTTAGCTATTTTAGAAAAATCCTTAATAAATCTTCGATAAAATCCAGCATGTCCTAAAAAGATTCGAATAGCCTTATCTGAACTAGGAGGAGGTAATTTTTCTATGGGTTCAACCTTTGCTTTATCAACCTCAATCCCTTTACCAGAAATTTTGTGTCCTAACACAATCCCCTCTTGAACCATAAAGTGACACTTTTTCCCAATTAAGCACAAGGTTCGTTTCCTCACATCTCATTAGAACTCGTTTTAGATTCTTAAGGCAAAGATGGAAAGAATTACCAAATACCAAAAAGTCATCCATAAATACCTCCATAATGTCTTCTGCAAGTTCATCAAAGATGGCCAGCATGTAGCGCTGAAAAGTAGCAGGAGCATTACATAATCCAAAAGGCATTCTACGATAAGCAAACGTACCGTATGGACATGTAAATGTTGTCTTTTCTTGATCCTCAGGGGCTATTGGGACTTGGAAGTAGCCGGAGAACCCGTCTAGGAAGCAGTAGTACATATGCTCAGATAATCTTTCTAACATCTGATCAATAAAGGGCAAAGGGAAGTGATCTTTTCTGGTGGCGTCATTCAAATTTCTATAGTCAATACAGACTCTTCAAGCTGTGACTGTTCTTATAGGAATCAATTCATTCTTTTCGTTAGCTACGACAGTCATGCCTCATTTCTTTGGAACGACCTACACAGGACTTACCCAAGTACTGTCAGAAATAGGATAAATTATTCCAGCATCTAGAAGTTTAATTACCTCAGCTTTAACAATTTCTTTCATGTTGGGATTCAACCGTCTTTAAGGTTGCACACATGGTTTATACTCATCTTCCATTAAAATTTTGTGGGTGCAAAACGATGGACTTATTCCTTTAATGTCAGAAATTTTCCAAGCTATGGCTCTTTTATATTCCCTTAGTACCTGTAGCAACTCGTCTTTCTCTTTTGGTTCCAGTTCTGAAGAGATGATTACTGGTAGAGTAGAATTATCCCCGAGGAATGCATATTCTAAGTGATTTGGCAACTATTTCAATTCCAATCTAGGTGGCTCTTCAATAGAGGGTTTTTGTTTTAGCTCGTCGTTGATTTCAATGCCCTCGTCTTTCTTTTGTCTAGAGGAAGATGTATTAGAATTCAACTCATCGGTATCTTCATCTACCCCCTCACCTTGGGTAAGACACAGTTCCATCGTATCGTCATGTATGATTTCCTGCAAAGAATTTTGAATAAAATGATCAATGGCATCAATAAAATAACAGGAATCATCTTGTTCTCTAGAATATCGCATAGCATCATAAATTTGAAAAATAATTTCCTCGTCGCCTACCTTTAGCACAAGTTTACCATCACGTACATCAATAACAGCCCTAGCAGTAGCTAAAAAGGGGCGCCCCAAAATTAAAGGTACCTCAACGTCCTCATCCATGTCAAGCACAACAAAATCAACAGGGAATATAAATTTATCAACTTTTACTAGAATATATTCAATAACTCCCCTAGGATATTTAATAGATCTGTCAGCTAACTGAATACTCATCCTAGTAGGTTTTGGTTCCCCAAGACCAAGTTGCTTAAACATTTTATAAGGCATTAAATTAATACTGGTACCTAGATGAGCTAGTGCTTTCTCAATGTTTAAACTACCAATTAAACAGGGAACAGTGAAATTTCCTGAATCTTTCAATTTGGTTGGTAGCTTGTTTTGGAGGATGGCTGAACATTCTTCATTAAGTTCCACTGTTGATATCTCTTCAAACTTCCTTTTATTTGTTAGAACCTCTTTTAGGAATTTTGTGTACGTCGGCATCTGCGAAATAGCTTCAACAAAATGTAAGTTAATATGTAATTATTTAAAAAGTTCAAGAAATTTACCATATTGTGCGTCTAAGTGATCTTTCTTCAACTTTGCCGGATATGGGATCGGTGGCTTAAATTCTTCACATACTGATGTTACATTCTCGATTTCTTCACTTTTTTCCTTATTAGTTTCTTGTGGCATCTTCTTTTCTGCTTCAACCAATTCCTTCCCACTCCTTAATGTTACTGCCTTCACTTGCTCTTGTGGTTTAGGTTCGGTATTATTAGGTAAACGACCTGGTTGCCTTTCAGAAACTAACTTGTTCAGCTGTCCTAGTTGATTTTTAAGCCCTTGAATTAATGTTTTCTGATTATTCAACGTCGTTTTGGTATTCTGAAAATGAATTTCTGATGCTGAAATGAATTTTGCTAGCATATCCTCAAGGTTCAGCTTTTTCTTTTGTGGATAAGGTTGTTGTTGGAAGTCTGGGAGGGGTTGTTGTCTTTGATTTCCTTGACCACCCCATGAAAAATTGCGGTGGTTCCTCCAACCTGGATTGTAAGTATTACTATACGGGTTATTTTGAGGTCTAGAATTATTACCCATAGAGTGAACTTGCTCGTTTTCAGCACTCGAATTGTAAGGTGGATATTCTGTATTACTCATCCCTCCTCCATTCATCTCGCACTGCACAGTTGGATGTACCTGCAAAGAACCATATAAACCATCAATCTTTTTATTTAACATCTCTACCTGATTTGACAGCATGGTCACTGCGTCGAGGTTGAAAACACTGGCAGCTTTTGTTGGCTTTGTCTTCGTGACTTGCCACTGATAGTTATTCAGTGACATCTCTTTAATGAATTCATAGGCAGCCTCAGGTGTTTTGTTATCAGGGTTCCGCCGGCGACTGAATCAATCAACTGCCTGGTTGAGGGGTTCACACCATTATAAAAGATTTGGACCTGTAGCCACAAGGGTAACCCATGGTGTGGGCATCTTCTCAATAGATCCTTGTATCTCTCCCATGCATCGTAAAGTGTCTCTAAATCCATCTACACAAAAGAAGAGATATCATTCCTCAACTTAGTCATTTTAGCCGGTGGAAAATATTTTAATAAAAAATTTTCGGTCATTTGTTCCCATGTAGTTGATCCTCGTGGCAATAAGTTCAAGTTAGCTTTGTTCCTCAACAAAAAGGGAAACAACTGAAGACGAATGGCATCATCAGAAACGCCATTGATTTTGAAGGTATCGCAAAATTCTAGAAAATTTTCCAAGTGATTATTTGGATCTTCATCATGCAAACCATCAAACTGAACAAATTGTTGTATCATCTGAATTGTGTTCTGTTTTAGTTCAAAATTATTTGCAGCAATAGCAGGTCTAACAATACTTAACTCAGTTCCTGTTAAATTAGGTTTAGCATAATCATACATAGTACAAAGAGCAAGATTTTGATTCACCGGGTTTGCGGCAACCACAGGAGGTAGCAGATTGTTATCAGCCATCTCTTTGGTAGTATTGGTATCGTCCTCTTGCTCTTCTTCTATGTATTGTAAGCTTCGCCTTATTTCTCTTCTATTTCTGTGAACGGTACCTTCTATATCGCTGTCAAAAATCAAGAGTCCTGACGGGTTCCTTTTAGTCATAAACTAGAAAAACCTATCAAAAGCAAAGAAAAGAAAATAAAAATAAAAAATAAATTGCAAAGAAATAAAAAATATGGACGAAGTAATAAAAATCAAGTGTTCCTAATATCTTAGTCCCCGGCAACAGCGCCAAAAACTTGATCATGTCTGAAAGTTTTAAAATTTATATAAGGAATGATATAGCCTAGAAACTAACTTATGACAATGATTGAGGCAAGCGCACCTATCGTTTGGTAGTATAGCTATGGCAAGACTGGAAATATCGTATCCTCAAGGACCAAGAGTACTAGTAATTATTATCCTTTTATTATTTAGCCTAGAAACCCCTAGAATTGCATTAACTCGATTTATGGACTCCCATATTAGGTTTGACCCTAATTCGGCAGATTTTCGTCATCCTATCTCTAGGGTTGCGAGCAACTCCGCTTAACTATACTAGATCTACTCTTAGACAGGGACTTTTGCTCGACTACCTAAGCACATCAATACTTGAATCAATATCCTGAAATATCAAAACAAGAATTAAGAGCACATAATTAAGCAAAAATCAAGTATTTATCATACAGCTCAGAAAACAATAACAAGATCCGTCTTAGGTTTTATCCCCCTCAAGTATTTGAGGGGTTTAGTTCATGTTTATAAGAGAATACATCTCACAAGAAAATATAAAACAAAACATAGGAAAAACCCTAAAACCACCTAAAGGAAATTGAAGGGAAGATCTTCCGTCTTGAGTATGATTCCAGCTTCTTGCGCTGAATCAACTGGCTATCCTCGAGTAAATCCCACAATTCGGCCCTCTCTGGCTTGGCTCCTCGGCCTACCTGAACGCCCCCTTTTTAGGTTGCCCTCTAGGTGTTTATATAGGCTTTTGGAATGTCTTTCTTTGCCTCTAAGTACCTTTTTCTGATTAGAATTAAAACAGGTCACGTCAGAGACACGCCCGTGTGGCATGGCCGTGTGAATAGAGCCCAGGCGGTGTTTGGGTCTGCTAAAGAGGCACGGCTGTGTGTATTTCTCCAGGCCGTGTGAATTTCGTACTTTAGCCCATTTTCTCCGTTTTTGGCCCGTTTTTCGTTCTTTTCATCTCCTGGTGCTCTCCTAAGTATAAAACATGAAATTAAAGGATTAGGAGCATCAAATTCCACAATTTAGGGGATAAATCATTCAAAAAGATGCTAAATGTGGGATTAAAATATGAACATATTATGGTTTATCAGACACACGCCCGTGTCATTGGCATGTGTGAACCTTGCATAACACATAACCACACACGGCCTGGGTACGCTCCTGTGTGCCTCTAATTTTGATGAAAAATGAGTTACACGGCCTACCACACGGCCTAGCACAAGGTCATGTGGCGCCGGTAGTTAGTTTTCAACGACTAAACTCGAAACGAAAGTTGGGTTATCTGTACCCACTTGATACGGCTTTGACGGAGAAGCACAAAGACATTTCTAGAACCTAAAAATGACATACATTGACCAAATCAGATGATTTAACTGAGTCAAAATGCTTGCCTTAGCATCCAAACCGATGTTATGCCAAAATTTCAATGGAAGTTAAATGCTTACCCTCATTCGTAACCCAAAACAGGAAACTCAAATCACTGAAGATATGTTACTCTCAAGACCCTCGCCTAGCAGAACTTACACAAATCAGAATTTTGTTTCTGCACAAGAAAAGACAAAACTTTGTTCATCACAAACTTACGCAAATAAAACTTGGTGATGAACGCTCACCATTCAAATGAAGATTAAAGGTACGTTGGGACTTAGTGAAACGAGTATAGAAGGATTTGACAGCTGTTTACCAAGGTAAAAGAATAGAAAGCATAATTTGGAATGAAGAAGAGCAAAACAAAAAGATAAAAACCCAAAAGGAAAGGGAAAATGTTTCTTTTTGTTTCTTGGAGATATGTAAAGGAAGTTAATAGGTTTTGAAAAACTAAACTAACTTTACGGAATGGCACAAAAATTGTTCTCTACATGTTTACGCGAAGATTAGAACACAAGACCAAAAGGTAAATAGAAGTTTAACCAGTGAACCTCATTCTTGATATCAATTGATTGAATTTAACTTATAACCCACTTTTCCAAAGATAGGGATTTAGTCAAAAGTAGAAAACTTTCAAGGGATAAGATTCGAACACAGAACCTAACACACTTAACCAGAACACTTAACCACTAAACCAGTGTAATGCCCCGAATAATTTATTTCTATTTTTATAAGTATCTAACACAAATTTGTATCTGCTTCAGTGGTTAAGTGTTCTGGGTGTGTGTGTGAGGCCTTGGGTTCATCTCCCACTTTTGATAATTTTTTTTTGTTTTTGGTTCAAGCTTTACCTTTGTTGAGTGGGCTAAAATAAAATTGTCTGTTAATTCATATCAGAATGAGCTTGCTGGTTCGAGTGGTAACGAAGTTGATGTGTTGGAGGTTCTGTGTTCGAATCCCTGCGTTAGCAAGGGTGTTAATATTTGCTCGGCTTTTTGGAAGAGTTTCGGTAAAGCCAAAATTCTAAGGTAGTTGGATATGGTTAGTGGGTAAGATTTAGTAGGATTTGAGGTTTCAAATTAAATTAAAATTATTTTATTTTTATTTTTATTCTTTTCCCAAATTCATTGTTTCTGATTTTTTTACCCAAATAGAGATCCCCTTTTGATTTTCTCTTTTTCTTCTTCTGCTCTCTGACAAAACAATAGTAAACTCCCCTTTCTCCACTTTTTGGTTCTATCATTAAACCTTGCTCTTGGGCATTTCGAATCTTTAGTTTTGGTGAAACCGATAAGTGAGGTTGGTTGTATTTTATTAGCTTTTGTTTTCTAAAGGTTGAAGTTTTGTGAATCTATTGCATAAGAGACGACAGTGAAGCAATAGTTCCACTCCAACGGTCTAATTTGTACGAGTGAATGGGTGTGTTGGCGGTAAGTGAGTGTGTTTTTATTCGATTTAGTTTTGAGGAATTCGTGATTTGATTGCTAATTTTGATGTTGGGTACTCTATTTTTTAGGTCTCAAAAGGCTCGGGGTTATTTTATCATCAAAATCATACCAGGTGTGTACCCGAATAGTAGAAAAATATGTTTTAGCGAAAGCCTTACTGTCGACATCACAAGGGCGTGTGCCTGGCCGTGTAATTGGCCATGTGCGAGACACGGCTATATGTTTGACGAGGGCATGGTCATGTGCAAGACACGACCGTGTGGTGGTGTGAGTGTGGCTGTGTGGGCCACACAAGCATATGGGCCCATACGAGCATGTGAGTTTTGGGCCAGGCCATATGGACCACACGGGCAAGGAAAATCTGGGCGTGTGGGCCTACACGGGTCGTTTCGATCGACTGTGGGCCTACTGTAGGGTCGGTAAGGGCTAACCAAACCGTATATCATATGTTATGATATTCTAATAGACTGATCTACGTAGGATACTAAATGTATGTATGTTATCTGTATATATACATGTGTAGCATGTCAAATTTCTTATTTCTGTATTTGTTTTCTGTATCTGTTTTTGGGATGGGATTTGCATATGAGAAGGAAGTGCTATGTACGGCGATCATTGCCTACAATCTGGCAGCTTGGCTACATATTATCTGATATGTGTCGCATCGATACTATATGGTGTGTAGGGATGGGTGGGTGTTTTTAACCCTACATGTTGTAATGGGATGGACGGAGATGGTGTGTAGAGGATGGGGGTAGGACTCACTGTAACTGTTCTATATATCTTCATATCTATTTCTATTATCTGAATCTGTAAAGGACGTAAGTCTAGATCTGAATCTGAATCTGACTGTGTATATGATTTCTATATGCGTAGCATGTCTATTTCTGTTGGGCTACACATTGAGTTTACGTAAACTCACATCTGTTTGTCTTTTCTGTTCAGGTAATCCATAGACTTAGGCGGATCGGTGCAGCGGAGACTCAGCGGTGACCACTCATCTGAAAAATTATCATACTTAGTAATTATAGTTTTTATTTAAACTTCGGACTTAACTAAGAGTTTATAATTTCTAGGACTCTCGAGACTGTATGGTTTTTAAATGTTGATTTTGGTTTTGTTTGTTTGATAATTCGCATGCTTAGAGAAAACGTTTTATGAAAATGATAGATTTACACAAATAAAGGTTTTCTAAATTACAAATGAGATTTCCAAACAGTATCGGTTCTATTAAACTTCTGCTGTAAATTGTGCTTTGGCAAATGAGCTAATTAAATGACGTTTTCAGAAGCAATTATGAATAAATACGAGTTATAAAAGTTGAATGGTTTATTGAAACAACTCAATTTTCAAAACCAATTCTTTATGACGTCTTCAGATTCGGCCATAACGTATAGGCCAGGTTTGGGGTGTTACATTTAGTGGTATCAGAGTCAGGTTACAAAACTCGGGCTTTGAATTTTGGGTTCCAAAATTATGTTTCAAAAAGAACTAATTTTCAAATTATTTGAATATTGTTGAGAAAGTATATGGTACATCGAGTCTCCGGCACCAATCCTGTAAATATATCTGAAACTTAGATAGTATATTCTAAAAGCACTGTAGATAGTACTTTCTAAAACTGTACTGAAATAGTTAGGGACTGAAACCTCTGAAAACATTTCTAAACTTCTGCATAAAATATCTGCTAATAAATATCGGAATTGATGCATAAAATTTTATAATGTAGATAAAATTTAAAATTTACGATGAGCGCTCTAGAATTCATGGTCATGGTATTCGCGGCCACTGTAGAGGCCGTAGGGGGGGCTCAAGCTGAGTCTTCCTACCTAGGTAGTATGCCAAATTTAGATATGAGTGAGACACCAATTTCGCCTACTATTGAGACTAGGTCTCAAAGTCGTTTAGCTTGGGATGACGCACTATCCTAAGCCATGTTGAGGATATTAGAGAGGGTCGCTGGACCTCATTCTGGATCTGGGGGTAGTGGGTCGGTAACTGAACGACTCTGGTCCAATGGTGTAGAGCTGTTTAGGGGTGTTACTACAGTCGCCCCTACTGTGGCTAAGTATTAGTTGGAAGCCACCGAAAGGATCATGAATGATATAAACTGTTCTCATTAGCAGAAACTTAAGGGTGTAGTCTCTTTGCTTCACGACGAGGCATATTAGTGGTGGTTATCAATTGAGGAGGGTACTCAGCCGGATCGTCTGAACTAGGATTTATTTAAGACTACTTTCTAGGGGAAGTATGTGGGCGCGAATTATGTGGATGCTCGTAGGCATGAGTTCATGAATCTCACGCAAGGTAATAGATCAGTGGCTGAGTTTCTGAGGTTGAGTTGCTACGCTCGAGGCATAGTGGCATCCGAATACGAGAAATGTGTCCACTTTGAGGACAATCTGAGAGATAATCTAAAGGTACTGATTGCTCCGTAGAGAGAGCACGAGTTTTCTATTCTTTTGGATAAGGCAAAAATCATCGAAAAAGTTAAGCACGTGGAGCGCCAGAATCAGGATCAAGAAAGAGGAAAAAATAAGAGGGATTCAGAACCCTCTAGTTCTGTTCAGAGGCCTAAAAAGCTGGTCAGACCTGATGGACCGATTAGAGTGAGGGTTCCTGTTGCCTCTACTGGGATTCAACCGTGTGGGGATTGTGGTAGGCGCCATCCAAACGAGTGTTGGAGAAGGTTAAGGGCTTGTTTGAGGTGTGGATCTTTACAGCACCGTATTACAGAGTGTCCACAGTGGGCAGATTAGATGCAAACTTCAGGATCAAGTTTGGTACATCCACCTAGGTCGTGGATTAGCTAGAGGTGGTAATGGTATGGGTCGTGCACAAAGAGCACTGAGCAGAGGTGCTAGTCAGACTAATGCGAGGTAGCCTACGTTGGTTTATACTGGTCAACGCTGAGAGGATAGAGACGCTTTTGATGTTATTACCGGTACGTTCCTTATTTTTGATATCCCTTATACTGCTCTGATAGACATAGGTTCTACACACTCTTATGTAACTAGTTCTATTTCTAAAAACCTGGGGATTTTTGTTGAGAGGACTTCTAGTGAGATTACTGTACTGAGTCCGTTGGGGCAGTCTTTTCAGGTTAGTAAACTTTATAGAGATGTTCCGTTAGAAGTGCAAGGAGCCGTATTTCTGGAAAATCTGATAGAGTTACCGTTTTGGGTGTTCGACTTGATTCTGGGTATGGATTGGTTGGTCAAGCACCGAGTTAGTTTGGATTACGCAACTAAGAGGGTCATTTTAAGGACCGGGGATGATAAGGAGGTGGTTGTGATCGGCGAGCATCAAGATTATCTATCCAATGTGATCTCCGCTCTTGTGGCTGAGAAACTGGTTCGAAAAAGGTGTGAGGCATATTTGGCTTACGTCAATGTTTCTGTTTCTAGGGACTCTTATATTTGGGAAATCAGAAAAGTGAGAGATTTTTCAAATGTCTTTCCTGAGGAGTTATCGGGTTTACCTCTGAATCAGGAAGTTGAGTTCGGCATTGAGCTTCTACCGGGTATAGCTCTAGAGTCTATCTCTCCATACCATATGGCACCGAAGGAGCGTACAGAGCTTAAGGCTCAACTTCAAGAGCTTTTGGATCGTGGTTTCACTCGTCCTAGTGTGCCTCCGTGAGGGGCACCGGTTCTGTTTGTAAAGAAAAAGGATGGTACCATGAGGATGTGCATCAACTACTGACAACTGAGTTCGGATGGTACTATAAGGGGCACCGATTGTGTAATTGATTTTGGAGGTAGTGGGGAGGATTATCTGCCGCTAGCTGAGTTCGCCTACAATAATAGTTTCTAGTCTAGTATCCAGATGGCACCTCACGAGGCTTTGTGATCGTGTCTGTGAAAGTCTTAATATTTATATAATGAATGATCGAGCCTAGAAACTAACTATCACCACGATTGAGGCAATCACACCTATCGAACAGTAGTATAGCTTAGTGGCAAGACCGGAATGTCGAACCCAAGGAAACAAAAAGTACTAGTATTGTCATTCTTTCTATTATCCAGCCTAAAGTAAAAGGGATTGATGTTTATCTAACTAATTCCTAAGCTAAGGATGCCAAGACACAGAGAATGAATTGGGAAAATACTTTTGAGAAAATCAATTGACTAAGACAATACTCGAGGAAGAATCCACCGGGACTTCACTTGTTATTTAACTCTGAACCAGACGATTTATTCACTTGACTTGATCCGTAGGATTCCCTAATTTATATTATTATCTCTTTCGAGACTAATAATGTCTAACCCTAGGTTGATTAATTGAAATCTCTTTCTAACTAAAACCCCTAGTGTTGCATTAACTCGATTTATGGACTCCCATATTAGGTTTGACCCTAATCCGACAGATTTTCGTCGCCCTATCTCTAGAAGTGTGATCAACTCTGCTTAATTATGCTAGATCTACTCTTAAACAAGGACTTTTGCTCCTCTGAATAAGCACATCAATACTTGAATCAATATCCTAAAATATTAAAGCAAGAATTAAGAACACATAATTAAGAACAAATCAAGTATTTATCATACAGTTCAAAAAACAATAACAAGATCCATCTTAGGTTTCATCCCCCTCAAGTATTTGAGGGGTTTAGTTCATGTTTATAAAAGAATACATCTCAGAAGAAAATAAATAACAAAACATAAAAAAAAAACCCTAAAACCCCCTAAAGGAAATTGAAGGGAAAATCCTCAGTCTTGAGCGTGATTCCGGCTTCTGAGATGGATCAACTGGCTTTCTTCAAGTAGTTTCCTATATTCAACCCTCTCTGGCTTCACTCCACATTTTAGGTCGCACTTAGGGTGTTTATATAGACTTCGGAATGTCTTTCTTTGCCTCTAAGTAACCTTTTCTGCGTAGAATTAAAATGGGTCACGGCAGGGACACGCCCGTATGGAACGCTCGTGTGAATCGAGCCCAGGGCCGTGTTCAAGTTTGCTAAAGTGGCACGGCCGTGTGGTGAACTCCAGGCTATGTTGATTTCTTACTTTGGCCCATTTTCTCCATTTTTGGCCCGTTTCTCATTCTTTTCATCCTCCTGAGTATAAAGCATGAAATTAAAGGATTAGGAGTATCAAATTCCATAATTCAAGTTATAAATCATCCAAAAGTATGCCAAATGTGGGATAAAAATATGTATATATTACGGCTTATCAAATACCCCCACACTTAAGCATTTGCTTGTCCTCAAGCAAAATCCTCAACTCACAATTAAAATTCATTCTTCTCAACTTATAACTCCTATCAATAATGTTTCGAAATAATCCATAGATAATCATACATTGAGAATTCAACTAAAAGAACATCAAAGTTTTAAACAATCCAAGTTGAGCATTTTATTCATGAAGACATAGGTATTCCCCCTTATCTAAGTAATCACCTTTGGTTCAAAATATCACAGAGTTAACATCCTCACTAAGGATTCACTCAAATCACTCGAAGTATTTAAGGGACAATAAATTTAAGCACTCAATAGTCAACATGAAAAGTTATTACCATAGGCTTGCATGAAAATAAAATCTCCACCACTAAAAATTGAGATGATACATCGATCAAAAGGTCTTTAAAAAGGGTTGTAAAGTGGTTTGGTTAGGGGGCATGGTCGCAGGCTGAAAGAGGAGGTTAGAATCGAGATCGAATTGACAAATTACCTAACTAGAAAAATAGACTAATAATGAATAATTACATTAATAATATGGGCTTCTTCTAAAGATGTGAGATTTACTGTTTAAGCTTATAAAAACATAGAACTAATAATGGATATACTTTCAACTTTTTTTTAAGAACAAATTATTAAGTACAATAATAAGAATTTAACAACTGAAATAGAAAACATAGTTAGGCAACTTCTCAAATCCAATCTCGATAAAATGGTTAATACAATAGGAAAAATTCTTAATGAATCAAAAAGAGTAAGTCTTGGGTTAATATTAGGGGTAAATCAATGAATGGTTTATTAGGAGCAAAGGGGTTCACTAGTGGTTAATTATGGAGGTAGGCCTTTTGGGAAGTAAGTGGGTTAAATCCTAGGTGCCTTTATCATCTCAGTATATCAAATCAAAAGTGTGGCCTTGACATGCATAATCGAAGCAAGTTCTAGAATAACAAATCAATATTGACTCATTCAAAGAAACAATAAAAGTGAGCAAGAAAAATAAATGCTCTCAAAGGCTCAAGATCTCACAGAAATTATGGTTTTTGATGTCAACCCTGTGAACTTCAAACTTCAAAATAATAAACTTGGGAAAACAACCTAGAGAATTTTTAATTTTCAAAAATCAACTTATCATGCTTGATTCTCTAAAGCCTTCACGTTTAAACAATCAATGTAGAACTGCTTATGTTTTAATTCAAGACATATCAATAGAAATCATAAATCAATCAGAATTTGTTCTAATAGTGATATGAGAAAGTGACTTAAGAAAAAGACAAAATTCAGGGATTTGAGAATAATGCAAAAAGTTAGGAACTTTTAAAATTCACCCCCCATACTTAAGATGTATATTGCTCTCAATGTACAAAGATAGATATCTACAATATATAAAATCATAAGATAAGGAGAGAAGTGAACTTTCTAAATTTTGGGTGAAGTCAAGGAAAAGAAGCAGTAAGTTGGGCATAGATGAATGTGGCGGTGGTGTCTATGGTCATGGTGTGGTGATTCCAAAGCAGTCTTTTGAACCTAAATCAAAGAAATCAAAATGTAATAATAAAAATTAAAGACAAGAAAGATAAAGGGGAGGAAAATAAAGGAGAAGAGAAAAGAAAAAGAAAAATTCAATGGACTCAAATGTGTTTGGCTTGTTGGATAAATGAAGCGGCCGGCATGAACTCATTTAGATCGGTCTCGCATGGGGAGACTGTGCTAGGGTCCTTTCACTTCTCCGACATAGGAATGGCGGTGTAAAGAAAGAATGAGGGAAAGGGGGAAAGGAAAATGAATGGTGGGAGATAATAGTCAAAGAAAGGGTGTGGTGGCTAGGGTTTGATTGAAGAAGAAATTGGGGAGAAAGTGATAAAAAAAAGGGGGGTTTTAAATAGGAAAGAGGGATCTGATGGCTTTCCACGCCCATCTGTCATGGGCGTGTTAGGTCACACGGCCGTGTTGTGTTCCATTCGTTTCTCCCACACCTATGTACAGGTTGCCACGCCCATGTTGATACATCAGTGTCGACCATGGCCGTATCTTACAACCGAGAAATTTTATCGCCACCCGTGGTTTTGGGGATTTTTCGTCCTTGGTTCGTACGATCTCTGCCACATCGGTGGGCAAATCTGTGGTGTCCACATGGCCACGACCACACTCGTGTGCAAGGCCGTGTGATAGGGAAATATCCGGTTTAAAAATTTGATTAGTTCTTAGTTAGATGCTAAATAAAAAATATGGATGTTAGTGAGATTAGTGCTCGGGTTGCCTCCCAAGAAGCGCTCGTTTTAAGTTTTAAGCTAGACTTACCTCTCATTCGTGTATTCATGGTGGTTTGAGGGGTTGAAACTCCTCCCCTTTGCTATCATTTCTATGATCATTATATAGTTTGAGTCAAGTAATGTTTACCTTAAAAGTGCCGAAGTTAGGATTAGTTACCTCGACTGTTCCGTATGGGAAGACATTGAATACCTTAAAAGGGATTTCTTCATTTGTATTAAGGTTTGAAGTGGCAATTCGAGGGTCTGTCTTATCCAACAATACTTGATCCCCGATCTGAAATGGGTTTGTGTCTCCCTTAAGCTCGTCAGAGGGTTGCCTCAGTTTTTCTTCCTGTGTTTTTAGTTTTTCCTTGAAATGTGTCTTCCACTCATCTAGTTCATCGATCTAAAGCCTTCGCTTCTGATGAGTTATTTCTTTGTTGGCACGAGGTCTAAGATGTGGCTCAGAGGTATACTTTCGTGGTGCTTCCTGAAAAGAAGGTTGAACCGAATGGTCATTAATAGAATTTATGTTCTCACATTTATTACTCGATGTCCTAGCCGAGTCAAGAGCCTGAAGAGTGATAGTTTCGTCACCTACACAAAGTGTGAGTTCACCTGTACCAACATCAGTTTTAGTTTTAGCAGTTGCTAAAAAGGGTCTTCCTAAGATGAAAGGAACATTATTGTCCTCATCCATGTCTAAAACAACAAAGTCTACTGGGAATATGGATTTATCAACTTTTACTAGTACATCTTCGATTATACCCTTAGGAACTCTAATAGTTTTATCAGCTAATTAAGTGCTCATCCTAGTTTGTTTGGGTTTCCCAATACCTAGCTGTTTAAACATTTTATAAGGCATAACATTTATGCTCGCCCCTAGATCAGCTAAAGCATTATTAACAAATAAACTACCAATTAAGCACGGAATTGTAAAACTCCCTGGATCTTTTAACTTTTATGGTAGTTTATTTTGTAAAATTACTGAGCACACTGCATTTAGCTCCACATGCAACATATCGTCTAACCTCCGTTTGTTTGTCAGAAGCTCTTTTAAGAATTTCCTTAAATTGGGTATCTGTGAAAGAGCTTCAAGAAACGGTAAGTTAATATCTAATTTCTTTAGAAGTTTAATAAATTTACTGAATTATTCATCTGTGCGGTCTTTCTTTGTTTGCGTTGGGGTATGGCACACGAGGTTGGTACTCTTTAATAACAAGATTCTGTGTATCGTGGCTTACCTCAACCTTACCTTTATTGACCATAGGTTCTTGCCTTGGTTCAAATTCAGATTCCGCTAACCCTTCTTTATCGCATGTTGTGATGGCGTGAAGTTGCTCCCTTGGGTTAGGTTCGGTGTTGCTTGGTAAGCTACCTTGTGGTCGTTTTGAGATCAGCTTAACAACCTAACCTAGTTGGTTTTCAATCCCTTGAATCGATGCTTGCTGGTTTTTGAGGGTTGTTTCGGTATTCTGGAAGTGTGTTTCTGACACCGTGATAAATTTCGTAAGCATCTCTTCGAGGTTCGACTTTTTCTCCTGTAGGTATGGTTTTTGTTGGAAGCCTAGAGGGGGTTGTTGTCTTTGATTTCCTTGACCACCCCATGAGAAATTAGGGTGGTTCCTCCAACCTAGATTGTAAGTATTACTATAAAGGTTATTTTGAGGTCTAGAATTATTACCCATATTGTGAACTTGCTCGTTTTCAGCGCTCAGGTTGTAAGGTGGATATTCTGTATTGCTAATCCCTCCTCCATTCGTATCACACTGCATAACTGGATGTACCTTTGAAGAACCATATAGACCATCAATCTTTTTATTCAAAAGCTCTCATTGGTTTGATAGCATAGTGACTGGGTCGAGGTTGAAAACACTGGCAGCTTTTTTCAGCTTTGTCCTCATGACTTGCCACTGATAGTTATTCAGTGGGATCTCTTCAACAAATTCGTAAGCCGCTTCAGGGATTTTGTTATTTCGGGTTCCACCAGTGGCTGCATCAATAAGCTGCCTAGTTGAGGGTTTCAAACTGTTATAGAAGGTTTGAACCTCTAGCCATAATGGTAGCCCATGATGAGGGCACCTTCTTAGTAAATCCTTGTATCTCTCCCATGCATCGTAAAGTGTCTCTAGATCCATCTACACAAAAGAAGAAATATCATTCCCCAACTTAGCTATTTTAACCGACAAAAAATATTTTAATAAGAACTTTTCGGTCATTTGTTCCCACGTAGTGATTGATCCTCGTGGTAACGAGTTCAACCACTGTTTGGCTTTGTTTCTCAACGAGAAGGGAAACAACCAAAGGCGAATGGCATCATCAGAAACGCCATTGATTTTGAAGGTATCGCATAATTCTAGGAAATTTGCTAAGTGATAGTTTGGATCTTCATCCTGTAAACCATCAAACTAAACAAATTGTTGAATAATCTGTATAGTATTAGGTTTCAGTTCAAAATTATTTGTGGCAATAGCAGGTTTAACAATATTTGACTTAGTTCCTGTAAAATTAGGTTTAGCATAATCATACATAGTACGAGGTGCAGGATATTGATTCTTCGGGTTTGCGGCAACTACAGGAGGTAGCGGATTGTTATCAACCATCTCTTCGGTAGTATTGGTATCGTCCTCTTGCTCTTCTTCTATGTATTGTAAGCTTCGCCTTATTTCTCTTCTATATCTGCGAACGGCACCTTCTATATTGCTGTCAAAAATCAAGGGTCCTGACGGGTTCCTCCTAGTCATAAACTAGAAAAACCTATCAGAAAAAATAATAGAGAGATTTAGAAAACCAAAAATAAAAATTAGAAATAAATAAATAAAAAAATATAAGAAAAATGGCTAAAGTAATAAAAATTGAGCGCTCCTAATATTTCAGTTCCCCGGCAACGGCCCCAAAAACTTGATCGAGTTTGTGAAAGTTTTAATATTTATATAATGAATGGTCGAGCCTAGAAACTAACTATCACCACGATTGAGGCAAGCGCACCTATCGAACAGTAGTATAGCTTAGTGGCAAGACTGAAATGCCGAACCCAAGGGAACCAAAAGTACTAGTACTGACTTTCTTTCTATTATCTAGCCTAAAATAAAAGGGATTGATGTTTATCTAACTAAATCCTAAGCTAAGGATGCCAAGACACAGAGAATAAATTGGGAAAATACTTTTGAGAAAATCAATTGATTAAGACAATACCCAAGGAAGAATCCACCTAGACTTCACTTGTTATTTAACTCTGAACCAAACAATTTATTCACTTGACTTGACCCGTAGGATTCCCTAATTTATATTATTATCTCTTTTGAGACTAATAACGTCTAACCCTAGGTTGATTAATTGAAATCTCTTTCTAATTAAAACCCCTAGTGTTGCATTAACTTGATTTATGGACTCCCATATTAGGTTTGACCCTAATCCGGCCGATTTTCGTCATCCTATCTTTAGGAATGCGATCAACTCCGCTTAATTATGCTAGATCTACTCTTAAACAGGGACTTTTGCTCCTCTGAATAAGCACATCAATACTTGAATCATTATCCTGAAATATTAAAATAAGAATTAAGAACACATAATTAAGAACAAATCAAGTATTTATCATACAGTTCAGAAAACAATAACAACATCCATCGTAGGTTTCATCCCCCTCAGGTATTTGAGGGGTTTAGTTCATGTTTATAAAAGAATACATCTCAGAAGAAATTAAATAACAGAACATAAAGAAAAACCCTAAAACCCCCTGAAGGAAATTGAAGGAAAAATCCTCAGTCTTGAGCGTGATTCCGGATTGTGAGATGGATCAACTGGCTTTCTTCAAGTAATTCTCTATATTCAGCCCTCTCTGGCTTCACTCCACATTTTAGCTCACACTTAGGGTGTTTATATAGACTTCGGATTGTCTTTCTTTGCCTCTAAGTAACCTTTTTTGTGTAGAATTAAAATGGGTCACGGGAGGGACACCCCCATGTGGAACACTCGTACGAATCGAGCCCAAGGTCGTGTTCAAGTTTGCTAAAGTGGCACGGTCGTGTGGTGAACTCTAGGCCATTTTAATTTCTTACTTTGGCCCATTTTCTCCGTTTTTAGCCCATTTCTTGTTCTTTTCATCCTTCTATGCTCTCCTGAGTATAAAGCATGAAATTAAAGGATTAGAAGTATCAAATTCCATAATTCAAGGGATAAATCATCCAAAAGTATGCCAATTGTGGGATAAAAATATGTATATATTACGGTTTATCACTTTGTATGGTCGAAAGTGTCGTACTCCGCTATGTTGGACTAAGTTGGGTGAACATTGGGTTCTAGGTCCTGAGTTGGTTTCTGAGACCGAAGATAAGGTTAGACTAATTCGGAATCGTCTGAAGGCAGCTTCTAATAGACAGAAGTCTTATGCAGATCAGAAGAGAAGAGATATTGAGTATTCTGTAGGTGACTTCATTTTTCTTAAGGTTTCTTCGTGGAAGAAAGTTCTGAGATTTGGTCGTAAGGGGTTGAACCCTAGCTTTATTAGGCCGTATCAAATTCTGAAGTGTGTGGGACCGGTCGCTTATCAGTTGGAGCTATTTCTAGAGTTGGAACGTATCCACGATATGTTTCACGTCTCGATGTTGAGGCGGTATCGGTCTGATCCATCTTACGTTGTTTCTATTGAGGAGATCGAGATTAGACCAGATTTGACTTTTGAGGAAGAGTCAGTTCAGATTTTGGATCATGATATTAAGATTCTGAGGAGGAAGTCTATTATGTTATTAAAGGTTTTGTGGCGGAATCACGACACTGAGGAAGCCACGTGGGAACCTGAGGACTCAATGCGTTAGCAGTATCCTCATCTGTTCTGAACATGTAAATTTCGTGGTCAAAATTTCTTTCAGGGGGTAGAGTTGTAACTCTTTAAATAATTTATTTCTATTTCTTTAAATATATGAGACAAATATGTATCTGCTTCAGTGGTTAAGTGTTCTGGGTGTGTGTGTGAGGTCTTGGGTTCAAGTCCCATTTTTGATAATTTTGTTATTTTTGGTCCATGCTTTACCCTTGTTGGGTGGGCTTAAATAAAATTGTCTGTTAATTCATATCAGAACGAACCTGCTAGTTCGAGTGGTAAGGAAGTTGGTGTATTGGAGGTCTTGTGTTCGAATCCATGCGTTAGCAAAGGTGTTAATTTTTGCTAGATTGTCTGGAAGAGTTTCGGTAGAGCCAAAATTTTGTGGTAGTTGGATGTGGTTAGTGGGTGAGATTTAGTAGGATTTGAGATTCAAATTAAATTAAAATTATTTTATTTTTATTTTTATTCTTTTCCCAAATCCATTGTTTCTGACTTTTTTTTCCCCAAATGGAAATCCCCTTTTGATTTTCTTCTCTTTTTCTTCTTCTGCTCTTTGACAAACTAATAGTAAACTCCTCTTTCTCCGATTTCTGATTCTATCATTAAACCTTGCTCTTGGGCGTTTCGAATCTTTGGTTTTCATGAAACCGGTAAGTGGGTTTGGTTGTATTCGTTTAGTTTTTATTTTCTGAAGGTTGAAGTTTTGTGAATCTGTTGCGTAGGATATGATGGTGAAGCAGTAGTTGCACTCCAACGGTTTAATTTGTGCGAGTGAACAGGTGTGTTGGCAGTAAGTGAGTGCATTTTTACTTGATTTAATTTTGAGGAATTCGTGATTTAATTTCTAATTTCGATGTTGGGTATTCTGTTTTTAGGTTTCGAAAGGCTCAGGGTTGTTTTAGCATCAAAACCATACCAGGTGTGTACCCAAATCGTAGAAAAATGAGTTTCAGCGTAAGCTGACAAACCTTATTGTTGACGCCACATGGGTGTGCCTGGCCGTGTGGTTGGTCGTGTGTTTGATGAGGGCATGGCCGTGTGCATGACACGACCGTGTGGTGGTATGGGTGTGGCCATGTGGGCCACACGGGCTAGGCCAAGCTAGGTGTGTGGGCCACACGGGCATTTGGGTTTTGGGCCAGGTCATGTGGACAACACGGGAAGGTAAATTTGGGCGTGTGGGCCTACACGAGCATGTGGGCTCATATTTCAAAATTTTTCCCTAGGGTCGTACAGGTCGTTCTGATCAACTGTGGGCCTACTGTAGGGTCGATAAAGGCTAACCAAACCCTATTTCATATGTTATGATATTCTGATAGACTTATCTGAGTAGGATACTAAATGTATGCCTGTTATCTATATATAAGCATATTGAGCATGTCAAATCTGTTATTTCTGTATATGTTTTATGTATCTATTTTTGGGATGGGATTTGCATATGAGAAAGAAGTGTTCTATACGGCAATCATCGCCTATAATCTGGCATCTTGGCTGCACATTATCTAATATGTGTCGCATTGACACTATATGGTGTGTAGGGATGGGTGGGTGTTTTTAACCCCACATGGTGTGATGGGATGGACGGAGATGGTGTGTAGAGGGTGGGGGTAGGACTCATCATAACTATTCTGTATATCTGCATATTTGTTTCAGTTATCTAAATCTGTAAAGGACCTAAGTCCAGATCTGAATCTGAATCTGACTGTGTATATGATTTCTGTATGCATAGCATGTCTATTTCTGTTGGGTTACACATTGAGTTTAAGTAAACTCACATTTGTTTGTCTATTTTGTTCAGGTAATCCACAGACTTAGGCAGATCAGTACAGCGGAAACTCAGGGGTGAACACTCGTCCTAGAACTGATCATACTTAGTAATTATAGTTTTTATTTAAATTTCGAACTTAACTGAGAGTTTGTAATTTCTAGGACTCTCGGGACTGTATGGTTTTTAACTGTTGGTTTTGATTTTGTTTGTTTGATAATTTGCATGCTTCGACAAAATGTTTTATGAAAACAACGATTTTATGCAAATAAAGGTTTTCTAAAATACAAACGAGATTTCCAAAATGTATTGGTTCTATTAAACTTCCACTGTAAATTGTACTTTGGCAAATGAACTAATTAAATGACATTTTCAGTAGTAATTATGAATGAATACGAGTTATAAAAGTTGAATGGTTTATCGAAACAACTCAGTTTTCAAAACCAATTCTTTGTAACATCTTTGGATTCAGCCATAACGTCTAGGTCGAGTTTGGGGTTTTACAACCAGCTCAAATCACTTGTCAAAATTTCCAAAATCTAAACTCAAAATCAAGGGATGACCACTCTTGGTTTCAAAACTCAATTTCTTCTAACTCAATTTTTGGGATGTTACTATATTATTATGGTGGAAATCATTTTTGAACTAAATTGGAAAATATTTGAGATTATAATGACTAATTTATAATGACTAATTTGAAAATTCTCATTTATCATGAAAAAGGTATAGGTGTATTTTTCACCACCCATAGATTTGTATTAGAGGTTATGATGCATCATTGAAAGCACCAAAAATATCCTATTTCCTACAAAATAATGAAAAAAAACAGTAAAGGGGAAGTAGGGTTGAATCCTCAGGGACCGAATTATACGAATGCTTGTTTCTCGAAATCCTGGGCAGAATTGTGCCCAAGAAAACCTGCGTTCCTGAAAAAACAAAATAACAGAATTAAAATTTTTGATCTGGAAACAAAAATAAAATAAAAACAGAATTGAGAAGTCTAATTGGAATTGCGAAAAATTAAAAATAAGAAATAGAGTTGAGTTAAGGAAATTCTTATGGGGCAATTCCAGCCTCCGGTAGCCTCGATCCACCTTGGGTTCAATCCTTGGCTTTTAGATGATCGTTCTCAACCCGAATAAGTCAGTTATAGTGGAAAAGGATGCCTACGACCACCAGCTCCAAGGATTTAGACTTCTATTTGGTGGAACCTGACTCTAGCCAACAACCGCTCTTGTGGGGTCATCTTATGCTAGATCAACGTTTCTCAATGGCGAATCCCACGCCATTTTGTCTCTTGGGCTCGCTAACCTCTGACGCAGTAAGCTAACAAACCGACTGTGCAACCCTCTCAAAATATACAAAGTGGCCGTTCCTTGCACACGTTGAAAAGATCACTTTTTAAGGGACATGGACGGAAACGTCAGCCTCGTAATGCGGAGAAATGATGAATACCCTGTTGAGAAGGCTAAGTACGGATTCTAAACCTCAAGAACCCTTTTTGGGGATTTTCGGCAACCTTTGGCTAAAAGGGTTTTAGTGGCTCATGATTGTGGTGGAAAAGAAGATAAATATATAATAAAAATGGAGATTTTATTAAAAGAAAATATGGAAAGAACAAAAGACTTTTGGGGAGAGAGTTTACAGAAAAAGATGAAGCATCATTTTGAGTAATCTCACCCCCTATTTATGGTGCTAAGATAGATAGACTAGTCCTACTTAAATTCCTAAAGATAATTACAAATAATCAAAGATAAATAAAAATAAATTAAATAAATCCTAAATTAAATAATCTTAATAATTATCTTAATATTAATTATCCTAAAATAGAGTCTAATAGAATAAAAACTATTCTTTTTGCATTTCAACCCTTGTGTCCTCCATGCTTGCACTTTTGGCACCAACTTTTCCCTGTCTCGTACATTGGCCCATTTTATCTCTAAATTCACGCTTTTGGCCCTTAATTTCGCTTTTGCCTCCAATTTAGTCCCTATGAGATAAAATAGCATAAGTAGCTCAAATTAGCAGGATCATACTCAGAATAAACACATAATTAATGCATAAAAATACGTCATTCTAGAGTATTATCAGGTTAAATGTGATTTATGAAGTTTGATTTTTATCAGAACCTATTTTTTTTGTGAAGAAAGTGTAATAATTGGTAAAAATGGGCTATAGTGTAATTTTCCAAAATAAAAGTATATTTTGACCGTTTCGCATAAATTTTATATTGAAAATATTATTTTGATGTGATATTATTTGTTTGGAATGGAGGTGAGCCATTAGATGTGATTCATGGGAAGAGATTAAATATGGAACACACATTTAAATTTAATGAACTTTGACTTTTTGACAACCTCTTTCAAATGGGAAAAAGAGAGAATTTTTGTTGTCCCTCTCCTTCTCCTAGTCTTCCACCTCCCTAAGAAAGAGAGAATAAGTTTTCTCTACGTTTCCTTTCCTTTCTTTTTAATCTAACCCAAAATCTCAACCCTAAACTTGGATCTTTTGTTAAAGCAACAAGAAAACTTTTTTCCAAGCTTGAATCCTCCATGAAATTCCTATCTTTCAACCTAGGGTTTCATATGTTTTGAAAGAAAATGTTGAAGCTAAAGAGAGATCAAGGTAAGAAATGGTGTTTTCTTCATCTCCACCTCAATTATTTAAGATATTTAGTGTAACACCCCTTTCCTATATTTAACGCTGGAATCAGGTGCGAGGCATTACCGGACTTATCTCGCTTGAACATACAATGTTGGGCTATCAAATTTCATTCCAATTTAAAACCTTTCATTTACAATCAAAACATTCTTATTATGGACCTACGAGGCCTTAAACATGCAAACGGAGGGCCTCATAAAACTTATTATGGACCTATTTGCCTTAACAGGGCCACACGCCCGTGTTAAATGGGACACGCCCGTGTGGGCAGGTCGTGTGGTCACACACGCCCATGTCCCTAACCTGTGTGGGATTTATTTTTCATTTCAAACCTACAGGGGTTTTCACACGGCCGGACACACGCCCGTGACAATGGCTCGTGTCCCTCACACGGCCTAGACATGCCCGTGTCCTCATCCATATGTGAAAGACCTGGGTATTCTCTTTGTGACTTCAGCAACCATATAAGGGGCACACGGCCTCGGGACACGCCCATGTGTCTAGCCCGTGGTCGACATTGACTTGCAACAATAACATGCAGAGGACACACGACCTGGCCACACAACTGACCGTGTGTCATACACGGCCTAGACACACGCCCGTATGCCTACCCGTGTGGACAAAAACAAGGCTATTTGCCAAGCTTTTTTATCACCCTAAATCACACAACATAAATCCCATTCAACCATTTACCAAGCAACTCACTCATGCATCATACATCTTCATAAATAACCTCATCTTTTCATAAATTAGTGATAATGAGCCATCAACTATGGCTATGTACAAAAGAGTTCATCTTTAAAGGAGCCAACACACTTGGCCAAAATAACAAAACATTTCACTAAGCCCAGCTCTATACATGCCATACACAAAATGCTACATCTAGGTATACTGAGATGAGCTGATAGTGTGGGTGATCTTCCGATTATCTTCGTATCCCGAACCGGCTCTTTGACACTTTAAAATGAGGGAAAAAGAAAGGGAATAAGCTTTAAGCTTAGTAAGTTTACAAGCAAACAATAAGCATCATAACATACACCAATCAACTCACAACATTATATACTAAACAAGAACATTTCACATTTTCATAGTCATGCTTACTCATGTCATTTCTTACCACATTCCAACCATATAACAATATAATGCTCTCATTTACTTGCACACATTGCCTACACTCATCACCACAAAGCCACATGAAAAATTTACTTAAACAATTCCTCGATGAACCATTCAGAATAATACTAAGTACCCAGTGGTTTTGCACACAGCCCACCATTAATCAACAATAGGGTGGTATCGCACATAGCCCACCAACAAGAATATTTACGGTGGTATCGTACATAGCCCACCAAATGATAATATCAATGATGGTATCACACATAGCCCATCGTGAATAAAAAATAAGATGGTATCGCACATAGCCCACCAAAAAGGATATTTACGGTGGCATCGCACACAGCCCACCAAATGGTTATTACGGATATTTTTCCGCACTTACATATCTATTTCGAGGTTCATGCGAGAATTACTCACTATCTATCAATATCAATCAATCTCAATCATATGTGATCTCATTCATACAATGCACCAATAAGTAACAACATATGTATTAAGGATGTATCGTTCACACATAAACTTACCTTGGTGCAAAATGTATTAGTCGACGACTTAGTCCGTAACATTGCCTTTTCCCCGGTCAAGGATATTTCCATGTTCTTCTTGATCTATAATAATAAAATTCACTCATTCAATAATTCACGACACATCAAAATTTCTACTTCGGCAAAAATGACCATTTTGCCCTTATACTTTGGCAAAATTATGATTTTGCCCCTAGGCTCATAAATCATTTTTTATCACATTTTCTCATTAAACAAGCCTAGCAGAACATTTATTTCTCTTACAACAACTCACAAAACCACTTATTTCATGCATTTACTACTAAATTACAACTTTTACAACTAAGTCCCATTTAGATGTTTTCATGATAACACCTTTCATAAAAGTTGTTTATCAACCTACTAGCATTCATTTTATTTCATAAAAATTCAGCAAACATCATGAATACTCTCATGGAAAGTTCCTAAACCTTCAACCATTTAGCAAAATAGTCCCCTCATTAGCTAGCTTAAGCTTTGGGGGTTCCAAAAATACAAAAATTATCAAGAAAGACCTCTAAAATCACTTACTTGTAAGAGAAAAGCTTGGCTGAAAGTTTGGGGCTAGTCAGAACAATGGTTCAAAACCACTAATTTGAGGTTAGAGAAAATTATTTTCATGATATTTTATGAGTTAGAGTATGATTGTATAAGTACATGAAAATTTTGGTGCTTTAATTTTAGCGATTTCATGCTAAATCGCGAGAAATGACTAAATCGCAAAAAGTGTGAAAGTTCAAAATTTCTAGCTAAAGGTACCTAATAGCCATAGAATATTAATTAGAGGTCTTTAAAGGGAAATTAGCCCCTTAAATAAAGGTTGATCGGCCATAGGGGACAATAGAGGTCAAAATTTGGTCAAGTAGGTGGATTATATGGACTAAATTGGGATTTTATATTAAATTAAAGAAAGAAAAGATATCATCTTTTCTTTTTCATTCCTCCACTAAAAATTAGCAGCAAATAGGGGCTTAAAAGCTTCAAAAATTTCAGCACACTCTTCTCTTTACAAGTGTTCTAGTGATCATTTCTTGATAAAAATTGTACTTTTGGAACCTCTAAAGCTTAAGATTTCTAAATAGGGTACTATTTTGTTAAATGGTGAAAAGTTTAGAGTTTTTAAATGAAAGCTTTTAAGTTGTTTAATGCATTTTTATGGAAGAAAATGGGTCCTAGTTGTTAGATGAACAACTTTTGTAAAAGGTGTTACCAAGAAAACACCTAAAAGGACCTTTTTATAAAGGTTGTAAAATATATAGTAGATGTGTGAAATGTTGAGTTTTGATGGTAACCATAAGAGAAATAAATGTTCATCTAGGCTAGTTAAAGAGAGAAATTTGATTAGAATTGATTTCCGAGCCTATGGGTAAAATGGTCATTTTGCAAAAGTCTAAGGGCAAAATAGTAATTTTGCCAAAGCATGATTATTGAAATGCATCTATTAATGTGATAATTAAATGAACTAATTTGCTATTATAGATCAAGAAGAACCAAGAATTTACCTCGACTGGGGAAAGAACAAAGTATCGGACTAGATCGACGATCTAGCTTATTTTGAAATCGAGGTAAGTTTGTATGTGATAAATTCAACATCTATGCTAGTATGTTTGAGAATGTTTGATATTATAATGATACATGATATTCTATGAAATCGAGTATTGGTGTTGAATGAGAAAGATGATAAAAGTTGAGATGTTGAAGTTTCGATTGGACTATAACGAATGTGAGAATACTATCATCATGACATGAGATGGATAAGGTCCCATGTAAGACCGACACTCGGACCGAATTGAGATCTCGTATAAGACCATATCTGGGATTATGAGAATCATATAAGACCATATCCAAGATATGGCATCGATACTTGATTTGAGATTCTGTATAAGACCATACCCGGGATATGGCATCAGCACTCAAAAGTGACCCCATGTAAGACCACATCTGGGATATGGCATTGGCTTTGTGTTTATGTAATGACGATGAATATGCATCTTTGAATATCCCTAGTGATTTAGCGGTATAAATAGATAAGCTTGGAAATAAAAATGAGATTTAGTACTAAAGCCATGTGAATGAGTGAATACAGGTACCCGTGAGTAATTCACGAGGAATGTTTACGATATGTGGCATGGTATGTTCTAGATAAGAACAAGTATGAGTAAGTTATGGCAAAGTGCTTATGACTTTGTGTGGTTATCTAATGCCATGGATTGATGTCATTGTGAGCTTATTGTTGCTATTTATCTTCATGCAAACTTACTAAGCTTTATGCTTACCCCTCTCATTTCCCTTTTCCTTGTAGTATTCTCAAGATAACTCGAGGATCGTGGGACATCGGAGTTTGGAAATCACACTATCAACATATCTTTGGTATAACAAAGTTAGATTTATTTTGACTATGGCATGTATAGGACTTGTGTATTTTGTTATGTCGTATTTGTTAGCCAAAGAGTTGGCTATTTATGTCATCAAATTCACTTTGTAAGTGGCTATTGGAATTGGCCCAATACTTGACAAGTTTATATATATTTATTGATGATAAATTATGAAGTTTATGCTTGTGTGGATGCTTTGACTTGAGTTCTTGGAAGTGCCTTAGAGTCATGAGTTATGTTGTAATGAGATGATATAAGTATGGTTGCTATGTGGGGTGGCATTTGGCTTGGAATATTGCCTTTTTAATGTCCACACGGGTAGACACACTGGCATGTGTCTAGGCCGTGTGTCCCCTTGTAAACTTACAAGTCTATAACAGCCCGATCTAGGGGCGAGCCGGAACAGTGGTTCGAAACCACTAATCCATTGTTAGAGAAAATTATTTTTCATGATATTTTATGAGTCGGAGCATGATTAGATAAGTACATGAAAATTTTGGTATTTTAATTTTAACGATTTCTTGCTTAATCGCGAAAAAGGACTAAATCGCACAAAGGGCGAAAGTTCCATTGTATAAGCTAAGGGTGCCAAATAGCTATAGAATGTTAATTGTAGATCTTTAAAAGGAAATTAACCCCTTAAATGGAGGTTGACCGGCCATAGGGGGACAAGGAAGTCAAAATTGGTTAAAGTAGGTGTAGTTAGTGGATTAAATTGATAAATAGAATAAAATAAAGGAAAAAAAAAGATATCATCTTTTTCTCTCTTCTTCACCACCAAAAATAGCAAGAAAAATAGGAGTTTTGAAAGCTCGAAATTTCATCAAACTCTTCTCCATTCAAGTAAGTGATTTTAATGGTTTTTATTAATGATAATTGTACTTTTAAAACCTCTAGAGCTTACGCTTTCTAAAGAGGGGACTAATTTGCAATATGGTGAAAAGTTTAGGGTTTTTCCATGAGAGCTTGTATGTGATTTTCTGCATTTTTATGGAAGAAAATGAGTCTTAGTTGTTAGATGAACAACTTTTGTGAAGGGTGTTGCCATGAAAACACCTAAATGAACCTTTTTGTAAAGGTTGCAAAATTGGTAATAAATGTGTGGTATGTTGGGTTTTGATGATAGCCATAAAAGAAATAAATGTTCACCTAGGCTCATTAAAGGTAGAAATTTGATTAGAATTGATTTCTGAGCCTAGGGGTAAAATGGTCATTTGCCAAAGTGTAAGGGAAATATAGTAATTTTGCCAAAGCATGATTATTAAAATGCTTTTATTAATGTGATGATTGAAACAAGCTAATTTGCTATTATAGAGCAAGAAGAACAAAAAACCAACCTCGATCGGGGAAAGAATAAAGTCTCAAACTAGATCGATGATCTAGCTTATTTTGAAATCGAGGTAAGTTTGTATGTGATAAATTCAACATTTATGCTCGTATTGTTTGAGAATGTTTGACATTATATTGATTGCGATATTCTAAGAAATTGAAATGTTGAATTCTCGATTGGACTATAATGAATGTGAGTATAATATTATCGAGGCATGAGATAGACAAGGTCCCGTGTAAAACCATGTCGGGGACATGGCCTCGGCACCAAATTGAGATTTCATATAAGACCATATCCGGGATATGGCTTCAGTATTGAATATGAGAATCGTATAAGACCGTATCCGAGATATGGCATCAATAATCAAAGGTAATCCCATGTAAGACCGCATCCAGGATGTGGCATTGGCTTCGGGTTCATGATAGTGGTAATGAATATGCATCTTTGAATGTCCCTAGTAAATTATTGGGATTAAATATTCTAGTAGTAAATATCGAATTGAGATTGGTATTTAAAGTTATGTGATTGAGTGAAAACAAGTATGCATGAGTAATTCACGAGGAACATTTACATTACGTGGCGTGATAGTGCTAGATAAGGGCAAATACGAGTAAGCTATGGTAAAGACCCTATGACATTGTGTATGGTTATCTAATGTCATGGATGGGTATCTTTATGAGTTTATTGTTGCTATTTAATTCCATGCAAACTTACTAAGCTTATTGCTTACCCCTCTCATTTCCCTCTTCCTTGTAGTATTGCCAAGATAGCTCGAGAAATCGCAGACATCAGAGTTTGGAGATCACACTATCGACTACTATTTGGTATAGCACACTAGATTCATTTTGAGTATGGCATGTATAGGACTTGGTATTTTTGTCATGTCATAATTGTAATCCAAATGTGTTGGTTGTTCTAGTTGTTCAATTTATTTTGTAAAAGGTCATGGGATGTTGGCCTATACTTGATATGTCCATATATTCAATGAAGATGAATTTCATGTAGAGTATGTTTTTTATGTATGTCTTGATTCTTTTTGAGTTCTTAGAGGTATCATATGGTCATCTTAAATATTGAATTTTTTCGGTATGAGTGTGATTTCGTGCTACGGTGGCAAATGGCTTAGTAGATAGCCATATAATTGTCCACATGGGCAAACACATAGGCGTGTGTCTAGGTTTTGTATGACACACGGACAACCCCATGGGCGTGGTGCTCAACCGTGTGTCCCCTTGCATGCTAGAGTTGTAAGTCAGTATGCTCAGTAGTAAACACACAGGCAGAGACACGACTGTGTGTCTCAGCCATGTGGGAGGCACGGCCAGGAACATGGGCATGTGCCCAGGCCGTGTGAAGTTTGCAAATGAATTTAGGAATTTAATTCGACACACGGTCTAAGGACACAGGCGTGTGCCTTGGCCGTGTGACCATAGTGAGATGATGACATCATAAACAGAATGTCAAGTTTTTGGCACCCGGGCGTGTGTCCAGCTGTGTGTATTAAGTCAGTGTCGACCACGGGTGAGGAGCACAAGCATGTCTCAGGGGCACACCGGCGTGTCCCTTAAACAACAAGGGTGTGTGGCCCCTGTTTAGGCAAAATTTTTTCTAAGTGCGTAAAAGTTTTCGATTAATTCCCGAAACCTCCCGGAAGTAAGTTTAAGGCCTCGCAGGCCGTTATGGGTTTGAATGGAAAGTTTTTAAGACGAAACAAAATTTTATAGCCCGTAACATCATGTTTAAGCAAGTTGGGTTAGGTAATGCCTTGTATCCGGTTCCAGCTTCGAACACGGGTAAGGGGTGTTACAAAGTCAGTATGCTCAGTAGTAAACACACGGTCAGAGACACGGCTGTGTGTCTCAGCCGTGTGGGAGGCATAGCCATGGACATGGGCGTGTGTCTAGGCCGTGTGAAGTCTGCACATAAAATTTGGAATTTAATTCGAAACATGGTCTAAGGACACGGGCGTGCGCCTTGGCCATGTGACCATAGTGATGATGACGTCATAAACAGAATGCCATAGTTTTGGCACATGGGCTAAGACACAGGCATGTCAAGGCCGTGTGAGGGACACGGTCGTGTGCCCGACCACGTGAAAACCCCTGTAGATTCGAATTAGAAAATAAATTCCAAACAAGCTAGGGACATGGGCGTGTGTGACCACACGGCCTGCCCACACAGGCGTGTTCTATTTCACACGAGCGTGTGGCCCCTATTTAGGTAAAATTTTTCTAAATACGTAAAAGTTTTTGGTTTAATTTCGAGACCTCCCGAATTTATGTTAAAGGCCTCGTAGGCCCATAATAGGAATGTTATGCATATGAATGAGAAGTTGAAGTTGTAAATGAAAGTTTAAAGCCCAAAGTCCGGTAAGGCCTCGTACCCGGTTCCGGAGTTGAATATGGACAAGGGGTGTTACATTTCCTTCAATTTTTGGTGGAGGAGAAGCATGAATAGTGAAAAGATGATATCTTTTCTATTTAGCTTATTTTATTCATTTTTTTATCACCTAATTTCACCAAATTTTGACCAAAATTTAATGCCATTGTCTCCTTGTTTCTTATGGCCGGCCATACCCTCCTAATGGCCTAATTACACTTTAAGGACCTCCAATTTAATATTCTATGGCTATTAGACACCTCTACATTGTATAATAGAACTTTCGCACTTTATGAGATTTAGTCCCTTTTCACAATTAAGCATACAATTGCTAAAATTAAAGCACCAAAATTTTCATACTTCCTTATAAACATGCTATAACACATAAAATAATATCAAAATAATTTTCTTCCTCAGATTAGCAGTCCCAAAACCACTATTCCGACTAGCCCCAAAATCGGGTTGTTATATTTAGTGTATGAAAGTTACTTAGATGAATAAATTGATATTTTGTTTACATATTTGTGTTGAGAAAATGAGGAATGGGTGAAGTAGAGGACTTGGACTATATGCTAATTGAGTCCAAGTGTGTGATAGCATATAAAAGTCTTGGTTTAATTTTTGGTACATCCTACCCTTGGATTTGCTGAATTTATTTGATAATGTGATTATATGATTCTAGTAGATATGTGTGTTGGAATATGATTAGGCATGTATTAGTGTGTTGTGAAACTTTGAAAGAAATTGATGATACTAGGAATTCTAGACTTAGACTTTATAAAAATGAAACTTGTGTTATTTTTTAAACTTGTGTATTCTGACATAAATTTTGATTGAAATGAACTAATGTTCCATATTAAAGCATGATTTTATTTGGCTTTAAGAACTATAAAAAAATATTGAAATTATGTGAATAGATGGTCTATTAAAATATGCAGTATAGTGGCATGGTCACCTAATGGGTAAATGAAAATAAGTGATATTAGATGCCTTCGAGCACCAAAAACATGAACTATATATGAGATCGAGTATGTATATGTGTATATATATGAAATAACCATAAATGAAATGAAAATGAGATGTTGAATGGTTGTTCAAAGAGCATTGATTATGTGATTTTGATGTGTTTCGTATCATGAAGCATGATATGCATGTAAATTTAAAAACTGACAATTATGTTTTAAATTCTTAAAACACTTAAATAAGTAAATTGCCCTAGTACGCTTAGTAGAGTAGATAGGATACATATGTCATGCCATAGGGATTAGTGTGCATGTGTTTTGAACGGAGATATGTTACCTTACGGCATAACATTTTGGTGCGACTTAGGCCCCATTTCTGGTGTGTAAGGTAGGATGCATAATTAGTGTAATATATGTGGTTTGATCAGTTGAAATCTTGAGGATTTGGGTCTTGCCTTACTTAATCTACAAAAGGGATACAAAAAATTGAATGTGATAATAAACTTGTTAAACATGTATGAAATAAATAATGAGACTAGTTCATAAAAGAGTTAACTTGCAAGCTTATAAATAAGTGGAATTGTGAATTAACTTGCAAGCTTATAAACAAGTGGAATTGTGAACTATTCAATTTAAAAACATGAAATGAAGAATTAAGGAATGTGACAAAGTTGGTAAATGTTATAGTAATTGACCATAAGTGGGCATATGTGTAACAATATGGTAATAATAAGTGAATGAAATAAGAAGTGATATTAAGTTGCCATTGGCAAAATAAGAAAAGGGAAATTGATATTGATTTGATAAGTTGTGTGAAAAGAGAAGTAATTGTGTAAGCGTTGGTGAAAAAATGTATAAAAACAAAAAATGGAAATTAAGAGTTGAATGATATAAGTGAATGCTTATTAGATAAGTTAATAAGTGTGGGAATTGGTAATCACCCTAATAGGTGAAATGGATAAGTGTAATAACTTATACTCGAGTGATTAAGTCTTGTCTAAGAATTAATATGTAACATCCCACCCGATGAAGCCCTAGTGTTCAAATACTGTTTATAGAAGTAAGGCATATAGAGTAAGTTCTGAGCAAGCAAGTATCAAATTCGACTAAGTACATGAGTCTATGGTTGCATCTTCATGCGAAGTCTGCATTAGGCGAGCTTGGAGATTTGGCGGACTCTTTTGAAGAGTATATGCCACCCTAATTGTTAGCCAAAATGTTAAGACCTTAATTTTAAAACCTTAACTTGAAAAGAACGGTATGTTTTATTATTATTTTATTATCCTGGTTGAACAATCTGGTTAGACGACCAAGAATTTGGTTAGTATATGACTAAGTTTCTGTAACCTGTCAGACTCACATTTATGAAGAGAGAGAAGTGTTTATCCACTAAGTTTTTCCTTCCGTGTATATTTGTATAAAGCAAGCTTTGGCTTCTTGAGCAAGTTTTATGCTTTCTTTGGCAACCATATTTTATTCCCAAGCTTTCTCTAAAATTTTCTTTCAAAAAATCCTAGACCTAATACTTGATTGAAGATTTTGGGTTCACTATACTTAGCCAACTCCATGTTCACTTAGTACCTGGTAAATATCGATGAAACTCAGGTTAATTTCATAGTTATTTATAGGGTCTTAGGGTTTCATGCTTAAGAGTTAGTTTAAGGGGTAAGGGAGGAAACCTTTAGATTCTGGGTTTTCTTATTCATGTTCTTGTAAACTTGTTTAGTTTTCCGGTGCAATGAACTGATAAGTTTAACTATTTATCCTATAGCTCAATATACTCCTTAGCGCTCTTGTGAAAAGGGAAAAGGTCCTATTGTTTGAACATTCATGCATTTTCTGGTGAGTTTCTTCTTGCTTCCATATGTTTGTATAATGTTCTCGTTTATGTTTTGATTGAGCTAAGCACTCTTATCATATAATATGATATGCTTGTGTATGGGTAATAAAGGTTCGTGGTTACAAGTCTGAGTTAGTTGTCTATGTAAATCGAGTAAGGGACTTTCTTCGTGTTTAAGCCACCACCTAATGTTTTTAGAGTGAACATGTAACACCCCTAACTCATATCCGTCGCCAGAACATGGTTACGAAGCATTACCGGAGTTTTCAAACCAAACAGACATAATTTCAAAATTTCCAAATCATATCAATAAACACATTAAAACCAATTCAAAACATACATATTTCCCTTTAAACGAACCCTCGAGGCTCTAATTACACGTTAGAAACAAGTCGAGACCAAATCGGAAACTTAGAGAATTTTTCAAACAATCATGAAAATTTTCAACACTACAAGGGTCAAAGGCTGTGTGGCAAGGCCATGTGACTCACAAGGTGAAGAGACACACCCGTGTCTCAAGCCGTGTAGGCATTCGAAGTAGGGACACACGGCTGTGTCCCAGCCCGTGTCCGTGCCCGTGTAACTCACTGACTTCGGTCACACGGCCAAGTCACACGCCCGTGTGCCAGGCCGTGTACCCTTCGAAATAAACCCACCCACCCGTGAGCCAGGCCATGTGCTAGGTCATGTAACAGCCTGACTTGCAATCCTTCAAAAGCTAAAGGGGACACACAACCATGTCGCCTGGTCATGTGTCACACACGGTTAAGACACACACCCGTGTCTCTTCTTGTGTGGATGAATATAGGCCATTTTACAAGCCATTTTTCTTACCCAAACTAGCATGTACCAATAAGCAAAATACAGATATGCACATGCCTTAATAAGGCACCAAAATCAAGCATAAACAAGTCATATGCATATGGTATAACATCATACAACCAATATGCCCTTAGGCACCTCAAATGACAATATATAAACATGTTTAACCATGTATTCAAATTGGCCAAAATGACTAACTAACTTTCAACTAAACTTGCATTAATTCAAACCATTTGATTAACTTACCAAAGCCTATCAAATGGTACAAAATATGCCATTCATTCAATAGACATTTATATACCTTTCATAATAAGATACCAAACCACAACAAGTTATAAGGCTTATACCATATGCATAATTTATCAATCACAATTCAAACATATTAAGCCAAACATCAACCATAATAAGGTTAATATTTACATGCCATAAACTAAGTTAATATCAACATCAAAATGCTAAGTCACAAGCCAAACCAAATGGATATTCCAACAACCAAAACACATGGCCAACATTAGCCAAAATACCTATACATGCCATTATAACCAAAATTAAACATCCGTAAGTACCGAAAGAGTCGATAGACAGTGTGATAGATTTTCGACGACTTTTCAACCCGAACGAGCTTCCAAAAACTACAAAACACAGAAAAATTAACACAAAGTAAGCATGTCATGCTTAGTAAGTTCATAACACGTACAGTCTAACCTTGCCAATACTATTTACAACCACAAAGCATGTAAACCCAATCCAACATGAGAATAACTAATTCAAAAACTTATATATGTACATTCATACTCTTAACTTTCTCAAGGTACACATTACTTACCTTTAATCAAACTAATGTAATTTATATTAAAAGCTCATACCGAAGTTCATACGAGGTAATAATACGATGGTTGACCCATCTTTTTTTGTAATTTGATAACTGAAGTTATCCATTTTCATTGTTTGAAGCCGAAGCTATCCCTTTTCATAATTTGATGGTCATCACCATCACTTATCATTGTTCGATGGTTGTCACCATCCCTTTTCATAGTTCGATAGCCAAAGCCATCCCTTTTCATAGTTCGATGGTCGTCACCATCCCTTTTCATTGTTGATGGACGTCACCATCCCTTTTCATAATCGATAGACGAAGCTACCCCCTTTCGTATTCGATAGTTAAAACTATCCATTTTCATTTGTCGATGATCGACGTTACGCTGTTGGATTTTTCCATCAGCACTCAACTTAATATTATACAATAATAGCATTCAATTCATAAAATAAAAACGAAACTTAAGCATACGAACTTAACTCGACGATAAACGTAGAAAAATAAAGTCGACTAATCAGAAGCTTTTTCTTTGCCTCGATCTAAATTTGTGCATGGTTTATCTTGATCTAAGAGAATAAATTTAGCTCAATTCAATAATCATTTTATTCAATTTAACTCAAATTCACATTTTAGAAAAATTACAATTTTACCCTTATACTTTTAATTTCTTTACAAATTAGTCCTTAGGCTCGTAAAATGAAATTCATGCAATTTCATCCCTACCCAAGCCTAGCCGAATATCATACAAGCTTATAGCATCCCACACATTAATTCACAAATTACACCATGAATATTTCTCATTTTTCAATTTAACCTCTAATTGACAAATTTATCAAAAATCACTTAACAAAAGTTTTTTATCTAACAACAAGGATTCATTTTCCCCCTTTAAACATCACAAACAAATAAAATGCATTCATGGTAAAACCCTAGACATTCAACAGTTTTGCAAATTAGTCCCTGGGCTAGATAGATTAAGCTACAACGACTCCAAAAACATAGAAATCATTAAAAATGGGACAAAAACGACTTACATGCAAGCTAGAATGCCATGGACGAACCTAGCATGCTTCCATGGTGTTTTTATTCTTTGATTTTCGGTGGTGAAGATGGAAGAAAGATGATATCTTTCTTTTCTTTAGCTTATTTTTAATTACTTATTTACTAATTTACTTAATTAACCTTGATATATAACCTTTAAAATCACCTAATAAATGTCCATATTTGTCCACTCAACATGTAAATGGTTTAATTACAACATAAACCCTCTAACCATTTAATTTCATAGCTTTTAAATTCCTTTAGCTTATAGAACTCCAGTTTTACACCTTTTATAATTTAGTCCTTTTTATCGAATTAAGCATGCAAACGGTAAAATTTCTAAACAAAATATTTATACTCTATTACTAACATGCTGTAGACATTAAAATAATAATAAACTATATATTTTGCGTCAAATTTGTGGTCCCGAAATCACTATTCTGATTTCACTAAAAATAGGCTGTTACAAAACAATATGAACTGAGCTATGAAAATGAAATCATGGCAATGCCTTCAATAAAATGAGCATTGAATTGTAGATCGCGATACATGAAAAGGGATCATGTAGCCTCTGGTAAGGCCAAAGTTATTGCAAGCCAGATTGGCAAATCATGATAAAACAAATGAAATGAATGTTAAGACTTGATCATGGACTTGGGTATGGCTAGTATGAAGAAGGTTGTCTGCATGGTTGCATGGAAGTAGTGTATGCGCCAAAGGAATAGTGTCTGTAGTAAAGTCAGCTTATGTATGGTATTTACCAACGGGTGAACTATATGACTTCCTAAATTGGAAAGGTTTATTGGTATTATATATAGCTATTGAGATGTTTTCTCTAGAACTCACTAAGTTCTTTGAACTTATTTAGTTACCTTTCCTTCTCAAGATTGCTGATGAAGTAAAGGACTTTTCAAAGACTACACTAGAGGACATCTGTTCCGTGAGATTTCAAAGCATTTTGTATTATACAGGGCATGGGGGTGGTGTCAAAATGGTTTCATTTCAAAGAATGAATTTTTTATTTTAAAGTTATTCTTTTGAAACCGTTAATTCAATGAAACCTCCGGGAAGTGATTATGTTTTTGCAAAGTATCGAATTATTTACCTTGAATGATTAATTTTTGTCTACTTATATGTTTATGTATATGTATACGACATTGTAGTTAAATATAGGTTTACGCCAAATATGGTTTTAAGAGCTTTTAATAGAGCTTCTATGTTTTTCATTTTCTTTAGAAATGTATAACCTTATTTATATTTAATTTTGCAAAGGATTTACAACTTATATTTATTTGAACTGTATTTTTATGAAGACCACGCCTGTACAAGTTTAAAGGAAAAGATTTTAAGGCGGTGAGGCATCAATCCTAGGTCCTCCTTAAGGATCGGGTTTGGGGCGTTACATAATAAGTGAGTGGACTAATTAAGGTGAGACTAAATGTCTATAAAAGACTCAACATTTATAAGAATTCATGTAAGATATGAAATTTCAGTGTACTTACTCAGCTCTTCGAGCTTAATGTGTTAGTTGTTTTAAATGTGTAGGTCAAAGGCTTTTCCAAGTGGTGTGAAGTCATAACTTGGGAGGATTGCATCATTAGAGAGGTGAAGGCTTTAAAGTAGGGGTTTGTATTGGCTTTTTAGTGTTTTGGCATGTACATAAAGGCTTATGCTAGTATACCAGTTTGTAACTACATTTGCTTGGGTTGTATGTGTTTATTGAAATTATATTGATACTTTCAAATTGAGATTTCATGCTTAAATTGATTTCAATATGAGTTTAACTTGATTTTGTTCTTGAATGAGCTTTGAAATGGTTTTGTGACTTATTAGTATCATATGATGATGTTTGGGATGATTTGAGATGTTTTTAAACTAATTTTTAAGTCTTCTGCACCCAGGTATCAATACCTAACGTTCAAGTGTCAGTACATTGCAAATCAGTAGCTAAAAAACTACAATAACTAGGCCAAGTCTTGAAACTTAATGCCTAAGTATTGAGGCTTATAGGCCAAGTGTCGACACTTGCTCCACTATACATGCACAAGTTGTATTCTAGATTTTTTAAGTCCTAGAACCCTGTTTTATATTTCTGACATGTCCAAAGGCCTTGGAAATTATTCAAAATGATTTTAAAATTGTATCCAAAGCTTTCTAAATATTAAAAATCATTTCAAGGAATTTTATCGAGTTGTGAAATTGTATTTTTGCTACAAATAAATTTTTGTAAGCAAAAAAAGTACAGAACACCCTTTACCCAGAATCAGATCTTTGAGTGCAGGCATGAGTATGTTACCTTACTAAAAGACATACTAGCATACATTTCCAAGTCATAAAAGTTCGTTCAAATTTAAAACTTTTCAAACTTTGTCTTAAAATACTTAATATGAGCCTACGAGGCCCAAAACACACTTTAGAAACGATTCGGGACCAAACCAAGTTCTTTAGAAAACTTTGGAAAATGTCACTAAAAACAGGGGCACACACCCGTGTGGAAGGGTTACACGCCCGTGTGACCTGATAACATGGTGATGTTGAAGGACTGTGTAACTCACAAGGCCTAAACATATAGGGACACACTCGTGCCCCATGTCCGTGTGGATTTATTTCTCAATTCGAAACTACAAGGGTTTTCACATGGCCTGGCACACGCCCGTGTCCATGGCCTGTGTCCCCCACACAGCCATGACATGCGCGTGTCTCATCCCATATGCAAAAACCTTAACATTCTGTTTCTGACGTCAGCAACATCATATGGTCACACGGCCAAGGCACACGCCCATGTCCTTAGACCGTGTGGTGAATCAAATTCCTAAATTTAAGTGCAGACTTTGCACGGCCTGTTTACATGCCCATGTCCTATGGCCGTGTCTTCCACACGGTCGAGACACACGGTCGTGCCTTAGCCCGTGTGGTTACTACTGGACATTTTGTTTTGCCAACTTAGGGTGCAGTGGACACACGACTGAACTACACGCCCGTGTGTCTACCCGTGTGGACAATATCAAGGCTATTTACCAAGCCCTTTCTGCCACCTTTACTTGCACCAACATAAGCCACATCAAATAACCTACTCATTCATGCCTTAATATACCAAATACTCAACCATGCAATTTGCACATTCCTGAAAAACATCATCATTTTCATATATCAATAATAAGTATTAGCCATCATCCATGGCCTTCTACAAAATAAATCAGTTTTCAAGACAAGCCCACACATTTGGCCAAAACAATATGACACATGACAAAGACCAAGTCCCTATACATGACATACTCTAAAAGATAAATCCAACTATACCAAATGTTCAGATTGATAGTGTGATCGAGCCTCCGATTTCCTTTAATCCCTGAGCTAGCTTGGCAGTACTATAAGAAAATGGAAAAGAAAAAGGAGTAAGCATAAAGCTTAGTAAGTTGCATATAAATAATTAACAGTAATTACCATGCATTATCATACTCATAGCATATCATAAACTTGTTGAAACGCCGGCACCCCCATGGCGCAGCAAAATAAAATTAATTCCGGCGATCCAAACCATGAATCCATGTGAGAGGAACGAATCGGGGTGAAATAAAGGTTTCAAAGTTACCAAAACTTCAATCTGAGTAGACAGCGACGCTTCGGCAATAAGAGTTCTGATCTACTGTCGAACTAAGTCGCAACCTTTACGATGTCGGCCTCTACGTAATCCACTCGGTTTGACTATGAACGGCAGAAATCTCTAAAACTGTTTTAGAGTTTTTTTTTTCTTTGCTTGACAACTGCTAGACCTTTTCAAGCAAAAATTTAGGGTTTTTTCTTAATAAGTTTTGTATCACTTATTACCTTTTATAATCGGTATATCTTTAATGAATTATAAAATTAAATAAATATAATAATGTTTTAATCAAAAATTATAATTACATTAATTATACCCAAAAAGTTATAATTACATTAATTATAACATGGATTTCGATAAACTATATTTATTTAAATTTATATACGAACCAAATTATATATTAATTCTCATTATGTGTACAACATCCTTGTACATATAATATATTCAATATTTGATTGCCCAATTAAATTAATTCTTTAATTAATTTAATTCATGTGACAATCAAACATAATACCAACTATGTTTTATTCTGTTCATTTCAACCATAGGGTGTGACCCTGTAGGTTTCTTGTAACATTAGCAGGAATACTAGAACGATTCTAATGTCACAAACAATGAGTGGCATCTAGCAATGCATCATTGCTACCTAAGTTACAAGAAGTCATGATTCGACATAACTTTTTGTGATTAACCTTTCATGCATTAATCCTTAAGTCCTTTATCTCTGGAATGGACACAAGTCATGGAATAGTCACACTTGTATAGTCCATCCCATGTTTCTTGATATCTTCAGTAGATTATGATATACAAATTAGTATGACATCTCATGTCAACTTATTTGAGCATGGCCATGCATTTCTAGTCTCACTCAATCAAGTGGCCTAAGATATTACTCTCATTATGTGGGAGGGACTTATCCTATATTGATCAACAATATCCCTCTACATAGATTGTGGTATATCCAACATCAGCCTTTATAGAATAACTAGCTATGGTGTACGTTTGACTGTACCAAAATATACGACTCACGATGTTGGGATAATGATTATCTCAAGTTTGAGGATCATATACATATTAATCACTATGAGTAATGTTATGACAATTACATAATAATCCAAGAAACATACTCATAGCGGGTTAGTCCAATATGTTGTTCTCTAACACACATATTCATGCATTGATTTTGACACTCCATATCAATGACAACTCTTTATCATCAATCAACTACATGTTAGTCTTAATGCATTATTGTTGTCCTAGTCAACAATAATACTTGACTAAGGATCTTTTAAGAATAATCATATTATTCTCAGGACATTATTATAAAAGAGTTTATTTGTACATACAGAAGGAAAAACTGAAATAATAATGACAACGCTTTATATTAATAAACATGATAAATCAAGTATGTTATTACAACCATCTCATGATTGATCTTTGGGCATACTCTTACAATCTCCCACTAGCACTAAGACCAATCACTCATATATCTAATACCAAGCGACTTAGTGTGACGATCATGCTTCTACTATGTCAGAGGCTTGGTCAGGGGATTAGCAATGTTATCATCTGTAGGTACTCTACATATCTCTACATCTCATCGATCGATAATCTGTCGAATAAGATGGTAGCGCCTAAGTATATGTTTGGATCGCTGGTGAGATCTAGGTTCTTTAGCTTGTGCAATGGCTCCATTGTTATCACATCGGAGTTCAATAGCATTTGATATGCAAAGCACAACCTCTAGTCCAGTAATGAACTTCTTGATCCAAACCGCTTCTTTTGCTGCCTCATTGGCTGCAATATACTCGGCCTCTATTGTAGAATCGGCTACTGTACTTTGCTTTGAACTCTTCCAGCTCACAGCACCACCATTAAGGCAAAACACAAATCCTGATTGCAATCGAGAATTGTCCTTGTCAGTTTGGAAGCTGGCATTAGTGTAACCTTTTACACTTTACTCTTCCTCACCTCCATATATTAGGAACGTATCCTTAGTTCTTCTTAAGTACTTAAGGATATTCTTGACTGTGGTCTAGTGACCTTCACCGGAATCTACTTGGTACCTGCTCGTCATACTTAAAGCATACGAGACATCTGGACGGGTACATAACATGGCATACATGATAGATCCAATAGCGAAAGCATATGGAATTTTACTCATGCGTTCTCTCTTATAGAGTTGAAGGACACATTTCCTTTGAGAGTGAAATACCATGTCTCATAGGTAGGAATCCTCTTTTAGATTCTTCCATACTGAACCTTTTCAGTACTTTATCTATGTATGTACTTTGGCTTAGACCCAGTAGTCGTCTTGATCTATCTCTATAGATCTTGACTCCTAAGATGTAAGTAGCTTCACCCAAGTCCTTCATAGAAAAACAACTTCCTAACCAAGTTTTAATAGACTGCAAGGTAGGTATGTCATTTCCCATGATAAGTATGTCATCCACATACAGTACCAAGAATGTGATAGTACTCCCACTAACTTTCTTGTAAACACATGGTTCATCTTCATTTTTGATAAAACCAAACTCTTTGATTGCATCATTAAAACGAAGATTCCAACTTCGAGAAGCTTGCTTTAATCCATAAATGGATCTTTGTAGCTTACAAATCTTTCTAGCATCCTTTGGATTGACAAAACCTTCAGGTTGTGTCATGTACACATCCTCTTCAACTTTCCCATTAAGGAAAGCTGTTTTGACGTCCATCTGCCAGATTTCATAATCATGAAATGCAGCTATGGTGAGCAAGATCCTGATGGATTTAAACATAGCTACAGGAGAAAAGGTTTCATCATAGTCAACACCATTAATTTGGTGAAAACCTTTAGCGAATAATTGCTCCTTGTATGTTTGTACATTACCATCCATGTCGGTTTTCTTTTTGAAAACCCATTTGCACCCTATAGGTTTAACCCTTTCGGGTGGGTCAATCAAAGTCCATACTTGATTTTCATACATGGAATCCATCTCAGATCTCATGGCCTCAAGCCATTTCTCAGAGTCTAAGCTAGTCACCACTTCTTGATAAGTCCTAGGCTCATCTTGATCTATAAGAAGAACGTCACCATGCGTTGTAATGAGAAATCCATATCTTTCAGGTGCATGGCGTTCTCTTAAAGATCTGCGTGGTGGTTGTGTTTCTACAACAGTTACTTGTTCCTTAATTTCTTGTGGAATTTGCTGTTGTTTTATCTCTGGTTCAGTGGTATCTTGTGATTCTCGAATTTCTTCAAGTTCAATCTTTCTCCCACTTCCTTTTCTAGAAATAAATTCTCTCTCTAGGAAAACACCAGTCCGAGCAATAAACATTTTGTTCTCAGTGGGATTAAAGAAATAATAACCTTTGGTTTCTTTCGGATATCCCACAAAAATACACTTTTCAGATTTGGGTTCAAGCTTAGTAGACGTCTGATGTTTAACATAAGCTTCACAACCCTAAATTTTCATAAAAGACATACTGGGACATTTCCCAGTCCACATCTCATATGGCATCTTTTGAACCAATTTAGATGGAACACGATTTAGTGTGAAAGTAGCTGTCTCAAGTGCATGTCCCCAAAAGGAAGTCGGTAGATCAGCATGACTCATCATGGATCGAACCATGTCTAATAGAGTTAGATTTCTTCTCTCAGAAACTTTATTCCATTGAGGACTAGCAGGAGGAGTAAGTTGTGAGACAATCCCACATTCCTTCAATAGATCATCAAACTCTATGCTCAAATACTCTCCACCTCGATCAGATCGAAGTGACTTGATAGTTTTGCCTAGTTGATTTTGTACTTCATTTTTGAATTCCTTGAACTTTTCAAGCGACTCAGACTTATGGCGCATGAGATAAACATACCCATATCCACTAAAATCATCAGTGAAAGTAATGAAGTATTGAAATCCACCTCTAGCCTGTGTATTTATTGGTCCACATACATCAGAATGTATTAGGACCAATAAATCACTAGCTCATTCACTTTTACCAGTAAAAGAAGATTTAGTCATTTTTCCCAATAAGCAAGATTCACATACTTCAAATTGTTCAAAAACAAATGAATCTAAGAAACCATCTTTATGGAGTATGGATATGCGTCTCTCACTTATGTGGCCCAAACGACAATGCCAAAGATAAGTTTGATTTGAGTCATTTATTTTAGATCTTTTAGTATTTATGTTGTAAATAGGATTCATTTGATCTAAAATATAGAGGCCATTAATCAATTGTGTCGAACCATAGAAAACATTATTAAGATAAAAGGAACAACAATTATTCTTAATATTATTTCAAAACCAATTTTGTCTAAACAAGAAACTAAAATAATGTTTTTAGTCAAACTGGGCACAAAATAACAATCATCTAAACATAAATCAAGTCCACTAGGCAAAGATAAAGTATATGTTCCCACAGCTAATGCAGCAACCTTTGCTCCATTTCCAACTTGCAGATCCACATCTCCTCTAGTCAACGTCCTACTCCTTTGTAGTCCCTGTACAGCAGTACAAATATGAGAACCACAACCAGTATCTAATACCCAAGAAGTAGTAGTTGATAAATTAATATCAATAACATAAATACCTGAGGCAGACTTTCTACTTGTTTTGGCCTTCTTGACTTCCTCAAGATATATAGGGCAGTTTCGCTTCCAATGTCCAGTCACACCACAATGAAAGCAATTTCATTCCTTAGACACCCCACCTTTAGGTTTCATTGCAACCTTTCCTTTGCCAGGCTTGGGCTTACCTTTGCCCTTAGGCTTTGTCTGAACTTTGGCCTTTCCCTTGCCCTTGTTGTTACGGACCATCAGTATGGGCTTGGGTCCAACCTTTTTCATGTTACCTTCAGCAGTTCCTAACATACTAAGCAACTGTGGTAGAGTATTGTCAATTTCATTCATATTGAAATTAAGGACAAACTGGCTGTAGCTATCTGGCAACGATTACAGAATAACATCAGTGGCCAACTCTTGGCCCAATGGAAAACCAAGCTTAGACAGACTTTCAATATAGCCAATCATCCTAAGGACGTGAGGTCCTACTGGGCTTCCTTCAGCCAACTTACATTGGAATAGGGCTTTAGAGATATCGAACCTCTCTTGTCGTGCTTGCCCCTGATAAAGTTCTTTCAGGTGCTCGATCATATCATAAGCAACCATGTCCTCATGTTGCTTCTGAAGCTCAGGATTCCTAGTGGCAAGCATAAAACATCCAACATCTACCATGTCATTGAGATACTTCTTGTAAGCATCTCTACCAGTTCTCGAGGCATTAGCAGGTGGTTCATTAGGAAGTGGTTGTTCAATGACATACAATTTCCGTTCATGTTTGAGGACAATCCTCAAGTTACGGAACCAGTCAAGAAAATTCAAACCATTCAATTTGTCCTCCTCAAGGACCGATCGCAATGAGAGTATGCTAGTATTTGCAGCCATAATATATCTACAACAATTAAATATGCGTGTGAGTAAATTTACCAAGTTTATATCAATCATTAAAAAGACTTTATTAAGTTATGATCCCACTATTTTATTTCAAAATTAATAACCCTCATATATTAATTTTGGAAAAACTTTCTCCAAAGTATTTCTAGTGGGTTAAGGATCCATATTTCACCTACTATTAAGTCAGCTTTCGCTTTACTCTCAAGACTATGGTTATTTAGGTAAGCAACCTTTGCTATTTACATCATATGTAACTCCTAATATTTGGTGAACAACTCTTGTTCTAATCATCTTATGATTTATCCAACTTAATTGCCTCTAGGTTTCTAATCCTATTAGAATAACCTAGTTAAGTCATTAACCTTTTTTTTTTAACCAGCGAATATCACTTGTTTATTCTTCGCGTTTAACCAAGATAAATACTAGTACTTCGCTTTGGCAAAACCTACATAGTATTGATCGAGCCTTAACGAGGGCAAAATTGGAAGGCCATGTTGACTTAATATTTTAATAGAGGGATTTTATTGAGGTTATTGCATCTCACCAATTATGGTCTACTTTAGCCCATTTAATCTTTTAATCGATCTCATCAATTAATGGGGTTTATTATTACCAAATTTTAATATATAAAATTGGCATGCTTTAGACATCCATAGCATCTCATACATGAATAAATAAAGCAATAAATAAATGCAATAGTTATAGCCCATAAGCTAAGGTGGTTCAACCCAAGCCAATGAGAGAACCAAAAGGAAACCTAAAGGTGTAAGTCCTTTCATAAGCTATCAATCCACAATAGTTGTCCCAACTTCCTTCTCGTCTAGCCCACTGCAACTCTTGCAAATTACAATATGTAGAAACTCGTTTTACATACGAGGGAGTAAGATGAGAAGAGAAATACAATAGAATAGTAGTAAGGCACGACACGCAGGCCGTATTTATATAAAAAAAATACAACCTTTTATCAAATGGGTCATTGGGCTACAACTATGCATTTCAAACATCGTACATGTCAAGAATACCATACATAATTCAATAATTTACTAAGGTGAATTATTAAAATATCCTTTCAACCTTTTGTGGCCCATCAAGTTTATAAATTTTTATTAACAAAACATACTGTAAGTAGATGGGGTCTGAGGTGGTTGGAGGAAGCGAGCCTTTCGCCTGCGACTGGAGCCGTCCTCAGATCCGCATCCCTAGAATATGATAGGGGACGTCACGGTAGGAGCAGGGGGTGCGGAGGCTGAGCCCCCGCGGTACAAACCGCATACCCCAGTCAAATGAAACTTCACGATTTGATAGCTTTTATCAACAGAATCGTGTTTTCAGGATTTTAATCCTTGAGGTTTCATATCGGAACAACCCTTGTTCCACTAGACAGTTAACTCTTACTGGAAACTGTAAATACCACCGTCGTATCATTACAGATTTGTTAACAGTAATAACATAAAATTGAATAAGCCACAACACCATGATTAACATTTAATCAATTATCGAAAGGAACAGTTATCAGGTTATGCTTAAACGATTTAAACAATCGAAAACATAGTAAAATTAAAGCATGCATCTCATACAATTGCATCACCCAAGTATTTAAACCCGAGTCCGTATCACACAAGTGGCTCTGATACCACTGTTGAAACGCTGGCACCCCTATGGCGCAACAAAATAAAATTAATCCCGGCGATCCAAACCATGAATCCATGTGTGAGGAACGAATTGGGGTGAAATAAAGGTTTCGAAGTTACCGAAACTTCAATTTGAGTAGATAGCGACGTCTCGGCAACAAGAGTTCTGATCTACTGTCGAACTAAGCCGCAACCTTTACGATGTCGGCCTCTACGTAATCCACCCGGTTTGACTATGAACGGCAGAAATCTCTAAAACTGTTTTAGAGGGTTTTTTTTTATTTGCTTGACGGCTGCTAGACCTTTTCAAGCAAAAATTTAGGGTCTTTTCTTAATAAGTTTTGTATCACTTATTACCTTTTATAATCGGTATATCTTTAATGAATTATAAAATTAAATAAATATAATAATGTTTTAACCGAAAATTATAATTACATTAATTATACCCAAAAAGTTATAATTACATTAATTATAACATGGATTTCGGTAAACTATATTTATTTAAATTTATATACGAATCAAATTCATATATTAATTCTCATTATGTGTACAACATCCTTGTACATATAATATATTCAATATTTGATTGCCTAATTAAATTAATTCTTTAATTAATTTAATTCATGTGATAATCAAACACAATACCAACTATGTTTTATTAGTTCATTTCAACCATAGGGTGTGTGACCAGAGGTTCTTGTAACGTTAGCAGTAATACTAGAACGATTCTAATGTCACAAACAATGAGTGGCATCTAGCAATGCATCATTGCTACCTAAGTTACAAGAAGTCATGATTCGACATAACTTTTTGTGATTAACCTTTCATGCATTAATCCTTAAGTCCTTTATCTCTGGAATGGACACAAGTCATGGAATGGACACACTTATATAGTCCATCCCATGTTTCTTGATATCTTGAGTAGACTATGATATACAAATTAGTATGACATCTCATGTCAACTTATTTGAGCATGGCCATGCATTTCTAGTCTCACTCAATCAAGTGGCCTAAGATATTACTCCCATTATGTGGGAGGGACTTATCCTATATTGATCAACAAAATCCTTCTACATAGATTGTGGTATATCCAACATCAGCCTTTACAGAACAACCAGTTACGGTGTACGTTTGACTGTATCAAAATATACGACTCACGATGTTGGGATAATGATTATCTCAAGTATGAGAATCATATACATATTAATCACTATGAGTAATGTTGTGACAATTACATAATAATCCAAGAAACATACTCATAGCGGGTCAGTCCAATATGTTGTTCTCTAACACACATATTCATGCATTGATGTTGACACTCCATATCAATGACAACTCTTTATCATCAATCAACTACATGTTAGTCTTAATGCATTATTATTGTCCTAGTCAATAATAATACTTGACTAAGGATCTTTTAAGAATAATCATATTATTCTCAGGACATTATTATAAAGTAGTTTATTTGTACACACAAAAGGAAAAACTAAAATAATAATGACAACGCTTTATATTAATAAACATGGTAAATCAAGTATGTTATTACAACCATCTCATGATTGATCTTTGGGCATACTCTTACAAAACTTGCTCCAAATGCTCAGATAATTAAAGGCATAACTTACTCATTTTCATCCTTACTAATCATATAATATAAACTAAGCTCATTTCTCATGAATTTCATGTAGGTACCTGTATCACTTGCAACATAATCGTGACATTTCTCACTTTAAACACAAGCTCTAAATTTCCCGTTGAACCAGTTGGAATAATAAAAGATACCTGACAAGCCTCACACGAGAGGGTAATATGCCGATGGCATGTCCCGGATATGGTTTTACACTGGCTCACATGTCGAGGCCGATGCCATGTCCTAGACATGGTCTTACACTAGCACACATACCAACGTCGATGCCATGTCTCATACATGGTCTTACACTAGCATACATATCAGCGCCGATGCCATGTCCCAGACATGGTCTTACACTAGCGTACATACTCAACACCGATGCCATATCCCAGACATGGTCTTACACTAGTGTACATAACAACGCCGATGCCATATCCCAGACATGATCTTACACTAGCGTACATATCACTCAAATGTCATGGCTTGGATGTAACAGCCTAATTTTGTGCTTAGTCGGAACAGTGATCTTGGGATCACTAATTCGAGATTAGATAAATTTATTTTTATGTCATTTTATGAGTCAGAGCATGATGGTATATGTACATGAGAATTTTGGTACTTTAATTTTAGTGATTTCATGTTTAATCGCGAAAAAAGACTAAATCGCATAAAGTCCGAAAGTTCCATCCTATAAGCTAAAGGTACCAGATAGCCATAGATTATTAATTTGAGGTCTTTAAAAGGTAATTTAGCCTTTTGAAAAGGCTTGGCCGGCCATAGACTACCCTAGAGGACAAGAATTGACCAAGTTGGTCAAAGTTGGTGATGCTTGGTGGATTAAATTGATAGTTTAATATTAAAATAAAGAAAAAGATGATATCCATCTTTTAGTCATCTTCCTCCACCGAAATTTTCAACAAACAAGGGGTTTTAGAACTCAAAAATTTTCAGCACACTCTTCTCTTCACAAGTAAGTATTCTAGTGATCTTTTCTTGAAAATAGTTGTACTTTTGAGACCCTTAAAGCTTAAACTTTTTAAAGATGGGACTATTTTGTAAAATGGTGAAGAGTTTAGAGTTTTTCCATGTGAGATTTTAAGTTGTTTGCTGCATTTTTATGGAAGAAATTGAGTCTTAGTTGTTAGATGAACAACTTTTGTGAAAGGTGTTATCTTGTAAACACCTAATTGGACCTTGATGAAAAGGTTACAAATTTGTAGTAATTATGTGAAATGTTGAGTTTTGGTGATAGTTATAAGAGTATTAAATGTTCACCTAGGCTTGTTGAAGGTGGAAATGTGATTAGAATTAATTTCGGAGCCTAGGGGCAAAATGGTCATTTTGCCAAAGTCTAGGGGAAAATAGTAATTTTGCCTAAGCATGATTATTGAAATGCTTTTATTAATGTGGTGATTAAAATGAGCTAAATTGCTATTATACAGTAAGAAGAATCGAGAATCCACCTCGATCGGGGAAAGAACAAAGTCTTGGACTAAAACGACGAGTTAGCTCATTTTGAAATCGAGGTAAGTTTGTATGTGATTAATGCAACATTTATGTTAGCATAATTGAGAATGCTTTGTATCATATTGATGCATGATGCTCTACTAAATTGAGTAGTTAATGTTGAATGAGATGTAGAGGTCCTAGTGGACTATATTGAATATGAAATTGTTATCATCTAGATATGAAATAGATAAGGTCCCATATAAGACCATGTTCGGGACATGGCCTCGGCACCGAGTTGAGATCCTGTATAAGACCATATCCGGGATATGGCTTTGGTAATGAATTATAAGAATCGTATAAGACCGTATCTGGGATATAGCATCGATACTTGATATGAAACTCCATATAAGACCATATCCGGGATATGGCATTGGCATTCCAAAGTGACTCCATATAAGACCACCTTTAGGATTTGGCATTGGCTTCGTACCCACATGAATGACAATTAAAATACATCTTTGACTATCCTTAGTGATTAATGGGAAAAGTAAATGAGTTTAGAAGTAGAAATGAGAATTGTACTAAAGTCATGTGAATGAGTGAATACAGGTACTCGTGAATGAGTCACGAAGAAACGATTACGATGCGTGGCACGGTATGTGCTAAATAAGGGCAATTGTAAGTAAGTATGGCAAAGAGCCTATGACTTGTGTATGTTAATTAATGTCATGGATGGATTATATTATAAGCTTATTATTGCTATTTATTTCCATGCAAACTTACTAAGCTTTATGCTTACCCCTTTCATTGCCCTTCTTCCTTGTAGTATTGCCGAGATAACTCGAGGATCGTGGACGTAGGATTTTGGAAATCACACTATCGACATCACTTTGGTATAACAATTTAGACTTATTTTGAGTATGGCATGTATAGGACTCGAGTATTTTGTTAGGTCGTAATTGTTGGTCAAAGTGTTGGCTTTGTAAGGTATTGAAGCCTTTTTGTAATAGTCTATTAAGTTAGGCTGATACTTGGAAAATTCTTATGTTTAATGAAACTGATTTCCCCTGAAAGTGTGTGCACTTGTATATGGATGTTAAATTGAGTTTTTAAATGCGCCTTAAAGCTATAAATTATGTTGTATTGAGTTGGTGTATGCATGTGTTCAATGTAGGGGGTATTTTGGCCTTGTAAAAGGCCTATTTTTGGGTGCACGGCCAAGGGGACACGGGTGTGTGTCTCTGTCGAGGGGCTCAAGGGCCACTTCGAAGTGTGCCTGGGCAAGTTACACAATCGTGGCACACGGGCGTGCTTGGTGGCCGTGTGGTCAAGACAGTAGCTAGCCCACTTTTACACAGGCGTGTCTGGTGGTCGTGCGGATAAGTCAGAATGCCAAGGTTGGGCACACGGGCCAGGGCCCTGGGCGTGTCAAGGCCATGCGAAATTAGTCAGTGTTGACCATGGGTGAAAGACACGGGCATATCTTAGGGTAACACGGGCGTGTCCCTAGACCAACACGGGTGTGTGGCCCCTGTTTTGTTGGAAAGTTTCTCGAACTCGCAAAAGTTTCCGGAATAGGTCCGATGCCTCTCGGAAGTATGTTTAGGGCCTCCTAGGCTGAGTATGTGCAAGTGATGGGTTTACACGAGATTTTACAACCCTATTTGAGATGTTTAAGCAAGATTAGTTAGGTAATGCCTCAAACCTTGTTCCGGCTTGCATACGGATAAGGGGTGTTACATTGGATATCCAATCTATTCCTAAGGTTCAACCGAGAGTATACCATATCAACTTTCGTCATGTATAATCATAGCAATAATTAAACATTTTATGCAATATCAATTGTTCAATGCATAATAACAATAAAGTTGTATTATTTACATACAACTTACCTCGGTATACAAAATTTGGGCGACTAGTTCGATTTAGTCCACTATCTTGGTTTTCCCCCAGTCTAAGTCCGGACTCCATTTTTCTTGATCTATAATGACAAATTCACTTATTTAATCACCACATTAATCAAAACATTTCAAAATCCCTACTTTGGAAAAATTATCGTTTTGCCCTTAGACTTTCACAAAATTATGATTTTTCCCCTAGGCTCGTAAAATGATTTTCATCAAATTTCCTCATTAACCAAGCCTGAACGAATCTATTTTGAGCTTATATCAACTCACAATTCCAATTATTTCACACTTTTACTACTCATTTTATAACTTTTACAAAGTAGTCCTTTTTGGTATTTTCATGAAAAATCTTTTCACAAAAGTTGTTTATTTAACAACCAAGATTCATTTTCTTCCATAAAAGTTCAGCAAACAACATTAATGCTTCATGGAAAAACCATAATCTTTCAACCATAGTGCAAAATAGTCCCCCCATTAGCTAGATTAAGCTATAAGGGTTCCAAAAACACAAAAATCATCAAAAATGACCATTAAGATGACTTACTTGCAAAGATTAAAAGTTGCTGAAATTTTCAAGCTTCCATGGCCCTTTTTTGAGTGAAAAATCGGTGGAGAAGAAAAAATGAAAAAGATGATATCCTTTTTCTCTTTATTTTATGTTTATTTATCAATTAAGTCACCAAATACTTCACCTAACCTTTGACAATGTCATTTCTTTGTCCCTATGGCCGGCCAACACCCTCCTAAGGGCCTAATTGCACATTAAAGACCTCCCATTTAAGGTTCTATAGCTATTTGACACCTTTAGTTTGTAGAACAAAACTTTCGCACTTTATTCAATTTAGTCCTTTTTTTCAAAATTAAGCATGCAATCACTAAAATTAATTCACCAAAATTTTCATGCACTCCTATAATCATGCTATAACACATAAAATAATATAAAAAATAATTTCTATGGCCTCGAATTAGTGGTTCTAAAACCGCTATTCTGACTAGCCCCAAAATTGGGCTGTTACAGTGCCAATGTGCCGTCCCTTATCCCTATTGATCGACGGACCAAGTAAGGGGTGTTGTACACCAAAATATAGGTGGGATGAATCAGACCTAAAAAAAATTGTATGGTTACATGCTTCAAAACTTTACTTAGTTTCTCATAAATTTATTCTTAACTTCATGAATCATCGACATGTTCCATTGTTTCAAACTATTAAGTATCAAATTGAATTTTTTTGCTTTAAACATAATATCATAAGATGAATATACTAAAAGGGTTAAATCACGTATTAACTCTTTAAGGCTTTACTTGGTAGAGTAGAAAGAAAATTAGAAAGATGGAAACTTGAAAGAATAGAAAAATAAAAAGATAGAATAAATTTGTTTCCTTTCTATAGGTGTATTTGGTAGGAAAGATGAAAAATTTAAAAGAAAAAGAAATTTCATTTCTATCTATTACTTGATAGAGTTGAAAAATAAGAGGAAAGAAAATGAACTTTTAAAAATTACATAATTTTGAACTAACATTCACCCATCTCATTTTCTCTCATGACATCATTCCAATTTGGGAGGATTGTTTTTTTATGTATTAGAATGAAAAATGGTTATCTATTTTATTTCGTCCCCTCTCACTTTTATTTTTACCAAGCACACTTAAAATTTATTTTATTTTTACTTTTTTACTCCCTCTTTTTGTACTACTATTTTTTTTTAGTCATTCAATCACACCTTAAAATAAAAAAGGTTTCAATGTTTTAAGCAAATATCTCTAAATTCTTGGTATAAACTAAAATGATATAATAACTAATTATATCAGTGCTCTCTAAATGCTTGAATGAAATTAAAAGTTGTGATATAAAAACAAAGTTCAGATAATTTTCGGAATTAGGGGTATGGTTGGGGTCTGAAACCAATGATTTATGATTTGATTTTGTTGGTATAAAAAAATGATGAGATGTAAAGAAACATTCCATAAGAAAACAAAGGGAAAGAAGAAAGGATAAATTCTAAAATGGGAAAATCAAATAAATAAGAATATGCACTTTTAGAGCTGGATAAGAAAAGGGATACCTTACCAGAGATTATGGATTGGTCGACAAATTTTATAATGGGTTAACAGATTTAATTTCAGAAATATTTAATTATTAATTAAAAATTGTTTATATATTAAAATAAAAATAATGATTCTCCTTTTGGTAAAAAAAAAAACTTATTTAGTGTCTCAATTTTGATTTTAAGTAAATCGGTCTTTCTCAAAAAGTTTAGAGCAATTTAATTACTGTCAATTTCAAAAAATAAACAATTAAGGATAATTAGTCATAACATTAACATTTCTGTTAATTTTACATAAATTTTATTGGTATAATAAAAAATTTAGGTCTCATAATTTACATATTCTATCAATTTCTTCATGATGTAACAAATTTAGCCCGCAATTCTTTTGTACATGTGTAAATTTTGAGGTTAAATTTGTTAAATTTTTTAGAGTCAAGATCAAATTAACAAAATATGTAAACATTGAGGGCTAAATTTATTATTATAGTAATAAAAAACATGTACAATTGACGAAAGGCATTAATGTCATGATTAATTGTCCTTAATTCCTCTAATTTGTTTGAGAAGGACTAATTTACTCAATTTCAAAATTAAGAGGAACCGGAGATATTTTTTTACCTTTTTATTTTTATTAAATATAATTTATAATAAGTGTGACTAAGTATTGATATAAAGAAAATTGGAAGTCATGTAGACATGTACTATATTTTTAAAAGAATAGATATAATATTATTTTTTATAAAAAAAATAAAGTGAAATGTTAATAGTGAGATAATATTTATAAAAAACAAGGAAATAGTTTTATGAAATTTGAATGATAGTGTAGGTGATGAAAATAAAGCATAAAAAGTGAAGAATGATTAGACTAATTAACAAGAGTTGATTAAGTGCTTAACTAACTATAAAGATCATCAATTATAATTTTGGTGGGATCCCACTTTAGACAGATATATGTCAATGTTGGTTGTAATGACATCCCACTTGCAGCAGCCAAACATGGCATATGCCTGGATCAGATGCGGCCAGCCCCAGCCAGATCGGGAGAGTATGGTTCATGTGCTCATCCCAATCCACCTGGCGTCCCAAGACAAAAGAGAAGTCAACGGATTAGAAAGACTCATCATACTAAATATTCTACCATACATATTAATTTTAGGGATAATTATTTTCTCCAATTTGTACCAATAACAGATCAACTGAACAAATAAAAACTCTTTTAATTTATCATTTCTCTTAAAACTGTCGATTTAAATTATTCTTTTAACATATATTCTAAATGTTTACTTGTGTTTAATAAAATAACATACTATTAATGAAAATTATGAAGCCTATTTTACTAGATTTATTATATTTCTTGAAGTTAATGCAGTAATATATAATAAGTTTGAAAGACATAACCTTGGGTGTGGACATGATAAGTTGCTCTACAATAATAATAATAATAATAATAATAATAATAATAATAATAATAGGTTATCATAATAATTCTTCTCACCACCAAAAGTAGAAAATAAAGAATTGTGGAGATGGATAATAAAATTGATATTGAAATTTAAATTAATAGTTTCATCTTACGCTTCAACTTTGCTTAATTTTGCACATATACCTATGCAAAGAGAATATTTGTTTGTGTGCATTTTGTAAATTGATAAAATTTATATGCAACAAATGCGTATAGTTTCATCTTTAATTTTATTGTATTGGAAAATTACTACCTTTGCCTCTAGTTTGTACCATGCATATATTAATATAGTTAAATCACATACAATGATAAATCAAAAGTTTACGATTATATTGTTGAATCAAGTGAGATATTAAACTTGATGTTTACTAGTGCAAATGTATTGATTAAGTTGACATGATAGGTTAGACCATCCCAATCAATAATGATGCAACAAAATGGGAATTTACATGAAAGTTTATTAAAGAACTTAGAAGATCTTCATTTTTCAAATGTTGTTTGTTCTCAAAGAAAATTTATTAAACCTCACTAGCAAAAGTTGAGATTGAACCTCTTACATTTCTAAAAGAAATATAAGTTTATGTATCCAGCAAGTGGATATTTTGATATATTTTTGGTAGATGCATCTACAAGATAATTACATTTGAGCTATCAATTCGCAACTTTTCATTTGCGAGATTAATTGTTTAATGATTTGTTTAAGAATAAAACTTTCAAATTATGCAATCAAGACAATTCCTGCTAATGTTGGTAAGTTTATTTCTCTGGCTTTCAATGATCATTGTATGTTAGATTGTCGGGGCAAGTAAATATCGCAAAGTCTGGTGTTTATGTGTATAAAATGGTTCAGTAGAATTAACGATTCAATACCTCCAGTCAGTAGCTAAACTGTATCTTTGAGAACAAAACTTTTTGTATATATGTATAAGGATATGATATTTTCTGGCACTTATACGCATCATGACAATAAGTTATGATAAATACTCCGCATTAGAATTGACTTTTGGTCATGAGCCAAATACAACCCATTTTAAAATCTTTAAATGTGCAATGTATGTTCAAGTTACTCCACCACAATACAGAAAAATGGGTATTCAAAGAATGTTAGAAATATATATTAGTTATAAATATCCTTGTATTATTAAATGTGTTGAATAAATTGAAGATTCAATTATAACATGATTTGGTGATTACAACTTTGATTTGACAAATTCCCGACATTGGGGTGAGAAAAATGATAAATGTTAGATAAAATAAATTACTTGGAATGAATTATCATTATCAAAATCCTCATAGAAGTATAGAAAGTAATTTGAACCAAAAGTTCAAGAAGATAATTCACTTTATTACAACTTAACTACCAAACGCATTTACTAACTTGATGAACCAAGTGTTATATATCAACTAATGTTTTTTTTTGAATTGAAGTCTCAGTAGGACAACTTGTTAGACTAATTGAAGGTAATGCATGCCTGAAGCATGATAGTTCGACTGGTTTCAAAGATGAAATTTCTTATAAAAGAAAAGAATAAATCTAGATGGTCATATAGTGGAGGTAGTGATCCTAAAGAGACCTAAGACGTAACTAATTATTAAAACTCCAGAAGATATTCAAGTATCTAAAATTGAATATGGAAATAATGAAAATGAATCATGTTAATACGAGAAAATATGGAACCCTGAAATAAATAAAAGCTGTCGATAACGGTTTTGTATGCAATAGTATTATTAAAATAATGAAAGAAAATGAGGATCTTGAATAAATTTGAGCTTTTTTTTTAAAATGACCCAAAAAACTTTATTATTTACAAAAATGACCTTGTTTCAAAATGTATAACGAAAATGACCTAAAATGAACCATGAGGGGCGGTGTTGGCACCCATTTGGCTGGCACCAAAGTCTATCATCGTGTAATCATTACTTTGTAACTGAGTCGAGGATAAAAAAAATTTAACTTTTTTTGTGCTAGCACTGCCATGGCCGACACCCATATGTATTTTTCGAGTACTTTTTAAAAAAAAACAAGTATTTCCCAGTTTAAAAAATATTTTTTAATAGGTGCCGATGTGTAGGTGGCCGACACCGAAAAAATTTCAGTGTGTTTTGGTGTCGGTGTTCATGTTGCTAGCACTAGTGTGATTTTTGAAAAAAAAAAATTCAGCGTGCTCTGATTGCTGGAACCAGTGACCATTTTTTTAAAAAAAAAAGCCCAAAACACTTGAGAAAATGAAAAGAATTGGGAAGAAGACAAACTTTTTTTTTTAATATGAACTAGTGCCGACAACGTGAACGCTGGCACCAAAAAACACTGACAAAAAAAATTTTGAAATTTTTTTCGATGTCAACCACCTACACACTAGCACTTATTAAAAAAATATTTTTTTGAGCTTGGAAATACTCATATTTTTTTTAAAAGTACTTGAAAAAATACATACAGAAAAGTCGGCTATGACAGTGCCGACACCAAAAAATTTAACTTTTTTTATCTCGACTCAATCACAAAGTAATGATTACATGATGATGGACTTTGGTGTCAACCATCAGGTGCCAGCACCGCCTGACACTGTTTGTTTCAAGTATTTTGTGTTATACATTTTGAAACTAGGTCATTTTCATAAATAATAATTTTTCGAGTTATTTTTGAAAAAAAAGCTATAAATTTTTCAAGAAATATAGACATGAAATAAATTGGTCAAAATGCAAAGACTCAATTCAAGTAGAATTAAATTCATAAAGTTTTTGGACCAGTAATCCAAACATCTAAAGGTATAAAGCCAGTGAGGTATGAATGCATAGTTTTGTGAAAACAAAACAAAAAAAAATAATTTTTTTCTCTAAGTCCTAGCATTGATTATGAAATATATAATATTATTTTAAGGTGGATGCAATAACTTTTAGATATTTTATTAGTCTGGCAGTTCATAGAAGATTTGATATGCGTCTGGTGGTTGTTGTTACAACATTTTATATGAATCACTATATAGTGGAAGTTTATATTAAAATCCTTGAATGATTTAAAATGATAACAGCATATAGAAATTTCCATAAATTTGTTCAATATGTTTGCATAAACATTTATATGAATTGAAATTATTTGAACATATGGGATATATTTGACTTAGTGAATAGTAGTTGAAGTAAGATTATAAAATGATACAAAATATCTATGTGTATTTTTATAAAAGGATCATGATCAAACTTTATTATGATTATTGTTGAAACTCTTGAAGAGATCAAAATATATTTCCTCAAAATTTTTCCTCACTCATGACTTTCAAAAGAATGGTGATATAAATGCTTAGCAAATACGTTCAAGTGATCATTTGAAAAGCTAGCATTCAAGATGAAATACATAAAATATGAGATATCATGTGATGTAGTCATGAGGAAGAGTAAATATGTGTTATACACTTTTTTTCTTAACCAATGTTTTGTCCCATTGGATTTTCATGGTAAGGTTTTTAATGAGGTAGCATGTTATGCGTATTAATTATAAGTGTACTCTTTTTCCTTCACTTTTTCCCCATAGAGTTTCTATCTTAATAAGGTTTTAAGGAGGCACATTATCTACCAATGCACATCCAATGGGGAGTGTTATAAATATTTTATTATTATGTGGATGCCTAATAGCTTTATCTCACAATCATTCGCAGACATAAATAATAAGACAGATAAATGGTAGTACTTGAAATAATTTATTACAAAGCTTTTCCATACAATCCCTTACAAAAATACCCTAAGAAACAGACTTTTAAAGACAACTCAACACAATAACACAAAATACTATACGCCGCCACCACATCACTGTATACATAATAACCTGATATGCCTCACAATTCTCAAACTTGAAACAAAGCATATATCACAAATAAGTTCATAAGAACTTAGTGAGAGAACACCATTTACCTTAGTTGATACTTAGATAAAGTATATGATAGTTCATCATAGCGATATTTTCGGTCTCAGTCACATGGATTTGCTTTTGACGAATACTTTTCCTAAATTCAATCTTTCCTTTCCGTAAACACGCTAACTACCAAGCCTTGATCTGTACCCATTTCTGTATTCAATTGATGACTTCAATCCTTCACAGATTTTCTTCTCTCTTATTATTCATAAGTTTATGCAAATTATCTTCGAAAACAAATGCAACAAGAATATCATTTCATACGTATATTTAACCCAGAATTAATGTATACAATTACAATTCATAGACAAACACCAACACAATTGGCAGAAACCTTCTTCGGACCATCAAATTCACACTTTTGTTCAAAATATCCTTACAAAATTATACCATTTCAACCTAGTATCTCTTTGGTCCATTAAATTTCATTCATATATTAACCTTGTACAATGCTTAACATATGATCGACTGATAACTTATAACACACTGGTTTACCTAGGCACAATAGAGGACCATATTGAATACGCCATAAAGTCTCATATAGAACATGCCACAAAAGTAATCCATTCAGGATACGCCACAAAGGTATTCCTTTCAGAGTACGCCACAAAGGCTAACAGGATGCCACCTAGGCACCTCAAGACTGTCGTGTTTGCGATATAGATTTGCCTAAACTCACATCAAGTGAGGTTTTCCCATCATTGTCCTAGGACACGCAGAGAACCTTATTAGATAAAAGTCGTTCAACATTTATTTTCTATAGTGTGCCATGGACATGGACTTTTTCCTCCGAAATTTCATATTAGATTTCAAGTTTACTATCCTAATGGACTTCTTAGTTACTACCACATTGACTCGACTCACTTTACCAACTCTACGAACACATGCACATTCCAGACCCAACATTTCATATCACTCTTCATGCATCCAATAGAACTTATTTTCAAGCAGAATAACTTTTATCTTAATCGAAACATAATTCTATTCCTATAGTCTTATAAGTATCATATTCATACTATACTATCCATGATTTCCATTTTCTAGTTTGATCACTTTCATATAGATATACTTCAATATGAACAATATACATGTAAGGGTCAGAGTAGAAACTCAACTGACTAATTCAGACCTTTCCATATTGGACTTTACCTTCATTCTCATCATTCAACTTCTTATTCCTGCAATACTTTGTACATATTATCTTTGCACATGCAATATCTTTCTTATGTTTTACTCGTCCACTAATTACTCAAAATTCATCATTATTTAGATTACTTACTTATATTGTTCACATGTAGGAATTAAAGTAGAGACTCACCTGATTTTCACTTACTATAATTCAAAACTCCAGATTCAGATATCCATCTCGAACCAGCAACAACCACTGCTTGGAAACATAATTCCACTACTACTACTCTTGTACATACAAATTACTTATAATATAAATTGCTAATAATCTCATGCAGAAACCTTATACTTACAACTCACTGCTCAATTACCACATACAGATTTATTCATTCAAAACTTAACATGTAGAGTTGAAATAATTACTTTGATGCGAAAGAACCACTGATCATAAAAGAACCATAACTTTTAGATCATCGATGTAAGTTACATTCAGACTTAAGGAAGGTATCAGTAAATACCACTTAAGGAAGAGGAAGAAGAAAGAAGAACCCTTTCAGAACTCATCTCCCACATATAAACATGACTCAACTTACTTAGTGGAATTTAACAAGTATCATACGTTTCAGAACTTGCCTTCTTAATGGCCTACAGTTTTCGAGAGAAATATAAATAAGTACCCTTCACCATACTTATTAATCTAAGCTATACAGTTGATTTCTAATAATATTTCTTGAAGTCTAACCAGCACAGTATTCCATACAAACCAGGCATACTATACTTTTGGCGAATACTCATTCCATACTTACCCTATATCTCTTAACACAAAATTCTCCTTAATATAGTAGAATGTCATAAAATCAAATTTTTACTAACTCATATGGCGGTTACTATATACCTACATGTATACGCCTAATCATTTGGGGCCGATAACATTATGCCAGATCGACTATTTTACTACTATATGTCAAAACTTTAGACCCTCCAAATTTGGGGTGTTATACGGTTACATATGGTGTGAAATTCAAATGGGTTCCTCTAACATTGTCCGGACCATCACTGTCATAACCACTCTCTTCTGGTTTAGAAAGAACTGGGTATAGTTCAAAAAATAATGTAATTTTTGAGCCATCTAGCCTGGCCTCCAGGATCAGATCATTACTGGTTTCAGATCCTTCTTCGTTCTCAGTTCATTGTTCATTATCAACCCCAACTACACATCTAGGGTTGGATGTCCCTTTGTCGATGCAGGTAGTAGGGAGTACATCATCCGTTATTGTAAACCCTACGTTAAAACCAAAATCACTTATGGATTCCTCACTAGTGTAACTTGATGGCATAATCGTATAAGTATTTCCAGCATAGAACATCGATGTTCAAAAGTTGAGATTAAAAGCACTCATAGAATGTTGTGCCAAGGTGTTAAAGTTTGCATTACCAATGAACCCCAACTATTGGATGGGCTGTGCGCCAAAGTTAAAATCGAGGGCTGAAATCGATGAATGCCTTCCCATTGATGATTCTGGCATTTCATGATATGAGCTTTATAAAAATGCTGTGAACCCACCGCACAAGTTTTATGCCACCGGAAGAGGATGTTTATAAACCCTATACATAAGTTTGAGACCATAGTCATAGAGAAAACTAATGGGTTTTCTGATATAATAAACTTATTCTTTTTCTCTGTTTCCAGCAATAGCAGTTCATTAACCTCATTGTCCATAACTTATGACAAAGTTGGGAGCAAAAGGACTTTTAGGGGAGAAGTGATGTTACTGTGAAGAAAAGTTGAAACGCAACTCAGAGTGCCATCCATTGCTGTGATTAAAGAGCTCATTAATAACTACAATTGTTACCGCCCTAACTCGAGTTTTAATTTTTTCTCCATCGTCATAGTCACCCCCTCTTGAAAGTCCTATTGCCTCCAACTCTGTCACATGTTTCAGATAATGAAGTTAAGGATACTACTTTTGGGGAGGATGGAGAAAAAGTATAAGTTGATTATACTAGAAAGTCCGTTTGTTTTTCCCTATGATTATGGTTTCAAACTTGTGCATGAGGTTTATAAAGCATTCTCTTCCGATATCATGAAACTTGAACCCGTGACCACATAACCACTGGCAACTAGGCTACCGAGTTATACTTCAACCCGTGACCGCATAACCAACATGAACTGGGAGCCTGAGTTGCAGTCCAATGGGCTTTTACGATGATGGTTCCATCCCGACATGGCAGATGAAATATGTGGGTCTCTAAATGCCATCACATTACCATGAACTCAAACATACCTTAAAACTACCACAATATCTACCTCAAACATAAAAACAAATAAATCTTTCTCCTCGATTTTCCAACACAAAAAAATAACAATTATTTAGAAACAGAAAACACGTCTTGTAGGAAGTGTTTTATGTTGAAGTGGTAGCAAGCAACCTGAAAGCGCATCCTACAGGGTGCTTTCTGCCCCTGGCTAACATCTTAGTAGAAAACACTTCCTGCAGGACGTGTTTTCTGTTTCTATCCCCAAATTTGGGTTATTTCCTTAAATATTGGAAAAAGTGACCTAAAACCCTAATTATTTTTTAAAAACAGTATTTTCTTCAAATTTACCCACAATTATCCTTATTAATAAATAAAAAATTGTTCCCTTTTACTCTTCTATTTTTTTATTCTTTATTCTCTTTATTATTTATTTCATAACATAAAGTTGTTAAAAAGATGTAAAAGAAAATTAAAACCTAAAAAAAAAGGTGTTTTTTGGAATTTTAAAAAAAATCAATGATTTAATTAAAAAGATTGAATTTTAAGATTTTTAATAAATTATAGAAAGATGGGGTGGCTATTATTGGAGGTATTTGTCATGATTATGAGGCAACAACTTATTTGATGTACGATCATGGCTCCACAATAGTATATCTGCACCTTGCTGTTATTGGATCTTTCCCCATAATCTCAGGCTTGTTTTAGTATGCATGTATGTGTATGGATGGATGAATTCAATTACACTTTTCTACAAAGCAAATCATGATATCTTCAGAGTTCAGACATCTCCTTTAGGATTTTCCCTTATAAATGATTATTTTATAATTAGAATTTGATAAATTTGTGTTATTAATCATGTAAATATGAAAAAAAAAATATTTTCATTTATTTTAATAGAGAGGAAAAGGGGTGAAATACCAAAAAATTAATTTAATTACAAAAAGGGTCAGTTTCAAAAATATTTACAGAAAAAGGCTGTTTCCCCCCAAAACACGTCCACGTCAGCGCATTTGAGGGGAAATGCCAGCAAAGCGCGGCCTTGGGGATGTGCTTTAGCCCGCGTTTTTTTAAAAAAAAACTATTCTCGAATTTTTTAAAAATTTACGAGAATAAACCTTTATAAAGGCTCAAAATGACAGACCATTTTTTTTAAGGTGTCATCAATTAATAAGGAAATATAACTTACAAAGGAAATCTTTATATAGACCCAAAGTCTCATTTCCCTTGTTTTCTTGAGCAAAGTGGGATATAAGATATGTGTATATATAGACTCATGAATAATTTTGCAAAATTGTTCCAAAGAATGTGATGATTCCTCCTCTTTTAACTAACATATGAGATGACATGCTACACTATATTTGATTTTTTTTACAAAACAATTTCTCTTTTTTTATATTTTGTTAACATTTTCTTATATTATAAAAAACAAGAAACAAAACAACTCAAATATATTTTTTGTAAATCTAATTATAATTATATTATTATTTATATTATATTTATATTATATTATATTTAATAGAGTAGAAGCCTCAAGTCTTTTTCTGCCAAAAGAAAATGTTATTATTATTATTAATTTTAATTTATAATTGAATTAAAAAATAGTATGAAAAATAAGTTGATTTTTATTAAATATAAGAGTACCTTAATTTTAGTTTGTATCTGACTATAAAAGTAAAATTCGATTAAGCTCAAATTAAAATTTTCAAACATTAATTACAAATTGACTGTGATTAAAGTTTTCGCCTACTACTCAAATGAAATAAGTTTAAACTTTGTCCTCCATTCATATTTATACTGTATTCTAAAAAAAAAAAATCATATTTATAAACATTTAATTGTTATTCAGAGATTTCGATTATTTGATTATTGTTTTCAATGGACTGTTTTGTTAACTTAAAAATTAATTAATTATTTTACAAGTATTTTTTTATAATATTTTTTAAGAAAATACTTAGTAAAATTTGTTAATGGAAAAGCTAAAAAACTTAAGCAGCCATCAAAATACCTATCACTCTTAAATTAGCTCCATACCTAATACTAGCATTTGATTCGGTTTTATAAATTTTGATTTTTTTTTTCAGTTGTTACTAAAATACATTTAATTCAAGTTAAAAAATTATAATATATACAATCGAATCGAATCGAATCGAATCGGATCGAATTTTATTTTATTTTTTATTTAATTTAATATCAATTTTTAATCCATAGTAATCAGGTGAGAGCTGCTCTATATTATCATATACTACACCCAACAAACCGAGGTGATATAAATCGACGGGCAAAAGTTTGATGTAGTAATATAATTATAATTAGATTTGCAAAAAATATATTTGAGTTGTTTTGTTTCTTGTTTTTTATAATATAAGAAAATGTTAACAAAATATAAAAAAAGAAAAATTGTTTTGTAAAAAAAAAAAATCAAATATAGTGTAGCATGTCATCTCATGTTGTTAGTTAAAAGAGGAAGGAATCACACATTATTTAAGAACAAGCTGCAAAACTGTTCATGAGTCTATATATATACATATCTCATATCCCACTTTGCTCAAGAAAACAAGAGAAATGAGACTTTGGGTCTATATAAAGATTTCCTTTGTAAGTTATATTTCCTTATTAATTGATGACACTTTAAAAAAATGGTGTTGTCACTTTGAGCTTTTATAAAGGTTTATTCTTGTAAAATTTTAAAAAATTCGAGAATAGTTTTTTTTTAAAAAAAACACAGGCTAAAACACGTCCTTAAAGACGCGCTTTGCTGCCGTTTCCCCCCAAAACGCGCTGTCGTGAACGTATTTTGGAGGAAAACGGCTATTTTCCGTAAATACTTTTGAAATTATCTATTTTCCGTAATTAAATTATTTTTTTGATATTTTTAAGTATTTTACCCTAGTAAAAGAAAAGCGTGGAGTTCTGACAGCTTTCTTCTTATTCGCTTCTCTCAAACGAACGAAACAGGAACAGTAACAGAATCATGATAAGTGGCGGATTCCAACATAAAAAGTAAATAGATTTTAAGGACTGTGTTTGAGGTCCGTGTTTTCCGTTTTTTAACCTTCGCTGCAATTTCCAATACCCAATCCACACACCAAAATATTAGACTGTCGTGTCCCTCGAACACTCGCTAGAGTTAAAAAGACTTAAGAGACTGAAGGATAGAAGAAGAAAGAAAAGTGAAAGTCAATTGAATTTTTCTTTAAAAAAAAAAAAAGAATGGGAAAATCCACTTCCTGTTTCAAACTCATCACTTGCGGCAGCGATTCCGCTGAAAAAGACGACGCCATTGATGTCCCTGAGGTAAATTACGGCCGCATTTCCCCCTTTTTTTTGTTACTTTGCGTTGAATTAGTATTTCATGCGCTGTTTCGAATTGCATTTCACCTTTTAGTTTAATTTTTGGATTTGGTCAAAGAATGGGAGTTTGAAAACTTGCCCTGCACCAGAATTTTAAGATCTGAGAATTCCTGCCTTAGCATTTTTTATCAGCAATGTCTAAGCTGCCTTTTTTAACTCTGATTATTTTCCATAATTTTTGAAATGCAAACAGTTTTCTCGGAATCAAGTTTCGAATCTCTCAAAGGTTTTTAAAATTTATCTTCTTTTTGTTCTTCATCTGATTAGTTTAAGTGGTACTGATGCCATTGGTGACTGGAAATGACTGACAAGTTTCAATTTCTGAAGTCTTAAAATGTGTTTTAAAGAGGAACTGTGAGGTTAATCCCTTTTTTGTTCTTCATATTTTTAAGTATATGCAGTGGCCCATCTTTTTCTCTTAGATAGATGACAGTTCAATAGTACTGCTATGTCCTTGTTGGGACTCCATTGTTGATAGCCGTCGTTCGATCTCAATGGAAAAGCTATAGATTCTAGCAAGAATTTAGAGTTAAGGGCATTTTAATTCGTTTAAGTTCAATCAAACAAGCAGTAAGATCGGGCAGAGTTGGACTTCAGAGCTAAGAGCACCTGAATTCATTTAAAACAGAGCAATTGTTCTTTTTTGTTCTCCCTCTTTCTTTTCTTGGTCCCCCTTTGAACTGAATTAGGCCGTTTAAATTTCATTCCAGAATAAGAGATCAAGTGACAAAAAGGGATGGAGTTTTCGGAAGAGATCTGAACGGCATCGAGTGCTTAGCAACTCTGTGATACAAGTAACTACCACTACAGGACTTAAGGAAAGTCAAGACTCTGTTGGTTTTGAGTTTCAACAGCAAGATGTCTCGGTTGCTTCTGAGAAAACCTCCACTGTTCAGTACACTGAAGAGAAACCTCAGCTGATGACAACAAAAGAGTACATTGAAGAAAAATCCCAGTTGGTGGCACTAAAAGAGTACACAGAAGAAAAATCTCACTCGCTGACGCCTATAGAACTTGCTGAAGAAAAATCTCAGTTGCTGGCACCGATAAAATGCACTGAAGAAAAATCTCAGATAACCCTAGAGCCAGAGGAATCGAAAGTGCCTGAACCTATTACTGCCACTACAAATGAGGCTGAAGATGATTTCAGCCTAGATGAATCTGTTGTTGTAATCATCCAGACTGGAATCAGAGGGTTTTTGGTATAATTTCTTTCTCAGTGTGAGTCTAAAACTTTCGAATTGGTAATGTGTCTTACATTTTTTCTTATGCATTCATTTGCAGGCACAGAAAGAGCTAGGAAAGCTTAAGAATTTAGTAAAGTTGCAGGCTGCTGTGCGTGGGCACTTGGTCCGAAGGCATGCTGTGGGGACCTTACGGTGTGTTCAAGCCATTGTCAAAATGCAACTTCTTGTTCGTGCTCGCCAATCTCAGGAAGGATCTTATGTGGAAAAGCTGGATGGCAAGCACCTAGAAGTCAATCAAAGATTGGTAATTCGTTCAGCTCATATCAATAATTAGGAGTTTTCCTTGTATGTTCTGGTTCATTATTGATGGGTGACATGCTAGCTTCCTGTTTAAAGAAAACTTTATTATTACAATTTACCTTGTGTTTGAATCTATAGCTATATTTTTTATTGACTTAAGTCCGGTGCCTTGGTGTAATTAGGATTTAGGCATGATTCCTTTAGACAGCTTGTTTCTAGTTCAACTGAAGTGTGTAGGGTAGTGCTGCCTGGATGGCCTTTCATAACTAAGAGGCATTCTATGAGCATGTTCTATTTTTACGAGCATGAAAGTTCAAAGCGATCCTTAAAGACCTGTTAAAAATATTAGCTTCAGTCCACCTGGCACAAATCTAATTTTAAACAAGGGCTGCAGAGTGAGTTTCACCCGTAATTTGAACGACCTTACTATTCAGTTGCTGTTTGAGAGAGATATGCAAGCATCACATAGGATTTGTTTACTTTTTGATTAGCTTTGCAAGAAATTCAGGAATTATGGACTAATGGTCCTACTTCTCATGTTGTTTATTTAAGTAATTTCTTTTTATATAAAACAAGATGCAATGAATTACATAGAAAATACATCAAAGAATATCATACAGTCCTTATGATTAGCGGGATTATGGTGGTCCAGATGGAGAGTTCTTGTGCTGATACATGACACTTCCAATAGCTACTAATCTTTGATAGTTTTACCCATTATTCTTTCTTTTATTTTCTGAAGCAGGGAAACTCAGCAACAAAAAAGAACTTGACTTACAATTCCATGGAGAAGCTGCTTAGTAATAGGTTTGCTCGTCAGGTATATTAAATAAACATTCTTTAGCTACTTGTTTTTTACTATTTGCTGGCAGCTGTCTCTCAAATTATGTCTACCCGTCCTTACTGAAAATTTGCTTTGATTGCAGCTGATGGATTCGACTCCCAAGACCAAAACTATCCACTTCAAGTGTGATTCATCTAAACCGAATTCTGCTTGGAGCTGGCTGGAGAGGTGGATGTCAGTGTCATCATCTGAAAAGGCATCAAAAGCAGAGTTACCTATTGAACAACCAGAACAAAAGAAAACTGAAGATTGTGACTCTCCACGTAGTCCTGCAGTTCCATCTGAAAATATTTCTGCGTCAAACGAACCAAAGCCTCATATAAGGGAGACAATGGTTTCATCAGAGAGTGAAGATAACCTGATCACCTATGATGCAGCCAACTTTAAGTTTGAGGCATGCCAGCCATCTTCCTCGTCAGCAACGGATGATTCTGAACAGCCTCAAATTGACAGTGCAATTAAATCTGATCTGAAAGAGACCTCTCCCGAGATGAACTTACAAGGTCAAACAATGCAAATCAGTGCACATTCTCAAATAGAGGTCCATTGTCTTTCTAACAAGCCTGAAACTGGGAGTGAACAACCCAAACATTCTATGGAAAGATTTGCTTCTGAAAATCTGGAAACAGAGGCAAAAAAATTTGTATTTGGTTCAAAAAGGACAAGTAATCCTGCATTTATTGCTGCACAAACCAAATTTGAGGAGTTGAGTTCAACAGCCAATTCAAGTAGATCAATTGATTCATCCTACCAAGATGTTAGAGTTGAATCGAACTTGGACACTGTGCCTTCTGGGGCAGATATGATAAGCAGGTCAAAGGAGCCAAGCATCTCAGAAAATCCAGTCCTCAACAATTGGAGGGTTCAACATGGAGGCTCCGAATGTGGAACTGAGCTTTCTATTACTTCCACTCTTGATTCACCTGATAGATCAGAAGCTGGAACCTTAGAATATGAAAATCCAACCAAAGTTTCTGAGCAAGAAAACTGTACTTCTAAGAGTACAAAGGACTTGGATGTTAAAAACAATGATACAGTTGCAATCCCAGTGCCTGATTCTTCTCTACCTGTTGCCCATCAGCCTGGGAAACTTGATGATTCTAAAGGGGGGTTGGCAAATTTAATTGTTGCAGACTTCCCTCAAGTAGAGCAGGAGCCGCTGAAAAGCGCATCTAATCTGCAGAGAGAACAGGATCCTATGAAAAATCAAGCGTACAGGTCATCCCCTGAAGTCTCTCCCCGGAGCCATATGACTCTTCCAGAATACCAAGGAACACCTTCTAGCGAGGTATCAGTGAAAGCTAAAAAGAAAAAAATTGACAAGAGCAGTCAAAAACGCAAGTCCTTGTCTGCGGCCAAGGGTTCTCCATCAACTCCAGCTGCAAGTACTATGGAAGAATTGCCCAAAGATCAGAAAAATGGGAAGAGACGCAATTCTTTTAGTTCAACAAGACCTGAGAACATTGCTGAGGAGCCAAGGGATAGTAACAGTAGCAATCCTCTCCCCCGTTTCATGCAAGCCACAGAAGCTGCAAGAGCTAAGGTTAATACAAATAACTCACCAAGATCAAGTCCAGATGTGCAAGATAGAGACATTTATATCAAGAAGAGACATTCCTTACCAGGTGCAAATGGGAGGCAGGGTTCTCCAAGAATCCAGCGATCCTTATCTCAAGCCCAGCAGGGTGCAAAAAGAAATGGTACCAATCCTACTCAGGGTATGTTCTCAACTTTATTATTATAATGTCATCTTAAATTGTTAGCCTCGCTACTATATGGTCATCCATTGTTGAGCTTTTTAACATGTGAAGTTCTTTAGTTGTTTCTAGTCAAGAAATCCTTGTGGTTTTAACTGTATGTCATCATGCCTCAATGGGATTCTTGACGATGAACTGGAAAGGATTGGGCCTTTATGTTTCCATTCTGGTTTTTAGTAGGTAAGTAAAAGCATAGTAACTTATGATTAAAACCTTGTTGTTTGTTTCAGAGAGAAGATGGCAAAGGTGAAGGCTTATCTGGAGTACCACGGCATTCAACCCTTCAGATTGAGAAGTGCGTTGATTGTTGTTCTTAATATCTAGTTTTATCCCATTGAATTTCGCCACATCATTTGAGATATATAAATATTTATAGAGTGGAGTAAAAGATTTCTTGTATATTAGCAGTACTAAGACCATTGTTGAATTTTTTTTCCTGTATTTTCAGCCTGGGAGGTATGCTATTGTGAATTTTGATGAACTGTGTTTGGTGTGATATTATTGAGGTTTGCCACGACATGTTTTTTTAGATGTCTGTTCGGAGTTTAAGACAATGACTGGTGAAGCGGATAGCTTTAGAAAAGGGCTTTCCTGTAATAACTTGGCCGTTCTCTGTTGTTTCATTGGCCACTATTTCCAGGACTAATTTTTATTCTTATTTTGTTTTCAGCTCCATTGGTTAATTCTATAAATTTATTTTCATTTTAGAACCCTTCTTTGTTCCTCAACTCTGCTTTAAATCTTATATTTTTCAAGTATTTTAACTTGTAGAGAGACTAATTTGATCTAATACCTATAATAGGATTTCATAGATATATATGTATTTGGTAACATAGCAAAAGCGTAACAATAGCAAGTTAATGCCTTAAAACTATTCTCTGGAATGTCCTGTGCATGTCGCAGTTTGAGTCTTGCAGTAGAATTTCCGATGTAAGGCATGCCAGGAGAACTCCCTATGTATGTGAAGTACATGTTGTAGCGTTACAATATAGCTTCGTATGGGCTGCAACTTCTGGTGCACTCAACTTGTTCGATGAAAAGCCATTTTCCTCTGAAGGTAGTGTAAACTGAATGATGAAAGCCGGAGGTGGTGGGCTTTTAGAAGTAAAGAGCGGGTGAAAAGGAGTTTACTATGGAGAGTAGAGTGACCGGTGTAACATATAGATATGGAAAGAGGAGTTGGTCTAAATCTAGTGATAGCCGTTGCTGCTCTGAAGTATCTTATCGTTTTATTAAAATGGGAGGCGAGAATAATCGAGAATGCTGAGGTGGTTGGGGTGGTTGAGATAAAATAGGATTCGTCAACTCGATTAACTCAAAAATTTAATTTTTTATGGCATCATCAATAATTTAATTTTAACAAAAATTGATAAAGATTCAGCATGATTAAATAATTAAATAATATAAATAGTACAAAATGTGAAATTTAATTCAATAATATAAATAGTAGACATGAATTCGAAAAAAAAATTAGGGTTTGATAGAAAGTAAAAGTTTGAGGTGAAAAACACAAGAAAAAAAGTTTTGGGGGTTTGGAGAGAAGTAAATTTTTTTAGGGGAAGTAAAACTTTTGGGGGAAATAAAAAGAAAAAAAAGTTTTGGGGGTTTGAGGGGAAGGGAAGTAAAAGAGTTTGATATTTGGTTTATTAAAATTTTTTGAGTTATTCGAATTCGAAAATTCAACTCGATTTGAACTCAACATTCGAAAAAAAGTTAAGTTTATTCGATTAACTCGATTTGAATAAATCGAAATTCGAACTTTTTTTCGATTTTTTTCAAGTCGAATCAAATTTTGCTCGCCCTTAAGTGATAGTGTTGTGTAATAATAGGGTGATTCAATTACTTGTTTGTTCGATTTGGTGTGAAGAGGACATGGTATTGGTGTTGGCATATCTAGGTGCTTCTGATAACGATAATGGGATTAGGTATTTATTGGGAGAAGCATACTTGGTTTATGTGTTTCCATATTTGCCACATAAGTGTCAACCATCCATTATACAACAATTTCTGACAAGAATCTAGGGTATGATACTCTTGAATCCACTACTGGATCCAAGCCTTGACATTTGTGTATCCAACGAGGTTAGATCGGATTGACCATTGAGAGCCGAACCAAACTGCTTTAGAGAAAGAACATGTTTGGAAAAGGTGGTCGACCTATTCATCCTCTTGGTTGCATATAGGGAAAAATGAGTTGGAAGCTACCTGACGATCGCAAAGTAGTTTTCCCTAAGGTATTCAATCATAACATAGTTTCTAGAGAAATACCAAAAGTTTTTGGGGGAGGTGTATCTTCCAAAGGGCTTTCCAATTGATATTATAGGTGTTGTCAGGGAGTTGTTATGGGTGTTGAGTGGTTAGAAAACGATATACATTCCTAACAGAGAATTTGTAACATCCCATACCTGACCCAATTTTCGGGTCCAAGTTATGGGATGCCACATTCATTGTCAAAGCAATTATGATCAATTACAATTCAAGTTCACAGTTAACACAATATTTAGTTGAAAACATTGTTACAATATAATATATGTTCATATCTGAGTTGTATATGAGCTTATGAAAGCTCTTTAAATAACTTTAGACCAAATAAGGACCAAATTGTGAAAATTTCAAATTATCAAGCTGACGTGATTTTGGCGATTCCATGTTGCGACGTAACTCATTGACTTGACCTTGTCATGACGTTAAGGGCCTGACGTTCTGATGTGACTGTCTATTTTCAAAAAAATCCAAATGGTACCCATTTGTAACACCTAAACAAACAAACCAATACCTCAATTCAATCATTTCAGCAAAGATACCATTTCCATATCTTCATTTCTTACCTTTAATGTCACATACACATATAAATCACCTACATCATCATTTCTACTTTGATACCTTTGACATTTTTCACATTTCTAACCATTTAACCATTTGGTACCAATTCATTATATCGAACCTAATATCAAATTTGCATATCAAGTTTGTTTCAACTTCAACAATCTCAAATCACAACATATACAATACCGTTTGGCCATGTCAATTTAACCATTACTATCTTAAATATCAACATGATAATATATTATACAAAACCGACTTAAAACCTAGGCACATGCCAAATATTAAAATGAAAAGGGACTATACAAATATTGTTGAGTCGAGGACTGCTAATAACAATCATACGCACGAAAATAACAATTGTACGTTGAGCAATAAAACTCAGTGGTACTTTCATGATTCAAGTCATTGAAACAATAGCATTAGCTCAATGAGCACAATCAGTTCAAGTTCTAATTTCAACCAATTCATATTTTATTTATGCCAAATATTTCCATCAATATATCATTTATGTGACTACAAATTTTATATACCAATTCATGTATCATTCAAAACAAGTTATCAAAATAATTTACAAATTCATTTAACTAAGCTTCTACATTTATGCCAAATCATGCTATATTACAATCAACAATTCAATATAAACATATCATGTCATACTTTCTACTATCACATCAAATTCTTTCCCGTTTCAACTCATATCATAATTTATATCATCACATTCCATATCAAATCCATTGATTTATTTTGTTACTAATCGACCTTCCAGGCTCGTATAAACTGGTTCACATGATCTATCACAGCCTATCGTGAATCACATTTCATATACGTAAACTTATAATATCAATGCATATCATCATTCAATTCAAATCTCATTATCAAATTTGTATTTTATAATCTGATTTCAAATTTCAATTTAACGTTTCACCCAATGCAATCTTAGTAAAAGCATACTCGGACACGTGGGTGAACTACACCACACCAAGATAGCTCATATGAGCATAAACTACATCACACCAATTGTCGAAACCATTTTTAAGTTTGATTTAAAAAACGGGGAATCGACTTTTAAAAACAAAAATAGGAGTCGCCACCAATCCCTTTTTACTTAGGTGTGATTGGATCATCTTGAAAAACGTTTTATTTCAAAATATTGATTTTGGTCCATGAAAAACAAGGAAAAAAAATGGGTTCGGGAGTCGGTTACGTATAAGGAAGCGCTAGCACCCTCATAACGCCCAAAAAATTGGTACCTAATTTATAAAATCACGTCCGAATGTTGAAAATAAAAAGATTAAAATATGATCCTTTTATTAGAAAACCAAGACTTACCTATTTCAAAGAAATAAAATGCTATATCCAGTAAGTTAGGATATAACACCTCATGACTTCGAAGTTTGGCTCGCCTTCAATTTAGAAAATTCCTACATCGAGACACAAAATATCTTATCCAGTAAGTTAGGATACAATATTTTGAATTCTCAAGAATAGGTTTTTGATTTAAAATTTGTAAGTTTCAATTTTAAAAGAAAAAGGATATTTAATACCTTAAGTTCTACAAGAAAAAATCGAAACCCAGTAAGTTAGGGCACGATTCTTCTTGAAGTTCTCAAGTATCACATATCACCGTTTTTTTAAAAGCTTTGAATAAAATACGACAATTTCGCGAAAACGTGTTTTTATAAAAATGTTATGAATTCGATTTTGCATAGGTATGCATTAAAATATAAATCAAATATCAATTCACTATAAATACAAGTCGAATTAACAAATGATATAGACAATTAACAAAAGAACAATATGACATAGCGAATGATGATAATTAGATTATGCTAAAACAATATTAAGCAATAAGAAAACATAAATAAATAAATAGAAATTATAAAATATGCAATAACAATTTTAAAATCTATAATAAGCATAAGAATTCAAGAAATGGATATAAAGTTCTATAAATAAGATCAATTATGAGAAACAAATAAATTAACAATATTTCTAAACATTAAATTAATATTATAACAAAATAAAAATAAAAAGAGTAAAAAAAAATGATAATTTTGTAAAGCAATTAATATGTATAACAATATATACAAAGAGACTTAAAATATACATAAAAAATATTATAATAAATATAATTTAATAATTTAACACATATAAATGATCGTATATAATAAAAACAATTAATAAATAGTCTATAATAATTTTATATAAAAACATATATACTAATCATAAAATTACATATGTAAATAAAATAAGTTATATAATATAAATAAATTTTATTAAAAAAATAAGATTTTAGAAGTAATATGTATGATATAACATAATACTATATAATATAGAAATTTTAAAAATGTATAATATAATAAATAATATACTAAAATAATATATAACATGGATGATATTAAACCACATAAAATAAATAATAATAATTAAATATATAAGGTTAATACATATATAAAAATATATATATAAATTTTATATTATAAAAAAATTAATATATAAATAATAAAAATAATATGATATTTTAATAAAATAAAATAATTCAATATAATATTAGAATAATAAAATAAATAAAATAAATAAAGAAAGAAAGGAGGATTAAATAGCAAATAAAAACATATATAAAAGGGATTAAATCAAAATGCGCTTCATACTGCAAGGGTTATTATGGCAATTTTGCCAAATTTTCAAAACGACGCCGTTCAATTTTTTTTAGCCTTTTAAGGAGCCCGAGGATTAAAATGAAACAGAATATAAGTTTTAGGGCTAGATTGAAAATACGAAAAAATGCTATTGGACATAATTGTAAATTTGAAAAAAATGCGGAAGGACCTGTTCCGCAAATGGACCATCGACAAAAAAAACACGCGGATCTTCTAGTCTATCGGGTCGGGTTCGAGTCCAAGGCTTTATACAGCGTCGTATTGATGCTTATTGACTTAAGCATAAACGACGCCGTTTTACCATTGCTATATAAGCTAATATTTAGGCCAAAAAAATCATTTAACATTTGGTTTAAAAAAAAACTGAGAGCTCCGGAATGCTCTCCTTTCCTCAGCCTGAAGCGATTTCCGCGGAGCCCTCGGGGATGCTCGGTCTGCCATGCCAAGCCATCGCATGTTGCCGGAATTCCAACAAGTTAGTTTTTTTTTTTCTCTTTTGAATATTTAAAGCATTTATATGTAAAAAGAATTTTAAAATAAAAGAAATAATAAAAAAAAGGACAGATTCAGGAATGAAAGAAATAGAAAAAAAAAACCTTTTCGTGATTCTGTTTATTTCTTTTGTGTATCTCTATATATTTTTTCTCTGTGTCCGTTTTACAAGTTTTGTTGGGTTTATATAAACCCGAAAATAGATTTAAAAAGGAAATACATGTTTTTTTTTTGCCTATTTGCTTGCTGTTTGTTTCCTTGTTTGTGTAGGTCATTAGCACGGAACGTGGCGGCGATAGGGCGACTCGCGTAATCTTGGCGCGACTGGTGGCTTGAGTGCTGGAATAGGACTGTTTGCGGCGCGAGGGTTTCGTTTAGGCTTTGGGCCCTTTTGGGCCAGGTGTTGTTGGGTTTGGGTAGTTTAAAATCTGTTTTGGGTTTGGGTTAGTTTAGTTGGGCTAATTGGGTATATTAAATTTGGGCTTTAAGGATCTGTTTTGTAAAATGGACTATAACAAATATACCGGACAGTTATTATTTATTATTGTTTTGGTTTGTTATAAGCCCAGGCAAAATGGGCCTCTTACACTAATGCACCTGAATGCGAAGCTCGTAAGCAATAAATGCATATACATATGCAAATACATCCCTCCACCACACCAAAATCTCCTAAGACACAATAAATACTCAATGATTTGCAACCAATGCTGGATCCCAAATGACATATCATAATCTCTACATCGTTAACAAGCCCGTACAGAAATGCGCATATGACCTTATTGGCATGCCAACTATATCCTAGATTTTATACTAAGTTTACATGGCCATCAACCATTCATACATCATAGTGCCATTTCATTTCATCATCAATTCATATATGTCCAATTTCACCTAACACAGTTCATATTATATTCGTATCACATATCATATATTAATTATATCACACATTCTTTTATACTATATTCAATTCAATCTAATTTTCTCAACATTCAATATAATTCAAAACAAATCATTTTATACAAAAATATAAGCTTACCTCGATAGTTATTCATGCAATCAACATGTAAATCTATATATATAATGATCTCGAATCATAAAAGTACAAATCAAATTCTCTTGTCACTCGTTAATGACTCTCGATTTGTCTTTATCTCAAAATGGCCCGACATCGTCGTTAGCTACGTTTGATAATTCAATAAATAAAACAATATCAAATTCCATCCAATTCACCTTCAAATAATAGTCACTCATATTTTTCATTTTATTCAATTTAGTCCCTATACTCGGGATATGCATATTTTTTTATATCTAACATCGGATCAAAATCTGATCTCACTTTCTTTCATTGGGGACCCTATACTTCCTATCTATAACATAATTCCATAATAGGTTTTTATTTAGTCAATTTAGTCCCTAATGTTTCAAAGTTATCTGACAAGCTTAATTAGTTTTACAATTTAGTCATTATCATGATCTAAGCTTATTAACTATCAATTTCAAGCCTAATTCACCAATTTCTCCACAATGGCAACTTGCTAAAAACTTAACAATTGAACAAATTGATACATGAACTAGCTAAATCAGGCTCTTATGATTCACTTTCCATAAAAATAAAATAAAAATAACTTAAGGACTTACTTGAATTGTTGGTCGAAAGTTTAATAAATTTGAAAGTTTCTTTGTAACCTCCCAAACTCGACCTAGACGTTATGGTCGAATCGTGAAAGTCACATTGGACACCTAAGTGTCGAACCTACTCTAACGATAGTTAAAAACCTTTAAGTACTCTCTTTTTATAAAACCATGGTTCCTACTGCAAATTTTGGAAAACGTTCATTTAATTAACCCAACCATGTTTAGGTCAAATGAGTGAATTAGGTGTAGTTTTTGTAAAACTTAGTACTCGACATTGTCTTTGAAAAACATTTTGATTAACTTCTTCACAACAGAAAATTACCTTTTACTAGCCAAATTATTAATAACTTAGCCCAATAACATGCATAGTCCAATTTCAATGTATATAAATTCGTCAGTCCATCCTAATAACGAAAAACATGATGCATGAAAATCCCCAAAACAAAACAATCTCAAACCACAGTTTCAATAATTTTATAGTCCAAAAATCGAATAATTATAATGAGAAAATAAACTAAAAATTAATTAAATTAAAGTAATATGATGAAATTGAGTCTGAAGTCCATCGTAAGTCTACATGCCAATTCCGATCCTAAGTTCGTTCATTTCCTGAGAAGTTAAAATAATGGGGTGACCTTAACAAGATCAGTGTGAGTCTAAACAAGTAAGCAATTTGCATTCATTCATGCAGTTTCACATGAAATCAAATAGCATAATCAAACATCACCAATAGCAGTTTTAATGAACATGATCATGACAAAATGCACATGTGAGATCCTACCCATACCATCCGCTACACACCACGAGTTTCCCAAAACCCGTCTGCCATACTGCAATGAATGCGAACATAGCTTGATGTGGTAAAACCACCAATAATCAATAATGCAGTAAACTACTGAATAACAATAATGCGATATAATCGCCAATCCCCTTGGTACTCCAAATGCAGTGCACTAACTATGAATAAATGCGGACTTAAAATGTCATCGGTACTCCACAGAACTCCTCCGTCATCCACAAAATAGCCCATCCCAATGCATATGTAATATGTCATGCAAACTCATACATAGTCGTAATTCAATACTTTTCACATTTAATTGACGTGTTTAACAAGTCCTCAATAATCAGATACTTTCAGTTAATGGAAGCAGTGTTCCAACTTTCAAATTATCATTTTGATGGTGTCTATCAATATCATTCAATTTCACATACTTTACGTATTTCATTGTGCAAGTATAGCAACCTTTTCAATATACATCATAGCAAACATCTCATGCAATTATATCATGCATAAACTCAATATTTCAGCAAATCATGCTATTCAAACAACCTATCTCGTATCATATAACAAAATCATGCATCACAATCCCAATCACCTAGTCACACTATCAAACTAGCAACTTTGTTAACACATCAATCTTTTAGGGCTCGAAACGTACCTAGTTCGAACACTTACAAAACTAATTATTTGGCTATTAAGTCAATCTAACCGGCAAGCTAATTCATCAAACATAACATGATAAGTATCAATTTCAAACAAGCTTATGAGTTTAGGACCCACACTTTATCTTTCATTTTTTCGCAGCACACTAGTGAATCTTCCAATTTTCCTTAATAAATCTTAAAAGGAACCTAAGTAAAAAATCAGTATAAATTCCATCAATTCATCCCTTAACCATCTCTTAAACATCCACTTATGGGTTCAAGCCAATCATCAAAATTACTACTATTTTACGAATCCAAACTAGTTAGATTTCTTACATTGTTTTGATGTGAATCACATACGCGAACGTCTTTTGGCTTTACAGTTGATTTGGGGTGTTCTGGTCAGCACCTAACACAATCATATGCTGGAAAATCAGTAGCTAATATTTATTAAAATCCCTCATTTAATAAATCCATAACCTTTACCCAACAACTATGTCGAAATAACAAACTAGTTTACATTTAATCACACTTACATTTCCCGATTTGTTATGTCGAAATAACAAACTAGTTCACATTTAATCACACTTACATTTCCCGATTTGTGAGATCCGAATGACCAATTGATCAAGAACATTTTTCCCTAATAAATATTCGATTCAATGTTGATTAGGAAGGTTCAAGAACACAATTTAAGGATGGAAATAAGTAGGCAAGATTTAAGAAACAAAACAGCCCATTCTTGCACATAGGCACCCGCACCACCACCCATGGTGGCCAAAATTGGAACTGATTTAAATACGATTTAAAGACCCATTAAAAAAATGAAAAAAAATATATTTAAAATAATCAACATTCTCCACAATTCCTGTCGAAACCATTTTTATATTTTTTGAAAAAAACGGGGATCGACTTTTAAAACAAAAATGGAGTCGCCACCAATCTTTTTTTGAGGTGTGATCGGGTCACTTTAAGATTGATCATTAAAACATTTTGATTTATTAAAACGATAGTTTTGGTCTACAAAATTTAAAAAAAGGGGTTCGGGAGTCGATTACGCACGAGGAAGGATTAGCACCCTCGTGGCGCCCAAAATTGGTACCTAATGATTATTTAATGTCCTAATGTTGAAAATTTGAAGAGATTTCAAAATATGATTCTCTTTATTTTAAAGGAAAACTTGAATAAAATATGAGTGATAAGACCCTCTTATTTCGAAAGAATAAAATATCATACCTAGTGAGTTAGGATACGACATTTCGAATCCTCAAAACTAAGCTTGTCTTTATTTAAAACTTGTATATTTAAACTTAAGAAGGATGGTCGGTTATTTAGGTTAAATGAGAAATCGAAACCCAGTAAGTTTGGGTACTATTTCTCAAAATTCCTAAATACGAAATATTGCCTTTGTTTTTGGAAATCCTTATCTCGAGATAGCAATATGTCATATCCAGCGAGTTAAGACACAACATTTTGAATTCCCTAGAATAAGTTTTTATTTAGCCCATGTGCTTTGATTTTAAAAGGAAAACAATAGGTTCTTTAGATTCGATGAGAAAAATTGAAACCAGTAAGTTAGGGTACGGTTTCTTTCGAACCTTAGAACGCGGAATGTTTGCTAATTTCAAAATGAAAATTTTAGTGCATCGGGTAATATGTGATTTGATTGTAGTAAAATGGAAGATGGAGTATAGTACACATGCATAATTGAATATAACGAGAATAATAACGTAAATAACAAAATAACAGTAGAAATAAAATACAATGAAATAAAACCTAAAATTAACAATCTACATGAAATGATAAGAAAAAGAATAAATAAATAAAAGAAAATAATAGCAAAAATAAAAGTTAATGGTAAATCAATAAATAAATACTATAGGCTAATTTAAAAAAATAATAAAATAACAATAATGGTAAAAAATAAAAAAATAATAATAAAAAAATATATTAATAAACAAACAGTAAAAATAAAATGATAGAAATAATAAACATAACAATAATAATGTCGATAATAATAATAATAATAATAATAATAATAAATACAATTATAGTAATAATAATATGTATATAAAAAAATAATAGTGATAATAATGAAGATAAAATAATAATACTAATGAATAAAACATAAAAAAAAACTATAGTAGTAGTAATATTAAAATAATGATCATAAAAATAAAAGTACTACTAAATTAGTAATAATAATAGTAATAATAATATTGATAGTAATGAGAATAATAACAGAAGTAATAGTAAAAATAAAAATCATATTAATAATAAAATAATAGTAATAATAAATATAAGAAATAATAGTAATCAAAACAAAAATAATAATAATAGTAAGAATAGTAATAACTACAATATTAATAATAAAGAGGGTAATAATAATAAATACAGTAATAATGATATTAAAGATAATCAAAATAATCAAAATAATGATAATAATGATAATAATAGCAAAATAATAAAAGGAAATAAGAAAAAGGACGAAATTAAACTTAAAATAAAAATTTGGGCGAATTAAAAAATAAAAAGGGGCCTATTTGAATGCGCGGATAATATGAAGGGACTAAAGGGGAAAATTTCCCCTCCCTCCAAAACGCTGTGCTTCAAAAGGGACCCAATTATAATTGAAATAAAATATAGGGCCAAATTGTAAAAAAACAAAACGTGATTATAAATCAATAAAAAAGCGGAAGGGCTAAAAGTGCAATTAGCCCTTCCGTAGAAAACATGCGGATCCTAGGCTTAATGGGTTGGATCGCGGGTCGGAGGCTCAAAACGACGTCGTTTTGGCCTCCGAAAATGATTCTCAAAACGGCGTCGTTTCATAGGTATATAAATACCATTTTTTATCCCAAAAATTTCATTTTCTACTTTTTTTTTTTAAAAAATAAGGAGCCTTCTCCAAAAGCTCTCCCTCTTGGCGATTTCCGGCAGGGCCTCCGGCGAGGGCGCCGTCACCACCATCCGCTGCCATCGACGCCGGCGTGCACGGCGGTCGGAGCTAAAAAAGGTGAATTTTTTTTCTTTTTTTTACTATATTTTAGTACTCTAAGGTATTTAAAAAAAAAAAGAAAAGAAAAGACCCTAAAAAAATGAGAACATAATCGAAAATAGAAAAAATAAAAACTAAAACCTTTCTTCTTCTTTTTTTTTTTTTTGATTCTTTGTTGGTTTTCTTGTACTGATTCAGTATGGAAAAATGTAATATGTATTTCTCGTATCTTTCAAAAAAAAAATCCCCTTTTTACAATGATTTTGATTGGTTTTTATAACCAAGATAAATCAACTGATAATAAATACAAAAATTCTATTTTGCTGCTACTGTCTGCGTTCTTTCCTTGTTTTGAAGGTGAACGGCGAAAATCCCGGCACGATTCACGTGTTGACGGTGGTGTGATGTCCGGCAGTGAAGGCGCACATGCATGGAACGGCGACGATAGTTAGCCCTAGGGTTAGGGTTTACTGAAAATTGTTTATGTTTTGGGCCAAATGGGCTGTGTAAATGGACTGTAAAAGGGACTCTTTTTTTTTTTAAACATCATTTTTTTTTGTTTTTTATGGCATGGGCCCGGGCAAAAATGGGCCATTACAATTCCAAATCTAGAAATTTAGGTTTTTAATTGGCAAGATTAATAAAAAATTGAAGAAAGAAGAGTTCTTATCCAAGCTAGTTGAGAGAAACGATAATGGAACTTTCTTGGCAATGTTCAGGATTAATCTTGGAGTTCAAGATTTCAGATTTGGTGCTGATTTAGATTAAGATAAATGGAAGCAATAGATTAAAAGAGATTGTGCACAATATTGATACAAAAAGAAGAAAGAAATGGTAAAAGGGGAGGTGTAGGCGACAACAAGAATGGAGGAAAGGAAAAAAAACATTAAAATCAAATAAAATGAGAGGTGGAGAGGAATAACTAGGGCAATAAGGAGGAGGATTAAAGGCTGATTATTTGTGAAAAAAAAAACAATACTTATACCTAGGTTTACTAGACTTGGACGACACACACATTAAAAAAAGAGGTTTTTGTCAAAAAATTAAATTATTTGCAAGAGAAGGGATTTGAACTTGGGACTGATATAAATACGATTTAAAGACCCATTAAAACACTAAAAAATATATTTAAAATCATCAAAATCCTCCCAAATTCCAAATCTAGAAATTTAGGTTTTTAATTGGCAAGATTAATAAAAAAAATGAAGAAAAAAGAGCTCTTACCCAGCTAGTTGAGAGAAATGATAATGGCACTTTCTTGGGAATGTCCAGGATAGATATTCGAGTTCAAGATTTTAGATTTGGTGCTGATTTAGATGAGGATAAATGGAAGCAATAGATTAAAGGGGATGGAGCACAATCTTGATGCAAAAAAGAAGAAGAAAGAGATGGTAAAATGGGAGGTGTAGACGACAACAACAATGGAGGAAAGGAAAAAAAAATTAAAATCAAAGAAAATAAAAGAAGGAGAGGAATGACTAGGGCAATGAGGAGGAGGACTAAAGGCTGATTATTTGTGACAAAATAATTATTTGTGAAAAAATAATACTTACACCTAGGTTCACTAGGCTTGAGCGACACACACATTAAAACAAGGGGGTTTTGTCAAAAAATTAAATTATTTGCAAGAGAAGGGATTTGAACATGGGATTGATTTAAATACGATTTAAAGACCCATTAAAAAACTGAAAAAATATATTTAAAATCATCAAAATTCTCCCAAATTCTAAATCTAGAAATTTAGGTTTTCAATTGGCAAGATTAATCAAAAAATTGAAGAAAGAAAAGCTCTTACCCAAGCTAATTGAGAGAAACGATAATGGCACTTTCTTGGCAATGTTCAGGATCAGTCTTGGAGTTCAAGATTTCAGATTTGGTGCTTATTTAGACGAGGATAAATGGAAGCAATACATTAAAGGAGATGATGCACAATCTTGATACAAAAAGAAGAATAAAGAGATGGTAAAATGGGAGGTGTAGGCGACAACAACAATAGAGGAAAGGAAAAAAAAACATTAAAATCAAAGAGAATGAGAGGAGGAGAGGAATGACTAGGGCAATGAGGAGGGGGATTAAAGGTTGATTATTTGATAGAAAATAATACATATACCTAGGTTTAATAGGCTTGGACGACACACACATTAAAATAATAGGGTTTTGTCAAAAAAATTAAATTATTTGCAAGAGAAGGGATTTGAACTTGGGACTAATTTAAATACGATTTAAAGACCCATTAAAAAACTGAGAAATACATTTAAAATCATCAAAATTCTCCCAAATTCCAAATCTGGAAATTTACGTTTATAATTGGCAAGATTAATAAAAAAAATTAAAGAAAGAAGAGCTTTTACCTAAGCTAGTTGAGAGAAACGATAATGGCACTTTCATGGCAATCTTTAGGATCGATCTTGGAGTTCAAAATTTTAGATTTGGTGCTGATTTAAATGATGATAAGTGGAAGCAATAGATTAAAGGAGATAGTGCACAATCTTGATACAAAAACAAGAAAAATGATATGGTAAAAGGGGAGGTGTAGGCAACAACAACAATGGAGGAAAGGAAAAAAAAATATTAAAATCAAAGAGAATGAGAGGAGGAGAGGAATGACTAGGGCAATGAGGAGGAGGATTAAAGGCTAATTATTTGTGAAAAAAATAATACTTATACTTAGGTTTTCTAGGCTTGGACGACACACACATTAAAATAAGGGGGTTTTGTCAAAAAATTAAATTATTTTCAAGAGAAAGGATTTTAACTTGGGACTGATTTAAATACAATTTAAAGACCCATTAAAAAACTAAAAAAATATATTTACTGTAAGAGCCCAAATTTGCCCCGGGCAAACCAAAATCATTAAACCTTAACCATTAAAAAACCTAATTAAAAATAAAACATTAAAGTCCATTAAAAAACAGTCCAACATTACAAGCCCAATAACAAGAATTATAGCAGCCCAAACCACTACCCAAATTTACCCACGGCCCAATACCTAACCTAGCCCAAATCACTAAGAAAATAACAACCAGGAAACCCTATGGTTTCCCCTTTGCACCCCAGCCCCACACGCATACCTCCAGGGCCGCAACAGCTCCGTACCGCCACGTCCGCCTCTGTATGATGGCTATACCTGCGAAAAGAGACAAACCACGACAACAGAGAGCAGCAGAGAAAACAAAAAAGAAAAACAGTTGTAATTTCCATTTTTGTTTTGGTTTTTTATTTTCGATTTCGGCTTTAAAGGGCCGAAACAAACCATTGTATTTTTTTTTACTCACGTTTTGACGCATACAATATACAGAGAAATCAGAAAACAAATGGATCTCAAGGTGATTTCCACTTTCAATTTCTTTCGAACTCCAGATCCATTTTAGGGCTAGCTTTCGATTCGTTTTTCTTTCTTTTTCTCTTTCTTTTTGCATGTGGGAATAAAAAGGGAAAGGAGAGGGAAATACCTGATTTTGGGCAGCGTCGTTGGAGCTCCGTCTCCTTTGTTAAAAGCGCGCCCAAGGGAAATCGGAGCCTTCTCCGGCCGCTATGGTGAATGCCCGTCGAAGCTTTGGCCCATTTTTTGTGGAATTAAATCAGAGGATGTCTGTTCACCCCCGACCACCGATTAAAATGGTGGATCGGTGGTAAGAAACTGATTTGGGGTCTCGACTGAGAGGGAAATGAAAAGGGGGCTAGGGTTTCGTCTTAGGAAAAATTAACAGATGGTTTAATATTGTTTTTAAGGGGTTGGTGTCCATTAAGAAAACGACACCGTTTAGGCTCATTTTAATAGCCTTAAAACGACGCCATATGGAGTGACCCAATCCAACCCGATCCAACATCTACAGGATCCGCGCGTTTTTGCGGTGATGGAATATTTGCGCAATCGGTCCCTCTTTTCTGCGCCTTTATTTGATTAGATCCTAGGTATATTTTCTTTGTTTCTTTAATTAGTCTCAGTAATTCATGCGCCTTTTTAATTTAGTCCAGCCTATACACTGCGTTTTGGTTGTTTAAATATTTGCTATTTTAACCCCCGATTATTTGAGCCTTTTTTCAATTTAGTCCTAGATTTTGTTTAAATAAATTCTTTATAAAACAACCTTTTAATTTCATTTCTTTTTCGATTAAGTATTTTTTCAGTCTTTGTTTAAATCTTTGCAACCTTTTATAGTATTATTCATTTTGTATAAATGGTTTTAATAATTTATTTTGAAATTCATTTTACAATGTTTTAATTGATTTTACTTCCATTGTATATTTTTTCAAATCTATTTTATACATATTTAATTTCAAAATCTCCTTTTATAGGTTACTTGTTTTAAAGATTTTTATAGCATTTAATTTAAATACTCTTATCTATTATTAATTTATACACATATAGATAATTTGTACTAAAACTATCTCACTTCATGTATATATTCTTAACTTCATATAATTCTATGTATTTCCTTTTAAATATATATATATTTTTTATTTTAAGTCTATATAAATATATAATTGTTCTTTTAAAGATCTTATATTTTGGTTTATTTCAAATACTTCCCTATATTATTATGTATATATGTGCTATTTATATTATGTTTCACTTTATATACATTAACAATTTCAGATCAACATGTTTTGGTTAAATTATTTTGTACATTATGTACTTAAATTTCCTATTGCAAAATATATATATTTTTGAACTCGTTTATGTAATATTATGTGTGTTTGTAATTGGCTTGGAATTTCTTTTGGAATTGTTTTTTTTCATTCATAAGATTTTGAATATTATCATTAGCATTTGCATAAGGTTGATGTGAGACCATTGCTATTGTGCATATCTTGATGTGTTCTTTCATATGAAATTATTTATTTTTATAACATCATTGCCATGTATTATTATTCTATGCTTGCTACTATATTTCATTTTTATCATTGCATTGTAATCGAGATTTCCAACTTACTTGTTCAAATGTTTTTATCCAAACAAACCAAATAAATACTTTATAAGTCGATTTTAAAATCACCTATTAAAAAAATTTCTCAAAACAAGGTAATATTTAGTGTTTGGAAATTTGAGAAATCGTGCCCTAACGTGCTAGGTTACGATTTTTCGTTTGACCAAATAACTAGATATCCTTTTGAAATTTCATCCACGTTTTCTTAAATATAAACAAGGCAATATTTTGTGTTCGGAAATTCGATAAATCATGTCCTAACATACTGTGTATCAATTTACCGTTTGACCAAATAATCAAATATCCTTTTAAATTTTCAATGCATGAGTTTTGGGAATTATAAGATGATCTTGAATTCGAGGATTTAAATTGTTGTATCCTAACGTGCTAGATGTGATACTTTATTCCTTTGGAAAAGAGAATCTTAATATTCAACTTAAATACATTCAAATGTTTTAAAGGAAATCATAATTTAAAAATCTTCTTAATTTTCTACATTAGGACATCAATTAATCAATTTGGTACCAATTTTGGGCGTTGCGAGGGTGCTAATTCTTCTTCACATGTCACCGACTTCCGAACCCGTTCTTTTGAATTTTGTAGACCAAAGTCAATATTTTAATAAAAAATAATAAATCGTTTTATAGGTGAGCCGATCACACCTAAATAAAAAGGATTGGTGTCTACTCCATTTTCATTTTAAAAGTCGATCCCACTTTCCAAACTAAAGAAAAAATGGTTTCGACATTTACAATCATTAAAATTCTCCCAAATTCCAAATCTGAAAATTTAGGTTTTTAATTGGCAAGACTAATCAAAAAATTGAAGAAAGAAGAGCTCTTACCCAAGCTACTTGAGAGAAACGGTAATGGCACTTTATTGGCAATGTTCAAGATCGATCTTGGAGTTTAAGTTTTCAGATTTGGTGTTTATTTAGATGAGGATAAATGGAAGCAATAGATTAAAGGAGATGGTGCACAATCATTATACAAAAACAAGAAGAAAGAGATGGTAATAGGGGAGGTGTAGGCGACAACAACAATAGAGGAAAAAAAAAATCATTAAAATCAAAGATAATAAGAGGAGGAGAAGAATGACTAGGGCAATGAGGAGGATGACTAAATGCTGATTATTTGTGGAAAAATAATACTTATACCTAGGTTTACTAGGCTGGATGACACACACATTAAAACAAGGGGTTTTTGACAAAAAAAATTAAACTGTTTGCAAGAGAAGGCATTTGAACTTGGGATTGATTTAAATACGATTTAAAGCCCATTAAAAAACTATAAAAATATATTTAAAACCATCAAAATTCTCCCAATTTCCAAATTTGGAAATTTAGGTTTTTTAATTAGCATGATTAATCAAAAAATTGAAGAAAGAAGAGCTCTTACCCAAGCTAATTAAGAGAAACGATAATAACACTTTCTTGACAATGTTCAGGATCAATCTCGGAGTTCAAGATTTCAGAGTTGGTGCTGATTTAGATGAGGACAAATGGAAGCAATAGATTAAAGGATATGGTGCAGAATCTTGACACAAAAAGAAGAAGAACAAGATGGTAAAAGGGGAGGTGTAGGCGACAACAATAAAGGATGAAAGGAAAAAAACATTAAAAATCAAAGAGAATGAAAGGAGGAGAGGAATGAGTAGGGCAATGAGGAGGTGGATTAAAGGTTGATTATTTGTGAAAAAATAATACTTATACCTAGGTTTACTAGGCTTGGACGACACACACATTAAAACAAGGGGTTTTTGTCAAAAAATTAAATTATTTGCAAAAGAAGGGATTTGAACTTGGGACTGATTTAAATACGATTTAAAGACCTATTAAAAACTTAAAAAATATATTTAAAATCATCAAAATTCTCCCAAATTCCAAATTTGGAAAATTAGTTTTTTAGTTAGCAAGATTAATCAAAAAATTGAAGAAAGAAGAGCTCTTACCCAAGCTAATTGAGAGAAACGATAAGACACTTTCTTGGCAATGTTTAGGATCGATCTTTGAGTTCAAGATTTCAGATTTGGTGCTGGTTTAGATGAGGACAAATGGAAGCAATAGATTAAAGGATATGGTGTACAATCTTGATGCAAAAAGAAGAAGAATAAGATGGTAAAAGGGGAGGTGTAGGCTACAACAACAAAAGATGAAAGGAAAAAGACATTAAAAATCAAAGAGGAGGAGAGGAATGAGTAGGGCAATGAGGAGGAGGATTAAAGGCTGATTATTTGTGAAAAAATAATACTTATACCTAGGTTTACTAGGCTTGGACGACACATACATTAAAACAAGGGGTTTTTGTCAAAAAATTAAATTATTTGCAAAAGAAGGGATTTGAACTTGGGACTGATTTAAATACGATTTAAAGACCCATTAAAAACTTAAAAAATATATTTAAAATCATCAAAATTCTCCCAAATTCCAAATTTGGAAAATTAGGTTTTTAGTTAGCAAGATTAATCAAAAAATTGAAGAAAGAAGAGCTCTTACCCAAGCTAATTGAGAGAAACGATAATGACACTTTCTTGGCAATGTTTAGGATCGATCTTTGAGTTCAAGATTTCAGATTTGGTGCTGGTTTAGATGAGGACAAATGGAAGCAATAGATTAAAGGATATGGTGCACAATCTTGATGCAAAAAAAAGAAGAACAAGATGGTAAAAGGGGAGGTGTAGGCTACAACAACAAAAGATGAAAGGAAAAAGACATTAAAAATCAAAGAGGAGGAGAGGAATGAGTAGGGCAATGAGGAGGAGGATTAAAGGCTGATTATTTGTGAAAAAATAATACTTATACCTAGGTTTAAATAGGCTTGGACGACACACAAATTAAAACAAGTGGGTTTTGACAAAAAAAAAATTAAATTATTTGCAAGAGAAGGGATTTGAACTTGGGACTGATTTAAATAAGATTTAAAGACCCATTAAAAAACTCAAAAAATAATCAAAATTCTCCCAAATTCCAAATCTGGAAATTTAGGTTTTTAATTGGCAAGATTAATAAAAAAAAATTGAAGAAAGAAGAGCTCTTACTCAAGCTAGTTGAGAGAAACAATAATGGCACTTTCTTGGCAATGTTCAGGATCGATCTTGGAGTTCAAGATTTCAAATTTGGAGTTGATTTAGATGAGGAAAATTGGAACCAATAGATTAAAGGAGATGGTGCACAATCTTGATACAAAAAGAAGAAGAAAGAGGTGGTAAAATGGGAGGTGTAGGCGACAACAACAATAGAGGAAAGGAAAAAGAAACATTAAAATCAAAGAGAATGAAAGGAGGAGAGGAATGACTAAGGTAATGAGGAGGAGGATTAAAGGCTGATTATTTGTGAAAATATAATACTTATACCCAGTTTTTCTAGGCTTGGACGACACACACATCAAAACAAGGGGTTTTTGTCAAAAAATTAAATTATTTTGAAGAGAAGGGATTTGAAATTGAGATTGATTTAAAGACGATTTAAAGACCCATTAAAAAACTAAAAAAATATATTTCAAATCACCAACATTCTCCGAAATTCCAAATCTGGAAATTTAAGTTTTTAATTGGCAAGATTAATCAAAAAATTGAGGAAAGAAGAGCTCTTACCTAAGCTAGTTGAGAGAAACGATAATGACACTTTCTTGACAATGTCCAGGATCAATCTTGGAGTTCAAGATTTCAGATTTGGTGCTGATTTAAATTAGTATAAATGGAAGCAATAGATTAAAGGATATAGTACACAATCTTGATACAAAAAGATGAAGAAAGAGATGGTAAAATGGGAGGTGTAGGTGACAACAACAATGGAGGAAAGGGATAAAAAAACATTAAAATCAAAGAGAATGATAGGAAGAGGATTAAAGGCTGATTATTTGTGAAAAAACAATACTTATACCTAGGTTTACTAGGCTTGGACGACACACACATTAAAACAAGGGGTTTTTGTCAAAAAATTAAATTATTTGCAAGAGAAGGGATTTGAACTTGGGACTGATTTAAATACGATTTAAAAATCCATTAAAAATCGAAAAAATATATTTAAAATCATCAAAGTTCTCCCAAATTCCAAATTTGGAAATTTATGTTTTTAATTTGCAAGATTAATCAAAAAATTGAAGAAAGAAGAGCTCTTACCCAAACTAGTTGAGAGAAACAATAATGGCACTTTCTTGGCAATGTTCAGGATTGATCTTGGAGTTCAAGATTTCAGATTTGGTGCTGATTTAAATGGGGATAAATGGAAGCAATAGATTAAAGGAGATGATGCACACTTTTGATACAAAAAGAAGAAGAAAGAGATGGTAAAATGAGAGGTGTAGGTGACAACAACAATGGAGGAAAGGAAAAAAATATTAAAATCAAAGAGAACGAGAGGAGGAGAGGAATGACTAGGGCAATGAGGAGGAGGGTTAAAGGCTAATTATTTGTGAAAAAATAATACTTATACCTAGGTTTAATAGGCTTGGATGACACACACATTAAAACAAGTGGGTTTTGACAAAAAAAATTAAATTATTTGCAAGAGAAGGGATTTGAACTTGGGACCTCCAACTATCTTTCATGCTTACACATTTGAGTTGATTAATTTTGTTATGTTATTCTAAGTTTTTAATACTAATGTGAAATGGTGATACTCTTGGAAAATATTAAGGTAAATTCCATACTCATCATTTGAGCTAAAATTAATTACCAATCACTTGTAATAAATCATACTTGTAAAGTAAGACCTTTTATTTGTTATAGACGATAGATGAGACAATGAATGCTTGGATAAATTAACATTGATTTGTTGTAGACATATAAAAAATTGACATAATAAATATTTGAATTTTTTTATACGTCTTGAAGTTATCAAGTGATTATAATACCATATGTTATATTTTTTGACTGAACTTAAATAGTTGAACTGTCATATTGAACCATCCTTTGTTTATAGATTCATTTGTTAAACTCTTGAACTTATTGGACAATCATATTGGACACTCCTTTGATGGACATACCTTTACTCATGGATTCATATGCTTAATTATTGGGCGTACATTGCTAGATTATCCGGTTGAAACCTCTATTTTTGTGTGGATTCTAATTGAATAATAACATTGGGTACTAAAATTTAAATCTTAATATGGCACCAAGAGTTGATCCTCTAACTTCAGCATATTTTCTTCCAGGCATTTGTTTTTATTATTTTTAGTTAATTTATTACATTGAATTTTATTTTTATTTCTAGTATTTATTGCTACTACTTTCATTTTCGACACTCATTCCAAAGTTAAGTATTAAATTTTTGTTCTAGCATAATACTTATAATCTTGTTGGCTGTAATCAACTTCCCTTTAGAACAACTTCAACTCCCAAATTTTTATTACTTGAATATAACCTACACTTGAGTTGTAGATCTAGAAATTCCCTATCATGGTTATGTTTCCAAAACATATTTATCTTGTCTTGGGTTGATTGCAAAGCCTTGGGAATTGAGTTCTTGTTCACATGTAGGTCCTAGTAACTCTCATACGTCTCAGATCCCAATGTTGATAGGTTGTATCATTGAGATCTAATGTCACAATTTTGTTATGTTCAGGCAATGTTTGTTGGTGTAATGTCATACCATTACCCACAATTGACACATTGTTACCATTCCAAATGTGAATGTCAAGTTCTTGTAAGCATATATCTTGTCCTTTAAAGATGCTTCACCATGTCAGTGGGTCGAGATTGTACTAAAAGGAAATCCTGTGAAGTACAATATTTAACTAATAGGATTGATTTTGCTACTAAGTGAGGTTGCGTTAAGTTTCTACACTTGTTTGCAAAGGAGGACGTCATTTATCATTTTCGTCTTTTGAATTCTTAGACCTCTAAGAGATTTTGAAGTGCAAAGATGATCCCAATTGTATAAATATAATTTTTTTAGTGTTTTCATCTTGTCCCTACCAAAAGTCGTGAATGATTTTGTCGAGCTTCTCTGTAATATTCTTGGGAGCTTTGGTGCAGGAAAGTGTATACAGTGGTGCTACAAATAGTGTCGATTGAATGAGGACTAACTTTTCGGTCTGAGAAAGAAAACCGTAATATATACATATTTTATCCCACATTTGGCATACTTTTGGATGATTTATCCCTTGAATTATGGAATTTGATACTCCTAATCCTTTAATTGCATGCTTTATACTCAGGAGAGCATAGGAGGATGAAAAGAATGAGAAACGGGCCAAAAATAGAGAAAATGGGCCAAAGTAAGAAATCAACACGGCCTAGAGTTCACCACACGGCCGTGCCACTTTAGCAAACTTGAACATGGCCCTGGGCTCGATTTATACGAGCGTTCTACACGGGCCTGTCCCTGCTGTGACCCGTTTTAATTCTACGCAGAAAAGGTTACTTAGAGGCAAAGAAAGACATTCCAAAGTCTATATAAACACCCTAAGTGTGACCTAAAAGGTGGAGTGAAGCCAGAGAGGGCTGAATATAGGGAATTACTCGAAGAAAGCCAGTTGATCCATCTCAGAAGCTAGAATCACGCTCAAGACTGAGGATTTTCCCTTCAATTTCCTTCAGGGGGTTTTAGGGTTTTTCTTTATGTTTTTTTATTTAATTTCTTCTGAGATGTATTCTTTTATAAACATGAACTAAACCCCTCAAATACTTGAGGGGGATGAAACCTAAGATGAATCTTGTTATTTTTTTCTGAACTGTATGATAAATACTTGATTTGTTCTTAATTATGTGTTCTTAATTCTTGCTTTAATATTTCAGGATATTGATTCAAGTATTGATGTGCTTATTCAGAGGAGCAAAAGTCCCTGTTTAAGAGTAGATCTAGCATAATTAAGCAGAGTTGATCGCACTCCTAGAGATAGGACGACGAAAATCTGCCGGATTAGGGTCAAACCTAATATGGGAGTCCATAAATCGAGTTAATGCAACACTAGAGGTTTTAATTAGAAAGAGATTTCAATTAATCAACCTAGGGTTAGACGTTATTAGTCTCGAAAGAGATAATAATATAAATTAGGGAATCCTACGGATCAAGTTAAGTGAATAAATCATCTGGTTCAGAGTTAAATAACAAGTGAAGTCTAGGTGGATTCTTCATCGGGTATTGTCTTAATCAATTGATTTTCTCAAAAGTATTTTTCCAATTCATTCTCTGTGTCTTGGCATCCTTAGCTTAGGAATTAGTTAGATAAACATCAATCCCTTTTATTTTAGGCTAGATAATAGAAAGAAAATCAGTACTAGTACTTTTGGTTCCCTTGGGTTCGACATTCCGGTCTTACCACTAAGCTATACTATTGTTCGATAGGTGCGCTTGCCTCAATCGTGGTGATAGTTAGTTTCTAGGCTCGATCATTCATTATATAAATATTAAAACTTTCACAGACACGATCAACAAGCTTTCCATGTTGCCAATTTGCTCTAGACTTTTTCCACAGTTGATTGGAAAAAGAGTCGTCGGTTATATAGGTGTCCCATATGGTGTATCCTAAATATTTTTCGGGAATTTTCGAACATCATACACCCAAAATCCTTGTAATCCACTGTTTGTGTTGAGCTTTCCTTGCCTTGCAGAAGAAGACTTCAGATTTACTGCAGTTAATAGAAAGCCCTGAGAAGTGGCAATGGGTGTTGACAATAGCTTTTAAGGCTTGTGTTGATTGGATTGTGGCTTTGAAGAAAAGATAAGAGTTGTTAGAAAAAAGTAGATGATTAATAGGAATATAATGTTTGCCGATGCAAACCCTTGATACTTGTGAGGATTATTCAGCTTGGAGTAGCATCAAGGAGAGGACGTTTTGGCATGGGCGAAACAGGTAGGGAGAAAGTGGGTCACCTTGGTGGAGTCTTCGATGTGGCTGTATTGGTGGTGCTGGATGACCATTAATTAAAATTTGATAGGACACGGTTTTTATGCACCGGGATATTAACTAAAGCCAATGATTGTTGAAACCCATATTCCTCAAAACAGCAATAAGAAAATCTCAGTTTATGCCGTCATAGGCTTTGCACATGTCAAGTTTCAACGTTGCTAGAATGCCTTTTTCCTACCATTTGGATCAGATGGTATGAAGTTCACTTCCCAGTAATATGTTATATAAGTAAAAAATCGGCTTAAAAAATCATTTTTAAAACAGTTTTTAAAAAAAACTTAAGAAACACTTTGAAGTTCCCCCTCCCCTGATGGAACCTGACCATCAGTCTTCTGTGGCCGTCGTCCCCACACGCGCCACGCGCCGTCGTCGACGCGACCCAATATGGCGGTCGGAGTTTTAAAAAACCGCGAATCGACAGGTGTTTCCTTTTTCTTTATTTTTTAATAGTTTTTATATATATATATATATAAAGGTAATTTGGGTCGGGGTAATTGGGTTTAAGGTCTGTTGGGTCAATTGTTTGGGCTATGCGAGTTTAGGGTCTGATGGCATCTGTTTGGGTATTGGGCTGGGATGCTGGTTTACGACGCTTAGGGCTGTTGTTAATGGGCTTCATAATTGTAAATTGACTGTTTAAAAAAATAGACATTTATTATTATTAGTTTATTTATTTTGTTTTGGTTTATTTCTAAGCTCGGGCAAAATTGGGCTCTTACAGCTGCCCCTCTTTGCTCATTGTCGTGTAATGAGAATAGAGCAAAGACAACAGAAGGTCTAATTTTGCCCGGTCTTTGCCGAGCCTCGACTTCTTATTCCTCGCCTTTTCCACTGCGACTTCAATAGTATTGGAAATTCATCTTGATTTCAATTAGTCTAATTTCTTTAATCTACTTCCTACAACTTCAGGAAGACAAGACTGAAAGCGTCTTTATTTTGCTTCCTACAACTTCAGGAAGACGAAATCTTCTGTCTTCAGTCTACTCCGCTACAACTTCAGGGAGACAAGGCTGAAAGTGTCTTTGATCTGCTTCCTGTAACTTCAGGAAGATGAGATCTTCTGTCTACAGTCTATTCCACTGCAACTTCAGGGAGATAAGATTAAAAGTGCTTAAAAGTGCTTTTGATCTGCTTCCTGCAACTTCAAGAAGATAAGATCTTCTATCTTTGGTCTACTCCGCTGCAACTTCAGGGAGATAAGACTAAAAGTGTCTTTTGATCTGCTTCCTGCAACTTCAGGAAGATAAGATCTTCTATCTTCAGTCTACTCCACTGCAACTTCAGGGAGATAAGACTAAAAGTGATTTTGATTTGCTTCCTGAAACTTCAGGAATGCCAAATCTGCTATCTTCAGTCTACTCCGCTGCAACTTCAGGGATTGCCAGACTGATGTCTTCGATCTGCTTCCTGCAACTTCAGGAATGCCAAATCTGATGTCTTCGATCTGCTCCCAGCAAACTCAGGGATGCCAGACTAATGTCTTCGATCTGCTTCCTGCAACTTCAGGAATGCCAAATCTGCTATTTTAATCTACTCCCTGCAAACTCAGGGATGGCAGATTTGATATCTTCGATCTGCTTCCTACAACTTCAGGAATGCCAAATATGCTATCTTACAACATTTTCTTAATAACCTATAGAATGGGTATATGCTTATGTCTAATAATTAGGATGCTTTGATCGAAATGCATCAAATGCTCCTAATTAGATATGCTATGATATATGAATGCGAAAATGTCATGAAAATGATTCCTATTTCAGGTGTCATCACTCATTTATCCGTCAAGGTTTCATCTTCTTTCCTCTTAAAGTATCAATCATATTCTGCTCAAATAATTTGCCCTATGGTAATTCTGAGTATTCTCCACTTGAACCTTGGGACATGAAGTTGGTACCTCCCACAGCAGTTTCAGTAGAAATAACATTTGGTTTCCTCCATCCTTTTGTTACCACTCAAAGGTACAGAACTTGTATCACTTTCAATCAATTTAATCTGTTACACCATTTCCTGGGTGTAATGACCAGATGTATGTGTCTGAAATTTACATGAATGCAGGGTATCCCGACAATGATCCCCTTTTACACTTGGATTGACCTTGTTCGTCATTTACCGATATGGTATCACCAACAAAATTGTCTTATCCAATAAGAATCCGAAGAGATAATCATTTTTCAATATTTACAACCCTTAGGCTTGGTGAGTTCTGAACAATAGTCATGTTTCAGATTCCTCATATTATTTAGAAGATTCCAGAGTAATATGCGAAACTCCTTTTATGAAAGTGTTATTAGTCCATAAATCGTTATTTCAATATAAAATGCTTAAAAAGGTCACAAAAATGGATGAGAAAGAAATTAGTCAGGAGTATAGTTCAGAAAAATAATTTAATCAAAGATAACCAAGGCAATAAAAGAAAATTGATTTGGGTGTATCTCAAAAAGAATAAAGCAATCAAATATAACAAACTCAAAAATGGGTAAGATAGAAGCTAGGTGCCCCAGATATTGCAGCCTGAGCTTCTCTGTTCAAACTTCTTGAGGACCATTTTAAGCTCAATATGTGCTTAGGGGATCTAGAGTACTTTGTCAGTGCCCCAAGACGTAATATACTTCCTCATTGTTAATTCAGACGTAGTAAGATTACTATATGCCCCGCTTTTTTGGTCAAAATTTGAGCCGCCCTTTTCGGGTTTTCAACTTAAATCCCCTTTGGTCTCAAAGCGCCCTTTGAGGGTTTTCGCCTTGGCCTCTCCTCCTTTTTTTTTTGAGGCGCCCTTTACGGGTTTTCACCTTGGTCTTTCCTCTTTCAGGTAAAATACTTCTTGACTAAACCTGAATTCACCGGATTGGGCGAGTCTTCACCATCTGCCTTGGTCAATATCAATGCTCCTCTAGAACAGGCCCTACATAAGCCCTTCCAAGTTCTGCATATACTTTCCTCTAAAATCATTTTGAAGAAAAAAAATCTTTTTCAACATCAGGTTTCTTCGTGGAATTCCCTAAAATGAACTTCTTTAACATATGCTTGCATCATCTGGCCGTGACAAATAGCTTATAACCTTTTCTTCAATTAGGTTCAATTGGCAAAACTGTTTCTATTCCAATGAGAAATGTGTTGCCCCAGCGAAGGTTCTAGCCAATGTTTGATAAGACAGAGGGTAAATGGTAACTTCTTTATGTCAATATTCACAAGTTTCAGTCATCTTTCCCATGATCCTGTTTTTTTTTTGCTACCATTACTGCATTGTGATATGGCGTCTGATCTTTGAACAAACTTTCAAGCTTTTGACATTGTTCTTTTTTAGCACTCTTTGTCAACACTTGATCTTTTTTTTTTTTTGAAAATTTGATGACTATCGACTTTGTAACATTGACATATGAAGCTACTTCCACCCTCTTAGTGAAGTAGACGACGACCATGACGGTGAATCGATGTCAACTAGAAGCATTTGACGAGATTGGCCCCATAATATCCATGCCCCACATATAGAAAATTCTGTGAAGAAAATAGAAGAGTCACATAAATCTCGTCTTCTTCAATTCAGTATTTGCGGTATGACTGATGCAATCCCCTTTCATGGTAGACCAACAGTGCCCGATCCTCTTGTTTAGCCAGCTTCTTATTAGCCCAGGCATGTCCTGATATAATCGTGTGAAAATATCTTTGAATTTTTAAAAATATCTCAATTAGTTCTATGATGAGCTAGGCTACAATCTTCACCTCTTTTCTAAACTCATAATATCCACTGACCCTTTGTAGAGTACGGTCTGTTTTTCATCATTCTTTACAAATCAGAAGATAGGTTACAATCTCTGCCATCTTCAAAGTCCTTAGAACCCCCAGACCCATATCTCATTCAAAAAGGGAATCAGTAACAACGTCACTCATGTCGTTGATATCTTGGTACCTAGGTACGAAGGCAAAAAATCCAAAGAACAAATGATTCTAAGGATGATTATTTGCATGGTATGGTCATGAATAAAGAATGAAAGAATATTGTAAAAAAATGTACAGTGTGAAGAATGAAAAAATATTCGTTTAAGAAAATGCATTTTATTGAAATAAAATTTCAGACACAAGCCTATTTCACAAAAGGGGTTCTTATTGCCACTAAGCTTAAGGCAACAAGCATGTTTTGAATATTACTCTAAATTAGCTCTAAAAATACAGGGATCTCTTCCACAATCCCATTATTTAAAACACTCCCAAGTACGCAAGGGCTTGAAAACTTCGTTCTCTGATTCCCTCTTCATTTTTGATTTCTTCAAAGATTCGTAGCTTTCTTGTCTCCTCCTCTAATTACCGCATTTACTACCTCGTCAAAGTGATCATGTTTTGATGAATCGTTGAACTTCACAATTCTCATTTTAATGAACCTTTCGACTAAATGTAGTACAGTTTTCAATCGAGTGACCCGTTATTCTCGCATGGTAGTCATATTGAGCGTTCGAGTCATACCATCTAGGATACGGGGGCTGTAACGGCTTTGGATAAAATGGAGACACCATATGTGCATCAAATAGACTTTGATATAGCTCCTTATACGTCATCGGGATTAGCGTAAATTGGAGCTTTTCAGAGTTTTGCCTTGGGGAGACCTGATGGCTGGTAGTTACTGTAATCAGCTCTAAATGGCTCTTGTTATACCTATCGGCACTATTCATTTTTTTTTCTTTCTTCTTCAGGGCCTTTGAAATCTGTTCTCCTCTTTCCTTTGTTTCTACCAGAACAACCGGTTTGGCTTGATCATCGCTCGGGTTAAAACCTATTGGGCAGTAAACGATGTTTTCCTCATCATCCACACTGTTGACCATTGGATCACTCCTTTTTTCAAGTCCTCTGGCTAGTAACTGGGTTAACTGGCCAATCATATTCCTTTGAAATTCCAGCTATTCCCGTATCTCTTGTTGGATCTTGGTCAATTGCCCCTGCATCTGTATTTTCCTTTGTTCTATCCTCTCCAACCTTTGTTCCATATTTTCCAGGTTAACTAAAATATTTTTACCTAATTAGGGTCCTTTTGTAAAAGTCTAATGCAAATGATGCAATGTAATATAAATGCATGAATGCAAAAAAGCATCGATTCTGATTCAACTTCATTTTAGAAAACTTTATTAGAAAACAAAATCCTTTACATAAACGGACTACAAATATGCTTTTGTCCTAAGTCTTAAAATTTTGATTTTCCTAAGCAATGAAGCTAGACCACGATCGGACTATAGCTCATACTTCATACTCAATGTATCCGCCTGTGATGCCAAAGTCTGTAGATGATCAGCTACCTCTCGAATCTGAACTATTGCTTCACCCATGAGGTAATCCTGACTTCTTAACTTGGTCATGGGAATGATGAAGCTCTTCCTTCCAACACCCTCTTGTTTCAAGAAGCTCGATCTGAAGTTCACAACTGTGCCATGTTGCTTCTGACTCTTCAATTTTGCCCTTCATTTCTTCGATCTTGTTCATGCTTGACTTTTAACTCGATCGCGAAATTATGGCTTCGATGGTGATGAAGAGATCGTCCAAGCTTAGCCTTAATCTTCAGAAGAAAATTTGTAAAGTATTGATCATACACCCTAGCTGGTGCCATACATTGAGTCACAATGCCATACTCAGAAAGATTCTTCCGCTTCTATGATCCATAAAGATCAGAATTTTTCCTATCAGGGAGCAGACAAAAAAAGAACTATGGAGCTCTAGGAAGTTTAGATTGTATCTGTTTAAACATTTTTTACTCTGACCACAGGTGAAAGGTGTCTATTCTGGTTCATCTCATTGAATATATCAAATGCGAATTCCTATCATTTCTCCACAACGATTCAAATCCCTTGCAATGTTGTTTGGGTCACAACGAGGAGCCGAGAAGTTCACAACAGCCCATCTTTCAATCCTAGATGGCTCCACCAATTTCTTGAATGATACAGTCTTCTTAATCTCATTTTTTCATGCCCATTTGGGCTATCCTGGCCATCAGGGCTAGCATTTCTATTGTTTCTGGTAGGTGCAACATCCTCAAGTACAACAGTAAACTCAAGCTTGTTGTTTGGTAGCAGACCTATAATAAATAAACCTTTTTTACCATCATAGGCAACATTCTTTCCATCCAAATTATTTTTGTAGGTCTCATGCACTTTGTCAATCATTTTCCTTCCAACACCCTTACCATCCACAGGGCGACCATCCTTATGTGAAAAAGAAACGCTGTAATGGTAGAAGTGTCCATCCTTGCTCCCCATGCTCACTTTGAAGTGATTGGTGAGTATAGTTATCTTCTGCCCTTTAGTTCCAACACCACCCCTTAACATAGGGTGTCGTACAATCTTCTTCGCATTCGATTCTGCTTTGATCGGAACAACATCAGGAGGCACAGGCGGCGGAGGAGGCAGGGATTCCAGTGCTGCCCCATTTCCCTCTTGCTCAAACGAATCTACACCCTGAGTCCGGAGAGAAAACACCAAAGTATATATATATTTGAAACAAGAAACCCTAAGGAACTCAGCAAAATTCTACGACCCTCTTTTTCTAATTGCCTTTGCTCTAACCACATGTAGACGACTGCATTGTCTTCCATTTTATCAAGGAATTCGTTCTCCATAACCAGCTTTCTAACTTAGAAACTGATCGTGAATTGATACCTCTTAAAATATGAAATGACGTGCACAAAAAAATAAAACACAACATGCTAGTACCGTAAAATATAAAACAAGTAAAATAAACGAACACCTATCTGGGTAACTACTAAGGTTCGATATCGTTCTACTTAGGGTAAGTCACTAGGTTTTCTACATGTGGTTTAGCTCTAAAGTTGAGGTATCCAAAACAGCAGATTCCTCGATCCTCCCCCATTATAGGCTCATATGGATCGAGTTCGGTTCAGGGGAATACATTTCCCTATGGCCATGCGGAAGTGAAAACTTCACGAAGACATAGGTACAGATGTATTCCGGAAGCAATCCGCTAGCCCATGCGGAGGTGAAAACCTCGCGAAGGCATAGCTTCTAGCTTCCACTTAAGGGTGCGACCACGACAGTCATGCAGTGCAATGCAGAGAGATATATTTAGAACCACATGCAATAAAAGGATCATGTCTTTTTAAAAAAAAACAGAATTTTAAATTCGGACAAAAGGACATGAAATTATCAATTTTACGGCTTGACTCTCTTATTTTCCCCAGTGGAGTCGCCAAGCTGTCGAAACCATTTCTTATGGTTTGATTTAAAAACGGGGATCGACTTTTAAAAACGAAAGTGGGAGTCGACACCAATCCCTTTTTACTTAGGTGTGATTGGATCACCTTGCAAAACGTTTTATTTTAAAACATCTAATTATTGGTCCACAAAAAACAAGAAAATGGGTTCGGGAGTCGGTTACGTATGAGGAAGGGTTAGTACCCTCATAATGCCCGAAAATTGGTACCTAATTGATAGAATCATGTCCAAATGTTTGAAATTTAATAAACATTTAAAATATGACTAAAAAATTGAACAATTTGATTTAAAACTTGAGATTTCTTTGTTCCGAAAGAATACAAACATCACATCCAACACCTTAGGACACGATATTTTTAAACCATCGTAACTAAAATAATATCGTAATTTAGGAAATTTATTAAAAGGGTATTTAATTATTTAGTCAAATGGAAAATCGAAAATCAGCACCTTAGGGCACTATTCCCGAATTTCTAAATATTAAACATTGCCTTATTTTAAAACCTTTAGGTAAAATATAGTAATTTTGTAAAATGCATTTTATTTTAAAATGATGATCTTATGAAAATATCATATTACCACATTATCAAACATCAAAAGCAATTATAATATACTAACATTTAATATAGGCAATAATAATACAAAATATGACAAATAATAATTCTTATACTATAGCAATTGTAAATACATGATGAAGTATAAACAAATACAATAAACAATAAAATGAATATGAATGCATTTCATGCAGGTTGAAAATTTTCATACAATAACTTATACCAAGTAATAAAAAATATATATATGTATTGATAAAATGCATTTTTTAAAAAAAATTATATTTATAAAACTACATTTTTAAGAATGAATAATATACTAGGCAATATAAGTAATTTTGGCTAGAATAAAATTTTATAAAATAATATAAGATATAATACTATATAATATAAGTTAAAATATAATATAATAAATAATATATAAATTATAAATAATATATAAATTATTAAACCAAGTAAAATAATATATAATAATAATTAAATATATATAAAAAATAATACATAATATATATATAAGTGAATTTCATAATATTAATAAATTAATAGATATAGGAAAATAATATAGAATATTTAGTATGATAAATAATTAAATACAACGTAAAATAATAAAATAAAATAAAAGGATAAAAATAAAATAAAACAAAGAAAACAGGGGTTAAATAGCAATTAAAATAGATGTAAAAAGACTAAATTAGAACGCGCGTTAAATCACAGGGTTAAAATGGTAGTTAAGCTAAATTTAAAAACTACGACGTTTTGATCCTAGCCTTTAAAGAGCCTGAGAGACTAAATTGGAAAGTAATTAAACTTTTAGGGCCAAATTAAAAATACAAAAAATTGAAATTAAACGGAATTAAAAAATAAAAAAATGCGAAAGGACTAAAATGACAATTAGACCATTAATAAAAATGCGCGGATCCTACCCGGGTTTTCGGGTCAACGCGCTGATCCCCTAGCCCCGAACGACGTCGTTTTGCACTTATTAGGTTAAGCGAAAATGGCGCGTTTCCTCTATGTTATATAAGTAAAAATTCGGCTTAAAAAATAATTTTTAAAATAGTTTTTAAAAAAAACTTAAGAAACACTCTGAAGTTCCTACTCCCTTGATGGAATCTGACCATTAGTCTTCTGTGGCCGCCGTCCCCACACGCGCCACGTGCCGTCATCGACGCGGCCCAATACGGCGGCCGAAGTTTTAAAAAACCGCGAATCGACAGGTATTTCCTTTTTCTTTATTTTTTAATAGTTTATATATATATAAAAGGTAAATCGAAGAGAAAAATAAAATGAACAAAAAATAATAACAAATCACCTCTGTTTTTTTATTTGCTTGTATATTCTCTGTTTTTTCGTGTGTATTCTGTCTCTCCGTTTTACAGGTTTACATGGGGTTTTTATAACCCTTAAAAAAATAAAATAGGAAATATGCCCGTTTTCCATGTTTGTTGTCCTATTTCCTTCCTTTTGTAGGCGAGCAACGAAGAATCAGGCGATGATGGCGCGATTCGAGCGCAGATCATGGTGCGACCTAAGGCTTGGCGCGGGTGCGAGGAGTTGATGCGCGCGCGATCGTTGGCTCAGGATGTTGGCCATGGCGCTTAGGGTTTTCAGAAATCCTAGGCTTCACGAGAAATTTTAATTTTGGGGCCTTTTTGGGCCGTGTAATTTGGGTCGGGGTAATTGGGTTTAAGGTATGCTGGGTCAATTGTTTGGGCTATGCGAGTTTAGGATCTGATGGCATCTGTTTGGGTATTGGGTAGGATTGGGGCTATTGTTAATGGGCTTCACAATTGTAAATGGACAGTTTAAAAAAATGGACATTTATTAGTATTTTATTTATTTATTTTGTTTTGGTTAATTTCTAAGCCCGCACAAAATTGGGATCTTACAGTTTTAATTCCTAAAATAAAACAACCTATTGATAAGACTAATTTTCGGCCTATAAGCCTCTCTAGGTTATTTACAAAATTATCTCCAAAGTCTTGGCGAACCGTTTGAAAGTTGTTTTGCCTACTTGCATTGATGTATGATCCACGACAACGTTATAATACGAACTGATGCACTATTCCAGAGTTCAAAGAACAGTCCGAATAAAGGCTTCATTGTTATGTGAAAAATTTGGTTTTAATTTGAGTTGGGTGGATAAAATTATGCAGTGTGTGCGCTCTATTCGGTATATGGTTAAGTGTAATTCGATGTTGTTCGATATTATTATCCCGGAAAGGGGTCTCCGACAAGGAAACCCCTTGTCCCCTTACTTCTTTTTTATATGTATGGAAGTTCTTTCCCCTATGCTTATTCAGGATCAAAATGCTAATACCATCAAAGGTATTCGGGCAAGTCAGAACGGCCTGAGCATTAATCATCTTTTCTTTGCTGATGACGCTCTTCTTTTTGTTAGGAATAAGAAAAGTGAAGTTGATGAGTTCATGAAGATCCTAATGGAGTTCAAAAAGATTTCGGGTCAAAACATAAACCTCGATAAGTCCATGGTGTATTTCAGTCCGAACACCCCTGTGTCTCAGCGCCATTATTTTGGTAGTTTACTAAAAATGAAGGTGGTGGATAAGCTTGACAACTACCTTGGTCTCCCTCTTATTGTTGGCAAGAAAAAGTCAATCGTGTTCAAAAGCATCTCTAGTCGCATCTCGAGTCGGATGAATAGTTGGTCGAAGAGACTATTGTCTTACGGAGGTAAAGAAGTCTTTACCAAGTCCGTCCTTCAGTCCATCCCAACCTATGCTTTCTCGGTTTTTCTTGCCTCTAAAGGCGTTATTGAGGAGCTTCATTCTAAGATTAGCCGTGTGTGGTGAGGGGGAAATGAAAAAAATCGTTGTTGGTCTATGCTCGTGTGGAATAGGGTTTGTTTCCCTAAGGGTATGGGAGGCCTCGGTTTTAGGGATCTCCATTTGTTTAACATTGCTCTTTTAGGGAGACAAGTATGGAGGCTTATCACGTGCAAGGATACACTATGCTACAGGGTGATTTTAGACGCGACAATTGGAGCTTTGAAGGTCTGACTGGGGAGTTGGTTCATCCAAATGCACCGAATATTAGTGAAAGTAGAGTGTGCGATTTATGGAATTGAGATAGTACGGGCTGGAACGAGGCGATGTCCATGCGATTTATGGCAATTATATGGGGGAGCAGATATGGAATTTGCCCATTATTCATAATGCCCCAAACGACAGACGTGGCTGGTTCCACAACCCCATGGTTATTTTACTTCCAAATCTGCTTATTCCTGGCTAATTCTTAATAAGGTTGGCTATGGCCCGCACAGATTTTTTTGGAGAAATATTTGGAAGCTTCAAACCCTCCCAAAGATACGTATGTTCTGCTGGAGAATTGGACACGATATCTTGCCTACATATAAAAAAATCGCTGCTATTCGCAAGGAGTTTAAAACAGACTGCCCCCGTTGTGGTGCTGGTGATGAAACATTACTTCATGCCTTAAAAGATTGCCCCATAGCTCGCGAGATCCTTGTGATGGGGGGAATCAACAGCGGCCTGCTGGAAGGTAACTTTACTCAGTGCATCGACTGCATCGAAGAGGTGATGAGGGTGTTGGATATCAAAGCGATTTCGGATTTCATCACTACATTGTGGAATAGCTGGAATAATAGGAATAATTATATTTTTAGAGGGAAAGAAGATGATGCCAGGGTGGTGTGGGAGAGAGCAAGGACGTTAAACGATGACTTCCGTATATACAATTTACTTAATAAACTCATGTTGCCTGTTACCCCGATGGAGAAGAAATAGGAGAAACGCCGTGGGGCATGGTGAAGATTAACTTTGACGCTGCCGTCTCGGAGAAGAAGATGAGTTTTGGGATGATCGCGAGGGATTCGGATGGTTTGTCTTAGGGAGTGGCATTGTTGAAATTAATACACAAGCAGAATGGACTGACAATGTCAGCATGATCAACCAGATCAATAAAAGGGACAAAGACATTCCGATGATGGGCCACCAAATTAATGAGATCTGCAAGCTGTTGAAGGGTTTCAATGTTGCTAAAGTCTGTTGGACAACGAGATGTTGTAATAGAATTGCCGCCTTAGCCGATAATTGTAGCTTAAACTTTGATGTGGATTATCCTGCGGATATGATTTAATTTTAAATGATTCTATTAATTGAGGTTCACCCTATGGGTCTTTTTATCAAAAAAAAAAAAAAAATATCTTCTCAAGGCTATATTTAGAAATTAAAAGTCGGAATATTATGTAGGAATATAAAATTAACCCCCAAAAATATAAGATGACTTCAATAAAATGTATGGTTACTACTATAGTTTAGTTAAAAAATATTCAAAATTCAGTTTTGATATACAGCTTGCAAGTTGAGTTTTGGGGTGTCCGCGAAGGTTTCCTTTTGGCGAAAAGACTCTATATTCGATAGATAATCGTGGAAGTGGATGCATTGTTGGTGGTTCGGCTTCTTCAGCGTCCATACATGCACACTCACCTCTTCTGTTATCTTCTTCATGATTGTTGGAAGCTCATTGAGGAAGGTTGGGTCACTATGGCTCGACAAAGGCATCGTGAGGGTAACTTCTGTGCTAATCACCTAGCTTCTTTGGCACTGGATCTTGCTGCTGATTCCATTGTTCTGTCTGAGCCACCACCGAGTTTGCTCCCCTTATTGCAAGCTAATGCTTGAGGTAAAGGCTGCTTGAGATTATAGTTTCTTTGCTTCCCATTGTACCAAAAAATATATAGACTTGTTAAAACTCAAACAGGTAAACTACATCAAATGTCACTAAGCTATTAATAAATTTACATTTTGGTTACTCAACTTCAAAAGTTACAAATGTTCACTGAATTATTTGAAAGTTTTCATTTTAAGTCACTGAACCATTCGAAAGTTTTTATTTAAGTCACTGGGATGTTAAATTTTTTTTTTTTCAAAAAAGTTTGGGCAATGAACTTCAAGCAACGATTCAACAATTGGTACGGTGAATAAATACCTATCAATGAGTAAAATAACATATCTTAGATCCAAGTTGATTTGACGGTCAGCGTCAGAGAAAAAAGTTATTTAAATATTGGTTTATAGACTCTTGACATTAAAAGTTGTTCCATGAAAAAAAAATTGAACTATAAAAGGGAAGGGAAATGAGAGTTTTCGATTGGTGTAGGCAGTACAAACAGAAAAGGCCATACAACAGTTATGTTAATAGCCAAGTGACTTAAATAGAAACTTTCAAATAGTTCAATGACCATTTTTATGACTTTTTGAAGTTGAGTGACCAAAACATAAACTTACTAATAATTTAGTGAGCTTAGGTGTAGTTTTTCCTTAAAGTTATTAAGTGATTCAAATTTAAGTATTGTAATACACATGTCAAGAGCTTAGTGAGCTGATTTTTCTTTTTTACTTTTCAAAATTGGGTAAATTGCACGGTTATTTTTTTTTTTTTGTCTTTTTTATCACCGGACTATTAAGTTAGTAACGGGAAACTGATGTGTCTTTTTTTTTAAATTGATATAATTACAAATTAATCCCTTAATATTACACATTATGCCAATTTGCTCATTATTCTAAAAAAATCAGAATTTATATTTTAAATAAATCGAAGTTGATTTAATTCACCCATCCCAGCTATGACGTTGTGGCTTTTAGAACAAAAATAAAAGAAAATGAAAACTAAAAGTTCCCTTGATTAAAAGTGGAAGAAACCAAAAACTTCCCAAGATTCTTCCTATCGAGTATCCATTTCAAAGTTTCCTTCTTTAAATTAACTTCATTCCTTATCGTAACCGCCTTTTGATGCTCAATATACAGAACTAGAGGTGGCGGCATCGTCAATTGGCTAGGGTTTATGTACGGATTGCCTCGATGGTGATGACTATTAAGTTGTTTGAGAGGAGAACACAGAGAAAGGAAATGAAAACAGAGGAATATAGAAGAGCGAAAGTTAAGAGAGGAGAGAAACTTTGGATCGAAGATAAAGGAATGTTAGAGTTTTCAAAATTTTATAATTGTTTTTAATTCTTTGGAAAATATTTATGTATTGTTTGAATTTTAGAATCAAAACAAAATTGACACAAATGGACTAATTTTTTAGAGTTGGGATCAAATTGATATAATGTGTAAAATTGATAGTTAAATTCGTTATTATACTATTTTAAAAAAAAAGCATAGTCATTTTTTGTTACTAATTTAACGGTCGGGTGATAAAAAAAAGAAGAAGATAAAATTGAAAATATTAGTAATTATTTTGTAACTTTTTATAGTTGAGTGACTAAAAAAATTTATCAATAGTTGCGTGACTACAAGTGCAGTTTACCCTTTAAATTTTGAATTAGTAAAAATATTTCAATTTAACCTAAAATTTAAACACGAAAATGAAATACTTTTTTAATTAAATAATAAAAAACAACTAGTTATACATAAATCATAATTATTTGATATATTAGTGATAAAAATTTTTAACTTTACAAAGAGGATTAAAATTTTACATGTGTTCTTAAGTTATATTCAGAATATTAAAATAAATAAATAAAATTTGTGACAAAATTTCAATTCCCATAAAATTAAAAGTTTCCACCACATGTGTACTAAATAATTACCTATTTACTAAAGAGAATTTATTTTCCATACTTTACCATACTTTACCATACTTTTTGCACCATTTGATTTTGTAGATTCGGGCAGTGGTAGATTTTTGGATTAAGTTTTGGGAGCCCTAATTAAAAAAATTTTAAAAGGGAAATCATAATTTTCCAAAATTTTGAGGGGAGGGACACCCATTAAACAGTTCTGTCTCTCAAGCTAAACATCTTTAAACTTTTAATCTAAAATTTGTTAGTTGATTTGAAACAATTTATCTTTTATTGAAATTTTATTTTTGGTCGAGAGTAAAGTATTTATGGTTGATAGCAGTGAAACGTGATTAGATATTTAATTTTAATATATAAGAGTATTAAATTTTGGATTTTTTACATCAACAATATAAAATAAATAAATAAATACTAGAATAAGATACGTGAATTAATATTCACGAAACTAGACAAAGACAATAGTAAATAACTGGTGCCGCCTGACCAATTGGCGGCATTGCTTTCCTCTTTAAAAAAATTAATATTTTTAGTGCAACCTGACCAATTGGCGGCACTTGTAACGAGTTTTTTTAACAGTATACGCATAAAAATAAAAAATATATTTTTTTATTGGTGCCGCCTATGTGTCAGGCGGCACCCTATTATCTTTAATAAAATATTTTTTAAGCTAAAAAAAAACACTGATATAATAAAATTTTATCGGGTATTAGAACCCGAACCGTAGCCGACGGATCACATCAGCTCGGTGGCACCGGCCTGATGGCCTCCCACCGATGTGATCCATCGGCCACGGTTTTAGTTCCAATACCCGATAAATTTATTACATTAGATTTTTTTTTTTCAAGTTCAAAAAATATATAATATAAATATTATATTTATTATTATAAAAGGGGTTGGTTTGGTTCCCAACCCCCACAAATCTAAGGTAAAGAAAAAAAAACATGAGTTTGAAGTTGCTGCTAACGTATTTTTTTTTTTAGTATAATTAGTTATTTTAATAAAGCATGTAATTTTGTTAAAAAGTTAGTACTCACTTATTATCCTCGAAAATCAAAGTATGTTATAATTTTTTTTAGTATAATTAGTTATATTAGTAGATGTTTAGTATTAAGGTATGATATTTATGTTAAAAGGTTAATATTAATTGTTTGTATCTTTAATTTTTATTTTATATTTCAAGCACTTAGATGGTCTCTCCTTCCCTCCCACATATTAAGGTGTTAGAAAAAAAATAGGTATGTATTTTTTTCTAATAGTATAATAATTATTAATAGTTTAGAATTGTGTTAAAAGTTTAATTCTTTCTATAATAATATGTTAACTTTGGAAAAAAAACAATTAAAATTGTGTTAGTTTAGATAATTGTATAGAACTATATATTTTTTATTTGTTAGTATTGCAATTTTGAGTGAGATGGACATTGACCGTTAGGAGTACCCGCAACGTGAAAGAAGGCCAGCACAGTGATACACCCCACGGACAACCCCGTCAAACCATAGATTTTTATGGTTTTAATTCAAATAATTTGGTTTATTGTAATGTTCCGTTTATTTAAAATTTGACATATTTTATTCCAAGCTAAAGTTTGTCTCATGTTAATGAAAATGTTTGAAATAAGTTCATGCAAAAATACGTGCCCATCAAGTTCTTCACGTTCATGAAATGTTTTACAAGTTCATGAAAATAAGTGAAGTTGATACAAGAATCAAAATTCAATAAAAAATAGATACATAATGCAAATATTTGTAAATAATTGAAGTTGATACAAGAACGAAAATTCAACACATAATTTACATTCTATTCGACCGAGACGATTCTCCTGGGTGGTAGTTTCGATGCGAGCATTTGCTTCGATTATGACCCACTAATCTGCACATGCCACAATGTTTAGTGTCGACTCTTTCCCTTATGTCCATGTTATTTATTATTCGAGTGACATGTGGGCAACTTCTAGGCTTTTTACGGAGATTACAGTCTGGGACCAACTTGAAAGTCAGCGGGGGAACTTCCCATATTGACACATCCCGCATTGTTGGGAACTCGTTTCCCCAAATACATAATGTGTGTTCCAATGTGTATACCTCATCGATATATTGTTCGACATTGATAGAGGCATTAGCACATGCTGTAACGATGTGCGTACACGAGTAATGAAGTGTCTAGAATTTCCTACAGTCGCATCGCCTATTTAGAAGATCAACTCCGTATAACCTAGGTGGGATACCCAGTCGACAACCAATGGTCTCTATCACCTGAAATGTTTTATAATGTCGAGAATATAATTGAACTTTTAGGGACTTCTCTGTTTGATTATTGACTGCCATTGCCTTCCTAACCGCCTCAATGTGCACGAACACTGCATTCATTTGATTTACTTGTCTGAGCCTCATTGTCAGCATCAATGTGGTCATCTAGTAGAAAGTAGTTGAGAATACAAATGCAATTGTGAGATATCGTGTACATCTCAATATCACGTTAACAACCTCTGCCAGACTGGTGGTCATATGATCATATCTCAAACTATTATTGAAACTTTGAGCCCATTGTCAGGGCTCCATACTCCCAAACCACTCCTATAATGCAGTATTCTTTTGATCATGCATATCAGCTTCGAGGTCAGCCCATCTCCGTTTAAACTGATGTGGCTCCACCTTATACCCTGAACCATTACAACATGTTACGTGTCATTTGGCAAAATCTAAACATATGAAAAAAAAAATTAGACAAATAATTACCCATCTTTACAACATGTCTTCGCCAATCCGTATTCTTGAATTCCTTGTGGAAGTTCATTGCAATGTGTCTGACGCAGTAGACAGATCTCCATGGAACACCCGAACGCTTAATTGCAGTAACTAGACCCTTTGTTCCCTCGGAAATGATGCAAACGTTGTCTTGAGTGACAACATATCTCCACAAGTTCTCCACGAAAAATTCTCATGACTCCGAGTTCTTTCCTTTGATAATGGAAAATGCTATTAGTAGAATGTTCTGGTTCCCATCTTGTGCAACTGCAATGAGGAGGATCTGCGTATATTTCCCATATAGTTAGGTCTCATCAACCTGCACAAGTGGCTTACAGTGGGGAAAGACCCGAATGCATTGACTGAATGTCCAAAACATACGGTAAAAAGTTCTTTTCTCCAGATGTAGTTGGTTGCCCTGGTCGTGATAAGGCAACATCTGGAACTCAACAATAGTCTTTGGAATGTACTCTCACATTGCCGCAATCCACCCTTGGAGTTTGTTGTATGACGCATCCCAATTTTCGTACAACTAATCCATGACCATCTGTTTAGCCAACCATGCCTTCCGATATGCAACTCAGTAGTGGAACCGTTCTTGCATTTTAGTAATCAGGAACGATACAACAATGGTGAGGTCGTCTTTAACCATTTCTAATATGCAGTTGCAGATGGTTTCTGAATCAAGCTTGCGGTGGTCCTGCGTCATACAAGCAGAAGTGCATGTATGAGGCCCAACATATTTTCATATCTCTCACTATTGGGACCTCTGTATAAATACAGCTCATACCAGCCACTTGCCCCCTTTTATTAATTTCCAGCACTCACCAACATAGATCATCGGTTTAGAGTCAACCACCCTGTAGTCGGCAGACACCTTCAAACTATAGCGCTTGATGGCATTGACACACTTTTCTTTTCTCGAGAATCTTTGACCCACGAACAACTATTCCAATTCAGGATCTTCTAACATCAAGTGAACAGGTATGATGCCTAGGTACTCGGGGAACTCAGAAGCATGTGCCGTATCGGGATCAACGATTGACATATAGGCCTCGGGATCATTGCGTATGACGATGCCACGGCTCGAGTTTCTGACCGAAGGGGCGTGATAATTTCCATTATTTGATCCTTCGTCGTCGATATCGTCTAGTTGATGAGTCACTAAACTAACTAAAATTACGATAAAGGCCAGCGCACCTATCGAATAATAGTATAGCTATGGTGAGTTGAGAATATCATTCCATGAGGACTAAAAGTACTAGTAATAATTGATTTTCTATTATTTAGCCGACAAATTAATAACATTGATATTAATCTAAAATTAACTAAACTAATTACTAAGAACGCGACAGAGAATGAGTTAAGAAAATAATCGAATAAACCAATGAGATAGACAATACCCAGGAAGGAATCCACCTAGATTTCACTTATTTTTCTGAATCTGAATTAAACAATATACTCACTTGTGCCTTGATCCATAGAAATCCCCAATTTATGTTACTATCTCTTTCGAGAGTAAGAACAATTGACTAGGTTGATTAATTGAAATCTCTTTCTAATTAAAACCCTATTGTCGCATTAACTCAATCTATGGATTCCCCTATTAGATTTGATTCTAATCTGGGATTGCATGCAACTCCACTCAATTATGCTAGATCTACTCTTAAACAAGGACTTTTGCTCCACTGAATAAGCACATTTAACATGAATCAATATCTTGAAAATATCAACACGAAGTAAGCATACATAATTGAGAACAAGAAATCAAGTATTTATCATGTAAATAAAAAATTAAATAACAAGATCTATAATAGGTTTCATCCTCCCTAGGTATCTAGAGAATTTAGTTCATAATCTGGAAGAGAAACATCTCAAAATTAGAATAACAACAAGACATAAGAAACCCAATAAAACTTCGAAGGAAATTTGAATGGAGATATTCAATATTGAAGGAAATCTGCTTCTGAGTTGATTCCGACGGTGTTCTTCGAGTAATTTCTTTGTTCTTATCTGTGTGCCCTCTTAGTCCTCTTCTAATATGTATTTATAAACTTTAGAATGCTCAGAAACCCTAAAAATTGGGTTTTTCTAGGTAAAGAAGTAGGGTTTGAAATCAACACGGGCAGACACATGGGCATGTCGCCAGCCCGTGTGAAAATGCCCAGGTCGTGTGGTTTCTGAAAACAGCTCTTTTTGTCCAATTTTGGCCTGTTTTTGGTTCCTTTCACTTCCCTATGCTCACCTAAGTATAGAAACATAAATTTAAAGGATTAGGAGCATTAAATTCACTAATTCACATAATAAATCATCCAAAAACATGCTAAGCATGAGATTAAAAAATGTTACTTTTATGGTTTATCAAATATCTCCACACTTAAGTGTTTGCTTGTCCTCAAGCAAAATCCTCAACTCACAATTAAAATTAAAATTTCTCAACTCATAATTCTCATCAATAATGTTTTGTCATAATTCACAAATAATCATACATTGATAATTCAACTAAAAGAGTATTAAAGATTCAAACAATCTAAGTTAAGCATTTTTAAATCATGAAAACATAGGTATTTCCTCATATCTAAATAATTTCCTTTAATTCAAAATCGACAAAAATTGACATCCTCACTAAAGATTCACTCAAATCACTCAAAGTGTTAAGGTTCAAAAATAAGCACTCAATAGTCAAACATGAAAAGTCATTGCCATAGGCTTACATGAAAATCAAATCTCCACCACTATAAAATGAGATGATACACAAATCAAAAGGTCTTTAAGAGGTTGCAATGGAGCTTAGGTTAAATGTGTGGAGAAAGGCTAAAAAAGAGGGTTAGAATCGAGATCGAATTGATAAATTACCAAACTAGAAAAAATAACAAATACTGAATTACAAATAATTACATCAATCGAAACTATTCAAGAATAACACGAGCTTCTTCTCAAAAATATGATTTTAACTGTTCAAGCTCAATTAACAAAGAACTAAATAACTATATATGAATTTTTATTTTTATTTTTTTCAGATGATTTTTTAAATATGTAAATAAGAAGAAATAATTCAGCAACTTAATCAAAAGGCTTAATCAGTCAATTAACCAAATCAAGTCTCGATAAAAATGGAGTCAATAAAATGGGAAAAATTCTCAATGAACAAAAAATGAGTTATGGGTTATCATTAATGGGTAAATCAAGAAACAGTGTGTTAGGCTCAAAGGGGTTTGCTAAGGGTTAATTATGAAGGTAGACTTTTTATGGGATAAGTGGGTTAAAACCTAAGTGCCTTTATCATATCAGTATATCAAATCAAAGGTGTGGTCTCGACATGTATAATCGAAGCAAGTTCTAGAATAACAAATCAATATTGACACACCCATAACAAATAATAAAATGAGCAAGAAAAGTGTATGCTCTAAAGGCTCGAAATCTCACAAAAAATTATGGTTTTTGATATCAATCTTGCAAATCTCAAACTTCAAGGTAATACCTCAATTCAGGGAAACAACCTAAAATTTTTAATTCTGAAGATAGACTTATCATGCTTGGTTCTCTCATGTCTTAAAGTTTAAACAATCAATGCACAAATATCTATAAATTTAATCTAAAACATATCAATGATAATCACAAATCGATAAGAATTCATTCTAATAGTAATATGAGAAAATTACTTGAACACAAGAAATAATTTAGGGATTTTCTAATAATCATATAAATAACCTCTCCACACTTAAGATATACATTGTCCTCAATGTACAAACAAAAATAATCACAGTAGAAATAGAATATCATAAGAGAGGGAGAGAACTGAAACTGCCCTGAATATTGGATGAAATCCTCAAAAAAGTGAAAAGAGGAATTGTAGATAAATCTAAATGTAGTGCACGATTCTGAGCAACTAATAAGAAAATAAACAAAAATAGTGAAGAAGATTAAAGGGTTATACTCGATTAGAAACAACCATAAAATAAAATATAGTTCAAAAGATAAAAACAAAATAAGTCTAAGAAAATAAAAATAAACATAAAAATTAAAAAACAAATAAATGAAAAAAAAAAAGGAAAAGGAAATAAAACAAATAGACTCAATGGTCCTCATCATCAGACATGTCGGTGTTGTGAGTTGTCGGTGCTGGAGAGGAGATATGGAAATGCTGACAAATCCGCTGCAATGTCACGTCAAGACTGTCGAACCTCTGAGTACAGTACTGCTCAAAGCGAATGAACCGCTCTAAGATGTCTTTTGAAGTAGAAGTAGAAGGAATATGGCGGTGACTCGAAGATAGAGGCTGTGGTGGGTCTTCGTGATAGGGAGGGACATCATCAGTGAAGTCATTGGGTTTATTTTGAGCGTCAGAATGAAACAATCGATACTGAGGGGGATCCACTCCACGACGCCACTCGATCATCCTCATATGTATCATGCTCGAGATTCCTTGAGGGGACATCTGGCTGACTAGTGTGAGTGTAGTGGACTGCTCTGGTGTGTTTAGGAGACTGAAGTGTCGAGCAAGGCGAGTCACATAAGGGCCTAAATAGATGGGGCCCTTCCTATGGCGGTCAGTTTAATGGCGGAAGGCTAAGGCGATGAAGTACACCAAGTCAAATATATGCCTAGTGGCTATGCTCCATAAAAAGTATGCATCATGAGTACTAACAACTCCGATGCTCTCCCTCCTACTGGTTAGAGAGTGAGCTAAAAGTGCATAAAAGTACCGTAAAGCTGGAGGGAGAGAAGTCGCCTTTGAGCAACTCGCGTCATAGGGTGTTTGACTCACTGTAAGCTCAGTCCACCAACAAGATGGAGCGTAATGGATGTGCCGATGTAGATGAAGAAAGTTCTCAGCACTCATGAATTCCTCGGTGTAAAGTCTTATAGCAGCGTCGAACTCGGGAACACTCATCTAACGCACCAAACCACCAACTCAGAAAGTGATGGTGCCTGGGTTGTCATGAGTCGTCATGACCTGCTGTAGAAGAAATGTCGCGCAAAACTCCAAAGTAAGCTCCATGTAGGTGGGCTCGATGATGGAGAAGAATCTATCCTACGGAGCTGTGGTAATGAAGGTGAAAACATCGTCAGCTACGCGGACCTACTCCAACGCAGCCCAATCGATATAGTGGCCTAGCCCGAGTGGTCGTATTTAAAAGAGCTGATATAAATCCTCTTAGGGGCTCGTCGAAAATTGAAGATAAGGGTGGCGGGCCTCGGCTGAAGCTCTCAAGGATGAGGTCGCACCATGGGTCTTTCGCTTTTTCGAAGCGGGGACGGCGACCTTAGACTTGTCGCGTGTGTTCATTATAGTGTATCTGCAATAAAGCAATCAAATAAATTCAATGAACAAATCAACATAATAGATGCAAGCTAATAGAAAACAAGAATCTAAGTTAAGCTCAACATTTGGACTAATAAAGAAATGGATTGTGATCATAAGAAAAGTAATAAGCAGAATGTTAAATTCAAACAAGAACAAAATAAGACTAAATACATCTAATAATGAACAATGAATAATCAAGAATAGTATGAATAGAATAAAAATAAAATCAACTAAACAAACTAACTGCTTAATAAAGAATAAAATAAAAGAAAGTAAAATCAAATTAAAACAAATAGTCAAAATTTCCAGACTCAAGAAGAAACATGAAATCAACTGTAAAATAAGTAAAACAGTAAGAATAAATAATAAAAATAAAAATAAAATAATATGAAATAAAGAAATAAACAAAGAAATAATAAGAATAATAAGAATAATAATAGAGTAAATAGATGTAACCAACGGTGGTAGGGTGGTGGTCGGAGGCAGAGGCGCGGCGGTCATCGGTGGCCGAACGGTGGGGGTTGTCCATGAGGGAGTACGACAGAGGCGGCTATTTTGGGGAAGGGGAAGAAGGGAAAAATGTGAGGGAAAGGGGGTTCGAGGCTTATAGGACGTCGATGAGGAAAAAAAAAGAAGGCTTGTGGCATGGGGTTGGGAGTGTTGTTGGCTGGTCGGTGCGAGCAGGTGGGGGTGGTGGAGAGGGAGGCCGAGGGAAAGATGGGAGAAAGGAAGGGAAAGAATGGGGGAAGGGTGCTGTTCGTGAAAGAGGGATAAGGGGTGAAGGACGGAGGTGTGCGTCAAGGATGGGGCAACGAGAACGGCGTGGGAGTGGGTGGTGGCCGAATGGTGAGAAGGGAGAAGGGACGACGGCGGCTTTGGGAAGGTGGGGAATGAAGAAGACAAAGCAAGAAAGGAAAAAAATGAAAAGGGGATTAGGGTTTAAATAGGTAACACGGTCATGTGAGGCCCGTGTTGGGCCACACGATTGTGTCACACACCTGTGTGGTCCTTGTTTAGCCCGTGTACGTTTTAAAATCGTAGGTCCAATCTTTACACGGCCTCGAACATACCCGTATGTCTAAGCCACACGGCCGTGTCGCATGGCAGTGTGTAACCTTTTTCACTTCTCCCACGCCCGTGTGACCTTCCACATTCCCATGTGTCTCACTCGTGTCTCGTACATGGCCGTGTGTCTTGCACGTGTAACTCTCTAACTTGTTTTAAAATTGAAAAATTTAGCTCCAGGTTTCACACGGCTTAGGCGCCTGTGTGTCCAGGCTGTGTGGTCCACACGGCCGTGTCACATGCCCGTGTGGACTATTTTAGCCCATGTCTCTGTTGATTTTTGAAAAATTAAGTCCCAAGATCCACACAGCCAATGACACACCCGTGTGTCCAAGCTGTGTGGGTCACACGGCCGTGTCTCCAGGCCGTGCAACTCACTGTCGATTCTCTTTAAATTTTAAAACTAAGTCTTAGGGTCCACACGGCCAAGGACACGCATGTGCGTCTAGGCCGTGTGGGATAAAAAAAACATTTTTTTATTAAATTAATTTTAAAAAAAATATCGTGAGATGAAGTTAAGAAATTAGCAATGTTAACGCTCGAGTTGCCTCCCGAGAAGCACTTACTTAAAGTCTAAGCTTGATTTACCTCGTTATTCGCACGGTTATGGTGGTTTGTAGAGTCGAAACTCCTCTTTCTCGCTGTCAATTCTATTAAAAAAATAAGGTTTGATTCGAGTAATATTTACATTAAAAGTGCCGAATTTAGAATGATTTACCTCAATTGTGCCATATGGGAAGACATTTAGTACAGCAAAAGGAGTTGCTCTGTTGGCATTAAACTCTGAAGTGACAATTCCAAGGTCCGTTTTATCCAACAACACCTCGTTCCCAACCTTAAAATAGTTCGTTCCATCCTTAAGCTCGTCATGGCATCGCTTCGGTTCTGCATCGTATATTTGGAGTTTCTCCTTGACATGTGTCTGCCATTCTTCTAGTTCATCAATTTGCAGCATTCGTTCTTCATGAGTTGTTCTATTTTCATCGCATAAGTTGGAACGTGGTTCTATCATGTTTTTTCGAGGGGTTTCCTGTAAATAAGGTTGAGCCACAATGTTATTCATATTAACAGAACTCATATAATAATCTCGATCACTAGGTGTCTTAATCGAATCACGAGCTTGGAGTTTAATCGTGTCATCACCTACCCAAAGTATTAATTCTCCTGTACCAACATCAATAATGGTTCTGGCAGTTGCTAAAAAGGGTCATCCTAAAATCAAGGGTACGCCACTATCCTCATCCATGTCTAAAATAACAAAATCAACTGGGAATATGAATTTATCAATTTTCACAAGTACGTCTTCAACAATACCCCTAGGAAATCTAATGGTTCTATCTGCTAATTGAATACTCATCCTAGTTTGTTTAGGTTTCCGAAGACCTAGTTGTTTAAATATTTTATAGGGCATGACATTAATACTTGCCCCTAAATTAGCCAAAGCATTGTTAACATTTAAACTACCAATTAAACAAGGAATAGTAAAACTCCCTGGATCTTTGAATTTGTTGGGTATTTTATTCTACAAGATAGCTAAGCAAACTGCATTTAGCTTTACGTGCAACGAATCATCTAACTTCCGTTTGTTTTTGAAAAACTCCTTTAAAATTTTAATTGAATTGGGCATCTGCGAAAGGGCTTCAATAAACAGTAAGTTAATATGTAACTTTTTTCAAAAGTTTAAAAAATTTACCAAATTGTTCGTTTGTGTGGTCTTTATTTGTCGCGTTGGGATGGCGCACGAGGTTTATATTCCTTACGGACCGATTTTTGCTTATCTTGACTTACCTCAACCTCACCTTTACTTACCACATTTTTTTTCCTCGGTTCTTGTTCAAATTCAACTAACCCTTCTCATCTCGAACAGTAATTGCATGAGGCTGCTTTCTTGGGTTAGCTTCAGTGTTACTAGGCAAGCTACCTTGTGGTCTTTCTAAAATCAACTTAGCAAGCTGTCCTATTTGGTTTTCGAGCCCTTGAATCGACGCTTGTTGATCTTTAAGTGTCGTTTCAGTGTTTTGAAAGCGAGTTTCTGACACCGTAATAAACTTCGTCAACATCTCCTCAAGGTTCGGCTTCTTCTCTTGCTGGTAAGGTTGTTGAAAGCCTGGAGGGAGTTGTGGTCACTGGTTTCCTTGACCACCCCAAAAGAAATTGGGATGGTTCCTCCAACCTACATTATAAGTGTTACTATAAGGATTATTTTGAGACCTAGGATTATTACCTACATAGTAAACTTGTTCGTTCTCTGTGCTAGGACTGTGGGGTAAATATTCTAGATTGTTCATTCCTCCTCCTTTCATATCATATTGCATCACCGGATGTACCTGCGTAGAAACACATAAACCATCAATTTTCTTATTTAATTGTTCTACCTGGTTTGATAACATGGTGACTACATCTAGATTGAAAACACCAGCTACTCTGTTAGGTTTCTTCCTCATGACTTGTCATTGATAATTATTCAAAGACATCTCTTTTATAAACTCATAAGCCACTTCAGGTGTTTTATTATTCAGAGTACCATCGGCTGCTGCATCAATCAATTGCTTCGTTGAGGGATTCAAACCGTTATAGAAGGTTTAAACCTGTAGCCATAAAGGTAACCCATGGTGAGGGCACCTTCTCAATAAATCCTTATACCTCTCTCATGTATCATAAAAGGTCTCTAAGTCCATCTATACAAAGGAAGAGATATCATTCCTTAACTTAGCTGTCTTAGCCGGTATGAAGTATTTCAGCAAAAATTTCTCGGTCATTTGGTCCCATGTAGTGATAAAAACTTGTGGTAAGGAGTTCAACCACTATTTATCTTTATTTTGAAAAGGGAAATAATCGTAGGCGAATGGCGTCATCAGAAATGCCGTTAATTTTGAAAATGTCATAGAATTACAGAAAATTAGCCAAATGAGTATTTGGACCTTTCATATTGCAAACCATCGAACTGAATAAATTGTTGAATCATCTGAATAATGTTCGGCTTCAGTTCAAAATTATTCGCAGCTATGGCAGGTCTCACAATACTTGATTCAACCCCAGTTAGAGTGGGCTTCGCATAACCGTACATAGTACGAGGAGCAAGATTCAGATTTGTCGAATTCGCAGCAACCATGGGAAGTAGCTGATTATTCTAATTTTCAGTCATCTCCTCAATAATAATTATCACATCCTCTTGTTCATCCACTGCACTTTGTCGACTCCATTTTTCTTCTTTATGGTTTCTGCGAGCCGTGCTTTCAATTTTGCTATCAAATACAAAAGTCCCGACGGGTTTCTTCTAGTCATAAACTAAAGGAACCTGCCAAAAGCAAATAAAAGAAAAATTAGAAAAAAAAATAAAATGCAATAAAAATAAAAATGGCTAAATTAATAAAAATCGAGTGTTCCTAATATTTTAGTCCCCAGCAATGGCGCCAAAAACTTGATGAGTCACTAAACTAACTAAAATTACGATAAAGGTAAGTGCACCTATCGAATAATAGTATAACTATGGTGAGTCGGGAATATCATATCCACGAAGACTAAAAGTACAGTAATAACTATTTTTCTATTATTTAGCTTACAAATAAATGAGATTGATTTTAATCTAAAATTAACTAAACTAATTACTAAGATCGCGACAAAGAATGAGTTAAGAAAATAATCGAATAAACCAATGAGATAGACAATACCCAGGAAGGAATCCACCTAGACTTCGCTTATTATTCTGAATCTGAATTAAATGATATATTCGCTTGTGCCTTGATCTGTAGAAATCCCTAATTTATGTTAATATCTCTTTCGAGAATAAGAATAATTGGCTCTAGGTTGATTAATTGAAATCTCTTTCTAATTAAAACCCCTATTGTCGCATTAACTCGATCTATAGATTCCCCTATTAGATTTGACTCTAATCCAGTAGATTTATGTCGTCCTATTTCTAGGATTGCATGAAAATCCACTCAATTATGCTAGATCTACTCTTAAATAGTGACTTTTGCTCTGCTGAATAAGCACATTTAACATGAATCAATATCCTAAAAATATCAAAACACAAAGTAAGCATACATAGTTGAGAACAAGAAATCAAGTATTTAATGTAAATCAGAAATTAAATAACAAGATCCATCATAGGTTTCATCCTCTCTAGGTATCTAGGGAATTTAGTTCATAATTTGGGAGGGAAACATCTCAAAATTAGAATAACAACAAGACATAAGAAACCCAATAGAACTTCAAAGGAAATTTGAATAGAGATCTTAAATTTTGAAGGAGATTTGCTGATATAAACCAGCTTGGTGAAGTTGAGTCGTGTAACAGCTTGATTCAGGGGCTAGTCATAACAATGGTCTCGAGACCACTAATCCGGGGTCGGAGAAAATTTATTTTAATTTTATTTTATGAGTTATAGTATGATTATAAGGGTGCATGAAAATTTTGGTACTTTAATTTTAGCTATTTCATGCTTAATCGCAAAAAATGACTAAATCGCATAAAGTGCAAAAGTTCTATTTTATTTGCTAGAGGTGCCAAATAGCCATAGAATATTAATTGGAGGTCCTTAAAGTGCAAATAGGCCATGGGGGGAGTAATGGCCGACCATAGGGGACAAAGAATAGACTTTGTCATTTGGTTAGGTGAAATTTGGTGATAAAAATGAGCAGCAAAAATGGGGTTGAGAACTCAAAATTTCAGCCAAGCTTTCCTCTTTGAAAGTAAGTGATTTTGGTGACCTTTCTTGAAAATTTTTGTACTTTTGGAACACCTAAAGCTTAAGCTAGCTAATGAGAGGACCATTTTGCAAAATGGTTAAGAGCCTAGGGACTTGTCATGATAGAGTTCATGTTGTTTGCTGCATTTTTATGGAAGAAAATGAGTCTTAGTTGTTAGATGAACAACTTTTGTGAAAGGTGTTACCATGAAAACACCAAAAAGGACCTTTTTTGTAAAAGTTGTGAAATAGATGGTAAATGTGTGTAAAAGTTGAAATCTTGAGTTGCTATAGGAGGAAATATGAATCGGCTAGGCTTGATTAACAGAGAAATTAGATGAAAATCGATATACGAGCCTAGGGGCAAAAATTGTAATTTTGCCAAAGTCTAAGGGCAAAATGGTAATTTTGCTAAATTTTGAAATGTATTGATTAGTGTGGAGATTAAATGAGTAAATTTTATTGTTTTAGATCAAAGTAAACGAGGTTCGGACCAAGAACGAGAGAAAAGAGAAATATGGACAATTAGGTCCCTTTTTACTTTTTCGCTATCGAGGTAAGTTCGTGTGCTAATAATGCAACTACAAGTGAAGTATTTAATATTTCGATGTAGTATGAATTGTATATTGACTCTATGAATATGTTAAATACATTTTGACGAGATGTCAAGAATTGAAAGTCTTCAATTGAATCTAAGAATAGAGGGAATGCAAATATCATGATACTATGATAATTAAGGTTCCGTGTAAGACCATATTTGAAATATGACCTCGGTGTGAGATTTCGTATAAGACCATGCCAGGGAAATGGCATTGATATGATATTTTATGTAAGATCCTATTGGGGGTATGATGTTGATATGATGCTATATGTATGAGACTTAAGAGTACTCTTTAGCATTTTGAATGATTCAACAGGTATGTTGAAAATGAGGAAGTATGTGGTTATATCATGAGAGGTACAGGTATGTGCCCAGAACTCACTTGAGGTGAATTCGGTATATGAGGAAACCATGGTGAGTCATGTGTAAACGATGCACCCTGATTGCATATGTTATATTTATTAATGCATTACGTGAATGCGAATGATTATTGTAGAAATCTATTTAAGAATGATAGTGTATGAGGATATTTCCAGATGAACATTCGAAATAGGAAAAATGTATGTGGATAAGTATCCGTGAATATGTAATAATGGTGGGCTATGTGCGATACCACCTTATTAATTTAGCGATGGGCTGTGTGCGTTACCATCGCCAATATTATCAATGGTGGGTTGTGTGTGATGCCACCTTATTATTTGTTACCGATGGGCTGTGTGCGATACCATCATGCTTAGTTTTAATGGTGGGCTATTTGTGATACCACCTTATTAATTATTGAATGGTGGGCTGTATATGAAACCACCGAGTATTTATTATTCTTCTGAGGTGATATTGAGAAACTTGACTAAGTGAAATTTGCATGTGGCTTTGTGGTGATAAATGCAGGGTATAAATGCAAGTAAAGATGAACAATGTTTTATGATATGAGTTTGTGATAGGTGAAAGTTTAGAATGAGTAAGCATTATGAATGATAGAATGGGTGTTCATAAGCTTGAGTGAAAATCTCATTATATTACCTTGTGGTTGAGTATAATAAATAAATGTCAATAGTTGCTTATCATTTGCATATGAACTTACTAATCGTTATTGCTTACTCCTCTTCCTTTCCTATCTCTTATAGGTTAACTTAACTAGCTCGGGTTGGAGACTGCCGTTGATGCTTTCACACTATCGAGCAATCACTTGGGCATAAGGTTTCAAGTCTTCTTGAGATATGGCATGTATAGGGATCTTATTTTGGTTTAATTAAGTCATAGTTAAAGTAGCCAAATGTGTTGGCCTAAAAGAGTTATGGGTTGGTTGAGTATAGCCATGGATGATGGCTCATGTCGATTGTAATGGTGCTAGTAATGTTTCTCCCTCATATATGGGAAGATAGTTTGATTTTCATGATTCAAATGTGATAATTCAATAGTTATAATTGATGATTTGAGAATGTTATGTGATGATGTGTGAATGTGTGCAAGTAAGGGTGGCTAAATGGCTTGGAAAATAGCCTTGAATTGGTCCACACGGGTAGGCACACGGGCGTGTGTCTAGACCGTGCGTGACACAACGGTCAGTCCCACAAGTGTGTGACTAGGCCGTGTGTCCCCTACATGTTAATGTTGTAAGTCAGTGTCGACCACGGGCTAGACTGTGCCTAGGCCGTGTGCCCCTTATAAGGTTGCTGACATCATAAACAGAATACCCAGGTTTTCACACATGGGTGAGAACATGAGAGTGTCCAGATCGTATGGAGAACACAGGCGTGTGCCCGGCCGTGTGAAAACCCCGGTAGGTTTGAAGTGAAAATAAATTCCACATGGGCTAGGAACATGGGCGTGTGTGACCACACGGCCTGCCCCCATGGGCGTATTCCATTTCACACGGGCGTGTGGCCCCTGTTTAGGTAAAAATTTTCTATGTGCGTGAAAGTTTCCGGTTTAATTCTGAGACCTTCCGAATGTATGTTTAAGGCCTCTTAGGCCCATGACAAGGATGTTATGCATATGAATGAAAAGTCTTAAGTTGGAAATGAAATTTTAAACCCAAAGTTGTATGTTCAAGCAAGTTAAGTCCGGTAATGCCTCGTACCCTATTTCGACATTGAATATGGGTAAGGGGTGTTACAAGTCGAGTCACTTGATTGCCCGATCGTCGACGAGAAGTTTCGTTCGTAATGTTGAAAGGGATATTTTAGCTAAGTAAAGCAGAAGTCCACAAAAGGGTAAGGACTTATATGTGAATAGAATAGGTTCGGTTTAACAAGAAAATACAGATAGGTAAATTCGGGATAATGGGTGGAATGGAAATCAAACTTAAACGTCAAGAATGATTCAACACTATGGAGAGTGTCACCCCGATTCTTATATTGTTTAAGGTGTTTGGATGGGTTGGTAGGAAGATAGGTGAACACCACACCAAATGAATGGTGATAAGTTCAAGAACAAGTTAGATAGATGCCACTAGCAAACTAGATAAGTCACTCGAGACGCGTACGAAATTTGAGAGGAAGTTAAGCTCACAGAAACAAAGTTTCATTCAAGTAAAATGGAAAAAGTCCTTTACAATTGAAAAATGATAAGTATTTATAGCCTAACATAAGGCTAGCTTAATGGACAATTAACATTGCTTAAAGACTAAGTATTCGGCTAGGAATATGCTAAATTAATCTAGAATAAAACTATTAAAATGCTAAGTTTATATTCAGCCACTTGAGACGCCAATGGACATGCTTAATGAGGAAGGAAATTCGACTGGATGAAGCTGAATGGCCTTGTCTAGATTCGGCTATGGCTTGAATAAAACATCCAATAGGTGCTTCTTGGACGAATAGTAACTTAGGGGATTCAATGAATCAGCAAACAATTCATGTAGCTAGACATGCATGCATTCTCCAATTCGTTGTAACTAGCTGTTCATGTATCATGCATCTGGCTTCCTTCATGAATTTGACTTAGAATTAAATTAGTAGCTACTCCTTGGCTGAATAGGTGCTGGGGAGACCAATAATCAGCACACCATGCATTGTAGGAAGACATGCATGAATCCTTCCTTACTTTGAATCTAGCCGTGCATGCACCTTGCATTTAATGCACTCATACATTCGGCTACACCAACAAAAGACATGAACCAATATTAAGGCAAGCCAAATTCGGATGAACCAAGTAATAACATATTTTAGACATACTAATTAACACTCTAATTAAATTAAGACATAATTATTATAAACTAGCTAACTTAATAAATTCGGCTAGCTCAACTAAGTGAAAACAATTTAATGAATTAATTGAGCTAGGAAATTTCAGACATGAGCTATAGCAAATTAATTAAAATAACACAAACATTTTATTTACTTTAAATGATTAAAGAGACGAGCTAAAAGTAAACTTGGTTGAGCTCAAACGAGCTTAAATGAGCTCAAATGAGCTGATTCGAGCTGGACGGAGCTCGAGGAGCTGAAGTTGTGCTAAAAATAGCTTGCACTAAGCTGCAAAGAGTTTTTAAAGTGCTGCCCCGAGCTCGATTCGTAGGGATATTGAACAGCGTTGTGAAGTCCTTGCTCAAGTTAGACAAGCTCCCAACCATGCTTACATCATTCCCCCCTTCTTCAAAACGACTTGTCCTCAAGTCGAGCCATTGGTTCACTCAAAAATATTTCCTATTATGCGGCTTTCCTTGGACAAATGGGGTGAACGGTCTCATGTAGACCTTTCCAAATTGACTTTCCAAATTCGGCAGTGAAGATGGCAAATGATTTAACTGAAATTGACAGCCATGAGTCAACAAAAAGTGATCCAAACAAACTTGTAAACCATGCATAATCGTATCAAGACAAGTATAATTCATGTAAAAGGGCAGATTCAAAACCATTTTTACAATCAAGCAAACAAAATGTCTTACTCGTCAATGCCTCATCAATTGTTCAAAACAAAAATGGATATGTTTTAAGGCATTCGAACATCTCAAATTGATTCTACAAGTCATTGTTTAAATAAATGGTATGCGAGCAATAAGTTAAAAAGTGTAAGTCATCACCACAAACAGGTAAATGAAAAGATCCACATGTTTCATGGTTTTGCACACTTGAACCTTGCAATCGCCGTTTGGCTATATTCTCCCCCACGCATTCATTAACATCACAATTATCATAAGCAAAAATCTTCTTATCATCAACCAACACAACTATATCATCTTCAAACAAAGATATACAGTTAACCACTGATGGGCGTCGAAACAACCAAAAATAATTCTTACAAAATAACTCTAAATAGTAGTAAGAGTGGTATTAGGGTCGAGTCCACAAGGATTGGATGTTATTATCAACTTTTGTGTTTATCTCGTGAATAAGACGCTTTTCGTGTCAAAGGTCGTGGCAAAGGTCATGGCCACGAATCCAAACGAACCTGCTGAAAAATAAATAAATCAGGGGGTTTTAAAATGTTTAAAAACTAAATAATTGAAATAGTATAAATAAATAATTAAATAAATTAGAAATCAAATTGAAAATTAAATTCGGATCTTGTAATCAAAGAAAATAAGCCTTAGCCTTAGACTCAGTAAATTTCGTGTTAAGAATCGATTCTCGAAAATTGATCTTCTCCTCCAAACGATAAGCTAATTAGAGTGATTAAGAACGTCCTAACCGCCAATTCTTCCTCTCGTAGCTGATCCCGGTACATGTGTTCCCGATTGAAGATTCCAGTAGCCTTGCGTTCTGGAAACACAAAAATTTACGGGTTTTTACATGCTTTTTTTAACTTAGAATCATGCTATTTCGGTTAAATTCTTGTCGAAAAATAATTAAATATTATAAAATAATTAAATTGTGTTTAAAATATGAACATGATGAATTTTAATTAATTTTATAGTTAATTTTGATTAATTTTGACTATCTTCGACAGATTCGCACAAAGAGCGAAAATTGGCTCGGCAGACACTGCTCGAAGAATAAAACCGAGAAGCAATTTAAAGTATCGAGGAAAATTTATTTCCGACCTAAGATGGTCCAAAAATGTGTGTTAATTCATAATATAATTAATTTTAATTTATTCCCAATTTAATTTGGGCTAAATAAATTATTATTAATTAATTATGGAAACTGGTTGAACCGGATTTAGTGAACCGAACCAGCCACCAATTGGGCTGCCTAGAACCGTCCATATGCTGACCCAAATCAGAATTTTAGCTGAATAAATAAGCTTGCAAAGAAGCCCTTGAAGAACTTTCAACCTTGTATTCAAACCCTTCTAAAAAATGTGGCTTTATGGATTTGCCTCAGGCTATTTTTAGCAAAGTTGAATCTCTCAACTTTTCCATGTGTGTGGCCGGCCAAGGGGAGTCTCTTTGGATGATGGAATTTTCTATTTTTATCAGCCACAATCAGCTATAAAAGCCACCCCTTGCTGATCATTCAACTCACCCCTCACACTCTCATTCTCTCTTCTCCTCTCTCACTTTCTCTCAACTTTCCCTTTCCATTTCCCCTTTTGTTCAAGTGCCGATTTCTTCTATTGGGAAAGAGATCCTCATAAGCCATTTTTGAGCAGCAATTAAAGTGTTCATAAGCCACCTTGATAGCCGAGGACAACAGAGAACGAAGAATGGAGCAATCAGTCAGCCACAGAGAAACACCGGATTTGCTTCTTGTTCCCTATCTCTTTAAATTTCGTTGTTGTTTTGAAAACCATGTTTATGAATATTTATGCTATTGAAATGGTTATCAATTCAGGTTGAATTTAATCTTTGTTGGGTTGATTATATTTTGCCTGCTTGAATTATCGAATTGTGTTTGTGCTGTTATAGGCCTCGGTAAGATGCTTGATTAAGTAAAATCATGCCTAAGTTATTCTTGTAATATTAATTGTTAGATAACTAATGAATTAATTATTAAATCGTATTAAAATTGTAATTAATTGACACAATACTTAATCAGTGCATGTTAATTCTTCTAAGGTAGCTGAAGTTTAAATTAGCATTGTATTCGGCAATACATATGCCTTGCATAACTTGGAAGATTATTATGATTAAACTGTTTCAAGGTAGAAATACTCTGTTACCTCATTTGATCTTTTATATGCTTGTGAAGATTGATTAGTCGCTTGGATTGACATTGAAAAATGTTCAAGAGATTGATTAATTTAATAAGTATGTATGAGCAGTAGTTAGAAAATTACTGAGTTGTCGTGAATTTGTTCGTAGCAGTATAAACATAAGTTTAATAATTCTACATTAAAGGAATGTAATTAATCCAACACAATTATATCATCTTGATTAAACCTTATTTGAATTCGTGCATTAGAACCTTTTTATTTTTTTTTACTTAGTTTTTAAACCTTAGTTTTTAATCATCTTTAAACCAAAATATTTTCCATCACCGAAGTATTTTAAAATCAATTTCATAAACATTACTTTTTACAGTCCATGTGGGTACGATAACTCGACATTTACTTGTCATTTTATTACTTGTTGTGATTGTGTAATCTTGCACATTTTCGTCATTCCAAGTTTTTGGCGCTGTTGCTGGGGACTTTTTTAAAAAAGCCATTATTTGTGAATATATTTTTACATTTTGATTTATTTATTTTTCTGTTTAAATCTTTATTTACGTAATTTTTCTGTGTTTATGAGTATTGACCAGATTATCGACTTACTCCCTGTGGACCCTGAAATAGAACGAACCTTTCGACAGCGAAGAAGACAAGCGAACCAGAGAAGGACCAAAGAGATGAACTTCGAGAATATGAATCAAGGAAACGGAGCAAACCTTGCTCAGAATTCTATCCTTATTACTGATGATAGGGATAGAGCTTTACGACGGTATGCTGTGCCAGTATTTAACGATCTTAATCTGGGTATTAGGAGACCCGAAATTGAGACACAACAATTCGAGCTGAAGTCAGTCATGTTCCAGATGCTTCAGACTGTGGGCCAATTCAGTGGAATGCCTACTAAAGATCCTCATCTTCACTTAAGACTATTTATGAAAGTGAGCTATTCTTTCAAGTTAGCCGGAGTACCTGAAGATGCATTACGACTGAAGTTGTTCCCATATTCGCTAAGGTACAGAGCTCATGCCTGATTGAACTTATTGCCACCAAACTCCATTTCCACATGCGAGTTAGCCATAAGATTCCTCATAAAGTATTTCCCGCCGAGCAAGAATGCCAAGTTGAGGAATGAGATCACTGCCTTCCAACAAATGGATGATGAGTCCCTATATGAGGCATGGGAAAGGTACAAAGAGTTATTACAAAAATACCCTCATCATGGAATCCCACATTGCATTCAACTTGAGACATTCTATAGTGGTCTCAATACTCACACGAGGATGGTAGTGGACGCCTCTGCTAATAGTGCTCTCCTTTCTAAATCATATAATGAGGCTTATGAAATTATTGAGAGGATTGCCAGCAACAATTATCAATGGCCAACCAATTGAGCAGTGTCAGGAAGATGATTCGTTGGAATGCATGAAGTGGACGCTCTCACTTCACTCGCATCTCAGGTATTTTCAATATCCTCAATGCTTAAGAATCTTACCACTAATGGGTCTAACAGTTTTGCAGCCCAACCACCTAACCAATTTGAGAATATAGCCTGTGTGTATTGTGGGGAAGGACATTTGTTTGAAGAATGTCCATCGAACCCCGAATCCGTATATTACATTGGTAACCAGAACCAAAACCGAGGGAGGCAAGGACTGCAATCCAACTTTTATAACTCATCGTGGCAAAATCACCCGAATTTTTCCTGGAGTAACCAAGGGGCTGGAACCAGTAACACTTACGCCCAACCTAGACCAACTTAGCTGCCTAGCTTCCCCCAGCAAGTTCAGAAACCAACCCAAGCAGAACCATCCAATAGCTTAGAGAATCTATTGAAGGCATATATGGCGAATAACGACGCCACTCTAAGGAATTTGGAGAATCAAGTGGGCCAGATTGCTACTGAACTCAGGAACAGACCACAAGGTGCTCTACCTAGTGACACGTAGAATTCGAGAAATCCAGGGAAGGAACATTGTAAAGCGTTGACATTGAGGAGCGGAAAGACAGTAAAGCCCAACACTGTCGAAGTTGAAAAGGAGCCAGCTGACGCTCAAGATTCAAAAGAAGTTCAACCAAGTGTTGAAATCCTAGTTTCACCAGAACCAGAATCTGCAAAACCTGACAAAGTAACCTCAGGACCAGCTAATTCTGATCAATTAACAACTTCGTTAGATGCAGAATTGCCGCCAAAGAAGAATCAACCAAAACCAGTTCCAGTAATGAAACCACCACCACCGTACCCTCAAAGACTTCAGAAGCAGAAGTAGGAGATTCAATTCAAGAAGTTCCTTGATGTACTCAAGCAACTTCACATCAACATCCCGTTGATTGAAGCACTTGAGCAAATGTCGAGCTACATCAAGTTCATGAAAGATATCTTGTCTAAGAAACGAAGACTTGGAGAATTTGAGACGGTATCTTCAAGATAAACTACGCCCAAAGTTGAAGGATCCTGGATGTTTTACCATACCGTGCAACATTGGAGCAACATATTGTGGTAAGGCATTATGTGACTTAGGTGCAAGTATAAACTTAATGCCTATGTCAATATTTAGGAAGTTGGGGATAGGAGAAATTAGACCAACTGCAGTTACACTTCAACTAGCAGATCGATCCTTAGCACATCCAGAAGGAAAAATTGAGGACGTATTGGTACGTGTAGATAAATTTATCTTTCCTGCTGACTTTGTAATTCTAGATTTTGAAGTAGACAAAGAAGTACCAATCATCCTAGGAAGGCCGTTCCTAGCAACTGGAAGGACCCTTATTGATGTGCAGAAGGGCGAGCTCACTATGCGTGTTCAGGATGATCAGGTAATATTTAACGTCTTTAAGTCTATGCGATTTCTTGACACAATTGATGATTGCTCTGCAGTGTCTGATTTAGAGGATTTAATAATGAAGAAGGAACTCAACTATGTTGAGGACCCACTGGAAAAATTTTTGACATCGGATCCCCTAAATGATGAAGAGGAGGATGGATACTTAGCTTTGCTAGAAGCTAATCAAAGGGGATTTATACTGCAATCCCGTTTTGAATCTTTAGAGTTAGAAAAGAGGGACTATTCCTAACCAAAAGCGTCGATCAATGAGAAAACTAAGTTAGAACTCAAGGTATTACCTTCTCATTTAAAATACATTTATTTAGGTAACACTTCTACTCTGCCGGTGATTGTTTCAGCAGAATTGACCACTAAGCAAGAAGATAAACTTATCTTAGTTTTGAAATAATTCAAGAAGGCCATCGGATGGACCATAGCCCATATTTGTAGTATTAGTCCATTTGCATGCATGTACAAGATTATCCTGGAAGATGGCAAAAAAGGGATGATCGATGGACAACGGAGACTGAACCCCATCATGTAGGATGTAGTAAAAAAAAGAGATCATAAGTGATTAGATGCGGGTATCATCTATCCCATCTCGAAAAGTTCATGGGTAAGTCTGGTCCAGTGCGTGCCAAAAAAAAGAGGTATCATGGTTGTAGATAACGAGAACAACGAGTTGATACTGACTAGAACGGTTACGGGATGGAGAATCTGCATCGATTACCGGAAGCTGAACAAGGCGACTAGGAAAGATCACTTTCCTTTGCCGTTCTTGGACCAGATGCTGGATAGACTCGTAGGATGAGATTACTACTATTTTCTCGATGGATACTCAAAGTATAATCAGATTACAGTAGCACCAGAAGATCAACACAAATGACATTCACCTGCCCGTACGGTACGTTTGCATTTAGACGCATGCCATTTGGTTTATATAATGCACCTACTACATTTCAAAGATGTATGATGTCTATTTTTACTGACATGTTTGAGGAGTATTTGGAAGTTTTTATGGATGATTTTTTAGTATTCGGAGATACTTACGATGATTGCTTAGCCAATCTAGCTAAGGTACTAAGGTGATGTGAATAAACAAATCTCGTACTCAACTGGGAAAAGTGTCATTTTATGGTACGAGAAGGAATTATTCTAGGGCATCGAATAATGAGACATGGGATCGAGGTAGACAAAGCAAAGGTAGACGTTATTGAGAAACTCCCACCTCCAACATCTGTAAAAGGTGTTAGGAGCTTTTTGGGCCACGCCGGTTTTTATTGAAGATTTATCAAGGACTTCTCCAAAGTTGCTAAACCCTTATGCAAATTATTGGAGAAGGACTCGATATTCAAGTTTGATGAGGAATGCTTAAAAGCCTTCAATGATTTGAAGAGTCGATTAGTCACGGCACCCATAATCGTCACATCAGACTGGGATTTGCCATTCGAATTGATGTGTGACGCAAGTAACTTCGCAATTGGAGCTGTCCTGGGCCAGCGAAGGAACAAAGTTTTCATCCCATCTACTACGCAAGTTGAACTCTAACAGGAGCTCAACTGAATTATACGATAACAAAAAAAGAGTTACTTGCTATTGTGTTTGTTTTCAACAAGTTTCGATCTTATCTTGCAAGTACCAAAGTGACTGGCTATACGGACTACTCGGTAATTAAGTATTTACTTGTGAAGAAAGACGCTAAGACGAGCTGATCCGATGGGTACTTCTACTTCAAGAGTTCGATCTAGAAATTCAAGATCAAAAGGTAGTAGAAAATCAAGTAGCAGATCATTTGTCCAGATTGGAGCCACAAGAAGGGAATTCTCCTCTTATACTAATTCAGGAGACGTTTCTAGATGAACATATACTGAAAGTAAATCATGTCCATAATACCCTTTGGTTTGCTGATATTGCTAACTATTTAGCTTGTGGGTTGATGCCAACTGATAAGATGTATCAACAAAGGAAAAATTTTCTTCACAATGTGAAGTACTATTTCTGGGATGAGCCATATGTGTTTAAAAAGTGTGCAGATCAGATAATCAGAAGATGCGTGGCAGAAGATGAAATACCAAAGATTTTATATCACTGTCATTCAGCTCTAAGTAGGGGACACTGCAGAGGTACACATACAGCGGCCAAAGTATTGCAAGCCAGATTTTTTTGGCCAACACTATTCAAGGATGCATATGCTTAGGTGAAGAGCTGTGATTGATGTCAAAGGGTTGGAAATGTCACCAACAGAAATGAGATGCCTCGAACAAACATTATTAAAGTACAGTTGTTCGATGTATGGATATTGACTTTCTTTGTCTTTTTCCTCCGTCTTGTGGTCACAAGCACATACTAGTAGCAGTAGACTATGTGTTTAAGTGGGTCGAGGCTGAGGCATATCTGACAAACAATTCTAAGGTTGTGATGAAGTTTCCACAGAAGCATGTGTTCACAAGGTTTGGAACCCCAAGAGCTATAATCAGTTATGCAGGATCCCACTTTGTGAACAAGGGGTTAAAATGGATTAGACAAGCACGGAGTGAAACACATGGTTACAACAGCTTACCATCAGCAGACGAATGGGCAAGCTGAACTGGCAAATAAGGAGATCAAAGGCATATTTGATAAGGTAGTCTGCCTGAACCAACGAGATTGGTCCACAAGATTAGATGATGCTTTATGGGCTTACAGAACAACATACAAGACACCTTTAGGGATGTCACCCTATAGGTTGGTCTTTGGGAAAGCCTGTCATCTACCATTGGAGTTAGAGCACAAAGTTTACTGGGCTCTTTAACAGCTTAATTTGGATCCTAAGCTCGCGAAAGAGAAACGGATGTTCCAACTCAATAAGTTAGAAGAGTTCCAAATGTTCTCATATGAAAATGCCAAATTACTTAAAGAAAGACTCAAGAAATGGCATGACAACCACATTCGAGTTTGAGAATTTGAAGCAGGTCAGCAAGTCTTGTTGTTCAATTCTAGATTGAAGTTCTTTCTAGGTAAGCTAAAATCACGTTGGTCCAATCCATTTACGATTCACCAAGTCTATCAATACGGAGTTGTTGAACTCCAAGGTAAGGGAGGTAATTTCTGAATTAATGCTCAGCGCCTGAAACATTATTGGGGAGACAAAATTGAATGGGATAAAATCTCGTTCATTTTATCGGATACTTAATTTTTCGTTTTTCTTTTTGAATAAATGATTTATGGTATATTTTCGGGTTTAGTATGTTTAAATAAATTCTGTCAGGGAGATTGGAACTTAAGCAGGACCGTTTGTGACCCCTCCAATCTTTCCTGGGAATTTATTTTAACATAATTTTCTAAGAAATTATCCCCTAAATGGAAAAATAAATTTTTAGTTTTTCAAATAAAAGGGTAAATTTTGATCCAAGTTTTAATTTGCAACTCAATTTTAAATTTTCATTAAGTCTAGGGACTTAATTGTATTATTTTTAAAATTTAGCCGCTATTTTCGTAAATAAAAAAAACTAGGTGTCTTTCTTTGTGAATATTTTCAAAAAGCATCTAGAATAAATATCTTTAATATTATTAATAATTTGATAAACTTTAATATATAATTATATTATTTATAATTTATATATTAATTTTTATCAACTTAGTTTAGAACTAGGATTAATTTTATTTTGATTATATTTTATGTTTATCTTAAAAATTTAATAACAGTTGATAATTTCATATGTATATATTTAATTATTAATTGTTATTTATTTTGAGTAGAATTAGAACTTAAGGATTTTTCTCATTAAAATTTTCTAAGAATTCTACTACAAATCTTATTTCTCCCTCGATAAATACCATCAACCTTTCTCCCTCCATTCATCCATCATCAAAACCCCAAAGAACCAAAACCCCAAAAGTGCTGCAAGCCTAGCCCAGCACTCGGCCAGTAGCCAACTCCAGCACACCCAAGCAACCTGCGCGCAGACATGTTCCAGCGCCCATCCACGAGCGTCTGCTGCTCCTGCCCAGCAGCTGCCCAGGCCGTGTTCCGAACCTGCACTTAGCACCTGCACACGTCCCAGTGCACCAGGCTAGATTGCGGAAGGTCCTGCATGCCACTGCTTGCCGAATCAACCCTTGCCGCACATTGTTGCCTGCTCCCGCACCATCAGCCGCGCGCCTAGTCGCCATTCAAGCACTTGATCGGCACACCATCCTTGCACCAACCCCTTTAACCAAACCCTCCAACCTCCTTCAAATTGCCATTTATTTTCCTTCATAATTATTTTTAGAGTTCTTATATTTTTACAAAAAAGGTGGTGAGACCTAATTTTCTTTCAAAATTTTAATTTTATTCAATTATTTAATTTTTCAATTTATTGAATTATTAATAATTTTTATTAATCAAATTTTTGAGAAAATAAATTTTTCCATCTTATGATCAGGTTAATCATGCCTCACAAGAGAACGCGTGCCTCTGCTCAAATCTACAAAACACAAAGCAAGTTCCATTATGTTGAAGCCAAAGTGAGATACGAAAGTATCTTCAAAAATCAACAGATGCATCCTGAGAAAGGCTTCACACTGAAGGAAAGCAACTACAGAGACTTTATGGCACGTATTCGTCAAGTTGCCGAAGCCCTCAATTGGGAACTATTTTGTGAGAAGAGACCTAGTATGGATGAGGAGCTAGTTTGTGAGTTCTATAGGAATATAAGCTTAAGCGAGATGACAGAAGTTCCAGTTCACGGAATCAAGGTACCAATTTATTCAAATGCTATTAATGAGTTCTTTGAATTACCTGATTTCGAGAACAACGAATATTCATCTTTGATGAGCAATATCAAGCCTGAAATTCTGCAAGAAATTCTCGAGGAACTTACAGTTCAAGGTTCCAATTGGACTGTGTCCAAACAAGGAATCCACACTTTTCGGAGAGAATACTTGACACCACTCGCGAAGGTATGGTTCTATTTCATCCGATTCAGCCTAATGCCTAACTCACATGGGACTACAATCTCATTAGAGTAAATGGTCTTATTATACTCGATCTTAACTGGAAAGACCATTGATATGGGAAAGATCATCTTGAGGGAGATGGAAAATTGTGCCGTTAAATGTTCTGGCCTTGCTTACTTCCCCTTTACAGTAACTATTCTGTGCTTGAAAGCTGAAATTCTTGCAAATGTAAAGAAGATAGGGTACACCCAAGGCACAATCACGGATTGGTACCTATACCGAATAGCTGAAGACTCTATTCTATAGCAACGAGTTGAAGAAAGTGAGGATCTTGAAGAAGAAGAAGATCCCACGATGCAATCATTTGGAATACCCAATAAGGCGGAATCAGTAGAACCAGAAGCGAAACCTGATGCTGAAACTTCAATGTTTAGAGCTCCACCGCCTAGCTCAGATCTTCGAGATGAGTTGTCAAAATTGATGGATCTAATACAACATATGCAATGACAGCAGCAAGCTTACTGAAGATACTCAAAAATAAGGGATGACTTGATGAGAAGTGCTCTTAAGAAAATATACAATGATCCATTTATTTTTGTGCCTGAATTTCCATATTTCATATTTAAACCATGGAGTTCATTATCGAAGAAGGAGCGAAGCAATTCATGTAAAGGCAATAATGATGGAGCAAAAGATGAGTCCAATTTGGAAGGATCTGCAAATAAATAAAAGGGAGGGATCTTGACTTTATTTTTCTTCTTATGTTAATTTAGGATTAGGATTAATTAGGGATTTTTTTTATTTCTGCACAATAAAATAAGATATGGGAATCAAAAGTAAATATGGACAAGTAGTAAAGTCTAAAGTGTGGCAATAAGTATACACATGTCTAGGATTGGATCTAGGAAGAGCTTGGTACTTAAGCAGTCAAATTGACTCACCTCCTCTTTTCTGGAATCCTACCTGGTGTATAGTATCTATTCACTTTAAACAATAAGGACATTGTTCATTTTAAGTTGGGGGGACCGAAAATTGAAATTATTTCCACTCAGAATAAAATTTTTCTTTTAATTATGAATATGATATATTTTTGTTCAATAACTTTGAATTTTGTTAAGTATGCTAAATTTAAGTATGAATAAAGTTTGATTATTTCAATAAATTGTTATTTTAGCTTAATAATGACATGAAATGTGTTTCTAATAAAGCATGCAAATCATACCATAAAATTTTAGTTCTTTAGGAAAGTTAGACATGCATGAAAGTTTAAGTCTTTAGAATTGACTTAGTAGTTTCTTGAGGCGAAATCCTAGGAAGCATGGAACGTTGAAAATGATTTAGGCAACTGCTGTTTTGGACCATTTGAGCCTTTCAAGCCAACCATGTAACATCCAAGATTTAAGGGCTATGCAGTTTGAGTATAATTCAAGTGTCGGAAGATTTTTGGGCGTGCTTAGATATGTTTAGAGGTTTTAAGAATGCTTGGATGAAAGCGGAGTACCTTGGAAAATTTTAGATTTTTAGTGTAAAAAGGGGAAATAGGGCAAGAAGGCCTTAAAATAATTTGGTGGAGTTTAGGACGCAAGAAACAGCTTGGTGGAGTGGCATGAAGGCGCTACTTGGGGCTTGGGAAGGTGACGCCTCAAGGAGGGCTAGGGGGCCTGGGTTCGAATCAAGGGGGCATCAAAGTGGTTTTAATTTTTGGGTTTTGGTGTTGCAAGGAAGGAGGCTTTAAAAGGAGCTGGGGCGAGTCTTTGACACAAGCAGCACCTTGGCAAAGTGGTTCCCGTACGCCACTTAGGAGCTAGAGGTGAGGTTGGGTGCTGGTTCGAGTGGCTGCAGCAGCATTTTGGCGTGTTTTATTTTTATATGCGGTGATGGGCTTGAGTAGGAAGGGTTTAAAGATAAATGTTAGGGGCTTTATGACATGAAATTCAATGTGGCCGAGTGGCCTGGGGCTTTGGAGGAGAGGGCTGCAGCAGTAGGTTCCAGGTTCGAACCAAGGGAGTGGCAATTGGAGTTTTGTTTTTATTCTTATTTCTGCAGCAGCTTGGTAAGGTGCTGGACGGCTAGAAGGCTCTTATTAGATAAGGATAATATTTTTATTTTATTTAGTTATTTGTTTAGTGTAGGATTAGTATTATTTTATTTGAATAAGATGAGATAACAATGGACTCATTCAAACCTTTTGAATGATAGGCTAAGAGGAAATATAGGAGAAGATTGTGGGATTTTGTGAGGAGCATGAGAAGTGGCCGGCCATAGGACTCTTTAGGTGGCTAGTTTCTGGTCATGTATAGGGAGGGGAGTGCCGAAATTGTTATTCTTCCTTTTCTCTTTTTCTTGCCGAAAATTCTAGTCAAAGAGTTCACTCTTTTTCTCTCTTTTTTTTCCTTGAAGCCGAAACTTCTTCATCATTGTCTCCATTGCCGAATTTCTTCTACTTTCTCTCTTCCTATTCCTTTCCATTCTCTCCACCTTGATTCTTTTTCCTATTGTCTAGGCCAGAAACTTCTCTAGTATTGAGCACCGTTCTTTGAAACCCTTGTAACTCTCTTTTACACTTCTTCTCTTCCTCTCAACCTTGGTTTGTACCTATATTGTGTTAGCCGAATATCTAAGGTAATGAGGTAGGTATGCTCTGCTTTAAACGGTCGATTTGAGTTCTCTCTTTTAGTGGCCAAACCGAATGGTTGGTCCTAGTTATTTGGAATGGTTGAATATTCTTTAGGGCCATGATGATGTTGTGTTTCATTTGTTGTAACCAACACCAAGGAGCTTAAGAGGGATTCTCTCGAGATAAGACTCATCAAGGTAAGGTGGTGGTAAAGTATTCGGCCAAAAGGGCCTTTTCATGGATTTTTGTTATAGTCGATTCTAATAATGGTATACTTGAGGATTTTCGTGCAACTTCTTAAGACCATTGGTGTTTCGGGATCCAAATAGAAAGGGTAAGTGACCCATTGGTTTCGGCCTTAGGCCATTGTATATGTTTATGTGTTGACCGGGTGGTGGCTATGATCTTTTAGGGCCAAATCGACAAGAGTAAAGAGAAGCCTTTGGGATCTCAGTTCATTCGGTAAGGGTGAGTAGTTTATGGTTATTCATTTGAGATCTGTATTAATCGTGTGTTGATTAGATATCGTTATGGATACGAGTGCCAGTCAAGAGGGCAAAGGGAAAACTCCCATCCCGAAGTTCAAGAGGAGGTCCGTTTCTGCTGTACGAGATTGGCGACCGGGGTGTGGGCCAGCGGCGGAAAATTATAGGCAGATAGCTGTAGTCTCGCTAAACGATAGTGTCAGGATCGAGGGATTAGAGCTTCAGGTTATAAGGTGTGTAGTTAGCCATTGTTTCCGGGATTTGTGTGATATTTGCCTGTTTTATATGTTTGCTAACAAGTGCAGTAAATGTGAAAATGATACCCTTGAAGGGGGTATGGTGATGACCAGGTAAGTAGCAAATTTGTTAATATGTGATAATGGGTTTTAAATATGTGAGTATGCCTATATTTGTGAATATCATGCACATGCATCATACCAGCATTTTATTATGTTACATGTGCATGGGTAGGTTATGAAAGAAGGACATGGTGTACTTCGAGTACGTGGTTGATGTCAGCTTTGTGCTACATTGTCGATTGGCGCTGACTGAAGTCGCGTTGTGGATCTTTGCGATTTAGTTCACGTGGTTACCTTGATTGATATCGGCTCTATGCCATATCGTGGCTGATGGGTGCTGTGTGCTCCATCGTGGTTGATGTTAGCTACGTGCTACATCGTGGATGGCATTGGTTGCCTTCTTGGAGGGAAAAGGAGAGGGTGACTCGATAGTCCCCTGGTGTGTGGTAGGCTGGTTAAGGGGGTGTGTAGAGGATGGACCTTAGGTTTGGGTTGGGTTTCATGTTGCATTGTTTCGTTTATGAAATGATATGGAAATGGGCCAAGCCCAATATGACATGTGGATAGGTATGTTTTGGGAACATACGTGGAAATGGGCCAAGCCCAGTGATCAGTGGATTGATAAGAAAAGGGCCTAGCCCAGCATTTGTTTATAATTTAATTGTGGGCCAAGCCCATGATGTGGTAATGTCTGATTATATTTACATGTTGCCTTTGATTGGGTTGATTTGTGGTTAACATGTGGGTGGATATCAGTGGTTTAATTACACACTGAGTCTGTACGACTCACCCAATTATTTATCCAACATCGCAGGTGACAGGATGATCGGACCGGCTTGGAGTGAATACAAGGTGGCCCATGCAGAGGACGTTTTAAATATTTTTATTTTAAGCATTTTAGTTTGAAGCACTTGGGTTAATTATTTTGTAATAAGGGCCACTTTAATTTAAAGTAGTCTGTTTTTGATTGTTGAAGTTTATATTATACTTAGAAATATTTTTACAAATGATTAATATCATACCAACTTATAATAAAGTTTTAATTCCAATCGAGCTTATATTATTTAATAATTTTTAATGGACACACCTTTCAAAAGTTAACAAAATTTTCAAGTTTTATTCTAAAGTTAAAGATTTTTCGAACGTTTTTCCGCAGTGACATACCAGATCCGGTCAGGACTTGTGGGCCGAGTTTGGGGGTGTTACTGATTGGTACCAGAGCCAGGTTCAAAACTCGGCTTTGAGGGTTTTGGGCCCACAAACGTTTCAAAATGGGCTTTTCAAAAATATGGGTTTTTATGAAATATTTTCGAGTATTCGGCATGGCACTGCATTCTCCGCCCGAGTCCGCCAGGTAAGTACTTCAGACTTGTGAAGTAATTTGTTATGAACTGTTATGGGCGTGGTTGGGCTCGTAGATTAGTGAACTAGGATCTGTTGAACCCTAGGACTAGTCTACTCAAACATATGCATAAGACTTAAGGTTACTAAAACAAACCTACGACTAAGTCGCCGAGTTAGGGTGTGGTAACCCCTGTGCGCATGTCAAGGATTGGATCCGGAAAAGCTTGGTACTTAAGCAGTCCTCGTGACTCACCTCCTCTTCGCGGGATTCCTACCTGGTGCGTAGCTTCAGTTCACCCTAACCAAGAGGACTCAGTCATAGGCTAAACACACTGAATAAAACCCGAAAGGGACTAGCCTTGTTTTATGGAAACCCTAGTTTTAAAATCACTAAAACATTTTTTCATAGTAATTAAAAATTTATTTTTGAAAAAAATTTCAAAATATTTTCGACTTACCAAAATTACGAAATTACCCCTAGTGACAAAATTACGAAAATGCCCTTGATTTCTAAAATTATCGTGTTACCTCGATTTCAATAAAATCCTCATACTTTGTAAAAGTATCCAAAATTATGTATTTCAAAATAATACCCCGACTTTGGAAGTTTACTTAAAATACCCGTGTTGAAAATTTCTAAAATGCCCCTGACTTTCAAAATTGCCGGTTTAACCCCAATTTTAATAAAATTTCCCTACTTTGCGAAAGTATTCAAAAATGCTATTTTGTAAAATTCAAGACACCCTGACTTTGGAAATTTACAAAATTACCCCTGATTGACAAAATTACCGAAATACCCCTGGTTTCCAAAAATTCTGTTATACCTTTAATTTGAGAAATTTTCGGAAAAAAAAACCCTCCAGTTTTGTGAAATTTCAAAATACCCTGATTTATTAAAGTTTTAAAATTTTCTGGCATTACGAAAATACCCCTGTAGGATAAATTACGAAATTACCCCTGGGTTGAGGTAAGGGCTAAGATGCCATAGAAGTGCAATAAAGGTGGTGGATGTTTGTGATTGTGTTGATGAATGAATAGGATTCTTTGAATTATAGTAGTGAACTCGAATCGAACCTTTGATTGAACGAAAGAACCACTTCTGAAACTTTCTTGTCATAAGATTTGTTCGCGGATAAACAAGTGAAACAGAATTTCTAATGCATAAAACTGTTTAATCAGATTATAACGAGATGCTAGATATGAGCTCTAGAGGGCGTGGTCGATCGGCGACAGACGGAGCGGAGGGTCCGCCCGGTCGAAATGAAGTACCGCCGCCAGTCGTGAGCGCAGAAGATCCGGATCAAGCAGGAGCAGATGACGCAGTATCGCAAGCCATGTTACGCGTGCTACAACAAGTGGCAAGAGCCGGTATGGGAAACGGAGCTCGAAAGTCAATGTCCGAGAGACTCAGGTCGAATGGGGCTGAAGTTTTTAGAGGAGTGTCAGGAGTAGCTCCGAACGTAGCAGAATATTGGCTGGAAGGAGTCGAGAGAATCATGGACGATTTGGATTGTACCCGGAGGAAAAGTTGAGTCTTTGCTTTCGCTACTTCGGGACGAGGCTTATCGATGGTGGCTCACGGTCAGGCAAGGTGCTCCGGCAGAACGAGTGGATTGGGATTACTTTAAGGCTAAGTTTGAAGGGAAGTACGTTGGAGCAAGTTATTTGGACTCGCAAAGGAAAGCGTTTCTAAATCTAGTGCAAGGGAATAAGTCGATAGCGGAGTACGGGGCGGAGTTTGTGCGGCTAAGCCAGTATGCCAAGGGAATCGTGGCCACCGACTATGAGAGGTGTGTCCAGTTTGAAGACGGGTTGCGAGATGAACTTCGAGTACTCATTGCTCCGCAGAGAGAGAGAGACTTCGTCATTCTGGTGGAAAAAGCTCGGATCGCTGAAGAGGTTAAGAAGACTATCAGGGAAAACCGAGAAAAGAATAGGAACGGGAATAAGAGAAGTGTTGGACTGTCGGCATCGCCTGGAGATGTTAAGAAAAGATCAAGAGTTGAGAATACGGTACGTTCACCTGTGCCATTTGCTGAGTATCGGAATCGTTCTTGTGTTCGATGTGGAAGACCTCACACAGGAGAGTGTTGGGGAAATAGTAAAGAATGCTTTCGGTGCGGATCTAAGGCACATCTGGTTAAGTATTGTCCTCGAGCAACGAGGGGTCGTGGTTCAAGCCATGGAGGGAATGGTTTTAGTCAGAGTCAACCAAGGATGTGATATCGGGTAAGCTCCTTTGTTTTGGAATATGCTTTAATTGCTTTGCTTGCTTGTGAGTTAGCCCTTTTCTGTGTTGCTAAGAGAGGTGTTTTGAATTTTGAGTGCGAACTTAGAGACTATGTTTGGGAAGTATGATAGATTTGCTAAGATCAGAGTGCGCAGCATAAGCATAAGGTGGTAAGATAGGTTGTACGGATGTTCGTTAGCCAAGTAATTTCGAGGACGAAATTATTTTTAAGGAGGGTAGAATTGTAACATCCAAGATTTAGGGGCTATGCAGTTTGAGTATAATTCAAGTGTCGGAAGATTTTTGGGTGTGCTTGGATGTGTTTAGAGGTTTTAAGAATGCTTGGATGAAAGGGGAGTACCTTGGAAAATTTTAGATTTTTAGTGTAAAAAGGGGAAATAGGGCAAGAAGGCCTTAAAATAATTTGGTGGAGTTTAGGACGCAAGAAACAGCTTGGTGGAGTGGCATGGAGGCGCTACTTGGGGCTTGGGAAGGTGATGCCTCAAGGGGGGCTAGGGGGCCTGGGTTCGAATCAAGGGGGCATCAAAGTGGTTTTAATTTTTGGGTTTTGGCGTTGCAAGGAAGGAGGCTTTAAAAGGAGCTGGGGCGAGTCTTTGACACAAGCAGCACCTTGGCAAAGTGGTTCCCGTACGCCACTTAGGAGCTAGAGGTGAGGTTGGGTGCTGGTTCGAGTGGCAGCAGCAGCATTTTGGCGTGTTTTATTTTTATATGCGGTGACGGGCTTGAGCAGGAAGGGTTTAAAGATAAATGTTAGGGGCTTTATGACATGAAATTCAATGTGGCCGAGTGGCCTGGGGCTTTGGAGGAGAGGGCTGCAGCAGTAGGTTCCAGGTTCGAACCAAGGGAGTGGCAATTGGAGTTTTGTTTTTATTCTTATTTCTGCAGCAGCTTGGTAAGGTGCTGGACGGCTAGAAGGCTCTTATTAGATAAGGATAATATTTTTATTTTATTTAGTTATTTGTTTAGTGTAGGATTAGTATTATTTTATTTGAATAAGATGAGATAACAATGGACTCATTCAAACCTTTTGAATGATAGGCTAAGAGGAAATATAGGAGAAGATTGTGGGATTTTGTGAGGAGCATGAGAAGTGGCCCGCCATAGGACTCTTTAGGTGGCTAGTTTCGGTCATGTATAGGGAGGGGAGTGCCGAAATTGTTATTCTTCCTTTTCTCTTTTTCTTGCCGAAAATTCTAGTCAAAGAGTTCACTCTTTTTCTCTCTTTTTTTTTCCTTGAAGCCGAAACTTCTTCATCATTGTCTCCATTGCCGAATTTCTTCTACTTTCTTTCTTCCTATTCCTTTCCATTCTCTCCACCTTGATTCTTTTTCCTATTGTCTAGGCCGAAACTTCTCTAGTATTGAGCACCGTTGCTGAAACCCTTGTAACTCTCTTTTACACTTCTTCTCTTCCTCTCAACCTTGGTTTGTACCTATATTGTGTTAGCCGAATATCTAAGGTAATGAGGTAGGTATGCTCTGCTTTAAACGGTCGATTTGAGTTCTCTCTTTTAGTGGCCAAACCGAATGGTTGGTCCTAGTTATTTGGAATGGTTGAATATTCTTTAGGGCCATGATGATGTTGTGTTTCATTTGTTGTAACCAACACCAAGGAGCTTAAGAGGGATTCTCTCGAGATAAGACTCATCAAGGTAAGGTGGTGGTAAAGTATTCGGCCAAAAGGGCCTTTTCATGGATTTTTGTTATAGTCGATTCTAATAATGGTATAACAGGGATTTTCAGGCAACTTCTTAAGACCATTGGTGTTTCGGGATCCAAATAGAAAGGGTAAGTGACCCATTGGTTTCGGCCTTAGGCCATTGTATATGTTTATGTGTTGACCGGGTGGTGGCTATGATCTTTTAGGGCCAAATCGACAAGAGTAAAGAGAAGCCTTTGGGATCTCAGTTCATTCGGTAAGGGTGAGTAGTTTATGGTTATTCATTTGAGATCTGTATTAATCGTGTGTTGATTAGATATCGTTATGGATACGAGTGCCAGTCAAGAGGGCAAAGGGAAAACTCCCATCCCGAAGTTCAAGAGGAGGTCCGCTTTCTGCATTGCGAGATTGGCGGACGGGGTGTGGGCCAACGGAAAATTATAGGCAGATAGTCGTAGTCTCGCTAAACGATAGTGTCGTGGATCGAGGATTAGAGCTTCAGTTATAAGGTGTGTAGTTAGCCATTGTTTCCGGATTTGTGTGATATTTGCTCATTTTATATGTTTGCTAACAAGTGCAAGATAAATGTGAAAATGATACCCTTGAAGGGGTATGGTGATGACAGGTAAGTAGCAAATTTGTTAATATGTGATAATGGGTTTTAAATATGTGAGTATGCCTATATTTGTGAATATCATGCACATGCATCATACCAAAGATTTTATTATGTTACATGTGCATGGGTGGGTTATGAAAGAAGGACAGGTGTACTTGAGTACGTGGTTGATGTCAGCTTTGTGCTACATCGTCGATTGGCGCTGACTGAGGTCGCGTTGTGGATCTTTGCGATTTAGTTCGTGTGGTTACCTTGATTGATATCGGCTCTATGCCATATCGTGGCTGATGGGTGCTGTGTGCTCCATCGTGGTTGATGTTAGCTACGTGCTACATCGTGGATGGCATTGGTTGCCTTCTTGGAGGGAAAGGAGAGGGTGACTCGATAGTCCCCTCGTGTGTGTGGTAGGTCGTTGGTTGGGGTGTAGAGGATGGACCTTAGGTTTGGGTTGGGTTTCATGTTGCATTGTTTCGTTTATGAAATGATATGGAAATGGGCCAAGCCCAATATGACATGTGGATAGGTATGTTTTGGGAACATACGTGGAAATGGGCCAAGCCCAGTGATCAGTGGATTGATGAGAAAAGGGCCTAGCCCAGTATTTGTTTATAATTTGATTGTGGGCCAAGCCCATGATGTGGTAATGTCTGATTATATTTACATGTTGCCTTTGATTGGGTTGATTTGTGGTTAACATGTGGGTGGATATCAGTGGTTTAATTACACACTGAGTCTGTACGACTCACCCAATTATTTATCCAACATCGCAGGTGACAGGATGATCGGACCGGCTTGGAGTGAATACAAGGTGGCCCATGCAGAGGACGTTTTAAATATTTTTATTTTAAGCATTTTAGTTTGAAGCACTTGGGTTAATTATTTTGTAATAAGGGCCACTTTTATTTAAAGTAGTTTATTTTTGATTGTTGAAGTTTATATTATACTTAGAAATATTTTTACAAATGATTAATATCATACCAACTTATAATAAAGTTTTAATTCCAATCGAGCTTATATTATTTAATAATTTTTAATGGACACACCTTTCAAAAGTTAACAAAATTTTCAAGTTTTATTCTAAAGTTAAAGATTTTTAAAACGTTTTTCCGCAGTGACATACCAGATCCGGTCAGGACTTGTGGGCCGGGTTTGCGGGTGTTACAAACCATGATGAAATTTTTATCCTTTGAAACCCAACTTTGAGACTTTATGGCCTAATTTTATTTGAACCCTTACAAAGTTAGCCATCACTTCTCTTAATTATCTTAAAAATGTCCCAAACACTAGACTCAGTACTATTCATAGTATTCTTTGAAAATAAGTTTGGGGGAGTTGCAAAGAAGTATGAAATGCTCTAAAAATTGAAATACATGCAGTAAAATACTCGGAAAAAAAAACATATGTACTTGAAGTAAATTGCACTAAAGAGCATGTGAAAAGGAAAGAAAAGTTGATGTATTGAAGGTAATTATTTCGGAAGGTTCGATACAAGCTTAGTCTAGGGTTGTTTTAACCTAAAAGTATCTATATTTTACCTACCCCTAAGCCCAACCACGTTACAACCTTGTTAAAAACCTATTCAAAGTTCCAATGTTACTTACATTAGTGGAGAGAAATTGCTTTGTTCAACGTATGAAGACATCAGTTAAGCTTAATGATTGCAGTTTAATTTTGAATAAGGGATTAAAATCAAAATGGTAGGGACTAACATGTCTTTGTTAAGAAACATTTAGTCTAATTTTGCTATTGTAGTAATTGTTGAGATTAATTTGAACGATATATATACTTGAATAGCATAATTATCAAATTTCTTGTTTTTGAGCATAAGTATATTGATTTCATGATTTTGGGAAGAATGTTGTTCTGAAGGAGTTTTTCAAAAGTGTTTCCGAGAAAACTCTTTTCAAATTTGTGCATTACTCGGGATGAGCAACGAATTAAGTTTGGGGGTGTGGAAACACGAAAATTTACGTGTTTTTTACATGCTTTTTTAACTTAAAATCATGCTATTTCGGTTAAATTCTTGTCAAAAAATAATTAAATATTATAAAATAATTAAATTATGTTAAAAATATGAACATGATGAATTTTAATTAATTTTATAGTTAATTTTGATTAATTTTGACTATTTTCGACAGATTCGCACAAAGAGCGAAAATTGGCTCAGCAGGCATTGCTCGAAGAATAAAACCGAGAAGAAATTTGAAGTATCGAGGAATATTTATTTCTAGCCTAAGATGGTCCAAAAATGTGTGTTAATTCATAATATAATTAATTTTAACTTATTCCCAATTTAATTTGGGCTAAATAAATTATTATTGATTAATTGTGGAAAAAAAAGGGTACAGTTGAACCGCACTGGTTGAACCGAATTTAGTGAACCGAACCAGCCACCAATTGGGCTGCCCAGAACCATCCATATGCTGACCCAAATCAGCATTTTAGCTGACTAAATAAGCTTGCAAAGAAGCCCTTGAAGAACTTTCAACCTTGCATTCAAACCCCTCCAAAAAATGTGGCTTTATGGATTTGCCCCAGGCTATTTTTAGCAAAGTTGAATCTCTCAACTTTTCCATGTGTGTGGCCAGCCAAGGGGGGTCTCTTTGGATGATGGAATTTGCTATTTTTAGCAGCCACAATCAGCTATAAAAGCCACCCCTTGCTAATCATTCAACTCACCCCTCACACTCTCATTCTCTCTTCTCCTCTCTCACTTTCTCTCAACTTTCCCTTTCCATTTCCCCTTTTGTTCAAGTGCCGATTTCCTCTCTTGGGAAAGAGGTCCTCATCAGCCATTGTTGAGCAGCAATTAAAGTGTTCATAATCCACCTTGATAGTCGAGGACAACAGAGAACGAAGAACGGAGCAATCAGTCAAGTCACGGAGAAACACCGGATTTGCTTCTTGTTCCCTATCTCTTCAAATTTCGTTGTTGTTTTGACAACCATGTTTATGAATATTTATGCTATTGAAATGGTTATCAATTTAGCTTGAATTTAATCCGTGTTAGGTTGACTATATTTTGCCTGCTTGAATTATTGAATTGTGTTTGTGCTGTTATAGGCCTCGGTAAGATGCTTGATTAAGTAAAATCATGCCTAAGTTATTCTCGCAATATTAATTCTTAGATAATTAATGAATTAATTATTAAATCATATTGAAATTGTAATTAATTGACACAATACTAAATCAGTGCATGTTTATTCTTCTAAGGTAGCTGAAGTTTAAATTCGCATTGTATTCGGCAATACATATGCCTTGCATAACTTGCAAGATTATTGTGATTAAACTGTTTCAAGGTAGAAATACTCTGTTACCTCACTTGATCTTTTATATGCTTGTGAAGATTGATTAATCGCTTGGATTGACATTGAAAAATGTTCAAGAGATTGATTAATTTAATAAGTATGTATGAGCAGTAGTTAGTAAATTATCGAGTTGCCGTGAATTTATTTGTAGCAGTATAAACATAAGTTTAATAATTCTACATTAAAGGAATGAAATTAATCCAACACAATTATATCATCTTGATTAAACCTTATTTGAACTCGTGCATTAGAACCTTTATATTTTTTTACTTAGTTTTTAAACCTTAGTTTTTAATCATCTTTAAACCAAAATATTTTCCATCACCAAAGTGTTTTAAAATTGATTTCATAAATATTCCTTTTTACAGTCCTTATGGGTACGATAACTCGACATTTCCTTGTCCCTTTATTACTTGTTGCAATTGTGTACACTTGCACATTTTCGTAGTTCCACGTTTTGAAGAACCTAACTTGAATCAATGGCCTCAATCGCGTGGGTTGTTTAAACCCGATCACTTCTTCCTTGATTTGTTCTCGAAAATCTAAATACAGCACAGCCGACTCGAATCTTCAACTGTCAACAAACACGACTCCAACCCAACGTGCACTTTGACTTGGAATCAAATTCAACCTTAAGGGATGATTTGTGCTATCTCGATACTTAGGAAAAAGGTGAGTACCGATTGGAAGGATTTTTTGCGTGAATACGAATCTCACGATTCTCAACCGAAAAGATTATCGGCCTAAAGCTAAGATATAATTTAGTGTAGCATGAATTTATTCATGCTTGTAAGTTGTGAAAGGTGATTGAATTTGTATGATAATGGAAGAAATTGGAGAATAAAAGGGCTTGGAAAGCAATTGGACGAATTTAGAAAGAACAAAGAAATTGAAATGAAATGAACAAAATTCCCACGTCAAATTGAAAGAGAAAAGAGAATAATTCAATTCCAAATTGAAATAGAAAAAGACAAAGAGGATAATACAACTCCAAATTGAAGTAGGAAAAGAATTAATTGATGATTTCCTAAGAACAAAAAGCCCCTATTTATGTACACAGGGTTTACTAAAAACAGCCTAAACTAATTTAATATAAAATCTAAAATAAAATAAAAATAAACTAAAATAAGATTTTCCTATTTTTGGCATTTACAAAGTCAAAATATTTGATGTGTCCTTGGCTTCCTCCATCTTTTTGATTTGGCCCCATTTCAATGGTTGTCTTTCAATTTGGCCCTTTTTAGCTTGCTTTTGACCAATTGCATCCTTGACAAGACTTAAATCATAAAAACACTAATTTAGCGGGGATTGATTCAGAAATAAACCGAATTAAACACAAGAAATCATGCAAATTAACATATTATCAAATCCCCCTACTTAGCTCATACTTGCCCTCAAGCATGTTGTTCTTTCAAACATTAGAATTGATTCTACAATTTATTAAAAATCGAGCCTCTTTTCCGCATCCATACTCAATGTAAACAACATAGGAAAAAATAAATAAATGCTCAGAACATATAGTTTAATCAACAAGTGTCATAAAATTTGAAATATGTGAACTAGATAATTTCATTAAATTGAGTTTGAATCCAATAGTTTGCAAGGCATTATTAATCAACTAAGCCTTAGAAAAACTTTTAGACATGGTCAAACCTTCTTACGCAAACTAGGATGACAACCCAAGAACCCTATCCCAGTTACTCAGTTGAAACAATCTTTATTATTATTATTAGGCTCTGTTAGTGGAGTGTTATTAAATTATCGACTTGTCACTCGAACCTTTTTACGTGGGATGAGATGACAACCCAAGCACCTCACCCCGGTTACTCAATCCGGTCACGGTTTCGAAACTTTCACTCATAACTTGAGCCTTTATTTATTTATTTATTTTTCTTTTTTTCTCTTCTTTTTCTTGATTCATGCACAAGCAAATATTTTTTCAAACAATCAATTAAGAAAAAAAAAATCTAGCTACACATATCAACCTTAAAACACAAATGTCGACTAATCTATATACTTGAGCATTTAAATTAAAAAAAAATTGCCCAATTTTCCAAGTTGACTAAGTATGAGATTAAAGGCTCAATGTCAAATAAACTATCGAATGAATTCAACGTAAGATTGAACACATGCAAAAGAGAGACATGCAGCAAAAAGAAATCATGCATATTCATCATCAATTTCCACCCCCCCACTTAAACTTTGCTTGTCCTCAAGCATGTGTCATATTAGAGGAAAAAAAATAGCAGCTCAAATAACAGGTAAAATAAAAAGTTCAGAATACTCCCTGGAAACACGAAGATTTATATACTGTTTCATACCTAATTTTACTTAAAATCATGCATTTTCGATAGAATTTTTGTCATAAAATAATTAAATTGTATTAAAATTTTGAACATGTTAATTTTTAGTCAATTTTACAATTATTTTTAGTGAATTTTGATTATTTTTGACAGATTCGTACAAAGGGCAAAAATTGACTCGGTAGACATCGTTAGAAGAACAAAATCGAGAAGCAATTCGAAGTAACAAGGCGAAATAATTTCCAGCCTAAGACGGTCCAAATACGTGTATTAATTCATAATATAATTAATTTTAATTTATTCCCAATTTAATTTGGGCTAAACAAATTAATTTTAATTAATTGTGGAAAAAGGGCCTAGTTGAACCGCACCAGTTGAACCAAATTGAGCGAACCGAACCAGCCACCAATTGGGCAACCCAGAAGCGTTCAAATGCTGTCCCAAATCAGAATTTTAGCTGATTAAATGAGCTTGAAAAAAGGCCCTTGGAAGACTTCCAAATTGCATTCAAACCCCACATTAAATTAAGGCTTTACGAATTTGCCCCAGGTGAATTTTAGCAAAGTTGAAAGTCTCAACCTTGCCATGTAAGATGGCTGGCCATGAGGGGGCTCTTTGGCTGCTTAAATTTGATATTTTTAGTAGCCATCCTCAGCTATATAAACCCCCCTTTGCTACCCATTCAAAGGACCCCTCAACACTGTCATTCTCTCATCACTTCTCTTCTTTCCATTCTCTCTTTTTCTCAAAAAAAATCCAAGCCTTCTTGTACCGATTTCCCCTCTTGGAAAAGAGGTGTTTTCTCAGCTATTTGGGGCAGAAAGCGAGTGTTCGTAGAAGCCTTCATCAGCAAGGACAACAGAGACGAAAGAAAGAGCAATCAGTCAAGCCACGGGGAAATACCGGATTTGCTTTTTTGTTCCCTATCTTTTTAATTTCTGTTGTTTTTATGATGAACATATCTGTGAATATTCATGTATTTGAAATGGTTATTTTAATCAATTTAGCTTTAATTAAGTCGTGTTGGGTTGATTGCATTTCATCCTATTGATTTGTTAAATTTATGTTTATGCTGTTATAGGCCTCGGTAAAAAGCTTGATTAAGTAAAATCATGCCTAAGTTATTCTGGCATTATAATTGTTTAGATAACTAAAGAATTAATTATTTAAACGCATTGAAATTTTAATTAATGGCACAGTACTTAATCAGTGCATGTTTAATTCTTCTAAGGTAGGTGAAGATTAGATTAGAATTGTGTTTGGCGATACATATGCCTTGCATAACTTGTAAGATTATTGTGATTAAACTGTTTCAACTTAAGGATACTTTGTTACCTCACATAGTCTTTTATATGCTTATTAGGTTGAATTAATCATTTGAATCGACATAGGAATATGCAAGAGATTGTTTAATTTAATAAGTATGTATGTGCAATAACATGTTACCTTTATAAATCTGTTTAATCGGTCGAATTGGCATAGAAATATGTACAAGAGATGAATGGATTTTTTATTTGTAAATATGTTTATAAGTTAGCAAATTACTGAGTTGCTGTGATTTATTTGTAACAAGTATAAGCATAAGTTTAATAATTCTAAGGTAAGGAAATATAATTAATCCAACACAATTATATCATCTTGATTAAATCATATTTGGAATCGTGCACTAGAATTTCTTTGTTTTATTTTAATTATTTTACTTATTTTTTAACTCTTAGTTTTTTTTTTATCTCTTTTTAAAATCAAATATTTTTCCTTCACCAAAGTGTTTAAAATTACTTTCATAAATAATTCTTTTATAGTCCCTGTGGGTACGATAACTCGACATTTACTTGTCATTTTATTACTTGTTGCGATTGTGTACACTTGCACATGTCCATCATTCCAAGTTATTGGCGCCGTTACCGGGGACTGTTTTTCAAAAGCCATTATTTGTGAATTTGTTAGTCTTACATTTTGGTTTAATTTTCTATTTAATTTTTAACTTAATTAATTTTTCTATGAATATTTCAGGTGTTTATGAGTATTAACCAAATTATTGATTTGCTCCATGTAGACCTTGAGATAGAGCGAACCTTTCGACAACATAGGAGACAAGCAAATCAAAAGAGGATCGAAGAGATGAATTTCGAGAATATGAATCAAGAAAATGGAGCAAACCTTGCTCAAAATCCTATCCTTATTGCTGATGGTAGTGATAGAGCCTTAAGACAATATGCCGTGCCAGTGTTCAATGATCTTAATTCGGGTATTAGAAGACCTGAAATCGAGGCACAACAATTTAAGTTGAAGCCAGTCATGTTCCAGATGCTTCAGAAAGTGGGCCAATTCAGTGGAATGCCTATCGAAGACCCTCATCAGCACTTGAGACTATTCATGGAGGTGAGTGACTCTTTTAAATTAGCCAGAGTACCCGAAGATGCATTACGATTGAAGTTGTTCCCATATTCACTAAGGGACAGAGCTCGAGCCTGGTTGAACTCAGTGCCACCAAACTCAATTTCCACATGGCAAGAATTAGCAGAGAGATTTTTTATGAAGTATTTCCTGCTCAGCAAGAATGCTAAGTTGAGGAACGATATCACTGCCTTTCAACAAATGGGTGACGAATCCTTGTATGAGGCATGGGGAAGATTTAAAGAGTTATTACGAAAGTGCCCTCATCATGGAATTCCACATTGTATCCAACTTGAGACGTTTTACAATGGTCTCAACCCTCATACGAGGATGGTAGTGGATGTTTCTGCTAATGGTACTCTCCTTTCTAAGTCTTATAATGAGGCTTATGAAATTATTGAGAGGATATCCAGCAACAACTATCAATGGGCAGCCAGTCGAGCAGCGTCAGGAAGACGAGGCGCTGGAATACATGAAATAGACACTCTTACTTCACTCGCATCTCAGGTATCATCAATATCCTCAATGCTTAAAAATCTTACTACTAATGGGTCTAATAGTTTTGCAGCACAGCCGCCTAATCAATTTGAGAATATAGCTTGTGTCTATTGTGGGGAAGGACATTTGTTTAAAGAATGTCCATCGAACCCAGAATCTATATACTACATAGGTAATCAGAACCAAAACCGAGGAAGGCAAGGGCTACAATCCAATTTTTATAACCCATCGTGGAGAAACCACCCGAATTTTTTCTTGAGTAACCAAGGGGTTGGAACCAGTAACACTTACACCCAACCCAGACCAACCCAGTTGCCTAGTTTCCCTCAACAAGTTCAGAAACCAATTCAAGCTGAAGCATCCAATAGCTTGGAGAGTTTGCTGAAGGCATACATGGCAAAGAATGATGCCTTAATCCAAAGCCAAGTAGCTACATTGAAGAATATGGAAAACCAAATGGGCTAGCTTGCAACTGAACTTAAGAACCGACCACAGGGTACCTTACCTAGTGATACAAAAAATTCGAGAAATCTGGGAAAGGAGTACTGTAAAGTGCTGACATTGAGGAGTGGAAAGATGGTAGAGCCCAATACCATTGAAGCTGAAAAGGAGCAAGCTGAGGCTCAAAACTCAGAGAAAGTTCAACCGAGTGTTGAAATTCCAGTTTCACAAGAACCATAACCTGCAAAACCCGACAAGATAACCTCAGAACCAGCTAAATCTGATCAATTAACAACTCCGTTAGATGCAGAATTTCCACAGAAGACGAATCAACCATTACCAGTTCCAGTAAAGAAACCATCACCACCCTACCCTCAAAGACTTCAGAAGTAGAGTCAGGAGATTCAATTCAAAAAGTTCCTTGACGTACTTAAGCAACTTCACATCAACATCCCCTTGGTTGAAGCACTTGAGCAAATGTCGAATTATGTCAAGTTTATGAAAGATATCCTGTCTAAGAAACGAAGACTTGGAGAATTTGAGACGGTAGCCCTGATGAAGGAATACAGTGAATATCTTCAGGACAAACTACCCCCAAAATTGAAGGATCCTGGATGTTTTACCATACTGTGCAATATTGGAGCAACCTATTGTGGTAAGGCATTATGTGACTTAGGTGTGAGCAGTAACTTGATACCTATGTCAGTATTTAGAAAGTTGGGGATATGTAAAGTTAGACCTACTATGTTTACACTTCAACTAGTAGGTCGATCCTTAGCGCATCCAGAAGGAAAAATTAAAGTTGTATTGGTACGTGTAGATAAATTTATCTTTCCTACTGACTTTGTAATTCTAGACTTTGAAGTAGACAAAGAAGTGCCAATTATCCTAGGAAGACCATTCTTAGCAACTGGAAGGACCCTCATTGATGTGCAGAAGGGCGAGCTAACTATGCGTGTTCAGGATGATCAGGTAACGTTTAATGTTTTTAAGTCAACGCGATTTCCTGACACAATTAATGATTATTCTGCAGTATCCGATTTAGAGGAATTAATAGTAGATAAGGAACTCAACTATGTTGAGGATCCGTTGGAAAAAGTTCTGACATCAGACCCTCTAAATGATGAAGAGGAGAATGAATACTTAGGTCTGCTAGAAGCTAATCAAAAGGGATTTAATCCACAATCCCGTTTTGAACCTTTGGAATTAGAGAAAAGGGATTACACCCAGCTAAAAGCATCAATCGAGGAGCCACCTAAGTTAGAACTCAAGGTATTACCTACACACTTAAAATATGTTTATTTAGGTAACGCTTCTATTTTGTCTGTGATTGTTTCAGCAGAATTAACTACTGAACAAGAAGAGAAACTTATCATAGTCTTAAAGCAATTCAAGAAGGCTATCAGATGGACCATAGCCGATATTTGCGGTATTAGCCCATCTGTATGCATGCATAAGATCATATTAGAAGATGGTGAGAGAGGAACGATTGATGGACAACAGAGACTGAACCCCATTATGAAGGATGTAGTAAAGAAGGAAATTATCAAGTGGTTGGATGCAGGTATAATTTACCCCATCTCAGACAGTTCATGGGTAAGTCCGGTCTAGTACATGCTGAAGAAAGGAGGTATCATGGTCGTTGAGAACGAGAATAAAGAGTTGATACCAACCAGAACGGTTACGGGATGGAGAATTTGCATCGATTACCGAAAGCTGAACAAAGGGACCAGGAAAGATCACTTTCCTTTACTGTTCTTGGACCAAATGCTTGATAGACTCGTAGGGTGAGACTACTACTGTTTTCTTGATTGATATTCAGGGTATAATCAGATTACAGTAGCACTGAAAGATCAGCACAAGACGACATTCATCTGCCCATATGCTAAGGTACTAAGACGATGTGAAGAAACAAACCTAGTACTCAACTGGAAAAAGTGCCATTTCATGGTACAAGAAAGGATTATTCTAGGGCATCGGATATCGAGACATGGAATCGAGGTAGACAAAGCAAAGGTAGACATTATTGAGAAACTCCTACCTCCAACATTTGTAAAGGGTGTTAGAAGTTTCTTGGGCCACGCCAGTTTTTATCGTAGATTTATCAAAGGCTTCTCCAAAATTGCAAAACCTTTGTGCAAATTATTGAAGAAGGACGCGACATTCAAGTTCGATGATGAATGTTTAAGAGCATTCAAAGAGTTGAAGAATCAATTAGTTACGACACCCATCATCGTTACACTAGATTGGGATCTGCCATTCGAATTGATCTGTGATGCAACTGACTTCGCAATTAGAGCTGTAATGGGCCAGCAAAGGAACAAAGTTTTTCACCCCATCTACTACACAAGTCAGACTCTAACAGAAGCACAACTAAATTATACAATAACAGAAAAAGAGTTACTTACTGTTGTATCTACTTTCGATAAGTTTCAATCTTATCTTATAGGTACCAAAGTGACTATTTATACGGACCACTCGGCAATTAAACATTTATTGGCCAAGAAAGACGCTAAGCCGAGATTGATCCAGTGGGTACTTTTACTTCAAGATTTCGATCTAGAAATTCAAGATCGAAAGGAATTAGAAAACCAAGTAGCAGATCACTTGTCCAGGTTGGAGCCGCAATAGGGAAATTCTCCACTTGTACCGATTCAGGAGACATTTCCAGATGAACACATACTGAAGGTAAATAATGTCCATAATATTCCTTGGTTTGCTGATATTGTTAACTATTTAGCTTGTGGTTTGATGCCAATGATAAAACGTATCAACAAAGGAAAAAGTTCCTTCACGATGTGAAGTACTATTTCTGGGAAGAGCCATATTTGTTTAAAAAGTGTGTAGATCAGATGATCAGGAGATGTGTGGCAGAAGATGAAATACCGAAGATTTTATACCACTGTCACTCAACTCAGAGTGAGGGACACTTCAGAGGTACTCGCACTGCGACCAAAGTATTACAAGTTGGATTCTTTTGGCCCACACAATTCAAGGATGCATACGCTTACCTAAAGAGTTGTGATCGATGTCAGAGGGTTGGAAATGTCACCAACAGAAATGAGATGCCTCGAAAAAATATCATTGAGGTAGAATTGTTCGATGTTTGGGGTATTGACTTTCTTGGTCATTTCTCTCCATCTTTTGGTCACAGGTACATATTAGTAGCAGTAGATTATGTGTCCAAGTAGGTCGAGGCGGAAGCTTATCCGACGAACGATGCTAAGGTTGTGATGAAGTTCTTGCAGAAACACGTGTTCACAAGGTTTGGAATCCCAAGAGCTATTATCAGCGATGAAGGGACCCATTTTGTGAACAAGTGGTTAAAATGGTTGTTTGATAAACATGGAGTGAAACATAAGGTTGCTATAACTTTCCATCCACAGACGAATGGGCAAGCTGAGCTAGCGAATAAGGAGATCAAAGGCACACTTGAGAAGGTAGTTTGCCCGAACAGATGAGATTGGTCCAAGAGACTAGATGATGCTTTATGGGCTTACAGAATAGCATACAAGACACCTTTAGGAATGTCACCCTATAGGTTGGTCTTTAGGAAAGCCTGTCATCTACCTTTGGAGTTAGAGCACAAAGCTTACTGGGCTCTTCGACGACTCAACTTGGATCTTAAGCTTGCTAGAGAGAAACGGATGCTCCAACTCAACGAGCTAGAGGAAATCTAAATGTTCTCATACGAAAATGCCAAATTACTCAAAGAAAGACTCAAGAAATGGCATGACAAGCGCAGTCGAGTTAGAGAATTTGAAGCAGGTTAACAAGTCTTGTTATTTAATTCCAGATTGAAGTTCTTCCCAGGTAAGTTAAAATCACGCTGGTCCGTTCCATTTATGATTCATCGCATCTATCCATATGTAGTTGTTGAACTCCAAGGCAAGGGAGGTAATTTTCAAGTCAATGCTCAGCATTTGAAACATTACTACGGAGAAAAACCTAAACAGGATCAAGTCATGTTCAGTTTAACAGATATTTAAATTTTATTATTTTTAATAAATTATTTAGGGTATATTTTTGAGTGTATTATGTTTAAATAAATTCTGTCTAGGAGATTGGAACTTAAGTGGGACTTCTTGTGACCCCTCCAATCTTTCCTGGGAATTGATTTTTACATAATTTTCCTAGAAATTATTCCCTAAAGGACAAAATAAATTTTTACTTTTTCAAATAAAAGGGTCAAATTTTGATCCAAGTTTTAATTAGCAACTCAATTTTAAATTTTCATCAGGTCTAGGGACTTAATTGAAGTATTTTTAAAGTTTGATTGTTCCTTTTTTTAATAAAAATTTAGGTGCCTCTCTTTGTAAATATTTTTAAAAGGCATCTAGAATAAATATTTTTACTTAATATTATATATTTATAATTTATTAATAAACTTTAATATATAATTATATCCATTATAATTTATATATTAATTTTTTAGCTTAGAATTAGGATTTATTTTATTTTATGTTTATTTTAATAATTTAATAGCAATTGATAATTTCATATGCATATATTTAATTATTAATTGTTGTTAACTTGAGTAGGACTAGACTTAGAACATTTAAATTATTAAATTTCTCTAAGAATTTCACTCTACTTCCTACTCCTTCCATTATATATTCCATCCATCTATTCTATTCTTCTCATCCATTCAACACCTAAAACCTCAAAGCACCCAAGCCTTTGAGTGCCGAAAAGTCCCTAAGCAGTCGGCCAGCACATTACACACACACCTGCTGCCCAGGCTTCTACCTCACACCTGCTGCCTCCAGCTCACGTCGCACGCACCAGCGCCCTACACATCTGGACTAGTCCTTGTGCGTGCTACCTACTTCAGCCCCACGTGCGCTGCTGCTTGTTACTTTGCACACTTGTGCAGTACACCTTTTTCACCCACACACCAAGCCCTTAAACCTCCAACCCTCCTTTTAAATTACCGTCTATTTCTTCATTATTATTTTTAAGAGTTCTTACATTTTTTTTCAAAAAAAAAGAGGTAAGACCTAATTTTCTCTATGAATTATGAATAATTTTTAATTAAATTTTTGAGAAAATAATTTTATTTTCCATTTTATGTTCAGGTCAATTATGCCTCGCAAGAGAACTCGTGCCTCCGACCAAATCGATGAATCACAAAATAAGTTCCACTGTGAAGAAGCCAAAGTAATATATGAAAGTCTCTTAAAAAATCAACAGATGCATCCAGAGAAAGGCTTCACATTGAAGGAAAGCAACTACAAAGACTTTATGGCACGTATTCGTCAAGCTGCTGGAGCCCTCAATTGGGAATTATTTTGTGAAAAGAGACCAAGTGTGGATGAGGAACTAGTTCGTGAATTCTATGTGAACTTAACGTCAAGCGAATTGACCGAAGTTCCAGTTTCCAGAATCAAGGTACCAATAAATTCAAATGCTATTAATAAGTTCTTTGAATTACCTAATTTCAAAAACAATGAATATTCTTCTTTGTTGAGCAACATTAAGCCTGAAAATTTGCAAGAAATTCTCGAGGAACTCACAGTTCTAGGTTCTAAGTGGACTGTGTCAAAACAAAGAATCCACACGTGTTGAAAAGAATATTTGACACCACTTGAGAATGTATGGTTCTATTTCATCCGTTTCAGCCTTATGTCTAGCTCGCATAGGATTACAATCTCATTAGAGCGAATGGTCCTATTATACTCGATTCTAACTGGAAAGACCATTGATACGGGCAAAATCATCTTAAGAGAAATGCGAAATTGTGCCGTTAGACGTTCTGGCCCAGCCTATTTCCCCTTTACGATAATAATTCTATGCTTAAAAGCAAAAATTCTTGTGAACTTAAAGAAGACAGGGTATAGTCAGGGCACAATCACCGATTGGGACCTCTACCGATTAGCTGGAGATTCTGTTCTACAGCAGCGAGTTGAAGAAAGTGAGGATCCAGAAGAAGCAGAAGAAGCAGAAGATGACCCCATAGGGATCCCGCCAGAGTAATCAACTGAAGTCCCTAATGAGGCAGAACCAATGGAACCAGAAGCTGAACCTAATATTGAAACCTTAATGTTTGGAGCTCCACCGCCTAGCCCAGATCTTCGTGATGAGCTATCAGAGCTGATGGACTTAATGCAACACATGCAATGGCAGCAACAAGCCTACTGGAGATACTAAAAAATAAGGGATGACTCGATGAAGAGTGCCCTTAGGAAAATTTATAATGACCCATTTATTTTTGTGCCTAGTTTCTAGATTTCATATTTGAATCATGAAGTTCAGTATCGAAGAGGGAGCAAAACGATTCATGCAAAGACAATAATGATGGAGCAAAAGATGAGTCGAATTTGGAAGGATTGGCAAACAAATAAAAAAGGGAGAACCTCAACTTTATTTTATTTTTATTCTTAAGTTATTTTAGGATTAGGTTAATTAGGAATTTTTATTTTTGCACAATAAAACAAGAGATAGGAATCATGAATAAAATCTGAACAAGTCACAAAGGCTAAAGTGTGGCAATAGGTATATACATGTCTATGATTGGATTTAGAGAGAGCTTGGTACTTAAGCAGTCAATTTGACTCACCTCCTCTTTTCTAAAATCCTACCTAGTGTATAGTATCTATTCACTTTAAACAATGAGGACATTGTTCACTTTAAGTAGGGGGGACCGAAAATTGAAATTTTCTTTTAATTATGATTAGGATATATTTTGTTCAATAGATTGAAATTTTGTTAAGTATGCTAAACTTCAGTATTAATAAAGTTCTATTATTTTAATAAGTTATTATGTTAGCTTAATAATGATATGAATTAATTTTAATAAAGCATGCAAATTCGTACCATAGAATTTTTAGTTCCCTACGAAAAATTAGGCATGCATGAAAGTTTAAGTTTTTAGAATTGACTTAGTAATTTCTTAATGTGAAATCCTAGGAAGCATGGAATATTGAAAATGATTTAGGCAATTATTGTTTGGACTGTTTGAGCCTTTCAAGCCGACCATGATAAAACTATCCCTTGAAACCCAAGTTTGAGACTATATGGCCTAGTTTTATTTGGACCTTTGCAATATTTAGCCATCACTTTTCTTTTCATTATCTTTAAAATTTTCCCAAACACTAGACTCAGTACTATTCAGAATATCATTTGAAAATAAGTTTGGGGGAATTGAAAAGAAGTATCAATTGCTCGAAAATTATAGTACATGAAGCAAGTGCTCGAATTTGAATTTAAAAAAAACACATGTACTCGAAAGAAAATAGATGTACAAAAGAGCATTTGAAAGTAAAATAAGTGGTGTATCGAAGGTGAAAATTCCGAAGGTTTGATTTTGCGTTGAGTCTAGGGTTTGTAAGCCAAAATTGATCTATCTTTTACCTACCCATAGCCTAGCCACGTTACAACCTTAATAAAGACCTATTAATTCAAGTTTCTATGCTACCTACATTAGTGGAGAGAATTGCTAAGATCAACATATGAAGACATAAGTTAAACTTAATGATTGCAGCTTAGTCTTGAATAAGGGAATAAAAAAATCAAATTGGTAAGGGTTAATATGTTAGGCATTTAGTCTAATTTTGCTATTATAATAGTTGTTGGATGTAATTTGAATGATATGTATACTTAAGTAGCAAAATTATCAAATTTCTTATTTTTGAGCCTAACTATATTAAATTCATAATTTTGAAAAGAAAGTTGTTCTAAAGGAGTTCTTCAAAAGTGTTTCCGAGAAATTCTTTCCGAAATTTGTGCATTACTCAGGACGAGCAATAATTTAAGTTTGGGGGTGTGGAAACACAAAGATTTATATACTTTTTCATACCTAATTTTACTTAAAATCATGCATTTTCGATAGAATTTTTGTCATAAAATAATTAATTTTTAGAAAATAATTAAATTGTATTAAAATTTTGAACATGTTAATTTTTATTCAATTTTACAATTATTTTTAGTGAATTTTGATTATTTTTGACAGATTCGTACAAAGGGCGAAAATTGACCCGGCAGACATCGTTAGAAGAACAAAACCGAGAAGCAATTTGAAGTAACAAGGCGAAATAATTTCCAGCCTAAGACAGTCCAAATATGTGTATTAATTCATAATATAATTAATTTTAATTTATTCCCAATTTAGTTTGGGCTAAACAAATTAATTTTAATTAATTATGGAAAGAGGGCCCAGTTGAACCGCACTAGTTGAATCAAATTGAGCGAATCGAACCAGCCACCAATTGGGAAGCCCAGAACCGTTAAAATGCTGACCCAAATCAGCATTTTACTTGATTAAATGAACTTGCAAAAAGGCCCTTAGAAGACTTCGAAATTGCATTCAAACCCCATCTTAAATTAAGGCTTTACGAATTTGCCCCAGGCTAATTTTAGCAATGTTGAAAGTCTCAACCTTGCCATGTAAGATGGCAAGCCATGAGGGGGATATTTGGCTGCTGAAATTTTCTATTTTTAGCAGCCATCCTCAGCTATATAAACCCCCCCTTTGCTGCCCATTCAAAGGATCCCTCAACACTCTCATTCTCTCATCACTTCTCTCCTCTCCATTCTCTCTTTTTCTCAAAAAAAATCCAAGCCTTCTTGTGCCGATTTCCCCTCTTGGAAAAGAGGTGTTTTCTCAGCCATTTGGGGCAGCAAGAGAGTGTTCGTAGAAGCCTTGATCGGCAAGGACAACAGAGACGAAAGAAGGAGCAATCAGTCAAGCCACGGGGAAACACCGGATTTGCTTCTTGTTCCCTATCTTTTTAATTTCTGTTGTTTTTATGATGAACATATCTGTGAATATTCATGTATTTGAAATGGTTATTTTAATCAATCTAGGTTGAATTAAGTCGTGTTGGGTTGATTACATTTCATCCTCTTGATTTGTTAAATTTATGTTTATGATGTTATAGGCCTCGATAAAATGCTTGATTAAGTAAAATCATGCTTAAGTTATTCTGGCATTATAATTGTTTAGATAACTAAAGAATTAATTATTTAAACGCATTGAAATTGTAATTAATGGACACAGTACTTAATCAGTGCATGTTTAATTCTTCAAAGGTAGCTGAAGATTAGATTAGCATTGTATTTGGCGATACATATGCCTTGCATAACTTGCAAGATTATGGTGATTAAACTATTTCAAGGTAAGGATACTTTGTTACCTCACATAGTCTTTTATATGTTTAGTAGGTTGAATTAATCGTTTGAATCGACATAGGAATATGCGAGAGATTGTTTAATTTAATAAGTATGTATGTGCAATAACATGTTACCTATATAAATCTGTTTAATCGGTCGAATTGGCATAGAAATATGTACAAGAGATGAATGGATTTTTTATTTGTAAATATGTTCATAAGTTACCAAATTACCGAGTTGCCGTGATTTATTCGTAACAAGTATAAGCATAAGTTTAATAATTCTAAGGTAAGGAAATATAATTAATCCAACACAATTATATCATCTTGATTAAATCATATTTGGAATCGTGCACTAGAATTTCTTTGTTTTATTTTAATTATTTTACTTAGTTTTTAACTCTTGGTTTTTTTTATCTCTTTTCAAAATCAAATATTTTTCCTTCACCAAAGTGTTTAAAATTACTTTCATAAATAATTCTTTTACAGTCCCTGTGGGTACGATAACTCGACATTTACTTGTCACTTTATTACTTGTTGCGATTGTGTACACTTGTACATTCCATCGTTCCACTCCCCATGTGTTTTAATGATTTTGTCGATGTTGGGGGTAACGAATTTGCAGGATATCAAGGATTGTGAAGACTTGATTTTCCATTATTCCAAATCATGCCTCGATTTGGCTTAAACGTGCCCCCACAGATAGAGGTTGTTCCTCTTGCTCTCTAGAATTGATGCGTGGACGTTGGCCAAAAACCATATTTTCGCGAGTAGTCCGTGTACCTAGAGGAACAAAATAATACGAAGTAGGGGTGCCGACAAGCAATCCCATAGAATCCAAACAATATTTATCTAAGCTGTCCATACTATATGCACATGTTAAGGCCGAGAAATCAATTTCAGTGTGAAAAAGTCGAGAGGTTAAATTCGTAATATATGACCCAAGTATTAGTGGACGATTACAACGCAAAACAACATGAAAATTTCGTGCAAACCAATATCCTAAATTAAATTTAAAACCCGAATGCATACACCACAAAAAGAACAGTTCTGTCTTAGTTAGAATAGATGACAAGTCATTTCTACCTGAAAAACTAAAGGCTAAAAATGAATATATCTTAAAGCAGGTTTATGCACCAATAAGTCTTTTGTGGTCTTCGGATTATAAAGATAATTAGAATGAATTAAAACACGTAAACATCTTGAGCATCAAAGTTGCTCGGAATATCTAACAGAGCAGAATGATAGGAATTAGATTGAATATTATCAGGGTCGACGAAACCCATGGCAATGTTAAATTCAGAAATTGACATCCAAAAGTCCCTCCAAAGTATATGAAAACATACAATGTTTTGTGTTTCAATAGTTCGCAATGCATTTATATCAAAGCTAAATGTGGTGTAGAAATCATATACCAACTCATAATATGCATTATAGGAAATATTAGCAAATGAATTCCAGCCAATAGAATCAAAATAATGAAGCACAGCATCACGAACATTTAAAAGATCAAGAGTGGTGAAATCGATTTGCTTACAGACCGAGAGCGAATATTGTCGGATGTCGTCGTATCATGTTTGATGCTCCAAGGTCAAAAAAATCTAGAAATCCTTGCAATCGACCTTCGGTAGGAATTGTGTTTGCACAACCTCGTCTATTGCGTTAACTGTCTAGGGTTGGTCAAACACATTCGTTAGGCGAGTCGGGTGGACTTGCATTTTCAGCAGTGTCAGTACTGCTGTTTAGGGGTGTCACTGACTCACGTGTCGGTTGTCGACGACTTCGAGTAGAACGTGTTTGGCGTTGAGAGACACGTTCATTCACGGTGGGAGGAGCTTCGACATGGTCGTCAGAATTCCCAACCTCTTCTGGTTTACCTGCATTATATGTCAATAAAGGAAAGATAGGTTGGGTATTAAGGATTGACCTTTCGGAAGTAGCAAAGCTGCTATCTGAACGTTTTGTTTCGACCGTAGCCAGACTCCGTTGACGACAGACTCTCGATGGGGCGGCGGTTTGTCTTGGAGGAGGTGGAAGAGAGTCATCGTCAGATAAATCAACGATGGGAGGCATTGAAAAACGGTGTCAATTTTGATTGAGTGAAACCGGAATATTTTTGACCATTTGGTTCCGAGTTCGGACCATCATGTTCATGCTAATGTCCTGAAAAATTATCTCTGTTTGCTACGACGACGGCGAAGATTCTGACGGTGCACGGCGACGTTGGTGACGAGTGGCGACGGCACAGTTCAGGCCGATTTTTAAAGGGGTGATGGTGGGGGTTTTTATTGTGGCGTTGGTGAAGGTGGTGGAAAGGGTGGTTTGGTGGTGGAGAAAAAGGAAAGAAAAAGAAATATAGAAGAGGTGGTGCTTGGGGTGTGGGCTCTGATTGATGAGAGCGTGGTGTTGGGGAAGGGTAGTTGCTTCGATGGAGATTGGAGCGGCGGTGGAGGAAAGAAAATGGAGGGAGGGGTGGGGAAAGCGTTCGGCGATGGCGACAAAGGGAAAGGGAGACGATGATGGTGACGACAGTGCAGCAGTGACGGCGATGGGTGTGGCGACGGTGACGGTGACGACCGCGTGGGTTTGTTGTAGGGGAGAGGGTTTTGTTTTGAAGAAGATGAAGATAGGAAAGGGTTTAGGGATTTTGGGTGTTTATTTTTATTTTTATTTTTATTTATTTATTTTCGGTTGGGCTTATTAGGTATTGTGTAACAGCCCGATTTTGGGGTTAGTCAGAACAGTGGTTTTGAGACCACTAAACTAAGGTTAAGGAAAATTATTTTGATGTTATTTATGTGTTATGGCATTAAAATATGGCTATGTGAAAATTTTGGTGCTTTAATTTGAGTGATAACATGCTTAATTGTGAAAAAGGACTAAATCGCATAAAGTGCGAAAGTTCTATTTTTCAAGGTAGAGGTGTCTAATAGCCATAGAATATTAAATTAAAGGTTCTTAAAGTGCAATTAGGCCATATGAAGTGTGTTGGCCGACCATAGGAAGAAAGGGGACAAGAGCATTAATTTTTATTCAAAATTTGGTGATAGTTGGTGACTAAATGAATAAAATAAGATTAGTAAAAGAAAAGCTATCATCTTTTTCATTTCTCTTCCTCCCCTACCAAAAATTTCAGCAAGAAATAAGGGTTTTGAAGCTCAAACTTTCATCCATTCAATCCTCATCCAAGTAAGTGATTTTGGTGGTTTTGTTTGATAATTTTTGTACTTTTGGAGTCCCCAAAGCTTAAGCTAGCTAATGAGGGGACTAATTTGTGATATGGTTGAAATTTTAGGGACTTTCCATGAGATTTTCCATTTTTTTTTTAGTTTTTATGGAAGAAAATGAATGTTAGGGAGATGGGAAACAACCTTTGTGAAAGGTATTTGCATGAAAACACCTAAACAGGACTTGAATGCAAAGATTGAAATCGTGTCATAAATGCATGAAGTAGTTGGATTTGTGAGTAGTTGTAAGAGAAATAAATGTTCATCTAGGCTTGTTTAATGAGAAAATATGTTGAAAAATAATTTACGAGCCTAGGGGCAAAATCGTAATTTTGCCAAAGTGTAAGGGCAAAATGGTCATTTTTTGCCTAAGTATAGATTTTGATGCATTATGATCATAAGATGTTTTAAATGAGTGAATTTTGTTGTTATAGACCAAGAAGAGCGTGGAATCAACATTGACCGAGGGAAAGGCAATGTTACGGAATAGACCATCGATTAACGCGTTTTGCACCGAGGTAAGTTTATGTGTAAATGATGTATTTTATATACACATTGTTGTTACTAATTGGTGCATGGTATGATTGAGAACATGTATGATTCAAGTGGATTGAATTTGATAGTTATTGAATAATTTTCGTATGAATGACGAAATAGATATGTAAATGTGAGATAACAACTCTTGATGGTGGGCTAAGTGCGATACCACCTTATTACTTAATTACGATGGGCTGTGTGTGCTACCATCATCTATTTATCATTTGGTGGGCTATGTGCGATACCACACTATTAAAGATTGATGGTGGGCTAAGTGCGAAACCACCGAGTGATTGGTATTATGAATGGTTTATTGAGAAATTATGATGTGTTGTATCATGTGACTTTGTGGTGTTAAGTGCAGTGATGCATGTTAATGAATGTAAGCATTAAGCTTGTGATATGGTTGGAATGTGGTAAGGGAGGAAATGAGTAAGCATGATTATGAATGTGGATTTTTCTTGTTTAGTATGTAAAGCTATTTATTGTTTAGCACATACTATGATGTTAATTGTTTACATGTAAACTTACTAAGCTTAAAGCTTACTCCCCTTTCTTTTCCCTTGTTTCATAGTGTTAAAGAGTGGAACGGTGGAAATGTGCAAGTGTACACAATCGTAACAAGTAATAAAAGTGACAAGTAAATGTCGAGTTATTGTACCCACAGGGACTGTAAAAGAATTATTTATGAAATAATTTCAAACACTTTGGTTAGGGAAAAATATTTGATTTTTGAAAGCTATTTGAAAACTAAAAGAAAAACAAAGTAACTTAAAATAAAACAAAGTTCAAGTGTGCGATTTCAAAAACTGATTTTAATCATGATGATATAATCGTGTTGGTTTAATCACATTCCTTACCTTAGAATTATTAAACTTGTGTTTATACTCGTTAAAACATGGCAACTCGGTAATTTGCTAACTTATGAACATGTTTACAAATCAAAAATCCATCTATCTCTTGTACATATTTCTATGCCAATTCAACCGATTAAACAGACTTCAAAAAGTAAACATGTTATTGCAACATACATACTCATTAAATTAAACAATCTCTCGCATATTCCTATGTCGATGCAAACGATTAATTCAACCTAACAAGCATATAAAAGATCATGTGAAGTAACAAAGTATTTTTACTTTGAAACAATTTAATCACAAAAATCCTGCAAGTTATGCAAGGCATTCATATCGTCAAATATAATGCTAATTTAATCTTCAACTACCTTAGAAGAATTAAACATGCACAGATTAAGTATTGTGTCCATTAATTACAATTTCAATGCGTTTAAATAATTAATTCATTAGCTATCTAAACAATTACAATGCCAGATAACTTAGCATAATTTTACTTAATCAAACATTTCACCGAGGCCTTTAACAGCATAAACATAATTTTAATAATCTAAGAGGGCGAAATGAAATCAAACCAACACAAATTAAATTCAAGCTAAATTGATTAAATTAAACATTTCAAAAGCATGAATATTCATAAACATGTTCGTCAAAACAACAACAAATAATTTAAAGAGATAGGGACGAGAAACAAATCCGGTGGCTCTCCGTGACTTGTCTGATTGATTCCTCCTTCATTCTTCATTGTCCTCGGCTGTCAAGGGGGCTTATGAACACTTCAAATGCTGCTTCAAATGGCTGGGAAACACCTCTTTTCCAAGAGGGGAAATCGGCACAAGAACAAGGGGAAAATGGAATGAAAATGAAGGGAGAAAAAGTGAGAGAAAAGAAGAGAGAATGAGAGAATGTTGGAGAATTGAGGGATGCTTTGAATGAGCAGCTAGGGGCTGTATTTATAGTGTTTAGGGGCTGCTAAAAATAGCAAAAAATCAGTAGCAAAGAGTCCCTCTTGGCCGGCCATCCTATGTGGCAAAGTTGATGGATTCAACTTTGCTAAATTTAGCTTGGACAAATCTAAAAAACCTTGAATTTTGGAGGGGTTTGAATGAGATTTTGAAAGGTCTTCAAGGGCTCCCTTGCAAGCTGAATAAATCAGCAAATAAGCTGATTTGGGCCTTCATTGTGGACGATTTGGGCTGCCCAATTGGTGGCTGGTCCGGTTCAATTGGTTCGGTTCAACCAGTGCGGTTTTACTAGACCCTTTTTCATAATTAATTAATAATAATTTATTTAACCCAAATTAAATTGGGAATAAATTAAAATTAATTAAATTATGATTAAATCTTCATAATTGGACCGTCTTGGGCTGGAAATAGAGTCGCCTTGACACTCGGTTTAATTCTTGACGATTAATCTGCGAGCCTATTTTTGCCCTTTTTGCGATTCTGTCGAAAATAGTCAGATTTAAACAAAATTAACTATAAAATTAATTAAAATTCATCATATTCATATTTTTAGCACAAATTAATTATTTTATAATATTCAATTATTTTTCGACAAGAATTTACTCAGAACCACATGAAATTGGGTCAAAAAGGGCATGAAAAAGTATATAAATTTTCGTGTTTCCACACCCCCAAACTTAATTCATTGCTCGTCCCGAGTAATGCACAAAATTGAAAAGAATTTCCTCGAAAATACCTTTGAAAAACTTCTTTCAGAACAACTTTCTTTTCAAAATTATGAATTGATTATACATAAGCTCAAAGGTAAGAAATTTGATAGTTATGCAACTTAAGCATTCATATCGTTCAAATTACCTCCAACAATTATCATACTAGCGAAATTAGACTAAATGTTTCTTTAATAAAGACATGTTTTTCACTACCAAATTGATTTTAATTCCTTATTCAAACAGTAAACTACAATCATTAAGCTTAATTAATGTCTTCATATGTTGAACAAAGCACTTTCTCTCCACTAATGTAGGTAACATGGGAATCTTGAATCAATAGGTCTTTAATAAGGTTGTAACGTGGCTGGGCTTAAGGGTAGGTAAAAGATAGATAAGTTTGCGGCTTTAAACCCTAGACTCAGCTTAATATCGAACCTTCAGAACTTCAATCCTTGATACGCAACTTATACTCTTTCGAACACTTATTTCATTTTGAGTATATTTTTTTTTTCAAGCTCTAACTCGAGCACTTGCTTCATGTACAACAATTTTTTTTTTTTTTAGCATTTGATACTGCTTTTCAACTCCCCCAAACTTATTTTCAAACGATCTTTTGAATAGTACTGAGTCTAGTGTTTGGGATGATTTTAGAAGTAATTAAGAGAAAGTTGATGGCTAAATATCGCATAGGTCCAAATAAACTTAGGCCATATAGTCTCAAAATTGGGTTTCAAAGGATAATTTTATCAGGGTTGGCTTGAAAGGCTCAAACGGTCCAAACAAAATTTTGCCTAAATCATTTTCAATATTCCATGCTTCCTAGGATTTCGCCTCAAGAAATTACTAAGTCAATTCTAAAGACTTAAGCTTTCATGCATGCCTAATTTTTTCGTAAGGAACTAAAAATTTTATGGTATGAATTTATATGCTTTATTAAAAATACATTCACATCTATATTAAGCTAACATAATAAATTATTGAAATAACAGAACTTTATTAATACTAAAGTTTAGCATAATTAACAAATTTTCAATTTATTGAACAAAAATATATCCTAAGCATAATTAAAAGAACATTTTATTCTGAATGGAATCAATTCAAATTTTCGGTCCCCCCTACTTAAAGTGAACAATGTCCTCATTGTTTAAAGTGAATAAATACTATACACCAGGATAATTAGAAAAGAGGAGGTGAGTCAAATTGACTGCTTAAGTACCAAGCTCTTTCTAAAATCCAATCCTAGCCATGTATATATCTAATTGCCACACTTTATCCTTTGAGACTTGTTCAGATTTTATTCATGCTTCCTATCTCTTATTTTATTGTGCAAAAATTAAAAATTCCTAGTTGACCTAATCCTAAGATACTTAAGAAAGAAATAAAAGTTGAAGTCCTCCTCTTTTTTATTTGTTCGCCGATCCTTCCGAATTTGACTCATCTATTGCTCCATTAGTATCATTCTTGCAGGAATCGCCTTGCTCCTTCTTCGATGATGAAAGCCATGGTTCAAATATGAAATCTGGAAACTCAGGTACAAAAATAAATGGGTCATTATAAATCTTCTTAAGGGCATTCCTCATTGAGTCATCTCTTATCTTTGCATATCTCTAGTAGGCTTGTTGCTGCCATTGCATGTGCTGCATCAAGTCCATCAACTTAAACAGTTCATCATGAAGATCTGGGCTAGGTGGTGGAGCTCTAAACATTGCAGGCTCGATATCAGGTTCAACTTACGGATCCATCGATTACGCCTCATGAGGACGTCGGTTGATGGCTCTGGCGGTATTTACGTGGGATCATCTTCTGTTTCTTCGGGATCCTCGCTCTCTTCAATTCGTTGCTGAAGAACAGAATCTCCGGCTACTCGGTAGAGGTCCCAATCAGTGATTGTGCCTTGACTATACTCTAGCTGCTTTACATCCGCAAGGAGTTTTGCTTTTAAGCATAAGATTGTGATGGTAAAGGGAAAATAGGCAGGGCCGGATCGTCTAACGACACAATTTCGCATTTCTCTTAGGATGATTTTGCCCACATCAATGGTCTTTCCGGTTAGAATCGAGTTTAATAGGACCATTCGCTCTAATGAAATTGTCGTCCCGTGTGAACTAGGCATAAGGCTGAAACGGATGAAATAGAACCATACCTTCGCTAGAGGTGTCAAATACTCCCTTCGACACGTGTGGATTCCTTGCTTTGACACAGTCCACTTGGAACCTGGCACTATGAGTTCCTCGAGGATTTCTTGTAGATATTCAGGTTTAATATTGCTCAACAGAGAGGAATATTCATCGTTGTCGAAATCAGGTAATTCAAAGAACTCATTAATAGCACTAGAATTTATTGGTACCTTGATTCTGCGGACGGGAACTTCGGTCAGTTTGTTTGAAGTTAAGTTCGCATAGAATTCATGAACTAATTCCTCGTCCACACTTGGTCTCTTTTCACAAAATAATTCCCAATTGAGGGCTTCAGCAACTTGACGAATACGAGCCATAAAATCTCTGTAGTTACTTTCCTTCAATGTGAAGCCTTTTTCTGGATGCATCAGTTGATTTTTGAAAATACTTTCGTATCTTATTTTGGCTTCTTCACAGTGAAATTTGCTTTGTGTTTTGTCAATTTGAGCGGAGGCACGAGTTCTTTTACGAGTCATGACGGACCTGAACACAAGATGGAAAGAATAAAAATCAGTTAAATAATTTAATTAATTCAACAAATTGAAAATTCAATAATTGAATAGAAATTAAAAATTCAATAGCAATTACTAATATTCCAATAAATTGAAATATTAAGTAATTGAAAAAAATAAAATTTACTAACAATTTTCAATATTTCAATAAGTTGAAAAGAATTAAAAAATTGAATAAGAATTAAAATTTTAAAAGAAATTTATTCTTACCACTTACCTTGTAGATTTTAAAAGCTCTAAAAAAAATAAAAATATACTAATGAGCTAAAAGGAGGGAAATTAAAGGAAGGATGGCTTAATTTCGGGGAAGGGAGAATGTGCGCCTAAGCACACAAAACAGCAGCAGTTGGCGTGCAAGGTGCTGCAGCAAGCGGCAAGCAAGCAGGTGACGTGTGGAAGGAGCTTCAGCAGGTGCGCAAGGCCTTGCGCTAAGCAGGCCACAGCTGGTTGGCGCAGTGCGTTGGTGCTACTGGAAGCAACAGATGTGCGGCTTCCACTGGCAGAACTGGCGCGTTGGCGTGTCTTTGGAGCTAGAAGTGGAGGCTGCTCTTCTTTGGCCAAATGAAGGCTTGGGCTAGGGGCTTGCGGCAATTGGTGTTTTGGTGGATGAGAAGTTGAGTGATGGGTGAATGGTGAGTGCAATTTATAGATGAAGGAGTATAAATTAGACTAGAACTCTTAAGCATTAAAAATAAGAGTTTAATTCTAATTTAACTCATGATAAACAACAATTAATAATTAAATAAATATAACTAAATTATCAATTGCTATTTAATTATTAAGATAAATATGAATAATAAGAATAATCCTAATCCTAAGCTAAATTGATAAAAGTTAATATATAAATTATAATGAATATAATTATATATTAAAGTTTATCAATAATTATAAATATGAAATTAAATAAAAATGTTTATTTTAGATGCCTTTTAAAAAAATATTTACACAAAGAAGCACCTAGTTTTTATTATTTATGAAAATAGCAACCAAATTTTGAAAATAATTCAATTAAGTCCTCAGACTTAATGAAAATTTGAAATTAAGTTGCAATTTAAGACTTGGGTCAAAATTGACCTTTTTATTTGGAAAACTTAAAAAATTTATTTTGCTATTTAGGGGCTAATTCCTTGGAAAATTATGTAAAAATCAATTCCCAGGAAAGATTGGAGGGGTCACAAGCGGTCCCGCTTAAGTTCCAATCTCCTAGACAGAATTTATTTAAGCGTAATAAACCCGGAAATATTCCCTAAATATTTTATTGAAAGCGATAAAAACTAAGGATTAGATAAACTAAACGAGGTTTTATCCCGTTCAGGGTTTCCTCCGTAATAATGTTTCAAACGCTGAGCATTGACTTGAAAATTACCTCTCTTACCTTGGAGTTCAATAACCCCGTATGAATAGACACGATGAATCATAAATGGACCGGACCAACGTGACTTTAACTTACCCGGAAAGAACTTTAGTCTGGAATTAAATAGCAAGACTTGCTGACCTGCTTCAAACTCTCGAGCTCGAATATGCTTGTCATGCCATTTTTTGAGTCTCTCTTTGAGTAATTTGGCATTTTCGTATGAGAACATTCGAAATTCCTCTAGCTCGTTGAGTTGGAGCATTCGTTTCTCTTTAGCAAGCTTGAGATCCAAATTGAGTTGTCGAAGAGCCCAGTAAGCTCTATGCTCTAACTCCAGAGGTAGATGGCATGCTTTCCCAAAGACCAACCGATAGGGTGACATTCCTAAGGGTGTCTTGTATGCCGTTCTATAGGCCCATAAAGCGTCATCTAGTCTCTTGGACCAATCTCGTCGATTCGGGCAAACTACCTTCTCAAGTATGCCTTTGATCTCCTTATTTGCTAGTTCAGCCTGCCCATTTGTCTGCGGATGGTAAGCTGTGGCAACGTTTCACTCCATGCTTATCTAGCAACCATTTTAACTGCTTGTTCACAAAGTGGGTCCCTTCATCGCTGATAATAGCTCTTGGGGTTCCGAACCTTGTGAACACATGTTTCTGCAAAAACTTCATCACAACTTTAGCATCGTTCGTCGGATAGGCTTCAGCCTCGACCCATTTGGACACATAATCTACTGCTACCAATATATACTTGTGACCAAAAGACGGAGGAAAAGGGCCAAGGAAATCAATACCCCATACATCGAACAATTCTACCTCAATGATATTTGTTCGAGGCATCTCGTCTCTATTGGATACGTTTCCAACCCTCTGACATCGATCACAATTCTTTACGTAAGCATATGCATCCTTGAATAGTGTTGGCCAAAAGAATCCGGCTTGCAATACTTTTTGGCATTTGCAGACGAGTACCTCCAAAGTGTCCTCCACTTGGAGCTGAATGACAGTGGTATAAAATTTTCGGCGTTTCATCCTCTATCACACATCTTCTAATCATCTGATCTGCGCACTTTTTGAACAAATACGTCTCTTCCCAAAAATAATACTTTACATCATGAAGAAATTTATTTCTTTGCTGATACGTTTTATCAGTTGGCATCAAACCACAAGCTAAATAGTTAGCAAAGTCAGCAAACCAAGGAGTATTATAGGCACGAGTTACCTTCAATATTTGTTCATCTGGAAATGTCTCATGGATCGGTAAAAGTGAAGAATTTTCCTCTTGCGGCTCCAATCTGGATAGGTGATCTGCTACTTGGTTCTCTACTCCTCTTTGATCTTGAATTTCCAGATCGAACTCTTAGAGTAGGAGCACTGACCGGATCAATCTCGGCTTAGCATCTTTCTTGGCTAATAAGTACTTAATCGCGGAGTGGTCTGTATAGACAATCACTTTGGTTCCTACAAGATAAGATCGAAACTTGTCAAAAGCAAAAACAATAGCAAGTAACTCTTTTTCTGTTACCGTATAGTTCAGTTGGGCTCCGGTTAGAGTTCTGCTTGCGTAGTAGATAGGATGGAAAACTTTGTTCCTTTGCTGGCCCATAACAGCTCTAATGGCGAAGTCACTTGCGTCACACATCAATATGAATGGCGAATCCCAGTCTGGTGTGACGATTATAGGTGCCGTGACTAATCGATTCTTCAGATCGTTGAAGGCTTTTAAACAATCCTCGTCAAATTTGAATATCGAGTCCTTCTCTAATAACTTGCATAAGGGCTTAGCCATTTTGGAAAAGTCCTTAATAAACCTTCGATAAAACCCGGCGTGGCCCAAAAAGCTCCTAACACCTTTTACAGATGTTGGAGGTGGGAGTTTCTCAATAACATCTGCTTTTGCCTTGTCCACCTCGATCCCATTCTCGTTATCCGATGGCCTAGAACAATTCCTTCTCGTACCATGAAATGGCATTTTTCCCAATTGAGCACGAGATTCGTCTCTTCACATCGCCTTAGTACATTCACTAGATTGGCTAAACAATCCTCGTAAGTATATCCAAATACTGAGAAGTCGTCCATGAAAACTTCCAAGTATTTCTCAACCATGTCAGTAAAAATAGATATCATATATCTTTGAAATGTAGCAGGTGCATTACATAAACCAAATGGCATACATCTAAATGCAAATGTACTATACGGACAGGTGAATGTCGTTTTGTGTTGATCTTTCGGTGCTACAATAATCTGATTATACCCTGAATATCCGTCGAGAAAACAGTAGTAATCTCGTCCTGCGAGTCTATCTAGCATCTGGTCCAAGAACGATAAAGGAAAGTGATCTTTCCTAGTCACCTTGTTCAGCTTCCGGTAATCGATACAGATTCTCCATCCCGTAACTATCCTCATTGGTATCAACTCATTGTTCTCGTTCTCCACGACCGTGATACCTCCTTTTTTCGGTACGCACTGGACTGGACTCACCCATGCACTATCTGAGATAGGGTAAATTATACCCGCATCCAACCATTTAATGATTTCCTTCTTCACGACATCTTTCATGATTGGGTTCAGTCTTCGCTGTCCATCAATCGTTCCTTTCTCGCCATCTTCTAATATGATCTTGTGCATACATACAGACGGGCTAATACCGCGAATGTCAACTATGGTCTATCCGATAGCCTTCTTGAATTGTTTCAAAACTATGATAAGCTTCTCTTCTTGTTCAGTGGTTAATTCTGCTGAAACAATCACAAGCAGAGTAGAGGCGTTACCTAAATAAACATATTTTAAGTGTGAAGGTAATACCTTGAGTTCTAACTTAGGTGGATCCTCGATTGATGCTTTTGGCTGCATGTAATCTCTGTTCTCTAATTCCAAAGACTCAAAACAAGATTGCAGATTAAATCTCTTTTGATTAGTTTCGAGCGAAGCTAAGTATTCATCCTCCTCTTCCTCATTTGGGAGATCCGATGTCAAAATTCTTTCCAAAGGGTCATCAACACTGTTAAGTTCCTTCTCTACTATTAATTCCTCTAAATCGGTCACTGCAGAATAATCATCCATAGTGTCAGGAAATCGCATTGACTTAAAGACATTAAATGTTACCTGATCGTCCTGAACACGTATAGTCAGCTCGTCTTTCTGTACATCAATAAGAGTCCTTCCAGTTGCTAGGAATGGTCTTCCTAGTATAATTGGCACTTCTTTGTCTACTTCAAAATCCAGAATTACAAAGTCAGCAGGAAAGATAAACTTATCTACGCGTACCAATACGTCCTCAATTTTTCCTTCTGGATGCGCTAAAGATCGATCTGCTAGTTGAAGTGTAACCGTAGTTGGTCTAACTTCTCCTATCCCCAATTTCCTAAATACTGACATAGGCATCAAGTTCATACTTGCACCTAAGTCACATAATGCTTTACCACAATATGTTGATCCAATATTGCATGGTATGGTGAAACATCCAGGATCCTTCAATTTTGGGGGTAATTTGTTCTGAAGATATGCACTGCATTCCTTCGTCAGAGCTACCGTCTCAAATTCTCCAAGTCTTTGTTTCTTAGACAAAATATCTTTCATGAACTTCACATAGTTCGGCATTTGCTCAAGTGCTTCGACCAACGGGATGTTGATGTAAAGTTGCTTGAGTACGTCTAGGAACTTCTTGAATTGAATTTCTTGCTTCGGCTTCTGAAGTCTTTGAGGGTAGGGTGGCGGTGGTTTCAGTACTGGAACTGGTTTTGTTTGATTCGCCTTTGGCGGTAATTTTGCATCTAACGACGTTGTTGGGAGATCAAAATTAACTGGTCCTACGGTTACTCTGATGGGTCTTGCAGATTTTGGTTCTGGCGAAACTGGTGTGTCAACACTTGGTTGAACTTCTTCTTGAGCATCAGCTTACTCCTTTTCAACTTCGACAGTGTTGGGCTCTATTATCTTTCCGCTCCTCAACTGTAACACTTTGCAGTGTTCTTTCCCCGGATTTCTCGAATTTTCCGTGTCACTAGGTAAAGCACCTTGTGGCCGGTTCCTAAATTCAGTCGCAAGCTGGCCCACTTGATTCTCCAAATTCTTCAATGTAGCTGCTTGGCTTTGGATTAAGGCATCATTTTTCGCTAGATATGCCTTTAGCAAGCTTTCCAGACTATTGGATGCTTCAGCTTGAACTGGTTTCTGGACTTGTTGTGGAAAATTTGGCGGCTGGGTCGGTCTTGGTTGGGTGTAACTAGTTCCCGCCCCTTGGTTACTCCAGGAAATATTCGAGTGGTTTCTCCACGATGGGTTATAAAAGTTGGATTGCAACCCTTGCCTTCCTTGATTTTGGTTCTGATTGCCCATGTAGTACACAGATTCTGGGTTTGATGGACATTCTTCGAACAAATATCCCTCCCCACAATAAACACAGGCTATATTCTCAAGTTGATTAGTCGGCTGTGCTGCAAAACTATTAGAGCCATTAGCAGTAAGATTTTTAAGCATTGAGGATATCGATGATACCTGAGATGCGAGTGAAGTAAGGGCGTCTACTTCATGAATTCCAGCGACTCGTCTTCCTGACGCTACTCGGTTAGTTGGCCACTGATAGTTATTGCTGGCAATCCTCTCAATAATTTCATAAGCCTCGTTATAAGACTTAGAAAGGAGAGCACCATTAGTAGAGGCATCCACTACCATCCTTGTGTGAGCGTTGAGACCATTATAGAATGCCTCAAGTTGAATGCAATGAGGAATTCCATGCTGAGGGCATTTTCGTAATAGCTCCTTAAATCTTTTCCATGCCTCATACAAGGACTCGTCATCCATTTGATGGAAAGCAGTGATCTCGTTCCTCAATTTAGCATTCTTGCTTGGCGGAAAATACTTCATGAGGAACCTCTCGGCTAACTCTTGCCATGTAGAAATGGAGTTTGATGGCAATGAATTTAACCAGGCACGAGCTCTGTCCCTTAACGAATATGGGAACAACTTCAATCTTAAGGCATCTTCGGGTACTCCGGCTAACTTGAAAGAATCGCTCACTTTCATGAATAGTCTTAAGTGAAGATGAGGATCTTCAGTAGGCATCCCGCTAAATTGGCCCACTGTTTGAAGCATCTGGAACATGACTGGCTTCAGCTCGAATTGTTGCGCCTCAATTTCGAGTTTCCTAATACCCGGATTAAGATCGTTAAACACTGGCACGGCATATTGTCTTAAGGCTCTATCCCTATCATCAGCAATAAGGATAGGATTCTGAGCAGGATTTGTTCCGTCTCCTTGGTTTATATTCTCGAGATTCATTCCTTCGGTCCTTCTCTGGTTTGCTTGTCTTCTTCGTTAGCGAAAGGTTCGTTCTATTTCAGGGTCCACAGGGAGTAAGTCAATAATCTGGTCAATACTCATAAACACCTGAAATTTTCATAGAAAAATTAATTAAGTTAAAATTTAAACAGGAAAATAAATAACCAAAATGTAAAACAGATTCACAAATAATGACTTTGAAAAAAGTCCCCGGCAACGGTGCCAAAAACTTGGAACGGTGGAAATGTGCAAGTGTACACAATCGTAACATGTAATAAGAGTGACAAGTAAATGTCGAGTTATCGTACCCACAGGGATTGTAAAAGAATTATTTATGAAATAATTTCAAACACTTTGGTTAGGGAAAAATATTTGATTTTTGAAAGCTATTTGAAAACTAAAAGAAAAACAAAGTAACTTAAAATAAAACAAAGTTCAAGTGTGCGATTTCAAAAACTGATTTTAATCAAGATGATATAATCGTGTTGGTTTAATCACATTCCTTACCTTAGAATTATTAAACTTGTGTTTATACTCGTTAAAACATGGCAACTCGGTAATTTGCTAACTTATGAACATGCTTACAAATCAAAAATCCATCTATCTCTTGTACATATTTCTATGCCAATTCAACCGATTAAACAGACTTCAAAAAGTAAACATGTTATTGCACATACATACTCATTAAATTAAACAATCTCTTGCATATTCCTATGTCGATGCAAACGATTAATTCAACCTAACAAGCATATAAAAGATCATGTGAAGTAACAAAGTATTTTTACTTTGAAACAATTTAATCACAAAATCTCGCAAGTTATGCAAGGCATTCATATCGTCAAATATAATGCTAATTTAATCTTTCACTACCTTAGAAGAATTAAACATGCACAGATTAAGTATTGTGTCCATTAATTACAATTTCAATGCTTTTAAATAATTAATTCATTAGCTATCTAAACAATTACAATGCCAGATAACTTAGCATAATTTTACTTAATCAAACATTTCACCGAGGCCTTTAACAGCATAAACATAATTTTAATAATCTAAGAGGGCGAAATGAAATCAAACCAACACAAATTAAATTCAAGCTAAATTGATTAAATTAAAAATTTCAAAAGCATGTATATTCATAAACATGTTCGTCAAAACAACAACAAATAATTTAAAGAGATAGGGACGAGAAACAAATCCGGTGGCTCTCCGTGACTTGTCTGATTGATTCCTCCTTCGTTCTTCGTTGTCCTCGGCTGTCAAGGGGGCTTATGAACACTTCAAATGCTGCTTCAAATGGCTGGAAAACACCTCTTTTCCAAGAGGGGAAATCGGCACAAGAACAAGGGGAAAATGGAATGAAAATGAAGGGAGAAAAAGTGAGAGAAAAGAAGAGAGAATGAGAGAATGTTGGAGAATTAAGGGATGCTTTGAATGAGCAGCTAGGGGCTGTATTTATAGTGTTTAGGGGCTGCTAAAAATAGAAAAAAATCAGCAGCAAAGAGTCCCTCTTGGCCGGCCATCCTATGTGGCAAAGTTGATGGATTCAACTTTGCTAAATTTAGCTTGGACAAATCTAAAAAACCTTGAATTTTGGAGGGGTTTGAATGAGATTTTGAAAGGTCTTCAAGGGCTCCCTTGCAAGCTGAATAAATCAGCAAATAAGCTGATTTGGGCCTTCATTGTGGACGGTTTGGGCTGCCCAATTGGTGGCTGGTCCGGTTCAATTGGTTCGGTTCAACCAGTGCGGTTTTACTAGACCCTTTTTCATAATTAATTAATAATAATTTATTTAACCCAAATTAAATTGGGAATAAATTAAAATTAATTAAATTATGATTAAATCTTCATAATTGGACCGTCTTGGGCTGGAAATAGAGTCGCCTTGACACTCGGTTTAATTCTTCGAGCAGTGTCTGCCGAGCCGATTTTTGCCCTTTTTGCGATTCTATCGAAAATAGTCAGATTTAAACAAAATTAACTATAAAATTAATTAAAATTCATCATGTTCATATTTTTAGCACAAATTAATTATTTTATAATATTCAATTATTTTTCGACAAGAATTTACTCGGAACCACATGAAATTGGGTCAAAAAGGGCATGAAAAAGTATATAAATTTTCGTGTTTCCAAAGAGCCAGGTCGGGATACGAAGATAATTGGAAAATCACCCACACTATCAGCTCATCTCGGTATATCTAGACTTAGTGTTTTTGAGTATGGCATGTATAGGGGCTAGACTAGGTAAATTGCTTTGTTATTTTGGCCAAGAGTGTGTTGGCCCCTTTAATGATGAACTCTTTTGTATACAGCCATTGTTTTTGGCTCATTGTTATATATATGAAAAGATGAAGTTATTCATGGTAGTGTTTATTGCAAAATCTGAGTGGTTTAGTGATTTGTTGAATAGATTCATGTTGTGTGAGTTAGAGTGATGAAAAGAGCTTGGTAAATAGCCTTGTTCTTGTCCACACGGGTAGGCACGCAGGCGTGTGTCTAGGCTATGTGTGACACACGGTCAATCCCATGGGTGTGCGACTAGGCCGTGTGTCCCCTGCATGATAGTTTTACAAGTCAGTAAGCTTTGTAGTAAACACACGGGCAGATACACAGCCGTGTGTCTTAGCCTTGTGGTAGGCAAGGCCATGAACATGGGTGTGCCCAGGCCGTGTGAAGTCTGCTCCTTGAAATTGGAATTTAATTCGACACACGGTCTAAGGACACGGGCGTGTGCCTTGGCTGTATGACCTTAGTGAGATGATGACATCATAAATAGAATGTCAAGGTTTTGGCACACGGGCTAATAAGGGCATGTCGAGGCCGTATAAAGGACACGGGCCAAGGACACAGGCGTGTGTCTGGCCGTGTGAAAACCCCTGTAGGTTCAAAATGAAAATAAATCCCACACGGGGTAGGACATGGGCATGAGTGACCACACGGCCTGCCCACACGGGCGTGTCCCATTTCACACGGGTGTGTGGCCCCTGTTTAGGTGAAAATTTTTAAAATTGCAAAAGTTTCCGGTTGGGTTCCAAAACCCCCCATATGTATGTTTAAGGCCTCGTAGGTCCTTAATGAGTATGTTGTGATGACAATAGAGATATGTCAAGTTGGGATTGAAATTTTATAGACTAAAGTTGTGTGATTAAGTGGATTAAGTTCGGTAATGCCTCATACCCGATTCCAACATAGAATACGGGTAAGGGGTGTTACATATTGGTTGTATTTTTGGGCAACTTGGTTTTTTGGGTAAGTGAGTTAATTTAGTTGGGTATTGGGTATTGGGCTAATTTTCGGTTTGTGTTGTTGGGTTGGTATTTGGGTATGTGTAGTTGGGTTAAATGGGTTGGTGGGTATTGGGTTTGGGTTTTTGGGGTTTTGGGGTTTTATGAAGGTTAAGTAGTTTGGGGTTTTTTAGGTAAATATTTGTCACCAAATTAGCATGTCGTGCCTGCGCCGCCACTATTATCTGACTTTTGAAAAAAAATTCATGACCTCCAGTATGTTCCTGAAAACATCAAATTAACTGAATTAAATAAAAAATTATTTATTTAGACCCTAAATCTTACTAAAACTCAAAATTAAAATTAAATAAATGAAAAGAAATTTGGGTTGCCTCCCAAAAAGCGCATTTGTTTAACGTCGTTAGCTCGACGACCTGGGAATTTATTTATCCGACTCTTCGAGGACTAACTCCTCAACCACTGGACTTGGAAATTCTCGTAGAAAGGTTTTAATCGTTGTCTGTTGACCTTAAAATTTTTTCTGAATTCTTGGCTTTTAACCTCGACTGCACCATGTGAAAATACGTGAGTAACAACAAAAGGCCCTAACCACTTTGTCCAAAGCTTACCTACAAAAACTCTTAATGTAGGGTCATAAACTAATACTTTCTGTCCTACCATAAATTGTTTACGGGTTATCTTTTGGTCATGATATGCTTTGATCTTATCTTTATAAACTTGGGCATTTTCATACGCTTTTCGTCGAATTTCCTCAACTTCTTGAATATGTAACTTACGATGCTTACCTGCGGCTTCTAACTCCATGTTGCATTGTTTCACCGCCCAAAATGCTTTATGTTCTAGCTCAACAAGGAGATGAAACGGTTTTAGCAAAAATCAGTCGATAAGGAGACATACCTATGGGTCCTTTACAAGCCGTACGGTATGCCCACAGTGCATCGTTTAGTTGCAAACTCCAATCTTTTCTACTTGGCTTGACGGTCTTCTCCAAAATCAACTTGATTTCTCAATTCGACACTTCCGCTTGACCGTTTGATTGAGGATGATAAGTCGTAGCGACTCGTTGCACTACCCCGTATTTTTTCAAAAGCTTGTCATTACTTTATTGCAAAAATGCGTTCCACGATCGCTGATCAATGCTCGCGGTGTGCCAAACCTTGAAAAATATGACTTTTTAGAAAATCGACTACTATTTTTGCATCAGCATGACGAGTGGCTTTTGCTTCCACCCACTTCGACACATAGTCAACTGCAAGTAGAATATAGATGTTACCATATGATGAGACAAAAGGTCCCATAAAATCTATGCCCCATATATCAAATATTTCACAAACATGTACAGGGGTTAGAGGCATTTCATTTTTTTTGGCTCAAGTTTCCTACCTTTTGGCACTTTTCACACGTTTTACAGAACAAATACGCATCTCAAAAAATATGTGGCCAATATAATCCACATTCAAGTACTTTATGCGCAATTCATTTAGGACCAAAATGTCCACCACATGCATAAGAATGACAAAAAGATAAAATTGAGTTTACCTCAGTTTCAGCAACACATCTTTGAATTACCTGATCGAAACAATATTTCCAAAGGTAGGGGTCGTCCCAAACATAGTATCATGATTCACGTTTGATCTTATCTTTTTCAGATCATGACAAGTTAGAAAAGACTATATCTATAGCAAGGTAATTCACTATGTCTGCGTACCAAGGAAAAATTGTCTGAGTAGCCAGCAGACTTTAATCTGGAAAATTGTCCTTAAGTGGTATGATATCCTTCGATGGAGGTATTCGGCTTAGATGGTCAGCTACCAAATTTTCACATCCTTTTTTGTATTTTATTTCCAGTTCAAATTCCTACAAAAGTAATATCTGCCTTATAAGTCTCAGTTTTGATTCATTCTTTCCGATCAGATATTAAGAGCTGCATGATCAGAAAAAACGATAATTTTAGTCCCTAATAAATACGAGCAAAATTTTTCCAAAGTAAAAACTACAGCTGGAAACTCCTTTTCAGTAGTCGAATAATTGCTTTGGGCAGCATCCAAAGTCTTAGACGCATAGGAGATGACATGTGGTTCTTTCTCGATTCTTTGTCCAAGGACTACTTCTACGCTATGGTCACTTGTGTCACACATTATCTCGAAAGGATAATCCTAGTTTGGTGGTTGAATAATGGGTGCCGAAATGAGCTTATGTTTGAGCGTATCAAATGCGTGTCTGCATGATTGGTCAAACTCGAACTCCTTGTCTTTCTGTAGTAGATTCAAAGCGGTTGTGCAATTTTCGAAAAGTCTTTAATGAACCGCCTATAGAAACCTGCATGACCAAGGAAAGAATGAATCTCCCTCACAGTTGTGGGGTATGGCAGTGAGTTAATGATATCGATTTCTACTTTATTGACAGAAATTCCCTCAGCAGAGATGATATGACCTAGAACTAATCCTCTATCTACCATAAAATGGCATTTCTTATAATTTAGAACAAGATTAAATTGTAAGCATCTTTCCAAGATTTTTGCAAGATTTGATAAACATACCTCAAAAGACTCACAATATACTGTAAAGTCGTCCATGAACACCTCAATTATTTTCTCGACGTAGTCGAAAAATATACCTACGATGCACCTCTGAAACGTGGCTGGTGCATTGTAAAGTTCGAACGGCATCTGTCTGTAAGCGAACGTGCCAAATGGGCAAGTAAACGTCATATTCTCTTGATCCTCAAGTGCCACTGGAATTTGGAAAAATCCTGATTAACTATCAAGACAACAATAATGAGATTTCCCAGCTAAACGTTCTAACATCTGATCAATAAAAGGAAGTGGAAAATGATCTTTTTGAGTTAAGGAATTCAACTTCCTGTAATCGATGCAGACTCTCCACCCGTTTTGGACTCGAGAGGAAACCATCTCACTTGTCGAATTCTCAATTACAGTTGCGCCGGTCTTTTTTGGTACTACATGGACTGGGCTGACCCAACTACTGTCAGAAATGGGATAGATCATCCCAGAATCGAGTAGCTTTTGAACTTCCTTTCTTACCACCTTCATCATAGGCAGATTGAGACACCTTTGAGCCTCTTTTTTTGGAATAGCATTATCCACAACTTGAATTTTGTGCATGCAAGTCGAGGGGCTCGATCCCTTGATGTCAGCTATCGTCTATCCAATGACCTCTTTATAGTCTCTAAGAACTCATACCAAATTTTCCTCTTCTATCTTCGAGAGTTTACTTGAGATTATTACTGGTAAGGTATTTCTTTTAACGAGAAAAGCATACTTTAAATGGTCTGGAAGTGGTTTGAGTTCCAACTCTGAAGCCTGCAAAACAGATGGTACAAGCTTAGTTTGCAAAGGTGATAATTTAAGATATTTACTGGATTTCTCCATAATTGTGGTGCCTCCAAATAAGCAACTGTTTCGTGCACAGATTCTTCAAAGGCTATCCAATCTTCTTGTTCTTCTATGGCATTAAAGTTGAGACTTCTGCAAAGAACGGTTCATAATTTATCCTCGTCATGATATTCTAAATGTAATTCAGTTAAAGGATCAATTATATCAATATTAGAAACATTAGAAATCATGCTAGGGCGGTTCATGGCCTCATAGACATTGAATTTCACCACTTCCCAATCGAACTCCATAGTAAGTATCCCACTTCGTACATCAATCTTTGTTTGGGCGGTACTCAAGAATGGCCTTCCGAGAAGTATGTCAGATGAATTGGTCGAATTGTCATCCTCCATCTCGATAATGTAGAAGTCTGCAGGAAATATTAGCTCGTTTACCTTGATAAGAACGTCCTCGAATACTCCCTCTGGGTGCACCATAGATCTATCTGCAAGCTGAATAATCACACTTGTTTCCTTTAATGGACTCGCGTTAAGTAGTTTATAGATTGACAAAGGCATAACATTAATTGATGCGCCTAAGTCACATATTGCTTTTTTAATACCGACACTACCTATTTTACAAGATATGAAAAACATACCTTGGTCCTTACATTTGGGCGGTATTTTCCTTTGCAGAACGGCGGAGACATTTTCTCTGACACTTACCTTTTCATTGCCCAGAATTTTCTTTTTACTCGTGCATAACTCTTTTAGGAATTTTGCATATCGTGGGATCTGTTTAATCACATTGAGAAGAGGTATGTTGATTTCTACCTTTCGAAAGGTGTCGAGGATCTTCTTTTCGTCTCTCTCCTTCTTGCACTGGACAAGTCTTCCGGGAAACGGAGGTGGGACTATAAAAGGTTTTTGTGGTGCTGACTTTACGGGAGCCTCCGTGTCAAGTTCCTCCCTATCTTGACTAGTGTCGTGGCCGCGACTCGTGTTAGGTATGGACTCATAAACCTTCCCACTCCTTAATGTCATAGTGCTTGCATTGTGTCAAGGGTTTGGCTCAGTTTGGGATGACAGCTTACCTTGGGACTCCAAACGGCTAACTTTGAGCGCGAGTTTGCTCACTTGCTTATCCAACTCCTGTAAATGCATGTCAATTTTTTGTTGGAATTTCTTAGTACTGTTGGCCAGCCTTTCTACTATGGCTTCCAAAGATGACTTCGGGGGTGGTAACTGTTGATTCTGAGGCAACCTTTGTTGATACGGTTGATTGAACCGTGAATTTATCCCATAACTGAGATTCGGGTGATCCTTCCATCCCACATTATACAAGCTCGAGTAGGGGTCATATCGCCTCTGAGGCAGTCTTGGAAAGTTCCCGATAGCATTCACTTGTTCTGTTGAATCCTCATATAAAATCGGACAGGAGTCCGTCGGTTGGTCTAGTTTAGCGCAAATTCCGCATAACCGTGCTGGGCTCGTCTTATCTGTAAGCAGAGTTTGAACAACGTTAGTCAGCTTATCAATTTTATCTTTTAGAGATAGAGAACTTAACCCATGAACCCGTCTTGTGGGTTCTGTGGCTGGTCGGAATTTTTTAGAGTTAGCAGCCATGGTCGAAATCAACTCTCGTACTATCTGAGGAGTCATGTTGACTAGTGCCCCCCACTTGTAGCATTTATCATCTTCATTTCCATCAGGAGTAATCCCTCATAGAAATACTGCAAAAGTGACTGTTCAGTCAGTCCATGTTGTGGGTAGCTTGCACACAACTTTTTGTATCGCTCCCAGTAATCGTATAGTGATTCAGCGTCCTTTTGATGGATTCCCATAATGTCTCTCCTTAGTTCAGTTGCTCAAGCTACAGGGAAGAATCTATGAAGAAACAAACGAGAGATGTCAGACCATGTGTTGACAGATCCTGGGGGTAAATAAAATAGCCACTCTCTAACAGAGTCAGCTAGTGAGAAAGGAAAAGCACGAAGTTTGATTTGGTCTTCCGTTACTCCCTAAGGCTTCATGTTTTGCACACCATATGGAATTCTTTAAGGTGGGTGTGTGGATTCTCGTTCTGTAATCCACGGAAAGTGGATAGTAAATGGGTCAAACCCAATTTTAACTCGAACGGCGTACCTCCAGTCGGATAACTTATACATAAGGGTTGTTATTCATCCAGTGCCACAGCAAGTTGGCGTATCGTCTGTTTAGCCATCTTGTTGGGTTCATCGAACGGGAAAATTTCCTCGGTGTATGATATGGTTTTGAATATGGGATTTGGCCATTTTTCACGTCGAATGGCTTCTTTCTGCAGTTGTCGAGCCAATTTCTCAATTTCTAGTTCAAATTCTAGAGTTCCCGGTTCTAATCTGGTCATAAGGTAAACGAACAAAAATTAGAAAAATATATCCAATCCCCGGCAACAGCGCCAAAACTTGATGGGCATCGAAACCACCAAAAATAATTCATACAAAATAACTCTAAATAGTAATAAGAGTGGTAGTAGGGCCGAGTCCATAGGGATTGGATGTTATTATCAACTTCTCTGTTTATCTCGTGAACAGAACGCTTGTCGTGTCAAAAGTCGTGGCAAAGGTCGTGCCCACGACTCCAAACGAACCTGCTGAAAAATAAATAAATCGGGGGGTTTTAAAATGTTTAAAAACTAAATAATTGAAATAGCATAATTAATAATTAAATAAATTAGAAATCAAATTGAAAATTAAATTTGGATCTTGTAATAAAAGAAAATAAGCCTTAGCCTTAGACTCGGTAAATTTCGTGTTAAGAATCAATCCTCGAAAATTGATCTTCTCCTCCAAACGATAAGCTAATTATAGCAATTAAGAACTTCCTAACCGCCAATTCTTCCTCTCATAGCTGGTCCTGGTACGTCCTGCAAACCAACCCTTACCAATTATCTAACCGAGATACACGTATTCCCGATTGAAGACTCTGGTAGCCTTGCGTTCTAAAGAACCTAACTCGAATCAACAGCCTCAACCGCGTGGGTCGTTTAAACTCGATCGCTTCTTCCTTGATTTGTTCTCAAAAATACGAATACAGCATGGCCGACTCGAATCTTCAACTATCAGCAAACACGACTCCAACCCAACGTGCACTTTGACTTGGAATTGAATTCAACCTTAAGGGATGATTTTTGCTATCTCGATACTTAGGAAAAAGGTGAATACCGATTGGAAGGATTTTTTGCGCGAACACGAATCTCACGATTCCCAACCAAAAAGAGTACCGGCCTAGGGCTAAGATATAATTTAGTGTAGCAGGAACTTGTAAGTTGTGGAAGGTGATTGAATTTGTATGATAATAGAGGAAATTGGGGAATAAAAGGGCTTGGAAAGCAATTGGACGAATTTAGAAAGAACAAAGACATTGAAATGAAATGAACAAAATTCCCACGTCAAATTGAAAGAGAAAAGAGAATAATTCAATTCCAAATTGAAGTAGAAAAAGACAAAGAGGATAATACAACTCCAAATTGAAGTAAGAAAAGAATTAATTGATGATTTCCTAATAACAAAAAGCCCCTATTTATATACATGGGGTTTACTAAAAATAGCCTAAACTAATTTAATATAAAATCTAAAATAAAAAAATAAAATAAACTAAAATAAGATTTTCCTATTTTTGGCTTTTACAAAGTTAAAATATTTGATGTGTCCTTGGCTTCCTCCATCTTTTTGATTTGGCCATATTTCAAGGAGTGTCTTTCAATTTGGCCATTTTTAGCTTGCTTTTGACCAATTGCATCCCTGACAAGATTTAAATCATAAAAACACTAATTTAGCAGGGATTGATTCAGAAATAAACCGAATTAAACACAAGAAATCATGCAAATTAACATGTTATCAACCACAGCAGGATTCAAATAATTTACAAAAGCCAAATCATCAACAAGATTTTTATCACTATCTGAATAGAGCAGAGAGGTTTTAAAATTTTCAGAAGTCATACCTTATTTACCTTTAAGAGCAGGAAAGGAAGGATCGATTTTACCTTTTTCAATCAACATAAACCTTCTCTCCTCGGAAATGTAGTGTAATCCAAGCTCCTTGGTCGAATTAACCTGAAATGATGAAGAAACATGAAGACAACGGTTAATTAAAACATTTTTCTTTTTCTCACTCATTTTTCTTTTCTTTTTTTTCTTTTTCTTTTCCTTTTTCAGCACTCTTATTTATTTCACAACTCGAATTCTTTTCTCTCAATTGTTCCTCTTTTCTTTCTTTTTCATTTTGATGTTCTTCTTTTTTCTCTCATGCCCTCCATGGATTGCTTTAGTCATTGCTGGTCCTCCAAGACTTGTTGTGGCGAAAGAGGTGCCAAAGTGATGTTTTTGCCATGGTGTTCAAATGTATATTTATTAGCAAAGCCATCATGTTTGACTCTCCGGTCAAACTGCCAAGGTCTTCCAAGTAGCAAATGCCCCGCATGTATAAGCAACACGTCACAAAGGACTTCATCATGATACCTTCCAACAGAAAATGAAACTAGGGCTTGTTTGGTTACCGTTAATTCAACACCTTCATTGAGCCATTGCAGCTTGTATGGACTCGGATGTTTAGTAGTTGGCAATGCTAACTTTTCTACCATGAGGGTGCTTGCGACATTTGTACAGCTTCCTCCATCGATAACCAAGCTACAAACCTTTCCTTGTACATGGCATTGTGTATGGAATAGGATTTCACGTTGTGGTTCACTCCCGGCGCTTTGGGTACTTAAGCTTCTCTTCACCACTAGCATATCGCCTTCCACCGCATATTTTAATTCTTCATTTTCATCGGTAGGGTTTTTGATATCGTTTTCATTCTCCTCATCTTCCCTTTCCGATTCTATATCTCCGTTAGGTTGAATCACCATCGCACTTCGATTTGGACATTGGCTTGCAATGTGACCTCTTCCGAGACACTTAAAGTATTTAATATCGCGCGACCGATTTTGAACATTTTCAATAACCTTGCCTTTGCTTGTTTCGGCCACGGGCTTGGTTGTTTTTGCAGGTACCATGGGTTCCTTCGTTTGACTTGCCGAAACATTTTTGCTCGTGCCTTGACACCATTTAGACGTGTTTGGAGTCGAATAGCCACAAATAGAGCCTTTCTTCTTGAGTTGCTTTTTGATCTTAATGGCCATATGAACCATGTCGATGATTTCCATGATGTTGGCTATTTCACAGTTAAGACCGGCTAAAAATTGAGCCATAGTCGCCTCTCGATCTTCTTGTACATCCGTACGAATCATGGCGACTTCCATCTCCTTATAATAGTCCTCCACGCTTTTTGTCCCTTGGGAGAGATTTTGGAGCTTTTGATATAGCTCCCGGTGATAATATGAAGAGATAAATCCTCGACGCATCACGACTTTCATCTCGGCCCAAGTATTGATAGGGCGCTTACCATTTCGTCTCCAGCTCGTTGTAAGTTGGTCCCACCAAATCATGACGTAATCGGAGAATTCAATTGCCGCCAACTTGACTTTCTTGGACTCGGAGTAATTATGACATTCGGACACGAGCTCGATCTTTTTTTCCCACTCGATATAGGCTTCGGGATTCGAGCGACCTTAGAATGGGGGAATCGTCAATTTGATACTTTTGAGATCGTCATCGTACCTCTCTTGATCTCGTTGGCCTTGATGGCATTGACCTCTCCTCCGGCCACTTACGTTAGAGCCTTGATCACTTTCGGGCTCACTTGGTTTGGATAATTCGTCGTCTTGAACTCGTCGTCATCCTCAATTTCTTGGTGGATTTAAAGGAGTCATTTCGCATTGGGCTCTTCCTTCCACGTGGTCAAGTCGTTCTTGTATTGGCTCCAATTTTTGATCAAATAACCGTTCAACTTCTCGAAACAATACTTGCAAATTTAAGTCTGGTACATTCCGAATTGGTTGCCTTTCGGTTCTATCCGCCATGTTTCTTTCCGGGCTTCTTGACATGAGAAAAAAAATTAAACCTCACTTTCAAAATCTTACTATTTCACTCGGAAAGAAAAATAAAAATGTCACTCACACTCGTGTTTTACTCATTTAGGCTTTTCTATCACTCTAATGTGCTCACTCACTCTTTGCCTTTTACCCACTCAACCTCACTCTCGTAATTTCATAATTCATCTTAATTAGACCTATTTACTGATTTGGGGTCAATTTCAAAGTGGTTTTAAAGGATATTTCGTGTATGGTGTAGGTAGGCTGAAACAAAAATAAAAATTTTAGGGTTTAGGTGTGGTGTTGGGAAGGAAAATTGATGGTAGATTGAACAACGTGATGATCGGGAATAGAAATGGATGAATACAAAAACAAAAACTTCAACACTTCCCTTTTTTCTTATTTTATACTCAATTTTTTTTATACTTCGTATACTTTTTTTTTTCTTTTTTTCTTTAACTTTAAAATACAACTGAATGAATACAAGAGAACTTTGAATACAACTTGAATTTTTTTTAATTCAAATTTTTTTCACGAACCTACTTTGGGATGGATACGAATGTTGGGGCTCCTTGTTTTAACAGCTCTAATACCAAATGATGTGAACCGGCTCGGTGATGTTAAGTCAAGTCAGTTGATTGCCCGATCGTTGACGAGAAGTTTCGTTCATAATGTTGAAAGGGATATTTTAGCTAAGTAAAGCGGAAGTCGACAAAGGGGTAAGGATAAGTTATATGTGAATAGAATAGGTTCAGTTTAGCAAGAAAATAAAGATAGGTAAATTCGGGATAATAGGTGGAATGGAAATCAAACTTAAACGTCAAGAATGATTTAACAATATAGAGAGTGTCACCCCGATTCTTATATTGTTTAAGGTGTTTGGATGGGTTGGTAGGAAGATAGGTGAACGCCACACCAAATGAATGGTGATAAGCTCAAGAAACAAGTTTGATAGATGCCACTATCAAGCTAGATAAGTCACTCGAGACTTGTACGAAATTTGAGAGGAAGTTAACCTCACAGAAACAAAGTTTCATTCAAGTAAAATGGAAAAAGTCCTTTATAATTGAAAAATGATAAGTATTTATAGCCTAACATAAGGCTAGACGAATGGACAATTAACATTGCTTAAAGACTAAGTATTCGGCTAGGAATGTGCTAGATTAATCTAGAATAAAACTATTAAAATGCTAAGTCTATATTCAGCCACTTAAGACGCCAATGGACATGCTCAATGAGGAAGGAAATTCGGCTGGATGAACTTGGATGTAGGGAGCTGAATGGCCTTGTCTAGATTCGGCTATGGCTTGAACAAAACATCCAATAGGTGGTGCTTCTTAGCCGAATAGTCACTTAGGGGATTCAAAGAATCATCAAACAATTCATGTAGCTAGACATGCATGCATTCTCCCATTCGTTGTAACTAGCTGTTCATGTATCATGCATCTGGCTTTCTTCATGAATTTGACTTAGAATTAAATCAGTAGTTACTCCTTGGTCGAATAGGTGCTTGGGAGACCAATGATCAGCACACCATGCATTGGAGGAAGACATGCATGAATCCTTCCTTGTTTTGAATCTAGCCGTGCATGCACCTTGCATTTAATGCACTCATACATTCGGCTGCACCTACAAAAGACATGAACCAATATCAAGGCAGGCCAAATTCAGTTGAACCAAGTAATAACATATTTTAGACATATTAATTAACAAACTAATTAAATTAAGACATAATTATTATAAACTAGCTAACTTAATAAATTCGGCTAACTCAACTAAATGAAAACAATTTAATGAACTGATTGAGCTAGGAAATTTCGGACATGAGCTGTAGCAAATTAATTAAAATAACACAACCATTTTATTTATTTTAAATGATTAAAGAGACGAGCTAAAAGTAAACTTGGTTGAGCTCAAACGAGCTTAAATGAGCTCAAACAAGTTGATTCGAGTTGGACGGAGCTCGGGGAGCTGAAGTTGAGCTAAAAACAGCTTGCACTAAGGTGCAAAGAGTCTTTAAAGTGTTGTCCCGAGCTCAATTCGTAGGGATATTGAACAACGTCGTGAAGTCCTTGCTCGAGTTAGACAAGCTCCCGACCTTGCTTACATCATTTGCTTCTAAGTTGATTACGACCGCGTTTTTTGAGTAATTTCTTCGTTCTTCTCTGCATGCCCCCTTTACTCCTCTTCTAATATGTATTTATAAATTTTAGAATACTCAAAAACCCTAAAAATTGGGTTTTTTCGTGCAAAAGAGAAGCATGGTTAGAAATCGACACGGGCAGGCGCATGGGCATGTGCCCAGCTCGTATGAAAATGCCCAGGCCGTGTGGTTCTTGAAAACAGCTCTTTTTCTCCGATTTCGGCCTGTTTTTTGCTCCTTTCACTTCCCTATGCTCACCTAAATATAGAAACATAAATTTAAAGGATTAGGAGCATCAAATTCACTAATTCACATAATAAATCATCTAAAAACATGCCAAGCATGGGATTAAACATGTTACTTTTATGGTTTATCTCTGGGACATCGTCTAAATGGGGGTCACTAAAACATTCACATTTGTGATCTGAACAGTCATTATTATCGAATCCATTTTCACCAAGTGCATCAATTTCAATAATGACTGGATATATTTGTAATCCACCACTGTACTAACCTAAACATCCAACGTTGAGATCGATGTCAAAACCATGCACGGACAACCTGGGAACCTCTGTACGCTAGTCTTCAACTCCATATTGTTGACTTAACTGTGTTACATATTTAACAGACTTTGCATCTGCTAACTCAGCAAATAACTGAATCGGTTCAGTGTTCAACCTCCCTGGCGGGCAATATAATGCGGCCATTACCTCAACGTCTTCATCGTGTAGAAGTTCCATCTCGGTAAATTTGATAGGATTTGAAGAAACTGGAAATTTATCATATATTTTCATCATCCTCCAATTTCTCACTGACCTTCTCTTTCATATCACCGACGAACACATTCTTATCGAATCTCATTCTAATTTTTTGGCGAGTTTTAAAAATATAACTAACGGTTGTTTCTAAAATAACACTATTGAAATAAATTGTTGCAAAAAAATTGATTCTCCATTTTTTTTTGAAATTGCAAAAATAGAACAAAAAACTTAATTATTTTATTATAATTGTGTATGTCTACTTTTTATTGTTAATTTATTAAAAGCTAACTATTTAAAAAAAAAAGAACATCTGACTATTCTTTAAGCCATAGCAAACAAAATAAATTATAATATAAAAAAATAAAATGCCAAAATAATTAGTATTAACCTTCTAAAATAGAAGTGAAGAAACTTAACTGCAATGTTCAGATAAAGGAGGGGAGGAACTTCAAAAAAAAAAATTCCTCACTTTAACTCAAGAATTGATGTGTAGGGTTGAGCGACCAAATCAATCCCTTTTATAATAAAAAGTAATAATATAATAATAAAATATTCTTTTTAGCTAAAAAAATATATTTTATTTAAAAAAAAAAAGGTGTCGTCCAAAAAGATAATATTTTTAAAAGAGAAAAACGATATCGCATCAGAGGGCACCAAGTATTTACTGATATCTTTATGTAGTTTCATGAATATTAATCTCCTCTAAAAAAACCTTTAAATTAAGGATGAGATTCTTGTAATGTGTTGATTTTTCAGTTTTGCGTAGAATTAGAATGGAGGAAATAATAAAGTGTTAAGTCCTTTCATCGTTAAACCCAAATTTTCAGAAAACCAAAACTATGCTCAGAACCTCCTCTACTTCTATGCCAACAGCGCGTCCAACACAACTCCACAACCTCCCCCCACCTCCACGCGTCAAACTAACGCGTGTGCCAGCTTTCACTCAACAGAATCTACAAGTACAGAACCGAAAGCCTCCTAAAACGAAACTAGTACACAAACAAATTTAGGGGAAAAACAAATTTAGATAGGAAAACGGCGAGGCAGCAAAGCAAACCCAGAGAATCTAGGGTTGCCTTGGATCTCTCTGTTTCCAAAGATACATATTTAGGTCTCTCTTTTTTTTTTTTAATCCATTACTTCTTTGTTTTTCATGTAAATTAGGGTTTTCGAAACGTGTAAGTTGATGCAAAGGCTGAGGGACTCCTTTGTTTTTGGGACAGTGGTGTCTTGCTCTTAAGGTTTTAACCTTTTTTTTATCGATCGAAATCGAATTCTAAAATCGGTGATTTTGGGAATTGGACTCTTTTATCAATTTTATCAGAATCGATGATGGAAAAGGCGGATTTTTGAGATTTTTTAATCTTTAATTTATAATATTATTTTATTTTTGCGATCTGTCAATATGCGAGGACTGCACAAATCCAAAAGGGTTACTTGGGCACCGGATGTTAACCTTTGTCAGGTAAGGATTGCTCTTTTAGTTTCGCAATTCCTAAAATTTGAGCTCCGTTTTAGCTGAAATAGAGAAATGCAAATGAGGGTGGAAAATTTTGAAGTTAAATGGACCTTTATTTTCTTAAACCTGTTTACTGTGTTTGAATTTTATTTGAATCTATTGGGTGGTTAATCTAGTTCATTATTACTGTTCTTGCAAAGCATAACTGCGAATGTGCTTTTTCATTTTTGGTGAGGGCATTGTTGTATGAAGCCTTTTAGAGTATGAATTGATGGAATTCTTTCATTCTCTTTCAGTGGTATTTATGGCTAGTTTAGGTTTTACTTAACTGGTTTTATGGGAATAAAAATCAATGGAGTTTGGAAATATGTTTTGAAAGTTAGACATAGAATATGAAAGAACAGTAGTAAAAGACTTTGATTTTTAGGTCATTCAGAAATTTCAACGACAATAAATATATAGCTGCAATAAACTTCCCCGGCTTGTCAATTCCTTTCATTTAATGTTCATCTACTGATCTACAGAGAACAAAATAACACATAACTAGGGTACAAAATTGAAATCTCGATCAATGCATGTTAAGTTAATAATGTTTGTTAAGTTCTGAAGTCTTGACTTCAAATTTTTGCTTGTAGTTATCAGAGAAGCTTGTTATTTGTTGTCTTTCCTTTTTCATGTAGGATAATTTTGTCTCTAAAGTGTCTTCATTATATCCCCTTTTTCCCAAGTCGTAAATAATTTGAAAGAATATATAATTTCATTTGGAGAAGTTCCAATTGTGACATCTCATTTGTATGTGTACGGTTCCTTACAACATGAAGGGACATCTGCCTTCAGTCCTAAGATTTTCGATTCAAAGTAGAGCCAAGCTGAAATGAGATGTTACTCTTGTCTGATGTGAGATTTCAGTACTAACTGAAAATATAAATGCTTCTCTTAACAGATAAGGCTCTTTCTATCAGAGGAATCACCTTTACAAGTTGGGTTGGGAGCTCAAGATCACCTCCAAGCAAAAATGTCTTCTATATCACATTTAAATGGGGCAACTGTGGATGACTTTCTGCCTCCTGGCTTTGAAGGATCTCGTTCTACAGATCAAATGCAGATTAACTTGACAGAAATCCTTGTCGTTAAATGGAGATGTCCTCTCAGAGTAACAGCTCTAAAGACTTTGGCCATTTCCGTTTTGGTTTGATTTATGATTATTGCTCTCAGCATTTTCATCAACGCTGATTTTATATTTCCACAGTTTGTATTGGACTTGAATTGGCAAGTGGTTGCCGGGGAGGAAAGTAAAGAGGCAGATGTTCAAAACCAAAGAGAACTGAGAGTGCTTGAAGCTGTTTATCCGCGCCCATCTGCAATTCCTACAAAGTTTGATACTTCCCTTTTTCTTTTAATTTGAGGGGGGTGGGTTTTATAAGAACTGCTTCCCTTAGAGTTTTAATTTGCCCTGACCCTAACTTTCCTTCTTATTATGCAGTCCTTCTGTCTCAGCTGACATGGCAAACTGTCACTATGATGATAAGCAAACTCCTCAAATACCCATCACTCCCATTGAAGACGAGGATGCAGCAATCGGAACACAATCGAATGTCTTAGCACCGTTCGGTGCCCCCACTAGTTTACAGCCTCAGTTGTTGGATATTTTACCTCATTTGAATTGCAGTATGCCAAGTATTTCAAGTGTTCCTACCAATGAGAAACCAACAGCTGCTGCCTTCACAGCAATAAATCAAAGCAATGAAAATGAAAACATGATTGATCCTGACTTGCTCGTCCAAATTCTCAGCAACCCCAAATTGATTGAGAAATTAGTTACAGAACATGGAGTGGCTTCAGGTGCTCAAAGCTTACCTATATCATCAACCAATTTGGTACCGTCGTTTGACATGCCTCCATCTGCAGCTCACATCAGTAGAACAGAAAATGGTGGAGCGTTTTACGGCAATTTAAATGGGGTTGGAATTGGAGCCTCAAATAAACATGGTTCGTTTCCTGGTGTATGTCCAAGTTCGCATTCACTTGCAATGGAACTTCCCCAAAAGAAGGATGTAAACTATTACAAAAACTTGATTCAACAGCATGGAGGAGAAAGTCAAGTAGGAGGTCAGAAATTCAATAACCGATACAATCAACAGTTAAGACCCAACCAAGAAGTAATAAATAACCCGAGGTCAAGAGATTCGAAGCCGAGGATAATGAAGCCTTGTATTTACTTTAACAATTCCAGGGGATGCAGGAATGGCGCGAATTGTGCGTACCAACATGATACATCCTACCAGAACAGGGGCAATAGTATTCCCGATGCCCCTAATGCAAAGAGAATGAAAATGGATAGAGAGATAGGCAGTTGAAAACATACTAGTATGCCTTGTTTTTGCAAGTAGTTCAATTATAGCTTTCACCTTGATTTTTCGTTTTATTTTTTGCGTCTTCCATCTACCATTTGATGAATTACTTACCATCACTTGGGGATATCATTTTCTGGGACGGCTTTTCTTTTTGGTGGTTTCCTTGTTCTTCCTTGCTTTGATCCAAATTTGATAATGTTATAGTCCCCCTATATATAACATACATGCAAACGCATCTTCAATTCATTACGTACTGCTTTTATAATTTTACATACAATATATATTCCTTAAACTATTTAAAAGATGTTATGCACTTAAATTTATAAATATTATACACCTAAATATGTTCCAAAATCATATTTTATTTTCAAGTTGCTGTGATAAAAAGCAATTGAGCTGCCCCATAGACTACATATGAATACCTGAAATGTTCTGTTATAACAGCGGTATATTAATTTGAATGTTGGAGACTACGTTGTTGATTTGAATCTTGGAAGACGACTGTCGAAGAAGGGAACAGCGACAAACCCCAGCAGTATGCTGCATGCACAGAATTGGAGAGTAAAGTGATAGAAAGAGGCCCCAGTTCCCCCAAGCGGTTAAAAACTTTATTAGTTCCAAGTTCCAAAATTTAATAACTTTCTTCAATTTGATCTAATATTTTTATCCGTATTAATCTCATAACTTTTCTTAATTTCATAGTGAAATGACATAAGAGAATACCACATCATGAAATTTTAATTTGTTTTACATAAAAATTTCATGTGATGAAATAACACAATTTCAAGTATCAGTGCATCACATTATTATTTCAGTAAAAAAAAAGCCTAACAAGTTTTGAGACTAAACGTGAAAAGACAAAAAATTCAGACTAAAAATTTATACAACCAATGTACCAACAGAACGAAGAAATTGTTTTCTCATTGACGTATCTCTTCGAAATAGTTACAGATGATCCACATGACTAATGGCCAAACCTATTATTATTATTACCAAAGCAAGAAAACTATAGTATTAAATGATGGTTAACGTTGGAGTGAATGGCTCAGCGATCTTCTCGCTGAACGCTGTTGGGATCACCCATCATATCCATCATCATCTTCTCAGGTGAATCATCCCATGTTGCAAATGTTTTCAAGTCAACCTGTACACACGCAGCTCCCATGCTTAAGCCTTGCAACTCAACATTTACACTTCAAGCGGTTTGTAATTGACTTAAATTTTTAGAGGGTTTTGGTTACCTTTCTTCTTTGCTCAGTAAAAAGTTCTTCCCTTTTCTTGTACGAATCCTGGACTTCCTTTGCAGTCTTACCACCAAGTCCCCATACTTCTACTTCTGATATCGAAGCTTCTACTGGGAGGAATCCCTGCACCAAATCATTTCAAAGTTCAGTACCGACCTTTCAGACACTCTGAGGAAAAACCTCATATCAGTTCCTTTCCATGTTGAAAAAATATAGCAGGTCATGATAGTTAAAATTCTCACGAGGGTTCGGATTAGAAGAGACAAAAGACTAATTGGTAGTATGAACACACTGTAGCATCAAATAACAGGTTCATAGGATTCTGCATTTATTAAGAGAACTGGATATTAAAGTTGCATACTATGTACCTGGTTTGGGATAAGGGAACCAGGTTGGTAAGTTTTGTCCATTGCATGGTGGCGAACAGTTAGCTTTGCAAAATCCTCATCTATAAATATCCTCTCATTTGTAGTAGTTCCTCCAAATGCAATTCCCACTGGCTTTGGATGTGATTCATAAACTCTTCCTGTAGGGTGCAAATGACTGTATACATAGTTCTTCTCTTTCCCTGTTAAAATTTTATGATTAATTATATTCACCAAGTCATCCACCGAAAAAGAAAATGGCCCAACAGAAACTTGATTACATAGGCCAGGTAAGGAATGGATCCTAACATCCTCTATGCATGTACCTTGCCCCCTTCCAGAGGCCCCTCCACCCTCCAAGGAAAAAAAGACGGACAAAATCTGACCGTTGGCATATTTCCTCTTGTTTGATTACATACCTGAAGGTGAAAATACATGGAAGATCGGACTTATAGCATATAGGTTCCCCGAGCTTCCATAGAATGTATCCTTATTTTCGAAACCCTGCTGTGTAAGTGCTCCTATGATCCATTTCCTGGCTTTGCTATTATCCTGATAGGCATCTTCTGAATTAGCAGATATGAGAACAAGTAATGGACCATGATAACCTTCGACATTCGACCAGAATCTGTTCAAGCCTTTTCCATGAGTAGAGGACCTACAAAGTCACAAAAAACCAAATAAATACGTGAAATTATTAAGTTACAAACACAGGTTAAAGGAAACCCGGAGAAAAGATGCACTCTTATCTTGAAAAGACTACTAGGAGAAGTGACACTTAATGGATCATAACATCAAAGGGGAAATGACAAACCGATAAAGAAGATTTTCATCAGTTCCAACAAAATCAGCAGAAAAACATAATTTCAAAATTTCTTCAGTGATGGTGCTTCTAGGTGCAAGGGAAATCGCCCATGCCCTTCCACGTGTTAAAAGTAAAGCTTGAGATGCGTTTGGAGACATATCTCCTGAAATAGATTCTGAAGATCCTGCTTCATCCTGCAATTCATCAAGCAAAAATACCTAACTAGTGATTCTCACAATTGAATCAATGGATATCCTCATAATAATTGGACATCAAATATGCAAAAGAAAATACATGTTAGATGTCAGGTAAACACATATGCAAGCAGACACTGAACAACCGAACAATTTTGTTCAGGTCTTACAATGAATTGAAATACAGCACCTCTGCAAGAACCGAGATTTGAAGTCTTCTATTAACATATTGTGTAAGGCAGTCTGAAAGTGTTGGCGCCGTGGTTATTGCCCAATTAAGAAACTTTCCCACGGGAAGCTGAACATCCAAGCCTACTATATCACAATTCCATAAATCAAAGCTGCTATCAACTTCAGCACATGCAACAACAGCAGACAACACCAAATGATTAATATCAGGCAATAATAGATTCCCTTTCCTTTCAGAAGATTTCAAGGTCCTAACATTCCACAACATAGCCCAACACATCCAAAGAAGAAGAAGCAGATCAGAGGGTAGTAAAGACCCATTGATCTTGCAATCAGCATCATCCGGTTCGAACTCCAAATTCGAAGAAAGCCCCAACTTTTTCACTGCCATAGCAAATATTCTCAACAATATATTAAGGGACATTGATGTAGACATTCTCCCACAGCACTTCACGTAACCACCTAGAAACCCTAACCAATTTATGCCACCTTTTTCAGACAAGAAAAATAAGTCTACAATCGATGATCCCAAGTGATCCAACAACCTAGGGAAAGACTCTGGCTTTTGCTGTGATTCGCAAACTGGGTCTTCGTAACATAAATGAAAACATTGCTGGAAGCAATGTAAAAAGAAAAGGAAAAAGAAAGAAAGGGTATTATCTATTATGAAATGAAGTGAATGGATGAAATTAACGAAGATTGTTGAGTAAATTAAGATTACCTGAAGTGTTTGGACGGAGATTGCGTTGGTTTGAGGGTCGGAGAGGTTTGAGAAGGATTTTTGAAGCAAAGGAAGAGCTCCCGTGGAAGCGGTGATGTTTTCCAACTCCCGTTGCTCCGCCGATACCGGCTGCTCCGTCGAAGATGATGCTCCCATTGTTGCAAAAGAAAATAACTCAAAAAGGATTTTTCCTTTTTAATGGGATTGGTTTCTGGGAGATTCAGGATACTTGGAGTGGCTTTTCGTCTCTCCGAAAGGCCATTCAGCGCCAAATAACTCAAAAGGACCTAAAGCGCACCGTTTTCATTCAATCTTTCTGTGAAATGTTCTTACTTTATATGTATATATTTTTATTTTTTATGAAAATAATGTAAATATTATAAAAAAGAATAATATTTATTAAGGTTAGTAAATACCATCATTCGAAAGAAAAATTGTGCATGGTATAAAAATACAAAATCTATAATATATTAATTAATTTGTTAGACAAAAATAAAATGAAGGATAAACCGTTAAAATAAAATTACTAAAAAAACATATCTAAACATAAACGATTATTGTCTAGGTTTATTCTTAACGGAAAAATGTTTTTTTTTTACTTTTTTATTAATTTATATTTTTTAAATATTTTAGTTTTTATTTATGTTTATCACGTGTCCTAAGGAGAATTGTCACGTGGTATAATGTGATTGATTGCTAGTATCACTGAGATCAATTTTTAATGGTGTTACAGTAAAATACCAAAATATGTGACTAAATCTAAGTTTAAGTATAGTTAAATCTTCAAAAAAAAAAAAATACAAGTGATTAAAGACATTCCATACTGAGGATTAAGCTTGCAAAATAAGCCAAACTTTGTTAGTGTTGTCAACGTCTACCTTCAAAATATTGTTCATTCAAAATTAGGAACACCCAAATCATGCTTTTCACAAAAATTACTACTTGAAACCAAATTCATGGCATTTAAAATGTCTTGAGATTTTTGTTGCAAAGCTTGGCATAGTATATCAATAATGCCCATGATCTCTTTCATCAAATGCAAAATAAAAATGAACTTACCACTAGCATCCCCTCATTGAGAATAAGTAGATCCTTCAACTTTAATATTTTCAAGAACGGAATAAGTTACATAAAAAATTGTTATAAGACTGCATATAGAATAAAAATGAGAACCTCATTGAGTATCTCTAGCTTGTTTTAAAATTTGATTTGCACTTTTTTTTTTTTTCCAGTCTTAAGCTCATTAATAGCTAACATGCTTGCAATTTTAGCTTCTTGAGCGGCATGTATTTTTTCATAACGTTTGCAAGAGGCATCAACAAAATTGATAATGAAACTTAAATTATCAAAAAAACTTGTGAACATAATGTACCTCTCTAGATGTAGCAACAAAAGCCAAATGTAGGCATTGAGCTAAACAATGCACATAATAAGCTGAAGGAAAATCATTGAGAAATAATGCTTGCAATCCTTTCCATTTCCCGCGCATATTACTAGTCCTATTGTAACCTTGACCACAAATAATCTGAACATCAAGACTATTACGAGAGAAAATAACACATATTTCATTCTTAAGAGTTAATGATGATGTATCTTTAACATAAGTAAGATCGAAGAAATGCTCCCTAATAAAGCCATCTCTATCAACAAATCTCAAAACAAGAGTCGTTTGTTCTCTTTTCGATTCATCACAAGTTTCATTAACAATGATGCAAAATTTTGAGTTTCCAATTGTAACAGCCTGATTTTCAGTGGTGTCGGAAACAGTGATTCGAGATCACTAAATCCGAAAAGTGAGTTCAAAAATTTAATAAATTAATATATTAGTCAAGTGTGATTTTAGAAGTATTTTTGATTTAGTGAATTTTGTAATTTAAAAGAATTTATTAGGTAAATTGGGTCGAAAACGAGGTATCGAGACTTCAAATTTACATATCGAGTCATAAATATTTTTAGAAATATTTATGGAGTGTCATTGAGTTAGTATTGAAGCTTCATTAGAAAATTAATGTTTTGATAGTTAATTAATTAAAAAGGACTAAATTATAAAAGGTGCAAAAACTTGTTAGAGTGATTAAGTAGCTTAAGTGTCTAATAAGGAAGGATTTAAAAGGCAATTAGACCCAAAATATACGGGCTGGATGGTTTGGGCAAAGAAAATAAGCAAGGAAACAATGTGAACAAGGGGCAAAATTAGAAAACAAGTAAAATTAATAGTTAAAATTGAATTTTCATGCGAAATCTAGATATTTTCTTCATTTTTCTTCAGCAAAATGCCATGGGAGTCTCCAAGAAGCTGGTTTCTCATATTTTTGGCACCATGTGAGTTTATTTCTTGCTATTTTCTTATAATTTTTGTGTTTTTAAGACTTTTGCAATTAGGTCCAACTATCTAATTCATTAGTTTTTAATTTTATGGGTAATCTTGGAAGTTACCATTGATGAGTTGTGGATTTTTATGATGAATTAACATGGAATTGAATTTTTAATTTTGTTATATGATGATTTTATCAAGTAATTTCAATAGAAATTGATTTTAGGACCTAATTGTGAAAAAATTAAGAATTAGGGTTTGGTATTAAAATTATAAATATTAATGGCTATATGATAGCCTAAAATAATTAGGTAAATTTTCAATTGAGAAAAATTATCTCAATTGATGGGTTAATTGCATAGGGACTAAATTGTAAAAACTATAAAATTTGAGGTAAAAGTGTAATTTTAAAAATTGAAGGGTACAAATTGTAAAGTGAATTAGAAATGAAATAGATGCTAATGAATGAGTATTTTTATATTATAGATCAAGAAACCGAAGATAAAAGGGGAAAAGAAAAACTAACAAACTAGTCCCTGAATTTCTACAAATTCTACAAAAAGGCCCAGATAAGTTCGTATGATCGAAATTTGATATTTATATTGAATTGATGTATGATATTATGTATTTATTTATATTATATGTTAAAAACATGGAAAATTTATAAATATGAATGGTTAATGAAATAAATACATACGAAATTCATGAGAATTGTAACACCCCTTACCCGAGACCTTTGCCGGGGTCGAGTATGTGGCATTACAAGACTCGACTACAAGTTCGGAACATAAAAATTTAAAGCTGTCAAACTGCATCATGCTGACTAAATTGATCATAACTCGAGTTACAAAACTCGAAATTTAGATCCGTAAATTTTCCTTGAAACTAGACTCTTATAAGAATTTACCATAATTTTTCCAGAATTTTTCATGTGGCCAAGTAGTACAGTTTATTCATCAAAGTTTCCACTATTTCACTGTTGACGATTCTGACCTGTCATTACAAAAACTCATTTATCTCATAGCACAAATTTTCAATAATGTTCTTGTTTATTCCTATTAAAAATAGACTCATCAAGGATTTCAAACATATAAACCATGCTCCCTAATTATTTTTGTACAATTTTTAACAATTTTTCCAAGACAGAACATGGATTCACGAATTCATTCAGATCAAGTCTCACTAAAATTTAAATATCTCATAACATAAAACTCCTTTGCCTACTCTGTTTCTTTCATATCAAAATAGACACAATAAGCTTTGATTCTATACCTCATTCACCTTCTAATTCAACTTATCCTATCTTTGGTGATTTTTCAAAACTACATCACTGCTGTTACTAAAGACTGTTTCTTTACAAGATATGATTACTAGGTTATAACCGAATATACTCACATATAATTCGTACCATCCATGCATCTTAACCATTTATGCAATTTAGCTTATACCTAAATCATTCGCATAATATCATAACCTCATCGATTTAAAAGAGCACCAACATTTATAACCAAAGTCCCTAAAAGCATACTTGACTAAAAATTTAGCCATATTCGCATGGCTATTACATACATGAACCAAAGTTTCCGTCAAACTTAGACAAAGTCTTTCCTATACATGCCTTCTTTGGAAAAAACCAAAATGAAAGAGTACCAAAACAGTTTCATAGTGTGGACGACTTTCCGAACGATCCCGACGAGCTTGTAGCTTGCACCTAATCTATAAAACAAAGGAGAACATTTCACACTAGTAAGCTTACTAGCTTAGTAAGTCCTAATCTCATGATAATAAAACATACAAATAATTGAAATTAAAACTTCCAACTTATTGTATTCCACATAAGCACTTAAGTAAATTACTTATACAAGGCCGAATACTAGAAATTCAATAACCCAAGTAAAGTAGAAATCATTTCATTAAAATTCATATAAGCATATCGCATGAAAATCTCATTTCTTAGCATTTATACTTGAAAACCAATTGTTCCATAATAGCACATTCTAACTCGAATTCCATCATATTACACCCATCAATATTAACTTCAACACATATAACACAATTCTCATAACATTAATTTGACTCAAGTGATATTAAGCATAACATACCTTACATGCTTACAGAACCATATACTCAATAAATTAGCTTTAAGTTGTCTTGAACAAAGATTCGATTTCTCTTTTGTAAAATACATCACCGGCATCAAGCACGCTAGGCGTAAAAGCCGAAAAGTAACAGGCACAAGGCACGCTAGGCGTAAAAGCCCGATAAATAACACAGCGAGAAGGCACATTAGGCGTAAAAGCCCGATAAATAACACCGGCACAAGGCTCGCTAGGCGTAAAAAGGCGAGTCATGTCAATACTGATTAAACATTACCAACACACTTCATGACTATTATAAACTCATCTAATTCAATTGGGCTCACTCACATTGGACCAACAAAACCATTTTATCATTATACAATCCAACAATTCCCATCACATACTCAACATAAATCATCAACCTAATATGTCAATATACATTCGGCCATGATGTAAATGGATACTAACATCTATCAATTTTTAATATTCAAGATAACCATAATTAATTCTTTGACACGATTTAACTAAAGGACTTACCTCGGTTGTTGATAGTCCGTGCGAATCGGCTATTCGAGAACCTTCGTCTTTCCCCGATCTAATTCCGTTTTTCTTTGCTCTTGATCTAAAACACATTAAAATTTAGCTCATTTAATCGCATTTCATCTCAATTTAGTCCCAAAACACACAAATGGGCAATTTACCATTTTGCCCCTAATGTTTCCCATTTTTTACAAATTGGTCCAATTTGCACAAAACACAAAATATGAAAAATTTTCCAACACTATAGCTTGGCCGAATCTTCCCCATAGCCCTATGTGTTCATGCATTTCATTTATTTCATATTTTAGTCCTTCAAAATATTTATTTTTTTCAAATAAATCCCTAACATCCAATTTCATCACAACTTCTAATTCAAAAGAGGATGATTTAACACATACTAATTGAAATCTACTATCAAACATTTCAAACCATGCCTATACAACCATAGCCGAATTTTAAAGTGCCAAAATCTCAAAAATTTCCACATGGGTTGTATAGCATTCAAAACAACCATTCCAAAAATGTAAAAATTATCAAAAACTAAGCAAAATACATACCCCTAATTAAGCTCCAAATTGCCAAAATTTCAAGCTCCAACAATGGAGTTTCTTCCTCTAACTTTCGGCCAAGAAGATGAATGAGGTAAGGTTCTCTTTCTTCCCACTTGTTTTTATTATTTTATGTTAAAACAACACACATATATTAACAATATTTATTAACTCACTAATATAACTTATACTAATACTAAAATAACATCAAATTTGTAATTAAAGTGGCCCATTGCCGTCCCTCTTTGTAGTATATGGGCTAATTGCCCTTTTAGTACATCCACCTTAAAAGCCACAATCAATTTAGTACCTTTCACTTTAGTATGCAACTTTTGCTCTTTTCTCGATTAAATCCTTTTTATCAAATTGAGCACTTAAATGACTAAATTTTTCTACGAAACTTTCACACTCACTAAATCACATATAATAAAACACGAAATATAATATTAAAATATTACTCGGGCTCGGATTCGTGGTCCCGAAACCACCGTTCGATTAGGGTCAATATTGATGCATTACAACTCCCCTTAAGAATTTTCGTCCTCGAAAATTTTACTGCAGATTAAACAAGGTCGGATATTGTTGCCTCATTGACTCCTCAGGCTCCCACGTAGCCTCTTCAACTCCGTGATGATTCCATAAAACCTTTATTAATGGAATTCTTTTATTTCTCAATTCTTTTATTTCCCGAGCTAGGATACGGATCGGTTCCTCATCATATGTCAAATCAGATCTAATTTCAATCTCTGACGGTGAAATCACATGGGACGGATCCGATCTATATTTGCGAAGCATCGAAACATGAAATACATTGTGTATCTTTTCTAAGTCAAGGGGCAATTTCAATCTATAAGCAACAGACCCTATACGCTCTGTGATTTCATACGGTTCGATAAATATCGGACTCAACTTGCCTTTCCTACCAAATCGGAGTATTTTCTTCCACGGAGAAACTTTTAAGAACACCCGATCTCTGACCTGAAATTCAATGTCCTTACGTTTCAAATCGGCATAAGACTTTTGACGATCCGAAGCGGCTTTCAAATTACTCCTAATAACAACCACTTTTTGTTCTGTTTCTTTAATCCAATCAACCCCGTGTATCTTATTTTCACTGAGTTCAGTCCAATATAACGGCGTGCGACATTTTCGCCTGTACAAGGCTTCATAAGGTGCCATTTTTATGCTAGATTGGAAGCTATTATTATAAGCAAATTCAACCAAAGGTAGGTATCGTTCCCACGTACCTTCAAATTCGAGAACGCAACACCTCAACATGTCCTCAAGTATCAAAATAGTTCGCTCAGACTGACCGTCTGTTTGCGGATGGAAGGCTGTACTAAAATGAAGTTTAGTACCTAGAGCATTTTGCAATCTCTTCCAGAACCACGATGTGAATCTCGGGTCTCTATCCGAAACAATGGAACTTGGTACACCATGCAACCTTACAATCTGCGACACATACAATTCGGCAAGCTTATCAAGTGAATAATCGAGTGCGCACTTCGGTACAAAATGGGTGATTTAGTCGGTCTATCAACGATAACCAGACGGCATCTTTCTTACTCGGTGTCATAGGAAGACCGGATACAAAATCCATTGTAATTCTATCCCATTTCCATTCGGGTATCATGATTGGTTGAAGTAATCCGGACGGTACCTGATGCTCGGCTTTTACTTGTTGACAAATTAAGTACTTGGAAACAAACTCATATATATCCCGCTTCATGCCAGGCCACCAATAGAACTGCTTCAAATCGTTATACATTTTAGTGCTACCCGGGTGTATCGATAGTCGACCACTTTGGGCCTCACTCAGGATCATCTGTATCAAACCTGAGTTCTTTGCGACACACAATCGGCTTTTATAATTCAAACAATTATTTGCATCAATCCGAAAATCTAATTCTGTACCATTTCCACACTAAATCCGAATAGCAATCAACTTTTTGTCAACTTTCTGTGCATCACAAATCTGCTGAATAAACATCGGTCTTGCTTGCAACTCGGCTATGATCGAACCATCATCAGACATAGCCACCTGTGCATTCAATGCACAAAGAGCAAATAATGATTTTTGACTTAACGCATCCGCAACAACATTAGCTTTCCCCGGATGGTAGTCAATCACTAATTCATAGTCTTTCAGCAATTCTAACCATCTGCGTTGTCTCAAGTTTAGATCTTTCTGAGTCATCAAATATTTTAAACTTTTGTGATCTGAATAAATATGACATTTTTCGCCGAATAAATAGTGACGCCAAATTTTTAATGCGAACACAATGGCTGCTAACTCCAGATCGTGAGTTGGATAATTTTTCTCATGCGGCTTCAATTGTCTCGAAGCGTAGGCTATCACCCTGCCTTCTTGCATTAAAATGCAACCCAACCCATTCAAGAAAGCATCACTAAAAATAATAAATTCTTTACCCGATTCAGGCTGAGTTAATACTGGAGCCTCGGTCAAGGGCTTTCAACTGTTCAAAACTTTTCTGACACTTTTCTGACCACTCAAATTTGACATCTTTCTGTAGTAGTCTCGTCAAAGGTGTAGCTATTACAGAAAAACCTTTTACAAATCGTCTGTAATATCCCGCAAGGCCTAGGAAACTTCGGATCTTAGAAACATTCTTTGGTGGTTTCCAATCGAGTATAGCTGCTATCTTGTTTGGATCTACCCGAACGCTTGACACCGAAACAACATGACCCAAGAAGTTGACTTCATTCATCCAGAACTCACACTTACTGAATTTTGCATACAACCGTTGATCTCTCAAAGTTTGTAGTACTACTCTCAAATGCTCAGCATGTTCCGCTTCATTTTTGGAGTAGATCAATATATCATCAATAAACACTACTACAAACCGATCCAAAAACTGTCGGAAGACTCGGTTCATTAGATCCATAAAAATAGCAGGTGCATTAGTGAGTCCAAAAGGCATAACTAAAAACTCATAATGTCCGTACCTCGTTCGGAATGTAGTCTTCGGCACATCTGAATCTCTGACTCGCAACTGATAATAGCCCGATCTCAAATCTATCTTGAAAACATGAAGCCCCTTCAACCGATCAAATAAATCATCAATCCGAGGTAATGGTACTTATTCTTTATAGTTACCTTATTTAGTTGCTTAATCGATACACATTCTCATAGGCCCATCCTTCTTTTCACAAATAAAACCGGTACACCCCAAGGAGAGAAACTCGATGCGTGCGAAGCCCTATCTCATCAACTCTTGCAACTGCGCTTTCAATTCTTTTAATTCAGTAGGCGCCATTCAGTACGGAGCTATCGAAATTGGAGTCGCACCCGGCACTAACTCAATGCCGAACTCAATCTCTCGCACTGGGGGTAAACCCGGTAGTTCTTTAGGAAACACATCAGGGTATTCACATACAACTGATACTGATTCAATTTGTTTCTCGGACATTTTATTGTCCAGTACATAAGCTAAATAAGCTTCACACCCTTTTCTCACATACTTCCGGGCTAACATTGAAGATATTACTGTAGGCAACCCATTTACGTCATAGGATTTAATTCTGATGGTCTCGCCGTTTCGACATTTCAAATCAATAAGCTTTCTTTTACAATCCACTACTGCCTCATGTGAAGTTAACCAATCCATACCCAAGATTATATCAAATTCGTCAAAGGGCAACAACATTAAATCAGCTGGGAAGCAATAATCCCGAATCATCAATGGGCAATCTCTACACACTTTATTAACAAGCACATAACAAGCACACATCTACCCAAAGGGTTGGACACACGAATCACAAACTCAGTAGACTCAACTAGCAGAGTCTTTCCGAATTCTAAAGTTTCACACACATATGAGTGAGTCGAACCAGGATCAATCAATGCAATTCTGATAGTGTCATAAAGGGTGAAAGTACCGTAACGCGTCGGGGAGGAAGCATCCTCCCGGCTGCAATGCGACATAAGCTCTAGTGGGGCTCTAGCCTCAGATCGTACTGTAGTGTTCTTCGTTCCTTTCTGACCTACCACCTACATTGCCGGAATGTCTGGGTGGTCTACCTCGCATCGACGTGTTGCTCGGCTTAGTGTTCTGAACTGTATTTTGCTCAGCTAACCTCGGACATTCTCTAATAAAATGATCTGACGATCCACATTTATAGCAAGACCGATCATGAAATCTACAACTCCCTGAGTGCCATTTTCCACAGTGCTTGCATTCAACTCTATTCGGGAACGTCACCAACACTGGCTATCGAGGTAGATCTCGAGAGCTCATAGGAGATCGATCCCGTCTAGGTGGATCTGTAGTAGCTTTATGCTGGCTGTAGTCATCTCTGGACTTCTTGGTTGTGGAATGGAAGACCTTACCCGAAGATCTTTTACGGATATCTCTAGCTTCTGTCTCAGCCTTTCTTTTCTCTTTCCCAAGCTCTTCAGCTTTGCAAGCTCTCTCAACTAAAGTCACAAACTCTTGAATTTCAAGAATGCCAACAAACATCTTTATATCTTCCTTGAGGCCATCTTCAAATCTTTTACACATAATAGCTTTGAAGAGAAACACACTCTCTAGCATATCTGAGAGCGACAAATTTTCTTTCATATTCATTACGGTCATTCGCCTGTTTCAACTCGAGGAACTCCTTTCGTTTTTGTTCAATGAATCTTTGGCGGATGTACTTCTTACGAAATTCATTTCGGAAGAAATCCCATTTCACTTTTCTTTGGAACCACGATACTAGTGTGTTCCACGGTGATATCACGATGTCCCATGAAGAAAGATATAGCACACTTGGGCATTCATCCGAGTACAAGATAGCTTACCAAGTACCGAATAGTGTTATCGAGCCACATTTCGGCTCTCTTTGCGTCATCATCATCATTAGCTTTAAATTCTTCAGCCCCAAATTTTGGATTTTATCAAGCTGGGGGCCCTCTCTGGATCTCACGGATCTATCATCGAAGTCTTTGAAGGAATCGGAGTTGGATTATTCGGGGTGGAGGTTAGTGTACAGTAGGGTTATTTTGAATAAATTGGGCAAACCACTCATTCATCATCCGATAAAAGGCTTGTTTAGTCTCTCCTTCGTAGCTACGAAGCAGCAGTCGAGAGTCTCGGCGCTGATCCGTGTGTGCGGTCAAAGCGCTACACTCTCTACATCATCAGCTACGGCTCTTTCAGGATCAGTGTCCATTTACTATATAAAACAAAGTTCAGGCTGTCAGAAGTCACCACACTATCAATATATATAAAAGGCATGTATAGCTAGACTCACACGCGCATACGGTAGTCCTAGAATCGACTAAACCATAAGCTCTGATACCAATCAAATGTAACACCCCTTACCCGAGACCTTTGCCGGGGTCGAGTATGTGGCATTACAAGACTCGACTACAAGTTCGGAACATAAAAATTTAAAGCTGTCAAACTGCATCATGCTGACTAAATTGATCATAACTCGAGTTACAAAACTCGAAATTTAGATCTGTAAATTTTCCTTGAAACTAGACTCTTATAAGAATTTACCATAATTTTTCCAGAATTTTTCATGTGGCCAATTAGTACAGTTTATTCATCAAAGTTTCCACTATTTCACTGTTGACGATTCTGACCTGTCATTACAAAAACTCATTTATCTCATAGCACAAATTTTCAATAATGTTATTGTTTATTCCTATTAAAAATAGACTCATCAAGGATTTCAAACATATAAACCATGCTCCCTAATTATTTTTGTACAATTTTTAACAATTTTTCCAAGACAGAACATGGATTCACGAATTCATTCAGATCAAGTCTCACTAAAATTTAAATATCTCATAACATAAAACTCCTTTGCCTACTCTGTTTCTTTCATATCAAAATAGACACAATAAGCTTTGATTCTATACCTCATTCACCTTCTAATTCAACTTATCCTATCTTTGGTGATTTTTCAAAACTACATCACTGCTGTTACTAAAGACTGTTTCTTTACAAGATATGATTACTAGCTTATAACCGAATATACTCACATATAATTCATACCATCCATGCATCTTAACCATTTACGCAATTTAGCTTATACCTAAATCATTCGCATAATATCATAACCTCATCGATTTAAAAGAGCACCAACATTTATAACCAAAGTCCCTAAAAGCATACTTGACTAAAAATTTAGCCATATTCGCATGGCTATTACATACATGAACCAAAGTTTCCGTCAAACTTAGACAAAGTCTTTCCTATACATGCCTTCTTTGGAAAAAACCAAAATGAAAGAGTACCAAAACAGTTTCATAGTGTGGACGACTTTCCGAACGATCCCGACGAGCTTGTAGCTTGCACCTAATCTATAAAACAAAGGAGAACATTTCACACTATTAAGCTTACTAGCTTAGTAAGTCCTAATCTCATGATAATAAAACATACAAATAATTGAAATTAAAACTTCCAACTTATTGTATTCCACATAAGCACTTAAGTAAATTACTTATACAAGGCCGAATACTAGAAATTCAATAACCCAAGTAAAGTAGAAATCATTTCATTAAAATTCATATAAGCATATCGCATGAAAATCTCCTTTCTTAGCATTTATACTTGAAAACCAATTGTTCCATAATAGCACATTCTAACTCGAATTCCATCATATTACACCCATCAATATTAACTTCAACACATATAACACAATTCTCATAACATTAATTCGACTCAAGTGATATTAAGCATAACATACCTTACATGCTTACCTGAACCATATACTCAATAAATTAGCTTTAAGTTGTCTTGAACAAAGATTCGATTTCTCTTTTGTAAAATACATCAGGCATCAAGCACGCTAGGCGTAAAGCCGAAAAGTAACACAGGCACAAGGCACGCTAGGCATAAAAGCCCGATAAATAACACCAGCACAAGGCACGCTGGCGTAAAAGCCCGATAAATAACAGCGAGAAGGCACATTGGCGTAAAAGCCCGATAAATAACACCGGCACAAGGCACGCTAGGCGTAAAAGGCGAGTCATGTCAATCTGATTAAACATTACCAACACACTTCATGACTATTATAAACTCATCTAATTCAATTGGGCTCACTCACATTGGACCAACAAAACCATTTTATCATTATACAATCCAACAATTCCCATCACATACTCAACATAAATCATCAACCTAATATGTCAATATACATTCGGCCATGATGTAAATGGATACTAACATCCATCAATTTTTAATATTCAAGATAACCATAATTAATTCTTTGACACGATTTAACTAAAGGACTTACCTCGGTTGTTGATAGTCCGTGCGAATCGGCTATTCGAGAACCTTCGTCTTTCCCCGATCTAATCGCATTTCATCTCAATTTAGTCCCAAAACACACAAATGGGCAATTTACCATTTTGCCCCTAATGTTTCCCATTTTTTACAAATTGGTCCTGTAACACCCCCAAACCCGGCCCACGGGCCTTGACCGGATCTGGTTATGTCACTGCGGAAAGATGGTTGAAAATCTTTTTAACTTAGAATAATCATGAAAGTTTGTTAACTTTTGAAAACCATGTCCATTTAAAGTAATATGAAAAACCTTAGTGTTATAAAATTGTCTGAATTTAAACTTTATTAAATACTATTTTGAATAAGCAGGTTGCTAAGATAAAATCCTCTTCACATAGTGGTTCAGTTTAATCAAGCCATAATTAGAATAATACCAAAATAATAGTAAGGCCCTTATTACAACCCATACTTAAAACAAAATACTCAATATTAAAAATGCTTAAAATAATCCAAATATCTTCTTCTGCATGGGCCACCTTGTGTCCTCTCCGAACCCGGTCCATCTTTACGCATCACTGAAAATGTTAAAGGAAAAGGTGAGTCACCAAGACTCGAGTGTGTAGCCCTTTTCCCGGTTTAGTAAAACATCATACACCAATCATAAGCATGGTTTAACATGCACAAGTTACGATATGCACCCAGCCTAGCCTTCCAAACACCTTTCTCTACCCGTGTGGTACCAAACCACCGGTGGTGGTGCCAAACCACCGGTGACTTAAAGTCACAATATCCGTCAATACTTGTGGTGCCAAACCACTTTGGTGTCCCAAAGACACAAATGTGATACCAAATCGCTTTGGTGACCGAAGTCACGAATCAAGTGATGGGGCCAACCCATCGTGTGATACCAAATCATTGGCGTCAATCCCATAATGTAAAGCGTGGGGCCAACCCCTTTGTGGTGCTAAGCCAGCTGGGATGAGGCGCTATGAGGTGCCAAACCTGCGGAGGTGCCAAACCTCACGGTGATTGTAGTCACAATGTGGTACCAAACCACTTTGGTGTCCGTCGACACGAATATCACTTCCCCCTCCTCTCATATCACCCATCATCATACCAACTCATGTATAGTATTCAAATCATGCAAACATGTTTAACGTTGCATCTCATAGCACATACATCATAAATCATGACATCATGTATCAATAACAAGATTACTCATAATGAAACGGACTTACGAATCCGTGCACATACCCCATAGGGTATCATATCACTCAACCATCTTGTTTCGATTTTACCAATCAATCGGTTTATCAAACATATACAAAGTAAGAAATGTGTTAGTTTACACACCTGGTTACTAATGCGACTATCAAATCCCGTAGATCAAGATCTAACGCACTTGATCCCCATTCCTTAACACTTTTCGAGCACTAGCCATAACCCGAGATATGCGAGATCAAGCCTTCCCCTACAATCGGCCAAAACTAAACAACATAATCATGCTAATCAACCTCTAAGGGTATAATCGTAATTTTACCTACTAAGGGTATTTTCGTAAATTCACACGCAATGGCCTTTCAGAAGGCCTAATGCCGCCACTAGCGACTCGGCTACCATTTCCGGTTTATCTTAGGACGATTGGGCCTAAAACCCGATTTGGCCCATTCGGCCCCTGCCTTCGTGTGGCCCACCTAGCAAAAATCTAGCCATGTATATAACTTCCACACGGTCTAGTTCAACATATACTAACCAATCATGCAATTTACTCATATGGGCCCATAGGCCCATTGGGCCCACTTCGGCCCATCGAGGCCCAAGCAGCCCCAACCCATGAGAATACTACTGATGGCCTCAACTATCGCGTCGAAGCCCCACACGCGCGCTCGCGCGCGCTCGTGTGGCTACTAATGCCGTGTGACCAGGCATTTCGGCATTGCCGCTCTACAACTAGTAGTAGAGAGTTACACACACGATAGAACTCGCAGGCTAATCCGCGCTCAGAGCCACTCTTGTGCCCAAACGCCTCCAAGATGTGTTTACTCTCCTCCTAGGATGCTCCTTATATAGCTAGCTCTTCACCTTCATTCTTTGTGTCTTTCCGATGTGGGATCCCTTCGTCGATGAGAGTTTAAATTCAATGAAACTCTCTTGTCCAATCCAATCATAAAATAAATACTCCCTTGGTTCTCATGAGATTCGAACCCAGGCTCCCTTGCAACATAATCCACGCCGCTAGCCACTTGGCCACAAGCTCCTCTTGTGTCTTAAACCATGCGCAACTAAATATAAACTATGGGCCAAATTCTAAGGTCCAAGCAAAAAGAAACCAAAATGCAAAAGCCAAGACTTGAACCTTGGACCTCCTTCCTTCCCACAATGGCGTCATCCCCTTATCTCTTAAGTGGCATCACACCACCTTGCTACTAGCTTCTCTTGTTCTCCAAAAATTTAAACGCTACTACGCCTAAGGCCCATTGGGCTGAATTCTCCTAGGCCCAATTTTGGGATGTTACAAATCTACCCTCCTTAAAGAAATTTCGTCCTCGAAATTTCCAACTAACTAATGATCGCACATCCTAACCTACCACACTACGCTCTTGCTGCGCACTCGATCTTAATAAAGTGTCATTCCACCTTGACCACGTCGCATTGCAACCACGCCCCTAGAACTCATATCTAGCGTCGCGATTTAATCGATTAAAAGTTTTATGCATTAGAAATTTTGTTCCTTTGTTTTATCCACGAGCAAATTTTATGAAGCAGTTTCGGAAGTCGCTTTTTTCGAGCAATCAAAGTTTCATCTCAAGTTCTGTTCTAATTCAAACATTCACATACTTCACTAAAGACACATTCATCCATCCATGTCACTTTCTTGAGCATTCCCAACCTGGGGTAATTTCGACATTTTCCTATAGGGGTATTTGGTAATAACTCGGGGTCAATTTGAAAATAGTTTTCAAATTAAAGATATTTCAAAGTTTACAAAATCTCGGGGTCATCTTGGAAAAATTTGTTTTTCAAAACGGATGTGTTGCAAAAATTTTAAATCGGGGTTATTTCGGTGGTGGGACGTTAAGGGCATTTTCAGTAAATTTCCCAAATCGGGATATCTCGATATTTGTAAAAAGAAGTTTTGATATTTTCATAATGTAAGAACATTTTAGTAAAAATCGAGGAATTATGAAAATTTAGAAACCAAGGGCATTTTGGTAATTTTGTTCATCGGGGTAATTTTGTAAATTTTTAAATCGGGGTATCTTGAAAATAGCGTTTTTGTATACTTTTGCAAAATAGGAAATTTTATTAAAATTGGAGTTAAACGAAAATCTTGAAAGTCGGGGCATTTTAGTAATTTTCAACACGAGGGTATTTTTGTAATTTCCCATACCAGAGTATCTTAACATTTTGAAATTTTGAGATTTTGGTATTTTGCAAAGTAAAATCATTTTAATGAAGTTGAGGGTAGTACAGTAATTTTACAATACAAGGGCATTTTTGTAATTTTGCCACTTAGGGCATTTTGGAAATTTTGGTAAATCGAGAAAACGTCTTTCAAAATCAGATTTAGGGTTTACAAACCAAAGGGTAAGTTTGAAAATTTTAAAACTAAGGGTTTTAAAGCAGTAAGGCTAATCCTTTTGGGTTTTAATATTTGGTTTAACCTATGGACTAGTCTTCTTGGTTAAGGTGAACCAGTAGCTACGCACGCTGTGTAGGATTCAAGTAAAGAGGAGGTGAGTCGCTAGATCGCTTAAATACCAAGCTCTTCATCGAATACCAATCCTCGACATGCGCATGATGGTTGCCACACCTTAACTCGGTGACTTACTTGCAGAGTTTGTTTAGTAGCCTTAAGTCTTATACATGTGTTTGAGTAGACTAGTCCTAGGGTTCAACAGATCCTAGTTCACTAATCTACGTTCCCATAAAAGCCCATAATATTCACATATAAATCAATTCATCAAGTAGAGTTACTTACAGTGGTGGATCATGGGTGGAGATACAGTGCCATGCGAGAATAACTGAAAAATATTTCATAAAACCCCTATTTTTGAAAATCCCATTTTGAAAATGTTTTGGGCCCCCAAAACCTCAAAGCCGAGTTTTGAATCGGGCTCGATATCAAAGCGTAACACCCCAAACCCGCCCACGGGCCTTGGCCGGATCTGGTTATGTCACTGCGGAAAGATGGTTGAAAATCTTTTTGACTTAGAATAATCATGAAAGTTTGTTAACTTTTGAAAACCATGTCCATTTAAAGTAATATGAAAAACCTTAGTGTTATAAAATTGTCTGAATTTAAACTTTATTAAATACTATTTTGAATAAGCGGAGTTGCTAAGATAAAATCCTCTTCACATAGTGGTTCGGTTTAATCAAGCCATAATTAGAATAATACCAAAATAATAGTAAGGCCCTTATTACAACCCATACTTAAAACAAAATACTCAATATTAAAAATGCTTAAAATAATCCAAATATCTTCTTCTGCATGGGCCACCTTGTGTCCTCTCCGAACCTGGTCCATCTTTACGCATCACCTGAAAATGTTAAAGGAAAAAGGTGAGTCACCAAGACTCAGTGTGTAGCCCTTTTTCGGTTTAGTAAAACATCATACACCAATCATAAACAGTTTAACATGCACAAGTTACGATATGCACCGACCTAGCCTTCCAAACACCTTTCTCTACCCCGTGTGGTACCAAACCCTTTGGTGGTGCCAAACCACTGGTGACTTAAAGTCACAATATCCGTCAATACTTGTGGTGCCAAACCTTTGGTGTCCCAAAGACACAAATGTGATACCAAATCTTTGGTGGTGAAGTCACGAATCAAGTGATGGGGCCAACCCATCGTGTGATACCAAATCACCGGCGTCAACCCCATAATGTAAAGCGTGGGGCCAACCCATCGTGGTGCTAAGCCACTGGGACGAGGCGCTATGAGGTGCCAAACCTGCGGAGGTGCCAAACCTCACGGTGACCGTAGTCACAATGTGGTACCAAACCACGGTGGTGTCCGTCGACACGAATATCACTTCCCCTCCTCTCATATCACCCATCATCATACCAACTCATGTATAGTATTCAAATCATGCAAACATGTTTAACATTGCATCTCATAGCACATACATCATAAATCATGACATCATGTATCAATAATGATTACTCATAATGAAACGGACTTACGAATAATGTGCACATACCCCATAGGGTATCATATCACTCAACCATCTTGTTTGGTTTTACCAATCAATCGAGTTTATCAAACATATACAAAGCAAGAAGTGTGTTAGTTTACACACGGTTACTAATGCGACTATCAAATCCAGTAGATCAAGATCTAACGCACTAGATCCCCATTCCTTAACACTTTTCGAGCAATAGCCACAACCGAGAGATATGCGAGATCAAGCCTTCCTACAATCGGCCAAAACTAAACAACATAATCATGCTAATCAACCTCCAAGGGTATAATCGTAATTTTACCTACTAAGGGTATTTTCGTAAATTCACACTTGCAATGGCCTTTCAGAAGGCCTAATGCCGCCACTAGCGACTCGGCTACCATTTCAGGTTATGCCAGGACGATTGAGCCTAAAACCCGATTTTAGCCCATTCGGCCCACACGCTTCGTGTGGCCCACCTAGCACAAATCTAGCCATGTATATAACTTCCACCTGGTCTAGTTCAACATATACTAACCAATCATGCAATTTACTCATATGGGCCCCCACAGGCCCATTGGGCCCACTTCGGCCCATCGAGGCCCAGCGACCCAACCCATGAGAATACTACGATGGCCTCAACTATCGCGTCGAAGCCCCACACACGTGTGCTCGCGCGCTCGTGTGGCTACTAATGCGTGTGTGGCCAAGCATTTCGGCATTTGCCATTCTACAACTAGAGTAGAGAGTTACACACACGATAGGACTGCAGGCTAATCCGCGCTCAGACCACTCTTGTGCCCAAACGCCTCCAAGATGTGTTTACTCTCCTCCTAAGATGCTCCTTATATAGCTAGCTCTTCACCTTCATTCTTTGTGTCTTTCCAGATGTAGGATCCTTCGTCGAGAGAGTTTAAATTCAACTGAAACTCTTGCTGTCCAATCCGCAAAATAAATACTCCCTTGGTTCTCATGAGATTCGAACCCAGGCTCCCTTGCAACATAATCCACGCCGCTAGCCACTTGGCCCCAAGCTCCTCTTGTGTCTTAAACCATGCGCAACTAAATATAAACTATGGGCCAAATTCTAAGGTCCAAGCAAAAAGAAACCAAAATGCAAAAGCCAAGACTTGAACCTTGGACCTCCTTCCTTCCCTGTGGCGTCATCCCCTTATCTCTTAAGTGGCATCACACCACCTTGCTACTAGCTTCTCTTGTTCTCCAAAAATTTAAACGCTACTACGCCTAAGGCCCATTGGGCTCAATTCTCCTAGGCCCAATTTTGGGATGTTACAGGTCCAATTTGCACAAAACACAAAATATGAAAAATTTTCCAACACTATAGCTTGGCCGAATCTTCCCCATAGCCCTATGTGTTCATGCATTTCATTTATTTCATGTTTTAGTCCTTCAAAATATTTATTTTTTTCAAATAAATCCCTAACATCCAATTTCATCACAACTTCTAATTCAAAAGAGGATGATTTAACACATACTAATTGAAATCTACTATCAAACATTTCAAACCATGTCTATACAACCATAGCCGAATTTTAAAGTGCCAAAATCTCAAAAATTTCCACATGGGTTGTATAGCATTCAAAGCAACCATTCCAAAAATGTAAAAATTATTAAAAACTAAGCAAAATACATACCCCTAATTAAGCTCCAAATTGTCGAAATTTCAAGCTCCAACAATGGAGTTTCTTCCTCTAACTTTCGGCCAAGAAGATGAATGAGGTAAGGTTCTCTTTCTTCCCACTTGTTTTTATCATTTTATGTTAAAACAACACACATATATTAACAATATTTATTAACTCACTAATATAACTTATACTAATACTAAAATAACATCAAATTTGTAATTAAAGTGGCCCATTGCCGTCCCTCTTTGTAGTATATGGGCTAATTGCCCTTTTAGTACATCCACTTAAAAAGCTACAACCAATTTAGTACCTTTCACTTTAGTATGCAACTTTTGCTCTTTTCTCGATTAAATCCTTTTTATCAAATTGAGCACTTAAATGACTAAATTTTTCTACGAAACTTTCACACTCACTAAATCACATATAATAAACACAAAGTATAATATTAAAATATTACTCAGGCTCGGATTCGTGGTCCCGAAACCACCGTTTCGATTAGGGTCAATATTGGTCTGTTACAAGAATAACGGTACATGGAATATTGATTGTTATTGAATTGAATGTATGTGGAATAGTGATATTTGAATATTGGATATATTGAAATGGATAGATTTAATAAGTGATGAATTTATTGAAATTATATTGATTGAGTTGGTATATATATATTGATTATATTGAGTGACTGAATTGAAATAAATATTGATTGTTATTGAAAAGTGAATTGAATTGTATTGAATTATGGATATATTTGATTAATTGAAATGTGTATTGATTGGAAATTGAAAAGTGATTTGGAAACCTTGTTAGCTAGTCGGGCTAAGTCGGATATAGTTGGCATGCCATAGGATTGGAAATGCTCAGAGTTACTTTGACTTCGAGTCGATAAGATACTGGGTATCATTATATTACTTCGGATAGATTCTGTAAGGCCCCAAAATTTATGTTAATGGTTTGGTGAAATAATAACACACAATTGTGTATCTTATTTAGTGGTTATGTGTTCTGGGTGTGTGTGTGAGGTCCCAAGTTCAAACCTTGTCTTGGGCAAATTTTGGGTTTTTTTATGGAATAAAGCCTTACCTTTGGTTATTAGGATTATAAGTATTTATTTGTAAGAACATGTTAGAATGGGCCTGCTGCTCTGATGGTTAAAAGATGTGTCAAGGTACTGAATGTCCTGTGTTCAAATCCCTGCGTGAGCATTATTTTTGCCTGTTACGTCTAGACAGTTTGTGTTGGACTAAAAATCTAAATAGTGGGGAGTGAGGTTGAGAGAATTTAGGAGGGAATCAGGGGATGTGAGGGAGATATCCAAAATCTGATCATATTCTTCTCTTACGAAAAATATTCGATTCTCTCTGCAGTTTTTGGCGTTCTTTCCCCCTTTTTTTGGCTGCTGAAATTTTGTTTTCTCACACCTCTCTTTTTCTCGAATTCTTTTCCACACTGTCTTTTGACGTTACACGTCTATCTGTGATCGTTCAGTAAGTTTACTTCGCTAAGCCTTAATGTTACTTTTGGGTCAATCTTGATAAAGGAAAAATTGTGTGTCGTTTTTGGTAGGCGAAAAACGATTTCTGGTTGGGGTTTCCGCAGTAGAAGAAGCAATCAAAGTTCTGGTTCGGCAACGGTAAGTTTCGTGTGTGGAAAATATTGTCCATAGGGTGCGTTCGATTAGGGCTGTCTAAATCTCGTATTTTCATATTTGATTAAGGACTTTGGTTGGTCAATTATATGTTTCTGGAGTGCTTAGGGATCGTTTTAGCATCAATCAAAACCAGGTGTGTATTCGAAAACACAGAAAACGAGAATCGGTGAAAGCCAAAAAATGATTCTGTTGACGCCACACGGTCGTGTGGTAGGCCGTATAGTAGGCTGTGTGCAAGGCTGTGAGCCACAATACAGCCGTGTGATCGACGAGCCAAGCCGTGCGCAAGTGACACGCCCGTGTGACGGCTGGGCAAGGCTATGTGTGACACACGGGCTCGACCTATTGGGCCGTGTGGGCTACACGGGTGTGTAAGGCCACACGAGTGAACCACATGGACGTGTGGAATTCTAGGCCAGGCTATGTGATCCACCCGGCCAAGGCCAATTTAGGCTGTGTGGGCCACACGGGCGTGTGGGCCACATGGGCGTACGAGCCTATTTTTTCTGAACTGATCTGTAAGGTTGCACGGGTCGCCCAAGTCGACTGTGAACCTACTGTAGGGTCGGTAAGCATTACTTAGACCCCTAATTACGTGATCCGATTATGTGATATATGTATTAAGCATGTTACACTTAGCATGTATACCGATTTGAATGTATGATCTGTTAATTGCATTATAGCATGTCATCGATTGTATGTCGCATTACATTGGAGTGGGTGGATGATATTGGAGGAAGTATTCAAAAGGCTATTAAGCCTGTTATCTGGCAGCTTAGCTGCAATTATCTGATTATGTGCCGCATTTTGGTACAGCATGGTGTGTAGGGATGGGTGGGTTGATTTTATTTCCATATGGTGTATAGGGTTGGTCAGAGATGGTGTGTAGAGGCTGGTGGGTAGGATTCTGATATTTTGTTTTGTTCTGCATATTATATCCGATGGGTTGAGGCCCTAAATTGTATCTTATTCTGTATCTGAGTGGGCTAAGGTCCACACTGGTTCTATAATGGGCTCAGACCCGAACTGTAAATATATGACTATTTTCTTATATATAACTATTTTCTGATATTATGATGTGTGCATGTTTTTTGTGGGGATTACACACTGAGTTTGCGAAAACTCATCCTTTTTCTGTTTAATCTGTTCAGGTAATCCCTAGCATTAGGCGAATCGGTGCAGCAAAAGATTTGACAGTGACCACTATTTCTGCTTCACGATAGATTCACGATTTATATACTTATTTATGGTTTTGATTATATCTGGGAAAAGTTTTATGTAAATATGACCATTACGAATTTTTGTTTAAATTTGGGGTTTGCAATGCTTTATGGTTTTGATTGCTAAAAGTAGGAAAGCGCAGGTTTCCAAAAGAAACAAATGTTTTACCAAAACACCACGATTATGCAAACTATTTTTAAAAGCTTTCGTGAAGTATAAATGTTTTAAAAAATGGACAGCGTTTTGGAAATAAATGGCACTAATTAGTATTAATATAAAATAATGAAAACTTTTAAAAAGGAGAAAGGGTTTGAGCGTGGCTACAGTTTCAAAAGCACTATCATGTGGCATCGTTAGATTCGGCCATAACATCTAGGCCGGGTTTGGGGTGTTACATTTAGTGGTATTAGAGCCAGGTTGCAAAATTCAACCATGGATTGGTTTTAAAGAAACAATTGTTAAGTGATTTGAAATATTTTTGGACTGAGTATGTGGTACATCGAGCCCCCGGTGTCGATCCTGTAAGTGTTCTGAAATTCCATTTAGATTTGTTTAAAAATACTACTAGCATGCTTGAAACAACCAATAGGTAGTATACTGTACTGAAAACACTCTAGGTAGTGTAAATTGAAAACTGTAGTGAGACTGAGGCTCGCGATAACGAATTCTGAACTTCTGATACTGTTCTACATAAAATACCTGTTAATAAATATTGAAATTGTAAACTAATGCATAAAACTATTAATACAGATAAACTTTGAATTTACGATGAGCACACGAGGTACTCGCGGACGGGGTACAAGTGGCCGTGGTAGAGGCCGTAGAGGGGCTCGAGTTGGGTCCTCATCATCTAGAAATCTACCTAATCTAGATACAAGTGAGACACCGATATCACCTGTGACAAAGACTCGGTCTCGAGATTGCATGGCTGGGGACGATGCACTGTCCTAGGCCATGCTGAGGATATTAGAGAAGGTCGCTGGGCCCAACATTAGATCAGGGGGCCAAGGGTTAGTTACGAAACGACTCCGATCCAATTGGGCTGTGTTATTCAGAGGTGTCACTAGAGTCGCCCCTAATGTGGTCGAATATTGGATGGAGGCCACAGAAAAAATTATGGACGGCCTGGATTGTACCGCTAAGCAGAAGCTTAAGGGGACTGTTTCTCTACTTCGCGATGAAGCTTACCAGTGGTGGCTGACGGTTAAGGAGGGCACTCAGCCTGACCAATTGACTTGGGGCTATTTTAAGACTACGTTCCAGAGTAAGTATGTGGGAGTCAGCTACATTGATGCTAGGAGACGTGAGTTTCTTAATCTCACCCAGAGGGACTGTTCAGTGGCCGAGTATGAGGTCGAGTTCTTGAGATTGAGCCGTTATGCGCGGGGCATGGTGGCGACTGAGTATGAGCGATGCGTCCATTTTGAAAATAGACTCAGAGACAGTTTTACGAGTTCTGATAGTTCCGCAGAGAGAGCGTGATTTTTTTTATTTGGTTGAGAAGGCGAAGATCGCCGAGGAAGTTAAGTGCGCTGGACGCCAAAACCGAGAGAGAGAAAAGAATAAGAGGGAATCAGAGCCCTCGAGTTCTGTGATGAGGCCTAAGAAAATGGCCAGATGTGATGGGCCAGTAAGAGTTGGGCCTTCTGTTGCACCTACTGGGGTAGCACTTTGTGGACACAGTAGTAGACGCCATCCAAGCGAATGTTGAGGACTACTAGGGCTTGTTTAAGATGTGGCTCTACTGAGCATCGTGTCAGATATTGTCTGTTGAGAATTGATCAGATGCAAGCAAGCTACAAGTACTGGTACTGCGCAACCACCGAGAGTAGTTCAGCAACCACCTAAGGGCCAAGGTCATGTCAGGGGTGGTAACGGCATGGGCCAAGAACAGAGAGCACCGGGTAGAGGTGTTGGGCCGATTAAGACGAGGCAGCCCACACTGGTTTACGCAGCCCGTCGTTGTGAGAACTGAGATGTTCCGGGCGTCATCACAGGTACATTTTTAATTTATAATGTACCTTATTTGGCATTGATAGACATAGGCTCTACACACGTTTACGTAGCCAGTACTGTGTCTGTAACTTTGGGGATTCCAGTTGAGAGTACTTCTAGTGAAGTAACTGTGGTGAGTCCGTTGGGGCAGTCTATCTGAGTGAGCTAATTGTTTAGTGACGTCCCGTTAGAGGTTTAAAAGACAGTATTTCTGGTTGATCTGATGGAGCTTCCATTTAGGGAGTTTGACTTGATTCTGGGAATGGATTGGCTGGTTAAACACTGGGTAAGTTTGGACTGTGCGACAAAAAGGGTCGTCCTAAGGATTCAGAGGGACAGCGAGGTAGTTGTGATTGGGTTGCGGCGAGACTATCTGACTAATGTAATTTCAGCTTTGGTAGCGAAAAAGTTTGTGAGGAAAGGGTGTGAGGCATTCTTGGCCAACATTAGTATTTCTGACTCTAAGACTCTTCGGTTAAGGACATCATAATCGTGAGGGACTTTCCAGATATTTTTCCTGAGGAATTACCGGGTTTGCCTCCAAACCGAGAAGTAGAATTTGAGATTGAGCTCATTCTAGGTACAGCTCCAAGGTCTATCGTGCCCTACCGAATGGCACCGAGGGAGCTTAAGGCTCAAATTCAGGAACTGTTAGATCATGGATTCATTCGTCCCAGTGTGTCTCCGTTGGGAGCACCGATATTTTTTGTGAAAAAGAAAGATGGGACAATGAGGATGTGTATCGACTATTGGTAGCTGAACAAGCTAATAATCAAGAACAAGTACCCACTTCCAAGGATTGATGACCTATTCGACCAGTTCAGAGGGGCTTTCGTGTTCTCCAAGATTTATCTACATTCAGGATGCCATCATTTGAGGGTTAAGGAGGCTAATGTGCATAAGACGGTATTTAGGTTTCGTTATGGGCATTATGAGTTCCTGGTTATGCCTTTTGGGTTGACCAATGCACCAGCGACATTTATGAATTTGATAAACCATGTGTTCCAACCTTATCTTGACCAATTTGTGGTGGTATTCATCGATGATATCATAGTGTAACATCCTAGATTAGGGGTTATGCGTTTGTGCATAATTCATGAGTTAGTAGGTTTTGGTAGTGTTTGGAAGTGTATTAAGGGTTTTTAGAATTTTAGGATGGAAGAAGAAAGCTTTGGAAAATTATTGGTTTTTAAGTAAAAAGGGGAGCTAGGTAAATGAGGCTTTAAAAGAAACTCCGTGTGAAGTATGACACAAGGAACCATGTGGTAAAATGGCATGTTTTATGAATTATGAATGTGTTATGTGAATTCTAGAAATAAGGAAATGTATGGAAATGTATGAAAATGTAAAGGAATAAAGAGGAAAGTGAACATTTATGGAAACTAGGAAATCTAAGGAAATGATTCAAAAATGGAAAGTGAACATTTCTGGAAACTTGGAAATGTAAGAAAATGGCAAGTTTACAGAGCCGATCGAAAATTTTAGGAAACTTAGAAATGACTTAGAAATGTCAAGTTTTAAAGTTTAAAATAGGAAATTAAGGCAAGGTGGCCTTAAAAGAAAAAGTTGGTGAAATTTGACACACAAACGGGCTAGGAAAAGTGGCCTGAAGATGGCACTTAGGGCCTATAGAAATGGCGCCATATGCAAGAGGAATGGGCCTGGATTCGAGTCACTTGGGAAGCAAATAAAGGAGGTTTTATTTTTGCTTCCAGAAGACTGAGGTGGACGGCACATGCTTCTAGAAAGGAGGTGTTTTATTTTCATAAATATTCGATTAAAAAGGTGATAAATAAAGGATTTTTTAAATTGGATTATTTAGAAGAGATAAATATTGGACTAAACTCTTTTATTTATGATAATTAAAGGATAAAGTTATCAAAATAGAAGAGTGGTGGCCAAGTAAAGGACTCTAGCTAGTAATTTTGGCTATAAAAGGAAGAGTAAGGCTATTCTTCATTCATTCTTTTCTCTTCAAGAAAACCTCTGCCGAAATTCTCTAAAATTTCTCCTATTCTCTCTGCCGAATTTTCTCTGCCATTATTCTCTTTTTTCTCTTTTCTTTTCTTCTTTTCTTTTCTTCATCTGTCAAGCCAAAACCCTTTTCTTTTGATCCCTGACTAAAACCCCATAGCCGAATCTCTGTGGCTCTAGGCAAGGAAGCAATCGACTAAGGTATTAAGGTAAGAACAATCAATTTTGTTCTTCTAATTCTTCTAATCGAGATCTAGGGAATAATCTCTTATGTTGTCTATTGACCGATTATTAAAGAAGAATATAGGGATTTTGATTCAAGGAATTTCGCTAATCGGGAAGAGAGATCAGGATTCAAGGATTTGAGGTAAGTAAACATTATGTAATCGGCCAAGGTTCTCTCTTAAATGTCTAGATCTATTTGTTTTAAATCAGAGACTAACCAAATCAATGGATTTAATGGTTAGCCGATTTCAAGGGAAGAACACAAATCTTCGGGATTTGATTATCAATCCAATTCGGCAACAAGGTAAGTAATACAAATCCTAATTGTATTTGGAAAAGTGGCCGAATGGTCTTTTAAAGTGATTAACTTATGTAGGATTTAAGATCTAAATCTATGGTCGATTCTCTTCGGGATTTCAAGGAACCTATTAAGCGAATCAGGTGTGTACTCACACTAACTTTCAATATATTATGGCAATAATTGTTTTAATATATGAATGTGTATAAGAATGAGAATGTGGCTAAGTACCACAAATGTGGCAAAAAGTACCCAGGTACGTTTCCTACTTTTGATAGGATTATGAATGTGATATACTTTGAACATGTGATTAGTAACATGAATGAAAATTAAGTATGTGGAATATGTTATAAAATAATTGGGGCATTTGGGATATTTGTGAAGGGAGAAAGTGAAGGTGATGACTTCGGTCTCACCAACGAAGGTGTTGACTTCGGTCTCACCAACGAAATATGGTGGCTACGGTCCCATTAAGTGAATATGGTAACTTCGGTTACATTATCTGAATATAGTGTCTAATGACACAACGTAAGTGGGCGATGAGCACGTCGTCTGCAGCGACTGCCTTCGATGGTGTGTAGCGGATGGAGGGTCGACTTAGTAGTCCCCACGGTGTACAGGTTGGTACGGGTGGTGTGTAGCGGATGGACAAATAGGTTTGGGTTGGGTTGCATCATTTTGTTTTGAACATGTACTTGATATGAATATGTATGCCTGATCTGTTGATTGTTAGCACTGTGTACACACTGAGTCGGTAGACTCACCCCCTTGTGGGACTATTTTTTTCAGGTGACGAATGATAATGGACCGGGTCGGCAGAAGCTAAAGGTGGCCATGCATTCCTTGAAGAGTTTATTTAGAAATTTGGACTTCATTTAATTTTAGCACTTTAAGTTTATTTTGGGTTTTAAATGATGTAATAAGGCCATAAGGCCCAGTTGGATTGTTTTTATTCTTGTTTATTTTTAATTGGTTATGTTACAATTTATTTTTAATTAAAGTTAACTAAATTTATTTCTTTAAAAATAAACCCTAATTGTTTTGTCACCTTAATTAATTGGATTTTTTTAAAATAAGATAAATGGGTTTTTAACTCAAACCCAACCCAAAACAATATTTTTTTTTTAAAATCACACAAATTTTTCCTAAGTAACAAAAGAAATTGAAACCGGTTTACTTGAGGAACATACCAGATCCGGTTTAGGCTCGTGGGCCAGGTTTGGGGTGTTTCACATAGTGTATTCTAAGACTGAGGACAAGCACGATGAGCATCTCAGTATGGTACTACAGACTCTTCGTGAGAAATAGTTGTATGCGAAGTTTAGTAAGTATGAGTTTTGGCTCCGGGAAGTAACCTATTTAGGACATGTGGTTTCTACGGACGGGATTCATGTTGATCCTCGTAAGATTAAGGCTGTGTTGGATTGGAAATAGCCAAAGAATGTGTCCAAAATCCCCAGCTTTCTAGGGCTAGCGGGTTATTATCGGTGCTTCGTAGAAGGGTTCTCCTTGATCGCAGCACCGTTAACCAAGCTTCTGCGTAAGGGAGTTCCCTTTGTCTGGACTAATAAAGAACAAGAGAGCTTCGTGAAGCTCAAATCTATTTTGACTCAGCTCCGGTTCTGATACAGCCTGAATCTGGGTAGGATTTCATCGTATACAGTGATGTGTCGGATGTGGGTTTGGATTGCGTACTGATGTAGGATAGTAAGGTTGTAGCTTATGCGTCATGTCAGCTTAAGACGCATGAGGTAAACTATCCTACTCATGATTTGGAACTAACTGCTGTAGTCTTCGCTTTCAAGATTTGGAGGCACTACTTGTACGGTGAGAAGTGTACTATCTACATCGATCATAAAAGCCTCAAATATCTCCTTACTCAGAAGGGGTTAAACCTTAGGTAGTGTAGATGGGTTGAACTGCTTAAGGATTATGACATCACCATCGAGTACCATCCTGGTAAGGCCAATGTGGTGGTGGATGCTTTGAGCCGTAGGGCTATGACCGATTTGAGAGCGATGTTCGCTCGACTCAGTTTATTCAACGATGGGAGTCTGTTAGCGGAACTTCAGGTTAAGCCTACATGGATTGACCAAATTAGAGGTAAACAGATGGGGGATAAGTCTCTTGAGTTGCGGTTCCGTCAGGTCGAGACTGGAGATGCTGCTGATTTTGGAATTATTAGTGATGGGGTACTTTGTTTCCGCAGTCGGATTTGTGTACCGAGTGATGAGGAGTTGCTACAGTCGATTCTGAGGAAGGCGCATAGTAGTCCCTATGCTATGCATCCCGATGGGAACAAGATATACCAAGATCTTTAAGAGTTGTACTAGTGGCCAGGGTTGAAGCATGAGGTTACTGACTTCGTTGCTCGTTGTTGACTTATCAGCATGTAAAGCTGAGCATCAGTTGCCTTTGGGGTTACTGCAGCTAGTAAAGATACTGATGTGGAAATGGGAGCAAGTAACGATAGACTTCGTTAGTGGGTTACCTTTAACACCCACTAAGAAGGATTCTGTCTGGGTCATCATGGGTGGATTGACCAAGTCGGCTCACTTCATTTCGGTCAGGACGGACTTTTCTCTCCAGAAATTGGCTAAACTATATATATCTGAAATAGTGAGACTGCATGGGGTTTCTGTCTCGATCATCTCAGATAGGGATATTTGCTTCACGTCTCAGTTCTGAAAGAAATTACATGAGGCTCTGGGTTCTAGGTTGGACTTCAGTACTACTTTCCATCCTCAGACAGATGGCCAGTCGGAGAAGGTTATTCAAGTACTGGAGGATATGTTGATGAGCTATGTTATAGATTTCCGTGACAGTTGGGAGTAGTATTTGCCATTGGCAGAGTTTGCCTACAACCATAGCTATTAGTCTAGCATTTAGATGGCGCCTTACGAAGTCTTATACGGTCGTAAGTGCCGCACTTATTTGTGTTGGACTGAGTTAGGTGAGCGACGTGTTATGGGTCTAGAATTGGTTTCTAAAACTGAAGATAAGGTCCGATTGATTCAAGATCGACTAAAAGCAACATCTGATAGGTAGAAGTCCTATGCTGATTTGAAGAGAAAGGATACCGGGTATTCTCTGGGGGACTTAGTTTTTTTCAAGGTCTCGCTATGGAAGAAGGTTCTGAGGTTCGGTTGCAAGGGTAAGCTAAGCCCTAGATTTATTGGGCCGTACCGGATTCTGAAGTGAGTGGGGCCAGTCGCATATCAGTTGGAACTACCTCCAGAATTGGATTGCATTCATGATGTTTTTCACGTTTTGATACTGAGACGTTACCGCTCTGATCCCACACATATTGTTCCAGTGGAAGACATTAAGTTTAGACCAGATTTGACATTTGAGGAGGAGCTTGTCCAAATTCTAGACCGCGACATTAAAGTTTTGTGAAGGAAGTCTATCCCCTTAGTGAAAGTGCTGTGGCGGAATCATAGCAGTGAAGAGGCCAATTGGGAGCCAGAAGATTCGATGCGTCAGCAGTATCCTCACTTTTTCTAATCAGGTAAAATTTCGAGGAAGAAATTTTCTTTTAGGGGGTAGAGTTATAACGCCTCAAAATTTATGTTAATGGTTTGGTGAAAAAATAACACACAATTGTGTATCTGATTTAGTGGTTATGTGTTCTCGGTGTGTGTGAGGTCCCAAGTTCAAGCCTTGTCTTGGGCAAATTTTGGGTTTTTTATGGAATAAAGTCTTACCTTTGGTTATTAGGCTTATAAGTATTTATTTGTAAGAACATGTTAAAATGGGCCTACTGGTCTAGTGGTTAAGAGATGTGTCAAAGTACCGAATGTCCTGTGTTCGAATCCTTATGTGAGCATTACTTTTTCCTATTACGTCCAGAGAGTTTGTGTTGGACTAGAAATCTGAATAGTGGGGAGTGGGGTTGAGAGAATTTAGAAGAGAATCAAAGGATGTGGGAGAGATATCCAAAATCTGATCATATTCTTCTTTTGTGAAAAATATTCAGTTCTCTTTGCAGTTTTTGGCATTCTTTCCCCTTTCTTTGGTTGCCGAAATTTTCTTCTGTCACACCCCTCTCTTTCTTGAATTCTTTTCTACACTGTCTTTTGACGTTACACTTCTATCTGCGATCGTTCTGTAAGTTTACTTCGCTAAGCCGTAATGTTACTTTTGGGTTAATCTTGATAAGGGGAAAATAGTGTGTTGTTTTGGTAGGAGAAGAATGATTTCTAGTTGGGGTTTCTTAGCAGAAGAAGCGATCAAAGTTCTGGTTCGATAACAGTAATTTTTTTGTGCGGAAAATATTGTCCATAGGGTGCATTCGATTAGAGGTTGTCTGAATCTCATATTTTCGTATTTGATTAAGGACTTTGGTTGGTCAATTATAGGTTCCTGGAGTGCTCGGGGATCGTTTTAGCATCAATCGAAACTAGGTGTGTACCTAGAAACACAGTAAATGAGAATCAGTGAAAGCTAAAAAATGATTCTGTCAACGCCACACGATCGTGTGGTAGGTCGTGTGCAAGGCTGTGAGCCACAACACGGTCGTGTGATCGACGAGCCAGGTCGTGCGTAAGTGACAGGGCTATGTGACGGCAGGGCAAGGTCGTGTGCTACACAAGGGCTCGACCTATTGGGCCGTGTGGGCTACACGGGTGTATGAGCCCACATGGGTGAACCACACAGGCGTGTGGAATTCTTGGCCAGGCCGTGTGATCCACTCTGCCAATACCAATTTGGGCCGTATGGGCCCACACGGGCAAGCCATAAGGGCGTGCAAGCCCATTTTTCTGAACTGATCTGTAAAGTTGCACGGGTCGTCCAAGTCGACTATGGACCTACTGTAGGGTCGGTAAGCATTACTTAGACCCCTAATTACGTGATCTGATTATGTGTTATATGTATTAAGCATGTTACACTTAGCATGTATACCAATTTGAATGTATGATCTGTTAATTGCATTATAGCATGTCATCGATTGTATGTTGCATTACATTGAGGTGGGTGGATGATATTGGAGAAAGTATTCGAAAGGCTATTAAGCCTGTTATCTGGCAGCTCAGTTGCAATTATCTGATTATGTGCCGCATTTCGGTACAACATGGTGTGTAGAGATGGGTGAGTTGATTTTATTTCCACATGGTGTGTAAGGTTGGTCAGAGACGGTGTGTAGAGGCTGGTGGGTAGGATTCTGATATTTTGTTCTGTTCTGCATGTTATATTTGATGGGCTGAGGCCCTAAATTGTATCTTGTTTTGTATCTGAGTGGGGTAAGGTCCACACTGGTTCTGTAATGGGCTTAGACCCGAACTGTAAATATATGACTGATTTATGATATTATGTTGTGTGCATGTTTTATGTGGGGATTACACATTGAGTTTGCGAAAACTCATCCTTTTTTTTGTTTAATCTGTTCAGGTAATCCCCAGCAATAGATGGATCGGTGCAGTGGAGGACTCGACGGTGACCACTGCTTCTGCTTCACGATAGATTCACGGTTTATATACTTGTTTATGGTTTTGATTATAGCTGGGAAAAGTTTTATGTTCACGATAGATTTATAGTTTATATACTTATTTATGGTTTTGATTATATCTGGGAAAAGTTTTATGTAAATATGGCCATTACGAATTTTTGTTTAAATTTAGGGTTTGCAATGCTTTATGGTTTTGATTGGTAGAAGTAGGAAAGCGTTGGTTTCCAAAAGAAACAAATGTTTTACCAAAACACCACGATTACGCAAACTGTTTTTAAAAGTTTCCACGAAGTATAAATGTTTTGGAAAATGGACAGCATTTTGGAAATGAATGGCACTAATTAATATTAACATAAAATAATGAAAACTTTTAATAAGGAGAAAGGGTTTGAGTGTGGCTATGGTTTCAAAAGCACTATCAAGTGACATCGCCAGATTCGGACATAACGTCAAGGCCGGGTTTGGGGTGTTACAGATTCGATGAGGTACTGTGTACCAACTTACTTCGGCATGGCTGATGAGACACTAGGTGTCAACTTTTTGCTTCGAACTATCCGATGAGGCATTGAGTGCGGACTGGTGTGTTTTGGTTGCATGAATCATGGATTCATGAAATGGATATTGAAATTGAAATTGAATTGTGTATCCTAATGAGAAAAGCTATTGAATAGCAATTATGAGATTGAAATAGTACGATATGAGAATTAAAAGTGTTATGAATGGTATATTTATGAAATTATATCTAAAATACTCGGTATTGATATATATTGAAACGTGTCCTAGAAAATGATATTTACTTGATATATATTGAAATGTGACATGAGAATGATATTTATTTAATATATATTGAAAAGTGACATATAAATATGTGTTTAACTTTAATATGTTGATATAAGAAGATTATGTATATGATGATGAGTATTAAACCCAAGTGTGATATGTCGAGAAAATAAGTTTATCAATATTGAATTTATATGTAAGATGTATAAGTACGCTAACTATTGTTGTTACTTGATGATTAGGCAAGTGCCAACCTATTGATTGAATAGTTGTATGTTTATTTGTTTCAAGCACTAAAATGGTAAGTATTTAAGTGGAAATAAATTAGTATTCATGAAAGAATGGTAAGATTTAGATTATGCTTTTTTTTATGGAACGATTTGTTATGTGTCCAATTAGAACAATGCTTTGGTTAAATGCATTAATTTGTAATCGTGACTGAATGACATGCATATGGAATAAGTGCGGAAGAATTAAAGTTATATAAAAATTTACTAAGCTTGAGGGTATATGTTTATGTGTAATACTATGGATTAGTTCACCTTGTGAATTAGTGAGAACAATTTATAAGTATTACAGTAAAAATAATGGGTTATTTTTTATATGTAAAGTTTAATAATTAAAATAAATTAGTATGATTAAAGATTATACGAGCTTACTAGGATTTCATTGCTTACATGTTTATTTTATTTATCTATCTTATAGATTATCGGAAGCTCAAACGGGTTGGAAGATTATCGGAGCCATATCACATTATCTATTGGTTCTATCGGTAATTATAGATAACTTGATTTTGGTTATAATGGCATGTATAGGTTATTTTGATTAAATGTTAGTCTATTGGTGTTATGTAGATATTAGTCATTTATTTGGTTTGCGTTTTGGTATTGTGGTATTTGCATGATTTGCCTTATAATGTTGATGTGATTGAATGATTAGAGGTAAAATAGTAGTCGAATATGCATAAGAGGTGCCTAAAAGTATAATGATTATGCATGTCTAAATAAAAGTTAATACAAAGAATCATGAAAGAGTAAAATTAGCATTAAAATAGTTTCTGGACAGCAGCAATGGTTCAACTTTGAAAAATTACCAAAAATTGTGGAAATCGAATTAGAGGTTTAATAAAACATTAAATTAAATTTTAATGAGTCTAGTTTTTCACAGAAGAAACGGTGTAAGCAACGGAATTGTAAATTATGAGATATAATAAATTTTGTGAGACAAGGTCAGAATGAATTCGGGTTCCCCTGTTCTAACTTTGGAAAATCATCAAAAAATTTTAAAAAATAATTAGAGGTTTAAATTTATATGTTTAAATTTCAATAGAAACAAATGGAAACATCATCCAAATCTCGTACTAAGAGATAATTAATTTTTAGTGAAGAAAGGTCGAAGCTGTCAAATAGCAGAGCGGGGATAAATTTGAAGATTTTACTGTAGTTATTGGCTAAATTATAAATTCTAAAATTTTTATGGTAGAAAGATATTTGATTCTAGTTTCAAAAACATTAAGCGGATCATAATTTAGAATTCTATAGCTTTAGATATAAATAATTTAGTGACTACGACTCAAGTGGACAGCTTTGGTATGAACATAAGTAAATAGTGGAATAATCTGTAATTTTTCTGTAGACTCCGGTAACATCCCGTAACCCTCTTCTGGCGACAGATATGGGTTAGAGGTGTTACATTTAGTGGTACAAGAGCTTTGCAGTTTTAGTTGGTTCTCGGGCTGAACATAGCATATGTGAAGATTATAATACATGCCATTATATAACCAGTGATAGTGTGATATCTCCTGACTCTGATGAGATTTGTTTTATTTATAGACAGAGATGCTTTCCAACCGAGTTAATTCCGATAATACTGAAAGCGATACTCAAGTATTTGATTAAAAAGTTACGTATGATGAGTAGAGACGGAACTCATAAAGGTATGAAATAAATGTTTTATAGTGAACATGTTGATGATAAATGTTATATTATACATGTGAATATAGGAGAATCAAATTTTGAGGCTTTACGACCTCCACCCCCTCACCTGTATGTCTTATACAATAGAATTCACAGGATTAATATTGATTAAGCTTATAAGTGGGAAACTAAAGAGTCCAGTGGCTGAGTAATTAATAATGTGGTTAGAATTGAGAATGGATTAGCAAGTAAAGATGGTTTTTAAAAGAGATGTTATATTTTTCTGAAGATTATTTGGGAGATATAATGTTGCTATTAAGGAAAAAGTTATTCACAAGTAATTGATTTATTCAGGTGTAGTATTTAAAGAATGGGTTAATCGGAAATTTTTCTGAATTGATTTCTTTAGTGATTGGGATAATGTAAGATTATTGATGACTTTAGTTGTTAGTGGGATAGTGTTGAAATTGCAAAAATATCTGAAAGCAGTTTTTATAGTCAGGTATTTTACAGTGACCTCTTTTGGGTATTCTATATGGCTATTCTATATGTTCTTTTATCCTTAGAGGTATATGCAACTGTTCATTTTCAGATGTGATTCTTACCATATAGAAAGTTTGGTTAATCATAACGTTAGATGGAAGTATTGTTAGTTTGGTTGATTCATGATCGGCATTGCTATACCTTTCTTTGGTTTTCTAATCTACTGTGTTAGATAGAAGACTTGATGATCAGACTCATATGAAGCTATTTTCTACTTCTACTAGTTGATGTTCTGAATTACATATATGCAATTTACATTGTCTTTATCACAACTGTTTCTATTGCGTATGAGCAATATTCTTCTTTTGGATTTCCTCTGGGATATCATCGATCTCTTTATCATTCAATGTGGTTTTTATTCTCAGAAATTTAGTATAGCTTCATATTTGGGATTTTATTATCTCGGTTTTCTTATCATTCTTATGGTTTAATCTTATCTATCAAACATGGTTCATCTGTAAAAGATATTCATGGGATTGAGGTAATTACATTTATTATTGTTATAAATCCTGGATTGATCATGAGAGCTCGGTGATATGGATATCAGATTATAGAAGTTGTATTACTGCACTGGTTCTTATTGGGACTACTTTTGGTTTTCCTCTTCTATTTTGGGGTGCACTATTGCAGTTGAGGTATTGTTCTATTTATACGGTTGAAATGCTGGTCCTATTATAGCACTATGGTTCTTAATCTATCTGAAGGTTGTGGTTTTGGTATATTTTAAAGCTTAATGTTAATAATTGAAGTAGTTTTATTATACATAATCCCTTTCTAGTTCTCGTGACAAGAGTTGATATTGGCAAAAGTGTGGATGGAGGATGATGAAGTTCAAACTTGTACATTGGTTTTCACTCTTTGGGTAATCTTGATTAGTGTTAACAAGTCAATAACGGGATGTTATATTTTGTTTGAGTTAATGCAATTTGTGGTAATTTTTAGTTGGTATTCTGAGAAGAATTATGATATAAGGTATATCTCGATTGTCTTGACAACAAGAAGAATGGATTATTCTAAAAAGTTATTATTCGATAGATAAAGTCGACTCTCAGTTATTCTAATCTAAGTGGGTTATTCATTTGAAAGATTAATTGAGTTATATGTATTTGAGTTTATCTTTAGGTCCGAGAATAAATTTTGTGTATTCACTGGTAAATTGGTGAACCATCAGTGTAACATCATGAAATTGGGCCTAGTAGGATTGGGCCCAATGGGCCTTAGGTGTAGGAATGTTTAAAATTTTTGAGAACAAAAGAACGACATTATTTCAAGTTGGACTTATTAGGAAGGTGATTTTAGAAAATTATGGGGTTCTATGAAGTTCCGGGTTGAAGTTGGGCCTTAGTAAAATTTTGTGTTTAAGCCTATTAAGGAGAGATAGTAAGTGGCATCAAGGCTTATGGAAATAAGTGAGTAATTTGTTAGCATAAATGAGCAATTAGTAAAGAGGTTATGGCATCAAGTGATGGACCTTGAGGGAAGAGGTTCGAATCCCTTTGTGTGCATTTTTGACTTTTATTTTTGCACTCTTTCCTTAAGTGTCAGCCAAGAGGTATTTATGGCAAGGTTGGACTTCTTTATTTTTGGTAAGGTGGCTATAAGAATAAGGCAAGGTTGAAGTTGGGGAAAGGAATCAAGAGAAATAGGAAAGAAAGGGGGACATGAGGCTTATTTCGTGGGTGATGTTTTGGAAAGTTTGGGTGGCCAAACTCTTATCCTAGGGGGGATGCATGTGGACGGTTTTGGGGTAGATAGGTGGCTGAAATTTTTATTTTGGCTTTTGGTAAAGTCTTAGCTTTGTTTTGGCCAAAAATCCCTTTGACAACTTTGTGTCATTTCTCCCAATTTTGCAACCCTCCTTGCCGGAACATGTTAGCACAATAGTGCATTGTTTTCCTCTCAATCTCTTTTCTTTTCTTTTCTTTTCTTTTGCTTTGTGCCAAAATTACAAACCTTGGTGACCATATTTTTTCTCCTTTCTTTTTACTTTGGCCGAATCTTTAACTCATCCGTAGCCATTGTACAATCATTGGGAATCGGTTTTATAATCATTAAGGTAAGGGATCCATCATGGTTCTTTTGGATCTTTTTCGTTGATCGATGGTTTTGCTAAGCGGGTTAGTGGTGGTGACTAATCAAGTTTATCTATAGGGATTAAATCGCTCGATCACCTATCCCTTGTAATAAGAGACTTAGATTGTGGTAAGTGATTCAATTGTAAGTAATACGTTGGGTATGAAATATTTTGGAAATTTGAGGCTAACTTTTGGTTGGTATTATTTTAGGGTCAACGAAGAGTGGTTCTTTAGGAAATCAAAATCAGGTGTGTAATCCCGTGCTTTCTGTATATGGTGTGTAATCTCACACTTCTCTGAAATTTTGTATGAAATATTCTGTGAATCGGTCGAAATACCAAAGAAAACCGAAAACCGGCATCCGTGATCACTCGGGTGTGCGTATGATCGTAGTGGTAATCGTATTTTGCAATAAAACAGTTTCGGTCGGAAACAGTGTCGTGTATTTGAAAAATCACGAAAAATAGGAGAAAAGGAATTACAAAGTGAATAAGATATCAAATCAAAGCTTACTATGTCTATTTTGATATGGAAGAAATGGAGAAGGAAAAGGAATTTTATATTCTAAGATATATGAATTTTAGTGAGACTGGTTCTGAATGAATTTGGGGTATTCTGTTCTGTCTTGGAAAAATCGTATAAAATTGTAAAAATTGAATTAAGAGTTATAATTGATATGTATGGATTCCTTAGTGAACCTATTTTCAATAAAAACAAGTGGGAGCAGTATATGAAAAGCGTATAGTAAGATATTTGAGATTAAGATAAGAGAGGTTAGAATCATTAGACCGTGAAACAAGGGAAACTTTAAGGAATAAACTGTACTAAATGGTTAAGCTAAAAATTCTGGAAAAATTATAGGAGAAAGATATATGAGTCTAGTTTCAAGGAAAATTTACGGATTTAGATTTTAAGTTTTCTAACTCGAGTTATGGTCAATTTAGTCAGTATGACGCAGATGGACAGTTTCGATTTTATGCCCCAAATTAGTAGTTAAGCCTAGGTTGCGAAATTACCATAATACCCTTAGTGGGTAAATTATCGAACTACCCCTAGTGAGTAAATTACCGAATTACCCTTAGTGAGTAAAATTATGAAAATTTTGAAAAATACCCTTTATGGGCCAAATTGAAATATGTTGCTATATGGGCCGATTGATAATTTGCTATATGGGCCGTTTGATATTTGCTATATGGGCCGTTTGATATGAAACACCCCACACCCCGCCCACGAGCCTGGACCGGATCTGGTATGTTCCTCGATGAAAACCGGTTCAAATTCTTTTGTTACTTAGGAAAATAGTGTGTTTTAAAAGAAATATTGTTTTGGGTCGGGCTTGAGTTGAAAACAAGTTTATTTTATATTGAAACCCATTTAGTTTCAAGTGACAAAATATTTAAAATTTATTTTAAATTAAATTGACTTAATCTCTAATAACTAAAATTACGTAACATAGCAAATAAAACAGAAAATAACATAGTTCACTATGGCCTTATTACATCAAATAAAAACCCAAAATGAAATTTAAAGTACTTAGAAAAAAATAAAGAGTCCACATAATAATTTCCTTGTTGGGCATGGCCACCACTAAGCTCCTGCCGACCCGGTCCATTACTGATCATCACCTGAAAAATGTTCCCACAACGGGGTGAGTCAACAGACTCAATGTGTACCACAACACTAAAATTTAACAATTCAGGCATACATTATCATATCACATACGTATTCATATAACAGATAGAAAAGATGATGCCACCCGAGCCCAAACCTAGATGCCATCCGCTACACATCACCCCTACCATCCTGCACACCGTGGGGACTACTAAGTCAACCTTCCATCAGCTACACACCATCGAAGGCAGTCGCTGCAGTCGACGTGCTCATCGCCCTTATGAGTATTCGTGGTCTTAGGTCACCACACTCAGATATCGTGGTCTTAGGTCACCACATTCAGATATCGTGGTCTTAGGTCACCATATTCAGATCTCGTGGTCTTAGATCACCACATTCAAATATCGTGGTCTTAGGTCACCACATTTACTTCCCCTTTTCAATAACCCATATGCCCCATATCATACATATTATGCATTAACATGCCAAATTTCACATTCTTATCACTTATCTCATGTTAAATATAACATATTTCGTAATCCTAGTAGGAGTAGGAAATGTACTTGAGTACTTTGTACCATAACATGGTACCTTAGCCACATTCTTACACTTTCATATTAATACATATATCAAGTTTAAGCCATAAATCTATTAAGATTAGTGTAGGGTACACACCTGATTAACTTAACAACTTCACTTCAAATCCCGAAAATCCAATCTAAAGCCTTAGATCCTTAGTCCCTACATTCGGCCATTACTTAAAAATTTAATGAAGACCATTCGACCATAAAACCAAATCCTATTAGGATTGTTGTAACCCAAAACTTACCTTGGTGCCGATTTCACTATAAATCAAATCCCGAAAACTTTGTGCTACTCCTCCCTTCAATCGGCCAATGCTAGATCATTTAACTTGATTAGTTTCGGCTTTTGAATAATTAATGAACACCTATATTTACCAAACATGGCCTTGGCTGAATGCTATAGACACTTACCTTGTGGATTTTAAATCCCGAAACTCACCGAATAACTAGGGAACACGCGGCCTATGGTGTACCTTTGGAAAAAGAACTTCTCCTTCTTTGTAGTCGACACTTAGTAAATCCCGAAAGAATCACTTGCTTAGGGAGTTGTCGAAATACCTATAGGCTCATATTAGATCCAATTTCAACTTTAAACATAATGAATGGCATTTGGCCGAATATACACATGTCTTACCTTGATCCTTAAATCCCGGAATAGTTGACTTGGATGAATCCCGAAAGATACTCCTCTTGAAATCGACAACTAGCAAATCTCGAAACCTTTTTCCAAAGTTTTGGCCAAGATCCTTAAGGTTAGTTTCTACCATTCGGCTATAAAGAAAAGGAATGATCAAGACAATAATCGACCCTTACCCTATTTGTGGAAGTCGACAGCACTTCCTCTGGATGCCACTTGAGATATTCAGCTATAGGTTGGAAAGAACTTGATTTCAGCTCTCTTGAATAATCAGCTATGGCCTTAAAAAGGCTTACTTCCGGCTTTTGAATGGTTTTGGAAAGAAAAGAGAAAGAAGAATAAAGATGGAGGATTCGGCTAGAACACAAGGTATTTTCGTCTTGGCAAAAATAAAAGAGAAGAGAGGAGTTTTTGCTTGAGAATTCGGCAGAGACTTTCAAGAAAAGAAAATAATACAGAATGGCCTCTCTTTTCCTCTTATTGCCGAAATTACTAGGCCAAGTCTCCCTTACTTGGCCATCACTCTTCTATTTTGATAGCTTTATTTCTTTAATTATCAATATATTCAAATTAAAAGAATTTAATCCATCAATTATATCTTATCTCTTAATAAAAATAATACTAATAATAACCCATCATTATCTATCTATTTGCCGAATTTTAAAGAGAATAAAACTCCTCTTTTAAGAGCCTTAATGCAAATCCACCTCTCTGCTCCTTGTAGCAAAAATAAAATTCTTTATTTGCTTCCCATGCGACTCGATCCTTGGCCCATTTGCCTATGTATGTGGCGTCACTTACTAGGCCCTTTAGTGGCGCCTTGTAGCCATTTTACCAAGGCTATTTGTATGTCATATTTCACATACATTTTCTCTTAAGACCAACTTTAAACTTGACATTTCTAAAGCATTTCCTTACATTTCTAAGACATTTCCTTACATTTCCAAGACATTTCCTTACATTTCCAAGACATTTCCTTACATTTCCAAGACAAGACATTTCCTTACATTTCTAAGTCATTTCCTTACATTTCCAAGACAAGACATTTCCTTCCATTTCCAAGTCATTTTCTTACATTTCCAAGACAAGACATTTCCTTACATTTCCAAGTCATTTTCTTACATTTCCAAGACAAGACATTTCCTTACATTTCCAAAATTCTAAAAATGCACACATCACTTCCATAACACATAAGACATACTAATACATAGGCTATAATCCAGGATGTTACATAATATTTGCTATATGGACCGATTGATAATTTGCTATATGGGCCGATTTGAAATAAATTGCAAAATGGGCCAACTGTGATATGTGATAAATGGGCTAAATGGGCCAAATGTGATACTTGATTTATGGGCCAATTGTGATACTTGATTTATGGGCCAATTGTGATACTTGAATTATGGGCCAAATGTGATACTTGATTTATGGGCCAAATGTGATATTGGCTACATGAGCCAAAATGTGATATGGGCCAGATTGTGAGAATTTTTATAATGGGCCATATGTTTGTAATAATTATAGGAATGGATTGTAGTAATTGAATGTACATATTTTATACATGATTTGCATGGGTTGGGATATTTTGTGAAGAGAAGTTACGTAGCTTTGCTACAAAATTACAGTGGCTTGTCCACAAATTGATATATGGCTTAATGCCCAGTTTGATATATGGCTTAATGCCCAGTTTGGTGTGTTGGCAGGATGGGTGACTAAAGCTCCCCACAGGTGTGTTGGTTGGTACGGGTGGTGTGTAGCGGATGTAAAACTAGGTTTGGTTGGGAAATTGCATAACACATGCATGCTATATATGATATTATGTTATGATTGTAATGGGTTTTGGCCCAATAAATGCTTAATTGAATTTTGGCCCAGTGAAAATGGTAAGTGGGTTACACACTGAGTTCTTGTAACTCACCCCCTTTCTTTCTTAATCCTTGTAGGTAATGCTCCGTAGTGAAGACTTGGGCCCATGGATGACTCGATGGAGGCTATACTTCCGAAATGGTGTTTTTGAATTTTAAATTTTCTATTTCCGTTTATTTTATTATTTTGCTATTTTGGTTTAAGTTGTAATAGGGCCTCTAGAGTATTTTATTATTTGCTTTATGGTTGATATACTTATTATTTTGCTTAAATTGTTTAAACAAGAATTTTTCTAAAAACGTAAATAATGGTTTTCCAAAATCGATTAACAAATGGATTTCAAAATAAACTTTTACAAATATGATTTAACTCGAACTTTCTTTCAAATTTTCAACGTCGTTTTCAAAAGTCGCGGATTTAAAGTTCAATTCCTTGATTTGTGATTCATCAATCAATCTCTCAAAAATACTTGTATTTTATCTACGTTTCCGCAATGTTTCAAAATGCTTTTGCAACTCTATTTCGAACGTCACATTTTCGTAAATCGTTTATTTCAAATATGCTTTCGCAACCGAAAAGGTTTATTAAAGATAATTATGTTTTCACGTAGACACAATTGCCTTAGTTGTTTTGGATTTTAACAAAGAGGCTGTAATTCTCAAACAAGTTTTTAACAATTACAAAGAAGGTTTTGAAACACGCTTTCATGTGACACGCCAGATTCAGGTCTAACTTCTAGGCCTGGTTTGGGGTGTTACAGTCAGAATGAGAGAATCATATTCCAGTAGACATGATACATAAATATAACTATTAGGTCAGTTTCAATAGGGAAGTGTTATTATAGGTTAAAATCGTTCCGATTGTTGAAGTTATCGCACTTGTATAAAATAATATTGCTGGATACTTTCCAAGAAAATGGGAACAAATATAAGTTGAAAGATTTCAGATGCAGACATGTTAGAAGCATTGGTTAAAGTTTGATAATCTGGGTTTCTCGATTTTGTTTCGACAGAAGATTACTGGGAATTTCTCGGTAATTGTACTTCTAACGATAAAGTTGGGACAGGAGAATATCATGGTCGCTCAGTTAAATTTGGTATAATATCAAAGTTTTGATATGACTTCTGACACGAGTTCTGAATTTAAATGAGTTATGATGGAATTATATGTGGTTTATTATTCAGAAGAAAAATAAAAAGACTCGAATTGATGATTTGATCAGGTGAGAAATTTCGAGGACGAAATTTCCTAAAGGGGGGAGAGTTATAACAGCCTGATTTTTAGTGGTGTCGCAAACAGTGATTCGAGATCACTAAATCCGACAAGTGAGTTAAAAAAATTAATAAATTAATATATTAGTCAAGTGTGATTTTAGAAGTATTTTTGAATTAGTGAATTTTGTGATTTAAAAGAATTTATTAGGTAAATTGGGTCGAAAATGAGGTATCGAGACCTCAAATTTATAAACCGAGGCATAAATATTTTTAGAAATATTTATGGAGTGTCATTGAGTTAGTATTAAAGTTTTGTTAGAAAATTTTAACGTTTTGATAGTTAATTAATTAAAAAGGACTAAATTGTAAAAGGTGCAAAAACTTGTTAGAGTGATTTTATTGTTCATATTCTGAAAATAATCATAACGTCCCTCTATTGGGCCCTCGAAGCCCAAAACATACATTAGGAGCCAACCGGAATTAAATCGGGATCATAGGGAATTTTTCGCAAAATCCTAAAACTTTCCTACATTGGTTAACGTACTTTAATATTAACAAACTTATTTTCTCGACATGTCTCGCTTCAATTTATTACTTGTCCTAATACACATAATTTTCCTGTATCAACGTATCAAAGATAGTATTATATTTACATGTCATGATACATATCATTCTCTTATTGTTTCTTCATAAATATAAATTGTTCAATTTATTATGACAATATTTCATGTACCATCATTTTCATGAGTTTAGTGTATATTTATTCCGATGTGATTCATAATCTTGAATATGCATAATTATCGAGCAAATTTCACATACATGTATTTTCCATGCCATATTTCAATGTATCAAATAATTATCATTTCTATGTCTTTCAAGTTTAATTTCATGATTTCAAGTACTTGTCATTTTCTATATTTATCCCGTTGAATTTCTCGAAATTTCGATGGATTTTCTAGTAGTACACTTATAGTGTACAAATCCAGTAAAATCAATTCATGTTCATGTGCGCACATTTCCATTTCAGAGAGCACACTCCATGAACCTCATCCTTACAATGGGATTACGGTCGAGCTAAATCCTGTAAGAGAGCACACTCTCGCGAACCTCATCCTTACGGTGGGATTACACCCGAGCTAAATCTCTGTAATATAAACTCATAGAGTATTGTCGGGATTACAGTCAGGCTAAATCCTGCAACGACAATTACTCTAATGAGCTTGGATCCGAATTACAGTCCGAGGCTAAATTCGGACCCCAATTCGGATTACCCGTCCGGGCTAAATCCATTTTCCACATATTCTTCGGGAGGGCTATATCAGGATCACCCGTCCGGGCTAGATCCTTTTCACACATATTCTTCGGGAGGGCTATATCGGGATAGGATCACCCGTCCGGGCTAGATCCTTTTACCGTCAATTCCTTTTCAATGATCCATCGAATTTTCCTTTCATTCAACCGGGATTTCTTCCCTTTTTATCAAATATATCAATGTTTCATCAATTTTCATACAATGAAGCGTTCAAATTATATTCACATCAATAACATACATTTCAAACATTTAAGAATATAATCCAAGTTACATGAACTTACTTCGTTGCTTGCCCATGTTTATAGTTTCACTAATTTGATGTCTTCTCTTTTCCATGTTCAAATCTCGTATTTGAGTTATCCGGATAAATTTGATCATCATTTTCATTCATTTCATATTCTAATACATTCAATTAATGCTCTAGGCAAAATTACCATTTTGCCCCTAAATTTTTAATTAATGATGATTTCATCCTTAGATCCAGAAAAATAAAATTATTGTAATTTAATCCTTGTTCCAAGCCTAATTATTCTCATATATATCGACAATGACCCATGAATTATATGAAGTATCGAATTTTCCATAATTTCAACACTTTTCAATTTAATCCCTAAAACATATTTTCATCCTATCTTGATCTAAATTAATAATTTCATTCAATTTTATAATTTAAATAATAAAATAATCCATTTCATGCAATTTGGTCATTTTTGACATTTTTACAAAATTGCCCATAAAGTTTTACTTTTATTCAATTTAGTCCACTGAGCCTAGAATATGCTAGCTAAATACTCATATATATTTTCCTCCTCCTCCTCTCCATTCCACATCCTTAATGTATATAACATGCTATAAGTAACATTATCAATAATTTCATTAATTACTCATAAGTATATTCAAAACTGTCCATTTGAGTTATAGTCACTAAATTATTTATTTCCAGAGCTACAAAACTCCAAATGAAGAACCGTTAATTTTTCCTGAAACTAGACTCGCATATCTTCTTGCCATAAAATTTTCAGAATTTTTGATTTAGCCAATTAGTACAGTTTATTCTTTAAAGTCACCCCTGTTCTACTGTCTGGCAGTTCCGACCCTTCTTCACTAAAAATTAATTATCTTTTTATATAGAATTCATATGATGTTATAGTTTATTTCTTCTAAAACTAGACTCATTAAGGAATCTAACCATATAAATTATGTTCCCAAATTATTTTTGTACAATATTTGATGATTTTTCCAAGTCAGAACAGGGGATCCCGAAATCACTCTGAACCAGTCTTACCAAAATCTAAATATCTCAGAATACAGAATTCCTTTGCTTTCCATGTTTCTTTCATATGAAAATAGACTCAATAATATTTAATTCTATATCTCACTCAACTTCTAATTCAATTTCTACAATTTTTGGTGATTTTTCAAAGTTAGACTACTGCTGCTGTCCAAAACTGTTTTAATGCAAAATGTTAATTATCAAGTTTATAACACCTTTATTTCCTTCTCTACAACATTTCCCATTACTTTCTCTTATTTTCCTTCACTAACATATCAAGAACATAAAACTTTATATAAGAAAACTCTACATTAACATCATTTCCATGCTTTTTCCACAATATCAAACTTAAAAATATATTGAAAACATGATGTTCTTACCTTGTTTTATAGATTTCAATCTTTAACTGATTTTTTCTCTCCTCCAGCTTCTATTTCTTGAATCAAACTTGATATTCTTGCTCCCTATAGTCTCCTTGTCATCTTTCTCTCTTGATGGCTATGGAAATTCTTTTGAATTCTAAGTGAAAATGATGGATTTTTGGTGAAAGGACTAATTTGTAAAGAAAGCAAAACTTTCTTTTCTTTCTCTTCTTCTCACGTTGGTTTGCATGGGAAAGAGATGGTGATAATTCATCATCTTTCCTTCCTTATATACTACATAAATAATAATAAAATAATGATAAATAATAAAATATCTTATCAAAATAAAATAATATTTATCTAATTAAATAATTATAAAATATCATCACTATCATCATTACTTTCTAGATTTCTCTCTCTTCTAATTGACCATTTTGCCCTTTGTGATCTTTTAAAATTCCATCCTTGAATCATCACATAATTTGGTAAAATTATGATTTAGTCCTCATAATTCTTTACCTATTCAATTTGGTCCTAATTCATCCATTTCCTTTAGTTTTAGATTATTCCACCCCTAAAATATTTGCACTATTGGTCCTTTAACTTTTCATACTTACACTTTAACCCCTCAAATTTTGAGTATTTACACTTGGGCAACAATACTTTTCTCACTTTACAATTTAGTCCTTTCTTGAATTAATAATGTAATATATCATAATATACTTCCGAATATTGACATAATCTAAATTTTTCTTTTTTTTCGCTTTATTTCCTTATTATATCAAAGATAATATCTTACTGTAAATTTTTTTTTTTTTGGGTATTACATTTCTCTCCCCCTTAAAATAAATTTCGTCCTCGAAATTTCCTTATTTTCTTTTGATCATGAACTTATTATTTCTTTAATTCTATAGTTCCTTTTTGCATATATTTACTTAGCTTATCACTTGTATCTATTTTCTATTCTTTCATTTCACAATTTATTTTTAATTCAATATTTCAAACATGAATCAGAGATAATTCTTCACCTTGTAACGAAAATTGTTTTCCTTTTTAGCAGAGGCTTAGTAGAGTAAACAGGACACTTAGAATATACGGAACTGATATAGGGGTACATTATTATGCACTATTAAACAGAAAGCAAAAAAAATGCTAATATTTGAAAAGCACTAGCGTGCCCTTAATCATTAAGTGTGTTAAGGTCCATTAATGACGTATCACTAATGTCTTAGTAATTCTAATCTCGTCTACTTGGGCAAATTATATCATACACACATATTACTTTTACATTTTTTTTTATAATGCGTTTACATTCTTTACAATATAACCCTTGTTCCAATAATCCATATACTTATATTTTCATTATCTTTAATACATGTAAAATATTTTAAAAATTCATTGTTCATCCGTAATTGACTAATGATCTTTATCATGTACTTCACATATTACTTTTGTATATTTTGTAATTTAACCATCAAGTACAATATTTGTTATAGCAATTTAATTTTTTTAATTAATTTTTTTTTTTAATAACAGCTATAACATAACGTTCATCATCGACATGTATTAGAAAACATTTATTCATACCTTTATGAATTCTGATTAATCATAATCAACTTTTTACTCATATACTTGAGCATCGTTTTCAGCATTATTGGAATTAGCTCGATTGGAAAGCATCTCATTTTATAAGTAAAACAAATCTTATCAGAGTTGGAAAATATCACACTATCATAAATTATATAATGACATGTATTTCTAGACTTTCACATATACTAATAAGGAAGGATTTAAAAGGCAATTAGACCCAAAATATATGGGCTGGACGGCATGGGCAAAGAAAATAAGCAAGGAAACAATGTGAACTAGGGGAAAAATTGGAAAACAAGTAAAATTAATAGTTAAAATTGAATTTTCATGAGAAATCTAGATATTTTCTTCGTTTTTCTTCAGCAAAATGCCATGGGAGGTCTCCAAGAAGCTGGTTTCTCATATTATTGACGCCATGTGAGTTTATTTCTTGCTATTTTCTTACAATTTTTGTGTTTTGAAGACTTTTGCAATTAGGTCGAACTATCTAATTCATTAGTTTTTGATTTTATGGGTAATCTTGGAAGTTACCATTGATGAGTGCTAGATGTTAATGATGAAGTAACATGGAATTGAAGTTTTAATTTTGTTATATGATGATTTTATCAAGTAATTTCAATAGAAATTGATTTTAGGACCTAATTGTGAAAAAGTTAAGAATTAGGGTTTTGTATTAAAATTCTGAATAATGGCTGTATGGTAGCCTAAAATAATTAAGTAAATGTCAATTGAGAAAAATTAGCTCAATTGATGGGTTAATTGCACTGGGACTAAATTGTAAAAATAGTAAAAATTTAGGGTAAAAGTGTAATTTTGAAAATTGAAGGGTATAAATTGTAAATTTAATTATAAATGAAATAGATGTTAATGAATGAGTAATTTTATATTATAGATCAAGAAACCGAAGATAAAAGGGGAAAAGAGAAATTAACAGACTAGTCCCTGAATTTCTACAAATTCTATAAATAGGCCCAGGTAAGTTCATATGATCGAAATTTGATATTTATATTGAATTGATGTATGATATTATGTATTTATTTATATTATATGTTAAAAACATGGAAAATTTCTAAATATGAATGGTTAACGAAATCAATACATATGAAATTCATGAGAATAACGGTACAGGGAATATTGATTGTTATTGAATTGAATGTATGTGGAATAGTGATATTTGAATATTGGATATATTGAAACAGATAGATTTAATAAGTGATGAATTTCTTGAAATTATATTGATTGAGTTGGTATATATATTGATTATATTGACTGACTGAATTGAAATAAATATTGATTGTTATTGAAAAGTGAACTGCATTGTATTGAATTATGAATATGTTTGATTAATTGAAATGTGTATTGATTGGAAAGTGAAAAGTGATTTGGAAACCCTATTAACTAGTCGGGCTAAGTCGGATATAGTTGGCATGCCATAGGATTGGAAATGTTCAGGGTTACTTCGACTTCGAGTCGATGAGACACTGGGTGTCATTATATTACTTCAGATAGATTCGATAAGGTACTGGGTACCAACTTACTTCGACATGGCCGATAAGACACTGGTGTCAACTTATTGCTTCGAACTATCCATTGGTTCCATCGGTAATTATGGATGACTTGATTTTGGTTATAATGGCATGTATAGGTTATTTTGATTAAATGTTTGTCTATAGGTGTTATGTAGATATTAGTCATTTATTTGGTTTGCATTTTGGTATTGTGGTATTTGCATGATTTGCCTTATAATGTTGATGTGATTGAATGATGAGAGGTAAAATAGTTGTCAAATATGCATAAGAGGTGCCTAAAAGTATAATGATTATGTATGTCTAAATAAAAGTTAATAAAAAGAATAATGAAAGAGTAAAATTAACATTAAAATAGTTTCTGGACAACAACAATGGTTCAACTTTGAAAAATCACGAAAAATTATGAAAATCAAATTAGAGGTTTAATAAAACATTAAATTAGAAGAAACGGTGTAAGCAACGGAATTTTAAATTATGAGATATAATAAATTTTGTGAGAAAAGGCCAGTATGATTTCGGGTTCCCCTGTTCTGACTTTGGAAAATCATAAAAAAAATTTAAAAAAATATATAAAGGTTTAAATTTTTATGTTTAAATTCTTAATGAGTCTATTTTCAATAGAAAAAAATGGAAGCATCATCCAAATCTCGTACTAAAAGATAATTAATTTTTAGTGAAGAAAGGTCAAAGCTATCAAACAATAAAACATGGATAAATTTGAAGATTTTACTGTAGTTATTGGCTAAATTATAAATTCTAAAATTTTTATGGTAGAAAGATATTTGAGTCTAGTTTCAAAAACATTAAGCGGATCTTAATTTAGAATTATGTAGCTCTAGATATAAATAATTTTGTGACTACGACTCAAGTGGACAGCTTTGATATGAACATAAGTAAATAGTGGAGTTATCTGTAATTTTTCTGTAAACTCTGGTAACATCCCATAACCCTGTTCCGGCGACCGATGTGGGTTAGAGGTGTTACACCAATATCTCCACGAATCTTCTTACAATGAAGTGCCTCATCATGACCTCTAAAAGAACAAGCTTGAAATGCAAGTCATTACACACCATCTATAGAAGTCTTAACTCGTAACCTATTATGCAAAATTTGTTGTAAACTTTATTGATGCATTACTTTACCAATATGCCTAGATTGCTTCATCAAATCCACACAAGATTTCATGGTATTTTTATGTGGTGAACAAGAACCATTTTGAATGTGATTAAGAAATGCACAACTCTTTCCAAAATTAACTATTTTCCAACTTCTAAATTATTTAATAGTGAATAAGCCCCATGTAACACGCTTAACTCGTCTCTATTACTGGATTAAGGTTTCAGAGTATTACGACACATAACCAAACAAATGACAACATAAAACCTTTCAAATTTTAATTTAAATACAAAAAATTCAAATGTCATATCATTCATAGTATAATTATATTTACGAACCTTATATCGAGCTTACAAGGCCTTAAAAATAGTTTAGGAACAATCAGGGACAAATTTGAATCAAATCAGAAAAATATGGAAAATTTTGAAAATTTTGGAAATAGGGGTTACGTGACTGTGTGGTCAGGTTGTGTGATAGAGCCCAGACCGTGTGGCTCAGAACATGGTCGTGTGGCCAAACTGTGTACCATTCGAAGCGTGGGTCACATGGTTATGTCGCAGCTCGTGTACAGATCAAAATAGGGTCACACAGTCGTGTCGCAGGCCGTGTCCTAGACCGTGTGAGTATTCAAAATGAGGTCACATGACCATGTCGCCAGGCCGTGTAAATCTATGTGACAGTGTGGACAAACCTACACCTAAAAATCAAAATCACACACGGCCGTGTGGTGTGACCGTGTGTGTCGTGTGCTAGCCAGTGTGCTTTTAAAATTGCTTCCAAAATAAGGCAAAACAACACCAATTTCCATAGGTACCAAGCCAAAACCAAATCAGCCATAAACATGCTTTCAAACACATATAATCAAGCCTAAAATATACCAAATCATTCGACCTAAGTGCCTAGCCAATATTCCATCATTTGGCACCACAAATCATACACCAATTTAATCCAATTTCAATTCTACAAGTTCATACCTTACACTTATATCAAACATAGCTATTTAACCATACCATTCACATTCCATTCCACCATATCCTATTTACTTTCAAGAGGCATAAAAAAAGTGACCAAAAACGCATATACATAGACATTTACAAGCCAAAAACCAATGTCATATAAATACAAGTAAGTTAGAAGTGAGTTCAAACAACATCATAATAGCAAAATAGCATAAAAGCCTCTAATACATGCCATTTATAACCATCACCAAAATAACCAAAACATCTACCAAAATGATAGACGGATAGTGTGTATGTGATCCGATTCAGTTCCAACCGCTCGAGCTTTTCGATGATCTATAAGAAAAGGACAACAACAAACATAAGAAACTAATGGTTAGTAAGCACGTATAGATCTTAAATGTAAACTTACCAAATAGGCTGAATTTATATAATTCATGCATAGTTCTATTGGCATGCTCATGAGATTATTCATTTCCTAATTACAACACCAATCTCACAAGTTAGCGAGTTCAATAATGAAACATAAAATCTATCCATTTCATGAGACATATATTTGGAACATATTCATGTACTTTACATTCATCACACCTCCAATATGTAACATTCATATATCTCAAGCATTTAGACAACATTTTCCATTTCATTCATCAAGGTTACGTAACATATCATGTAATTACAATTATTTGATCAAGCTTTTATTACCCATTGAACCAAATGAAACAATGTCGGATAAACTAGAACCATGCTCATACAAAGTGTGCCTGTATCTGTAACTGTAGCTATAATGCTCACACGAACTGTGAAATGAGCCTGCTCACATGAGCTGTGGGTCGGGATGTAAAGCTACATGATGCTGCTCACACGAGCTGTGGAGAATCGGCAACAAATGCATGACCTCAGCCATCGGTAGAACATCCAAGACCAACACTTGAAACTGTATAACCCCTAATGACATGTCATTTTTATTGTAAGTATTCACTGGGTTCAAATGAGACACATTACATACTCAAATCCTTTATCTTTATTCCATTATATATTGTCAAATATACATCCGTGAAACTCATAATTCAAACATAATCATCAATTTGATTAACATTATAATTTAATCCAAGTCACTGGTTAACATTTAACAATCAACTAAAGCACAACATTAATAAACAATTCAACCAAAATAATAATTAACCTACTTAATCAATATACGAACTTACTTATACAAAAACAATTACGAACACAAACCCAACGACTATTCTGCTACTTTGGCTTTTCCACGATTTGAGTCTGACTTATTTGTTTCTTGATATAAATAATAATTTTCATTCAATTAAACAATTCAATTAGCTTAAATAATCAAATTTATACTTATAGGCTTTTATATTATAAATTTACAAAATTACCCTAACATTTTACCTTTATGCAATTCAGTCTCTAAACCTGAAACTTGCAATTTAACCACTTTCAACCACCATTCATGCTAGCCGAATTTCTTAAGGGCCATCTACAGCCCATATTTATCAAGTTTTTACAAAAAATTATAAATTTTTACCATTTAAATAATTTAATCCCTAAACATTAAAATTACTAAAAATCACTTAACAAAATACTTATTTTTAATTATCACACTCATGAATCTATCAACTAAATTCACAAACATATATAAATCATTCATGTTAAGTCCCTAAGCTTTTAACTATTTCACAAATTATCCCCAGGTTAGCTAGATTAAGCTAAAACGACTTCAAAAAATAAAAATCATGAAAAAACGGTTTACAAAATATTTACATGCACACAAATGTAACTTGGTCAAATGCTTCTTAGGTTTGGCTATGGCATTTTCAGTTTCAAACAAAAAGGGAAGGAAGAAGAAGATGATAATAATTTTTGGCATCTTTTGTTTTAATTACCAATTTACCTATTTACAAATTAACCTTTAAAAATAATCAAAATTTCATCAAAACCAAACCACAACCGTCCACTATCTAATTGTATGGTATAATTACTATTTAGTCCACCAATTCACTTTCCTATAGCCATTTAACATATTTAGCTAATTGAAACTAACTTTCGTAACTTTTACGATTTAGTTCTTTTTACTTAATTTGTAACGCCCCAAAAACCTAAGTATTTATTTTTGCATGTTTTTAACACAAATACCTGTTTGCTTCTGTGGTTGAGTGATTTGGGTGTGTTTGGGAGTGTTTGAGAAGTCTTGGGTTCAAGTCTGGGCTTGTGCAAAAGTTTTGTTTTTAGGGAATAAAACCCTTGCCTATAGTTAGTAAGCTTTTAAATTATTGTGGGTAAAGCATGCCATAAAAAGCCTGCTGGTCTAGGGGGTAAGTGGCGTGTTATCTATGCCAGTGGTCTAAGGTTTGAATCTTGCCGGAGGCAAGGGAGTGTTTATTTTGCTGCTGTGCCATGGGGGGTGTTGGAGTTTGACTAAAACACTGAAGTGGTTGAGGAGAAATCAAATTGAGTGGTTGAGGGGAGGTGGGATCAGGTGGAGAGATTTGAGGAGGGATTCTAGGAGAAAATCAAGGGATATGAGGGGAGAGGGAGTGTTATACCGAAAATGGACTCTGGCATTCAAGAATTTTGGCCAGAGTGGTACTCCTCATTTGGTATGTTTCATTTTGGTTTTTCTCTCTTTGGCCGAATGTGGTAGGAGTTTTGACATATTCTTCTGTTCATTTCTTTCGTTTTTGACAACCTCTCTTTGGTCAAAGATACTCCTAGTGCCCCCTTTCTCTTTTGCTCTCTTTTGCAAAATCAGTTTTATTCTGGCTTTCTCTGCTCTCAAATCTACCGTCCCTTTCTATCTTTTTCCTCTCCCTCAAGTTTTGGGCTGCCGAATTCCCAATCTTGGTCACTGCCAAATATACCTTTTCTTTTCTTTTCATCTCCTCTTCTCTCCTTTTTTCTGCTGTTAGCTGAATACACCTTCTTCCTTTCCTTGCCTCTTCTCTGTGTTTTTTCTGAATATTTTCGATGCTTGTTATTGTTTCATCCTTGCCGATTCTCTCTTCTTTTACCCTTACTGTGCCGACTTTTTCTTTACTCTCTACCAATTTAGTATTCCATTTCTATTCTACGATTTTGTACTTTTGGTAAGTTGTTATTCGTTTTGGCTTAAATTGTTCTAGTAGATAATTGTTAATAAGGGGTTTTGACTGGATTGCAAGTAATAACCCGAGATCTAGTGATCATTGTTTCCGGTGAGTGAAGTGCTTAGGGATTCAGTTGTTCAATCAAGGTAAGTGGTTGATGATCAAGTGGATATGTGTACTGAATAGGGTTCATTTTAAATTCAATTGATATGTGATTAACCGAATGTTATGGGTGAACATAGGTTCTGGAGTGATTGAGGATTGTCTACGCATCTTTTGTAACTAGGTGTGCTGCCCAAATCGTAAACAGGCAAATGCTAGAAAATATGGCAATTGACGCGACATGAGCGTGTGCTCACTCGTGTGGTAAACTGACTGCATAAACTGTGGGCATTAGACTGTTGAGGCCACCATGAGCGATTTCGTGGTCTTAGGCCATTTTTGGGCCACTTTAGGCCGAAATAGACTGTGTGGGCCCAACGGGCTCGTGGTCCCCACACGGGTAAACCACACGACTGTGTGGAGATTATTGGGCCAGACTGTGTGATTTGCATGACTGAGACCAATTCTAGGCTATGTGGGCCACACGAGCGTGTGGGCCCACATGGGCCCACGTTATGGGCTTTGGGCCCATTTTTACTGTTTGACTGTTAAGGTTGCACGGGTTGCCCGAGACGACTGTAAACCTACTGATGGGTCGATAAGTATACCTAGACCCCCAAATTGATACAAAATAACTGTTATGCCCCTATGTGGTAAAATGACTGTTATGCCCCTATGTTATAAAATGACTGTATGTTTTATGTTATGTATGACTGTATATGAGCATGCCATGATATATATATTGCATACGTGTATGACATGTTGCATGGGATGGGATTTTATGATTAGAGGAAGTGTACTGTATTGGCAGCTCTGCTGCAAACACTGTGTAGGGCCGCAGCCGGTGCTAATTTTGGAGTGTAGGGATAGGTGGGTGATTTTATCCCCACATGGAGTGTTGGGCTGGACGGAGTGGAGTGTAGAGGCTGGTTGGGTAGGATTTTTGATTGCGTGTCTGAACTGTTACTGAAACTGTAGTAGGCTAAGGCCCACACTGATACTGATACTGTAATGGGCTAAGGCCAAATTGAACTGAACTGTTATTAATTTGGGCTTAGGCCCAGACTGTAATTGATTGGTTATTTACTTATATGGGGTTACACACTGAGTTTTTCGTAAACTCATCCCTCTGTTTATCTGTACAGGTAACCCCCATTCTTAGGCGGATCAGTGCTGCGAGAGATTCGGAGGTGGGCACACAACCGCACTTGCTTTTATATTTGAGTTTTATTTCCAATAAATTTAATTTGGGTTTTTGTTATGTAATAAGGCCTCTTTAAATTTTAACATTTAATTTGGGATTTCACTTATTTAATTCATATATGAAAGAAGTAGGACACGGATTTTTAAAGGATAAATGTTTTTCAAAACACCAAGTTTTCGTAACATACTATAAGAGCTTCCGCATCAACCACTGTTTTAAAGTATAGTAACAAACCATATGATTAATATTCTGCTAAAAACAACTTGAGTTTTAAATGAACAAGATTTAATAATAGAACGGGTTTTCCAATGAAGCTATGTTTTCAAAAATCACTTCAATATGACACCACTATATCCGGCTATAACGTCTAGGCCGGGTTTGGGGTGTTACATAATTGATTATTTAAACATTAATATTTCTTGACCAAATTTTAATATGGATCTAATAAATACTCATAAATATTAAATAAATAATATTTACTGACTCGATTGTCAGAATTGTGGTCTTGAACCTATTGTTTCTGACACCACTGAGAATGAGTTGTTACAACTCTCCCCTCTAAAGGAATTTTCGTCCTCGAAAATCTTACCAGAGAATAGGTTCGGGTATTGCACATTCATAGCTTCCTCTAGTTCCCAGGTAGCTTCCTCGACTTCGTATCATTGCCAAAGAACCTTAATTAAAGCTATAAGTTTATTTCTCAACTCTCTGATTTCCCAAGCCAAAATTCTAACCAGTTCTTCATTATACGACATGTCAAGTTGTAACTCCACATCCACTGGTGAAATCACATGTAAGGGGTCAGGTATGTACTATCTCAACATTGAAACATGGAAAACATAATGAATTTTCTCCAATTCTGACGGTAAAGCTAGACGATAAGCTACTGGCCTAATTCTCTCAATAATTTCATACAGGCCAATGAAACGCATACTAAGTTTTCCTTTTCCAGGGCGATACTTTAAAAAAAACTTTGTCGCCAATCCAAAATTCAATGTATTTTCTTTTTAAATCGGAATATGATTTCTAACGGTCGGAAGAAACTTTTAAGCAATCTCGTATCACCTTCACTTTTTCTTTAGTTTCACGAATCAAATCGGTACCCAAAAGCTTTTTCTCACTCACCTCAGTCCAGTATAATAGAGTTCTAAATTTTTGACCATACAAAGCTACATACAGGGCCATTTTAATACTCGACTGGTAATTGCTATTATAAGTAAACTCAACAAATGGAAGAAACTTTTCCTAGCTACGTTCGAATTCAAGAATACAACAACGAAACATATATTTGAGTATCTGAATCACTTGTTCATACTGGTCATTTTTTTTGTAGATGAAATGGTATACTAAAATTTAATTTAGAACCTAAAGCTTCATGTAATTTACTCCAGAATTTAGAGGTGAATCATGGATCGCAATCAGAAATAATCTACAACGGTACCCCATGAAGTCTAACGATCTTGGAAACATATAACTCTACCAATTTCTCAAGTGAAAAATCAGTACGCACGGGAATAAAATGTGCAAATTTAGTTAAACAATAAAAAACAACTCAAATTGCATCTTTCTTTCTTGGAGATAATGGTAACCCTGACACAAAATCCATGGTACCTAATGCTCGGCTTTAACTTGTTGAAAAATCAAACATTTCAGTACGAATTCAGAGATCTTACGTTTCATACCTAGCCACCAGTACATCTGTTTCAAATCAATGTACATTTTATTGCTACCAGGGTGAATCAAGTAATTGCTGTTGTGAGCTTTCCGCAAAATCTCTTGTTTAACTTTAGAATTATTCGGAATACATAATTTGTTTAGAAAGTACAAACTATCATCTATACCAATGAGAAATTTTGAATTTGGAAATTTTCTAATCCATTATCGTTTAGCAACCAATTCAAGATCATTTTTCTGAGCTTCGTGAACCTGTTACAAAAACATCGGTTAAACTTTTAATTTAACCAAAATAGAACTGCCATCAACAGGTGTCAGAAAAGTATTCATAGCTTTCAAAGCAAATAATGACTTCCAACTTAAAGCATCCGCTATGACTGTAATAGCCCGGTTTTAGCTAAATTAGAACAGTGATTTTGGAACCACAAATCTGATGTCAGAAAATTATTTTAATATTATTTTTGGTGTTTATAGAATGTGATTATATTTGTGTAAAAGTTTCGTGATTTAATTTTATCGATTGGATGTCTAATTTGATAAAAGGACTAAATCGCGTAAAATGCAAAAGTTGCATTCTAATTGTTTAAGTGCTTATTTGCTATGAATAGTTAAATGTGAAGTCCTTATGTTGTGAGTAGACCATGGATAGTGAGAATTGACATGTATAGCCATCCATTATATGTTTTATTAATATTTAAACAAAGGTTAATTAAGTAATTTGTGATTTAACTTTAATTAAATTAAAACAAAACAAAATGGTGGCCATGTATCATCTTTTTACACCGAATTTTGAAGAAAAAGAAAGCTGTCTTCAAGCTTTAGGGTTCAGCACCTTTAAATTCATAATTAAAATCAAGAACAAAAGAAATCAGATTTAGATCGGGGAAAATCAAAGGTTATCGAATAGTCGATCCAGTCCATTTATCCCGAATACAAGGTAAGTTCATATGCAAATAAATGTTCTTAAATTGAATTATATATGTTTAATTGTCATTGAACTACTATGAATGTTGAATGATTAAATACGAGCAATAATCGACAGGCTTACAATATTCGAAAGTCTCGTGTGATCCTTAGGAATAGTATAGGATACGAATGTCATGACATTAGTATTAATGAGATGTGATTATGTGTAAGACCATGTCTGGGAAATTGGCATCATTATGTGATTATGTGTAAGACCATGTCTGGGACAGTGGCATCGTTATTTGATTTCGTGTAAGACCATAGCTGGGCTATCGGCATCGACATGTAATAACATGTAAGACCATATCTGGAATATGGCATTGTACAATTTATATATGATTCCCGATTATCAGTAACAATTTCAAATGGTTCAACGAGCAAAGTCAAGTCGAGAAAGAATGTGTGAATGAGTTAAGTGACTCAGGTACGTACGAGATTCAAACGAGTTTTGAAAGGGAAGTGTTTGATGAATTCACTTATGATATTTAATATGTGTACAATAGGAAAGGTTTGTGAAATTATATGTGCATACTCATAGTTTACTTATTGAAGAAAATGATGTTGATTCATGTGGTAATTTTATTTGTATATGGCTTACTAAGCTTTTAAAGCTTACTTAGTGTGTTCTTTCCCTGTTTTATAGATAATCAAAGCTAGCTCGGACTCGGGGATCATCAGGAACATCGTCACACTATCGATCAACTTGTTGGTACTTTTGGGGCTTTGTAAATATGGTATATGGCATGTATAGGCTAGTGATATGATGATATGTTTTGGTTATGATAATGGCCATGAGATTTGGCTTGTAAGTGGTATATGTTTTAGTATGTATATATAGTCATGAGTAATGGCTCATTTTGTTATGCTTGGCAAGAATGTAGTTATGGTTATATTTGAATTTCGAAATTGATCTATAAGGTGTGATTGAAGTTGTTAGTTTGATTAGTTAAGTACTTGTGAATTGATGTTTAATGATATAAGTATTTGAATAGGTAAATAATATGGAATCGAGTATTGAAATAGTTGAAATGAATATGGTATGATTTGTGTACTTGGTTGATGGTTTTGGGATGCCTACTATATGATGAAATGGTAACATTTTGGTTGTTTAGGTGAGCATGAGAGAGGGTGGCAAATTGGCCTTGCAAATGGCCTATTTTTGTCCATACGGGCAGAGACACGGACGTGTATCTTAGCCATGTGCGACACACGGTCATGCTACACGGTTGATAAACTGTAATATGTTCATATTTTAATCCCACATTTAGCATACTTTTGGATGATTTTTCTCCTGAATTGTGGAATTTGGTGCTTCTAATCCTTTAATTTCATGTTTTATACTTAGGGGAGCACCAAAGGATGAAAAGAACGAGAAATGGGCCAAAAACAGAGAGAATGGACCAAAGTATGAAATGCGCATAGCCTAGGCCCATGCCACATGGCCGTGTCTCTTTAGCAGACCCGACCACGACCTGAATTCGATTCACATAGCCGTCCCACACGGGCGTGTCCGTGACGTGACCTATTTTAATTCTATTCAGACTAGTGTACTTAGAGGCAAAGAAAGACATTCCAAAAGCCTATATAAACACCCTAGAGGCCAACCTTCAAAAGGGGTTTAGGTAGGCTGAGGAGCCAAGCTAGAGAAGCCGAATTGTGGGATTTGCTCGAAGAAAGCCAGTTGATTCATCTCAAGAAGCCGGAATCATACTCAAGACGGAAGATCTTCCATTTAATTTCCTTCAGGGGGTTTTAGGGCTTTTCTTATGTTTTGTTTTATATTTTCTTCTGAGATGTATTCTTTTATGATTATGAACTAAACCCCTTAAATACTTGAGGGGGATGAAACCTAAGACGGATCTTGTTATTGTTTTCTGAACTATATGATAAATACTTGATTTGTTCTTAACTATGTATTCTTAATTCTTGTTTTAATATTTCAGGATATTGATTCAAGTATTGATGCCCTTAGGCAGTGGAGGAATATTCCTGTTTAAGAGTAGATCTAGCATAGTTAAGCGGAGTTGATCGCCAACCCTAGAGATAGGATGACAAAAATTTGCCGGATTAGGGTCAAACCTAATATGGGAGTCCATAGATCGAGTTAATGCAATTCTAGGGGTTTTAATTAGAAAGAGATTTCAATTAATCAACCTAGGGTTAGACGTTAGTAGCCTCAAGAGAGGTATTAATATAAATTAGGGAATCCTACGGATCAAGTCAAGTGTCAGAGTTAGATAACAAGTGAAGTCTAGATGGATTCTTCCTCGGTATTATCTTAATCAACTGGTTTTTCCCAAAAGTATTTCCCCAATTCCTTCTCTGTGTCTTAGCATCTTCAGCTTAGTAGTTAGTTAATTTTAGATTAAATAACAATTCCATTAATTCTTAGGCTAAATAATAAAAAGAAAGCCAATATTAGTACTTTTGGTTCCCTTGGGTTCGACATTCCGGTCTTTCCACTAAATTATACTACTGTTCGATAGGTGCACTTGCCTCAAGTCGTTGTCACAGTTAGTTTCTAGGCTCGATCATTCGTTATATAAATTTTAAGACTTCTTGACACGATCAAGTTTTTGGCGCTGTTGCCGGGGAACTGAAATATTAAAAATGCTCAATTTTTATTACTTTAGCCATATTTTATTTTTGCAATTAAATTTTATTTTTACTTTTCTAAATTTTCTTCTTTGCTTTTGGCAGGTATTCTAGTTTATGACTAGAAGAAACTCGTCAGGACCTCTACTTTATGATAGTGAAATTGAAAGCACAGTTCACCGAAACCGAAGAGAAAGAAGAAGAAGCCTACAATATATACAAGAAGAGCAAGAGAACGAAATTAATACTACCGAAGAGATGGCTGAGAATAATCCGCTACCTCTAGAGGTGGCCGAAAATCATGCTTCTCGAACTATGTATGATTATGCTAAACCTAATTTAATAGGACCTGAATCAAGTATTGTTAGACCTGCTATTGCTGCAAATAATTTTGAACTGAAACCTAACACAATTCAGATGATACAACAATTTGTTCAGTTTGATGGTTTGCTGGATGAAGATCCAAATAATCACTTGGCAAATTTCCTAGAATTTTGCGACACTTTCAAAATAAATGGCATTTCTGATGATGCCATTCGTCTTCAGTTGTTTCCCTTTTTGTTGAGGAATAAATCTAAATAGTGGTTGAACTCGTTACCACGAGGATCAATCTCATTACCACGAGGATTAATCACTACATGGGAACAAATGACCAAAAAATTTTTATTGAAATATTTTTCGCTGGCTAAAATGGTTAAGTTGAGGAATGATATCTCTTCTTTTGTGCAGATGAATTTAGAAACACTTTATGATGCATGGGAGAGATACAAAGATCTAATACAAAAGAAAGAAGAGGGCATTGAAATCAACGACGAACTAAAACAAAAACCCTCTATTGATGAACCACAGAAATTGGAATTAAAACAGTTACCAAATCACTTAGAATATGCATTCCTCGGGGATAATTCTAAGCTACCAGTAATCATCTATTCAGAACTAGAACCCAAAGAGAAAGACGAGTTGCTAAAGGTACTAAGGGAACATAAAAGAGCCATAGCTTGGAAAATTTCTGACATTAAAGGAATAAGTCCATCGTTTTGCACCTACAAAATTTTAATGGAAGATGAGTATAAACCATGTGTACAACCTCAAAGACGATTGAATCCCAACGTGAAAGAAGTTGTTAAAGCTGAGGTAATTAAACTTCTAGATGCTGGAATAATTTATCCTATTTCTAATAGTACTTGGGTAAGTCCCGTGCAGGTCATTCCAAAGAAAAGAGGCATGACTGTTGTAGCCAACGAAAAGAATGAATTGGTTCCTACAAGAACAGTCATAGGTTGGAGAGTCTGTATTGACTATAGAAAGTTGAATGACATCACCAGAAAAGATCGCTTCCCTTTGCCCTTTATTGATCAGATGTTAGAAAGATTATCTGGGCATATGTACTACTACTTCTTGGACGGACTCTCCAGCTACTTCCAAATCCCTATAGCCCCTGAGGATCAAGAAAATACAACATTTACATGTCCATACAGTATGTTTTCTTATCTTAGAATGCTTTTTGGATTATGTAATACTCCTCCTACTTTTCAGCGCTGCATGCTAGCCATCTTTTATGAACTTGTAGAAGACATTATGGAGGTATTTATGTGTAACATCCTGAAATTGGGCCTAGAAGAATTGGGCCCAATGGGTCTTGAGCGTAGGAGCGTTTAAAATTTTTGAGAACAAATGATCGGCTTAAATGCAAATTGGACCTATTAGGTAAGTGATTTTAGAACGTTAGGGGGCCTTTATGAAGTCCTGGGATCAAACTTTGGCTTTTACAAAATTTTGGTTTTAGGCGAGAAAAACCCTGGGAGTCAGTAGGTAGCCTTTAAGAATAAAATGTGGAGGAAAATAACACAAGTGGAGTGTGTGGTGTAGTGGCAAAGTGACGCCACATAAAAGATAAGGGAGTGATGCCACAAGGAAGGAAGGAGGTCCAAGGTTCAAGTCTTGGCTCTTGCATTTTGGTTTTCCTTTTACATGGACCTTAGAATTTGGTTATATATTTATATTTAGTTGCGCATGGTTTAAGACACAAGAGGAGCTTGTGGCTTGGTGGCAAGTGGCTTGTTGAACTATTGAAGGGACCTGGGTTCGAATCTCATGAAAAGCAAGGGAGTATTTATTTTGTGAATTGGACGGCAAGAGTTTGAGTTGGATTTAAACTCTGCTAACAGAGGGATCCCACATCGGAAAGATACAAAGAAGGAAGGTGAGAAGCTAGCTATATAGAGAGCATTCTAGGAGGAGAGTGGATATACCTTGGTGGGCGTTTGGGCATAGGAATGGGTGGAGCGCGGATTAGCACCAGATTCCTATCAGGTGTGTAACTCTCTCTACTCTAGTTGTAGAGCGGCAAATGCCGAAGTGCCGATCACGGCAATAGTAGCCACACGAGCGTGCGAGCGCACGTGTGGGGCTTCGACGCGATAGTTAAGGCCATCAGTAGTATACTTATGGGTTGAGGCTGCCTGGGCCATTATAGGCCGAAGTGGGCCCAATGGGCCCGTGGCCCCAGTCAAATAAAATGTATGATGGTGTAGTATATAGTGAACTAGACTAGGTGTATCTCATATACGTGGCTAGATTTGTGTTAGGTGGGCCATACGAGCGTGTGGGCTCGAATGGGCCGAAATTGAGTTTTAGGCCCAATAGTCCGGTAAAGACCAGAAATGGTAGCTGAGTCACTTGTGGCGACATTAGGCCTTCGGAAAGGCCATTGTAGGTTTGAAATTACTGAAATACCCTCGATAGGTAAATTACGAGAATACCCTTGGTAGGTAAAATTACTATTATACCCTTAGAGGTTGATTAGCTTGATTATGTTGTATTATGTCTAACTGATTATGATGGTAATTCATGTTATATGTTATATTTGATATATGTTTTGCATACATGACATACTCCATACACGAATTATTATGTCATATTGCACGGGCTTTGGGATATGATGTGAAAGGGGAAGTATTGGAGACTGTCACAGTGGTTTGGTACAACAGTGGGTTGGCCCCACGTATATCTGATGTAGTGACCATGTCTCGGTGGCTTGGTGCCACGGTGGTTTAATACCATGTATATACATATATTTATGATTCAGTGACTCGTCCTAGCGGTTTGGTACCATTGTGGGTTGGCCCCACATATATTCATCAGGGATTGTCACGGTGGTTTGGTACCACGGTGGGTGGGATTGTCACGGTGGTTTGGTACCACGGTGGGTTGGCCCCACGTATGTTAATAGTGACTCTGTCATGGTGATCTAGTATCACGGTGGTCTGGAACCACGAGTGGCTTGGTGCCACGTATTAGGCGTATAGCAGATGGAGGGTTGATTGTAGAAATCCCCACGGTGTGTTGGGCTGGTACGGGTGGTGTAGAGGATGGAAAAACTAGGCTGGTCTGGGACATATTGCATTCATATCTTTTGTATGCCATCTTGAGTGGGCTAAGGCCCAATGTGCATCTGTGGGCTCAAGGCGTAGATTGCGTTTATGGGGATTTACACACTGAGTCTCGATGACTCACCCCTTTTGCTTATTTTTTTGGTAATCATTAGATCGCGGATTTGGGAGCTGAGGCGGACTTGTGGTGGCCATGCAATATTTTCTTTTAAACTCGTTTCTTTTATTTGGACTTATTTTTATTTGGGTTTTTGTTCATGTAATAAGACCTTCTTACGTTAACATTTGGATTTTTATTATTTATTATTTATTTAAGATATGACATTATTATATTTTAACATGAAAGTTAAGATGGAGTTTTCAAAACACAAGTAACATAAAACAATCATTTTCTCTCAAGTGCCAACAAAGATAACAAATGGAATTTAACTCAATTCGAGAATTTTTCCTTTAACTGCAAACCCCTGTTTTTAAAACATCACCTAAATCGAAAAGTTCTCAAACTTACGGTATTTTCCTAAATTCAACAAAATTCGCTTTTACTTTACCCTGTGACATACTAGATCTGGTCGTAACGTCGAGACCGGGTTTGGGGTGTTACAATTATGGTATCAGAGCCTAGGTTGCAAAACTCGACTGTGGAATGGATTCGACAATGTTTTCCAAAAATTGGTCTGAAATATTATTTAAGAAATATATGTTTTACTAGAAGTATGGCACCCGAGTCTCCGGTACCAAATATGTAAGTTCCCTTTTTACTATATTCTATTATATGCTGAATGATTGTATTTATTCTGCGATGTGTGGATATGATGCTTGAATATAGAAATTGTATGTATGTGTGAAAAATATCTGTATGCTTCGGTGTTAGATAGTTAGTTGTGTGAAGGGGGTCCAAGATTAAGTTAGAAAGGGTATTAGTGTTATTAGATCAGAGTGCGCAGCGTGAGCGTAGTGTGGTAGGTTAGGATGTGTGACTGTTAGTTAGTTGGAAATTTCGAGGACGAAATTTTTTTAAGGAGGGTAGATTTGTAACATCCCGGAATTGGGCCTAGAAGAATTGGGCCCAATGGACCTTGAGTGTAGTAGTGTTTAAAATTTTTGAGAATAAATGATCGGCTTAAATGCAAGTTGGACCTATTAGGTAAGTGATTTTGGAATGTTAGGGGGCTTCTATGAAGTCCCGGGATCAAACTTTGGCTTTGGGGAAATTTTGGTTTTAGGCGAGAAAAACCCTGGGAGTTAGTAGGTAGGCTTTAAGAATAAAATGTGGAGGAAAATGACACAAGTGGAGTGTGTGGTGTAGTGGCAAAGTGACGCCACATAAGAGACAAGGGAGTGACACCACAAGGAAGGAAGGAGGTCCAAGGTTCAAGTCTTGGCTCTTGCATTTTGGTTTTCTTTTTACATGGACCTTAAAATTTGGCTATAGATTTATATTTAGTTGCGCATGGTTTAAGACACAAGAGGAGCTTGTGGCTTGGTGGCAAATGGCATGTTGAACTATTGAAGGGAGCCTGGGTTCGAATCTCATGAAAAGCAAGGAAGTATTTATTTTGCGAATTGGACGACAAGAGTTTGAGTTGGATTTAAACTCTGCTAACAGAGGGATCCCACATCGGAAAGATACAAAGAAGGAAGGTGAGAAGCTAACTATATATAGAGCATTCTAAGAGGAGAGTAGATATACCTTGGTGGGCGTTTGGGCACAGGAATGGCGGAGCGCGGATTAGCACCAGATTCCTATCAGGTGTGTAACTCTCTCTGCTCTAGTTGTAGAGCGGCAAATGCCGAAGTGCCGATCACGGCAATAGTAGCCACATGAGCGTGCAAGCGCACGTGTGGGGCTTCGACGCGATAGTTGAGGCCATCAATAGTATTCTTATGGGTTGAGGCTGCTTGGGCCACGATGGGCCGAAGTGGGCCCAATTGAATAAAATGTATGATGGTGTAGTATATAGTGAACTAGACTATATGTATCTCATATACGTGGCTAGATTTGTGTTAGGTGGGCCACACGAGTGTGTGGGCCCGAATGGGCCGAAATCGAGTTTTAGGCCTAATAGTCCGGTAAAGACCGAAAATGGTAGCTGAGTCTCTTGGGGCGACATTAGGCCTTTGGAAAGGCCATTGTAGGTTCGAAATTACTGAAATACCCTCGATAGGTAAATTACGAGAATACCCTTGGTAGGTAAAATTACTGTTATACCCTTAGAGGTTGATTAGCTTGATTATGTTGTATTATGTCTATCTGATTGTGATGGTAATTCATGTTATACGTTATATTTGATATATGTTTTGCATACATGACATACTGCATACACGAATTATTATGTTATATTGCACGAGCTTTGGGATATGATGTGAAAGGGGAAGTATTGGAGACTGTCACAGTGGTTTGGTACCACAGTGGGTTGGCCCCATGTATATCTGATGCAGTGACCATGTCTCGGTGGCTTGGTGCCACGGTGGTTTAATACCACGTATATACATATATCTATGATTCAGTGACTCATCCTAGTGGTTTGGTATCACAGTGTGTTGGCCCCACATATATTCATCAGGGATTGTCACGGTGGTTTGGTACCACGGTGGGTTGGCCCCACGTATGTTAATAGTGACTCTATCACGGTGATCTAGTATCACGGTGGTCTGGAACCACGAGTGGCTTGGTGCCACATATTAGGCGTGTAGCGGATGAAGGGTTGATTGTAGAAATCCCCACGGTGTGTTGGGCTGGTACGGGTGGCGTGTAGAGGATGGAAAAACTAGGTTGGGCTGGGACATATTGCATTCATATCTTTTGTATGCCATCTTGAGTGGGCTAAGGCCCAATGTGCATCTGTGGGCATAAGGCCCAGATTGCGTTTATAGGGATTTACACACTAAGTCTCGATGACTCACCCTTTTTGCTTATTTTTTTCAGGTAATCGTTAGATCGCGGATTTTGGAGCTGAGGCGGACTTGTGGTGGCCATGCAATGTTTTCTCGTAAACTCGTTTCTTTTATTTGGACTTATTTTTATTTGGGTTTTTGGTTATGTAATAAGGCCTTATTAAGTTAACATTTGGGTTTTTATTATTTATTATTTATTTAAGATATGACATTATTATTTTTTAACATGAAAGTTAAAATGGAGTTTTCAAAACACAAGTAACATAAAACAATCATTTTCTCTCAAGTGCGAACAAAGATAACAAATGGAATTTAACTCAATTCGAGAATTTTTAACAAATGGAATTTAAATCAATTTAAGAAATTTTCCTTCAACTGCAAACCCCAGTTTTCAAAACATCACCTAAATCGAAAAGTTCTCAAATTACGTATTTTCCTAAATTCAACAAAATTCGCTTTTACTTTACCCTGTGACATACCAGATCTGGTCGTAACGTCTAGACTGGGTTTGGGGTGTTACATTATGGACAACTTTTCGGTATTTGGTAATTCTTTCCATATTTGCCTTAAAAATCTAAAACAAGTTCTAATGAGATGTGAGGAAATGAACCTTATGCTAAATTAGGAAAAGTGTCACTTTATGGTTCAAGAGGAGATTGTTTTAGGACATAAAATTTCTAGTAAAGGGATTGAGGTTGATAAAGCAAAGGTTGAAACCATAGAAAAATTACCCCATCCTAGTTCAGTTAAGGCTATTTAAAGCTTTTTAGGACATGCTGGATTTTATCGAAGATTTATTAAAGATTTTTCTAAAATAGCTAAGCCTTTAACAAAACTACTAGAAAAGGATGTGCCTTTCGATTTTGATCAGGAATGTTTAGATGCATTTAACACCCTCAAAAATAAATTAATAAATGCCCTAATAATAATTGCACCTGATTGGAACTTACCCTTTGAACTAATGTGTGATACAAGTGATTTTGCAGTTAGTGTAGTTTTGGGACAGCGGAGAGACAAGAATTTTCAGCCAATTTATTATGCTAGCAAAACATTGACGGCCACCCCAAAAAAACTACACCACCACAGAAAAAGAATTACTAGATGTGGTTTTTGCATTTGACAAATTTAGACAGTATTTGAAATTATCTAAAGTTGTCATTTACACTGACCAGTCAGCTCTCCGTTATCTTTTAACTAAATCCGATGCAAAACCTCGACTCATAAGATGGATTTTACTCTTACAAGAATTTGATTTGGAAATTCAAGATAAGAAATGAGCTGGAAATCTTACAGCAGATCATCTTTCTAGGCTTGAAAATCCACACAATAAAGAACTAGATGAGAGTGAGATAAATGACTCGTTTCCTGAAGAGCAACTATTCACTATATCTAACTCCGAGGTACCCTGGTTCACAGACATTGCAAATTACTTAGCTACTAACATCTTACCAAAAAGGTTAACACATCATTAAAAGAAGCGATTCTTTACTGATGCGAAAACTTATTTTTGGGAAGATCCTTTTCTTTTCCGTACATGTGCAGATCAAGTAATTCGAAGATGTGTTACAAAAGCAGAAGCAAGCAAAATCTTAGAACATTGCCATTCAGGACCTTCAGGAGGACATTACAGCTGGATCAAGACAGCACACAAAATGCTCGAATCAGGTTTTTATTGGCCTACCTTGTTCAAAGATGCTAACAGGTATGTTGTTTCATGCGATAGATGTCAGAGAATAGGTAATATCACTAAACGTGATAAAATGCACCAAACATACATGCTATCATGCGAAATTTTTGATGTATGGGGTATTGATTTTATGGGCCCATTCCCTAGCTCATTTGGGAATAAATACATCCTAGTAGCAGTGGACTATATGTCAAAATGGGTGGAAGCTTAAGCTTTACCCATTAATGATGCCAGAATAGTAGTGAAATTTCTTAAGAAACACTTCTCTCGATTTGGAAGACCCAAAGAAATTATTAGTGATAGGGGTACTCATTTTTGTAATACTCAATTTGACAAGGTTTTAAAGAAATATGGAGTACACCACAGAACAGCTACCCCTTATCACCCTCAAACCAGTGGACAAGTGGAAGTAGCAAACCGAAAGCTTAAGCATATTCCAGAGAAAACAGTTGAATCAAACAGGAAAGATTGGGCATTAAAAGTAGACGATGCTTTATGGGCCTATAGAACAGCGTTTAAAACTCCTATGGGAACATCCCCATACAAACTTGTCTACGGAAAAAGTTGTCATCTACCATTTAAGTTAGAGCACAAAGCTTTTTGGGCTATAAAATTCTTAAATTATGATATTAAAACTACAGGTGAGAAGAGGATGATGCAGTTGAATGAGCTAAATGAATGGCGAGCTAATGCCTATGAGAACTTACGACTATATAAGGAGGCAACAAAGCGACGCCATGATGTTCATTTAAAGCAACCGAAGTAATTCGAAGTAGGAGATTTAGTCATGCTATGCAATTCAAGGCTCAAATTGTTTCCTGGAAAGCTGAAATCAAGATGGTCAGGTCCATTCATAATCAAAACTATTTTTCCCTACGACACAATCGAGGTAACTCATCCAACTCGTGGCACGTTCAAGGTAAAAGGTCAGCGACTGAAAATTTATAATGGTGAAAATTTTAGGGATATGAGAGAGGAGCTTCAGCTCCGTGAACCTTCATTTAGAAATGAAAATAGGGTAAGTCTAGCTTAAGACTTTAAACGAGCGCTTCTCGGGAGGTAACCCGAGCACTAGCCTCATTTACATTCACATTTTTTATATCAGCATATAATTAAGAACTAACTATTCATAAGCATAGGATTTATTTCCCACACGGCTTAGAACACGGGCGTGTCCGTGGCCGTGTGGACGCCATGGGAAGAGACACAGACGTGGTGGTAGTCGTGCGAGACAAGGATGAAAAATTTTCCCAACACGGGCCATGATAAAAGGGCCACGATGATGCGATATAGCCGTGGTCGACACTAAGTAAATAACACGGGTGTGAGACATGCCCGTGCCTACAAACCGTGGTCGATTCTGAGTAAACGACACGGGTGTAAGCCACGCCCGTGCCTTAAGGTCATGGTCAAAACTGATTAATTAACACGAGCGTAGGACCCTCTACCCGGGCGTGGGAGAAGCAAACAAGATAGCACATGGCCGTGTGATATGGCCGTGTGTCTCAACACACCCAAGGAACATAGGAGTGGACTACACCTCAAACGCGCCTAAATTTAAATTTCTCAAAACATACAGGCCAAATAAAAGGAACACGGGCGTGGCATCGAACCGTGTTCCTTACCCCCTATTTAAAGCAGCCTACACTTATCTTCCCCAAGAAAAATTCCCCCCCAAACCCTAGCCGTTCCTTTTAAAGCAAACGACCCCTTCCCCATTTTGGCCATCGGTAGCCTTTTTTCCTTTCCTCCCTTCATTTCCCCCTATTCCCCCCTCCTTTCTCTTTCTTTCTCTTTCTCATCCACACACAACACACGCAGTCCACGCCCGTGCGAAGTCGCCAGGCCTGCGTAACCCTCCACGATCGTGCACCGCCACCACAACTCTATCAGTTCCCTCTTTTCCCTTTCCTCCCCTCTACTTTGTTGCTAATATTATTTACTCCATGTTTATTTTCTTGTAGGCCTTAGATTTATCCCTTTACATTTCTTGTATTTATTTTTTTGATAATGTTATTCAATTTCAATATTTACTTAAGTGTTATAGATACTTTGATTTTTGCACCCCTAGTATTAGGAGAATACTTATGAAAGATCTTCATTGTTAATATCATGAGATAATAATTTTGGAATTATATGTTCTATCACTCTTATGGAAAAATATGGGATGATGTTATTCCATCTAACTTGCAGGAACATAATGCCGTCTTCCCGCGGTAAGAAAATCGCAGTCCCTGTCTCGAAAAAATGAAAGGGACCAGGCTCATCATCAGCCAGCGCATCGGCCGAAGTAAGACACCCATTCTTACGGTTTCCTCTTAGAGCTCAAGAGGAACTTTTTCAGATCCTACGAGCGTGACCTACCAGTCAAGGTAGATGTATCGACTGGGCTACCCTGGAACAAGTATAACTTGCTGACTAACCACGGACCCTTGGGAGCGGTTCTTCAGTATTGTTGAGCCTACCTACCTCGAACTAACATTAGAGCCTTACTCCACTTTTTATTTGCAGGTGGTAATGACGAACCATGATGACCCAGGCACCATCCAATTCCACCTAGGTGGTTTAGTTCATGAAATGAGTGTCCCCAAATTTGAAGTTGCTCTGGGCCTCTACACGAATGAGTTCATGAGGGAAAATGATCTTGAGAAACTCCATCGCCACATCCATAACTCTCCTGTGAGATGTTGGTATAATGTAGTCCCCGCCTCAGCCACTTATGACCCTAGTCGCTCCAAAGCGACAGCTCTCACACCATCTTTGAGGTACTTACATGCAATCTTAGCTCATACATTGACAGGAAGGCGAGAGAGCACAGGGGTATTTAACACTCATGACGCCTACTTCCTATGGTGCATGGCAAATGGGCACGTCTTCGACCTTGCCTACTTCATCGCTTTAGCCATCCAGCATCAGACAGAGCGACATCGTAAGGGGTTATTTCCATGAGGCCTTATGTAACACGGCTCACGAGACACTTTGGTCTCCTCAACACCGCAGCACAATCAACCTCGCTCACCTTGATAGGCCAGATGTCTACACAAGGCATCTCGATGATGATCAACATGAGAATGATCAAGCGTTGCCGTGGGACCGATCCTCTCCAATATCGGCTAGCCCATACCATCGAGGAGGAGGACCCTGAGGACATTACAGATGATGCCCCACACCCACATGATGAGCCAACATCGAGCCATCGCTCAGTTCAAGCGGCAGCTTCTCTTTCGGACATATATGAGTGCCTCACGCAATTTGAGCAGCAATGCTTCCAACGTTTCGACAACATCGACGCCACCCTCTACCAGATATGTCAGCACCTTCACCTTTCATCGTCGCCTCCACCATGCGATCCATCTAGCGATGAGGACTTCTGAGTCCTTTTTCTTTTACCTTTATATTATTTTCATGTTTAAAATGTTAATTTTCATTTTATTGTTTACCTTTGACTAATGTTTATTTTAGTTATTTTTCAGTTCATAATCTCTATTATCCAATTTACATTTCTTAGCAATATTTGAGTAATCCTTACAATGATAACAAACTGACTGCTTCTATCACAGTTAAAAAAGCATAAAATAGCACCATGGAATACTCAACTTTAAGAGGAAAATCACCACACGACTACACTCCCAACTCAAGGAATTCATCCAAAATTTAGGAAGTTTCACTTCTCCCCATCTCTTATGATTTCTTATATATCTTTGTACATTGAGGGCAATGTACATATTAAGTGTGGGGGGGTGAGTTTTATTTTGAAAAGTTCCTAACTTTTTGCATTATTGTAACACCCCTATCCCGTGTCCATCGCCAGATTAAGGTTAGGAACGTTACCAGATAGATCGGAAACATTCACAGAAAAAATCATACATTCAATCATCATTCTCAGACATAATGTCCCTTAAACGGGTCCTCGAGGCCTTAATCATGCTTAAAAGTCTAGTCGGGACCTAACTGAAACACATATGAAACTTCATGAAAATTTAAAAATTTTCTAAACTACAGGTGAGACACCCCCGTGGAAGGAGACCGTGTACCCTCCACGACTTCTAGACACCCCCGTGTGTCCTTCCGTGTCTATATACTGACTTGTTCCCCACGGCCACCAGACACGACCGTGTGTCTTGACCGTGGTCCTATACTGACTTCCTCACCATGGCCATTACACACGCCCATCTCAAGGCCGTGTTATTTTTAGGCTACATTCTGCCAAAACTCCCACGGTCTTAGGCACGCCCGTGTGCCACAACTGTGTGACATTATAGGCCATCTACAAGGCCAAAATGCCACCCATAAGGGTCAAACCCATAATCAACATATACCATCCCATTTCATTCACCTATGACCATCAAAACATACCAAATAGCCAACCAAATCATGCATATTTGTCAACTAAGGTAATCACACTACAATCCATTCAATATTCATTCAATCTAACCATTCAAACCAATTCCAAACATACCAATTTGCATGATCAAATATCATTTATGCTCAAGCACCAATCATCTAGATACTTACCATTTCAAAACCATTTCATATATCTACTAATCATACCAAAACAACTTCACATATCATATTTCTTTAAGCATATATCAAAACATGTCTAGCCAAGTCACATGACCAAGTTCACTTTACAACTTATACCAAGACTAGCCTTTACATGCCATATTGTGCTATATACATTTTCAAAATGTACCAAAATAAGTTTTAGTAGTGTGATGACGATCCGTGATGGTATCGAGCCTTCAGTAGCTTTGACGACCTATAAAATAGATTAAACACACACACAGAGTAAGCTTTCCAAAAGTTAGTAAGTCATATACAAATAACTTAACATAATTCATTCATATGTATGGAAATTTGAATTCATTAACATATCCTTAATTCAAGTACATAAATGAACTCTTTGCTCACTTAGTTTGCCATTTCTTACCAATCCACACATCCAAAGATCTCATTTGTTCATATCTCAAACATACATATATCTCAAATGTTCATTTGTATTAATGCACAAACATACTTACCTTCCATGCTTATACAAAGCATATATATATCAACGTACCTGAAACGGATGTACATTCACGTAGTTGTTCCTAGCTCAAAATTGTAATTCGTATCACAGATTTGCCCGTTGAACCATTAGGAATCTAGTAGGATACTCAGAAAGCTCGGAATAGTCGTACAATGCCAATGTCCCAGACAAGGTCTTATATGCACTCACATATCGATGCCACTATCCCAGGCAGGGTCTTACACAAATTAATATGATGCCAATGTCCCAGATATGGTCATACACGTAAAACTCATATCGATGCCTACGTCCCAGACGAGGTCTTACACAAATTAATACGATGCCGATGTCCTAGACATGGTCTTACAAGTAAAACTCATATCGATGCCTACGTCCCAGACGACGTCTTACACGTAAAGATCAAATCGATGCCAACATCCTAGACGTGGTCTTACACGAAATCTCAAATCAACGCCAACGTCCCAGACGTGGTCTTACATGATAAAACAGAACAGATACCTATGTCATGACAAAGTTAATCTTATCTATTCCTAGGTTCGAGCGGAACTTCTCGGATATTGTCGCTATATCGACCTTATCTCGTAATTCATATACTCAACATCTCATAAACATTCATTATCATTATTAGACATATGAACATTTACAAATTCATACAAATACATTTATTTGCATAATGACTTACCTCTGATTCAGTTTATTCGAATGAAAACGGCTACTCGTTTACTTTCGCTTTCCCGCGATCTAAATCCATTTTCCTCGGTTCTTGATCTAAACATATTCAGAAGTAACCCTTTTATTCACTAATTCAATCAATTCAATCCAAAGACACACATTTGGGGAAATTTGCATTTTAACGCTCACATTTTCACATCTAGAATCTGAATAATTCGTTCAGGCTGACCATCTGTTTGCAGATGAAAAGCTGTACTGAAATGTAATTTCGTACCAAAAGCTTCTTGTAATTCCTTCCAGAATCTCGACGTAAACCTCGGATCTCTATCGGATACAATAGACAATGGCACCCCATGCAATCTCACAATCTCAGAGATATAAAGCCTGGCTAATTTGTCAAGTGAGTAATCAGATCTTACCGAAATAAAATGGGCTAATTTAGTTATCCGGTCAACTACGACCCAAATTGTGTCTTTCTTTCTCAAAGTCAGGGGCAAACTAGAAACAAAGTCCATTGTTACTTTATCCCATTTCCACTTCGGAATCAGAATCGACTGAAGCAATCCAGACGGAACTTGATGTTCGGCTTTTACTTGCTGACAGACTAAAGATTTCGAAACAAAGTTAAAAATGTCTCGTTTCATACCAGACCACCAGTAGTGTTGTTTCAAATCCTGATACATTTTCGTACTTTTTGGACTAGTAGTGTCGTTTCAAATCCTGATACATTTTCGTACTTTCTGGATAAACAGATAGACGGCTGTTATGTGCTTCGCTCAAAATCAACTGAATTAACTCCGAATTTCTCAGAACACAAATACGATCTCGAAATCTCAAACAATCACCAACTATTTGAAATTCAGATTTAGAATTCATTTCACACCAAGCTTGTTTTGTTAGCAATTCATTATCAAATTTCTGAGCGTCACATATCTGTTGTAAGAACAACGGTTTTTCTTTTAGTTCAGCTAGCATAGAACTATCATCAGACAAATCTAACTGAGCATTCAAAGCATATAATGTAAACAATGATTTTCTACTCAAAGCATCAGCAACAACATTCGCTTTACCCGGATGATAATCTATCACGAGCTCATAATCTTCTAACAGCTCTAACCATCTTTTTTGATGCAGGTTTAAATCTTTCTGAGTCATCTGATATTTTAAACTTTTATGATCTGAAAACATATGACATTTCTCACCGTACAGATAATGGCGCCAAATCTTAAGTGCAAACACAATCGCAGCTAGCTCAAGGTCGTGCGTCAGATAATTCTTTTCATGAGGCTTTAACTGTCTCGAGGCGTAAGCTACAACTTTGCCTTCTTGTATCAAAACACATCCCAAACCATGTAACGAAGCATCACTATATATAACAAATTCTTTACCCAATTCTGGCTGTACTAACACTGGAGCTTCTGTTAACAGAGTTTTCAATCGATCAAACCTTTTCTGACATTTATCCGACCATTCAAATTTAACATCTTTCTGAAGTAATCTAGTCAAAGGAGTAGCTATTGTCGAAAAGCCTTTCACAAATCTGCGATAATAACTAGCCAAACCCAGAAAACTACGGATTTCAGATACATTTCTCGGACGTTTCCAATTCAAAATAGCAGAAATCTTGCTAGGGTCAACTCGAATCCCAGATGCTGACACAATATGTCCCAGAAAACTAACCTCATGTAACCAGAATTCACATTTGCTGAATTTTGCATACAACTGCTTTTCTCTCAGAGTTTGCAACACGATTATCAAATGTTCAGTATGTTCAGTCTCATCACACGAATAAATTAAAATGTCATCAATAAATATGACAACAAATCGATCTAGATACGGTCTGAAAATTCTGTTCATCAGATCCATAAAAACAGCAGGAGCATTGGTTAATCCAAATGGCATAACTAAAAATTCATATTGCCCGTATCTCGTTCTGAGAGCAGTCTTTAGAATGTCTGAATCTTTAACTCTCAATTGAAAATATCACAATCTCAAGTCAATCTTTGGAAACACAGTAGCTCCTTTGAACTGATCAAATAAATCATCTATACGGGGCAGTGGATATTTATTCTTTATTGTCACCCTATTCAACTGACGATAATCGATACACATCCTCATCGTGCCATCTTTCTTTTTCACAAACAAAACCGGAGCATCCCAAGGCGAGAAACTCGGTCTAACAAACCTCTCTCAGTCAATTCTTGCAGCTGTGACTTTAACTCTTTCAACTCTGTTGGTGCCATTCTATACGGAGCTACCGAAATAGGTGTAGTACCAGATAACAAATCAATACCAAATTTAACTTCACGAATTGGAGGTAAACTCGGTAACTCTTCAGGAAATACATCAGAAAACTCACAGACAACAGACATTGATTCAATTTTCTTTTTGGACACTTTTGAATCAATCACATAAGCGAAATATGCCTCATATCCCTTTTTCACATAACTCTGAGCTTTCAAAACATATATCACAGCAGGCAATCCATTCAAATCATTAGACTCAACTCGTACAATCTCATCATTCGGACATCTCAAATCTATAGTCTTTCTTTTGCAGTTCACAATAGCATCATGCATAAACAACCAATCCATACCCAAAATAATATCAAATTCATCAAACGGAAAAAGCATCAGATCAGCAGGGAAACAGATATCTCGAAACATTAACGAACAGTTCTTGCATACTTTGTCAACAAGGACACTCTTACCTAAGGGGTTCGATACTTTTATAGCAAACTCAGTAGATTCTACAAGCAAAGTCTTGCTGAATACTAAATTCATGCATATATATGAATGCGTAGAACCAGGGTCTATCAAAGCAATCACAGAAGTATCTTAAAGAGTAAAAGTACTAGTTATAACATCTGGCGATGAAGCTTCTTCTCGAGCTCGGATAGCATAGGCTCTGGCTGGCGTTCTAGCTTCAGATCTAGCAACATTATCCCTTATAATTCTCTGACTACAACTAACATTTCTAACATTCTTCGATGGCCTACCTCTCACAGGTGCATTATCAAATCTCAGATTCTGAACAGTCTCTGGTTCGATAGACTCAGGGCAATCATGTATAAAATGATCAAGTGATCCACATCTGAAGCAAGCTCTGTCATTTAATCTACAGCTTCCCGGATGTCTTTTTCCATAATGTTTACATTCAGGTCTCTCAGATCGAACATTTCCAACACTAGCCACTGAAGTTCCTGGGGTTTTAGAACTCATTTGTGGTCTTGATTGATTTCTATTCGAATGTCCCACGTTATCTCTAAAATGACTTTGATTATCTCTGAATCTTTTCGGAGTAGACTAAAATGATTTACTCTGAAATCTCTTTTTCACATCTCGAGCTTCAGACTCAGCTTTTCTCTTATCTTTCCCAAGTGCCTCAGCTTTGCAAGCTCTGTCAACGAGTACAACAAACTCTTTTATTTCTAAAATCCCGACTAACAAACGAATGTCTTCATTATGGCCATCTTTGAAACTTTTGCACATTATAGCTTCAGATGATACACATTCTCGATCATATTGACTCAATCTCACAAATTCTCGTTCGTATTCTAAAACAGTCATACGGACCTATTTAAGTTCTAGAAATTCTTTCCATTTCTGATCAACGAATCTCTCACTGATATACTTTTTTCGAAACTCGATCTGAAAGAAATCCCATGTGACTCGTTCTCTCAGAACAACAGAAATCAGAGTTTTCCACCATTGATATGCTACATCTCTGAGTAATGATACAACACATTTTATACATTCTTCCGGAGTCAGAGACATTTCATCAAATACTCGGATCGTATTTTCAATCCAGAACTCGGCCTTTTCAGCATCATCATCTTTAGTAGCTCAGAATTTTTCAGCCCCATACTTACGGATCTTGTCAACAGGAGGCTTACTTAACAGATTTAGATTCTCAGTCAGAGGTATATCGGATGTCTGAGGGGGATTAACCGGGGGCGGGGGTTGCGAAATAGTCGGGTTATTCTTTACAAACTGAGTGAACCATTCACTCATCATCTGGAAGAAAGCTTGTTTAGCTTCTCCCTCTTGACCGCTCGTAGCCGGTCTCTATTCAGAGGGCGCTGTCCCTTGTGCAGGAGCAGGCGCATTACTTTTTACGTCGCCAGCTACGGCTCTTTCGAGATCCATTACTATACAAAAACCACATTTTCTACATTAGGATTCATCACACTATCACAGTTCAGATATATGGCATGTATAGCTAAACTTTGACACGCTACGTTAGTCCGAGAATCGGCTAAACTGTAGCTCTAATACTAATCAAATGTAACACCCCTATCTCGTGTCCGTCGCCGGATTAAGGTTAGGAGCGTTACCAGACAGATCAAAAACATTCACAGACAAAATCATACATTCAATCATCATTTTTAGACATAATGTCCCTTAAACGGGTCCTTGAGACCTTAATCATGCTTAAAAGTCTAGTTGAGACCTAACTGAAACACATATGAAACTTCATGAAAATTTAAAAATTTTCTAAACTACAGGTGAGACACCCCCGTGGAAGGAGATCGTGTACCCTCCACAGCTTCTAGACACCCCCGTGTGTCCTTCCGTGTCTATATACTGACTTGTTCCCCATGGCCACCAAACACGGCCGTGTGTCTTGACCGTGGTCCTATACTGACTTCCTCACCACGGCCATTACACACGCCCATCTCAAGGCCGTGTTATTTTTAGGCTACATTCTGCCAAAACTCCCACGGTCTTAGGCATGCCCGTTTGCCACAACCATGTGACATTATAGGCCATCTACAAGCCCAAAATGCCACCCATAAGGGTCAAACCCATAATCAACATATACCATCCCATTTCATTCACCTATGACCATCAAAACATACCAAATAGCCAACCAAATCATGCATATTTGTCAACTAAGTTAATCACACTACAATCCATTTAATATTCATTCAATCTAACCATTCAAACCAATTCCAAACATACCAATTTGCATGATCAAATATCATTTATGCTCAAGCACCAATCATCTAGATACTTACCATTTCAAAACCATTTCATATATCTACTAATCATACCAAAACAACTTCACATATCATATTTCTTTAAGCATATATCAAAACATGTCTAGCCAAGTCACATGACCAAGTTCACTTTACAACTTATAATAAGACTGGCCTATACGTGCCATATTATGCTATATACATTTTCAAAATGTACCAAAATAAGTTTTAGTTGTGTGATGATGATTCGTGACGGTCCCGAGCCTTCAGTAGCTTTGACGACCTATAAAACAAATTAAACACACACACAGAGTAAGCTTTCCAAAAGCTTAGTAAGTCATATACAAATAACTTAACATGATTCATTAGTATGGCAATTTGAATTCATTAACATATCCTTAATTCAATTACATAAATGAACTCTTTGCTCACTTGGTTTACCATTTCTTACCAATCCACACATCCCAAAGATCTCATTTGTTCATATCTCAAACATACATATATCTCAAATGTTCATTTGTATTAATGCACATACATACTTACCTTCCATTCTTATACAAAGCATATATATATCAACGTACCTAAAATGGATGTACATTCACGTAGTTGTTCCTAGCTCGGAATTGTATTTCGTATCATAGATTTGCCCGTTGAACCATTCGAAATCTAGTAGGATACTCAGAAAGCTTGGAATAGCCGTACAATGCCAACATCCCAAACGAGGTCTTATATGCACTCAGATATCGATGCCACTATCCCAGGCAGGGTCTTACACAAATTAATACGATGCTGATGTCCCTGACATAGTCATACACGTAAAACTCATATCGATACCTACGTCCCAGATGAGGTCTTACACAAATTAATGTGATGCCGATGTCCTAGACATGGTCTTACAAGTAAAACTCATATCGATGCCTACGTCCCAGACGAGGTCTTACACGTAAAGATCAAATCGATGCCAACGTCCCAGACGTGGTCTTGTACAAAATCTCAAATCAACGCCAACGTCTCAGACGTGGTCTTACATGATAAAACAGAACAGATACCTATGCCATGACAAAGTTAATCCTATCTATTCCTAGGTTCGAACGGGACTTCTCAGATATTGTCGCTATATCGACCTTATCTTGTAATTCATATACTCAACATCTCATAAACATTCATTATCATTATTAGACATATGAACATTTACAAATTCATACAAATACGTTTATTTGCATAATGACTTACCTCTGATTCGGTTTATCGGAATGAAAACGGCTACTCGTTTACTTTCGCTTTCCCACGATCTAAACCCGTTTTCCTCGGTTCTTGATCTAAACATATTCAGAATTAACTCTTTTATTCACTAATTCATTCAGCTCAATCCAAAGACACACATTTGGGGCAATTTGCAATTTAACCCTCACATTTTCACATTTAGACAATTTAGTCCATTTTCCTCAAAACATCAAATTCACAAAATCCACTTATACACAAGCTTAGCCGAATATACTGTTGGAACGCCGGAACCCCATGGCGCTGCAGAATAAAATTAAATCCGACGATCCAAATCAGGAATCCATGTGTGAGGAACGAATCGGGGTGAAATAAAGGTTTCGAAATTACCAAAACTTCAATCTGAGTAGACAGCGACGCCTTGGCAACAAGAGTTTTGATCTACTATCGAATCAAGCCACAACCTTTTCCGATGTCGGCCTCTACGTGATCCACCCGGTTTGACTATGAACGGAAGAAATCTCCAAAACTATTTTGGAGGTTTATTTGCTTGACGGCTGCTAGACCTAACAAGCAATCACTTAGGGTTTTATTTTTTAGCTTTGTCTCCTTTTAATACCTTTTATAATGGGTGCCTTTCTCATTGGGCCTTTTATAATAGGTATCCTCTTAATTGGGCCTTTTATAATTGGTATCTCTTGAATATATTACAAGATTAAATAAATACAATAAAGTTTTTAACCGAAAATTATAATTACATTAATTATATCTGAAAATTATAATTACATTAATTATAATAATGATTTCGATAAACAATATTTATTTAAATTTATATATGAATCAAATTCATATATTAATAAAATTATGTTATCATTATGTGTACAACATCCTTGTACATATAATATGTTCAATATTTGATTTCCCAATTAAATTAATTCTTTAATTAATTTAATTCATGTGACAACCAAACACAATACCAACTATATTTCATTCCATTCATTTCAACCATAGGGTGTGACCCTGTAGGTTCTTGCAACGTTAGCAGTAATACTAGAACGATTCTATTGTCACAGACAATGAGTGGCATCTAGCAATGCATCATTGCTACCTAAGTTACAAGAAGTCATGATTTGACATAACCATTCATGATTAACCTTTCATGCATTAATCCTTAAGTCCTTTATCTCTGGAACGGATACAAGTCATGGGATAGTCACACTTACATAGTCCATTCCATGTTTCTTGATATCTTGAGTAGACTATGATATACAAATTAGTATGACATCTCATATCAACTTATTTGAGCATGGCCATGCATTTCTAGTCTCACTCAATCAAGTGGCCTAAGATATTACTCCTATTATGTAGGAGGGACTTATCCTTTATTGATCAACCATATCCTTCTACATAGATTGTGGTATATCCAACATCAGCCTTTATAGAACAACACATCGTTATTGTATGTTTGACTGTATCAAAATATACAACTCACGATGCTGGGATAATAATGATCTCAAGTCTGAGGATCATGTACATATTAATCACTATGAGTAATGTTGTGACAATTACATAATAATCCAAGAAACATACTCATAGCGGGTCAATCCAATATGTTGTTCTCTAACACACATATTCATGCATTGATTTTGACACTCCATATCAATGACAACTCTTTATCATCAATCAACTACATGTTAGTCTTAATGCATTATTGTTGTCCTAGTCAACAATAATACTTGACTAAGGATCTTTTAAGAATAATCATATTATTCTCAGGACATTATTATAAAACAGTTTATTTATACACACAGAAAGAAAAACTGAAATAATAATGACAACACTTTATATTAATAAACATGGTAAATTAAGTATGTTATTACAACCATCTCATGATTGATCTTTGGGCATACTCTTACATATACCTACATCACATACAAGCCCACATTTTTCATCAAATTCACAAATTAGTCCCTCAATTTGCCATTTCCTCAATTTAGCCCTATTTAGCTAAATTCATAAAAAATTCAAGAACAAAGTATATTCATCAATTACATATCTTTCATTTAACACCAAAAATCATCAAAAAGCTTGACATATCATCAATGGCATCTCACACATACATCATCAATAAATTAACCTAGAAACTAGATTAATTAAAGAAGCAACTATTAAATTAAATTCATTAAAAGAAACTCAATTAATTAAACTAAAATGAGTTTAAAATGATGACCAGCAACTCCTTTATTAAACTAAGATGCTTAAATGCAAATATTTAAAATGCAAAGCTGAAAATTAAATAAAGAGTTTAATTTAGTTGGAACGGGTTCAGAAAACTAGAATTGAGTTGAAATCAACTTCATTTTGCACTTTGGTGTTTTTTTTTCGGTGATGAAATGGATGAATAAAATCCACTATCACATTGGTTTCTTTTTAATATAATATAATAATAACTTAATGAATAAATAATAATATAATTATAACATATAATATAAACTAATAATCATATAAAATATGCATGTGCCACATTTATTACCATCCACTATCATAGAATTGGCTTATTTGCCACATGATTCCTCACATTTATAAAGCCACAACACATAGGTGTTTTAGCAATTAGCAAGCAACTTTCACATTTCATGCAATTTAATCCTTTTGTCAAATGAACCACACAGACAATCAAATTAACTAACGATAATTTAACACATGCTAAACCACATATCAACAGCACATAATGTAATATTAAAATATTATTCAGACTCGATTCGTGGTCCCGAAACCACTGTTCCGACTAGGGTATAAACCGGACTATTACAATTATTCTCAAATCCCTGAATTATGTCTTGTTCTTAAGTAATTTTCTCATTTTACTATTAGAATAAAATTTCGTTTGATTCATGATTTTTATTGATATGTTTTGGATTAAGTCATTCATAATTGTGCAGCGATGATTTAAACTTTAAGGGACTAGAGAATCAAGCATGATGAGCCTATTTTCAAAATCAAAGGTTTGTTAGGTTGTCTACCTGAAACTAATTATTACCTTGAAGTTTGAAATTTACAAGGTTGATATCAAAAACCCATAATTTTCGTGAGATTTTGAGCTTTTTAGAGCATACATTCTTTTCATGCTCACTTTATTGATTATGAGTGTGTCAACATTGATTTGTTATTCTAGAACTTGCTTCAATTATACATGTCAAGATCACATCATTGAATTGATATACAGAGATGATAAAGGCACTTAGGATTTAACCCACTTACTCCACTAAAAGCCTACCCTCACAATTAACCCCTAGTAAACCCTTTTGATCTTAACAAACCATTTATTGACTCACCCACTAATAATAACCCAAAATATTTGTTATCACCATTTCTTGACTCCCTTTTTTGTCGATATTTGATTTTGAGCAGTTGCCTAACTATGTTTTATATTTCAGTTGTTAATGTTCTGTCTTTTTATTGTGAATACTTGATTTGTTCTTAAAAAAAATTGGAAAGTTATTTATTATTATTTCTATGTTTGGGCTTAAGCAATTAATTCCACATTCTGAGAAGAAGCTCGTGTTATTAGTGTTTCAAGTTTTCAATTGATGTAATTATTCAGGACTAGTTCATTTTTCTAGTTAGGTAAATTGTCAATTCAATCTCAATTTTAACCCTCTAATTCAGCCTTTATCCACACCTTTAAACCAAAGCCCCATTACAACCCGTAAAAGACCTTTTGATCTGTGTATCATTTCATTTTATAGTGGTGGAGATTTGATTTTCATGCAAGCCTATGGGATTAACTTTTCATGACTTTTGAGTGCTTAATTTTGAACTTTAAACACTTTGAGTGATTTGAGTGAATCTTTAGTGAGGATGTCAACTCTTGTCGATTTTGAATTAAAGGTAATCATTTAGATAAGAGGAAACACCTAATGTTTTTGGGCTATAAATGTATGACTTAGATTGTTTGAATCTTTAGGACACTTTGAGTTAAAATTATCCATGTATAAATAATCTATGAATTATGATGAAACACTATTGATGAATGTTACGAATTGAGGAAGTTCATTTTAATTGTGAGTTGAGAATTTTGCTTGAGGACAAGCAAATGCTTAAGTGTGGGGTATTTGATACACCGTAATATGTTCATATTTTAATCCCATATTTAGCATACTTTTGGATGATTTATCCCCCAAATTGTGGAATTTGGTGCTCCTAATCCTTTAATTTCATGTTTTATACTTAGGGGAGCACTGGAGGATGAAAAGAACGAGAAACGGGCCAAAAATGGAGAGAATGGGCCAAAGTACGAAATGCACAAGGCTTGGGTCCATGCCACACGGCCGTGTCTCTTAAGCAGACCTGACCACAGCCTGAATTTGATTCACACGGTCGTGCCACACGGGCGTATCCCTGATATGACCTATTTTAATTCTATTCAGACTAGGGTATTTAGAGGCAAAGAAAGACATTCCAAAAGCCTATATAAACACCCTAGAGGCCAACCTTCAAAGGGGGTTCAGCTAGGCCGAGTGGCCAAGCCAAAGAAGCTGAATTGTGGGATTTACTCGAAGAAAGCCACTTGACTCATCCCAAGAAGCCAGAATCATACTCAAGACAGAAGATCTTCCCTTCAATTTCCTTCAGGGGGTTTTAAGGTTTTTCTTAAGTTTTGTCTTATATTTTCTTCTGAGATATACTCTTTTATGATTATGAACTAAACCCCTCAAATACCTGAGGGGGATGAAACCTAAGATGGATCTTGTTATTGTTTTCTGAACTATATGATAAATACTTGATTTGTTCTTAACTATGTGTTCTTAATACTTGGTTTAATATTTCAGGATATTGGTTCAACTATTGATGCCCTTAGGTAGTGGAGGAATATTCCCTATTTAAGAGTAGATCTAGCATAGTTAAGTGGAGTTGATCGCAACCCTAGAGATAGGATGACTAAAATTTACCGAATTAGAGTCAGACCTAATATGGGAGTCCATAGATCGAGTTAATGCAATTCTAGGGGTTTTAATTAGAAAGAGATTTCAATTAATCAACCTAGGGTTAGACGTTAGTAGCCTCGAGAGAGGTATTAATATAAATTAGGGAATCTTACGGATTAAGTCAAGTGTTAGAGTTAGATAACAAGTGAAGTCTAGGTGGATTCTTCCTCGGGTATTGTCTTAATCAATTGGTTTTTCCCAAAAGTACTTCCCCAGTTCCTTCTCTGTGTCTTAGTATCTTCAGCTTAGTAGTTAGTTAATTTTAGATTAAAGAACAATTCCCCTAATTCTTAAGCCAAATAATAAAAAGAAAGCCAGTATTAGTACTTTTGGTTCCCTTAGGTTCGACATTCCAGTCTTGCCACTAAACTATACTACTGTTCGATAGGTGCACTTGCCTCAAGTCGTTGTCACAGTTAGTTTCTAGGCTCGATCATTCGTTATATAAATTTTACGACTTCCTGACATGATCAACGGTTGTATGTCCCCCGGTGTTGAAATTGAATTGAAGTTAGTATGCTCCACATGGCCTCACACACGGGCGTGTGACTGGCCATATGGCACAAGTCAGTATACCCCCTAAATGGCACACGGTCTAGCACACGAGCTTGTGACTTTGTCGTGTTGCATAAGTCAGTATACCTTACAGGATTGACACGGCCTGGCACACGAGCGTGTGGTCGGCCGTGTGACCCAAGTCAGTATGTATGCCTTGTTTTCACACGCCTGAGACACGGGTGTGTCTGGAGCCGTGTGAGGCACACAGCCTATTCACACGGGTGTGTGACCTTTAGATGTTTGAAATTTTTCTAAGTTTCTAAAATTTTTATAAGTTATCGGTTTAGTCCCGAACCACTTCTAAAGCATGTTTAAGGCCTCCTAGGCCCACATAAGGGACATAGTGAATATGATTGAATGGTGTTTGAGAATGAATGCTTAAATGTATAAGTTATATTTGATAAATAATGTGTATTGATCGGTAATACCTCGTAACTCTATTCTGATAGTGAATACGGGTGAGGGGTGTTACATTTATTTGTATCAGAGCTACGGTTTAGTCGATTCTAGGATTAACGTAGCGTCTGTGAGAGTCTAGCTATACATGCCATATATATATACACTCTGCGATAGTATGATGAATCCTGACACCTTAGTTTATGTTTTCGTATAGTAATGGATCCCCGAAAGAGCTGTAGCTGACGATGTAGAGAGTAACGCCCCCGCTCCTACTCAAAGGGCAGCGCAATCTAACTCTAGGCTAGTATCTAGTAGCCATGAGGGAGAGGCTAAACAAGCCTTTTTCCAGATGATAAGTGAGTGGTTTATGGAGTTTGTTCGAATGAATCCGACTGCTCAACACCTTCCACCCCTACCTATTCCTCAACAAATCCCTGTTATTCCTCAAGTTATAGATCCGATACGGATGAATAAGTCGCCAATAGATAAGCTTCAAAAACATGGGGCTGAAGAGTTCTAGGCTACTATTGATGATGATGCAGAGAGAGCTGAGTTTTGGCTCGAAAATACAATCTGAGCATTTGATGAATTGTCTTGTACTTATGATGAATGTATCAAATGTGTTGTATCTTTGCTGAGAGATAATGCGTACCATTGGTAGAAAACATTGATATCTGTGGTTCCTAAAGAACGGATTACTTGGGGTTTTTCCAATCTGAGTTTCAAAAGAAGTACATCAGTCAAAGATTTCTTGATCAGAAGCATAAAGAGTTTCTAGAGTTAAAACAAGGTCGGATGACTGTCACTGAGTATGAAAGAGAATTCGTACGATTAAGAAAGTATGCCCGAGAATATGTTTCCACTGAAGAAATCAAGTGCAAACGATTTGAAGATGGATTGAATGAAGATATAAAGTTACTAGTTGGAATTCTAGAATTGAAAAAAATTGTCGTTCTAGTTGAGAGGGCTTGTAAAGTCAAGGATCTTAGTAAAGAGAAGAAAAAGGCAGATTCAGAAGCTAAAGACTCAAGAAAAAGATCAATGAGTAATCCGTATCAATCTTCATTGAAGAAATTCCGAGACTCCTTTAATCGTTCTAATGCATCAGTGGGACATTCACACAGAGATCGTAAAACGCAACATTCGAGCTTTAAAGCTCCGGCTATCTCGATAGCTAGTGTCGAGAGTGCGAAACCAAATCGACTCGAATGAAGACAGTATGGAAAACAACATTTTGGTGATTGTAGATTGAATGATCGAGCTTGTTTTAAATGTGGATCGTTAGATCATTTTATCAAAGATTACCCAGAGTTAGCTGAAAAAGATAACACTTAGAGTATGAAGCCGAGTAATACTACAGTTAGAGGGAGACCACCCAGATATGCTGGTAATGTGAGTGGTAGTCAGAGAGCGACAAAAGACTCTACTGTGAGGTCTGAGCCACGAGCACCTACCCGAGCTTATGCTATCCATGCACGGGAGGAGGCATCCTCGCCAGACATGATTTCTGGTACTTTCACACTCTTTGATACTAATGTTATTACATTGATAGATCTAGGATCAACTCATTCTTATATATGTATGAATTTAGTATCCAGTAAGACTTTACCTGTAGAGTCTACTAAATTTGTGATTAGAGTATCGAATCGCTTAGGAAAATGTGTTTTGGTTGACAAAATCTGCAAGAATTGTCCGTTAATGCATCAGGATTTCTGTTTTTTGGCTAATCTGATGTTGTTTCCAATCGATGGATTTGATGTAATCTTGGGCATGGATTGGTTAACGATGCATAGTGCTATAGCGAATTGTAGACGAAAGACAATTAAACTGAAATGTCAAAATAATGAGATTATTAGAATTGAATCTAATGATATGAATAGTTTGCCAGTTGTGATCTCGTTTATGGTAGCTTAGAGATTTGTAAGAAAGGGGTGTGAAGCTTATCTGGCTTATATACTTGATACTAAAGTGACAAAAAGAAAAATTGAAATAGTACTAGTTGTGTGTGAGTATCCAGATGTGTTTCCAGAAGAGTTACCAGGTTTACCACCTATAAGAGAATTTGAATTTGGTATTGAATTAGTACCGGGGACAATGCCGAAATCAATAGCTCCGTACAGAGTGGCCCCAACAGAGTTAAAAGAATTGAAAGCTCAGTTGTAAGAGTTGACAGATAAGGGTTTTGCTAGACCGAGTTTCTCTCTCTAGGGTGCACCGGTGTTGCTTGTGAAAAAGAAAGATGGCACGATGAGAATGTGTATTGACTACAGAAAGTTGGATAAAGTGACTATAAAGAACAAATACCCTCTACCGCAGATTGATGATTTGTTTGATCAGTTAAAAGGGGCATCAGTGTTTTCAAAAATTGATTTGAGACCGGGTTATTACCAGTTGCTAGTTAAAGACTCCGATGTGCTAAAAACTGCATTTAGAACAAGGTATGAACATTATTAATTGTTGGTTATGCCTTTCGGACTAACGAGTGCACCTGCTGTTTTTATAGACTTGATGAACCAGATTTTCAGGCAGTATTTAGACCAATTCGTAGTTGTGTTCATTGATGATATCTTGATTTACTCTCGTGATGAATCTGAACATACGGAACATTTGAGAATTGTGTTACAAACTTTGAGAGATAAACAATTGTTTACAAAGTTTAGCAAATGTGAGTTTTGGCTACGAGAGGTTGGATTTTTGGGACATATTATTTTAGCTAATGGTATCCAGGTTGATTCGAGTAAGATATCTGCGATTATAGATTGGAAGCCTTCGAGAAATGTCTCTGAGGTACGTAGTTTTCTGGGACTAGCGGGATATGATAGACGATTTGTAAAAGGGTTTTTGATGATTGCAACTTCGATGACAAGATTGCTTTAAAAAGATGTTAAGTTCGAGTGGTCAGATAAATGCCAGACAAGTTTCGAGCAGTTTAAAGCTTTATTGACTAACACAGCCTGAGTCGGGTAAAGAATTTGTAGTTTACAGTGATGCATCCTTAAATGGTATGGGTTGTGTTTTGATGCAGGAAGGTAAAGTTATAGCTTATGCCTCGAGACAATTGAATATGAAAAGAATTATCTAACTCATGATCTTGAGTTACCGCAATAGTGTTCGCATTGAAAATCTGGCGTCATTATTTGTTTGGTGAGAAATGTCATATTTATACTGATTACAAAAGTTTGAAATATCTGATGACTCAGAAAGAATTTAATTTGTGATAGCGAAGATGGTTAGAATTGCTAAAAGACTATGAATTAGTGATTGACTATCATCCGGGAAAAGCAAACGTAGTTGCTGATGCTGTAACATCCTGAAAAGGGCCTATGCATTTTCGGTTTAATTGTACGAAATGACATGTCTTATGTGTTATGAACATTTTTGGAAACCTGGAAATGTATGGAAATCTTAGGTTTAAAAGAGGAAAGTGAACATTTTTGGAAACACTGGAAATGTATGGAAATGTTAGGTTTAAAAAAGGAAAGTGAACATTTTTGGAAACTTGGAAATGTAAGGAAATGTCAAGTTTAAAGAGGCAAACAAAAATTTTTGGAAACTTAGAAATGACTTAGAAATGTCGAGTTTTAAAGTTTAAAAGAGGAAATTAAGGCAAGGTGGCCTTAAGAGAAAAAGTATGAGAAATTTGACACGCAAACAGGCTTGGAAAAGTGGCCTGGAGATACCACTTAGGGCCTCTGGAAATGGCACCACATGCAAGGGGATTGGGCCTGAGTTCGAGTCACAGGGAAAGCAAATAAAAGAAATTTTATTTTGCTTCCAGAAGAAGTGGGGTGGACGGCACAAGGCTATAATTTAGGAGCCTTTATTCTTTTATTTTTAAGAGATAAATAGTGGATAAATAAGGGATAAATAATGGAATTATTTTAGATTATTTTCGAGAGATAAATGAGGAATTATTCTTTAATTAGGAAAATAAGGGAGAAGTGATGGCCAAGTAAGGGACTTTGAGTTTAATAATTTCGGCTAAGTAAGGATAGTTGCTGAATTATCTTTTATTTTAGGAGATAATTAAAGAGATAAAGCTATCAAAATAGAGGAGTGATGGCCAAGTAAGGGATTTTAAGTTAGTAAATTCGGCTATATAAGGAAAAGAGGGCCATTCATCATTCTTTCTCTCAACCCTTCTCTCTGCCGAATTTCCTAGAGTATTTGTTCTTCTTCTTTTTGTTAGCCAAAGCAAAAAATTCAAGATATCACCATTAGCCAATTTCTTTTCTTTCAAATCCATCAAAAGCCGAATCTTTGAGGGGCTTCAAGCATAGGTGCTGCCGATTTCTTCAAGAAAGGGTAAGAACAAGTTTTGATTTCTATTCTTTTCTTTTAGATTTGTCGAAAGCTAGGACTAATCCTATCAATATTCTTATTTGCCGAAATTTGGAAGGATTCTTTCGGGATTTTTGCCATAGTCGACTATAAAGGAAAAGATCTTCGGGATTTGACCATCAAGGTAAGTCATATCTGACATTCGGCCAAGGGCCATTGATTGTGATTAAAGGTTAGAAGTTGATCTAACATGTGGTTTTAGGGATTTCGACAGAAGCTATAATCAAGGGATAATTTCGGGATTTAAGATCCTTAAGGTAAGTGACTATGAATATTCGGCCAAGGCCTATTTTAGTAGTTAGATCTATTTTTATGTGTTTTAAGCCGAAAACTAACCGATTCAAGGGATCTAGTGATTAGCCGATTTCAAAGGGGAAGAATACAAGTTTCTGGGATTTGATTAATTATCAAATCGGCAACAAGGTAAGTTTTAGTATACTAATCCTACTAGGATTTGGATTTATGGCCGAATGGCTTTTTATTAAATTAGTAAGTGATTAATCAAATATAGGGATTAAGGATCTAAGTGATAGATCAGACTTCAAGATCTCAAGGAATTTGCTAAGCGAATCAACTGTGTACCCCACACTAATTCTTAATAAGTTTTATGGCTATGTCTAATTAAAATATGTGATATTAAGAATAAGAAAGTGGCTAAGGTACCATGTTATGGTACTAAGTACTCAGGTACGTTTCCTACTCCTACTAGGAATATGAAATATGTTATTTGTAACATGAGAATAAGAATGTGAACTTTGGCATATTAATGCATATTACAAAATGGGGCATATAGGTTATTGCAAGGGGAAGTGAATGTGGTGACCTAAGACCACGAACACGGTGACCTAAGACCGTGGTATCTGAATGTGGTGACCTAAGACCACAGTAATCTGAATGCGGTGACCTAAGACCGCGATATCTGAATGTGGTGACCTAAGACCACAAATGCGGTGACCTAAGACCGCGATATGGAGTGTAGTGGAAGGAGGGTCGACTTAGTAGTCCCCACGGTATGCAAAGTTGGTACGGGGGAGTGTAGCGGATGGCTTATTAGGTTTGGGTTTGGGAATGCATCATAATTTGTATGCTATGATATGAATGTGTAATATTTGTTATGCCTGATTCTATTTGGACTTAGTGTTGTGTACACATTGAGTCTGTTGACTCATTCCATTGTGGGAATGTTTTTCAGGTGATGATCAGTAATGGACCGGGTCGGTAGGAGCTTAAAGGTGGCCATGCTCAGTAAGGAATTTTATTTGGACATTTTATTTTTATTTAAGTATTTTAAATTATTTGGGTTTATTTGATGTAATAAGGCCATAGTTGAACTCTTTTATTTCTGTTTGTTTATTTATCATGTTACGAACTTTTTGTTCATTAAAGACTAAGCAAATTTAATTTGACATAAACTTTAAATATTTTGTCACCTGAAATAAATGGGTTTTCAATATAAAACAAACTTGTTTTCAACTCGAGCCCAACCCACAAACAAACTTTCTTCAAAACACACAGTTTTCCAAAGTAATAAAAGAATTTTTAACCGGTTTACTTCGAGGAACATACCAGATCCGGTCTAGGCTCGTGGGCCGGGTGTGGGGTGTTTCAGTTTGGTATCAGAGCCCAGTTTTAAACTCTCGGCCTAGGGGTTTAAGGCCCAAAAAAATTTCAAAGCGAGCCCAAATGAGTTTTATGAAAATATTTTTGAAATAAGCAGGTTTTTGGCATGGCACCCAAGTCTCCGACCCGCAGTCCACCAGGTAAGTACTTCTATCCATTTGTGTGATTTATTGTATGATCTGTAGAAGGGTAGGAATGGAACGTAAAAATAGTATGATAGGTACTTTGAAACACCCCACACCCGGCCCACGAGCCTGAACCGGATCTGGTATGTTCCTTAAGAAAATCGGTTTCAAAATTCTTTGTTACTTAGCGAAAAACTTGTGATTTTAAAAAAAATATTGTTTGGGTTGGGCTTAGGTTGGAAACCCATTAACTTTATTTTTAAATCCATTTAGTTTAAGGTGACAAAACGATTTAGGGTTTTCTTTTAAAGAAATAATTCTTACTTAAACTTAAATTATAAAATATTTCATAACATAGTAGTTAAAGAAAATAAAAATAACGAAATAAAACTATGGCCTTTTCGGCCTTATTACATCAATAATTCCCAAACTTAAAAACTTAAAATACTTAATAGAAATAAAGTCCCAAATATTAAAAATCCTTTCTTGCTGTGCATGGCCACCTTTAGCTCCTGCCGACCCGGTCCGTTATTGCTCATTACCTGAAAAATAGTCCCACAAAGGGGTGAGTCAACAGACTCAATGTGTACACAAACTAACAATCAACAAATTCAGGCATACATGTTCATATCGAAGACATATTCATATAAAAAATGATGCAACCCAAACCCAAGCCTAGTTATCCATCCGCTACACACCACCCGTACCTGCCAATCACACCGTGGGGACTACTAAGTCAACCCTCCATCCACTACACACCATCGGAAGGCGATCGGCTGCGATCGACGTGCTCATCGCCCATATAATTTGTGTCATTAGACACCATATTCAGATAATGTAACCGAAGTTACCAAATTCAGATAATGTAACCGAAGTTACCATATTCAAATTATGTGACCGTACTCACCATATTCCGTTGGTGAGACCGAAGTCAACACCTTCTTCCCCTTTCACATATATCCCGAAATGCCCCACATATTATTATATGATGCATAACATTCTTATTTCTCATTCATGTTACTATTCACATGTTCAAAATATATCATATTCGTAATCCTATCAGAAGTAGGAAACGTGCACTGGTACTCTTTACCACATTTGTGGTACTTAGCCACATTCACATTCTTATACATATTCATATATTAAAATAATTATTGCCATAATATATTGAAAGTTAGTGTGAGTACACACCTGATTTGCTTAATAGGTTCCTTGATATCCCGAAGAAATCGATCTGTTGTTTTAGATCTCAATCCTTGTATTCGGCCAAATTATTTAAACACATAAATAAACCTTTTTGACCTTAAAACCAAATCCTAGTAGGATTTGTATTTCTAAAGAATAAACCTTGGCCGATTGGATCTATGGACTTACCTTAAAATTTCCAAATCCCGAATGTCATCCTTGCCTTGTATATGTCCGCCGAAATTCCTATAGTTTCATGTTAGACTTAAATCTCACATATAATCCATAACTTTGACCAAATATGTGTAGATCTTACCTTAGATTCTTGAATCACGAATGATCTCTTCCTTGTAGTTGATAGCACTAGAAATCCCGAAACACTCCTTATAGTTTCGGCCACAAAAATAATAACATTAGCCTCTATGTTTGACTTAAAGAGGAGAATAATCGATAACCACAAGATTCTTACCTTTTGAATTCAATAGATCTTTCCCGATAATCGCTTGAGAGATTCGACTTTTGTGAATTTCACTTTTGATGCTATGAAGAATTGGCTAGGTTGGATTGTTTTTTTGGTTTTGAAAAAGAAGAAAAGAAAAAAAGAGAGAGGAGGCTAGGGAATTCGGCTAGACAAAAGAAAAGAGAAGAGAACCCTAAAAATTTCGGGGCAGAGATGAGGAGGAAGCAAAAATTGATGAGTAGCCCTCCGCCTTCCTTTTATAGCCGAAATTATCGCCTAGGAGTCCCTTACTTGGCCACCACTCCTCTATCTCGATAGCTTTGTCTTTTATTTATCATAAATAAAAGAGTTTAATCCATTATTTAACTCCTCTGAATAATCCTAAAAAAAATCCTCTATTATCTTCATAAATTGCCGAATTTTAAAGGGATTTAATGTAACATCCCAAAAACGGGGCTATTTGGAATTAAATTATTTTTTCTTATGTAGAAACTGATGCGATATTATTTATGGAATAATAGTGATTAATTTAAGGCTTTGAGTATGCACGGTTTAGTAGAAAATTTTAATTTGGAACTTAAAAAAAAAAAAAAAAAGGGGGAGCTTGGCTTGGGAGGGCTTAAGAAATTTATTTGGAAAATTGTGGCATAAGAAAGACTTTGGTACAAGTGGCGTGGGGCGCTAAGAGAGTTTAGGGGCCTTGGGTTCGATTCGTGGAAGAAGCAAAGGGGGAAATATTTTTCATTTTGGGTTGGGCGTTAGGCCTAGAAAGGCCTTTTAATTAAATTAGGAGGGCTTATTGACGTGAAAATGGGTTGGCTAAGTGGCTGGTGTGTGCTACTTAGGCGTTGGAGGTTGTTGGGCGCATGTTCGAGTGCCAAGCGCGTTTTGCCTTTTAATTTTTGGGTAAACGGCCCGGGAGGTGTTATAAATAAATGATGGGGAAAAATGGCATGAAAGGCGGGCTAGGAGAGATGGTCTGGCGCTTAAAGGAGGCTGCGCTGCTTGGGGACGCCTGTTCGAACCCGTGAGCCGCATTTTTGAATTTTTTTATTGTTTATTCCTTTTTATGCTGTTGGCGTGAATGGGTTCATTTTGGACTCTCAATTTCGGCTGGAGTGGGGTGGATAATATTAATTTATCTTATTGTTATCTTGACGAGGTGATAAACAAATAGGATTAAATGGAATTATTATGTAATTATTATTTTAAGTATTCAAATTCAATTTGAATTGCTTCAATGTGTGGCCTAGAATTATTTTAGGTAGTAAAGAATTTTTAAACATCGTGTGGCAAGCATGAGCTAAATGGGGGTGTCGAATGCTATAAAAACACCCATTGACCACTTTGTTTTGTTTTTCCATTTTGCTTAGCCGAAAATCCTAACCCCCTTTTCCTTCTTATTTTTTTTCTTTTATTTTTCCATTACTCTCAAACCCCTTTAGCCGAATCATCTACTCCATTGTACCTTTTTTTTTCTTCTTTTTCTCACTAAAAGTCCAGCCTTGATTAGTTATAAAATCAATCATAGCCGAATTTAATCCCTATCAAAGTGCCGAAATCCCTTTTCTTTATATTAAACTCTACTTGGCCGAATATTGTGCAAGAGAAGGTGGCTTTCTTTAGTCAATTCTAAAAGGTGAGGGTCTTAGGCCGAATGCTTATGTTTTCTTCCCATCATGTCGACTTTGGTAAAAGGTAAGTATGGGTTCGGCAAATGTTAATTAAGGGTGCTAACTACAGATTAAACCGAATTGGTTGTAGGATCTTCGGGGTTGGAAGCAAGCAAGTGAGTTCGTCAACGTTTGACAATCAATTTTCGAGGCACTTTGAGGTGGTGTTTAGTACTCAAAAACGGGTAGGACAAGTAGATCCGTGGTGACCAACGTCTCTTTTCGGGATTTAGAACATCCAAGGGTGTGTGTGTGTACATACACACTTATAGCAATTAATAGATCGTATTAAGTATATGTTGTTTGTAACCGCTTGACGTAGATACGGATTTAGTACCTTAAATGGTACAAGCGAGGATACGGGTAAGTCCCTGATTGATTATGAGATTATTATGATGCTTTTGGGAAGCATGGTTTTTTTAATACATGTGATAAATATATGAACTCTGTTATAACTGTTGATATGGGTTGATGAGTGGAGGGGGCAGTGATATTGTGCCGACGGGCACCAGTGTTTTGGTAACACACTGTGACTACGGTCACCAGAGGTTTGGTACCTCCAGAGGTTTGGCACCTCATAGCGACTTGTCCCTGTGGTTAATACCACCGTGGGTTGGCCCCACTTGAGATATGGGATCGTCCGCCAGTGATTTGGTATCACACGATGGGTTGGCCCCATCACCCGATTTGTGTCTACGGACACCAGTGCTTTGGTAGCACATCGTGACTAAATGTCACCAGTGGTTTGGCACCACCAGTGGTTTGGTACCACAACGGGGTAGACAGTGGCGTATGGCTGGCTAGGTGGGGACACTTAATATTTTGCGTAATTAATTGTTATATGTTGTGTATGAAAGTGTTTAACACCGGGGGAAGGGTTACATACTGAGTCTTGGTGACTCACCTTCTCCTTTACATTTTTCAGGTGACACGTAGATCGCGGATGTGGAGCCGAGTGGACTCGAGGTGGCCATGCAGTGAATTTAAACCGAATGGATTTTGGATTTAGTTATTTTAATCTTTAGTTGATTTTATTTTGAATGTAATAAGGCCTCCTAACACTTTAGCTATGTTGTTTTTTTTATATTGCTGAATAATTTGCTTAAACTATTTTTATTAATATTACATTGAATGAACACGTTTTCTCGAAGTAAACGAAAATGTTTTACCGTGCCGTCGGGCACATTTAAAACTCTAAAATAACTTGACCCAATTGATTTCAAATTTAATCTAAGTAAGGTTTTATTAAGTCCATTAAAAAGAAGGGTTTTCAAAATTTAAGTTGGTTTCAAAAAGAGACTTTCAAAATATTTTTCCCAAGAATAAACGGGATTCGCCATAGTGTTTGGGCGGGTTTGGGTCGTTACTGAAATTGGTATCAGAGCCCAGTTCAAAGCTCGGCTGTGGGGGCCCAAGGCCCAAAAATGTTTTCGAAGGCCTTATAAAATGATTTTTGGATTTTGGACAGCATGGCCCGAGTCTCCGGCACCGATCCGCCCAGGTAAGTACTTCTGAACCTCTTGGTGAATTATATTCTGTAGAAGGGTAGGAAGTATGGAACGTAGATAGACTTATAGGACTTGAACTCTAGGATTAGATTACTCAAACACATGAACCAAACATAAGACATTAAAGAACTAAACCAATCTACGACTTAGCCAGTGAGCTAGGGTGTGGTAACCCCTGTACGCATGTCGAGGATTGGATCCGGAAGAGCCTGGTATTTAAGCAGTCCGTGTGACTCACCTCCTCTTCGCAGGTATCCTACCTGGTGCGTAGCTTCGGTTCACCCTAACTCAGAGGGCTCAGTGGTGTGGCAACCTCTGTGCGCATGTCTAGAAAGGTCGGTGAGAGCTTGGTATTTAAGCGGTCCGCGTGACCCACCTCCTCTTCACTCAAATCCTGCCTGGTGCGTAGCCTTGGTTCACCCTGAACAAGATGGCTTGGTCATAGGCTAAACCTAATGACTAAAACCCGAAAGGGAACTAGCCATGTTTTCAAAAAGAACGAAACAACAACAACCCTAATGTTTCAAAATTTTTACAATGACTCTTTTTAAATCTGAGGACATCATTTTTTTTCAAGGTTTTCTTCGAAAAACTCAAATGTGTGGAAAATTACAAAAATGCCCTTAGGGGTAAAATTACTAAAACGCCCATGACTCATAAAATATCAGTTCAATGGTTTTGCTCAAAAAAAAATTTCAACTACTTTACAAATATCCAACAACTTAGTTTTGAAAATCAACACTGAAATATTTTGGTTTTAGAAAATTACGAAAACGCCCTCAATTTGTGAAAATTACCGAAATGACCCTGATCTTTGGAAAACTTTACCAACATCACTATTTGGAAAGGAAAACTCTCAAAAAGGACCCTCAAAGTTTTACAACTGTCGAAAATATCCCTAATTTATCAAAATGACAAAATTGCCCCTGATTGACAAAATTACCAAAATACCCCTGGTTTCAAAACGATTACAATTTTACAAATTTTCATAAATATCCTCCAGCTTTGGGAATTTCAAAATGACCTACTTTACTAAAGTTTTAAAATTTCTTTTATTACTTAAAAAATACCCTAGTAGGGAAAATGATGAAAATACCTCGGGTTAGAAATGGTAAGTAAATGTCCAAGAGTGAATAGGGATGGAAAGCATTAAGGAATGGATGCATGAACTCTTTGTGTGAACTAGGATAGAAGACTGAAACCTTGTTTGCTCGAAAGAATCCCTAATTAAATTCTGTTTCATAAAATTTCTTCGTGAATAAGAAAGTGAAACAAATGCTAACACATAAAATTTTCTTAATCATTAAAAGCGCGATAGATAGAATGAGTTCTAGAGGACGTGGGACGCCGTGAGACGCGTAGGGGTAGGATGATCAGGTTCAACCCGCCAGTCGGGTCAAGGTTTCAAAACGAGGTACCACCGCCACCACCACCTCCTACTTTCGTGGTGAGGCGAGGAGCGGACCGCCGGTGGTGAGGCCGTGGTCGCAAGTCGCTGTTTGCGAGTTTTGGAGATGGTGGCCGGGTGGTGGGAATTTGGGAGCTCGGAAGTCCGCTTCCGAGCGAATTCGGCCCAACGGGCCGAGGTATTCCGTGGTGTCTCGGGAGTGGCACCCAAAGGCCGCATGAGAATATTGGCCGGAATCTACTGAGAAAGGGTCATGGATGATCTCGACCGACCGAGGAGGAGAAGTCTGAAAGGGGCGGTGTCGCTTCTAAAGGATGAAGCGTACAGCTGGTGGTCGATCGTCCGGGATGGAGCCGCGGTGATGATCTCACGTGGGACTACTTTAAAACGGCCTTTCGAGAAGAAGTATGTGGGCACTAGTTACACTGATGCTCAAAGGAAAGCCTTCCTAGGTCTAGTGCAAGGAACTAAGTCGGTGGCCGAGTATGAGGCGGAGTTTTTAAGGCTGAGTAGGTATGCTAGAGGCATCGTGGCTACTGAACATGAGCGCTGTGTCCGCTTTGAGGACGGGTTTAGAGATGATTTGAGGCTGCTGATTGCTCCGCAGCAGGTTCGTGAGTTTTCATCTCTGGTAGAAAAGGCTAAGGTAGCCGAAGGGATCAAGGAGACTGTAAGACAGAAGCATGATAGGAACAACCAGAAGAGAGGCTTTGGATCGCCTGGATCGGGCAGTAATATGGAGAAGAAGGCTAGATTTGGGGAATCAGAAAGAACCACAAAGCCTGCTCAGTGGCCACCTCAGTGTGTTAGATGCGGGAAATCCCACTCAGGAGAATGTTTAGCAGGAAGTAGAGAGTGCTTTGAATGTGGATCGTTGGATCACCGTGTAAGGGACTGTCCTCGAAAGTTAGCTAAGAATCAACCAGAGGGACAGAACCGTGCTCAGGGCAGAAATGTTGGACCACCACAGAGGGGTCAAGGTGCAGCTAGAGGTGATGGAAATAGTAACGGGCGTGGCCGAGGTACTGAAGGTGCAGAGGCGAGGCAACCAAGGTTGGTGTATGCAGTTGGCCGTCGCGAGGAGGAAGATGTGCCAGATGCGACAACGGGTATGTTCCTTATTTCTGGAATACCCTTAATTGCTTTGATTATTGTAGAGTTTTCTTGTTTTACTAGGGAAGTGCCGGAAACCTTGGTTGTGAACTTAGAGATTGTGCCTAGGAAGTAGGATAGTTCTATTAGGATCAGAATGCGTAGCATAAGCGTAGCACGGTGAGTTAGATGTACGACTATTCGTTAGAAAGTAATTTCGAGGACGAAATTATTTTAAGGGGGTAGAACTGTAACATCCCAAAAACGGGGCTATTTGGAATTAAATTATTTTTTCTTATGTAGAAACTGATGCGATATTATTTATGGAATAATAGTGATTAATTTAAGGCTTTGAGTATGCACGGTTTAGTAGAAAATTTTAATTTGGAACTTAAAAAAAAAAAAAAAAAAAAAAAAAAAAAGGGGGAGCTTGGCTTGGGAGGGCTTAAGAAATTTATTTGGAAAATTGTGGCATAAGAAAGACTTTGGTACAAGTGGCGTGGGGCGCCTAAGAGTTTGCTAGGGGCCTTGGGTTCGATTCGTGGAAGAAGCAAGGGGGAAATATTTTTCATTTTGGGTTGGGCGTTAGGCCTAGAAAGGCCTTTTAATTAAATTAGGAGGGCTTATTGACGTGAAAATGGGTTGGCTAAGTGGCTGGTGTGTGCTACTTAGGCGTTGGAGGTTGTTGGGTGCATGTTCGAGTCTTTGAAAGCAGCGTTTTGCCTTTTTAATTTTTGGGTAAACGGCCTGGGGAGGTGTTATAAATAAATGATGGGGAAAAATGGCATGAAAGGCGGGCTAGGAGAGATGGTCTGGGTGCTTAAAGGAGCTGCTGCTGCTTGGGGACGCTGGTTCGAACCCCAAGAGCTGCATTTTGAATTTTTTTTTATTGTTTATTCCTTTTTATGCTGCTGGCGTGAATGGGTTCATTTTGGACTCTCAATTTCGGCTGGAGTGGGGTGGATAATATTAATTTATCTTATTGTTATCTTGAAGAGGTGATAAACAAATAGGATTAAATGGAATTATTATGTGATTATTATTTTAAGTATTCAAATTCAATTTGAATTGCTTCAATGTGTGGCCTAGAATTATTTTAGGTAGTAAAGGAATTTTTAAACACTGTGGCCGGCGAGCTAAATGGGGGGGTGTCGAATGCTATAAAAACACCCATTGACCACTTTGTTTTGTTTTTCCATTTTGCTTAATAGAAAATCCTAACCCCCTTTTCCTTCTTATTTTTTTTCTTTTATTTTTCCATTACTCTCAAACCCCTTTAGCCGAATCATCTACTCCATTGTACCTTTTTTTTTCTTCTTTTTCTCACTAAAAGTCCAGCCTTGATTAGTTATAAAATCAATCATAGCCGAATTTAATCCCTATCAAAGTGCCAAATCCCTTTTCTTTATATTAAACTCTACTTGGCCGAATATTGTGCAAGAGAAGGTGGCTTTCTTTAGTCAATTCTAAAAGGTGAGGGTCTTAGGCCGAATGCTTATGTTTTCTTCCCATCATGTCGACTTTGGTAAAAGGTAAGTATGGGTTCGGCAAATGTTAATTAAGGGTGCTAACTACAGATTAAACCGAATTGGTTGTAGGATCTTCGGGGTTGGAAGCAAGCAAGTGAGTTCGTCAACGTTTGACAATCAATTTTCAAGGCACTTTGAGGGTGGTGTTTAGTACTCAAAAACGGGTAGGACAAGTAGATCTGTGGTGACCAACGTCTCTTTTCGGGATTTAGAACATCCAAGGGTGACAGGTGTGTACATACACACTTATAGCAATTAATAGATCGTATTAAGTATATGTTGTTTGTAAATCTGCTTGACGTAGATACGGATTTAGTACCTTAAATGGTACAAGCGAGGATACGGGTAAGTCCCTGATTGATTATGAGATTATTATGATGCTTTTGGGAAGCATGGTTTTTTTAATACATGTGATAAATATATGAACTCTGTTATAACTGTTGATATGGGTTGATGAGTGGAGGGGGCAGTGATATTGTGCCGACGGGCACCAGTGTTTTGGTAACACACTGTGACTACGGTCACCAGAGGTTTGGTACCTCCAGAGGTTTGGCACCTCATAGCGACTTGTCCCTGTGGTTAATACCACCGTGGGTTGGCCCCACTTGAGATATGGGATCGTCCGCCAGTGATTTGGTATCACACGATGGGTTGGCCCCATCACCCGATTTGTGTCTACGGACACCAGTGCTTTGGTAGCACATCGTGACTAAATGTCACCGGTGGTTTGGCACCACCAAAGTGGTTTGGTACCACAAGCAGGGGTAGACAATGGCGTATGGGTGGCTAGGTGGGGACACTTAATATTTTGCGTAATTAATTGTTATATGTTGTGTATGAAAGTGTTTAACACCGGGGGAAGGGTTACATACTGAGTCTTGGTGACTCACCTTCTCCTTTACATTTTTCAGGTGACACGTAGATCGCGGATGTGGAGCCGAGTGGACTCGAGGTGGCCATGCGGTGAATTTAAACCGAATGGATTTTGGATTTAGTTATTTTAATCTTTAGTTGATTTTATTTTGAATGTAATAAGGCCTCCTAACACTTTAGCTATGTTTTTTTTTTTATATTTTGAATAATTTGCTTAAACTATTTTTATTAATATTACATTGAATGAACACGTTTTCTCGAAGTAAACGAAAATGTTTTACCGTGCCGTCGGGCACATTTAAAACTCTAAAATAACTTGACCCAATTGATTTCCAAATTTAATCTAAGTAAGGTTTTATTAAGTCCACTAAAAAGAAGGGTTTTCAAAATTTAAGTTGGTTTCAAAAAGAGACTTTCAAAAATATTTTTCCCTGTAACAAACTGGATTCGGCCATAGTGTTTGGGCCGGGTTTGGGTCGTTACATTTAAACTCTCTTTTTTTCTAGAAGCCTTGCCGTCCACTCTTAGCCTTCTGGAAGCAAAAATAAAACTTCATTTATTTGCTTCCCTTGTGACTCGAACCCAGGCCCATGCCTCTTGCACATGGCACCATTTCCATAGGCCCTAAGTGCCATCTTCAGGCCACTTTTCCTAGCCCGTTTGTGTGTCAAATTTCACCAACTTTTTCTTTTAGGGCCTCCTTGCCCTAATTTCCTATTTTAAACTTTAAAATTTGAGATTTGCATCATTTCTAAGTTTCCTAAAATTTTCGATCGGCTCATTTGCCATTTTCTTACATTTCCAAGTTTCCTAAAATGTATACTTTCCATTTTGGATCATTTCCATTTTCATTTCTTAGTTTCCAAAAATGTGTACTTTCCATTTTTGAACCATTTCTTTACATTTCTGGTTTCCTAAAATGTTCATGTCCTAATGCATTTCGTGTTTCCAAAATGTTCAGGTTTCCAAAAATGTTCATTTCCATTTCCATGCATTTTCATACATTTCTGAGTTTCCAAAAATATCAAAAATTTATTCATAATGCTTAAGACTTGTCATTTCATACAATTAAACCGAAAATGCATAGGCCCTTTCCAGGATGTTACAGTTCTACCCCCTTAAACAAAATTTCATCCTCGAAATTTCCTAACTAAACAACTGAGGGTATTGCTGTCGCATTGTCTCTTCTGACTCCCACGAAGCTTCTTCCGATCCATGGTTGCGCCATAACACCTTGACTAGAGGTACTGACTTCCTCCGTAGCACTTTTACATCACGTTCCAAGATTCGAATCGGCTCTTCCTCGTAGGATAGATCTGGCCTTAGCTCCACTTCTTCAACAGGTACCACATGAGACGGATCCGATCGATAGCGACGTAGCATGGATACATGGAATACGTCGTGCATTTGCTGCAATTCTGGTGGCAACTCCACTTGGTATGCCACTGGTCCAACTCGCTTTAGTACTCGATAGGGCCCTATAAACCTTGGGCTTAACTTCCCTTTGCGACCGAACCTCATTACCTTCTTCCAAGGTGAGACTTTTAGAAACACTTGGTCTCCCACTTCAAACTCAATTTCCTTCCGCTTAAGGTCTGCATACGACTTCTGCCTATCAGAGGCTTCCTTCAGCCTTGCCCGGATTATCTCAACCTTCTCTTCAGTTTCTGCCACTAACTCTGGACCCAAAACACGACGTTCTCCTAACTTGGTCCAACAAGTAGGAGTTCTACACTTCCGACCATACAATGCTTCATATGGTGCCATCCGAATGCTTGCCTGATAGCTATTGTTGTAGGCGAACTCAGCTAAAGACAAATAATCCTCCCAACTTCCTCGAAAATCCATAACACAACCCCTTAACATATCCTCCAACACTTGTATAACCCGTTCAGACTGCCCGTCAGATTGTGGATGGAAAGCCGTAATGAAGTCCAACTTGGTGCCTAAAGCTTGGTGAAGTGCCTTCCAAAACCGAGACGTAAACCTTGGGTCTCGATCGGAGATGATCGATACTGGTACTCCATGTAACCTTACGATCTCCGCCACATATAACCTAGCCAACTTCTGAAGAGAATAATCCATTCTTACTGGGATAAAGTGCGTGGACTTGGTCAAACGGTCCACTATCACCCATACCGAGTCCGTCTTAGTAGGCGTAAGAGGAAGCCCACTAACGAAGTCCATGGTAATTCTTTCCCACTTCCATTGGGGAATCTCAATTGGTTGAAGTAATCCCGATGGAACTTGGTGTTCAGCCTTAACTTGCTAACACGTCAGACACTTTCCCACGAATTCAGTCACTTCTCGCTTAAGATCAGACCACCAAAATTGTTCTCTTAGATCTCTATACAACTTGACGCCTCCGAGATGCATAGCATAAGGGCTACCATGCGCTTCCCGAAGAATCCTTTGTCTCAACTCCTTATCCTTCGGCATACAGACCTTTCCTTTGTAGCACAACACTCCCTCTTCATTGACGCCATAATCCCCTAATTCTCCACTCTGTACTTGTTGAAACTTAGCACTTAGATCTTTATCAGCCATTTGTCCCTCTTTCACCTCATTCAGCCATATGGGCTTGACTTGTAACTCTGCCAACAGGCTTCCATCATCATACAGACTTAAATGAGCGAACTAAGCCCTTAAATCTGACACAACCTTCCTACTTAGGGCATCGGCTACCACATTCGCCTTGCCCGGGTGGTACTCTATTGAGCAATCGTAATCCTTCAACAACTCTACCCACCTTCGTTGCATCAAGTTCAACTCCTTCTGAGTCAACAAGTACTTAAGGCTCTTGTGGTCCGTGTAGATCACTGACCTTTCTCCATAAAGGTAGTGCCTCTAAACCTTGAGGGCGAAAACCACTGCTGCTAGTTCCAAGTCATGGGTTGGGTAGTTCACCTCATGAGGCCTTAGTTGCCAAGATGCATACGCGATCACCTTTCCTTCTTGCATTAGCACACAGCCTAACCCCGTGTGCGATGCATCACAATATACTACAAAATCCTTGCCTGCCTCCGACTGAATTAACACCTTCTTGAGCTTCTCAAAGCTCTCCTGTTACTTATCCGTCCACACAAATGGTACTTCCTTCCTTAGCAACTTTATCAAAGGCGCGGCTATTGACGAGAATCCTTCCACGAACCTTCTGTAATAGCCCGCCAATTCTAAGAAACTTCAGATTTCAGCCACGGACCTGGGTGGTTTCCAATCTAACACTGCTTCAATCTTCCTAGGATCCACTCTTACTCCTTCTGCGGATACCACATGACCTAAGAATGCCACCTCCTTAAGCCAAAATTCACACTTGCTGAATTTGGCATAGAGCTTCTTCTCCCTTAACACTTCCAACACATCTCGGAGATGCTCATCATGCTCCTCCTCCGACTTCAAGTACACCAAAATATCGTCGATGAACACAGCGACGAACTTATCCAGGTAGGGTTGGAAAACCCGATTCATCATGTCCATGAACGCGGCTGGAGCGTTCGTCAACCCAAACGGCATCACTACAAATTCAAAATGACCGTATCTTGTCCTAAAAGCGGTCTTATGAATGTCAGCCTCCTTCACCTTCAACTGGTGATATCCCGACCTTAAGTCTATCTTCGAGAACACAGCTATCTCTTTCAGCTGGTCGAACAAGTCGTCTATCCTTGGCAAAGGATACTTGTTCTTGATGGTCAGTTTGTTCAACTGACGATAATCTATGCACATACGCATAGTTCCATCCTTCTTCTTCACAAATAGGACCGGTGCTCCCCATGGAGACACACTGGGTCGGATGAACCCACGATCCAACAGTTCTTGGATTTGAGCCTTGAGCTCCACTAACTCCTTTGGCGCCATTCGGTATGGAGCGATTGACACAGTGAGTCGCTCCCAGAATAAGTCTATTCCAAATTCCACCTCCCTATCTCGGGGTATTCCTGGTAATTCATCTGGGAACACATCTACAAAGTCCCTTACCGTCCTAACTCCATGAACACCTTCATCTTTTCCACCCAACGTACTGACGAAGGCTAAGAACGCCTCGCACCCCTTCCTAACCATTTTTTCTCACCTTCAAAGGTTGAAACTACGTTAGACAAGTAGTTCCTCCTTTCTCCGATCATCACTACTACCTCATCCTCGGGGGTTCTTAGTTCCATACGTTTAGTCACACAATCCAACACGGCTCGATGCTCTACTAGCCAATCCATTCCAAGTATAAGCTCAAACTCTCCGAAGGGTAACTCCATTAAGTCACCAAAGTTCACTCCCGAATCTCTGGGGTACATTCCGAAAGATCTTATCTATCATCACAGCTTGGCCTAATGGGCTTACTACAGTCATCTGCCTATCAAGAGAGTTCTAGAGTCTAGGCCTAGTGTTTCCACTACACTACATGCAACATAGGAATGGGTCGAGCCCACATCAATCAGAGCAAAATAGGGTTTGTCGAAATAAAAACGCATTCTGTTATTACATTCGGTGCGTCACCATCCTCCCTTCGGCGAACCGCATAAACCAAACCCGGTTGCCTTGCTTCTGCATTAGCAGCACCTCAACCCTGTGCTCCACGACCTCTGCCAGCACCATTACCTCTGTGGGCGAACCACGACCCCGTTGAGGCTCTTGTCCGCCTCTACTACGGCGACTAACATTCCGAGTCGCGGGCGGCTCTCATCCGGTTGCTTGGGACAATCCTTAAGCATATGGTCCTTGGACCCACACTTGAAACATCCTCCGCGTCTTTCTCCAACATTCTCCCAAGTGCCTCTTTCCACAATGCTCACAAGGGCGATACTGTCAGCCCGTACCAGCCTGTTGATTCCGTGGCCCGTCAACTCTAGGCCTCTTATGACCCTTTCTAGATGGCCCAAAACCTCTTTTGGGCTTATTCCTATCCACACCTACTTGGTAGCATCCTTGATTCCTCAACCACCTTGGCCTTTTCCACCAAAGCGAGAGAATTCCCGCTCTCCGATGCGGTGCTATCAACGATCTCGGTCGTCTCTCATCCGTCCTCAAAAGCGGACACACGGCGTTCATGTTCGATTGCCACTACACCTCGAGCATAACGGCTCAACCTCAGAATTCCGCTTCATATTCGCGATGGACTTACTCCCTTGCACCAACCCTGAGAAAAGCCTTTCTTTGCTCATCCGTATACTGGTTCCCACATATTTCTTTTGTACGCTTCTTAACGTACTCCTGTGTTAGATCTTCACCGTGGTACCATCTCGCACACGATTAACCACCATTGATATGCCTCATCGCAGTAAAGTGCCACCCATTCCTTTCAACTTCTCCTCGTGGGTCAAGTCGAGCTCATCCATGATGCACTCCGTCGCTTCCAACCGAGACTCACCAGATCGGGTGCCACTCCCGACACTCCACGAAACATCTCGGCTCTATTAGCTCTGGAGCTCGCTCCCAAGCAGATACGGGTTCCCGAATTTCCACCCGCACCACCACTAATTCCAAAACTCGCAAAGACGACCGCGACACAAAGATCTTCCCCCGTCGAGCTTTGTCGCTTCAAAGACCCATAGCTGGGGGTGGTGGTGGCGGTGGTATTTCATTGTCAGAACCCTTACCCGATCTAACGGGTTCTGACACAGTCATCCTTCCTCTACCTCGCCCACCACACGACCACGTCCCCGGGAGCTCATTTCTTAGCGTCGAGATCGATTTAAGGATTTTATGAATTAGTATTCTTGTTTCACTTATTACCCGCGAAGATGTTTTATGAAAAAGAATTTAAGAGTGGTTCTTTCGCATTCATACAGCACACAGTCTTTTCCATTCATTCATCCATCCATCAAACAAGTATGAACTTTCGTTCATTCAGAGAAACGTTGTAGTTTTTTATCGTTGTTGTTTTTCCACTACCCAGGGGTATTTTCGTAATTTTATCCTACAGGGGCATTTTCGTAATTTTTTAAAAGGAAAAAAACATTCTTTGGTGTTTTTGTTGAAAGGTATTTTGAGAATTCAAAGTCTCGGGGTAATTTGGAGAAATTTCAAAATGCGGGGGTATTTTGGTAAATTTTCACAAATCAGGGTAAATTTGTACAATTTAGTAAATCAGGGATATTTCAAAAGTTGTAAAACTTTGTGGGTTCTTTTTGAGAATTGTTCCTTCCAAAATGGAGATGTTGCAAAAATTTTGGGAATCAGGGTCATTTTGGTAATTTTGTAAATTAGGGGCAATTTTGTATTTTTTTCCAAAATCAAGGTATTTTGATATTTTACAAATTAGGGTTTTTGAATGTTTATAAAATAATGAAGTTTCGGCAAAATCGTTGAGAAATTTGACAATTTGTGAATCAAGGGCATTTTGGTAATTTTACCACTAGGGGTATTTTTGTAATTTCCACAAATAAAAAATTTTTCGGAAAAATCTTGTAAAGATGGTTTTCACAAACTCAAAAGAAAGTTTTAAAACTAGGGTTTGTTGTTTCGTTCTTCTTCTTTTTTTCCAAAACATGGCTAGTTCCCTTTCGGGTTTTAGTCCTTAGGTTTAGCCTATGACCGAGCCCTCTTTGGTCGTGGTGAACCAAAGCTACGCACTGTGCAGGATTCGAATGGAGAGGAGGTGAGTCACGCTGGATCGCTTAAATACCAAGCTCCCATCGAAACCATTCCTAGACATGCGCATGAGAGGTTGCCACACCACCGAGCCTTCGAGTTAGGGTGAACCAAGCTATGCACCGTGTAGGATTCTGCGAAGAGAAGGTGAGTCACTAGGATCGCTTAAATACTGTGCTCTTAGGATCCAATCCTAGACATGCGCATGTGGGGTTTACACCCCAGCCCAAATGACTTAGCCATAGGTTTGTTTAGTGCATTAAGTCTTATGCGTTTGGTGTTTGAGTAGTCTAGTCCTAGGGTTCAAATTCCTATCATACTATTCTACGTTCCATGCCTTTTCTACCCTTCTAAACTTCATAATATAATTCACATAATCACCCAAATAGTTAGGGGTACTTACCTGGTGGACTGCGGGTCGGAGACTTAGGTGCCATGCCAAACACCTGCTTTATTTCAAAGAAAATCATTTGGGCTCAAATTAAAAACGTTTTGGGCCTTAGCCCACAGGCCGAGAGTTTAAAACTGGGCTCTGATACCAAACTGAAACACCCCACACCCGGCCCACGAGCCTGAACCGGATCTGGTATGTTCCTTAAGAAAATCAGTTTCAAAATTCTTTGTTACTTAGCGAAAAACTTGTGATTTTAAAAAAATATTGTTTGGGTTGGGCTTAGGTTGGAAACCCATTAACTTTATTTTTAAATCCATTTAGTTTAAGGTGACAAAACGATTTAGGGTTTTCTTTTAAAGAAATAATTCTTGCTTAAACTTAAATTATAAAATATTTCATAACATAGTAGTTAAAGAAAATAAAAATAACGAAATAAAACTATGGCCTTTTCGGCCTTATTACATCAATAATTCCCAAACTTAAAAACTTAAAATACTTAATAGAAATAAAGTCCCAAATATTAAAAATCCTTTCTTGCTGTGCATGGCCACCTTTAGCTCCTGCCGACCCGGTCCATTATTGCTCATTACCTGAAAAATAGTCCCACAAAGGGGTGAGTCAACAGACTCAATGTGTACACAAACTAACAATCAACAAATTCAGGCATACATGTTCATATCGAAGACATATTCATATAAAAAATGATGCAACCCAAACCCAAGCCTAGTTATCCATCCGCTACACACCACCGTACCTGCCAATCACACCGTGGGGACTACTAAGTCAACCCTCCATCCGCTACACACCATCAAGGCGATCATCTGCGATCGACGTGCTCATCGCCCATATAATTTGTGTCATTAGACACCATATTTAGATAATGTAACCGGTTACCAAATTCGGATAATGTAACCAAGTAACCATATTCAAATTATGTGACCGTAGTCACCATATTCGTTAATTGGTGAGACCAAGTCAACACCTTCTTCCCCTTTCACATATATCCCGAAATGCCCTACATATTATTATATGATGCATAACATTCTTATTTCTCATTCATGTTACTATTCACATGTTCAAAATATATCATATTCATAATCCTATCGTAAGTAGGAAACGCACTGGTACTCTTTACCACATTTGTGGTACTTAGCCACATTCACATTCTTATACATATTCATATATTAAAATAATTATTGCCATAATATATTGAAAGTTAGTGTGAGTACACACTGATTTGCTTAATAGGTTCCTTGATATCCCGAAGAAATCGATCTGTTGCTTTAGATCTCAATCCCTATATTCGCCAAATTATTTAAACACATAAATAAACCTTTTTGATTTTAAAACCAAATCCTAGTAGGATTTGTATTTCTAAAGAATAAACCTTGGCCGATTGGATCTATGCACTTACCTTAAAATTTCCAAATCCCGAATGTAATCCTTGCCTTGTATGTCATGTCTTTCGAAATTCCTATAGTTTCATGTTAGACTTAAATCTCACATATAATCCATAACTTTGACCAAATATGTGTAGATCTTACCTTAGATTCTTGAATCCCGAATGATCTCTACCTTGTAGTTGATAGAACTAGAAATCCCGAAACACTCCTTATAGTATCGGCCACAAAAATAATAACATTAGCCTCTATGTTTGACTTAAAGAGGAGAGTAATCGATAACCACAAGATTCTTACCTTTTGAATTCGGCAGATCTTTCCCGACCTTCGCCTTGAGATTCGGCTTTGGTGAATTTTGGCTTTTGATGCTATGAAGAAGAATTGGCTAGGTTGGATTGTGTTTTTGGTTTTGAAAAAGAAGAAAAGAAAAAGAGAGAGGAGGCTAGGGAATTCGGCTAGACAAAAGAAAAGAGAAGAGAACCCTAAAATTTTCTGCAGAGAGATGAGGAGGAAGCAAAAATTGATAAGTAGCCCTCCCGCCTTCCTTTTATAGCCGAAATTATCAGCTAGGAGTCCCTTACTTGGCCACCACTCCTCTATCTCGATAGCTTTATCTTTTATTTATCATAAATAAAAGAGTTTAATCCATTATTTAACTCCTCTGAATAATCCTAAAAAAATCCTCTATTATCTTCATAAATTCTTTGAATTTTAAAGGGATTTAAACTCCTCTTTTTTCTAGAAGCCTTGCCGTCCACTCTTAGCCTTCTCGGAAGCAAAAATAAAACTTCATTTATTTGCTTCCCTTGTGACTTCGAACCTGTGCCCATGCCTCTTGCACATGGCGCCATTTCCATAGGCCCTAAGTGCCATCTTCAGGCCACTTTTCCTAGCCCGTTTGTGTGTCAAATTTCACCAACTTTTTCTTTTAGGGCCTCCTTGCCCTAATTTCCTATTTTAAACTTTAAAATTTGACATTTCGCATCATTTCTAAGTTTCCTAAAATTTTCGATCGGCTCTGTTTACTTGCCATTTTCTTACATTTCCAAGTTTCCTAAAATGTATACTTTCCATTTTTGGATCATTTCCATTTTCATTTCTTAGTTTCCAAAAATGTGTACTTTCCATTTTTGAACCATTTCTTACATTTAGGTTTCCTAAAATGTTCATGTCCTAATGCATTTCGTGTTTCCAAAAATGTTGAGTTTCCAAAATGTTCATTTCCATTTCCATGCATTTTCATACATTTCTGAGTTTCCAAAATATCAAAAATTTATTCATAATGCTTAAGACTTGTCATTTCATACAATTAAACCGAAAATGCATAGGCCCTTTCCAGGATGTTACATACTTGAACCCTAGGATAAGTTACCCCAACATTTACATAAGACTTAAGTGCCTAATTGAACAAACCTATGGCTAAGTCGCCGAGTTAGGGTGTGGCAACCCCTGTGCGCATGTCTAGGATTGGATCCGGAAGAGCCTGGTACTTAAGCAGTCCTAGTGACTCACCTCCTCTTCGCTGGAATCCTACCTGGTGCGTAGCTACGGTTCGCCCTAACCATGAGGACTTATTCATAGGCTAAACCCAATAACTAAAACCCGAAAGGGACTAGCCATGTTTTTATGGAAACCCTAGTTTTAAAATCCCCAAATTTACCCCTTTGGATAGTAACAAAAACTTATTTTTAGAAAGTTTGCAAAATATTCCCAATTTACAAAATTACCAAAATGCCCCTAGTGGCGAAATTACAAAAATGCCCCTAGTTTCTAAAATTACCGTACTACCCCGATTTTAATAAAATTTTCCTTACTTTATGACAAGTCCAAAAACCCTAATTTGCAAAATATCAAAATACCTTGATTTTGGAAAAATTACGAAATTGCCCCTAACTTGCAAATTACCAAAATGACCCTAATTCCCAAAATTTTTGCAACTTCACCGTTTTGGAAAACAAATTCTCAAAAAGAATCCTCACAATTTTGCAAATATTGAAATACCCTTGAATTATTAAGCTTTACCAATTTACCCTCTTTATTACCAAAATATCCTTGAGTTTCAAAATTACCGAAATACCCTCAAATTTCAAAATTTCCAAAAATACCCCGGGAACGCAAAATTACCAAAATACCCTTATTGACAAAATTACCAAGGAACCTTATTTTGAAAAATTACGAAAATACTCCTGTAGGACAAATTACGAAAATACCCCTGGGATAGGAATAAGGCAAAGAGTGTTCGAATAGTGAATGTGGGTGGTAGATACCACTGAATAAACATGTCTATGTTGATGAATGAATGCGCCTCTATTGAGGAATGAATGTGTCTCTGTTGATGAATGTGAATGTGATTCTGTGAATTAGAGTAGTGAACTTGAACTGAAACTTTCTGTGATCAAAAGAACTACTTCAAATATCTTTATTGCATAAAATTTGTTCGCGGATAAACAGTGGAACAAAATTTCTAATGCATAAAACTCTTTAATCAGATTAAATCGCGGCGTTAGAAATGAGTTCTAGGGGACGTGAACTTAGAGATTGTGCCTAGGAAGTATGATGGTTCTATTAAGATCAGAGTGCACAGCATAAGCGTAGTGCGGTGAGTTAAGATGTACGATTATTCGTTAATAAGTAATTTCGAGGACGAAATTATTTTTAAGGAGGGTAGAACTGTAACATCCTGAAAAAGGCCTATGCATTTTCAGTTTAATTGTACGAAATGACATGTCTTATGTGTTATGAACATTTTTGGAAACCTGGAAATGTATGGAAATGTTAGGTTTAAAAGAGGAAAGTGAACATTTTTGGAAACACTGGAAATGTATGGAAATGTTAGGTTTAAAAAAGGAAAGTGAACATTTTTGGAAACTTGAAAATGTAAGGAAATGTCAAGTTTAAAGAGGCAAACAAAAATTTTTGGAAACTTAGAAATGACTTAGAAATGTCGAGTTTTAAAGTTTAAAAGAGGAAATTAAGGCAAGGTGGCCTTAAGAGAAAAAGTATGTGAAATTTGACACATAAACAAAGCTTGGAAAAGTGGCACTGGAGATACCACTTAGGGCCTCTGGAAATGGCACCACATGCAAGGGGATTGGGCCTGAGTTCGAGTCACAGGGAAAGCAAATAAAAGAAATTTTATTTTGCTTCCAGAAGAAGTGGGGTGGACGGCACAAGGCTATAATTTAGGAGCCTTTATTCTTTTATTTTTAAGAGATAAATAGTGGATAAATAAGGGATAAATAATGGAATTATTTTAGATTATTTTCAAGAGATAAATGAGGAATTATTCTTTAATTAGGAAAATAAGGGAGAAGTGATAGCCAAGTAAGGGACTTTGAGTTTAATAATTTCGGCTAAGTAAGGATAGTTGCTGAATTATCTTTTATTTTAGGAGATAATTAAAGAGATAAAGCTATCAAAATAGAGGAGTGATGGCCAAGTAAGGGATTCTAAGTTAGTAAATTTGGCTATATAAGGAAAAGAGGGCCATTCATCATTCTTTCTCTCAACCCTTCTCTCTCATTAGAATTTCCTAGAGCATTTGTTCTTCTTCTTTTGTTAGCCAAAGTCAAAAATTCAAGATATCACCATTAGCCAATTTCTTTTCTTTCCAATCCATCAAAAGCCGAATCTTTGAGGGGCTTCAAGCATAGGTGCTGTCGATTTCTTCAAGAAAGGATAAGAACAAGTTTTGATTTATGTTCTTTTCTTTTAGATTTGTCGAAATCTAGGACTAATCCCATCAATATTCTTATTTGCCGAAATTTGGAAGGATTCTTTTGGGATTTTTGCCATAGTCGACTATAAAGGAAAAGATCTTCGGGATTTGACCATCAAGGTAAGTCATATCTGACATTCGGCCAAGGGCCATTGATTGTGATTAAAGGTTAGAAGTTGATCTAACATGTGGTTTTAGGGATTCGACGGAAGCTATAACCAAGGGATAATTTGGATTTAAGATCCTTAAGGTAAGTGACTATGAATATTCGGCCAAGGCCTATTTTAGTAGTTAGATCTATTTTTATGTGTTTTAAGCCGAAAACTAACCGATTCAAGGGATCTAGTGATTAGCCGATTTTAAAGGGGAAGAATACAAGTTTCTGGGATTTGATTAATTATCAAATCGGCAACAAGGTAAGTTTTAGTATACTAATCCTACTAGGATTTGGATTTATGGCCGAATGGCTTTTTATTAAATTAGTAAGTGATTAATCAAATGTAGGGATTAAGGATCTAAGTGATAGATCAGATTTCAAGATCTCAAGGAATTTGCTAAGCGAATCAGCTGTGTACCCCACACTAATTCTTAATAAGTTTTATGGCTGTGTCTAATTAAAATATGTGATATTAAGAATAAGAAAGTGGCTAAGGTACCATGTTATGGTCCTAAGTACTCAGGTACGTTTCCTACTCCTACTAGGAATATGAAATATGTTATTTGTAACATGAGAATAAGAATGTGAACGTTGGCATATTAATGCATATTACAAAATGGGGCATATAGGTTATTGCAAGGGGAAGTGAATGTGGTGACCTAAGACCACGAACACGGTGACCTAAGACCGTGGTATCTGAATGTGGTGACCTAAGACCACAGTAATTTGTTATGATATGATATGAATGTGTAATATTTGTTATGCCTGATTCTATTTGGACATAGTGTTGTGTACACATTGAGTCTGTTGACTCACCCCGTTGTGGGAACGCGTTTTGTGTGATGATCGGTAATGGACCAGTCGGTAGGAGCTTAAAGGTGGCCATGCTCAAGAAGGAATTTTATTTGGACATTTTATTTTTATTTAAGTATTTTAAATTATTTGGGTTTATTTGATGTAATAAGGCCATAGTTGAACTCTTTTATTTCATTTGTTTATTTATCATGTTACGAACTTTTTGTTCATTAAAGACTAAGCAAATTTAATTTGAAATAAACTCTAAATATTTTGTCACCTGAAATAAATGGGTTTTCAATATAAAACAAACTTGTTTTCAACTCGAGCCCAACCCACAAACAAACTTTCTTCCAAACACACAGTTTTCCAAAGTAATAGAAGAATTTTTAACCGGTTTACTTCGAGGAACATACCAGATCCGGTCCAGGCTCGTGGGCTGGGTGTGGGGTGTTTCAGATGCTTTGAGCCGAAAGGTTTTATTCGCTTTACGAGCTTTGAAAACACAATTAGCTTTTTCTAATGATGGTTCATTAATAGCCGAGTTCAAAGCGAGACCATTATTTCTACAGTAGATCTGTGAAGCTCAAAAATTTGATAATGAATTGCAAGTAAAATGAGCTCAGTGTGAGTCAACTCCTAATTTCGAGTTTCAAATAGGATCTAATGATTGTTTGACGTTTCGTGATAGAATATGTGTACCAAAGAATTCCAAGCTTATTCGAAAGATTCTAAATAAAGCACACAGTAGTTGTTTATCAGTACATCCGAGAAGCACGAAAATATATAACAATTTGAAACAGCTTTATTGGTAGCACAACATGAAACATGATATATCAGAATTTGTTCCAAAATGTTTGATTTGTCAGCAAGTCAAAGCTGGGCATCAAGTGCCATCAGGTTTATTATAGCCAATCATGATTCCTGAATGGAAATCAAACAGAGTAACCATGGATTTTGTTTCAGGTTTGCCTTTAACTCCGAGATAGAAAGATGTGATCTGGGTCATTGTTGACAGATTGACAAAATCAGCTCATTTCATTCCTGTACGTACAGATTTCTCGCTTGATAAATTGGCTGAGTTGTATATCTCAGAAATTGTTCGATTACACGGAGTGCCATTATCTATTATTTTGGATAGAGATCCGAAGTTCACATTGCGATTTTGGAAGAAGTTGCAAGAAGCTTTAGGTACAAAGCTGCATTTTAGTACTGTGTTTCACCCTTAAACGGATGGTCAATCTGAGCGAGTTGTTCAGATACTTGAAGATATGTTGAGATGTTGCATTCTTGAGTTTGAAGGTTGCTGGGAGAAATACCTACCATTGATTGAATTAGCTTACAATAATAGCTTTCAATCGAGTATAAAGATGGCACTATATGAAGCTCTATACGGTCGTAAATGTCGAACACTGTTGTACTGGAGTGAGCTCAGCAAAAATAAGATTCACGGGATTGACTTGATTAGAGAGACTGCAGAAAAAGTGAAAGTAATTCATGATAGTCTGAAAGTAGCTTCGGGTTGACAGAAATCGTACGCAGATTTGAAACGGAAAGATATTGAGTTTCAGATCGGGGATAGAGTGTTTCTGAAAGTGTCGTTGTGGAGAAAGATATTGCGATTTGATCGAAAAGGGAAATTGAGTCCGCAATTTATCGGACTGTATAAGATTATCGAGCGAGTTAGACCAGTGGCATATTGACTATCTTTTCCATCTGAGTTAGAGAAAATAGATAATTTATTTCATGTGTCGATACGTCGATGATACCGATCCGACCCTTCACACGTCATTTCCCTGATTGAGGTTAAAATTCAGTCAGATATGTCATATGATGAAGAACCGAATCGAATTTAGCTCGTGAGATCAAAGAATTGAGAAACAAGAAAATCGCAATAGTGAAAGTATTATGGCATCGACATGGGGTTGAAGAAGCTACACGGGAACTCGAGGATGCTATGAGAAAAAAAATACCCAAACCTATTCACTGGTAAAATTTTCGGGGAGGAAAATCCCTAAGGGGGGAGAGTTGTAATAGCCCGATTTTAGCTAAATTGAAACGATGGTTTTGGTACCACAAATCTGAGGTTGAAAAATTATTTTAATATTATTTTTGGTGTTTATAGCATGTGATTATATACGTGTGAAAGTTTCGTGATTTAATTTTATCGATTGGGTGTCTAATTTGATAAAAGGACTAAATTACGTAAAATGCAAAAGTTGCTTTCTAATTGTTTAAGTGCTTATTTCCTATGAATAATTAAATGTGAAGTCCTTATGTTGTGAATAGACTGTGGATAGTGGGAATTGACTTGAATAGCCATCCATTATATGTTTTATTAGTGTTTAAACAAAGATTAATTAAGTAATTTGTGATTTAAGTTTAATTAAATTAAAAAAAAACAAAATAGTGGTCATGTATCATCTTTTTTGCACCAAATTTTGAAGAAAAAGAAAGCTATCTTCAAGCTTTAGGGTTTGGCACCTTTAAATTTTTAATTAAGATCAAGAACAAAAGAAATCATAGTTAAATTAGGGAAAATCAAAGGTTATCAAATAATCGATCCAGTCCGTTTATCTCGAATACAAGGTAAGTCCATACGCAAATAAATGTCTTTAAATTGAATTATATATGTTTAATTGTCATTGAACTGCATGAATGTTGAATGATTAAATACGAGCAAGAATCGATAGGCTTACAATATTTGAATGTCCCATACGAACCTTAGGAATAGTATAGGATACGAATGTCATGACATTAGGATTAATGAGATGTGATTATGTGTATGACCATGTCTTGGACATTGGCATCATTATGTGATTACGTGTAAGACCATGTCTGGAACATTGGCATCATTATTTGATTTCGTGTAAGACCATAGTTGGGCTATCGGCATCGATATGTAATAACATGTAAGACCATATGTGGGATATGGCATTGTACGAGCTATATGTGATTCCCGAGTATCATTAACGATTCCGAATGGTTCAACGGGCAAAGTCAAGTCAAGAAAGAATGTGTGAATGAGTTAAGTGACTCAAGTACGTATGAGATTCATACGAGTTTTGAAAAAGAAGTATATAATGAATTCACTTATGATATTTAATATGTATACAATGGGAAAGGTTTGTGAAATTGTATGTGCATACTCATAGTTTGCCTATTGAAGAAAATGGTGTTGATTCATGTGGTAATTTTATTTGTATATGGCTTACTAAGCTTTTGAAGCTTACTTGGTGTGTTCTTTCCCTACTTTATAGATAATCGAAGCTAGCTCGTACTCAGGGATCATCAGGAATATCGTCACACTATCGTTCAACCTGTTGGTACTTTTGGTGCTTTGTAAATATGGTATATGGCATGTATAGGCTAGTTATATGATGATATGTTTCGGCTGTGATAATGGCCATGAGATTTGGCTTGTAAATGGTATATGTTTTAGTATGTACATATAGTCATGAGTATTGGCTCATTTTGTTATGTTTGGCAAGAATGTAGTTATGGTTATATTTGAATTTGGAAATTGATCTATAAGGTGTGATTAAAGTTGTTAGTTTGATTAGTTAAGTGCTTGTGAATTGATGTTTAATGATATAAGTATTTGACTAGGTTAATGATATGGAATTGAGTACTGAAACAGTTGAAATGAATATGGTATGATTTGTCTACTTGGTTGATGGTTTTGGGATGCCTATTGTATGATAAAATGGTACCATTTTGGTTGTTTAGTTGAACATGATAAAGGGTAGCAAATTAGCCTTGCAAATGGCCTATTTTTGTCCACACGGGTAGAGACACGAGCATGTGTCTCAGCCATGTGCGACACACGGTCATGCTACACGGCCGTGTGTCCCTGGTGTTGAAATTAACATGAAGTCAGTATGCTCCACACGGCCTCACACATGGGCGTGGGACCGATCGTGTGGCACAAGTCAGTATACCCACTAAATGGCTCACGGCCTAGCACACGGGCGTGTGACTTGGCCATGTTGCTTAAGTCAGTATACCCTACAGGATTGACACGGCCTGGCACATGGGAGTGTGTGGCCACTTCGAAGGGCACACGGGTTAGACACAATGGCGTGTGGTCGGCCGTGTGACCCAAGTCAGTATGTATGCCCTATTTTCACACGACACCTTATATCTTTAAATTTTTTATAAGTTATCGGTTCAGTCCCAAACCACTTCTAATGTATGTTTAAGGCCTCGTAGGCCCGCATAAGGGACATAATGAATAGGATTGAATGGTGTTTTAGAATGAATGCTAAAATGTATAAGTTATGTTTGATAAATAATTTGTATTGATCGGTAAGACCTCGTAACCCTATTTTGATAGTGAATACCGGTGAGGGGTGTTATATTTATTGGTATTAGCGCTACGGTTTAGTCAATTCTAGGACTAACTTAGCGTGTGTGAGAGTCTAGCTATACATGCCATATATAAGTATACTCTGCGATAGTGTACTGATTCTTGACACCTTAAATTGAGTTTTCATACAGTAATGGATCCCGAAATAGTTGTAGCTGACGATGTAGAGAGTAATGCGCCCGCTCCTACTCAAAGGGCGCGTAATCTGACTCTAGGCCTGTATCTAGTAGCCATGAGGGAGAGGCTAAACAAGCCATTTTTCCAAATGATAAGTGAGTGGTTTACAGAGTTCGTTCGAATGAATCTGGCTGCTTGATAAACCGTAAAAGTAACATATTTTAATCCCACATTTAGTATGCTTTTGGATGATTTATTCCTCGATTTATGTAAAAGGTGCTCTTAATCCTTTCTTTTCATGTTTTATACTCAGGAAAGCACCCGAGGACGAAAAGAACGAGAAACGAGCCCAAAACTGAGTAAATCGGGCCAAGGAAGAAATCGACACGGTCTGGTCTTAAGCACACACAGCTGTGCCTCACTAATCATCTAGAACACAGCCTGACCCCCGATTTACACGGCCATGTCTCATTAAAGAAATCCTATCACGGCTTGAAGACATGTCACACGGGCGTGTGACATGGCCGTGTCCCTGTCGCTGGAAAAGGCAATTTCACTTGGATTTGGATACTTAGAGGCAAAGAAACATATTTCGAAAGCCTAGATAAACCCCTAAGTATCAGCTGAAAGGGGGCGGTTAGCTACGGCAAGGAGCCAAGCTGAAAAGGTCAGATTTGTGGGAATCACTCGAAGGTAGCCAGTTGATCCATCTCAAGAAGCCGGAATTCTACTCAAGACGGCGGATCTTTCCTTCAATTTCTTCAGAGAGTTTTAGGGATTTCTTATGTTTTGTTTTATCTTTTCTTTTGAGATGTTTTCTTTTATAGTTATGAACTAAAACCCTTAGATACCTGAAGGGGATGAAACCTATGATGGATCTTGTTATTATTTTCTGAATTATATGATAAATACTTAGTTTGTTCCTAATTATGTGAGCTTAATCCAAATTTAATGTGCTTAGGTGGAGGAGGAATAGACCCTGCATAAGAGTAGATCTAGCATAATTAAGCGGAGTTGATCGCACGTCTAGAGATAGGGTGACGAGGTTTTGCCAGATTAGGGTGAAACCTACTATGGGAGTCTATAGATCAATTTACTGCTATTCTAGGGGGTTATTATTCGAGAAAGAGATTTCCGTTAATTAACCTAGGGTTAGACATTATTCGCCTCGAGAGAGGGTTTAATATTCGTTAGGGAGTCTTACGGATCAAACTAAGTGAATAAATCATATGGTTCAGGGTAAAATAACAAGTGAAGTCTAGGAGGATTCTTCCTGAGGGTATCGTCTAAATCAACTGAGTTTTCCTAAAGTTATCTCCCCAATTTAGTCTTTTTGTCTTTGTGTCTTTAGCTTAGTAGTTAGATAGACTTAAATTAAACAACAACTTCATATATTTTAGGCTAGATAATAAGAAGAAAGTTAGTATTAGTACTTTTAGTTCCTTTGGATTCGACAATCCGGTCTTGCCTAAGCTATACTACCGTTCGATAGGTACACTTGCCTTTAATCGTTGTCAGAGTTAGTTCCAGGTTCGATCATTCTCTTTTATAAATTTAAGACTCTGATTCACAGCGATCACTACTCAACCCCCTCCACCCCCACTTGTTCCTTAACAAATCCCTATTATTTATCAAGTTATAGATCCGATAAGAATGAACAAGCCGCCAATAGAAAATGTGGCATTTTTCTCCTAATAGGTAATATCGCCAAATTTTTAGGACAAACACAATAGCTACAAGCTCTAGATCATGTGTAGGGTAATTTTTCTTATACGGTTTTAACTGTTGGGAAGTATAAGCTATAACTTTACCTTCTTGCATTAAAACAACCCAAACCGTTAAGCGAAGCATCGTTATAAATCACAAATTTTTTACTGAACTAAGGCAAAATTAACACAAGGGCTTCAGTTAACATTGCTTTCAACTGATCAAAGCTCTACTGACATTTGTCTGACTAGAAAAACTTTAAATCTTTGCAAAGTATCTTCGTCAAAGGTAAAGAAATCATTGAGAAACCTTTAACAAAACGTCTGTAGTACCCGACCAAACCCAAAAAACTTCTGATTTCAATAACATTTTTTGAATGCTTCCTTTCCAAAATGGGTGATATCTTGCTCGGATCTACTCTTATGTCGTCAATTGATGCCACATGGCTTAAACATTTGACTTCTCGAAACCAGAACTTGTATTTAATAAATTTCACATATAAATGTTTTTCACTCAAAGTCTACAATACAATCCTCAAATGTTGGGCATTCTCAACCTCATCTCTAGAATAAATCAATATATCATCAATGTACAGCCGAAATATTTTTTTTCATCAGATCTATAAATACAACAGGTGCATTCGTTAAACCAAACGACATAACTAAAAATTCATAGTGTCTGTACCTAGTTCTTAAAGTTGTTTCGGCACATCTAAATTGTAACACCTATATCTCGTTTTCATCGTCGGAATAGGGTTATGGAGTATTAACGTAAAAAAAACATTTTATAACCAATAACAAATAATTTTCAAATTAATTTAATAAATACATAAGAAATTTGAAATGGAATTAATCATGCATTCACGATCGAGACTACGTGGCCTTAAAAATTACTTTCGAGCAATCAAGCACCAAATCGGAACAAAATAGAACATTTTAGGAAAAACTAAAAAATTATACCTACAGGGGTCACACGGCTGTGTGACAGAGCCCAGACCGTGTGGCTCCAAACATGGTTGTGTGGTTAACCCACGTGCCCGTGTGTGCTCTCACACGCCCATATGCATGGGCCGTGTATGTAACAACCCATTTTTAGTCAAATCGGAACAATGTTTTTGGGGCCACAAATCTAAGGTCAAAATATTTATTTTATTTTTATTTAATGTGTACACCGTGGTAGTATGTTTGTGCGAAAGTTTCGTTAAGAAATTTTATCGTTTGTATGCTTAATTTGATAAAAGGACTAAATCGCGTAAAGTGTAAAATTTGTGTTCTATTAGTTTAAGGTATCTAATAGCTATAAATTATTAAATTGAAGGTCCTTATGTGGTAATTAAACCATTTTTAATGTGGGTGGACATTTATGGACATATATTATGTTAATTTTGATTATATTTAGATCAAGAAAGGCAAAATACGGATTTAGACTGGGGAAAGAAAAAAGTTTGGGTTAATCGACTTAATTTATTGTTTTTGCATTCTAGGTAAGTTCGTATGTAATAAACATTGTTATATTTGTGTTTTAAATGCTTTGATATTGCATAAATTGTGATTACGACATTGCAGACATAATCGATGACAATTCGGCAAGTGAGAAATCCCAATTGAACCTTAGGAATAGATTAGGATACGAAGACATGTCATTAAGGGTTACATTTTGATTGGGTATTGGTCCACAAGTCTTACTGGTGGCTGATTTATCCGATATATGTTGTGGATTCTCGTTAGCTTGTGCGAGCAGCACCGTGTAGCTACGTCATGACTGTCAACTTGTGTGAGCAGACCTGTTATAGCTCAAGAATGAGCATCATTGAGATAGCTTCGGCTATGCATTGGCACTTAGTGTACAAGATTCATTGAAATAACTTCTACTATGTATTGGCACTTAGGGTACGAGTTTCCCGAGTATCCGATTTTATTCCAAATGGTTCAACAGGTATAATGAAGATATGAATTGGTGAGAAATAGATACGTATCGGTATAGGTATGTACGGAAAACTATATGAGAATTGAAGCTATGAAAGTTGTGAGTCTATGATTAATTATGTGATAGAATTTATGTTAACCACATGGTTAAATGTATTATTGTATATTATATTCATATTATTTGAAAGATAAATGAATGGTGATATTTGCTTATCATTTCATACGAGCTTACTAAGTTTTATAGCTTACATTGTTTATTTTTTCGTATTTTATAGTGAAATCAAAGCTAGCTCAGATTCGAGAATCGTCGGAGACTTCATCACACTATCCAACTATCACTTTGGTACTTTTGAATCTAAGTTTATGGATATATGGCATGTATAGGATTATGGTCATTTTTGATATATAGTTTGGTAATGAATTTAGTCATTTGAAATGGCTTGAAAATGTTAATATTTTGGTTTTGTATATAGCCATGAGAGTTGGCTTAATTTGGTTAATTTGGTTGCGTATTCATATGTGCATATGGCTTTGGTTATGTGTTTATTAATGGATATGTGATGCTTGATGATAATTGGTAATTAGGGATACTAAATGGTTGAGATATGAGATTTGGTATGTTTGAATTATAGGTAAAATAATGCGTGTTTGAAATGTAACCACATTGATGATTTAAGAATGTGATAATTTGGTATAAATTGAATGGCATATTGTGATATTATGTGCCTCGTATTTGTTGGTATTGAAATGGTATAAATGATGCTTGGTTGAGGTTAATAGAACGCCTATTTTTATGCCATGAATTGTGCTATTTTGTTTGGTGTAAATATATGCAAATTAGGTGGCAAAATAGCTTGGCAAATAGCCTCTTTTTGTCCAATCGGGCAGAGACACAAGCGTGTGTCTCAGCCGTGTGTGACACACTGTTAGCTTAGACGGCCGTGTGTCCCCTGGTGTTGAATTAAAAATCAAGTTAGTATGCTCCACACAGCCCAACACACAGGCGTGTGATTGGCCGTGTGGCATTAGTCAATATACCTACAGGTTTAGCACAGCCTAGAACAAGGCCTGGAACACGGGCGTGAGAGTCCATTTCGACAGGGCACACGGGCTGGTCACATGGGCGTGTGGTTGGCTGTGTAACCCAAGTCAGGGTGTTGCATGGGGTTGGACGCGGGCTGGGACACGGCCATGTGATCCCATTTCGAATGTCCATACGGCCTGTGACATGAGCCACACGGGCGTGTGCCCCTTGTAGTTTGAAAATTTTTCTAAGTTTTGTAAAAATTTCTTGAGTTATTGGTTTAGTCCCGAACCATTTTGAATGCATGTTTTGGGCCTCGTAGGCTTGTATTAGGGATGACGTGAATGAAGTTGAATGATGATTATTTGGAACTTGAAAATATATGGAAATGTGTGTTTAATTGTATAGTAAGTCTGGTAATGCTACGTAACCCTATTCTGGCATTGAATATGGGTGAGGGTTGTTACATTTATTAGTATCAGAGCTATGATTTAGTCGATTCTAGGACTAGCGTGGCATATGTGAGAGTCTAGCTATACATGCCATATAAAACCTGTGATAGTGTGATATCTCTTGACAGCTTAAAATGTGTTTTTATATAGTAAATGGATCCCAATCAAGCTGTAGTTGATTATGTTGAGAGTAATGCGCCTGCCTCTGCTAACGAAGTAGCACAATCTGAGTCGAGACCCGTATCGGGTAGCCAGAGAGGAGAGGCTAAGGAAGCCTTCTTTCAGATGATGAATGAGTGGTTTATAGAGTTTGTTCAAACAAATCCAACTGCTCAGCAACCTCCACCCCCAACTAATCCTCAACCGGTTCCCGTAGCTCCTAAAGGTGTAGAAATTTTAAGATTGAATAAGCCACTAGTTGATAAGATACGAAAATATAGGGATAAAGAGTTTAGAGCTACTGTTGACGATGATCCTGAGAGAGCAGAGTTCTGGCATGAAAATACTATCAGAGTATTTGATGAACTATCCTGCACACCAGATGAATGTTTAAAATGTGCCATATCACTTTTGCGGGACACTGCGCATCAATGGTGGAATACTTTAGTATTTGTGGTACCGATAGAAAGAGTCACCTAGGAATTCTTTCAAGCCGAATTCAGAAAGAAATACATTAGCTAGAGGTTTATCGACCAAAAATGCAAAGAGTTTCTAGAATTGAAACAGGGCTGTATGACTGTGACCGAGTACGAAAAAGAATTTGTAAGATTAAGTAAGTATTCTTGGGAGTGTGTACCTACTGAAGAAATTATGTATAAACGGTTCATTCATGGGATTAATGAAGACATAAAACTTTGGTCAGAATTTTGGAACTGAAAGAATTTGTTGTCTTGGTTGATAGAGCTTGCAAAGCTGAGGAGATTAGCAAAGAAAAGAGAAAAGCTAATTCTGAGGTTAGAGATTTGAGAAAGAGATCAATGAGTAAACCTTATCACTCTTCGTCAAAGAAATCACGGGATTCATATAGTCGTTCGAATGCTTAAGTGGGATATCCAAATAGAGACCGTGGAAAGCAATACACTAGTCCTAAGGCTCAAACTACTTCAGTATCGAGTGTTGGCAGTGTGAGAAACAATAAACCCGAGTGTCAACACTGTGGAAGGAGACATTTTCGAGATTGTTGGATGAAAAATAATAATAAAGCTTGTTTTAGATATGGCTCGCAAGATTATTTCATTAGAGATTTCCCTGAGTTAGCCAAGAAAGATAAGTTCCAGAATGCAAGACTGAGCAACCCAGCTACTAGAGGGAGGCCACCTAGAAATGCGAGGAATGTGACTAGTAGTAGAGGTGCGACAAAAGATTCAGTTATGAGATCCGAGGCTAGAGCACCTCCCAGAGCTTACGCTATTTGTTCTCGCAAAGATACGTCATCACCAGATGTTATCATCGATACATTTTCTCTTTATGACACTAATGTAATTACATTGATTGATCTTGGATCGACTCATTCATATATTTGTATGAATTTGGTGTCTAGGAAGAGTTTTTCTGTTGAGTCTACCGAATTTGTGATTAAAGTGTCGAACCCCTTAGGAAAATATGTTTTAGTTGATAAAGTTTGCAAGAGTTATTCTTTGATGATTCGGGGTTACTGTTTTTTGGCAAATCTGATGCTTTTACCGTTTGATGAGTTCGATGTAATTATGGGTATGGATTGGTTGACGCTACATGATGCTATTGTAAATTGTAGATGAAATACTATTAAATTGAAATGCCAGAATAGTGAAATTCTTCGAAGTGAATCAGATGAGTCGAGTGAACTACCTGTTGTGATTTTGTTTATGTTAGCTCAGAAATGTGTGAGAAAAGGCTGCGAATATTACCTTGCTTATGTACTAGATACAAAAGTTTCTAAATCAAAGATTGAATCAGTACCAGTAGTATGTGAATATCCGCGTGTGTTTCCAGAAGAGTTAGCAGGGTTACCATCAATCAGAAAGGTTGAGTTTGCCATTAAATTAGTACCAGGAATATCACCGATATCTATAGCTTCATACAGAATGGCTCCAAAAGAATTGAAAGAGTTGAAATCTCAGTTGCAAGAGTTAACCGATAGAGGTTTTACATGACCAAGTTTTACATCCTGGGGTGCGCCAGTGTTGTACGTAAAGAAGAAAGACTGATCAATGAGACTTTCTATTGATTATTGTTAGCTCAACAAGGTTACTATAAATGTAACATCCTGAAATAGGGGTTATTGTGTTTGAATTGTTTTGTATGAGTATGGATTGTGGTGTTATTAATTGAGGTGTTTTAGAGGCTAGTTATAAGCCAAAGGTAAGCCCGAGCTGTAGGAAAATTTTTGTTTTTAAGTTTTAGTTAAGGGGAGCTGAAGGAGCTAGGGGTTAAGGGTAATTCGCGGGGGATTTCAACATAAGAATGGGCTTGGTAAAGTGGCAAGGAGGCGCCACTTAGAGCCTTGAGGATGATGCCACATGCAGGGAAGGGAGAGCTCAGGTTCGCGCAGCAGAAATCCCATTTTTTACTTAGCATTTTGATGCCAAGGGGGGAGGAGTTGTGCTCAGCACAAACTCTGTCAGATAAGCTTGGAATAAGTCAAATTAATTTGAATTGGTGGCAAGGAGAGAATTTAGGAGTTGAATATTTCAAACTTATTCGAATTTGTAGTCAGGAGAAATTTGAGGTGTCTGCCGAATTTTAAACTCTTGTTGGAAGAGGAGTAATCAGTTGGGAGTCTTGAGGGGAGGGTGCCGAATTTCCTTGGGTGCCTAGTTTTGCATTTTCGGCTAGAATAGGCTCTTGTGCACTTAGTGAATCAAAAGCCGAAATCTCTTTTTGTTTTTGCACCTACCGAATCCTCTTGGAAGTACCTAGCCGAATGTCCCTCTAAGGTTCTTTAATTTTATTTTATTTCTTTTTCTTCTTCTCAGTGCTTGGCCGAATCTTCTACTCTCCCATCTCTTTTTTTTTTCTTTCTCCCATTCTTGCTCAAAGTCGAAAGCATTCATCTTTCCCTTTCATCTTTTTTTTTCTCCAACCCTTGTGCTAAAATTCTCTCCATCTTCCTTTGCCGAATCCTCCCTCTTCCCTTTCACTTTTTTTTCCTTTATCTTCCTCCACTCTAGCCGAATCTCTCTTCTTCTTTCTTGTTTTGCTTTGGCCAAATATCAATCAAGCCTAGATCTTCTTTGGGTTCTTCTCTAATCGATTTTGAAGAAAGGTAAGTGTTGTTGGCCGAATTTCTTTATTCCTTTTCTTTTCTCTCTGTCGACTCCCATGAGAGCAAAAGCTGAATTTCGGCATTTGTTGATAAGCAGTAAATCTGAGCCCTTTACTCTCTGCCAATCGAATTCGGTAAGCCAGTGGTAAGGATCCATGTTAGTTCAGTCTTTCCATAAGATATTTGAAAAGCCGAAGGCTATTGAAAATAAGTGTTAATGATTGCCGATTGTAGAAGAAGGTTCAATCTCACGTACTTTGGGTGGTGGCTAGTATTCGAGGAGCATTAAGGTAAGGTTTGGGGTTCCATGCATTAATCCTTCGGGATTTGTTGGTGTGGCTGAATGGCCTTCTTACTGATTTTGGGTTTGGCCGAATGTAGGACAAAGGGGGATCTAGTGCAGTAGATCGGGTCTTCGGGATTCAGTGGTTGCGTTAGTAACAGGTGTGTAACTTACACAATTTATAACGTGGTAAATGTGTTAATAACTTAAATATGTTAAAAGCCGGAAACTGTGTAGATCTTGACATGATACCTTATGGGTATGAGCAAGGATTCGTGTAAGTCCGTTTCGATATGATTTTGCTATGTGATGCTTAATACCATGATCTATGATATATTTGCTATATGTTTCATATTAAAGCATGATGGCATGATTTGTACATGTAATGCATTGTTATGGGTGATATGAGTGGAGGGGGAAGTTTGATATCCATGACTTTGGGTCACCAGTGGTTTGGCACCACCAGTGGTTTGATATCACAGTTAATTTCGTGACTTTGGGTCACCAGAGGTTTGGCACCTCATAGCGACTCGTCCCAGTGGCTTAGCACCACAGTGGGTTGGCCCCACATTTGATATGACGGGATTGTCGCTAGTGATTTGGTATCACAACGTGGGTTGGCCCCACAGATGGATTATTCGTGACTTTGGGTCACCAGTGGTTTGGCACCACATTATATTGGATATCAGTGACTCTGGGTCACCTGTGATTTGGCACCACCAGTGGTTTGGTACCACACGGGGTAGAAACGGAGTTATGGTTGGCTAGGTTTGGGTGCATGATATATTGCTTGGTTATGATTTGTAAAAGCAAGTTGCATTAACCGGGAGGGGGATTATGCACTGAGTCTTAGTGACTCACCTTCTCCCTTATCTTTTCAGGTGATTCGTAGATCGCGGATGAGGAGCCGGACGGACTCGAGGTGGCCATGCATTAAATACGTTCAGTTTTACATGGACTTGATTTGGGTATTTCTTTTAAATTTCGATTTTTTTTTATTCGGGTTTGTAATAAAGCCTTTAAATTATGTTTTGGATTATTTTATATGTTTTAGATTTGATTTCAAATATGGCAAAGTAAATTACTTGTATGATTTAATAACATGAACTCAAGGTTTTCTAAACTATAATATGCAATGGTTTTCAAAACTTTACCATCGGGTAATACAAATCACTTGATAATAATGATTTCCAAACTTAAGTTTTCCACACTCAATTCCAACAATTTCTAAATAACTAAAATTAATTCACTCAGGTTTTACTATAAATGTTTCCTAATGTATAGATCGACAAATGAGTTTTAAAGGACTTTTTTTCGGGATTTCAAAGTAACCTAACTAAACATGCACCTAATTTCTGCAAACATAAAACAACAAAGAGTTTTCACTGAAATTTTACCAGTAACTTGTTTTTTTTTCCGAAACGTTTTCATCCTGTGACATGCCAGATTCGATCGTGGTGTGTTGACCGGGTTTGGGGTGTTACAACTATGGTATCAGAGCTAAGTTCAAAAGCTCGACTGTGGGCCCGAGGCCAATATGTTTTAAAGTACGGTTTTAAATGTTTTCTTTTTGGAAATAGTATGGTTTGCAAGGCATGGCACCGAGTCTCCGGCACCAATCCGGCCAGGTAAGTACCCCTAACTGATGGTTGTATATGATTACGGTTATGATGATATAAACTTTGAATGACTAGTGATAGTGGGCTACCCTAGAGACTAAAACATATTGGACCTTGTGGACTTGCGAAAACAAAACTCTTTAATAAGAACTGTTCATAAAATTGTGCCTTAACAATAGTGGAATAATGACTGATGCATAAAACTTTTAAATCAGATAAGTCGAGACTTTAAACATGAGCACTCGAGGTCGAGGTTGTAATACACGTGGACGCGGTCGGGGTAGGATGACGATTGTCTCGAACCGGTGGGAGTGCAGTCGTGGGTCGAAAATGAGATACAAAGCACCACCACCAACTGCAGGTGGTGAGTTTTAGGATCAGACGGGGGATGACGCAGTGTCGTAGGCGATGCTGCGAGTTCTTGGGAGAGTAGCTGGAGTAGGTGGAGGCGCGGGAGGTCAAAAATCTATATCTGAGCGACTCCGAGCCAATGGAGTCGAGGTATTATGAGGTGTTTCTGGTGTGGCTCCCAGTACGGTTGAGTATTGGTTAGAGGCAACGGAGCGAATCATGCATGACTTGGATCTGACTGCTGAGGAAAAACTGAAAGGTATAGTGTCGCTTCTCCGGGATGAGTCATATCAGTGGTGGCTCACGGTTCGAGATGACTATTTTAAGGCAGCTTATCAGAAGAAGTATATTGGGTTTAGCTATATTGATGCGTAGCGAAAGGCGTTTCTGAGACTGGTTCAGCGGAGTAAGTCTGTATCGGAGTACGAGGTGGAATTCTTAAGGTTGAGCCCGTATGCTAGGGGTATCGTGGCTACAGAACATGAGCGTTGTGTCAGGTTTGAGGATGGTTTGAGAGATGAGCTGAGATTGTTGATTGCTCCATAGCAGGAGCGAGAGTTCGCTGTGCTGGTGGAAAAAGCTAAGGTAACTGAAGGGGTAAAAGAGTCTGTGAGACAGAATCTGGATAGGAATAGACATAAGAGATGTTTTGGATCATTTGGGTCTGCCAGTAATCCTCAGAAAAGGGCTAGGCTGAATCAATCTGGAAGGCCTGTTGCTGCTAACCAGGGACCAGCGCAGTGTAGTCGATGTGAGAAATCTCATTGGGGAGGATGTTGGACCGGTGGCAAAGGATGTTTTGAGTGTGGCTCACTGGATCATCGTGTGAGAGACTGTCCACGTAAGTTACCCAGGATTCAGACTGAGGGTCAGGGCCGTGCTCAGTTTAGAAATGAGAGACCACCACCGCAGAGGGGTCGTGGTACTGGTAGAGGAGGTAATGGTTCTGGTCGGGGCCGGGGAGCACCGGGCAGAGGTGCAAGCAACACTGAGGCAAGACAGCCTGGGTTGGTATATGCAACAAGGCGTCGAGAGAAGGGCGACGCACCGGACGTCATAATCGGTACGTTCTTAATCTTTGGATTACCATATACTGCTTTGATTGATGTGGGTTCGACGCATTCGTATGTTGCTAGTAGCATAGTAGAGACCATGAACCTAGACTTTGAGACTACTTCTAGGGAGATGACAGTAATTAGCCCTCTAGGTTACTCTATAGAAGTAAATAAGCTGTATAGGGATATACCCCTAGAACTCCAAGGGGTAGTGTTCGTAGCTGATCTGATAGAACTGCCGTTTGGGGAGTTCGATCTGATTCATGGGATGGATTGGTTGGTAAAGTACCAGGCAAGTTTGGATTGCGCGGCTAAGCGCATGGTTTTGAGAACGATTGAGGGCAAAGAGATTGTAATGATAGGTAATAGAAGAGATTATCTATCCAACGTGGTATCTGCTTTGAAAGCTGAGAAGATGGTCAGGAAGGGCTGTGAGGCATTAATGGTTCGTGTATGTGCTTTGGAGGCTAAGGAGTCTGCTGTAGGGAATGTCTGAACAGTAAAGGAATTTGCTGACGTATTTCCAGAGGAACTTCTGGGACTGCCTCTGGATCGTGAAGTTGAATTTGGCATAAATCTGTTACCCGAAACTGCGCCAGTGTCTATTGCTCCGTATAGGATGGCGCCGAAGGAATTGGTGGAATTGAAGGCTCAGATTCAGGAGTTGTTGGACCGAGGTTTTATTCGGCCAAGTGTTTCGCCTTGGGGAGCGCCGGTACTCTTTGTCAAGAAGAAAAATGGTACAATACGGATGTGTATAGACTACCGCCAGTTGAATAAGCTGATGATAAAAAACAAGTATCCGTTGCCGAGGATAGATGGCTTGTTTAATCAGCTTAAGGGTGCATCGGTTTTCTCAAAGATTGATTTAAGGTTTGGGCATCATCAGCTAAAGGTGAAAGAGGCTGATATCCACAAGACGGCGTTTCGTACTCGGTATGGGCACTACGAGTTTCTAGTAATGCCGTTTGGGTTGACTAATGCGCCAGCAGCATTTATGGACATGATGAACTGGGTATTCCAGCAGTATTTGGATCAGTTTGTCGTGGTATTTATAGACGACATCTTGGTATACTCAATGTCAGAGGAGGAGCATGATGTGCATTTGCGAGTAGTGCTGCAGATTTTAAGGGAAAAATAATTATTTGCCAAGTTTAGTAAGTGCAAGTTCTGGCTTAGAGAGGTGACTTTCTTGGGTCACGTAGTATTAGCTGAGGGGATTAGAGTGGATCCTCGAAAGATTGAGGCAGTGTTGGATTGGAAGCCGCCTAAGTCGCGTGCGTAAAATCGAGTTTTCTAGGTTTGGCAGGGTATTACCGAAGATTTGTAGAGGGATTTTCTTTGATCGCAGCACCGATGACCAAGTTATTGAGGAAAGGAGTTCCATTTGTGTGGTCTGAGAAGCAGCAAGAAAGTTTCGACAAGTTAAAGAAGATTCTGACTGAAGCTCCGATTTTGATCCAGCCTGAGGGAGGAAAAGAATTCACGGTATATTGTGATGCATCACATACTGGCTTGGGATGTGTGCTGATGCAGGAAGGGAAAGTAGTGGCTTATGCATCTCGATAGCTGAGACTGCATGAGGTTAACTATCCAACGCATGACTTGGAATTAGCTGCAGTGGTTTTCGCTTTGAAAATATGGAGACACTACTTGTACGGAGAGAAGTCGATGTCTACACGGATCACAAGAGTCTGAAGTACCTTTTGACCCAGAAGGATTTGAACTTGAGACAGCGCAGATGGATTGAGCTGTTGAAGGACTACGACTGTTCGATTGAGTATCATCCGGGCAAGGCTAACGTGGTGGCGGACGCGTTGAGTCGTAAGGTTGTATCGGACTTGAGAGTGATGTTTGCTCATCTTAGCTTGTATGACGATGGGAGTCTTTTGGCAGAATTACAGGTTAAGCCGACGTAGGTTGAGCAAATTAAGGAGAAACAGTTAGAGGATGCGGGTTTGAAGGCGTGGAGGTTGCAAGTTCAGAATGGTGGTTTAGAGGGTTACAGTTTGTCCAGTGATGGAGTATTGTGTTTTCAAGGGAGAGCTTGTATGCCAAAGGATGTCGAGTTAAGGCAGAGAATTCTTCAGGACGCGCATAGCAGCCCATACGCTATGCATCCTGGAGGTAGCAAGATGTACCGGAATTTACGAGAGCAGTTTTGGTGGCCAGGTCTGAAGCGGGAAGTAACTGAGTTTGTGGGTAAATGTCTGACGTGCCAGCAGGTCAAGGCTGAACATCAGTTGTCGTTAGGTTTGCTTCAGCCGGTAAAGATTCCACAGTTGAAGTGGGAAAGGATCACTATGGACTTTGCCAGTGGATTACCCCTTACGCCTAGTAAGAAAGACTCAGTTTGGGTGATTGTGGATCATTTGACTAAGTCAACTCATTTCATACCGGTAAGGGTTGATTACTCGCTTCAGAAGTTGGCTAAGCTGTATGTAGTAGAGATAGTGAGGTTGCACGGTGTGCCAGTGTCGATCATCTCGGATAGGGATCCCAGATTTACTTCAAGGTTTTGGAAAGCATTGCATCAGGAGTTGGGTACGTGATTGGATTTGATCTGACATTTCATCCACGATCGACGGCATCGGAAAGGGTTATACAAATCTTAGAGGATATGCTGAGGGGCTGTGTTTTGGACTTCAAAGGCAGCTGGGAAGAGTTTCTACCATTAGCTGAGTTTGCGTACAACAATAGTTATCAGACGAGCATTAAGATGGCACCGTATGAGGCGTTGTATGGTAGGAAGTGTCGCACACCTACATGCTAGACAGAGTTGGGTGAGCGTTAGATGTTACGACCAGAGTTGGTTGCAGAGACTAAGGATAAGGTTAGATTGATTCAGGCTCATTTGAAGGAAGCTTCGGACAGGCAGAAGTCATATGCTGATCTCAAGCGGAGGGATATAGAGTTTGCCGTGGGTGACAAGGTCTTTTTGAAGGTCTCACCATGGAAGAAAGTGTTGAGGTTTGGAAGAAAAAGCAAGCTAAGTCCAAGGTTTATTGGGCCGTATAAGGTGTTGAGGCGGGTGGGATCAGTAGCTTACCAGCCCGAGTTGCCAGCAGAGCTGAGTCAGATACACGATGTGTTCCATGTATCCATGCTTAGGCGCTATCATTCAGATCCATCGCATGTCGTAGCAGTGGAGGAGATTGAGGTGAGTCCAGATTTGACCATGGAAGAGGAACTAGTGTAGATTCTAGATTAAGATGTGAAAGTGTTGCGCAAGAAGTCAGTTCCTTTAGTGAAGGTGTTATGGGGAAACCATGGCGTAGAAGAAGCTATGTAGGAACCAGAAGATGTGATGAGACAGCAATACCCTCAACTCTTTTGACCAGGTAATTTTGAGGCCGAAATTATTTTAAGGGGGTAGAACTGTAACATCCTAAAATAGGGGTTCTTGTGTTTGAATTGTTTTGCATGAGTATGGATTGTGGTGTTATTAATTGAGGTGTTTTAGAGGCTAGTTATAAGCCAAAGGTAGGCCCGAGCTGTAGGAAAATTTTTGTTTTTAAGTTTTAGTTAAGGGGAGCTGAAGGAGCTAGGGGTTAAGGGCAATTCGTGGGGGATTTAAGCATAAGAATGGGCTTGGTAAAGTGGCAAGGAGGCGCCACTTAGAGCATTGAGGGTGGCGCCACATGCAGGGAAGGGAGAGCTCAGGTTCAAGCAGTAGAAATCCCATTTTCTGCTTAGCATTTTGACTCCAAAGGGGAAGGAGTTGTGCTCAGCACAAACTCTGTCAGATAAGCTTGGAATAAGTCAAATTAATTTGAATTGGTGACAAGGAGAGAATTTAGGAGTTGAGTATTTCAAACTTATTCGAATTTGTGGTCAGGAGAAATTTGAGGTGTCTGCCGAATTTTGAACTCTTGTTGGCAGATGAGTAATCGGTTGGGAGTCTTGAGGGGAGGGTACCGAATTTCCTTGGGTGCCTAGTTGTGCATTTTCGGCTAGAATAGGCTCTTGTGCACTTAGTGAATCAAAAACCGAAATCTCTTTTTGTTTTTGCACCTGCCGAATCCTCTTGGAAGTAAGGTTCTTTAATTTTATTTTATTTCTTTTTCTTCTTCTCAGTGCTTGGCCAAATCTTCTACTCACCCATCTCTTTTTTTTTTCTTTCTCCTATTCTTGCTCAAAGTCGAAAGCATTCATCTTTCCCTTTCATCTTTTCTTTTCTCCAACCCTTGTGCCGAAATTCTCTCCATCTTCCTTTGCCAAATCCTCCCTCTTCCCTTTCACTTTCTTTTTCTTTCTCTTCCTCCACTCTAGCCGAATCTCCCTTCTTCTTTCTTGTTTTGCTTTGGAAGAATATCAATCAAGCCTAGATCTTCTTTGGGTTCTTCTCTAATCGGTTTTGAAGAAGGGTAAGTGTTGTTGGCCGAATTTCTTTATTCCTTTTCTTTTCTCTCTGTCGACTCTCATGAGAGCAAAAGCTGAATTTCGGCATTTGTTGATAAGTATTGCTAACCACCTATAGGAACCGATTTCTCCTAGGTTCTCCGGGATTTTTGATGTGATAAATCGAGCACTTTATTCTCGCCAATCAATTCAATTGTAAGCGGTGGTAAGGATCTATGTCAGTTCAGTCTTTCCATAAGATATTTGAAAAGCCGAAGGCTATTGAAAATGAGTGTTAATGATTGCCGATTGTAGAAGAAGGTTCAATCTCACGTACTTTGGGTGGTGGCTAGTAGTCGAGGAGCATTAAGGTAAGGTTTGGGGTTCCATGCGTTAATCCTTCGGGATTTATTGGTGTGGCCGAATGGCCTTCTTACTGATTTTGGGTTTGGCCGAATGTAGGACAAAAAGGGATCTAGTGCAGTAGATCGGGTCTTCGGGATTCAGTGGTTGCGTTAGTAACAGGTGTGTAACTTACAGACTTTATAACGTGGTAAATATGTTAATAACTTAAATATGTTAAAAGCTGAAAACTGTGTAGATCTTGACATGATACCTCGTGGGTATGAGTAAGGATTCGTGTAAGTCCGTTTCGATATGATTTTGCTATGTGATGCTTAATACCATGATCTATGATATATTTGCTATATGTTTCATATTAAAGCATGATGGCATGATTTGTACATGTAATGCCTTGTTATGGGTGATATGAGTGGAGGGGGAAGTTTGATATCCTTGACTTTGGGTCACCAGTGGTTTGGTACCACAGTTAATTTCGTGACTTTGGGTCACCAGAGGTTTGGCACCTCATAGCGACTCGTCCCAGTGGCTTAGCACCACAGTGGGTTGGCCCCATAGTTGATATATCAGGATTGTCGCCAGTGATTTGGTATCACAACGTGGGTTGGCCCCACACTTGGATTATTGATATTTGTAACTTTAGGTCACCAGAGGTTTGGCACCTCATAGCGACTCGTCCCAGTGGCTTAGCACCACAGTGGGTTGGCCCCACATTTGATATGACGGGATTGTCGCCAATGATTTGGTATCACAACGTGGGTTGGCCCCACAGATGGATTATTCGTGACTTTGGGTCATCAGTGGTTTGGCACCACATTATTATTGGATATCAGTGACTTTGGGTCACCAGTGGTTTGGCACCACCAGTGGTTTGGTACCACACGGGGTAGAAACGGAGTTATGGTTGGCTAGGTTTGGGTGCATGATATATTGCTTGGTTATGATTTGTAAAAGCATGTTGCATTAACCGGGAGGGGGATTATACACTGAGTCTTGGTGACTCACCTTCTCCCTTATCTTTTTAGGTGATTCGTAGATGCGGATGAGGAGCCGAACGGATTCGAGGTGGCCATGCATGAAATACATTTGGTTTTACATGGACTTGATTTGGGTATTTCTTTTAAATTTTGGTTTTTTTTTATTTGGGTTTGTAATAAGGCCTTTAAATTATGTTTTGGATTATTTTATATGTTTTAGATTTTCAAATATGGCAAAGTAAATTACTTGTATGATTTAATAACTTGAACTCAAGGTTTTCTAAACTATAATACGCAATGGTTTTCAAAACTTTACCATCGGGTAATACAAATCACCTGATAATAATGATTTTCAAACTTAAGTTTTCCACACTCAATTCCAACGATTTCTAAATAACTAAAATTAATTCACTCGAGTTTTACTATAAACGTTTCCTAATGTATAGATCGACAAATGAGTTTTAAAGGACTTGTTTTCGGGATTTCAAAGTAACCTAACTAAACATGCACCTAATTTCTGTAAACATAATACAACAAAGAGTTTTCACTAAAATTTTACCGATAACTTTTTTTTTCGAAACGTTTTCATCCTGTGACATGCCGGATTCGGTCGTGGTGTGTTGACCGGGTTTGGGGTGTTACAATAAAGAATAAGTATCCTTTATCGAGAATTGATGATTTGTTTGATTAGTTGAAAGGAGCAATAGTGATTTCAAAAATTGATTTGAGGTCTGGTTATTATCAGTTGCGAGTAAAAGATTCGGATGTGCCGAAAACTGCATTCAAAACAAGTTACAGGCATTATGAATTTCTTGTTATGCCTTTTAGATTAACTAATGCTCTTACAGTTTTTATGGATTTGATGAATCAAATTTTTAGACCGTATTTAGACATATTTATTTTTGTATTCATTGATGACATTCTGATTTATTCACAAGATGAGTCTGAGCATGCCGAGCATTTGAGAATTGTATTACAAACCTTGAGAGACAAGCAACAATTTGCTAAATTCAGCAAATGTGAGTTTTGGCTTCGAGAGGTCAGATTTTTAGGACATATTGTTTCAGCGGAAGGTATACGAGTTGATCCGAGCAAGATTCAACAGTTGTTGAGTTGAAACCACCAAGCTTTCTGGGATTAGCTGGCTGCTATCGCCGTTTTATAAAAGGATTCTCGATGATTGCTACACCGATGACTAGATTACTACAAAAAGATGTGAAATTCGAGTGGTCTGAAAAATGTCAACAAATTTTTGATCAGTTGAAAGCATTACTAACTGAGGCACCAGTTTTGGTTCAAACTGAGTCGGGTAAAGAGTTTGTGATTTTCAGTGACGCGTCATTGAACGGTTTGGGTTATGTTTTGATGCAAGAGGGAAAGTGATAGCTTATGCTTCCCAACAGTTGAAACCATATGGAAAGAATTATTTGACGCACGATTTAGAGTTGGCCGCTATTGTTTTCGCATTGAAAATTTGGCGACATCATTTAGACGGATATCTTTACAAATCACAAGAGCTTGAAGTATATAATGACTCAGAAAGATTTGAATTTGCGTCAACGAAGATGGCTCAAGCTGTTGAAAGACTATGAGTTAGTGATTGATTATCATCCGGGAAAGGCAAATGTAGTCGCGGATGCTCTGAGAAGAAAATATTTATTTCCCTTGTAAGCAATACTGTATATAATGATGGTGCGATTTTAGTTGAGTTAAAAGCTAAACCGGTATTTCTTCAACAATTTTGTGAAACTCAAAAGTGTGATATCGAGTTGCAACCTAAAAAGGTGCAGTGCGACTTGACTAGTGATTAAAACTATCAGATCAGATCAGATGATTGTTTAATGTTTCGAGGTAGAATTTGAGTACCAAAGAATTCTGAGCTTATTCAGAAAATTCTACATGAAACACACAGTGGTTGTTTATCTGTTCACCCGGGGAGTACTAAAATGTACAATGATTTGAAACAGTTGTATTGGTGGTCGGGCATGAAACGAGAGATTTTAGAGTTTGTGTCGAAATGTTTGGTTTGTCCGCAAGTTAAAGCTGAACATCAAGTGCCTTGGGATTACCACAACCAGTAATGACACCTGAGGGGAAATAGGATAGAGTTACTATGGATTTCATATCGGGTTTTCCCTTGTCTTCGAAAAAGAAAGATGCTATTTGGGTTGTCGTTGATCGATTGATGAAATCAACACATTTTAGTCCAGTACGTACTGACTATTCACTTGATAAATTGGTTGAATTGTACATTTCTGATATTGTTAGATTGCACGGGGTGCCAGTTTTGATTATTTCTGTAACATCTCGGTTTTAGTCAAAGAGGAACAGTGGTTTTGGGACCACAAATTCGAAGTCAAAATATTTATTTTATTATTATTTTAATATTTACAGCATTATAGTATGCCATGTGTGAAAGTTTCGTGAATTAATTTTATCGTTTGGTTGGTTAATTTGATAAAAAGGACTAAATCGCGTAAATTGCAAAAGTTTGTTCTATTAGCTAATGATGTCTAATAGCTATAGAACCTTAAAGTTTAGGTCCTTAAGTGGTAAATATACCATTAGTTGGTTAGTGGATGTTAATGGTTTGGCATAAATGATATTTTGCTTTAATTTTAAGGGCAAATAGGTAAAATAGCTAATAAATGATAATAATTAAAACAAAAACATAAAATTTCCATCCATGCATCTTCCTTAGCTGAAATTGTGAAAGATGAATAGCCATGGTTAGGTTTTCATTCGGCCAAGCTCTATTAGCTCATTAAGGTATGATTTTTGCCTCGTTTTTAATTATTTTTATGTTTTTGATATTGTTGCAGTTAGTACTAGCTAGCCCAGGGACTAATTTGAAAAATTGTTAATGATTTTGAATCTTCCCATTGATGAATATGTATGATTTTTGATGTTTAATGTTGAATTATGAAAGCTTGATGATAGTTATACATGTTTTGTTAAGTGATTTTTGATGAAAATGCATAATTGGGATTAAATTGTGAAATGTGCAAATTGTGTGGTTGAAATGTAAAATAAATGAAAGTTTTAGACTGCTAGGGACCTATATATAATTCGTCCAAGCATGGGTTTTGTTGAATTGTGTGAATTTTGTGTATTTGTGAAATAGGGACTAAATTGATTAAATGTGAAAGTTTATGAACTACATGAAAAAAGGCCCAAATGTGTATTTTTGGAGTTAATTGAATGAGTAGATGAAATAAATTAATACTGAATTCATATAGATCAAGAAAGAAAGAATTCAAATTTAGATCGGGAGAAAAGTAAGGTTATCGAGTAGTTGACCCAATCCGTCAATTTTGAATACGAGTTAAGTTCGTATATGATGATTACATTATAAATGTATGTTAAAATGCTTTAATATTGCATAAATTGTTAAAACGGGATTATGGATAATGTATGAATTGTGAAAATGACTTTACGGATGCATTCGATGATAGAAACGAAAAGTGTGAAAGCCTGATTGAACCTTAAGAATAGTTTTGGATACTATTGACATGTTAGTAAGTGATACGTTGAGTTGGCTTCGGGCCATGATATTAGCACTTTGGGTGCATATTTTACTGATTTGGCTTCGGGCCATGCATATCGGATGATTTGGCTTCGGGCCATGATAATAGTTCTTCGGATAAGTTACCTTAATTTTGTTACGGGCCATGGTATAGGTACTTATCGTACGAGAATCCTAAGTATCTGATTTCTACTCCAAATGGTTTAACGGGTAAAAGAATGACGTGGTTGAGAAAAAAGTTAGTACGAGGCGATACAGGTACGTACAAAACCTATTCGATATTAAATAGTGAAAGTTTGATGAGTTTGTATCTGATCATGTTTTGAGACATGAGAAAGGTTTATAGTTAATGTGTATATGGTTTTTTCATGTGTAATTGGTTGATTTGCATTTATTCGATGAAATAAGTTATTCATATACGAGCTTACTAAGCTATGAAGCTTACTTCGTGTTATTTTTCTATGTTTTATATTGAATCAAGGCTAGTTCAGATCTGGGAATTGTCGGGAACATCATCGCATTATCAAACATCTAGGTTGGTTCTTTTGGATTATACATTTATGGTATATGGCATGTATAGGTTAGATGTGGTATTTTGGTTGTGATTATAGCAATGAGATATGGCTTGTAAATGTATATGTTTTGGTTTGTATATATAGCCATGAGTGATGGCTTATTTTGGTATGTTTGGTATGAATGTGGTTATGGTTTTATAGTTGCTCAAATGGTTAATTGATTTGTGGAGTATAAATGCTTGAGAAATGCCTTGATGAGGTATGATTTTAGATGTTGTGTTGGTTATTTATAGGGTAAGTTATGTATGTGTGAATTATGGTAAATGAACCATATTGTTTGATATTGTTTTGGCATGTATTTGGCTTAGTAAATGGTAGTGATTTGAGAATTGGAATAGATGAGATTATAATGGTATGAATTGTGCATTTGATTGATGATTTTGGATGCCTAATTGTATGATGAAATGGTACCATTTTGCCTTGCGTAGGTACATTGAAGTTGAGGTGGCAAATTGGCCTTGCAAATGGCCTATTTTTGTCCACACGGATAGAGACATAGGCATGTGTCTCAGCCGTGTGTGACACACGGTCATGCTACACTGCCTTGTGTCCCTTGGTGTTGAAATTGAATTGAAGTCCATAAGCTCCACACAGTCTCACACAGGGGCGTGTGACTGGCTGTGTGGTACAAGTCAGTACACCCTCTAATTGGCACACAGCCTAGCACATGGGCATGTGACTTGGCCGTGTTGCATAAGTCAGTATACCCCCTAATTGGCACACAGCCTAGCACATGGGCATGTGACTTGGCCGTGTTGCATAAGTCAGTATACCCTTCAGGTTTGGCATGGCCTAGCACACGACCTGGCACACGGGCATGTGTGGCCACTTTGAAGGGCACACGGGCTAGACACATGGGCGTGTGGTTGGCCGTGTGACCCAAGTTAGTATGTATGCCATGTTTCCACACGGTCTGAGACACGACAATATCTGGAGCCGTGTGAGGCACACGGTCTGTTCATATAGGCGTGTGACCCCGTATGGTTGAAATTTTTCTAGGTTTCCAAATTTTTTTGTATGTTATCGGTTTAATCCTGAACCACTTCTAAAGCATGTTTAAGGCCTCATAGGCCCTTATAAGGGACAATGCAATTTTGTTGAATGATTTATGAGAATGAATGCTTTATGTTTGAAAATGTATGCTATATATTGTGAATTGATCGATAATATCTCGTAACCCTACTTTGGCGGTAGATATGGGTTAGGGTGTTACAATTTCGGGTAGTGATCCGAGGTTTTCGTCGTGATTTTAGAAGAAATTGCAAGAAGCTCTAGTACGAGGTTGAAATTTAGTACCGCATTTCATTCGCAAACCAACAGTCAGTCTGAGAGAGTAATTCAGATTCTCGAAGATCTGCTTCGTTGTTGTGTTTTAGAATTTGAAGGCAATTGAGAGAAATTTTTGTCGTTGGTTGAGTTTGCGTATAACAACAGTTTTCAATCGAGCATAAAGATGGCACCGTATGAAGCTTTGTATGGTCACAAATACCGAACTCCATTGCATTGGACCGAGCTTAGTGAGAAAAATATTCACGGGGTTGATTTGATCAGAGAGACTGAAGAGAAAGTAAAAATAATTCGCGACAGTCTGAAAGCAGCTTGAGTCTGCAATTTCAAATCGGTGACAAAGTATTTCTAAAAGTATCTCCATGGAAGAAACTTCTTCGATTTGGTTCCAAAGGCAAATTGAGTCTGCAATTCATTGGGCCGTATGAGATCATTGAAAGAATAGGGCCAGTAGCATATCGACTAGCGTTACCATTATAATTAGAAAAGATCCACAATGTGTTTCATGCGCTGATGTTACGCCGATAAAGATCAGATCTATCACACGTAATGGAAGAGATTGAGATTCAACCTGATATGACGTATAACAAAAACCCGATTAGAATTTTAGCTCGAGATGTTAAAAAGTTAAGAAATAAATGTATAGCTTTGGTGAAGGTTTTGTGGCAACGACACGGTGTCGAAGAGGCTACGTGAGAACTCAAGAAAGCTATGAGAAAATAGTACCCTAACCTCTTTCTGGTAAGATTTTCGGGGAGGAAAATTCCTAAAGGGGAGAGTTGTAACAGCCTGTTTTTAGTCAAATCAGAACAATGATTTTGGTACCACAAATGCGAGGTCAAAATATTTATTTTATTATTATTTTAATGTCTACAGCATGATAGTATGTTTGTGTGAAGTTTTTGTTAAGAAATTTTATCGTTTGAGTGCTTAATTTGATAAAAAAGACTAAATCGCGTAAAGTGTAAAATTTGTGTTCTATTAGTTAAAGGTATCTAATAGCTATGAATTATTAAAGTGAAGGTCCTTATGTGGTAATTGAACCATTGTTAATGTGGGTGGACATTTATGGACATATATTATGTTAATTTTGAATATATTTTGATCAAGAAAGGCAAAATACGAATTTAGATCGGGAAAAGAACAAAGTTTCAGATTAATCGACTTAATTCACCGTTTTTGCATTCGAGGTAAGTTCGTATGTAATAAACATTGTTATATTTGTGTTTTAAATGCTTTGATATTGAATAAATTTTGATTACGACATTGCGGACATATTCGACGACAATTCGGCAAGTGAGAAATCTAGGTTGAACCTTAGGAATAGATTAGGATATGAATGACATGTCATTAAGGGTTACATTGTGATTGTCTACTGGTCCGTACATCTTACCGGTGGCTAAGTTATCCAGCATGTGTTGCGGATTCTCATTAGATTGTGTGAGCAGCACCGTGTAGCTACGTCATGACCGTCAGCTTGTGTGAGCAGACCCGTTATAGCTCGAGAATGAGCATCATTGAGATAACTTTGACTATGCATTGGCACTTAGTGTGCAAGTGTAACACCCTAAACCAAGTCAAAATGCTACGACCCTAAACCAAGTCAAAATGCTACGACCGAATCTGGCATGTCACAGGGAAGAAAACATTTATTTGAAACCCGAGTTAACATCTTGAGTTGGAAAAATCTTTGGTTTTATAAAAATAGAGTTCGTATTGAATGATCATTTGAAAACAACTTTGAGTTTTAGTTTGAAAAAGTTGAGTTGCCTTGTTATTAAATACCCAAATGTTATTACCCAATTATAAAAATCTTGAAAAATCTCGAAGTTCATTAAACTTTGGAAAACCGTCCATTTGAAGTAGTTTATTCGGCATGCCTTAGTGATCAAAATAAAATAAAAGTAAATTAACCAAAATAAATAAATCCAAGTTAAAATTTAGATGGCCTTATTACATTACCCAAAATCTAACTTAAAATAAAATAAATCTGAAATAGCGATCTAAAATAAAAATCGGAATATCATGCATGGCCACCTCGAGTCCACCTCGACTCCCTATCCGCGATCTAAAAATTACCTGCAAAAATTAACGGAAGGGGTGAGTCACCGAGACTCAATGTGTAAATCCCCGTCCACAAGATTTAGGGCTCTCACACAGATTCATATGCGAAATATGTATGTCATACAACCCAACCCACCTAGATATCCATCCGCACCTCCTGTGTCTACCCAATATCTGTGGCACCTAGCCACTGGTGGTACCTAACCGCTGGTGGTTCCAAACCACTGGTGACAAAAGTCACAATTAATAATATGTGGGGCCAACCCACTTGTGGTACCTAGCCACTGGTGACAATCCCTTATCTCGATATGTGGAGCCAACCCACTGTGGTGCCAAACCACTGGGACGAGTCACAGAAATAATATATATGTGGTACCTAACCACTGGTGGTTCCAAACCACTGAGACTTAGTCACAGAATATTGATATGTGGGGCCAACCCACTTGTGGTACCTAACCACTAGTGACAGTCTGCAAGATCACATTTCCTCCCTCTTCTCATCATAACCCATTCTCATGTACATGCTTTACCAAGATCGTATGATCATGCTTAACGCTTTAAATAACATGACACATTCAGGTTTCAATATATACATTTATCGATAGCAACCATAACAGACTTACCTGGAGTCCTCACTTTTACCCACAATGGTAACTTAGTGATCCTTACCATCACTTTGGCTTTGGCCATACATAGATAATAACATATTTAATATATAAAGTGTGTAAGAGTTACACACCTGATAACACGTAACACAATACTTTCTACGTCGACACTCTCATTGACAGGAACTACCGCTATCTGCCTACTACTCTGCTCAGACGCTGGCCCACAACCCGGTGGCCAATCCCGAACTGCTGACACTGCTCGCTTCTTAAACTTAGAGGCTGGGTTTACAGGTCCAACCCCTCCCTTAGAATCGCTAACATTTGAGTCCATAAACAACCTTGGTCACTAGACCAGATTAAAGCAGTGAAACCGAATCAAAAGAGATTAACACTCAAAGCTAAGACCCTTACCTAAATCGACAATCCCAAAGTTTTAGACATGATCCACAAGCCAAACGAATCCCGGAGATCTCCAAAAGAATGCGACACCGCTTCAACCTATATTTGACCAAGCAACCAACCATTACGCCAAGTAGCCATTCGGCTTTGGCATGAAAACCCGAAAGAGAGATAACGAAATGAGAGAAATCACCCCTTATCTTAACTCAACAGATTCGATCAACACCTAGGAAGAATCGGCACCACACTACCCTAGAGAAGATTCGGCAAAGGCTAAAGGTAAAAGAGAATCAAATAGAAAAGCTGAAAATAGAAATAAAGATCCTCAAACGGAGACTTAAGAGTTTCGACTTTTAGGGAAAAATTAAGTAGGGAATGGGAGTTTTGAGGTTTCGATTTTGAGAGTACACAAATAGGGAAGGAGAAAGATGAGAAACAGGTTTTGGCTCTTAGGGAGATTGAGAGAAAACGCAAGAAAGAATGGCTAGGAGATTCGACTATGGAGAAAGAAAGTATGGGCAAGGGGTATTCGGCTCTTAAAAGAAACTGGAGATGAGAAGAGAGTTAGAGAGTTTCGGCCCTCAAGAAGAAATTGAGAGAAGAGAGAAAAACCAAAATGGAAGGAGGGTTCGGCTTTGATGTTATTGGCAAAGAGAATGAACAAAAATGATGAGTAAAGAGTAATGTAGGTTTTTGCCAAACACCAAAAAGTAGAAAAAGAAGAAGAGGCTTAGGAGACAATTCGGTTTTGGTATTTGAGAGGAAAGAAAGAATATAAGCCAAGAGTGTGGGAGTGATTCAGTTCCGGCACAAAAGAAATGAGAGGGAAAAAGACCCTAGGTGCTCCCTAACTAGCTGAATATTCAACACCCCAAAGGCTAACACCAACAATCGGCCACCCCCTAAGCTACACCCAAAAACCGAATGCCCAACCCCTTCTAACTCCTTTCAAATTCGGCTAACACTCACCCCTCTTTAATCCCTTCTTTTCCTCCTTGTTTTTCTCCTGATCACACATTCAAACTTGTTTGAATGCTTCAAACTCCTTGAATTGCTCTCCTCCACTTATTCAAAGGTGTTGACCCCCTTCAACACTCATCCACCAGAGTCCCAGCTGAGTGCAACTCTCCCTTGCTTTGGCGTCAAAAAGAAATCCCCAAAAGGGAATTCCCGTAGCTCGAACCAAGTCCCTGCCAGCTTCCCTGAGGTGTCATTTCCTTGAGCTTCAAGTGGCGCCTCCTTGCCACTTTGCTAAAGCACTTCTTGGTGTCATCCAACATAGACCAAATCCCTTAAGGCCCAATTCAGCTAGCTTCCCTTAAAAGTGCTCAAAAAGCAAATTTCCATCAAGACTCCGGCTTACCCCTAACTCATTCCTGGACCCTGAAGTACCCTAAACTAGCATGACAAACATAGTATTCACATAAAAACACATAAAATGCAAAGGCCCCAATTCAGGATGTTATAGCAAGATTCATTGAAATAGCTTCGGCTATGTATTTGTACTTAGGGTGTGAGTTTCCCGAGTATCTGATTTTATTCCAAATGGTTAAACAGGTATAATGAAGATGTGAATTGGTGAGAAATAGATACGTATCTGTACAGGTATATACAGAAAACTATATAAGCATTGAAGCAATAGAAGTTGTGAGTTTATGATCAATTATATGGTAGAATTTATGTTAACCACTTGGTTAAAAGTATTGTTGTATGTGAGATTTTCTTATTATTTCATACGAGCTTACTAAGTTTTATAACTTACATTGTTTATTTTTCTATATTTTATAGTGAAATCAAAGCTAGCTCATATTCGCGAATCGTCGGAGACTTCATCACACTATCCAACTATCACTTTGGTACTTTTGAATCTAAGTTTATGGATATATGGCATGTATAGGATTATGGTTATTTTTGATATATAGTTTGGTAATAAATTTAGTCATTTGAAATGGCTTGTAAATATTAATGTTTTTGTTTTATATATAGCCATGAGAGTTAGCTTAATTTGGTTGATTTGGTTGTGTATTCATATGTGCATATGGCTTTGGTTATGTGTTTATTGATGGATATGTGATGCTTGATCATAATTGGTAATTAGGGATACTAAATGGTTGAGATATGAGATTTGATATGTTTGAATTATAGGTAAAATAATGCGCGTTTGAAATGTAACCACATTGATGATTTAAGAATGTGATAATTTGGTATAAATTGAATGGCATATTGTGATATTGTGTGCCTCGTATTTGTTGCTATTGAACTGGTATAAATGATGCTTGGTTGAGGTTAATAGAATGCCTATTTTTATGCCATGAATTGTGCTATTTTTTTTGGTAGAGGTATATGCAAATTGGGTGGCAAAATGGCTTGGTAAATAGCCAATTTTTGTCCAATCGGGCAGAGACACGGGCGTGTGTCTCAGCCGTGTGTGACACGCGGTTAGGTTACATGGTCGTGTGTCCCATGGTGTTGAATTAAAAATCAAGCAGTATGCTCTACATGGCCCAGCACACGAGCGTGTGATTGGTCGTGTGGCATAATTCAGTATACCCTACAGGTTTGGCATGGCCTGGCACATGGACGTGTGGGGCCATTTCGAAAGGGCACACGGGCGTATGGTTGGTCGTGTAACTGAAGCTAGGGAATTACATGAGGTCGGACACGGGCTGGGACACGGCCATGTGATCCCATTTCAAATGTCCATATGGCTTGTGACACGGGCAACATGGGCGTGTGCCCTCCGTAGTTTGAAAATTTTTCTAAGTTTTGTAAAAATTTCTTGAGTTATCGGATTAGTCTCGAATCACTCCAAATGCATATTTTGGGCCTTGTAGGCTCCTATTAGGGATGATGTGGATGAAGTTGAATGATGATTATTTGGAACTTGAAAATCCATGTCAATTGTGTGTTTAATTATATAGTAAGTCTGGTAAGCCTCCGTAGCCCTTTTCTGGCATTGAATCGGTGGGGGGTGTTACAATGTAACTATCTGACTTGGGTCACACGGCCTTGTCTCAGGCCGTGTGCCCGTCCATTTGAATCCTACACCTAACATATTAGGGCCCTTCGCCCGTGTGTGACACACGGCCGTGTGACAGCCCGTGTGTACCCAAAAGTGACCAAAATCATGCTCACTTTTCATCCAATTACATAGGCACCTTCATTACACATTATCACAAGACTATAACCACACCTAAATACAACCAAAATATACTAATTTCAACCAACTAAGATCAAAACCAAGTTTCATATATAAAGATACAAAATAATGCTCATACCCAAACATTATCATTTCATATCACCAACAAGTCAAAACATACACACCAACAAATCTATATCAATCTCATTATACCATAATTAAACATGATACTTACCATTCCTTGGACAAAAACTCAAGCTTAACTTCGAGTTTAATAAGCATACCATATAAGGCTACCATTCCATAACATCAAACATGCCAAAACACCACACATAGCTGAAAACATTACAACATAATCATTTACCCTATTACATGCCATATAATCAAAATGTTTACAAAATTTACCAAAGAGTCCTCGGGATAGTGTGATTTTGTGAGTAGATCTGATCTCTCGATCACAAAAAAAAAATGTATAATCAACAAACAAAAGACAAGGCAAAAATAAGTTTACTTGAAGCTTAGTAAGTTCGCTAAATTAAACGACAAATTTTACCATATTAACTTAATAAATCAAATTATCATATTAAATAACGAAATTCCTGTCCAACATAGCTCATAGCAAGTGAGAATTACACAATACATTAATTCACATCACATTCCCAGTCATCGCATTAATAACATCCAATCTCAGGTAATCAGAGGGTATCACTCATTCGAGTTAATTTCAGAGTTTTGACCGGCTCTCGATGTTGCTTACACAAGTTGTAGAGAATCCGCAACAAATGCAGGATCTCAAGCCATCATTACCATCTGTATCACCAGAACATAGTACTTGCCAAATGATCGTTGTAAATCAGAGCTTTAAAATTTATAAAAGAATGATCGAACCTGGAAACTAACTCTGACAACGATTAAAGGCAAGTGTACCTATCGAACAGTAGTATAGCTTAGGCAAGACCGGATATCGAACCCAAAGGAACTAAAAGTACTAATACTAACTTTCTTTTTATTATTTAGCCTTAAAAATAAAGTGAAGTTTGTTTTAAACTATATTGACGAAGACTAAGCTAAGGATAAAGACAAAAAGAACAAATTGGGAAATAACTTGGAGAAAAACTCAATTGATCACGATGATACCCTCAGGAAGAATCCACCTAGACTTCACTTGTTATCTAACCTTTAATCATATGATTTATTTACTTAACTTGATCCGTAGGACTCCTTAACCTATATTAAACCCTCTCTCGAGGCGAATAACATCTAACCCTAGGTTAATTAGTGGAACTCTCGTTCGCTTATAATAACCCCCTAGGATAGCAGTAAATCGATCAATAGATTCTCATATTAGGTTGCACACTAGTCCGGCAAAATCTCGTAACCATATCTCTAGGCTTTCGATCAACTCCGCTTAATTACGCTAGATCTACTCTTAAGCAGGGTCTATTCCTCCTCCACCTAAGCACATCAGATTTGGATTAGGCATGCATAATTAAGAAAAAACTAAGTATTTGTCATAAAATTTAGAAATCAAATAACAAGATTCATCTAGGTTTCATCCCTTTTAGGTATCTGAGGGGTTTAGTTCATAACTAAACAAGAAAACATCTCAAGAGAAAAGATAAAACAAAACATAAGAAATCCCTAAAACTCCCTGAAGGAATTGAAGGAGAATTTCACCGTATTGACTATAATTCCGGTTCTTGGGATGGATCAACTGGCTAACTTCAAGCGTTTCCCACAATTCTGACCTCTTCGGCTTGGCTCCTTGGCCTAGCTCGCCTCAAGTTTCGGCTTCTGCTGAACTCCCCTTTCAAGTTGCCCCATTGGGTGTTTATATAGACTTTGAGATGCCTTACTTGGCCCCTAAGTATCCTAATTTAAGTAGAATTCCTAATAGGGTGTTTGAATAGGCTTTGGAATGTGTTTCTTTGCCTCCAAGTATCCTTTCCCGAATGTAATTGCTCTTTCCAGCGAGAGGGACATGGCCATGGCACACGCCCGTGTGAATCGTGGCCAGGCCGTGTTTGGACTTTTAATGAGGCACAGTCGTGTTTATTGGGGTCCAGGCTGTGTTCTAGTAATTTAATGAGCCACGACCGTGTGGCTTGAAGTCTAGGCGGTGTTGATTTCATGAATTGGCCCATTTGGCCCATTTTAAGCCCATTTTACGTTCTTTTCATCCGTAGGTGCTTTCCTGAGTATAAGTCATGAAAAGAAAGGATTAAGAGCACCTTTTTACATAAATCGAGGCTTAAATTATCCAAAAGCATGCTAAATGTGGGCCTAAAATATGTTATAATTGCGGTTTATCACTAAATAATCACTGGCTCATGATGCTGCTCACACAAGCTATAGAGATTACGCAACACATGCGAAATCTTAACCATCATTGCGGTCTGTATCATTGACTCAAGGCCTGATAGTTAATATTCATATTCATTTATCTTGTAATCTCCAACCAGTCCATAGTTAAGTATAACATTAAATATAATCATAATTAACATGAAATATATAGATATAATATAGAAATAACGGTACGAACTTACAGGACAAATTTGCAGTAACGACTCAAGTATGGGGGTTACTCAGCAACTTTTTTTTTCGCGATTGTCAACATGTTCTTGATCTAAAATAAAAATTCCATTCAATTAACTAAATCAATAGAAAAATTAAATCATTTTATGCAATTAAGTCCCTTTTTGTCATTTTACAAAATTATCCTCAACTTTTCACTTTCATTCAATTTAGTACCTAAGCCCCAAAACATGCAAATTAACTATTTTTTTTAAATCCAAGCTTAGCCTAATATTCAATGACCTCAATACATCCCATATTTGCAATTATTTCTTATCTAGTCCTTGTAATTTTATCTTTTTAACAATTTAATCCTTAAACATGAAAATAATCAAAAACTACGTTACAAAATAGTCATATCTAACAACCATAATCAATAATCTTCCATAAAATTTCAAGAATGACTCAAACTCAACAATGGTACAACTCAAAACATTTAACAGTTTCACAAAATAGTCCTCAGATTAGCTAGATTAAGCTAATACAAGCTCAGAAACATGAAAATTACTAAAAACAGGCTAAGTTTCACTTATCGATTTAAAATTTAAAATTTCAAGCATGAAAAACCCTAGATTTAGCTTTGTTGTCATGGAGAAAATGAGTAGAAAAGCAGAAAATAAAAATATCACCTTAATTTATCTTTAAATTAATATTAGAGCCCACGTGGCCCAGCCCGAAGGCCCGTCCGAAAAATGGGCGGGTTCGGGTAAAAATCTAGGCCCGAAAAACGGGCTTAGGCAGAAAAATGAGGCCCGATTAAAAAACGAGCTGGGCCTCGGGTAAGAATTTCTTGGCCCGGACCCGGCCCGGCCCGAAGTATATTAAATATTTTTTAATCTTTACCTTTACCTTTCATAGTTTCATAACCATGGCTCCTGCGTTACCACTTACCAGCCCTCTCCACCTCCGGTCCAGTCTTCTGACTTTAGCTCAACTCCGATCCAGCAGTCTCCAAGTCCGATCCACTGCCACAACAACACAGTAAGCTGTAACTTACAGCTTATTCTCCTTCTTCTTCTTCTTTTTTGCTTTAAAATGTTGGTTATTTCCTTTATTGCTTCTGTTCTGTATCTTTCATTTTATTAGATTTTTTAACTTTTCTGTTTGATTATCTTGGTGATGGTTCATGGCCTGAACTTGGTTAGATGGTTTCTAATTAATAACCAACTAGAAGCCATCAAAAATATTTTTTCTTTTTTCTTCTTTTGCTTTAGCTGTTGTGGGGTTTTGTTTTCTTTCTATTTCTTATATACAAAATATAAAGTATGACACTTTACTCATTATTCTACCCTGGGTCCCTGGCCTACGTCTTTACTTGAATGGTTCTAGTGATGCTTAACACCATAGCTCTCAATTAATCATTTTAGGCACCTGTGGGCTTAGAAAATAAGATATTGAAAATGGGTTTTCAAAGGAAATAGCAAATACTAGGTTAAAACATTAATACCAGTCTTTCTTTTGGTATGGCTTTAGTGTTTTGAAGTTTTCGATATTCTCTTTGTTGGGTATAAAAAATGTACTCTTTTTTTCCCTACAGCTAGGAATAGGAGAATCTCTAAATATTTTTTCCTATCTCGTTTTAAGTCATCTAATCTGGTTCATGAAAGTGACGAGAAACTCTCTTTGTTACCTAAGAAAGCTGCAACTACAACTCACTAAAACTTGTTCTCTTGTCTTGTAATATTTTTTTTTACTGAAGTTTCCAGAAAAAAAGAAAAAGAAATTTCAGAAAACTGCTTTATTTTTATTTTTTTATAATCTGACTTGCTGATTATAGCAGCATATAATTATTGCTCACACGATTTTAGATTTTTAAATATAAATGTTTTATGAAACACCCCAGACCCGGCCCACGAGCCTTGACCGGATCTGGTATGTTCCCCGAAGTAAACCGATTCAAAATTCTTTTGTTACTTTGGAAAAACTGTGTGTTTTGAAGAAAGTTTGTTTGTGGGTTGGGCTTGAGTTGAAAACAAGCTTGTTTTATATTGGAAACCCATTTATTTTAGGTGGCAAAATATTTGGAGTTTATTTTAAATGAAATTAACTTAATCTTTAATAAATAAAGTTTCGTAACATAATAAATAAAATAGTAATAAAATAGTGCACTATGGCCTTATTACATCAAATTAAAACCCAAAATAAAATTCAAGGTATTTAGAAATAAAAGAAAGTCCGGAATAAAATAAAATCTAAATTTTCGCATGGCCACCCCTAAGCTTCTGCCGACCGGGTCCATCACTGATCATCACTTGAAAAAAATATTCCCCAACGGGGTGAGTCAACCAGACTCAATGTGTACACAACACTAAATCATAATAGAATCAGGCATAACAAATATTACACATTCATATCATAGCATACATATTATGATGCATTCCCAAACCCAAACCTAATAAGCCATCCGCTACACTCCCCCATACCAACCTGTACACCGTGGGGACTACTAAGTCGACCCTCCTTCCGCTACACTCCATATCGCGGTCTTAGGTCACCGCATTTGTGGTCTTAGGTCACCACATTCAGATATCGCGGTCTTAGGTCACCGCATTCAGATTACTGTGGTCTTAGGTCACCACATTCAGATACCACGGTCTTAGGTCACTGTGTTCGTGGTCTTAGGTCACCACATTCAGATATCGCGGTCTTAGGTCACCGTGATTCGGACATCGTGGTCTTGGGTCACCACATTCGATACCACGGTCTTAGGTCACCGTGTTCGTGATCTTAGGTCACCACATTCGGATATCGCGGTCTTAGGTCACGCATGATTCGTAATACATCGTGGTCTTAGGTCACCACATTCAGATACCACGGTCTTAGGTCACCGTGTTCGTGGTCTTAGGTCACCACATTCAGATATCACGGTCTTAGGTCACCGTGTTCGTGGTCTTAGGTCACCACATTCACTTCCCCTTTCAATAACCCATATGCCCCAAATCATATATTATGCATTAATATGCCAATTTTCACATTCTTATAACTTTTCACATGTTAAAAATAACATATTTCATAATCCTAATAGGAGTAGGAAACGTACCTGAGTACTTTGTACCATTGTACAGTACCTTAGCCATACTTTTCACATTCTTAAAATCACATACATATATTTAAACATTGCCATAAAACTTATTAAGAAATAGTGTGGGGTACACACCTGATTAGCTTAACGAATTCTTTGAAATCCCGAAAAATTGATCTATCGCTTTAGATCCTAAATCCCTACATTTGGCCACATTTAGTATTTTAGGAAAAAGCCTATTCAGCTAATTTAATCAAATCCCGTAGGATTATCGTATCCACTTTCTTACCTTGCTGCCGATTTGATAATTAATCAAATCCCGAAAACTTGTATTCTTCCCCTTTGAAATCGGCTAATCACTAGATCCCTTGAATCGGTTAGTTTTCGGCTTAAAACACATAAAAAAGATCTAACTACTAAAATAGGCCTTGGCCGAATATTCATAGTCACTTACCTTAAGGATCTTAAATCCCGAAAGAATCCTTCCAAATTTCGACAAATAAGAATATTGATGGGATTAGTCCTAGATTTTGACAAATCTAAAAGAAAAGAATAGAAATCAAAACTTGTTCTTACTCTTTCTTGAAGAAATCGACAGCACCTATGCTTGAAGCCCTTCAAAGATTCGGCTTTTGATGGATTGGAAAGAAAAGAAATTGGCTAATGGTGATATCTTGAATTTTCGGCTTTGGCTAACAAAAAGAAGAAGAACAAATGCTCTAGGAAATTCGGCAGAGAGAAGGGTTAAGAGAAAGAATGATGAATGGCCCTCTTTTCCTTATATAGCCGAATTTACTAACTTAGAATCCCTTACTTGGCCATCACTCTTCTATTTTGATAGCTTTATCTCTTTAATTATCTCCTAAAATAAAAGATAATTCAGCAACTATCCTTACTTAACCGAAATTATTAAACTCAAAGTCCCTTACTTGGCCATCACTTCTCCCTTATTTTCCTAATTAAAGAATAATTCCTCATTTATCTCTTGAAAATAATCTAAAATAAATCCATTATTTATCCCTTATTTATCCACTATTTATCTCTTAAAAATAAAAGAATAAAGGCTCCTAAATTATAGCCTTGTGCCGTCCACCTCACTTCTTCTGGAAGCAAAACAAAATTTATTTTATTTGCTTTTCCTGTGACTCGAACTCAGGCCCAATCCTCTTGCATGTGGCGCCATTTCTAGAGGCCCTAAGTGGCATCTCCAGGCCACTTTTCCAAGCCTGTTTGTGTGTCAAATTTCACATACTTTTTCTCTTAAGGCCACCTTGCCTTAATTTCCTCTTTTAAACTTTAAACTTGACATTTCTAAAGCATTTCCTTACATTTCTAAGACATTTCCTTACATTTCCAAGACATTTCCTTAAATTTCCAAGACAAGACATTTCCTTACATTTCCAAGACAAGACATTTCCTTCCATTTCCAAGTCATTTCCTTACATTTCCAAGATAAGACATTTCCTTTCATTTCCAAGTCATTTCCTTACATTTCCAAGACAAGACATTTCCTTACATTTCCAAGTTTCCAAAAATGTTCACCATACATTCATAACATATAAGACATGCCATTTCGTATAATTAAATCAAAAATGCATAGGCCCATTTCCAGGATGTTACATTTTATCAGTAAAACGAATTTTTATTATTTACATGCTATTAATATTCTTCATGTTATACCAGAAAAATGCCTTGTTAGTTGAAGACAATAAATTGGTTATATTATCATGATTTTATTGATTTAATAATCTCAACAGTCATGTTTTAATTATATAGTTTATATTAATTTTATTAATTTTAGGTATTATTTTGATTAAGTTTAGTTTGTTTTATGATTTTTAAATATTATTTGATAAAATTCTAAAATATTTTTCATAAATATTTCCAAAAAAAACAAAAGTTTTTCAATTAAACCCTTTTTGGTTATTAAATTGAGCTTGAGTTCAGATTTGATACGATTGTGTTTTCTGTTTAAATATTCTCGGACATAAGAAAATGTATTACCAGCTTCAGAAGCAATGTAAAATTCGTACCATACAAATTTAACATTATAAATATAATTTATATCCCATTTTAATTTAGCAGCATATGGCACATTTTGTCTTATCCATATCATTTATAAATGATTTATATATTATATATAATTGTTGAACAATTATATTAACTTTTGTTTTATTTGGATTCCAGGACTTGAGTTTTTATGTTTATGGCTAGTTTGAATACTCCTATACATGTGGACGATGGGTTTAATGAGTATGAAAGTGCTACCAAACGTCAAAAGTCTACCACTTCAAAGGTGTGGGATGACATGACAAAGCTTGAACGCGAGGAGAAAAATGAATTGAAGGCACAATGTAATCAGTGTAAGAGTATCTTTTCTGCTAAATCTTCTAGTGGAACGTCTCATTTAAGACGTCATCTAAATCAATGTTTGAAAAAATTTAATAAGGACATCGCCCAATACACCATAGCCAATCAACCATCATTAGGAGGTGGTCCATCTATAAAAAACTACAAGTTTGATGCTGATGAGTGTCGTCGAGCTGTTTCTACTTTTCTTGTGTGTGGCAAGCATTCATTTAGGACAGTTGAAGAACTGGGATTTAGATACATGATGAGAATTGCTAGTCCTAATTTTAAGAATATAAGTAGATTTACAGCTGCTAGGGATGTCTTAATGTATTATGCAAAAGAGAGAGATCATGCTAAAGAAGAGTTAGCTAAAGCACCCGGTTTAATTTGTCTAACTTCCGATAATTGGAATTCAGAGCATACAAATGATAAATATATTTGCATTACTGCACATTGGATTGATAAAGATTGGAAGCTACAAAAGAGAATCATAAGGTTTAGAGCTTTACTTCCTCCGTATGATGGTTTGGACATAGCGGATGAAGTTGTTTTATGTTTATCTCAATGGGGTATAGACAAGAAAATTTTTAGCATCACTTTGGATAATGCTTCTTATAATGATGTGTTGGTTTCTTCTCTTAAAAATCGTTTTCGTGCGAATCGAGCTATTTTGTGTGATGGTGCTTTTTTCCAAGTTAGATGTTGTGCACATATTTTGAATCTTATAGTTAAAGCTGGTTTGGAACTTGCTGATAATGTTGTTGGTAAGATTTGAAATGGAATTAAATACATAAAAAAGTCGGGAATTCCTAGGAAAAGATTTTATGATGTGGCCGACAAAAGTTCTCATTTGAATGTGACCAAAAAGTTGCGTCAAGATGTGTATGTGAGATGGAATTCTACTTATTTGATGCTTGAATCTTCTCTGTACTATAAAGATGTGCTAGATTATTGGGGCCAAAGGGATAAAGACTATAAAATGTTTGCACTTTCTGACGATGAGTGGAAAAATGTTGCTGTTCTTTGCAAATTTTTGAAAGTCTTTTATGATGTGACTTGTATTTTTTCTGGTTCTAATTATGCGACAGCCAAGATTTATTTCAGAGGGGTTTGGAAGGTTCACAAAGTCTTGGTTGATACAATTGAAGGTCCTTATTCTTTTTTAACTCCAATGGTTAAACAAATGCAAGAGAAATTTAATAAATATTGGGCTGAGTATTCGTTGATATTGTCCTGTGCTGCAATTTTAGATCCTCGTTACAAGTTGAATTATGTGCAATATTGCTTTACTACAATCTATGGTTTTCATGCTTCAGATTTTGTTGAAACCATTCTTAGCAATCTTAGACTCTTGCTTGATGAGTATGCTAAGAAATCCAAATCAACGTCTTTCTTTTTGGCTGAGAATTCTAATGTCTCAGATAAAGATCCCGTTGATTCTATTTGCAAAGCAATGTTAATAGTGTTGGTTTTGGGGGAGATTTTGATGAGAGTGATGATTTTAAACGGTATTTAAATGAATATAGCACTAAGAGTGAAAAGTCATAGTTGGACATTTATTTGGAAGAACTGGAGCTTGAGTTGAATAGTCAAATAGATGTTTTGGATTATTGGAGCAAAAGTTCAGTTCGATATAATGAGCTTTCATTATTGGCTCGTGATCTTTTGGCAATTCCAATATCGACTGTAGCTTCCGAGTCCACTTTTAGCATGGGTAAGAAAGTTATCACACCTTTGAGAAGTTCACTTAAGCCAAAAATGGTTCAAGCCGTTGTTTGCCTTGATGATTGGATGCGAGCTAAGGGATTTTCAACTGGTAATTATTATTCTCATTTTATTGTTAATTTTATATTATTTTTTATTAATTTGATAATCTAATTATTTGTTCTTATTTCATGTTAGAAATTGGTGACAAGAATGACGATGACGATAGGGACGATGAGGACGATGATGACGATGTTTCTTCTGTTGCTTTTTAGGTTACCTTCCTTTCTAACTGTTGACAATTTAATTTATTCTTATAAATTTAAATATGTTAATTGGTTAATGTATAGATATTTTGGTTGGTTGATTATATTTTGTAGGTTTTTGGTACTGTTTTGGGGATGTTGGTTTTCTGCTGTTTAGTGCTGTTTTTATGCTATTTGGCACTATTTTGTTGCTGTTTGATGATGTTTAGTGCTGTTTTGGTGTTGTTTTTATGCTGTTTTATTGTTCTTTTATGGTATTTTATTGTTTCATTGTTGTTTTTAATATTATTTCGATATTGTAGAACTTTTGTTTTATTATCAATTTGGTTATTATTTTAGTTCGAACAAGTTGTTTCAATTTTAATATAACTACTTCTTATTGTTTTGTTGTCGTTTTTAATATTACTCCGATATGATCTTTGAGATCCTATAGTCTGCTACTTGATTTTATTTGCTAGGAATGGAGTTTAGTTAATGTTAAGCACATAATAGTCAACTTTTGAGATCCTATAGATTGATACATCTGTTAGTTTGTGATTTGGTGGATATGATTTTAATAACATTGACAATTGTTTAAAACAAATTTAAAATTTGAAGCTGTCAAAATTGGGTCTACTATGAAAATTTGGAACTAAGATTGAACGTATTCCAAAAAATACAATTATAAAGTTGGACAAAAATTAGTATTTACAAAGTTGTTTATAGGGAATTATGACATGTCCATTTTATTAAAAGTATAACCCAAACCCTTAGTTTTTTGTCTTTCTATATACAACTTACAGTTGTATAAATATTTGGCATAAAAATTTCAATGTTTTTGTATTTTGTTATAGTATATTTTTTATTTGTTTTTTATTTTAATATTTGTTTTTATTTTTTAAAAATGTATTTAATTTATTATATTTTATTTTAATAAAATAAGTTAAAAAATTAATATTATCCGGGCCGGGCTCGGGCCGGTCCCGGGCCTACCAATTTCACGTCGGGCCGGGCTTGGACAATTTTCCAGGCCCATATTTCGGGCTGGTTCAGGCCCGGGCCTTAAAAGCGGGCCGAAAATTTTTTTTAGACCCGGCCCGGCCCGTCCCATGCACACCTCTAGTTAATATATATACCTAGGTTTTTTTTGTAAATATTTCAACTTTCTTAATTAAATCTTAATTAATCAATATTAAGCCTAGTTAAACTATCCACATATGCATATCATCATTTAAATCCACTAACTTAATTCACATGGGTCAAATTATTCATTTAGCCCCTTTAATTAAATAACTCAATTTTTGCAGCTTTTACAATTTAGTCCCTTTTTCTTAATAAACTATGTAAACGACAAAATTTTCTAACTAAAATTTAATACGACCTTAAAGACCTCGTAAATATTAAATAAATAATATTTATGGATTATTACATCGGAATTGTGATCTCGAAACAACTATTTTTGACACCACTAAAAATCTAGTTGTTACAACTATCATCCTTAGAGAATTTTGTCCCCGAAATTTCTTTCCAATAAATAGATTTGGATATTGTGATCTCATTGAGTCTTCAGTTTCCCATGTAACTTCCTCAACCCTGTGACAATTCCAGAAAACTTTAACTAACGGCACTCTCTTGTTCCGAAGTTCTTTTATTTCACGTGCCAAGACTCTGATCGGTTCTCCAGAATACAATAAGTCCAGTTGTATTTCAACCTCACAGGGAGTAATCACATGTAAAGGATCTAACCTATACCATCTTAGCATTGAAACATGAAAAATATTGGAAATCATTTCAAGTTTCGGAGGTAATGCTAATCTGTACGCTACAGGACCAATCCTCTCTATAATCTCAGACGGCCCGATAAACCTCGGACTCAACTTTCCCTTTCTACCAAATCGGAGTACTTTCTTCCACACTGAAACTTTTAAGAACATTCGATTGCCAACAACAAACTCTATATCTCTCCTTTCCAAACCAGCATACGATTCATAACAATCTGATGATACCTTCAAACAGTCACAAATTATCCGTATCTTATCTTCAATATCCCGAATTAAATCAGTACCAATTAGCTTGGATTCACTTAACTCTGACCAGTGGAGCGGTGTTCTACATTTTCTTCCGTACAAAGCCTCGAACGGTGCCATTTTGATGCTACATTGATAGTTGTTATTATACACAAATTCTGCTAATGGTAAATACCTTTCCCAGCTACCTTCAAACTCAAGTATACAGCATCGTAACATATCTTCCAAAATCTTTATTACCTGTTTTGATTGCCCATCTATCTGTGGATGATACTAAAATTAAGTTTAGTACCCATAGATTCGTGAAGCTTACCCTAAAATCTCAAGGTGAATCTCGAATCTCTATCGAAAATAATAGGTAATGGCACTCCGTGTAATATGACAATCTGTCATAATCAGTACGGAGTGGGATAAAACGAGCTGATTTAGTCAATCTGTCGAAAATAACCCAAATCGAATCGTTTTTCCTCGGTGTCATTGGTAATCTTGAAATAAAGTCTATCGTAACTCACTTCCACTTCCACTCAGGGATAGTGACAGACTGTAAGAATCCTAACGGTACCTGATGTTTAGCTTTCATCTGTTGGCAAACTAGACATTTAGTTACAAATTAAGAAATATCACGTTTCATACCTAGCCACTAACACATTCTTTTTAGATCATTGAACATCTTAGTACTACCCGGATGAATAGAGTATGAACTACTGTGAGCCTATGATAAAATGTCTCACTTTAGCTCTGAGTTATTTGGAACGCATAACCTATTACGGAAATACATTATACCTTCAGCTTCCACGGTAAATTCGATATTTAGATCATTTTGTATTTGCCCTCGTTTAGCTAAAAATTTTGGATCATCATTTTGCAATTCTCAAATTCACTGCAGAAATAACGGTCTAGCCTTCAATTCCGCTATAACAAAACCATCACCCTTCAGTGAAAAATGAGCATTCAAAGGTCTCAAGGCGAATAATGATTTCCGACTTAAAGCATTTGCAACAACATTAGCTTTCCCAGGATGATAGTCAATCACAAGTTCATAATCTTTTAGTAGCTCCTTTTGAGTCATCAAATACTTTAGACTTTTATGATAGGTAAATATGTGACATTGAAACACCCCAAACCCGGCCCACGAGCCTTGACCAGATTTGGTATGTTCCTCAAGTAAACCGGTTCAAAATTCTTTTGTTATTTAGGAAAACTTGTGCGATTTAAAAAAATATTGTTCGGGTTGGGCTTGTGTTGAAAACCAATTTATCTTACATTGAAATCCATTTATTTAAGGTGACAAAACATTTAGGGTTTATTTTAAAAGAAATTTTACTTAAACTTTAATTGATAAAAATTTGTAGACATAATAAATAAAATAAATGAAAAATAAAATAGTTCCCTATGGCCTTATTACATCAAATAAATCCAAATAATTGAAAGTACTTAAGTAAAAATAAAAGTCCAAATCGTAAAATTTCTTCATGTGCATGGCCACCTTTAAGCTCCGTAGACCCGGTCCATTCCGATCATCACTGAAAAAATATTTCCCCAATGGGGTGAGTCAACCAGACTCAATGTGTACATGACACTAAATCGTAATAGAGATCGGGCATACAAGAATTATACATTCCAACATAAAATACAAGTTATGATGCATTCTCAAACCCAAACCTAATTGTCCATCCGCTACACACACCCCGCACACGCCAAACACACCGTGGGGACTACTAAGTCGACCCTCCTTCCGCTACACACCAATTTACGGGCTTAAGGCTCATGATCGTGTTTTTAGGAAACCACTTTTGGACATCGTGGTCTTAGATCACCACTTTTCAGACATCGTGGTCGTAAGTCACCACTTTTCCGGACATCGTGGTCTTAAGTCACCACTTTTCACTTCCCCTTTCAATATACAACCATATGCCCCATACATATTAATATGCATAATATACCAGAGTTCACAATCTTATAATATTCTCATGTTACGGATAACATTTTTCACATTCCTAGTAGAAGTAGGAAACGCATTCGAGTACTTAGTACCATAACATGGTACTTTAGCCATGCTCATATTTCTATTAACACCTATTTTAATACATGCAACCATAATTCATATTACAAAGTAGTGTGGAGTACACACCTGATTTGTTTAACAAAGTCCTCGAAAATCCCAAAGAGAACCGATTACAGATTTAGATCTCAAATCCTACATAAGTTAATCACTTACTATTTAAAAGACTATTCGGCCATTTTTCCAAATACAAATAGGATCTGTATTACTTACCTTGTAACTGAATTGATTTTAAGAATCAAGTGCCGGATCTTTGTATTCCTCCTTGTGAATTCGACTAAACACTATATTACTCCACAAAGTTAGTTTTACTTACGATAATAAATCTAAATATTTAAAATAGCCTTGGCCGAATATCTTAAACACATACCTTGTGATTTCAAATCCCGAAAATTAACCCTTGGCTATGGAGATGTTGAAATCCCTACACACATATGTTAGACCTGATTTCCATATCACTTAATAATCTTAAATCAATTGGCCTTTGGCCTAAACCATGCTTTTCTTACCTTAAATCCTTAGATCTGAAATCCCGAAATTCCTCCTTTAATATTTGGCCAAGAGAAAACCAATAGAATCAGTTCCCAAATCTTGGTTGAAAGAGAATAAACAACAAGAATCCATTATTCTTACCTTATCACCTGATGAGGCGGCACCTTGATTGAAACCACAGAGATTCGGCTATGGAGACTTAGCGAGAATCAAAGAGGTTTTGGCTGATGAAGAGAAGAGAAAAGAAGAAGAAAAGAGAAGAAAAAAATTCGGCAGAGAGGGAGAGAGCTAGGGAATTTTTGGCAGAGCAGAAAAAGAAGCAAACTGATGAGTAGCCCTCCTTCCTTCCTTTTATAGACAAAGTTATCAGCTAAGGAGTCCCTTACTTGGCCACCACTCCTCTATCGATAACTTTATCTTTTAATATGATAAATAAAAGGATTTAATCCAAAGATTTATCTCTTCTAAATAATCCAATTTAAAAATCTAAAAAAATCCCTTATTTATCACTTAATAGCCGAATTTTAAAGAGGATAAACCTCCCTTTTTCTAGAAGCCTTGCCGTCCACTCCTTGGCTTATGGAAGCAAAATACTTTATTTGCTTCCCAAGTGACTCGAACCCAGGCCCATTCCTCTTGCATATGGCGCCATTTCCATAGGCCCTAAGCGACATCTTGTGCCACTTTTCCAAGCCTGTTTGTGTGTCAAATTTCACCAACTTTTTCTTTTAAGGCCACCTTGCCTTAATTTCCTATTTTAAACTTTAAAACTTGACATTTTGAGTCATTTCTAAGTTTCCTAAATTTTTTTCGATCGGCTCTGTAAACTTGCCATTTTCTTACATTTCAAGTTTCCAGAAATGTTCACTTTCCATTTTTGAATCATTTCCTTACATTTCCTAGTTTCCAAAAATGTTCATTTCCATTTTCATTTCCATGCATTTCTAGGTTTCCAAAAATGTTCATTTCCATTCCCATTTCCATACATTTTCAGGTTTCCAAAAATGTTCATTTTCCTCTTTTGAACTTAACATTTCCATACATTTCCAGGTTTCCAAAAATGTTCACTTTCCTCTTTTGAAACGTGATATTTCTAATATTTTCCAAAGTTTTTCCCTTTTCACCTAAAGTTCTAAAAACCCTTAATACACTTCCAAACACTGCCAAAACCTACCAACTCATGAATTATGCATAAACGCATAACCCCTATTCTAGGATGTTACAGTTCTACCCTCCTTAAAAATAATTTCGTCCTCGAAATTACTTACTAAACTAACAATCGTGACGGTCTAACTACACACCGCACTATGCTTATGTCTGCGCACTCGATCTTAATAAAACTATCTTACCTTCTAGGCACAATTTCTGAGTTCATGTCCCCTAGAACTCATTTCTAACGTCTCGATTTAATCTGATTTAAGAGTTTTATACATTAGTACTTTTGTTTCACTGATTAACCGCGAACAGTTTTATGAAAAGAGATGTTTAAAAGTGGTTCTTTCGATCAAACAAAGTTCTCAGCTCAAGTTCACTATTCAGAAAGTCATGTTCACATTCATCAACCAATTATGAACTTTCGTTCATTCAGAGAAATGTTGTAGTTTTCATTGTTGTTGTTTTTTCCACTACCCAGGGGTATTTTTGTACTTTTGTCCAACAGGGGTATTTTCGTAATTTGTCAAAATAGGGTTCCTTGGTGATTTTGTCAATAAGTATTTTAGTAATTTTAAATTCCCGGGGTATTTTGGAAAAATTGTGAAATTTGGGGGTATTTCGGTAATAAACCAAGGTAAATTTGTAAAATTTAAGAAATCAGGGATATTTCAAAAGTTGCAAAACTTTGAGGGTTCTTTTTGAGAATTGTACTTTCCAAAACAGTGATGTTGCAAAAATTTTGGAAATCAGGGTTATTTTGGTAATTTTGTAAGTTAGGGGCAATTTTGTAATTTTCTAAAATCATGGCATTTTTGATATTTTGCAAATTAGGGTTTTTGGACATTTTATAAAGTAATGAAAATTTTGATTAGAACTGTGGGTATGTTGGGAATTTCATAAACCAAGGGTATTTTTGTAATTTTACCGCTAGGGGTATTTTTGTAATTCTACAAATCAGAAATTTTTCGGAAAATTTTGTAAAAATAATTCTCTCAAATTAAAAAGGTAATTTTAAGAGTTTTAAAACTAGGGTTTTTATAAAAACACGGCTAGTTCCCTTTCGGGTTTTAGTTATTGTGTTTAGCCTGTGACTGAGTCCTCTTGGTCGGGGTGACCGTAGCAGTAGCTACGCACTGTAGGATTCAATGAAGAGGAGGTGAGTCATTCAGACTGCTTAAGTACCAGGCTCTTCCGGATCCAATCCTAGACATGCGCACAAGGGTTACTACACCCTAGCTCAGTGACTTAGCCATATGTTTGTTTAGTGTATTAAGTCTTATGTGTTTTGTGTTTGAGTAGTCTAATCCTAGGGTTCAAGTTCCTATTATACTATTCTACGTTCCATGCCTTTTCCACCCTTCTAATGCTCATAACATAATTCACATAATCACCCAAATAGTTAGGGGTACTTACCTGGTGGACTGCGGGTCGGAGGCTTAGGTGCCATGCCAGAGAACCTGTTTAATTTCAAAGAAAATCATTTGGCTCGCTTTGAAAACGTTTTAGGCCTTAGCCCACAGGCCGAGAGTTTAAAACTGGGCTCTGATACCAAACTGAAACACCCCAAACCTGGCCCACGAGCCTTGACCAGATTTGGTATGTTCCTCAAGTAAACCGGTTCAAAATTCTTTTGTTATTTAGGAAAAACTTGTGCGATTTAAAAAAAAATATTGTTCGGGTTGGGCTTGTGTTGAAAACCAATTTATCTTACATTGAAATCCATTTATTTAAGGTGACAAAACATTTAGGGTTTATTTTAAAAGAAATTTTACTTAAACTTTAATTGATAAAAATTTGTAGACATAATAAATAAAATAAATGAAAAATAAAATAGTTCCCTATGGCCTTATTACATCAAATAAATCCAAATAATTGAAAGTACTTAAGTAAAAAATAAAAGTCCAAATCGTAAAATTTCTTACTGTGCATGGCCACCTTTAAGCTCCCGCCGACCCGGTCCATTACTGATCATCACCTGAAAAAAATATTTCCCCAATGGGGTGAGTCAACCAGACTCAATGTGTACATGACACTAAATCGTAATAGAATCAGGCATACAGTAATTATACATTCCAACATAAAATACAAGTTATGATGCATTCTCAAACCCAAACCTAATTGTCCATCCGCTACACACCCCCGTACCTGCCAAACACACCGTGGGGACTACTAAGTCGACCCTCCTTCCGCTACACACCAATTTACGGGCTTAAGGCTCCGCATCTGTGTTTTTAGGAAACCACTTTTCGGATTCATCGTGGTCTTAGATCACCACTTTTCGGGACATCGTGGTCGTAAGTCACCACTTTTCAGATTACTGTGGTCTTAAGTCACCACTTTTCACTTCCCCTTTCAATATACAACCATATGCCCCATACATATTAATATGCATAATATACCAGAGTTCACAATCTTATAATATTCTCATGTTACGAATAACATTTTTCACATTCCTAGTAGAAGTAGGAAACGTACCTGAGTACTTAGTACCATAACATGGTACTTTAGCCATGCTCATATTTCTATTAACACCTATTTTAATACATGCAACCATAATTCATATTACAAAGTAGTGTGGAGTACACACCTGATTTGTTTAACAAAGTCCTCGAAAATCCCAAAGAGAACCGGTTACAGATTTAGATCTCAAATCCTACATAAGTTAATCACTTACTATTTAAAAGACTATTCGGCCATTTTTCCAAATACAACTAGGATCTGTATTACTTACCTTGTAACTGAATTGATTTTAAGAATCAAGTGCCGGATCTTTGTATTCCTCCCTTGTGAATTCGGCTAAACACTATATTACTCCACAGGTTAGTTTTCGGCTTCTGATAATAAATCTAAATATTTAAAATAGCCTTGGCCGAATATCTTAAACACATACCTTGTGATTTCAAATCCCGAAAATTAACCCTTGGCTATGGAGATGTTGAAATCCCTACACACATATGTTAGACCTGATTTCCATATCACTTAATAATCTTAAATCAATTGGCCTTTGGCCTAAACCATGCTTTTCTTATCTTAAATCCTTAGATCTGAAATCCCGAAATTCCTCCTTTAATATTTGACCAAGAGACAACCAATAGAATCAGTTCCCAAATCTTGGTTGAAAGAGAATAAACAACAAGAATCCATTATTCTTACCTTATCACCACAGTAGACGGCACCCTTGATTGAAACCACAGAGATTCGGCTATGGAGACTTAAACAGGAATCAAAGAGGTTTCGGCTTGACAGTAGAAGAGAAAAGAAGAAGAAAAGAGAAGAAGAAAATTCGGCAGAGAGGGAGAGAGCAAGGGAATTTTTGGCAGAGTAGAAAAAGAAACAAACTGATGAGTAGCCCTCCTTCCTTCCTTTTATAGACAAAGTTATCAGCTAAGGAGTCCCTTACTTGGCCACCACTCCTCTATCTGATAACTTTATCTTTTTAATATGATAAATAAAAGGATTTAATCCAGTATTTATCTCTTCTAAATAATCCAATTTAAAAATCTAAAAAAAAATCCCTTATTTATCACTTAATAGCCGAATTTTAAAGAGGATAAACCTCCATTTTTCTAGAAGCCTTGCCGTCCACTCCTTGGCTTATGGAAGCAAAATAAAACCTCCTTTATTTGCTTCCCAAGTGACTCGAACCCAGGCCCATTCCTCTTGCATATGGCGCCATTTCCATAGGCCCTAAGCGACATCTTCAGGCCACTTTTCCAAGCCTGTTTGTGTGTCAAATTTCACCAACTTTTTTTTAAGGCCACCTTGCCTTAATTTCCTATTTTAAACTTTAAAACTTGACATTTCTGAGTCATTTCTAAGTTTCCTAAAATTTTCGATCGGCTCTGTAAACTTGCCATTTTCTTACATTTCCAAGTTTCCAGAAATGTTCACTTTCCATTTTTGAATCATTTCCTTACATTTCCTAGTTTCCAAAAATGTTCATTTCCATTTTCATTTCCATGCATTTCTAGGTTTCCAAAAATGTTCATTTCCATTCCCATTTCCATACATTTTCAGGTTTCCAAAAATGTTCATTTTCCTCTTTTGAACTTAACATTTCCATACATTTCCAGGTTTCCAAAAATGTTCACTTTCCTCTTTTGAAACGTGATATTTCTAATATTTTCCAAAGTTTTTCCCTTTTCACCTAAAGTTCTAAAAACCCTTAATACACTTCCAAACACTGCCAAAACCTACCAACTCATGAATTATGCACAAACGCATAACCCCTAGTCTAGGATGTTACAGACATTTTTCACCGTAGATATAGTGAACCCATATCTTCGAAGCAAAAACAATAGCCACTAAATCTGATTCATGAGTCGAGTAGTTCCTCTCATGTGGTTTTAACTAATGAGAAGCATAAGCTATTACTTTCTCGGCCTACATTAATACAGAACCCAGTCCACTAAGTGATGCATCACTATATACAACAAATTCTTCCCCAGTTTCAGGCTGCGTCAGTACTGGAGCTTCTGTCAACATTCTCTTTAACTGATCAAAACTCTACTCGCACTGATTTGACCAAACAAATCAAACATTTTTTTGTAGCAACTTAGTCATTGATGAGGCTATTATAAAGAAGTTCCTAACAAAGGGACGATAATAACCTGCTAATCCTAGAAAAATTTGTACCTCTGAAACATTTTTCGGGGCCTTCTAGTTAACAATAGAAGAGATTTTACTTGAATCAACACTTTCCCATATGCAGAAACCACGTGTCCAAGAAATCCAACCTCTCGAAGCCAGGGCTCACATTTACTAAATTTTGCATACAACTATTTTTCGTGCAGAATATGCAGTACAGTTCTCAAATGTTGAGCATGCTCTGATTCTATTTTAAAGTAAATCAGTATATCATTGATAAATACAACCACAAATCTATTCAACTGAGGCTGAAAAACTCAGTTCATTAGATCCATGAAAGTAGAAAGGGAATTAGTTAATCCAAAAGGCATCACCAAAATTCATAGTGACCGTATCGGGTTCGAAATGCAATCTTCGATACATCACATCCTTTTACTCACATCTAGTAATATCTTGATTTGAGATCTATCTTAGAAAACACTGTTGCATCTTTCAACTGATCAAACAACTCATCAATACGAGGTAAACGATATTTGTTCTTTATTGTCACCTTGTTCAGCTGTCTGTAATCTATACACAGTCTCAACAAACCGTCTTTCTTTTTCACAAACAAAATTGGTGCACCCCAAAGAGATACACTCGATCAGATGAAACCTCTGTCTAATAATTCTTGCAACTGTGCTTTAAGCTCTTTCAACTAAGTTGTTGCCATTCTATATGGTGGATTGTTATCAGTGCAGTCCTGGGTATCAAGGCAATAAGAAATTTGACTTAACGTTCAGGTGGCAATTCCGGTAACCCCTCAAGAAATACATCTATAAATTCATTAACAATGGGTACTTGATCCAACTTTGACCCAGAATCTAAAGTATCCAATATATAAGCCAAAAATGCCTCACAGCCTTTACGAATCATTTTCCGTGCATAAATAGCTGAAACAACTCTGGTAACACTATTTAACCTATCAGACACAACCGTAATCAATTCACCAGATGGCATCTCAAATCAATTAGTTTCTATTTGTAGTCTACCATAACATCATGTAACAATTGTCAATCTATTCTCAGGATTATATCAAATTCGTGGAAGGATAGTAACATCAAATTGGCAGAAAACTCACAACCCTAAACTTTCAATGGACACTTACGACATATTAAATCAACTATTACACTCTGACCCAATGGATTTGTACCTTGAACATCAAACTCAGTTGACTCGACTGGCAAACTTTTATGAATTGCTAATGCCGTAAAAATATACGAATGGGTCGGCCCACGGTCAATAAAAGCACATACAGTAACATCAAAGAGATAAAATATACCAGTAACAACATCAAGCGCGACAACCTCCTCTCTGGCTCGAATGGCATAAGTTCGTGCAGGTGCTCTAATTTCAGATCTAACAATTGTCTCTTTAGTACCATCGCAGTTCACACCCGCATTGCTACTCTAACCAGGATGTTTGCTCTTCAGCGGCATAGTCGGGAGTGTTACACTCCGATTATCTTTTTCTTCTGGCATTTTTGGACAGTTTCATACAAAATGATCATGAAACACCCCAAACCCGGCCCACGAGCCTTGACCGGATCTGGTATGTTCCTTGAGTAAAAACAGTTCAAAGTCTGTTTGTTACTTAGGAGAAATTCGTGTGGTTTTGAGAGAATTTTTAAACTTCTTTGGGTTGGGCTCGAGTTGGGAATAAGGTGATTTTTAAAATCCAAGTTTTTATAAGACTTTAATTCAGAGAAAATATCGAGTTGTTTTAAAGTTTACTATAAATTGAAAACCATTTGTTTAGGGTGTCCAAATCACTTAGAGTCATTTTTAAAAAATTTTACTTAATCCTTAATTTGATAAAAATTTGTAACTTCATAAAATCAATTAAAAACATGCATAAAACAGTTCATACTATGGCCTTATTACATCGAAAACGAAACCCCAAAAATGAATCCAACAAACTTAAAATAAAACAAGTCCAAAAATGAAGTAGAATCCGAACTAAGCATGGCCACCACTAAGCTCCTGCCGACGCGGTCCATCACTGATCGTCACTTGAAAAATAATCCTACAACGGGGTGAGTCTTACAGACTCAATGTGTAACCAACACTAAATCCAAACAGATTCAAGCATATCAGATCATATATATTCATATAATATTTAAATAAAATGACGTAACCCTGAACCCAAACCTAGGTACCATCCGCTACACATCACCCGTACCAACCTGCACACTGTGGGGACTACTAAGTCAACCCTCCATCCGCTACACACCATCGAAGGTAGTCGCTGCAGTCGACGTGCTCATCACCCTTATAAAATTCGTGGCATAGCCACCAAACAAAATAATTGTGACATGAGTCACCACATTCAGATAATGTGACCGAAGTCACCATATTCAGATAATGTGACCGAAGTCACCATATTCACTTCCCCTTTCAATATCACCCAAATGCCCATGTCATACATATCATGCAGTATCATGCCTTATTTCGCATTCTTTTCACTGTTCACAGTAGTAGTAAATGAACGTACCTGAGTACTTTGTACCATTGCATGGTACCTTTGGCCACATTCATATTATTAAGACACACATAATTAATTTAAGCCGTAATCTAATGAAGTTTAGTGTGGGGTACACACCTGATTTTCTTAACGCTTCACTGAATCCCGAATATCCTGATCTAATGCTTTAGATCTTTAATTCCTTATTACCGATTTGATTACTAGTCAAATCCTGAAACTTTGCTATGTTCCTTCTTGTAATCGGTCACCACTAGATCACCTAAATGGTTAGTTTTTGGTTATAACAAATAAGGAATAGATCTAAGTTGGTAAATAGGGCCTTGGCCGAATGTATAGGTGCTCTTACCTTGCGATTTGAAATCCCGAAATCCTTGTATACCACTGTCGACTGCCCCTAAATATCCATAGTTAAATTCAACTAACATAGCAACTAATATGACCGAATATGCACCTTCACTTACCTTGAATCTTTAAAATCCCGAAGACCTCACCTAGAAGTCGGCTATACTAGAAATCCCGAAAGATCTTTCCAAATTTCGGCAACAAGAAAATTAATGGGATTAGTCCTTAACTTTCAGCTAAAAGAAGAAAAAGATTTGAGATCGAATAATAATGGATCTTACCCTTAATATTGTAGTCGACTACTCCCTTGCTTGAATCCACAGAGAAATTCGGCTATGGCTAGAAGGTAGTCGACTACTCCCTTGCTTGAATCCACAGACAAATTCAGCTATGGCTAGAAGGAAGTCGTTTTCGGCTTTTAGGGAGATTATGAAAAGTAGAAGAGAAAGATTGATGATGAGGATTCGGCTAGAATGGGACCTAGGAGAAATCGGCAATGGTGGATCTTGAGTAAGGAGTATTCAGTTTTAGCAAAACAAATGAGAAAAAAGGAGAGGATTTTCTTGGCTACAAAATTTCGGTAAGAGACACTAAGGGAAGAAACAACAAAATTCGGCACTTAAGTCCCCCTCCATGACCGAATATACCAACCCAAAGAACCCCCCATTCAGCCACCACCTCAACACCTTATCAAATCCCTTATTAATCTCCTCATTTATTTCTTATCTTATCATATAAAATAAATAAAAATAAATCCACATTTATCTATCTATCTAGCTGAATTTTAAAGAGAATAGAACTCATCCTTTAGTGCCTTAATGCCGTCCATTTCCTCCCTTCCTTGCCGAAAATAAAAACCTTTATTTAGCTTCCCATGCGACTCGAACCTTGGCCCACCTACTCCTGCTTGTGGCGTCATTTCTAGAGGCCCTAAGTGGCGCCTCCAAGCCACTTAACCAAGCCCGTTAGTATGTCATATATCCCCTACATATTTTCTTAAGGCCCCCTCTGCTAGCTTCCTCTTTTTAAACTTAAAATCTACTAATTTCTAAGGCATTTCCCTATTCTCTAAAGTTCATAAAATTCACCTAACACATGCATAACACACAAAGGCATGCGATTCCATATAATTTAAGCAATAATGCATGAAACACCCCACACCCGGCCCACGAGCCTTAACCGGGTCTGGTATGTTCCTCGAGTAAAACGGGTCAAATCCTTATAGTTAATTTTGGAAAAATTTGGATGGTTTGGAAGAAATTTACCCCTGTGTTGGGTTCGAATTGAAAAGTCTAGGTTTTAATAAAGCTTTAATTTTGTATTTGAAAATCGTAAATTAGAAGCATTGCCAAATTTGTGATAGGTTACCAAAACATTTAGAATTTATTTATTTTTGAAAACATTACTTAAACTTTAATTTGATAAAAATTGTATTATATTGAAATAAACAGCGTGCATGCATGAAATAGTTCGTAGCTACGGCCTTATTACATCAAAACAAAACCCAAATTAAAACTCAAAACACTTAAAATATTAAAAAGTTCTGAAATGAAATAAATCCCGAACTGAGCATGGCCACCACTAAGCTCCTGCCGACCCGGTCCATCACTGATCGTCACCTGAAAAATGTTCCCACAACGGGGTGAGTCAACAGACTCAATGTGTAACCACAACACTAAGTCTTAACAAATTCAGACATATCAAATCATACATATTCATAAATCATTAAATTAATATGATGCAACCCGAACCCAAACCTAGATAGCCATCCGCTACACGTCACCCGTACCAACCCGCACACCGTGGGGACTACTAAGTCAACCCTCCATCCGCTACACACCATCGGAACGCGCGCGCTGACGACATGCTCAACGCCCTTATAATTTTCGTGGCATAGCCACCAGATAATACTTGTGTCATGTGACACCACATTCAGATAATGTGACCGAAGTCACCACATCCAGATAATGTCACCGAAGTCACCACATTCACTTCCCCTTTTTCATATAACCCGAATGCCCCATATCATACATATCATGCACATCATGCCTTAATTCACATTCTTATCACTTTTCACATGTTATATATAACATATATTCATATTCCTAGTAGGAGTAGGAACGTGCACTGGTACTTTGTACCATTGCATGGTACCTTAGCCATATTTTCACAATCTTATTAACACATTCAATTAAAAACATAGCCATAAACATATTAAAACTTAGGGTAGGGTACACACCTGATTCGCTTAACAAATTCACTGAAATCCCGAAATCCAATCTACTGCCTTAGATCTTTAACTCCCTACATTCGGCCATACTTAGTATTTTAGGGAAAAGCCTATTCGGCCAAACAACCAAATCCCGAAGGATTAACACACTTAAATCCTTACCTTGCTGTCGATTTGCCTACAAATCAAATCCCAAAACGTTGTAGACTCTCTTCCTTGTAATCGGCTAACACTAGATCACATAACAGGTTAGCTTCCGGCTTTTGAATAATTAGGAAATATGTCTAATCACAATAAAATGGCCTATGGCCGAATACTTTATTGTCTTACCTAGATCCTTAAATCCTGAAATAGTTGACTTGGACAAATCCTGAGAGATATCCTCCTTGTAGTCGACAACTAGCAAATCCCGAAACCTTTTTTGAAAGTTTTGGCCAATATCATTAAGGTTAGTTTCTAACATTCGGCTATATAAAGAAAAGGAATGATCAAGACAATAATCGACCCTTACCCTATTTATGGAAGTCGACAGCACTTCTTCTTGATACCCCTTGAGATATTCGACTATAGGCTAGAATGAACTTGATTTCGGCTTCCTTGAATAATCGGCTATGGTCTTAAAAAGGCTTACTTCCGGCTTTTGGATGGTATGATGGAATCGGCTAGGGGTTGTCTTTGGGGTTTCGACTTTTGATGAATTGGAACAAAGAAGAAGAAAAAGAATAGAGATGGAGCATTCGGCAATGGTAAGTCTTTGAGAGGGAGCTTGCGGTTTTGTCAAAAAAGAAAATAAAGGAGATGACAAGAGAATTTCGGCAGAGGCTTCAAAAGAAAAGAAAAAGAAACAAATGGCCTTTCTTCATCCTTTTGGCCGAAAATACTACACTTAGTTCCCTCTATTCGGCCAACTCTCTCTTATTTTGATAAAGTTTATTTCTTAATATCACTTTATTCAATAATAGAATTAATCCCTCAATTATCTCTTATCTCTTAATAAAAAAATACCAATAATAATCTATCATTTATCCATCTATTTTCCGAATTTTAACAAAAATAAAACACCTCCCTTTAGTGCCTTAATGCCGTCCATTACCTCCCCTAGTGCCGAAAAAATAAAACGTTATTTTGCTTCCCACGCGACTCGATCCTTGGCCCCCTAATCCTTGCTTGTGGCGTCATTTACTTGGGCCTTAAGTGGCGCCTTGCAACCACTTTAACCAGCCCATGTTTGTGTCATAAATCCCCTATATTTTCTCTTAAGGCCCCTCTGCTTCGGTTTCCTCTTTTAAACTCTAAAACTTACCATTTCCTAAGGCATTTCCTTACATTTCCAAGGTTCCCAAAAATTCACATAACACATTCATAACACGTAAAACATGCTATTTCATATAATTAAGAAAAAAAATGTACAAGCCCATTTTCGGGATGTTACAATGCATAAGCCCAATTTCAGGATATTACAGTTCTACCCCCTTAAAATAATTTCGACCTCGAAATTACCTGGATAAAATAAGTGAGGGTGTTGTTGTCACATTGCCTCTTCCGGCTCCCACGAAGCTTCTTCCAATCCATGATTGCGCCATAACACTTTGACTAAAGGAACTGATTTCCGTCGTAGCACTTTTGTAATAGCCCAAATTTCAGTGGTGTCAGAAATAGTGATTCGAGACCACCAAATCTGACAAATGAACTCGTAGACCATATTATTTAATATTTACAAGTCAAATGTAGCTTTTAAAATATTTTTAAAATAGTAATTATGTTTTGTAAAGATTTATTTGGTCAAGAAATCGAGAAAAAGAGGTATCGAGATCTCGGTGTTATAAATCGAGTCATAAGTATTTTTATGAATATTTACGAAATGTTAATAAGTTAGTATTAAAATTTCGTTAGAAAATTTTGACGTTTGGGTGGTTAATTAAATAAAAAGGACTAAATTAAAAAGGTGTAAAAGTTGCTAGAAGGATTAAATAGATTAATTGTCAAATGAGGAAGGACCTAAAGTGAAAATAAGCCAAAGGAGATATTTTGGCGGCAATAATGAGAAAAATCAGAAATGGGTGAAATAAGGGCAAAATTGGAAAATTGCCAAAATTAGTTAAATAAAAATGGGACCAAATTGGAATATCTAGAATTCTCTTCATTTCTCTTCATTTTCTTCAGCTGAAAAACAGCCACGCGAGAGAGTTTCAAGCTGGTTTTCATACTCAAGCTTCATGTAAGTTTAATTCTTGCTTTCTCCTTGAAATTTCTATGTTTTTAGACTTTTACAATTGGGTCCAACTTACTATGTCATTAGTTTTTGATTCTATGGCTAATTTTTAAAGTTGATGTGGATTAGTGCTGGAATAATATGATGAATAAATATTGAATTGAAGCTTTAATTTTGTTATATGATGATTTTATCAAGTAAAATTGATGGAAATTGGTTTTAGGACCTAATTGTGAAAGAGTTGAAATTAAGGCCTAGTGTTAAAATTCTAATTTTCAAAGGTTATGAAGTTGTTTAAAATGATAGAGAAAAGTATTAACTGAGAAAATTAGCTCAATTGAGGGGTTAATTGAGCAAGGATTGAATTGTATGAAATGTGGAATTTGAGACAAAATAGAAATCAACATGTTATACTAAAGTAGTTTTGGACAGCAGCAGTTGTCTAAATTTTAAAAATCATAAAAAATGGTATAAATTGAATTAGAAGTTGAGTGAGACATAGAATTCAAGCTTGTTGAGTCTATTTTTCATATAAATGAAACATAGTAAGCAAAGAAAGTCTAAATTTTGAGATATTTAAATTTTAGTAAGACTGGTTTAGAATAACATCGTGATCCCCTGTTCTTACTTTTGAAATTCACTAAATATTGTACAAAAATAATTATGAGTTATAATTTATATGTCTATATTCCTTAGTGAGCCTATTTTCATTAGAAATAATCAGAAACACTATATGAAAATTGTACTATGAGATAATTGATTTTTAGTGAAGAGAGGTTAGAGTAGTAGGGCTGTGTAATAGTGGAGAACTTAACTAATAAAATGTACTAATTGGACATACCAAAAATTCTGGAAAAATTATGGTTAAAAGATATATGAGTCTAGTTTCAAATAAAATTTACGGATCTTAATTTGGAGTTCTGTAGCTCAAGATAAAAATAATTTAGTGACTATGATACAGATGGACAGCTTGAATATTCACATAAGTAAATAGTGAAAATTATAGATAATATTACTTACAAGTGTGTTGTTTATACTAAGGATGTGGATGGAGAGGAGGAGGAGGAAAAATAATAAATGAATGACCTGTGTATAAATTGATCACATGCTTGATTATAAATTGATAAACATTGAGGTAGAAATGATATAATGTTTTATTTCAAATATTTATTATGAAACTAAGATTATCGTTATGGTATAAAAATCGAATTGTAAGTTCATGTAACTTGAATTATATTCTTAAATGCTTGAAATGTATGTTATTGATATGAATATAATTTGAATGTTCATTGTATGAAAGTTGACAAAACATTGATATATTTGATAAAAAGGGGAAGAAATCCCGGTTGAGTGAAAGGAAAATTCGATGGATCTCTGAAAAGAAATTGACGGTAAAAAGGATCTAGCCCGGACGGGTGATCCTATTCCGATATAGCCCTCCCGAAGAATATATGTGAAAAGGATCTAGCCCGGACGGGTGATCCTGATATAGACCTCCCAAAGAATATGTGGAAAATGGATTTAGCCCGGACGGGTAATCCGAATTAGGGTCTGAATTTAGCCTGGGTGGTAATTCAGAGATCAAGCTCATTAGAGTAATTGTCGTTGCGAGGATTTAGCCTTCGGTGGTAATCCCGACAATACTCTATGAGTTTATATTACAGGGGATTTAGCCTGGACTAGTAATCCCACTGTAAGGATGAGGTTCGCGGGAGTGTGCTCTCTTTGTAACAACCCAAACCCGGCCCAAACACTATGTAGAAACTGTTCGTTTACGGAAAAATATTCGGAAAAGCCTTTTGAAAACCAACTTAAGTTTTAAAAAAAGTCTTCATTTTAGTGGGCTTGCCAAACCGCACTTAGATTTTTAATTTGAAAATTAGGTTAAGTCGAGTTAATATAAAATTATAAGTGTGCCCGATGGCTTGATAAAAACGTTCACAAATTTAGCTTATAAAACCTTTATAACTCATTTCATAAAGAGATAGTTGAAGCAATTATTCAAGCATAAAGAAAAAAAAAAATACTAGGAGGCCTTATTACATACGAAATAAAATTAAAATCCACAATCCAAAGTAATAAATGAATTGAAGTTCAAAGTCCATAAAAATTTAAATCCTTTGCATGGCCACCTCGAGTCAACCCGGCCCACATCCGCTATCTACTCGTTACTGAAAAATGTAAGAAGAAGGTGGGTCACCAAGACTCAGTATGTAACCCTTCCCCCGGTTTAAACATGTTCATACACAACATATAACAAATTAATTATGCAAGTCATCATGTGTCCCAACCTAGCCACCATACGCCATTTGTCTACCCTGTTGTGGTACCAAACCACCTTTGGTGGTGCCAAACCACTGGTGACATATAGTCACGATGTGCTACCAAAGCACCGGTGTCCATAGACACAAATCGGGTGATGGGGCCAACCCATCGTGTGATACCAAATCACCGCGACGATCCCATATCTCAAGTGGGGCCAACCCACGGTGGTATTAACCACGGGGACAAGTCGCTATGAGGTACCAATCCTCCGGAGGTGCCAAACCTCTCGTGACCGTAGTCACAAAGTGTGTTACCAAAACATCGGTGCCCGTCGACACGAATACACCGCCCTCCACTCAATCAACCCATATGGTCAATAGTCACATATAGATTTATCATATGTATTATCACAACATGCTTTCCAAAAGCATAAAATAGCAAATCATATGCATGTGTACTTACCGTTACCCCGTGATACCGTTATGGTATTCAAGCCATTGCTACATACATCACGTTAGCAATCACATTACTTAACATAATTTAATAAGTTAAATGGTGTGTATGTGTACACACTGTTACCACGATAGTCTTAAATCTCGAAGTTAATCAATCGGCCACACTCTAAGTCCTTGCCCCTATATTGGCCAACTATCAAGGTTAGTGATATGAGCCATTCGGCCAAACCAAATAATTTAAAGGGGTCATACTTTGTACCCGAATCCTTACCCAAATCGCTTCGAGTACTAGCCTCAGCGTCCGATTTGCGAATCTGGTTTACAAACTTCACTTAGTCAATTAATAGCACTAATAACCATAGCCTTCGGCTTTTAAATACTAATATAAGCCTTACCTACACTTACCAAATTCGGTTGGTAGAAGATGGAGCCTAGATCGCCTGATTCCAAATATCTCAGAGTCCCTACAACATTTTGGTTTAGACAAAAGATAGCCAAATATCGATGCTGTCTTGGGACTCTGCTTTTCCCCATGCTTAAATCGATGTAATCATAAAAGAGAATAACAAAAACCATTCGGCTATGTCCCTTCTTACCTTCCTCAAACCGATTGAAAGCTAACTTTCGTAGGGTCTTATACTTCCTTTAGTATTCGGTTAACCACGCTGCCAAGGAGGAGTGTGAGATTCGGCACTTCAAGGGGGGTGTATTCGGTTTATTGAAGGAAGGAAAATAATGGAGATGAGAGGGAATAGAAGTTTCGGCTAAAGGGGTTTGGGAGGCTGGAAGAAAAATAAAAGAAGAATGAAGAGGGCTTAAGAGATTTCGGCAAGTAGCAAAATGAAGAAAAAGAAGAGAATGGTGCTAGGTTGCTCCTTTTATACACATTCGGCACCCCTTCTAGTAGCATTGCCGTCCACACTACTCCACCAAGGAGTTTAAAATTCGGCCATTACCTTATTTTGCTCCAAGCCACCCATTCACTTTAATTCAAACTTAATTGAATTAATCCCCTCTTAATCCAATAATAATCCAACTAATATCTTCTTTATCCTCTTATTATCATTATAATAAAATCCCTTATTATCACCAATTTTAAGCAAATTAAAACCAATTTAAAGTGCTCAAATTATCCCTAAATAATAATTAACAAAAACCTCCTTTTTATCCAAAATAAAAGAATTTAAGGAGAGAAATTCTCTCCCTTGTGCCGCCCAAATAAGGAGCCAAAAAAGGATTTATGTGACTCGAACACAAGCTCTCCCTTGTGCATTGTGGCGTCAACTCCAAGCACTTAAGTGGCCTCCCTTTTGCCACTTTTCCAAGGCCTATTTAGTGTCAAATTATCCCCACTTATTCTTTTAACACCCTTCTGCTAAGGCTCCCTACCTTTTAAGTTAAAAACTGAATTTTTTTTCCATCAAACCGAGCACACTCAAAGCCTTAAATTAAGCTTATTTATTTCATAAATAATACCACAATAGTTCTTACATAATAGAAATAATGAAATTCCAAATAGCCCCGTTTTTGGGATGTTACGATTCTACCCCTTAAAATAAATTTCACACCGAAATTACTTGGTTAGAAGAGGTGGGGGTATTGCTGCCTCATCACACCTTCGGGTTCCCACGTAGCTTCCTCTGTACCATGGTTCCGCCATAATACTTTCACCAAGGGTACTGACTTCCTTCGTAGAACCTTCACATCTCGGTCTAAGTTCTGAACTGGTTCCTCTTCAAAAGATAAATCTGGATTCACCTCGATCTCTGCCACTGGCACTACATGCGATGGGTCTGATCGATACCGTCTTAGCATTGATACGTGAAAGACGTTATGGATCTGATTCAGTTCCGCCGGTAACTCAAGCTGATAAGCTACCGGTCCTACTCGCTTAATCACCGTATAGGGTCCGATGAACCTTGGGCTTAGCTTCCCTTTTCGTCCAAATCTTAATACCTTTTTCCAAGGCGATACTTTTAGAAAAACCTTGTCCCCCACAGCATACTCCATCTCCTTGCATTTTAAATCAGCATAGGATTTCTGCCTATCCGATGCTTCCTTAAGACGAGACCGAATCACCTTAACTTTATCCTCTGTCTCTGTCACCAACTCTGGACCCAAAATCTGTTGTTCACCTAATTCTGTCCAACATGTCGGAGTACGACATTTCCGTCCATACAGTGCCTCATACGGAGCCATCTGAATGCTCGCTTGATAACTATTGTTATAAGCGAATTCTGCTAGCGGTAGAAATTCCTCCCAACTACCCCGAAAATCCAAGACACAACCTCTTAACATATCCTCCAAGATCAGTATCACCCTTTCCGATTGTCCATCGATTGTGGATGGAAAGCAAAGACTAAAATCCAACCGCGTGCCCATAGCTTGATGCAAGGCTTTCCAAAACCTTGACGTGAACCTGGGATCCCTATCCGAGATGATTGATGTTGGAACACCATGCAATCTTACTATCTCCGAGACGTACAGCTTAGCTAGCTTCTGAAGAGAGAAATCCCTCCTCATCAATATGAAGTGAGCCGATTTAGTTAAACGGTCCACTATCACCCAAACTGCGTCTTTCTTGTTGGGCGTAAGGGGTAGCCCACTAACGAAATCCATAGTGATCCGTTCCCACTTCCATTGGGGAATCTTCACTGGCTGAAGCAACCCTGACGGCAACTGGTGTTCAGCCTTAACTTGTTGACAAGTCAGACACTTACCAACAAACTCTGTTACTTCACGCTTTAACCCGGGCCACCAAAACTGCTTTCTAAGATCTCTATACATCTTGCTTCCTCCCGGATGCATAGCGTAGGGGCTACTATGTGCATCATGGAGAATCTTCTGCCTCAACTCCACATCCTTTGGCATACACGCTCGCCCTTGAAGGCATAATACTCCATCACTCGACAGGTTATATCCTTCCAAACCACCCTCCTGAACTCGTGCTCTCTTAGCGTTCAACCCTTCATCCACTGACTGTTTTTCCTTAACCTCCTCGATCCATGTTGGCTTAACCTGAAGTTCCGCCAAGAGACTTCCATCATCATATAGACTCAACCGAGCAAACATTGCTCTTAAATCCGTCACAACCTTTCGGTTCAACGCGTCGGCTACTACGTTGGCCTTGCCCGGATGATACACGATTGAGCAATCGTAGTCCTTCAGAAGTTCCATCCATCGACGCTGTCTCAAGTTTAGGTCCTTTTGAGTCAAGAGATACCTTCAACTCTTGTGATCCGTATAAACTATCGACTTCTCCCCATAAAGGTAGTGTCTCCATATTTTCAGAGCGAAGACGACTGCTGCTAGCTCTAAGTCGTGCGTTGGATAGTTCAGTTCATGTGGCCTTAACTGCCGTGATGCATAGGCTACTACCTTTCCCTCCTGCATCAGCACACATCCCAAACCAGTATGGGACGCATCACAATAGACAGTAAATAATTTCCCTGCCTCGGGTTGCACTAAAACCGGAGCTTCCGTCAAGATTTTCTTTAGCTTATCGAAGCTTTCCTGTTGCTTCTCCGACCATACAAATGGGACTCCTTTTCTCGGTAACCGTCAGCGGTCTTTGCGATCGAGAGAATCCTTCTACAAATCTCCGATAGTACCTGCTAGACCCGAAAACTTCGGATCTCCGCCACTGACCTAGGCGGTTTCCAATCCAATACCGCTTCAATCTTACGAGGGTCTACTCTAATTCCTTCCGCCGATACCACATGTCCTAAGAAAGCCACCTCCCTCAGCCAAAATTCGCACTTGCTGAATTTGGCATATAATTGCTTTTCCCTTAGTACTTGCAACACTATTCGCAAATGCTTGTCATGCTCTTCCTCCGTCCTAGAGTAAACCAAGATGTCGTCAATGAATACCACGACGAATTGGTCTAGGTACTGCTGAAATACTCTGTTCATCAAGTCCATAAATGCCGCCGGCGCGTTGGTCAACCCGAATGGCATTACTAGAAACTCATAATGTCCATACCGAGTTCTGAATGCCGTCTTGTGAACATCAACCTCCTTTACCTTCAATTGATGGTAACCCGACCTAAGGTCTATCTTCGAGAACACCGAGGCACCCTTTAGTTGATCGAACAAGTCGTCAATCCGAGGCAACGGATACTTGTTCTTGATCGTTAACTTGTTCAATTGGTGGTAGTCGATACACATCCGCATTGAACTGTCCTTCTTCTTGACGAACAACACAGGCGCTCCCCACGGAGATATGCTTGGTCGAATGAACCCTCTATCCACGAGCTCCTGAATTTGAGCCTTCAGCTCCACCAATTCCTTTGGTGCCATTCGGTATGGTGCTATAGACACAGGTGCCGTTTCGGGTAGCAAGTCTATACCGAATTCAACTTCCCGATCTGGAGGCAGACCCGGAAGTTCTTCTGGGAATACGTCAGCAAATTCCCCAACCATTCGAACCTTTCCAACTACCGACTCTTTAGCTTCCAAAGCACATATTCGAACCAAGTACGCCTCACAACCCTTCTTTACCATCCTTTCAGCCTTCAAGGCTGACACTACATTGGATAGGTAATTCCTCCTATCACCTATCATAACCACTTCATCACCCTTAGCCGTCTTAAGAACCATGCGCTTAGCCGCGCAATCCAAATTCGCCTGATACTTAACCAGCCAATCCATCCCAAGGATCAAATCGAACTCTCCAAATGGTAGTTCCATCAGATCGGCTACAAATACGACCCTTGGAGTTCTCGAAGTGCGTCTCTATAAAGTTTGTCTACGACTACTGAGTGTGTCTAGGGGCTTAGCACCATCATCTTTCTAAGAGTAGTCTCAGAGTCTAGGTCCATAGTTCCTACCACACTACTAGCAATGTACGAGTGCGTCGAACCCACATCAATTAATGCAACATAAGGTAAACCAAATATTAGGAACGTACCGGTTATGACGTCCGGTGTGTCTCCCTCCTCGCGATGCCTCGCTGCATAGACTAAGCCAGGCTGCCTAGCCTCTGTGTTACCCGATCCTCTGCCCTGAGTTCCACGACCTCTATTCGGACCATTTCCTCCTCGACCATTCCCGCGACCCCTCTGTGGTCCCACATTTCTGTCTTGAGTACGGTTCTGCCCTTCTGGCTGATTCTTAGCTAGCTTTCGGGGGCAATCTCTGACACGATGCTCTAGAGACCCACATTCAAAACAACCTCTACTACCGGTCCAACAGCTTCCCCAATGGGTTTTCCCACAGTGGTTACACTGAGTCGGCCTCTGATTAGTAGTCGTGGGCCTCACTGGCCCGATCCGCCCACTCGCCTAGCCCTTTTCAGCGCACTATTACCACACGATCCCGCGACCCAAAACCTCTCTTTTGGTTATTCTTACTATAGTTTTGTCTCACAGTCTCCTTAATCCCTTCGGCCACCTTGGCCTTTTCCACTAGGGACGAGAACTCACGAACCTGCTGCGGGGCAATTAGTAATCTCAGATCATCTCTGAGTCTGTCCTCAAAACGGACGCAGCGCTCATGTTCTCGTGGCTACGATTCCTCTCGGCATACCTACTCGACCTTAAAAACTCCGCCTCATACTCGGCCACCGACTTAGTTCCTTGCACTAGACCCGGAAGGCTTTCCTTTGAGCATCGGTGTAGCTAGTGCCCACATACTTCTTACTCCAAAGGCGGCTTTAAAGTAGTCCCACGTGAGATCATCACCGCAGCGCTCCATCCGGTATCACCACCACCAGTGCACGCTTCATCCTTTAGAAGCGACACCGCCCCTTCGACTTCTCCTCCACGGTCAGTCGAGATCATCCATGACCCTTTCCGTAGATTCCGGCTAATACTCTGCGGCACCGGGTGCCACTCCTAAGACACCACGGAATACCTCGCCCCGTTAGACCAGGTCGCCGGGAACAGACTCCGAGCTCCCAAATTCCCACCAGCCCCGGCCACCATCTCCAAAACTCGCAAAATAGCTTGCGACACGCCTCACCGGTGCGGTCCCGCTCCTCGCCTCACCCGAAAGTAGGAGGTGGTGGTGGCGTGTGGTACCTCATTTTCGAACCTTGACCCGACTGACGGACTCGGACATCGTCATCCTACCCCTACCGCGTCCACGTCCTCTAGAACTCATTCTATCTATCTGCGCTTTAACGATTAAGAGAATTTTATGTGTTAGCATTTGTTTCACTTTCTTATTCACGAAGAAATTTTATGAACAGTAATTTAATTAGGATTCTTTCGAGCAAACAAGGTTTCAGTCTTCTATCCTAGTTCACACAAAAGAGTTCATGCATCCATTCCTTAATACTTTCCATACCTATTCACTCTTCTGGACATTTACGCCCATTTCTAACCCGTGGTATTTTCGTCATTTTCCTACTAAGGGTATTTTTCGTAATAAAAGAAATTTTAAAACTTTAGTAAAGTAGGTTATTTTGAAATTCCCAAAGCGGAGGTTTTTCTGAAAAATTTGTAAGATTTAGAGTTATAGCATCGTTTTGAAACCGAGGGTATTTTGGTAATTTTGTCATTCAGGGCAATTTTGTAATTTTGATAAATCGAGGGTATTTCCAACGAGTTGTAAACGTTGAGGGTCCTTTTTGAAATTTTTCCTTTCCAAATGGTGATGTTGGTAAAGTTTTCAAAAGATCGTGGTCATTTCGGTAATTTTCACAAATTGAGGCGTTTTAAGTAATTTTCTAAAACCAAAATATTTTGGTGTTGATTTTTCAAAGCTAAGTTATTGGATATTTGTAAAGTAGTTGAAATTTTTGAGCAAAACCATTGAACTGATATTTTACGAGTCGGGGCGTTTTAGTAATTTTACCCTAAGGGTATTTTTGTAATTTTCCACAAATTTGAGTTTTTCAAGAAAACGTTGTAAAAATGATGTTTTTTGATTTAAAAGAGTCATTGTAAAAATTTTGAAAACGTTAGGGTTGTTGTTGTTTTTTTTTTTTTTGAAAATCATGGCTAGTTCCCTTCGAGTTTTAATCATTGTGTTTAGCCTATGACCGAGAGCCCTCTTGGTCGGGGTGAACCAAAGCTACGCACTGGCGAGGATTCGAGTGAAGAGGAGGTGGGTCACGCGGACCGCTTAAATACCAAGCTCTCACCGAACCTTTCTAGACATGCGCACGTGAGGTTGCCACACCACTGAGCCTTCTGAGTTAGGGTGAACCGAAGCTACGCACCAGGTAGGATACCCGCGAAGAGGAGGTGAGTCACACGGACTGCTTAAATACCGAGCTCTTCCGGATCCAATCCTCGACATGCGTCTGAGGGTTACCACACCCTAGCTTGGCTAAGTCATAGATTGGTTTAGTTCTTTAATGTCTTATGTTGGTTTCATGTGTTTGAGTAATCTAATCCTAGGGTTCAAGTCATATAAGTCTATCTACGTTCCATACTTCCTACCCTTCTACAGAACATAATTCACAAAGAATGTCTGTAAGTACTTACAGGCGGATCGGGTGCAGGAGACTCGGGCCATCATTTGTTCAAAATCCAAAAATCATTTCATAAGGCCTACCAAAGTATTTTTGGGGCCTTGGGCCCCCACAGCCGAGCTTTGAACTGGGCTCTGATACCAATTTTGTAACAACCTAAACCCGGCCCAAACACTATGGCCGAATCTGGTTCGTTACAGGAAAAATATTCTGGAAAAGCCTTTTTGAAAACCAACTTAAGTTTTAAAAAAAGTCTTCATTTTAGTGGGCTTGCCAAACCGTACTTAGATTTTTAATTTGAAAATTAGGTTAAGTCGAGTTAATATAAAATTATAAGTGTGCCCGATGGCTTGATAAAAACGTTCACAAATTTAGCTTATAAAACCTTTATAACTCATTTCATAAAGAGATAGTTGAAGCAATTATTCAAGCATAAAGAGAAAAAAAAAATACTAGGAGGCCTTATTACATCCGAAATAAAATTAAAATCCACATCCAAGTAATAAATGAATTGAAGTTCAAAGTCCATAAAAATTTAAATCCTTTGCATGGCCACCTCGAGTCAACTTGGCTCCACATCCGCTATCTACTCGTTACACGAAAAATGTAAGAAGAAGGTGAGTCACCAAGACTCGATATGTAACCCTTCCCCGGTTTAAACATGTTCATACACAACATATAACAAATTAATTATGCAAGTCATCATGTGTCCCAACCTAGCTGACCATACGCGCCCTTTGTCTACCCCGTTGTGGTACCAAACCTTTGGTGGTGCAAAACCTTTGGTGACATATAGTCACGATGTGCTACCAAAAGCACCGGTGTCCGTAGACACAAATCGGGTGATGGGGCCAACCCATCGTGTGATACCAAATCACTGGCAGACGATCCCATATCTCAAGTGGGGCCAACCCACGGTGGTATTAACCACAGGGACAAGTCGCTATGAGGTACCAATCCTCTGGAGGTGCCAAACCTCTGGTGACCGTAGTCACAGTGTGTTACCAAAACACTGGTGCCCGTCGGCACGAATACACTGCCCCCTCCACTCAATCAACCCACATGGTCAATAGTCACATATAGATTTATCATATGTATTATCACAACATGCTTTCCAAAAGCATAAAATAGCAAATCATATGCACAGGTACTTACCTGGTTACCCCGTATACCGTTATGGTATTCAAGCCATTGCTACATACATCACGTTAGCAATCACATTACTTAACATAATTTAATAAGTTAAATGGTGTGTATGTACACACCTGTTACCACGATAGTCTTAAATCTCGAAGTTAATCAATCGGCCACACTCTAAGTCCTTGCCCCTATATTCGGCCAACTATCAAGGTTAGTGATATGAGCCATTCGGCCAAACCAAATAATTTAAAGGGGTCATACTTTGTACCCGAATCCTTACCCAAATCGCTTCGAGTACTAGCCTCAGCGTCCGATTTGCGAATCTGGATTACAAACTTCACTTAGTCAATTAATAGCACTAATAACCATAGCCTTCGGCTTTTAAATACTAATATAAGCCTTACCTACACTTACCAAATTCGGTTGGTAGAAGATGGAGCCTAGATCTTTGATTCCAAATATCTCGAGTCCCTACAACATTTTGGTTTAGACAAAAGATAGCCAAATATCGATGCATGTCTTAGGACTCCTTTTTTCCCCATGCTTAAATCGCGAGAATCATAAAAGAGAATAACAAAAACCATTCGGCTATGTCCCTTCTTACCTTCCTCAAACCGATTGAAAGCTAACTTTCGTAGGGTCTTATACTTCCTTTAGTATTCGGTTAACCACGCCGCCAAGGAGAGTGTGAGATTCGGCACTTCAAGGGGGTGTATTCGGTTTATTGAAGGAAGGAAAATAATGGAGATGAGAGGAATAGAAGTTTCGGCTAAAGGGTTTGGGAGAAGGTGGAAGAAAAATAAAAGAAGAATGAAGAGGGCTTAAGAGATTTCGGCAAGTAGCAAAATGAAGAAAAAGAAGAGAATGGTGCTAGGTTGCTCCTTTTATACACATTCGGCACCCCTTCTAGTAGCATTGCCGTCCACACTACTCCACCAAGGAGTTTAAAATTCGGCCATTACCTTATTTTGCTCCAAGCCACCCATTCACTTTAATTCAAACTTAATTGAATTAATCCCCTCTTAATCCAATAATAATCCAACTAATATCTTCTTTATCCTCTTATTATCATTATAATAAAATCCCTTATTATCACCAATTTTAAGCAAATTAAAACCAATTTAAAGTGCTCAAATTATCCCTAAATAATAATTAACAAAAACCTCCTTTTTATCCAAAATAAAAGAATTTAAGGAGAGAAATTCTCTCCCCTTGTGCCGTCCAAATAAGGAGCCAAAAAAAGGATTTATGTGACTCGAACACAAGCTCTCCCTTGTGCATTGTGGCGTCAACTCCAAGCACTTAAGTGGCCTCCCTTTTGCCACTTTTCCAAGGCCTATTTAGTGTCAAATTATCCCCACTTATTCTTTTAACACCCTTCTGCTAAGGCTCCCTACCTTTTAAGTTAAAAACTGAATTTTTTTTCCATCAAACCGAGCACACTCAAAGCCTTAAATTAAGCTTATTTATTTCATAAATAATACCACAATAGTTCTTACATAATAGAAATAATGAAATTCCAAATAGCCCCGTTTTTGGGATGTTACACTCTTACAGGGGATTTAACCTGGATTGGTAATCCCGCTGTAAGGATGAGGTTCGCGGGAGTGTGCTCTCTGAAATGGAAATGTGCGCAACTGAACATGAATTAACGGATTTGTACACTAAAGTGTACCTCTGAAAATCCATCGAAAATTCCAAGAAATTCAACGGGATAAATATGGAAAAATATCAAGGGAATGGAAATCATGGTATATATATTATGTGATATAAGGAAATATGAGTTGATGAGACATGAACGTAGAACTTGGTTGACGAATGAGTTCATTTGTGATTATATACTTGTACATCCTTGAGTCTATTATCTGTATGAATTGGTATTCCAAATGAGTTAATGAGAAGAGTTCTAATATGAAATAATCTTAATTCTAAATGAAATATTATGAAAACGTATTTGAAATACATTGGTATGTCTTGTATATGTTATTTGAGTTCATAATGTGCAAAGTAATGTGTGAGGAAATATGAGATGATGAAACCTGTACATGGAATTTATTGGTGGATACGTACACCCAAATTTATATGATAGATTGTAGTGAACATTGAAATTGGGCTCAATAAGTGATTTGTCAATTTAAATTGTGATTGGCAGGAAAGGTTAGTGAATTGCATGTTTATGAATTGTTACACGTATTTGTCAAATACGAGGAAATGATGGTAATTGATACATGGAAATATGAGACTATGATATATATAAAAACATGACATATGTTTGATAAATGTGTTCATTCATAATTACGGAATGGTGCACCTCAAGTGCACTATATGTGTAAAGAAACTTTTATAGTCAATTTCGGTATTTGAGCGATAAATGGCTTAAATTGTCTGTAAGTATTTCGTACTCTCGGTAATGCCTCATACTTTATTCCAGCAATGGATATGAGTAGGGGGTGTTACATTTAGTGGTATCAAAGCTATAGTTTAGTCGATTCTCGGACTAACATTGTGTATACATGAGTCTAGCTATACATGCCATATGTGAACTGTGATAGTGTGATATCTCCCGGCTCTAACGAAATTGTTTTGTTAAGATAGAAATGACTTCTAACTGAGCTATTGTCGATAATGCTAAAAATGATATTGAGATGATTGAAATGTGCTTACGGTATGTTGATATATAGAAAGGTATGGATAGAAGTTCATGATATGCATCTGTTAATGTTCTTAATGAGATAACCATAAGTTGAGAAATGTGGAAAAGTGAAATGAAACGGAAGTCTATGTTGTGATAAACTCATCCATATATGTTGGTATTCATATGATATTATGTGCCTAACATGCTTGATTAAGTGAGTGTTATGAGTAAATTTACTCAAATTTCATGGAATGTATGTTTAAGTACACTTGTTTAAATACGATAATCGAAAAGTTTGTGTAACATGACTAAGTATGAAAATTTGCTTAGAGTGAATTATGTGATTATGATGATATTATGTTGATAATGAATGCTAAGTCATATATGTGTATTTATGAGGGTCAAGTTAGAGGCTTTACGACCTCACCTCTTTACCAGTGTTGTTTTATGATGAAAGTTCACGAGAATTATGTTGAATAAGTTCATAAGTGGGAAACTAAAGAGTTCAGTGGTGAATAATTAGTAATGCAAAAAGAGTTGAGTATAATGTGACAAATGAACTCAGTTTTAGAAGAAATATCATATTATTTTAATGATTACACAGATTATGCAATGTCACAGATAAAGAAGAAGTTAGTCTCGACTATTCGCCTCAATTGAGTATGAAATCTAAGATTCTTCCTGAATTAGTTTTCGTTAGTGAATGGAATGATACAGGGTACATAAAGACAGAATTAGTTAGAGAAATAATAATTGAGTAGTAAAGATGTTTATGTGTGATAGTTATAGTTGAGATGAATATGATGATCTTTCTGGGTATTCTGTATATATTCTTTTATCCTCAGAGATATGTGTGTGATTGCTCAGCTCTGATGGAGTTCTTATGTTATGAGAATGCTAGCTAACTATTATGTTAGACGAAAGCCCTATTGGTCAGGTCGGTTTATAATCGGTATTTCTTTATCTCTTTGGAATTCTATTTTATTATGTTGGAATAAAGTCGATGGTAAAAAAAAAATATGTTGGACTATTCTTCCGTTTTTATTGGATATTACTCTGTCATATATATAAATATTTGGAAATATATTAACTCTGTTATGACTATGCTTTTGGTTTGATCATAGAAACGTGGTGATTCTGGTATCTAGATTTCTCTAATTTTCGTGTAAGGAATTGACATCGGAAAAGGTATAAGTAGTGAAAAATATTTGAATCTCTCCATTGAAGGAATTTTCGAGGACGAAAATTCTTAAAGAGGGGGAGATTTGTAATAGCCCAAATTTCAGTGGTGTTAGAAATAGTGATTCGAGACCACCAAATGTGACAAATGAACTCGTAGACCATGTTATTTAATATTTACAAGTCAAATGTAGCTTTTAAAATATTTTTAAAATAGTAAATTATGTTTTGTAAAGATTTATTTGGTCAAGAAATCGAGAAAAAGAGGTATCGAGATCTCGGTGTTAAAAACCGAGTCATAAGTATTTTTATGAATATTTACGGAATGTCAATTAGTTAGTATTAAAATTTCGTTAGAAAAATTTTGACGTTTGGGTGGTTAATTAAATAAAAAGGACTAAATTGAAAAAGGTGTAAAAGTTACTAGAAGGATTAAATAGATTAATTGTCAAATGAGGAAGGACCTAAAGTGAAAATAAGCCAAAGGAGATATTTTGGGCGGCAATAAGTAGAAAAATCGGAAATGGGTGAAATAAGGGCAAAATTGGAAAATTGCCAAAATTAGTTAAATAAAAATGGGACCAAATTGGAATATCTAGAATTCTCTTCATTTCTCTTCATTTTCTTCAGCTGAAAAACAGCCATGGGAGAGAGTTTCAAGCTGGTTTTCATACTCAAACTTCATGTAAGTTTAATTCTTGCTTTCTTCCTTGAAATTTCTATGTTTTTAGACTTTTACAATTGGGTCCAACTTACTATGTCATTAGTTTTTGATTCTATGGCTAATTTTTAAAGTTATGTGGATTAGTGCTGGAATAATATGATGAATAAATATTGAATTGAAGCTTTAATTTCGTTATATGATGATTTTATCAAGTAAAATTGATGGAAATTGGTTTTAGGACCTAATTGTGAAAGAGTTGAAATTAAGGCCTAGTGTTAAAATTCTGATTTTCAAAGGTTATGAAGTAGTTTAAAATGATAGAGAAAAGTATTAAATGAGAAAATTAGCTCAATTGAGGGGTTAATTGAGCAAGGATTGAATTGTATGAAATGTGGAATTTGAGACAAAATAGAAATCAACATGTTATACTAAAGCAGTTTTGGACAGCAGCAGTTTTCTAACTTTGAAAAATCATTAAAAATGGTATAACTTGAATTAGAAGTTGAGTGGGACTTAGAATTAAAGCTTGTTGAGTCTATTTTCATATAAAAGAAACAGAGCAAGCAAAAGAAGTCTATATTTTGATATATTTAAATTTTGGTAAGACTGGTTTAGAATAACATCGTGATCCCCTGTTCTTACTTTATAAATTCACTAAAAATTGTACAAAAAGAATTATGAGTTATAATATATGTCTGTATTCCTTAGTGAGCCTATTTTCATTAGAAATAATCAGAAACACTATATGAAAATTGTACTATGAGATAATTGATTTTTAGTGAAGAGAGGTCAGAGCAGTAGGGCTGTGTAACAGGGGAGAACTTAACTAATAAACTGTACTAATTGGCCACACCAAAAATTCTGGAAAAATTATGGTAAGAAGATATATGAGTCTAGTTTCAAATAAAATTTACATATCTTAATTTGGAGTTCTGTAGCTCAAGATAAAAATAATTTAGTGCCTATGACACGGATGGACAGCTTGAATATTCACATAAGTAAATAATGAAAATGTAATATCTCGGGTTAGGGGCTATCTTGTGTTGCATGATATTGCATGGGTTTTGTGTGCTGTGTTGCTATTTCGGTGTTTTAGGGGCTTAATTGTAGGCTAGGTGTATGTCTGAGTGTATGGAAAAATTTTGGTTTTTGGGTGTTAAGTCAAGGGAGCTGATGGAGCTGAGGGATGTGTATTTTATGTTGTGTTTCTGAGCACAAAAGAGGAGCTGGTGGAGTGGCAAAGCATGCGCCACATGGGGGAGCTTGATGTGGCGTCATCTTCAGGAGAGGGAGGTCCAGTGTTCGAGCTGCAGAGTTCTCCTTTTTACTTCTTTTTGGGACGGCATGGAGGAGAGGTAGAAGACTAGTGAAACTCTAGCTTGGACCAAGTCTTCACATTCAAAAGGATGGTGGAGAGTAAATAGTGGAGTGTGACTTGGTCCACACATTTGAAATGTGTGGAGTGGAGTGAATGGGGATTCTTGGCCGAATTTTGTGGGGTGTTGGAGTGGGGGTGTGGGACGGTTTGGTAGAGGAAGGGAGGTGTGCGAAATGCACTTCTCATTTTGTGCATTTTCGGCCAAAAGCATTTGGGAAGCAATTCTCTCTTTGTGCCTTACCAAACCGAAAGTTTTAGCACTTTGCGAATTGTTCTTTGCTCATTTTTTTGTTTTCTAATTTTCCTTGCTAGCCGAATGTCAATGTCACCTTGAAGACACACCGTGGCTTGATTTCTTTCACTTTTACTTTTGGCCGAACCTAGCATTCCTCTTTCATTCTTTTTCTTTTCTCTTTTGAAACTCTAATAGCCGAATATTCTCCTCCTCATCTTCTTTTCTTTTGTCCATTGTAAGCGAATTCTCCATTTCTTTTCTCCTTTCTTTTTGTGCGAAACTCTACTCATTTACAATCTTTTTCTCTCCTTTACACTAAAGCCGAATTTAAGGATATTAAAACACACAGGCCTAATTTCTTTCTCCTATTGTAGCCTTGGCCGAATCTCTTGTGGTTCCTTCCTAGAAGTCCTAGTTGGCCGAATATTGGGTGTTGGTAAGTGCAAGGCCGAATGGCCATATCTCCTCTTTTGGTTTTTGTTGGTAATGGTTTGGTTAAGGACCGATTATGGTCGATTTGAAAGGGTGTTAACCTTTTTGGGTTATCATTTTGTGATAGGTCTTTTGATCGTGGTGGTGATTAGGTGAGGCGATCAATTGAAGCCTTGATCGCAAGTGACCGATTGGTAAGTAAAGGGTAAGCAGTTGGTATATTTTTGTTAGTGCAATCAGTTGATTTCGATTAAGTTTAAGTTTAAAGTGATTAGTGATTAACTATTGGTTTGTTAGGTGCCTGATTGTTGGAGGAGGAATCATTGTGGTTCGGGTTGCTAAGAAACCGAACCAATAGTAAGGTAAGGGTTCGATATTAACCCCTTTGGTTAAGTGTCTTTGGCCGAATGTCTTAGATGCCTAACCCCTAATGTTGGCCGATTGTAGGAGTCAGTACTCGAGGGACTTAGATCGTTTCGATTGGGATTTTAGACTCGTGTATACCAGGTGTGCAAACTAACACACTGATACTTAGTAAGATTATTAATAAACCTGTTTGCCTGTTAAAAATTATAACAGTATGATGGACAAATGGATACCCAAATGGGGTATGTGTACGATTCGGGTAAGTCTGTTCTATTATGGGTGCTATTAATGAAGTATGATATCATGATTTATGTTATGCATGTTATGAGTTGTAATGCTTGATATGTTAGCATGATATGCATGGCTTGTATGAGATGCATAACCCCATGAGTATGATATGTATGGGTGATACGAGAGGAGGGAGCAGTGATATATTGTGCTGACGAGCACCAGTGCTTTGGTAGCACACTTTGTGACTTTGGGTCACCAGAGGTTTGGCACCTCCAGAGGTTTGGTACCTCAGCGTCTCGTCCCAGTGGCTCAGTACCACAGTGGGTTGGCCCCTTGAGATGATTATCTGGGATTGACGCCAGTGTTTTGGTAACACACGATGGGTTGGCCCCATCACCAGATTTGTGACTACGGTCACCAGTGCTTTGGAAGCACATTGTGTCTTTGGGACACCAGAGGTTTGGCACCTCATTGCGACTTGTCCCTGTGGTTTGACCACCGTGGGTTGGCCCCACTGGAGATATGGGATCGTCTGCTAGTGTTTTGGTAACACACGATGGGTTGGCCCCATCATCCTTGGATTTGTGACCTCGGTCACCAGTGCTTTGGTAGCACAATGGTGTCTTTGGGACACCAGTGGTTTGGGACCACATTGATGGATAATGTGTCTTTGGGACACCAGTGTTTTGGTAACACATTGTGACTATACGTCACCAGTGGTTTGGCACCACCAGTGGTTTGGTACCACACGGGGTAGAAAAGGTGATATGGATGGTTAGGATCGGGTTGCATTAATTATGTTTCTTTGTATGATGTGTGTTAGCATGTGGTTTATTCGGGAGCGGGATTTACACACTGAGTCACTCGACTCACCCTCTCCTTTGACATTTTAGGTGACTCGTAGACGCGGACTTGGAGCCGGGATGGACTCGGGGTGCACATGCCATGCTCTAATAAAAGCTTTGCTCAGATTATTGCATTTGGGTACTTTAGTTTATTTACTTTTATTTGGGTTTTATCTTGGATTTGTAAAAGCCTTTTTAAGATGTGCTTTATAATGTTTATGCTTTACGTTGGATTTTAATATGTCAGAACGAAAATAACTTGGTACGAATTTTATTAAAATTTGGAAAGACGACGTTTTCAAACCAACAAAGCGATATGTTTTTGAACTATACCATCGGGTATCACACCGTTTTTATAAGTGAATGAAAAACAATCGGATTCAAACTTGAAACCAAAAAATTTTTCTAAGACTGAATGTTCTAGTAACAATATTCAACAACCCGTTTTCGAAAAGAAACAAAGTTTTATCAAGTCTAACTAGTACAACCTCAAAATTTTCAAATACGTTTTCCTCGTAACATACAGCATTCTGGCCGTGGTGTTTGGACCGGGTTTGGGGTGTTACAATTGTGGTATCAGAGCTAAGTTCAAAAGCTCGGCTGTGGGCTTGAGGCCCAAATTGTTTTCAAAAGTTCGTTTTAAGTGTTTTGGGATTGAATATATGGTTCACAAGGCATGGCACCGAGTCTCCGGCACCAGTTCGCCCAGGTAAGTAATTCTAAACTCTTCTGTGAATTATTATTTGTAGAAGGGTAGGTGATATGGAACGTAGTTAGATTTATAGGACTTGAACTCTAGGATTAGATCACTCAAACACTTGAACTAAAGCATAAGACTTAAAGCACTAAACCAATCTATGACTCACCACGGGGCTAGGGGTGTGGTAACTCTGACGCATGTCTAGGAGAGGAACAGGAAGAGCTTGGTATTTAAGCGATCCTTGTGACTCACCTCCTCTTCGCAGTATCCCACACAGTGCGTAGCTCGAGTTCACCACGACTAAGAAGGCTCGGTCATCATAGACTTAACCTAACGACTAAAACCCGAAAAGGGAGTTAGCTATGTTTTGAAAATACAACAACAACCCTAATGTTTTCACACTTTTATAATAAACTCTTTCAAAACCGAAAATGTCACATTTACAACAATTTTCTTGAAAAACTGATTTATGGAAAATTACAAAAATGCCCTTAGGGGTAAATTTACTAAAATGCCCTCGGTTTATAAAATAGCAACCCAAAGATTTTGGCCAAAATTTCAATGATGTTACGAAATTCAAACATTCTGTTTTACAAAATATCAATCAAAGATTTTGATTTTGGAAAATTTACAAGAACGCCCTCAATTTGTGAAAATTACTAAAATACCCCTAGTTTCCAAAACGAAGTATTTTACAAAATTTTCAAAGAACACTCTCAAATTTTTGGAATTTCAAATTGACCGGTTTTACGAAAGTTTAAAATATCGTTTATTACGAAAATACCCTGTAGGGAAAATGACGGAAATACCCTTGGGCTAGAATGGGCAGCAATGTCCGAAGAGTGAATAGGTATGGAAAGGATTAAGGAATGAATGTATAATCTCTTTTGGGTGAATAGGATAGAAGACTGAAACCTTGGTTGCTCGAAAGAACCCCTGATTAAACTCTATCCATAAAATTTCTTTGCGGTTAAGAAAGTGGAACGATACTAATGCATAAAAATCTTTTAATCAGATACGTAGGAAGATTTGACATGAGCACTCGAGGCGGACGTGGTCGTAATACTCGTGGTAGAGGTAGGGGTAGAATGACGGTTTACGAACCCGTAGGATCTGGTCAAGGGTCGAAAAAATGAGATCTTGGGATTCGCCACCGGTGGAGGTGGTGAGTTCGAGGATCGACCGAGAGCGATGCGGTGTCACGCGGCGATCTTTGCGAGTGTTGAAAAAAGGGTAGGTGGTGTAAGTGGGAAGTGCGGGAGTTAGGAAATCATTTCTGGCGACTCGGGCTAATGGGGCCGAGTTCTTCCGAGGTGTATCGGGTGTTGCTCCTAGCACCGCTTGAATATTGGGTGGAGGCAACCGAGCGGATCATGGATGATCCGGACCTTTCTGCTTGAAGAAGAGAAGTGAAGGGCATCGATCGCTTCTTTCGGGATGAGTCATATCGGTGGTGGCTCACGGTTCGGGGACAGATGTGGCGGTGAGGATCGACATGGGATTATTTCAGAATTTGCATATCAAAAGAAATACATCGGGGCTAGTTACATCGACTCTCAGTGAAAGGCATTTTTCGAGGCTTGTTCGGGAGTAAATCATTCTTGAGTCACGAGGGTGAGTTCTGAAGGCCGAGTAGGTATGCCGGGGGCATTGTAGCCACCGAGCATGAGAGGTGTGTTCGTTCGAGGATGGTTTGCGAGACGAGTTGAGAGTGCTGATTGCTCCTCGGCGAGGAGCGAGTTTCTTGTCTTAGTTGAGAAGGCTAAGGTAGCCGAGGGTGTTAAGGAGTCCGTAAGATGAGCAAGGACGAGGAGTAGGCTTAAGAGGAGCTTTGGGTCTTACGGATCATCAGTAATCCGCATGAAGAGGGCTAGGCCGAGTGGGCGTAATCGATCCGCTAGGTTTGTTCTTTGCTAGGCGAGGACCGCCGCAGTGTAATGATGTCGATGTGGGAAATCTCATTGGGGTGGTTGTTGGGTGGTGGAAAAGGTTGCTTCGAGTGTGTTTCTCGGATCATCGCATTAGGGATTTGCCCGCGTGGGATGGCCGTGGATTCGATCCCGAGAGTCGGCCGTAATCGTTCGAGAGGAATGGACCGCCACCACAGAGGGGCCGTGGTAATGGCAGAGGTGGTAATGGATTTGGTCGAGGTCGTGGAGCACCGCGCAGGGTGCGGGTAGTTACGAGGCACACGGCTGATACAGTGTATCGTGTATGCAGCCAGACGCCGCGCGAGGAGCGCGCACGACCGGACGTAATCACCGCAGACGTTTTTGATTTTTGGTTCTCCCTATACCGCTTTAATTGACTTGGGTTCCACGCGATTCGTATGTTGCTAGTAGTATAGTTGAGACCATGGACTTAGATTCGAGATATCTTCTAGGCGGATGACCGCATTTTTAGCCCTCTAAGTCACTCTGTAGTGGTAGATAAGTTGTATAAGGATGAACCCTAGAACTCCAAGGGGTCATTTTTTCAGCCGATCCGATGGAACCGCCGTTTGAGGAGTTCGATCGATTCTTGGGATGGATGGCCTGGTGAAGTACCGGGCCAAGGTGGATTGCGCGCTAAGCGCATGGTTCTATCGACGGATAAGGAGATGAAGTGATTATGATAGGTAATAGGAGGGATTACTTATCCAATGTGGTATCGGCACTAAAAGTCGTAAAGATGGTCGGAAGGGTCGGTGAAGCGTATGTGGTTCATGTGTATGCCTTGGAGGCTAAAGAGTCTGCTTTGTTGAGAAGGTTAAATCTTGTTAAGGAATTTGTTGATGTGTTTTCAGGAGCTTAGGGTTTGCCACCGGATCGTGAGGTAGAGTTTGGGATAGATCTGCTACCAGGGACTGCGCCAGTGTCTATTGCTCCATATAGGATGGCACCAAAGGAATTGGTGGAGCTTAAGGCTCAGATTCAGGAGCTGTTGGATCGAGGCTTCATTAGGCCAAGTGTTTCGCCGTGGGGAGCGCCGGTATTATTCGTCAAGAAGAAGGACGGTTCGATGCGGATGTGTATAGACTACCGCCAACTGAATAAGCTGACGATTAAAAACAAGTATCCGTTACCACGGATAGATGACTTGTTTGATCAGCTGAAAGGTGCATCGGTGTTTTCGAAGATCGATTTGAGGTCTGGGTACCATCAGTTGAAAGTTAAGGAAGCGGATATCCATAAGACAGCGTTTCGGACTCGGTACGGGCACTACGAATTCCTGGTAATGCCGTTCGGGTTGACTAACGCCCGCAGGCTTTTATGGATATGATGAATAGAGTGTTTCAGCAGTATCTGGACCGTTTCGTCGTGGTTTTTATTGACGACATCTTGGTTTACTCAAGGTCGGAAGAAGAGCATGATGCACACTTAAGAGTGGTGTTGCAAATTTTGAGGGAGAAGCAACTCTATGCTAAGTTCAGTAAGTGTGAGTTCTGGCTTAGTGAAGTGACGTTTTTGGGTCATGTAGTATCAGCTGAGGGGATTAGAGTAGATCCTCGGAAGGTTGAGGCGGTTTTGGATTGGAAGCCTCTAAGTCGATCATTGAGATTCGGAGTTTCTGGGTTTGGCAGATACTACAGAAGATTTGTTGAGGGTTTCTCATTAATTGCAAAGACCGATGACTAAGCCCATTAAGGAAGGGAGTTCCGTTCGTTTGGACCGAGAAACAGGGAGAGTTTCGATAAGTTGAAGAAGATCTTGTGAGGCTCTGTGTTAATTCAACCCGAGGTCGGGTAAGGAATTCACGATTGTCTTTGCGATGCATCACACACGGGCTTGGGTTGTGTCTCGATGCGGGAGGGTAAGGTGGTGGCTTACGCTTCTCGGCGGTGAGGCCACACGAGGTTAATTATCCGACGCATGATTTAGAGCTAGCGGCTATAGTCTTCGCTCTAAAAATGGAGGCACTACTTATACGGGGAGAAGTCAATCGCTCACACGGATCATAAGAGTCCTGAAGTACCCTCGACTCGAAGGATCCGAATTTGAGGCAGCGTAGATGGGTTGAGTTGCTCAAGGACTACGATCGCTCGATTGAATATCATCGGGCAAGGCTAACGTGGTGGCGCACGCGTTGAGCAAAGAGGGTTGTTTCGGACTTAAGAGCGATGTTTGCCCATTTAAGTTTGTATGACGACGGAGTATTCTCGCAGAGCTGCGAGTTAAGCCTACTTGGTTTGAGCAGATCAAAGAGAAACAGATTAGGGACGAGGTTACGAGCGCGCGAAGGTTACGCAAGTGCGAGAATGGTGGTTTGGAGGTTCTGACTTGTCTAGTGATGAGGTTACGTGTTTTCAAGGGAAGGCTTGTATGCCTAAAGATGTTGAGTCGAGGCAGAGGATTCTTCAGACGCACATAGTGATCCTTATGCTATGCATCCCGGAGGTAGCAAAATGTATAGGGATCTTAAAGAGCGATTTTGGTGGCACGGCTTGAAGAAAGAAGTGACGAGTTTGTTGGGAAGTGTCGACTTGTCGCCAGGTCAAGGCGAACATCGATTATCGTCGGGTTTGCTTGACTGTGAAAATCCCTCGGTGGAAGTGGGAAAGGATAACTATGGATTTCGTCGATGGGTTACCGCTTACGCCAAGCAAGAAAGATTTAGTTTGGGTTATCGTGGACCGTCGACTAAGTCACCCATTTCATTCGGTGAGAGTGGACTATTCACTCGAGAGATTGGCGAAGCTTTATGTGTCGAGATAGTAAGGCTACACGGTGTTCCGATTTTGATTATCTCGGATAGGGATCCCGAGTTCACGTCGAGGTTCCGAGAGCATTGCATCGAGCTCGTGCACGCGGCTTGACTTCAACGGCTTTTCACCCATGATCAATCGGCGGCAATGAAAGGTCATTCAGATCTTGGAAGACATGTTGAGAGGTTGTGTTCTGGACTTCAGGGGCAATTGGGAAGAGTTTCTACCATTAGCTGAGTTTGCCTACAACAACAGCTACCAAGCAAGCATCAAAATGGCACCATATGAGGCGCTGTATGGTAGGAAGTGTCGCTCACCTACATGTTGGACAGAGTTAGGAGAACGTCAGTTGTTGGGACCTGAGTTGGTTGTTGAGACCGAGAACAAGGTTAGGTTGATTCAGGCTCGTTTGAAGGAAGCTTCGGACCGGCAAAAGTCTTATGCCGATCTTAAGCGAAGAGATATAGAGTTCGCTGTGGGAGATAGTGTTTTCTTAAAGGTCTCGCCTTGGAAGAAGGTGTTGAGGTTTGGCAGAAAAGGCAAGCTAAGTCCGAGGTTCATTGGGCCGTATAAGATATTGAGACGAGTTGGACCAGTGGCGTATCAGCTTGAGTTGCCAGCAGAGCTTAGTCAGATTCACGATGTTTTTCACGTTTCGATGCTTCGGAGGTATCGTTCAGATCCGTCGCATGTGGTAGCAGTGGAAGAGATCGAGGTAAATCCAGACTTGACTATGGAGGAGGAACCTGTGCAGATTCTTGATCGGGATGTGAAGGTTCTACGTAGGAAGTCTGTGCCTTTGGTTAAGGTACTTTGGCGGAATCATGGCGTGGAGGAAGCCACGTGGGAACCCGAGGATACGATGAGACAGCAATACCCGCAACTCTTTTGACCAGGTAATTTCGAGGCCGAAATTATTTTAAGGGGGTAGAACTGTAATATCCCGGGTTAGGGGCTATCTTGTGTTGCATGATATTGCATGGGTTTTGTGTGCTGTGTTGCTATTTTGGTGTTTTAGGGGCTTAATTGTAGGCTAGGTGTATGTCTGAGTGTATGGAAAAATTTTGGTTTTTGGGTGTTAAGTCAAGGGAGCTGATGGAGCTGAGGGATGTGTATTTTATGTTGTGTTTCGAGCACAAAAGAGAGAGCTGGTGGAGTGGCAAAGCATGCGCCACATGGGGAGCTTGATGTGGCGTCATCTTCAGAGAGAGGAGGTCCGGTGTTCGAGCTGCAGAGTTCTCCTTTTACTTCTTTTGGGACGGCATGGAGGAGAGGTAGAAGACTAGTGAAACTCTAGCTTGGACCAAGTCTTCACATTCAAAAGGATGGTGGAGAGTAAATAGTGGAGTGTGACTTGGTCCACACATTTGAAATGTGTGGAGTGGAGTGAATGGGGGGATTCTTGGCCGAATTTTGTGGGGTGTTGGAGTGGGGGTGTGGACGGTTTGGTAGAGGGAAGGGAGGTGTGCCGAAATGCACTTCTCATTTTGTGCATTTTCGGCCAAAAGCATTTGGGAAGCAATTCTCTCTTTGTGCCTTACCAAAACCGAAAGTTTTAGCACTTGCCGAATTGTTCTTTGCTCATTTTTTTTGTTTTCTAATTTTCCTTGCTAGCCGAATGTCAATGTCACCTTGAAGACACACCCGTGGCTTGATTTCTTTCACTTTTACTTTTGGCCGAACCTAGCATTCCTCTTTCATTCTTTTTCTTTTTCTCTTTTGAAACTCTAATAGCCGAATATTCTCCTCCTCATCTTCTTTTCTTTTGTCCATTGTAGCCGAATTCTCCATTTCTTTTCTCCTTTCTTTTTGTGCAGAAACTCTACTCATTTACAATCTTTTCTCTCCTTTACACTAAAGCCGAATTTAAGGATATTAAAACACAGGCCGAATTCTTTTCTCCTATTGTAGCCTTGGCCGAATCTCTTGTGGTTCCTTCCTAGAAGTCCTAGTTGGCCGAATATTGGGTGTTGGTAAGTGCAAGGCCGAATGGCCATATCTCCCTCTTTTGGTTTTTGTTGGTAATGGTTTGGTTAAGGACCGATTATGGTCAGTTTGAAAGGGTGTTAACCTTTTTGGGTTATCATTTTGTGATAGGGTCTTTTGATCGTGGTGGTGATTAGGTGAGGCAGTCAATTGAAGCCTTGACTGCAAGTGACCGATTGGTAAGTAAAGGGTAAGCAGTTGGTATATTTTTGTTAGTGCAATCAGTTGATTTCGATTAAGTTTAAGTTTAAAGTGATTAGTGATTAACTATTGGTTTGTTAGGGTGCTGATTGTTGGAGGAGGAATCATTGTGGTTCGGGTTGCTAAGAAACCGAACCAATAGTAAGGGAAGGGTTCGATATTAACCCCTTTGGTTAAGTGTCTTTGGCCGAATGTCTTAGATGCCTAACCCCTAATGTTGGCCGATTGTAGGAGTCAGTACTCGAGGGACTTAGATCGTTTCGATTGGGATTTTAGACTCGTGTATACCAGGTGTGCAAACTAACACACTGATACTTAGTAAGATTATTAATAAACCTGTTTGCCTGTTAAAAATTATAACAGTATGATGGACAAATGGATACCCAAATGGGGTATGTGTACGATTCGGGTAAGTCTGTTCTATTATGGGTGCTATTAATGAAGTATGATATCATGATTTATGTTATGCATGTTATGAGTTGTAATGCTTGATATGTTAGCATGATATGCATGGCTTGTATGAGATGCATAACCCCATGAGTATGATATGTATGGGTGATACGAGAGGAGGAGCAAGTGATATATTGTCTTGTGAGCACCAGTGCTTTGGTAGCACACTTTGTGACTTTGGGTCACCAGAGGTTTGGCACCTCCAGAGGTTTGGTACCTCGGCGTCTCGTCCCGATGGCTCAGTACCACGATGGGTTGGCCCCACAGATGATTATACGGGATTGACGCCCGGTGTTTGGTAACACACGATGGGTTGGCCCCATCACCGCATTTGTGACTACGGTCACCGGTGCTTTGGAAGCACATTGTGTCTTTGGGACACGAGAGGTTTGGCACCTCATTGCGACTTGTCCCCTCGTGGTTTGACCACCGTGGGTTGGCCCCCCACCGGAGATATGGGATCGTCGCTAGTGTTTTGGTAACACACGATGGGTTGGCCCCATCATCCTTGGATTTGTGACCTCGGTCACACGTTGCTGCTGGTAGCACAATGGTGTCTTTGGGACACCAAAGTGGTTTGGGACCACATTGATGGATAATGTGTCTTTGGGACACACAGTGTTTTGGTAACACATTGTGACTATACGTCACCGGTGGTTTGGCACCACCGGTGGTTTGGTACCACACGGGGTAGAAAAGGTGATATGGATGGTTAGGATCGGGTTGCATTAATTATGTTGCTTTGTATGATGTGTGTTAGCATGTGGTTTATTCGGGAGCGGGATTTACACATTGAGTCACTCAACTCACCCTCTCCTTTGACATTTTGGTGACTCGTGAGGCGGACTTGGAGCCGGGATGGACTGGGGGTGCACATGCCATGCTCTAATAAAAGCTTTGCTCGATTATTGCATTTGGGTACTTTAGTTTATTTACTTTTATTTGGGTTTTATCTTGGATTTGTAAAAGCCTTTTTAAGATGTGCTTTATAATGTTTATGCTTTACGTTGGATTTTAATATCAGAAATGAAAATAACTTGGTGCGAATTTTATTAAAATTTGGAAAGACGACGTTTTCAAACCAACAAAGCGATATGTTTTTGAACTATACCATCGGGTATCACACCGTTTTTATAAGTGAATGAAAAACAATCGGATTCAAACTTGAAACCAAAAAATTTTTCTAAGACTGAATGTTCTAGTAACAATATTCAACAACCCGTTTTCGAAAAGAAACAAAGTTTTATCAAGTCTAACTAGTACAACCTCAAAATTTTCAAATACGTTTTCCCTCGTAACATACCAGATTCGGTCGTGGTGTTTGGACCGGGTTTGGGGTGTTACAGAAAATTATAGATAATATTACTTACAGGTGTGTTGTTTATACTAAGGATGTGGATGGAGAGGAGGAGGAGGAAAAATAATAAATGAATGACTTGTATATAAATTGATCACATGCTCGATTATAAATTGATAAACGTTGAGGTAGAAATGATATAATGTTTTATTTCAAATATTTATTATGAAACTAAGATTATCGTTATGGTATAAAAATCGAATTGTAAGTTCATGTAACTTGAATTATATTCTTAAATGCTTGAAATGTATGTTATTGATATGAATATAATTTGAATGTTCATTGTATGAAAGTTGATTTGAAACATTGATATATTTGATAAAAAGGAAGAAATCCCGGTTGAGTGAAAGGAAAATTCGATGGATCTCGAAAAGGAATTGACGGTAAAAGGATCTAGCCGGACACGTGATCCTATTCCGATCTAGCCCTCCCGAAGAATATGTGGAAAATGGATTTAGCTTGAGACGGGTAATCCGAATTAGGGTGCAATTTAGCTGGACTGTAATTCGGATCCAAGCTCATTAGAGTAATTATGGTTTGGATTTAGCTCGGGTGGTAATCCCGACAATACTCTATGAGTTTATATTATGAGGATTTAGCTTTGGACTGTAATCCCATTTGTAAGGATGAGGTTCGCGAGTGTGCTCTCTCGAAATGGAAATGTGCGCACATGAACATGAATTGATGATTTGTACACTAAAGTGTACTGTAGAAAATCCATCGAAAATTCCAAGAAATTCAACGGGATAAATATGGAAAAATATCAAGGGAATGGAAATCATGGTATATATATTATGTGATATAAGGAAATACGAGTTGATGAGACATGAACGTAGAGCTTGGTTGACGAATGAGTTCATTTGTGATTATATATTTGTACATCCTTGAGTCTATTATCTGTATGAATTGGTATTCCAAATGAGTTAATGAGAAGAGTTCTAATATGAAATAATCTTAATTCTAAATGAAATATTATGAAAACGTATTTGAAATACATTGGTATGTCTTGTATATGTTATTTGAGTTCATAATGTGCAAAGTAATGTGTGAGGAAATATGAGATGATGATACCTGTACATGGAATTTATTGGTGGATACGTACATCCAAATTTATATGATAGATTGTAGTGAACATTGAAATTGGGCTCAATAAGTGATTTGTCAATTTAAATTGGGATTGGTAGGAAAGGTTAGTGAATTGCATGTTTATGAATTGTTACACGTATTTGTCGAATACGAGGAAATGATGGTAATTGATACATGGAAATATGAGACTATGATATATATAAAAACATGACATATGTTTGATAAATGTGTTCATTCATAATTATGGAATGGTGCACCTCAAGTGCACTATATGGTAAAGAAACTTTTATAGTCAATTTCGGTATTTGAGCGATAAATGGCTTAAATTGTCTGTAAGTATTTCATACTCCTCGGTAATGCCTCATACTTTATTCCAGCAATGGATACGAGTAGGGGGTGTTACAACTTTCACATCTCGCTCCAAGATCTGAATCGGCTCTTCCTCATAGGACAAATCTGGCCTTAGCTCCACCTCTTCAACTGGAACCACATGGGATGGATCCGATCGATAACGACGTAGCATAGAAACATGAAATACATCGTGCATCTACTTCAATTCCGAAGGCAACTCTAACTGGTATGCCACTGGTCCAACTCGCTTCAATACCTGATAAGGTCCTATAAACCTTGGACTTAACTTCCCTTTCCGACCAAATCTCATCACCTTCTTCCAAGGCGATACCTTAAGAAATACTTGATCTCCCACATCGAATTCTATTTCCTTCCGTTTAAGGTCTGCGTACGACTTTTGCCTATCAGATGCTTCCTTCAACCGTGCCCGAATTACCTCAACCTTTTCCTTAGACTCTGCCACAATCTCTGGACCCAAAACTCGACGTTCCCCTAATTCTGTCCAACACGTAGGAGTTCGACACTTCCGGCCATACAACGCTTCATACGGTGCCATCCGAATACTAGCCTGATAGTTGTTGTTGTAGGCAAACTCTACTAAAGGCAAATATTCTTCCCAACTTCCTCTGAAGTCTATCACACATCCCCTCAGCATATCCTCTAACACTTGAATTACTCGTTCAGACTGCCCGTCCGACTGTGGATAGAATGCCGTAGTGAAGTCTAACTTGGTACCTAAAGCCTGATGTAATGCTTTCCAAAATCGAGACGTGAACCTTGGGTCTCTGTCCGAGATGATCGACACTGGCACTACATGCAGCCTTATAATCTCTGCTACATATAACTTTGCCAACTTCTGTAAGGAATAGTCAACCCTTACTGGAATGAAATGCGCGGACTTGGTCAACCGGTCCACTATCACCCATACCGAGTCCTTCTTAGTAGGCGTAAGGGGAAGCCAACTAACGAAGTCCATGGTAATTCTCTCCCACTTCCACTGCGGAATCTTGATTGGCTGAAGTAATCCCGACAGAACTTGATGCTCAGCCTTAACTTACTGACACGTCAAACACTTGCCGACAAATTCTGTAACCTCCCTCTTCAAACCAGGCCACCAAAATTATTCTCTTAGATCTCTGTACGACTTAGTACCTCCGGGATGCATAGCATAAGGGCTACTATGCGTTTCCCGAAGAATCTTTTGCCTTAACTCCCCATTCTTCGGCATACAAACCTTGCCCTTGAAACACAACACTCCTTCACTGGACATACTGTAATCCTCTAAACCACCACTTAAATCCTCATCTGCCAACTGACTCTCTTTTACCTCATCCAACCACATCGGCTTGACTTACAATTCTGCCAGCAGACTTCCATCATCATACAAACTCAGATGTGCGAACATCGCCCTTAGATCCGACACCACTTTCCGACTTAGGGCATCTGCCACCACATTCGCCTTGCCCGGATGATATTCAATGGAACAATCGTAGTCCTTCAGTAACTCCACCCACCTTCGCTGTCTCAGGTTTAACTCCTTCTAAGTCAGCAAATACTTAAGGCTCTTGTGATCTGTGTAGATTATCGACTTTTCGCCATAAAGATAGTGCCTCCACACCTTGAGAGCAAAGACCACTGCCGCCAATTCCAAATCGTGGGTCAGATAGTTAACTTCATGAGGCCTTAATTGCCGAGACGCATAAGTGACTACCTTCCCATCTTGCATTAATACACATCCTAATCCTGTATGAGAAGCATCACAGTACACCACAAAATCCTTCCCTGCCTCCGGCTGAATCAAGACCGGAGCTTCCGTCAAAACCCTCATGAGCTTCTCAAAGCTCTCTTGTTGCTTATCCGTCCATACGAAAGGTACTTCCTTCCTCAGCAACTTTGTCAGAGGTGCGGCGATCGATGAGAACCCTTCCACAAACCTTCTGTAGTAGCCTGCCAATCCCAAGAAGCTACGAATCTCAGCCACAGACTTAGGTGGTTTCCAATCTAGCACTGCTTCAATCTTCCTAGGATCCACCCTTATCCCTTCAGCAGACACCACATGTCCTAAGAACGCCACTTCCTTAAGCCAAAATTCACACTTGCTGAATTTGGCATAAAGCTTCTTCTCCCTTAGTACTTGCAACACAATCCGAAGATGCTCATCATGCTCTTCTTCAGACTTTAAGTACATAAGAATGTCGTCGATGAACACCACAACGAACCTATCCAAGTAGGGTTGAAAGACTCGATTAATCATGTCCATGAACGCGTCTGGGGCGTTTGTCAATCCGAACGGCATTACTAAGAACTCATAGTGCCCGTATCTTGTTCGGAAAGCTGTCTTATGGATATCTGCCTCCTTCACCCTCAACTGATGATATCCCGACCTTAAATCGATCTTTGAGAATATTGCCGCCCCCTTAAACTGATCAAACAAGTCATCTATCCTTGGCAAAGGATACTTGTTCTTAATGGTCAGCTTATTCAACTGACGATAATCTACGCACATACGCATAGTTCCGTCCTTCTTCTTCACAAACAGGACCGGTGCTCCCCATGGAGACACACTGGGTCAAATAAACCCACGATCGAGCAACTCCTGGATTTGAGCCTTGAGCTCAACCAACTCCTTTGGTGCCATTCTATATGGGGCAATTGACACAGGAGCTGTTCCTGGTAGTAAGTCAATTCCGAACTCCACTTCCCTGTCTGGGGGTATTCCAGGTAATTCCTCCGGAAAGGCATCCACAAAATCCCTTACTGTCCTTACTCCACTAACTCCCCCTTCCTTAGCATCCAACGCACTAACGAAAGTCAAGAAAGCCTTGCACCCTTTCCGAACCATCTTTACAGCCTTAAGTGCTGAAACTACATTAGACAAGTAGTTTCTTCTTTCTCCTACCATAACTATCACCTCATCCTCTGGGGTCCTTAACTCCATTCGCTTGACTGCACAATCCAACACAGCCTGATGTTCCACTAGCCAGTCCATGCCGAGTATAAGATCGAATTCTCCGAAGGGTAATTCCATTAGGTCGGCAGGAAAGTTCACCCCCTGAATCTCTAGAGGTACACTCCGAAAGATTTTATTCACCACTACAGTTTGGCCTAATGGGCTTACTACAGTTATCTCCCTATCAGATAGTTTAGAGGCTATGCCTAGTGTTTCAACTACACTACATGCAACATAGGAATGGGTCGAGCCCACATCAATCAAAGCAACATAAGGTTTACCAAATACAAGGAACGTACTGGTTATGACGTCCAGCGTATCTCCATCCTCCCTACGGCGAACCGCATACACTGGACCCGGCTGTCTTGCCTCTGTATTCCCAACACCTCTACCAGGTGTTCCTCGTTCCATTCCAGCACCGTTATCTCTACCATTCGGACCACGACCTCGGCCGAGGTTGTTTGCCCACCTCTACCACTTTGATTAACATTACGAGCTGCTTTGTCGATTGCTATCTGGTTTCATAGGACAGTCCTTAATCATATGATCCTTGGACCCACACTTAAAGCATCCTCCTGTTTTCTTCCAACATTCTCCTAAATGCATCTTACCACACTGAGTACAAGTACGGTATTGCCCTCCTGTACCAGACTACTGACCTCGCGGCCCATCAACTCTAGGCCTCTTCTGCATATTCCCCGACAGTCCTGATGATCCAAAACCTCTCTTCGATCTATTTCGATCAGAGTTCTGCCTTACAGAGTCCTTAATTCCCTCGGCTACCTTAGCCTTCTCTACCAACACTGCGAACTCCCTCTCTTGCTGTGGAGCTATCAATAACCTTAGATCATCCCTCAGTCCGTCCTCAAACCGAACACATCGCTCATGTTTGGTAGCCACTATCCCTCTAGCATAACGGCTCAGCCTTAAAAATTCAGCCTCATACGCTGCTACGGACTTATTTCTTTGAACCAGCCCCAGAAATGCCTTCCTCTGCGTGTCAATGTAGTGAGTACCAACATACTTCTTCTGATATGCCGCTTTAACATATTCCCAGTAAGTTCCTCAGTCGTAGCACTATCCCGAACCGTGAGCCACCATTGATATGACTCATCGCGGAAAAGCGACACCAACCCTTTCAATTTTTCCTCAGGGGTTAGATCGAGCTCATCCATGATCCGCTCAGTCGTTTCCAACTAGTACTCAGCTGTACTGGGTGCCACACCCGATACACCACGAAACACCTCAGGTCCATTGGCTCGGCGTCGCTCGGGTACAGATTTTCGAGCACCCATATTTCCTCCAGCACTAGCCACCATATTCAGAACTCGCAGCACAGCCTGTGATACAGCATCATCTCCCGTCTGATCTTGCTGTTCAGCACCAACAGCTGGAGGTGGTTGTGGTACCTCATTCTCAGATCCTTGACCCGACCTAACGGGTTCCGACACGGTCATTCAGCCTCGACCGCATCCACGCACATTACGACCACGTCCTCTAGAGCTCATGTCTACATTCGCGTTTTAATCTGATTAAGAAATTTTATGCATTAGTCCTTGTTCCACTGATTATTCGCGAAGAAATTTTATGAAAGGAGTTTAATAGCAGTCCTTTCGATCAATCAAAGTTTTCGTTCAAGTTTTCTATCCTAATTCAGAGGAGTACATTCATCCAAACATTCATTCAGTAGTACCTAGCACACACATTCACTGTTCGAACTTCCTTGTCTATTCCTATCCCAGGGGTATTTTCGTAATTTGTCTTACAGGGGTATTTTGGTAATAAGTCGGGGTCAATTTGAAAAATCTCTAGAAATTAACGGTATTTCAAAATTTGTAAAACTTGAGATTATTTTTGAGAATTTGTTTTCCAATTCAGTGTTGTTGCAGAAATTTTGGAAATCGGGGGTCATTTTGGTAATTTTGTAAAACAGGGGTAATTTCATAAATTTCCAAATCGAGGTGCCTTAATATTTTGTAACGATAAAGTTTTTGGATACTTTTTTGCAAAAATCAGAAAATGTGATTGAAATCGGAGGTAGTATGGTAATTTTGGAAACCAAGGGCATTTTGGTAATTTCACCACTGGGGGTATTTGGGTAATTTTGTAAATCAAAAATATTTTGAAAAATTTTCAAACTAGGTTTTGCTACAATTTAAAGGGGTAATTTGGGTGATTTTAAAACTAGGGTTTTCATGAAAATACGGCTAGTCCCTTTCAGGTTTTAATTATTGGGTTTAGCCCGTGAGTAAGTCCTCTTGGTTAGGGTGAACCGAAGCTACGCACCAGGTAGGATTCCAGCGAAGAGGAGGTGAGTCATTAGGACTGCTTAAGTACCAGGCTCTTCCTGATCCAATCCTAGACATGCGCACCAAGGTTGCCACACCCTAACTCGGTCATTTAGCCACAGGTTTGTTTACTTAGGCACTTAAGTCTTATGTAATTGTTGGGGTAAACTAGTCCTAGGGTTCAAGTACTTAGTATACTAATCTACGTTCCATTTCTACCCTTCTACAGTTCATACTATAAATCACACAAATGAATAGGAGTACTTACCTGGTGGACTTCGGGTTGGAGACTTGGGTGCCATGCCAGAAAAACCTGCTCAATTTCACAAAACTTTCTCAAAAATTCATTTGGGCCTTAATTTTAAAACATTGTGGGCTTTAAACCCAAGGCCGAGAGTTTAAACTGGGCTCTGATACCAAGCTAAAACACCCTAAACCTGGCCCACGAGCCTTGACCGGATCTGGTATGTTCCTTGAGTAAAAACGGTTCAAAGTCTGTTTGTTACTTAGGAGAAATTCGTGTGGTTTTGAGAGAATTTTTAAACTTCTTTGGGTTGGGCTCGAGTTGGGAATAAGTTGATTTTTAAAATCCAAGTTTTTATAAGACTTTAATTCAGAGAAAATATCGAGTTGTTTTAAAGTTTACTATAAATTGAAAACCATTTGTTTAGGGTGTCCAAATCACTTAAAGTCATTTTTAAAAAAATTTACTTAATCCTTAATTTGATAAAAATTCGTAACGTCATAAAATCAATTAAAAACATGCATAAAACAGTTCATACTATGGCCTTATTACATTGAAAACGAAACCCCAAAAATAAATCCAACAAACTTAAAATAAAACAAGTCCAAAAATAAAGTAGAATCCGAACTGAGCATGGCCACCACTAAGCTCCTGCCGACCCGGTCCATCACTGATCGTCACCTAATAAATAATCCCACAACGGGGTGAGTCTTACAGACTCAATGTGTAACCAACACTAAATCCAAACTGATTCAAGCATATCAGATCATATATATATTCATATAATATTTAAATAAAATGATGTAACCCCGAACCCAAACCTAGGTACCATCCGCTACACATCACCCGTGTAATATCCCGGGTTAGGGGCTATTTTGTGTTGCATGATATTGTATGTGTTTGGTAGGCTGTGTTGTTATTTCGGTGTTTTAGGGGCTTAATTGTAGCCTAGGTGTGTGCCTGAGTGTATGGGAAAATTTTGGTTTTTGGGTGTTAAGTCAGGGGAGCTGTTGGAGCTGGGGCATAAGAGTTTTAATTGTGGTTTTGTTGCACAAAAAGGGAGCTGGTGTAGTGGCAAGCTAGACGCCACTAAGGCTTGGTGTGGGTAACGCCTAAAGCAAGCAAGGTGGTCTTGTGTTCGAGCATGAATTCTCCATTTTGGCATTTATTTTGGACGGCATGGAGGAGGAGTTTGTGTGAGTTCAAACTCGCCATTGACTTGGTCATACCATTCAAATGGAAGGTGGAGAGCAAATTAAGGAAAAGACTTGTTCAAACTATTTGAACTTATGGCTTGGAGTAAAAGTAGGGATATGGCCAATTTTAGGAGAATTTGGGGGGAGTAGACGGTTTGGTAAGCTTGGGAAGTAGGGGTGCCAAATTCTTTTGGCAATCTTTCTTAGCATTTTCGGTCACCAAAAGCTAAAACCAAGTCTTCTTCTTGTCAATAGCCAACCGAAACCTTATTGGCATTTTTTTATTTTCTTCTTCTTCTTGAAACCGAAAGTCCATGTGCTTTGTGTAGAAAGTTTGCTTATTTTCTTCTAACTCTCCTTGCTAGCCGAATGCTACTCCCCATTCTTTCTTCTTTCTTTCATGTGGATTGAGCCGAAACCTTTACTCAAGGGGTCTCATAATTTCTTCTCCTATTAACATCTTGTTAGCCGAAACTCTAGCCTTCAAAACACTTTCATCAATCCTTTTTCTTTCAAAAAACCGTAAGTACTCTCTCTATCCATCTTTTATTCTCTTCCCGCTTCAAAAAACTCTTAGCCGTTTTCTTTGATTGTTCTTTGTGCCGAAACTCTACCCATCTACAATCTTTTCTCTCCTTGACACCTAAAGCCGAATTCTTTTCTCCTAGTAGTCTTCCTTGGCCGAATCTTTGGTGGTTCTCTCCTAGTGTGGTTAGCCGAATCTTTGTTGGTAAGTAAGGGGTAAGTGATTGGTTGTTGTTAGTTTGATCTTCTGGTTTCGATTAAGGCATGAATGATAAAGGATTAACTGTTGTTCTTTTCAAGGTGAAGGCCGATTGTCTTAGAAGGGCCATTGTGGTTCGGGTTTGATCAAGAATCAAACCAATAGCAAGGTAAGGGTGTTCGACAACCCTTTTTGGATTAAATGGGTGTTGGCCGAATGGTTTTAGTGCCTAATGCTGTGTTGGCCGAATGTTGCAGGAGTTAGTAATCGGGGGACTTAGATCGCTTTTGTCAGGATTTCTAGACTCGTGTTATCAGGTGTGTAACTAACACCTTGATACTTAGTAATATTTTTAATAATAAACCGATTTGCCTGTTAAAACTATAACAGTATGATGGACAAGTGAATACCCAAAATGGGGTATGTGGACGATTCGGGTAAGTTTGTTCTATTATGAGTACTATTAATAAAGTATAATATCATGACCTATGTTTTGTATGTATGTTATGAGAGACTGCTTGATATTCGGCCAACACCATTAAGACCAAAAGAGTTGATACCGAACCCTTACCTTGCTATTGGTTTGCTTTCCAAACAAACCCCGAACCAAAAGTGGCTCTTTTGACAATCGGCCTTCACCTAGAAATAGAACCATTAATCTCTTGTAGCCCATCTTAAAGAAATCAAATGAATGTAGTAATATTACTTACCACACTTACCTAATCACTTAACAAATGAAGATGGCCCTCTTGTTTGCTTGAAACCCTTTGATGTCCTAAAATGAAGAGATTAGAATCCTTCAAAAATGACCATAGTCGGCCCTTAATCAAACCATAACCAACAAAGATCAAAAGAAGAAGATATGGCCATTCGGCCTACCACTTACCCCAACACCAACCGCCAAGAATTCGCCACAAGAAACCCCCTAGCAGAGAGAAGGGAAATTTGGCTTCAACCACCCAAGAGGAAGAGGAAAACGGATAGAGTTTTGGAAGTAGAAACAAAGGAGATGTGATTCAAGAAGAGAAAGAAAATCGGTAATAAAAGTTTAGAAGGGAGAAAGGAAAGATTCGGTCTAACCCCAAGGAAGGAAAACACCAAAAAGAGATGGAAGGAAGAAGGTGATATTCGGCCTATGCTCAAAGAAAAAGGAAACAAAAGTTTTGGCTAAGAGAAAATGCAAATTCGGCACAAGGGTTGTAGAAAATGAGAAGAAAGAAATGATGGCTAGTTAGATTTACTCAAATGAACAAGAAGAGAGACATGTAAGGAACATTCTGGCTTAACAAAGCATATTGAGAACACAACACAAAAATTCGGCAAGCCTTAGAGAGGTTTTGATTTTGGTTTACAAAGAAAGAAAAACGACAAAAGAATACAAAAGAGAATTCGACTACCAAAGACCAAATGAGAGAAAACTAGCTTCCTAACCCCTTGACCGAAACAACCAAAATTCAAGAAGCTGAGCGGATCATGGATGATCTGGACCTTTCTGGCGAGGAGAAGCTTAAGGGCATCGATCGCTTCTTCGGGATGAGTCATATCGGTGGTGGCTCACGGTTCGGGACAAGTGTGGCGGTGAGGATCCGACATGGGATTATTTTGAGTCGCATACCAAAAGAAGTACATCGGGGCTAGTTACATCGACTCCAGAGAAAGGCATTTCGAGGCTCGTTCGAGGAGTAAATCTCATGTCGAGTACGCAGGCCGAGTTCCCTGGCCGAGTAGGTATGCCGGGGCATTGTAGCCACCGAGCATGAGAGGTGTGTTCGTTTCGAGGACGGGCCGAGGCGAGTTGAGGCTGCTGATTGCTCCTCGCCAGAGCGCGAGTTTGTTGTCTTAGTTGAGAAGGCTAAGGTAGCCGAAGGTGTTAAGGAGTCGAAGATGCGAGCATGGATAGGAGTAGGCTTAAGAGGAGCTTTGGGTCTTCGGGATCGTCTGGCAATCCGCAGAAAAGGGCTAGACCGAGTGGGCAGAATCAGTCTGCTAGGTTTGTTGCTACTAGGCAGGGACCGCCGCAGTGTAATCAGTGTGGGAAATCTCATTGGGGTGGTTGTTGGACTGGTGGAAAAGGGTGCTTCGAGTGTGGTTCTCTGGATCATCGCATTAGGGACTGTCCGCGTAGGATGGCCAGGATTCAGTCTGAGAGTCAGGGCCGTAATCAGTTCAGAGGTAATGGACCGCCACCACAGAGAGGCCGTGGTAATGGCAGAGGTGGTAATGGATTTGGTCGAGGTCGTGGAGCACCGCAGAGGTGCGGGTAGTTCTGAGGCACGACAGCCTGGTTTGGTGTATGTCGCCAGGGCGCCGCGAGGGCGACGCACGGGACGTAATCACGTGACGTTTTTGATTTTTGGTTCTCCTATACCGCTTTAATTGACTTGGGTTCCACGATTCGTATGTTGCTAGTAGTATAGTTGAGACCATGGACTTAGATTCGAGATATCTTCTAGGCGGATGGTGTGCATTTAGCCCTACAGGTCACTCAGTAGTGGTAGATAAGTTGTATAAGGATGTACCCCTAGAACTCCAAGGGGTAGTTTTTCTTCGCCGATCCGATGGAACCGCCGTTTGAGGAGTTCGATCCGATTCTTTGAATGGACCGGGTGGTGAAGTACGAGGCCAAGGTGGATTGTGCTTGGCTAAGCGCATGGTTCTATCGACGGTTAAAGGAGATGAAGTGATTATGATAGGTAATAGGAGAGATTACTTATCCAATGTGGTGTCGGCCTTAAAAGTCTGTAAAGATGGTCGGGAAGAGCGGTGTGAAGCGTTTGTGGTTCATGTGTATGCTTTGGAGGCTAAGGAGTCTCATTGTTGAGAAGGTTCGCATCTTTGTTAAGGAATTTGTGGATGTGTTTCGGAGGAGCTTAGGGTTTGCCACCCGCTCGTGAGGTAGAGTTTGGGATAGATCTCGCTACCGTGGATTTGCGCCGGTGTCTATTGCTCCATATAGGATGGCACCAAAGGAGTTGGTAGAGCTTAAGGCTCAGATTCGGGAGCTGTTGGATCGAGGCTTCATTAGGCCAAGTGTTTCGCCGCCGGGAGCGCCGATGATTATTCGTCAAGAAGAAGGACGGTTCGATGCGGATGTGTATCGACACGCTAACCGAATAAGTCGACGATTAAAAACAAGTATCCGTTACCACGGATAGATGACTTGTTTGATCGGTGAAAGGTGCATCGGTGTTTTCAAGATCGATTTGAGGTCCAGGTACCATCGGTTGAAAGTTAAGGAAGCGGATATCCATAAGACAAAGCGGCGTTTCGGACTCGATGCGGGCACTACGAATTCTCGGTAATGCCGTTCGGGTTGACTAACGCTCCGGCAGCCTTTATGGATATGATGAATAGGGTGTTTCAAAGAAAGATCCGGATCGGTTCGTCGTGGTTTTTATTGACGATATCTTGGTATATTCAAGGTCGGAAGAAGAGCATGATGCACACTTAAGAGTGGTGTTGCAAATTTTGAGAGAGAAGCAACTCTATGCTAAGTTCGATGTAAGTGCGAGTTCGGCAGGAAGTGACGTTTTTGGGTCATGTAGTATCACGGTGAGGATTAGAGTAGATCCTCGGAAGGTTGAGGCGGTTTTGGATTGGAAGCCTCCTAAGTCGATCATTTGAGATTCGGAGTTTTCTGGGTTTGGCAGGATACTACCAAGATTTGTTGAGGTTTCTCATTAATTGCGCGACCGATGACTAAGTTGTTAAGGAAGGGAGTTCCGTTAAATGCGGACCGAGAAACAAGCAGGAGAGTTTTGATAAGTTGAAGAAGATCTTGACCGAGGCTCTCGTGTTAATTCAACCCGAGGTTGGTAAGGAATACACGGTCTCATCGCGATGCTTCACACACGGTTTGGGGTTGTGTCTTTGATGCGGGAGGGTAAGGTTGTGGCTTACGCTTCTCGGCGGTGAGGCCACACGAGGTCAACTATCCGACGCACGACTTGGAGCTAGCAGCTGTAGTCTTCGCTCTAAAAATCGGGAGGCACTACTTGTACGGTGAGAAGTCAATAGTCTACACAGATCATAAGAGCTTGAAGTACCTCTCGACTCGAAGGATCCGAATTTGAGGCGCGTAGATGGGTTGAGTTGCTCAAGGACTCACGATCGCTCGATCGAGTATCATCGGGCAAGGCTAACGTGGTGGTGACGCGTTGAGCCGTAGGGTTGTTTCGGACTTAAGAGCTTTGTTTGCCCATTTGAGTTTGTACGACGACGGGAGTATTCTGGCAGAGCTGCAAGTTAAGCCTACTTGGGTTGAGCAGATCAAAGAGAAACAGTTGGAGGATGAGGTTCGAGCGCGCTTGAAGGTTACAAGTGCAGAATGGTGGTTTGGAGGTTTCTGACTTATGCCGTGATGAGGTTCTCGTGTTTTCAAGGTAAGGCTTGCATGCCTAAAGATGTTGAGTCGAGGCAGAGATTCTTCGGGCGCACATAGCATGATCCTTATGCTATGCATCCTGGAGGTAGCAAAATGTATAGGGATCTTAAAGAGCGATTTTGGTGGCTTTGGCTTGAAGAAAGAAGTAATGAGTTTGTTGGGAAGTGTCCGACTTGTCGCGTAGTCAGGGTGAACATCGATTGCCGTCGGGTTTGCTTCAGCCTGTGAAAATTCCTCAGTGGAAATGGGAAAGGATAACTATGGATTTCGTCAGTGGCTTACCGCTTACGCCAAGCAAGAAAGATTCAGTTTGGGTTATCGTGGACCGTCGACTAAGTCGGCCCATTTCATTCCGGTGAGTGGACTATTCACTTCGAGAGATTGGCGAAGCTTTATGTGTCGAGATAGTGAGATCGCACGGCATTCCGTTTCGATAATCTCGATATAGGATCCGAGGTTTACGTCGAGGTTCTGGAGAGCGTTGCATCAAGCATTGGGTACTCGTTTGGATTTCAGCACGGCTTTTCACCCGCAGTCTGACGGTCAATCAGAAAGGGTTATTCAGATCTTAGAAGACATGCTGAGAGGTTGTGTCTTGGATTTTGAGGTAGTTGGGAGGAGTTTCTCACCGAATGAGTTTGCCTACAACAACGACTACCAAGCAAGCATCAAAATGGCACCATATGAAAGCGTCAGATGGTAGGAAGTGTCGCTCACCTACTTGTTGGACAGAGTTGGGAGAACGTCAGTTGTTGGGACCCGAGTTGGTTGCTGAGACAGAAGACAAGGTTAAGTTGATTCAGTCTCGTTTGAAGGAAGCTTCGGACCGGCAAAAGTCTTATGCCGATCTTAAGCGAAGAGATATAGAGTTCGCTGTGGGAGATCGGGTTTTCTTAAAGGTCTCGCCTTGGAAGAAGGTGCTGAGGTTTGGCAGAAAAGGCAAGCTAAGTCCGAGATTCATTGGGCCGTATAAGGTATTGAGACGAGTTGGACCAGTGGCGTATCAGCTTGAGTTGCCAGCAGAGCTTAGCCAGATTCACGATGTTTTTCACGTTTCGATGCTTCGGAGGTACCGTTCAGATCCATCGCATGTAGTAGCAGTGGAAGAGATCGAGGTAAATCCAGATATGACTATAGAGGAAGAACCAGTGCTTCTAGATCGAGATGTCAAGGTTCTACGTAGAAAGTCTGTGCCTTTGGTTAAGGTTCTTTGGCGGAATCATGGCGTGGAAGAAGCTACGTGGGAAACCGAGGATACTATGAGACAGCAATACCCGCAACTCTTTTGACCAGGTAATTTCGAGGCCGAAATTATTTTTAAGGGGGGTAGAACTGTAATATCCCGGGTTAGGGGCTATTTTGTGTTGCATGATATTGTATGTGTTTGGTAGGCTGTGTTGTTATTTCGGTGTTTTAGGGGCTTAATTGTAGCCTAGGTGTGTGCCTGAGTGTATGGGAAAATTTTGGTTTTTGGGTGTTAAGTCAGGGGAGCTGTTGGAGCTGGGGCATAAGAGTTTTAATTGTGGTTTTGTTGCACAAAAAGGGAGCTGGTGTAGTGGCAAGCTAGACGCCACTAAGGCTTGGTGTGGGTAACGCCTAAAGCAAGCAAGGTGGTCTTGTGTTCGAGCTGCGAATTCTCCATTTTGGCATTTATTTTGGACGGCATGGAGGAGGAGTTTGTGGCGATTCAAACTCTGCCATTGACTTGGTCATACCATTCAAATGGAAGGTGGAGAGCAAATTAAGGGAAAAGACTTGTTCAAACTATTTGAACTTATGGCTTGGAGTAAAAGTAGGGATATGGCCGAATTTTAGGAGAATTTGGGGGGGGGAGTGGACGGTTTGGTAAGCTTGGGAAGTAGGGGTGCCGAAATTCTTTTGGCAATCTTTCTTAGCATTTTCGGTCACCAAAAGCTAAAATCAAGTCTTCTTCTTGTCAATAGCCAACCGAAACCTTATTGGCATTTTTTTTTTCTCTTCTTCTTCTTGAAACCGAAAGTCCATGTGCTTTGTGCCGAAAGTTTGCTTATTTTCTTCTAACTCTCCTTGCTAGCCGAATGCTACTCCCCATTCTTTCTTCTTTCTTTCATGTGGATTGAGCCGAAACCTTTACTCAAGGGGTCTCATAATTTCTTCTCCTATTAACATCTTGTTAGCCGAAACTCTAGCCTTCAGAACACTTTCATCAATCCTTTTTCTTTCAAAAAACCGTAAGTACTCTCTCTATCCATCTTTTATTCTCTTCCTGCTTCAAAACTCTTTAGCCGTTTTCTTTGATTGTTCTTTTGTGCGAAACTCTACCCATCTACAATCTTTTCTCTCCTTGACACCTAAAGCCGAATTCTTTTCTCCTAGTAGTCTTCCTTGGCCGAATCTTTGGTGGTTCTCTCCTAGTGTGGTTAGCCGAATCTTTGTTGGTAAGTAAGGGGTAAGTGATTGGTTGTTGTTAGTTTGATCTTCTGGTTTCGATTAAGGCATGAATGATAAAGGATTAAGCGTTGTTCTTTTCAAGGTGAAGGCCGATTGTCTTAGAAGGGCCATTGTGGTTCGGGTTTGATCAAGAATCAAACCAATAGCAAGGTAAGGGTGTTCGACAACCCTTTTGGATTAAATGGGTGTTGGCGAATGGTTTTAGTGCCTAATCTTTGTGTTGGCGAATGTTGCGGGAGTTAGTAATCGGGGACTTAGATCGCTTTTTGTCGATTTCTAGACTCGTGTTATCGGTGTGTAACTAACACCTTGATACTTAGTAATATTTTTAATAATAAACCGATTTTCCTGTTAAAACTATTACAAATTATGATGGACAAGTGAATACCCAAAATGGGGTATGTGGACGATTCTTGTAAGTTTGTTCTATTATGAGTACTATTAATAAAGTATAATATCATGACCTATGTTTTGTATGTATGTTATGAGAGACTCGCTTGGTATGTTGGCATGATATGCATGATTTGCATGAGATGCATGATTACATGAGTATGGTATGTTGATGGGTGATATGAGATGAGGAGCAGTGTGATTTTTGTCGACGAGCACCAGTGCTTTGGTAGCACACTTTGTGACTTTGGGTCACTGAGAGGTTTGGCACCTCCAGAGGTTTGGTACTTCAGCGCCTCGTCCCAGTGGCTCAGCACCACGGTGGGTTGGCCCCACGAGATGATTATCTGGGATTGACGCCGATGTTTTGGTAACACACGATGGGTTGGCCCCATCACGCATTTGTGACTACGGTCACCGGTGCTTTGGTAGCACATTGTGTCTTTGGGACACGAGAGGTTTGGCACCTCATTGCGACTTGTCCCCGTGGTTTGACCACCGTGGGTTGGCCCCACTTGAGATATGGGATTGTCTGCTAGTGTTTTGGTAACACACGATGGGTTGGCCCCATCATCGTTGGATTTGTGACTTGGTCACCGGTGCTTTGGTAGCACAATTGTGTCTTTGGGACACCGGTGGTTTGGGACCACATTGACGGATATTATGTCTTTGGGACATCGGTGTTTTGGTAACACATCGTGGATCAGTATGTCACCAAAGTGGTTTGGTACCACACGGGGTAGAAAAGGTGTATGGATGGTTAGGATCGGGTTGCATTAATTATGTTGCTATGTATGATGTGTGTTAGCATGTTGTTTTATCGGGAGCGGGGTTTACACACTGAGTCACTCGACTCACCCTCTCCTTTGACATTTCAGGTGACTCGTAGACGCGGACTTGGAGCCGGGATGGACTCGGGGTGCACATGCCATGCTATAATAAAAGTGTTGCTTGGACTATTGAATTTGGGTACTTTAATCATTTACTTTCAGTTGGGTTTTTATTGGATTTGTAAAAGGCTTTATATTTTATGTTTTATACTGTTTATGTTTAAATTTTAATATGCCTTAACAAATAAGTTGGTATGAATTCTACTAAAACTTGGAAAGATAATGTTTTCAAAATTTTGACGCAAGGTGTTTCCAACTATACCATCGGGTATCCCACTGATTTTATAAACCAATAGAGATCAAATGGCTTCAATCGTGAAATCCAATTTTATAAAGTCTAAATTTTAAACAACTTGTTTTTCACTAAGGAACATAGTTTTATCAAATTTATCTAGTGCAACCTCGAAATTTTCAAACACGTTTTCCCGTAACATACCAGATTCGGTCGTGGTGTTTGGACCGGGTTTGGGGTGTTACAATTGTGGTATCAGAGCCAAGTTCAAAAAAAGCTATTTGTGGGCTTGAGGCCCAAATTGTTTTCAAAAATTCGTTTTGAGTGTTTTGGGATTGGATACATGGTTTACAAGGCATGGCACCGAGTCTCCGGCACCAGTTCGCCCAGGTAAGTAATTCTAACTCTTCTGTGAATTATTATTTGTAGAAGGGTAGGTGATATGGAACGTAGTTAGATTTATAGGATTTGAACCCTAGGATTAGATCACTCAAACACTCGAACTAAAGCATAAGACTTAAAGCACTAAACCAATCTATGACTCACCACGGGGCTAGGGTGTGGTAACTCCGTGCACGCATGTCTAGGAGAGGAACCGGAAGAGCTTGGTATTTAAGCGATCCTCGTGACTCACCTCCTCTTCGCAGTATCCCACTGGTGCGTAGCTCGAGTTCACCACGACCAAGAAGGCTCGGTCATAGACTTAACCTAACGACTAAAACCCGAAAAGGAATTAGCCATGTTTTGAAAATACAACAACAACCCTAATGTTTTCAAACTTTTTGCAATAAACTCTTTCAAAACCGAAAATGTTACATTTACAACAATTTTCTTGAAAAAACACGATTTATGGAAAATTACAAAGCGCGCTCTTAGGGTAAATTTACAAAAATGCCCTCGGTTTATAAAATAGCAACTCAATGATTTTGCCCCAAAATTTCAATGATGTTCTGTAAATTCAAACATTCTTATTTTACAAAATATCAATCGAAAATTTTGATTTTGGAAAATTTACTGGAAACCCCTCGGTTGTGAAAATTTCTAAAATATACTGGTTTCCAAAACGAAGTATTTTACAAAATTTTCAAAGAACACTCTCAAATTTTTGGAATTTCAAATTGACCAGGTTTTACTGAAAGTTTAAAATATCTTTTATTACTTAAAATACCTGTAGGAAAATGACGAAAATGCCCTTGGGCTAGAATGGGCAAACAATGTCCAGAAGAGTGAGTAGGTAGGAAAGGCTTAAGGAATGAATGTATAATCTCTTTTGGATGAATAGGATAGAAGATTGAAACCTTGGTTGCTCGAAAGAACCCCCGAATAAACTCTATCCATAAAATTTTCATTGGTTAAGAAAGTGAAACGATACTAATGCATAAAAATCTTTTTAATCGAAACGTAGATCGTTAGACATGAGCACTCGAGGCGGACGTGGTCGTAATACTCGTGGTAGAGGTAGGGGTAGAATGATGCGGTTTTCGAACCCGTAGGATCCGTCAAGGGTCGAAAATGAGATGCTTGGGATCCGCCACCAGTGGAGGTTGTGAGTTCCAAGATCGATCGAGATGACGCTGTGATGTCACGAGCGATCTTTGCCGCGGTGTTGGAAAGAGTAGCTGGTGTAAGTGGTGGTGCGGGAGTTAGGAAATCGTTTCTGGCGACTCCGGGCTAACGGGCCGAATTTTTCCGAGGTGTATCGGGTGTTGCTCCTAAGATCGCCGAATATTGGCCGGGAGGCACCCGAGCGGATCATGGATGATCTGGACCTTTCTGCGAGGAGAAGCTTAAGGGCATCGTATCGCTTCTTCGGGATGAGTCATATCGGTGGTGGCTCACGGTTCGGGGACGATGTGGCGGTGAGGATCCGACATGGGATTATTTCGAGCCGCATACCAAAAGAAGTACATCGGGGCTAGTTACATCGACTCCCGAGAAAGGCATTTCGAGGCTCGTTCAGGGAGTAAATCATTCTTGAGCACAGGGTGAGTTCTGGGTGAGTAGGTATGCCGTGGGGCATTGTAGCCACCGAGCATGAGAGGTGTGTTCGTTTCGAGGACGGGCCGAGGCGAGTTGAGGTCGCTGATTGCTCCTCGCCGGGAGCGCGAGTTTCTTTGTCTTAGTTGAGAAGGCTAAGGTAGTAGAAGGTGTTAAGGAGTCGATAAGGCGAGCATGGATAGGAGTAGGCTTAAGAGGAGCTTTGGGTCTTGGGATCGCCCGCAATCCGCGAAAAGGGCTAGACCGAGTGGGCGTAATCGATCTGCTAGGTTTGTTGTCTTTGCTAAGCGAGGACCGCCGCATGATGTATGTCGGTGTGGGAAATCTCATTAGGGTGGTTGTTGGGTGGTGGAAAAGGGTGCTTCGAGTGTGGTTCTCTGGATCATCGCATTAGGGACTGTCCGCGTAGGATGGCGAGATTGATCCCGAGAGTCGGGCGTAATCGATTCGAGAGGTAATGGACCGCCACCACAGAGGGGCCGTGGTAATGGCGAGAGGTGGTAATGGATTTGGTCGAGGTCGTGGAGCACCGGGCGAGAGGTGCGGTAGTTACGAGGCACGGCGGCTGGTTTGGTGTATCCGCTAGGCGCCACGAGGAGGCGGCGCACCGGACGTAATCACCAGACGTTTTTGATTTTTGGTTCTCCCTATAACGCTTTAATTGACTTGGGTTCCACGATTCGTATGTTGCTAGTAGTATAGTTGAGACCATGGACTTAGATTCGAGATATCTTCTAGGCGATGACCGTATTTAGCCCCCAGGTCACTCTGTAGTGGTAGATAAGTTGTATAAGGATGTACCCCTAGAACTCCAAGGGGTAGTTTTTGCTGCTGATCTGATGGAACTGCCGTTTGAGGAGTTCGATCTGATTCTTGGAATGGACTGGCTGGTGAAGTACCAGGCCAAGGTGGATTGTGCGGCTAAGCGCATGGTTCTATCGACGGTTAAGGGAGATGAAGTGATTATGATAGGTAATAGGAGAGATTACTTATCCAATGTGGTGTCGGCCTTTAAAGCTGTAAAGATGGTCAGGAAGGGCTGTGAAGCGTTTGTGGTTCATGTGTATGCTTTGGAGGCTAAGGAGTCTGCTGTTGAGAAGGTTCGTACTGTTAAGGAATTTGTGGATGTGTTTTCAGAGGAGCTTCCGGGTTTGCCACCCGCTCGTGAGGTAGAGTTTGGGATAGATCTGCTACCAGGGACTGCGCCAGTGTCTATTGCTCCATATAGGATGGCACCAAAGGAGTTGGTGGAGCTTAAGGCTCAGATTCAGGAGCTGTTGGATCGAGGCTTCATTAGGCCAAGTGTTTCGCCGTGGGGAGCGCCAGTATTATTCGTCAAGAAGAAGGACGGTTCGATGCGGATGTGTATCGATTACACGCCAACCGAATAAGTCGACGATTAAAAACAAGTATCCGTTACCACGGATAGATGACTTGTTTGATCATTTTGAAAGGTGCATCGGTGTTTTTGAAGATCGATTTGAGGTGCAGGTACCATCGGTTGAAAGTTAAGGAAGCGGATATACATAAGACGGCGTTTCGGACTCAGTACGGGCACTACGAATTCCTGGTAATGCCGTTCGGGTTGACTAACGCTCCGGCAGCTTTTATGGATATGATGAATAGGGTGTTTTAGCAGTATCTGGATCGGTTCGTCGTGGTTTTTATTGACGATATCTTGGTATATTCAAGGTCGGAAGAAGAGCATGATGCACACTTAAGAGTGGTGTTGCAAATTTTGAGAGAGAAGCAACTCTATGCTAAGTTCAGCAAGTGCGAGTTCTGGCTTAGGGAAGTGACGTTTTTGGGTCATGTAGTATCAGCTGAGGGGATTAGAGTAGATCCTCGGAAGGTTGAGGCAGTTTTGGATTGGAAGCCTCCTAAGTCGGTGCCGAGATTCGGAGTTTCTGGGTTTGGCGAGGATACTACAGAAGATTTGTTGAGGGTTTTCGTTAATTGCGTACCGATGACTAAGTTATTAGGAAGGGAGTTCCGTTAAATGCGACCGAGAAGCAGCAGGAGAGTTTTGATAAGTTGAAGAAGATCTTGACTGAGGCTCCTGTGTTAATTCAACCTGAGGCTGGTAAGGAATACACGGTCTACTGCGATGCTTCACACACGGGTTTGGGTTGTGTGCTGATGCAGGAGGGTAAGGTTGTGGCTTACGCTTCTCGACAGCTGAGGCCACACGAGGTCAACTATCGGCCGCACGACTTGGAGCTAGCGGTGTAGTCTTCGCTCTAAAAATGGAGGCACTACTTGTGCGGTGAGAAGTCAATAGTCTACACGGATCATAAGAGCTTGAAGTACCCACCGACTCGAAGGATCCGAATTTGAGGCGGCGTAGATGGGTTGAGTTGCTCAAGGACTACGACTGTTCGATCGAGTATCATCCGGGCAAGGCTAACGTGGTGGCAGACGCGTTGAGCCGTAGGGTTGTTTCGGACTTAAGAGCTTTGTTTGCCCATTTGAGTTTGTACGACGACGGGAGTATTTCGCGAGCCGCAAGTTAAGCCTACTTGGGTTGAGCAGATCAAAGAGAAGCAGATTGGAGGATGAGGTTACGAAAGCGCGAAGGTTACAAGTCTGAGAATGGTGGTTTGGAGGGTTCTGACTTGTGCAGTGATGAGGTTCTGTGTTTTCAAGGTAAGGCTTGCATGCCTAAAGATGTTGAGCTGAGGCAGAGGATTCTTCAGGACGCACATAGCAGTCCTTATGCTATGCATCCTGGAGGTAGCAAAATGTATAGGGATCTTAAAGAAGCGATTTTGGTGGCACGGCTTGAAGAAAGAAGTGAGCGAGTTTGTTGGGAAGTGTCGACTTGTCGCCAGTCAAGGTGAACATCGATTTGCGTCGGGTTTGCTTGACTGTGAAAATTCCTCGGTGGAAATGGGAAAGGATAACTATGGATTTTCGTCGGTGGCTTACCGCTACGCCAAGCAAGAAAGATTCGATTTGGGTTATCGTGGACCCGTCGACTAAGTCGGCCCATTTCATTCCGGTGAGTGGACTATTCACTTGAGAGATTGGCGAAGCTTTATGTGTCGAGATAGTGAGGCGCACGGCATTCCGAGTTTCGATAATCTCGGATAGGGATCCGAGGTTTACGTCGAGGTTACGAGAGAGCGTTGCATCAAGCATTGGGTACTCGTTTGGATTTCAAAGACGGCTTTTCACCCATGATCGGCGGTCAATCGTAAAGGGTTATTCGGATCTTAGAAGACATCTTGAGAGGTTGTGTCTTGGATTTGAGAGGTAGTTGGGAGGAGTTTCTACCGTTAGTGAGTTTGCCTACAACAACGGCTACCAAGCAAGCATCAAAATGGCACCATATGAGTATTTGTATGGTAGGAAGTGTCGCTCACCTACTTGTTGGGACAGAGTTGGGAGAACGTCGGTTGTTGGGACCCGAGTTGGTTCTTGAGAGCGCAGAAGACAAGGTTAAGTTGATTTGATCTCGTTTGAAGGAAGCTTCGGACCGGCAAAAGTCTTATGCCGATCTTAAGCGAAGAGATATAGAGTTATTTGTGGGAGATCGGGTTTTCTTAAAGGTCTCGCCTTGGAAGAAGGTCTTTGAGGTTTTGCGAGAAAAGGCAAGCTAAGTCCGAGATTCATTGGGCCGTATAAGGTATTGAGGCGAGTTGGACGATGGCGTATCGGCTTGAGTTGCCGTGAGCTTAGCGATTCACGATGTTTTTCACGTTTCGATGCTTCTGAGGTACCGTTCAGATCCATCGCATGTAGTAGCAGTGGAAGAGATCGAGGTAAATCCAGATATGACTATAGAGGAAGAACCAGTGCTTCTAGATCGAGATGTCAAGGTTCTACGTAGAAAGTGCGTGCCTTTGGTTAAGGTTCTTTGGCGGAATCATGGCGTGGAAGAAGCTACGTGGGAAACCGAGGATACTATGAGACAGCAATACCCGCAACTCTTTTGACCAGGTAATTTCGAGGCCGAAATTATTTTTAAGGGGGGTAGAACTGTAATATCCCCGGTTAGGGGCTATTTTGTGTTGCATGATATTGTATGTGTTTGGTAGGTTTGTGTTGTTATTTCGGTGTTTTAGGGGCTTAATTGTAGCCTAGGTGTGTGCACTGAGTGTATGGGAAAATTTTGGTTTTTGGGTGTTAAGTCGGGATTTGTTGGAGTGGGGCATAAGAGTTTTAATTGTGGTTTTGTTGCACAAAAGGGAGCTGGTGTAGTGGCAAGCTAGACGCCACTAAGGCTTAGTGTGGGTAACGCTTAAAGCAAGCAAGGTGGTCTTGTGTTCGAGTGCGAATTCTCCATTTTGGCATTTATTTTGGGCGGCATGGAGGAGGAGTTTGTGGTGAGTTCAAACTCGCCATTGACTTAGTCATACCATTCAAATGGAAGGTGGAGAGCAAATTAAGGAAAAGACTTGTTCAAACTATTTGAACTTATGGCTTGGAGTAAAAGTAGGGATATGGCCGAATTTTAGGAGAATTTGGGGGAGTGGGACGGTTTGGTAAGCTTTGGGAAGTAGGGGTGCCAGAAATTCTTTTGGCAATCTTTCTTAGCATTTTCGGTCACCAAAAGCTAAAATGAAGTCTTCTTCTTGTCAATAGCCAACCAGAAACCTTATTGGCATTTTTATTTTCTCTTCTTCTTCTTGAAACCGAAAGTCCATGTGCTTTGTGCTTAGAAAGTTTGCTTATTTTCTTCTAACTCTCCTTGCTAGCCGAATGCTACTCCCCATTCTTTCTTCTTTCTTTCATGTGGATTGAGCCGAAACCTTTACTCAAGGGGTCTCATAATTTCTTCTCCTATTAACATCTTGTTAGCCGAAACTCTAGCCTTCAAAACACTTTCATCAATCCTTTTTCTTTCAAAAAACCGTAAGTACTCTCTCTATCCATCTTTTATTCTCTTCCTGCTTCAAAACTCTTTAGCCGTTTTCTTTGATTGTTCTTTGTGCGAAACTCTACCCATCTACAATCTTTTCTCTCCTTGACACCTAAAGCCGAATTCTTTTCTCCTAGTAGTCTTCCTTGGCCGAATCTTTGGTGGTTCTCTCCTAGTGTGGTTAGCCGAATCTTTGTTGGTAAGTAAGGGGTAAGAGATTGGTTGTTGTTAGTTTGATCTTCTGGTTTCGATTAAGGCATGAATGATAAAGGATTAAGCGTTGTTCTTTTCAAGGTGAAGGCCGATTGTCTTAGAAGGGCCATTGTGGTTGGGTTTGATCAAGAATCAAACCAATAGCAAGGTAAGGGTGTTCGACAACCCTTTTTGGATTAAATGGGTGTTGGCCGAATGGTTTTAGTGCCTAATCTTTGTGTTGGCCGAATGTTGCGAGGAGTTAGTGTCGGGGACTTAGATCGCTTTTGTCGGGATTTCTAGACTCGTGTTATCGTGTGTGTAACTAACACCTTGATACTTAGTAATATTTTTAATAATAAACCGATTTACTGTTAAAACTATAACGATTATAATGGACAAGTGAATACCCAAAATGGGGTATGTGGACGATTCAGGTAAGTTTGTTCTATTATGAGTACTATTAATAAAGTATAATATCATGACCTATGTTTTGTATGTATGTTATGAGAGATCGCTTGGTATGTTGGCATGATATGCATGATTTGCATGAGATGCATGATTACATGAGTATGGTATGTTGATGGGTGATATGAGATGAGGGAGCAAAGTGTGATTTTGTGTCGACGAGCACCGGTGCTTTTGGTAGCACACTTTGTGACTTTGGGTCACCAGAGGTTTGGCACCTCCAGAGGTTTGGTACCTCGTCTCGTCCAGATGGCTCAGTACCACGGTGGGTTGGCCCCACTGAGATGATTATACGGGATTGACGCCCGGTGTTTTGGTAACACACGATGGGTTGGCCCCATCACCGGATTTGTGACTACGGTCACCGGTGCTTTGGTAGCACATTGTGTCTTTGGGACACGAGAGGTTTGGCACCTCATTGCGACTTGTCCACGTGGTTTGACCACCGTGGGTTGGCCCCACTGAGAGATATGGGATTGTCTCGCTAGTGTTTTGGTAACACACACGATGGGTTGGCCCCATCATCGTTGGATTTGTGACTTTGGTCACGGTGCTTTGGTAGCACAATTGTGTCTTTGGGACACCGGTGGTTTGGGACCACATTGACGGATATTATGTCTTTGGGACATCGGTGTTTTGGTAACACATCGTGGATTGTATGTCACCAGTGGTTTGGTGGTACCACGGGGTAGAAAAGGTGTATGGATGGTTAGGATCGGGTTGCATTAATTATGTTGCTATGTATGATGTGTGTTAGCATGTTGTTTTATCGGGAGCGGGGTTTACACACTGAGTCACTCGACTCACCCTCTCCTTTGACATTTCAGGTGACTCGTAGACGCGGACTTGGAGCCGGGATGGACTCGAGGTGCACATGCCATGCTATAATAAAAGTGTTGCTTGGACTATTGAATTTGGGTACTTTAATCATTTACTTTCAGTTGGGTTTTATTGGATTTGTAAAAGGCTTTATATTTTATGTTTTATACTGTTTATGTTTAAATTTTAATATGCCTTAACAAATAAGTTGGTATGAATTCTACTAAAACTTGGAAAGATAATGTTTTCAAAATTTTGACGCAAGGTGTTTCCAACTATACCATCGGGTATCCCACTGATTTTATAAACCAATAGAGATCAAATGGCTTCAATCGTGAAATCCAATTTTATAAAGTCTAAATTTTAAACAACTTGTTTTTCACTAAGGAACATAGTTTTATCAAATTTATCTAGTGCAACCTCGAAATTTTCAAACACGTTTTCCCGTAACATACCAGATTCGGTCGTGGTGTTTGGACCGGGTTTGGGGTGTTACAACCCATACCAACCTGCACACCGTGGGGACTACTAAGTCAACCCTCCATCCGCTACACACCATCGAAGGCAGTCGCTGCAGTCGACGTGCTCATCGCCCTTATAAAATTCGTGGCATAGCCACCAAATAAAATAATTGTGACATGAGTCACCACATTCAGATAATGTGACTGGAGTCACCACATTCAGATAATGTGAACGAAGTCACCACATTCACTTCCCCTTCCAGTATCACCCAAATGCCCATGTCATACATATCATGCAATATCATGCCTTATTTCGCATTGTCATACATATCATGCAGTATCATGCCTTATTTCGCATTCTTTTCACTGTTCACAGTAGTAGTAAATGAACGTACCTGAGTACTTTGTACCATTGCATGGTACCTTTGGCCATATTCATATTATTAAGACACACATAATTAATTTAAGCCGTAATCTAATAAAGTTTAGTGTAGGATACACACCTGATTTTCTTAAATCTTCACTGAATCCCGAATATCCTGATCTAATGCTTTAGATCCTTAATTCCTTATTGCCGATTTGATTACTAGTCAAATCCCGAAACTTTGCTATGTTCCTTCTTGTAATCGGTCACCACTAGATCACCTAAATGGTTAGTTTTCGATTATAACAAATAAGGAATAGATCTAAGTTGGTAAATAGGGCCTTGGCCGAATATATAGGTGCTCTTACCTTGCGATTTGAAATCCCGAAATCCTTGTATACTACTGTCGACTGCCCCTAAATATCCATAGTTAAATTCGGGTAACATAGCAATTAATATGACCGAATATGCACCTTCACTTACCTTGAATCTTTAAAATCCCGAAGACCTCACCTAGAAGTCGGCTATATTAGAAATCCTGAAAGATCCTTCCAAATTTCGGTAATAAGAAAATCAATGGGATTAGTCCTTAACTTTCGGCTAAAAGAAGAAAAAGATTTGAGATCGAATAACAATGGATCTTACCCTTAATGTTGTAGTCGACTACTCCCTTGCTTGAATCCACAGAGAAATTCGGCAATGGCTAGAAGGAACTTGTTTTAGGCTTTTGGGGAGATTATGAAAAGTAGAAGAGGAAGATTGATGATGAGGATTCGGCTAGAATGGGACCTAGGAGAAATCGGCAATAGTGGATCTTGAGTAAGGAGTATTCAGATTTAGCAAAACAAAAGAGAAAAAGGAGAGGATTTTCTTGGCTACGAAATTTCGGCAAGAGAGACTAAGGGAAGAAACAACAAAATTCGGCACTTAAGCCCCCCTCCATGACCGAATATACCAACCCAAAGAACCCCCCATTCGGCCCCCACCTCAACTCCTTATCAAATCCCTTATTAATCTCCTCATTTATCTCTTATCTTATCATATAAAATAAATAAAAATAAATCCACATTTATCTATCTATCTAGCCGAATTTTCAAGAGAATAGAACTCATCCTTTAGTGCCTTAATGCCGTCCATTTCCTCTCTTCCTTGCCGAAAATAAAAACTTTATTTAGGTTCCCATGCGACTCGAACCTTGGCCCACCTACTCCTGCTTGTGGCATCATTTCCAGAGGCCCTAAGTGGCGCCTCCAAGCCACTTAACCAAGCCCGTTAGTATGTCATATATCCCCTACATATTTTCTTAAGGCCCCCTCTGCCTAGCTTCCTTTTTTTAAACTTAAAATCTACTAATTTCTAAGGCATTTCCCTATTCTCTAAAGTTCATAAAATTCACCTAACACATGCATAACACACAAAGGCATGCTATTCCATATAATTTAAGCAATAATGCATAAGCCCAATTTTAGGATATTACAGATCAGTTGCCACACATCTGATGTAGGCGCCTTCTTTAGGCCTACACACACCAGTATAGAATCTACCACAGTATTCACACACTGGTTTTGAAGCATTAAAGACACTAACTATGCTATCTGCAGGTCGACTCTAAAATTTTAGATCCGGTTGTCGGAGTCTATTCTTACTCGGAGACCTAGATGATGCAGTAACACAATTATCGCCTTCTCTTGCTTTCTCCAGAGGTGGTGTAGAAAATGATATGGGAAAATTTCTTCTACTGAATTCCCGAGCCTTGTAACAGCCCATTTTTAGTGAAATCAAAATAGGGGTTTCGGGACCACAAATCTGAACCGAAAAGAAAAACTATTTTAATATTATTGCATGGTCTGCATTATGATATGAATGTCATATGAAAATTCTGATAAGAAAATTTTACCGATTATGTGCTTAATTACAGAAAGGACCAAATTGTAGAAAATGAAAAAGTTGAATTATAGTTGCTTGAAGGATCAAATAGCTATGGAATTCAACACTTGAGATAGTTATATGGTAATTAGACCATTAAAGAAAAGTTAGTAGATATTTTTGGTGATTCATCCATGGAAAAATTAAAAAAGGCTAAGGACTAAATTGGAAATGAGAAAAATTAAAAGATGATAAATAATTAAATAGAACTAATATCATTTTATATCATCTTCATCCCCAATTTTTCTATGGAAACCCTAGAAAAAATAAAACAAACTTTCTTGGCTTAATTTGGTAAGTATTCTTGTCCTGTTTTTAGTAATTCTTATATTTTTGAGATCGTGATAGTTTAATTTATTTATTTTGGGGATTAATTTGAAAAGTTATCCCAGTATAGAAATTTTTACATGGATGAATATGCTAAAACTTTGTAATTTATGGTAGAAAATGAAAGGTTGTTGATAGATAAACAACTTTTACAAAGTGAATTTTCATGAAATTGTGATAGGGACTAAATTGTAAAAATGGAAAATTCATGGAAAATTTCTTATTTTTATGAAATATATGTGCTGTAAATGTTATTCTAAAATTTTTTTAGGCTTGGAATAATGATTAAATTGCATGAATTTCATTTTCTGAGCCTAGGGACAAAATTGGAATTTATGAAAAGTTAGGGGAAAAATGGTAATTTTTCCTACAGTGTAATTTGAACTCAATTGAATATGAAATATGATAAATTGATGATTAAATTAATTTATATTGATCCAGACAACTCAAATTCGAAGCTAGATCGAGCAAAAGAAAAAGTTTCGGATTAGTAGATTTTTATCTACACAAACAAGTGTCGAGGTAAGTTCGTGTAACTTAACTATACATGTTAATATGGTTGAATTGAATGTTACATTTGGAATAAATGTAGTATGTGTTTATGTGAATTATATAAAAGTTATAAATACATGAAACGATTACATGATCGAAAATGTTCATACGGAGTTAAGTTCTGCTTGAATAATGAAATTTGATGGATACGTGTGATTTTCTGTATTTGAAGGTGATTCTACATATGTTGCAGATAGGATTTAGCTCGAACGAGTAATCCTGATATAGCCCTCTCGAGTATTCTGATATGGGCTTCCTGACATGGCTCGCTTGAACTCTCTGTTACCTTATTCGGTGCTCCCTGATATTAATTCTTCAGAGTTATATGTTAGGCTCTATGAGCTCCCTGGATAAAACTTCTATGAGATTCCTATTTAGATCGACTAAGTGTCCTGTTACATGGCTCATCTGAGCATCCTGATATGTGGGTCGAGAGTGTGCTATCTGATTACGTACCCTAGTGGGTACCTCTGATTATGAGTTGACGATTTATAGTTTTGTACACCTTGAGTGTACTACCTGAGTATCCATCAATATTTCAATGATTCAACGGATAAACTCCTAAAATGAGAAATTATGAGATTTAAATGAATTATATTTCGAATAATCCCAAAACACCTGAAAATTTGTAACATGATGAGCTCATCTATGCTTATTTGATATACATGTGAATTATGTAATTAACTTATTTATTTGAGTCTATCTGTTTAGGTAAAATAGTCAAATTATTGGAAAGAATGTTATTGTATGCTTATTTTAATGAATGTGATTGGTAAGTTTATTTCCTGTTATACAAACTTACTAAGCATTAAATGCTTACTAGGTTTTATTTTCTTTGGTTTTATAGTGCTCGAAAGCTCGCGAAGGTTGGAGATCGGTTGGAGCAACATCACACTATCCACTAGCTTGATTTGGTATAAATAGTAAACTTATTTTGGTATAATGGCATGTATAGGTAACTTGACCATTGTTGGTTTATAAATGTTGTTTGTAAACTAGCTATTGGAATGGCTGGTAGTGATTTGTTTTGGTATATTTATAAGGTTATATTATGACAAATACTAAGTATTTTATATAAGGTTATATTATGACAAATACTAAGTATTTTAAGTATGGTTGATCAAGTTATGCTTAACATATAAGTTAAACAAGGGTAAGAATATAAACATAAATGCATATGATAAAATATCATATTAGATATTAGAATTGACTTGGATTTAATGCTTGATTTGGCTGGTATATACTTGTAGGTTTTGGTGTAGGTTATTGGCAACTTTGAGTGAGAAATAAAGCTAGGAAATGGCTTTATTTTGTCCACATGGGTAGACACATGGGCGTATATCTTGACCGTGTGTGACACACGGCCTACCACATGGGCATGTGGTTTGGCCGTGTGTCCCCTGCATCTTAAATTTAAGAAACAAAATGCTTAGAATTAAGCACACGAGCAGAGGCACGGGCGTGTGTCCCAGCCTTGTGTGCTACACGGCCTAGAACATGGACGTGTGTCTTGGCAGTGTGAAACCTGTACTTAATTTTGGAAAATTATTAACCACATGGCCTAGCACACGGGCGTGTGACTGGCTACGTGGCACAAGTCAGAGAGTTACACGGGGTCGAACACGGCGTGCAGCATGGGCATGTCCTATGGTCACACGGGTGTGTCCCTTGACCACACGGGCGTGTGTGCCTTGCATCTAGGAAAAAAATTAGAAATTTTGTGAAAAATTCATTGAGTTCCCAATTTAGTCCCGTCTCGATTCCAATGTTCATATTGGGCCTCAAGGGTCCATTTAAGGGACAATATGATTAGTTTCGAATATGAATAGTAATTGACATGAATTATGTGAAATTATTCTGTAAACTCTAGTATTGCTCTGTAACCCTATTTCAGCGACAAATATAGGTTAGGGGTGTTACATTTATTGGTATCAGAGCTACGGTTTAGTCGATTCTCATACTAACGTAGCAAGTACGAGTTTAGCTATACATGCCATTATATAATTTATGATAGTGTAATATCTCCTGACCATTTTTTAAATGTGTTTTTCATATAGTAATGTCATCCAACCAAGCTAGAGTTGAATCCAAAGAAGCTGAGAGCAATGCTCCAGCTTTAGTTTAAAGAGTTGCATCTAGTAGTAGAAGGCCCGAATCTGAGGGCTAAAATGAGGAGGCAAAACAAGCCTTCTTCCAAATGATAAATGAGTGATTCACTGAGTATTTGAGAACAAATACTATTGTAGAATAACCTCCCCCTTCTGCCCCTCAACTGGTTCTAGAGATGCCATAGGGTGTTGAACCTGATAGAACTAGTAAACCTCCGGTAGATAAAACCTGTAAATATGGGGCAGAGGAATTTAGGGCTACTGCTGATGATGATCTAGAAAGGGCTGAGTTTTGGTTGGAAAATACCATCCGGGTTTTAGATGAATTATCTTACACACCAGCTAAATGTTTGAAGTGTGCAGTATCTTTATTGAAATACACAGCTTATCATTGGTGGAATACCATAACTTCTGTTTTACCGAGAGAAAATGTTACATGGGAATTCTTCCAGACTAAATTTAGAAAGAAGTACATTAGTTAGAGATTTCTGAATCAAAAAAACAAAGAATTTTTAGAGCTTAAATAGGGAAATATGACTGTATCTGAGTACGAGCGAGAATTTGTTCGGCTGAGCAAGTATGCCAGAGAATGGGTTCCAACCGGGGCTGATATATGTAAACGATTTGAAGAGGGATTAAATGAAGATATCAAGCTGTTAATTGGAATTCTTGAATTAAGGGAATTTTTTGTTTTGGCTGGTAGAGCACCCAAAGCCGAAGAATTGAGTAAAGAAAAGAAACAAGCTGAAAGAGAAGTTCGAGTTTCTAGTAAAAGATTTATGAGCAAGTCAGAATCGTCTGCTTCAAAAATATCAAAGAAGTAACATGATCATTTCACCACATCAGTGGGATATTCTGGTAAAGAGTGGGGCTTTCAACGCTCTAACCTGAGATCTTCATCCCCATCTGTGACGAGTGTGAAAAGTGTCGGTAACCCCAAACCAAAGTGTAAACACTGTAATAAGTATCATTATGGGGAATGTCGTCTGAGAAGTGTAGCCTGCTATAAATTTGGTTCTCTTGATTATTTTCTTAAAGATTGTCCGAAAAGGGTTGAAAAAGATATTGATTAGACTCTGAAGCTGACTAACCCTATCTCGAGAGACAGACCACCCCGATACCCTGGGAATGTTAGTAGAAGTCGAAGTGTTACTAAAGATACAATAGTTAAATCTGAGGCACGAGCTCCGGCAAGGACATATGCTATACGTGCAAGAGAATATGCCTCTACACCAGACATCATTACTGGTACATTTTCTCTACTTGATACTGATATTACTACTTTGATTGATCCTAGTTCAACACATTCATATGTATGCACAAAATTAGTGACTGTTAAAAATTTACCTATTGAGTTCACTGAATTTGTGGTTAAAGTTTCAAATTCCTGGGCCAACACGTTATGGTGGATAAAATTTGTAAAAATTGACCGTTTATGGTAAAAGGTTATTGCTTTTCAGCTAATTTGATGCTACTGCCCTTTGATGAATTTGATGTGATTTTGGGAATGGACTGGTTAACCTAGAATGATGCAGTGGTAAATTGTAAACAAAAATATATTGTGTTGAAATGTCAGAGTGGTGAGTTACTCCATGTTGAATCTAATAAACTGGATGGGTTATTTAATGTGATTTCAGCAATATCAGCATAAAAATGTATCAGAAAAGGGTATGATGCTTATCTTGCATATGTGCTATATACTAAAGTATCTAAGTCGAAGATTCAGTCAGTGCCGGTTGTTTGTGAATTTCTTGATGTATTTCCAGAGGAATTACCTGGTTTACCACCGATTAGAGAAGTGGAGTTCTCAATAGACCTTGTTCCGGGGACAACATCTATATCCATAGCACCATACAGAATGGCTCCTACCGAATTAAAAGAATTTGAAAGCACAATTGCAACAATTAATTGACAGAGGCTTTGTTCGACCCAGTTTTTCACCTTGAGGTGCACCGATTCTGTTTGTAAATAAGAAATATGGGTCATTGAGACTGTGTATTGATTATAGACAATTGAAAAAAAGTTACAATAAAGAACAAGTATCCACTACCTCAAATTGATGATCTATTTGACTAGTTGAAAGGTGCCACTGTATTTTCAAAGATTGATCTCCGCTCTGGTTATTATCAGCTACGGCTAAAACACTCATGTAACAGCCCGATTTTGGGTCTAGTCGAAATAGTTATTTTGAGACCACAAATTCGATAAAGAAAAATTAATTTTTATTATAGATTTATGGTCTACAGTTTTATGAAATGATTTCATGAAAATTTCGTTCGAAAATTTTGACGTTGGGGCACTCAATTTAGTTAAAGGGACTAAATTGTAAAAAGTGCAAAATTTGAGTTATATATGTTAAAGGAGTCCAATTGCTACGCGATCTTAAATTTGAGGTCCTTAAATGGTAATAAGACCATTATACTTTAGAATGGACACAAAGGGACATGGTGAGGTGAAATTTTAAAGTTTTTCATTAAGGGAATTTTAGTCATTTGGTTAATAAAGACAAAATTTAACAAATAAAAGATGTTGATCTTTCTATTTTCATCCCCCATTGCCGAATTGCACAAGGAGAAGACATAGGTAGAGTTGCCAAGCTTCCAAGCTCGATTGTAAGTCTGTTTTTGTCCTGTTTTTAACGATTTTTGTATTTTTGAGATCGTTGTAGCTTGATTTAGCTATTTCAAGGACTTATTTGAAAGAAAGGTGAAGTTTAAAATTATAATCATGTTGATTATGTGTGTATTTTGTTGTTTGATAGTAGAAAATGCATGCTTGTTGTTGGTTAAACGATTTTTGCTAAGTGATTTTCGGTAAAAATGTAAAAAATGACTTATTTGTAAAAGTCTATAAAATGAGTAGAAAAATGTGAATAAATGGAAAATGTGGGCTGTTATGAGTATGAAAATGGTTCGGCTAGGCTTGGGTTTTGAAGAAATTGAATGAAATTCATTTTACGAGCCTTGGGACTAAAGTGTAAAATGTCAAAAGTTTAGGGGCAAAAATGTAATTTTTTCCATAGTGTGTTTTTGGGTTGAAATAAATAATTTGATGATTAAATGAGATGAGTTTGGTATTATAGATCAAGAAAAATGAAGTTCGGGTCTAGATAGGGGGAAAACCAAAATGTTTGATGATTAGGTCCATTTCTGCTATTTTTGTACCGAGGTAAGTTCGTATGTTAATAATGCAACATTATAATTGTATTTATAATGTTTTGATAATGCATGATTTGTATGATTGACTCTATGGATGTAATTGACAAAATTTTGACAAGCGAGAAAATCCAGATTGAACCTTAGGAATAGATTAGGATACAAGTGACATGTCACTAGGAACCTATGTGAATATGTGATTTGTATGTCTCGAGTGCTGGTCTAGCATGTCCTACCAGTGGCTGAGTATACCAGCATATGTTGCAGATACTTGACAGCTTGTGTGAGCAGCACCAAATAGCTACGTCTTGACAGACAACTTGTGTGAGCAGGCCCGTTGATAGCTCGAGAGCGAGCCTATATGTGTTATGAGATTTGTGGTAGCTTTGGCTACATATGTGGCACTTTAATATTTCCGTGTATCTGATAGTATTCCAAGTGGTTCAACGGGTATGTCAAAGATGAGAAAGTATGTGATTATGTTAAAGTTGGTACAGGTATGTATAAAAAACTCATAGGAAATAGATTCGGTATATGATGAATTATTGGTAAGAATGTGATTGAGTAAGCTATGCTCCTGAAGTTTAATGACATTTATGTTGATATATGTTATGTTATTCATATGATGAACTATTGGTAAGAATGTGATTGAGTAAGTTGTGCTTATGAAGCTTAAATGACAATTATGTTAAGTTATTTATATGGAAAATGTATGGATAATGTTCTGTATTATTTGCATATGAACTTACTAAGCTATATAGCTTACCCCCTTTCTTTCCCTTATCTTATAGTTTTACCAAGTTAGCTCGAGATCGGAGATCGTCAGAGCTTCGGATCACACTATCAAACCCTCTCGTTTTGGGTATGGATGATCTTAGTAGTTTGAAAGTATGGCATGTATAGGGACTTATTCATTTTGTTGTATGAGTCATTATAATTGTAGCTAATGTGTTGGTTTGTAATTGTCAAAGGCTTGATGGGATATTTGGCCATGTAAATTGGCTTATTTTTGGGCTAACATGGTTGCAAGCCTAAGTATAATTATATATGTGCCAACGTCTTTAGTGATATGGTCATGGTATGATTGGTGAATGATGGAAAGGTGATTTATGATATGAATGTAAAATGTTTGGCAATATGGTCTATTAAAGAGATAATAAAGTGGTGTACAATTAGGTATCTTGAAAGTAGTCAATTATGGCTTAATAAATGTTGTGAGTATGATAGATGTTGATATTATGTAGGCATGCGTTGGTCATAATTGTGGATGTTTTGGTTTCCTAAGTATGTTATGTTTTGTACTTTGAATTGGTGTAAGTGTATGTGTGAATAAGGGTGGCAAGTGGCTTGGTAAATAGCCTTTATCTTGTCCACACGGGTAGACACACGGGCGTGTGTCTAGGCCGTGTGTGACACATGGTCTACCCCACGGGCATGTGCTCCAGCTGTGTGTCCCCTGCACCTTAATTTAGAGAAACAGAATGTCCAGAATTAAGCACACGGGCAGAGACACGGGCATGTGTTTCAGCCATGTGTGTTACACGGCCTAGCACACGGACGTATGGCACAAGTCAGAGAGCACCCTAAATCGAGCACGTTCTGTAGCACGGGCGTGTCCTAGGGTCACACGGGCAGGTGAGCCCTGCAATTAGCAAAAATTTTCTAAGTTTTCTAAAATTTTCCTTAGTTCTCAGTTTAGTCCCTAACCACTTTCAATGCATGTTTTGGGCCTTGTAGGCTCGTATTAGGACTTTATGATTGAGTATGAATGGTTTTAAATTGGACGCAAATTTATGATTCGAAATTGTGTGGATGCTTATGTTGTAAGTCTGGTAATACCTCATACCCTATTCCGGCATCGAATACGGGTAAGGGGTGTTACATAGATGTACCAAAGACAGCTTTTAGAACTAGATATGGGCATTATGAGTTTCTTGTGATGCCATTTGGCTTAACAAATGCACTTGGAGTATTTATGGGTCTTATGAACAGAATTTTCAGACCATATCTAGATAGGTTTGTGGTGGTATTTATTAATAATATTCTAGTTTATCCCCGAGATGAAAATGACCATGCTGATCATTTGGGAATAGTGTTGCAAAGTCTACGTGAGAAGCAATTGTATGCCAAATTTAGTAAATGTGAATTTTGGCTACGGGAAGTTGGTTTTCTTGGACATATAGTTTCTGCTAAAGGTATCAGGGTGGATCTGAATAAAATTCTCGTAATTGTTAATTGGAAGCCACCGAAAAACGTGTCTAAAGTTAGAAGTTTTCTGGGACTTGTTGGATATTATCGGAGGTTTGTAAGGCTTCTCTATGATAGCTTCTCCGATGACTCGTCTGTTGCAGAAAGATGTGAAATTCAAGTGGCTGGATAAATGTCAGCAAAGTTTTGACAGATTGAAAGTTGTATTGACAGAGGCACCTGTGTTAGATCAACCTGAGTCGGGTAAGGAATTTTTAATTTACAGTGACGCATCGTTTAATGGTTTAGGCTGCATTTTGATGCAAGAAGGTAATGTAATATCCTATGCTTCAAGATAGTTGAAACCACATGAAAGAAATTACCCGATACATGATCTTGAATTGGCAGCAATTGTGTTTGCATTGAAAATATGGCGACATTATCTGTTTGGTGAAAAATGTCACATATTCACTGATCATAAAAGTTTGAAGTATTTGATGTCAGAGAAAGATTTGAATTTGAGATAGCTCAGGTGGCTTGAGTTATTGAAAGATTATGATTTGGTTTTTGACTACCATCTAGGAAAAGCCAATGTGGTTGCATATGCTCTGAGCAGAAAATCCCTATTTACTTTGCGAACAATGAATACCTGATTATTGTTATCTGATGATGGTTGTAACATCTCGAAATTGGGCCTAGGAGAATTGGGCCCAATGGGCCTTGAGCGTAGTAGCGTTTAAAATTTTTGGAGAACAAGAGATCGGCTTTAGTGCAAGTTAGACTTATTAGGTGAGTGATTTTGGAAGGTTAGAGGGCTTCTATGAAGTCCCAGGTTCAAACTTTGGCTTTAGGGAAATTTTGGTTTTAGGTGAAAAAACCCTAGGAGTTGGTAGGTAGGCTTTAAGAATAAAATGTGGAGAAAAAATGATACAAGTGGAGTGTGTAGTGTAGTGGCAAAGTGGCGCCACTTAGGGGGCAAGGGGGTGACGCCACAGGGAAGGAAGGAGGTCCAAGGTTCAAGTCTTGGCTCTTGCATTTTGGTTTTCTTTTTAAATAGACTTTAGAATTTGGCTATATATTTAAATTTAGTTGCGCATGGTTTAAGACACAACAGGAGCTGGTGGCTTAGTGGCAAGTGGCGTGAATTGGCTGATGGGAGAGACTGGATTCGAATCTCATGAAAAGCAAGGGAGTATTTATTTTGCGGATTGGACGGGAAGAGTTTGAGTTGGATTTAAACTCTACTGACGAAGGGATCCCACATCGGAAAGGTACAAAGAAGGAAGGTGAGAAGCTAGCTATATATAGAGCATTCTATGAGGTGAGTTAATATACCTTGGAGGGCGTTTGGGCACAAGAGTGGTCGGAGCGCGGATTAGCACCAGATTCCTATCAGGTGTGTACTTCTCTATTCTAACTGTAGAGCGGCAAATGCTGAAGTGCCGGTCACAGCAATAGTAGCCATACGAGCGTGCAAGCGCACGTGTGGGGCTTCGACGCGATAGTTGAGGCCATCAGTAGTATTCTTAGGGGTTTAGGCTGCTGGGGCCACGATGGGCTGAAGTGGGCCGAATTGAATAAAATGTATGATGGTGTATTATATAGTGAACTAGACTAGGTGAATTCATATACGTGGCTAGATTTATGTTAGGTGGGCCACACGAGCGTGTGGGCCCGAATGGGCCGAAATTGGGTTTTAGGCCCAATAGTCCAGTAACGATTGAAAATGGTAGTTGAGTCGCTCGAGGCGACATTAGGCCTTTGGCAAGGCCATTACAGGTGTGAAATTACTGAAATACCCTCGATGGGTAAAATGACCGATATGCCCTTAAAGGGCAAAATGACAAAAATGCCCCTACGTGTTATATGGTTATTTTTGTATGCGATTTATAATTGTTATCATATGTTTAATTTTAAATTGTTGCATTCATTTGATATTATGTTGCATGGGGATGGGATTATTTGAAAGGGGAAGTGCAAATAGGATCGCATGGTTGCTTGACGACTGTGGATCCACCGAAGGCTTTTTAGCCACCGAGCAGCTATGTTGCACCGTTAAAGTAATGCCGCAACCGGCGTTACATAAGGAGTGTTCGGATGGGTGGGTCGATTAAATCACCATAGGAGTGCACGGTTGGATAGGTGATGGAGCGTTTGGCTGGTATGGGCATTAATGCATTGCATATATGGATTATATTACTGACATGGGCTTAGGCCAGATCTATACATATGATATGTGACATTTGATATGGGTTAAGGCATGTTCTTACCGACGAGGGTATACACACTGAGTTTTCGTAAACTCACCCCCTCTTTTTAATTTTTCTCAAGTAATCCTCAGTACGTACTTGAGGACTCGGAGGTGGCCACACTACGAGCAGTTTTGGACTTTAGTATTTTACTTATCTTTAACTTGGGTTAATATTTTGTAATAAGGCCTCTCTTAAATTCCTATTTTAGTTTTGGATTTCTAGTTTATTATGTTTTAAATCTGCCCAACACATGATCGCGGTTTTCCAAAACAATATCTGTTTTCAAAATACTACACTTTCGCAATTAGGTAGTAAACATCACGTTTTCATAAGTCAGTCATTTTAATTAAGCTTCCACAACAAACAATGTTTTTAAGGTAATAACTTTTTAATGAATGACGATTAATAATAAACAAATGCAAACTGAGACTTTAGTTTTTAATATCAAGAAATGTTTTCAAACGGAACCATGGTTTCTCGAAAAGCACCCTAATGTGACAGGCCAGATTCGGGCCTAACTTCTAGGCCGGGTTTGGGGTGTTACAATGGTTCAATCATAGCTGAGTTAAAAGCTAGACCGACATTTTTACAGCAGATTTCTGAAGCTCAAAAAGATTATAGTAAGTTACAAGCAAAACGGATACAGTGTGAATAGACAATCTGATTCAAAATTTCAGATTGGGTCTGATGATTGTTTATTATTCAGAGGCAGAAAATGTGCACTGAGGAATTCAGAAATTGTACAGAAGATTATCAATGAAGCTCATAATAGTACCAAGTCTATTCATCCTGGTAGTAATAAAATGTATAATGATCTGAAAAATATGTACTGGTGGCCGGTTATGAAACGGGATATTTCTAAATATGTATCTAAATGTTTGATATGTCAGCAAGTAAAAGCTGAACATCAGGTGCCTTCGGGATTATCATAGCCAGTTACAATACTAGAATGGAAATGGGAAAGAATTACCATGGACTTTGTATCGGGATTACACCTGTCTCCAAAGAAGAAAGATGCCATTTGGGTAATTGTCGATTGGTTGACAAAGTCTGCACACTTTATTCCGGTATGTATGGATTTTTCCTTGGATAGATTGGTTGAATTATATGTTTCTGATATTGTCAGATTGCATGGAGTGCCGGTCTCCATTATTTCAGACAAAGATCCTCTGTTTACATCCCGATTTTAGAATAAACTGCAAGAGGTCTTGGGTACACAGTTAGATTTCAGTACTGCATTCCATCCTCAGATGGATGGACAATCTGAACGTGTTATACATATTTTAGAAGATATGCTACGGTGTTGTGTACTAGAATTTGAAGGTAATTAGGAAAAATATTTGCCTTTGGTTGAATTTGCCTACAATAACAATTATCAGTCTAGTATTAAAATGGAACCGTATGAGGCTTTGTATGGCCGGAAATATAAAACTCCATTGTATTGGACAGAGCTTAGTAAGAAAAACATACACGGAGTTGATTTGATCTGTGAAACAAAAGAAAAATTAAAGGTAATTCACGACGGATTAAAAGTAGCCTCTGATCGTCAAAAGTCCTATGCTGATCTTAAACGGAAAGAAATGGAATTTCAGGTCGACGATAAGGTATTCTTGAAAGTATCACCTTGGAAGAAGGTTCTCCAGTTTGACCGTAAAGGAAAATTAAGTCCACGGTTCATTGGGCCATATGAAATCACAGAAAGAATTGGGCCTGTTGCATATCGGTTAGCCTTACCACCAAAACTTGATCGGACTCATAAAGTTTTTCATGTTTCTATGTTGCGACGGTATCGATCAGATCCTTCACATGTTATTTCTCTATCATAGGTACAGATTCAGCCTGATATAACATACAGGGAAGAACCGATCTAAACCATGGCACGTGAAACAAAAGAGTTAAGAAACAAAAAGGTGGCTTTAGTAAAAATTCTTTGGCAACGACATGGTATGGAAGAGGCTACCTAGGGACCGGAGGATACCATGAGAAAGCAATACCCGAATCTTTTTTTGGTAAGATTTTCGAGGACGAAACTTTTACGGGGGGAGAGTTGAAACAACCCATTTTCAGAGAAATCAAAATAGTGGTTTCGGGACAATAAATCTGAACTGGAAAGAAAAATTTTTTAATATTATTGCATGGTATGCATTATGATATGAATGTCATATGAAAATTCTGATAAGAAAATTTTACCAATTATGTGCTTAATTACGGAAAGGACCAAATTGCATAAAATGTAAAAGTTGAATTCTAGTTGCTAGAAGGATCAAATAGCTATGGAATTCAAAACTCGAGGTCCTTATATGGTAATTAGACCATTAAAGAAAAGTTAGTATATATTGTTGGTGATTCATCCATGGAAAAATTAAAAAAGGCTAAGGACTAAATTAGAAATGAGAAAAATTAAAAGATGATAAATAATTAAATAGAACTAATATCATTTTATATCATCTTCATCCCCAATTTTTCTATGGAAACCCTAGGAAAAAGAAAACAAACTTTCTTGGCTTAATTTGGTAAGTATTCTTGTCTCGTTTTTAGTAATTCTTATATTTTTGAGATCGGGATAGTTTAATTTATTTATTTTGGGGATTAATTTGAAAAGTTATCCAAGTATAGAAATTTTTCCATGGATGAATATGCTAAAACTTTGTAATTTATGGTAGAAAATGGAAGGTTGTTGATAGATAAACAACTTTTACAAAGTGAATTTTCATGAAATTGTGATATAGGGACTAAATTGTAAAAATGGAAAATTCATGGAAAATTTCTTATTTTTATGAAATATATGTGCTGTAAATGTTATTCTAAAATTTGGTTAGGCTTGGAATAAGGATTAAATTGCATGAATTTCATTTTCCGAACCTAGGAACAAAATTGGAATTTATGAAAAGTTAGGGGCAAAATGGTAATTTTTCCTAGAGTGTAATTTGAACTCAATCGAATATGAAATATGATAAATTGATGTTTAAATTAATTTATATAGATCTGGACAACTCAAATTCGAAGCTAAATCGAGAAAAAGAAAAAGTTTCGGATTAGTAGATTTTTATCTACATAAACAAGTGTCGAGGTAAGTTCGTGTAACCTAACTATACATGTTAATATGGTTGAATTGAATGTTACATTTGGAATAAATGTAGTATGTGCTTATGTGAATTATATAAAAGTTATAAATACATGAAATGATTACATGATCTGAAATGTTTGAAAGGAGTTAAGTTCTGTTTGAATAATGAAATTTGATGGATACGTGTGATTTTCTGTAACACTCCAGACCCGGCCTAAATGTTACGACCGGATTCATCATGTCACTTAGAAAGGTTGTTTAAAAACTACGTGATCGTTAAAAACCTCATATTCTTTTTTGAAAATTTCGAACCTTGTTGTTTGCGAAATTCTGATTTATTCAAGTGGTTTTCTTGTCAAAATGTTGTTATTATTATTTTCGAAAACTTTGTTTATAAAGAAATCAAGTTCAATGAGTTGCGATATTGTGGTATTTTGAAAACAGTTATCAACTTTTTAAGAAAACTCAGAGTTTAATCATTTATAGTTTGATTATAACTGAAATGAAATTTAAAAGAAAATTTAGTCCAATGGCCTTATTACAAAAAAAAAAAAAACCAAACCCAAATAAAAATAACCTTAAAACGAAGCAAATCGGAAATTTTAAAGTTTGTGAGAAGTACTCCGATGTATGGCTGCCACTGAGTCATCCGCAGCTCCAAATTCTCTAACGTTAGGGATCACCTGCAAGGTTAAAGCAGAGGGGTGAGTTACAAGAACTCAGTGTGTAATCCCCTAATTGGTCAGTAGTTGGGCCCAAGCCCGAACAGAAGCAGACTGGGCCGAAGCCCTATTCGGTAATAATATGGGCCTTAGCCCTATAAACATGATAATGCGAGTAGAATATGCAGCCCAACCCAATAATCCATCCGCTACACACCCCCGTACCAACCCTACACACTTGTGGGGACCAAGTCAACCCACCCAGCCCTACACACCCATACGGCAGACAAGCTGCTAATCACAGAATTTGTGGCGGAGCCACCAAAATAACAGAATATACGTGGCATAGCCACCAGACAGAATGTGGCAGAGCCACCAGAATACACTTCCTCCGATCATCAAGCCCAACCCTATGCAACATATTAGAAATGCAATGCATCATACGTACAAAAATGTAAATAAAGCATATACAAGATAACCAACCATAATCAAGGGTATAACGGTCATTTACACTCCGGGGTTATTTCGGTAATTTACCTTTCCAGGGGTATTTCGGTAATTTTGCATTTAACGGCCCTTACGAAGACCTATTGTCGCCTCAAGCGACACAGGACCCTTTTTGGGTCTCTACAGAACTATTGGGCCTGAAATGGACGGGCCCACACATGGTTTCGGTCTCAAATTTGCAGATTCGCAATTGAATTTATTGTTTGATAGGTTTCCAACAATTTCGTCCAAGTGGGCCGAATAGCCCATTGGGCCCATTTGGCTCGTTTCGGGTCGGTCAAGCCCGTTGCAGTCTCAATTTTGCGAGAGTGTTCGTGACACTCTCAACGACTTAACGCCACTATCTGTATCTCGATTTACCACTACGAGCGCTTGCACGCTCGAGTGGTCACAGTTGCTAATTTTTTGGCTTTTCGACTTTCGACCGAATCACAGAACATTGCAAGCATGCATTCAGAGGGGTGTGAGATTACACACCTGTTTACGAGTTGCGGCACTCGGTACTTTTCTAATCACCTGAGATCAAAATCGACTAATAGTTAGTCCTCCCGTTCGTTAATCCCAAAAGTGAATATGTAGGACTATAGGCTTAACTTACCCAAAAATATTAGCCTTCCTTCTGAAGAGGGTTTTCGATCCACTTCTACCATTCAGAGATCCGCCCCTCTAAAGAAAGAAAATGTGTTAGAACGCCAACCCAGATAATAATAAGAGAAATGGCTTTTCAGCCCTAACAAATTCAATCCCAATAAGAGAACCATCACCCCCAGTCCACCATGTCCTCAACTTACCAACATTAGGACAATATCCCGAAGCAGTTGAACCAACACGACACGAGTTTGCAACCTAGAGAATTCGACCCTTACCAAAAGAGAGAAAGAGGGGTTCAAAATAGAAAGAGTGAGCAGATTCAGCCTTGCAAAAAGAGTGAGAGTTTTGGCTTTAGAGAAAAGAGGAGAGAAAGAAAAGATGGAAAAGAAATAAGAGAAAAGATATTACCTTATGAGCACAGATGAACCGAATAGACAAGATAGGTTCGACGATCAAGAGGACTCCAAGCTTAAGACTAGCCAATGTTCGGCTATTGGCAAAAGGAAAAGAGAAACCGATTCAAATGGGATAAAAGAGGAGGTTCGGCTTATGGAGAAAATCTAGAGAAAAAAATGAGAGGAGATTAGGAAAGAATGGATGAAAGAAGATGGAAGATGAAGCTAAAAAAGATTCGGCACAAGTCAATCGAGGAAGAGAACCGGAAATGTCTTAGGAGAAAATGTTAAGACTCGAAATGACAAGAAGAGAGAAAAAAAAAACAACACAATGGCACACACAAGAGGTTTCGGTTTTGCTACCCTCACCAAATGCTGAATTGCTCCCCAAAACCAACACCCCTAACCGAAATTCTCATCCCCCACACACTCCACATTCGGCCAAACACTACCAACCTCCCCTATCCTATGCTTCTCTCCTCAATTTGCTCTACCATTCACTCCCCACCTCCCATTCAAAACATTTGACCAAGTCTCCCATCCACCTTGTAGAGTTCTACTCCAACTCCACCTTATCTCCTCCTTAAGCACAAAATAAAAACTCCCATATGCTGCTTGTGGAATTCGAACCCCATCCCACTTTGCTTCCACATTGATGCCACCCCAACTCCACCATGTGGCCACTTGTGTTAGCAAAAAACCAACCAATTCCTTTAAGCCCTGCTTCCAACGATCCTCTCCCCTAAAGAGCCAAAACAAAAATTTTCCCAGGGCTTGGGCTCGAACCGGAGCCTCTTTAGGACCCCCAACCACACCCAAATAACAAGCTAAACAAGCTCAACACATGTAATAGTGCAAAAATGCTAGACCCCTAATTTCAGGGATGTTACAATTCTACCCCATTTAAAGAAATTTCGGCCTCGAAATTTACCTGGTCAAAAGAGATGAGGGTATTGCTATTGAATTACCTCATCAGGCTCCCACGTGGCTTCCTCTAAACCATGGTTACACCACAATACCTTGACTAATGGAATAGACTTCCTCCTCATCACTTTCACCTCGCGATCCAAAATCTGTACCGGTTCTCCTTCGAATGTCAGATCAGACCTCACTTCGATTTCCTCCACTTGCACTACATGAGAAGGATCAGAACGGTAGCGCCTCAGCATTGAAACATGGAATACATCATGTATCTGATTCAACTCTGGGGGCAACTCAAGCTGATAGGCAACCGGTCCCACACGCTTCACTATCTGATAAGGCCCGGTGAATCTGGGACTCAACTTGCCCTTCTGTCCAAATCTAAAAATCTTTTTCCAAGGTGAGACCTTCAAGAAGACATAATCCCCCACCGAATACTCTATCTCCTTATGCTTCAAATCCGCATACGACTTCTGTCTATCAGAAGCTTCTATTAACCGGCCCCGAATCAACTTCACCTTCTCCTCAGTTTCCAAAATCAATTCTGGACCCAACAACTGTCGCTCACCCGATTCTATCCAACAAGTAAGGGTACGACACCTACGACCATACAACGCCTCGTAGGGTGCCATCTGAATGCTGGATTGGTAGTTGTTGTTATATGCAAATTCTGCTAAAGGTAGATAATCTTCCCAACTGCCCCTAAAGTCAATCACATAGCCCTTTAACATGTCTTCCAAAATCTGGATTACTCTCTCTGACTGACCATCAGTCTGCGGATAAAACGTTGTGCTGAAATCTAGTCTTTTACCCAAAGCTTCATGTAACACCTTCCAGAACCGGGATGTGAATCTAGGGTCCCTGTCTGAGATGATAGACACTGGTACCCCATGCAGTCTCACAATTTTTGCCACATACAACTTGGACAATTTCTATAACGAATAATTAGTGCGAACCGGTATGAAATGAGCGGACTTAGTCAACCGGTCAATAATTACCCACCTGAATCTTTCTTAGTAGGCGTCAGGGGTAGCCCACTAACAAAATCCATTATTATCCTCTCCCACTTCCAGAGTGGAATTTTTATAGGTTGCAGCAATCCTGAAGGTAGTTGATGCTCCGCTTCACTTACTGACATGTCAAACACTTGCTTACGAAGTCGGTAACCTCACGTTTCAGTCTAGGCCACCAGTACAGTTCACGCAAATCTCGATACATTTTTCTTCCATCGGGATGCATAGCATATGGGCTACTATGCGCTTCCCGCAGAATCATCTGTCTCAAATCAGAATCCTTCGGTACACAGACCCTTCCACGAAAACATAATACCCCTTCGTTGTTCAGCCCAAAATCCCCTGTCTCTCCACTTTTCACTTGCTGAAGCCGAGAACCCAACGATTCATCCAATAATTGCTTCTCCTTAATCTGATTAACCCAAGTCGGTTTCACCTGAAGTTCTGCCAACAAACTACCATCCTCATAGAGGCTGAGATGAGCAAACATTGCTCTCAAATCAGCTTCCACCTTCTGACTTAATGCATCTGCCACCACATTGGCTTTGCTTGGATGATACTCAATTGAGCAGTCGTAGTCCTTTAGCAACTCTATCCATCTCTGTTGCCTGAGGTTCAACTCCTTTTGGGTAAGGAGATACTCCAGGCTCTTGTGGTCAGTGTAGATGATTGACTTTTCCCCATATAGGTAATGTCTCCATATCTTTAGGGCAAACACTACTACAGCTAGTTCCAAGTCATGAGTGGGGTAGTTCACCTCATGTGGCCTAAGTTGACGAGATGCATACGCCACCACTTTCCCTTCTTGCATTAGTACACAACCCAAACCTGTGTGCGACGCATCACAGTAGACCACAAATTCCTTCCCAACCTCAGGCTGTATCAATACCGGTACTTCCGTCAGAAACTTCTTCAGTCTCTCAAAACTCCCTTGCTGTTTATCTGTCCAAACAAATTGTACGCCCTTACACAATAACTTAGTTAGGGGTGCAGCAATTAAAGAAAACCTCTCAACGAACCTCCTGTAGTACGCAGCCAAACCTAGAAAACCTCGAATCTCTGATACTTACTTCGGTGGCTTCCAATCCAATACAACTTCAACCTTCTGAGGATCAACTCTAATCCCCTTGGCAGACACAACATGCCCCAAGAATGTCACTTCTTTCAGCCAAAACTCGCACTTACTGAATTTGGCGTAAAGTGGCTTTTCCCTCACTATCTGTAGAACAACCCGAAGATGTGCATCATGCTCCTCCTCCGTTCATGAATACACCAAGATGTCATCTATGAATACCACCATGAACCGGTCTAGATAGGGTTGGAAGACCCGGTTCATCATATCCACGAAAGCGACTGGTGCATTCGTTAATCCGAACGGCATAACCAAAAATTCATAGTCCCCATAACGAGTTCGGAATGCAGTCTTGTACATATTTGCCTCCTTAACCCTTAGCTGATGATATCCCGATCTTAAATCTATTTTTGAAAAAACTGAAGCTCCTTGCAGCTAATCGAACAGATCGTCAATCCTTGGTAGCGGGTATTTGTTCTTAATAGTTAGCTTGTTCAATTGACGATAGTCAATGCACATACATATTGACCCATCCTTCTTCTTCATGAACAATACCGACGCTCCCCACGGTGATACACTTGGTCTAATAAATCCTCGGTCCAATAACTATTAACGTCACTATTTGGAAGCAACCCCGGAAGCTCTTTGGGAAAAACGTCCGGGAACTCCTTCACGGTTCTGACATCCCCAACAGACAATTCCCTCGCATCAGATATGCTGACAAAAGCTAGAAACGCCTCACACCCTTTACGCCTTTACATACCATCTTCTCGGCCTTTAATGGTAAAATCACATTGGACAGATAATCCCTTCTTTCTCCTATCACAATCACTTCCTCATCTTCTGTGGTCCTTAATACCATACGCTTAGCAGTGCAATACAAATTCGCATGGTGTTTAGCTAGCCAGTCTATGGCTAGTATAAGATCAAACTCGCCGAACGGCAGTTCCATCAAATCTGCCGAAAACACCACTCCTTGAACTTCTAGAGGTACATTTCTAAATTGCTTATTCACTACCAAAATTGTCCTAAGGGACTAATTACCGACATTTCTCTATCAGTAAATTCAAATTGCATACCCAGAGTTGTAGACATAGTACAGGTAACATACGAGTGTGTAGATCCCATATCAATTAAAGCTGTAAATGGCACATCAAATATGAGAAATGTATTGGTTATGACATCCGGTGCGTCGCCATCCTCTCGACGATGAGCCAGATAAACCAACCCCAGCTGTCTCGCATCTGTGTTACCAGTACCCCTGCCCGGTGCTCCACGACCTCGTCTAAACCCAATTCCACCTCTGGTCTGACCACGACCTCTCGGTGGCTTCTGACCACCTCTACCTGGCTGCATAACCCTCTGACCTACTCCTTGCGTCTGAATAGGCCCCCGAGGACAGTCCCTTATCTGATGATCCCTAGACCCACTGTAACATCCTTAAATTGAGTCTCTGTATTTTTGTACGATTGCATGTGATAATATGGTTGTTGTGCTAGTTCAGGGTGTTTTGGGGTCCAGGCATGAGCTCGGGTTAGGCTTGAGTCATGGCAAAAATTTTAGTTTTTGGTACTTGGAAGAGGAAGCTAAGGGAGTTAGGGGTTAAGAGATGTTCTTAGAGTGTTGTGACACAAATATCCCAGTGGCAAAGTGGCAAGGGAGGTGCTACTCAGGTACAAGGGAGGTGACGCCACAGAGAGCTAGGAGGGCCTTGGTTCGAGTTGCGAAAATCTCCCCTTGTACATTTATTTTTGATGCCAGGAGCAAGGAGGAGATGGACTTAGGAAGTGTGTCGATTTTCAAAGTTAGGCAAGGTGAACATTTCGGCTAAGCAAGCTTTGGAGCACTTTGTTTTGAGGCAAAAGTCGAAACCCCATAGGCATTAGTTGATTCTTCTCCCAAGCATTAAAAACCCCGTTTCATTTTGTTCTCTACTTCTAGTTGGGTTGGCCGAAATAAGTCACCCTTCTTCCATTGACTCTCTCGTGTCTTCTATTTTCTTCCTCTTCTCATTCCCTGTTCCGTTTTTCCTGAAACCTTTATTGGTCGAATCCTCTCAAAGCCGAATCCTCTCTATTTCCTTCTCTTCTCTTCCTCACACTTGTTTCAAAATTGAATCAACACCCTACTCTCTTGACTGATTGGCCTTCTTCTTTCAACCTTCCTCTTGTGCCGAAAGTTCATAAGCTTTCTTGATTATTTGTTGTATGCCGAATTACCCTCACATATCTTGTGGTTTCTCAATCGTTCCTCTCTTGCGGATATATAGCTGAAACTTCACTTTGGGTAAGTTCCGATTCTTCTTCTCTTTTTCTCTTCTACTCCTTTTGATATAAGGCCGAATCTCTCTTCTTGTTCTCTTCTATTTGTCTTTTATCTCTTAGCCTTACAATCATTATTCAGGTTTTGTAACAGCAGATTGTGGTCATCTACTCCTTTCCAATCAATTGTGGTGAGGACTATGGTAAGGGTATCTGTCGATCCAACCCTTCTAGTATTTATTTGAAAAGCCAAAGGCTATTCGTTTATGATGTTTAGTGCTTAGCCGATTGTAGGGGGAGATTGTCATCGCGTTGCTTTGGGATTTACTTAAAGATCGAAGGGTGTTAAGGTAAGGGTGGTTGTCTTGTGTGTTAACTCCTTCGGGATTTCTTGGCTAAGCCGTATGGTTCTTGTTTAATAATATAGTGTTGGCCGATTATAGGGAAGGTGAAGGTAAGCGCTTGGATCTTCGGGTTTCTCTCGATTCGTGGGTAGATCTTAGTTTTTAGGATTCGCCAGATTCGCAAGTAGTCAGGTGTGTAACGCTTAGACACTTCATTAGTTAATTTGCTAATTATGTTACTGTTAAAAGCCGAAATAGTTATTGAAATCAGGGTCATACCCTATTGGGTATGAGCGTGGACTCCGGGTAAGTCCCCTGTTGTTTGGCTATTGATATATGCTGTTATACCGTTGTATTATGCTATGCTATGTGATATTTGCATCTTAACATGATAATATGCCACGGTTATTATGGTCATGATGATGGGTATGTTGAGAGGAGTGGGAATATTGATTTAGACTGTCACCAGTGGTTTTGACCACACAGTGGGTTGGCCCCGCTTTTCATAATAATTGTGACTAAGTCTCAGTGGTTTTGACCACCAGTGGTTTTGACCATACATGGATTATTGTGACTCGTCCCAGTGGTTTGGTACCACAGTGGGTTGGCCCCACATGTTGATTTACGGGATTGTCATTAGTGGTTTTGACCACACGGTGGGTTAGCCCCACCATATGATTTGTGACTACGGTCACCAGTGGTTTTGACCATGTTATATGATTTGTGACTACGGTCACTAGTGGTTTTGACCACCAGTGGTTTTGACCACACGGGGTAGATACAAGAGTTCGGATGGTTAGGTTTGGGTTGCATGACTTGCATATTAACTTATGAATTGTGTGAGTGCCTTGATATTATCGGAATGGGGATTTATACACTGAGTCTCGGTGACTCACCCCTTCCCTTACATTTTGCAGATGAGGCATAGATCGCGGATATGGAGCCGGGGAGGACTCGAGGTGGCCATGCACTTTGCTTTCGGGTTTCGTTTAAAACTTTTACTTCGGTTTATATTTTCTTTAAATTTGGTTTTGGATTTGTAATAAGGCCGCTAAATTTATTATTTTGGGTTTTATTTATTGGCTTTTATGCTTATTGTAATATGCTTAAGCTGGATAACATAGTATGCTTAAATAACCGGTAAAACACAACGTTTTAAAAATTATACTTCTTATCGGGATTTTCAAACCTTACCATCGGGTAATAATATACACAAGATGATAACAAGTTAACTTAAATGCTTTTCCAATCTAAGTTTTCTTCAAGTTCAAATGCAAACAGTTTTAACTTGACTATGTTCAACTCACTTGGGTTTTTGTAGAATCGAATGACTTTCCAAAACTAGAAACAACAACCGGGTTTTCCAAAATGAGTTTTTCGGGTTCCAAATCAACAAAACATTTTTAACAACATGCTACACAGGTTTTTCTTCCAAACTCAAAATGATAAAGTGTTTTTGGTAAAGGTAAATCGGCAACTTGATTTTGTTCAAAATACTTTCACTCTATAACATACTGAATTCGATCGTGGTGTGTTGACGGGGTTTGGGGTGTTACACCCACATCTGAAACATCCACCAGAACTTTTCCAGCACTCCCCCAGATGTATTTTCCCACACTGCACACAAGGTTGCAACCGACCCGCAACAACTGGCACTCCAACTCGAGCTATCCCATCCAACCTAGGCCTCTTTTAAAAACCCCCAGAAGAACCTGAAGACTCAAAACCTCTCTTATTCTTGCCCCTTTCCTTATCTCTATTTTGTCTCTCAGATCCTTTCACCTCTTCGTCAATTTTTGCTTTCTCTATCAAATTTGCAAAATCCCTTTCTCTCAGCGGAGCTATCAGTACCCGCAGCTCATCCCGTAGACCATCCTCGAACTGCACCCCGCGCTCATAGTCGGTCACGACTATACCTCGAGCGTAGCTGCTAAAGCGCAGAAACTCTGCCTCATACCCTGCTACAGATTTGTTTTCTTGAACCAAATTCAGAAATTCCTTCCTCTGGGCGTCCACATAACTAGCCCATACATATTTTCCCTAGAAAGCTATTTTAAAGAAGTCCCAGGTTATACGATCCGCTGGCGTATCTTCCCTCACAGTGAGCCACCATTAATATGCCTCATCTCATAGTAGAGACACTGTTCCTTTCAATTTCTGCTCTACTGTGTAGTCTAGGTCATCCATAATTCACTCCACAGCCTCTAACCAGTTTTCTGCTACATTTGGGGCTACACCAGAGATGCCTCTAAAAACTTTGACCTGTTTGGTGAGTCACTCGAGAAATGGATCCCAGTGTGCCGACCAAGATTTGCTCCAAAGAACCCGTTATAAAACTTGCAACATTGTTTGGGACAAAGTATCGTCCCCCTCAGTTCGGTCATGAGACCTTGTTTCGATCACTGATTATGCAGGTGCTTCCATTTCAGGCATGTACCTTTTGCTGCGGATCCAGCCTTAGCACCTCGGCCCCTACCACGGCCACGTCTACCTCTTGTACTCATCTCATTGTAATGTGTTAATCTTATTAAGAATTTTATGAATCAGTCTATAATTCCAATGTTTATTAACAAGTGTTTTATGGAAAACAGGTATAAGAGTTGTTTTCGCAGATCGAATTTCCTAATGTCTCAGTCCCTATAGTCTTAATTCCTATAGCTAAAAGTCTCAGTAAACTACCACTAACTCTAGTAGTTTCCTCCTTACAGTCATTTCATCATATAACCAGATATAAAGTAAGAAGACTTACAGATTTGGTGCCGGAGACTCAGTGTGCCTTACTTTCGGTAAAGCCATATATTTTCTGAACCATATTTGAAACAAACTTGAAAACATTTTCGAACCCAATCCACAGTTAAGTTTTTCAACCTGGCACTGATACCATAAAATGTAACACCCCTGAATCGGCCTAGATGTTACGACCGGATCCAGCATGTCACATAGAAAGGTTGTTTAAAAACTATGTGTTCATTAAAAACCTCGTATTCTTTTTGAAAATTTGAAACCTTTTTGTTTGCAAAACTCAGATTTATTCAAGTGGTTTTCTTGTCAAAATGTTGTTATTATTATTTTCGAAAACTTTGTTTACAAAGAAATCAAATTCAATGAGTTGCGATATTCTGGTATTTTGAAAACAGTTATCAACTTTTTAAGAAAACCCAGAGTTTAATCATTTATAGTTTGATTATAACTGAAATGAAAGTTTAAAAGAAAATTTAGTCCAATGGCCTTATTAAAAAAAAAAAAAAAACCAAACCCAAATAAAAATAACCTTAAAACGAAGCAAATCGGAAATTTTAAAGTTTGTGAGAAGTACTCCGATGTATAGCCGCTACTGAGTCATCTGCAGCTCCAAATCCTCTAACGCTAGGGATCACCTGCAAGGTTAAAGCAGAGGGGTGAGTTACGAGAACTCAGTGTGTAATCCCCTAATCGGTCAGTAGCTAGGCCCTAGCCCAAACAAAAGCAGGCTGGGCTGAAGCCCTATTCGGTAACGATCTGGGCCTTAGCCCTATAAACCCAATAATCCATCCGCTACACACCCCCATACCAACCCTACACACCTGTGGGGACAAAGTCAACCCACCCAGCCCTACACATCCATACGGCAGACAAGCTACTAATCACAGAATTCGTGGCGGAGCCACCAGAATAATAGAATATACATGGCATAGCCACCAGATAGAATGTGGTAGAGCCACCAGAATACACTTCCTCCGATCATCAAGCCCAACCCCATGCAACATAATAAAAATGCAATGCATCATACGTAAAAAAATGTAAATAAAACATATACAAGATAACCAACCATAATCAAGGGTATAACGGTCATTTACTGATAAATCATAAAAGCAACATATTTTAGGCCCACATTTAGCATGCTTTTGGATGAATTATCCTCTGTTTCATATAAAAAGGTGTTCTTAATCTTTTCTTGTCATGTCTTATACCCAGGAAAGCAACCGAGGATAAAAAGAACGAGAAACGGGCCTAAAACGGAGTAAATGGGCCATATCACGAAATTGACACGGCCTGGGCCCAAGACCACACGGCCGTGCCACGCCAATAATCTAGAATACGGCCTTTTCCTGATTTACACGGCCGTGCCTCAGTAAAGAAGTCCGAGCACGGCCTGGCCACGATCCATACGGGCTTGTGCCATGGCCGTGTCCCTGTCACTGGAAGAAGCAATTTCATTCGGGAAAGGATTCTTGGAGGCAAAGAAACACATTCCAAAGCCTATTCAAACACCCTATTAGGAATTCCACTTAAATTAGGATACTTAGGGGCCAAGTAATGCATCTCAAAGTCTATATAAACACCCAATGGGGCAACTTGAAGGGGAGTTCGGCAGAAGCCAAAACCGGCAAAAGCTAGGCCAAGGAGCCAAGCCTAGTAGGTCAGAGTTAGGGACTAACGCGAGGATAGCCAATTGATTCATCCCAAGAAGCCGAAATTATACTCAAGACGGCGAAATTCTCCTTTAATCCCATCAGGGAGTTTTAGGATTTTTCTTATGTTTTGTTTTATCTTTTCTCTTGTGATGTTTCCTTTTTACATTATGAACTAAACCCCTCAGATACCTGAAGGGGGATGAAACCTAGATAGATTTTATTATTTGATTTTTAAGTTATATGATAAATTACTTAGTTTGTTCTTAATTATGTTTCTTAATCCAAATCCAATGTGCTTAGGTAGAGGAGGAATAGACCCTGCCTAAGAGTAGATCTAACATAATTAAGCGGAGTTGATCGAGTGCCTAGAGATAGGGTTACGAGATTTTGTCGGATTAGGGTGAAACCTAATATGGGAATCCACTGATCGATTTACTGCTTTCTAGGGGGTTATTATAAGCGAACGAGAGTTCCACTAATTAACCTAGGATTAGATGTTATTCACCTTGAGAGAGGGTTTAGCATAGGTTATGGAGTCTCACGGATCAAGTTAAGTAAAAGAAATCATATAATTTAAAGTTAGATAATAAGAGAAGTCTAGGTGAATTCTTCTTAAAGGTATCATAAAAATCAACTGAGTCTTTTTCAAGTTATCCTCAAATTCATCTTTTTGTCTTCTTAGTTTAGTTGTCGTCAATTTAGTTTTAAAGTAACCTTTATCTTAGTTAGGTTAAATAATAAAAAGAAAGTTAGTATTAGTACTTTTAGTTCCTTTGGGTTCGATATCCGGTCTTGCCTAAGCTATACTACTGTTCGATAGGTACACTTACCTTTAATCATTGTCAGAGTTAGTTTCCAGGTTTGATCATTCTTTTATAAATTTTAAAACTCTGATTTACAGCGATCATTTACCCTCCGATGGTATTTCAGTAATTTACCCTTCCATGGGTATTTTAGTAATTTTGCATTTAACGGCCTTTTTGAAGGCCTATTGTCGCCTCGAGCAACACAGGACCCTTTTTGCGTCTCTCTAGAACTTTTGGGTCTGAAATCCATTTCAGGCCCAAATGGGCCTACACGCTCGTCAGGCCCAATACGCATGGTTTCGGTCTCAGATTTGCAGGTTTCGCAATCGAACCTATCATTTGATAGGTTTCCAACAATTTCGGCCAAGTGGGCCGAATAGCCCATTGGGCCCATTTAGCTCGTTTCAGCTCGGTCAAGCCCGTTACAGTCTCAGTTTCGCGAGAGTGTTCGTGACACTCTCAACGACTTAACATCATTATTCGTATCTGAATTTACCACTACAAATGCTCGCACGCTCGAGTGTCACAGTTGCCGGTCTTCCGACTTTTCAGCTTTCGACTAAATCACAGAACATTGCAAGCATGCATTCGGAGGGGTGTGAGATTACACACCTGTTTACGAGTTGCGGCACGGTACTTTTCCAATCACCTGAGATCAAAATCGACTTACAGTTAGTCCTCCCGTTTGTTAATCCCAAAATATGAATACGTAGGGCTATAGGCTAAACTTACCCACAAATATTAGCCTTCCTTCTGAAGAGGGTTTTCGATCCACTTCTACCATTCAGAGATCTGCCCCTCTAAAGAAAGAAAATGTGTTAGAACGCCAATCCAGATAATAATAAGAGAAATGGCTTTTCGTCCCTAACGAATTCAATCCAAATAAGAGAACCATCACCCCCAGTCCACCATGTCCTCAACTTACCAACAATAAGACAATATCCCAAAGTAGTTGAACCAATACGACACGAGTTTGCAACCTAGACAATATCCCCAAGCATTAAGTGCTTCCTAGGTTTTATTTTCTTTGTTTTTATAGTGTTTGAAAGCTTGTGAAGGTTGGGTATCGGTCGAAGCAACATCACACTATTCACTAGCTGATTTGGTATAAATAGTAAACTTATTTTGGTATAATGGCATGTATAGGTAACTTGACCATTATTGGTTTATAAATGTTGTTTATAAACTAGCTATTGGAATGGCTAGTAGTGATTTGTTTTGGTATATTTATAAGGTTATATTATGACAAACACCTATGTGTTAAGTATTTCAAGTATGGTTGATCAAGTTATGTTTAACATTTAAGTTAAACAAGGGTAAGAATATAAACATAAATGCATATGATAAAATATCATATTAGATATTAGAATTGATTTGGATTTAATGCTTGAATTGGCTGGTATATACTTGTAAGTTTTGGTGTAGGTTATTAACAAATTTGAGTGAGAAATAAAGTAAGGAAATGGCTTTATTTTGTCCACATGGGCGTGTGTCTTGACCGTGTGTGACACACGGCCTAGCACATGGACATGTGGCTCGGCTATGTGTCCCCTGCATCTTAAATTTGAGAAACAGAATGGTTAGAATTGAGCACATAGGCAGAGACACAGGTGTGTGTCTCAGCCGTGTGTGCTACACGGCCTAGAACACAGACGTGTTTCTTGGCCGTGTGAAACTTGCACTTAATTTTGGAAAATTAAATTAACCACACGGCCTACAGCACGGGCGTGTCCCATGGTCACATGGGTGTGTCCCTTGACCACACGGGCGTGTGTGCCCTGCATCTAGGAAAAATTTTAGAATTTTCGCGAAAAATTCTTTACGTTCTCGATTTAGTCCCAACTCGATTTCAATGTTTATATTGGGCCTCGAGGGTCCGTTCAAGGAACAATATGATTAGTTTTGGATATGAATAGTAATTGACATGAATTATGTGAAATTATTCTGTAAACACTAGTAATGCTCCGTAACCCTGTTTCAGTGACGGATACAGGTTAAAGGTGTTACAAGCCTTCTTTTCCCTCTACTTCTTATGATTATAGAATTCTTCCATCTTTTGTGACCGATCAAACAAAACCAAAAACTATCGTATTTCTATATCGCTGATTATAAACTTAATTTCATCATATAACCCATCTTCAAAATGGATGCACAGTTCTTCCTCTGTCAGCACGATTTCCTCAGCATACTTACTAAGGTGTACAAACTCTCTCTCATATTCGGCCACTGACTTGTTTCCCTATCTCAATTCTAGGAATTCTATCTTTTTCTGAACTAGATACATTTTGTTGATGTACTTTTTTTAAAATTCTGTTTTGAAGAATTCCCAATTGATGTTATCCCTTGATACAACTGCTGTCAATGTCGACCACCAACTATAAGCTTCATCTTTCAGCAGTGATACTGCACATCTAAAATAATATTCAAAAGAACAAACCATATCATCAAAAACATGTTGAATGTTTTCTAACCAGTATTAAGCTCTAAATGGATCATCATCAGTTCTACCTTGACATTTTTCAACCCCGTATTTTCTACCTTTATCAACAGGAACTCGACGACTCAGTTCAGCCATCGGAGGGGGTGAAGGTACTACAGGAGGTACAACAAGATGTACAATAGAATGTGTAACAGAGGGTAAAGCAGGGGGTGGAGGTTGCTAAGCCATTGAATTATTTCACATGAATTCAGAAAACCACTATCCCATTAAACCAAAGAACATATTTTTCACTTTGTTTTCAGACATCTATGAAAATGGTATACAATGACACACATCAGAATTAGCAGTGGGAATATTATTTTTTACTTCTTTAGTCTCATCACATTCAGTATCAAGCAACATCTTTAAAAATCTACAAGAAAATATGGGTTAGATCGAATCATTCAATATCACACTATCTTAGGTTTATATGGCATATAATTCTAAACTTTAAACATGCTACGTTCAATTTGAGAATAGACTAAAGTGTAGCTCTGATACCACTAAATATAACACTCAAATTCTATTTCTGTCACTAGAATAGGGTTACAGAGTATTATCGTACAAAACAGAACATTTTATAACCAATAGCTATTAAATTTCAAATTAATTTAATAAAAACATAAGAAATTCGAAATGGAATAAATCATGCATTTACGAGCCTTAAATCGAGCCTATATGGCCATTAAAATAGCTTTCGAGAAATCAGGCACCAAATTAGAACAAAACAGAACAATTTAGGGAAAACTAAAAAGTTCCACCTATATTGGTCACATGGCCATGCGATAGAGCCCAAACCATGTGGCTCCAAACATGGTCGTGTACTTATCCCACACAACGTGTGTGTTCTCACACGCCAGTATGCATGGGTTGTGTAACTCTCTAACTTGGTTACACGACTGTGCCTCAAGCCGTATGCCCACCCGTGTGAACCCTACACCTAACACGCTAGGGGCACTCCCCCGTGTGTGACACACAGTCGTATGACAACCCGTGTCCCAGGCTGTGTGTACCCAAACGTGACCAAAATCATGCTCACTTTTCATCCAATTACATAGGTACCTAAACTAATTCATAACACATGATCACAAGACTATAACCACACCTAAATACAACCAAAATATACCAATTTCAACCAACTAAGACCAAACCCAAGTGTCATATATGAAGATATAAAATAATGCTCATACCCAAACATTATCATTTTATATCACCCACAAGTCAAAACATACACACGAGCAAATCTAAATCAATCTCATCATACCATACTTAAAAATGATACTTACCATTCCTTGGACAAACACTCAAGCTCAAATAAGCTTACTTGAAGATTAGTAAGTTCACTAAATTAAATGACAAATCTTACCATATTAACTTAATAAATGAAATTATAAGATTAAATAATGAAGTTCCTGTCAGACACAGCTCACAAAAAGTGAGAATTACATAGTACATTAATTCACATCAGATTCCTAGTCATTGCATTAATAACATCTAATCTCGGGTAATCAAAGGGTATCACTCATTCGAGTTAATTTTAGAGTTTTGATCGGTTCACGATGCTGCTCACACAAGCTGCAGAGAATTCGCAACAGGTGCAGGATCTCAAGCCATCGTTATCGTCTGTATCACCAGAACAGAGTACATGCTAAATAATCACCGGCTCACAATGCTGCTCACACAAGCTGTAAAGATTCTGCAACACATGCGGGATCTCAACCGTCGCTATGGTTTGTATCACTAGCTCAAGGCCTAATAGTTAACATTCATATTCATTTATCTTGTAATCTCCAATCAATCCATATTTAAGTATAACGTTAAATATAATCATAATAAGCATGAAATATATAGATATAATATAGCAATAATGGTACGAACTTACAGGATTAATTTGTAGTAACGACTTAAGTACAGGGGTTACTTCGCAACCTTTTCTTTTCTGCGATTGTCAACATGTTCTTGATCTAAAATCATAATTCCATTCAATTAACTAAAAAATAGAAAAATTAAATAATTTTATGCAATTAAGTCCCTTTTTGGCATTTTACACAATTGTCCTCAACTTTTCACGTTCATTCAATTTAGTACCTAAGCCCCAAAACATGAAATTTAACCTTTTTTTTTAAATCCAAGTTCAACTGAATATTCAATGACCTCAATACAACCCATATTTGCAATTTTTTCTGATCTAGCCCTTATAAATTTATCACTTTAACAATTTAATCCTTAAAATCATTAACAACTACTTTACAGAGTAGTCCTATCTTACAACCATAATCAATAATCTTCCATAAATTTTCAAGAATGACTCAAACTAAAAATTGGTACAACTTAAAAGGTTTAACAGTTTCACAAATTAGTCCTCAGGTTAGCTAGATTAAACTAATATGAGCTTTGAAACATAAAAATTACTAAAAACGGGCCAAGTTTCACTTACCGATTTAAGCTTTAAAATTTCAAGCATGAAAATCCCTAGCTTTAGCTTTGTTTCCATGGAGAAGATGAGTAGAAAGGAAGAAAATAAAAGTACCATATTAATTTAGCTTTTAAGGTAATATATATACCTAAGTTTTTTTTGTAAATATTTCAACTTTCTTAATTAATCAATATTAAGCCTATTTAAACTATACCTAGGTTTAGTATGGAAATGTGATGTAACCATATGAGGTAATGGTATGTTTGAATGTGACATGAGATGTTCAAATAGGTTATATTTTGATGGTAAATAAGGTATAGTAATTTGGATGTTATAAGCATGATACATGGAATGGGTTTGGTGCCAAACTTATACATTGTTAGTTTTGGCAATATGGTCAAATATAGATGATTATGATTTTGGTGTTATGATTGCATATAAACCATATATATATGCATGGTTATAATCTAAAATGGCATGAGATGGATTTTATATTTGGAGTTTATTCATGTTGTGTGATGGTGCCATTGAGGCATATTGGTTAGATTCTTAGTATACGATTTGTGATATGTTTTGGGTATGATATAGCACATCCGGACAAGTCTAAAAATTTTTAGTTGTATATGCAAAGCCTATTTGATAAATTGGTTTTGGTAGTTTGGACAAAAAGGTTCAATTATGCATAGACGGGCTAACACAAGACTGTGGGCTCATTGGTAATTAGGAGGTTTTTTGTATCACACAATTTTCAATTGTCACATGGGTTGGCCACACGCCCATGTTAGTATTGTAAATTTGGTTCTTTAATTTTGACGCGGTCTTAGTCTATTACACAGCCTAGCCACACGACAGTGTGACTATTGATGAAATTTTGCATTTAGGTCCACACGGCTTTAATGAGTTACAAGGCTTGGATATATGATCGTGTAACTCCTTTTCCACACAGTCACTATTTGTAACACAGCCTAGGCACACGGCTGTGTGACCCTATTTTGAAAATTTTCCTTACTTATTGAAAATTCTTCAATTTAATCCTTAGTTGTAATCGAGTCAACTTAAGAGCTTTCGTAAGCTCGATTGAGATTAATCATCATCTAAACATTCTAAATATAGGCAACTATCATCAACATAAAGCAACAAATATATGAATGAATCATCATCTAAACATTGTAAATACACATAACTGTCATACTTAGTTCATGCGAAACCAATACACAACATGAAGGAGTCAAACTTTCTGTACCACTGTCGAGGTGACTACTTTAGACCAAATAAATATTTTCGTAGAAGGCAAACATGATCTTCCATACCTTCAATTCAAAAGACTTCTGGTTGATACATGTATATGTTGTAACACCCCTAACCCATCTTCGTTACCGAATTACGGTTACAAAGTGTTACCAGCAAAACAAGACATTTCGTTTCATTTCAAAACAGTTAAACAAATAATTTATAAACATATAACAAACAAAATCAATTCATGGTATAAATACACTTATGGGCTCTAAATCGAGCTTATGGGGCCTTAAAAACAATTTAGGAACAATCTAGGGTCAAATTGAAACAAAATAAAAAATTTTGAAAATTTGCAAAATAGGGGTCACACGGCCATGTGGCCAGGCCATGTGACAGCCCAAACCATGTGAACATTCGAAATCATGACACACGGTTGTGTCCCAGCCTGTGTATCCACCAGTGTAAGTATTCAAAATAGGGCCACACAGCCGTGTACCAGACCTTGTGTGTATTTGAAGTTGGGTCACATGATCGTGTGGATACTGTACCTAAGCACAATAAATACACACGGTCGTGTGAGGTGACTGTGTGTGGTAACGGCTGTGTGACAACCTGTGTCCCATGCCGTGTGACAACTCATGTCCCAGGCCGTGTGCATTATTTTTAACCCATAAATCAAGCAATTTCATACACCATTCCATACACAACAAGACATGTCATACCTAGATCATTTATATGGTTCAGAAACACATTCATATCACCAATTAAAAGCCAAAAATTCATTTATCCTATACCAACCAATATGCCATTCAAAGGCACCACAATCAAAGACTATTCATTCCACAAATCAAACTAAGAAATCACATAGCATTACTTATTTATTCATGCTCATTCCATCAACCAAATTCGCCAAAGTATAAACATACTCAAAATTCACCCTTCACAAAGGGTTAACACCTAACTCTTGTCCATTAGTAATCAACCCAACCAAAAACACTTCAAACATACACATTCAAACCAAGCATTTCACTAGAAATATCATTTTAGCATATCATTTACATAATTACAACAAAAACCTATATACATGCCACATCCCAAAACAAAATACAAAAGGTACCAAAATGGTTGGATAGTGTGAGTGTCTAATTGATCCGTCTGATCAGTCCACAAATTTGGTAACTACAAAAGAACATAAAAAACAAGTAAGCTAATGAAGCTTAGTAAGTCCATAGTTAAAAACATCAAACTAACTTACCTTAGTTGACATTAAAATATAAAAGATAATTACAATTCCTGATAACCAAACACATTCACAAACCACATTAGTTCTTATTTACATATCAAAATATACCATGATAACTCTCTTATCAAATAACTTATCAATTCCATAAAAAACATTTCATCAATATCAATGTACTCCCATATAAACAAATAGTTCATTGAGCATTTAACATTTTTTAATATCTTGTATATGCATCAACATTTAAACTCATAAGTAAACCGTAAATTCCATTAACATTTAGCCCGATGAACTAAGTAACTCGACTCAGATACTCGGGTAACTACACCACACTAAAGGCATCATATATGCATAATAGAGGCACTGAAGTGTAAATAGAGACACCAAAGTGCAAATCCAGTACAAGCGTGCATACTAACCCTATTGGCATGCCAATCGTATCCTATGCGATTACTATGTTCAACCGGGCATTCCACTTAAATTCATTACTTAAAGACATTTCCATCCTTCAGAGGCACTTCATCATTTCCATACATATACCATAAATTCATTACTTTCATATCTTTAATATGCAACCTCAACAAATAGTATTATCAATTTCCCGACTTCATATGTACTAATTTGCAATACCCCAAAAAATATAAATAACTAATAGAATTTCAAATATATACTAGCAACTAGGTAGAAAACAATAGTATAATCACAATTAACTTACATTTACATAACAAATGTCTAGGAACTTACCTACGATTACTTCTGATTGACTACTCCGTAATTTTCCTTTTTCCTCGATTATTTTCTTTTTTAATCAAGTCTTGATCTATATAATAATTATATACAATCCATTAATTTTACATACATTTCACATCAATTCAATGCATATGACCCTTAAATTTTCATTAATTACACATTTTCCCTGAACTTTTATATTTTCACTATTTAGTCCATAAACTTAAAATCTCCAAAGTTATCAAAATTTTCCAAATACCCATGCTAGCTGAATATTCTCCCAAATTAGTACAGTCCAGAACTATTCAAAATTTACAAGAATTTCATGTCAATTTTATTATTTTATCAAATTAATCCTTTACTCAAAAATTAACAAAATTACTTAATAAACTAATCTTAATAAACAACTAACATTTCAATTTCATCACTAAACATAAAAAATAATAAGAACTCATCCATGATACTTCAATCTCGACCTTGTTGCAACGATCTCAAAAAAATAAAAACTACTAAGAATAAACTCAAAAATTATACAATGCAAGCTCCAAAGAGAAGACTGAATGCTTGGAGAGTTCTTTCTTGAAGTTTCAGTTGACTAAGGAAGAAAATAAAGATAATGATAACTTTATGTCTTATTTTTACTTTTATTATTACATTTTTCTAATAACATGTAAAAATTTAATAAAAAAAGCCTTATTAATCGTCCATTAAAACATACAAGGTCTAATTATATCATAGGTCTTCCTCCTTTCATTAATTTAACTAATTAGTTGTTAAAATTCAATTGTGGCCAGTTTTTCATCTCTTACAAATTAATCATTTTTCTTAAATTAACCAAGTAAACATTAAAATTTCTTCACCAAAATTTAATATGACCCTAGTGTAGCTCTAAAAACATTAATTAAATAATAAAATATGATCTTACATATCGAATTATGGTCCCGAAATTACTATTTTTGACACCACTGAATAATAAGATATTACATATGTCTTCATCAAGGTCATCGTGAAGAAAAGTAGTATTTACATCTAAGTGCTCTAACTCAAGACTGTTTGATGCAACAAGAGCCAAAAGCGCTCGAATGGACATATGTTTCATAACGGGGTAGAAAACATCATGAAAATCAACTCCCTCCACTTGATTGTAGCCCTTTGCGACTAGTTTTTCCTTTTACCTAGTGTCATTTGAACCCGAACTTGAACCTTCTTTCTTTTTAAACACCTATTTGCAACCAACAGTTTTCTTACTGATTGGTGGTTTAACTAGCCACCAAGTCTCGTTCTTTTGAAGTGATTCCATCTTTTCTTCCATAGCCATGAGCCATTTTCTAGAATCGGGGGCATGAACTGACTCAGAATAGCATGAAGGGTCAGTTAAATGAATACTTTCTACAATACTTAAAGCATAGCCACTAGGTTTCCTTTATAGTATTTCTGTGGTGGTCAGATTTCACACCTTTTTCTATCACGAGCCAACTTATAATTAGTTAATTGAGATGGTGAGGGTACCTAAGATTCAAATAAAGTCCTAAACTAATCTGAAATAGCTTTAGGTTTGTAAGAATTAGAATTTCTTCACGTCGTCTTGACGTCGTGTGTTTGGTCGTCGATACGATGTACCTATTCATCATGACGTTGCGACTACGTGTCTTCTCTTGTCACGAAATCACTTATTGTTTCCTCCTTTGTTTCAATATTGCTTGAGACTCTCTGATTTATTGTGTCTTTAAATGTAAGTGACCTTTTTTTTTCACCGAAACATGGCAGATTCATCAAATGCAACATCTCTGCTGACAATAGCTTTAATTGTTTTCGGACACCATAATTTGAAACTTTTCATATCGGCAGAGTATCCCAGAAAAATACACTTATGGCCCTTGGTTCATGCTTTCCTTGGCTAACAAAAAAAACACAGGACAACCAAAAATTCTAAGGTTAGAATAATTGGGAGGATTATCTGACCATATCTCCTCTGGAACTTTACCATTCAATGCTCGATGAGGAGACCGGTTCACCAAATGGCTTGCCAAGTTGATAGTTTCAGCCCAATACTCCTTCCTTAAACACGCATTAGAAAGCATACATCAAACCTTTTCAAGCAAGGTTCTATTCATCCTTTCAGCAAATCCATTCTATTGTGGAGTGCCAACAATGATGTGATGTCTCTCTTTCCCTTCTCGTTTGTGGTAATTGTTAAACTCTGACGAATAGAACTCAAGACCACTATCCATTCACAATTTCTTTATGAACTTTCTAATCTATTTTTCTAACAATGTTTTCCGCTATTTGAAAACTCTGAAGACTTTTTTCTTCTATTTCAAAAAAATAAATTAAAACCTTTCTGGAGTGGTTAACAATAAAAGTTAAAAAACATTTATTAGCTCCTTCTGAGATGTCAGGATTCAGACCCTATAAATCAAAATGGATATAGTCTTGAGTCCCTTTTGTTCTATGCATTGCTAAATTGAAACTTACCCGTGCCTACTTCCCATAAGTGCAGTCCCTTTTACACAATGTTTTCATACCTTTCTCGATTATATGACCAAGTCGCATGTGCCAAATTTTGATTGAATCGGAATATATAGAGAAAAAATCACTTCGCATCGTCACGACGTCATGGTGGTCCTTGTCACATGGTGACGATGATTTTGGCCCTTCTTCAGTAATTACAGCCACACCAATTATCGTTGACCCTTGCTGAATGTTCAAACTACCATTTTTCTATCCTCTCATCACAACAAGAGCTCCAGAAGAAACCTTTAAGCCGTTTGACTCGATAATAATCCTACAACCATTCGAGTCCAAAATTCTCAATGATATGAGATTTTTCTTTCAATTAGGTACATACTTGACATCTAACAGTGTCCGAATAATTATGTCGTGCATCCTGATTTGTATTGTTCCTATTCTGGTTATCTTACATAAAGAATTATTCCCTATCAGTTCAACTCCACCTTCAACTGAACTGTACATGGAGAACCAATCTCTGTTAGGACACATATGATAGGAGCACCCTGAATCTAGGATACATTTGGAATTAAGCTTGGAGTTTTCGCTCATCGACACCAATAAGAATCATCACCTCTATCCTTAGCTACACTAGCATCAATAAATTCGGCTTTCTACTTACATTTCTTGTCGTTTTTGGCATCCACTTTATTCTTATTCTGAAGTTTGTAACATTTTGCCTTAACGTAGCGCATCTTCTTGCAATAGCCACATTGTTTGTCTCGATTTTTGAATTTTGATCTTGCTCTAAACGTGTTTTGATCTGACTTTTTAGATTGTTGTCTACCCCCTTGCAATAAGGATCGAAGCTTTCCCATCTGACTTTTTATTTGGGTCTAACTCGTTATCAAGTTTATCTTTGCTTAGTATATTTACTTTCATATCCTTAAATGAGAGATTATCTCTCCCATAAATCAAATTTTCCTTGAAAGTCTTGTGAGAAGAGGAAAAAGAACATAACAACAATATCCCCATCATTGATATCTACTTCGAGATTCTTCAACTCATTTAGAAGGGTAAAAAATTCACTCATGTGAGTTCTAATGGACTCACCTTCGGCCATTATGAACGCGTAGAGATGTTTTTTTAGAACTAACCTGTTGGCCAGAGATTTTGTCATATATAAGACTTCTAGTATACTTCACGGGCTTCTTCCCTGTAATGACCTTTTTCAGACTGTTCTGAACCATTTTTTTCATTATCTGACATCGCCACAAACTGAAATTTGCAATTCCGTCGAACTTCTCAATAACGAACATTTTCGTTTCCATCTCTGAACGAGTTCAATGTAAAAATTAAACTAAGCTCTGATACCAATTTGTAAGTTTCATGGCGCAGAAAAACAAATTCTTACAATCATCAACCATGGATCCAAGTATGAGGAACAAATCGGGTTGAAACAGGGTTAAAGATATACCTTTTTCTATGTGATTCCCTTGCGTGATGTCAATTCCATGCCACAACAAAATCGTCTTGGCCTTTACATATTCCACCAATCAAAGAACGAACAACAAACTCTCCTTGAACCTCTCAGAGAGAATTGACAAAATTGGCTGCTAGACCCTTTTCGATATTTTTTCCTCAAAGAGACATCACAAAATTAGAGATTCAATTCCCTTTATTTAATATCACATAAAAAATAGAATTATCCCACTAGAGAAACATAAGGAAAGTATTAAAACATCATATCCTTTCCAGAAGAATATTAACTTTCATGTTTTAATCTTTGACTGAAATTATTATTATAATTATTTGTTTTAATAATTTTAGGTAACTATATCCAGTTAATTTTTTATATGAATCAAATTCAAATATTTATTCGAGTGATGTTATCTATTTGTGTACGACAAGTTTGCACAGGCTATGTTCTCTATTTGTGTACAACAAGTTTGTGCATATAATGCTTTCAATATTTAACTGTCAAATTAAATTAGTTCAATAATTAATTTAATTCATGTAACAGCTAAACACAATACCAACTGTGTTTGGATTCTATTAGCTTCAACCATAGGGTGTGACCTTGTAGACTGTTGTAACGTGAGTAGTAATACTAGAACATTTCTAACATTACAAGCAATGAGTGGCATCTAGCAATGCATCATTGCTACCCAAGTTACAAGAAGTCGTGATTCGACATAACCTTTCTGTGATAAATATTTCATGTTTTATATTATTTTATTTTTTATATCTAGATTAGACAGAAGTCATGGAATAGTCACACTTGTATAGTCCAATCCCATATTTCTTGATATTCCGAGTAGCCTACAATAAACAAATAAGTGTAATATCTCATATCAAATTATTTGAGCATAGTCATGCATTTCTAGTCTTACTCTATCAAGTGGCCTAAGATTTTGCTCCCATTATGTAGCAGGGACAAACCCTTTCTTGATCAATCATATCTCACTACATAGATAGTGGCATACCCAACATCAGTCTTTATAGTACAACCTGTTATGGTAGACGTTTCACTGTTTCAAAATATACGACTCAGATGTGGTGACAATGATGATCTCAAGTTTGAGGATCATATACATAGCTATCACTATGAGTAATGTTGTGACTATTATATAATAATCCAAGAAACATACTTATAGCAGGTCAGTCCAATATGTTTTTCTCTAACAGATACTCATGTATTGATTTTGATCATCCCTATGTCAATGACAACACTTTGTCATCAGCCAACTACACATTAGTGTCAATGCATTATTATTGTCCAAGCCCACAATAATACTTGACTAAGGATAAAAAAATTCTCTTTTTTTCTCCAAGCAGTTTGCTTCTTATCTTTTATTTTGCTCAGTGCCGGTGCCAACCTTCAGGCTGGCTATTACTCACATTTTTCCTCTGCCATCAACCCTTTCTTTCTTCTTTCTTCTCATCCACTACACATGTCTATTCTCTTTTCAATTTGTAGATCTATTTTTTGGGTATCTTAGTTGTCTTTTCAGCGGTGCTTTACATTCGTTAAAACTCCATCGACCACCAGTAGTTTTTCTTGGAAAGTGGGTGGCCCTTCGTCAACTTTTTAATCTATTTTTGTTTTGGGGGTATTTTAGAATAATAAATTATTTCACGTATTGATATGGACCTATGTTGTATTAAGTTTTATATTTTTTTTGATTGTTTTTCCATTGTTTAATAAGTCTTCAGTTTTAGAAATTTTTGGTGAATGCTTGATTCTTTTTTGGATTTTTGCTCGCCGTTTTAGACCATTCAAGGCTGATTTCCTTATGTATTAAATGCTTGCAATCACTCAAAATGTGTCATGCTTGAGTTGTGACAAAGCCAATTGTCCATATGTCATTATGTTCTATTGATATTGAGGCTAAAGCCTTTATTGTAACACCCCAAACCCGGCCTAGACGTTATGGCCGAATCTTGGCGATGTCACATGGTAGTGTTTTGGAAATAAATGAGTTGTCGTAAAAACCTCTTTTCGAATTAGCCTCATTAAAAAATCTTATGTTAATTCTAGGATGCGTCGTTCATTTTCAAAACATAGTTCATTATCAGAAAAGTATTCTCTTTCAAAATGATATTAATTTTCAAAACGTCACTTACCGCGGAAGCTTTTTAAATCAGTTTGTGTATTTGAGTTTATTTTGTTAAAAGATTTCATTTGTTTTGAAAACTCGATTAACCCTACTACTAGAAGTTGTAAATCAAAACGATAGAAATCCTAAATTAACCATGAAAATCCAAAAAGGTCATTATTACAATAAAATACCCCAAAATAAAACCAAATTTATAATTACGCAATAAAATAGAACAAAATGGGTCATGTAGCCACCGCTGAGTCCTCCGCCACACCGATCTGCCTATGATTGAGGAATACCTGTACAGTTAAAATAGAAGGATGAGTTTACGAAAATTCAGTGTGTAATCCCAGATAGCACAAACAAAATGCATGTAAGGTAATCACAAAGATGGGCCTAAGCCCTATTCGAGAATCGATGTGATGATCGGTTTAGGCTTTAGCCCATCTCGATCTGAGAGGCATTCATGCATTTGGGCCTTGGCCCATTACAAAGATCGAGAATGAAGACAAAGATCACAATATGCAGTATACAAGTCCTACCCAGCCAGCCTCTACACTCCATCTACGTCCAACCCTACACTCCATGTGGGGATATAATCAACCCACCCATCCCTACACTCCAAGTAGTACCGGTTGCGGCACTAGACAGTAGTTTGCAGCTGAGCTGCCAGTAAGTTAGGCTTGAAGCCTCTTAGTACACTTCCTCTGATCAATTTAACTCCATCCCCATGCATTGCATCATACAATCATGTCATGCAAAATAATGGTATCATATATGTATTCAGTATAGTTTTAACAGCATGCTGACAATGCAGTCGTATATATATGTAAAGTACATGGATATAACAGTCATTCCATCAATTAGGGATCCAAGTAATCTTACTGACCATACAGTAGGTCCACAGTCGACTCGGGCGACCCGTGCAACCTTAGCAGTCAAAACAATGAAAATGGGTCCACAAGCCCATGTAATTTGGCCATGTGGACTCACACGCCCGTATGGCCCACAAAGCCCAAAATGGCCTTAGCCGTGTGGATCACACGGACTGGCCCAATAATCTCACACGCCCTTGTGGTTCACCTGTGTGGGGCCCATACGACCCAATTCAGCCATACCCATAAATCGCACATGGCTTGCCATGTCGATCACACGCTCGTGTCTGATCACATGGCCTATCACATGGGCGGCCACACACTCTTGTGATGTCGACAGTCTCACATTTCAACTTTTCGCCGATTTCCATTTGCAGAGTTGTGTTTACACACCTATAGTGTTTTCGGTACCTAAGCCCTCCTGAACACTTCAATACCTACAATTGACCAATCCAACACCACAATCATTCTTTCTTTACAATAAAACAATAAATCCCGAAACCAACGGACTCCTCTTAAAAGAAATGAACACTTAGTGCAAGGTTTCCAATCGACTTGCTAAGAAATAGTACGAAGGGAGCCTCAATCCACACAATATGCTGCTGCCAGAACCCCATAGTTAGTTTACTGAAAATTACTCAATCAAAACAATGTCAACAACTTACCACTTACCATATGAGTGGTTAACGTTTGCACAAAAGAGAAGAATGAAACGCACTCAGGAGCAAAAGGGGAGAAATAAGGGAAACCAAATAAGAAAAACGAGAAGAGAGGATAAGGAAAGGCAGAGTTTCGATAGTGGGTAGAGATGAAGAATGGAAAAGTATGTAAAAGAAAAGATGAAGCAAGGGAGGGAGAGAGCAAAACGTCAGAAACTTTGAGGAAATTTGGGGAAAAAAAATTGATCACTCAATCCCTCAAATTTCTCCTAAAACTGTGCAACCACTCCCACTATCCAAATCCCTTAATTTTCTCTCCGCACTTCCCGCTACACCTCTACCACTTCGGCATTTTAGTTGAGTCCAAACACTGCACAACACCACTTAGCAAAAATAATACTCCATCTACAGCTCGAACCCAAGACCTCTAGCATAATGACACTCCACTTATCCACCAGACCAGCAGGCCCATTCTGACATGTTTTACCTACATTTATTTATAAGCCTACTGATTAGGGATAGGGGTTTATTCATTTAAAAACAAAAATTTTCCCAAGCTAAACACTTCCCAGAACACTTAACCACTGAAGCAGGCATAGAATTGTGTCACAAACATACGAAAATAAATATTAAGGATTTTTTGGGCGTTACAACTCTACCCCCTTAAAGAAAATTGCACCCTTGAATTACCTATTCAGAACAGATGGGGATATTGCTGTCGCATCATTAACCAGTGGGATAGTCTATCTTCTTAGAACCTTTACATCGCGATCTAATATCTGGACTAGCTCCTCCACAAAGGTCAGATCTGGCCTAACCTCGATCTTCTCAACAGGAACAATATGCATGGGATCAGAGCGGTAGTGCCTCAACATAGAGACGTGGAACACATCGTGAATCTGATCTAACTCTAGAGGTAACTCCAACTGGTAGGCAACTGGTTCTACACACTCTAGAATATGATAAGGCCCAATAAATCTAGGGCTGATTTGTAACACCCCTAACTCGTATCCATCGCCGGATTAGGGTTAAGAGGCATTACCAAACGAACGGAATCTTTTACGAACATATCATAGTATAATTCATCCAATGCAATCAAAACGTCCCTTATATAGGTCAAGAAGACCTTAAGCATGCTCTAGAATAAGGCCGGGACTAAATCGAACACATACGAAAGTTCTCAAAAATTTAAAAATTTTTCTAATTTTCAGAAGTCACACACCCGTGTAGGCAGGTCGTGTGCCTCCCACAGCCTCAGACACGCCCGTGTGTCTAAGTCGTGTCAAAATAGGGCACACATACTGACTTATCCACACGGTTGTGGACAAACCCGTGTGTCCAGCCTGTGGTCGATCCTGACTTGTTTTGAATTATAACCACGAGGGACACGGTCGAGCCACATGCCCGTGTGCTCAACTGTGTGGGCAAATATAAGCCATTTTCAAGGCCAAAATGCCACCCACACTTAAGTTATCCCTACAAGCTCTAACAAGCATTATTCTATACACAAATGGGCAACCAAAATCATGTCATGAGATCAACATATCATATCATTTAATCTCATTTATAATCATGCCAACTTGTATACCAAATTGCACAACCAAATCACATGTATAGCCAAGCATGATACATCCACATCTTACCTTTCATATAACCATTTCATTGATCAAACATACATATTCATATTGCAACCATATGCTTACCACAATTTTGACAATTTCATAAACATATAATCATACCAAAACCAACTTCATATGGTATAGCGTCACATACCAAAACACAATCACTTATCTAGCCATATCACATGACTATATACACTTATCTCAACATATTTCCAAAACAACTAGCCTATAAATGCCATACTTAATATATAAATTTCCAAAAGGTAACAAAATGAGCTTAGGTAGTGTGATGACGATCCTCGACAGTCCCGAGCCTTCAGTAGCTTTGACGATCTATAAAAAAGAACAAACATACACAAAGTAAGCTTTCAAAAGCTTAGTAAGCCATATACAAATATACTTAACATATAAGCATTCAAAACATATAATCAATATGGATTCACTAATAGCTCAATTTCATAGCCATGATTCTTCTTAGCACATTCACTTAGCCATTCATCTTTCAATCTTGTATATCACCATATACTTTATTGGGTTATAGCTTGTCCATTCATGTAACACATTTTACTTTCTCAAATCCAAACACATAACTCATCTAGGTAAGTTCATGAATATACTTATCTTTTTATACACACAATGTGTATATGTCAAACGTACCTGAAACTGATATACAAATCACATAGTCATTCGTTTCTCGGACTTGCCCGTTGAACCATTCAGAACTGAATAGGATACTCAAAGTGCTCGAAATAGTCATACAATGCTAACATCCCAGACGTGGTCTTACATGTAACCAAATATCGATGCTACTATCCCAGGTAGGGTCTTACACGAATCATTACGATGCCAATGTCCCAGACAAGGTCTTACACGTAAATCTCATATCGAAGCCAACGTCCCAGACGTGGTCTTACACGAAATCTTGAATCAGTGCCAATGTCCTAGACGTGGTCTTACATGATATCACATAACGGACAACTATGTCATGACATATACTATCCTACCTATCCTTAAATTCAAATGGGACTTCTCGGACACTGATAACTTGTCGATATATAAATAAACTCAGATTTCATATACATTCCATCCCAATGGATATTCATAGCAATTTACATTTCATATATGTACAAATAATTCAATTCAAATACATTTATTTGTATATCGACTTACCTCAGATTCAGTTATCATACGGACTCGACTATTCGATCACTTTCAACTTCCCGCGATCTAAGTCCATTTTCTTCGGTTCTTGATCTATACAATATTCAAATTTAACCCTTTTTATTCACCAAAACATTCAATTCAATCCAGAGACACATATTTCGGGCAATTTATAAATTAGCCCTCATATTTTCACATTTGGACATTTTAGTCCCTATTTCACAAAATCACAAAATACACAAAATTACCATATACTCATGCTTAGCCAAATATTCATGTATCTCATAAAAGTCCATACATTTCATTTATTTCACAATTTAGTCCCTCAAATATTCATTTTCTCAATTACAACCCAATTACTCAAAATCAACAAAACTCCAAAGACAAAATATGCTAATCAAACACATATATTCCATATTTCATCCTCAAATATTTCAAAGCTCATATGTTCATCAAAGACACATTTCAAAATCATCATCACTTCTCAAAATTAAGATATGGGTTTTGTAGTACTCGAAGCAACGATTACGAAACATAGAAATTATCAAAAATCGATTAAAAACATACCTTGAATTAAGCTCTCAAATGGCCAAATAGAAGAAAGCTTTAAAACCCTTATTTCTTCTCTTATTTTTGGTGGAAGGATGAATAAAAATGGCCATTTTAATGCTTTGTTTTGTTATAAAATAACTTAATAACTAATTTCCAAATTTAACCTTCAAAACAAAATATATAAAACATATTATATAAGGTCATTATTGACCCTTACCATCCATTACCCAAATAATGGGCTTATTGCCTTTTAAGGACCTTACATTATAAAGACAACAACAACTTGATACTTTCACATTTAACCATCAAACTTTCATTTTATGCGATTAAGCCTTTTTCTCAAATTAAGCACACAAACAGACAAATTAACTCACAGAAATTTCACATATGCTTAATCATATATCATAGGCATAGAAAATAATATTAAAATATTATTCTAACTCAGATTTGTGGTCCCGAAACCACAGTTCTGACTAGGGTCTAAATTGGACTGTTACATCAACTTACCCTTGCGACCAAACCTCAGTACTTTCTTCCATAGTGAGACCTTGAGAAAAGCGGAGTCCCCCACAGAATGCTCTTTCTCTCGACGCTCCAGGTCTGCATAGGACTTTTGTCTGTCAGATGTCGTCTTCAGTCTATCTCAAATCAATCTAACTTTTTCCTCGATATCAAAAACTAGTTTAGGGCCCAGAACACGTCGCTCACCCAACTCAGTCCAACACGAAGGTGTGCAACACCTACGATCATATAATGCCTCGTAGGGTGCCATCTGAATGCTAGACTGATAGCTATTGTTATAAGCAAACTCTGCAAGCGGCAGCTAATCTTCCCAACTGCCTCAGAAGTCAATCATACAACTCCTCAACATGTCTTCCGGTATTTGAATCACCCTCTCAAACTGACCATCTGTTTGAGGATGGAACGCAGTATTGAAGTCCAACCTTGTACCCAGAGCTTCATGTAGCTTCTTCTAAAATCGAGATGTGAAGCGAGGATCCCAATAAGATATTATCGAAATAGGCACCTTATACAGTCTCACTATTTTAGACACATACAGTTTAGCCAGCTTCTACAGAGAGTAATCAGTACGAACCAGTATGAAATGGGCGGACTTGGTCAATCGATCCACGATGACACATTACTGAATCCTTCTTAGTAGGTGTGAGGGGTAACCCACTAACGAAGCCCATAGTCACTCGCTCCCACTTATAAAGTTTGATCTTAACTGGCTGAAGCAACCCCGAAGGTAACTGATGCTCAGCCTTAACCTGCTAACATGTCAGACATTTACCCACAAAATCTGTAACCTCTCGCTTAAGACATGGCCACCAGTATAACTCACGAAGGTCTTGGTACATCTTGTTTTCGCCAGGATGCATAGCATAAGGGCTACCATGCTCCTCTCTCAATATAAACTGTCTCAATTCAGTAACTTTTGGTTCATAGATTCTCCCACGAAAACAAAACACCCCTTCGCTATTCAGTCCAAAATCCTCGGTATTCTCACTCTCAACCTGTCGGAAACGAAGTCCCAACAACTTATCATCCATCTTTTTACTCTTAATATGCTCTATCCATGTTGGTTTAACTTGAAGTTAGGCCAACAGTCTACCATCATCAAATAAACTGAGACGAGCAAACATCACCCTCAGATCAGTCACAGCCCTACGGCTCAGTGCATCGGCCACCACATTGGCCTTGCCAGGCGGTATTTGATAAACTGTAATATATACATATTTTAATCCCACATTTAGCATATTTTTGAATGATTTATCCCCTGAATTTTGGAATTTGATGCTTCTAATCCTTTAATTTCATGTTTTATACTTAGGAGAGCATCGGAGGTTGAAAAGAACGAGAAACGGGCCAAAAATGGAGAAAATGTGTTAAATTAAGAAATCCACACGGCCTAGAGTTTGCCACACGGTCGTACCTCTTTAAGAGACTCAAACACGGCCAGGGCTCGATTTACACGGGCGTTCCACACGAGCGTGTCCCTGCCATGACTCGTTTTAATTCCATTCAAATTAGGTTACTTAGGGGCAAAGGAAGACATTCCGAAAGCCTATATAAACACCCTAAGTGTAACCTAAAAAGGGAAGGCCGGAGCGGCGAAGCCAGAGAGGGCCAAGTTATGGGATTTACTCGAAGACAACCAACTGATTCATCTCACAAAGCCGGAATTATACTCAAGATGGAAGATCTTCCCTTCAATTTCCTTCTGGGGGTTTTAGGGTTTTTCTTATGTTTTGTTTTATACTTTCTTTTGAGATGTATTCTATAATAAATATGAACTAAACCCCTCAAATAACTGAGGAGGATGAAACCTAAGACGGATCTTGTTATTGTTTTCTGAACTATACGATAAAGTCCTTGTTTAAGTGTAGATCTAGCATAGTTAAGCAGTGTTGATCGCACTCCCAGAGATAAGATGACGAAAATCAGTCGGATTAGGGTCAAACCTAATATGGGAATCCATAATCGAGCTAATGCAACTCTAAGGGTTTTAATTAGAAAGAGATTTCAATTAATCAACCTAGGGTTAGACGTTGTAGCCTCGAGAGAGGTATTAATATAAATTAGGAAATCCTACGGATCAAGTTAAGTGAATAAATCGTCTGGTTCAGAGTTAGATAACAAGTGAAGTCTAGGTGGATTCTTCCTTAGGTATTGTCTTAATCAATTGGTTTTCCCAAAAATATTTCCCCAATTCAGTTAGATAACAAGTGAAGTCTAGGTGGATTCTTGGGTATTTTCTTAATCAATTGGTTTTCCCAAAAGTATTTCCCCAATCCATTCTCTTTGTCTTAGCATCTTTAGCTTAGTAATTAGTTAGATTTATATTAAACAACAATTCCCTTAATTTTTAGGCTAAATAATAGAAAGATAGTAATTACTAGTACTCTTGGTCCTTAAGGATACGATATTTTTGGTCTTACCATAGCTATACTACCAATCGATAGGTGCGCTTGCCTTATTCGTTGTCATAGTTAGTTTGGACACGATCAAGTTTTTGGCGCCGTTGCCGGGGACTAAGATATTAGGAACACTTGATTTTTATTACTTTAGCCATTATTTTTATTTATTTGCATTTTTTTATTATTTTTATTGTTCTAATTTTTCTTTCCTTTGCTTCTGATAGGTTTTTCTAGTTTATGACTAAAAGGAACCCGTCAGGACCCTTGATTTTTTACAGCGATATAGAAGGTACCGTTCGCAGAAATAAAAGAGAAATATGGTGATGCTTACAACATATAGAAGAAGAGCAAGAGGACGATACCACTACTACTGTAGAGATGGCTGATAACAATCTGCTACCTCCTGTGGTTGCCGCAAACCCGGTGAATCAAAATCCTGCTCCTCGTACTATGTATGATTATGCTAAACCTAATTTAACAGGAACTGAGTCAAGTATTGTTAGATCTGCTATTGCTGCAAATAATTTTGAACTGAAACCTAACACAATTCAGATGATACAGCAATTTGTTCACTTTGATTGTTTGCAGGATAAAGATCCAAATAATCACTTGGCGAATTTCCTAGAATTTTGCAATACTTTCAAAATAAATGGCGTTTCTAATGATGCCATTCATCTTCGATTGTTTCCCTTTTCGTTGAGGAACAAAGCTAATCAGTGGTTGAACTTGTTACCACGAGGATCAATCACTACATGGGAACAGATGATCTAAAAATTTTTGTTAAAATATTTTCCGCCGGCTAAAACGGCTAAGTTGATGAATGATATCTCTTCTTTTGTGCAGATGGATTTAGAGACACTTTACAATGCATGGGAGAGACACAAGGATCTATTAAGAAGGTGCCCACACCATGGGTTACCCTTGTGGCTACAGATTCAAACCTTTTACAACGGTGTAAACCCCTCGAGTAGGCAGTTGATTGATTCAGCCGCCGGTGGAACCCTGAACAACAAAACACCTGAGGCTGCCTACGAATTCATTGAAGAGATGTCACTGAATAACTATTAGTGGCAAGTCACGAGGATAAGGCCAACAAAAGCTGCCAGTGGTTTCAACCTTGACACAATGACCATGCTATCAAACCAGGAAGAACTGCTAAGTAAGAAAATTGATGGTTTATGTGGTTCTTCGTAGGTACATCCAGTTATGCAGTGCGATACGAATAGAGGAGGTATGAACAACATAGAATATCCACCTTACAACCCGAACACTGAAAACGAGCAAGCTCACTATATAGGTAACAATTTCAGACCTCAAAATAACCCTTATAGTAATACTTACAATCCAGGTTAGAGGAACCACCCCAATTTTTCATGGGGTGGTCAAGGAAATCAGAGACAACAACCCCTCCCAAGTTTCCAACAGTAACCCTACCCACAAGAAAAGAAGCCGAACCTTGAGGAGATGCTAACAAAATTTATAGCGGTGTCAGAAACCCGTTTCCAAAACACTGAGACAGCACTCAAAAATCAGCAAGCATCGATCACAAGGAAGCTTGCCAAGCAATACTGAAACTAACCCGAATGAGCAACTTCAAGCAATAACCAATCATGATAGTGAAGGCGTAGATGAACCCAAAGCAAGCCAAGAGAATGTGGTAGAGGAAGGTAAGGATGAGATAAGCCATGATAAACCAAAACCGGTAATCAAAGAGTACCAACCTCGTGTGCCATACCCCAATGCTATGAAGAATGTAACACCCCTAACCCGAGACCATCGCCGAAATAGGGTTAAGAGGCATTACCGATCAATCAGAACATTTAACATCTAGAATTTATGACACAAAGTCAATCATCTTCAATCACATTCATTTACAATCATGTTGTCCCTTATCAAGGTCTACGAGACCTAATTCACATGCTAAAGAGGGGTCGGGACTAAATCGAACACACACAGAAATTCTTGAACATTTAAAAATTTTTCTAAGATTTAGGGGATACACGCCAGTGAGAAGAGACCGTGTGCCCTCCACGGCTTCTAGACACCCCCGTGTGTCCCTCCGTGTCCATATATTGACTTTACTAACACGGTCACTAGGCACGCCCGTGTGCCATGGCCGTGTGCTACTAAGCCATATACTGACTTCCCCAACACGGCTACCAAGCACACTCGTATGCTATGGTCGTGTACCCTTAGCTACCTACTGACTTGTACACCACGGCTAGCTGACACCCCCGTGTCAAGGCTGTGTGTTACTAGGCTACATTCTGCCAATTCACCCACGGTCTTTAGGCATGCCCGTGTGCCACAACCGTGTGTCATTATAGGCAATTTGCAAGGCTAAAAATGCCACCCATAAAGGTCGAACCTACAAGTCATATTTACTAAAACCTCTCATGCACATATAACCACCAAAAACATACCAAAATAGTCATTCAAACCATGCATTCAATACTAATTCCAACCATGACAATTTCAAAGACTAAAACTCATATTATCACAAGCATAATACATTCAATACCAAACATCATTCCTTCTCAATTTCACTAATTCAGACTAGCAATTTACCAACACAAAGTTACCATTCATAAGTCAATTTCTCAATCTACAAACCATGCCAAAAGATGCATCACATATACCAAGTTCATTCATGCTAAAACTAGCACATATCTAGCCATATCTCATGGCCACTTACAATATCAAACATGATTCAAATGACCAGCCTATACATGCCATATTTTAACTATGTACATCTCTCCAAAATACCCCATAATAGAATGCTGATAGTGTGACTGAAATGCTGATGATCCCCCGATCCAAGCTAGCTGTACTGACACGGCAAAGCAGAGAAAGAAATCACACAGTAAGCTTCCAAAGCTTAGTAAGTTCGAAATAAAATACAACTATATCATCAATCAAACCAATGTATACAATAATCATCATATAGGTCATTCTTCTTATACATATACCGTATTATCCATAGTTAAAATACTCATTCGTCCATCCATATCATCATCTATAAACTCATCAACCACAAACGTTCGATACATACCTTGGCTAACACGTAGTTATTCAATTTCCAAGCTACTCAATGCTCACTTTTACTTGTTGATCTTCCTTTAATATTCGTTCAATTTAATCGCACACTCAGTGCTATATACATAATCGTAGCATATTTGTCCTTGCACACTTAGTGCCTATTCTTTTAACTGACTAGTGTCGGTGTCTCACACACAGTACCAAGTCAATAAGCTGTAGCTTTCATATCATCGCACACTCAGTGCCATTCATTTCTATTTCGACTTACATTTCGCACACTTAGTGCCATCAGCTTATTCTTGCACATAGCATCTCGATTTCATCCACATATACACATTCAGTTCATAATACTAAACATATCTTAATAACATGTATTATATCCGAACTTACCTCAGACGTCGACTATCAATACGGTCGATTAATCGAGCACTTTATGTTTGCCTCAATCTCGATCCGAACCTCTTCTCTCTTAGTCTATACACATTCAAATTCAATCCATTCAATCATTAACTCATTCAATTTAGTCCAATCACACATATTTAGGGCATTTTACACATGAGCCCTCACATTTTTACATTTCGACACTTTAGTCTCTATTTCACAAAATCATCAAATACACAAAATTTCAATACACATGTGTTTAGCCGAATTCTTCCTATGCTAATACAAGCCCACACATTTCATTTATTACACAATTTAACCCTACAATTTCTCATTTTCTGAATTAAGCCCAAAATACTCAATTTCATTAAAAATCCTAATACAAACTATGTTAACCCAACATTAAGCTTTCATTTTCCACCATTAAACATTCAAGAACTCACATGTTCATCAATGGCACATCTCAAAAACATCATCAATTCACAAAATTTCAACATGGGTTAGCTAGAGCACAAAGCAATGATTATGAAAACGTAGAAATTAACAAAAACCGAACATAAAACACTTACTAATTGAAGCTTAATGTGGCCGAATGTTTCAAAGCCTTAAACCCTTTATTTTCTTTCTTTTGCAAACGGTGGAAGAAGATGAACACACCAACCTACACTTGATTTTGTTTTATTATAACATATATATTATTATTATGCCATTTACTAAATTAACCTTTATATCAAAAAATAAAACATTTAAACATCAAGGTCACACTTGTCCATTGCCATCCACTATCATATTTATGGCATAATTGCCTTATAAGGCCTCCATAATATAAAGACATCAACACTTAGGTATTTATAATTCAGCACATAGATTTTACTCTATACGCGATTCAGTCTTTTTCTCTTAATTCGACACACAAACGATCAAATTATCATACAGAATTTTCACACAGGCTATGTCACATATCATTCACACAGAAAATATCATTAAATATTTTTACGACCTCGGATTTGTGGTCTCGAGACCACTGTTGTGACTAAGGTCTAAACCGGGCTGTTACAAAGAAAGACAACATCAATTCGATAAATTTCTTAAACTTTTAAAGAAATTACATATTAACTTACCAGTTCTTGAAGCTCTTTCACAAATGCCAGATTCCAGGAAAATTTTGAAAGAGCTTTTGACAATAAAACGGAAGTTAGACGAGGAGTCGCATGTGGAGCTAAACGCAGTATGCTCAGCAATTCTGTAAAATAAACTACCATGAAAATTAAAAGATCCAGGGAGTTTTACAATTCCGTGCTGAATTGGTAGTTTATCTGTGGATAATGCTTTAGCTGCTTTAGGGGCAAGCATCTATGTTATGCCTTATAAAATGTTTAAACAGCTAGGTCTAGGGAAACCCAAACAAACTAGAATGAGCATTCAATTAGCTGATAAAACTATTAGAATTCCTGGAGGTATAATTGAAAATGTACTCGTGAAAATTGATAAATCCATTTTCCCCGTAGACTTTATCGTTTTAGACATGGATGAGGACAATAATATTCCTTTAATTTTAGGAAGACCCTTTTTAGCAACTGCCAGAACTAAAATTGATGTTGGTACAGGTGAACTCATACTTCGTATAGGTGACGAAACGATCACTCTTCAGGCTCTTGACTCGGCTAGGACATCAAGTAATCAATGTGAAAACATAAATTCTATTAATAACCATTCGATTAAGCATTCTTTTCAGGAAGCACCACGGAACTACACAACTGAGCCAGATCCTATACCTCATGCCAATAAGGAAATAACTCATGAGGGATGAAGGCTTCAGATCGATGAACTAGACGAGTGGACAACACATTTTAAAGAGAAATTAGGAACACACGAAGCAGAACCAAAGCAAAACCATGTCAAACTTAAGGATGAGCCAAACCAATTTAAGATCGGAGATCAGGTATTTTTGGATAAAACAGACCCTCGGATCGCCACTTCAAACCTTGATACAAACGAAGAAATCCCTTTTAAGGTACTGAATATCTTCCCATATGGAACAGTCGAGGTAACTAATTCTAAATTCGACACTATTAAGGTAAACACTACTCAACTCGAAATATATAATGGTCATAAAATTGATAGCAGGGGTGAGGAGTTTCAACTCCTCAAACCACCATGATAATGCGAATGAGAGGTAAAGTCTAGCTAAAGACTTTAAACAAGTGCTTCTCGGGAGGCAACCCGAGCACTAACTCCACTAATGTCATATTTTCGATTTTTAGCACCTAACTACAAACTAACCAATTTAATAAAGTGCAGGTTTCACTACCACAGAGCCTTGCACGCGGGCGTGGCCGCGGCCTTGTGGACACCACGAATAGGTACATGGGCATAAGAGAGATCGTGCAAAAATAGGACAAAAATTTTCCCAAGGCACAGGCTCCGAATAAACACCACGGCCGTGCAACGTGGCCGTGGTCAAAACAGCCTAAAGAACACGGGCTGAGATAAATCCACACGGCCATGCGAGGCGGCCGGGGTCGATATTATCAGCTTTTTCACATATTGCCGCCACCACCACCTCGAGATCACTCCGATGATGAGGACCTTTGAGTCCTTTTATTTTTTTATTTTTCTTTTTTTATTTTTCAGTTCATTTTCCTTCATTATTAAACTCTTTAAATTTTTAAGTATAATTTGATTTCTTTTATCTCTGGCTATTTAACTCTCAACTTTAACAAATGTCCATTAAATAAGAACTCCCTAAAAACTTTACTGATGACTTCGCAGTTTAAAAAGGTTCAAGGTGCCACTCAAGGAACGAACACACCACCGAAGTTGTAATATCTTTAGATCGGGGTCTCTGCATTATGCATGTGTTTGCATGTGATGATATGTCTACTGTGTTCGTTTGGTACGTTTTGGGGTCTAGGCATGACCTTGGGTTAGGCCTGGGTCATGGCCAAAAATTTTGTTTTAGTGCTTAGGAAGAGGGAGCTAGGAGAGTTAGGGGTTAAAAGAATTTATTGGAGGGTTGTGACACAAACAACCTAGTGGCAAAGTGGCAAAGGAGGCGCCACTAAGGTGCTTGGATGGTGACGCCACATGCAGGGAAGGAGTTCTTGGGTTTGAGCTGCAGAAATCCCTTTCTGCTTATTCTTTTTCACGCCACAAGCAAGGAAGAGGTGTGCTCAGGTGGGACTCCCTTGAATGGATGAGGGTTGGATCATCAGATTTGAATTGGATGGAGAGGAGAAAATTGTGGATTTTGACTCATTCAAACTGATTTGAATGAGTGGATGGGAGAGTCTTGAGGTGTTGGCCGAATTATGGACTTTGGGGAGGAGGAGTAATCGGTTTGGGAACTTGGGGGTGTGCCGAATTTCAATGGCCAAGTAGGAGTGTATTTTCGGCTAGATAGAAGGTTTCCTTCATTTTCGTTTTGGGCCAAAAATCGAGCCCCATTAGCATTCTTTCTTTTTTCATTCGGCAAGCTTGGTATTTGGCCGAACCAAACCTTGCCATTTTGTTGAGAAGAGCAGAAACTTATTAGCGATTCTCTCCTTTTCTTTTCTTATACATTCATTGTCGACCGAAACTCTCTCTTTGCCGAATCCACCTTTGTTCACTTCTCTTCTTCCTATTTTGTTCAAAGCTGAAACCAACACCCATTCTTCATTCGACATCTTTTCTTCTTTCAAGTCTCTTGTGCCGAAAGCCTTTTCTTTCTTTTTACCGAATCCCTCTTTCCCATTTCTTTTTCTTCTTCATCTTTCCCATCTTCAAAAGCCGAAAGCTTTGTTGTCTCTCTTTCGTTTTCATCAAGAACCTTGGCCGAATGCTCTTAGCTTTATTTCCTTTCTCTTCTCACGTGATCTGGTCTCCATTGAAGTGCCAAAATCAAGTTCTTTCTTTTGGGGTTGTAGCCAAATCTCCTGGTAAGTGACTTCTTCTTCTCTTCTTGATCGATTTAGGTAATGCCGAAGCCCCACTCCTTTTCTATCTTCCCTTCTATTATAGATCTATATATTAAACTTCATTCTTGTTCTAGGTTGGCAGCCGAAATCCCTAACATCACTAGGGAGAGTGTCGAACTTTGGTGATTGGAGGCCGAACCTGTCAGTAAGGGAGGAGTGTTGCCGAATACTGTAGATCTTCAGGATTTGGCTAAGCGATCTAGGTAAGGGTTCTAACGTGATGGGATCTGTTTCATATTCTTGCAAAGCCGAAGGCTAATTATGTGTGTGTATTAGTGCTTAACTGATTGCAAGGGAGGTTCATCACATAGCTTCGGGATTTGGTTGGAAACCAAATTGGTGTTAAGGTAAGGCGCTACCTTTATGCAACATATCCTTAAGGATTTCTAGTTGAGCCGAATAGGCTTTTGGTTACTAACAAAGTGTTGGTCGATTGTAGGAAGGGGGAAGGCAAACGTTTCGGGATCTCGTTAGTTTCGTGTAGTTCCAGGATTTCGCTTAGATCTACGAATAGTTATGTGTGTAACACTTACACACTTCGTTAGTATGATATGTTTATTGTGTTACTGTAATAGCCATTAAAACCGGTGGTTATGCGATCTAGGTAAGGGTTCTAACGTGATGGGATCTGTTTCATATTCTTGCAAAGCCGAAGGCTAATTATGTGTGTGTATTAGTGCTTAACTGATTGCAAGGGAGGTTCATCACATAGCTTCGGGATTTGGTTGGAAACCAAATTGGTGTTAAGGTAAGGCGCTACCTTTATGCAACATATCCTTAAGGATTTCTAGTTGAGCCGAATAGGCTTTTGGTTACTAACAAAGTGTTGGTCGATTGTAGGAAGGGGGAAGGCAAACGTTTCGGGATCTCGTTAGTTTCGTGTAGTTCCAGGATTTCGCTTAGATCTACGAATAGTTATGTGTGTAACACTTACACACTTCGTTAGTATGATATGTTTATTGTGTTACTGTAATAGCCATTAAAACCGGTGGTTATGCCTTGTGGGCATGAGTGTGGACTCCGGGTAAGTCCCCTGATTACGGATCTCGATATATGCTATCATGTCATTGTTTAATGCTATGCCATATGTTATTGCATCATCATATGTTATTATGCCACGATTGATATGGACATGATGGTGGGATTGTTGAGAGGAGGGGGGAGAATTATTTTGGACTGTCACCAGTGGTTTTGACCACACGACGGGTTGGCCCCGTCTTTGATATTAGTATTTGTGACTAAGTCCCAGTGGTTTTGACCACCAGTGGTTTTGACAACATTTATGATGTTTGTGACTATGGTAACAGTGGTTTTGACCACATATGGATATTGTGACTCGTCCCAGTGGTTTGGTACCACAGTGGGTTGGCCCCACATGATTGATACTGGATTGTCATCAGTGGTTTTGACCACGCGATGGGTTGGCCCCATCACTTGATTTGTGACTACGGTCACCAGTGGCTTTGACCACACCGATATATATTTGTGACTACGATCACCAGTGGTTCTTACCACTAGTGGTTTTGACCACCAGTGGTTTTGACCACACGGGGTAGATAAAGGAGATTGGATGGTTAGGTTATGGGGTTGCATGATTTGCATGTTTTACTGATGATTTGCATAAGTGTTTGCACTATCGGGTTGGGGATTTATACACTGAGTCTCGGTGACTCACCCCTTCCCTTATATTTTGCAGATGAGGCATAGATCGCGGATCTGGAGCCGGGGAGGACTCGAGGTTTTGACTTTAAATTACTATTTTGGTTTTATTTATTTACTTTAAATTTGGTTTTGGTTTTGTAATAAGGCCGCTAAGTATTATTTTGGGTTTTTAATTATTTACTTTTATTTTGATTATATTATGCATGTGTTTAATAAATTGACTTGCTTAAATAACCGGTAAAAAGTAACGTTTTCAAAATTATATCTCTTTCGGGTTTCTAAGCCTTACTATTGCGTAATAATCTACACAAGATGATAACAAATTAACCTAAGTGATTATCAAATTCAATTTTTCAAATAACTTCAAACACAAATAGATTTCCAACAGAAGAGGTTTTCTGGGTTTTAAAGCAACACTAAATCGATTTCAACTATACTCTCCCAGGGGTTTTCTAAACTCTAACACGGTAAAGGTTTTTTTTCAATGAAATCAAACCGGTAACTTGTTTTACTCAAACGTTTTCAATCCATAACATGCCAGATTCGGTCGTGGTGTGTTGACCGAGTTTGGGGTGTTACAATTTTGGTATCAGAGCCAAGTTCAACAGCTCGGCTATGGGCCCGAGGCCCAAGAATGTTTTAAAATGGATTATGAAAGGCTTTTATGGGAAAAAGTATAGTGTTGAAAGCATGGCACCGAGTCTCCGGCACCGATCTGCCCAGGTAAGTACCCCAAACTGTTGCTTTTGATGTTATGGTTATGATGATATTGGCATGACTAAATAGTAGTAGGAACTACTCTAGAGACTTGAACTATAGGATGGATGTACTCGCGAACAATCCCTTATTAAACTTCTCATAAAACTGTGCCTTAATAGACAGTGGAATAAAAGTCTAACGCATAAAATTCTTAATCAGCTCGTATCGTATTGGTAGACATGAGTGCATATGGACGTGGGCGTAACAATCATGGATGAGGTAGGGGTAGGATGACAGTCTCGGAACCAGTAGGGTCTGGTCATGGATCGAAAAATGAGGTACCACCGCCGCCAGCTGTGGGCGTGGAACAGCAGGACCAGACTGGTGATGACGAAGTGCCGCAGGCAATGCTGCGGGTGTTAGAGAGGGTTGCTAGTGCAGGCGTCGGAGCAGGGCTTCAGAAATCTGTGTCCGAACGACTCCGGGCTGATGGTGTCGAGGTGTTCAGAGGTATATCCGGCGTGGCTCCCAGTACGGCAGAATATTGGTTGGAGGCAACAGAATGTATTATGGATGATCTAGACTTCTCGGCTGAGGAGAAGCTGAAGGGGGTAGTATCTGTGCTTCGAGATGAGTCATATCAGTGGTGGCTCACAGTTAGGGATGGAGCAATGGTAGATGACGTCACTTGGGAATTCTTTCGAGCAGCCTATCAGAGGAAATACATAGGGGCTAGCTATATTGATGCGCAGTGTAAGGCATTCCTGAACTTGGTCCAGGGAAATAAGACTGTATCAAAATATGAGGCGAAATTCCTTCGGCTGAGTTGGTATGCACGGGGTATAGTGGGCATGGAGCATGAGCGCTGTGTCAGATTTGAGGATGGGCTGAGAGACGAGCTGCGGATGTTAATTGCGCCACAGCAGGAAAGAGAATTTGCGGTCTTAGTGGAAAAGGCCAAAGTGGCTGAGGAAGTGAAACAGTCAGTGAGGCGGAATCAGGACAAGGGTTGGAATAAAAGGAATTCTGGATCATCTGGGTCTGCCAGGAATCAGCAGAAACGGGGTAGATTTAGTGGGCCGAATCAAGCTGCTAGGCCTGCTGCTGCTAATACTCAGTGGCCGCCACGGTGTGCTCGGTGTGGAAAGTCTCGCACGGGGGAATGATAGACTTGAAACAGAGGATGCTTTGAGTGTGGATCGATGGGGCATCGAGTGAGGGATTGTCCACAGAGGTCAGCTAGGTTGCGACCGGGGATCGAGAATCGCATACAGTCGGGAGGGAAGGTCGGCGACCATAGAGGGGCGTGGGAGCGACTGGGGGAGGTAATGGCTCTGGTAGAGGCCGTGGAGCACCGGGCAGAGGTGCAGCTGGTACAAAGGCGAGACAGCCTAGATTGGTCTACGCAGTGAGGCATCGAGAGGAGGGCGACGCACCGGACGTCATAACCGATACGTTCTTAATCTTTGGACTACCTTATAATGCTTTAATAAATGTGGGATCGACGCACTCGTTTGTAACCAGTAGCATAGTGGAAACCATGAACTTAGACTCTAAGATTACTTCTAGGAAGATGACAGTGATAAGCCCTCTAGGTCACTCAGTAGAAGTAAATAAACTATACAGGGATGTACCCCTAGAACTTCAAAGGGTCGTGTTTTTGGCTGATTCGATAGAACTGCCGTTTGGGGAGTTTGATCTGATTCTTGGGATGGGTTGGCTAGTGAAGTACCAAGCCAGTTTGGATTGTGCGACTAAGCGCATGGTGTTGAGGACAGTTGAAGGTGAAGAGGTGATAATGATTGGTAATAGGAGAGATTACCTATCCAATGTTGTCTCTGCGCTGAAGGCCGACAAAATGATGAGGAAATGTTGTGAGGCATTTATGGTGCATGTCTGTGCTTTGGAAGCCAAGGATACAGCTGTGAAGAGTGTCTGAACTGTGAGGGAATTTGCTGATGTATTTCCAGAGGAACTTCCGGGTGTGCATTCGGACCGTGAAGTTGAGTTCGATATAGATCTGCTGCCAGGAACCGCGCCAGTGTCTATTGCCCCATATAGGATGGCGCCAAAGGAATTGGCGGAGTTAAAGGCACAGATTCAGGAATTGTTGGATAAGGTTTTCATCTGGCCGAGTATATCTCCTTGGGGAGCGCCTGTGCTCTTTGTTAAGAAGAAAGATGGTACAATGCGGATGTGTATAGACTACCGCTAACTGAACAAGTTGACGATCAAAAACAAGTATCCGTTGCCCAGGATAGACGACTTGTTTGATCAACTTAAGGGTGCATCGATTTTCTCTAAGATCGATCTCAGGTCGGGGTATCATCAACTCAAAGTAAAGGAGGCTGATATTCATAAGACAGCGTTTCGTACTCGATATAGGCATTACGAGTTTCTAGTGATGCCGTTCGGGTTGACTAATGCACCGGCAGCATTCATGGACATGATGAGTCGGGTGTTTCAACCGTATTTGGATCAATTTTTCATGTTGTTTATAGACGACATTTTGGTGTACTCAAAATCTGAGGGGGAACATAACGCGCATCTTCGGGTGGTTCTACAAGTTCTGAGGGTGAAGCAGTTGTTCGCCAAGTTTAGTAAGTGCGAGTTCTGGCTGAAGGAGGTAACTTTCTTGGGTCATGTGGTATCAGCTGAGGGGATTAGGGTGGATCCTCGAAAGATCGAGACAGTGTTGGATTGAAAACCACCTAAGTCAGTTACAGAGATTCGGAGTTTTCTGGGTTTAGCAGGATACTACAGAAGGTTCGTAGAAGGTTTTTCTTTGATTGCAGTGCCGCTGACTAAGTTGTTGAGGAAAAGGGTTTCGTTTGTATGGTCTGAGAAACAGTAAGAAAGTTTTGACAAGTTGAAGAAGATTTTGACTGAAGCTCCGGTTTTGATTCAGCCTAAGGCAGGAAAGGAATTCACGGTCTATTGTCATGCATCACATACTGGCTTAGGGTGTGTGCTGATGCAAGACGAGAAAGTAGTGGTGTATGCATCTCGACAGTTGAGGCCTCATGAGGGTAACTACCCAATACACGACTTGGAATTGGCTGCAGTGGTTTTTGCCTTGAAGATTTGGAGGCATTATTTGTATGTGGAAAAGTCGATAGTTTACACGAATCACAAGAGTCTGAAGTACCTCTTGACTCAGAAAGATTTAAATTTGAGGCTCGAAGGTGGATCGAGTTGTTGAAGGACTACGACTGCTCGATTGAGTACCATCCGGGTAAGGCTAACGTAGTAGCTGATGCGTTGAGCTGTAAGGTGGTAGCGAACTTGCGAACGATGTTTGCTCACCTTAGCCTGCATAACGACGGGAGTCTGTTGGCGGAATTGCAAGTAAAGCCGACTTGGATTGATCAGGTTAAGGAGAGACAGCTGACAGATAAGGTTTTAAGTGCTCGGAGGCTACAAGTGCAAGATGGTGAATCTGAAGGTTACAGCTTGGGCAGTGATGGAGTACTGTGTTTTCAAGGGAAAGTATGTATGCCTAAGGACGTTGAGTTGAGACAGCGGATTCTTCACGAAGCTCATAGCAGCCCATACGCTATGCATCCTAGAGGCAGTAAGATGTATCGTGATTTGAGGGAACAGTTCTGGTGGCCAGGTCTTAAGCGGGAAGTAATAGAGTTTGTGGGCAAGTGTTTGACATGCCAGCAAGTTAAAGCTGAGCATCAGTTCCGTCAGGACTGTTGCAGCCGGTAAAGATTCCGCAGTGGAAGTGGGAAAGGATTACGATGGACTTCGTTAGTGGGCTTCCCCTTACGCCTAGTAAGAAGGATTCAGTCTGGGTGATTGTGGACTGTTTGACTAAGTCAGCTCATTTCGTACCGGTAAGGGTTTATTATTTGCTCCAGAAGTTAGCCAAGTTGTATGTGGCGGAGATAGTAAGGTTGCATGGAGTGCCTGTGACAATCATTTCGGATAGGGATCCCAAGTTCACATCGAGGTTCTGGAAAGCTTTGCATCAGGCTTTGGGTGCGAGGTTGGATTTCAGCAAGGCTTTTCACCCGCAGTCAGATGGACAGTCTGAAAGGGTAATCCAGATTCTGGAAGATATGTTAAGGGTCGTGTTTCGGATTTTTGGTAGTTGGGAGGAGTATCTACCATTGGCAGAGTTCACTTATAACAACAGTTATCAAGCAAGTATACAGATGGCACCATATGAGCCACTATATGGACGGAAATGTCGTACTCCTACGTGTTGGATAGAACTGAGTGAACGGCAGATGTTGGGTCCGGAGTTGGTGGCAAAAACAGAGGATAAGGTTAAGGTGATTCGGGCTCGTCTTAAGGAAGCGTCGGATAGGCAGAAGTCTTACGCTGATCTTAAGCGCAGGGATATAGAGTATGCAGTGGGTGACAAAGGTCTTTCTGAAGGTATCGCCATGGAAGAAAGTGCTGAGATTTGGGCGAAAAGGCAAGCTAAGCCCTAGGTTTATCGGGCCGTATACGGTGTTGAAGTGAGTGGGCCGATAGCTTATCAGCTCGAGTTACCAGCAGAGTTAAGTTAGATTCACGACGTCTTTCATGTTTCCATGCTTAGGCGCTATCAATCAGATCCATCGCATGTTGTGCCAGTTGCGGAGATAGAATTAAACTCAGACTTGTCTTTGAAGGAGGAACTGGTACGGATCTTGGATCAGAATGTCAAGGTTCTGCACCGGAAGTCAGTTCCTTTGGTGAAAGTGTTATGGCAAAACCATGGTACGGAGGAGGCCACGTGGGAACCAGAAGATGTGATGCGGCAACAATACCCCCAACTTTTCTGACCAGGTAATTTCGAGGCCGAAATTATTTTTAAAGGGTAGAACTGTAATATCCTTAGATCAAGGTCTCTGTATTTTGCATGTGTTTGCATGTGATTATATGTCTGTTGTGTTCGTTTCGTATGTTTTGGGGTCTAGGCATGACCTCGTGTTAGGCCTGGGTCATGGCCAAAAATTTTGTTTTAGTGCTTAGGAAGAGGGAGCTAGGAGAGTTAGGGGTTAAAAGAATTTATTGGAGGGTTGTGACACAAACAACCTAGTGGAAAAGTGGCAAAGGAGGCGCCACTAAGGTGCTTGGATGGCGACGCCACATGCAGGGAAGGAGTTCTTGGGTTCGAGCTGCAGAAATCCCTTTCTGCTTATTCTTTTTCACGCCACAAGCAAGGAAAAGGTGTGCTCAGGTGGGACTCTCTTGAATGGATGAGGATTGGATCATTAGATTTGAATTGGATTGAGAGGAGAAAATTGTAGAGTTTGACTCATTCAAACTGATTTGAATTAGTGGATGGGAAAGTCTTGAGGTGTTGGCCGAATTATGGACTTTGGGAAGGAGGAGTAATCGGTTTGGGAACTTGGGGGTGTGCCGAATTTCAATGGCCAAGTAGGAGTGTATTTTCGGCTAGATAGAAGGTTTCCTTCGTTTTCTTTTTGTGCCAAAAATCGAGCCCCATTAGCATTCTTTCTTTTCCCATTCGGCAAGCTTGGTATTTGGCCGAACCAAACCTTGCCATTTTGTTGAGAAGAGCCGAAACTTATTAGCGATTCTCTCCTCTTCTTTTCTTGTACATTCATTGTTGATCGAAACTCTCTCTTTGCCGAATCCACCTTTGTTCACTTCTCTTCTTCCTATTTTGTTCAAAGCCGAAACCAACACCTATTCTTCATTCGACATCTTTTCTTCTTTCAAGTCTCTTATGCCGAAAGCCCTTTCTTTCTCTTTGCCGAATCCCTCTTTCCCATTTCTTTTTCTTCTTCATCTTTCCCATCTTCAAAAGCCGAAAGCTTTGTTGTCTCTCTTTCGTTTTCATCAAGAACCTTGGCCGAATGCTCTTAGCTTTATTTCCTTTCTCTTCTCACGTGATCTGGTCTCCATTGAAGTGCCGAAATCAAGTTCTTTCTTTTGGGGTTGTAGCCGAATCTCCTGGTAAGTGACTTCTTCTTCTCTTCTTGATCAATTTGGGTAATGCTGAAGCCCCACTCCTCTTCTATCTTCCCTTCTATTATAGATCTATATATTAAACTTCATTCTTGTTCTAGGTTGGTAGCCGAAATCCCTAACATCACTAGGAGGAGTGTCAAACTTTGGTGATTGGAGGCCGAACCTGTCAGTAAGGGAAGAGAGTTGCCGAATACTGTAGATCTTCAGGATTTGGCTAAGCGATCTAGGTAAGGGTTCTAACGTGATGGGATATGTTTCATATTCTTGCAAAGTCGAAGGCTAATCATTTGTGTGTATTAGTGCTTGACCGATTGCAAGGGAGGTTCATCACATAGCTTCGGGATTTGGTTGGAAACCAAATAGGCGTTAAGGTAAGGTGCTACCTTCATGCGACATATCCTTCGGGATTTCTAGTTGAGCTGAATAGGCTTTTGGTTACTAACAAAGTGTTGGCCGATTGTAGGAAGGGGGAAGGCAAACGTTTCGGGATCTCCTTAGTTTCGCATAGTTTCGGGATTTTGCTTAGATCTACGAATAGTTAGGTGTGTAACGCTTACACACTTCGTTAGTATGATATGTTTATTGTGTTACTGTAATAGCCATTAAAACCGGTGGTTATGCCTTGTGGGCATGAGTGTGGACTCCGGGTTAGTTCCCTAATTACGGATCTCGATATATGCTATCATGTCATTGTTTAATGCTATGCCATATGTTATTGCATCATCATATGTTATTATGCCACGATTGATATGGACATGATGGTGGGATTGTTGAGAGGAGGGGGGAGAATTATTTTGGACTATCACCGGTGGTTTTAACCACACGACGGGTTGGCCCCGTCTTTGATATTATTATTTATGACTAAGTCCCAGTGGTTTTGACCACCAGTGGTTTTGACCACATTTATGATGTTTGTGACTACGGCCACCAGTGGTTTTGACCACATATGGATATTGTGACTTGTCCCAGTGGTTTGGTACCACAGTGGGTTGGCCCCACATGATTGATACGAGATTGTCATCAGTGGTTTTGACCACGCGATGGGTTGGCCCCATCACTTGATTTGTGACTACGGCCACCAGTGGTTTTGACCACACCGATATATATTTGTGACTACGGTCACCAGTGGTTTTGTCCACCAGTGGTTTTGACCACACGGGGTAGATAAAGGAGATTGGATGGTTAGGTTATGGGGTTGCATGATTTGCGTGTTTTACTGATGATTTGCGTAAGTGTTTGCACTATTGGGTTGGGGATTTATACACTGAGTCTCGGTGACTCACCCTTTCCCTTATATTTTGCAGATGAGGCATAGATCGTGGATCTGGAGCCGGGGAGGACTCGAGGTGGCCATGTATGCTAGTTTCGGGTTTTGACTTTAAATTACTATTTTGGTTTTATTTATTTACTTTAAATTTGATTTTGGTTTTGTAATAAGGCCGCTAAGTATTATTTTGGGTTTTTAATTACTTGCTTTTATTTTGATTATATTATGCATGTGTTTAATAAATTGACTTGCTTAAATAACCGGTAAAAAGCAACTTTTTCGAACTCTTTCGGGTTTTCAAACTTTACTATCGGGTAATAATCTACACAAGATGATAACAAATTAACCTAAGTGATTATCAAATTTAATTTCTCAAATAACTTCAAACACAAATGGATTTCCAACAAAAAAGGTTTTCCGGGTTTTAAAGCAACACTAAATCAATTTCAACTACACTCTCTCAGGGGTTTTCTAAACTCTAACACGGTAAAGGTTTTTTTTTTCAATGAAATCAAATCGGTAACTTGTTTTACTCAAACGTTTTCACCCCGTAACATGCCAGATTCGGTCATGGTGTGTTGATCGGGTTTAGGGTGTTTCAGGAGTATTCCCCACCACCTTCACCTCTGCCTAGTCATCATGTTCATCATTAATCATCCTCCAAGATTTTCATCCATAATTCAGGAAGTTTCACCCCTCTCCCTCTCTTATGACTTTCTTACTAATCATTATCTATCTTTGTACATTGAGGAAAATGTACGTCTTAAGTGTGGGTGGGTCAACTGTAGTATTAATTGAAAATCCCTGCATTATGCCTTGTTCTTAAGTAATTTTCTCATGTCATTAATTAGAACGAAACTTCTATTGATTTATGATTTTTATTGATATGTTTTGGATCAAGTCATAGGTAATTGTGCAGTGATGATTTAAACTTTAGGTGACTAGAGAATCAAGCATGATGAGTTTATTTTTCAAGAATTAAAATTTTGTTAGGTTGTCTACCTGAATCTAATTATTACCTTGAAGTTTGAAATTTACAAAGTTGATATCAAAAACCCATAATTTTTGTTTGATTTTGCGCCTTTTAGAGCATACATTCTTTTCTTGCTCACTTTATTGATTATGAGCGTGTCAACATTGATTTGTTATTCTAGAACTTGCTTCGATTATACATGTCGAGGCCACACTTTTGATTTGATGTACTGAGATGATAAAGGCATCTAGGTTTTAACAAACTTACCCCCAAAAAGCCTACCCTCACAATTAACCCCTAGTGAACCCCTTTGTTCTTAACAAACCATTTATTGACTCACCCACGAATATTAACCCAAAACCCATCTTGTATTTATTATCACGATTTCTCTTTACTACCCTTATATCAAGATTTGATTTGATCAGTTGCCTAACTACATTCTTTATTTCAATTGTTAAAATCTATTTACTTGATTTGTTCTTAAAGAAAATGTTGGATATTATATTCATCATTAGTTCTATGTTCTATGAGCATAAACAGTTAAATTCACATCTTCAGAAGAAGCTCGTGTGATTAATATAATTATTCATTATCGGTTCATTGTTTCTAGTTATGTAATTTGTCAATTCAATTTTGATTTTAACCCTCTAATTCAGCCTTTATCCACACCTTTAACCCAAGCCCCGTTACAACCCCTAAAAGACCTTTTGATCTGTGTATCATCTCATTATAGTGGTGGAGATTTGATTTTCATGCAAGCCTAGGGGATTAACTTTTCATTTTTGACTTTTGAGTGCTTAATTTTGAACCTTAAACACTTTGAGTGATTTGAGTGAATCTTTAGTAAGGATGTCAACCCTTGTCAATTTTGAATTAAAGGTAATTATTTAGGTAAAGGGAAACACCTATGTTTTCATACTATAAAAACTATGACTTTGATTATTTGAATATTTTGAACCGTTTTGGCTAAATTATCAATGTACGAATTACCTTTGAATTATGATAAAACACTATTGATGAATATTATGAATTGAGGAAGTTCATTTTATTTGTTAGTTGAGAATTTTGCTTGAGGACAAGCAAATGCTTAAGTGTGGGGGTATTTGATAAACCATAATATATACATATTTTAATCCCACATTTAGTATATTTTTGGATGATTTATCCCCTGGATTGTGGAATTTGATGCTCCTAATCCTTTAATTTCATGTTTTATACTTAGGAGAGCATCGGAGGATGAAAAGAACGAGAAACGGACCAAAAATAGAGAAAATGGGTCAAATTAAGAAATCCACACGATCTGGAGTTTGCCACACGAACGTGCCTCTTTAGCAGACCCGAACACAGCCTGGGCTCAATTTACACGGGCGTTCCACACGGGTGTGTCCCTAATGTGACTCGTTTTAATTCCATTTGGATTAGGTTACTTACGGGCAAAGAAAGACATTTCGAAAGCCTATATAAACACCCTAAGTGTAACCTAAAATGGGGAGGCCGAAGAGGCGAAGCCAGAAAGGGCCAAATTGTGGGATTTACTTGAAGACAGCCAGTTGATTCATCTGAAGAAGCCGGAATCATACTCAAGACAGAAGATCTTACCTTCAATTTCCTTCAGGGAGTTTTAGTGTAACACCCCAAACCTGGCCTAGATGGTAGGCCTGAATCTGGCGTGTCACATGGAAGTGTTTTCAAAACCATATTTCTTCTTGTTAAAACTTGTTTGAGAGTTAAAACCTCTTTGTTAAAAAAACACTTAAGCAATTGTTGTCCACTTGAAAACGTAACTACTTTTAAAACATTATATGTTACGGAAGCATATTTAAAATAAAGAATTTACGAATAGGTGATGTTTAAAAATTGAGTTGTAGAAGCATTTTGAAAACATTGTGGAAACGTAGTGTTTTGTAGACAATTATCATTTTGGAAATCGTATTCCACGTTTAACAGTTAGAAAACATCATATATAAATATCACAAATAATAAGTTAAAAATAGAGAGGCCTTATTACAACCAAAATCAAAATACTTGAATTTAAATAATCAAAACGGAAACCATAAGCAGTGTGTGGCCTTCTCCGAGTCCCTCGCAGCACCGATCCGTCTAAGGCTGGAGATTATCTGCACAGTTAAAAATGGGGTGAGTTTACGAAAACTCAGTGTGTAATCGCCTTACTGGAGTAACAGTCAATATATAGAAACAAAACCCGAAACAGTCTAGGCCAAAGCCCTTTAACAGTAACAGTACAGTCCAGTTCAGAATATACGTGGGCCAAAACCCACTACCATTTCATTTGGGTCACAGCCCATAACAGAATCAATTGGGCCTAGCCCAAACCAATAATAGAACAAGTGGGCCTAAGCCCAGTACAGTAACAGATCTCATAAACAAGTATGCAACAGTATGAGGATGCATCCCACCCAATCCAGCCAACACACCACCCGTAACAACCAACACACCATGTGGGGACTAAGTCGACCCACCCAGCCAACACACCACCCGTACCAACCAGCACACCAAGTGGGGACCAAGTCGATCCAACCAGCCAGTACACCAATAACGCAACCTAGCTGCTAATAACAATATACGTGGCTGAGCCACTAGAATCAGAATACGTGGCGATGCCACCATAACAGTGAGAACGTGGTAGAGCCACTAGTACAGTACTTCCTCCAAATCAGAATCCTAACCCCAATGCAGAATGTCGTGTATGTCATTCTCAGTCATTACCTGTGTATGCAAAATGGCCATGCCCAGTAACAGTCATTTAAACATATATTAACAGCATATCAATCACACGCCTACAATCAAGTCAGTTAAAACACAGTCATACGATCACAGTCAAATCAGTCAAATCATAGCACAAGTTAGTCATTTACCCACAAGGGAAAAACAATTATTTACCCTATAAGGGTATTTCGGTAATCCTACCCTACATGGGTAATTTGGTAATTCTACCCTATAGGGGTAAGTCAGTAATTCTACCTTACAGGGGTATTTTAGTAATTCTACCTTACAAGAGTATTTCAGTAATTTTGCAAACAGGGGGTATTTCAGTAATTTTGCAAACCGAGGGTATTTCGGTAATTTCACAAATTGGGGGTACTTTAGTAATTTTGCAAATCAGGGTATTTCAGTAATTTCGCAAACTGGGGGTATTTCAGTAATTTCATAAATTAGGGGTATTTCAGTAATTTACAAACTGAGGGTACTTTAGTAATTTTACAAGTCGAGTGTATTTCAGTAATTTTGTAAACTAAGGGTATTTCAGTAATTTTATAAACTAAGGGTATTTCAATAATTTTGTAAACCAAGGGTATTTCAATAATTGGGTAAACTAAAGGTATTTCAGTAGTGTAAACCAAGGTATTCTAAACAGAGATAACGATGCGAATGGGCCTAGCGCCCATTCTCGGCCCAAATGGGCCCACACGCTCATGTGGCCCATTTAGCCCAAATCTAGCCACAGATATGAGATTCACATAGACCAGTCCAATATCTACTACACAATCATACAACATATCCGATTGGACCCACGGGCCCATTGGCACCACATGGCCCCTTTTGGCCCATTGTGGCCCAAACAGCCTAAACCCACAAGAACACTCATGATGGCCTCAACTATAGTGTCAAAGCTCCCACACGTGCGCTCACACGCTCGTGTGGCTACCATCGCCGTGTGACCGGTATTTTGGCATTTGCCGCTCTACAGCTAGAGTAGTGCGAAATACACACCTGATAGGAATCTGGAGTTAATCCGCGCTCCGAACACTCCTATGCCCAAACGCCAACCAAGGTATGCTTACTATCCTCATAGATCGCTCTATTTAAAGCCAACTTCTCACCTTCCCTTATGCTAGCTTCCCGATGTGGGATCCCTCCTTCAGTAGAGTTTAAATCCATCACAACCACTTGCCGTCCCAACTTAGCAAAATAAATATCCCTTTTTTGCTTGCAATGGGATTTGAACCCTTGCGCTCTCCTATGCTCCAGACGCTACATGCCACCACAACGCAAGCTTCTTTTGTGTCTAAAATCATGCGCAACTAAATATATGTCTATGGGCCAAAGTCTAAGTTCATTTAAAAGGAAATCAAAATGAATTGCAAGCGCCAAGACTTGAACCTTGGACCCCTTGCTTCCTTTATGGTGTCACTTCCTTGTCTCCCATGTGGCGCCATTTGCCACTAGACCACAACTCTTTTTGTGTCATTTTTCTCCACATTTTATTCTTAAAGCCTACTTACTAACTCCCAGGGTTTTATTAACCTAAAAGCAAAATTTTCCTAAAACCCTGGTTTGATCCCGGGACTTCATGGAAGCCCGTTAACCTTCCAAAACCACTCACCTAATAGGTCCAACTTGTATTAGTACCGTTCTCTTATTTTCAAAAACTTTAAAAGCTCTAGTGCCCAAGGCCCAATAGGCCCAATTCTACTAGGCCCAAATTTAGGGCGTTACATTTAGGGTTTTTCTTATATTCTATTTTATCTTTTCTTTTGAGATGTATTCTTTTATCATTATGAACTAAACCCTCAGATACCTGAAGGGGATGAAACCTAAGATGAATCTTGTTATCATTTGTTGAACTATATGATAAATACTTGATTTGTTCTTAATTAAAGTTCACCTACTGGACAAGGATCGGGGTAGCAACCCTCCAACCAAATTCCTGCGATGTAGAATTCTAAAGCTGGCGTGTGCGCTGTTTCGCTCCGCTGTGAGCGTATCTGCACCATACCTGGAAACTTGGAAAAACTCTTATTGCTAGTTCCTGAGCTACTGGATTTATGGCCCCGCTAAGCCATAATCCCCTACTTCTATGAATTGGGTCGATTCACGTAAATAGATTAATCTGCTAATTCTTGTTTTGGTATTTCTGGGATATTGATTCAAGTATTGATGTGCTTAGGTGGTGGAGCAAAAGTCCCTGCCTAAGAGTAGATCTAGCATAGTTAAGCGGAGTTGCTCGCGCGCCTAGAAATAGGGTGACGAAAATCTACCGGATTAGGGTCAAACCTAATATGGGAGTCCATAGATCGTGTTATTGCAATTCTAAGGGTTTTAATTAGAAAGAGATTTCAATTAATCAACCTAAGGTTAGATGTTAGTACCCTCGAAAGAGGTATTAATATAAATTAGGGAATCCTACGGATCAAGTCAAGTGAATAAATCGTCTGGTTCAGAGTTAGATAACAAGTAAAGTCTAGGTGGATTCTTCTTCGAGTATTGTCTTAATCAATTGGTTTTCCCAAAAGTATTTCCCTAATTCATTCTCTTTGTCTTAGCATCTTTAGCTTAGTAATTAGTTAGTTTTAGATTAAACAACAATTCCCTTAATTCTTAGGCTAAATAATAGAAAGATAGTAATTACTAGTACTATTGGTCCTTGAGGATACGATATTTCTAGTCTTGCCATAGCTATACTAACAAATGATAGGTGCACTTGCCTTACTCGTTGTCATAGTTAGTTGGAACACTATCAGTATTCAATCGTGCAGTCATAGTCCTTAAGCAGCTCAATCCATCTACGCTACCTAAGATTTAGCTCCTTCTAAGTGAGGAGGTACTTGAGGCTCTTGTGATCAGTGTAAATGATACACTTCTCACCATACAGGTAATGCCTCTAGATTTTTAGTTCAAATACCACCGCAGCCAACTCCAAGTTATGCGTTGGATAATTTTCCTCATGAGTCTTAAGCTGACGAGACGCATACGCTACCACCTTTCCCTCTTGCATCAACACATACCCTAAACTGACATGTGATGCATCAATGTAGACAATACACTCTTTTCTAGACTCTAGCTGTATCAGAACAAGGGCATCCATCAGTACAGTCTTGAGCTTCTCAAAGCTCTCTTGCTGCGCGTCAGTCCAGTTAAACGGCACACCCTTATGTAGCAGCTTAGTCAAGGGTGCGGCGATCAGTGGAAATCCCTCTACAAATCATCGATAATATCCTGCCAGCCTCAGAAAACTACGGATCTTAGATACAGTCTTAGTTATTTCCATTCCAATACCGCCTCTATCTTTCGAGGATCGACCCTAATCCCCTCAGCAGAAACCACATGTCCTAAAAACATTACTTCACGTAACGAGAACTCGCATTTACTAAACATGGCGTATAGTCGTTTCTCTCGTAGAATTTGCAGAACCACTCTGAGATGTTCATTGTGCTCATCCTCAGTTCTTGAATACACCAGTATGTCATCAATAAATACCGCTGCGAACTAATCCAGATAGTGCTGGAACACTCGGTTCATTAGATCCACGAAAGCTGCTAGTGCATTCGTCAGTCCAAATGGCATCACTAGGAACCCGTAATGGCCATAGCGAGTCCTAAATGCCTTCTTATGCACGTCAGCCTCTTTAACTCTCAACTGGTGATAGCCTTATCGTAGATCAATCTTAGAGAAAACTGAAGCCTTTCGGAACTGGTTGAATAGATCATCTATCCTCTGTAGAGGGTACTTATTCTTGATGGTCAGCTTGTTCAGTTGACGGTAGTCCATACACATACGCACGGATCCATCCTTCTTTTTCACAAATAGAATCGGTGCTCCCTGTAACGCCCCAAAATTCTTTATTATTAATTCTGTATGTCGTTGTCACAAATATATGTCTGCTTCAATGGTTAAGTGTTCTGGGAAGAGTCTGAAAGGTCCCAAGTTCAAGCTTTGGCTTGGGCAATTTTTGCTTTTTATTCAATAAACCCAACTTTAGCCAGTAGGCATAAGAATAAATGTTTGTAAAATATGTCAGAATGGGCCTGCTAGTTTGGTGGTTAAGTAGAGTGTTAATGTACAAGGGGTCTGGAGTTCAAGTCCCAGCGTTAGCAATGGGATTTATTTTTACAACATTGCGGTGATAGAGTTGTAGTTTGATCGAAACTGGAGTGTTTGAGGAGTGTGGGGAGTTGTGGCTGAATTTTAAAAGGTAGTTGGAGGGAATTTCGGTTGTTGGGGATTTGTGGAGTGCTTTGGGGAGAAAAAGAAGGGAATTTAAGTTTGGTAGGAGAGTTGTGCCAAATTTGGAGTGTTGCCGAATTTTAGGAGAAAATAATGGGATATAGGAGTTATCCTGATTTGATGGAGTGTTGGATTCGGCTCTCTCCCTTCATTTTTTCCAATTTTGGTTTTGATAGAGTTCTTTCTCCCTTCGTCAAGTTTGCTGTCGATTTTCCCTTCTCTCCATCTCTATTGTTTCATTTTTATTTTGTTAATTTGCTCACCACAGTCTCTTTCTTTTCTTTTCTTTTCCTAAAAACCTGTGTCGAGTATTGCTAGGTGTGCATTTACTATATCTCTTGGTTCTCTGCGACCTTGACCTCCCCACGACAGACGTTCTTTCCTCCTCTTCTCGTTCTGATTTGATTTCTTTTACTGTTCCCTTCTTTGTGCAGTTCTTTCTATCATTGTTGCTGCTATTTTTTTTTACTCTTCTCCTCTCAGCCGAATTGTGGTTACTTTGGATGCTTTTCTTTTGTTTTGATATTTTTCCAATTGGCTCATCTCCTTTACGTGATTTTGAGCTTTCGATAAGTTTGATACTCATTTTGATTCAAACTGTTCTTGTAGGTAACTATTGATGGGAGTTTCAACTTAATGCAAATAACAACCTAGAAGCTAGTGGTTGTTCTTTTTCTACGGTGTGAAGGCGTGAAGCCTCGGTTGCTTAATCAAGGTTAGTGGTTTTCTATTAAGGGGGATAAGTGTTTGGCTAGGGTTCATTTTAATTCGATTGGCAACCAATTAATCGAATGTTAGGTGATTAATCAAATGTTCTGGTTGAATATAGGTTTGAAGTGCAGCTCGTGGGCTATTTACGCACTTTCGTGAACAAGGTGTGTATGTAAACACTGCTCTTAATTGAAAATAAAAAAAAAGTCGAAAAGTGTGATTAGCAACGCCACACCGGCATTCAGCTACCCGTGTGGTAGTCCGTGTGAATAAACATGGGCGTATGATCGACGAGGCCGGCCATGTGCGATTTCATGCGTTGGGTTGTATTAGTCCGAATCGGGCTATATGGGCCCCATAAGCTTGTGGGCCCCACACAAGCAAACCACACGAGCATGTGGAAGTTATTGGGCCAGGCCGTATGATCTACACTGCTAAGGCCATTCTGAGCCATGTAGGCCACACGAGCGTGTGGGCCCATATGGGCCCGCAATAGGGGCCATGGGCCCATTTTCACTGTTTGACTCTAAGGTTGTACGGGTCACTCGAGACGACTGTGGACCTACTATTGGGTCGATAAGTATACCTAGAACCCTAACTGACTGAATGACTATTACGGCCCTGTGTAATATATATACATACATATGTAAATGTATGACTATACTTTAGCGTACTAATTTGACTATACTAAATACATGTATGATGTTCTGATACGACATGACATGATTGCATAAGGCATTGCATGGGGGTGGGTTTTATATTGATTGGAGGAAGTGTATTGAAAGGCTTAGAGCCTAAATTACTAGTAGCCTAGCTACAAATTACTGTATAGTGCCGCATTCGGTACATTCTGGAGTGTAAGGATGGGTGGGTTGATTATATCCCCACATGGAGTGTAGGGTTGGACGGAGATGGAGTGTAGAGGCTGGCTGGGTAGGACTTGTATGCTATATGATTTGTTACTGATACTGTAATGGGCCAAGGCCCAAATGCATGATTGCTTTTGTACTGAAATGGGGTAAAGCCCAAACTGTTATTGTCACTGTTACTGAAAAGGGCTTAGGCCCATACTGTATTTGCCTTCTATCTGTTTGATTTATAAGCGATTACACACTGATTGCTTAAAAAACTCGCCTTTCTAATTTGACTGTAATGGAAATCCCCAGGCATAAGGAGGTTAGTGCGGCGGAGGACTCAGTGGTGGCAACACAACTTACTCTGTTCTATTTTAGTACTTAAATGAATTTTAATTTTATTTTGGGTATTTTTCTATAATAATGGCCTTTTTAGATTTTTAATTTATATTTGGGATTTTTACTGATTTTTTTTATACCTACTAGAAGTAGGGGTAATCAGGTTTTCAAAGGAATCAGGCGTTTTAACAAATTTCACACAAATACGCAAATTATTTTAAAAGCTTCTCGACAAGTGACGTTTTGGAAATTAATAACGTTTTGGGAATTTAATATCATTCTGGAAGTAATAACTTCTTGATAATGATTCACATTTTGGAAATGAACGACATGTCTTCGAAAGATAATAAAAAGAGGTTGAATAGAAAAGAGAGTTTTTAACGACAACTTGTTTCATGAAAAACACTTCAATGTGACACCACCATATTCGGCCATAACATCCAGGCTGGGTTTGGGATGTTACACTCCCTACGGAGACACACTAGGGCAGATGAACCCATGATCCAATAGCTCTTGAATCTAAGCCTTAAGCTCCACAAGCTCCTTCGGTGCCATTCTATAAGGGGCGATGGATACCGGAGTTGTACCAGTAAGGAGCTCAATCCCAAACTCTACTTCACAATTTGGAGGTAAACCAAGCGGCTCCTCAGGAAAAGCGTCCGGAAAGTCCTTAATCGTCCTTATATCCTTAACTGAAGAATTTTCAGAATTTGAAACACTGATGTAGGCCAGATACGCCTCACATCCCTTACGAACCAACTTTTCAGCCCTCAATGTAGAAATCACATTCGATAAGTAGTTTCGACATTCCCCAATTATGACTACCTTGCTGTCCCCCCTCAATTCTCAATACAACATTTTTTGTGGCACAATCTAAGCTCATTCGGTGTTTAACTAACCAGTCCATTCCCAGTATTAGATCAAATTCTCCAAAAGACAGTTCCATCAAATCAGCCAAAAAGACAGCTCCTTGAACCTCTAAAGGAACGTCTCTAAACAGTTTGTTAACCCTTATTGACTGCCCCCAACAGACTCAGTACAGTGACCTCACTTGTAGTGCTTTCAACCAGTATACCCAAGTTTTTAGTTATGATACAAGCTATATAAGAGTGAGTGGATCCAATATCTATCAGTGCAATATAAGGTACATTAAAAATAACAAACGTAGCTGTAATGACGTCTCGAACATCACCCTCCTCTCGACAATGTGCAGCATAAACTAGAGTTGGCTGTCTCGCCTTAGTATGACCAGCACCTCTGCCCAGTGCTCTCTGACCATGTCCCAGACTGTTACCACCCCTGGCCTGACCACAACCTATCGTTGATTGCTGAACTACTCTTAGTGGTGCAGTACCCATGCCAGAAGCTTGCATCTGATCGGACCTCCACGAGCAATCTCTAACATGGTGCTCTAATGAACCGCACCTCAAACAAGCCCCAGTTCTCTTTCAACACTAACCCTCATGGCGTCTACCACAGTCAGTACACGAAGGCTATCCAGTAGCAGCAATAGGAGTCCCAACTCTGACCGGTCCATCAACTCTGGCCTTTTTCTTAAGCCTTTGAACGACACTCGAGGGCTCAGAATCCCTCTTGCACCTACCTCTCTCTCAATTTTGGCGCTCAGCGCTTCACTTCCTCGGCAATCTTTGCCTTATCAACCAATGCAGCAAAATATTTCACCCTTTGTGGAGCTATCAGAACCCTCAGATTATCCCTGAGGCCATCCTCGAAGCGAACGCACCTCTCATACTCAATCGCCACCATACCACGTGCATAGCGGCTTAGTCGTAGAAATTTAGCCTCATACTCGGCCACTAATCTATCACCCTGGGTCAAATTCAGAAACTCTCTCCTATGGGCATCCACATAACTGACACCCACATACTTCCCCTGGAAAGTAGTCTTAAAGAGCTCCCAAGGCAATCGATCGGACAGAGTGCCCTCCTTAACAGTGAGCCACCACTGATATGCCTCATCTCATAGCAGCGATATAGCACCCTTTAATTTCTACTCAGAGGTGCAATCTAGGTCATCCATGATCCTCTTAGCGGCCTCAATCCAATACTCGGCCACATTAGGGGCAACTCCAGCAATACACCTAAAAAGCTCAGCTCCATTAGATCGAAGTTGTTCCGTAACTGACCCTCAGCCTCCAGCTCCAGTATTGGGCCCAGCGACCCTCTTTAAGATCCTCAACATGGCCTGGGACAATGCGTCATCCTCAGCCGCTCGATCATGAGATCCAGACCCAGTTTCAATAACAGGCGACACTAGCGTCTCGCTGGTGTCCAGATTGGGTAGGTTACCAGAAGATGAGGACCCCGCTTGAGCCCCTTTACGGCCTCTACCACGGCCTCTTGTACCCCGTCCGCGAGTACCTTGTGTGCTTATTGTCTAATAGCATCTTATCTGTATTAACAGTTTTATACATCAATTTACAGTTCTAGTGTTTATTAATAGATGTTTTATGAAAACAGTATCAGAAGTGTAAAGTTTGTTTCGTACATCGCAGTGCCTATTAGTGTCTTTCGGTTTTACTATAGTATTAGTATACACTAACTTGAGTGTTTTCAGTACAGTCTATCTATAATAGTCTTGATATATACTACCTATAATAGTTTAGTCAAAAACATATAACAGTTTCACATAGTAGTTTCAGAGAACTTACTGGATTGGCGCCGGAGGCTCGTTGTACCACACATGCTGCGAAGATATTTCAATCATCTAAAAATCAGTGCTTTAAAATCCAAGTTTAAAAACCCATATCCACAGCTGAGTTTGCAAGTGACTCTGATACCACTAAACGTAACACCCCAAACTCAGCCATAACGTCTAGGCCGGGTTTGAGGTGTTACACTTGTTGTGTTGATGGAGCTTGTCCTTCACCAATCTACGATGATTGTTTGCTATTTTTTACTCTGAATTGAATGGTTCCATTCATTGAATGAATTAATGAATTTACCTTTCAAAAAAAAATTCAAACATAATGAAAATGCTTGAATTCAAGCTCCTCAAGTGCGAAAACTAGTTTAATCTACTACATCGAATTACGACAGATCACTCCTTTAACCAGGTTCCTACTCCTTTGTAGTCCTTGTACAAAGGTACAAATATGAGAACCACAACCAGTATCTAATACCCAAGAAGTAGCGTTGATAAATTAATATTAATAACATAAATACCTGAAGCGGACGCACCGCAATGGAAATATTTTCCTTCATTGGCAATTCCTTCTATAATTTTCAATGCAATCTTTCCTTTTTTGGGTTTGGCCTTACCAATTCCTTCTATAATTTTGACATACGAGGGAATAAGATGAGAAGAGAAATACAATAGAATAGTAGTAAGGCACGACACGTAGGCCGTATTTAAAAAAAATACAACCTTTTATCGAATGTGTCATTGGGCTATAACTATGCATTTCAAACACCGTGCATGTCAAAAATAGCATAAATAATTCTATATATATATATATATATATATATATATATATATATATATTTAAGGTGAATTATAAAACATCCTTTCAACCTTTTGTGGCCCATCAAGTTTATAAATTTCTTTTATTAACAAATTTTATGCAGGGTCCGAGGATGTCGAGAGAAGGGCCGAAGGCCGCGCCGAGCCATCCTCGAGATCCTCATCTCCGGAGTGTGGGGCAGAGCCCCCGCAAATGGGACTGTGGTACGGCAGAGCCCCGCGGTATTTAATTGCATACCTCGGTCAAATGAAACCTCACGATTTGATAACTTTTTATCAAGCAGAATCGTGTTTTTAGGATTTTAATCCTTTAGGTTTCATATCGGAACAACCCTTGTTCCATTAGCCGCTTAACACTTACTGGAAACTATAAATACCTCCGTCACATTATTACTGCATTTGTTAATAATTATAAAGATAATAACATAAAATCAAGTAGGCCACAAAACCATGATTAACATTTAATCAATTACGAAAGGAACAGATTTATCGTTATGCTTAAACGATTTAAACAATCGAAAATACAATAAGATCAAAACATGAATCTCATACAATTACATCACCCAAGTATTTAAACTCGAGTTCGTATCACACAAGTGGCTCTGATACCACTGTTGGAACGCCGGAACCCATGGCGCAGCAGAATAAAATTAGATCCGGCGATCCAAATCAGGAATCCATGTGTGAGGAACGAATCGGGGTGAAATAAAGGTTTTGAAATTACCAAAACTTAAATCTGAGTAGACGGCGACGCCTTGGCAACAAGATTTTTGATCTACTGTCGAATCAAGCCACAAACTTTTCCGATGTCAGCCTCTACGTGATCCACCCGGTTTGACTATGAATGGAAGAAATCTCCAAAACTATTTTTTGGAGGTTTATTTGCTTGACGGCTGCTAGACCTAACAAGCAATCTATTAGGGTTTTCCCTTGAGCTTTGTCTCTTTTAAATACCTTTTATATTGGGTATCCTTTTAATTGGGCCTTTTATAATGGGTATCTTTTTCATTGGGCCCATTATTTGGTATCCTTTTAATACCCTTTTATAATTGGTATCTCTTGAATGTTAAATAAATACAATAAAGTTTTTAACCGAAAATTATAATTACATTAATTATATCCGAAAATTATAATTACATTAATTATAATAAGGATTTCGGTAAACTATATTTATTTAAATTTATATATGAATCAAATTCATATATTAATAGAATTATGTTGTCATTATGTGTACAACATCCTTGTACATATAATATGTTCAATATTTGATTGCCCAATTAAATTAATTCTTTAATTAATTTAATTCATGTGACAACCAAAAAAAAACAATACCAATTATATTTTATTCCGTTCATTTAAACCATAGGGTGTGACCCTGTAGGTTCTTGCAACGTTAGCAGTAATAATAGAACGATTCTAATGTCACAAACAATGAGTGGCATCTAGCAATGCATCATTGCTACCTAAGTTACAAGAAGTCATGATTCCACATAACTTTTTGTGATTAACCTTTCATGCATTAATCCTTAAGTCCTTTATCTCCGGAATGGACACAAGTCATGGAATAGTCACACTTGTATAGTCCATCCTATGTTTCTTGATATCTTGAGTAGACTATGATATACAAATTAGTATGACATCTCATGTCAACTTATTTGAGCATGGCCATGCATTTTTAGTCTCACTCAATCAAGTGGCCTAAGATATTACTCCCATTATGTAGGAGGACTTATCCTATATTGATCAACCATATCCTCTACACATAGATTGTGGTATATCCAACATCACCTTTATAGAACAAACGATTCACGATTATGTACGTTTGATTGTATCAAAATATACAACTCACGATGCGAGATTAATAATTATCTCAAGTCCGAGGATCATATACATATTAATCACTTTGTGAGTAATGTTGTGACAATTACATAATAATCCAATAAACATACTCATAATGGGTCAATCCAATATGTTGTTCTCTAACACACATATTCATGCATTGATTTTGACAATCCACATCAATGACAACTCTTTGTCATCAATCAACTACATGTTAGTCTTAATGCATTCGTTGTCCTAGTCAACAATAATACTCGACTAAGGATCTTTTAAAAATAATCATATTATTCTCAGGACATTATTATAAAACAGTTTATTTGTATACACAGATAGAAAAACTGAAATAATAATGACAATGCTTTATACTAATAAATATGGTAAATAAAGTATGTTATTACAACCATCTCATGATTGATCTTTGGGCATACTCTTACATCAAGTACATGAATAATATATAGCAGTAAATAAACGCAATAGTTGTAGCCCATAAAACTAAGGTGGTTCCTCCTAAGCCAATAGGAGAATCTAAAGGAATCCTAAGGGTGCAAGTCGCTTCCCAAGCTTTTTTTCCACTTTAGATAACTCAACCTTCATCTCCTTTAGCCCATAGCAACTCATCCATTTTACAATTATAGAAACTCATTTTACATACGAGGGAGTAGAACGAGAAGAGAAATATAAGAGAAAAATAGAAAGGCAAGACATGCACGAGAAGAGAAATATAAGAGAAAAATAGAAAGGCAAGACATGCAGGTCGTATTTATAATATTACAACCTTTGTAAATTATAAATCAAATGGGTTATCAGGCTATAATTTGCATTTCCTATCACCATGCAAATCAATCATAGCATACAACATATGAGATGTATCTATTCAATCGCTTTTTTTTTGTGAATAACAAAAATGTCCCTACAATTAATGTCGCCTACGCATAGGGGTCAAGGGGCCAAACCCCCTGCTAGGGTCTCGTGGCCCGGGCAGCGGTAGACCCTGGTAAACTGTAACAAACTACACTCATATCTCAGAAGAAAAAAATCATTGTTTGACAATTTTTATCAAAAACAGAATATTTTTAGTATTTTGATCTATGAGGCTTCTTACTGGAATAATTTTTTGTTCTTTTTTCAAATGCTACTAGCAAGTTAATTATTAACTTTGAATAACAAAAACCCCACTACCCCAATACAGATTCATTAACGCTTAACAAATAATATATAAGACTCAATAGGCATCAAAATTATTTATTAACATTTAATCAGTGATTGATAGGAACATATTATCACATAGGTTTTAACAGATTAATCATACATAGTTTATTAAGCAGGTTACACGTATCATATATACATAAACCAAATCGAGTAAATCAAATCATATAGCATGTATCTCATATAATCGCATCAACCAATCACTTTAATCCCGAATTCATATCGTACAAGTAGCTCTGATACCACCATTGAAACGTGATCGTTGCCAACCGTGCGAACGCCTAGACAGGAAATTCTGTAGCAAAATAGATAATTAATTAAACAGCGACGTCCGTAAGTATACGAGTTAAATTGTAATATAGAAGAATGTTATTGTAACAGTCTGGTTTTGACCCAAGTCAGAATAGTGGTTTCGGGACCACAAATCCAAGTCAAAAAAATATTTTCATACTATTTTCTGTATCTGCATTATATGATTGAGCATGTGTAAAAGTTTCATGAATTAATTTGTCCGTTTGTGCGCTTAATTTGAGAAAAAGATTAAATCGCATAAAATGTAAAAGTGGCTTTCTATTTGATTGAGTATTAAATTGATGTGTCTTTATAAATGTGGGGTCCTCGAGATGTAATTTAGACCATAGTTAGTGGACTATTCCACAAATGGCCATCCATTATATGAATTTTAAATGTTATCATTAATGGAAATTTAGTAAAATGATTAATAATATTATTAAATGAAAGCAAAACAAACATTTTGTTCATCTTTCTTATCACTATAGCCGAATGTTCAAAGAAAAAGAAGGAAAGAAAACTAAGCTAGGTTTCGGCACTCATTTGGCTTGATTTAAGGCATGTTTGACTTCGGTTTTTGATAATTTCTACGTTTTCGTAATCGTTGCTTCGAGTACTTTGAAACCCATGCTTCAATTTTGTGAATTGATGAAAATTTTGAAATGTGCCATTGATGAACACATGAGTTTTTTGATGTTTGATGGTAAAATATGAAATATATTTGTTAGATTAACATGTTTTGTCTTTGAATTTTTGATGATTTTGAGTAATTTGGAGTTAATTGTGAAAATAATATTTTGAGGGACTAAATTATGAAATAAATGAAATGTATGTACTTGTATGGACTACATGAGAATTCAGCTAAGCATGGGTGTATTGAGATTATGTGTATTTTGTGATTTTGTGAAATAGGGACTAAAATGTCAAAATGTGAAAATATGAGGGCTAATTTGTAAATTTCCCTAAATATGTGTTTTTGAATTGAATTGAATGAATTAGTGAATAAATGAGTTAAATTTGAATATGTATATAGATCAAGAACCGAAGAAAACAGACTTAGATCGCGAAAAGTAGAAAGTGATCGAATAGTCAAGTACGTACGTTAACCGAATCCGAGGTAAGTCGATATACAAATAAATGCATTTGAATTGAGTTAATTATGCATATATTAAATTTAGCTTGTGTTGATTATGCTCAAGATATTATGTACATAGAATTCGAGATAGTATCGACAGTGTATCTATGTCCGAGAAGTCCCGTATGAACCTAGGAATAGATAGGATTACATATGTCATGACACAGGTTTCTGATATGTGTGATCATGTAAGACAACATCTGGGACGTTGGAATTGATTCGAGATTTCATGTAAGACCACGTCTGGGACGTTGACATCGATTTGAGATTTACGTGTAAGACCATCTCTGGGACATTGGCATCGTAGTGATTCGTGTAAGACCATGTCTTGGACAGTGGCATTGATATTTGGTTACATATAAGACCACGTCTGGGATGTTGGCATTGTATGACTATCTGAGAATCCTATTTAGTTTCGAACGGTTCAACAAGAAAGTCCGAGAAATGAATGTCTATGTGAAATGTATAAATGATTCAGGTACGTTGGAAAGGTAAGTGTTCAAATGAGCTTACTAAAGTGAAAATGTGTATAGATTTGATGAGATAATATGTGATACAAGCGTGAATGAGCTATGAGATACTTTGAGCTATGGAATGTGGGTAACTAATGGCTAAACAAATGAGCCAAAGGATATGTGATTAATTTGCAAATGAGAAACATTAATGTTATTGTATCAATGTGGCTATGTGCATTTTGAGTTAAATTTATTTGTATATGGCTTACTAAGCTTTTGAAAGCTTACTTTGTGTTTGTTTTCTTTGTTTTATAGATCGTCAAAGCTACTAAAGGCTTGGGAACCGTTGAGGATCGTCATCACACTACTCAATCTTGTTTTGGTACCTTTTGAAAATGTATATACTAAAGTATGACATGTATAGGCTAGTTACCTTGAGTTATGTTTTAAATATGTGGATGGCTATGTAAAATGGCTAGTTAAATGGTTATGTAATGAATGAAGAGTCATGCTATATGATGTTTGGTTTTGGTATGAATCTATGGTTATGAAATGGTCAAGGTAATGGTAAGCTTATTGATGCAAAGTGAGTATATGTGTTTTATGAATGATGACTATGTTGAAATGGTAGGTTTGTGAAAGAATCATATTTGGAAATGCTTGTAAATAAGTTGAGTTACATGTTGCCTAACATGGTATGCTTGAGATGCCTTTAAATGCTTGGAAAGTTGATTATTTTGGCAAGAATTGAATTGGTATGTTGCTTGTAGGGATAACCCAATGTGTGGGTGGCATTTTGGCCTTGAAAATGGCCTATAATAGCCCATACAGTTGAGCACATAGGCACATGGCTCGACCGTGTCCCTCATGGTTGTAAATGAAAACAAGTCAGACTCGACTACGGGCTGGACACACGGGCATGTTACTGGTCGTGTGGTGCAAGTCAATAGCGACCACGGGCGAGGCACATGGGCGTGTCCATAGCCGTGTGGACAAGTCAGTATGTATGCCCTGTTTTGACACGGCTTAGACACACGGGTGTGTCTGAGGCCGTGTGAGGCACATGGCCTGCCCACACGGACGTGTGACCTCTGTAACTTTGAAAAACTTTAAATTTTTGAGAATTTTTTTATGTGTTCGGTTTAGTCCCAGCCTTATTCTAAAGCATGTTTAAGGTCTCAAAAACCTATTTAAGGGACACTTCGATGTGATTTGTTGAATTATGTTTTGAAATGTTAGTAAAAGTTTCCGATTGTCTGGTAATGCCTCTTAACCCTAGACCGGCAATGGTTACGGGTTAGGGGTGTTACATTTGGTTGGTATTAGAGCTACAATTTAGCCGATTCTTGGACTAACATAGCGTGTGAGAGTCTAGCTATACATGCCATATTTATAACATGTGATAGTATGATGAATCTTGATGTTTAAAATATGTTTATCGTATAGTAATGGATCACGAAAGAGCCGTAGCTAACGATGTAGAAAGTAATACGCTCGCTCGCTAAGGGGGACAAAGACTAATCGATTCAAGACCAGCTACTAGCGGTCAAGAGGGAGAAGCTAAACAAGTTTTCTTTCAAATGATGAACGAGTGGTTCACAAAAATATGTAACAACTAATCCGGCTGTTTCACAACCTTCGCCCCCGTCTAATCCCCCTCAGACTTCAGTTGTGCCTCCAATTGTGAACTTGAATCTATTGAACAAACCTCATGTTGATAAGATTCGTAAGTATGGGGCTGAAGAGTTTACGGCCACAGTGATGATGATGCCGAGAAAGTTAAGTTTTGGCTTGAGAACACTATCCAAGTATTTGAAGAGATGTTATTGACTCTTGAAGAATGTATAAAGTGTGTTGTTTCTTTGTTACGAGACGCAGCCTATCAATGGTGGAAGACCTTGATTTCAGTTGTTCCAAAAGAATGGGTCACTTGGGACTTCTTTCAATCTGAGTTTCGAAAGAAATATATCAGTTAGAGATTTATTGGCCAGAAATGAAAGGAATTTCTAGAGTTGAAACAGGGTCACATGTCTGTCACTGAGTATGAAATAGAATTCGTGAGATTAAGTTAGTATGCTTGGGAAACTGTATCGACCGAGGCGATAACGTGCAAAAGATTTAAAGATGGCTTAAATGAATATATTTGTTTACTTGTTGGGATTTTGGAAATAAAAGAGTTTGTTGTGCTTGTCAATCGAGCGTGCTAAGCTAAGGCACTCGAGAAAGATAAAAGAAAAGTTGAGTCTGAAGTTAGAGATGTGAGCAAGAGATTTGCGAGCAAATCATTTCAGTCTACTTCAAATAAATTCAGAGATGAGCATAGTCGTTCCAGAACTAATGTGGGACATTCGAATACGAGATATCAAGCCAGATCACAGTCGAATTCTAAAACTCCTGCTACTTCAATGGCCAGTGTTAGAAATGTCTGATCTGAGCGACCTGAATGTAAGCATTATGGTAAAAGGCATCCGGGAAGTTATAGATTGAATGATCAAGCTTGTTTCAGATGTGGATCATTAGACCATTTCATCCGAGACTGCCCAGAGTCTATTGAGCAAGTGATTGTTCAGAATCCAAGATCGGATAATGTTTCAACTAGAGGTAGACCTTCTCGGAAAATAAGGAATGTTAACGGTGGTCAGAGAGCTACAAAAGACTCAATTGCATGATCTGAAGTCAGAGCGCCTGCCAGAGCATACGCCATCCGAGCTCATGAGGAAGCTTCATTTCTTGATGTTATGACGGGTACATTTGCTCTTTATGATACTTTTGTAATTGCATTGATAGACCCAGGTTCTACACATTCATATATATGCATGAACTCAGTATCCAGTAAGACTTTGCCTGTAAAGTCTACTGAGTTTGTTATAAAAGTATCGAACCCCTTAGGTAAAAGTGTCCTGGTTGATAAAGTATGCAAGAACTGCCCGTTAAGGTTTCAAGATGTTTATTTTTTAGCTAATCCGATGCTATTACTCTTTGATGAGTTTGACATAATTTTGGGTATAGACTGGTTGACACTACATGATAATGTTATGAATTGTAAAAGAAAGATTATTGACTTGAAACGTCAGAATGATGAAATAGTTCGGGTTGAGTCTAATGATTTGACTGGGTTACCTGCTGTGATTTCTGTGTTGAAAGCTCAGAATTATTTGAGAAAGGGTTATGAAGCTTATTCTGATTATGTGATTGACTCAAAAGTAACTGAAAGGAAAGTTGAATCAGTGCCAGTTGTTTGTGAGTTCTCTGATGTGTTTCCTGAAGAATAGTCGGGATTACCTCCGATACGTGAAGTTCAATTCAGTATTGATCTAATACCGGGAACGACTCCTATTTTGATAGCTCCGTATAGAATGGCACTCACAGAGTTAAAAAAGTTAAAGTCACAGTTGCAAGAATTGACAGGTAGAGGGTTTGCAAGACCGAGTTTCTTACCTTGGGGTGCTCCTTTTCTATTTGTGAAGAAGAAAGATGGCACGATAAGAATGTGCATTGATTATCGTCAGTTGAACAAGGTGACAATAAAAGAACAAATACCCTCTGCCTAGAATCAACGATTTGTTTGATCAGTTAAAAAGAGCCACTATGTTTTCAAAGATAGATCTGAGATCGGGATACTACCAGTTACGAGTAAAAGATTTAGCATTCTGAAAACTGCTTTCAAAACTATGTACGAGCACTATGAGTTTTTAGTTATGCCATTTGGACTAACAAATGCTCCTGCTGTCTTTATTGATTTGATGAACAAAATTTTCAGACCATACTTAGATCGATTTGTTGTTGTGTTCATTGATGACATTTTGATTTATTCACGTGATGAGATTGAACATGCTGAGCATCTGAGAATTGTTTTGCAAACTCTGCAGGATAAGCAATTGTATACAAAGTTCAGTAAATGCGAATTTTGGTTGCGCGAAGTTGGTTTTCTGGGACATATTGTCTCAGCATCTGGTATACAAGTTGATCCGAGTAAGATTTCTGCCATTCTGGAATGGAAACCTCCGAAGAATGAATCTGAAGTCCGTAGTTTTCTAGGATTAGCTGGTTATTATCATCGGTTTGTAAAAGGATTTTCGATGATTGCTATTTCATTGACTAAATTGCTTCAGAAAGATGTGAGATTTGAATGGTCTGGAAAATGTCAGAAAAGCTTTGATCAGTTGAAAACTTTTTTAACTGAAGCTCTAGTTTTAGTACAGCCAGAATCGGGTAAAGAATTTGTGATCTATAGTGATGCTTCATTGAATGGTTTAGTATGTGTTTTGATGCAGGAAGGCAAAGTTATAGCTTATGCCTCGAGACAATTGAAACCAAATGAAAAGAATTATCCGATGCAAGACCTTGAGTTAGCTACGATTGTATTTGCCTTAAAGATTTGGCGTCATTACCTCTACGGTAAAAAATGTCATGTTTATTCTGATCATAAAAGCCTGACGTATTTGATGACTCAGACATATCTTAATTTGAGACAACGTCAATGGTTAGAGTTGTTAAAAGATTACGAGCTGGTGATTGATTATCATCCGGGTAAGGCAACTGTTGTTACTGATGCACTGAGTCGGAAGTCATTGTTTACATTGTGTGCAATGAATGCTCATTTAGACCTGTAAGATGATGATTCTGTGATGGCTGAATTAAAAGCGAAACCGTTGTTTTTACAACAGATACGTGATGCTCAGAAAATTGATAACGAGTTGCTAGCGAAAAGAGCTCAGTGTAGTTTGAACTCCGAATCTGAATTTCGAATTGATAATAATGATTGCTTGATATTTCAAGATCGAATTTGTGTTCTGAGAAGTCCAGAGTTACCGCAGTTCATTATGATTGAAGCTCAAAATAGTCGCTTATCTGTTCATTCGGGAAGTACAAAGATGTATTATGATTTGAAACAACATTATTGGTGGTCTGGTATTAAAAGAGATATCTCAGAATTTGTTTCGAAATGTTTAGTCTGTCAGCGAGTTAAAGCTGAACATCAGGTTCCATCTGGTTTGATACAACCGATAATGATTCCCGAATGGAAATGGGACAGAGTGACAATAGATTTTGTTTCTGGATTGCCATTGACTCTGAGAAAGAAAGATGCAATTTAGGTCGTAGTTGATCGATTCACGAAATCCACCCATGTTATTCCAGTACAATCTGATTACTCACTTGATAAGTTAGCTGAGCTGTATATTTCTGAAATTGTGAGATTGCACGGGGTGCCACTATCTATTGTGTCAGATAGAGATCCGAGATTTACATCACGATTCTGGAAGAACTTCCAAGAAGCTTTAGGCACGAAATTGCATTTCAGTACAGCTTTTCACCCGTAAACGAATGGTCAATCTGAACAGATTATTCAGATTCTTAAGGATATGTTGAGATGTTGCATCCTTGAGTTTGACGGTACGTGGGAACAGTACTTTCCATTGATTGAATTTGCATATAATAACAGTTTTCAGTCGAGTATCAAAATAGCACCATATGAAGCTTTGTATGGATGCAAATGTCAAACATCTCTGTATTGAACTGAGCTCAGTGAAAATAAGATACACAGGGTCGATTTGATAAAAGACACAGAACAGAAAGTGAGAGTAATCCGTGATAATCTAAAAGCAGTGTTTGATCGTAAGAAATCTTATGCAGACTTGAAAAGAAAAGACATTGAGTTTGATATCGGTGAGAAAGTGTTATTGAAAGTGTCTCGATGGAAGAAAGTACTTAGATTTAGACGTAAAGGCAAATTGAGTTCGAGGTTTATCAGACCGTATTAGATCATCAAGCGCATTGGACCTGTCGCTTATAGATTGTTGTTTCCACCGGAACTAGAAAAGATTCATAATGTATTTAACGTGTCAATGCTCCGTCAATACAGATCTGATCCATCACATGTGATTACTCCGTCTGAAATTGAAATCTGATCAGATTTTATAAGGAAGAACCGATCTGTATCATAGCTCGTGAAATGAAAGAATTGAGAAATAAGAAAATCTCGTTAGTGAAAGTGTTGTGGTATCGACACGGGGTTAAAGAGGCTACGTGGGAGCCTAAAGATAGAATAAGACAACAATATCCAAACCTATTCAATGGTAAGATTTCCAGGGACGAAAATCCCAAAGGGGGGAGAATTGTAACAGTCCAGTTTTGACCCTAGTCAGAATAGTGGTTTCAGGACCACAAATCTGAGTCAGAAAAATATTTTTATATTATTTTCTGTCTCTGCATTATATGATTGATCATGTATGAAAATTTCATGAATTAATTTGTCCGTTTGTGTGCTTAATTTTAGAAAAGGATTAAATCGCATAAAATGTCAAAGTGGCTTTCTATTTGATTGAGTATTGAATTGATGTGTCTTTATAAATGTGGGGTCCTCGAGATGTAATTAGACCATAGTTATTGGAGTATTCCACAAATGGCCATCCATTATATGAATTTTAAATGTTATCATTAATGGAAATTTAGTAAAATGATTAATAATGTTATTAAATGAAAATAAAACAAACATTTTGTTCATCTTTTTTATCACTATAGCCGAATGTTCAAGGAAAAAGAAGGAAAGAAAACTAAGCTAGGTTTCAGCACTCATTTGGCTTGATTTAAGGTATGTTTGACTTCGATTCTTGATAATTTCTACGTTTTCGTAATCGTTTCTTCGAGTACTTTGAAACCCATGCTTCAATTTTGTGAATTGATAAATATTTTGAAATGTACCATTGATGAACACATGAGTTTTTTGATGTTTGATGGTGAAATATTAAATATATTTGTTAGATTAACATGTTTTGTCTTTGAATTTTTGATGATTTTGAGTAATTTGGACTTAATTGTGAAAATAATATTTTGAGGGACTAAATTGTGAAATAAATGAAATGTATGGACTTGTATGGACTACATGAGAATTCGGCTAAGCATGGGTGTATTGAGATTATGTGAATTTTGTGATTTTGTGAAATAGGGACTAAAATGTCAAAATGTGAAAATATGAGGGCTAATTTGTAAATTGCCATAAATATGTGTTTTTGGATTGAATTGAATGAATTAGTGAATAAATGAATTAGTGAATAAATGAGTTAAATTTGAATATGTATAGATCAAGAACCAAAGAAAACGGACTTAGATCGCAGAAAGTCGAAAGTGATCGAATAGTCAAGTACGTACGTTAACCGAATCCGAGGTAAGTCGATATACAAATAAATGCATTTGAATTGAGTTAATTATGCATATATGAAATTTAGCTTGTGTTGATTATGCTCGAGATATTATGTACATAGAATTCGAGATAGTATCGACAGTATATCTATGTCCGAGAAGTCCCGTAAGAACCTAGGAATAGATAGGATTACATATGTCATGACATAGGTTTCCGATATGTGTGATCATGTAAGACAGCGTCTAGGATGTTGGCCTTGATTCGAGATTTCGTGTAAGACCACGTCTGGGACGTTGGCATCAATATGAGATTTAAGTGTAAGACCATCTCTGGGACATTGGCATCATAGTGATTCGTGTAAGACCATGTCTGGGACAGTGGCATCGATATTTGGTTACATGTAAGACCACGTCTGGGATGTTGGGATTGTACGACTATTCTGAGCATTCTAAGTATCCTATTTAGTTTCGAACGGTTCAACAGGCAAGTCTGAGAAATGAATGTCTATGTGAAATGTATAAATGATTTAGGTACATTGGAAAGGTATGCTATGAGTAAAGTGACACTTTGAGCTATGGAATGTGGGTAAGTAATGGCTAAACAAATAAGCCAACGGATATGTGATAAATTTGCAAATGAGAAACATTAATGTTATTGTATTAATTTAGCTATGTGCATTTTGAGTTAAGTTTATTTGTATATGGCTTACTAAGCTTTTGAAAGCTTACTTTGTGTGTGTTTTCTCTGTTTTATAGATCATCAAAGCTACTAAAGGCTCGGGAACCATTGAGGATCGTCATCACACTACTCAATCTTGTTTTGGTACCTTTTGAAAATGTATATACTAAAGTATGGCATTTATAGGCTAGTTACCTTGAGTTATATTTGAAATATGTGGATAGCTATATGATATGGCTAGTTAAATGGTTGTGCAATGAATGAAGAGTCATGTTATATGATTGACAAACCGTAATATGTACATATTTTAATCCCACATTTAGCATACTTTTGGATGATTTATCCCCTGAATTCTGGAATTTGATTCTCCTAATCCTTTAATTTCATGTTTTATACTGAGGAGAGCATCGGAGGATGAAAAGAACGAAACACGGGCCAAAAACGGAGAAAATGGGCCAAATTAAGAAATCCACACATCCTGGAGTTTGCCACACGACCGTGCCACTTTAGCAGACCCGAACATGGCCTGGGCTAGATTTACACGGGCGTGCTACACGGGCGTGTCCCTGCCGTGACTCGCTTTAATCCCATTCGGATTAGGTTACTTAGGGGCAAAGAAAGACATTCCGAAAGCCTATATAAACACCCTAAGTGTAACCTAAAAGGGGGAGGTCGAAGAGGCGAAGCCAGAGAGGGCCGAATTGTGGGATTTACTCGAAGACAGCCAGTTGATTCATCTCAAGAAGCCGGAATCATACTCAAGACGAGAGATCTTCCCTTCAATTTGCTTGAGGGGGTTTTAGGGTTTTTCTTATGTTTTGTTTTGTACTTTCTTCTGAGATGTATTCTTTAATAAACATGAACTAAACCCTTCAAATACTTGAGGGGGATGAAACCTAAGACGGATCTTGTTATTATTTTCTGAACTATATGATAAATACTTGATTTATTCTTAATTATGTGTTCCTAATTCTTACTTTGATATTTCAGGATATTGATTCAAGTATTGATGTGCTTAGGCAGTGGAGCAAAAGTCCCTGTTTAAGAGTAGATCTAGCATAGTTAAGCGGAGTTGATCGCGCTCCTAGAGATAGGACAACAAAAATCTACTGGATTAGGGTCAAACCTAATATGGGAGTCTATGGATCGAGTTAATGCAACTCTAGGGGTTTTAATTAGAAAGAGATTTCAATTAATCAACCTAGGGTTAGACGTTAGTAGCCTCGAGAGAGGTATTAATATAAATTAGGAAATCCTACGGATCAAGTCAAGTGAATAAATCGTCTGGTTCAGAGTTAGATAACAAGTGAAGTCTCGGTGGATTCTTCCTCGAGTATTGTCTTAATCAATTGGTTTTCCCAAAAGTATTTCCCCAATTCATTCTTTGTGTCTTAGCATCTTTAGCTTAGTAATTAGTTACTTTTTGATTAAATAACAATTCTCTTAATTCTAAGGCTAAATAATAGAAAGATAGTAATTATTAGTATTCTTGCCCCTTGAGGATACGATATTTCCGGTCTTGCCATAGCTATACTACCAAACGATAGGTGCTCTTGCCTTATTTGTTATCATAGTTAGTTTGAACACGATCAAGTTTTTGGAGTCGTTGCCGGGGACTACTATATTAGGAATACTTGATTTTTATTACTTTAGCCATTATTTTTATTTATTTGTAATTTATTTTTTTCTAATTTTTTTCTTTTCCTTTCTTCTGATAGGTTTTTCTAGTTTATGACTAGAAGGAACCCGTCAGGACCCTTGATTTTTGACAGCGATATAGAAGGTACCGTTCACAGAAATAGAAGAGAAATAAGGCGAAGCTTACAACACATAGAAGAAGAGCAAAAGGACGATACCAATACTACCGAAGAGATGGCTGATAACAATCCGCTACCTCCTGTGGTTGCCGCAAACCCGGTGAATTAAAATCCTGCTTCTCGTACTATGTATGATTATGCTAAACATAATTTAACAGGAACTGAGTCAAGTATTGTTAGACCTGCTATTGCTACAAATAATTTTGAACTGAAACCTAACACAATTCAGATGATACAACAATTTGTTCAGTTTGATGGTTTGCAGGATGAAGATCCAAATAATCACTTGGCGAATTTCCTAGAATTTTGCGATACTTTCAAAATAAACGGCATTTCTGATGATGCCATTCATCTTCGGTTGTTTCCCTTTTTGTTAAGGAACAAAGCTAAACAGCCAAGTTGAGGACTGATATATCTTTTTTTTTACAGATGGATTTACAGACACTTCACGATGCATGGGAGAGATACAAGGATCTATTGAGAAGGTACCCACACCATGGGTTACCCTTGTGGCTACAGGTTCAAACCTTTTACAACAGTGTAAACCCCTCGACTAGGCAGTTGTTTGATTCAGAGTTAAATAACAAGTGAAGTCTAGATGGATTCATCCTCGGGTATTGTCTTAATCAATTGGTTTTTCCCACAAGTATTTTCCCAAATTCATTTTCTTTGTCTTTGCATCTTTAGCTTAATAGTTAGTTACTTTTAGATTAAATAATAAATCCCTTAATTCTTAGGCTAAATAATAAAAAGAAAGTATTAGTACTTTTGGTTCCTTTGGGTTTGACAATCCGGTCTTACCACTGAACTATACTACTGTTCGATAAGTGCGCTTGCCTTAATCGTTGTCATAGTTAGTTTCTAGGCTCGATCATTCTTTTTATAAATTTTTAAGACTTTGACATAACGATCAAGTTTTTGGCACCATTGCCGGGGAACTAAAATATTAAGAACGCTCAATTTTTATTACTTTAGCCATTTTTGTTTTTGCAATTTACTTTTACTTTTATTTTGCTTTTAACATTGCTAATTTTCCTTCTTTTATTTCTTCGCAGGTACCTCTAGTTTATGATAGAAGGAACCCGACGGGACCCCTGATTTACGACAGTGATATTGAAGGAATTGTTCCCAAAAATCGTAGAGAAATAAGGCGAAGCCTAAATTACATAGAAGAAGAGCAAGAAATCGAAACTAATACCACAGAAGAGATGGCTGAGAATAATCCGCTACCTCCAGAGGTGGCCGACAATCATGCTCCTCGAACTATATATGGTTATGCTAAACCTAATTTAATAGGAACTGATTCAAGTACTATTAGACCTACTATTGCTACAAATAATTTTGACCTGAAACCTAGCACAATTCAAATGATACAGCAATTTGTTCAGTTTGATGGTTCACAGGATGAAGATCCAAACAATCACTTGGCGAATTTCCTAGAATTTTGTGATACCTTCAAAATAAATGTCGTTTCTGATGAAGCCATTCGTCTTCGGTTATTTCCCTTTTCTTTGAGGAATAAAGCTAAACAGTGGTTGCATTCTCTCCTACGAGGATCAATCACTACATGGGAATAAATGACTGAAAAATTTTTATTAAAATATTTTCCGCCGGCTAAAACGGCCAAGTTAAGGAATGATATCTCTTCTTTTGTGCAAATGGATTTAGAAACACTTTACAATGCATGGGAGAGATACAAAGATCTATTGAGAAGGTGCCCACACCATGGATTACCCTTGTGGCTACAAGTCCAAACTTTTTACAATGGTGTGAACCCCTCAACTAGGCATTTGATTGATTCAGCCACCGGCGGAACATTGAACAACAAAACACCTGAGGCTGCCTATGAATTTATTGAAGAGATGTCATTGAATAACTATCAGTGGCAAGTTACAAGGACAAAGCCAACAGAAGTAGCCAGTGTTTTCAACCTCGACGCAGTATCCATGCTATTAAATCAGGTAAAGATGTTAAATAAAAAGATTGATGGCGTATGTGATTCTTTGCAGGTACATCTAGTCATGCAGTGCAATACAAATAGAGGAGGGATGAGCAATACAGAATATCCACCTTACAACCCGAGCGCTGAGAACGAGCAAGTTCATTATATGGGTAACAATTTCAAATCTCAAAATAACCCTTATAGAAATTCTTATAATCCAGGTTGGAGGAACCACCCCAGTTTTTCATGGGGTGGTCAAGGAAATCAGAGACAACAACCCCTCCAAACTTCCAACAACAGCCCTACTCACAGAAAAATAAACCAAACCTTGAAGAGACGCTATCAAAATTATAGCGGTATTAGAAACACATTTTCAAAACACCGAAACAACACTTAAAAATCAACAAGCATCGCTTCAAGGGATCGAGAACCAATTAGGGCAACTCGCTAAACTGATCTCTGAACAACCACAAGGCAGCTTGCCAAGCAACACTGAAACTAACCCCAAGGAGCAACTTCAAGCCATAACCGCTCACAATAGTGAAGGGTTAGATGAGCCCAAGGTAAGCCAAGAGAATGTGGTAGAGGAAGGTAAAAACGAGGTAGTCATGATAAGCCAAAACCGGTAATTAAAGAGTACCAACCTCGTATAACGTACCCCGATGCAATAAAGAAGGACAAAATAGATGAACAATTCGGTAAATTTCTTAAACTTTTAAAGAAATTACATATTAAATTACCGTTTCTTGAAGCTCTTTCGCAGATGCCAGATTTAAGGAAATTTTTAAAAGATCTTTTAACAAACAAACGGAAGTTAGATGAAAAATCACATGTGGAGCTAAATGCAGTGTGCTCGACAATGTTGCAAAATAAACTACCACAAAAATTAAAAGATCCAGGGAGTTTTACAATTCCATGCTTAGTTGGTAGATTATCTATTGATAATGCTTTAGCTTATTTAGGGGCGAGCATCAATTTTATGCCTTATAAATTGTTTAAACAACTAGGTCTAGGGAAACCCAAACAAACTAGGATGAGCATTCAATTAGCTGATAAAACTGTTAGAATTCCTAGGGGTATAACTGAAGATGTTCTTGTGAAAATTGATAAATTCGTATTCCCAGTAGATTCTGTCGTTTTAGACATGGATGAGGACAATAGTATCCCCTTAATTTTAGGAAGACCCTTTTTAGCAACTGCCAGGACTAAAATTGATGTCAGCGCAGGTGAACTCATACTTTGTGTAGGTGACAAATCAATTAGTCTCCAGGCTCTTGACTTGGCTAGGACATCGAGTAATCAAGGTGAGAAAATTAATGACCATTCGGTTAAACCTTCTTTTCAAGAAACACCACGTAACAACACAACTGAACCAGACCCAAGACCTCATACCAAGAAGGAAATAACTCATGAGGAACGAAGGCTTCAGATCGATGAACTAGACGAGTGGAAGACACACTTCAAGGAGAAATTAGGAATACATAAAGCAGAGCCCACACCAGTCCGTGGGACAAACGATTTTAAAATTGGAGATCAGGAATTGTTAGATAAGGCAGACCCTTGAATACCTCCTCCTGACCCTAATACAAACGAAGAAATCACTTTTAGGGTACTCAATGCTTTCCCATACGGAATAGTCGAAGTAAGTAATCCTATATTCGGCACTTTTAAAGTAAACACTACTTGACTCGAATTACATACTAACAGGAGGACTAATAGCATGAGGAATGATTTTCAATTCCTTAAACCACCATGATTGTGCGAATGAGAGGTAAGTCTAGCTTAAGACTATAAACAAGCGCTTCTCAGGAGGCAAGCCGAGCACTAACCCCATTAATTTTCACATTTTTATTATTACGTTTACTTTTCCTTTTTAGCACCTAACTATAACCTAACCAAGTGCAGATTTCCCTACCACACGGCCTTACACACGGTCGTGGCCATGGCTGTGTGGAGGCTACAGATGTACGTACTGACATGGCAGAGATAGTACGACACAGGACAAAAAATATCTTCAAGCCATGGACCCCAACTGAACACCACGGCCCTGCGATGCGGTCGTGGCCGACACTGTTTCAGCAACACGGGCGTGGCGACCTACACATGGGCGTGGGAGAAACGAACGAAGCATAACACGACCATACGACATGGCCGTGTGACTCGAGACGCCCACGTTATACGAGCGTGAGGATGTACCAGGCCAGAATTTTCTATTTAAACCACCCCTTCCCCCTTCTTACCTACTCCCCACTCTTCTTCTTCCTTTACACCCCCTCTATTTTCATTTTCATTTTTTATTTACTCTCTTAACTCTTGTTCTAACAATCATCCATGTCGAGGAAACAGAAGGATCCTAGCACAGTCTCCCTTTGTGAGACCGATCTACATAAGTTCATGCCAGCCACTTCATTAATTCGACAGGAAAATGACCTTTGATCCCATTTAACTTTTCTTTTCATTTTCACTTCCCATTTATTTTCCTTTTCTTTATTTTTCTTTTACTTAGTTTACTCTATTTTGTTTCATTTTCTTTGATTTAGGTTCTAAAGGCTGCTTAGGAATCACCACGACCACGACCATAGCCACCTCACCACAGCCGTAACCCACCTCGCGAACCATCTAACAATAAGGACTCTTCGGTCTATTAGTCTTTCCTTTTAATTTTATTTTACTTTCTATTTTCCTTCTCTTTATCTTTCTTGCCTTTAAATAAATATTTGTATATTTGAATTATTATATTTCCCGGCTAATTCTTCACGAGCTTCTCAATTTCTTTATCTAGCGCAAAGATTGTCGGTGGCCACCACACCACGACACTCCCAACTCAAGGAAGCCATCCAAATTCAGGAAGTTTCACCTCTCCCTATCTCTTAAATTTCATATATATCTTTGTACATTGAGGGCAATGTACATCTTAAGTGTGGGGGTGAATATTTATTTCAAGAAAGTGCCTAACTTTGTGCATTATTCTTAAATCCCTGAATTATGCCTTGAAATATACCTTATTCTTAAGTAATTTTCCCATATTATGATTAGAACAAAATTTCTTTTGATTTATGATTTTTATTGATATGTTTCAAATTAAGTCATTGATAATTGTGCAGTGATGGTTTAAATTTTAAGAGACTAGAGAATCAAGCATGATGAGTCTATTTTAAAATTAAAATTTGTTAGGTTGTCTACCTAAATCTAGTTATTACCTTGAAGTTTGAAATTTACAAGGTTGATATCAAAAACCCATAATTTTCGTGAGATTTTGAGCCTTTTAGAGCATACATTCTTTCGTGCTCACTTTTTGATTATGAGTGTGTCAACATTGAGCTGTTATTCTAGAGCTTGCTTCAATTATACATGTCAAGACCACATTAATGATTTGATGTACAGCGATAATAAAGGCACTTAGGATTTAACCCACTCACTCCACTAAAAAGCTTGCCCTCACAATTAACTCTTAGTGAACCCCTTTGATCCTAACAACCCTTTTTATTGACTCACCCACTAATATTAACCCAAAACCCAGTCTGTATTTGTTATCACCATTCCTCTTGACCACCCTTACATCGAGATGTGATTTGATCAGTTGCTGATAAATCGTAATATGAACATATTTTAATCCCACATTTAGCATACTTTTGGATGATTTAAGCCTTGAATTGTGTAATTTGGTGCTCTTAATCCTTTGTTTTCATGTTTTATATTTAGGAGAGCACCGGAGGAGGAAAAGAATAAGAAACGGGCCAAAACAAAGAAAATAGGCCATATCACGAAATTAACATGGCCTTGGCCCAAGACCAAACGGCCGTGCCTCCTTAATAGTCTCAAACACGGCCTGGCCACGATTCACACGGGCGTGTGCCATAGGCTTGTCCCTGTCATGAGAAAGAAGAGTTTCACTCGAATTAGGGTACTTAGAGGCAAAGAAAGCCATTCCAAAAGCCTATATAAACACCCTAGAGGCCAACCTTCAAGAGGCGTCTAGCTAGGCCAAGGAGCCGAGCCAGAGAGGCAAGAATTGTGGGATTCACTCGAAGAAAGCCAGTTGATTCATCTCAAGAAGCCGGAGTTATACTTAAGACAGAGGATCTCTCCTTCAATTCCTTCAGGGGGGTTTAGGGTTTTCTTATGTTTTGTTTTATCTTTTCTTTTGAGATGTATTCTTTTATCATTATGAACTAAACCCTCAGATACCTGAGGGGGATGAAACCTAAGATGAATCTTGTTATCGTTTGCTGAACTATATGATAAATACTTGATTTGTTCATAACTATGTGTTCCTAATTCTTGTTTTACTATTTTTGGGATATTGATTCAAGTATTGATGTGCTTAGGTGGTGGAGCAAAAGTCCCTGCCTAAGAGTAGATCTAGCATAGTTAAGCGGAGTTGCTCACGCGCCTAGAAATAGGGTGACGAAAATCTGCCGGATTAGGGTCAAACCTAATATGGGAGTCCATAGATCGAGTTAATGCAATTCTAGGGGTTTTAATTAGAAAAGGATTTCAATTAATCAACCTAGGGTTAGACGTTAGTAGCCTCGAAAGAGGTATTAATATAAATTAAGGAATCTTGCAGAAGTCAAGTGAATAAATCGTCTGGTTCAGAGTTAGATAACAAGTGAAGTCTAGGTGGATTCTTCCTCGAGTATTGTCTTAATCAATTGGTTTTTCCCAAAGTTATTTTCCCCAATTTATTCTCTTTGTCTTTGCATCTTTAGCTTAGTTGTTAGTTAATTTAGATAAAAATTCCTTTAATTCTTAGGCTAGATAATAAAAAGAAAGTTAGTATTAGTACTTTTTGGTTCCTTTAGTTTCGACAATCCGGTCTTGCCACAGCTATACTACTGTTCGATAGGTGCACTTGCCTCAATCATTGTCGCAGTTAGTTCTAGGTTCGATCATTCTTTATACAAATTTTTAAGACTCTGATAGACACGATCAGTTGCCTAACTATAATCTTTAATTTAGTAGTTAAATTCATCTTTTATGACTTGATTTGTTCTTAAAAAAATGAAGTATATTCATTATTAGTTCTATAATTAAGTGAACTCATGCGTTTAAACTCCACATTTTGAAGAAGAAGCTCGTATTAATATTAATAAAGTTTTCAATTATTTAGGATTAGCTCATTTTTCTAGTTAGGTAAATTGTCAATTCATTCTCGATTCTAACCCTCTAATTCAGCCTTTGTCCACACCTTTAACCCGAGCCCCATTACAACCCTTTTTAAAAAACCTTTTAATTTGTGTGTCATCTTGTTTTACAGTGGTGGAGATTTGATTTTTAGGCAAGCCTATGGGATTAACTTTTCATGTTCGACTTTTGAGTGCTTAATTTTGAACCGTAAGACTTTGAGTGATTTGAGTGAATCTTTAGCGAGGATGTCAACTCTTGTCGATTTTGAATTAAGGGTAATTATTTAGGTAAGGGGAAACACCTAACGTTTTTCAGGCTATAAATGTATGACTTTGATTGTTTGAATCTTTAGGACCCTTCTACTTAAATTATCAATGTATGAATTGCCTTGGAATTATGATGAAACATTATTGATGAATATTATGAATCGAGGAAGTTCATTTTAATTGTGAGTTGAGAATTTTGCTTGAGGACAAGCAAATGCTTAAGTGTGGGGGTATTTGATAAACCGTAATATAAACATATTTTAATCCCACATTTAGCATACTTTTGGATGATTTATTCCTTGAATTCTGGAATTTGATGCTCCTAATCCTTTAATTTCAAGTTTTATACTTAGGAAAGCAGCGGAGGATGAAAAGAACGAGAAACGGGCCTAAAATAGAGTAAATGGGCCATATCACGAAATCAACACGGCCTGGGCCCAAGACCACACGGCTGTGCCTTATTAACAGACCCGAACACGGCCTGGCCACGATTCACACGGGCGTGTGCCATAGGCGTGTCCCTGTAGTGACAAAGAAGAGTTTCATTCGGATTAGGGTACTTAGAGGCAAAGAAAGCCACTCCAAAAGCCTATATAAACCCTAGAAGCCAACCTTCAGGGGAGAGTCTAGTTAGGCGTCCATGAGGCCAAAGAGTCAAGCCAGAGAGGCTAGAATTGTGAAATTTACTCGAAGAAAGCCAGTTGATTCATCTCAAGAAGTTGGAGTTACACTCAAGACGGAAGATCTTCTCTTTAATTCCTTCAGGGGGTTTTAGGGTTTTTCTTATGTTTTGCTTTATATTTTCTTCTGAGATGTATTCTTTTATTATTATGAACTAAACCTCTTAAATACCTAATGAGGATGAAACCTAAGACGGATCTTGTTATTGTTTTCTGAACCATATGAAAAATACTTGATTTGTTCTTAATTATGTGTTCTTAATTCTTTCTTTGATATTTCAGGATATTGATTCAAGTATTGATGCGCTTAGGCAGTGGAGCAAAAGTCCCTGTTTAAGAGTAGGTCTAACATAATTAAGCTGAGTTGATCGCAACCCTAGAAATAGGATGACGAAAATCTACCGGATTTGGGTCAAACCTAATATGGGAGTCCATAGATCGAGTTAATGTATTTCTAGGGGTTTTAATTAGAAAGAAATTTCAATTAATCAACCTAGGGTTAGACGTTAGTAGCCTCGAAAGTGGTATTAATATAAATTAGGGAATCCTACGGATCAAGTCAAGTGAATAAATTGTCTGGTTCAGCGTTAAATAACAAGTGAAGTCTAGGTGGATTCTTCCTCGGGTATTGTCTTAATCAATTTGTTTTTCCCCACAAGTATTTTCCCAAATTCATTCTCTTTGTCTTTACATCTTTAGCTTAATAGTTAGTTAATTTTAGATTAAATAATAAATCCCTTAATTCTTAGGCTAAATAATAAAAAGAAAGTTAGTATTAGTACTTTTGGTTCCTTTGGGTTCGACAATCCGGTCTTTCCACTGAACTATACTACTGTTCGATAGGTGCGCTTGCCTCAATCGTTGTCATAGTTAGTTTCTAGGCTCAATCATTCTTTTTATAAATTTTTAAGACTTTGACATAACGATCAAGCTGCCAGTAACTGTATACATGGCTAAGCCATTAAAATCAGTATATCGTGGCAGAGCCACTGAATCAGTATAACGTGGCATAGCCACCAGTACAGTACTTCCTCCAATATATATATGTATATATATTCATCCCAACCCAATGCAAGATGTCGTGACATAATAATTCAGTGTATGCAATAATGTACCATCATAGCAATTAAACTGAATACACACAAACATACTAAATCTACCCCTAAGGTTATAACGGTAACTAGGTCGGTAGGGTAAAACGGTAATTTACCCTTCAGGGGTATAACAGTAATTTTTCCCAACGTGGGCATTTCAATAATTTCATCCTTAAGGGGTATTTTAGTAATTTTACCCACTAAGGGTATTTTAGTAATTTTTACCCATCGAGAGTATTTCAGTAATTTTACCCACCGAGGGTATTTCAATAATTTTACCCACCAAGGGTATTTCAGCAATTTTAGTCATCTAACGGCCTTTCAGGAGACCCACTGTCGCCTCGAGCGACTCAGGATCCCTTTTGGGTCTCTACGGTGTAATTGGGCCTCAATCCACTTTCGGTCCAAACGGGCCCACATACTCATGTAGCCCATTTAGCACGGTTTCGGTCTCAGTTTTGCATACCTCGCAGTCGCATCCATCATTTGGTAATTTTCTATCGATTTTTCTCATATGAGCCTATTAGCCCATTGGGCCCATTTAGCCCGTTTTAACTCGATCAGGCCCGTTACGGCCTCAGTTTCGCGAGAGTGCTCGTGACACTCTCAACGATCTACCGCCATCATTGGTGGCTCAGTTTATCACTACGAGCGCTTGTACGCTTGAGTGGTCACGGTTGCCAGTTTTTTGGCTTTTCAGCTTTTCACCGATTCACAGAGCAGAACATGCTTTCATCAACATTGGTGTGAGATTACACACCTGTTTACGAGTTGTGACTTCCGCCGCTTCCAAACACCTAAGATAACGATTAGACAATAGTTAACCTCTACTTCATGAAAATCGACATGTTCATGTATTCAATAGAACAGGCCTCACTTACCACGTGATACAATCTTCCCCAACACCAAGGTAATCGGCCTTATTCCGAGGTTAGAGATATTGGGTCCCTAGCATTGATCGTCAACAAGAGCACATTAGAATGCTACTCTACAATAATTTTAGCCTTTCGACTAAAAGAACCCAAACGAGAAAGAGGGGAGAGATAGCAAACCTTTATTGGTTGTAGGCACTCTTACCAACGATTGGAAAACTCAAGATTGCTTATAAAAATATTCGGCCCTCAAAGATGATAACCAACTAGGAAGAAAAAGAAGAGATTAGTTCCAGGTTGACCAAAAAGTGAACAAGAGATGAAGTGCTACGGGAGAATAGATTCGGCCCTACCCAAAAAGGGTCAAGATTGTAAGTATTTCGGCTTATGCTTTAAATGGAGAGGGAAAGAACAATAAGGGGAGAAGAGTATGTTGCATTTGGCCAGAGGAGAAAAAGTAATGTAACGAGAAAAGAAGAGAAAAAGGAAGTGGAGGCTTACTTTGATGAAGCAGAGTATATTTGGCGCTTAACAAGAGAAAGTAAAAGAGACAGAAGGTTGAAGAAAGAAAAATGCACGAGTGGTCAACTCACAAAAGATGCGGTAAAGAACACAAATAAGAGAAGAAAAGAAAGGGGAAAAAGTACCCAAAACACTAAGGAAAAATTCGACACCTACACTCTTCACTAGCCAAAAATGCATACACCACTCCTTAGCCGAATTTCACCTCCGCACAACACTCCCAGATTTGGCCACCACTACCACTCTCCCCTATCCCACGATTTACTCCCCTTTTTCCTCCCACAAACCCTCTCATTCATCCATTAAAATGGTTTGACCCATTCTCCAACTCCCATGGTAAAGTTTGATCCCAACCCTCCTTTCTCCTCTCCCAAAGCAAAAAATAAAAGTTACTAATTGTAGGTTGTGGGATTCGAACTCCACTCCCCCATGCTTCCCTTGTGACGCCACACCACCTTGCCACTAACTCACTTGTGTTAGCAAAACACATTCAAATTCCTTTAAGTCTTGCTTCCAATAGCCCTCTCCCTTAAAGAGCCCAAAAATCAAAACTTTTCCAGGGCTTGGCCTCGCACCCTGGCCTCCCTAGAGCCCCTAAACACCCTCAAATAACCCGCAAAGCACGCACAAAATGCAATTAAGCAAAAATCGCAAACCCGTAATTTTTGGGATGTTACGGTGTCAACGTTGATTTGTTATTCTAGAACTTGCTTTGATTATACATGTCAAGACCACATCATTGATTTGATATATAGAGATGATAAAGACACATAGGATTAACCCACTTACTCCACTAAAAGCCTACCCTCAATATTAACCCCTAGTGAACCCCTTTGATCTTAACAAACCGTTTATTGACTCACCCACTAATATTAACCCAAAACCCATCTTGTATTTGTTATCACCATTTCTCTTGACTACCCTTATATCGAGTTTTGATTTGATCAGTTGCCTAACTACATTCTTTATCTCAATTGTTAAAATCTATTTACCTGATTTGTTCTTAAAAAAAAATTTTAAAGTAAAATCTATTTACCTGATTTGTTCTTAAAAAAAAAAATTTAAAGTATATTCATTATTAGCTCTATGTTAATTGAGCATATACGTTTAAATTCCACATCTTGAGAAGAAGCTCGTGTTATAAAATTTTAGTTGATGTAATTATTTGAGTCTTAGTTCATCTTTCTACGTTAGGTAATTTGTCAATTCAATCTCTATTCTAACCCTTTCATTCAGCCTTTATCTACACCTTTAACCCGAGCCCATTACAACCCTTTTTAAAGACATTTTTATTTATGTATCATCTCATTTTATAGTGGTGGAGATTTTATTTTCGTGCAAGCCTATGGGATTAACTTTTCATGTTTGACTTTTGAGTGCCTAATTTGAACCTTAAACACTTTTGAGTGATTTTAGTGAATCTTTAGTGAGGATGTCAACCCTTGTCGATTTTGAATTAAAGGTAATTATTTAGGTAAGGGGAAACACCTATGTTTTCATACTTTAAAAACTATGACTCTGATTGTTTGAATATTTAGAACCCTTTTGGTTAAATTATCAATGTATGAATTACCATTGAATTATGGTGAAACACTATTGATGAATATTATAAATTGAGGAAGTTCATTTTAATTGTGAGTTGAGAATTTTGCTTGAGGATAAGCAAATGCTTAAGTGTGGGAGTATTTGATAAACCATAATATGTACATATTTTAATCCCACATTTAGCATATTTTTGGATGATTTATCCCCTGAATTGTGGAATTTGATGCTCCTAATCCTTTAATTTCATGTTTTATACTTAAGAGAGCATCGGAGGATGAAAAGAACGAGAAACAGGCCAAAAACAGAGAAAATGGACCAAATTAAGAAATCCACTCGCCCTGGAGTTTGCCACACGAATGTGCCACTTTAGTAGACCCGAACACGGCCTGGGCTCGATTTACACGGGCGTGCTACACAGGTGTGTCCCTGTCGTGACTCATTTTAATTCCATTTGGATTAGGTTACTTAGAGGCAAAGAACGACATTCTAAAAGCCTATATAAACACCCTAAGTGTAACCTAAAAGGGGGAGGCCGAAGAGGTGAAGCTAGAGATGGCCGAATTGTGGGATTTACTCGAAGATAGCTAGTTGATTCACCTCAAGAAGCTGGAATCATACTCAAGATGGAATATCTTCCCTTCAATTTCCCTTTAATTGGTTTTCGATATCGATTAAAGCTCGGAAGTGAAATCTCCTTTAATAGTTACGAAGATCACCTCGATCGCATTTGGAATCAACAACTAAATAATGAAAAAATGATATGTTAAAGCCTTGGATCGAAATTGAATACAAGTTAAAACATTATCAAAAGTATGAAGCATTATCAAAAGTATGAAGAGGACTAAATTGAAAAGAAAATAAAACTAAACTAAAAACATAAAATACTAAACCGGCTCACTTCGTCAAGCCTCCCCAAATACGACTTAACATGCTTATTTATAGAGCTTATGCTCAGACATAATTAGGGTTAGTAAACAGTCCAAAAAGAACATGATTAAGGTACATTGTGTGGACTAAAATACCCTTAATTAAAATTCATGTTCGTCACTTGGTGTGGCGACACCACAAGATCGGTGTCGCGGCACTACCTCCAATTTCTGGGCACTTCGGCTTTTGAAATCTGGTGTTGCGACACCACTTCTCGATGCTGCAACGTTACATTCATCCCTTGCATTCTAAACCCGAAAATAGTGTCCTACACACTAAATAGAGTCGTTGGATCATCCTTAGGCCCATAATGGCCCTTTAAGTCATAACATAACTCAAAATTGCGTAAAAACACTTATTTTACTTAATTTAAACACAAAGCAATAAAAAAGTGAAAACAAAATAAAAACACATAAAAATGCTATAAAATAAGATCGTTAAGTTCTGGAAAGGCCTTAATTTACCACAACGAATTGTGGCAAATCAAAATGTCTGTACGTCCCGTGGCACAGCAAAAAAAAATTATGAAGATCATCAACCATATTCCAAGTACGATGAAGGAATCGGGCTAAAACAGGGTTGAAGATATACCTTTTTCTATTCAATCCCATTACACAATGTCGATCCCAAGCCGCAACAAAACCATCTTGGTCTCTACATAGTCCACCCAGTCAAAGAATGAACCACAAACTCTCTTTGAACCTCTCAAAGAGAATTGACGAATTGGCTGCTAAACCCTTTTCAATATTTTTTCCATGGTAACACATCACAAAATTAGGGATTCAATTCCTTTTATTTAAAATCATATAAAAAATGGAATTATCCCTTTAGAGAAACATACGGAAAGTGTTAAAACATCATATCCTTTCCATAAGAATATTAACTTCCATGTTTTAATCTTTTATTGAAATTATTATAATTATTTATTTTCATAATTTAGTCAACTATATTCAGTTAATATTTTTATATGAATCAAATTCATATATTTATTTTAACTATGTTTTCTATTTGTGTACAACAAGTTTGTACATATAATGCATTCAATATTTAACTGTCAAATTAAATTAATTCAATTCATGTGACAACTAAACACAATACCAATTGTGTTTGGATTATGTTCGCTTCAACCATAGTGTGTGTGTGTAACACCCCTAACCCGTATTCGTCGCCGGAATAGGGTTTCGGGACATTACCAAGTAATCATAATCTAATCATTCATTTCAAACATTTCAAAAATAGTAAAATGATTCATCATTAACATGCATAGAGTCCCTTGTTAAGCCTTTGAGAGTTTGAAAACACTAGAAACAATTTGAGACTAAATCAGGAACATTTGAAACTTTTTGAAAAAGGTTAGAAAATTTTAAAAAAAAGTTAGAAATTTTTTAACTGCAGGGTTCACACGACCGTGTGAGTCACACGGCCAAGTCACACGCTCGTGTGTCTGGCCGTATCGGCATTCGAAGTAGGGGCACACGGCCCTGTCCCAGCCTGTGTCTGCGCCCGTGTAACTCTCTACCTTGGGTCACACAACCAAGCCACACGCCCGTGTGCCAAGCCGTGTACCCTTTGAAATGGCCTCGCACGCCCGTGTGCTAGCCGTGTGGACCTAAAATGTGCCTTAAACAACAAATTTACCATTTCCTACAAGCTTGGACATTAAACAACTCAAAAACCATTCATTTAACCTGTTCAAAACACGATCAAACACATTCAAAACATGCCAAAACAATCATCCTAGATGCCTAACCAATGTACCCTAATTGGTACTACATTTCTATCCTCAAAACATCAACCAAATTAAAATTATAAACATGTCAAAATTCATCAATTTGGCCTAACTCAAAACTACCTAAAACATTAACTTAAATTCACATGCACATATCTAGATTTGGTTTAATTTACCATGCCATAATATGGCTTCAAACACAAACGCATGTTTATATGTATATACCAAACCAACATTACGTTTATAATTCCTCCACAAAATAACTATCATTTAGACGTCCTAGGTACATGCCGACACAAAAGATAAACATCACCACATTTGAGTTCGGAATCGTTGTTAGATGCTAAATCGGCGATCAAAAGTGAAGTACCTAATCTGCGCACGGAAAAAATAAAACCATACGCTGAGTAAAACTCAGTGGTTTTTCTATAATCTGAATATTTAAAGACAAGATAATATAATATGCACAATTGAATTTTAAGCACATGTTAATGTCCACTATCATGACTATCATATGCTATCATATTTCATTTGTTAAACAATATCCCAATTCACACAATTGCTATATAAATAGTTATTTACATTTCAAACCACATTTATTTGTACAATGGTATTAGTCATTCAATACTCAACTCATGAATACATCATTTCATGCCATACTCAATTCTCATCACTTGCTATATAATAGCTTTTCACAATTTTTTGCACATATCATTTAAACAATAACATTATCCATTCCATATCCAATTCAAGAGTACATAACTCATGTATCTCATTTTCATGTTTTAAATCACTATCCCATCTTCAATTCACATACAATATCATCCAATATCAATCATAGTACCGTTTTACTTAATTACCCCTATTAACACGACTCAGACTAGAATGGATACATGGATCCAACCAACACACCAATTTGGCACCCAGTAATATGCACCCAACGCTATATAAATTTGACACCCAGTGTCTCATTTGTTAAAAAGAAATAAATTGGCACCTAGTGCCTGATCGATTCGAAGTCAAAGAAATCCCTAAACTCTTCCTATCCTATAGCATGCCATCTATATCCGACTCAACCCGATACAGTTAATAGGGTTTAATTTCACATTTCAGATATAACTAATATCCAATACTAATTTTTCATATAATCACATATATACAGATGAATTAAATTCAATATATAAAAAACAATATCCAACTTTCACATTAACATATATATTCATTTCAATTCAATAATCAATACATTCAATATGTATTTACCAATTCAATCTATTTCAATCAATTATCAAAATATCAATTACTCACCTTAACAATTACCATATACATTAAATTGAATTATAACAATTAACAAATAAATTCAGATTATAAAAATACAAACCGTGAATTTTGATGTAACACCCCAAACCGGCCCAAACACTATAACCAGATCTGGTATGTCACTAAGGAGATTTTATAAAACATGTCGCCTCTTGGGAAACAATTTATCAGGTTTAAACATTTATGTCGGAAAACTTAATAATTTACTAATTCGTATAAGATGTAAATTTTATAAAATGCCTTGGTAAATAAAAAAAACTGAATTTGTTACATGCCTTAACTTAATTAAAGGAAAATTGTAAACGTCTAATAATAATAAAAGCCCAAAATAAAATCGGAATAAAAATAAAGCTAATGGCCCATGGCCTTATTACAACGAAATATAAAACCCATTGATTAAATATATATAAAAATAAAACTTCTAAGTAAAGCCTTCTGCTGGAATAAATACTCTCTCGCATGGCCACCTCGCGCTCCTCTCCAGCCCGGTCCAATGCACTGGGTGCTACCTGAAAAGGTTAAATAATAGGTTGTGTCGCGAGACTCAGTGTGCAACCCTCGTGCACCATTAGATTTGGCCCTTAACCCCACTGAACATATAACAGAATGTAATATATAACAAAAATTATGTAAGCCCAACCCAAATACTAGGTTTCCATCCGCTACACACCACCCTTACCTGCCAGTCACACCATTGGGGATTTCTACAATCAACCCACACCGCTATACACCATCAATGGCAGTCATGCTACTCATCGTCAGATCATGGCCTTAGCCACTACAACAGGTCATGGCAAAAGCCACTACAACAGTCACGCAGAAGTCGCCATAATGCAGTCACGCAGGCCGCACAAATGCAACACTTCCCCTTTCATCAAACCCAACCCCATGCAATCACAGAAATCAGCATACTTATCACATATGTCATATTAACAGGAACATTCACTTAGGAATGACAGATATCACTAACCTGGTGATTCGCTTTTACCCTCCTTGGGTTTCACCCGTTTGTCAGGATTTTGGCATTTTACAGAATTTTGTAGATTAATACAAATATTTTTAACAAACAATCTAAATGATGTGGAAGTGTTACACGCCTGATATCGCGTAGTTCTACTCCCCTAGTCAATATCCTTACTATTTGGGTCTACTACCCTTTGTCTAAAACCTTGCTCAAAAGCCAAAAGAACACGAAGATTTGGCCTCCCCCACATTCGGCCAAGGGTTAGTAAATCCTGAATTTTACACGTTAAAAAATATAGATCTCCTTACCTTGAAATCCCGAAAGCAACACGATTCGAGTGTTACTGAACTTTGACTTAGAGATCTAAGCAAATGAATCCCCCTTCAAATCCCGGAATGCCGCAAAAGGAAACAAAATATTAGTTCTATATAGCCATTCGGCTATGGCCTCCAAAAGCCGAAAAAAAATCAAAAGAAAACCCAGATTGTTACTTACCCTACAGAAGATTTTGGCTATCCCTTGTAGAAAGATTCGGCAACTGTAGAGGACTAGAGATCTAAGAGTTTCGGCTCTTTAAGGAAAAATTTCGGAAAGATGATCTAAAGTGTTTTCGGCTTTTGAAAGAACTAAGAATTGAAGAGATGGCCAAGAGAGATTCGGCCAATGAATATTAAGGAAAAGAGAAAGTGATTATAGGATTTCGGTTATTGACGAGACCTCAGAAGTTTCGGTTTCCGACAGAAAAACAAAAGAAGAAGAGATGCTTCGAAAAAGAGAAAAACTAGAGACTGTTCTAAATGAAAAATTTGGCACACCCTACTGCCTATACTGAGCCAATTCTTTCCCCCTCTCTGAGTTTGATTTTCAGCCAACTCTGCAACTAAGGGACCACTCTTATCATTCTATCCCTTATCTTAATCTATGAACTCCTCAAAAATAGCCTTAATTATCACCAACTCCTTCCCCCTTTATCTGCTTATTATCCTCATAATTTAATCCTAAATTATAGCCTTGTGCCGTCCCACCTAGCTCTCCTTGGCTGCCGAATTTTTGACCCCATTACTTGGGCCCATGCAGCCAAATTTGGGCCTACACATCAGTCCAAGGTGCCACTCAAATAGCTTCTCTTGCTGCGCCCCTTGCTACTGGGCCACAAGCCCATTAGGCTAATTAAACTACCATTACTTAATTTCAAGTCCTAGAGTGCCTAGCAGAATATTTCATCAAGGCCTCAGCCCATTCTTGAGCCTAACTGAACCTCTAATTCTCAATTTAACATCTTTATGCCTACATTACCCAAGATCCACAAGCCCATAAACTCAGGATGTTACAGTTCTATCCCCTTAAAATAAATTTCGGCCTCGAAATTTACCTGGTCAAAAGAGATGCGGATACTGCTGTCGCATAACATCCTCTGGCTCCCACGTCGCCTCTTCTGCACCGTGATTTTACCACAAAACCTTGACTAAAGGGACTGACTTCCTTCTCAACACTTTCACGTCTCGATCCAAGATTTGCACTGGTTCCTCCTCATAGGATAAATCTGGCCTTACTTCAATCTCTTCCACGGGCACCACGTGCGATGGATTAGAACGATAACGTCTTAGCATCGAAACATGGAAGACGTCATGTATCCGTTCCAACTCTGGCGACAACTCCAATCAATAAGCCACTGGCCCCACACGTTCTAGTACCCGATAAGGCCCAATAAACCGAGGACTTAACTTACCCTTCCGTCTGAACCTCATTACCTTCTTCCATGGAGATACTTTCAAAAAGACCAGATCTTCTACTGCAAATTTCACCTCTTTTCACTTTAGATCCGCACAAGACTTTTGCCGATCAGACGCTTCCTTCAGCCGAGCCTGTATTAAATTAACTTTTTCCTCCGTTTCCAAAACTAGTTCTGGACCCAACACCTGACGTTCACCCAACTCTGTCCAACAAATTAGGGTACGACATCTCCTTCCATATAACGCTTCATATGGCGTCATCTGAATACTAGCTTGATAACTGTTATTATATGCGAATTCTGCCAAAGGTAGATACTTCTCCCAACTACCCCTAAAATCGATGATGCAACCCCTTAGCATATCCTCCAAGATCTGAATTACCCTCTTAGATCGACCATCGACCAGTGGGTGAAAAGCGGTACTAAAGTCTAACCTTGTTCCCATGGCTTGATGAAGAGCCTTCCAGAAACATGACGTGAATCTAGGGTCCCTATCTGATATAATCGACACTGGTACACCATGTAGTCTCACGACCTCAGCCACGTACAACTTAGCCAACTTCTGCAGAGAATAGTCAACACGAACCGGTATGAAGTGAGCAGACTTCGTGAGTCGATCCACAATCACCCAAATTGAATACTTCTTAGTGGGCGTAAGGGGTAACCCACTAACAAAATCCATTGTGACTCTCTCCCATTTCCACTGCGGAATCTTGACCGGTTGTAACAACCCCAAAGGCAACTGGTGTTCCGCTTTCACCTGTTGACACGTCAAGCACTTACCCACAAATTCCGTTACCTCTCGCTTCAGACCTGGCCACCAAAATTTCTCCCGTAAATCCCGATACATCTTAACTCCTTCAGGATGCATAGCATATGGACTACTATGCGCCTCCCGCAAAATCATCTGTCTTAACTCCACATCCTTTGGCATGCAGACTCTCCCTCGGAAACACAAAACTCCATCACAATTCAAGCTATAGTCCTCTACTTCACCATTCTGCACTTGTCAAATTTGAGTACTCAAGACATCATCCAAAAGTTGCTTTTTCTTGATTTGACTTGTCCACATGGGTCGTACTTGAAGTTCGGCTACCAGACTGCCATCTTCATACAGGCTAAGATGAGTGAACATTGCCCTTAAATCTGCTATCGCCTTATGACTCAACGCATCCGCCACCACGTTAGCCTTACCCAGGTGGTACTCAATCGAGCAGTCATAGTCCTTTAACAGCTCGATCCACCTTCTCTGTCTTAGGTTCAACTCCTTCTGGGTAAGGATATACTTCAGGCTCTTATGGTTCGTATAAATAACCGACTTCTCCCCATACAGGTAGTGCCTTCAAATCTTTAGGGCGAACACTACCGCCGCCAATTCTAGATCATGCGTAGGGTAGTTCAACTCATGTGGTCTTAACTGTCGGGATGCATTGCATCAACACACAACCTAAACCTGTGTGTGATGCATCACAATAGACGGTAAATTCTTTTCTCGCCTCTGGCTGGATTAACACCGGTGCTTCTGTCAGAATTCTCTTCAATTTCTCAAAGCTCTCCTGCTGTTTGTCAGTCCACACAAACGATACACCCTTCCTTAACAACTTAGTTAAAGATGCCGCTATCAATGAGAACCTTTCAACAAACCTTCTGTAATACCCAGCCAATCCCAAGAAACGTTGAACTTCCGCCACAGACTTCGGCGGTTTCCAATCAAATACGGCTTCTATCTTCTGAGGGTCCACCCTAATTCCCTCTGCAGAAACCACATGTCCCAAGAAAGTTACTTCCCTTAGCCAGAACTCACAATTACTGAACTTTGCGAACAACTGCTTCTCCCTCAAAGTTCGCAATACCACACGAAGATGTTCATCATGTTCCTCTTCTGACGTGGAATAAACTAAGATGTCGTTGATGAATACCACGACGAACCGATCAAGATATGGTTGGAACACCCGGTTCATCATATCCATAAATGCTACAAGCGCGTTTATCAACCCGAACGGCATCACTAAGAACTCATAATGTCCGTATCGAGTCTGAAACGCCGTTTTATGAATGTCTCCTTCCTTAACCCTTAACTGATGATATCCCGATCTTAAGTCAATCTTAGAAAAGACCGAAGCTCCTTTGATCTGATCGAACAGATCATCGATTCTCAGCAGTGGGTACTTGTTCTTAATCGTCAACTTATTCAGTTGACGATAATCCACACACATACGCATGGATCCGTCCTTCTTCTTCACGAATAGGACCGGCACTCCCCATGGAGACACAATCGGCCGAATAAACCCTCGATCCAACAGTTCCTGGATCTGAGCTTTGAGTTCCATCAACTCCTTTGGCGCCATTCAGTAAGGAGTAATGGACATCGGAGCCGTACCCGGAAGTAGCTCTATTCCAAACTCCACTTCGCGATTCGAAGGTAATCCTGGTAACTCCTCCGGAAAAACTTCCGCGAAGTCCCTAACTGTTCGAACCTCATCGACAGTCACCTCCTTCGCATCCAAAGCACTGATATAAGCTAGAAATACGTTACATCCCTTCCGAATCATCTTAAAAGCTTTCAATGCCGAAACCACGTTGGACAAATAATTCCTTCTTTCTCCTAACACAACCACCTCCCTGCCTTCTGGGGTACTCAACACCATACGCTTAATCCCACAATCCAACTTAGCACAATGCCTAGTCAACCAATCCATTCCTAAGATAAGGTCAAACTCTCCAAACGGTAATTCCATTAAGTCCGCCGGAAATACTACCCCTTGAGTTTCTAAAGGTACATCCTTAAATAGTTTGTCCACTACCCTAGATTGTCCTAGAGGACTAACCACAGTCATCTTCCTAGTAGTTGTTTCAGAATCTGTAGTTGGGGTCTCACACACCGAACATGCAACAGAGGAGTGGATTGACCCAATATCAATCAAGGCAAGAAATGGTTTATCAACAATAAGAAACATACCGGTTATAACATTCGGTGCGTCACCATCCTCCGGCGAGCTGCTTAAACTAGACCTGGCAACCTCGCATCTACATTACCTGCACCCCTACCAGGTGCTCCACGACCCCGACCAGACCCATTTCCTCCTCTGGCTGCGCCACAACGCCTTGGTCCCGGCTGATCACCTCTCCTAGTCTGATCAAAACCTCAGCCCGTTGGCTTTACTTGATCCACCTGTGGACAATCCTTAATCAGATGCTCCGTGGATCCACACCTAAAGCATCTACCGATTTTCCTTCTGCACTCCCCATAATGCGCCTTCCCACACGAAGGACATGATCGATTCTGGCCCGTCGGAGCACGAACTGGCCCATCAGACTTAGGCCTTTTCTGAAAATTTCTGGACGATTCTGATGGCTCAAAACTTCTCTTATTCTTACCCCAATCCTTATCCCTTTCCTGTCTCTCAATCCGCTTCACCTCCTCAGCTATCTTAACCTTCTCAACCAGGACAGCAAAATCTTTCTCTCGCTGCGGTGCTATCAAAACCCTTTAAAACCCTTAACTCATTCCGCAGTCCATCCTCGAACCGTACACAACGTTCATATTCAGTTGCCACCACTCCTCGAGCATAGCGGCTCAAATGCAGAAACTCTGCCTCATATTTAGATACGGACTTACTTCCCTGCACCAAATTCAGGAATGCCTTCCTCTGGCCGTCCACATAACTGGCTCCAACATACTTCCCTTGAAACGTTTCCTTAAAATAATCCCAGTCAATCCGGTCTACGGTAATACCCTCCTTTACCGTGAGCCACCACTGATAGGCCTCGTCTCGGAGAAGAGACACGACCCCCTTGAACTTCTCCTCCATCGTGAAATCTAAATCATCCATTATGCGCTCAGTCGCTTCCAACCAATACTCTGCTGTGTTAGGGCTACACCAGAAACACTCTTAAACATCTCTGCCCCGTTGGCTCGGAGTCGGTCAGACACAAATTTCCGAGCTCCTGAACCTGTACCTACCCCAGCAACTCTCTCAAGAACCCACAACATCACCTGAGATACCGCATCATCTCTGGCTGCCTGGTCCCGGAATTCCCCATCCACTGTCGGCATATCCGGTATCTCGTTTCCTGACCCGTGGCCATACCCTACTGGTTCGGACACGGTCATCCTGCCCCTACCACGTCCACACGGTGGACGTCCTCGACCCCTTGTACTCATTCTTCCAATTGGCGTTTATCTGATTAAGAATTTTATGAATCATTAATTCTTCCCACTTGATTAACCCCGAATAGTCTTATGAATAGAAATGTTAAAGGTAGTTCTTCCGAATTCAAGCCTATCTACAGTTTCAACCTCAAGTTTACCTCCATCAAACATTAGCATACAAGTACATCCACGAACCTACATTCTTCGTGTAGGGGTATTCTCGTTATTTCACTACCCAAGGGTATTTTCGTAATTTATCCTATAAAGGTATTTTTGTAATTTTCCAAAAAAAATAGGGTTCCATGGTGATTTCGTGAAATAGGGTTATTTTGGTAATTTTGTAATTCGGGGCTTTTTGGTAATTTTATAAGTCGGGGCCATTTTAGTCATTTTACAAATCAGGGGCAATTTGGTAATTTTACAAACCAGAGGTACTTTGGCCACTTTTCAAATCAAGGGTATTTTCAAAAATTTATTTTTACAGAACTAAGAAGGTATTTTTTTTTTAAACAAGGGTATCTTAGAGAATTTGATTTCAAAAGAATAATAATGGTGTTCAAGTGTTTGTGGTTTTTGATTGATGTTATGTGTTGTATGTTATTTTTTATTTTAAAAATCGTTGACTTTGTAAATTAGGGTATTTCTGTAAATCTGGGGGTATATTTTCAAATCATAGGTATCTTGGTAATTTTCAAAATAAGGATATTTTATCAATTTTGTGAAAATAGGGTGGCTGATCCCTTTCGGGTTTTAGTTATGGATTTTGGCCCGTCAACAAATCCTCATGGCTAAGGTGAACAGTCACTACGCACCAGGTAGGATTCCAGCGAAGAGGAGGTGAGTCACTAGGACTGCTTAAGTAACAGGCTCTTCAGGATCCAATCTTAGACATGCGCATGCCTGTTGCCACACCCTAGTCTTGCGACTCGTTCACGAGTTTGTTTAGTGAAATAAAGTCTTATGAGATTTAAAAAGTTGTTTGAGCTAGGCTTAAAGTCCATCAAGTTCTAATCTAAATAGTCTACGTCCCATACAGCCCATCAAGCCCACATATATATATATCACACAATGGTTCAGAATACTTACCTGGCGGACTTGGGCCGGAGGCGCAAGTGCCATGCCGAGCTAACAGTCCTGTTATCATTTAAAAACATGCATGTTTCAAAAGCCCTCTTTAGAAAACGTTTTGAGCCCATAAACTCCCAAAGCTGAGTTTTGAATCGGGCTCTGATACTAATTTGTAACACCCCAAACCCGGCCCAAACACCATGGAGATTTTATAAAACATGTCGCCTCTTGGGAAACAATTTATCAGGTTTAAACATTTATGCTGGAAAACTTAATAATTTACTAATTCGTATAAGATGTAAATTTTATAAAATGCCATGGTAAATAAAAAAAACTGAATTTGTTACATGCCTTAACTTAATTAAAGGAAAATTGTAAACATCTAATAATAATAATATCCCAAAATAAAACCGGAATAAAAATAAAGCTAATGGCCCATGGCCTTATTACAACGAAATTTAAAACCCATTGATTAAATATATATAAAAATAAAACTTCTAAGTAAAGCCTTCTGCTGGAATAAATACTCTCTCGCATGGCCACCTCGCGCTCCTCTCCAGCCCAGTCCGATACACTAGGTGCTACCTGAAAAGGTTAAATAATAGGTTGAGTCGCGAGACTCAGTGTGCAACCCTCGAGCACCATTACATTGGGACCTTAACCCCACAGAACATATAACAGAATGTAATATATAACAAAAATTATGCAAGCCCAACCCAAATCCTAGGTTTCCATCCGCTACACACCACCCTTACCTGCCAGTTACACCAGTGGGGATTTCTACAATCAACCCACACTGCTACACACCATCGATGGCAGTCATGCTACTCATCGTCAGATCATGGCCTTAGCCACTACAACAGGTCATGGAAAAAGCCACTACAACAGGACACGGCAAAAGCCGCTACAACAGGTCACGGTAGAAGCCGCTACAACAGAACACTTCCCCTTTCATCAAACCCAACCACATACAATCACAGAAATCAGCATACTTATCACATATGTCATATTAACAGGAACATTCACTTAGGAATGACAGAGATCACTAACCTGGTGATTCACTTTTACCCTCCTTGGGTTTCAACCGTTTGCCGAGATTTCGGCATTTTACAGAATTTTGCACATTAATACAAATATTTTTAACAGACAATCTAAATGATGTGGAAGTGTTACACGCCTGATATCGCGTAGTTCTACTCCCCTAGTCAATATCCTTGCTATCTGGATCTACTACCCTTTGTCTAAAACCTTGCTCAAAAGCCGGAAGAACACGAAGATTTGGCCTCCCCTACATTCGGCCAAGGGTTAACAAATCCTGAATTTTACACTTAAAAACAATAAATCTCCTTACCTTGAAATCCCGAAAGTAACACGATTCGAGTGTTACTGAACTCTGACTTAGAGATCTAAGCAAATGAATCCCCCTTTAAATCCCAGAATACCGCAAAAGGAAACAAAATATTAGTTCCATATAGCCACTCGGCTATGGCCTCCAAAAGCCAGAAAAGAATCAAAAGAAAACCCAGATTGTTACTTACCCTACAGAAGATTTCGGTTATCCCTTGTAGAAAGATTTGGCAACTGTAGAGGATTAGAGGTCTAGGAGTTTCGGCTTTTTAAGGAAAAATCACGGAAAGATGATCTGACATGTTTTCGACTTTTGAAAGAACTAAGAATTGAAGAGATGGCCAAGAGAGATTCGGCCAATGAATATTAAGGAAAAGAGAAAGTGATTGCAGGATTTCGGCAATTGATGAGACCTCGAAGTTTTGGTTGACGAGGAAAAACAAAAGAAGAAGAGATGCTCAAAAAAGAGAAAAACTAGAGATCGTTTCTAAATGAAAATTCGGCACACCCTACGCTTATATCTTGAGCCGATTCTTTCCCCCTCTCTGAGTTTGATTTTCGGCCAACTCTGCAACTAAAGGATCACTCTTATAATTCTATCCCTTATCTTAATCTATGAACTCCTAAAAAATAGCCTTAATTATCACCAACTCCTTCCCCTTTATCTGCTTATTATCCTCATAATTTAATCCTAAATTATAGCCTTGTGCCGTCCCACCTAGCTCTCCTTGGCTGCCGAATTTTTGACCCCATTTCTTGGGCCCCATGCGGCCAAATTTGGGCCTACACAACAGTCCAGGGCGCCACTCAAATAGGTTTTCTTGCTGCGCCCCTTGCTAGTGGGCCACAAGCCCATTAGGCCAATTAAACTACCATTACTTAATTTCAAGTCCTAGAGTGCCTAGCAGAATATTTCATCAAGGCCTCAGCCCATTCTTGAGCCCAACTGAACCTCTAATTCTCAATTTAACATCTTTATGCCTACATTACCCAAGATGCACAGGCCCATAAATTCAGGATGTTACATTCGAGTTATTCCACGTCGATTTTATCTTTCCCTTTTTTAGTCGAGGATTTCGGTACAACGTTAGCTACGGAATTAAAAAATTAAAATTCATCACTACAATAAAATTTCAATTTCATATTGAATATTGAATATTTCAATTTTTACTCAATATTTTTCTAAATTTCAATTTCGTCCCTAAACCGAGACTAATTTTTATTCTTCACATTTATTTCTATATTTTCATACAAATTTCACTTTAAACTAAATTTAACTCCCTATTTTCACTTAAACCCCTAAATTTCAAATTTTTCACAATTTAGTCCCTAATACTCAAATTTTACAATTTCTTCTACAATTTAATCCTTTTCCATTTCTAACTTAAAAATCTATCAATTTAATCCTAATACTAAAATTATTCAACATTGACAACACTTAAAAACTTAATAATTGCTAAAATTTCAACATGGATCGGGTAACTTTAGGTACTGGGATTCCAAAAACATAAAAATTATAAGAAAATGGACTAGATTGACTAACCAATTAAATTTGAAAAATTGGAGCCCTTGGTCGTGCGTCTTTCTCCCTTCTTCTTTCTTCTTTCTTCTTTCTTCTTTATTTTTCTTTCTAATTTGTATGGCTTTATCTTTCTTTATTTCTTTATTTTTTTATTATAGTAACTTTTATTATTATACTTTAATTTATTATAATATATATATTTACTTAATTATTAATATTTCATATTTTAACTTTAATTATTATAACATATGTATAATTACGACATTGTCCCTTTAATTTGTTTTTAGTCTATAATTCAACTTTCACCTTATACACAATTTAGTCCTTATACCTAATTACTTTTAATTCAAGCAAATTCACTTAACCGAAACCTAATTAACTACACAACTAGCTTCATAAATATTTACGAGTCTGATTTACAAGAACGGAGTCCCGAGAATGCACTTTCTGACACCCCTGACTATCGAGTCGTTACAGTGTGACCTTGTAGGCTCTTGTAACGTTAGTAGTATTTCTAGAACATTTATAATGTTACAAGCAATGAGTGGCATCTAGCAATGCATCATTGCTACCCAAGTTACAAGAAGTCGTGATTCGCATAACCTTTCTGTGATAAATTGTCCATGTATTATATTCTTTTATCCTTTATATCTACATTGGACACAAGTCATGGAATAGACACACTTGTATAGTCCAATATCATATTTCTTGATATTCCGAGTAGACTACAATAAACAAATAAATGTGATATCTCATATCAATTTATTTGAGCATCGTCATGCATTTCTAGTTTCACTCCATCAAGTAGCCTAAGATATTGCTTCCATTATGTAGAAGGGACAAACCCTATCTTGATCAATTATATCTCACTACATAGATTGTGGCATACCCAACATCAATCTTTATAGTACAACATGTTTCGGTAAACGTGTGACTGTATCAAAATATACAACTCACGATGTTGGGACAATGATGATCTCAAGTTTGAGGATCTTATACATAGTTATCAGTATGAGTTATGTTGTGACTTATTATATAATAATCCAAGAAACATCCTCATAGCGGGTCAGTCCAATATGTTGTTCCAATATGTTGTTCTCTAACACATACTCATGTATTGATTTAGGCATTCATGTGTCAATGACAACACTTTATCATCAATCAACTACACATTAGTCTCAATGTATTATTATTGTCCAAGCCTACAATAATACTTGACTAAAGACATTTTAAGAATAATCATATTATTCTCAAGACTTTATTATTAATCAATTTATTTACACAGACAGAAAAAGGAACTTAAATAACAATGGCAATGCCTTATATTAACAATCAAGGTAAAATGAGTATTTGATTACAATTATCTCATGATTGGTCTTTGGGCATCCTCTAACAGTAGGGAATTAACTCATGTATGCAACAAACAAGTAAATAAAGTAGAAAATTAAAAAAGATCGAACACAAATTTTATGTGGAAAAACTCCTCAAATGAGGATAAAAAATCACGACCAAAAGGACATTTCACTAAAGAGAAAAAGAGTACAAAAGATGGAGTGAATCAAAACAAAGAAACCTGGAACCCCGAAAAAAAACCTTCAAACTCAAAGAACAAAATTCTCTCAATCTTAATATTTTTTGTTGTTCTAAACCTAAAGTAACTATGGCCTATTTATAGGTTGAAATTTGTAGCTTTTATGACTAGAACATCCCTAGGTTAATCAGAGTTTAAGTAGGAAATTAAAACAGAGTTTAACTGAGAGAAGAAACTTGAGGAATACATCGCCACATCGTGACGTGGCATTTGGTCATCTAGATGAAGAATGATCGCGTCGCAATGGTGAAAGTCTTCTTCTCGTTGTGAAGTTGGCTACTCGTTGAGACGATGAGTCTTCCCTCGTTGCAACATCACTCACTATTTTGTTCGAAATGCAAGGCATATTTCCACAGATAGCTAGAGAGCTGAATTTGATATGGACCTACTCTCAAGTAAGCTCGTCAAACTTCATCTCATTGATTAACTGGATATTTCCACACTGGTGACGTAACCCCAGATAATATTCTATAAGAGGATAGTTAACTTCTTTAACGCTGACAGACGGAGATTTCGAAAGAGATTGAGTACAACTTTGATGCTCAAGCCTAGGAGATTTGGATGGTATACTATTTTTTATAGTATCGACATAATTCTTTCCAAAAAAAATAGAGTTTTTTTTTCTTTCCCATGAACAATAAATTCACACAACCTATAACCATATATATTAGTTTAAATTTATATATATGCCTTATTTAGATTCCAATGAGAAACATAATAGCAATTCCACTACATTGCAAGTAGAGGTGCTCATGGGTCGGGGCTGGGTCGGGCTCAACTAAAAATTCAGGCTCATTTACTCGGCCCAGGCCCAGGCCCAAGCCCAGCATGAAAAATGGGCCTAAAATTTTACCCAATGCCGACCCTGATAAAAATGCTAAAACTCGGGCCCGACCTGGCCTGCCCGTATTAATTTTTTATATTATTTTTATATAATTTTTAAATATAAATAATACATCAAAAATACTAAAAACATTAAAATAAAAATTTCCCAATAAATTGAAAATAAATTTTAAAAAATATGTGGTCTTAAATAGCACTAAGATAAATATTCCTTAACAAGAAAATGCCTATAAAATAATAACAAAATTAACAAATACCTTTAAAATAATAACAAAATTAACAATAAAAAAAGTTTTATACAATATCTGTAACACCCTAAACCCGGCCTAGACGTTATGGCTGAATCTTGGCGATGTCACATGGTGGTGTTTTGGAAATAAATGAGTTGTCGTAAAAACCTATTTTCGAATTAGCCTTATTACAAAATCTTATGTTAATTTTAGGATACGTCGTTCATTTTCAAAACGTAGTTCATTATCACAAAAGTATTCTTTTTCAAAACGATATTAATTTTCAAAACGTCACATATCGCGGAAGCTTTTTAAATTAGTTTGCGTATTTGAGGGTATTTTGTTAAAACATTTGATTTGTTTTGCAAACTCGATTAACCCTACTACTAGAAGTTGTAAATCAAAATAATAGAAATCCCAAATTAACCATGAAAATCCAAAAAGGTCATTATTACAGTAAAAAACCCCAAAATAAAACCAAAATTATAATTAAGTACTAAAATAGAACAAAATGGGTCATGTGGCCACCGTTCAGTCCTCCGTCGCACCGGTCTGCCTATGATTGAAGATTACCTGTACAGTTAAAACAGAAGGGTGAGTTTACAAAAACTCAATGTGTAGTCCCAAATAGCACAAATAGACAGACAGAAGGCAATCACAGTATGGGCCTAAGCCCTATTCAGAATCAGTGACAGTATTAGTTTGGGCTTTAGCCCATCTCAGTACAGAGGCAGCCATGCATTTGGGCCTTGGTCCATTACTGATGTCGATGTCGACAAGATCACAATATGCAGTATATAAGTCCTACCCAGCCAGCCTCTACACTCCATCTCCGTCCAACCCTACACTCCATGTGGGGATATAATCAACTCACCCATCCCTACACTCTAAGTAGTACCGGTTGCGGCACTAGACAGTAGTTTGCAGCTGAGCTTGTAACACCCCTAACCCGAAATCGTCGTCAGAATAGGGTTAAGAGGCATTACTAAACAATCGAATCATTTCACATCCAATTTACAACACAAAGTCAATCATCATAAAAACATATCAAAACATAAACAAATAGCCCCTTATTGAGGCCCACGAGACCTTTAACACATGCTAGAGAGGGGTCAGGACTAAACCGAACACTTACAAAAGATTTTAAAATTTCAAATATTCAACAAACCTGTTGAGGTCACACGTCCGTACAACCAGGCCATGTGCCTCACACGGTCACCAGACACCCCCATGTGTCCAGACCGTGCCAAAACAGAGCAAGTATTCTGACTTCTCAACACGGCCACAAGGCACGCCCGTGTGCTAAGGCCATGTGCTCTTAGGCCATATACTGACTTATTCACACGGCTACTAGGCACGCTCGTGTACCATGACCGTGTGCTTTCAAGCTAGCTACTGACTTTACCCCACGGTCACTAGGCACGCCTATGTGCCATAACCGTGTAGGCAAAATAGGCCATTTTCAAGGCCAATTTTCCACCCACACAAGGATCAAACCTACAAGCACATTTAAGCATAATTCCACACACAATTTGGCAACCAATTTCATGACAAGTGATCAACATATCCTCCCATCCAGTCTCATTTCTAATCATGTCAACTTATAAACTAAATTACACAACTAGAACACATTCATTACCAAACATAATTCATCCTCAAATTCATTAGATCATACAAGCATCAAACCATCACTAAGTTTACCATTCATAAGACATTCTCATTGCCATCAAGCCATAACATAATATGCAACAAATACCAAATCCCTTCATGTTTATAGCCAACATATATCTAGCCACATCTCATGGCTATTCATACATCTCAATTATGTTTCACAATAACTAGCCTATTGTAACACCCCAAACCCGGCCTAGACGTTATGGCCGGATCGAGCATGTCACGAAAGGGTAGTTGAAAAGCTAAACATTCGTTAAAAACTTTGTTTTATTTTTGAAACTCCGAGTTTGTTGTTTGTAAAAAAAAAAAAAACAAGATTTGCTTAAGAGTATTCTTGAAACGATGTTGTTATTTTCGAAAACTTTGTTCGTTTCAGAAGTTTAATTAGGGAATTGTAGAAACATGATATTTTGAAAACGGTTATTAACGTTTTCAGCAATCCCAGTGTTTAATCATTTAACAATTTAATAATAGCCGATATGAAAGTTCAAAAGGAAAATAAAATCCAATGGCCTTAATACAAAACATTAATCCCAAAATAATTAACTAAAATAAAATAAAAATTGGATTTACTAAGCTTCGTGAGAAGTAACTCCGATGTATAGCTACCACCGAATCCTCCGCAGCTCCAAATCCTCTAACGCTGGGGATTACCTGCAAGGTTAAGAGAAAGGGGTGAGTTACGAGAACTCAGTGTGTAATCCCCTAAACGGTCACTATCTGGGCCTGAGCCCTTACGGTATTAATCTGGGCCTAAGCGCGATAATCATGGTAATGCAAATAATAAAATGCAGCCCAATCCAATCCAACCAGTCACACCCCCGTACCAACCAATCGCACCGTGTGGGGATCAAGTCAACCCACCCCGCCAAACGCACCAATAATGCAGTCAAGCTGCTAATCATAGTATATGTGGCAGAGCCACCAATATAGTATGTGGCATAGCCACTAAAACAGTATGTGGCAAAGCCACCAATATAATATGTGGCATAGCCACTAAAATAGTATGTGGCAGAGCCACCGGGTTACACTTCCTCCAAACATCAAACCCAACCTATGCAACATGATATAAATGCAATGTATCAAACGTATAAACAGTATAAATAAAATCACATACACGATATTCAACCATAATCAAGGGTATAACGGTCGTTTCCTCATACAAGGGTACAACGATAATTTACCCTCCATGGGTATTTCTGTAATTTACCCTCTAGGGGTATTTCGATAATTTTACAAATCAAGGGTATTTTGGTAATTTAGCAAACCAAGGGTATTTCGATAATTTCATAAATTAGGGTATTTCGATAATTTCACAAATTAGGGGTCTTTCGATAATTTCACAAATCAAGGGTATTTCGGTAATTTTACAAATCAGGGGTATGTCAGTAATTTTACAAACCGAGGGTACTTCGATAATTTCGCAAACTGAGGATTTTTCGGTAATTTTGTAAACCAAGGGTATTTTAGTAATTTTGTCAACCCCTCAGAAGGTCTACAGTCACCTCGAGCGACTCAAGTATTCTAAATAGAGATAATGATACGAATGGGCCTAGGGCCTATTCTCGACCCAAATAGGCCCATACGCTCGTGTGGCCCATTTAGCCCAAATCTAGCCACAGATATGAGATTCACATGGACCAGTTCACTATCTACTACACCATCATACAACTTATCGGATTGGACATACGAGCCCATTGGCCCCACATAGCCCCTTTCGGCCCATCGTGGCCAAAACAGCCTAAACCCACAAGAACACTCATAATGGCCTCAACTATCGCGTCGAAGCTCCCACACGTGCGCTCGCACGCTCGTGTGGCTACCATTGCCGTGTGACCGGCATTTTGGCATTTGTCGCCCTACAGCTAGAGCAGTGCGAAATACACACCTGATAGGAATCTAGAGTTGATCCGCGCTCTGAACACTCCTATGCCCAAACGCCAACCCAGGTATGCTTACTCTCCACATAGATTGCTCTATTTAAAGCCAGTTTCTCACCTTCCCTCTTGCTAGCTTCCAGATGTGGGATCCCTCCTTCAGCAGAGTTTAATTCCAACACAAACTCTGGTCGTCCCAACTTAGCAAAATAAATATCCCTTTTTGCTTGTGATGGGATTCAAACCCTTGCCCTCTCCTATGCTCCAGACGCTACTGCAACCACAACACAAGCTCCTTTTGTGTCTAAAATCATGCGCAACTAAATATAAGTCTATGGGCCAAAGTCTAAGTTCACTTAAAAATAAATCAAAATGAAATGCAAACGCCAAGACTTGAACCTTGGACCCCTTACTTCCTTGTGTGACGTCACCTCCTTGTCTCCCATGTGGTGCCATTTGCCACTAGACCACAACTCCTTTTGTGTCATTTTTCTCCACATTTTATTCTTAAAGCCTATTTACTAACTCTCAGGGTTTTATTCACCTAAAACCAAAATTTTCCTAAAGCCCAGTTTGATCTTGGGACTCCATAGAAGCCCCCCAACCTTCCAAAATCACTTACCTAATAGGTCCAACTTGCATTAGTGTCGTTCTCTTGTTCTCAAAAATTTTAAACGCTCCCCTGGTCAAGGCCCAATAAGCCCAATTCTACTAGGCCCAAATTCGGGTCGTTACACCTATACATGCCATATTTTATCTATGTACATCTTTCCAAAAGTACCAAAATAGATTGCCGATAGTATGATTAAGATGTTGATGATCCCCTGATCTGAGCTAGCTTTGCTGACACTGTAAAGCAGAGAAACAATCACATAGTAAGCTTTCAAAAGCTTAGTAAGTTCGAAACATAACATATATTACCCATAAATACCAAAACATTATATCTAAAACAAACCATCACATAGAATAGCCCATAATCACATGTACCTTACAATCCAAAACTAATTTATTCAATTAACCTTCCGTAACTCATTCATAATTCCATCAACCACATAGGTTCCGAATGTACCTTAGCCAACACTTAGTTTTTGATCACTTATGCTACTCAATACTCACTGTTACATCTCGTTCAACTTTCGTCACCTCTTCAATTCATTCGCACACTTAGTGCCCAAATCATTAGCCGAAGCATAATTAACATCGCACACTTAGTGCATCAATATCAAACCGATTTTAAATTGGTATCGCACACACAGTGCCTACCACAAAGCCGAAGCTTATATTAGTTCGCACACATGGTGCTAATCATCTCGGTCACATCTCTGTATACGCACACTAAGTACCACATAACATCTAACTTTCACATAGCATTCATAATTCAATAATACCATACCATTCATTACAAACATTGAACATAGCTAAATACACGTATTATGTCCACACTTACCTCGGACGTCAAAATACTGATACGGTCGATTAATCGAGCACTTTGTCTTTGCCTCGATCTCGATCTAAACTTCTCTTTTCTTGGTCTATACACATTCAAATTCAACTCATTCAATCACCAATTCATTCAATTTAGTACATATACATGTATTTAGGGTATTTTACAAAATAACCCTCACATTTTCACATTTCGACACTTTAGTCCCTAATTTATCAAACCATAAAATACACAAAATTTCCATTCACATATACTTAGCCGAATTTTCACTATGCTCATACAAGCTCATATATTTCATTCATTTCACATGTTAATTCTCCAAAATGCTATTTTCTCAATTTAGCCCTAATTAGCTAAATTCATCAAAGATTCAAGAACAAAACATGTTTATTAAACACATATCTTTCATTTAACACCAACACTCATCACAAAGCTCACCATTTCATCAATGGCACATTTCATAAACACCATCAATTCACAAATTTTAAGCATGGGTTTTGTAAAGCACAAAGCAACGATTACAAAAACGTAAAAATTATCAAAAACCGAGCTCAAAACATACCTTGATTGAGCTAAAATGTGTCCCGAATATTTGAAAGCTTAAGAACCCTTTTCTTTCATCAATATTCCGTGGAACTTGAAGAAGATGATAACTATTTCGTGCTTTGTTTTGTTATAAATTAACTTAATTATCATTTTACCATTTTGCCCTTTTATTAGTCATATAGAACAAATAAACCATAAGGTTATTTTGTCATTTAATCACCCACTATCTTAAAAATGGACTAATAACAACATAAGGCTTTCACCTGAAAAAGCCAACAACAATTAAGTACATATAAATTTGCACACAGCATTTTGCACTTTATGCAATTAAATCTTTTCTCACAATTTGACATACAGTTGATAAAATTATCACATAGAATTTTTAAACAAGCTATATCACATATAATCAACACCAAAAATAATATTAAAATATTTTTACGACCTTGGATTTGTAGTCTCGAAACCACTGTTCTGACTAGGGTCTAAACCGGGCTATTACAGAGCTGCCAGTAAGTTAGGCTCGAATCCTTTCAGTACACTTCCTCCAGTCCATATAAACCCATCCCCATGCAATGCATCATACAATCATGTCATGCCAAATCATGGTATCATATATGTATTCAGTATAGTTTTAACAGCATGCTCACAATACAGTCATACACATATATATATAAAGTACATGGATATAATAGTCACTCAGTCAATTAGGGATCCAGGTAATCTTACCGACCCTACAGTAGGTCCACAGTCAACTCGGGCGACCCGTGCAACCTTAGTAGTCAAAAAAGTGAAAATGGGTCCACAAGCCCATATAATTTGCCCATGTGGGCCCACACACCCCTGTGGCCTACAAGGCCCAAAATGGCCTTAGCCGTGTGGATCACATGGCCTGGCCCAATAATCTTACACGCCCTTGGGCCCCACACAGCCTAATTCGACCCGGCCCATGAATCACACATGGCCTGCCTAGTCGATCACACGCCCGTGTCTGATCACACGGCTTACCACACGGGCGGCCACACGCCCTGTGGTGTCGACAGTCTCACTTTTTAGCGTTTCATCATTTCCGTTTGTAGAGTTGTGTTTACACACCTGTAGTATTTTCGACCTGAGCACTTCAATACCCACAATTGACCAATCCAACACCACAATCAATCTTTCTTTACAATAAAACAACAAATCCCGAAACCAAGGACTCCTCTAAAAAGCAATGAACACTTACTGTAATGTTTTCAATCGACTTGCTAAGAAATAGTACGAAGGGAGCCTCAATCCACACGATATGCTGCTGCCAGAACACCATAGTTAGTTTACCGAAAATTACTCAATCAAAACAATGTCAACAACTTACCACTTACCGTACGAGTGGCTAACATTTGCACAAAAGAGAAGAACGAAACACACTCAGGAGCAAAATGGGAGAAATAAGGGAAACCAAAGAAGAAAAACGAGAAGAGAGGATAAGGAAAGGCAGAGTTTCGATAGTGGGTAGAGATGAAGAACTGAAAAGTATGTAAAAGAAAAGATGAAGCAAGGGAGGGAGAGAGCAAAATGTCAGAAAGTTTGAGGAAATTTGGGAAAAGAAACTAATCACTCAATCCCTCAAATTTCTCTTAAAACTGTGCAACCACTCCCACTATCCAAATCCCTTAATTTTCTCTCCACACTTCCCACTACACCTCTACCACTTCAACATTTCAGTTGAGTTCAAACACTACACGGCACCACTTAGCAAAAATAATACTCTAGCTATAGCTCAAACCCAAAACCTCTAGCATAATGACACTCCACTTATCCACCAGACCAGCAGGCCCATTCTAACATATTTTACCAACATTTATTTATAAGCATATTGATTAGGGATAGGGGTTTATTCATTTAAAAACAAAAATTTGCCCAAGCTAATGCTTGAACTTGGGACCTCTAAGACACTTTCCAAAACACTTACTGAAGCAGACATAGAATTGTGTCACAAACATACGAAAATAAATATTAAGGATTTTTGGGACGTTACAATATCCAAACAATAACAATAAAATGTAGCAACATAATAGTAAAATGGTAGCAAAATAGGGGGAAAACAACAAAAAAATAACATTCAAAAACAAAAAAAAAGAGCAGTTTTTTTTTTGTCTTTTAATAAATTCGGACCGGGCCAGGCCCGAGCCAAAAATACGAACCCAAGGTCCAGCCCATTTTTTAAATGGACCTTTTTTTTTGTCCAAGCCCATTTTTCGAGCCTATATTTCTGCCCAAACCCTCTCACATTTCGAGCAGGCCTTCGAATCAGGCCGAGTGACCCGACCCATGATCAGGTCTAATCGCAAGTTTACAATATATAAAACTTTATATTTGTATGTGCTTATATATGCAAACTTACTATATATATATATACATCCACTACATTATAAGTTTTGTTGGATAATTTAAATATATACACCTACTACTTTATAAAGCTAAAATTATTAATCATCACATAAACACCCTTTGAAATAATGCTTTTAGCCAACAATTCATAATTTTTTTTATACAAACTCGTAATGTTTTTTATTCTATTTACTTTTATTTAAAATTTTAAAATTATTAAAAAATATGTCATGAAATTTAAACTAAGGTCCGTTTGTTTACATGTAAAAGGTTTTACGAAAAATATTTTCTACATTTTTCTGTATTTGTTTCATAGAAAATAGTTTGATCAACGGAAAATGACTTACAGGTCAAGGTAAAGTAAGCTATTTTTTCTGTAAAATGACTTACCATTTTGAAAAGCGTAAGTCATTTTCCGGAAAAGAGCTCATCTATAGATAATTTTATTTTTATATAAAAATTAACTTAAATCAAGCTTAATATTATTATATTAATAATAATTTTTATTTTTATTTTTAAAAATATTTAAAATATTACATTTTTCAATATTATTAAACATGCATATTTAATTATTTATATTTAGTCATATAATAAATTATTAATATAATAACTATAATTTATTATTTTAATAAATTATTTAATATTTTAAAATAAATTTTAAAAATAATAATTTTAAATAATATTATTCAAATATTATTGAAAATATTCAATATTAATATTTTAATAATAAATATTTATTACAATTATGTATATATTATTAATAAATGTTTTGTAGTATAAAGGTTAAAATATGTCATAAGTCTATGTACACTTCACAGATTTGTAATTTAGTTTTTGTACTTTTATTTTCAAGAATTTAGTCCCTTTACTTTTCAAATTTGAAAATCAAGTCCAATTGTTAATATCGTTAATTTTTTTTTTTTTGTCAATTTTGTTTATGTCACATTTTTAAATAAAAAATACTCACTTAGTAGTCATGTAATTAAAAAATGACGTTGTAATGAATCTGAATTTAACATAATATTTTTAAATATGAAAAAACAATGTAAAATATAAAATTATAGATAAAAATAAATTCAATTAAACAATGAAAAAAATAAGAAAATCTCAAATGTATGTTTATTTAATTGAAAACAACTTTTATGAAATATTTTTAAGAAATCTACCAAACAACAGAAAATATTTTACACAGATTCTTCCAAACACCAGAAAATATTAACTTTTCCAGAAAAATAAATCATTTTTCAGAAATCATTTTCCGAAAGTCATTTTCAGTGAAACAAACGGAACCTTATTTGTCATTTTCTTGAGTTGAGTGGGTCATGGAAAATAGAAATTAACAATTAAAAACATTATTAAAAAAAATACACTTACAATTTTCTGAAGAGAATGGTTGTCTCCTTCCTTTTATCTTTACTTTAAATTTGTGAAATCTAATCCTATTTATAATGAGTTTATTATGCTACGAATAAAAATATAATTAGAAATCAAATAAAACAACAAAATTACAATTAAAAAATACAAATTTTACAATAAACATTTACAAACCTCAACTTCAATGGAAAGAGTTTTTATTTGGAATGTTTGCTAAGAATTGAGCAAGAAACTTGAAGTTTAAATGAAAAAAATAAATAAATTTTGAGTGAAATGTTAAGAAAGCTAAAATAAAATTAGTTTAAAATTACATGTTTATGACTTAAATTTCATGACAACCCAATTAAATTAATAACAAAATTATAAATTTTATTTTATTAGTAATTTAATTTAATACATATAATAATATTTTTTTTAAAATTATTGAAGGTTAATTTATTGATTTAACTATAAATATATATAAATATATATACTAATTAAAAGTTTTTAAAACGGCCCTCTTGATTCGTGAAACCATCCGTGTAACACTCCGAATTTTGGGGTTAGAATTTTTGGGGTTTTGTGGTAAGGGTCTTGGAGATGGGCATGCTAATGTGTTTAGTCGCGTGTTTAAGTATTAGAATGGGCCTACTGGTCTGGTGGTTGAGAGAGTGGTAGTGAACCTTTCAATTTTAGGTTCAAGTCTCTAAATGTTCATTTTTAACTAATACATTTTTGTTGTTAGATATTATTTTGTAGATATTTTATTTGTTTATTTAATTTATATTTTTACTTTTTATTCTATTTTTATTTTTGTTTTTGGTACGTTCTCTTTTTTTCTCTTTTCTTTTTGGGGGTTTTATTTTCTCTCCTATTTTCTTGAATTTCTTTTGAAAACAGGTTGCTGGTGGATTTTGAAGAACCTCGCTCCTTAGTCGTTGAAACAACGTGGGATTTGAATCTTGTCTACTTTTATTTCGTGATTTTGTTGTTTCGAAAATTCTCAATTGTGCTCTAAACTATCAGTTTTGGATGTTAGTTGCTGGAAAAGGTTTGGAAAATGCAACATATCCCAACCCCCTTCTGTCATTGCAAAGGTTGGGGCTGTTACGATGTCTGGAATGGCGTTTTTTGGCTTATTCCAAAGTGGTTTCGTGGCCACTGGGGTTTCCACACAGCTGTGTGCTTTTGGGAATTAGGGTTTCCGGGCCAATTTTGGTGCCATACGGCCACGTGGCGGACTTGGGAATTTTATCATTTCTCACACGGCAGTGTCCCTCGGGCACACGGGTGTGTGAGTTTAAGGATTAGGGTTTGAGTGATTTGATGCCACATGACCGTGTGACTAATTTGAGGATTTAGAGATTCCATACGAGCATGTGTTTTTGGACACACAGCCATGTCGGGTGGGCACACGAGCGTGTGAGACCCTCACACGGTCGTGTCAGCCCTGTACTCGATTTTAGTGCAAATGGACAGAGAGTTACACGGCCTATTCCCACGGCCATGTCCCTCATTCATACGGGCGTGTGCTTCAGTCACACGACCGTGTGCCTCCCTTCACACAGGCTTTTGACCTCCCACACGGCCTAGGCATTTTCCCACACGGCCAGAGCACACGGGCGTGTGGTCCTAAGACACTTATATTGGTTTAGTGTGCCTTTCTGATCTGGGCTTCGGCCTGAGTGTATCTCTGTGACTGTCATGTGAAGTGTTTGAATCTGAATCTGTTTTGTTCAGATACGCACACGCTTGTTGTTGGTCTAAATCGCTCGATATTGTGTCTCTCGCTTCAGTGAGATCGTGAGGCATACTTACATCTGCATAAAATATTTTGGGATGGGATTGTGAAGAGAAGGGAGACTGATTCTGATCTGATTTGGTAGTTAAGCTACAAATTTGTTCAGACTCTGATTTGCAGACTACATCAGATAAAGCACATATGTCAGCCTTGCTCCATATATTTATCTGATCTGGTAGTTCAACTGCATTCTGATAAGTCATTGTTGCTGGGCAACTCGGGATGACTCTATATGGTCTGTAGGGTTAGATGGGCCTACTTGGTCCTAATTGGTGTGTTTGGTTGGATAAGCTTTAACAGCTCTTTTGGGGTGTGATCAGGGGACAGAGAGGTGTGTTGGCTAGATGGGTGGGTTTTTATTTGACTGCATACATTCGCATCTATCTGTAAATTCTGACTGAAAGATTAGTTGTCTGTGATCTGTTTGTCTGATTAGAATTTGTGTTGAGACTTCTATGTGAACCTAATGTGCTCTGATTGTTAAGCTCTGTTTGGACACTAGTTCCGGTGTGATTTCTGATTCTGTGTGTGTTTGAAATTCTGTTGCGCTTCTGATGTGAATACCCCATTTCTGTCTCTTGTTTTGTTTTGAACTCACACTGAGCTTGAGTAGCTCACCCCCTCTTAGTGTTTCCTTTTCAAGTATCTTCTTCTAAACTATGACGCTGGACTCGATGTGCGGAAGTCTCAGACAGTCTTGGAGAAAATTTAGTAGACGTTATATTTTCAGTTTCTATTTTGTCATTTAGATTTTGAACTGTAAGGTTTTATAAAGCTGTGGTACAAATTTTGAGTTAAGTTTTAATCGTTTTTATTCCGCTTACATATACATATATTATATTAACTGAAATTTTAATAACTAGTTTAAACGATTAAGTATTACAATTCGACATGAAAATTGTTTTATAAAAATTTACCTACGATCAATACGGTGATCAATGTAGCATCCGAGATTCGGTCTAAACTTCTAGGCCGGGTTTCGGGTGTTACAATCCGCCCCTGAATATTACTAAAAATATTAATATATATATTATTATACTATAGACTATAATAAAAGGTATAATATTATATGATATTATAATGTTTAATCATCGATGTATATATATAAACAATTAATATATTATATGATATAATATGATATAGCATTATATAAAATAGTAGGAAGACTAACTTTTAAATGTATGAAAAATATAGGGGCTTAGAGCATATTTCAACTATTATAATAATGAACAATAATATTTAATAATAAATAATATATAATGTACTATTATTATATATAACTATTATATTATAGATTATGATAAAAGATATAATATTACATAATATTATAATTTTAATCATTGATGCATATATAAACTATTAATATATTATAAATTATATGATATGATATAACATTATACAATATAGTAGAATGGTTAACTTTCGAATGTAGGAAAAGTATAAAAACTTAAAAGCATATTTCAATCGATATAATAAACAATAATATATAATAATTCATATATTGTATACTACTCTATAGTATGTGATATAGTATTATATAATAAAATGATATATTTTATAAGTATTATTATATTATAGATTATAATAAAAGATATAACACCGGTAATTATATGTAATTTAGTATACATTAAAATACATGTTTATAATTATAACTACCACTACATAAAATATTATTAAAAAAATTAACATCTTAGTAATATATTATTTTTTAAATTGGACTTTTAACTTTTTAAATTGTGTTTAGGTATTGAATTTAATTTCTTTTTATTTTGGACTTGAGATTTGGGTTATAATTAGTCTATTTTGAGTTTGGGCAATAATGAATTTATTATTTGGATTTGAGTTTAATATAATATATTTGAAATTGGGAATAAATATTTTAAAATATGAGTTTTAACTTTATAAATTTAATAAAAAAAGATAAAAAGTTATTCAATTGTTAATATAATATAATAATGAACAATAAAAGATATTTTTGTTAATTCATATAATATCATAAAATGATAAATTTTACATATAATAAACCTTTAATTATTTTATATAAAATAAATTTATTAAATATATATAATTTATATTTTCTATGAGACAAATTATATTATGTTGTGATAATATAAAAGTAAAATAAATTATAATATTTAAAATTTAAATATTTATAATACATAAAATTTAAAATTATCTATAAAAAAAGCCCGTCTACCTCTATCCAAGCTTCAAATTCAAAAAAAAAAAAAAAAAAAAAAAAAAAAAACCCAAGTCCCAAATACTCTGAGTCCTAAATAAACCCACCTAAATCGGTACGTTTGCCAGCTCTACCGAGGATGCCCCATTGCCCATTTGATTTTTATGTAGCTTTAGTGGTGTGTTTTCTTTGCCTTGATGCTGCCACGTGTACGGATAAAAATTACCTCTATATTATCAATTTCTTATACTAACTAATGAGGAGCCGTTGATATAGCTTACTTCATAGATTTGATCTTTATAATAAACCCAAGCCAACCGACAGACTCGCATTCCACAGAGTTACAGGGTCTTAAATCCATAATTTCCTTGCACAGGTGGTAATAAAAAAGACGGTTTTTTTTTTTTTTTTTTTTAATTCTCAACTTGTTTCCAGTTCACAAATCTAAGTCGCAAAAAGATTAAAAAACCCATTTTTATTTATTTTCCAACTCTTGCTTTAGGCTTCACTCTCTAGCATAGAAGCAAAGAGATAGGAAAAGAAGAGATAGGAAAAGAAAAGCAAAGGCAAGATATGGGTTCGGTTTCACTGAAAATTGGAGATGGAACAGCTAGATTCAAGAGAGCAACCCTTTGTTCTTCAGCTGTTAACATTCTCATGCTTTTCTCAGTTATTACAACCAATCTCTTTGCTTTATATGCCTTCACGTTTTCACCAAAACAACACTTAGACAACCCATTTCACCATCCTCACAGAAACATCTCTCTGATCTCTCAACATGTCTCTTTGATAATAAAAGAGATCGATTCTTCTCAGAGGAAGCTTGCTCAAATGGAAAAAGAGCTCCTTGGTTATGACACTCTTGATCTTTCAAGACCCAATCTTGCTACTGAGCTCAAGTTGTTTTTGCAACATCATCAGCTTCCTTTGGGGAAGGATTCCAGAACTGGGATCACTGAGATGGTGGCTTCTGTGGGACATTCTTGTGAGAAATCTGCTGATTTATTGTCCCAGTACATGAGTTACAAGGTTTCTGGACCTTGTCCTGATGACTGGAGTCTTGCTCAAAAGCTAATCTTGAAGGGATGTGAGCCTCTGCCGAGAAGGAGGTGCTTTGCCAAGACTGTTCCTAAGCCAGGTCTTACTTCTTTACCTGTTTCTCTTTGGAAACCTGTTAGTGATAAGATCGTTACTTGGAGTGGTCTTGGTTGCAAGAATTTCAACTGTTTGAATAGTAAAAAATTGGGTAGGGATTGTGTTGGTTGCTTTAATTTGACTAACGGATATGAGACTCAAAAATATGTCAAGGCTAGAAGCAAGAATGATTTTGTTATGGATGATGTGTTAGCTCTGGGGAGTGGTGGGATTAGAATTGGGTTTGATATTGGAGGTGGGTCTGGGACTTTTGCTGCTAGAATGGCTGAGAGGAATGTGACTGTGATTACTAACACCTTGAATGTTGATGCACCACATAGTGAATTCATTGCTGCAAGAGGCCTTTTCCCTTTGTTTTTGAGCTTGGACCATAGGTTCCCTTTTTATGATAATGTGTTTGATTTGGTTCATGCCACAAGTGGGTTAGATGTTGAAGGTAAGCCAGAAAAATTGGAGTTCTTGATGTTTGATTTAGATCGTATATTAAGGGCAGGTGGCTTATTTTGGTTAGATAATTTTTATTGTTCTGATGATGAAAAGAAGAGAGCTTTAACTCGTTTGATAGAAAGATTTGGGTACAAGAAGCTGAAATGGGTTGTGGGAGAGAAAACTGATGCTACTGGCTCTGGAAAACCTCAAGTTTATCTATCTGCTGTTCTACAGAAGCCTGTAAGAATCTAATGACCCAAGATTTCCTGGAAAAAGGTGGATGTTGGAAATTTTTGTTCAGATTTCTACCTTCATCCACACAATTTGTGCAAATCCATTTATTCTAAGGTGGAATAAAGCTGCAATTGTTTCCTTTCCTGACTTGCAATGGCCTCTCTTCTGTAATCTAAATCCTTTTTCCCCGTAAAATCTCAGTACTTTAGCTCATTTTTGTTATTATTAAGAAAAGAACTATTGGGAAATGGAATTTTCATATTGTATTCTTGAAGTTGTTTTTATGATATTCATATGATATTTAGTTGTATCTGAATGCTTGAATTTCATGATTCCAACTGTATGCTTGAATCTCAATCTTAAGGATATAATGGATATATATATTATATCTCATCACTCATCACCATAGCTCAGGTTCTGATTAGTACAACCATTTGATGAAAGTTCATTTCCTGCTGAAAAATGTAAATTTAATATCCGTACATCACATTTCCATCTCTACAAAGGCTTACAGAGATACTAATTGAATGCAAACTCCACCGCCATTCTCAATCTCCAAATAAACAATGGAGATTTGTCGGGTAAATCCCGAACCACGATGATAACTCAGCTTGGTGGATTCTTTAAGTATTTGCATTGGAACCATCTGAGTTAGAGCCATTGATGCCTTGCACTGTGGCAGCACTGTTGAGAAGCTTCATTCCTTCTTCACTCATCTGTTGTACTTCTGTAGGGGATAGAATTCGGATGCAACGAACACACCCGACAAATTCCCTGCAGAGATACCAAACCACACCCATTAGAAGGTGAATGCTAACGTCACAAGATTGCTAACCAAGAAATATAGACAGGTTGCAGATAAACTTACTCCCAAGGATCGTCTCCAACGAGAAGAACATCATTCTCATAATCCACATACACCAATTTCCAGCCTGAACCTCTGGGATCATCCAGCAGACCCTTGAGTCCAAACATGCATTCTATTGCAGAGATTAGTTCATCATAATTCTTAAAACTCGTGACATCAATCGACCTTCCTACAGATCCTGCCTTCTGAACCTGTCAGCAAGGAACCAATTAGAGTTATAACTACGCAATCTGCACATAACTCTACTTTGATGCCTCAAGAATTTTCATATCCAGAAGAATCTAAATTGAGATTATAATACCTTTGTATATGTTCTAACGCGTGGAGCTGTTTGCTTCCAGGAATTGTTTTGCAGAAGGCCACTGTCATCAAAATCGATATTGCCACCAGAGCTGTCAGGCAAGTCTTGTCGAGAGAAAGCCTGAGAATCTGCAAGGCTAGCAGAGGTAATCTGAGACTGAACATCCTGACAAGAACTAAAGTTCCCAACCAAACAATCTGAAGGGTTTTGAAAATCAGCATCTTTCAATGAGCAAAACTCATCTAGAATTGCACTGGAAACAAAAGGATCAATCACGGTGCTGCAACCATTGCTAACATCAATGTTAAGACAGCTACTATATATCCCACTTTGATTGTTGCTGTCATCAGACAAATCCCTCACCCCACCAGAATTAAGACTACATGGATCTTGCTGAGTGAATGAAGCAAATTGGTCTGCTTGGGATGAAACTCTGCAATTATTCAGCTTTGGATCCCATATTTCCTCACCCACCGTAGTTAACGAATCATCAGTTTCAACTGGAAAGACAGCTGAAGAGTCCTGTAACCCAACCATTGGTATCGGACCAGGTGATTTGTATGCCCCAGAAAGAGGTTGGCAAGAAGAAAGATTTGACGTCCACTCATCGGTGTCTGAGAAAGGAAGAAAGCTGTTTAAAGTACTAATATCAGCTTGGGATACAAGCATTTGATGAGCTTGGAGGACTGATGAATCCAACTGTGACTGAATCGACCAGGGATTATTTTGCACTTGGAGTGGAATCTGGGGCTGGGTAGGGAAAGAAAGTTGGTTCGACATAGTTGTGTTTACAGTACTTGCCACCAATTTTTCCTCATTGCATTCCGATGTCGAAGTCAGCTGCTCGGCTGAATGCTTTGATTCCAACTTTAATTTTTCATTAGTGCTCCCAGTCCCAGCTTGTGTTAGAATATTTGCAGGATGTGGGTTCCCATTAGCATTGATTTTGGACATATTTGAAGTTATGGGATCAGGTTGGTCAGGGACTGGGTGGGAAAGATTTTGGTTCTCTATCAACATATTTTCTGACTGGATAACCTGGGGTTTTGGGTGGCTTTTAGACTGCAAGTTCTTCATTTCTTCTAATGGAGGTATCTTTACATCAGCGATTTGTTGCAAGGGGGAAGCAAAAATTCCAGGATGGTTAACAAGCTGAGGCTTCAACATCATCTTCATCAATTGTTCGGAACATAAATTCGACATTGAATAGGGAAGATTCCCATTTCCATTTTCAGGAAACTGGAGTAGGGGCCTTTTCATCAAGCTTCCCCATTCACATTCTGCTCCTATGAGCATAGAAAACAACAGCCACAAACATAAGCATCTAAAAATGCTGCCCGCCACTGAATAATCACACACAGAAGCTTACCTGAAAATCCAGGATACAATGGTCGCTTCAGACTTGAAGTTAACGAAGGAAAAATAAAGAGGCTTTCAGGAGTTTCGATTTCCCATGCGCTCACCCTATTTTGTTTATCATTACATCCAGGTTCATCCCATTCAACCTGTTCCCGGAACAAAACAAGAAGTTCCATGTTTAAACCAACCAGCAACCAAAGCTCTACTACTCAAACAATATTCAGTTCGATGAAAAAAGCAAACCTGAAGGTTTCGCCACTTCGAGCCAGGCCATCTTAGAGGATCCAAGTCACTAATACCAACTATTGTACCCATATATCTGTACAAATTTGAGAAACATTAAAAGATATATGTCGTTCTCCTCAAACACACATCACAGTAGAGAAAACAGAAATTTTCTTCCCAAGCAGAACAATCTTTACAACAATTATATCATCTAACATATGTCAAAAAACAATATGAAACTCGCCAATCATAAGTAATGCCTTGACCCTGCAATGTTGATGGGATGAAAAATTTAGTAACTTACCTACGTTTCCCGGACTCCTCCGTTTCGAACATCATTCCAAACCTCATACCGACTGAGACTTGAGACCCATATACAGATTTACGGTATCTAGGCAACGGGATGACAAATTCTGAAGGGCATGCTCTACAAAAAGCAGAGAGGAGATAACATTGTCACGAAATGGATAAAGGAACCGCAAGGGGAGAAAGAGGTGGTATATGAATGTTTTCGCACACCTTGGATTGTAGAAAATTGTGAATGGACTTCTATTGGCAGCAGCATGAGCGGCGGCAGCAAGGACACCAATGTGCATACTATCAGCAGATAGAACAGATGATGGCAATGTGGTTTGTTGACGATTAGCACGCCTTACACCCACCAATAACTGTGATTTCTCATCCCTTGCAACAATAAGATATAATCATGAATTCAGCAGGTAAAAATATCTTGCACCAAACACATGCCAGTATGTGACCATAGCATACCTGATAAAGAGAACGGAATCACCAGCTCTAAGTCTTTTTGATCCTACAAACAAACTCCACCCTGTAGTAAGAAGGTGTCGCTTCGGCTGCCCTGTATAAAACATCATATATTATACTCAAGATCATGTTCCCACCGTCAACATATATTTTTATACATAACAATTCTGCTTTACAATGAGAACTAGCAATAAAAACCGATCTTGCCAGTTTTCCTTTTAAACAGATGCCATGGTTGTAGTTGATGAATTATATCAGTCGTTGACGCAGAAGGTAAATAAACAAAAGAACACTTACCACGGTATATATGACGAAACGTCCAGGTGTTATCATGCAAATCTCTCACAACAAGCTCTTGCGTTGGAGGTTGCATGGAATAATCCTAAAAAACAGTAATATGAATAGTAATGTCCCCGAATGATCATGCATACTTGCAATGCTTTGATCAACCAATTAGAACCTTACCAATGAAGGAAAGAGCTTCTCAGCTGCTCTACGTGGCACTGAAAAACCACCGTGTGTACTTGTATCACTTGCAGTCAAAGTTTTGCAGAAAAATTCATTAGGATGCTTGCTCAGCTTCAATCCAAAGTCTGGTATAGGGAACACATCTTTTTCCTAATCAAAGCAAAATTTTATAAATGAGAACCTTGCACATTGTTATAATGTCAAAAATGGATTTTTTCTCTTCTTTTTATCACTTCTGAAAATATAGTAAATTCATAACAGTTTGGAGATGCATATTTATTCAACTAGTGAAGCTTACAGAGTTCACTGGTTGAAGACTCATTTGGGCATATATTTCATCGGTGTCTCTGTCTGCCTGTCAAAGATTACAAAGAAGAAACATCAGTGTTTATTTTGGAAAGGATATACATGGCAGGAGCATAAAAATGACTCACATGTAATGTAACGTTATGAACTTGGCACATTAACTGAGATGGAAGATTTGGGTAGTTGGGAATTTGAGAAGTCGCCATTCTTTTAGTGGACACTGCTACCTGCTCAAAAGAATAAAGCCCTCATTAGTCCTTTGGTTCTTCATTAAATACAAAATAGAATTCACTGAAAGGCTGTAATGTATTTTTGGGATTTTAGTACAGTTTTTTTATCAGATATTATAAGACCACACTCTAATGGTTAGGCTGCTATCAAAGTGATATATTGGCTCAAACTCCTGCCAAGTTTCAGTCAAAGATGTGAAAATGCAACTCATACACTGCAATATCTTCATGCAATGAATTAAAACACCAAAAATACGCAAAAATAAGAGAAAGTAAAGCAGGTTGTGAAGAATGTTTAGCAGTCATCAGTCTAAGGTCTCATTATGTTAGTGCTAAAGAATGCTACAAAATAAACAAGGCAAAAATGTACGAAAAAGAAGAAAGGCTGGGAGATAAGTCAAAGGGGGAGAATAAGAAGGCAAATATCAAGTGTGAGAAATAAATGCAAACCTGTTCGCTATGTCCTTGAGGAAAGTAATACACAAGACTTCCCACCTGAGGCAAGGAAACAAGTGGACCAGCACAGGCATGCCATAACTCGGAATTTATAGCCTTACGGGTACCTGAGATCAGTCAGGAAACAAATCCATCACACATGCTTTCACAGAGATTACCTATTACGCTTTTGTAGACTTAAATTAATCGCCATTAATACCCAGTATTAATGACTTAACATCTCTCATTGTAAGCTTCTATGTTGAAGAAAGCAACGTCAATGGTTCTTTCAAATCATTAGCAACATGAACCTTTGAGATATCGAATGAAAACTGAAAGGAAAAGATTAAAGAACACATTCGTGAAAAAAACTAAACCAACAAAGGACGAACCAGATTGATCTTGCATTTCTTTCAATAGCTTCATTTCCTCAAGCAGAGTGGACTGTGCACCTACATTAACCAAACATCCTTGTTTGATCTTCTCTTCAACGACAGAACCCATCTTACTAAAACAATTCTTCCTTTTTTAGACTCTTTTACCATACACACCAACCATACGAACTCAACGCAAAGACCCCACCTTTACATCTTCGTTTGAAAAACTAAAGAAAAACAGACCCTGGACTTCCAAAAAGAGAAGAAACAAATTCCCATTCCCATTCCCATTGCTCCACCGAGTCTGAGTCCCACCCAAGCAAAATCACGTATTGTATCTTTTACAGATGGACAATTTAGCAAAGGGAAAAAGGAATATGATGAAACTCTACGGAAAAAGAAAAGGCCCGATTGGTCAGAAAAGAGAACCTTTTAGCCCCTCTCTCACCCTCAACAACAACAAGAACAGGCAACAGCAGAACCAAAGTCCAAAATCAAGGAACAAAAACCTGCAAAGAAAAGGCAACAAACACTGGAAAGAAAGATCTTTTCTTATGTGGGCCTTTTGATATGACCAAAAAAAAAAAAAACACCTCCCCCTTCAGTTAGCAGCATCAAAGCACGCCGACCATAGCATTTGAGTAGCTTCTCTCTCTCTCTCTCTCTCTCTCTCTCTCTCTCAAAAGATAAAGACCTTTCAATGAAACCCCACCATCCTCATCATCACTTTGATTCCTCCCCTCTACTCCATCATCATAAAATTAACAAAACCCATAGCTTAAAACTTGTAAATTTTCAATTATTTCCTCTCTTTATAATACCAAAAAGAAAATGAATAAGTTGCTTGAAACTAGGAAGAGTGTGCATGCTCTTATCCTGCGCACACACTTTCTATATAGGTGTGATTCCGTTGCAGCTTTAAACTCCAAACCAATACATTCTATTTATTAATATACAATAAATAAAATTACTAAAAGGAAAATTAATAAAGAAAAGTCGAAAAAACAGAGCAAAAGCTAACAGAACACGAAACAGTACGCAGTGCATACAGCAAAAGAGAAAATAATAATTAAGATTTTCTTGTTTTTTTTTTTTTTCAAAGGAGGGAGAGAGGCGCGTAGAAAAATGAACAATACCTACGTGGTAAACTTGATGACGTGGACAACAAGGATTGGTTGCGTTTTCTATATTTTATTTTTTATATATTAATTTATAATAAACAAAGAGTAATAAATAGAAAAAGCATAGCTTTGATGTACTTTTTTTTCTCTGTGTATGATATTTGACCGATCGTCGTCACGCGTGCGGTCCACGACAAAACTAAGTGAGGAAAGTGGGGCAATTTACATCTGACACGTGTTGCCTTATTTTTCTTACTCCACTGTCACGGCGCCGTTTCTTCTTTTCACGTCACATACTATTACTCTATTCCAACTTGCCAAGGTAGGGTTTTTTATTCTTTTTAAATTTTTTTTGGCAAATAATTTATTTTATATACTGCATTTATTGAAATAACTTAATATTTTATGTTTTTTGTAAATAAGTATCTTATATGTTTTTGTGGGTAAATTTGAGGTATATGCCAATTTTATAAAATATTTAAGGTTTTAGATCTATTTTTTAGATATTTAAAAAAATAGATCGATTTTAGTGAGAAAAATATAAATGTATCCTTCTATTTTTCTCTCTAGATTTTTTTTTTTGGTTGGATGTTGAATATTTGGAGAGAGATTTATTTGTGTTTAAGGTTGACATTGTGATAGTTTTAATGTATTTGAGTTCACAGTGATACAATAGTGTTCGGAGACCCACACTTTTTATCTACCATGTCGGGATGAAACCATCACCTTAGAAGCTCATCTCATTGCAACTCAAGCTCTCAGTTCACAATGCTTATACGATCACAGGTTGAAATATAACTAGGACTCCTAATTGACGGTGGTTATACAGTCACAGGTTCAAGTTTCATGATATCAAAAGAGGATGTTTTATAAACCCTATACATAAATTTGAAACCATAATCCTAGGGAAAAACAAAGGGGCTTTGCAGCATAATGAACTTATTCTTTTTAACCATATCCACCAAAAGTAGTATCCTTAATGTAATTGTCTGAAATCTGTAACAGAGTTGGATGCAAGAGGACTTTCAAGAAAAGAGTGATTATAGTGGTCGAGAGAAGCTAAAACACTAGTCGAGGTAGTAGTAGTTGTAGTTATTAATGAGTTCTTTAACCACAACAATAGTTTTCGGCTCGAAAAGACTTTCAACTTTTTTCCACCATCACTCCTCCCCTTAAAAGTCCTATTACCCTCAACTAGAGGTGTACATGGGCCGAGCGGCCCGGCCGAAATGTGGGAGAGTTTGGGCAAAAATATAGGCCCTAAAAATGGGCTTGGACAAAAAAATAAGGCCCGTTTAAAAAATGGGCCGGGCTCGGGTAAGGCATTTTACTATTATTTTTTTAATATTATTTTCTTATTGTTTTTCTCCTTATTTTGCTACCATTTTACTATTATGTTTCTATTATTTTGTTGTTATCGTTTAGATATTATATAAAACTTATTTTATTATTAATTTTGTTATTATTTTAAAGATATTTGTTAATTTTGTTATTATTTTAAAGGCATTTGCTTGTTAAGTTGCATCTATTTTAGTGTTATTTAAGTCTACATATTTTTTAAAATTTATTTTCAATTTATTGAAAAATATTTATTTTGATTTTTTTAGTATTTTTAATGTATTATATATATTTAAAAATTATATAAAATAATATAAAAATTAATACGGGCGGGCCGGGTCAGGCCCGGGTTTTAGCATTTTTATATGGGCCGGGTTTGGGAAAAATTTTAGGCCCATTTTTTGGGCCCGGCCCGAGCCCAATGAACGGGCCTAAATTTTTTGTTGGGCCTGGCCTGAACTCGGCCCGGCCCATGTACACCTCTACTGTCAACTCTGTCATAAGTTTTGAACAATGAGGTTAAGGATACTACTTTGGTGGATATAGAGAAAAAGAATAAGTTGATTATACTAGAAAGCCCCTTTGTTTTTCCCTATGATTATGGTCTTAAACTTATGTCGAGGTTTATAAAGCATCCTCTTCTAGTGGCATGAAACTTGAACTCGTGATCGTATAACCATCATCAACTATGTCCCGAGTTATACAACAACCTGTGACTGCATAATCACCACCAACTAGGAGTTATAATTATACTTCAACCCGTGAACATATAACCACCGTGAACTAGAGCCTGAGTTGCAATGCGATGAGCTTCTAAGGTGATGGTTTGATCCCCACAGCGCAGATGAAATGTGGGGTCTTTAAGTGCCACTGCATCACCATTAACTCAAACACACCTTAAAATTATCACACTATCTCCCTCAAATGAAAACACAAATAAATCTTTCTGTCCAAATATTTCAACATTCAACTAAAAAACAATAATTTAAGAAAGAATTTTTTATTTTGTAAGGGACACTGGCAAAGAGAGTTGATGGAGTAGGGGAAGCAAAACCCCACTTTATATAGGAACCTAGAGGCGAAATTTTGAAAAAAAAAAAACAATAGAAGCACAATTTGAAAATTATCCCAGGATGTCTAACAATTATCTCGGGATTCCTGAGTTTTGAAATTTTTTCACGGGTTAGGGTTGAAAATTAAAGGGAAGAAAATGCGCCCTGCAAGTCGTGTTTTCAGTTGAGGTGGCAGAATGTTCTCTGAAAACGCACCCTATAGGATGCGCTTTCAACCTGTATGGCAACCAAGTCAGTTGAAAATGCGTCTTACAAGGCGCGATTTCAGAGAACATTTTGTCATCTCAGTTGCAGGACACATTTTCTTCCCTCCCATTTTCAACCCTAACCCGTCAAAAATTCCCAAAACCGTAACCTTAACCTTAAACTAGATATTCTCGAGTAAAGAATCCCAAATAAAATTCAGACATCACATCCCAATTTTTTTTAAGAATGCTTCTAGCAAGATGTGTTTTTTAAAAACTACTCAAGCTTGTCATTTCCAATCTTTTTTAACATTTTGAAGTTATGTTTGATATCCAGGGGCAGTATTTGCTATAAAATGATCCTTCATTCTATTAGATGACTTCCATACTAAAATTTCGAGCAGATTGTTTTCATAATGAGATTTACATAAGGAGAAGATTGTTTATATTAAAAACTTAAATTTCAAAAATCGACCCAACAAAATAAATTAGTTCAAGTAAGTTTCGTTGTTGTTTTTAGATAATTCGTACTATTTTCTTTCTACGTAATGTTTTCTTTTTAAACATGTGAAACAAGTTCTTTAGTTAAAGATGAGTAGACGAATTAGAATCATTATTTATTACCACAGTCAAATTTGTGACACTGAAATTGGAGTGCGTAATGCGTGACAGTAGATGTTCGTGGAAAATAATGGCATTTGTGAGAAAAAATAGGGTTATGGGCAATTAAAAAATATAACGCTTCACATACTTGTGTTGTTGCAGGATGTCATATGATTATTCGAGATTGCATTCTGACTTGAACTCTGACATTGTCTTACTTATTTTGAAATACTCGTGTTGTTGCAGGTATTATATAGGATCATCCCAAATTAGATTTTAACATGATCTCTAACATTATATTGCATATGGTGAAAGTGAGTCCTAGGACTCTCGTGCTGATTTTGATTACCAATATACGTAGTCAATACGATTACATTGTGTCATACTATAAGGCATGGGTCACAAAACAAAAGGTTATGGAAAATATACATAATGGGTGGGATAAATCAGATAATGATATGTGACAATGGTGTTAGGTACTGAATCAGTACGTCCAGGTTCCATAACCGATCTGCAAAAGGAGCCTGCGTATTTCCACGACTATTTGGCCTAGGGGCAAAGAGTTTTCCATCATTTTTTTGGGACATTCAAGCAATGCATTGTAGCATTTTTGTACTATAAGCCATTAGTACAAATTGGCGACACGTTCATGTATAGAAAATATGAACATCAGTTGTTGTTGGTTGTTACATAAGACGGTAATAAAAAAATCCTACCAATAGCTTTTGCAATAACGCTAAGAAAATTCACAGATGATTGGGGCTTCTTCTTGATTAACTTGAGAAGGTATGTTGTGTCGTAACTCGATATATGTATCATTTTCGATAGGGGACCAGAATACAGGCCGCAATTGAATAACGTAGAAGCCTCTAGGACCATACACACTATAAGTATTGTATACGGCATATATGGTCTAACTACATGGGTCGATATTAATCAAATGCTAAGCGACAAGTTATTAACATGGGTATATAGTTGCCACTATTTCCTATATCATTCTTTAACATATATAATGTTTGCATTCATGGATATACTTTTTATTTTCTTTGATAGGGTGAGCTCGTCCAACATTGTTTCCATAAAATAAGAGAGAACTTGTGGGCTATAACGAACTCAATGTGAGATACCTCAATGGGATACCTAAGGAGTAGTGGACTCAATCGTATGATGGAGGTCTACGATACAAACACATGATAATGAATCTAGCGAAATGCATAACTTCTAAATTGAACGGAATGCTTATTTTCCTACAACCTCGATGGTCAAAGAAAAATATTTCGACTTAGCAGCCTTATTTTCAAAGTGTGCAGAAAAATATGTTGGACAGATAATGGGCGGTCATGTTTGGTACAAGGATATGATGAAAGAAATTAGATAAAATGCAGAAAGAGTGAACTCTATGTCTGCAATGTGTCACTCTCGTCCAAATTAAATATTTCAGGTTATAGAGTTCCATAGACCTGATGAAGGTATTATCGAGGGATCGTACCATGTATACTTAAAATGAAGGACCTACAATTGTGAGAGATTTCAAGCACCTTGTTTTCCATACGCACATGCAATTGCTAGACGTGCCTCGACACATCTGGATTGCATAAGCTATGTTGATGAAGTGTACAAACTAAAACACATATATAAAGTTTGGAAAACTGAATTCCCACCGACCTCAAATGAAATTATGTGGTCGCATGTATTGAGCACTCCATTCGAGATGGTGCTGAATATTTTGTTGCATTGCAAGCTACAAGGTCGATCAAATTCTACTCAAATACGTGACAATATGGATATTCGGGAAACGACAGACTAACCAAGGTTATGCACTTATTGTAGGAACCGAAGGCATACTAAGCCAATATGTCTACACTTGGAGGAAACATTCAGGACAATACCTAATTAACATTTTTTTTATAAACATACAAAAGAAGAGACAAACAAATAAGCAATTTGTTCATTTCTTTATTGCTTCTCATTTTTTGATAAATTGTAAATATTGATATATTATTAATGTAAAATACAGTAGAATACAATATAAACATTTTTTTTTTACTTTTGCATAGATTGTAAATAAATAAGTATACATTACCAATATGTAAATTACAGTAGAATACAATAGCCCAAAATTTTAATTTTTTTTCTTAGATTGTAAATAAGTATATTATTGATGTAAATTACAATAAATCAATTTTTTTTGTATAATCGAAATAAGTACATTATGAATGGAAAAATGTAATACAATACAAATTAAAAGTTAAGAAAGTAAATGATGATTTACATGATAAAATTTTTTAAAAAATCATTGGCATCGCCGGGCTGAATGTGTGCCATAACCTGGTGGGTGTCGGTTGCGAGGAGGGCTTCTTTGTAGTTGGGGTTCCTCATCTTCGTCATCTTCATCTTCATCTTCACCTTGACCTTCATCTTCATCTTCTTTATGTTCTTCCTTGCTTGAGTGTTGTGTCATCTTAGGTTGCCATCGTCTATTGTCCATTTGAGTAACAAGTGGTTACGAAGTGAGCCGCATTGATAGAACAATGACATAGAGGGCATTTGTGACACTTTGGCGAATAAGTGTATGGTGTCACATAACCCGATTGTGGATAAAATGTTGGAATTGTTAGAAATGGCAGATACGTCGGTGTTGTTGTCAACATTGACACTCCATATGGTGCTGGGAATAGATGTGGTGCAACAAATACACCTGTAGAAGGTTTTGATAATGGTACGGCGGTGCATAATGTGGTGCTTGTGTATAAAAAAAATGGGGTTAATAAAAGCACCATAATAATATGAACCATACTGACTGGGAGGTGATGTAGCCATCGATGTCACTTGTAGGTTTGGAGCTGATGATGACTCCATCAAAGCATGCACTCTCAACCTAGGATTCATGTGGGGTCGTTTTGGCCTCCTACAATGATGTTGCTTAGTCTTTTTCTTCTCTGACTTCGACAGTAGATATGGCTTACTGTGATATCTAAACCATGTCATGTACTCCGGAGAGGTCATCAATTCTGGTGCGAGAATTGGTTCACACATAGGTATGAATTTGCACTTATGCTCCTAAATGTAGATATATTTCTCGTGAAATTTTGCCCAATCTTCGTCGATTTTCCCCTACAAGTTGACCTTGTGCAGTTCTTCGATGTCCTGAGGTGATAGTGGAATATTTTTCCTAAAATCAAATTGACGCATCACTTGGTCAGGTTTGTGCATCTCTACTGTCACGAAAACTATCAATGACATCTTCACGTGCCACATATTGCAACTAGTTGAAAATTCAATCGGGATGCATTTTTTAATTCTTGGATCAGTGTACGACATTCATTCAAATTGTAGTGCGAAATTATAAATTTTATTATCTACCTAATACTAAATTTCAAACCCTTATATAAATATTATATAATTTAAAAATTCAAAAAAATAACATCGACTTCTGATTATTGATCTAACAGTAACTGGATATCTTCGAGCTCGACCGCTATACTAACATGACTCACCTTATTATTCCACCTATTTAAATAATATATTATTTAAAAATATATAAAAAAAATATTATGATAACTATTTTACCTTATTATGAGTGAGAAAGAATAAGGGGTGTTTACTCAGGGACGTTAAAATGGTAACAGATACCATGCCCATGACTGTAGAAGGAGTATGCAACCACCGATTTTAATTTTTTGTGGTTGCGTCACCCAACACATCTCTCGATTCAATGTGACCAACACATCTGATCCCTAACTGAGTCATCCCACTTCTCTCAAGTTGACAATTTGTAGTAGTCACCTTAAATGTACCAGACTTCAAGATTTATCGAGCATTAGAAGACCCTCGATTAAACCTTAAGATAAATGTTTGGGCGTATAGTTCTCTTTCAATGGCATTCGCTGAGTTGTTGATATAATTGAAAATTTCTTCCAACCATTTCACCTCTATCCGACTACCAAAAAACTTGTCCGACACCTTGCCTAATAGTTGCTCAGAAATTGCGCTTTAATCGCCAACGACAATTGCCGCCGTAATAGATGGTCCATCCACCGATAAACCAAGTTGTAAAGTTACATCATTGAGTGTAATTGTACACTCATCGCATGAAAGATGAAATGTGTGTGTCTCAAGTCTTCATCTTTCCACCAAAGCGCTGATAAGTGTGGGATCCAATTTAGTCCCCTTGAGCATAAGAGACACGTGCAAGAATCCCGTCTCTAGCAAGTGTTGTTCAATAACACGAGGTACTCTCGTAGTTAAATTATGTATGTATGTTTCTAAAATTCGATCTTCGGCTTGACTATATGAACCTAAAAAATTATAAAATTAATAATGTTAACAACTTAATAATGAACTTAATTAAAATTAAAAAAATAATAATATTTTCTTACTATTTGCAATTGGATGTTGGATATGTGCATCTCATCAAAATGAATAAGCAAATTGCCATTATAAAATCAATTAAAAACAAATAAATTATGAAATATAAAATTAAAACAACACGATTTTGAGAGAAATTGAATGAAAATTTGAGAACTAAAAAAATTGAGAGAACGGATGAACTGAGAGAATTGAGAGAATTAGGAGAATGAGATTTGAATGCAAAAGGATAAAAATGGCTTGGGTTTATAGAGCAAATAAACTAGCCGTTGGAAAAAATACCGTTGAGAAAAATGCTCCCCCAAGGACGTGTTTTAGCCCGTGTTTTTTTTTTAAAAAAACTATTCTCGAATTTTTTAAAAATTTACGAGAATAAACCTTTATAAAGGCTCAAAGTGACAACACCATTTTTTTTAAGGTGTCATCAATTAATAAGGAAATATAACTTACAAATGAAATCTTTATATAGACCCAAAGTCACATTTTCCTTGTTTTCTTGAGCAAAGTAAGATATGAGATATGTGTATATATAGACTCATGAACAGTTTTGCAGCTTGTTCCTAACACAATCTGGGATTCCTTCCTCTTTTAACTAACAACATGAGATGAAAGACTACATTCTATTGGATTTTTTTACTTAGAGTTTAAATTTTTTTACAAAAAGTTAACATTTGTTACATTATAAATAAACTTTTAAACTCTATAAGTAAAAAAAATATAAAATATAAAATGAGTATGGTAAAATATTAAAAAAAATAAATATTTAAAAAATTACTAATAGTTGAGTGATCATTTTGTAAGTTTTTATAATTCGATAGCTAAAAAATATAGTTAAGTGACTACTAATGTAATTTAATCTAGATATAAAATAGGAAAAATAATTATTATATTTTATGTATATTATATATTTCTATAAAAAAAACTAATTTTGACATAATTATATACTATGTTTAAATAGATTATCTATCTAGTCAAAATATATTTGAAATATATTTATCAGCATTCATTAGGTGATGAAAATTAAATTAAATTTGAATTAAAAATTAATTAGTATAGTAAAATATTAAAAATAAATAAATATTTAAAAATATATATCAATTTTTTAAAATTACAAAAAAATACTATTTGAGTACCAAATACTCACTATTTATTTATTAATCAAACATTCATAATATAAAATAAAATAAATAATAAAGAATTAAAAGTATAACTTCTAAATTTAAATAATGGAAAATTATTTTAAAAATTAGAATTGCATTGATATTAACTTCAAACATTTAAAATCGAATAGAAGATTATTGCATGTACAAGTTTCATATGTGCAATTTGTTCTCTTTTCTTAATAGTTCTTTTGTATATGTTAACAATTCTAAAATACAAACAAGATTAAAGATCTCAAAAGATAATTTTATAATATAAGAAAATGTTAACAAAATATAAAAAAAATTGTTTTGTAAAAAAAAATTAAATATAGTGTAGCTTTTAATCTCATGTTGTTAGTTAAAAGAAGAAGGAATCCCACATTGTTTAGGAACAAGCTACAGAACTATTCATGAGTCTATATATACAAATATCTCATATCCCACTTTGCTCAAGAAAACAAGGGAAATGAGACTTTGGGCCAATATAAAGATTTCCTTTGTAAGTTATATTTCATTATTAATTGATGACACCTTAAAAAAATGGTGTTGTCACTTTGAGGCTTTATAAAGGTTTATTCTCGTAAATTTTTAAAAAATTCGAGAATAAATTTTTTTATAAAAAAACAGGGGCTAAAGCGTATCCACGAGGGAGTGTTTTTGCAACATCAGCAAAGCGCGCCCTCAAGGACGCGTTTTTGGCTGATGTGGCAGAAAGTGCTCCCTCGTCGACACCGTTTTTGGCTGATGTGGCAGAACTATTCATGAGTCTATATATACAAATATCTCATATCCCACTTTGCTCAAGAAAACAAGGGAAATGAGACTTTGGGTCAATATAAAGATTTCCTTTGTAAGTTATATTTCATTGTTAATTGATGACACCTTAAAAAAATGGTGTTGTCACTTTGAGCCTTTATAAAGGTTTATTCTCGTAAATTTTTTAAAAATTCGAGAATAATTTTTTTTATAAAAAAACAGGGGCTAAAGCGTATTAGGTCAATATAAAGATTTCCTTTGTAAGTTATATTTCATTGTTAATTGATGACACCTTAAAAATATAGTGTTGTCACTTTGAGCCTTTATAAAGGTTTATTCTCGTAAATTTTTTAAAAATTCGAGAATAATTTTTTTATAAAAAAAGGGGGGCTAAAGCGTATCCACGAGGGAGTGTTTTTGCCACATCAGCAAAGCGCGCCCTCAAGGACGCGTTTTTGGCTGATGTGGCAGAAAGTGCTCCCTCGTGGACACCCTTTTCTGTTCATCCCCCCAAAACGCGCTAACGTGGACGAGTTTTGGGGGGAAATGGCCTTTTTTCATAAATAATTAAATTTTCGGCCCATTTCCATAATTTTTTTAATTTTAGTATATTTTAGTAAATTGCCCCTTTATATTGGTAAAATTTAGCCTTTGAAATATTGGTGTCCTAAATTTATATAGATAAAAGTATTTATAAGTTTATCATTATTATTAAATATATTAATTCTTGTATAATTAAAAATAATCAAATAAACATTTATTTAAATAATAATAATTTCATTCTGTCACATAATTAATATTTATTTTAAAAGGATTTGGAAAATACTTTTTTTTTTCATTTTCAGTTCAAAATATTAACCATGTTAACATTAAATGACATTTTTAAAAGCTAGATATTAATTCTATTGAAATTTAGATTTATTTAATTCTATTTAATAGTATAAAAATTAATTTAATTCATTTAATAATAAAAGAATTAATTTAATCTAATTCTTATAATAGAGAAACCTGCCAAGCACATATACGTATAATTTTTTTTTCTAGATTTATTTTTATAAATTTTATGTAAAAATATAAAAATAAAATCCTAATATTAATTTTTAAAATAATTACATCTGGTTAATTCATAATTCAAATTCTATCAAATATTTAAATATGGCGTAGATAATTAGATTTTAAAACACTCTTAACTATTACTCTAATTAGATTAATTTTTAATATTAGCATAAGTAATCATTTGAATTATCAACTACAATATATTAACACATTTAGAAGACTCCATTTATATCAATGTATTATATCCTTTCATAATTTTTTATACAATTGACTTTTGACAATTCAACTACTAAATTTATTAAAATATTTGTACTTGTAATGTATGTAAAAATTTAAATTAATCTAATATCTCTATCATATTGATTTAAAATATTGTCAATATTATAAAGGTAAAATTACACTTTGACCCCCTAAAAATGATAAAATTTTTTATTTAATCATTTTAAAATTATATTTTTACTATCATAAAAATTACAATTTAATTTCGACCTCTCTAAAAAAAATTCCTGGTTTCGCCCCTGATACATATATATATATTTATCAATTGAAAGTTTTTAACATAAAACAAATAGTTAGAACTTTTTAATTTACGCCAAACTTGACATGCATGATCAACATGAAATGATATAATAGAAAGAAATTTTAACAATCTAACCGTTAAATTTCATATTCCATTCATATAGATCATCCATGTCAAATTTATATAAATTGAAAATTTCTAACTATTTATTTTATGTAAAATAAATTAAATCATTCAATAAATATTAATATATATATAGTATTTTAGATCGATATAATAAATATATCAGATCGGTTAAAAAATTTACACACATAAAAATTACAATTGTATTAATAAAATCCACAATTAAGATGTTAAAATATTAATAGTAAAAAGAAAAAAGAAAAAAATGTCTAATTCTACACCAATTTAAGTGGGCCCTCTCTAAATAAAATATTAAATAACTTAAAAAATATTTGGAAGCACACTTGTTGGATTTAAATGGTAGATGTAATAAGTAAGTAAGGTTTTGTCCAAACTTAGACAACAACATTTAAGTTGAATATAAATGTAGGCTGCCAAATAATTCATTTGTTTCTTTATTTATGCCTATTACTAACACATTTATGTGCCTCCAATCTATGTGTTGATAGTAAATTTATTTCTTCTTCTTATGAAATATTAATTGAATGCAAGAAATTAAATTTACACACATCTTAAATTATTTCTTCCAATAAATAAACATGCATTATTATTTTTTGTACATTCAATAAATAAAATTTACTACTTTGTATTAATTTCTTTTACTTATATTGTTTATAAATGAAGGTTTACATTAGCACAAACTAGTTGTAAATTTTGAAAAATATTTGAAGGTAATGGTTTGTATTTTCATGGAATTCAATAAAATGTAAGTAGTTGTTAGAATAAAACCCATGATCAATAGTTGTTTCAAATAATAGAGAATGGTGGATTGAGTTGCTTTTGAAGCGGGGAAATTAAAATGGCAAAGATATTTTTCCATTGAAATTGGAAAGAAAAGAGTCTTCTTTTTTTGGCACAAGTCATGCTATGTACATGATAAAAGAACAAAAACAAAAAAGAAAAAAGTGATGACTGATGGACTGTTGCATGGTTGAATACGCATGGAACGATAGGTCTCGTCACAAATATGGAAATTTCAAATAAAATTTCTATCATATATAGCATTAAATAGTAATAAACCAGATTATTGGCCCGAAAGAGAAAACGCAAGGGGACAACTTTTTGCATGGTGGGTCATGGATCCTTCCTCCATGGAAGCCAAACCAAAACAAAACTTGTCTCCTTTGGAAATCTTGTTTATATTTTGCTTCACATTTTTTAAATCATAATAACAGTCCTTTATTATGATTTTGTTGAGCAATATCTTAATAATGTGCTAATGTACATAATTGTATTACCTATTTTCAGTACAACTAATCGGGATAAAACAATAATTGTTTACCAGCTTTTTCAAATTCTCAACAAATGCTTTAACAATTCTTTTGGGTATTTTAAAATTGAAGTGTGAAAGAGATGGTCTGATTCCAAGATAAATAATAAATTACATATTATATATTATCTTACCTTAATATTATTTCATTCTCTAAATTATATATGTTGTGATTGGTGTAAATATTCACAAACACTTTTCATCATTAAATATATATTAATATTTACAATATTTTAGATTGAACATATCGTTTCAAAAACTTACATGTATGACCAGTACAAACATATTGATAAATTCAACAACAGCTGAATTGATAAAATGTTAATAATATAAAAAGTTATAGAGAAGTGTAAAACTACTTAAATTTTATACTGATATAAGTAGATCTTTTCTCAAGGATATAATAAATATTATTTTTATTTGTAGTTAGAGAAAAATTAAAATTTGTTTAATTATTTTTTTCTAAATATAACTTTAAATTATTTAATAAATTTCGTAATTTAATTGTGTTTTTTATTATATGTTAGCTAGTTTAGTGACATTAATTAAGATGATATAAAATTAATAAAATTTTCTTTTAGGGAGGTCATTGAAATTTGAACATTCCCGGGGGCACGTGACGATGATAAGATCACGTGGAAGGGCATGTGTATCTATGTGGATGAGAAAAAAGGATCGGGCGGTGGAGAATGGACGCTGAAATCGGTGGGCAGCGCACGCGTACACTTAAGACTTAAGATTTGGAGTGTTAAGTCTAAGCACTCTGTTCAATGGCCTTTGGAACTTAAACTCGCCGCATTCTTAGCTTTTTATCTTATCCCTTCCTTTCATGTCAATGATGGCTCTCACCAATCACCTTCTCCTTGCAATTTATTATTTATTATTTATTATTAGTAAGTTTTATGAATATTATTATATTATATTAGTCCATAAAAAACAGTTGAAATAGCAAATTCTCAATATCTATCATGTGAATATTTTTTTAATTACGAATTAATTTTATATTAAAATATAAAAAGATGTAAAAACATCTTCACAGTAAAAAATAATAGATTTTTAATTATTTTTTATGCTCAATTAATTTATGGCACTAATTTAATTAGGGATTTAAATATAATATAAATATAAAAAGTGTTAATATATTTAATATTATTAATTAAAATAGATAATGATGTTTTGGTTTAATGGTAAGTAGAAAGTTATGAATTTTCTTTAAAATATAGGTTTTAGTTTCATTAGTAAGTTTCTTAAATTCAAATGTATTCTAATGCTTAACCCTTTGTTTGTTGTAATAAGTTATTATCATTATGGTTATTTGTAATTATAATTATAAGTTGTATTAAAGATTAATATTTTTTGTCAGTTGAGTTTTACTTCAGTTGGTGTCGATATTATTGTCAGTACAAGAAAATGTAGGTTCGAATTAGACATGATAATGGGTTGAGTTGGGTTTGGATCGGGCCATTTTAGACTTATTTTCTAGGCTAAGGCCTGACCCGAAAAATGAGTAAAATTTTGCCCAAACTCAACCCAAATAAAAAATGCTAAACTCAAGTCTGACCTATTATTATTTATATAAAAACAAATTTAAAAAATATAATAATCAAATACACTAAAAATATTCAAATCAAATGTTTCCCAACAAATTGAAAATATATTAAAACAATCTTTATACTTAAATAACACCAATATAGTTGCAGCTTAACAAGCAAATACTTTAAAAATACTAGCAAAATTAATAATAAAACAAGAGATACAATATTTAAATAATAACAACAAAATAGTAGCAATATAATAACAAAATGGAAGCAAAACAACATCAAAATGGTAACAAGCATCAACAAAACAATAGTGAAAAAATTAGACAAATTCGGGTTAGATCGGGCTAAACAATCTTACTTGAGCTCTACCTGTTTAAAAAATAAGTATCATTTTTTATCCAAATCCATTTTCGGGCGAATCTTCGAACTTAAACGGATTGTCAAACCCATGATCAAGTCTAATTTAAACAATCTAAATCACGTTTACCTATTTAAATTTTAAAAAGAAGCTAAAAAAAATAACATTTTCTATATTAATAGGGTAAAATCCCTATCCAAAACACTGGAGGAATATATTATTAAGATTATTACTCTGTTCACTGTTAATGAAAAAAAAATATTTAAATTAATTGAGTGAGTCTTAACTCGATTAGTATGTGTATTACTATTAATGTAAGAAAACGTGAGTTCGAATGCACTGAAACGAATTATCCTCCTATGAGTTAAGAAGGAACTATAAGTAATTCTAGACATTATATAAAAATAAATAAACATGATCAGAACCTATAATAAAATTATTCAAATATATAATATAAGGGATGTACGGTGATGTGTGTAGTAAAATAATAATAAAAGCACTTCACATTATGTTAGATTCGTTTGTAAAATTCTTCTATTTCATCGATAGTAAACAGCACAATTATTCATATTATTGTTATAATATAAATATAAACCTACAGTGATTTAAAAAAGTGTGTTAATTAAGCCATTGATTAGAAAAATTCTCTTTTATCATCCCAATTCACCTTTACTTAATGAATTCCACGTGGTAAAAAAACTATTAAGTTTATATCACTAATTAAGCAGACACAAATTTTATTTAAAAAGTAACAAATGTTATTATAAAAGTGTTTTTATCTTTCATATTTTTACATAAAAGTTATAAAAAATAATTTAAACTTAAAATAAATCTACAACTATTACTTAAATCCAATATATAAAAAAAATTTAGGTTAAATTTTATTATTAGTCTCTGTATTTTGTAAAAATTATAGATTTAGACCTTGTATTTTAATTTGTTCAATTTTATTTATTGTACTTTTTGAATTGGTTAATTTTAGTCTTTGTACTTTTAAAATTTTAAAATTTTAGTCTTGACCTAAATAGTAGTTAAATTTTTAAATTCAATTATTAGTCTTGTATTTAGACTTGATCATGGGTAGACCGAACTGATGTAAAATTTTAGGCCCTTTTCTAGGCCCGGGCTAGCCCAACCTTGAAAAAATAGGCCTAAAATTATGTCCAAGCCTGACCCATATTAAAAATGTTGAACCTGACCCTGACCCTGACCCGGCTGGTTTGTATTATAATTTTTTGATTATTTTCATATAAAAATAAATTTTAAAAAATATAATATATCAAATACACTAAAAACATTAAAATAAATATTTCCCAACAAATTGAAAATATATTAAAAAAGTCTTTATACTTAACAAATGCTTCTAAAATAGTAGCAAAATTAACAATAAAACAAAGGTTAACAATATCCAAACAATAATAATAAAATGGTAATAAAATAGCAACGAAATGACAACAAACAACAGAACAATTGACCTGGGCTAGGCTAAGTCAAGCCTGGGCCAAAGAAATTCTACCCGAGGCCTGGACAGTTTAGAAAATGGGCATTAATTTTCGTTCAAATCCATATTTCAGGCCGTTAAGTATGACTCCTATTTCAGTCAAATTTGAGAAGTAATCTTCTAGTTAAACTCTGTTTATTTGTTTCAATCAAACACTGATTAGTTTAGATTATTTTATTATTATTTGACCTATGAATTTAGCCTATAAATAGGCTCTTTTACAACCTTAGAAAATACACCCATTATATATTAGAACTCATAACACATTTAGAGAATTTTGTGTTTACGTTTTGAGGGTTCTTTGTTTTCGGGTTTTCGAGGTTTAGCTTTTATCTCCATCTTTTGTACTCTTCGTTCTTTTGACATTATAGTAAAATTATCTTTGTCCGTGGTTTTTTATTCTCTTTGGATGAGTTTTTCTATGTTAAATTTGTGTGTGTTCAATTTCTCAGTTTATTCCGCTATTTTTTCTTGTTGCTTAATCGGGTCAATCCTAACAAGTGGTATCAGAGCTAGTTTAATTTTCATAGATCAGCCTATTCAGATATGGCAGCAACAAGGTTTGAAATTGAAAAGTTCGATGGTGAGACAAATTTCAATCTGTGGCAAGTTCGGATGATGGCAATTCTAGTTCAATCTGATTTGAAAAAGGTTGTTTCCAGGGAAAAGCACGAGAATCTAAATAAAGCAGAATGGGAAGAGCTTGATGAAAAGGCTTTATCGCAATCCGGTTGTGCCTCGCGAATACGGTATTGCAGGAGGTATTGATGGAAAAGACCTCATCTGCCTTGTGGAAAAGGTTAGAAACTCTTTATGCGACTAAGTCTCTGGCTAACCGTTTAGTGTTGAAACAATGTCTATTTACATTTCGCATGAACGAAGGTGAGCTTCTTAGAGATCACATCAGTCAATTCATTACTCTTTTAAATAATTTAAAGAATGTTGAGGTTCATATTGACGATGAAGATCAGGCTATGTTATTATTATGCTCTTTACCCCCTTCATACAAGTCTTTTAGGGAGACCCTGATTTATGGCAGAGACAAACTCTCGTTCGAAGATGTGAAGGGTCATTTGTTGAGTAGAGACAAACTCGACAATGAGCTTCATTTGGATAGCAAGACAAATAGTCAAGCTTCCGTTTTGATAGCATCAAAGAAACGAGACAAAAGGTGTCGCTATTGTAAAAAGTTAGGTCACGTCAAAGCAGATTGTTATAAACTGCAAAATAAAAGAGCTGCTGAGAGTAACGAGGAAGATGTAGCTGGTGCTAATTTGGTCGATGAAAGCGGTGATGATTTCTTGTTAGTGTCAACGAGCGATAACTCTAAGCTCACGTCCGAGTGGATCCTAGATTCGGGATGTTCTTTCCACATGTGTCCCAATAGAGAATGGTTCTCCACATACAGTTCGATTGAAGGTGGAGTTGTGTGCATGGGAAGTGATTCATCTAGTAAGGTAATTGGTATTGGTACTGTTAAAATTAGGATACACGATGGGACGATTAGGACACTCTCAGATGTCAGGTATGTACCTGATTTACGAAAGAATCTCATCTCTTTGAGTATTTTAGACTTGAAAGGATGCAGAATCAACATCGAGTCGAGCGGCATTAAAGTATCTCGTGGAGCTCTCGTTTTGTTAAAAGGTAAAAGAACTAGCAGTCTTTATATTCTAGAAGGTTCTAAGTGACCGGTGAAATCGGACGTCCCTCGTCCGTTACAGAGTCGAAGTCAACTCATTTAGAGCGGAGGCAACTTGGTCATAGAAGGGAAAAATGTATAACCGTTTCGTTGAAGAGAGGTTCTCTTTTGGATGGATGTTTTGAAAAGTTAGGGCACTGTGTTCGTGAAAATCAAACCCGGGTTAGTTTTGATTTGACAGTTTATAAGTCAAAGGCTAGAAGTCTTTCAGTTTTTAAGCACAGATTCGACTCAATTAATTCCCTGCATGGTTTAAGATAGGCTCGTGGCGGGCTTTGGCAAAGATGGCATTGTGGAAATATGAGTCAAGGTGGAGATTTGTTAAGTATGACTCCTATTTCAGTCAAATTTGAGAAGTAATCTTCTAGTTAAACTCTGTTTATTTGTTTCAATCAAACACTAATTAGTTTAGATTATTTTATTATGATTTGACCTATGAATTTAGCCTATAAATAGGCTCTTTTACAACCTTAGAAAATACACCCATTAGATATTAGAACTCATAACACATTTAGAGAATTTTGTGTTTACGTTTTGAGGGTTCTTTGTTTTCGGGTTTTCAGGGTTTAGTTTTTATCTCCATCTTTTGTACTCTTCGTTCTTTTGCCATTATAGTAAAATTATCTTTGCCCGTGGTTTGTTATCTTCTTTGGAGGGGGTTCAATTTCTCAATTTATTCCGCTATTTTTTCTTGTTGCTTAATCGAGTTGATCCTAACACAGGCTTATATTTTTCCCAAAGCCTCCCACTTTTTGGACTGGCCTAGGGGAGTGGCTTAACCCATGATTAGGTCTACCTATGCTATACATACAATTGTAGATTTAATCCAAAATTTTCAATTGAATCATTCTAAATCCTAAATTTTGAAATTTCAGTCTTGACACAAATGACAGTCGTTAATCAATTAACTGAATTTTTAGCAAGTAATATGTGGAAATAACAAGCTGACATGACATGCATATGGTCATATGTTTGGCACATGAGATTTTAGAAATAACAAAAAATAACTTAATGAATTTAACATTTAATGAGGATTGAAATTTTAAAATTTAAAAAGTACATGGACTAAAAATAACTAAATTAAAGTATAAGGATTAAATTCACAACTTTCATAAAGTAAAAAAACTAATAGCAAAATTTAACTAAAATTTTAGAACACCAATATTATCATTTCAATCAAAACTTAAATTAATTTTAATATAATTATTTTATAATCATATTGTTATAAGAACTTTTTTACCAACAGCATAAAGTGGCTAAAGTACATAGACCCCAAGACACTCTCATAGACGTTAGATCTCTTAAGTTGACTCTTGTGTGATCTAAGCCACCTACCTAAATCTCCACCACCCCTTTTGAGTCTTTGACATTAAGATCAACCAAATCTGATGTTGAACAATAATTTTGGACCCACCCACTTAGCTTTAAGCAAGGTAAAGTTTTTTGCTTTATATATAAAAGTCAAGACTCTACCTAAAATCCAAAGAAAAAGAAAAAGAAAAAAACTAAATACCCTACTATTATATGACATAAACATAATATATATAATAATATTTTAAAATTTATTTTTCAAAACACATCTCAAATTTTACCTAATATAAATTATTAACGTATTAAAGTTGAGTTAATATATAGTTTATCCCTTAAACTTGTGTAAAAGTATTTAATTAGTGCCTAAATTTGTATCACACCACACACATTGTTCCCAATTTGTTAATAAGTTAATTTTTTAAGGGTTAACATGTAGTTTACTCCATGTGCCACTATAAAATTGACTATCAATGACACATTAACATAAACAAACGTGTTAGTATGGAGATACTAACCTGGGTGACGGCATACAAATTTATATATCAATTCAAGTAATATCTAGATACTTTTAGACAAATTCAAAGATAAACTATATATTAATCCATCAAAATTTAAACACAACTATAACCTAATAAAAAATATATGAAGTACGGGATTTGATCTGAAGGGAAAGTTTTGCTTTTGGAAACACCTACATGATTCAATTTGAAAGAGTCCTAGAGAGAGGGAATTTGGGATTTATTGGCAATTGGAGACTTTGGTTCATTATTTCTCAATGCGATGGGTTGACAAGTTATTTGTCGTTTTATCAATAAATTTATAAAAATTGTGTATCATTTTACGATTAGGAATGGTTAAAATCCTTTCTTTTTACGTATTTGAAAAAAAGCATTAGTTTTTTTTATTTCAAGTGTATACCAAACAAAAAGAAGATTTGCTTGATTAATTCCTTTGAAAAGGGAAGGACTGAGATGAGTCATAAATGTATGGACTTTAGATAGCAAAGAAATGATTGGATTTGAGATTATTATGGGGATAACATCTTTTTTATTTCCTTCAAAAGGGTATAAACAAAAGCTTTAATCAAAGGTTATTACAGAACAAAAAGCATGGAATTGTTTATGTATATAGATGTGGGTGTGAGAATGTAATAGAGAATACGGAAGATGATGATGATGATGATGATGGGGGACCCAAGGCATGATAATGGAAAGCGAAAGAAGGGTAAAGGGAACAAGCGTGGTATAAAGGAAACATAGAAGCAGTGGAAGATGTAGGGATGGAGGGGGACATGGGGTTCAGAAAATAGAAGCCTCGTTTTGTCTAAGGGGTTTTTTCATTATAAATCACTCGATTATCACTTCCCTTGGCTGGTCCTGCCCCTGGGCAGGGCATCTTCGCATCGATGTTTGTGAACACTGGGCCAACACTCAAGCCTATTTCTTGGGCTTTTTCTTTCCTCTTTTGTAAAAAGGCACGCAACTTTCTTCTTCTTTTTTTTTTTTCCAAATCACAATGTGATTTTCATCTCCATACTAAATTTAAAGATTTAGTTCAGCATATTTTGATCAGTTTTTTTTTTTATTGATGATATATCTTAATTCAAATTATCAATACTTTTAGAGCATGTGTGGGTGCAATATTTTATTTTTATTAAAGTTTCCAAAATTCTAAAAATAAATTTACTTATTTAATAAATATATTGAAAATTTTCAAAACTCGCAAATTCAACAGGAGATTTCATTAATTCAATTTACTTTTTCAAATTTCACTTAAGAGATATTTTTATTTAATTCTAATAAATACTTTTTAAAACTTATTTTATTAAAAATATTAATAATTTTTATAAATATAAATCCATATTGAATATTTTTATATTATTTATTTTTTAATTTGTAAAATTCTAGCAACCTAAACAAATTAATTACAAATACTAGCATTTTGAATTAATGGATTCTAAAGTGCTAACATTTTTAAAATTCTCAAAAAAAGTAAAGTTATTCATCTAAACACACTTTTAGAAAATTATATTAATTAACTGACGTGAATTGTAAAAAAAAGTTCAAGTCATAATGTTCAGCTAAACTTTTAAAACCAATGGAAAACAATTATATTTTTGGTCATAACCAAGGTATATATCGTTGGTAGTGTGACTAATCCTCTCGTTGTGGGTGTTTTTCGAATAGGTAAATGGTTGACCATAAAATTTACTTCATTTTCATAAGTGGGGATTGAACCCCAACCACATGACTAAAAGATGAAGTGATCAACCATCACAACGCACCTTAAAATTTAAAAACAATTATTTTAATAAACACAATTTCACTTTTTTAAATGACATAGAAAAAAATTGTTTTCTCTTTTAAATTCACATCAGTCAACTAACGATATGTTGTAATGATGTAAATGATTTTGTTGGAGATCAAGTTTTTCTGAAAGTATCTCTATAGAGGAAAGTTTTGAGGTTCGAACGAAAGGGCAAATTGAGTCTTAGGTTCATTGGACCTTACAGAATCCTTAAGAAGAGAGTTGGTCCAGTGACGTATCAATTAGAGTTACATCCCGAACTAGACCGTATCCATGACGTATTCCATGTTTCCATGTTGAGACGGTACCGATCTAACCCTTCCCATTTTGTTTTGATCAAAGAGATTGAGGTACAACTAAATTTATCATTTGAAGAGGAACCTGTGCAAGTTCTAGATCATGAGGTAAAGGTTCTGAAAAGGAAAGAAATTCCTCTAGCTAAGCTTCTGTGGCGGAACCATGGCACTGAAGAGGCCATGTGGGAATTGGAAGACACGATTCAACAATATCCTCATCTATTCGAATCAGGTAAAATTTGAGGACGGAATTTTTTTTTTTATAGAGGGGAGAGTTGTCACACCTCAAAATATATGTAGTTAAGAATTAGATTAAATAAGAAATGAGTTATAGGCTGAATGGTTAAATGTTAGAGTCCTTTCCTAAAGACCCAAGTTTGAACCCCTCTTTCCTATTTCATTTTCTTTTAATTTTCGACAACTGTGGGTAAATTACTTATGCCGCCCCTAGGTTTTACTAACCCTAGATATTTAATCAATTCTTATTCTATTTTGATTTTTCACATTGCCCTTCTCAAAATTTTAGTAGAATTAGCTTTCCATCTTATTTTCTCTCATTCTTGCACCCTATTTCATTCTTTGTGTTGTCAATTATTTTTCTTTCACCTATCGAATCATACCCCGTTAGTTTAATTTCTATCGATATTTAGAATCGTTGTCAGTAGCATTCGATATCTTTTCCAAGAATCAGTAAGTGCACATTGTTTTAATAACTAGATCCCATATTTTTGTAATATCATAGTCCGACATAAATCTTTTCAAATTGTTAATCAATATCTTTCGAATTTCGTTGAAATCCCTAACGTCAAATTTAACATATGAATACTTGTATAGTTGTCATTTGACGAAATAGATCTAGGTGAATTGGATCAAAATCAATCGTGAGGAGCGCCAATTGGACCCGTGCTGTGGTGATCTTGTGTAATTTTTAGGGCAACACGGTCTCCCACACGGGCGTGTGGACCACACAGCCATGTACACCTATAAATCGTAGGGTAGTTCGTGAACCACACGGCCTCAGCTTGTTACACGGCCTCAAACTGTTACACAGCCTACCACATGGTTGTGTCCTTACTGTAGGGTAATTTATTGTTTTCCACACAGCACCAGGCTATTACACGGCCGTGTACCCCTTTCCACACATCACAAAGTTGTGTGACCCTTGTTTTACAACTTTGCCCAGAATTTTGTGATATATTTAGTTTAGTCCCTGTATAGTCCTTGAATTGTTTTTACAATTTTTGTACACTCAATTGAGACCTTGATATTATGTATATTTTAGAACCTATGATTTGATTGACTGGATTATTATTGTTATATTCATGACATGTGAATGATACATGTTTACTGTCATTGTGTTTTTGATAAACTGTTACTGTTATTATTGCTTCTGTCTTACTAATTGTATGTTAAACATGTCTCCTGCTACTTTTGAACCGAATACATGTTAAAGCATGTCTACTGTTTCTGTACTGTTCTGTTACTAGTATGTCATATTGCATAGCATGGGGTGAGACAATATGAACCGAGGAAGTACTGGTGGTTCACCCACAACTTATTGATACTTTAACTACAAACTTTTTATCTGAAAATAATGGTGGTTTACCCACAATTTTTTCTAGTAGTTTATTTGCAACTTACTTGTGGTTTATATACAACGCGCTGTGTAGGGATGGACGAGTTTTGGGAAACTCTTACTGTGGTGTGAATTGGAGTTGGGTAGGATCTTTTCTGATAAACTGAAATTGCATTGTTATTCATAACCATATAAAAGCAAACTAAAAATTCTGAAATGCTATACTGATGAGTTGAGCTGAAAATTGTTATTTTTTATGTCTTGTATGTTGTTTTGCACTGATTTTCTTGTGTTTAGACTCACACTGAGCTCTTTAAGCTCACCCTTCTATTTCAATATTCTCAGATAACCTGCAAGGTTAGGTTACGGGCTTGGCATTCGAAAGTCTTGGTTCAGATCATTTTCGTTAAAAGTACTTTAGACATAATATTATAACTTCTGCTATTTGGGAACTATATTGTTTTATATTAATTGTGGTATGGAATTTTTTTTCTTATTTGGGATTTATTTGGCATGCATAACATTTAAATCGATTTTAGGCTATTGAAACATGAATTTTGATTTAATCATGCATGGAATTCTGGTTTTTCATTAAAATTATGTTGAATATCACTTTTCTGTTGCGATATTATGTAAATGAGATTTTTGAAAAGTAAATAATTTGAAAATCAGCTAAAATTTCAAAAATAGTCACCATTACAAGGAAAATGTTAAAAATAACCGGTTTTTGAAACTCGTAAGTTTTTGTGAAAAAGAGATATAAGGCTAAGTTTTCTTCTAATATAAACAAATATTTTAAAAGATTGTTTATAAACTCCAATAGTTTTATTAGGCTATTTCGGTGGCTAGTGTAGCCTTCAGAACTCGACCATAATGTCTAAGCCGTGTTAGGGAGATTACAGGTAAGATTGATGTCTTTAGGTAATTGCTCAAAATGAGTTTGTTGTATTTGAGATTCTGCTTGGATGTGGGTATGATTGGAGATATATAGGTGAGGATGAAGTCTTAGTGACCTAGTAGGTGACGCCAGGAGCTCCACAATCAATTCCTAGTTCAATGGTGCAATGATGAAAATCGAGGAGTTCAACGTAAGGGTTATGGTGCAGTGGTTGTGGGCAAAAGCGATACCCAGCATTTAGCAAATTTGATGAAGACTAAGGAGAAAGGTTGAATGTATAATAAAGTTTGTTATTTATAAAATAAACTTAGAAAATAGGAAAAAAATTGAATCTGGTTTATGTTTTATTTGTGAGATTTTTAAAAATATTTTATTTTTAAAGTTTTTAATTTTTAATTTTGAAATTTTAAGAAATAAAACTAAATTAATAGAATGTGAAACGTTAAGGGTTAAATTTACTATTATGCCAATAAAAAAAGACTACCTTAAATGATTTTAACGAAGAGTGACTAAAATATTAAAATTTAAAAATGTTCATAATTAAAATAAAAATTTTAAATATGAGCAACCAAAACAGAAATAGGTTAATAGTGTGTGATTATTTTTTAAAAATTTTGACAACTTAAGTTGAGAAAATTTAGACATCGTACAAGTCGGGAAGTTCACTAACCCAAAAAAAATTGGAAATTGGTGCTCAATCTTTAAAGGCTTCAAAATCAAGAGTAATTGGGCCGAAAATGGTAACAATTCATTATTTTAATTTTAATTTTCTAAAAATTTAAATCCAAAGCCCACTAAAGGAAGTCATTAAAACCCCTAAACCTTAGTCGTTGGGGTAGTTGATGCTAATTTGGTGGCTTATTTACATCCATGGAAGAGTAGGAAGATTTCATATTCAAGTTCGTTATTTTCACATTTTATTGATTTTTGGTTTCATGTTTGCTTAAAATTCGTGCTTTTTTTAATTATTATATTCTACTACAGTTTATGTTTATATTTTACTTGATTTAGTTTTTAGTTTCGCTAATGGTAATTCTGGTTAAGTTCAATGTTTTAGCTAAAATTCTATCCTGTTATGATGATGCTTGAAATTTGAAGGAATTGTTTATTTGGTGATAGTTTCTGGTGTTGTATCACTTTTTCTCCTAAACTTTTCAATCCTTCTAAATAATAGTCTTTTCAAACAAATGTAGATATATGATAATTCAGAGCTATTATTGTTTTTTCTTCTTCTTTTTTTTTATCAAAATCATCAAGGTGCAGAGTGTTTGGTTTTATTAATCTATTTCCAACTCCTAAAACAATCATTGATATTATTAATAAGGGTATACTTGTTACTTAAAATTTTTTAGTTCTTAAATAAATTGTTGAAATTAATAGACATACAATAATTACATATTATTTGTTTTTCTCAAAAAAAAAAAAAAAAAAAAAAAGAAGCTGCTCACCTTCTAAAATTTTAAATGTCAGAAGAACATTCGACTTACTAAAATTCTAACACTTCAAATTTTAGTCACAAAATAATTGATTTATAGTAAACAATATTTTAATTTTTAACTAAAACGACAATTAATTTTGGGTTACATAAATGGTATTTTAAAGCACAATTAATTTTTAGGTTGTATTTTAATATAAGTTATAAGTTTGTATTGTCGCACACGGGGCCAAAAAATTAGTCCGTGTGGTCCATACGGTTACCTACATAGTCTGTATGATTTCACACAGCCTTGTGCCCCACATAGTTTGCATGATTTCACACGGCCGTGTGCCACTGGGAAATTTCGAAAAACAACATTGTTTTGCATATTTTTTTTGAATTTCTGATGAGTTTTTCAAGTTAGATCACACACCTAATGAGGTAGTTGATGTAAACCTCAAGAATGAGAACCCAAAACCCTTGAATGAACAACAACTTAAGAATAGAACTTAATTGGTCGGAGAGACCACCGTCTTGCAATCCTCCCCCAACCTCAAATATATACTAAATTCAAATCAAAAGGGAAGGAAATAAGAAAAAAAACTTGAGCGATTATAATCTTGAAAAAGAAAAAAATTGAAAAGAAATAGAATTGCAAAGAGGAATTTTAGGAGATAGCCACAACAAAGAAATGGAAGGAAAAAAAAAACAATAGGAAAGAAAGAAAGAAAGTGGGAACATGGAACAAGTTTTTGAGGAAATAAAATAATAAAATATAATAAATTATTATATATATTTTTACCTAAACATGGTTTACCTAGTTAACTAAACATTTATACTAAAATAACCATTCAAAATGCATTTAGATATCAAAACATGTATTTACCATCACACACCACAACCAACCAAAATACTAGTTAGAACTTACCTCAACATTCATATTATAAACTTCAAACGACACAAAATACAACCATGGTACTTAAATCTTACATAGCCAAAACCCTATTTACATGCCACCTATAATCGGGCCAAAATAAACAAATAATTACCGAAAGAGTTGCCGGATAGTGTGATCTCCAACGATGTTCCAATCAACAGCAAAAGTCTGACAATCTACAAAGAAGAAAACCAACTAAAGTATGCTTACGTAAAGCTTAGTAAGTTTGTAAAACAAAACATTACATACCTGTCGATTTAAGCCTGGATAAATCAAATCATCAAAACATAACATGCCAAGTTTCATATATCAAGCTATACTCAACACAACATAATTAATCATATCATCTCATTTAATTTTCATTTCAATAATTAACTATTTTTCTTGGAGAACAATAGTAAATTGGCTTCAGATACACAGAAGGGTAATGCCCACATAAGCTTTAGAGAATCTGCAACACATGCAGGATTTCAAGCCATCGGTATGGTATCCATCACCGGTACATAGTACCTGCTAAATATAACACTTGCATAAAGTGTCTTCTATTGCAACACCAATACATAGTGCTTGCTAAATATAAATGGCACATAGCCAACATCGGTACATAGTACCTGTTTAATATAAATACTAATGACATGTCATTTGTACCCTAACTATTCACTAAGTTCACATTGGCTTTAATCTGTATTCTATAACCTTTTTATCTTTATACTATTACATCACGATCAACCTGCTCATATACATTTCATATGATATACCATTCAATTCACACATACTCATTTACCATGCTTTACAAATCAATCCTTCATTTTGAATCTCATGTCTTACCTCAGTTAACCTTGTTAACTATAATGTATATATACATAAGCACATATATAATTAAATTCAAATCATTATAAACATGATAAACTTAATACGAACTTACCAAAATGTAATAGCTACTGACATCTCGACGATGACTACTCGATAACTTTTCCTTTCTCGCGATTATCAACCTATTGATCTGTTTCTTGATCTCTATAATAATTTAGCTCAATTAACCAATTCAAATATCTTAAAATATTAAAATTCATGTAATTGACCGTTTATCAATATTTTACACTTTTACTTTGAACTTTGAACTTTTATTCAATTTAGTCCCTAATCCCGAAACTTATACAATTATCACAATTAAGTCCAAAACCAAGCTATCCAAATTTTTGCTTATACTTATACAATCTATAATTATTGAAATTTCACAATAATTCATGCTAAATTTATTATTTTATCAATTTAGACCTTAAATTTAAAGTTAACCAAAATCACTTTACAAAATAGTCATATTTAAGTATCAAGCTTATAAATCTATCATCAAACTTAAAAAACATCATAATTTCATCAATGACATAAACAAAAATGTTTAATAGTTTTAAGAATTAGTCCTTGGGTTAACTAGATTAAACTACAACGATATCAAAAACATAAAAATCACTAAAAACAAAATAAAAATTGACTTGCATGCAAAGCAATAGCTTGATCGAACCTCTTAAAGGTTTCTAATGGTGGTTTCAAGTGGAAATTTGAAGAATGAAGAAGATGACTTACAAAATGTCATGTTTTTCTTTTATTTAACTTATTATTTTAACATTTTAATATAAAATTAACATATAATTAATTTATTTCTACACCAATATTGTCCACTATGATATAATTACGGTGAAATTACCATATAAAGCCCTTTTTAATACGTTTCTATGCTTATTTAATCATTTTAAATCAATAGTGATTAAATTTCATGACTTTTATGATTTAGTCCTGTAACACCCCCTAATCCTAAACCGTCGCCGGAACAGGGTTATGAGGCATTACAAGACATATCGGGCAATTTACAAGTAATATACAAATAATTATCTAACATATTATTAAGTAATCAAAAAGTCCCTTAGATGGACCTTCAAGGCCCAAAACACATATTAGAAGTGGAATGAAACTTGTTCGAGTACTCCAGAGATTTTTCGTAATTTAAAAAAAAAACTCAATATAACCCCTTTATAAACATCTAACATTCCCTACAATTTTCAAACCGAATACAATCCAAAACCAATCTTTCAACCAATACATTTGCACACTTAATATACCTAAATTATGTCTATAACTTTGACTTAACTATATAATCAAATTACATTCATAAAATCATATAAAATTTTACTAATTAGCTTTATTCAATTTTCTTTCCAAGTTTACTACCCTAACTTACCAAATTTGTCAAACCATTTTATTAAACTTAGTATCGAAGCACCAAATATCATTCATTACAACAAAAAATTATATAACATTTTAAAGTGACCATTACAACACCTATGTACATGCCACTTTCATTTAAGGAAGAAAACATCACCAAAATTTTTGTGCTGGAGTCGGGATCGTTCATATGCTGGACTGGGACTCTGGACTCCTATTGACCTGCGCACAAAAACAACCGTACGCTGAGTATTTCATACTCAGTGGTATTACCATAATTCAAATAATAATAATAATAATGGAATATAAATATCAAGCATATAACTATCCAATTTCTCAAATATCAATTCATTCTTAATGATAAACCGTAAAAGTAACATATTTTAGGCCCACATTTAGCATGCTTTTAGATGATTTAAGCCTCGAATTATGTAGTTTGGTGCTCTTAATCCTTTGTTTTCATGTTTTATACCTAGGAGAGCACCGGAGGACGAAAAGAACGAAAAACGGGCCCAAAGCAGAGTAAATGGGCTATATCACGAAATCGACATAGCCGTGCCCAATTCAACAGGTTCGAACATGGCTTGGCCATGACTTACACGGGCGTATGCCATGGGCGTGTCCCTGCCGTGAGAAAGAAGAGTTTCACTCAGATTAGGATACTTAGGGGCAAAGAAACATATTCAGAAGCCTATATAAACACCCTAAGTATGACCTAAAAGGGGGGAACCCAGGGCTTTAGTCAGGAGGCATCCAGCTAGGCCAAAGAGGGCAGATTTGTGGAGATTTACTCGAAGATAGCCAGTTGATTCATCTCAAGAAGCCGGAATTATACTCAAGATGGAGGATCTCTCCTTCAATTCCTTCAGGGGGTTTTAGGGATTTCTTATGTTTTGTTTTATCTTTTCTTTTGAGATTTATTCTTTTATTATCATTATGAACTAAACCCTCAGATACCTGAGGGGGATGAAACCTAAGATGAATTTTGTTATCGTTTGCTGAACTATATGATAAATATTTGACTTGTTCTTAATTATGTGTTCTTAATTCTTGTTTTGATATTTCTGGGATATTAATTCAAGTATGATGTGCTTAGGTGGAGGAGCAAAAGTCCCTGCCTAAGAGTAGATCTATCATAATTAAGCGGAGTTGATCGCACGCCTAGAGATAGGGTGACGAGATTTTGCCGGATTAGGGTGAAACCTAATATGGGAGTCCATAGATCGAGTTAATGTGATTCTAGGGGTTTTAATTAGAAAGAGATTTTAATTAATCAACATAGGGTTAGACGTTAGTCGCCTCGAGAGAGAGATTAATATAACTTAGGGAATTTTACGGATCAAGTCAAATGAATAAATCGTCTGGTTCAGAGTTAGATAACAAGTAAAGCCTAGGTGGATTCTTCCTTGGGTGTCGTCTTAATCAATTGGTTTTTCCTAAAAGTTATTTTCCCAATTTCATTCTTCTTTGTCTTAGAGTCTTTAGTTTAATTGTTAGTTAATTTTAGATTAGATAAACAATTTCCTTAATTTTTAGGCTAAATAATAAAAAGAGAGTTAGTATTAGTACTTTTGGTTCCTTTGAGTTCGACATTCCGGTCTTACCTTAACTATACTACTGTTCGATAGTTGCGCTCGCCTCAAATCGTTGTCATAGTTAGTTTCCAGGTTCGATCATATTCTTTATAAATTTTAAGACTTTGACATCGCATAAAACAACGATCAAGTTTTTGGCGCCGTTGCCGGGGAACTGAAATATTAAGGATGCTTAATTTTTATTACTTTAGCCATATTATATTTATTTTATTGCAATTTTTTTCTACTTTTCTAAATATTTCTTCCTTCTTTTGTTCCTTTCAAGTACCTCTAGTTTATGACTAGAAGGAACCCGACAGGACCCCTACTTTACGACAGTGATATTGATGGTACCGTTCGTAGAAATCATAGAGAAATAAGGTGAAGCTTAAACTACATAGAAGAAGAGCAAACTAATACCACCGAAGAGATGGCTGAGAATAATCCGCCACCTCCAGAGATAGCCGAACATCATGCTCCATGCACTATGTATGATTATGCTAAATCTAATTTAACAGGAACTGAGTCTAGTATTGTTAGGCCTACTGTTGCTGCAAATAAATTTGAACTGAAACCTAACATTATATAGATGATACAACAGTTTTTTCAGTTTGATGGTTTGCAGGATGAGGATCCTAACACACACCTAGCGAATTTTCTAGAATTCAGTGATACCTTCAAGATAAATGGCATTTCTGATGATGCCATCCGTCTTCAGTTATTTCCCCTTTTTTTTGAGGAATAAAGCCAAACAGTGGTTACATTCTCTTCCATGAGGATCAATCACTACATGGGACCAAATGACTGAAAATTTTTTATTAAAATATTTTCCACCGGCCAAAACGACCAAATTGAGCAATGATATCTCTTCTTTTGTGCAGATGGATTCAGAGACACTTTATGATGCATGGGAGAGATACAAAGACTTGTTAATGAGGTGTCTACACCACGGATTGCCTTTGTGGCTACAGGTGCAAACCTTCTACAACAGTGTGAACCCTTCAACACGGCAACTAATCGATTCAGCTGCCGGCGGAACCCTGAGTAACAAAACTCCTAAAGCATCCTACGAGTTTATAAAGGAGATGTCACTAAATAACTATTAGTGGCAAGTTACAAGGACAATGCCAGCCAAAGCAGCCGGAGTTTTCAACCTCAATGCAGTAACCGCGCTATCAAATCAGGTAGAATTGCTACATAAAAAAATTGATGGTTTATACGGTTCTTTGCAGGCATATCCAGTTATGCAGTGCGACGCAAGTGAAGGAGTGGCGAATCTTAAGTACCCACCCTACGGACAGGGCATGGAGAGCAAACAGATGAACTATATGGGTAACAATTTCCAATCTAACAATAACCCTTATAGTAATAATTATAATCCAGGTTGGAAGAACCACCCCAATTTCTCATAGGGCGGTCAAAGAAATCAAAGGCAACAACCATCCCAAAACTTCCAACAACAGCCTTACCCATAGGAAAAGAAGCTGAATCTTGAAGATATGTTGACAAAATTCATGGTAGCCACAGAAACACGTTTCCAGAATATAGAAACAAAACTTGAGGCATTGACACAGGAGTTCAAGGATCAAATCGGGCAACTTACTAAGTTAGTTTTTGAAACACGATCAAAAAGCTTACTTAGGGAAAAAGAGCAGGTACAGGCAGTGACACTGAGAAGTGGAAGGGAGTTAATCGAAACAAAGAAAGAGGTACCACATGAAACTGATAAGGCAAAGATAACATCGACTCGTGAGGAAATTAAACCAACAATCCCATATTCAGCAAAGTTGAAGAAAGACCGCTTAGACGCACAATATGGTAAATTTCTTGAACTTTTCAAACAGCTGCATATTAACTTACCTTTTGTTGAAGCTATTCAGATGCCAACATATGCAAAATTTTTAAAGAAGCTTCTAACAAATAAAAGGAAGTTCGAGGAAATTTCAACAGTAGAACTTAATGAAGAATGCTCAGCTATCATCCAAAACAAGCTGCGAACCAAATTGAAAGATCCAGGAAGTTTTACTATTCCTTGTTTAATTGGTAGTTTGAGCATAGAGAAAACATTAGTTGATTTAGATGCCAGTATTAATCTAATACCTTATAAAATGTTTAAGCAACTTGGTCTCGGAGAACCAAAACCCACTAGGATGAGTATTCAGTTAGCTAACAGATCTGTTAATTATCCTAGGGGAATTATTGAAGATGTTCTGGTAAAAGTAGATAAATTTATATTCCCTGTTGATTTTGTTATGCTTGACATGAATGAGGACGTAGAGGTACCTTTAATTTTGGGACGACCCTTCCTAGCTACTGCTAGGGCTGTCATTAATGTTGGTGATGGTAAACTTGCACTAAGGGTAGGCGGTGAGGAAATTGTTTTCCAAATTCATGATGCCATGAGATATTCTAGAGAACAAGATGATTCTTGTTACTTTGTTGATGCCACTGATCACATTTTTCAAGAATCTTTGTAGGAAATCATGCACAGTGACACGATGGAACTGTGTCTTTTACAAGGGAAGGGGATAGATGACGATACCGATGAAGTGAATCCCAATACATCATCCTTTAGACAGGCAAAAATAGAGGACATCGAGATCAATGACGAACTAAAACAGAAACCCTCTATTGATGAGCCGCCCAAGTTAGAACTATTGGGGATAATTCTATGCTACCAGTAATCATCTCTTCAGAACTAGGACCCAAGGAGAAAGAAGATTTGCTAAGGGTACTAAGGAAGCACAAGAAGGCCATAGCGTGGAAAATGTTGGACATTAAAGGAATAAGCCCATCATTTTGCACCCACAAAATTTTAATGGAAGATGAGTATAAACCGTGTGTGCAACCTCAGAGACATTTAAACCTCAATATGAAAGAAGTTGTCAAAGCTGAGGTAATTAAACTTCTAGATGCAGGAATAGTTTATCCTATTTCTGACAGCACTTGGGTAAGTTCTGTGCAAGTAGTTCTGAAGAAAGGAGGCATGACTGTGGTAACCAACGAAAAGAATGAATTGATTCTCACAAGAACAATCACAGGTTAGAGAGTCTGTATTGTCTATAGGAAGCTGAACGACGCCACCAGAAAAGATCACTTCCCTTTACCCTTTATTGACCAGATGTTAGAAAGATTGTCTGGGCATATGTACTACTGCTTCTTGGACGGGCTCTCCGGCTACTTCCAAATCCAAATAGCTCCTGAAGATCAAGAGAAGCCAACATTTACATGCCCATACGGTACGTTTGCTTATCGTAGAATACCTTTTGGATCATGTAATGCTCCTGCTACTTTTCAGCGCTGCATGTTGGCCATCTTTGATGAACTTGTGGAAGGCATTATGGAGGTATTTATGGATGACTTCTCGATATTCGGTAATTCTTTCCACATTTGCCTTAAAAATTTAGAACGAGTTCTAATAAGATGTGAGGAAACGAATCTTGTCTTGAATTGAGAAAAATGTCACTTTATGGTTAGAGAGGGGATTGTGTTAGGACATAAGATTTCTAGTAAAGAGATTGAGGTAGATAAAGCTAAGATTGAAACCATAGAAAAATTACCTTCCCCTAGTTCAGTTAAGGCTATTAGAAGCTTTTTAGGACATGCTAGATTTTACAGAAGATTCATTAAAGATTTCTCTAAAATAGCTAAGCTTTTAACAAGATTACTAGAAAAAGATGTTCCTTTCAATTTTGATCAGGAGTGTTTTGATGCATTTAAAATCCTCAAAGATAAACTAATAAATGCTCCGATTATAATTACACCTGATTGGAATTTACCTTTGAACTAATGTGTGATGCGAGTGATTTTGCAGTAGGTACCGTTCTGGGACAATGAAGAGACAAGCATTTTTAGCCAATTTATTATGCTAGCAGAACATTGACACCCGCACAAGAAAACTACACCACCACAAAGAAATAATTGCTAGCTGTAGTTTTTTCTTTTGACAAACTTAGGCAGTATTTAATATTATCTAAAGTTGTCGTTTACACTGACCATTCAGCTCTTCGTTACCTCTTAACTAAACTTGATGCAAAACCTCGACTCATACGATGGATCTTACTTTTACAAGAATTTGATTTGGAAATACAGGTTAAGAAGGGAGCTAAAAACCTTGCAGCTGATCACCTCTCTGGGCTTGAGAACCCACATGTCGAAGAGCTCGACGAGAGTGAGATAAACGACTCGTTCTCTGAGGAACAACTCTTTTTATAACTAACACCGAGGTACCATGGTTTGTAGATATTACAAATTATTTAGCTGGTAACATCTTACCAAAAAGGCTAACACATCATCAAAGAAGTGATTTTTTGCTGATGCGAAAAGCTATTTTTGGGAGGATCCCTTTTTTTTCCGCATATGTGCAGATCAAGTAATTCAGTGATGCGTTACAAAGGCAGAATCAAGTAAAATCTTAGACCATTGCCATTCAGGACCTTCAGGAGGACATTACAGCGGGATTAAGACAACACACAAAACCCTTGAATCAGGATTTAATTGGCCAACTCTTTTCAAAGATGCCAATAGGTATGCCACTTCGTGTGATAAATGCCAAAGAACAGGTAATATTTCTAAACGCGATGAAATGCCTCAGACATATATGTTATCATGTGAAATATTCGATGTATGGGGTATTGACTTTATAGGTCTGTTCCCTAGTTCATTCGGAAATAAGTACATCTTAGTAGCAGTAGATTACATGTCAAAATGGGTAGAAGCCCAAGCTTTACCTACTAACGATGCTAGAGCTGTAGTAAAGTTTCTTAAGAAACTTTTTTCTCATTTTGGAACACCCAGAGCAATCATCTGTGGTAGGGGTACTCACTTTTGCAATACTCAATTTGATAAAGTCCCAAGAAAATATGAAGTACACCACAGAACAACTACCCCTTATCATCCTCAAACTACTGGGCAAGTGGAAGTGGCAAATCGTGAGCTCAAGCGAATCCTAGAGAAAATAGTTGAATCAAATAGGAAAGATTGGGCAGTGAAAGTAGATGATGCTTTATGGGCCTATAGAACAGCATTTAAAACCCTTTTGGGAACATCCCCATACAAACTTTTTGTAATATCCGGGATTTAGGGGTTATGCATTTTTAACTTGAATGTATGTGGTAGCATGTTGTGTGCTGTTGTATGTGTTTGAGGGCTTCGGGAACCTTGGGTTGAAGGTAGGAGCCTTAGGAAAAAAATATTAGATTTTAAGCCTTAAAGGGGAGCTAGGCAAGTTAGGCCTTAAGAAAACTTGTATGTGCATTTAGACTCAAGTACTGAGCTAGTAAAGTGGCAAGGGAGGCATCACTTAGAGCTCAGGGGGGTGACGCCTCAGGGAGTGTGAAGGGCCTAGGTTCGAGCAGCAAGGGAAGCATTTGGAGCTTTTATTTTGCAGCAAGGAGGAACAGTGGTGGACGACACAAGGACTCTGGTTGGATGAGTGGAAGATCAAGTCAAATTCATTCAATATTCGGCTAAGGAGGGAGGATAAGTGTTGACTCATTCAAACTATTTTGAATGAGAGGAGAAGAGAAAAAGTAGGAGAAAAAGAAGGAAGCTGATAGAGGGAAGAAGAGTTGGCCGAAATAGGGATTCTAAGGGGGCATATTCGGTCATGCAAGGGGGGCTAGGTGCCGAAATGCTTAAGGTCACCAAAAGTGCCAACTGGTCACTTTCTATTGCCGAAATTCAGCCCTATTCTCCCTTAAGATTTCACTCTTCTTTTCCATTATCAAAACCACTCAAAACCGACCCTTTTCCTCACTTGTTACACCTTGGCCGAAACTTCAAAAGACCATTAGGGTCATTTGTTTTCTTTTCTTTTTCTACTTGTTTGATTGGTAAGCCGAATCTAGTTTTCTTCTCTTCTCTTCCCTTTTATTTTGCTTAGGCCGAACCTCTCTCTCAAAGCTCACCATTGCCGCAACCTCTAAAGCCTCACACTCTCCCTCTCCATTCTTTTGTTGAGAGCTGAATCTTAACTTGAGCCTCACCATCACTCTCTTTTTCTTCTCACCATTCTTTTCTTCCTTTTCTCACCAAAGCTAAACCACACCATCATTCTTTCTCCTTCTTCTCACGATTCCTTCTATCATCAAAAGTTGAAGGTATTTTTAGACTATAGCAGATTGATCTTGAGCACTAAAAGCCGAAAACCAAACATCTTTCTCCTCTTGTCGACATCTAGAGCTAATGGACCATTTGCGTTTGGTCACTCTATTCGGTAAGGATCTCTTCTACGTTGGTTTCTTATTCTATTTCTTTCTTGGACTGTCGAAAATCAAAGGCTCTAATCCCCTATATCTCTTTGGCCGAAACCATGAAGGAGACCTTTCGGGATTCTTTTGTAGCTGACGGTAGGAGGTGATCTTTCGGGATTTGAGATCCAAGGTAAGCAAATGTAGTATTCTGCCAAGGGCCATTTTCATAGATTTTATGCATTAAAGCCGATTCTAACATTTATTAAATAGGGATTTTGACAACTTCAGGAGTAGACAATAGTTTCAGGATTTAGACGAGCAAGGTAAGGGGTGTTGATATTCGGCCAAAGGCCATGTTGTTCTTTTGAAGGGTAGCCGATTCTGACTATGATCTTTTAGGGGCAGTTTCGACAATGGTTAAGAGGGAGCCTTGAGGATTTGGAATTATTTCGGTAAGAATATTCAATTAAGATTTGGTTTTGTCTCGTCTTAGATTTGATTTAATGGTTAACCGGGTATTCTGATTAAGTGTTCCTCAATGGATGCGAGTACCAGTAAAAGGGAGAAAGGGGTAGTGCCTACCCCTAAATTCAAGAAACGCTCGGTTTCTGCTATTCGTGATTGGCCACCGAGGTGTGGGCCAGTTTCGGAAAGGGATAAGCAGTTCACTGTTATCCCTGCTAGCGAAAGTGTGAGTGAGATCGAGAGCGTAGTTCTCGTTGCTATCAGGTGTGTAACCCTACATTAATTCCCAATAGATTAATAGCGATAATATTAAATATGTGTTAATGGAAATACGAGTAACATGGCTAAGGGTACCATTCAATGGTACAGTTCATTCAGGTACGATACCCCTTAATATTCTGTTAGTAATGTTTATAAACATTGATATGAAATATGTGTGAATTCGATATGACTCTGGGGTAAGGTATTTTGCATGGTAACTGATTAATATGTATGATGCATGGGCATATGGGTGATATTGATAAAAGGGAAGTGTTCTGGTGGTTTTTACCACATTATCCGGTGACTTATGTTACATATTATGTATCCGGTGACTCTGTCACAATTATCTGGTGGTCTTGCCACGATTATAAGGGCGATGTGCAGTTGACTGCAGCGACTGCCTTCGATGGTGTGTAGCGGATGGAGGGTTGATTTAGTAATCGCCACGGTGTGATTGGCAGGTACGGGTGGTGTGTAGAGGATGGATATCTAGGTGGGCTCGGGATTGCATTTCATATTATGTATAAATGTGATTAAATATTCCATGATCTGAATTGCTATGTTTTGGGCTTGTTAAAATGTTTGATTAAGACAATGATCGTTTGGGTTTTGGTGTATTCGTTACACATTGAGTCTATTGACTCACCCTTCGTGGGACTACTTTTTCAGGTGATACTTAGCGAGATGGACCAGGTCAGCGGGGACTTTGTGGTGGCCATGCTCAATACAACATTTTTGGGTTTTCCTACCTTTTTGAACCTATCATGTTTTCTTACTGGATTTTCGGGATTTATTTCGGGTTTGTTTCATTGTAATAAGGCCACTATATAACTGTTTTATTTATGCGTTTTTATATTCATTTTGATACGATCAACATCAAACCAATAATTAAACATTTTTCACAAAATAACTTAAACTGTTTTGACACCTAAACATCTATGGTTTCCAACTTAATAGTAAGCTCTAAATTCGGTTTTTCTTTTAAACCTATAATTTTTAAATCGTGAAGGTAACGCTTTAATGAGATACGAACTTAAATAACAACGCAGTTTTCAACAGGATCATAATACAAATCTATTTTTCCTCGAATCAACATATCTTCCAGGATGGCAAAACGAGTTTTACTCAAGGAGCATGCCAGATCCGGTCGGGGCTTGTGGGCCGGGTTTGGGGTGTTTCACTTGTCTACGGAAAAAGTTGTCATCTACCATTTTAGTTAGAGCACAAAGCATACTGGGCTATAAAATTCTTGAATTACGATCTTAAAACTGCAGGTGAAAAGAGGATGATGTAGTTGAACGAATTAGATGAATGGCGAGCTGAGGCCTACGAAAACTTACGATTTAAGGAGGCAAAAAAACGACGCCATGATGCTTGTTTGAAACAATCGAAGCAATTCGAAGTAGGAGACACACTGGCGTGGCCTCTTCCCGTGTTCCCTTCCCTATTTAAAGAAACACAGCCCCCATTTTCCCACAAATTTCTTCCCCAAACCCCAACCCTAGCTGTTCTCCCTCAAAAACCCTCTACCCCACTCTGGCTACCATCAAAGAAACACCCATCCTTGACTTCTCCTATCTGTTATCACCATCTCTCTCCCACATACACATTAAAAACTGGTCCACGCCCGTGCCAAACCAATACACGCTCGCCCCATAGGTGTTCCACTGCCGTGTCGCTTCAACTATTTACAGAATATGCCCGTGTCTTACATCTACAAGCTCGTGCTCCACCCATCCACATTGCCCAGATCCAAAAACACCACTGGTCACCCCTCACTATTTTATTTTCATCTATTTAACTATTCTAAGAATAGAATTACATTTAGTTAAGTCTCTTTTTACTATTATTATTATTTATTATTAAGTTAAATTTTAGAATTTTAGCACTAATTTGATCTTGAATACTATAGTCATTGTTTAAATAGATGATCAGAACTAGAAAAAACCAATCATTGTCAGAATGCTTACTCATGGTTGAAATTTTCTTATGAATTTAGTCTTTGAATATTTTTGGGTATTGATCGAAGTATTTGATATATTTTGGTAGAAAATTACTTGAATTTTTAGGTTTACAATGTCGTCATCCCAAAAAAAGAAAACAACAGCCCCGAGTTCTAAGAAGCGAAAGGGACCCAGTTCATCCTCCACAAGCGCATCCACCGAAGTGTGCCACCCGTTCCTACGATTTTCCCCAGGGGCCCAAGAAGACCGTTATAAGATACTCTACACACGATCCCTCGGCACAGGGAGATGTATCGATTGGGCCGCTTTGGAACAGGTCCATCTTGCTGATGATGTACAAGCTCTCTTAACCACTGATCCGTGGACCAATTCTTTAACATAATCGAGCCGACATACCTAGAGCTCACACTATAGTTCTGCTCAACATTCTAACTTCAGATGGTGATGACGCAACACAATGATCCGGGTACAATACAATTCTGTCTCGGAGGCACTATATGACAGCTGAACGTACCACAGTTTGGAGCTGCACTAGGACTTTATACGGAAGACTTTGTAGCAGAGAGTGATCTTTCCAAGCTACACCGCCATATTCATCGCACCCCCGTAAGCTGTTGGTACAACATTGCCTCTAACGGAGGCAATTACGACCCCACCCGCTCCAAGGCAACGACTCTTGTTCCACCCCTGAGGTACGTACATGCTATTCTAGCCCATACACTTACAGGTCGGTGAGAAAGCACTGGCGTCGTCAATACTCACGACGCCTACTACCTGTGCTGCATGTCGAACGGACACGTTTTCAACCTAACCTATTTCATAGCCCGCGCCATTCAACACCAAAAAGAGTAACACAGGAGAGGGATCATATCTATGGGTCCGTACATCACACGCTTGGCTCGACATTTCGGACTCCTCAACGCTGACGCACAGACATCCTCACTCACCTTGATCGGTCAGATGTCCCCACAACGCATCCAGACTATGTTACACATGAGGATGATCCAACACCAATGTGGAACTGATCCTCCTCAATATCGACTTAAACCTTCCACCGACGAGGAGGAACCTGAGGACATTACTGATGATGTTCCTCCACCATAGGAAGCACCAAAACAGAGCCATCAGACAGCTCATTCGGCTATTTCACTCTCAGACATTTCTGCACGTCTCACTCAGTTCGAGCATTACTGTACGCAGCAATTCAATAACATCGCTCGATGATTCGATAGCATTGATGCGACTCTTTAGTAGATCTATCATCACCTTCATATCTCATCGCCACCACCACCTCAAGACCCAGATGATGCAGAGGACTTCTGAGTCCTTTTATTTTTATTTTTATGTTTATTTTCATTTTTATTTTTATTTTCATTATTATTTTTCTCCTTTATCTTTACTTTTATTTATGTTGATTCTATTTTAGTTATTGTCTAAAGACTTGAAAGTTTCATTAGTATTATTATTCTCACTTCATCACTGGCCATCTAACCCTAAGTCTCCATAATGACATCCATTCATTAAATTTAATTGATGACTTCGCAGATTAAATAGATTTAATATACCACTCAAGGAACGAAAACATCATTTATACCTAGTCATCACATTCGTCATGGAATACCCTCCAAGGATCTCATCCATAACTCAGGAAGTTTCACTTCTTCCCCTCTCTTTTGATTTCTACTATTATATGCTATTATCTATCTTTGTACATTGAAGGCAATGTACATCTTAAGTGTGGGGGGGATTAACTATAGTATTACTTGAAAATCCCTGAATTATGCCTTGTTCTAAAGTAAGTTTCTCATATTATGATTAGAATGAAAATTCCTTTGATTTATGATTTTTTTTTTGATATGTTTTAGAGTAAGTCATTGATAATTGTGCATTGATAATTAAATTTGAAGGATACTAGAGAATCAGGTATGATAAGTCTATTTTTCAGAATAAATTTTTTTCTAGGTTGTTTACCTAAATCTGAGTGTTACCTTGAAGTTTGAAATTTACGAGGTTGATATCAAATACCCATAATTTTTGTGAGACTTTGAGCCTTGTAGAGCATATATCCTTTTTTCGTGCTCATTTTTTGATTATGAGTGTGTCAGCATTGATTTGTTATTCTAGAACTTGCATTGATTGTACATGTCGAGACCACACCTATGACTTGATATACCGAGATGATAAAGGCACCTAGGTTTTAACCCACTCACTCCACTAAAAAGCCTACCTTCATAACTAACCCTTAGTGAACCACGTTGATCCTAACAACCCTTTTTATTGACTCACCCACTAATATTAACCCAAATCCCTTTGTATTTGTTATCACCATTCCATTTGACTACCCTTATGTCGAGATTTGATTTGATTAGTTGCCTAACTATTTTATTTATTTCAATCGTTAAATTCAACATTTATATTTGTCTTGTTCTTAAAAAAATTGAAGTATATTCACTATTAGTTTTGTGATTAGGTGAGCTTATACGTTAAATTCCAATTATTGAAGAAGAAAGCTCGTATTAGAATATTATCAGTATGACAAGTTTTCAATTGATGTAATTGTTCATTATTATTTCATTATTTCTAGTTAGGTAATTTGTCAGGTCAGTCACGATTCTAGCCTTCTAATTCAACCTTTATCCACACCTTTAACCCAAGCCCCATTACAACCCTGTTAAAGACCTTTTAATATGTGTATCATCTCATTTTATAGTGATGGAGATTTGATTTTCATGCAAGCCTATGGGATTAACTCTTCATGTTTGACTTTTGAGTGCTTAATTCTGAACCTTAAACACTTCGAGCGATTTGAGTGAATCTTTAGAGAGGATGTTAACTCTTGTCGATTTTGAATCAGAGGTAATTATTTAGGTAAAGGGAAACACCTAAAGTTTTTAGGGCTATAAATGTATGACTTCAATTGTTTGAATCTTTAGGACTCTTTGAAATGAATTATCCATGTATAAATTATCTTTGAATTATGATGAAACATTATTGATAAATTTTATGAATTGAGGAAGTTTGTTTTAATTGTAACTTGAGAATTTTTCTTGAGAACAAGCAAAAGCGTAAGTGTGGGGGTATTTGATAAACTGTAAAAGTAACATATTTTAGGCCCACATTTAGCATGCTTTTGGATGATTTAAGCCTCGAATTATGTAATTTAGTGCTCTTAATCCTTTGTTTTCATGTTTTATACCCAGGAGAGCACCGGAGGATGAAAAGAACAAAAAACGGGCCCAAAATGTAGTAAATTGGCCATATCAAGAAATCCACACTGCCGTGCCCAATTCAACAGGTTCGAACACGACCTGGCCACGACTTACACGGGCATGTGCCATGGGCGTGTCCCTGCCGTGAGAAAGAAGAGTTTCACTCAGATTAGGATACTTATGGGCAAAGAAACATATTCAGAAGCCTATATAAACACCCTAAGTATGACCTGAAAGGGGGGAACCCAGGGCTTTAATCAGGGGGCGTCCAGCTAGGCCAAAGAGGGCAGATTTGTGGAGATTTACTCAAAGATAGCCAGTTGATTCATCTCAAGAAGCCGAAATTATACTCAAGACGGAGGATCTCTCCTTCAATTCCTTCAGGGGGTTTTAGGGATTTCTTATGTTTTGTTTTATCTTTTCTTTTGAGATGTATTCTTTTATTATCATTATGAACTAAACCCTCAGATACCTGAGGGGGATGAAACCTAAGATGAATCTTGTTATCATTTGCTGAACTATATGATAAATATTTGACTTGTTATTAATTATGTGTTCTTAATTCTTGTTTTGATATTTCCAGGATATTAATTCAAGTATGATGTGCTTAGGTGGAGGAGCAAAAGTCCCTGCCTAAGATTAGATCTAGCATAATTAAGCGGAGTTGATCGCATGCCTAGAGATAGGGTGATGAGATTTTGCTGGATTAGGGTGAAACCTAATATGGGAGTCCATAGATCGAGTTAATGCGATTCTAGGGGTTTTAATTAGAAAGAGATTTCAATTAATCAACCTAGGGTTAGACGTTAGTCGCCTCGAGAGAAGGGTTAATATAACTTAGGGAATCTTACGGAGCTAGTCTAATGAATAAATAGTTTGGTTCAGAGTTAGATAACAAGTGAAGTCTAGGTGGATTCTTCCTTGGGTGTCGTCTTAATCAATTGGTTTTTCCTAAAAGTTATTTTCTCAATTTCATTCTTCTTTGTCTTAGAGTCTTTAGTTTAATTATTAGTTAATTTTAGATTAGATAAACAATTTCCTTAATTCTTAGGCTAAATAATAAAAAGAGAGTTAGTATTAGTACTTTTGGTTCATTTGGGTTCGACATTCCGGTCTTGCCTTAACTATACTACTGTTCGATAGGTGCGCTTGCCTCAAATCGTTGTCATAGTTAGTTTCCAGGTTCGATCATATTCTTTATAAATTTTAAGACTTTGACATCGCATAAAACAACGATCACTTAAACTTTCATTAATTAACAAAAATAATATATATATATATATAGCTATTCTTCAATTTCATTCACATATCATATGTCTCAATTTCAATCATGACATGAACATTAAGTTCATGCCTTTCATTTCCAATCTCAATTTCAATCCACAATTCAACTTTCTCACATTTTCAATAGTACAATCGATCAAATTCATTTAATTTTTTCCCATTTTAGTTATTCACCCTATTAACGAACCCGAACTTTGACGGATACATAGATTCCAACCCACACACACCAATACGACAGATTGTGCCTAAAATGGTACATAATACCTGATCAGTATACGACACATTGTGCCTAAAATGGTACATAATACCTGATTAGTATACGACACATAAGTGCCTGAAATGACACACGAGGTGCCTGATACGACACACGATGTAATACCCCTTACCCGTATTCAAGCCCAAACAGGGTTTGAGGCATTACCTAACTAATCTTACTTAAACATCTCAAACAGGGTTGTAAAATCTCGTTTAAACCCATCACTCGCACATACTTGGCCTAGGAGGCCCTAAACATACTTCCAAGAGGCATCGAAGTTATTCCAAAAACTTTTGCGGCTTCAAGAAACTTTCCAACAAAATAGGGGCCACACGCACGTGTTGGTCTAGGGACACGCTCGTGTTACCCTAAGACATTCCCGTGTCTTTCACCCGTGGTCAATACTGACTAATTTCGCACGGCCTTGACACGCTCGGGGCCCTGGCCCATGTGCCCAACCTTGGCATTCTGACTTATCCACACGACCATCAGACACGCCCGTGTGCCACAGCCGTGTAACCTGTCTAGGCACACTTTGAAGTGGCCCTTGAGCCCCTCAACAGAGACACACACCCGTGTCCCCTGTGTACCCAAAAATAGGCCCTTTACAAGGCCAAAATACCACCCTACATTGAACACATGCATACACCAACTCAATACAACATAATTTATAGCCTTAAGGCACATTTAAAAACTCAATTTAACATCCATATACAAGTGCACACACTTTCAGGGGAAATCAGTTTCATTAAACATAAGAATTTGCCAAGTATCGGCCTAACTTAATAGACTATTACAAAAAGGCTTCAATACCATACAAAGCCAACGCTTTGGCCAACAATTATGACCTAACAGAATACTCGAGTCCTATACTTGCTATACTTAAAATAAGTCTAAATTGTTATGCCAAAGTGATGTCGATAGTGTAATTTCTGAACTCCTACGTCCATGATCCTCGAGTTATCTCAACAATACTTCAAGGAAGAAGGGCAATGAAAGGGGTAAGCATAAAGCTTAGTAAGTTTACATGGAAATAAATAGCAATAATAAGCTTACAATATAATCCATCCATGTCATTAACTAAACATACACAAGTCATAGGCTCCTTGCCATACTTACTTACAATTGCCCTTATTTAGTACATACCGTGCCATGCATCGTAATCGTTTCTTCGTGACTCATTCACGAGTACCTATATTCACTCATTCACATGACTTTAGTACAATTCTCATTTCTACTTCGAAACTCATTTACTTTTCTCATTAATCACTAGGGATAGTCAAAGGCGTATTTTAATTGTCATTCATGTGGGTACGAAGCCAATGCCACATCCCAGAGGTGGTCTTGTATGGAGTCACTTCAAAATGCCAATGCCATATCCCGGATATGGTCTTATATGGAGTCACTTCGGAATGCCAATGCCATATCCCAGATATTGTCTTATATGGAGTTTCACATCAAGTATCGATGCCATATTCCGGATATGGTCTTATACGATTCTTATAATTCATTATCGGAGCCATATCCCGGATATGGTCTTATACGGGATATCAACTCGGTGCCAAGGCCATGTCCCAGACATGGTCTAATACGGGACCTTATCTATTTCATATCTCGACGATAACAATTTCATATTCAATATAGTCCACTAGGACCTCTACATCTCATTCAACATTAACTACTCAATTTAGTAGAGCATCATGCATCAATATGATACAAAGCATTCTCAATTATGCTAACATAGATGTTGCATTAATCACATACAAACTTACCTCGATTTGAAATGAGCTAACTCGTCGGTTTAGCCCAAGAATTTGTTCTTTCCCCAGTCGAGGTGGATTCTTGGTGCTTTTTGCTCTATAATAGCAATTTAGCTCATTTTAATCACCACATTAATAAAAACATTTCAATAATCATGCTTAGACAAAATTACTATTTTGCCCCTAGACTTTGGCAAAATGACCATTTTGCCCCTAGGCTCAGAATTTAATTCTAATCATATTTCTACCTTCAACAAGACTAGGTGAACATTTAATACTCTTATAGCTATCATCAAAAATCAACATTTCACATGATTACTACAAATTTGTAACCTTTTCATCAAGGTTCAATTAGGTGTTTACAAGATAATACCTTTCACAAAAGTTGTTCATCTAACAACTAATATTCAATTTCTTCCATAAAAATGCAGCAAACAACTTAAAATCTCACATGGAAAAACTCTAAACTCTTCACCATTTTAGAAAATAGTCCCCTGTTTAGAAAGCTTAAGCTTTAAGGGTCTCAAAAGTACAACTATTTTCAAGAAAAGATCACTAGAACACTTACTTGTGAAAAGAAGAGTGTGCTGAAAATTTTTGAGTTCTAAAACCCCTTGTTTGCTGAAAATTTCAGTGGAGGAAGATGAGTAAAAGATGTATATCATATTTTCTTTATTTTAATATTAAACTATCAATTTAATCCACCAAACATCACCAACTTTGACCAACTTGGTCAATTCTTGTCCCCTAGGGTAGTCTATGGTTGGACAAGCCTTTACAAAGGGCTAAATTGCCTTTTAAAGACCTCAAATTAATAACCTATGGCTATTTGGTGCCTTTAGCTTATAGGACAGAACTTTTGCACTTTAAGCGATTTAGTCCTTTTTCGCGATTAATAATGAAATCACAAAAATTAAAGTACCAAAATTCTCATGTACATATAGAATCATGCTCCGACTCATAAAATGACATAAAAATAAATTTATCTAATCTTAGATTAGTGATCCCGAGATCACTGTTCCGACTAACCCTTAAATCGGGCTGTTATACACTAGGTGCCTGAAATACGACACATAAAGTGCCTGATTGGCAAAGCCGATAAATCCCGTACTCTTCCAACACCTATGACAAGCCAACTATATCCGACTTAGCCCGACTAGTTAATAGGGTATTCCAATTCTCAATTAAATTTTCACTTTCATACCAAATTTAAGATCACTATTCAATTTCAATTTCACATTCAAATCAATATACAATTCAATTATACATGCACATTCACCATCCAATCCAATTCCCATTCAACTCAAATATTAATACTTACCTTATACTCATTTATTAAATATAATTTATATAAAATATTTAATAAAAAGTAATTTGAATTATAGTAATATAAACCCAGATTTGCTCGATTACTCCTCGATAACTTTTCCCTTTCCTTTCGATGCTGATGCTTTGGGTTCTTTGCTAGCTACGAAAATTAAAATAATTATACCATTAATTACAACACTAATTATAACAAAGAATTGAATTTCTATTCAATTTACACCTTATTTTCAATTAGGTCCTAATTAACTCATGCACTTTACTAACTTAATTCATACTTCATTCTTATTCAAATTCTTATCAAATTCAACCTAACTATCAAGTGTTCATAATAAAACCCTAATTTAAAATTTCTTTCAATGTAATCCCTCAATCATAAAACTTATAGCTTCTTTTACAATTTAATCCATTTATCAATCCTAACTTGAAATTCATTCAATTAAATCCCTAATTCAACAATTTATCCAACATGAACCATGCTTAAAAATCTATGAACTTCCAAGACTTCAACTTAGTTTCAACAAAACATTGTTTTAAAGCTTCTAAAACATCAAAATTAAGTAAAAAGGGCTTAATTGACTTACCAATCAAAGCTTTAAACCTTAAACCCTTAGTTTTTCCTTTTTTCTTTTCTTTCTTTCTTTTTCCTGTTCTGTTTCGAATGGTTCTCTGTTACTTTTGCCTTTGTTTCTTTCTTTTATACTTTTATTTCTTTTTATTTCATTTACTTATTTACTTATTTTATTTAATTAGCTTAATAGTAATTAATAAATAATATAACAAATATCTATTAAATAAACAATATTTATTACAAGTGTATATCATCATCACCTTACAATTGTCACTATTTAATTTATTTATCATATAAAAGATCTTTTACTTAATAATAATAAATAATAAATATCTATACTTAAATAAAAAGTAATTAAATATTTATATTACAATTGTATACATATTATTATTACATTTGTATATTTTTATCACCATCCACTTGTCAAAATCATACTTTATTTATCATATAAAAATCTAATAATAATAATAATAATAATAATAATAATAATAATAATAATAAATATCTTATACTTAATTAATAAGTAAATTAAATCTATAAATTACAATCGTTTACATATTTTAACTACACATGTATATAATTTTTATCATACATTTGGCTTTATTTATTTAATTATTTAATTCTAAATTATATTATATTATAAAATCTAAAGAAAAATCCCAGATTTTTCTTTCAACTTGCCGCCTCAATTACCTTAAATGACATATTTGCCATTTTGGTCTCCCTTTCTTTCTATTAATCTATAATTAGACTTTTACTCCTTTATTCAATTTAGTCCTTTTTCTTAATTACTCTAAATTAAGCTGAATTCACCTAATCAAAACTTAATTAGACACACTAGTAGACTCATCTAATCAAAACTTAATTACTTCTAATAATTATTTACGGACTCGGTTTACTAAGACAGAGGCCCGATATTGCACTTTTTCGATGCCTGTGAATTTTAGGTCATTACAAGTCCTTTTTCTTTAATTAACAATCAAATCACTAAATTTCTAAATCAAACTTCAACACACCTATATAGTCACTACATAAATATTTAATACCCATACTTCGAGTTGTTTCATGCCATAAATAAACTCGAACGCTTAAGAAATCCATTGGACAAGCGGATTCACATATCTTACAACCAGCACAATCTTTTGTTCTTGGAGCGGAAGCAATTTGCTTAACTTGACATCCATCCCAAGGTATCATTTCTAGCACATCTGTGGGATAGGCTCAGACACATTGAGTAGACCCAATACATGTATTATAAACTTTTACTGAATGTGACATGGAATCTATAAATTTTTGAACATAATAAAATTTTAATATAGTCAACTTGTAAATAAATATAGTTAAACACCAGATGAATCAACGATTTACCAGAAATTTTCTAATCAATTTCCTTAGTGATCAACTCATAAGAAAGCACCAATATACTTTGATTTCTTACGTTTTTGAAAACATGATGTAGATTCCAACATATTGTACATGCTAATTTAAAATGGTGAATCTTATAATTTAATATTATTAATATTACTTATTCAGAAAAGTTGATTAATTGATACGCGTTGATTTTTTGTTACGATAAATCGAGGATGTAACGCCCCAAATTTCTTTAATTTTGGCTTATATGATTTTGGAACACAAAAATATCTGTATGTGTTTCTGAAATTATTTGACACAAATATCTGTCTGTTTCAGTGCTTAAGAGTTTTGGGAGTGTTTGAGAAGTCTTGGGTTTAAGCCTTGCTTGGGTCAAATTTTGGTATTCTTATGATTAAAGCCTTAACCGGGTTCAATAGGCTTATAGATTATTGTTTGCAGTATGCTATCAGAATGGGCCTGTTGGTCTGGTGGTTAAGTGGAGTGTTGGTGTATTGGAGGTCTTGTGTTCGATTCCCTGCTTAGCTTTGTTTTTGCATGGTTATGGGAAGGAGTTTGAGTGGCGATAGAATTCTAAGTAGTGGGGATGTGGGGAGAAAAATAAGGGATTAGGGATGATAACATGTTAATTTGCATGATTTATTGTGCTTAATTTAGTTTAGTTTTGAATCAATCCCTAGTAAATTAGTGTTTTTATGATTTAAATCTTGTCAGGGATGCAATTGGTCAAAAGCAAGCTAAAAAGGGCCAAATTGAAAGACAATCATTGAAATGGGGCCAAATAAAAAAGATGGAGGAAGCCAAGGACACATAAAATATTTTGACTTTGTAAAAGCCAAAAATAGGAAAATCTTATTTTAGTTTATTTTATTTATTTTTATTTTATTTTAGATTTTATATTAAATTAGTTTAGGCTATTTTTAGTAAACCCCATGTATATAAATAGGGGCATTTTGTTCTTAGGAAATCATCAATTAATTCTTTTCCTACTTCAATTTGGAGTTGAATTATGCTCTTTGTCTTTTTCTACTTCAATTTGGAATTGAATTATTCTTTTTTCTCTTTCAATTTGACCTAGGAACTTTGTTCATTTCATTTCAATTTCTTTGTTCTTCCAAAATTGGTCCAATTGCCTTCCAAGCCCTTTACCTTTCCAAATTCCATCATCCTTTATACAAATTCAATCACCTTCCACAACTTACAAGTATGAATAAATTCATGCCACACTAAATTCTATCTTAGTCTTAGGCCAGTACTCTTTTCGGTCGGGAATCGTGAGATTCGTATTCGCGCAAATAATCCTTCCAATCGGTATTCACCTTTTTCCTAAGTATCGGGATAGAACAAATCATCCCTTAAGGTTGAATTTGATTCCAAGTCAAAGTGCATGTTGGGTTGGAGTCGTGTTTGCTGACAGTTGAAGATTCGAGTCGGCCGTGCTATATTCGGATTTTCAAGAACAAATCAAGGAAAAAGTGATCGGGTTTAAACGACCCACGCGGTTGAGGCCGTTGATTCGAGTTAGGTTCTTTAGAACGCAAGACTACCAGAATCTTCAATTGGGAACACGTGTATCTCGGTTAGATAATCGGTAAGGGTTGGTTTGCAGGACGTACCGGGACGAGCTACGAGAGGAAAAATTGGTACTTAGGACTTTTTTAATCGCTATAACTAGCTTATCGTTTGGAGGAGAAGCTTAATTTTCGAGGATCGATTCTCGCCACGGAATTTACCGAGTCTAAGGCTAAGGCTTATTTTTTTTGATTGCAAAATCTGAATTTAATTTTTAATTTGATTTCTAATTTATTTAATTATTTATATGTGCTGTTTCAATTATTTAGTTTCTAAACATTTTAAAACCCCCTGATTTATTTATTTTTCAGTAGGTTCATTTGGAGTCGTAGGCACGACCTTTGCCATGACCTTTGACACGACAAACTTTCTGTTCACGAGATAAACGCAGAAGTTGATAATAACATCCAATCCCTGTGGACTTGACCCTACTACCATTCTTACTACTATTTAGAGTTATTTGTAGGAAATATTTTTATTGATTTCGACGCCCATCAAATTTTGGCGCTGTTGCTGGGGATTGGATATATTTTTCTAATTTTTGTTTGTTTACCTTATGACTAGATCAAAACCAGGAACTCTAGAGTTTGAACCAGAAATTGAGAAATTGGCCCGACAATTGCAGAAAGAAGCTATTCGACGTGGAAAAAGGCCACATCACGGATTCGAACCATATCATAGACAGAGGAAATTTTCTCGTTTGAAGAACCCAAGGAGATGGCTGAACAAACGATACGCCAACTTGCTGCGACACCGGATGAACAACAACCCTTATGTATAACCTATCCGACTGGAGGGACGCCGATCGAGTTAAAATCGGGTTTGATCCATTTACTACCCACTTTCTGTGGATTATAGAACAAGAATCCGCACACCCACCTTAAAGAATTCCATATGGCGTGCAGAAGCATGACGCCCCAGGGAGTAACGGAGGACCAAATCAAACTTCGTGCTTTTCCTTTCTCACTAGCCGACTAGAGAGTGGCTATTTTATTTACCCTTGGGATTTGTCAACACATGGTCTGACATGTCTCGTTTGTTTCTTGACAGATTCTTCCCTGCAGCTCGAGCAACCGAACTAAGGAGGTACATAGTGGGAATCCGTCAAAAGGACACTGAATCGCTCTACGATTACTGGGAGCGATACAAAAAATTGTGTGCAAGTTGCCCACAACATGGACTGACTGAACAGTCACTCTTGTAGGATTTCTATGAGGGATTACTCCGATGGAAATGAAGATGATAGATGCTATAAATGGGGGGGCACTAGTCAATATGACTCCTCAGAGAGCATGAGAGTTGATTTCGACCATGGCTACTAACTAAAAGCAATTTCGATAGGCCATAGAACCCACAAGACAGGTTTATGGGTTAAGTTCTCTATCTCTAGAAGATAAAATTGATAAGTTGACTAATGTTGTTCAAACTTTGCTTACAGATAACATGAGCCCAACACGATTGTGTGGAATTTTGCGCTAGACCAGACCATTCGATAGACTCCTGTCCAAATTTACATGAGGATTCAACAGAACAAGCGAATGCTGTCGGGAACTTTCTAGGACTGCCCCAGAGGCGATATGACCCCTACTCGAACTCGTATAATATGGGATGGAAGGATCATCCGAATCTCAGTTATGGGACGAATCCGCTGTTCAATCAACCGTACCAACAAAGGTCGCATCAGAATCAACAATTACCGCCCCTAAAGTCATCTTTGGAAGCCATAGTGGAAAGGCTAGCCAATAGTACTGAGAAGTTTCAACTAAAAACTAAAATGCATTTGCAGGAATTAGATAAGCAAGTGAGCAAATTTGCGCTCACGGTTATCCTTTTGAAGTCCTAAGGTAAGCTGCTGTCCCAAACTGAGCATAATCCTCGACACAATGTAAGTGCTATCACGTTAAGGAGTGGGAAGGTTTTAGAGCTCGTACCTGGCATGAATCGTGCCTGCGACGCTGGTCGAGATGAGAAGAAACTTGACAAAAAGACTCTTGTGGAGTCAATACCACAAAAATCATTTGCAGTACCACCTCTGTTTCCTGGAAGACTAGTCCAATACAAGAAGGAGCGAGAAGAGAAGAAGATTCTCGACACCTTTCGAAAGGTAGAAATCAACATACCTCTTCTTTATGCAATTAAACAAATTGCACGGTATGTAAAATTCTTAAAAGAATTATGCACAAGTAAGAGGAAGCTCTTGGGAAATGAAAAGGTGAGTGTCAGAAAAAATGTCTCCGCTATTTTATAAAGGAAAATACCACCTAAATGTAAGGACCAAAGTATGTTTTCCATATCTTGCAAAATAAGTAGTGTCAGTATTAAAAAAGCCATGTGTGACTTAAGCATATCAATTAATGTTATGCCTTTGTCAATTTTTAAACTACTTAACGCGGGTCCTTTAAAGGAAACATGTGTAATTATTCAGCTTGCAGATAGATCCACAGTGCATCCGGAAGGAGTGCTGGAGGACGTTCTTGTTAAGGTAAACGAGCTAATATTTTCTGCAGACTTCTACATTATCGACATGGAGGATGACAACTCGGCCAATTCGTCTGAGATATTTCTTGAGAGACCATTCTTGAGTACCGTGCAAACAAAAATTGATGTTTGGAGTGGAACACTCACCATGGAATTTGACGGTGAAGTGGTTAGGTTTAGTGTTTAGGAGGATATGGCATATCCCAATGATAACTTACAAATCGTACCTTACAGGAATTAGATCTCGATGTTAAGCATGGGGAATTATCGATGATCCAAAAACCAATACGTGAAGCTGTCATGAAGGCCTCAAAATTAGATCTGAAATCATTTCTAGAATGAACAAAGATTTCGACAGAGAATAATGCAAACTTGAACGGAGAAGCTCAAAGACACCTCAATCCACTAATGATAGGGGAATCCGAGAAGGGCTTCAAAGATAGTAGGCAAAGGTCAAAACTTTTCTGCAAGAACAACCAAGTGCACGAGATGGAAAAATTAATTCTCAATGAGCCAAACGAATAACATTTATGGTCGTCGAGCTAATGATGTTAAACAAAAGCGCTTTTTGGAAGGCAACCCAAATTTATTTTCATTTATTTAATTTTGAGTTTTAGTAAGATTTAGGTTGTAAATAAATAAATAATTTTTTAATCCAGTTAATTTGATGTTTTCAGGAACGTAATGGAGATTTTTCTAATGTCGGATAATGATGGTGGCGTGGGCAAGCCGTGCTAAATGTTGACAATTATTTCTCAAACCTCGACAACATCGTTAGAAACATATGGGGAGTATTCTTAACCTTTCTTTTTGATTGTTGCTTGAGTTACTGAACTTTATTGCATATAAAATGTGCTTGAGGATAAGCATAGAGTAAGTAGGGGGATTGAAAATTGTAAGTATGTGTAACACCCCTTACCCATGTTCGATGTCGGGACCGGATATGAGGCATTACTATCCTTAACCTTACTTAAACATGTATAAACGGGCTATAAAATTTTGTTCCGATTTAAAAACTTTCTTTTCGTGGTCATAACATTCATCCCATGGGCTTACGAGGCCATAAACATACATCCCAATGGTTTTGGAGATCTACCGAAAACTTTTACTGTCTTTGAAAATTCTTGTGTAAACAGGGGTCACATACTCGTGTGAATTGGGACACGCTCGTGTGGGCAGGCCGTGTGGTCTCACACGCCCATGTCCTTAGCCCGTGTTTGATTTATTTTTATTACAACCTACAGGGGTTTTCGCACGGCTTGACACACGCCCGTGTCAATGGCCTGTGTCCTTCACACGGCCTAGACACGCCCGTGTGAAAAACTAGAGGTATTCTGTTTGTGACGTCATCAACCCCTTAAGGAGCACAGGCCTAGGCACACGCTAGTGTGGGTAGCCCGTGGTCGAAACTGACTTAAAACACTAACATGTAGGGGATACATGGCCTAGATACACGCCCGTGTGTCTACCCGTATGGACACTTAAAGGCTATTTTCCAAGCCAATTGCCACCCTGAAATCAATATCATTCATATAACCAATACAACAACTCAAATACTTCATCAAAAATCATGAACATTAATGCATAACTCATCATCAATTGATGTATAAACTTAGTAAACATTGGCCAATCTCTTTAGCCATATACAAAAAGATGATAACCTTAATAGCCAACACTTTGGCCCCTCTTAGGACTTACATCAAGATGAAATAATTCTTATACATGCCATACTTAATAAAAACAACTTGGCTATACCAAAATAGTGTCGATAGTGTGCTCCGAGCTCCGACGCCAATGATCTACGAGTTAGCTTGGCAAGATTACAAGGAAAGAAGAAGGGAGAGAGGTAAGCATATAGCTTAGTAAGTTTCCATGAAACTCATATAGAAATATATTAACTCATTATAACTCATCCATTTCGAGTTAAGAACAACATAAAAATCAAGTGCATGGCTCACTTACTCCTCACATGATACATAATAATTTCATACTTGCATTATATTCATGGTACCTGTATCACTTAATCACATAGATTAGTACATTTAGCTGATGCAAAAGTAAACTCAACTTTCATCTTTCTTAACATGAAAAATGCTTTATATTAACCTTGTATAACTTAACTTAGTACTATATTTACTTACTTGACTTTCTTGTTGCCTATTTCATATTTAGGTCTTTTACCCGTTGAATTTCCCGGAATAATTGAGTTACTCAATCTCATCAAACATGTATCTCGATGCCAATTCCATGTCCCAAACATGGTCTTACATGGGATCGCCTCATGATGCCAATGCCATATCCCAGATATGGTCTTACATGAGATCTCTTAACACGGTGTCGATGCTATGTCCCAGACATGGTCTTATACGAGACCTTCCCTATATGCTTTTTTTGGAAACTTACCATTGCCATGTCTTGACATGGTCTTACGTGGTATCCTTGCCTTATGAATCTTATCAATGCCATGTCTTGACATGGACTTACATGACATCATTGCCTTATGAATTCACCAATGCCAAGCCTTGGCTTGGACTTACATGAGACCTTTGCCTCATAATAACTTTTTAATGCCACGACTTGTCATGGACTTACATGATATCCTTGCCTTATGTCGATGCCATGTCTTGACATGGTCTTACACGGACTTTCCTTATCTCATGTTGTGATAATAGTATCCTCATTATTCCGAGACTTCAACCGGGACTTTCTCATACATATTCTCATTTACTTTTCTCATCATAATATCAATAATTTAACTTCATAGAAATAATGTACATTATACCACATAATAAGTAATTGAATGAGAATACCCGTAAAACTTTAATTCATACAAACTTACCTCGGTATTCAAAATGTATGTAAAGATGTAAGTTAGTCCTCGACTTTGTTCTTGCCTCGGTTTCGATCTGGGCTTCGCGTTTCTTGATCTATAGTAACAATTTCACTTTTTAATTCACACATTGACTAAATCGACTTATAATTCATATTTTGGCAAAATTATGATTTGGCCCCTAAACTTGGGCAAAATGACCATTTTGCCCCTAGGCTCGGAAATTAATTCTAATCACATTTCAACTTTTAATAAGCCTAGGTGAACATTTAATACTCTTATAGCTATCATCAAAACTCAACATTTCATATACTTATTACAAATTTATAACCTTTTCATCAAGTTTCAATTAGGTGTTTTCAAGACAACACCTTTCATAAAAGTTGTTCATCTAACAACTAAGACTCAATTTCTTCCATAAAAAAGCAGCAAATAATAATGATGGATCTCATGGAAAAACTCTAAAATTTTCACCATATTGCACAATACTCCCCTCATTTGAAAGCTTAAGCTTTAGGGGTCTCAAAAGTACAACTATTTTCATGAAAAGATCACTAGAACACTTACTAGTGAAGAGCTGAGTGTGCTGAAATTTTTAAAGCTTTCAACCTTATTTTGCTTGCAAATTTCGATGGAAGAAATGAACAAGAAAGATGGACATCATCTTTTCTTTATTTTAATATTAAACTATCAATTTAATCCACCTGCTATCAACTACTTTGACCAATTTTTGTCCATCTTTGTCTCCTATATAGTCTATGGCTGGCCAAGAAAATATTGGAGGTCTAATTGCCTTTTAAAGACCTCCAATTATCAATCTATGGCTATTTTATACCTTTGGCTTATAGAATGGAACTTTTGCACTTTATGCAATTTAGTCCTTTTCCGCAATTAAACATGAAATCACTAGAATTAAAATACCAAAATTCTCATGTACTTACACAATCATATACTAATTCATAAAACCATATGAAAATAAATTTCTCAAATCTTAGATTAGTGATCTCAAGATCACTGTTCTGCCTAGCCCTTAAATCGGGCTGTTACAGTATGCACGGATGATTGATTGATTTTTGTTGCATGTCTCTCTTTTGCATGTGTTCAATCTTACGTTGAATTCATTCGATAGTTTATTTGACATTGAGCCTTTAATCCCATACTTAGTCAATTTGGACAATTGGGCAATTTTTTGAATTTAAATGATCAAGTATATAGATTAGTCGACATTTGTGTTTTAGGGTTGATATATGTAGCTAGATTTTTCGTATTAATTGATTGTTTGAAAAAATATTTGCTTGTGCATAAATAAAATAAAATAATAAAAATAAATAAATAAAGGCTCAAGTTATGAGTGAAAGTTTCGAAAACATGATCGGATTGAGTAACCGGGGTGAGGTGCTTGGGTTGTCATCTCATCTCGCGTAAAAAGGTTCGAGTGACAAGTCGAGAACTTAATAACATTCTGCTAACAGAGCCTAAAATAATAATAATAATAATAATAATAATAATAATAATAATAATAATAATAATAATAATAATAATAATAATAATAATAATAATAATAATAATAATAATAATAAAGACTATTTCAACTGAGAAACCGGGATAGGGTGCTTAGGTTGTCATCCTAGTTCGCGTAAAAAGGTTTGACCATGTCTAAATTTTTTTACTAAAGTGTAGTTAATTAGTAATTCCTTGCAAATTATTGGATTCAAACTCAATTTAATGAAATTATCTAGTTCACATATTTCAAATTTTATGTACTTGTTGATTAAACTATATGTTCTGAGCATTTATTTATTTTTGCCTATGTTATTTGCATTGATTATGGATGTAGAAAAGAGGCTTGATTTTTAATAAATTGTAGAATCAAATCTAATGTTTGAAAGAACAACATGCTTGAGGGCAAGCATGTGTAACAACCCAAACCCGGCCCAAACATTATGGCTGAATCTAGTTTGTTACAGGGAAAAATATTTTGAAATCCGTTTTTCTAAATCGATTTAAGTTTGTCGAAAACTTTTCATTTGATTGTCTTGTGAAAACTCTACTTAGTGTTTATTGGAAATCAATTTAAGCCAAGTTATTATAAAATTTCGAAGGTGCCCGATGGCACGATAAAATACTTTTCGATTGAATTTGGAAAACATGTGATTTTAATTAATATTAATAACATAGTTTAAAACAAAGTATTCAACATATGAAAATTAACCAAATAAAATATCAGGAGGGCTTATTACATCTAAATAGAATAAAAACCGGAAATAGAAATATCATAACTAAAATTAAAGCCTATTTAAATTAAATCCACTGCATGGCCACCTCGAGTCAATCCGGCTCCACATCCGCGATCTACGTGTCACCTGAAAAATGTAAAGGAGAAGGTGAGTCACCAAGACTCAGTATGTAACCCTTCCCCCGTTTTAAAAACATTTTCATACACAACATATAACAATTAATATGAGAATACTATGTACCCAACCTAGCCAACCAAACGCCATCTTGTCTACCCCGTTGTGGTACCAAACCACTGGTGGTGCCAAACCACTGGTGACATATAGTCACAATGTGTTACCAAAACACTGGTGTCCGTAGACACAAATCGATTGATGGGGCCAACCCATCGTGTGATACCAAATCACTGGCAGACGTCCCATATCTCAAGTGGGGCCAACCCACGGTGGTGTTAACCATAGGGACGAGTCGCTATGAGGTGCCAAACCTCTGGAGGTACCAAACCTCTGGTGACCGTAGTCACAGTTTGTTACCAAAACACTGGTGCCCGTCGGCATAATATCACTGCCCCCTCCACTCATCAATCCCACATCGGTCACATATGTATATGTTTCATGTCATCACATACTTAAATCTCATGTATCAATACATCATGCTTCCCAAAAGCATCAAATAACAAATTCATATTAACAGGTACTTACCTGAATCACCATCTATACCGATATGGTATATTATCCAATGCTACATAAAATAAAGATAGCATTCACAACAATCAGCACATTTAACAAGTTATACGTGTGTATGTACACACCTGTCACCACGAGAAGTCAAAATCCTGAAAAGAGATGCCGGTCACCTAGATCTACTGATCCCTATATTCGGCCACATACACGGGTTAGTATCATGGCCTAATCGGCCAAACCAACACAATTGAAAAGGGTTCCTTGTGAACCCAAAACCTTACCCGAACGTCTTTGAACCCAAGCCACTATATTCCAAATGGTTTTGCTTCCCTGAAATCGGCAAAATTCCTAGATAACATTGATTTCAAAGAAAGATTAGCCGAACTATTACCAAATGCCGGATTTCGGCTTTTCTTCACCTCCAAATCGACAGAACACAAGAGAAAATATTAAAATATTCGGCTAACGCCCCTTACCCACTGAAACCGATTGAAAGGAGAGTCCCGATGAGTCTTTAGTGTTCGGCAAAGGTGCTTCCAAAGGGGAGAAGGGAATTTCGGCACTCTAGAGAGGTATATTCGGCTTTTATGAAGGAAAAAATAATGGAAGAAAAGGGGTGATGAGAGTTTCGGTTTGAAAGGGGTTTGAGAGAGTGGAGAAAATAAAAGAAAAATAAGAAGGAGAAGGGTTAGGATTTTCGGCTCAACAAAGATGGAAAAAGAAAATCAAGTGGTCAATTGGTGTTTTTATAGGCCAATCGACACCTCCCCCTTTGAAGCTTGCCGTCCACTTCTCTTTGAAGTGTTTAGAATTTAACAACTTCCTTAATATATTCTAGGCCATTAGTTTAAATTAATTCAAAATAATTTGAATAATTTAAACACCTATATTTTCTCCTTAGCAATTATCAAATAAAAACTAATTAAATTATTAATATTATCCTTATCACCTCTTCAAAACTAAAAAAAAATAAAATATAGAAGCCATGCCCCTCAACTTCCTTCCAGCCGAATGCAACCACAACAAGGAACCAAAGACCCATGTGCCGTCCACTGCCTGCCCAGCTGCTGCAAAATAAAAGAAAAAACCACCCGCTGCCCATAGGTCTCGAACATGGGACCTGTTAGAACCCATGCAGCCAAGTAACGCCCCAGGCCACTTGGGCCAGGCGTTGTTTTGTGATACAAAACGCACCATAATTCTTTTAGGCCTTCCTTCCTTAGTTCCGTTCTAACGCTAAAATAGAAAAAGAGATAAAATCCCCATCGCCGCCGGTCAACGCAGGACCTATTACCGCAGCCCTCTCTTATTCCAATGCCCAGGCCACTCGGCCTCATTGAATTCCATGCCAAAATGCCACAACATTTAATTTTAAGGCCTTCTTCCATTTGTAACGCCAAACCCAAAATTTAAAACACTTCTTGCGCCGCTGTGCCTTGAACCTGTGCCTCTTTGGCGTTGCTTCCAGCCCTTAAGTGGCACTTTGTAGCCACTTTGCCAAGGCCTACTTTGTGTCATAACTCGCCCAAAAATTTTATTAAAGCCTTCTCTCCTCTAGTTCCCTCCTTTATGGTACTAAAAAAAAATATTCTAACACTAGATCAGGCCTAACTCGGGTTTAATTCTAGACCCTAAAATACGCCAAATAAATCATAATATTTATTCTTTAAGCACACACATGGGAAATTAGCTAAGTTACAAACAACCCCTAATTTAGGGTGTTACAATTCTACCCTCCTTAAAATAATTTTGTCCTCGAAATTACTTATTATCGCTCAATCGTGCATCCTTAACTCGTCATCCTCACGTTCTTCACAAGACTCTCGATCTTAAAGAACTATCATACTTTCTACACATTCCCTACGCTCATAATCCAGTTCCATACTCTTTACTAGCAATCATGAGAATGAACTAACGTAACTACAACCAAGACAATTGAGGGTATTTCGAAAATAAGAAACTTACCCGTTGTCATGTCTGGCACATCTTCCTCCTCGCGACGGCCAACTGCATAAACCAACCTTGGTTGCCTCGCCTCTGCACCTTCAGCACCTCGGCCACGTCCGTTACCATTATCATTACCTCTAGCTGCACCTCGACCCTTCTGTGGTGGTCCTTCATTTCTAACCTGAGCACGGTTCTGACCCTCTGGTTGATTCTTAGCTAACTTTCGAGGACGGTCCCTTACACGGTGATCCAACGATCCACACTCAAAGCACCCTCTACTTCCCGCTAAACATTCTCCGAATGGGATTTTCCGCATCTAAACACACCGAGGTGGCTGGCGAGCGAAGCTTTGTGGTTCTTTTCGATTCCCCAAATCTAGCCGTCTTCTCCATATTACTGCCCGATCCAAGCGATCCAAAGCCTCTCTTCTGGTTGTTCCTATCATGCTTCTGTCTTACGGTCTCCTTGATCCCTTCGGCTACCTTAGCCTTTTCCACTAGAGACGAAAACTCACGAACCTGCTGCGGAGCAATCAGCAACCTTAAATCATCTCTAAGCCCGTCCTCAAAGCGGACGCAACGCTCATGTTCAGTAGCCACGATACCTCTAGCATATCTACTTAGCCTTAAAAATTCCGCCTCATATTCCGACACTGACTTAGTTCCTTGCACTAATCCCAAAAAAGCTTTCCTCTGAGCATCAGTATAGCTGGTGCCCACATACTTCTTTTGAAAAGCAACTCTAAAATAATCCCACGTGAGATCATCTGCCGTGGCTCCATCTCGGACCGTGAGCCACCACTGGTACGCTTCATCCTTTAGAAGTGACACTGCCCCTTTCAGCTTCTCCTCATTGGACAGGTCAAGATCGTCTATGATCCTTTCTGTAGATTCTAGCATGATTCTTCGCCTTGACCTGGGTGCTACTCCGACACACACTGGAACACTACGCTCCGTTGGACCGAATTCGGCGGGAGCGATTTCCGAGCTCCTAGATTTCCACCGACCCGACCACCAACTCGAGAACTCGCAACACCGCTATGCGATCATCGCCTCACCCCGCTCCGATCCTCGCTCCTCGCCTCCAAAAGTCGGGGGTGGTGGTGGTGATGGTACCTCATTCTCGAACCTTGACCCGACTGGCGGGTTGGACACCAAATCATCCTACCCCCTACCGCGCCCACGGCGCCCACGTCCTCTAGAACTCATTCTATCTACCACGCTTTTAACTCGATTAAGAAAATTTTTATGCGTTAGCATTTGTTCCACTTTATTAATCGCGAAGAAATTTTATGGATAAGGTTTAATCGAGAGATTCTTTCGAGCAAACAAGGTTTGAGTCTTCTATCCTAGTTCACACAAAGGAGTTCATGCATCCATTCCTTAATGCTTTCCATACCTATTCACTCTTTGGACATTTACGCCCATTTCTAACCTGAGTGGGTATTTTCGTCATTTTTCCTACAGAGGTATTTTCGTAATAAAAGAAATTTTAAAACTTTAGTAAAGTAGGTCGTTTTGAAATTCCCAAAACTGGAGAGTTTTTCTGAAAAATTTGTAAAATTTAGAGATACGGCATCATTTTGAAACCAGGGGTATTTTGGTAATTTTGTCATTCAGGGGCAATTTCGTAATTTTAATAAGTCAGGGATATTTTTAGCAGTTGCAAAACTCAGGGGTTTCTTTCTGAAAATGTTCCTTTTCAAATAGTGATGCTTGTAAAGATTTCCAAAACGAGGGTCATTTCGGTAATTTTGCAACTTGAGGGCGTTTTCGTGATTTTCCAAAACCAAAATATTTGGTTGATGATTTTCAAAGCTAAGTTGTTGAATATTTGTAAAATAGTTGAAATTTTGAGCAAAACCATTAAACTGATATTTTATGAACCGAGGGCATTCTAGTAATTTTACCCCTAAGGGTATTTTTGTAATTTTCCACAAATCAAGTTTTTCGAGAAAAATGTTGTAAAAATAATGTTCTCGGATTTGAAAAAGTTATTGCACAAGTTTTGAAAACATTAGGGTTCTGTTGTTTCATTTCTTTCCAAAAACGCGGCTAGTTCCCTTTCGGGTTTTAGTCGTTAGGTTTAGCCTATGACCAAGCCCTCTTGGTCAGGGTGAACCAAAGCTACGCACCAGGCAGGATTCGAGTGAAGAGGAGGTGAGTCACGCGGATCGCTTAAATACCAAGCTCCCACCGAACCTTTCTAGACATGCGCCTGAGAGGTTGCCACACCACCGAGCCTGCGAGTTAGGGTGAACCAAAGCTACGCACGGGTAGGATACTGCGAAGAGGAGGTGAGTCACACGGATCGCTTAAATACCGAGCTCTTAGGATCCACTCCTAGACATGCGTCATGAGGGTTACCACACCCTAGCTCATTGACTAAGTCATAGGTTGGTTTAGTTCTTTAAGTCTTATGTTTGGTTTGTGTGTTTGAGTACTCTATTCCTAGGGTTCAAGTTCCTATAAATCTATCTACGTTCCATGCTTCCTACCCTTCTACAGAATATAATTCACAAAGAGGTTTCGATGTACTTACCTGGGCGGATCGGTGCCGGAGACTCGGGCCATGCTATTCAAAAACCAAAAATTATTTCATAAGGCCTACCAGAACATTTTTGGGCCTTGGGCCCCCACAGCCGAGCTTTGAACTGGGCTCTGATACCAATTTTGTAACAACCCAAACCCGGCCCAAACAATATGGCCGAATCTAGTTTGTTACAGGGAAAAATATTTTGAAATCCGTTTTTCTAAATCGATTTAAGTTTGTCGAAAACTTTTCATTTGATTGTCTTGTGAAAACTCTACTTAGTGTTTATTGGAAATCAATTTAAGCCAAGTTATTATAAAATTTCGAAGGTGCCCGATGGCACGATAAAATACTTTTCGATTGAATTTGGAAAACATGTGATTTTAATTAATATTAATAACATAGTTTAAAACAAAGTATTCAACATATGAAAATTAACCAAATAAAATATCAGGAGGGCTTCTTACATCTAAATAGAATAAAAACCGGAAATAGAAATATCATAACTAAAATTAAAGTCCATTTAAATTAAATCCACTGCATGGCCACCTCGAGTCAATCCGGCTCCACATCCGCGATCTACGTGTCACCTGAAAAATGTAAAGGAGAAGGTGAGTCACCAAGACTCAGTATGTAACCCTTCGCCCGTTTTAAAAAAACATTTTCATACACAACATATAACAATTAATATGAAGAATACTATGTACCCAACCTAGCCAACCAAACGCCGCTGTCTACCCTGTTGTGGTACCAAACCACTGGTGGTGCCAAACCACTGGTGACATATAGTCACAATGTGTTACCAAAACACTGGTGTCCGTAGACACAAATCGATTGATGGGGCCAACCCATCGTGTGATACCAAATCACGCGTGACGATCCCATATCTCAAGTGGGGCCAACCCACGGTGGTGTTAACCACAGGGACGAGTCGCTATGAGGTGCCAAACCTTTGGAGGTACCAAACCTCTGGTGACCGTAGTCACAGTGTGTTACCAAAACACTGGTGCCCATCGGCACAATATCACTGCCCCCTCCACTCATCAATCCCACATCGGTCACATATGTATATGTTTCATGTCATCACATACTTAAATCTCATGTATCAATACATCATGCTTCCCAAAAGCATCAAATAACAAATTCATATTAACAGGTACTTACCTGAATCACCATCTATACCGATATGGTATATTATCCAATGCTACATAAAATAAAGATAGCATTCACAACAATCAGCACATTTAACAAGTTATACGTGTGTATGTACACACCTGTCACCACGAGAAGTCAAAATCCTGAAAAGAGATGCCGGTCACCTAGATCTACTGATCCCTATATTCGGCCACATACACGGGTTAGTATCATGGCCTAATCGGCCAAACCAACACAATTGAAAAGGGTTCCTTGTGAACCCAAAACCTTACCCGAACGTCTTTGAACCCAAGCCACTATATTCCAAATGGTTTTGCTTCCCTGAAATCGGCAACTATTAGTAGCCACTTAATAGCCTTCGGCTTTTCTTAATCATTAGGAGATCAATCTATTTCAAGTAGGCACTTACCACCACTTACCCCAAATCCGATTGACAGAGACTGGAGAGTTAGATCTACTGCTTGGAAGATCCCGAAATTCCTAGATAACATTGATTTCAAAGAAAGATTAGCCGAACTATTACCAAATGCCGGATTTCGGCTTTTCTTCACCTCTAAATCGACAGAACACAAGAGAAAATATTAAAATATTCAGCTAACACCCCTTACCCACTGAAACCGATTGAAAGGAGAGTCCCGATGAGTCTTTAGTGTTCGGCAAAGGTGCTTCCAAAGGGGAGAAGGGAATTTCGGCACTCTAGAGAGGTATATTCGGCTTTTATGAAGGAAAAAATAATGGAAGAAAAGGGGTGATGAGAGTTTCGGTTTGAAAGGGGTTTGAGAGAGTGGAGAAAATAAAAGAAAAATAAGAAGGAGAAGGGTTAGGATTTTCGGCTCAACAAAGATGGAAAAAGAAAATCAAGTGGTCAATTGGTGTTTTTATAGGCCAATCGACACCCCCCTTTGAAGCTTGCCGTCCACTTCTCTTTGAAGTGTTTAAAATTTAACAACTTCCTTAATATATTCTAGGCCATTAGTTTAAATTAATTCAAAATAATTTGAATAATTTAAACACCTATATTTTCTCCTTAGCAATTATCAAATAAAAACCAATTAAATTATTAATATTATCCTTATCACCTCTTCAAAACCAAAAAAAAATAAAATAAAGAAGCCATGCCCCTCAACTTCCTTCCAGCCGAATGCAACCACAACAAGGAGCCAAAGACCCATGTGCCGTCCACTTTGCTGCCAATTCTTTGCAAAATAAAAGAAAAACCACCCATTGCCCATAGGTCTCGAACATGGGACTGTTAGAACCCATGCGACCAAGTAACGCCCTGAGCCACTTGGGCCAGGCGTTGTTTTGTGATACAAAACGCACCATAATTCTTTTAGGCCTTCCTTCCTTAGTTCCGTTCTAACGCTAAAATAGAAAAAGAGATAAAATCCCCACTGCTGCTTCGGTTCGAACGCAGGACCTATTACTGCAGCCCTCTCTTATTCCAATGCCCAGGCCACTCGGCCTCATTGAATTCCATGCCAAAATGCCACAACATTTAATTTTAAGGCCTTCTTCCATTTGTAACGCCAAACCCAAAAATTTAAAACACCCCTTGCTGCTGCCGTGCCTTGAACCCAGGCCCTTGCTGGCGTTTCTTCCAGCCCTTAAGTGGCACTTTGTAGCCACTTTGCCAAGGCCTACTTTGTGTCATAACTCGCCCAAAAATTTTATTAAAGCCTTCTCTCCTCTAGCTCCCTCCTTTATGGTACTAAAAAAAAATATTCTAACACTAGATCAGGCCTAACTCGAGTTTAATTCTAGACCCTAAAATACGCCAAATAAATCATAATATTTATTCTTCAGGCACACACATGGGAAATTAGCTAAGTTACAAACAACCCTTAATTTAGGGTGTTACAGCATGAGCTAAGTAGGGGGATTTGATAACATGCTAATTTGCATGATTTATTGTGCTTAATTCGGTTTATTTCTGAATCAATCCCTGCTAAATTAGTATTTTTATGATTTAAGTCTTGTCAGGGATGCAATTGGTCAAAAGCAAGCTAAAAAGGGCCAAATTGAAAGACAATCATTGAAATGGGGCCAAATAAAAAAGATGGAGGAAGCCAAGGACACATCAAATTTTTTGACTTTGTAAAAGCCAAAAATAGGAAAATCTTATTTTAGTTTATATTTATTTTATTTTAGATTTTATATTAAATTAGTTTAGGCTATTTTTAGTAAACCCCATGTATATAAATAGGGGCATTTTGTTCTTAGGAAATCATCAATTAATTCTTTTCCTACTTCAATTTGGAGTTGAATTATCCTCTTTGTCTTTTTCTACTTCAATTTGGAATTGAATTATTCTCTTTTCTCTTTCAATTTGATGTAGGAGCTTTGTTCATTTCATTTCAATTTCTTTGTTCTTCCAAAATTGGTCCAATTGCCTTCCAAGCCCTTTACCTTTCCAAATTCCATCATCTTTTATACAAATTCAATCACCTACCACAACTTACGAGCATGAATAAATTCATGCCACACTAATTCTATCTTAGTCTTAGGCCGATACTCTTTTCGGTCGGTAATCGTGAGATTCGTATTCGCGCAAATAATCCTTCCAATTAGTATTCACCTTTTTCCTAAGTATCGGGATAGCACAAATCATCCCTTAAGGTTGAACTCGATTCCAAGTCAAAGTGCACGTTGGGTTGGAGTCGTGTTTGCTGACAATTGAAGATTCGAGTCGACCGCGCTGTATTCAGATTTTTGAGAACAAATCAAGGAAGAAGTGATCGAGTTTAAATGACCCACACGGTTGAGGCCGTTGATTCGAGTTAGGTTCTTCAGAATACAAGGCTACCAGAATCTTCAATCGGGAACACATTTATCTCGGTTAGATAATCGGTAAGGGTTAGTTTGCAGGATGTACCAGGACCAGTTACGAGAGGAAGAATTGGCGGTTAGGACATTTTTAATCGCTATGACTAGCTTATCGTTTGGAGGAGAAGATCAGTTTTCGAGGATCGATTCTCATCGTAAAATTTACCGAGTCTAAGGATAAGGCTTATTTTCTTTGATTGCAAAATCTGAATTTAATTTTTAATTTGATTTCTAATTTATTTAATTATTTATCTGTGATGTTTCAATTATTTAGTTTCTAAACATTTTAAAACCCCTTGATTTATTAATTTTTCAGCAGGTTCGTTTGGAGTCGTGGGCACGACCTTTGCCACGACCTTTGACACGACAAACGTTCTGTTCACGAGATAAATGCAGAAGTTGACAATAAATCCAATCCACTACCACTCTTACTACTATTTAGAGTTATTTATAGGAATTATTTTTGGTGGTTTTTACGCCCATCAAGGGAGTTATCGGGATAGCCTTTTGGTTGTGGCAAAATTCGGCACTCCCTCTCACTCTCTAAAGTTTTTATTTTTTCTTTTATCTGACTTTTCCCCCTACTTGCTGCCATTTTTCCTCATTCAAACTCCCATTGTTGCTGCCGGAATTTCAACTGTTTTTCCCTCTTCCCCTTATTTTTTTGTTTCAGTCCATCTTGGTCCTCAGTTTTTGGTTTTCATGCGGTATCAGGGACGATAGTGAAGCAGTTTTTCTCTCTGACAAGTTGATTCGTATGAGTAGACAGATGTGATTGCGATTTTAGAAGGCTAGGGATTGCTCAAACATCGAGAATCAGGTGTGTACACAAAACACAAGAAAACGAGAATCAGCGAAAGCTGAAAAATGATTCTGTTGAGGCCACGCGGCCATGTGGTAGGCCGTGTGTAAGGCTCTGAGCCACAAGATGGCCCTGTGATCGACGCGGCCAAGCTGTGCGCGAAGGACAAGACCATGTGATGGCTGGGTGAGGCCGTGTGCAAGACACAGGCTCGACTAATTAGGCCATGTGGGCCACACAGGTGAACCACACGGGCGTGTGGGATTCTAGGCCAGGCCGTGTGATCTACACGGCCAGGGCCAATTTGGGCCGAGTGGGCCACACGGTAAAGCAACATAGGCGTGTGATCGACTATGGACCTACTGTAGGGTTGGTAAGCGTTACTTGGACCCCCTGTTTACGTGATTTGATTATATTGTGTCTGACTGAGCATGGTATCTGTACTGAACTGAATGTATGATCGGTTATTTGCATGTTGCATATCATTTTTGGTATGTTGCATTGCATCGGGGAGGCTTAATGATATTGGAGGAAGCATCTGAAAGGCTATTAAGCCTGTTATCTGGAAGCTCAGCTACAATTATCTGATTATGTGCCGCATTTCGGTACAACATGGTGTATGGGGATGGGTGGGTTGATTTTATCCCCACATGGCGTGTAGGGTTTGTCGGAGATGGTGTGTAGAGGCTGGTGGGTAGGATTCTGATATTCTGTTTTGTTCTACATGTTATATCTGATTGGCTAAGGCCCTAAATTGTATCTTATTCAGTATCTGAGTAGGCTAAGGTCCACACCGATTCCGTAATAGGCTTAGACTCGAACTGTAAATATATGACTGTTTTCTGATATTATGCTGTGTGCATGTTTTCTGTGGGGATTACACACTAAGTTTGGGAAAACTCATCATTTTTCTGTTTAATCTATTCAGATAATCCCCAGCATTAGATGGACCAGTGCGGCGGAGGACTCGGCGGTAACCACAATTCTGGACTTTCATGGTTTTTATCCCATTTTACGATTATTGGTTTATGTTGATGTAACTCGCGGACTTTTTGGGACTTTTGCTTAAATGGGGTTTTTATATATTTTGTTCTTTGTGGATTTATAACTGCTAGACGTAGGAAGACTCAATTTTCAAAAGCTAAAGTTTTTTCTAAACCCTCGATCCCTTAGACGGTTTTCTCGAAAACAAAAGGGGTTTCTCTAAAATGGACAGATTTACTTAATTAACTCATTTTTCATAAAATAAATGATTTCTAAAGCTTCCGTAACAAATTACATTTTAAACAATCGACTAGATGAGTAAGCGAATTCTGGAATCAATAAAAGTAATAAAATGAACACAGTTTTATCATAATAAATTAGTTTTCAAAATTCCATTCCATGTGACATTGCCAGATTCGGCCATAACATCTAAGCCAGGTTTGGGGTGTTACAGAGGACACAATAGCTGATCCAATACCCGCTTTAGCAGCTGCAATAACTGTAACAAAAATTGAGAAAATATTTCCTTTTAAATGCCGACTATAAAAAAAAATGTTACAAAATTGATATTAACTGCATTCGGTATAAGTTCAAGACACATAAGGGCCCTAACCATATTTTGACTCATGATAAATCCATAAATATCGGTAGAAATTAAATAGGCACTTAAAACAAGTATATGATCGAGCATCATTGACCAACTTCGTATCAATTTCGATTCATTATTAATATGAACAATAATCAACAAATTTGATTGACTAGAGTATAACAAAAAAAAAAAAAGAAAAGAAAAGAAAAAAGAATCTATTGCAAATATATCAAAAAACGAATTTCTATTTTATACACGAGCAATATTCAAATAGAATTCAAAGAAATGGATGCGATAAGATAGAAAAACCAGAAAAAGGTTTAATTTTGATTGCTTGCTATTCTTAGTTAGAAAGATTTACTACTGACGAGCCACAGCAATTGCACCTATCAAAGCAACTAAAAGAATTATTGAAATGAATTCAAATGGAAGAAAAAAATCAGTTGCTAAATGAATTCCAATTTGTTGGCTAGTGCTTATCAAATCTCGTTCTATAATTTGATTTGATCTTGTAGCCCAAATAATCCCGTACCATGATGTATCTAATATAGTAGTAATTAGCGAGACAAGAATACTTGTACAAACCAACGAAGTAAGGCCATTCCCAATGGTCCGCGGATTAAAATCTTTATAATATTTTGAACATTTATGAACATCACAACAAATAGGATTAAAACATTTATGCCTACCACATAAATAAGGAGCTTGGAAACAACTAATAAATGAGAATTTGGGAGAATATATAATAAAGATATACCACTCCCAGGCCTCTTAATATAAGACCCGATCCTAGAAAAACTAAAAGAAAATTGTGTATTGGTCCAGGCAAATCCATTCGATGTAAAATAAGAGATAAATAAATCTAATGCTTGTTATGATCTTATTGACTAAACCAGGAATTTCTTTTAGGATATGTCCTAATTGAATAAAATCCTAATCTATTAGGCGTGAATTGCTTTAAGCACAATTATTGGACAGTTTTGTTTTTGATTCTTTTTTGTTTGTTCAAAAGAAAATGGTATTTTGTTTTTCTTGAAACTATATATTTCAAAATAATTAAAAATATATTAATATATTTTAATTTTCAATAAAAAGGAATCCAAAATTCTTATCAACTAGTTAATTTGTAATTGAATTTTTATTTATTAACCAAAGGCCTCATTCTTTTTTAATTCAAACCAAACAGTTTTTTAACTTAAACAAAAATGGAACCTTAAGAGAATGAATGAGAAATTTCTCTGTACTTTAATAGAACAGGAGGTTTACTTACTGAGTTTTTCTTTGAATTAAATTCAAAATTGTTCGAATTGTTTAATCATCAATTATTGACATTGGTAAACGGCCCAAAGCAATTTGATTATAATTCAATTCGTGACAATCGTAAGTAGAAAGTTCACATTCTTCGGTCATTATTAAACAATTTGTTGGACAATACTCAATGCAGTTACCACAAAATATACAAATTCCAAAATCAATACTGTAATTAAGCAATCGTTTTTTTTTAAATATCCGTTTCAAATTTCCAATCAATAACGGGTAGATCTATAGGGCATACATGAACACATACTTCACAAGCAATGCATTTAATAAATCCAAAATGGATTCGTCTACGGAAACGCTTTGATGAAAATATTTATGGACTCGGTTTATAGAAATGAGTTCCCAATACCTCGTTTTCCAAAACCACTTGAACTTAATTGTTCATTCAAATGACAAAAATTATCAACTCAACATTCAATATACTACTATATTTGACTCGTAAATATTAAATAATAATATTTATAGACTCACTCGTCGGATTTGTAGTTCCAAAACCACTGTTTTCGACACCACTAAAAAATAGATTGTTACGTTTTTTTTCTTTTGAAATATATTTTTTATTCATTTAATCATCCATAGTTAGTTTTAAATAAAATTTTTATTGAGTTTCATGTTTTCTCTATATTATTATTTACTTAACTTGAAATATGATCTTTTATCAGATTGAGTTACACTAAATGCTAATCAATTGTCAAATGTCTATCAAAGATATTTTAAAAGATTTTTTGTTTCTCTTAAAAAGGAAATAATTTTGACCTTTATTTAAATAGTAACATTTTTATATTAACGATGTAATAGGTCATTTTTGCCCGGGCCCAGACAAAAACCAAAAAGAAAAAATAAATAAAAATAACAAATGTAACACCCCTAACCAGTATCCGTCGCCAGATTAGGGTTACGAGGCGTTACTAGTCATAATATAGTTCACACAGATATTCATTGCATTTCATGACTCAAAAATCTAATCACTTCAATAGTAGAAACTTAAACAAATATCAAGTCTTTAAATTAAAAGAAACATAATTTTCATAATCAAACCATACTCCGACATCTATTAAACCATATTGCTATGTAACCTCAACACGAGTACAAATTTAAACATCAAATGATCCACAGTTACTATTAAAATTTCACTCATTTAAACTATATTGGTGATATAAACATAACCAAACTAACTTTAGTTGCCAATATACCATTCGCATATTTTCCTAAAGTCAAAACCCTATCTAACATAATTACCGAATCCATACCAACTCATTTCCTTGATCAATCCTTGATTATAACAATTCACATGCTATTCGCATTAATATAAGATAGGTTAACCACATTACATATTAACCATACGTAAATACACACTAAATCAAGCATCATTTCAGAATTTAATAACTTCATCTTTTAATGCAAAAATATATACATACGACCATAATGATTTGAACCATTTCAATTTGACAAATAACCATAATATAGCATAGTTAATACATACTGATTCAACCAAATCCATTATTAGCAATTATCTATGTAGTTAAACCACTATGACCGAACCACATTTTATAAAAAGTCTATTATCTATATTTACAAATTAAGTTAATGCATGACTAAAGAATCATTATCATAGCATCATTAACGATACACAACTAAAGCTTAACCATCAACCAAATATCAACTACCACACACCTAAGAATAACCAAAATTATTTAAACATCTAATATTAACTTTAAGAACAAGCCATACGCAATCAAAATTATATTTATCAACTACTTTCACATTTAGGTCAAGTCATATAAAAAAATCCATCACATATAATAAGCTATATGATATTTTTCTAATGTAAGCTAAGTACCTAATCGAAAATATACCATGAATAACATTATACTTAACCATGCTACCAACACAAGCATACTTACTCTATCAAAATTATTATCATAATGAGCAAGCACCAAGACCGAATACACTTAAGACTAAAATACCATAATCTAGCCATTTTCGCATGGCTATATATATATACAAAGACAACATTCATTAATTCAGACATAATCTAGCCTATGCATGCCTTTAGTTCAAAATCCAAACTCAAGAGTACCAAAATAGATTGATAGTGTGGATGACTTTGCTGACTATCCCCTGAGCTCGTAGCTTGATCAAAATCTATAAGACAGAACAACGAACACACACAGAGTGAGCTTGCTAGCTTAGTAAGCCTTAAGCAAAAGTATTAAATCAAATAATCATTCAAGCATTATCAAAGCCATAATTAATACTATAAGATTTTTAAAGCTTAACACATATATGGTTCACTAATGCCAAAAACTACTTACTTTTCTTTGACATTATCAAAATATTCTTGTCTCACCTTAATGGTGCAAATTCATCGAATATACTTATATGTAACATGTGTCCACATATAATCAGATCAAGTGAGTACAATATATAGTTAACCACAAATAATCAATCAAACACTTATGCAAATATATCCATTTGCCCTCACATATAACATCCACACATATAGCCGAATCTCAAAGCACAACCAAGATTAAGTTCCAATTTATCATATTCATTATTTATAAGACCAAAAGCACATTTTAAAAAAAAAATCTTACAATAATACTTCAACTATATCACATATTGCTCACTTCGAATAGTAATATAATAACTTACTTTAATTCTTGTAACTATGAAGCTTATACTTACCTGAACAGTTAGCTTACTTACCATATTTGCATTCCACTTTATTAGTGATCCATGTATCCTCTAATTATAATAAATCACCGGCATTAAGCCTGCTAGGTAATAAAGCCTGGATACACACCGGCACTAAGCCTGCTAGACCTGAGGTCTGAAATTTAATCACCGGCATTTAGCCTGCTAGGCAATATGTAACATCCTAGATTAGGGGTTATGCGTTCGTGCCTAATTCATGAGTTAGTAGGTTTTGGCAGTGTTGGAAGTGTATTAAGGGTTTTTAGAATTCTAGGATGGAAGAAGAAAGCTTTGGAAAAATTATTGGTTTTTAAGTAAAAAGGGGAGCTAGGTAAATGAGGCTTTAAAAGAAACTCCGTGTGAAGCATGACACAAGGAACCATGTGGTAAAATGGCATGTTTTATGAATTATGAATGTGTTATGTGAATTCTAGAAATAAGGAAATGTATGGAAATGTAAGGAAAAATAAGGAAATGTATGGAAATGTAAGGAAATGTATGAAAATGTATGGAAATGTAAGGAAATGTAAGGAAATGTGAGGAAATGTATGGAAATGTAAGGAAATGCAAGGAAATGTAAGGAAATGTCTTGTCTTGGAAATGTAGGGAAATGTCCTGAAAATGTAAAGGAATAAAGAGGAAAGTGAACATTTATGGAAATTAGGAAAATGATTTAGAAATGATTCAAAAAAAAGGAAAGTGAACATTTTTGGAAACTTGGAAATGTAAGGAAATGTCAAGTTTACAGAGCCGAACGAAAATTTTTGGAAACTTAGAAATGACTTAGAAATGTCGAGTTTTAAAGTTTAAAAGAGGAAATTAAGGCAAGGTGGCCTTAAAAGAAAAAGTTGGTGAAATTTGACACACAAACAGGCTTGGTAAAGTGGCCTGAAGATATCACTTAAGGCCCAGGTAGGTGACGCCACAAGCTAGGCAAGTGGGCCTGAGTTCAAGTCACATGGGAAGCAAATAAAAGAAGTTTTATTTTTGCTTCTAGAAACACAGAGGTGGACGACACAAGGCTTGCAAAAGAGGAATTTTATTCTCTTTAAATTTCGGCTAAATAGGAGATAAATAGTAGATTTATTTAGATTATTTTCAAGAGATAATTGTGGATTAATTCCTTTTATTTTTTTTAATGGATAAAAGAAGAGATAATAGAAGGATTATTATTATTAATTCAAAGGATAAAGTTATCAAATAAAGATAAGTGGTGGCCAAGTAAGGGATTCTAAGTAGTAATTTTGGCTATAAAAGGAAGGAAAGAGGGCTACTCATCAATTTTTCTTCTTCCTCTTCTCTCTGCTGAATTCTCTTCACCAAATCTTCTTCTTCTTTTATTTTTGCCAAGCCAAAATACCTTGTGTTCTAGCCGAATCCTCCATCTTTGTTCTTCCTTCTCTAATCCCTCCAAAAGCCGAAAGTTGTGAGATCATCATCTAGCCATAGCCGAATCTCTGAAGATTGAAGTGAAGGTGCAATCGATTTCTTCAAGTAAGAGATCTTTCGGGATTTACTAAGTGTCGACTACAAGGAAGGAGAAGTTCTTTTCCCGAAGGTACACCATAGGCCAAGTGTTCCCTAGTTATTCGGTGAGTTTCGGGATTTAAAATCCACAAGCCGATTTTTAAGGAAGGAATACTACAAATTTCGGGATTTGATTATTAATCAAATCGGCAAACAAGGGATTAAGGATCTTAGCGGTAGATCAGATCTCGAGATCTCAAAGAATTTGCTAAGCGAATCAGGTGTGTACCCCACACTAACTTTTAATAAGATTTATGGTAATATGTAATATATACATGTTTATAAGAATGTGGCTAAGGTACCATAATATGGCACAGTAGTATTTTCAGTACATTTCCTACTCCTATTAGGATTACTTAAATATGTTATATTTAACATGTGAAATATGATAAGAATGTGAATTTAAGTATGATATGCATGATAGGAATAATATGGGGCATTCGGGTTATACGAAAAAGGGGAAGTGAATGTGACGACTTCGGTCTCACTATCTGAATGTGGTGACTTCGGTCACATTATCTGAATGTGGTAACTTCGGTTACATTATTTGAATGTGGTAACTTCGGTTACATTATCTGAATGTGGTGTCTCATGACACAATTATCTGTTGGCTATGCCACGAATTTATATGGGCGATGAGCACGCCGATCGCAGCTGCGCGCTTCGATGGGTGTGTAGCGGATGGAGGGTTGACTTAGTAGTCCCTACGGTGTGCAGGTTGGTACGGGGATGTGTAGCGGATGGCTTCTAGGTTTGGGTTTGGGTTGCATCATCATTTTTATCTGTTATATGAATAAGTATTTGATATGAAAATGTATGCTTGATCGATTGAATCTTAGTGTTGTGTACACATTGAGTCTATTGACTCACCCCATTGTGGGACTATTTTTCAGATGACGATCAATAATGGACCGGGTTCGGCAGAAGCTTAGGGATGGCCATGCTTAGCTTGAAGTTTTACTCAATATGGATATTTAATTTTATTTAAGTATTTTAGAATTTTATTTTGGGATTTCACTTGATGTGATAAGGCCATAAGTTACATTTCTTTACTTTTATTTTTAATTACTATGTTATGAATTATTTTCAATTAAAGTTAAGTTTAAAATTTATTTTCTTTAAAATAAACCCTAAATTGTTTTGTCACCTTATTTAATGGATTTCAATATAAGATGAATTGGTTTTCAACACAAGCCCAACCCAAAATAATATTTGATTTAAAATCGCACAAGTTTTTCCTAAGGAACAAAAGAATTTGAAACCGGTTTTCTTGAGGAACATACCAGATTCGGTCAAAGCTCGTGGGTCGGGTTTGGGGTGTTTCAGTTTGGTATCAGAGCCCAGTTTTAAAACTCTCGGCCTGTGGGCTAAGGCCCAAAACGTTTCCAAATCGGGCCCAAATGAGTTTTATGAAAGTATTTTTGAAGATGAGCAGGTTTTCTGGCATGGCACCCAAGTCTCTCGACCATGATCCACTGTGTAAGTACCCTAACTATTTGGGTGATTATGTGAATTATGTTATGAATATTAGAAGGGTAGAAAAGGCATGGAACGTAGAATAGCATGATAGGAACTCGAACCCTAGGACTAGTCTACTCAAACACAATTACATAAGACTTAATGCACTAAACAAACCTATGGCTAAGTCACTGAGTTAGGGTGTGGTAACTGCTGTGCGCATGTCTAGGATTGGATCCGGAAGAGCTTGGTATTTAAGCAGTCCTAGTGACTCACCTCCTCTTCGCAGGAATCCTACCTGGTGCGTAGCTTCGGTTCATCTTAACCAAGAGGACTCGGTCAAAGGCTAAACACAATAACTAAAACCCGAAAGGGAACTAGCTGTGCTTTTATAAAAACAACAAAACCCTAGTTTTAAAACTCTTAAAATTACTCTTTTAATTTGTGAAAACTATCTTTACAAAATTTTCCGAAAAATTTTCGATTTATGAAATTACAAAAATACCCCTAGCAGTAAATTACAAAAAATACCCTTGGTTTATGAAATTCCCAAAATACCTACAGTTCTTATCAAGATTTCATTACTTTATAAATGTTCAAAAACCCTAATTTGCAAATTATCAAAAATACCTTGATTTTGAAAAATTACGAAATTTCCCCTAACTTACAAAATTACCAAAATGACCCTGATTTCCAATTTTTTTTTTTTGCAACATCACCGTTTTGGAAAGAACAATTCTCAAAAAGAACCCTCAAAGTTTTGCAACTTTTGAAATATCCCTGATTTATTAAACTTTACAAATTTACCCTGGTTTGTAAAAAAACTACCGAAATACCCCTGGAATTTCAAAATTACCAAAAGGCCCTGGGATTTCAAAATTACCAAAATACCCTTATTGACAAAATCACCAAGGAACCTTATTTTGACAAATTACGAAAATACCCCTGTAGGACAAATTACGTAAATACCTCTGGGTAGTGGAAAAACAACAACAATGAAAACTACAACATTTTTCTGAATGAACGAAAGTTCATAATTGGTTCATGAATGTGAACGTGACTTTCTGAATAGTGAACTTGAGCTGAGAACTTTGTTTGATCGAAAGAACCACTTTTAAACATCTCTTTTCATAAAACTATTCGCTGTTAATGTCGTGAAACAAAAGTACTAATGTATAAAACTCTTAAAATCAGTTAAATCGCGACGTTAGAAAATGAGTTCTAATGGATGTGAACTTAGAGATTGTGCCTAGAAGGTATGATGGCTCTATTAAGATCAGAGTGCGCAAGTAAGCATAGTGCGGTGAGAAGGATTGTACGATTTGTTAGTAAGTAATTTCGAGGACGAAATTATTTTTAAGGAGGGTAGAAGCGTAACATCCTAGATTAGGGGTTATGCGTTCGTGCCTAATTCATGAGTTAGTAGGTTTTGCAAAGTGTTGGAAGTGTATTAAGGGTTTTAGAATTCTAGGATGGAAGAAGAAAGCTTTGGAAAAATTATTGGTTTTTAAGTAAAAAGGGGAGCTAGGTAAATGAGGCTTTAAAAGAAACTCCGTGTGAAGCATGACACAAGGAACCATGTCGTAAAATGGCATGTTTTATGAATTATGAATGTGTTATGTGAATTCTAGAAATAAGGAAATGCATGGAAATGTAAGGGAAAATAAGGAAATGTATGGAAATGTAAGGAAATGTAAGGAAATGTATGGAAATGTATGGAAATGTAAGGAAATGTAAGGAAATGTAAGGAAATGTATGGAAATGTATGGAAATGTAAGGAAATGTGAGGAAATGTATGGAAATGTAAAGAAATGCAAGGAAATGTAAGGAAATGTCTTGTCTTGGAAATGTAGGGAAATGTCCTGAAAATGTAAAGGAATAAAGAGGAAAGTGAACATTTATGGAAACTAGGAAAATGATTTAGAAATGATTCAAAAAAGGAAAGTGAACATTTACGGAAACTTGGAAATGTAAGGAAATGTCAAGTTTCTGAGCCGAACGAAAATTTTTGGAAACTTAGAAATGACTTAGAAATGTCGAGTTTTAAAGTTTAAAAGAGGAAATTAAGGCAAGGTGGCCTTAAAAGAAAAAGTTGGTGAAATTTGACACACAAAACAGCTTGGTAAAGTGACTGAAGATATCACTTAAGGCCGGGTAGGTGACGCCACAAGCTAGGCAAGTGGGCACGAGTTCAAGTCACATGGGAAGCAAATAAAAGAAGTTTTATTTTTGCTTCTAGAAACACAGAGGTGGACGACACAAGGCTTGCAAAAGAGGAATTTTATTCTCTTTAAATTTCGGCTAAATAGGAGATAAATAGTAGATTTATTTAGATTATTTTCAAGAGATAATTGTGGATTAATTCCTTTTATTTTTTTTAATGGATAAAAGAAGAGATAATAGAAGGATTATTATTATTAATTCAAAGGATAAAGTTATCAAATAAAGAAGAGTGGTGGCCAAGTAAGGGATTCTGAGTAGTAATTTTGGCTATAAAAGGAAGAAAAGAGGGCTACTCATCAATTTTTCTTCTTCCTCTTCTCTCTGCCGAATTCTTTTCACCAAATCTTCTTCTTCTTTTATTTTTGCCAAGCCGAAATATCTTGTGTTCTAGCCGAATCCTCCATCTTTATTCTTCCTTCTCTAATCCCTCCAAAAGCCAAAAGTTGTGAGATCATCATCTAGCCATAGCCGAATCTCTGAAGATTGAAGTGAAGGTGCAATCGATTTCTTCAAGTAAGAGATCTTTCGGGATTTACTAAGTGTCGACTACAAGGAAGGAGAAGTTCTTTTCCCAAAGGTACACCATAGGCCACGTGTTCCCTAGTTATTCGGTGAGTTTCAGGATTTAAAATCCACAAGTCGATTTTTAAGGAAGGAATACTACAAATTTCGGGATTTGATTATTAATCAAATCGGCAAACAAGGGATTAAGGATCTAAGCGGTAGATCAGATCTCGAGATCTCAAAGAATTTGCTAAGCGAATCAGGTGTGCACCCCACACTAACTTTTAATAAGATTTATGGTAATATGTAATATATACATGTTTATAAGAATGTGGCTAAGGTACCATAATATGGTACAGAGTACTCAGGTACATTTCCTACTCCTATTAGGATTACGAAATATGTTATATTTAACATGTGAAATATGATAAGAATGTGAATTTAAGTATGATATGCATGATAGGAATAATATGGGGCATTCGGGTTACACGAAAAAGGGGAAGTGAATGTGACGACTTCGGTCTCACTATCTGAATGTGGTGACTTCGGTCACATTATCGAATGTGGTAACCGGTTACATTATCTCGAATGTGGTGTCTCATGACACAATTATCTGGTGGCTATGCCACGAATTTATATGGGCGATGAGCACGTCGACTGCAGCGACTGCCTTCGATGGTGTGTAGCGGATGGAGGGTTGACTTAGTAGTCCCCATGGTGTGCAGGTTGGTACGGGGATGTGTAGCAGATGGCATCTAGGTTTGGGTTTGGGTTGCATCATCATTTTTATCTGTTATATGAATAAGTATTTGATATGAAAATGTATGCCTGATCGATTGAATCTTAGTGTTGTGTACACATTGAATCTATTGACTCACCCCATTGTGGGACTATTTTTCAGGTGACGATCAATAATGGACCGGGTTCGGCAGAAGCTTAGGGATGGCCATGCTTAGCTTGAAGTTTTACTCAATATGGATATTTAATTTTATTTAAGTATTTTAGAATTTTATTTTGGGATTTCACTTGATGTGATAAGGCCATAAGTTACATTTCTTTACTTTTATTTTTAATTACTATGTTACGAATTATTTTCAATTAAAGTTAAGTTTAAAATTTATTTCCTTTAAAATAAACCCTAAATTGTTTTGTCACCTTATTTAATGGATTTCAATATAAGATGAATTGGTTTTCAACACAAGCGCAACCCAAAACAATATTTGATTTAAAATCGCACAAGTTTTTCCTAAGGAACAAAAGAATTTGAAACCTGTTTTCTTGAAGAACATACCAGATCCGGTCAAAGCTCGTGGGCCGGGTTTGGGGTGTTTCACAATAAGCCCGATACACTTCACCGGCACAAGGCTTGCTAGGCATTAAGCCCGATACACTTCACCGGCACAAGGCCTGGTAGGCTCGAAGCCCGAGTATCAATATGAATAAACCATATCATACACAGTACATATTACCAATATTACATCTCACACATAATGCATATTACTTTCACATATCAACTTTAATTAAAAATAACTACATTTCACTTTTAAAATCACTTATCATATTCAGCTTTAGCCTATTTCACACTTATAAATTCATAATTCAAAATATAATCAAGGTTGTAACCAATATTAACGATATTAATTTGCTTAAAGACTTACTTCGACTATCGACGGACAACGAAGACCGACTATTCGTTAACTTTCGCTTTTCCCCGATCCAAGTCCGTTTTTCTTTGTTCTTAATCTAAACATATTCAAAATAAGTTCATTCAAACAAATTTCATTTCAATTTAGTCCAAAATCACCTAAATAGTCAAATTACCATTTTGCCCCTAATGTTTCACATTTTTACAATTTAATCCTACTTGCACAAAACACAAAATACACAAAATCTCCCAACAATATAGCTAGAAAAATTTAATTTCTCAATTTAGCCCTATTTAGCTAAATTCGTCAAAAATTTAAGAACAAACCATATAAATCTATCACATATATTTTATAATCCATCCTTAAATAACATAAACAAGCAACTATCAACAATGACTCAACTCAAAAATTTTCATCAAATTCAAAAATTAAAGCATGGGTCTTGAACATTTCTAAGCAACGATCTCAAAAACGTAAAAATTATCAAAAACCGAACAAGGACTAACCTTTAATCAAGCTCAAAATGGCCGAATGAAGCTTAGGTTTTCTTTCTTTTTCTTTTGTTATGTTTCGGCTAGCTCCAACAAAAGATGAACATGGCTTATTTTTGTTTTAATATTAACATATATTAAGTTATAATTAAGTTACCTTTTTAACCTTTCATTAAACAAATAAAACAAACATATAATATAGGTATAATTGTCTTTCATTCATCCACTAACCATGTTTCTTTTATTATAATATAAATATAACTTATAAAATAAATATAATAAAACTTTAACTTATAAGATTTAATATATATATATAAACACATATATATACATATTTTCTTCTCATGCCGTCTACTAACCAAAATAGTGGCTAAATTGCCACTTAGTCTTTAACACTTAAAAGCCACATTAATTTAGCCATTAATCAAATAAAAAGCCACTTTTACAAATTATGCAATTTAGTAGTTTTGTCAAATTGAACACACAGACAGACAAATTAGTTTACGGAAATTTAACACATGCTTAGTCACATATCAACAACACAGAAAATAATATTAAAATATTATTCAAACTCAGATTTGTGGTCCCGAAACCACCGATCCGATTAGGGTCAAATTCGGACTGTTACAACAAAAGTCCAAAGTCCATCAAGCCCATTTACAATATCAGACCCAATGGCCCAAATTAAAAAACCCTAAGACCCAATTATAGGCCTAACGACCTAAACTTTTTTCTCAAAAAGAAACCCTAATACCATCCGCCACTCCTAGCCTCTCCCGCCATCAACCACTCCTCTGCCATTGTCGCCTGCAAGAAAAAGAAAAAGAAAACATCAACAACACGCAACAGCAAGAGCAAGAACAGTAGAAAAATAGATAAAAATAATAGTATAATTTGGCTATAAAAAAGCTTGAAAACCGATTGTAAAATGGGGTTCCCTTTTTGAAAAAAAGAGAAAAATACATAAAAAAAAATCAAATTTCAAACAAAAGGTAGCATTTTATTTTATTTATTTTATTTTCGAAGTAAAAAAAAAAAGGGAAAATGGTTAAAAAAAACATACCTGACTCTTCACCTTCCACCACCGTGAGTGGCCGAGGTCATCACCACCGATGAAAGGTGACTCCTTTCTGACGAAAAGTTTTTTTCAAAACCTTAAAACTGAAAGGTCTTATCTCCTTTTTTGAATTTTTGGCTTTAGTTTCGGTAGTTTCAACTGCAAATCGGATTTCTACACGAATAGGCGAGAAAAAGGGGGTATTTTGGTTTTTTCGCCCATCGAGGATCTATTATTCTTTGCGCATAATGATTGGTGGTCTGTGGGCGGCTCCTTTGGTAGACTCGGGACCTCTTTTTAGAGAAATAAAAAGAGAGAAAAGAATTTTTTTTAAAAACAATTTAAAAACAATTTTTTTGAAACTTTTTTAACTTAAATAAGCCCCCCAAAACGACGTCGTTTTAGGCTTGGCTTTTGACGCCCAAAATGGCGTCGTTGACGCGACCTATGGCCTGACTCGATCCACCTCTGGGATCCGCGTGTTTTTCTTAAGAGGGTATATTTGCAGTTTTAATATTTTCACTTTTTAGGCAGTTTTCAGTCCAGTCCTTTTTTTCTTTATTTATTTATTTATTCAAAATTTATGCCATGAAATTTTGATTTTCTTTTCAATTTGGTCCCTTGGAAAGATGTGTGTAGATAGTTTTGGATAAATTCCCATTTAATCTTTGCGTCTTTTCGCGTGTTTTTATTTTGATCCTTTTTCTATTTTGTTAGTTTATTGTTTTAATTTGTCCCCTTAATTTCATTTTAATTCCAATTTAATCCTCATTTATTTAATAGCAACCCTTTACAGATTTTTATCTTATTTATTTATTTATATCTTATTAACCTTTTTATAATATTTAAAATGTGTAATGTTTCTATTTCTTTTTATTTATGCATTCTCGGGTAATATACCAAAATATACCAAAAAATAAAAAAATTTACGGAATTGGGCCAATTTTTAGAAAATTTACGGAAAAGGGTCATTTCCCATCAAAACTCGTCCACGTCAGCGCGTAAAAACCTGTTGGGCCAACAGTCATTTTTTGACAGTTAAAAACCCCCAACCCTTTTATTTTTTTCACATTTTAATCCTTCTCTCAATTTTCTCTCAAAGTCCTTGAAATTTACTCTCAAATTTTAAAATAGTCCTTTACTATTTACAAAAAAACCTTTTTTAATTATTTTTAATTTTTTTTAGAAAATTTTAAAATTTTCGATCATATTACAATGGCCGGGGAATTACTTCGTCTAGACAACAAGCACATCTCCATCGAGCAAATGCAAATGGTAAGTTTTAATTTTAATTTTTTAATGTTATTTAATATTTTTTACAATTATGTAATTTTAATTAATTTTTATTTTATAATTTTTTAAACAGTCTGTAGATCGGGTGTTGGAATGTTAAATTCGCAACATGCATGGTCCCCCATCACCGTTGATCGAGAATTACCTGCGAGAAGCGGGTTTTTGGCACGTGGCCACGATAGGCCGGGGGTTCAAGTTGGAGCCGCCTTTGATTAGTGCGTTGATAGAGAGGTGGAGACCCGAGATGCACACTTTCCATCTTTCATGCGGAGAGTGTACCATCACTCTGGAAGATATGCAGTTGTAGTTGGGATTGCCGGTGGACGGGTCGGTAGTCACCGGGTTCGCAACTTCTGGTGATTGGATGGCCGTATGCTACGAGCTTCTGGGTGCCATTTCGAATAAAATTCATGGAGGTCAGATCGAGATGGCCTGGTTACGAGGCACATTCCTGGAGCCGAATGAGGGTTCGACCGAAATAGAGTGAATACGACATGCTCGGGCATACATTCTTCAGATAATTGGAGGCTATCTGATGCCGGACCTGTCTAGAAACCTCGTACACTTGAGATGGCTGCTGAAACTTGTTGATTTTAGAGTAGCCGGTGAATTGAGTTGGGGGTCTGCCGTGCTATCGAGGTTGTATTGGGAGATGTGCGGGCGACGCGGCTGAGTAAAGCGAAAATTGGAGGTTGCCTATCACTACTACAGTCATGGGCATGGTATCGATTTCCATTTTTACGTCCTCGACTCGACCACCCATATTCATTCCCACTGATAACGAGGTAAATTTAATGTTATATTTTACAATTATTATGTAGATTTATATTATAATTGTATGCTAAAAATTTATTTAATTAGGTGGAACCATTCGGCGAGTCATGTTGGAATACCTACCTTGCTTGAAGATATACAGCTTCTATTGGACCAACGGTCGGAATCACAAGTAAGTTTCGAATTTCGTATTTATAATTTAGTATTTCATATTTAGTGTCTAGTATTATGTATATAACTAATATTTTGGTATTGTTAATATAGTTTCAATGGACACCTAAAAGATGAAAGCAGAGGGGTGAGTCACAAGAACTCAGTGTGTAATTTCCCTTTCGAACAAAATTTGGGCCTAAGCCCACAGAAGCAAATTGGGCCTTAGCCCTCACATCAGCAAATTGGCCGAAGCCCATTGGAAATGAATTGGGTTGGAGCCTTATCAACATGTTTTAACAGATAATGAATGCAATGCAACCCAGCCCAGCCTAGTAATCCATCCGCTACACACCACCCATATCCAACCTAACACACTTGTGGGGATTTCTACAATCAACCCTCCATCCGCTACACCTCGATGGCAGTCACGCTGCTCATCGCCGAAATATGTGGCAGAGCCACCGAAATACGAAATATGTGGAACAGCCACCGAAATATGTGGTAGAGCCACCGAAATACACTTCCTCAATCATCAATATCATATCCCACCCCATGCACCATATCATGACATAATATTTTAGTGCATGCATGAACATACCAATATTACAGATGAACGAAATACAGAGTCATGCTAAATCTTCCCAAAAGGGTGTAATCAAACATGTACTCACCTGGGCCATTTCCACTCTCACCCACTACGGAATCTTATAGCCTACCCAATAAGGTATTTCATCTTTTAGACGACTAACAAAATAATACACAGCAAATGAATAAGAGTGTGAAATTACATACCTGATTACGTGGAGAACTAGACACTCCCGATCGACATCACCTAAGTCAACACATCACACTATTAGCTTACAACAAAACAATGGGAGATCTATAATCCACGACTAATCATATGATTTACTAACACTTACCTTTACTATCACGAACCACTACGATTTGCTTAACTTAATCGGATGTCGACTCCCTTCCACAATCCGGCGGGAAATCCCGAATCGCTGACACTCTACGTTGTTTGAACTTAGGAGCAGAGGCTACGAGTCCACTCCCCTTAGGCTCCTTAATCGATACCCCCTTAGAACGGCTACCACTCGCCTCCATGAAGAAAGTCTCGATCAAAGAATGTCTAAACTCAAAGGTCGAAAGCGACAACACACCACACTACTTACCAAGAATACGGCACTTCCTTGCTTTACCAGGAATAACCGGTCTACTCCCTTCGATTAAGAAATTGCCTCCCTAAAAAAAACATAGGTTAGCAATATTGTTCCAAGATGACAAAGTAATAGCCATTCGGCCCTAAGAACCCATAAACTAACACCCGAGTTATCCACCCCTAATCGGCCAAAAAAACACTTACCAAAGTGCCACCAAATCGATTGTTACACAACCAAGATTTTGGCTTTCACCCAAAAGGAAAGTGAACGAGATCCAAGATGGAGAAGGAAGTTAGATTCGGCCTTGGTCATAGAAAAAAAACAGGATGAAAACTTCGGCTTTTAGTAAAGAAACAATGAGTGAACAAAGCAAGAACCCAGCAAAAGTGCAATACTTACTTGGATCAGAGATGAGTCGAATAAGGATATAATATTCGGCACAAGCAGCAAAAGTCAAGAAGGGAGTTTCGGCTCTAGAATAGAACAAGAAAGAAACGCAAAGACAAGAAAGTGGGCAGGCTGAGATTCGACTATGGAGAAAACTAAACAAGAACAAAAAGGAGTAGGGGTTGCGATTTAATGGAGAAAAATAGAGAAGTAAAGGAGGAGAATTAAGGTTTGGCTACGTGGGAAAACAAATGGTAAGAAATGGGAAAGAGAGGTTCGGCTATGTGGAGACGAAAATAAAGAAGCAAAGAAGGAAAGAAGATGAAGTAGAAGAAGAAAGGTTCGACTTTTGAAGAATTTGTAACACCCCAAACCTGGCCCATATGTTTCGACCAGATCTGGTGTGCTACGGGTTATACATTGAAAACTTTTGCTTTGTTGGTTTCGAAAATCGTAAGTTAATTAGACAATATTTGACTAAATATGTGACATTTTAAAAAAAAAACCCTTGTATTATTATTATTTCGTATAATTAAACCTTTGACATAATTTTATAAGTTACAAATATTAAAAACTACTTAGGTGAATATAAGCTATGGGGCCTTATTACATAAATATTCCCAAAATAAAAACTTAAAGGCAAAACCGAAAATAATCTATGGAAATAAAAACTTGATGGCCCCTCGAGTCCATCTCGGCTCCCATGTCCACGATCTTCTGCTCATCTGAAAAGTTAAGGAAAATAAAGGGGTGAGTCACCAAGACTCAGTGTATAAATCTCAAAACACACAACGACCTGAGCCCACAAACATATTATGGGCCCTGGCCCATACATGAAGGCAACAATCATAACCACATGATGAATAATAAATGATGCATAGCCCAGCCCAACCTAGAATTCCATCCTCTACACACCAACCCGTACCAACCATCACACCTTGGGGATTTCTACAATCAACCCACCAACTGGTACACACCATATCGACAGTCATACTGCCTATTCCTTATCAATTAGGAATTTTAACGTGGTTTTCTACCACCGATCACCAAGTGACCTAACATTTCAGTTCGTGGGTTTTCTACCACCGATCACCATGTGACCTAGCATTTCATTACGTGGGTTTTCTACCACTGATCACCATGTGACCAATCATGCTCTTCCCCTTTCACATCATAATCCCACCCCATGCATACACATAAAGAAAACATCATACAGGCTTATACATATTTCGATACACATCGAGATTTCTATGTTTACATACCTGGCATCCATGCCCAACCCTTTTAGGGTTCCATTCGACTATCTATACAGCCTCTTTCCGGCTTTTGTTAGCCCATAACATACCTATAAGCATACATACAGGATTAATAGTGTGTTAGAGATCTACACACTTGATTACTGATAGAATGATACTTTCTATGTCGACACTATCCGTAGTCGACACAACCGCTATCTGCCTAAGATGTTGTTCAGAAGCTGGTCCAGAACCAAGTGGCCAATCTCGAACGGTAGATACCGCTTGTTTCTTAAACTTAGGGATTCTCTTCTTTGCATGATCCATATTTAATTCCATCACAAGTTTTTGTCAGAACTACTATCACAATTTATGATCGTTAATCCTTATAATAAAGTTAAGATCTTGCATATAATAAGCGAATCTAGTAAAAAAAATCTAGGGAAAATCTTCTTACCTTAAAATCCCGAAATTGGAGACTAACGTTTTTCGGCTTTTAGATCTAGACGACCAAGTTTCCTTCAAATCCTGGAATGCCGCCCAACATAGAACCATTAAACTATTAGCTTTTCGGCTTTTACCTTTCAGAAATCGAAATAGAACGTGAGAGCTTAACAGAAGTTGGTGCTTACTTTAACACAGGGGATTCGACTAGCACTAAAGAGAAGATTCAGCAATGCCAAAGGAAAAGATTAAATGCCGGAAGAATAGAACTATCTCACAAATGGGATGAATAGAGAAAAACTATGGAGATTTCGGCTTTTTAGAGAAATCGGCTCAAGAGAAAAAGAATGGAGAAGAGAGTGAAAAGAGAGGTTTCGGCTTTTGAAGAAATTGAAAAAAGAAATTGTAGAGGGAGAGGCTAAGAATTTCGGCACAAAGAGTGAAGAAGAAATTAGGGTTTAAATGCCAGAACCAATGAGATATCCCCCTATTTATAGAAATTTCGGCATCTACTGCTTAAAATCGAAAACGCCCTTCCTGATAACTAAAAGTCAAGCTAATAAAAAAAGGGAAAATTCGGCACGCCTTATTCATGAAGTAGCCGAATTCTTTACTCCTCTAGGTGGTGGATTTTCGGCCATCACCTTGCCTTGCAGATAGCTCCTATCTTTTCTCCTTTTTATCATCTATATTATCAATTATAAAATCCACATAAATCCTCCAATTTTTGAGCTTTTTTGCCGTCCACTTCACCTAACCCTAATGCCGAATTTAGCTAACTTAAATTAAAGGATTTGGGCTCTATGAAACTTAAATTTTGGGCCGCTAACTCCTTGTGTATGGCGTCACCCCTTGCTCCCGTTAAACTGCCGAAAATGGCCCAGAAACATGGGCTCCTTGCGGCCAAAACTTGGGCCCCTTTAATTGTTAATGACGCCACCTTCAAATTCCCTTACAGTGCCACCTATTGTTGGGCCACAAGCCCACATTGGTATTTTAAACACAATTACCTCCTTTTAACTCTATAATGCCCAATCAGATAATTTAACCAAGGCCTTTGCCTAGTCCTGAGCCCAATTTGGACCCCTATCACTTAAATTAACATATTAAACATATCCTTACACTAAGCGCATAGACCCATTAATTCAGGATGTTACAGAATTGGAGAAAGAGATGAGAGGGAACGTGTGAAAAGGATGGTAGAGATAGTTTCAGCCAAGTCTCAAGGAGAAAAGCAAAAGATGAATAGTGCTCAAAACTAAGAAAAGAAGAAAAATGACCAAAATGAGGATCTGAAAGCACTCAAGTAGCCAATGCAAAATAAGGAAAGTTTTGGCACAACACTAAAGAAAAGTTTCGAGTCCCTCACTTACTACTTACCCAAAATGCCGAATTTGCTTTACTTTACCACTTCTAGCTAAAATTCACCTCTCACAAACCCCACACTCGGCCAAGCTCTCCCAACACCATCCATATCCTTTGATTTACTCCTTGATTCACTCCCCCCATTACTCTCCATCCCTCATTTGAATTATTTTGACTCATTCTTCAACCACCCATCAGAGTCCAAGCCGAACTCCACCTCTTCTCACATAGAGCACAAAAAATAATACCCCAAAACGCAGCTTGTGGGATTCAAACCCCACTTCCCTTCCATGCTCCCCTGTAACGCCAACCACTGGGCCACCTTGCTACTTGTGACATCTAAATACAAACAACTATTCTTAATTCCTATCTTTACTAGCTCTCCCCCTTAAGCGCCCAAAAAGAAAATTTTTACCAAAGCTCTGGCTCGAACCTGAGCTTCATCAGGACCCCCAAACACACCTAAATATCAAGCAAAGCTAGCTGCACGCATGCAACAACACAAAAAATGCCAGCCCCCCTAATTTAAAGGTGTTACAGTTCCACCCCCTTAAAGAAATTTCGGCCTCGAAATTTACCTGATTAAAAGAGGTGAGGGTATTGCTGTCACATCGCCTCCTCTGGCTCCCATGTGGCTTCCTTTGAACCGTCATTACGCCATAACACTTTGACCAATGGAACCGATTTCCTCCTCAACACCTTCACATCCTAGTCTAAAATCTGCACTGGTTCTGCTTCAAAAGACAGATCAGGTCTAACCTCAATTTCTTCCTCCGGCACTATGTGAGATGGATCTGAACGATAGCGCCTTAGCATCGAAACATGGAATACATTATGTACCTGACTCAGCTCCGGAGGTAACTCAAGCTGATAAGCCACTAGTCCCACACGTTTCAACACTCGATAAGGCCCGATGAATCTAGGGCTCAACTTACCCTTCAGTCCAAATCTTAAAACCTTCTTCCAATGTGAAACTTTCAAGAAGATGCGATCCCCTACTGAAAATTCTATCCTCCTACGCTTTAGAGCTGCATACAATTTTTGTCTATCCGAAGCTTCTTTTAACTGGTCCCGAATCAGCTTAACTTTTTCTTCCGTTTCTGAGATCAATTTCGGACCCAACAACTGTCGCTCATCTAACTCTGTCCAACAGGTAGGGGTACGACACCTACGACCATACAACTTCTCGTAGGGTACCATCTGAATGCTGGACTGATAGCTATTATTGTACGCAAATTCAGCCAACAGTAGGTAATCTTCTTAACTACCCCTGAAGTCAATCACACAACCCCTTAGCATCTCTTCCAGAATTTGAATTACCCTTTTGACTGACCATCAGTCTGTGGGTGGAACACTGTGCTGAAACCTAGCCTTGTACCCAAAGCTTCATGTAACACCTTCCAGAATCACTATGTAAATCTAGGGTCCCTATCTGATATGATAGACACTGGTACCCCATGCAACCTCACGATCTCGACTACATACAGCTTGGCCAACTTCTGCAACTAATATTCGGTACAAACCGGTATGAAGTGTGCGGACTTAGTCAGCCAGTTAACGATTACCCACACTGAATCTTTCTTAGTAGGCGTTAGGGGTAGCTCACTAACAAAATCCATCGTTATCCTCTCCCAATTCCAAAGTGGAATCTTCACCGGTTGTAGCAACCCAAAAGGCAACTGATGCTCCGCCTTCACTTGCTGGCATGTCAAACACTTACTCACAAAGTTGGTAACTTCCCGCTTCAGACCAGGCCACCAATACACTTCACGTAAATCTCGATACATCTTACTTCCACTGGGATGCATAGCGTATGGGCTACTATGTACTTCCCGCAGAATCATCTGTCTCAACTCAGAGTCCTTCGGCATGCAAATTCTTCCATGAAAACATGGCACCCCCTCACTGTTTAACTTAAAATCCACTATCCCTCCCCTTTCCACCTGTTGAAGCCGAGAACCCAGTGATTCATCCAACGATTGCTTTTCTTTAATCTGGCTTACCCATGTCGGCTTTACCTATAGTTTCGCTAACAAGCTGCCATCTTCGTAAAGGCTGAGATGAGCAAATATTGCTCTCAAATCAAATATCATCTTACGGCTCAATGTATCTGCCACCACGTTGGCCTTACCCGGGTGATACTCAATTGAGCAGTCATAATCTTTCAGCAATTCTATCCACCTCCGCTGTCGTAAATTCAGCTCCTTTTGGGTGAGAGGAGATATTTTAGACTCTTATGGTCCGTACAGATAGTGTCTCCATATCTTTAGGGCGAACACCACTGTAGCTAACTCCAAGTCATGAGTCGGATAGTTCACCTCATGTGGTCTTAGTTGACGAGATGCATATGCTACCACCTTCCCTCATTGCATTAACACACAACCCAGACCTGTGTGCGATGCATCACAATAGACAACAAATTCCTTCCCAGCCTTAGGTTGAATCAATACCGGTGCCTCAGTCAGAATCTTCTTTAACTTCTCAAAACTCTCCTGTTGTTTATCGGTCCAAACAAACAGTACTCCTTTTCGCAACAACTTAGTTAAAGGTGCGGCAATCAACGAAAACCCCTCAACAAACCTTCTGTAGTACCCAGCCAAACCCAGAAAGCTTTCAATTTCTGACACTGACTTCGGTGGTAACCAGTCCAATACAACTTCGATCTTCCGGGGATCAACCCTAATCACCTCAGCAGAAACAAGATGCCCCAAAAAGGTCACTTCCTTCAGCCAAAATTCACACTTGCTGAATTTGGTATACAGTTGCTTTTCTCTTAATACTTGCAGCATAACCCGAAGATAAGAATCATGCTCCTACTACGTTCTTGAGTACACCAAAATGTCGTCTATGAACACCACCACAAACCAGTCTAGATAGGGTTGGAAGACCCGATTCATCATGCCCGTAAAAGTAGTTGGTTCGTTAGTCAATCCGAACGACATCATTAGAAACTCGTAGTGCCCATAATGAGTTCGGAAAGCAGTCTTGTGAATATCCACCTCCTTGACCCTTAACTGATGGTACCTGATCTCAAATCTATCTTCGAGAAAACTGAAGCTCATCGCAGCTGATCGAACAGGTAGTCAATCCTTGGTAGCGAGTATTTGTTCTTAATACTCAACTTGTTCAACTGACGATAGTCAATGCACATGCGCATCGACCCATCCTTTTTCTTCACGAACAAAACCGGCGCTCCCCACGGAGATACACTTGGTCGGATAAATCCCCGGTCCAACAGCTCTTGGATCTGAGCTTTTAGTTCAGCTAGCTCATTCGGTGCCATCCTGTAAGGGGCGATGGACACTGGAGCCGTTCCCGGAAGTAGCTCAATGCCAAATTCAACCTCACGATCCGGAGGTAACTCCGAAAGCTCTTCAGGAAAGATGCCCGAGAATTCTTTCACCGTTCTGACATCCCCTACAGACAATTCCTTGGCAGCTGACGTGCTGATAAAAGCTAGATACGCCTTACACCCTTTTCACACCATCTTTTCTGCCTTTGATGTCGAAACAACATTGGACAGGTAATTCCTCCTTTCTCCTATCATAATTACTTCCTCATCCTCTGGAGTTCTTAACACCATACGCTTAGCAGTACAATCCAAGTTTGCACGATGCTTAACTAACTAGTTCATGCCTAAAATCAGATCGAACTCACCCGAACGACAGTTCCATCAAGTCTACCGGAAATACTACTCCTTGAACTTCTAAAGGCACATTCCTAAACAACTTGTTCACTACCACAGATTGTCTTAAAGGGCTAACCACAGACATTTCTCTAGCGGTAATTTCAGATTTAATGCTCAAAGTCCCAGATATAGTACAGGCAACATATGAATGTGTAAACCCAATATCTATCAAAGCTGTAAAGGGTGCATCAAATATAAGAAACGTACCAGTTATGACGTCCGGTGCGCCGCCATCCTTTCGACGTTTAGCCGCATAAACCAGTCTAGGCTGTTTTGCATCTGTACTACCAGTACCTCTACCCGGTGCTCCACGACCTCGACAAAATCCATTTCCCCCTCTGGCTGGACCACGACCTCTTGGTGGCTGTTGACCACCTCTTCCTGGCTGTGCAATACCCTGAGCTACCGACTGCACTCTAGCCAACTCTTGTGGACAGTCCTTTATCAGATGATCCCTAGATCCACATTTGAAACATCCTCCAGTTCTCCTCCAACACTCCCCTGGAAGTGTCCTCCCACACTATGCACAAGGTCGCAACTAGCCTACAGCAACTGGCATCCCAACTCAAGTTGACCTATCGAACCTAGGCCTCTTTTGGAAACCCCCAGAAGAACCTGACGGCCCAAAACTTCTCTTATTCTTACCCCTATCCTTATCCCGGTTCTGCCTCTCAAAACGTTTCACTTCTTCGACAATTTTCACTTTCTCGACCAAAACGACAAAATCTCTTTCCTGCTACGGAGCTATTAGTACTCGCAGCTTATCCCGCAGACCATCCTCAAACTATACACAATACTTATAATCGGTTGCGACGATACCCTGAGCGTAACGACTTAAGCGCAGGAACTCCGCCTCATACTCTGACACGGATTTATTCCCCTGGACCAAGTTAAAAAATGCTTTCTCTGGGCGTCTACATAACTCACCCCAACATATTTTCCCTGGAACGCTGTCTTAAAGAAGTCCCAGGTGATACGGTCTGCTGAAGTACCTTCCCTCACTGTGAGCCACCACCGAGTACGCTCATCTCTCGTAGAGGAGGACATCGCTTCCTTTCAATATTTCCTCTACTGTATAGTCCAGATCATCCATAATCCGCTCAACTGCCTCCAACCAATATTCAGCTACGTTTGGGGCCACACCAGAAATTCCCCTAAATACCTAAGCCTCGTTTGCCTGAAGTCGCTTAGGAATAGATATTCGGGCCACAAATCTAGTGCTTGCTCCAGCAACCCGTTCCAACACCCGTAGCATCGCTTGGGACAAAGCATCATCCCCTCTAGTTCTATCCTGAGTTCCTACTTCCGCCACTGGTGATGCTGGGGCTTCGCCCTCCGGTATATGCCCTGATTCTGAAGATCTAGCCTTAGCACCCCGGCCTCTACCACGACCACGTACACCACGTCCATGTCCTCTGATGCTCATGTTCACTAGTTGGAATTAATCTGATTATAAATTTTATGAATCAGTATATAATTTTAATGTTTATTAACAAATGTCTTATGTACAGGAAGTCTAAGAGTTGTTCTCGCAGATCGAACTACCTAATGTCTTAGTCTCTATAGTCTTTGCTAACAATTTCAGTATACTATCACGAACTCTAGTGATTTATTTCTAAAATCATTCCATCATACATAAACAAAATCAGAAGACTTACGGATTTGGTGCCGGAGACTCGGGTGCCACACCTTCAAAGAGAATATTTCGAAAACCTTTTTTTTTCAATCCATTTTTGAAAAACATTTTTCAAACCCATTCCACAGCCGAGTTTTGTAACCGGGCTCTGATACCACTAAATGTAACACCTCAAACCCAGCCTAGACGTCATGACCGGATCTAACATGTCACATGGAAAGGTTGTTAAGAAAGTTGCGTGTTTGAAAAATATTCGTATTCTTTTTAAAACTTCGAGTCTAAGTGATCGTTCGTAAAAAAAAAACCGGTTTAACTCAATGTCTATTTTAGAAAAATTATGATTAATTTGGAAACTACTTTATTTAGGAGACTAGAGTTTGAATTGTTGGTAAAATCTTGTTATTACCAGAAATCAACTTCAGTGAATTTGAACATGTGATATTTTGAAAACTATTTCGAAATTTAAGAGAACTAATGTTTAATCAATTATAGTTTGAAAAGCCATTCGTTAACATTTTGGAACAACAACACGTATTAAGGTTTTAGAAAAGCCCCGTATTGACATTTAATAATGAGCAGAAAATGAGTTAAAAGTTTAAAAACCAAATAAAATACCAAAGGCCTTATTACAGAACATGAGCCCAATTTTAAAATAAATCTTAAAGTAAAGTAAAATGAAATTTACTAAAGTAACGACGTATGGCCACCACAGAGTCCACCTTGGCTCCAAATCCTCACTGCTGGGGATTACCTGAAAAATTAAAGCAGAGGGGTGAGTCACGAGAACTCAGTGTGTAATTCCCCTTTCGAACAAAATTTGGGCCTAAGCCCACAGAAGCAAATTGGGCCTTAGCCCTCACATCAGCAAATTGGGTGAAGCCCAAACGGAAATGAATTGGGTCGGAGCCCTATCAACATGGTTTAACATATAATGAATGCAATGCAACCCAGCCCAGCTTAGTAATCCATCCGCTACACACCACCTATATCCAACCTAACACACTTGTGGGGATTTCTACAATCAACCCTCCATCCGCTACACACCTCGATGGCAGTCACGCTGCTCATCGCCGAAATATGTGGCAGAGCCACTGAAATACGAAATATGTGGTAGAGCCACCAAAATACACTTCCCCGATCATCAATATCATATCCCACCCCATGCAAAATATCATGACATAATATTTTAGTGCATGTATGAACATACCAATATTACAGATGAACGAAATACACAGTCATGCTAAATCTTCCCAAAAGGGTATAATCAAACATGTACTCACCTGGGCCATTTCCACTCTCACCCACTAGGGAATCTCATAGCCTACCCAATAAGGTATTTTGTCTTTTAGCCGACTAAAAGAATAATACACAGCAAACGAATAAGAGTGTGAAATTACACACCTGATTACATGGAGAAATGGAAACTCCCGATCGATGTCACCTAAGTCAACACGTCACACTATTAGCTTACAGTAAAATAAAGGGAGATCTATAATCCACGGCTAGCCGTACGATTTACTGACACTTACCCTCACTATCATGAACCACCATGATTTGCTTAACTGAATCGGATGTCGACTCCCTTCCACAACCCAGCAGGAAATCTCGAATCGCTGACAATCTACGTCGTTTGAACTTAGGAGCAGAGGCTACGAGCGCACTCTCCTTGGGCTTCTTAATCGATACCCCCTTAGAACGGCTACCACTCGCCTTCATGAAGAAAGTCTCGATCAGAGAATGTCAAAACTCAAAGATCGAAAGCGACAACACACCACACTACTTACCAAGAATACGACACTTCCTTGCTGTACCCGGAATGACCAGTCTACTCCCTTCGATTAAGAAATTGTGTCCCTAAAAAAAACATAGGTTAGCAATATTGTTCCAAGACAACAAAGTAATGGCCATTCGGCCCTAAGAACCCATAAACTAACACCTAAATTATCCACCCCCTAATCGGCCAAAAAAACACTTACCAAAGTGCCACCAAATTGGTGGTTGCACAACCAAGATTTCGGCTTTCACCCAAAAGGAAAGTGAACGAGATCCAAGGTGGAGAAGGAACTTAGATTCGGCCTTGGTCACAGAAAAACAACAGGATGAAAAATTCAGCTTTTAGTAAGGAAACAATGAGTGAACAAACCAAGATTCTAGCAAAAGAGCAATACTTACTTGGATCAGAGATGAGTTGAATAAAGATACAATATTCGGCACAAGCAGTAAAACTCAAGAAGGGAGTTTCGGCTCTAGAATAGAACAAGAAAGAACGCAAAGGCAAGAAAGTGGGTAGGCTGAGATTCGGCTATGGAGAAAACTAAACAAGAATTAAAATCAGTAGGGGTTTCGGTTTAATGTAAAAAAATAGAGAAGTAAAGGAGGAGAATTATGGCTCGACTATGTGGGAAAACAAATGGTAAGAAATGGGAAAGAGAGGTTAGGCTATGTGGAGACGAAAATAAAGAAGCAAAGAAGGAAAGAAGATGAAGTAGAAGAAGAAAGGTTCAGCTTTTGAAGAATTAGAGGAATAGATGAGAGGGAACGTGTGAAAGGGATGGTAGAGATAGTTTCGGCCAATTCTCACGGAGAAAAGCAAAAGATAAATAGTGTTCAAAACTAAGAAAAGAAGAAAAATGGCCAAAATGAGGATCCGAAAGCACTCGAGTAGCCAATGTAAAATAAGGAAAGTTTCGGCACAACACCAAAGAAAAATTTCGGCTTCCTCACTTACTACTTGCCCAAAATGCCAAATTTGCTTTACTTTACCACTTCTAGCGAAATTTACCTCTCACAAACCCCACACTCAGCCAAGTACTCCCAACACAATCCATATCCCTTGATTTACTCCTTGATTCACTCCCCCCATTACTCTCCATCCACCATTTGAATTATTTTGGCTCATTCTTTATCCACCCATCAGAGTTCAAGCCGAACTCCACCTTTTCTCACCTTGAACACAAAAAATAATACCCCAAAATGTAGCTTGTGGGATTCAAACCCCACTTCCCTTCCATGCTCCCTTGTGACACCAACCACTAGGCCACCTTGCTACTTGTGACATCCAAATACAAACAACTATTCTTAATTCTTGCCTTCACTAGCTCTCCCCCTTAAGCGCCCAAGCAAAATTTTACCAAAGCTCTGGCTCAAATCCGAGCCTTCTCAGGACCCCCAAACACATTTAAATATCAAGCAAAGCTAGCTACATGCATGCAACAACACAAAAAATGCCAACCCCCTAATTTAAGGATGTTACAATATCAAAATGGGCTTGTTAGTCTGGTGGTTAAACGGAGTGTTAGTGTGTAGGAGGTCCTGTTTTCGAGTTCCTGCGCAAGCAGGGGAACTAATTTTTGTTTGAGGCGTGTGGCGTGTGGCGTGGTGGAGTTCAAATTAAACTAGACAGCTGAGTTATTGTGTTTTAGTGGGTTAATAGAGAGTGTTTTTAGATGATAATTGGGGAAAAGTTATTAAAATAACATTTTCTTCTTATCAGTTTTCTATTTTCTTTTTCCCAACAAATTTTCTGACGTTAGACTTTTGTTTCTCTGCCATTTCTTCTCCTTACTTGTTCACTTTTGGTTTTTGTTCCCCTTTGGCCGAATCTTATTTATTCTCTTTCCCCTCTTTTTTCGTTTCTATATTTTTTATGAGTCATCTATTTGGGTGCAACTTTTGACTTCATCTGTTTTGGTAAGTGGAATTTTTTCCCCTTAGTTATTGTATTTTGAGTAGGTAATTAAAAAAAGGGTTCGTTTTACTCTCGTTTAGGTGCTGTTCAAAGGTTTTAAGCGGATATTCCAGTGTGTGGAGACGACTGGTTATCGAATTCGTTGCGGTAAGTTTTTGAATCGTTATTGGTTTAGTTTCTTGAGTTTTATGTTGGGGATATTTGGTTTGATTGATGAATCAAGTGATTAATTATGGGATATATTGGTCAAATATAGGTTTTTGAAGGCCCAGGTTACTTTGTACAGCGAATCGATACCAGGTGTGTACCTGAAACACAGAAAATAGGATTCGGTGAAAAGCTGAAATTGCTTATTGTCGAGAAATAAGAGAAATAAGAGAAAATGACTCGAAAAACTATAGAGCAAGGAAATACGGGTGTTATAACTTGGAAATCAATATTTTGCACTAAAATAGTTTTGGACAAGAGCAATAGTATAACTTTGAAAATCATCAAAAATAGTGGGAATTGGTTTAGAGGTTGAATAAAATATGAAATTAAATTTAATGAGTCTAGTTTTTCATGGAAGAAAAAGTGTAAGCAATGGAATTGTAAATCATGAGATGCAAAAAATTTTGCGAGACAAGGTCAGAATGATTTCGGGTTCCCCTGCTCTAACTTAGGAAAATCATCAAAAATTGTAAAAAAAAATAATTAGGGGCTTAAATTTATATGTTTAAATCCTTAATCTATTTTCAAGAGAAACAAACGGAAACATCATCTAAATTTCATACTAAGAGATAAATAATTTTTAGTAAGGAAAGGATGAAGTTGTCAAATAGCATACTAGGGATAACTTTAAAGATTTTACTGTACTTATTTGATAAACTATAATTTCTGAAATTTTATGGTAGGAAGGTATTTGAGTCTAGTTTCAAAAACATCAAGCAAATCTTAATTTGGAATTCTGTAACTCAAGATATAAATAATTAAGTGATAATGACTCAAGTAAACAACTTTGAATGAACATATAAGTAAATAGTGAAAACATATATGAATATTGAGCTAGCATGGGTTACTTTAAAAATGGATCACACAGCCAAGGCCAATTTGGGTTGAGTGGGCCACACGGGCGTGTGGGCCCACACAGGCAGATCACATGGGCGTGTGGGCCCATTTTTACCGAAATATTTTTAAGGTTGCACGGGTCGCCAAAGTCAACTGTGAACCTACTGTAGGATTGGTAAGCGCTACTTAGACCCTTAAATGTGTAAAATTGACTGAATGATATCTGTATTGAGCATGTTAATATTTGAACTAAATATATGTACTGAAATTGCATAATAGGATATCATCCATTGTATGTTGCATTGCATTGGGTTGGGGGTTGTTATTCGGAGGAAGTGTACTGAAAGGCTTTAAGCCTAATTTATTGGTAGCTTAGCTGCAAACTACTGTTTTGTGCCGCATTCGGTACTACTTGGAGTGTAGGGATGGGTGAGTTGATTATATCCCCACATAGAGTGTAGGGTTGGACGGAGGTGATGTGTAGAGGTTGGTTGGGTAGGATTTTGCTACTGTATAACTATTACTGCTACTGATACTGTGATGGGCTAAGACCCTACTGCATTTTGGACACTGTACTGAGATGGGCTAAGGCCCAACCTGCCACTGATATTGAAAAGGGCTTAGGCCCAAGACTGTTCAATTATGCACTGTGAACTGATTGTTTGTTTGTTTCTGCGGGATTACACCCTGAGTATACGTAAACTCACTCTTTTTGTTTAATGTGCATAGGTAATCCCCAGACTTAGATGGATCGGTGCGACGGAGAACTCAGCGGTGACCACAGTAATTTTTGGACTTCATGGTTTTCAATTTACGTGTTATGATTTGTTTATTATTGATTATTTGGGTTGTAATTTAAGGACCCTCTAGGACTTGGTTTTAAATTTGGGTTTTATTTATTTATTTTAGTTTATGGATTTATACCTGCTGGTCGTAGGAAATTCTATTTTCATAAAAAAAGTTAAAGTATTTTCTAAATGCATGATCACCTAGATTGATTTATTAAAGCTTCTGCAACGAGGGATGTTTCGAAACAAATGTTTTAAATAAATAAAGACGACTTCCTAAGTTCTAACAACGGTTTACTAAAGATAATAACATGGAATGAAAACGTAACAACGAGGTTTTAAAAACACTATCGTGTGACATTGCCAGATACGGCCATAACGTCTAGGCCAGATTTGGGGTTTTACACATGTCACGAACCATGTTCAAATATATTTACTCGTTTCTATACTATATCCGAATAAATAAAATACACTTCATTTCAAATGTTACCTTCATTTCATCACGATGCATAAAAAATGTAAAATTTTAAATCGTGGTAATATTCGTCATTTTTGGAATTAGAAAAGTCGTGTTCCTAACTTACGGAATATGGATTCTTTCTAAAATCAAAGTAATCGAATATCCATTTCAAAAATATAAAGAAACGAGATTCAAGTAATGATTAAAACGACGATTATTTTGGTTTTCGAAAACTAAAGGCGTCGTGTCCTAACTCACGGGGTATGATCATTCTTCTCGATTAATATAGAATAAAGCCTTTTCTATTAAAATATCTAAATACAAAAAGGGATCGTATTTTAAATTCTCTTCAAATTTTTAATTTTCGGTACTAAAGACATCATATAATCAATAGGTGCCAATTTTGGGCGTCGCGATGGTGCTAATCCTTCCTCATGCGTAACCGACTCCCGAACCCATTTTTTGTATTTTATAGACCAAATATCATTGTTTTAGTAAATCAAACCTTTTATTAAAATGATCAAATCATGAGGTGATTTGATCACACCTCGTAAAAAAAAGGATTGGTTGCGACTCCCATTTTTGTCTTTTCTTAAAATAAAAAGTCAATTTCAAAAAATGAATTTGACAGCTTAGCGACTCTGCTGGGGACAAATAAGAGAGTCAAGCCACGAGTTGATTGCTTTTGGTCTTTTTGTCAAAAATTGAAAAATTGGTTTAAATTTACGATCCCTTCGTTGCATTTCATCATTCATGTTTTGATATCTCGAGTTGTATAACGGTGTAGTATATCTGTTTTATTGGTTCAAAAATTTATTTTTGTGTGTTTTCTGCATATTGCATTTGCATAACTGTTCGATTTTGTCCTTATTAAGTGGGAGTGAGAAACTATTCCTTCGTGAGGCCTTCATCTCCGTGTAGGATAGTGGATCACTTTCAGGATACATCCATACCTATGTCTTCGTGAAATCTTCATCTCCATATAGCCATAGGGAAATGTATTCCCCTAAACTGAACTCGGCCCATATGAGCCTATAATGAGTGAGAATTGAGGAATTTGCCGGTTCAGGTACCCTTACTTTAGAACTGAACCGCATATAATGAGCCCTAGGAACCTACACTAGGTAGAACCACACCAAACCCCAAGTGGTCACCCGAATAGGTACTCTATTTATTATTTCTTGCTTGCTTTAAATTCTAGCTTTGTATGAAATATACTGGCTTGTCTCGTTTGTTTTGACTGTGATTGCATTGCATTTTCATCATAAAGGGTGTTGATTCACCTTCGGTTGCTAAATAGAGAGCTTTTCATGGAAAATGGGTTTCTTGATAAAGTGGAAGACAACACGGCTGCGCGAATATGGTCTGAGAAAACACAACAAGAGAACAGTGATAGCCTGTGAGAGGGGTAGGTCAGATATATGGACCACGTTATGAACAAAACTTTGGTCCGAGTATGAGAAGTGGCTGACCACTTAAAGACCCCAGCCGTTCAAAGTCTAAAATCCAAATAGGATTTTAGCTTTGTTTCTTGGGAAAGTTAATGTTTTGAGTGTTAAAGCAAGGCTGTATATGTATCCGCTTTATGTAAAGAAACTTGTTTTCTAGTAAAGTTGTTCTAATGGAATTGAACTAGAATCAATGCCTTTTTGCATGCATCTTTTCCATTCATTAACATTACATTTCATTGCATGCAATAAATTTCAAGAAATCCAAAAGTGCCTCGAGTTCAGAACTCTAGTATAGAGCCTGATGGATAACAAAGAGTTGGAATTTTTTGAAAATATTGAGGGTTTGGAAAAGTGAACTAAAAAACCTATTAAGAATTTGTTCCTACATCCCCGAAAGTGTTCTGAAAAATTAGACTGTGGAGGAGATCCCTATAGTTTTTAGGACCATTTCAGAGTAATATTCAGAACACACCTGTTGCTCTAAGCCTGGGAGCAATAGGAATCCTTTTATGAAAAAGGCACATGTCCACTATTTTTATTTCAATAAAATGTATCTTTGAGTCTTATTTTGGCAAACATTCTTTTGTTCTTTCCATTTCATTCATACTTATACCTCACAGATTGTCATTCTTAGATTCATTTGTTCTTTGGGTCTTCCTTCGTTCCTATAACAGGTCTCCAGATATCAATGATGTGAGCGACGTTGCTACTGACTCAAAATCTCCATTTGAGAAGATATGTGTCTAGAGGAACCTCAGGACTTTGAAGATGAGCTAGATTGTAACCTTTCTCTTGATTTGTTAAGGGTGGTAAAACAAGAGGAGAAAAAGATTCTACTTCAGAAAGAGTCAGTAGAAATTGTGAGCTTAGGAGACGAATAAAAAAAAGAAAGAGGTGAAGATCGGAGCTTGCATCACTGTAGAGATAAAGCGAGACCTCATTGAGCTACTCCAAGAATTCAAAGATGTCTTCGCATGGTCGTGTCAAGATATGCTTGGGCTAAGTACTGATATTGTGGTACACCGGCTCCCCACAAAGGAAGAGTGCAAGCCAGTTCAACAGAAGCTCCAAAAGATGAGGCCTGATGTCTTGCTGAAAATAAAAGAAGAGGTCAAGAAACAATTTGACGTTGGTTTCTTACAAGTGGTTAAATACTCGGAGTGGGTAGCCAATATATCCCCCGTCCCTAAGAAAGAAGGGAAAGTACGAATGTGTATAGACTACAGGGACTTAAAAAGGGCCAACCCGAAGGATAATTTCCTGTTACTCCATATCGACACCCTAGTGGACAATACGGTAGGTTACTCACTATTCTCCTTCATGGGTGGCTTCTCTGGATACAACCAGATAAATATGCATCCTGAAGACATGGAAAAGACCACATTCGTAACCATGTGGGGAACATTTTGCTATAAGGTGATGCCATTTGGACTGAAGAACGCGGGAGCGACGTATCAAAGAGCCATGGTAATTCTGTTTCATGATATGATGCACAAAAAAATCGAGGTTTATGTTGATGCTATGATCACAAAATCCCAAATAGAAACGAAGCATATACAAGTCTTGAGGAGATTGTTTTTGAGATTGAGAAAATTCCAACTAAAGCTTAATCCAGCAAAATGTACCATCGGGGCTAGGTTGGGGAAACTTCTAGGATTTGTAGTCAGTGAAAAGGGGATTGAGATCGATCCAGATAAAATCAAGGCTATACAGGAGCTACCTCCGCCGCGTATTCAAAAAGAAGTTCGATGTTTCTTAGGGATGCTAAATTACATCGCCCAATTCAATTTACAATTAATTGAGAAATGTGACCCCATATTCCGTCTCCTTAAGAAACACAATCCAGTTGTATAGGATGAGGAGTGACAGAAAACTTTTGACAAGGTCAAACATTACTTGTCCAATGCCCTAGTACTAATGCCACCTAGTCCAGATAAGCCACTAATACTGTACTTAGCAATATTTGGAAATTCCATGGGATGTGTGCTTGGCCAACATGATGAGTCAGGGAGAAAAGAAAGAGTAATATATTACCTCAGTAAGAAGTTCATTGAATGTGAAAAAAGATACTCACAGATCAAAAATTTGTACTGTGCTTTAATTTGGACAACTCAAAGACTGAGACAATACATCTTGTACCACACAACTTGGCTCATCTAAAAAATGGACCCTTTAAAATAAATGATGGAGTCGACTGCTCTGAATGGAAGAATGGCCCGATGGTAAATTCTGCTTTCTAAATTTGATATAATTTATGTGAACCAAAAGGCAATAAAAGGGAGTGCAATAGCAGATTTTCTAGCCAGTAGAGCTCTAAAAGATTACGAGCCTTTGAACTTTGATTTCCCAAATAAAGATCTGATGTATGTTGCGACCACTAAAGAAGATGCTCAGGAAGGAAATCCTTGGAAACTAAATTTTGACAGAGCGTCAAACGGTATAGGTAATGGAATCGGGGCAGTCTTGGTATCCCCAAATAGAGATCATTATCCCTTTACTAGTAAATTGGATTTTGATGTACAAACAATATGGCGGAATACGAAGCATGCATCATAGTGATCCATACAGCCATAAAACGTAAGATCAAAGTACTGGAGGTCTATGTGGATTCTGCACTAATGATCAAAAAAATGGTTTCAACAAACGACTTATCTAAATAAACAAATAACTACTCTATCATGGTATTTTATGAGAAATATCACGATATTTTTAGTGATAGATTTTAAAAAGTGACACTTTTTTAAGTTAATAGCATTTTATGAGAAATATTTTGATTTTTTGTTAAATTATATTGTGATGTTATAATTTTGTCTTCAAATATTTAGTGGTTATACATATACATGCCTATACATTTTGTGCATCAAAGTTGTAAATAAACCAATCTGCAATATGAGATTGGATTTTGATGATGATTCTAATTAAAAATTAAATTATTATTAAATTAAGCTTAATTAAAAGTAAAACATTTTAATTTAATTAATCAAGGTTAATTAGCAATTAACTATAGTATAAATATCAATTAATTATACATTTAATCACCTTCTCTGAAACACCCTTAATCTGTCGCCGGAATAGGGACAATGAGCATTACCGGAGTTTACAGATCAATTACAGAAAAATTCATATAATTTACTATTCATATCTGAAATCAATCATATTGTCCATTAAATGGGCCTTCGAGTCCTAAAATATGCATTTAGATAAAATCGGGACTAAACCGGGATCTCAGAGAATTTTTCGCGAAATTTCAAAATTTTTATAAGGTGTAGGGGACTCACGCCCGTGTGGCCAGGCCGTGTGAGAAGTGACACGCCCGTGTACCAGACCGTGTGGGCATTCGATGTGAGGTACACGGTCATGTCCCGGCCCATGTTCAAAGTAGGATAGTACTGAATTGGGTCAAATGACACGCCCATGTGCTAGGCCATGTGAACAATTTATTTTACATTAATTAAGTGTAAGGGTCACACGGCCAAGTCAATCGCCCATGTGCTAGGCCATGTGTCACACACGGCTAAGACGCACTCCTATGTCTCTACACGTGTGAAAATACCTGGGCATTTTGTTTTTCAATTTTAAAGATGTAGAGGGACATACGGTCAAACCACACGCCTGTGTGCATGGCCGTGTGTAACACCCCTAACCCGTATCCATCGTCGGAACCGAGTTACAGAGTATTACCGATAAATACAAAACATTTACAGAATTAATCATATCATTTACTATTCATTTATTGAAAACATACATAATGTTCCTCAGTTGCACCATCGAGGCCCACATCGGATATTAAAATTGAGTCGGGATTGAATCGGGATCTCATAAAATTATTCACAAAGTATACAAAATTTTACATATGAACAGTACCCACACGCTCATGTGGCTAGGCCGTGTGACTTCACACGCCCGTGTAGTCTAGGGACACGCCCATGTGACCCTTAGACATGCCCGTGTTTCAGGTCGTGTCTAAATTAAAGAGCTCTCCGACTTCCACACACGACCATGTCATACACTCGTTTGCTAGGCCGTGGGGTTAAATTAATTTTTGAAAAATAAGTGCAGACTTCACACGGTCGTATCACACGCCTGTGTCTAAGGCTGTGTCATCCACACGGCTGAGACACATGCCCGTGTCTCTGCTTGTGTGTTAAATTCTGGACATTCTATTTTGCAAATTATAAAAGTAGGGGACAGATGGCTAGATCACATGCCCATGTACCCAAGTTGTGTGTCACACAAGGCCTAGACACACGTCCGTGTGGACAAAATAAGGCCATTTCCTAGCCTTATTTCTCACCCAAATTTTCCAATTTTTCCTACATCAACACTAACAAATATATTCCAACCAATTTCAAGTAAAATCCAACCATAACATATATTAAAAACATAAGTGTTTTAGCCACTCTAATGGCTAAATTATATATATATATCATTTACATACCATCATTTAACTTAGGTAGCCTATACATGCCATTAACAAAATAAGATTTTCATTTATACCAAAAATCAAGGAGTTGATTGCGTGATGATAGCTCCGACCAATTTTTCGACCTTCCTGAGCTTTGAGCACTATAAAACAGGAAAAATAAATCTAGTAAGCATCATATGCTTAGTAAGCTTGTATAACCAAAATTACACTTACCAATCATATTTAACATCTAAAATATATACAAAGCATATATCCATCAATTGGCAAATTTGCCCAGTCACAAACATTCAATCAACATGTTAGCCATAATATACAATAAGCATAGATGAGCTCATCATGCCATATGAGTATTTTATCCATTGAATCATTGAATTTTCGATGGATATTTCTAGTAGTACACTCGAGGTGCACAATTACGTTATTCGTCAATTCATATCCAGTAGTACCGTTTAGGTACACTGTCGAGCCACATATCATACAGCAGAATTACAGTCCAGGCTAAATTCTAGCTATAGCACATATACTCTAAGGGCTTTGTTGGATTACCAATCCAGGCTAAATCCTTATATGACAAAGAATTCCCTATAGAGTCCAATCTGGATTACCAGTCCAGGCTAAATCTAGTCAATTAGGATTACCAGTCCAAGCTAAATCCTAACTGAAACACATATTCTATTTGCAAAGGATTACCCGTCCGAGCTAAATCCATTCTGCAACACAAGCAGTTTTATTAGAGAAATCACATTTATCCAATCAAAATTCAATATTCAAACGGATTTTAACCCTTTTTTCAATAATTTTATATCATATACATATTTCATGCTTCATAATGTTCATGCTTAATGTACATATAATTTACATATCACATTTCATATAATTCAACATCAAATCAACACATATATTCATGCTTATTTAAGTTATAGGAACTTACCTTGATAATTGTTCATATCTACTAATTCAAAACTTTCTCTTTTCCTAGATCTTTCTCTTTGTTTGGTATTTTTTGGATTAATTTATGCTTGGAAAGCTTGTTTTCTCTCTCCTAGGGTTTCAATGTATTTTTTGATGAAGAAGATGATATAAAATGATATTAATTTCTATTTTAATCTTTATCATCTTTTAACTATTTCTATTTCTAATTTAGTCTTTGTCCTTTTTCAATTTTTCCATGGATGATTCACCAAAAATATCTACATATTTTTCATCTACGGTCTAATTACCATTTAAGGTCCTCAAGTTTTAAATTCCATAGCTATTTAATCTTTATAGCTACTAGAATTTAAATTTGACATTTTATGCAATTTAGTCCTTTCTATAATTAAGCACCTAATTGATAAAATTTTCTTATCAAAATTCTCATACAACCCTTCTACTATATTACTAATCATTTCATAATATTAAATTTTTTTTATCTTTTCGGCTTGGATTTGTGGTTACGAAACCACTATTCTGACTTCACTGAAATTGGGTTGTTACAACTCTCCCCCCTTAAGGATTTTCGTCCTTGAAAATCTTACCAGTAAAGAGATTAAGGTGCTGCTTCCTCATGGTCTCCTCTGGTTCCCAAGTAGTTTATTCAATTCCATGCTTTTGCCAGAGAACTTTTACCAATGCTATCTTTTTATTTCTCGTGCCAGAATCTTAATCGGTTCTTCAGTATATGTCATATCAGACTGGATCTCAACTGCTGTCGAAGAAATAACATGTGAAGGATGCGATCGATATCGTCGTAACATGGATACATGAAAAACATTATGAATCTTTTCAAGTTCCGGTGGTAATGCTAGTCGATAAGCAACCAGCCCAATTATCTCAATAATTTCATAAGGCCCAATAAACCGAGGACTTAGTTTTCTTTTACGAACAAACTGGAGAACTTTCTTCCAGGGTGACACCTTCAAAAATAATTTATCACCAACCTCAAATTCTATTTCTTTTCTTTTAAGATCAGCATAAGACTTTTGTCTATCAGGGGCTGCTTTCAAACTTTCTCGAATCACCTTTACATTTTCTTCTGTTTCTCGAATTAAATCAACTCCAAGAATTTTCTTTTCATTAAGCTCTGTCCAATGCAACAGTGTTCTACATTTTCGACTGTGCAAAGCTTTATATGGTGTCATTTTAATACTGGACTGATAACTGTTGTTATAAGCAAATTCAATCAAAGATAAATGTTTTTCCCAATTGCCTTCAAATTCAAGTACACAACACCATAATATATCCTCTAAAATCTGTATAACCTGTTTTGACTGGCCATCTGTCTGAGATGAAACGCAGTACTGAAATGCAATCATGTACCCAGTGCTTCTTGTAATTTATTCCAAAATCAAAATGTAAAATGGGGATGCCTATCAGAAATAATAGAAACTGACACCCCATGTAATCTAACAATTTCAGAAACATATAATTCAACCAATTTATACAAAGAAAAGTCCATACGTACCTGTATAAAATGTGCTGACTTTGTTAACCTGTCGATAATCACCCAAATAGCATATTTCTTTCTTGGAGTCAATGGTAATCTCGATACAAAATCCATTGTAACTCTTTCCCATTTCCACTCGGGTATAACAACTGGCTATAATAACCCCGAAGGCACCTGATGCTCAGCTTTCACTTGCTGACATATCAAACATTTGGATACAAATTCAGAAATATTTCTTTTCATTCCTGGCCACCAGTACATCTTTTTCAGATCATTATACGTTTTATTACAACCGGGATGCACAGACATTGTATCATTGTGAGCTTCATATAAAATCTTCTGTATCAACTCTGAATTCTTCGGCACACACAATCTGCCTCTGAACAACAAACAACCATCAGACCCCATCTGAAATTCTAAATCAGGATTCAATTCACATTGTTCTTGTTTTGCCTGTAACTTCACATCATTCTTTTGAGCTTCACAAATTTGTTGCAAAAATACTGGTCTAACTTTCAACTCAGCCATAATAGAACCATAATTAGAAATACACAACCGAGTATTCATTGCTCGTAAAGAAAGTAAAGATTTTCTGCTCAAAGCATCAACAGTTACATTGGCTTTACCCGGATGATAATCAATCACCAGATTATAATCTTTTAACAGTTCAAGCCACCTGCGTTGTCTTAAGTTCAAGTCTTTCTATGTCATCAAATACTTCAGACTTTTGTGATCAGTGAAGATATGACATTTTTCACCATACAAGTAATGTCGCCATATTTTTAATGCAAACACAATAACTGCTAATTCAAGATCATGTATTGGGTAATTTCTTTCATGTGGTTTTAAGTGTCTTGAAGCATAGGCAATTACTTTACCTTCTTGCATCAATGCACAACGTAAACCATTTAAAGATGCATTACTATAAATCACAAATTCTTTACCTGATTCAGGCTGTACTAACACAGGTGCTTCAGTCAATAGAGCCTTGCCAAAATTTTGTTGGCATTTTTCAGTCCTCTCAAACTTTACATCTTTCTGCAACAGTCGAGCCATCGGAGAGGCTATCACCGAAAACCATTTGACAAATCTTTGATAATATCCAGTTAGACCCAGAAAACTTTTGACTTCTGACACACTCTTTGGTGGATTCCAATTTACAATTGCTGAAACTTTACTAGGGTCTACCCTGATGCCTTTAGCAGATACAATATGTCCATGAAATCTAACTTCTCGTAGCCAGAATTCACATTTACTAAACTTGGCATACAATTGCTTCTCTCATAAGGTTTGTAATACAATTCTCAGATGATCAGCATGCTCTTTTTCATCTTGTGAATAGACTAAAATATCATCAATGAATACCACTACAAACCTGTCTAGGTACGGTTTGAAAATTCTGTTCATCAGATCCATAAACAATGCCGGTGCATTAGTCAGCCCAAATGCCGTCACTAAAAACTCATAGTGATCATACTTGGTTCTAAAAGGTATTTTTAAAACATCTGAGTCCTTTACCCGTAACTGATAATAACCCGAGCGAAGATCAATTTTCAAAAATACTGTAGCTCCTTTTGACTGATCAAATAAATCATATATCCGAGGCAACGGGTACTTATTCTTGATTGTAACTTTATTAAGCTGCCTGTAATCAATACATAACCTCAGAGATCCATCTTTCTTCTTCACAAATAAAACCGGTGTACCCCAAGGTGAGAAACTGGGTCGAGCAAAGCCTCTGCCAATCAATTCTTACAACTGTGCTTTCAACTCAGCTGGAGCCATTCTATAAGGTGCTATTGATATTGGTGTTGTTCCTAGAATAAGATTTATAGAGAACTCCACTTTTCTAACAAGTGGTAACCCAGGTAATTCTTCCGGAAACACATCAAGAAATTCACACACTACCGGCACTGACAGAATCTTTGACTCAGTTACCTTTGTGTCCAAGAAATAAGCAAGGTAAGCATCATATCCTTTTCTGATACATTTCAGTGCTGTTACTGTAACACCCCAAACTCGGCCTAGATGTTATGGCCGAATCTGGCTATGTCACATAAAAAGTGTTTTTAAAAAACGAGTTGTCAAGTAAAAACTATTCCAGTTAATAACTTTTATTTAGTCCAGAAAATGCAAATTCATCGTTAAGTTAAAAGGATCCTTCTTATTTAGTGAAAGCTTTGGAAAATATCTTATTTTAGAAAACTGTCTCTAATTCTGAAAATCTTTCATTTTCAGTGAAAAATCAAGTTTAGTTGAGTTTACAGTTTAAATATCCATAAATTATAAAACAGTTAAATTCCTAAATTAAAACAAAAAAGTCTAGTGTCCAAAAAATTACAACCAAAATCATGAACTAAAAATCAAAACAGAAAACTAGAGGAAGCATTTCAAAAGTTTTACGTGTGACCATCGTCGAGTCCTCCGCAACATCGATCCGCTTAGTGCTGGGGATTACTTGGACAGATTAAATAGAAAAGAGTGAGTTTCGCAACTCAGTGTGTAATCCCCACGAACATCATACATATCAAACACTCATCAGAAGTCAGAAATAACAGTCTGGGGCAGATGCCCATTACAGAATCAGTTCGGGCCTCAGCCCATTCAAATGCAAAATCAGATATAGATTAGGGCCTTAGCCCAATTAGATGCAGAATCAAATATATGCAAGGGCCTTAGCCCAATCAGATACAGAATCAGATCTATACAAGGGCCTTAGCCCAATCAGATACAGAATGCAGATCAGTATATCAAAATCCTACCCACCAGCCTCTACACACCATCTCCGTCTGGACCTACTGATAAACCGTAATATAAACATATTTTAATCCCACATTTAGCATACTTTTGGATTATTTAAGCCTTGAATTGTGGAATTTGGTGCTCTTAATCCTTTAATTTCATGTTTTATACTTAGGAAAGCACCGAAGGATGAAAAAACTGAGAAACGGGCCCAAAACAGAGTAAATGGGCCATATCACGAAATCGACACGGCCTGGGCCCCAGGACCACACGGCCGTGCCTCATTAACAGACCCGAACACGGCCTGAACACAATTCACACGGGCGTGTGCCATGGGCGAGTCCTTGTCGTGACAAAGAAGAGTTTCATTCGGATTAGGGTACTTAGAGGCAAAGAAACCCATTCCAAAAGCCTATATAAACACCCTAGAGGCCAACTTTCAGGGAGAGTCCAGTTAGGCATCCAGTTAGGCCGAAGAGCCGAGCCAGAAAGGCCAGAATTGTGGAATTTATTCAAAGAAAGCCAGTTGATTCATCTCAAGAAGCCGGAATCATACTCAAGATGGAGGATCTTTCCTTTAATTTCCTTCAGGGGGTTTTAGGGTTTTTCTTATGTTTTGTTTTATATTTACTTCTGAGATGTATTCTTTTATAATTATGAACTAAACCCCTTAAATACCTGAGGGGGATGAAACCTAAGACAGATCTTGTTATTATTTTCTGAACTATATGATAAATACTTGATTTGTTCTTAATTATGTGTTCTTAATTCTTGCTTTGATATTTCAGGATATTAATTCAAGTATTGATGTGCTTAGGCAGTGGAGCAAAAGTCCATGTTTAAGAGTAGATCTAGCATAATTAAGCGGAGTTGATCACAACCCTAGAAATAGGATTACAAAAATCTACCGGATTAGGGTCAAACCTAATATGGGAGTCCATAGATCTAGTTAATGCAATTCTAGGGGTTTTAATTAGAAAGAGATTTTAATTAATCAACCTAGGGTTAGACGTTAGTAGCCTCGAAAGAGGTATTAATATATATTAAGGAATCCTACGGATCAAGTCAAGTGAATAAATCGTCTGGTTCAAAGTTAAATAATAAGTGAAGTCTAGGTGGATTTTTCCTCGGGTATTGTCTTAATCAATTGGTTTTTCCCACAAGTATTTTCCCAAATTCATTCTCTCTTTGTCTTTGCATCTTTAGCTTAATAGTTAGTTAATTTTAGATTAATTAATAAATCCTTTAATTTCTAGGCTAAATAATAAAAAGAAAGTTAGTATTAGTACTTTTGTTTCCTTTGGGTTCGACAATCCGTTCTTGCCACTAAGCTATACTACTGTTCGATAGGTGCACTTGCCTCCATCATTGTCATAGTTAGTTTCTAGGCTCGATCATTCTGTTTATACATTTTTAAGACTCTGACACATGATCACCTACACATTATGTGGGTATAAAATCAACCAATCCATCCCTACACACCATATTGTACCAAAATATGGCACATGAACAGAATAATGCAGCTGAGTTGCCAACTAGTAGGCTTAAGAGCCTTTCAGAACACTTCCTCCAAATAACATCAACAGCACTTTTCAGAAAAATGGGCTCACACGCCCATGTGGCCTGCCTGTGTAGGCCAACACGCCCGTGTGGCCCACTCGGCCCAAATTAGCCTTGGCCGTGTGGATCACATGGCTTGGCCCAGAATCCCACACGCCTATGTGGCCCACACAACCAATTTCTATCACACGGCAGTGTACTGCCACACGGGTGACCAAACGTCTGTGTAGGGTCGACATTTTCATTTTTCTACTCTCGTCGATTCTCGTTTTCTTTGTTTTTGGGTACACACCTGATACGCTTGTGATGCCAAAGCAGCTCCAAGTAACATCGAGCCTAAAATTAATCAATATACACTCGTTTAATCACTTTAACAACCAAACAAAACCCGAATGCAAAACAGAGTATTCATCCAATGAACGATTGAAACTTACCCTCGGTCGAAAAGCAGAAACACAGAACCCTTAAAATGTTAATGGCTGCTCTCTAGCCCCTTGATCAACTCCTAATAACTAAAAGAAAGTCCCCTTAAATCACTAATATGGAAAACGTTAATAGAAAGCAGGAACATAACTTACCAACATGCGCCCAATGCTGTATTCGTTGCAAACTAGAAAGTCGAGATAAGGAAACAAAAAGAAAAGGAAAGATTTGCTGGTCGAACAAGAAGAAAACCGCAGGGGGAAGATGATAGCAAAACTCACGTCAGATGTTTGGAAGAGGGGGAAAAAACCAAAATTGAGAAAAAAATAAAAATAAAAACCCACTGATCACCCCCAAATACCTAAATTTGCTCCCCAAAACCATCCACTAACCCTTAACCTCATCAGAATGCTGACTCCATTCAAACACTTCCAGTCAACAAAGGTAAAAAATTAAAACCCCTTGCTCGTGCAGGGGCTTGAACTCCAGACCTCCCATATGTCAACACACACCTTAGCCACCAGACCAGCAGACCCATTCTGATATAATTTTACCACAATTTAAACTTAAGCCTACTAACTAAAGACTGAGCTTTATTCATAAAAATACTAAAATTTACCCAAGTTGTGTCTTAAACTTGGGACCTCACAGACACACCTAGAACACATAACCACCAAAGCAGAGATATATTTCATCCTAGAAATTTTACCTGATCAGAAAAGGTAAGGATACTTGATCATTGTTTTATGCGATGTCAAAGTCTTAAAATTTATAAAGAATATGATCGAACCTGGAAACTAACTATGACAATGATTTGAGGCAAGTGCACCTATAGAACAGTAGTATAGTTTAGGCAAGACCAGAATGTCGAACCCAAAGGAACCAAAAGTATTAATACTAACTCTCTTTTTATTATTTTGCCTAAGAATTAAGTGTATTTTTATCTAATATAAAATTAACTATCTACTAAACTAAACTAAAGACTCTAAGACAAAGAAGAATAAAATTGGGAAAATAACTTTGAGGGAAAACCAATTGATTAAGACGACACCCAAGGAAGAATCAACCTAGACTTCACTTGTTATCTAACTCTGAACCAGACGATTTATTCATTTGATTTGATCCGTAAGATTACCTAAGTTATATTAATCCCTCTCTCGAGGCGACTAACGTCTAACCCTAGGTTCATTAATTGAAATCTCTTTCTAATTAAAACCTCTAGAATCGCATTAACTCGATCTATGGACTCCCATATTAGGTTTCACCCTAATCTGGCAAAATCTCGTCACCTTATCTCTAGGCGTGCGATCAACTTCGCTTAATTATGCTAGATCTACTCTTAGGCAGGGACTTTTGCTCCCCCACCTAAGCACAACACACTTGAATTAATATCTCGGAAATATCAAAACAAGAATTAAGAACACATAATTAAGAACAAGTCAAATAGTTATCATATAGTTCAGCAAACGATAACAAGATTCATCTTAGGTTTCATCCCCCTCAGGTATCTGAGGGTTTAGTTCATAATAATAGAATTCACCTCAAAAGAAAAGATAAATCAAAATATAAGAAATCCCTAAAACCCCCTGAAGGAATTGAAGGAGAGATCCTCCGCCTTGAGTATGATTCCTGCTTCTTGAGATGGATCAACTGGCTATCTTCGAGTAATTCTCCACAATCGCCGCCTCTTTGGCCTAAATTTGGAGCCCCCGACTAAAGCCCCGGGGTTCCCGAGCGAGCGTTGGCAAGGTAAGGCTTTCATCGACTCTCCTTTAGGTTGCCCCCTAAGGTGTTTATATAGGCTTTGAGATGCCTTACTTGGCCCCTAAGTATCCTAATCCAAGTGGAATTCATACTAGGGTGTTTAAATAGGCTTTGGAATGTGTTTCTTTGCCTCCAAGTATCCTATTCCGAGTAAAACTCCTCTTGGCCGTGGTAGGGACACTCCCATGGCACACGCCCGTGTGAATCGCGGCCAAGCCGTGTTTGAGACTGTTGAATGAGGCACGACCGTGTGGGTTTCGTGATATGGACCATTTACTCCGTTTTAGGCCCGTTTTCCCTTTTTTTCATCATCCGTTGCTCTTATGAGTATAAAACATGAAAACAGAGGATTAAGAGCACCAGATTACATAATTCAAGGCTTAAATCATCCAAAAGCATGCTAAATGTGGGGTTAAAATATGTTACTTTTACGGTTTATCAAATACCCCCACACTTAAGCTTTTTCTTGTCCTCAAGCAAAATTCTCAACTCATAATTAAAACAAACTTCCCCAATTCATAATATTCATTAATAATGTTTCGTCATAATTCAAAGATAATTCATACATGGATAATTCAACTCAAAGAGTTCTAAAGATTCAAACAATCAAAGTCATAGTTTTTATAGTATGAAAACATAGGTGTTTCCCCTTACCTGAATAATTACCTCTGATTTAAAACCGACAAAGGTTGACATCCTCACTAAAGATTCACTCAAATCACTCGAAGTGTTTAAGGTTCAGAATTAAGCACTCAAAAGTCAAACATGAAGCGTTAATCCCATAGGCTTGCATGAAAATCAAATCTCCACCACTATAATATGAGATGATACACAAATCAAAAGGTCTTTAACAGGGTTGTAACGGGGCTTAGGTTAAAGGTTTGGATAAAGGTTGAATTAGAGGGTTAGAATCGAGACTGACCTGACAAATTACCTAACTAGAAACACAAACTAATAATAAATAATTACATCAAATGAAAATTTGTACTACTAATACTAATGACACGAGCTTCTTCTTCAACAATTGGAAATTAAACGTATAAGCTCATGTAATAGCATAACTCATAATGAAGATACTTCGATTTTTTTTAGAAGAAGTCAAATAATAATACAGGATGAATTTACTACTGAAAAATAATAATTAGGCAACCGATCAAATCAAATCTCGATATAAGGGTAGTAAAAAACAATGGTGATAACAAATACAAAGGGTTGTGGGGGAATATTAGTGGGTGAGTCAATAAAAAGGGTTGTTAGGATCAACGTGGTTCACTAGGGGTTAGTTATGAAGGTAGGCTTTTTAGTGGAGTAAGTGGGTTAAAACCTAGGCGCCTTTATCATCTCTGTATATCAAATCAAAGGTGTGGTCTTGACATGTATAGTTGAAGCAAGTTCTAGAATAACAAATCAATGCTGACGCGCTCATAATAAAAAGTGAGCACGAAAGAATGTATGCTCTAAAAGGCTCAAAATCTCACAAAAATTATAGGTATTTGATGTCAACCTTGTAAATTTCAAACTTCAAGGTAATAATTAGATTCAGGTAGACAACCTAACAAAATTTTTAATTTCTGAAAAAGAGACTTATCATGCTTGATTCTCTAGTATCCTTCGAAATTAATCATCAATGCACAATTATGAATGACTTAATCTAAAACATAACAATAGAAATCATAAATCAAAGGAATTTTCATTCTAATCATAATATAAGAAAATTACTTTAGAACAAGGCATAATTCAGGGATTTTCAAATAATACTATAGTTAATCCCCCATACTTAAGATGTACATTGCCCTCAATGTACAAAGGTAGATAATGATCATATAGCAATAAAATCAAGAGAGAGGGAGAGAAGTGAAACTTCCTGAATTTTGGATGAAGAGAAACGTAGGGAGTGCCTCGAGCCGTTTGACTTGAATCCTCAAAGTAGCCGGTCTGATTTTATTGTATCCTAAGCTAAATCTAAATGCCATGGAGAAAAAGAAGAAAGTAATAACTATAAAAATAAGAATAAAATTAAATAATGAAAAATGAAAGAAGAAAGGTAACGGGAAAAAGAAAGGAAGAAGGAGGTTTTAAATAGAGTTGCATCCCACGCCCGTGTTCCTTCCTGTGGTGCCCACACGGCCACGGCCACGACCGTGTGCAAGGCCATGTGGGTATGGAAACCTACGCCTAAATACGAAAAGAATTAAAATAAAACTAATTAGTAGAGTTAGTGCTCGGGTTGCCTCCCGAGAAGCGCTCGTTTATAGTCTTAAGCTAGACTTTCCTCTCATCCGCATATTGATGGTGGTTTGAGGAGTTGAAAGTCCTTCCTCATGCTATCAATCCTATTATCATGGTGAAATTCAAGTCGAGTAGCGTTTACTTTAAATGTACTGATTGTAGGATTACTTACCTCGACTGTTCCATATGGGAAAACATTGAGTACCCTAAAAGAGATTTTTTTTGTTTGTATTAGGGTCTGGAGGAGGTATTCGAGGGTCGACTTTATCTAACAGTACCTGATCTCCGATCTTGAATTTGTTTGTTCCTTGAAGGGGCGTTGGTTCTGCTTTGTGTATTCCTAATTTTTCCTTGAAGTGTGTCTTCCACTTGTCTAGTTCATTGATCTGAAGCCTTCGTTCCTCATGGGTTATTTCCTTGTTGGCATGAGGTCTAGGATCTGGCTCAATTGTGTAGTTCCGTGGTGCTTCCTGAAAAGAAAGTTTTACTGAATTGTTATTAATGAAATTAATGTTCTCACCTTCATTACTCGATGTCCTAGTTGAGTCGAGAGCTTGAAGATTGATTGATTCGTAACCTACACAAAGTATGAGTTCACTTGTACTGACATCAATTTTAGTCTTGACAGTCGCTAAAAAGGGCCTTCCTAAAATTAGGGGGATACTATTGTCCTCATCCATGTCTAAAACGACAAAGTCTACCGGGAATACGAATTTATCAATTTTCACTAGCACGTCTTCAATTATACCCCTAGGAATTCTAATAGTTTTATCAGCTAATTGAATGCTCATCCTAGTTTGTTTGGGTTTCCTTAGACCTAATTGTTTAAACAATTTATAAGGCATGACATTTATGCTTGCCCCTAAAACAGCTAAAGCATTATCAATAGATAAACTACCAAATAAACATGGAATTGTAAAACTCCCTAGATCTTTTAATTTCTGTGGTAGTTTATTTTGCAACATTGCTGAGCACACTGCGTTTAGTTCCACATGTGATGCTTCGTCTATTTTTTGTTTGTTCGTCAACAGCTCCCTTAAGAATTTCCTAAAATCTGGCATCTGCGAAAGAGCTTCAAGTAATGGTAAGTTGATATGTAATTTCTTTAAAAGTTTAAGAAACTTACCGAACTGTTCCTCTGTGTCGTCTCTCTTTATTGCTTCGGGATATGGTATGTGAGGTTGGTACTCTTTGATTACCGGTTTTGGCTTTTCTTGGCTTACCTCAACCTTACCTTCCTCTACCACATTTTTTTGCTTTAAATTGGACTCGTCTAACCCTTCACTATCTTGAGCTGTTATGGCTTGAATTTGCTCCTTTTCCCTAGGTAAGCTTTCTGATCGTATTTCAGAAACTAACTTAGTAAGTTGCTTAATTTGATCTTTGAGCTCCTGTGTCGATGCCTCAAGTTTTGTTTCTATATTTTAGAAACATGTTTCGGAGGCTGCTATGAATTTTGTCAGCATCTCTTCAAGATCGGGTTCTTTTCCTGTGGGTAGGGCTTTGTTGGAAGTTTTGGGATGGTTGTTGCCTTTGATTTCCTTGACCACCCCATGAGAAATTGGGGTGGTTCTTCTAACCTGGATTATAAGTATTTTTATAAGGGTTATTGTTAGATCGAAAATTGTTACCCATATAGTTCATTTGTTCACTCTCCATGCCCTGTTCGTAGGGTGGGTACTCAGGATTCGCCACTCCTCCACTTGCGTCGCATTGCATAACTGGATGTGCCTGCGAAGAACCATACAAACCATCAAATTTTTTATGTAGCATCTCTACCTGATTTGATAGTGCGGTCACTGCGTCGAGGTTGAAAACTCCGGCTACTTCGGCTGGCCTTGTCCTTGTAACTTGCCACGAATAGTTATTCAATGACATCTCCTCTATAAACTCGTAGGCCACTTTAGGAGTTTTGTCGTTCAGGGTTCCGCCGGCAGCTGAATCAATTAGTTGTCTTGTTGAGTGGTTCACACCATTGTAGAAGGTTTGCACCTGTAGCCACAAAGGCAATCCGTGGTATGGACACCTTCTTAACAAGTCTTTGTATCTCTCCCATGCATCATAAAGTGTCTCTAAATCCATTTGCACAAAAGAAGAGATATGATTCCTCAATTTGGCCATTTTGGCCGGTGGAAAATATTTTAATAAATATTTTTTGGTCATTTGGTCCCATGTAGTGATTGACCCTCGTGGAAGAGAATGCAACCACTGTTTGGCTTTATTCCTCAGAGAAAAGGGAAATAACTGAAGACGGATGGCATCATCAGAAACGCCATTTATTTTGAAGCTATCGCAGAATTTTAGAAAATTCGCTAAGTGTGTGTTAGGATCCTCATCCTGCAAACCATCAAACTGAACAAACTGTTGTATCATCAGTATAGTGTTAGGTTTCAGTTCAAAATTATTTGTAGCAATAGTAGGCCTAACAATACTAGACACAGTCCTGTTAAACTAGGTTTAGCATAATCATACATAGTTCGAAGAGCATGATTTTCAGCCATCTCTGGAGGTGGCAGATGATTTTTAGCCATCTCTTCTGTAATATTTATTTCGGCTTCTTGCTCTTCTTCTATGTAGTTTAAGCTTCGCCTTATCTCTCTGCGATTTCTGCGAACGGTACCTTCAATATCACTGTTGTAAAGTAGGGGTCTTGTCGGGTTCCTTCTAGTCATAAACTAGAGGTACCTGAAATGAACAAAAGGAATAAAATCTAGAAAAGTTAAAAAATAAAAGTAAATTGCAAAAATAAAATAAATATGCGTAAAGTAATAAAAATTAAGCGTTCTTAATATTTTAGTTACTCGACAACGGCGCCAAAAACTTGATCGTTGTTTTATGCGATGTCAAAGTCTTAAAATTTATAAAGAATATGATCGAACCTAGAAACTAACTATGACAATGATTTGAGGCAAGCGCACCTATCGAACAGTAGTATCGTTTAGGCAAGACTGGAATGTCGAACCCAAAGGTACCAAAAGTACTAATACTAACTCTCTTTTTATTATTTAGCCTAAAAATTAAGTGGATTTTTATCTAATATAAAATTAACTATCTACTAAACTAAACTAAAGACTCTAAGACAAAGAAGAATGAAATTGGGAAAATAACTTTGAGGAAAAACCAATTGATTAAGACGACACCCAAGGAAGAATCCATCTAGACTTCACTTGTTATCTAACTCTGAACCAGACATTTATTCATTTGATTTGATCCGTAAGATTCCCTAAGTTATATTAATCCCTCACTCGAGGTGACTAACGTCTAACCCTAGGTTGATTAATTAAAATCTCTTTCTAATTAAAACTCCTAGAATCGCATTAACTCGATCTATGGACTCCCATATTAGGTTTCACCCTAATCTGAAAAAATCTCGTCACCCTATCTCTAGGCGTGAGATCAACTCCGCTTAATTATGCTAGATCTACTCTTAGGCAGGGAATTTTGCTCCTCCACCTAAGCACATCACACTTGAATTAATATCCCAGAAATATCAAAACAAGAATTAAGAACACATAATTAAGAACAAGTCAAATATTTATCATATAGTTCAGCAAACGATAACAAGATTCATCTTAGGTTTCATCCTCCTCAGGTATCTGAGGGTTTAGTTCATAATAATAATAGAATTCATCTCAAAAGAAAAGATAAAATAAAATATAAGAAATCCCTAAAACCCCCTGAAGGAATTGAAGGAGAGATCCTCCGCCTTGAGTATGATTCTGGCTTCTTGAGATGGATCAACTGGCTATCTTCCAGTAATTCTCCACAAATCTGCCCTCTTTGGCCTACCCGGACACCCTCTGACTAAAGCCCTGGGTTTCCCCGACAAATGTCCTGGTAGAAGGCTTCTACCGAACTCTCCTTTAGGTTGCCCCCTAAGGTGTTTATATAGGCTTTGAGATGCCTTACTTGGCCCTTAAGTATCCTAATCCAAGTGGAATTCCTACTAAATAGGCTTTGGAATGTGTTTCTTTGCCTCCAAGCATCCTATTCCGAGTAAAACTCCTCTTGGCCGCGGCAGGGACATGCCCATGGCAGACCGCCCCTGTGAATCGTGGCCAGGCCATGTTCGAGACTATTGAATGAGGCACGGCCGTGTGGTCATTGGCCCAGGCCGTGTGGCTTTCATGATATGGCCCATTTACTCCATTTTGGGCTCGTTTTCCGTTCTTTTCATCATCCGAGGCTCTTCTGAGTATAAAACATGAAAACAAAGGATTAAGAGTAACAAATTACAAAATTTAAAGCTTAAATCATCCAAAAGCATGCTAAATGTGGGCTTAAAATATGTTATTTTTACGGTTTATCAATACTGCTGATGCATCAAATCCTCTGGCTCCCAAGTCGCATCCTCAGTGCTATGATTTCGCCACAACACTTTCACTAAGGGGATAGATTTCCTTAGTAGAACCCTAATGTCGTGATCTAAAATCTATATCGACTCTTCCTCAAGCGTCAGACCTAGCCTCACCTCTATCTCCTCAATAGGACAACATGCGTGGGATCAGAGCGGTAGCATCTCAACATTGAGACATGGAATAAATCATGAATGCGATCCAACTCCTGAAGAAGCTCCAACTAATATGCGACTGCCCCACTCGTTTCAAAATGTGGTACGACCCAATAAATCGAGGGCTCAGCTTACCCTTAAGACCGAACCTCAAGACCTTCTTCCATGGCGAGACCTTAAGAAAAACTAAGTCTCCCACAGAATACTCAATATCCTTTCTCTTCAAATCCGCATAGGACTTCTGTCTATCAGATGTCGCTTTCAGTCAATCTCGAATCAATTAGACCTTATCTTTAGTTTCAGAAACCAATTCTAGACCCAGAAGCTCACCCAACTTAGTCCAACATAAAGGAGTGCGACACATACGACCATACAGGGCCTTGTAAGGTACCATCTGAATGGTAGACTGATAGGTATTGTTGTAGGCGAACTCTGCCAATAGTAAATTCTCCTCCCAATTGCCTCAGAAATCTATAACACAACTCCTCAACATATCCTCTAGTACTTGAATCACCCTCTCCGACTGACCATCTATCTGAGGATGGAAAGCAATACTGAAGTCCAGCCTTGAACCCAGAGCCTTATACAATTTCTTCCAGAACCGAGACGTGAAGCGAGGATCCTTATCGGAGATGATTGGAACAGGAACCCCATACAGCCTCACTATTTCAGATATATATAGTCTAGCCAATTTCGGGAGACAAAAGTCCATCCTGACTGGAATGAAGTGAGCAGACTTGGTCAAACGATCCACGATGACCCAGTCTGTAACATCCTGAATTATGGGTCTGCGCATTTTGTGTAATGTATGCTTAAATATGTTAGATTGAGAATTAGAGGTTTAGTTGGTCTCAAGAATGGGTTGAGGCCTTGATGTGATATTCTGTTAGGCAGTCTAGGATTTAAAATAAAGTTTTAGTAGTTTAATTGATATATTGGGCTTGTGGCCTAGCAAATATGGGTGCAGTAAAGGGGAGCTGTAAGTGGCGTTACTAGTAGATGTAAAAGGCCCAAATTTTGGCTGCTTGGAGCCGAAGTTGTAGGGCCAAATTTGGCACTCATAAGGGACTAAGGGGGGATTACACAAGGCTATTATTTAAGGATTTATTTTATGTGGATAATAAGCAGATAAAGGCTGTTTTTGAGGAGATAATAGATTAAGATAAGGGAAAAGATGAGAGCTCATCTAGGAGGCTTGAGTTGGCCGAAAATCAAACTCTGTGAAGGGGGGAAATCGATTTTGTATAGGCAGAGAGGTGTGCCGAAAATTAACTGCTAAGTTCACATCATCTTTTTCTTTCTCTGCTAAAATTCCCACTCCATTATTCCTCTCAACTTTCTTTCTTTTTTTTTTTCCCATTTGGCCGAATCCTCTGACAACTTCTTTCTCATCTCTTTCAAATATTTTAGCCGAAATCTCTAAGCCTTTTCTTGAGTTCTTTTTACTTTCTTTCTAAGCCAAAGCCGAAACAGTCTATTCAGATCTTCTAAAAGTCAAAAACGTGTCAGTTCATCTTTTCCGGGATTTCCATAAAAGTCGAAATCCTTAGATCTCTCTCTGTGTTTGCCGAATTCTCTTTAGGGTATCCGCACAGCCGAATCTCAAAGGAAATCAAGGTAAGTATTGATTCGTAAGATTTCAATCTTTTCGCTTTTCAAAGTCCCTAGCCGAATAGCTATTTAGAAACTAATCTCTTATTTCTCTCTTATTTTCATTAGGGATCCGGATCTGAAGAGGAGTCAATCGTGTGGATCTCTAAGTCATAAGTTCAGTAATACTCGAATCGTGTTACTTTTGGGATTTCAAGGTAAGGAGATTTATTGATTTTAACGGGTAAATTTAGGATTTACTAACCTTTGGCCGATTATAGGGGAGGCCAAATCTTCGGGTTCTTCCGTCTTTTGAGCAAGGATTTAGACTAAGGTTGTAGATCCGGATAGTAAGGGCACTGACTAAGGGTATAAAGCTACACGATATCAGGTGTGTAACTTCTCACACCATTAGATTGATTGCTAATATATTTATATGTAATACATCTGCTATACTCTGTTAAATGCCGAAATCCCGGCATAACGTTTGAAAACCCGAGAAGGGTAAAGGCTAAATATCAGGTTAGTGATTTCTGCCACTCATCAGTGAATGTTCCTGTTAAAAATGATATGTTTTATATGTCGAGTTCTATATATGCTTGGGTTTGGGTGATTGATGAAAGGGGAAGTGATCTGTTCTGGTGGCTTATGCCATTTCACCTGGTAACTCTGTCACAACTCTGTTTCTGATGGCTTTTTCCATTTCAACCTGGTGACTCTGTCACGATTTTGACGATGAGCAGCTAACTGCAGCGTGACTGCCATCAATGGTGTGTAGCGGTGTAGGTTGATTGTAGAAATCCCCAATGGTGTGAATGGCAACCCTGAAGGCAACTGATGCTCAGCCTTAAATTGCTAACAAGTCAAACAGTGAGCAACAAATTTAGTAACCTCACGCTTCAACCCTGGCGACCAGTAAAACTCTCGGACATCTCAGTACATCTTGTTCCCCCCTAGATGCATAGCATAGGGACTACTATGCACCTCACCCAGAATCGACTGTTGCAACTCCTCATCACTCGGTACACAAATCTGACCACGAAAACAAAGTACCCCATCACTGTTAATCCCAAAATCAGTAGCATCACTAGTCTCAACCTGATGAAAACGCAACTCAAGAGACTTATCCCCCATCTGTTTACCTCTAATCTGATCAACCTATGTAGGTTGATCCTGAAGTTCCGCTAACAGACTCCTATCATCGAATAAACTGAGTCGAGCAAACATCATTCTCAGATCGGTCATACCCCTATGGCTCAAAGCATCTACCACCACATTGGCCTTACCAGGATGGTACTCGATGGTGCAGTCATAATCCTTAAACAGTTCAACCCATCTACGCTGCCTAAGGTTTAACTCTTTCTGAGTGAAGAGATATTTGAGGCTTTTATGATTAGTGTAGATACTACACTTCTCACCGTACAGGTAGTGCCTCCAAATCTTTAAAGCGAAGACTACAACAGCTAGTTCCAAATCATGAGTAGGATAGTTTACCTCATGCGTATTAAGCTAACGTGACGCATAAGCTACAACCTTACTATTCTGTATCAGTACGCAACACAAACCCACATGTGACGCATCACTGTATACGACGAAATCCTTCCCAGATTCAGGCTGTATTAGAACCAGAGCCTGAGTCAAAACAGATTTGAGCTTATCGAAGATCTCTTGTTGTTTATCAGTCCAGACAAAAGGGAACTCCTTTGCGCAGAAGCTTGGTTAATGGTGCTGTGATTAAGGAGAACCCTTCTACGAAGCATCAATAATAACCTGCCAACCCTAGAAAGTTGCGGATTTCAGACACATTCTTCGACTATTTTGAATTCAACACAACCTCAATCTTATGAGGATCAACACGAATCTTTTCTGCAGAAACCACATGTCACAAAAAGGTTACTTCCAGAGCCAGAACTCACACTTACTGAACTTCGCATACAACTGTTTCTCACGAAGAGTTTGTAGTACCACTCTGAGATGCTCATCGTGCTCGTCCTCAGCCTTAGAATACACTAGGATATCATCGATGAATACCACCACAAACTGGTCCAGATAAGGCTGGAACATATGGTTCATCAAATCTATAAATGCCGTTGGTGCATTGGTCAACCCAAAAGGCATAACCAGGAAATCGTAATGTCCATAACGAGTCCTAAATGCGGTCTTATGCACATCAGCCTCCTTAACTCTCAATTGATGATATTCTGAACGTAGATCAATCTTAAGGAACACAAAAGCACCTCTGAACTGGTCGAATAGATCATCTATCCTCGGAAGTGGGTACTTATTCTTGATTGTCAGTTTGTTCAACTACCGATAATCTATGCACGTCCGCATTGTCCCACCATTTTTCTTAACACCGGGGCTTCCCATGGAGACACACTTGGACGGATGAACCCATTATCTAACAGTTCTTGAATTTGAGCCTTAAGCTCTGTAAGCTCCTTTGGTACCATTCGATAGGGCGCGATAGACACCGGAGTTGTACCCGGAATGAGCTCAATCCCAAATTTAACTTCTCGCCTCATAGGCAGACCCGGTAGTTCTTCAGGAGAAACATTCGAAAAGTCCCTCACGGTTCTGATGTCCTTAAGCGAAGAGTCCCTAGAGTAGAAAATACTGATGTAGGCCAATAATGCCTCACACCCTTTCCTCACTAACTTTTCTTCCACCAACGCAGAAATCACATTAGTCAGATAGTCTCTTCGTTCCCCAATCACAACTACCTCGCTGTCCTCCTCGGCCCTCAAAACAACCCTTTTTGTTACACAATCCAAACTTACCCGGTGTTTAACCAGCCATTCCATTCCCAGAATCCAATCAAACTCCCCAAATGAAACTCCATTAGATCAGCCAGAACTATCCCTTGAACCTCTAATGGGACGTCTCTAAATAATTTACTCACTCGGATAGACTACCCCAACAGACTCACAACAATTAGCTCAATAGAAGTACTCTCAACTGAAATCTCCAAGGTTTCAGACATAGTACTAGCTACGTAAGAGTGTGTAAAGCCTATGTCTATCAATGCCAAATAAGGTACATTATAAATTAGAAACATACCTGAGATGATGTCCGGAGCATCTTGGTCATCATGGCGATTGGCAATATAAACCACTGCAGGCTGCTTCACCTCGGTCAGTCTAGCACCTCTACCCAGTACTCTCTATCCTCAGCCCATGCCGTTACCACCCCTGGCCTGACCTCGGCCCCTAGGTGGCTGCTGAACTACTCTCGGTGGCTACGTAGCACTAGTAACCGGAGCTTACATATGATCAGTTCTCAACGGACAATCCCGAACACGGTGCTCAGTCAACCCACATCTCAAACATGCCCCAGTCGTCTTCGAACACTCGTCTGGATGGTCTTTACCACAGTGCCCACACGGTAAAAGCCCAGTAGGTGTAACAGGAGGCCCAACTCTCACTAGCCCCTCAGATCTGGCCTTTTTCTTAGGCCTCATCACAAAACTCGAGGGCTCTAATTCCCTCTTATTTTTTCCTCTCTCTCAATTTTGGCGCTCGACGCGCTTAACTTCCTCTGCGATCTTCGCCTTCTCAACAAGTGTAGCAAACTTACACTTCCTCTGTGGAGCTATCAGAACTCGCAAACTGTCCCTGAGGCCATCCTCGAAGTGGACACATCTCTCATATTCAGTTGCCACCATGTCACGAGCATATCAGCGCAATCTCAGAAACTCGGCCTCATACTCGGCCACTGTACGGTCTCCCTGGGTGAGATTAAGGAACTCACGTCTCCTAGCGTCAATGTAACTGGCTCCCACATACTTACTTTGGAAAGCCGTCTTAAAGTAATCCCAAGTTAATCGGTCGGGCTGAGTGCCCTCCTTAACCTTCAGCCACCACTGCTAAGCTTCATCGCGAAGTAGAGAAACAACCCCCTTAAGCTTCTGCTCGACAGTAAAGTCCAGGTCGTCCATAATCCTCTCCGTGTCCTTCATCCAATATTCGGCCACATTAGGGGTGATTCAAGTCACAGCCCTGAATAACTCAGCCCCATTGGGCCGGAGTCGTTTCGCAACCGACCCTCAACCCCCAGATCCAGTGTTCGGCCCAGTAACCCTCTCCAATATCCTCAGCATGGCCTAGGACAGTGTGTCGTCCCCAGCCATGCGATCTCGAGACCCAGTCTCTATCGTAAGTGATACCGATGTCTCACTAGTATCCATATTAGGCAGATTTCCAGATGATGAGGACCCAGCTTGAGCCCACTACGGGCGCTACCACGGCCTCTAGTACCCCGTTCACGGATACCTCGTGCGCTCATCGTAAATTTGGAATTTATTTGTATTAACAGTTTTATGCATTAGTTATTATTTCGATATTTATTAATAGATATTTTATGTTGAACAGTATCAGAAGTTCAAAGTTTGTTATCGCGAGTCTCAGTTTCACAACAGTTTTCAGTTTACACTACCTAGAGTGTTTTCAGTACAATATACTACCTATTGGCTGTTTCAAGAATGCTAGTAGTATTTTTAAACAAAACTGAACAAAATTTTAGAACACTTAAAGGATAGGCGCCGGAGACTCTGTGTACCACATACCCAGTCCAAAAATATTTCAAATCACTTAAAAATTGTTTCTTTAAAACTAATCTTTAAAACCCAATCCATAGTTGAGTTTTGCAACCTGCTTTGATACCACTAAATGTAACACCCCAAACCCGTCCTAGACGTTATGGTCGAATCTGGCGATGTCACATGGAAAATGTTTTTAAAAACCAAGTTGTCAAGTAAAAACCATTCCAATTATTAACTTTTATTTAGTCTGGAAAATGCAAATTCATCATTAAGTTAAAAGGGTCCTTCTTATTTAGTGAAAGCTTTGGAAAATATCTTATTTTAGAAATTTGTCTCTAATTCTGAAAATCTTTCGTTTTTAGTGAAAAATCAAGTTTCATTGAGTTTTGCAGTTTAAATATCCATAAATTATAAAACAGTTAAATTTCCAAAATAAAATCAAAAAGTCCAGCGTCCCAAAAATTACAAACCAAAATCATGGACTAAAAATCGAAACAGAAAACCAACGAAAGCATTTCAAAAGTTTTACGTGTGGCCATTGTCGAGTCCTCCACTACACCGATCCGCCTAGTACTGCGGATTACCTGGACATATCAAACAAAAAAGAGTGAGTTTCGCAACTCAGTGTGTAATCCCCACAGACATCATACATATCAAACACTCATCAAAAGTCAGAATAACAGTCTAGGGCAGAAGCCGATTACAGAATCAGTTCGGGCCTTAGCCCATTCAGATTCAAAATCAAATATAGATTAAGGCTTTAGCCCAACTAGATGTAGAATCAAATATATCAAGGGCCTTAGCCCAATAGGATACAGAATTAGATATATACAAGGGCCTTAGCCCAATCGGATACAGAATGTATATTAGTATATCAAAGTCCTACCCACCAGCCTTTACACACCATCTCCGTCCAACCCTACACACCATGTGGGGATAAAACCAACCCACCCATCCCTACACACCATATTGTACCGATATACGGCACATGAACAGAATATTGCAGCTGAGCTGCCAAATATCAGGCTTAAGAGCCTTTCAGAACACTTTCTCCAAATAACACCAACCCCACCCCGATGCAATGCAACGTACCAATATGACATGCAAACATGCAAATAACCTAACATACGTTGAATTCAGTACAGATATCATATAGTTAGATCACATAAATCAGGGCCTAAATAACGCTTACCAACACTACAGTAGGTCCACAGTCGACTTGGGTGACCCGTGCAACCTTACAACACTTTTCAGAAAAATGGGCTCACACGACCATGTGGCCTGCCCTGTGGCCCACTAGGCCCAAATTAGCCTTGGCCGTGTGGATCACACGGCCTGGCCCAAAATCTCACATGCCCGTGTGGTTTACCTTTGTGGGCCCACACGTTCGTGTAGCCTACACGGCCTAATTGGTCGAGCTCGTGTCACACGCATGGCCTCACCCAGCCATCACACGGTCGTTTCCTACACGAATGACATGGCCTCATCAATCACACGACAGTGTACTGCCACACGGCCTACCACACAGGCGACCACACGCCCGTGCGACGTCAACAGTTTCATTTTTCAGCTTTCATCGATTCTCATTTTCTGTGTTTTCAGGTACACACTTGATACGCTTGTGATGCCAAAGTAACTCCAAGTAATCTCGAGCCTAAAATTAAATAGTATACACTTGATTAATCACTTTAACAACCAAACAAAACCTAAATGCAAAATAGAGTATTCATCCAACGTACGATTGAAACTTACCCTCGGTCGAAAAGCAAAAACACCGAACCCTTAAAACGTTAATGGCTACTCTCCAGCTCATTTATCAACTCCTAACAACCAAAAGAAGTCCCCTTAAATCACTAATCCAGAAAACATTAAGAGGAAGCAAGAACATAACTTACCAACACGCGCCCAACGCTTTATTCGTTGCAAAGTAGAAAGGCGAGATAAGGAAACAAAAAGAAAAGGAAACATTTACTGATTGAACAAGATGAAACGACAAAGGAAAGATGATAGAAAAACTCACGTCAAAAGTTTGGAAGAGGGGGAAAAATCGAATTTGAGAAAAAGAATAAAAATAAAAAGAAAAACCCACTGATCACCCCCAAATCCCTAAATTTGCTCCCCAAAACTGTCCACTGACCTCTAGCCTCATCAGAATGCTGACTCCATTCAAACACTTCCAGTCAACCAAGGTACAAAATTAAATCAGCTTGCTCGACCAGGTACTTGAACTCCAGACCTCCCACACGCCAACACACACCTTAGCCACCAGACAAACAGGCCCATTTTGATATAATTTTACCAATATTTAAACTTAAGCCTACTGACTAGAGTCTGAACTTTATTCATAAAAATACCAAAATTTACCCAAGTTATGGCTTGAACTTGGGACCTCTTACACACACCCAGAACATATAACCACCAAAACAGACAGATATTTGTGTCATTGAATTATAGAAACATATTTAAAAACTTGGGGCGTTACAGTTACAGCTGAAATCACATTAGACAATCCATCCAATTTATCAGATTCAACGTCAAGTAATTCTTCATTTTGGCATTTAAGCACAATGTATTTCTGTTTACAATTCACCACTGAATCATGCTGTGTTAACCAGTCCATTCCCACGATTACATCAAATTCATCAAAAGACAGTAACATCAATTCAGTTGAAAAGCATTTACCCTTTACCATCAATGGACAGTTTTTACAAATTTTGTCCACTATCACACTTTGACCCAGGGGATTTGAAACTTTCACCACAAATTTAGTGAATCCAACCAATAAATTTTTAATAGATACCAATTTCTTGCATATATATGAGTGTGTGGAACCAGGATCAATTAAAGCAATAATATTAGTGCCAAGTAAAGAAAATGTACTAGAAATGGCATCTGGAGCAAAAGCATATTTTCTGGCACGTATAGCATAAGTTCTCGCTGGTGCTCGTGTCTCATACTTAACCATTGAATCTTTTGTAGCACTTCGGCTACCACCAAAATTTGCAGGATGTCGAGGTGGTCTACCTACAGAGGCAGTATTACTCGGCTTTGGAATCTGTTCAACCACTTTTTCCCGTTTCTCTGGGCAATCTTTGAGAAAATGATCAAAAGAACCACATCGGTATCAAGCTCCACTTTTTAATCGACATTCCCCAAACTGAAATTTATTGCAGTAGTTACATTTTGGTTTTGGATTTTCGAGACCACCAACACTGGTTTCTGATGGGGACGGTGATCTCGAGTTTGAGCGTTGAGAACCCAGCTCTTTTCTAGAATATCCAACAGATGTGGTAAAACGATCCTGGTATCTCTTTAATTTATTTTGAAACAGATGATTGAGATTTTCCATTAGATCTCTTACCGAAAATCTGAGCTTCTTTTTCAGCTTGTTTCTTTTCTTTACTTAATTCTTCTAGTTTTAATGCTCAATCAGCCAGTATTGCAAATTCTCTTATTTCAAGAATTCCAATCAAAAGCTTAATATCTTCATTCAGCCCTTCTTCAAATCGTTTGCACATTTCAGCTTCTGTTTGAACCCATTCTTGAGCATATTTACTTAGTCGAACAAATTCTCATTCATATTCTGACACTGTCATGTTCCTCTTTTTGAGTTCTAGGAATTCTTTCCTTTTCTGATCCAAAAATCTCTGATTAATATATTTCTTTCTAAATTCTATTTGAAAGAACTCCCATGTAATGTTTTCTTTCGAAACAACAAAAGTTATATTTTTCCACCAATAATAAGCTGTATCTTTTAATAAAGAAACTGCACATTTCAAACAATCAGCTAGTGAACAAGATAATTCATATAATACCCGATAGTATTCTCCATTCAAAACTTAGCCTTTTCAGCATCATCATCTGTGGTAGCTCTGGATTCTTCAGCCCCATATTTTCTGATTTTATCCGCAAGAGCCTTACTAATTTTGACTAACTTAGCACCCTGTTGTATCTCAGGAATCAGTTGAGGAGCAGGTGGGGGAGGTTGCTGAACAGCAGGATTTGCTCTTATATATTGTGTGAACTATTCATTCATCATTTGAAAGAATGCAGCTTTACCCTCATCATCTCGGCCCTCAGACTTAGGCCTTTTACTACTAGATGTAGCTTGATAAACCATAATATATACATATTTTAATCCCATATTTGGCATACTTTTGGATGATTTATCCCTTGAATTGTGGAATTTGATGCTCTTAATCCTTTAATTTCATGTTTTATACTTAGGAGAGCATAGGAGGATGAAAAGAACGAGAAACGAGCCAAAAACCAGAGAAAATGGGCCAAAGTACGAAATCAGCACGGCCTAGAGTTCACCACACAGCTGTGCCACTTTAGCAGACTCGAACACGGCCCTGGGCTCGATTCACACGGGCGTGTCCCTACCGAAATAAGGATGAATTCTATTTGGATTAGGATAAATGTGGACCAAGAAAGGCATCTCGAAGCCTATATAAATACCCTAGAGGGCAACCTAAAAGAGGAGTTCGACAGAAGGCCTCTGTCAGGGCTTTTGACAGGAGCAAAGCCAGAGAGAGCTGAAATTAGGGAATTACTCAAAGAAAGCCAGTTGATCCATCCCAAAAACCAAAATCACGCTCAAGACTGAGGATCTTCCCTTCAATTTCCTTCAAGGGGTTTTAGGGTTTTTCTTTATGTTTTGTTATTTAATTTCTTCTGAGATGTATTCTTTTATAAACATGAACTAAACCCCTCAAACACCTAAGGAGAATGAAACCTAAGACGGATCTTGTTATTGTTTTCTGAACTGTATAATAAATACTTGACTTGTTCTTAATTATGTGTTCTTAATTCTTGCTTTAATATTTCAGGATATTGATTCAAGTATTGATGTACTTATTCAGAGGAGCAAAAGTCACTGTTTAAGAGTAGATCTAGCATAATTAAACGGATTTGGTCGCACTTCTAGAGATAGATGACAAAAATCTGCCGGATTAGGGTTAAACCTAATATGGGAGTCCATGAATCGAGTTAATGCAACACTAGGGGTTTTAATTAGAGAGAGATTTCAATTAATCAACCTAGGGTTAGACGTTAGTAGCCTCGAGAGAGGTATTAATATAAATTAGGGAATCCTACGAATCAAGTCAAGTGAATAAATCGTCTGGTTCAGAGTTAAATAACAAGTGAAGTCTAGGTGGATTCTTCCTCGGATATTGTCTTAATCAATTGGTTTTCTCAAAAATATTTTCCCAATTCATTCTCTGTGCCTTGACATCCTTATTTTAGGAATTAGTTAGATAAACATCAATCTATTTTTATTTTAGGCTAAATAATAGAAAGAAAGTCAGTACTAGTACTTTTAGTTCCCTTGGGTTTGACATTCTGGTCTTGCCACTAAGCTATACTACTGTTCGATAGGTGCGCTTGCCTCTATCGTGGTGATAGTTAGTTTCTAGGCTCGATCATTCATTATATAAATATTAAAACTCTCAAACACTATCATAGCTCTTTGTACAGAAGCTTGAGTAGTACCCCCAGCTTCCTCAGGATCAGCTCTAGCTCGGTCGGAAGACATTTACTATATGAAAAAACATTTAAAATGGTCAGGAGATATCACACTATCACAATTATATAATGGCATGTATAGCTAAACTCATACTTGCTATGTTAGTCGGAGAATCGACTAAACCGTAGCTCTGATACCAATAAATGTAACACCCCTAACCCGTATCCGTCGTCAAAATCGAGTTACAAAGTATTACCAGTAAATACAGAACATTTACAGAATTAATCATATCATTTACTATTCATTTACCGAAAACATACTTAATGTTCCTCAATTGAACCCTCGAGGCCCAAATCAAATATTAAAATTGTGTCGGGATTTAATCGAGATCTCATAAAATTATTCACAAAGTATACAAAATTTCACTTATAAACAGTACCCACACGCCAGTGTAGTCAGGCCGTGTGACTTTACACGCCCGTGTAGTCTAGGGACACGCCCATGTGACCCTTAGACATGCCTGTGTTTCAGGTCGTGTCTAACTTAAGGAGCTCTATGACTTGCACACACGACCATGTAATACGCCCGTGTGCTTGGCCTTGTGGTTAAATTAATTTTTGAAAAATAAGTGCAGACTTCACACGGTCTTATCACACGTCTGTGTCTAAGACCGTGTCATTCATACGGCTAAGACACATGCCCGTGTCTCTGCCCGTGTGTTAAATTCTAGATATTCTATTTTGCAAATTTTAAAAGCAGGGGACACACTATCAGATCACATTCCATGTACCTAAGCCGTGTGTCGCATACGGCCTAGACACACGCCCGTGTGGACAAAATAAGGCCATTTCCTAGCCTTATTTTTCACCCAAATTTTCCAATTTTTCTTGTATCAACACTAACAAATATATTCCAGCCAATTTCAAGTAAAATCCAACTATAACATATATTAAAAACATAAGTGTTTTAGCCACTCCAATGGCTAAGTTATATATATATCATTTACATACCATCATTTAACTTAGTTAGCCTATATATGCCATTAATAAAATAAGATTTTCATTTATACCAAAAAACAAGGAGTTGATAGTGTGATGATAGCTCCGATCAATTTTTCGACCTTCCCGAGCTTTGAGCACTATAAAACAGGGAAAATAAATCTAGTAAGCATTATATGCTTAGTAAGCTCATTTAACCAAAAATACTCTTACCAATCATATTTAACATCTAAAATATATACAAAGCATATATCCATCAATTTGGCAAATTTGCCTAGTCACAAACATTCAATCAACATGTTAGCCATAATATACAATAAGCATAGATGAGCTCATCATGCCATATCAGTATTTTATCCATTGAATCATTGAATTTTCGATGGATATTTCTAGTAGTACAATCGAGGTACACAATTCTGTTATCCGTCAATTCATATCCAGTAGTACCGTCTAGGTACACTCTCGAGCCACATATCATACAACAAAATTACCAGTCCAGGCTAAATTCTAGCTGTAGCACATATACTCTAAAGGCTTTAACGGATTACCAATCGAGACTAAATCCTTATATGACAAAGAATTCCCTATAGAGTCCAATCTGGATTACCAGTCCAGGCTAAATCCAGTCAAATAGGATTACCAGTCCAGGCTAAAGCCTAAATGGAACATATATTCTCGAGAGTCCATTTTCAAAGGTTTACCCATCTGGGTTAAATCCATTTTGCAACATATGTAGTTTTATTAGGGAAATCACATTTATTAATCGGAATTCAATATTCAAACGTATTTTAACCCTTTTTCAATCATTTTACATCATATACATATTTCATGCTTCACAATGTTCATGCTTAATGTACATATAATTTACATATCACATTTTATATAATTCAACAATCAAATAAACACATATATTCATGCTTCTTTAAATTATACGAACTTACCTTGATAATATTCGTATCTACTAATCTGAAACTTTCTCTTTTCCTCGATCTTTCTCTTTTTTTTGGTATTTCAAGATCAATTTATGCTTGGAAAGCCTTTTTTTTTCTCTCCTAGGGTTTCCATGTATTTTTGATGAAGAAGATGATATAAAATTATATTAGGTTCTATTTTAATCTTTATCATCTTTTAACTATGTCTATTTCCAATTTAGTCCTTATACTTTTTCAATTTTTCCACGGATGATTCACCAGAAATATCTACATATTTTTTGTCAATGGTCTAATTACCATTTAAAGACCTCAAGTTTTAAAGTCCATAGCTATTTAATCTTTATAGCTACTAGAATTTAAATTTGACATTCTATGCAATTTAGTCCTTTCTACAATTAATCACCTAATTGATAAAATTTTCTTATCAAAATTCTCATACAACCTTTCTACTATATTACTAATCATTTCATAATATTAAAATATTTTGTCTTTCCGGCTCGGATTTGTGGTTACGAAACCACTATTCCGACTTCACTGAGATTGGGCTGTTATACCGTGTGTCTGCCCGTGTGGACGAAAATAGACCATTTTCAATGCCACTTTTCTCACCCAATTTTGCCTTCAACCTACAACAACACTTGATTCACCAACCAATTCAAGACAATAAAACCAAGTCACAACCAATCTTATGCATGATATATCACCACTTATATTCATGTATTCAAACTTACCTATTTGTATAAACATATAAATTTACCAAAATTCAATCTAATCATACCGAGCACATAATATTAAACCCTCATACATTTACATCAAACAAGCCATCACTAGCCATTCTAATATATATGTCATCATTGGCCAACTTAACCTATACATGCCATTATACTAAAATAAGTTTGCTATTTATACCAAAACAAACTGAAGGATAATATGATGATGCTTCGACCTATTCCAACCTTTATGAGCTTCCGAGCACTATAAAACAGAGAAATAAAACAAAGTAAGCTTTTAAGCTTAGTAAGTTCGTATAACGGGAAATAAACTTACCATTTATTCGTTTTTAAAATAATCATACAAGTGCCTCTAAATCAATTAAATCAATATCTAAATACACATACATCCTCATCAAACATGTTAGTTATGTAATTCACATAAGTTTCAAGAGACAAGAATGAGCTCATCCTTATTCAATTTCTACATGCATGTATTTATCATATCAAGTATACAATAATCATGTACGTATTATATCTTTATATTTCAAGTATTTCTCATAGTAATTCATCTTGAAATTCATATCATCTCATATTAGAACTTTTTTTGTTGAATCATTTAAAATATAGATGGATACATGGGCAATATACTTGAAATGTACAATACGGTAAATTAGTCAACTCATATTCAAGAGTGCTTATAAAATCACATAAACAAGAAGCTCATAAGAGAAACATTCAGGAAGCTCGTGCAAGCCTATAACGGATAGCTCCAAAGAGCCATTAATCGGGAAGCTTCGGATAGCCATATATCGGGAAGTTTAAGTGAGCAATATCGGGAAGCTCCGGAGACCCATTAATTAGGAAGCTCACAAAGAGCCTTTAATCGGGAAGCTCACGAAGAGCCATATATCGGGACGCTCGTAAGAGCTATGGTGTGTCTACAACACATGCAAAATCATAACCAATCGGGATGCTCCAAAGAGCTATTCATAGGAAGCTCGCAAGAACCATATAACGGGAAGCTCAAGAGGGTCAAATATCAAGATACTCATGAGAGCTAATAACGGGACGCTCTTTTGAGCTATGGTGTGTTCGCAACATATGCAGGACCACAACCAATTCAGAAACCATGTATCCATCGAATCTCATTTATCCAAATGGGACTTATTATTTATCATGTATTATCGGATATGTGATCAATTTCATACATACGACATTTATACAATTCACATATAGAACATTCAATTCAAACATATAAATATACACAATTTAGTTACACGAACTTACCTTGACACTTGTTCGTACATGAGAATCTACTAATCCAATACTTTTTTTTCCTCGATCCAACTCCATACTAGGTCTATCTGGATTTATATAAGTAAATTTAACTCAATTTAATACAATTCATATTAAATTCAATCCAATTAACATCCTAGGAAAAATTGTAACACCCCAAACCCGGCTTAGACGTTATGACCGGATCTGGCAGGTCACATAGAAGGGTTGCTTTTAAAACTATGCTTTCGTTAAAAGTTTACATTCTTTTTGAAAACTTTGGGCTTTGTTGTTTGTGAAATTCGGATGTGCTCTTTAAGGTTTAAAAAAACGTTAGTGTTATTATTTTGTAAACTACTTTGGCTATGAAAACCGATTTTGGAACATTTGCGGAAACGTGATATTTTGGAAAATAGTTATTAATATTTTAGAAAAACCCCCATTTAAAACATATAATAATAAGCAATAATGGAAATGAAAGTTTAAAAGAAAATTTAGTCCAATGGATGTATTACAAAACAATAACCCAAATCAAATAATCTTAGAAATAAGATAAAAACCAAAATTACTGAGTTTCATGAGGAACGACTCCGATGGATAGCCACCCCTGAGTCCTCCGCAGCTCTCAAATCCGCTACCAGTGGTGATTACCTGCAATGTTATGGGAAAAAGGGGTGAGTTACAAGAACTCAGTGTGTAATCCTGATTCCGGTCACAGTCATTGTCTCAGTCTGGGCCTAAGCCCTATACAGTATCAATTTGGGCCCACGACCTCAAAATCATGGTAATGCAAATAGAAAATGCAGCCCCTAACCTAATAGTCCATTCGCTGCACTCCATCTGTACCAGCCCTACACTCCATGTCAACCCACCCAACCTTACACTCCAAGAATGCGCCGAGTCGGTTCAAGATAAACGCAAGCAAAGCCGCCAAGATCGATATATGTGGCTGAGCCACTGAAATCAGTATATTGTGGCATAGCCACCAGTACAGCACTTCCTCCATCATTATAACCCATCCCAATGCAACATGTCATGGCATAATAATTCAGTGTATGTAAAATGTATCATCATGGCAATTAATCAAGCTATACACAATCATACCAAATCTGCCCCTAAGGGTATAACAGTAATTTTTACCCAACGAAGGTATCTCAGTAATTTACCCACCGAGGGTATTTCAGTAATTTATCAATTTATGGCTTTTCAATAGCTTACTGTCGCCTCGAACGACACAGGACCCTTATTGGGTCTCTTATGGAACTAATGGGCCTGAAATCCATTTCAGGCCCAAACAGGCCCACATTCTCGTGTGGCCCATTTCGCATGGTTTCGGGCTTAGATTTCTAGATTTTACAACCGCACTTACCCTTTGCCAATTTTCCACCAACTTTGCCCATGTGGGCCAAATAGCCCATTGGGCCCGTTAAGCCCGTATCGGCTCGGTTAGGCCCGTTATAGCCCCAATGTCGCGAGAGCACTCGTGACACTCTCAATGACTTACCGTCACTACTCGTATCTCAATTTACCACTACGAGCACTAGCACGCTCGAGTGACACAGATGCCGATTTTTGGGCATTTCAGCTTTTGGCTGATTCGCAAGTCATCACATGTAGTCATTCACAAGGGTGTGAGATTACACACCTATACGGATTACGAATCACGCTACTCTTCGAAGCACCTATGAATAATAGTCGGCTAATGGTTAGTCTTAATCCACGACATTCCCAGATTTGAAATTGATTAAATAATCCACCACACTTACCAACAACGACGACAATTCCTTGCTATGCTAGAACGTTGGTTACTCCCTTCGGCTACTAAATAGAGTCCCTAAATAAAATCACGAGTTAGCAACATTGCCCCAAGTCCAAAAAGAAATAGCTATTCGACCGCAAGACCTCATAAACTAGTACAAGGATTGACCACCCCATATTCGATCATAGCTTCACTTACCAATTACTTCCCGATCTTGAATGTTGAACGAATAAAGAAGAAGGTAAGATCGATCCCTACTACAATAGGCCTAGGCAAAAAGAAATGGAGTTAAAGTTTTTGGTTTTATCAAGGCAACGAGAGAGGAGAAGAAGATGAGGGAAAAAGAAAAATATTACCTACGGCTTGTCAAAATCGAATGGAGAGGCAAGATTCGGCAGTAACGCGTAATAACTGCGAACTAATGGTGAGATGATTCGGCACCTAGCAGCACACGAAAGAGCTAGTTTTGGCTATGGGGTTAAAGGATGAATGTTTTGGCATTTTATGAAAGAAGAGAGAAAAAGGACATATATGTCAAAAAAATATAAAAGAAACCGTTACCTAGTGATTACTGCCGAATCGAATAAACAAGGTGGATTCGATGGTTAAAAGAATACCCAACTTCCAGCTATTAATGTTCAGCTAACAACAAAGGCAAGGAGAAACCAATTCAGAAGGTGAAAAGAGAGAATTCAGTTGATCGAGAAGAGAGTAGAAGGACAATAAAGGAGAAAGGAGAGTTTCGGCTAGTAGTAGAAGAAAAAGAACCGATTCACATGAGAGGTAAGAGGAGGTTCGGCTAAAGTGTAGCTAAAAGAACCAGACTCCAAGTGGGAGAAGGGAGGGAATTCGACTTATAGAAAGAAATGGTGAAGAAGAAAAGAAGAAAAAGGTTTTCAACTAATTGGTAAATGCAAAGGTAACCCGAAATGCACCAAGCAGAAAAGCACACAATTTGCACAAAATCGTAGAGAAAAAAAAACAAGAGCCTAAGGAAATTTCGGCACTCAACCACTCACAAGACTGAATATGCATCTCACACTCCCCTAGCCGAATTTTCACTCCCCCCACATACTTCCACATTCGGCCAACCACCCTCTCTCACTTCAACCCCACGATTCCCTCCTTAACTTCCTCCCCACATTACTCTCCATCTTCCCTTTGAAATATTTGACTCATTCTTCAACCACCCTGGCAGAGTTTGGTCTCCACTCAGCTTCCTCCCTACCTGAGCACAAAAATTAAATTCCCCAAATGCTGCTTGAGGGATTCAAACCCCACTTCCCTTGCTTCACAAGTGACGCCAACACCACTCCACCACAGGCTCTCTTGTGTTAGCAAAATACCAACCAATTAAACTTAAGTCCCGCCTCCACTAGCTCACCCCACTAAAGTGCCCCAAAACCAAACTTTCACCAGGGCTTAGGCTCGAACCCGAGCCTCCCCAGGACCCCCAAATGCACCCAAACAACAAGCTAACAAGCACAACACATGCAATAGTGAAAAATGCCGAACCCCTAATTTTAGGATGTTATAAAAATTACCATTTTGCCCCTAAACTTTTAATTAATGACAATTTCATCCCTAGGATCGAAAATAAAATTCATGCAATTCAATCCTTATTCCAGGCCTAGTTGATTTTTACATATAACATTTACAACCCATTTATTTCACAAAAATTAGAAATTTTCCATGAATTTTTCATATTTTCAATTTAGTCTTTAAATCACAATTTCATGAAAATTTCCTTTATAAAAGTTGTTTATCTATTAATAACCTTTCATTTTCTACCATAAATTTCAAAATTTTAGCATACACATCCATGGAAAAATTTTGATACTTTGATAACTTTGCAAATTAATCTTCAAAATAACTAGATTAGGTTATTACAATCTCGAAAATATATAAATTACTAATAACGAGACAAGATTACTTACCCAATTAAGCTTGCTTGAATTTCTTTCTCTTAGCTAGGGTTTCCATAGAAAATTTGGGGAAGATGATAATAAAATGATATTTTCTTTTATTTAATTAACTTATCATCTTTTAAGTTTTCAACTTTCCAATTTCATCCTTTTCTTTAATTAATTTTCCATGGATGACTGAGCATGCTTATCTACTAACTACATTTAATGGAATAATTACCATATAAGGACCTTAAGTTTTGAATTCCATAGCTATTTGATCCCTCTAGCTACTAGAATTCAACTTTTGCATTGTATGCAATTTGGTCCTTTTATCAATTAATCATGTAATCAGTAAAATTTCCTAACGAATTTTTTTATACGATATTCCTAACATACAGTAAACCGTAAAATAATTTTTCTTACAAACTTGGATTTGTGGTCCCGAAACCACTATTCTGATTTCACTGTAAATGGGTTGTTACATTCTCCACCGTCACTTGAAGAAACAAAGAAAGAAAAAACTATTGTTGAAGCTTGAGCATTCGACCATCTATTCAAGTAAGTCCTTCAATAATTTTTCTTTGATTTTTATGGAAATTGAATAATGGGAGCTTGATTTAGCTATACCATGCATCAATTTGTTCAATTGTTGAGATTTTAGTGATTTTCATTGTTGAGAAATTGAATAATTAGGCTTGAAATTGATAGAAATTAAGTTCAAATTATGAAAAGGACTAAATTGTAAAGTTGAATGAGCTTAGTTGTTAACTTTGTTACATTAGGGACCAAATTGAATAAACTAAAAACCTATTATGAAATTATGTTAGGAATAGAAAATATAGGGTCTTTAATGAGTAAATATGAAATTAGATTTTACTTTGAAGCTATATATATCGAAATTTACGCTTTTCCTGAGTTTAGAAATTAAATTGAATAAAATGAAAAATATGCTTGACTTTATGTTTGATTGTGAATTGGATGAAAATTTATGTTTTTTATTTTCTGTATGATTATACGTAGATAAAAACGACGTTGAGTGTCGTGAGGGAAATGAAAAGCGATGGTCATTGATAAGTGATGCGAGATCCCGGTTTGTACTTTTATGCTTCGGGATCATTCCATTTATATGCATACATATACATGTTTGTTGCATATTAACTATTAAGGTAAGACCATTACTTGTCTTAAATTGAATTGTGTGACAGTGTTGAATACCAAGATTGTGAATTGGATTGAGCGTTGTAGAAACGAGTATGCTACAAACTGCAAAGTGACAAGTTATATGTGATATGAATTGTCGATTGCAATGGTATAGAACTATGACATTGATTTATGTATAATATATATATGATGACTTCAAATGTTGAGTATTATATTGGATTGAATGTAGCATATATGAGATTGATATGAACTATGAGATGTGGATATGATGTATAATTGGTTAAATGGCAGGTTGAAATGAAAGAGAACTGAAATTGTAGTAGTTTGTCGAGGAAGTCGCGATATCACCTTTGAATGTCGCAACACCAACCCCCATCATTGCAACATCCCCAGTTTGAGGTCGCAACGTCTAATCGATAAAATTTTAGAAATTTTACAATTTGGTTCTCAGGTTGGAAAATTTGCTTACTGTTTTGAAGGTCGTAACACCACAATCTTGATGTTGTGACACCGACCTAAGATGTTTGAAAATCTTGCAGTTTGGTTCCAAATTGACCATGGGTTAGAAAGTGAGATTTTGTAAGCTCGTATATGGTCTAAAAATGATTATATATCGTATATTTCATATGTAATTTTCATATTTAAATGTCCAATAATTAAACTTGTATATAATCGATCATAGTTACTTCGACAAAGATGTGGCATCCCGTGTAACCTCCCCAACCCGGCCTAAACGTTAGATCCGAATTTGGGAGATTACATTGGCCATCAAGATGGCCTAGTATGATCAGAGTTTATAAAATAGTTAATTTAAAACATTTGTTCATTTTAGAAGAAAATTTAGTCTACTTTCATTAAAAAAACCCACAAGTTATCAAAAACCGGTTTAATTTAACTTCCCTAAGTAACAGTGACTTCTTTAAGAAAAACTTAATTAAATTTTCCATTTATTTACTACTTACAACTTTTAATTTTAATCTGACAATGAAAAAGTGATTTTTTTTACTTAGTTATAATAAATCTATATTTCATGTCTTAATAAAATAAAAGCCATATTTTAAAATTAAATGTTATGTATGCTAAATAAACCCTAAATATGAGTCCCATGTCACAATATAAATAAAACAATACTGTTCCAAAATACCAGAAATTATAATAACAAGCCTAATAATACTTTCATATAAATAAAACGATTTCGAGCCGTCTATATGCCAAGTCCGCATCCTAACCTGGTGGGTTATGTGTAAAGATGGAATTTAAAAAGGGAGTGAGCTGTGAGCTCAGTGTGAGTTTAGCCACAAGAAAATCAAAATAAAACAACAAACAAACAAATCACATGGACTAACAATTTTGAGACTAAACATAACTATAAAGCACATCAGATTATCGGTTTTTCACATAAAACACTTCTCTTTACTATCTCGGTGTTCATAGTTTTATATGCACGTACTTATATATACAGTGCAGTTTCAAATTATCAAAAAAAAAGTCCCACCCATCTGCTACACACCTCACTTATGAGTTGCCCAGAACTCATTTACCATATCACTCCAGGTTGTGGACAAGCCACCACTGATTTGCAGTGAAACTGACACTTTGTAAAGAAAAATGTAGGTAGACCACTAGTATTTTAGATAAAAACATTTCCAATTACTGTCACTTGTTGTGAGTGCACAACATGGTTGCAGATTAAACAAACTACCACCGGGTTTGTGGATGAGACACATATTTGCAGTTTCTGCCACTTGTTGTGAGTGCATAACATGGTTGCAAATTAAACAAACTGCCACTAGGTTTGTGGATGAGTCATATATTTGCAGTTACTGCCACTTGTTGCGAACTACACAACATATTTGCAAATTAAACAAACTGCCACTGGGTTTTTGTGGACGAGCCACCACTTGTTTATAGATTTAATAAACTGTCACTCTTCCTATGTACAATGCCCCGCCCCATGTAATTCACTATGTCATGATATTTAACAAATCAACACTAGTAGTAGACATGTAACATGTACTCAATTTGTAACATCCCAAACCCGGCCTAAAAGTTAGGCCCGAATTCGGCGTGTCACATTGAGGTGTTTTTCAAAAACCGTGGTTCCGTTGAAAACTCTTCTTGATATTAAAAAACTGAAGTCCCAGTTTGCGTTTGCTATTAATAATCGACGTTTAATAAAAGTTATTAATTTTCAAAAACTTTCTGCTGTTCAAAACCTCAGATTTCGTGTGCTTATTTTCAAAATGTGGTTTATTAGAAATCATTCTTGGAAAAACATTATCATTTTTAAGACCTTGTTTATTTGTGGAAGCTTAATTTAAAACAATTATCTTATGAAAACATGATATTTACAACTTAGTTGCAAAAGCGTAGTGTTTTGAAAAACGGCGATTCAATGTTGAGTAGATTTAACATACTAAACTAAAAATCTGAAACAAAAAACCCGAAATTTAAGAGAGGCCTTATTACAAAATATTAACCCAAATTAAAGAAAGAGTAAAACACTAAAATCCAAATTGCTCGTAGTGTGGCCACCTCCGAGTCCTCCAATACGTCGAACCGCCTACTGAGGGTTACTTGGAAAATTAAAAAGAGAGGGTGAGTTTATGAAAACTCAGTGTGTACAACCCTCGTCAGTATAAACATGCATCACAACAATCCAGGCCGAAGCCCATTACAACAACGATGGCAATTGGGCCTTAGCCCAAAATAGCCTCGGTTGGGCCTTAACCCATATCATATGTCACATATCATAAATATCTGGGCCTAAGACCATCTCAATAATATAATCCGTATATGCAATGCATTAATGCCCATACCAGGCCTGCACTCCGTCTCCTGTCCAACCGTGCACTCCTGTGGGGATTTAATCAACCCACCCATCCGTACACACCTTATGTAGTACTGGTTGCGGCACTAACTTATCGGTGCAGCATGGCTGCTCTATGGCTAAAAAGCCTTCGGTGGATCCACAGTCGTCAAGCGACCATGCGATCCTATTAACACTTCCTTCGTATTAATGATCCCATCCCCATGCAACATAATAACACATGAATGCAACATAAAATAATAATCATATGATAACAATCATAAATCGCATACAAGAATAACCATGTAACGTGTAGGGGCATTTTCGTCATCTTGCCCCTCAGGGGCATATCGGTCATTTTACCCTTCTAGGGTAATTCAGTAATTTCACAAATAACGGCCTTTCTGGAGGCCTATTGTCGCCTCAAGCGACTCAAGACCCTTTTTAGGTCTTTACGGAATTATTGGGCCAAAAATCTGTTTTAGGCCCAAACGGGCCCACACGCTAGTTTGGCCCAAAACGCATGGTTTCGGTAACATGTTTGCAGATTTCACATTCGGATTTATTGCTTAACAACTTTCCATCAATTTCACCCATGTGGGCCGAATAGCCCATTGGGCCCGATAAGCCCGATTCGGCCTGGGTAGGCCCGTTACGGCTTCGGTATCGCGAGAGTGTTCGTGACACTCTCAACAACTTAACGGCACGATTCGTATTTCGATTTGCCACTACGAGTGCTCGAACGCTCGAGTGGGCACGGTTGCCAGTTTTTCGACTTTTCAGCATTTGTCGATCTATAATCAGAATGGTGTGAGTACACACCTAATACGATTTGCGGTATTCAGCACTTTCTCGAACACACCCACAGCGACAGTACTCCTTGCTATGCATGAATGTTCGTTTTACTCCTTCGAAGTTACGTACCTAAAGAAAAGCATGAACTAGCGATATTGATTCAAAATAACGAAGAAACGGCCTTTCGGCCTAAATGAACTTAGAACAAAGAATATCCATCTCCATCTTATTCAGCCATAGATACCTTACCAAGGTGCCACAGATTCGGCAACTGACCAACAAGGGTTTCGGCTTTCCCAAGGGAATAACACACTTCTGGGTGGAGAGGAGTATTTGGACTCAGCCTAAAAGAAGGAGATAAAAGATAATTGATTCGGTTCTTTAAAGGAGAAGAGAGAAAATAGATAGAAGGAATAAAATAAAGGAAAATGAAAACATTACCTTCAACTAGAAAAAGAAACTAATAGGAGAAGAGTGAATAGATCCACCGCAAACAAAAAGGGAACCCCAAACTGCAACTGATTAAAGTACAACTTAAAGGGAAACCATATAGAAGAGATGTGGCTATTCGTCTTAAAGGTAAGAGAAGAAAGGTTGAAAAAGAAAAATGCACGAATGGTCAATCTCATAAGCAAATTCAGCCAAGTCACCAATGGAAGAGAGAAATAAATAAGAAAGGTGTACAAAGAGAAGAAAATTAGAGAAATTCAGCAGAGATTTACCAAGAAGGGAAAAGGAATGACCAAAAACGTCACACTACTCTCCAAAAGATGAATTGAGCGAACGACACCTACACACTTTACTAACCGAAAATGCCAAAAACACCACCTTAGCCGTATTTTCTTCCTCCCAACACTTCCCATATTCGGCCAACCACTACTACACTCTACCATCCCTTGATTCCCTCTCTTTTTTACTCCCCAACATGCTCTCCATCACCCATTTGAAAAGCTTGACCAAGTCTTCTCTCTCTCCTGCAGAGTTTGAACTCCACTCAGCTTTCTCCTTTCCTTGAGCACAAAAATATAAACTCCTTTTGTAACATATGGGATTCGAACTCCTTCCCCCTTGCTATGCCAATGACGCCACCACCACTCCACCAAGTGCTCACTTGTGTCTCTTTAGCGCACACAATTAAACTTAAGTCCTACTTTCCATAGCCCTCTCCACTAAAGATCAAAAATCTAAAATTTTTCCAAGGCTCAAACTCGAACCCCAGCTTCTATAGGACCCCCAAACACCCTCAAATAGCAAACCAATTAAACACAACATGGATTTACACAAAACTACTAACCCCTAACTTTAGGAATGTTACAATTCTACCCCCTTAAAGAAATTTTGTCCCCGAAATTTCCAACTATGCACAATTTCGGTTATACCACAATGACTTTGCTGCGCACTCTAGTTCTAATTGTAACCTAGGTAAATAACACATTACTGGGTAAAAAATGCATCAAGATTCGCATCCAGAGCGTCTCGCGCCTCTCGGCGACGTCTTCGCGATAAACCAATGCTGGCTGCCTCGCCTCTGCATGACCAGCACCTTTACCTGGAGCTCCACGACCCATACCGTTTCCATTCCCTACATGCCCATGGCCTCTAGGCGGCTGCTGTCTACCTCACAGTGGCTGTACGTTACCCCGACCGAAAGCCTGCCTCAGATCCGATCTTCTGGGACACCCTATGAGACGATGATCCATGGAACCGTAACTGAGGCAAGCCCCTGTCCTTTTCCAGCACTCGCCCACATGACCTTTCCCACAAGTAGTACAAGGTAATAACCCAATAATAGCAATAGGGGGCCCAGCTCTGACATGCCCATCTACTCTAGCCCTTCTCTTAAACCTCTGATTAAAATCGGAATGCTCAGACCCCCTCTTGTTTCTGCCCCTTTCTCTTTCCCTATTTAAATGCTCAGAACGCTTTACATCCTCAGCGATCTTAGCTTTCTCTACTAATGCAGTGAAGTCCCGCTCCCTCTGTGGGGCTATCAACACTCAGAGACTGTCCCTAAGGCCATCTTCGAACTGAACACAACGTTCATACTCCGTTGCCATAATTCCTTGAGCATACAAGCTAAGTCGCAAAAATTCTGCCTCGTACTCAGCCATAGACTTGTCGCCTTGAACCAGATTCAAAAATTCTTTCCTACAAGCATCGACATAGCTAGCGCCCACATACTTTCCTTGAAATGTGGACTTGAAGAACTCCCAGGTCAACCGATCAGATGAGGTACCGTCTTTTACCATAAGCCACAACTGGTAGGCTTCATCTCTTAGCAAAGACACAGCACCCTTCAACTTCTGTTCCGGTGTGCAGTCGAGGTCATCCATAATTCTTTCGATGGCTTCTAGCCAATATTCTGCCACACTCGGGGCCATCTCAGAAATTCCCTTGAATTTCTCTATTCCATTGGACCGGAGTCGTTCCGTAACTGTCCCACGGCCTCCAATACTCGTATTAGGCTCAACAGACCTAGAAACTCTTTCCAAAACACGAAGCATTGCCTGCGACAGAGTGTCATCCCCCGCAGCTCGATCGAATGATCCTGTCTCGGTTACCAGTGAAGCTGGAGCTTCTCTCGCCTCGCCATTAGGCATGTGGTCTGACGCCGAAGACCCAGCCCTAGCACTTCCATGACCTCTACCGCGGCCTGTGGCACCCCTTGTAGCACTCATTATCACTTCGCGTATTATCTGGATTAGAAATTTTATGAATTTAGCTCATAGTTCCAGTAATTAAACAAATGTTTTATGGAAGTAGTAGTTAAGAGTTGTTTTCGAAATCGCAAACTCACTACAGTTTTAGTCTCCGACGGGCCTCAGTCTTACTCTAACTAAGAGTCTTAGTATAGTTTATCATCTAAAGTAAGCCAAGTAACTATCTATAGTATAACAGTTTAAAACAGATTGGAGAACTTACTTCGTCCGACGCTGGAGACTCGATGTACCACACAAAAATCTTTCAAAACCACTTCAAAATCATTTGCAAACATATTTAGAATAGAAACTAAAGCCTATTTCACAGCCCGAGTTTTACAACCCGGCTCTGATACCACTAAATGTAACACCCCAAACCCAACCTAGAAGTTAGGCCCGAATTCGGCATGTCATATTGATGTGTTTTTCGAAAACTGTGGTTCCGTTGAAAACTCTTCTTGATATTAAAAAAATTGAAGTCCCAGTTTGCGTTTGCTATTAATAATTGATGTTTATTAAAAGTTATTAATTTTCAAAAACTTTCCGCTGTTCAAAACCTCAGATTTCGTGTGCTTATTTTCAAAATGTGGTTTATTAGAAATCATTCTTGGAAAAACATTATCATTTTTAAAACCTTGTTTATTTGCGGAAGCTTAATTGAAAACAATTGTCTTATGAAAACGTGATATTTACAACTTAGTTGCGATAGCGTAGTGTTTTGAAAAACGGCGATTCAATGTTGAGCAGATTTAACATACTAAACTGAAAATCCAAAACTAAAAACCCGAAATTTAAGAGAGGCCTTTTACAAAATATTAACCCAAATTAAAGAAAGAGTAAAATACTAAAATCCAAACTGCTCGTAGTGTGGCCACCTCCGAGTCCTCCAATACGTCGAACCGCCTACTGAGAGTTACCTGGAAAATTAAAAAGAGAGGGTGAGTTTACAAAAACTCAGTGTGTATAACCCTCGTCAGTATAAACATGCATCACAACAATCCGGGCCGAAGCCCATTACAATAATGGTGGCAATTAGGCCTTAGCCCAAAATAGCCTCGGTTGGGTCTTAACCCATATCATATGTCACATATCATAAATATCTGGGCCTAAGCCTATCTCAATAATATAATTCGTATATGCAATGCATTAATGCCCATACCAGCCCTGTACTCCGTCTCCTGTCCAACCGTGCACTCCTGTGGGGATTTAATCGACCCACCCATCCGTACACTCTTTATGTAGCACCGGTTGCGGCACTAACTTATTGGTGCAGCATGGCTGCTCGGTGGCTAAAAAGCCTTCGGTGGATCCACAGTCGTTAAGCGACCATGCGATCCTATTAGCACTTCCTCTGTATTAATGATCTCATCCCCATGCCATAAATGCGACATAAAATAATAATCATACGATAACAATCATAAATCACATACAAGAATAACCATGTAACATGTAGGGGCATTTTCGTCATTTTGCCCTTCAAGGGCATATCGGTCATTTTACACTTCGAGGGTAATTTAGTAATTTCACAAATAACGGCCTTTCTGGAGGCCTATTATCGCCTCAAGCGACTCAGGACCCTTTTTAGGTCTCTACAGAACTATAATCAGAATGGCTTTTCAATTTTTCGGCTTTTCGGCATTTGTTGATCTATAATTAGAATGGTGTGAGTACACACCTAATACGATTTGTGGTATTTGGCACTTTCTCGAACACACCCACAGCGACAGTACTCCTTGCTATGTCTGAATGTTTGTTTTACTCCTTCAAAGTTATGTCCCTAAAGAAGAGCATGAACTAGCGATGTTGATTCAAAATAACGAAGAAACAGCCTTTCAGCCTAAATGAACTTAGAACAAAGAATATCCATCCCTATCTTATTCGGCCATAGATACCATACCAAGGTGCCACAGATTCGACAACTGACCAACAAGGGTTTTGGCTTTCCCAAAGGAACAACACACTTCTAGGTGGAGAGGAGTAGTCGGACTCAGCCTAAAAGAAGGAGATAGAAGATAATTGATTCGGTTCTTTAAAGGAGAAGAGAGAAAAAAGATAGAAGGAACAAAATAAAGGAAAATGAAAACATTACCTTCAACTAGAAAAAGAAACCGATAGGAGAAGAGTGAATAGATCCACCGCAAACAAAAAGGGAACCCCAAACTGCAACTGATTAAAGTACAACTTAAAGGGAAACCACATAGAAGAGATGTGGATATTCGTCTTAAAGGGAAGAGAAGAAAGATTGAAAAAGAAAAACGCACGAATGGTCAATCTACAAGCAAATTCGGCCAAGTCACCATCGGAAGAGAGAAAAAAATAAGAAAGGTGTACAAAGAGAAGAAAATTAGAGAAATTCAGCAGAGATTTACAAAGAAGGGAAAAGGAATGACCAAAAACATCACACTACTCTCCAAAAGATGAATTGAGCAAACGACACCTACACACTTTACTAACCAAAAATGCCAAAAACACCACTGTAGCCGTATTTTCATCCCCCCAAAATTTCCCATATTCGGCCAACCACTACTACACTCCACCATCCCTTGATTCCCTCCCCTTTTTACTCCCCAACATGCTCTCCATCACCCATTTGAAAAGCTTGACCAAGTCCTCTCTCTCTCCTGCAGAGTTTGAACTCCACTCAGCTTTCTCCTTTCCTTGAGCACAAAAATATAAACTCCTTTTGTAACATGTGAGATTCGAAATCCTTCCTCCTTGCTATGCCAATGACACCACCACCACTCCACCAACTGCTCATTTGTGTCTCTTTAACACACACAATTAAACTTAAGTCCTACTTTCCATAGCCCTCTCCACTAAAGACCAAAAATCCAAATTTTTTCCAAGGCTCAAACTCAAACCCCAGCCTCTATAGGACCCCCAAACACCCTCAAATAGCAAACCAATTAAGCACAACATGGATTTACACAAAACTACTAACCCCTAACTTTAGGGATGTTACACAATTTATCACTAATGTTTAACATGTTTACCATGTTCTTCGCAAGGCGGTAAAAATATTATCACTTGCAATTTAACAGTTTAACTTTATCAGAAAACACATAACATTCACATATCATGCGATGTAATAAGGGCACTTAAGGTAATAAACACAAATTTTAGAATTCACCCAATATAAAGGACCTAACTTAGCAAGGATAAACTCTAAAAACAATTCAATGAAAGTATAAGGATTAAACTAAACATATCATACTTTTACATTATATTAATAATTTCAATCAATCATGGATTCTAGCCTAAATTATTCTGTTAAGGACTTAATTGAACAAAATAAAACACTAAAAATAGATCAGAAATCAATCAAGGACTAAACTGAATAAATCATAAAATTTTAGGCAAAACTGTAAAATTTGAAAAACTAGGGCTTATGGCTGTGTGACTAAGTCGTGTGAGATGCCTCAAGCTATGTGGAAGGGTTACACGGCTGTGTAAAAGACTGAGGACGTGTGGTTTACGAACTACACTAGGGTTTCCAGGGCACATGGTCGTGTGGTCTACTCGTGTGGCCTTTATCCTAGGCACGATTTTTTCCTGATTCGCTTGCACACAACTTTTACTGGGAGATCGAGCGACGTCCCTCTCGTTCAAATATGATTCGGGGTACCTAAAATGGGTCCTTCAAATGATGAAATCGGACGAATTAACAATGGGTGTCAACGTTTGTCAAGATTATCGAAGAATTTAGTGAGAATTGAGAAAAATTGTTCAATTGATCACAAGATTAGCATTGGATGGAAATTCTATAAAAATTTAGGATCTATTCGAGGTAAACGAGATGTACTTACCGATTCTTGGCAAGGATCAAGATTCTATTGATGTTATTCTAAAATCGGTGGAAAGAATAATTGGATGAAAAATGTTTTAAATCGAGAAAACAAAATAATTATCAATAATTAATGTAACAGCACGATTTAGGGGCTAGTCGGAATAGTGGTTTTAGAACCACTAATCCGAGGTCAGAGAAAATTATTTTTAATATTATTTTATGTGTTATAGCATGATTATATTAGTGCATGAAAATTTTGGTGCATTGATTTTAGTGATTGCATGCTTAATTGCGAAAAAGGACTAAATCGCATAAAGTGTGAAAGTTTCATTTTACAAGCTAGAGGTGTTAAATAGCTATAGAATCTTAATTGGAGGTCCTTAATGTGCAATTAAACCCTTAGAAATAGGGCTGGCCGGCCATAGGGGACAAGAAATGTCAAAATTGGTCAAAGTTGGTAGATTAGGTGGATTAAATTGACGAAATAAAATAAAATAAAGAAAAGCTATCATCTTCCCCATTTTTCTTCTTTTCTCCACCGAAAATATCAGCCGTAAGAGGCATTTTGGAAGCCAAAAATTTTCAGAAACTTTCCACCCTAGCAAGTAAGTGATTTTGGTGGTCTTTCTTAATAATTTTTCTACTTTTGAGATCCTTGTAGCTTGAGCTAACTAATGAAGGGACTATTATGCAAAATGGTTGAAAGTCTAGGGTTTTTCCATAAGATAATTAGTGTTATTTGCTAAAATTTTATGGAAGAAACTGAGTCTTGGTTGTTAAATAAACAACTTTTATGAAATATGTTTCCGTGAAAACACCTAAAATGACCTTTTTGTAAATGTTGTAAAATAGATGGTAAATGTGTGTAATAATTGAAATCCTGAGTTGCTATAAGAGGGAATATGAATCGGCTAGGCTCGGGTGTGTGAAAAATGAACACATTTCATTTTACGAGCCTAGGGGTAAAATCAAAATTTTATGAAAATCTAAGGGTAAAACAGTAATTTTGCCAAAGGAGAAATTTTTAAGATGTCTTGATTTATATGGTAATTAAATAAGTGAAAATTTTATTTTAGATCAAGAAACACGAAGCTCGAACCGAAACCGAGGCAAGGACAAGGTCGTGGACTAAATTGAACAATTCGACATATATTTTGGTACCGAGGTAAGTTTGTGTGAAATTAAAACTACATAATGCTATTATGTTCTTAATTTCTTGATATCATGAGAAATGTATATTAGTTCTATGAAATTGATTTATGAAGCTTTGATGAAAGTATGGTGATATTATGTTAAGACAAAGTCCCGATTGAACATTAGGAATAGCAAGGATACCATTGTCATGACATGAGACAAAGAGGATCTTGTATAAGACCATATCTGGGATATAGCATCAGCGCCAGATGAAGGTCCCGTATAAGACCGTGTCTGGGACATGGCCTCGGCACCGAAGAAAGATCTCGTGTAAGATCACGTCTGGGACATGGCATCGACATCGAGATATGAGATCTCGTATAAGACCATATTGGGATATGGCATCGACATCGAGATGTGATCCCATGTAAGAACATATCTAGGATATAGCATTGGCATCATGTTACATGTATGATGAGATTGAGTATCCTTCAATATTCCAAGTAGTTCAATCGGTAAAGAGCTAAGTTTATGTTAAAGATGATAATGAGTTAAGCTTATGTTCAAGATAGTGTAAATGTTAAATTATGTGATGAAGTGATACAGGTACCCATGAGTAAAATACGAGATATGAATCCGAAATGTGATATGTGATTTGTAAGAGTAATTATGAGTAAGTTGTGTCAAGTGCTTGAGAACTTGTGTTGTTATTATCCAATGAGATGAATGGATGCTACTATAAGTCTTTATGTTGCTATTTATTTCATGCAAACTTACTAAGCTTTATGCTTACTCCTCTAATTTCCCTTTTCCTTGTAGTATCGCCAAGCTAACTTAAGGATCGTAGGACGTCGGAGTTTGGATCACACTATCAACTTCTCTTTGGTATAGCAAAGTTTGATTAATTTTAAGTATGGCATGTATAGGAACTTGGTTATTTTGTGAAATGTCATCTTTGTTAGCCAATGCTTGGCTATTAATGTCATTTAATTCATTTTGTAAATGATCATTAGGAATTGGCCAATACTTGATAAGTTTTATATATTCAATGATGATGAAGTTCATGAAGTGCATGCTTGTGAGATTGGATGAGTAATGAGTAAAGTATACACATGATGAATGTAGTGTAAATCTGTGTGCATGTCTTGATTTTAGGTATTAGAGGTGCCTTATTGTCATGTTGTGTATTGCATTGAAATGGTATAAGTGTGGTTGCTTTTTAGGGTGGCAATTGGCTTGGTAGATAGCCTTATAATTGTCCACATGGGTAAACACACGGGCGTGTGTCTAGGACCTGTGTGACACACGGTTAGCCCCATGGGCGTGTTTATAGGCTGTGTGTCCCCCTGCATGCTAAGTTGGCAAGTCAGTATGCTCAGTAGTAACCACACGGGCTGATACACAGCCGTGTGTCTCAACCATGTGGGAGACACGACCATAGAGCATGGGCATGTGCCCAGGCCGTGTGAAGTCTCCACCTGAATTTAGGAATTTAATTTGCCACACGATTTAAGGACACGGGCATGTGCCTTGGACTTGTGAATTTAATAGGTTGATGACGTCAGAAATAGAACGTCAAGGTTTTTGCACACGGGTTAAGACACGGGCGTGTCTAGGCCTTGTGAAGGACACGGGCAATGGACATGGACGTATGTCCGGCCGTGTGCAAACCCCTGTAGGTTCGAAAGGAAAAATAAAATCCACATGGACTAGGGACATGGGCGTGTGTGACCACACGGTCTGCCCACACGGGGCGTGTGGCCCTGTTTTAAGCAAAAATTTTCTAAGTGTTCAAAAGTTTCCGGTTTAGTCCCGAACCATTCTATATGTATGTTTAAGGTCTTGTAGACTTATAAGAGGGACATTTTAGTTTCAAATGAAAAGTTTTAAGTTGAAATGATATTTTTATACGATGTTGTATGTTTGAGTAAGTTAAGTATAGTAATGCCTCATACCTGGTTCCGGCATCGAGTATGGGTAAGGGGTGTTACAATTAAGATAAAAATACAATGTAAAGAGAAAATAAATAAAAAGATTGAGAGAAATTTTATTAGGATTTGAGGTAAAGAAGATAAAAAGATGGTGAAATTCAAGTTCAAATAGGAGTAGGAAGGACTAAATAACTATCGTTTTCAAACGTTGAGGGGTTGCATGGTAAATTACCCAATTTGGCCGAAATTAAAATGGAAATAAGGAAGGGTAGGGTGATTTCAAGCTTCGAAAAGAAAGGAAATAAGGAGAATGCTTAACCATTTGGTTGTTGCCCACACTTATTTATTTTCTATTTCATTTAATATATATTCTAAAGTGACTTTCATCCTAATTTGCTAAAAATTAAAAGAAAAGAAATTGGAGAGGTATGGGTAGAACCTAGAATCTCTAAGGCATGCACTAACAACTTAACCAACAAGCTATTCAATTATTTAGTTATTCATTTCATCTAACCCCCTATATTTTAGGGTGTTACATCCCGTAACTAGAACTCGGCAATTGTGTCAGGTATGAGGTGTAACATAATGTCTAGCAATGGCAAAAATGTTCAAAATTGGCCCATTCGAAGTCAAAACATTGGAAATAGATATGTATATACAAGACCTATAGTGACAGATAAATTTGGTTTGTTAGTATGGACAATTCTATATTATCGGTAACAAAATGTGTCCATATAGATTCGCAATATATTGATGGATAAAGTAATATGTTGATATAAATATACTTGTATTGACAAAATTTGATTGTCAGTAAGAGTAGGAGTCAGTATATGAAAAATTATTTATAGTGGTTTTGTTTTCTAATTTCACCATCCACTTTCTCAACTTGACATGATCAAAAAAGTTCTTTCATCAATCAAAACCAGTGTTTCCAAAATCAGACCAGATCAGCTGATTGGATCAGGAATCGATCCGGAGATAGGGGTTGTATAATTGACTCGCAAACCAATACAAATAAGTTGAACTGAGCTAAAAAACTAGTTGAGCCAAATTTTCTCTATTTCTAATTTTTTAATAGTTTTTTTAAAAATATATATATAAAGAAAATATTTTTTTGTCTTTTTTGCTACATGAAAATTTTTGATTGGTTATCTTTTTTTAAATAGACTTCACGGTTTAACTAATGATAGAGGTACCAACTTGATGGGAAATAGTTTAGGTACCAATTGTAGCAAAAAAAAAAAAAAAAAACCAAAATGGCGACATAGTCTAGGTAACAATTTTTAGGTTAAACCTTTTTTTTAAAAAAAAAAAAAGAGACTTAATGGATTGACTAACAAAGGTACCAACTTGGGGAAAAAAGTAGTTTAGGTATCAATTTATAAGTTAAGCCTACTTAATAGGTGTAAATTTGGTTAATTTAGTTTAAACTACTTTAAATTTCAAAACTGAAACCGAATGACAACGTCAAATCAACCAATCACCTAACTCGACCTTAATGTATATATATAGACTCTTAATATATTGTATATGATATGATATGATATGATATGATATAGTATTAGATAATCTAGTAGGAGGGCTAACTTTCAAATGTACAAAGAGTATAGGGACATAGAGCACATTTCAACTAGTATAATAGCAAACAATATTATATAATAATTAATTTATTATGTACTACTATTATAGTATGTGATATAGTTTACATTATGTAACAATATATTTTAAAACTATTCATACATATATAAATATTGATTTGTCCAAAACCAAAACTAAATTTATTAACCAATTTGCTTGAATTGGCTTGACTTGGTCGGTTAGTCGATTTTTATAGCTAACTATAATAAATAATATACTATTACATAATAAAATAATATAGTATATAACTAAGACTAAAACTTTCTATATATGTAATATATAACTACTGTTATATTATAGATTATAATAATAGATATAGTATCAATAGTTATGTGTAATTTTGTATATTATAATACATGTCTATAACTAGAAATACATAAAATATTATTAAAATTTTAATATCTTAATAAAATATTATTTTTATTAAATTAGATTTTGAATTGGGCTTAAAATTTTACATATTGTATTTGGGTATTGGGTTTATTATTATTATTATTATTATTATTATTATTATTATTATTATTATCATGGACTTGAGATTTGGGCTATAAATAGTTTATTTTGACTTTGGGTAATAATGAGTCTATTATTTGGGTTTGGGCTTAATATGTTACATTTGGGTTTTGTAATAAGTATTTTAGGATTTGCATAATGATAAATTTGGCATTTAACATTTACATTTTTTTGTCAATTTGACTATTATTCCTTCTAAATTGGCTTTTAGCCTTTTAGAAAAGAGTTTAATTGTTTTTTTTTTGACGAGAATGTTGACTAAAACATTAAGTTTTTAATGATATTGGCATGACAACCTACATGACAATCCATATGTACTTCATACTGACATGACAATATTTGTTTTATACTCAATGAATAATTTAAAAATTACAAAAATTTAAAAATAAAAATAAATTTTAAAAAGTTCACAAAATTTCAAAAAAATTAGCATGAAGGATTGTCATGCGAGCTTGCATGCAAGTTTAAAAATTTAACATTTTGGTTAGCATTTTTGTTAAAAAAAAAATCGATTCTTAAGGTTGATGGTCAAATTTTATTCTTTTTAAAAGGCTGAGGACCAAGTTTAGCTCAAAGAAAAAATATGGGCCAAATTGACAAAAATGTAAACGTTAAGGGATTAATTTGTCATTATGCCCTTGGAACATGAATATTGGGTTCATAAATTTAGTAAGATAGATAAAAGTTATTCAATTGTCAATGTAATATAATAATAAACAATAAAATATATTTTCGTTAATCCATATACATATATATAATAAATTTTGCATACAATTAGCAATTTAATCATTTTATACAAAAGAATTCTATTAAATATATATAATTTATGCCTTTTGTAAGTCAAATCTGAATTACATTGTCATCATATATAAGTAAAATGAATTATTACAATCGAAATTAATATATATGATACAATATTAAGGGTAAGGGATGGGGATAACAGTTCAAACCCATGCCTGGATGCTTGATAAAAGTTTTAACTACCAAAGCATTCAAGTCAAGACAAAATTAAAATATTTGTGTTCGCCTAGCTTGATTTGAGCTCGAATCTAAAAGAGCCCGAAAAAAAAAATTCGAACTCAAATTTTGAATTAGAGATGCTCATGGGCAGGGCCAGACCCAATTAAAAATTTAGGCCTGTTTGCTAGGCTCGGGCTCAGTCCAAAAATGGGCCTGAAATCTTGCCCAAACCGACCCGAATAAAAATGCTAAAACCCGGGCTCGACCCGCTTGTATTAAATTTTTTATATTATTTTTTATAAAATTTTTAAATATATATATAGTACATCAAAAATACTAAAAATATTAAAATAAATCTTTCCCAATAAATTGAAAATAAATTTTAAAAAATACATATACTTAACTAATACTAAGATAGATGTAATTTAACAAGCAAATGCCTCTAAAATAATAACAAAATTAATAATAAAACAAGTGTTATATAATATCCAAACAATAACGATAAAATAGTAATAGCATAATAGTGAAATGATAGCAAAATAGAAAAGAAACAACAAAAAAATAGTAAAATTATTTTGTCCTTTTGTGAATTCGGGCTGGGCTAGGCCCGGACTAAAATGCCTTATTTGAGGCTTGACCCGTTTTTTAAATGGGCCTTATTTTTTACTCAAACCTATTTTCTAAGCCTATATTTTTATCTATATTCTCCTACTTTTCGGATGAAAAATTAAATCTAAAAATTCACCGATTCCAACCTGTTCGAATTCGGCCGTTTGCCACTTCTAATGTGGAAGTAACAAATAGGTGGTAATTTGAGAATAGAAAAATTGATTATAAATATTGGTTGAACATTTGAATATTATATCCGTGAAATGTATGAAACGATTATACTAATATTTGATTCTCAATAATAATTATCTTCGGATAGCAGCACTTTAGGTAAAGGGTACAGCCAAGCTTGGACACATGTCGAGGTGCAAAAGCATCCATCCTTTTCCTACATGTTTGTGTAAATCTTGTTGTTGATTGAGAAAGAAAGTGGATGACATCTCTGTTGTGTTTGTCAATCGTTATCTTTATGATGGATTTTAGATTTTCATGGTTTGAACAGCAAAGTATTTTCCATTTTGGAACTCCTTGTACTTACTATAATTGCCGCTACAGCTGCTGGATCGTATATTTTGGGCGGCTTCCAACACATAACCAATACTCAAAATACAGACAGCCTCCATATCTGACCATCATCATCGGGTATGGGGTTTCTTTCAAAACAAATCCATATAATATATGAATCTACATCTTATGTGTATATATATACCCCTTTTTGTAGAGAAACAGAAAACGATGAAGAGAGTAGCCACTCGGTTTTGAAGTTGGTACAGGATTCTTCTCACTTTCCCATCAAACACCCATGTGATGCGTGATTATTTTAACCAGAATAAATACAGACAAAAAATCAAGATTAAGGCAACCTTTTCCCCCGTATAATCCGGGTTTGTAACATGCTTCAGGCTTTCTCTTAAACTAGGTAATTGTAGCTAAATTGGCCCTTAATTTCATTGGAGATCTAGGCAGCTGTTAACTTCACTCCTATCCCAAACATGTGTATCATGTCTGAATACGAAAAAGATAGAAACTTTTGATATAACTCGGAATCTTTGTTTGGTTTTCTTCCCATTAATTGTCATATGCCAACCTGGCATCTTTCTGTCTCTATCCTTGGTATTGTGAATTGATTTGAAACATCTTGTATACATGCTTGCTAGGATTATATTATACAATTTCATGTAAACAACGAAGTTGATATGAGGATATATAATTTCATTCTTAGTTAATTATTTCTATAAAACTCAAGCTACATAATTATATTTAAAAGCTGATATAAGCATATCGTACTCTAAAAAAAAAAATTATATTTCAAATTTAAAATAATATTATTATTAAGAACAATCACAAATTTTTTTTAAAAAATTAAACTCTATGAATCATAAACTTAACACTAAAGATGCCTTAATTATTAAAAAAAATAATCTTACATCATTATGGATATATTGATAAACTTACTTATATAATCTTAAAGATGGTTTGCTTGACAAAATTCCAAAAGTAACGACGCAGAAAGAATAAGTTAAATCCATTCGAATATCTTATTGCAATCTTTTGACCTAAATGGAGGCCAAAGAAGGCATATTTCCAATCATTTTCAATCATTTGATGCAATAATGATTAAAATGAATTATATGTAATGGGAAATTATTAGTAGTTTGACACCTAACCCTCGACCCACCATAAATTGTCCTTCAAATATAAACAATCCCCTCAAAAGGTCACAAAATCTTTCATTACAATTATAACGGAGTATTAGTTGTTAACTAATTTCTATTAAAATCATCAATTCTGACAGATATAAGAAGAAAAGACAGTTAGAGAATCGTGGAAACTGCTAATTAGACAGCTAGCAATTATATGTTCTTTTTTAAATTTCTTTTAGAAATAATGGATTTGAGGTCACTTCGAGATTTTGTAACATTGATATGATTATTTATGTCTATGATTTTGGATTTTGGTTTGCCTTCTATTTTAATGCACGGCAAAAATACATTCCTTCTACAGTAAATTAAAAGAAAAATTAGGCTTTTTTTTTCAATATTGTAAAAAAAGATAATTCCAAAAATATGGTATATTTGGAATTAGATTTCTCAAAATATGAGACACTTATAGGTGTTAAGATTTTTTTAAAATTATTTTTCATGAGAATCCTAAACAAGAAAATGCTAAAGTTCAAACATTCAGTGATGATGATATGTTTCTGTACTAATATTGATATTAAAAGGTACTGAGGTTGTCTTAATATATTTTTAAGATTCTCTTAGGAACCTTATACTTAGCAACTACAAATCTGACATGAGATATGTTGCAGATGGAAAAGTTCCTAGGTTGCAATGGGCAGAGCGTCCATACTTAATAGTGGGTTATGTTAGGATCCTCGATTGAAAGAAGTAATAGAAGGAGTTGGAAGTAGAGGAGGAAGAAAGTTTGAGGTCACCTAAGTGTGTGGCTCTTGGTTAAGGGCCTTTAGATGATGGCAATGGGGCGCTACTGGTGACTTGTTGACTCCTTATACTCTTCTTATTCTTCTAGGGGTGAAATCACATGGTAGGTTAGAGGAGAGGCTAGGAAGGCCTTAAGGCCGGTGTGGTAGGCATCAAGGTGACTGTGAAGGGACCTTAAGGGGGCCTACAGACTCCTCAAACTCATTGGAGGAAAGGATTATTGGTACTCAGGGTATATTGACAAGCTTAAGAAGTGTAGAGGAGGCGAGCGTGGGCGGGTAATGTAGACTCTTCGGACCATTCTTAGTCTTAAGAAGTTGTAACTCTGAGACTAATCAAAGAGAGGACCGTAAAGACCTTGAGGGATATGCGTGCTAAGCACCAAAAGGGTTATAAAGGGACTTTGAGGTAACCTATGGGATCGTTTAAGAGGAAGGAATCGAAATACATTTGTTTAAGGTTTCGAGGTAAAAGAAAACCTTAGGTGATAAGAGAGTCTTGCGAATATTAAGACCAAGGTTAGACATTGGAGAGCCTTTGGGCTGGAAAGGCTTAATCAGGGACAAAATTGAACAAAAAGGGTAGTCTTTGTCCACCCGGTCAACTAATCACCCAAGGCATGTGTAGGGGCAATTTTGGCAACAAAAACCCATCAGCTTTCAATCTAAAACAGCCAAATTTGGCTGAGGAGGAAAGACACACACATTAACTTAGTTTTAGCCTTAGTTTTCTTTAGGTTTTCTCTTATTTTTTCTACATTTACTTCTTATTCTTAATTTTCTTAGTGTTAGTTAAGTTAGTTATCACTATAGCTTAGGTTTATTTACATTTTCAGTCCCTGTACCTTGGTTGCAAGAAATTTTTAGCTTTAATTTAATGTATTTCAGTTTCTTTCACTTTAAATATGTTAAAGTTAGTTCCTTTTATATTTATTTCTTTAGATTTTCTTGTTAAATGCTTTCAGTTTCATGTTTTTTAAGTTTTCTTGCATAAAAATTGCAACTTTCATATTTTTCATAAGCTTTACTTTAATGACTTCTTTGCTTTTCATTTCCATGTTCATTCTCTTTCTTTTCAGCATGAGTAGCTAAACCTAAAAGGGGGTTGGTTGATGGAGATGTGCGTAAGCTAATTTTTGGACAAAAGACGTGGACTAAATCAAATAGATATGAAAACTTAGGAAGTGGCATCCTTAAGGGAATATCTAGGCAAGTGAGACCGAAAGGTAATCTTTTTGCACACCTGTTCATTAGTCCTGAATTAACCGGTGAGATCGAGTGATAAATTAGATTAATTTGTCTAAGTTGGTAAAGTTGAGATCGAAAGGTAAATTGGAGTCACTTAGTAATTTAAGTGATTTAAGTCCCTTGTTCGAGGATCGGTGAACCTGTAACAACCTGAAATTTAGGGTTAGAAGTTTTGAGCTTTGATGGTTAGGGTTTAAGTGCTGGGCGTGCTTTTGTGTTTAGCTGTGTGTTTGAGTGTCAGAATGGGCCTACTGGTCTAGTGGTTGTGTGAGTGTTAGTATACCTTGAGGATCTGGGTTAGAATCTTTGTGTGTGCATTTGGAGAGGCAAATTATTTTGTTTTGTTTTAATTTAATATTTTTAATTATTTATTGTTATTATTGTTATGTTCTTTTTCTTTCTCCTGGACGTTCTTCTCTCTGTTTCTTTTCTTTTTGCTTTTTCTTTCTTTCTTTTGGAAAACGGTTTCGTTACGCATACTTTGAAGCATTTCGCTCATCCGTCGTCAAATCAAGTGTGGGTTTTGAAACTTTCTTATGTTATTTGCAAAATTGATTTTGTTAGAAATTGATCGTTTAAGTAAGGTAGTACTATTGAATGGCATGGAAATTTGCTTTAGTTAGTGCGGTTCTAAGTTCCATCGGTTGAGGGTCGACTTAATGACCAGAAAACTCATTTTTCAAGTTGTTTTAGGGTGGTTTCGTACCACATGGGGGGACACACGAGCGTGTTTCAGTTCACATGGTCGTGTGGAATTAGGAATTAGGGTTTCTGGGAAAGTTTTGGTGCCACACAGCCTGGCCACATGGCCGTGTGGCTGATTTAGGGATTTTGTCGATTTTCACATGACCATGTCCCCTGGGCACATGGGCGTGTGAGTTTGGGTATTAGGGTTTGAGTGATTAGGTGCCACACGACTTGTCTATACGGTCGTGTGGCTGATTTGTGGATTTAGGGATCTCACACGGGTGTGTGTTTTGAACATACGGCCGTGTCAGCCCTGTACTCTATTTTAGTGCAAATGGACAGAGAGTTACACTGCCTGTTCCTAATACCATGTCCTTGGTCCACATGGGCGTGTGCCCTAGTCACGTGGTCGTATGCCTCTCTTCACACGGGCGTCTGCCTCAGCCACACGGTCGTGTGCCTATTTTTCACGGGCTTTTGATCTTCCACATGGCTTAGGCATTTCCACACGGCCAGAGCACACAGGTGTAGGGTTCTGTGACATCAAATTTTGGTTTGTGCAAGTTTTTGAGCTGGAAATGTGTGTATTCACGCCCTTAGCTGGGCTTTAGTGAGGGTAACTAGACCTCTATATCTGTGGCTATGTGTTCTGTTTACGCATAATTTGTGACCGTTTGTAAATGTGTTCAATATATCTTTGATGATTGTGAGCGATGTCTGATTCTGAATCTGGTTTTTGGGGTGTGTTTGCATATTAGTTCTATTTTATTGTCACTGTTCTGTGAGCTTGTGTGCATGCATACACTTGCATAAATTATTTTGAGTGGGATTGCGAATAGAAGAGAGTCTGATTCTGATATGATCTGGCAGTATAACTGCAACAGGACTGTACAACGAATTACCTCATTGCACTGTACAACACATACGCCAGCTCTGCTGCGTATTAATATCTTAGTGGCTTGGTCCACATTTATGGTGTGTAGGGTTAGACAGACCTACGATGAGCTTAAACAACTCTTATGTGGTGTGATCGGGGGATGGAAAGGTGTGTTGGCTGGATGGGAGGGTTTTATTACTTGATCGCATTTCATACGCATCTTTTTGTATGTCTGGATGCTTGACTATTTAACTGTAATCTGTCTGTCTGTTGTGAATTAGTGTGCTCGAGTATTATGTTCGGTTGGTACATTAGTTCCAAGTTTCTTTCTGACTCAATGTATATCTGTAAATCTGATGCGGTATTGTATTGAATTCCGTAATTTGTTTTTAGTCTGGATTTAGACTCACACTGAGCCCGAGTAGCTCACCCCCTCTTAGTGTTTCCCTTTTAGGTACCTTTTCTGTTTTCTGGCACTGGGCTCAGTATATGGAGATCTCAGATAGTATCAGTGGGAAATAAACTATTAGTTTGTGTTTTCAGTTTCTACTTTGCTATTCAGTTTTGAAATGTAAGGTTTTATAAAACTATGGTACAAATTCTGTTTTAAGTTTTATTGATTTTATTCTACTTATTTATACTACCTTAACTGTAATTTTACTGATTATTACGATTTAACATGCCAATTGTTTTGTAAAGATTTACTTACGATCACTTCGGTGATCAATGTGACATCCGGGATTCAGTCTAAACTTCTAGGCTAGGTTTAGGGTGTTACATTTAGTGGTATCAAAGTCAGGTTTGCAAAAACTCGGCCTGTGTTTTTACGTATCCGTGTGCGCACGTGGTTATTTTAAAAAGAGAATTTTTGAGAAACTTTACCACAGTAAGTGAAATGATTGTGTTTTGGAAATGTTTTAAGAACATAAATGTCTGAGGCTTCGATGTTGGTCCAGGTGGGAAATCGAAACTGTAAGATTAGAAATATAGATTTCTGTATTTATTCTGTGTTTGTTCTCTAAAAATATAGATATTCTAAGTTAGGGTCAAGACTGATATGGACTCTGAAGATAAGCAAGATCATGAGGAATCGTCTGTCTCTTCGGGACATGTGTCTGTTCAGGAGTCAGAGGTTACTGTGATTCCGCCAACTTCGGGTAGTGATAACCTGGAGCTTGGTACTGAGGCATTGACTTGGGTAGTGAGGGAAGTATTAGAGAAAGTGTTCGAGGCTAGGATAAGGAAGACTAGTGAAACGCTTCAAGAGAGGTATGTGGATTGTTGAAGGAAGAGAGATCGTATTCCTTGAAGGTTGGAACTTCAGTCTGTGAAGTGTATAAGAATGCAGTTGGGTGTCAGTAAAGCTTGTGTGAATGGTTCTAGTAAAGGGGGGAGCGTATCAGTTTGTGGGCACTGTAAGAAGCGCCATTCGGGTGATTGTTAGAAGAAGATAGGAGCGTGTCTTAGATGTCGGTCCACAGAGCATCGAATCTGAGAGTGTCCTCGACGATTTTGAAATAGGTATGGTGGTGTTTGTGTTGATTAGAGTATGGTAATTGTGTGTGATATAAATATGTATCTACTTCAGTGGTTAAGTGTTCTGGGTGTGTGCGTGAGGTCTTAAGTTCAAGCCTAACGTGGTAGCTCTTTGGGATTAGAGTGCATAGCAAGAGCGTAGTGGTATAGCTTGTGTTATACCACTGTTCTATTAGTTGGAAATTTCAGGGACAAAATTTCTTTAAGGAGGGGTGAGTTGTAACACCCCGAAATTTTGAGGTTAGAAGTTTTGAGCTTTGGTAGTTAGGTTCTGAGTGCTGGGCGTGCTTTTGTGTTTAGTTGTGTGTTTGAGTGTCAGAATTGGTCTGCTGGTCTAGTGGTTGTGTGAGTGCTAGTATACCTTGAGGATCTGGGTTCGAATCTTTGTGTATGCATCGTGGAGAGGCAATATATTTTGTTTTATTTTAATTTAATATTTTAATTATTTATTGTTATTATTGTTATTTCCTTTTTCTTTCTCCTAGACGTTCTTCTCCCTGTTTCTTTTCTTTTTGCTTTTTCTTTCTTTCTTTTGGAAAACAGTTTTGCTGCGCATACTTCGAAGAATTTCGCTCCTCCGTCGTCGAATCAGGTGTGGGTTCTAAAACTTTCCTATGTTATTTGCAAAATTGATTTTTTTAGAATGTGGAAATCTTGGTGGCTTTTGGAAATTGATAGTTTAAGTACATTAGTACTATCGAATGTCATGGAAATTCGCTTTGGTTATTGCGGTTCTGAGTTCCATCAGTTGAGGGTCGACTTAGTGACTGGAAAACTCACTTTTCAAGCTGTTTTAGGGTGGTTTCATGACCACATGGGCGTGTGCCAGTTCACATGACCGTGTGGAATTAGGAATTAAGGTTTCTGGGCAAGTTTTGGTGCCACACGGCCGTGTCCCCTGGGCACACGGGCATGTGAGTTTGGGTATTAGGGTTTGAGTGATTAGGTTTGGGGATTTAGGGATCCCACACGGGTGTGTGTTTTGGACACACGGCTGTTTCTGGTGGGCACACGGGCGTGTGAGACCTTTACACGGTCGTGTTAGCCTTGTACTTTATTTTAGTGCAAATGGACAGAGAGTTACACGGCCTGTTCCCACGGCCATGTCCCTGGTCCACACGGGTGTGTGCTCTAGTCACACGACCGTGTGCCTCTCTTTACACGAGCGTGTGCCTCAGCCACATAGCCGTGTGCCCTTTTTTTACGGGCTTTTGATCTCCCACATAGCCTAGGCATTTCCACACGGCCAGAGCACACGGGCGTGTGGTTCTATGACATCAAATTTTGGTTTGTGCATGTTTTAGAGCTGGAAATGTGTGTGGATTCCCACCCTTAGTTGGGCTTTAGTGAGGGTAACTAGACCTCCATATCTGTGGCTATGTGTTTTGTTTACGCATAATTTGTGTCTGCTGTAAATGTGTTTAATATATCTGTGATGATTGTGAACGATGTCTGATTCTGAATCTGGTTTGTGGGGTGTGTTTGCATATCAGTTATGTCTAATTGTCTGTTTAATTGTCACTATTCTGTGAGCTTGTGTGCATGCATACACTTGCATAAATTATTTTGGGTAGGATTGCGAAGAGAAGGGAGTCTGATTCTGATCTGATCTGGCAGTTTTACTGCATCATATTTGCACGGCGATTTATCGTACTGTATTGCATGTGCATCAGCTTTGTTGTATACTATTATTTGATGCAGCGAAGATAACTTCAACAGATCTGCATGTGGATTCTTGAATTGCAGCTTTATTCAACATATCGCCCGACTACGATGCGTATTAATATCTTAGTGGCTTCGTCCACATTTATGGCGTGTAGGGTTGGACGGACCTACGAGGTCCTATATGGTGTGTTTCGGTTGGTTGGGCTTAAACAGCTTTTATGTGGTGTGATCGGGGGACGAAGAGATGTGTTGGCCAGATGGGAGGGTTTTATTACTTGATCGTGTTTCATAAGCATCTTTTTGTATGTCTGGGTGCTTGACTATTTGACTGTACTCTGTCTGTCTGTTGTGAATTGGTGTGCTCAAGTGTTATGTTCAGTTGGGACGTTAGTTCCAAGTTTCTTTCTGACTCACTATATATCTGTAAATCTGATGCGGTATTGTATTGAATTCTGTAATTTGTTTTTAGTCTGGATTCGGACTCACACCGAGCCCAAGTAGCTTACCCTCTCTTAGTGTTTCCCTTTCAGGTACCTTTTCTATTTTCTAGCGTTGGGATCAATATGCCGAGATCTCAGACAGTCTCAGTGGGAAATAAACTATTTGTTTATGTTTCAGTTTCTACTTTGCTATTCAGTTTTGAAATGTAAGGTTTTATAAAACTGTGGTACAAATTCTGTTTCAAGTTTTATTGGTTTTATTCCACTTATTTATACTACCTTAACTGTAATTTTACTGATTGGATTTTATACGGTAAAGTATTACGATTGAACATGCCAATTGTTTTGTAAAGATTTACCTACGTCTAAACTTCTAGGCTGGGTTGAGGGTGTTACAGAACCATGTCAAAATCAACCAACCACCACTACTCATTTATTTGGTTAATTTCTTAGTTTTATACTCTTTGCAATTTAGTCCTTAGATTAGCATATTTAATTTTTCTTGCAAAATTTTCTTGTTATGGTTTGTCATCAATAGTCGCTTAGACTCTATCGTGTATGCAATTTATTGCTTAGTCGCCATCTCATTTGGGTTCGATCGTTGGAATACTCCGGTGTTCCATTATAACACTACAAATATTACAATTGACATGTACACTTGCAGTAAAATCGCCCTTATAAAATTGCTTTATAAAATCATTTATTTTATGTGCACATGCGAATGTAATCACTAAGTCCTCCAGAATCCTCTTCGTCGGCTCCATCCAATACTCAGCTACAATGGGAGTCATACCAGGAATGCCTTTAAACATTTTCACCCCATCCGTTCGGAGTCTCTCCGCAATAGATCCATGGCTCATTGATCCAGTTTAGGCTTCAGTAACCTTTCCAACACTCTCAGCATTACCTGCATCACGACCTCATCGCCGTTCTCATAATCTTCGCTACCATTGGCAATGGAGTTTTCGACATACTCCTCCTCACAAACCAAGTTCTAGCCCTAAACAATGGGCGGCTCTACAGGTGCAGCTGCAGATGGCCTACCCCTACCACGTCTACCTTGTAACCCCTCAAAATAAGGCCTAGGAGTTTTAGGGATATTTTAAAAATTTTAGCCTTCGAGTGTTCAGAATTTTGTGACATGGCATATCAATAATGTTTTCAGTTATGGCTTTTAGAAAATTAAATCAATATTTGAAAATGAGTTTTAAATACCTTTAATTTTGAAAGTAGGACTGATTTGTAAAAGAGTCAAAATTGAGAGTTTTTATAAAACAATTTAACCAGATGTCCAAAATCAACCTAAAACCCCCCTTTTCCAAATAGTTTTCGCATTAACTTCTCCTTCCCCGTATTTATGTCATCCCTTCCTTTTTACTCTCCCAATCAATTTTACTTCCAATTCTTAATCCTTTTTTTATTTCTATCACCCTTGAACCTTAAACCTCTATAAAAAGCCAATAAAAACACCAAAAAATACCATAGTTTCATCTATTGTCAAGCTTTCGAGTTTTCGATCAAATGCTCAAGGTAATGATTCAACTCTTAAATAGTTTTAAATGTTATTTAGTCTCCAAAACTAAGTTTTTAGCCATTAAATCACATGTTTTAAATAAAAGCTAAAAATTGGGTCATTAATGATGGATTTCGGGATTTTGAATTAAAAACGTGGTTTCAAAGTGTTTTTTAATCAATTTTGACATGATTAAGAGGTTTCTAAACTTAATTTGAAGTTTCGTTAAAGATTTCTTGAGTTTTAATGAATTTTCGAAAAATAGCCATAAAACATGTCGAAAAAGTCAATACTATGAATTGAGTATTTTATTGTAGTTTAAAGGTTGAGAATTAGTCGTAGGTGAATTATAGAAAAGATTAAGAATAGATCGAGGTATTCAAATTTATGGCTTGTTGTGTTATAAGTTTCAGTTTCATGGGAACATAGCTTAGGCTTATATTTTTGATTGTTTGTGGTGAGTTCCTAGCTGGTTATTGAATGCATTTTTGTTTTGAAGTTTCGAATTCGATAGGGCCTTCTACAAGTAGAGATAAAGGTAAGGAAAAGCCAGCTTGAGCTTTCGAGTTTTTGGCGAAAGCGTAATTGGTGAGTATTTGGAATAATTATTTGTGGACATGATTCAATATGTTATTTGGGAATTTGGTAGTAGCCTAAACCCCTACTCTAAATTTCGAGTGTAAGCTTTCTCATACCTATGTTATCTTGTGAACTATGTGCTTATGTACTTATAAATATGCGAATTGGGATGAGATGCTATAACATGTGATTTGTGGTAATGTTAACCGTTGTGAAAGTGCAAATGTGTACATGATATGCATATGTTAAATGTTAGTGACAGTGTTTTGCAAAAGATGCAAATATGCAGTGATAGTGCACGGATAATCGGTAAGTGATATGTGTTTGATTTTAGATATTTTGGCCTTATGATCTTGAAACCATTGGATATAGTTGGCATGCCGTAGGATTGTGAGTACTCACCTATATGTACAATGATTTTGGGCATTGAGGCCTTGGGACACGTTGGAAGGATAAGGGAATGTGAGCTAAGCTTTTGTAACATCCTAGATTAGGGGTTATGCGTTTGGAGCATAACTCAAGTGTTAGTAGGCTTTAAGTGTGGTTGAGCATGTTTTAAGGGTTTTGAGAATCCAAGGATGTAGGAGGAAGTCTTGGAAAAGTATTGGAATTTTATTTTTAAAGGAGAAGATAGGTGAAGGAGGCCTTAAGGAAAATTTTTAGGAGTTTATGGACATGAAAATGGGCTTGTGCATTCTTGCTTAATTTTATGAAATAGCATGTCTATTGTGATATGAATGTGTTATGTGAATTCTAGAAACCTTGGAAATGTCCTACAAATGCATGGAAATGATTTAGAAATGAACATTTTTGGAAACCCGGAAATGATTTGGAAATGATTCAAAAGTGGAAAGTGAACATTTTTGGAAACTTGGAAATGTATGGAAATGTTAAGTTCAAAAGAGGAAAATGAACATTTTTGGAAACTAGGAAATAAGGAAATGATTTAGAAATGACTCGAAAGAGGAAAGTGAACATTTCTGGAAACTTGGAAATGTAAGGAAATGTCAAGTTTACAGAGCCGAACGAAAATTTTTGGAAACTTAGAAATGACCTAGAAATGACGAGTTTTAAGGTTTAAAAGGGGAAATTAAGGCAAGGTGGCCTTAAAAGAAAAAGTTTGTGAAATTTGACACATAAACATGCTTGGAAAAGTGGCCTGAAGATGTCACTTAGGGCCTATGGAAATGGCGCCATATGCAAGAGGAATGGGCCTGAGTTCGAGTCACTTGGGAAGCAAATAAAGGAGGTTTTATTTTTGCTTCCGAGAAGATCGAGGTGGGCGCACATGCTTCTAGAAAGGAGGTGTTTTATTTTCATAAATATTCGATTAAAAGGTGATAAATAAAGGATTTTTAAATTGGATTATTTTGAAGAGATAAATGTTGGATTAAACTCTTTTATTTATGATAATTAAAGGGATAAAGCTATCAAAATAGAAGAGTGGTGGCCAAGTAAGGGACTCTAGCTTAGTAATTTCGGCTATAAAAGGAAAAGAGAGGCCATTCTGCATTATTTTTACTGTTCTTTGAAAGCCTCTGCGAATTCTCTTCACCAAATCTTCTTCTTCTTTTATTTTTGCCAAGCCGAAATACCTTGTGTTCTAGCCGAATCCTCCATCTTTATTCTTCCTTCTCTAATCCCTCCAAAAGCCTAGAAAGTTGTGAGATCATCATCTAGCCATAGCCGAATCTCACGAAGATTGAAGTGAAGGTGCAATCGATTTCTTCAAGTAAAGGTAAGATCTCATTCGGTTTCATCCTTTTTCTTTTAAGATTTTTCAAATCTAGGACTAACCCCATTAATATCTTGTTGTTAGAAACTTTGAAGAGATCTTTGGGATTTACTAAGTGTCGACTACAAGGAAGGAGAAGTTCTTTTCGAGAAGGTACACCATAGGCCACGTGTTCCCTAGTTATTCGGTGAGTTTGGGATTTAAAATCCACAAGGTAAGCATATAAAGTATTCGGCCAAGGCTTATTTTTGGTATTTAGAATTATTTCCTATTTATTCAAAAGCGGAAGCCCGACCTAGTTAAATAATTTGGTGGCTAGCCGATTTTTAAGGAAGGAATACTACAAATTTGAGATTTGATTATTAATCAAATCGGCAAACAAGGTAAGTTTAAGAATACTAATCCTACTAGGATTTGGATTTGTGGTCGAATGGCTTTTTATTAAAGCGATAAGTGATTAATCAAATGTAGGGATTAAGGATCTAAGCATTAGATCAAGCTTTTAGGATCTCAAGGAATTTCTAAGCGAATCAAAGTGTGTACCCCACACTAACTTTTAATAAGATTTATGGTAATATGTAATATATGCATGTTTATAAGAATGTGGCTAAGGTGCCATAATATGGTACGAAGTACTCAGGTACGTTTCCTACTCCTATTAGGATTACGAAATATGTTATATTTAACATGTGAAATATGATAAGAATGTGAATTTAAGTATGATGTGCATGATAGGAATAATATGGGGCATTGGGTGATATGAAAAGGGGAAGTGAATGTGATGACTTCGGTCTCACTCACGAATGTGGTGACTTCGGTCACATTATCCGAATGTGGTAACCGGTTACATTATCTCGAATGTGGTAACCGGTTACATTATCGAATGTGGTGTCTCATGACACAATTATCTGAGTGGCTATGCCACGAATTTATATAGGCGATGAGCACGTCGATCGCAATGGCGCGCGCCGATGGTGTGTAGCGGATGGAGGGTTGACTTAGTAGTCCCCACGGTGTGCGAGGTTGGTACGGGGATGTGTAGCGGATGGCATCTAGGTTTGGGTTTGGGTTGCATCATCTTTTTTTATACATTATATGAATAAGTATTTAATATGAAAATGTATGCCCTGATCTATTGAATTTTAGTGTTGTGTACACATTGAGTCTGTTGACTCACCCCATTGTGGGACTATTTTTGGTGACGATCAATAATGGACCGGGTTGCAGGAAGCTTAGGGATGGCCATGCATGGCTTGAAGTTTTATTCAATATGGATATTTAATTTTATTTAAGTATTTTAGAAATTTATTTTGGGATTTCACTTGATGTAATAAGGCCATAAGTTATATTTTCTTTACTTTTATTTTTAATTACTATGTTACGAATTATTTTCAATTAAAGTTAAGTTTAAAATTTATTTCCTTTAAAATAAACCCTAAATTGTTTTGTCACCTTATTTAATGGATTTCAATATAAGATGAATTGGTTTTCAACACAAGCCCAACCCAAAACAATATTTTCTTAAAATCGCACAAGTTTTTCTCTAAGTAACAAAAGAATTTGAAACCGGTTTACTTGAAGAACATACCAAATCTGGTCAAAGCTCGTGGGCCGGGTTTGGGGTGTTTCAGCTTTATTTAATGGGACATGTGAGAGGAAATAAGGAGAGTGTTAGCTTTACGCTTCACTTTTGGGACATGTTTGACTCTATGAGTCTATGTTTGGTGTGTTGGAGATCCGTGTATCTGATGAGTGATGATAGAGCACACTTTTGTGTTTCATACCTCAAGTGCCAAATTATCTTAAAATGTATATATGTATAATGTGAATGTATGCCTAAATAAGAATGTAACCATTATGCCATTTATCTATAAAGGTGTTTTGAATATTGTGATATATTTTTGAATGTTAGGTGATTATATGTGTAATAAGATATATGCTTTTAAGTGAATATGTTACCATGTAAAAGAACTAGTAATAATGTATGAGTAAGTATAAAATGACACTAGAGTTGGAACTGTTGAGGTTATGCTAAATGGTTGTTTCGTTGATGCTTGATGCATTGTTTACATTGTGGTTATTCTAAGCTTTCACTGAGCTTGTTAAGCTCACCCACTCCTTTTAAACCAATGCAGATTATTAGTGGGTCAGTGTGAGTGGTGTGGTTTCGAGAGGTGATCCAAGCAAGACTTTTGCATTATTTCTTAGGTAGTCTATATTTGCATTTTGGGGAATAAGAAAATGTGGTAGACTTGTTTAATGTTATGATGTGTTTGGACTATTTGTCTGTTTGGCTTTGGTTTTCTTTTTAGAGGTTTATGAGTTTGTATATTTTCTTAGGTTTATGAATATTGATGGCATGATGATACTTGCTCGAACATGTTTTTGGTATTTTGAACTATTGATTAAGTCGTTTGGATGGTTATTAGTCTTAGTAGTTGACACTTGATGATTAGAAACATATTTGGAATGGGTAATGTTGTGTTTTATGTTCAGAGGCAGATGTATCGATATTCAAGTTTTTAAAATTGATACCTCTTTTTTTTGAAATGTGTAGGGAGTCAGAATAGAGATTTGGTATCGATACCCTTGCTTGAGTATCGATACTCGGGATTAAAGTATCGATATTTCATGACAGGTACCTATAATTTTCAAGACTTTGGGTTTTTAATCGAGAAACAAAATGCAAGTTTGGTATCATTTTTCCAGGTGGTGTCGATACCCTAGTGTCAGTATCGATACCTATATGACAATTTTGAGATTTTGGTAAATGAACCTTATGCATGTTTAATTATTAAGACTATTTGATGTATGGTTAGCATTTTACATTGATAACTAAAAAGTATAATTGACTTAAACCTATATGAATACTAAGATGGACTATGCTTCGTTTAGATTGAACTTTTACTTGTTGTATATGACATAAGACGGTCGTGTGACATCCAGTATTCGGGCTTGATGACTAGGCTGGGTGTAGGGTGTTACATATCTTGAGTGTTTATAGTGTTCACGAAAGTCTAAGAAGTTTTAGAGTATATCTACAGTTTTTATGCAAAAGTTCAAACATGACTCTTTATTCATAATCTAAAGTTTATTGTATATCAAAAAATTTAACAGTAGCTAACATAGGACTGACATCGAGTCTCGGATTTTAATTTCTTATAGAATTTTCCAAAATTTTATGGCATGGTTTTTCCACAAAATACCCTTTTGATGCATGCATGTTTATTTAATTTTTTACAATCTGAGTTTAGAAAACCTAGGATTTGATACCACCAAATGTAACCTCTCCAATCCGGCCTAGACGTTAGACCCGAATTCGAAAGATTACATCAGCCACCGAGATGGCCTAGCAAGGTTATCAGATTTTTTAAAAATAATAATCTGTAAAACATTATTAATTTAGTAGAAAATTTACTTATAAACCATTTTATTATATCTCAAAGTTTTAACTCTAAATTAGCAGCAGAAAAGTGATCAGTTTATTTTTAGTAAAAATTGGGGTTCATGCATACTAATCAGTGAACATAATATAATGTTCTGATAATTAAATGTCATGCAAAATCAATTAAACTCAAATCATGAGTCCCATGCCATAGTTCGAAATAAAATAATACAGTCATTGAGTAAAATAATAATATTAAAATACTTTAATAAAATCAATCATTCTGAGTCTAGAACCTTCGGATGTCACGTCCGTGTCCTAACTTGGTGAGTTATCTGTAAGGATGAAAAGTTAAGGGGGAGTGAGCTATGAAATTCAGTGTGATTCCATTCACAAAAAAATCGGTGTTAATAGTCGATAAAATGTATGAGATATTATTGCATAAAATAATCACAACTAGACAACAACTCAAAGTATCAATTTTCAATACATCCATCATAAATACATATTGAAACTCACATTAACATTTATTAGGGTAACAATATTTTAGATTTTCCCATAATATACATATATATATCCACGCATAATTATAACATAATAGAATTTCCAGATTTGTATGCTCATAATTTTTAAGATGCCATACAGTTTTAGTTTTTAACAGAATATATCATACCCCACTACTACACACCACAATGGGAGTTCCCCTGAACTCCCTTCTCCAACACACTAGGATGTGGATAAACCACTACTGGTTCACAGATAATAATTATCATGTGGCTATAGACACACATCAAATCCCCGTAGATAGAATCTGCCTTTAGCTGTGGATTCACAGTAAAAAGTCCTGTAGATGAAACTTGCTTTTGGCTGTAGATTTTATAGCATAACCCGTAGTTGGAATCTACCTTTTGCTGTGGATACATAGAAGTATTTGTAGATGAAATCTGCCTTTGGCTATGGGTACACAACAAAACAGATAAATGCAGATAAATTGCCAGACTTCCTTTGTTCATATCGTCCCATCCCATGCAATGCAATGTGACATATTTAATACATATCACATATGATAACATTTAATGTACTAACACATGGAAAATCAGTAGCAAAAATCATGTTTTTCATGTTTTCGAATTGATAGTAACATAGGGCATGTCATTTATACGATTGTAAATGTATAGATACAATAGTCATATATATTATTCATAATTCATGCATTGACATATAAATATGATATCAATTTCATCAAGTAAGGAATGTATTCTAACAAGTTTCATATTATTAGGGACTTAATTGCACAAAATTAAACATCAAAATTGTTTGTGTTTCAGTCAGGGACTAATATGAACAAATCTTAAAAATTTTGGGTCAAAACTATAAATTCTGAGTTACAGGGGACACACGGCTGTGTGACCTGACTGTGTGAGAAGCCCTAAACCATGTGGATGGGGTACATAACTGTCTGGCTAGGCCTTATGATAGACTGTGGTTGTGTGGCATTCGTAAAATCAACCTACAAGGGAGACACGACCATATAGTAGATCGTGTGGAGAGGCTCAGGTCGTGTATGATTCAAACTCCTAGGGTTTTAGGGTGGACATGACCGTTTGAGGGGGTCTTGTGGTCCACACGCTTGTGTGGCTTTATTCTAGGCTTGATTTTACCTATCACCAGGGTCTCGAATGATGACCCTCATGCCCAAATCTGATATGGAATACCAACAATAAGTCTTTCAACCAAAGAATACGCAAGAATTAATAATGGTTTTCAAGAATAGTTAAGATTTAGGGAGATATCAACAAGATTCGTAAAAGATCATTTAATCTATCTTGAAATTAACGTGAGCAAAAATTCTATAGGCATTTTGAGATCTAAATGTCAAAATTGGAATGTCCTTACAGATTCTTGGTAGCGTTAGAGACGAGATTTGATGGTGTTACACTAAACCGATAAGAAGAACGATTGAACGGAGATCAATTTTGTATTTTGGATCAAAATAAAATTTTCAGCAATGAAAGAAAAATATTTGAAAAGGAGAAGATGAAAAGAAAAAGGGGAAGAAATAAGGGAAAAAAAGTAAAATTATAGTTCAATTGGAAAAAGAAAACTAGAGTTCTATTTTCATTTGGAGAAGAGAATAAATGCATAGGTTTTTCAAAATTTGATAGACTGTTTGGGTAATTAACCCTTCTTGTTGAAATTAAAAAGGGGAAAGAAAATGGGGGATGAGTTTGGCATGATTTAAACATTGGAAGTAAGAAAGAAAGTGCAAAGGCTTAACCATTTGGGCTACTACCTATTGTTGACATGTTTTTACTCCATTTAATATATATATTCTAGGGGGATTTTCGTTTTAGTTTGCTGAAAAATTAAAACAAAGTACTAGGAGAGGAGTGGATTGAACCTAAGATCTCTAGAGAGTTTACTAAGCTCTTAAAATTAAGACTAAGGCTCATTTCCTGGTTAATAATTACTTCTAACCTTATATATTTTGAGATGTTACACTTATAATGTCTACATATCATGGATATGTATGTATAGATGTAAGCTCACCTTGTTAATGTTGTAAAGTGCTATGACCTTGTAACAGTTTAATTTAGACCCTAGTCGGAATAGTGGTTTCGGGACCACAAATCCGAGTCAGAAAATTATGTTAATATTATGTAATGCCCCAAAAATTGGGCCTAGAATAAATGGGTTTTGTGTGTCGAGAGAATGGATTTTGTCGATCGGAAAAACAAACAAAAAAAGAAGAAGAAAGGGAATTATGAATTAATAGTGTTTAAAAAAATTATGATTGCATGTTTAGTTTAATTTTTAGGTGATTTAGGAAGGGTTGGTAGTGTTGGAAAAGTCCTAGGCTCGGTCTAAGGCTTTAGAAAAAAATTTGCTTTTTACCCTTATGTGAGGTTGGTGTTAGTCAGAAGGCTTTTAAAATATTTTTGGGTTAAAAGATAGCACAAGGAAGTAGGTGGTCTGGTGGCCTGGGGCGTTCTGAATAAGCTGGTGGTCAAAGGTTCAAGTCCTGGACTTGGCAAAAATTTTCATTGCGCATATGTTAGTATAAAGGCCAGAGTTTAGGCTTTATAATTAGTAGGGGCTGATTCACGACATAAAGAAACGCCTGGCCCAGTGGCAAAGGCATTAGGAGCAGGGTTCTAGTTGCGACGTGCGCTAAATGTTGGGTTTTTTAAGTAAACCTGGAGTGCAGCAGAAAGGTTTATATTAATTAGGGAGGAAATATGACTCAAATAAAGTACGCGGCGCAGTGGCAAGGGGCATGTATCATAGTGAAGAGGTTGGAGGTTCAAAGCCGGGTGTTGACAAATATTTTTAGATTTCTTTGGATGATTCGGTCACTGGGAAATAGGCTTTAAAAGAAGTTGAGAATGGAACATATCACAAGAAGAGTTGTGGTGCAGTCACGAGAAGCGTGTGGTCATTCCTGCAGGTCTCGGGTTCGAGTTGCCTTGTGCACAACAACTTGCTATTTTGCTGTTGGCGTGGGGAAGGTGTTTGGAGTGGACCGAAACACCAAAGGATGGCTGTTGTTTGGGGAAAGCAATTTGAATGTAATTCAAATTGGATCTTTGGCTAAATAAAGGAATTTTTGGATGGGGATGAAGATAAAATTTGGAAAAAAAAATAAAGGAATTTAATTGGTGATAAGTTTGAGTCGATTGGGGAGTGTAGGTTTATTTTGTTGATCTATTTATTTATTTATTTATTTATTTAGTATATATGTGTGTGCAGGGCATTTGTTGCTTTTGTGTGCTTGAGTTGATTAATTAGGGGAAAATTCCTTCCAATCTCACAATTCTTTTTAGTTTCTTTCCCTTTGGCAGATACTCGAGTAATCACAATTTCTTTCTTTTTCCAAACAAAAGCACCTAGACCGAATTCTCCTTCCCTCCCACAATATTTCTTTGCCGAAATTACCATCATCCTTCCTTGCCGAATATCTACTCTTGCCGAACCCTTGTTGTTGTTTCTCCACCTCAATCTTTTGTTATCTACTCCTAGTCGCGTTGGAAGCTGAATCTTGTTCAGTAGATATCTAAGCCGTAGGGTCAGAGGAGAATTTTGGTAAGTGCTTAGTTGAATTTTTAGTGTGTTTTGTTAAAAGCCGAAGGGCTATCTAACCCCACTTTGCCATTACCATGTATTAACAAGAGTGAGGCTCAACAATCGCAAGCGCGGTAGGTAAGGATTGTTATCAAGGCAGTAAGTATTCTCGATTCAGTCACGATTTAGTAGATGGCCGAGCTACTATGGCTCATAGGGGTGACTTATGAACAATAGGGGTCACTTGGTTCTGACGTTCTAGGTGTTTTGGGTGCAGATCTAGAAGATAAACGCCAATAGTAGCAAAAGAAGGGCTACTTAAACGTGAGGCACACGGTAAGGGTATGGTGAGGTTTCAGTTTTTGGTCAGTATGTGTTAACACTTTGGTTAATCGCTAGTAATCTCAATTGTAGGTTCGTGACTAAGGGGTTCGCAGCACGCAAGGTTACCAGGTGTGTACAAACACTAGACACACGATATTGGCAATGCCGAAAAGCCGAAAAGCCAAAAGTGGCTAAATGGGCCCGGTGGGCCCTGAGGCTAAGTTTGATGAAATGGTTTGGTTGGTAATACGAATTGAATTAGTCATGCATGATACATGATCTGGATTTGTTTGGGCCTAATGGGCCATATGATGAGATTTGGGCCTAATGGGCCGTAAAGACATAAAATGGGCTTGATGGGCTTATGGAAACGTAGACAAGTAAGTTAGGGTTAATGGACTTTAGGCCTAGTTTGAAAAACTCTTGAATTTCATAAGACTTAATCTAATTAAACATGTCCATGAACAAGTTGTTGGGTTAGGGTGTGGCAACGGGCATACGCATGTCTAGAATTGGATCTAGGGAGAGCTTGGTACTTAAGCGGTCCTAGTGGCCCACCTCCTCTTCTCTGGAATCCTACAGTGCGTAGTGTGCATTCACTTTAGCGCGAGGACTTGTTGATGGGCCAAAGTTCATAACTAAAACCCGAGAGGGACCAATTACCCTTATATTATAAAAATTACTAAAATACCCCTATATTCGTAAATTACTAAAATACCCCTAGATTTGTAAATTATCAAAATACCCATGTTTTGCAAAATTACCCAAAATAACCTTGTTTTTCAAAAGTACCAAAATACCCCTAATTTGCAAAATTACCAAAATACCCCTATTTTTCCAAATTACCAAAATACCCCTGTAGGGTAGAATTACGAAAATACCCCTAGGTAGTGAAATGACGAAAATACCCCTACATGACGAACATAAGCTTATAGATGTTACTTGTGTGTTTGATGCATTCATACAATATTCTGCTTAGGATGCATGTGGGTGGGAATTATGGTACGGAGGAAGATTTGAGGATCGCATGGTCGTATGGTATGGATCCACCGGAGGCTTTAAGCCCAATATATGATTAGCAGCTTTGCTGCAACGTTCGGTAGTACCGCAACCGGGTTACCCTTGGTGTGTAGTGGAGGGGTGGGTCGAGCTAGAATTCCCCACAGGAGTCATAAGGTTGGAAGGGAAATGGTGTGTGTAGCAGATGGATTTTTGGGGTGGGTTTTGCATTATCTTGTTTGTATACGATGCGATATGATTTGATATGAGGTCATTGTGGGCTAAGGCCCAAGACCACTGATATTGATAGGGCTTAGGCCCAATGTGAATAATTGTATGTGATTTGATTGCCAAGGGTTGTACACACTGAGTTTCGAAACTCACACCCTTTAATTTAATGTTTCAGGTAATCCTGAATAGACGGCTCAACGTGGGAGAGGACTCGGAGATGGCCACACTACAAGCTGTTCAAATGTTTTAATTTATTCAAATGATTTTGTTTTAAATACTTTATTTTTTCATTGGATTGCGATAAGGCCATGTAACTCCTAATTGAATTTATATTTTGGGTTATTATTATGTTTCAACTACCCACTTAAGAAATTTCATAAAATTATTGAAGTGTTAATATGGTTTTCGAAATAAACTTTTGTTTTGGGCTTTTGGGCCTTTAATGGTTAAATACTAAATTATTTTGAAGTGCGCATTTAATGTGACATTCCAGATTCGAGCCTAACTTCTAGGTCGGGTTTGGGGTGTTACATATTATTTTCTGTGTTTGCAATAGGTGATTAAGCATGTGTGAAAGTTTTGTAAATTAATTTTATTGTCTTTGTGCTTAATTAGAGAAAAGGACTAAATCGCGTAAAATGTAAACTTTACATGCCATGTGTTAAAAGTACCCATGTGTTATGTCTTTATAATATAATGGCCTTATGAAGTAAGTAAGCCATTATATAAGTAAGTGGATGGTAATGGACATTAATGGCCTTGTATATATATGTTTTATATGTTAATAATAAAGGCTAGTTTAGTAAAAGAATAACAAATGTTAATGAAATAAAACATAAAGTAAAAACATGGCTAATATGTTCATCTTTAGCCAAAATTATCAAGAAAAGAAAAAGAACAAGTTAGGGTTCGACACATTTTTGGGTTGGATTGAGGTATGTTTTGACTCGGTTTTTGATAATTTCTACGTTTTTTTAATCGTTGCTTCGAATGCTTCAAAACCCATGTCTTAATTTTTTAATTTGATGATAATTTTGAAACTCTTCATTGATGAATTCTTGAGGTTTGTGATGTTTGAGGATGAAATATGAAAGATATATGATAGATTAACATAGTTTGTCTTTGAATATTTGGTGAATTTGAGTAATTTGGATTAAATGGAGAAAATAATATTTTGAAGGACTAAAATGTGAAATAAATGAAAAATATGGGTTGATAGGGACCTATAGAGAATTCGGCTAAGAATGGGTTATATGAAATTATGTGTATTTTGTGATTTTGTGAAATAGGGACTCAAATGTCAAAATGTAAAAATGTGAGGGCTAAATTGTAAATTGACCTAAATGTGTGTATTTGGATTGAATTGAATGACTTGGTGAATAAAAGAATTAAATTTGAATATTTATAGATCAAGAGCCAAAGAAAACAGATTTAGACCGAGGAAAATCGAAAGTGATTGAGTAGTCGACTCCGTTTGTTTATTCCGAATCCGAGGTAAGTCTATATACAAATAAATGTATTTAAGTTAAATTATTCATGTTCATTTAATATTGAACTGTGATGAATGGCTTTGGGTGAGATACGGGTGAAATCTGAGAAAGTATCAATAATGTGTTAATATCCGAAAAGTCCCGTACGAACCTAGGAATATATAGGATTTTATATGTCATAACATAGGTTTCCCATAAGTGATACTATGTAAGACCACGTCTGTGACGTTGGCATCGATATGAGATTTATGTGCAGGACCATGTCTGGGACATTGGCATCGTATTTGATTCGTGTAAAACCCTGTCTGGGACAATGGCATCGATATTTGGTTACATGTAAGACCACGTCTTGGATGTTGGCACTGTACGATTATTTCGAGTATTTCGAGCATCCTATTTGATTCTGAATGGTTCAATGGGAAAATTTATGTGAAATGCATAACTATTTCAGGTATGTTTGATGTGTATGCTTTATTTAAGCATGAAAGGTAAGTATTTATGAATTTGTAATAGAGAAATATGTGCATAGATTCAATGAGACAAAATGTGATATATGCATGATTGTGTTAAGAGTAAAAGAGATACTTTGAGATATGAATTGTTGTTAAGCAATGTCTAAACAAATGAACCAAAGAAGAGTTATGGATTTGAAATTGAGTAACATTAATGATCTTATATTTGATATAAATATGAATGTTATATGTTAAGTTTATTTGTATATGGCTTATTAAGCTTTTGAAAGCTTACTTTGTGTGTGTTTGCATTGTTTTATAGATCGTGAAAGCTACGGAAGGCTCGAGTATCGTCACGGAGCGTCACTACACTATCGATCTCTATTTTGGTACCTTTTGAATGTGTACATATTTAAGTATGGCATGTATAGTCTAGTTGAAATGGTTAATATTTTGAGTTGTATATATAAGCTATGTGATATAGCTTGTAAATGAATGTGCATATGGCAATATTTGATCTATGTTTTATGATGCAAAGTTGGCTTATTATAAATGAAAAGATGTCATTATGTATTGATAAATTTGTGGATGGATTATGCTTAGAAGTGTTTGTGATTTAATTGAGCAAAATGGTACATAAGTTGGTGTGTTTGATATGCTCTTGAATGATTAGAAAAAATAGTCATTTTGGTATATTTTGGTTGCTTTTGATGCTTGGAATAATGCTTAATTGTGCTTGTAGGTATAACACAAAGTGTGGGTGGCAAATTGCCCTTGCAAATGGCCTATAATTTCGCACATGGTTGAGCAGACTGGCATGTGGCTCGACCGTGTCCCTCGTTGTTACATTTCAAAATAAGTCAGTTTTGACCACGGGCTGGATACACGGGAGTGTGACTGGCCATGTGGTGCAAGTCAGTGTCAACCATGGGTGAGGCACACGGGCGTGTCTCAGGCCGTGTGGACAAGTCAGTATGTATGCCTTGTTTTGCCACGGCTTAGACACACGGGCGTGTCTGAGGCCGTGTGAGGCACATGGCCTGCCCACACGGCTTTGAAAAATGTTTAATTTTTAGAAATTTTGATATGTGTTCGGTTTAGTCCCAACCCCTTTCTAATGCATGTTTAAGGTCTCTTAGACCTATTTAAGGGACACTTTGGTTTGAATTGTAAAATTATGATGCGAAATGTCCAAAAAAGATCTGATTTTTCATGTAATGCCTTTAACCCTGGACCAGTGATGGTTATAGGTTAGGGGTTTTACATTTTATTGGTATTAGAGCTACGGTTTAGTCGATTCTAGGATTAACGTAGCATGTTAAAATCTAGCTATACATGCCATATATACGAACCGTGATAGTGTGATGAATCCTGACGTACAAAATGTGTTTTTCGTATAGTAAATGGATCCCAAAAGAGCTGTAGCTGACGATGTTGAAAGTAATACGCCTGCTTCCGCTCAAGGGATAGCGCCATCTGATTCGAGACCGGCTACTAGCGGTTAGGAAGGAGAGGCTAAACAAGCCTTCTTCCAAATGATGAGTGAGTGGTTCACTCAATACATTAGAACAAATTCGGCTATTTGACAACTTCCGCCCCCACCTAATCCTCCTCAGACTTCTGTTGTACCTCCGGTGATGAATTTGAATCTATTGAATAAGCCTCCGGTTGATAAAATCCGCAAATATGGGGTTGAAGAGTTCAGGGCCACTAGTGATGATGATGCAGAGAAAGCTGAATTTTGGCTCGAGAACACAAATCAAGTATTTGATGAAATGTCATTAACCCCTGATGAATACATAAAATGTGTTGTTTCCTTGTTGCCAGATGCAGCTTATCAGTGGTGGAAGACTTTGATTTCTGTTGTTCCGAAAGAAATATATCAGCCACAGATTTATAGATCAAAAGCGAAAAGAAAATATCGAATTAAAACAGGGGCGTATGTCTGTCATCGAGTATGAAAGGGAATTTGTGAGATTAAGTCAATATGCTCGGGATTGTGTTTCAAACGAAGCAATAATGTGTAAAAGGTTGGATGACGGCCTAAATGAAGACATCCGTTTGCTAGTTGAAATTCTGGAAATAAAAGAGTTTGTTGTGCTCGTTGATCGAGCGTGTAAAGCTGAAGCACTCAGGAAAGATAAAAGAAAAGCTGAGTCTGAAGTCAGAGATGTGAGAAAGAGATTTACGAGTAAATCATTTTAGTCTGCTTCAAAGAAATTCAGAAATGAGCATAGCCATTCAAAAACTAATGTGGGACATTCGAACAAAGATCGAGCTAGATCACATTCGAATTTCAAAGCTCCAGTTACTTCGGTGGCTAGTGTGGGAAATGTCCGATTCGAACAACCTGAATGTAAGCATTATGGTAAAAGACATCTGGGTAGTTGTAGATTGAATGATCGAGCCTGTTTCGGATGTGGATCACTAGATCATTTTATTCGAGATTGTCTCGAATCTGTTGAACAAGAGATCGTACAGAATCTGAAGTTAGATAATGTTTCAGCTAGAGGTAGACCTTTTAGAAATGCAAGAAATGTCAGTGGTAGTCAGAGAGTTACGAAAGATACAATTGCAAGATCTGAAGCTAGAGCACCTACCAGAGCTTACGACATTTGAGCTCGTGAGGAAGCTTTGTCTCCAGATGTTATTACGGGTACATTTACTCTTTATGATACTTCTGTGATTACATTGATAGATCCAGGGTCTACTCATTCGTATGTATGCATGAACTTAGTATCCAGTAAGACTTTACCTGTAGAGTCTACAGAATTTGTTATTAGAGTATCAAACCCCTTTGGTAAATGTATCTTGGTTGACAAAGTATGCAGGAACTATCCGTTGATGTTTCGAGATGTTTGTTTTCCGGAAGATTTGATGCTATTACCATTTGATGAGTTTGATATAATTTTGGGTATGGATTGGTTAACAATGCATGATGCTATTGTGAATTGCAAAGAAAAATCATTGATTTGAGATGTTAGAATGATGAAATAGTTCAGATTGAGTCAAATGATTTGAATGGGTTACTGACTGTGATATTAGTGACGAAAGCTCAGAGTTATGTGAAAAAGGGTTATGAAGCTTATTTTGCCTAGTAATTGATTCGAGAGTGACTGAAAAGAAAGTTGAATCAGTGCCAGTTTTTTGTGAATTCCCTGACGTGTTTACTGAAGAATTACCAGGATTGCCTCCGGTACGAGAAGTGGAGTTTGGTATTGATTTAGTATCGGGTACAACTCTTATTTCAATAGCTCCTTATAGAATGGCACCAATAGAATTGAAAGAGTTGAAGTCTCAGTTGCAAGAATTTATTGACAGAGGGTTTGCACGACCGAGTTTCTCACCTTGGGGTGCTCCTGTTCTATTTATGAAAAAGAAAGATGGCACGATGAGAATGTACATTGACTACCGTCAGTTAAACAAAGTGACTATTAAGAATAAATATCCTCTGCTCAGAATTGATGATTTATTTGATCAGTTGAAAGGAGCCACCGTGTTTTCAAAGATAGATTTGAGATCGGGGTATTATCAGTTACGAGTAAAAGATCCAGACATTCCAAAAACTGTTTACAGAACGAGATACGAGCATTATGAATTTTTAGTTATGCCTTTCGAACTAACGAATTCTCCTGCTATTTTTATAGATCTGATGAACATAATTTTTAGACTATATTTAGATCGATTTGTTTTTGTATTCATTAACGATATTTTGATTTATTCACGTGATGAAATTGAGCATGCTGAACATCTTAGGATTGTGCTACAAACTCTGCAAGATAAGCAATTTTATGCAAAGTTTAGTAAATGTGAGTTTTGGTTGCGTGAAGTTAGTTTTTTGGTACATATTGTATCAGCATCTGGTATACGAGTGGATCCGAGCAAGATTTCAGCTATTTTGGAATGGAAGCCTCCGAAAAATGTGTCTAAAGTTCGCAGTTTTCTGGGACTTGCAGGTTATTATCGAAGGTTCGTAAAAGGTTTTTTGATGATTGCAACTCTGTTGATGATATTACTTTAGAAAGCTGTGAAGTTTGAATGGTCCGATAAATGTCAGAAAAGTTTTGATCAGTTGAAAGCCCTTTTGACTGAAGCTCCAGTTTTGGTACAGCCAGAATCGGGTAAAGAGTTTGTGATTTATAGTGATGCTTCTGTAACGCCCAAAAATGTAGGGCTTGCAATTTTGCTGTTTTGGCTTAAATTCCATTTGTGATTGAATGTCTAAGTATTTGAGTGTATTTAAGGGTCCTTAGGAAGTCTGGGTTCAAGTCTGGGCCTTGGAAAAATTTTAATTTTTGCTCTTAAGTGCAACTGGCTGTTGGCAGTTAGGACTTATGTTTAAATATGTGAGTTTCTATGTCACAAATGAGCTTTTGGCTTGATGGCTGTGGCGTCACTAGGGTGGCAAGGGAATTGGGGTTTGAATCCCATGACATGCAAATAGGAGGCTTTTATTTTATGACTTGGTGGTGTGAGAGGTAGAGTTTGAATCAAACTCTGTAGAGGAGGTTGGAGACTTGGTCAACAATTTCGAATGGGAGGTTGGGAGCAATTCAAAGAGGAATTGGTGGAGTGTTTGAAGAAGTTGGGATTTGAGGGGAATCTTGGCCGGTTGGGAGAAGATAAGTAAGGGGAATTTTGGCTAGAGGGGTGTTATTTGAGCATTTTGGTAGCTTTGTGTAAGGAGAAAAACCGAAAACCCTCTCTCCAAATTTTGGGATTTGTTCTTTTGTGACATCTCGTGCAACCTTCTACCATTTGGGTCTTTTTTTTTTCCTTCCATCTTTATTCAAAATTGCTGCCCATTCATTGTCGAAACTTAAACGTCAGGTGTTGAGTTCTCCCTCGAAGTTCTCTTTCTTCATCCCTTTGCCGAATCGACATTTCTCTTTTCTTCCTCCCGTAATTCTTTCTTTGCCGAATCTATTTCTTTTCTCTTTGTTCCTCTTGTGTTGACCCAATCTATTAAGGCCTAAGCACATTCTTCTCTTTGTTCCTAACCATTTCCGAATCTCTTCGATTGATTTGTAAGTGGTGACTTTAGCCGAATCTTGGTTGGCTTCCTTCTCCTTACTCAATTTTGTTTCTCTTGGGCCGAAAGGCTTTTCCCCTAGTTGCCGTGGAGATATGTATAGCTAACACTTTCTTTTTCGTCGAATGTTGCTACTCGTTTTCCTTAACCAAGGGGTAGGCCGATTACTTTTCCACTGCAAGAGATCTTTCGTTTCGTGGTAAGTAACGTTAGTTTGATTAAAGCGTTTCAATATTATGGATTAACAAGGGTTGTGACTAATTAATGGGGCGGTTGTTATCATAGGTGTCTTAGAAGCACTTCAAACTAAAACTTGTAATAAGTGTGTAATTGTACACCAATGTTGTTTTTGTAAAAGCGATGAATGAAGGTGTGTATTCACACCTCTGAATAATTGTGACTCGGCAAAAGCTGAAAAGCCGAAACTTCGACATCTGAGGGCTCTTGAGCATGCAAACGTTCGTAAGGGTAAATTGAGCCAAAATTGTTGGCGATAGACCATTGAGGCTACCACGAACATTCTCATGGGCTTAGGTCGAAATGGGCCTCATTGGGCCAAGATGGGCCATGTGGGCCCACTAGGCCAATGGGCCCACATAGGTAAAATTCACGATAGTGACAGATAATAGATTGGGCTGCGAAGTTCGCATAGCCGTGACCGAAATTGGGCTGAATGGGCCACACGAGCTTGTGGGCCTACTTGGGCCGAAAATTAGGCTTTGGGCCCAATTACACTATTTCGACCAAAAAGGGTATCTGTGTCGCTCGAGGCGACTATAGGCTCTCGAAAAGGTCGTTATAGGACTAAAATTACCGAAATACCCTCGATGTGTAAAATTACCGAAATACCCTCAATGGGTAAAATTATCGAAATCCCCTTAATGGGTAAAATTACCAAAATACCCTCAATGGGTAAAATTACCGAAATACCTTTGATGGGTAAAATTACCAAAATACCCTCGAGGGGTAAAATTACCAAAATACCATCGATGGGTGAAATTACCGAAATACCCTCAAAGGGTAAAATTACCGAAATACCCTCAAAGGGTAGAATTACCGAAATTACCGTTTCAACCCTAACTGATGAATGACCATTATACCCCTAGTGGTAGGTTAAGTGATGTGTGTATGATACTTATATGACTTGTTTGGACATGACATACTGCATACACGTACTATTTATGACACGACATACTGCATTGGGGTTGGGTTTCTGATTTGGAGGAAGTATTGTACTAGTGGCTCTGCCACATTTTTACTGTTTTAGTGGCATTGCCATGTCTTTTAATTCTAGTGGTTGGGCCACGTTTACTGTTAGTAGCAGCTTTGCTACGTTACTTTTAGCAGCTATGCTGTGATATTAGTGTGCTGGGTGGCTGGGTCGACTTAGTCCCCACATGGCATATTGGTTGGATTGGGTGGGTTGCATCTCTGTTCTGCACTGTTAGGATTTTGGGTTAGACCCACTCTGTTATTGTATAGGGCTAAAGCCGGTGATCGATCTATTCTTGAATAGGCGTGGGCGGACTATTACTACATGATAGGGGATTACACACTGAGTTCTCGTAACTCACCCTTTTCTTTTAACTGTACAGATAATCCCCAGCATAGAGGATTTGGAGCTGCGAGGGACTCGGAGGTGGCCACACGTTCGTAAGTATTTTGATTTAAACCTAGTTTTTTTTAAGTTATTTATTTTGGGGGAGATATTTTTGTAATAAGACCAATTGAGGTTTTTAACTTTTATTTGGTTTAACTTTTTACTTAACCTGTTAGATTAGAAAACATGGGATTCCAAAATAATAATTGTTTCCAAAGAAAATCACGTATTTTCAAATTTTAAAGTTTACATTTGGAAGAGCTTCTGTGATATTTAATCCTGATTAATAGACTTGTAATAAATGATATAACCAATAAGGGAATAACAAGTTTCGATTTTACAACCCCAACATTTTCAAAAAGATTTAAAACTTTAGTCACGAATTTGCATCGACAGGACCGATTTTCAAATTAGCACTCCGATGTGACACGTCAGATCCGGTCGTAACGTCTAGGCCAGGTTTGGGGTGTTACATTTAGTGGTATCAGAGCCAGATTGCAAAACTCAGCTGTGGAATTGGATTCTAAAATTTTCCAAATTTTATCCAGAAAGTGTGGCACACCAAGTCTCCGGTGCCAAATCTGTAAGTTCTCTGACACCATTTACTGTTATAGAATGAAATGTTATACTGAGAAACTACTGTAGGTAGTAGTACAATACTGAAACTCTTTAATTAGAGTAAACTGAAACTATAGAAGATTGAAAACTGTAGTGAGGTCTTGATCTGCGAGAACAACCTAATTACTGCTTATCATAAAATATTCATTATTAATTATTGGAAGTATAAGCTGATACATAAAACTCTTAAATCAGATAAATACATTATATTGATATGAACAAAAGAGGTCACGGAAGGGGTACACGTGGTCGCGGTAGAGGTCGAGGTGCTAGGGCTGGGTCTTCAGCATCGGGACACATGCCAGCTAGGGAGGCACCAGCCTCACCAGTAACTGAGACAGGGTCTCATACCCGAGCAGTTGGGGATGATGCTCTATCCCAAGCAATGCTACAGGTTCTCGAAAGGGTTGCTAGAGCAAATACTGGATTAATGGGTCGAGGGTCAATTTCTGAACGACTCAGGTCTAATGGAGCGAAAATCTTTAGGGGCGTCTCTGATGTAGCCCCGAATGTGGTAGAATATTGGTTAGAGGCTACCGAGCGAATAATGGATGACCTTGACTGTACTATGGAATAAAAATTAAAGGGAGCAGTGTCCTTACTGCAGGACGAGGCATACCAACGGCAGCTCACTGTGAGAGAAGGCACGCAGGTCGACTGCTTGACATAGGACTTCTTTAAGGTGGCCTTCCAAGAAAAGATCCACAATATTTTCCATGTTTCGATGCTTCGACGGTATAGATCTAATCCTTCTCATGTGATTAGTCCGTCAGAAATTGATATTCAATCTAATTTGACCTATGAGGAAGAACCGATTTGTATTTTGGCTCACGAAGTGAAAGAGTTGCGTAATAAGAAAATCTCGTTAGTGAAAGTATTGTGGCATAAGCACGGGATCGAGGAAGCAACTTGGGAGCTTGAGGATTCAATGAAAGAACGTTATTCTAACCTATTCACCAGTAAGATTTTCGAGGACGAAAATCCTTAAGGGGGGAGAGTTTTAACAGCCCGATTTTGACCTCAGTCGGAACAGTGGTTTTGGGACCATGAATCCGAGTCGGGATAATATTTAAATATTATTTTCTATGCTTATTATGTGTGAATTGGTGTGTGTGAAAATTTTGTATTAAAATTTGATTGTTTTGGTGCTTAATCGTGAAAAAGGGCTTAATCGCATAAAAAGAAAATTTGGTGGTTGAATGTGTAAGTACTAAATTGAAGGTGGCTTCTTAAATTGAGGTATTAATAGTGCAATTTAGCCAAAAATCAAGCTTAGTGCCGGTCATCATTTGCATGTAATAGTGATTGGAATTTTTTTATTATGTTTTTTTATTAATGTATTAATTAAATTTGATAAAATAATATATTAGATAAAAGATGAATAAAGTGTTCATCTTTTTCATGCTATGATCGAAACTTAAAAGAAAAAGAAAGGAAGAACACATCACAGGGTTCGACTTTGAGTGAGCTTGATTAAGGTAAGAGTTTAGCTCGGTTTTTGATAATTTTTACATTTTTTAGATCGTTGCTATGTGATTTAGGTAGCCCATGCTTGAATTTTTGAGTTGGTTGTGTATTTTTTGAATTGCCATTGAAGAAAGCTTGTTGTTTTTGTAGTTTGATGATGAAATATTGATTATATGTGATAGATTAACAAGTTTTGTTCTTGAACTTTTGATGAAATTGAGTGATTTGGATTAAATTGCAAAAATAAATTTTAGAGGGACTAAAATGTAAAATAAATGAATTTTATGGACTTATATGAACACTATGAAAATTCGGCTAAACATGAGTACCTTGAAATTTTGAGTATTTTGTGTTTTGTGCAATAGGGACTAAATTGTAAAAATTGTAAATGTTAAGGGTAAAATTGTAATTTGCCCGATTATGTGTTTTTGGACTAAATTGAATGAGAAAAATGTTGAATGAGCTTAATTTGAAATTATTTAGATCAAGAACAAAAAGAATCGGGATTGGATCGGGGAAAAGCGAAGTTGAACGAATAGCTGGGAAACCTAATCCGTCGATTTTCGAGGTAAGTTTTTAAGAAATTGGGTTGCATTGACTTTATTTATAATGATGTAAATAAATTTAAATGGAAGGAAATATTTATATGAGAGATTTTCGAATGTGGTATTAGTTTATGAAATGAATTAGTTGATTCAAAAATGAACATATATGGTTGGAGTTAAGTTCATATGTATATAGTAAGAAACAAGTTTGAAAGATGCACTAATGTGCAAATTTACCTTCCGAGCACTAAGTGTGTGAAATAGAATAATGAGCACTAAGTGTGCGAATCTAATTTCCGAGCACTAAGTGTGCGAAATCGGACAAGGAGCACTAAGTGTGCGATTAAATTTTATATCTTGGGTTGAACTTTGGGAAAGTTGATATTATGAGATGATAGTAGTTGAAATGAAATAAGAGTGACAAATTAGTTTGGATGGAATGTACAATAAATTTTATAGTTCAAATGATATAGGTTGACATGGAGTAATATTTACAAAAATCTCATTGATTTTTTTTACATGAATTTTGTATATTGTATTCGGCCATGTGGAAGTTTGTATAAAGGGTTTATTTGACTAGTTTTAAATCTTGAATATGTGATTTATATGGGTTTGAAGTGCAAGTATATGTTCGGTATGTAATATATAGATATATATGCATGTGAAACGTATTACCTAAAGCTTGGAAGTTCGGCCTTTTGGTTGTAAGATGAAAAAGTTTTCAAAAGATGATATGAACTAAAGTCATGGTTATAACCTTGGTTGTAATTAAATTATTTTTGACCTTACTAGTATAGTATTATAATGCATTGTTTTTGTGAAATTGCTTATAACTTACTAAGCTAAAATAGCTTACTGTGTGTATTTATTTGTATGGTTTTATAGATTCTGAAGTCTAGTTACGAGCTCGGGTATCATCGTCAAAGTCCATCACACTATCAACTAACTTTGGTATATAATTTTAGTTGAGTTTTTGAAACTATGGCATGTATAAACTAGCTTGTCTTTTGGGTTCGTTTTGAAATTGTAAAAAGTAAGCAATGCGAAAATGGCTTGAAATTATAATTATGTTTATGCATTTTCAGTTGTGATATGTTTGATATATATATATGTTTTGGCATGAAGTAATTAAATATAGCTTATGATTAATTCATTTGTAAAGCTCGATATATGTGGTTGTTGAATATGTTTGGGTTATGGATTGATAAAGACTTACTATTGAGGTGTATAAATTGAAACACGAATCAATTTGGAGATTGTTTATATTGAAACTATGTATTCGGACAGGTGATGAAATATAGGTAATGGTTATAAGTTATTTATGATTCAACAATGGTGTTTAAATCATGTCATTAAGTGTTTAGTATATGTTAATGGCTAAGTTGTGGTATTTTGGTCTTATGTGAATTTCGATCATGATGATAGCTTATTTTGAAAGTAAAATTTCCAATGTGCTCATGCTTGATGTTTGATTATATGGCTTGATTTATTTGAGCTAAAATTATAGTTGTGAAACTCGATCATGGTGTATGCAAAATGTGGCAAATAAACTTTCATAATTAGTATGAATGAAATTATAGGTTATGTACTTGGGTTGGCATATTCGGACATGATATACATATGTGCATGTGTAAAGAGTTTAAATTTATGTGATTTGGATAATGGGAGATATGTTTGGTCTTGTTGATTCGACTATGTTCTTATAAGAGAAGTGATCTATATTATGATTGAATGTTCTGCAATTGATATAGAAATTGGTATACTTTTTGCTAATAGGAATTGAATATATATATGCTTCATGTTCGGTTTTGGTAATTGGTGACTTGTTTAAGTAAAGTCATTATAAATATGAGTATATTCGGCTAATGGAATTTTAAAATGACCAAATGAATAGTGACTTTTACTAATTGTTGAAACAAGTTTATGTACATATATGGATTTGATTGAATAGATTTAAGTTAAATGCATCAGCTAAGGGTTAAGGAGGCGGATGTGTACAAGACTGCGTTCAGGACTCGTTATGGGCATTACGAGTTTCTAGTCATGCCATTTGGGTTAATGAATGCACCAGTTGCTTTCATGGATATGATGAACCGGGTATTCTAACCCTATTTGGACCGGTTCATAGTGGTGTTTATAGATGACATCCTGGTGTATTCAAGAACCGAGGAGGATCATGATTCACATCTTCAGATTGTATTTCAAATACTGAGGGAAAAGCAGCTTTACGCTAAGTTCAGCAAGCGCGAATTCTGGTTGCGAGAAGTGACATTCCTGGGTCACGTGGTGTCTGCTGAGGGGATTAGGGTTGATCCTCGAAAAATTGAAGCCGTATTGGATTGGAAACCACCAAAGACTGTATCGGAGATTCGAAGCTTTCTGGGTCTGGTTGGGTATTACAGACGTTTCGTGGAGGGGTTTTCGCTGATTGCTGCACCTCTAACTAAGTTACTGCGTAAAGGTGTACCTTTCAACCTGGGTGATAAGCGACAAGAGAGTTTTGGCGAAGAAGGTTACATTGAAGCCCGGTGTTGATCTGACCAAAGTGCAGGAAGGAATTCATTGTTTATTGTAATGCGTCGCACATTGGATTGGGATGTGTGTTGATGCAAGAGGGTAAGGTGGTTGCTTATGCGTCTCACCAGCTTAAGCCTCATGAGACTAATTACCCCACTTACAACTTGGAGTTAGCTGCAATGGTATTCACATTGAAGATTTGGAGGCATTATTTATACGGTGAAAATTCTATCATTTACACAGACCATAAAAGCCTCAAGTATCTCCTTACTCAAAAGGAGTTGAACCTCAGGCAACGAAGATGGATAGAGTTTCTTAAGGATTATGATTGCTCGATTGAATACCATTCGGTTAAAGCTAACGTAGTAGCGGATGCACTGAGCCGTAAGGTTGTATCTGATTTGAGAGTAATGATTGCTGAATTCCAAGTGAGATTGACCTGGATTGATCAAATTAAGGAGAAGAAGTTGTTGGATGAATCGTTGGTCCCTCGTTTCCAACTGGTTGAGAAGGGGGAGACTGCGGATTTTAGGCTGAATAGTGAGAGAGTACTATGCTTTCGTAGGAGAGTCTATGTACCGAGGGATTCTGAGTTAAGGCAGTCTATACTGCGAGAGGCGCATAGTAGTCTATATGCTATGCATCCTGGCTAAAACAAGTTATATCGAGGTCTGCGTGAACTGTACTGGTGGCCAGGGCTTAAGCGCGAGGCTACTGATTTCGTGGGTAATTGTCTAACATGCCAGCAAGTTAAGGCTAAACATCAACTACCTTTTGGATTACTTCAACCCGTTAAGATTCCACTCTGGAAGTGGGAGAGGGTAACCATGGACTTTGTTAGTGGGCTACCATTGACGCCTATTAAGAAGGATTAGGTATGGGTTATTGTTGACCGACTGACTAAATCTGCCCACTTCATACCGGTCCACACTGATTATTTGTTGCAGAAGTTGGCTAAGTTATACGTGGCTGAGATTGTAAGACTGGATGGGGTACCATTGTCTATAATTTAAGACAGGGATCCAAGATTCACATCTCGATTCTGGAAGAAGTTACACGAGGCATTGGGTACAAGATTGGAGTTTAGTACTGCATTTCACCCTCAGACAGATGGACAGTCGGAGAGGGTGATTCAGATATTGGAGGACATGCTAAGAACCTGTGTAATTGATTTCAAAGGCAGTTGGGAAGACTACTTGCCATTAGCAGAGTTTGCATATAACAATAGCTATCAAGCCAGTATTCAGATGGCACCGTATGAGGCATTATATGGTCGCAGGTGTCGCACCCCTACTTGTTGGACAGAACTTGGTGAGTGGCGAGTTTTAGGGCCAGAGTTCGTTTCTGAAACCTGGGAAAAAGTAAAGTTGATTCGGGATTGGTTAAAGGAAGCATCAGATAGGCAGAAGTCATATGCAGATTTAAAGCGTAAAGAGATAGAGTACTTTGTGGGAGATTATGTCTTCTTGAAGGTCTCACCACGGAAGAAGATTCTGAGATTTGGACGAAAAGGCAAATTGAGCCCTAGATTCATCGGACCTTACCGGATATTAAAGTGTGTAGGACTGGTCGCCTATCAGCTTGAGCTGCCTCCTGAGTTAAACCAGATACATGATGTGTTTTACGTCTCCATGCTGAGGCGATATCGCTCTAATCCCTCACATATAGTGCCAGTGGAGGAGATCGAGGTTAGACCTGATCTGACTTTTAAGAAAGAACCGATGCAGATACTGGAACATGACCTTCAGGTATTAAAGAGGAAATCTATTCATTGGTCAAGGTGCTTTGGCATAATCACGGTTCAGAGGAAGCCAAGTGGGAGCCTGAGGAGGCGATGCCACAACAATACCCTCACCTATTCTGACCAGGTAAATTTCGAGGTCAAAATTTCTTTAAGGGGGTAGAGTTGTAACGTCCCAAAAATGTAGGGCTTGTAAATTTGTTTTTTTTGGCTTAAATTCCATGTGTGCTTGAATGGCTAAGTATTTGAGTGTATTTGAGGGTCCTTAAGAAGCCTAGGTTCGAGTCTGGGCCTTGGAAAAATTTTAATTTTTGCTCTTAAGTGAAACTGGCTGTTAGCAGTTAGGACTTATGTTTAAATATGTGTGTTTCTATGTCACAAATGAGCTTGTGGCTTGATGGCTATGGCGCCACTAAGGTGGCAAGGGAATTGGGGTTCGAATCCTATGGCATGCAAATAGGAGGCTTTTATTTTATGACTTGGTGGTGTGAGAGGTAGAGTTTGAATCAAACTCTACAGAGGAGGTTGGAGACTTGGTCAACAATTTCGAATGGGAGGTTGGGAGCAATTCAAGGAGGAATTGGTGGAGTGTTTGAAGGAGTTGGGATTTCAGGGGAATCTTGGCCGGTTGAGAGAGGATGAATAAGGGGAATTTCGACTAGAGGGGTGTCATTTGAGCATTTTGGCAGCTTTGTGTGAGGAGAAAAACCGAAAACCCTGTCTACAAATTTCAGGAATTTTCTTTTGTGACATCTCGTGCAACCTTTTACCATTCGGGTCTTTTTTTTCCTTCCATCTTTATTCAAAATTGCTGCCCAAATCCATTTCTTTTCTCTTTGATCTTCTTCTATTAACCGAATCTATTAAGGCCTAAGCACCTTCTTCTCTTCGTACCTAATCGTTTCTGAATCTCTTCGATTGATTGGTAAGTGGTGACTTTAGTCGAATCTTGGTTGGCTTCTTTCTCCTTACTCGGTTTTGTTTCTTTTGGGCTGAAAGGCTTTTCCCCCTAGTTTCCGTGGAGATATGTATTGCTAACACGTTCTGTTTTTTCGAATGTTGCTACTCGTTTTCCTTAACCAAGGGGTAGGTCGATTACTTTTCCACTGCAAGAGATCTTTCGTTTCGTGGTAAGTAACGTTAGTTTGATTAAAGCGTTTCAATATTATGGATTAACAAGGGTTGTGACTAATTAATGGGGCAGTTGTTATCATAGGTGTCTTAGAAGCGTTTCAAACTACAACTCGTAACAGGTGTGTAATCGTACACCAATACTGTTTCTGTAAAAGTGATGAATGAAGGTGTGTATTCACACCCTTGATTAATTGTGAATCGGCAAAAGCTGAAAAGCCGAAACTTCGGCATCTGAGGGCTCTCAAGCGTGCAAATGCTCGTAGGGATAAACAAAGCCACAATCGTTGGCGATAGACCATTGAGGCTGCCACGAACATTCTCGTGGGCTTAGGTCGTAATGGGCCTCGTTGGGTCGAGATGGGCCTAATTGGGCTCATGGGCCCCACATGGGTAAAATTCACGATAGTGACAGATAATGGATTGGGCTGCAAAGTTTGCATAGCCGTGACCAAAATTAGGCTGAATAGGCCACACGAGCGTGTGGGCTACTTGGGCCGAAAATTGGGCTTTGGGCCCAATTACATTGTTTTGACCAAAAAGGGTATCTGTGTCGCTCGAGGCGACTGTAGGCCTTTGAAAAGGTCGTTATAGGACTAAAATTACCGAAATACCATCGATAAGTAAAATTACTGAAATACCCTCGATGGGTAAAATTACCGAAATAGACTCCAATGGTAAAATTACCGAAATACCTTCTATGGGTGAAATTACTGAAAGACTCTCGAAGGGTAAAATTATCGAACTACCCTCAAGAGTATAATTACCGAAATACCCCTGAGGGGTAAAATTACCGTTTTACCCCCTAACCGATGAAATGACCATTATACCCCTAGTGGTAGGTTAAGTGATGTGTGTATGATACTTATATGACTGGTTTGGATATGACATACTGCATACACGTACTATTTATGACACGACATACTGCATTGGGGTTGGGTTTTTGATTTGGAGGAAGTACTGTACTAGTGGCTCTGCCACGTTTTTACTGCCGTAGTGGCTTCGCCACCTATTCTGATTCTAGTGGCTTGGCCACGTTTACTGTTAGTAGTAGCTTCACTGCGTTACTTTTAGCAGCTATGTTGTGATATTGGTATGCTGGCTGGGTGGGTCGACTTAGTCCCCACATGGTGTGTTGGTTGGTACGGGTGGTGTGTTGGCTGGATTGGGTTGGGTTGCATCTCTATTTTGCACTGTTAGGATTTTGGGCTTACACCCACTCTGTTACTGTATAGGGCTAAAGCCCAGACTGATCTGTTACTGAATAGGGCGTGGGCCTAGACTATTACTGCATGATAGGGGATTACACATTGAGTTCTCGTAACTCACCCTTTTCTTTTAACTATACAGGTAATCCCCAGCCATAGAGGATTTGGAGTTGCGAGGGACTCGGAGGTGGCCACACGTTCGCAAGTATTTTGATTTAAACCTAGTTTTCTTTAAGTTATTTATTTTGGGGGAGATATTTTTGTAATAAGGCCATTTGAGGTTTTTAACTTTTATTTGGTTTAACTTTTTACTTAACCTGTTAGATTAGAAAACACGGGTTTTCAAAATAATAACTGTTTCCAAAGAAAATCACGCATTTTCAAAATTTAAAGTTTACATTTGGAAAAGCTTCCGCGATATTTAATCCTAATTAATAAACTTGTAATAAATGATATAACCAATAAGGGAATAACAAGTTTTGATTTTATAACGCCAACGTTTTCAAAAAGATTTAAAACTTTAGTTACGAATTTGCATCAACAGGACCGATTTTTAAATCAGCACTCCAATGTGACACGTCAGATCCGGTCGTAACGTCAGGCTGGGTTTGGGGTGTTACAGCTTCGTTGAATGGTCTGGGTGTGTTTTGACGCAGGAAGGCAAAGTTATAGCTTATGCCTCGAGACAATTAAAACAGCATGAAAAGAATTATTCGACGCACGATCTTGAGTTAGCTGCGATTGTGTTTGCTTTGAAGATTTGGCATCACAATCTCTTCGGTGAAAAATGCCATGTGTTTTCGGATAATAAAAGTTTGAAATATTTGATTACTCAGAAAGATCTGAATCTGCAACAGAGAAGATGGTTAGAATTATTGAAAGATTACGAGCTTGTGATAGATTATCATCCGGGTAAAGTGAATGTTGTTGCTGATGCATTGAGTCAAAAATCTTTGTTTGCATTATGTGTGATGAATGCTCATTTAGACTTGTCTGATGATAGTTTTGCTTTGGCTGAATTGAAAGTGAAACAGTTATTTTTACAGCAAAAATATGATGCTCAGAAAGTTGACAATGAAATGCTAGCGAAATGAGCTTAGTGTGATTTGAATTTCGATTCTGAATTTCGGTTGACGTTAATAATTGCTTGAGATTTCGAGACCAGATTTGTGTTCCGAGGAATACAGAGTTGATTTAGTCGATATTGGAAGAAGCACATAGTAGTCACCTATCTGTTCATCCAGGAAGTACAAAGATGTACCATGATTTGAAGCAACATTATTGGTGGTCTGGTATGAAACGGGATATTTCAGAATATATTTTGAAATGTTTAGTCTGCCAGCAAGTTAAAGCTGAACACCAAGTGTCATCTAGTTTGTTACAATCGATAATGATTCCTGAGTGGAAATAGGATAGAGTGACGATGGATTTTATTTCAAGGTTGCCTTTGACTCCGAGAAAGAAAGATGCAATTTGGGTCGTAGTTGATAGATTGACGAAATTAGCCCATCTTATTCCGGTACGAACTGATTACTCACTTGATAAATTAACTGAGCTTTATATTTCTGATATTGTGAGATTGCACGAGGTACCACTATCTATTATGTCTGACAGAGATCTGAGATTTACTTCACGATTCTGGAAGAAATTGTAAGAGGCTTTAGGTACTAAATTGTATTTTGGTATAGCTTTTCACCCGCAGACGAATGGTCAATCCGAGCGGATCATTTAGATACTCGAGGATATGTTGAGATTTTGCATTCTTGAGTTTGATGGTACGTGGGAGCAATATTTGCCATTGATTAAGTTTGCGTACAATAATCGTTTTCAGTCGAGCATCCAAATGGCACCTTGTGAGGCATTGTATGGACACAAATGTCGAACACTTCTGTATTGGACCGAGCTAAGTGAAAGTGATTCGTGATAGTCTAAAAGCTACCTTAGATCAATAAAAATCTTATGCAGACTTGAAACGAAAATATATTGAGTTTGAGATCGGTGATAAAGTGTTCTTGAAAGTGTCTCCATGGAAGAAAATACTTCGTTTTGGCAGAAAAGGCAAATTGAGTCCGAGGTTCATCGGGCCGTATGAAATTATTGAACGCATTGGACTGTTGCATACAGATTGTTGCTACCACCTGAGCTAGAAAAAATTCATAATGTATTTCACGTATCAATGCTTCATCAATACAGATTTGACCCATCACATGTGATTTCTCCGTCTAAAATTGATATCCGATCTGGTATGACTTACGAGGAAGAACTGATCCAGATTTTAGATCGTGAAGTGAAAGAATTGCGAAATAAGAAAATTTCTTTAGTAAAAGTCTAATGGCATCGACATGGGGTTGAAGAAGCTACGTGAGAGCCCGAAGATGCTATAAGAGAACGTTACCCAAACCTATTCACCGATAAAATTTTCGGGGACGAAAATCCCTAAGAGGGGAGAATTGTAGCAGTTCGGTTTAGACCCTAGTTGGAATAGTGGTTTCGAGACCAAAAATTCGAGTCAGAAAAGTATGTTAATATTATTTTCTGTGTTTACAATAGGTTATTAAGCATCTGTGAAAGTTTCATAAATTAATTTTATTGTTTGTGTGCTTAATTTGAGAAAATGACTAAATTGCATAAAATGTAAAATTTACATGCCATGTGTTAAAAGTACCCATGTGTCATGTCTTTATAATGTAGTGACCTTATGAAGTAATTAAGCTATTATATAAGTAAGTGGATGATAATGGACATTAATGGCCTTGTATATATATGTTTTATATGTTAATAATAAAGGCTAATAGTAAAAGAATAATAAATGTTAATGAAATGAAACATAAAGTAAAAACATGGCTAATATGTTCATCTTTAGCCGAAATTATCAATAAAAGAAAAGAAAAAGAACAAGTTAGGGTTTGACACATTTTTGGGTTGGATTGAGGTATATTTTGACTCGACTTTTGATAATTTTTACATTTTTGTAATCGTTGCTTCGAATGCTTCAAAACCCATGTCTTAATTTTGTAAATTGATGATGTTTTTGAAATGTTCCATTGATGAATTCATGAGGTTTGTGATGTTTGAGGATGAAATATGAAAGATATATGATAGATTAAAATAGTTTGTCTTTGAATTTTTGGTGAATTTGAGTAATTTGGATTAAATGGAGAAAATAATATATTAAAGGACTAAAATGTGAAATAAATGAAAAATATGGGTTGCTAGGGACCTATAGAGAATTTAGCTAAGCATGGGTTATATGAAATTATGTGTATTTTGTGATTTTGTGAAACAGGGACTAAAATGTCATAATATGAAAATGTGAGGGCTAAATTGTAAATTGCCCTAAATATGTGTTTTTGGATTGAATTGAAGGACTTGGTGAATAAAAACAAATAAATTTGAATAGTTATAGATCAAGAACCAAAGAAAAAGGATTTACAGTGAGGAAAATCAAAAGTGATCGAGTAGTCGAATCCGTTCGTTTATTCCGAATCCGAGGTAAGTCTATATACAAATAAATGTATTCAAGTTAAATTATACATGTTCATTTAATATTGAACTGTGACGAATGGCTTTGGATGAGATACGAGTGAAATCCGAGAAAGTATCAATAATGTGTTAATATTTGAAAAGTCCTGTACGAACCTAGGAATAGATAGGATTTTATATGTCATAACATAGGTTTCTGATATGTGATATCGTGTAAGACCACGTCTGTGACGTTGGCATCGATATGAGATTTACGTGTAAGACCATGTGTGGGACATTGGTATCGTATTTGATTCGTGTAAGGCCCTATCTGGGACAGTGGCATCGATATTTGGTTACATGTAAGACCAAGTCTAGGACGTTGGCATTGTACAATTATTCCGAGTATTTTGAGCATCTTATTTGATTCCGAATGGTTCAACGGGTAAATCCGAGAAATGAAAGATTATGTGAAATGCATAACCGTTTCAGGTACGTTTGATGTGTATGCTTTGTTTAAGCATGAAAGGTAAGTATTTATGAATTTTCAATAAAGAAATATATGTATAGATTCATTGAGACAAAATGTGATATATGCATGATAGTGTTAAGAGCAAAAGAGATACTTTGAGATATGAATTGTTGTTAAGAAATGGCTAAACAAATGAACCAAAGAAGAGTTATGGATTTGAAATTGAGTAACATTAATGATCATATATTTGATATAAATATGAGTGTTATATGTTAAGTTTATTTGTATATGGCTTACTAAGCTTTTGAAAGCTTACTTTGTGTGTGTTTCCGTTGTTTTATAGATCGTGAAAGCTACGGAAGGCTCGGGGATCGTCACAGATCGTTACCACACTATCAATCTCTATTTTGGTATCTTTTGAATGTGTACATATTTAAGATGGCATGTATAGTCTAGTTGAAATGGTTGATATTTTGAGTTGTATATATAAGCTATGTGATATAGCTTGTAAATGAATGTGCATATGGCAATATTTGATCTATGTTTTATGATGCAAAGTTGGCTTATTATAGATGAAAAGATGTCATTATGTATTGGTAAATTTGTGGATGGATTATACTTAGAAGTGCTTGTGATTTGATTGAGCTAAATGGTACATAAGTTGGTGTGTTTGATATGCTCTTGAATGATTAGAAAAGATAGTCATTTGGTATATTTTGGTTGCTTTTGATGCTTGGAATAATGCTTAACTATGCTTGTAGGTATAACACAAAGTGTGGGTGGCAAATTGCCCTTGCAAATGGCCTATAATTTCCCACATGGTTGAGCACACTGGCGTGTGGCTCCACCGTGTCCCTCGTGGTTGCATTTCAAAACAACTCAGTTTTGACCACGGGCTGGATACACGAGAGTGTGACTGGCCATGTGGTACAAGTCAGTGTCGAACATGGGTGAGGCACACGGGCGTGTCTCAGGCCGTGTGGACAAGTCAGTATGTATGCCTTGTTTTGCCACGGCTTAGACATGCGGGCGTGTCTGAGGTCGTGTGAGGCACATGGCCTGCCTACACGGGCGTGTGACCTCTGTAGCTTTGAAAAATGTTTAATTTTTAGAAATTTTCATATGTGTTCGGTTTAGTCCCAACCCCTTTCTAATGCATGTTTATGGTCTCTTAGACCTATTTAAGGGACACTTTGGTTTGAATTGTAAAATTATGATGTGAAATGTCTGAAAAGGATCCGATTTGTCTGGTAATGCCTTTAACCCTAGACCGGCGATGGTTACAGGTTAGGGGTGTTACAGACCTAACCAACATTATGTCAAACTAAGGTAGCTAACATGCTTTGGTGAAAATAAGTAAGCATAGTATTTTTCATTTGAACTTACTAAGCATTCTTCATGCTTACATTAGTTGTTTTTTTTCCCTTGTAGATTGCCACCTTGCGAAACTTGTCAAGCCAAATCATCTCAAAGCTCACACTATCATCGAATCGGTAGTAATATGCTTATTTTGAGTTTAAGGTTGTGGTATGTATATAAGGGTCTTTAGTGTGTGCTTTGACATTTTGGAGTGGTTTGCTACTTGGTAAATATGGTGAAGATTAAGTTCAATGTTTGACATAGTATATAATTTATAGATGCATATTTGGTCATGTTGATACTAAGAAAATGAAAAACATGCTTTTGAATGGTTTAGCATGTTAAGGTTTGAAATTGGACTATTTTAACTAGCTAGATTGGTTGATGTATTAAAAGGGTAAGTTAAATGTGGAACATGATACATAACTTGGAATATGTATGTCTAATTCAAGCCAAGACCATTGCATTGATTTACTCCTAGAATGGTAGATGAAGCATGATTGAATAGGTAAATGACATGCTTTGAAAATGTATAGTTGATATAAAAATTCATACGCTAAAGGTTTGAATATTTGGATTGCTGATATTGAATGATTGATTAGGTTGAACTCATATTTGAATTGGGTTGGATTGGAATGGTTAGGTGATTTTGTTGGAATGAAATGGTATAGATTTGTGTTTTTTTTAATGGTATAAGAATGTATGAATCATTTAGATAGTGTTACAAATTGTTGAATGATAACCAAAATGGTGTTTTTGCTAAAAACAGGGGCCTCGTCACAACCACCAACTGCCAATGTCACAATATGATGCCGACAGTGAGTGACGTCGTGACATTGATACATATGAAGTTGTTGTGTGACTTATTGAGTTGGTGATGTCACAACGTTGAAAGTGTGAAGTCGCGACATCGGCTCGAGAATTTTCTAAAGTTACAATTTGGTTCTAATTCAAGCTCAGGTTACCAAAGAGCTTTTTGTAAGCTCGGGTGGGACTCAAGAATGATTGTGTAATATATTATGTAAGTGAGCATTAGTTATTTACATGTTTCAATGATCAAATGGTGTAATATTTAATTTTAAACATCAATATTAATATATATTAATTTTAAAAGAAGTATTTTTATAATTTAAGCAATAACTCAAATCTGATTTGAATAACAAATTCTTATTCAAATCTAAGATGAAATTGTCTTTAAAATCACCATAGTAGTTTTTGTATTATACTCTAAATTACATTTTGATTTTTCTACTGTCTCTATACGTTAGAAAATGAATAAAAAAAGTCACTCTATTAAATTGCATTTAACAATATTGTCACATCCCAAAAATCAGGTGGGAAGAAATTGAGTTGGTGAAATCACGAGTGGTTACATCTGGCTTTTGAGTTAAAATTGTGAAAATTATGTCAAGGGAATTAATTTTGTTCAATGGATAAGTGTTGTGTTTGTGTATGAGAGGTTATGGATTTGAATCCTTTTCATTGAATTTTTGTTATTTTTGCCTAAACCTCTATCTTTGAACATCTTGTTTATAAATTATTTCCACTCGATTATTGATAATAATGAGCTTACTAGTCCAGTGGTAAGACTTCAGCTTACCTAGAGGTCATGTGTTTGAATACTTGTGTGTAAAATGCAAATTATTTTTGTTTTAAACTCTGAGGGAATTTGTTAAGTGGTTAGTTATCAGATTAGTGGAGGTTGATAGGAGTCAGTGGGTAGTATTAATAATAATAATAAATGGAGGGATTATCTCCGAATTATGCTTCCACTCCCCTATTCTTTCGTTTCAGATTTCCATTTTTTCCCTTTCCATCTTTGAGTTTTTTTTTCTTTTTACGATAATTTCTTAGAGTTACCGAGAATGCTTATGGTCATCTCTTCTCTGTCGTTTTTCCCTTTTTGGTTCTGATTTTGCTTTCTTTTTTGTCACTTCTTCTTCTGTCGCCAGTGATAACTTTAGTTTTTACTATTGTATTGTTGTCATTTGGATGTTTTTGCCAAGATAATCGTTTCTTTTGGGTACTATTGTAGTTGTGTGAATATGAGTGTGAAGATGGGGTATTCTTATTTAGGTAAGTGATTTCGCATTCTTTTGTTAATAGTGTCATTGTTGCTCTCTTCTATTTCAAGAAAGGTATGTGAGTAATTGTTGTTTTGGTTTTTGATAGAAGAAGAATGTAAAGTGTGCAGCAGTTCTCTAGCAATTTAATTACGAGTTGGAGCTACTATTGGTGCGAGGGTAAGTAATTTTTTTTTGATAAAAAACAACCTAACGGTCACATTCAATTGATTGCATCTTTCAAAATTAACTCATAGATCTCCATCAGATAATCCATATTAAAATCCATGTTACAATTATTATCCTTAACCAACTTACAAAGTTGGTCTGCTATTCTGTTACAGCATCTAGGGGCCCAACTAAAGTTGAAAAATGAAAAAATTCGGTCTGCTTAAACATAAGCCGTATACAATGGCCCATTGCAGTCAAGTCAATGTTCCTTTTATTGAAGCGGTTAACCAAGCTGGCGCAGTCAGATTCAAAGTCCACTTTGTCCCAACCTTTCATCCGCGCATAATTAATGCTTTCCTCTATGGCTTTTATCTCCGCCCACTCAGCGTTCATATCTTTGTTCAACGTTCCATTCGTCCCCCGAGCACAAACCCATTGGTGTCGCTAGCCACCAAAGCAAAGCACATTTGTTTGCCAAAAATCGCGGCATCGAAGTTAATTTTTACCACTCCCGGTACAGGCTTCTTCCACCCTTTTTCCACTTTCATTCTCGGCAACATCAATGCCTCCACCAAGTTAAATATCCGAAAATCATGGCTTAAACACGATGCTCTCTCCCAGGTGACTTTGGCGTCTTCCTCAGCCCCCCGAAAAATGCGATTATTCCTACTGTTCCAAATGTTCTAGAGAACTGTGATGAAATCAATGGCAGCCATTTTGTCCAGCACATGTACCACCTCTTCAATCCAATCAATGCAGCGAGTGAACTTACCATCGAGTAGTCTGTTGTTGAAACCCCCGTATTCCAACACCGCCCTCACCTTTGGATAGTCCTTCATAGCATGAATGAGAGTTTCCCTATCGTTCCCGCATCTCAGACATGTACTGTTGAAGCCGCTGCGAATGCTCGCAATCTTGTCGTACGTGGTCAAAATTTTGTGACCCAATCTCTAGCAGAAAATATGAATTTTGGAAAGAGTTTTCAGCTTCCATGTAATCCTCTAGAAAATCCTGTGTGGGCCGTACCTGACCTGCTTGAGGATCAGCCACGAGTATGCAGGCTTAGAGGAGAAAAACCCATTAGGGTTGTGGAACTAGATGTGTTGGTCGTTATGGCTATTATGAAGAATAGGCAATTTACATATTTGGTCCCTCATACTTTCACCATAAAGCTCTAATATCCTGTTCTCTTTCCATTCACCCTTGTTCTCATTAATCAACTCCGACAGGTGCGAGGGTAAGTAATTATTCGCTATGATAAGAGATGGTTTTTTAGTAATTAAGTTCATTTGGCGATAATTATATCATATTAGTGAGTTAGGTTTGGTAAAATTGTGCTAATTAGTCTGTTCTTAATGACAATTTTAGGATATGGAATTGCGAGTGTTGATTCGGCATGAAAACTAATCAGGTGTGTAACGAAAAACTCGAAAAATAGCGAACAATGAAAAGTCAAAAATAATTCTGTTGACGTCACACGGACATGTGCCAAACCGTGTATACCACATGGGCTGGGTTAATTGGGCCATATGGGCCGCACGGGCATGTGTGAGGCTGTGTGGACCACATTGGCGTGTGGACCACATGGGAATGTGTGAGGCTATGTGGACCATACGGGCTGGCCAGTTGGGCCTTGTGGGTCACACGGACATGTGGATCCATTTTCTGAAAATTTCTATCTAGGCCCGTTTTGACCCATAATACGTATTTAGACTCTCCGTAGGGTCCATACTGCAAAAATAAGGTGTGAAAACATGATATCTATTAATATGCTACCCTAGGTAATATTATTAAGGTATGTGAATTAAGTATGCATGATCTAACTATTATTAATTCTGATGGCATGTATCTCTACTGCTATGTTGGTTTATGAGCAAATGATTTCTGAATATGTTATTTTGTATTTTTATAAAGTTGTTATATGACCGTGCATGTGACGTTATGGTGAAACTAATTTGATTCTGTTAGGTTATGATATATATGTCTGCAAAGCATGTAATCACATGCTTACTAGTTTTTGTTAAAGATATGAATGCATGTTTAACATTCTTATCATTCGGTTTCTGTATTTGCATGCCATGTCACATTGTATGGGGTTGGGATAATATGATATGGAGGAAGTTCTGGCTGTTTAATGATCTGCTCTATCTGGTGGTTTAACCACATTCTACTGTTATGGTAGCTTGGCTGCAATATAATGGCTCGACCACATATATATGATCTGGTAGTTTTAACTGCAACTCTGGTGGCAATGTCCACAATTATCTGTAAGTTTGATTTGGTTTGACGAGTTCTGGGGAACTCTATTTTGGTGTGTAGCGGAATTGGGTAGGAAGTTTTCTGAAAAATCTGTATTATGATTTCTGAAAAACATCGCATTGACATAATCATGCATTCTCAGTTTTGCTCAATTGCTCGTGATGAATTTTTTTGTGATACTCTTATTTGTATATTGTGATATGTGTGTTCTGTGTTTGAGTTTCGTTTTACACTGGGCTCTATAGCTCACCCTTTTTTTTTATTTCTGACTTTTTAGGTAATTAGTAAGTTTAGAATCGAACAGCGTTGGGGAGCTCGAACTATTTTTCGGTTAATTAAAATAAGGTGGTTTTCGTAATTAACTATTTCGAGATTGTAATTCTATTTTTAGCTAAGTTTTGGTTTGTGTTTCGTTCGTCGACTTTTGGTATTTTAACATTAAACTGCGAAATCATTCAAGTATAACAAATTAAAACTCGATTTTCAACTAAAACTCTGGAAGTTTTCCGTAGCAAAATTAAGTAATCTGTATAAGTTTTTTTCTGTAAATAACAAATAGTTTAAAACGAGTGTTTGCTTTTGAACAGAAAACGATTTGTCGGAACTAATACTTTTAAAATACGAGATTTCCGAATCAAATTTTGGGTTAAAAATAGTTGTTTCCTAACATAAGTTTTTTTTTTTAAAACATTTGTTAGAGTTGTACCAAAATTTATGTTTTCGAAACGTACACTGAGTTTGATTGAATCAAAATTTTTTTTGTTAAAATAAATTAATGTAATTGTTTAGGATCTAGTGCTTACGTTTAGGCGTGATTTAGGGTGTTATAAACATTATTTTATGCAAGGATTATGTTGCTGTTTACATTCATTTTTCAATAGAGAACAACATATTATATACTTTTACCAACTTTTTCCAACCAAATTGGAATAAAGCATGGTCAAAATCGATGAAAAGTGCTGCTTGATTACAATGCAATAAAGCACAATATTTTGAAAACGAAAATTAAAAATAGTCGTGAAAATTGACTTTGGGAAAGTTTATGTTCATAAGAGTTTTTAAAAGCTTGGTTTCGTAATCCTTTATCACAAATTGAAAAGAAAAAGTAACAATTTATCACAAAACTTCAATAAAATAATCAAACAAAACTTTTTAAATTGTAATTAGTTTACGAATTTGTCGTATAAGAAAGTCCAAAAATTGTTTTTGAATGCTGTTTTGATAGTGATAGGTATTGTGGATCAAACATGGAATAAGATATAATTATTTTAAGAATTAATTATTATTGGTCAATTTTTATTTTGAAATCTTAAGGCCATCAAGTACATAAATGTTTGAAAGGTCCCATGAAGTATATTTAATCACTCTCTCTTTTTATTAAAATGGAAGACCAATGTAAATATAGTTTTATATTTATTTTAAAAAAATTAAAAGGTAGACCGTTTAAATTGTGTTAAATTCTTGGTTAAATGTTTAAATTAGAGTTAAATTTCTTAAAGAAGGGCTAAATCTTTGGGAATGTTGAAACAAAAGTTAAATATTTTTAAAAGTAATAAAATAATCAAATAAAATGTTTAATTATTATCCGTCATGTATCAAATTATGTTTTTGTTTTATTTATGTTTTATTCAACAATCATGTTATGTTAACATTCATCTATTTTTGTACTATAAACTTAATATTTATTTAAATATATTTATCAATTGACATGAGTATTGTAGCTAATGCAGGGACGTGGATTTAAGTGTGTTGAAGTTTATTTCCTCTAATTTATGAGTTGGGGAAGGGTTATAGGTAATTCTAGACATTGTATCAAAAAATATTTATATGATTAGAACCTATAATTAGATTATTCAAAGAAAATATTAACTTGTATTTAAATACAAAACTCTTGAAGGGTTTAACGTCAATTTAAATATTTAGCATAAATTGTTAATCTATTGTCACCAAACGTTGAAGCGAGTGCTTCCAAATGTAGTTGCAATTGTTTCAAAGTGTTTGGTGTAATATTTAAAAATGTGAATAAAAAGTTGAGGCATTATAGAATATATAAGAAATTAAATATGACATAGTTTGTTCGAATTCAACTAAACCTTTTTTTCTTTTAAGAACAAAACAAAAATCAATACTTTTTTTAAAGAGGGAATGATCTTTCCTTGAGAGGAATCAATTACTTAGTACATAATTTGGGTTGACTTGTAAGCTATGTGTCTTAAATGTTGAGCCGAGTCTCGGTAAATTTTGTCAAGTCAAACTCTATTGTTAAATATCTATACTTATTATAATAAAACAGTAATGTAATACACATTAACAATAAATTATATTAAATTACTTTATCAATGAATAAAATAATAAAATATTTAACAACTTATAAATAAATACCCATAAATTTATTCAATTATAATTATAATTAACTATAGCTAATGTGGTGACTGATTTACTAAGCCAGAAAACTTTGTTTTGCTCTAAAAGCTATGAACACTCACATGACTTGACAATGTGACGATCATATTTATAGTTAGTTGAATTGTGCACCTTTTGAGATTGTCAAATTACACGATAGTTTCGACCAAGACCCGAGATTTACGTCCAGATTTTGAGATAAATTACATGAATTTCTAGGCACGGAACTGAATTTCAGTACAACGTTTCATCCTCAAACTAACAAACAATCAGAATGGGTGATTCAGATACTAGAAGATGAGTTGCAGTGTTGTACAATTGAATTTGTAAACTACTAAGAGAAATTCTACCATTAACATAGTTTGCATACGATGATAGTTTTCAGTTGAAAACTAAATGGTACTATACGAGGCTTTATGTGGATGTAAATACAAAATTCCTCTGTGTTGATCAAAGTTGAACGATAAGAAACTAACAGGATTGATTTGATATGTGAGACAAAAGAATATGTTTGGTTTATTTGAGATTACTTGAAACCTATCTCAAACCGTCAAAAATCTTATGTTGAGTTGCAAAGAAAAGATTTTGAATTTTAATGTGGTGATAAAGTGTTTCTGAAAATCTCATCTTGGAAGAAAGTTCTACGTTTTAACAGAAAAAGAAAGCTCAATCCAAGATTTATAAGGTTGTATGAGATTTGTAAGAGATTGGTCTTATGCCTTGACCTTTTCTCAGAAAAAATTTCGAGGACAAAATTTCTTAAGGTGAGAAAGTTGTAACAACTCGAAATTTAGTGGTGTCGAAAATGTAGTTTCAGAACCCCATTTTCTGACGATCGAGCTCATAAATATTATTAATTAATATTTATGAGTTTATTATAGTGTTATATTGATTTTGGTCCAACAATTTTATTGAATGGATAGTTAATTAAGGCATAAATGTAACGACCCTAAAGTCAGTGGTGTTGGAAAATGAGGTATCGGGACCTTATTTTTGCAAATCAAGCCCTTAAATATTTTTATTAAATATTTATGGAGTTATTGTATAGGTTAATTGAATTTGAATAAGTAAATTTATCAAACTAGTGATTACTTAATATACAAGGATTAAATTGTAAAAGTGGTAAAAGTTAAATTGCTTTGGATTTTTAAGCAATTGGAGGACCAATTACTATTATGCTGATTGATAGTGGAAGACATTGTACAACCAGTAATGCTATTTAGCTTAATTAAGATTAATAATTAAGATTTATTAAGCTAATTTTAGATAATTAACAAATTAACTAAAGTACATAAAGTAAAAATTAAAAGAATAAAAAGCCAAATTCTCTTTATATTGTCTTCGTCACCGAATAAGAAGAAAAAAAATAAGGGTTTTGAACTTTTTGCCCTTCATATTGGTAAGTTTACAAGCATGTTTTCGTAATTTTTATGCTTTTGAGGTATTAAAGAGCTTGATTTAGCTAATACGTGTATCAATTTGTAAAACTATTAAAGTTTCAAAAGTTTTCATTGTTGATCACTTTAAGCTTTTTGTAACAGCCCATTTTTAGTCAAATCAAAACAGTGGTTTCGGGACCACAAATCTGATGTCAAAATATTTATTTTATTATTATTTTAATATCTACAGCACGATAGTATGATTGTGTGAATTTTCATTAAGAAATTTGATCGTTTGAATGCTTAATTTGATAAAAAAGATTAAATCACGTAAAGTGTAAAACTTGAGTTCTATTAGCTAATGGTGACTAATAGCTATAGAACCTTAAAATAGAGGTCCTTATGTGATAAATAGCCCATTACTTAGACAGTGGATGATATTGGCTTGGCATTATTGAAATCTTGATTAAGTTTTAAGGTTAATTTAGTAAATTGGTAATTAATGATAATTATAATAAAAACATTAAGTCTTCATCTTCATTAAGCACCACCATTGAAATTAGGGCTTGAAAAAAACCATTTGAAAGCTTGGAGTATTCGGTCATGGTATCTTGAGCATGTAAGTCCATTTTTGGTCCCGTTTTTAATGATTTCTATGTTTTTGTGATCGTTGCTTCGTATTCTAGCTAGCCCGTACCTTAGATTTAGAAACTGTTAAAGATTTATCATGTTCCCATTGTTAAATGCTTGAGCTATTTGATGAATTATGATAGATTTGGAAGGTTTAATGTTAGATTAATAGCTTTTGTAAAGTTATTTTTGACAAAAATGTCAAAAAGGGATTAAATTGAGAAAATGTGAAATGTGGTGGTTAAAAGTGTGAATAAATGAGAAATATGGGCTAATATGAGTACTAGAGAAATTTGGCTAGCATGGGTTGTGGTTATGGTTAAATTGCATGAATTTGTGATTTTATGAAATAAGGACTAAATTGTAAAAGATGTGAAATATTAGGGGCAAATGTGTAAAAAAGCCTTAAAGTGAAATTTGGACTAAATTAAATAGACCGAATGCTGAATGTGCTAAATTTGATAATGTATAGATCAAGATAAGCTGAGATCGGGTTTAGATCGGGGAAAAGGAAAAGTGGACGAATAGTCGATAATTTCCATCCGAGCAACTTGAGGTAAGTTTGCTTAATTAGAATTGAATCTTTAAATACTTGTGAATCATTTGAAATGAAAGTATAATTGAATAAATGGTATTACTGAGTTCGAATGCCTAATTGATGAGAATTATTAAATACCGAGCCCCGTTTGAACCATAAAAAGTCGTAGGATACGAGTGACATGTTACTAGGGTTACCGTTTTGGTCGAGATCCTGCATATGTTGTGGACTCACCATAGCTCGTATGAGCTTACTGATATATCAGCTCGTAAGAGCTTACTATTTTTAGCTCATCAGAGCTTACAGTTTCAGCTTAATAGAGCTTACTATCCATCAGCTCAGGAGGAGCTTATTGTTCATAGATCGAAAGAACGAAAATGATAATGAATTGATGGATTACTGATTTATATACATAAAGTATATCACCCGGGTATCCCTCGATATATTCTAATAGGTTCAACGGGCATGAATTATGTTATTGGTCATATGAAAAAGTTGTGTTTATACGGATGAATTACTACTATCGAATGAATTATTGATTATATGATTGAGAGTGAAATGTTACAAATGATGTACATGATATATGAATTTGATATGATACAATGTATTGATTACTAAATTGAGATAATGGATGATTATATGCACTTATGTGACTAACTTGTTGACAAAAGCTTATGTGTAGGCATTTGATAATTGAATTGAGTATACCTTATTTATTGTCTTGATCATGTCTAAGTGGTAAGTTTAATTCTGAATTATACGGGCTTACTAAGCTATAAAGCTTACTCTGTTTCTTTTCTGTGTTTTATAGAGGTTCGATAGCTCACTCGATTCTAATAAAGTTGGAGATACGCATCACACTATCCAGTTGTCGATTGGTACTTTTGAACTCATAGATATATGTAAATATGGCATGTATAGGCTAGTTATAAAGATGATAGTTATGGTTAACTGAACTAGTGATTTTGGTACATATTGTGGTATAAGACAAAGTCATTTGATTTGGCTTAACTTGGTATCATGCTTTGGTTGCATATTGATATTCAAATATGTGTATGAAATGTCATGGATTGGTTGCCTATTGAGTTAAAAAATGTTGCAAATTATGCTTATGCAGGTATGTAAAAATAAGGTGGTAAAATGGCTTTGCAAATAGCCTATTTTTGTCCACAAGGGCAAAGACACAGGCGTGTGTCTCAGCCGTGTGTGACACACAGTTATGTTACACGGCCGTGTGTCCCCTGGTGTTGAAATTAAAATGAAGTCAGTATGCTCCACACGGTCTCACACATGGGCATGTGATCGGCCGAGTGGCACAAGTCAGTATACCCCCTTAATTGGCACACTGCCTAGCACGCGGGTGTGTGACTTGGCCTTGTTGCATAAGTCAGTATACCCTACAGGTTTACCACGGCCTAGCACATGACCTGGCACACGAGCATGTGTGGCCACTTCGAAGGACACACGGGTTAGACACATGGGTGTGTGGTTGGCCATGTGACCCAAGTCAGTAACCTCACTTGTTTGGACACGGACTGGGACACAGCCATGTGCTCTCATTTCTAATGTCCACACAGTCTGTGACACGGGCGTGTCTGGTGATCGTGTGAGACACACGGCCTGGCAAACGGGCATGTGTCCCCTGTTTTGGAGAAAAATTGGCTAAGTGTTGAAAAATTTTCTGAGTTTCTGGTTTAGTCCCGAACTACTCCCAATGCATGTTTAGGGCCTCGTAGGCTCATTTAAGGGACACTATGATTGATTATGATTGAATTGTATTTGAATTGATAAATGGTATATGAATGTATGTTTAAAAGTGTTGAAAGTCTGGTAATCTCTGTAACCCTATTCTGGAGTCGAATATGGGTGAGGGGTGTTACACTTTTAGTGTTAAATGGTTAGATTTTAAGCTTGATTTTTTAAAAAGGACTAATTCGTAAAAAGATTTTGTTATTTTTCCATAAATGACTAAAGTGTAAAATTTGTAAATAGTGGAATGAAAATTTTATAATGCGTGCTTCTATTGATTTAGATAAGGATGGATTTGAGATCGATTTCAAAATTGAAGCTCAAATTTGTAAGTTATGACAATTTCGTTTTTAGGGACTAAATTGAATAAAATGTGAAACTTTAGGGAACTTTTTAAAATGAAAATTTAAATGTCATATGCATATAATTAGTTGTTATAAGTCAACTAGGAGTGATAAATTGAAATTAATTATCATATAGATCAAGATTTGAATCAAGCAGAGGATAACCAAGAAAAAGGAAAAATTATTGATTAATCATTGCAGTTCAACTTGTCTATCGATTTTGTCAAGTAAGTTCATATGGTACAATCATATTTAAATTTTTATATAATTGAATTATGTATACTTTGAAATTCTTTACAATTTAGTACAAAAGCTGAAATATGGACTATTTGTAATGTATTAACATTGTATTACAAATGTTATAATTATAAACTTGTATAAAGTACTAAAGGGAGATGAAATGTGTTATAGTAGACGATATGTACATGATCATTCTATAGTGATATAAATGTTATGAATTCTGTATTAATGCTCTCGTACTTAGTAAACTATCCGCACTTCGGTGCCTCTGTACAGCACTACGGTGCTTTCTAGTGTGATGTAGTTACCCATGTATCCAAATTTATTTATTAGTGTTCATCAAGCTACTTGATTAATAGAAAAGGGAAATGATTATTAAATGTTATGAGACTATGTTTAAATAGTTATATGATGAATAAATTATATGAATGGTATTTAATTTGTATAATGTATGTGTATAGTAATATCTTGAATGATATATTACTTGCGATAATGCTATATAACTCGATTATTCGTGGAGCTCACCTTATTCCCGTGAAATGCTATGCTAGGTTTACTATATTGATCCATTAATTTGAAATGTATAATTTGTATGTTAAGGTATGTTAGAATTTATTTCATATGGAGTTACTAAGCATTCAAAATGCTTAGTTGTTTTTCCTTCTCTATAGATTTAGGTTTGTGAATTCATCGATCAGATTACTACGAAGCCCACACTATTCCTCCATCAACTCGGTAGGTTATTTTCTCGTTAACTCGGTATTGTGGCATGTACATAGGTGTTATTATATGAATCTACCTTGTTTGCATAGCTTTATTTGAACTTGGATAATGTTTGAATTATGGTATATGTTGATGTGGAATAGTTTGAAAGTATGAAAGTATAAACTAAGTTTGACTAAGTGTTATTGGTATGTTTTGGTGCCTATAGAGGCATGTTGGTTAGCTGATTGGAAAATCTTAAATGGTATGATTGAATGAGAACTTGAAATGGATTTATGGCATGGTCAAATAGGTTGGATTACTACTTGTTTTGATATGTTTTGAATTGGTAATGGCTAAATGCATTGATAGATATGTTGTTTTGGAGGACTTGATAATAAGAAACACGAGTTTTTGTATTTTGACTAAGTGGTTGATTATGGTAGATACCTAAATAAGGTATGTTGTATGGTTGAATGGTGTTAATGAATAAATGATGAAATGGTAACATGTTTGGAATGAGTAGTGATGTATGTTTGAATGATTATGAATTCATAGGTTTAAATAACATGTTTAAGTGTCTAATTGGTGCATACTAGTTTGACGGCTATGAGATGGTAAAATGGATGTTTGTTATATGCTTTAAATTGGTTTTATGTAGGATATAAGTGTGCCTTATGCATTAATTGTGCTAATGATTTGACTTGACATGAAATAGGTACTAATGTTATAAAATGTACCAAAAAAAGAGTCCACACCGAGATGAGAAGCTCTCCCCATCGCAACGTCAACAAACAATTTGTAACGTCCCAACGTTGAGTGGTCGGATGTCGCAACGTGACAAACTATTTGGTGACGTCATGACGTCGACCCTAAATTTTCAAAACTTTGCAAATTTTCCCTAATTCATGCTCGGGTCAACAAAAGAGCTTTCTTAAGCTCGATTAAGGCTCGGATATGGTTGTGAATCATATTATGAATTTGTTTAAATCGTATTATGAATATGTTTAAGTCATAAATGTTTGTTTGATTGATATATTTGCTATATTCTATCAGAAGTTACTCTGACAATAGATGTGGCATCTCATAACTTGGACTCGCCGATCGAGTCGGGTGAGGGGTGTTACATTTCTACTTAAAATGGGTATTTTAGTTCTTGTACTATTAAAATGCAAGCAAATTGATAAAATTGTTAACATTTATCACGGAAACCATCAAAACGGATGATGTTGTACATGACTTTCAGTGAATGATAATATACCATTGACTATGCTAACATGGCATTTATTATATATTAATATTTAAGTATGATCTGAAATTTTAAATATGACGTGGTCTTTATCGTTTTTCTTTTCTCACTATCCCTATGAAATGCTACTTTAAATACATTTTGAGATAAATATATTTATATGTTTATAGTGTAATATAATATATGAATAACCTATCAACTATTCTGTTATCAAATACTTTTTCAAGTCTTTAACAATTATGCTCCTTAAAAAGAAAAATGTTGTTGCGATGAGTTTGGTCCAAAAGAAGATCAAAAGATATAAAGATATAAAGATTGTAAGAAGCAGTAAGTATGAAATAGTGACGTCATGTCATCTGTATCCCTTTCTAATAATTTAATGACATGTCAGCTAAATTTTACATGTCATTCGGACCTCATTTAATTAAATTTTTTAACCATAAATCCCTAAAATCCTATTTCATTTATCAATTCATTCTTTCTATCCCCATTTCACCAATTTTTTCGTTGATTTCACATCACCATTCATAGAAATCTTGGTCGGGTTCATAACACCATTCACAAATCTCATCGCTCGATTCTCTATTGTTTACATCACTTTCTTGCTAATCACATGTATGAGTTGATTCAATTTTTAATTTCCTTCCGTTTTTTAGCAAGCATGATATTTGGTTATTTTTGGTACGATATTTCTTCATTTTTTACGGGTTTTATTTATTCTTAATATTACTCATTCCTGAATTATAGGTATGGATTCATTCAATTTTTATTGTTATTTCATTTGAGGGTATTCATTTGCCAATCATGAGTATGGGTTCATTCAATTTTTGGATTTAGGGTTCATGAATTTTCCAATCACAAGTTTGTTGTATTGAAGTAAACATAAGTTCATTGGCCTTTTTTTGGATTTCTCCATTCTCTATGGCTGATGTTTTTGTTGGAAGAAAAAACGTGATAAACAAAGAGAGAAGCAACCATTGTTGCAAACTAGAAAAAATGAATTCTTTGGTTGCTTTGATTATTATAACTTAAAAGCCTTAAACCAAACTGATTTTAATCTAAAAGTACTTCATAAAAGAAAAACCTTTCAATTGAATTTTTTTGGTGGGTTTGGTTGTTGTTTCTATGCCATTGGTTCTGCCATTACAAAGGGTATGCATCATAGGGGATTAGCATAATTGTATGGAGAAGAAATCATTTCCTATGAAAGAAAATAGATTTAAAATTGAAGGTTAAGTGATTGTTTTTCAACAGCATGACAGTTGGGATCTTGGGATGTTATTGAAAAAGTACAAGACTTCATGTATAGGGGATAATTATGATGTTGGCCTCCTTTTGAGAATATATGTTGTGATGCCAAGGATCTTGCTTCAAGAGATGTTGTTTCAAGATCCATGACTATGGAAATCAGGGAAGGTCGTGGTGTAGGTATGATTATCCCCTCATTTCATGCATTTTTATTATGCAGTGTCATTTATGTTTGTCTTGCTTAAGGAGTGTATATGAGGTTGCAATATGTACTGAGAGGTATTGTATTATGGTGTTTATGGTTTAGAGTAAATGTGTGGTTTCTTTTATCTGGCATTTTGCTTGAACTTTAGTCTTAATCCCCTGAAGATTTAGTTATCATTTTTCACACTCCTCTATGTTGTTACTTGTACCATAAGAAAGATCTATTGATTTAGTGTGTTGTGTGATGTGGACATTTACTCCAATTACATGCAAATATAATATGAATATGTTCACAACTTGGGAATTATTAACTGTGATATTTATATCTATAAGACATTTGTAGGACCATATCTACCTCCACTTGAATCACTTACCACCAAAGGTGCTCAAAGAGAGGCTTCCAAGTATCTCTAACATGCTATCATTTTTGCTGGTATGAATGTTACAAAGGACTTCATCCCTTTCTTGCCTACTATATTCATTATAATATGGGTAGAACTCTTATAAAACACCATGGAGAGGTGTGGTATTCAGATGCATATGTGTCGTTTTCAAAACTAACATCGAATTACCAAAACAATATACTTACAAAAATTTTGATTAAACTTCTTCCATATTAAATAATAACTAAAAAATACAATATAGCACTATAAAAACCATATAATACTATTATTCTCAAAACATTATATAATTACAAAGAACAATAAAATTGAAGTCTTTCTCATAAATTAATCATCAGTCTTTTTGAGATTCTAAATCATTTGAGAAATGTTCATGCATTGAAAGTATTATATTGTTAGATAAACCCTTAAATTATACATATAATAATTTCATCCAATATAAATAAAAACATATTACTTGAGTCTTGAATAGCAATGGATCATTATTTTCCAACATTTTAGTATAACTCATGTTAGACGAAGAATTGAACCTCCAATTTGAAGAAAATCCTACATAAAAATATTTTCACAATATATGTACTTAAGCATTTACGACTTTTGACATTTCAAAAGAATAATGCATTCAATCAATACCTGTAGAGGATGAAAAAAATGGTTATAGTAGTTTGGAGTCATTAACATTGAATTTTGATGATAAGAAGGATAAACAACAATTATTTGTTAAAATTAAATATGGCAAGGTGCAAATTAAACTATAGTAAAGCAAAACTTAACTATTTCTTTATTTTTTTGTTAAAATAAAGACATAAATTAATTAAATAACATAACAAATAGATGCAAATATAATACTAAAGGAAGCATACTCACTTGATATTTTCTCCCTATCTTTTGAAACTTGAGAGTTCATTGCCTTCTTTGTTTTTTTCTTTTGATTTTGCTCGAATTGGCTTTTCATTTGAGAATTTCTTGAACACTTTGTTTTGACATATACAGGACCAAACATTGATTTTTCACTTAATCTGCCATTGGCATCATTGATAGCATCTTGAAAAGATGTATGCTTTGAAATTTTCGAATCTTTAGCTTCATTCATAATTGCCATCTCCTTTGCAACTAACTGCAATGCCTCAAATAGTTTTTCTTTGACAATTTGAGTACACTTACGAGTCAATGAACATTTGTCAAAAAGGTTATAACCGATATGATTCAACTCATTGAGGCGCAATAAACAACTAGATTTTTCTTCATGCGCTAATGAGGCTCTAAAATCACTTGCCAACAACGGCTTTGTTTTTTGTCCATCTCCTAAGTATATATTTTTCGAGTATCTCTTTAATGTTTTTCATAAGATGAACCCGTAAAGCATGACAACAAAGTAATCCAAGACTTTCAAACATATTACAACTACATGAGACTGTAACACCCCTTACCCGTGTTCAGCGCCGGAACCGGATACGAGACATTACCGAACTTATCTTGCTTAATCATACAACTTTCAGCTATACATTTCCTTTTCAACTTAAAACTTCTTATTCACATGCATAACATCATTATTATGGGTCTACGAGGCCTTAAACATATACTCGTAATGCCTCGGGACCAAATTAGAAACTTTCACACACTTGGAAAATTTTGACATGAAACAGGGCCACAGGCTCGTGTGAAGAGCGGAACACACCCGTGTGGAATTGTACCCCCAGACCCGGCCTAGACGTTATGGTCAAATCTGGGAATGTCACATCAAAAGCATAATTCAAAACGATTTTGCAAGTTAAAATTTAAGGCTTAAAAGCCCAAAACCCTTGAATCTTGCTAAGTAATGATAAAAGCCCATGTTTAAATTTAAGAAATTTATTCAGGTTCAACAATTAAGTAAACAGTTGAAACAAAAACAACAAAACTCAAAATCTAAAGTCAAATCGGATTACAAGGCCTTATTACAACCCAACGGAGGCCTTATTACAACCCAACGGAAACAAAGTAATTTAAAACTAAGTCTTTCAAAACAAATTAAGAATTGCTTGTAGTGTGGCCACCTCCGAATCCTCTTCCACATCGAGCTGTCTACTGAGGATTACCTGAAACATTTAATAAAAAGGGTGTGAGTTTTGAAACTCAGTGTGTACGACCCTTGGTAATCCAATCAACATACAATTATTACATTGGGCCTAAGCCCTATCAAAAACGGTGGTCTGGGGCCTTAGCCCACAATAACCTCATGTCACATCAGTATCACATGAATGCAATGTACCCATCCCAAATCCAACCCTGCACTCCATTTCCCTTCCAACCTTACACTCCTGTGGGGATATAAACATCAACCCACCCATCCCTACACTCCAAAGGTAGCACCAACAGCGGCACTACTCAGCGTTGCAGCAAGGCTGCTAAGCATATAATGGGCTTAAAGCCACTATGCGATCCTCACATATCTTCCTCCGTATCATCAAACCCACCCAAATGCAACATATATTTCATGAATGCAACATACACAAATTCACACATTAAGCACTTAGAGGTATTTTAGTCATTTCACTACCCAGGGGTATTTTCGTAATTCTACCCTACAGGGGTAGTTAGGTAATTTTGTAAAACAGGGGTATTTTGGAAATTTTTTAAATCAGGGATATTTTGGTAATATTGCAAATCAAGGGTATTCTGGTAATTTTGCAAATCAAGGGTATTTTAGTCATTTTGCAAATTTAAGGATATTTTGGAAATTTTCAAACTAATGGTATTTTGGTAATTTTCAAATCAGGGTTATTTTGGCCCCTCTCGGGTTTTAGTTATGAACTTGGGCCCATTAACAAGTCTTTGCGGCTAAAGTGAACAGACAATACGCACTAGGTAGGATTCCAGAGAAGAGGAGGTGGGCCACTAGGACCGCTTAAGTACCAAGTTCTCCCTAGATCTAATCTTAGACATGCATATGTCCGTTGCCACACTCTAACCCAGGGACTCATCCACGAACATGTTTAATTATTAGATTAAGCCTTATGTGATTTAAGAGTTGTTTAGAACTAGGTCTAAAGTCCATTAAACCCTAGCATATTTGTATACGTCCCCATAAAGCCCATCAAGCCCATTTCACGTTCATATAGCCTATTATGCCCAAATCACATCCTTATGGCCCATTAGGCCCAGATCTCATTCATATGGCCTATTAGGCCCTAAACAATTCAAGATCATGTAACACGCATGACTAAGTCAATTCATATAACCAAATCAATCAATTTCATCAAACTTAGCCTAAGGGCCCACTGGGCCCATTTAGCCACTTTCGGCTTTTCGGCATTACTGATATTGTAACACCTCAAACCTGGCCCAAACACCCCAACTGAATCTGGCATGTCACTAAAAAGATTTTATAAAACTTGTCGCATTTTTTTAAAGCATAGTTTAAACGTTTATACGGGAAAAACCTAATAATTTGATAATTTTGTAAAAGAAATAAATTTTAATTAATGCCTTAATGAATAAAAACTAAAATTTTGCCTCTGAGTTCTATTATGTAAACACATGCCTTAATTTCAATTAGTCATAAAATCTAAATGTATGGAAACCTGAAAACGAACACATAAAACCAATAAACAATAGCCAGTGACCTTATTACAATAAAATATAAAACCAGACAAATTGAAAATACTAAGGGAAAATAGTTAAAACAACGTCCTTTATTAAACCAAAATAAATCCATGCATGGCCACCTTGCGCTCCTTTCCAACCCGGTCCGATACACTAAGTGCTACCTGTAAAATGTTAAACAACGGGGTGAGTCACAAGACTCAATGTGCAATCTCTATTGCACCATCAGACTGGGCCTTAGCCCTACAGAACAGAATAACAAAATATCACATATCAGAATTAAACAAAGCCCAACCCAATCCTATATCCATCCGCTACACACCACCCTTACCTGCCAATCACACCATTGGGGATTTCTACAATCACCCTCACCGCTACACACCACCGATGGCAGTCATGCTGCAGTTAGCTGCTCATCGTCAGATTTGTGACATAGTCACCAGAACAGATCGTGGTAGAGCCACTACAACAGATCGTGGCAGAGCCACTACAACAGAACACTTCCCCTTTCATATACAATAATTTCCCAACCCTGAGCAAACAGAGGAAACGGCATACATGCATATCATATCAACTCATCAGAATCATTTTACTTAAGGAAAATCACAGAAATCACTAACTTGATGAGTCGCCCTTACCCTCCACGGGTTTTCAACAACCATGCCGGGATTTCGACATTTAACAGAATATAGACAGATTCATATATATATATATATATATATATATATATATATCGACAATAGAGATGGTGTGAGAAATTACACACCTGATTACGCTTAATGCTATGCTATTGAAATTGATGCTCTGCCTAGCTGGAATCGTGATTATCAGATCACTATACCGCCGGTCAAAGACTTCACTTTAAGAGATCGGTTTGAGTAACCACCCAACAAGGTTAAATGTCAGATTGGAGTTAAACCGATTTAATAAAATGAAGAAGATAAATCTCCTTACCTAAATTGATTGAATCCTGAAAGTTGTATAATTCGAGTGCTACCGATTAGAATCCTAGGCGATTAAATCTCCTTCAAATCCCGGAATGTCGCCCATGAAAGAAAACGCAAGATCAGTCCACCATGTAGCCATTCGGCTATGGTCTCTAAAAGCCGGAAAAGATTGGAAAAATAGCACAATCGACACTTACCTCTACAGAAGTTTTTGGCTACCCCTTGCAGAAAGATTCGGCAATCACAGAAGAAGATCGAAGCGTAGAAGATTAGAGATCTAGGAATTTCGGCTTTTAAGAAAATCCCGAAAAAGATGAACAAGAAGAATGCTGTCTTACAAGGGATATTTGGCCAATGTGTTTGAAAGAGAAGAGACAGAAAATAACAGTGTTTCGGCAATTGATGAGACTTCAGAGGGTTTTGACTAGAAGGATAAAGAAAAGAAAGTGGAGGGGGAGAATAAAGTCGTGATTTCGGCAGAAAAGAAAAAGATGACAAGAACTCAATAGACAAATTTTCGGCACACTCCTTGCCTATACTAAATCCGATTCTCCCCCCCTCTCCTGTGTTTGATTTTCGGCCAACACTAACCTCCTTGATAGATCCTCATCCTATCCCTTATCTTTCTCAAAACACCCATCTAAAAGTGTCCTACATCATACCACTTCCTCCCTCCTCTATCCGAATAATATCACGTATTTTAAAACATTAAAAATCCCCTATATTTTAGCCCTGTTACCGTCCCCCCTAGCCCCCTTTAGGTGCCGAATTTGGCCAAGCGGCCAACACTTGGGCCCTCTCCATCCACTAGTGATGCCACCCTCTGGCTTCTTTGTAGCGCCGCCAAACTTTGGGCCACAAGCCCACTTGCTACTTTTAAACACAGATACCTACCTTTAAACCCTATAATGCCTAACAGAAAATTAACCAAAGCCTCAGGCCAAACCTGAGCCCAATTCGCATCTCAAATTCTTAAACCAACACATTAAACCTACAACACACAAAATGCACAGGCCCACTAATTCAAGATGTTACAGTTCTACCCCCTTAAAGAAATTTCGGCCACGAAATTTACCTGATCAGAAGAGATGGAGATACTGTTGTCGCATAACATCCTCTGGCTCCCATGTTGCTTCCTCTGCGCCGTGGTTTCACCATAACACCTTGGCCAAAGGGATGGACTTTCTTTTCAACATCTTTACGTCTCGATCCAATATTTGCACTAGCTCCTCCTCAAAGGACAAGTCTAGCCTTACTTCAATCTCTTCCACTGGCACAATGTGCGATGGATCAGAACGGTAACTTCTTAGCATCGAGACATAAAACACGTCATGTATCTACTCCAACCCTGGAGGCAACTCCAATCGATACGCCACTGGCCCTACACGTTCTAGTACCCTGATAAGGTCCAATAAATCGGGGACTTAACTTACCCTTCCGACCAAACCTCATCACCTTCTTCCACGGTGACACTTTCAAAAAGACTTGATCTCCCACGGCAAATTCCAACTCCTTACCTTTAGATCCGCATAAGATTTATGCCGATCAGATGCTTCCTTCAACCGAGCCCGAATTAACCTAACTTTTTCTTCCGTCTCCGAAACTAGTTCTGGACCCAACACCTGACGCTCACCCAACTCTGTCCAACAAGTAGGGGTACGACATCTCCGTTCATATAACGCTTCATAAGGCGCCATCTGAATACTAGATTGGTAGCTGTTATTGTACACGAATTCTGCCAGAGGTAAATACTCCTCCCAACTACCCCTGAAATCAATGATGCAACCTCTTAACATATCCTCCAAGATCTGGATTACCCTCTCAGACTAACCATCAGTCTGCGGATGGAAAGCGGTACTAAAGTCTAACCTTGTTCCCATTGCCTGATGCAAAGCCTTCCAGAATCGTGACGTGAACCTAGGGTCTCTATTCGATATGATTGACACAGGTACACCATGCAGTCTCACAACCTCAGCCACGTACAGCTTAGCTAACCTTTGTAGAGAATAATCAACACGAACCGGTATGAAGTGAGCAGACTTCGTCAGCCGATCAACAATCACCCAAATTGAATCTTTCTTAGTGGGCGTAAGAGGTAACCCACTAACAAAATCCATCGTGATTATTTCCCATTTCCACTGCGGAATCTTCACCGGCTGCAACAACCCCGAAGGCAACTGGTGTTTCGCCTTCACCTGCTGACACGTCAAACATTTTCCCACGAATTCTATTACCTCTCACTTCAGACCTGGCCACCAGAATTGCTCTCGGAAATCTCGATACATCTTCATCCCACCAGGATGCATAGCATATGGGCTACTATGCGCCTCCCGCAGAATCATCTGCCTTAACTCAACATCCTTTTGGCATACAAATTCTCTCACGAAAACACAGAACCCCATCACCGTTCAAACTATAGTCCTCTCCTTCACCACTTAGCACTTGCCAGAGTCGAGCACTCAAGACATCGTCTAGAAGCTGCTTCTCTTTGATCTGACTAGTCCACGTTGGTCTCACTTAGAGTTCAGCTACCAGACTGCCATCCTCATATAGACTGAGATGAGCGAACATCGCCTTCAAATCTGATATTGCTTCCGACTCAACGCATCTGCCACCACTTTAGCCTTGCCCGGATGATATTCGATCGAGCAGTCATAGTCCTTCAAAAGTTCAATCCACCTACGTTGTCTTAGATTTAAATCCTTCTGGGTAAGGAGATACTTCAGACTTTTATGGTTGGTGTAAATAACAGACTTCTCCCCATACAGGTAGTGTCTCCGGATCTTGAGCGAACACTCTCTGCGACCAATTCTAAATCATGCGTGGGGTAGTTCAACTCATGCGGTCTTAACTGTCGAGACGCATAGGCAACAACCTTTCCATCTTGCATCAACACACATCCTAAACCCGTATGTGACGCATCACACTAGACGATAAACTCTTTTCCCGCCTCTGGCTGAATTAACACCGGTACTTCTATCAAAATTTTCTTTAACTTCTCAAAGCTCTCCTGCTGTTTGTCGGTCCAAACAAACGGTACTCCCTTCCTCAACAACTTAGTTAGAGGTGCCGCAATTAATGAGAACCCCTCAACAAACCTTCTCTAGTACCCTGCCAATCCCAAGAAACTTGAATCTACGCCATCGACTTGGCGGTTTCCAATCCAATGACTTCTATCTTACGAGAGTCAACCCTAATTTCTCTGCAGAAACCACATGTCCTAAGAAAGTTACTTCCCTTAGCCAGAACCCACACTTACTGAACTTAGCGAACAACTGCTTCTCCCTCAAAACTTGTAACACCATACGAAGATGTGCATCATGCTCCTCCTCGAACTCGGAATAAACCAGGATATCATCAATGAACACCACAACAAACTAATCAAGGTATGGTTGGAACACCCAGTTCATCATATCCATAAATGCTGATGGCGCGTTCGTTAACCCGAACTACATCACCAAGAATTCATAATGACCGTAGCGAGTTCGAAATGCCGTCTTATGAATGTCCTCTTCTTTTACCTTTAACTAATGAAAACCCGACTTTAAATCTATTTTAGAGAAAACCAAAGCTCCTTTGAGCTGATCGAATAGATCGTCGATTCTCGGTAGCGGGTACTTGTTCTTAATTGTTAACTTATTCAGTTGACGATAGTCCATACACATACGCATGGATCCATCCTTCTTCTTCACAAATAGGACCGGCGCTCCCCACGGAGACACACTCGGTCGAATAAAACCTCGATCAACAGTTCCTGAATCTGAGCTTTGAGCTTCACCAACTCCTTCGGCGCCATTCGGTAAGGAGTAATAGACACCGAAGCTATACCCGGAAGTAGCTCTATTCCAAACTCCACTTCACGATCTGGAGGTAACCCTGGCAGCTCCTCAAGAAAAACGTCCACGAAATCTTTTACCGTTCTAACCTCCTCAAGGGCTACCTCCTTAGCATCCAAAGCATTGATAAAAGCTAGGAATGCATTGCATCATTTTCGCATCATCTTAACAGCCTTTAATGCAGATACTACATTGGACAAATAATCCCTTCTTTCCCCTAGCACAACCACCTCCCCGCCTTCCGAGGTACTCACAATCCAACTTAGCACGATGTTTAGCTAACCAATCCATTCCTAAGATAAGGTCAAACTCCCCAAACGGTAATTCCATTAGGTCTATCGGAAACCCTATTCCTTGAGTCTCTAAAGGTATACTCCTAAATAGTTTGTCCACTATCCAAGATTGTCCTAACGGGCTAACCACGGTCATCTTCTTAGTAGTTGTTTCAGATTCTATACTTAAGGTCTTAGATACCGAGCATGCAACGTAAGAGTGGGTTGATCCAATATCAATCAGAGCAAGAAATCATTTATCAGTAATAAGAAATACACCGGTTATGACGTCCGGTGCGTCACCATCCTCCCGTCGACAAGCTGCATAAACTAGACCCGGCTGTCTCGCGTCTACATTACCTGCACCCCTACCAAGGGCTTCACGATCCTGACCAGACCCATTTCCTCCTCTGACTGGGCCACGACCCCTCGGTAATGGCTGACCACCCCTCCTAACCTCGATCGAACCTCTCGCCCACTAGTTGTGCACGATCCACCTCGGACGATCTTTCACCATATGGTCCATAGACCCACACCTGAAGCATCCACCAGTTCTCCTTCTGTACTCCCCAAAATGTACTTTCCCGCACAGGTTACATGATCGATTCTGACTCCCAGTAGCAGATGTCGGAGCACAAGCTGGCCCATCAAACTAGGCCTTTTCTGAAAACTCCCAGATGATCCTGACGGCCCGAAATTTCTCTTATTCCTATTCCGATCCTTATCCTTATTTTGCTTCTCAGTTCGTCTCATCTCCTTAGATATTTTAGCTTTCTCGACCAGAACGACAAAGTCCCTTTCTTGCTGCAGTGCTACCAACACTCTCAACTCATCCCGCAATCTATCTCCGAATCGTACACAGTGCTCATAGTCAGTCGCTACAATTCCTCGAGCGTAACGGCTCAACCGCAGAAATTCCGTCTCATACTCGGACACAAATTTACTTCCCTGTACCAAATTCAAAAATGCCTTCCTTTGTGCCTCCACATAGCTGGCCCCAACGTACTTTCCCTAAAATGACTCCTTAAAGAAATCCCAGTCAATCCGATCTGCGACAGTACCCTCCTTTACTATGAGCCACCACTAGTAAGCCTTGTCTCGAAGGAGAGACACGACCCCTTTCAACTTCTCCCTAAACATCTCCGCTCCTTGGCTCGGAGTCGTTCAGACACAGATTTTCGAGCTCCTGAACCTGTGCCTGCCCCAGCCACTCTCTCAAGGACCCACAACATCGCCTGAGATACCACAACCACGCGGCAGACGTCCTCGACCCCTTGTACTCATTCTTCCGATTGGCGCTTATCTGATTAGAAATTTTATGAATTATTAATTTTCTTCCACTGATTAACCACGAACAGTCTTATGAACAGTAGTTTAAGAGTAGTTCTTTCGAATTCGAAATTACATCTACAAGTTTCAGTCTCAAGTTTGTCTCCTAGTTTTAGGAACCACACACATCAACCATCAACATACAGACGACATCCATGAACCCACATTCAACACATAGGGTATTTTCGTTATTTCACTACCTAGGGGTATTTTCGTAATTTTATCCTACAGGGTATTTTTTTCAAAATAAAGTATCTTTGTAGGTTTTTTTTCGAACTAGAGGTACATGTTTTTTTTTTAAGGCGAGGGTATTTTGGTAATTTTTATTTAATTTTGCAAATCGGGTTACTTTTGTAAATCTAAGGGTTTTCGGGTAAGTTTGCAAAACATGGGTATTTTATAAAATTACGGTTGTTTTGGGAAGTTTTACAACCCAAGGGTATTTTGGAAGTTTTGCCAACCGGGGTGTTTCGGTAATTTTTTTACAAAACTAGGGACATTTTAGTAATTTTGTGAAAATAAGGTGGCTGGTCCCTTTCGGGTTTTAGTTATAGATTTTAGCTCATCAACAAATCCTCGTGGCTAGGGTGAACAGTCACTACGCACCAGGTAGGATTCCAGTGAAGAGGAGGTGAGTCACTAGGACTGTTTAAGTACCAAGCTCCCCCTGAATCCAATCCTAGCCATGCGTATGCCTATTGCCACACCTTAACTCAGTGATTTGTTCACGAGTTTGTTTGGTTGGATTAAGTCTTATGGAATTGAAGATTTGTTTAACTAGGCCTAAGGCCCACCAAGTTCTAATTAAACTAATCTACATCCCTTAAAGCCCATCAAGCCCACATACATATATAACACACAGTGAGTTCTGAATACTTACTTGGCGGACCTGGGCCGGAGACGCAGGTGCCATGCCGGGAAAACCATCCTGTATTATTTATAAACATGCATGTTTCAAAAACCCATCTTTAGAAGACGTTTTGAGCCCAAAATCCCCAAAGCCGAGTTTTGAACCTGGCTCTGATACTAATTTATAACACCCCAAACCTGGCCCAAACACCCCGACCGGATCTGGCATGTCACTAAGAAGATTTTATAAAACTTGTCGCATTTATTATTTTTTTTTTAAAAGCATAGTTTAAACATTTATACGGGAAAAACCTAATAATTTGATAATTTTGTAAAAGAAACAAATTTTAATTAATGCTTTAATGAATAAAAACTAAAATTTTGCCTCTGAGTTCTATTATTTAAACACATGCCTTAATTTCAATTAATCATAAAATCTAAATGCATGGAAACCCGAAAACGAACACATAAAACCAATAAACAATAGCCAGTGACCTTATTACAATAAAATATAAAACCAAAAAAATTGAAAATACTAAGGGAAAATAGTTAAAACAACGTCCTTTATCGAACCAAAATAAATCCATGCATGGCTACCTTGCGCTCCTTTCCAACCCGGTCCGATGCACTAAGTGCTACCTGTAAAATGTTAAACAACAGGGTGAGTCACAAGACTCAGTGTGCAATCCCTCGTGCACCATCAGACTGGGCCTTAGCCCCACAGAACAGAATAACAAAATATCACATATCAGAATTAAACAAAGCTTAACCCAATCCTAGATCCATCCGCTACACACCACCCTTACCTGCCAATCATACCATTGGGGATTTCTACAATCACCCTCACCGCTACACACCACCGATGGCAGTCATGCTGCAGTTAGCTGCTCATCATTAGATTTGTGACATAGTCACCAGAACAGATTGTGGTAGAGCCACTACAACAGATCGTGGCAGAGCCACTACAACAGAACACTTTCCCTTTCATTTACAACAATTTCCCAACCCCAAGCAAACATAGGAAATGGCATACATTCATATCATATCAACTCATCAGAATCATTTTACTTAAGGAAAATCACTGAAATCACTAACCTAATGAGTCGCCCTTACCCTCCACGGGTTTTCAACAACCATGCCAGGATTTAGGCATTTAACAGAATATAGACAGATTCATATATATATATATCAAACAATAGTGATGGTGTGAGAAATTACACACCTGATTACGCTTAATGCTATGCTATCGAAATTGATGCTCTCCCTAGCCGGAATCGTGATTATCAGATCACTATACCGCCGGTCAAAGACTTCACTTTAAGAGATTGATTTGAGTAACCACCCAACAAGGTTAAATGTCAGATTAGAGATAAACCGATTTAATAAAACGATGAAGATAAATCTTCTTACCTAAATTGATTGAATCCCGAAAGTAGTATAATTCGAGAGCTACCGATTAGAATCCTAGGCGATTAAATCTCCTTCAAATCCCGGAATGCGCCCACGAAAGAAAACACCAGATCAGTCCACCATGTAGCAATTCGGCTATAGTCTCTAAAAGCCGAAAAAGATTGGAAAAATAGCACAATCGACACTTACCTCTACAGAAGGTTTCGGCTACCCCTTCCAGAAAGATTCGGCAATCACAGAAGAAGATCGAAGCGTAGAAGATTAGAGATCTAAGAATTTCGGCTTTTAAGAAAATCCCGAAAAAGATGAACAAGAAGAATGCTGTCTTACAAGGGATATTCGGCCAATGTGTTTGAAAGAAGAAGAGAGAAGATAATGATGTTTGGCAATTGATGAGACTTGAGAGGTTTTGACTAGAAGGAAAAAGAAAAGAAAGTGGAGAGGGAGAATGAAGTGGTGATTTGTTGAGTAAAAGAAAAAGATGACAAGAACTCATGAGACAAATTTTGGCACACTCCTTGCCTATACTAAAGCTGATTTTCCCCCTCTCGTGTGTTTGATTTTTCGGCCAACACTAGCCTCCTTGATAGATCCTCATCCTATCCCTTATCTTTCTCAAAACACCCATCCAAAAGTATCCTACATCACACCACTTCTTCCCTTCTTTATCCGAATAATATCACATATTTTAAAACATTAAAAATCCCCTATATTTTAGCCTTGTTTCCGTCCCCCTTAGCCCCCTTTAGGTGCCGAATTTGGCCCAAAACATGGGCTCCAAGCGGCCAACACTTGGGCCATCTCCATCCACTAGTGACGCCACCCTTTGGCTTCTTTGTAGCGCCGCCAAACTTTGGGCCACAAGCCCACTTGCTACTTTTAAACACAGATACCTACCTTTAAACCCTATAATGCCCCAACAGAAAATTAACCAAAGCCTCAGGCCAAACCTGAGCCCAATTCGCATCTCAAATTCTTAAACCAACACATTAAACCTACAACACACAAAATGCACAGGCCCACTAATTCAGGATGTTACAGATATCATGTGTGTGTAGTGTTTGTACACACCTGGTTACTACGACATGCTATACTATCCTTGGTCCTGAACCTACAACCAACCAACCTTCAATCAATCACCCATACTTAATCAAAATATTTACCAAAAGTCGAAGCCTTATCATAACCTTACCGTGTGCCACAGGGTTCTAATAGCCCTTCCTTAGCTACTAATCACGAGTATCCCCTAGATCTGCACTCACACATACACCATCAAACTTCGAGTGACTCATAATCCACACAAGTCACCCTTATAGGTCATACTCACATTCGGCCATTTACTTAAACCATAATCGAGTTGAGTGCACCTACACTTTGCTAACGATCTTTACCATGCTTGCGATCTCTGAAACTTACCCTTGTTAATACAAGATTAATGACAATGAAAAGTTAGATAGCCCTTTAGCTTTTAACAAAACACACTAAGGGGTTAACTGAACACTTACTGAATCCACTTCTGATCCTGCAACCTAGATAGCTACTGAACGAGATTTGGCTTTTAACCTTGACTGATAGTAGATAACAATCAATTTGTGATGGAGGAAAACAACAAAGATTCAGCACTAATAGGGATTTCGGCAAGAGAAGATGATGATATTTCAGCAATAAAAGAGTTTGGCTATGAGAGAATTTGGCAAAAAGGGATTCGGCTATAGGAGATTTCAGCAACAAAGCAAGGTATTTTTGGTTGTGGAAAAATAAGGTTTCGGCAAGGAAAAGAAAAAGAATGGAAAATTTGGCATTACCTAGGACCCCAGAATCGACACACACATATTTATATAGCCTATAGCCAGAACTTAGCCACCCCTAAAGTCCAATTCAGTGCCACTTCATCCACTGCTCATTTCATAATTTTTCTCGATGATATCTCCCTTATCCTTCTCCTAAACTCTCTCTACTGATCACTTCTCCTTAGAGTTCCTTTACACGCCACTTCCAGCCTTCTAGAAGCCTAAAATTAAACTCATAAATAAAGCTAAGCTAGCACTCGAACCTCAGACCTTCTTGCATGCATATGTTGCCACCTCTTTACACCCTAGTGGCGTCACTTAACCACTTCACCTTAGGCTTATTTGTGCCATTTTTCAATTATTTTTATTTAAAAGCCCACTACTCACAACCCTGATTCCTTAATTAATTAAATTAAGAATCCTCCACCACAAAACTCGAACCCAGAGCTTCTCCAACACACCTAGACACTCCAAATTCATTAAACATTTAAAGCCGTCATGTCATTTTCTTGCTCACTTAAAAATTTTATGAAACGTTAAGCCCAATAGGCCCAATTTTTCTAGGCCCAAATTCGGGGCGTCACAGGAATATCACATGCCCATGTTCCACACCTATGGTCGATACTGACTTGCATCACACGGCCTATCGCACGCCCATGTCCTTGGCCGATGTGCTAAAACCATGGCATTCTATTTATGACATCATCACATCATTATGGTCACACGGCCAAGGCACATACTCGTGTCCTTAGACCATGTGTCGAATTAAATTCCTAATTTTCAGTGCTGACTTCACACGGCTTGGGCACACGCCCATGGCCAAGGCCATGCCTCTCACACGGCGGAGACATACAACTGTGTCCTTGCCTGTGTGTTTACTACTGCGCATTCTGACTTTGTAAACCTAGCATGCAGGGGACACACGGCCGATCAACACGTCTATGGGGCTGATCGTGTGTCTCACACGGGTCTACCCGTGTGGACATTAAAAAGGCTATATTCCAAGCCAAATGCCACCCTACATAGCACACATATTTACACCAACTCAATTCAACATAACTCATGACCCTAAGGCACTCTCAAGAACTCAAATTAAGCAACCACATAATTGTGAACTTCAAATCTCGTCATCATTGAATATATAAATGAACTTGTCAAGTATCGGCCCAATTCCAATGGCCACTTACAAAGTGAATTTGATGACATAAATAGCCAACACTTTGGCTAACAAATACAACATAAAAAAATACCAAAGTCCTATACATGCCATACTCAAAATAAGTCTAACTTGTTATACCCAAGAGATGTCGATAGTGTGATTTTCAAACTCCGATGTCCCACGATCCTAGAGTTATCTTGGCAATACTACAAGGAAAAGGGAAATGAGAGGGGTAAACATAAAACTTAGTAAGTTTGCATGAAAATAAATAGCAACAATAAGCTCATAATGACATTAATCCATGGCATTAGATAACCACACAATGCCATAAGCACCTTGCCATAACTTACTCGTACTTGTTCTTATCTAGAACATACCATGCCACATATCGTAAACATTCCTCGTGAATTTCTCACGGGTACCTGTATTGACTCAATCACATGACTTTAGTACTAATCTCATTTCTATTTCCAAGCTTATCTATTTATCCCACTAATCACTAGGGGTACTCAAAAACGCATATTCATCGTCATTAACATAAACATGAAACCAATGCCAAATCCCAAATGTGGTCTTACATGGAGTCACCTCTGAGTGTTCATACCATATCCCGGATATGGTCTTATATGGAGTCTCACATCAAGTATCGATGCCATATCCCGGATATTATCTTATACGATTCTCATATTCAATACCGAAGCCATACCCCAGATATGGTCTTACACGGGATCTCAATTCAGTGCCGAGGCCATATCCCCGACACGGTCTTACATGGGACCTTATCATTATCCATCTCATGTCTCGGTGATAGTAATTTCACATTTATTATAGTCCTATTGGGACTTCAACATCTCAACTTTTATCATCTTTCTCATTAAACACCAATACTCAATTTCATAGAATATCATGCATCATTATAACATCAAACATTCTCAAATATGCTAGCATAAATGTTGAATTTATTACATACAAACTTACTTCGATTTCAAAACAAGCTAGATCGTCGATCTAGTCCGATACTTTGTTCTTTCCCTATCGAGGTTAATTCTTGGTTCTTCTTGATCTATAATAGCAAATTAGCTCATTTAAATATTCACATTAATAATTGCATTGCAATAATCATGCTTTAACAAAATTACTATTTTGCCCTTAGATTTTTGCAAAATGACCCTTTTACCCCTAGGCTCAGAAATCAATTTTAATCAAATTTCTTTCTTTAACGAGCCTAGGTGAACATTTATTTTTCTAAAACTCATTATTTCACACATTTACCACAAATTTCACAACCTTTACAAAGAGGTCCTTTTAGGTGTTTTCATGGAAACACCTTTCACAAATATTGTTTACCTAACAATCAAGACTTATTTTCTTCCATAAAAATGAAGCAAAAAACATAATAGATTTCATGGAAAAACTCTAAACTCTTCACCATTTTACAAAATAGTCCCCTCTTTAGAGAGCTTAAGCTTTAGGGGTTCCAAAAGTACAAATATTATCAAGAAATGATCACTAAAACACTTACTTGTAAGGAGAAGAGTGTGCTAAAATTTTTGAGATTTCAAACCCGCATTTGCTAAAAATTTTTGGTGGAGAAAAGAAGGAGAAAAGATGATATCTTTTCTTTCTTTATTTTAATATAAAATCTCAATTTAGTCCACCTAATACACCTACTTGTCCAAAATTTAACCTCTATTGTCCCCTATGGCGGCCAACCTTTATTAAAGGGGCTAGTTGCCCTTTAAAGAGCTTCAATAAATATTCTATGGCTATTAGGTACCTTTAGCTTGAAATTTTGAACTTTTGCACTTTATGCGATTTAGTCCTTTTTCGCGATTAAGCATGAAATCGCTAAAATTAAAGCACCAAAATTTTCATGTGCTTATATAATCATGCTCTAACTCATAAAATATCATGAAAATAATTTTCTCTAACCTTAGATTAGTGGTTCTGAACCACTATTCTGACTAGCCCCTAAATCGGGCTGTTACAATTCTCCCCTTTAAGAATTTTCGTCCTCGAAAATCTTACCGGTAAAAAGGTTGGGATACTAGTTTCTCATAGCCTTCTTAGGCTCCCATGTAGCCTCTTCTATTCCATGTCTCTGCCATAGTATTTTAACAAGGGCTATACTTTTTTCCTGGACTGTTTGACCTCTCACGCCAAAATTTTAATCGGCTCTTCGCTATAAGTCAAGTCCGGTTGAATTTCTACCTTTGTTGGTACTATCACATGTGAAGGGTCCGAACGATATCGTCGCAACATGGATACGTGAAAAGCATCATGAATCTTTTCCAGCTCAGGTGACAAGGCCAAATATAAGCTACAGATTCTATCCTCTCGGTAACTTCATAAGGTCCGATAAAGCGCAGACTCAACTTGCCTTTTCGGCCAAATCTGAGGGCTTTCTTCCATGGTGATACTTTCAGAAATACTTTATCACCAACTTGGAACTCAATCTTTTTCCTTTTTAAATCCAAACAGGATTTTTGTCTATCTAAGGCCGTTTTTTGGACATTCACTTATCACCCTACTTTATCTTCAGTTTCCCTAACCAAATCAACCCCGTGAATCTAATTCTCTCTAAGTTCTGTCTAATACAAGGGCATTCGGCACTTACGCCCGTACAATGCCTCATAAGGCACCATTTTCAAACTTGACTAAAAACTGTTGTTGTAGGGGAATTCCACTAACGGTAAGTATTTTTCCCAATTACCTTGAAATTCCAAAATACAACATCGAAGCATGTCTTCAAGTTTCTAAATTATTCTCTTCGACTGCCCGTCGGTTTGCGAATGGAAAGTTGTACTAAAGCTCAATTTTGTGCCTAAAGCCTCTTGTAACTTTTTCCAAAACCGTAACTTGAATCTCGGATCTCTATCCAAAATGATCGACAACGATACACCATGAAGTCTTACTATCTCTGACACATACAAATTCGCCAACTTATCAAGAGAATAATCGACTCGTACTGGTATGTAATGGGCTGACTTCGTGAGTCTATCAACCACGATCCATACAATATCTTTCTTTTTCGGTGTTAACGGTAAACCCGTCACTAAGTCCATAGTAATATGGTCTCACCTCCACTCGGGAACCATAATAGGCTGAAGTAGACCCGAAGGTACTTGATGTTCAGCCTTCACTTGTTGACAAATTAGGCATCTTGATACAAACTCAGAAATGTCTTTCTTCATACTCGGCCATCAATACCACTTCCTTAAGTCATTGTACAACTTCATGCTGCTTGGGTGCACAGTTAAACATCCGCTATGTGCTTCATATGAAATCTTTCGAATAAGTTTATCATTTCTGGGTACACAGACCCTATCTCGAAACATCAAATATCTGTCAAGACTTACCTGAAAGTCTGACTCAACACTTGACTCACATAGAACTCTTTTGGCTTGTAAGTCGTTGTCACCTTTCTGAGCTTCACAAATCTCTTGGAGAAATGATGGTCTAGCTCTCAACTCGGCTGGAATAGAACCATCATTTAACAAAGCCATCCGTGTACTCATGGCTCTCAGCACAAATAGGGATTTTCTACTCAAAGCATCGGCGACCACCTTCGCCTTTCCCAGATGGTAGTCAATCACTAACTCATAATCGTTGATCAGCTCTAACCATCTTCGTTGCCTCAAATTCAATTCCTTTTGAGTCATCAAGTATTTTAGGCTTTTATGGTCGGTGAACATCCGACACTTTTCACCATATAAATGGTGTCTCCATATCTTTAATGCAAACACAATGGCAGCTAACTCCAAATCATGAATCGGATAATTCTTCTCGTGCGGCTTTTATTGTCTAGAAGCATATACAATCACCTTGCTCTCTTGCATAAGTACATAACCCAATCCATTCACGGATGCATCACTATAAACCACAAATTCTCTTTCCGATTCGGGTTACACCAAAACAGGAGCCTCAATCAACAATGTCTTTAGTTTCTCAAAACTCTGTTAGCACTTTTCCTTCCAATCAAACTTCACATATTTTGCAATAGTCTCGTCATTGGAGTAGCTATCATGGAAACCCCTTGACATAATGCCTATAATAGTCGGCTAGGCCCAGAAAACTCCTTACTTCAGTTACGCTCCTTAGCGGTTTCCATTCAACAATCGTTGAAATCTTACTCGGGTCGACTCTGATTCTATCTCCCGAGACAATGTGCCCCAAAAATCCAACTTCCTTAAGCCAAAATTCACTTTTACTAAACTTGGCATACAATTGCTTATCTCTCAAAATTTGCAGAACCTTTCTTAAATGCTCGACATGTTCGTTCTCATCTCGAGAGTAGATCAGTATATCATCAATGAAGACTACGGCAAATTTATCCAAATATGGCTGAAAAATGCAATTCCTCAAATCCATGAAAACGGCTGGGGCATTTGTTAAGCCAAAAGGCATGACCAAAAATTCATAATGGCCATACCTCGTCCGAAATACAGTTTTTGGCACATCCGAGTTCTTGACTCTCAATTGATAGTACCCGGATCTAAAGTCTATTTTGGAAAACACTGTGGCTCCCTTTAATTGATCAAACAAATCATCGATTCTTGGCAACTGGTACTTGTTCTTCACAGTTACCTTGTTAAGTTGCCGATAATCTATGCATAACCTCATAGAACCATTTTTCTTCCTCATGAATAATACGGAAGCACCCCACGGGGAAAACTTGATCTCACGAAACCTTTACCCGTTAGTTCTTACAACTATGCTTTCAGTTCTTTTAGCTCGGTTGGAGCCATTCTATATGGAGCAATAGAAATAGGGGCAATACTAGGAGCTAACTCGATCCCAAATTCTATCTCTCTAACCGAAGGTAACCTTTGCAATTCCTCTGGGAAAACATCTGGATACTCACATACTATGGGTACCGACTTAATTTTCAACTCAGTCTCTTTAGTATTCATCACTAAGGCGAGGTAAGCTCATACCCCTTTCTTAAAAACTTTTGAGGCAACAACGATGATATCACTACTGGTGATCTGTCTTGCTTCTCTGATTCAACACGAATAAGATCCCCACTTTCACATTTTAACTCAATAAACTTCTTTCCACAATTCACAATCACATCATGAGTAACTAACTAATCCATCGCAAGGATGACATCGAACTTATCAAATGGTAATAACATGAGATTAGTAGGAAAATAATGATCCCTAATCATCAAAGGGCAAGCTTTGCATACTCTATCAACCAATACACATTTGCCTAGGGGATTTGACACTCTTATTACAAATTCAGTAAACTTTATAGGCATGCTCAGGCTAGAAACTAATTTCATGCAAATATACGAGTGGGTAGATCCCGGATCAATTAAAGCTATAACACGAGTATCATAGAGAGAAAATGTACTCGTGATTACGTCAGGGGAGGACGCCTCTTCGCGAGCACGAATGGCATATGTTCTCGTCGGTGCTCTACCCTCAACTCTCGCAATCTTCTCTCTAGATGAATTCTTGCTACTCATTTCATTTCTCGGGTTTCTCTGATGTCTTCCTCTAGTAGTATTTCCCGGTCGTGCATTCTAAGGTTTCTCTTTCTCACTCGCCTCAGGGCAATCTCTGATAAAGTGATCTAGAGACCCATACTTGAAACAAGCCTTCTCGCTTGCTCTGCACTCACCAGAATGATGTCTGCCACACTGCGGGCATTTCGGTCTAAATTGGTCGAACGTTGCCAACACTAGCAACTGATATGGTCTGAGCCTTAGACCTCGAGAATTGTTGGCCTTTACTGCCACTTGAAAATCCAGTTGAGGTGGCTGACTGGGCAGCAAAGTCTCTTGACTTCTTGGATAAGAATTGGAATGACTTGCCCATTTGTCCCTTCTTCGAGTTGCGAGACTCAATCTCAGCTTTCTTTTTCTCTTTGGCCAACTCTTCATCCTTACAGGCTCTATCTACTAACACCACAAACTCTTTTAGTTCGAGGACTCCAACATATAAACAGAAATCTTCATTTAACCCATCCTCGAACCTTTTGCAGACACGTACTTCTAGGCATACTTACTAAGCCTGACAAATTCACATTTATATTCGGTTACCGTCATTTGACCCTACTGTAACTCCAAGAACTCTTTTCTTTTCTGGTTGATGAATCTCTGACTAATATACTTCTTCTGGAATTCCTCTTAGAAGAATTCCCAGTTAATTCTCTCCCTTGGTACCACCGACACAAGGGTATTCCACCACTGATAGGTCGAATCTCTCAAGAGAGATACTACACACTTCATGCACTCTTCAAGCGTGCATGACGACTCATCAAATACCCTGATGGTATTCTCAAGCCAGAATTCTGCCCTTTCTGGGTCATCATCTTTACTAGCCCGAAATTCCTCTGCTCCTTGCTTCTGGAGTTTATCGACCGGAGGCCTTTCTCTTCTTACTACCTCAACCACTTGAGGAGCTACAAGAGGGAGCTGAGGAATAGGTGGGGGTGGAGGGGGTTGAACATTAGGATTTGCTCGAATATATTCGGTGTACCAGTTCCTCATCATTTGAAGAAAGGCTTCTCGAGCCTTTTCTCCCTGACCTATAGTCTCGGGTCTACTCTCTACTAGTGTGGTCCCTTGCGCGGGAGCCCACGCATTACTTGCAGCATCATCGGCTGCAGCTCGGTCGGGATCAGGGTCCATTTACTTTATAAAAACACAATTCAAATCGTCGAGAGCCATCACACTATCACTACACAATTACTCTTACGTATGGCATATATATCTAGACTCATACTTAAGCTACGTTAGTCCGAGAACCGACTAAACCGTAGCTCCAATACCACTAAATGTAACACCCCTTACCCGTGTTCAACGTCAGAACCGGATACGAGACATTACCGAACTTATCTTGCTTAAACATACAACTTTGGGCTATAAATTTTCTTTTCAACTCAAAACTTCTTTTTCACATATATAACATTCTTATTATGGGTCTACGACGCCTTAAACATATACTCGGAATTCCTCGGGACCAAACCGGAAACTTTCAAACACTAGGAAAATTTTGCCATGAAACAGGGTCACACGCCCGTGCGAAGAGTAGGACACACCCGTGTGGAATATGACACGCCCATGTTCCACACCCGTGGTCGACACTGACTTGCATCACACGGCCTATTGCAAGCCTGTGTGCTTGGCCCGTGTGCCAAAACCATGGCATTCTATTTATAATGTCATCACCTCATTATGGTCACACGGCCAAGGCACACGCCCGTGTTCTTAGACTGTGTGTCGAATTAAATTCCTAATTTTAAGTGGTGACTTCACACGGCTTGGGCACACGCCTATGGCCAAGGCCGTGCCTCCTACACGGTTGAGACACACGGCCGTGTCTTTGACCGTGTGTTTACTACTGAGCATTCTGACTTTGTAAACTAGCATGCAGGGGACACACGGCCGATCAACACATCCATGAGGCTGACCGTGTGTCTCACACAACCTAGACACATGCTCGTGTGTCTACCCGTGTGGACATTAAAAAAGCTATATTCCAAGCCAAATGCCACCCTACATAGCAAACATATTTACACCAACTCAATTCAACATAACTCATGGCCCTAAGGCACTCTCAAGAACTCAAATTAAGCATCCACACAAGCATGAACTTCATAATCTCGTCATCATTGAATATATAAATGAACTTGTCAAGTATCAAACCAATTCCAATGGCCACTTACAAAGTGAATTTGATGACATAAATAGCCAACACTTTGGCTAATAAATACGACATAACAAAATACCCAAGTCCTATACATGCCAAACTCAAAATAAGTCTAACTTGCTATACCCAAGAGATGTTGATAGTGTAATTTCCGAACTCCGACGTCCTACGATCCTCGAGTTATCTTGGCAATACAACAAGGAAAAGGGAAATGAGAGGGGTAAGCATAAGCCTTAGTAAGTTTGCATGAAAATAAATAGCAACAATAAGCTCATAATGACATTAATCCATGACATTAGATAACCACACAATGCCATAAGCACTTTGCCATAACTTACTCGCATTCGTTCTTATCTAGAACATGCCATGCCACATATCGTAAACATTCCTCGTGAATTTCTCATGGGTATCTGTATTGACTCAATCACATGACTTTAGTACTAATCTCATTTCTATTTCCAAGCTTATCTATTTATCCCACTAATCACTAGAGGTACTCAAAAACGCATATTCATCGTCATTAACATAAACACGAAGCCAATGCCATATCCCAGATGTTGTCTTACATGGGGTCACCTCTGAGTGCGGATGTCATATCCCGGATATAGTCTTATACGGAGTCTCACATCAAGTATCGATGCCATATCATGGATATGGTCTTATACGATTCTCATATTCAATACCGAAGCCATATCCCAGATATGGTCTTATACGGGATTTTAATTTGGTGCCGTGGCCATGTCCCTGACACGGTCTTACACGGGACCTTATCATTATCCATCTCATATCTCAGTGATAGTAATTTTACATTTATTATAGTCCCATTGGGACATCAACATCTCAACTTTTATCATTATTCTCATTCAACACCAATACTCAATTTCATAGAATATCATGCATCATTATAACATCAAACATTCTCAAATATGCTAGCATAAATGTTGAATTTATCACATACAAACTTACCTCGATTTCAAAACAAGCTAGATCGTCGATCTAGTCCGATACTTTGTTCTTTCCCCGATCAATGTTAATTCTTGGTTCTTCTTGATCTATAATAGCAAATTAGCTCATTTAAATATTCACATTAATAATTGCATTGCAATAATCATGCTTTGACAAAATTACTATTTTGCCCTTAGATTTTTGCAAAATGACCCTTTTACCCCTAGGCTCAGAAATCAATTTTAATCAAATTTATTTCTTTAACGAGCCTAGTGAACATTTATTTTTCTTATGGAAGCCGTCAAAACTCATTATTTCACACATTTACCATAAATTTCACAACCTTTACAAAGAGGTCCTTTTAGGTGTTTTCATGGAAACACCTTTCACAAATATTGTTTACCTAACAATCAAGACTCATTTTCTTCTATAAAAATGCAGGAAAAAAACTTAATAGCTTTCATGGAAAAACTCTAAACTCTTCACCATTTTACAAAATAGTCCCCTCTTTAGATAGCTTAAGCTTTAGGGGTTCCAAAAGTACAAATATTATCAAAAATGATCACTAATGCACTTACTTGTAAGGAGAAGAGTGTGCTAAAATTTTTGAGCTTTCAAATCCCCATTTGCTGCAAATTTTGGTGGAGAAATGAATGAGAAAAGATGATATCTTTTCTTTCTTTATTTTAATATAAAATTCCAATTCAGTCCACCTAACACACCTACTTGACCAAAATTTGACCTCTATTGTCCCCTATGGCCGGCCAACCTTTATTAAAGGGGATAATTGCCCTTTAAAGACCTTCAATTAATATTATATGACTATTAGGTACCTTTAGCTTGAAATTTTGAACTTTCGCACTTTATGCGATTTAGTCTTTTTTTGTGATTAAGCATGAAATTGCTAAAATTAAAGCACCAAAATTTTCATGTACTTATATAATCATGCTCTAACTCATAAAATATCATGAAAATAATTTTGTCTAACCTCGGATTAGTGGTTCCGAACCACTGTAAATTCTTTGTAATATCAAACTCCACACAGTAAATTCTTTCACGTCCATCTTCAATCACATGATATACAGAAAAATTTTCGATGTTACTAACTTCAATTCAATTCAAGCCTATGCAAATCATCAATTCCTCTTCAAACATTTTAAACATAGCAAGAGTGTAAACATCAGATGCACGCTTCAAAATCCCACATTCATTAACTTTTTTTTAGTGCCCTATTTTTACATAGAAAATCTTGATTTAACTCTATTTGGCGAAATTATTTTGCCTTTTCCTCATTATATTGTATAACCTGAATATGAGACAAAGAGAACTTCATAATATGATGTAATATGTTGTTCATACTCTCACTTCTTTGAGTGGATCTAATCCGAGCCGAAAAAATATTTATGCTAAAGGCGGGCACCATTTTACGTAAAGCTCATAGTCTCTTAAGCCAAAATGATCTTGAAGTTCAAAAATTTCAATCATGGTAGCCCAACTTGATTCAAATTTTTTTTTTCACTTTCACATTCACAAAAGCATTTATTAAATTGTGCTTTGAAGTCAGCATTGGCAAAACGACTAGCAAGATGTTGTTTAGCATTATTTGGAATGTGCCACGTGCATTATCTATCAAAAGATTTTGGGAGTCACAATCTCTATTTCTTTCATCATCGCTTGATCTTGATTAGTAAAAGTACTCTTTGGTTGTCGGTGGCCTGTGACTTCTAAAAATTTTTCAAATAGCCAAGTAAATGACTTAGTGGTTTCATCTAATAAAAAAACACAATTGAACAAAACAATATTCCAGTGATTGTTGATTCCGAGCACAAACCAAATTATACTTATTGGTTCTATATGTGGTATCAAACACAAAAACATCTCCAAAATAATTGTAATCCAATTTGATCTTTCATCTCTCCAAAAAAAAAAAAATTAGATAGTCGATTATTCTGGTCTACTTGCATTGAATGGAAAAACATAGGGTCTCAGCTTCCTTATATTTGAAAAAAATGATAATACTTTGTGCATCCCCTACCTCAATCATTTTCTCTCTGTCAATTAGCAGGAAATTATGACAATCTCATTTGGTATATGTAATATTTTCAAACCTAATCTCCTTCTTGAGAAATGAATATGAACTTGTTTGTTTGATTCCTGCAGCAACCATTGAACGAATAACATCTGCATGTCCTTCCAAAATTTTTCTTCCTGATCTTAAATTAATTCTTTCTTTTGAAGTTGCTAAGTGGTAATTATGATAATCATTAAAGTAAGAAACAATCCAAAGACCTTTTTCTATTGTAAAATGAATTTTAGCTCGACAACCTGTCCTTGTCTCTAGACGATTAAATTTTTTTCACTTTGCCAACATCTTCGTATTTATGATACCCAGATTTCAAGCATAAAAATTCACGTTGTCTTATAGGTTCAGTCATGCTTCGTCTCTTATTTCCTCTTCGAATACTAAACCCCTTACTCAGAGCAAACTGATTATAAAGATTATAAGCCTTTTATTCGAAATGCACTTTCAGTCCCACTTTTATTTCTTCAATGGAATTATCTTTTTTATTGACAATATGAACTATTTTGCCTTGATGTGTATCCATAAATGAAAATTATAAATTAACAAAACCTAGGAAGAAATTTTAATATCTAATAGAAAATAACCTGGGAAGAAATTTTAATATCTAATAAAAAATCATGATAATAAAAGAAATAGCAAAAAAAAATTCAAATTCAATTAAAATCTAACAAAAACACAGGTTGAAAACCATATGATTTTTTTTTTTCATTAAGCTAAATCATTATTATTAAAAATCACAACTCTTTCAAAGATTCTAAATATAACTATATTTCAAACAAATGAAAACCAAGTGGAAATACTTAACATCTCAAACAACACAGTTCCACACCAAACTAAAAAAAAAAAAAAAAACATCTCTAGAACATGCACACGATCACTAACCAGAAAATCTCCATGGTTTGCAATGGTGTAATGCATATTTAATTTAATCATATGTCTAATATAAAAAAAAATCAATCAATAACAGCAGCCAACAACTTTGAATTATTGTATCTTCTTCTCAATTTTCATGATTCAATGATCATTATCGTACTGTGAAAATAGAAACTATTAAAATTAAAACTTATCTTAACACAACAACTGAATAGTAGCAGCCAACAATTGAATAGCAAAATAGCAACAGGCAACAGTTGCCATAAAAACAACAAATGAATAGCAATAGCCAGCAGTTGCAGAGAAGTGCCACGAAGAACAACAATAGAATAGTAGCAGCCAGCAATTGAATAGAAAAATAGCAGCAGTTGCTGGAAAAACAACAAATGAATTGTAGCAGTCAGTAGTTACAGTGTAGTGCCAAGAAAAACAACAATTGAATAGCAAAATAGCAGCAACCAGCAGTTGCAAGAAAAACAACAAATGAATAGCAACAACCAACTGTTGCAGAGAAGTGCAAAGAAATTCTTAATTAGGATTAAGTTGTGGCGGGAAATTTTTAATTGAGATTTTAGGAATTTATGGTTAAAAAATTAATTAAATGAGGTGTGAATGACATGTAAAAATTAACTGACATGTCATTAAATGGTTGAAAAGGGATACAAATGACTCGGTGTTACTGTTTCATACAATCATTTCCCTTACAATGTAATATAATATATGAATAACCTATCAACTATTTTATTATCAAATATCTTTTCAGGTCTTTTAACAATTATGCTCCTTGAAAAGCAAATGTTGTGGCGATAACGATCAAAAGATACAAAGATTGTAACCACGAGTATGAAAACCATCTATTATGCCAATGTCATGTACATCAACTAAATCCAAAATGCTATAAAATTTTAATCCACAAGTTAGTTCAATGCAAAAAATTCTTAAAAACTACTTCGTCGTAAGGACTTCTTTCTCCACTAAGTTATTTGATCTGGTTTCAACTGTCGTTTGAATTGAATACTTGGTTACTATCCAACTATATATATATGGTTACTTTGATAACTTTAATTCATTCGCCTCTACTTCTTTTATAATGGCTCTTTTAATAACTTTTTCAGAGAGCTATAAATAAAGGCTTAAATATTTCATTTGGAATCTTTTAATTGTTTGCCAAGCTTAAACATATTCTAAGTTCTCTATGCATCTTTCTCTAAACAATCACAGCCACCTCCACAGCTTTCAATTCTTTTAGCCACCAATTACTTCCATCGCCAATGCACTTGATTTTCAAGGTGCTTAGATCTTTCTCTCTTTTTCTCACTTGAGGGCTTAATTAGATTTGTATCTAACTTACTCTAAAAGAAAGTTTTATGAATTCTAATTTCGTATTTAAAAGAATTAATCGAAACTTGCGAATGATTTAAATTTATAATTTATTCTAAATCATAATTATATAGTATTATATTAGGCTTAAAGGTATAAGAAGCCCTTAAGAAAAAAAAATTAAAAAACAATTAATTAAACCTATCCAGTTGAGCTCTTGTTAATAACCCACAAATCAATTAAGCTCCTCCATTAACGGTTTCCATCTTAGACCATGGTAATTATTAAATCAATTGGTAGACCAAATAGATGAGGATACGTGGCAACCCTAGATTTAATGGTTCTTTTTTCTAATACAAATTGTTTGAAATGTGATAATTGTAATTGTTTGAAATTAAAATTTGATTAAATCTTGAAGAGGAAAATAATTTAAAACTTAAATTTAAAAAATTTGGAGAAACTTTAAAACTCTGGAAAAATGAGTTTTGATTTCTAAAATGGGTATTTCAAATCGTGTCTTTCATTCTAAATCTGATAGTCTTTTATAAAGGGCTATTGTCTCTTTACATCATTTGAATCGGGAAATTTAATCCGTTTCATCATTACATAATTGAAACTTTAATTACATAATTAAAACCTTTCAAAGAACATAATTAAAACTTTTCAGAGAACATATTCTCTGGTTACAAAAATACAAACTACAGAGAATATTTACTATTCATGCGTCAGAGAATCTTACTATTCTTCCCAGGGAATATTTACTGTTTATACCAGAGAATATTTCCTGTTCACTCGTCTTTTATTGCAGGGAATATTTACTGTTTACTTCAGAGAATATTTCCTGTTCACTCGTCTTTTCTTGCATCATTTTTTCTTGGTCCTGGTGATGGTTACTGAAGTGGTATCGTCTGCAAGATCCACCGTTATGATTGAAGATGCTGAAGATTTCTCATCTTCGGATTCGGAATCCACTGAACTGAGCATTTCAGCCATGAGTTTTTTGTATTCCTTCTTGGTCTTGGCTTGAGCTAACATCGCACTAGCTGTCGATTTTGCTTGAAGGAATTTTGATGTGGTTTGATCCGGGGCTGCGGACTTACATAATCTCAGATTCTTGTTGAAAAATTATTCAAATATTTTGAATCATATTTTTCATCATTAAACTTGTCCCACCATTTAGTTCTGTAGTTTCGAACTAGTAATGGAATTCCTGTACATTGATCTTGCTCATAGGAATAATTCCAAGAAATGCGCAGTTTTGAGAAAAAATGTATTGTTCTGTAAATGTGTTTTTAGTCTGGTTCAGGGTGAAATTTGTCAAAGAATTTGGGCCATAAATTTTTAATTTTTTCTGGTAGGATCTCAAAGGACGATGGTCCATACCAATTCCACCATTCTTGGAACCAATTTGGGAATTTGAATTGGGTACCGTATTTGAAATATATGAGCCAAGAATGTCTCATGTGTTGGTTGTTCATTAAGAAGGCATTGTACCATGCCATTTGGTAATCCCAATATGTAAAATATGGATGGTGGTCAATTTTGGTGGTAAATTTGGCTAGAAATCTCTTTGGAGAATTTGGGTTTTCACTCCAATCCCTTGGTTGAAGAATTTTTAATATTTGGGCTGTTGAATGGGTAATAAAATTTGGATCTTTTGGGTCTGTGTAGTGTTTGAATAGTTCTGATCCAGTTTGAACCAATATGTTTTCATAATATTGTTGGGGTTTTTGAGAATCCAATGGTTTGAAATGCCATCCATTGAAAAGTTCTTTTGCAAAGTATATGTAGAGGTTTTTCTGAAAATTCTTCCTCCATAACAAGAATTTTTTTCAAAACATTTGTTTGGAAAATATTGTGAGGTTTTTTGTGTAGCAGTCTGTGAAGATACTGCTATTTCTTTTGGAAAAACATCTTGGAGAGATGTCTCTTTTAAAATATTTTTGAGAGATTTTGGTTTGTGTAAAACAATCTCTTTATTTTTTGAAATCATTGTTGCTTCACCAACAATTTGTTTGAGAGGAGTTTCCTCTTTCATTTGAGAAAAGGCCAATACCACTTCTGGGGATTGAGAAAGGGACTCAATCCATTTTCTGATTTGAGAACCAGTTTCATTTGGATCTTGTGCATCTTGAACGATTGTATTTTTGGAGGATTTTGATGATGATGATGATCTCTCATTTTCTTCTTCATCGCAAATTTCATACCATGACTTAATTGGTTTTGAGGAAATTTGGGTTTTGGATGACTCTCCTATTTTTCCTTTCCCTTTGTCTCGGAGTTTGGGTGGCATTTTTGAATAAACTCTCTGGTGAGAAAATCAGGTAAAGAATTAGTTTCTCCTTTGATGTATTCAATATCAAAATCAAATATGCTCAAAATTGCCTGCCATCTTGCAAAAATCTGTTTTGAGGCAATATTTTGAACATCTTTTTGTAAAACTTCTTTTGCTTATTTGCAATCGATTCGTAAAAGAAATTTTTGATTTAATAAATCACTTTAGAATTTTGTAATGCACAAAACAATTGATAAAATTTCTTTTTTAATAGTACTATAATTTTGCTGAGTTGGATTCCAGCGTCTGGAAGTAAATTGGACTATTTGCTCTTTTCCCCCTTTAACTTGTTTTAGGATCCCACCATATCCTATTTCAGAAGTATCTGTTTCTACAATCTTGGGGGCATTTGGATTGGCTAAATATAAACAAGGAAGCCTAGTGATTTGTTTTTTAATTTGGGTGATAATATTGGTGTGGTCATTTGTCCAAGGTTGTGGATTCTTTTTTATCCTATCATATAACGGTTTGCATAATTTGCTAAGACCTGGATAAAAGTTTATGACATAATTGAGGCTTCTGAGAATCTTTGTAATTGGACTTTATTAAGGATTTGGTCTGGGAATTTGCTAGCAAACTCTATGGACCTTTCTATTGGGGTAATGGTTCCTTAGGTAATTTAATGACCTAAAAACCTTACTTTAGTTTGGAACAAACTTATCTTGGATTTAGAAACTACTAAACCATTATTTTTTATGACTTTTACAAAGATGGATAAATGTTTGAAGTCTTTTTCTAAATTTTCTAAAAACACTAATACATCATCAATGTATACTATTGTGAATTGAGAATACTGGTAAAAAATATCATTCATTATTCTTTGAAATTCGGATGGACCATTTTTTAATCCAAAAGACATTACATTCCATTCATATTGTCCAAATGGTACAGTAAATATCGTTTTATACATTTCTTCTTCTTTTATTTGGATTTGCCAAAATCCAGATTTCATGTCAAATTTTGAGAAAATATTTGCATTACAAAGTTTCTGTAGCAAATCTTTCTTATTTGGTATTGAGTATCTAATCCATTTTAAGGCTTGATTGAGAGGTTTGTAATTAATTGCTAATCTTAGTGTTCCTCTTTCGAGTTCTGCATTTTTTATTACATAAAATGCTGAACAACTCCAAGGAGAACTGCTTTTCCTAATTAAATTTTTATTAAGAAGGTCTTGTATTTCTTTTTTACAAAATTCTTCCATTTCTTTGTTCATTTGTATGGGTCTTGCTTTTGTGGGTATCTGTCTTTCATCAAAATTGTTTTTATATGGTAATGTTACTTCGTGTTTTTTCCTATTCCAAAAAGCATTAGGAATGTCAAAACAAATTGTTGATTTTATTTCTTCTCTGATTTGATTTATCCTTTTTTATACTTCTCTTTTTTCTAATTGTTCAGTCAATTTTTTAAAACATATTTCTTCTTTTAGAAAATAGATTTGTTTCTGTTTATGATTAATTAAATTATTGATTTGCCAATTATGAATGGATAAAGATTTTAATAAGTTAAGATTTCTTATTTATGATTTTTCTACAAAAGGAAATTCTACTTTAGTGTTTAAAACTTTGGTAGAGATAGAATTATTTGTTACTTTATAAGGTTTGAGTAAGGATATAATTGGGGTTCCTAGTATGACATCTTGAGTAATATTTTTTATCATTAAAAAACATGTTTGATATTTTATACATTTGTTGGATATTTCTGCATTGGAAATTTTGTAAGTAATTTTTAGTTTTTTACCATTTGCAGCTTTAAGAGATTCTGATATTTTGTCATAATATTTTGTTGAAATTATCCCTTCTCTAATGTAGTTTTGGTCCGCTCCTGTATCAAAAAGGGCTATTGTCTCTAATTGAAATTCATTATTTATGACAATATTTATTTTTATTAAATATTTTTGAATAGATACTTCAGTTAGAACCATCATATATTCCTGTGTATTTTCTTCAGGTTTGGGTTCAGTTTCTGAAGAACTTTTTTCTGGGATTTCATGTTTTAATGTTTGCATTTGTTTTTTCATTTCTTGTTGTTCCATTTTAAGCTGAGAAAGTTCTAATTTAATTTGTTTTATTTCTAACTGTAATTCAGAATTTGTAATTTATCTTGGTTTTATTTTTCATATTTATTAAATATTATATCTTGTATATTATAAATTTGTGATTGACTAGAAATAATTTCTTTTTCTTTTTCTGATTTATCTTTTAATGAGGGTTTTAATTTCAAAAGTTATTCTTTTTTAAGTTCTAGGTCTTGAATTTTATCAATAACTTCAATCATAAATTATTGGTCTTTGGTTCACATATTAATTGAGGGTTTATTTTCATCATCAAAAGATTGGGATGTTGTATGTAATTCATCTATTTGTAATTTATCTGTTTCAGTAGATGTATCATTTTCAGAAGAAGTTGTTCCTAAGAGAATCTCATTTAATTTTTGTTCTATTTCTTCATCTAGATTTAAATTATTAATTTTTCTTTTAATTTTACAATATTTTGAGATGTGTCCTGATTTTCCACATCTATAATATTTTATTGTTTTATCAATTTTGTTTTCTATTTTTCGTTGTTTCTTTTATTTTCTATATTTTCTATATTTGGGTTTTTTATAATATTCTGAAATATTCTTTTTCCTATTTTTTGGTTTTACAAGGCAGCATGTTTTTGAATTCCTAAGGTTATATTGGTGGCAGAATGATCCTAATTCTTTTCTACATTGATATCTTTCTTTCTTAAGTTGTTTTTGTAATTTTAAATCTTGACAAATTTTTAATCCTTCTTTTTGGGTGAAACTAATTAGTTCACCATATGTAAGCTTTTCATATGGAATAATACCTCTATAATTTTCTCTTATTTGATTTCTAACTTTTCCTCCTAACAAAGTAAAAAGTCCTGCTAGAAACTTTTCTTTCCAAAACAATTGTTGGTTATCAGATCTTTGCATAACTCTAGTCATAAAGACATCTTTATATCATTTAAAATTGGTTAATTTTTTGCATTTTAAATTTGATAATAATTCTAAATTTCTATCTTTAAGATGAGAAGGATCTCCTATAAAATGTTTAGAGATTGAGAAAATTAAAATTGCTACTGCATCTTGAATTTCTTTTCCTTGTTCATCTAAAATAATTCTTCCTTGATCATCCTTTTTTATTGCTTTTAAAATTTCTTCCTATTGGGTTTTAGTGAGTGCATGATCCTACCATCCTTTTAATTGACCAGTAAATCCGGCAATTAAAAGATTGGCTATAGCATGATCACTGATTAATCCATTTTGGTTTTGGGTTTTATAAACATTTGAAACCATCGTCATTTGTTGTAATCAACTAAGAATATTGTATTTAAACATTCCATCTATATTCCATTCATAAATTGTGTTAGCATTGTATTTATTCTGGAAAACAGGTTTTTCTTCTATATTAAGATCAGGTGCAGTGGTTTTTGAATAATATAATCTTTTTGGTTCTTTCCAAGTCATCTTGTTAATTTGTTCTTCATCTGACTGGTCAGAGTCAGATTGGGAGGATTGGTGTAATGTATTTACTGAATATTGGGCTTGCATTGGGGTATCAGGTGCAATTAATTAAGACTTGTAACTTTCCAAAGCATCAAGTCTATTTTGGATTTCTGTTAAGAAATCATTTTGGGATTTTTGGAAAGGTTTTGGAATCTCATAAGGTGTGAATATTGGTTCTTTAGAACTTTTTTATGTTACCTCTTTTACTGGTTCTTTCTTAATCAGTTGACTCTAAATCATAAAATTTGTAAAAAAAAATGTCATCAAAAATTGTAAAATATTATATAAACATATAAAGAATTATAAGAAGGATAAAAATTACAAAAAAAAAATAAAAATTATTATAAAATTATATAAACAAGTAAAAATTATTTAAAAAGTTGTAAAACATATTAATATATTAATATAAAAAGTATAATAAATCTCAACTTGGTTCAAAGTTCCATCATCATCCAAATCACCTTCACCCAACATGCAAACTACTTCATCATCCTCCATATTACTCAGCCGCAACATCACACTCCTTGTTTTCAAACTTTCTAATTGGTGTTAGCTAATTTTAACAATCAATGTAATAAAAAAAATCATTATTAGAGGTGCTTAATTAAAGTTTTATGTTAATAAAAAATTCAATTAAGTATAAATTAGATTGAAACTCCTAATTTTTTTTACTTAACATTTTATACCTTTAAGCCTAATATATAAAAATTTTGTTTCAATACACAATTAATTGCTTAATTAAAATTTTCTAAACCCCAGGATGCATAAAATAATTCTCGCACTATGCAAAAGAAACCTACATTTTTTCCATCATTTTCCTCCATTTACGTTTATATATTTCAAGTTTTTTATTTTTATATCTCTTAATTACATCCTCTTTTAATTACAAAAAATTATTATTCTCTAGAAATATTTGACTAATAGGGTGTAGTTACATTATAATTTTTTTATATCATGTAAGTAGTATAAATTATAATTACACGGTTATATAATTTATTTATTTTTAAAAAATATCAATAATATTTTTAAGAAAAAATCTCTAAACAAGTAACATATCAAAATCAAATAATTGTATGTAATATGTTAGCCCAAGAAGTAGTAAAAAAATATGATTACCAATAAAAATTACAAGAAAATAATCATCATATGCAATTTTATTTAATTGCTCTAGCATTCCATATTTGTTAGCCTATTCCCTGTGTAACATTTAACATATACTTTTTATCATCATCAGTTGATCTTTGACTAATTAGTTCATCATCTAAATTGGAATTTGACTATGTATCATTAGAATTAATAGGATCTTTTTCTTCCATATACTCTTCAAAGTATAGGTCATTTCACATATGAATAAAGTTAGGAAGTATGCAATATGCTAGCATAATTCAACATTGTCTTATCATACTATACTAAAGTGGACAATTTTTTTAGAACAAAAATTGTCGTCTCAACCATGTAACACCCCAAAATTTAGTTTTTGAATTATTAAAATTATTAAAGTGATTTAATCGAATTTAGTGGATAGATGTTGTACTTGTGTGTGTGAGGTTCTCGATTTGAATCCTTTTCCCTTGAATTTTGTTAATTTTTGTCTAAACCCCTGTCTCATAACTTTGGTCTTAAATATTATTTTCGTGCAACTAAGGATAAAATGAGTCTACTAATTTAATAGTGAAGTGTTAGCTTACTATTTAGTCTTGTGTTCAAATCTTTGTGTGTGTAAAACAAAAATATTTTTACAATGTTCTGCTTGTGCTGTCCATATGGTAGAATTAGGGTGAATTTAAACTCTAAATTCTGATAAGTAGTTAGTAGTGAGATTATGTGGATATTGTTTTTAAATTATTTCCAAGAAAATCCCAAAAAAATCTCTCCCACTTTTCCCACTCCCTTTGTCTGTTTTCCTTTTTGCCGTCTATATTATTACTTTCCCCAAAATTTTTCCTTTTCAATTTTTGTTCCTTCTCATTCTACTCACCGAAACTGTTCTTTGCTCATAACTTTTGTTTTTCAATTCTTTCTCTATTGTTCCAAACTCTCTGCTAGTTGGCGTGAGTTCTTTTGTTTGAATTCCTTTCGGTTGTTCCACTTTTTGGGTGTTGGCTGTACGCATTTGTGGTATTCGAGAAGACTATAATTCTTTTTGGTTGACGTGTAATAGTTGGTTATTAGGTTATTTATGAAGAAAGTGGTTTTAGTGTTCAATTTATGTGTGTAAGAGCCTAAATTTACCCGGGCTTATTAGTCAATCAGATTTAAACCAAAACAGGACAAAAATTAAAAAATAATAATAATAATAATAATCCCAAGCCAATTACAGTCCAAGTCTCGTTTACATCAAACCCAAATACAAATAGGCCCAACAAATTTAAGCCCAATGGTTTAACTCCGAAACAGGCCCAATAACCCAATATCAGAGCCGGCCCAAATGGCCCAAACAGGATGGGATTACGGAAACCCTAGCCACAGAACTCCAGCAGCGCCGCAAGCAGCTCTTTCCTTCACACGGCCGCCACGTCTGCTCGTACGGCCTCCGTACAGCCACGTCCCCTCCATACCTGCGCAAGAGAACAAACAAAAACAAAGAAAGACAGTTGTATTTTTTTTTTTCATTTTTAATTTTATTTTTATTTCGATTTCGGCCTTTAAAAAGATCGGAACAGACCATTGTAAGCTTCTTCACGATTTTTTTCGAATATAAAGAATAGAAAACTGAACAAGGTTCTTTCATTTTTTTCTTTTCTTTACTTTTTCCCTTCTTTGAGACACTGTCATCGAATATATACGTATATACATAAAGATTCTCATATTTTTAAACTATATATATACAACTATTAAAGCATAAAAAAAGAGAGAAGAAAATTACCATTTTTGGAGTCCATCCGCCGTGCGCGACGAAGCCGACGACGGTAGTCCGGCGGCGACGTGAGGGGGTTGAAAACCCTAGCAGAGAAAACAGAAAACCTTTCCCCTCTTTTTTTTCTTTTATAACACGGCAGAAATGATTTTTTAACAAAAAACTTTCCCTTTTATAGGCTCTGGGAACGACATCGTTTTAGGCCTATTTAAGTGGCCTCAAAACTGTGCCGTTTAAACCCCTCAACCCGCCCGTTGACCCGACCCGGGGAAAGATCCGCGTGTTTTCTGAAAGTGGTATATTTACCGCTTTGGTCCTTCCGCTTTTTTAAAGTCTCGCAATTAAGTTATTTTATTATTTTAATTTGGATCTGAAATTGGATCCCCATTTGGACGGCGCCGTTTTGGGGTAAGGACAGAATTGCCCAGTTGGTCCCTCGCTCATAGCGCGCGTTTCCATTTGATCCTTTTCCTTTTATTTATTCATGAATTCGCCCCCAAATTTCTGTTTTCATTTAAAATTAGTCCTATGTTGTTAGTTTTGTTATTAATTTAATTAGTTTTAACATTATGTTCATTATTTTATCACTGTTATTATTTTAAATATTATTATTGTACTTATTATTATTATTTTTTCTTATTATTATTATTATTATTATTATTATTATTTAATTTTAATATTATTACCATTATTTCCACTATTATTTTTATATTGCAATTACTATTATTGTATTCATTTTTATTATTTACCTCCCTTATTATTACTGTACTATTATTATTACTAATATATTTAATTAATTCTGTTTTCGTTACTATCACTTTGCTAATATTTATTTATCTATTGTTTGTGAACACATTTATCATAATGTTATTTAATTTCCAATTTTAAATCTTTAATCATTTGTATTATTACTATAAATATTTTTTGTAGGTAGTACTTATTTATCTATTGATTTACCATTAGCTTTTATTTTTTGTTATTATTCTCTTTTATTTATTCTTTTCATATTATTTCATATAAATTGTTGGTTTTAAATTTTATTTTATTGTATTTATTTTGGCCTTTATGTTGGCTATTTACATTGTTACCCTTATTTTTATTTTATCATGTATTGATATTATAATTCATCTTCCATTTTATAAAACCATATCACACTTTATCCAATTTTTAGAAATGAGCAATTACTTCGTGTTCCAAGATTCGAAAGAAGTCGTGCCCTAACTTATTGGGTTCCGATTTTTCTCGTCGAATCTAAAGAACTAATTATCTTTTTAAGTTAAATAAAAACTTATTCTCGGGAATTCGAAATGTTGCGTCCTAACTCACTGGATGTGACATTTTGTTATCTCGAAATAAGGATTTCCAAAATAAAGGCAATGTTCCGTATTCGGGAATTTATGAAATCGTGCCCTAACGTGCTGGGTTTCGGTTTTTCGTTTGACCAAATAAACCGAATACCCTTTTAAGATTTCATTCGTGTTTTCTTAATTTAAAAAAAAAAAAGAGGCAATAGCTTGTGTTTGGAAATCCGAGAAATCGTGCCCTAACAAGCTGGGTTTTGGTTTTTCCGTATGACCAGACCCTCGAGTATCCTTTTAAATGTTCAATGCATGAATTTTGGAAATTACGAGATGATCTTGATATCGTGGGTTTGAAATGTCATACCCTAACGTGTTGGGCGTGAGATTTCATTCCTTCGGAATAAGAGAATTTTAACATCCACTTCATTTGTTTTAAAAAGTTATTGTATTTTAAATCCTTTTAAATTCTCGACGTTAGGACATTAATTAATCAAACTGGTACCAATTTTGGGCGTTGCGGGGGTGCTAATCCTTCCTCGTACGTAACCGACTCCCGAACCCGTCTGCTTAGATTTCGCAGACCAAAATTATTGTTTTAATAAATCAAAATGTTTTATTAAAATAATTCATCCCAAGGTGATCCAAGCACACCTCGAATAAAAGATCGGTGGCGACTCCATATTTTGTTTTAAAGTCAATCCCCATTTTTCCAAAACTTAAAAATGGTTTCGATAATGTGTTTTGGTGCAATTAGGAGAAGATTGTGAGATGGTTGATCCTCTGGTAAACTAAGTTTTTATTTAGGTTATTGTTTCATTCAAGGTTAAGTGATTTCACCGTTTGTAGGGGTTGTTTTCTTTTTGTAATTGGGTTCAATTGTTGATGGTTGTACCGAATTGGTGCATCGGGTTGGTAAAAGGCGTGCTAATTAATTTGTGTGAATTGTACTTGTTCTTAAATCTACATCAAAAACTAACTAGGTGTGCGACTCGATCCAGTAAAAACAGCGAATGACAGAATGCCAAAAAATTCACTGCCGACATCACACGACTGTGTGTTAGACTGTATGGACCACACGAGCTGGGCTATTTGGGCCAGTTGGCCACACGGGCGTGTGGGCCCATTTTTTTGAAAAATTTCACCTAAGGACGTATTGATCTGTGATGCGTATTTAGCCGCTCGATATGGTCTATACTATATAAATAGGGCTTGAAAACATGATATCTAATAATCTGCTACTGTATGAATTGTGGTTATGATTTGTGAAATATATGTGAATAATTTGTATTATGATAATTCTGATAGCATGTCTTATGTGAAAAGCATGCACATGTGATATCTGTTAGTATCTGCATGAGCATTGGGGTGGGAATATGAATTGAAGGAAGAAGTGTTGGCAGTTTAATAATCTGCCTTATCTGGTGGTTTAAACCACATATATTTGTTCTAGTGGCTTGACCACGTATCTGTTCTAGCAGCTTGATTGCATATTTTTGAAAAGTGACATACGCTCATTTATTGGTGTGTGCCAGCTTAATTGCATTTTTAATCCACGTTTTGTTGCATTTTTCTAGGGTTGGAGGGTATTTAATACCCTATTTGGTGTGTAGGAATGGACAGAGATGGTGTGTAGCGAATGGGGGTAGGATTTGAATATGCATCTAACTAAATATATGAATATGTTTTTGTATCTGAATATGAAAACACATCTGATTCTGTATCTGATCATGCATCTGAAATGTATCTGTGCACATCTGATTGTTGCTTGGGATGTGTTACACACTGAGCTCATAAGCTCATTTTTTATTTGTTTTCCTCTCAGGTAACCAGCAAACTTAGGACAGATCGGTGTAGCAGGAGCTTGATTTAAATTATTGTTCTTAAATTCTATTGAGTTTAAGTATTATTTTCAATTGAACTATTTTAGGGACTGCTATTTCTTTTGGATTTTATTCTTCACTTTGAATTGCTTTATCTTTCCTTTTTTTTAAAATATTTTATTTCAAACTACAATGCAATGGATTTCAAAATCAAATTATGGTTTTCAAAAATCTATTAATTTAATATTTTTGCAGCAAAATTAAGTAATCTTAAAAGTGTTTTTCTGCAATTTAAATGAATTAACTGAATAAGGTGTTTTTCCCAAAAAACTGGAAATATCATTACCAAGTTTTGTTTTATGTTACGTTTTCAAATTTTAAATTTCTAGTTTTGAAACAAACATATGTAATCCTTCAGGATTCGGCCATAATGTCTAAGTCGAGTATGATGTGTTACAAACCATGTTTCGACGCTTTGAGTGTCTTAAATTAAAGAGTTTGTGAGTAATCTTTAGTGCTTATGTCTAGCTCCATTCTCTCAAGTGGTATCGTATCATACAAAACGGTATAAGAAAACCTTTTGTATTTAAATAAATAATATCTATTATATAATATTTTTCTAAAAAAATAACATTTAAAAATTTAAATAATTTATAAGAAAAATAAAATAAAATAAATAATGACAAAGTAATGATGACGATATTAGTGGACTACCAAATACAATATTTAACATATTTTGGGATTTCTTCGACAACATTTCTTAGCAATTTAAAATCTAAGGCACAAACCAATTTTATAATTCAATACTTTTTATAAACCTAATTTGCAATTGACTTATGCTAGCGAATAACAAACCAACATTATAATCCTTTTTTATAATTTTTCAGTTAATATTATTCCATGCAAACTAGTTTAAAAAATCATGTAGAAGTTATAATATAGACTTTATAAAAAAAAAAGTTTTATAAAATGTTCTACAGTTTTTTTTTTTACACACTTACACTAAGCAGGGGCGAAGCTAGGGGGCTGGCATGGGCTCCGGCTCCCCCTAAAATGTAAAATTATTATTTAGACCTTTAGAATTTTTTAAAAATTTTAAATTAGTAAAGGTAAAATTGCACTTTGGCCCCCTAAAATTATAAAAATTCAATTTAATTCTTTACAAATTATAGAGATATAAATTATAAAAAACTAAAATTTTATCCGGCACCCCTAAAAAATTGTTCTGACTTTGCCCCTGACACTAAGGTGCTCAAATACATGTTCATGTAAGAATAATAAACTTGTATAAAAAATATTTCTTAAACCTAAATTATGTGTGTTTGGAAAGCCATAAATCAATTGGTAATTACTTGTAATTATCTATATAATAACTTTAAGTCTCAACTTCTCCCTAAAAACTAGTAAATATAATCGGAGCGCTTCAATTATACTTAATTTAATGGAGTCCAATTATAATGATTTTCTAAACATAATACATTTATATAATTACAAATAATTAAATTCAAATCTATTTATAAAGTAGTTTACATTTATAAAAAGGAATGTCTCTAATGACATGTAATTTAGTTGCGTTTTTTACCAGCCAACGCTGCTAAATTATGTCATCAACAGCGTTTCTCGCCATACACATCACTAATATACATTCATGTGACTGTTTTATTGTATTTACATCAGGTAAACTATTAAAATAGTCACTTTTGTTTGTCTCAAATTATATTTTAGTAATTTATGTTTGAAATGTTATATTTTAGTCACTTATGTTATCGTGCTATAACATTTTATTCACTGAGCTGTTAAATGTCGTTAACGGTGTAACGGTAAACTAATATAGTACGTTAAATCATCATTTCAAATGAAAATTTTAGGTTAAATTATACAATTGGTCCCTATTTTTTTGTTTTGAGCAATTTAATTTTATTCTTTTATGTTCTTTTAACTTTCCTTTTTTTTTCTTTTTTCTTTCATTCTCTTCTACTTCTCTTTCTATTTTCCTCCCTTCTCAATTTCTCTTAATGTTGTTTTTCTATGATTTCCATTCGTTAAAACATCTGTGCATATAGGTTAAGCTCTTTTAGTTTGACATTTTTTGTTTCTTGCTTTTGGGAATCACAGGAAGGAAGGGAGTTCAAAAGGCACAACCGAGTCCGGTTCTTGACTGGATGCAGAGGGTAAGAATTGCGGTTGATGTGGCAAGGGGATTGGTATATTTGCACGAGAAGGTTCAACCTTCGATTATCCACAAATATATCAGATCTAGCAAGGTCCTTCTTTTTAAAGACTTCTAAGCGAAGATTATAGATTTTAACCTCTCAAACCAAGCTTCCGACATGGCTCATCTTCATTCTACTCTTGTTTTTGGAATCTTCGGCTATCATACACCTGAGTATGCTATCTTAAGTTGTTTTATATCATTGTTCATTTCTTTTCCGAACCAACCAGTCATTTCCAGTTGCTGACATAAATAATTGAAGGGATGAAAATAGGAGAAATAGAAGAGAATGGAAAGTGAAGGAAAAAAAGGAAAGTTAAAAGAATATAAAAGAAAAAATTAAATTGCTCAAAACGAAAAATTATAGGGACCAATTGTATAATTTAACCTAAAATTTTTGTTTGAAATGATAATTTAATGTGCCACATTAGCTTACTGTTACACCATTAATAGTTATTAATGGCTCGGTGGCTAAAATGTTACAACATGATAACGTAAGTGACTAAAATGTAACATTTCAAACATAAATAACTAAAATATAACCTGAGGCAAACAAAAGTAATTATTTTGATATTTTACCCTTTTATAGCTAGTAAAAGGTCCATAAGTCACCGACCTTTTTTTTTCCTATTACAAACGCCCACATTTATTAATTAGTTTGTATATTCATGCAATGCACAAGTTAATATTATTTGTCAATATTTTTTTTTTGAAATTAAACAGATTGGGCTTTCATAAATTAAAATTGAGTCTTAACAATAATTGAAAGTAGTCCCAAAGTAAAATGGCCTGTGAAATAGAATAGTCTAGAATGCAGAAAAAAAACCAAAAATCAGAAATACCGCCCTACTGCCCAATCAGTTCTCTACGCCAGTCTGTTCACATCGATTCAATCAATTTTTCTTTAATGGCATTATTCATTTACCGAGGAAAGGTAAATGCATATCAGATCTTATGGATGAACATTTGAAGAACCTTTCCTCTCCCTTATCCTTTCTGCTCTACCTCAATCTGGCTCCCTCGCGTATTCGATCTTCGTCTGTATCTCAGCATAGCTTAGAACTCCATTTACCAGGTAAACCCTTTCTTTCCTTTTCAATGATTCTGTTGCTAAAATATAGGCTAGGTTATTTGTTGATCTAGGAACAAACTCGAATCTGGCTTTTGTAACTCTGGACTTCAGTTCATGAATATTGTGAATATATGAACCCACTTGTGATTTGTCGAAATCCCTCTTGTTGCATTTCTTTATTATGGAAGAGAATCGCCTTCTATAATAAGATCCTCTCTGTTTATGTCGAAGGCTATTTGAGTTGCTCGACGGCAGGCGATAGCTTCTGCGACAAAAGCTGAGGCCACTTCTTTGTGGAGTTCTGTGCTTATGAGTAGAACAAATTCGTTGCTATCTCTAACCATACCCCCGATGCTGAAAGTTTGCATCTCTCATTGAAAGCACCATCAAAGTTGATCTTAATCGTCTGACCATGTGGGCTATTCCAATTTACGACCTCTGTAAAGATGCTTTGTTTAACTTTTCTGACTGCATCAAGTTCCTTAATGTATCCATGTATAAAACTAACAATCTCCTGGCTCGATCTGTTTTTTTTTTTTTTGTCATGGATACGAGAGTTCCTGTCCCCCCAGATGGCCCAGAGTGTAACACAAAAAAATCTGCAAACATTCAAGGGGAGATTAGCCATAACTGTAACACCCCCAACCCGTATCCGTCGCCGGAATTGGGTTACGAGACATTACAAGTGAACCTAACCCAATGTGACTCAAATCGGATCATCACATACAAATTTGAGACAAAATATACCGGAAATGCTTGACTAATTAAACATACAACATCTCTTACAAACGAAAGTGAATCATTAATAGGTTTATAGGCATAACATTATCAAATAAATCACTTTCATTTACCACTTCTCCCCATTTTGTAAACAGGGGCACTTTTGATTTAAAAACAACGAATTTGATTACTACTATTAACTAGATAACCTAAATAATTTCGCATACATGAATTTACTCAAACAATCAATTTATTCTCTTTATCAACTCAATTTGTCATTTGGTATTTCTTTGACACCATAAGCCAAATCACACATTGGCATTAGGAAGCGATCTATAAGACATGTATGTATCTTAACTATTTCTTCTAATATCCAAGTAAATTGTACAAGTTTGCGTTTCCTAAAATGCATATTACCATTTGACCATCATATAACATCATAACATATTATACTATCTAATAGTATGATATATTACTACTCAAGTCATACCAACTAATAATAGAGTTCAACCATAGCATCATTTACAAAAGTTCAAAAGAGCATAGTAGATTATTTACTAGACTTCTATACATATACATTCCTACCCAAAAGGATTATAAAGGGGTCTAAACTTATACATGCCATGATCTACAAAAAAAAAAATTTTAAGCTAATCATGTTAATACCAATAGTAGGCAATAATGTGCTAGGCTTCGACGAGGATTCCTGAGTGCAAGCTTGATCCAAAATCTAAATTCAGTCAAACAAATTACTACGTTAAGCTACTTGAAGCTTAGTAAGTCCCTAGCAAAAATTCAAAACTACTAAATAAGTTGACTAACTATCTCATTATAGCATTCCATAATAATAATAATACATTTGGCAATCATATACTAATTCAATGCTAACTTACAATTTGAAACAATACGATATACTTACATACTCCCAATTCGAATTCAAGATAACTTAGTCAATTCAAACATTCGTACCTGTCGTACCAATCCCGTAACGTATCGCTCACTTAGAGCTGTTACTTATTCCTTAGCACTCACAGTGCTAGTGTTCCGTAGCGTATCGCTCACTTAGAGCCGTTACTTAATTATTCCGCACACACAGTGCTAACCTTTCGTAACGTATAGCTCACTTAGAGCCGTTACGTAATCATTACCGCACACACAGTGCCAATTTACTATATCACTTAACATTACATGCAAGTTCCTTCATCCTGTATATATACACTATCCACACCTACGGCATTATATCATTTAACTTGCCCTCACCATCCAACTATTCATTTATTTACTTGTACATTCACACTTCTACATGGTACACTCACATTCTGCTATTCCATACATGATCAACCCAATTCATTTGATTTTTCGCAAGAATATACATGTAGGCTTGTATATGGCTGTACATGAAAGCAACTTCTTATCACCATTTCACTCAAACATGCATTGGAAATCTCATACTAACTTAACTACCATAGAATAATGTCATATGTCACATTTGGCCAAAAGTAAAATTTGGAGGCATTAATACTACAACGATAAGTATGCACATATATGTGTACTTGAAGCAATTTCATAACATTTAAATTGCTTGGGAACTTACTTGGAATTCGAGGAATTCAAACATCTCGGCTATTCGTTCACTTTGGCCTTCCCCCGATCTAGCTCCTTTTCTTTTTGGTCACGGTCTAAGAAATATCAAATAACATTTGTTCAATGTATTTCCAATTGATTTAACTCAATTCAAGTCAATTGCAAGGTTTTATAATCCTTACGAAATTACACTTGTAATTACACACTCGATTCAATTAAGTTCCTAACATACCATTCACAAACAATTTTGCTATTTTACAATTCAATTTCCCCATTGCCGAATACCCCATATTACAAAAAGAATTTATACAATTCAATCTTTAATAAAATTAAGTCATTCCCATCCATATTTACAACATTGTTTAATTGCAATTTACCCCTTCCTACCTTCGGTTTTCTTGCAATTTAATCCCTAAACAAAAAATCACAAACTTTTCATTAAATTTGACTAATTCCCTTAATAGCCGAACCTTATACCTCACTTCCTAAGTTCATAAAACCATTCGGTCAAGCCATTTAGCTTCCAACCGATTGTTTCCAAATATCCAAGCCATAACACATACTTATTTTCCTTAATTAACAAGTTAATATACTAACCAAGATCAAGATTTTCTTCATCAAACATGAATAAGACATAGTTCTTGCTAATGGCCAAATCTAGGGGAAGCTTTAGACTCAAAATTTTTCACATACAAATGATGGCATTCAAGATTTCTAACATAACCATGTAAAAATCTATCAAAAACTAGCTTGATTCCTTACCTTAAGAACACATGCATAGTCCGGCCATGGAGTTTTAAAATTTCTCTTCTCTTTTTCTTTTCTTTGTTTCGTGAGAGTGAGGAAGATGAGTGAAAATAAAATAAAAAATAATAAGAACATGTATTTTTATCTTATTTTATTATACCTTAATCATTTCTTTATTTAATATTCATTTAAAATCCCACTCACCTAATTTAATCATTTTATTCACATATTTTCCATCATTGCCGTCCACTTCCCAAAACATTTGGGTTATTTGACATGCAAATCCCTTACTTTACAAAGTACTTAAATTAGCACCTTTCAATTAGTTAATGTCACTTCCATACTCTATCAATTAAATCTTTTCTTTTCATTCAAACATATCAACCATCAAATTCACACAATCACGCACACATAGCACATAAAATAAATGTATATATATATATAAATATATATTTTTCGAGATTCTAAGTCGGATTCGTGGTTTCGAAACCACAGTTTCGGTTAGGGTCGTATTTGGGCTGTTACAATAACCTTGGTAAGCCACTCAACAAAATCTGTAAATGGGAACATTACTGAGATGACATCTGATAGATCTTTCCAAATTGTAACTGAGACAGGACAATCTCGGAATAGATGATTCATTGTCTCCTCTCCAGTTTCACAACGAGGACATAGACTGTTAGATGTAAGATTCCTGAAAGACATATTCACCCTAGTGGCTAGATAATTCCAAGAAATTTTCCAAATAAAAAGTTTGATTTTCAGGGGAATGTTAATTTTTCAGAGTTTGTTGTAAAATTCTCTATAGATATTTTGTAAAGCATAAGTTGTAGGATCGAAATTTTGTAATAGTTTATAGGAACTCCGCACTAAAAACTCACCCGACATTTCACCATTCCACACAAGAAGATCCTCATGAGGTTCCATCGCCAAAGGGATTCGAAGAATCAGTTCTGCCTTAGCTTCTGGGAAGGTATTGCCAATCAAATCTCTATTCCATTCACGCTCATTGCTATTGATTAATTCTGCTACTTTAACAAATTGCAAATTACCAACCTCAAACGTTAATCTAACATTTTCGTAATTTGGGATCCATGCGTCTTTAGAAACTGAAATGTTTTCACCCGTACCGACTTTCCATATCAGTCCCTTCTCTAGTGAAGCTTTTGCTGCCCAAATGCTACGCCATACGCAAGAACTGGATCGAATAGCGAAAATTACAATCTGGAAAATACTTTGCTTTGAAAACACGCGCTACCAATTAATCTGGAGAATTTAACAGTCTCCATCCTTGTTTTGCTAATAGGGCGATATTAAATTGGGCCATATTTCTAAACCCCAAACCTCCTCTTCTTTAGATCTACACAAATGACTCCATTTACACCAGTGAATACCTCGCTTACCAGCCCACCAAAATCTAGCAAACTTACTCTCAATCATCTCGCACAATGTTTTAGGAAGAAGAAAATAGGACATAGCATAAGTGGGAAGTGCTTGTAAAATAGATTTTATAAAAATTTCTTTCCCCCCTTGCGACAACAACCTGGTACTCCAACTATCAATTCGCAAATAAATCTTATCAAGAATATTTTGACATGCTTCTTTTTTTTGCTTACCTACCACATTAGGAAGGCCCAAGTATTTCTCTAGGCTTGAAGAACTTTTGACTCCTAACAATGTTGACACTAACTCCTTTACAGCTATTGAAGTGTTTGAAATATAGAAAATGGTCGATTTGTTGAAATTAACACACTGGCCTGAGCAACTTTCGTATTCCTTCAAGATGTCTTTCATATTCCTCGCTCCCTGTTCTGTTTCTTCTCCAAACATCATGCAATCATCAGCGAACAATAAATGAGATATCTCTGGCCCACTTCTACTGACCCTTGCACCTTTAACCAAACCTGCTTGTTTTGCTGATCTCATTAAAGAAGAAAGACATTCACTGCAAATAAGAAAAAGAAAAGAGCTTAATGGATCGCCCTGCCTAAGTCCCCTTGTTGGTTGAAAAATTCTGCCCCTATGACCATTGATGTTAACAGCATAAGAGACTGAAGTAATGCATTTCATTATTAAGCCCACCCATTCATGTGCAAACCCCATCTTGATCATCATTTTCTTCACAAAATCCCATTCTACCCTGTCGTATGCTTTGCTCATATCTAACTTTACCGCCATGTAACCCTTCTTCCCTATTCGTTTCTGTCGAAATGTGTGAAGAATTTCATAAGCTAGAAGTACATTATCGGTTATCAAGTGACCTGAGACAAATGCGCTGTGTACTTCATCAATACACGTGCCTATTGTAACATCCGGAATTTTGGGCTTATGAATTATTGTTGAATTTTGTGTGGAAGCATGCCTATGTGCATTATAATTATGTTATGTGAATTTTGAGAACCTTAGAATATAGAAGAATGCCTTAGGAAATATTAAGTCTTGAATTTTAAGAGAAAGCTAAGCTTGATAGGGCCTTAAGAAAATTAGTAAGGGGAATATGACACACAAATAGGCTTGTTAAAGTGGCAAAGAGGCGCCACTTAAAGCCCAGTAAGTGGCGCCACAAGCATGTACAATGGGCCTAGGTTCGAGCAACGTGGGAAGCAAATAAGAGCTTTTATTTTTGCGGCAACAAGGGGTAGTAGTGGACGGCATTGGGAGACTGAGAGAGGAGCTTTAGATGTGGTCAATCTCTTTTAAAAATTCGGCAAAGCTAGGAGATAATTACTGATTTATTCAAATTACTTTTGAATGGGTAAAGGAGAGGAAAATAGGAGAATAACAAGGGAATGGATAGAGAGAGGAGGAGTTGGCCGAATAGGGGGAACTAGGAGTGGTATTTTCGGCCAAGGGAGGAGAGTGAGGCCATTTGTTTCTTTTCTTGTCCATTGCGCCTCTGTCGAAATTCCACTCTTCTTTTCTGAATCAAAACTGAAACTTAACCTCTCATCTCCAACAAGGCCGAACCCTCTTTACCATTCTTCACTATTACCGAATCCTCCTAATTTACTTCTTCTTCATCTTACGTTTCTCTCTGACATCAAAACCAAAGACAGTTTCAGGCTCTAGCCAAATATCTCTGTGGATCTAAGCAAAGATGCAGTCGATTTCGATATTAAGGGTAAGATCAATGGTTAGTCAATTTTCAATCATATTTCTTTTAGCCGAAATCAAGGTACTAATCCCATCAGTAATCTTTGGCCGAAACTTTGAAGGGTCTTCCGGGATTTCTGCTATTGTCGACTACAAGGAAGGAGGTCTTCGAGATTTTAAAGATCTACGGTAAGTCATGTGGATATTTGGCCAAGGGCCATTTGTTGAGATTAAAGGTTAGAATTGAATCTAACATAGTGCTTGTAGGGATTTCGACAGATACCAAGAGTAATTAGCAATTTCGGGATTTAGATCCACAAGGTAAGTGCATGTACATTCGGCCAAGGCCCTATTTAGTGGCTTAGATTTGTTCTTATTTAGTCAAAAGCTGGAAACTAATTAGTTAAGTGATGTAGTAGTGGTCGATTGCAAAAGGGAGCATCACAAGGTTTCGGGATTTGATTAGTAGTCAAATCGGTAGCAAGGTAAGGGTTTTGGTTACAGTGATCTTTCGGGATTTGATTGTATAGCCGAATAGGCTTTTGCTAAAATACTAGGTGTTGGCCGAATGTAGGAACTTGAGATCTAAAGTAATAGATCAGATTTTCGGGATTTGAAGTGAACTCGATAAGTAAATCAGGTGTGTACCCCACACTATCTCTTAATAGATTTATGGCATTAATTTAATATAAGTGTTAATAAGAATGTGAAAGATATGGTTTAAGGTACCATTCAATGGTACGGCATATTCAGGTACGTTATTCTCTAAAACTATGTTAACAATGTTACGAATACTTGTTATGACACATAGGTGAATATTGCTAAGAATGTGAAATAAAGAATGTGACATAATCTTTGCATGATTTGTATGACATGGGGCATATGGGTGATTATGAAAGGGGAAGTGATTTGGTGGTTTTATACCACAATATCTGAATGTGGTGACTTATGTCGCGAAATCTGAATGTGGTGACTTATGTCACAAAATAATTATCTGGTGGCTATGCCACAAAATTATAAGGGCGATGAGCTAGTCGTCTGCAGCGACTGCCTTCGATGGAGGGTCGACTTAGTAGTCCCCACGGTGTGATGGTTGGTACGGGTGATGTATAGCGGATGGTTATCTAGGTTTGGGTTCGGATTTACATCACTATTTCTATCCGTTATATATATGTATGTGTGATATGATATGATATGCCTGTATCGTTGAAACTTTGTGTTGGTTACACATTGAGTCGTTTGACTAACCCCGTTGTGGGATATTTTTCAGGTGACACTCAGTGATGGACCGGGTCGGCAGGAGCTTAGTGGTGGCCATGTTCAGCTCAAACTTTATTTTATTTGGACTTTCTATATTTTAAGTATTTTGGATTTATTCGGGTTTTGCTTTGATGTAATAAGGCCTTTGCTATTAACTGTTTGTGTATGCATTTTAATTATTATATTAGGATACGATTTTTATTAAATTAAACTTTAAATGACTTTTCTTAAAAATAAAACGTTAAATGTTTTGACACTTAAACACAACGATTTCCAAGTAAACTCCAAACCAATTCGACATATTAAAATATTTTTTTCTCCAAAATCACCCAATGTTTTCCAAAGCAACGAACGAATTCTGAAAATATTTTATTCAAGGAACATACCAGATCCGGTCGAGGCTCGTGGGTCGGGTTTGGGGTGTTTCAACTTGGTATCAGAGCCCAGTTTTAAACTCTCAGCCTTGGGTTTAAAGCCCATAACATTTTTAAAATAAGGCCCAAATAAGTTTTGTGAACAATTTTGTGAATAAGCAGGTTTTTTTGGCATGGCACCTAAGTCTCCGACTCGAAGTCCACCAGGTAAGTACTCCTAACTATTGTGTGATTTATATTATGATTTGTAGAAGGGTATATCGGGAACGTAGACTAGTATATTAAGTACTTGAACCCTAGGATTAGTTTGCTCCAACATAGAATCACATAAAACTTTAATGCCTAATTAAACAAACCTGTGGCTAAGTCGCCGAGTTAGGGTGTGGCAACCTTTGTGGGCATGTCTAGGATTGGATTCAGGAAGAGCCTGGTATTTAAGCAGTCCTAGTGACTCACCTCCTCTTCACTTGTATCCTACCTAGTGCGTAGTAACGGTTCACCCTAACCAAGAGGACTTATTCACGGGCTAAACTCGATAACTAAAACCCGAAAGGGATTAGCCGTATTTTCATAAAAACTTCAGTTTTAAAAATCACCAAATTGCCCCTTTAAATTGTAGAAAAATTTTAGTTTGAAAATTTTTCAAAATATTTCCGATTTATAAAATTACCTATATACCCCTAGTGGTAAAATTACTAAAATGCCCCTGGTTTTCAAAATTACCGTACTACCCTCGATTTTAATAAAATTTTCTGATTTTGGCAAAAGCATCCAAAAACTTTATCTTTGCGGAATACTAAGATACCTTGACTTGGAAAATTTACGAAATTACCCCTAATTTACAAAATTACCAAAATGACCTCGATTTAAAAATTTCGCCATACCTGATTTGAGAAAAATTTCAAAAGTACCCTCGAGTTTTGAAAATTTCAAAGTGCTCTGATTTATTAAGATTTTCAATTGACCCCGATTTATTACCAAAATACCCCTGTAAGACAAATTACGAAAATACCCCTGGGATAGGAATAGACAAAACTATTCGAATGATGAATATGTGTGGTAAATGCTACTGAATGGATGTACTTCTCTGAATTAGGATAGAAGACTTGAAACTCTGAATGATCGAAAGAACTACTATTAAACTTCTTTTCATAAAATTGTTCGCGGATAATCAGTGGAACAAAGGCTAATACATAAAACTTTGTAATCAGATTAAAGCGCGGTCATACAAATGAGTTCTAGGGGACGTGGTCGTAATGTGCGAGGACGTGGTAGGGGCAGGATGACTGTATCGGAACCCGTTAGATCGGGTCAAGGATCTGAGAACGAGGTACCACCACTACCACCAGCTGTTGGTGTTGAGCAGCAAGATCAGACGGGGGATGATGCAGTATCTCAGGCAGTGCTGCGAGTTCTTGAGATGGTAGCGGGAGCAGGAGGAAACATGGGAGCTCGAAAATCTGTACCCGAGCGACTCCGAGCCAATGGAGCTGAGGTGTTCCGTGGTGTATCTGGTGTGGCACCCAGTACAGCTGAGTACTGGTTGGAGGTGACGGAGCGAATCATGGATGAGCTCAATTTAACTGCTGAGGAAAAGCTGAAAGGAATGGTGTCTCTACTTCGTGATGAAGCATATCAAGGGTGGCTCACAGTTAGGGATGGTGCCACAGCTGAGGATCTCACTTGGGAATACATTAAGGCGGCGTATCAGAAGAAGTATGTCGGTACGTGTTACACTGATGCGCAGAGGAAGGCATTTCTGGGGCTGGTTCAAGGGAATAAGTCCGTAGCAGAGTACGAAGCTGAATTCCTAAGGTTGAGCCGGTATGCTCGCGGAGTGGTGGCTACGGAGCATGAGCGATGTGTTCGTTTTGAGGACGGACTAAGGGATAACCTGAGGTTGTTAATAGCTCCACACCAGGAGCGGGAGTTTGCTGCATTGGTAGAGAAGGCTAAGGTAGCCGAGGGAATTAAGGACTCTGTAAGGCAGAACACTGATCGGAACAGGCAGAAAAGAGGTTTTGGATCGTCAGAATTGGCTGGAAATGTTCATAAGAGGCCTAGAGTAGATGGGCCGCGAGGTCAGCAGGCTGGTACAGGAGGGCAGTATCGTACTTGTACTCAATGTGGGAAAATGCACTTAGGAGAGTGCTGGAAAAAGACAGGAGGATGTTTCAAGTGCGGATCTAAGGAGCACATGATTAAGGACTATCCTATCAAGATAGACGGGAGCCGCCTTGGCCAGTCGTGGTGTCAATCAGTTGGAGGTAGGCAATGACCTCGGGCCGAGGTCGTGGTCCAAATGGTAGAGGTAACAATCTTTGGAAGAGGACGGGAACACACGGCAAAGGTGTTGGTATCTGAGAGGTAAGACAGGGTCTAGTGTATCTGATTCACTGAAGGAGGATGGAGACACGCCGGACGTCATAACCAGTACGTTCCTTATAGTGAGCAAGCCTTATTTTGCTTTGATTGATGTGGGCTCGACCCATTCTTATGTTGCATGTAGTGTGGTGGAAACACTAGGCATAGCCTCTGAACTATCTGATAGGGAGATGACTGTAGTAAGCCCGTTAGGTCAAACTGTAGTGGTGAATAAGATCTTTCGGAGTGTACCTCTAGAGATTCAGGGAGTGATATTCTCTGCCGACTTGACGGAACTACCCTTCGGAGAATTCAATCTTATACTTGGCATGGACTGGCTAGTAGAACATCGGGCTATATTGGATTGTGCAGCTAAACGAATGGAGTTGAGGACCCGGAGGATGAGTCGATAATTATGATAGGGGAGAGAAGAAACTACTTGTCTAACATAGTTTCAGCACTAAAGGCTGATAAGATGGTTCGAAAAGGGTGCAAGGCATTTTTGACTTTCATCAGTGCGTTGGATGCAAAAGAAGGGAGAGTTGGTGGAGTTAGAACCGTAAGGGAATTTGTGGATGTTTTTCCAGAGGAATTACCTGGAATACCCCGGATAGGGAAGTGGAATTCGGAATTGATTTGTCACGGGAGCGACTCCCGTGTCAATTGCCCTATGTAATTGCACCAAAGGAGTTGGTGGAGCTCAAGGCTCAAATCCAAGAGTTGCTTGATCGTGGGTTTATTCGACCCAGTGTGTCTCCGTGGGGAGCACCGGTCTTGTTTGTAAAGAAGAAGGACGGAACTATGCGTATGTACATAGACTATCGTCAGTTGAACAAGCTAACCATCAAGAATAAGTACCCGTTTCCAAGGATAGACGATTTGTTCGATCAGCCTAAGGGGGCCGCGGTATTCTCAAAGATCAACTTAAGGTCGGGATATCATCAGTTGAAGGTAAAGGAAGCAGATATCCATAAGACAGCTTTCCAGACAAGATACGGCCATTACGAGTTTCTAGTAATGCCGTTCGGATTGATGAACACCCCAGCCGCATTCATGGATATGATGAACCGGGTTTTTCAACCTTACTTGGATCGGTTCATCGTTGTATTCATTGACGACATCCTTGTGTACTCCAAGTCTGAAGAGGAGCATGATGAGCATCTCCGGATTGTGTTGCAAGTGTTGAGGGAGAAAAAGCTTTATGCTAAATTTAGCAAGTGTGAATTTTGGCTGAAGGAAGTTACGTTCTTAGGGCATGTAGTGTCTGCAGAAGGAATAAGGGTGGATCCTCGAAAGATTGAGGCAGTTTTGGATTGGAAACCACCTAAGTCTGTGGCTAAGGTTCGTAGTTTTTTGGGATTGGCAGGCTACTACAGAAGGTTCGTAGAAGGGTTCTCATCAATAGTCGCACCTTTGACAAAGTTGTTGAGGAAGGAAGTGCCTTTCGTGTGGACAGATAAGCAACAAGAGAGCTTTGAGAAGCTTAAGAGGGTCTTGACTGAAGCTCCGGTTTTGATTCAACCTGAGGTAGGGAAGGATTTCGTGGTGTATTATAACGCTTCTCATACAGGTTTAGGTTGCATACTGATGCAAGAAGGGAAGGTTGTCGCTTATGCGTCTCGGCAATTAGGGCCACATGAGGTTAACTACCTGACGCATGATTTGGAATTGGCGGCAGTGGTCTTTGCTCTTAAGGTGTGGAGGCATTATCTATATGGAGAGAAGTTAGTGATCCACACAGATCACAAGAGTCTCAAGTATCTGCTGACTCAGAAGGAGTTGAACCTGAGACAACGTAGATGGGTGGAGTTATTAAAGGACTACGATTGTTCCATAGAGTATCACCCGGGCAAGGCGAATGTAGTGGCAGATGCCCTAAGTCAGAAAGTAGTGTCGGATCTGAGGGCAATGTTCGCACATCTGAGCTTGTATGACAATGGAAGTTTGCTGGCAGAATTGCAAGTTAAGCCGACGTGGTTGAATGAGGTGAAAGAGGGACAGTTGACGGATGATGATTTAAGTGCTAAGTTACGGCAAGTGCAGAATGGGGAGTTAGAAAACTATGGTGTTAACAGTGAAGGAGTATTGTGTTTCAAGGGTAAAGTTTATATCCCGAAGAATAAGGAGTTAAGGCGGAGAATTCTTCAGGAATCGCATAGTAGCCTTATGCTATGCATCTTAGAGGTAGTAAGATGTATCGAGATCTAAGGGAACAGTTTTGGTGGTCTGGTCTTAAGAAGGAGGTGACTGAATTTGTAGGGAAGTGCTTGACGTGTCAGCAAGTTAAGGCTGAACATCAGGTTCCATCAGGATTGCTTTAATCGATAAAGATTTCGCAGTGGAAGTGGGAGAGAATCACCATGGACTTCGTTAGTGGGCTTCCCCTTACGCCTACTAAGAAAGACTCGATATGGGTGATAGTGGATCGGTTGACAAAGTCTGCACATTTCATTCCAATGTGGGTTGACTATTCTTTGCAGAAGTTGGCAAAGTTGTATGTGGTGGAAATTGTAAGGTTGCATGGAATTCCGGTGTCGATTATCTCAGATAGGGATCCAAGGTTTACGTCTCGATTTTGGAAAGCTCTACATCAAGCTTTGGGCACCCGATTAGATTTCACTACGGCATTTCATCCACAATCAGACTGTCAATCTGAACGAGTAATCCAAGTGTTAGAGGATATGCTGAGAGGCTGTGTAATAGACTTCAGAGGAAGTTGGGAAGAGTATTTGCCGTTAGCGGAATTTGCATACAACAACAGCTATCAGGCCAGTATTCGGATGGTACCGTATGAAGCACTGTATGGACGGAAGTGTCGCACTCCTATATGTTGGACGAAATTAGGGGAACGTCAAGTTTTGGGTCCAGAAATTGTGGCTGAATCCGAGGAAAAGGTTGAGGTAATTCGGGCATGGTTAAAGAGGCATCTGATAGGCAGAAGTCGTATGCAGATCTCAAGTGCAAGGAAATAGAATTTGATGTGGGAGATCAAGTATTTCTTAAGGTATCACCTTGGAAGAAGGTAATGCGATTTGGTCGGAAAGTGAAGCTAAGTCCCAGGTTTATTGGACCTTATCGGGTGTTGAAGCGGGTTGGATCGGTGGCATACCAGTTAGAGTTGCCACCGGAGTTGAAATAGATGCATGACGTATTCCATGTGTCTATGCTACGTCGTTATCGATCGGATCCATCTCATGTAGTACCAGTTGAAGAGGTGGAATTAAGGCCAGATTTGTCCTATGAAGAAGAGCCAATTCAGATTTTGGAACGAGATGTGAAAGTGCTACGAAGGAAATCAGTTCCTTTAGTCAAAGTGTTATGGCGTAATCATGGATTGGAGGAAGCTTCGTGGAAGCCAGAAGAAGCAATACGACAGTAATACCCTCATTTATTTTAGCCAGGTAATTTCGAGGTCGAAATTATTTTAAGGGGTGTAGAACTGTAACATCTGGGATTTTGGGCTTATGAATTATTGTTGAATTTTGTGTGGAAGCATGCCTATGTGCATTATAATTATGTTATGTGAATTTTAAGAACCTTAGAATATAGAAGAATGCCTTAGGCAATATTAAGTCTTGAATTTTAAGAGAAAGCTAAGCTTGATAGGGCCTTAAGAAAATTAGTAAGGGGAATATGACACACAAATAGGCTTGTTAAAGTGGCAAGGAGGCGCCACTTAAAGCCCAGTAAGTGACGCCACAAGCATGTACAATGGGCCTAGGTTCGAGCAACGTGGGAAGCAAATAAGAGCTTTTATTTTTGCGGCAACAAGGAGTAGTAGTGGACGGCATTGGGAGACTGAGAGAGGAGCTTTAGATGTGGTCAATCTCTTTTAAAAATTCGGCAAAGTTAGGAGATAATTACTGATTTATTCAAATTACTTTTGAATGGGTAAAGGAGAGGAAAATAGGAGAATAACAAGGGAATGGATAGAGAGAGGAGGAGTTGGCCGAATAGGGGGAACTAGGAGTGGTATTTTCGGCCAAGGGAGGAAAGTGAGGCCATTTGTTTCTTTTCTTGTCCATTGTGCCTCTGCCGAAATTCCTCTCTTCTTTTCTGACTCAAAACCGAAACTTAACCTCTCATCTCCAACAAGGCCGAACCCTCTCTACCATTCTTCACTATTGCCGAATCCTCCTAATTTACTTCTTCTTCATCTCACGTTTCTCTCTGACATCAAAACCAAAGATAGTTTCAAGCTATAGCCGAATATCTCTGTGGATCTAAGCAAAGGTGCAGTCAATTTTGATATTAAGGGTAAGATCAATGGTTAGTCGATTTTCAATCCTTTTTCTTTTAGCCGAAATCAAGGTACTAATCCCATCAGTATTCTTTGGCCGAAACTTTGAAGGGTCTTCCGGGATTTCTGCTATTGTCGACTACAAGGAAGGAGGTCTTCGGGATTTTAAAGATCTAAGGTAAGTCATGTGGATATTCGACCAAGGGCCATTTGTTGAGATTAAAGTTAGAATTGAATCTAACATAGTGCTTGTAGGGATTTCGACAGATACCAAGAGTAATTAGCAATTTCGGGATTTAGATCCACAAGGTAAGTGCATGTACATTCGGCCAAGGCCCTATTTAGTGGCTTAGATCTGTTCTTATTTATTCAAAACCCGAAAACTAACTAGTTAAGTGATGTAGTAGTGGGCCCATTGCAAAAGGGGGCATCACAAGGTTTCGGGATTTGATTAGTAGTCAAATCGACAGCAAGGTAAGGGTTTTGGTTACAGTGATCCTTCGGGATTTGATTGTATAGCTGAATAGGCTTTTGCTAAAATACTAGGTGTTGGCCGAATGTAGGAACTTGAGATCTAAAGCAATAGATCGAATTTTTAAGATTTGAAGTGAACTCGATAAGTAAATCAGGTGTGTAGCCCACACTATCTCTTAATAGATTTATGGCATTAATTTAATATAAGTGTTAATAAGAATGTGAAAGATATGGTTTAAGGTACCATTCAATGGTACGGCATATTCAGGTACGTTATTCTCTAAAACTATGTTAACAATGTTACGAATACCTGTTATGACACATAGGTGAATATTGCTAAGAATGTGAAATAAAGAATGTGACATAATCTTTGCATGATTTGTATGACATGGGGCATATGGGTGATTATGAAAGGGGAAGTGATTTGGTGGTTTTGTACCACAATATCTGAATGTGGTGACTTATGTCACAAAGTAATTATCTGGTGGCGATGCCACAAAATTATAAGGGCGATGAGCTAGTCGTCTGCAGCGACTGCCTTCGATGATGTGTAGCGGATGGAGGGTCGACTTAGTAGTCCCCGCGGTGTGATGGTTGGTACGGGTGATGTGTAGCGGATGGTTATCTAGGTTTGGGTTCGGGTTTGCATCACTATTTCTATCCGTTATATATATGTATGTGTGATATGATATGATATGCCTGAATCGTTGAAACTTAGTGTTGGTTACACATTGAGTCTGTTTGACTCACCCCGTTGTGGGATATTTTTCAGGTGACACTCAGTGATGGACCTGGGGTGGCGGGAGCTTAGTGGTGGCCATGTTCAAATTTCAGACTTTATTTTATTTGAACTTTCTATATTTTAAGTATTTTGGATTTATTCGGGTTTTGCTTTGATGTAATAAGGCCTTTGCTATTAACTGTTTGTGTATGCATTTTAATTATTATATTATGATACGATTTTTATTAAATTAAACTTTAAATGACTTTTCTTAAATATAAAACGTTAAATGTTTTGACACTTAAACACAACGATTTCCAAGTAAACTCTAAACCAATTCGACATATTAAAATATTTTTTTTCTCCAAAATCACCCAATGTTTTCCAAAGCAACGAACGAATTCTGAAAATGTTTTATTCAAGGAACATACCAGATCCGGTCGAGGCTCGTGGGCCGGGTTTGGGGTGTTTCACCTATAACATTCGGCAATCTGTTAGCAACTGTCTTTGCCACAATTTTATATAAAATTGAACACAGACTTATTGGCCTAAAATTAACTAAGGTCGAAGGATTTGGAATTTTTGGGATAAGCATTATTTCCGTAACATTAACAAGATCAACCCCTTTGTTTCCATTTAGGATGCTCAAACAATACTCCAAAACCTCCTTACCCACAATATGCCAGTACTGTTGAAAGAATAGAGCTGGGAAACCGTCTGATCCAGGAGCTTTTGTAGATCCCATACCTTTTAACACTGTCCGTACTTCGTCTTCCCTGAAAGGAGATAATAAGGTCTCATTGACTTCATGCGGAATAATCCTTCTTATGCCCTCCATCGCCTTCCGAGAGTCTCCAATACCCTTAGATGCAAAAAGATCTTCAAAATATTCTGTAGCTTCCTCAAGTATTTTTGATCCTTCAGCTATCTCTCTACCATGTTCTGACACTAGTTTTGTGATTGAATTGGTCCGCTTTCAAACTGATGCACACTTGTGAAAGTAGGCAGTGTTTTTGTCTCCTAGCTGAAGCCAATTAGCTCGTACTCTCTGCTCATAGTACACTTCATCTTTATCAATCTCCAGATTCAAATGTATTTTTGTATCTATAATCTTTGACAGTGTTCCGTCGTCTCTATCCTTCCTCAACAAAGTTTCAAGCTCTTTTGTAACCTCTTCTTAAGTCCTTCCTTCCTGCTTTTGATAGAACCTGCCAATTTCTTCAAACGAACCTGCAAATGCATTAATTTCTCCATCAATGATGCAGTAGATGATTCCCAGAACTCCCTGATCAAACCTTCAAAAAATTCCTCCATTGTCCACCATGCTTCAAAGCGAAATCTTCAATAACCTGATAAAATGGTTGGGTTGTCTGTAGTTAGAAGGATGGGACAATGATCTGATGTAGAATAGGGGAGATGCTGTATGTTCCCCATTGGGAATATAAGTAACCATTCTTCGTTGGCAACCCCTCTGTCTAACCGTTCTCTTATGTTTGTCTCTGGAAGATTACCCCTTTCCCAAGTAAACCACACACCCGAATACCCAACATCCATTAATTGACATTCCTCTAAAGTATCCCTAAATGCTTCCATTCTTTTCTGTTCTCTTGGAACTCCACCACTTTTCTCAAAAGAGTACAGAATTTCATTGAAATCTCCTGCTACAAGCCATGGATAGTTGCAACCTTGGCTTAGACGTTTGAGCAAGCTCCAAGCAAAATTTCTATCTTTTAAATACGGTGATCCATAGAATCCCGTAAATCTCCACTCCTTCTGTATACATCCATCCCTTACTAATACATCAATATGCCATTTAGAAAAACTCCTCAACGTAACCACAATGTCACTTTTCTATGCTAGACACAATCCTCCTCGAGACTCTTCTGCTTCAATGTCTATTCCACTGCTGAAATCGCAACTTCTTCTAGCCCTCTCCATACGTTTTTGGTCCAACTTAGTCTCCATTAAGAAGACCATATGGGGATTCTGCTGCTTACATAAATTTCGTAGCCTTCCAACCCACGGACATTCCAACAGATGTTTTTCATTGCGCCCGGTCGGCTTACCCATTGGCAGCCGCCGATCCTGAATTGTTGAAAGCAATCATTTGTACCTCTTCATCAATCATATCCTCCATGCAATCTACTGATAAATCAACCCCACCATCAACTTTTAGTCTCTTCATTCCAACCCTATTTGATGAATCCAAACAGTCCCCACCATCTTCTTCATCAGAAAATTTCCTTTTGGCCCTATCACCATTAAACGTTCGTAGATTTTTCTGTTTATTTCTGGCCAACCTTTTCCAGCTTGCCTTCCTGGAGTCAATATAATTATTTTTAAAACAAAATAAAAAGTAATATACATTTAATCTTAACATAAAAATCAATTATACATATTAATAGTATATAAAATATATGTTTTATTATGAAATTTGGAAATATTATATTAAAATGATTATAATAAATAGAGGTATCAATTTTTAAAATAAATTGAAAAAAATTGAATTTGAAATATTATATCAAAAAGATTATAGTGAATAGATATGTCAATATTTTATTATAAAATTTTGTAATAACAAATAAATTAATTTATGAAAAACAATTATAATTAATAATTAATAGTAACAAAAAAGAATTTTATTATAAAAATAATAACAATAATATTAATTTAAAAAAAGAGTCTTATAAATTGTAATATACATATGATAATTAAGTTATGTTTAAAGTAAATTATCTAATCCACTGACGGTGCGGTGACCAGAGATTCTAGACTTGCTGCGTCCGGAGGTGTGGTACGAGACAGCGAAGGAAATTGGATTATGGGATTCAGACGCTATTTAGGTGTCTGTTCACCATTTGAGGCCGAAGTTTGGGGTATCCTTGATAGGATCCTCTTGTTACTAAATAAAGGATACAAACAGATTATAATTCAGACAGATAGCCTTGAAGTAGTTCAAGCCTTGAATGATAAGGGAATGGAGGAGACAGGGATTACTGTGCTTAGAATGACTCAACGTATCATGGAATCGGAAGGACATTGGAGGATACTTCACATAATGATGCTAAACTCAGCCTGAACTGGAAATCAACCTTACAGATCTTCAACGAAGCACCTAAGGAAATCTTAGATTTGTTACAAAAAGATAAAGTTAATGGTTCTTTTATGTAATTGATGTAATTCATCCTTTTTCACTAAAAAAACAAAAAGAAAAAGAGTAAACTATCTAATATAATTTTAAAAGGCAAGAAGTAAAAGAGTAATTTAGGAAGCATAAAGCTAATATAATATAATGTAAGTAACATAAGCATTTTAGGAAGCTTTTAATTCTAAGTTAATTGTTTGACTTTCAAAATATTTCCTTAATCATTAACCTATAATTATGGGCTCTACTATTAACTTAATTTAATTACATATATATAATATTAACTTAATTTAATCACATTATATAATAATTAATTTAATTTAATTACAATATTATGTACTATTAATGAAATAATATAATAATTTAATTTAAATATAATATTTATTTTTTATCGAAGTCAGGCAAAAATCAAGAGAAAAGTTATTTTATTTCTTTTGTTTATTATATATATATGATAACATACATACACATATTATACCATATATGTCGAAATCATTTTTTTTTATTTTGAAAAAAACGGGGATCGACTTTAAAAACGAAAATGGAGTCGCCACCAATCTTTTTTCGAGGTGTGATCAGGTCACCTTGAAATTGATCATTTTAATAAAAAAATTTTGATTTATTAAAACAATGATTTTGGTCTACGAAATTCGAGAAAATAGGTTAGGGAGTCGGTTACGCACGAGGAAGGATTAGCACCCTCGTAACTCCCAAAATTGGTACCTAATTGATTAATTAATGTCTTAATATAAAAAATTTGAGAAGGTTACGGTCCTTTTTATTTAAAAAAATGTTTGAATAAATTGAAATGGATTTTAAGACCCTTTTGTCCCAAAGTAATAAAATATCACATCCAGCACGTTAGGACACGACATTTTAAATCCTCGAAACTAAGTTTGTCTTTTGATTTTCAAAACTCATGCATTTAAATTTTAGAAGGATATTCGGTTATTTGGGTCAAGTGAAAAAATTGGAACCCAATAAGTTAGGGCACAATTTCTCAAAATTCCAAATATAGAATATTGTCTATACTTTTTTAGAAATCCTTACCTCAAGATAACAAGATGTCATATCAAATGAGTTAGGACACAACACCTCGAATTCCCGAGAATAAGCTTTTATTTGAAACTCATATGTTTTGATTTGAAATGGGTGCTCGATTACTTAGATTCAACGAGGAAAATTGGAACCCAGTAAGTTAGGGCACAATCTTCTCGAAGCTCCCAAATACAAGCATTTGGGGGAAATTTATTGCAATATTAAAACAATGTATAAATAAAAACTTTGATAAAAAACGACAATATTAAAATACAAATAAACAATTTATAAAACACATAATGGCAATTATTTAAATACTAACATCAATAATCAAAGACCAAATAAGTTATACACAAAACATCTTAAAAATAAATGGTATATAAAATAGATAGTAATATATAAAAATTTGCAACTGATAATATATGGGAAAAAAATTTAAAGCAAATAATCAAATAATTTAAAACGAATGATTTATAAAACGAGTTTTTTTTTAAATAAACATGTGTTATATTAAAAACAAATAAAGTATATAATTAATGGAAGAAAATAAAAGAATGATAAGAATGGTTAAATGAATGAACAATATGTAAATAAGAAAGTTGACGAATAAATAAATGAACAAAACTAAAAAGAATAATTAATGGTAAAGCAATTAAATGGATAAATAAAAAAAAAGTTAAAAAAAGGCCCAAGTCAACCTAATTCTCACAATATGAGGATTCAACGAAATTCCACCACCTAAATCCAACTCAAACGAGAGCAACTCAAAAAGAAACGAAGATGAACGAATAACAAAATAAAAACAAGCCCCAGAAAATAAGAACGCAAGAGGGAGAGAGATTTGTGTGAATACTCTCAAGAATTTTTATTGCTCAAAACTCCTTTTGTCTACAATGAAGGGGATGGCCTCTATTTATAGTTGAGCCTCCCCAATCCAATGGTACAGATCAATTACATCAACGGCTAAGATTAAAAGGTATCTACAAATTAAATTTCTAATATTACAAAATCATATCTTCTAAGATTGCATATCATATCTTTTAGGATTGCATATCATATCTAAGATTTGCATATCATATCTAAGATTGCATATCCTTGACTATTATGTTTCCATATACATCAAGCTTGTAGATGGACCTTCAATCTTTTCAAGTAATGGGCCATTCCGATCGGGCCAAATAATATATTTTGGACCGGACTTGGACTTTGTTTTATTATTTTGGGTTTATTATTTTTTTGTATGGGCCCGGGCTAAATTGGCCTATTACAGCTGCCCCTCTTTGCTCATTGTTGTGTAACGAGAATAGAGCAAAAACTATAAAAGGACCAATTTGCCCGGTCTTGCCGAGCCTTAACTTCTTGATCCTCATCTTCTTCAAGTAGTCTCTAACCCAACTGCAACTTCAAGGAGATCGAAGCTATAGCTTTAATCTTATTCTACTGCAACTTTAGGGAGATAAGACATGCTCTTGTATATTTAATACATCCTACTGTAACTTCAGGAAAGTGAGACTAGTATATTTGATTTTGCTTCGCTGCAATATTCAAGAAGACAAGATCTGCTATTTTCAGTCTGCTCCGCTGCAAACTCAGGGAGGCAAGCTAATATCTTCGATCTGCTTCCTGCAACTTCAGGAATATAAGATCTGATGTCTTCAGTCTTCTCCACTGCAACTTCAGTGGAGGCAAAGCTAATATCTTCGATCCGCTTTCGCAACTTCGTGGAGATAAGATCTCTCGTCTTGATGCCGCTCCATTGCAACTTCAGGGAGGCAAGCTAATATCTTCGATCTCCTTCGTGTAACTTCAGGAAGACAAGATTTGCTGTCTTCAGTCTGCTCCGCTGTAAACTCAGGGACGCAGGGTAATATCTTTGATCTGCTTCCTGTAACTTCAGGAAGATAAGATCTTGTTTTGATTTGCTCATTTGCAAACTTAGGGAAGCGAGCTAATATCTTCGACCGCTTCTCGCAACTTCGGGAAGATAAGATCTGCTCGTCTTGATGCCGCTCGTTGTAACTTCAAGGAGGCAGCTAATATCTTCGACCGCTTCTCGCAACTTTAGGAAGATAAGATCCGCTATCTTCAAGATGCTCGCTGCAACTTCAGGAGGCAAAGCTAATATCTTCGACCGCTTCGCAACTTCGGAAGAAAAGATCCGCTATCTTCGGATCTACTCGCTACAACTTCAGGGAGGCAGGCTAATATCTTCGATCTGCTTCCTACAACTTCAGGAAAATAAGATCTACTATCTTCAGTATGCTCCGCTGCAACTTCAGGGAGGCAGGCTAATATCTTCGATCTGCTTCCTGCAACTTCAGGAAGATAAGATCTGTTATCTTCAGTCTGCTCCGCTGCAACTTCAGGGAGGCGGGCTAAAAGCTTCAATCTACCCTACTACATTGTCCTACAGAGGACATAACCTGTAGAATGGGTATACGCTTATGTTGAATGATTAAGATGCCCTGATCGAAATGAATCAAATGCTCCTAATTAGACACGCTATAATATATGAATGCAGAAACGTTATGAGCATGATTCCTACTTAAGGTGTCATCACTCATTTGTTTTTCATCCTCGTTCCTCTCGAAGTATCAATCATATTCTGCTCAAATAATTTTCCCCATGGTAATTCTGAGTCCACTCCACTTGAACCTTGGGACATAAAGTTTGTACCTCCCACTGTAATTTCAGGGGAATAACATTTGGTTTCTTCCATCCATCCTGTTACCACTCAAAGGTATAGAATTTGTATCATCTTCAATCAATTTGATCTATCACACCATTCCCGGTGTAATGACCAGATGTATGTGCCTGAAATTTGCAGAGTATCATTTTTCTTTTCCCAAAAATGATCCACTTTTACACTTGAGTTGACATTGCTCGTTATTTGTCGAGATGGTATCACTGACGAAATGTCTTATCCAATAAAAATTGGAAGAGATAATCATCTTTCAATATTTCCAACCCCTAGGCTTCGTGAGTTCTAAACAATAGTCCTGTTTTAGATTCTCATATTATTTAGAAACTTCTATAGTAATATGCGAAACTCCTTTTATGAAACTATTATTAGTCCATTAATCGTTATTCCAATATAAAATGTTTAAAAAAGATCACAATAATGGACAAGAAAGAAATTAATCAGGAGCATAGCTCAAAACAAATAAGTTAATCAAAGATAATCAAGGCAATAAAAGAAAATTGATTGAGGTGTATCTTGAAAAGAATAAAATAATCAAATATAGCCAATGCCATAAAAGAATATTGATTGGGGTGTATCTTGAAAAGAATAAAGTAATCAAAGATAACAAATTCAAAATGGGTAAGATAGAAGCTAGGTGCCCCAGATATCGCAGCCTGAGCTTCTCTGTACAAACTTCTTGAAGACCATTTTGAGTTAAATACGTGTTTAGAGGATCTGGAGTACTTTGTCAATGCCTCAAGACGTAGCATACTTCCTCATTGTCAATTCAGGCATAGCAAGACTACCACATACCCTATCTTTGATTAAAATTTGAGCCGCCCTTTTCGGGTTTTCAGCTCAAAACCCCTTTGGTCTCAAAGCGCACTTTGCGGGTTTTCGCCTTGGCCTCTCCTTTTTTTTTTTTTTAATTTGATCTCAATGCGCCCTTTGCGGGTTTTCACCTTGGCCTTTCCCCTTTCAGGTAAAATACTTCTTGACTGAACCTGAATTCGTTGAATTGGGCAAGTTCATCTGTCTCGGTCAATATCAATGCTCCTCTAGAACAGGCCCTTTTTTTACTACATAAGGTTTTTCCCAGTTTGGCATCTGCTTTCCTCTGAAATCCTTTTGTATAAGAAAGATCTTTTTCAATATCAGGTTCCCCTCGTGGAATTCTCTAGGATGAACCTCTTTGTCGTAAGCTTGCATCATTCGACCGTGATGGATAACTTTTAACCTTTTCTTCGATTAGGGTCAATTGGCAAAAACGCTTCCATTACATAAACCAATGGGTAAGATGTTGCCCCGACAAAGGTCCTAGCAAACGTTCGATAATCATAAAGGATAAATGGTAACTTCTTTATGCCAATCTTTACAAGTCTCGATCATCTTTCCTACAATCCTTGTTTTATTTTTTGTTTTTTTCTTTTTGGCTACCTTTGTTGCTCTATGATATGGCGTTTAATCTTTAAACAGACTACAAAATTTTGACATTGTCCTTTTTGGCATTCTTTGTCGGCGCTTGATTTTTTTTTTTTACTGTCGACCTTGTAAAATTGACATATGAAGCTAATTTCTCCTTCTTAGTGAAGTAATTGACGACCACCAAGATAAATCGATGTATACTAGAAATTTTACCGAGATTGGCCTGCCCCACATAGAGAAAGTTTGTGAAGAAATTAATGAAACATATGAATCTTGTCCCCTTAAATACGGCATAACTGATGTCATCCCCTTCTATGTAGATTAGCAGTACCCAAACCTCATGATTAGCTTGGCTATTGTAAAACCATTAGCATGTGTCCTTTTGACATCTTTATGGACCTCTTTTATGATTTCAACGTACCTGCATCTTAGTAGCCTAAGCTTGTCCTAATATGATCGTGCAAAAACATCTTTGAAGTCTTGAAAATAACTCAATGATGTCTCGCCTTATTTCTGTGGTGAGCTAGGCTACAATCTTTACCTCTTTTCTAGGATCATAATATCTACTGACCCTTTGTAGAGTAGGGTCTATTTTTCATCTTGTTCTACCATTCTTAACAAATCAGAAGATAGGTTACAATCTCTGTCATCTTCAAAGTCCTGAGATCCCTCTAGACACATATCTTACTCGAAAGGAGACTCTGAGTTAATAGCAGCGTTGCTCACATCGTTGATATCTGGAGACCTATTGTAGGTTCGAAGGAAGATTCCAAAGAATAAATTATTCAAAGAATGGTTATTTGTATGGTCATGAATGAAGAATGAAAGAATACTTGAAAGAAAGTCCAAAGAACAAACAAAAGAAAAAAAACTAAGAATAATTGTTTGTACAGTATGAAATGGAAAAAATAAAAGAATATTTGCTTAAAAAGATGCATTTTATTGAAATAAAAATTACAGATACAAGCCTATTTCACAAAAGGGTTCTTATTGCCTCTAGGCTTAAGGCAACAAGCGTGTTTTGAATATTACTCTAGATTAGCTCTAAAAATACATGGATCTGTTCCACAGTCCCCTTATTCAAAACACTCTCAAGTATGCAAAGGCTTGGAAACTTCGTTCCCCGGTTCCCTCTTCGCTTTTGACTCCTTCAAGAAGTCGCAACTTTCTTGTCTTCTCCTTCAATTATCGCATTTATTGCCTCATCAAAGTGATCAGGTTCTGATTAAACGTCGAACTTCACAATTCCCATTTTAGTGAACCTTTCGACCAACTTTTTAAATATAGTACAGTTTTCAATTGAGTGACATGTTATTCCCGCGTGGTACTCGCTTTGGGCATTCTCATCATACCATTTTGGGAACGGAGGTTGCACGGGTCCCGAGTAGGAAGGAGACACCACATGCACATAAAAGAGATTCCGATACAACTCCTTATATGTCATCGGGATGGGTGTGAACTGGAGCTTTTCTGTATTTGGCCTCGAATTGGATTCTTGCCTTGAAGAGCCTTGATATCTAGTGGTTACTTTTGGTTGACTGACAGTAATTGACTTTGAGTACCCTTTGTTATACGTACTCGTATTATTCACCTCGTTCTCCTTTTTCCTTAGAGCTGACCTTTTGGTGTTTTCCCCTGTTTCTATTTTGCCACCCCTTATGGCATTTTCAATCTTTTCTCCCGCCATTACTATATCCGCAAAGCTCTTTGTGGTACTTCCTATCATGTGAGTAATGAATGGGGCCTTTAAAGTATTGATAAAAAGCACTGTAGTTTCCTTTTCTAGGAGCGGTGGCTGAAATTGCATGGAAACTTCCCTCCATCTTTGTGCATACTGCCTGAAACTTTCATTTGATTTCTTCTCCATGTTTTGCAAGGTGATTCTGTCAAGCATCATGTCTGTCACATAATTGTATTGTTTCATAAATGCTTGTGCTAGGTCTCTTCAGGAATTAATCCTAGCACGACTCAATTGGTTGTACCACCTGGACGCTGCCTCTACCAAGCTATCTTAGAAACAGTAGATCAACAGTTGATCGTTATTAACATACCCAGTCATCCGTCTACAGAACATGGTAATATGGGCTTCAGGACAGCTAGTCCCATTGTACTTTTCAAATTCTGGCATTTTGAACTTGTGAGGAAGCACCAAACCTGGAACCAAGCTCAAGTCTTTAGCATCAATTCCATGGTGATTATCAGTGTTTTCCAAGGCCTTGAACTTTTCTTCTAACCATCTACAACAGTCCTCTAACTACCTTGGTAATTCAATTCTCGTCCATTCCCTCTTCGCTAAATCTAAATCAGGGATAACAGGATTAGTAAGGTTATCTCTTGGGTTAGATCCTGAGCCAACTTGGAAATTCATGGGTACCCCAGTATCAACTTGACCTTGTTGAGGCCTAATTGTAACAGATGGCCTTCGAGGATATGCTTCAGGTTGTGTTTGTGCATGCGGTGGGGTAAAACCCGGAGGATAATCTTTATTATCTTTTCCAGCATTAGTCATGAGGCCTTTTCCTTTGTCCATTGCCCCATTTAGTAGCTGAGTCATTTGAGCCACCATAATTCTTTAGGCTTCCATCATTTGTTCCCTCATATCTTGTTGGATCTTTGCCAACTGCTCTTGCAGCTGGTCTTGCATGTCTCTCTGGAATTGTTCGAGTATTTGATCCATATTTTTCGTCTTAGCGCGAGTACCGTAACAATGTTTAGTTTCCAGATTAACTTTCTCTCTTTCTCTCTTTTTCTAAAATAACTTCAACTAATTAGGGTCTTTCTATGGATTTTAATGCATATAATGCGATGTAATGCAAATGCATAAAATGAATGCAAAAAGAAAGAGAGGCGTTGATTCTAAATTCAATTCCATTAGAACAACTTTTCTAGAAAATAAATTCCTTTACATTAAACGGATATTTATACGGCATTTCCCTCATATTCCAAGCGAAGACATTGATCTCTTTCTTCTTATCTGGATATTAGGGTCCAGTCTCGCGAACTTTCTAATAAATGTCTCTACTAGCTCTTTTTACTTGATCTAGGCCGCGACTCACAACTTACTTATTTCCATAATGCTCATTAGCCTCTTCAAGAAAGCCGAGATATGGTGATTCTCGAATAGTCTTTGTCAGCTTGAATCCTTGGGCAATAAAGTCTTGTATTCCTTCATGGACTATCAGTCTTCTCTCGTTGTGTTTACTTGGACTATATTTGGACGACCGTACTATAATCCACTTTATCAAGAAATTCATTTTCTCATGACAAACTCTTCTATTTAGCAACTGAATTTGAATCAACACCTCTTTTCTATGATATGAATGCAATGCAATCAAAACAAAAGAGAACACGTTAGCACAAGAGAAATAAATAACAAAATAGTGCACCTATCTGGATGACCACTAGGGTTTGGCATAGTTCTACCTAGGGTAAGCCATTAGGTTTTCTACATGTGGTTTAGCTCTAAAGTTGAGGTACCTGAACCAGCAGATTCCTCGATCCTCACCCATTATAGGCTCATACGGACCGAGTTCAGTTCAGGGGAATACATTTCCCTATGGCCATGCGGTAGTGAAAACCTCATGAAGACATAGGTATAGATGTATCCCAGGAGCAATCCACTAGCCCATGCGGAGGTGAAAACCTCACGAATGCATAGTTTCTCACTCCCACTTAAAGGTGCTACCACAATGGTCATACAATGCAATGTGCGTAAGAAAGTAACAATCATATGCAATGACACAAACAAATGCAATAAAATTATCGTAATTTTCAAATCGAATTTTTAAATTTCCGACAAAGGACAGAAAATAATCAATTTTATGGCTTGACTTTCTTATTGGTATCCCTAGTGGAGTCGCCAAGCTGTCGAAACCATTTTTTTTATTGAAAAAAAGGGGATCGACTTTAAAAACGAAAATGGAGCCGCCACCAATCTTTTTTCGAGGTGTGATCGGGTCACCTTGAAATTGATCATTTTAATAAAAAAATTTTGATTTATTAAAACAATGATTTTGTCTACGAAATTCGAGAAAACGGGTTAGGGAGTCGGTTACACACAAGGAAGGATTAGCACCTTCGTAACGCCCAAAATTGATACCTAATTGATTAATTAATGTCTTAATGTCGAAAATTTAAGAAGATTTTAAAATACAATCCTTTTTATTTAAAAAAAATGTTTGAATAAATTGAAATAGATGTTAAGACCCTTTTGTCCCGAAGTAATAAAATATCACATCCAGCATGTTAGGACACGACATTTTAAATCCTCGAAACTAAGCTTGTCTTTTGATTTTCAAAACTCATACATTTAGATTTTAGAAGGATATTCGGTTATTTGGGTCAAGTGAAAAAATCGAAACCCAGTAAGCTAGGGCACAATTTCTCAAAATTCCAAACATAGAATATTGTCTATACTTTTTTAGAAATCCTTACCTCAAGATAACAAGATGTCATATCCAATGAGTTAGGACACAACACCTCGAATTCCTGAAAATAAGCTTTTATTTGAAACTCATATGTTTTGATTTGAAATAGGTGCTCGATTACTTAGATTCAACGAGGAAAATTGGAACCCAGTAAGTTAGGGCACAATCTTCTCGAAGCTCCCAAATACTAGCATTTGGGGGAAATTATTGCAATATTAAAATAATGTATAAATAAAAACTTTGATAAAAAAATGACAATATTAAAATACAAATAAACAATTTAGAAAACACATAATGACAATTATTTAAATACTAACATCAATAATCAAAGACCAAATAAGTTATACACAAAATATCTTAAAAATAAATGGTATATAAAATAGATAGTAATATATAAAAAATTGCAATTTATAATATATGGAAAAAAAATTTAAAGCAAATAATCAAACAATTTAAAACGGATGATATATAAAAATGAGTTTTTTTTTAAATAAACAACATGTGTGACATTAAAAACAAATAAAGTATATAATTAATGGAAGAAAATAAAAGAATGATAAGAATGGTTAAATGAATGAACAATACGTAAATAAGAAAGTTGACGAATAAATAAATGAATAAAAATAAAAAGAATCATTAATGATTAAGCAATTAAATGGATAAATAAAAAAAGTTAAAAAAAGGCCTAAGTCAACCTAATTCTCACAATATGAGGATTCAACGAAATTCCACCACCTAAATCCAACTCAAACGAGAGCAACTCAAAAAGAAACGAAGATGAACGAATAACAAAATAAAAACAAGCCCCAGAAAATAAGAACGCAAGAGAGAGAGAGATTTGTGTGAATGCTCTTAAGAATTTTTATTGCTCAAAACTCCTTTTGTCTACAATGAAGGGGGAGGCCTCTATTTATAGTTGAGCCTCCCCAATTCCAACGGTACAGATCAATTACATCAACGGCTAAGATTAAAAGGTATCTACAAATTAAATCTCTAATATTACAAAATCATATCTTCTAGGATTGCATATCATATCTAAGATTTGCATATCATATCTAAGATTGCATATCATTGAAGATTGTGTTTCTATATACGTCAAGCTTGTAGATGGACCTTCAATCTTTTCAAGTAATGGGTCATTCCGATCGGGCCAAATGATATATTTTGAACTGGACTTGGACTTTGTTTTATTATTTTAGCTTTATTATTTTTTTTGTATGGGCCCAGGCTAAATTGACCTATTACAATATACATCATATATATATATAATAAAATATAGTTTTCAAATAATTTTAATACTAGTTCTGAAACATTTATCACCTATTACATGCCAACACATCAACATAATCTAATTTTGTAATTAAATTATTAGTGAAACAATCTTTGTAATAGCCAAATTTTCGTCAGGGCCTATTGAGGCAGAGCCCATCAAATATTAAACCAAAAATCAAATAAAAACCCAATAAAATAAATCCACGAAAGTCCGAAGATGCAGATGACCCAATCAAATTAAAAATATATGCGGCCCAATTACGAGTGGCCCAATACGCCCAAAAATTAAAAACATCAGGAAAACCTAGGGTTCCGAAACCTAGGCGCGCAACCCCTCGGCTACCACACCCATATGCGCCCCACGCACCACGCCTCGACCCCCACTATCGCGCGCACACCTTCGCCGCCCCATCACGCGTCTCCACTATCGCCCATATACCGCGAAAGCAGGACAAAAGCAAAGTAGGAAAACCACAATAGCAAAAGATGTTTTGTACTATCATTTTATTCTGGCTATAAAGCCAACTCAAAACAATGTAACAAGGACCTTTTTTGATCAAGAAGAAACGAAAAACAGATTCAAAAAAAAAAACAAGCGAAAGCAACAAAAGATATTCGGAGGTATTTTATTTCTTATTTTTTTTTATTCTTTTCTTTTTCGTAAATACATATATATAAAATAAAAAAAAAAAAAGGAGAAGAATCTTACCTCGGCCTTGCCAGTATGTGTGTGTCGCCGACGACGACGACTGACGACTTGAGACCGCGGTGTGCCCCCCCCTTTTTTTTCGTACCTGCAGAGAGAGAGGAGAGGCTTAGAATTTTTTTTTTTGAAGAACAGGCTACAAATGATTTTTTTTCAAGATTTTGGCCCTTTTATAACCCATCAAAACGACGTCGTTTTGAGGCCAGCCATTAATGCCCAAAACGACGTCGTTTCACCTCCGACCCGCGCATGGACAACCCGACCCGACGGGATCAGCGTGTTTTTCTTTATGGAGGGCTAATTGCACATTTAGCCCCCTCCTTTTTAGCTTCACAATCGGTTTTATTATTCGTGACTTTACCCCAAAAATTTGTTTTTCGCTTCAATTTAGTCTACATGCGAACGTCACCATTTTAGTCAATCGGTTTATTCTCAATTTAGGTCCCTTGAACTCACGCCCGCGTCACGATTTAGCCCTTTTCATCTTTATTTTATTCCAAATCAATCCCAAAATCATATTTTTAATCCAATTCGATCCTTTTAGTATTTTAAAATTATTATTATTATTTACTCATTTAGTATTATTATTATTATTATTATTATTGCTTGTATATATTAACTTTATTATTATTATTACTATTTTTATTATTATACTATTATTTTTATATTTTCATAACTATTACATTTATATTAATATATTATATATTATGTATATTACGTACATTATTATCAATATCTATTATTATTATTGTTATGTTTATTACTTTGTTACATTACATATATACGTACATGTTATTATTTATTTAACTTTCGCTCATATATTTGTGCTTATATCATTTCACGTATACTCTTATTTTCATTCGTATCATCACATTTTTACAAATTGTGCTCCATTTTATCCAATACAAAATTGATTTCTTTTGAAAAGGCAACACTTCGTATTTAGAAATTCGAGAAAATCGTGCCTTAACTTACTAGGTTTCGATCTTTCTCGTTTAACCTAAATAGCGAAATATCTTTTAAAATAAAAATTTTTGAATAAAAATAAAAGCTTATTTTCGAGAATTCGATATGTTGTGTCCTAACTTATCGAATGGGGCATCTCGTTATTTCGAGATAAGATTTTCCAAGCGAGGCAATATTCATCTTAGATCCGAGGATTTTTAAAGGAGATCATATTTTTTTAATCTATTTTCCAATTTTTAACTCTTGACATAAGGACATTAATTGATCAATTTGGTACCAATTTTGGGCGTGCGAGGGTGCTAACCCTTCCTCGCACGTAACCGACTTCGAACCCATCCTCTCAAATTTTAGTAGACCAAAAGCGTTGTTTTAGTAAATTAAAATGTTTATTTAACACAAAGGTGATCCGATCACACCTAAAAGATCGGTGGCGACTCCGTTTTTATTTTCAAAACCAAGTTCGATTCCTTCCCTTTTCAAAAGGGATGGTTTAAACGACTTAGCGACTCCAACTGGGAATGATAAGAGAGTCAGGCCATAAATTGATTACTTTTGTCCTTTTGTCAAAATTTGGAAATCGTTTTCAAAAATTATTCTTCTTTTAATTTAAAATAAAAAAACTTAACCGAGAGTACGAAGTGTTGCGCGCTAACTACTTTGGGTGCGACGTCTCGTTGCCGAGGTAAGGATTTTCAAAATAGCAATGATCCGAATCGTGTCCTATCTCACTCTCAAGAATTTGGCGTCTTTGTGTCCTAACTTACTGGATATGGCGTCCCGATACTTCGAGATGAGAAGGCTTTTTTATTCAATCCACTTGAGTTTTTTCAAAAAAATCATTAAAAATGACCTTTTCCTCCATTTTCAATTCTATGGGTGCCAAGGTTGCGATAATGTTGATATTTACGCATTCACATTTGCATGACCATTGCGGTCACACCTTTAAGTGGGAGCGAAGCTATGCTTTCGTGAGGTTTTCACCCGCATGGGCTAGTGGGATGCGCGGGATACATCCGTACCTATGTCTCCGTGAAGTTTTCACTTCGCATGGCCATAGGGAAATGTATTCCCGAATCGAAACTCGGTCTATATGAGCCTATAATGGGTGAGGATCGAGGAATCTGCTGATTCAGGTACCTTGAACTTTAGAACTCAACCACATGTAAAGAACCTAGGAACTCACCCCAAGATAAACCATGTCAAACTTTAGCAGTTACCCATATAGGTGTTTTATTATTTCACTCGTTTGGTATTCCGGGGTACTAACTTTTTGTTTTACTCTCTTTGTGCATATCATTTCATATTTTAAGAGGCATCGATTCTCGGTCAGTTTCTGAGTTAGAAAGCTGGTTATGGAAAGCGAATTCCTTGATAAAGTGGAAGACAATGCGGCCGTCCGCGTGTGGTCAGAGCAGTGCCAAATAGAAAGAGGGGATAGCTTGGTCGAAGGGTATGTGTCGGAACTACGGGACTTTACCAATATCAGTGTCACACAGAACGAGCTCCAAGAGCTGAAGGAAATCTGGACTCAGTGGGATAACGAGACGAAGCAGTTGTTCTATGGTACTTACGGTGACCTACCTTACTTGCTTGACATCAAAATAGATAGGCACCTATTCCGAGCAATGACCCAGTTTTGGAATGTTGCTTATAGCTGTTTTTCCTTTGGGAAGGTGGACTTAGTCCCCACGGTAGAAGAATATACGACCTTGTTACGTTGCCCGAGAATTCAAGTCGACAAAGCCTATTCCAAAGCAGTTAACGGCCCAACCTTCGGGAAGAAATTGATGAACATCACCGGAATGAGCGAACAATGGGTCTCAGCTAGAATGCAAAAGAAAGGCGAAGGTAAGTGCATACCCTGGACATGTTTGAGAGACTTGATCTTGACACATCCCGACGCAAAGAAAAAGATCATTTGTTTTTGCGTTGTGCATTTCTGTCCGATAATCTTCCCAAAAGCTCTAAGGCACGCCGTCGGCAAAGCGATCATTGATCTATTGATCGATTGGACAAAGGGATCACGCTGTTCTCGCCATCTTAGTGAAACGTTCGTGTCCTTGAATGCATGTAGAAGAATGGGTGAAGGCGAGTTTATTGGATGCGCGCAACTATTATTGGCTTGGTTCCATAGTCACTTACGGAAGGTGGAGAAAGTGTCTCCGTCGGTTTATAACAGAGAATTACTCCCCACTAGAAGAAATAGCAGCCACCACACCTAGAAGAGAAGATCCGTCAGAAGAAAGTTGGATCGCGCTCTTTCAAAACCTTCAAGAAGGTGATATCGGGTGGAAGGTCCGTGGTTGATTACCGACCAAATTCTTTATCGTTGTGGAAGCTTCGATGGGTTCCTTTACTAGGAATTTGGGGTGCTTTGCATATGCCCCTCTGCTGGTCCCGAGACAATATAATTCGAGAGCAGTTCGTGCCAACGACATGTGGGTTGGCTCAATGCGAGTTCTCATAATGAAGGAGGAGCTATAAGAAAAAGGTTAAAGAGATCTCTAGTGCATGGAATCAGATTCATAGAATGAAGAGACTATCTAGAGGCCCAATGGCGACATCGGAGTATAAAGAATGGAGGGCTAGGAGGATCAATGACAACATCCTCGAGCCAAATCAGGAGAATGTCCGGTCAAGAGAGGAACATTTGCGAGTAGTCCCATCGAGGCGGAGATTGTGAAGCGAGATTTCGATAAGATGAGTGCGGAACTTGAAAGAAAAATAGAGAAGTTGGAAGAGGAGAAGATGCTCCTCAAGCTAGACGTGGATGGGCAAAAGTCGGAAGTCGAGAAGTTAAGAAAAGAGAAGGAGAAAGTAGAGGAAGGCAGAGATGACCTAAAAGGGAATATAAGAAAATGCGTTTGACAAAAAAAATTTGGATTAAGAAAAACTCCGGAACAATGGCGACGCGAGATCCAAGAGGAAAAAGCCAAAGCTAGTATTTGGGAGGAAAAGTTTAGGAAATGCAAATACAAAATGATATTACGAGAAAGGATGCGTAAAGAAAGCCACAAAGAAAAGAAAGGGTTAAGAGCTAAGGTGGCCGAGCTTGGCGGTCCCTACATCACTACCAAAGTCGCATTCGGAAGATGAATGAAGTTGAGTGCGGACAAGATCGAAGAAATGAAGGGAAAGATTGAAGGACTAGAGACAACATTACATAGCTGCGAGCTTCGAATTGAACTTTTAGAGGCAAGAGAAAGGCAATGGAAGGAGGAACTTCACCTTTCCCACAAGCAAGTTAGAGATCGAGACTATTTCATGGGCGAAGCGATAATTCAGATTCGGGAAGTAGCGGATCACCTGCAAGCCCTGGCATCTCAAGCTGAGATCGTAAGCATGAAATACGAGCTACTGAGAGATCGTAACGTGAGTGATTTTCTACTTAGAAAAATTAAAACTTTAGGCTTAAAGGCCAAAGCATATTTGTAATCCGTTTTATGTAAAGGATCTTGCCTTCTAATAAAGTCTTCTAAAATGAAGTTGATCAGAATCGATGCCTTCTTTTTATATTCATGCATTTGCATCGCATCACATTACATGCATTTAAGTTTATAAAAAAGAAACTAATTGGTCAAACTTAACAGACAATAAGAGTAAAACACGGAAATTTGAACACCCATACACGCACGCGAGCTAAGTCTAGGAAAATGGACCAAAGATATGAACGACTCCAAAAAGAAATGGCGAAACACAAGAACAATTGACCGGATCGAGCGGGATATGGCGAACAAGGTGGCGAGTCAGAAAAACTTGATGGCTCAAATGACCCAAATAACCCAAGCTGCTGACGGACTCGTAGAGAAAGGAAAAGGCCCTTGGCTATTAAGGGAAGAAAGCGAAGGCACTCCTTCGTGGTTCGCCCCACCACACGCACCCGAAGGATACCTCCCAAGGCCACCTGTCACGATTAGACCCCAACAAGGGCAAGATAATATCAGACCACCTGCGAATTTTCAAACAGGTTCCGGATCCAACCTAGGAGATAACCCCGTTAACTTGGTCGTCCCTGATTTCGATATGATAGAAAAGGAAGAGACAAGAATTGAATCCTCAAGACAGTTAGAGGACCGTTGTAAATGGTTGGAGGAGGAAGTCAAGGCTTTGAAAAACGCCAGCCATCGCCCGGGTGTTAAGGCAAAAGAGAGGAGTTTAGTCCCAGGTCTAATCCTCCCGCCAAAGTTCAAGACTCCGGAGTTCGAAAAATATAATGGTACTAGTTGCCCGTAAGCTCACATAACGATGTTACGCCGGAGGATGGCGAGGATCTGGCGAGAATGATCAATCTGTTGATCCTTTGCTTTCAAGACAGTCTAGTCGGATCGTGGCCAAATGGTATAACCGACTAACCGGCCCAAGTTAATTCATGGGAAGATTTGGCACAAGCTTTTACTAAGCAATATGGTCATGTGACGGACATAGCGCGAGATAGAATAACATTGCAAAACATAGAAAAGAAGCCAAATGAGGATTTGAGTGATGCGCCCGAGAGATGGAGAGAAGTAGCTACACAAGTCCAACCACCCTCTCGGAGAAAGAAAGCTGTTAAGTTATTTATCGATCTGTTGAGGCCGTTTATCACCCACATGGTGGGAAGCACAACTCAAAACTTCACGGACATAGTCTGGCGGGAGATGATTGAGAATGTCATAAAAGGCGGAAGGATCAAGCGGTGAGGCTACAAGGAGATCCATCCCCGAAAAAGGATAATGAAGTAAACAACATGAGTACGTCACGACAAAAAGGATACCCCGGCGATTACCGTTAATCCACCAAAAGTCACGGTACATTAGCGGCAAGGGACGGACGAGGGCAAAAAGCGCCCAAGACCAAATTTTGAGAGGCCCCAGTTCACGCCAATCCCGATAACATACGAGGAGATGTATCAACGCTGTTCGACGCGCGCACATAGTAGCCCCGTATTATCTAACACCATTCTGACCCCCATTCCCAAGTGGTACGACCCAAATCTTTGAATGCGAATACCATGCAGAAGTAACGGGACATTCGATGAGAGAATTGCACCGCCTTCAAAAAGGTAGTCGAAAGATTCATCAAGATGGGGATTATAGAGCTCGATGATCTACCTGGTTCAAAAAACCCATTACCCAATCATGGGGATGGAGCGGTAAATATGATCGGGAAAAATAGAGCAAGAAAGATCAAGGAAGACGTCTCGAATGTGAAAACCCCGCTAATAATCGTATGGGGGGAGATGATAAAAAGAGGGCTAATAAAGTCAGGTTTCGAAGGAAGGAGCGAAAAACCTGAAAATTACTGCGCGTTCCACGGAGTCGAAGGGCATAAGATCCAAGACTGCACAGAATTTAGACTATTGGTGCAAGGCTTCATGAACAATAAAGAATTAGAGTTCTATGAAGAAAGCTCGGTGGGAGGATATACATGCGGCGGAAGGAGAATCAACTCGTCAAAAGGCTAAGTTTCCAAAGATCATTATTTCCTGCCCAAGAAACCCAGAAAGTGGAGCTCAAACAATACCTAAGATTATAATCAGGAAACCCACATCCTTCCCTTATGAGGATGACAAGAAGATACCGTGGAACTATAATTGTAACGTGACAGCACCTCGGGCAGAAAGTTCAAACAGCACTGTAAACGAAAACCAAAAGGAAGGGTTCCACACGCGAAGCGGAAGACGCTATGACCCAACAAGCGTCAGAATAAACCTGGCAAAATCAAAAGTTATGACAGTCGAGCCAGAGGAAGAACCTAGCACACTCGTCAATATACCCGTAAGAGAAGAAGAAGCGAGAGAATTCTTGAAGTTCTTAAAGCATAGTGAGTACAGCGTGGTGGAGCAACTACATAAGCAACCGGCTCGCATCTCGGTGCTAGCTTTACTATTGAGCTCGGAGATACATCGCAAGGCATTGATGAAAGTACTAAACGAGACTTATGTTACCAAAGATATATCGTCAATAAACTTGACCGGTTGGTTGGCAACATAAGTGCTGATAACTTCATCTCCTTCAGCGACGATGAGATTCCATCTGGGGGCATGGGATCTACCAAGGCCCTGCATATAACCACTCATTGTAAGGGGTCCATCCTACCTAGCGTGTTAATTGACAATGGGTGGCCTTAAATGTTTTACCATTGTCAACTTTGAAAAGGTTGCCAATAGAGCGGTTCTCATATGAAGACATGCCAAAACATAGTGAGAGCATTTGATGGCAGCTGAAAGAAGAGTGATGGGGCGGATAGACATACCATTACAAATCGGGCGAATACATATGAAGTAGATTTTACGGTGATGGATATCAATCCCTCATACACTTGCTTATTGGGAAGACCATGGATTCATTCAGCAGGGGCAGTACCTTCATCCCTCCATCAAAAACTAAAGTTGGTGGCAAATGGTCGATTGGTCACTATCAATGCGAGAAGAAGACATTATAGCTACTGATTACCAATGACGCGCGCCATATGTAGAGAGCGGACGAGGAGGCCGTTGAATGCTCTTTTCGATCTTTAGAGTTCGTCAATGCGACATTTGTTCGTGAGGGCTAAAATTCCGGCACCCAAAATATCCAGCGCCACAAATATGGGCCTACAAATGATGATCAGTAAAGGGGCCTTGTCAGGAAGGGGGCTAGGCAGATGTCTCCAGGGCAAAGTTCAAGTGCTATCTCAGAAAGAAAAGAGAGACCGTTTTGGCACTGGGTTTTAAAACCAAATGCGCGGCGAAATGAAAAGGGAAATAGAAGAAAGCAGGAGAGGAGAAGAGCACGATTGAATGGAGAAGAGGCCATATGGGAACCAATGGCATTCCCTCATATATCCCAAACCTTCGTGTCTGGAGGAATAATTCACTTCGAGAGAGGGTCGTCAAATGGTGGTCCTCACATCAACGCTATAGATGAAGGAGGAACTAGACCAAGGAACCTGTCGGGCATCCGTCCTCATGAATGTGGGAGCATTTTGAACAATTGGATTTGTGGAGGAATTGCTGTAGTTTTTAGAAATCTCACGAGTAATGTTAGAAACGCGTTTGTTGTTTTAAAGCCTAAGAACAATAAATTCTTTTTTGTGAAACGGGCTAATGTTCAAGAATCTTTATTTGAATGAAATGCATTTTGGTTCATTATCAAAATATTCCACGTTTCCCTCTAGCGAATTTCTTTTGTTTTCCTTCTTTCCTCATTCATTGCATAAATAATTGTCCACAAATTCATTCTTCATGCATTTTGGCACCCATTACAGGTCCCTAGATATCAACGATGTAAGCGGCGATATTCTGGACCTAGAGGCCCATTTTGAGCATGACATGTGTTTAGAAGAATCTCAAGGTTTTGAAAGTGACAGAGATGGTGACATATCCCTGGATGCATTGAGAATAGTACAACATGAAGAGAAACAAATCCTACCCCACGACGAGGAAGTGGAGAGTATATCCCTAGAAGAGGAAAGATGGTGAGAATCGAGCACGCATAACCGAGGAAGCGAAACAAAATCTAGTGGAATTATGCGGGAATTCAAAGATGTCTTTGCATGGTCATATCAAGACATGCCGGGCACGAGAATCTTGATATTGTAGTGCATCGCTCTCCCATAAAGGAAGAATGTAAGCGGTCAAAGCAAAAACTACGGAGGATGAGGCTGACGTGGTATTAAAGATAAAGGAGGAAGTGAAGAAAGCAGTTTTTGATTTGGTTTTCTCTGGTGGTCAAATACTCTGAGTGGGTAGCCAATATCGTTCTGTCCCAAAAAAAGGATGGAAAGGTGGGATGTGCGTAGACTATAGAGACCTAAATAAAGCCGGCCCAGAAAGATAATTTCCCTTTGCCCCATATTGACACGTTGGTGGATAATCTGCAGGTACTCGTGGTTCTCTTTTATGGATGGGTTTTTGGATATAATCGGATCAAGATGCACCACGAGGACATGGTGAAAACCACTTTCATAACATTATGGGGCACCTTTTGTTATAAAGTAATGCCATTCGGACTAAAGAATGCGAGGGCAACATACCAAAGGGCCATGGTAACCTATTCCACGACATGATGCACGAGAGAGATCGAAGTGTGCGTGGGCGATATGATCGCTAAATCTCAAGCGAGAAAAGGAACACGTCGAAGTCCCGAAGAAATTGTTCCTAAGACTAAGGAAGTTCCAATTAAAGCTCAACCCAACCAAGTGTACTTTTGGAGTTAGGTCGTGAAAGCCGCTGGTTTCGTAAGTCGGTGAGAAAGGGATCGAAGTGGACTCGAGATAAAGTCAAAGCCATACAAGATTTGCCCCCACCACGCACTCAAAAAGAAGTCCGAGGTTTTCTTGGAAGATTAAATTACATTGCTCGGTTCATTTCACGATTAAGCAGAAATGCGACCCTATATTCCGACTTCTCAAGAAACACAACCAAGGTGTATGGGACGAAGAATGCGAGAGAGCTTTTGACAAAGTCAAACAATACTTGTCAACGGCCCGGTGCTATCTCCGCTAAATCCGGATAGACCGCGTCATTGATCTCGCCGGTGTTCGATAATTCCATGGGATGTGTACTTGGTCAACATGGCGAGTCGGGAAGAAAAGAAAAGGCGATATACTATCTCGGCAAAAAATTCACCGAGTGTGAAATGAGATATTAAATCGATTGAAAAACTATGTTGCGCGCCTTGATATGGGCAACCGGAGGTTAAGCGGTATATGTTATACCATACGACTGGTTAATTTGAAGCTTGACCCGTTGAAATATATGATGGAGTCAAGCTGCTGCGAATGGGAGGATGGCAAGGTGGCGATTTTGCTATCCGAATTTGACATAGTCTACGTGAATCAAAAGGCTATAAAAGGGAGCGCAATATAGCGAATTTTCAGCTAGCGAGCCTCGAGAAGATTATGAGCCTTTGAGCTTTGAATTCCCAATGAAGAATTGATGTATGTGGCAAATGTTGAAGAAATACCATGGAAATTGAACTTTGATGGAGCGTCTAATGCCGTGGGAAATGGAATTGGGGCAATCTTGGTGTCTCCTAGTGGTGATTATCATCAGTTCATATGTAGATTGGATTTCGATTGCACAAATAACATGGCGAGAATATGAAGCTTGTATCATGGGAATTCGGGCGACCATCGAGCGGAAGATCAGTGTTAGAAGTGTACGGAGATTCGCACTAGTGGTTTACCAACTCAAAGGTGAATGGGAGACCAGAGACCCTAAACTAATTGAATATCGAAAGATAGTTTTGGGATTGATTGAGGAGTTCGATGACATCACTTTCAATTATCTCCGCGTGATGAAAACCGGATGGCGGATGCCTTGGCAACTCGCTTCTATGAACAAGATAAGCGGCGGAAGATATGAGACCCATTCGTATGAGTATTCGCGAAGTCCGACTTATTGTTGTAATTTGGAAGAGGAGGAAAAGATGATCACCCTTGGTATCGAATGTCTTGCGATACATAAAAACCATGAGTACCCGAGCACATAGCGGAGAACGAGAAAAGGGCCTTTCGGGAGATTGGCCTCTCGATTATGTCTTAGATGGTGACATCCTATACAAAAAGGAAAAGATCAAGTCTTTGCTTAGGTGTGTGGATCTTGCCATGAAAGCCAAGCAAATCTTGGAGGAAGTCCATGAGGGCATTTGTGGGACACATGCTAATGGTTTCACAATGGCGACATGATTATGAGGTTCGGGTATTATTGGTCTACCATGGAAGGAGATTACGTCAAATATGCCAAGAAATGCCATAAATGTCAGATTTACGGAGATAAGATTCATATACCCAAATCACCTTTACACGTGATGACATCCCCATGGCCCTTTTCCATGTGGGGCATGGATGTTATTGGACCAATCTCACAGAAGGCTTCCAGCGGGCATCGATTTATCTTCGTAGTTATTGATTATTTCACCAAGTGGATAGAGGTTGCGTCTTATGCCAATGTCACAAAATCGTGATCGATAAATTCCTAAAAAAAGGAGATCATATGTCGTTATGGAATGCCCGAGAGGATTATATCCGACAACGCATTGAACCGAACAACAAAGACTATAGCGGATGTTTGTAGCCAATTCGGTATCAAACACCACAACTCGTCTCCTACCGCCCAAAAATGAGCAGTGCGATGGAAAGCGACCAATAAAAATATCAAGAAGATAATAGGGAAGATGACCAGAGACTTATAAGGATTGGCATGAGAAACTACCATTTGCGCTCTCACGCTGCAGACGCGTCGGTCGGAACCTCTCTTTGGGCAACACCTTTCTCGTTAGTTTATGGGATGGAAGCGATCCTACCTATCGAAGTGGAAATACCTTCTCTCCGGTCTTGTCGGAAATAAAACTAGATGAAGCCGATGGATCGGGCTCGAGCACGACCGGTGAACTTAATCGAAGAAAAGAGGCTAAGGGCTATCCGTCATGGTCGGATGTACCAAAAAGCGAATGATGCGAGCTTATGATAAAAGATTCGCCAAGAGAGTTTAAAGAAGGAGATCTTGTGCTAAAAAGATCCTTCCCATACAAAAGGACTTCAGGGAAAATGGATGCCGGCTAGGAGGGACCATATGTGGTAAAAGAAGCTTTCTCTCTGGAGGTGCATTAATTGCATTTGAAATGGATGGAAAAGTCTTGCCTAATCCGAGAAACTCGATTCAGTCCAAGAAATACTACGCTTAGAGACCAAGGTGAAAACCCCAAAGGGCGCTTTGGGTCAAAAAAAAAAAAAAAAGTAAGCGCGCCGTGATTCAAATGACCTCGCGACACGAATTGACAAGAAGTGAAGTTGGGGCATCAGCCAAAATCCTTTGAGTCATCTAAACACATGCTAAAGCTCAAAATAGTCTTCATGAAGTTTGTATGTAGAAGCCTAATCAACGATATCGGGGCGCTTGACCTTTGTTATCTTTGACATTTTTGAGACCGCTTTCTCGGCAGCTTTTTCTTGTATTCTCGGACAATTAATTCGACTTTCTTTCGAAATCAATTTATTGCCACATGTTGCATTTAAATAATGAGCGCTGAACTAATAATTTCACAAAAGAAGTTCCATACATTACTTTGGAAATTTCTGAATAAAACAGGAAACCAAAATAGGACAGTTGTTCAAAATCCCCCAAGCAGGTGACAGGACCGAATGCTTTGAGCGGTTCAGCAATTGTGATTAAAACATATCTTTTTGGATCATTTAGGGGGTGACTTGATTACGACTTACAGCTCGCGAGCCCCAAAATTACCATAAAAGCCAAGTGTTCAAGAGAATGATATTTCGAGATAAATAAGTGATAACGCTTTAAAGGAAACCAAACTCATAACATGTTTGCATCGTATACGCCTAAGTAGAGAGCATCGACTCACCATTGATCATGACATCCTAATCATTATGCATAAACATGCATCCATTCTACAGTCGTGTGTCCGAGAAAGGTAGTGTAGTAATGTGATGCAAGACAGAAGATTTGGCGTTCCTGAGCTTTGTAGGAAGCAAGTCGAAAATAGCGAGTCTGAAGATCTGGCATTTCTGAGCTTTGCAGGAAGCAGATTGAAGACAAGAGATTTGGCATTCCTGAGCTTTGCAGGAAGCAAATCGAAAGCAGGAGATCTGGCATTCCTGAGCTTTGCAGGAAGCAGATCGAAGACGAAAGATCTGGCATTCCTGAGCTTTGCAGGAAGCAGATTGAAGACGAAATATCTGGCATTCCTGAGCTTTGCAGGAAGTAGATTGAAGACAAGAGATTTGGCATTCCTGAGCTTTGCAGGAAGCAAATCAAAAGCAGAAGATCTGGCATTCCTGAGCTTTGCAGGAAGCAGATCGAAAGCAGAAGATCTGGCATTCCTGAGCTTTGCAGGAAGCAGATTGAAGACAGCAAATCTGGCATTCCTGAGCTTTGCAGGAAGCAGATTGAAGACGAAATATCTGGCATTCTTGAGCTTTGCAGGAAGCAGATTGAAGACAGCAAATCTGGCATTCCTGAGCTTTGCAGGAAGCAGATTGAAGACGAAATATCGGCATTCTTGAGCTTTGCGAAGCAGATTGAAGGCAACAAATCGGCATTCCCGAGCTTTGCAGAAGCGATTGAAGACAAAAATCTGGCTCTCCTAAGCTTTACAGGAGGCAGATTGAAGACAAGAAGATTTGGCATTCTTGAGCTTCGCGGGAAGCAGATCGAAGATACCAAGTCTGGCGTACCCAATGCTTCAGAAGCAGAAAACAGCAAAGAGTTACAGTGAAGTTTGAAGCAGATTAAGGCCAGTAGTCATTTTTCAAGGTCGCGGTGAAGAGAATTAAGGGAACCACGGGTCCAAAACGAGGCTACTAAAAAGTTAAGACTCAATGGGCCCCGACAAATTTGGGCTTTCTTTATGTCTTTGCTCTATTCTCGTTACACGACAATGAGCAAAGAGGGGCAGCTGTAATAGCCAAATTTTGTCCGGGCCTATTGAACCGAGCCCATCAAATATTAAACCAAAAATCAAATAAAAAACCCAATAAAAACAGTCCTGAAAGTCCAGTACAGACAGCCCAATCAAATTAAAAAATATATGCGGCCCAATTACGAGTGGCCCAATACGGCCCAAAAATTAAAAACATCAGGAAAACCTAGGGTTCCAGAAACCCTAGGCGCCGCAACCCCCTCGGCTACCACACCCATGTGCGCCCCAGCGCACCACGCCTCTGACCCCCACTATCGCAGCGCACCTTCGTCGCCCCATCACGCCGTCTCCACTATCGCGCCCATACCTGCGAAAACAGACAAAAGCAACAGCAGGGAAAACCACAATAGCAAAAGATGTTTTGTACTATCATTTTATTCGGCTATAAAAGCCAACTCAAAACAATGTAACAAGGACCTTTTTTGATCAAGAAGAAACGAAAAACAGATTCAAAAAAAAAACAAGTGAAAGCAACAAAAGATATTCGGAGGTATTTTATTTTCTTTTTTTTTATTCTTTTCTTTTTCGTAAATACATATATATAAAAATAAAAAAAATAAAAAGGAGAAGAATCTTACCTCGGCGGCTTGCCGTAGATATCGTGTCGCCGACGACGACGATTGGCGGCGACGGAGACCGCGGTGTGCCCCTTTTTTTTTCGTACTGCAGAGAGAGAGAGAGGCTTAGAATTTTTTTGAAGAACAGGCTACAAATGATTTTTTTCAAGATTTTGGCCCTTTTATAACCCATCAAAACGACGTCGTTTTGAGGCCAGCCATTAATGCCCAAAACGACGTCGTTTCACCTCCGACCCGCGCATGGACAACCCGACCCGACAGGATCCGCGTGTTTTTCTTTATGGAGGGGCTAATTGCACATTTAGCCCCTCCCCCTTTTTTAGCTTCACAATCAGTTTTTATTATTCGTGACTTTACCCCAAAAATTTGTTTTTCGCTTCAATTTAGTCTACATGCGAACGTCACCATTTTAGTCAATCGGTTTATTCTCAATTTAGGTCCCTTGAACTCACGCCCGCGTCACGATTTAGCCCTTTTCATCTTTATTTTATTCCAAATCAATCCCAAAATCATATTTTTAATCCAATTCGATCCTTTTTAGTATTTTAAAATTATTATTATTATTTACTCATTTAGTATTATTATTATTATTATTATTATTGCTTGTATATATTAACTTTATTATTATTATTACTATTTTTATTATTATACTATTATTTTTATATTTTCATAACTATTACATTTATATTAATATATTATATATTATGTATATTACGTACATTATTATCAATATCTATTATTATTATTGTTATGTTTATTACTTTGTTACATTACATATATACGTACATGTTATTATTTATTTAACTTTCGCTCATATATTTGTGCTTATATCATTTCACGTATACTCTTATTTTCATTCGTATCATCACATTTTTTACAAATTCGTGCTCCATTTTATCCAATACAAAATTGATTTCTTTTGAAAAGGCAACACTTCGTATTTAGAAATTCGAGAAAATCGTGCCTTAACTTACTAGGTTTCGATCTTTCTCGTTTAACCTAAATAGCGAAATATCTTTTAAAATAAAAATTTTTTGAATAAAAATAAAAGCTTATTTTCGAGAATTCGATATGTTGTGTCCTAACTTACTGGACGGGGCATCTCGTTATTTCGAGATAAGATTTTCCAAACGAGGCAATATTCATCTTAGATCCGAGGATTTTTAAAGGAGATCATATTTTTTTTTAATCTATTTTCCAATTTTTAACTCTTGACATAAGGACATTAATTGATCAATTTGGTACCAATTTTGGGCGTGACGAGGGTGCTAACCCTTCCTCGCACGTAACCGACTTCCGAACCCATCCTCTCAAATTTCCGTAGACCAAAAGCGTTGTTTTAGTAAATTAAAATGTTTATTTAACACAAAGGTGATCCGATCACACCTAAAAGATCGGTGGCGACTCCCGTTTTTTATTTTCAAAACCCAAGTTCGATTCCTTCCCTTTTCAAAAAGGGATGGTTTCGACAAATTGACCTATTACAATATACATCATATATATATATAATAAAATATAGTTTTCAAATAATTTTAATACTAGTTCTGAAACATTTATCACCTATTACATGCCAACACATCAACATAATCTAATTTTGTAATTAAATTATTAGTGAAACAATACAAAAATTAAATAAATTCATAAAAATAATTAAATACATTTTAATTAATATATACATAGTATGGATATATAAACTAGTATATATAAAAAAAAATTCCCACATTTTTCATTTACAAACTTCACAACTATCTAAAAAAAGAGCACCAATTACCTGTTTCTGCTATGGTGTAGGTAAAGAATTTGGATTAATGACAAAAATATTATACAGAATTATTACATAATTAACCCAACATTGAGACGTGGAGTTATTCAAAGTAGTAACCAAGGCCAATAATATTGAGTTAGAGCCAGTTTGGAGAAATGTTTTTGAAAAGTTTATTTAAAGAAAGTTTTGTGATAAAATGCGTTAAAAAAAGTTTGATTTATTAATTTAAAGTGTTTGAAATTATTCTTTGAAGGTGAAAAGTTAAAATGTTTAGTTAAACTTGATGTTGAATATTAAAAGATAAATTAATTTAAGTGATATTTAAATAATTTAATATAATTACACATTAAGTATATATTTTAAATATTTTTTAATAATTAATAAATTATTTGTAAATTTAATTATACTTGTAGAGATATTGTGATATCATGGCATTCAACAAAGTAGACATTAGTTGCCGCTCTTCAAATTATGTAAAAATAATTGCAATGCATAAGGCAAGTCGAGAGTGTATATGGCTAAGATTATTAACCCAACATATCTAGAATATATGTAATTTACCTTTATAGGAAAAGATGTCAACTATCTTATATGAAGATAATGCATCATGTATAATTTAATTGAAGGGTGATTACATCAAAGATGACAGAACGAAACATATTTCACCGGAATTATTCTTCACTCATGATTTTGAGAAGAAAGATAATATAAAAGTTCAACAAATCCGTTCTAGTTTGAAAGACTAGTATACAAGATTGAAAACATCGACTTAAAGATGTAATGTGATGTTGCCATTAGGGAGAGTCTAAAACTCGCTGAACTCTTTTCCTTTAACCAAGGTTTTGTCCTACTGGATTTTCCTAGTAAAGGTTTGTAATGAGACAACTTGTAATAAGAGATTGTGTACTATTTTTCCTTCATTAGATTTGTTATTCCACAAGGCTTTTCTAATAAGGTTTTAACGAGACGCATTTTTGTTAATGGGCATCCAAGGGGAGTGTTATAAATCTATTGATAAATGGATGCCCATATAACTCCCAAAACCTCCAAATTCATTCTTTTGTAACTCTTGTAACCCTGTTTATAGGGTACCTTAATTATCTTTATTATATATTTGTAAAATACAGTGATTGGGGCCCTATAATTAAATGATATGTACAAGCTTATTGAATCTAAGAAAAAGTAGAATTATCCTTTCACTTTTGTGTCTACTCTTCTCTCTTATTCTTACCATAGTTCCTTTAGTTTTATAATGTTTCGTTATATAAAAATAGTTAAATTTTAATTTGGGTCCTTATACTATTCTTAAATTTGAGATTTTTTATTTATATTTTAATCTTTGATATAATTTGGTAGCTCAATGTTTATAATGCTATTAATTAATTGAAATATCTTATTTTAATTAAAATGCTTTTGAGAATTTAAAAAAAAATAATTTCATTAAAATTGTTTGTTAAATTCAGGTCCATTAAAATGTCATTTTTTTTGTTACATGATTATCGAGTATGTACTTTGTTAAAATCTTATAATGTCACAACAGTAAATTTAATAGAAAAATATTAACAGTATTAACAAATGAACTTCAATTTTAAATTCTAAAAATAGAGAGACTAAATTCATAAAAATAAAAATTTGGAAATTAAACTTCAAATATACAAAGAATACAAAAGCTTGAAATATATTATAACCTTTAACTTTTAATTATTTAGTCTAAAAATAATTAACCCAACCCGAGACGTAAATTGGAAACCATATTAATTTTAATAACTTTAATGTTGTTTTCTAAGCCCTAGCTAACAATTTTTCTAAAGAAATTTAACAAATGAAAAACAGAACCTCTGAAAGATGTTTTGCGTAATGTGGAAACTGGGTGAAAGATAAAAATATATGAAAAGTATTAATAATTAAAAACATTTCTCCTAATTAAATTTCTAAACTATAGGCTCTATGGTTAGCGGCTATGCAGTAATACTATGCCAGCTTTATTAATTTCTCATAAACCCCAAAAACTGTCTGCCTTAATCCAACTAATTACCTGTCTATATTATTAATAAAATTTTTAAATAAATATTCATGAATTAATGGAATATCAACTTAATTAAAAATAATTAATACAATTTTTTATTAAATGACTATTATATTACTATTATTCGTCTTCATATTTTTATATAATTTAAAATAAAAAAATTAGAGTTAATATATTTAAGAATCCAACTCATGTTTAATGAACTTTTAACAATTTTTTACCACCACACCATTAATAATTTTTAAATTAACTTTTAACTTGATTCAAAATGTTGTTGTTTCATTATTTATTTTATATTATTTAAAATACTCTCTTAAAAACTAAAACATGACCTATGATAAATAATTAATTTTGCTATTACAATTACAACATCAATTAATTTTTATGTAAATTTTAATAAATACATAAATTTTCTCCCACACATCTTATATATATATATATTTGTGTGTGGATGAGATTCTATATTCCCGATTAAAAACAAACAGAGATTAGTATAATTTAGGCGGAAAAGGTATTTCTGTTTTAACTAAAGAAATAAGGTAACCAAGAGCACACGCCTCCTCCTTCCACTAATTGCCTTTCCTCTGCTTTTTTATTTATGTTTTTTAACATTAATTTTATTATAGCTTTTTATTATTACTGTTTTTTTAATATAATGCTTAAAATTATTAGTCTTCCTTCAACCCTTAAATAAAAAGATAATGCGCTACAAGGCACTCGAATCTTTATCATCTTTCCTTTATACTTTTGTCCTCTCCTCTCCCCTCTCATGACTTTCCATCATCACAAATCAATCTGATGTTAATTAATGATGACTGATATGCTTTTTCTCTTCTTTTTTAATTAAATGTTAATTAAAGCAATTATATATTGTAATACCCAAATTTACCCAGGCCCAATTAAACCTAAAATCCAAATTAAACCCAAACTAAACCTAGCCCAATAAGCCCAAAACTTAAACCAATTTTCAGTAAAAAAAAAAAAAAGAAAACCCTAGCCCCTAGTGTTGCCACCGCTCTCCACTCATCCCTGTCTGCCACCGCCGCTCCCCCACTTCCGCGCGCACTGTAACATCCTGAAAAGGGCCTATGCATTTCCGGTTTAATTGTACGAAATGACATGTCTTACGTGTTATGAATAAATTTTGAATATTTTTGGAAACCCGAAAATGAATGAAAATGAGTTAGAAATGAACATTTTTGGAAACCTAAAAATGTATGGAAATGTTAAGTTTAAAAAAAGGAAGGTGAACATTTTTGGAAACCCGAAAATGAATGAAAATGAGTTAGAAATGAACATTTTTGGAAACCTGAAAATGTATGGAAATGTTAAGTTTAAAAGAGGAAAGTGAACATTTTTGGAAACTAAGGAAATGTAAGGAAATGATTTAGAAATGATTCAAAAGAGGAAAGTGAACATTTCTGGAAACTTGGAAATGTAAGGAAATGTCAAGTTTAAAGAGGCAAACGAAAATTTTTGGAAACTTAGAAATGACTTAGAAATGTCGAGTTTTAAAGTTTAAAAGAGGAAATTAAGGCAAAGAGGCCTTAAGAGAAAAAGTATGTGAAATTTGACACACAAACAGGCTTGGAAAAGTGGCCTGAAGATGTCACTTAGGGCCTATGGAAATGGCGCCACATGCAAGGTGTTGGGCCTGAGTTCGAGTCACAAGGGAAGCAAATAAAAGAAGTTTTATTTTTGCTTCCAGAAACACAGAGGTGGACGGCACAAGGCTTGCAAAAGAGGAGTTTTATCCTCTTTAAAATTCGGCTAATAAGGATAAATAATGGGATTATTTTAGATTATTCTCAAGAGATAATTGTGGATTAATTCCTTTTATTTTAATGGATAAAAGAAGAGATAATAAGAGGATTATTATTATTATTATTAATGAGATAAAGTTATCAAATTAAGAAGAGTGGTGGCCAAGTAAAGGATTCTGAGTAGTAATTCGGCTATAAAAGGAAGAATACAGGGCTACTCATCAATTTTCTTCTTCCTCTCCTTTCTACCGAAATTCTTAGTGCTCTCTACTCTCTGCCGAAATTCCTTAGTGTTCTCTTCTCTTCTCTTTTTCTTTTGTCTAGCCGAAACCTCCATCTTTACTCTCCCCTCTCTTTTCTTTCTAATTCCTTCAAAAGCCGAAAGTTGTGAGAGCCTCAGGTGCAATCGATTTCTCCAAGTAAGGGGGGATTTCGAGATTTAGTGGTGGTCAACTACAAGAGGAGATCTGTCGGGATTTTCAAAGATCTAAGGTGAGGCAATCAATCTAAGGTTATTTCTTATGATTAAATGATTGAAAATTAGATCTAATATATAAGTCTATATGGATTTCGACAGAGGTATACAGGGATTTCGGGATTTGAGAATTTCAAGGTAAGTCCCTATATACATTCGGCCAAGGCCTTAATTATTGGTTAAGATCTATTCCTTATTTTTATAGGCTGAAACTAATTTGTTTAAGTGATTCCATGCTTGGCCGAACGCAAGAAAAGTCTAGCAAGGATTTCGGGACTTGATTCTTAGGTCAATCGGCAAGGTAGGTTTTAATTGTACAAATCCCACTAGGATTTGGAGTTGGCCGAATAGGCCTTTGCTAAATATTATCTTGTTGACCGAATGTAGGAATTGAGCAATAGATCGGGATTTCAAGGAATTCGTTAAGCAAATCAGGTGTGTACCCTACACCAATCTTTATAGATTCATGGCTTTAACTTAATATATGTTTTAATCTGAAAATATAAGAATATGGCTAAGGTACCGTGTTAGGTACAAAGTACTCAGGTACGTTTCCTACTTCTACTAGGATTACGAAATATGTTATATTTAACATGTGAAAAGTGACATGAATGTGAATTTAAGTATGATATGCATAATATGAATAATATGGGGCATTCTGGGTTATATGAGAAAGGGGAAGTGAATGTGGTGACTTCGGTCTCACTATCTCGAATGTGGTGACTTGGTCACATTATCCGAATGTGGTAACCGGTTCACGTTATTCGAATGTGGTGTCTCATGACACAATTATCTGAGTGGCTATGCCACAAATTTTATATGGGCGATGAGCACGTTGATCTGCAAATGATCGCTTCGATGGTGTGTAGCGGATGGAGGGTTGACTTAGTAGTCCCCACGTGTGCGAGTTGGTACGGGGATGTGTAGCGGATGGCATCTAGGTTTGGGTTTGGGTTGCATCATCATTTTTATCTCATTATATGAATAAGTATTTGATATGAAAATGTATGCTCGATCTATTGAATTTTAGTGTTGTGTACACATTGAGTCTGTTGACTCACCCCATTGTGGGACTATTTTTGGTGACGATCAATAATGGACTGGGTTGTGAGAAGCTTAGGGATGGCCATGCTCACTTTGAAGTTTTATTCAATATGGATATTTAATCTTATTTAAGTATTTTAGAATTTTATTTTGGGATTTCACTTGATGTAATAAGGCCATAAGTTACATTTCTTTACTTTTATTTTTAATTACTATGTTACGAATTATTTTCAATTAAAGTTAAGTTTAAAATTTATTTCCTTTAAAATAAACCCTAAATTGTTTTGTCACCTTATTTAATGGATTTCAATATAAGATGAATTGGTTTTCAACAGAAGCCCAACCCAAAACAATATTTTTCTTAAAATCGCACAAGTTTTTCCTAAGGAACAAAAGAATTTGAAACCGGTTTACTTAAGGAACATACCAGATTCGGTTCAGGCTCGTGGGCCGGGTTTGGGGTGTTTCACACACCATGCTCTGCAAAATGGAATGCCAACGCAGCAGCAATAAAGAAGAAAAAATATTGTACTTTATTTCTATCTTAGATCTATAAAAACCGGATGTAAAAAGAGAAAAAGGACTCTTTTTTTTTTCAATCAATGAAATAAGGAAAAAAAAGCGAAACAGATTCAAAGAACAAAAAAAAACAAACAGTAGCATAAAGAGTTTCAAAGGTATTTTTATTTTTTATTTTTATTTTGCTTTTTTCTTCTCTCTTCGTTCGCAAATACATATATACACATATAAATTAAAAAAAAAAATTTACTCGCGGTGGCGGCGGCGGCGGCGTGAATCGCTGGAAATCACCCCTCCCCCACACCTGCAGAGAGAAAAAAGGAAGGGTTAAAGGTTTTTTTTTTTTAAATGAAACAGAAATGAAATTTTTGAAGAAAATTGGCCTTAAATAGCTCCCCAAAACGACGTCGTTTTGGAGTCTGGCTTTTAATGCCAAAACGACGTCGTTTAGCCCCCAGGATCCGCGTGTTGACCCGACCCGCCTCAGGATCCGCGTGTTTTCATGTATTGGGCTATTTGCCCTTTCGGTCCTTTCGCAATTTTGTACCTTTCTAATCAAGTTTTCGTTATTTTCAAATTTGCCCCAATATATTTTCTTCTGTTCCAATTAAGTCCAGCACACAAATGCAACGCATAAAGAATGGAATAATTGTTTTTTTGGACCCTCTTCTTCCGTGCGCATTTCGAATAGGCCCTCCCCTTTTTTATTTCAAATTAACCCCGATATTCTGTTTGATTCAATTTCAGTCCCTAATCCCCTTTTTAGTCTATTTTATTACTATTTTATCCCTTTAACTTCATTTTGATTTCGATTTGGTCTCTTTTTATTATTATTGTTATTATTATTATCATATCTACTATTATCATTGTTATTTTTATTATATTTATATTATTATATTGTACATACATCGTACTATTATTATTATTATTATTATTATTATTATTATTATTATTACCATATTTACATTATTATTTATTGTACATATTTTGATATTATTGTTATTGTTATCTTATTATTATTATTTTATTATTATACTATTATTATTGTGTTATTATTATTTCTATTATCGTGTTATGACTTGTCTATATGCTTATCATTATTATTTTAGTTTTGTTATTATTTATGTTTTGTTTTTTTCTCATTTGTTTTAGACTCGTTTTATTTTGTTTTCGCCTTCACCATTGTTGTTCATATTGATGCATTCATTCCCGTGCCACTATACATGTCAGTATTGCAATTTATTTTTACATTTATTATAAACTTGTGTTACAATAATATAAAGTACTTCTTTTCGTGAAGCTGATATTCCTTATTTAGAAATTCGAAAGATCGTGCCTCAAAGTATTGGGTTGCAATCTTCTTGTTTAATCTAAATATCCGAATATCCTCTCGAACAAGTACACTTTAATAAAAAGTTTATTTTTGGGAATTCAAAATGTTGTGTCCTAAAGCATTGGATGTGATGTTTTGTTATTCCAAAGTAAGATTTTCCTAAACCGAGGCAATGTTCTATGTTTAGAAGCTCGAGAGACTGTGCCTTAAAGTATTGGGTTGCAATTTTCTCGTTTAATCTAAATATCCGAATATCCTTTCGAACAAGTATATTTTTACCAAAAAGGGCTTATTTTTGGAACTCAAAAATGTCATCTCCTAAAGCATTGGACGTGGTGTTTTGTTATTCCAAAGTAAGGTTTTCTAAAAGCAAAGCAACATTCTATATTTAGAAGCTCGAGAAAACGCGCCCTAAAGTATTGGGTTTGCGATTCTCTCGCCCATTTTTTAAATAATAGAATGTTCCTTAAAGTAAATTTATAAATAAAAGGGGAAGTTTAATCTCGATGATCAAAAAGGGTGTCCTAAAGTATTGGATACCACATTTTCCCTCGAGGCGGAATAGCCCCTTGGCACACATCTTCGATTTCTTTTAAAAATATCAGTTAATATCATCATAAAAAGGGATCGTTTTGATTCTTTCAAATTTTCAAATTTTCGACATCAAGACATTGGATAATCAATTAGGTACCAATTTTTGGGCGTATCGAGGGTGCTAAACCTTCCTCGTGCGTAACCGACTCCCGAACCTATTTCTTTAAACTTTTCGTAGACCAAAATCGTTGTTTTAATAAATTAAATGGTTTATTTAAAACAACTACTTTTCAAGGTGACCCAATCACACCTCAACAAAAAAAGGATTGGTGGCGACTCCCACGTTTTATCATTTTCAAAACCCAAGTTCGATTCACGCCCTTCTCAAGAGTCGAGGGGTGGTTTCGACATATATAATTATATCTATTTCTCTATTTTTAATAATTAGTGTAACCGATGAATCAAACATCAATTTAATTAATGAAAAGATAAATTAAATTTGTGTAAAAAAATACTAATACAACAATAGGGTTATATAAATAATATAATTTAAAAACTTTTTTTTAGAAAAAAGAACTGCTCAATTCTTTTTCTCAACCTTCCAAATAGGTTTTAAGAAATTTTTTTTAAAAAATAAAAACTCCACTTATAAGAAAAATTTCCATTAAAAATGACTCTTCTTGGGAAAATTACACTCTCTTTTAAAAAACTATCATTAATTTAAAATATAAAATATATCCATCATTTTCATAATAAGTAAATAGATCATATTTTGGGTATTAATTATACTATATCTATAAATTTACTTTTTCACCCGAATGTATTATAATAAAATAATATAAATGTTTTATCTTTAAGAAATAGAAATACTTTTTCTACAGTAAAAATTAACACATTAAATATTACATTTAAGAAAATATCATATTAAAAATGATCAAATTAAGTGACAGCTCAATTAATATAATAATTATTGTAACAATTAGGAGTGTAAATTTAAATACGTTTAAAAGCATATTTTTCTTGAAAAGGCTTAATTGAATAATAATACTAAAAATTGTATAAAATATTATTAAATGGCGAACTAAGTATTAGCTTAATTACCATAAATTCTGATCCATTCTCCTATATCTTTTAGAATTCGAAAGACAATAAAAATAAAAATAAAAATTATTCGAAGGTAACATGCGAAAGGTTTTTTAAGTATATAAAAAAAATGAATCATGTAATAATTTTTTAATTATTTGTGATCAAATATAAATAACTAAGGGGGATGCGAAGCCAAAATAAGGCGTGGGCGTGTGGTGTGGTCTGGAACCGTAAGGTCCGTGACACGTTTCAGTACAACTAAGCAGCTATGAACCTAGACATCCTTTTTTATAAAAATAATGATATCCGAAAGAAAAATAGCCTCTCTTGCCACATAGAATATAATCTTATTGGCCCATTTGTGAATGGAGGGTCCTACTTCACAATCATATTTCTATAAATATAATCGGTGAAGTTAAATACTAAAAAAATTTAAAAGACTTTTATTTGCATAAGATTATATTTTAATAATTTATGTTTGAAATATTATATTTTAGTCACTTACGTTATCGTTTGTTACGAAGTGGTCACTCTACCGTTATCTTCCTAACGGCGGTCCTACGTGGCAATCCAAATGAGTTTTAAATGCCAGTTTGGATGTCTTACGTGGCAGTCCAAATTAAATTTATTTAATTAAAAACCTATTTTCATCCCAGCAACTAGACATCCAAGATAGCATTTAAAACCCATTTGGACAGCCACGTAGGATTGCCATTAAGGAGGTAACGTAGTTTAGCGATAGAGTGACCACTTTGTAACAAAATGATAACGTAAGTGACTAAAATATAACATTTCAAACATAAGTGATTAAAATGTAATATGAGGCAAACAAAAGTGACTATTTTTGTAGTTTACCCAAAACTTAATAGTTTTTGAAAGGGCAAATTATTTTTTACTAGATTTTAAATCTAAAAAGTTCTGAAAACAATAAGTGGAGGCCCCTAACTACATTCTTATTGTTTTCATAAAATATCATTATGATGTTGTGCTTAATATTGTATGTGTTTGTCACCTTCCTCTTACAACTTAGAGTTTTTAGCTATTGAAGAACGATGGCTTGACACTAATGTGGATAAACACTATACTATTCGGAATAATAATTGTGAGAGGGGATGAATAGAAAATAATCATCAAGTCATCGCCTGCGTAATTCATAACCAATTCTTATTCTTTTTCAAGCTCCCTCATTGTCAGTCTTAAAAATCCTACTAAACCAAAAAAGCCTACAAGTCTTGTAAAATATTGCAATTGGTCAGAGAGTAATGAGGATTGGACAAGGAATCCCATATTCAACATACCCTGGAGATGGAACTCCATCAACTAAACAATGTTCAAGTGAGAAAAAGGATTGGTGGTGCACTTCGACCATGACACTACAGCAAAATAGACTTTTAGCGGCGTTTTTAGTAGCGTTTTTACTCAAAATGCCGCAAAATTTAGACTTCAGTGGCGCTAACTAGAAAACGCCGCAAAAGATTGAGCTATAGCAGCGTTTTTGTAAAAACAAAAACGCTGCTAAAGATAAGCAATAGCGGCGCTTCTGCCCCAAAACGCTCAAAACATTTTTTATTTCAAAATAAAACGACGTCGTTTTAATTACAATATAAAAATTGTAAAAAATTAGTGGCATTTTTTAAAAAAACACCGATAAAGATGAAGTTATAGCGTCGTTTTATTCAAAAATGCCGCAATAAGAACAGCAATAGCGGCGTTTGGATGCAAAACGCCGCAAAATAATTTTTATTTCAAAACAAAACGACGTCGTTTTAATTAGAATATAAAAATTGTAAAAAGTTAGTGGCGTTTTTACAAAAACGCTGCTAAAAGTGAAAGCAATAGCGGCTTTTTTAAAATTAATTTTTTTTCAAAAGGAAACGACGTCTTTTTCGTGTCAATATAAAAATTGTAAAAAATTCACGACGTTTTTAGTAAAAACGCCGCTGAAAATGAAACAATAGAGGCGCTAAAAGTCAAATCAATAGGATAAAACGCCACAAATTATTTTTTTTCAAAAGGAAACGACGTCGTTTTTGTATCAATATAAAAATAAAGGTAACTTTTAGTGGCTTTTTTTAAGAAAACGCCGCTAAACGCCACTAAAAATTACCTTTATTAAAAGCTTATTTCAAATAAAAAAAAGTGTTGTTTTAATCACTATATAATACTTCAAGTTTATTTTACGTTTAGTGTTTAGGGTTTTTGCCTTAGTGTTAAGGGTTTAGCATTTACGATGTAGTGTGTAAGGTGTAGGTCATAGGGTTTAGGGTTTAATGTTTATAGTTTAGGGTTTTAGTGGTTTGGAGTTTATGGTTTAAGGTTTAGGGTTTAGGGTTTTTCTTTTATAGGTTTATAATGGTTTATGGTTTAAGGTTTCAGTGTTTACGGTGGGCTAGTGTTTAGAGTTTAGGGTTTAAGGTTATTTGTTTAGGGTTTTAGGTTTTAGGGGTTTAGGGTGCAGGGTGTAAGGTGCAGGTCGTAGGGTTTAGGGTTTAGCGTTTAGGGTTTATGGGTTTAGAGTTTAGGATTTCATGGTTTATGATGGTTTACAGCTTAGAGCTTAGGGTTATGTGTTTAGGGTTTTAGATTTTAGGGGTTTAGGGGCCGACTTAGGGTTTGAATTTAGACAAACTGATGTTGTATTGCTCATTGCATATGATCCATCATCCAAGTGGCCATCATGTATTATTTTTGAAAACTCATGCACTCTTTTATCCTCTTCAATCTATTATTTAACTAATTTCTTTATATTAATTAAAATAAAATTTATTTGTAATTTAATTTTTAAAATATTCAAAAACATTAATGACAAAAAATTTAGAACTAATAACATTGAAAAATATATGTTAAACATGTAAAAATTAAAATACTATTATTTAAAATACTTTTAAAGTTTTTTTGGGTATATGACTTATTATTGTTTAAATTATATATTAAATAATTTACTATATAATGGTAAAAGAGATAATTTTAATTTTAATATATTAAAATTATCATTATATTTTAAATTATTTAAGAGATAGTAGGTAAACTTTATGTATAATAAAATTTAAAAAAATTGTAAAAAAGTGAAGTATTGTAAAAAATTGTAAAAAAATTGCAAAAACTCATTTTATATTAGGTTTAAGTATTAGCGGCGCTAGGGTAAAAGCGCCGCTATAAGTAAGCAATAGTGGCGCTAGTTTAAAAAACGCCACAAAGTTTAAATTTTTTTTTAGCAAAACAACACCGTTTCTTTGTGTTGGGTTTTATTCAGTTTTATGACCCGAAATCCCTTAGTGCCTTCACCTTATTTTCACAATCCCTAAATTCCCAAAAATCAGAATCCTCAAATCCAATCCGGCCATCTCCTACTTTGCCGTCTATTGTCCATTCTGCCGCATCGTGTCGGCCTTCATCTGCCTCGTTGCCAGTCACCGTCACCATCGACCAACGTGTAAGTCGCCATCGCCATTTTTTTATTTTCTTCAGTCTTGACAGTAGAAAAAGAAGGGCCGTATTTGTTTCTAAAAAAAGTATATTTATGTGAATTAAAGTTTTGTTTTAGCATGGATGAAAGGAACTTTCATTTATTAGTCCAAAAATTTAATTTTTCTAACTTTCTGTACCATACATTATATTAAAAGAAAAAGAAGAAGAAGAAGGATTTCAATGTTATTATTTCAACTTTTGCCAACTTTAGGAGTCAAAAAGATAATACAGAAATATATGAAATTGTGCAAAGAATCTGCACTTTTTGATAGAAAAACATTAGATATCCAATTGTTAGTCAAGATTATTAATCTTTTGTGATTCACCTTCGATATTTCCAAGTACCCTTTGATTGCATTAACATGCAAAAGCTTGATTAAATATAATTATGTTTTCCTTCGCTTTATGATAATTAAGATCTAGAAAGATATATTGCTTCTTAACAATACACCTTAAATGCCGAATACCCAAAGTCGTGTAACTCCTTTTTCTTCTTAGAGAGCTTTTCCTTATATTTGGTTTTTAATTTTTTACACTTGCACCAATACTGCTTAATCAGAGATATGTATGTATTGTTGGTATCCAGTATAGTTATTTGTAATTTTTCATCATTCATATTATTATTTTTTATATTTATCATTAAGAATTTTTAATTTTTTTTATTTATGCATCTATGTGTTTGTACTCAATATATGAGGCGGACTTAATAAATTCATTCCACATGTGATGGGGGGCTACCCCATTGTCCATGACATAGTCCCAGTGGACTATGTGTATTTTTCATTAAAATATTATTATTTTGTTACCTTTTTTTCTTTTATTATTTGTTGTTCAATTAGAACTCTAGTGATTTTTCTCTATAAATAGAGACTAAGGGCTAGCATTGCTAGTTTGTCAATTTATAATGAGATCTATTTTTGTTACTCCATTGATCTATAATAAAATTCATTTTACAAATAAATTCTATTTGTTGTAAGTGCTCAACTTAAGTTTCTAGGGGAAAATTAATAGTTTTCCTTGTGTGCAATCGATTCGTGAATTTAGAGGTCAATCTCTATGTATAACAAAATGATTGATATATTGAAAATGGGAGTTAAGACATGACAACATTCAAACCAGGAAAAGGAACCTTGTTTATGTAAATGATTGAACGTACGTAAGCTAAGTACGTTCCTTTTTTTTTAAAAAAAAAACTTGTTTGGAATGTAGGTCTAAAAATGTTGCAAAATTGAAGTGTTTAAATGTTGTAAGTTGAGATGTGAAAGTGTTTAAATATTGGTTTTTGCTTCAGATATTGTGCACATCTTTTCTTACTTGCCTAAGGATCTGAACTTAGTCGAGCAACAAGTAGAATTGGTTGGAAAGAGTGAGTATAGTTGATTTCATGGGTAATGCTTTTTATATTTTCATTTTTCATTGATTTATCCACTTCTAAATTATTTCAGATTTAGTTCTTTGTCCAATGACTTAAAAATTTCGTTGCTCAAGCAAAGTACATTTGGATCTTTATTATCGCTCCTTTTTTAAACTGTTGAAGCCCTGTTTAGGTACTGTAATTTGAATTGTTTATTTGCTGGAAATTGAGATGTTTTATTGCTATAATTGAGGTCTAAAAATGTTGCAAATTGAAGTGTTTAAATGTTGTAAGTTGAGTTGTGAAAGTGTTGTCCTTATTATATAACTTAAGTGGCTCATAAATGATGGAACCTTTGTCATAATTTTCTATAATCTAAAACTATACTATACTGCATCAAATAATATACTATACTGCATCAAATAATATAATGTTGAGGGCCTCTTTATTTTAATTTTTATTGCCCTTCTATCAATGCCCCATCACTAATTGTAGTTATTTTATTGATGTTTTAATCCTTCATTTATTTAAGTGCTGCATATCATCGACAACTACTAGTTTTCATAGACATACACAATTCCCTGTTGATTTTCCTCTCTGTGTATTACAAGTCATTGATATTCGCTATGTTGCATTTGCATCAACTGTAGATTTTGGATTCTCTTGAGATGCAACTTTAGCTACGCATGTTTCAGTAATCATTTTGATTGCATATTGGTTTTTGCTTCAGATATTGTGCACATCTTTTCTTACTTGCCTAAGGATCTGAACTTCTTCGAGCAACAAGTAGAATTAGTTGGAAAGAGTGAGTATAGTTGATTTCATGGGTAATGCTTTTTATTTTTTCATTTTTCATTGATTTATCCACTCCTAAATTATTTCAGATTTAGTTGCTGTCCAATGACTTAAAAAATTTCCTGTTGCTCAAGCAAAGTACATTTGGATGCTGTTACTGCTCCTTTTTTAATCTGTTGAAGCCCTGTTCAGGTACTGTAATTTGAATTGTTTATTTGCTGGAAATTGAGATGTTTTATTGCTGTAATTGAGGTCTAAAAATTTTGCAAATTGAAGTGTTTAAATTGCTGCAAATTATTTGAATTATTAACAGATACAAAGGCGATATAATTTAAAAATTTATAGACAAAGGCCCAAAGAAACACTATCATCAAAACAAAGGAAAAGCCAAAAATGTATGAGTTTGTCATTATTTTATTTAATGAGAATGGGATTTGATTCTTATTTGGTCTCTTCTTTTTTTAAACCTTTACAGATCATAAGTGTTTTGCTTTTACTTTATTTTTTTTCTTTTCAGGGTTTTGATTAATGCATGATATTATTTAATTATTGTTTATTTTGTTTTTGACTAAAATGAATGACTTTTTGCATGCAAAAAAGGGACTTAAGATACTCCTTTCCCTTTGGCAGAACAATTTATTTGGTAGGATTTTTTGCATGATTATATAATGGTAGGATTTCCAATTTATTTGGATTTGATATTATTTTATTTGATTTTTAGAATTGAATTAATAGTAAAATTGATTATTTTTTTAATTAAATAAATTATTAATAAAATTATATTATAAAAAATTAAAAATATAAATAATTAGTTCAACTGATTCGTACCAATTTGCAAGTTAATTGATTCAATCTCAATCAGTTCAACAAGTCAATCTAATTTTATTTTGAAAACAATGATGTTCGATTTTTATTTTAGGTAAATATGTGGCATTAAAAAGGAGTTTTAAAATATATATGGAATTAAAAAAATATTTTTTTAAAAATCAAATTCTTTTTTTTTTTTAAAAAAAGATTCATAGTATATAGGCTGGAAACCTGACGGGTTGCCTTATATCTCACTGTTAGATATAATGGATCCTCCCTAGGTATAACAATGCCATGTATGATGAATCTTAAAGAATATATTTTTTATATTAATAATGTTTGATTATAATATTTAATATTTGTAAATGTTTTTAAAACTTATAATTTTTTTATCAATATAATAATAATGATCATTATTTAAATAACTTACATAATTGACATAACTCACATAACATACATAACTTACATAATAACTTACATAACTCACATAACTTACATAACTTACATAATACATGTAGTTTAATGTAATAATTTCCTTAAAAGCATATAGTTTAAAGATCAAATTTCATAACTTACATAATACATAATTTACATAATTTTAAGATCAAATTTCATAACTTACATAATTTTAAGATCAAACTTCATAACTTACATAATACATAACTTACAATGCCATGTATGATGAATCTTAAAAAATATATTCTTTTTAAAATCAAATTCTTTTTTAAAAAAAAAGATTCAAAGTATATAGGCTGGAAACCTGACGGGTTGCCTTATATCTCACTGTTAGATATAATGGATCCTCCCTAGGTATAACAATGCCATGTATGATGAATCTTAAAAAATACATAACGTACATAATTTTAAGATCAAACTTCATAACTTACATAATTTACATTACTTACATAGTACTCAGTTATATATATCATATCATTACTTACATAAATTATAAATTAACAATTTAGCCATGTAATTTATTGTCAACTTTAGACTTCAACAACTACGAAATGGATAGGACTTAGATGAATTTGTCAAGGGTAAGCAACGACTATCAAAATGGAGTAGAAACTTTTCTAAATTTTGCATTTCAAAATGCAAGCCAAGAGAATATGATTCTTTGCCCGTGTAAGAAGTGTTGCAATATCAATTGGCATTATCGTGAAGTTGTATATTAACATCTAGTTGTTGATGGCTTTGTCCGGGGGTATAAAAAATGGATTTTCCATGGAGAGTGTACATCTAGTGGAGCCTCTTCATCGATGAATCTGGGTTATCCTCATAGTGCTTACAATCAGAATGTTAGAGAAGATAACATGGAAGGTATGTTGCGGGATGCATTTAATATGCGCAATGATGGTTTGCAATCATTTCCACCTGACTTGGGTGCAACCGATGATTATAATTTTGGTGTATATACTTTCACCGAAATGGGAAGAAGTGTACCTGATGAACAACCAAATGAAGAAGCGGCGAAGTTCTACACGTTACTTGGTGAAATAAACGAAGAACTGTATGAGGGATCAAAATTTTCAAAACTATCTTTCTGTATTCGTCTTTTTCACTTAAAATGTTTGGGAGGGTGGACCAGAAACTCTTTGACAATGCTGTTAGAGTTTTTGAGAGAAATGTTCCCGTTTGCAAAAATCCCCCAATCTTCCAAAGACATGAAGAAACTGATAAAAGATTTGGGTTTTGGCTACAACAAAATTCATAGTTGCCCAAATGACTGCATGCTGTATTGGGGCGACCGAAAAAACCAACAGTGCTATCATGTATGTGGTCAATCCCGTTGGATGAATAAAAATACAGAAGATGGTAACGAGGATGAAAACGATGTACAGTCAAGGAAGCAGCCAGTTAAGATTCTGTGATATTTTCTGCTAATACCAAGGCTTCAAAGGCTTTTCGTGTCGTTTAAGACAGCCGAGTCAATGACGTGGCACCATGATGGACGAACCGATGATGGATTGTTAAGGCATCCTGTAGATTCTTTAGCTTGGAAATCATTTGACTCTAAATTTCTAAGCTTTGCAAGCGATCCTCGGAGTGTGAGGCTTGGGCTAGATTTGATGGATTTAACCCTTACAAAATCATGAGCATAGTGTATAGTACTTGGCCTATGGTGCTTGTTCCTTACAATTTGCCTCCATGGGTTTGCATGAAACAATCATCCTTTATCTTATCTATGATTATCCTTGGAGAGAAAGGGCCCGGGAATGATATTGGCATATATTTACAGTCACTTATTGAAGAGTTAAAACAATTATGGGCTGGTGTTGCGACATACGATGTAATGAGAAAGGAGAACTTTAATTTACGTGCAGCTTTGATGTGGACTATTAATGACTTCCCCGGCTTATGCCAATTTATCTGGTTGGAGTACCAAGGGACGTTATGCTTGTCCTTGTTGTGCTGCGCAAACATGTTCGCAATGGTTATATAATGGGAATAAGTTCTCTTACATAGGGCATCGTCGGTGGTTACCGAAAAATCATAGATTTAGATTTCAGAGTACTCAGTTGATGGTACTAAAGAGTTCAGAGAAGCTCCTTCGCAGACCAGTGGATATGAAATATTTTTCATGTTAAAAGATATGAATTTCATTTATGGGAAGATGAATCAACCGCCCAACACGCAAAGAAATAGAAGATCAAGGGATGAATCTGATGATGAATCTGATGAAGAGGATGATCCTAATGAGGCGGACTTGTGGAAAAAAAGAAGTATTTTTTTTAGTTGCCTTATTGGGAGCATCAGATTTTACGACATAATCTTGATGTCATGCACATTGAGAAAAATGTCTGCGAGAACATCATTGGGACTATTTTGAATGTCGATGGGAAATCGAAAGACAATCTTCAGAGTCGACTTGATTTAGTCTACATGGGAATTCGGTGTGAGCTTCATCCCCAAGCATTTCTGAATATGAAATATTGGTTGTCGCCTGCTATTTTTTCAATGTCGAAGACAGAGAAAGAAGTGTTCTGTATGGTGTTGAAGGATATAAAGGTCCCGGATGCGTATGTATCAAATATATCTCGATGTGTTAGTCTTAAAGATTGAAGACTATATGGTTTAAAATTGCATGATTATCACATCTTGATGCAAGACTTACTGCCAGTTGCTATGCGGTGTTGTATGTCGAAAAAGGTGACGTCTTGTGTAATTGAACTATCCAATATAATGAAAGGCATTTGTGGCAAAGTTTTGGATGTTCAAGAACTTGAGATACTACAAGATCGAGCCGCATTGACTTTATGCAATCTGAAGAAGATCTTCCTGCCTTCCTTTTTCACTATTATGGTGCACTTGTTAATTCATCTCCCTCGTGAAGCAATACTTTGTGGACCCGTTTTCTATCGATAGATGTATCCCATAGAAAGGTCTTAATTTATTTGTAAATTATTCCTTCATTCACCTCAATGCCTTTAGTTGCAACTTTTGATAATGTTGTATATCGTGTTTAGGTTCCTATCCAAATTGAAGTCTTACTGCCGCAATAAGCGTTATCCGGAAGGATTAATTGCCGAAGGCTACTTGGCAGAGGAATGTATGACTTTTTGTTCAAGGTATTTGGAATATGTTGAAACAAGAATAAATAGACCAAGTAGAAATGCTGGGCTCACAGATCATAATTTGGCCGAAACTTATTTATTTCAAAGTTTCAGAGAACCAATCGGCAAAGTCAAAATTGCAGAATTAGATGATAGATCGTGGGTCCAAGCACATCGATATGTTCTTTTTCATCACGATTCAATGGAACCATTACGCAAGTAAGTTCTAGAATTTGATAAATATTCATCAATTATTATTTGTCTGTCTTCTAACAAAGTAAACCTTTTTTTTAACATAGTGAGTACAAACAAATATTGAGAGCTTGTTCATGGTCCCGAAGATTACAACAACGAGAAATTAATAAGTTGTTCACAGAATCATTTCATGAACGGTTAAGCCAAACGGTATGCAATTGAAGTTTTCATTGGCAAGTAATAATGTTTTCTCATAACATTTATAATTACTCAATTTACTTTCGATTCAATAGGTTTGGAGTCGGAATGAAGTAAATGACGAAGTTAAATGGCTTTCACATGGTCCAAATAGAATAGTGAAAAGATATAGTGCCTTCCTCATCAATAGATTCATATTTCATACAAAGTATCGCGAGAGATTGAGGAGAACCCAAAATTGTGGAATTGTTGTTAATTCTTCAATTACAAGTTATGCTAGTGCTAGGGACAATAATCCTGTCGAGGGGAATATGGAGTATTACGGACTTCTTACTGACATAATTGAGTTGGATTATTATGGCAGATGGAAAGTTGTCTTATTTCGAGGAGATTGGGTTGATGTGAATACGGCTCGCGGAATTAAAAATGATCAATATGGTTTTACAATGGTGAATTTCTCTCGATTGATTCATACTGGAGAACAATTGATGGACGAGCCGTATGTATTTTCTTCTCAAGTGAAACAAGTTTTTTACTCAAAAGATCCAACTGATAAGGGTTGGTACGTTGTACTTCGGAACACCCCTAGAGACTTGTTTGACATGGGCAATGGAAGTAGAGATGACATAGTCGAAAGATCAGAAACTTTGCCTTTTCCAGAACAAAACTTAAATGAAAATATCCCTAGTACTAGTACACAATTTCAATGGGTTCGTCAGGATGTGGACGAAGATATTTACGAAATATGATGTAGTAAGATTTTACGATTTTTTATTTATATGTAGTATTATAATTTTAATATTGGTCATGTTATATAATTTAACTATTTTATATGTACTATTATTGTTGTTATTTGTTACTAAAATTTCAACTATTTTATGTGTATTGCAGGAAAAATGCCTAGAAGAGATTATGAGATTTAAGTATTATCCAGAATACTCTAAATTCAGAAGAAGCAAATAGTGAACATCAAAAAGTTGTTGGATCATCAAATGTGCCGGACATAGATGACGAGCCTGCAGAATTTCAAAGTAATGTTAAGTTTATTTTACATGCATGTTGACTTTTATTATTGATTCATTTTTCAATTTTAATATAATAATATATCATTTTTCAACTGAAAGTGGTGGGACGCGCAGAGGCCGGGGACGTACGCTTCTTAAAGATTTATACGACCTAAATCCTGTCGAGCGTGTCAAAGTAAGGAGAAACAGCCATGACCAGCCTGTTGGATCTGAAGCTCGACTTTTAGCAGGCTATTTGGGCATTATAGCACGAAATGCCAATATGTTACCCATCAACTATGAATCATGGCATCACATGCCTGATGGCAATAAAAATCAAGCTCTCGATAATATTAAGGTAACAAAACGCGAATGTAATTTATAATACTTTGGTTTAAGTTTCATTTATATTTACTTTCTAAACTTATGTTTTTTAGGAGAGATTTGCTTTAGAGGTCTCCGATGACTATATCAAGAAAGCATTGGGTAAAAAATGGAGAGACCATAAAAGCACTTTGAAAAAACAATATTTTAAGAAAGACATAAGCCTCAAAGAAAAATTGCGAAATGTTCTGACGGGAATGTTGAGGTACCAATGGGAAGATCAAGTTAGATTCGGGAATTCAAAGAAAGGAGAGGTATTACGTACTTCTAAAGTCTTATAAATTTTTTGGTTTATAGTATTTACTATATACGTAATAAAAATTTCATTATGTAGGACCATGAGCGAGTTGGAACAAGCAGCAGGCAAAAACAAAAATTCACGCACACGGCAGGGTCGAAAAGTTTTGCTTGCGTAGATGAGGCCGATGTATTATAATTTATTAATTCTGTCAAATATTAATGACTTTATACTATTAAATTATATTTTTACTACTACACTGTAGGAAGTCTCATCTGGTCAAAAAATTGGACGCCTTTAGTTTTTGACATTACACATAGGAAGAAAGATGGATCTCCGATGACATCTGAAGCTGAAGAAATTATGGTATATTTACTTAATAAAAATTGATTTATTATAAATATTTATAATGTTTAATTATAATAGTTTAATTCATCGTTAGTAGTTTTAAATTTATACTGTTAAGTTATGTTGCATTCCTTCTTATTATATATTTTGTTTCTAACTCTTTCATTGATTTATTAGGAGAAACTAAAGGAGAAGAAGGCAGAGTATGAAGCGGCTGCTTCAACTGATAGTTCTGTTAATCTTGAGGATATTGATAACAGAATTATTACTGATGTTTTAGGTCCTGAAAGGTACGACTGCTTCGACTGATAGTTCTGTTAATCTTGAGTATATTTATAACAAAATTATTACTGATGTTTTGGGTCTTGAAAGGTATGGTCGGGTTCGATTTCAAGGATCTGGTATTACCCTGACCCAATATTTTGGATCTGGCTCCCAGCAATACATGCCTTCCGGGAGTCAATCTCAAGCTGAAGTTCAGAGGTTAAAAGACCAGATAGCTCAGATGCAAGTGAGCACGGTTGAGCAAATTGTTGAGGTTCAAAGAAAATATGAAAAACTCTACCAACGGCAGAGCAGCGAAGCGGCAAAGAGCGAGCGAGGAATCGAGGGAGAGCAGCGAGGAAGATGTGGCAATGATGATGAGAGGCAGGCGGCGATGATGGTAGCAGAGTAGAACAGAAAGTACGATGAGCTCCATACTGGCTTCGACATATGATGCGAGATGTTTGATGAGGTCGCAAAGTCTGCAATCTTAGACATTAATTTTCTCGTTGTAAAATTATTTTTAACATTGTTACATTTAACATTATTGTAAGCATACTTTAAATTATACTCCATTTATTAATTTATATCATATATCTTTTATTGAATTTGAAGTATCATTTAAAATTAATGCTTTTGGTGGGATTTTTATGCTACATTTGCTGTTTTGGGTTGGAATTATATGCTACATTTGCTGTTTTTGGTTGGTTTAATGCAGGAAGGGTATGATATTGGAAAAATTGGTCTATTCCAAATCTGTACAAATTAGCGGCGTTTGTGAGAAAAGCGCCGCTAAAAGTCATAACCTTTAGCGGTGTTTGTGGGAGAAGCGCCGTTAAAAGTCATGACCTTTAGCGGCGTTTTTGGGAAAAGTGTCACTAAAAGTCATGACCTTTCGCAGCGTTTTTGGGAGAAGCGCCGCTAAAAGTCATGACCTTTAGCGGCGTTTGTGGGAAAAGCGCCGCTAAAAGTCATGACCTTTAGCGGTGTTTGTGGGAGAAGCGCGCTAAAAGTCATGACCTTTAGCGGCGGTTGTGGGAGAAGCACGCTAAAAGTCATGACCTTTAGCGGTGTTTTTTTTCTCATAAACGCCGCTAAAGTTTGCAGCGTTTGATTTAGCGGCGTTTTTTGTGGCACTTTTAAAAGCGCCGCAATTACTATTAGTGGCGCTTATAAACGTCGCTAAAAGCCTAAAAAAACGCCGCTAAAAGTCTGTTTTGTTGTAGTGGAGGACCTTGCTTTAAGTATAACACATTGGAGTCACTATATGATTACTCATATTCATGATTTTAGAAATTTTTGGTTTAATATCCGCATGCAGATAAACAAGTAAGAGAGCGTGGATGTACCCTCTAAAGATGGGTATTTTTGTGTTACGATTCAACAACATTGTACATCTTCAGTTTATACATAGAGAGGGGGCTTGGATAATCGAAAGAGCCCTGTTGATGATTACCTAATGGTCTCCAAATATTCATCCAAGTATGGTTCTCTTTACATGAGTGCAGATATGGGGCTCCCTTTGGAGTAGATGAGGCATTTCATTGCAACAAGGCTAGGGAAAATAGCAAGCAATGTTCTTCACATTGATTGGAATGGAAGAACAGTTAAATGAACAAATAGGAGAATCATATTGTGACTAGGTTTTTAGATGGAGTCTAATGTCTACTAGATCTATTTTAATGGTACAATATGGGCTACAAGGAGTCATGGTCCTACGAGGACAACATATATGGAACTTAGGCTAAATGTTGTTTTACAAGTGATAATTCCTACTCGTTCTAGAGAAACAAGTTTCAGTTTGGAGCAGGTGAGCAAAATGTTGATAATGAGATGGTAAATGTTAAGACTTAAGAATGATAATGGTAATGGTATTAATACTGTTTTTAGCGCACTTGATCCAGCATTCGATAGTTGAAGGATGGCCAGCGATAAGAAGACCCAATCAGAACAAAGGGGGTTTAAATCCTTAAATTCAAACTCTCCTGATGATTTCAATGGCATAGCAAGGAATGAAAACAATGCTATAGGTGCAAGGGAAAACAACTAAGACCATGCTATGGTAATGTAGTTGTTGCTTATCTTGATAACAATATTGATTTTAGTGATTTGGGTAGGGAAATGAACTTAGAGGATAGAGTTGGGAAGCAAATCCCATAGGATTAGTGTTATTGGGTCTATTGTTGTCGATTCTACTACTATCTAAATATGGGTTTAGCTAGGCTGTATCTCCCATCACTATGATACTTATAAGTTGGAATGTTAGGGTCTGGATCAACACCTAGTATCATACTATTGTGTGTGATTGACATGTAAGTGTTAGGCTTGAAAATATAGAAAGTGTAGGTGAAATGAGATTTTAAAAAAAAAATTTATACACTTAGATAAAATAAAAGAGAAACTTCAATTTATAGTGTTTGACTTTTAATTTTTTACTTGGACTACTTCAATTTTCCACCTGTTTCCTTCCGTTGGCCATAATTTTATTGTTTTCTATGCCGAAAAACTTGTGATATGGGAAAAAATAATGAAAGTATTATTACAGCTTTTTAATGTGTGTTGGCATTTTCTTTTTGATTAATATTTACAATATCTATATATGGGAATGTATTATGTTGAAATTGGAAGGACATTTGCGATAAAAACGAAATAAATGATATGATCCTTAAATCCTAGCAAGTGGGGTTGTTTCTCACTTCTTAACGTGCAAATACAATGACGTTTGGGGGGATGCACCCTACCTGCCCAAAACATGCACGTGGACCCATCAATCCAATCACCTTTCATAAATAATATATGAAAATGAATGATTGCTTTTTTATAAATATGATTTAATATTTCTTACTTGGAAATTATTATATATTTTTATATAACATTTATTAATGTTTGTAGAGTTTAAAACCTCCGATAAAAATATACTAAATATTTTTTCATTATTTTAAGATTTTTAATACTCATCGTCACAAGAAACTTGAGTTAGCTTGAGATAGATGGGAGGCGAGGGAGTTTATATGTATTCAAATTTAATGTAATGTGGAATGTCATGTGTATCTTATATTAATATATAGAAATCAGTTTTTAACAACAAAAATAGATGAAATTTTTAATAGAATGAGTAACTCTTTGATATAATGTAAAAGGATTAATTTATTCATTTTTTGATAGAAGAAACAAAATACAATTCGATTCCTAATATAGAGGCTTTCATAATGCTTTTTACGTATAAATAAAATATAAATGATTTAAATGCATACTTATATGATGAAATGTTGGGTGTTAATTAAATATGTTAAAATAATTTCCATAAATGATATATTTAGGAAATTTAAAAAAAAAAGAAAAGAATAGAGATGGGGTATCCTGGCACATGGATAGTAAAGTCAGATATGGAGAATACAAATTGGTTTTTCTATTATATGATGTAGAAAACAAGAGCAGCTTCCAATTTACTCAACCACTTGTAAAGCCATCAACTTTGCTCTCCACTATTTGCATGTGGTGGGTTTTCTCGAGGCTTCAATTGATTTCATTACATCCTTTGTTTTTTTCTGAGTTTTCGACATTAAATATTATTTATTATATATTAGCAATATCCACCCTCTATTAAATTAAATTAAAATGGGGAATTCAAAGTTGAATTCCTTAATTAGCAAAAACATCTGAATGTCGAATTTGTTTTGATTGCAATGATGATTTCAACCAAGAAAATTATACTTTTTACTATCATCAAATTACTAACTGCATGAAATGTGTTTGGATGGAGAGTTAAATTTGTTGAATTATGATTAATTTATTAGAATGTGTCAGTATGAAGACAACATTATAGAATTGATTTTAATTATTTTCATCATCCAAAAAATATTAAACCATTTAAATGGATTGTATTTTGTATTTATTGCTGGGGATTTGTAACCTCTTTTAACAAAAAATTGTTGATTTATTTACTCATAAGCCAATTCCCAAATTACATTTTTAAGTTTTTATTTAATTGCTCACCAATAGCACAACACACACAGCCTTGTAGTTATCTCAAAACTTTAGGGGCATTCTTCTACATTCCTTTTTATAAAATCCTCCTAAATTCCATCCTTCCATTCACAACCGCCAATCTTTCCCCTCAAATACCCACACACCTTCACTTTTTTCTCCTTGATTTCATAATTTGCCGGGGAAATGTCGCCGGGGCTTGGAAAATGCAGCAAAATCCGCCACATTGTGAGGCTTCGCCAAATGCTGCGGCGGTGGAGAAACAAGGCCCGCGTGTCGGCCAGTCGCATCCCGTCCGATGTGCCGGCGGGACATGTGGCGGTCTATGTGGGGACGAGTTGCAGGAGATTCGTGGTGCGGTTGACGTACCTGAACCACCCCGTCTTTAAGAAACTCCTTATCCAAGCCGAGGAAGAGTACGGCTTCACTAATCAAGGCCCGTTGTCGATCCCCTGCGACGAGACCGTTTTCGAAGAAGTGATCCGATTTATTTCCCGTTCGGATTCGGGTCACTCCGGTAAGTTCACGTGCATCGAGGACTTTAAAGGAAACTGTCACGTAGGAATCAGGAGTAAGTTCGATTTGTGGACCGAATATCGACCGTTACTTCATGGGTTCGTTGAGAAAACAATTTGGTAATTCAGGAAACAGCGAGAACAAAAAGGAAACCGCTTTGATTCTTACCCGGGTTTTTTCACTCAGTTCTGAGTTGGCTCGAGTGAACAATTCATTATACGCTGTTGAAGCAAGTGAGTTGGCCGAATTGAGAAGCTGGTTACAAGTTCATAGTGGGGTTTTCATTTTTTATTTTTTAAGAAATTGGTTGAAATTGGGGGCAAAATGAACCGAGTCAATAATGACAGCTCCGGAAATGCATGGAGATGGCAGAGAAAGGTGGGTGAGCTACCCACCGAGTCGTCCCGAGTTCGAATCGGAATGGGAGCAAAGGAAAAAGGTATCGAATCGAGACATTGAGACTATTCAACTCAAGTCTCAAGAACAAGACAAGAACAAGTGATTTTGTGTAAATTCTGAGATTTATTGATTGGTGAAGAAATCAATGTACAAATATTAATTCCATCAATATATTTAATTATTTCCATTATTAATTTAATTTTAAATTTCTTTTTTTGTTTTTACTTTCAATTTTTTTTTTTTTGAAAATGGAATTTTAGTTTATTAACATCAGCAGATGAATTACAAACTGTAGTTTTACAATCATGTGGCAGCCGTTAGCCTTTTTTTTTTTTTTTTTGTGAAATAAGCAAAATAAACACGTATTTTTTTTACCTAAATAATATTTTAAAAAAATACCGAAAGGAGATGATTCAAAAATTATGTACCAAAAATGTACCTTCAAAGGAGTGAAGGGTGATGCATAGATGCCACCACCTTGGTATTCTGACAAAATTTGCATGAAAATAAAAAATAAAAAAATGGTGGAGGCGGCTTAATAGGCAGCACACTGGGTCAAATACGGGTCAAATATGGTAAAAACTGGACCCAAAACCCGACCTGCTGTCATGGATGGGATAGCACACTGGGTCGCGCTTAGGGAAGAGGCGGCACCTAGTGGTCACGACATGGACACAGACGGCACCCAGGTCACGCCTCTGGCAAGGGTGGTACCATCGGTGTCAGGTGGTGGGTGAGATGGGACGGGTAATGGCCAGTGTTAGGCGGTGTGTTTGATATGTGTGTTTGGAGACCTTATAATGGTCCCTGATGCTCATTTTTGGCCGGAAGAGATAATTTTTGAAGATAGAAAATAAGAGAAGAAGGAGAAGGAGAGGGTGGGAAGGGAAGGGAAAAAGAAAGAAAAAAAGAGAAGGAGAATAGAGAGAGGGAAGGAGAAAGAGAAGGAAAAAAAAATAAATAGAAAAGGGAAGAAGAATTTGTTGTTTAGGGAAGATTAGGTGTTTAAGAAAAGGTAATTTTTTTTGTTATAAATTAATGTTAATTTAATTTGTTTTTGTAGTTATTATTGTTGATTTAATTCAGATTTAATTTTTAATTTTATTTTTGTAAGGTATTATTTGGTTAAAAAGAGCTATTAAAGTATGTTTGTATTTATTTTATATTTTCATTCATTCATAATTTATTTTTAATGTTTATTGAAGTAAAAAAGTCTATTTATGTTATGTACAAAGAATGTTTTATTTTTTTATGTAATTTTATTTGTTATGTGTGTTTTAAGTCGATTAGATTTATTTTTTATGTAATTTATTTGGTATGTTATTTTGATTATTTTAATATTATTTTTTTATTTTTATGTAGGTAAAAGATGAGACCATTGATATGGAATAAGGAATTTATGAGATAAATTAGGAATTAGTTTATATGTTCTATTTTTTTAAGATTTTACAATTGAGAATAAGAGTTTATGTTTTTAAATTTTATTTTATGCTTTTTATAAATATTATAAATGAAATTTCTTTTGAAGTTCTATGCAAAAAAAATAATTATATTTTTTGACAATAATTAAGTTGACATGTTATTATATATATATTATATTTTAAACCAATACATTTTACTTATTATCATTTTAAAATAATAATAAAAATATTCGTATTTATTATGTGCCGTTTATGTTATGTTTTTGTTATATATTTTTTATTGGCATGTTATTTTTATTATATTAATATAAATTTTTTATTTTTTATGTAGATAAAAGATTAAATTATTGAGATGGAATTTGTGAATGAGACTATTGAGTTGGAGTTTGAGTTTGGAATTTATAAGATATATTTATTTTGTTAATGTAGTATAGCAAAAAATATGATGTGGACAAAACTGTTTGGTATTTTTTTCTAATTAAAAGCAATATATAAAATTTAGATATTTTGATAAATATTTAAAATCCATCAAACTTTGAAATTAATAATTGAAATTTGTTTTGAAATTGCAGGTATCGCAATGGTTTCATTGATTAAGAACGATGGTCACATATCAAATACAGTTAATAATATGGTAATATATTGTTATTTGTTAATCACGGGTTCCCTTAAAAATAGATTTACGTAATTTACGGAAATAAATTATGTTATTATATTATTTTCTGTAATTTAATACCTTCAAGGCCCGTACCGCGCATTAAGGAGTCGGTTGAATGGTTTAGGATATTCTCCGGATGAACGACTGATGCCATACTCGGAGTTAGCTGTATTCGGGTCAGCAGCATTGATCCAGACGTTTGATTTGCCATACGATTTAATATCCGCATTGGTCGAGCGTTAGCGTCCGAAGACCCACACTTTTCATTTGCCGTGTGGGGAGTGTACTGTCACTCTAAAGGATGTAGCATTGCAACTTGGGCTCCCAATCGACGAGAGTGTCATAACGGGCATAAGTACGATAGCTGAGCTGACTGCTCTTTGTTATAGCCTACTAGGAGTCTCGCCTGACGATATTGAGTCCAAATTTACGGGTTTGAGATTTTCATGGTTAAAAGCCAATTTTGAACGTTTATCAATTAATGTCACTGAGTAGGAGGTGATGTGTGCAGCTCGAGTGGCATAACGGGGATCAAGTGTTCTGACAATTTGGTTGCTTCCAGTATATCCTAGATCTACCAATACAGTTGGGGAAGATTTACGGAATCAACAAGAGAGGAAAACATGGAAATAATTGGAGGGTTGTGCACCAGAAATATATTGCAGTGTGGGATAATCGGGTGGCACTGAGACCTCAGATAGATATTTCTTCCTATTTGCAACCATAGTTAGAGTACATACAATGGTACTTTAGTACAGGTAAACCATATTTACTTGGTGGGCAGTCGACTGTAGTCCCCCCGCACATGCATTTACTTGGGGCATACGAGCCAGTGCCTGATATAGAGGCCGAGCCAGAGCTAGAGCCCGAGCTCGAGCCACAGCTGAAGCCGGAGCTAGAGCCCGAGCGGTCGCATACACATTTCGCTGATAGTTCTTATCATCTGGAATTACAGGTCAATAACTATTTCCCAGGCTCGTCAGGACACGGATATCATTCCGGGTTTGATATCTTTAGTCCAATTCCACCGCAGTACAACACTCCTCTCGGCCCGTATCCATCGCATTACTCCACTTCTCTTAGGTCGTATCCACCACAATACAACACTCCTCCCGGCTCAAGTTCATCAATAGTGTTCGGGGCATATGATTTTTCTTCCATGTTTCGCACACCCCCACCTACAACTGAAGAGGATGTTGTCGCTACGATTACCCATAACGTGAACGTCGACCCCCATAGAAATATATCCTAGGACCACACCATCAAACCATCAATTTTAGGGGTTTCTTGTAATTTAAATATTATAAATTTTGTACTTTTTTATTCTAAAAAAAATATAAATCAAGAAAAAGACAATCTTTGTAATTATTTAATTAGATTAATTGCAACATTAAAACTTGGAACAAACTTTGTGGTCATAAATTAGATTAATTGCAACATTACAACATTAAAACACTAAAACTTGAAGCAGACTTTGTAATATAAATTAAATACATTACAACATTAAAAATTGGAACAAACTTTGTAATATAAATTAGGTACATTGGCTTACATAAGCTCAATTCCTACCCGATCGTGACGATTGTCTAATATGGTAGTTTCGTTGCGGACATTTACTCCGATTATGACCAGCTAATCTGCATAATCCACAACGCTTACCATCAGATTTCTCCCTAATGTCCATTTCATTACGGATTCTGGATGATTGTGGACGAACTTTCAAATTCCTATGCAACCTTTTTGTCCGGGACAAGCTCGAAAGTCGTTGGAGGCACCTCCCACGTAGATAGGTCAGGCAGGATAGTGAGCTCATTCTCCCAGACACGCAACGTGCGCTCGAGGGTGTACACATCATCGACAAATTGTTCAACATTGAGCGAGACTTTAGCACACGCTGCCACGAAATGCGCGCATGGATAATGAAGTGTTTGGAACCTCCTGCAATCGCACTGTCTGTTTTAGAGATCAACTCCATAGGACCTAGGTGGTATACCGGGTCAAAGACCGATGGTCTTCGTAACTTGAAACGTTTCAAGACGTTGTGAATATATTTCTACATTCATCGACCTTGACATCTAACAGTTTGCAACCATTGCATCCCTAACATCTTCGACAACCACGTGTCCCGCCTCCATCTAGTTGACTTGTTGCTGACCCATTATTGGCATCATGGTAGCCAATCTGTAGAATGTATTCTAGAAGACAGATGATATCGAAAGATGTTGTGTTTTCAACAACACAGCGTTGATCCTCTCCACCAAGTTTGTGGTCATTTGACCATTACGAAAGCCCTCGTCAAAACTTTGAGCCTATTGCCATGGCTCCATGGTACCCAACCACTGTTGGAAAGATGTGTTCGTTTGACCCTTCATATCACTCTCAATTCGAGTCATTCTTTGGCGGAAAATGTGTAACTCTAGCTCGTACGCTGTATATGTATTAAGAAAAGATAAGTTATACTATTGCCCTAAAACATTAAAGCTTATATTGAAAAGATAAAGTTATCCTTTATCCATTCTCACAACTTGTCTCCGCTAGTCTGCATTTTTATAATCTCGATGGAAGTTAGCCGTGATGTGCCGAATGCAGTAAACGAATCTCCATTGGTAAGGAAGAATTCCCACGATTCCATATTCTCTTTATCTACGATGGCAAATGCTATCTGGACCATGTTCTTGTTGCTTTGTTGCCGTCTTGAGCAACTATAAGAAGTAGGATTTGTGTATATTTTTCGTATAGCCAGGTCCCATATACTTGCACAAATGACTTGTAGTGGGGAAATGCACGCGCAGGGTTATTTACCAAATTAGGACAGAAAAAACAATTATTTTCCAAAATAGGATGGCCCCCCAATTATTTACGAAATAGGTCAAAGCGAGGTGGTCACGCCACTCCCATAGGCGGCACCACCTGCGTTGTCCTCTCCCACTGCACCAACCGCACTTAAACAAAGCAGTAAGAAACAAAGAAGAGAAAAAGAACGCAACGAGCTGGCATGCATGCAAAGGAACAGTAAGTGAACAATGGGATCCCATAGGCGGCACCAAGCCTGAACAATGGGATCCCATAGGCGGCACCTGCATGGCCCTTTGTCGCCTTCTGCTGCTGCTGGGACCTTAAATGGTCCCCCTCCTCCCCCCCCCACGAAGCGAGAAGAAAGCGAGAAAGAAGCACGAGAAGAAGAAAGAAAGAAGGAAGAGAGAAAAGAAGGAAGGAAGAAAGAAAGAAAGAAAGAAGGAAGGAAGAAGAAGAAAAGAAGGAAGAAGGGAAAAAAATTAGAAGAAAATTAGGTATAATTTTTTTAAAATAATATGTATGTTGTTGATTTTTTATTTTTATTAAATTATTTTATTATATGTGAATTTTTATTTTATGATATATTTATTGTTAGTAGTTTATAATGTAAGTAGTTTAAGTAGTTTAATTTAAATAGTTTGTAACAATAAATATGTTAATTTTTATTTTATGACTTAGTTTATAACTAACATTAGTAGTTTAAGTAGTAATTAGTTAGTAAGTTAGTTAAATATTATTATGATTAATAGGTTAATAAAGACTATTATGATTAATAGGTTAGTAAATACTATTATTAATAAGTTAGTTTAAGTAGTAATTAGTTAGTAAGTTAGTTAAATACTATTATGATTAAAAGGTTTAATTATATTAGTTAGTTAATAAAATATGTTAGTGTGTATTAATATGTTAGTTTTAGTTTTTATAACTCTAACATGATTTTAGTTAGTATATTGTTATTAGTTAAACTTTAATAATTAATTTAGTTAGTATATATATAAAACATTAAAATAAAATAATAAAAATAATACATTTGTTACTTAACTAATAGAATTTGAGGAAATGTTTTTGTTAAAGTAATAGTTATTGTTAGTATAAAGAACATTAAAATAATACATAAAACATTATGTATAAAAATAAATAATATAAAATCTTGCTACGAAATTTTAAATTTGTTTAAAACTTGCTACTGGTGTACAAATTTAAAAAGTCTATTTTAATTTTAAAATAAATTACTATTTATGTACACCAGTAGCATAAGACATGACCATTTGCTTGTATTTTCCTTTTTCTCAAATTAAATTACTTTCAAAATATATATTATTTATTTTCAATCATAATGTTTCATGTATTATTTTTATGTTCTTTTATACTAACCATACTTATAATATTTATTTACTAACAATAATAATATAATACTAAATAAAATAACATTTACTATTTTTTAATAACAACAATATTACACTAACAATAATAATAATAACAATTTTATATACTAACTATAAACGATTATCATTAAGGTTTAACTAATAACAATATACTAAAGAGTTATAAAATAACATATTAATATATACTTTACTAACTCAAAATAATTTTTAGGGTTTCTAACTAACTAACAATAATACTATAACTAACTTACTTATTAACTAAATTACTACACTTAACCTACTAATCCTTACTCACAATACTTATAATATAAACTAAAGTAAAGTAACTAACAACATATAATTAATAAAATTATAATTAATATATAATTAAATAATATAATAACAATTCAAAAACAACATAAATATTATTTAAAAAAATCTACCTATTTTTAAAACTTTTTTTCCGTAACCTCCCTTTCTTTTCTCTTTTTTTTTTGGCGCGCCACCACCTTCTTCTTCTTCTTCTTCTGCTGCTGCTTGCTGTTTCGCTCATCGCTAGAGGTTCAAGTTTCCCGGGGCGAATTTAAGCGAGTTATATTTGCCTTTTGGTGCCGCCTATGGGATCACATTGTATTGGTGCCGCTATGGGATCCCATTTTTCAAGTTTGGTGCCGCCTATGGGATCCCATTGTTCATGTTTGGTGCCGCTATGGGATCCCATTGTTCAAGTTTGGTGCCGCCTATGGGATCCCATTTTTCACTTTCCACTGCTTGCATTGTTTGAGTAAGTAGCAGGTGGTGCCGCCTATGGGAGTGGCGTGACCACCTGTTTAACCTATTTTGGTAAATAATGGGGGGGCCATCCTATTTTGGAACATAATTTTTTTTTTGGTCCTAATTTAGTAAAAATCCCGCACGCGCACATAGATCAAACGTCTAGAACATCCGATGGAAAATTCTTTTTCCCGATTGTAATTGGTCATCCGAGCCGTAATAAGGTCGTGTCTGTAAATTAATGATAGTCCCCAATACGTACTCCTGCATAGCGGCTATCCATCCCTGTAGCTCATTATACGACGCATCAAATCCCCATACAATTGCTCCATTTCCATCTATTTAGCTATCCACACCTTTCGATATGATACTCGATACTGGAATCGTGCCCGCATTTCAGCAATTAGTACTGAAACTTTAATGGTCGGCATGTCCTTCACCATTGGCATGATACACATACAGATAGTTTTGGAATCAAATTTTTGATGATCTTTTATCATACGTGTTGATGTGCATGTGTGAGGCCCAACAAATATTCGAATCTCCCACATTTGTAAATTTTGAATAAATGCAGCTCGTACTCGCCAATTGCAGCCTTCCGCCAACTTCCAACACTCACCAATATATAATGTCGGTTTAGACACTGCGACTTTGTAGTCCACTACTAAATTCATACTATACCGCTTAATAGCAAATACACACTCTTTCTTACTTTCAAATCTCTGGCCTATGGACAACTCCTCAAGATCAAAATTTACGGTCAACCGGTGAGCAGGTAGTATTTCAGAGTACTCCGAGAACTCAGCTATGTGCACTGCATCAGGGTCTATGAGCGACATGTGTGGCCTAGGATTATTGTGTATCACAATATGTCAAAATTTGGTTCTCGGTTGAAGACTCGTTAATGTTTCCATCGTCATTCACGTCTTCATCGTCAATATCATCGGGGACCTCGTCTACATCGAGATCACTATCACTATCGACCTCTTAATCACAAGAATCACTACTATCGTATCCATCATCACCAACCACATCAATATTGGGTGCAACATTAAGATCGATATTGACCCTGCGTATAGTTGATTCACTATCAACGTACGATATTGGAGCCACCATACACGGTTATTGAGCTCCATATTCTTTAACCATATGCAGTGAGATCTTTAGTTGGCTCCACACCAGTTAGCTCAATAAATAAGTGAATCAGTACATTTTGGTCACTCCGATTCCCACAATAAAGAGCGATCATTGTCTCCACATCTTTATCGTCTACAAGTTCCATTTCGGTGAATTTGATGGGATCTGTCGAAACTGGAAACTTGTAGAAAAGTTTTGAGATCCTTCTCCCACAATGTCTAACAATTTTTGCACTAATCTTTTCCTTCATGTCATCGAACAAGACATGTCTATTAAATCTCATTGCTATTTGCTGCCGACATTCAAATATAAATCCAACAATTGTTGTCAAGATAATTCCATCGAAATAAACGCATACGAAAAACTGATTATCTATCTTCAATACTCAATCTGTTAAAAATAAACAAAAATTCTCAAAATAATTTCGAACATCATAAAAATACTTACATAAAAAATTTTAATGAATGAAAAGAGACCATTTCTAACAATATCAAATTTATTGCCACTTCTAACAATATCTATGACAAAAATATTTTCTGTAGTTATATATTTTTTCCTGTTGTTGTCACTAACTAACAATTACTTTATAATAGTTACTAACATAAAAACTTTTAGATATATTAAAAAATTTTAAAACATAACATTCACAATAAACATGCCATTAATCTAAACGCAAAACTTACTAACAAATCACAATAAACAAAATAACTTTAAAACAAAAAAATAAAAATAACACTAAACTATCTATAATACTAACAAAATAATTTTTTCTCATCATAATCTATTATATTTGAAAATAACAATAAAAATAATAATACTTTTTCTTCTCTTTTCCCTTTCTTATTCTGTTATTTTTTTAAAACTGATACTTTCAAATTGAGCCGGATGGGAGAGTGTGGGGGGGAGGGGGGATGCTAGGTGTGCCGCCTATCAGATAGGCACCATACCCTCATATCCCTTCCATATTTTTATACCGCATATACACCAGAAAGGACTAAGTGGTGTCGCCTATCACTTTGACTGCACATAGTGGTGTCGCCTATCACTTTGACACCACTACTAAAATGTTATTATTATTATTAACTAATTTTTGTCAAAATACCGGGGTAGTGCCGCCTATGCACTACCCTCCACCCCTTTGAATGTACCATTTTGGTACATAATTTTTAGAACATGCCATTTTAGTATTTTTTTAATATTATTTAGGTAAAAAAAACCCAAAATAAACTGAAAATATTATAATAAAAATGATTTTTGGTGAAATAATCAAAATAAACTGAAAATATTACAATAAAAAAGAACTAGTTTCCCAACGGGGAAATTTCAAAAAACCTGAAAACCTTCTCTCCTCTTTAACTTGTTTTGCGATTCCATCAGCTTCTCCATTATGTTCTCTAGGGATATTGTCGAATGCCCCAATGCCTTATTCTGAATAAATTTTGGCGAATTCTCCTAATCAAAGTAGAGTCTCACTCATTACGCGCCTCATTTTGAATTTCTACGACTACCTCCATGCTGTCAATTTGAATTATCACGTTGTCATATTTTCGCTCCAAAAAAAGCGTTAGCTTTTTAATTTTTATTTTTATTTTTTTATAATATTAGATGTGGGGAAAAAATATAGACCCATATTAAATGGATGTTTAACAGAAAAATTAAATATGATTTTATATAAGGTAAAACTATTGTTGTTATAATTATAATTATAATTAAAAATTATATTTGATGTATTATAACTATAAAAAAACTGATGCACCTTCAATTCATCATAATGCATCATATTATTAATGAGCCTAATAAGAAAAAGTTTTAATAAATACTTCAAAAATTCTCATTCTCATTCTTTTTATTTTTGGAAGTGTAGACCATTGTATAAGTTAAATTCCAGCCCAGAGTAGTGAAATAAAAAAAGAGGTGGGTGTTGAAGGTATTCAGTTGTTGATAGTATAAAATTTATATATGTTATTATTTGTCGAAAAAGTCTCTATAATTATGAGTTTCTTAATATTATCGAATTTAATCAATAAATTTTGTTTAATCTCAACAACATGAAATTTTATTTAATACTTGTTAGAACCGTAAAATAATATTTGATATAGAGCTTAATAAACCATATACCAGGATCTGTCAAGAACAAAGCTAGATGCGGAAGCATTCCTGAATTCATTCATTTCTTGAAATCTTCATATCTTATGGTTTTGATATTCCAAATTAGCACACAAGTAATCTAGAGAAGGTGGTTCTCTCTTTTCTAAATATGGGATATTAAAAAAGTAAACATATGTGTAATTTAGGGACCATAACCCTAATATATAACTTTTGCACATTAACCTAATTTCTAATCAACCCATCATTAATTAGAAATTAGTTACTAGAGTATCTACACATATTTGGTCCATACTTTATTTAATAACTAAAGCCCAATAAACCTTAACCAAATTAGATCACTTTTAATTTGGGTTAACCATTTATGATAGTAAATAATAACATGTAATTACTCTTATTCATATATGTGATGTCCATATTTTCTAAAAATCTCCCACTTGGACCATATATATATCGATTACATTATAATTACATGTCATTATATAACCTTATGAGCTCAAAACCTTACTATCATATCCAAAAAAGTATTCCAAACAATCTCGTCCATTAATTATGTTAACATAGAACCAAAGCAACTTTCGTTACATATATTGTAACTAAAACCATCTCTGATAACGTATATTAACACAACTAAATGACATAGATCAAACATGGATGTGTAGCATGGAAATTACTTGCAGTATAACCCAAACATGTCTATTTCCAACTGGTCCTCCTTAACCTTAGTGAGATCAAACTTCACCAAAATTAGAGTGTGAAAAAACCAAATATACTTACTTCTGTAGAAAATAAACTTAATATTCATAAATGGAAATAACTGAAAATGTGTCTATAACATAAAAGCATTTAAAAGTACAAACTCCCACTAAAACCAAATATTCTTAAATGACATTACACCTATATGAGCAATGTGCTCATGAAAAACCTTGAGTGTAGTCCCTTAGTAAGCGGATCCGTAATCATGGATTTTGTCCCAATATGCTTTATAGGTACCTAACCATTCTGAACTTTTACTTTAACAGCTAGAAATTTAAAGTCTATGTAACAACCCGATTTAGGGGCTAGTCGGAACAGTGATCTCGGGATCACTAATCCGAGGTTAGAGAAAATTATTTTAATGTTATTTTATGTGTTATAACATGTTCATAAAGATGCATGAAAATTTTGGTGCCTTAATTTTAGCGATTTCATGCCTAATCGCGAAAAAGGACTAAATCGCATAAAGTGTGAAAGTTCTATTTTATTTGCTAGAGGTGCCAAATAGCTATAGAATGTAAATTAGAGGTCTTTAAAATGCAATTATACCTTCCTATAAGTGATGGACGGTCAAGGGAACAAGGAATTAAAAATTTGACAAGGGTTGGTGACATTAGATGACTAAATGGATAAAATAAGATGAAATAAGCAAAGGCTATCATCTTTTTTCTTTTCTTCTCCAACCAAAAATACCAGCAAAGAGAGGGTTTTGAAAGCTTGAAAATTTCAAAAACTCATCTTCTCTACAAGTAAGTGCTTTTGATGGTTTTAGTTGATAATTTTTGTACTTTTGGAGTCCCCAAAGCTTAAGCTAGCTAATGAGGGGACTAATTTGCAATATGGTTGGAAGTCTAGGGACTTGCCATGAGAGATTTTATGTTTTTTTTTGAGTTTTTATGGAAGAAAATGAATGTTAGGAAGATGAGAAATAACTTTTGTGAAAGGTGTTGTCATGAAAACACCTAATTGGGACTAAGTTGTAAATGTTGCAAATTGGTAATAAATGCATGAAATAGTTGAAATCTTGAGTTGCTATAGAAGGGAATATGAACCGGCTAGGCTTGATTAGTAAAGTAGTTGGATGAAAATTTATTTACGAGCCTAGGGACAAAATCGTAATTTTGCCAAAGTTTAAGGGCAAAATGGTAATTTTTCCAAAGTAGAAATTTTATAATGTGTTGATTGGTATGGGGATTAAATTGTAAATTCTATTGTTCTAGATCAAAGAAAACGAGATTTCGACCTAGAACGGGAGAAAAGAGAAATATGGACAAATAGGTCCCTTTTTACCCTTTTCAATATCGAGGTAAGTTCATGTGCTAAATTATGCAACTCTAAGTGAAGTATTTAATATTTCGATGTTGTATAAATTTTTTATTGCCTCCATGTATACGTTAAATATGTTTTGACGAGATGTCAAGAAATGAAAGTCTTAATTTAATCTAAGACTAATGGGAATGCAAATAGCATGATATGATGATAATTAAGGTCCCGTGTAAGACCATATTGGTATATGGCCTCGGTGTGAGATTTCGTATAAGACCATATCAGGGACATGGCATCGATATGATATTTCATGAAAGACCCAATCGAGGGTATGATGTTGATTTGAAATTTTATGTATGAAATTCAAGAGTATTCTTTAGTATTTTGAATAATTCAACAAGTATGTTGAAAATAAGAAAGTATGTAGATATACTATGAGAGGTACAGGTATGTGCCCAGAACTCACTTGCGGTGAATTAGGTATATGAGGAAATCATGGTGAGTTATGAGTAAACGATGTACCCTGATTGCATACGTTATAATTATGAATATATTCCGTGAATGCTAATAGTCATGGTAGAAATCTAATTAAAAATGATAGTGTGTGAGGATGTTCCCGGATGAACATTTGAAATAGGAAAATGTATGTGGATAAAAATCTGTGGATGCGTAATAATGGTGGACTATATGCGATACCACCTTATAAATTGAAAATGATGGGCTGTGTTCGACACCATCGCCAATATTATTAATGGTGGGCTGTGTGCGTTATCACCTTACTATTTGTTACCAATGGGCTGTGTGCGATACCATCGTGTTTAGTATCAAATGGTGGGCTATGTACGATACCACCCTATTAAAGATTAATGGTGGGATGTGTGCGTTACCACCTTATTATTTGTTACGATGGGCTGTGTGCGATACCACCATGTTTAGTATCAAATGGTGGGCTATGTGCGATACCACCCTACTAAAGATTGATGGTGGGCTAAGTGCGATACCACCGAGTGATTGGTATTATGAATGGTTTATGGAGAAACTATGATGTGTTGTATCATGTGACTAGGTGATGTTAAGTGCAGGGATGTATGTTAATGAATGTGAGCATTAAGCTCGTGATGTGGTTAGAATGTGGTAAGAAACGGAATGAATAAGCATTGTGAATGATTGAATGAGTAATCATGAGCTTAAAAGTAAACCTCTTTATAACACCTGTGTAGTTGAGGATGATTAATGAATGTCAATAGTTGATTATTGTATGCATATGAACTTATTAAGCATTATTGCTTACTCCTCTTCCTTTCTTATCTCTTATAGGTTAACTTTACTAGCTCGGGTTGGAAACCGCCGAAGATGCTTTCACACTATCGAACAGTTATTTGGGTATGAGATTTCAAGTCTTTATGAGTTATGGCATGTATAGGGATCTTATTTTAAGTTGATTAAGTCATAGTTAAAGTACCTAATGTGTCGGCCTAAACGAGTTATGGGACAGTCGTGTATATCCATAGATGATGGCTCAAGTCGATTGTAATCGTGCTAGAATAGTTCTCCTTCGTGTATGGGATGAATACTTTATTTCTATAATTTTAATATGATAACCCAAGAGTTATGATTGATGATGTGAAAATGCTATGTGGTGATGAGTGAATGTGTACAAGTGAGGGTGGCTAAATGGCTTGGAAAATAACCTTGAATTGGTCCACACGGGTAGACACACGGGCGTGTGTCTAGGCCATGTGTGACACACGGTCAGTCCTATGGGCTTGTTGATCGACCGTGTGTCCTCTTGCATGCTAGAATTACAGTCAGTATGCCCTGTAGTAAACACACGGGCAGAGACACGGCCGTTGTCTCAGCCGTGTGGGAGGCATAGCCTAGGACATGGGCGTGTGCCTAGGCCGTGTGAAGTTTGCACATTAAATATGGAATTTAATTCGACACACGGTTTAAGGACACGGGTGTGTGCCTTGGCCGTGTGGCCATAGTGAAGTGATGATGTCATAAACAGAATGCCAAGGTTTTGGCATACAGGCTAAGACACGAGCGTGTTGAGGCCGTCTGAGGGACACGGGCTAGGAACACAGGCGTGTGTCCGACCGTGTGAAATAAGTCAGTGTCGACCACGGGTGAAGGACACGGGCATGTCTTTGAGGCACAGGGGCTTGTGGCCCCTATTTTCATGAAAAGTTTTCCAAGTTCGTAATTATTTCTGGTTAAATTCCGAAACCTCTCGGAGGTATGTTTAGGGCCTCGTAGGTCGAGAATGTGCAAGTGATGGGTTTAAGTGAAATTATTTTTATAGCCCAATGTGAGATGTTTAAGCGACATAAGTTAGGTAATGCCTCAATCCTGGTTCCAGCTTCGAATACGGGTAAGGGGTGTTACAGTCTATGTGCTTTGACTTCGTTGTGCTCATGTTATTATTAGAATAAAAGACTACAAATTATTGTCACAATTTGCACCCTAATGACAAAATTTTGCATCAACATTCCACCAAAATTGGAGTCAATATACCCTATGATCTTTAACTTATTAGACCTCCGATATGTGAACATGTAACCTTTTGCTCTTTGAAGAGACCTCAAAACCTTTTTGGCTACTATCTAATGGTCCATACCATGGTTGCTTAAATATCTGCCTAACATCCCAGCAATGTATGCAATGCCCCGATGCGTACATACTTGAGCATACATTAGACTCCACACTCTTGAGACGTAAAGAATCTTATGCATTTCCTTAATCTCAAAATCATTCTTAGGATATTGGTCTAGACTTAACTTATTATTGACAAGCAGTATGTTATTAACATATAAAACCAAATATAAAACCTTACTCTCGCTAAACTTGTGGTATATACAATTATTGACCAAATTCATCTCTAAAACGAATGAGATAATCATTTGGTAAAATTTGTAATACTATTGACGAGAAGTCAGCTTAAGCCCATAGATAAAGTTCTTTAATTTGCAAATCATTAACTTTGCATCATTAGACACAGTTTTCTAGTGTACCATATAAATGTATGATCAATGTTGCCATTGAGAAACTATTAACTTAACATTCATCTGATGCAGCTTAAGGTCAAAATATTCCACTGAAGCCATTATAACCCTTTCTCTAATGGACCTTCTTAATGACATTCATTCTTGAGGTTGTTGAGTTTGTTCTTCTAGAACAATTACCTCATCTTAAATAGTGAGTTGTTCAACAATGACTTGTTGAGGTTCTAGATTCACTTCTTGATCAATGATAGGTATTGAGAACCTGAACATAGTCAAAAGTGATAGTAGGAACTAAGTTAGAATTAAGTTCCTCCTCAAAAGCAACGTCTTAATCTTATTTCTCTTTCCAAACTCAACATCCTTAAAAAATATTGTAGTTCGTGTCTAAAAAATATTCATAATTGTGGGATCATAAAACTCATAGCCCCTAGCCCGCTTAGAATAACAAAAAAAAAAAAATTAGTTGTTCACTATCTTGGAGTCCCATTTCTTTTCATGTGGCCTATAAGGTCTTGCCTCAACTAGACATCCCAAATGTGAAAGTGCTTTAAATTAGGCTTTTGACCTGTCCAAATCTCGTAAGGTATTTTTGCAACTGCTTTAGTGGGTATTCTATTTAGAATGTAATTTGTTGTCTTTAGAGGCACTGGCCAAATAGGCACTTTTAGACTTATCATGTTTCAAACTTTCTTCCTTTTGCACACAATGAGAAATGATCTCATTTAGAGTCCATTTCTCCTTTTGATAGTTGTAACTAATTTTAAAGTGGTTAAACTGTGAAGGAAATGATACCAAAACCATAAGAACAAACAATTCCTTAAAAAGCTCAATCCTAAGTGCCTTAAGTCTTGAAGTAACATGGAATATCTTCATAATGTACCCCGTTACATTTCTTTGACCCTTATACTTCATAGGCATCAAAGAAGTCAAAAGTGATGTCATTTCAACCTTATCATTTTTGGAAAAACGTTTCTCAATTTCATTAAGGAAACCCTTGGCTGGAGTAATCTCTTGTAATCTCTTCAGATTTTGTGCCCCTAAAGGTTTTTGGAATGTTGTGCTCATGATCATTAGACTCATGCGATTTGAATTATCCCACCTCTCAAAATCCCTTTTAACATCAAGGGTGGTTTCTGTATTGACAGGTACAGTTTGGTCTTCCTTTAGTGTAAGGTCTATGTCTATACAGCCAAGCACTATAAGTAAGTGTCTTTTCCATTCCTTGAAATTAGTCCCATTAAGCATGAGTATAGAATTTATATTAGCATATATTGTGGCAACAGAAGATGAAGTAGCTGAATATAGAATAAATAAATAAATAAATAAAAACAAGCTCACATCAATATTCATAAGTAAACAATAAATTTAAGATAATGATTAATCCCATCTCAAGATACCAAACACAACATTAATATCAAGTCTTTGGATAGTAATATTAACAGTAAGTGGCACTCTTTTTGTAGCAACTAAACATTGATAATAAATTATGCCAAACAATGAATTAATTTTTTGACTAACATATTGTTCACATAAAGTACCTTTTAAATGTAACACCCCAAACCCGGCCTAGACGTTATGGCCGTATCTGGCAATGTCACACGATAGTGTTTTTGAAACCTCGTTGTTTCGATGAAAACATTCCATGTTATTATCTTTAGTAAACTTTTGTTAGAACTTAGGAAGTCGTCTTTATTCATTTAAAACATTTGTTTTGAAACATCCCTCGTTGTGGAAGCTTTAATAAAACAGTCTAGGTGATCATACGTTTAGAAATTATTTTAACTTTTTGAAAACCAAATTTCCTATGACCAACAGGTATAAATCCATAAAGTAAAATAAATAAATAAAAACCCAAATTTAAAACCAAAGTCCCAGAGGGTCCTTAAATTACAACCTAAATAATCAATAATAATCAAATCATAAATTGAAAACCATGAAGTCCAAAAATTACTATGGTCACCGCTGAGTCCTCCGTTGCACCGATCAGTCCAAGTCTGGGAATTACCTGTGCACATTAAACAAAAAGGGTGAGTTTACATAAACTCAGTGTGTAATCCCGCAGAAACAAACAAATAATCAGTATTCACAGTGCATAGTTAAACAGTCTTGGATTACCTGTGCACATTAAACAAAAAGGGTGAGTTTACATAAACTCAGTGTGTAATCCCGCAGAAACAAACAAATAATCAGTATTCACAGTGCATAGTTAAACAGTCTTGGGCCGAAACCCTTTTCAGTATCAGTGACAGTTTGGGCCTTAGCCCATCTCAATACAATGTCAAAATGCAGTAGGGCTTTAGCCCATCACTGTATCAATAGCAGTAATAGTTATGCAGTAGAAAACTCCTACCCAACCAGCCTTTACACACCATCTCCGTCCAATCCTACACTCCATGTGGGGATATAATCAACCCACCTATCCCTACACTCCAAGTAGTACCGAATGCGACACAATACAATAGTTTGCAGCTGAGCTGCCAGTAAATTAGGCTTAAAGCCTTTCAGTACACTTCCTGCGAATAACAACCCCAACCCAATGCAATGCAACACATAATGGATGACATGCTATTATGCAATTTCAGTACATATATTCAGTTCAGATATTAACATGTCCAGTACAGATATCATTCAGTCAATTTCACACATTTAGGGGTCTAAGTAGTGCTTACTGACCCTATAGTAGGTTCACAGTCGACTTGGGCGACCCGTGCAACCTTAAAAACATTTCGGTAAAAATAGGCCCACATACTCATGAGATATGCCCGTGTGGGCCCACACGCCCGTGTGGCCCACTCGGCCCAAATTGGCCTTGGTCGTGTAATCCATTTTTAAAGTAACCCATGCTAGCTCAATACTCATATATGTTTTCACTATTTACTTATATGTTCATTCAAAGCTGTCTACTTGAGTCATTATCACTAAATTATTTATATCTTGAGCTACAGAATTCCAAATTAAAATCCGCTTGATGTTTTTGAAACTAGACTCAAATACCTTTCTACCATAAATTTTTCAGAATTAATAGTTTATCAACTAAGTACAGTAAGATCTTTAAAGTTATCCCTATTCTGCTGTTTGACAGCTTCACCCTTTCCTTACTAAAAATTATTTATCTCTTAGTACGGAATTTAGATGATGTTTCCATTTGTTTCTTTGGAGAATAGACTCATTAAGGATAGTACGGAAATTAGATGATGTTTCCATTTGTTTCTTTTGAAAATAGAATCATTAAGGATTTAAAAATATACATTTAAGCCCTTAATTATTTTTTTTACAATTTTTGATGATTTTCCTAAGTCAGAATAGGGGAACCCGAAATCATTCTGACCTTATCTCATAAAATTTATTATATCTCATGATTTACAATTCCATTGGTTACACTGTTTTTTCCATGAAAAACTAGACTAAATAAAATTTAATTTCATATTTTATTTAACCTCTAACTCAATTCCCACTATTTTTGATGATTTTTCAAAGTTAGACTACTACTGCTGTCCAAAACTATTTTAGTGTAAAATGTTGATTTCTAAGTTAATAACACCCTTATTTCCTTTCTCTACAATTTTTTGTATCATTTTCTTTTATTTCTCTTATTTCTCGATAGCAAGCAATTTCGGCTTTTCCTTGAATCCCGTTTTCTACGTTTCGGGTACACATCTGTATCGTTTTCGCTACTTACGCAATCCCGAGATCACCAAAAACCTATAATCGACAATCCCTACTTTAGAACCGGTCTTAAACTAAGATTAAACCGTATTCACGTACCAAAAGGTCTAAGCTTGTCCGTTCATCACTTACCTTCTAACTTCGCATAATTCCACCACTACTCAACACGAGGGAGATAGCAACCGAAACGACTTGTTGCTGAAAAAGTAATCATTCCTCATTAACGAAGAGTTCAAAAAAGTTAAGAATGAATTCAAAGCCAGAACCGCTTGAACTTACCAAACGATCACCACTTCGAGTCAAATCGACAAACGTTAATTCCAGCCTCACGATCGACTCCTAAACAGTCAACAAAACACCCCTTAATCCATTATCTAGAGTAAAATTTGAGTTTAATAAAATGGGAACTTACAGTACAACACAATTGCACGCTTGCACAAAGGGGAAAAGATGAAGAAAGACAAAGAAAATGGAAGGGGAATTTAAAGGAAATTCGGCAGCAAGGATTTATTATTTAGAAAAAAAGAGGAAAATTGAAAATAGAGAGTGGGGAAGAAGAGAGAAAACGTCAAAAAGGTGGAAAAGAGTCTGAAATTTGAAAAAACTAAACAAAAAGATAATGCATAAAAATCTGCTAACTCATCTCCTTAATTCTCTTCCTAACCTCCCACAACAACTCCACTACTCGAAATTTCAATTTGACTAGGACTCCACCACGCCACACGGCCAATCAACAAAAATAATTCCTTTGCTTGCATAGGGACTTGAACTCCAGACCTCTCACACGCCAACACACATCTTAGCCACTAGACCAGCAGGCCCATTCTGATATATTTTTACCAACAATCAAATAAAACCCTACTGAACAAGAGTAAGGCCTAATTCATTCAAAATACAAACATTTTCCTAAGCGAAGGCTTGAACTTGGGATCTCCCAAACACTCCCAGAACACATAACCACTAAAACTAACAAATTATTTGTATCATATTTTCTTAATAATAAAATTAGAAATTTTGGGGCGTTACAATAATTGTCACACATTTATCATCATAGATGTTGTTGAAATTCTGCCAAATATTAACTTACCTTTGAGTCAATTAATAAATGCATGAATCACAAAAACATATAATCATCTTAATATTTTAAATAAACTAATCTACGCAAAAGAGGTCACTTTGGTGGCATTTTGTTTCAACTAATCTATTTAAAATATTAGACATTCTTAATTAAATCCCAAAGTCAAAATATGAATTTATTTATTTCAAAATATTTCAAATTTAGACCAAAATAATTTGAATAAAGGTAAATCTCATGTCAAAATGGAAAAAATATTGACTTGTAAGTGATATCTTGGTGTAGTAATCAAACATTGACAATAAGAACATTGATAACTCATGAAAAGAGTTATATCTCAGGCATTGATGAATTGCCTGTACTTAAGTGTATATATTTACATTTCTAGGTTATTATTAGAAATTGCACAATAAAGCTTGGATTGTGCCTTGAATGCAATTATATGTTTTTATTGTTGGAAAGAAATGAATTGGTTGTTGTATACAGCAGGTGTAGGAAGGACAAAGACAACGAGAAAAATGAGGAAAGGAATGAAGGGAGTGAAATAATTCTAGGACAAAAGGTTGGACAGATTGCCAAAAAAAAATGCCATGGCAATTCTAGGAAGATGCTAACGCAACACTCAGTCCTCGTCACTTTCAGCCAACTGTACATGTACCAGATAAATTCACCTGAAAAAGAGGGAGAAAATGTGTGTGCTGAGAGAGGGGGGACCTACCCTATAAAAGAAGAAAAAGAAAGAGAATAACGACAGTTTTTTCTCTCCAAAAAAATCTAGTGGAAATTTTAGAGAAAAAGGGAAGAGGGTAGAAGCTTAAGATGAGGGTAAAGATGCAAGGAAGGGGATGACGCATTCAACCTTGGGTCTTGCACGATTTGGTAGCATCGAAGTTAAAGCTGGAGTGGCGAAAGCTTCCTGCAGTTCTACCTTCATTCTATTAATTGATTTCTTTGGTTTTTAAACTGTGGATGATGATGTTGATATTTTTTTTATTTTAATTCCCAACTCATGAGCTAATCTTATTGGGTTGGAATTACTAGATGAATTTTTATTACTTTTAATGACCATGATATTATCTTATGTAGATCTACTGTTTCATTTGATTTGGTTATCTTAAATACATGCATGCAAACTCTAGACATTGAATGCATGGCATGTTCTTAGACTTGATTTAATTTTGAAAAGGTCAAGTGAGTTGGATCGTAATCAAATTATACAAGCGAGTACTCGAGTGATTACTCGTAGAACTCTAGACATAGAGCCACGTTATGTACAGAGAAAGGAACGATAGTGTTAGGTATTGTTCTTGAGACTTGTAAATATACACAATATTGGAATGCTAACTTAAAGTCTAGCTCTCGAAAAAGTAGAGTTCAATAGTTATACTCTGAACAGTAATTTGGTTAAGGTTTTTCCATGGAATTATTATGTTATAAAGGTATAATCTGAGTAATTCCAACCTCCCCTTTTAATAGCGTAAATCTTCCCAAATTTGTCTTGTAGATTTTCCACAGTAAATTATTCAGTATTTGATCTTAATATTTCATACATTAATACTCCTCATCAAATTGTTGTTTTGTTCATTTTTCTATAGCTTAAATAGTATAATTCATAGTGATAATTCAACCATTTTAATCTATTCCGATCCCTATAGACACGATCTCACATATCACTTTATTACTTGATTGGATGTGTATACTTGCACATTCACATTAGATATTCACACGCGACAAGTTTTTGGCGCCGTTATTGGGGATCGACAATTTGATGAAATTTGGTTGTTATTATCTATTTAATTTTGTTAGTTTTAGCTTACTTAGTTATTTTTTTATTCTTTTTTCAAGTTTGCTGCTAGTTTATGAGTAGAGGTATTCCTAAGAATGAAAAGTATTCTTTTAACCTAGAAATTGAGAGAACTTTGAGGACAAGAAGAAAAGAATTGCAAGAAATGGCAAGGATTGGAAATGATCCAGACAAAGAAGATCCATTACATCTGAATGGTAGGGACACTGATATTCCTCGTGTGATAGATGATAGAGACAAACCCATTAGAGAACATATAGTGCCAATCTTGGATAATTTGAATTCAGGGATTGTCAGGCCACATATTCAAGCTTAGCATTTTGAGTTAAAACTAGTGATGTTTCAAATGCTACCAATAGTAGGATAGTTTAGTGGATTACCTACTAAAGATCCACAGCTGCAATTAGACTCTTTTTGGAGGTTTGTGATTCATTCAGGCAACGGGGTGATCCTGAAGATGCCTTGAGACTCAAGTTATTTCCTTATTCATTACGAGATCGTGTCAGAGCATGGTTGAATGCTTTGCTATCAGGAATGGTGGCATCTTGGAATGAACTTTGTCAAAGGTTTTTTTTAAGGTACAATCCTCCAAATATGAATGCCAAATTAAGGAATGATATTACCTCTTTTCGGTAATCTGAGGATGAGACATTGTATGAAGCTTGGGAGTGATTCAAGGAATTAATTAGAAAATGCCTGATGCATGGTTTCCAACATTGGACGCAAATGGAAATGTTTTACAATGGATTAAATGCACATACAAGAATGGTAGTTGATGCATCTGCCAATGACACTTTGCTGGATAAATCATATAATGAGGCATATGGGATTCTGGAAAGGATAGCCAACAATGATTATCAATATCCGACTATAAGAGTAAGGGCTGATAGAAGAGTTGCTGGAGCTATGGAGCTTGATGCAATTACTTCATTAACAGCTCAGGTATCATCTCTAACTAATATGATTAAAACAATGAAGAGACCACCTGCAGTGTAGGAAATGAAAGCAGCCGAGCTAACATGTGTTTATTTTTTTGGAGAAGAGCATGTTCTTGATGAATGCCCATCGAACCCATCCTTAATATATTACATGGAAAATTTCAATTAAAATAATAACCCATATTTCAATACATATAATCTATGATAAAAACAACATCCTAATTTCAATTGGAGTAATCAAGGGGTGGAAAATTCCAGTAATGTTGTTCGACAAAATGTAACAAGTACACCACCTGGATACAATCAACCCATGCCACCGCGAAATGTTCAGCAAATTTCAGCATCATCTTCTTCATCTAAGGAAGCATTGTTGAAAGAATACATGGCCAAGAATGATGTTGTAATTCAGAGCTAAACTGTATCTCTAAGAGCTTTAGAAAATTAGTAGGGCAAATTGCCAATGCATTAAGCTCAAGACTGCAAGGACCATTGTCGAGTGATACTAAAAATTCAAGATCTCAAGGGAAAGAGTAGTGCAAAGCCATTACACTCAAAAGTGGTACTCATTTACTTGAAGTTGTTAATGATGCCACTGTTGAAGAAGATAACTCAAATTTCACACATAAAAAGAATTCAGAACCAGTAGAAGAACAATCTACAACTTAGAAGGTCAAATAGAAAAATGTTGAAGCAGAATTAGCTTGTGTTGTCAATTAAAATGCCACGTCAAAACAACCTCAAAAATTTGAAGAAAGGCCACCGCCACCTTTTCCTCAGCGATTTCAGAAGTCAAAGCAAGATTTTCAATTTAAAAAAAAAAATCGTGGATGTCCTGAAGAAACTTCGTATCAACATACCATTGGTGGAAGCATTGGAGCAAATGCCCAATTACGAAAAGTTCATGAAAGATATATTGTCAAAGAACCGCAGATTAGGGGAATTTGAAAGTGTTGCTCTCACTAAGGGGTGCACAACAATGTTGATGAACAAATTGCCACCAAAATTGAAGGACCTAGGGAGTTTTACTATTCCTTGCTCGATTGGAAATCATTATGTAGGTAAAAATTATGTGATTTGGATGCAAGTATAAATTTAATGCCTATGTTTGTTTTCAGGAAGCTAGGAATTGGGAAGGCGAGACCCACAACAGTAACGCTGCAGCTAACTGATTGCTCTTATGCACATCTGGAAGGTAAAATTGAATATGTGTTGGTAAGAGTTAACATATTTATTTTTCCAACAAATTTTATTATTCTGGAATGTGAAGCTGATAAAGAAGTACCAATTATTCTTGGAAGACATTTTTTAGCCACTGATAGAACATCATTTGATGTGCAGAAAGGTGAATTAACAATGAGGGTTAATGAACAACAAATAACTTTTAATGTTCTTGATGCTATGAAGTGCGTAGATGACAATGAAGAATGTCACGCCATTGGGTTTATCGACACAACAGTAAAGGTAGAATTGGAAAAAAAAAATTCGCAATAATTATGACAATGAAGTAGACTCATTTGAGTTGAGTGAAGTGGAAATAATTGAAGAACTGATGGAGACCAAGCAGCTTGAGAATAGATCAAAGAGGGGTTTCAAATCTTTAAATTTATCAGATCATTCTTTTAAGCCTCCTCGACCTTCCATAGATGACCCTTCTACTTTGGAGTTAAAGCCTTTTCCATTACATTTAAAGTACGCCTACTTGGAAGACACCAACACTTTGCCAGTAGTTATCTCTGCAGAGTTAACATTTGATCAAGAGGCTAAACTATTAGAAACCTTGAAGAGATATAAGAAGGCACTGGGGGTGGACAATTACTGATATCAAGGGAAGCAGTCCTGCCATCTACATGCATTAGATTTTACTAGGTGATTGCCATGACAATTTTATTGAGCAACAGAGAAGACTAAACCCCATTATAAAGGAAGTCATCAAGCAGGAGATTATCAAATGGCTTGATGTTGGAATAATATGCCCTATTTCTGATCGTTCGTATGTGAGCCGTATTCAATGTGTACCCAAGAAAAGGGGTGTCACCATCGTGAACAATGAAAACAATGAGCTTATTGCAACTCGTACTATCACGGGATGGAGTGTTTGCATGGACTATTAGAAACTTAATAAAGCAACTTAGAATGTAACAGCCCAGTTTAGACCCTAGTCAGAATAGTGGTTTCGGAACCACAAATCTGAGATCGTAAAATTATTTTTATATTATTTTATGTGTTTACAGCATATGAATTAATATGTGTGAAAGTTTCGTGAAATAATTTTATCGATTGGTTGTTTAATTTTGATAAAAGGACTAAATCGCGTAAAGCATAAAAGTTGAGTTCTATTAGTTAAAGGTGTTAATAGCTATAGAACTTAAAAATGAAGGTCCTTATGTGGCAAATAGCCCATTTATGAGTTAGTGGATGATAGTGGAGTGGCATTTGGTGTAATTATTAATGTTATTAAAGGTTAAATAAGTAAAAAGGCAATTATATGTTAAATTAAATTAAACAAACAATTTGTATCATCTTTCTTCTTTATTTTTACAACCAAATATGAAAGAGATAAAACCTCCATGGATGCATAACATTCGGCCAAGCTTGCTAGCTAAATTGTAAGTCCGTTTTTGTCCCGTTTTTAATGATTTTTATGTTTTTGGAATCGTTACAGCTTAATCTAGCTAGCTCGTGCCTTTGATTTCAAAACTGTTGAAGTTTGTGAGTTTTTCCATTGATGAATGTTTGAGTATCTTGATGTTTAATGATGGAAAATAAATCTAGGATGTAATTAATGAGTTCTGTTAAGTGAATTTTAGTAAAAATGTCAATTTTGGACTAAATTGTGAAATATTAAAATGTTATGGTAGAAATGTGAAATAAATGAAAAATATGGGTTGTTATGGAAATAAAGAGAATTCGGCTAGCATGGTTATTTAAGTAATTTTGTGAATTTTGTGTATTTGTGTAATAAGGACTAAAGTGCATAAATGTGAAATGTTAGGGGCTAAAATGCAAATTGCCCATTTATATGTTCTTGGATTAAAAATTAATGAAAATTTGAATAAGTAAGTTAATTTTGATATTAATTAAATTGGCAAAAGTGACATTCGGATCTAGATCGAGGGAAAGTCAAAATATCGGATTAGCCGACTTCATTTGTCATTACTACAAATGAGGTAAGTTTGTATTTTAATAGACATTACAAAATCATGTATAATTGCATATTATTTTTATGATTGAATTCAATGCCAAATGATAATGCAAATGTATGTATTTTGAGTAAGATATATATATATGTTATTATGATATTGAATTGTTCGAGAAATAGAATATATGAATACGAGAAAGATCTGATAACGTGACGACGTCAGAAAAATCCCGTACGAACTCTAGGAATAGTAGAGGATACAAATGTCATGACATAAGATTCTAAGATATGATTTCGTGTAAGACCATGTCTGGGACGTTGGCAACGATTTGAGATATCGTGTAAGACTGTGTCTGGGACAATGGCATCGATTAGAGATTACGTGTAAGACCATGTCTGGGACATCGACATCGTATATGATTTCATGTAAAACCCTGTCTGGGATAGTGGCATCGATATTTGATTACATGTGAGACCACGTCTAGGATGTTGGCATTGTACAAGCTTTCCGAGCTATTCGAGTATCGTTATTGATTTCGAACGGTTCAACGAGCGTTCCGAGAAATAAGTGATTAAGTGAATGACATTCCGATTCAGATTTTTGGATGTTGCTCGGGTTGGAAGTCGGCAGAGATCGCATTACACTATCTGGCTAATAATTTCGATATTTATACCCTTTATGGCTTGGTTATATGGCATGTATAAGCTATGGCATTTGATATTATCACTGGGAATGTATTTGCTCATTTGAGATGGTTAATTGTGAATGTGGTAGTGGAATTTGGTATATTTTGATGTGCTCATGAGTGGCAAAAAAAAATGGTCAATTTTGGTAAGTTTCATGGTTGATTTGGGAAATTGATATGATGAGAAATACTATGAATTGAAATGGATAAATATGATGTATGAATCACATGTTTTTGATGTGAAGTTGGTGCTTTGAATTGGTATGTTTGAGTTGGATTTGTATATGGAAATAAATGATGTTGTTACGGGTCAAATTGTGCATGATTTGGTATGTTTTTGGCTGCCTTTGGGACATGAATTGATACTTGTTTGATGCTTGTAGGTATGACCCAATTTTGGATGGCAAATTGGCCTTGCAAATGGCCTATATTTACCCATACGGTTGAGCACACAGGCGTGTGTCTCGATCGTGTCTCTTAAGGTTGTAATTCAAAGCAGGTCAGGTTACCACACGAGCAAGAAGCACGTGTGTGTGCCAGACCGTGTGACCCAAGTCAGTGTTGCACACAGGCTGAGACATGGTCCAAGGTACGGCTGTGTGAGGCACACGGCCTAGCCACATGGGCATGTGCCTGATAAACCGTAAAAGTAACATATTTTAAGCCCATATTTAGCATACTTTTGGATGATTTAAGCCTTGAATTATGTAATTTGGTGCTCTTAATCCTTTGTTTTCATGTTTTATACTTAGGAGAGCACCGGATGATGAAAAGAATGGAAAACGGGCCCAAAACAGAGTAAATGGGTCATACCACGAAATCAACACGGCCTGGGCCCAAGACTACACGACCGTGCCCCATTCAACAGTCTCGAACATGGCCTGGCCACGATTTACATGGGCGTGTGCCATGGGAGCATCCCTGCCACGGCAAAAAGGAGTTTTACTCAGATTTGGATACTTGGAGGTAAAGAAACACATTCCAAAGCCTATTCAAACACCCTAGTAGGAATTCTACTTGAATTAGGATACTTAGGGGCCAAGTAAGGCATCTCAAAGTCTATATAAACACCCAAGGGGGCAACTTGAAGAGGAGTTCGGCAGAAGCCTTCTGCCAAGGCTTTAGTCGGGGAAACCCAGGGCTTCAGTCGGGGCCAAAGAGGGTAGATTTGTGGAGATTTACTCGAAGATAGCCAGTTGATTCATCTTAAGAAGCCAGAATTATACTCAAGACGGAAGATCTCTCCTTCAATTCCTTCAGGGGGTTTTAGGGATTTCTTATGTTTTGTTTTATCTTTTCTTTTGAGATGTATTCTTTTATTATCATTATGAACCTGAGGGGGATGAAACCTAAGATGAATCTTGTTATTGTTTTTTGAACTATATGATAAATATTTGACTTGTTCTTAATTATTTGTTCTTAATTTTTGTTTTGATATTTTAGGGATATTAAATCAAGTGTGATGTGCTTAGGTGGAGGAGCAAAAGTCCCTGCCTAATAATAGATCTAGCATAATTAAGCGGAGCTGATCGCGCGCCTAGAGATAGGGTGACGAGATTTTGCCAGATGAGGGTGAAACCTAATATGTGAGTCCATGGATCGAGTTAATGCTATTCTAGGGGTTTTAATTAGAAAGAGATTTCAATTAATCCACCTATGGTTAGACGTTAGTCGCCTCGAGAGAGGGATTAATATAACTTAGGGAATCTTACGGATCAAGTCAAATGAATAAATCGTCTAGTTCAGAGTTATATAACAAGTGAAGTCTAGGTGGATTTTTCCTTGGGTGTCGTCTTAATCAATTTGTTTTTCCTCAAGTTATTTTCACAATTTCATTCTTCTTTGTCTTAGAGTCTTTAGTTTAGTAATTAGTTAATTTTACATTAGATAAACAATTCCCTTAATTCTTAGGCTAAATAATAAAAAGAGAGTTAGTATTAGTACTTTTGGTTCCTTTGGGTTCAACATTCAGTCTTGCCTAAACTATACTACTGTTCGATAGGTTCGCTTGCCTTAAATCGTTGTCGTAGTTAGTTTCCAGGTTCGATCATTCTTTTTATAAATTTTAAGACTTTGACATCGCATAAAACAACGATAAGTGCCTTGTTTTGAAAGAAAAATTTTCTAAGTTCCGCAAAGTTTCTGTATGAGATCGGTTTAGTCCCGAAACTTTTCTAAGGCATGTTTAAGGTCTCGTAGACCTTCTAAAGGGACTATATGAGTATGAATTATTATGAAATGATGTTGTATGATTGATGTTGTGAAATGAGCTTAAAATGTTCCGATATGTCAGGAAATGCCTCTTAACCCTAGTCCAGCGACGGATACGGGTTAGGGGTGTTACAATTTTGTTGGTATCAGAGCTATAATTTAGTTGGTTCTAGGACTACCATAGCGTATGTGAGTCTAGCTATACATGCCATATTTAACCTGCGATAGTGTGATATCTCCCGACTCTGACAAATATTATTTTGATGAGATAGATAAGTTTTCCAATCGAGCTAATTCTGATAGTACAGAAGTAAATACTCAAATATTCGAGTGAAAATGTTTTGATGATGAGCTGAGACTGATAAAGGTATGAATAAGAATACAAGATATTCTGTTGTTGATAAATTCTGTAATGATATGAGTATATGAGTCGTGATATGTGGCCTATGACTACTAAATGAAATGCTTTGATTATGAATTAGTGATTTGAGTGGGCATATGAACTATGTGTTAAGTACAAAAGTGTTGATAAGTCAATGATTATTAAATATTTTGAGAATGTGAAATTAGAAATGAACTGGCTATTTGTGATAGTACATGTTACGTGCATGTATGTGAGAGTTAAATTTAAAGCTTTACTACCCTCACTCCCTTATCAGTAAAATGTTACAATAAAATCTGTAAGATTTGGATTGAATAAGCTCACAAGTGTGGAGTTACAGAAGTCTGTGTTTGAAAGATTAGTAATGTGGTCAGAAAAGAGAATGAATCAGCAAAGGAAGACAATACTAAAAGGCTGATACTTCAGTCTGATTAAGGCCTTATGATTTTTATCTGATAGAGGTGGCTTCAGTATAGTTCAAAGCTTTGAAGATTTATAGATAAGATAGTTTTACTATAAAATCCTTTTCTAGTCTGTGAGAAAGGTTTGACATCGGCAAAAATGTAAATGATAGAAGATCAAGTTCAAATCTGTGTAATGATATGTATGCACCATGCTTATATCAAGAAGAAAATATTTTTTTTAAAAGTTGATGAAGTTATATGTGTCTGAATCTTTCCGAGCTATTCGAGTATCCTTATTGATTCTGAACGGTTCAACTGGCGTTCCAAGAAATAAGTGATTAAGTGAATGACATTTCAATTCAGATTTTCGGATGTTGCTCGGGTTGGAAGTTGGCAGAAATCGCATCACACTATCTAGCTAATGATTTCGGTATTTATACCCTTTATGACTTGGTTATATGGCATGTATAGGCTATGGTATTTGATATTATCGCTGGAAATGTATTTGGTCATTTGAGATGGTTGATTATGAATGTGGTAGTGGAATTTGGTATATTTGATGTGCTCATAAGTGGCCAAAAGAAATGGTCAATTTTGGTAAGTTTCATGGTTGATTTGGGAAATTGATATGATGAGAAAGGCTATGAATTGAAATGGATAAATATGATGTATGAATCACATGTTTTTGATGTGAAGTTGGTACTTTGAATTGGTATGTTTGAGTTGGATTTGTATATGGAAATGTATGATGTTGTTACGAGTCAAATTGTGCATGATTTGGTATGTTTTTGGCTGCCTTTGGGACATGAATTGATACTTGTTTGATGCTTGTAGGTATAACCCAATGGGTGGCAAATTGGCCTTGCAAATGGCCTATATTTGCCCACACGGTTGAGCACACGGGCGTATGTCTCGACCGTGTCTCTCAAGGTTGCAATTTGAAGCAAGTCAGTTTGCCACACGGGCAAGAAGCATGAATGTGTGCCAGACCGTGTGACCTAAGTCAATGTTGCACATCGGCTGAGACATGGTCCAAGGCACAACTGTGTGAGGCACACGGCCTAGCCACACGGGCGTGTGCCCTGTTTTGAAAGAAAATTTTACTAAGTTCCGCAAAGTTTCCGTATGAGATTGGTTTAGTCCCAAATATTCTCTAAAGCATGTTTAAGGTCTCGTAGACCTTCTAAAGGGACTCTATGAGTATGAATTATTATGAAATGATGTTGTATGATTGATGTTGTGAACTGAGCGTAAAATGTTCTGATATGTCATGTGTCGAAACCATTTTTATTTTAAGTTTGAAAAAAATAGGGTCGACTTAAAAATGTGATGTGGTGTCGCCACCGATCTTTTTTGTTTAGGTGTAATCGGAGCACCTCATAAAATGTTTCATCTTTAAAAATTAATTTTGGTTTGCGGAAAAAAACGAGTTCGGGAGTCGGTTACGTATTAGGAAGAGTTATCATCCTCATACGCCTAAAATTGGTACCAAATTAATTAAATGATGTCCTAACGTCGAAAATTTGAAAAGTTTTGAAAATACAATTTTTTTGAAAAAAGGTGGAATATTCCAAGTGTAAGATTCATTCGCTCTAAAGGAACTAAATACTACACCCAGTACGTTAGAATGCAATATCTTGGACCCTCAAAGTTGAGATCATCTTATAATTTCAAAATCATGTGATTGAAAAGGATATTAAGTCTTTTGGTCAAACAAAGAAATCGCCACCCAATACGTTAGAGTACAATTTCTCGAATTTCCAAAATGCCAAATATCACTTTATTTTGAAAACTTTTTGAGTAATCAAAATGTATTTTATTTTATTTGCTTAGGATAAAAAAAAAAACTAAAATTGGCCCATATAATCCAGAATTTGCATCATTATTGATAATAATACATAGTGTCAAACATAAAATCATGATTTATGGCAACAATTACATATGAAGGAACAATATTATATGAAAATATCAAGAAATCAAATTAATACACATACAATGATAATTCAACATACACTTTACCAATATCAATATTAGTGTCTAAAATCCATAAATTAAAAAACAATTTTTACAAGAATATCAAATAAATTGATATAATTCAAATGCGGCAAAAAAATGAATATCATAAAAGAAAACCATTTGCAAACACTATTATATGAATTATAAATCATATACAATCTATAAGAGCATAAATATGGTACAAATTATTAAAACAAAGCAACACATAGAAGAAAATTTTGAAATTAAATACTTATGTAATAATTTTAAATAAAATACATGTATTAATGGAAAATAAATCCAATTAAAACATTGAAAGACAAATTTCACAATTATTTTATTAAAAGGGTTTGAATAATAAATAAATATAATATTAGTAAAAGAATTACATGAAGTATAAACTAAAAATTAAAAACTTAATTAAAATAAAATTAAAAATCTGCTTCCTAAATAAGAAAAATCATTTAAGCAAATTCATGGATCAAATTAAATTTCATATAAATAATAAGGGACCGAATCAGCAAATATCATAATATCAAAGCACAGCGAATTAATAGGACTAAATTAAAATGATTCCCAAATTATATAAATCAATTAGAAAGCAAATGAAATGTATAACATGTCTAATTGAATAACAGTACGATAAAGAAGGACTAAATGCATAAATATTCTGTTTTCACAAAAGACATGTGGATCCTACGGTTTTGAATCGGATCGGGTCGGGGCAGCTTCACACGGCATCATTTCAAAGCTATTGAAACAAGGATTTAACGACGCCGTTCCTTTAATGAGTTAAAACCAGAATTAAAAAATAAATTAACATTTTATTTTAAACAGAACCCTAATCCCTTTTAGTTTCTTCCTCAGCCGCAGAAAGGGGAAAAACCATCCAGCCACTTTAACGCCATGATAATCGGCGATTAGCGACCGATTCAAGCCCTATCGACTTCCTCCTTCAAGCCAGACCCGGATGTTTCACATTCTTAAACCCGAAGGACTTCCTTGCGTCGATTACGACGAAGAAGGCAGTCCGACGGTCCGCATTTCGAAGGTAAATCTCATATTTCTTTCTACTTTTTTTTTTAAAAAAAACAGAAGTAAAGTAACAAAGATCCAAAGAAAAAGGCTATCAAAGATTCAAATCACCTTTTCAAAAATTCTCTATTTTTGGATTTCGTACTTCTTTTGGATGAGTGTGTATGTGCGATTCTCTCTGTATGCGTGAGTGCGTAAAAAAAATGATCATTACATCAGGCTTTTTATAGCCTAAAAACAAAAAGAAAAAAGAAATACACGTTCTTCTACTGTATTCTATCCATTCTTCTACTGTCTTCTATGGTTCTCTGCTATATTTTGCTTTTTGTTGCAGGTACTGCTGCGGAAGAAATCCCTGCTGGCGCGCGTGCACGCGATGACCCCTGGCGTGGATGCAAGCGAGGCGCGCGTGGAAGAGAGCTGCGGCGCTGGAAACCTCCATAAACCTGTAGGGTTTCTGGAAGGTACTGAGAATGTTGGGTCATTTGGGCCAGTTCTGTTATTGGGTCTGATTTACCAGTTGGGCTGGAATTAGCCAATTCGGGTTTTGGTCTAGGTTTAGTTAATTCGGGTTTTGGGCTAGTTTGTAAATTTGGCTGTCTGTTTATTCTTGTTTATTGGACTGATGGATTATTTATTGGGTTTTTAATTAATTTGGGCCGATTGGGCTCTGCTGTTTTGTAAATAAAGGACTATGAACCCTTTTTTTTATTGGACTTTACTATTGGTTTTGTTTGGTTTATTTCTGTTGTTTTTTAAGGTTTAATTTTGGATAAATAGGCCCGGGCGAAATGGGCCTATTACATCAGGTAATGCCTCTTAACCTTAGTCCGGCGACGGATACGGGTTAGGGGTGTTACACAGAAGGACCATTTTCCTTTGCCATTCATCGATCAAATGCTAGATAGATTAGCGAGGAAAGCCTTTTATTACTTCTTGGATGATTATTCGGGGTATAACCATATTGCTATAGTTCCATATTCATGTGTCTTTATAGAACCTTTGCTTTCACACGAATGCCATTTGGAGTGTGCAATGCCCCTACAACATTTCAGCGTTGCATGATGACAATATTTTCGGACATGGTGGAGAAATTTTTGGAAGTTTTTATGGATGACTTCTCGGTGTTTGGCGATACTTTTGAGAGTTTTTTTACGAAATTTGGAGCTAGTTCTTTATCTTTGTGAAGAAACTAACATTCTTCTGAATAGGGAAAAATGTCATTTCATGGTTTGTAATGGCATTGTTCCGGTACATAAAATTTCACAGCAAGGGATTGCAGTAAAGAAAGCAAAGGTTGAGGTTATTGAGAAATTGCCACCACCCGCTAAAGTTAAAGGTATTCGAAGTTTCCTTGGCCATGCAATATTTTATTGATGATTTATTAAGGATTTTTTAAAGATATCCAAACCCATATTTGCATTATTAGAACACAATAGAGCTTTCAATTTTGACGAGCCTTGTGTGCAAGCATTTGAGGAATTGAAAAAACAAATGGTAACAACACCAATTGTCATAGCACCGGACTGAACATTACCTTTTCAACTTGCGTGTGATGGAAGTGATTTCACTATAGGATCAATGCTTGGGCAAAGAAAGGATAAAGTGTTTCATGCCATCTAATATGCAAGTAGAACACTGACAGATACGTACCTGAACTACACTACTATTGAGAAGAAACTATTGGCTATGGTATTTGCATTTGACAAATTCAGATCCTATTTAGTTGGCACCAAAGTTACAGTTTATATGAATCATTCTGCAATTAAGTATTTGGTGACCAAGAGAGACATCAAGCCAAGGTTAATTCAGTGGATATTACTGCTACAAGAGTTTGATCTTGAAATTCAAGATAGGAAAGGCACAGAGAATCAAGTGGCTGATCACTTGTCAAGACTTGAAGTAGGCAATGAAGACGACAATATTCAACTCATTAAGGAGGATTTCCTAGATGAGCGATTGCTGGTTTCCACGACATTACCTTGGTATGTCGATATCATCAATTTCCTAATAAGTGGATTCCTGCCACATGAGTTCAACAGTTAAAAACGAAGGAAATTTCTCCATGATGCCAAGAAATATTATTAGGATGAGCTATTTTTATTCAAACATTGTGCAGATCAAATAATTCGAAGATGTGTTTTGGATGACGAGATTTTTATTATTTTGCACCACTGCCATTCAAAATTATATGGAGGACATTTTAGGGGAATGCAACCTTCTACAAAAGTTCTCCAATCTGGCTTTTTATTATCCAAGCATGTTTAAAGATGCACATGACTTTTAGTAAGTTTGCGATCATTGTCAATGAACTTAGAACTTATTAAAGAGGCCTATGCCTGCATTTCCCAAATTTCCCAAGAAGCTACTCTTGGATCCAGAGGATGAGGATGAAGCTAAAGCTGCTAAGACTGGACATACCACACACAACCACTGAATATTGGAAAAACAAAGAAACAGAGGGGGATGAAGAAAAGACAGAATCAGTGAACATTGAATCTGATAAGGAAAGAGATGAAATGAATCAACCTTCTGCACCCGTTGAAGCTGCTATTGCATCTCAATTAACTGCGCCTATATTGGACCAAGATCATGAGATCAATCAACTGATTGATGATCTAACTAAATTAGATGATGAAGACGAAGAGGTGCCAATAAATTTGCTAAAAAGAGATCAGCGTTACAAGCATGTTGCACGAAAATCTACCCGACCCAATTAAAGTAACACCAAATTCTTTCCAAGCTTTTATTTTTATTTGCATACTTTTCATTATATAACATGTGTTTTTCATGCATTCATAATTGTTTTCATTGCATTATATATATATGTTTCTTTTTGCAATTTGCAATTTGCATTTGATCATGCATTAACGACAATGCATCCCTTAGGTTTGGGGGGTGTGTTGTACATATTGTATGCGTTAGATAATTGTCTTAACATTTGCTCATTTTGTCATTTATTTTTCCATGACATAATGACTATTAGACTATGATATGTATATTGTTATCTATGATGTTCGATGAGGATAATAATTCTTCAATAAGCTTAGAAAATTGTGATAGTTGATTAGGTATGTTTAGCTTAGGATAGTTGTATTAAAATCAATCCCTAAAAGTAGAATGACCTAATTATAATTGCAATTAGTCTATAGTAGGTTTCTTTTAATATACTTAGAAGTTCGTGAACCTAAGTTTAGTAAATTGGCAATGAATAATAATAAATACCATTGCAAAGCTAAAAAAAAAAAAAAAGAGAGAGAGAGAGATGCCGTGAAACACACTCTAATGTTTGAAAATGTTGAATAGGTCAATAATATTTTGTTTGCTCCATTGTATTATTGACCAGAAAAGCAAGCTCAAACAAGAGTGAGTAAAAAAAAAAAAAGTTTAGGGACACTCCACTGCAGTTTTAGGTTGACTAGCTAAGAAGGTAGTTGTTTGCTCCATCCATCTTCTAAGTTAAAAGCCTTAGCTTTATGAGTGAATTACATTCAAATTGTGGCATGGTGTAATACCTGGCAATCTAGTGTATGCTCCATTGAGATTTTTAAGTAAAGAAACCATGTGACAAGATGAATTCTTTAGAAAAAAATTGTAATTAATTATGTAATGACAGAATAATTGTGAGTAGAGAAACTGAGTTTAGAGGAAATATAAACTAAGTACATTAGGAGGTATTTGCTATAGTTAGAATTGCATGAATATTTAAGAACTTTTATTTTTAGGTAACATTTTATGCACTTCGTATGCTAAACAAACCCATAAAATTTGAACCAATTATTTGAGACAGAAGACTACTGAGAATGGAGGTATAAAAATGTTTCATATGGTTTAGCATTATAAGAGGTAATTGTGTTGTATTGGCAAATTGCACCCATGTATTCATACATATTTTGCTTGAGGACAAGCAAGAAATCAAGTTTGGGGTTGTAATAATCTTGAAAAGAGTTATATCTCAAGCCAGTAGACTTGATGAATTGTTTGTACTTAAGTGGATATATTTGCATTTCTAGGTTATTATTAGAATATTGTATAATAAAGCTTGGATTATGTCTTGAATGTCATTATATGTTACTTTTATTGTTGGGAGGAAAGGAATTGGTTGTTGTATGCAGCAGGTGCAAAAAAGATAAAGAGAATGAGAAAAAAGGAGGAAAGGAATGAAGGAAGTGAAATATTTCCATGACAAAAGGTTGGATAGATTGCCAACAAAAATGCCATGGCAATTCCAGGAAGATGGTGATGCAACACTCAGTCCTCATCACTCTCAGCTAGCTATACGTGTACCAGATAAATTCACCTGAAAAAGAGGGAGCAAATGTGTGTGCTAAGAGAGGGTGACCTACCCTATAAAAGAAGAAAGAGAGAGAAGAAGGGTAGTTTTTTCTCTCCAGAAAAATCTCGTGGAAATTTTAGAGAAAAAGAGAAAAGGGTAACAGATTAAAAAAAGGGCAGAGACGCAAGGAAGGGGATGATGAATTCAACGTTGGGTCTTGCACGGTTTGGTAGCATCGGAGTTAAAGCTAGAATGGTGAAAGCTTCTTGCAGTTCTACCTTCATTCTATTAATTGATTTCTTTGATTTTTAAACTGTGGATGATGATGTTGATATTTTGGATTTTAATTCGCAACCCATGAGCTAATCTCATCGGGTTGGAATTGCTGGATGAATTTTTATTACTTTTAATGACCATGATATTATCTTGAGTAGATCTACTGTTTCATTCGATTTAGGTTATCTTAAATACATGCATGCAAGCTCTAGACATCAATGAATGCATGGCATGTTCTTAGACTTGATTTAATTTTGAAAATGTTAAGTGAGTTGGATCGTAATCAAATAATACAAGCGAATACTCGAACGACTACTCGTAGAACTCTAGACATAGAGTTGTGTTCTGTACAGAAAAGGAACGATAGTGTTAGGTATTGTTCTTGAGACTTGTAAACATACACAGTCTTGGAATGCTAACTTAAAGTCTATCTCTCGAAAAAAGCAGACTACAGTAGTTATACTCTGAAGAGTAATTTGGTTAAGGTTTTTTCATGGCATTATTATGTTATAAACATATAATCTAAGTAATTCCAACCTTCCTTTTCAACAACAAAAATCCTCCCAACTTTCTCTCGTAGATTTGCCACAACAATTTATTCAGTATTTGATCTTAATATTTCATACATTAATACTCCACAATAAATTGTTATTCTGTTCATTTTGCTATAGCTTAATTAGTATAGTTCATAGTGATAACTTAACCATTTTAATTCATTTCGATCCTTGTGGAGACGATCTCACTTATCACTTTATTACTTGATTCGATGTGTATACTTGCACATTCATATTACATGTTCACACGTGACAAACATGTTGAATAATAAATCTTCCTTTGGACCGATTTATTGCTCACATGTAAAACCGAATAATCGTCACATGTTTATTACCACAGTTACACATGTAATTTTTTAAATATTAACATTCCTTTGGGTCAATCAATATTAACGTGGCTTAAGTTACATGCACACAACCTTTTATATTTTAAAACAAAATAATTTCAATATCAGATGTCAATTTGGCAACTTATTATTTTAATTAAGATATTTTAAAAAATATGTAAATATATAAATATATCAATATTCAAATTTAAAATTAAAATTTACCCAAAACTAAAATTTTTGATTACACTACAATTTCCGTAATAACCCAAAATAATGTTGTCTAAATAGAGAATAAAAAAGTGAAAACCTTAATGTTTGACTGATATATATCTTTTAAATCATATATGTCAAAACCAAACATAAATAATGTAGTGATTCAAGATTAAATAATTAACAAGCACATGTATTCATAATTTTGGCATAGACAAAACACCAAAGTAATTCATGCATATACGTGTATTCAAAATCAATAAATTTTATTTATAATTAAATAGAGATTCGCATGAATACTTGAAAAATATTTTCAAGTTAATAAATTTCAAAAACAAAATCATAATAGTTGACATATCTCACAATACATGCAGTAAATCATATCATCATATTTAACCATATATGTAATTTTTTTTTTTTGAATTAAGCCAATAGTCAAAATGATCAAATCCAACTGGTTTAACTTCCGATTGAACATTAGCCAGATGAAAATAATCACACAACAACTCTATTAATTAACCATCAAAGCCACACTTCATTCAAAGCATCAAAACCACATTAATTAAAGTTGCAGGCCACATTAAGAGTAAAACAACTAAAAGACCAAGACATGAAATTTACACATCATACAAAGCATTTAAGTAATTATGGCAGAAAAAAAACCTGTCAACTACAAAGCATTTGAAAAAAAATCATACTTCATTATTTCCTCTTTATTTCCCAAACAAAAAACTCATCTCAGAGCCTCCTATTATTTCTTTTATTGCCTCGTTATAAATATTCATATCAGATTAGTTTATCCTTACAAAGCACAATAACAAAAAGAAAGCAACGACAACAATAGAGTAGCAAAGGTGAGATGGCACCAAGACCAAGCAAAGAAAGAGTCAACATGGTCGTCTGCCATGAACTATTAAGTTCATGTTTCTAAATGTTAAAAAATTATAATAAAAAACATGAATATCATAGTATATGTTTCAAAAGAAGATCATAAGAATCTGTAAAATCAAACTATACGATATTCTAAATATATTGTAGACATACCTTGATTTTTAGTAACTTTATGAGAAATCAATGAAGGAAAAAAATTGATGTGAATTATAAATCAAGAATTACATTCCAATCATGCGATTGCCTAATCAATAGTCCGATATTATACATTCAATCTAAATTATTAAGAAAACCCTAAAAACTTAATCCATGATTAATAAAAAAATTAATATAAATCCAAAAAATCTAATATCTTTATAATGGAAACACTAAATTCATATACTCTCAAGAACGGATTAATGTAAAAATGTCCATTCTCAATGATTTAACATGACGAGGTTCTAATACCATTTGTTAGAACCGTAAAATAATATACCCGGATCTGTCATGTAATCATCAAAAATAAATCAAGAACAAAGCTAGATACGGAAGCATACTTGAATTAATCAAGTTCTTGAAATCTTCAAATCTTATGGTTTTGATCTTCTAAATTAGCATATAAGTAATCTAGAGAAGGCGACTCTTTCTTTTCTAAAGATGGGATATTATAAAAGTTAACCTATGTGTAATTTGGGGACCATAACCCAATATATAACTTTTGTACATTAACCTAATTTCTAATTAGCCTATCATTAATTATAAATTAGTTACTAAAGCATCTATACATATTTGGCCCATAGTTTATTTAATAACATGTTGATAGCAAGCTAATTTTGTGTGTTTAATATACTTATTTGACCGAATACAATGCTACTAAGCTTGTGATTTCTTCTTATAATTTTGTCAGGACGCAATTGGACTACTGAAATTCAAATAAACAAGCAAAATGAGCTAAATTGGAATGGAAAGCCATAAAATGGACCAAATTGAAAAGTTACAAAATTTGTGGCTGATTCAATCAGATTGTGAATTTGATTAAATCATATTGTGAATTTGTCAGACTTTATGAATAGAAAAAAAAAAACTAATTTTAGTTAGTTGTTAGGCATAATCTTTAGAGGAATCATACTAAGTTTGGCATATGAAAAGTGTATAAGTACCTTGTAATGGTGGCTTCGAAAGGACACATTGAAAGAGAATTAAAAAAAAATTCCTATATTTTCTCTTTCATGCATCAGCAGCTATTCAAGTTTACTATCTTTTTTTTCCCCATTTCCTTATTTTTGATTCAATTGCTTTTTAATTTATTTCTCCTTTTCACCTATCTCCATTACGTTTAAATCCACTTTTAAGCCCCAATCGAGAATGAATATATTCATGCTCAACTAAACCTCATTTAACCTTAGGCCGGTTATCATTCCTATCAAAATTCGTGAGATATAAACCCACACTAAAACCTGATAATGCAATATTCATTATCTCTCCAGTATATGGGATAGTCACATTCATCCCTTAAAGTTATTCCAATTTCAGCTCAAAGTGCACGTTGGGGTGGAGTTATTTTGGCGTATAGTTGGAAAAATGAGTTGGTTTTCTGCCGTATTCGAGTTTCCACAAACAAATTGGTGTGTCCAATTGGAAAAAGCTAGTTGGGTTCCATCAAGGGAGAAATGATCAGATTTAAATGACCCACGCGGTTGAGACCGCTAATTCGAGTTGAAATTTTCTAGATCCCAAGGCTACCGAGATCTTAAATTCCAAATGTGTGTTACACAGTTAGATAATTGATAAGAGTTAGTTTGCAGGTAGTACCGGAACCAACTACATAAGGAAGAGTTTGTGGTTGAGGCGTCCTTGATCGCTATAACCAACTTATTGTTAGAAAAAGCGAAGTCCATTTTCAAAGATTGATTCGAGTTTGGAGTGTACCGAGGCTAAGGTTAAGCATTCACACATTGATTTACCAAATTAAAATTATTTGATTTTATTTTGCAACCTTCATTCTGTTATTTTTTTCATTTTATTTTATAGTTTCTTTTCCTTTGTCAACTAAATTCCCCCTTTATTTATTTTTCAGCTTTACACGTACAGGTCGTGGGCACGACAGCTAGCTAAACTTAGGAATTTGGTCACGTAAATAGGGAAATTAGGAATCCCAGTCCCTGTGGAATCGACCCTACTACTCTATACTATTGTTTAATTCAGTTAGAGGGTAGGAAATTATATTTGGTGGTTTCAACACCCATCAAATTTTGGCGTCATTGCCGGGGATTGAAAATAATTCTAATTTTTATTTATTTTACTTATGACCAGGCTAGAACCAAGGACCTTAGAGTTTGAACAGGAAATTGAGAAGTTACCTTGATTACTATGAAGAGAAGCTATACGACGCAGAAAACAATCGCAAGTAAAATAATCCAAATACGAAACACTGTCTTACATGGAAGAAATTGACAGTAAACTAGAAAAACTGATGAATCAAACCATTTGACGTCTCGTTGCAGCACCAGATGAGCAACAACCGCTATGCATAACTTATCTGATTGGAGGAACACCATTTGAATTAAAATTAAGCTTAATTTATTTATTGCCCACTTTTTGCGGTTTGCAAAACAAGAACACCTACACTCATCTTAAGGAGTTCCACATGTTTTTCCTAAGCATGAAACCTCAGGGAGTAACCGAAGATCAAACTAAACTTCGGGCATTTCCTTTCTCATTAGCCGACTTTGCTAGAGACTGGTTGTTTTATTTTCCTCCAGGATCAGTTAATACATTTTCTAACATGTCTAATTTGTTTCTTAACAGGTTCTTTCCAGCAGCTAGGACAACCCAATTAAGGAGAGATTTTGTCAGAAAATTACAAAAGGAGACCGAATCACTCTATTACTACTGGGAGCGATAAAAGAAATTGTGTGCAAGTTGCCTACAACATGGCCTAACTGAACAATCACTTCTTCAAAATTTCTATGAGGGGTTACTCCTTATGGAAAAGAAGATGATTAGCATTGCTAGTGGAGGAGCACTTGTTAACATAACTCCTCAAAGAACAAAGGAATTGATTTAAACCATGGTTGCGAATTTCTAACAATATCGACCAACTACAAAACCTATGAGACGGGTTCATGGGCTAAGTGCTTCATCCTTAGAAGATAAAATTGACAAAGTCACTTATATAGTTCAAAATTTACTTATAGAAAAAATGAACCCAACTCAGTTAATGCAGAATTTGTGCCATGCCTGATCATCCAACAGATTTGTGTCCAATTTTACACGAGGATACAACAACACAAGTAAATGTTGGTGGGTACTTCCCAGGACCACCTCAAAGGCGCTATGATCTACATGCGACACTTACAATGCAGGGTGAAGGGATTACCCAAACCTAAGCTATGGTTGAAATCCTAGGAACAACCAATCATATCAGCCAAGGCAACTTTCGACTCAACAATTTCAACCCCTAATGTCATCTCTTGAGACCATAGTGGAGAAGTTAGTTGTCAGTACCAAAAAGTTCCAACAAAATATAAAAATACACTAACAGGAATTAGATAAGTAATTAAGCTTGCAACTATCAATCGATTAGAATCCTAATAGTCGAATCCACAATAAAATACGAGTGTTATGACCGTAAAAGATGGAAGGATTTTGGAGCAAATATCTAGCATAAGTCGTGATCACAACACTGAACGCGAAGTAAAGAAACTTGATCCAACAACTACCATAAAGTTGGCACCGTAAAAACCATTCATGGTACCACCCCCATCTCCTAGAAGGCTTGCTCAATGCAAAAAGGTGAGAGAAGAGAAAGAGATCCTAGAGACGTTTCGAAAGGTAGAAATTAATATCCCCTTACTCGAAGAGATCAAACAGGTTCCATGCTATGCGAAATTCCTAAAAGAATTGTGCACTGGTAAGAAAAAGCTTTTAGGTAGCAAGAGGGCTAATGTAGGAGAAAATGTATTTATGGTCTTACAAAAGAAAATCCCACCTAAGGGTGAGGACCAAAGTATGTTTTCTATATCCTGCAAAATAGGTAATGTTGGCATTAAAAAATTATGTGTGATTTTGGTGCATCTTTTAACGTTATGCGACTATCTCTTTATAAATTGCTAAACACGAGTCCTTTGAAAGAAACATGGCTGATCATTTAGTTAGCAGATAGATCAATTGTGTATTTGGAAGAAGTGCTGGAAGATGTTTTTGTCAAGGTAAATGAACTAATTTTTCCTATAGGTTTTGGAGGATGACAACTCAAAAAATTCCTCTAATATTCTATTCGGGAGACCAGTTTTAAGCACCGCATGTACGAAAATTGATGTTCGAAGTGGAACACTAACTATGTAATTTAATAGTGAAGTGGTCAAGTTCAATGTTTATGAGGCAATGGGTCACCCCAATACAATGACGAATGCCTCTAGTATCGATATTATTGAACCTTTGATAACATTACATTTTGAATATAATGAAGGAGATAAATTACAAACTCTACTTTGTAGGAGTTTAGATCTCAACATTATGCAAAAACTAGATGAAACGATGACGATCAAGGAACCAGTTTGTGAAGCTATGATTTTCATGGAGGCACCACAGTTTTGTAGAAGTTAAGGTGAAATTTTTGAATTTGTTCCTTTGCAAACTAAACTTTTGCCTTCCATTTTGTAGGCCTCAGAATTGGAACTCAAATCGTTACCAAAACTTTTAAAGTACGCCTTTTTGGGTAATGTAAACACTTTACCTACAATAATTTCAAGTAAACTTTCACGACTACAAGAAGAGAACTTGGTTCAAACTTGAGGAACTATAAAGGGACGATTGGATGGACGATTGTCAATATAAAAGGTTTAAATCCCTCAACATGTATGCATAGGATTCTAATTAACGAGAATGTAAACTTGAAAATGGAAATTCAAAGACGCCTTAATCCACCAATGATGGAGGTCATAAAAAAGGAAATTCAAAAATTGCTAGACATCGAAATGATATACCTAAATTTCTGACAGTAAATGGGTTAGCCCAGTTCATTTAGTGCCTAAGAAAATCGGTGTGGCTATAAATAAAAATTCAACAGGTGAATTGGTTCCCACTCGAGTCCAAAACTGGTGGAGAGTCTGCATAAATTTTAGGAAGTGGAATGCTTTAACTCGAAAAGATCACTTTCCACTCCTTTTATTGACCAAATGTTTGAATGCTTAGGTAGTCAATATCATTATTGCTGTTTTGATGGTTATTTAGGTTTTTTTCTAGATTCTAGTGGCACTGGAAGACTAAGAAAAGACGATGTCCACTTGTCATTTTGGCACGTTCGCCTATAAACAGATGTTGTTTAGACTCTGCAATGTGCTGGCCACTAAAGGGATTAATTTTTAGACATGTTGTCTCCACTAAAGGGATTGCGGTCGATAAGGCCAAAACTAATGTTATTAACTCACTATCGTACCCCACGACAGTGAGGGAAATTTGTTCTTTTCTTGGATATGCAGGTTTTTACATACGTTTTATGAAGGATTTTTCAAAGATTTCACAACCACCCTGTAACCTCTTACAAAAAGATAAAGAATTTTAATTCAATCAAGCCTGTAAGGACGCATTTGATACTCTTAAGCATAAGCTTGTTTCAACTCCAATAGTGCAACCACCAAATTGAGATTATTCCTTCGAGATTATGTGTGATGCAAGAGATAATAGTATAGGAGCCGTTCTTGGGTATAAAATCGAAAAGGAACCCCACGTCATCTCTTACGCCTCTAAAACATTACATTTCGCCCAAAAAAACTATTCAACCACTAAAAAAGAATTATGAGCTTCTTCTTTTTTTCTTTTCTTTTCTTTTCTTTCCTTTTTTTTTTTTTGCTTTGGAAAAATTTAGATCATATTTTCTAAGCACTAAAATTATTATTTTCTCTGACCATGCAACTTTGAAATATTTGATCAAAAAGGAGGTGAAACTGAGGTTGATTAGATGGATTCTACTTTTACAAGAGTTTAACCTCGAGATAAAAGACAAAAAAGGGTGTGAGAACTTAGTAGCAAACCACTTAAGTCGGTTGCCATTCTCGAAATATGAGACACCCCTCTAAAGGATTTTTGAATGAGAATCTATTTATAGCACAAGCAGTTTACCCATGCTACGTAGACATGATAAATTACCTCGCTACAAGTATTATCTCTTCTGACTTATCACGCTCTGAAAATGAAAAAATCAAAGAAGAGTCACCGTACTATATTTGGGACGATCCCTACCTATGGAAACACTGCTCCAATCAGATAACCCGACGATGTGTCGTAGAAACCGATATATAATCTATCCTAAGTTTTTGTCATTCTTACACTTGTAAAGGGCATTTCTGCCTTAAATGCACTACATATAAGGTACTTGAGTGTGAATTATTTTGGCCACTCATTTTTTGTAATGCTTACTTATTTTGTAAGACTTGTGAGAGATGTCAGAAGGTGGGTAATCTGAGCCGAAGGAATGAAATGCCCCTCAAACCTACATGTTTGCGAAATTTTTTATGTTTGGGGCATCAATTTCATGGGTCCATTCGTTTCATCATATGATAATATTTATATTGTTCTCGCTGCAGATTACGTATCTAAGTGGGTAAAAGCTAATCTACCCATAGTGATGATTCTAGAATTGTAAGAGAATTTCTGAAAGACTATTTTTTCCAAGTTTGGCACACTGAGAGCAATGATCAGTGATCGAGTAACAAAGTTTTATGATAAGATAATGGATGTGCTTATGAAAAAGTATGGGGTAAAACAATTAGTGGCCATAGCTTATCATCCACAAACAAATAGTTAAGCAGAAGTCTCGAATTGTGAAATTAAGTCGATTTTAGAAAAAACCGTGAAACCAGATAGGAAAGATTGGAGCCTACGGCTAAATGATAAATTGTGGGCATGCCACACAACATACAAAGGACCTATAGACATGTCATTTTACCGACTCGTATTCAATAAACCATGTCATCTTCCAATAGAGTTAGAACACAAGGCACATTGGGTTATCCAACAATGTAACATGTAGTTGGATACCTCGGGTGAATATTGAAAATTAAACATTCAAGAGCTTGAAGAAATCCTACATGATGCATATGAAAATGCCCATGTTTATAAGGACAAAGCCAAGGCATTTCATAACCAGAAGATATCTTGTAAACAATTTTTAGTTGAACAAAAGGTGTTACTTTATGATCCCACACTAAGGATTTCCAAGTTATTACTTAATTATTTCCTCATAGTGCAGTTGAAACTAAGAGAAATGAGCCAAAAAATGTTTCAAGGTCATGGGCAAAGGTTAAAACCTTTTTACAAGAATTTCCAAGTGCACGTGGTGGAAGAATTAATTATTAAGGAGCCATACAAATAAACTTTCAGGTTGTTGAGCTAACGACCTTAAACAAAAGCGTTTTTTAGGAGGTAACCTATATTTATGTTAATATATTTAATTTTTCAGTTTAATTTAGGTTGCAAATATATATATATATATAAGATTGTTATTTAATCCATTTAAGCTTATTGTTTCTCAGGAACGTTGGTGGAGGTTGTCATCTTCATCCAAAAATCAGATTTATATTAAGGCGTGGGTGTTTCATGCTTAGTGCTACCGCTCTCTGCCACGTATCCTACCTCAAACCCAAAACCAACCCAAAATGATTAAAAACAAGAGACCAAACCCTAAAACTAGCCCCAAACCTAAAAAAATAAAATAAAGAAAAAAAAAGAACAAACCCATGAAACGCGCCCCTCCCTGTAACACCCCTAACCCGTATCCGTCGCCGGACTAGGGTTAAGAGGCATTACCGGACATATCGGAACATTTAATGCTCATTTCACAACATCAATCATAAAACATCATTTTATAATAATTCATACTCATATAGTCCCTTTAGAAAGTCTACAAGACCTTAAACATGCTTTAGAGAAGGTTCAGGACTAAACCAATCTCCTACGGAAACTTTGTGGAACTTAGAAAAATTTTCTTTGAAAACAGGGCACACGCCCGTGTGGCTAGGCCGTGTGCTCACACGGTTGTAAAAATGAAGAAGAAAGATGATACAAATTGTTTGTTTAATTAATTAACATATAATTGCCTTTTTACTTATTTAACCTTTAATAACAGTAATAATTACACCAAATGCCACTCCACTATCATCCACCAACTCATAAATGGGCTATTTGCCACATAAATACCTTCAATTTTAAGTTATATAGCTATTTAACACCTTTAACTAATAGAACTCAACTTTTACGCTTTATGCGATTTAGTCTTTTTATCAAAATTAAGCAACCAATCTACAAAACTATTTCACAAAACTTTCTCACATATTAATTCATATGCTGTAAAAACATAAAATAATATAAAAATAATTTTACGATCTCGAATTTTTGGTTTTGAAACAACTATTCTGACTAGGGTCTAAACCGGGCTGTTACACTCCCCTTCCCTTTCTTATTCTCCGTTTTTCGCTAAAAACCCTAACCTCTCGAAATTCTCCTTAGTTGTCAACCACATTCAACCACTTCTACCAAGCTTAACACTGTCGATGATTACTAGCCGCCAGTCGTACCCATACAACCTCACCTCACTGTTGTTTACTGCCCAACCAAAAACCCAAGATTTCCCTACCACCACCATCGACCATAATTCTCATTAACCCCTTTATCGACGACAAACCCCTTACCACCACCATTGAACGTATCACCATCTATCACCATCGTTCATCTCCTTCTCTCTTTGGCCTAAGCATCGTCGTATTTTTTTTAACCCCACCGCCTTCAAACTTCAAGCACCATCACCCCTAAACGTTGTTGTAACTTTTTTTTTAAACCCAAAACAACCAAAACCCAAACTCCATCACTGCCCAAAATGGCAAAAATTACCGTCATGAACCGTCTCAACAAACGCAGTTATATGCTTTTCAACCAAAATGTTGACCATGGTTCACATTAGAAATCAAGTAGTTGATGGTTTTCCAGCCTATCCTAATTGAGGACGTAACAGATTTTCAGCACAACCCATTATCAGCATTTATGATGATGATTCAGACTAGTCTACACCACCATTGATACAAGTTGTTGGACCAAGTCAAAACCACCGTTGAAGGAGTTCAACACTGGGCAAGGAAGAAGACCCACAAGTTCGTTCAGACCCTTCTAGCAGAATAAGGTATAGCGTTCTAGATTTCCAACCTATTTTTCCGTTACTTACATATCCTACAGGTCATTCAAACAAAACCAACACCTCTGATTACCATGGTACAGAACCTTTAAATCAAAACAAGCAATCGTTTATGCACCAAATAAGGTCAGCCACCGCACGTGCTTGATGAACACCATCACACCAGACAAGTGACGAGCTGGTAACAACTCCAAACAGTAATATTCGTGTTGCTGATATACCGAATCTAGCAAATAGTCTAACCAAAGAAGAGTTCTAACCACCTAGAAATAATAGGCGAGGCCAGAGAGAGCGTAGCTACATGATATTGCCGGAGATGAGACTCCGGGGATTTCTGAATTTTACATCCCCGGAACATCACATGAGATATGAAAAGGTTTGACATCGCCCTATCTTGGTCTGTAAGAGCATTACTCTTTTTACCTTCGACACACTTAACTTACGAGATGATGTTTTTTAATTATTTCGATACTATTGGTTGGAAATCTTGTACGAATATTAACTGTGTTGCATACTACGAACTCATATATGAATTTTATGCAACACTTAGCTTTAATATAAATGCCATTAGGATTGTTGAAACTCTAGACATCGTCTGCTTCCAATTGCTTGGTAAAACATTTAAAATGTTAGTTTCGGATTTCAACATAGCCATGGGTTTCACTGACCCTAACGATGTTCAATCTGATTCATACCATACTATTTTACTTAACATACCAAGCGATTTCAATGCCAATGCTGCATACTCAACTTTGACTAACTCTATATCCCGCACTTACAATTTTATGTCTTTAAAGCCTTACTAGTGCATGAACCAACCCTAAGGTACATTCATAGATTTCTTGCTTTTAATTATTCGGGCCGCAATGATTCTTCGTCTGTCTTAACTAATACAGAATTATTTTTTCTAGTGGTGTATCCACTTCAGTTATAGAGTCAATTTAGGATATTGGTTTGCACAAAGTTTTCATGTTGTTATACGAGCTCACCAACCACTCATACTCGACCCATATATCATGCATTTAGCAACAAGTATTTTTTCATCCGAAATTGATTTTTCATCTCTTACATATGCATATACTATATTTCATTTAGATGAATATTGTCTGGATTCTATGGGTTTGCTTGCTGGCACCCCTACTACGTTTCATTTTGTTCCCTTAGGTACATAAACTGCTTGCAACAACAAAGTTTTTCATCGACGACACAATCCAACTCTTAGGAAGCAAGAGTAACAGCCCTCTTCTACTGTAGAGGCACGATTAAACCGTATCGAGACTCACTTTAACACAATAGGAGCTTAAATCTGAAACATCCCTGCCATATTGCAAAGTAGACATTTCCAACACCACCCACCAAATTAAACATACACGGGGAGTACAATTTAACTATATATTTACTCCGTTAATGGCTTAGTTATGAATAAAGATTTCGATAATGTGACCAAATTGAGTAACCAGGATAAGGTGCTTGGGTTGTCATCTCATTTCACGTCAAAAGATTCGAGTAATGAATCGAAACTTGTAACACTCTGCTAACCAAGCTACCATAAGTAAGGAGAAATAAACTAATTAGAGACGTGTCAAATTGAGTAACCAGATTGAGGAGCTTGGGTTGTCATCTCATTTCGCGTAAAAATATTCGATTACGTCCCAAAATTGTGGAAAAAATTGATTGAGTACGACTACCTCGCTAGTTTGATTAAGCTTTAATTTAGTGAAGTAGTTGAATTTTGCATAATGTTAGAAATTTTATAAAATGCTTGTTGGTTAAACCTAGGAATTGCTTATTCTTGTTTCATCTAAATTGTTTGCATTACGCTTGGTTGTGGAAGGAGACTTGATTTTGGAAAAATTGTCGAATGATTTCTAGTATGGAAATACACAACATTCTTGAGGGCAAGCATCGACTGAGTAGGGGGATTTGATAGCAAGCTAATTTTGTGTGTTTAATGTACTTATTTGTGGTCAAATTTTGAATAGAATGCTACTAAGCTTGTGATTTCTTGTTTTAATTTTGTCAGGACCCGATTTCACCATTACAATTTGCTTGTTTATTTGAACTTCAGCATTCCAATTACGTCTTAAACAAAATTAAAATAAGAAATCACAAGCTTAGTAGCATTCTATTCAAAATTTGACCACAAATAAGTACACTAAACACACAAAATTAGCTTGCTATCAAATTCCCCCTGCTTAGTCGATGCTTGTCCTCATGCATGTTGTGTATTTCCATACTAATCATTCAACAATTTTTCCGAAATCAAGTCTCCTTCCACAACCAAGCATAATGCAAACAATTTAGATGAAGCAAGAATAAGCTATTGCTAGGTTTAACCAACAGGCATTTTATAAAATTTCTAACATTATGCAAAATTCAACTACTTCACTAATTTAAAGCTTAATCAAACTTGCGAGGCAGTCATACTCAATCTAAAATTTCCACAAGTTTTGGACGTAATAGAATATTTTTACGCGAAATAAGATGACAACCCAAGCAACTCAATCTTGTACTCAATTTGACACATCTCCAATTAGTTTATTTCTCCTTACTCATGACAACTCGGTTAGCAAAGTGTTACAAGTTTCGGTTCATTACTCGAATCTTTGACGCGAAATGAGATGACAACCCAAGCACCTCATCCTGGTTACTCAATTTGGTCATATTTTCGAAATCTTCACTCATAACTAAGCCATTAACGGAGTAAATATATATATTTTCAGGTAAAATTACTTAAATGATACTCGAGTACTTTTATTAGGCAAATTTAAAGAGCCAACAATTTTGATGAAATATTGACTTAGCCATAATATTTTCAAGTCTACAAAAATACTTGTTGATCAAAGTAAGCAATAAACAGTTATTCATGAATTACCCAATTATTTAAATTAACTAGGCATATGAATTGGAGGTTCAATTTCGAAACAAATTAAGAAATAATCTTCGTATTCAAATTAACAAAGAAGAAATAACATGACACATGTAATTACTCTTATTATAAATGTAATGTTCATATTTTCCAATAACACTATCTAAAATTTCTTAATTTCTTTGAAAACCGTAAAATCTCTTAGTTTTATGTGTAGATGAGAAATAAGGAAAATATCACAATTATTTTTAATTAGTTTTAAGTAAAACTTTTAATATTAATTAAAAAATTCCTTTAATTTTTTTATTTGATTTATTAATGATGTGGTAAATTGTGGTGTATTGATGGTGCATAAGTTTCATGCACTGCCCGTGTATCAAATATACTCCCTTATAATTATTATTATTTCATCTATCTTTTTTTCTTTTTATTAATTTGAGTTTTAAATTTTATTTTGAAAAAAAAAATTGTTTTATGCTTTTTGTATATTAATTAATAAAACTTCAAACTCTTTTTTTTTATAAATTTTTCTAAAAATATTTTTTTTTCAAATGATTAATAATTCTTATATAATAATTTTAAGAAAAATCTATATAATATTTTAAAATACATAGTTATTTTTATATCATAAAAAATAATTATAAAGTAAATATTAAATACATTCAAATGGATTTTTTTTCTCTAACCCTAACTTTTCGAAGGTTGATAATTTCGAAGTTTACTGTTCATCAATCCCATAATGGACAAGCAAATGATGGATATTTTACTTGATAATTAAACTTCTGCTTTAATTGTTGTTCATGTTTTAAAATATATCTACGCTTTGTTAAAACTAATCAAATAATAGTATGTTATATTAAATCTAATAATTAGTTTGATAAATTTTAATGATCCAAAATAGTAGCTTTTCCAATAAGACTTTTAAGATAAATTTTTTTATTGATTTACTATGATAATTCCAACAATGATTATTTTAAAGAGTGCCCATAATTCAGTTGTAAAACCTTAATATTAGATTATTGACCTAGAACAACTTTTTTTTTTAAAAAAAAACTTTTTATCTATTTTAAAGTTTTTGTAAGAGAGACCCCTTAAGTGAGTGCTGCTTAATACACTAGTTTGAGAAAAAAAGAAGAAGCATGGAAGTAGAACCATTATTCTATTTTAAAGTTTTTGTAAGAGAGACCTTATAAGGTAGACATAGTTAATTACATCTTATAAATCCCTAGTTGATGCAGATGCACACCAATCTTAAAATAAAACTAAAAAGCATGAAAATGGTTGAAACTGAGCCCACCACATTGATGTAGACGTAACCAGCCGTTTGGTCAAAATAATCCGAGTTGTATCGATAGTGTGCCGGTGAGGGGCATTGCATAAAAGATTGGTTGACATCGACCCACGGCACCGCCCACAATCTTTGCTAAAAATGACAAAGTTGCTGAGTAGATTTTAAAGTTAAATTTGAATATAGAAATAACATGTGATGATTTTGAGTCGAGTGTTTCACTTTTCCTAAAGGAATGTAAATGTTTGTAATCAATGTTGCTTCTCTCTATCAAATGACCCTTAATCAAAAGGGGGTGTCGGAAGGAATTGAAGAACCAGACATAGTGGAGAGAGCAGTATCATGTCTGTTGTATTCAATGGAATTCCGATTTCTAAAGACGGTGTCTTTTCACAATCGGTGATCATCATAATATTCAACAATAAATGGGTAAAGTTCACCCCTGATCAACAAGTTCAAAGGTTTACCCCTAAACAACAAACCTAAAAGGTACAAAAGGCTAGAATCTAAACCCTTGGAATTAAAGCCGAAGCTGGTCAAATAATCTGTATGCAATATGGAGAAAACGCGAAAAGAGCACATTAAAGTCACGAATAAGGATGAACAAAATTCGATTTGAAAATTAAAAAATAAAATTCGAGTTAATCGATTCTAATTATTCAAATTTGAGACAAGTTTAATTTTACAATTTGAACAATTTTAATAATTCGAATAACAGATTAGTGTAAATACTCGTTTGATTCTTGTCAATTTAAAAATTAGCAAATTAATCTCTCTCAACAAAAATTACAAAAAATTTAAAATAAATTTTAAAATTCAAAATATTTATAAAAATTCCAAAAATCTAAAAAATATATAAAGAAATTTTAAAATTTTAAAATTTTCTAAAATAATAATTTTGGGACCTAAATAAAGTTAACTACGAACGGTAGAAGAATGCAAGTAAAATGAAATGACATATTTATTGCTTAATCAAAACTAGTATTTATAACAGAACAAATATAACTCGACTCTATAATTTTAGCAGATATTGTTACTGACTAATACTCAACTGACTGCTAAAGAATAGGACTCCACTAATTTTTACGTGACTAATTCAAATGCTAGAAATCAACAACTAATTGAAAAATATCTCAGCATTTATTTCACAGCAATTAAGGAGATTTCTTCCAGCTGGTGTTGTAGTTCAACATTCCCTCTCAATACCAGCTTATGATCTTCTCATCATGCTAAGCATATAACGAAAGTTCTCAACCTTATTAGCACTTAGACCTTTAGTGAACACATCTACAATTTGGTCTTCTGTCTTAACCTTCTTCAACTCAATCTCTTCTAGCAAAACATTCTCTCTAATGAAGTGATAACGGATTGCCACATGCTTGGTTCTCGCATGTAAAACTGGATTCTCCGCCAAACATATTGCTGACCGGTTGTCACAAAATAATGGAACAGCATAATTAACTGAACATTTAAGATCCTTTAGCAACTGTATGAGCCACGTACTTTCCTGAGTTGCCATTACCGCTGCTCGATATTCCGCCTCTACTGTAGAGAGTGAAACACTTTGCTGTCTTTTGCTGTACCATGAAATTGGTCCTGCTCCTAGCATGAAAACATACCCAGTAGTTGAATGTCGAGTATCATGGTCTCCTACAAAATCAGCATCACAATAGCCAAGCAATTTGCAATCTTCACATTTCCTATAAAAGATACCATCAATTGTCGATACATAGTCACATCTTCTAAATCTTTCCCATCAAGAGAACAAATATTTGCATTTGGCTCTACTGGAGTTGTGATAGGCTTGCACTCAGACATTCCAAACCTTTTTAATAAATCTTTGGAATACTTTTGCTGATGGAGAAGAATTCCTTCTGATGTGTGATCAATCTCCAGACCGAGAAAATGCTTGAGCTGCCCCAATTCCTTCATTTGAAAACGAATCAACAAATTCTCTTTTGTTTGGAGAATTTCTTCTTCACAATCTCCCGTTACTATTAAATCATCCACATACACTAGGACAGTAATTATCTGCCCTCCTTTTCTTTTAACAAACAAGCTAGAATTTGCAGCTTCCACAGAGAACCTATCATGAGTAAGAAATTCTAAAATCTTACCATACTAAGCCCTTGGTGCTTGTTTCAATCCGTAGAGTGCTTTTCAAAGCTTGCACACATAATCTGGATGAGCTGCACTTTGAAACCCAATTGGCTGGTTCATGTAAATTTCATGATCCAACTCTCCGTGTAGAAATGCATTCTTCACGTCCATTTGCCACAAACACCAATTCTTGCTAGCTGTTATTGCAATTAATACTCGAACCGTAGTGATCTTAGCAACAGGACTAAATGTTTCATCATAGTCTAGTCCATATTACTGAGAAAATCCACGAGCTACTAATTGAGCCTTGTGTCTTTCAATCGACCCATCAGTGCGACGCTTTAATTTGTAAATCCACTTGCAAGAAACTGGTTCTACATCTTTTGGCTTTGGCACAAGCTCCCATGTCTGGTTGTGTCTGGGTGCAGTGATTTCTTCTTCCATGGCTTTCTTCCACTTTGCATTTCTGGATGCTTCTTCAAACGTCTTTGGTTCCACTAGATCTCTCTCTTCTACTGTGGCAACATTAGCATATCTAGGATTTGCCTTCTTTATTCTTGTTGATCTTCTCAATTGAGCTGGTGTTCTTGCTTCACTATGTTCAACTGCTTCATGTGGCTGTTGATAAACACCAGTTTGCTATGGATTCTGAACTATTCCACCTTCACAATCACATGCATTGTCTTCATTCTTAGACTCATCAAAATTCAACTGAACTTGAGAATGTTGTGCATCATCAAAAATTTTTGGATTCAGCGGTTCATCCTTTTTTACAGTCCACCAAGAAGAAGCTTCATCAACACTACATTTCGAGATGTGTAGTATTTATCACTTATAGGATCACAACACCTCCAACCTTTTCTTTGGCTGTCATACCTTATAAAGATGCATTTTATAGCTTTCTTGTCCATTTTACTATGCAAATGGTCAGGTATAAACACATAACATACACATTCGAAAACACGAAAATAACTAACTGAAGGTTTTCTATTCCATAATTTTTCAAAGTTTGATAGAAAACCTGACCTTTGTTGTGGGAGATGATTGATGACAAATGCAGCAGTCCTCATTGCTTCTGCCCAAAATCTACCTTGTACATTCTTCACGTGAAGCATACTCTGACAAACTTCATCCAAGTGCTTGTTCTTTCTCTCAGCTACGTCGTTTTGCTGTGGCGTGTTGGCACATGCAAACTAATGATGTATTCGATTCTCCCTAAGATATTGAGAAAATTCATTCGAGCTGTATTCTCCATCATTATCCGTCCGTAAGCAACGAATTCTTTCCTTAACCTCTGCTTCAGCTGTCCCCTTGAATTCTTTAAATTTCAAGAATGTGTCAGATTTTTCTTTTACAAAATAAACCCACACATACCTTGAAAAATCATCAATGAAGGTCACCATGTACTTCATTCCACCATTTGACGCTTGTTTGACAAGTCCAAACACATCTGAATGCACCAGCTCTAATGGTTCTTTTTCTTGAAACTTAGAGTCTGCATATGGCAATTGATGGGCTTTTTCATATTGGCAACCAATGTAAATCGCATCAGTTCTTACTTTAAGTTCTGGAAGACCCCTCAATATTGATTTCTTCATCATCACATCAAGCTTAGAATAGCTTACATGACCCAATCGCATGTGCCACAAGTCTGCTGTCTCATTCTTCTGGTCCTGTCTACATATGCAGCCTCTACTGACATCACATACAGTGATTCTGATCTCTGCCCCTCCATTATTGGTGATTCTAAAATTTTAAGATCTCGATATACCTTCACATCTTTTGGACCAAACAGGACAAAATGACCCATAGATGTTAATTGCGCTACCGAAAGCAAATTATTCTTCATACCTGGAACATGGTAGACATTTTGAAGAGATACAGCATCATCATTATGCTTCGGAGAGATAATTGTGTCACCAGTGTGAGCTATTGGCAGCTTTAAGTCACTTACTGTCACCACTACATGATTTCCCTTGTACTTCGATAAATTTTGCAGCTTCTCTTTATCACCTGTCATATGATTTAAGCAGCCCGAGTCAATGATCCAGTCTTCCTTGTAATTGATCTGTTTTGTTGTTGTAGTTAGAGCTGACTCCTCTTCTTCTATCGCAACAAGAGCTTCGGCATCCCATTTTTCTTTGCTTTTGGACGTAGCAACATTACTCTCAACGGTCTTTTTCTTTGACCAGCAGTCCTTAGCCATGTGACCCCTCTTTTCGCAATTGTAACACTTCCCTTCAAACTTCTTGGTGCTACCAAAGTGAATTGATGATGCCCATTCATGATTACCCTTTTTCTCTTGATTTCTTTTTGATCCCTAGACAGCATTTTGCTTGAAACTCTGTTTACTCCTTCCAGCATAAAGAGCTTCTTCTTCACTTTTCGATGGAGTTCCTGCCATTTGCTTGGCCAATGCTTCTTGACCAGCCAATAAATTCTTGAACTCAACAAATGATGGTTGATTCTGCCATCCTTGTACTGCTGTGATGAAGCCTTGGTATTCTGGTCTTAAACCATGAATGATTACCCTCTTCATTCTAGTTTCACCAATTGGAGCTTCTGGATCCAATTCTGAGATATCTCGACATAAGGATTTCACCTTGTGAAAATACTGAGCAATTTTCATATTACACTGCATTATTGACAGTAACTCACTCTCTAGAAGTTGGAGCCTAGTCTCATTTTTCTTTGAGAACAGAACAACAAATGTATCCCAAGCTTCTTTTGGAGTCTTAGCATTCCGAATGTGTTCCAACATATCATTTTCTACCGTTGTCTTCAAGGTAAACATGGCTTTACCTGCCTTAATCTTCCATTTCTACAGATTACCATTTCCGTCATTGTCTAGTTGTGTACTTTCATTCCCATTAACTACTTCCCATAGATCTTGGCCTTGCAGATATGACATCATGCATGTAGACCATGAACTATAATTTTGATTGCTCAGCTTTTTAATTCCACCAATGACTTGTAAATCAGCCATCTCACCAGCAACACTAACAACTCTCAAAAAAATAATATGCAGGCTTTTTAATCTAACCTAGCTCGGATACCAGATTGTTAACTAGGACCGGTAGAAGAATGCAAGTAAAATGAAAGGACATATTTATTGCTTAATCAAAACTAGTATTTATAACAGAACAAATATAACTCGACTCCATAATTTAAGCAAATATTGTTACTGACTAATACTCAACTAACTGCTAAAGAATAGGGCTCCACTAAATTTTACGTGACTAATTCAAATGCTAGAAATCAACAACTGATTGAAAAATATCTCAGCATTTATTTCACAGCAATTAAGGAGATTTCTTCCAGCTGGTGTTGTAGTTCAACAAATAAGTTAATTAATTATTCAAGTTTATCATACTAAAGTAATTTATTTCTTATTATTTTGTTTCGAAAAAGTTTTTAAATATATATAATTTCAAATTTATGTGCTCTAATGTGAAATTACTTATATTGTAACAAGATTTTAATTTGACATGTTTAATATTTTTAATTTAACTAGAACAATTTCACTCAACTCGACTTAAGTCGAAAAAATTTCAAATCGAGTTAAAATGATAAAATAGGACTTGTCAACTCGATTAACTAGAAATTTTTCACTCGATTCCATTGAACACTCACCCCTAGTCACGAATGAGCTTAATCATGATGAAGAAATAAGAGAGCAACACTATCTATAGCCAGAGATTAAAGTCAAAAGTCGACATTGAACTGTCACATACAAGTGAGGGAGGACTTAGGCCCATAAGAAAATAAAACAACTACACAAGCAAATAAGCCCCACAATTAGGCTTTTTGACTAGAATAATACAAAGAAAAAAAAAGAACTTATTATCGAAATAATATAGGTTGAAATTTTTTAACATAAATAGTATGGAGTGACTTGAACCAAGGTTAAATCGCCATTTAAGGTTACAATTTGGGGGTATTAATGAGCATCAGTAGATATTATTAGGGATTGGTGTTCGTGCAAAAGGTATAATAAAATAAGGCTTAAATCATGCCTTGAAGTGACGATTTGAGGCTTCTTGTCTGTGGTAGTTGAGCAAGGAATCTTTGCTGCCTCAAGGACCCAAATTATCCCTTGAGGTGGCGATTTGGTGCAAAGATTCTCCACTTCCCTACCACAAGCAAGACTAATCATTCCAGGAATCCCAGACTTAACACCACTTTTTGTATAAAAAGAAAGTGAGAAATTATTCAAACAACCCTAAAAAAACCACATTCTAGCCAAAAACATTCAAAACAAAACAGACCCCACTTTGCACAAAAAAAAAAAAAAACACCATTTGTGAAGAATTGTTGTGTGAAAAAAAGAATTATGTAGAAAAACCCTAAACCAGTTATCAACCCTACATAAGTAAACAACTTTTATGATTGTAAATCTTATTTTGAATTTTTTAGATTTTAAATGTTTAACACTGTTGTTTTTTAGGGTCAAAGAGTGGAGAAGAAATCATTGGAAAATATGTAAGCTCAATTGTCATGTAGATTTAGCTAGTTTAAAAATGATGATAATAAATTTTTATGTTGTAAACCTTAACCCCACATTATCAACCCTACGTAAGTAAGAAATTTTTATGATTGTAAAACCTTGACCCCACATTGCATCCAACCCGGACCACATAGTTGGATCATCAAGCCCTACTGTCTGATTCTAGGACATTTGCGGTTGTTGCATATTACTAGATGCACCCTAGAACTGCATTGAATTTGTTGAGTCTGACATATCTGGTCAATAACTAAACATCAAAGGCTAATGACTATGTTGTTCATTCTGTTCAAGTTGGAGGATGACATCGTAACCAACTAATTATCATTTACATTTAGTGGTTTTATAGACTGTAAGGCATGTGAAGGCATCATTTAGTGCCTAACCCGCCTTAGAGGACAACATCTTGAGTGACATGGGATTTTCTCTTAAGGCAACAAAAATGGTTTCCCTTTAGCTTTGAACCATTTCATATAATGTGAGTCCACCTCATAATTGCTTGGTTATAAAATCCACTCACCACCGACCCTTGATGATTGTCCCACAAAGCAATTCAATCACGATGTCAATCCCCACCCTATTTCGCTTGTTGATCTTATGAGCGTTGTCTATTTTTCTTTGATTAGCAAGGATTAATTGATACAAACCAAATTGGTGCATTATTTGATCCGGGTGATACCACTCAATAGTAACGAAGTTAATAATGGCTGAGTTAGTACACCATAAGTTAGATCAAGAAAACACCTCTACTGGTATGATGTCTCGAATATTAGCATCCTCGTAGGAGTGCCATTAGAATTATACATAATAAAATCCATATTAGTTTACATTATAAATAAACCAAATCAAACTTTTACTTGCTAACAACATAAACATTTAATATATACCTGAGTTCGACCATGTCGCTCTATTTCTTCCCAATAAGTTTTCACCAATATTATGTAATTGCTGCGACCCCTTGGACTAATCCAATCACTGAAAAAAAAATTTACAAACAAATTTTATTATCATATATTGAATTTAATAAAATATTAATGTAACACCTCTTACCTGATCTAATTGTCAAGTCTGAGCTACAAGATACCACATGTGTTGCCAGAGCAACTACAATCAAATGCAACATAATTTTTGTTAATCCAACTTATCATATCTACTGACCTGATTATTATGTCAACATCGTATAATATATTATCTGGGATTTATACAAGCTTATGAAAACTCTTTTAATAACCCGAGACTATTGAAGGACTAAACTACAAAGTTTAAAATATTTCAAGTCTAAACTTCAGGGATGTGATGTTGCGACCTCCAAAATAGTAGGTTGACCTCACAACTTGAGGATTAAAATGTAAAATTCTGAAACTTCACTGAGTTGGCATTGCAACACCGGGGTGTAATGTCTCGACATTGAAGACAATGAGTTAATGTATTGACCTCAAACAAGGGATGTTATGACATTAAAAGTTGGTGTTGTGACATTCATAGGATGGTGTCATGACTTTAGAAGCTGATGCATGACATCCACGGGGTGGTGTCATAACTTTGTAGGCAGAATACAACGACTTCAATCTTTTTTTGGTTTCAGCCTATCATTCACATAATAAGGTAGGTTTTGGACCTATATTAGCAAAATCATGAAGTAAAAGTTCATCCCAATTTCATCAAATCACCAAACCATGCCAACTTATGCAATCAAAACTCATGAAATCTTTAAAGAAACTAAGTGCTCAAATGGCTCACAACTCATGAACCAAAAATTAGGCACAACTAGGCCATATACCAAGCTTGACATACATCACAACCATAACCACAAATTCACCATTGGCATTCATAACAAAGAATGAACATTTTCATATCAAATACTCTATATACATGCCACAACAATAGATACCAAAATGAACATATTTCTATTATCTTGATGATAGTGTGTCATTTGCATTGATCAGTCTCGGTGAGTTCTGCAAGTTGGAGATCTACATATAGGAGAAACAATTATAGTAAGCATTTAAATGCTTAGTAAGTTCAAATGGAAATTACAACCTTACCTTTTTCAGAGGTGAGCATGCCAACTACCAAGGTTTTGGCATACATTTGGCTAAAGCTTGACACATAATGTCACAACAAAATGCATAACAACATAGGTATCCAATTCTATTAGGCATTATAACATGTCCAAAGCACCTTCAAATCATACTGATTCATACAAAATCATCACCATTTCATATACTATTATCAATTCACAAGTTCATACCATTTCAATTTAAATCATACATCATAATAGCTTAACAAAATTCGGTTCATTTCATTTTTCGATTTCAAATTTTAGTTTCAATGTTTCACCTAATGGAACCCTAATAAAACACACTCAGATACACAGGTGAACTACACCATACCAAGATAGCTCGTATGAGCTTAAACTACACTATACCAAGGCACCAAAGTGCAAAGTCCGCATACATCAAATGTTTAAACATTTTCAATTACATCCCTCCACCACACCAAGGTCTCCATAGAGAAAAAGAACACTCGATAATCCACAATAAATGTTGGATATCGAAATAACCTATCATAATCTCCATACCATCAATTATCCTGTACACAAGTGTGCATATGACCTTATTAGAATTCTAATTGTATCCTAACCTTTTACTAAGTTCACATGGGCATCAATCATTCATATTTGCATGATCATACCTTGTAGTCTTTTATATTTGCATATTCACACCCTGTAATCATTCATGTTTACATATTCATACCCTGTACTATCACATATTAATCATTTACCCCATTTCATTTCAATTCAATCATAATTACTAGCCATGTATGCCAATTTCCAACAAAATCTTAACTTATGTCCAAACATAAATATAATGAAATAAACACAAACATACATATAACACAATGAAAGGTAGTAAGTTCCATATGAACTTATCTTTTCAAAACGCAAAATGGGTAGATTCTTCAAGGACTATTCCACAATTTTTGCTTTTCCTCTACTAGCTCCACTTTGGTCTATACAAATAATTTTATATACCAAATCAATACCATACATTATCACACAATGTCATGAGCTGCATGATCCTTAATAATATATCTTTTTATTTCACACATATTTTACATTTTATTCAATTTATTCCCTGTACTTGAGATAAGTATTTCTTTCGATTCTTAGCTTAAGATTAAAATTCAATTTCACATTCTTTCATTAGGGACCCTATAGTTTCTATTTCTAGAAAAATATTATGACAGGTTTTACATTTATTCAATGTGGTCCCTAATGTTACAAGGGTAACAAACAAGCTTAATTAACTTTACTATAGTCCTTTTTCTTAATCTAAGCTCAATATCTATCAATTCCAAACCTAATTTGTCAATTTAGCAATAATAGAAATCTGCTAATATTTCAAAAGGTAATCGAATTGATACATGGGCTAGCTAAATCAAGCTTTCATTATATATTAAAAAAAAAGCTCTAAAAATTACAAGAAAATGACTTGGTTTTCTCACCTTATTAATGGTCGAATGCCAAAGCTCAATTCTAGGTATTTTCTTCTTCAAAAGGACGGTGAAGTGAGGAAGATGATGATGGTTGTCATCTTTTCCCACTTTCTCTTATATTTATACTTTAATTAGATTTAATTAATCTAGTTTAATTTAACTTAATCAAGCTTAATTATGTTAATCAAACTATTATTTTAACTTAATGAAAATGTCATCATCATTCATTAAGTCTCACTTTAAAATGGTTTAATAACCATTTTGGTCCTTTGGATAATTACTATTTAAGTCCTTAAGCCTTTCTTTACTTAAAACTCAATAGCGATTGTACTTTTACAATTTAGTCCCTTAGTTTTAATTAGGTATTATATCAACTAAATTACTCGACCATTTTTCAATATATTTTTATATTAAATCTGTAATTATTATTTTATATTTACGAACTCAGTTTACGAAAATGGGGCTTCAAAATCACATTTTCCAGTACCACTAAAATTGAAGCCGTTATAATTCTCCCTTCTTTAAAAAATTTTGTCCTCAAAATTTATCTGAGAAAAGTTGGAGATACTAAGATATCATAGCCTCTTTTGGCTCCCAAGTAACCTCTTCTGTGTCATGAGAGTGCCATGATATTTTCACCAATACCACACACTTATTTCTCAGTCCTTTGACAAACAGCAAACAACGGCGACAAAAGTAACCGAGCGGTGGAGTCGGTGAAGTAATTAAAAAGGCACTGAAATGAGAGTCGAAGAAAGAGGGAACATAGCTGAGAGGTTGACAAATTTTCAAAGGAATAGCTGATGTACTTTTTTTGAATTTAGAACGGCAAAGCACCGATGATACACTCATATAAGAAGGTATTATAACAATGGAAATTGTGCTTAATTTCTTAAAAGGTACTTAACACCTTTACGTGTCTTTAAGGTGTTAAGTAATTTGTGAACAATAGTAAAATTTACTTAATTCATTAAATATTAGTTAAAAACTTAATTAATCTCTAAGCATTTAAGTAATTCATAAATCCTGATTAAATTACTTAATTTCTTGATAATTCAACTTCATTATCACATAGTTCATCTATAAATGAATGTAAATAATTGAACTTTTTAATATATAAGGTCATGTATATTGTTAGTGTATGAATTTATATGTGATAATAGATTAAATATAAATTTGAAAAGATTACTACATAGCAATGTAATAATTATTTTTTGTTCGGGTCATACCTAAATCTAGATTAATTCAAATATTTTTGGGTTCAATTTTATTCAAATTTAAGGTTTTGGCACTTAATTAAAGTTTGGTAATTAAAGTTTGGTCATCAAATTTTAAATTTCATTTTTCTTTTGAAATGAAACCTGAAATGTGAAATTAAAAAAAAAAAAAAAAAACTTGAATTTTGAGCTTATAAGACGATTGGGTTCATGTTATTTAATATTATTTTATTTAGTGTTATATAAATTTTATTTTATTTTTAATTTTCAAGTATTAATGTGGTGCATTTCAAAATATCACATAATCACATTTTAATATTATTATAAAAATAGATAAATATATGATGAAATATATATTCAAGTATCAATATGAACCTATAAAAATTTTAAATACTAACATGAAAAAACAACAAAATTTAAGGATTTTACGCCTAAAATTATGTCGCAATATTATGCATTTATACCTGGTTATATTATATATACTGTTTTTTTTAATTATTTCATTGACATAAAAATATTAGTTAATTAAACGCTTATTGCCACTGTTTAAAACATAATTAGTTTTTTTTAAAGAAAACCATAATTAAAGTGTTATATTGATAAAGGCATGGTTGAATATATTTTGGTCTACTGCTATCAAAAACATAAAGTATGCACTGCCTACTGGATCAGCTATTTGTAATTTTGAAAACAAAAAGTTAAGTCATTTTCATTTTTGTTTTTATGGAAAATGAAAAGTTGGAAATTTTAAAAAAATGAAAATTAGAAAATAAAAAACTCATTGTTTTTGTAAAATTAAAAATGATGAAAATAAGATTTTAAATTTAAATGAATTGAATCTGGTTCAAACTCATAAATGTAAAAGTATTCTTTTTCTTCTATAATTTTACAAATATTAAATCTAGTATCACGGTTCGAATTTATATATATGTAAAGATTTTATTTTATTTCTCATGTTTCTAGAAAAATAGGTACCAAATATGTTTTCAATAATAAATTTATTATTTATTATTTTTTTATTTTTCAAAAAATTGAAAACAATTCTTTTTTAAAACAGAAAATACTTTTAGAAATTAAATAGAGGAAAAATTTATCATGGATTGCTGATTTTAATTCCAATTATTATACAATTAGCCACTCAATTATTAATATCTTTTTATTTTGATCATCAAATTATAAAAATGTTAATTTTAGTCATTAATGTTATTATTCAATTCTGTTTTGGTCACCTTTTAAATTAATAATTTTTTAATTAATATAATTGCACATTTATTCCTAAACACTACACATTTTACCAATTTATTCTTAATTAAATTTATTCAACAAATTCAACTGTCCATGTTTACACATTCTTCTCCTCTCTAACTATCGCTTCCCCAGCCACCACGACAACTAACTTCTCGTTGACCCCTGACAGCCACTGTTTCTTATTGTTGTTCTCGCATCACCATTGTTATCCTTTTTCAGTGGCGCTGCTGCATCAGCCGCCTCTTCTTCCTCCATCTAGTTCGCATCACAATCGCTTTCCCTATCTCGATCGCAGTTGTTCATTCTTCTTCTCCTTTGATTCTCATCACCCAAAAGGAAAACCCTGAAAGATCAAATTCTCTATTCTATTCCTTTATTCTCTTCTACTTTGATTTCTCTGTTGTATCCCTTTATTCTCTTCTATTTCTTCTCCTAATGATGCCCCCAAAATACACCAATTTTTAAGAAAAAGAGGAAAAGAAAATAGAAACACTTAGGAATTATTATAACTAGGCCATTTTATTTTATTTTACAGTGTTTTCTAGTGGTACAATAAACATCCTTGTGTAGCTGGAAGGAGTTTTGGTTGGACGTGGTGGCAATGTTAAGGTAGGAGCCTTGATCAGTGTAATGGTGCGGCTTGCCTGAAGGCTTGCTTGCGGCCTGGAGTCGGGAGAACAATAGAGCTTTGAGGAGTGGTAGTGGACGCAACTGTGGGTGTTGAGTTTTTTTTTGGGTAGTGTGTGCTTGGTGGTTGGAGCAATGGAGTAAGGCTGATGGCGGTAAAAGGCATGGGGTAGTAGGTATTGTGGAGAGTTTGATGGAGGCGCAAAGCAAGGCTATGAGAGAGGGGCTGTTGGCGGTCGACACAAGGCCGGGCGGCTGGTGGCTGAATCAGAAGAAAAGAAGAATTTAGTGGTAAAAATAAAACTTGATTGGTGAAAAAAGTTTTAGGACTAAATTGATTAAATTTATAAATATAGAAAGTTAAATTTGTTGAATTATTTAGAATTAGAACTAAATTGATAAAATATTTAAATGTTGAGAACTCAACGTGGTATTATACCAATTTTAAAAAATGTTAGTGACAAAATAGAATGTTTTTGCTAATAATTTGGTAACTAATTTATATAGTTTACCGGACATTTTTTAAAGTTGTAAGTTCTTTCATATTTTTAGTGAAGCATATTTATGGGTCCAAAAGACCATGTCCTTAAAGCTAGGCCCAAAAGCTCGCTATGGGTATAAAGAAGCCTGATAGAGTCACTCACTAGCCTGCGTACACTTGCTCCTTCACCCACTAATTCTTGCTTAACTATTCAGTATATAACATGACTATAATTTTATTGCAGCTGCCTCAACTCTTCCGGTTAAAATGTTGGTATATTTTTTTTCTTAAAAACATTTTTGTAAAATATGAGAAAAAAATTCATCTCATCATTTTAATTAGAATACTTAAGATGTCAACTACTTGGATAAACTGGTGATGCAATAAAAATAGAGAAATCAAATTATGTGAAGATAAAATATAGACACTAAATTCCCAATATAAACATAGTAGAGGAATCATAACCATAATTTGACCTAAAATAATCTATACTTGACACAATCATTTTTATTTTATTTTTTAAAAAAATATAGCAAATTTATATTTTTTGAAGAATCTAATTATGAAATATTTTATTTTTAATTGTAAGGAAAATAAAATAAATGTATTCTCAACAATTTTATACTTGTTTTTGTTATCAATTTTTAATCTTTTTGAATAAATAGATATCAATTGAAATAATTGGTCCGTATAAATTTCATAAAAAGTAAAGTCTTATTAATGAAAAATTCGAGTTAAATTTTAATTTTATGAATTTACCGTTTGATTTAATGATTTCTTTTGCTTACTCATTTTCATTGGTAGGTAGATTATAATTATTTTAATAAATATATATTAAAATTTTATTAAGTAATTAAAATAAAACTAAATTCTAAAGCTATTTTAATAAACACCTAAGAATTTTGTTTTGACCTAAGAATATTCACCAATTGAAGTAATGCATATTGAAAGGGGCTAAGTGGGAGAATTTAATTGACAGCCTGATTAAAGGCTTCTTTGGAACAAATCAGTGCCTATACATTCAACCTTACCTCCACAAAAGTAGCCCAATCAATTCAACAAATAACTCTTAACACTGGGTTGTAATTTTAGGGATGATTTAACAAAGTGTTTATTTTAGATTTTTGAAAATTGCATGTTGGATCTTTATTTTAAAATCTAAAAAATAGATGAATTAGAATTTAAAATTTTGAAGAGTATAGGGACCTAGAGTATATTTTAACCTAAGTATAGATACCCAAAAGGAAGAATAACTGAATAAGAAAAAAAACATGGAAGGAAGGAAGGGAAAATCCTTTTACCTTGAACTACGAAGCAGAAGAATAGAAGTTATGGGGAAGAGATGGACTAAAGCCTTAAGCTGTGACCCCAACCCCAATTGGTATATTTTGCTTTCCATTTTTCATCTTAACATTTTCTCGTACCAACATAAAATATATACATATAACACTAGAAGTTTACAATTAGACCTAGCCAATTTTTTTCGGTTTTTGTAATTCTATTCGGTCTACTCAATCTTTTCTTAATTGCAATTTCATCCGGTTCAATTCAAATTATGTGCATAACTATATTAGGGGCAAACAACAAGAATAATCATTTAACTATGCACTTCATTCTATTTTGGTCATTCAAGTATTAATTTTTTCGATTTAGTCACTCAACTTTTTGAAATTAAATATTTTAGTTGCTCTCCTGCTAATTGTCGTTAGCTAAGGAACGAAAAGCTAATGTGAGTTTTTCTTTACTGGTCGAATAATAAATTTAGCTCTCTAATGTTTATACAATCTATCAATTTGATCTTAAAGCTAAACAAAGTAATAAATTCTATCAAGAAACAACTAGACCCTCTCTCACTCTAAATAGTACACCCCTACTCGATCCTCTTGTCAACCACCATACGCAACACATCACCTTCTTCAACTCATCCTCACCATCATCATTTTCTCTTCTCTCAACACCTAATTAGGGGTGTTTAAATTTCAGTTAAAACCAAATTAATTGACCGAACCTATCTAATTCGGTTAATTGGTCGGTTAAACGATCTAATTCGATCGGAGGTCGATTAATAATTTTTTAAAAATTCAGTTATCGGTTAATTAGATTCGAAATTGGGTTAATTAATCAAATTAAATAAAATAATAATCTATATTGTATATAATATATATATATATATATTAGCAGCCCACAGCCCACCCAAGCCCCAACCACAACCCATCACAGGTCCCCACTAACCTATCCAATCCAAATAATTAATTTAATTATAAAATTAATTTATATTAAATAAATAGTCTAATAAAAAAACTAAAATTCCTAAATATTTGAAAATAATTCAGTAACTCACACCCTATTGCAATATTTCCTAATCTCCCAAAATCTCTAATCATTCGTCCCAAAATCCCTAATCGTAGATACCTTCCCTTTGCTAAAGAAAGAATCATTTTTTTTTAAAGATAGGTTCTGGTTATTTACTTTTTTTTCTAAGTCCTTTGCTTCACTTTTTGATTGGAAATGAGTGCTTGAATGTGTTTTTAGTTGAGGCTGGTTTTCTGTTTGGTTTCCGAGAAAGTAAAGGAAGAGTATCTAGGATTTTGGTTGATAAAGTTTAATATAGTTGGCCATTTTACTTCAAAGTGGATATAAGTTTTCAGAAATATGAAGGATTTTTTACTTTTCAAATTTCTAGGGTTTAATAAGGAGAATTTAAATTTCTTTCTAGGTTTTCGGATTATGTGTGAAAATGCGATCGTGCTCTAGAATGTGGGGAATGTGAGAGCTTTTGCTGAATGAACTTTGCTTTTGGGAAGTGTCATATGATTGCAAAAGTAAAAATTGACATTCAATTAGGCAATTATATACGTACATATAAATTAGATTTAAGAAAACTTGTTAGAATTCTTTTCAACTATTGGAAAAATGAAGGTTGAAGGTTGAGTAGTAAGTATAAAGTTATAGTCTCCATAGGGATTGTTATGTGAATTATTTGCAAAGTCAATTTTAATCAATTTGGAAGAAAACAAATAAAAGAAAATATTGTAGATGAGAATCACACTTTAAGTTAATAAGGGAGTAATCAGAATTCAAAGACCCACAAAATAAAACATACCTTGCAGAAAATAAGAACAATAGGAAGATTAAACACAATTTAATAAAACACAATGAATAGACTAAAATAAATATTTCAGTTAACAAGAATTTATTTGCATTCATAGAAAGAATATCACGAAAGGATCGTGGCAATATGAAAATTCATTAAACCCATTTTAATACAGGCATAGGCTTCTCCCGAAGTCCTATTATGTCCCTAAGCTAATTAGCATATGTTTATGTCAAAACTAACGTAGAAATCACCCTCTCAGGCATTTACATAGTTTATGCATACAACAATCTTCCAATATCGATATGATATGCACCATTTAGGTCTTTTTTCAGTTAACCATTACTTCTTCTCAGATTAAATAGTTAATTCACTAACCTATGAATGTTGGCCATACATTTACAAGTATAATCATGAATTAAACCTAAATGAATAAAATAATCATTTGCACAAAAAATTCAGAAAACAAAAACTATTTAACTCAAATCAAGATTCATATCCATTTTGCATAAAAAAATTAAGTCATGTCCAATTAAATTGAAAACATGAAGATAAGATGCAATCTTGTCTCTTGACACAAAAAACAATAATTAACAGTAAAGAGAAAGGAAAGAAAGAGAAGTCGAGAGGGGTTATCCACGACCATTTCACAGTAAGAAGAGGAAGTAGTTGACTGCAAGGGGTTATCTCTGGTTGCTCCTTGCAACTTCCTATGGTGGCTTTCCTACTATTCTGTATGGTAAATCATCTAGACATCTTGAAGTCATCCTCCTAGTTGCTCTCATTTTGGCAAGTGTTTGCCTTATTTCGTGGAAATCAAGTGTTTACCAAGCCATGAGAAAGGCAAGAACACCTATAAGAAAAATGATGTTGAATGTTGTATGCTCAATGGTGTGTTGATGAATAAAAACGGGTTCCCTTTATATAGCCACTAGCCCCCAACATCCCTTGCTATACATAGCAAGGGAATTCTTGATTTTAGGGAATTCTTGATTTTCTCCCCTAAGTGTGTTGTCCTTTGAATGGTGGAGGAATGGTTATTTCCTTGCTAATTTTAGCAAAGAAGTTAGCTTGATTTACTCCCCTTTTGATGTCGTCCCTTGTTGTGAGGAGGAGTAGGTGTTGACTTGCTAATTTTAGCAAGGAAGTTAGCTTATTTTCATCCATGTGTGGCCGACCATTGAATGGTCAAAGGGTGGTGGTTTTTTACTGCTATTTTTAGTAGTAGGTGGATGGTTGAAGCTTGCTTTAAGGGAAAATAGGTGCTTATTTTTCATTTGGTTAAATCTGTTATATTTAGGAGATGGATGGGTGGTTATGGAATGCCAAATTTAGCAATGGATGTTGCCATTTTTATTTTATGGTAAAGTGGGTATGTGAATTGGTTTTGGGCCTCTATGTAATTAACTATGAAACAACGTTATTTTGAAGCCCATGCGACTGCTTTATGGATATTTCAACTTGTACCTATCTAAGACCCAAATACAACCAAAATTCTGTCATCCTTTCCCTTAGCCCAATTATTATAAAAAGTAACATGTATTTAACATAAAATTTACAAATTTAACACATTCCAATGAAAATAATAAAATATCATGAAATTAATTAAAAATCGGAGAAAGTGTTATTTATTTTCTGGGAGTCTGCATAAATTTTGCATATAAAAGTGCTGATATATATATATATATTTTAAAGCTTATATGCATCACCTTATTCAACTCAGTGTCACCATCATCATTTCCTCTTCTCTGGACACCTAATTAGGGGTGTTCAAATTTCGGTTAAAACCGAATTAACTGACTAAACTAATCTAATTTGATTAATTAGTTGGTTAAACGATCTAATTCGGTCAGAGGTCGGTTAATTATTTTTTGGAAGTTCGATTATTAATTAATTCGGTTCAAAATCAAGTATTTAACCAAAAGATATAATATATATTAGTATCTCACAGCCCACCTAGATCCCAGCCACTACCCAGCATAGGCCCCCACCAACCCAACCCAGTCCAATTAATTAATTTAATTATAAAATTTATTTATATTAAATAAACAATTTAATAAAAAAACTAAAATTCCTAAAAATTTGAAAATAACTCGGTAATTCACACCCTATTTTGATATTTCCTAATCTCCTAAAATCCTTAATCATTCGTCCCAATCTTTCATCCCTAATCGTTCGTTCCAAAATCCCTAATCACAGATACCTTCCCTTTGCTAAAAAAGAGGTTCATTTTTTTAAAAGACATGTTCTGTCTATTTACTTTTTTTTTTTTGTTTCCTTTGCTTCACTCTTTGACTAGAAATGAGTGTTTGAATGTGTTTTTAGTTGAAATTGGTTTTCTGTTTGGTTTCCGAGAAAGTAAAGGAAGAGTGTCTAAGATTTTGGTTGATAGAGTTTAATATAGTTGAGCATTCTACTTCAAAGTTGAGATTAGTTTCCAAAAATGTGAAGGATTTTTTATTTTTTGAATTTCTAGGGTTTAATAGGGAGAACTTTAAATTTCTTTCTATTTTTTAGGATTATGTGTGAAAATGTGGTGGTGCTCTAGAATGTGGGGAATGGGAGAGCCTTCGGTGAATGAACTTTGCTTTTGGGAAGTGTCATATGATTGCAGAAGTAAAAATTGGCATTCAATTAGGCAATTATATATATACATATAAATTAGATTTAAGAAAACTTGTTAGAATTCTTTTCAACTATTGGAAAAATGAAGGTTGAAGGTTTTAGGTGATATGATTTTTGGTCAGGATGTGGTAAGCTTTTGGCCTTATTTTGGGTTTTAGTCCTTCTGTTTGATATAACTTGTCTCTTATATTTCTCTCCCCTTGACCAAATATTGCTTTGTTTATTGTTAGTTCATTGGTGAATAGAAGCTTTAAATTTATAGATAACTCATTTAATTTTTCAGGACTATACAACAAAAGAAAAGTTGACTTTGTTTAATAGGAGCTTTAAACCAAAAGTCTCTTATATTTCACTTTATTAAAATTTTATATATGTTTTATACTTGTTTTAACCAAAAAACCAAAAACATATAAATTTCGATTAAATTGGTTGACCGATTGAATTAATCGAAATATTTCGTTCGATTATTTTTTTTAGAAAAATTTCGATTCAGTTAATAACTGAACCGATCATTTGAACACCTCTACACCTAACCAACATAGATGTTTCTATCATTTGACCCAATACCAATAGCCAAATCTGATTTAAAACAACCAAAAACCTTAAAAACTCACTATCTCACCCATTTGCCCGACACTATCACCATCACCATCACCATCACCACTTTCTTATCAACTCCTACACACCACCCCCACCAACCATCTACTAAAGACCCTTTGTGTACGAAACCTCACCTATCTCTCACCATCTAGCCATCATAACATCTACAACACATGATAGTCACAAAACACCCAATAAACTAGAAGAAGAAGAAGAAGAAAACTAGGCCTCAAGCTTGGTCTAGTTCAAGTGGTTCGAGTTCATCTATTGGCAATTTTAGCGATCAAAAGGTAGCAACTAACTATGGGAGCAAAAGGAGGCTAAAACGTTAGTAGCCAAAGAAAGTAGTAGTGATTGGCGACGACATGATAGTGTAGTGTAGCTAGGGATTTAAAAAGAAGAAGAAAAAATAGAAGGGAAGAGAAAAGAGAAAGAAGCCAAGTAGAGAGAGTGAAAGAGTAAGTAGTGAGGATATTGATGGTGGTGCTAGTAGCTAGTGAGGGTGAGTTGAAGATGATGATACATCTTGTATGGTGGTTGATGAAAGGGCCAGGAGGTGCGTATTACCAAGAGTGAGAGAGGGTTCAGTTTCTTGATAGAATTTGTTGAATTTTTTAGATTTAGGGTTGAATCGATAGAATGTGCAATTATTGGAAGGTTAAATTTGTTATTAGGCTAACAAGAAAAGTTCACATCAGTTTTTCCTTTGGTAACTAACGAGAGAGTGATTAAAATATTTAATTTCAAAAATTTAAATGATTAAATCGAAAAAAATAATTGTTGAGTGATTAAAATAAAATAAAATACATAGTTGAGTGACTACTCTTATACTTTCACCTTATATTAAATTAAAATTCTCATACCAATTGCAAATTTATCAAAGTTTAAGTCTTCTGAAATTTTAAACTAGCAATGTATATTGAACTTTAATAGACACATGTTAGTTTAAGATATCAAAAAGACTATGTATTGGATCGATAATTCAACTCGAAATCATCAAGATGGGGTGAATTGGCCTTTTAAAAATTTGTGGTTGCTAAGAAAAGGATAGAGACAATAAACATTTCGATTTATAGTGGTTTGGCCCCAATTGCCTACTCCACTACCTTAGATTTCCACAACTAAGGATTTCCCCAAATTCACTAATTTGATAACTTTTGAGGACAATGTTTAACTTTACAAATTCCTTTAAGGTTTCTACCCCAAACCTTAAGACACAAACCCTCTCAAAAAGATATAAAAAAGCAAACAACTAAATAATCCTTACAAGATCAATGCGTTTGCAAATTAAGCTCAATTACAAAGAAGAACACTTGAGCTGATAGAATAACAATGAAGCTCACAAGTGTATGATAGAAAAGTATAGAAAACTTTAGCAGAAAGGTTGTTTGATTGATTTTTAAGCTTGAATATTAATATTCTCTCTTATTGTTGTAGGATCTTTGGAAGCTTGTATTTATACCCCTTAATTCATTTCCAACTGTTGTGGTTGTTGGAGATATGAATAGGGTTATTGGGGATGTGAAAACCAGTGCATTTAATTCACCTGCAACAACGAGTATCTTTAACACCCTATACCTGGTCTAGTCGCCGAACCTGAGTTATAGGATGCTACAACAGTAAACCAAAATATTCACAAGCAATTTATTCAATAATACTCAATAATCAATAAATACAAGTTAATTCCATGTTAAACATGCATTACAATCAATACTAAGTCTTAATCAAGCTTACGAAAGCCTTTAATCAAGTTCGAAACTAAATAGGGACCAATCTGAAACATTTACATAATAACAAGCATAAATGAAAACAGTGGTCATACGACCATCTGACAGCCTGAAGCCGTGTGGTGCAAGGCCACACGCCCATGTCCTTAAACCGTGTAATAATCTATGCCCGTGTAACTAAGGGTCACACGGCCGTGTCGCTAGGCCGTGTAACTCACTATGGCCGTGTAACCTAAAAATCACCATGAACGTGTAGTAGCACACACGGAAAGACTTTCAGAAATACTCGAACTAAGCTTTCCTTTTCTGCTGAATCAAAATACCTTCTTTCATTGAAAACCTTTCAAAAATACTCTGTTACTAGTCTGAAACTCAATAGCTTCTTTTTTCATATTAGTATACAATTTTTGACGAACAGAGATAGCTTCCAAACAATATCTATAATTGAACCTTTTTTTTTGTTTCATTTAACAAATCAGTTCTTGCCAAATTCTTATCATTCAATTCTGATCAGTACATAGAGTCTTGTAGTGTCATTTTAATACTACACTGATAATTATCATCAAATGCAAACTCTGTTGATGGTGGAAATTCTTTTATACAACACTGTAGTTGTCTTCTAGAATCACAAGCCTAGAATTAAACCTCGGATAATGGTCAACATAATATATAATGGCACGTCGTGCAATCTAACAACCTCAGAGACGTATAACTCAGCTAGCTTTTCAAGTGAATAATCTATTCAGACTGAAATAAAATGAGTTTTTTTTGATAACCTGACAATTTTTACTCAGATTGAATCTTTCTTTTTAGAGATATTGATAGTCCTGATTTGAAATCCATCATAACACATTTCCATTTTTACTCGTGGATCTTAATAGACTATAGCCAACCTGAAAAAACCTGACACTCGACTTTTACTTGTTGACATACCAAATATCTCGATACAAATTTAAGTATTTATCATTTCATTTTCGACTTATACATTTTGTTACCACCCGGATTTATCAAATAATGATGCTATGGGCTTTCCATAGACTATCTCTTTTAACCTCATAATAGTTCAATACACAAATCGACTTCTGAAGTGCAAATTATCATCACTTCCAACAGTACAATCACTACTCTAACCATCCTAAATTTGTTCTCGTTTAACTTCCAAATTCAAATCATCTCTTTGTATCCTACGAATTCTCTGAAGGAACAGGGGTTTAACCCTTAAGTTTTCATTAATAGAACCATTCAACTATAAGTCAACTAAGTGTTCAATGTTCCCAACATGTATAAATTTTTCTGACTCAAGGCATCGACTACAACAATAGCTTTACTCGAGTGATAGTCAATCAACTGATCATAATTTTTCAATTAGTCTAGACATTTACACTATCTCAGATTCAATTTTGAAACTTCTATTAATATATCTTTCAACTATTTGAAACTCTTCTGGTATTTATTCAACCAAACAAAACTGAGATTTATCTAAAAGAACCTCATCAATGCTAGAGCTATCATAAAAAAACTTAAACAAATCATCTGCAATATATTGTAAATCCCAGAGAACTACGCAATTATGTTATATTTCCCAGAAATTTCTTTGTTTACAGTTATCAGGAGTTCATCTGAATTAACTCAGATATCTTCAGGTGTTATTAAAAGGTTTAGAAAACAACTTCTCGATATCATAATTCACATTTGATGGACTTCACATACACTTATTTCTCTTGTAAGATCTGCAACTCTATTCTTCAACGATGATAATGTTCAATTTTCAATCCTCACATAAATTGAATATCATTAATAACATAGCAACAACTCTGATCAGACACGGCTAGAAGCTTCTGTCTATTAAATATATAAAGTGACTGAACAATTAATAATCCCAACGGTGTCTCCAATTTCCTATCTACAATCTATACACTATTTTCAAAATCTCATCTTTTTATTTATAAGCACAGTATCATTTTTCCCAGATTACATATTTAGTTGAACAAGTCTTCTCTCAAAATAACTATTTCAACAATGCCTACAGTTCTTAAATTTCTGATAATACTATCTATACAAAGTAATAAAAAATTAAGCAATTTTGAGTGTCATATCAGTTATAAACTCATTTTCTCTTATGGGTGATAATCCAAATAATTCTTCTAGAAATATATCAATAAATTCTTTAATTATATGTACCTAATTAATCTTCGATTCTAAAATTCCGTTATCTAGGATACAAACAAAATACAATTCACAATCTCTTTCTAACCGTTTCATGGATAGTTAACACTAACATGCTATTGTTCGCACAATTAATTCTGTCAATCTCAACATTTATTGATTTCTCTCTCTGACACTTAAGTACAGCCTGTATCTATCTATAGTCAATCACAACATCATATAAAATCAATCAATTCATACCGAATATCATATCAAACTCATCAAATGTTAATGACATCAGCTCGACAAGAATTTCACAACCTCAAATTCTCAGTGAAATATGCTACTACACAAACATACTGATCTAACAAATTTTTATTCTAATATCACAATCAGTCAACTCTATTGGCATAATCTCTTCAGTTATTAACACAATTCAAAATTAAGAATACATTACTCTAGAATTAATCACGATTTGTATAAAAATAGTAAATGAAGAAAATGTACCCGTAATATCATCAGGATTAGTGGCCTCTTCTCTGACTTGATCGGTATAATTTAGGGAAGGTGCACAAGTTTCAGGTATTACTAATGTATCTCTATCTCACACTTAACCAATTAATCAATCAAAATTTTATAATCATTTATCGTATTAATATTCTGAGGACAAGGGAATATCAAAGAAGACATGATTGGGGGTAGAGGTTATTGAATCACAGAATTGACTTGTAAAAACTCTAAGATTAATGATTCATTATGCCAAACAAAGCATTTTTATATCATTTTCAAACATTTACGAAACTAGCAGACTGGGATTTGTTTCCTATTCAAAATCCAAAACATTACTGTCAACTTTATCAAGCACGACGCGGTTAAACTTGGTCGACAGCACAAATCTATAAGAAAACATAATCATATCGGATCAAAAGCATCACTCAAAAATACAGGTTATTGTGGCATGTATTTCTAGATTCAATACATGCTATGTTCAATCCTAGAATTGAGTAAATCGTCGCTCTGATACCAATAAATATAACACCCTATATCGGTCCAATCGTTGGATCGAAACTATAAGATGCTACAATAGTAAATCGGAACATTAACAAGTTAATAATACTCAATAATCAATAAATACAAGTTAATTCCATGTTAAACATGCATTACAATCAAAACCAAGTCTTCATCGGGCTTACAAAAGCCTTTGAGCAAGTTTGGAACTAAATCGGGACCAATCTAAAACATTTACAAAATAAAAGGCATAGATGAAAAATAGGGGTCACACGATCGTGTGGCCAAGTCGTGTAATAGCTTGAAGCCGGTGGTGCAAGGCCACACACCCGTGTCTTCAAACCATGTAATAATCTATGCCAGTTTAACTCAGGGTCACATGGCCGTGTAGCGAAGCCGTGTAACTCACTGTGGCCGTGTAAACTAAAAATACCATAAACAAGTAGCACATGCGGCCGTGTCAACCACCCGTGTATGACACCCGATCGTGTCAACCACCCATGTGTGACACAGGGCTGTGTGCAGCTTAAATAACCTATTTGAGCAAGCTTTCATACCATTTCCTCAAGTGACCCATAATTCTAATTTATGTCATTCAAATCAACATTAAACTAAAACATTTCAGAGCCAAAACACCAATTCATGTAATCATTTAAAATACAACCAATATGCTCTCATTGGCACCATAATTCAATTAACTCAAATCAAATACAATTCATACTAAAGCTTTTAACCATTTCATACCACAAGCTAGGTCACATGCATATCATAGTTTAAAGTTGTCTTTCACATTAGTCAATACCATTTAGCATTCACTGAGCTACCATTTGCACATACTTATATATGCAAACTCAATAATGCCAAAAACATAATCAGTTACTAATTCATATGCATAACATCATTCAAACTTTGTCATTTCATGCCACCATTTAAATCATATGCATATTTTCATACTAAACACCAAACTTTTAATTTGCATCATATATCAAGATTCAAACAACATCATTAAACATATAATATTTTGAGCTCAATCACATATACAACCACAATTGTTCACATTTTCATTTCAAACTATCTTATATCTTATATCTAAATCATATACATTACTTTGTCATCATTTGATATATTATCACCTTTTCATTTATAATTTTACCCGATGAAACTTTGTAAAAGAACTTGATACACAAGTGCAAATAATGTTTGATTCTCATCCGACCTAATCATATACATCAGTGCCAGGTTACCCGCTGGGCTAAACCTTTAACGACATAGTAAATAGCCTAGCCAAGGTTGTATATACATGTAAGTTTACCAGTCCGGGCTAAACCTTTAAAACAACAAGAGATTACCAATCTAGACTAAATCTATCTCACATATATCTTTGAGTTTGCAATTGTAACACTCCAAACCCGGCCTAGACGTTATGGCCGAAACTAGCAATGTCACCTAGAAGGGTTTTGTAAACTGAGTCGTCACCATAAAATCATTTTAGTTCATTTACACTTATTTGTTTTTAACAACTCAAAAATGTTTATTCAATTCTTAAGTTTCTGTATTTAATGTCAAAATATAACTCCATTTGCTTAAAAATCATTTAAAGTGGAAGCTTACGAAATATTGTGATGTTTTAACAAAACAGTTCTTGTTTTAGAAAACTTCGTTTTAGTAAACCATCATTTTAAAAGAAAACCTTTGATAGAGCTTGCATAAGTCAAACAGCGAAACCAAAACCAACAGTTAAAAGTCCATACAGTCCCAGAAAATACAAACTCTCAAATTAAATGCCAAAACTTAATTTAAAACATAAAGCAAAATAAACAATTTATGGCGAGTGATCACTGTTGAGTCCTCCGCTGCACTGATCCGCCTAAGACTGTGGGTTACCTGTACAAACAAACAGAAAAGGGGTGAGTTTACATAAACTCAGTCTGTAACCCAATAGTGATAAGCATGTACACATACAGAATATCAAAAATCAGACAGATTCAAATTCGGGCCTGGGCCTATATCAAATACAAATACAGAATCGGGCCTGAGCCCATCTCAGATACAGATATGCAAATTAGATAACAGAGTCCTACCCCCATCCTCTACACACCATCTTCGACCATCCTTACACACTATGTGGGGTTTAAAACACCCACCTAACCCTATACACCATGCTGTACCGATGCGGCACATATCAGATATAATGCAGCTGTGCTGCCAGATATTGGGCATAATCTGTCTTTCAGAACACTTCCTCCAATACATAAATCATACCCCACCCCAATAACAGTAACAAAATATTCATTTTCAAACATACAGATTAACCATGCTTACAAGCTTACATACAGATATAACATGCATATACTATCCTGCTCAGTACAGAATATCAGACAAATAGATCAAACAGTTTAGGTTTTGTTAGCCTTTACCGACCCTATAGTAGGCCCACAGTCGTTTGGGACGACCCGTGCAACCCTAGGGATAATTCTAGTATAATGGGCCCACACGCCCAGATTGGCCTGGTCTAGTTATCACACGCTCGTGTAGCCCACACGACCACACTCCAGCTATGACACGGCCGTGTCTTGCACATGGCCTGGCCTTCATTGATCATACGGCCTTGTTGTCGCACGCGGCCTACCACACGGCCATGTAGTGTCGATAGTAAGGTTTTTAACTTTTGCCAAAAACTCATTTCCTTGCGTTTCGAGTACACACCTAGTATCGTTTCACTGCAAAACCACTCCCGAGCCTTCTAAAATGTAAAAGTCGATAAAACAACACTCAAATTCAATCTTTACACATTATTAAATCGAAAACCTGAAACCAACCATATCTCAAATCAAAAACCTACCACTTACCTCAACACTCCGAACAAGTAGTTACTATCCTGCAGAAGAAGAATCACGAACTCCTTAATTTGCTATTGCCCAAACATGAGTAAAACCCAAATCAAAATTGGAAAAACACAAGTTACAGCATAACAAAGCCCCACTTATCAGAACGTGCAACGAAAACAGGAATAGCGAAGAGAAAATAAACAGAGATGATAGCCAATGAACAGAACTCGAAACCAAAAGGAAAAGAAAAGAAGGAACGGTAGAGACCAGGAGTGTAACACCCCAAACCCGGCCCAAATGTCACGACCAGATCTGGTATGCTACGGATTAATAGTTGAAAACTTCTCATTGAAGGGATTTGAAACCTCGGTTTGTTTAAGTAGGTATTCGTTAAATAAGTGTTATTTGTAGAAAACCTATGAAGTATTTTTTTTAAAACAACTTGTTTGAAAATTCCATCTTTATTTCTTCTTATAAATAAGTCTTAGAACATAAGTTTATAAAGAATGAGGACATTAACAAATATAAATTGATAACCTATGCTATGGGCCTTATTACATAAACATTCCCAAAATTAAAACTTAAAGAAAAACCGAAAAATAATTTATGGAAATAAAACTTGATGGCCCCTCGAGTCTGCCTCGGCTCCCATGCCACGATCTACTGCTCATCTAAAAGGGTGAGCCACCAAGACTCAGTGTGCAAATCCTGAAAACACACAACGACCTGAGGCCCACAAAAACATTATGGGCCTTGGCCCATACATTATGGCAAGAAACATAAATACATATTAAATGATGAATGGTAAATGGCCCAACCCATCCTAAAAGTCCATCCTCTACACACCAACTCGTACCAACCATCACACCTCAGGGATTTCTACAATCAACCCACCAACCGCTACGCACCATATCGACCGCCGTACTGCCTATTCCTATTAATCAGGAATCATTTAAGTGTGGTTTTGCCACCGATCACTATGTGACCTAACATTTGAATTCGTGGTTTAACCACCGATCACCAAGTGACCTATCATGCTCTTCCCCTTCATTATCATACTCCCACCCCATGCATACACACATGAAAAATTGAGAACGTCTTACCATCTTTAAGAAATAGGCATCCATATATATATCGATACATATAGAGAGATTTCTATGATTACATACCTGGCATCCTTTGCCTAACCCTTTTCGGGTTTTACGACTGTCCATACAGCCTTTTTCTAGCTTTTAGCCCATAACATATATTTAGTACAGATTACTATACAGCCTTTTTCTAGCTTTTAGCCCATAACATATATTTAGTACAGATTACTATACAGCCTTTTTCCGGCTTTTAGCCCATAACATATATTTAGTACAGATTAATTAGTGTGGTAGGTTGGGATGTGTGACTGTTAGTTAGTTGGAAATTTCGAAATGAAACACCCCAAAACCCGACCCAAACGCTTCGACCAGATATAGTATGCTACTGGGTTTAATGTTGGAAACCTTGCTTTGATAGTTTTTGGAAATCGTAGTTTGCTTATTTAGGTATTCGTTAAGTAAGTGATATTGGAAGAAAACCTTTGCTCTTTTGCTGAACATAAATTTAAAAAAAAATAAATGAAGACATTAACAATTATAAATTGATAACCTAAGCTATGGAGGCCTTATTACATAAATAGTCCCAAAATTTAAACTTAAAGAAAAACCGGAAATAGTTTATGAAAATAAAAAGACTTGATGGCCCCTCGAGTCCACCTCGGCTCCCATGTCCACGATCTACTGCTCATCTGAAAAGTTAGGGAAAATAAAGGGGTGAGTCACCAAGGCTCAGTGTGCAAATCCCGAAACACATAAAAGGCTTGAGGCCCACAAACACATTATGGGCCTTGGCCCATACACAATGGCAAAAAAACATTTACATGCAACATGGCCCAACCCAACCTAAAAGTCCATCCTCTACACACCAACCCGTACCAGCCAACATACCTTGGGGATTTCTACAATCAACCCACCAACCGCTACACACTATATCGACAGTCATGCTGCCTATTCCTATCAATCAAGAATAAATTTAACGTGGCTTAGCCACCGGTCACTATGTGACCTCATAATATAACGTGGCTCAGCCACCGATCACTATTGTGACCTAATTTTATAATTTGTGGTTTAACCACCGATCACCAAGTGACCTATTAACATGCTCTTCCCCTTCATCATATTAACCCCATCCCATGCATACATCCATGTAGAATCAAAACAGTATACTACCTAAAAGATCATAGTTTATTACATACATCAATACACACAGAGAAGTTTCTATGGTTACGTACCTGACATCCCTTGCCTACCCTTTTTAGGTAATCCGACTGTCTAAACAGCCTTTTTCCGGCTTTTAGCCCATAACATATATAATACAGATTAGTTAGTGTGTTAGAGATCTACACACCTGATTACAGTCAAGACAAGACCTTCTATGTCGACGCTATCAGAAGCCGATATGACTGCTAACTGTCTAAGATTTTGTTCTGACGCCGGTTCACAACCCGGTGGCTAATCTCGAACTGCTGACACCGCTCGTTTCTTAAACTTAGGGATTGGTTTAACAGATCCAATCCCCTCCTTCGCCTGATCGATATTTGATTCCATCAAAAGACCTTGTCAGTTGCTACCATCATATTATATAGTTAAGATCACAATTACGATAGCAAATCTAACGATAATCTAAAGAGAGCCCCTTACCTTGAAATCCTAAAAAGAGAGATATGAGGTTTAGAGACTAGTGATTTTTGACTTTTAGATCTAGACAATCTACTTTGATTCCCGATGTCGCCCAACACGTAAACACAAGAAACCAACAATCCATTAGCCTTTCGGCTTTGTCTTCTAAAAACCAAAAGAGAAAAAGAATAGATCAGAAGAAATCGGCACCCACCTTTACAGAGAATTCGGCAACTCCTAGAAGATTTCGGCTTTTGAGAAGATCAAAAAGAGAAGATGATAGGAAGAAATCTATGTAGATTCGACTTTTAGTGAAGAGATCTATAAAAGGGAATAGGAGGTATTCGGCTATGGAGATGAGAAGAAAATTCAGAGTTTCGGCTTTTGAAGGGAAAGATGTTGAGAAGAATTGGGTGGTTTCGGCTTTGTAGAAGAAAACAGAAAAAGAATATTAGACTTTCGGCTTTTGCATAGAAGTGAAGATGAGAGAATAGGCTTAGGGATTTCGGCTTTTGCAGGGAATGAGAGAATAGAGAAACCCTAATGTCGAAATTGAAGAAGAGAGTGGAAGAATAAAACCTTAGTGCCGAAAATTAGCTAACATTTAATTAAAAGATTTGGGCTTCATGCAACTTGAATTTGGGCCTCTCCAGTTGACGCCACCTCCCTGCTCTCTAAATGGCGCCACTTGCCACTGGGCCACAAGCCCATTTGTAATTTAAAACACAGCTAATATCTTTAAAGCCCTATCTTATCAGGCTTTCCACTAGAGTGTCTAAACAAAAAATTCAATTAAGGCCTCGGCCCAACCCTGAGCCCATTCTGGACCCCTAACACTCACATTAAACATAACCACACATTAAACGCAAAGGCCCATTAATTCAGGATGTTACAAGGAGATTAATGTCAATTTTTTTCCTTAGGAGGAGAGAGAAAATTTACAAAAAGAAAAAATGTCAATTTTGATAACCCCTAAATCCCTTATTTTCCTCCCACTAACTCCCACTCTCAAACTTTCAAAATAATTGAAACTCTTCTAGGCAATATAACACAGGACCTTTAACACACCAACACCCTTACCACTAGAACCAGTAGGCTCATTCTGATATGAGATTACAGGTAATTAAATATAAGCCCATTGAACAGAGATAGGGCTTAATTCCAAAAATAACAAAATTTGCTAAAGACAAGGCTTGAACTTAATACCTCTCAAACACACCCAGAGCACTTAATCATTGAAGTAGAAATATATTTGTGTCAAGATTTCACAGAAATAAAGATAGAAATTTTGGGGCGTTACAGCAACAAATGCTGGAGCTCGGTGTAACAACCTGTTTTCGATGGTGTCAAAAATCGTGGTTTCGGGACCATGATTCTGACAAGTGAGTAAATATTTTAATATTTATTTAAGGTTTATGGGGTTAAATTAGAGTCATATTAAAATTTTGTTAAGAAATGTTGAAGTTAATTGGTTAATTAGTTAATTAGTTAAAAAGGACTAAATTGAAAAAGATGCAAAAGATGGTTCTATTAATTATATGGATTAAATGGCTTTAGGAGTATCTATTAATGGGTTTTTATGGTAATTATGCCATTCATAAATCTGGTGGACAATGATGGACATGATTTTGTTATTTTATAAGTTTATTAGCTAAGGGTGAAATTGTAATTAATTAATTAAGCCTAAAATAAATCACTAAAATGATATCATCTTCTTCCTTTTTGCTTGTTTCAACCAAAAACACCATTGAAAAAGGGGTTTGAAGTTTTGTTTAGACTTGTTTCATTGCATGGTATGTGTTTGAGCCCCGTTTTTAATGATTTTATGTTTTTGAGCTTGTTTTAACTTAATCTACTTAGCCCGGGGATTAATTTGCAAAATTGTTAAAGGTTAGATGTTTTTCCATGAATAAAATTATTGTGTTTGTGATGATAGGTGTAAGATAATTAAATTTAGTTGTTAAATGACCATAATTTGTTTAGTGGATTTTTATGAATGTAAGGTTTAGGGATTAAATTGCTTAATTGAAAATTTCCATGTATATTGTATGAAATAATGGAAAAAATGTAGATTATTTAAGCTTAGGGAAGAATCGGTTATCATGGGTTTAGGTTAAAAATGGTTAAATTTCAAGTTATGAGCTTAAGGACTAAGTTGTGAAAAAGTTAAACCAGGTGGAGTATTTTTTAATTTCATGATAATATGAATTATAGATTGAATTGAATAGTTAAGGTTATTTGAAGTACTTTATTGAATGAAATTATTATTTAGACCAAGATACGCAACAACCGGACCTAAATCGAGGCAAATCTATGGTGTTGGAATAGTTTTCGACTATGTTAAAATGATCGTGGTATTGAGGTAAGTTCGTATGAATTGTAATCTTATTAATTATAGTTTGATTTGATTATTTGTTATAATATGTTGAATATAAATTAGGCTAAGATATATCACGATGTTTTGAACAATTGATGGTTAAGTAATCCCGTTTGAACCTTAAGAATTATTAGGATACAAACGACAAGTTATTAGGGTTATACGGTTTCGGGTGCTGGTCTTGAATGTCCTATCAATGGTTGAGGTCTTGCATTTATTGTGGATTCTCCATAGTTCGTGTGAGCAGCATTGTGTAGCTAACATTCTGACCTACAGCTCGTGTGAGCAGGCCCATTTTACAGCTCATGTGAATACTATTAAAAAAGAAAGGTTATGATTACATGAAAATGCACACTATGTGTGAGAATTCCCGAGTATTCGATGTAATTCTAGATGGTTCAACAAGTAAGAAAAGGATGAAGAAAAAGCATGTATAAGAACCTATTAATGCTAATGTTCATTTGAAAAGGTAAAGTGGGTATGAATTTATGAAATGTAATGAATGGGAAGTTGTTATGTAATGAAAAAGAAAGGTATCGAATTTATTTCCTAGTATATGAGATGTTATGTTTTCATGATTTCTACTAACCATGTGAATTATGGTGCATAGGAAAGTTTAATGTTAAATGATGAAATGAGCATTGTTGCATGGATTGTTAATTAATGTTCGGTAAGTTGAAGTTTATCTTTTACGAACTAACTAAGCCTTACATGTTTATGTGGTTGTTTTTCCTTTGTTTTGTAGATCATCAGAAGCTTAATCAGTTGGAAATTTGTCGGAGTCCTATCACACTATCCCACGATCACTTTGGTAGTTTTGGGTTATTTTGATCTATGGTTATAAATGGTATGTATAGGGTTTAATGTCATTTATACTTTTGTTGTGTTTTGGTTACTTTTGTAAATGGTTGTCTGCATATATGGTATAGTTGGCTTGTACATGTTAAAAGCTATATGAAAATGGTCATTTTGATAAGCTTAATTTGAATAGTGTAATGGATTGACAATTGTTGTCATTAGGTAGCTATTTTACCTATGTTTTTTTTTTTTTTTGAGATGTGGCATTATAGTTTTGTTCTTAATTGATTTTGTTATGGTATGAAATGAGGTGCCTTTGAATGGCATATTGGTTATAAGATTGAGGTTGATTGAATTGGTATGTTTATGAAAGTTTGAAGTGTGCTTAGGTCTATTGAATGTATGTACAAATGGAGCAGCTTGTTGGGTAAGGTTTGGTTTTGAAATGGCTTGTTTTAGGGGCTAAATATGGAGCACACGACCTAGGACACGGGCTGTCAAATAACCGTGTACCACACACAGCCAACTGACACGACTGCGTGTCTTAAAATTTTTGGGTGCAAGTGGGTTCACACGGGCATAAAGAGTTACACAGCCTGGCGACATGGTTGTGTGACCTTGAGCCACACAGTCACAGAGAGTTACACGGTCTGCGCACATAAGTGTGTGTAGTCACACGGGCTTGTAGATAGCCACACCGCCATGTCTAGAGTCACACAGTCTATGTCACATGGCCGTGTGACCCCTGTTTTCACAAATTTTCATGTTTATCTCAAAATTTTATAATTTATTCAAATTGATCCCTGATTACTTCAAACTTATTTTTAGGGCCCCAAATGCTCGGTTTAAGCCCCAAATTAGTATTATTGCCATGATTAAATTGTGTAATTTTTATTTAAATTGTAAGTTGAATTATTATTATGTATTGGAGTTAAGCATTCTATTTTGTACGGTAATGCTCTGTAACCCTAATCTAGCGATAAAGATCGGTTAGGGGTGTTACACTCGATACTATCGAAAATCAACTTGTACCCTCGAGTACGAGAGTTTTACTAAGTTCATCGAGATTTAACCTTAACATTTCTATTTCATATCAATCCATTTTAATTAAATTATATCCTCAATTTATGTAACAATTCATTTACAATTCAAACTATTAATAAAACATTAATATACATTCAGATATAATTCAACAACAAATTAAATTTATTTATACTATATGAACTTACCTGACAAAATCATAACAGTTTAGCTAACAAGGACTATTCGACAGCTTTCCTTTTTTCGCCTAAGTCTACAGCTTGATCTATATAATAGTTAAGATTCAAAATATCAATATCAATCTCATTATACTATTCAAATCCATGCTTATAATCTTTTAATTTCATTTTACATAATTTCCCTGAACTTTTACATTTTATTCAATTTCGTTCCTAAAACAGAAATAAACATAATTTTCACAATTGAGATTCGTTTTTCATTCCAATTTCAATTATGTCCTTCTAAATCCATCAAAAATCCAAAATTATAGAAATTTAATGTCACTTTTAACATATTCACAATTTAGTCCCTAAATACAAAATTAACAAAATTTACTAAATCAAATAGTTCTTAAACATTTCATTGCTTCCAAGTTTACCAATTTCTATAAAAAAAAAACATCTAAGATTCATCAATAGAAAGTTTTAAAATCTTTAATAGTTTTGAAAACTGAGAAACGAGTTAGCTGGACCTAGTTGCAATGATCTAAAAAACATAAAATTTACTAAAAACTGATAGAAAATTCATACCATACAAAGCAAGGTAAGATGGCCGAAAGCTTGAATTCTCTTCGTGGTGCATTCAGGTTTCCAAAAGGAAAAATAAAAATGATGATGGTTTTTTATATGTTTTACTTTTATTATAATAAAATTAACTTATTAAGTAAATAAAATTAGTATAATTAATCACTAATTATTAACATTAACCTTAATTAACCATCTAATCACTAAAATTTTCAAACCAAAATTCAATTCACCTATAATAAGATTCCATAAATATTTAATAAAAATATTTACGTACGGACTCGATTTATGGAAACAAGGACTTAACACCTCATTTTCCAAAACCACTTAACTTAAGGATCGAACCACTTAAACTTAACTAATTATCCAATTAAATAAAAATCATCAAATAAACATTCACTATATCATAATACTTTACCCGTAAATATTAAATAATAATACTTACGGATTCACTCATCAAAATTGTGGTCCCGAAACCACTGTTTCTGACATCATTGAAAAATGAGCTATTACAGTATTGATACTAGATAAAATGGTATCGATAATTTTTGCATTAAATGCAAAATTCAGTGACCGTTGGAGCTTAAATATCGATACCAGTAAAATTTTATCAATACTATATGAAAGGTATTAATGTCATATCGATACTTAGCTGAATTTGTGAAAACTAGAATGTCAATTTGGTACTGTTTTTAAAAAGGGTATCAATATTGTGAAAACTATCGATACTTTTTGGCCTAGAGCTATTCTGACTTGTTTCAAAAATAGTTTGACTAGTTGAAAGAGTTATTACTTGATTAAAATAATTTTAACTTGATTTTAAGGTTGATTCAAAAAAATTTTAAGAGTTTTAAAGTAAGGATTGATTTTTTTTTCAAAAACACTTTAATTTGTTATATCAAAACATATTATCAAATAAAGCTTAGTTTAGCACTATCCTTCATAAGAATCAACATGGACTATTATCCAAGCAGGAGACTGCATGGGCTTATTCATATGTTCAAGCTATGAGAGTTTGTATGAACTAGTTATGTCAAGCCAAAATCGTTGGAATCTTCTTCACGTAGAAGTACGCCAATGACTATCTTTAAATCAAGAGTCCACAACGAATACTTACCAAACAAGAGTTTGAAAACGGTTATTACTTAAAATAAAGTTCACAGTAAGAAATTGTATGTATGAGTTTGCGATTATGATTCCGCTTATAAAGGTTCATAAGTAAGGTCTACATGTATATGTTCGTCAAGCTTAAGTATGTGTATAAATGACTTAAAGCGTAAATCCAGATGTAAAAAAAAATGCTCCAGGTGTGAATCTCCACGCATGAAGTCTTTTAGATTTAATTCACCATACGTTACGTTATGATGACAACAATTGCTAGGATAATTCGTATATGTTCTGCTAGCAAATGAGGTAATGTTCCATCTTGTAGGAATTGGTACAAATGGAAAGTGTACAAATTATCAAGATGAGTCAACAAGAGGGAGGTTAGGAGTATGCCAAGAAGAATGTGTGAACCCTACTTGTTGGGGATTGACTCGATTAAGCAACGAGCAAGTTAAAAATAATAGAAGAAATTAAGAAATTAAACGCACAAATTTAACATAGAAAAACCCTCCAAAAAGGATAAAAACCATGGGCAAAGATAATTTTAGTATAATGGCAAAAGAATAAAGAGTACAAAAGATGGAGATAAAAACTAAACCCCGGAACCCAAAAACAAAGAACCCTCAAAATGTAAACACAAGATTCTCCAAAAGTGTTATGAGTTCTAATCTTTTAATGGATGTATTTTCTAAAGTTGTAAAATAACTTATTTATAGCTTAAATTCATATGTCAAATAATAATAAAATAATCTAGACTAATCAAAGTTTAACTGAAACAAATAAATAGAGTTTAACTAGGAGATCATCTCTCAAATTTGACTGAAATATGAGTCATACTCAACATATCTCTACCTTGACTCGTATTTCCACAATGCCATCTTTGTCAAACCCCGCCACAGGCCTATCTTGAACTAGGCAAAGAATTAACTAAGTTGAATCTGTGCTTAGAAGCTAGAAGACTTATATCTTTCAACTTGTACACTGCCAAATCAAAACTAACTCGGGTCTGATTTTTATGAACACAATGCCCAAACTTTTCAGAACCTTTATCCAAAAGAGAACCTCTCTTCAATGAAATGGTCATACATTTTTCCCTCCTATAACCAAATTGCCTCCGCTCCAAACGAGTTGACTTTGATTCTATAACAGACGAGGGACATCTGGTTTCACCGGTCACTGTAGAACCTTCTAGAATATAAATACTAACAGTCCTTTTACCTTTTAACAAAATAAGAGCCCACAAAACATCTTAATGTCGTTCAACTCGATGTTGATTCTGCAACCTTTCGAGTCTAAAATACTTAAGGAGATGAGATTCTTTTGTAAATTGGGTACATACCCTAACATCTGAGAGTGTCCTAATTGTCCCATCATGTATCCTAATTTTAACAGTATCAATACCGATTACCTTACTGGATGAATCGTTTCTTATGCGCACAACTCCACTTTTAACCGAACTGAAAATGGAGAACCATTTTCTATTGGAACACATATGGAAAGAACATCCCAAATATAGGATCCACTTGGACGTAAGATCGAAGCTATCACTCATTGACACTAAGAATAAATCATAACTGCTTTCATCAGCCAAATTAGCACTAGCTACATCTTCCTCGTTACTCTCAACAGCCCTTTTATTTCACAATTTATAATAATCTATTTTGACGTGACCTAACTTCTTACAATAGCGACACCTTTTGTCTCACTTCTTTGATGTTACCAAAACGGAAACTTGCCTATCTGTCTTGCTATCTGAACCAAACTCATTGTTAAGTTTATCTTACTCAACAAATGACCCTTCACATCCTTGAACGATAATTTGTCTCTTCCATAAATCAGAATCTCCCTGAAAGACTTGTATGAAGAGGGTAAAAAGCACAATAATAGCATAGCTGAATCTTTATCGTCAAAATTAACCTCAACATTATTTAAATCATTCAAAAGAGTAATAAATTGACTAATGTGATCTTTAAGAAGCTCAGATCCATTTATGCGAAATGTAAATAGATGTTGTTTCAACATTAAATAGTTAGCTAGAGACTTAGTTGCATAAAGAGTTTCTAGCCTTTTCTATAAGAAGGATGAGGTTTTCTCCATTAATACCTCCTACAATACTCTATTCGTGAGGCATAACTGGATTGTAGACAAGGCCTTGTCATCAAGCTCTTCCCATTCTGTCTAATCTAGATTCTCAGGCTTTTTCCCAGTAATGACCTTTTTTAGGCCGGTTTGAACTAGAATTGTCATCATCTGAACTTGCCGCAGATTAAAATTTGTGACACCATCAAACTTCTTGATGTCAAAACTTATTGTTGTCATATCTGAACGGGCTGATTTATGAAAATTGAACTAGCTTTGATACCACTTGTTGGGGATCGGCCTGATTAAGCAACGAACAAGTAAAAAATAATGAAAGAAATTGAGAAATTGAACACACAAATTTAACGTGGAAAAACCCATCCAAAGAGGATAAAAACAACGGGTAAAGATAATTTTAATATAATGGAAAAAGAACGAAAAGTAAAAAAAATGTAGATAAAAACTAAACCTCGAAACCCGAAAACAAAGAACCCTCAAAACGTAAACACAAAATTCTCCAAAAGTGTTTAGAGTTCTAATCTTTTTCATGGGTGTATTTTCTAATGTTGTAAAAGAGCCTATTTATAGGCTAAATTCGTAGGTCAAATTATAACAAAATAATCTAGACTAATCAGAGTTTAACTGGGAGATTATCTCTCAAATTTGACTGAAATATGAATCATACTCAACACTTCTTGTGCAAGCGATGTCAAATAGCAGATTAAACCTATGAAGTTTTTACTTATACTTCATTAAAGGTATACTATATTGGAAACTCACTAAGTTCATTTGAAGTTACTTAGTCTTTGTTATGTTTTTCCAAGTATGATGGTTTATTTAAGAAGCTGAAGAGGGATCAAACTAGAATTCGTTCAAGCTTGGGTGAACTTATGTTCTTATATGACATGCATATAGTGGGGCGACCTTGAAGTTAAACCTCAGGGTCCAAGTCTTTGTACCTACGTATGAATTTCTTATATCATAATCTTTGTTGATTTATTGTTAAATGTAGAAAAATATATTGTTAATCTTCTCATAAGTTTGCATGTTAATAACTTAAGCTAAGAATTTGTAACTGTAGCGTTTATTTTGGTGGATCAACAAGTCAGATATGTTAAGTTGTTTCTGTTGTTATGTGAACTAACTTATGTATGATCAAGAGAGCACATTTGGCTGTTTAATTATGTTAGTTACAATTTAGTTTAAATTAGTTTTTTATTATTTCATTTTGTTGATGATGTAACATCTTGTATTCGGACCTATCGATCAGGTCGGGTATAGGGTGTTACAACGTCAATGGCCAAAGAAAGTAGCAGAGATTGGTGACAACATGATAGTATAGTGTAGCTAAGGGTTTTAAAAAAAGAAGAAGAAGAAGAAAGAAGAGAAAGGAAGAGAAGAGAGAAAGAAGCCAAGTAGAGAAAGTGCAGTAAGTAGGGAGGAGATTGATGGTGGTGCCAGTAGCTAGTGAGGGTATGTTGAAGATGATGATACATTATGTATGTTGGTTGATGAGATTGTCAGGAGGTGTGTATTGCCAAGAGTGAGAGATGGTTGAGTTGTTTCTTAATAGAATTTGTTGAATTTTTTAGATTCAGGATTGAATCGATAGAATGCGTCATTATTGGAAGGTTAAATTTGTTACTCGGCCAACAAAAAAAGCTCATGTCAGCTTTTCCTTTGGTAACTAACGAGAGAGTGGATAAATATTTAATTTAAAAAAGTCAAATAACTAAATCAAAAAAATTAATAGTTGAGTGATCAAATTAAAACAAAATATATAGTTGAGTAATTCTTCTTATACTTTACCCTTATGTTAAATTAAAATTCTGATATCAATCAAAGTTTAAGTCTTATGAAATTTTATACCAGCAATGTATATTGAACTTTAATAGAGAAATGTAAGTTCCCACCGTCCATCTTGTCTCTCACTGTGAACTGAAGTAGTGAAGCATGAAGAGCCTTTCCCATTATTGTATCAAATGCCTTATCTCTTTCTCTTTTTGACCTACCAATTTTGTAGTTTATTTGGTAACCAAAAGTATTTAAATAATTGTTCCCATTTCTATGTTATTTTGTGAAATTGTATGTAAGTATGTGCTCAACATCGTCTTAATTTATAATAATAATAATAAAAAGTAGTGCCACTTTCATCTAATCCATAATCAATTTAAATTAATTAGATTAAATCTCGCTGTCATCGAGAAAGAAATTTCTCAAATAAAGACAAAGAGTCTTTGGATTACGCAACCCCAATTAGTTGATAATCAATTCATTAATAAGCAGGACTTAATTGTATAGATTCCCAATATTTGAAGACAAAATTAAAAGTAAGATAAAGCGTATAAAACTTTTATTCTTAAGTTATAATTTTAATTAATACATCCGTATAATTATAATAAATATCAATATATTTTATAATTTAAATTATAATAAATTTAAACATAAGTGACATATAATTGAAATTTCAAAATTCTCAAAAATCCATCACATTAAACTATCTTTTAAATACTATTCTGGAATTGTTGAGACTTGTTCCATCTACCAACAATAAAATTTTGTATATGATAATCACCACCGAATTCCGAAGAATCAACCTTTTGTTTTTCAATTGTCGATATCTAATACTTAGATGTTGATAAGAATCAATCCTTTTCATTTTACAATTTAATTAATCACATAATTTGTTAAGACAGGTAGGTGTTAAACAATATTCTTTATTGAATTAATGTTTAATTCCTCATATCGTGACAAGATTTAATTAGTATAACAATTTTTTATTTGATTATTGATTATGGTTTGGTATCAATCTTTTCAATCATCAAAGCCTTGTGCCTTCTAGGATGTTTAACCAAGTACGAAATAGGAAAACGACTTAAGGCCTAATGACGGTAGGTAAGAGTATTAACACTAGACCTCTTAATTTTGGTTCAAATACAACATATAGGCCGAATATACTGAATTTTTTCTTAAATTTAAGTATTTATGCTTTTTTTATATATTTATTGAGATATATTGTTTTTTAGGGAGAAATAAAAATACGTTTTACAGTGTGCATTTTTAATTTGTTGAAAATTATTTTTTTTCTTATGGTTGGAAATTAAAAGTTTATAGATTTGTTTTTGTATGAATTTGAGATAAACATTGTTATAGTTTTAAGGTATGTTTAAATTTACGGTGATGTCGTGGAGCTTGGTGACTTAAAAATTTCATCTGTCATGTGAGTATGGAGTCATCACTTGAGAAGTCGGATCGCATTGCAGCTCAATGTCCCAATTGACAGTGATTATACGGTCTTAGGTTGAAATGTAACTAGGGCTTCAAATTTACAAAAGTTATGCTATAAAGGGATGGTGCATAAACGGGGCCCGAATTGAGCTACAACACGTTTCACCTCATCAGAGGAGGATGCTTTGCAAAACCCATACAGAAGTCAAAGACGAGAAATACAAGGGCCTTTCAGTATAATCAAGTAATTCGTTTTATCCATCTCCACTAAAGGTGGTAAGCCCGTTACTATAACCCATGACAAAGTTGGGGGTAATAAGATTTCCAGTGGGGATGAGTTATTGTGCGGTGTAGAAAAGATGAAACGTGAAACAACCGCTGTTGTCCCAATTCATGTTTCATCTTTTTCTGCACCACACAATAACTTGTCTTCGTCAAAAATCTTGTTGCTCCCAACTCTGTTACAAGTTATAATAACATGGTCACCGCTTTCGATAAAGATAGACAAAACGAATTACTTGATTATACTGGAAGGCCCCCGTGTTTTTCGTCTTTGACTTCTGTATGAGTTTTATAAAGCATCCTCCTCTGATAGGGTGAAATTCGTTGTTATGCCCACATAACCACTATCAACTAGGGCCTAGTTATGCTCCATCCCTTGACAGCATAACCTTTGTAAACTTGAAGCCCTAGTTACACTTCAACCCAAGACCGTATAATCATAACCAACTTGGACCTTGAATTACAATGTGATCTCGGCTTCTCAAGTGATGGCTTCATCCTCACACGGCAGGTAAAATTTATAGGTCATCGAGCTCCACGGCATCATCGTGAACCCAAACACAATTTAAAACTATGACTATGTCTTCCTTAAAGAAAAAGAGAAATAAATCTTTAAACCCGAAAATTTCAACACGTAAGAAAAAGAAAAAAAACAATTTAAAGGAAACGGTGGGCGAGAGAGATAATGGAGTAAGGGGATGGAAATGCCCATTTATAAAGGCGGTGGGGTGGGGGTAAAAAATAATATTTTCAATTTTATCTCGGGAATCCATTGTTGTAGTGTATGAAAATTATCCTAGGAATCTGGGGTTACAGTGGGTTAAGAGGCAAAAAGTTACGCTTAGGATTGGGGTTGAAAAGACCAGAGTGAAAACGCTCATTGCAAGACGCGTTTTCCACTGACATATCAAACATGTGTAATGAAAACACGCCCTGTAGTGAAAGCGCTTCCTACAAGACGCATTTTTATTTATCTCTCTAAAACAACATATCTCGATAAATATAAAAAAAAAACATAAATCCTTAAATTTCTTAAAAATGGAGCATATTTTTAATTTCGCCCAACATATACATTTACTTACGCTATTAATGTTTCTTTTTTTAAAAAAAAAATACCAAAAATTATATGTATATAACCGACAAATGTAAATGGAAACATGACATGATCGGTAGTGCTCAAATGTTTGGTAGACATGACAGTTATATGTTTGTGCCATTCTTTTCATGACTTTGAAAAAAACATATTCAGATTATTACACATTGAGTTTTGTTTTCATTTTTATTAATTACTTTTGGGGGTATTTATTGCTTAATCAATTATTGATTGAAACCCAGTAGTTAGGTTGTGATTTTCAGTGGCAATTCTTCTATCCATTGAAGTTGGTGTTGGCTGACTATTATCTCAAAAAAAAAAAAAAAAAGAAGTCCTGAAGAATGTAAAACCGGCTGCTTATATTTATGTTTCAAAAGAGTCTGAAAAAAGTTAAGAACTAGATTAAATATTATTTACAATCTTATGAATGAAACTCAAGACATGCTGTAATATTCCTTTTGCCATACATACATAATTTAATTAAAACTACTTTAATTTAAACCTTGTTGAAGGGTCATCATTTATTTATTTCTTTTCGACTAAACCAATTTGATATCTCTGAGATGTTAAAGTCAAATTTTACTTAAAAAATTTTGTATGCATACTTTATATAAATAGAGCATAAAATATGTAGTTTACATTAAACATACAAATTATAAAAATGTGTAAAATTAGTTATCCAAGTGAGTCTTTCTCTAATTAAAATTGTTTGTGATAACTATGTTAAAGTTTTATATTAATTGATTATTACTTTTGATTAGATATTGATTAGAATTAGAGGAAAATAAACCTATATATATATATTACACTCTGCTAGGACGCCTTGAGCAGTATGTGTGAACCTTCTTAGAGGAGCTTCTCATAGGAATCCTTCAACTTGCGACTTGTTGACTCAACTATCACATCCTATTTGTAATTACCTAAAGCACATCATAGTGCCACTCTACCTAATCCCATGGCATCTGATTATTTGGTCATTTGCTCCTAACTCGCCAATAATGACTTGGCACGTGACACCTTGAGAGGGGAGGTGAAAGGTCTATAAGGATTGAGGCCTTAAACCTCTATCTTCTCTCTTATTATCTCACTCTAAGCGTCATCTCCTCCCTATCTCTTAGTTTAACTAACTTATTAGACGAGTCTCTATCCTATTTCAAGTAAGGTCAATTTTTCATCTCCACCATTAACTTATTTTTATATTAAAAAATTTACATCTAGTTGAACATGTAAATGAGATGAATTTACATAAAAAGTAAAAAAAGAAAAAAGAATGAATTGATAAGATAATATTTGGGAGACAAATCTGATAGTTGTAGTACGTCAAAAACTAAGAAATAGTGAGTTTACATAAATATCAAATTCAACTAGCTTTTACTATTTATGTTACTAAAATAATGAATATTTATGTTGGTGCGTGTGATTAGGTTGTCCCAAAGTGTAACAAGGAGTAGAATGGAATTTCATTTTTAAAATCTTTAAAGGAAAAAGTGAATAAGTTAGATAAATTGTCATGATCTGCTTTCAACATCACTTTCTCTCTGCCGACGTTGTCTGTAATTTTCCATTGACACGTGTGCCCAAACCTATTTCCTTTTTCATATAACACCAACACTAACAACGTTTGGACGTTTTTAATTGAAAACAAAAAATAACATTTCTTTTTTAGTATACCATTAAAAAGCTAAACATAATTTCAAAATGTTTATTAACGAAGTTGTATACATTTAAAAGATAACGACATATATATCTAAAACGCAAGAGTTCGAAGGAGTTTTATATAATTTGGGTGAAAAAAATATGTAATAAATATATTTATATTAATTTTTAATAAATATCTTTATTAAATAAATTTTTTATTCGTATTATGGGTATGTTAGGAATTTAATATATGTTTAAATAATTATAATTAGAATAAAATTAATACAAATTATAATCAAATTAAAATATGAAATATATTAAGATCCATAAATAGTGTGACCTAAATTTAGGATAAATTTCAAAAAATAAAAAATAAATATAACAGTTACGAATGATAAAATTTAAAATCTAAATATTTAATATGAACATTATAGTATCATCTACGTATTTTTATTTAATTCGCAGCTAACTTGCTCGTATATATTTTTATGTTGGTACGGTCCTTCGAGCGAGCCATTAAAAGTCAATTTCACTTTGTTTTTCTGCCAAAAAGTTAATTTCACTTTCTTACGACCATTTTTCTTGCTCTACCCATCATATTTCCATTTGCAATTAAAACAAAAAACAAAAAACCCCCCATCATGTTTTTATCTGGGTAATGATTATTACACAACTAACTAATCATTACCTAAGGGGTAGATATGATCCAGCCGTTGTCTTGTTGATGGAAACGAAATATAGGCAGTGAAAGTTGTTCTAAAGGGACTTGGTATGTTGAGCCAGAGGGCTTGAGTGGTGGTCTATGTTTATGGTGGAAGGAAGATTTTCAAGTCCGTATTGTTGATGAATGTAAAAATTTTATTGATTCAAAAATTGTAAATAAAACTGGAGAGGTGGTGAGATTGGTATGAGGGCAGATAAAAGTATATCAACAACAGTATAAGGGGAGCTTGGATGTGTATTGGGGATTTTAACGACATTACTTGCCAAGAGGAAAAAGAAAAAAGGGGGGGGGGGCTGATTAAGAAGAGGAAGATTAATTGTTTTAGGGAAATGATCTCCTGGCGCAATTTAATGAAATTAGTTTTAAAGTTAAAAGTGTTGGTTTGATTAATCAATCCGAAATTGTTAAGAGGGGCTAATTGATTTTTAAAAAGTTGTGGAAGCTTGAAAGAAAAAAAAATAGCATAATTGAACATAACGATTTAGAGTGGTTCGACCCCAATTGCCTACCCTACTACTTTAGCTTTACACTACTAAGGATTTTCTCAAATTTACTAGTTTGATTAACCTTTGAGGACAATGTTTAACCTTACAACACTCTTAAGGTTTTTACCCAAACTTTAAGATATAACCATCTCAAAGAGTGAAACAAGTAAACAAACTAAAAATTAATCCTTACAAAATTGGATTATTTGCCAATTGAGCACAAATGAAACAATAAAACACTTGAGCTGAATGAATAATAATGAAATTAAGTTCACAAGGGTGTACAAGAAAAGTATGAAAATTTAAGCAAAAAGGTTGTTCGATTAAAATTTGAGCTTGGATTATCTCTCTTGTTTTTGTAGACTCTTTAGAAGCTAATATTTATACCCTTTAAATGATTTCCAAACTTTGTAGTTGTTGAAATATTGAATAGAATCGTTGGGGATGAAAATACTAGTGCATTAATGTCACTTGCAACAACAGGGATCAATACTTTTTCTACAAGTAACGATACTATTAGCATTTAATGCCCAATTTAGTGACTATTGGAGCCATCAATATTAATACCAAGGGAATTTTATCGATGCTAAATAAAAGGTAACAATACCGTATCGATACTTACTAAAACTTTGTAATTCAAAATGCCAATTTTGTATCGATACTGAAAAAGGTATCGATAAAAGTGTACCACTATTGATACTTGAAAAAATTTATTGGTACCAAGCAAAAGGTATCGATACCGTATCGATACTTGATAAATGCTTTGAAAAACAGAATGTCATTTTCGTATCGATACTAAAAAAGATATCGATAAAATTGTGAATCTATCGATACTCAACTAAATTTATCGATACTTGACAAAAAGTACCGATACCAAATCAATACTTTTTTGCTCGGAGAATTTTTAACTTGTTTGAAAGTTTGTTTAACTAGCTTGGCCTTAAAATATTTTCTAAGTATAAGTTCAACAAATTTTCTTTCTAGATATCATTTGAAATAGAATTTTTGTTAAGTTTTATTTAAAATGATTTTTATTCAAAAACATCATATTTGTTATATGAAAATAATTTGTCAAATAAAGCTTGGTTCAACAATCTCCCCCTTTTTGATATAACAAAACAATTGTCAAATTTGTTTCTAAATAAATTGCTCTCTCTTTCTAAAAAATCATTTTCAATTTAATGCTTAGAAAAATTTGTCGTTCATTTTCAAATTTGGCATTCATTTTCAAATTGGTCATTCATTTTTAGTTAAAGATTTTTAGAAAAATTGGTCACTAAATTTTTAAATTTGGCGCAATATCAAATAATTAATACGATTAAAGTTTCTACTCATACTACTTTTCTTGAGGAAAGCTACATGGATAACTTTAAGCCTTGAAGTAAAGTGGTACGCGAGGAACTTTTGGGATTTGTAAAATAATCACTAAGTTCAATTCTTGAGAAAATTGTGGAAAGACCTGCAAATGATCAACAACATAAGGGAATCTATCGTAGTGAGAGTTTTTAAGAAACCAGACTTCTTCATCTATGATGACAGTATTTATAATACATAATCCAATCATGAGAATGATGATCCACTCACTTATGAGGAGGCTATGCAAGATGTTGGTTCCAAGCTTTGAAAGCAGGCCATGATACAGAGATGGATTCGACGAAATCCAATATGATATGGGAACTTGTAGACTTACCGGTTGGGATTAAACCCATAGGGTGTAAGTGAATCTCCAAGAAGAATTAAAATGCTGAAGGGAAAGTAGAAACATATAAAGTTAGACTTGTAGGGAAATGCTACACACAGAAAGAAGACATCGATTACAATGAGACCTTCTCTCTGATAGCCATGCTCAAGTTTATCCGCATACTCTTATCCATTATCGTTACTCTCTATTACAAGATCTGGCAAATAGATGTCAAGACAACATTCTTGAATGACTATCTTGATAAGACCATTTACATGTCTCAACCCACCGGTTATGTTGTCAAAGGAAATGAGCAAAAATTTTGTAAACTGCTAAAATCCATTTATGGACTTAAGTAGTTGTCTACTCATATGGAATAAAATATTTGATCAAATGATCAAGACTTTTGGATTTGAGAAAAATGCTGATGAACCTTGTGTTTATAAGCGTATAAAGGACAAAAAGGTGGTATTCCCCATTTTATATGTCGATAACATTCTACTTATTGAAAACGATGTAGGAGAATTTGCATCAGTTAAACTGTGGTTATCTCAACGGTTTAGCATGAAAAACTTAGGTGAAGCTATTTATATTCTTAGAATTTGAATCCTTAGGAATCAAAAGAATAAAATAGTAGCTCTATCACAACCTTCATACATCAATAAGGTACTGGAACAATTTCTAATAACCGATATAAATCTAGGCACTTAACCAACTGCATCAAATTTTCATTTTTCTCTTGATGACTACCTTAAGACAACAGAAGAAAAAGAGCATATAAGTAAATTCCCATATGTTTCATCAATTGGGAGCCGTATGTATGCGATGCTTTGCACACATTCAAATATTTGTTTCATAGTGGGAATGGTTAGTTGATATGAAGCAAATCCTGGTCTTAGGCATTGGCAAACTATAAAACATATATTAAGGTATCTTAAAAGAACCAGAAATTATGTGCTTGTGTATTCTAAGGAGAACCTTACTCTTATTGGATACACAGACTCAGACTTCAAAACCTGTAAAGCTTCGAGGAAATTGACATCGAGATGTGTATTCATCCTAAGCAATGAAGCCATTGTATGGAGAAGTGTAAAACAAACTTGCACTGTTAATTCTAATATGGAGGGCAAGTTTGTGGTTGCTTCTGAGGCAACGAAAGAAGTGATTTGGCTTTTAAAGTTCTTAACTTATCTTGAAGTCATTCCTGGTATGGAAAAAGCTATAACACTGTATTGTGATAACAATGTTGCAATAGCAAATACTAAGGAAATGAGAAGTCACAAGAGGACTAAACACATTGACTGAAAGTATCACTTGATACGAGAGGTAGTAGCTGAAGGAATTGTAGATCTGGTGAAAGTTGCTTCTGAAAATAACCTTATAGATTTGTTTACCAAAACTCTTGTAACTAGAAGTTTTAACAAACACGTCGAGGATATGGGAACGCGAAACATGATACATTTACTTCACTAAGGCAAGTAGGAGATTGTTGGGAAATGTGCCCATATTATAGTAAACATGTAACTGTTTTCTATTTATTTGAACAATAAATAAATAAATAAAGCTAATTTCACATTTCACTATTATGTCTTTTGTGTTTTTGTCTTTCATGTTTTGCATGCATAATGAAATTGTGATAAGAAAATATTAGGTCATTGATTTTCTAAGTTCGAACTAATGATAAATGACACTGTAAGAACGTTTTCAATGTGAGAAAGACAACTTACTTCAGTGTATAATCTAAATGAGTTTGTGATCCCGTAAAAGAATCAAAGTGAGCATTTGATTCAAATACTTAGAAGGATTATTATGTCGTATACAATTCCAATTGGGAAGATGACTAGTCTTAGCCATCGGAGCAGTTGACTTCAAGGGTAGAGACATAGATGTATTTATTGAAAGAATGACATATGGATTGGAACCAAAATGAATTAATTTTGAATTCATTTGTGAATTAATTCACTTATGACGCTCATGGTGTGATTTACATAAATCTTGAGTTAGTCATTGACCATGCATATGTAACTCATGTGTTTTGATATAAGTGGAGCTTATGCTCTAAAGATGATCGAGCCAATAGCCGGTAAGTGGAGGCTTATGCGTATGTAACTCATGTCTTTACTAGCAACAATGGAATTTTAGCTTGATTAGAGATTTAACGATATCTTCTCATTGACATTGTGTGGATTGATAAATATGGAACGTGGTCACAGGTTGCTTGTTCTCGAACAAGCAATTTATCATAATCATTTATTGATAGTGATCATATTAATCATTAAGAAGACACAATGTTAACAATGAGATAAAATAAGATTGTATTAAGTGAACGAATTTAACTCAAATGAATCAAGGATATCATATAAGGGTAACACACATATGACGAGGTCATTGAACAAAATAGTTAGATGAATTGCTTTCGTAAAGAGAACACAAAAATGAGTTTTCAATCATGGTACTTCTTGTAGATTGACTCCATGATTAAGTAAATTGCTAATTATCGAAATGATGCTTTTAGACATAATTGTAATTACTCAAGCCTAATTATAGATGTCCGACTTATCCCTCCACTAGCTCAACAAAAGCTTGATCGGACTATATTTGAATCAAAAGAAAATTCTACGACTTTGGAAATAATTTAATTGAGTTGATTTATTCGATGTGGAATTAAATTAGGTGATTGTGAGAATTGTTCAACTAGAAATTTTGATTAAAGAATTTTCTTAAAAAGTTAAATTAGAAAATCTAAGTGATTTTCGGAAAAATTAATTTTGATCAAGTAAAATTTAAAAAATCAAATTAGTTAAAATTAATATGATATTTTTGAAAATTAATTTTCAAATCAGACAATTGGCCCAATAGGTAATTGAACTTGAAAATTGGACTTGAGATAAAAAATTGAGCCCGATAGCCTAAAATTGAGATCCAAAAACTTGTCAAATCTAGCCTGGTATGTGAAACCGGGTTGACAGCCAGTTGGTGGCTAGATCAGACCAATCAAGTCGTCACTAGGCCTCGACCGAATTGGCAACAGTAAATCGGCTCGAAGTGTCGTGAGGGTGTTGCACTTGCGATGGCACAACCGGAAACAACGGTGCCGGCAGGTGGTCCTTCAACGGTTGAACAGTGGAGGAATCACACTCCTATTTTGACTCTATCGGATAATTTGATTTCAAATTAATTGTAACAGTCCGATTTAGACCCTAGTCAGAATAGTGGTTTTGGGACCACAAGTCCGAGTCAAAAAAATATTTTAATATTATTTTCTATGTTTTTATTATGTGAATTGACATGTGTGAAATTTTCGTGATTAAATTTGATCGTTTGTGTGCTTAATTTGTGAAAAGGATTAAATTGCATAAAAGGTAAAAGTGACATTCAATATGTTAATGTGTTTAAATGAGTTGGCTTTTGAATGTGATGGTTTTAAATGGTAATTAGACCATTTTGATTGATAATGGACATTAATGGCCTTAATATATATATGTTTTATTTGTTAATTAAAAAGGTTAATATGGTAAATGATTAATAATGTTCATTAAATTAAAAGAAATCATAAAATATGGCCATTATGTTCATCCATTTTGCCGAAATTGAAGAAAGAAAACCTAAGGTTCTTGCATTTTGATATTCAGCTACTTTCAAGCTTGATTAAAGGTTCGTTTTTGTTCGGTTTTTGATATTTTTTATGTTTTTAAGATCGTTGCTTTGAATACTAGCTAGCCCATGCTTGAATTTTTGAATTTGATGATGTATTCATGAATTGTCATTGATGATAGTTTGTGGTTTTTGTTTTTTGATGATGGAAAATAAAAGATATGTGATAGATTAATATGTTTTATCTTTGGATTTTTGATGAATTTGAGTAATTTGGGCTAAATTATGAAAATAAAAAATTTAGGAGCTAAAATGTGAAATAAATGAAATGTGTTGACTTGTATGAACTTAGTGAATATTCGGTCAAGCTATTGTAATGAAATTATGTTTATTTTGTATTTTGTGAAATAAGGATTAATTTGTGAAGTGTCAGGGGCAAAGGTGTAATTTGCACATTTATGTGTTTTTGGATGAATTTGATTGAAAATGTGATTAAATAAGTTTAATTTATACTAATTTAGATCAAGAAAAGAGGAAATCGGATTTGGATCGGGAAAATCTAAAGTTGTTGAATCGTCATTCCAGTTTGTCCGTCTTCGTCCAAAGTAAGTTCATAAGTAAATAAATATCGTTAAATTCGATTAAATATATTTTATTTGTACCGAATTGAATTATTACTTATATATATGTGGATGCCAAATTGGTAAAAGTGTGGAAGAATTGTCTACAAGCTTGAATCGATCGAGTTACGACATTCGAAAGCCTCGTATGAACCTTAGGAATAATTAGGATAAATATGTCATGACATAGGATTCCGATATGTGTTTTCGTGTAAGACCACGTCTGGGACGTTAGCATCAACTTATGTTTACGTGTAAGACCATGTCTGGGACATTGGCATCGTATTTGATTGGTGTAAGACCCTGTCTGGGACAGTGGCATCGATATGTGATTACATGTAAGACCACGTCTGGGACGTTGGCATTGTACGAACCTTCCGACTATCCGAGTATCCTTATTGATTCTGAATTGTTCAACGGGCATTATCGAGTTAAGATCGAATGTGAAAATGAACTAAAAGGTTCAGGTACGTGCTATGTTATATGAATATGAAAGTAAGGTAATTATATGTTTGAGATGAATATATGAATTAGACATGGTAAAAGAGAAATTTATATGTGCTTATGAGTATATTGCATCGGCTATTGATGTTATAATGCAATTGTATATGTGATAATATTTGAGTTTGCAAGCATAATAAATGTACATTTGGTTAAGGTTTGTTTGATTTGGCTAGTTGATTTAATGCGAAGGTTTATTTTATCATTATTTGCTTATGACTTACTAAGCTATGGAAGCTTACTTTGTGTGTGTGTTTGTTCATTGTTTTATAGATTATCAAAGCTACGGGAAGTTCGGGGATCGTCGAGGATCATCACCACACTATCGAATTTATATTTTGGTACCTTTTTAAAATATAGATATTGAAGTATGGCATGTATAGGCTAGAGAACTTTGATTATGTTTTGAAATGTGTAAATATAGCCATGTGATATGGCTTTAATGAATATGAATATGGAGTGAGTTTAGTCCATGCTTTATGATGCAAAAGTTGATATGTTTTGATGTGCTCATGAATGGCCAAATGAAATGGTCAATATTGGTAAGTTTCATGATTGATTTAGGAAATTGATATGATGAGAAATTATATGAATTGATATGGATTAAAATGATGTATGGATTACATGTTTTTGATGTGATGTTGGTACTTTGAATTGGTATGTTTGAGTTGGATTTGTATATGGAAATGAATGATGTTGTTAAGGGTCAAATTGTGCATGATTTGGTATGTTTTTGGCTGCTTTTGAGACATGAATTGATGCTTGTAGGTTGACCTAAATTTTGGGTGGCAAATTGGCCTTGCAAATGGCCTATATTTGCCCACAGGTTGAGCACATGGGCGTGTGTCTCGACCGTGTCTCTCAAGGTTGCATTTCGAAGCAAGTCAGGAAGCCACACGGGCTGGACACACGGGCGTGTCTTGTGGCCATGTGGACAAGTCAGTATGTATGCCCTGTTTTGCCACGGCTTAGACATACGGGCGTGTCTAATGCCGTGTGGGGCACACAGCCTGCCCACACGGGCGTGTGACCTCTGTAACTTCGAAAAATGTTTAATTTTTGGAAAAATTTGTATGTGCTCGATTTAGTCCCAACTCCTTTCCAATGCATGTTTAAGGTTTCGTAAACCTTCTAAAGGGACTCTATGTGTATATTTTGCTATGAAATGTTTGTGTTATGATCCGATATGTCCGGTAACGCCTCTTAACCTTAGTCCGGTGACGGATAGGAGTTAGGGGTGTTACATTAATTATTTCAAAAATAATATTAATTTAACATATTTAAAATTAAATTAAATTTAATACTTATCATGATAGTATTTTATTAATTTAATTTTAAAGTGATTATCTTAGTATTAAATTTAATTTAATATTTATCTTGCAGATAAGTGTTCTATTAATTTAATAGATTTAATATTAAATTTAATCTAATATTTATCTTGATAAGTATTATATTAATTTAATATTAAAGTGATTAAGTTTAATCATAGTTGAACTCTCTAAACTCTCCCTATATAAAGTGAGCCATGAATCATTATTTTTCACACACTTGAATTCAAGAGAAAGTTGTAGAGAGAAACTTCTCTAAAGAAATTATCTCAGAAAATTTCTAAAAATATTTTTTATTTAAAATTTGATCCAAAAATTTAGAGAAATTGTAAAATTATCCCATTGCTAATTTTGTGGAAAATTTTTTTATTCGAAACGAGCTCACATTCAGCAAACGTGAGCTTGAGGATAGCGGAGAAGACTATTTGGTCGAAGCATTCATTCTAGACCAATAAAATATGTGCAATTTTGATTAAGGTTTTATTACACATGGAGTCTAGATTTACAAGAATCCTTAGACATACCTTGGTGTTCCTAAGTTGTGGGGTAAAAGAATGATGAATGCTTTGAGTTACATCAAGGAAAGATTGTTGGCAAAGTTGAAATGTTGGAAGAAGTAGATTCTATCAATCTAGTAGAGGTCCTGATCAAATTTGTGGCATGTGCAATTCCAACCTACTTAATGGCATGTTTTAAGTTTCTGAAGTATTTTTGTAGGGAAATAAATTAGGCCGTTGCTAATTTTTGGTGGGGCAGATTCACAATGAAAGGAAAATTCATTGGAAGTCTTAGGAGGAATGGGGATCAAGGAATTTGAAGCTTTTAACCTGGGGCAATGTTGGCTAAACAAAGCTGGAGGATGATTGCTAAACCAAGATCTTTATGGGTTAAGGTCTTGAAAGGTTTATACTTTCCCCACAAATCTATCATGGAGGCGGAGAAAGGATCTAGAGCATCTTGGATATGAAGGAGCTTGGTGGAAGGTTCATGAGTTCTCAAAGAGCCAATGTTTATGATAGGTGATGAATGGAGAAACTATTGAAATTTGGAAAGATAGATGGGTTAGAGGAATAAGGTGTGATAGATTCCATCATCCGGGCATTCTAAAGGAAGATTTAGCAAGCAAAGTGGCTGAGATTATCTACAAAGAGGAGGGCACTTGGAACTTGTCATCTATTGAACATTGGCTTTTAGGAGAGGAGAATGAAGTAATTCTTAATCTTCCTAAAGGATCCAAATGGGATAGATAGACTGATATGGCCACATAATGCTTCAAGTTGCTACTCTATCAAATCTGGTTACAAGATAATCAAGAAGGAAGCTGAGGGAAACAACACTTTGAGGCCTTCATCATCATATGTTATTAATAAGTCTATTTGGAACTTTATATGGAATCTGAAGGTGCTTAGTAAGATAAAAGTCTTTCTCTGAAGAGTCTGTACTGATGCTATTCCTAGTAGTTTCAATTTGTGGAAGAGAGTTAAATTTAGATCCCTTTTTTGTAGTATATGTAAGGAAGAAATGGAAACTTTGGAGCACTTGTTTTTATTGGGTGAGGGGTGTATAGTTTGAGGCTTACAGTGGACTTAGAATTAACAAAGGAGATGTGGACAATGTTGTTTGCTGGTTTGCAGAAATAATGAAGTCCATTAGGGATAAAGAGTTGAGAATTAGAATAATCCTTACCTAGTGGATGATATGGAAGATGTGCTGTGAGGTGATGATGCAAGGGGCTAGAATAAATGCTAAGAGGACTATTTGCAAGAAAAAAGTGGCAGCTATGGAGATCCTAGAGATTGGGTATAATGGGATGTCTTCTAATCTGAATGAAAATCAAGGTAATGATGAGGTTAATTAGCAAAAACCAGAGCAAGGTTGGGTTAAGATAAATGTTGATGGTTCATTAGATCTGAAGACTAAACAAACTGGTATTGGAGTTATTGCAAGGGATTTTCATGGCAAGTTGGTTGACGGGCAAGGAAGAGTACGTTGCAATGTCACCTAATTAAGGTGAAAGTAGTTCCTATTTTGGTCCACTCTTAATATTTTTTTTGTTAATTTAGTCACAACTAAAAAGAAATTTGATTAAATTTGTCACTCCACCCTTAAAATAATAATGGAAGACTAATGTATTTTTTAGTGATCAAAATAATAACAATGTCTATTTAAAATGTTTAACAAGTAATTTATCCTAATTTTAAAATGACGAAAATGAGAACTACTCTAGTTTAAAACAACTAAAATATGAAATGCACATTAACCTTCTATTAAGAAATACACAATCAACATTCTATTACTACTTAATGAACCTCTATTTAGCACGACTGAGGAAGTAATTTAATCTAGCAAAACAGAAATGTGTTGGATGTAAAGGATATAACCAAATTCAGTAGACAACAAAATCCTGTAATTGGGGTCGAAGATCACTAACATTAAATTACATGTCCCGAATACCAACGGACTGAAGCAATTTCAATGGTGGAGGTGCGGTTACACATGGCAATAGATGCAGCGACGGAGCATGGTAGCAGACAATATTTGATTAAAACAAATCCTCATTATTAGCTGTAACGAGTAGTGACGGCGGTCCTAAGTCGTAACATTTACAGTACGCCAAAATCGCACATAGAAACACAGCTTTCCAAAATATCGTTTACAGCCCAGCTGTTGCTCTACCACAGTGAGTACATAGCTATGCCAAAATGTATTAGATTTGATTTAAAAACATAATATATTTAAATTATTATTAATAATTACAAACTTATTAAAATTAAATTAATATATAAAATAATTATAACATGAAAAAGATATAGCAATGAATTGCCAAAATTCATTTCTCATTCTTCAATTTTTTTAACATAAATGATTTATTTAGTCTTTCAATTTTATAATAAAGTCATTTTAATTTTCTATTTAATTTTTTACCTTTTTTAATCTATAAATTTATTTAGTTTGTCAAACCACTAAAAAATGAATGAAAAATTAATATTTGTTAATTTTATTGATGTTGCATACACGTAGGTTATAATGTAAATTTCATGTCTACAATTAATTAATTATTTAAAATTTAGAAAATTCAAAAAATTTTAATTAATTACTAATGTACAGGTTAATTGTTAAGATAATATGCATGTGAGTTACCATGTGTGTCGTCAGTAAAGTTAACAAATATTAAAATTTTCATTTATTTTGAGAAGAATTGATAAATAATATAAATTTTAAAAATTAAATTAGAAACTAAAATAAGTATTTTTATAAAATTGGAGGATAAAAAGGTTGAGTGCTTAAAACCATATCCATCAAATAGTGGTTTATATTTTTATTATATGTTTAAGAATAAAGAAGATAATGCCATTATGTAGGCTATGAATATATTAAATATAAACCTTAAATGAGAATTTAGGATATAAAATGATTTAGATTAATATGATTAAAAATAAAAGGTTTATAGATGGAAAGTCCTAAAATCTAGTATGAGTAGAGGGAATTTACTATATATATATATATGTGTGTATACGTACGTGTATATGTAACCAACACTGGCCTGTAATTAATGAACAAAAACAAAAAAACAGTGGCCTTTAATTTTTATTTGCAGAAAACTATTAATTATCTCAAAGCTGAATTGGTTTTGTTACTTTTGCTCTATTGCCCCAACGCCGCCACCACGGTCCCACTCCCTCCTCCCCCGCCATTGCCACCACTTCTTTCACTTCCTCAAAACACTGAAACCAATAACCAAAAAGACCCACAAATTTGGATCTTAACTTTAAATCTCAAACAACACTCTTTTGTTCATACTGTAGTCTGTACAAACCTTCGTTTCTGATTCTCAAGGTAAGTCAAGTTTATGAAATAATGCGAGTTCTAAAATGCTTCTTTCTTTTTTTAACTTTTCATTTGCTTGTTTGTTTGGTTTAAGCATAAAGGTTGATGGTGAAAGCACAGTTGTAGTGTGTAGTGAGTAAAAATGGAAAACTTATGTTTTTCCCTCCTCCCTTAGTTTTTGTTTCTTTCTGGTTTCTTTTAATTGCAAGACAAATAGATGTCAGGTTTTATGCAGACTAAAATGTTCCATTTGAGATGCTTTTTTTTTTTTTTTTGTCGGTGAGGTTTCAATTTCTTTTTTTGCTTAGCTTTTGATTCTAAGATCTTTTGCTTTTTGATTAGATCTTCTTTTTGCATTTCAACTGAAGCTATTGATGAACTTGGTTTTGCTCTGATTCGGAAACACTGGCAATCTTACTTGTTTCTATCTAAAACCATGGCGTTTATATTTATGTTGTACAACAATGAATGGATGTCACACGGTGCCTTTTTTTTTCCTTCTTCTTCTTCCCTTTTCAGTTCTAAATTGATGGCTTGTCTTTTTCTTTCACGTTATTTTCAGTCCCAAATTACCACAAATACCAAACTCCTGCTGCTTCTTCATTCTAGTAGTACAATCTGCTTTGTAATTTCTCAACCTTGGAAACTTTTTTTTACCCCCACATGATGCTCTGTTTGGTAGCTGAGAAAATGTAGTATAAAAGAGAAGAGCACCTTGATTTCTGACAGCTGTCTAATAATTTGATTTGGTCAAAGTAAATTCTAGTAAAAATATTAAACTCTCTTCTTAGGATTCTTGGTGACTATTAATAGTTTGGTGAATATCTACCAAAACATTATTCCATCATGCAATGTTAAAGAAATGCTACCTAACCTGATGATCCCCATTCTTAACTTTTGCTATTTCTCAGTGAATTACTAAGATTTGCATTATCTTTGGGAGGATTTATTTGAACTCTTGAGTGGTTCCGATACCAAATATGTAAGGCAGTTAGCTTCTGGTATCATAGAACATGTTTCTGTTTATAGTCTTTGAATACGGTTTAAGAAAATTGAACCTGGTTTGAAATTGTTTTCATTTCGATTAGAAAAAGAATGTCAGAAACTTATCTGAGAGTAATACGGCCTAAATAGGTTGGCTGCAGCGTGTATCCTTAGTCATATACTATGATTTTTGGATTGGAGTGAGGCTGTGATGTTCAGTTTCCTTTTCTTTTGCAGTATATATATTTTTCTTGACAAATTATTTGGTCTTCTTGACATAGGCTATAAAGGGGTTTCAAGTAATGGACCGCCGTTGGCCTTGGAAGAAAAAATCATCTGATAAAGCTGATAAAGATGCTGCTACTGCCGCCGCCGAAGCAGATGCTGCCGCTGCTGCTTTAGCTTCAGCTGCATCTCAAAATGATCTGGTAAATCTTGTTTATGTAACTAAACCACATTAGAAAATTGGTGTTTATTTTCTCAACATTCTACATTTCTATGCCCTAGCACATTATCTCATCTGGAGCAGAGATTTATTTCTGCTTATCATCTAAATTGTTGAGCTGTTTTATCAGATACTGATTTTGTGTTGAACAGAATACTTACAAAAAACCCAAGTATGTTCAAATTTCCATGGAATCATATTCACATCTCACTGGTTTGGAGAATCAAGTGAAAATATATGAGGAACAAGTCCAGACATTGGAGGATGAGATCAAGGACTTGAATGAAAAGCTCTCTGCAGCCAATTCAGAGATTAGTGGCAAGGAAGACCTGGTGAAACAGCACACTAAAGTTGCAGAAGAAGCAGTCTCGGGTTAGTCTATGCTCAAATGTTCAGAGTCTAATATAAGAGTAAAGTTCCTCTAGCTAAACTTGGTCCAATTTTTTCTCACTCTCTGCTGTTGAATTCGCTGTAGGTTGGGAAAAGGCTGAAGCAGAGGCCTTGGCCTTAAAAACTCATCTGGAATCTGTTACCCTTTTGAAGCTCACTGCTGAAGATAAGGCATCGCATTTGGATGGTGCTCTTAAAGAGTGCATGCGGCAAATCCGAAATCTGAAGGAAGAACATGAGCAGAAGTTGCAAGATTTGGCTGTTAGCAAAAACAAGCAATGTGAAAAGATTAAGCTTGAGCTTGAAGCAAAGATAGCTTATTTAGACCAAGAGCTCCGTAAGTCTGCGGCTGAAAATGATGCAATTTGTAGGTCTTTGCAAGAACGTTCTAACATGCTGGTCAAGATTACTGAAGAAAAATCTCAAGCTGAGACCCAGATTGAGTGTTTGAAGGGTAACATCGAATCATGTGAAAGGGAAATCAATTCACTGAGGTATGAGATTCATGTAGTTTCCAAAGAGCTTGAAATTCGTAATGAAGAGAGGAACATGAGCATGAGAACTGCAGAAGCAGCTAACAAGCAGCATATGGAGGGTGTAAAAAAGATAGCAAAGCTAGAAGCAGAGTGCCAAAGACTGCGTGGTCTTGTGAGGAAAAAGTTGCCTGGTCCCGCTGCACTTGCCCAAATGAAGCTAGAGGTTGAGAGTTTAGGCCGGGATTATGGAGATACTCGATTAAAAAGGTCTCCCGTCTGGCCTTCTACTCCACACACACCTGCTGTCACTGACTTTTCCCTTGACAATGCACAGAAATTCCATAAAGAGAATGAGTTTCTCACTGAACGATTATTAGCAATGGAAGAAGAAACAAAGATGCTGAAAGAAGCTTTGGCAAAGCGTAACAGTGAACTACTGGCTTCTAGGAATCTCTGTGCTAAGACATCTAGCAAGCTTCAAACTTTAGAAGCACAACTTGCCATCAGCAACCAACAAAGAAGCCCCTCAAAAGCTAGCAATTCACCAAGTGTGACTTCTGTGTCTGAAGATGGAATTGATGATGAAAAAAGTTGTGCCGACTCATGGGCAACTGGTATGACCTCCGAGCTCTCTCAATTCAGAAAGGAAAAGAGCATTGAAAAGTTGAATAAAACTGAAAATGTGAAGCACCTGGATCTTATGGACGACTTTCTTGAGATGGAGAAGTTGGCGTGTTCTTCAAATGATTCAACTGCAAATGGTGCAATCACTAATGCAGGTTGTACAAACAATAAATCACCCGAAGCTGTTAATGCTGATGCTTCAGGAGAGACTTCTTGCAAGGAACTCCAGTCTGGAAAGCAGCATGATCTATCCCCACCAGCAAATCATCGGTCTATAGTCCATCCTGAATCTGATGCAGACAAATTGCTTGTTATGAAGCTTCATTCAAAGCTTTCTATGGTGCTTGAATCAATGTCCAAGGATGCTGATTTGTACAAAATTCTGGATGACATCAAATGTGCTATCCAGGATGCACAGGACACTCTGAGCGATCACTCTGTCAATGGTGTCTCTGAGGAAGTGGATGGCTCTGAAGGCAAATGCAATGGGCAGGGTCATCTGGAAAATGGAAGCTTAACTGAAGGGAAGGACATTGCTGTGCCCCCAGGTGATAAGGTGACTACAGAGACTTTGCAAACTATAAGTCAAGAATTAGCTGCTGCGATTTCTCAGATTCACGACTTTGTAATGTCCCTGGGGAAAGAAGCAAGGGCAGTTGACAACATATCTTCTGATGCCTATGGATTAAGCCACAAAATTGATGATTTCTCTGTCACCTACAATAAAGTCTTATGCAGCAATGTGAACTTGGATGATTTTATTTTTGGTCTTTCTACTGTTTTAGCCAAAGCCAGTGAACTAAGATTCAATGTGCTTGGCTTCAAGAGTAACAAAGCGGAAATGAATGGACCTGATTGCATAGATAAGGTTGCTTTACCAGAGAATAAGGTAAATCAAAATGATTCATCAGGGGGAAGATATCAAAATGGCTGTGCCCATATTTCAAATCCAACTTCCAATCCTGAGGATGGGAACCTTGTCTCAGAATATGAATCAAAACAAATGAGCAACATCTCATCAGAAGAATTCGAGGAATTGAAGTTGGAGAAAGAAAACATGGCGATGGATCTTTCTCGATGTACTGAAAATCTGGAGATGACTAAGTCCCAATTACATGAAACTGAGCTGCTTCTAGCAGAAGCAAAATCTCAATTGGCTGCTGCTCAAAAATCAAACAGCTTGGCTGAGACTCAGCTCAAGTGCATGGTAGAGTCCTATAGGTCACTTGAAACACGTGCAGGGGAGTTAGAGACTGAGGTGACCCTTCTCAGCGCAAAAATCAACACTCTAGAAAATGAGCTTCAAGATGAAAAGAGAAGTCACCATGATGCTTTTGCCCGATGTAAAGAACCAGAAGAGCAATTGCAAAGGTAAGCATTGCACTCTTTAAATATGATTTAAAGTTACTACCAACTAATTGTTGTTTGATTCTATATGCCAGTGTATTTACATTTAACATAATTGTTTTCTGTCACTTGTAGGAACGAGAAATGTTCTGTTTGTTCGGCAGCGGATAATGACCTCAAGAACAATCAGGTGAGGCTATAATTCATCTTGTCTTTCTCAAAACTGGTCTTCCCAGACCTACTTTGAAATCTAATAATACTATTAACAAATACCAAATACTGCATTTTAGTGTCAGATATGATCATGACATGATCAGTTTGGTAAGTTAATTTGATACCGAACAATCTTTATTAGCAAGGTATTCTAGTTTTCAACCGTGGAAGTTCTTGTACAAGTAATTCTTCCTCTTAAGGTTATTTTCTTCCACAATTACTTGTCATGATTCGTTTTACCTGTAATATTTTGATGGGCTTTATCAAATATAAAACATCTAAGGTTGTTCCTGTTGATCACAGGAGAGAGAGTTAGCAGCTGCAGCCGAGAAACTAGCGGAATGTCAAGAGACCATATTCCTTCTTGGCAAGCAATTGAAAGCTCTCCGCCCTCAGACCGACAAGATAGGATCACCCTACAATGAGAGGAGCCAAAAGGGTGAAGGTTTCTGCGAGGATGAACCCAGTACCAGCGGCATGAACTTGCAAGACCTGGATCAGGCAGATATAGACACGGCTGCTTCAGGCAACGGAAGCCGAACTGGTGCGGAATCCCCCATGGAGTCATTTAACACACCATGCAGTCCTCCTAATACTGAAGGAAACGTTTTGAGATCAACAGTCAGTTCAAAACACAGGTCAACGATGTCAAGCTCTTCATCTACCACTTGCTGCCACAACCCCAGAGAAACATTCAAGAGGCTTTAGCAGATTCTTTTCCTCCAAAGGAAAGAATGGTGTTTAAGGTTGCATCTCTCATGGAGCACAAAACTCCATCATTGAGAAGGTCTCTTAATAAGAATTCCAAGAACCCAAACTTAGAATTTTGTAACTAATGACTGTATATTGCATCCTTGTATCTGTTCTCTTCTTTTCCCTTGTGTAATTTGCCTACGTGAATGTGACATAGTTTTAAGCTGTTGAATATATGATTGTATGTGGCAGTTCTGTTAATTTGAATCAACCAAAGGGAGGTCTGGGAATAGTGTGTAAGGCCCAATTTATGCTCGGGGCCCATTAGCAAATAAACCTAAAAAAATAAATTAAACAGTCCAGTTTTTATTACAAACCTAATAAGAAATTGGCCCAAAATTACATCTAATCCAACTCAAACACTAACCCTAGGCTCAAATGGTCCAAAACCTAAACCAAAACAGGAAAAAAAAAAAAAAAGATAACCCTGGCTAGGGTGCGCCGGATGCCTCCAACGCCGCTCCTCCACGCTGCACGCCACGTCAGCTCCTCCATACATCACCTCGCGCCTCAACGTCACTCTGTACCTGCAAGAAAGGACAAACAGACAGCAAGCAAAGCAATAACAGAGAAAAAAAACTTTGTATTTTTCATTTTTTTTGGATTTTGGCTATAAAAGCCATGAAATTACTCACGAAATATCAATACAAAAAAAAAAAAAAAAAACAACAGAGGAGTTTAGCCAAGGTTTTTTCTTCTTTCTTTTTTTTTTTCCTTTCCTTTTTTTTTGAAATTGTTTATATACATACAAAGAGTTTTTTTTTTTTTTTTTTTTTTTTTTTACAAGGGGCTGAAAGAATTTTTTTTTGTTGAAATGTTGATATTTATAGAGGGACCATACGACGTCGTTTTGGGCCCTGGTTTCAGGCGCCAAAATGACGTCATTTTAGCCTCAACCCGCGCGACCTGACCCGCCAACTGCAGGATCCACGTGTTTTTTTAGACCAGATGGTCTATTTGCGCTTTTGGTTCCTGCCACATTTTCTATCTTTTTAATATGGTTTATTTTTATCTTCAATTTTTACCCTATAATTTTTCTTCTGTTTTAATTCGGTCCCGCGCAAAGTGACGCATTTTGGAGGGCGGGGATATTTTCCCTTTTAGCCCCTCCTTGTTATCCGCGTGTTCGGATTAGTCCCCCCTTTTCCTTTTATTTCTAATTTGCCCCAAATTCCTGTTTTAAAGTTCAATTTAGTCCCTCTTATTATTTTTTCTATTTTGCTATTAAATTAATTAATTATAATTATTATTATTATTATTATCATTATTGTTATTATTATTATTATTATTATTATTATTATTATTATTACTATTACTATTACTTTTATTGTTACTAGTATTATTATTTTTATTTTTATTACTATTATTTTTAATATTATTATTACTATTATTATATTTATTTTTATTATTACTTTCCTTACTATTAACATGTTATTATTATTACTATTATTATTAATTTTATTATTAACATATTATTATTATTAATATATTTACTTAACTTTGTTATTATTACTATTATTTTCATAATATTTATTTGCTTAATATTTTTAAATACACTTATTCATTTTTGTCCATCATTAAGGTCATTTTCAAGCATTTTGCATTGAAATAATGATTAATGGACTAATAATACTTTCACAAAAAGAGTTTTGCATATTGCTCTAGAAACTTCTAAATAGTAACCTGAAACAGGACTATTATTTAGAACTCACCAAGCCTAAGGGTTGGAAATATTTGAGAAAGAAACTCTAAATAGTGACTGTTTCTTCGGATTTGCTGTAAAAAAATCGGTTGAACAAGAAGACAGGATATTACATCAGTGACACAACCTTGAAGAACAACGAGCAATGATAACCCAGACATTAAAAAAGGGATCATTCTCATGACATTCTGTATTCATGCAAATATCATCCATAACACATCTAGTTAGGAGCATTCGATTCATTCTGATCATTGCATCCTAATCATTATGCATAGGCATAGGTCCATAAAATCGACTTTACAGGTTATGTCCCCCAGAGGACGATGTAGCAAGATCGATGAACCCACAAGTCCTATACCTCTGAAGTTGCAGTAGGTCGGATTAAATCTACAATGGCGAATCTTATCTCCCTGAAGTTGCAGTGGAACAGGTTGAAGCCATTACCCTCATCTCCTTGAAGTTGCAGTGGAGCAAGTTGAAGATAGTGAATCTTATTCCCTAAAGTTGCGGTGGAACAAATTAAAGCTATGAGTTACAAGTCCTATACCTCTGAAGTTGCAGTAGGTCGGATCAAATTTACCATGATGAATCTTATCTCCCTGAAGTTATAGTGGAACAGATTGAAGCTATTAGCTTTATCTCCCTGAAGTTGCAGTGGAGCAGACTGAAGATAGCGAATCTTATTTCCCTGAAGATGCAGTGGAACAAATTGAAGCTACAAATTATGGTGGAGCTTATCTTCCTGAAGTTACAGTGGAGCAGGTTGAAGTTACAAGTCTTATCTCCATGAAGTTGCAGTGGAGCAAACTGAAGATAGCGAATCTTATTTTCCTGAAGTTGCAGTGGAACAGATTAAAGCTAAAAGTCACAAATCCTATACTTCTGAAGTTGCAGTAGGTTGGATCAAGTCTACCAAAACCAAACCTTATCTCCCTGAAGTTGCAGTGGAACAGGTTGAAATCACCAATTCTTATCTCCTTGAAGTTCCAGCGGAGTAGATCGAAGCTACAAATTCCTTATCCCTGAAATTACATTGGAGCATATCAAAGCACCAATTCCAATACCCCTGAAGATGTAGTGGGAATGAAAGAGGCTACTTGAAAGGAAGAAGCACCAAAAAGTTAAGATTCGACGAGACCAGGCAAAATTGGCCCTTTTAAAGTCTTTGCTTTATTCTCGTTACACGAAAATGAGCAAAGAGGGGTAGCTGTAAGGCCCAATTTATGCCCGGGGCCCATTAGCAAATAAACCCAAAAAAATAAATTAAACAGTCTAGCTTTATTACAAACCCAATAAGAAATTGGCCCAAAATTACATCTAACCCAACCCAAACACTAACCCTAGGCCCAAATGGCCCAAAACATAAACCAAATTAGAAAAACAAGGAAATACTGGCTAGGGTGCGCCGCATGCCTCCAACGCCACTCCTCCACGCTGCACTCTACGTCAGCTCCTCCGTACACCACCTCGCGCCTCCACGTCACTCCGTACTAGCAAGAAAGGACAAACAGACAGCAAGTTAAGCAATAACAGAGAAAAAAAACTTTGTATTTTTCATTTTGTTTTTGGACTTCGGCTATAAAAGCCATGAAAGAAATTTGTATATTTTTTTTACTCACGAAATATCAAAAAAAAAAAAAAAAAAAACAACAGAGGAGATTAGCCAAGGTTTTTTTCTTCTTTCTTTCTTTTTTTTTTCCTTTCCTTTTTTTTTTTGAAATTGTTTATATACATACAAAGATTGTTATTTTTATTTTTATTTTTAAAAAAATACACATGCAATATTACAATATAGTATAAAAAGAGAAAAAAAAGTACCTTTGGGGTCCGACCACGGTCGGCGCGGTGCGTGTGTGACAATGCAGGCGGCGTCGTCGGCGGCTACTGCATACTGGCCGCCATGGGAGCCAAAGAGAGAAAGGAGATAGAGAGTTTTTTTTTTTTAAAAGGGGTTGAAAGAATGTTTTCTTTTTTGTCGAAATGTTGATATTTATAGAGGGACCATAAGACGTCGTTTTGTGCCCTAGTTTCAGACGCCAAAACGGCATCGTTTTAGCCTCAACCCGCGCGACCCGACCCGTTAGCTGAAGGATCCGCCTGTTTTTTTAGACTAGATGGTCTATTTGCGCTTTTGGTCCCTCCGCATTTTCTATCTTTTTAATATGGTTTATTTTTATTTTCAATTTTTACCCTATAATTTTTCTTCTGTTTTAATTCGATCTCGCGCAAAGTGACGCGTTTTAGAAGGCAGGGATATTTTCCCTTTTAGCCCCTCCTTGTTATTCTCGTGTTCGGATTAGTCCCCCTTTTCCTTTTATTTCTAATTTGCCCCAAATTCCTGTTTTAAAGTTCAATTTAGTCCCTCTTGTTATTTTTGCTATTTTGCTATTAAATTAATTAATTAATTTTAATTATTATTATTATTATAATTACCATTATTATTATTATTATTATCATTATTGTTATTATTATTATCATTAATAATAATAATAATATTATTATTATTACTATTACTATTACTATTACTTTTATTGTTACTAGTATTATTATTTTTATTACTATTACTATTATTATATTTATTTTTATTATTACTTTCCTTACTATTAAAATGTTATTATTATTACTATTATTATTAATGTTATTATTAACATATTATTATTATGAATATATTTAATTAACTTTGTTATTATTACTATTATTTCCATAATATTTATTTGCTTAATATTTTTAAATACACTTATTCATTTATCAATTTACTACTTATTTATTATATCTTTCTATATATTTTAAAACTTCAAAATTTTTTATTATTGGTTAATGTCACTATTTGTTTGTTTTCGTTATGTTATGGTTTCATACACATGTGCCATCATTTTATTATCATGCCATGAGCCGAAATTTATTTTTATGCATTTTACTATAAATTGTGTTATATTAATCTTTGTCCGATACAAATTTTTTCATTAAGCAATTTTTTTGTAATTCGAGATTCGAGAAATCGTACCCTAACTTATTGGGTTTCGATTTTTTTCTCGACGAGCCTAAAGAATCGATTATCTTTTTAAAAAGTCAAAGCGTATAAGTTAGATAAAAGCTTATTCTCGGGAATTTAAAAATGTTGTGTCCTAACTCACTAGATGTGATATTTTGTTATCCCAAGGTAATGATTTCTAAAAATAAAGGCAATATTCTGTATTTGGAATTTTGAGAAATTGTGCCCTAACTTACTGGGTTCCGATTTTTCACTTGACCCAAATAACCAAATATCCTTCTTGAACTTAAATACATGAGTTTTAAAAGTCAAAAGAAAAGCTCAGTTTCGAGGATTTGAAATGTCGTATCCTAACTCACGGGACGTGACATTTTATTTCTTTGGAATAGGAGGGTCTTAGCATCCGATTTAATTTATTCAAGTTTTTTTTTAAATAAAGAGGATTGTATTTTAAAATCTTTTCAAGCTTTCAGCATTAATATATAAATTAATCAATTAGGTACCAATTTTGAGCGTTACGAGGGTGCTAATCCTTCCTCGTGCGTAACCGACTCCCGAACCCATTTTCTCGAATTTTGTAGGCCAAAACCATTGTTTTAATAAAAATGTTTTAATGATCAATCTCAAGGTGATCTGATCACACCTAGAAAAAAAAGATTGGTGGCGGCTCTATTTTTGTTTTTAAAGTCAACCCTGTTTTTTACAAAAAAAATAGTTTCGACAGCTTGGCAACTCCACTAGGGACCCGAAAGAGAGTCAAGCAGTAAAATTGATTATTTTTTGTCTTGTTGTCAAAAATTAAAAATCTGACTTGAAAACTTTCGATCCTTTTATTGCATTTGTTTATGTTATTTCATATGATTACTGTGGTTTGAGTCGTAGAATATTTTCGCATCATATTGCATAAGGACCGTTTGGTCTTACCTTTTTAAGTGGAGTGAGAAGCTATTCCTTCATGAGGTTTTCACCTCCGTGCAGGATAGTGGATCACTTTCGGGATACATCCATACCTATGTCTTCGTGAAATTTTCATCTCCGTGCAGCCATAGGGAAATGTATTCCCCTGAACTGAACTTGGTCCGTATGAGTCTATAATGGGTGAGGATCGAGGAATCTACTGGTTCGAATACCTCAATTTTAGAACCAAACCGCATGTAGATAGTACTGCGAGAAACCCTAGCGGTTACCCAGATAGGTGCTTGATTTTCTTTTATTTACTTTGAGTTTTGTTTTTGTACGTTGTACTGACTTATTGTGTTTTTGCTATGTTTGCATGTCATTTCATATTCGAAAGAGTGTCGATTCGAGTTCGATTACTAAATTAAAGAGCTTGTCATGGAGAACAAATTTCTTGATAAAGTGGAAGATAATGCTGTTGTCCGTATGTGGTCAGAAAAAGGAGATAGTTTAGCCGAGGGGTATACGTCAGAATCATGGGACTACACTTGTATCAGTGTGACTCAAAATAGCCTTCAGGAATTAAATGAGATATGGGATCAGTTGAATGATGAAACTAAGTAGTTGTTCTACTATAATTATGGAGATTTGCTGTATCTACTCGACATCAAAGTAGACAAGCATTTGTTCCGGGCCCTCGCTCAGTATTGGAACCCTGTATACAGTTGCTTTACCTTTGGGAGGGTCGATTTAGTGCCCATTGTGGAAGAATATACAGCCCTACTGCGTTGTCCAAAGGTTCAAGTCGATAAAGTTTATTCCAGAGCCGCTTATGTCCCGACCTTTTGGAAGAAATTGATGAACATTACAGGAATGAGCGAACAATGGATTACAACTAGGATCAAGCAAAAAGGCAAATGTAAGTGCATCCCATGGAAGAATTTGAGAGATTTGATTCTAGCGCATCCTGATACGAAGAAGAGAGTCGATGTGTTTGCTTTGAGCATCTACGAATTAATGATCTTCCCTAGGGCATTAGGGTATGTAGATGAGGCGGTCTCGGATCTCTTTAATCGACTTGATAAATGGGTCACAGCTGTTCCTGCAATCTTGGCGGAGACATTTAGATCTTTGAATGCATGTAGGAGGTTCAGTGATGGCATATTTATAGGGTGCGCACAGTTGTTGTTAGCTTGGTTCCACAGTTATTTTTGGAAAATGGATAAGGTTTCTTATCGGGTTCTATCCGGGAATTACTCCCCGTTAGAGGAGATAGTGGCCACACCAAGAAGGGATGACATATCAAAGGAAAATTGGATAGCGTTCCTCCAAAATCTCCAGGAAGAAGACATCGAGTGGAGAGCTCCTTGGTTGATTCCTGACGAAATTCTTTACCGATGTGGGAGTTTTGACTGGGTTCATTTGCTTGGGATTTGGGGAGTCATTGGGTATGCTCCTATGCTCGTATTAAGGCAATACAGATCAAGACAGTTCATACCGGTAACGCATGGGCTAGCTCGACGTGAGTTTTCTTACAGGGGAGATAACTACAAGAAAAGGGTAAAGGAGATTTCTAGCGCTTGGAATCAGACTCGTCGAATGAAAAGGCTGGCTATAGGTTCAATGACGACTCCTAAGTACAACGGATGATGGACTAAAAGAGTTAATGATAATATCTCAGGGCCAAACTTAGAAGGCGTTCGATCGATGGAGGAGTACTTACAAGTGATCTCGTCAGAACTAGAAATCATATAGCAAGACTTCGAGAGGAGGAATTTGGAATTTGAAAAGAAGATAGAACAATTGGAGGAAGAAAAGATGCATTTAAGGTTAGATGCTGATGTTCAAAAGCTAGAGGCCGAAAAATTAAGGAAAGGAAAGAATAAAGCGAGGAAGACTTGGATAGTTTGAAGACGGATTACAAGAAATTACGTCTATCGATGAGAACTGCCGGATTGGAAAAACGTCAGAGCAATGGTGACAAACGATCCAAGAAGAAAGAATCAAAGCCAATCGGTGGGAGAGAAAATTCCAGGAGGCACAGGCATAGAAAGAGGCTCTAGAAAGGAGTTTGTTAGAAACGTAAAATGACAAAAGAGAATTAAAGGCTAGAGTAGTAGAACTTGAAAAATCACTTCATCAGTATAGAAATCGTAATTCTGAGGTTGAATTGAGGGCAATTTTGAACAAGATTGAAAAAATGAAAGGAATGATAGAAGAACTAGAGTCTGCATTACAAAACTGTGAGCTCCGGGTAAAGCTTCTTAAGTTAAGTGAGGAACGTTGGAAGGAACAACTTCACCATTTTCAGAATCAAGTTAGGAACATAGATTACATTATGGGTGAGGCCGTGGCTCAGATTCAGGAGGTAGCTTATCATTTACAGACCTTGGCAATTCAGATCGACATGCTAAGCGTGAAGTATGAGCTAGAATCAGATCGGGGTCAAGAGTTGGCTTCGTTGCTTAGGAAAGTTAAAACTTTGAGCATTAGGGCAAAGCCATATTTGTAATCCATTTTATGTGAAGAATTTTGTTTTCTAGTAAAGTTTTCTAAATGAAATTGAATCAGAATCGACGCCTCTTGCATTCATTCCATTTATTTGTATTTCATCACATCATGTGCATTAAATTTCATGGAAAGACCTTAATTGGTTAAAATTTTAGAATTATTCTGGAAACCAACAAAAACTTACCAACCAAACATTATTACTATACCCAAGCAAAGACAAAAGATATGGATCAAAGATTGGAAATGTCACAGCTCTTACCCGTGTCCGACGCCGAGACCGGATACGAGGCATTACCATGCTTAATCTTGCTTGAACATGTAATAACGGTCTATAAAATTTTATTCCATTTTAAAACTTTTCTTTCTTACTAATAACATACAATTCATAGGCCTTCGAGGCCTTAAACACACTTCCGAAAAGTTTCGGGATTCAACTGTAAACTTTTGGGCTCCTTGAAAATTTTGCCTAAACAGGGGTCACACGCCTTTATGACATGGGACACGCCTGTGTGGGTAGGCCGTGTGGTCTCACACGTCCATGTCCCTAGCCCGCTAAAATTTATTTATTATTACAACCTACAGGGGTTTTTACATGGCTTGACACACGCCCGTGTCAATGGCCCGTGTCTTTCACACGGCCTAGACACGCCCGCGTCCTCACTCGTGTGGAAAATTAGGGGTATTCTGTTTGTGACATCATCAACCCCTTAAGGAGCACACTGCCTAGGCACACGCCCGTGTGGCTAGCCCGTGGTTGACACTGACTTAAAACACTAACATGTAGGGGACACACGGCCTACTAACGCACCCATGTGGATTGACCGTGTGTCACACACGGCCTAGACACATGCCTGTGTGTCTACCCGTGTGGACACTTAAAGGCTATTTTCCAAGCCAATTGCCACCCTGAAATCAAGATCATTCATATACTCAATCCAACCACTCAAATACTTCATCAAAACACGAATAACAATGCATAACTCATCATCAATTGATGTATAAACTTAGTAAATATTGGCCAATCTCTTTAGCCATATACAAAAAAAATAATAACCTTAATAGCCAACACTTTGGCCCCTGTTAGGACTTCCATGAAGATAAAATAATTCCTATACATGCCATACTTAATAAAACCAACTTGGCTATACCAAAATAATGATTGATAGTATGCTCCAAACTCCGACGTCAATGATCCACGAGTTAGCTTGGCAAGACTGCAAGGAAAGAAGAAGGGAGAGAGGTAAGCATATAGCTTAGTAAGTTTGCATGAAACTCATATAGCAATATATTAACTCATTATAACTTATCCATTTCGAGTTAAGAACAACATAAACCTCAAGTGCATGGCTTACTTACTCCTCACATGATACATAATAATTTCATACTTGCATTATAATCATGGTACCTGTGTCACTTGATCACATAGATTAGTACATTTTGCTGATGCAAAAGTAAACTCAACTTTCATCTTTCTTAACATGAAAAATGCTTTATATTAACCTTGTATAACTTAACTTAGTACTATCTTTACTTGACTTTCTTGTTGCCTATTTCATATTTAGCTCTTTTACTCGTTGAATTTCCCAGAATAATTGAGGTTACTCAATCTCATCAAACATGTATCTCGATGTTAATGTCATGTCCCAGACATAGTCTTACAGGGGATCGCCTCATGATGTCAATGCCACATCCCAGATATGGTCTTACATAGAATCCCTTAGCTCGGTGTCGATGCCATGTCCCAGACATGGTCTTACACGAGACCTTCCTTATGTGTTTCCTTTGGAAACTTACCGTTGCCATGTCTTGACATGGGTTTACGTGGTATCCTTGCCTTATGAATCTTATCAATGCCATGTCTTGACGTGGACTTACATGACATCTTTGCCTTATGAATTCACCAACGCCAAGCCTTGGCTTGGACTTACATGGGACCTTTACCTCATAATAACTTTTCAATGCCATGACTTGTCATGGACTTACATGATATCCTTGCCTTATGCCGATGCCATGTCTTGGCATGGTCTTACACGGACTTTCCTTATCACATGTTGTGATAATAGTATCCTCATTATTCCGAGACTTCAACCGAGACTTTCTCATACATATTCTCATTTACTTTTCTCGTCATAATATCAATAATTTTACTTCATAAAAATAATATACATTATACAACATAATAAGTAATTGATTGAGAATACACATAAAACTTTAATTCATACAAATTTACCTCGGTATTCAAAATGTATGTAAAGATGTAAGTTAGTCCTCGACTTTGTTCTTGCCTCGGTTTCGATCCGGGCTTCGCGTTTCTTGATCTATAGTAAAAATTTCACTTGTTAAATTCACACATTGACTAAATCAACTTATAATTCAGATTTTGGCAAAATTACAATTTTACGCCTAGACTCTGGCAAAATGACCATTTTGCCCTTAGGCTCGGAAATTAATTCTAATCACATTTCTACCTTAAACAAGCCTAGGTGAACATTTAATACTTTATAGCTATCATCAAAACTCAACATTTCACATACTTACTACAAATTTATAACCTTTTTATTAAGGTTCAATTAGGTGTTTTGAAGACAACACCTTTCATAAAAGTTGTTCATCTAACAACTAAGACTTAATTTCTTCCATAAAAATGAAGAAAATAACAATGATAGCTCTCACGGAAAAACTCTAAACTTTTCACCATATTGCACAAAAGTCCCCTCATTTGAAAGCTTAAGCTTTAGGGGTCTCAATAGTATAACTATTTTCAAGAAAGATCCTCAAAATCACTTACTAGAATGGAGGAGAGCTTGCTAAAAATTTTGATCTTTCAAACCTCTATTTTGCTTGCTAAAATTGGTGGAGAAAGATAGAGAGAAAGGTGATATCTTTTCTTTCCTTATTTTAATATTAAACTAGCAATTAGTCCACCAAACATCACCAACTTTGACCAACTTGGTCAATTCTTGTCCTCTATGGCCGACCAAGCATATATTGGGGATTTAATTGCCTTTTAAAGACCTCCAATTATCAATCTATGGCTATTTGGTACCTTTATCTTATAGAATGGAACTTTCGCACTTTATGCGATTTAGCCATTTTTCGCGATTAGGCAAGAAATCGTTAAAATTAAAGCCCCGAAATTTCATGAAATTCTAAAATCATGCTCTAACACATAAAATAACATGAAAATAATTTTCCTTAACCTCAGATTAGTGATCTCGAGATCACTGTTCTGACTAGCCCCTAAATCAGGCTGTTACATGAAAGACTTGAACAACTCCAAAAGGAGATACAAGATCAACTACAATTACAAATGCAAGAGCAACTGGCTAAAATCCCTCAAGACATGATGGACCGAATGTTGGAGTTCCAAAGTAATATGATGACTCAGTTGACCCAACTGCTGACTGGAGGAATAGATAAAGGAAAGGGCCCCGTAATTAATGCTGGAGAAGATAATGAGGAACCCCTCTATCTTCCGGGTTTTACTCCAACACAACATGAGGTGTACCTTCGAAGAACATCTGTCACGATTAAGCCTTAACAATTTTAGGAGGATGTTTCGGTACTGATGAACTTTCAAGCTGGATCAGGTAACCCAGGGGATAACCCAACTAATCCTGTTATCCCTGACCTTGATGAAATGGCAGAAAAGGAAAGGACAAGGACAAATTTGACAAAGCAGTTAGAGGACCGATGTAAATGGCTGGAGGAAAAATTCAGGGCAATGGAAAACGCTGATAGTCAACATGGAATCGATGCTAAGGATATAAGTTTGGTCCCAGATCTAGTGCTTCCCTACAAGTTCAAAATGTCAGGATTCAGAAAGTACAATGGGACCAGTTGCCCCGAAGCTCATATCACCATGTTTTGTAGACGGATGGCTGGGTATGTTAATGATGGGCCTCGGAACTAACTAATATTTCGACAAAGACAAGCGCACCTATCGAACAGTAGTATAGTTGTGGTGAGTTCGGAATATCGTATCCTCAAGGACTAAAATTACTAGTAATAACTATCTTTTTATTATCTAGCCTAATAATTAAGGGGATTTATTTTTAATCTAAAATTAACTAACTAATTGACTAACTAAATGACTATGAACGCGATAGAGAGTGAAAAGAATAATAGAATGAATAAAGATAATACCCAAGGAAGAATCCACCTAGACTTCACTTACTATTTTGACTCTGAATTAAATGATTTATTCACTTGATTTGATCCGTAGAAATCACTAAATTATGTTAATATCTCTTTCAAGACTAAAAACAATTGACTCTAGCTTGATTAATTGAAATCTCTTTCTAATTAAAACCCTATCATCGCATTAACTCGATCTATGGATTCTCCTATTAGATTTGACTCTAATCCGGTAGATTTATGTCGTCTTATTCCTAAGATTGCAATCAACTCTGCTTAATTATGTTGGATCTTCTCTTAAACAGAGACTTTTGCTCCACTGAATAAGCACATTAAACTTGAATTAATATTCCTGAAAACATCAAAACAAGGATTAAGAACACATAATTAAGAACAAGATCAAGTATTTATCACGTAATTCAGATTTATTAAATAATAAGATTCGTCTAGGTTTCATCCTCCCTAGGTATTTAGGGAGTTCAGTTCATAACGTAAAAGGAAAACATCATAAAATTAAGAAAATAACAAGATATAAAGAACCAAAAAACTTCTAAAGAACTTGATGGATATCTTCAATCTTAGAGTGAATCCGCCTTCTAGATGATTCCGACGGCTTCCTTCGAGTAATTTCTTTGATCTACTGCACGTCCTCCTTTAGGTCTTCCTCTGATGTGTATTTATAGACTTTAGAAGGTTCAAAAACCCTAAAAATTGGCTTTTTCTACATGAAAATAAAGCAGGGTACGATAGGGACACGGGCGTGTGATCAACCCGTGTGAAGAGGCCCAGGCCGTGTGGGAATTTGCATGGCTCTCGATCGACACGGGCTAGCACACGAGCGTGTGTCCAGCCTATGTGGTTCACATAGGCATGTGTTTAGCCCGTGTGGTGCGGGCTTTGGCCATGTTGATCCTTAAAATGGCCCTTTTTTTTTAGTTTTGGCCCGTTTTCCGTTCCTTTCGCTCCCCTATGCTCTCTTAAGTATAGAAACATGAATTTAAAGGATTAGAAGCATCGAATTCACCAAATTCTATAAATAAACATCCAAAAACATGCTAAGCGTGGGATTAAAATGTGTTACTTTTATGGTTTATCAAATATCCCCACACTTAAGCGTTTTCTTGTCCTCAAGCAAAATCCTCAACTCACAATTAAAATTAAACTTTCTCAATTCATAATTCTCATCAATAATGTCTTGTCATAATTCACAGGTAATTCATACATTGATAATTTAACTAAAAGAATCTTAAAGATTCAAACAATTCAAGTCACAAATTTTATAGCATGAAAACGTAGGTGTTTCCCCTTATCTAAATAATTACCTTTGATTCAAAACCGACAAGAATTGACATCCTCACTAAAGGTTCACTCAAATCACTCAAAGTGTTTAAGGTTCAAATTAAGCACTCAAGAGTCAAACATGAAAAGTTATTACCATAGGCTTGCATGAAAATCAAATCTCCACCACTATAAAATGAGATGATACACAAATCAAAAGGTCTTTGAAAGGGTTGTAATGGGGCTTGGGTGAAAGGTGCAGGTAAAGGATGAATTAGAGGGTAAAAATCGAGATTGAATTGACAATTTATAACTAGAAAAATAAACTAGTACTAAATAATTACAATTGAATAATAACACGAGTTTCTTCTCAAAATGTGAAATTAACTGCTTAAGCTCAAATAACATAGAACTAGTAATAATATATATTTTTTTACAATAATAAGATGAATTTAACAACTGAATTAAAGAATATAGTTATGCAACTGATCAAATCAAATCTCAAAAAAAGGGGAGTTAATAAAGTAGGAGAAGCAAAAAATTGGGTTTTGGGTTAATATTAATGGGTGAGTCAACAAACGATTTATTAGGCTCAAAGGGGTTCCCTAGGGGTTAATTATGAAGGTAGGTTTTTAATGGAATAAGTGGGTTAAAACCTAGGTGCCTTTATCATCTTAGTATATCAAATTAAGGGTGTGGTCTCGACATGCATAATTGAAGCAAATTCTAGAATAACAAATCAATATTGACACACTCATAACCAACAATAAAGTGAGCAAGAAAAATATATGCTCTAAAAGGCTCAAAATCTCACAAAAATTATGGTTTCTGATGTCAACCTTGCAAATTTCAAATTTCAAAGTAATATTTAAATTTAAGGAAATAACCTAATAAATTTTTAATTCTGAAAATAGAGTTATCATGATTGACTCTCTGATGTCTTAATGTTTAAACCATCAATGCACAATTACCTATGACTTAATCCAAAATATATCAATAAAAATCATAAGTTAATAGAAATTTTATTCTAATAGTAATATGAGAAATTTTATTTAAGAACAAGACATAATTCAGGGATTTTCTAATAATGATATAATTAACCTCCCCACACTTAAGATGTACATTATCCTCAATGTACAAAGATAGATAATAGCAATAATATAAGAATATCATAAGAGAGGGAGATAAGTGAAACTTCTTGAATTTTGGATGAAATCCATGGAATAGTTGACGCGTAATTGTAACAAAGTGAAGTGCATAATTTTGAGCAACTAATAAGAAAATAAACACAATTGTGGAAGACAAATAAGGGATAACTCGATTTGGAATAAAAATAAAAGCTAAAATAAAGTTCAAAATATAGAAGATAAATCTTTAAAAATATGATGCGAAACATAAAAGAAAATAGAATACAAATAGCAAGAAAATAAAATAAAAATAAAACTAAAGATAAAAAATAAAATGAATGGACTCAAAGGTCCTCATTGTAGGACGCGTCACGAGGTGGTGGTGCCGAAGGTGAAATATGGAGATGGTGGCATATCTGCTGTAAGGTGGCCTCGAGACTGTCAAACTGCTGATAACACTGCTGCTTGAAGCGAGTGAGTCGCTCGGACATGTCGGTCAACGTAGCAGCAGAAGAGGGTGGTCGGTGACTCGGTGGTGGAGGGTGTGGTGGATCCTCGTGAGGGGGAAGAACATCCTCAGTAATGTCCTCAGGATCATCCTGATCATCAGGGTGAGATAATCGGTACTGGGGAGGGTCAAATCCACGGCATCGCTCTGTCATCCTCATATGTAACATACTCGAGATGCCCTGAGGGGACATCTGGCCAACAAGTGTAAGCGAGGAGGACTACTCCGGTGCGAGGAGACCGAAGTGTCGAGCAATGCGAGTCACGTAAGGCCCTACGCAGATGGGGCCCTCCCTATGGTGGTCAGTCTGGTGGCGGAAGGCTAGAGCCAGGAAGTACGCCAAGTCAATGATAATGATCCATGCTTCATAAGTAGTAGGCATCGTGTGTGCTCACGACGCCAGTGCTCTCTCTCCAACCTGTCAAAGTGTGAGCGAGAAGTGCGCGAATATAATTAAGGGTAGGAGAGAGAGAAGTCACCTTCGAGTGACTAGGATCATAGGTCGTTGGAGCGCCGATATCGGTCCAACAATGCGAGGGTGGGTAATGAATGTGGCGATGTAGCTGAAGGAAGTCCTCGGCGCTCATGAACTCCTCTTTATAAAGTCCCAAAGCAACACCAAATTCTAGGACGCTCATGTGGTGCACCACACTGTCGAGGTGAAAGGCGATGGTGCCGGGCTCATCGTGGGCTGACATGACGGTCTGAAGGTGGAACATCGAGTAGAAATCAAAGGTAATCTCCACATAAGTGGGCTCGACGATACTGAGAAGCGATCCCATGGTGCTGTGATAATGAGGGCACGAACCTCGTCAGTGAGGTGGACCTGCTCCAACGCGGCCCAATCGATGTAGCGGCCCAAACCGAGGGGTCGTACTTGAAGGAGTTGAAATAGGTCCTCTGGTGGGTCTGCGGTAAATCTGAGGTAAGGGTGGCGCACGTTAGCAGAGGTGCTCGAGGAGGTCACACCGAGACCCTTCCGTTTTTTCGAAGCGGGGATGACGACCTTAGTTTTACCTCGGGTATTTGTCATGATGTACCTGAAAACGTAAAAGGTTTTCAATAAATAATTCAAGCATCATTACCAGCCAAAAATTTACTATCCTAGTAGTCCTAAATAACAGTGTATTCCTAAAATAATAAATTCGAATATCAAGTTTAAACAATAAGTAAATATTTTAAATTATTATTAATATTTGAAGCAATAAATAAATAAATAATTCTAACTTATGGTATACTTAATACAATGGCATTAGTAATAGTAAAAAAATTGAAATAAAAGTATCCTAGATATAGTAACTGAAATGCGAAAATATATGATCAACTTACTTAGAATGAGTAAAAAAAATTGAAAAATAGTAATACTAAATGTTAGATCTAAATGGAAACAATAATAAAGATAAAATAGTAAACAAACAAAATAAATAAAGATAAAAATAGATAATAGAAAATAAAAATATCCTATTCCGTACAAAATAATGAAAAAGAATAGTAAAGGGGAAGTAGGGTCGAATCCTCATGGACCGGATTATACGAGTGCTTGTTTCTCGAAATCCTGGGCAGAATCGTGCCCAAGAAAGCCCGCGTTCCTGAAAAATAAAAATAACAGAATTAAAAGTTTTGATCTGGAAACAAAAATAAATAAAAACAAAATTGAGAAGTCGAATTGGAACTGCAAAAATTAAAAATAGGAAATAGAGTTGAGATAAGGAAATTCTTATGGGGAGATTCCAGCCTCCAGCTGCCTCAATCCGCCTTGGGTTCAATCTTTGGCTATTAGATGATCCTTCTCAAACTGAATAAGCCAGTTATAGTGGAAGAGGACACCAACAACCACCAGCTCCAAGGATTTAGATTTCGATTTCGATTTAGTGGAACCTGACTCTAGCCAACAATCGCTCTTGTGGGACCATTTTATGGTAGATCAACGTTTCTCAATGGCGAATCCCACGCCATTTTGTCTCTTGGGCTCGGCAACCTCTGACGCAGTAAGCTAACGAACCGACTGTGCAACCTTCTCAAAATATACAAAGCGGCCGTTCCTTGCATACGTTGAAAAGATCACTTTTTAAGGGACATGGACGGAAGCGTCAGCCCCGTAATGCGGAGAAACGATGAATACCCAGTTGAGAAGGCTAAGTACGGATTTCTAAACCTTAAGAACCCTTTTTTGGGGATTTTCGACAACCTTTGGCTAGATGGGTTTTAGTGGTTCATGGTTGTGGTGGAAAAGAAAATACATATATAATAAAAATGGAGATTTTATTAAAAGGAAATATGGAAAGAACAAAAGACTTTTGGGGGGAGAGTGTTTTTCAGAAAAAGAAGAAGCCCCAATTTGAGTCACCTCACCCCCTATTTATAGTGCTAGGGGAGACAGTTTAGTCCTACTTAAACTCCCAAAAGATAAATACATTTAATTGAAAATAAATAAAGATAAAATCCTAAAATTAAATAATCCCTAATAATTATCTTAATATTAATTATCCTAATATAATCAAAATAAAGTCTAATAGAATAAAAACTCTTCTTTTTGCATTTCAACCCTTATGTCCTCCATGCTTGCACTTTTGGCACCAACTTTTCCTTGTGTCGCACATTAACCCATTTTTTCTTTAATTTCAGGCTTTTGGCCCTTAATTTCGCTTTTGCCTCCGATTTAGTCCCTATAAGATATAATATCATAAATAGCTCAAATTAGCAGGATCATACTCAGAATAAATACATAATTAATATATAAAAATACATTATTCTAGAGTATTATCAAATTTCCCCCTACTTAGCCCATGCTTGCCCTCAAGTATGGTTCCAATCTACCATGAAAATTAGAATTTGCCCCGAAAGAAATACTACTCCAAAGGGTATAAAAATTAGTCAAAAATGCTTATGAAAAATAAAGAGAACTTCTAAGCTTGCTTTAAGTAAAACAGAAAAAGTATTCTAATTAATACACACAAAAATTAAAACCGTCTTGAATTATTTCATGCTATTTAGGTAAATTACTGAACCTACCAAGACACTCTATTTATTTCCTCCTTAAGTTCCCAACTATAATTTTATTAGTACTACTTTTTTTTCTTTCTTTTTTTTCTTTTTTTTTCCCTTTTCTTCTTCTTTTTTTTTTATTTACTTAGGAATATATTGAACCTTTTGACGCGAAGAAAGATGACAACCCAAGCACCCCACCCCGATTACTCAGCCCAACATACTCATAAAAATTATTTATTTCCGGTTAGCGGAGTTTTACCCATTATGTCTTACAACCTTTTGACGCGAAGTAGAATTACAACCCAAGCGCCCTACCCAGGTTACTCAGTCAATCACGTTCTGAGCCACACTCATAACCTTGGTTAGTGGAGTTTTACCTATCACGTCACACAACCTTTCGACGCGAAGTAGAATGACAACCTAAGCACCCTACCCCGATTACTCAGTCAGTCACGTTCTAAGCTGCACTCATAACATTGGAAACATTTATTGTAATTAAACAAAATTTACACGAAATTTTAATTTTGGAGGACCTAAGAGAAATAATCAAGTGTTGAAAATAAGTTTTAGTAACCACCTAATATACATGAACATAATTTAAGCATGCAATTGTATTAAGTGTCCACTTTATATTAAACTTGATCAATTTTATGAAAAACAAGATAGAGTTAACTTATTAATCATAATTATTTTTAGCCTAATAAAAATAAAACAGTGGAGATAGAATCAAACAGGCAAAATCATAACTAACTCAGTAGCCAAGAATCATGCATGTAGGTCAAACAGTTGCAAGTCGTGGTCAAATTCTTGGGCATGAGAAGTGACAGAATATTCTTAAAAAAATATGGACACAATGGAGCCTCAAGCAGCAAACACTAATCCCATCAGAAGACACAGTAATATGAAAAGTACCTCCCCCTACTTAAAACACATTGTCCTCAATGTGGACGCAAAAGTAATAAATAGGTAGAAAAGTTTAGAAAAACTCCTCGTCTAACTACTGTCGATTACGGAGGATGGCAATGAGTTCGGTTAGTTGCTGGCCAAAAGTGTCAAGTCGAGCCTCAATGTGCTCCAAGCGTTGCTCAACAGTCGAAGAGGGTTGGGCTTGAGTGGGTGCTGGTGCGTCATTTTGATTTCGCTGTTGAAAGACTCGTTCGGATGGTGTGGAACGAACACCAAGAGGGACAAAGTGGAAAGATAACGTAGTGCCAAGAAGTAGTCCCATTGAGTCGAGGCATCGAGCATCTAAAGGATCGGCCTGACAAGCAACATGTAAGTCTGAAATAGGAGTGTTAGAACTATGCAGAGAAAACAACAGCTGTGTAATGAGAGAACCTAAAATTAGAGGGCGCTTAGCTTTGATAACATGTTCAAATTGAAGTGCAAACCAATAACCCAAATTAACCAGACGACCGGTATACATACACCATAAAAAGAATAATTCCTTCTTTGAGATGGTGGCCGGAGCATCTCGACGGCCTGAGAAATTGTAAGCTAGATAACGGTGTATGTAACAGAAGGCAGGGTTGCAAAACCATAAATCCTTTGATGTTTTTAGGCTATACACAGATTCGACATTATTAGTTAGCAAAGCAAAGGCCTCGACGACCTTAAAATCAGTGGGAAATGTACACAAACTGTTCTAAAAATTTGGAGACATAGCATATTCTTCAGTTACGAAATATAAGGTAATATTAAATTCAATAAGAGATAAGCTATGCATGGTACCTAATAACCTGAATTTGACAACAACTGGTGAATCTAACGAAATGTGACCGTGCCGATGGAATTGAAAAGTAGAATAAAATTCTAAAACAAGTTCTTAATAGGCACAATGAGGTACATCAAAATTTCCAACCCAGCCAATATTCTTGAAATAATCTGTAACAGTAGTTTCAATATGCAAGGCAGCCAAAACAAGTATCGACAGGCATTTACAAGGTATTATTGTTTTATGTCGAAGAAAATCATACCTATTTCGATCAGTGTCGGAAGTAAAAGTAAGGTTACTGTGCAAATGAGCTTTTGGGGGTAAGACATTGACGCGAGAACGGTAGGTATGGCCATGAGAGGGCATGGGCCAGTTCTTGTCAGTGGTGTTGGAGGAGTCAACATGTGAATCGACTGCCGTGTTAGAAGAAGAGTCTGTGGTTGTGTCGACTGTTCGGGCCACAGGTCGTGGTGGACGACGACGAGGCCGGTGCGACAGTTTGGTGTTGCATGGCGTAGCGGCATTGGGGCACCATGTGGAGGAGAAGACGAACGGCGCACATCTGTCGACGCGTTAGTCGAAGGGCTTGCGTGTGAAGGGGTTGATGTGGAGGGCCCGATGATTTGTGCCTCGGTTATAGAAGAAGAGGAGGAAGGGGGGCCGAATGAGAGTTAGGTGGTGTTGGAGAGGAGGTTTGCGGTGGTGAAGAAGAGGAGGAATACGAGCTGACGGTCAAATCGACGGCTTGAGGTGTAGAAAAATGGCATCGGCATGGGTTAACGGTGAAAGCAGGCTTGGCGGTGGCGCAGCTCCGAGTTTGCACCATTCTGAACGGTGAATGGCGGTGGTTGGTGGAGAGGGGTGAAGTTTCGGCGGCTATGGAGTTTGGGTGAAAGGAATTGGGAAAATATTTTAGGTTTGGGGATTTTATTTGCTGAAAAGGGGTGTTTGGTTGCAGGTTTTGGGGATTCTAGGGCTGGAATAGGACTGTTTGGCTATAGGGATATGGCATTCTGGGCTGGAATAGGCCTGTTTGACTGCAGGGATATGGCATTCTAGGCTCATTTTCTGTCTCTTTTTCTTCGTTTTTCGCTTCGTTTTACCTAGATGGAAGAAGAGAAATTTATTAATATGTAAATAAAATAAAAATAAAAGAAATTAAAAAGAAAAGAAAAGAAAATAATAATAAAAATGAAAAAAAATAAGGATTGGGTTGCCTCCCAACAAGCGTTTGTTTAACTTTATTAGCTCGACGGCTTAAATGGTTCTACGTGGCTTCAAATAAATCTTTTCAATCGAGTGAGCTTGAAAATTCTCATAAAAAGGCTTCAACCGCTGGCCATTGACTATGAACCGCTTCCCTGAGGGAATACTTCAGTAACAACAAAAGGTCCTTGCCATCTTGATCGAAGCTTACTTTGGAAATAATTTCAACACAGAATTATAAAGTAAAACTCTTTGTCCTACCGAAAAATTCTTCTGAGCTATTTTCTTATCATGAAACAATTTGGTCTTGTCTCTATAAATACAAGCATTCTCATAAGCATCGTTGCAGATTTCTTCCAACCAACTCTTGGATATCTAACTTCCTCGCCCTTCCTGCAGGGTCTAACTCCATATTACATTGTCGAACCGCCCAATAGGCTTTATGATCTAATTCTACCGGAAGATGGCAAGCTTTTTCAAAAATAAGTTGATACGGGGTCATTCCAATTGGTCCTTTATATGCCGTCTGATAAGCGCAAAGTGCGTCATTAAGCCGAAGACTCCAATCTTTTCGGTTGGGCCGAATTGTCTTCTCTAAAATAGTTTTTATCTTACTATTTGAGACTTCGGCTTGTCCATTAGTTTGGGGATGGTATGGCGTAGCTATACGGTGATGAACTCCATATTTTGATAATAGTGCCTCTATGACTTTAATGCAAAAGTGGGTGCCACGATCACTGATTAGGGCTCAAGGTGTACCAAACTTGGAAAAAAATAGTTCGTTTTAGAAACTCCACAACAGTCTTGGCATTATCATTGTGAGTAGGCTTTTCTTCTATCCATTTAGAAACATAGTCCACCGCGAGAATTATATATACATTGCTAAATGAAGAAATAAATGGGCCCATGAAATCGATGCCCCAAACATCAAAGATTTCACATACATGAATCGGGGATAGGGGCATCTGATTTCGTTTAGTGATGTTACCTGTACATTGGCATCCATCACAAGACTTACAGAAGTTATATGCGTCTCAAAAAATTGTGGGCCAATATAGCCCGCATTCTAACACCTTATGAGCGGTTCTTTTAGGGCCAAAGTGTCCTCCGCAAGCTTCAGCACGACAAAAATTAAGCATAGAAGTTACCTCAGTTTCTAGAACACGCCGTCATATTATGTGGTCCGAACAGTGTTTCTACAAGTATGGGTCGTCCCAAATATAGTATCGAGTTTCTCGTCTAAGCTTGCCCCTCACGGAACATTCTAACTCAGTCCGTAACGAGCCTGTGGCTAGAGAGTTTACTATATTTTCATACCATGGGAGACGTGCCTCGGTCGAGAATAGGCTTTCATCAGGGAATTCTTCCTTAATGGGGACGTCGTCAAAAAGTACCTTTATTCTGCTTAAGTGGTCAGCCACTAAATTCTCACATCCCTTTTTGTCTCGAATTTTGATGTCAAACTCTTGGAGTAGCAAAATCCACCTGATGAGCCTCGATTTTGCTTCCTTCTTTGTGATCAAGCACCTGAGGGCTGCATGATCAGAAAAATAATTACTTTAGATCCCAATAAATAAGGTCAAAATTTATTTAAAGCAAATACAACGGCTAAGAGTTCTTTTTTCGTAGTGGTGTAGTTACACTGCGCAGCATCTAGGGTTTTCGAAGCATAGCAAATGACATGGGGTTCCTTGTCTATCCTTTGCTCTAATACAGCCCCTACACTGTGTTCGCTTGCATCGCACATAATTTCAAACGAGTACTTCCAATTTGGTGGTTGCACTATAGGAGTGGAGACCAATTTCTGCTTGAGTGTATCAAAAGCCTCCTTACACTTTTGGCCAAACTCAAACTTCTTGTCTTTCTGCAATGACTCACACAGTGGTTCTGCTACTTTCGAGAAATTCTTTATAAAGTGCCTGTAGAACCCTGCATGGCCAAGAAAAGAACAAATTTCCCTCATAGTAGAGGGATAAGGCAAAGAATTTATAATGTCAATTTTGGCCTTATCGACCTCAATTCCCCTTGTCTACCTTAAAATGACACTTTTCATAATTTAAGACAAGATTGAATTCTATGCACCTGCTTAAAATTATCGTTAGGTTTTGAAGGCATTCATCAAAACAATTTCCATATACAGTAAAATCATCCATAAAAACTTCAATAATTTTTTCCACATATTCAGAAAATATACTCATCATGCATCTCTGGAAAGTAGCCGACGCATTGCAAAGACCAAACAACATCCTCCTATACGCAAATGTACCAAATGGGTACGTAAAAATGGTTTTCTCTTGGTCTTCTGGCATGACCGGAATTTGAAAAAAACTGGGTATCCATCAAGACAGCAAAAGTGAGTTTTTCAGCTAACCTTTCAAGCATTTGATCAATAAAGGGAAGAGGGAAATGATCTTTTCTAGTGTAAGAGTTCAACTTCCTGTAATCAATGTAGACACGCCACCCATTTTGTACTCGGGTTGGCACCAAGTCACCTTCAGCATTTTTCTTTACTGTCACGCCCGTTTTCTTGGGCACGACTTGCACCGAACTTACCCATCTGCTATTCGAAATTGGGTAGATTACATCAGCATCCAACAGCTTGATTATCTCTTTCTTTACCACTCCATCATATTCGGATTTAGTCGTCTTTACGCCTCTCGCCTCGGTTTTGTGTTTTCCTCCAAGTAGATCCTGTGTGTGCATGTCGAAGGGTTTGTACCTTTTAAGTCGGTAATTTCCAACCAATCGCCTCCTTATGATTTTTTAATATTCGGACCAAACTTTCTTCTTCATGCGCGGAGAGTTTATTAGAGACTATGACTGGTAGGGTATTATTCTTCCTCAAAAATGCATATTTCAGATGCTCAGGAAGTGGATTCAACTCCAACTCTGGTGCCTGTATAACAGAAGGTAAAAGTTTAGTACTTGGAGATAATAACTCATTAACAAATTCAAATTCATCAAGCTCAGATTTATCATCATAAATTGACTCAAAATTTTCTTCCACTAATGAGTCAATTATGTCGACACAATTTACGCTCAAGATTTCACTAGGATGGCTAATGGCGTTGTAGACATTAAACTTCACGATCTCTCCATCAAACTCCATCGTAAGAGTTCCACTTCGAACGTCGATTTTAGTACTAGCCGTACTAAGGAAGGGTCGTCCTAACAAGAGATCTGAGGATCCGGGAGTATTATCCTCCTCCATTTTTATCACATAAAAATCTGCAAGGAAAATAAGTTCATTAACTTTTACCAACACGTCCTCGAGGGCTCCTCCGGGATGCGCAACGGACCTGTCTGCCAATTGAATGATAACACCTGTTTTTGTCAAAAAAACCTGCGTTAAGTGATTCATAAATAGAATATGGCATTACATTTATGGAGGCTCCTAGATCACACATAGCCTTTTTAGTTCCCAAATGGCCTATTTTGCATAGTATTGCAAACATGCCCATATCCTTACATTTTGCCGGCATTTTTCGCTGTAACACTGCGGACACATTTTCACCAACATTCACTCTTTCATTACCTGTTAATTTTCGCTTGTTGGTGCAAAGCTCTTTAAGAAATTTAGCATACCGTGGAATTTGCTTGATGGCATCCAACAACAGAATGTTGATTTTGACATTCCTAAATGTTTCGAGGAACTCCTTTTCCTCTTTACCTTTTCGACTCTGGTTGAACCGTTCTGGAAAGAGAGGCTGGATTTTAGGCAGTAGAGGTTTCGGTCGAACCTATTCGTCTTTTTTGGGTTTTTCCTGAGCGATTTCTTGGTCAAGATTCCTGTCAGGAATAGGTTTCATTACCTTACCGCTTCGCAATGTCACTGCATTCACTTTTGCCTCAGGTTTGGTTCTATTTGTGACGGCAGCTTCCCTTGAGAACTTATTTTCCCAATTGATGTGGTTAACTCCCTTATGGATGCCTTGATTTTCTGTTGAAAATCAAGAAAATTAGCTGCTAATTTATTGAAAAGAGCTTCTAGAGAGTTACCTAAATTTTGCGAATTTTGTAGAGGTTAGTTTAGGTATGGCTGATTATACCGTGGATTAGCTCCATAACTCAAGTTAGGATGGTCCCTCTACCCTGGGTTGTAGGTATTAGCGTAGGGATCATATCGCCTTTGTGGTGGGCTAGGGAAATTTCCCACTGCATCTAAATGAGCCATAGAGTCATTATACAAACTGGGACATGCATTAGTTGTGTGCTCAGGTGTAGCACATATTCCACATAACCAAGCTGGTTTAGCTTTTTCTGCAACAAGAGAGCTCACAATATTAGTAAGTCTATCAAGTCTATCTTCTATGGAAGAATTACTTAGCTGATGAACCCTTCTAGGAGGTTCAAGATTAGCTCAGAACTGCTGAGAATTTGCAGCCATTGTGGAGATCAAGTCTCTTGCTTGTTGAGGGGTCATATTGACCAACGCTCCTCCACTAGTGGCGTCTACCATATTCATCTCCATTGGTTTCAAACCTTCATAAAAGTACTGGAGGAGAGATTGCTTTGTTATACCGTGTTGTGGGCAGCTCACACACAACTTCTTAAACCGCTTTCAGTAATCGTAAAGAGTCTCTTCTTCTTTTTGCCTTATTCCCACTATCTCTCTTCTTAGCTCAGCTGCTCTAGATGTTGAAAAAAACCTGTTGAGAAATAAACGAGATAAATCAACCCAAGTAGTTATAAATTCAAGGGGTAAATAAAATAACCATTCCCTAGCTGAATCTGATAGGGAAAAAGGGAAAGCGAACAATTTAATTTGATCCTCAGTTACGCCTTGAGGTTTCATACTCAGACAAACCATATGAAACTCCTTCAAATGTTTATGGGTGTTTTCATTTTGTAACCCTCGAAAAGTTGGCAGCAATTGAATTAACCCTGACTTCAGTTCAAAATCAGTATCCATAGTAGGTATGCGATGCACAATGGCGGTTGTTCTATCGAAGATTCGGCCAGTTGCTGAATTGTTTGAGCCATTGGTTGACGTGCCAAATTCGGGTTTTTGTTAACCCTAGATTCAAGCACTTCTTCAGATGAATTGATTTCTACTTTTTCGCCTTCAAAAGTCTGAGTAGGGTTTTCGTTAACCCTAGACTATGCTTCGTCGTTGATTCTGATTTCTGGCGGTGGATTGCTTTGAGTCCCAACCACCACTAACTTCTTTTTCCTTAGCTTTGTTTCCTTGCGATTAGCTTTTGCAGTCTTTTCAATCTCCGAGTCAAACGCAAGAGTGCCTGGACCAGATCTGGTCATAGAAAACAAAAAACAAGATTAGTACGTGTGGCGCCAAAATTTGATGCGTCGTTGAAAGCACCAAAAATATCCTATTCCCTAAAAAATAATGAAAAAGAACAGTAAATGGGAAGTAGGGTCAAATCCTCAGGACTGAATTATACGAATACTTTTTTCTCGAAATCCTGGGCAGAATCATGCCCAAGAAAGCCTGCATTCCTGAAAAAATAAAAATAACAGAATTAAAGTTTTGATCTGGAAACAAAAATAAATAAAAACAGAATTGAGAAGTCAAATTGGAATTGCAAAAATTAACAATAGGAAATAGAGTTGAGATAAAGAAATTCTTATGGGGAGATTCTAGCCTCCAGCTGCCTTGATCTGCCTTGGGTTCAATCCTTGGCTTTTAGATGATCCTTCTCAAACTGAATAAGCCAGTTATAGTGGAAGAGGACGCCTACGACCATCAGCTCTAAGGATTTAGATTTTGATTTAGTGGAACCTGACTCTAGCCAACAATCGCTCTTGTGGGATCATCTTATGCTAGATCAATGTTTCTCAATGGCGAATCCCACGCCATTTTGTCTCTTGGGCTCGCCAACCTTTGACGCAGTAAGCTAACGAACCAGCTTTGCAACCTTCTCAAAATATACAAAGTGGTCGTTCCTTACACACGTTGAAAAGATCACTTTTTAAGGGACATAGACGGAAGCGTCAGTCCCGTAATGCGGAGAAACGATGAATACCCTGTTGAGAAGGCTATGTACGGATTCTAAACCTCAAGAAACCTTTTTTGGGGATTTTAGGCAACCTTTGGCTAGTTAGGTCTTTGTAACATCCCGAATTAGGGCTTAGTCAGAATAATGGTTTGGGACCATAAATCTGAAGTAGAAATAATTATTTTATGACTGTTATGAGGTTTATGATATGTTCGTATGCATGTGTAAAAATTTCATGAAGAAATTTTAGGCAGAAAGTGTCCAATTTGACCTTTGGAATAAATTAAATAAGTTGCAAAAGATGGGGTCCTAGAAGCTTTAAATATGAAATAGCTTGGATTATCAATTTGAGGTCTATAATGTGATTGAATTGTTGTGTGAAAATTTCTTTGAAAAATTTTATCGAAAAAGTGTTTAATTTGGTTAGTAGGATTAAATTGTTATAAGTGCGAAGTGTGTATTCCAGATGATAAAAGGTGTAATTGTGATGGGTTTTTAAAGTGAAGGTCCTTATGAAGAAATTAATCCACTTATAAGTTGATGGAAGATATTTGTTTGGTATTTTTAAAGTTAGTTGAAAAGAAAAAGGGCAAATTTGGAAGTTAAGTTAAATGGGTATAATAAGACAAAAATAGTAAAAAGGCACCATTCTTTTCTATTTTCTTCTCCAGCCGATTGTGAGAAAAGAAATGGACAGCCATGGAGAAAGTCATGTTCGGCTAAGCTTGGGAGCTTGATAGGTGAGTGGGTTTTGACCCGTTTTTAATGATTTCTATGTTTTCAGAGTTGTGGCAACTCGATTTAGCTATCCTGTACCTTCATTTTTAAAACTGTTAAAGTTTGTGAATTTTTCCATAGTCGATTAAGTGTGCATTTTGATGATTAATGGTGGATTATGCATGTCCATGAGAAGAGAAACAAGTTTTACTAAGTGATTTTCGACGAAAATGACAAAAAGGACCGAGTTGCAAAACTTGTACAATTTGTCCTAAGTGTATGAATTAGTGAGAAATGTGGATGGGTATAGTTATGAAAATGGTTCGGCTAAGTCCAAAATACAAGAAAATTGAATAAAAATCAATTTACGAGCCTTGGGGCAAAAGTGTAATTATTTGAAAGTTTAGGGGTAAAAACATTTCCATAAGATTATTTTTGGGTCACACTGTTTAATGTGACTAATAATTGAGCTAAATGTGATATGATAGATCATGGAAAACAAGAATCGGGCTTAGATCAGAAAGAACATGATGATGGATCAAGTCAAATAAATTAGCCACTTTCGCGTCCGAGGTAAGTTGGTGTGTAAATAATAATGCCATAATGTCGTAATGTATGTTTGAAACCTAAATTGTGGTATTAAATTGATTTTGTTGAATTACATGTTTAGTATATTACATTGGTGAATTGTTTAATAATATGTTTATGCTAAAAAGTGACATAGGTGACATGGAAAATGGGTTAAAATATTGTGCTTAAAGGTCTTTTCTATGACTATGGTTATTATGTGAAATGGAAAATTTATATGTAAATAATGTATTTATTTTATTTGTTCAATAATTATTTTGCTAGATATTATGGAAATCATTGGGCGATAACTTTAATATGAAAATGTATGGAATGTGAAATTCTCAATTGAACCTTCGGAAAACCGAGAGATACGGACAATATTTAGTTAGGTCACACGAGTGATAAGGGACCTTCACCATGTGTAAAAGAAAGCCGAATTATGTGTAGGTGGAGCTATGTGCTAAGACCACCGAGTATCGGGCATTTTCCGAAGGGGTTCAACGAGTTAACTTACTAATGGTGATTGGTGCGATCATGTTATGAATAAGTGCAGGTGTGAATGTGACCAATTGAGAAATGTGGTAAATGTACGTATGAGCAAGGGTGCATGTGACCATGTGTGTATGTGTGCATAATGTGTTTGATATGTGATACATGATTGAAATTGTGGTAAGGCTGATATGGGGTAAGCGCCATTATGAGTACTCATAAATATTGGTGACAATTATTCATTTGTATGGCTAGTATTGAACATGCTCGGTGTTATGTGTGTATATATGGAAATAATATAAGGAAAACATGGGAGAGTAAAATTTATGAGTAAAACAGATTTGACAGCTGCAGTGTTGTGACTTTGGAAAATCACCAAAAATGGTGGGAATTGAATTATATATGGAATTGAAGCCCAATGAGTCTACTTTCACATAAAACAAGTAGAGTGAGCAAATGATTCTTTATTTGTGAGATACCCATATTGTTGCGAGACAGGGTCAGATGGATTTCGGAATCCCCTGTCCCAACTTTGGAAAATCACTAAAAATTGTATAAAATTTTTATGGTGTGTAATTTATAAGCTTAAAATTCTTGATGAATCTAATTATAATAGAAACAAACGGAAACATTATTTGAATTTTGTATAATGAGAAATTCGATTTTTAGTGAAGAGGTGTCAGAGCTGTCGAACAGCAAAACAGGGGAACCTTCAATGAATAAACTGTGTTAATTGGCCAAGCCAAAAATTCTGAAAATTTTATGAAACGAAGGCATATGAGTCTAGTTTTACAGAAAATTTACAGAACTTAATTTCGAGATCTGTAGCTTAAGATATAATAAATTTAGCGACCATGACTCAGAAAAACAGCTTAAGCTGAATATAAAAAAAAGGGGGGTGAATCATATGAATAATGATTTTATTTCTTGATAACACCGTTTAAGAAATGGGAACACTTTGTTAATTAAATTGATTATTATTATACACCAACTTACTAAGCTATAAAGCTTACACCTTCTTTTCCATTTCTCTTAGTATTGTCAGGTTGGCTCGAAGTTGGAGATCGTCGAAGGCAGTATCACACTATCGAATTATCAAGTCGAGTAAGGCTATATTTAAGTGTGTATGTGTGAGTGGCATGTATAGAACATTTAATCATTTTGATGAGTGTCATCTTGTGTAGCCAAATGTGTTGGCTATTAATGTTACTCAAATAGTGTCGTAATAGCCTTGTAAATGGGCTAGCATTTTTTAAGTTATATTATGCAACGATGATGAAATTCATGAGTGTGCTAGTTTGCATCTTAAAGTAGGGTATTGGTTAAAGAGAATGATATGCGTGGTGGCATATGAATGCTTTGATTTATGAGATTGATGTTGGTATGAGTCTGGTTATGTTTCAGGGTGACAAAAAGGCTTGGAAAATAGCCCGCTATTATCCACTCGGTCGATCACACGGACGTGTGCCTTGGTCGTGTGATTTTTGACAAAATGCCCTATGGGATATTGATATGGGCGTGTCTAGGCCGTGTGAGGGCCACGGCCTATGTGCATGGGTGTGTGGTCAGGCCATGTTAAAATTCCAGTAACTAAAGTTGTAGTCATGATTCAACACGGGCTGTTGCCACGGTCGTGTTGGAAGTCCATACGGGCGTGTAAAAAGGTCACACGGGCGTGGGACGTACATTATCATAAGGTTCAAAGAATTTTTCTTAGACTCCCGAGTTAACTAGGAATGGATCCCAAATCTCGTTTAGGGCTTGTAAGCCCAAAAGAAAAAAAAATAGAAAAAAATGAATGAGCAACAAGATTAGTTTTCATAAGTTTTAAATTGGGATCACGTTTGACGAGGTTAGAAAGTATATTAGTAAGAGTTTCAGCAAAGTAACGCCTCGTGCTCGACTCCAGTGATGGTCTCGGGTAAGGGGTGTTATAGTTTTAATGGCTCATGTTTGTGGTGGAAAAGAAAATAAATATATAATAAAAATGAAGATTTTATTAAAAGGAAATATGGAAAGAACAAAAGACCTTTGGGGGGAGAGTGTTTTTCAGAAAAAGAAGAAGCCCCAACTTGAGTCACCTCACCCCCTATTTATAGTGCTAGGGGAGATAGTCTAATCCTACTTAAACTCTCAAAAGATAAATACATTTAATTAAAAATAAATAAAGATAAAATCCTAAAATTAAATAATCCCTAATAATTATCTTAATATCAATTATCCTAATATAATCAAAATAGAGTCTAATAGAATAAAAACTCTTCTTTTTGCATTTCAACCCTTGTGTCCTCCATGCTTGCACTTTTGGCACCAACTTTTCCCTGTGTCACACATTAACCCATTTTTTCCTTAATTTCACGCTTTTGGCCCTTAATTTCACTTTTGCCTCCAATTTAGTCCCTATAAGATAAAATATCATAAATAGCTCAAATTAGCAAGATCATACTCAGAATAAATACATAATTAATACATAAAAATACGTTATTCTAGAGTATTATCAATATAGTAACCAAAATACGAAAATATAAGATTAACCTACTTAGAATGGGTGACAAAAATTGAAAAATAGTAATACTAAATGTTAGATCTAAATGGAAATAATAATAGAGTCTAATAGAATAAAAACTCTTCTTTTTGCATTTCAACCCTTGTGTCCTCCATGCTTGCACTTTTGGCACCAACTTTTCCCTGTGTCGCACATTAACCCATTTTTTCCTTAATTTCACGCTTTTGGCCCTTAATTTCACTTTTGCCTCCAATTTAGTCCCTATAAGATAAAATATCATAAATAGCTCAAATTAGCAGGATCATACTCAGAATAAATACATAATTAATACATAAAAATACGTTATTCTAGAGTATTATCAATATAGTAATCGAAATACGAAAATATAAGATCAACCTACTTAGAATGAGTGACAAAAATTGAAAAATAGTAATACTAAATGTTAGGCCTAAATGGAAATAATAATAAAGATAAAATAGTAAACAAACAAAATAAATAAAGACAAAAATAGATAATAGAAAATAAAAATAAACTAAAATTTAAAAGGGAAAAAGGTGTAACTGACGGTGGGCAGGGGCGGTGGCCAGAGTGAAGTGTGGCTGGGCACGGCGCGTCGGGTCTGGGAGGGACGACGGTGAGTTGGCCGGAGGAAGAAGAAAGAAGGAGGGCGGTTTGGGTGTTGGGAGTGTGGAGGGAAGGGAAGGAAAAGGAAAAGAGAAGGGAAAAGAAAAAGGAATGGGAGGGGTTATACGGTGTGGCGATCGGAGAAGGGGGTTGGTGGCCGAAAATAGGAGCGACGGCTAGGGTTTGGGGTGAGTTTTGGGGGAAAATGGAGAAGAAGAGAAAAAAAAAAAGAAAATCAGCTTTAAATAGGGACACGACCATGTCACACGCCTGTGTGATCGAGTTCCTAGCCCGTGTTCGTCGCGATTTGCGAATGCTTGGTTTTCACACGGCCTTGGAGACATCCGTGTGATCGTGTCGCACGCCCGTGTTTTAAGCCCTTCGCTTCTCCCACGCCCGTGTGGAGTTCCACATGCCCGTGTAATCACATACACGGCCGTGTGGCGTGCCTGTGAAGCCCTCTGACTTGTTTAAAATTTGAAAAATCAGGCTCTAATTTTCATACGGCCAAAGACACGCCCGTGTGGAATGTTGACATGCCCGTGTGATATCACACACGGCCGTGTGTCATGCACGTGGAGCCCCCTGACTTTGTTAAATTTTGAAAAGTAAGGCTTCAGTTTTCACACGGCCTAGGACACGCCCGTGTGTCCAAACTGTGTAGTCCACACGGTCGTGTCACACACCCTTGTGGATTAAATTCGGGCCGTGTCTCTGTCAACTTTTTGGGGATTTTAAGCTCCAGGGTTCACATAGCCAAGGACACGCCCGTGTGTCCATGTAACACCCCCTACCTGTATTCGTTATCAGAATAAGGTACGAGGCATTACCAGAGTTTACAATTTTTTTTTTAACCGAAACCATTCTAATTCAACATATTTTCAAAATAAAATTCATGCATATTTATAAAATAACTTCAACACATAAGCCATATCAGTGGCTAACCTTATATTCATTTCATATTAACATTTATTTTATTAGCTTATACATGCCATTCATTTCCAAACTAAAATTTCTTTAAATACCGAAATACTGGGGTTGATAGTGTGATGAGTCTCCCACCGATTCGACCTCCGAGCTCTTAACACTACAAAACAAGGGAAAGGAAAACAGAGTAAGCACTTTGTGCTTAGTAAGCCCATGTAACAAGAATTATACTTACCTAATATTTTCAATACAATGTAATAAGCATTCATATATCCATTCAATGCATTAATACCCTAACAGGCACAAGCTCAACATTCAAGTTAGTTCATTAATTTCCATATATCAATAATCTACACACCATGATTGATGAGCTCATCAATACTATGATTTTCATTTCCTTGTTATTTTTCCATATTTATCCCGTTGAATTACTCAAATTTCGATGGATTTTTAGAGGTACACTTTTGTGTACAAACCGGTCCGTCAATTCATATTCATGTGCGCACATTTTCATTTCAGAGAGCACACTCCCGCGAACCTCATCTTTACAGAGCAGGATTACCACCAGGCTAAATCCTCTGTAATATAAACTCATAGAGTATTGTCGGGATTACCGAGTCGAGCTAAATCCCTGCAACGACAATTACTCTAATGAGCTTGGATCTGAATTACCAGTCCAAAGCTAAATTCAGACCTAATTCGGATTACCCGTCCGGGCTAAATCCATTTTCCACATATTCTTCGGGAGGGCTATATCAGGATAGGATCACCCGTCCGGGCTAGATCCTTTTTTACCGTCAATTCCTTTTCAGAGATCCATCGAATTTTCCTTTCATTCAACCGGGATTTTTTTCCCTTTTTATTAAATATACCAATGTTTCATCAAATTTCATACAATGGACATTCAAATTATATTCACATCAATGACATACATTTCAAACATTTAAGAATATAATTCAAGTTACATGAACTTACCTCGATACTAGTTCGTTTATAAAATCTACTAATCCGGGACTTTTTCCTTTCCTCGATCTAGCTTTGTATTTGAGTTTTCCAGATCTAAATAAATAAAGTCAATCATCAATTCAATACATTTCATGTTCACATGTAGCATTTTCTATAATTCTATTATTATTTTTAGCTTATTCAAAGCTGTCTACTTGAGTCACAGTCACTAAATTATTTATTTCTCGAGCTACAGAGCTCCAAATGAAGAACCGTTAATTTTACCTGAAACTAGACTCACATATCTTCTTCCCATAAAATTTTCAGAATTTTTGGTATGTCCAATCAATACCAGATTATTCTTAAAGTTTCCCCTGTTTTACTGTTTGACTGTTCTGACCTCTCTTCACTACGAATCAAAATTACTCTTCGTACAGAATTCATATGAACTTTTTATTTATTTAATTTGAAAATAGACTCATTCAGGACTCTAAAAATATAAAGTTAAGCCCCTAATTATTTTTCTCCAATTTTTATGATTTTTCAAAGTCAGAACAGGGGATCCTGAAATCCTCTGAACCAGTCTTACAAAAATATAAATATCTCAAATTACAGAATTCCTTTGCTTTCCATGTTTCTTTCATATGAAAATAGACTCAATAAGCTTTAATTTCATATCTCATTCAACTTCTAATTCCACTTCTACGAATTTTAGTGATTTTTCAAACTTACTCTACTGCTGCTGTCCAAAACAGTTTTGTTATAGCTTATTTTTTACAATTAAATCCTTTACCCAATTCTAACTTCAAATTCTTTCAATTAAACCACTAATTCATCATTTTATTCATCATATGCTATATTCAAAAACTCTGAAACTTTAAAAATTTCAACTTAAATTCATCAAAACTTTGTTCTAAAACTTATAAAGCATCAAAATTAAAAGAAAAGGACTAAATTAGCTTACCAAATTAAACTCCAAGCTTCAAACTTTTAATTTTCCTTTCTTCTTTTTTTTCTCTTTTCTTTCTTCTTTCACGTTTGCTCTCTGTTTCTTTTCTGTTTCTATCTCTTTTGTTTCTTTTCTCTTTTCTTTATATATATATTTATAATAATATAATAATATAATAATATAATAATATAATAATAAACTAAAATCTCAGATTTTTCTTCAATTCACCGCCTCAATCTAGACAAAATGGCTTAATTGCCATTTTGGTCCTTTATACTTTCTTTTAATCTATAATTAAACTTTTACGTTCATTTCAATTTAGTCCTTTTCATTTAATTACCTACCCAAACGTAAAAATTTTCTAACGAAAGTTTAATACCACATTACTAACATTTTATAAATATTTATAAAAATATTTCCTATCATATAAAGACTCATGCAAACATATTGAAATAAATTTCTATTTAAATCGGATTTATGGTTGCGAAACCATTATTCTGATAATCTCGAATTTAGGCCATTACAGTCCAGGCCATGTGGAGGACACGGCCATGTCGCCAAGCCGTGTAGCCCTCTGTCGATTTCTTTGAATTTTAAAAACTTTGTCTCTACATCCACACGGCCAGGGACACGCCCGTGTGTCCAGGCCTTGTGGGTTAAAAACTTGCGGTAAAACATGAATAAAAGTAACAATAAACTAATTAATAGGGTTAGTGCTCGGGTTGCCTCTCGAAAAGCGCTTATTTAAAGTCCTAAGCTAAACTTACCTTGTATTCTTCTTTTTATAAAGGTTCACGGAGTTGAAGCTCCTCTCTAATATCCCTAAAATCCTCACCATTATATAGTTTAAGTCGTTGACCATTTACCTTGAATGTGCCATAAGTCGGATGAGTTATCTCAATTGTGCCATAGGGCAAAATGGTTTTGATTATGAATGGACCTGCCCATCTTGATTTCAGCTTTCTAGGGAACAGTTTGAGCTTTGAATTGTATAGTAGAACAAGGTCTCCAACTTCAAATTGTATAGGTTGCTTCAAACGAGCATCATGGCGTCGCTTTGTTGCTTCTTTGTATAAACGTGAGTTCTCGTAGGCATTCATTCGCCACTCATCTAGCTTGTTCAACTGCATCAATCTTTTTGCACCTGCAAGTTTAAGATCATAGTTTAAGAATTTTATAGCCCAAAATTCTTTGTGCTCTAATTCGAATGGTAGATGACAACTCTTCCCGTAAACAAGTCTATATGGGGATGTTCCTATGGGAGTTTTAAAAGCGGTTCTATAGGCCCATAAAGCGTCATCTACTTTTAATGCCCAATCTTTCCTATTTGATTCTACAGTTTTCTCTAGAATGCGCTTAAGTTCTCGATTGGCTACTTCAACTTGTCCACTGGTTTGAGGGTGATAAGGGGTAGCTGTTTTATGGTGCACTCCATATTTCTTTAGGATTTTATCAAATTGAGTATTACAAAAATGAGTACCCTATCACTAATATTTTCTCTAGGTGTTCTAAATCGAGAGAAGAGTTTCTTAAGAAATCTCACTACCACTCTAGCATCATTAGTAGGTAAAGCTTGAGCTTCCACCCATTTTGACATATAATCAACCGCTACTAAGATGTATTTATTCCCAAATGAGCTAGAGAATGGACCCATAAAATCAATACCCCATACATCAAATATTTCACATGATAGCATATATGTTTGAGGCATTTCATCGCGTTTAGAGATATTACCTGTTCTCTAACATCTATCACACGAAGTAACATACTTGTTAGCGTCCTTGAACAGAGTGGGCCAATAAAAACTTGATTCAAGCGTTTTATGTGCTGTCCTAGTCCCACTGTAATGTCCTCCTGTTGGTCCTGAATGGCAATGTTCTAGGACTTTGTTTGATTCTGCCCTTGTAACACATCTCGAATTACTTGATCTGCACATATACGAAAAAGAAAAGGGTCTTCCCAAAAATAGTTTTTCACATCAGCGAAGAATCGCTTCTTTTGATGATGTGTCAACCCTTTTGGTAGGATGTTAGCAGCTAAGTAATTCAAAATATCTGCAAACCAAGGTACCCCAGAGTCGGATATAGTAAAGAGTTATTCTTCAGGAAACGAGTCATTTATCTCACTCTCATCGAGTTCTTTGATATGTGGATTTTCAAGCCTAGAAAGATGGTCTACCGCAAGATTTTCAGCTCCTTTCTTATCCTGAATTTCCAAATCAAATTCCTGTAAGAGTAAAATTCATCTTATGAGTCGAGGTTTTGCATCAGATTTAGTTAAAAGATAACGAAGAGCTGAATGGTCAGTGTAAACGACAACTTTAGATAATATCAAATACTGTCTAAATTTATCAAATGCAAAAAACATAGCTAGCAACTCTTTTTCTGTGGTGGTGTAATTTTCTTGTGCGGAAGTCAATGTCTTGCTAGCGTAATAAATTAGCTGAAAATGTTTGTCTCTTTGCTGTCCCAAAACTGCACCTATTGCAAAATCACTCGCATCACACATTAGTTCAAAGGGCAAAATACAATCAGGTGCAATTATAATTGGAGCATTTATTAATTTATTTTTGAGGGTGTTAAATGCATCTAAACATTCCTAATTAAAATTGAAAGGCACATTTTTTTCTAGTAATTTCATTAAAGGCTTAGTTATTTGAGAAAAATCCTTAATAAATCTTCTATAAAATCCAGCATGTCTTAAAAAACTTCTAATAGCCTTAATTGAACTAGGAGGAGGTAATTTTTCTATGGTTTCAATTTTTGCTTTATCAACCTCAATCCCTTTGCTAGAAATTTTGTGACCTAACACAATCCCTTCTCGAACTATAAAGTGACACATTTCCAATTAAGCACAAGGCTCGTTTCCTCACATATCATTAGAACTTGTTTTAAATTTTTAAGGAAAAGGTGGAAAGAATTACCGAATACCAAAAATTCATCCATAAATACCTCCATAATATCTTTCACAAGTAGCAAGAGTATTATATAATCCAAAAGGCATTCTACGATAAGCAAACGTACCATATGGACATGTAAATGTTGTCTTTTCTTGATCCTCAGGAGCTATTAGGATTTGGAAGTAGCCAGAGAGTCTGTCTAGGAAGCAATAGCACATATGCCCAGATAATCTTTCTAACATCTGGTCAATGAAGGGTAAGGGAAAGTGATCTTTTCTCGTGGCATCGTTTAACTTCCTATAGTTAATGCAAACTCTCCAACATGTGACTGTTCTTGTTGGAATCAATTCATTCTTCTCGTTGGCTACAACAGTCATGCCTCCCTTCTTTGGAACAACCTACACAGGACTTACCTAAGTACTGTCAGAAATAGGATAAATAACTCCAGCATCTAGAAGTTTAATTACCTCAGCTTTAACAACTTCCTTCATATTGAGATTTAATCGTCTTTGAAGTTGCACACATGGTTTATATTCATCTTCCATTAAAATTTTGTGGGTGCAAAACGATGGGCTTATCCCTTTAATGTAAGAAATCTTCCAAACTATGGCTCTTTTATGCTCTTTTAGTACCTGTAGTAACTTGTCTTTCTCATTGGGTTCCAATTCTAAAGAAATAATTACCGATAGTGTAGAATTATCTCTAAAGAATGCATACTCTAAATGATTTGGTAACTGTTTCAATTCCAATTTGGGAGGCTCTTCAACAGAGGGTTTTTGTTTTATTTCATCGTTTATTTCAATGCCCTCATACTTCTTTTGTCTTGGGGAAGAAATTTTTATCTCCCCTATCTCATTGGTATCGTCATCTGCCTCCTCACCTTGGACAAGACATAGATCCAACATGTCTTTATGTATGATTTCCTAAAAAGAATCTTGAATAGGATGATCAATAGAGTCGATAAAATAACAGGAATCATCTTGCTCTCTAGAGTATCGCATAGCATCATAAATTTTAAGAATAATTTCCTCGTCACCTACCCTGAGTACAAGTTTACCGTCACCTACATCAATCACAGCCCTAGCAGTAGCTGGAAATGGGCGCCCTAAAATTAAAGGTACCTCAACGTCCTCATCCATGTCAAGCACAACAAAATCAACAGGGAATATGAATTTATTAACTTTTACCAAAACATCTTCAATAATTCCCTAGGATATTTAACAGATCTATCAGCTAATTGGATACTCATCCTAGTGGGTTTTGGTTCCCCAAAACCAAGCCGCTTGAACATTTTATAAGGCATTAGATTAATACTGGCACCTAAATCAGCTAATGCTTTCTCAATATTTAAACTACCAATTAAACAGGGAATAGTGAAACTTCCTGGATCTTTCAATTTGGTTGGTAGCTTATTTTGGAGAATAGCTGAACATTCCTCGTTAAGCTCCACGGTTGATAGCTCTTCAAACTTTTTTTTTATTTGTTAAAAGCTCTTTTAAGAATTTTGCGTATGTAGGCATCAGTGAAATAGCTTCAACAAAAGGAAGGTTAATATGTAATTGTTTAAAAAGTTCAAGAAATTTACCGAATTGTGCGTCCATGCGATTTTTCTTCAACTTTACTGGATATGGGATCGGTGGTTTATACTCTTTAAGTACCGATATTACATTCTCATTTACTTCCTCACCCTTTGCCTTATCAGTTTCTTATGGCATCTTCTTTTAAGCTTCAACCAACACCTTCCCATTCCTTAGTGTAACTTCCTTCACATGCTCTTTTGGGTTAGGTTCGGTGTTACTAGGTAAACTATCTGGTTTCCTTTCGGAAACTAATTTAGCTAGCTGTCCAATTTGATTCTCAAGCCCTTGAATCAATGCTTGCTGATTTTTTAACGTTGTTTTGGTATTCTAAAAATGAGTCACTGACATTGAAATAAACTTTGCTAGCATATTTTTAAGGTTCAACTGTGTCTCTTACTGGTAGGGTGGTTGGAAAACTGGAGGGGGTTACGGTATTTGATTCCCTTGATTACCCCATAAGAAATTTGGGTGGTTCCTCCATCTTGGATTATATGTATTATTATAGGGATTAGTTGAAGGTTTAGAGTTATTACCTATATAATTCAGCTGCTCATTCTCCATGCCAGGGTTGTAAGATAGATATTCTATATTTCCCATTCCTCCTCCATTCGTATCGCACTGCATCACTGGATGTACCTCCGAAGAACCATACAAACCATCAATCTTTTTATCTAAAAGCTCTACCTGGTTTGATAGCATGGTAACTGTGTCGAGGTTGAAAACACCAGTGGCTTTTGTTGGCTTCATTCTCATTACTTGCTACCGATAATTATTCAGTGACATCTCTTCTATAAATTTATAAGCCACTTCAGGGGTTTTGTTATTTAGGGTTCCACCGGCGGCTGCATCAATCAGTTGTTTAGTTGAGGGGTTCAAACCGTTGTAAAAGGTTTGAACTGTAGCCATAATGGTAACCCATAGTGAGGCCATCTTCTTAGTAGATCATTGTATCTCTCCTATATATCGTAAAGTGTTTCTAAATCCATCTGCACAAAAGAAGAGATATCATTCCTCAACTTAGCCATTTTAAACGGCGAAAAATATTTAATTAAAAATTTTTCAGTCATTTGTTCCCATGTAGTGATTGATCCTCGTGGTAATGAGTTCAACCACTGTTTAGCTTTGTTTATTAATGAGAAGGGAAACAACCGAAGGCGAATGGCATCATCAAAAGTGCCATTAATTTTGAAAGTATCGCAAAACTCTAAAAAGTTGGCTAAATAAGTATTTGGGTCATCATCCTACAAACCATCAAACTGAACAAACTGTTGAATCATTTGAATAGTGATAGGTTTCAGTTCAAAATTATTTGCAGCAATAGCAGGTCTAACAATACTCGAATTAGCCCTAGTTAAATTAGGCTTAGCATAGTCGTCAATAGTACGAGGAGCAGGATTTTCAGCAACCACTGGAGGAAGCGGGTTATTATAAGCCATCTCCTCAGTAATATTACTATCGTCCTCTTGCTCTTCCTCTATATATTGTAAACTTCGCCTTATCTCCCTACGATTTCTACGAACAGTACTTTCTATCTCACTGTCAAAAAGTAAGGGTCCTGACGGGTTTCTTCTAGTCTTAAACTATAAATACCTGCCAGAAGAAAATAAAAGAGAATTTAGTAAATAAAAATAAAAATAATTTGCAAATAAAAAATAAGAGTGGCTAAATTAATAAAAATTAAGTGTTCCTAATATTCTAGTCCTCGGCAACGGCGCCAAAAACTTGATGGGCCTCGAAACTAACTAATATTTCGACAAAGGCGAGCGCACCTATCAAACAGTAGTACAGTTGTGGTGAGTGCAGAATATCATATCCTCAAGGACTAAAATTACTAGTAATAACTATCTTTTTATTATCTAGCCTAATAATTAAGGGGATTTATTTTTAATCTAAAATTAAGTAACTAATTGACTAACTAAATGACTATGAACGCGACAGAGAGTGAAGAGAATAATCGAATGAATAAAGAGAATACCCAAGGAAGAATCCACCTAGATTTCACTTATTATTCTAACTCTAAATTAAATGATTTATTCACTTGACTTGATCCGTAGAAATCCCTAAATTATGTTAATATCTCTTTCAAGACTAAAAACAACTGACTCTAGGTTGATTAATAGAAATCTCTTTCTAATTAAAACCCCTATCGTCGCATTAACTCGATCTATGGATACCCCTATTAGATTTGACTCTAATCCGGCAGATTTATGTCGTCCTATTTCTAGGATTGAAATCAACTCCGCTTAATTATGTTAGATCTTCTCTTAAACAGGGACTTTTTCTCCACTGAATAAGCACATTAAACTTGAATTAATATTCCCGAAAACATTAAAACAAGGATTAAGAACACATAATTAAGAACAAGATCAAGTATTTATCACGTAATTCAGATTTATTAAATAATAAGATTCATCTAGGTTTCATCCTCCATAGGTATTTAGGGAGTTTAGTTCATAACGTAAAAGGAAAACATCATAGAATTAAGAAAACAACAAGACATAAAGAACTCAAAAACTTCTAAAGAACTTGATGGAGATCTTCAATCTTGGAGTGAATCCGCCTTCTAGCTGATTTCGACGGCTTCCTTCGAGTAATTTCTTCGACCTACTCCGCGTCCTCCTTTATGTCTTCCTCTGATGTGTATTTATAGACTTTAGAAGGCTCAGAAACCCTAAAAATTGGCTTTTTCTGCTTGAAAATAAAGCAGGGTACGACAGGGGCACGGGCGTGTGATCAACCCGTGTGAAGAGGCCCAGGCCGTGTGGGAATTTGCTTGGCTCTCGATCGACGCGGGCTGGCACATGGGCATGTGTTTTGCCCGTGTGGTTCACATGGCATGTGTTCAGTCCGTGTGGTGCGAGCTTTGGCCATGTGGATCCTTAAGATGGCTCATTTTGTCTGGTTTTGGCCCGTTTTTCATTCCTTTTCCTCCCCTATGATCTCCTAAGTATAGAAACATGAATTTAAATGATTAGGAGTACAAATTCACCAAATTCTATAAATAAACATCCAAAAACACGCTAAGCGTGGGATTAAAATGTGTTACTTTTATGGTTTATCAGTTAAGAACGATCAACTACTAATACATTACTTCTAAGACAGTCTGGTGGGAGCAGTATCCAAACGGTACAACCAATTGAGCCGTACTAGGATTGGTTCCTAGAGGGACTTAGCACAAGCATTAATGAAGCAGTATAGTCGTGTGACGGATATAACTCCTCATAGAATTACTTTATAGAACATTGAGAAGAAACCCAGTAAGAGTTTTAGGCAATATGCACAGAGATGGAGGGAAATTGCCATACAAGTTCAGTCGCCACTCCTAGAAAAAGAAACTACGATGCTCTTTATCAACACCCTAAAAGCCCCGTTCATCGCTCACATGATAGGAAGCGCTACAAAAAGTTTTTTAGACATAGTGATGACTGGTGAAATGATGGAGAATGCGATAAGAAGTGGAAAGATAGATGCAGGAGAGAGTAACTAAAGGTCAACCTCGAGGAAAAAAACGAGGTGAACAACACAAGTACATATAACAAGGGTTACTCAAAATTGATTACTACAAATCAGCCAAGAACGGTGGCTACTGGTCAACAAGGTTTATCAAGGCAGGAGTCCAGCGCAAAGCAAAACACTGAGAAGCTCCAATTTACACCAATCCCAAATGACATATAGGGAGTTGTATCAAAGATTGTTTGACACACACGTGGTATCCTCTTTTTACCTAAAACCATTACAGCCTCCATATCCCAAATGGTACGATACAAATGCTCAATGTGACTACCATGCAGGAATTTTGAGGCATTCAATAGAAATCTGCACGAACTTTAAGAAAATAGTTGAATGACTTATTAAAATGGGCATTGTGAAATTTGATGATGCACCTAGTGCTAAAAATCCACTACCCAATCATATTGATAATGGGGTATATGCGATAGACGAAAAGGTGAGGAGAAGAATCAAGACCGATATTGCAGAAGTAAAAATTCCTTTGAGATGGGTCTGGATGAAGATGGTAAAAAGGGGGTTGAGCATTTCGGATTCCGAAGGGAGTTGTGAAATCATGAGGAACTACTGTGATTTCCATCATGAAGAGGGGCACAAGATCCAAAAATGCATAGAATTTAGAGCCTTGGTGCAAGGTTTAATGGACAATAAAGAGATAGAGTTCTGTGAAGAAGTTAAGGAAGAAGGAAGCATATGTGCGTCAGAATCAACAATGAAGGTCCCAAAAGTCAATCATCTTGTGGTCATCATTTCACAACTTAAAAACAATGAAGCTGGAGTACAGTCAACGCCAAAGATCATAATTCAAAACCCGGCGACCTTCTCTTATTAGAATAACAAAAGGGTCCCCTGGAATTATGATTGTAACGTGACAATCCCGGGAAAGGAGAACTCAACCAGCGCTTCCAAAGAGAATCAAGATGTAGGTTTTCATACGCATAGTGAAAGGCGTTATGATTTAATAAATGCCCGAGCAGAACCTATAAAAGAAAAGACCATAATGGTGGAGCAAAGGAAGGAAAAAGCAGTCAAACTTGAGCCGCTTGTTAATGATCCAGTAAAAGAGGAGGAAGCTAAGGAATTCTTGAAGTTTTTGAAGCATAGCGAGTATAGTGTTATGGAACAGTTGCATAAACAACTATCTAGCATATCCGTGCTGGCTTTACTCTTGAGTTCGGAGATACATCGAAACACATTGATGAAAGTGTTGAACGAGACGTACGTGACCAATGTTATCTCTGTCAATAAACTAGATCGGTTGGTTAATAACATAAGTGCCGATAACTTCATCTTCTTCAACGATGATGAAATACCACCAAGGGGTATGGGATCGACTAAAGCTCTACATATCACTACCAGATGCAAAGGATACACATTGTCAGGAGTTCTGATCGACAATGGATCGGCACAGAACGTATTGTCCCTATCCACACTTAATAGGTTACCTGTGAATAGCTCACACATGAAGGTATGCCAGAATATAGTGAGGGCATTTGATGGAACAGAAAGGAGGGTCATGGGAAGAATCGAAATACCTCTGTTGATTGCCCAACAACCTATGAGGTGGACTTCCTAGTAATGGATATCAAGCCCTCCTACAATTGCTTATTGGGAAGACCTTGGATACATTCGGTAGGGGCAGTGCCTTCATCGCTACATCAGAAGTTAAAGCTAGTATCAAAAGGTCGGCTAATGACGATAAATGCTGAAGAAGATATTATCGCGGTCGTAACCAGTGATGCTCCGTACTTGGAGACAAATGATGAGACAATTGATTGTTCTTTCCGGTCTTTGGAGTTTGTGAATGCACCATTCATTACTGAGGGGAACAGGATTCCAGTGCCAAAAATATCCAAGGCTACTAGGACAGGATTACATCCTGATAGTAGGAAGGGGAGCTCTACTGGGAAGAGGACTAGGGAGACGTCTTCAGGGAAGAGTTGAGTGTAAGACCCAATTTTTGCCCGGCCAATTTTTAAAACCAGAAAATTAAAAAACCAAATTAATAAAGTCCAATGTCCATTATACAAAACCCTCAGCCCAAATATTTTAAACAGTCCCTCTGTCATTACAAACCTAAATTTAAACTTAAACCTAGCCCAAACCACTACCTAAATTTCAGCCCAATACACAACCCAATTTACAAAATAACCACACAAGCCCAAATGGCCCAAATGGTTCTAGCAAACAGAAACCCTAAGGGGTTCCAAGAGCAATCTTGCGCCGCAACAGCCTCCACGAGCCCCACACGTGCGTCGCACCTCCGTACCGCACCGTACACCACGTCACCGCTTTCGTACAGCCACATGAGCCTCCGTATCTGCAACCAAGGACGAACAGCATAGCAAAGAGAAAAAAAGAAAATAATTGTATTTTTATTTTTATTTTCGTTTCGGCTTTAAAAAGCCTGAAACAAACCACTATAAGGCTCACGATTTTATACGCATCAATAATACAAAAAAAATTCAGCAATATAGAATCAGAAAAAAAAGGTGTTCCTTTTCGATTCATTTTTCACTCTTTCTTTGTTTTTCGATTCTACTGGCATTTGATTTATTTCTTCCTTTGCATGCGAATAAACTGAATAAAAGGAAAGGTGTTTTACCTGTATATCGCTGTCACCAGATCCCTATTCGCTTCGTCGAAATCGAAGCCGAAATGGGATTTGGGGAGTGAAATGTTTCTGAGCATAGGCGCAAACAGGGCTATGCTCGACGTTCATCGAATGCCTTCACCAGTTCTTGAAGCGTTTGGCAGTCGAATGGCCCCTGACGACGTTCTTTTCTGAGGCGGCTAATTAGAGAGAGTTAGGGATTTTAGGTTTCTTTTCTTTCTATTTTAAGAGATTAGGTAACTTAGAATTAGGTTTTTTTTAGCTTTATTAAAATGCACGAAACGACACCCTTTAGGCCTGTTTTAGTGGCTCTAAAACAGTATCATATGGATCGACCCGATTCAACCCGATCCGATACACCACGGGATCCGCATGTTTTCGCGGTGATGGATTATTTGTGCGCTCAGTCCCTCTTCGTCGTACTGTTTTTCAATCAGGCCTGTTATACATTTCCTTTTCTCATAAATTGGCCTTTATAATTTACACGTCATTTCGATTCTGTCTAGTGTATACGATGCGTTTTGGGCTTGGGAAATATTTTCTGATTTAGTCCCTGATAGTCCACGCGTATTTCAATTCGATCCCCGCATGTGTAAAAATAAATTTTTAATAGTCTTTTAATTTTATTTCGTTTCAATTAAGTACCTTTTTTTTTGGTTTTCATATACAATCCTTGCCCATTTTTGTTTAACTTATTTATTAATTAGATTTTAAATTATTTTATCATATGATATAAAAAATATTTATACTATTTTTTTTAAATTATTGTTTATATGTATTATTTATTTTAACATGTTTTAATATTATTTATTTTTGATTGTTTTCATATTTTATAGTTTGTTCCTTTATATATATATTATTCCTTTAAAATTGATGTATATCATAATTTTCTCTTTTATATATTATTTTGCTCTATTTTCTTCAATTGTTAATTTCATTATATGATTATTGCTAGCATATGAATTGTAATTGGTTAATTTGTAACTATTAATTATTTGTGATTCATCGTTGTAATGTTTGATGTGTGGATTAATATACTGTTTTGTGTATTAGTATTCCATTGTATCCTACAAAAGATATAGTGCTTTAATGTTATTTAGGTTTTAAAATCATAAGGCAATGCTCGTGTTTAGAGGTTTCGAGGAAATCGTGCTCTAACTTACTGAGTTCTTATTCTCCTCGTTTAAAACCTAGCAACTGAGTATCCTTTCTCTCTTAAATCCAAATGCATGATATTTCAAATAAAAATTTATTCTCGGGAATTTAAGGCATTGCGCCCTAACTTACTGGGTGTGATATTTTATCATCTCGAGATAAGAATTTCAAAAGAACAAAGGCAATATTTCGTATTCGGGAATTTTAAGAAATAGTGCCCTAACTTACTGGGTTTCGATTTTTCATTTGACCCAAATAAGTGAGTATCTTTCTTAATTTTAAATGTACAAGTATTGGATGTCGAAGGATAAATCTAATTTCGAGAACATAAGATGTTGTGCCCTAACTTACTGAGTACGACATTTTATTTCTTCAAAATAAGAAATTTTGGCATCCAATATGATTCTGTCCAAATATATCTTAATTAAATGGATCGTAATCTAGAATCTTTTCAAATTTTCGGGATTAAGACATTAAATAATCAATTAGATAGCAATTTTGGGCGCTATGAGGGTGCTAACCCTTCCTCGTACGTAACTGACTCCCGAACCTGTTTTCTCGAGTTTTTGTAGACCAAAGTATGTTTTAATAAACCAAAGTTTTATTAAAGCTTTCAATTTCAAGGTGATCCGATCACACCTCGAAAAAAGGTCGGTGGCGACTCTATATTTTTTAAAGTCGATCCCCGTTTTTCCAAAACACGGAAAAAATGGTTTCAACAACTTCGCGGCTCCACTGGGGATCCACTAAAAGAGAGTCAAGCCGTAAAATTGATTAATTTTTGTCCTTTTGTCGAAAATTGAAAATTTGATTTGAAAAATTACAATCCTTTTATTTGCATTCGCTTGCGTTATCTCATTTGATTGCTATGGTTCGAGTCTTGTAGAATATTTTTGCATCATATTGCATGACCGCCAGGTCACACCTTTTAAGTCGGAGTGAGAAGCTACTCCTTCGTGAGGTTTTCACCTCCGTGCAGGATAGTGAATCGCTATCGGCATACATCCATACCTATGTCTTCGTGAGATTTTCATCTCCGTGCAGCCATAGGGAAATGTATTCCTCTGAACCAAACTCAGCCCGTATGAGCCTATAATGGGTGAGGATCGAGGAATCTGCTGGCTCAGGTACCTCAACGATAGAACTGAACTGTATATAGAAAACCCTAAGAGCTCACCCTAGGTAGAGCTATGATAAACCCTAGTGGTCACCCAGATAGGTGCTTGAATGTTTTTCCTATGCTTGAATTTTGTTTCTATATACTGACGTTTTATTTTATCTTTGTTATTTTGCATGCATTTTCATATTAGAGAGAGATGTCGATTCGGGTTTGATTGCTAAATTAGGGAGCTCGGCATGGAGAGCGAATTTCTTGATAAAACGAAAGACAATAAGAATGTCCGTATATTTGTAATCCGTTTCATGTAAAGAATTTTGCCCTCTAGTAAAGTTTTCTAAAGGAAATTAAGTCAGAATCAACATCTCTTTAGGTTCTTTTCATGCATTCACATAGCATTACATCACATGCATTAGATTTCATGAGAGGACCATGATTGGTTGAAATTATTTCAGCATTAACCTGGACACCAACAAAACCAAACATCCTTACGGTACTCGAACTATGACGAAAGATATGGATCAGAGATAGGAAAGCTTGAAAAACTCCAAAGGGAGATGCAGGATAAACTTCAGCTGCAAATGCAAGAGCAGCTTGCTTAGATCCAGCAGGATATGATAGACCGAATGATGGAATCACAAAAGAGTATGATGACTCAATTAACTCAACTACTGGCGGGCGGAATAGATAAAGGAAAAAGCCCCATGGTTAATGTTGAGGGGAACACTGAGTATCATCAATATCCCCCTGATTTTACTCCACCACACATGCAAACACATCCAACTTTCGAGCGAGATTGGGTTCTAGCTTAGGGGATCATCCAATTAATGCTATTTTTCCTGACTTTGATGAGGCAGCAGAGAGAGAAAGGGCAAGGGCTGAATTGCCAAAACAGTTAGAGGAGCGATGCAAATGGTTGGAAGACAAATTTAAGGCCATGGAAAACATTGATAGGCAACATGGAATTGACGCTAAAGATCTGAGTTTGGTGCCAGATCTATACTTTCTCACAAATTCAAGGTGTCAGAATTTGAAAAATACAATGGGACTACTTGCTCAGAGGCTAACATAACTATGTTTTGCCGGAGAATGACTGGGTACGTTAGCAATGACCAACTGCTAATTTATTGCTTCTAGGACAGTTTGGCAGGGGCAGTATCTAAATGGTACAATCAGTTGAGCCGTACCAAAATTAGTTCTTGGAGGGATTTAGCACAGGCATTTATGAAGCAGTACAGTCACGTAACAGACATTACCCCTGATAGAATCACCCTACAAAACATGGAGAAGAAACCAAGCGAGAGTTTTTGGTAATATGCACAAAGGTGGAGAGAGGTTGCCATACAGGTCTAGCCACCTCTTCTGGAGAAAGAAACCACTATGCTCTTCATCAACACCTTGAAAGCCCCTTTTATCACGTATATGCTAGGAAGTGCAACAAAGAGTTTCTCAGACATTGTAATGACCGGAAAGATGATCGAGAATGCTATAAAAAGCGATAAAATAGATGCGGGGGAAAATTCTAAAAGATCAACCTTGAGAAAGAAAGAAAATGAGGTAAACAATGTGGGAACACACAGCAAAGGTTATTCGAAACAAGTTACTGTGGGATCACCAAGGACAGTAACTACTAACCTTCAGACTCCTTCAAAGATTGAATTTAGGCAAAGGAAGAATTCAAAAAAGCTTCAGTTCACTCCTATTCCAATAACATATGAATCTAGGCAAAGGACGAATTCAAAAAAGCTTCAGTTCACTCCTATTCCAATAACATACTGAGAGCTATATCAGAAATTGTTTCACGAGCACGTAGTGTCCCTTTTCTACTTGACACCATTGCAGCCCTCGTACCCTAAGTGGTATGATGCAAATGCCGAATGTGACTATCATGCGGGAGTTTCGGGGAATTCAATAGAGAATTGCCTTGCCTTTAAGAAATTGGTAGAAAGACTTATTAATATGGGTGTTGTAAAGTTAGTGGACCTGCCAAACGCAGAAAATCCATTACCCGGTCATGCTAATAATGGGGTTAATGCAATTAGTGAAAGTTCAGAAAAAAGAATCAAAGCAAATGTCGCGGAGGTTAAGACTCCCTTAAGATTGGTCTAGAAAGAAATGGTCAAACAAGGACTAATTGTTGAGAAAGAGAGTAGGGGAAAGTTGATAAATTATTGTGAGTACCATCGGGAATTGGGGCATGAGGTTCAAAGCTGTGGGGAATTCAGAACTTTGGTACAAAATTTGATGAACAATAAAGAAATTGAGTTTTGTGAAGATGGTGCAGAAGAAAAGAGCATATGTGCATCAGAGTCAACAACAAAGAGCTCAAAAGTCAACTTTCCCGTGATCGTCATTTCGTGACCCAAAAACAATGGAGCTAGAATACAGGCAGCACCAAGAGTGATAATACAGAGGCCCGCGGCCTTTGCTTATAAGGATAGCAAGAAGGTCTCCTGGAACTATGAGAATTCGGCTAGTGCTTCAAAGGAGTAACTGGATGCAGGTTCCCGTACTCATAGTGGGAGATCCTATGATCTGACAAAAGGGAAAGCTCCAATGGTAGAGTAGGAGAAAGAAAAACCAGTCGAGCCCGAGTCGCCTATCAAGGAACCAGTGAAAGAGGAAGAGGCTAAGGAGTTCCTAAAAAACACAGTGAATATTGTGTGGTAGAACAGCTGCATAAGCAACCAGCACGCATATCTGTGTTGGCTTTGCTTCAGAGTTTGGAGCTACCCAGGAATACGTTGATGAAAGTTTTAAATGAGACCTATCTCGCCAATGATATCTCGGTTACTAAACTGGATCAATTGATTGGTAACATAAGCGCTGACAACTTTATCTATTTCAATGACGACCAGATACCACCAGGTGGTAGAGGATCCACCGGGGCTTTGCATATTACCACTAGATGCAAAGGGTACACGCTACCAGGGGTCTTGATAGACAACGGATCAGCGTTAAACGTATTACCTTTGTCAACCCTAAATAGATTACGGTGGACAGTTCGCACATGAAAGAGTGCCAGAGCATAGTAAAGGCATTTGATGGCACGCAAAGGAAAGTGTTGGGAAGAATTGAGATACCCCTATTGATTGGCCTGACTACTTATGAGGTGGATTTTTTAGTAATGGACATCAAGCCTTCCTATAACTGCTTATTAGGGAGACCGTGGATACATTCGTCAGGGGCAGTGCCATTATCATTACATCAAAAAGTGAAGTTGGTAGCAGATGATCAGCTAAAAACGATAAAGGCTGAGGAGGACATTATTGCAGCTGTGACTAGTGATATGCCATACTTGGAGACAAACGACGAGACAACCGAATGCTCTTTCCGGTCTCTCGAGTTCGTGAATGAAACTTTCATTATGGAAGGAAACAGAATCCTGATGACAAGAATTTCCAAGACCACAAGAATGGGACTGAAAATGACCGTAGGGAAAGGAGCTTTACCGGGAAGAAGACTTGGAAAATATCTTTAGGGGAGAATTATGGCCCCGTTATTGAGAGAAAAGAAAGATCACTTTGGCTTAGGATTCAAGCCAGACGCAAAGCAAAAAAAAGAAAGAATTAGAGAAAAGGCAAGAAAGAAGATGTGCCCATTTGAGGGGAGAGGAAACCAAGTGGGAACCCATGATAATTCCACACATATCCAAGACTTTTGTGTCGGAAGGGGAAATTCATGCTAAGCTAAAGGCGCCAAAGAGAGAGGACATTGTAGCGATGTTGAGCAAAGTCTACCATATCCGATGAGACAGTTGAAGAAATAACCTTATCAGATATTCGACCTTATGAACCGGGAAGTGTTTTAGACAATTTGATTGCAGAGAAAATTCTTGTAGTATTTAAAGCTTATTCAGAGTAATGTTTAGAACGCACTTATTGCTTTAGGCCTAGAAGTGATAAGATTTCTTTTGGTGAAATAGGCTTGTGTCCAAAATTTTTATTTCAATAAAATGCATCCTTTAAAGCAAATATTTTTCTTTACATTTTATAATGTACATTCTTCTGTGTTTTAGAATATTCTTTCATTCTTTATTCATGACCATACCATATAAATAATCATCCTTAGAATCATTTATTCTTTGAAACTTGCCTTTGTACCTACAATGGGTACCCAGATATCAATGACATGAGCGACGTTGTTACTGATTCCTTTTTGAATGAGATATGGGTTCTTAGGGATCTAAGGACTTGGAAGATGACAGAGATCGTAGCCTATCTTTTGATTTATTAAGGATGGTAGAACAAGACGAAAATAGGCTCTACCTTACAAAGGGTTAGTGGACGTTGCAAGCTTAGGAAAGGGGTAAAGATCGAATCCTAAGTCACCACAGAAATAGGGAGAGACATCATTAAGTTGTTTCAAGATGTCTTTGCACAATCATATCAAAGCACACCAGACTACTGAAACGTAGGGATTTTGCTAAGGTTAGAACCCATGTTAATGGTTCTACAATGGCCAGGCTAATCAAGGGGTTCGGGCTACTGATCTACCCAGAAAGGGAAATTGCATCAACTGCCAAAATTGGGGAAGGCAAGACTTATGTGCTCCTTCCATTCTTTCTATAGGTGGGACATAGATGATACATGGTAGATCTCGTTGATTCTAATTAATCTTTGTGGTTGAGGGTGAGGGTTGCTTCATATGCCAAAGTTACAAAGTCAGCAGTCATCAAATTCAAAGCCAGATTCAAGCTCAAAGTCACATCCAAATCCAAACCTAAATTCAAATTCAAATCCAAATCAAAATCCAAATTCAAATCCAAATTCAGATCCAAGTTCGAATGCAAATTCAAATTCAAAAAAAAAAAGGGGTGATAATAAAAAATGCCAGAAGGAAATATGTTTGATATAATTGCATGGTATCAAAGATTTACACTATATCAATGCAGCAAAGGCAGCCAAATTTTTTTTTCCAAATTTTTGAAAAGTGACTGAGACTTGTAAAGGTTGGCATAGAGAAGTTACCATTTACTCTCTGTGTTTCTTGAACGTTGGCCAGGACCTTCACCGGGGCAACATTTTTCTCATCGGTTTATGAAAAGGAAAGCTATTGTTAAAAGTTGGAGTTCCTTTTCTCCAAGCTTTAACTAAAAAGGATGAAGCAGAAGTATTCATGGCCGAATGTACCAAAAATGGATAATACAGGCTTATGATGAAAGGGTTTGCCCAAGGGAAAGCAGAGGCCAAATTTGAAAGGCTTGTTTTGGAAGATTATTAACTTTGACCAAGATGGGTGGCAAAGAGACGCTCAAGCCGGGAATTCAAATTTTAGCTAAAAGGAGAGGCCAAGGTGAAAACCTGCAAAGGGCGCCTTGAGACCTTTTAAAAAAATTCAAAAAAAAAAAAGAAGACATAAAAATTTTTGATCAAAAAAGAAGAAAGAAAAAGGAAAGGCCAAGGTGAAGACCTGCAAAAAGCACCTTGAGACCAAAGGGGTTTTGAGTCAAAAACCCGAAAAGGGCGGCTCAAATTGTGATCAAAGTATAATGGGGCAGGCAGTGATCTTACTATACCTAAATTAAAAGGAAGGAGAGATGTTACGTCTTGGGGCATCGACAAAGTACTCCAGATCCCCTAAACACATATTGAATTTACAATAGTCCTCAAGAAGTTGGAACAGAAAAGCTCAGGCTGCGATATCTGGGGCACCTAGTTTTCATTTTACCCATGCTAAATTTGTTATTTGTGACTATATTATTCTTTTCAAAATATGTTCACAATAAATTTCCTTCTTGATTGTGATTGTTATCTTCGCTCAACTTATTTGTTACGAGCTATGCTCATAATTAATTTCCTTCTTGTCCATGGTTATGATCTTTTCAGGCATTTTGCATTGAAATAATGATTAGTGGACTAATAACACTTTCACAAAAGTAGTTTCGCATATTACTCTGGGAACTTCTAAATAATACAAGAATCTGAAATAGGACTTTTATTTAGAACTCACCAAGCTTAAGGGTTGGAGTGTCTGAGGAGGAAACTCTAAACAGTGACCATTTATTCAGACTTTCTGTCAAAAATGTCAGTGGAACAAGAAGACAGGATATTACATCAGTGATACAACCTGGAGGAATAATGAGCAATGTCAATCCGAGGCGTTTAGAAAAAGGATCATTCTCATGAAATTCTGCATTCATGTAAGACACATTTAGTTAGGAGCATTCGATTTATTCGGATCATTGCATCTTAATCATTGTAAGAAATCATTCTCATAACATTCTGCATTCAGGCAGATGTCATTCATAATACATTTAGTCAGGAGCATTAGATTTATTCCGGTCATTGCATCCTAACCATTTTGCATAAGCATAAACACATAAAACTGATTTTACAGGACAAGTCCCCCAAAGGATTGTGTCACAACATTGGTGAATTAGCAAATCTTGTCTCCCTGAGTTTGCAGTAGAGTAGATCGAAGATAACAGATTTGGTATTCCTGAAGTTGCAAGAAGCAGATCGAAGACAGCAGATCTTGTTTCCCTGAGTTTGCAGTGGAGAAGATCGAAGATAACAGATTTGGCATTCCTGAAGTTGCAGGAAGCAGATCGAAGACAGCAGATCTTGTTTCCCTGAGTTTGCAGTGGAGCAGATTGAAGATAGTAAATCTGGCAATCCTGAAGTTGCAAGAGCAGACTGAAGATAGCAAATCTGGCAATCCTGAAGTTGCAGGAGCAGATTGAAGATAGCAAATCTAGCAATCCTGAAGTTGCAAGTTGAAGATAGTAGATCTGGTAATCCTGAAGTTATAGGAGCAGATCAAAAATATCAGATCATGTCTCCCTGAGTTTACAGTGGAGCGGATTGAAGACAGCAGATCTGGCAATCCTGAAGTTGCAGGAACAGATTGAAAGTCTAATTTCTTTGAGTAAATCGAAGCATTAGTTCTCAGGCCCTTGAAGATGCAGCGGGATGGAACGAAGCTACTCGAAGAAGAAAAGCACTGAAAGAGGCATGACCGGACAAAATTGGCCCTTTTTGAAGTCTTTTCTCTATTCCCGTTACACGACAATGAGCAAAGAGGGGCAATTGTAAGACCCAATTTTTGCCCGGCCCATTTTTAAAACAAAAAAATTAAAAAAACCAAATTAATAAAGTCCAATGTCCATTATACAAAACCCTCAGCCCAAATATTTTAAACAGTCCCTCTGTCATTACAAACCTAAATTTAAACTTAAACCTAGCCCAAACCACTACCCAAATTTCAGCCCAATACACAACCAAATTTACAAAATAACCACACAAGCCCAAATGGCCCAAATGGCTCTGGCAAACAGAAACCCTAAGGGGTTCCAAGAGCAATCTTGCATCGCAACAACCTCCACACGCCCTACACGTGCGTCACGCTTCTGTACCGCGCCATACACCACGTCACCGCCTCCGTACAGCCACATGAGCCTCCGTATCTGCAACCAAGGACGAACAACACAGTAAAGAGAAAAAAGAAAATAATTGTATTTTTATTTTTATTTTCGTTTTGGCTTTAAAAAGCCTGAAACAAACCACTGTAAGGCTCAAGATTTTATAGCATCAATAATACAAAAAAAAAAATTCAGCAATATAGAATCAGAAAAAAAGGTGTTCCTTTTCGATTCATTTTTCACTCTTTCTTTATTTTTCAATTCTACTGGCATTTGATTTAATTCTTCCTTTGGATGCGAATAAACTGAATAAAAGGAAAGGTGTTTTACCTGTATATCGCTGTCACCGGATCCCTATTCGCTTCGTCGAAATCGAAGCCAGAATGGGATTTGGGGAGTGAAAAGTTTCCGAGCATAGGCGCAAACAGGGCTATGCTCGACGTTCATCGGATGCCTTCACCAGTTCTTGAAGCGTTTAGCAGTCGGATGGCCCCTGACGATGTTCTTTTGTGAGGCGGCTGATTAGAGAGAGTTAGGGATTTTAGGTTTCTTTTCTTTCTGTTTTAAGAGATTAGGTAACTTAGAATTAGGTTTTTTTTTTAGCTTTATTAAAACACACGAAACGACATCGTTTAGGCCTGTTTCAGTGGCTCTAAAACAATGTGGTATGGATCGACCCTATTCAACCTGATCCGATACACCACGGGATTCGCGTGTTTTCGCGGTGATGGATTATTTGTGCGCTCAATCCCGCTTCATCGTACTGTTTTTCAATCAGGCCTGTTATACATTTCCTTTTCTCATAAATTGGCCCCTATAATTTACACGTCATTTCGATTTTGTCTAATGTATATGATGCGTTTTGGGCTTGGGAAATATTTTTTGATTTAGTCCCTGATAGTCCACGCGTATATCAATTCGATCCCCGCATGTGTAAAAATAATTTTTTTAATAGTCTTTTAATTTTATTTCGTTTCAATTAAGTACCTTTTTTGTTTAACTTATTTATTAATTAGATTTTACATTATTTTATCATATGATATAAAAAATATTTATACTATTTGTTTTTTAAATTATTGTTTATATGTGTTATTTATTTTAACATGTTTTAATATTATTTATTTTAGATTGTTTTCATATTATATAGTTTGTTCCTTTATATATATATATTATTCCTTTAAAATTGATGTATATCATAATTTTCTCTTTTATATATTATTTTGCTCTATTTTCTTTAATTGTTAATTTCATTATATGATTATTGCTAGCATATGAATTGTAATTGGTTAATTTGTAACTATTAATTATTTGTGATTCATCGTTGTAATGTTTGATGTGTGGATTAATATATTGCTTTGTGTATTAGTATTCCATTGTATCTTACGAAAGATATAGTGTTTTAGTGTCATTTCGGTTTTAAAATATAAGGCAATGCTCGTTTTTAGAGGTTTCGAGGAAATCATGCTCTAACTTACTGAGTTTCAATTCTCCTCGTTTAAAACCTAGCCGAGTATCCTTTCTCTCTTAAATCCAAATGCATGATATTTCAAATAAAAAACTTATGCTCGGGAATTTGAGACATTGCGCCCTAACTTACTGGGTGTGATATTTTTATCATCTCGAGATAAGAATTTCAAAAGAACAAAGGCAATATTTCGTATTCGGGAATTTTGAGAAATAGTGCCCTAACTTACTGGGTTTCGATTTTTCATTTGACCCAAACAATTGAGTATCCTTCTTAATTTTAAATGTACGAGTATTGGATGTCGAAGGATAAATCTAATTTTGAGAACATAAGATGTTGTGCCCTAACTTACTGAGTACGGCATTTTATTTCTTCGAAATAAGAAATTTTGGCATCCAATATGATTCTGTCCAAATATATCTTAAGTAAATGGATCGTAATCTAGAATCTTTTCAAATTTTCGGCATTAAGACATTAAATAATCAACTAGGTACCAATTTTGGGCGCTACGATGGTGCTAACCCTTCTTCGTATGTAACCGACTCTTGAACCTATTTTCTCGAGTTTTTGTAGACCAAAATATGTTTTAAAAAACCAAAGTTTTATTAAAGCTTTCAATTTCAAGGTGATCCGATCACACCTTGAAAAAAGGTCGGTCGCGACTCCATATTTTTTAAAGTCGATCCCCGTTTTTCCAAAACACGAAAAAAATGGTTTCAAAAAATGCTGAAGAGGACTAGGGAGACGTCTTCAGGGAAGAGTTGAGGCTCCAATGCTGAAGGACAAGCATGACCGCTTTGGTTTAGGGTACAAGCCAGATGCAAGACAAAGAAGGAAAGAACTAGAAAAGAGGCAAGAAAGAAAAAGGGTACGCGTAAGTGGGGAAGAAATCAAATGGGAGCCAATGATAATTCCCCACATATCCAAAACTTTTGTATCGAGAGGGATTATTCATCCCGAGCGAAGGATGCCAAGGAAAGAAAGTGTTGAGGAAATGTTGGGAAATGTTCACATCAATGCAATATATGAAGAAACAACTGAAGGAGGGACCTTGTTAGATATCCGCCCTTATGAACCTGGGAGTGTTTTGAACAATTGGACTGCAGAAGAAATTTCTGTAGTTTTTAGAGCTTACTCAGAGTAATGTTCAAGACACACTTGTTGCTTTAAGCCTAGAAGCAATAAGAATTCCTTTGTGAAATAGGCTTATGTCCAAACATCGTTATGAAATAAATATTTGACATCTTTTTGAGTAAATATTCTTTCTCTCTTGTAGATTCTTTCATTCTTTCTATACAAGTAATTATGTTAGATTCTTTCATTCCTTGGACTTTTTTTCCAAATCATTCTTTCATCTCATTCATAATCATACCATACCAATAATTATTATTAAATTTATTCATTCTTTGTATATTCCTTTGTACCTACAAAAGGTTCTCAGATATCAATGACATGAGTAACGCTGCTAGGGAATTAGAATCTCCTTTCAAGCAAGACATATGTTTAGAGGGATCCCAGGACTTTGAAGATGACATAGATTGTGGCTTATCTCCGGACTTGTTAAGAATGGTAAAACAAGAGGAAACACAAATTCTACCCCATGAAGAGACATTAAAGATTGTGACCTTGGAAGAAGGAAAGGTAGTGAAAATTGGAACTTGCATAACTGAAGAAACGAAGCGAGAACTCGTAGAGTTACTTAAAGAATTCAAAGATGCCTTCGCGTGGTCATACCAAGATATGCCTGGGTTAGCACTGGCATTGTTGTACACCGCCTCCCCATAAAAGAGAATTGCAGGCTGGTTCAGTAGAAGCTCAGGCGAATGAGGCCTGACATTGTGCTAAAAATAAAAGAGGAAGTCAAAAAGCAATTCAATGCCAGATTCTTGCAAGAGGTCAAATACTCAGAATGGGTAGCCAATATTGTGCCTGTCCTTAAGAAAGATGGGAATGTGCTAATGTGTGTAGATTATAGAAACTTAAATAAGGCCAGCCCGAAAGACAATTTCCCCTTGCATTACATTTATACTCTAGTAGACAATACGACAGGTTATTCATTGTTTTCCTTCATGGATGGCTTCTCGAGATACAATCAGATAAAAATACATCCTGAAGACATGGAAAAGACTACCTTCATAACCTTGTGGGGTACATTTTGTTATAAGGTGATGCCATTTGGGCTGAAAAATGAAGGAGCGACATATCAAAGGGCCATGGTGACCTTGTTCCATGATATGATGCACAAAGAAATCGAAGTTTATGTCAATGGTATGATTGCAAAGTCCTGAATAGAAATGGAACATATCCAAGTTTTGAGAAAGTTATTCTTGAGACTGAGGAAATTCCAATTAAAGCTCAATTCAACAAAATGTACTTTTGGAGCTAGATCGGGAAAATTGTTGGGCTTTGTAGTCAGCGAGAAGGGAATTGAGATTGACTCAGACAAGGTCCGTGCTATACAAGAATTGCCGCCGCCGTGCACTCAAAAAGAAGTTCGAGGATTCCTTGGAAGGCTAAATTACATTGCTCGGTTTATTTCACAGTTAAGAGAGAAATGTGATCTCATATTTCGTCTTCTTAAGAAACACAATCTGGGCTTGTGGGATGATAAATGCCAGAAAGCTTTTGATAAAGTTAAACAGTACTTGTCAAGTCCTCCTGTATTGTCACCTCCATGCCCAGATAGGCCATTAATACTATATTTGACAGTGTTTAATAACTCTATGGGATGTGTGCTGGATCAACACGATGATTCGGGAAGAAGAGAAAAGGCGATATACTATCTCAGTAAGAAATTCACCGAGTGTGAAATGAGATATTCGCCAATTGAGAAATTGTGCTGTGTCTTGATTTGGATAACTTGGAGGTTGAGGCAATACATGTTGTACCATACGACTTGGCTAGTCTCGAAGTTCGACCCTCTAAAATATATGATTGAGTCAACTGCTTTGAATGGAAGGACGGCTAGATGGCAAATTTTGCTCTCTGAATTTGACAGGGTTTATGTGAGCAAAAAAGCCATGAAAGGAAGTGCAGTAGCAGATTTTCTGGCCAGCAGAGCTTTAGAAGATTATGAGCCTCTAAACTTTGACTTCCCTAATGAAGAACTAATGTATGTGGCTGCTACTGAAGAAGACGCTACAAAAGATCACCTTTGGAAATTGAACTTCGATGGAGCATCAAATGCTGTGGATAATGGAATTGGGGCAGTCTTGGTATCCCCAAATGGAGATCATTATCCATTCACATGTAAATTGGATTTTGATTGTACAAATAACATGGCAGAGTATAAAGCATGTATCATGGGACTCCATCCAGCCATAGAACGCAAAATTAGAGCGCTGGAAGTATATGGAGATTCTATACTGGTGATCTACCATCTGAAAGGTGAATAGGAGACAAGAGACCCCAAATTGATTAATTATTGAAGGATAGTCCTGGGGTTAATTGAGGATTTTGATGGTATTACTTTCAATTATCTCCCACGAGACAAAAACCAAATGGCAGATGCTTTGGCTACTTTGGCTTCCATGATCAAAGTGAGCAAATAAGAGAATGTAAAACTCATTCAAATGAGTATTTATAAGGCCCCAGCTCATTGTTACAATGTGGAGGAATGAGAAAGAAATGATCACTCTTGGTACAACGATATATTACAATACGTGAGAAATCGTGAATACCCTGATCGGGCAACCGTGAATGATAAAAGGAATTTGAGAAGAGTAGCCTGTGACTATGTCTTAGATGGAGAGATCCTATATAAAAGAAGAAAGGATTAGGTACTATTGAGATGTGTGGACGTTGTTGAAGCCAAAAAAATTTTAGAAGAAGTCCACGATGGTGTTTGTAGAACACAAGCTAATGGTTTTACAATGGCTAGACAAATTATGAGATTCGGGTACTATTGGTCTACTATGGAGGGAGACTGTATCAATTATTCTAAGAGATGTCACAAATGCCAAATTTATAGAGACAAAATTCAGGTACCTCCTTCGCCTTTGCCTGTTATGACATCCCCATGGCCTTTCTCTATGTGGGGCATGGATGTCATTGGGCCGATCTCGCCAAAAGCTTCAAATGGGCATCAATTCATCTTTGTAGTCATCGACTATTTCACCAAGTGGGTAGAGGTTGCTTCATATGCCAGTGTTACTAAGTCTGCAGTCAGCAGATTCCTAAAAAGGGAAATCATATGTCGATATGGAATGCCTAAGAGGATCATATCTGACAATACATTAAACTTGAACAACAGCACGATAGCAGAGGTCTACAGTCAATTCAAAATCAGACACCACAATTCATCCCCGTATCGTCTAAAAATGAATAGTGCAGTGAAAGCAGCCAATAAAAATATTAAGAACATCGTGGGGAAAATGGCTGAAACATATAAAGATTGGCACGATAAGTTACCATTTGCTCTCTATGCTTATCGAACGTCTATCCGAACTTCCACCAGGGCAACGCCTTTCTCATTGGTTTATGAAATGGAGGCGGTTTTACCTATTGGAGTAGAGATACCTTCCCTTCGAGTTTTGTTAGTGCTAAAGTTAGATGAAGCAGAATGGATCCAGTCTTGATATGATCAGTTGAATTTGATTGAGGAAAAGAGGCTAAAGGTTATTCGTTAGGGTCAGATGTACCAAAAAGGAATAATACGAGCTTATGACAAAAAGGTCCGCCCAAGAGAATTTCACGAAGGGGACCTGGTATTGAAAAAGATCCTCCCATGCAAAAGGATTTCAGAAGGAAATGGATGCCAAATTGGGAAGGACCTTATGTGGTAAAAAAGGCTTTCTCCGGAGGAGCACTAATTTTGACCGAAATGGATGGGAAAAACTTGCCCAATCCTATAAATTCGGATCGACTCAAGAAGTACTATACTTAAAGAAGAAAAGTGGCCAAAGTGAAAACTCGTAAGGGGCACTTTGAGACCTTCTTAAAAAAATGGAGAGGCCAAGGTGAAAACCCACAAAGGGCGCCTTGAGACCAAAGGGGTTTTGAGTCTAAAACCCGAAAGGGGCAGCTCAAATTGTGATAAAAGATGGGGGCATGCAGTGATCTTGTTATACCTGAATTAACGAAGAGAGGGTATGCAACATCTTGGAGCATTGACAAAGTACTCTAGATCTCCTAAACACATATTGAGCTTAAAATGGTCTTCAGGGAGTTCGTACAAAGAATCCCAGGCTGTGATATCTGGGGAACCTATTCTTTCCCCTCACTATTTTGTATTCCAGCAATGTTTGCTTTCTTTAATTAACCCATCCTTTTCAGATTTTGTTCCTGATAAATTTCAGTTTTGTCTATCATTATGGTCATTTCAAGCATTTTTTATTAAAATAATGATTAATGGACTAATAATACTTTCACAAAAGGAGTTTTGCATATTATTCTGGAAACTTCTAAATAGTACGAGAACCTGAAACAAGACTATTATTTAGAACTCACCAAGCCTAAGGGTTGGAAATATTTGAGAAATAATGATTGTTTCTTCGGATTTGCTGTCAAAAAAATATCGGTTGAACAAGAAGACAGGATATTACATCAGTAATACAACCTTAAAGAACAACGAGCAATGATAACCCAGACATTAGAAAAGGGATCATTCTCATGACATTCTGCATTCATGCAAATATCATCCATAACACATCTAGTTAGGAGCATTCGATTCATTCTGATCATTGCATCCTAATCATTATGCATAGGCATAGGTCCACAAAATCGATTCTACAGGTTATGTCCCCCAGAGGACGGTATAGCAAGATCGATGAATCCACAAGTCCTATACCTCTGAAGTTGCAGTAGGTCGGATTAAATCTACAATGGTGAATCTTATCTCCCTGAAGTTGTAGTGGAACAGGTTGAAGCCATTACCCTCATCTCCCTGAAGTTGCAGTGGAGCAAGTTGAAGATCGCGAATCTTATTCCCTGAAGTTGCGGTGGAACAGATTAAAGCTATGAGTTACAAGTCCTATACCTCTGAAGTTGTAGTAGGTCGGATCAAATTTACCATGGTGAATCTTATCTCCCTGATGTTACAGTGGAGCAGATTGAAGCTATTAGCTTTATCTCCCTGAAGTTGCAGTAGAGTAGACTAAAGACAGCGAATCTTATTTCCCTGAAGATGCAGTGGAACAAATTGAAGCTACAAATTATGGTGGAGCTTATCTTCCTGAAGTTGCAGTGGAGCAGGTTGAAGTTACAAGTCTTATCTATATGAAGTTGTAGTGGAACAGATTAAAGCTACAAGTCACAAATCCTATACTTCTGAAGTTGCAGTAGGTCGGATCAAGTCTACCAAAACCAAACCTTATCTCCCTGAAGTTACAGTGGAACAGGTTGAAATCACCAATTCGTATCTCCATGAAGTTCCAACAGAGTAAATCGAAGCTACAAATCTCTTTTCCCTGAAATTACATTGGAGCGGATCAAAGCACCAAAAAGTCAAGATTCGGCGAAACCAGGCAAAATTGGCCCTTTTAAAGTCTTTGCTTCATTCTCGTCACACGACAATGAGCAAAGAGGGGCAGTTGTAATGCCCAGTTTATGCCCGGGGCCCATTAGCAAATAAACCCAAAAAATAAATTAAACAGACCAGTTTTTATTACAAACCCAATAAGAAATTGGCCCAAAATTACATCTAACCTAACTCAAACACTAACCCCAGGCCCAAATGCCCAAAACCTAAACCAAATCAGAAAAACAAGGAAACCCTGGCTAGGGTGCGCCGCATGCCTCCAACGTCGCTCCTCCATGCTGCACGCTACGTCAGCTCCTCCGTACACCACCTCGCGCCTCCATGTCACTCCGTACCTGCAAGAAAGGACAAACAGACAGCAAGCAAAGCAATAACAGAGAAAAAAAACTATGTATTTTTCATTTTTTTGGATTTCGACTATAAAAGCCATGAAAGAATTTGTATATTTTTTTTACTCACGAAATATCAATACAAAAAAAAAAAAAAATAACAAAGGAGATTAGCCAAGGTTTTTTTTTTTTTTTTTTTTTTTTACTTTCCTTTTTTTTGAAATTGTTTATATACATACAAAGATTGTTATTTTTATTTTTTCTTAAAAAAAACTACACACGCAATATTACAATATAGTATAAAAAAGAGAAAAAAAAAGCATACCTGAAGGGAGTCCGATCACACAAGCACAATGGAGCGTGTGTGACAGATGTGACGACGTCGATCGGCGCGCAGACTGGCCGCCATTGGAGCCAAAGAGAGAAAGGAGATAGAGAGTTTTTTTTTTTTAAAAAAAAGGGGCTGAAAGAATTTTTTTTTTTGTTGAAATGTTGATATTTATAAAGGGACCATACGACGTCGTTTTGGGCCCTGGTTTCAGGCGCCAAAACGGCATCGTTTTAGCCTCAACCCTCACGACCCGACCCGCCAGCTGAAGGATCCCTGTGTTTTTTTAGACCATATGGTCTATTTGCACTTTTGGTCCCTCCACATTTTCTATCTTTTTAATATGGTTTGTTTTTATTTTTAATTTTTACCCTATATTTTTTCTTCTGTTTTAATTCGGTCCCGCGCAAAGTGACGCATTTTGGAGGGCGGGGATATTTTCCCTTTTAGCCCCTCTTTGTTATTCGCGTGTTTGGATTAGTCCCCCCTTTTCCTTTTATTTCTAATTTGCACCAAATTCCTGTTTTAAAGTTCAATTTAGTCCCTCTTGTTATTTTTTCTATTTTGCTATTAAATTAATTAATTATTATTATTATTATTATTATTATTATTATTATTATTATTATTATTACTATTACTATTACTTTTATTGTTACTGGTATTATTATTATTTTTTTTATTACTATTATTTTTAATAATAATATTATTATATTTTTTTTTATTATTATTTTCCTTACTATTAACATGTTATTTTTATTACTATTATTATTAATGTTATTATTAATATATTATTATTATATTTAATTAACTTTGTTATTATTACTATTATTTTCATAATATTTATTTGTTTAATATTTTTAAATACACTTATTCATTTATCTGTTTACTACTTATTTATTATATCTTTCTATATATTTTAAAACTTCAAAATTTTTTATTATTGATTAATGCCACTATTTGTTTATTTTCATTATATTATGATTTCATACACATGTGCCGTCATTTTATTATCATGCCATGAGTTGAAATTTATTTTTATGCATTTTACTATAAATTGTGTTATATTAATCTTTGCCTGATAAAAATTTTTTCATTAAGCAATTTTTTTTTTTTGTAATTCGAGATTCGAGAAATCGTACCTAACTTACTGGGTTTTGATTTTTTTCTCGACGAGCCTAAAGAACTGACTATCTTTTTAAAAAGCCAAAGCGTATAAGTTAGATAAAAGTTTATTCTCAGGAATTCAAAAATGTTGTGTCCTAACTCACTGGATGTGACGTTTTGTTATCCCGAGGTAAGGATTTCTAAGAATAAAGGCAATATTCTGTATTTGGAATTTTGAGAAATCGTGCCCTAACTTATGGATTCCGATTTTTCACTTGACCCAAATAACCGAATATCCTTCTTGAACTTAAATGCATGAGTTTTAAAAGTCAAAAGACAAGCTTAGTTTCGAGAATTTGAAATGTCGTATCCTAACTCACTGGACGTGACATTTTATTTCCTCGGAATAGGAGGGTCTTAGCATCCGATTTAATTTATTCAAGTTTTTTTAAATAAAGAGGATCGTATTTTAAAATCTTTTCAAGCTTTCGACATTAAGATATAAATTAATCAATTAGGTACCAATTTTGGGCGTTACGAGGGTGCTAATCCTTTCTCGTGCGTAACCGACTCTCGAACCCGTTTTCTCGAATTTTGTAGGCCAAAATCATTGTTTTAATAAAAATATTTTAATGATCAATATCAAGGTGATCCAATCACACTTAGAAAAAAATGTTGATGGCGGCTTCATTTTCGTTTTTAAAGTCAACCCTATTTTTAAAAAAAAAATTCGACATAGTGAATATAAACACTAAAAAACACCATTAAAACAGTGTCATGAATCTGATATAAAATTATTTAATGTATCAAAATTTATATATATAAATATGTAATTTGCAACTTGCATTGCAGATTTTGGTCCCCTCTCTCCTCTTGGACTCGAATTTCAAGACTTCCAACCTTTTTATTTCTATCTTTTTAGATATTTTGAAGATATAAATATATTTTTATAAAGAAATAAAAGAAAATCTTTTCCATAAAGTCTCTAACTTTATATAGAGACGAACGCCAAGTCCATTAAACTGGTCAATGCCTACTTTTATCGGCTCTACCATTTACGGTAAAAAAGAAAAAAGAAGCTCATAGGCTGCTTGGTTTGCCTTGCATTGACTTTTGAATTATCCAAAAATTAATTAAACATTTACTTTTAATTTTAGCAATATTATTATTGAAATACGTATGAAAAACCTATAGAATATTGATAATCAAAGAAAAAGCCAGCAAGGAATGATACTCACTCCTAAGGCAGAATATTGTGGATAAATTAACCTGTTGAGGTATACAAGTATTTTTTGAGTGATAATTATCTGATACATTAACAACAATTTTTTTTATTTTATAATTAAGTTAAATTTTATCTCATGTTTTATTTACTTTTTAAATATAACTTAAGATTCATGGTAAAATCTCAACCAGTTATTAGTGTACCAAATAATTATTATTTTTATAAATTAATATTGTTTCCTCAATCTCAATCCTCATGCAAGATAAATAAAAATAGATATATTAAAAGAAGTTCATACTTCTACTGACCAAACACATTTGAGTTTCATCTTAAATTCTATTATTAATTCCTACACTATATATAAGCTATCGATTTAATTATCTGCTTCAATTTTAAAGTTTAACTTTTGATTAAACACTGCTTATTAAATTTATTAAGTTTAATTATTTTCAAACTCCAATGTGATAAAATCATTGTTACATGTGTTAAATTATGTTAGTTTGCTATTTCCACATTTACTAAAAAAATAAGTTACAAATTTAACTATTGTTGTTTGAGTCAAAATTGAAATTCTGAAATTCGAATAGATCCAATTGGAGAATGTAGACTAAATTTACAACTTTACGTATAGTATAGGATAAATAGAAGAATTTTACCACACAAATTTAAATGATATTATTTGGAACAGGTCTAAAATTGACTAATTTGAAAAGTATAATATTAAAATTGACCAAATTAAAGTATAATGACTAAATTCACAAATTACATAGAGAACATGGACTAATAACAAAATTTGACCCAAAAAAAATTCATAAATAGGAGTTCCATATTAATTTGATTTACTTTTTAAATTTAGAATTAGAGTGTGTTTGATAAACCATTGAAAATTTCTCTTTTCAATAAATGGAAATTTTCGTAAATGAAAATTTTTAATTTTTAATATTTTAAATGTGTTTGATAATTATTTTAATATTTTAAGTGGAGAGGTAACTTCTTATCACTTATTATAGAAAATATTATGTTGATTTTAGTTTATTAAAAATTGAAATAAATAAACTTTTAAAAAATAAGATATTCAAATTAACATATTTATCTTTCATCCAAAACCATCCAAAATAATATAAAGTATTATATTAATAAGATTAAAAATAAAAAATAAATATTCTTTTAAAAATTAATATTTATATTTATCAAACAACATAATTATATTAATGCTTATATATTTATTAATTTACCAAACAATTTTCTAATCTAAATTCACCACTTATAAAAAATTTAGCAATTACTGCATCAGTTTTAGCCAATTGAAGAGGTTTCTTAAAGATATAATGAATTTTCCTAGCACCGCTAAACAAGTTGGAGGCGGAATAAAGGTCACCGCGAAGAACGGCACTAAAAGGATCATCAGGAAAAGTTTGTGTTTTAAAAAAATGTTGTTATTGTAGTGACGAAGTAACACTTTCCATAGTACTTTCTAGTACCACAAAATACCATAGTTGGTGGCGTTTTCTCCGTGATTGCCACTAAAAAATTAACATATTAATTTAGTAATTGTTTTTCTGGATAGTGGCATTTAAGCTCTGGATGCTGTAACATAACGTATTTTTGTGGCGTTTGACAGAGACTTTTTAGGTCTACAACCTAAATGAAAGTTATATTCACATAATAAAATTTTGAGAGTCTACAGGGAAGTTGATTTAAGCTTACAAGTATTATGCTAGAACAAATATTTAACACTTAACTTTGGCAAGAAACACTAGAAATAAAAATAAAAATCAAAGAAAGAAATTAACTAATAATAAAAATAAATACTTGGAAGAAAATATGTTAAGGTTAGAAGATCAACTCTTGGTGTCATATTAAGATTAAATTTTAATACTCAATGTTATTATTCAATTAGAATCCAAGTAAAATGGAAGCCTCAATCAGAAAATTTAGCAATGTATGTCCAATAATTAAACATATGAATCAATGAGCAAATGTATGTCCGTCAAAGGAGTGTCTAATATAATTGTTCATTAAGTCCAAGAGTTTTGCAAATGAATTTATAAGTAAAGAATGGTGCAATATGAAAGTTTATCTGTTTAACTTCAATCCAAGAATATAACATATGATATTATAATCACTTGATAACTTCAAAACTTATAAAAAATATTTCAAATATTTATTATGCCAATTTTTATATTTCGACAACAAATTAATGTTAATTTATCCGAGCATTCATTGTGTCATCTATTGTCTATCACAAATAAAATATATTACTTCAAAAGTATGATTATAAAAAGTGATTGATAATTAATTTTGGCTCAAATGGTGAGTATGAAATTTACCTTAATACTTGCCAAGAGTCACCCTTTCAACTCAACATTGAAAACATAGAATAATATAACAAAATTAAATAACTCAAACTTATATGAAAAAAAAAACATTAAATATAAGAAACTTGAGATTTTACAAGGATAAAGAAACAAACAAATGCTAATAAGAAAATGATCTTGGTCTCCATTTCAAGATGCCTCCTATTTTGAAATAACGGCTATTTACAGAGGTTTGTGAAGAGGAAAATGACAACGCAAAGGACTTGTTAGTAATGAATTGCTAGGCCCAGTTCTTTGTCATCTTTTTAAGTCATTTCACATGTTAATTGATGATTTTTTTTGTTCAAGTTAATGTCTCTCAATGGGAAAAGTCCAAGAAAGTTGATTGATGGTCTGCATCTTGTCCATTCATTATAGAAATTTCTGCTTCAAACTCCAAGTATGTTAAGAGATATGATCCAAACACAAAAATGCATCAAAAATATCCCCCAACGTGAAACTTGTAACTTTCTCTTTACTTTTTGATTTCTTCCTAATGCAATTTGGTATTGGTGTTCCAATATTTGAATAGATCTTCAAATTCCCTTTCCAACGATATAAAGTACACCCAAAATAGAGTTCTGGAGCTCGAGAAATGATCGAAACAATAAGAAGTGTTCCGATTGGAAGTTCTAAATGTGCCTAAATTATAAATTTTGAATCTTTAAGCATTAGACTGTCACTCATTATCTTGGATCAGTTTTAGGCTTAGTGCATTTAATCTTGTAGTTCCATATATTGACATCTTCTTCCCAAACCTGTTTTACCTACAAATTCCACATGGAATATTTTATTGAAACTAAATTCGTGAAAAATAAGGTATTTGTAATGCAAACATAAAAAAAAATCAAATAAACTAAAATGAATCTAAAATATATAGAAATACTTAAGAAACTAAGTAAATGTAAGTAAGATATACCCAAAATAATCATATGATGAAGACTCATCAGTGTTTACTTATAAAACGCCTCTATATTGCTACATGTTAGTGGTGTTGCAATACACAAGCTTGACTAATTGTTTACATTTTAGTGGCAATTTTTTATTTGAACATCACTGATTTGCAACATTTAGTGAAACTTCCTTCAAATTTCGTTAATTCATTTTCTTTTTTTTTTTTATAATTTATATTTTCATTACATGTTCCTAATCCATTAAACAACAAAAAAAACTGTCCAAATACATATTCTTAGTAAAATACTTAATGTTCAAATACATATTCATTACATGTTTTAATTCAAATTTTACCGAGATAATAAAGTTCGAATAGTATGAACGTAAAAAAGAATACCTAAGTCATTGGTGGTCGAGATTGTTGCTAAATAAAAGTCATGAGACTTCAAATTTGCATATGAATTTGTTGATTCTGTGCTTGAATTTTCTCAAATTGTAACGCTCCAAAATCTTAGAATTTAATTGTGAGAATTTGCAGTAATTAAAATTCTGTATCTGTGGCCCTGTGTTTTGCTATTGTGTTTAAGGTCTAGGGTTTGAGTTGTATCATTAAAAGTTTTGTTATTTTTTAAACAACCATTATCCATGTGCTATGTAGTTAAGTGCAATTTTGTGTAAATCTATGTTAAGAATGAGCCTGTTGATTCACTGGTTAAACATCTTTCTATATTCTGTTTGGTTTCGTGTTCGAGTCCCATCATATGCGTTAGAAAAATCTTGCTGAATGCTGGTATGAGGATGGTGGTTAGTTAAGAAATATTTTTAACGTCAATTTCTTCCTTTCCCTTTCTTCTTTTGTTTTTTTTTTCTTTCTTTTTCCTCCTTTATTTTTCTTCTTTTTCCTCTTTCAAGTGAGTTCTTTGATTGCATTTGATAAGTGATTGTCGAAGTATTAAGAGTCCTAAGTGATTTGGAGCGTTGTTAGAAGATTTCTGTGTAATTTTTGCGAAGTTGTTAGTTTCCATTTACGTAATTAAATTTGGAATTTTTTGTTTGCTGTATGTAAATTTGTTGTTAATTAGTCATTAATATAGTTTTTAGGCGTGAATTCGGACGAGGGTAATCCTTTGCGTGCTGTTACAAATTAGTTCGGCAGATCGTCAGTAAGCGTTCGTTGTTGAAAGTTACTTGGTGTCGATTTATTCGACATAATTGATTGAGTGTTAATGTTTGCGTTATCTAGTCGTTTTAGTCAATTGATTGATTGTTGAATGGTTAATTAGGTTCCGGGTAGACTCCGCATTGTTTTTTCGTCAAAACAAGACTAGGTTCGTGTCGAAAATCTTAATTTTGCGAGTTCTGGTCGCCGAAAATGGTGGTTGTTGATGCAACATGGCTAGGCACACGAGCATGTGTCCAAGTTGTGTAAGAAACACGGGTGTGTGTTCAGGCCGTGTGAGCCACACGGCTGTGTGCCAGACTATGTGGTAGGTAGTGTAACTTACTGCTCATCGATTTGGGGCCATACGGGCATGGCACACGGGCATGTGTTGTAACACCCCAAATCCGGCCTAGACGTTATGGCCGAATCCAGAGGTACCACCAATAAGGGTTTTGAAAATTGAGTCGTTTCGATAAATCATTCAAGTTTTGTAACTCATATTCGTTTATATCTATTATCAAAAACGTTATTTAATTAATTTATTTGCGAAAACATAATTTTGCAGCTGATGTTATAGAAACCGTTGTATTAGAAAATCTCGTTCGTATTTTTGGAAAACCTTTGTTTTAGTAAAACCGTGTTTTAGATAATCGTCGCAAATAAAGTGTAAAAACGAAAATTCAAATCCCAAAATTAAACCAAATAGTCCGAAGAGTCCAATTATTACAAAACTCCCAGAAATAATCCTTAAATAAAAATAAAAGCCATAATATTAAACAGTTTACGAACTCATGGTCATCGTGAGGCTCCGTCGTACTGATTCGTCTAAGTTTGTGGATTACCTAAACAGAACAGACAAACAGATGTGAGTTTTCGTAAACTCAGCGTGTAATCCAACAGAAATAGACACGCAATACATAAAAAAATCTCATATATAGTCAGATATAGATTCGGACTCATGTCCATTTCAGATAAAGATAACAGAATCAGATAAGCAGTACAAATATGCAGAATGCTACCCCTATCCTCTACACACCATCTCTGACCATCCCAATACACCATGTGTGGTTAAAAACACCCACCCATCCCTACATACCATATATTGTCGATGTGACACATTACAGATAATATGTAGTCAAACTGCCAGAATATAAGCAAAGTGTCGCCATACAGATCACTTCCTCCACATATACAAAACCCACCCCAATCACAGATACAGTAATATCATGCATAACATGCTCAAACACAGATTGCATATATATACTTTAAACAGAACAAACATACATATCGGAATCCTATAGAAGACAGCCTATCAGAATATCAGATCACATAACTCAGGTTTTGGTTTGCCCTTACTGACCTTACAGTAGGCCCACAGTCGATTGGAAAGAACCGTGCCACCCTAAGGAAGATTTCAGAATTACGGGCCCACATGCCCATGTGGCATGCCCGTGTAGGCCCACACACCCAGATTGGTCTTGCCTGTGTGGCCCACACGGCCACACCCACACACCACACGGCCGTGTTTTACGTACGACCTTGCCCTTGTCAAAAATCGGTCGTGTCTCATGGCCAGCCACACGGCCAGGTACACGCCCATGTAGCATTGACAGAATGGTTTTTCGGCTTTCGTCGAAGCTCGATTTTTAACTTTTTGGGAACACACCTGTTATGGTTTTGATGCAAAACCAATCCCGAGACCAGCAACACCTAAAAATAGAACCCCAATACCGTATTAGCTACCAATTTACAAGTCTAACACGATTACCCAATTACGCAAAACAAATCAACTTACTACTTACCAAAAATGACCACAACCTCAAATCAAGCCGTTGAAGTGAAAATCGATGCTTCACAGCCTTCACCTAAGCAACAGAATTTGTCGATTACTCACCAATTATCGACTATAATTAACATTGCCCACAACTCAAAAGCCAATCGTTAACAATAAACAAAACTTCACTTACCAAGCCGATTAAAGAACCCCAAAAATTACAGTAGCAACAATTTGAATGAGAAAAATGACAACAATCAAAAGAAGGAAACGGAAATTGAAAGTGAGAAAACAACGGAGGAGGGAAAAATGTCAGAAAGAGGAAGTTTTAGGAAAAAAAGACAAATTTTTTTTAAAAAAAATCAGAAATCTGATAATTTCCCTAATTTTTCTCCTACTAACCCACTCACTCACAACCACCTCAGAATTTTAGCTTTACTGAAGCTCTATCAGTCAATCGAGCAAAAATTAACACCCTCGCTCACATAGGGATTCAAACATAGGACCTCCAACACAACAACCCCTTACCACTCGAATCAGCAGGCTCATTCTGATATGAATTAACAGACATATATAAGCCCACTGGACAAGGGTAAGGCTTGGATCTAAAATAACAAAATTTGGAAAAAGTGGGACTTGAACCCAAGATCTCTCACACACACTCAGAACACTTAACCACTGAAGCAGGTATCCATATGTGTCAGAATTTACAGAAACAAGAATAAATAAATCAGGGCGTTACAACTCTACCCCTTAAAAGAAATTTCAGCCTCAAAATTTACCTGATCAGAACAAATGAGGATACTACTGATGTATTGAGTCCTTAGGTTCCCACGTGGCTTCCTCAGTGCCGTGATTCCGCCACAGAACCTTTACAAATGGTATGGACTTCCTCCTCAGTACCTTAATATCACAATTCAAAATCTGAACCAACTCCTCCTGAAAAGTCAAATCTGGTCTAACCTCGATCTCCTCAACAGAGACAACGTGAGATGGATCAGACTGATATCACCTCAACATCGAGACGTGAAAAACATCATGGATACGGTCTAATTTTGGAGTTAGATCCAACTGATAAGCGACCGGTCCCACACGCTTCAGAATTCGATACAGCCCAATAAACCTAGGGCTCAACTTGCCCCTACGACCGAATCTCATAATTTTATTCCATAGAGAAACCTTAAGCAATACAAAGTCACCCACAGAGTACTTGATGTTTCTCCTATTCAGATCCGTATAGGAATTCTGTTTATCAGAAGCCGCCTTCAGATGATCTCGAATCAGTCTAACCTTATCTTCAGTCTTGAAAACCAACTCAGGACCCAAAACCTGACGCTCACCCAACTCAGTCTAACATAGCGAAGTACGACACTTACTACCATACAAAGCCTCGTAAGGTGCCATCTGGATGCTAGAATGGAAACTGTTGTTGTAGGCGAACTCAACTAATGACGGAAAATCCTTCCAACTACCTTAGAAATCAATCGCACAACTCTGAAGCATATCCTCCAGTATCTGAATCACCCTCTCAGTTTGACCATCGGTCTGGGGATGGAACACAGTACTGAATTCCAATCTCGAACATAGGGCCTCATGCAATTTTTTCTAAAACTGAAAAGTGAAGCGAGGATCCCTATAAAAAATTATTGAAACAGAAACCCCATACAGTCTTACAACCTCAGAGATATAGAGCTTTGCTAACTTCTACAGAGAGTAGTCGGTCCGAACTGGAATAAAATGAGGGGACTTGGTTAATTGATCCACGATGACCCATATAGAATCCTTCTTAGTGGGTGTCAAGGGCAACCCATTAACGAAGTCCATCGTCACTTGTTCCAATTTCTATAAGGGAATCTTAATGGGTTGCAACAAACCTGAAGGCAACTGATGCTCAGCCTTAACTTGCTGGTACGTCAGACAACGAGTAACAAAATTTGAAACCTCACATTTCAAACCTGACAACCAGTACAGTTCACGAAGATCCCGATATAGCTTATTACCACCGGGATGCATAGCATAAGGGCTACTATACGCCTCCTTCAGAATCAACTGTCTCATATCAGAATCATTCAGTACACAAACTCAACCCCGAAAACATAGAACTACATCTGTATTCAGCCCAAAATTCGAAGTGCTGCCTCTCTCAACCTGACGAAATTGTTGAACCAAAGTCTCATCCCCAAATACTTATCTCAAATCTGATCAATCCAAGTTAGCTTAACTTGCAACTTGGCTAACAGACCTCCATCCTCGAACAGACTAAGACGAGCGAACATCACTCTCAAATCAGTCATCGCTCTTCGACTAAGAGCATTGACCACCACATTGGCCTTACTAGGATGGTACTCAATCGTGCAGTCATAATCTTTGAGCAGTTCAATCCTCCGATGTTGTCTAAAATTCAACTCCTTCTGAGTAAGGAGATACTTGAGGCTCTTGTGATCAGTGTATATAATATCCTTCTCACCATATAGATAATGCCTCCAGATCTTTAACGCAAAAACCACAGCAGCTAGCTTGAGATCATGCATCGGATAATTTCTCTCATGTGACTTAAGCTGACGGGACGCATAAGCCACAATCTTAACATCTTACATCAGTACACATCCCAAACCAATGTGTGATGCATCACTATAGACCACAAAATCTTTACCAGATTCAGGTTATATCAGAACAGGAGCCTGAGTCAGAACAGACTTGAGCTTCTCGAAGCTCGATTGTTGCGCATCAGTCCAAACAAAGGGAATACCCTTGTGTAGAAGCTTAGTTAAAAGGGTTGCAATCAGAGAGAAGCCCTCAACAAAATGCCAATAATACCTCGCAAGGCCTAAAAAACTGTTAATCTCCGATACGTTCCTAGGCTTTTTCCAATCAAGCACAGCCTCAATCTTTCTAGGATCAACTCGGATCCCCTCAGCAGAAACCACGTGCCTCATAAAAGTTACCTCTTACAACCAAAAGTCACACTTTCTCAACTTAGCGTAGAGGTGTTTCTCTTGGAGTATCTGAAGCACTACTCTAATATGCTCATCATGCTCGTCCTTGGTTTTAGAGTACACTAGAGTATCATCAATGAAAACCACGATGAACTGATCCAGATACGGATGAAACATTCGGTTCATCAAATCCATGAATATAGCCAGAGATTCGTCAATCCAAATGGCATAACTAAGAACTCGTAGTGCCCATAATGAGTCTTAAATGCAATCTTATGAACATCAACTTCCTTAACTCTAAGCTGATGATACCCAGATCAGAGATCTATTTTCGAGAACATTGAAACCCCTCAAAATTGATCAAACAAATCGTCGATCCTCAAAAGTTGGTACTTATTCTTCACAGTCAGTTTATTCAACTACTGGTAGTCAATGCATATCCTCATGGTGCCATCATTTTTCTTTAAAAATAGAATCGATAAACCCTAAGGAGACATATTAGGACAGATGAAACCACGGTCTAGAAGCTCCTAAAGTTGAGTCTTAAGCTTTGTAAGCTCCTTTGGTGTCATACGATGTGGAGCGATAGACACTGGAACTGTACCCGGTAGAAGCTCAATGTCGAACTCAACTTTTCAATTCGGAGGTAAACCCGGTAACTTCTCAGGAAAGACATCTTGAAATTCTCTCACTGTTCTGATATCCCCGACAGAAGAGTCCCTAGAAATTGAAACATTGATGAAAGCCATAAATGCCTCACACCTTTTCTGAACCAATTTCTCAGCCATAGGAGCGGATATCATATTAGACAGATAATCTCGACTCTCACCTAACCCAACCACCTTCCTATCATCCTCGGTCCTCAGAACGACCTTCTTAGTCTCGCAATCCAAACTAACTGAATGCTCAACTAACCAGTCTATACCCAAAACTAAGTCGAACTCTTCAAACGGTAGCTCAATCAAATTTGCCAGAAATACAGTCCTTTGTATTTCCAACGGTACATTCCTATAAAATCTACTTACTCGAACAGATTGCCCCAACAGACTCAGTACGGTCATCTCACTAGAAGTGCACTCTACAAAAATCCCCAAGTTTTTGGAAATAGTACTAGCTACATAGGAATGTGTAGAACTTAAAGTCTATCAGAGTAGTATAAGGAACATCAAAAATAAAGATTGTACCCGTGATCACATTGGGGTGTCTATGTCCTCTCAATTTCGAGTAGCATAAACCAGTGCAGGGGACCTCACCTCAATCTGACTAGCACCTCTGCTCGGTGCTCTCTGTCTTCAGCCCATACCATTACCACCCCTAGTCGGTCCACGGTCCTTAGATGGTTGCTGAACTGCCCTCTGAGGCTGTATAGAACCTGGTCCTGAAGCTTACATCTGATCAGCCTGTTGTGGGCACTCTCTAATCTGATGCTCCAAAGACCCACATCTCAGACAAGCCTTTAACCTCCTTCAACACTTACCCGGATGACGCCTACCACAGTCCCCACATGGCTGAATCCTAGTAGGAGTAATAGGAACCCCTACTCTAACAGGCCCATCAGGTCTGGCCCATTTCTTAGGCTTCGAAACAGAACTAGAGGGCTCCGAATCCTCCTTATTCTTACCTCTCTCTCGGTCTATATTTTGGTGCTCCACACGCTTAACCTCTTTGGCGATCTTCGCATTATCTACCAGAACTGCGAACTCTTGCTCCCTCTGCGAAGCAATCAGTACCCCTAGATTATCCCTCAAGCCATCCTCAAAACGAATGATTTCTCATACTCAGATGCCACCATGCCTCGAGCGTAGCAGTTCAACCTCAAAAGCTCGACCTCATACTCGACCATAGATCTACCACCTTGCATGAGATTCATGAACTCACGCCTACAAGCATCTATATAGCTCGCCCCTACATACTTCATTTGGAAAGCAATATTAAAATAGTCTCAGTTCAGACAAGCTGGCTGAGTACCCTCCTCAACCGACAAGCACCACTAATACGCCTCGTTGCAAAGCAAAGAGACTGCACCCTTTAGTTTCTGCTTAGAAGTACAGTCAATATCATTCATAATTACAGTCTATATCATTCATAATCCTCTCGGTGGCCTTCAACCAATACTCGGCCATAGTAGGGGCGACTCTAGTGACGCCCCTAAACAACTCAGCTCCATTGGACCGGAGACGTTTAGTTACCTACCCACTGTCCCTAAATCCAGAATGGGGTCCAGCGACCCTCTCCAACACCCTTAACATGGCTTGGGATAGTGCGTCATCCCCAGCCGAGCTGCTTTGAGACCTAGTCTCAATATCAGGTGAAATTGATGTCTCACTCGTATCTAAATTTGGCATACTGCCTAGAGAGAAAGACTCAACTCGAGCCCCCTATAGCCTCTACCATGCCTACGAATACCACGACTGCGAGTTCCACGAGCGCTCATCGTAAATTCAAATTTTTATTAACATTATAAAATTTTATGTATAAATTTCAGTATTTATTAGCAGATATCTTATGCTTTAAATTGTTAGAAGTTCAGAAATATTTCAGAGGTTCCAGTTTCTAACTAACTCAATATAGTTTCAGAAAGTACTAACTACAGTGTTTTCAAAAAGTTCTAAGTTTAGAAGTACTTACAAGATTGGCGTTGGAGACTTGATGTACCACATACTTTATCAAATTATCCAAATTATTTAAAAATAAATTCTTTTTGAAACACAATTGTGGAACCTGAAATCCACAACCCAAGTTTTGCAACCTCGCTTGATACCACTAAATGTAACACACCAAATCTGGCCTAGACGTTATGGCCGAATCCGGAGTGCCACCAAGAAGGGTTTTGAAAACTGAGTCGTTTCGATAAATCATTCAAGTTTTATAACTCATATTCGTTTATATCTATTATCGAAAATGTTATTTAATTAATTTATTTCCCAAAACATAATTTACAGCGGAAGTTATAGAAACTGTTGTGTTAGAAAATCTCATTCGTATTTTTGGATAACCTTTGTTTTAGTAAAATCGTGTTTTAGATAACCGTCACAAATAAAGTGTAAAAACAAAAATCCAAATCCCAAAATTAAATCAAATAGTTCGGAAAGTCCAATTATTACAAAACTCCCAGAAATAATCTTTAAATCAAAATAAAAGCCATAATCTTAAACAGTTTATGAACTCGTGGTCACTGTGAGGCTCTGTCACATCGATCCATTTAAGTTTGTGGATTACATGAACAGAACAGACAAACAGATGTGAGTTTTTGTAAACTCAGTGTGTAATCTGAAACAGCCCGATTTAAGGGCTAGTTGGAACAGTGGTCTCAGAATCACTAATTCGAGGTTAGAGAAAATTATTTTCATGTTATTCTATGTGTTATAACATGTTTATAGGTTTTGGTGCCTTAATTTTAGCAATTTCTAGCCAAATTGTGAAGTTCTATTTTATTTGCTAAAGGTGCAAAATAGCTATGGAATATAAATTGGAGGTCCCAAATGTGCAATTTGGCCTTGTTAAGTGAGTTGGCCAGCCATAGGGTGCTAAGGGGACAAAGGCATTAAATGATGGTCAAAATTTGGTGATGTTAGGTGGTTTAAATGAATAAAATAAGATGAATAAAAATGTTATCATCTTTTCACTATTCCTTCACCTTCATCCATCGAAAATTGAAGAGAAATAAGGGTTATGGAGCTCAAAAATTTTAGCAAATATTTGTCCTCATAAGTAAGTGATTTTGATGATTTTTCTTGATAATTTTTGTACTTTTGGAGTCCCCAAAGCTTAAGCTAGCTAATGAGGGGACCAATTTGCAACATGGTTGAGAGTGTATGGACTTGCCATGAGAGAGTTTATGCTAGTTGCTGAGTTTTTATGGAAGAAAATGAATGTTAGGATGTTGATAAACAACTTTTGTGAAAGGTGTTGTTATGAAAACACCTAATTAGGACTAAAATGCAAAAGTTATAATTTATTCATTAAGGCATGAAGTAGTTGGAATTATGAATAATTGTAAGAGGATTAAATGTTTAGCTAGGCTTGTTTAACAAGAAAATGTGATGAAAATTTATTTACGAGCCTAGGGGTAAAATCGTAATTTTACTAAAGTGTAAGGGCAAAATAGTCATTTTTGCCTAAAGTGTAGATTATGGTGTATTAATGATTTATAAGTGATTAAATCAGTAAATTCCATCGTACTAGATCAAAGAAAGCGAGTTTCGGACTTAGAACAGATGAAAAGAGAAATGTGGGCAAAAAGTCCCTTTCGACCCTTTCGACATTGAGGTAAGTTCATGTGAAAATGTTGTAATTACGTATGAGTTATTTTAATATTCCAATGTTGTATGGAATGTATAATTATGCAATAAATGTATTAAATACTTATCGATGAGTTGTTAAGAGAATTGAATCTAAGAATAGTAAGAAACGTAAATAGTATGAAATGATGATAGTTAAGGTTCCGTGTAAGACCATATTGGAATATGGCCTCGGTGAGAGATATTAAATAAGACCATGTCAAGGACATGGCAACGATGTGATATTTCGTATAAGACCTTATCGGGAACATGGCATCAATATGTTAATTCATGTATGACCCTATCAGGGGTATAATGTCAATGTGACATTATGTGTATGAGACTCAAGGGAGTTACCTAACAATTTTAGTGACTCAGCAAGTATTTTGAAAGTTGAGAATAAATGTGTTGTAGCATGAGAGGTACAGGTATGTGTTAGAACTGAATTGAGATAAATTCGGTGTTTGATGAACCCATAGTGGGTTATGTGTAAATGATGCACTTCAGTTGCATAAGTTATATTCATTAATACATTGTGTGAATGCGATCGATTATAATATAAAGTTAAGTAAGAATAGTAGTGTGTGTGGATGTTCCTAGATGAACATTTAAAATAGAGAATTACATGTGGATAACTATCCATGAATGTATAATAACGGTGAGCTATGTGCGATATCAGCTTATTGATGGTTAGTGATGGGCTGTGTGCGATACCATCAACTATATTATTAACGGTGGGCTGTGTGCGTTACCACCTGGATAATTATTAATCGATGGGTTGTGTGCAATACCATCGCTTATAAAATCATTTGGTGGGCTAAGTGCGATACCACCATAAGTATAAATGATTGGTGGGCTATGTGCGATACCACCCTACTAGAGATTGATGGTGGACTAAGTGCGAAACCACCGAGAGATTAGTAGTACGAGTGGCTTATTGAAAATGCTTGACATGTTATTTTATGTGATCCTATGATGATAAGTGTAGGAATGTATGCCAATTAACATGAGTATGTGGCTCATGGCATGGTTAGATTATGGTAAGAGACAGAATGAGTAAGTTCAAGAATGATTGAGTAGGTAACCATGAGTTTACAAGAAAAAAAACTCATTATAATACCTTGTGATTGAATATCAGTAACTAATTCTTATTTGTATATGAACTTCCTAAGCATTATTGCTTACTCATTTCCTTTTTCCATCTCTTATAAGTTAATTTAGCTAGCTCGGGTTAGAGATCACTGGAGATGTTTTCACACTATCGAGCAGACACTGAGTATGAGGTATCAAGTCCTTATGAGTCATAGCATGTATAGGGCTATTACTTAAGGTTGATTAAGTTCTAATTGATGTGGCCAAATTGTGTTGGCCTAAGAGAACTTATAGTTTGTTTATGTGTAGCTATAGATGATGGCCTAAGTCGATTGTAATTGTGGTAGAAATAGTTATCCCTCATGTTTGGGATGAAGATTACATTGTATGAATTAAATGTCTTTAATTTAAGGGTTATATTGATGCTATGTGAAGTTTATGTGATGGCGTATGAATGTATGCAAGTGAGGGTAGCTAATTGGCTTGGTATATAGTCTACTAAATGTCTGTATGGGTAGACACATGGGCGTGTGTCTAGACCGTGTGGGAGCCACAGCTAGCACATGGGCGTGTGCCCAGGCCGTGTGAAGTCTGCACCTTGCACCTGGAATTTAAATCACCACACGGCTGGGGTACACGGGCGTGTCAAGGCCATGTAACTTTAGTCAAATTGACCACGGTTGGAAGACACGGGCGTGTCAAGGCCGTGTGAAATTAGCCAGTGTCGACCATAGGTGGAAGATACGGGCATGCTATAGAGGCACACGGGCATGTCTCTAGGCCTACACGGGCATGCCTCTAGGCCTACACGGGCATGTGGCCCCTGTTTTGTTAAAAAGTTTCTTGAACTAGTAAAAGTTCCTAGAAAGATTCTGATACTTCTCGGAAGTATTTTTAGGGCCTCTTGGGCAGAGCATGTGCAAGCGATGGGGTTAAACGGAATTTTATAACCCTATTCTAGATGTTTATGCAAGATTAGCTAGGTAATACCTCAAACCCTGTTCTAGCTTGAACACGGGCAAGGGGTGTTGCATAATCCAACAAAAATAGACATGCAATATATACAAAAATCTTATATACAGTCAAATACAGATTCAGACTCATGTCTATTTCAAATATAGATAACATAATCAGATAAGTAGTACAGATATGTAAAATCCTACCCCTATCCTCTACACACCATCTCTGACCATCCCAATGCACCATGTGCAGTTAAAAACACGCACCTATCCCTACAGTGTCGATGCAACACATTACAGATAATATGCAGTCAAGCTGCTAGAATATAGGCGAAGTGTCGCCATACGAATCACTTCCTCCACATATACAAAACCCACTCCAATCACAGATACAGAAATAACAGATACAGTAATATCATGCATAACATGCTCATACACAGATTGCATATACATATCGAAATCCTACAGAAAACAGCCTATCAAAATATTAGATCACATAACTCAGGGTTTGGCTTGCACTTACTGACCCTACGGTAGGCCCACAGTCGATCGGAACGAACCATACGAATCTAGGGAAGATTTTAAAATTACGGGCCCACATACCCGTGTGGCCCACACGGCTTGGTCCAAAACCCACACGCCCAAATTGGTCTTGTCCGTGTAGCCCACACGGCCACATCCATACCACCATACGACCGTATTTTATGTACGGCCATGCTCTCGTCAAACACACGGTTGTGTCTCGTACACGGCCAACCACACGGCTAGGCACACGCTCGTGTGGCGTCGACATAATGGTTTTTCAGCTTTCGTCAAAGCTTAATTTTCTGCGTTTTGGGAACACACCTGTTACGATTTTGATGTGAAATTAGCCCTGAGACCACTAGCACCTAAAAATAGAACCTCAATACCCTATTAGCAACCAATTTACAAGTCTAACATGATTAACGAATTACACAAAACAAATCAACTTACTGCTTACCAAAAACGACCACTACCTCAAATCAAGTCATTAAAGTGAAAATCGATGCTTCACCACCTTCACCTAAGCAACAGAATTCGTCGATTACTCACCAGTTATTGGCTATCATTAACATTGCCCACAACTCAAAAACCAATTGTTAACAATAAACAAAACTTCATTTACCAAGCCGATTAAAGAACCCCAAAAATTACAGTAGCAACAATTTGAATGAGAAAAACGACAGCAATCAGAAGAAGGAAACGAAAATTGAAAGTGAAAAAACAAGTGAGGAGGGAAAATGTTAGAAAGAGGAAGTTTTAGGAAAAAGTGAAACAAAAATTTAAAAAAATTAGAAATTTGATAATCTCCCTAATTTTTCTCCCACTAACCCACTAACTCACAACCACATCAGAATTTTAGCTTTACTAAAACTCCATCAATCAACCGAGAAAAAATTAACACCCTAACTCTCGTAGGGATTCGAACACAGGACCTTCAACACAACAACCCCTTACCACTCAAACCAGCAGGCTCATTTTGATATGAATTAAAAGACAATTTATACAAGCCCACTGAGCAAGGGTAAGGCTTGAATCTAAAATAACGAAATTTGACAAAAGCGGGACTTGAACCCAAGACTTCACACATACACCCAGAACGTTTAACCACTAAAGCAGGTACCCATATGTATCAGAATTTACAGAAACATGAATAAATAAATCAAGTCGTTAAATGTGTCTAGGTCGTGTGTGGCCATGTTAGTGTTGGGTTCACACAGGCAACGGACATGGGCATGTGTCTTGGCCGTGTAACTCATTATTTGTAACTTAAGACCACATGGCTAGGGACATGGACGTGTGTTCAGGCCGTGTAACTCACTATTTATGCTTTAGAACCACACGGATAGAGGGCATAGGCGTGTGCCTAGGTCGTGTGAGCCACAAGGCGAGGACATAGGCGTGTGTCTAGGCCGTGTGGCATATAAATAGGGCCTGAAACCTATTTTCGGAGGCTGTGAATATTGCTCAACATTGATATTGATGTCCCCAATGCATGAATGATTTGAATTTGGTCATACGAGAATTCTTTGATACTTTTTGGTTGACATATGAATAACATAATTGTATGCGTATTGTGATACTTATTCTAATATTGAGCTGTATTATCTTCTTGTGAAACAATTTGGAATGACTAAATAGATGTTGTGGATATTTGTACTCTACATTTGCATGGGTTGGGATATTGTGAAGAAGGAAGTAATCTGCTTTGAATTAGTGGCTAAGCCACAATGATTATAATATGATTTTGGCGCTTTGTTGCATTTCTATTTAGCAGCTAAGCTGCGTCTCTGGAAACGTGTCAGACAGACACTTTAAGATGTGTAGGGTTGGTTGGGCATTGAACGCCCTTAACGGTGTGTTGGGATGGCCAAAGATAGTGTTAGTAGATGGGGTAGGAATGTTGCATCTGAATCTGATCTGTTCTATTTGTGAAATTGAAAATTGCTTCTGTATATGTAACTAGTCTGTTCTAGAATTGAACTGAAATTACTTCTGTTACCAAACTGAATCTTTGAATTCAGAACTATCTTATAAATGTGTTCTAATTGAATAAACTTCTTTTATGCACTAAGTTCACAACTCACTTTGTTATTGATTGGATTTTAGGTGGTTCTCAAACTTGAACGGGTCTGCGCCTTTGGAGCTCGGTCAAGCTTTTATCTTTCGTTGAAATACTACTATTAGGAATTTCAGTAATTTATATTAATATGATGTTTGGGAAGATTTTACACTTAATTAACTATCGTGCTGAATTTTATGTGATGAATAGTTTAGTTTTAATGCGTTATAACTATAAGATTTTAGAATCGATGATGTAACTTTCCGGACTTGGTCTGGACATCTAGGCCGGGTTTAGGGTGTTACACAAATATTCTTTTTTCTTCTTCTCGGTCAACCTCAATTTTGTCCATCTTCATTTGCATTCCTCTCTTAATTTCTCCACTTCTTGTTTAAATGCTTGTTGCGAAGAAATGTAACGTTGAGAGCTATCTCCAAAGTGATCTCTCAGTGACAAACCTAATCCAATATGTTGAACCCGTCCATTCCTTTCTAGTCCAATTACTTTAGTCAAAACTTGATATTCAATATCTTGTACACTTAATGTAGTCTCCTCAGGTGCAACGATTTGATACTCTATAATTTTTGCATTTGCATTCTCTTAACAAAATTTTAAATACAAACACAAAATAAACATTTTAACTAAAGAAATCCATAATAACTAATAATAGATAATATACTTACCACAATTTGTTGTGTTACTTCATTTATAAATGGTCTATCTTTTCTCGTACGGGTCATTTGAAAAAGTTTGAGTTTAGTAGGTGGCCAACCATCCAAAATTTCCTACAAAATAATATAATAATTTTGTCGTTAAGTATTGAAAATCAACTTATGTTGACAGGTACTAAATTTTAATTATTTTTATATGTTGAATCAACCTTTATAAGTCTCACATACACAAAGAGAAATGCAAACTCAAATGTTAGTTGTCCATATTTAGATACCATTTCCAACATCAATTATTTCTTTAACACCATATCTTAGAAATCCAATTCAAGCACATCATTTCAACTAAAGTTAATATTCATTATTTAAATACAAATATCATACATTTTAATTTCAGATCGAGCAAAGCTTTTTGAACCATTGGTATGGATATACTTTTGTTTGCTCCTACTAAAAATCCCAGCTTTTTGTCGCTTCTGTTGCATAGATAATAAGAAGTTAATATGTCATATAATATTAATTATTATAGAATCATGAAGCTTAATTTTAATATTTTTTATTTATTTACCTCAGCTTTCTCTGAAAACCAAAATTCAACTAAAAGCTCTCACGGTCATGCTATCACACCTCGTGGTACGTTCCATTTTATGGTTTCTTTGTTAAAATCCTTCTTAAAGTAAGTTGCTTCCGAATAATGTTTATAGTATCTCAACTTCTTACTTAAAGACATCCAAACAAAGTTGTCATCAATTTGAAGAGAAAATTGAGACTGCAATATAATATCATTTCCTTTAGTTTATAAGAATTAATATAAATGAAGAAAATAATTAAGGATAAGATATGCCACAAGTCCCTGTATTTTTTTAAAATTAGGAATTTAGTCATTGTACTTCTATTTCATGGAATTTAGTCATTATACTTTTAAGATTTTAAAATTCAAGTCCAATTGTTAATATTGTTAAATTTGTTACTGTGACATTTTTGAAATAAAAAAAAATACCCACTTGGTAGCCATTTAATTAAAAAAAGACTTTGTAATTAACTTGGATTTAACAAAAAAAAAAGTGAACAGTATTAACAATTGAACCTGAATTTTGAAATCTGAAAAGCAGATTGACTAAATTCCATGAAATAGAAGTAAAATGACTAAATTCCTAACTTTCAGTAAGTTACTGTGACTTGTGACACATTTTAACCAATAATTAAAAGTTAAAGATAAAACAATATAACTTTCACTATCGCCATAAATTTTTTTTTTTTTTTGCTCATCTATAAAACAATACCATGAGTCGTACTGGACTGGTCACAACCACTTCGAGTAATCGTTGTAATGCCCCAAAATACAAGGGGTTAGATGAAATGAATAAATAAATAATTGAATAGGCTTGATGATTAAGTTGTTAGTACACTCTTTATAGGTCATAGCTTCTATCCACTCCTCTCTCATTTCTCTTTATTTTATTTTCAACAACCAAGGATCAAAACCATATTGGAATATATAATAAATGGAGTAGAAAATAACTAAATGTGGGTAATAACCCAATGGTTAAGGCATTAGCCCTCTTAAGTGACCAAGGTTCAAGCGTCCTCTTCCCTTTTAATTTTAATATCGAATTTTGGCAAAAATTTGGAGAAATTGAAAGTGGCACAGACTGTAGGAATTGACCCAATTCTATCCTAATTAGATTTCATATATTACCCTTTCTCAAAATTCCAATAGAATTAGAATTTATTTTCCTAATTAGAATTTTAATTTGCCCCTTTTCAAATCCTAATAGAATTAGCTCTTCATATTTCTATTTAAATCTCTTTTTTCTTTTCTTCCCTTTTCTTTTCATCAAAATTTCATTCTACTACTAAGAATTACTTTTGTTTTCCCGAATCGAAATTGATTTCCGTTTGAAACATTTTCTATCGAGTTCATGATTGTCGTGCAAAATATCCTTAAACTTTGCCAAGAATCGGTAAGACTTCTAGGCCGGGTTTGGGGTGTTACAACAGCACACTAGCGAATCTTCCAATTTTCCTTAATAATTCCTTAAACGAACCTAAACCAAAATTCAGTATAAATTCAATAAATTTACCATTAAACCAGCCTCCAAACACCCACTTATGAGTTCAAACCAATCTTTGATATTATAACTATTTTATGAATCCAAACTAGTTAGATTCCTTACACTGTATCAATGCAAACAGGATGTACAATCGTGTTTCCCTTTACAGATGATTTGGGGAGATTACGTAAGCACCTAATTCAATAATATACTGGAAAATTAGTAGCTAATTAATGATTAAATTCCTTCATTTAATCAATTCATAACCATTACCCGACAACTATGTCGAAATAACAAACTAGTTACCCTTAATTGCACTTACGCTTCACAATTTGTGGAATTCGAATGGCCAATCAATCAAGAACGTTTTTCCCTAATTGAAATGGGTTTAAAAGCTGATTAGGAGGGTTCAAGAACTCAAATTAATGCTGGAAAAATATACGCAAGAACCAAGAAACAAAACAACCCCTTTTCTTGCACATAGGCGCACGCACCACCACCCATGGTAGCCAAACTTGAGGCTGAATTTTAAAATGGTTTGAGATCTCATTAAATTCTAGAAAAATACATTTGAAATCATTTAAAATACCCCAAATTCCAGATATGGAAATATAATTTTTTAATGGACAAGATTAATTAAGAAATTGAAGAGAGAAGAGACCTTACCCAAGCTAGTCGAAAGAAATGGCAATGGCACTTTCTTGGCAATGTTCGGGATCGATCTTGGAGCTTAAGATTTCAGATTCGGGGTTGAATTTAATGAGTAAAAATGACAGTAATATGGTGGAGAATATGTTAACAAATCTTATGGAAAAAAGAAAAAGATGGTAAAACTAGGTGTAGGCGACGACAACAATGGAGGAAAGGAAAAAAAATTAAAATCAAAGAGAATGAGAGGAGGAGAGGAATGGCTAGGGAAATGAGGAGGAGGATTAAAGGCTGATTATTAGTAAAAAATTAATATTTATACCTAGGTTAACTAGGCTTGGATGGCCCACACATTAAAACAATGAGTTTTTGTCAAAAAATTAAATTATTTGCATGGGAAAGGAATTGAAGTTAGGACCTCAAGGAAAAAATTACTAATGTTTAACCATCAAACCAATAACTCATTCTTGATATAATTTGAAATATTTATTTTAGAAAAAGAAGGCATGTCACATACTAGGGTTTAAGGCAAAATTTGCAAAATAATAAAAATGATGCGAGAGAAGGGATTTGAACTTGGGTTTCAAGAAACGTTACATTAACACTTAACCAACAAACCAATACCTCATTTATTTTCTAAAAATGCATAGATAATTTTAAAAAAATTAAGGCATGATCACTCTCTCTCAATTCACAAACCCAATTTTACCAACCCCCGATTTTTTAGATGTTACAGTCTCTCTCTTCGTCAAACACCATCCTTCGAGTCTCTGATTGTTTGAGAGGTTGGTTCATCTTTCCAAAAGTGAAATTGATATCTCTCAATATTAAAAATATATCAGAACCAGTGGTCTACTCAAGGGCATCCTTAAGCTCTTTGGTCCCATCAAATACATTCTTTTAAAATCTAAATCTATGGTTTTCATTTAACCATCAATGATGACCCATATAAGAGAACGTTTTTGTCACACCCAACTTTCATTAAGACTCTGAAATTAAAAAGGATTTGGGAGTTACTTGCAAGAGATGGTAAATCAGCAGACTCTATTGAAAAATTTGGAAATTTTTGTGGTTGATGGTAATTAGTTGGGTCTCAATTCTAGTTTAGTTAAGTTGGAACCGACTGGTTCCTTAGTGGGAGGAAAAATGATTACCGATGTATGGTTTATTTGGGAATCGGTGACTGTGCGTGAAAGGCTATATATATAAGGGGAGTTATCCTGGAGGAAAAATACTTCTTATTTCTATTATTATTTTCTCCTTTTTTGCACCATCTTCATTTTTTGTTCCAAAGAAGAAAAAAATTGAGGAAAGCTCTACTTGAGGCAGTGATCGTGAGGTTGAGTCTGGAAAGTAGAGAATTCGGTGAGCTGGTAAGCTTCTTAATCTCTTTGTACTCATGAATTTGAAAAAAATGAGGAGTAAGGATGCTTTTGCATGATAATGAATTCTTTGTTTTAATATTTAACTATCTTTAGTTTATTTGGTATGTTGGTTGTCATGCTTAGCTACCAGGATGAAAGAGGCTCTGGCATTGGAAAAGCTAAGCTGGCAATGACAAAGGACAGCAGGTGAGCTTCTGTACTCAATTTTTTGAGTGTTACTTTCATTTGTTCTGGTTGTTATTTGTTTGTTTTGCACTATGTTCAGTTGAGTCTGTTGACAAAATATATAATCGTTGCTGACTGAAAAAGTTATGCTAACATAGGACTGTACGATTTTATGATTGTTGCAAGTATGTTCTCTAAATGTATGACATGGTTGTATATCTATGAACTATTAAGTGGCTTACTCTATGAAATGTTAGTGAATGTGATTATATGCGTGATATGCATGTTATTAAAATGCGAAGTACGGAAGAAAGTATTGGTGGGTTAGTTGAAGATGGGAAACTTGGAAATGAGGAATGGGTAGATTGAAAGGGGATCTAAGGAGGATTGGTTGGAAATAATCTACAGGCTCTACGAAATGACACCATAAAATGGTCTACAGGCTCTACGAAACGACACCTTGAAAGAGATTCACCGACTCTTCGAATTTGAAAGTCCATGGTATGATCCAAGGGTGAACAGGCACGCCTTATGGCAAACTGAAGTCCACCAAGACAATAAAGAGGGAAGCCCATTGAGGCACGTAAGTGGAGATCACTATATGATTCAAGTGATGAAAAGTCTCACATAATGGTCATGACGCGAATGGGAACGTAGACAAGCGTGCTAATAAGAGGTCTTACCAAGATACGACGTAAGAGGAAAAGGTATAAGTGCCTTGTACGTGTGTATATATGGAGGAAGGGGGTTTTCTCTCAAGGCATATGCAAATATGTATCTCTCATTAAGTGTCCGTCAGAGTAGACGGACAAGTCAACATACGTTATAAGAAAGCAAGATGTGTAATACCCCTGACCCGTATCCATTGTCGAAACAGGGTTATAGAGTATTATCAGAGTTTACAGTACAATCAAACAGAATTTTGAACATTACATATCTGAACAATATTCATATCAAAAACAAATCAAAATCATTCATATTGTCCCTTATACAAGCCCTCAAAGCCCTAAAATCGCATTAGAAACAAGTCGAGACTAAATTGGGAACTCGGAGAATTTTTCAGAAAAAGATGAAAATTTACAAACTGAAAGGGTCACACAGCCGTGTGGCCAAGCCATGTGATTCACACGGCCAAGAGACACGCTCGTGTCTTAGGCCATGTCGTCATTTAAAATAGGGACACACGGTCATGTCCTAGCCCGTGTCCGTGCCCTTGTTACTCACTGACTTGGTCACACGGCCAAGTCACATGCCCGCATGCTAGGTCGTGTACCCTTCGAAGTAACCTTACGCACCCGTGTGCCAGGCCGTGTGCTGGGCCGTGCAATAGCTTGACTTGCAACCCTTTAAAAACTACAGTGGACACATGACTGTGTCACTTGGCCGTTTTATAAGCCACATTTCTCACCGAATTTGGCATCCCCTTACATTAACATTGTGTATATAAACAAGCCATATTATGGCATCCAAAACAAGCAAAATCAAGCCTTAAACATGTAGTATATTCACATGCAACCAATATGCCCTTAGGCACCTCAAATGAAAATTATAAACATATTTAACATGTATTCAATATAACTAAATGTTCAACTAAATTATATGCATAATTGCATTATTACATATCATGTAGATCACTTTACCAAAACATACCAATTGATGTTAAACATGCCCTTCAATTTCTAACATAATTAGACACATATGTCTTACACAACAAGGTACCAATTCACAACCAATTCATCAACTGACATAACACTTATACAAAGTGCACATATAACTATCATTTTACCTTTCATCACTCAACCATCAATCAAGCCACACCTCAACCAAATTAAGGCCACATATCCATACCAAAATATACCAAAACACAAGCCAACTCAAATGGCTATAATCACAACAAAACATATAGGCCAACATTAGCCAAAATAACCTATACATGCCATTATAACCAAATTTAAACCAACTGAAAATACTGAGTGAGCCGATGGATAGTGTGATGGATCTCTAACTAGCTTCCAACTCGATCGAGCTTCCGATAATCTGAAAAGTAAAGGAAAAAAACTACGTAAGCAATGAATGCTTAGTAAGCTCGTATAAACTTTAATCATATAAATTCATTTCAAATATGAAATTTATACATATCAAGAATAATCCAAAACAGATACCGTAAGATTCATAAAGTTATATTCAACAACTCACAAGGTGAATAAATCCACAGCATCACTTATACATATCATCCCTAGCGTAGTAGGATTTTAAATAACTTTAAACCCTTTCAAAATTTTCTTATTTTCATTTGCATTTCATTACTTTCCATAGCATTTAACCTCATTAGCTCAAATAACATCAATTCAATTCATCATTCCCTTTTTCTTCATTCCACACTTCAGGTATGAAGTTACTATTTCATTACCTTTCCACACCCGTTTTATATGCATAACATACAAGACATAAGCATATCATTCAATCATATCCACAAGCTAGTGCATTTAAACATAATTCTTTTTGGAACTAACCATATGGTAAACCATTTCAATAGGAATTACATAATTTAAACCTTACCACCATGTCGTGATCACAAGCATATTTCCATTTAGGCATTTACCTTTTCAATGCATAACTTATAAGTTTAACGTGGTATAATCCAACCACAACTTGGCCAAAGCCAAGCACATATACACCAACCATGTTAGTTATGTAAATTCATATATGAATCAATAATCATGGATGAAATCAACAATTAATCAAATTTCCATATGCATGTAACATCCATATCATGTATCAATACATCATGTAAAATCATTTCCATGTATTTCATGTAAATACCTATAATAGTTCGTATCAAACTCATATCATCTCGTAACAGAACATTGCTTGTTGAACCATTTAGAATATCGTTGGATACTCATGGTAGCTAATACATAGTGTGCTAAATTGTAACCCGTCAATTCCTATACACGTATGCTCATACGAGCTATGAATCGTTAAGCTCATACAATCTGAAAATCGATAAGCTCATATGAGCTGAGAATCGGTAAGCTCACAAGAGTTGTGTTGTGTCCGCAACACATGCAGGACCTCAACCAAATCAGTAACCCTAATGACATGTCATTTGAATCCTACGAATTCCTAAGGTTCAAATGGGACTCGGTAATCGTCGTACATCGTTAGATTTACATTGTTTCATAACACGGTAAATTGCATACTAACATATATATATATTGATTTAATCACAATATAATCACATTTTAATATTCAATTTAATCAAAATTATACAAAATATAGTTCATACAAACTTACCTAGCTAAATTGCAAAAATACCAAAGTTCAGGGGCATTTTGGTAATTTTTTATTTTCCTCGATTTTCCACCCGATCTTGATCTAAATTAATAATTTCATTCAATATATTAATTTAGACAATAAAACAATTCGTTTCATACAATTTTTTCATTTTTGACAATTTTACAAAATTTCCTCTAAAGTTTTACTTTTATTCAATTTAGTCCCTGGGCCCAAAATATACAAATTAACCATTTTTACCCAAAATTGAGCTTATCTGAATGTTCATGGTATCCAATATAGCCCATTTATTCAACTATTTCACATTAAATCCTTGTACTTTTATTAATTTAACAATTTAGTCCCTAATCGGTAAATTCATCAAAAAAACACTTAATAAAATACTTTTAAATATCAATCAACATTCTAAATTCATCATTTGAAATCTAAAACCACAAGGTTAATCAATGGAAACATCCAAAATCTTTAACAGTTTCAAAATCGAAGGTACGGGCTAGCTGGACCTATATGCAACGATCTCAAAAACATAAAAAAATTTAAAGAAACAGATAAAAAATGGTTTACCATGAATAGATAAAACCATTGCCGAACCTTTCTAATCTTCCATGGATTTTTCTACTTTCAAATTCAGTAGAGTTCAAATTGGAAGATGACAATAAATTTTTATCTAATTATTTCTTTATTAAATTACTAATTTACCCTTCAATTATACATGCATTTTAAACTTATTTCATGCTTTAACCGTCCAATCGTTTATAATATGGTATATTTACTATATTGGTCCATATACTTTCATCCATTAAGCCATTTAACCACTCAAATCAAAAAGTGATCAAATTTTACATATTTTACAATTTAGTCCTTTTTAATTAATTAACCATCGATACGTTAAAATTTTTCAATGAAACTTTAATACCATCTTAATGAAACTCCATAAATATTTATAAAAATATTTATGGCCCTGTTTATAGAAACAAGGTCCCGATACCTCATTTTTTAAAACCACTTGACCTTATGGTCTTACCACTTGGACTTAATAAATCGCTTAAAAAGTAAAAAAAATTCACTATATCAAAAACCTTTTTAAAGTCACAATTAACTCATAAATATTAAATATAATATTTACGAACTTACTCATTGAATTTGGTGGCCCCGAAACCACCATTTCCAACACCACTGAAAAATGGGTTATTACAAGATGGTTCTTAGATCCTATTTCCTAGTGTTTATTGGCGAATAAGTCAGTAGAAAAGTGGAAAGTCTGCCAAATACTATATTAGGTATAATGTTCGCCAGAGAGTGACAAAGGAAGAGGACGTCCGTAGGACTATCTAGCGTTGGTAAGTCCAATGAGGATTATTTAATGTGAAAGTCCACGAATGATAATCTAAAGAAGAGACAGTTCACTGGGGACCATCTGTTGATGGAAATATTTTGTTAGATGATATAAGTAGGAAAGTCATGTGGGACTATCTTACATGGACAAGTAAGTAAGGGGAAAGTGACACTTAACTATTAGTCAAATCTTACATTCAAAGGCCACCTACGAGGATACTAGTAAATGAGTCTTCCTTTAAAAGTAGGTATATGCACAAGCTAAATCATAAGAAGGCATGTGTCGAGATAATACAGTAAGTCGATATTGAGTCCAATGTGAAGCCAAAGGATCAGGGAAAGAATCCGTTGTTTTAGTAAAACGTCTACAAGTTCGCCAAAAGTAGTCAACATTTCGTATATCTGCTTGTGTGGTTATCTTTTTATAATTCAATCCAGTAAGGTAAGTGAAAGTTTGAAACGAGGCTAGACATATTCAAGTCCAATAAAGGGGTGCCAGAAAAAGTATACTCAAGTCCAAATCCACCCTAATATATCCGCCAATGATTCGTATAAGAAGAACAAATGGGAATCGTCTATGCCAATCAAACTGCGGAATCTCTAATGAAACTTAGGGAGTTTAATTATGTGCATTAGTTTTCTTTAATACCTGAGACTTTGAAAGTCACTTTCTAATATTGTTGTATAGATTTTCACTAAGTTATTTTGGACTTACGTGCATTTTACCTTGAATGTAGGGTTAAGGAATGAATCAAAGATCGTGGAGGGACCAAGCCAAACACTACCAAGTTCATGCGAATGGTGACACAACTGTACCATGCATATAGAGGAGCACCCTTAGAGGCTATGCCTCTGGGGTTGAATAAGTGTATTTATACCAACTAAGTCTAAAGCTTTAGTAAGTGTAAGTATACAGACCTAGAAGGGAAAAATGATTGTAAGAATGTTAGTACTTGTATAATAGAGAATTTATTCAAAGTTTAAATTTTGAAACATGTTGTCATCTAAGAGATTAGAATAAAGCTATACGGTAAATATGTGTTTAAAATTTTGCGTTGTCTAAGTTTGTAAATAAATCAAGCTATAAAGGCTGTTAAGAAAGACAATTTAATTGTGACATTTAAGACCTGGACCTGACGATTGGGTCGGGTACAGGGTGTTACATTTTTACCATGATATTACCATTTCAAACATGTTTGCGCATCACAACAAGGACACGCATAATGCCCTTTCATGCTCCAATAAAAAAATATTTGTGTATCGTATGAGGAAAACTCATTAATAGTCCATAACAATGCTCTACGCAACTTAAAGTTCTGTTTTTTTTATGCATCGTATGTCTAAACCCCATCCTATAACTATTTCAACTCATTTATAAGAGGTTATGTCCATATCAATATCATTACCCGAACGTTTCTCCCTAGGAGTTATCATGGAAAAAAATAAAAGAATATTGTTTCATGCAAGTCTAATGAGGCAAATTTTAATTGTAACACCCGAACCCGGTCTAAAAGTTATGACCGAATCTAGAGAAATTATATCGAATCATTTGGAAAACTATTTTCAGTAAGTATTTGTCAAATACGCATATGGGAAACAATCATTAAAAAGCTATTTGTTCATTTATAGGAAACACTTAAGAAATTACTTAATATGCAGGGGAAAATCTCTTTTGGAGTTTTAGTTCCAAAAATTGAAACCTATTTTGTCGACTTGAGTGATTTTGCAATTTCATGTTTGAAAACATCAATTACCGACCTAATATGGATTCAATGCAGAAGCAACAAGGATGAATTCCGTACCCTTCACTCGTAAAACAGTAACATGGAAACTTAGATCACCAGAGAACTTGATTCGTAAACCCCTTGCCCTGCTAACCTTTAAATCGAACCAAGAACACAAATCTCCTCAACAATACCCGTAGCGGAGTTATTAGAAAAAAATAAAAATAATAGGAAGAAGGGGAAGAGAAAGGAACGTGAACAAGGAAGTTTTTGAAAAGAAAAAGAATTTAGTTATTTTAGAATAAAACAAAATAAAATAATTTCACAAAGAAGCATAAAGGGAAAAAAAACATTTTTCTCATTGCTTTCGCAAAGTTCCGAACATAAAACTAGAGAGTATTTAGAAGCTTAACCATTGAACCAACAGACTCATTCTTAACATCAATTGAACATAATTAACTTATAAACCAATTATTCAAAGGTTGGGGTTTAGGTAAAATAGCAAAATTTCAAGAAACAATATTCAAACCTAGACCCTCGCACACATAACCAAAACACTTAACCATTGAACCAAAACAATTCACTTGTCATAATATCACAACCTTGACTCAAATTCAAGACATAACCACTCTCAGTTTCACTAACTCAATTTCTTTCAACCCAATTTTTGGGATGTTACATTAAGGAACTAACACAACCGACAAAGTACTATAGGAAGTACTCATAATCTTAAATGGATTAAATCCATCAGCTCCTAGCCTAAGCCTCACATTTTGAGGATCACTTGCAAAACTTGGATTCAAATGTTTTCCATGCAAAGGAATCTACAAGATGCCTTAACAAACCATCATCAACCCTCTGCTTATGGTGCCACCTCATAGAATTAATTGCCTTTTTAAACATGAAGATTCTTTAAAGCCCAGATATTGAAGGAAAATACCGTAAAATTTTTGCTAGCTTCTTTCTAAATTGTGTTTTGCCATTGTCGTCAAAGACAATGTCTTTTATATTTCCATTACCCATCTTGATTTACTGCACATATGAAAAACTCTTGCTCTTTCCGATCACACCAATAAATCGTACAATCATTCAAACAACTGTGAATTTTCTCATAACCCATTCCTAAATCTTTTATCATCTTTTTAGACTCCTTACAAGACTAAGGAAACTTGATAAAAGGAAACATCTCTTTAAGCAACTCTAGTACAATGTAAAAGGATGTCATATCTAACCACTTAAACATTTCAACTGAAAAAGTCTAATACAAAAAAGTGTATTAGATCCCTCCCTTTCCCTTATATATAAACCTTGAATCAGAAGTTAATTAATAGGTGAAACCCCCAAACATGTAAACCCTACAGAACAGCCCACCCCCCAACATGAATAGCTTTCCTTGTCCTAATACCTAAAATAATTCTGACTTTGAAATTTGGAAAATACTTTTAGGAGGACAAAAAAAAAAAAAAGAAAATTGAAATAACAGTGAGTGGAGCAGCCAAATCCAACAATGTAGCAGAGATGACTAATATCAAACATAAAAGCTTCATTTAATTGTTCATCATCACCAACCTTTGATCTTTGATTTCCACCCCAAAAAAGAAAATAAAGGAAATGAAGAATATGATATAATATGTTATGGAGGTGGTTTATTATCCATAAATTTTTTCAAGGGTTGAATTTTTTTTAATACAAAGTTGAAGATAAAATTGTTCAGTGATTGAATTCAATCCATAAATAATTTATTAATTCAACTTTCAACCTTTCACCAATCACTCTTTTTGTTGTAATTTTGTATTAATCTAACAGTTTTAATGATAATTATTATTCTTGCTTAATTAATGATATTTATATATAATTAAAATATGTTATAAGTCTAACCATAGAAGTTAGGTGAGATAAAAAGAGTCTCTCTTATCTTAATCAGTGGTCGATGGTTCGATATTTGCTCTGGATATGGAGTATCTTTAAAATTCGTGGTCAGAATCTATCCCCTTAATAGGTCTACAGAATACAAATGATTAGTGATTGGACTCACTCTGATAAATACTTTAATTACAAATATTACAAATATTAAAACGACATTGTAACCACTTGATTTGATACAATCACATGGAGTTTTTAATTTTGATAATACTTACACTTATGATTGTCTTAATCACAACATTGAGTTGATCTTTGCTGTTAAGCAATTTGGGTTTCAAAGCATTTTTTATCATTTTATCTACTAATCACCTACATTTTAATCCTTCACAGCTGCCCACTTTGAAAATTAGACTTATTTAAAAATTAAGGTGAATATTTTTTTTTAAAAAAAATAAGGTCAATGCTACATTTTTTTATTTGAATTTTTAAAATTATAACTCATAATTATACACAAATTATAAGAAATTACAATCTACAAGGAACTGAATATTTTTTTTCGAATAAATTTCGATTGGGCTTTATTTATAATAGAAAAACAAATACAAAAGGTCCAAAATCAGCTTATAAACAAAGAAAAACGGCCCATATGCAAGAAAATTCAAATTAAAAGAGAAAAGAAACGGAAAGAAAATATTTAGATATTTTAAAAACAGCTGTAGCCTAATCTTGAAAATAAATCCTATCGACACTCTCGCCCAATCAGAAATGTCTGAAATCTGTCAAATCTCTCTCTTCATAACTGCTCCCTTAATTGATGATTTCATTTCTCTGGGATGCTGCTTCCTTTCAAAAAAATCTTTCATTTCTTCAGCTTTCCTTTCCTAAACCTCTTTTGAAATGCTCTCTTTCAATCTGGTTCACGAATCCATTCCAGTAATCTTCCTTCTTCGGCATAATCAGGGACTTTTTCCTCCAGGTAAAACTCTTCTTTCTTCTTCAAGGATTCTGTTGCTATTTTATGGGCAAGAACATTTTCATATCTTGAAATATGCTTGAACGCAAAGTGCTTATTTCTGTTTAGTATCTGTCTATTTATCATCTGCTGAATATCAAAGATGTAAGCTCCTATCATTGATTTGTCCTTCTCTTTGTTTTTGCATTTTTTAATCATTGTGAGGGCGTCTCCTTCAACAACAACTTCCGGCCACATATTTTTCATACCTAATCTGACTGCTTTCTGACATGCTAGTGCTTTGGCTTCAAATGCCGAATTGACCTCCTTATGGATTTCAAAGCATGATACCAGAATACTTCCTTCGTCGTTTCTTGCTACAATCCCAGAGGCTGAGATGTTGTTTTTTTCGTCAAAAGTTCCATCAAAATTTACCTTAACAGATTCTCGAGGTGGGCATCGCCAAACTCTTGTTTCTTCTTTTCTTCTTGTTTGTTCTCTGCTTTCAAAGCCATCAGTTTCTGCAATATAACTATTTATGAACTTCTTTATATCTTTGCCTGTGCTAATCTTTTTCTTATGTATTCTAGAGTTTTTGTCTCCCCATATTGCCCAGAGTGCACAACTGAAAACGCGACATTTTTGAGTATTGAGCAGTTCAAAGACCCACATAAGCCACTGTTTGAAATCCTTATTTCCCTTTATAAGCACATCCTGTAGTAGTAATTCTGACCATACTTCCATTGTGACAGGACATTCCCGAAATAGGTGATCAATCATTTCAGCTTGCTCTCCACACCGAGGGCAACTCGTATCATTGACTAGTTTCCTATGCTGCATGTTAACTTTTGTAGGCAGATAATTCCATGAGATTTTCCATATTGTAATTTTCAGTTTTGTTGGTAACTTCAATAGCCATAATTTTTTGTAAAATTTTTGTAGACGGTTTGTAAAGCATAAGCTCTAGGGTTTTCATCAGCGATTCGTAATAGTTTATAGGTGCTCCTAACCGAGAATTCTCCTGAAGCTTCACCTCTCCATACCAAGAAATCATCATGTGGGGTTTCTGCCAAAGGGATTCGGAGGATTCGTGTAGAATCTTCTCCTGGAAAGGTATACTCACTCAACTCCTTCCTCCATTTTCTTTCGTTAGTTTCTATCAACGCATTAACTTTGAGATCTTGCATAGAATTCACCTCTGCTGATAATCTAAAATTTATTGCATCTGGAATCCAGGCATCACTATTAATAGATATATTATTACATGTGCCAACTCGCCAAATAAAACGTTTTTTCAAAATATCTTTTGCTGCCCATATGGTTTTCCACGTATAAGAACTTGTATTTCCCAAATTGGTATTTAAAAAAATGGATATTTGGAAAATATTTAGCTTTAAGAACTCGCGTGACAAGAGAGTCTTCGTTATTGATAATCCTCCATCCTTGCTTTGCTAAAAGGGAGATATTAAATTGAGACATATTTCTAAACCCCATACCCCCTTCTTCTTTAGAGCGAAACATAAATTTCCATTGACAACAATGAATCCCTTTCTTCTTCTTTCCATGCTGCCACTAGAATTTTGCAAAAATATTTTCTAATTCCTCGCATAGTGATTTTGGTAGGAGAAAACATGTCATAGTGTAATTTGGTATAGCTTGAAGTACTGACCTAATAAAGATCTCCTTCCCCCCTTACGATAGTAGCCTTATGATCCACTGTCCAATTCTCTAATTGACCTTATCCCTTATGCTCTGAAAAGACTCTTTCCTTATTTTGCCCACTATATTAGGAAGTCCTAAATATTTTTCCAATTTTGTTACACATCTCACACCCAATACCTCCGCTATTCCTTTTTTCATCTCCTCTGAGGTGTTGGTGCTGAAGAAAACTGTCGACTTATTAAAATTCACACATTGACCGAAACATTGTTCGTAATTTTTCAAAATGTCTTTTAAAAATACCGCTCATTCCTTCGTGGCTTCTCCAAACAAGATACAATCATTTGCAAACAGAAGATGTGATATCGTTGGTCCTCTTCTACTCGCCTTAATTCCTTTTAGAGCTCTTTCCCTGATTGCTAGTCTAATCAAAGTTGAAAGCCCCTCCTCATAAATAAAAAAAGATATGGACTCAGCGAATCACCTTGTCGTAATCCTCAGTAGGTCTAAAATTCTTGCCTCTATTTCCATTAATGTTTACTGCATAGGAGACTGTTGAAACACATTTCACGACTAGTGTAACCTATTCCTCTGCAAAACCCATTCTTAGCATAATATCCTTTAAAAAACCCCACTCCACTCTATCATAAGCTTTGCTCATTTCCAGCATAACTGCCATAAATCCTTTTTTCCCATAACGCTTTTGACGCAATGTATGAAGGATTTCATATGCAATTAGCACATTATCCGAAATTAATCTTCCTGGAACAAATGCACTTTGAGCACTATCAATGCATCTTCCAATATAATTCTGAAGTCTGTTTGCTATTATTTTAGCTACTGTTTTATATAAAACTGTGTATAGACTAATGGGTCTAAAATTAGTAAGGTTTGTGGGTTTTGGAGTTTTTGGAATAAGCACTATGTCTGTATAATTAGAAAATTCAAAATCCTTACCCTCATTTAGAATTCTAAGACAAAAACCTTTAACATCTTTACCCACAATATGCCAGTACTTCTGAAAAAATAAAGCTGAAAAATCGTCCCATCTTGGTGCTTTAGTCGGCCCCATCCCTTTTAATACTTAATAGACTTCTCCCATCGTGTATGTTGATAACAAAGCTGTATTAATTTCAGAGGAGATATGAGTATTAATACCCGCTAATAAATATGTTGAATCTCCCGTTTTATTAGAAGAAAATAAATTTTGAAAGTAGTTTGAGGCTGTTTCATAGATTTCAAACTCATCAGTAATTTCTCGCCCCTCCATTGATTCGAACCGACTGATTGTGTTGATCCTTCTACTTGTTGTTGCATATTTGTGGAAAAAAGCTGAATTTTTGTCCCCTAATCGAAGCCAATTGGCCCTTGCTCTCTACTCCCAATACATTTCATCTTATCAATCTCCATATTTAGTCTGATTCTGGTATCAATTAGCTTTGCCATTGTATCATCATTCCTCTCACTTTCCAAAAGAGTTTCCAGTTCCTTATTGAGTCTCCTTTTCAAGCCGTTTCTAACTTGTTTAATTAAATTCGCCCACCTTGTCAATCTATTCTGTAGTCTTTCTAGTTTATCATAAATCAGCCCATTTGATGATTCCCATGACTTTTTAACCTCTTGCTCAAAAGATTCTTCTAAGATCCACCATGCCTCAAATTTAAATCGTGGGTTTCTCCTGAACTGTTCTTCATTGTCTGTGTGAATAAGGAGAGGACAGTGATCTGATATCGAATGAGTTAAATGACGAACAGTACCCTTTGAGAATAAATGCATCCAGTTTTCATTAGCCACACGCCTGTCTAGCCTTTCCCTTATATTCGTTTCCGGCAAATTACCCCTCTCCCATGTGAACCATGTTCCCTGAAATCCCATATCCAGTAATTGGCATTCATCCAAGACCTCACGAAAGGCTGCCATCTTCCTCTCCTCCCTTGGTTGGCCCATTTTTTTTTTCAAAAGAGTACATAATTTCATTAAAATCACCACTAACCATCCACAGGTATCTCTGTTCTTGCCCCAGCGTCCTTAGCAAATTCCACGAAGCATTTTGATCACTAGCATAAGGTGACCCATAAAATCTTGTAAATCTCTATACTCCGTTTACACTGCACTCTTCTATTAGTACATCAATATGATTTTTCAAAAAGGTTTTGAGGCTGACCATAAATTCTCCTCTCTAAGCTAGACAAAGTCCACCACGCGAACCCTCTGCTCCTACATCAATTCCATTCACAAAACCACACATTCTTCTAATTCTATCCATACATTTCTCGTCAATTTTGGTCTCCATAAAGAAAACCATATCGGGGTTATGTTACTTCAGTAAGAACTGAAGTCTTTGTACTGCCCGCGGATTCCCCAAACTGCGGACATTCCAACAAACGATTTTCATTGCTCCCGGTCGGCTTGCCATTTGGCAGCCATGTAACAGACCGATTTAGACCCTAATCGGAACGGTGGTTTCGGGACCACGAATACGAGTCTGAAAAATATTTAAATATTTTTTTCTATGTTAATTATATGTGAATTAGTATGTGTGAAAGTTTCGTATAAAAATTTGATTGTTTGTGTACTTAATTAAAAGGGCTTAATCGCGTAAATTATAAATTTGATAGATTAATGTGCAAGGGCTAAATTGATGTTATCTTTTAAAAAGGAAGTATTAAAGTTGAAAATTAGCCATTCTAAACTATAGTGGATGGCAAAGGACATTAATGCCCATTAGTTAAAATGTTGTTAAAATTTTAAGTAACGGTTATATTAGTAAATTAATAATAATGTAATATAACATATATTTTGTCATAAAATAAAATAAAACATGTCCTCATCTTTTAAGTGCTTAGCCGAAACAAAGAAAAGAAAAAAAAATAAGAAGACAAGCTAGGTTCGGCCATTGTTGGATTAAAATTCAAGGTAAGTTTGGTCTCAGTTGTTGTTAATTTTTACGTTTTTGAGATCATTGCTTAGAAATCTTCAAGACCCATGCTTTAATTTTTGAGTTTGATGAATATTTTGAGTTGAGCCATTATTGATAGCTTGTTGTTTATGTTGTTTAAGGATGAATTATGATAAATATGTGTTAGATTAATAAGTTTTGTCTTTGAATTTTTGATGAAATTTAGTGTGTTGGACTAAATGGTAAAAAATAAATTTTAGAGGGACTAAAATGTGAAACAAATGAAATGTATGGACTTGTATGAGGACTAGGAATATTCGGCCCTTAAGGTGTGTAGCCAAATTTTGTATATTTTGTGTTTTATGCAAATATGACTAAATTGTAAAAAGTGTGAAATGTTATGGGCAAAATGGTAATTTTCCCATTTATGTATTTTGGACTAAATTGAATGAAAATATATTTGAATGAGCTTAATTTGAACATGTTTAGATCAAGAACCAAAGAAAACGGACTTGGATCGGGGAAAAGCGAAAAATAGTCGAATAGCCGGTTTTTATCGTCTGTCGATATCCGAGGTAAGTCTTTAAGCAATAAAATATTGTAAACTATGTACGTAACCTAGTATATGCTGATTTGGGAATTTTATATCTAAATTATTGGATAGCCGAATGTGGTTAAAACTAAGATTTAATGTGTTTAAGTTGTTTGATTGAGATATGATATTTGAATGCTCGTACAAAGATTACGAAGTGTATAAAGGATACGATATATGAATTATTTGTGTAGGACAGCTTAAAAGTATCATTATTCAGGCTGTGAGCCTAGCAATCCTTGGGCTGGTGAACTTAATCGGGCTTTGTGCCTAGCAGGCTTATTGCCGGTGATTGAATATCAGACCTTGAGTCTAGCAAGCCTAGTGCCGGTGTGTGTGTTTCAGGCTTATCCCTAGCAGGTTTTATACCGGTGATCTAATTTCAACTTATAACTTATAACACTTCTTAATTATGTGATCATTGAGCAAGTAAGTTGATAAAATGAGTTTGTATACTCGGCCAAACAGGTATGTGCATATGAGATATTTTAATTGAACTTGTATATTCGGCCAAATGGGTAAGTGCACATGTGATGTTTATTGAGCAAGTATGTGACAAAATGTTCTTGTATATTCGGCCTTCTTGATATGTGGATAAAATGATATTATATACTTGTATACATGTGATGTTTAATGGATATATATATTCGATTATATGTGATTAGTATATACATGGTATTTACTTATTCGGTTGTATATATGAACATATTAAACTATATGTATGTGGTAATATGAGTAGGTTATTAAGAGATGATATTTCATATTTTAAACCTTTTGCTAAATTGGTAAGTTTGTATATTTAAAGTAAGATAGTGATAAATGTGATGCTATGTAAGGATAATAGCATTCGGCCATGATAGTCTATTTGTGCTAAGTTATTATTTCAATGTCATAAAGTGATTAGTTTAAAATGTTTGAATGTTCAATTGATTTGTTATACTTGCTTAAGACTTACTAAGCTAAATTAGCTTACTTTGTGTGTTTTGTTATTCTTTTTTATAGATTCGATTGTGAGTTACGAGCTCGGGGATCGTCATCGAAGCCATCCACACTATCGACTTATTTTGGTACTTTAAAAGTTTGGATTTTGAACTTAAGGCATGTATAGGCTAGCTTAATACTTGGATGATGTTTTGTTGTTGTAAATATAAGCCATGCGAAAATGGCTTGATTTAAATACTAATGATCTAATGTTTAAATTGTCTTAATCGTAGTATGTGAGTATGTCATGCTTGGATTATGAATTCGGTTGTGATTTAAGTCCATACTTAGTAAACATATATGCATATATGTTTTGGTATGAAGTTTTCGATAATGTTTTATAATTAGTGCCTTTAAAAAATGGACATATGTATGTTTGAATAAGTTTTGGTTATGAATTGGTAAAGACTTACGATTAAGGTAAATTAAAATGAAACATGAATCAATTTTGGAGATCATTTATAATGTATATGGTATATTCGGCTAGGTGATGAGATTATATGTTATGTACTTGGATTGGCATAATTGGACATGGCTTACATATGTACATGTATATAAAGTTTGGATTTATGTGTTTGGACTATGGGAGATATATTTGGTATTGTTGATTTGATTATGTTCTTATAGATGATTTGATCTATAATTTGTTTGGACGAGTGCAATTAGTATATCTTAAATTCAGTTAACAAAGTTTATGCAAAAACATATTTATGTGGCCTTGGTAATTGATAATTTGTTTTAGTAAAGTAGTTATAAGCAAGTTCATATTCGGCTAATGTATCTTAAGTGACCAAATGAATAGTAACCTTGTTATTTGATGAAAAATGCTTATAAGTGAATTTGGCTAAATGGATTTAAGATATGTATGTTGATGTTTAAGTATGCTATGAAAGTACATTACTCATAATGTATTCGATTATGTCTATATGAACAGTAAATAATTGATATGACCTGTGCTATGCATGGTAATACCTTGTAACCCTAATACGGCGACGGATACGGGTTAAAGGTGTTACAAGCCGTCGATCTTTTTTTTTTAGTAGAATCATCTTCTTCCCATTCTTCCACTAGTAAATCTAACCCCTCCTTATTCTGCAAGTCTTGGGCCTCATATTTCTTTCTATTTCCTGTATCTCCTAAAAAATTGTCCTCTGCATAATCCCTAACCTCAAGCTCAATCAATTTCCTCTTACGCATAATGCTCTCTTCCTTATACGAACCCCTCCCTCGCATAGAATTAATTCTTTTCCAGCTGGCTTTCCTACCTGTTTTTAAAGTTCCTTCCTACTCATCGTTTCTTATATGGTCTTCCTCATCTGCAATCATCCCTTCTTCTTTATAATTCAGTGCTTTCTCCATTACTAATGAGTTTGGATCTTTTGTTTGTAACTCCAACTCTTGGTTTTCCTCCAGTAATCCAGTGTATAAACACTGACTCCTTTTCTTTTTTGAAGAGGCATTCAATTTTAGACTTTCCTTTCCAATTAAATTGCTTTCTGCCTTTAATGCTAGAGAGAAAGGTGGATCATCTCTAATTCTATCTCTGTCTGCAGGTTTTATCACCTCACAATTTTGGAGAGCGTGCCCTATTTTGCCACATCCAAAACAAAAGGTCGGTAACTTCTCATATTTAAAGGGAATCCAAACTCTTTCTTGCTCATCTGTGGATACGAAAATACCCCTATGGAGGGGTTTCTGCACGTCTAACTTAATTCTAATCCGACAAGATTCACCAGTTATTTCAGATGTAATAATTCCCTCAAAAATAGCCCAATAGAATGCATCAAATCCTTTTTTATTAAATTCTGGTAAACATGGTCCAATTTTCACCCAAAACAAGGACAAAATAAATTTGATTCTATTCCTTTCTGTCGGTCTAACTAATCTATCAAAAATAACTAACTGTTTCCTAAATAGCCATGGCTGGCCTTCTAAGATTGTCTCTAGATCATCTTCAAATTCAAAATTAATCGTGAATAAATTCTGACCTGCTAATTGGATCTCAAATTTTCCTTTTGTTTTCCAGATACTCTTCATCTGTGCCCTGAAGCTGTCTGGATTATAAGATTTCTTTGACCATACAGTGCAGATCAACGTAGGTTTTCCACTTGGCGTCACTGCCGAACTCTTCACCGATAGATGAATGATCTCTTCTACCAAGAGAGAAACCTCCTCATCATTCAACCCTTCGTTGCCACCACTTTCCTCCATCCCAAGCCGCAGCAGAGGCTGGTTTCACTAGGAAACTTAAGCAAAGCACTCTTGGCTTCTAGGGTTTTTTATTAAATGTACAAGGAACTGAATAATTAATTCAACATTAAAATCCTAAAATCTGGATTTTATCATTTAAGACAATTAAGGTTTACGGAGATAAATAAAAAATTTTAAGTAGAATAAATTATCCGGAGTTTAAAGGTTTTTGGGTAAAAGAGACTTGATTCGTAGAAAATCTTAGTTTTTGGAGGAATTGAAGGAGACAATATGATTAGATTAAACATGAGACATGGAATGGTAAAATAACACTTAAAAACAAAATTCACCTTAACTTTTTCCAACAAAAATTGATCCCAGAGATTCATAATATACTATTACCCCTGTGAACCTTTGTCTTCCCCTAATTCTTAGGATTGTATGGGCAAACTCCAATTTAACGCGGAATACAAATTAATGGGACGGATCATGGATTGTCTTATGCGTTAAATGACGTGTAATTAATTAAACTGAAACATTATCCACGTAAAATTTTATATTCCGATTTTGAAGTCTAAGTAAAGGCTAGTCCTTGTAAGCAAAACCTAAATCGTAAACCAACCATATTGTATACATTCAACGTACGGCCGCATGCATTCCATTAAATAAAGAAATCCCAAATCCAGTTAATGTCATTTAAAGTAGCATTTAAACTAACACCAAATCTATCAAACTTCTTTTATTATTTTTTATTGCAACTTTTTTCAATTTTTGTTTAGCTTAAATCTTTGTTTCAGTAATTTCCGATATTACTATATAACTTTAGGAAAACATCAAAAATTTTAATTAAAATCCCACGTATAATTCATTAATCACTATTCAATTTTTTTATATTTAATTTTTATGTCCGTTTTATGATTAATGTTTAAGGTTTTTAGCTGCTTCTCTTCATTGCATCTCTCCCGTGTTTTATCATTACACCTTACATTTTAGGATAATTAAATTATACTTTTTAAAGTTACCGTTATTAAACAAAATATATGTTTTTTTAATATTTTCAATGATATTTATAGGCAATTTGAACCGTTGAATAAATTTAAATAAAAAATTACTGAGTTATGCATTTGCTACTTTACAGTTTACAGTTACAGACAGCTGAGTGATGAGAAGACTCTGCACATTGTGTGTGGTGGGAAAAAGAAGTGAAACTTGAATAGGATTGGATGTTGGCAGTGACCAATGGAAACCAGCACAAGTATTTTTTTTTTTTCTTTCTTTTTAGCTTTTTTTGTTCACCAAAGGTCTTTCAGCCAAACACAGAAACAAAAAAAGAAGCTAACTTTGTTTGTTTTAACCTTTTTAAATTTTTTTTTCTTAATTTCATTTTTTTTTTTGTTTGAATATTCGTTTTGGTTTCATTTCATGTCTGGCAAAATATTCGAATTAGCTATCTGATGTACATATTTTTTTTTCTTCTTATAACAGTCCTTAACGGTTTAACTGTTCAATTGGGTAGAAAAATAGGAAAGAAAATAAGATAAAAAAAAGGGCCCCAAATCCTTGATAAATTTTCACTCTCTCACAGGTTACATACAAGCCACACCTCAGTGAGGAAAATATTTCAAGCTTTTCTCAGATTTACAAATCTAAAAAAACCCACATAAAATCAAACAATTTTCATGGGTTTTTGGGTCATATCAGTTAACAAAAAAAAAAAATAATAATAATAATAAAGGGAAAATCTAATAAAAAGAGAAGCAATGAAGCAGCTTCACCTTAATTTCATATGTATCCTCCATTTAAAAGCCTAACCATATAAAACCAGTCTTATTATCTGAGCATGGACGTTAGAGACTGGAAAACAACTTCTTCACAAGGAATGGTGAGGCCCATGTCGTGATCAAACCCGAATTCTTCTTCAGCCTGATGAAGCAAGCTTTGAAACTCGGGTCGGGTCAAGAAGGAGATGGGAACTATATATCTGCTTCTGTTTTCACCAACATATACCACAAAATGACCTTTTGGGACATCCAAAGGGAGTCCTTGTTCATCACCGTAGCTTTGTTTCTTCCCTAAGCTGGAACATCTTTTCAGGATTTGCTTTATCATTGCTGTTTGTGCCAATTTGTTTGATTTCCTGCTGATAGCCATTCTCTTTTGGGATTGCAAATAAGAGTTGAGAGGAAAAAGAGAGGTGTGTTTGAAAGAGGGAAGGAGGGTATATATGGTGAGCTAATAGATTTTCGAGATTGAGAAACAAAGTCATGTGGGGTTGTGGGGACAAAGTTGAGAGATGGGTATGGTTTTTTTTTTTTTTTTTTTTTTTTTGGGGGGGGGGGGGCTCTGAAAATGCGGTCACAAGACATCCCTGAAGGCAACGCATTGGGTTTAAAACCCCAATGTTGCCCTCCCAAAGGACATCATGGTCCCTCTCTCTCTCACCTGCCTTCGTCAACTTTTTCAAACTTCCAACCAAACTAATTCTTCTCTATACTACTTGCTTGAGAACTAACCACCAAGTCCAGCCCCTTGTCCTTCCAATGCTTCTTATTCCTACTTACGTATATACTCTTACGCTCTTTAAAATATCTTCCAATTTTAAATGTTACTGATTTAGCAATATAAGAGTTAAGACTTCTTACCTTGCTTTCTTGGGTAAAATATCCAAAAATACCCGAAAACTAATTTAATTACGGAAAAGGGCCAGTTTTAAAAATATTTACGAAAAAGAGCTGTTTCCCAAAAGCGCGCGTCCACGTCGGTAGCGTTTTTGGAAACAATAAGCAAAGCGCACACGCAGGGGCGTGTTTCTTCTTTGAATCACCAGAAAACGCTACCGACGTGGACTCATGTTTGCCCTCCCCCCTGGTCCAATTACAGTATGATATTCTAAGGTTTACGGGCTAGGTAAAAATATATTTAGGGTTTTGGGCAAAATATATTAGCCCAAAAATTAATTGAATTTTGTGTGATTGTATATCGCAAAATAATTTTGAGAAGGCGTTTAGAACAAGCAAGAGCCAAAAATGCTTGAAGGATGCTGCTTTGTCGTGAGAGTGCGAAAAGAGCTCCCACGTGGACGCTCTTTTGCTCTGATAGTCTCGGAAAAATTAATTTGAGAAGGCGTTTACGAACAAAAGTGGGCCAAAAAAGCTTCGGCAGGTGCCTTTGTCGCGGAGAGTGCGAAAAGAGCTCCACGTGGACGCTCTTTTGCTTCTGATAGTCTCCGGTAAAATTATTTTGAGAAGGCGTTTACGAACAAACGATGGCCAAAGCGCTTCCAGCGAGGTGCTTGTCGGCGGGAGTGAGCGAAAAAGAGCTCCCACGTGGGCGCTCTTTTGCTCACGATCTCGGCAAAATTAGACTATAAATCAGCCAAATTTCAATCTCAGGTTGCATAAGGGAAATTGAGGCAAAAGAAAAGAAAAAACTAAAAATGAGTGAACGTATTAATGCTATTATTTACTACGATAGTGAGGTTTGTGACACCGAAAATGGTGTTGTTTTCTTATCGGAGAACACAACGCGACTGAGTTTTAATCGGAACGTCGATTTGGTAGAACTTCGCAAAAGAATTAGGCGTAAAAAATTCGGAACAACGCCAATGAAAGTTCAGTCTATTAAGTATAGATTTTGCGCTTCGGTTGATCCGGTGAGATATGACTCATTCAACATCAAAGGTCCTCAGAGCTTTGAGGCAATGGTGGAGACTCATCTTGCCAGTGGATCACCCTATCTCGAGGTATATGTACAATTTTCATCTCCAAGTGATCTTTCCGTGACCTTAACATCTACTGCTGTTCGAGGGGAATACACGACCCCAAGCCGACACTCTATTAGTGGGAGGCAAAACACGAAAGTGCCCGTGTTCGGTGGTAGTATGGAAAACATAACCCCTGCATGACACTCGGTTGGTGGATGTGCATATCGGTCCTTCGACGTCCAATGATAGAAATACGTATTGGGGGACGTCATCAACTTCTAGTGGTTGGCAATCCACATATGATTGGGAACGTTACGAAAGATGTTTAAGGAGGGATAATGTACTCCCCACGACATCCACCGGCGATGGGCCCTCTTTTGTTGCAGGTTGTGGAGGGTCAGACGATGAATCAGATGTGGATCCACCTCGAGAGCTCGGGCCCGATGGTGCAGAAGTTGGATTATTTTCTGAACTGGAGCGTGTTCCACTTGTACCTGAAGATTTTGAGGGTAGCTCAGACGAAGAAGAAGAAAATCCGCTATTCAGGGCGTACTCGCCTCTAGCCTACATGCATAGTGTCAATCTATCTCAAGATGATGCATTGGAGTTTCCTGAACTACCACACCAGACGCTTGACCGTACAACTTCTTCGTTGGATTCGGACCAATTAGAAGTTGGTAACCAGTTTTCCAACAAGAATACTTTTCTTGCTGTATTGAAACAATACAGCATCAAGAACGGGGTTAACTACAACATGGTTAAATCCAAGCTCAATAAGTATGAGGCGAAGTGTGCAGTGCAAGACGGTACATGTTCATGGAATATCATGGCGTCGTTGAGGAAAAGGACAGGCTTGTGGGAGATCAAAAAGTACAAAGGTCCACATACATGTCTTGTCGGTACAGTACCACTATGTGTTCAATGTTTTTGAATAATACTAATATTATGTAATGTTGCATTATTTAACGTACTTCGTTGACAGGTGTTACAGAAGATCATCCGAAGATGGATTTAGACATGTTGGCTGACTTAATAATCCCGACGGTGAAGGCCGATCCCAAGACTACAGTGCCGTCCTTAATTGGCAATATTCGTAGCCAATTGGGGTACACGCCCTCCTACAAAAAGGCTTGGATAGCCAAGCAGAAGGCGTTAGAAAAGTTGCATGGTTAGTGGGACGCTTCATATATTGAAGTGTGGCAGTGGTGTCAGGTGCTGGAGAGATATGTCCCAGGCAGCATAACAGACCTTGAAACAGAACAGGTGTACTACAACGATCGTTTGCTCTGTGGATGCGCAGTGTTCAAGCATCTGTTCTGGACATTTAAGCAATGCCGAGATGCCTTTATATACTGCAAGCCATTGGTACAAATTGACGGTACCTTCATGTATGGTAGATATACATATCGGCTATTGCTAGCTGTGGCACAAGACGGCTGTAGGAGAATCCTTCCGATTGCGTTCGTAATAACATCGGGAGAGTCAGCTGATGACTGGGACTTCTTCCTATCTAGGTTAAGGAGGCATGTCTGCCCCCAACCTGATATATGCGTTATATAAGATTGGGGCCCTGGAATACTAGCTGCAATAGAACGCCAGGGAAGCATGTGGCATCGCACACACCATCGATATTGCCTAAGGCATGTTGCATCCAACTAATATGGGCAACATCGATTTAAAAGTCAGCGACGGCAAGTGACCAATATGTGTATGAAATATCTATTAATATAATTTCGTTTGTAATATTCAATTTATTCTCAATTGAAGAGTGGTATGTAATATTCGCTATCAACGTATATTGGTAGGGTATGAGATCAATAAAGACCGTTTTCAGGAGATGTTGGCAAGTTTGCGCTTAGATAATGACGAAGGCGCAAACTACCTGTGCAATATTCCTTTCGAACAGTGGACACAAGCATATGACAGCGGCCTACGATATGGTCATATGACCACATACCTGGCCGAATGCATAAATTCTGTTCTGAAAGGAACCTGTCATCTGCCGATTACATCAATTGTACGAGAGACATATTTTCATTTAGCGGCACTATTTCTGAAGCGAGCAGTGAGTTATAGAGGGCAGATGCAATGAGGCCATGTATGGAGCCCGAAGGTCTTGCAAGAAATAAACAAGGGGAAGACACGGGCCAACACTATGCACACAGTGTGTCACGATCGCGACAGCCTATGGTTTCATGTCACGGAGTTTGACAGACCGAACCAAGGTATTGTTGGCAGGCAGTATAGTGTACACTTGACAAATAGGACCTGCGACTGTGGAATATTTGATGCACTTCGTTACCCATGCGCTCATGTACTTGTGGCTTGTCAGAATCTCCGTCTTGATCCCATGAACTATGTCGACGAAGTGTATAAATTAGAAAACATGTAAAACGTGTGGAGACACGTATTCCCACCAGTCCCAGATGAACGTAAGTGGCCGTCGGTATCGCTTGCACCGTATAAGCTGTTGTCGGATAGAGAATTGAGGCGCAAACCAAAAGGTTGACCTTGCTCGAGTAGAATACGCAACGATATGGATATCTGAGAAACGAGCAACCAAAGTAGGCTGTGAGGATGGTGTAGGAACCCAGGGCATACATCTCGCTCCTGTCCAAATCAGAATAGTTGACCGTGTTCTTAGCTTTTTTCTCTCTTGGTGGCTATGTAATTTCTATTTTTTTTATGAAAACGGTGAACTTCTATACAAGAACTTTTATTTTATTCAAGTTATTAAAATTAAATTACAAAATTACAAAAAATTAAATTACAAAAAAAATAAAAAATTATTATTTTATTAAATATATTAAAACTGAATTACAATAAAAAAATTAAACCATTTCTATTTTATTAAAGATATTAAAATTAAATTACAATAAAAAATAAAAATTAAAATAAAATAAAAAATAAAAAACTTTTATTTTATTAAATATATTAAAACTAAATTACAATAAAAAATTAAACCATTTTTATTTTATTAAAGATATTAAAATTAAATTATAATAAAAATTAAAAATTAAATTACAATAAAAAATAAAAACTGTTATTTTATAAAATATATTAAAACTAAATTACAATAAAAAATTAAACCATTTCTATTTTATTTAAGATATTAAAATTAAATTACATTAAAATAAATAAAAAATAACTTTTTCTTTTATTAAAAAATTAAAATTAAATTACATATAAAAATAAACAACTTCTATTTTATTGAAGATATTAAAATTAAATTACAAACACAAATAAAAAACTTTTATTTTATTAAAAAAATTTAAAAATATATTACAATTAAAAATAATAAAAAAGCCGGTCCGAATCGGTGTTGATGCTTGGTTCGGAATCGATGCATACATGAGGGTGGGTGGCGGTTCTGCTACTGGATTCTCTTTCTTCTAGCTTCCGGCGGCGGTCGTGGAACCTCGGGCGGGGATTTAGGTTCCTCTGGCAGTGGGTCTGGTTCTGAGTGTTGCGAGGACGACCCACCTTGATAAAATAACGACCCCGGAGGTGTTTCAATCCCGTATGGCGAAGGAGCCTGGTAGAAAGAAGTGCTCCCCCTCAGGCGCGCCTCCCGATCCCACACGCGACGACGACCCAAGATCGGTGGCGGCGAGAAAGTCGAGGAATGACTCGAACCCGGCCATGCATTCCAACCTGGGGTCGGACTGGGAAAAGGAAACATATATGGGTTAGAATACATATAAGGGGTAGGGTACGCACTTGGCATAAAGGGTAAAGGTTGTGATGTTGGTGCCGTCGGCTGAACTGATGAGCCCGGTGACTGTGTCGGCGTTGTTGATGGCCCCGTCTCATCACCCCTTCTCCTTAGATTTAAAGGGCCCCGACGTTCCCTTTGTTCACGAAGTTGCCGTCGCCTCTCTTCTTCCGACAATAGATACGGCTTACCATGGATCCTAAATCATGGCATGTATTCCGGCACGCACGCTAACCCAGGAACGATGATCGGTTCCCGGATAGGTAAATAGTCATACCGATATGTGCTGACCAAAATCTTGGCCAATCCATGTGCAGCTCCCGTAAGTCCACTTTGTGCTCATCATCGAACACCTCAGGTGGCACGGGAATCGGTTGCCAGAATCCAAGTTGTCGCAGAACTCGATCTGACTGGTGCATCTCCACGGTCGCATAGGTGATCAATGGGACCTTCAAGTGCCAACTGTTCGGATTTTGGAAGAACTCCTTGGAATTACTGCCCGAATTTTCGGATCCTCATACGGTGTCCATTGAAACTATATTAACATTACAAAAATATTAGTTATATACATAATAGTAGACACTAAATACGAAATACTAAATTATAAATACAAAATTCGAAACTTACTTGTGATTCCGACCATTGGTCCAATAGAAGCCGTATATCTTCAAGCGATGTAGGTATTCTAACATGACTCGCCGAATGGTTCCATCTAATTAAATAAATTTTTAGCATACAATTATACTATAAATCTACGAAATAATTGTAAAATATAACATTAAATTTACCTCGTTATCAGTGGGAATGAATATGGGTGGTCGAGTCGAGGACGTAAAAATGGAAATGGAAACCATGCCCATGACTGCAGCAGCGATAGGCAACCTCCGATACAACCTCGATAGCACGGCAGACCCCCAACTCAATTCACCGGCTGCTCTGAAATCAACAAGTTTCAGCAGCCATCTCAGGTGTACGAGGTTTCTAGAAAGGTCCGGCATCAGATAGCTTCCAATTATCTGAAGAATGTATGCCCGAGCATACCGTATTCTTTCTATTTCGGTCGAACCCTCATTCGGCTCCAGGAATGTGTCTCGTAACCAGGCCATATCGATCTGAGCTCCTTGAATTTTATCCGGAATGGCACCTAGAAGCTCGTAGCATATGGCTCCCCAATCACCAGAAGTTGCGGACCCGGTACCTACCGACCCATCCACAGACAATTTCAACTGCAACTGCACATCTTCCAAAGTGATGGTACACTCTTCGCATGGAAGATGGAAAGTGTGCGTCTCGGGTCTCCACCTCTCTATCAACGCACTGATCAAAGGCAGCTCCAACTTGAACCCCCCGGCCTATCGTGGCCACGTGCCAAAAACTCGCTTCTCGCAGGTAATTCTCTATCAACGGCGATAGGGGACCATGCATGTTGCGAATATAACATTCCAACAACCGATCTACAGACTGTTTAAAAAATTATAAAATAAAAATTAATTAAAATTACATAGACCTAAAAAATATTAAATAAATATTGAAAAATTAAAATTAAAAACTTACCATTTTCAATTGCTCGATGGAGATGTGCTTGTTGTCTAGACGAAGTAATTCCCCGACCATTTGTAATACGATAAAAAATTTTAAAAGTTTCAAAAAAAAATATTAAAAATAATTAAGAAGGGCTTTTTTGTAAATATTAAAGAACTATTTGGAAATTTTAGAGGAAGTTTGAAGGACTTAAAGAGAATTTTGTGAGGAATTTGAGAGGAATTTGAGAGAAGAATGAGTAAGGATTAAAGTGTGAAAAAATAAAAGGGTTGGGGGGTTTTTTACCGTTGGCCCCCAACGGTCAAAAAAAAATTGGCCCTTTTTTTACCGTTGAAGGCTAAAGCGCGCCCCTGGGGACATGCTTTGCTGCCGTTTCACCCCAAAACGCGCTAATCTGGACGCGTTTTGGGGTGAAAGAGCCATTTTACGTAATTATTTTCGGAACTGGCCCTTTTTCGTAATTAAGTTATTTTTTTTGGTATTTTTGGGTATTTTACCCTGCTTTCTTGCTATCCATTAAGTGAAATTTCTTCCAAGGGATGCTAATTTCCGAGGGTTAAAAATTAGACAGAGTTGCATTTTCTATTCTACATAGGGTGAAGTTGGATTAAATCGGGTAAAATTAAGTGAACTTGAGTTGACAAGTCATATTTTATTATTCTAATTCAATCAATTTTTTTTTCGAATTGAGTCGAGTGAAATTATTTCGGTTAAATTAAAAATTTAAACTTGTTAAAATAAAATCTTGTCATTAAAATTATTATTTTAATTATTTTAATTTTTAAGCATTTTTTTATTTTTTATAAATATTTTGATTTTTAAAAAATATTTTGAATAATTTTTTTTAAAGAAATCAATTTGCTCATTTTCAAAAGGCTTAATATAATATTTGGTACCTAAACTTGACACTTTTTCCTAATTTGGTACCTAAACTTTATTTGGCCCAATTTGGCACTTGAACTTTACAATTTTTCCTAATTTGATACCTAAAATTTTTTTAGGCCCAATTTGGCACCTAAACTTGACATTCTTTTTCCTAATTTGATACCTAACATTTTTTTAGGTTCAATTTGGTACCTAAATTTATTAAACGTTATACAAATTACGCAAAACACTAATGGTGTTAAAATAGTTTTTTTTTGTTATGCTACAAATATATTGCCAGTATTAGAGGAAATTTATGTTAAAAAATAGGTATTGGGCTATGCTTAACGAATTTATATTAAATAAGAAATTTTTTTTAAAACCCCAAATTAAAAGAAATTCATTATTTTTAATTAATTAATACTAAAAGCAATTGAACATATAAAATACAAAAAATATCATATCATCTTTCACATGTCGATTATACATTGATTATTTTTGCTATCTCATAGAAAAAATAACATTGTTAGTATATTGGAGTAATTTGTAAAGTGTTTGACAAGTACCAAATCGAACAAAAAAAAGATTAGGTACCAAATTAGGAAAAAGAGTCAAGTTCAGGTACCAAATTGGACCCCCAAAAAGTTTAAGTACCAACTTAAGAAAAAAATGTCAAGTTTAGGTACCAAATTAGGAAAAAGTGTCAAGTTTGGGTACCAAATTGGACCAAAAAAAGTTTATGTACCAATTAGGAAAAAGTGTCAAGTTCAGGTATCAAATATTATATCAAGCCTTTCTGAAATTGAAAGTGACCAATGGGGTGTTTACACCAATATGCCATTTGAGTTATTCAAATTGTAAAAGTTTAACTTGACTCGAACTCGAAAAATTGAATTACTTAATCGACTTGACTCAAAGAAACCGAATAACTCGAATTTCGAATTTTTTTTCAGTTTTTTTAAGTCGAATCGAGTTTTACTCACCTCTAATTGTATATATACTTGTTTAAGTGGTGAGATATGAAACTCTAATGGCAATATGATGCTTTCTTGTGTTAGAAACATTATCTTCAACACTAAAAGATAATAATGTGTTCTTTTATGTGTTGGCCCACACTATGCAACAAGTGAAGGTAAAAAAGTCTAAACAAAAGAACTAAGTAACATAAGTTGAATCTCATCTTGCATTTTTGGAGCTTTGCCTATAGAAGTTGAATTCACTACTAAACTCAATGTGCAACACTCTAAACCTGTCCTAAACGTTATGGTCGGATCTTGAAGGTTACATTAATATTTCAAAACTTTAATCATTTGTTTTCAAAGCATAACTTATTCTGAAATTGAAAATTTTACAAAAACTTGCTCTATTCTTTTGGTTGAAAAAACTGACAATCATAAAGGGTGTGAGAGGGTTTTGAAACGTTAACTTATAATGCCCAATTTATTAAAATATCATGCTATCTACTTTATTTATTTGCTTTGTAAAAATGCGTACTCGCAGTTAAAATTTTGCAGCGGAAAATTTTTTAGGCTTGTTTAACTTTGAAAATCAATATTTACTTTTAAATTATCAAGAATCATGCCGAATTTTAAATAGTTAACTAAATACTTAGCAAAACCCAAACTCACGATTTAAGTCCGAAAAACAGTCCAAAAGTTCATAAATTTAAATAAGAATTACTAAAGTAATTTCACGCAAGAGAAAAAATCCGAGTTCCCGTACACTGTCCAATCCTAAGTCTAATGGTTACCTGAAATATTTAGGAAAATGGGGTGAACTATAAAGCTCAAGTGTGCCTTGGCCCAAAAAATAGAATCAAATAATTAGAATCATATATCAAAACCATGCACATATGTACTTATCAAAATAGACAGATCAGAAATCATAACATGCTTAACATAGCAAATATAGAGAGTCCTACCCCCAACTGCTACACACCAACTCTGTCCAACCAATCATACCAAATAGGGCTACAATAACTCATCCATCCATCACACCATAATGTGGTCGTATGCCACTCAGATAATATGTAGTTGTGTTGCCAGAAATATATTGTGGGTATACCGTCAGAAATATATATAGTGCAGTTAAACTGCCAGAATCAGACTTCCTCCATCACAAAGTCATTTCCCACCCTAATGCATATACAAAAATTATATTGAGTGATCATTCCTTATTTACTCATTGATCGTTGTTTTTGCGATGTCAAAGTCTTAAAATTTATAAAAAGAATGATCAAACCTGGAAACTAACTATGACAACGATTTGAGGCAAGCGTACCTATCGAACAATAGTATAGTTAAGGCAAGACCGGAAAGGAACCAAAAGCACTAATACTAACTCTCTTTTTTTATTTAGCCTAAGAATTGAATGAATTGTTTATCTAATCTAAATTAACTAACTACTTGTAACACCCCAAACCCGGCCCATAAGTTTCGACCAGATCTTGCATGTTATGGGTTTGATGTTGAAAACATAGTTCTTTACCGTTTTTAGAAATCGCAAATTAATTAGACAATATTCGAATAAATAAGTGATATTTGAAAAGAAATCCTTGTATTATTATTTTGAATAATTAAACCTTTGACAAAGTTTCGTAAGTTGCAAATATTAAAAACTATGTCGTGAAAAATAAACTATGGGGCCTTATTACATAAATATTTCCAAAATTAAAATCTTAAAGAAAAAAAAACCCGAAATAATCTATAGAAATAAAAAACTTGATGGCCCCTCAAGTCCGTCTCGGCTTCCATGTCCACGATCTACTGCTAATCTGAAAGAGTAGAGAAAAAAAATGAAAGCGTGAGTCACCAAGACTCAGTGTATAGATCCCAAAACACACAACGACCTGAGGCCCACAAACACATTATGAGCCCTGGCCCATACATAAAGGCAAAAATCATAATTACATGTCAAATAATAAATGATGAATAGCCCAACCCATCCTAGAATTCCATCCTCTACACACCAACCCGTACCAACCATTACACCTTGGGGATTTCTACAATCAACCCTCCTTCCGCTACACACCATAACGACAGCCGTACTGCCTATTCCTATTATTCAGGAATCATTAAACGTGGCATAGCCACCGATCACTATGTGACCTAGCATTTGAATTTGTGGTTTAACCACCGATCACCAAGTGACCTATCATGCACTTCCCCTTCATTATCATAATCCCGCCCCATGCATACACACATAAAGAAAACATCATACGGGTTTTCATATATTTCGATACACATAGAGATTTCTATGATTACGTACCTGGCATCCTTGCCTAACCCTTTGAGGGTTTTATTCGACTATCTACACAGCCACTTTCCGGCGTTTTAGCCCATAACATATATATATTACAGTTAACTAGTGTGTTAGAGATCTACACACCTGATTACCGTTAGAATGAGACCTTCTATATCGATGCTATCCGTAGCCAACACCACCGTTATTTGCCTAAGGTGTTGTTCAGAAGCCGGTCCACAACCCGGTGGCTAATCTCGAATAGCAGACACTGCTCGTTTCTTAAACTTAGGAATCCTCTCCTTTGCCTGATCCATATTCGTTTCCATCAAAAGTCCTTGTTAGAACTACTATAACGAAATAGGGTTGTTAAATCATACCCTATATTTAAGATCACAGGTGTGTTAGCGAATCTAACAGAAATCTAAAGAAACCCCTTACCTTGAAATCTCAAAATTAGAGACTAGCGACTTTCAGCTTTTAGATCCAAACGATCAGGTTTCCTTCAAATCCCGGAATGCCGCCCAAAATGCGAGAAGAGAGAAAGTATTAGTCTCAACCGACAGCCTTAACAAACCAAGTGGCCATTCGGCCTTGTCTCTTAAAAACCAAAAGAGAAATTGAAGAGATAGGAAAATCGGCACTCACTTTAACACAAAGATTCTGACTACCCCTTAGAGATTCCGGCTTTTTGAGAAGATCAGAAGAAAAGTTGATAGGAAGGAGTCTATGTAGATTCAGTTTTTAATGGAGAAATCGGCAAAAGGGAAGAGGGGTATTCGGCTATGGAGATGAGAAGAGAGTTCAGGGTTTCGGCTTTTGAAAGAAAAGATGTTGAGAAAATTGGGAGGTTTTGGCTTCTAAAGAAATCAAAAGAAAAGAACTTGCAGAGGAAGATTGAGAATTTCAACACAGGGAAAGAAGAAAAGAATAGGGTTCTAAATGCTGAAATTGAAAATGCTTGAAAAGCCGAATTTCGACACAGGGAAAGAAGAAGAGATATCCCCTCTATTTATAGAAGATTTTGACACCTACTGCTTGAAACTGAAAATGCCCTTCCTAATAACTAACAACTAATCAAATAGTAGGGGAAATTTCGACACCCCTTTGCCAAAAAGAAACCGTGTTCTTCCCTCCTCTAGGTGATGGAATTTCGGCCAACACCTAGCCTTGCAGATAGCTCCTATATTTTCTCCTTTTATCTTCCATATTATCAACTATAATATCCACATTATCCCGTTCACATAAATCCTCCTATTTTTGAGCCTTGTTGCCGTCCACTCCACCTAACCCTAATGCCAAAAATTAGCTAACTTAAATTAAAAGAATTGGGCTCCATGAACCTTAAATTTGGGCCCCTTTCTCCCTTGTGTGGCGTCACCTCCTTGCTCTCTAAGTGGCGCTATTGACCACTGGGCCACAAGCCCATTTATGTTTTAAAACACAGCTAATATCTGTTATGCCCTAACTTAACAGGCTTCCCACTAAAGTGTTCAAACATGAATTTTAACTACAGTCTTGGCCCAAACCTGAGCCCATTTTGAACTCCTTACACATTCTAATTTACCTATTAAATGCATAGGCCCAATAATTCAGGATGTTACACTACTAAACTAAAGACTCTAAGAAAAAGAAGAATGAATTTGGGAAAAATAGCTTGGAAGAAAAACCAATTGATTAAAACGACACCCAAGGAAGAATCCACCTAGACTTCACTTGTTATGTAATTCTGAACCAGACGATTTATTCACTTGACTTGATCCGTAAGATTCCCTAAATTGTATTAATCCCTCTCTCGAGGCGACCAACGTCTAACCTTAGGTTGATTAATTGAAATCTCTTTCTAATTAGAACCCCTAGAATCGCATTAACTCGTTCTATGGACTCCCATATTAGGTTTCACCCTAATTCGGCAAAATCTATTCACCCTATCTCTAGGCGCGCGATCAACTCCTCTTAATTATGCTAGATCTACTCTTAGGCAGGGACTTTTGCTCCTCCACCTAAGCACATCACACTTGAATTAATATCCCGGAAATATCAACACAAGAATTAAGAGCACATAATTAAGAACAAGTCAAATATTTATCATATAGTTCAGCAAATAATAACAAGATTCATCTTAGGTTTCATCCTCTGTATATCGAGGTTTAGTTTATAACAAGAAAAGAAAACATCTCAAAAGAAAAGATAAAACAAAACATAAGAAATCCCTAAAACCCCCTGAAGGAATTGAAGGAGAGATCCTCTGTCTTGAGTATAATTCCGGCTTCTTGAGATGGATCAACTGGCTTCCTTCGAGTAAATCTCCACAAATCTGCCTTCTCTGGCCTAGTCGGACGCCCCCTGACTAAAGCCTTGGGTTCCCCCTTTTCTGGCCATACTTAGGGTGTTTATATAGGCTTTTGAATATGTTTCTTTGTCCCTAAGTATCCAAATCTGAGTGAAACTCTTCTTTCCTACGACAGGGACACGCCCATGGTACACACCTGTGTAAGTCGTGGCTAGGCCGTGTTCGAGCCTGTTGAATGAGGCACGGCCGTGTGAATTTCGTGATATGGCCCATTTACTCAGTTTTGGGCCCGTTTTCCATTCTTTTCATCCTCCGGTGCTCTCTTGAGTGTAAAACATGAAAACAAAGGATTAAGAGCACCAAATTACATAATTCAGGGCTTAAATCATCCAAAAACATGCTAAATGTGGGCTTAAAATATGTTACTTTTACGGTTTATCACTCATACATAATAGATAACATAACATAAGCATAATATTCAAGCTTACTTAGAGTTTTACTGAACAGAAACCCACTTTTACAGATACGCATACACATAAGTTTACAGATATTGTGATTTAAAACATATTCAGAATATATTACAGAACAAAGTCTAGAATTTAATACTTGGCCCGAACATGGCGGCCCAATGGACCACTCAAGATAGCCCACACGCCAGACCGTGTGGCCCACACACTCGTGTGTCTTACACCGCCTGACACACAGTCATGTGGTGTCATCAGCCTCCTTTCAGTTTTCACGGAATTTCAAGATTTCCAAGTTCATTTTCAAAAAATTATGGGTTAGGTTACGCACCTAATTGCTAATGAAAGGTCATCATGCAGCAGCTAATCAATTCTGCACATGAAAACATAACCGAACCCATTAACAAGAAACAGTAAGTTCATATCTAAGCATTCGATACTTGATCACTTAATACCAACCCCTAAACTTGAGCATTTGGTCACTTTCCCAGAAAATCAGCAGCTAACGACACTTAATTCATTGGAAGAAGGTTGTGCGTCCCACAAACTTCACTTAAATAGAATCAATCACAATTAATCCAACAACCTCGCAACAAAACAACCGACTAAAAGCTCTCCAAAAAAAATGACTTTCATACAAAATAATGTTTAAATTTACAAAAAGTTATAATACCTTTCCAAAACTTTTAAAAGACCACCAACAACTAAGAATGGATGACCAACAATGATGCTAAGTAAGTTCAACATCAGGGCGATAGCAGTATTAGGTAGAGGAACGAAAAAAGAGAGGATATTGAAATTATGAAAACAAGTCAAAAGAATATGAAGAAACAGAAAGGAGATGCAACAAAGAAAAAGTTTCTCGTAACAAAATGAAGGGAAAACGTGAAAATAGGAAGAGTGGGGGGGAGACGGCAACAAAGGAAAGCATTTTGGGATAATTTTCAAAAAAAAATGATAAAATCCTAACCTACCAGATTAGTTATCAACCTATCAGATTACCTAGCAATTGAGTTTGACTGAAACTCTAAACCTTGGGCGGTAACAGCAGAGTTACAGCAAAAATTGATTTCAATTTGGGCACTATGGGATTCAAACTTGGGACTAATGGGTAGAGTAAGGCCCTACCACTGAATCAACAGGCTTATTCTTGTCAACAAACTAATGAAATTAAAAGATATCCTACATGTGAACTACCAACTATAAGGATAAACAACAAGAATTTAAGAAAATAGATTCGAATCCAGAACCTCAGGCATATAAACAAAACACCTATCCACAAGAACAGATCATTTAACTTAACAATTAAACCTAGAAATTATAAAATATGGGGCACTACACAAAGTATAAGTAATGGCTTGAGCTCAATTTACCTAAGCCCATAGATAATTGCAGTCTCACCCTTTTATATTTAGAAAAAACTTTCCGCTAATGAGATTTTCCTACTAAAAGCTCTTAACACTCAAATGGTAAATGAAATTATGAAGGATAAACCTTAGAAAAATGTTCCTAATTGAAGAAGATAAAAACTAGCAATTTTCTATCTCAAAAAAGTAAATTATAAACGCACTTAACAATAGTTCCCACTAAATTCCTCACTTACCCACGAAATATAAAATCTATATATAAGCTTCGAGGTTGACTGATCAAACTCTATATAAGCTCCATGTAAAGTGGGATAACAAGTTATCAATCCTATTTTTGAAATGCACTATCTCCAAACCTATCTTCATCTTTAAGTGTCACACTTGGACTAAGACTTTTAAAACTACCATTTTTTTTTTCATGATAAGAATAGTTCCCTTTTAAATACAAATAAAAAACCTATGCTTTTTCTTCTCATAAAACATATTTAAAATAAAAAATAATTACAAAATCAAAAAATTGTCCACCAATTATCCTAATAGAAGGATATGATTTGTGTATTGTTTCTCATATTGGCATATAGTAAACCAAAAGTTGAATATCATTGCTTGTAACAATATTCTCCCACTTTGACATTTTAGACATAATCTTGCAATAAAAAAGAAATACTCATGCAATAAAAAAATCAAAATAAAAGAAAATCTTAACCACATGACAAAGGAACTTCAAACTTTAAGTATGAAAATAATCCAAAATCTAATTTAATAGCACAAGAAAGTCTCCCCTAATAAATTAAAGTTCAACTGCATGAAAAATTACAATACCTCTACTCAATAGTTTGAGTTCCTAAAATAAAATTCCTCTAAAGTAGTAGCTTCTCTTACTCCCTTTTTTTTTTTGGAAAAAAATCCGAAGAGTGTAATAAATCATTTGCACCCATAAAAAATGAAAATGTGAGTCTAAATACATGAAAGTAATCCTTGTATCACAAAACTAAGAAGCATTTGATATGCCCATCAAAGAGAGTAATAAAAGATAGCACCATATAAAGTTTTAACCATCGTTAGTTCAGTTGTAACACCCCAAACCCTGCCTAGACGTTATGGCCGGATCTAGCATGTCACATAAGAAAATATTTGAAAAGCCAAGCGATCGTTAAAAATGTTGCTTCTCTTTTTGAAATCCCGAGTTTCGTGGTTTGTTTGTAAAAACGCGACTTGCTTAATATCTATTTTTAAAAAATTTGTTATTATCTTGAAAAAAACTATTATTTTCGGTTGTGAAAATCAAACTTGAATAGTTGCGGAAACGTGCCATTCTGAAAGCGATTTTTAATGTTTTAAGAAACCCCGTATTAAACACTTAACAGTTTAGTAAATGCCAAAATGAGAGTTTAAAAAAAAAGTCCAATGGCCTTATTACAAAACAATAACCCAAATTAAATAATCTTAAAAATAAGATAAAAACCAAATTTACAGAGTTTCGTGAGGAACAACTCCGATGTATGGCCATCACTGAGATCTCCGCAGCTCCCAAATCCACTAACATTAGGGATTACTTGCAAGGTTATGGGAAATAGGAGTGAGTTACAAGAACTCAGTGTATAATCCCGTTTTCAGTCACAGTTATAGTCTCAGTCTGGGCCTAAGCCCCATACAGTATCAGTTTAGGCCTACAGCCCCAAAATTATGGTAATGTAAATAGTGAATGCAGCCCACCCAAACCCAATCCAACCCTACACTCCACCCGTACCAGCCCTACACTCCATGTGGGGACCAAGTCAACCCACCCAGCCCTACACTCCAAGAATGCAGCCGAGCTGCCAGTAAAAATGTAGCAAAGCTACCAGTAACAGTATATGTGGCTGAGCCACTGAAATCAGTATAATGTGGCATAGCCACTAGTATAGTACTTCCTCCATAAATATAACCCAACCCAATGCACATGTCATGGCATAATAATTCAGTGTATGTAATTATGTATCATCAAGGCAATTAATCAAATTATACACAAACATACCAAATCTGTCCCTAAAGGTATAGCAGTAATTTTACCCCACGAGGGTGTTTCAGTAATTTTACCCACCGAGGGTATTTCAGTAATTTACCCACCAAGGGTATTTCTGTAATTTACCCATTAAGGGTTTTTAAGTAATTTACCTTCTAGGGGTATTTCAGTAATTTACCCTCAAAGGGTATTTTAATAATTTACCCTTAGGCGTATTTCAGTAATTTCATTGTCTAACTGCCTCTTTAGAGGCCTATTGTCACCTCGAACAACATGGGACCCATTTTTGGGCCTCTACAATACAATTGGGCCTAAAAATCCATCTCAGGCCCAAACGGGCCCACACACTCGTGTGGCCCATTACGCTTGGTTTCGATCACAGTTTTGCAGTTTTCACAACCGCATCGATTATTCAGCCGTTTTCTATCAATTTTGCTTATATGGGCCCATTAGCCCATTGGCCCCATTTTGGCTCGATCAGGCCCGTTACAGCCTCGATTTTACGAGAGTGCTCGTGACACTCTCGACGATCTATCGCCATTATTCGTGGCTCGATTTACCATCACAAGCGTTCGCATGCTTGAGTGGTCACAGTTGCTGGCTTTTCGGCTTTTTAGCTTTTGGCCGTTTCAGAGAACATCACATGCATTCATCGAGGTGGGTGTGAGATTACACACCTGGTTTAGGTGGCCGAAAGAACCACTCCTCGTTGCCCTTAGAATAACAATGATCAAAAGTTAGCCCCAACTTTTCAAAGATTCCTTAAACCCGAATTCACTACACCACTAGAATCACTTACCCCAAAACGTGATCTCCTTTACAAAGTCCAAGATTCAGCCTTGCTTCCTGGCTACCACCACACGTTCCTACAAGAGAGTAATTGATGCACCCAAGAGGTTAGCATCTAAGCAACATTCGACCTTCCTAGGGGAAAGAAGGAGAACGAAGCTAACCCCCCCAGAAGAAGGTCACGTAATTACCTTAACACCAAAATAAAGAGGTAATCAAAAAAATTCACCGTTACCCAAGACCAAAATTGATAGCCTATGCCCGTTGTTTGCCAAAGAAATTCGATCTACACCCTAGGAAGAAGTTCGACTTAGGCTAGGTAGAGAGGGAAGAAGAATAAAAACCATGAGAGTATGGCATTCGGTCCAAGAAAGAAAGATGATACCAAAAGAAAAAGAAAGAATATGAAAATAGAGACTTACCAATTAAAGAACACAAGATGAAGAATGGGTGTTGAAGAGATTCGGCTACTGGAAGAAAAGAGGTCAGAAAGGAATTCGGCTACAGGTGTTTGGGCGATAACAAATGAAAAGAAAAGTGTTTGAAAAAAAATGAGAAGAACTGAATAGAAAGGTTGAGGTTTCGGCAAAGAAAATTGCAACAAGAAGACCCGAAATGCTTTAGCCAAAAAAATGCAAAAAGTTAAAAATTTCTCTCAAAAGAACACTTACAAAAAACGACATTCTCCCTCACTCAATGACCGACTATGCTACCTAGTCCCCTCCTCAGCTAAAATTCTTCCCCCCCAAACACTCCCAAGTTCGGCCAACTCCACCTCTCTTCTCAATCCCTTGATTCTCTCCTTATTTTCCTCCCAACAATGCTCTCCACCACTCATTCAAACCGTTTGACTGAGTCTCCACTCTTCCATTGTAGAGTTCTATCTGGACTCTACCTCTTCCACCAACTTGACACAAAAATAGAAGCCTTGAGTTGCCAACTGTGGGATACGAACCCCTCTCTCCTTGTACCATAAATGACGCCACCACCACTCCACCACAAGCTCCCTTGTGTTGAACAACACACTCTAATAAATATAAGTCCTACTTCCAACAGTCCTTCCCCCTAAAGTGCCCAAAAACCAAAATTTTACCAGGGCTTCGACTCGACCCCAGGCCTTCCTAGAGCCCTTAAATACCCTCAAACAACCCACAGAGCAAGCCCAACATCCAATTGTACAAAAAATAAAACCCCTAATTTTTGGGATGTTAGAATTCTACCCCCTTAAAGAAATTTCGGCCTCAAAATTTGACCTGATCAAAATAGATGGGGGTATTGATGTCGCTGATAAACCGTAATTATAACATATTTTAGCCCCGCATTTAGCTTACTTTTGGATGATTTATCCCTTGATTTATGTAAAAAGGTGCTTTTAATCCTTTCTTTTCATGACTTATACCCAGGAAAGCACCCGAGGATGAAAAGAACGCAAAACGGGCCCAAAACTAAGTAAATGGGCCTTAACATGAAATTGACACGGCCTGGCCCAACGTCCACAGAGCCGTGCCTCGACGAACACCTAGAGCACGGCCTCAACTCTGCCTCACACGGCCGTGCCTCAAGTTAGAAATCCAAACACAGTCTGGTCCCGATTAACACGGACGTGCTACATGGTCGTGCCTCTGTCGTCAGAATGAGAAATTTTAGTCGGAAAAGGATACTTAGGGAAAAAGATTCACATTCCAAGAGCCTATATATATCCCCTTAGTACCACTTTTGAAAGGGCGTCAAAGCTAGGCCAAGGAGCCAAGCCGAGAAGGTCAGAGTTAGGGAATAACATGAGGATAGCCTGTTGATCCATCCCAAGAAGCGAGAATTATACTCAAGACGGCGGAATTCTCCTTCAATTCCTTCAGGGGGTTTTAGGATTTTCTTATGTTTTGTTTTATCTTTTCTCTTGTGATGTTCTTTTTATTCATTATGAACTAAACCCTTCAGATACCTGAAGGGGATGAAACCTAAATGAATCTTTTTATTTGATTTTTAAGTTATATGATAATTGCTTAGTTTGTTCTTAATTATGTTGCTTAATCCAAATCTAATGTGCTTAGGTGGAGGAGGAATAGACCCTGTCTAAGAGTAGATCTAACATAATTAAGCGGAGTTGATCGAACGCCTAGAGATAGGTTACGAGATTTTGTCGGATTAGGGTGAAACCTAATATGGGAGTCCATTGATTGATTTCATCGCTATCCTAGGGGTTATTATGTTTAACGAGAGTTCCACTAATTAACCTAGGGTTAGACATTATTCGCTCGAGAGAGGGTTTAATATAGGTTAGGGAGTCTTACGGATCAAGCTAAGTAAAGAAATCATATAATTTAGAGTCAGAGAACAAGTGAAGTCTAGGTGGATTCTTCCTAAGGTTATCGTCGTAATCAACTGAGTTTTCCTTCAAAGTTATTTTCCTATTCGTTTTTTTTTTGTCTTTGTGTCCTTAGTTTAGTCTTCGTCAATATAGTTTAAAACAACTTCACTATATTTTTAAAGCTAAATAATAAAAAGAAAGTTAGTATTAGTACTTTTAGTTCCTTTGGGTTCGATATCCGGTCTTGCCTAAGCTATACTACTGTTCAATAGGTACACTTGCCTTTAATCATTGTCAGAGTTAGTTTCCAGGTTTGATCATTCTTTTATAAATTTTAAAGCTCTGATTTCAACGATCAAGTTTTTGGCGCCGTTGCCGGGAAGCTAAAATATTAAGAAAACTCTATTTTTATTACTTTAGCCATTATTTTATTTTCAGCAATTTATTTTGTTTTTAGTTTAATTTTTAATTTTGCTAATTTTTCTTTCTTTCTTTTCTTTCCAGGTACCTCCAGTTTATGACTAGAAGGAACCCAAGAGGACCTTTAGTATATGAAAATGATATTGAAGCTACCGCTCGAAGGAATTGCCGAGAAATCAAGCGAGCCCTAAACTATACAGAAAGGGAGGAAAAAGACAGATCCAATCCTACTGAAAGGATGGACGAGAATAACCCACCACCACACGATGTGGGGGAATGCAATGCTCCACGTACAATGTTTGATTATGCTAAACCACATTTAACAGGAGCAGAATCGAGTATTGTTAGGGCTGCTACAGTTGCTAATAATTTTGAATTAAAGCCTAACACAATACAAATGATTCAACAGTTTGTTCAATTTGATGGTTTGCAGGACGAAGATCCAAACATGCATATAGCTAACTTTTTAGAGTTCTGTGACTTTCAAAATAAATAGCATTTCTAATAATTCCATACGCCTCGAGAGAGGGTTTAATATAGGTTAGGGAGTCTTACGGATCAAGCTAAGTAAAGAAATCATATACTTTAGAGTCAGATAACAAGTGAAGTCTAGGTGGATTCTTCCTAAGGGTATCGTCGTAATCAACTGAGTTTTCCTTCAAAGGTATTTTCCTATTCATTCTTTTTGTCTTTGTGTCCTTAGTTTAGTCTTCGTCAATATAGTTTAAAATAACTTCACTATATTTTTAAGGCTAAATAATTAAAAAAAAAGTTAGTATTAGTACTCTTAGTTCCTTTAGGTTCGATATCCGGTCTTGCCTAAGCTATACTATTGTTCGATAGGTACACTTGCCTTTAATCGTTGTCAGAGTTAGTTTCCAGGTTTGATCATTTTTTTATAAATTTTAAAGCTCTGATTTCAGTGATCAGTCGCATTGCCTCCTCAGGCTCCCATGTGGCTTCCTTTGAACTGTGATTACGCTGCAACACTTTGACCAACGGTACGGGTTTCCTTCTTAACACTTTAATATCACGATCTAAAACCTACACCGGTTCTTCTTCAAAAGACAGATCAGGTCTTATCTCAATTTCTTCCACCAGCACTACATGAGAAGGATTTGAACGGTAGCGCCTTAGCATAGAAACATGAAATACGTCGTGTATCCGGTGTAACTCAGGAGGTAGTTCAAGTTGATACATGACCAGTCCCACACATTTCGACACCCGGTAAGGTCTAATGAATCTGGGACTTAACTTGCCCTTCTGTCCAAATCTTAGAATCTTCTTCCAAGGTGAGACTTTCAAGAAGACAAAGTCTCCCACAGAAAACTCTCTCTCTTTACGATTTAAGTCAGCATATGACTTTTGCCTATCAGAGGCTTCTTTTAACCGACCCTATATCAGCTTCACTTTTTCTCCCGTTTCAGAAATTAACCTAGACCCAACAGCCATCGCTCACCCAATTCTGTCTAGCAGGTAGGGGTACGACACTTACGACCATATAATACCTCGTATGGTGCCATCTGAATGCTGGATTGGTAGCTGTTGTTATACACAAATTCCGCTAAGGGTAAATAATCCTCTCAACTACCTCTGAAGTTAATCACACAACTCCTTAACATGTCTTCCAAAATCCGGATTACCCTCTCCGACTGGCCATCAGTCTGTGGATGAAACACTGTGCTAAAGTCTAATCTTGTCCCCAAAGCTTCATGTAACACCTTCCAGAACCGAGATGTAAATCTAGGGTCCCTGTCTGATATGATAGACACTGGTACCCCATGCAACCTCACAATTTCTGCCACGTACAACTTGGCCAATTTCTACAACGAGTAGTCAGTGTGAACTGGTATGAAATGCGCGGACTTAGTCAATCGATCAAAAATTACCCACACTGAATCTTTCTTAGTAGGTGTCAGGGGTAGCCCACTAACGAAATCCATTGTTATCCTCTCCCATTTCCAGAGTGGAATCTTTACAGGTTGTAGCAGTCCCGAAAGGAGTTGATGCTCGGCCTTCACTTGCTGGCATGTCAAACACTTACTTACAAAATCAGTCACCTCACGCTTAAGTCTTGGCCACCAATACTGTTCACGTAGATCTCGATATAATTTGTTCCCACCGGGCTGTATAGCGTATGGGCTACTATGCGCTTCCCGCAGAATCACCTGTCTTAACTAGGAATCCCTCGGTACACAAACTCTCCCACAAAAACATAATACTCCTTCACCATTCAATTCAAAATCCACAGTCTCTCCCTTATCTACCTGTTGAAAACGAGAACTCAACGACTCATCCAGCATCTGTTTCTCTTTAATCTAACTAATCCATGTTTGTTTTACTTGCAGTTCTGCCAACAAACTACTATCCTCAAATAGACTAAGCCGAGCAAACATTGTTCTCAAGTTAGACACCACCTTACGACTCAGCGCATCCGCTACTGCATTGGCTTTCTCCGGATGATACTCAATCGAGCAATCATAACCCTTTAGCAACTCTATCCACCTCCGTTGCCTGAGATTCAACTTCTTTTGGGTAAGGAGATACTTCAGACTCTTATGGTCGGTGTAGATGATCGACTTCTCCCCATTCAGATAATGTCTCCATATCTTTAATGCGAACACTACTGCAGCTAGTTCCAAGTCATGAGTAGGGTAATTCACCTCGTGTGGCCTAAGTTGAAAGGATGCATACGCCACCACCTTGCCTTCTTGTATCAACACACAACCCATTCCTGTGTACAACGCATAACAGTAAACAACAAATTCTTTTCCAGCCTCAGGCTGAATTAATACCGATGCTTTAGTCAGAATCTTCTTCAACTTTTCAAAACTTTCTTACTATTTATCAGTCCACACAAACGGTACCCCCTTACGCAATAATTTAGTTAGAGGTGCGAAAAACAAAGAAAACCCCTTAATGAACCGCCTGTAGTACCTAGCTAAACCCAGAAAACTCCAGATTTCTGACACTGACTTTGGTGGCTTCCAATCCAATACAGCTTCGACCTTCTGAGGATCAACCCTAATCCCTTCAGCAGACACAACATGCCCCAAAAATGTCACTTCTTTCAGCCAAAACTCGCACTTACTGAATTTGGCGTAAAGTTGCTTCTCCCTTAATATCTGCAGCACAACCCGAAAATGTGAGTCATGCTCCTCCTCAGTCCTTGAATACACTAAAATATCATCTATGAATACCACCACGAACCGGTCTAGATAGGGTTGGAAGACCCGGTTCATCATATCCATGAAAGCAGCTGGTGCATGACCAGAAACTCGTAATGCCCATAACGAGTTCGGAATGTGGTCTTGTGTATATCCGCCTCCTTGACCCTTAGCTGATGATATCCCGATCTTAGATATATTTTTGAGAAGACCGAAGCTCCTCGCAACTGATTGAACAGGTCGTCAATTCTTGGCAGTAGATATTTGTTCTTAATCGTTAACTTGTTCAATTGACGGTAGTCAATACACATACGCATTGACCCATCCTTCTTCTTCACGAATAATACTGGCGCTTCCCACGGTGATACACTTGGTCTGATAAATCCTCGATCCAACAGCTCTTGGATCTGAGCCTTTAGTTCTACCAGCTCCTTTGGTGCCATCCTATAAGGGGCGATAGACACCGGAGCCGTTCCTAGTAACAACTCAATACCGGACTCAACCTCACGATTTGGGGGCAACCCTGAAAGCTCTTCTAGAAATATATCAGGAAATTCTTTTACAGTCTTGACATCCCCAACCGATGACTCCTTAGTATCAGATGTGCTGACTAAAGCTAAAAATGCCTCGCACCCCTTTCGAACCAATTTCTAGACTCTTAACACGGAGATTACATTGGTCAGATAGTTCCTTCTTTCTCCTATCACCATCACATCCTTGCCCTCTGACGTCTTTAATATCATACGCTTAGCAACGCAATCTAAGTTCGCAAGGTGCTTCACCAACCAATCCATGCCAAGAATGAGGTCAAATTCGCCAAACGACAGTTCCATCAAATATGCCGGGAAGACAACCCCTTGAACCTCCAAAGGCATATCTCTAAATAGCTTATTCACTACGACAGACTGTCCTAGAGGACTAATCACTGACATCTCTCTTTCAGCAAGTTCGAATTGTATATCTAATGTTCCAGTCACATTACAAGCAACATACGGATGCGTTGACCCAATATCAATTAAAGCAAAATAATGTACACCATAAATAAAGAACGTACCAATTATGACGTCAGGTGTGTCGCCCTCCTCTCGACGCCAAGCAGCATAAACCAACCCTGGTTGTCTTGTATCTGTATTACCAGCACCCCTTCTTGGTGCTCTACGACCTCGCCCAAATCCATTTCCCTCTCGGGCTGGGCCACGAACTCTCGGTGGCTGCTGACCACCTCTCTCTGGCTGAACATACCCCTGTCTCGCAACTGGTGTCGAACTCGGTTTCAACGTACAGTCCTTAATTCTATGGTCTCTTGACCCACACCTAAGCAGACCCCAACACTCTTCCAACATTCACCCTGATGAGACAACCCGCACACTGCATAAGGCTGCGATCAGCCAGCAGTAAACGAAATTCTAGCTCGGACCGGCCCATCAAATCTAGGCCTCTTTTGAAATCTACCAGAAGAATTAGAAGGCCTAAAATCTTTTTTATTCCTGCCCCTTTCCTTGTCACGATTCTGACGCTAAGAGCGTTTCACCTCCTCAGCAATCTCGGCCTTTTCCACCAATGTAGCAAAATCTCTCCCTCTTCGGGGCTATCAGTACCCGCAACTCATCTTGCAGCTTATCTTCAAACTGTACACAACGCTCATAATCGATCGACACTATTCCCGAGCATACCGCTCAGACACAAAAATTCAGCCTCATATTCCGCCACAGATTTATTCTCCTGAACCAAATTCAAAAATTCTTTCCTCTAGGCGTCCACATAGCTAGCCCCGACATATTTTCCCTGGAAAGCCGTTTTAAAGAAATCCCAGGTTAACCGATTTGCTTGTGTGCCTTCCCTCACAGTGAGCCACCACTGGTATGCCTCATCTCTCAGTAGGAATACCGCCCCTTTCAGCTTTTGCTCCACCGAGCAGTCCAGATCATCCATGATCCGCTCCACTGCCTCCAACCAATATTTTGCCACATTCGGGGCTACACCAGAGATGCCCCTAAAAACTTCTACCCCGTTCGACCGGAGTCATTTAGAAATAGACCCACGAGCTGTCGACCCAGTAGTTGCTCTAGCAACCCGTTCTAAGACCCGCAGCATTGCCTGGGACAGAGCATCGTCCCCTCCAGTTCGATCATAAGACCCCACTTCGGTCACTGGTGACGAAGGTGCTTCTATTTCAGGCATGTGTCCCGATGCTGAGGACCCAGCCCTAGTACATCGGCCTCTACCACGGCCACGTCTACCTCTTCCACGACCTCTTGTACTCATCTCGATGTAACGCGTTAATCTATTTACGAGTTTTATGAATCAATTTATAGTTCCCATGATTATTAACAAGTGTTTTATGGAAAACAGTTATAAGAGTTGTTTTCACAGATTGAATTTCCTACTGTTTCAGTCTCTACAGTCTTAGTTTCTATAGCTAAAGTTTCAGTGTACTACCACCACCTCTAGTAGTTTCTTACTACAGTCTTTTCATTTTAAAATCTAGTATAAAGTTAGAGAACTTACAGATTTGGTGCTGGAGACTCAGTGTGCCATACTTCCAGTGATACTATACTTTTTCTAAACCACATTTTGAACTATTTTGAAAAAAAATTTCAAACCATTCCACAGCGGAGTTTTGCAACCAGGCTCTGATACCATAAAATGTAACACCCCAAACTCGGCCTAGACGTTATGGCCGGATCTAGCATGTCACATAAGAAAATAGTTGAAAAGCCAAGCGATCGTTAAAAATGTTGCTTCTCTTTTTGAAATCCCGAGTTTCGTGGTTTGTTTGTAAAAACATGACTTGCTTAATATCTATTTTTAAAAAAGTTGTTATTATCTTGAAAAAAACTATTTTTTTTCGGTTGTGAAAATTGAACTTGAATAGTTGCAGAAACGTGCAATTTTGAAATCGATTTTTAATGTTTTAAGAAACCCCGTATTAAACACTTAACAGTTTAGTAAATGCCAAAATAAAAGTTAAAAAAAATAAAATAAGTCCAATGGCCTTATTACAAAACAATAACCCAAATTAAATAATCTTAAAAATAAGATAGAAACCAAATTTACGGAGTTTCGTGAGGAACAACTCCGATGTATGGCCACCATCGAGATCTTCGCAGCTCCCAAATCCACTAACATTGGGGATTACCTGCAAGGTTATGGGAAATAGGAGTGAGTTACAAGAACTCAGTGTGTAATCCCATTTTTGATCCACGATTATAGTCTCGATCGGCCTAAGCCCCATACAAGATTCGATTTGGGCTCTGACCAAAAAATCATGGTAATGTAAATAGTGAATGCAAACCCACATCAAGATAAATGCAAAGCAAAGTCGCGAGAATGAGATATGTGGTCGAGCCACCAAATCGTATAAGGTGGCATAGCCATTAGTACAGTACTTCCCCCATAAATATAACCCAACCCAATGCACATGTCATGGCATAATAATTCAGTGTATGCAATTATGTATCATCATGGCAATTAATCAAATTATACACAAACATACCAAATCTGTCCCTAAAGGTATACCAGTAATTTTGCCCCACGAGGGCGTTTCAATAATTCTACCCACCGAGGGTATTTCAGTAATTTACCCACCAAGGGTATTTCAGTAATTTCTCATTAAGGTTTTTTAGTAATTTACCTTCTAGGGGTATTTTAGTAATTTGCCCTCTAGGGGTATTTCAGTAGTTTACCTTCCATGGGTATTTCAGTAATTTCATCGTCTAACTGCCTTTCTAGAGGCCTATTGTCGCCTCAAACAACATGGGACCCCTTTTTGGGTCTCTACAATACAATTGGGCCTAAAAATCTATCTCAGGCTCAAACGGGCCCACACGCTCGTGTGGCCCATTACGCTTGGTTTCGATCACAGTTTTGCAGTTTTCGCAACCGCATCGATTATTCAGTCATTTTCTATCAATTTTGCCTATATGGGCCCATTTTGGCTCGATCAGGCCCGTTACAGCGTCAATTTCGCGAGAGTGCTCGTGACACTCTCGATGATCTATCACCATCATTCGTGGCTCGATTTGCCCCCACGAGCGTTTGCATGCTCGATTGGTCACAGTTGCCGGCTTTTTGGCTTTTCCACTTTTGGTCGTTTCAGAGAACATCACATGCATTGATCGAGGTGGGTGTAAGATTACACACCTGGTTTAGGTGGCTGAAAGAACTACTCCTCGTTGCCCTTAGAATAACAACGATCAAAAGTTAGCCCGAACTTTTCAAAGATTCTGTAAACCTGAATTCACTATGCCACTAGAATCACTTACCCCAAAATGTGATCTCCTTTACAGAGTCCCAATATTCGGCCTTGCTTCCTGGATACCACCACACGTTCCTACAAGAGAGTAATTGATGCACCCAAGAGGTTAGCATCTAAGCAACATTCGGCCTCCTATGGGAAAGAAGGAGACCGAAGCTAACCCCCTAGAAAAAGGTCACATAAATACCTTAACACCAAAATAAAGAGGTAATCGAAAAACTTCACCTTTACCCAAGACCAAAGTTGATAGCCTATGCCCGTTGTTTACCAAAGAAATTCGGTCTACACCCCAGGAAGAAGTTCGACTTAGGCTAGGTAGAAAGGAAAGAAGAATAAAAACCGTGAGAGTATGGCATTCGGTCCAAGAAAGAAAGATGATGCCAAAAGAAAAAGAAAAGAATATGAAAATAGAGACTTACCAATTAAAGAACACAAGATGAAGAATGGGTGTTGAAGAGATTTGGCTACTAGAAGAAAAGAGGTCAGAAAGGAATTTGGCTCCAAGTGTTTGGGCGACAACAAATGAAAAGAAAGGTGTTTGAAAAAAAATGAGAATAAGTGAATAGAAAGGTTGAGGTTTCGGCAAAGAAAATTGCAACAAGAAGACCCGAAATGCTTTAGCCAAAAAAATGCAAAAAGGTAAAAATTTCTCTCAAAAGAACACTTAGAAAAAACGGCACTCTCCCTCACTGAATGACCGAATATGCTACCTAGTCCCCTCAACAGAAATTCTTCCCCTCTAAACACTCCCAAGTTCGGCCAACTCCACCTCTCTCCTCAATCCCTTGATTCTCTCCTTATTTTCCTCCCAACAATGTGTTGGAACGCCGAAACCCCATGGCGCAGCAGAATAAAATTAGATCCGGCGATCCAAACCATGGATCCATGTGTGAGGAGCGAATCGGGGTGAAATAAAGGTTTCGAAATTTACCAAAAACTTCAATCTGAGTAGACAGTGACACCTTGGCAACAAGAGTTTTGATCTACTGTCGAATCAAGCCACAACCTTTTCGATGTCGGCCTCTACGTGATCCACCCGGTTTGACTATGAACGGAAGAAATCTCCAAAACTTTTCTGGAGGTTTATTTGCTTGACGGCTGCTAGACCTAACAAACAATCTATTAGGTTTTTCACATAAGCTTTGCCTCTTTTAAATACCTTTTATAATGGGTATCCTTTTAATTGGGCCTTTTATAATGGGTATCTTTTCATTGGGCCCATTATTTGGTATCCTTTTAATACCCATTTATAATTGGTATCTCTTGAATGTATCATAAGATTAAATAAATACAATAAAGTTTTTAACCGAAAATATAATTACATTAATTATATCCGAAAATTATAATTACATTAATTATAATAAGGATTTCTGTAAACTATATTTATTTAAATTTATATATGAATCAAATTCATATATTAATAGAATTATGTTGTCATTATGTGTACAACATCCTTGTACATATAATATGTTCAATATTTGATTACCCAATTAAATTAATTCTTCAATTAATTTAATTCATGTGACAACCAAAAACAATACCAATTATATTTTATTCCGTTCATTTCAACCATAGGGTGTGACTCAGAGGTTCTTGCAACGTTAGCAGTAATACTAGAACGATTCTATTATCACAGACAATGAGTGGCATCTAGCAATGCATCATTGCTACCTAAGTTACAAGAAGTCATGATTCGACATAACCTTTCGTGATTAACCTTTCATACATTAATCCTTAAGTCCTTTATCTCTGGAATGGACACAAGTCATGGAATAGTCACACTTGTATAGTCCATCCCATGTTTCTTGATATCTTGAGTAGACTATGATATACAAATTAGTATGACATCTCATGTCAACTTATTTGAGCATGGCCATGCATTTCTAGTCTCACTCAATCAAGTGGCCTAAGATATTACTCCCATTATGTAGGAGGACTTATCCTATATTGATCAACCATATCCTCTACATAGATTGTGGTATATCCAACATCACCTTTATAGAACAACCAATTACAAAGTATACGTTTGATTGTATCAAAATATACAACTCACGATGTTGAGATAATAATTGTCTCAAGTCCGAGGATCATATACATATTAATCACTATGAGTAATGTTGTGACAATTACATAATAATCGAAGAAACATACTCATAGCGGGTCAATCCAATATGTTGTTCTCTAACATACATATTCATGTATTGATTTTGACAATCCACATCAATGACAACTCTTTATCATCAATCAACTACATGTTAGTCTTAATGCATTATTGTTGTCCTAGTCAACAATAATACTCGACTAAGGATCTTTTAAGAATAATCATATTATTCTCGAGGACATTATTATAAAACAGTTTATTTGTATACACGGATAGAAAAACGAAATAATAATGACAATGCTTTATATTAATAAATATGGTAAATAAAGTATGTTATTACAACCATCTCATGATTGATCTTTGTGCATACTCTTACAATCTCCCACTAGCACTAAGACCAATCACTCATATATCTAATACCAAGCGACTTAGTGTGACGATCATGCTTCTGGCGTGTCGGAGGCTTGGTCGAGAGGATCGCGATGTTATCATCCGAAGGTACTCTGCAGATATCTCTACATCCCCTCGATCGATAATCTCTCGAATAAGATGGTAGCGCCTAAGTATATGTTTGGATCATTTGGTGAGATCTCGGGTTCTTTAGCTTGTGCAATGGCTCCATTGTTATCACATCGGAGTTCTATAGCATCCGATATGCTAGGCACAACCCCTAGTCCAAAGAATGAACTTCTTGATCCAAATCGCTTCTTTTTTGCCTCACTTGTTTGCAATATACTAAACCTCTGTTGTAGAAATCCTCTGTACTTTGCTTTGAACTCTTCCACTCACAAAGACCACCATTAAGGCAAAACACAAAACCGATTGCGATCGAGAATCATCCTTGTCGCTTGGAAGCGGCATCGGTGTAACCTTTACACTTAACTCTTCCTCACCTCCATATAATAGGAACGTATCCTTAGTTCTTCTTAAGTACTTAAGGATACTCTTGACCGTGGTCCAAGTGACCTTCACGGGATCTACTTGATACCGCTCGTCATACTTAAGGCATACGAGACATCCGGACGGGTACATAACATAGCATACATGATAGATCCAATAGCGGAAGCATATGGAATTTTACTCATACGTTCTCTCTCTTGTGGAGTTGAAGGACACATTTCCTTCGAGAGTGAAATACCATGTCTCATAGGTAGGAATCCTCTTTTAGATTCTTCCATCTCGAACCTTTTCAAGATACTTTATCTATGTATGTGCTTTGGCTTAGACCTAGTAGTCGTCTTGATCCTGCTCTCTATAGATCTTGACTCCTAAGATATAAGTGGCTTCGCCCAAGTCCTTCATAGAAAAACAACTTCTTAACCAAGTCTTAATAGATCGCAAGGTAGGTATGTCATTTCCCATGATAAGTATGTCATCCACATATAGTACCAAGAATGTGATAGTGCTCCCACTAACTTTCTTGTAAACACATGGCTCATCTTCATTTTTGATAAAACCAAACTCTTTGATTGCATCGTTAAAACGAATATTCCAACTTCGAGAAGCTTGCTTTAATCCATAAATGGATCTTTGTAGCTTACATATCTTTCTAGCATCCTTTGGATTTACAAAACCTTCAAAGTTGTGTCATATACACATCCTCTTCAAGTTTCCCGTTAAGGAAAGCTGTTTTGACGTCCATCCGCGATTTCATAATCATGAAATGCAATATGGCGAGCAAGATCTCGATGGATTTAAACATAGCTACAGGAGAAAAGGTTTCATCATAGTCAACACCATGAATTTGGCGAAACCTTTAGCGACTAATCGCCCTTTGTATGTTTGTACATTACCATCCATGTCTATTTTCTTTTTGAAAACCCATTTACACCTATAGGTTTAACCCCTTCGGGTGGGTCAATCAAAGTCCATACTTGGTTTTCATACATGGAATCCATCTCAGATCTCATGGCCTCAAGCCATTTCTCAGAGTCTGGGCTCGTCACCGCTTCTTGATAAGTCCTAGGCTCATCTTGATCTATAAGAAGAATGTCACCATGCGTTGTAATGAGAAATCCATATCTCTCTCAGGTGCACGGCGTTCTCTTAAAGATCTGCGCGGTGGTTGTGTTTCTATAGCAGTTGTTTGTTCCTCAATTTCTTGTGGAATTTGGTTTTGTTCAATCTCTGGTTCAGTGGTATCTTGTGATTCTTGAATTTCTTCAAGTTCAATCTTTCTCCCACTTCCTTTTCTAGAAGTAAATTCTTTCTCTAGGAAGACACCAGTCCGAGCAACAAAAATTTTGTTCTCAGTGGGATTAAAAAAATAATATCCTTTGGTTTCTTTTGGATATCCCACAAAAATACACCTTTCAGATTTGGGTTCAAGCTTAGTAGACGTCTGACGTTTAACATAAGCTTCACAACCCCAAATTTTCATAAAAGACATACTAGGACGTTTCCCAGTCCACATCTCATATGGCGTCTTTTGAACCGATTTAGATGGAACACGATTTAGTGTGAAAGCAGCAGTCTCAAGTGCATGTCCCCAAAAGGAAGTCTCAGAGGTCGCATGACTCATCATGGATCGAACCATGTCTAACAAAGTTCGATTTCTTCTCTCAGATACTCCATTCCATTGAGGAGTACCAGGAGGAGTAAGTTGTGAGACAATCCCACATTCTTTCAAAAGATCATCAAACTCTAGGCTCAAATACTCTCCACCTCGATCAGATCGAAGTGACTTGATAGTTTTGCCTAGTTGATTTTGTACTTCATTTTTAAATTCCTTGAACTTTTCAAGGGACTCAGACTTATGGCGCATGAGATAAACATACCCATATCTACTGAAATCATCAGTGAAAGTAATGAAGTAGTGAAATCCACCTGCTGTGTATTTATTGGTCCACATACATCGAATGTATTAGGCCCAATAAATCACTAGCCTGTTCACCTTTTCAGAAAAAGGAGATTTAGTCATTTTTCCCAATAAGCAAGATTCACATACTTCAAATTGTTCAAAAACAAATGAATTCAAGAGACCATCTCTATGGAGTTTGGATATCGTTTTTCACTTATGTGGCCCAAACGACAATGCCAAAGATAAGTTTGATTTGAGTCATTTATTTTAGATCTTTTAGTATTTATGTTGTAAATGGGATTCGTTTGATCTAAAATATAGAGGCCATTAATCAATTGTGCCGAACCATAGAAAACATTATTGAGATAAAATGAACAACAATTATTCTTAATAATTATCTCAAAACCAATTTTGTCTAAACAAGAAATTGAAATAATGTTTTTAGTCAACTGGGCACAAAATAACAATCCTCTAAACATAAATCAAGTCCATGGGCAAAGATAAAGTATATGTTCCCACATGCCTAATGCAGCAACTTTTGCTCCATTTCCAACTCGTGAGGTCCACATCTCCTCTAGCCAAAGTCCTACTCCTTTGTAGTCCCTGTACAGAAGTACAAATATGAGAACCACAACCAGTATCTAATACCCAAGAAGTAGTAGTTGATAAATTAATATCAATAACATAAATACCTGAAGCAGACATTCCGCTTGCTTTAGCCTTCTTGACTTCTTCAAGATATGGCAGGACAGTTTCGTTTCCAATGTCCAGTCACACCCACAATGAAAACAGTTTCCTTCCTTAGACACCCCACCTTTAGGTTTCAAAGTGCGACCTTTCCTTTTCCAAATTTGGGCTTACCTTTGCCCTTGGGCTTTGTTTGAACTTTGGCCTTTCCCTTGCCCTTGTTATTACGGACCATCAGTATGGGCTTGGGTCCAACCTTTTTCAAGTTGCCTTCAGCAGTTCGTAACATACTGAGCAATTGTGGTAGAGTTTTGTCAATTTCATTCATATTGAAATTGAGGACAAACTGGCTGTAGCTATCCGGCAACGATTGTAAAATAACATCAGTGGCCAACTCTTGGCTCAATGGAAACCCAAGCTTAGACAAAGCTTTCAATATAGCCAATCATCTTAAGGACATGAGGTCCCACTGGGCTTCCTTCACCAACTTACATTGGAATAGGGCCTTAGAGATATCAAACCTCTCTTGCCGTGCTTGTCACGATAAAGTTCTTTCAGTGCTCGATCATATCATAAGCAACCATGTCCTCATGTTGCTTCCAAGTTCAGATTCATAGTGGCAAGCATAAGACATCCAACATCTATCATGTCATCGAGATACTTCTTGTAAGCATCTCTATCAGTCCTCGAGGCATTAGCGGGTGGTTCATTAGGAAGTGGTTGTTCAATGACATATAATTTCCGTTCTTGTTTAAGGACAATCCTCAAGTTACTGGAACCAATCAAGAAAATTCAAACCATTCAATTTGTCCTTCTCTCAGGACCGATCGCAATGAGAGTGTACTAGTGTTTATGACCATAATATATCTACAACAATTAAATATGCATGTGAGTAAATTTACCATTTTTATATCAATCATTTAAAAGACTTTATTAAATGATATTCCACTATTTTATTTCAAAATTAATAACCTCGTATATTAATTTTTGGAAAAACTTTCTCAAAAGTATTTCTAGTAGGTTAAGGATCCATATTTCACCACCTCTTAAGTCACTTTGGCTTTACTCTTAAGATTATGGTTATTTAGGTAAGCAACATTTGCTAATTACATCATATGTAACTCCTAATATTTGGTGAACAACTCTTGTTCTAATCATCTTATGATTTATCCAATTTACTTGCCTCTAGGTTTCTAATCCTATTAGAGTAACCTAGTTAAGCCATTAACCAATTTTTAAACCAGCGAATATCACTTGTTTATTCTTCGCGTTTAACCAAGATAAATACTAGTACTTCGCTTTGGCGAGAACCTACATAGTATTGATCGAGGCCTTAACGAGGAAAAATTGGAAGGCCATATTGACTTAATATTTTAATAGAGGATTTTATTAAGGTTGTTGCATCTCACCAATTATGGTCTACTTTAGCCCATTTAGTCTTCTAATCGATCTCATCAATTAATAGGGTTTATTATCATCAAATTTTAATATATTAAAATTGGCATGCTTTAGACATCCATAGCATCTCATACATGAATAAATAAAGCAATAAATAAATGCAATAGTTATAGCCCATAAACTAAGGTGGTTCAACCCAAGCCAATGGGAGAACCAAAGGAACCCTAAAGGTGTAAGCCATTTCACAAGCTATCATTCACAATCATTGTCCCACCTTCCTTCTTGTTTGGCCCACAGCAACATTTCCAAATTACAATATGCAGAAACTCGTTTTACATACGAGGAATAAGATGAGAAGAGAAATACAAGAGAATAATAGTAAGGCACGACGACACGCAGCCGTATTTTTTTTTTTTTAAAAAAATACAACCTTTTCTCGAATGGGTCATTGGGCTATAACTATGCATTTCAAACACCGTGCATGTCAAAAATAGCATACATAATTCATTTTTTTTTTTTTTTTTTTTTTTTTTTTTTTTGCTAAGGTGAATTATAAAATATCCTTTCAACCTTTTTGTGGCCCATCAAGTTTATAAATGTCTTTTATTAACAAAATATACTATAATAAGAAGATGGGGCCGAGGCGGTCGGAGGAAGCGGGCGAAGGCCCGGCGGCGAGTCGCCTCGCATCCCCATCCCCAAAATAAGAGATGGGATATCATGGTAGGAGTTGGGGTGCGGGGCGGAGCCCCCGCGATGTATGGATCAGGGTGCGGGGCGGAGCCCCGCAGATCAAACCGCATATCCCGGTCAAATGAATCCTCACGATTTGATAACTTTTATCAACAGAATCGTGTTTTTAGGATTTTAATCCTTGAGGTTTCATATCGGAACAACCCTTGTTCCACTAGCCGATTAACTCTTACACTCGAAATTGTAAAAATACCATCGTCGCATCATTACGGATTTGTTAACAATAATAACATAAAATTGAATAAGCCACAACACCATGATTAACATTTAATCGATTTATCGAAAGGAACGATTATCGAGGTTATGCTTAAACGATTTAAACAATCGAAAATACAATAAGATCAAAACATGCATCTCATACAATTGCATCACCCAAGTATTTAAACCCGAGTTCAGTATCACACAAGTGGCTCGATACCATCGTTGGAACGCCAGAAACCCCATGGCGCAGTGAGAATAAAATTAGATCCGTGATCCAAACCATGGATCCATGTGTGAGGAGCGAATCGGGGTGAAATAAAGGTTTCAAATTTACCAAAAACTTTCAACTGAGTAGAGCAGTGACACCTTGGCAACAAGAGTTTTGATCTCATTGTCGAATCAAGCCACAACCTTTTCGATGTCGGGCTCTACGTGATCCACCCGGTTTGACTATGAACGGAAGAAATCTCCAAAACTTTTACGGAGGTTTATTTGCTTGGCAGTGCTAGACCTAACAAACAATCTATTAGGTTTTTCACATAAGCTTTGCCTCTTTTAAATACCTTTTATAATGGGTATCCTTTTAATTGGGCCTTTTATAATGGGTATATTTTCATTGGGCCCATTATTTGGTATCCTTTTAATACCCATTTATAATTGGTATCTCTTGAATGTATCATAAGATTAAATAAATACAATAAAGTTTTTAACAGAAAATATAATTACATTAATTATATCCAAAATTATAATTACATTAATTATAATAAGGATTTTGATAAACTATATTTATTTAAATTTATATATGAATCAAATTCATATATTAATAGAATTATGTTGTCATTATGTGTACAACATCCTTGTACATATAATATGTTCAATATTTGATTACCCAATTAAATTAATTCTTCAATTAATTTAATTCATGTGACAACCAAAAACAATACCAATTATATTTTATTCCGTTCATTTCAACCATAGGGTGTGACCACAGAGGTTCTTGCAACGTTAGCGATAATACTAGAACGATTCTATTATCACGGATAATGAGTGGCATCTAGCAATGCATCATTGCTACCTAAGTTACAAGAAGTCATGATTCGACATAACCTTTCGTGATTAACCTTTCATACATTAATCCTTAAGTCCTTTATCTCCGGAATGGACACAAGTCATGGAATAGTCACACTTGTATAGTCCATCCCATGTTTCTTGATATCTTGAGTAGACTATGATATACAAATTAGTATGACATCTCATGTCAACTTATTTGAGCATGGCCATGCATTTCTAGTCTCACTCAATCAAGTGGCCTAAGATATTACTCCCATTATGTAGGAGGGACTTATCCTATATTGATCAACCATATCCCTCTACATAGATTGTGGTATATCCAACATCGCCTTTATAGAACAACCAATTACGATTGTACGTTTGATCAGTATCAAAATATACAACTCACGATGTTGAGATAATAATTGTCTCAAGTCTGAGGATCATATACATATTAATCACTATGAGTAATGTTGTGACAATTACATAATAATCCAGTAAACATACTCATAGCGGGTCAATCCAATATGTTGTTCTCTAACATACATATTCATGTATTGATTTTGACAATCCACATCAATGACAACTCTTTATCATCAATCAACTACATGTTAGTCTTAATGCATTATTGTTGTCCTAGTCAACAATAATACTCGACTAAGGATCTTTTAAGAATAATCATATTATTCTCAGGACATTATTATAAAACAGTTTATTTGTATACACAGATAGAAAAACTGAAATAATAATGACAATGCTTTATATTAATAAATATGGTAAATAAAGTATGTTATTACAACCATCTCATGATTGATCTTTGTGCATACTCTTACACAATGCTCTCCACATCTCATTCAAACCGTTTGACTGAGTCTCCACTCTTCTCTTGCAGAGTTCTATGTGAGCTCTACCTCTACTACCAACTTGACATAAGAATAGAAGCCTTGATTTACCAACTATGGGATTCGAACCCCTCTCTCCTTACACCACAAATGACGCCACCACCACTCCACCACAACCTCCCTTTTGTTGAAGAACACACTCTAATAAATATAAGTCCTACTTCCAATAGTCCTCCCCCCTAAAGTACCCAAAAACCAAAATTTAACAGGGCTCTAAATCGACCCCAGGCCTTCCTAGAGCCCCTAAATACCCTCAAATAATCCACTGAGCAAGCCCAACATCCATTTGTACAAAAATCACAACCCCTAATTTTTGGGATATTACATCAGTTCTCAAGCAATATTATATCTAAGATTGAATTTCTAATCATTTAAGTTATAAAACAACCACAAAAATAGATAAATTTACTCATATTAAGTAGTCGCAATAACTAATCATTCTTCTCTTTTGTCATGTAACTTGTTGTAACACTTATTGCAACAACTTGATAGCATAAATAAGGAGTAAAACAAGCATGAATACGATAAATGTAAATCATAAACATCACAAATCAATATCAAAATAGTACTATTTCCTTTCCTTATTTCATTCTCATTCTCCCTAATCAATCAACATTAAGTTTATTAAAGGGGGTGAGAAGGGGGGCTTATATCTTCAACAATCATATAAATAGGAGTTGTAACTCATGAAACAATATGAATCTTTTCCAATAAACCTTGATAGAGCTTAGATGGTCAAAATATCTTATCCTAATGAGCATGAATTCTAGTGTATCAACTTTGAGATTACATACAATAATTTTGAGTTAAAGTGAGCAATCTTCTTTAGCCCAATCAACTTTTAGTTTTGGAGTTTGTACACCATTTACTTCAGTTTGGGGAGGCTCTCATCCATAAAAATAATCTTTGAAGAATATGTTATCTTTAGAAGGAGTTCTAAAAGCATTTAATTTCTTGGTTTATCTATTAGTTTAATTTAATTTAATTATAGAAAAATAATAATGTCACAAGATGAATTATAATTGCTTCATAATTTTATCCTTCTACAAGTGCCTCCGCAAGACTTATCACATACACAATTTTTGCTAAGTGTAGAAAATGAGCAAGTCTTAAAACTTGTTTTCTTCTGAAGGTGAAAATTTTATTTATCTTTGAATTGTCTTTACAAGATTTGCAAGTTTCAAAAGGGTTCATCTAATTTTTTTTCATTTGGAATGGACTCGGCAATGAAATCAAATTGCCTACATATTCTTTTTTTTAAGGACTAAGTCATGATGTAGTTTATTTTTAAGGGATTTATAATTTAATCTTATGCTAGTGTAGATACAACAGCTCAAGCTTGTGCTTAGAAGCCACAATTTTTAAATGAACAGATTAAGCTCATGATTAAAAGTATTATATTTGGATGAATAACTTGATCTCATGCTTAGGGGCATTATTTTTTTTTTGGATGAACAATTTAAGTTTGTGGTTAACATCATCATTTTGTTTTTTTTTTTTTATAAGTTGAACAATTTAAGTTTGTGTTTAAAAGCAATGTGATGGTTTAAGCTCTTTTTTAGAATGATGTTTTTGGTTGGCCTCTTTTATTTGTAACCAAAGTCCAACAATCTTGATTCTTATATTCTTAAAGAGGATAATTTACCCCATTCCCTTGGAGATCCTTGATTGTAATTGTGCTCAAAGCTAATATGATAAGATCAAATGAGCTAAAATCTATACTTCTATCTAACATATTGGATTGAAATACTATGGTAATTGATGTTAACTTTGATTATGTCACTTCTTCAAACTCAATTTTTCTTTCTTTACAAAGTTGTGTGATTTGTTCTTTCAAAATGAAGCACTTTCAATGGGATGGTTAATCAAGTAATGATATTTGCATTAGTTTTGATTCATCTCATTAACCAGCTTCTTTAGGTCATTTTAATTTTGGAACCAAATCAACTTAGCTTTTAAAAGCCCTTTAAGCATGCTTGGAACATAAGCATCAAGGAAAGGGTAATCTTTTTCCTAACTCTCCTTCAGAGTAACTTTGGCTTTTCCTTTAACTTGATTAGAAATGGGTTTCACATCCATAGCTATAGACTGATCAATATACTCATTATCAGTTAAAATTTTTCCCTTCATGAATTTCTTACTCAAGAGGTTTTTGATTCATAGTAGTTGCCCTATTTAATCCCATATCATGAGCTTGAGTAGCTAGTTATTCAAAGGACATTGGCTTAATGCTTTAAAGAATGTAGTGCAAGCCTCAAGTCATGCCTTATAGGCACATGTCAATAAAAAAAATACTTTGACAATTTTTCCTTACAATTGAGGCTTAAATTTATCGAATGATGAATATAGTTAATGATTTCCTAATATTTTACTTTTATAAGCTAGATCATGTTGACAATATGATGGCTATTATAAAATTAATAAGGAAATTCTTACACAAGTTCTTCTTATCTATCAATCATTCAGTCTTAATACTAGTGTATCAATCGAAGGCATTTCCTTTTAATGATCGGATGTATCACTTCTCCATGAGATCTTCATCAATACCAACATGATTGCAAGTTTCCAGAAAAAGCGTAACATGTTGACATGGACTTGTTTTATCATCAAACTATTGAATCTTTGGAGGTTAATAATATTCAAGCATCTTCAAATGATCAATCTTTTGAGTATATGGCTTTGCATATATGTACGAAGCTAAAGCTACACTTTTGGCTTGATCATTAATAACTTAATAAGCTTCTTGAGTCTATCTAAAGAAACATTTTGAAGTTCTTCTTCAATAGTTTTATATAAATTTCACCAATTTCTTGAAGTGCGTGATATTGAGTTTCATTGGCATGAGTTTGGTTGTTTCCATTTAGACATTCAATTCGAGGAATCATGAAAGAGATTTGATCATCCATTCCTTTTCTGTTTGCTGAAATAGATTTCATGGCTTTTGCAAGAGAAGTAATTTGTTTCTTTAAAGAAGAAATGCTAGTTGCCATCACAAATCCAATTTTGATAATGAGCTTTGACAAAATGTTGTTGCGAATATTTCTTACTCTAACTTTTTGAGTTAGAGAAGACTTGAGATTTGACTTGTTGACGAGGTTTTTCATTGGAATTGTTGCAACTATAATGAACTTAATCTTTAAATAAAATAGATGAAAGGTAAAGTTACCCCCATTGTGTGTGCGAAAAGTTTGTGCATACAAATTTGAAGTCGACTATATAACCGGAAATATTAAAACAAATGAAAGAAGTTTTACTTATAAAATTTAAGTTACAATAGTTGGATAAATATTTTAATTCTTCTTTTCAATGGAGCTTTAGTCTAAGGTTATTTTTTACGCTTCATCTTGGATGGAAGCAGTCTGCTTTAAAGACCTTCTAAATCTGATCTTGAATAATGACTTTAACCTCCTTTCAGTAGATTGAACAAGATCGAAGATCAATTTTCTTTAGACCTAATGTAACATTATTTTGAATTTCTACAAGTTATTCAAATTTTTCAAAGATTTCTTGGGATATTCTCTTCAGGCTTTGACTTCTAAATTTTTGGACTTTTGAAGGTGTGTTAAATTGCTTGAAAGTGATCCCTTTTCATAATTTCGTTAGTCAAATGAATGAGAGTTCTTATTGTAATAGCCCGATTTTAGCTAAATCGGAACAGTGGTTTTGGAACCACAAATTAGATGTCAGAAAATTATTTTAATATTATTTTATGTGATTATAGCATGACAGCGTGTATGTGTGAAAATTTCATGACCTAATTTTATCGTTTAATTGCTTAATTTGAGAAAAAACGACTGAATCGCGTAAAATGAAAAAGTTGCATTCTATTTCTTAAAGGTGTTTAATTTCTATGATTTTATTAAACCAAAGTTCCTTATGATGATATTAGACCATTTATAGTGTAATGGACAATTATGGTCATCCATTATATGTTTTTATATGTTATAATTTAAGCTTAAATTTGGTATTTGATTAATAAAGTTAATATTAATAAAAAATCAAAATTATGCTCTATTATCATCTTTTGAGCCGAAATTAAAAGAAGAACTAGGGTTCTTCATTCGGATAGGAAAAATTCAAGCAAATAGGTATGTGTTTTGTCCCATTTTTAATGATTTCTATGTTTTTGATATCGTTGCTTCGTATTCTAACTGGCTTGTACCTTAGATTTTGAAACTATTAAAGCTTTAACAAGTTGCCATAGTTGAATTCTTAAGTAATCTGATGAATTATGATAGATTACGAAAGTTTGTTAATAGTTAAAATAGTTTTGTAAAGTGATTTTTGACAAAAATGTCAAAAAGGGATTAAATTGTGAAATATACAAATTGAGTGGTTGAAATGTGAAATGAATGAAAGTTTTGGGCTGCTAGGGACTTATATGAAATTCATCCAAGCTTGGGTTTAATGAAATTATGTGAATTTTGTGTATTTGTGAAATAGGGACTAAATTGATTAAATGTGAAAATTTAGGGGCAAATGTGTAAAAAGAGCCTAAATGTGTGTTTTGGACTAAATTGAAAGAATATGAGATTGAATAAGTTAATTTTTATCATATTTAGATCAATAAAAAAGGAATCCGAAATTAGATCGGAGGAAGGCAAGATTATCGAGTAAATGACTCATTTCGCCGTTTTCGTACTTGAGGTAAGTTCGTATGTGACGATTTCTTTATAAATGTTTGTTAAATGCTTTGACATTGCCTAAAATGTGATTATGACATTTTAATTAATGTATGAATTGTAAATACGATTCTACGAAAATATTCAAAGATGGAATACACAAGCTAAAAGTCTCTGTTGAACCTTAGGAATAGATTTTGGATACTGATGATATGATATAAGATGACATACATTTGGCTTCAGGCCATGCATATCGGATGTATTGGCTTCGGGCCAAGATAACGACACTACGGGTGTGAGTGATACCTTAATTTGGCTACGAGCCATGGTATAGGTATTTTGGAAAAGAGTTACCTTGATTTGGCTACGGGCCATGGTATAGGTACTCCAGGATAAGTTACCTTGATTTGGCTTTGGGCCATGGTATAGGTACTTATCGATTGAGATTCTTGAGTATCCGACTTCTATTCCAAATGGTTCAATAGGTAAATTAATGATGTGGTTGAAAAAGAGGTTAGTACGAGGCAATACAGGTATGTACATAACCTATTTGAGTATTAAATAGAGAAAGTTGAAAAAATGGTATTTGATCATGTTTTGAGACATGAGAAAGGTTTGTAGTTAATGTGTATATGGTGATGTTATGTAAATTTGGTTGATATGCATTTATTTGATGAATTGAGTTATTCTAATACGAGCTTACTAAGCTATGAAGCTTACTTTGTGTTATTTTTCTTTGTTTTATAGTGAATCAAGGCTAGCTCAGATCTGGGAGTCGTCGGGAACATCATCATTGCACTATCAGACATCTATTTGGTACTTTTGAGTTGTGTATATATAGTATATGTCATGTATAGGCTACTTGTGGTATTTTGGTTGTGAATATAGCCATGAGAGTTGGCTTGTAAATGATGTTAATATGGTTGTGTGTTTAGCTATTAGAAATGGCTTGTAAATGTATATGTTTTGGTTGAATATATAGCCATGAATGATGGCTTATTTTGGCATGTTTAGAATGAAAATGGTGATGGTTATATAGTTGTAAATGGTTAAATTGATTTATGGAGTTTAGTGCTTGAGAAATGCTTTGGTGAAGTATGATTTTAGAAGTTGAGTTGATAAGTATTTGAATAGGTATTTAGCATTGAATTGAGTATTGAAGTTGGTTGAAATGGATATGGTATGAATTGTGTTTTTGGTTGATAATTTTGGTTGCTTATTGGTTGAAGAAATGGTACCATTTTGGTTGTTTAGGTGAGCATGAGTAAGGGTGGCAAATTGGCCTTACAAATGGCCTATTTTTGTCCACGCGGGATGAGACACAGGCGTGTGTCTCAACCATGTGCGACACTTGGTCATACGACACGGCCGTGTGTCCTTTAGTGTTGAATTAAAATGAAGTCAGTATGCTCCACAAGGTCTCACACACTGGCATGTGATTGGTTGTGTGGCACAAGTCAGTATATCCCCTAAATGGCACACGGCCTAGGACATGGGCGTGTGACTTGGCCGTGTTGCATAAGTCAGTATACCCTACAGGTTTGGCATAGCCTAGTGCACGGCCTAGCACACGGGCGTGTGTGTCCACTTCAAAGGGCACACTGGCTAGACACACGGGCTTGTGGTTGGCCATGTGACCCAAGTTAGTATGTATGCCCTGGTTCCACACTGCCTGTGACACGGGCGTGTCTGAAGCCGTGTGAGGCACACGGCCTGTTCACACGGGCGTGTGACCTCTGAATGAATGAAAAATTTCTAAGTCTTCCAAAAATTTCGTATGTTATCAGTTTAGTCCCGAATCACTTCTAAAACATGTTTAAGGCCTCATAAGCTCTTATAAAAGACAATGTGTTTGTGTTGGATGGTATTTGAGTATGAATGCATAAAGTATGAGTATTGGATATTAAATGATGTGTATTGATCGGTAATACCTCGTAACCCTATTCTGACGGTGAATACGGGTGAGGGGTGTTACACTTATTAACCTCTTCAATTTATTAAAGTAAAAGTATCAAACTCATTTATTTATCTCATATTAATCTAAATTAGTTGGATACAAAATAAGATTTAAAGAATAGGATATAATTAAAGAAGAATCCTAAAAGTATATAATTTCTTAGTTTGTCTTTTATTACTTTAATTTGATTTAATTATAAATAATAATGACACAAGATAAATTCTAATTGGTTCAAAATTTTCTTCTTCTACACCTACTTGTGAGATAGGTCATCTACATTTAGGTTTTAAGGTTAAATAATCAAGCTCTACATAAGTTCCATGTAAAAATGGGATAACAAATTATTAATCTCATTTTTTAAATACATTATCTCCAAGTCTATCTTTATTTTCGAGTATTGTGCTTAGACTAAAACTTTCATAAAGTTGTTGATTCATTTTACTATGACAAGGATAAGTTACCTTTTAAATACAAATAAAAAAACTTATGTCGTCGTTAGTTAATGTTTGAGCTCACTAGAGTGACAAAAAAGAAATAGAAATAAGTCTACTTGTTTTATTTCATTAGCTTTAATAATTCAAAAGATAGAGCTATGGTATTTCTATAGAAATACTAATGTATTAGCTAAACATGATCAATACTAATAAGAAGTCTAATTGATCTTCTTAGCTAATCCATTAACTAGCAAAGAATAGTTATATAGTTGCAAACTAAAAGCCACCTATCTAATAGACACTGAAACCAGTTATACAAAACACCAGCTAACAGAAAATAGTTAAACATGCACTAGCTAACAATTAACTGATATAACTTAACATTCACCCAACTATCTACTATTCTGCAAATTTTTCATACATGTTAACAACTTGAAGCTTGGACTGAAACTTGGAGAAGAAATTAGCTAACAATGGTTTGGACAAAATATCTACTATATGATCCTGGGCTGGTACATGACCAACAGTTAAACTACTAGCTGTTACCTTTTCTCTAACAAAGAACAAGTCAAGTTCTACATGTTTAAACTTAGAATGCATGACTGGATTGGTTGAAACTGCCATAACTCCTGAATTGTCACACTATACAATAACTTTATTTGCAACTTTGATCTTTAACTCAGACAACAAAGACTCTAGCCATATAACCTCTGAAGTGGCATGAGCTAAACTTTTGTACTCGACTTCTGATGTTGAACAAGAGACCATATTTTACTTCCTAGAGCACCATGATAGTAGATTCCCTCCCAAAAATACACAATATCTACTGCCAGAATGTCTATCAACTAAATCAGTACCCCAATTTGCATTAAAATATCCAACCAGTAACAACCAAGATGTTGTTTTGAAAGAAATGCCATAATCCATAGTATCTTGCAAATACCTCAAAATACGCTTAACTACTTTAAAATGTTGATCAAGTGTTATTTGCATAAACTAATTATTTGCATAAACTAACATACCTTATTGACAGCAAAGGCAATCTTTGGTCTAGTAATTAAAATGTACTGCAAGGCTCCTACAATGCTTCTATATTCTGATTCATTTTCAACAAAACTTCCAACATAAGCAAACAAAGTGCAAGAACTAACCATAGGACAAAGAGATCCATTGGATTGATCTATATAACACTTCTTTAACAAATAAAATGCACTTCCTCTGGCTTAGAAACAACGCATCAAATGCATAATAGACCTTAATCCTTAAAAACAAAATTTAGTTTCCCCAAATCACTATTATGTTTTTCAAAACTAGGGGCTTGAAGCTTATATTTTTCTTCTGGTAGATCACCATTCTAAAACATTGTTAATGTTAACTTGGTACAATTTCCAACCATATATCAAAACAAGAGACAATAACTCCAATTGTCATTGGCTTAATCACTTGAGTAAAGGTCTCTTGAAAACTAATGCATGCCTCATGCAAATATCCTTTTACAACCAACATTCCTTTATAACGAGCTATCAAACCATCAACATTTCTTTCTATCTTGAAAATCCATTTACAACCCACAGCTTTCTTATTAGCAGGTAAAGACATAAGCTCTTATGTCTTATTCTTCATTAATGCATCAAATTCTTGTTGAATGGCTTGTTTCCGCTCATTATTAGTGAATACTTCTTCTATAATCAAAGGCTCACGATCACAAAACTTAGTCGTACATAGCTTGGGTTTAAAAATACAATTCTTTGAACGTGTTTGATCAGATGAACATTAGAACATGTAGGTTGAGATGTTGAAACTAAACCTTGAATCAAGTTAGGAACTATATTGAGACCAGAACCAACTTGGTCTAAAGAAGCTATGACTGAGGCATTAAAACCAAATGCAAACCTTAAGGAAACACATCTTGTTGGACTTGAGAAATCATTTGTTGCTGACTTGATAGAAGGTACAGGAGAACCATCCAAGAAAAATGAACCACTGAACCAACCTTATCATATTGAAAAATAGGTACATAAGATTGCAGATGAACCTAGCTATCAAATTTTGATGATCTCGAGAACAACTAAACTCAGAACTAGAATTTGAAGAAAAAGGAAAACATCCTTCATCAAACACTACAAGTTTTGAAATAAAAATTCGACTAGTATCATTGAGACACTTGTAACCTTTATGAAGTGTACTATACCCAAGAAAGGTACATGGATTTGACTTGAACTATATTTTATGTTTATTATAGGATTAAAGATAAGGATAACAACAGTAGCCAACACCTTAATATACAAATAATGGGGCTTAGCTTTGTACAACATCTTATAAGGAGATTTTCCTTGCAACATAAAAGTAGGAAGCTTATTAACTAAGTAAACAGGACTAATAAATGCATAGGAATAGATGCTTAAGCAAGCAAAGTGAGATCTATTTCCATGATATGCCTATGTTTTTGTTCCACAAGTCCATTTTATTCTAAAGTATGTGGACAAGTCAATCTATGATGAATACTATATTTAGCCAAAAATTTGTAAATGGGCAAAACTCACCATCCCATTCACTTTGGAAAGTATTTATCTTACAATTGAATTAAACTTCAACAAGCTTTTGGAATTGTAGAAAATGATTAAGTTCTTTTGACTTGTTTTTAAGTAAATATATCCAAGTGTACCTACTATAAGCATCAAGAAAAGACACATAGTAAAGACATCCTTCTGAAGTTACCTGAGCAGGACCCCACAAGTCTGATACAACCAATTCAAATGGAGAAGAGTATACTGTTGTAAAAGTAAGAAAATGAAGTTTGTGTGACTTCCCAAGTTGACAGGTTGAACAAACATTTTTTAATTCTGATTCTTTTAGAAAAATATTACAACTTGTGAATACATTATGAAGCACTTCATTACATGGATGTCCAAGGCGTTTGTGCCATAAATCTAAAATAGAACAAGAAGCCCAACTAGAATTTAATTTAGCATTTTTAACTGAATAAACAAACTTTGAAAAACAACCAAAAGAATCAGTTCAAACATCCTTATATGTTAAAGAATCAAAAGGATATAAACCCTTATGAATGTGACCCACTAGCAAAACAGTCTCTATCTATACGTCCTTCACAAAGCAATGAAATGGATGAAAATCAAAATAAATTTCATTATCCTTGGAAAACTGAGCAATAAACAACAAGTTTTTGCAAACACGTAGAGCATTTAGAACATTTTTTAGATGTAAAAGTCTATTACCAAAGGTAAGAGAAGAAAACCCTATATGAGAAATAGGAACAAAAGCACCATTAACCATAAAACGTTTTTGCAATGTGATTAGTGGCCCCTGCATCTAGATACAGATCTTGTAGTGAGATAGAATTGAAATAGAATCGCAGTCTAGAAGTGAGATGCCCGATTGAGTAAAACCACCTACTCTTGTCTGAATCTTAACACTCGTTGGAAACTACACATTTTTTCTTATAGGACCAGAAGCATTCACTCGATTAGGAAGCTGAAATCCACAGTCCTTATTAACCATAATACTGAGGCAATGAAACCACCCCTTGAATACTACAACTCTAAGGGAACTGTGATCATTGACCCTAATCAACAAAATTATTATAATTCATACTCATCTGCATCCTTTGATCCATATCAGAAACACCAAAGAATGCATGACCAAACTGATAGTAACATTTTTGCATTAAACGCCCAATCTTTCCACATAATTGACATTGAGGTCGATTATGAGGAATACGAGCTCCACGACTAGTTCCACGATAGTAACCTCTTCCACCTTGAAAACCACCTCTAGATTGTTGACAGTTTCCTTGATTAGGTTATAGCCATTACCTAATTCAAAACTCTTTGACTGAACCACACCATCATTTTTCTGTTGTTAAACCATATTAGCTTGCATAGAAACACTAGAGACAAACTCCAAATGTCTTGATTCACAAACAAACAACATCTCAGTAAGAAGATCAAGAAGAACATTAATAGCTGATCAAGAAGACTGCCAAAGGAGCAAAATGATGATGCATGGAATGCAAGGGCTACCGAATCAGTCTGGTAGCCGCCAACTTGATTGTCGCCAGATGTGTGAATGTTTGGATTGGAAATCCTGCAGCAAAAAATAAATAATAAAATAGTGGTGTCTGCAAGTATATGGGTTAAATTGTAATATAGAAGAAAGTTACAACGAAACACTCCGAGATGTATTTCGGTGATCGTACCCAAAGGATTGCCTATTTGAGAATTTTATTATTAAATTAATTACAAAAAATAATTATTAATCTAATTGAGTCACGAATTAGTAGTGTCAAAACCATTTTTTTGTTGAAAAACAGGGTTGACTTTAAAAAGAAGATGGAGTCGCCACCAATCTTTATTTGAGGTGTGATCGGATCACCTTGAGATTAAAAAATTTTGATTTATTAAAATAATAATTTTGGCCTATGAAATTCGAGAAAACGGGTTCAGGAGTCGGTTACGCATGAGGAAGGATTAGCACCCTCGTGACTCCCAAAATTGGTACTGAATTGATTGATTAACGTCTTAATGTCGAAAATTTTAAAAGATTTTAAAATACGATCCTCTTTGTTAAAAAAACTTGAATAAATTAAATTGTATGCTAAGACCCGCTTAAAATGTCATGCCCAGTGAGTTAGGATACGACGTTTCGAATCCTCGAAACTAAGCTTGTCTTTTGACTTTTAAAACTAGGTATTTAAATTCAAAAAAGGATATTCGGTCTGTAACAGTCCAGTTTAGACCCTAGTTGGAATAGTGGTTTCGAGACCACAAATCCGAGGTCGAAAAAATATTTTAATATTATTTTTGGTGTTTATGATATGTGATTGAGCGTGCATGAAAATTCTATGTGAAAATTTTATTATTTGTGTGTCGAATTATGAAAAAGGATTTAATCACATAAAATGAAAAAGTTGTGTGCTGATTGTTATACTGTTTATTTGTCATGGATTTCTAATTGAGAAGTCCTTATGTTGTTAATAAACCATTAAAAGATGGGATGGACAAAAATGGCCTAATGTTAGTGGATTTTAAATGTTATTAAAAGGGCTAAAATTGGTATTTAATAATTATGTTAATATAACTTTAATAAAACAAAAAGAATGGTTATTTAATCATCATCTTTGTCCGAATATAAGCAAGAAAAGAAAAGAGAAAAAACATAAGGGTTCGACACATTTAGATCTTGATTGAGGTATGTTTTGAGCTTGGTTTTTGATAATTTCTACGTTTTTGTAATCGTTGCTTTGTGCTCTACAAAACCCATGCTTAAATTTTGTGAATTGATGATGAATTTGAAATTTTCCATGGATGAATTCATGAGCTTTGTGAAGTTTGGTGATGAATTATGAAAGATATGTGTTAGATTAACATATTTTGTCTTTGAATTTTTAGTGAAAATTGAGTAATTTGGGCTTAATTGTGAAAATAAGTAATTAGAGGACTAAAATGTGGAATAAATGAAATATGCGGGCTTGTATGAACACAAGGAAAATTCGACTAGGTATGTGTAAAAAGAAATTTTGTGAATTTGATGATTTTATGAAATAGGGACTAAAGTGTCAAAATGTGAAAATGTAAGGGTTATTTTGTAAAATGCCTTAAATATGTGTGTGTTGACTAAATTGAATGAATTGGTGATTGAATAAGTTAAATTTCAATATGTATAGGCTAGTAAATATGGTGCATTGTGAAGTGTTGGACCTTGCCATGTGATATGGCTTGGATGTTAGATGATTTTGGTTGTTATGTGTGAACTATGTAAATGATGAATGTGGTATGAAATAGTGAGGTTAGAAATGGTATATTTCATGCTTGAATTAGTTTATGAAAATTGTGTTTTAAGTGTGAATTTGTGTCTTGACTAAATGATGTTTAGCATACATGATTTGAGTTGTGAAAATGGTGCTTTGAATGGATTTATTTGAGTAGGAATTGAGTATAAGAATAGATGGTATTATTGTTGATTAATTGGCGTTTGAAATGGTATGTTTTGGTTGCAATTGAGGCATGAATTGATATTAGTTTAATGCTTATAGGTAATTCTAAAGTGTGGATGGCAATTTGGCCTTGAAAATGGCCTATAATTGCCCACACGGGCATGTGGCTCGACCGTGTCTTTCGAGGTTGTGTTTTAAAACAAGTCAGTAGCGACCATGGGCAAGACACATAGGCGTGTGACTGGTCCTGTGGTGCAAGTCAATTTTGACTACGGGTGAGGCACACGGGCATGTCTCAAGCCGTGTGAACAAGTCAAAATGTTTGCCCTGTTTTGCCACGGCTTAGACGCACGTGTGCGTCTGAGGCCGTGTGAGGCACACGGCCTACCCACACGGGCGTGTGACCTCTGTAACTTAGGAAAATGTTTAAATTTCAAAAATTTTCGTGTGTATTCGGTTTAGTCCTAGCCATATTTTAAAGCATGTTTAAGGTCTCATTGACCTATTTAAAGGACTATATGAATGTGAATTGTTAATTTTGGTTTTGAATGATATGAATTGTTTAAAAATGATTGGTTATGCCTCTTAACCCAAATCCGGCGACGGTTACGAGTTAGGGGTGTTACACGGTCATTTGGGTCAAATGAAAATTCAGAACCCAGTAAGTTAGGGCACAATTTCTCAAAATTCTAAATACAAAATATTGCCCTTTTTTTAGAAATCCTTACCTCGAGATAACAAAATGTCACATCCAGTGAGTTAGGACATAACATTTTTGAATTCTCGAGAATAAGTTTTTTATTTAACTTATATGCTTTGATTTTTAAAAAAATAATTGGTTCATTAGACTCGATGAGAAAAATTGAAATCTGGTAAGTTAGGGTACGATTTCTTTCGAATCTTAGTGTAACATTATGATTTAATGGGCCTGTGCATTCTGTGTGTTGTAAGTTTAATTTGCTAATTTAAGGGTTAGGGGTCCGGATTGGGCCAAGAATGGGCTGAGGCCTTGACTAAATCTCTGCGTAGACACTCTAGCATTTTAAAAGGAAGCTATCTGTGTTTTAAATGGCAAAGTGGGCTTAAGGCCCAAAGGTTGGTAGCGCTACAAAGAAGCAGGGGGAGTGGCGTCACTAATGGATGGAAGGGCTTAAGTTTTGGTCATTTGGGGCCCATGTTTTTGGGCCAAATTCGGCACTTATAGAGGAGCTAGGTGGGACGGTAATAAGGCTATAAATTAGGGGATTTTTAATGTTTAATTTATAAGGATAATAAGTAGATAAAGGAAGGAAGAGTTGGAAACAATTAAGCCTCTTTTGGATGGGTGCTTTGATAGAGATAAGGGATAGGATGAGGATCTATCAGGAAGGCTAGTGTTGGCCGAAAATCAAACACAGGAGAGGGGGGAAATCGGTTAGTAGGGGATGTGCCGAAATTTTAAAGGCCATCTTAAGCATTAGTTATTTTTCTTTCTTTTCCCATCTTCACTCTTTCAAAAGCTGAAATCACTACTTTTCTCTCCACTTTTCTTTATTTTTCTAGTCGAAACCCTCTGAAGTCCCATTAACTGCCGAACCTCTGCTAATTGCTTTCTTTTCTCTTCTACGTGCTTTAGCCGAAATTTTCCCTTGTTCATCTTGTTCATCCTGTTCATCTTTTTGGGATTTCCTTAAAAGCCGAAACTTTTAGATCTATAATCTTCTGCGGTTGCCAAAATCTTCTACAAACAATAGCTGAAACTTTCAGTAGAGGTAAGTACCGATTTGGATTATCTTTTGATCTTTTTCCAGCTTTTGGTGGCCATAGCCGAATGGCTATATGAAATTAATCTTGTGTTTTTCTTTCTTTTCGGCATTCTGGGATCTGAAGAGAAGTCAATCGACTAGATCTCTAAGTCATAAGTTCAGTAACACTCGAATCGTGTTACTTTCGGCATTTCAAGGTAAGGAGATCTGTTCATTTCTAACGTATAAATTTGTGTATTTATTAAATTCGGGGAGATCTAATCTTCGTGATTTTCCGGCTTTTGTTGAACCAAGTTATAAATTCGGATAGCAAGGATACCGACTAGTAGTTTAGTACTTCGTGATATCAGGTGTGTAACTTCTCACACCATTATATTGTTTGCTAATATATATATGTAATAACTCTGCTATGCTCTGTTAAATGCCGAAATCCCGGCATAACGTTTGAAAACCCGAGAAGGGTAAAGGCTAAATATCAGGTTAGTGATTTCTGCCATTCATCAGTGAATGCTTTGTTAAAAACAATATGTTTTATATGTCGATCTCTATGTATGTTTGGGGTTGGGTGATTGATGAAAGGGGAAGTGATCTGTTCTGGTGGCTTATGCCATTTCAGCCTGGTGACTCTGTCACAACTCTGTTTTTGGTGGCTTTTGCCATTTCAGCCTGGTGACTCTGTCACAACATGACGGTGAGCAGCTAACTGCAGCATGACTGCCATCGATGGTGTGTAGCGGTGTGGGTTGATTGTAGAAATCTCCAATGGTGTGATTGGCAGGTAAGGGTGGTGTGTAGCGGATAGAAACCTAGGATTGGGTTGGGTTCTAGGTATGTTATCTTTTATTTTATGTTTCATATTCTGATCTGTTGGCTAAGGCCCAGTCTGATGGTGCGCAAGGGTTGCACACTGAGTTTCGCGACTCACCTTATTATTTTAACAATTTCAGGTAGCACTTAGTGCATCGGACTGGGCTGGAGAGGAGAGCAAGGTGACCATGCAAAAGAACATTTGGATTCAGCAAAAAAGACTTTAGATTATTATTTTATATTTTTATTTAATGGGTTTTAAATCTCGTTGTAATAAGGCCATGTGCCACTAGACTATTATTTATGTTTTTGGGTTTATGTTGGGTTTTACTATTAGACATTTTAATTTTATGTTTAAACTTAAGCTAAGACAAGTACAAAATTTTGGTTTTTATTTCAAATTCACCAAGGCAATTTATAATTTTATGGCTTATATGAATTATTAAATTATTAAGTTTTCTGCTATAAATGTTTAAATCTGATAAATTGTTTTCCAAAATGCAACATGTTTTATAAAATCTCCTTAGTGACATACCAGATCCGGTTGTAGTGTTTGGGCCGAGTTTGGGGTGTTACAAATTGGTATCAGAGCCCGGTTCAAAACTCGGCTTTGGGGTTTTGGGCTCAAAACGTTTTCTAAAAATAGGTTTTTGAAACATATATATTTGTAAATCATACATGAGGGTTTTCTCAGCATGGCACATGCTTCTCCGGCCCAAGTCCGCCAGGTAAGTATTCTAAACCATTGTGTGAATTATATGTGGGCTTTATGGGCTTTATGGGACGTAGATTAGTTAGATTAGAACTTGATGGACTTTAGGCCTAGCTCAAACAATTTTCTAAATCTCATAAGACTTAATTTCACTAAACAAAACCCGTGAGCGAGTCGCAAGACTAGGGTGTGGCAACAGGCATGCTCATGTCTAGGATTGGATCCGGAAGAGCTTGGTACTTAAGCAGTCCTAGTGGCCCACCTCCTCTTCGCTAGAATCCTACCTGGTGCGTTGTGATTGTTCACCCTAGCCGCGAGGATTTGTTGACGGGACCAGCCACCCTATTTTCACAACATTGATAAAATATCCTTATTTTAAAAATTACCAAGATATCTATGATTTGCAAATTTACCCCCAGATTTACAGAAATACCGTAATTTACAAAGTCAACGGTTTTTTAAAAAAACAAAAACATACAACACACAACATTAATCAAAAACCACAAACACTTGAACGCCACTATTATTCCTTTGAAATCAAATTTTCTAAGATACCCCTGTTTAAAAAAAAAACCCTTAGTTTCGTAAAATTTTTAATGTAAAATTTTTGAAAATATTTTTTATTTGTAATAAAAAAATACCCAAATTACCCCTGACTTGTAAAATGACCAAATTACCCTTGATTGCAAAATTACCAAAATACCCTCGAATTGTAAAATTACCAAAATACCCTTATTTCATAAAATCACCGAGAAACCCTATTTTGGAAAATTACGAAAATACCCCTGTAGGATAAAATTATGAAAATACCCCTGGGTAGAGGAATAACGAAAATACCCCTAAGTGTTAAATGTAGGTGTATGGATGTTGTCTGTATGTTGCTTGTTGAATGTAGGTAGTTCCTAGAACTAGGAGATGTGAACTTGAGGCTGAATTGTAGATGTAGTTGCGAATTCGAAAGAATTACTCTTAACTGCTGTTCATAAGACTGCTCGTGGTTAATTAGTGAAAGAAATTATTGACACATAAATTTCTTAATCAAATAAATAACGAATAGAAGAATGAGTACAAGGGATAGAGGACGTCCGCCGCGTGGACGCGGTAGGGGTAGGAGAACAGTGTCAGAGCCAGTAGGGTCTGGCCACGGGTCAGGAAACGAGATGCCGGATCTGCCGGCTGTAGAAGGAGAATTTCGGGATGAGGCACCCAGAGATGATGCTATATCTCAGGCGATGTTGAGGGTTTTAGAGAGGGTTGCTGGAGTAGGCATGGGCACAGGAGCCCAGAAATCTGTGCTGGAGCGGTTTAGGGCCAATGGGGCAGAAGTGTTTAGGGGAGTTCTTGGTGTAGCCACTAACACAGCTGAGTATTGGTTGGAAGTGACTGAGCGTATAATGGATAACGTAGATTTCACGGTGGAGGAGAAGTTGAAAGGGGTCGTGTCTCTTCTTCGAGACGAGGCCTATAAGTATGGCTCACGGTGAAAGAGGGTACTGCCGTAGACCGTATTGACTGGGATTTCTTTAAGGAATCATTTCAAGGAAAGTATGTTGGGACTAGCTACGTGGATGCACAGAGGAAGGCATTCCTGAATTTGGTGTAGGGAAGTAAGTCCGTATCTGAATACGAGGCGGAGTTTCTGCGCTTGAGCCGCTACACTCGAGGAATGGTAGCAACTGAATATGAACATTGTGTTCAGTTCGAGGATGGATTGCGGAATGAGTTAAGGGTTTTGATAGCTCCGCAACGAGAGAGAGACTTTGTTGTCCTGGTTGAGAAAGTTAAGATAGCTGAGGAGGTAAAACGGACTGAAAGACAAGAAAGAGATAAGGAGCAAGGAAGGAATAAGAGAAGTTTTAGGCAGTCAGGAGCATCTGGGAATTTTCAGAAAAGGCCTCGGACTGATGGGTCAGCTCGTGCTCCGACGGGTCAGAATCGATAATGTAATTGGTGCGGGAAAGCATATTCTGAGGAGTGTAAAAGAAGAACCAGTGGATGCTTCAGGTGTGGGTCCACGGAGCATATGATTAAGGACTGTTCACAGAAGGATTAGGTGCAGCCAGCCGGACGAGGTTTTGATCAGGCTGGGAGAGGTGGTCAGTCAGTACAGAGGGGTCATTACTCAGATAGAGGAGGAAATGAGGCTGGTCGAGGTCGTGGGGCACCTGGTAGAGGTGCAGGTAATATAGACGAGAGGCAGCCAGGTTTAGTTTACGCAATTCATCGACAGGAGGATGGTGACGCACCGAACGTCATAACCGGTATGTTTCTTATTACCGGTAATCCTTTTCTTGCCTTGATTGATATTGGGTCAACCCACTCCTATGTTGCATGTTCAGTATCTGAGACCCTAAGTATAGACTCTGAAATAACCACTAGGAAGATGACTGTGGTTAGTCCTCTAGGACAATCTAGGGTAGTGGACAAACTATTTAAGGATGTACCTTTAGAGACTCAAGGGGTAGTGTTTCTGGCAGACTTAATGGAATTACCGTTTGGATAGTTTGATCTTATTTTAGGAATGGATTGGTTGACTAAACATCGTGCTAAGTTGGATTGTGGGACTAAGCGTATGGTGTTGAGTACCCCAGAAGGCGGGGAGATGGTTGTGTTAGGAGAAGAAAAGAATTATTTGTCCAACATGGTATCTGCATGGAAGGCTGTTAAGATGATTCGAAAAGGGTGCAACGCATTTCTAACTTTTATCAGTGCTTTGGATGCTAAGGAGGTGACTGTCGATGAGGTTCGAACAGTCAAGGATTTCACGGATATTTTTCCGGAGGAATTGCTAGGATTACCCTCGGATCCCGAAGTGGAGTTTGGAATAGAGCTATTTTTGGGTACGGCTCCGGTGTCCATTGCTCCTTATCGAATGGCGCCGAAGGAGTTGATGGAACTCAAAGCTCAGATCCAGGAACTGTTGGATCGAGGGTTTATTCGACCGAGTGTGTCTCCTTGGGGAGCATCGGTCCTATTCGTGAAGAAGAAAGACGGATCCATGCGTATGTGCGTGGACTATTGTCAACTGAATAAGTTGACGATTAGGAACAAGTACCCATTGCCAAGAATTGATGACCTGTTCGATCAGGTCAAAGGAGCTCCAGTTTTCTCTAAGATTGATTTAAGGTCGGGTTATCATCAGTTGAAGGTGAAGGAAGAGTACATCCATAAGACGGTGTTTCGAACACGCTACGGTCATTATGAGTTCTTGGTGATACCGTTCGGGTTGTGAACGCGCGCAAAGAAATTTTTATGGATATGATGAACCGAGTGTTCCAACCCTACCTTGATCGGTTCGTGGTAGTGTTCATCGACGACATCCTGGTTTATTCTAAGTCTGAGAAGGAACATGACGAACATCTTCGTGTAGTGTTGCGAACTTTGAGGGAGAAGCAGTTATTTGCGAAGTTCAGCAAGTGTGAGTGCTGGCTGAAGGAAGTGACTTTCTTAGGGCATGTGGTTTTCGCAGAGGGAATTAGGGTAGACCCTCGGAAGATAGAAGCTATATTGGATTGGAAACTACCGAAGTCTGTGGCGAAGATTCGAAGTTTCTTAGGATTAGCTGGATATTATCGAAGGTTCGTTGAGGGGTTCTCGTTAATAGCGGCACCTTTAACTAAGTTGTTAAGGAAGGGAGTATCGTTTGTCTGGACTGACAAACAGCAGGAGAGCTTTGTAAAACTAAAGAGAATCTTGACAGAAGTGCCAGTGTTAATTCAGCCAGAGGTGAGAAAAGAATTTACCGTCTACTGTGATGCATCACACACAGGATTAGGGTGTGTGTTGATGCAAGATGGAAAAGTTATTGCATATGCGTCTTGACAGTTGAGACCGCATGAATTGAACTACCCTACGCATGATTTGGAATTGGCAGCGGTAGTGTTTGCTCTGAAGATTTGGAGGCATTACTTGTACGGGGAGAAGTCGGTAATTTACACCGACCATAAAAGTCTGAAGTATCTCATTACACAGAAGGAGTTAAATTTAAGACAACGTAGATGGATCGAGCTCTTGAAGGACTATGATTGCTCGATCGAATACCATCCGAGTAAGGCAAATGTTGTGGTAGATGCGTTAAGCCGTAAGGTAGTATCAGAACTAAGAGCGATGTTCGCCCATCTGAGTTTATTTGACAACGGGAGTTTGCTAGCTGAGTTGCAAGTAAAACCGACATGGGTGAGTCAGGTTAAAGAGAAACAGTTAATGGATGATGTCCTGAGTGCTCGACTCTTGCAAGTGCGGGATAGTGGAATGGACGATTATAGTCTGAACAATGATGGAGTTTTGTGTTTTTGTGGGAAGGTTTGCATGCCAAAAGATGGGGAGTTAAGGCAGATGATTCTTCAGGAATCGCATAGTAGTCCTTATGCTATGCATCCTGGAGGAGTTAAGATGTATTGGGATTTGCGAGAGCAATTCTGGTGGCCAGGTTTGAAGCGAGAAGTTACGGAATATGTGGGGAAGTGTTTGACGTGTCAGCAGGTCAAAGTTGAACACAAAGTGCCCTTGGGTTTGTTGCGATCGATGCAGATTCCGCAGTGGAAATGGGAGAGAATCACGATGGATTTCGTTAGTGGGTTACCCCTTATGCCCACTAAGAAGGATTCAATATGGGTGATTGTGGATCAACTGACGAAATCTGCTCACTTCATACCGATTCGTGTTGACTACTCCTTGCAAAGGTTGGCTAAGTTGTACATGGTTGAGGTTTGTGAGATTACATGGTGTACTTGTGTCAATCATATCAGATAGGGACCCTAGGTTCACGTCACGACTTTGGAAGGCTCTTCATCAAGCAATGGGAACAAGGTTAGACCTTAGTACTGCTTTTCACCCACAGACTGATGGTCAGTTTGAGAGGGTAATTCAGATCTTGGAAGATATGCTAAGGGGTTGCATCATCGATTTTAGGGGCAGTTGGGAGGAGCATTTACCTTTGGTAGAATTCGCATACAAAAATAGCTATCAAGCTAGTATTCAGATGGCGTCGTACGAAGCATTATATGGAAGGAGATGCCATACCCCTACTTGTTGGACGGAATTGGGTGAACGTCAGGTGTCAGGTCTAGAACTAGTTTCGAAAACGGAGGAGAAAGTTAAGTTAATACGGGCTCGGTTGAAGGAAGCGTCTAATTGGTAAAAGTCTTATGTGGATTTAAAGCGGAAGGAGGTGGAATTTGCAGTAGGAGATCAAGTCTTTTTGAAAGTATCTCCATGGAAGAAGGTAATCAGGTTTGGATGGAAGGGTAAGCTAAGTCCTTGGTTTATTGGGCCTTATTGGGTACTGGAACACGTGGGGCCAGTGGCTTATCATTTGGAGTTGCCTTCAGAGTTGGAGCAGATACATGACGTGTTTCATGTTTCGATGCTAAGATGTTATTGTTCTGATCCATCGCACGTGGTGCTTGTGGAAGAGATTGAAGTAACGCTGGATTTATCCTTTGAGGAGGAACCAGTGCAAATCTTGGATCGAGACGTAAAAGTGTTGAGAAGGAAATTCGTCCCTTTGGTCAAGGTTTTGTGGCGGAACCATGGCGCGGAGGAAGCGACATGGGAGCCAGAGGATGTTATGCGCTAGCAATATCCCCATCTCTTCTGATCAGGTAAATTTCGAGGACGAAATTTATTTTAAGGGGGGTAGAACTATAACATTCTGATTTAATGGGCCTGTGCATTCTATGTGTTGTACGTTTAATTTGCTAATTTAAGGGTTAGGGGTCCGGATTGGGCCAAGAATGGGCTGAGGCCTTGACTAAATCTCTGCGTAGACACTCTAGCACTTTAAAAGGAAGCTATCTGTGTTTTAAATGGCAAAGCAGGCTTAAGGCCCAAAGGTTGGTGGCGCTACAAAGAAGCAGGGGGAGGGGCGTCACTAATGGATGGAAGGGCTTAAGTTTTGGTCATTTAGGGCCCATGTTTCTGGGCCAAATTCTGCACTTATAAAGGAGATAGGGGGCGGCAATAAGGCTATTATTAGGGAATTTTTAATGTTTAATTTATGAGGATAATAAGCAGATAAAGGAAGGAAGAGTTGGAGATAATTAAGCCTCTTTTGGATGGGTGCTTTGATAGAGATAAGGGATAGGATGAGGATCTATGAGGAAGGCTAATGTTGGCCGAAAATCAAACATAGGAGATGGGGGAAATTGGTTTAGTAAAGGCTAGGGGATGTGCCGAAATTTTAAAGGCCATCTTAAGCATTAGTTCTTTTTCTTTCTTTTCCCATCTTCACTCTTTCAAAAGCCAAAATCACTACTTTTCTCTCCACTTTTCTTTATTTTTCTAGTCGAAACCCTCTGAAGTCCCATTAATTGCCGAACCTCTGCTAATTGCTTTCTTTTCTCTTCCAAGTGCTTTAGCCGAAATTTTTCCTTGTTCATCTTGTTCATCTTTTTCGGGATTTCATTAAAAGCCAAAACTTTCAGTAGAGGTAAGTATCTATTTGGATTATCTTTTGATCTTTTTTCGGCTTTTGGTGGCCATAGCTTAATGGCCATATGAAATTAATCCTGTGTTTTTCTTTCTTTTCGGCATTCCGGGATCTGAAGAGAAGTCAATCGAGTAGATCTCTAAGTCATAAGTTTAGTAACACTCGAATCGTGTTACTTTCGGCATTTCAAGGTAAGGAGATCTATTGATTTCTAACGTATAAATTTGGGTTTATTAACCCTTGGCCGAATGTAGGGGAGATCTGATCTTCGTGATTTTCTGGCTTTTGTTGAACCAAGTTATAAATTCGGATAGCAAGGATACCGACTAAGAGTTTAGTACTTCATGATATCAGGTGTGTAACTTCTCACACCATTAGATTGTTTGCCAATATATATATATGTAATAACTCTGCTATGCTCTGTTAAATGCCGAAATCCCGGCATAACGTTTGAAAACCCGAGAAGGGTAAAGGCTAAATATCAGGTTAGTGATTTCTGCCATTCATCAGTGAATGCTCTGTTAAAAACAATATGTTTTATATGTCGATCTCTATGTATGTTTGGGGTTGGGTGATTGATGAAAGGGGAAGTGATCTGTTCTGGTGGCTTATGCCATTTCAGTCTGGTGACTCTGTCACAACTCTGTTTCTGGTGGCTTTTGCCATTTCAGCCTGGTGTCTCTGTCACAACTTGACGATGAGTAGCTAACTGCAGCATGACTGCCATCGATGGTGTGTAGCGGTGTGGGTTGATTGTAGAAATCCCCAATGGTGTGATTGGCAGGTAAGGGTGGTGTGTAGCGGATGGAAACCTAGGATTGGGTTGGGTTCTATATATGTTATCTTTTATATTATGTTTCATATTCTGGTCAGTGGGCTAAGGCCCGGTCTGATGGTGCACGAGGGTTGCACACTGAGTTTCGCGACTCACCTTATTATTTTAACAATTTCATGTAGCACTTAGTGCATCAGACCGGGTTGGAGAGGAGAGCAAGGTGACCATGCAAAAGAACATTTGGATTCAGCAAAAAAGACTTTAGATTTTTATTTTATATTTTTATTTAATGGGTTTTAAATCTCGTTGTAATAAGGCCATGGGCGACTAGACTATTATTTATGTTTTTGGGTTTATGTTGGGTTTTATTATTAGACATTTTAATTTTATGTTTAAACTTAAGCTAAGACAAGTACAAAATTTCGGTTTTTATTTCAAATTCACCAAGGCAATTTATAATTTTATGGCTTATATGAATTATTAAATTATTAAGTTTTCCGGTATAAATGTTTAAATCTGATAAATTATTTTCCAAAATGTGACATGTTTTATAAAATCTCCTTAGTGACATACCAGATCCGGTTGTAGTGTTTGGGCCAGGTTTGGGGTGTTACACTTAGAACGGGGAGTATTTTCTTATTTCAAAAAGTTTTATTGCATCGGATAAAATGTAATACGATCGTAGTAACAAATGGAAAATGAATTATAGTGCCGATATGCATAATAGAATAAAAAATGAGGGCGATAATATAAATAACAATAATAAAGATAAAATAAAATACAATAAAATAATAGCTAAAACAAACAATCTATATAAAATAATAAGTAATAAATAATAAATAAATAAACAAATAAATAAAAAAAAAAAGCTAATAGTATATCAATAAATAAATACTATATATAATAGTTTAAAGATAATAAAATAATAATAACAATAATAACAATAATACAATAATAATAATAGATTATAATTAAAATACGTTAATAAACGAATAATAATAGTAAAATAAATAAATAAGAGTAATAATAATCATAATAATGACGATAATAATATTGAAAATAATAAGATAAATATTCTAATATTTGAAAGCATATATAAACGTATATAAAATAATAAATAATAAATAAGCATAATGAAAAAATAATAATAAAATAAGAAATAAGTAGAGTCTATTTTAAAAAGTAGATAAAAATAAAAATAAATATTCAACATTAAAAATATCAATTTAATATTAATAATAATAATAATAATAATATAATATAATAATAATAATAATAGCAATAATAATAATAATAGTACTAATAAATATAATAATAATAATAGTAACAATAATAGTAGTAATAATATTATTATTATTAAAAATAATTAGTAATAACAATATTAAATTAATGATAGAATAGCAAAAATAATAAAGGAAATAAAATGAAGGATTAAATTAAACTTTAAAACAGGAATTTGGGGCAAATTAGAAATAAAAGTAAAATGGGGGACTAATCTGAACACGCGAATAACAAGGAGGGCATAAAGGGAAAATATCCCCCGCCCTCCAAAACGCAGCGTTTTGCACGGGACCAAATTAAAATCAGAACAAAACTTAAGGGCAAAATTAAAAATAAAATAAAGCTGAATTAAAAAGAGGAAAAATTGCGGAAGGGCCAAATGCGCAAATAGATCCTTCCACAAAAACACGCGGATCCTAAGGCTGGGTCGGGTCACGCATAGAGGTCAAGGCAGAACGGCGCCGTTTTGGGCGCTTGAAGTTTGCCCCAAAACGACGCCGTATGGAGGCATTATAAAAGTCAATTTTTTTTTCACAAAAATTCATTTCCCCCATTCATTTAAAAAAAACTGAAATCCTTCTTTAAAACTCTCCCCTCTCTCTCCTTCTAGCCCGAATTTCGGCGAGGGCTCTAGCGCCGATCACTGCTGTCCACCGCCGTCGGCGCCATCGTGCACGGTGGCCGGAGCTCAAAAAAGGTATTTTTCCCCTTTTTATACTATATTTTAGACTTATGTGAAGTAAAAAAAACTAGAAAATCGTTTTATGCTCGCAAACAGTTTCGAAGAAAAAAGAAAATCTAGGCCGTGTGCCTCTACCCACACGGGCGTGTGACCTCTGTAACTTAGAAAAATGTTTAAATTTCAGAAATTTTCGTGTGTGTTCGGTTTAGTCCTAACCTTATTTTAAAGCATGTTTAAGGTCTCATTGACCTATTTAAGGGACTATATGAATGTGAATTGTTAATTTTGGTTGTGAATGATATGAATTGTTTGAAAATGATTGGTAATGCCTCTTAACCCTAATCCGATGACAGTTACGGGTTAGGGGTGTTACATTTTATTGGTATTAGAACTACGATTTTATCAATTCTCGGACTAACGTAGCGCGTGTGAGTCTAGCCATACGTGCCATATATATAATTGCGATAGTGTGATGAATCCTGACAGTTAAAAATGTGTTTTCATATAGTAATGGATCTCGATCGAGTAGTTGCTGACATTGTAGAGAGTAAAGCGCTTGCTCCCGCTCAAGGGACAGCGCCAGCCACATCTAGGCCGAATGATGATAGCCAAGAAGGAGAGGCTAAGCAAGCCTTCTTCTAAATGACGAGTGAGTGGTTTTCGGAGTCTGTTCGAATGGATTCGGCTACTCCACAACCTCTACCCCCACAAGTACCAGTTGTGCCACAAGTTATAGATTTGATCCAATTGAATAAACCTCCTGTGGATAAGATCCGAAAGTACTGAGTCAAGAGTTTTGAGCCTGGCCCGATGATGATGCCGAAGAAGCGGTGAGTTCGCTCGAGAATACTATTAGAGTGTTTGATGAAATGTCATTGACTCCTGATGAATGCATTAAATGTGCAGTTTCCTTGTTGAGAGATACAACATATAACTGGTGGAAGACATTGATATCTGTGGTTCCGAGAGAGAGAATCACTTGGGATTTCTTTCAAGTTGAATTTCGAAAGAAATATATCAGTCAACAATTCATAGATCAGAAACGTAAAGAGTTTCTAGAGCTGAAACAAGGCCGCATGTCCGTTACTGAGTACGAACAGGAGTTTGTGAGATTGAGTCAATATGCACGTGAATGTGCTTCGACTGAAGCTACTATGTGCAAACATTTTATTGAAGGGCTGAATGAAGATATTAAATTTCTAGTTGGAATACTTGACATAAATGAATTTGTTGTGTTAGTTGAAAGAGCTTGCAAAGTCTAGGAGCTTAGCAAAGAAAAGAAGAAAGCTAAGGCTAGAGATAAAAGAAAAAGATTGATGAGTAAGTCGTCACAACCTTCGACAAAGAGATTTAGAGATGCACGCAATCGATCAAATGCTTCGTTTGGACATTCGAGTAGAGACCGTGCTAGACAAAGTGTTGGTCTAAGAACTCAAGCTCCAATTGAATCAAGTGTTGGTAGTGTTAAAAACAACAAGCCTGAGTGTAGATAGTGTGGAAGATGACACGTTGGAGAGTGTTGGGGCAAGTACAACAATAGAACTTGTTATAAGTGTAGATTACAAGATCATTTTATTCGAGATTGCCCAGAGTTAGCTGTAAAAGATAATGTTCAGAGTGTAAGACCGAGTAACACAACGGCTAGGGTAGACATCTCAAAAACACCAAAAATTTGAGAGGAAGTCAAAGAGGGACTATGGATACAGTTGTGAGATCCGAGGCGAGATCACCTTGCCCGAGCCTATGCTATACGCCCGAGAGAAAAAGCGACATATCTAGATGTCATCATTGGTACTTTTACTCTATTTGATACTGATGTGATTGCATTGATAGATCCAAGTTCTACTTATTCTTATGTGTGTGTGAATCTAGTATCAAGTAAGACTCTACCTGCTGAGTCTACTGAATTTGTGATTAGAGTATCGAACCCCTTAGGCAAGTGTGTCTTGGTGGGTAAAGTGTGCAAGAATTGTCCATTGATGTTTCGAGATATTTGCTTTCCAGCTAATTTGATGTTGCTACCTTTTGATAAATTTGATATTATTCTGGGTATGGATTGGCTCACTTTGCATAATGCTATTGTAAATTGTAAATGAAAGAGCATTGATTTGACAAGTCAGAATGGTGAGAGGGTTCGTATTGAATCTAGTGATTTGAATGGGTTACCAGCTATTATATCGTCAATGAAAGCTTTAAATTATGTGAAAAAGGGTTGCGAGGCTTATCTTGCCTATGTGATAGATACAAAAGTGACAGAAAAGAAAGTTGAATCTGTACCTGTAGTAGGTGAGTTTCCAGATGTGTTTCCTGAAGAACTACTGGGATTACCTCCGATACGGGAAGTTGAGATTGGTATTGATTTAGTGCCGGGGACGACTCCTATTTCAATAGCTCCGTATCGAATGGCACCAACAGAATTGAAAGAATTAAAGTAGCAGTTGCAAGAGTTGACCGATAGAGGATTTGCTCGACCGAGTTTTTCGCCCTAGGGTGCTCCTGTGTTGTTTGTAAAAAAGAAAGACGGCACTATGAGGATGTGTATTGATTACCAATAGTTAAACAAAGTGACGATAAAGAATAAGTATCCCCTGCCATGTATTGATGATTTGTTTGATCAATTGAAAGGAGCTACAATGTTTTCGAAAATAGATTTGAGATCAGGTTATTACCAGTTAAGAGTTAAAAAATTAGATGTACTGCTTTCAGAACGAGGTACAGACATTATGAATTCTTAGTTATGCCTTTTGGACTAACGAATGCTCCTGCAGTATTTATGGATTTGATGAACCGAATATTCAGACCGTATTTGGATCGTTTTGTTGTGGTGTTCATTGATGACATTTTGATTTATTCCTGGGATGAGACGCAACATGCCGAGCATTGAGAATTGTGTTACAGACTCTGCGCGAGAAGTAATTGTATGTAAAGTTCAGTAAATGTGAGTTTTCGCTGCGTGAGGTTGGTTTTCTGGGGCATATTGTATCAGCTGCGGGAATACGAGTTGATCTGAGTAAGATATCAGCTATTTTAGAATGGAAGCTTCTGAGAAATGTGTCTGAAGTCCACAGTTTTCTGGGACTAGCGGGGTATTATAAGCGGTTTGTGAAAGGTTTCTTGATCATTGCGACTCCGTTGACATAGTTGCTACAAAAATATGTTAAATTCGAGTGGTCAGAAAATTGCCAGCAGAGTTTTGAGCAGTTGAAAGCATTGTTGACAGAGGCACCAGTGTTAATTCAACCTGAATTGGTAAAGAATTCATAGTTTACAGTGATGCATCGTTGAATGGTTTGGGTTATGTGTTGATGCAAGAAGGCAAAGTCATTGCTTATGATTCGAGACAGTTAAAGCCACATGAAAAGAACTATCCGACGCACGATCTTGAGCTAGCTGCGATTGTGTTTGCATTGAAGGTTTGGCATCACTATTTGTTTGGTGAGAAATCTTATGTTTTTACTGGTCACAAGAGTTTGAAATATCTAATGACTCAGAAAGAATTGAATTTGAGACAGGGGAGATGGTTAGAATTACTAAAAGACTATGAGTTAGTAATTGATTATCATCCGGGCAAAGCTAATATTGTTGCTAATGCTTTGAGTCGAAAGTCTTTATGTGCTTTGCGAGCTATGAGTACTCAGATAGATCTATGTGATAATGGTTCAGTTTTGGCTGAGTTGAAAATGAGACCGATGTTTATACGTCAGATTTTTGATGCCCAGAAAAGTGATGTTGAAATGATGGCTAAACGAGATCAGTGTGGATTGAATGTCGATTCAGAATTTTGAGTTGATAATGATGATTGTTTGAGATTCGGAGATCGGATTTGTGTTCCAAGGAATTTAGAGTTGATTCAGTTGATTTTGAACGAAGCTCACAATAGTCGTTTAACTGTTCAACCGGGAAGTACGAAAATGTATAACGATCTGAAACAGTTTTATTGGTGGCATGGTATGAAACGGGACATCTCAGAGTTTGTTTCGAGATGCTTGGTTTGTTAGCAAATTAAAGCTGAACATTAGGTTTCGTCCAATTTGTTACAACCGATTATGATTCCTGAGTAGAAATGGGAGAGAATCACGATGGACTTTGTGCTAGGACTACCTTTATCTCCGAGAAAGAAAGATATAATCTGGGTGATAGTTGACAGATTGACGAAATCAGCTCATTTTATTCCGGTAAGGACAAATTATTCACTTGATAAGTTAGCTGAATTGTATATCTCTGAGATTTTGAGATTACACGGGGTGCCACTATCTATTGTATCTGACAGAGATCCGAGATTTACCTCGCGATTTTGGAAGAGATTGCAAGATGCTTTAGGCACAAAGTTACATTTTAGTACTGCATTTCATCCGCAAACAGATGGACAATCTGAGCGGGTCATTCAAGTGATCCGAGTCTTTTTCCCGATAAAGCTCCATTTCCTACCATCAGCTGTGATCCCATCCTGGTAGCTTTGGATATTTTTGGCATTAGAATCCTATTCCCCTCAGTAATGAATGTTGTATTCACAAACTCCAAAGACCGGAAAGAACATTCAATTGCCTCATCATTTGCCTCCAAGTACGGTGTATCACTAGTTACGACCACGATAATATCTTCTTTAGCATTTATCGTCACCAGCCGACCTTCTGATACTAGCTTTAACTTCTGATGTAGCAACGAAGGCACGGCCCCTACCAAATGTATCCAAAGTCTTCCTAATAAACAATTGTAGGAGGGCTTGATATCCATTACTAGGAAGTCCACCTCATAAGTAGTTGGGCCAATCAACAGAGGTATTTCGATTCTTCCCATTACCCTCCTCTCTGTGCCATTAAACACCCTTACTATATTCTAGCATACCTTCATGTGTGAGCTATCCACAGGTAACCTATTAAGGTGTGGATAGGGGCAATACATTCAGAGCTGGTCTATTGCCGATCAGGACCCTTGGAAATGTGTATCCTTTGTATTTGGTAGTGATGTGCAGAGCTTTAGTAGATCCTATGCTCCCTGGTGGTATTTCATCATCGTTGAAGAAGATGAAGTTATCAGCACTTATGTTATTATCTAGCCTATCCAGTTTATTGACAGAGATATCATTAGCCACGTACGTCTCGTTCAGCACTTTCATCAATGCACTTCAGTGCACTTCCGAATTCAAGAATAAAGTTAGTATAGATATGCGAGCTGGTTGTTTATGCAACTGTTCCACAACACTATACTCGCTGTGCTTTAAAAACTTTAGGAATTCTTTGGCTTCCTCCTCTTTTACTGGCTCATTAACAAGTGCCTCAGGTTTGACTGCTTTTTTCCATCTTTTGTTCCACCATTATGGTCTTTCCTTTTGCGGGTTCAACTCAGGCATTTATCAAATCGTAACGCCTTCCACTACGCATATGAGAACCTATATCTTGATCCTCTTTTGAAGTATTGGCTAAGATCTCCTTTCCCGAGATTGTCACGTTACAATCGTAATTCCAGTGGACCCTTTTGCTCTCCTGATAAGAGAAAACTACCGGTTTTTAAATTATAATCTTTGGTATCTTCTGTACTCCGGCTTCGTAGTTTTTAAGTCACGAAATGATGACCACGGGATGGTTGACTTTTGGGACCTTCATTGTTGATTCTGACGTACATATGCTTCCTTCTTCTTTGGCTTCCTCACAGAACTCTATCTCTTTATTGTCCATCAGACCTTGCACCACGGCTGTGAATTCTATGCATTCTTGGATCTTGTGCCCCTCTTCATGATGGAACTCACAGTATTTCCTCATGTTTTCACAACTCCCTTCAGGATCTAACATGTTCAGCCCCCTTTTTGCCATTTCCATCCAAACCCGTCTCAAGGGAGTCTTTAATTCTACAATATCAGTCTTGATTCTTCTCCCCACCTTTCCATCTATCGCATTTACCCCATTATCAGTATGATTAGGCAGTGGATTTTCGACATTAGGTGCATCATCAAATTTCACAATGCTCATTTTAGTAAGTCTTTCAACGACTTTCTTAAAGGCAGCGTAGTTTTCTATTCAATGCTTCGAAATTCCTGCATGATAGTCACATTGAGCATTTGCATCATATCATTTGGGGTATGGAGGCTGTAATGGTTTTCGGTAAAAAGGGCATACCACGTACGCGTCAAATAAGCTTTAATACAACTCCCTGTATGTCATTGCGATTGGTGTAAACTGGAGCTTCTCAGTGTTTTGCTTTGTGCCAGACTCCTGCCTTGATGAACCTTGTTGACCAGTAGCCATCGTTCTTGGCTGATTTATCGTATCGATTTTGAGCAACCCTTGTTATAAGTATTCATGTTGTTCACCTCATTTTCTTTTTTCCTCGAGGTTGACCTTTTGTTACTCTCTCCTGCATCTATCTTTCCACTCATTATCGCATTCTCGATCATTTCGCCAATCATCATTATGTCTAAAAACTTTTTTTGTAACGCTTCCTATCATGTGAGTGATGAACGGGGCTTTTAGGGTGTTGATAAAGAGCATTGTAGTTTCTTTTTCTAGGAGCAGCGGCTAAACTTGTATGGCAATTTCCCTCAATCTCTGTGCATATTGCCTGAAACTCTCACTCAGTTTCTTCTCCATGTTCTATAAAGTAATTCTATCAGGAGTCAAGTCCGTCACATGACTATACTGCTTCATGAATGCTTGTGCCAAGTCCCTCCAAGAACCAATCCTAGTATGGCTCAATTGGTTGTACCATTTGGATGCTGCTCCCACCAGACTATCTTGGAAGCAATGTATTAGTAGTTGGTTGTTGTTAACATACCCAGTTATCCGTCTGCAAAACATGGTTATGCAAGCTTCGGGGCAACTAGTCCCATTGTACTTTTCGAATTCTGGCATTTTGAACTTGTGGGGAAGCACTAGATCTAGGACCAAACTTAGATCTTTAGCATCAATTTCATGTTGACTATTAGGGTTTTGCATGGCCCTGAATTTTTCCTCCAGTGATTTACATCGATCCTCTAACTGTTTTGGCAATTCTTCCCTTGACCTTTACTTTTTTGCCATTTCATCCAGGTCGGGGATAACAGGATTAGCTAGGTTATCCCCTGGGTTAGAACCTGATCCAGCTTGAAAGTTCATTGGTACCGAAACATCCTCCTGAAATTGTTGAGGCTTAATCGTGACGGATGTTCTTCGATGGTACACCTCAGGTTGTGTTGGAGTAAAACCCGGAGGATAGAGGGGTTCCTCATTATCTTCATTAACCATGAGGCCCTTTCCTTTATTTGTTCCTCTAGTCAGTAGTTGGGTCAACTGAGTCATCATATTTCTTTGGGACTCCAACATTTACTGGAATTTTTCCAGTTGCTCTTGCATTTGCAATTGTAGTCGATCTTGCATCTCCTTTTGGAGTTGTTTAAGTCTTTCCAATCTTTGATCCATGTCTTTTGTCTTTGCTCGGGTACAGTAAGGATGTTTGGTTGGTAATTTTTTTTGGTTTCCAGATTAATTCTAAAATGATTTTAACCAATTAAGGTATTTCCATGAAATTTAATGTACATGATGTGATGTAATGAGAATGCATGAAATGAATGAAAAAAGGCATCGATTCTGATTCAATTTCATTTAGAAAACTTTACTAGAGAACAAAATTCTTTACATAAAACAGATTACAAATATACGGACTGCAGCATTATCTTCAATTTTATCAAGAAATTCATTCCCCATGACAAGCTCTTTAATTTAGTAATCGAACATGGATAGACACTCTTTCAAATGTGAAATGACATGCAATGCACTCATAACGAAAACAAAATGAAACACGTTAGTACAAAGTAAGAAACAAATAGAGCACCTATTCGGGTGACCACTATGGTTTGTCGCAGTACTATCTAGGGTGGGCTCCTAGGGTTTTCCACATGCTATTTGGTTCTAAAGTTGAGGTACCTGAACCAGCAGATTCCTCGACCCTCACCCATCATAAGCTCATACGGACCGAGTTCAGTTCAAGGGAATGCATTTCCCTATGGCTGCACGGAGATGAAAATCTCACGAAGACATAGGTACGGATGTATCCCGAAAGCGATTCACTATCATGCACGGAGGTGAAAACCTTACGAAGGAGTAGCTTCTCACTCCCACTTAAAAGAGGTAAGACCAAACGGTCATTATGCAATATGATGCGAAAATATTCTACAAGACTCAACCCACAACGATCATATAACACAAACAAATGCACTAAAAGGATTGTAATATTTCAAATCAAACTTTCAATTTTCGACAACAAGACAGAAAATAATCAATTTTATGGCTTGACTCTCTTTATGTCCCCAGTGGAGTCGCCAAGCTATCGAAACCATGTTTTTGTTTGTTGAAAAATGGGGTCGACTTTAAAACAAAAATGGAGCCACCACCAATCTTTATTTGAGGTATGATCGGATCACCTTGAGATTAAAACATTTTGATTTATTAAAAAAATGATTTTGGCCTACGAAATTCGAGAAAATGGGTTCGGGAGTCGATTACACATGAGAAAGGATTAGCACCCTCGTGACGCCCAAAATTGGTACCGAATTGATTTATTAACGTCTTAATGTTGAAAATTTGAAAAGATTTTAAAATATGATCCTCTTTGTTAAAAAAGAAAACTTGAATAAATTAAATTGTATGCTAATACCCGCTTATTTCAAAGAAGTAAAATGTCATGCCCAGTGAGTTAAGATATGACGTTTCAAATCCTCGAAACTAAGCTTGTCTTTTGACTTTTAAAACTAGGGAATTTAAATTAATAAAAGGATATTTGGTCATTTGGGTCAAATGAAAAATCGGAACCCAGTAAGTTAGTGCACAATTTCTCAAAATTCCAAATACAGAATATTGCCTTTGTTTTTAGAAATTCTTACCTCAAGATAAAAAAATGTCACATCTAGTAAGTTGGGACACAATATTTTTGAATTCCCGAGAATAAGTTTTTTATTTAACTTGTATGCTTTGATTTTAAAAAAAATAAAAATAATAATTGGTTCTTTAGACTCAATGAGAAAAATCGAAACCCAGTAAGTTAGGGTACGATTTTTTCGAATCTTAGAACGCGGAGTATTTGCTTATTTCAAAAAGTTTTAATGCATCGGATAAAATGTAATACGATCATAGTAACAAATGGAAAATGAATTATAGTGCCGATATGCATAATAGAATAAAAATGAGGGCGATAATATAAATAACAATAATAAAGGTAATATAAAATACAATAAAATAAAAGCTAAAACAAACAATCTATATAAAATAATAGGTAAAAAAATAAACAAATAAATAAAAGAAAAGAAAATAATAACTAAAACAAAAGCTAATAGTAAATCAATAAATAAATAAATACTGTGTACAATAGTTTAAAAAGATAATAATAATAATAATAATAATAATAATAATAATAATAATAATAATAGCAATAATACAACAACAACAACAACAACAATAATAATAATAATAGATTATAATGAAAATACGTTAATAAACGAATAATAATAGTAAAATAAATAAATAAGAGTAATAATAATAATAATAACGATAATAATATTGAAAATAATAAGATAAATATTCTAATATTTGAAAGCATATATAAAAGTATATAAAATAAAAAATAATCATAATGAAAATAATAATAATAATATAAGAAATAAGTAGAGTCTATTTTAAAAAGTAGATAAAAATAAAAATAAATATTCAACATTAAAAATATCAATTTAATAATAATATAATAATAATAGTAGTAGTGTAGTAGTAGTAGTAGTAGTAATAATAATAATAATAATAATAATAATAATAATAGTAACAATAATAATAATATTATTAAAAATAATTAGTAATAACAATATTAAATTAATGATAGAATAGCAAAAATAACAAATGAAATAAAAAAATGACTAAATTAAACTTTAAAACAGGAATTTAGGGCAAATTAGAAATAAAAGTAAAAAAGGGGGACTAATCTGAACACGCGAATAACAAGGAGGGGCTAAAAGGGAAAATATCCCCTGCCCTCCAAAACGCAGCGTTTTGTGCGAGACCAAATTAAAATCAGAACAAAACTTAAGGGCAAAATTAAAAATAAAAGAAAACTGAATTAAATAAAGAAAAACATTTGGAAGGGCCAAATGCGCAAATAGACCCTTCCGCAAAAACACGCGGATCCTAAGGCTGGGTCGGGTCGTGCGCACGGGTCAAGGCAAAACGGCGCCGTTTTGGGCGTTTGAAGCTTGCCCCAAAACAACGCCGTATGGAGGCATTATGAAAGTGAATTTTTTTCACAAAAATTCATTTCACCCGTTCATTTAAAAAAAACTGAAATCCTTCTTAAAAACTCTCCCCTCTCTCTCCTTTCGCCCGATTCCAACAAAGGCTCTCGGCGCTGTCATCGCTGCTTCGGTGCACTGGCACATGCGGCGGCGAGCTAAAAAAATGGTATTTTTTCTTTTTTTATACTATATTTTAGACTTATGTGAAGTAAAAAAAAAAAACTAGAAAATCGTTTTATGCTCGCAAACAGTTTCGAAGAAAAAAGAAAAAAAAAAGAAAAAAAAAAGAAGATGAACAGAACCTTTCTATTTTGCTTTCTTTGTATTGATATTTTGTGTGTAAAACCAAAAGAAGAATACAGGGGTTTTTCTTTTGGTTTTATAGCTGAAAAATCAAAAAAAAAAATACAACGTTTTCCTTTCTACTATTCCTATTTGCTGGCTTTTTTTGCTGTTTTGCTTCTTTTTTTTTTTTTTGCAGGCGAAACCGTCGTGGAGGCCTGAATGCATGGGGTGACGTGGAAGGGGCTAGAGGCACGCGTGTGGGGAGAGCAGCTGCTGAAGATTCTAGGGTTTTTTTTGTTTTTCTGATTTGGTTTAGGTTTTGGGCTTAGTTGGGCCTAGGTTTATTATTTAGGCCCTTGTAATTTGGGCTGATAATTTGTAATGGACTGGACTGTTTAATATGTGGATTTTTATTTTTGTTTGCTTTTCTTCATTTTGTTTTGGTTTGGTTTAAATGGGCCCGAGCAAATTGGGCTAATTACAAGTAGTGTTAATGCAAAATTAAAATATTAATTAAACTAATTAAATTAATTAATCTAAAATAACCTAATGGAATTTCCTATTCCTAGTGTTGACGATGCGAGTTTTCGGTCTATGATCGATTAAATCCCTAATTATCAATTACATCGCTAATTACCTTCAGCTGAGTTATTTACCACCCTTCGCTAAGAATACCCTCTCCGTCTCATCTTCACTAAGGATTACTAACTAAGTCACCATTTTGGTCTCTTCTTAGGCATATGAATACCCTTTCGGTCTCACCGCTTGGCACAAGTTATACTCAATAGGATACCCTCTCGGTCTCACCTGTCTAGATATTCTACTAGGGGTGTCACTCCCTAATATACTAAGTACTCTTGAATAAACTCCCAATTTCAAATAAATAATTACTTAATTAATAAAACAGATCCATAATCGAAACATGAAAGATACAAGTATACACATTATTTTATCTCAATATTCATACAAACATTAGTTGATTAGGCTAACGAAATATAAATAAAATAACAAAAGAAAGAGATAGGGAAATTGCTCATTGATAAATCATTGAAGCGCGGGTCTAGAACAATCTCCGCTCTCAATCGTTTTCATATCGGAATAGAAAAGTTTTGACTAAGCGAACATAAAAATAAAACTAAATGAAAACAAAGTAAATAAAATTGTCTATCTAAGTTTACATCTAACCAGTCTAACTCTTTCTTAGATGACTATAAAGTGACTTAATTACGCTAAATGTTGCTTGGTGCCCCACAACCCTAGATACACTTTGATTCTAATTAATACAATATACTATTAAATGCTTACAGTCCAATTAAGGAAATAATTCAAAATTTTCATCCAAGTATCAACCTTTTTCCCATAAAATTATCATAGAGTCTCAACGTCACAAAGCCCACGTCACATTGCCCCCATTTTAGCCCTGACAGCTTTGATGTTCGATGTCGCGACACTACATGCTGGTGTCACAACACTGGTGTCGTCCTTTGTATTCTGGGGCTTGAATTGGCACCCTACACACTCAAATATCCTATTAGTCGTTCTCGAGATCCAAATTGGCCTAATAGGTCATTAAAACACTAGAAAGTGTGTAAAAACGCTTATTTTGAAATAAAATAAATCTAAGCTAGTAAAACTAAAAATACAATAAATAAATATAAAATGGCTAGAAAAAAAGTTCGTTAAATGCAAAAAAAGACTCTATGTAACACCCTAAACCCGACCTAGACATTATGACCAGATTTTGAGCAATTACATTAGCTTGTTTAAAAACATTCATTTCAATCAAACTCAAAGTGCATTTCGGGAACATAAAATTTGGCAAAACTTTCATAGATGTTTAGAAAAACTTAAATCCAAAATCACTTATCTCAATCCCAAAATTTGAATTCAAAATCGTGTTTGAAAAAAAGTATTTTGGCTAATCATTTCCAACTTAAAGATAGACACTCATTAAAACTATTTGTTTATTTATAGAAAAACTTTTTAGGGGTTACTTAATTTTGCAATGGAAAACTTTCAAAGTTTTATTTTTTAAAAATCAAATTTTAAATTGTTAACCTATGAGGTTTTGTAGTTTCATGTTAAAATACTCAAAACCGAACAAGCAGAATAAAAACCAAAAATGAAGTCTAAACAAATTTACTGTCCAAAATAATTAAAACATAAGCTATCTTATTTTATTAACCAAGAATCAATCCGAGCTCCCATACATCGTCCAATCTAAACTCAAAGTTAACTTGAAAAGTCAGAGATAAAACAAAGAGGTGAGCTATAGAGCCCAGTGTATAACGAAACTTGATCATAGAACACACATATCACAATATACAAACTAGAGTATCACAAAGAATTTCATCATGTGAAATTGAACAGAACTGATAATGCATGATTATGCCAATGCGATATTTTTCAGAAATCATAATGCAGATTTTTCAGAAAACTTCCTACGTAACTCTACTACACACCAGAATAGAATTCCCCAGAACTCGTCTAACCAAATCACACTAACAGAAAACTGCAGACATTGCCACTAAAGATTGCAGTTAAAATTGTTAGATCAAAAATATATGTGGTCAGGACACTATACTGCAGCAAAGCTGCCAAAACAATTAAGAGTGGATGAGCCACTATAATTGCAGACAAGCTGCCAGACAAAAATATGGTTAAACCACCAGAATGTGCAAATCGTTAAACTGCTAGAAACTTCCTCCTTAAACATCATCCCAAACCCCATGCAACATGTCATGGCATGCATTTACATAATTAGACTGACAAACATGTAGGACATGCTGACCTACAATAGCAGAAAATAGAAGGCATGGGAACCCACACTTTGCAGAATAGGTTTATCAAATCACATTGAAAACACATCAGTTTTGCCATAAAGTCACATGCATGGTTATATAACAGATTCAAAGATATTCAAATTAACATATTCTGACATCACATGCTCATATCCCACACAGTAACATAGAAACATACCATCAGAATTGACAGAACACAGATCATACATGTATAAATCAAACACCTTAAACACATCGATATGGACCCTACAGAAAGCCTGCATTCGACTCCTATGATGAATACAACAATAAGGAAAATTTTTAGAATTTGGGCCCACACGGCCTACTTGGCTAGCCAGTGTGACCCACACAACCCAATTGGCCCAGACCATGTGTCTCATAAGGTCTAGCACACGACCTATCACACAATCGTGTGTTACACATGGCCGTGTGACGCCTACAGTTCCAAATTTCGACTTTCGTCGTTCGTTGTTTTTTGAGTATTCTGATACACACCTTACTGTTCTTCGATGCGAACGCAAGCTCAAGGATTCCAAAACCTAAAACCAAAAATTAACAATCAATTTCAATAAAAAAATACTAATTCCAAACACTAACTTGCTTACAACCGCTAACACGAAACCCAAACAAAACAAAAATTAGCCTTTCGGCGATCAATCACTTACCCAAATGGAAACAATCCTACCAACTGATTCTAGATTGTCAATGGATTAGTCACCTCGTGAACTTCTCCTAAGAACCCACATGATTAATATTGAAGAACAACGCACCACAAAAAACCTCAACTTAGCAAAAAAGGATAACAATTAGCCTTAATAGTAGAGAAGAACAGAAAACAAAATAGACAATACTTATATAGAAATTGAGGTGCAATCTACTTAATCAACATACCGATTACCGGAATTGAATAACTTAAGGAACAATGAACCAGAAAGCAAAGAAAATTGGAGAAGGGAAAGAATAAAAAAAGAGAAATTTTGGGAAAAATATTTATTGGAAACTGACGTGAAACCATAAAGGAGAAGAGTGGAGAGAGAAGTTGGGAACATGAGGAATGTAACACCCCTAACCCGTATCCGTCGTCGGACTAGGGTTAAGAGGCATTACCAGACATATCAGAACACTTTACACTCATTTCTCAATATCAATCATACAACATCATTACATGATAATTCATATTCATATAGTCCCTTTAGAAGGTCTACGAGACCTTAAACATGCTTTAGAGAAGGTTCGGGACTAAACAGATTTCATACAAAAACTTTGCGGAACTTAGAAAATTTTTCTTTCAAAACAGGGCACATGCCCATGTGGCTAGGCCGTGTGCTTCACACGGTCGTGCCTTGGACCATGTCCCAGCTCGTGTGCAAAATTGACTTGAATCACATGGCCTGTCACACGCCCGTGTGTCTGGCCCCTGTACAACACTAACTTGAAACACACGGCCTGTCACACGCCTGTGTGTCTGGCTCGTGTGCAAGTCTGACTTGCTTCAAATTGGGACAGTGAAGGACATGGTCGAGACACACGCCCTGTGTGCTCAACTGTGTGGGCAATTATAAGCCATTTGCAAGGCCAAATTTCCACCCATCTTGGGGCATACCTACAAGCATCAATTCATGTCCCAAAGGTAGCTAAAACATACCAAATTATGCATAATTTGACCCAAAACAACAACATTCATTTCTATATACAAATCCAACTCAAGCATACCAATTCAAAATACCAACCTCACATCAAAAACATGTGATTCATACATCATATAAATCTATTTCAATTCATAACATTTCTCATCATTTCAATTTCCAAAATCAACTATGAAACTTACTAAAGTTGACCATCTCTTTTAGCCATTCATGGGCACATCAAAACATACCAACTTTTGCATCACATAGCATGGACTAAATTCGCCCATAATCACATTTATTATCAAGCCATATCACATGGTTATATATACATGTCTCAAAATATATCTTAACATTTCTAGCCTATACATGCAATACTTCAATATATACACTTTAAAAAGGTACCAAAATATAGTTCGATAGTGTGGTGATGATCCTCGACGATCCCCGAGCTCCTAGTAGCTTCGATAATCTATAAAACATTGCAAACATACACAAAGTAAGCATTCAAAAGCTTAGTAAGCCATATGAAAATAAACTTATCACATAGAACAATTATAAACTAATTTATACATATAGTTCATGGCATAACACAAACACAAATCACATTTCTCTTATATCTCAATTTAACATGTCCAATTGCTCATAATCACATATCAAATGATCATATACATAAATACCTTTCATTGCCAAATTTCATATACATACATACGTACCGAAATTTGGATGCGCATTCATATACTCATTCATTTCTCGGAATGCCCATTGAACTGTTCTGGAATCAAATAGAATACTCGGATAGCTCGGAAAGCTCGTACGTAATTAAATATCGATGCCTCTGTCCAGACAAGGTCTTACACATAATCATATACGATGCCGATGTCCCAGACATGGTCTTACACGTAAATTTTAAATCGATGCCAACGTCCCAGACGTGGTCTTACATGATAACTCATAACAAAATCCTATGTCATGACATATGATTTCCTAACTATTTCTTAAGGTTCGTACAGGACTTTTCGGACGTCGTCACATTATCAGAACTTTATCGGATTTCACATATTCAGCTCAAATAGTCATATATCACAATTCATTCACATATAAGCAATATTAATTCAATATGAACACATTTTTTTGTATATCGACTTACCTCGTACAGGAAAGAACGTAAACGAACGGCTATTCCATTTTCTTTGGTTCTTGATCTATACACATCCAAATTTAACTCTTTTATTCACCAAATCATTTAATTCAATCCATATACACATATTTAGGGCATTTTATAAATTAGACCTCACATTTTCATATTTTGACATTTAAGTCCTTATTTCATAAAATCATCAAACACATAAAATTTCATTTCACCCAAGCATGGCCGAATATCATTCTAGTCCCTAGCAGCCCATAGCTTTCATTTATTTCACATTGTAACCTTTTAATTTCTCATTTTCACAATTTAGCCCATAATACTCAAATTCATCAAAAATCACTTTGTAAAACATGAAAATCTATCATTCAAATTTCATATTTCATCATCAAACACCAAAGAACATATAGATTCAACAATGGCACAACACAAAATCATCAACCAACTCGAAAATTAGAGCATGGGCTAGCTAGTACTCAAAGCAACGATCGCAAAAACATAGAAATCATTAAAAATCGAACTCAAATCATACCTTAATCACAAACACAAAGTGTCGAACCCTAAAACATGAAAATGGCTTCTTCTTTCTTCTATTTTTGGCGTAAAAATATGATAAAATGGCCACCATCTTGTTTTGTTTTATTATAATAAGCTTATTAACACAATTACCATATTTACCTGTATAATTAAATTACAAATCACATAATGGTTGTCCTTAACCATCCACTCACCTATATAGTGGCCAAATTTCATTTTAAGGACTTATCGATCAATAAAACATAGCAAATTAGTACTTTAACAAATAGAAAGTCACTTTTGCAATTTATGCGACTAAGCCATTTTCTCAAATTAAATAATCAATCGATAAAATTAATTCACAAAACTTTCACACATGCTTAATCACATTCTGTAAACTCGAAAAATAATATAAATTCTTTTTCTGACTCAGATTTGTGGTTCTGAAACCACTGTTCCGACTAGGATTTAAACCAGGCTGTTACAAGGAAAGTTTGAGAATTTTAAGGAAACAAAATCTAATTAGTTAATTAATTCTTTTAGTAAAAACAAATCTGATAACTAATTATCAGCCTATCAAAATTCAGTTTTTTCCCAAACAGTAGGACATGGGTGACTCACAAGGAATTTTAACAAAAATAATTCCTATTTGTACACACAAGGATTTGAACACAGAACCAAAGGGTAAGCTGACACCTTACCACTCGAACCAGTAGGCTCATTTTGACATCAGTTGCGAGAAAATTATATTTAACTGTAATATCCAATGTTAGGGGTTAGAATAAAAATAACAAAAATTCAAATGAAGGGCTTTGAACACAGGACCTTAAGCACACATAACTAACACTTAGCCATTACCACATGTTAATTTCTTAACATAATTTCACAACATTTAACACAAAAAAAAGTGTGACCACTCCCTTTGTAATACCCCAAACCCGGCCTAAACGCTACGACCGGATCTGGTATGCTACGGGTTTACGTTAAAAACTTCACTTGGATGATCTTGGGAAATTCAATTTCTTTATACAATTATTCGTTAAGTAAGTGATATTGGAAGAAAACCTTTGCTCATTGCTGAACATAAATTTAAAAAAATAAATGAAGACATTAACAATTATAAATTGATAACCTAAGCCATGGGGCCTTATTACATAAATAATCCAAAAATTAAAACTTAAAGGAAAACCGAAAATAGTTTATGGAAATAAAAGAACTTGGTGGCCCCTCGAGTCCGCCTCGGCTCCCACGTCCACAATCTACTACTCATCTGAAAAGTCAGGGAAAATAAAGGGGTGAGTCACCAAGACTCAGTGTATAAATCTCGAAACACACAACGACCTGAGGCCCACAAACACATTATGAGCCCTGGCCCATACATAAAGGCAACAATCATAATAACACGATAAATAATAAATGATGAATAGCCCAACCCATCCTAGAATTCCATCTTCTACACACCAACCCGTACCAACCATCACACCTCGGGGATTTCTACAATCAACCCTCCATCCGCAACACACCATAACGACAGTCGTACTGCCAATTCCTATTAATTAAGAATCATTAAACGTGGCATTGCCACCGATCACTATGTGACCTAACATTAGATTTTGTGGTTTAACCACCGATCACCAAGTGACCTATCATGCACTTCCCCTTCATTATCATAGTCCCAACCCATGCATACATACTTAAAAAAAAAACAAGAAAACAGGTTTTCACATATATCGATACTCATAGACTGGTTTCTATGATTACGTACCTGGCATCCTTTGTAAACCCTTTTCCAGGTTTTATTCGACTGTCTACACAGCCTCTTTTCGGCTTTTTAGCCCATAACATATATATATTGCAATTAACTAGTGTGTTAGAGATCTACACACCTGATTACAGTCAAGACAAGACCTTATATGTCAACACTATCAGAAGCCGATACGACTGCTAACTGTCTAAGATTTTGTTCTGACGCCGGTTCACAACCCGGTGGCCAATCTCGAACTGCTGACACCGCTCGTTTCTTAAACTTAGGGATGGGGTTTACAGATCCAATCCCCTCCTTCGCCTAAACGACATGTGATTCCATCACAAGACCTTATCAGTTGCTACCATCACAACATATGGTTGTTAATCCATATCATAGGGTTAAAATCACAATTACGAAAACGAACCTAGCGAAAATCTAACGAGAACCCCTTACCTTGAAATCCCGAAAAGAGATATATGAGGTTCAAAGACTAGCGGTTCCGGCTTTTAGATCTAAGCGTTCTACTTCAATTCCCAAATGTCACCCAACACGTAAACACAAGAAACCAACAATCCATTAGCCTTTCGGCTTTGTCTTTTAAAAACCAAAAGAGGAAAAGAATAGATCAGAAGAAATCGACACCTACCTTTACAGAGAATTCGGCAACTCCTAGAAGATTTCGGCTTTTAGAAGATCAAAAAGAAAAGATGATCTCAAGAGATCTATAAAGTTTCGACTTTTGAGAAGACCAAAAAGAAAAGATGATCTCAAGAGATCTATAAAGTTTCGGCTTTTGAAAAGATCAAAAAAAGAAAAGATTATCTCAAGAGATCTATGAAGTTTCGGCTTTTGAGAAGATCAAAAAGAAAAGATGATCTCAAGAGATCTATAAAGTTTCAGCTTTTGAGAAGGAGATGATTGAGAGAAAAGAGTAATATCAAACGTAAAGAAGTGATAGGAACGGTATAGGAAAAAGAAGAATTTTGGCAAGGCTAGGGCAGATTCGGCTATGGCAGACAAATGTGAAAAGAAAGAATGCTTAAGGGAGTTTTCGGCTCTTATTCAGAAAAGAAGGAAAAGAGAAAAGATGAAAACCCTAAATACCGAAAATAAAGAAGAGAATAGGAGAATAAAACCCTAATGCAAAAAATTTAATTAAAATAATTAGGCTTCATGCAACTTGAATTTGGGCCTCCTCAGTTGACGCCACTTCCCTGCTCTTTAAGTGGCGCCACTGGGCCACTGGGCCACAAGCCCATTTGTATCTTGAACCATGCACAACTAATTTTAAATCTATATCCAAATTCTAAAGTCCATTTAAAAAGAAAACCAAAATTTCCTTAAAAGCCAAAGTTTGATCCTGGGACTTTATAGAAGCCCTCTAACATTCCAAAATCACTTATCCAATCGGTCCAACTTGCACTAAAGCCGATCTCTTGTTCTTCAAAAATTTTAAATGCTACTACGCTCAAGGCTCGTTGGGCTCAATCCTACTAGGCCCAAATTCAAGATGTTACACCCACATTTTACTAATTCAACTTCTGCTAACCCGATTTTTGGGATGTGACACTCTAATTTGCCACAACGAATTGTGGCAGATCACTACACGAACTGATTCGTACTCAATTGAGAGCCCTACAAGAATGACACTCACCTATTCTTATTCAGAAAGAAGACTTCCTATTACATTCAGAACATCAAAAATACCTTTAATCTTGGACAAATATTCTTGTCAATTGAGCTTTTCTCTGAGAATACAACATATGCCTTAAACTCAAAATCTTGGAATTTGACTCGGTGGCAAACCTTTTCTCAATGGTTGTCCACACATCAAAACTAGTATTAACACTAGTTAGATAAGATAACACATCATCACATACTATAGATAACCGCCATGTGCCAATAGTTTGTCTTGTTGACTATACATAAGAAAATAAAGATTATCAGCTATAAATTGAGGGGAAATAGTATCTGATGCTTCCAAAGAAGAAAATTATTTTCACTAAGTTAAACAGTTTCATGTTTTGGAAACTGCTGAACTCTTTGAGAAACCATACAAGAAGATGAAAGTGTTTCTAGGCCTTGAGAATTCACCTGTTCACCAACATTTGAAGAAGTATGTTGGTGACTAACATTATCCCTTAAAGTGACCTCAACTTCTAGAGCCATAGGAAAACCACACCTAAAAACCTGAAATGAATATAGCTTAATAACAAACATCATCCTTTGACGAAAAAAAAAATCAACTAGCTTTGGTACTATGTTCAAGATCGCTAAAGTGACAGAAAAAATAGAAACGAGTCTACTTGTTTTATTTCTTTAGCTCTAATAATCCAAAGGATTGAGCTATGGTATTTATACAAAAATATTAGTGTATTAGCTAAGCATGATCAGTATTAGCAAGCCTAACTAGTCTTCTTAGCTTATCCACTAACTAGCAGAAAACAATTATACAATTGCAAACTAACAGCTAATTATCTAATAGACAAATTGAAAACAATTAAACAAACACCAGCTAAAAACTAATTGATATACCTTAATAATTAATATAAGATATTTAAAATAAGTGGATAATTACAAAATAAAAAAATTATCAACCGATAATACAGGTAAAAGAAATTGGCTTATGCATTTTTTTTGTGAAATTAATACACAACAAACCACAAGTGGAATAACACATCTTGTATAAAAAAATATCCATATAAAATTAACAAAACAGAGCATTAAGTGAAACTTCAAAGGCAAATCCTTTCTTTTCCTTATATAATTATGTAAAAGTTAATGTCAACAATGACAATATAGAATGATCTCAAAGCAAAAAGAAAGAAAAACAAGAATACACAGATTTTACATAGAAACCCTTTTGGGAAAAAACCACGGGCAAAAAAGAAAAAATTCACTAATATCGAATTTGAATGATACAAAAGGAGTTTCAACTACATCTATTTAAAGGTTGAAAAACCTTATTCTAATCAATGTCAAATAGATGAAGTGTAGTAAGGTTGAAAACATTATTCTAATCAATGTAAAATAAAAGAAGTATAGTTCTATATGGACTTTACTTTTTATTTTATTTTACCACTGTATTTTATTTTAACAAGGATCCGAGTAACTCAACTCTAACAATCTCCACCTTGACACAAATTCTCAACGAACAAATTCTTCACCACGAACTCTCAACGAACAAGTCCTCCACATCTTCTACAAAACCCCTTAAGCTCAAGCAATTAATGAACCAAGTTTAAGCAATACTCAAACTTGGTTATAGGATGTGCTTTAGTCATCCTATCTGTAGGATTATCATGAGTACTAACTTTGCACACAACAATATCACAACGAGCAATAATATCACACACAAAATGGTACCGAACAAAAATGTGCTTAGTTCTCTCATGAAACATTTCATCCTTCGTAATGATGATGACACTCTGACTATCACAAAACACTAACTGATCTGAGAAGGTTCTTATTGAGTTCACCAAAGATTCCCTTTAACTAAATAGCTTCTTTACAAGCCTCAGTAATCATCATGTACTGAGCTTCAATAGTAGAAAAAAACAACTGTAGTTTGCAAAGTGGCTTTCCAACGATTGTGCAACCCTCAATAGTAAAGACATACCTTACGAAAGATATTCTTTTATCAAGGTCTCCAGCAAAATCAGAATAAACATACCCAATGACTCCATCTCTAGTTCTTTCAAACTGTAAGCAAACATCAGTAGTACCTCGTAAGTATCTAAAAATCTACTGAATTGCTTCGTAGTGTTCTTTATCGGGATTCGCCATGTATCTACTAATTGCACAAACTGCATATGATAAATCTGGACGTGAGCAAACCATAGCATACATGAGAGATCCCACTACACTAAAATATGAAACACATGATATATAGTCAATCTCATCATCTGATTTTTGAGACAAAGCCAATGAAAGTCTGAAGTGGGCTGCTAATGGAATATTAATAGGTTTAGCACTCTGCATATTAAACCTGCAAAGAACTTTCTCAATGTACCCTTTTTGGCTTAGGTACAATTTACATGCTTTTTGTCTCTGAGAATCTCATTCCCAAGTATCTTCTTTGCTGCTCCTAAATCTTTCATCTCAAATTCTTCACGAAGCTGGGCTTTAACCTTTCTTATCTCCACTTTATCTTTGGTTGCTATCAACATGTCATCAACATAAAAGAGTATATATGCAAAAGAACCATCATTGTTTGTCTTAAAGTAAACATAACTGTCAAAACTGCTTCTTCTGAAATCATTAGTCATAAATGAATCAAACCTCTTATACCACTGCCTTGGTGACTGTTTCAAGCCATAAATGGACTTTTTCAACAAGCAAACATAGTCCTCTTTTTTCTGAGATTGTAAAACCCTCTAGTTGTTGCATGAAAATATCTTCATCAAGTTATCCATGCAAGAACGTTGTTTTTACATCAAACTAATCAAGCTCTAAATCATACATGGCCACAATACCAAGCAAGGCTCGAATCGAATTATGCTTCACAACTGGAGAAAACACATCTGTTAAGTCTACACCTGGAATTTGGTTGTAACCTTTTGCAACCAGCCTTGCTTTATATCTGGGTTATTCAACTTCTAAAGTCTCTTTTTTCTTCTTGAACACTCATTTACAACGAACAACTTTTTTACCTTTAGGAAGCTTCACTAGATCTCATTTTTTGTTCTTATGGAGCAATTCTATCTCTTCTTGCATGGAAATTATCCACTTTTCTGAATCTTCGCAGCTAACTGCCTTGGAATAAGTAGATGGCTCTTGATTTGCATCTACATCTTCAGCTACATTTAATGCATAAATAACTAGATCAGTCTCAGTGTACCCTTTTAAAGGTTTAAATTCTCTTCTAAGTCTGTTTTTGGCAATAGAATATTGTGGTGCTGACGTGGTAAATAAGCAACTCTACTCTGAATTTTTGTTTTAACATGAGAAGTAGACTCTATTGTAGATCCTGGATCAATTTGAAGCTCCACTTACTTCACATGTGTGTTTGAACATTACTGGTCTTTATTGAAAGAGTCTTTGAGAGGTAAGTTAAGTAGCATACAATTTCATAAAAAATAATATCTTTGCTAATTACAAATTTCCTCGTTTTAGGACACCATAACGTATACCCTTTAACACTAGCCTTATAACCAAGAAAAAAACATTTAATAGATCTAGGATCCAATTTCCCATTATCAACATGAGCATACGCGGGACACCCAAAAATCTTCAAATAAGAATAATTAGGAGTACCAGACCATACCTCTTGTGGAGTCTTTTTCACAATGGCAATGGGCGGAGATTGGTTAATCAAAAAAAATGATGTAGAGGTTGCTTTAGCCCAGAATGACTTCAGTAAATGAGCATTCAACAACATGCATCAAACTTTTTCCATAATTGTTCTATTCCTTCGTCCTGGAACGATGTTCTGCTGTGGAGTATGGTGAACTGTTAAGTGTTTCACGATCCTTTCTAATTTGCAAAATTCATTAAACTCATCAAAACAAAATTTCAAATCATTATTTGTGCAGAGGTGCTTTATCTGTTCTCCTATCAACTTCTCGATCATAGTCTTCCAATTCTTAACGTGGACAATAGATCACTGTTTTTCTTTAAGAAAATGCCTAAACTTTTCTGGAAAAATCGTCAATGATTGTCAGCATATAATTAGCTCCACCCCTCAAAGGCACTCTAAATGGTCCCCAAAGATCAAAATGAATATAATCTAGCGTTCCCTTCATGTTATGGATTCTTCTGGTGAACCGACCTCTCTTTTGCTTAGCAAAAATGCAATACTCATAGAACTTTAGTTTACTAATGCCTTATCCATCAAGAAGTCCTCTTTTGTTTAATTCTGCCATGTTGTTTTCACTCATATACCTTAGATGCATATGCCAAAGTCTAATAACATTATCATCTTACAAGGAAGAGGAAGCGATGACCACATCACCAGTAATAGTTGAACCTTGCAATAAATATAACTTGATAGTCTTTCTTTGCCTTTTCATCACAATGAAGGAACCATTGCTAATCTTCATAACTCCACTTTCAACTGTGTACTTATGCCCTTTTAAATCAAGAGTGCTCAAATAAATCAAATTTCTCTCCAAATCTTGTACAATTCGTACGCCAGTAAGGCTTAGTGTAGTAATGTTTCTTAAAAGTGCTTTTGGGAAAAAAACATTTTTTGGGGAAAAGCTAAAATTTTCAGCTTCTTAAAAAAGTGCTTTTGAGCCACTTTTTGGCTTAGGAGAAGCACTTTTTCTCTTAAAAAGTAATTTGTTTAGGAATATTTTTGTCTCAAAAGTGCTTTTTGTCCCAAAAGTGCTTCTTAGAAGTAATACTAAACACACCCCAAGTGTTTTAACAACTCCATCGAACATCTTAATTTTGATCATACCAATACCTGTGATTTTACATGAACCATTATTTCCCATCAAATCAATACCTTCAAACACAATTTTATATATTTTAAACCAATCCCGATTGGGACTCATTTGGAACGTGTAACTAGAATCGAGGATCCACTCTTCACTCACTTTAGAGTTGTCGACAGAAGTAACTAGAAGTTCACCATCATTGTAGTCTTTTGCTATATCAGCTTCACTAGATTGTTTTGGTTGTTTTCCCTTTTGATTCATAGCCTCCCTTTTGATCTTGTTCTGTAACTTGTAGCACTCAGACTTAATGTGCCCTTTCTTCTTGCAGAAGTTACAGGTTTTACCTCTGTTTGAAGATCTCGATCTACCCTTAGATTTACTGTGATAATTTCATTCCTGTGTTCTCCCACAATTATCATCAGTATTTCATTCTTATCTCCCACAAACAATGAGACCCTATTCCTGAGAGTCAGATCCAACCACAAGATGTTTCAACTTGTCATACAAGGTTAAGGAAGTATAGACTTCATAAACTGTGAGAGATTCGCGACTATACAAAATTGTATCTCTAAAGGTTGAATAAAACGAGGGCAACAAACAAAGTAGAATTAACCCTAAATCTTCTGTATTATTCTGAACCTTCGTGACCTCTAGATCCAAGAGAATTTCTTTAAACACAATTAAGTGTTCGTGCACAGGCGCAGCTTCCTCCAAATGATGAGCATAAAGATGCTGCTTCATATGTAGCTTGAAGTTAGGGTTTTTAACATACATAGCTGTTCCAGCTTCCTCCATAATACAGCGACAACCTTCTCCTTTAACAAATCTTGTAGAATTTCATTCGACAGATGCAGGTGTAATTGCGTTAAAGCCTTTCGATCTTTACGTCTCTTCTATTCATCCATTAATGTCGAAGGCATCTTATCTAACCCTAGTAGGGCATCCTCCAAATCCATCTACGCAAAAACTGCCTACATCTTTACTTGCCACAACACGAATCTGGTGTTGCGATCCAACAGCGAAATATCATACTTCATTGTCGCCATTATTGTGATCCAGACAAGTAACTCGAAAAGTTCTTGATACCAGTTTGTAAAAGTTGAGCGTCGACAATGACAATGTAGAATGATCGCAAAGCAAAAAAGAAAGAAAAATAAGAACACACTGATTTTACATGAAAACCCTTTCAAGAAAAAAAATCACGGGTAGAGGGAAAAAATTCACTAATATCGAATTTGAATGATACAAGAGGAGTTTCAACTACATCTATTTAAAGGTTGAAAAACCTTATTCTAATCAATGTAAAATAAAAGAAGTATAGTTCTATATAGATTTTACTTTTTATTTTATTTTATCACAGTATTTTATTTTAACAAGGATTTGAGTCACTTAACTCTAACAAATTCAAAGGTGAATAACAATAACAATAACAATTATAAATATGGATACTGGATTGTACCACTTGTGACCATCTTAATTTTTTCACTATCAATTGGCAGATAAAAATATCAGTGATTCACATGCATATGTACGTGCTAGCTTTCATGGATTTTAGGTTTCGTTGAAGCCCTTACGTTCAAATAATGTCATCATTTAATTTAGGCAACCGTATTTTAATCAAGGTTTTGGAGCTCTTTGAGCTTCGGACTTAAGTATTTTTTTTATTTTCTTTTTTATTCCATGTGTGTTAAATTCTTTTATATGAACATTATAGTTGTAATTACTCTTACACTTGTAATTTAATCCCAGAACATAGCCACACTCTATTAACTAAGTTTAACAATATTGATTTATGCAATCTTCAAAAAACAATATTCAAAAAATTTGACGATTAAAATATCATCTTCAGCAATATTTCCTCTGGTTTCATATTACGATTTCATCTCTACCAAAACAACATAAAATCTGCAACAATAGGACCACATATTAAAAATTAATGGCAGATGAAGAGAGAAAGAAGACGACTTTGGCTATTCCATACATGACCCCATGCTCACTTCAATAGCACAGGCCATTGTTCCTTTTAATTTGATTTACAATTTCTTTAGTTTCATTTTGTTTTTGTTTGATATTTCTCAATTTCGCATTATTCTCTTTTTCAATATTTTCAATAATCACAATTCTGATTTTTTTTTGTTTTATAGAAGAAGAAGACATCAGTGGCCTTAAGACCTATTAGTCCTTACATAAGAATTCCCAGCTTTATCATCTAATAACATCTTCCTAACATTGTTCAAAGGTATCTCAAATATGACTAACTCTAAAGCATTTCACGACACATTTTTTCTATACAATCACCTACCATATTAGTTTCTCTAAATACATGTTGAAATTTGACCATTGAGAATACTTGCTTTCTACTTTAATACCCCGAATGAACAAGGCTATCATATATCAACAATCTCAATCAAAACTAATAATCATAATCGTTAAACTACTAATTAACTAAAATAAAGTTAAAGAAAACTCATATAATTATATAAGACTCAAATATAAAATCTCAAAATTTTTTAAAATTTCAACCTTACTCTTAAACCAATATCTCCTTGTAGTTAAGTTGTGATGACATTAACATTAAAAATATCACTTTATCCCCAAATTATATGATTAATATTGATAAAACATAAACATTTAATATGCATATCCACAAATGGCATCGTATTTCTGAATATGATATTCCAACTCAGGCCCAGCCCTGGGGTTGTCTGGAGGTGCGACCGCCCAGGGTTCAAGGCTGAAAGGGGCCTAAAATATTATCTTTTAGTTTTTAATGGACGCCCAAAAAAAAATTAGCTTTTAAGGATCCAAAATTTTTTTTACCAACTTTTAAAGGACCTAAAATAATTTTTTATCTAACTTTTAAGGAAGCTAAAACCTTATTTTTTTGTTTTACCTAAGGCTCAAAAATATCAAGAACTAACCTATTCCAACTCAATTAATCATAACAAAAAAAATTTAAGGTCACATCTAAAATTTTATGAGTAAAATAGAATCTTAAATTATTATGGTTATTATTATTAGTGTCTTTAAATGATTCATTCATAGTTTATGAATCTAAATAGGTTAATAAAATGTCTATAGTCCTTGTATTTTCAAAAATTAGAATTTAGTCCTTGTTTGTATTTTCAAGAATTCAATCCTTTTATTTTTCATATTTCAAAATTTAAGTTCAATTGGTAATACTATTTTTTTAAATTCAAGTTAATTTAACATTTTTTTTAATTACATGGCTATCAAATGAGTATTTTTTTTTTATTTCAAAATATCACAGCTACAAATTTAACAAAAAAATTAACAATGTTAATAGTTTACCTAAATTTTGAAACTTCAAAAGTAGAGAAATTAAATTCCTAGAAATACACGTACAAGGTCTTAAGTATAAGGACTATAGGTACATTTAAACCATCTAAATATTAGCATTTCAATACATATGTGTAATTAATATTTGAGATAATGACTTATTCAGCCATGTAACTTTATAATAATAATAATAAAAAGAGTCATTTTAACTCTCCTTTTTATTTTGTCTTTTTTAGCCCTTAACTTGCATTTTTTGTCAAATCGCCTCAAAATAGATTAAAAAGTTAACGTTTGTTAACTTTGTTGATGTGATATACATGTGGATTGCCACCTAGATGACATGTCAGCATTTAACCAATTTTTTTAAAATTTAAAAAATTCAAAAAAATGTAAAACTATTTTTAAAAAATTAAAAATCATTAAACTTATAAAAAATATTACAAATATTTTTTCAAAAATTTAAAAACATTAAAATTATAAAAAATATATTAAAAAATATTTTTTAATATATTTAAATTTTTTAAAATTAGTAAATATTGACATGTCATCTTGGTGGTAATCCACGTAGATGTCAGGTTAGTACAGTTAACCAATATTAATTTTTTTTCATTCATTTTGAGGTGATTTGATAAAAATGTAAATTTTAAAATTAAAAAAACTTTAAATGAATAATTAAAATAAGTGTTTTTATATATAAAATTGAAAGACGTAAATATTTTTGAAGGTAGCAAAACATTGTGTTGCGAGAAATGACGCATACAAATTTTTTATTATTATTCACGAATTTGTTGTAGGCACATGCAGGGCAGCCATCAACTGCCCTATAAAGTGCAATTACTGTTTTATTGCGGTTGTAGACATTAGAAAGTGACAATTCGACTCACTTTATCTCTTTCTATCATTTATTAAAAGAGATTAGGGTAAATTATAATTTACTATTAGGTGAAAGAATGCATAAGCATTAGAGTTGTTATGTTGGAGATGTCATGGTATATGAATATTTATGGAATTTGGCAAGGTGGTCCTTGGCAAGGTGGTCCTTGAAGGCTAGCGTACCAAATATGAGCATAGTTATAATCAAAATTAAATGAGAACCACTTGTCTTTTTATCACCATGTTGTAAGGTCCACAAAAGAGGTACAGCCTGTCTTAGTTTCTGCCCTAAATCCTTTACTTTATGCTTTCTTATGTTGTTTTCTTTTTATCTATATCCCTTTTTGCAAATATCCCCTCCCTTTTTACTATACACATTCTTATATAGCATCATTTCAACCATTAGTAATATTTTGATTGATAGATTTAGTTTTATATCATTTTTATATGATTATGTTTTAATAAACTAATTGTTTTTAGAATTTATAAATACAAATGTAGTACAATTAGAAATACGTCCGAGTATTTACAAAATAAAATTAACCTATTACAATGCATAAACAAATAGAGAATCGAAATATAACTAAACAAAACCCACCCATGACAATTGTACATTATTGGACTAATGACTTTCAAATGATGATTGTGTATAGTGAACTCGAACTTGAGTACTCAAAGACTCAATCTTTGTCGATAATATCAATATCTCATTAGTTAAATTGGATGTTGTATTCAATAATATAATTGCATTCCTTAGACACGTAAACTTTTAAATTGATTCGATACCTGAAAAATGTTTTTAAATATATATTCAAAGTCTAAAAGCTTTTTGCATCAAATAAATAATTAAATATTTTAATTGAGAATAATTTATATTAGAATGATACTAAAATATAAATTTTTAGGCATTAATAAAATAGTGTCATGTCATCAACTTTTAAAGATATACAAATATTATTTATACTTATCTGTATATGATATTTTTCTAACTTGATTTAACTTTAATTTTCTTAAAGTTAATTAATTTTTTATAATACTAAAAAAGACAAACACATTAAAACGAATATCTAGCAAAAAATTATAAGCAAAACAATTGAAATTTGAAATTGTTGAAATCAATAATTACTGATAAAAATCATAAGTTGAAAATTGAAATTTAAAAAAACAAAAAAAAACTCAACAACTAAAAATTAAGAAAAAAAATTTATCAAAACAAATGAAAACTAAAAAATTGTAACCACCATCAGTGGTGTTATCAAATTTTGTATTTGATTAAAATTTTAAAAAGTTGAGATGAAAAGAAAAAATCAACTGCCTAGAAATTAAAAAAATTGGTTGCACGGGAATAAAAGATGATTAAATTTTTAAAAAAAATAAGTTAAAAATTATTTAAATATGATAAAGAACCCATGTTTGCTTATTTTATAAAAAAATTAATTATTTTTAAGTAATTTAATTAAAATTAAATTAAGATAAAAAAATATCATATATGAGTGAGTGCATAATAATAATTGTATATCTTTAAAAATTGATGTTTTGATATTATTTTCTAGGTGCTTTAAACTTCAATTTTATAGATAAAAGATAATTATTAAATTATTAAGATATTAAAATTATGTGCACAAACAAATTGATTTTAATATTATTCCAATTATTAATGTTTTAATTACTTGCTATAACATTAACTATAAATGGGTGCATTGGTAGCGAAATATTTATGTGATTTTTTTTTTGGTGAAATAAAAATATAGGAAAACTAATTACAACAAAATATTCTCACAAGGTAAAAAGTTCCATGTCTTGTCTATTTCGAGGGAGATAAGAAATCTGCAAATCATCTTTTTCGAGCAAGGCTTGTTTGGCTAAGCAATCAGCAACTTGATTTTGTTCTCTAGGGATGTAACATAAGGACCATTGTTTCTCTTGTGATGGAATACTTTGAATTCATCTAATCAAGGTTGAGTTCGATGTGGAGGAAATGTTTCCTTGAATGCTTGAACAACCTCCAAATTGTCCGATTGGATTGTTACTATGTCATGACCTCTTTGTTGGATAAGCTTGAGAACCTCCAAAATGCCCCAAAGTTCGGCATAAAAAATCAAGCACTTTCCTAGACATCGGTTGTAACCAAAGATCCAATCTCCATTCTCATCCCGAACAACTCCCCCAGCAGCTACATTTCCTGAGTCCAATTGCACCGCACCATCAATATTGATGATGACCCGATTACCAAAATTCCATTCTTCCGAAAAAGACTCGTAGCAACCCTTCGACTCATCTCTAAAGGCCGAAAAGAAGTGTTTGGCCTGCAATACAAAACTTTGATTATCTCTCTCGAACTCCAAAAACTTCCCTGAAAGATGTATAGGTTACGATTCTTCCAAAGACGCCAAATAAGTACCCCAAAAAGGCATGCCCAATTAGTTCCTCCATCGTGGATCACAGAATTATCCTGCACATTAGAAAGAATCTGATAAACCATAATATATACATATTTTAATCCCACATTTAGCATACTTTTGGATGATTTAAGCCTTGAATTGTGAAATTTGGTGCTTTTAATCCTTTAATTTCATGTTTTATACTTAGGAGAGCACCGAAGGATGAAAAGAATGAAAAACGGGCCTAAAAAGGAGTAAATGGGCCAATTTACAAAATTGACACGGCCTGGGCCCAGAACCACACGGCCGTGCCTTACCAACAGACTTGAACACGGGCTAGCAACGACTTACACGGGTATGAGCCATAGGGCATGTCCCTGACGTGACCTGTTTGAATTTCACTCGGATTAGGGTACTCAGAGGCAAAGAAAGTCATTCCAAAAGCCTATATAAACACCCTAAAGGCCAACCTTCAGGGGGCATCCAGTTAGGCCAAAGAGCCGAGCCAGAGAGACCAGAATGTGGAATTTACTCGAAAAAAGTCAGTTGATTCATCTCAAGAAGCCAGAATTATACTCAAGACGGAGGATCTTCCCTTCAATTCCTTCAGGAGGTTTTAGGGTTTTTCTTATGTTTTGTTTTATATTTTCTTCTGAGATGTATTCTTTTATAATTATGAACTAAACCCCTCAAATATCTGAGGCTGATGAAACCTAAGACGGATCTTGTTATTGTTTTCTGAACTATATGATAAATACTTGATTTGTTCTTAATTATGTGTTCTTAATTCTTGTTATGATATTTCAGGATATTGATTCAAGTATTGATGTGCTTATGTAGAGGAGTAATAGACCATGTCTAAGAGTAGATCTAGCATAATTAAGCGGAGTTGATCGCAACCCTAGAGATAGGATGACGAAAATCTGCCGAATTAGGGTCAAACCTAATATGGGAGTCCATAGATCGAGTTAATGCAATTCTAGGGGTTTTAATTAGAAAGAGATTTCAATTAATCAACCTAGGGTTAGACATTAGTAGCCTCGAGAGAGGTATTAATATAACTTAGGGAATCCTACGGATCAAGTCAAGTGAATAAATCGTCTGGTTTAAAGTTAAATAACAAGTGAAGTCTAGGTTGGATTCTTCCTCGGGTATTGTCTCAATCAATTAGTTTTTCCCACAAGTATTTTCCCCTATTCATTCTCTTTATCTTTGCATCTTTAGCTTAGTAGTTAGTTAATTTTAGATTAATTAATAATTCCCGTTCTTAGGTTAAATAATAAAAAGAAAGTTAGTATTAGTACTTTTGGTTCCTTTGGGTTCGACAATCCGGTCTTGCGACTAAGCTATACTAGTGTTCGATAGGTGCAACTGCCTCAATCGTTGTCACAGTTAGTTTTTAGGCTCGATCATTCTTTATATAAATGTTTAAGACTCTGACATAACGATTAAGTTTTTGGCGACGTTGCCGGGGAACTAAAATATTAAGAACGCTTAATTTTTATTAGTTTAGCCTTTTTTTTTTGCAATTTACTTTTATTTTTATTTTGCTTTGCTTTTAACTTTGCTAATTTTCCTTCTTTTATTTCTTAGCAGGTACCTCTAGTTTATGACTAGAAGGAACCCATAGGACCCTTAATTTACGACAGTGATATTGAAGGTACTATTCGCAGAAATCGTAGAGACATAAGGCAAAGCTTAAACTACATAGAAGAAGAGTAAGAAGTCGAAACCAATACCACCGAAGAGATGGCTGAGAATAATCCGCTACTTCCAGAGGTGGCCGAAAATCATACTCCTCGAACTATGTATGATTATGCTAAACCTAATTTAACAGGAACTGAGTCAAGTATTGTTAGACCTGCTATTGCTGCAAATAATTTTGAACTGAAACCTAACACTATTCAGAAGATACAGTAATTTGTTCAGTTTGATGGTTTGCAAGATAAATATCCAAACAATCACTTGGCGAATTTCCTAGAATTTTGTGATACTTTCAAAATAAATGGCGTTTCTGATGATGCCATCCGTCTTCGATTATTTCCCTTTTCTTTGAGGAATAAAGCTAAACAGTGGTTGCATTCTCTTCCACAAGGATCAATCACTACATGAGAACAAATGACTGAAGATTTTTTATTAAAATATTTTCTACCGGCTAAAACGGCCAAGTTAAGAAATGGTATCTCTTCTTTTGTGCAGATGGATTTAGAAACACTTTACGATGCATGGGAGAGATACAAAGATTTATTGAGAAGGTGTCCACACCATGGATTACCCTTGTGGCTACAGGTCCAAACCTTTTACAACGGTGTGAACCCCTCAACAAGACAATTGATTGATTCAGCCACCGGCAGAACATTGAAAAACAAAACACCTGAGGCTGCCTACGAATTCATTGAAGAGATGTCACTGAATAACTATCAATGGCAAGTTACGAAGACAAGGCCAACAAAAGCAGCCAATGTTTTCAACCTCGACGCAGTAACCATGCTATCAAATCATGTAGAACTGTTAAATAAAAAGATTGATGGTTTATGTGATTCTTTGCAGATATATCCAATTATGCAGTGCAATACGAATGGAGCTTGGATGAACAACGCAAATTATCCGCCTTACAACCCAAGCACTGAAAACGAACAAGTTCACTATATGGGTAACAATTTTATACCTCAAAATAACCCTTATAGTAACACTTACAATTCAAGTTGGAGGAACCATCCAAATTTCTTGTGGGGTAGTCAAAGAAACCAAAGACAACAACCCTACCCACAAGAAAAGAAGCCAAACCTTGAAGAAATGCTGACAAAATTTATAGAGGTGTCAGAAACCCGTCTCCAAAATACCGAAACAATATTGAACAATCAGCAAGCATCAATTCAAGGGCTTAAGGATCAAATTAGGGAACTAACTAAGGTAGTTTCTGAAAGGCAACCAGAAAGTTTACTTACGGAAAAAGAGCAGGTGAAGGCAGTTACACTAAGAAGTGGAAAGGAGTTAGTTGAAACAAAGAAAAAGATACCACACGAAACTGATAAGGCAAAGGATGAGGAAGTTGAGAATGTAACACCGGTACGCGAAGAATGTAAATCACCAATCCCATATCTGGCAAAGTTGAAGAAAGATCGATTAGATGTACAATACGGTAAATTTCTTTAACTTTTTAAACAGTTACATATTAACTTACCTTTTGTTGAAGCTATTTCACAGATGCCGACATAGCAAAATTCCTAAAAGAGCTTCTAACAAATAAAAGGAAGTTTGAAGAGATATCAACAGTGGAATTTAATGAAGAATGTTCAGCCATCCTCCAAAAAAAGCTACCAACCAAATTAAAAGATCCAGTAAGTTTCACTATTCCCTGTTTAATTGGTAGTTTAAATATTAAGAAAGCACTAGCTGATCTAGGCGCCAGTATTAATTTAATGCCTTATAAAATATTTAAGCAACTTGGTCTTGGGGAACCAAAACCCACTAGGATGAGTATTCAATTAGTATGATGATCTATTAAATATCCTAGGGAGTTATTGAAGATATTCTGGTAAAAGTTGATAAATTTATATTCCCTGTTGATTTTGTTGTGCTTGACATGGATGAAGACATTGAGGTACCTTTAATTTTGGGATGCCCTTTTTTAGCTATTTCTAGAGCTGTTATTGATGTAGGTGATGGTAAACGAGCGTTAAGGGTAGGCGACGAGGAAATTATTTTCCAAATTTATGATGCTATGCGGTACTCTAGAGAACAAGATGATTCCTGTTATTTTATTGATGCCAATGTTCATTTTATTCAAGATTCTTTGTAGGAAATCATACATAACGACATGATGGAATGTGTCTAACCCAAGGTGAGAGGGAAGATAATGATACAGATGAGTTGAATTCTAATACATCTACCTCTAGACAAAAGAAAGAAGAGGGCATTGAAATCAACGACGAACTAATCTATTAATGAGCCACCGAAATTGGAATTAAAACAGTTGCCAAAACACTTAGAATATGCATTCCTGGGGGATAATTCTACGCTACCAGTAATTATCTCTTCAGAACTGGAACCCGAAGAGAAAGACGAGTTGCTAAAGGTACTAAGGGAACATAAAAGAGCCACAGCTTGGAAAATTTCTGACATTAAAGGAATAAGCCCATCATTTTTGACCCACAAAATTTTAATGGAAGATGAGTATAAACCATGTGTGCAACCTCAAAGACGATTGAATCCCAACGTAAAAGAAGTTGTTAAAGCTAAGGTAATTAAACTCCTGGATGCTGGAATAATTTATCCTATTTCTAACAGTACTTGGGTAAGTCCTGTGTAGGTCGTTCCAAAGAAAGGAGGCATGACTATTGTAGCCAATGAAAAGAATGAATTAACTCCTACAAGAACAGTCACTGGTTGGAAAGTCTGTATTGACTATAGAAAGTTGAACGACGCCACCAGAAAAGATCACTTCCCTTTGCCCTTTATTGATCAGATGTTGGAAAGATTATCTGGGCATATGTACTACTACTTCCTGGACGGACTCTCCGGCTACTTCCAAATCCCAATAGCCCCTAAGGATCAAGAAAAGACAACACTCACATGTCCATACAGTATGTTTGCTTATCATAGAATGCCTTTTGGATTATGTAATGCTCCTACTACTTTTCAGCGCTGCATGCTGGCTATCTTTGACGAACTTGTGGAAGACATTATGGAGGTATTTATGGATGATTTTTTAGTATTCGGTAATTCTTTTCATCTTTGCCTTAAAAATCTAAAACGAGTTCTAATGAGATGTGAGGAAACGAACCTTGTTTTATATTGGGAAAAGTGTCACTTTATGGTTCGAGAGGGGATTGTGTTAGAACATAAAATTTCTAGTAAAGGGATTGAGGTAGACAAAGCAAAGGTCGAAACCATAGAAAAATTACCTCCTCCTAGTTCAGTTAAGGCTATTAGAAGCTTTTTAGGACATGCTGGATTTTGTAGAAGATTTATTAAGGATTTTTCTAAAATAGCTAAGCCTTTAACGAAATTACTAGAAAAATATGTACCTTTCAATTTTGATCAGGAATGTTTAGATGCATTTAATATCCTCAAAGATAAATTAATAAATACTCCAATTATAATTTCACCTGATTGGAATTTACCCTTTGAACTAATGTGTGATGCGAGTGATTTTGCAGTAGGTGCAGTTTTGGGACAGCGAAGAGACAAGTACTTCCAGCCGATCTATTACGCTAGCAAGACATTAACGGCTGCACAAGAAAATTACACCACCACAGAAAAAGAATTGCTAGCTGTGGTTTTTACATTTGATAAATTTAGACAGTATTTGATATTATCTAAAGTTGTCATTTACACTGACCATTCAGCTCTTCGTTATCTTTTAACTAAATCTGATGCAAAATCGCGACTCATAAGATGGATTTTACTCTTACAGGAATTTGATTTAGAAATTCAGGATAAGAAAGGAGCTGAAAATCTTGCAGCAGATCATCTTTCTAGGCTTGAAAATCCATATATTGAAAAACTAGATGAGAATGAGATAAATGACTTGTTTCCTGAAGAACAACTATTTGCTATATCTAACTCCGAGATACCTTGGTTCGCAGACATTGCAAATTACTTAGCTGCTAATATCCTACCAAAAAGGTTAACACATCATCAAAAGAAGCAATTCTTTGCTGATGCGAAAAACTATTTTTGGGAGGATCCTTTTCTTTTCCGTATATGTGCAGATCAAGGAATTCGGAGATGTGTTACACAGGCAGAAGCAAGAAAAATCTTAGAGCATTGCCACTCAAGACCTTCAGGAGGACATTACAGCGGGATTAAGATAGCACATAAAATGCTCAAATCAGGTTTTTATTGGCCAACTCTGTTTAAAGATGTCAACAGGTATGTTGCTTCATGTGATAAATGCCAAAGAATAGGTAATATCTCTAAACATGATGAAATGCCTCAAACGTATATGCTATCATGTGAAATATTCGATGTATGAGGTATTGACTTTATGGGTCCATTTCCTAGATCATTTGGAAATAAATACATCTTAGTAGCAGTAGATTACATGTCAACATGGGTGGAGGCTCAAGCTTTACCTACTAACGATGCTAGAGTAATAGTGAGGTTTGTTAAGAAACTTTTCTCTCGATTCGAAACACCCAGAGCAATTATTAGTGATAGGGGTACTCACTTTTGTAATACTCAATTTGATAAAGTCTTAAAAAAATATGGAGTACACCACAGGACAGATACCCCTTATCACCCTCAAACCAGTGGGCAAGTAAAAGTAGCAAATCGAGAGCTTAAGCATATTCTAGAGAAAACAGTTGAATCAAACAGGAAAGACTGGGCATTAAGAGTAGACGATGCTTTATGGGCCTATAGAACAGCGTTTAAAACCCCCATAGGAACATCCCTATACAAACTTGTCTATGGAAAAAGTTGTCATCTACCATTTGAGTTAGAGCACAAAGCTTTTTGGGCTATAAAATTCTTAAATTACGATCTTAAAATCGCAAGTGAGAAAAGGATAATGTAGTTGAACGAGCTAAATGAATGGCAAATAATGCCTATGAGAACTCACGATTATATAAGGAGGCAACAAATCGACGCCATGATACTCGTTTAAAGCAATCAAAGCAATTCGAAGTAGGAAACTTAGTCCTGTTGTACAATTCAAGGCTCAAATTGTTTCCTGGAAAGTTGAAATCAAGATGGTCAGGTCCATTCGTGATCAAAACTATTTTTCCCTATGGCGCAATCGAGGTAACTCATCCAACTCGTAGCACATTCAAGGTAAATGGTCAGCGACTTATAATTGTGAAGATTTTAGGGATATGAGAGAGGAGCTTCGGCTCCATGAACCTTCATTTAGAAATGAAAACAGGGTAAGTCTAGCTTAAGACTTTAAATGAGCGCTTCTCGGGAGGAAACCTGAGTACTAACTTCACTAATGTAATATTTTCGATTTCTAGCACCTAACTACAAACTAACCAATTCAGTAAAGCGCAGGTTTCCCTATCACACGGCCTTGAACACGGGTGTGGTCGTGGCCATGTGGACACCACGAATAGGTACATGGGCGTGGCAAAGATGGTGTAAAAACAGGACAAAAATTTTCCCCAAGCCACGGGCTCCGACTAAACGACACAGCTGTGTGACGCAGCCGTGGTTGAAACTGACTAATGAACATGGGCTGAGATAAATATACACGCCCGTGCGAAGTAACCGTGGCTGATATTGATTAATCAACACGGGCGTGTGACACGCCCATGCATCCAACCCGTGGTCGATTCTGAGTAAACGACATGGGCGTTAAACACGCCCGTGCTCTAAGGCCGCGGTCGAAACTGACTTACGAACATGGGCATAGGACTATTTACACGAGGGTGGGAGAAGCGAATAAGGCTAGGCACGCCCATGCGATACGGGCGTGGGACGCAACATATGTGCGCCAGACCCTTAAACATTCAAAACGCACGGGCTAAAAACGATTTACATGGGCGTGATACGCCCTTGTACCCTATTTCTATATAAACCCCTCACTATTCATCATCTTTTTCCCCAAATTCTTCATCTAAAACCCTAACCATTTTCTTTTATTTTCCCCCTCCCCTAAGTCCGGTCACCACTCTCCTCCTTCCTTTTTCCTTCTCCTCTCTTTTCTTTCTCTTTCTCTTTCTCATCCATACTCAACACACGCAGTCCACGCCCGTGTGTAGACGCCACAGCCACTCTCCCACGCCCACGCGCCACACCAAGCTCGTGCTTCGACCACCGCCTCAACCGCACTGCTTCTCTCCAAAAACCCCATCGGTCACCTCTCCTTTTTACATTTTCCTCCATTAAACTATATTATCATAAGAATTTTATTTAGTTTCTAGTTAGTTTATTTTTATTGCTTGACTAATTCATTTAGTTCCTGTTAAGTAAATAGCAAACAAAATTCATGCTGATTCTTTAGGAATAAAATGTTATTCTTTATGGCATTAGGATAGATTAATACATGTCTTGGCTGGAAAAATACTTGAATTGTTGAATACTCTTCATCTTCAGGCACGTAATGACTCCCCCACGCGGGTGAAAAACTATCGTTCCCACGTTAAAAAAATGGAAGGGACATGGTGTAGCCTCTTCGAGTGCTTCTGCCGAAATACGACACCCATTCCTACGGTTCCCTCTGGGAACTCAAGAGGATCTTTATCAGATACTACGCACAAGACCTCTCGACGTAGGAAGGTGTATCGATTGGACCGCCTTGGAGTAGGTCCTTGGAGTAGGTCCAGCTAGCAGATGAGGTCCGGGCCTTCTTATTCACAGACCCATGGGGGTACTTTTTCGACATCATTGAGCCCACATACTTAAAGCTCACTCTGGAACTCTGCTCTACTTTCCACCTCCTGACGATGATGACTAACTTCGACGACTCTGGCACTATCCAATTCTGCCTCAGAGGTCTAGTCCGTGAGATGAGTGTCCCACAGTTCAGAGCTACTCTAGGGCTCTATACCGATGAATTTATGGAGGATAACAAACTCGAGGACTTCCACCGCCACATCCATAACTCCCCCATGAGATGTTGGTACAATATAGCTCCCAACTCAGCCACTTATGACCCCAGTCGCTCCAAGGCGACGGCTCTCGCCCCATCCCTGAGGTACGTACATGCTATTTTAGCTTATATACTGACAGGTAGGTGAGAGGAGCACCGACGCCTACTTCCTATGGAGCATGACGAACGTGCACGTTTTCAACCTAGCCTATTTCATAGCTCGTGCCATTCAACATCGGACAGAACAACATAGGAGAGGGGTCATATCTATGGGTCCATACATCACACGCTTGGATCGATATTTCGGGCTTCTCAACACCGCCGCTCAGATTTCCTCACTTGCACTGATAGGTCAGATGTCCCCATAGGGCATCCAGACGATGCTACATATGAGGATGATCCAACGTCGACGTGGGACCGATCCTCCCCAATATCGGATAGAACTTACCACCGAAGAGGAGGATCCTGAGGACATTACTGGCAATGTCCCACACCCACATGAGGAACCACAACCGAGCCATTGTCCAGTTCATGCGGCTGCTTCACTTTCATACATCTCTGAACGTCTCACTCAATTCGAGCATTACTATACTCAACAATTCAATAACACCGCTCAACGATTCGACGGCATTAAGGTGACTCTTTAGCAGATTTGTCATCACTTTCACATATCGCCGCCTCCACCACCTCGCGATCCAACCGATGATGAGGACTTTTGAGTCTTTTTTATTTTTATTTTTATTTTTATTTTTATTTTTATTTTTATTTTTATCTTTTTTTTTGCTTTTATTTGATTTTGATGTACCATTTTATTATAATTTGCTAGTTAACACCTTTATCTTTTATTTTGTTCAAAACTTTTATTAGTAAAAGTCCAATTCCTTTTATCTCCGACTGTCTAATTTTCAAGTAAATATCATAACAAAACCCCCTAAAAAGTTACTGATGACTCTGCAGTTCCAAAAGGCTCAAGGTGCTACTAAGGAAATGGAATATTTTCACATACCTTCACCTCTGCTTAGTTCATCATGCCTTTCATCTACTCCATCCTTACAAGATTCATTCTCAAGGAATCCGTCCAAAATTCAGGAAGTTGACTTCTCTCCATATCTTTTGATTTTCTCAATATATTGATTTATCTATCTTTGTACATTGAGGGCAATGTACATCTTAAGTGCGGGGGTGAATATTTATTTTGAGAAAGTGCCTAACTTTCTGCATTATTCTCAAATCCCTGTATGGAATTTTCTCATATTACTAATTAGAATGAAATTTTCTATGAATCATGATTTTTATTGATATGTTTTGGATTAAGGCATTGATAAATGTGCGGTGATGATTTAAACTTTAGGAGACTAGAGAATCAAGCATGATGAGTCTATTTTCAAAATTTAAATTTTGTTAGGTTGTCTACCTGAATCTAATTATTCCCTTGAAGTTTGAAATTTACAAGGTTGATATCAAAAAACCCATAATTTTTGTGAGATTTTATGCCTTTTAGAGCATACATTCTTTTGTGCTCACTTTTTGATTATGAGAGTGTCAACATTGATTTGTTATTCTGGAACTTGCTTCAATTATACATGTCAAGACCACATTATTAATTTGATATATAGAGGTGATAAAGGCATTTAAGATCTAACCCACTCACGCCACTAAAAAGCCTACCTTGACAATTAACCCCTAGTGAACCCCTTTGATCCTAACAACCCTTTTTATTGACTCACCCACTAATAATAACCCAAAATCCATCTTGTATTTGTTATCACCATTCCTTGACTCTCTTTTTGTCGAGATTTCATTTTGAGCAGTTTCCTAACTATGTTCTGCATTTCAGTTGTTAAAGTTCTTATTATTGTATTGCTTTGTTCTTAAAAAAATCGAAGTATATTCATTATTAGTTTTATGATTAAGTGAGCTTATACGTTAAATTCCACATCTTGAAGAAAAAGCTCGTATTAGTAGTATTACAAGTTTTCAATTGATGTAATTATTTAGGATTAGTTCATTTTTCAAGTTAGGTAAATTGTCAATGCAATCTCGATTCTAACCTTCTAATTCATCCTTTATCCACTCCTTTAACTCGAGCCCCATTATAACCCTTTTTAAAGAACTTTTGATTTGTGTATCATCTCATTTTACAGTGGTGGAGATTTGATTTCAGGCAAGCCTATGGGATTAACTTTTCATGTTCGACTTTTGAGTGCTTAATTTTGAACCTTAAACACTTTGAGTGATTTGAGTAAATCTTTAGTAAGGATGTCAACTCTTGTCAATTTTGAATTAAAGGTGATTATTTGGGTAAGGGGAAACACCTATGTTTTTATGCTACAAAAACTATGACTTTGATTGTTTGAATCTTTAGGACCCTTCTATTTAAATTATCAATGTATGAATTATCTTTGAAGTATGATGGAACATTATTGATAAATATTATGAATCAAGGAAGTTCATTTTAATTGTGAGTTGAAAATTTTGCTTGAGAACAAGCAAATGCTTAAGTGTGGGGGTATTTAATAAACCGTAATATATACATATTTTAATCCCACATTTAGCATACTTTTGGATGATTTAAGCCTTGAATTGTGGAATTTGGTTCTCTTAATCCTTTAATTTGATGTTTAATACTTAGGAGAGCACCGGAGGATGAAAAGAACAAGAAACGGGCCTAAAACGGAGTAAATAGGCCAATTTAAGAAATCGACATGGCCTGGGCCCAGAACCACACGGCCGTGCCTCACCAACAGACTTGAACACGAGCTGGCCACGACTTACATGGGCGTGTGCCATAGGGCGTGTCCCTGATGTGACCTATTTGAATTTCACTCGAATTAGGGTACTTAGAGGCAAAGAAAGTCATTCCAAAAGCCTATATAAACACCCTAAAGGCCAACCTTTAGGGGGCATCCAGTTAGGCCGAAGAGCCGAGCCAGAGAGGCTAGAACTGTGGAATTTACTCGAATAAAGCCAGTTGATTCATCTCAAGAAGCCGGAATTATACTCAAGATAGAGGATCTTCCCTTCAATTCCTTCAGGGGTTTTAGGGTTTTTCTTATGTTTTGTTTTATATTTTCTTCTGATATCTGAGGGGGATGAAACCTAAGACGAATCTTGTTATTGTTTTCTGAACTATATGATAAATACTTGATTTGTTCTTAATTATGTGTTCTTAATTCTTGTTATGATATTTCAAGATATTGATTCAAGTATTGATGTGCTTATGCAGAGGAGGAATAGACCATGTCTAAGAGTAGATCTAGCATAATTAAGCGGAGTTGATCGCAACCCTAGAGATAGGATGACGAAAATCTTCTGGATTAGGGTCAAACCTAATATGGGAGTCTATAGATGGAGTTAATGCAATTCTAGGGGTTTTAATTAGAAAGAGATTTCAATTAATCAACCTAGGGTTAGACATTAGTAGCCTCGAGAGAGGTATTAATATAACTTAGGGAATCCTACGGATCAAGTCAAGTGAATAAATCGTCTGGTTCAGAGTTAAATAACAAGTGAAGTCTAGGTTGGATTCTTCCTCGGGTATTGTCTCAATCAATTGGTTTTTCGCACAAGTATTTTCCCCTATTCATTCTCTTTATCTTTGCATCTTTAGCATGGTAGTTAGTTAATTTTAAATTAATTAATAATTCCCTTAGTTCTTAGGCTAAATAATAAAAAGAAAGTTAGTATTAGTATTTTTGGTTCCTTTGGGTTCGACAATCCGGTCTTACCACTAAGCTATACTATTATTCGATAGGTGCACTTGCCTCAATCGTTGTCACAGTTAGTTTTTAGGCTCGTTCATTCTTTATATAAATTTTTAAGACTCTGACATAACGATCAGAATCCAATCTTGTAGGTTAAAAGAGAAAAAATTTGTTAGACAATTACCTAAGATGATCTGGTTCTAGACGTCCTTAGCTACGATACAATCCCTGGGAATATGCAAAATATATTTAGAATGAAATCCACAAATAGGACATGAAGGATCAACCGCTAATCCCTTTTTGACCCTTTCCATATTACTGAGGAGACGTTGCTTTAAGACAGTCCAAATAAAGAAACGAACCCTTTGAAGACCTTGACTCTTCTAAACGCTTTTCCATTTCTCATCCTTCAGGTTCTAAACATCTTCCTTCAGAACCTTATTAGCACTCTTAACTAAGAAATTTTCTTACGAAGTGTGGCACCAAGTGATTTTATCAAGCCCTTCAGAAGGGAGTGATGGAGGAATGCCCATAATACGCTGAATCACATCATCCGGTAACTAAACAGGGAACAAATCGAGGTTCCACGACCCATCCTCAATGACCATCTCATTAAGACACCAATCTAAGTCGAAAGTGACATTAGCAGGAATATGTCTAATTAACGGCCCTACGCATGGAACTCAATTATCTCTCCAATAGTGAATTTTACTACCATTCCCTCCCGACCAGAGTAGATTCTCTTGTAGTAATGGCCAAATTTTTTAGAGAGATTTCCAAAGAAAAGAATTTATATCACGAGCGATACAATCAGGTAAAGCTTCATTCATACGGTACTTCGCCCTGATTACACGAACCCATAAAGTCTCTTTGTCATATACGATATTAAAACCTAGTTTCAATATGATTGCGTAATTTTCATAATCCAAGACCACCACACCATTTTGGTTGACAGATAGAATCCTACCCCACAAGAGGCATCTTTTTTATTTTTAGAAGAACCCTAGATAAATTGTTTCACCAAACTTTCAATCTCATCACAAATATTTTTAGGTATCAGCGTGGATTGCATAAAATAGCTAGGAATGGATAGGAGAACAGGCTGCTCTGGAGTAACATGGCCAACAATGAATAATTGTTTGGCATCCCAACTTTGAAGCTTCCTACAAACTTTTTCAACCACAAAATACATAGTGTGCTATTAGTCACCCTTTGATGGAAAATGGGGACTCCAAGATAATGACCAAAATTTTGTACTTTTTGAAAGCCAATCAAAAAGCTAATCAGATCAGTCACCGGCTCTTTCACCCCTTTGGAAAAAAAAAGATATTGGTCTTCCTAGAATTTATTTTGTGCCCAGAAAACTCACAAAATCTTTCCAAAATATCTTTTAGGATCCTGTCGTGCTTCAAATCCATTTTGCTAAAGATGACTAATTCATCAGCAAAGAATAAATCAGAGATAGTTGGCCTGGATTAAAAGAGGCGTATGGAACTCCACTTACCATCAGAAATAGCGAAATGGATCAAGTGACTAAGCCATTCCATGCACAGCACAAAAGGATAAGGAGAGAGCGGGCAACCTTGCCAGATTCCTTTGGCCAGCTTGAACTTAGATAATGGAACTCCATTCCATAAGACCTACATGATAGAATTAGAAATAGATAACATTATAACATTTATGAGATAATTAGGGATACCTGCTGCGTAGAGGGAAGCGTTAATGAAATTTCTTCTCACTCTGTCATAGGCTTTCTTCAAATCTATTTTAATCGTCATCCACTTCCTTTTGTTTTGACTTCGCATAGAATGTATAATCTCTTGTGCAATGATAACATTATCGATGATATTTCTACCTACAATAAAATCAACCTACTCCTGTGCAATAATTTTAGGAAAAGTGATTTTAAAACGATTAGCGATTACCTTCTCACCAGCTTTTAGAGAACAGAGCAGAGACTTATTGGACGAAATTAGGCAAAGCCCTCCAGATTAGCAACTTTAGGAATAAGGACTATCAAAGTATTGTTCAAACCAACGTCAATAGTAGCTCCATTAAGTACCCTTCTAACCCAATCGCAAACCGTCCCCCAACAGTTCCCCACTATTTTTGGAAAAAAAATGAGCATGAAACTCATCACTACTGGATGCTTTAAAAGGTGTTTTATCAAAGAGAACCTCCTTAATTTCTTCATTTGTAACCGACTTCCCTAAGAAATTAAAATCATCATGATCAACTGAGGAAAATTACTTAGAGGTAAGCTTCCCATCGGGCCAGGAATTTCCCCATACAAATTTTGGAAAAACTCATTTGCCTCAGATTCGATGGGTTCTGGATCATAAATCTAATCACCTCCAAAATTACGGATAGTGATAATACGACTATTTTTCCTTTTTCACAGCGTACAGGTATAAAAAAATTAGTATTACAACCTCCCAAATTCAACCAATCGCATCTTGCCTTTTACTTCCAAAAAAGTTCTTCATGATGCAAAACATTTTCCAACTCCTAACAAATCTTCAGTTCCACCTAAGCTAAGCGATTTGAGCCAGAGAGATCCATTTTCCATTCAACATTGGCAAGCTTATTAACCAAAAATCTCTTTCAAGCAGTTATGTGCCCATAAACTGACTTATTCCATTCCTTTAGTCTATGAATTAACTTACCAAAAGTATCAAACATGTCCTCTACAAAGATCCAATTTTCCTCCACAAAACTTTCAAAATCAGGATGATCGACCCACCCAGCTAAAATCCAAAAAGACCTACCTTTAGGTAGAATAAACTCCAAATTAAGGGACAAAAGAAGCGGCCTATGGTTAGACTTAATCTTTGGGAGATGAGTGATCAAGCTGTTTGGAAAATTTTGAACCTAAGCTTCATTACCCAACGCATGATCTAACCTCTCAAAAAGCACACCTCTATGCCAAGTAAAAAGAGGACCTCCAAAACCTAAGTCATGTAACTCGGCCTTGTCCATAAAGTCTCTAAAAAGAGGGTATCTCCTCCTGCTAGAAAGACCACATGTTTCCTCAATAGGAGAAAAGATTGTGTTGAAGTCATCAATAGAAATCCACGAAATATTCCCCAACGGAATCGTAAATCTCAAACATTCTCGCAAGTCCTTGCGCTTCTACCGATTCGGGCTTCCATACATAAAATAAATAAAGATCGGTATTGAAGAAGACATAGGCCAAACCTGAGTCAGAATAAATTGAGAATGACTGCGAACCACCTTAACACGGATAGAATCCTTCCAACCAATCCAAATACCCCCGAATAACCTATCGCTTCCACATGATGAGAATACTAAAAACCCAACTTTTTAATAATATTATCTGCTTTGGATCCACTTACTCTTGGCTCAAGCAAACTAATATCAAGTTTATATTCAAAGTTGTATTCCCAAAAAATATGAGAAAATTTAACACTAGAACAGCCTTGACAATTTCAAGAAAAAATTGTAAAATTCATAAAATAATAACAAAATTTAGGGACCATACCTTACTGTTAATAGACAGTATCCCCATCCACAGTCAAATCTGTAACTTCTAAAGCATCATTTTCTTCTTTACAAGGAGCCTGGGACGAAAAAAATTCTGCCATCACCTCCATAGATTCTGCTAAGGAAATATACGAGTTCTCAGAATATTTAAATCGGCTCCCTCGACCCTACAACACATTAGAGACCTTTCAGCTGCTTCGGCCGCTAATGTCTTTACCACCACTCTTCCTTTTTTTAGAAATAGAAATACCCGCACTCAAACTCTCCCGATGATGGTTAACAAAGATACCCTATTTTTTTATGCGAAATTTCCTTGAAACTCACCGTTGAATGCTTCTCGGGGTCCAAGACTCCATCAGAAATAGATACTAAAGTTCCTTCATATTCTTCAAAGGTGGGGTTATAGTGCGCCTTTAACTCCACCAAAATTTTTAGAACTACTATTCGCTTTAACCCCTATTTCTAAAACGCATTGATCAACACCTTCAATTTCCACGCCCTCATCAGTTGAAATATGTGGTGCGAAACCTGCATGTCCAATAAATAAGTTAGATTTAAAATTGAATTATCATTATTAATGAGCTTTTTATTAAGTTGTCGAAGCCCAACAGCCATCATAAGCTCTTTCCCATTTTTTTCTCAAGTGACCCACTAACAATTCGACCCAAAAAAATATCCTCCACATCACCCAAATTTTTGACCTTAACAGGCCCCATGGAGAACCCAGCAGTCATTTGGCCCTAAGAAATAGCCCCCTAGCACCCGAACCAGCGTCATTAGCAGGTCTTATAGAAGACCCAAGTCTATATTATTCTCTCAGCCTGCACCAAGGATGAAACCCAAATCACCTATAGACCCTTCTTAACCCTAATATTGTTACCACCTAAACCCCCACTATCATTTTGCCTAACATTCCACTGAAATTTCTTTAGCCGTAGTAGTAAACTCAACATTCATCTCCCCCACCACATTTAACGTCATAAACCTATATCCTAACGATTTCTTCCGGGATTTCGCCACATCATTAGCCCACATGATCCGTTGCCTACGTCACGATCTCCTTCAACCAATATTCACGATCCGTACTCCGACCCTCTCTCCTCTACAACTCCTTCGACAGTTTCGCCTGAGTTTGTAACCACCACATCAATAGAACGTTCCGGATTCATATCCACAACCACCAACGAGCATAAATCCTTTACATGCCCATACTTACTGCAAGAGAAACAAACTATCAGAATAGCCTAATATTCCACCTATTGAACAGCACCATCGACCATAACTGAGAACCAGGGGCTTATCGAGGTTGATAAACACAGCCAGTCGAGCGAATCGACCTCTAGTTCAATTATTAGTCTAGAAATCCAACTTAGCTACTTTTCTGACTAGCCTCCCGATATCCTCCACAATTTTCCATCTGGACATAAAGCCCCAGAGCCCCGGCAACCGGATCCAAGCCATCACCATATTGAGATATGACTGCAATGGATTGAAATCCTTAGTTCAAGGTTGAACGGTAAGATACTGCCCATAAATGATCCATGGTCCCTGAGTCAAAACAGGATATAATCATTCTTATTCTGAAATCAAACCAAATAATACATGTTTGCTATGTCCATGAGATGAAAAGATTTTACAAGTTTCCATAGGTTGATTATTTAGTTATGGATAGCATTGTAACTAATACTCCGCCCTAATAGTTTGAGAACAATTGTTAATTCCATCTCATTGAACATGATTTCTTTAACACAGTCTGAGAAAGTGATAGCTGGGATCCCATTGACAATAGTCGTTCGCACATCTCCTTCTAGCAATTCAAGATCACTATCCCTTCCAACGCAAGGAGTATTACAATCCCTCTCGGAGTTAACCGTTCCTCCCCCCAAAAGCTTGTCCTTCCAAGATAGCGTTAAGGTTGGATCTGGATCCACAGCCATAGCAGCAACCTCTCCATCGAGTCTTGAATCTCACTTTTTTGATATTCCGATCCCTATCAGAATGAGAATCACCGTCTTCTCCATTGCCAAAAATTCGTAAATTTTGAAAGCGTTCGACAAGCATATTTTTGAATTGGTCCTAAGCAGATATGTATCTCTATCTTTAGCAAATTTTAATATAATTGGGAGGGTCTATGGAGACAATTTATATTTATTGATTATTGTTATTTGCACCACGATTTAAAGTTTAAAACAGACATGCTTTCATTTAATATAAACCTTAAGTTTATTAATTAATGGTTCACTTTATACTCACATGTAAAATTTGCATATTAATAATATATGCGTGTGTGATGCTGATTTCCTTTTTAAAAAACACACAAAGAATGTATATTTACTTAAAATTTTGCTGAATTTGAAACATTCCAAATTTTGTGCTTTGTCTTCTTTGGTTATAAGTAGAATAAAAACATGTTGAAGTCCAATTGAAAATTTCGCTATTAAGTGTCGTGTAAATGGATAAGTTGGGTTAGTTTAGTTTTGTATACGAATAATTTGTGTTTTAAAATTTTTGAATTGGTTTGACTTCAAATAATTTTAGATTTAGATTAATTTTAGATTTATTAATAGAGTTTATTAAGTTAGGTTATCATGAATTTGGGTCACTTTAAAAGATTTGTTTGAATCATTTCGTATTTATGTTATTTAGAATTTGAGTTATTTTAAATTTAAGGTATTTCTAAATTTAAATTTTTTCGTTAAATGGTCAAATCAAATTAATTGATTTAAGTTTTCGAGTTTAAATTAATATTTTAATAATATAAAACAAAGACTAATTAAATATTGTAGAAGTACAAAGCATAATATCTTTTACATACATATGGACAAAACTACTAGAAAATAATCCTTCTTTTACTTTCAAGCAATTTTACTTAGTTATAATTTTATCCTCCTTTCCTTATTTAAAAGAAAACATAGATATAATTAAATATTAATCCCACAATAAAAATGACAACTTAAGCCCTAAAATTAGTCTTCAAATTCAGCTTAATACTTATTCCAAGCTCTAAAAGTTGAAATTCTAAGTTTGGCTTACAGGACATTTTTGGGAATGTACATGCTTCAATAAAATCATGTCGAAATTCATGTATTATTTCTGGTCAAATTTTGTAATTCATAGAGTTTTACCCCTCATTCACACATCATTAGCATTCAACAATGCTAAGGTATTTCATTCAATTAGTAGATAATATTAAGGTATGATTCAGTGACTATTTATGGTAGGGGCTTTGATTTGAAGGTGAGGTAGAGATTTAATTCTAGTGTAGAAGAAAATAGCGTCACGTTAAAAGGGTCGACGCACATGAAGCCCATGTTCCCTTTTGTCTAAATGAGGAAGCAGTAAGGTTCATCCACCAACCTCTCATCTCCTTACCTATAGTATACAACGTTGTATCCCTTATTCTAAATTGCAAACATGGACTTCCCTAATCTGTAAATATATATATACACAAAGGGAATACTTAACAAACCAGATGATCTTATTCTAATTAAGAAAACAAAGAGAATGTGACCCTTACAACAAATACCCTGAAAGACCATGTATTTATGTATGGAGTTCCAAATGCAACACTAACCGAGTCTAAACCACACATTTAACAAAGGGAAATGAAAGCACAAACTTTTGGAAACCTACTCCTAAAACTGAATATATTGAAGGGTGTGGTGAAGAAATGAAAAAAAAGGGGTGCTGGCCCCATTTTTACAGCTAAGCTCGCTTCTATATGAATCATGGACGGAAAGGACCTTACGGATGGTACCTTGAATTAAACAGGGAGATGAAGCACATGTAGTGTGTAAGACAAAAGGAAGCAATAAATGCTATGTTTCGGTTGATGGTCTGCTACACGACTCTGTATTATCATAAGTTTTGGTGCTTTGCATGCTATTTCAGGGTGCAAGAATTATATTGCTAGTGGTCCAAGCCAGTTGGGTGGATGGTTTGTTGTGTATGGGACGTCCTAACCACGAGCCTCGAAGTTTCGAGGAAATTTGGGTAGCTTTTGCGCCATGGGAAGACGGTTAAAAGTTAAAAGGCAGACATTTTAATGACTGAAAATTATGACCTTGTCAACAAAATTTATAACCACATGGCAACTAGCTGTATCAAAAATCTTCCAATAATAGATTCTTATTTTTGGCCACTAACACATATTTATAGTTTGATGATGTGAAAAATAAAACGTAAATAATAATAATAATGTATTACAAAGAAAAGTGAAAGAAAAAAGAATAAATAATACACAATTTTTTTCGTGGAAACCCTTTAGGGAAAAAATCACGGACGGAAAAAAAGAAAATTCATTAAGTTAAATCCGAATAATTACAAGAGGAGTAGACAATATTTATTTATAGGCTTGTAAAACCATATTCTAATAGAAAAAGATTGAAATATCTTATTCTAATCAATATCAAATAGAGAAATGAAATGTAATAAGGTTTAAAAACCTTATTCTAAAATAAAATAAAAGAAGTGTAGTTCCATATAAATTTTATTTTTATTTTATTTTACCATTGTATTTTATTTTAATAAGGATTCGAGTTAGTCAATTCTAACACATGTAGGTGTTCCTCGGGTGAAGGCTCTCTCACCATCTTTTGTCGGTTGGCCAGATAGGCAATCGGCTGGAGTTATTGTTAAAGGAGGCGAAGCCGCCCCCATCATCGAACCTTATCGATGCAGATGATTCGAGTTGAAGCCTAAAGATCAGTGACAAGATAAAAGGATGAAGACTGTTGTGTCATGCAGTGAGGGGAATGTAAGCTTTTAATTTAAACCCGAAGGTGAAAATGTGAAGTTGAGTTTAAAAGGTGATGGTTGGTTAAAAGGATACTATTAAGGGAAGCTTTCCTAGTAGACTCTTGGACATTCAATCCAAAGTCAGAATTATCATAAAAACTGCAAGTCTGGAACATATTTCAGGTCAAATTTAGATTTTATAGAAACCTCAAACTTTGAAATTTACAGTCAGATTGTAGAGTATATTCACACTTCCATTACATACCATCAACTATACCATAAACAGACAGCCGATTTGAATTTTATCGAATTCGGATTCTTTCAAGTTTAGATTCTTTCGGATTCAAATAAGCAATTCAAATTTGTCTTATAAAATGTATAAATTATATATATTTAATAGAGTCTTTTTATATAAAAATAATTGAATTTGTAATTGTAGATAAAATTTTATTATTTTATGGTATGTATATAAATTTATGAAAATATCTTTTATTGTTTATTATTATATTATATTGACAATTGAATAACTTTTATGTTTTTTATAAACTTAATACCCATATTCTAATATACTTATTCCAAAACTCAGATATATTATACTAACCTCAAACCCAAATAATATACTCCTTATTACCCAAAGTGAAAATAAATTAATTATAGCTCAAATCTCATGTCCAAAATAAAAAAGAAATTAAACCCGATACTCAAATACAATTTGTAAAAATTAAACCCAAATCAAAATCTAATTTAATAAAAATAACTTTTTATTCTGATATTAAAATTTCAATAATATTTTATACATTACTAGTTATAGACATGTAGTGTAATATACTAAATTACACATAACTATTGATATTATATATTTTATTATAATCTATAATATAATAATAGTTATATATATATATATTAACAGTTTTAATCATGGTTATATACTACATTATTATATTATATAATAGTATATCATATTGTTTATAATTAAAACCAACTTAACCAACCAAATCGAGCCAATTCAAGCAAATCAATCGATAAATTCAATTTTGATTTTGGACCAATTCATAATTATATATATTTATACTTTAAAAATAATTTATTACATCATGTAATACCATATCACATATTTTAATAGTAGTACATAATATATTAATTATTATTTATCAGTATATTAGTTGAAATATACTTAAAGTTCCTATACTCTTCATATATTTGAAAGTCCATCCTCCTACTATATTATATAATGTTAAATCATATCATATCATAAATAATATAGTAATAGTTTATATATATGCATTAATGATTAAACATTATAATATTATGCAATACTGTATCTTTTATTATAGTATATAATATAACAATAGCTATATATATATATATATATATATATATTGATAGTTTTAGTAATAGTTATATACTATGGGAGGGATCCACTCACACCAAATAGTTTTACACTCTTTCGTATCAATATGTATTAATAGTTTTAGTAATAGTTATATATTCGAATTTTCTTTAACTCGAATTTTTTCAAGCTCAGATAATTACAAACTCGGATTGGCATAATCTAACTATTTAGAGAAAAAAATTGGTGATTTCAATTTAATATCACCTTTGGAAAAACACTCATTATAAAACACGTTTTTTAATCCGTCTTTAAGAAAAAATGAAAAAAAAAATTAATCTGAATCTTTGTTGTCGATAAAAGAAATTAATTAAGTCTCTTTGTTAATGGTTTTTGTTTTTGATCATATTCACCGATAAAATCAATTGACGAATCAATCAAATGGTGGCACATGGCATCTTCTGGTTTAATCTTACATTTTCCCGAAAAAATCATTAAAAGTCATAAAAATTATTAAAATTTAAAAATATTAAAATTGGTATAAACTTATAAAAAATATAAAAAATCATAAAAACTTATAAATATTATAAAAATTTATGAAAAAAATTATTTTTTATAAAATGAATAAAACATATAAAATATTTAATATTTTATAAAAACGTATAAAAATTCATACAAAATTATAAAAATGTAAAAAATTCTAATAAATTATAAAATTTTATAAAATTTATAAAAAATTTGTGGCAATCCAAGATGCAAAATATTAATAATTGCATGCAAGGGTGAGAAATCAATCAATATGTACTAAGCTACAAAGCTTCCATGCACACAAGCCCTTCTTCTCTACTAACTCTTACAAGCTCAATAACATATTATGAATTATAAACAAAATTCAAGAGTGAAATGCATCAATAAATTTTAAAGAATAAAGTAGAAAGAAATAATAATGGGTGGGAGCTACTCGAATTCCTTGCTATGCTAGTTGTGATAATACAATATTGGTTCATTTTATCCAAGCAGTCTTTGGTGGATAGATCTCATTCCATTACTCTTTTAACTACTGCTAAGGTCTATTACTTAATTTTGGGCCTGGTTTTGTTTTTCGAGGTTGGGTTTACTTGTAACATTCCTAAAACTTATGTTTAAAATATTACATTTTAGTCACTTACATTATCGTGTTGTAACATTTTAATCACTAAGTCGTTAATCGTGTAACGGTAAGTTAACTTGGCACATTAAATCATAATTTCAAACAAAAATTTTTGGTTAATTTATACAATCGGTCCCCATATTTTTTGTTTTGAGCAATTTAATTTTTTATCTTATGTTTTTTTAACTTTCCTTTTTTTTTATTCTCTTCTGCTTCTCCCTCTGTTTTCCTCACTTCTCCATTTCTTTTAACGCAGTTTTTTTATATTTTTGAATAATTTAATTTTTTTTTAAGTGAGGCGAGCTCGTGGACTAGTTTTAACAAATAGGAAACATAGAAAAATCACGTTAAAAGAAATGAAGAAGGGAAGAAAACAGAGGGAGAAGCAGAAGAGAATGGGAAAAAAAGGTAAGTTAAAAGAACATAAAAGAAAAAATTAATTTGCTTAAAATGAAAAAAATATGGGGATCAATTGTAGAATTTAACCTAAAATTTTCGTTTAAAATGATGATTTAACATGTCACGTCTTACTGTTACACCATTAACGACTCAGTGACTAAAATGTTACAACACGATAACATAAGTGACTAAAACGTAACATTTCAAATATAAGTGCCTAAAACGAAATCTGAAACAAACAAAAATAACTATTTTGATAGTTTACCTTTCAGTTAATTGAAACATTATGTTTAATTTATTTTCCTTCAAATAGAATATTCTCTTGAAAGTTAATTCACATAATCATTGGAAAATGATTGTGAAAACTGAATTTCGTGTTTAGATAAAATATAAAAATAAATTGTTGATTGAATCTTAACTTGATTGATATCAATATTGTTGTCGATGTAGGAAGACATGAACTCGAGCATACTGAATCATCTTTATCTTCCTATTTAAGAGTTTGAAAATGGTTATAGATAATTGTTAGCTTCGTATCAAGAAAAAAGAAAGTACAAATAAATTATTAAGACAAAATTATCCTTATATTATTTTTGGCTCAAGTATTAATTTGTTCAAGGTACCCAACATTTTTTTCAATGCTTTTAGAATCAAATAAATCAAATGATTAATTGTCAGATTAACCAATTTAACAAGTTTACTTTCGGTTCAACTAGCCAAAAATTTTTTAAAAAAAAAGTGAAAATAGAAAACAAATTAGAAAAAATAATTTATTTTAATGTCACTATTTTAAACTTTAAAAGTGAAATACTTTGATTTCACTTATATATTTTAGATAAAAATCATCCCAATTTGTGTTATAACTTATACAAATGAGATGGCAGCTTTTACAACGAACGAAATCTTGATATTGGGCTCATAAATAAAAGATAGACCGAAATCCAGTAAACAGCAGGTGTTCAGCCCAATCACACCTTCAACTGCTCTGCACTTGAGCTTAGACTTTACCTTTTATTATTATTATTAAAAACCGGTATGCTTATTCCAAAGTAAATTAATTTTTAATCAAATATTAATTTATCAAAATATTTTGGGTTAATATCAAAATATTTTAAGGTGTTTAAAATATTTTTAAGCGACTTTACTATACAAGTTTCGAGACATGAAAACTTCGAAGCAAAACTCTTTTTCAAGAGCTGTCTATCTTCAGGCACTGAGTAGTATGTCTAGAGACAATTGGCAATTTCTCTTGAGACATGGCCTGCCAACAGTTATATAATGACTATTTTTCAAACATGCAAGGATAATTTTTAAGCTCAAAGTTAATGCTTTCAACGAGTAGATTTCATCCCAACGATCATAAATGTCCACAAACTTGTTCCTTGATATTAATACACTTCAACACTCGAGAGATAGAGATATCTAAGCATCAACATCAATAGAAAAGTATTCAAATATTTATTCTTTCATTTCTGCTGTAAATATTCTCTAAAAGCTTATTGTTAGATGTTTTATCACTCTCATTTCATTTTTTTGAGAGTTTAATTTTGTAAACTCATACCTTGTAGAGGTCTCTTTGTTTACTCTTTTTCGCATCACAAATTGTAAGTTGAAAGGGTTTTAGTTAAGTTATAAAAATTAAAAAAGGTTCCAGTTTAATAAAATATAGAAGGAGAAGTTTCTATCTAAGTCTTGTAAATAATATAGGGATTGTAAAGGTTATTCCCTTTTGTTAAAGGTAACAATTTAAGTATAGTGAGTTGAGAAATTTAAGATCGAGGTGTCATAAAAAAATGCCCAAGAGTATAGAATAAAAAAAATGAATATAATATAATAAAGTGTGACTCGAAATTTATAAAAAACAATTTTGTAAGGTTAATATTTAGTAGATTGGAAATATATTTTTTTATTTTTATAAATTATCTTGAAAAATAATTATGTATCTTTTTTAAATTTTTATTTTTAACATATTATTATATTTTTATAAACTACTTAAAAATTCCAATAATAATAATTTTTTTTTATAAAGTAAGAAGAAGAAGAATTATTTTTTGGGGGAAAAAAGAGGTTCACATGGGATGGCGGCTTTATGGGTTAACTTTTAAGAAATACACGTGTGAAAGAAGTGGTTAAGTTGTCCATTTTTCAAGCAACTGTCCAAAGTCTTCAGTAAAGTAGATTCTAGTCTTTCCACTCCTCACCCCACCTGTAACGGCATATTCTTAGCCGCCTCCTTCAGTTAAGGTACAATTTCAGTTATAATTTTTTTAAAAGTAATCTTTAATATTTATATATGGTTTTTAATTTTAAATTTATATATATAAATAATTTAAAAACATAATGAATCTATATAAAAATATTTTAAAAATCTAAAAGAATTAATATATAATTAAATATATATATATAACATAACTCCCTTTTTTTCCAAAAAAATTCTTTCTACTCTCAAGTTCCTTGTTATTGGGTCAAGTTCTGGTCAGGTTTAAATATTGTATTAATACATTTTATATTTGTTTAAACTTAATTCAATTCGAAATATGAGCTTAAATTTTACCTAAATTAGTCCATATTTCTAAATAACTAATACAAGCTTGTAATGGGCCAATTTAGCCCAGGCCCAAACAAAAACCCAAATACAAAAAAATATAAAAAAACCAAAATAAAAATAATAAATAACAGTCCAAGTCCATTACAATTACAAGCTTAAATCAGAAAACCCTAATGGCCCAAAATCTAAACAATATTCAAAAAAAAAAAAAAAAAAAAAAAAAAAAACCTAGCTAGCACCTCTCCTAGCCTGCCACCACCAACTGCCTGCCACCGTCGTCAACCACTGCCTGCAAGAAACAACAAAGAACAATGGCTAAACAGTAGCAAAAAATAGTGAAATATAGTATGTAAATCGGCTATAAAAGCCACAACAACCAATGCAATTTTTTACGCACGAAGAAAAAATATACACATAGAAATTGAATACAAAATATTGAGCAAAAAGGTGATTTATTTTTGTTTTATTTTCGAAAGCAATATATATATAATATACATATAAAAAGGGACCTTTTACCTACTGATCCACTTTCCGCTACTGTCGAGGACCACCGTCGACGCCCCGAACGCCTCAAAACTCATTTGGGTTCTATAAAGGTCCGATGAAAACGTCAATGAAATATATTTGGCTTAGATTTGGGTTTTAGGTTTTTTTTTAAAAAAAAAGATTGAAAAAAGGCAAAAAATTTCGGCCACCAGGAAAGGCGGAGTCGTCGCCGGCGGTCGTCGCGACGGGCATTCGCCGGACTTAGGTCAGATTCTGGAAAATTGAGAGAAAAAAAAAAAGAGGGTTTCTAATGTTTTTTTCTTTATTTAAAACAATGCAAAAATGAGTTTTGAAACTTTTTTTTCTACTTTTATAGCCCATTAAAACGGCGTCGTTTTGGGCTTATTGCCCAGACGACAAAACGACGTTGTTTTCAGCTGACCCCGCAGGATCCGTGTGTTTTTTAAAGGGGGCCAATTGTGCCTTCAACCCTTCCACTTTTTAATTATTTTTCAATCCAGTCCTTTTTCGTTTTTTTAATTTATACGCTATGATTTTAATTTTGTTTCGATTCAGTCCATTAAGGAACGATGTGTTTTGGGACAGAGAATAATTTCCCAGTTAGTCCATCCTCCTTTACGCGTATTTAATTTTAGTCCTTATTCAGTTTTATTATTTAATTTATTATGTTTTATACATTTAATTCCGTTTAAATTTCAATTCAGTCCTTCATTCAATTAATTTCATCCTTTTACATTTGCTTTATCTATTTATTTATTTGTTTATTATTCTTTTACTTTTTAAACACTTAAATTTAATATTATTTATATTTGTTTTATCGATTTATTTATTTATTATTCTTTTACTTTTAAAACACTTCAATTTAATATTATTTATATTTGTTTTATCGATTTATTCATTTATTTATTATTTTTTTACTTATTAAATACTTAAATTTACTATTATGTATATTTGTTTTATCTATTTATTTATTTATTATCCTTTTACTTTTTAAATATTTAAATTTGATATTACTTATACTTTCTCTTCATTAAGCACCTTTCGTTTTCCTTCTTTTTTTAAGTTACTTTATTTATTTTGTTGTTAATTCCATGAATTAATATTCTTATTATTGCTATATTTACATTATTATTATAGTATTTATCCATTTATTTGATATTTATCATTCTAATATAAATGTTCTACCCAAATGGCCATCTTATATTATTTCGCTATCACTATCATACATTAAGTTTAAGCATTTATCCATGTGTATATTATGCCCGAATAAGTAAAATGCATATCGTTTTAAGTGTTACGTTCATTTTTCGCACAATGCATAAAAAAGAAAAATTTTAAAATTAAGGCAATGTTTCGTATTTAGAGATTCGAAAAGCTGTGCCCTAACTTACGAGGTTCGACTTTCTTTTTGAACTTAGATAGCCGAATATTCCTTTTGAAATTAAAACACATGATATTTGGATAGTAATTAAAATAAAAAGCAAGCTTATTCTCGAAGATTTAAGATGTCGTGTCCTAACTTACGGGATATGACATTTTTGTTATCTCAAGATAAGAGGGCCTTTTACATATGTTTTGATTTATTTAAATGATTTTAATTAAAAATGACATTATGCAAAGTGGGATCATGTTTTTTATTCTCTTCAAATTTTCAATTCTCGACACTAAGACATCAAGTAATCAACTAGGTACCAATTTTGGGCGTCACGAGGGTGCTAATCCTTCCTCGTGCGTAACCGACTCCTGAATCCATTTCCTGAATTTTGTAGACCAAAAATCATTGTTTTAGTAAATTAAACATTTTATTAAAATGATCAAATTACGAGGTGATCCGATCACGCCTCATAAAAATGATTGGTGGTGACTCTATTTTTGTTTTTAAATATAAGTTGATTTCAAAAAAGATTTCGACAGCTTGGCAATTCCACTAAGGATAAAAATAAGAAAGTCAAGTCGCGAGTTTGATTATTTTTTGGTCTTTTTGTCGAAAATTGATAATTTGGTTTAAATTTACGATCTATTTTATTGTATTTTATTCTTCATATTTTGTCCTTGATCTCTCGGGCTATATAGCGATCTAGTATATTTGTTTTATTGTTTCGGAAGTTCCTTTTTGTTAGGGGTGAGCATTCAATCGAATCGAATAGAAAATTTTCGAGTTAATTGAATTTTCGAATCGTATTTTATCATCCTAACTTAATTTGAAATTTTTTCGAATCGAGTCGAGTGAGACAAAATTTGAATCGAATCGAATCGAATATATTTATTCGAGTTAAGTTTTAAAAAAAATGACTTTAGTGTTTTTTATTTTTATGTAATTTTTCAAAAAAAAATTAAAGTTTTTAAACATGATCATACAACAAAAAATTGAAGTAAATAAGTGAATAAACAAAAGCAATACAACATCAATCTAAATTAACCAACAACAATAACAAACCAAACCAAACTAATAACAATAACACATCAGTTCAAAAACCATTATAGAATAGTTTAAGTTTCTTCTTGTGCTTCAAACACCGTTGGCATTGATAATCTTGAAACATCTAGTAAAAGTATTGAATGAGTTAGTTAAATGATTAAAATGTTAGCAAAAATAAATTTAATAAACATTTAACTTTATAAACTAATGCTAAGTATATTACCTTCTTGATCTTCAGGTATTTTTGACAAGTCTAGCAAATTTAAAAACAAAAGTGTTAGTTAAATTATGCTTACTAATATAAATAACACAAAAGCTTATTTTATAAATTAAAATTTATATATTACCATCTTCTATGGTTTGAAGTTCATCAACATAATCTTCAAGATTGATGGCATCATTAGATTTCCGAAGCCAATCTTGTGTGCAAACCAAAGCCTCGACCATGAGAGGAGCTAGAGAACTTCTAAAACTATCGAGAACACGTCCACCTGTACTAAATGCACTTTCTGAGGCAACCGTTGAAATAGGAGTAGCAAGAAACCCTTATCTTAAAAATAGCCCGACTTAAGACATGATTCAACTCTGAAATTGTCCCACCAATATTCTAACAAGATCACGGCAACAATGCGCTTATCTTTCGACATTGAAAAAATTCCTAATAGTCAATAAAAGAACCAAACTCACTAAGGTGATGCACTATGCACAGGGACAAAGTCTTCTAGTATGCCGATGAGAACCATCACAAGATAGCATTGGTTGTGTTTGAGTATACAAGCATGCTCCTGGATTCTGAAAGACAGGAAATATGTCATTCTCAACTTTTAGCATTAAATTTCTCATTTTATTGATAAGCCTTCATTTTCTATGACATGATTTGCTTTTCATAAAAGAAAAAAAAAACCAATTAGAAAGTAATTATTTCAATTATGAGCATAATAATCAGTTTAGCACACTTCAATTTACTTCCACGGCAAGATAAGCAATGGAGATTATGTATGCTACATAGTCATGAAAGTTTCAATAGACATATTAAAAATTCTATCTTATCAAGTTTCTAGTTGATACAGTTTTGCAAATGTAAAGCATTACGAAAAAGGAAACATACCAAAATTTTGGGAGCATCATCTACAACTTCAAAGAGTTGATCGGGTCCAACGCTTGCCAAGCATGCTCCTTTGCGGCTCATATATTTACGGATACTTGCTTTTATAAAGAAAAAAACAAACCAAAGTCTAAGAAAATAAGATATCGAAAGCACGTGAGACATAACACTATAAAATAACTTCAAGCACAAATTGTTAACAACCTCCCTGTTTGACTATACCTATACTTTCCTCCTTGATGTTATAAATGAAGATGGAATGTGTAAAACCATAGACAATATTCAACCAACTCAAGATACAATAGATAACTGGATAAGTGCAATAACAAGAAGGATTCTATAATATACCTAACTGCAGTTGCAGGAAGATCAACCAAACAGATGAATACACTCCACAAGATATTAGCCATGCACTAAAGCAAATAATGAACCACAAAGCCACATGATAAAAGAGGAAAGAAGACGGTGAAGAACATACATACCACACTGGTTAAGTATCAAAAGCTTGTTTGGTACGCATGATTGTCCATTTGACTTGCAAACTGAATCACAAGACTCTCTTTGCCTTTGTTTCATGGGAAAAAGAGAAAACATATTAACTCGACAGATATTACATATTAGAATCTAGAAACAGAACCAACCACATTACAAGTAATGGGTGATTAGGGGAATGAGGGTGCTGGTAATGGGTCCCGATCAGAATTTTTAAGATAAGGGTTTCCTATCTAATGATCGCCTTGACATTACAAGTAATAAATCTATAGACAACAATAAAACTATTTTAGCTTGCATGAATCACACCAAAAGTAAAGCAGGAAGAAGAGAAACTCAAGAACAAGAAATATGGAATTGAAGAGTAGAAAAAGAGATTAGACAACTTAGTGACATACCAGGGAAAGGTGCAGCTGAGAGCCTGAGAGTCAGAACAAAGAAGAGGAAAATTAATTTTGGGTTTGGAGTTGGAGTGGTGGAGGAGACGATGGAATTTTTACCTGCTGCTGCTGCTGGTGTTTGGGGTTGGGGGTTTGATTTGGGGGAAAAATTAGGTTATGGAAAATAAATTTTTGGGCTGATCACTTATGGCCTTGGGAAATGGGATAAAAATAAAATATTTGGGCTTGAGAAATTGGGTTAAAATAATTAAGTAAAAATTTAAAATTTAAAAAAAATAAAAATATATTATATTCGGTTTATTCGAATTATTCGAGTTATTCGAATTCGAAAATTCAACTCGATTCGAACTCGAAATTCGAAACTCAAAATTTGAGTTGATTCGATTAACTCGATTCGAATAATTCGAAATTCAAATTTTTTTTCGATTTTTTCGAATCGAATCGAGTTTTGCTCACCCCTACTTTTTGTTTGTTTTTCGCATATTGCATTGCATAATCGTCCAATTTTGCCCCTCTTAAGTGGGAGTGAAAAAATATTCCTTCGTTAGGTCTTCACCTCCGTATAGGATAGTGGATCGCTTTTGTATAGTGGATCGCTTTTGGGATACATCCGTACCTATATCTTCGTGAGATCTTCATCTCCAAATAGCCATAGGGAAATGTTCCCCTAAACCAAACTTGGTCTGTACGAGCCTATAATGGGTGAGGATCAAGAAATCTGTTGGTTCAGGTACCCTTATTTTAGAACCGAACCGCATATAATGAGCCCTAATAACCTACCTTAGATAGAGCCATACCAAACTTGTAGTGGTCATCCGATTAGGTGTTCTATTTATTATTTCTTGCTTTGAATCCTAGATTTGTATGAAATGTATTAACTTGTTTAGTTTTATTTTGGTTGTGATTGCATTGCATTTTTATATAGAAAAGGGTGTTGATTCACATTCAGTTGCTAAATAAAGAACTTGTCATAGAAAAGGGATTTCTTAATAAAGTGAAAGATAATGCGACCATCTGGATATGGTCCGAGAAGACACAACAAGAGAAGGGTGATAGCCTGATGGAGGGATATATGTTAGAATTATGAGATTTTACTATCATTAGTGTGACTCGGAATAATCTCCAAGAGTTGAAAGAAATATGAGACCAATAGGATGATGAAACCAAGCAGTTATTCCACTAAAATTATGGCGATTTGCCTTATTTACTCGATGTCAACGTGGATAAGCATTTATTCCGAGCTCTGGTCTAATTTTGGAATCCTGCCTATAGTTGCTTTACTTTTGAGAAGGAAAACTTGGTGCCCACCGTAGAAGAATACACAACTCTACTCCATTGCCCGAGGATCCAAGCCGGCGAAGCTTATTCTAGAGCCGCCAACATCTCGACTTTCTTGAATAAGCTAATGAGCATAACAGGAATGAGTGAGCAATAGGTCGCGGCACGGATTAAACAAAAAAGAGATAGCAAATGCATCCCTTGGAAAAGTTTACGGGATTTGATCTTGGCAAATCCGGATACGAAGAAAAGAGTCAACGTCTTCGCCTTGAGTATTTGCGGATTGGTCATCTTTCCGAAAGTGCTAAGGCACATATATGATGCAATCTCAGATCTATTTGACCGGCTGGACAAAAGGGTCACGTTCGTCCCGACAATTTTGGTCAAAATTTTTAGATCTTTGAGTGCATGCCGAAGAATGAGTGAAGGAAGATTTACTGAGTGTGGACAACTCTTACTAACCTGGTTTCACAGCCACTTTTGGAAGGTAGAAAATGTCTCTTATCGAGTATTCTCTGAGAATTACTCTACGTTGAAAGAGTTCGTGGCTACACTAAGGCGAGACGACATTTCAAAGGAGAAATGGATGGAAATTCTCCAGAGTCTCCAAGACGAAAACGTCGAATGGAGGGCCCATTGGATGATTCCTAATGAGATTTTGTATCGATGTGGAGATTTCGACTAGGTCTCACTACTCAAAATATGAGGAGCTATTGGATACGCCCTTCTACTTGTATTGAGATATTATAGATTGAGGCAGTTCATACCGGGAACGCAAGGGTTGGCTTAGCGCGAGTTTGCGTACAAGAGTGATAATTACAAGAAGAAGGTTCGTGAAATATCAAACGCTTGGAACTAAACTCAAAATAAAAAGATTTGCCACAAATCCCATAACGACCCCCCAATAGAAGAGCTCAATGACAATGTCCATATGTCAAGTTAATAAAACATTCAGCCGATAGAAGAGTACTTACAAGTAATCCCGTCTGAGTTGGAAATTATAAAGAAATACTTTGAAAAGAAGAGTTCGGAGCTGGAGAAAAAGATAGAATAGTTGGAAGAGGAAAAGATGAAGCTAGGATTAGACGTCGACATCTAAAAGTTAGAATTCGAGAAAATGAGAAAAGGAAAGAACAAGGCTGAGGAAGACTTAGATAGTCTAAAAATAGATTATAAGAAGTTGTGCCTATCGATAATGACTGCCAAATTGGGTAAAACATCAGAGTAATGGTAGCAAGAGATTAAAGAAGAAAATATTAGATCTAATCAGTGGGAAAAAAATTCTAGGATGTTCGTGTTTGAGAAGATGCTCTAGAAAGGGATTTGTTAGAAAGCCGAAATGAAATGGTTGGGTTAAGAGCCCGGATAGCAGAATTAGAAAGGTCACTGCGTCAATGTCGTAGTCGCAACTCCGCAATTGAGTTGAAAGCAAGCCTAAATAAGATTGAATAGTTGAAGAGAATGATAGAAAAACTCGAGATCACACCGCAAAATTGTGAACTTCGAGTTAAACTTCTTAAAATGAACAATGAACACTGGAAAGAGCAATTCCAATGCTCTCAAGGTTAGATTAGAGATAGAGATCACATCATGGGCGAAGCTGTGACTCAAGTACGGGAAGTAGCCGACCATTTGTAAATCCTTGTGGTTCGAGCCAACGTGCTGAGCTTAAAATACGAATCAGAATCATATCGGGGATGAGAATTAGCTTGGCTTCTTAGGAAAGTCAAGGCTTTGAGTATTAGGGTAAGGCCGTATATGTAAAATGTATCCGTTTTATGTAAAAAGATTCGTTTTCTAGTAAAGTTATTCTAATAGAATTGAATCAGAATTAAAGCCTCTTTTTGCATTCATTTTTCATTCATCAGCATTGTATTTCATCATATGCATTAAGTTTCATAAAAAAACCCTAATTAATCAAAATTATGGCAGTTACCCTGGAAACCAACAAGAATTTACCAACCAAATATCATTACGGTACCTGCAGTAAAATCAGAGCCATTAATCAAAGGTTAGAGAGATTGGAACAAATTCAAAATGACATGCAAGATCAGTTGAAAGCCCAACTGCAAGAACAATTAGCTAAGGTACAGCAAGACATGAGGGATCAAATATAAGAGTCCCAATGAAGCGTGATAACCTAGTTGACCCTATTGCTGGCCAGAGGGACTGAAAATGGAAAAGTGTTGTAAATAACTCTGGGGATGATAATGAAGACCCTATATACCCCTAGGCTTTACCCCAGTAAATGTCCAAACTTAACAAGAAACATATCCACGAAGGGTTCCCGTTACCATAAGACCTCAACAATATCAAGTCGGCACTTCAACACCGGTGAATTACACAACAGGTTCAGGTTCCAACCCTGGGGATAATTCGACCAACCCAGTTGTTCCCGATTTGGACGATATGGCTGAAATGGACAGAGTAAAGGTAGAATTACCAAAATAACTAGAAGATCAGTGCAAGCGGTTGGAAGAGAAATTCAAAGATATGGAGAGTGCCGAGTACCTTTGCGGGGTTGATGCTAAGGAGTTGAGCTTAGTTCCTGATCTAGTGCTCGCACCAAAATTCAAAACTCTAGAATTCGAAAAATATAATGGAATTAGTTGTCCTGAAGCCCATATCACAATGTTCTACTGAAGAATGACGGGATACGTCAATAATGACCAATTGTTAATTCACTACTTTTAAGATAGTTTGATCTGGTCTACCGCCAAGTGTTAGTTCTAGTTAAGCCGTGCCAAAATCAACTCATAGAAAGACATGGCATAGGCTTTCATGAAATAATACAGCTATGTAACCGACATGACACCCGATAGAATTACACTGCAAAACATGGAGAAGAAGCAAAGTGAAAGCTTTAGACAGTACACTTAGAGATGGAAAGAGGTGGCAACGCAAGTCCAACCACCTCTTCTGGAGAAGGATGCAATAATGCTTTTCATAAGCACTATAAAAGCCTCGTTCATTAACCATATGTTCGGAAGTGCTACCAAGAGCTTCTCAGATATAGTAATGTCCGGAGAGATGATTGAAAATGTAGTAAGGAGTGGGAAAATAGATACGAGAAAAATGCTAAAAGATCAGCCCGAAAAAAAAAATGAAGTGAACACCGCGAATGTGTATAAAGGTTATTCAAAACTGGTCACTGTAGGCCAACCAAAGACTATAACAACCAACCATCAAGGCCCCTCAAGGCAAGAATCTAACTCAAGACCAAACACAGAAAACTCTAGTTCACACCCATCCCGATGACATATAGGGAGTTATATCAAAAAATTTTCGATGCGTATGTGGTATCCCTATTTTACTTGAAACCCGTGCGACCTCCGTTCCTAAAATGGTATTATGCGAATGCTCAATGCAAGTACCACACAGGAATAATGGGACTGTAACACCCCTTACCCGTGTTCAACGCCGGAACCGGATACGAGGCATTACTAAACTTAACTTACTTAAACATACAACATTGGGCTATAAAATTTCATTCCAACTTCAACTTCTCACTCATATTCATAACATTCTTATTATGGGCCTATGAAGCCCTAAACATACATACGAAAGGTTTCGAAATTAAACCGAAGACTTTTGCGCACTTAGAAAATTTTTGCCTAAATAGGGCCACACACCCGTGTGGAGGAAGGGACACGCCCGTGGTCTACACTGACTTGCATCACACGGCCTGTCACATGCCCGTGTGTCTGGCTCGTGGTCGACACTGACTTGCATTACACGGCCAGCCACACACCCGTGTCATTCGACCGTGTGGCGAATTAAATTCCATAATTGAAGTGCAGACTTCACACGGCCTGGGCACACGTCTATGTCTGTGGCCGTGCCTTTCACACGGCTGAGACACACGGCCGTGTCTCTGCCCGTGTGATTACTACTGAGCATACTAACTTGTGAAATTAACATGTAAGGGACACATGGCCCAACCACACACCTACAAGGCTGACCGTGTGTCACACACGGCCTAGACACACGCCTTTGTGCCTACTTGTGTGGACTAGAACAAGGCTGTTTACCAAGTTCTTTTTATGACCCTAACTCATACAACATAAATCACATTCAACCATTAACCAAGCAACCCAATCATGCACCATAAACATTCATGAATAACTTCATCTTTTCATATATTAATAATAATGAGCCATCAACTATGGTTATATACAAAAGAGTTCATCTTTAAAATAGCAAACACCATTGGCCAAAACAACATGACATTTCACTAAGTCTAGCCTCTATACATGCCATACTCAAAATGCTAAGTCTAAATATACCATGATGTGCTGATAGTGTGGATGATCTTCCGATTATCTTCGTATCCCGAGCTGGCTCTTTGACACTATAAAACAAGGGAAAAGAAAGGGAGTAAGCTTAGCGCTTAGTAAGTCTACATGTAAACAATAAGCATTATACCATATGCTAATCAACCAATAATATTACATAATGTGTAAAAACAATTCCCATTATCATAATCATGCTTACTCATCTCACCTCTTACCATATTTCGACCATATGACATATATATTGCTCACATTTACTTACATATATATCCTACACTCATCACCACAGAGCCACATGAAATGTTTACTTAGACAAGTTTCTCGATGAATCCTTCGGAAGGATACAAAATACCCGATAGGTTCACACATAGCCTATCATTAAACAATAATAGGGTGGTATCGCACACAGCCTACCAACAATAATAATTACGGTGGTATCGCACATAGCCCACCAAATGATAATATAAACGATGGTATCGCACAAAGCCTATCATGAATAAATACTAAGATGGTATCGCACATAGCCCACCAACAATGATAATTACGGTGGTATCGAACACAGCCCACCAAATGATAATTATGGATATTTGTCCGTACTTACATTTCTATTCCGAGGTTCATACGAGAATTACTCACTATATATCAATTTCAATCAATCTCGCCAATAAGTATTTACATCCATACAATGCATCAATAGGTAACATCATAAGTATCAAGGATGTATCGTTTACACGTAAACTTACCTCAGTGCAAAATGTGTTAATTGACGATTTAGTCCGTAACCTTGCCTTTTCCTCAGTCAAGGCTGTTTCCACGCTCTTCTTGATCTATAAGAATAAAATTCACTCATTCGATCATCACGTAATTCATGACACTTCAAAATTTCTACTTAGGCAAAAATGACCATTTTGCCCTTATATTAATTTTACCCCTATGCTCATAAATCGTTTTTCATCACATTTTCTCATTAAACAAGCCTAGCTAAACATTTATTTCTCTTACAAAAATTCACAAAACCAATCATTTCATGCATTTATTACACAATTACTACCTTTACAAATAAGTCCCATTTTATGTGTTTTCATGGTAACACCTTTCACAAAAGTTATTCCTTAACTCACCAACATTCATTTTCTTTCATAAAAACTCAGCAAACAACATAAACATTTTCATGGAAAATCCCTAAACTTTTAGCCATTTTGCAAAATAGTCCCTTCATTAGCTAGCTTAAGCTTTGGGGGTTCTAAAAGTACAAAAATTATCAAGAAAAACCTCTAAAGTCACTTACTTGCTAATGAATAGCTTGATTGAAAGTTTAAGCTCCAAAAGCCTTTATTTTCTCTTCAATTTTTGGTGGATAAGAAGGTGAATAGTAAAAGATGATATCTTCTTCCTTTATCTTATTTTATTCCTTTTTTATCACCTAATTTCACCAAAATTTTGACCAAAATTAATGCCCTTGTCTCCCTTGTCTCTATGGCCGGCCAACACCCCAATATTGGCCTAATTGCACTTTAAAGACCTCCAATTTAATATTTTATGGCTATTAGACACCTCTACCTTATATAATAGAACTTTCGCACTTTATGCGATTTAGTCCTTTTTCACAATTAAGCATGTAATCACCAAAATTAATGCACCAAAATATTCATACATCCTTATAACCATGCTATAACACAAAATAATATCAAAATAATTTTCTTCAACCTCGGATTAGTGGTCCCAAAACCATTGTTCCGACTAGCCCCAAAATCGGGCTGTTATAGGGACACTCAATTGAGAACTGCACTACATTTAAAAAGTTGATTGAAAGGTTAATCAAGATGGGAATTTTAAGGTTCGATGATCCACTGGAACCTAATGTGGCAGGAAATTCGTTACCTAGTCATTCAAGGTAAATGCAATAATTGAGAGTGGAGGAAAAAAGACCAAAACTAATGTTGTGGAAGTAAGATCCCCTTTAAAATGGGTCTGGCAAGAAATGATAAGCATGTTATTAATCGTTCAATATTGAGAAGAGGAACCCAAAGGGGTGAGGAGCTATTGTGAATTCCACGCTAAAGAAGGTCATAAGATCTAGGAGTGCACTGAATTCAGAGCTTTGGTGTAAAATCTGATGGATAACAAGGAGCTGGAATTTTTTGAAAATGTCAAAGGCATGGAAGAAAGAGACATCTGCGCCTCAAAGGAAGGATCAACGGAGAAGGTCCACAAGGTCAACCACCTAGTGGTGATTATTTCACGGCCAAGAAATAATAAAGTAGGAACACAAGCTGCGCCAAGAGTCATAATTCAGAAACCCGTGGCTTTTCCCTATAAAGATAGCAAAAGGGTTCCATAGAATTATGACTGCAATGTGTTGGTCCTAAGAGAATAGAACTCGATTGGAACTTCAGAAGAAGGCTAGGATATCGATTTCTACATACGCAATGGAAGGCGCTATGATCCTGGAAGTGTAAGAACTGAGCCTACTAAAGGAAAAACCCTAGCAATTAAGCACACGAAAGAAAAGACGAGCAGGCTTGAATTACTAGTTAACAAGCCAGTAACTGAGAACGAGGCTAAGGAATTCTTGAAATTCTTAAAGCATAGCGAGTATAGTGTTGTAGAATAGCTACACAAACAACCAGCTCGCATATCAGTACTAGCCTTGCTCTTAAGCTCATAGACACATCGAAGCGCGTTGATGAAAGTACTGAATGAAACTTATGTCGCTAATGATATCTCTGTGAACAAGCTAGACCGTCTGGTTAACAATATAAGTGCCGACAATTTTATCTTTTTTAATAATGATAAAATACCTCCGGGGGCATGGGATTCATGATGGCCCTACATATCATTACTCGCTGCAAAGGATATACATTGCCAGGGGTGTTAATCGATAATAGATCTGCGTTGAACGTCTTGCCTCTATCCAAACTGAACAGATTACAAGTGGATAACTCTCACATGAAGATGTGTCAAAATATAGTAAGAGCATTCGATGATACAGAAAGGAGGGTGATGGGAAGGATTGAAATACCTCTCTTAATTGGTCCAAACACATATGAGATAGAGTTTTTGGTGATGGATATCAAGCCATCTTATAATTGCTTGTTGGGTAGGCCTTGGATTCACTCGGCTGAGGCAGTGCCGTCGTCACTACACCAAAAATTGAAGTTGGTAACAGAGGGTCGACTGGTGACAATAAACGCTAAAGAGGATATCATTGCATCCATAACTAGCGATGCACCATACATAGGAGCTATTGAAGAGGCAATAGAATGTTCCTTTTGATCACTGGAATTTGTTAATACAACTTTCATTGTCGAAGGAAACAAGATCCTAGTACCAAAAATACCTCCAAGGGAGAGTCAAGGCACCAATGCTGATGGACAGACGAGACCGTTTTGGCTTAAAATACAATCCAGATGCGAGGCAAATGAAGAAGGAGTTGGAAAAGAAACAAAAAAGAAGAAGAGCACGGCTGAGTGGTGGAGAGGTCAAGTGGGAACCGATGACCTTTCCCCATATATCTAAAACGTTTGTGTTAGGGGAAATTATTTATCCTGAACAAAAGACATCAAGAAAAGAAACTGCATAAGAAATATTGGAAAACGTGAGCATCAATGCTATATCCAAAAAAGGAATTGGGGAAAACCTGTCAGGCATTTATCCTTATATCCCTGGAAATATTCTAAACAATTGGATTGCGGAAGAGATCCCTGTAATTTTTAAAACTAATTCAGAGTAATGTTCAAAACACACTTATTGCTCTAAGCCTGGGAGCAATAAGAATCCTTTTGTGAAAAAAGGCATATGTCCATTATTTTTATTTCAATAAAATGCATATTTGTAGCTCATTTTGGTAAATATATTTTTATTTTTTTTCATTTTATTCATACTCATATCACACAAATAATTATTCTTAGATTTATTTGTTTTTTGGGTCTTCCTTCGTTCTCATAACCGGTCTCCAGATATCAATAATATGAGCGACACTGCTACTGACTCAGAATATCCTTTTGAGCAAGATATGTGTCTAGAGGAACCTTAGGACTTTGAAGATGATCGAAATTGTAACATATCTCCTAATTTATTAAGGATGGTAGAACAAGAGGAGAAATAGATTCTACCTCACAAAGAGTTAGTAGAAATTATGGATTTAGGAGACGGACAAAAAAAAAAGAGGTGAAGATCGAAGCTTGCATCACCGCGGAGACAAAGTGAGACCTCATTGAGTTACTCCAAGAATTCAAAGATGTCTTCGTATGGTCATATCAAGACATGCCTGGTTTAATATGATTTCGTGGTACACCGGCTTCCCATAAAAGAAGAATGCAAGCTGGTTCAATAGAAACTTCGAATAATGAGGCTCGACATCTTATTAAAAATAAAAGAAGAGGTCAATAAGCAATTTGATGCTGGTTTTCCACAAGTGGTTAAATACTTGAAGCGGGTAGCCAATATAGTCCCCGTCCCTAAGAAAAATGGGAAAGTACGAATATGTGTAGACTACTGGGATTTAAACAAAGCCAGCCCAAAGGACAATTCCCCGTTGCCTCATATCGACACCTTAGGGGACAACACACATGTTACTCATTGTCCTCCTTTATGGATGGCTTCTCCGGATACAACCAGATTAAAATACATCCTGAAGATATGGAAAAGACTACATTCGTAACTGTATGAGGAACATTTTGCTATAAAGTGATGCCATTCGGACTGAAAAATACAGGAGTGACGTATCAAAGAGCCACGGTAACCCTGTTTCATGATATGATGCACAAAGAAATCGAGGTTTATATCGATAATATGATCGCAAAATCCCAAACAGGAAAAGAGTATATACAAGATTAGAGGAAATTGTTCTTAAGGTTAAGGAAATCCCAACTAAAGCTTAATCCAGCAAAATGTACTTTCAGAGCTAGGTCGGGGAAATTACTGGGATTCGTAGTCAGAGGAAAGGGGATCAAATTGACCTGGAAAAAGTCAAGGCTATAAAGGAGTTGCCTCCGCCACACACTCAAAATAAGGTCTGAGGTTTCTTAGGAAGACTAAATTACATCGCTTGGTTTATTTCATAATTGACCGAGAAATGCGACCCCATATTCCATCTCCTTAAGAAACATATTCCAGGTATATAGGATGAGGATTGCCAGAAAACTTTTGACAAGGTCAAACATTACCTATCTAATGCTCTAATACTGATGCCACCTAGTCTAGATAAGCCACTGGTACTGTACTTGGCAGTATTTGGGAATTCCATGGGATGTGTGCTTGGCCAACACGATGAGTCAGGAAGGAAAGATATTCTCTAATTGAGAAGTTGTGCTGCGCCTTGATTTGGAAAACCTGAAGACTGAAACAGTACATGTTGTACCACGCAAATTGGTTGATCTCAAAAATGGACCCTCTAAAGTACATGATGGAGTCGACTGCTTTGAATAGAAGAAAGGCCAGATGGCAAAATCTGCTTTCCAAATTTGATATAATCTATGTGAACTAGAAAGCAGTAAAAGGGAGTACAATAACAGATTTTATAGTCAGTAGAGCTCTAAAAGGTTATGAGCCTTTGAACTTTGATTTCCTGAATGAAGATCTGATGTATGTTGCAACCACCGAAGAAGATGCTCAAGATAGACATCCTTGGAAGCTAATTTTGACAGAGCTTTAAACGCTGTGAGTAACGAAATCGGGGCAGTCTTGGTATCCCCAAATGAAGATTATTATCCCTTTACTAGTAAATTGGATTTTGATTAAACAAACAATATTGCAGAAAATGAAGCATGCATCATGGGTATCCGTGTAGCCATAGAATGCAAGATCAAAGTACTAGAGGTATAGGTGATTCTGCACTAGTGATCTATCAACTCAAAGGTGAATGAGAGTCGAGAGACCCCAAACTGATAAATTATCGCATGCTGGTTCTTGAGTTAATTGAGGAGTTTAATGACATCACCTTTTGCTACCTCCCGCGAGATGAAAATTAGATTTCTGACGCCCTGGCGACTTTAGCTTCCATGATCAAAGCGAACAATCAAGAGGATGTAAAACCTATCCATGTGAGTATTTATGAGGCTCCGGCTCATTGTTACAACATCGAAGAAGAAAAAAATAATGATCACCCTTAGTACCATGATATACTGCGATATGTGAAAAACCGTGAATACTCCAATCAAGCAACTGAGAATGATAAAAGGACGTTGAAAAGACTGGCTAATGACTATGTCTTAGATGGGGAGATCCTATACAAAAGAAGAAAACATAAGGTGCTACTAAGATGTGTGGATGCTGTTGAGGCTAAGAAAATCTTAGAAGAAGTCTATGAGGGTTTTTGCGGAACACATGCTAATGGTTTTATGATGGCCAAACCAATCATGAGAATCGAGTATTATTAGTCCACTATGGAAGGAGATTGTATCAGTTATGCCAAGAGATGCCACAAATATCAAATTTATGGAGGTAAAATTTATATTCCTCTTTCACCTCTTCATGTTCTGACTTCTCCATGACATTTCTCTATGTGAGGCATGGATGTTATTGGGCCGATCTTGCCAAAAGCTTCCAATAGACATCGGTTCATCTTCGTAGTCATTGATTACTTCACCGAGTAGATAGAGGCCACTTCTTACGTCAATGTCACGAAGTCGAAAGTCAAAAAATTCTTGAAAAAAGAGATCATATGTCGGTTTGCGATGCCAGAAAGGATTATATCTGACAATACATTGAATATGAACAACAGTATGATAGCGGAAGTCTATAATCAATTCAAGATCAAACATCACAACTCATCACCATATCGCCCAAAAATGAATGGTGCAGTAGAGGCAGCCAATAAGAACATTAAGAAGATCGTGGGGAAAATGACTGAGACTCATAAAGATTGGTATGAAAAGTTACCATTTGCTCTCTATGCTTATCGAACGTCTGTCAGGACCTCCACTGGGGCAACGCCTTTCTCACTGGTTTATGGAATAGAGGCGGCTTTGCTCATTGAAGTCGAAATTCCTTCTCTCTGAGTTTTGTCAGAGTTAAAGTTAGATAAAGCAAAATGGATTCAATCCCGATATGATCAGCTAAACTTGATTGAAGAGAAGAGGTTGAAGGCTATGCATCATGGTTAGAGATACCAAAAACGAATGGTACGAGCTTATGACAAAAATATTCGCCCCAGAATTCCATGAGGGGGACCTGGTATTGAAAAAGATCCTTTCCATACAAAAAGACTTCAGAGGAAAGTGGATGCCAAATTGGGAAAGACCTTATGTGGTAAAGAAGACATTTTCTAGAGGAGCACTGATTTTGACCGAGATGGATGGCAAAAACTTGTCTAATCCTATGAATTCAGATTCAGTCAAGAAATACTTCACCTAAAATAAAAAGAATGAGAGGCCAAGGCAAAAACTCGCAAAGGGCAAATTGAGACTAAAGCGATTTTGAGTTGAAAACCTGAAAAATGGCAGCTCTAATTTGGATTGAATATTGAACATGTGATGGTCGGGTCTTCTTGAAAGGAAAAATGTTACATCTTGGAGTATCAACATAGTACTCTGGATCTCCTAAACACATATCAGGCTTAAAAAAGGTCCTCGAGAAGTTAGTGCGAAGAAGCTCATGCTACGATATTTGAGGCACCTAGTTTCATCTTACTCATTTTGTATTTTAGCAATGTTTGCTATTTTGATTAATCTATTCCTTTCGAGCTTTGATCCCAATAAATTTCAATCTTGTCCATTATTACGATTTTCTCATTGAAATAACGATTAATGGACAAATAATATTCAAGTAAAAGGATTTCTGCATATTGCTTTGAAATGTTTTCTAAATAGTATAAGGACTTGAAGCAGAACCACTAGATAGAACTAACCAAATCTAAGAGTTGGAAATGCTTGGAAACGAATAGTTTAAATTGTGATTATTTCTTCGGGTTTCCTGTCAAAGATACCAGCTGAGCAAGAAGGCAGAGTAATGCGTCAGTGATAGAACCTTGATGAACAACGAGCAATGTCAACCTATGCATTAAAAGGGGATCATTTTCAAAAAATGACATTCTAAATTCATGCAAATATCATTCATACACATAGTTAAGAGCATTTGATTTATTTTGATCATAACATCCTAATCGCTTGGCATAAATATAGGCCCATAAAATGGATTCTACAGGTCATGTTCCCAGAGAACGGTGTAACAGATCAATGAAACCACAAATTCTATACCCCTGAAGTTGCAGTGGGATGGATTGAAGTTATCGTGGCAAATCTTATCTCCCTGAAGTTACAGTGGAGAAGATTAAAGCCACAAATCTTATCTTCCTAAAGTTGTACTGGAGCAGATTGAAAATAGAAAATCTTATCTCTCTAAAGTTGCAGTAGAGCAGATTAAAGCCACAAATCTTCTCTCTCTGAAGTTGCAGTGGAGCAGATTGAAGATAGCAAATCTTATCTCTCTGAAGTTGTAGTAGAGCAGATTGAAGTCACAAATCTCATCTCCCTAAAGTTGTAGTGGAGTAGATTGAAGTTACAAATCTCATCTCTCTAAAGTTGCAGTGGAGTAGATTGAAGATACGAGTCTCATCGCCCTGAAGTTGTAGTAGAGCAGATTAAAGTTATAAATCTAATCTCCCTAAAGTTGCAGTGAAGTAGATTGAAGCAACAAATCATATACCTCTGAAGTTGCAGTGGGTTAGAATGAAGCTACTTGAAAAAAAAGAGCACAAAAGAGGTCGAGATTCTGCAAGACCAGGAAAATTTGACCCTTTTTAAAGTTTTTGCTCCATTCCCGTTACACGTCAACGAGCAAAGAGGGACAGCTGTAATAGGCCAATTTAGCCCGGGCCCAAATAGAAAACTAAATATAAAAAAAAACCAAAATAATAAATAATAAATAACAGTCTAAGTCTATTACAATTACAAGCCCAAATCAAAAAACCCTAATGGCCCAAAATCTAAACAGTATTCAGAAAAAAAAAAAAGAAAAGAAGAAAGAAACCTTAGCTAGCGCCGCTCCCAGCCTGCCACCACCAACTGCCTGCCATCGTCGTTAACCATTACCTGCAAGAAACAACAAAGAACAGTGGCTAAACAGCAGCAAAAAAATAGTGAACTATAGTATGTAAATCGACTATAAAAGCCACAACAACCAAATTTATTTTTTTACACACGAAGGAAAAATATACACAGAGAAATTGAATACAAAATATTGAGCAAAAAGGTGATTTATTTTTGTTTTATTTTCGAAAGCAAAAACTATATATAATAAATACATATAAAAAGGGACATTTTACTTGTCAGTCTACCTTTTGCCGCCGTCGAGGACCACTATCGACGCCTAGAACGCCTCAAAACTCATTAGGGTTCTGTAAAGGTTCGATGAAAACGACAATGCCAAAAGTTTTTTATTCCTTTGCGTTTTCTTTTCTCTTTTTCTTTTTTATTTCAAAATACATTTGGCTTAGATTTGGGTTTTAGGTCTTGTTTTTTTTTAAAAAAGGATTGAAAAAAGGCAAAAAAAAAAAAATTTGGCCACCAAAAATTGCGGAGCTGTTGCCAGCGACCGACGGCCATCGTGGTGGACATTCGTCGGACTTAGGTCGGATTCTGGAAAATTGAGAGAAAAAAATAGAGGGTTTCTAAGGTTTTTTTTTTTTAAAAAAAATAGATGCAAAAATGAGTTTTGAAACTTTTTTTTTAACTTTTATAGCCCATTAAAACGGCGTCATTTTGGGCTTATTGTCCAGACGTCAAAACGACGTCATTTTCAGCTGACCCGAACCGACCTAACCCGACCCCGCAGGATCCTTGTGTTTTTTAAAAGGGGCTAACCCTATGATTTTAATTTTGTTTCGATTCGGTCTATTAAGGAACGACGCGTTTTGGGACAGGGAATAATTTCCAGTTAGTCCCTCCTCCTTTACGCATATTTAATTTTAGTCCTTATTCGGTTTTATTATTTAATTTATTATGATTTATACCTTTAATTTTGTTTAAATTTCAATTCAGTCCTTCATTCAATTAATTTCATCCTTTTACATTTGTTTTATCTATTTATTTATTTGTTTATTATTCTTTTATTCTTTAAACACTTAAATTTAATATTATTTATATTTTTTTTATTGATTTATTAATTTATTATTCTTTTACTTTTAAAACACTTAAATTTAATATTATTTATATTTATTTTATCAATTTATTTATTTATTTATTATTCTTTTACTTCTTAACTACTTAAATTTAATATTATGTATATTTGTTTTATCTATTTATTTGTTTATTATTCTTTTACTTTTTAAATATTTAAATTTGATATTACTTATACTTCCTTTTCATTAAGCACCTTTCATTTTCATTTTTATTTATTTTAAGTTGCTTTATTTATTTTGTTGTTAATGCCATGAGTTAATATTCTTATTATTTCAATATTTACATTATTATTATAGTATTTATCCATTTATTTGATATTTATCATTCTAATATAAATGTTCTACCCACATGGCCATCTTATATTATTTCGCTGTCACTATATCATACATTAAGTTTAAGCATTTATCCATGTGTATATTATGCCCGAATAAGTAAAATGCATATCGTTTTAAGTGTTACGTTTGCTTTTCGCACGATGCATAAAAAAAGGAAAATTTTAAAATTAAGGCAATGTTCCGTATTTAGAGATTCAAAAAGTCGTGCCCTAACTTACAGGGTTTGACTTTCTCTTTGAACCTAGATAATCGAACATTCCTTTTGAAATTAAAACACATGAGATTTAAATAGTAATTAAAATAAAGAGCAAGCTTATTCTCGAAGATTTGAGATGTTGTGTCCTAACTTACGAGATATGACATTGTTGTTATCTCGAGATAAGAGGGCCTTTTACATACGTTTTGATTTATTCAAGTGATTTTAATTAAAAATAACATTATGCAAAGTGGGATCATGTTTTTTATTCTCTTCAAATTTTTAATTCTCAACACTAAGATATCAAGTAATCAACTAGGTACCAATTTTGGGCCTCACGAGGGTGCTAATCCTTCCTTGTGCGTAACCGACTGTCAAACCCATTTCCTGAATTTTGTAGACCAAAAAAATATTGTTTTAGTAAATCAAACCTTTTATTAAAATGATCAAATTACGAGGTGATCCGATCACACCTCATAAAAATAATTGGTGGCGACTCCATTTTTGTTTTTTGTTTTTAAATATAAGTCGATTTAAAAAAAGGTTTCGACAAAGCTCATTTTAGATCCATTCATATATATTTTTATCTTTTTTAAAAATATATTTATGTTACTTTAATTTTAAATTTTAATAATTTTATTGTTTACATTATGATATTATATATTAATAAATATTTAATTTTTTACATATTATAAATTAGAATTATATATAAAAATAACATAATATAATATATTATAAAATTAAAAAACCAAGTAAAATATTAAAACACATAGAATTAAACTTTTTGGTACATTCTCATGGTAACATTTCAATGGAATTATAAATGTAATGTTATAATAATTGGTATATTGGAAAAGTATTAAAAAGAAATATGAAAAAGTTACATTGATACTTTAATTTATTATATACTTTACTAAAAATGTGATGGTAAATTTTGAAATTGCTTTTTATTCAAATAAAATGTAAATTTAATCAAATAAATTTACGTAATAATTTCTAGTATTGTATTTATAATATTATTTTTGAAAGAATTTGACATCGAATTCAAACTCTTATACTTACAACATAATATTTTATATTTTAAATAAATTTATTAAATTATAAATATATGCATAAAAGTAGTTGATTAATATTAAATTCAAAATTACAAGTAAAATGAGTGTTTAAAGAAAATCAAAGTGAAGCAATTAATTTATCATTACTAAAAGATAACAAGTAAAGATAATTATTGGTAATTGATGTCAGAAGAAGTGGTCAGTCAGCATTATCTAAAAAGATTATTATTGGTAATTGATGACAGATGAAGTGGTCAGTCAGCATCATATTAGATAATTATGGTTTTTTATGCTGCCTAAATGCTACTGAAGTTAGTAGAAAAAGAAGGGTTACAAAATTGAATTGGTATTAAAATCAAGATGGGACATGTTAATTATTATGGATATGAATGTCCTTAACCTGAAGGACAGTTTATTGATGGCATAAAAATCTTACTAACATCCATCCAAACACATTTATTTTATACTTGGTATAATAATACTGTATGTTTCAAATTAGCAACTTCCAATCATTAGTTAATGTGGAAAATGATTTGCTGCCAAATTACAGACAAAAGAGATGTAATTAAGCTAAGATTTAGTGCAAATTTTCCATCATATATAACAACAGCCACAAAGGGTCCCTTTCATGACAATAACCAATTACATTCCTTGTAATCCTTTAATTTTCCAGAACATTTGATTTAAGACGGGTTTGAATGGATGGCGATGCATTTACCAGCAGTTATTGTAAATTAAATATTATAATAATATTATAATATAAAATAATAATTAAAAAAAGTTAAACACACCATATTTGATTGTTCATCCAAATCCACCATATATATATATATAATTTAATTTTTTTTTTCCTTTGTATTGTCAATTTCAAATAATGGTGATTTGATTTGATGGCACATAATTTTAGAGAAATTAATACGAGTGGTATTATCTATTTATTGAATCAAAGTCAGGTGCAATATCCTTATCATATTGAATGATAGCTCCACTGATACTGCTATACATTCTTGTTAGGTTGTTTCTTCTTCTACCTTCCAAACCATCATCCACCAAATTAAATGCTTCTACTTTTATTTTTTAATTATACATTGTGAGGGGAGGGTATGAGATTAGTTGACTATAAAAATATAGTAAAATATTTAAAAAACACACGTGTCCATTTTATACTTCCAACCTTGGGCAAAACTCCAGAAAATACCAAAAAATAACAAAAATTATCGGAAAGTATAGGGTTGAAAATTAATGACCGGAAAGGGCAATTTCCCCAAAATCGCGTCCCCGTCGGTAGCGTTTTTGGGAGTCTGACCTAAAGCGCGTCCCAGGGGCGCTTTAGGCTTTTTTCCAGGAAATATGGTGGCGACAAGTGGGAAGAAAATGGCTCCAAAATTAGGCAGAAAGTTGATGTGATGTGAAAATTGGTATGGGGTAATTGCAATATTGGTCCCTATTTGAATAGGTACTTTGTAAGTTTGATCCCTAAACCTCAACTATAAATAGGCCTAACCATTTCTCATTTTCTTCATCCCACAATTTGCCATTCTCTACTTAAGGCATTGTTCTCTCTCTCCCTATTTGTAAATTTTCACTTGTATTTTTGGAGTGAAATATATTTGTTAGTAGTGCCGAAGACGTAGGCAAAATTTTTTCATATCTTGTGAGTGTGATCGTAGTTATTTATTGTGCTATTAAATTACGATTGAGGATATTCGGCTAGGAAAGACTTGGTACTTAAGTGATCCTTGTGATCCACCTCTCTTTCTGGGAATTGAACTTAGTGTGATTTTTAGTACAATAATTTTACTCTTTTACACCGTCCACTTGCAATGAGTGAACGTATTAATGCTGTTATTTACTACGATGGTGAAGTGCGTGACACCGAAAATGGTGTTGTTTTCTTATCGGAGAACACAGCGCGATTGAGTTTTAATCGGAACGTCGATTTGGTAGAACTTCGCAAAAGAATTAGGCGTAAAATATTGGAACAACGCTAATGAAAGTTCGATCTATTAAGTATAGATTTTGTGCTTGGTTGATCCGGTGAGATATGACTCATTCGACATCAAAGGTCCTCGGAGCCTTGAGGCAATGGTGGAGACTCATCTTGCCAGTGGTTCACCCTATATCGAGGTATATGTGGAATTTTCATCTCCAAGTGATCTGGCTGCGACCTCAACATCTAGTATCGTTCGAGGGGAATACACGACCCCAAGTCGACACTCTGTAAATGGGAGGCAAAACACAGAAGTGCCCGTGTGCGGTGGTAGTATGGAAAACATAACCCCTGCACGACACTCGGTTGGTGGATGGGACATGCATATTCGTCATTCGACGTCGGATGACAGAAATACGTATTGGGGGAGGTCATCAACTTCTAGTGGATGGCAATCCACATACGATTGGGATCAGATTACGAAAGATGTTTAAGGAGGGATGATGTATTACCGACGACATCCACCAGTGAGGGGCCCTCGTTGTTACCGACGACATGCACCAGTGAGGGGCCTTCGTTTGTTGCAGATTATGGAGGATGGGATGATGAATCCGATGTGGATCCACCTCGGGAGCCAGGGCCTGATGGTGCAGAAGTTGGATTATTTTCTGAACCGGAGCCCGTTCCAATTGTACCTGAAGACGTTGAGGGCGGTTCAGACGAAGAAGAAGAAGATCCGCTATTCAGGGCATACTCACCTCCAGCGCACATGCATAATGTCGATCTAACTGAAGATGATGCATTGGAGTTTCCTGAACTACCACACCGGACGCGTGACCGTACAAATTCTTTGTTGGATTCGGATCAATTAGAAGTTGGTAACCAGTTTTCCAACAAGAATACTTTTCTTGCTGCATTGAAACAATACAAAGATCGAGGAGCGAGGTTAACTACACTATGGTTAAATCAAAGCTCGATAGGTGCGAGGCAAAGTGTGTGCATGCAAGGCGGCACATGTTCATGGAAAATCATGGCGTCGTTGAGGAAAAGGCGAGTGTGGGAGGTGAAAAAGTACAAAGGTCCGCATACATGTCTTACTACCAAGATGCAGTACCACTATGTGTTCAATGATTTGAATAAGACTAATATTATGTAATGTTGCATTATTTAACGTACTTCATTGTGAGTGTAACAGAAGATCATCCAAGGATGGATTCGGACATGTTGGTGATTTAATAATCCCGACGGTGAAGGTCGATCCCGAACTACGATCACGCTTTAATTGGCAATATTCGTAGCCAAATGGGGTACACGCCCTCTTACGAGAAAGGCTTGGATAGCCAAGCGAAGCGTTGGAAAAATTGCGCAGTCGGTGGGGGACGTTTCATATAATGAAGTGTGGCGGTGGTGTCAGTCTTTGGAGAGGTATGTCCCGAGCAAAGACAATGGACCTTGAAAGCGGAACGGCGTACTACAACGATCGTGCGCTCCGTGGATGCGCGATGTTCAAGCGTCGCATTACGGACATTTAAGCAATGCCGAGATGCTTTTACATATTGCAAGCCATTGGTACAAATTGACGGTACCTTCATGTATGGTAGATATACGCATCGGCTATTGCTAGCCGTGGCACAAGAGCAGTGTGGGAGAATCCTTCCGATTGCGTTCGCAATAACACAGGGAATCGGTGATGATTGGGACTTCTTCCTATCCAGTTAAGAGAGGCATGTTTGCCCCCAACCCGACATATGCGTTATATCGGATCGGGGCCCTGGAATACTTGCGGCAATAGAACGTCGAGGAAGCATGTGGCATCGCACACACCATCCGATATTGCACGAGGCATGTCGCATCCAACTACTATGGGCAACATCGATCTAAAAGTGAGAAAGCGGCAAGTGATCGATATGGGTATGAAATATCTAATAATAAAATTTCTTTTGATATATTCAATTTATTCGCAATTGAAGAGTGGTATGTAATATTCGCTATCAACGTATATTAGCGTGGTATGAGATCAATAAAGACCGTTTTCACGAGATCTTTGGCGATTTGCGCTCGAGATAACGCCGAAAGCGCAAGCTACCTTTGCAATATTCCTTTCGAGCAGTGGACACAAGCATATGGCGGTGGCCTACGATATGGGCATATGACCACAAACCTTGCCGAATGCATAAATTACATTACGAAAGGAACCCGTCATCCGCCGATTCTGGCGATTGTGCGAGAGACATATTTTCGGTTAAGCGGCACTATTTTTAGAAGAGAAGCGGCGAGTTATAGAGGGCAAATGGAAGGAGGCCATGTATGGAGCGAGAAGGTCTTGCAACAAATTAATCGTGGGAAGCGCACGCGTGCGAACACCATGCACACAAGTATGTCATGATCGCGACGATTTTATGGTTTCGTGTCACGGAGTTTGTGAGACCCAACCAAGGTATTGTTGGCGGTCATTATCGTGTACACTTGACAAATAGGATATGCGATCGTGGATATTTGATGCACGCCGTTACCCATGTGCTCATGTACTTGCGGCTTGTCAGAATCTCCGTATTGATCCCATGAGCTTGTCAGAATCTCCGTATTGATCCCGCGAATTAGCCGTCGCCTCTCCTCATCCGACAACAGATACGGCATGCCATGGATTCTAAACCATGGCATGTACTCCAAGACGCACGCTAACTCTGGAACTATGATCGGTTCCCGGTTAGGTAAAAAGTCATACCGGTTCTCCCATGTCTCGATATGTTCTGACCAAAATCTTGGCCAATCCGTGTGCTGCTGCCGTAAGTCCACTTTGTGCTCATCATCGAGCATCTCAGGAGGCACTGGAATCGGTTGCGGCATCCAAATTGCCATGAGAACCCGATCATTGGTGCATCTCCACCGTTGAGTAGGTGATTAGCGGGACCTTAACGTGCCAAGCTGTTCGGATTTTGGAGATACTCCTCCGAATTATTGCCCGAATTTCGGGATCCTCGTGATGCGGTGTCCATTGAAACTATATTAACATTACCAACTTATTAGTTATATACATAATATTAGACACTACCTACGAAATACTAAATTATAATAACTTGAAATTCGACACTTACTTGTGATTCCGACCTTTGGTCCAACAGAGCCGTATATCCTCAAGCGAGTTTGGTATTCCAACATGATCGCTTCTCGGATGGTTCCACCTAATTAAATAAACTTTTAGCATGCAATTATACTATAAATATACGACATAATTGTAAAATATAATATTAAATTTACCTCGTTATCGGTGGGAATGAATATGGTGGTCGAGTCGAGGGCGTAAAAATGGAAATCGAAACCATGCCCATGATGCAGTAGTGATAGGCAACCTCCAGATTTTTGTTTACTCGCGGCGTCGTCGCCGTGCACATCTCCCGTATAATATCGATAGCACGCAGCGGACCCCAACTCAATTCACCGGCCGCTCTGAAATCAACAAGTTTGAGGAGCCATCTCGAGTGGACGAGGTTTCTAGAGAGGTCCGGCATCGAGATAGCCTCAATTATCTCAAGTATGTATGCCCGCAAGATACCGTATTCTTTCTTCTTGATCGAACTTCATTCATTGCTGCGGGATTGCGTCTCGTAACCAAGCCAAATCGATCCGAGCTCCTTGAATTTTATCCGGAATGGCACCGAAGCTCGTAGCATACGGCCATCCAATCGAGAGATGTTACGGACCCGGTGACTACCGAACCCGCCCACCGGTAATCCCAAGCAGAATCGCACATCTTCCAAGGTGATGGTACACTCTCGCATGGCAAATGGAAAGTGTGCGTCTCTGGTCTCCACTCTCTATCAACGCTACGATCAAAGCGGCTCCAACTTGAACCCGGGCTATCGTGGCCACGTGCCAAAAACCCGCTTCCGCGCAGTAATTCTCGATCAATGGCGATGGGGACCGGGCATGTTGCGAATATAACATTGCAACACCCGATCTCTGATTGTTTAAAAATTATAAAATTATAAAATTCTAAATTAATTAAAATTGCATAATTAAAAATTTAATAATATTGAAAAATTAACATTCAAACTTACCATTTTCTTTTCTTTGGGGCGGCAATGTGGTCCTCGCCTAGGCGACATAATTCCCGACCATTGTACTCAGATAAATAATTTAAAATTTTCCAAAAATAGGTTTAAAAAAATTATAAAGGCTTTTTATAAATAGTAAAGGACTATTTTGAAATTTAAGCGTAAATTTGAGAGAAATTTGAGAGCAAATTGATAGCAAATTGAGAGAAAAATGAGAAAGGATTGAATTGTGAAAAAATGAAGGGTTGGGGGGTATTTATAGGGTTTTTTTTTTCGATGTTGGGCCCCAGCGGTCAAAAAAATTTGACCGTTTATGCCTAAAGCGCTCCCCGGGACGCGCTTTAGGTCGCACTCCCAAAAATCTTGCTGACGGGGACGCGATTTTGGGGAAATTGCCCTTCCGGTCATTAATTTTCAACCCTATACTTTCCGGTAATTTTTGTTATTTTTTGGTATTTTCTGGTTTTTTGCCCTCCAACCTTGCCACTTTATTACACTCAAATAATTTCTTGAACTTTTAATTGGTAGTTAAATAACCTTAATCTTTGACTTACACACAAAATACTTTTTCTTTAAAGGAAAAGACCCAAATACCCCTAATATTGGTGATGAGGGGGAAATGATCCGATAACCCTATCTCTTTGGTAAGACCAATGACCATAACGAAACACGAGGCCACGACCAACAACATTTGATAAGTCTTTATGGATTGGATCCATTTTTAAATGTTTGGAGGTTGGAATAAAAAGAAAATAAAGGCAGTTCACATGGACGGTGTTACCCCTCAATTTATTTTTATTTTTCAATCATTGTTTTATTGCCCTTTCTTTGTTAAATTCTTAATATCCTACTAGAATCAGATGCCTCTTTCTGCATTTCTTGAAAACAGTTCCTTCTTCACCAAAGTTTTAATCTACTCCACCCTCTACTTTTCTAACTAAAATAAGATATTGAGATTCAATAGTCACATTTTATTTTTAATTGTGGGTTCAAGATATAAATTTTTTTAAAAATTGAATATTAAGTGTCTTATAAAAATATAATAAAATATTAAAAAAATACATGTCAATTGTTCAAGTTTAATTATAAAATAAATAAAAATATATATTATCAGTGTACTAAATATTAATCCATATATTTATATATATACAAATACTCTTTACATAAAAGGAGGGGCTATGGCCATCCTTGTGACACTTATCTTTTTTGAATTATATGATATTGGCCAAATATCATTTTGGTTTTTGTACTACATTCAAAATTGGGATCGAATTTTTATATTTTAATTTTTGATATCATTCAGTACTTCATTATAATTTGATTAATTAATTAGATAATTTATTCTAATTAAAATATTAATATGAGTTTTTAAGAATTATTAACATCGTTAAATTTTTTTATTAAATTTAAATATGTTATAATGTCCCTTTTTTTATTACATAATTATCAAATAAGGTTTTATTTATTTATTTATTTGAAAACGTTATACTAGTGTATTTAGTAGAATTACATTTGGATTTTTAAACTCAAAAAATAGAGCCGGAATTTAAAAGTAAAAAAATAAAATTAAAATGTATAGAGAATTAAAACTCCAAAATTTTACCCCACCCACAATCCCCTACTCCAATGAAATAGTATGGGCCGGCGAGACATTATTTGTAACTTGAGCATTAGTAGTCCAAAAAGTAATTTTAAAATTTAATTAAAATGATTTACTTTTCATAAATACACAAGGGCGTGTATATTAGAAATATTGAGACGTTTCATGTTAGGCCACGTCAATCTGATGATTTTCATATTAAAAAGAAAAGCTAAAATAAAGTGGTGAAAATGGATTACATTTGCTTTTGTTTTTTGCATCAACCTTTTTCTTCACCTCTGACTGGGACACCACAAATAATGGTTTTTCCATAGATTCGTTAAGAAATGGATGGCAACAATAATTACTTTATTTTGATCTTCGAAATTTTTAATGTAGACAAGTAACATGTTTTAAGGGTGTTCAATTTGTAAGGGAATATCGGTGCATGGTCGGGTTTGATTTTCATGCACTTGTTATATCAAAACCTTATTCACTCAATGCAACGCCGACAAACATAAATCAATGTTTTCTTAAAGCTCTATAATTACTTGATGATCAAGAAAGAAAAGATTCGGTCAATAAATTGACACCATGTTGTTTTTATTTAGTATTCGATTTTCCTTCTGGAAATAAAAATTACCTTCAACTCATATTTTTATATTCATGAATCAACTAATGTGGTGTATTTTTTTTTAGAGTTTATGCATATATATATATAAGTGTTACTATATTGTGAAATTAAACTAATATTAAGTAAGAATCGAAATAGTTTAAGCTAAAACTCATACATGGCAATAATATAAAGTTGGATTAAAAAATACATATGACAATTGTACATAATAAAATTCTACTTCGTATACTTAAAGATTTAGGATTTCAATCTTCGTCAATAATATCAATACCTCATTGGCTCATTCGCAACTATTGTCATATAATATCTATACGATAATAAATTCTTTAATTAAATTTAAAATTATTTTTTGATGAAAATAAAATTAAAAAAATGGAATCATTATTATTTTTTAGAATATTAGGATAATTACGTTATCTAAAATTTTGATATATATTTCTTTTTCTCTAATTGAAGTATTTCTTCCATTGCTTGGGTAGAGTGTGTATGGAAACTTGGTAATAAGGAGGGTTGTTTCGAAGTCTCTTGTTGTTGATTGAAGGGATAATGAGGAGGATCATGGATTGAGGAGTTTATGGCTGGTTGATGAGTTTGATTTCGTGGCTAATTGGATATTGTATGATGCTGAGTTTCCGGATATATAAATATGCTTTGGAAGTTGTTTCCAAAACTGCTTGGATGGCTAATGCTTTCGCGGATACGTCGGGGAAAGTGGGCATTGATCGGGAGAGGATGTTTATGGCTTGGTGGCTGCCTTATTTGCCTTTAATGTGAAAAAAAAAAAAAAAAAAAAAAAAAAAAAAAAAAAAAAAGAAACATAATGAAACTGAAAGTTAAGAGTTCATTGCTTTTCAAGGAATCCTTATTGGTGAAGATGTTGGTCGATTGAACTCTAAGGAGCTTGAGCAATTTGAACAGCATTTAGAGAGTATCTGAAGCTAACATAAGAGGTGTGCCACATTGTCTTTATGTAGGTGTTTTTCGTTGAGATACCTGCAAATTTTGTATCACTGCTTTGTAAATGTACTTTTGCTTTTATTTCAATGGCTTAGCAAATATATATATATATATTGTTTATAGAAAATCTCTTACGTTTAGAAGCATATTCCCTGCGTAGCACCCGTTAGGCAACCTATAGAGAAGCAACAACGAATTAATTAATGAAATTTAAAATTATATAATAATTCCCGATTGAGTTTTAGTTTGATTGAAATGAGCATTGCTGCCAATGCAAGAAGACTTAGGTTGAAGTGCACTAAAGCACATTATCCTCTTATTTATGGGTTGAGGGGCTGAAATTAAATTGTATATTTTTATGATAGTAAAAATGTAATTTCACCATTTTAATAGTCTATATATCTTTATATTTTTAAAGGATTAAATCAAAATTTTATCATTTTTGGGAGGTCAAAGTGCAATTTTACCATTACTAATTTAAAATTTTATAAATTATAAAGGGCCTAAATGGAAAATTTTCCATTTTAAGGGGGTCGGGGCCCCTACTAGCCCCCCTTGAATCCACCAATGCTCATTATGGATTCTTATTATGTAACACCTATAACCCATATCCGGCATCGGACTAGGGTTAAAGGCATTACCGGACCGATCGAAAATATTTTCAGAAGTTCATACATTCATCCATCAATCTCAAACATAATGTCCCTTAATACGGTCAACGAGACCTAAAACATGCTTATAAACCGGGTCGGGACTAAACTGAAACACATACAAACATTCTCGAAAATTTAAAACTTTTCTAAGCTTCAGGGGTTACACGCCCGTGTGGAAAGGCCGTGTGCCTTCCACGGCTACTAGACACCCCCGTGTGTCCTCCCCGTGGTTGAAACTGACTTATCTTCCACGGCCACTAAACACGCTCGTGTACCCAGGCCATGGTCGATCCTGTCAAAAATCACACGGTTACTAGGCAACAGGCACGTCCGTGTGCCAAGGCCGTGTACTCTTGTGCTAGCTATATACTTAGCCCACGGTCACTAGGCACGCCCGTGTGCCACGACCGTGTGATATTATAGGCCATTTTCAAGGCCAAAATGCCACCCACTAAGGTCATACCTACAAGCAAGATTTACCAACACATTACATGCATACTAGACAACCAAAACAATCATTCAATCTAAACATTCAATATCCATTTCAACCATGCCAACTTCTAAGACCAAAACATATGTATATCAAGTATAATTCATCCAAATGCTTACCCAAAAACTTGACCAATTCACATGTTTCAACCATACCAAAGTATACTTCATATACCATAGTCATTTAAACATAATACCAACATATAACTAGCCAAATCACATGGTTAAATCTACTTCATGTACAAATACAAAAGACTAGCCTATACATGCCATATCTAGCAAAATATATCTCCAAAATGTACCAAAAACAAGTTGAATAGTGTGATGACGATCCTTGATGGTCCTAAGCCTTCAGTAGCTTTGACGACCTATAAAACAGAGAAATCACACACACGGAGTAAACTTTCCAAAAGCTTAGTAAGTCATAATACAAATAAACTTAACATGTAAAACATTTAACAATATAGAGACATTGGCACAATTCCTATTCATAGTGAATTTCTCACATATATGCATTAAACCATATCCTTGGCCATAATTGCCACATTCATCAATTCAAGAATCACATGTATACACAAATCTCTTACATAACTATTCTTGTATCTCATTCACATTCTCATATTCAATTGTACATTTCCTCCAATCAAAAATCACTTAGGTACTTACCTTTTTATACACATTTAGTGTACATATGAAACGTACCTGAAACGAACATACATTCACGTATTTGTTCTTAGCTCGGAATTGCAATTCGTATCACAGACTTGCCCGTTGAATTGTTAGGAATCTACTCAGAAAGCTCGGAATAGTCGTACAATGCCAACGTCCCAGACGAGGTCTTATGCACTTAGATATCGATGCCATTGTCCCAGACAGAGTCTTACACAAATCAATAAGATGTCGATGTCCCAGACATGGTCTTACACGTAAAGATCAAATCGATGCCAACGTCCCAGACGTGGTCTTACACGTAAAGCTCATATCGATGCCTACGTCCCAGACGAGGTCTTAAACAAAATCTCAAATCAATGCCAACGTCCCAGAAGAGGTCTTACATGATAAAACAGAACAGATACCTATGTCATGATATAGATAATCCTATCTATTCCTAAGTTCGTACGGGACTTCTCGGATATTGTCACTAAGTAATCCTTATCTCGGAATTCATGAACAGATCATATCATAAGTATTCATCGATAAAAATAGTCTTAAGAACATACATAATCCAATACGAATACGTTTATTTGCATAATGACTTACCTCGAATTCAGTTTAGCTGAAACGGAAACGCCTACTCGATTAGTTTCGCCTTCCCGCGATCTAAGTCCGTTTTCTTCGGTTCTTGATCTAAATATATTCAGAATTAACCCTTTTGTTCACTAACTCATTCAATTCAATCCAAAGACACACATTTAGGGCTATTTACAAATTAACCCTCACATTTGCACAATTTATCAATTTAGTCCATTTTTCTCAAAACATCAAATTCACAAAATCATCACACATCCAAGCTTAGCCGAATGCACATATATATCATACAAGCCCATACTTTTCATCAATTTGTAATTTAGTCCCTCAAATTACTATTTTCTCAGTTTAGCCCTAATTAGCTAAATTCATCGAAAATCCAAAAACAAAGTATGTTCATCTAGCTCAAAACTTTCATTTAACATCATAAATCACCATAAAGCTCAACATATCATCAACGGCATATCACACAAACATCATGAATTCACAAAATTAATACATGGGTTTTGTAGCTCTCAAAGCAACGATTGCAAAAACATAGAAATTATAAAAAACGGATCAAAAACTAACCTTGAATTAGACCAAAATTATGGCCAAACCCTTGCTTATGTTTTTCTTTTCTTTCTTTGCTTATTACAGCTAAGAAAGGATGATAATGTGGTCATTTTCATGTTTTTATTTATCATGTAATCTTTTAATACATAAAAGACATTTTTAACCTTTAATCAAATATATTAAAATATATAATTCAAGGTCATTTATGACCTTAGCCGTCCACTAACTATGATAGTGGCTTAATTGCCACATGAGTCCTTACTCTTAAAATAAACATCCTTTCATAAAACATGCAAATTTGCATTTTAATGCAATTCAATCCTTTTTCAAATTAAATACACAGACAGATAAATTAGCTCACGTAAATTCACCACATGCTTAGTCACATATCAACGGCACAGAAAATAATATTAAAATATTATACGGACTCAGATTTGTGGTCCCGAAACCACTATACTGACTAGGATGTAAACCGGACTGTTACAATTCCCCCCTTAGGGATTTTCGTCCCCGAAAATCTTATCGTTAAACAGATTCGGATATTGCTGTCTTATTGAATCTTCAGGCTCCCACATAGCCTCTTCTATTCTGTGTCGATTCCATAGTACTTTCACTAACGGAATTTTCTTGTTTCTTAACTCTTTCATTTCACGAGCTAAGATATGGATGGGTTCTTCTTTATATGTCATGTAAGATCGGATTTCAATTTCAAATGGAGAAATCACATGTGACGGATCGGATCGATATCTACAGAGCATCGAGACATGAAACACATTTTGGATCTTTTCTAATTCAAAGGGCAAACTTAATCTATATGCAACAGGCCCAACTCGTTCAATGATCTCATATGGTCCGATGAATCTTAGACTTAACTTACCTTTACGTCCGAATCGGAGTACTTTCTTCTATAGTGATACTTTCAGAAATACTTTGTCGCCGATCTCAAATTCTATATCTTTTAATTTCAAGTCCGCATAAGACTTCTGTCGATCAGATGCTGCTTTCAAACAATCTCGGATCAGTTTCACTTTCTGTTCTGAATCTTTTATCAAATCAATCCCATGTAGCTTATTTTCACTGAGCTCAGTCCAATACAAAGGTGTACGATATTTACGCCTATATAAAGCTTCATAAGGTGCCATTTTGATGCTTGAATGAAAACTGTTATTGTATGCAAATTCAATCAATGGCAAATACTGTTCCCACGTACCGTTAAACTCAAGTATACAACATCTTAACATATCTTCAAGAATCTGAATGATCCGTTCAGGCTGACCATCTGTTTGCGGATGAAAAGTTGTACTGAAGTGTAATTTTGTGCCCAAAGCTTCTTGCAACTTCTTCCAGAATCGCAATGTGAATCTCGGATCTCTATCTGACACAATGGATAGTGGCACCCCATGCAATCTTACAATCTTAGAAATATAAAGCTCGGCTAATCTCTCAAGTGAGAAATCAGATCTTACCGGAATAAAATGGGCAAATTTCGTCAATCGGTCAACTATGACCCAAATCGCATCTTTCTTTCTCGGAGTCTGAGGCAAACCAGAAAAAAAAATCCATTGTCACTTTATCCCATTTCCATTCAGGAATCAGAATTGGCTGTAGCAAACCAGACGAAACTTGATGTTCAGCTTTCACTTGTTGACAGATTAAACATTTCGAAACAAAGTCAGAAATATCTCGTTTCATACTAGACTACTAATAGCGTTTCATTAGATCATGGTACATCTTTGTACTTCCCAGATGAACAGATAGACGACTGTTATGTGCTTCACTTAAAATCAGCTGAATCAACTCCGGATTTCTCAGAACACAGATACGACCTCGAAAATTCAAGCAATCATGAACAAGCCAAAATTTAGATTCAGAATTCGAATCACACAGAACTCATTTTGCTAATAACTCATTATCAGATTTTTGAGCATCACATATCTGCTGTATAAACTATGGTTTCGCTTTTAACTCAGCTAATACAAAACTTTCATTAGACAAATCTAACTGAACATTCAAAGCACGTAATGCACACAATAATTTTCTACTTAATGCATTAGCAACAACGTTCGCTTTACCCGGATGATAATTCTAACCATCTTCTTTGACGCAGGTTCAAATCTTTTTGAGTCATCAGATATTTCATACTTTTATGATCTGAAAACACATGACATTTCTCACCATACAGATAATGGCGCCAAATCTTAAGTGCTAACACAATCGCAGCTAGCTCAAGGTCTTGAGTCGGATAGTTCTTTTCATGAGGTTTCAATTGTCTCGAGGCATAAGCTACAACTTTGCCTTTCTGTATCAAAACACATCCCAGACCATTTAACGAAGCATCACTGTATAAAACAAATTCTTTACCTGATTCTGGCTGTACTAACACTGGAGCTTCTGTTAATAGAGTTTTCAACTGATCAAAACTTTTCTGACATTTATCCGACCATTCAAATCTAACATCTTTCTGAAGTAATCTAGTCAATGCAGTAGCTATCACTGAAAATCCTTTTACAAATCGACGATAATAATCGGCTAAACCCAGAAAACTTCGGACTTCAGATACATTTCTCGGAGGTTTCTAATTCAGAATAGCAAAAATTTTACTCGGATCCACTCGGATCCCAGAAGCTGACACAATATGCCCCAGAAAACTAACCTTGTGCAACCAGAATTCACATTTACTGAATTTTGCATACAATTTCTTTTCTCTCAGAGTTTGCAACATGATTCTCAAATGTTCAACATGCTCATTTCATCAGGTGAATAAATCAAGATGTCATCTATGAACACCACAACAAATCGATCTAGGTACGGTCTGAAAATTCTGTTCATCAGATCCATAAAAACAGCAGGAGCATTGGTTAGTCCAAATGGCATAACTAAAAACTCATAATACCCGTACCTCGTTCTGAAAGCAGTCTTCAGAATGGCTGAATCTTTAACTCTCAACTGGAAGTATCCCGATCTCAGATCAATCTTAGAAAATACAGTAGCTCCTTTTAACTGATCAAATAAATCATCTGTTTGGGGCAACGGATATTTATTGTTTATAGTCACCTTATTCAGCTGACGATAGTCGATGTACATTCTCATCGTGCCATCTTTCTTTTTCACAAACAGAACAGGAGCACCCCAAGGCGAGAAACTCGGTTTAGCAAACCCTCTATCTGTCAATTCTTGCAACTGTGACTTTAACTCTTTCAACTCTGTTGGTGCCATTCTATACGCAGCTATCGATATAGGTGTTGTACCAGGCAATAGATCAATATTAAACACAACTTCACGAATTGGAGGCAAACCCGATAATTCTTCAGGAAATACGTCAGAAAACTCACAAACAATAGGCACTGATTCAACTTTCTTCTCAGATACTTTCAAATCAATCACATAAGCGAAATATGACTCATAACCCTTTTTCACATAACTTTGAGCTTTCAAAACAGATATCACAGCAGGCAACCCATTCAAATCATCAGACTCAATCCATACAATTTCATTATTCGAACATCTTAAGTCAATAGTTTTTCTGTTACAGTTCACAATAGCATCATGCATAAACAACCAGTCCATACCCAAAATGATATCAAACTCATCAAATGACAAAAGCATCAGATCAGCAGGGAAACAGATATCTCGAAACATTAACGGACAGTTCTTGCATTCTTTGTCAACCAGGACACTTTTACCTAAGGGGTTTGCTGGATACTAAATTCATGCATATATATATGAATGCGTAGAACCAGAGCTTATCAATGCAATCACAGAAGTATCATAAAGAGTAAAAGTACCCGTTATAACATTTGGAGATGAAGCTTCCTCTCGAGCTCGGATAGTGCTCTAGCTTCAGACTTGGCAACATTGTCTCTCGTGGTTCTCTGACTACCACTGACATTTCTTACATTCTTTGAAGGTCTACCTCTCACAGGTGAATTTTCGGATCTCAGATTCTGAGCAGTCTCTGGCTCGATAGACTTAGGGCAATCACGAATAAAATGATCAAGTGATCCACATCTGAAGCAAGCTCTTTCATTAAGTGTACAACTTCCCAGATGCCTTTTTCCACAATTTTTACATTCAGGTCTCTCAGTCCGGACATTACCAACACTGGCCACTGAAGTTGCTAGGGTTTTGGAACTCATTTGCGGTCTAGATTGATTTCTGTTCGAATGTCCCACATTATCTCTGGAAAAACTTTGATATCTCTAAATCTTTTCGGAGCAGATTGAAATGATTTACTCTGAAATGTCTTTTTCATATCTCGAGCTTTAGACTCAGCTTTTCTTTTACCTTTCCCGAGTGCCTCAGCTTTGCACGCTCGATCAACGAGTGTAACGAACTCTTTTATTTCTAAAATCTCGACTAACAAACGAATGTCTTCATTAAGACCATCTTCGAACCTTTTGCACATTATCGCTTCAGATGCTACACATTCCCAAGTTTACTGACTCAGCCTCACGAACTCTCGTTCATATTCCGAAACAGTCATTCGACCCTATTTTAGTTCCAAAAATTCCTTTCGTTTCTGATCGATGAATCTTTCACTGATGTATATCTATCGGAACTCGATCTGAAAGAAGTCCCATGTAACTCGCTCTTTCGGAACAACAATAATCAAAGTTCTCCATCATTGATAAGCTGCATCTCGGAGTAATGACACAACACACTTTATACACTCTTCCAGAGTCAAAGACATCTCATCAAATACCGGATCGTGTTTTCTAACTAGAACTTAGCTTTTTCAGCATCATCATCATTAGTAGCTCGGAACTCTTCAGCCCCATACTTACGGATCTTGTCAACCGGAGGCTTATTCCACTGATTCAGATTTGCAGTCAGAGGTATATCGGATGTTTGAGAGGATTAAGCGGGGGGCGGGGTTGAAAACGATCGGGTTATTCTTTACAAATTGAGTGAACCACTCACTCATCATCTGGAAGAAAGCTTGTTTAGCTTCTCCCTCTTGACCGCTCGTAGCTGGTCTCGAATCAGAGGGCGTTGTCCCTTGCGCGGGAGCAGGCGCATTACTCTCTACATCGTCAGCTACGGCTCTTTCGGGATCCATTGCTATAAAGAAATCACATTTTATACATCAAGATTCATCACACTATCACGATTCAGATATATGGCATGTACAGCTAGACTTTGACAAGCTATGTTAGTACGAGAATCGCCTAAATCGTAGCTCTGATACCAACCAAATGTAACAGCCCTAACCCATATCCGGCATCGGACTAGAATTAAAGGTATTACCAGACCGATCGAAAATATTTTTAGAAGTTCATACATTCATCCATCAATCTCAAACATAATGTCCTTTAATACGATCAACGAGACCTAAAACATGCTTATAAACCGGGTCGGGACTAAACCGAAACACATACAAACATTCTCAAAAATTTAAAACTTTTCTAAGCTTCAAGGGTTACACGCCCGTGTGGGAAGGCCGTGTGCCTCCCACGGCTACTAGACACCCCTGTGTACCCAGGCCGTGGTCGATCCTGTCAAAAATCATACGGTTACTAGGCAGCAGTCACGTCCGTGTGCCAAGGTCATGTACTCTTGTGCTAGTTATATACTTAGCCCACGGTCACTAGGCACGCCCATGTGCCACGACCATGTGACATTATAGGCCATTTTCAAGGCCAAAATGCCACCCACTAGGTGATGACAATCCAAAATGTACCAAAAACAAGTTGAATAGTGTGATGACGATCCTTGATGGTCCCAAGCCTTCAGTAGCTTTGACGACCTATAAAACAGAGAAATCACACACACAGAGTAAACTTTCCAAAAGCTTAGTAAGTCATAATACAAATAAACTTAACATGTAAAATATTTAAGCATATAGAGACATTGGCACAATTCCTATTCATAGTGAATTTCTCACATATATGTATTAAACCATATCCTTGGCCATAATTGCCACATTCATCAATTCAAGAATCACATGTATACACAAATCTTTTACATAACTGTTCTTGTATCTCATTCACATTCTCATACTCAATTGTACATTTCCTCCAATCAAAAATCACTTAGGTACTTACCTTTTTATACACATTTAGTGTACATATGAAACGTACCTGAAACGAACATACATTCACAAATTTGTTCTTAGCTCGGAATTGCAATTCATATCACAGACTTGCCCGTTGAACCATTAGGAATCTACTCAAAAAGCTCGGAATAGCCGTACAATACCAATGTCTCAGACGAGGTCTTATATGCTCTCAAATATCGATGCCACTGTCCCAGACAGGGTCTTACACGAATTAATACGATGCCAATGTCCCAGACATGGTCTTACACGTAAAGATCAAATCGATGCCAACGTCCCAGACGTGGTCTTACACGTAAAGCTCATATAGATGCCTACGTCCAAGACGAGGTCTTACACAAAATCTCAAATCAATGCCAACATCCCAGACGAGGTCTTACATGATAAAACAGAATAGATACCTATGTCATGACATAGCTAATCCTATCAATTCCTAGGTTCGTACCGGACTTCTCGAATATTGTCACTAAGTAATCCTTATCTCAAAATTCATGAACAGATCATATCATAAGTATTCATCGATAAAAATAGTCTTAAGAACATACATAATTCAATACCAATACGTTTATTTGCATAATGACTTACCTCGGATTCGGTTTAGCTAAAACTGAAACGGCTACTCGGTTAGTTTCGCCTTCCCGCGATCTAAGTCCGTTTTATTCGATTCTTGATCTAAATATATTAAGAATTAACCCTTTTATTCACTAACTCATTCAATTCAATCCAAAGACACACATTTAGGGCTATTTACAAATTTACCTTCACATTTGCACAATTTATCAATTTAGTCCATTTTTCTCAAAACATCAAATTCACAAAATCATCACACATCCAAGCTTAGCCGAATGCACATATATATCATACAAGCCCATACTTTCCATCAATTTGCAATTTAGTCCCTCAAATTGCTATTTTCTCTATTTAGCCCTAATTAGCTAAATTCACCAAAAATCCAAGAACAAAGTATGTTCATCTAGCTCAAAACTTTCATTTAACACCATAAATCACCGTAAAGCTCAACATATCATCAATGGCATACCACACAAACATCATCAATTCACAAAATTAATACATGGGTTTTGTAGCTCTCAAAGTAACGATTGCAAAAACGTAGAAATTATCAAAAACGGATCAAAAACTAACTTTGAATTAGACCAAAACTATGGCCGAACCCTTGCTTATGTTTTTCTTTTCTTTCTTTGCTTATTACGGCTAACAAAGGATGATAATGTGACCATTTTCATGTTTTTATTTATCATATAATCATTTAATACATAAAAGATATTTTTAACCTTTAATCAAATATATTAAAACATATAATTCAAGGTCATTTATGACCTTAGCCGTCCACTAACTATGATAGTGGCTTAATTGCCACATGAGTCCTTACTCTTAAAAAGACATAACAAATAAACATCCTTTCATAAAACATGCAAATTTGTATTTTAATGTAATTCAATCCTTTTGTCAAATTAAACACACAGACAGACAAATTAGCTCACAGAAATTCACCACATGCTTAGTCACATATCAACGGCACAGAAAATAATATTAAAATATTATACGGACTCAAATTTGTAGTCCCGAAATCACTATTCCGACTAGGGTGTAAATCGGACTGTTACATATTATATACGTTCTTTTTAACATAATGCTTATAACTACTTATAGCCCCTCTCCAACCCATAAATAGGAGGATAATGCGCTTCAGCGCATTCGAACCCACATTCTCTTACATTGACAATAATGTTTATACCAATTGAGCTAAGACTCAATCGACGAATTTGCTTTATATTTATATAAATGGTTTTATGGTTTTGTAATGTGTCATGAGTCGAAATTCTACTCTTAATTAATTATGTTGTTATTTAATAAACAATAACTTAAAAAATTAGCATTTAACTCAATTGATTTAATTTAATTAATTTATATAAATTATAATATATAAAAAATAAGTTTAATTTTTTTTGAATTAATGAAAATATTTATTATTCATTATATTACAAAGCTAATATTAGAATAATGTTTTATTTTAATTTTATTACTAAAATTTGAATATTAAAAAGTATTACTAAAACTACACTTTTTATTCATGTTAAATTACACTTTCACTAGTTTTGAGCAAACAAAAATAGTATGTATTATTTACTATATTATTAAATTGGAATTAAAATAATATTATTTAAATATTATTATTAAAAACAAAAAGTATTTTCGTATCCATGCTAAATTAATTTCACTAGCTAATGAGGTATTAATTTTATGGCAAGGCTGAAGTCGTCGAAATTTTGAGATCCCACATTCAAGTCTCATTTTGTGTAAATGTGTAGATTCTGTTCAAGATTTATTACAGATTAATTAGTATTAGTTAATTATTTAATTTAGTGATTGTAATAATTGGTAGGGATTAAAAGGATTGTTATAACTTTGAAAACACTTACACTCTTTCTAACTAATAAAAATACCATTATTTTCATTATTATTATTTAAATTACACTTTATATACATGTTAAATGACACATTCACTATGATTTTAATTATTCAATTTTGATTGTAACGCCCTAAAATTTCTAATTTCGTTATTGTGAAAATATGACACAAATATCTGTCAATTTTAGTGATTATGTTTTCTAGGAGTGTTTCGGAGGTCCCAAGTTCAAGTCTTTGCTTGGGCAAATTTTAGTATTTTGAATGAATTAGGCCTTACTCTTGTTCAGTAGGCTTTTATTTGATTGTTGGTAAAAATATATTAGAATGGGCCGCTGGTTTTAGTGGTTAAGCGGAGTGTTAGTGTGTAGGAGGTCTTGTGTTCGATTCCCTGCGCAAGCAAGGGAATTAATTTTTGTTTGAGGTGTGTGGCGTGGTGGAGTTCAAATTAAACTGGAATGCTGAGCACTTGTGTTTTAGTGGGTTAATAGGGAGTGCTTTTAGGAGATAATTGGGGAGAAGTTATCAAAATAAGATTTTCTTATCAGTTTTTTATTTTCATTTTTCCCAACAAATTTTCAGATGTTAGACTTTTGTTTCTCTGCCGTTTCTTCTCCCTTCTTGTTCACTTTTGGTTTTCATTCCCCTTTGGCCGAATCTTGTTTCTTTTCTTTTCCATCTCTTTTCGTTTCTGTATATTTTGCGAGTCATCTCTTTGGGTGCAACTTTTGACTTCATCTGTTTCGGTAAGTGGAATTTTTTTCCCCTTAGTTATTTCATTTCGAGTAGTAAATTAACAAATGATTCGTTTTACTCTCGTTTAGGTGTTGTTTAAAGGTTTTAAGCAGATATTCCAGTGTGTGGAGACGACTGGTTATTGGATTCGTCGTGGTAAGTTTTCGAATCGTCGTTGATTTAGTTTCTCGAGTTTTATGTTAGGGATATTTGGTTTGATTGATGAATCAAGTGATTAATTAAGGGATATATTGGTCAAATATAGGTTTTTGAAGGCTCGGGTTACTTTGCACAGTGAATCGATACCATGTGTGTACCCGAAACGTAGAAAACGGGACTCAATGAAAAGCCAAAATTGCTTGCTGTCGAGAAGTAAGAGAAATAAGAGAAAATGATGCGAAAAATTGCAGAGCAAGGAAATAAGGGTGTTATAAACTTAGAAATCAACTTGAAAAATCATCAAAAATAGTGGAAATTGAGTTAGATCTTGAATAAAATATGAAATTAAATTTTATTGAGTCTAGTTTTTCATGGAAGAAACAGTGTAAGCAATGGAATTGTAAATTATGAGATATAATAAATTTTGTGAGATAAGGATAGAATGATTTCTGGTTCCCCTGTTCTGACTTAGTAAAATCATCAAAAATTGTAAAAAAATTAATTAGGGGCTTAAATTTATATTTTTAAATATTTAATGAGTCTATTTTTAAGAGAAACAAATGGAAACATCATCTAAATTTCGTACTAAGAGATAAATAATTTTTAGTAAGGAAAGGATGAAGCTATCAAACAACAGAATAGGGGTAACTTTAAAGATTTTACTGTACTTACATGATAAACTATAAATTCTGAAAATTTTATGGTAGAAAGGTATTTGAGTTTAGTTTCAAAAGCATCAAGCGGATCTTAATTTGGAATTTTGTAGCTCAAGATATAAATAATTTAGTGATAATGACTCAAGTAGACAACTTTGAATGAATATATAAGTAAATAGTGAAAACATATATGAGTATTGAGCTAGCATGAGTTACTTTAAAAATGGATCACATGGCCAAGGCTAATTTGGGCCGAGTGGGCCACACGGGCGTGTGGGCCCACATGGGTAGATCACATGAGCATGTGGGCCCATTTTTCCCGAAATGTTTTAAGGTTACACGGGTCGCCCAAGTCGACTGTGAACCTACTATAGGGTCGGTAAGTGCTACTTAGACCTTTAAATGTGTGAAATTGACTAAATGATATCTATACTGAGTATGTTAATATCTGAACTGAATATATGTACTAAAATTGCATAATAGCATATCATCAATTGAATGTTGCATTGCATTGGGTTGGGGGTTGTTATTCGGAGGAAGTGTACTGAAAGGCTTTAAGCCTAATTTCTTGCTCTCACTGCAAACTCGCAAATTATCAGACAGCCGCATTCGGTACTACTTGGAGTGTAGGGATGGGTGGGTTGATTATATCCCCACATGGAGTGTAGGGTTGGACGGAGATGGTAAGTAGAGGCTGGTTGGGTAGGATTTTGCTCTTGCATAAGCATTACTACTCGTCATTGTGATGGGCTAAGACCCCCTTGCATTTTGACATTTATCTTTGCGATGGGCTAAGGCCCAAACTGTCACTAATACTGAAAAGGGCTTAGGCCCAAGACTGTTCATCTGTGCACTGTAAATGCTGATTGTTTGTTTGTTTTTACGAGATTACACACTCAGTTTATGTAAACTTACTCTTTTTGTTTAATGTGCACAGGTAATCCCCAGACTTAGACGGATCGGTGCGACGGAGGACTCAGCGGTGACCACAGTAATTTTTGGACTTCATGGTTTTCAATTTACGATTTATGATTTGATTATTATTGATTGTTTGGGTTGTAATTTAAGGACCCTCTGGAACTTTGGTTTTAAATTTGGGTTATTTATTTATTTATTTTACTTTATGGATTAATACTTGTTGGTCATAGGAAATTCGATTTTCAAAAAGTTAAAGTAATTTTTAAACGTATGATCACTTAGACTGTTTTATTAAAGCTTCCGCAACGAGGGATGTTTCAAAACAAATATTTTAAATGAATAAAGACGACTTTCTAAGTTCTAACAAAGGTTTACTAAAGATAATAACATGGAATGTTTTCATTGTAACAACAAGGTTTCAAAAACATTATCGTGTGGCATTGCCAGATACAGCCATAACATCTAGGCCGGGTTTGGGGTGTTACATTGATTTATGCTTTTTATTAAACAATATAAAATTTGCATGAAATTAGATAAATTTTTGAACCAATAAAAATACTCATTATAGTTCATTATATTACTAAATTAACATTAAAATGATATTTGATTATTATTATTAAAATTTGAAATAAAAAAAATATATTTTTTGAAATTCAAAATTATATTTTACTAAAGTTGAAATTACTTTTCGTATCCAAGTCAAATTCCACTTTTATTATGATTAAAATTACGCTTTTAGTGTATTCCGATAATATAAAGCTAACACTTACCACTATAATGAACATACAAGTAGTTTCATTCAATTGGTAATTAAAAAATCAAAAAATAAATAAAAATAAAATTTATTATCATTTTCAAATAATAATTATAGTTTACTTTTGATGTAAGCACGCCCGAGAGCTCAACGAATTCGAGCCAAGATCCCATCAAGCTCCCTAAAGGACCCGTGACTGGTGCTTAAGCCAAGCAACTACGATAGACTGTTTCAGCCTTATTTGCTCAATTTTGGAAAGAAAACAAGCTCGATGTTAATGTAGAAGCTCAGGCCAGTTCCTTAAAGACTTCTTGCACCTTAGTGCAAGCCGAATTCAGCTCATCACCAGCACTCCGAGCTCCATTCAGCTCACTTTAGTTTATTTCAACTCGTTTGAGCTCGATTCAGTTTCTATTCAGCTCATTTCTTTATCATTTTAATAAATTAAGTGTTTGTGTTTATTTTATTCAATTTGATTAGCTCAATCAATACATTAATTGTTTTCACATGTTTGAGCTAGCCGAATTTATTATGTTAGCTAGTCCATAACTAAGTATGTTTAATTTAGCTTAGTATGTTATTTAAGTTGTCTAGATAATGATTAGTTTTGATTCAGCCGAATATGCCTTGGATTTAATATGTTCATTTGGTGTGTAGGTGTAGCCGAATGTGAAGAAGAGCACTTAATGCAAGTACATGCACGACTTGGTTCATAGTATGCTAGGATGCATGTTCAAACTTCCTACTTTAATTTTCCAAGTTGGCCGAACAACTTCCCAAGACACCATCAAGACCGTTCACACTAGTTGTTCACACTTGGTGGCCATTCGGCTAAAGTTGTCCACCTGCAAGAGACTTATCAAGGCCTATGCTCACACTTCGAATGACTACTCAAGGACCCTCTTTATTGGTCACACCTATTCGACTGAGTAACACCTATTGAATGCTTCATTTATGCCCATAGCCGAATCTAGACATGCCATTGAGATACCATACATCCTTGCACATTCAAGCTGATTTTTACTTAATCAAGAAGCTGTCCATTGAAGATCCATTCAGCCGAATTTAGACAACACAATTAATGATTTTATTCTAGATTATTCTAGCCTATTCCATGGCTGAATGCTTAGTCTTGAAGCAATGTTATTTTATCCATCCGGCTACCTTATGTAAAGCTATAAATACTTAGCATATAGACTTTTTGACATTTTATTGAATGAAACTTTGTTTCTGTGAGGTTAACTTCCTCTCTATTTTGGTACGAGTCTCGAGTGACTTAGCTAGCGTGCTAGTGGGGTCAACCTGAACTTGTTTCTGAACTTATCACCAACTATTTGGTATGGCATTCATCTATCCTTCTACCGACCATCTTTCCACCTTAAACAATATAAGAACCGGGGTGACACTCATTATAGTGTTGAATCGCTCTTGACGTTTAAGTTCACTTTTCCATCCCATCCAATTATCTTTCATCTTTTATTTCTTGTTAGTCGATTTCTCCTATCTCTCTCCTAGCCCTTTGAACCTATTTCATCCTATACCTCTAAACTTAGCCAAAATATACCTTTCTCACAACACGAACGAAACTTCTCATCAATGATTGGGCAACTTAAGTGACTCGACTCAGCATCATTGAGCCGGATCATATCAACTTTGACTAGTTATCTTACTCGTGCAAAGTATGAGAGATTTATTATCTTAATCTTACATAATAATTATGAATTTGTAATAGATTGTAATTTTTGAAATTCAAAATATATGAAATTTTTTGTTTTATTTAGGTTTTAATGTGAAAAAACTAAACATAATGAATGTAAAAGTGTGATCAAAAAGGAAAAAGAAATTAAATATGAAGAAACGTGTGTTAATAATGATATTATATTTGGTGGAAAAAAATGGATTCAACTACTCACTCATTGATAGATTAAGGTTTGGGTGTGCAAGATAATATGTAGATCGTTAATATTTTGTGTTCTAAAACGTTCTATTAGTTAATAAAAAGTGTCTAAGCTGTCATTATATGCACATATTAATTCCTTTCTGTCATTTTATTGCTAGTATGTTCCTCTTTCCTTTATTCAACCTGATTTATCATTATCTTTAACAAATTTTCCATTTCCCTTGTCGAAAGACGATCCACAAGCAATAGACTGCAAAATGGATTCAATGATGATTAAGTGCATAATTTTGTGGATTAGTATTTACTTGTCAAACAAACTTCCTAATGTATCTTATTAATGGTTGCAAGAACAAATTTGTATTCATCTTTGTAAGGAACTTCATGAATCGAGGCACAATCAACATATTGCATTCAAGTCTAAATTTGAAATCAGTCAATTGCACTTGGAAGATCAATATAGCTGATCAAGAATCTTCTTTAGTTTGATGGCTTCATATTCCTGTCAAAAAGAGTTTTATTTAGTAAATTATATCATATATATTTATTAAGAAAAAAAGGAAATCTGTGTAATTATTAATTGTACTAAAAATGTACGAACCCCAGACTAATTGAGAATTCGACTTACAATTCTATCGAATAGAACAAAAAAGTTGTAGTGGTCTCATTCACAACTATATCAATCAATTTAAACCTGAAATTTATTAGTAAAGAAATAATTTGTTGATAAGTATGCAGATATTGAATTGTAGTTTTGTATAATGATAAATTTGTAATCATATTAAATTTTAATGTTTTATTTTTTGGATAATAACTTATATTATTATAAGAAGAACGGTATCGAGGAATAGGGAGTTGAATAGGATCACCATAATTGTTACATTTAACACCTTCTTCCACTTGCTCGACCTTTTCCCTATGAATAGGATATGTTAGGTAGTACCAGTCAAATTTTGTATAAACTATTGTTATAGTTGCTCGACATGCAAAATTATGTATTTGTTATATATTTTAAAAAATCTATATAAAAGTTAACAATGACATAAATGTAGAATGAAGTGTGTAATACTTGTTAAAATAAATATTTTGTCTCATAAACATATAATAAAACTAAATACCTCCTAGAACCTTGTTTAATGAAATCAACCAATTTTGCAATGCATACTCTGTTGGTGAATAATATTTCTGCAAGAAATGTGCTCTTGGAGGGTGTTGTGAATTCCTCAATTGCGGAGGTAGAATGGATGAATTGAAATATTGCATGTGGATTATAACTTGTATATTTTGAATGGTGATGGTGATGATTTATCACTAAATGTTTTGTGAATGTTTAATTAAAGGAATAAAATTAAAATACCTCTGTAATAGTGTGGATTTTTCGAGAATGTTCGAATTCTTGTAAACCTTTAAAAGTGTTGGAGCCTGCAGACTAACTTCTGAGTGGGACACGACGCTCTTGAAAAAAGCTTTGAGATCGGTTCCCCATTCCAAAAATCAGATAGTCTTTAACTCCAGCTGAAATGGAGGAGGAAAGGGAACTGCTAACAGGACGAGAAGGCGGGTACCGCTCAGGAAACTGGTGTAGCGCCACCACACTTTCCGGGGCGCGCGTCGGTCCCACCGGTGGAAAACTGACTCACATACGAATAACTCTTCTTAAGGCAGGAGCCTAGCCTATTTTTTCAGAAAGGTACAGACAGTCCGATCTAGCTAGTGTACTGTAGAGGACAATGTGTGATTACCTTTATAAAGATTATAGTCAATTTCAGTAAATGACAATAGTAAAAAATGAATTAATATGGAATAAATATATGATATGAGCTTACTATACCAAGAAATTTTAATACAATTGTGCAAATAACAACAATGACAATGATTTCATTTTTTTCCTCTAGAAGCACATCATCAACTTGATAAGCACATGATTCCCAAAGTGTGATGTGCAAGAGATTAGCACTGCGTCAAGAAGTAATGAAATCTATAATGGATTTTTAGTACAAATAATAAATAACTTAAATGCATTATATACATAAAACATACTTAGCATCTTTAAGTTGTATTGCCCTTTTTAGTACCATCTTCCCACATATTTCTTAATTCACTATTTCTTATAATTTCTCCAATCGACCTATAACATCTGTATAATATACAATGAATATCTAATTATAATGATTATATAAATATATATGATATGATAGGTGGAAATATGCTTATTGATGGATAACTAACCTATGATACATGTGTTATTTTTCAACTGGGAGTCGATAGAATCAAGTAAAAATAAAATAAAATTTGGGAAACGTTATTGAAGTGGTGCAAGCAATAATTGGTTAAATGAATGTGTTAGACTATGTCAATCTATTTCATTTTTCATTTTCTAACCCTAGTCGCTGCCGGTCGAAGAGCTTCACCACTAGTGCCACAACGAACACAAAACCACAACCAAATGGCAGGTCTTTACACCATTTATCCATCCTTTAGTTTAGAGATTTTCCCAAAAAAGTAATTAAAACCTACAAAACCCTAGGTTAACTTTTGAAGCTGAAAACCCTAATCTATCGATGTCCACCGTTAGATCGTCGCAAGCTCGAGATATGTTGTTCTCCTCAACCCCTTCTCTACCTTGGTTGTTCGGATTTTTGAACGAAGCTCCAATACCCAAATAATCACGAAGCCTTAAAAGATGAGTTCTCTCTATGCTTTTTTTTCCTTTTTTTATTATCTTTGTGATTTTTTCTTTTTCTTCTTGCTTTCTATCTTTTTCTTGATTTTTTTTATTTCATTCTTCATTTATCGTAGGTTTAGGTTTAAGGCTTTTTTTTTATTTTCTCTTTTTTTGGTGTGTTTGGGGTGAGGCTATGATTGATTTAAGTTAGGGTTTGGTTTGAGTAAAGAGTGAGGTTGATTGTAATGAGCAAAGGGTGGTTAAGGGTGGTGAAATAGAGGGCCCGGATAAGGTGGTGAAAATGGAGTGAATTGAGGTAGTATGGTTGTAACACCCCTTACCCGTATTTGACACCTGAACCAGGTACTAGGCGTTACCATACTTAACTTGCTCAAACATACAACATCAATCCATAAAATTTCATTTCAATTTAAAACTTTTTCATTCGAGAACTTAATGTCCATATTATAGGTCTACAAGACCTTAACTTGCACACAGAATGCTTCGGGACCAAACCGGAAACTTTTGAACACCTAGAAAATTTTGACACAAAACAGGGCCACACGCCCGTGTGGAACTTCACATGCCCGTGTTCCACACCGTGTTGATTTATTTCTCATTTTGAACCTATAGGGTTTTTCACACGGCCTAACACACGCCCGTGTCCATAGCCTGTGTCCTTCACACTGCCATGACACGCCCGTGTGTGAAAACCTTGATATTCTATTTATGACGTCATCATCTCAATAAGGTCACACGGCCAAGGCTGCGCCCCGTGTCATGAGCGTGTCTCGAATTAAATTTCTAATTTGAGGCGGACTTCACACGGCACGGGCACATGCACGTGTCTTAGGCCGTGGTGTCTCCCACACGGTTGAGACACACGGCCTGAGTGTTCGGCCCGTGGTTACTACTACTAGGCATACTGACTTGCCAACTTAGCATGTAGGGGTACACATGACCTATCAACACGCCCATGGGGCTGACCGTGTGTTACACACGACCTAGACACACGCCCGTGTGTCTACCCGTGTGGACTATTGTAAGGCTATCTACCAAGCCAATTGGCACCCTACAAAACAACCACACTTATACCAGTTCAATTCAACATGCATCATGACTATAAGGCACTTCTAAGAACCCAAAATCAAGACATCCACACAAGCATGTACTTCATGAACTTCATAATTGAATATATAAACTTGTCAAGTACTAGTCAATTTCCAATGACCATTTACAAAATGAATTTAATGATATTAGTAGCCATACATTGGCTAATAAATATGGCATAACACAAAATAACTAAGTTCCTATACATGCCATACACAAAATTTATCAAACTATGCTATACCAAGAGAAGTTGATAGTGCGATTCCGAACTCCGACGTCCCACGATCCCCGAGTTGGCTTGGCGATACTACAAGGAAAAGGAAAATGAGAGGGGTAAACATGAAGCTTAGTAAGTTTGCATGAAATAAATAACAACATAAAGGCTTATATTGTCATCCATCCATTGCGTTGAATAAAAACACAAGGTCTCAAGCACTTTGCCATGATTTACTCATGCTTACTCTTACCAGTTACATGTCACATATCGTAAACATTTCTCGTGAATTACTCACATGTACCTATATCACTTCATCACATAGCTTTAGCACTAATCTCATCTCTATTATAAGCTTAACTATTTATCCCTTTAGATCACTTGGGATACTCGAGGATACACAATCATCATCGTACACATAAATACGATGCCATTGCCATATCCCAGATATGGTCTTACATGGGGTCACATCTCGATGCCGATGCCATATCCCAGATATGGTCTTATACAGTATCTCATATCGATGTCGATGCCATATCCCAGATATGGTCTTATACGATTTTTCATATTTGATGCTTATGCCATATCCCAGATATGGTTTTATACGGGATCTTAATTCGGTACTGAGGCCATGTCCCAGACATGGTCTTATACGGGACCTACCAATCTCATGCCTTGATGATGATATCCTCTCGCCTTTTAAAGTTCAACCGAGACTTCAACATCATAAATTTTCATCATTTTCTCATTTAACATCATTACTCAATTTCATAGAATTAATGTACATCTTCACGAATATCAAACATTTTAAAACTTAATAACATGATGTTGAATTTATTGCACACAAACTTACCTCGATTTCAAAATAGGCCAATTTGCTGATCTAGTTTGAAATCTTGCCATTTTCTTGGTCAAGGTTAATTCCTCGTTCTTCTTGATCTATAATAACAAATTAGTTCATTAATTACCACATTAATCAATACACTTCAATAATCATACTTTGGCAAAATTACCATTTTGCCCTTAGACATTGACAAAATTATGATTTTGCCCCTAGGCTCGTAAATCGATTCTAATAAAATTCCCTCTCTTAACAAGCCTAGCTGAATACATTTTAAGCTTATAGAAACTCCAAATTCCAATTATTTCTCATATTTAACACCTATTTCATAACCTTTGCAAAAAGGTCATTTTAGGTGTTTTCATGGAAACACCTTTCACAAAAGTTGTTTATTTAACAACTAAGATTCATTTTCTTCCATAAAATTTCAGAAATCAACATGAACACTCACATGGAAAAACCTAGACTCTTAACCATTTTGCAAAATAGTCCTCTCATTAGCTAGATCATGCTACAAGGGTCCTAAAAGTACAAAAATTTTCAAGAAAAACCACCAAAATCACTTACTTGCAAGGAGGACAAGTTGCTAAAAATTTTAAGTTTTCAAACCCCTATTTTGCTAGTATTTTTGGTGGAGAATATGGAGAGAAAATATGATATCTTTCGTTTCTTTATTTTATTTTATTTCTAGACAATTTATCACCTAATCCACCAACTTGACCAAATTTGACATCTTTTTGTCCCCTATGGCTGGTCAACCATTACTAGAGGGGTTAATTTCATTTTAAGGATCTCCAATTAATATTCTATATCTATTAGACACCTTTATCTTGTAAAATAGAACTTTCGCACTTTATGCGATTTAGTCCATTTTCACAATTAAACATGCAATCGCTAAAATTAATGCACCAAAATTTTTATGCACCCATATAATCATGCTATAACTCATAAAATAATATTAAAATAATTTTCTTCAATCTTGAATTAGTGGTCCCGAAACCACTATTCCGACTAGTCCCTAAATTGGGCTGTTAAAATGGTAGTGTGGAGGAGATGGTGTGCATGAGTGGAGCTAAAAATCAAAAGAGAGCCAATAGGGGGTTGGTTTAAGGGTTGATGATGGTTGGTTGGTGGCATTTTGGTTTGAGGTGATGGTGAAAGTGAATACAGGTCAGTGGCAATAAGTGTCGGTAAGGGCGAAGATGATTGTCGAATGGGATTGTAGTGGATAAGAGTTAATGGTGACTTGGTGCGGGAGAGGTGGTTAATTCTGTCACGGGGCTAGACTTTCTATCTCACAATCTGTGTGGCCTTAGGCGATTCCCTTGCTCCGAATGTGCCTAAATCAGCCTAACTCCCACAAAGTGAGGATTCTCGCAGAGTTCTTCCAAGGCACAAGAAGCAAACTCAAGCCAACATAAAAACAATGCACGAGAGATGTTTGAGTAAATGCTCTCAATTATATTCCTTCTCTCAAAGAATACAAAACAATGGGTGATTTACAACTAAGGGGAGGCTTTCTATTTATAGTTGAGCTCCTCCAAAATCGACGATATAGTTTGAATTACATCGAAGGATAAGATCAAAGCATATTTGCAATTAAGGGATTTACATAACTCCTAGATTACAAAATGAAATCTTATCAAATTACATATCTTATATGATTACTTTCCCTATTTACTTAGGTAGCCTAATTTCTCATAATTGCCTCATTGGGCTATCAAGGCTTCAAGTAGATAGGCCTCGCCACTTGTTCTTCGAATCGGGCCAACTCTCGTGGGTTAAATGAGCCCCATTTTATATGTAGACCTGTATGAGACATCTTTTGTGTGATGGTCACGGATTTTGAGTTGCGGCTCATGACACTTGTTTGATGTTGATGAATGGTGAAAGTTGGGTAGTAATGTGTTGAGAAAAGAGTTATTCATGGGTCAAGTCAGGCTGAGGCCCGATTACAAAAGTTTTCAAGCCCATGCTCGCTTTCGGGTCGAGGCGCACAAAAAGCCCATTTAATTTTAAAAATTAATAAAATATAAAAAATAAATTTTTAATTGATGTTTTATATATTTTATAATTAAATTTAAATTAAAAAATATTTTATTATTATTTAAATAGAACTTGAGTTAGATTAAATCAAGCTAAGGTGCAAAAAGCTTTGTCCAAACTCAAGTGTATATGAGATTGTTAATAAATATATCAAATCTTTTAGGGTTATACCTCATTTAAATTAAATTAAAAGATTGAGCGATCGAAATAATAAATATTTAATGAATTGGAAGGACATGGATTTTATTACTTATTAGGTGAAAAATCAAAACTTAGAAAAGAAAATATCATGTGAGATATAGAGAAGTAACTAAAATAATGTAATATAAGTGATTAAATTACAAAATTGTTATTTTAAATATTTAGAATAAATTACCCGAAAAGAAAATGGAAACATGAAGATGAAATCCAGTTGGAGTGAAAGGGAGGCCCAGTCTGTCGAATCAGAGACAGCAGCATAAGTCGCAACCACCAATACAGCTGTTTCACACACATATCTATACTTCCCAATCTCTCTCCTCTTATCGTACAAAAAGGATCTTAACCCGACTACTGAATCTTTTTATTTAATCCATCTCTTTCCAACCTTATGGATACCCAAGTGTTGTAAATCCCTATTTTAGAGTTGTTTTAAGTCATTTTATTTTCCAGGAGTTAATACATGTGCACGAACACTTGGAACCTTCCTTAATACCTTTCGGCCTCTTTGATCATATAGTTGTCCAAGTGGGACAGACTAGAATTCATGGTATCACGTGTCCACAATTCGACTTGTTCCTAATTTTTTTTTAAAAAGATGAAATCTAAATAATTTCTTTTTCTCCATTTTCCAATCCTCAATTTCCAAGATCTCCCTCCCACCTTCATCATCAATTTGCAATTTTTCTTTGTTTGCAGGCAGCCTGTTTTCATTGTCAAACATTTAGTTTTTTCTTACAGCAGATTATATAAAATCTCCAGCTTGTGGGACATTTACTATCAGAGGACAAACTTCTCTCTCTCAGAAATTATTGAACAATTAATTATTGTCCCACTGCACAAATTGTTTTTCTTTTTTTGCATTTCCAAAGGTTAATTCAACCCCACAGAAACAAATGAGACCAAATTCCAAAATTCAAACTGTTTATTCTAAGATAATGTTTGATTACCATGTTGTTTTAAGCCAAGATCCTCGGCTAAAGATTTTGATTTTTTTTTTTTTAAATGAGAAAAAAATGTGGTGGAGCTATCTCTGATTTTGTTTAATCTCTTTTTTGTCTTTCATATTCCTATATAAAAGTGTTGTCACGTCAATATTTTATTCTAAATCACTATATTTCGAATTAAGACTAATTTTTAATTAAAAGCTTGTCAAATTATATTCTCTCTCTATATTTTTTAATTCATTTAATTTATATTAAAATTTATCACACTAAAAAATTTGCCTTTAAGAAAATAATATATCATATATAAATGACAGTATTTCCCTTTATTAAAAAAAAAAGAAAAAAGAAGCAAATGGACTTTTTGTGATGATGAGAAACTACATAAATAATAATGGGTATGTGAATGTTGTTTTTTTTACATAATAAATTTGTTGGTTATATCTTTTTTGAATTTAATAAGATAAAAATAATTGTATTTTCTTAATTAGGGGTGATTTGATAATTTTTCCAATTAAATTGATATTTAGTACATTATGAAATCAAATCAATCTAATATTTTATTATTTGTACAGATAATAATGATATTTATTAGAAAATATGAAATCTTCTCTTTTTTTTTAAAAAAAAAGAAACCTACCGTGGGGATGATAGTGTAACAGACAAAGATAATGGGTATAATTTATTTTTTTTACGTTTGATATATTATTGCCTAAATTAAAAACATTGAATAGATCATCATGCAAAATGATAGGGTATATATAGAGTGGGAATGGAGGAGTAAATAGATTTGGGAGGTATAAGCTAGTGTTTATTGGTTGTTGGAGTTGACCATCTTAGATAAGTGTGCGAGTGAGCCATTTTAATTTAAATCAGTGAGAAACTATCGTGAATTGAGGCGTAGTTGAATCCACAAAACAAGGGAAAGGGGAGGGATGAAATTACAAAGAGAATAAAATGATAGCTCAACCGAGCCTGCACAGTGTTTGAAATGAGAAGAGAGTTTGACAGGGACGTAGGGAGGTGATGTGTTGGATAGTGGGGCAATGGGGGGCATTCAGTGTGATTTCATATATAAAATGGCAAACCATCACACCATTTTCTTTCATTCCTCCCTGTACTTTTGGCCTTTGATTTCTCAACAGTTTGCTGCTGACTCTTGTTGCACTGAGCAAACAGGAACCAGAATTACTATTTGAAGGCTTTCCTATTATGGAAAATCATCACCACAATTCAAGATTCAAGCGTGTATGCGTCTTCTGTGGTAGCAGTCCTGGCAAGAATCCTAGCTACCAGCTTGCTGCTATTCAACTTGGCCAACAACTGGTACATATAAATTCTTGGTTCTTCTCTTTTACTTTGATAAAACTTGTTTTGCAGTTTGAGTTTCTGATTTGCTCCGTGATGGTTTGGAATAGAGGAGGAAATTAATGTGGAAAAGCTGAAACGAATAAAAATAGTGTGGTATACCGTATGTAAAGGAGTAATTGCAGGGAATTAAAGACGTAAAGTTCAATAATGGATAAAATAAAACGTGCAGGTTGAAAGGGACATTGACTTGGTTTATGGTGGAGGAAGCATTGGCTTGATGGGGCTCGTCTCTCAAGCTGTCTTTGATGGCGGCCGCCACGTGTTGGGGTAAATTATATTGTTATTCTACAGTTTGAAGTTTCAGTTGCAGGCCAGGGACTGTAATTTTAACCCTTTTGTTTCAATTCCCTGTAGGGTAATTCCCAAGACACTGATGCCAAGAGAGGTAAAAATCAACACTAATTGAACTTGGGTCTCCAGTTGATTATCAAAAACCTTTCTTTATAAAAATTTGGATTGTTTAATTTCAGATAACAGGCGAGACCGTGGGAGAAGTAAGAGCTGTATCAGGAATGCACCAACGTAAAGCTGAAATGGCTCGTCAAGCTGATGCCTTTATTGCCTTACCAGGTTTGTTAGTTTGTTTTTGTAAAATCCCAATTTTGTTTTTAATTACCAAAATTTGATTTTATTTCAACTCCCAGGTGGTTATGGAACCTTGGAAGAACTCCTGGAAGTGATCACTTGGGCTCAGCTAGGAATCCATGACAAACCTGTAAGCTACTTTTTCAAACTACAATTATTCACATGCAAAACACGTGCATCTATCTATACAATTAAAACCCCAAATTGTAAGCAATAAGCATTTTGTTTTGGGTGGAAATCGAAAAACAGGTGGGATTGCTGAACGTGGATGGCTATTACAACTCACTCTTATCATTCATAGATAAGGCTGTTGATGAAGGGTTCATAGCACCAGCCGCCCGTAGCATAATTGTGTCTGCCCAAACTGCCCAAGATCTAATGTGCAAGCTCGAGGTACATTTCATTTCCCCAAATAGTCAAATTATATGAACCGTCCATTTCCTAATTGGGTTGACATGTTTGTTTTTTTTTTTTTTTTTGACCCCAGGAATATGAACCTAAACATTCTGGGGTGGCCTCCAAGTTAAGCTGGGAAATGGAACAACAACTGGGTTTCACTGCAAAATCATACATTGCTCGTTGACCCCACCACCCTTTCTTGTAACAGTAGATTCTTACAATCCCCAACAGATAAAAAAGAAAGAAAAAAATATTATAGATGCTAAGCTCCAAGTTCCAGTTTGGAAGGTGTGAAGTATTTGTTGTTTGTTATTTGGTTTAATTTCAGTAGCATCTGACAAGGACAAAAAACATTGTCAGTGATTTTATTAGACGGTGATTGCTAATTTTGTATATTTTTAAATTTATTGTCATTGTTATTAGGTTTCTTGAAAGGGTGGGTTTTTAACTTGTCCTAAAGTTTCGGTTGCAATGAAACAGGGAAGAAGTAGCAGATGAAACAGACAGCAAACACTAATCCCTCCGCTATCTTCATTATTAATTTAAGCTATACCCATATAATTTTGTTTTGATAATGCAACTTTTCATATCATGCAGATTTTCAAGCACATACCTATTATATTAATACCATTTTGATCCATATATACAATATAAATCACATGCACATAGTTATTGGATTTTAATTGCCCACTTCCTTTGTAAAATAATATCAAATATATTTAAATGTAATCTCACACAACACATAAATTAATTATATTAACAAAATTAAATATTACAAACACTAATTACATAAGCACTAAATATTTCATGGTCTCGGCATTTGGCAATGTGATTAAGACCTTGCTGCCATATTTATTTCTCAGGCGTTTAGACTAAAAACGCCACTAAATTTATACATTAGTGCCGTTAAAAGGAAAACGCCATAATAGGTTCGAGCTATAGCGGCGTAATGTACTAAATTTTTTCAAAACGGCACTGTTCAACTACATGGAAATTTTTTTTTAGTGGCGTTTTGCCTTAAAACGCCGCAAATGTGTTACTTTACTGGCGTTTTTGAGAAAACGCCGCAAAGTTGCAATACACATTTGCATTAAACGTCGACGTTCAGAAGAGAGAATTAAACTTTTAGTGGCGTTTTTCAGAAAATGCTGTAAAATTGCAATAAACATTTGCATAAACGGCGTCGTTTTCCTACACCTGAATAAATTTTTAGTGGCGTTTTTCATAAACGCCGTAAAATTGCGATACCAATTTGCCCTAAACGACAATGTTTGAATAGAGGGAATTAAACTTTTAGTGACGTTTTGGAGGAAAACGCCGCAAAAGTGATACTATAGTGGCGTTTTCCATAAAGGCCGCAAAGTTGCAATACCAAAGAGACTTAAATGGCGTCGTTTCACTATAGAGCATAAATTTTTTAGTGGCATTTTTGCATGAAACGCCGCAAATATGAAATACATTAGTGGCGTTTTTGTCAATAAACGCCGCAAATATTATACATTAGTGGCGTTTTCTATAAACGCCGCAAAATTGTTTGCCTGGATGATATCGTTTCTTTACAGGGAATTAGTTTTTAGTGACGTTTTTCATAAACACCGCAAAATTGCAATACTAATTTGCCCTGGACGACGTCGTTTCACTATAGAGAATTAAGTTTTAGTGGCATTTTCATAAACGCCGCAAAATTGCAATACCAATTTGACTTAAACGACGTCATTTTGTTAGCCCCGAAAATCCTTTAGTTTTTTTCCAAATTAGATTTCCTTGAAATTTTTAAAAACCCTTTATTTATTCCCCCAACCTATTGTTTTTGATAAAAATGTTGTAATAATTAAATATGTTATTTTAGGGTATAAGATTTAAAACTTAGAGTTAATGGTTTATAGTTTAGGGTTTCATGTTTAAGTAGTATTTTTAGGGTATATGGTTTAAAATTTAGGGTTTTTTGTATATGGTTTATGGTTTTATGGTTTAAGATTCAAGGTCAAGGGTTTAGGGTTATGGGTTGGAGTTTATGGTTTAGGATTTAGGATTTATGGTTTAGGGTTTATGGGTTTAAGGATTAGGATTTAGGATTTTGGGATGTTACAAAAAACGACAATAAATCATTTTATTTTAGGGTTTAGGGTTTTGGATATACGATTATTTTCTAAATTACTTTTGTACATTGTAATATATATTATTGAATTAATATCTAAAGCATAATATAGTAAAAAAGAAGAGAGAAATTCATTATTTCCATAAAAATCCACCTCTTGGTAATTTTAAATTATAAAAATTTAAAAATCAAATATATTGTTTGAAACAATACAAACGTCATTTAAAGGAATTTAAGAAATAAATAATAGTTGTATCAAAGGCATTAGATCACAAACGTCGCAAAAGATAAGAATTAACGGCCGCAAAAATTCATTTCACTAAACCAAAACGGTGCCGTTTTTGAGTGGCCTTTTTAGTAGCATTAGCGACGCTATGTTGAAAACGCCGGAAAAGATCGACCTTTAGATGTGCTATATTAGAAACGCCGCAAACCGTCATTTGTGAGTAAAAGAAACTACATCGTTTTGCTCTCCTCTAATCCTATCCCAGCCATATACCCGAAACCTTAATTTTTTACCCTAAAATATTTTCCCCCAATCTCTCAATTTTTTCCAAAACCCTAAATTGTCCCTAAACCAAAATCGGCACCCATCTACTGCAGCACCTCCGACCTGAGCATCTGTATAGCTGTCGAGTGTCCCCTCTGCTGTGTCGCCGTCTTCTGCCGCAACCAAACGGTAAGCTTCTGCGGTCCTTTCTCATGAATGTTTTAGCGGCCAGACTAGTAGAATTCCAGTTTGAAAACAAATTTATATATTGCAGAAAAGTGTTAGCTTTATTAACTTTTCTTTTTCTTTATAATTCAAATTTATTAATTCTAAAGAAGCCATCGTTAGTGGAAAAACCTGTTAGAAGTACGAACTGCGAAAAAAAGATTACACTTTGAATTTCCAAACAGTTAAATCTTGACCTGTCTATACATTGGAGAGATTTGCTATGATTTTTGCTTGACCTGCTTAAAGACAGAATGGGGGAACTTCTAAGATATAGTTTTATCCAATTAATTGCTTAGTAAGCTGCTAATAATAGGTGAAAAAAAATATAGCAAACAGTTTAATCTGTGTGGCAAAAGACCTTTGTACAAATGTGTCTATCTATTACCAGGATGATGTTTAAATTAGTCTTGAACATGCTATGTTAATTTTCTCCAAAGCTTGAGCTTATTGAATGTTTGACAACTCTCTGCCATAAATTGGACGTGTGTTTTGAACCCACCAGAGAGGTTGCACACAGATTGTTCATTAGTCGGTTGTCTGCCCATGTTAGCTACTAGTCTACTTAGTGAATAGTTTGTTGGTCTTGCAACCTGGGTTGCTTAGGGTCTTTTCTCACAAGGCTGTTGACCCTAGATAGCTACTTACCATCCTAAGTAGCAAACGCACTGTAACTTTGCTTATAAGCTAGTATAACAAGTGGATAGGTGAGGACATAAAGTTGTGAGCTAGAGCTCATTGCATATTAGGCAGTTTGAATGCATGGGGAATATAAAAGCTTTTATTTTTGTATGAATATTGTAGTTTTATTTGGATGTATCCCCAGATGTATGTTTGCTTAACCAAGTGTAATGCTAGGTGTTAATTTGCTGACCGAGTTGGTGGTATCCTCTAAAGGATGTTCTAGTATCACATTTAATCATTTAAATTATGTGTCGAAAGCTTGGTATGTTGCTCTAAAGCATTTGTATGCCTATATTTGCTGCTCAAAAGGATTTGGGATACTAGGGAGTTTTAATGTGGTGTACGGAGCCTGTATTGGGCTGCTATGGAGCCTCAATATGCTATACGAGAGCAAGTTTTGGCTGTTATCAAATTCCCATTTTCTGTTGGGAGTAGGATTTAAGATGTTAGGGAGCTTGAATATGATGCTGAAATCAAGTTTTTTTGCAGCTTGTCTTGGGATAGTGACAGCATCAAGTATTTCAGGGTGCGATACAAGTAGACCTTCAAGCTGTGCTAGTGCAATCTGGTGAGTAATTTATGAAGCACATCAAAAGGCTTTAGTTTAGAAAGAAACACTATAAATCATGCACATATTAACTTTGGGATCACCACAAAGACTTATATATAGATATTTAAACCAGAACACTACAGCATAGGAACTGGCTGTTGAATTTTGACTGTTGAATACCATGTGCTTTGATCTTTAGTTGCACTATCTATTGAAAGAACGTGTAAAGAACTTGATTGCTGAAACACAGGTAGACAACTCTTGCTGTAGTATTTTTTTATAAGCTGCTGCTGAATGCCAAATGGTGATGATTCCATTTCTTTTTAGTTTTTGTGTAACATCCTGCACGTGTCTTAGCTTTATGGTTTTTAAAAGCTTTGTTATTTTGTTTATTCTTCCACATCCCAATTTGTAATATTCCATTATTTTCTTCCACAAAGTTGTCGTCCATAGTAAAATAAAAAATGGGAAATCTTCAATTTCAACCACTTCTTGTTAGTTGATTTTAAAATTAAGCCACTATGCAATCCATGCTTTGTTTACTACCCATCTCCAATTATTTATTCCTTCTAATTGCTCTATTGCTGTACAAGGTAAGACAAAATATGGAAACTTTTAACTCCTTAATTTTAGCCACCCAAACCTCCACTCACTCATGTTTCCCATCAATTTGTCATCATATTATATTGAACTCATGGCATATAAAAAAATTCACCCACAATTTCTTTTCATTTTTTTTCTCTTCATGCTTCTCCAATTCCCATTGCCGTCCATATGCTCCATATGCCTTATATTTTTTTAATCTAACCTTGTTCCCCCCAAGTCCACTTACTCATGCCTTCCAACAACACCAACCTTCCAAGCATTTTCCAACCGTCCATTATATGCACCTATACAAAGTAATATATTAGCCCATTAATTTTAAGCTTAGCTATTTTTAAATTCCAGCACTTAGGAAATTATTAACAAAGAAGACAAAATCAATTAAAAGTGTGCCGAAAATTTTATAGAACTTAGGCAATTATTTCACCTTATTTTTGGTATATTCGGTCATAAAAGGGGGGAGAGTGCCAATTTTTGATAGTCTCCTTGAGTTTTTCTTTTCTCTCATTTGGTTCCCTATTTCCTCCATAACCGAACTTTCATCTTTTCTCTACTTCTTCTCATCGATATTAACATCCACTTATTGATCAATCGAAATATAGTGAAAGGCGAAACTTGGAGTTTCAAAGTCATCTTTTAATCGCTAGAAAACGGTTCTAAAATCTTAGAGGTAAGAGTTCTTCACGGATTTTATAATTACTTTTTATTCGATTAAGATGGTGGTGATTAAACGATATTATTATAGGGACTCTATCGCTCGATCTTTCATCTTGAGATCATATGGACTTTTGTGGTAAGACGACCCTATTCCTTAAACCAATTGTTCTTAACAAGGTAATATTAGTTTGGACTAATATTTGTTCGCAATTGTGAGACATTAGCGATTCGGGATTTTCATCGGGTTGTGAACCGTTAACTGAGAAAAATCGACAAATTGTGATCATTCGCGATTTCAAGGGGTAAGCATTATAAATTGTTCATTTAGTGTTGACAAATTGCGTATGTCGACTGATCAAGCGTTGTAATATTCTAGGTGTCTACGATCGAGAAAGTATAGTGCTTACAGTAAATCAGGTGTGTATCCCACACTAAAATCCTAATCGATTTAAGGTTATGTTTTAATATATAAGTGTTTATAAGAATGTGAAAAATATGGCTAAGGTACCATGCTATGGTACAAAGTACTAAATACGTTTTCCTACTCCTACTAGGATTATGAATATATGTTATATTTTTAACATGTGAAAAGTGATAAGAATGTGAATTAAGGCATGATATGCATGATATGTGTGAAATGGGGCATTCGGGTGATATAAAAAAGGGGAAGTGAATGTGGTGATCTAAGACCACGATATCGAATGTGGTGACTTGGTCACAATTATTTAATCCGGTGGCTATGCCACGAATTTTACAAGAGGCGATGAGCACGTCGATCGCAAAGTGGCGCGCCTTCGATGGTGTGTAGCGGATGGAGGGTTGACTTAGTAGTCCCCACGATTATACAGAGTTGGTATGGGTGATGTGTAGCGGATGGCATATAGGTTTGGGTTGAGTTGCATCATTATTTCCTATCTCATTATATGAATATGTATGTGATATGATAATATATGCCTAAATTGTTAAATTTTAGTGTTGGTTACACATTGAGTCTGTTTGACTCACCCCGTTGGGAATATTTTCTTCAGTGACGATCGGTGATGGACCCGGCCTGGCAGGAGCTTAATGGTGGCCATGCTCAACAAGGAATTACTTTATTTGGACATTTTATTTTTATTTAAGTGCTTTAGACTATTTGGGTTTGTTTTGATGTAATAAGGCCTTAGTATAAATTTTATATCTACATGCGCGTTAAATTTTTTTTATATTACGAACCTTCTATCAAATTTAAGACTAAATGTTTTACTTAAATAAATCCTAAATGTTTTGACACATAAATTCACATGATTTCAATTAAAGCTAAAAAAAAATCACTTAAAGATTTTCAAAGAACTTGAACAGTTTTTATTCGAGGAACATACCAGATCTGGTCGAGGCTCGTGGGCCGAGTTTGGGGTGTTTCAACTTGGTATCAGAGCTCGGTTTTAAACTCTCGGCCTTGGGTTTAAGGCCCAAAATGTTTTCAAAATTTAGCCCAAAAGAATTTGTGAAAATCTTTGTGAAATAAGTAGGTTTTTCTGGCATGACACCTAAGTCTTCGACCCGAAGTCCACCAAGTAAGTATCCCTAACTGTTGTGTGACTTATATTATGATTTGTAGAAAGGTAGAAATGGAATATAGAATAGTATGATAGGTACTTGAACCCTGGGACTAGATTACCCCAACAGTTACATAAGACTTAAAGCCTAATTAAACAACCCTGTGACTAAGTCGCCGAGTTAGGGTGTGGCAACCATTGTGCGCATGTCTAGGATTGGATCCGGAAGAGCCTGGTATTTAAGCAGTCCTAGTGACTCACCTCCTCTTCCTTGTAATCCCTACTGCAGTGCGTAGCTACGGTTCACCTTAATCATGAGGACTTATTCACGGGCTAAACCCAATAACTAAAACCCGAAAGGGACTAGCCGTATTTTTATGGAAGCCCTAGTTTCAAAGCTACTAAATTACCCTTTTGATTTATAAAAGCTATTTCATAAAATTTTTCTGAAATATTTCTTGATTCACGAAAATTACTAAAATATCTCTATTTGTAAAATTACGAAAATGCCCTTAGTTTCAAAATTTACCATATCACCCCCGATTTCAATAAAATTTCCTTATTTTGTAAAAGTATTTAAAAAAAATCCTATTTTGCAAAAGTCCAAAATACCCTGATTTGGAAAATTATGAAATTACCCCTGGTTTACCAAAATTTCCAAAATGACCCTGCTTTCCGAAAATTTGGCCATACTTGTGATTTGGAAAATTTTTCTTACAAAATACTCATGAGTTTGGAAAATTTCGAAGTGACTTTTGTAATTTTCAAATTGACCCCGATTATTTACCAAAATACCCACAGGATAGGAGCAGACGATGAAATGTCCGAAGAGTGAATGTGTATGGGAGATACTATGGAATGGATGTACTTTTCTGTGAATTAGGATAGAAAACTTGAAACTTTGAATGATCGAAAGAATCTCTATTAAGCTCTTTCCATAAAATTCTTCGCGAATAATCAGTGAACAAAGACTAATTCATAAAATTTCTTAATTAGATTAAAGCGCAACGTTAGATATGAGTTCTAGAGGACGTGGTCGTCGTGGATGCGGTAGAGGCAGAATGACAGAATCAGAACCCGTTAGATCGGGTCAAGGGTCTGACAATGAGGTACCACCACTACCACCACCTCCAGCTGTTGGTGTTGAGCGACAAGATTAGACAGGGGATGATACTGTATTGCAGGCTGTGCTGCGAGTTCTTGAAATGATGGCTGGCGCAGGTGGGAATATGGGAGCTCGGAAATCTGTACCTGAGCGACTCCGAGCTAATGGAGCTGAAGTGTTCCGTGGAGTATCTGGTGTAACACCCAGTACAGCTGAATATTGGTTGGAAGCAATGGAACAGATTATGGATGAGTTGGATCTAACCCCTGAGGAAAAACTGAAAGGGATGGTGGCGCTGCTACGCGATGAAGCGTATCAGTGGTGGCTCACAATTCGTGATGGTGCCACAGTTGAGGATCTGACGTTGGACTATGTTAAGGCGGCGTATCAGAAAAAGTATGTCGGCGCTCGTTACACTGACGCGCAGAGGAAGGCGTTTATGGGGCTGGTTCAATGGAATAAGTCTGTGGAGTAATATGAAGCTGAGTTTCTGAGGTTAAGCCGATATGCTCGAGGAGTAGTGGCTACGGAGCATGAGCGGTGTGTCCGGTTCGAAGATGGTTTAAGGGATGATCTAAGATTGTTGATAGCTCCACATCAGGAGCGGGAATTTTCTGCGTTAGTCGAGAAGGCAAAGGTAGCTGAGGGAATTAAGGACTCCGTGAGGCAGAACTCTGATCGGAGCAGGCAGAAAAGAAGTTTTTGATCATCTGGATCGTCTGGAAATGGGCAGAAAAGACCTAGAGTTGATAGGCCACGAGGTCAGCAGGCTGCTACAGGAGGGCAATATCGTACTTATGATCAGTGTGGGAAAAAACACTTAGGAGAGTGTTGGAAGAGGATAGGAGGATGTTTTAAGTCTGGGTCTAAAGACCACATGATTAAGGACTGTCCTATGAGACCGGATGGGAATCAGCCAGCAGCTCAGGGTTCTAATCAAGCTGGAAGAGGCGGACAGCAGCCTCAGCGAGGTCGTGGTCCGAATGGTAGAGGTAACAATGCTGGAAGAGGACGTGAAACACCTGGCAGAGGTGTAGGTAATACAGAAGCAAGACAGCCAGGCTTAGTATATGCAGTTCGCCGTAAGGAAGATGGAGATGCACCGGACGTCATAACCGGTACGTTCCTTATATTTGGAAAGCCTTATTTTGCTTTGATTGATGTGGGCTCTACCCATTCGTATGTTGCATGTAGAGTAGTTGAAACTCTAGACATAGCCTCTGAACTATCTGATAGGGAGATGACTGTAGTAAGCCCACTAGGTCAAACTGTAGTGGTGAATAAAATCTTTCAGAGTGTACCTCTAGAAAGTCAAGGAGTAGTATTTTCTGCCGACTTGATGGAACTTCCCTTCGGAGAATTCGATCTCATACTTGGTATGGACTGGCTAGTGAAACATCGGGTGTGTGTTAGGTCATGCGGCTAAGCGAATGGAATTAAGGACCCCGGAGGATGAGGTGGTCATTATGATAGGAGAAAGAAGAAACTACTTATCTAACGTAGTTTCTACTTTAAAAGCTAATAAGATGGTTCGAAAAGGATGCAAGGCGTTCTTGGCCTTTGTTAGTGCATTGGATGAGAAAGAAGAGGGAGTTAGTGGAGTACGAACAGCAAGGGACTCTGTGGATGTCTTTCCGGAGGAATTACCTGGATTACCCCCGGATAAGGAGGTGGAGTTTGGAATTGATCTATTGCCTGGTACAGCTCCTGTGTCTATTGCCCCATACAGAATGGCACCAAAGGAGTTGGTTGAGCTCAAGGCTCAAATCTAAGAGTTGTTGGATCGTGGGTTTATTCGACCCAGTGTGTCTCCATGGGGAGCACCGGTCTTGTTTGTGAAGAAGAAAGACGGAACTATGCGTATGTGCATAGACTATCGTCAATTGAATAAGCTTACCATCAAGAACAAGTATCCTTTGCCAAGGATTGACGACTTGTTCGATCAGCTTAATGGAGCGGCAGTGTCCTCAAAGATCGATCTAAGGTCTGGATATCATCAGCTTAAGGTGAAGGAGGTAGATATCCATAAGACAGCTTTTCGGACAAGGTACGGGCATTATGAGTTCTTAGTGATGCTGTTCGGGTTGACGAACACCCCAGCTGCGTTCATGGATATGATGAACCGGGTTTTTCAACCCTATTTGGATAGGTTCGTGGTTGTGTTTATCGAAGACATCCTAGTATATTCCAAGTCTGAAGAGGAGCATGATGAGCACCTCCGAGTTGTACTGCAAATGTTAAGAGAGAAAAAGCTCTATGCCAAATTCAGTAAGTGTGAATTTTGGCTTAAGTAAGTGGCGTTCTTAGGACATGTAGTGTCTGCAGAAGGAATAAGGGTGGATCCTAGGAAGATTGAAGCAGTGTTAGATTAGAAACCACCTAAGTCTGTGGCTGAGGTTCGTAGTTTCTTGGGATTGGCAGGTTACTACAGAAGGTTTGTGGAAGGATTCTCATCGATCGCCGCACAATTGACAAAGTTATTGAGGAAGGAAGTACTTTTCGTATGGACGGATAAGCAACAGGAGAGCTTTGAGAAGCTTAAGAAAGTATTGACGGAAGCTCCAGTGTTGATTCAGCCTGAGGCGGGAAAGGATTTTGTGGTGTACTGTGACGCTTCTCATATAGGATTGGGATGCGTACTGATGCAAGACAGGAAAGTAGTCGCGTATGCGTCTCGGCAACTAAGGCCACATGAGGCTAACTACCCGACTCATGATTTGGAATTGGCGGCAGTGGTCTTTGCTCTTAAGGTGTGGAGGCACTATCTGTATGGAGAAAAGTCGGTAATTTACACAGATCACAAGAGTCTTAAGTACTTGTTGACTCAGAAAGAGTTGAACTTGAGACAGCGAAGGTGGGTGGAATTGCTGAAGGATTATGACTGTTCTATAGAGTATCATCCGGGCAAGGCGAACGTAGTGGCGGACGCCCTAAGTCGGAAGGTTGTATCGGATCTGAGGGCGATGTTCGCACATCTGAGCTTATATGATGATGGAAGTCTGCTGGTAGAGCTGCAAGTTAAGCCGACGTGGTTGAATGAAGTGAAAGAGTGACAGTTGGTTGATGATGAGTTAAGTGCTAAGTTACAGCAAATACAGAATGGAGAATTAATGGATTATAGTATTAACGACGAGGGAATATTGTGTTTCAAGGGTAAAGTCTGTATGCCTAAGGATCAGGAGTTAAGGAAGAGAATTCTTCAGGAATCGCATAATAGCCCTTATGCTATGCATCCTGGAGGCACTAAACTGTACAGAGATCTAAGGGAACAGTTTTGGTGGCCTGGTCTGAAGAAGGAAGTTATAGAATTCGTTGGCAAGTGTTTGACGTGTCAGCAAGTTAAGGCTGAACACCAAGTTCCGTCAGGATTGCTTCAGCCAATCAAGATTCCACAGTGGAAGTGGGAAAGAATTACCATGGACTTCGTTAGTGGGCTTCCCCTTACGCCTACTAAGAAAGACTCGGTATGGGTAATAGTGGACCGTTTGACCAAGTCCGCGCATTTCATTCCAGTAAGGATGGATTACTCTTTGCAGAAGTTGGCAAAGTTATATGTAGGAGAGATTGTAAGGTTGCATGGAGTGCCGGTGTCAATCATCTCAGATAGGGATCCAAGGTTTACGTCTCGATTTTGGAAAGCTCTACATCAGGCTTTAGGCACCAGACTAGACTTCGGTATGGCTTTTCATCCACGATCGAGATGGGCGATGCGGCGAGTAATCCAAGTGTTAGAGGATATGCTAAGGGGATGTGTGATAGACTTGAGAGGAAGTTGGGAAGAATATTTGCCTCTAGCGAGAATTTGCTTATAATAACAAACTATCAAGCTAGTATTCGAGATGCACCGTATGAAAAGCAATCTTGTATGGATTCGGAAGTGTCAAACACCTACGTGTTGGGCGGAATTAGGGAACGTCGAGTTTTGGGTCGAGTAATTAGTGGAGAATCAAGAGAAGGTTGAAATAATTCGAGACGCGGTTGAAGGAAGCATCTGATAGACAGGAATCGTATGCAGATCTCAAGCGCAAGGAAATAGAATTTGATGTGGGAGATTAAGTGTTCCTTAAGGTTTCGCCTTAGAAGAAGGTGATGAGATTTGGTCGCAAGGGGAAGTTAAGCCCAAGGTTTATAGGACCTTATCGGGTATTGAAGCGAGTTGGACCAGTGGCATATCAGTTGGAGTTGCCACAGGAATTGAAGCAGATGCACGACGTATTTCATGTGTCCATGCTACGTCGTTATCGATCGGATCCATCTCATATTGTACCGGTGGAGGAAGTTGAGATAAGGCCTGACTTGTCATTCGAGGAGGAGCCAGTGCAAATTTTAGATCGGGGCATTAAGGTACTGAGAAGGAAATCGGTACCGTTAGTCAAGGTTTTATGGCGCAATCACGGAGTGGAGGAAGCTACAGGAGCTCAAGACACAATTCGCGACAATATCCTCATCTCTCTTTAATCGAGGCAAATTTCGAGAGGACGAAATTTCTTTAAGGGGGTAGAACTGTAACATCCTGTACGTGTCTTAGCTTTATGGTTTTTAAAAGCTTTGTTATTTTGTTTATTCTCCCACATCCCAATTTGTAATATTCCATTATTTTCTTCCACAAAGTTGTCGTCCATAGTAAAATAAAAAATGGGAAATCTTCAATTTCAACCACTTCTTGTTAGTTGATTTTAAAATTAAGCCATTATACAATCCATGCTTTGTTTGCTACCTATCTCCAATTATTTATTCCTTCTAATTGCTCCATTGCTGTACAAGGTAAGACAAAATATGGAAACTTTTAACTCCTTAATTTCAGCCACCCAAACGTCCACTCACTCATGTTTCCCATCAATTTGTCATCATATTATATTGAACTCATAGCATATAAAAAAAATTCACCCGCAATTTCTTTTCATTTTTTTTTCTCTTCATGCTTCTCCAATTCCCATTGCCGTCCATATGCTCCATATGCCTTATATTTTTTTAATCTAACCTTGTTCCCCCCAAGTCCACTTACTCATGCCTTCCAACAACACCAACCTTCCAAGCATTTTCCAACCGTCCATTATATGCATCTATACAAAGTAATATATTAGCCCATTAATTTTAAGCTTAGCTATTTTTAAATTCCAGCACTTAGGAAATTATTAACAAAGAAGACAAAATCAATTAAAAGTGTGCCGAAAATTTTATAAAACTTAGGCAATTATTTCACCTTATTTTTGGTATATTCGGTTATAAAAGGGGGGAGAGTGCCAATTTTTGATAGTCTCCTTGAGTTTTTCTTTTCTCTCATTTGGTTCCCTATTTCCTCTATAACCGGACTTTCATCTTTTCTCTGCTTCTTCTCATCCATATTAACATCCACTTATTGATCAATCGAAATATAGTGAAAGGCTGAAACTTGGAGTTTCCAAAGTCATCTTTTAATCGTTAGAAAACGGTTCTAAAATCTTAGAGGTAAGAGTTCTTCACGAATTTTATAATTACTTTTTATTCGATTAAGATGGTGGTGATTAACCGATATTATTATAGGGACTCTATTCCTCGATCTTTCATCTTGAGATCATACGGACTTTTGTGGTAAGATGACCCTATTCCTTAAACCAATTGTTCTTAACAAGGTAATATTAGTTTGGACTAATATTTGTTCGCAATTGTGAGACATTAGCGATTCGGGATTTTCATCGGGTTGTGAACCGTTAACTGAGAAAAATCGACAAATTGTGATCATTCGCGATTTCAAGGGTAAGCATTATAAATTGTTCATTTAGTGTTGACAAATCGCGCGTATGTCGGTGATCAAGCGTTGTAATATTCTAGGTGTCTACGATCGAGAAAGTATAGTGCTTACTGAGAAATCAGTGTGTATCCCACACTAAAATCCTAATCGATTTAAGGTTATGTTTTAATATATAAGTGTTTATAAGAATGTGAAAAATATGGCTAAGGTACCATGCTATGGTACAAAGTACTAAAATACGTTTTCCTACTCCTACTAGGATTATGAATATATGTTATTTTTTTAACATGTGAAAAGTGAAAAGAATGTGAATTAAGGCATGATATGCATTATATGTGTGAAATGGGGCATTCGGGTGATATGAAAAAGGGGAAGTGAATGTGGTGATCTAAGACCACGATATCTGAATGTGGTGACTTCGGTCACAATTATTTAATCTGGTGGCTATGCCACGAATTTTATAAGAGGCGATGAGCACGCGATCGCAAATGCGCGCCTTCGATGGTGTGTAGCGGATGGAGGGTTGACTTAGTAGTCCCCACGGTGTACAGGTTGGTATGGGTGATGTGTAGCGGATGGCATATAGGTTTGGGTTCAGGTTGCATCATTATTTCCTATCTGTTATATGAATATGTATGTGATATGATAATATATGCCTGAATTGTTAAATTTTAGTGTTGGTTACACATTGAGTCTGTTTGACTCACCCCGTTGGGGAATATTTTCTTCCAGGTGACGATCAGTGATGGACCGGGTCGGCAGGAGCTTAATGGTGGCCATGCTCAACAAGGAATTACTTTATTTGGACATTTTATTTTTATTTAAGTGCTTTAGGCTATTTGGGTTTGTTTTGATGTAATAAGGCCTTAGTATAAATTTTATATCTGCATGCGCGTTAAATTTTTTTTATATTACGAACCTTCTATCAAATTAAAGACTAAGTGTTTTACTTAAATAAATCCTAAATGTTTTGACACATAAATTCACATGATTTTAATTAAAGCTAAAAAAAAAAATCACTTAAAGATTTTCAAAGAACTTGAACAGTTTTTATTCGAGGAACATACCAGATCTGGTCGAGGCTCGTGGGCCGGGTTTGGGGTGTTTCATTTTGACTGTGTAATCTCTATCATGACAGCAACAAAACCTGCTCGACTTATCCAACTAGCTTCTCAACTCATATCCATATATCAATATATTAAATAAGGTAATTCATGGTCTTAATATCTTTTTCTTTTTTTTTTCTTCCTATGTTGGTTTTTGTACTCCATTGTTTATTTAATACATGTAATTATCTGTATCTATAATATATATAAAAGTATGAGTTTTAATTTTTTTAATCTATGAGATTACCTTTTTTTATGATATTATTAAATTAACATCTAAATATAAATATAATTTAATTTAAAATAATTTGTAATATTTAAATATTTGGCAGAAACTTTTTATTAATAATAACCATGCAATTTGTATATTTTTATTAATAATAATCATGTTAATGTAATTTAAATAATAATTTAGTAGAAACCGAATTTGAGTCTATTTCAAGTACTTGGAGGCATAATCACGTAATTCATATTTTTTTATTGATAATATTATTTATTATATTTTAAAAATTACAAACATATTTTTTTATTATTAATTTATAATTAATAAAAGTAAATTTTTTTATTAACTTGAGAATAGAAAGTAATAAATAAGAAATTTAGATTTATCAAAATACTTTATTAATTAATTAATTTGATAATCGATGACAATCAAAATTTTATGAAATTCATTTATTTAAAAAAACAATAATATATTTTTCATCTTATAGAAATCTAAGAATTTATGTAATATAAATAAAATAAAATTTGAATTTTTCATAATATATATATTATATTGATTTTTAAACCCTTCGGAGGATTTTAAGCAAAATACAAACACCTTATATATTTATCATTTGAAATTACATTAGTATAAATTAGGACTAAAATTAATTTAAATTAAGCACCGATTGAAAGATTCAAATTGATCGGAAGTGGAAAGGAATTAATCAAAAGAAAACAGAGATTGTGCGGTGGGATATAATAGAGCACAATATTGTATATATTGGAGATTAGTTTTAGCTCCAAATATTTTATTTATCCTCCACTATGGTGTCTTCAAGGTAGATATTTTAAGGATTAAATTCATCATGGGCGTAGCTGTCTATCTTTTCATGTTTTACTTTGAATGAGGTTGTTTATTTTCAATTTAGTAGCTGCATGGGCTTAACTATAGTTATTTACAATTGTAACAAAAAATTAGATTGATGAGAAAGCAAAACAAGCATGTAAAATTAAAAATATAAAGATCCAGTGGAAAGCTTAATATAGTGCGGATTAGAAGAGGTTCATTGTGACTAATGAGTAGTAGATATAATTTTATAATTTGTTACATTTTAATATCTCAATTTTAATATTTGTTTAAATAGGTAATAGTTAATACTTGATATAAGTGATTTATGTTAACTATTACTTTACACTTTTTTATTGTAATAAAAAAATATTATTTTTTAATTAATTAAATAATACATAAAATCACTAAGTATGTTTTTAAATTATATAATTTGGATTAATTTATTTAATTAATTAATTTAATTAAAATAATTTGTTTAAATATTATTTAACTTGTTTAACTTGAATAATTTACATAATACATAAATATATATCATATCATAACTTACATAACTTATATAATTTACATATATATATATCATAACTTACATAACTTATATACCTTACATAATACATAAATATATATCATATCAAAACTTTCATAACTTACAAAACTTACATAAATATATATCATATCATAACTTACATAAGTAATAGGTAATACTTAACTTACGTAATACATAAATATATACTTGAAAATCCCGCAACTTACTTGAATTAGTTCACACCCATTAGATACTTGATACTTGATATGTATTATCTATTTTAGTACAATGACATGATTTAAATCAATTGAGAATATTTAAGTAATCGTAATTTATTATCAATTTTAGACTTCAAGAACAACGAAATGGATAAGAGTTGGATGAATTTGTCAAGGGTAAGCAACGACTACTGAAATGGAGTACGAAATTTTCTAAATTTTGCATTTCAAAATGCAAGCTAAGAAAATATGATTATTTGCCCGTGTAAGAAATGTGACAACATCAATTGGCATTTTCGTGAAGTTGTCTATGAACATCTAAATGTTGATGGATTTATTCAGGGGTATAAAAAATAAATTTTCCTTGGAGAGTGTACACCTAGTAGAACCTCTTCAACGATTAATCCGACTTATCCTCATAGTGCTTACCATCAGTTTGTTAGAGAAGATGACATGGAAAGTATGTTGCGGGATGCATTTGATATGCACAATCATGATTTGCAATCGTTTCCACCTGACTTTACTGCATCCGATGATTGTAATGTTAGACATAAGTAGAGTTTTATTTATTAAACCATAATGTAAATATTAAGCAGAATCTAAAAACATCAAAAGGTGATTGTTTATAGAAAAAATTATAAATTTCTGTAAACCAAATAGCAACTCGTATATTATTTTTAGAGCTACATTATTAGTTCATCTCCCTCTTCATTAGTATAACTTGTCTTGTTTAGCTGAGTGATAAAGTTGTTTATAAGTAAAGTATTGGATTCCAACGAAATAAAGAGTTTGCTTTCCTCTTTTTCCACTTCATTTTTATGTTCATTGCATTTAGGAAGTCAATAGTACTTTCCCCCACACAAATACTAAACAACAATTTACTTTTGGGATCCAAATTGCAGTGGAAAGTGTTTTTTTATCTAAACACAAAAGCTGAGTTTTACATACTTTCTAGAAAATAAAAATTATCAAAATACTCTTATTTATATTAACTATTTAAAAGTATAAAAAAATTAATTTAATTTATAATTTATGCATCGTTATATTAAATTATTTAAATATAATTTATTATTATATTAAAGTATTTATATATCGTATAATTTAATTAATTTTTAACTTTTCACTATTATGTAAAAAAAAAAACATTTTAACTTTCAACTACAATTTTTAACAATAATGAAAAATACTAAAACTTAACCAATAGCATATTTTTAAAGCAAATTTTCTAAAAAAATATTTTTGAAACACTTTTTAGCTACAACAGACAACTCACCTTTAAATATAAAAAATCATACTCATATTTTCTTTCTTGAGCTAATTATAAAATAATTCTCTTATCAACAAAATTATACCAAGATATATATTAAATAATTAATTAGTAGTTAAAATTTGACCAAATATGTAACAAAAGAAAAGCATTGAACGCAAAAAGCAAGTATATTTTGATCTTTAACCAGCATGGTCTCCCCAGCTCTGCTCGGGGGATTTTCAAAAAAGTTTAGAAATTTTATTTAATTAATCACAACGATAAATTTTATTTAATTATTTTTTAAATAACATTGATTTTAATATTAAAATGGTAAATTTTATATTAAATTTTAAAAATATATAATTATTTAATTTTTTTAATTATAAAAAATTAAATTTATTATTTATTTGAAATTTGACACGGATTTTAAATTAATTGACAAATTAAAGCCTAAATCAATCATTTTACCTCAATGTGAATACTTCATATTCTTAATCCGTCACCAAGTAAAAGAATAAACTAATTGTTTTAAGTTTATTTAAAAAAAAAAAGCTTTCAAGTACATAATCTACAAACTTTAAAAACCTAAATTGAATGATCTAACCTTTTAAATATATAAATAAAGATAAAAATAAAAATCTAATTTTTTTTCTTTTTAACTTTTTTTATATAATTGATTGGTTGTAAATGCTAAATCAATTCATGCATAACCAATTAATTTAAATATATCATTTAAAAATAAAGAAAAAAAAAGTTAGTCTTTAATATTTTAAATTCAAAAAGTAAAATTGTAAAGGTGACACATATCTCAACATAAAATCGACATAATATAAAAACTAATATGAATATCATAAAAATACATACAAAATAAAGCTAGCGAGTAGGCTCACCCACAAAAAGAGAAGAAAAAGGATGCATTTTTTGTATTTTTAATTTTGCGTTAAATTTTTTTATGTTTAAATTGTTGTTTAAATTTATAAATCATATGATTTTTTCTTATATTCGCCATATTTGGGGTTTGTAATTGTCCTTCTTAATAAAATCTTCTCCAAAATTCAAGCTTACATCTGTCCTTAAGAATTTTATGTGACTTGCTATTACATCCAACGATTTTTGGTAATTCATATGAAATTTATAACATGTAAATAATTTATTTTATGTATATTTTGTCATATTCATATACTCGTGTTGATCGTGTTTTAATTATTATTTCTAAACTTATTTATATAAAATAGTAAAATTAAATAAATAATTATTTAATATAATAAAACATAATTTTAGTTATAATTAATTATTTAAATTTTCAATATAATATTATTTAATCAAACTAATTATTAACTTATTAAAAATTAATCTAAATTTATAATAAATATATAATAAACACAAAAATCAAAATCTTTTACCTTCTCAAATAAATAGGTTTCAAAAAAGAACAGGTGCCTTTCATTGAAGGCTAGACTTGTACAGTGTAAATGTTATAGATTTACCAATGTATTCATTAGAGGCAAGCATTGGTTTTATTTTATTATGTCGAGTGGAAGTTGAATAGTAGCAAAGATGCTTGAAAGGTTTAATGATGGTCGATGGATATAGGTAAGAAAGGCGGTGAGGGGTTATAATGGTTGATGATAGATGGTTTTTCACAGACCAAAATTGGGAGTCAAAACGAAGACCACGTTGAATGGAAGCTGGAGATGAGAAAAAGGTAGACCACACGTGTTCTTCACCGTACTGCAATATCCCAATCACAAACGGCAACGTATGCTGAAAAAGGGCGAGTAATGGTGGTGGGGCGACCTTTTCTCCCCAACAATTTTATGGGCGCCGATTACGGTTAGCTTTTGATGGCTGTGTGTCGGTAGATGCGAGTCCTTGCGTTGAGGTGGTGAGCGGTAATTGGCTTAGGCCTTTATGCTTGCTGACGCTTTGGACTGTCCTTTTGATCACATTTCCTATCCTACACTTTTGTTATAATAATGTCTGGATAAGCATGGATTTTGATGATTGTCATGTACTAAGTGAATGGTTAACTCATGTCCCTCCCCTGCTTCATATTATCTCTTCATTTCCATTCTGACTGTTTAAATTATAGCACATAAGGTGTCTTCTGTCGGCCACCTGATTGAGTTGCTCACAAAGGCGGTTCAGAGTTAGGAGAATCCCCCAAAAGTAGATTTTATTGATTACTTATTTTGGATAAAATCTTATTTGTAACGAAATGATTGTGCATTAATACAAAACTGAAAATTTATTGCATATTAAATCAAACTTTATAAATAAATTTGAAATTGATCCCTTAATTATGTCATTTATACCTGTGCTGAGAAGTTTAGGTTAAGTGTAAACCAAGTCCTTGTCTATCACTCAAATATTATAGAGCTGAGTCTTCAAATAATCCATCTTTGTCATGCTTGGGCTTAGCTTGATCCAATTATACACTGTTTGCTTGAGACTTGGTTTCTTTGGGTCTAACAGTGATTTTGTGTTAATTAAAGTTGATATTTTTCTTCTGATATATAAAATTGATTAAACATCCTAAGAAATATAATTGAAACATGGAGGAAAAATGCGGTATTAATACAGCTACAGATATAGTACAAAATAAATTTGTAACAATGATTACAGACTATGCCTACTTTTAACCGAAAGATTTAACCGCAGAAGATGTAGTGACCAAACTAGAGAGGAGGCCAACAATGACTGCACTGTTATATGTGCTTGGCTCTGTTTGCATCGTGTTGTTCCGCGAGTCAACGAATGTTTCATTAAGGAAAGGTCCTTCCACCAGAGCTCCAACAGCTACATTTGGATTGGATTTGGTTGAATTAAGCCACTGGAACCCATCGGTGCAACCAGTGGTTGCATCAACTGGAATCGAAGCTCCTCTATGATGCACATATTGTGGGTATTTATCCCCATACCCAACAAGAAAGCTCATTTTCAAGGGGTTACTGCCCAACACATAATCGGCCTGGAAGCAAAGATTGTTATTACACTGGAATGACATTTTAATACGAATATTTCTAATCTTTTGTTCCTAAACAGTATACCTGTGACTTGGCAAACTTTCTAAAATCTGATGGTTCGAATGAATGGCCACCACAGGTTAGCTTCGCCGTCTGTGTTGTAAGCATGTAATCACCGTAAAGAGCAGCTAAAAATGCAGAAGCAACCGGATGCTGCAGAGAATTCCATTCACTGACCCATATAAGACCACCTGCATTGTAAAGATGATATGGGTAAACAAAAGTTATCTCAAGACTCCTAGCTAATTCAGTTTATATGAGTCCCAGTTAGGTTAGCCTTAAAGAAGGCATTACTTGCTGTTCTGCTGGATGTAGCAGTGGGCGACTTTGGTAGCAGACCGCACATAACATCCTCGGCTGACTTCCTATAGTTTTCAATGACGGAATTCCCAGACGCACCGAAGAAACTTAACCTGGAAAGCAAAACCTGCATGGATGTAGCATATTCAGAAAGAAAAACAGAATAATACGATGTAAATTTCTGGCTCTGATGATATCTATTCAGGTGAAGTTAAAATGAAACAGAAACACGCACAATATGCTTGACCAAAAGAAAGAGGCCTTCCCCATTGAGGTAACTAGAAAACAAAAGAGGCTAGGGCCATGCTTCAAATTCCTATAAGAGAACCTTACCTGGGTTCCTGCAAAGTTTATTATCCCAGCTAAACCAGGTTGGACTTCCCCATTGAGCAAACTCTTTCCCATTTTCACCGGTCACATATTCAAGGTATGATTGATCAGCTGTAGCATGATAAAGCCAACTTGCTGCCCATAAGAGCTCATCTCCATATCCTATTGAATTGTAATATGTAGCAACTTCTGGGAGTTTCTCACTGTAAGAACCTCTATTGTTATCCGCAAAAGTAAAAAGTTGCTTTGCATGCGTAAGAAGCGTGCTTGAATACGTGGAGTTAGCTGTCTTAAACACCAGAGATGCTGAAGCCATAGCTGCAGCAGTTTCGGCTGCAACCTCAGTCCCAGGGACGGATGCATTCACCTGTGTGAGAGGCCTCTTCTCTGTCATATCCTCAGGCCTGTCCCAACATTTATAGTCTGTTGCAGGGTCACCGACCTGCCTTAGTTTTTGAAGTAAAAAAAGTAAGAGATAAGAAATATTCCAAAGGCTTTTTCAAGACTTAAATTTGTAAGGCACAAATCAACAAAACAAAAACAAATTTTAATTTAATTTTTGAAAACACTGGTGCACTACATATAGCTACACAATCCAAAAGAGAGGAAGGCAGTTAAAGACAATGATAACCTGAATATAGAGGACATTCTGTGAAGGATGAGCATTGAGAAGGAAATCGGTTATCCACTTGAGAGATTGTTGAGCAGGTTCTAGTTGGTTCACTGCCTCCATCTGATCTCTATACTCGAGGATAGCCCACGATAACACAGTAGCAGTGAATGCCATTGGAAAACCAAATTTCACGTGATCCCCAGCATCGTACATCCCCTTGGAAAGATCCAGCTTGGCTTCACTTCCATCCGTTAGAGCCGAATCTCCTCTCCATGATATCTTATTATCCACTAACCTACCAGCTGCAACAAAACAATCCCCACCTCTAAGATAAATTTTGCCCAAAAAGAAAAAAACTTGAGCAGTAGCAAGCTGGTAAATAATATCATGAAGAAACTACTTGTTCTAAGCACTAAACAAGAAGGTACTTCAAAAATCTGAGTCCATAACTTAAAGGGTGTCCTTAAAGGAAACAAAATTTCAACTAGGTAATACATAAACAGAGTAAAAGGAAAAAAGAAACTATAAAGAGTGGAAGAGGGTAAAGAAAGGGTACATTTTTGGACGTCAAAGAATTGCATAGCGATTTCGAGAGCATGAGCATACTTGTGGTGGATAGCACCTGGAGGATAGGGAACGGGAGTGGGCTTATTGTCATTTCCATGATCTAATTTTTTCTTGATTATATAAACAACAGCTCCCACAGCCAGAGCCAATATTACTAGAACCAGAAACCACCCAAAAAATCCTCTGGACTTTGATTCTTTCCCCATTTTCTTTTTGTGTGAGACAAAATCTTCAATTTAAGATGTTAGATCAAAACAGGCGCATATGGTTCTACCGAGAAAAGAATCTGCAGAGGTGAATGGGGTTTAGGAAACATGGTTGATTAGTTAAAGAGAAGTAGTTAATTAACGGGTACGGTAACAAGCGGAGATGAGTCATAAATTTGTTTAATTGGTGACTTCTTGCAGGACAAGGACACCGACACCGACACCGACACCGACACCGACACCGACACTCAGGTTTCAACTTTCAAGCAGGATGTTTATATGATAGTATAATTATAAGTTTAAGCTTTTTAAACTGTTCAAGTGTTGTGTAAGCACTTCTCACGGTCTAACACTTGGTTTTTTTCCCCGCCTTTGCCAGAGTCTTGATTCAATATCCTAACGAAGATGTTCTTGGTAGGTGGGGCGACATTCGCGCTCAGAGGAACTAAAATCTCATTTTCGGAGTTCAAAGTTGAATAAGGCTCGAGACTTGGAGGATTTATTATCAGCCCTTGATTTATTGAGCACCAATGTCAAATAACCATCCCCTTTTTAACGCCATATAAAATTTTCCAATTAATATACATTTCTTCAAAAATATATATACATCTTATTTATGATGTAATAAAAAATAAAAACAAAATTATCAAAATCTACTTATAAAATTTTATAAAAATTGTACCAATATCTCAAAATTTATTTATAACACAATAAAAAATTAATGGTAAACTATAGAATTAATCATTTAATTAGTAGCGTGTTTTGGTCACTTAGCTATGAAAATTTTCAATTTAGTCACTAACGTTTTAGATTATTTCTTTTCTGGTCACTTACATTTTAGATCATTTCTATTTTGGTCACTCTTCGCTAAATAGTTAACTGAAGTAATGATGTCGCCTTTTCTAACTGTTATAATAACATATTTAATCATCAATACTTACACATTCTATCAATCTGATCCTAATTCTAAATAATTCAATAAATTTAATTTTTCACATTTACAAATTCTATTAACACATATTATATATATTATAAGGCTCAAATATGCATTTAGCCCCTCGAACTAGACACCTTCTCTCAAATTGGTACTTATGATTTCTTTTTCCCAAGTTGGTACCTGAATTTTCATTCTATCAAATGTTTGGATACTTTTTTGTAATGGCGTTAAATATAGGAGACATGACATTCTTAGGTTGTGGCAGGTGGCATCGATGATGCCATAATTTTTAATAAAAAATTTTAAAAAATATATAAAAAATATAATTTTTTAAAATATTAAACAAATTATAAATTATAAAAATATATGTATCTAAAAATAAAAAATATTAAAAAAGTTAAAAAAATAAAAAATTCAAGTAAGAAAAATCAAAAACCTAGAAAAATTACATATTTTTCTAAAATAAATTGTAAATAAATTAGATGAAGTAAATTTTACAGTAAATTTAAAATTTAGAGATGGTTGCAGATTAATACATGATTATTCAAGTTCACAAGAATGCAAAAGATAATTACTTGAAAAAGGCTTATAGAAAGCTTTTTCGTTTTTCCTTTTATTTGTTAGGTTTCATAAGAAAAATTGGATTCCTTTATTGAGAATTCTATTCGTGCAATCATGAAATGTATAAAAGTAAAAAATTTATTGAGTTTTAGGGTTGTGAGTTTTTCAAAATCATAAATTTATGTATAAATTTATCAAGATTTAATTATATTTATATTTATATCTTATTTTAATTTCATTAAATTTCAGTGCGGCAAATGGCTTTATTTAAACTTAAAAGTCACTTCGAAAAAAAACAAAGGTGGTTAGTGTTCTGTCATATTCTAGGCCAGAGGGGAAAGGATCTATTGGGCCGCAGATCCTTTCCGCCTCTACTGTCTTTGTCCCTTACCTTACGTTATTTTTTCACGACTTAAAAAATATATAAATAAGAATGAATATATAAGGTTAGAGGATGGTTAATCGAATTGAATTATTATTAATTAAATTAATTAAATTTTTAATTTTTTAATTGTTAATCGAATCGATTTTTTTTTAAAGTTAACCGAAATAGTAATAGCCTAATACATATAATATATAATATTATTTATTAAGTTCGACCAATTACTCGATTTCGAACCGAATTAACTGTTACCTGTAATTCCCCAAAAAAAAATTTAACCGAATTCCGACCGAACTAGATTGATTAACCGACCGATTAATCGAATTAAATCTATTCGGTCGGTTAATTCGATTTTAACCGAAATTTGAACACCCCTATATAAAATTAGTATTTAGTATATTGATAATGTAATTCTTTATTTCGTAAACAATTTTAAAAAATTATTATATGTCCTTTTTTTAATATATATTTTTATAAAACATTTGTAAATTTCCTAATACAACTTGTAAAACTCAAAAACTTTACTAACAAGGTACTAACTATGTCAACTCTGATTTTGCAAGTCAACCCCTTCTCATATGTTAATTTTTATTACTATAATCTATCAAAAATCATTTCATAAATTCAGTCAAAAACAAAAAGTCATTCCATAAAATAACCATAAATACGTAGGAATGATGAGGACTAAATTGATTGGTATTGATTATTATAATGTATAAGTACGTGTCATTAATGAATTATGGAAAGCTAAATCACAACTGCTAATTGTTTACTGAAATTATGGTAAAATGGCACAGATTATCGGTAGGTGTGAGATAGAAATCATGGACATGTTCTCTTGCATGCCAAAATCTTAGCCAGGAATTAATTACAACTAGAATTAGGATGTTTCTCAGTGTTAAGTTAATTATTTGTTTTTATTAAATTTTAAAGTGAAATTTTAAAAGATAAAATATAATTTAAATCTTTATACACTCTATACATTTGAAATTTAATATTTTATTTGTATTTTTAAAAATTAATCTTTCCACCTTTTGGATTTAAAAATGCAAGTTTATTTGTTACCACTGTTAAAATTCTTAATGAAGTGTTCATAATCGTAAATCAATTACTTGGAGTTGTGATTGTAAATTAGTGAGCTTTAAAAAAGACAGTTGTGATCGTAAATCAACGAACTTTTTAAGTGGAGTTGTGATTGTAAATCAGCGAACTCTTAATAAAGTGTTCATGATCGTAAATCAATGAACTAAAATTGTGATCGTAAAACAACGAGCTTTAAAAATAAAAGCTGTGATTGTAAATCAACAAACTATTTAAGTGGAGTTGGGATGGTAAATCGGTAAACTCTTAATGAAGTGTTCATGATCGTAAATCAATGAACTGAAGTCTTGATCGTAAATTGGCGAGCTTTAAAATTGATAGTTGTGATCATAAATCAGCAGATCGTGAGATTCGTAAAATCCTGTAAGTAGAAGATCGTGATCGTAAATTAACTGAAACTTTTCAGAAAGTTCCTTGTTTTTTTTTTTTGAGTAGATCGATCCATTTTAAGTCTCGTTTCAGATGTACGGTGAAGAGAAGTAGATTCAGCCTCACAAAGACAATGTAACAAAATTGATTCCTCTATCCTTCTTCTTTCAATATTAGTTTTGAGTTCTTCCTCAACACGCTTATATTCATCATCTTTAACATCGCAAAGCTGTCAGAATTAGCTATTTGAAAATCATCTCTGGCCATTCTTGGAACTACATTAGCAAATTTACATTCCTTTTGAGCTAAGAAGTGTTCATGATCGTAAATCAATGAACTGAAGCCGGAGGATTGTAAATCAGCAAGCTTTAAAAATGACAGTTGTGATCGTAGATCTACAAACTGCATAAGTGGAGTTGCGATCATAAATTGGTGAACTAAAGTTGTGATCGTAAATTAGCGAGCCAGTTAAGTAGAGTTGTGATCGTAAATCGGTAAACTTTTAATGAAGTGTTCATGATCGTAAATCAATGAACGGAAGCCATGATCGTAAATCAGTGGACCGTGAGATTCGTAAAATCTTGTAAGTAGAATGTCGTGATTGTAAATCAACTGAAGCTTTCCAGAAAGATTATTGTTTTTTTGAGTAGATCGATCCATTTCAAGCCTCATTTCAGACGTATGGTGAAGAGAAGTAGCTTCAGCCTCACAAAGAAAATGTAACAAAATTGATTCCTCTATCTTCCTTCTTTCAAGGTTAGTTTTGAGTTCTTTCTCAACACACATATATTCATAATCTCTCAACACAGATATATTCATAATCTCTAGCATACAACCTGCTCTAAAGGGCGGAGAGGTCAAAATTAGCTAGTTGAAAATCATCTCTGGCCACGCTTAGAACTAGTTCAACGAATTTACATTTCTTATGAACCAAGAAGTGTTCATGATCATAAATCATTGAACTAAAGCCGTGATTGTAAATTAGTGAGCTTTAAAAATGATAGTTGGGATCATAAATCAGTGAACTACTTAAGTGTAGTTGCGATCATAAATTGGCCAACTCTTAATGAAGTGTTCAAGGTCTTAAATCGATGAACAGAAGCCGTGATTGTAAATCAACGAGCTTTAAAAATGACAGTTGTGATCGTAAATCAGTGAACTATTTAAGTGAAGTTACGATCGTAAATTGAAGGACTTTTAATGAAGTGTTCGTGATTGTAAATCAATAAATTGAATCCGTGATCATAAATCAGAGAGCTTTAAAAATGACATTTTTGATTGTAAATTAGCAGACCTTGAGATTCGTAAAATCCTGTAAGTAGAAGGTCGTGACCGTAAATTAGCTAAAGCTTTTCATAAAGTTCCTAGTTTTTTTATCAGATCGGTCCATTTCAAGCCTCATTTCAGACGTACGGTGAAAAGAAGTAGCTTTAGCCTCACAAAGACAATGTAACAAAATTGGTTCCTCTATCATCCTTCTTTCAATGTTAGTTTTGAGTTCTTCCTGAACACGCCTATATTTATAATCTCTAGCATCTAACCTGCTCTAAAGAGCAGAGAGGTCAAAATTAGCTAGTTGAGAATCATCTCTAGCCACGCTTAGAACTAGTTTAGTAAATTTACATTACTTGTAAACTAAGAAGTGTTCATGATTATAAATCAATGAACTGAAGCCGTGATTGTAAACCAGCGAGCCTTTATAATGACAGTTGTGATCATAAATCAGCGAATTAGTTAAGTGGAGTTGCGATCATAAATTGGTGAACTCTTAATGAAGTGTTCATGACCATAAATCAATGAACTAAAGCTATGATCGTAAATCAGTGGACCGTGAGATTTGTAAAATCCTGTAAGTAGGTCATGATAAAAAATCAGTTGAAGCTTTTTAGAAATTTCCTTTTTTTTAGTAGATTGATCCATTTCAAACCTCATTTCAGACATACGGTTAAGAGAAGTAGCTTTAGCCTTACAAAGACAATGTAACAAAATTGGTTCCTCTATTATCTTTCTTTCAAGGTCAGTTTTGAGTTTTTTCTCAACACGCTTATATTCATAATATTTAGCATCTAACTTGCTCTGAAGGGTAGAGAAGTTAGAATTAGCTAGTTGAAAATCATTTATAACCATGCTTAGAACTAGTTTAGCAAATTTACATTCATTGTGAACCAAGAAGTGTTCATGATCTGAAATCACTGAACTGAAGCTGTGATTGTAAATCAGCGAGCTTTAAAAATGATATTTGTGATCTTAAATCAGCGAATTGCTTAAGTGGAGTTGCGATCATAAATTGGACAACTTTTAATGAAGTGTTCAAGATTTTAAATCAATGAACAGTAGTCGTGATCGTAAATCAACGAGCTTTAAAAATGATAGTTGTGATCATAAATCAACGAATTATTTAAGTGGAGTTGGGATCATAAATTGGTGAACTCTTAATGAAGTGTTCATGATCATAAATCAATGAATTGAACCCATGATCGTAAATCAGCGAGTTTTAAAAATGAAAGTTTTGATCGTAAATTAGCGGACTGTGAGATTTGTAAAATCTTGTAAGTAGAAGGCCATGACCGTAAATTCGCTGAAACTTTTTAGAAAGTTCCCTTTTTTTTAATCAGATCGATCCATTTCAAGCCTCATTTTAGACGTACGATGAAGAGAAGTAGCTTCAGCCTCACAAAGACAATGTAACAAAATTGATTCCTCTATCTTCATTTTTCCAAGTTCAGTTTTGAGTTCTTCCTCAACACGCCTATATTCATAATCTTTAGCATGTAACTTGCTTTGAAGGGCAGAGACGTTAGAATTAGCTTGTAACAGCTTGTTTTTGAGTGGTGTCGGAAACAGTAGTTTCGGGGCCACCAAATTCGACGAGTAAGTTCGTAAATATTATATACTATATTTACGAGTAAAATATAGTTTTTAAAAGGTTTTTGATATGATAATATATGTTATATAAACTATTTATTATGTTTAAGTGGTTTGACCCTAAGGTCAAGTGGTTTTAGAAAATGAGGCATCAGGACCTTATTTCTATAAACTGTGCCGTAAATATTTTTATAAATATTTACAGAGTGTCATTAAGGTGATATTAAAGTTTCGTTGAAAAATTTTAATGTTTCGATAGTTAATTAATTAAAAAGGACTAAATTGTAAAAGATGTAAAATTTAATCACTATTTGATTTGAATGATTAAATGGTTAATTGAATAAAGGAAAAGGGACTTAAATTGTAATTAAACCATGGTCAAAGTTTCCAAGCAGTGGTTTTATGATTGAATCCACTAGCTTTTTGATTAATTATTCTTTTAGTCCTAATTAGTTTGGGATTAAATTGTAAATAAGTTTATTTAGTTAGAATTTAATTAAATTGAAGGACCAATTGTGAAACTAAACCTTCCTTTGATGGTAATTGTGCCATATATTTATGTGATGGACAAATATGGGCATGGATTTGGTGCTTTAAATTAATTATTAACCAAAGGTAATATGGTAATTTGATGAATTAAATTAAATTAAAATTAAACATTAAAGCTTTCATCTTTATCTTCTTTTCTTTAACCAAATCCTCAAACAAAAAGAAGCCATGAATGAAGCTTCATTCGACCACCTTTGTTTCTTTGATTAGGTATGAATTTTTAATCCATTTTTAATAATTTTTATGTTTTTGAGATCGTTGCAACTAGGTCCAGTTAGCCCATACCTTCGATTTTGAAACTGTTAATGATTTTGAATGTTTTCATTGATGAATCTTGTGATTTTTGATGTTAAATGATGAATTTGAGATATTATTGTTATTGAAAAGTATTTTATTAAGTGATTTTTGATGAATTTTTTGATTAGGGACTAAATTGTTGAAATAGTAAAAATACAAGGGTTTATTGTGAAATTATTGCAAAAATCGGCTGTATTGAATGCCATGAATATTTGGCTAGCATGGGTTAGCATTAAAAATGGTTCATCTGCATGTTTTAGGCTTAGGGTAAAACTTCAGGGGTAATTTTGTAAAAATATCAAAAATGACCAAATTGCATGAAATGAATTGTTTTATTGTCTAAATTAATATATTGAATGAAAATATTAATTTAGATTAAGATCGGGTGAAAAATCGAGGAAAATAGGAAAAATTCCAAAATGCCCCTAAACTTTAATATTTTTGCAATTTAGCCAGGTAAGTTCGTATGGTTAAATTTAACATTTGTATTAATTGGTGATTGGTATTATATATATTCTTTTGTTGGAAATGAATTATTGTTTGAATTATAATATTGAATTGGGTATTCGGTTTGAATTGAATGTGGGATTTGAGTACATTCGTGTTTTGGTGTATGACGGGGGTTTGGAGTGGAGATGGTATTGGAGGGAGATATCGACATATTACCCAAGTAAAATGGGGTTCAGAATTTGTCGCGAACTCTCGTGTTTTACTTTCTATTTGGAGTGATTTGGGTGGCCGAGCTCTTACGAGCTTCTGTTCAGCTTTCACTGACTTCTGTTCAGCTCTCACAAGCTTCTGTTGGCATATTTTGGTGGACAAGCTCTATGAGCTTCTGTTGAAAATGTACTCTTATCCGTAAGTCGTTCTTCAAATGGAAAATCTCGGTAAGGTAATATGTTTAATGAATTTTGAAAGATTTGTTATTTATTGAATATTGATTTGAACATAAATGAATTCAGTAGTTGAGATTGTGGATGATGCTTAGGTTTATGTTAAGCTTATAGTTACATTATATCATGTTTAATATCATTGATATATAATGAAATGGTAAATGACAAAAATGGGAATATGCTTATTGTCGAAACCATTTTTTTGAAATCGACTTTTTATTTTAAAAACAAAAAAAATGGGAGTCGCCACCAATCATTTTTATGAGGTGTGATCGGGTCACCTCGTAATTTGCTTGTTTTAATAAACAGTCTGATTTACTAAAACAAATGTTTTTTTTTGGTCTACGAAGTTCAAGAAATGGGTTCGGGAGTCGATTACGCACGAGGAAGGATTAGCACCCTCGTGACGCCAGAAATTGGTGCCTAATCGATTAATTAATGTCTTAATGTCGAAAGTTGAGAACTCGAAAAGAATTTAAAAATACGATCCCTCTTTGTATTAATATTTTTACTTAAAAAAATTTCTTGAATAAATCGAAAAAATATATTGAAGGCCTTCTTATCTCGAGGCAACAAAATGTCACGTCTTGTAAGTTAGAACGTGACACTTCGAATATTTGAGACTAAGTTTGCCCCTTTTTTACTTGACATTTCACGTGTTTCATTTTTAAAAGGATATTCGGTTATTTAGACCCATCGAGAAAAATCAAAACCCCGTAAGTTAGGGCGCTACTTTCTTGAATTTTCAAATACAGAATATTGCCTCATTTTGAAAACTTTTCCTTTTTTGAATAGAGTCAAATGTAATATTTGTAATAAATACATGAATAGATATTAAAGATAAAGGACTAAATTAAAATGTGAATGAAATTAAGGTTGTAATTTGTATTGAATGCATAAATAGATAATAGTAATGATAATAGATAAAATAATAATAATAATAATAATAATAATAATAATAATAATAATAATAATAATAATAATACTAAATGTATAAGCAGAAAAACATAAGTAATCCAATTTTGAAAATATAAATGGGTAATAAATAAATAGATGAATGGATGATCATAAAATAGTAATAATAATAATAAAAAAGGTACAAATAAATGAATAATCAATGAAAGAAAATAAATAAAAAATAAAAAATGAAGGAATAATAAATAAATGAGTACTAGGATAAAATAAAAGATAAATGAATAAATGAATGATGTATGAATAAGTAAGTAAATAAACAAACAAATAAATAAAATGAAAGGAATCATGAAAAATAATCAAGTAAATAAGCAAATAAATAAATAAAATAATTAAATTAAAAAGGGGCTTAATTAAAACTTAAACGAAATTAGGGGTATAGTTTACGAATAAAAATAAGCTTCCAAGGATTAAAATATAAGAAAATCGAAATCATAGGGTAAAAACAAAAGAGAAAAAAGAAACAGGACCAGATTGTAAACCATTTAAAATCAGAAGAATCAAAACGGCAATTAAACACGCAGATCCCATCTGGAAACCCAGTCGGGTTTTGGGTCATAAAAAACGGCACCATTTTAGGCGCCCGTCTCTTAAAATGCTCTAAGGACCAAAATGAAAACAAAGTAAAATTAGATGACAAAATTAAAAAATAGAAAGGTATCAAATTAAAATGGGCTGAAAAGGCGGAAGGACTAAAAGGGTAAATAGACCCTTAGTCCAAAACACGCGGATCCTGGGGGTTCTGGGTTGGATCTCAGGTCGCCCCCTCCAAAATGACGCCGTTTTGGCGTTAAAGGGCATAAGTGAAACTACGTCGTTTCACAACTGCTATTTAAATCAATTTTTTTAAAATTTTCATTTTAACTTGTTTTTTTAAAAAAAAAAAAACTCCAAAAGCTCTCTTCCCTTTCTCTCAAAGCCACTAGGTCCGGTCATCAAACACCGCCATGGCTCCGCCGCAGCCACCATCCACGGTGGCCAAGTTCGCCAAAAAACTCTCATTTTGAGAGCTCCGATGCGTAAACCCCAGATCTGGGGCTATTTTTTGCAAAAACTAGACCAAAAAGAGAAAAACCCAAAAGAATCCCTTCCGTTTTTTTCTTCAGTTTTATTGAAAAGAACCGTTCATCATCGGGAATGATGACCTCCTCCACTCACGGCGTTGGGATTCGAAATGTACTGGTAAGTTTTCGTTTCTTTTTCTTTTTGTATTTTTATGCCTAAAATATAAAAATTAAAAAAATAAAGAAACAAATCACCTCTTGAAAATATGATCAATTCTTCTCTGTATTTTTTTTTGTATATATTTTTTCGTGTTTAAATATTACATTGGTTGGGGCTTTTATAACCGAATATTTGATTTTACATGCCATTGTTTATGCTACTGTTTCTCTGCCTTGTTTTTGCATTTTTTTGGTCCTTTTTTTGTAGATGGCAGAGTCAACGGAGAAGAGACCTTGCCATTTTGGTGCAAGGCGACTTAGGGTGCCAGGCCTTGGGATGAGGAGGCTCGGGGCAAGGAGCAAGCGGGGCGTCTGAGGGAGGAGTGTGGCACGCATACGGCTAGGGTTTCCCGTTCTGCTGAAAATGTTCGAGCATTTTGGGCCACCGGGCCTTGTAATTTTGGGCTTAGGTTTTATTATTTTTTTGGGCTTGTAATTTTAATATTTGGACTTTCTTTTTTTGGTTTATTTTCTATTTTGGTTTTTTGCCAGGCCGGGCAAAAATGGTCCATTACAGCTGCCCCTCTTTGCTCATTGTCGTGTAACGGAAATGGAGCAAAGACTTTAAAAAGGGCCAATTTTGTCTGGTCTTGTCGAGTCTTGACTTCTTTTGGTGCTTCTCTTCTTCAAGTATCCTCATTTCGATCTGCTGTATCTTTAGGGGTATAGGAATTGTTGCTTCAATCTACTCTACTGCAACTTTAGGGAGATAAGGCTGCTAGCTTGAATCTGCTCTACTGCAACTTTAGGGAGATAAGGCTGCTAGCTTGAATCTGCTCTACTGCAACTTCAGAGAGACAATGTTTGTAGCTTTAATCTACTCTACTGCAACTTCAGAGAGATAAGATTTGCTATCATCGATCTACTCCACTGCAACTTCAGGGAGATAAGATCTGCTATCTTCAATCTGCTCCACTGCAACTTTAGGGAGATAAGATTTATAACTTTAATCTGCTCTACTGCAACTTCAGAGAGATAAGATTTGCTACCTCCAGTCTACTCCACTGCAACTTCAGGGAGATAAGATTTGTGGCTTTAATATGCTCCACTGCAACTTCAGGGAGATAAGACTCACCACGATGACTATAATCCATCCCACTGCAACTTTAGGGGTATAGGATTTGTGGTTTCACTGATCTGTTACACTGTTCTCTGAGGAACATGACCTGTAGAATCCATTTCTTGGGCCTATTTATGCCTAGTGATTAGGATGTCATGATCAGGATGAATCAAATGCTCCTAACTAGATGTGCATGAATGATATTTGCATGAATGAAAAATGTCATTTTTCGAGAATGATCCCTTTTTAATGCTTAGGTTGTCATTGCTCGCTGTTTATCAAGGTTCTATCACTGATGTGTTACCATGCCTTCTTGTTTAACTGGTATCTTTAATAGAAAATTCGAAAAAATAGACACAGTTTAGACTATTCTTACTCAAATGTTTCCAACCCTTAAGTTTGGTTAGTTCTGAATAATGGTCCTGTTTCAGACTCTCGTACTATTTAGAGAACCTTTTAGAGCAATATGCAAAACTCTTTTTTCTTTGAATATTATTAGTCCATTAATCATTATTTCAATGAAAAATGCTTTAAAAAGATTATCGCAATGGACAAAAGGAATTTTATTGAGAACAAAGCTTGAAATGGATTAATTAATCAAAGATAGCAAACATTGCTAAAATACAAAGTGAATAAGATGAAAATAGGTGCCCCAGATATCATAGCATGAGCTTCTTCGTACTAACTTCTCGAGGGCCCTTTTGAACTTGATATGTGTTTCGAAAATCCAAAATACTTTGTTGATTCCCCAAGATGTAACGCTCTTCCTTCTAAGAAGACTCGACCATCACATGTTCAATCTTCAATCTAAATTTGAGCTGCCCTTTTTCGGGCTTTCAACTCAAAACCCCTTTTGTCTCAAGGCGCCTTTTTGCGGGTTTTTACCTTGGCCTCTTTTTTTTTTTGTTTTAGGTGAAGTACTTCTTGACCAAATCTGAATTCACAGGATTGGGCAAGCTTTTGCCATCCATCTCAGCCAAAATCAACGCTCTCCAGAAAAGGCCTTCTTTACCACATAAGGTCCTTCCTAATTTGGCATCCATTTCCCTCTGAAATCCTTTTGTTTGGGTAGGATCTTTTTCAATACTAGGTCCCCCTCATAGAATTCTCTAGGACGAACCTTTTTGTTGTAAGCTCGCATCATTCGCTTTTGGTACATCTGACTATGACAGATGGCTTTCAACCTTTTCTTTTCAATTAAGTTTAGCTGATTATATCGGGATTGGATCCATTCTGCTTCATCTAATTTCAATTATGCCAAGACTCAGAGAGAAGGAATCTCGACTTCAATGGGTAAAACCGACTCCATTCCATAAACTAAAGAAAAAGGCGTTGCCCTAGTTGAGGTCCTGATAGATGTTCGATAAGCATAGAGGGCAAATGGTAACTTCTCATGCCAATCTGTATAAGTCTCAGTCATTTTCCCCACGATCTTTTTAATGTTCTTATTGGCTGCCTCCACTGCACCATTCATTTTTGGGCAATATGGTGATGAGTTGTGGTGTTTGATCTTGAATTGACTGCAGACTTCTTATATCATGCTGTTGTTCAAATTTAGTGCATTGTCAGATATGATCCTTTTTGGCATTCCATATCGACATATGATCTCTTTCTTTAAGAACTTGTTGACTGCTGGCTTCATATCATCGGTGTAAGAAGTGGCTTCTACCTACTTGGTGAAGTAATTGATGACCACAAAGATGAATCGATGCCCATTAGAAGCTTTTTGTGATATCGGCCCAATGACATCCACGCCCCATACAGAGAAAGGCCATGGAAAAGTGATGACATAGAGAGGTGAAGGAGGCACGAGAATTTTGTCTCTATAAATTTGGCACTTATGGCATTTCTTGGCATAACTAATGCAATCTCCTTCCATGGTAGACCAATAATACCCGAATCTCATGATTTGCCTAGCCATTGTGAAACTATTGGCATGTGTTCCGTAGACCCCCTCGTGGACTTCTCCTAAGATTTTCTTAGCCTCGACAGCGCCTAGACATTTTAGTGGCACCTGATCCTTCTTTTTTTTATATAGGATCTCCCCATCTAAGACATAGTCACTGGCTAGTCTTCTTAGCGTCCTTTTATCATTCTCTGTTGCTTGGTCAGGGTATTCATGATTCTTCACATATTGCAGTATATCGTGGTACCAAGGGTGATCATCCTTTTCTTCTTCTTTTTTGATATTGTAACAATGAGCCAGAGCCTTATAAATACTCATCTGGATAGGTTTTACATCCTCTTGTTTATTCACTTTGATCATGGAAGCCAAAGTAGCCAAGGCATCAGGCATCTGATTTTCATCTCGTAGGAGATAATAGAAGGTGATGTCATCAAACTCCTTAATTAACTCAAGAACCAGCCTTTGATAATTGATCAACTTGGGATCTCTCGTCTCCCATTCTCCCTTGAGTTGATAGATAACTAGTATAGAATCCCCATATACCTCTAGCACTTTGATCTTATGTTCTATGGCTGTACGGATACCCATGATATATGCTTCGTATTCTGCCATATTGTTTGTACAATCAAAATACAATTTGCTAGTAAAGGGGTAATGATCTCCGTTTGGGGATACTAGGACTGCCCCAATTCCATTACCTACAGCGTTTGAGGCTCCATCATAGTTTAGCTTCCAAGAATGAACTTCTTGAGAGTCCTCTTCAGTAGTTGCCACATACATTAGATCCTCATTCGGGAAATCAAAGTTCAAAGGCTCGTAATCTTCTAGAGCTCTACTGGCCAGAAAATCTGCTATAGAGCTCCCTTTCATAGCCTTTTGATTCACATAGACTATATCAAATTCGGAAAGAAGAATTTGCCATCGGGCTATTCTTCCATTCAAAGCCGTCAACTCCATCATGTACTTTAGAGGGTCTAGTTTTAAGATGAGCCAAGTTGTGTGGTACAACATGTACTGTTTCAGTCTTCAGGTTGTCCAAATCAAGGCGCAACACAACTTCTCGATTGGCAAATATCTTGTCTAACATTTAGTGAATTTCTTACTGAGATAGTATATCACTCTTTCTTTTCTTCCTGACTCATCATGTTGACCAAGCACGCATCCCATGGAATTCCCGAATACTGCCAATGAACTGAACCTGTGATAGTAAATCAACGAGCTTTAAAAATTATAGTTTTGATTGTAAATCAGCAAACCATGAGATTCGTAAAATCTTACAAGTAAAAGGTCGTGATTATAGATCAGTTGAAGCTTTTCAGAAAGTTCATTGTTTTTTTTAGCAGATTGATCCATTTCAAGCCTCATTCCAAATGTACGGTGAAGATAAATAACTTTAGTCTCATAAAGACAATTTAACAGAATTGATTCCTCTATCCTCCTTCTTTCAATGTCAGTATTGAGTTCTTCCTTAACATACCTATATTCATAATATCTAGCATCTAATTTGCTTTGAAGGGCATGGATGTCAAAATTAGCTAGTTGAAGCCATCTCTGGCCACGCTTAGAACTAGTTCAACAAATTTACATTTCTTGTGAACCAAGAAGTGTTCATGATCATAAATCAATGAACTAAAGCCGTGAATGTAAATCATTGAGCCTTTAAAATGACAGTTGTGATCATAAATTAGTGAACTGCTTAAGTGGAGTCACGATCATAAATTGGCAAACTCTTAAAGTTGTGTTCAAGATCGTAAATCAATGAACTTAAGCCGTGATGGTAAATTAGCGGACCGTGAAATTTGTAAAATCCTGTAAGTAGAAGGTCATGATCGAAAATCGACTGAAGCTTTTTAGAAAGTTCCTTATGTTTTTGAGCAGATAGATCCATTTCAAGCCTCATTTCAGACGTACGGTAAAGAGAAATAGCTTTAGCCTCACAAATACAATGTAACAAAATTTATTGCTCTATCCCCCTTCTTTCAAGATTAGTTTTGAGTTCTTCCTCAGCACGTCTATATTAAACATCTTTGACATCTAACTTGTTCTGAAGGAAGTGCAGAGAAGTCAGAATTATCTATTTAAAAATGATCTTTGGCCATACTTAGAACTAGTTTAGGAAAGTTAAATTCCTTGTAAATTAAGAAGTTTTCATGATCGTAAATCAATGATGTGAAGCTATGACTGTAAATTAGCGAGCTTTAAAAATGACAGTTGTGATCATAAATTAGCGAATTGTTTAATCAAAATGGTGATTATAAATTGACGAACTCTTAATGAAGTGTTCAAGATAGTAAATTCAAGAAATGAAGCCATGACTATAAATTAGCGGACTTGAAAAATGACAGTTGTGATAGTAAACCAGCGAACAATTTAAATGGAGTTGCGATTGTAAATATGAGAACTCTTAATTAAATGTTCATGATCGTAAATTAATGAATTGAAGTTGTGATCGTAAATCAGTGAGCTTTAAAAATGACAGTTGTGATTCTAAATCAGAAAACTGAAGTCATGATCATACATCAATTAACTAAAGCCGTGATCGTAAATCAGCGGACTGTGGGATTCGTAAAATCCTGTAAGTAGAATGTCGTGATCGTAAATTATTTGAAGCTTTTTAGAAAGTTCCTTATCCTTTTTGAACAGATCAATTCATTTCAAGCCTTATTTTAGATGTACCATGATAAGAAGTAGCTTCAGCCTCACAAAGACAATGTAACAAAATTGATTCCTCTATCCTCATTCTTTCAAAGTCAGTTTTGAGTTATTTCTCGCACGCCATATTTTCATCTCTAGCATATAACTTGTTCTGAAGTGCAGAGAGGTCAGAATTAGCTAGTTGAAAATAATCTCTAGCATAAATTTTACGTTCCTTGTAAACTAAGAAGTGTTCATAATCGTAAATTAATGAACTGAAGCCGTGATTGTAAATTAGCGAGGTTTAAAAATGACAGTTGTGACTGTAAATCAGCGAACTACTTAAGTGGAGTTGCGATCATAAATTGGCGAACACTTAATGAAGTGTTCATGATCGTAAATCAATGAACCGAAGCCTTGATTGTAATTAGCAAGCTTTAAAAATGACTGTTGTGAACGTAAATTAGTGAACTCCTTAGGTGGAGTTTCGATTTTAAATCGGGGAACTCTTAATAAAGTTTTCATGATCATAAATCAATGAATTGAATCTGTGATCTTAAATCAGCGAGCTTTAAAAATGACTATTGTACTCGTAAATTAATGGAGGATTCGTAAAATCCTGTAAGTAGAAGGTCATGATCGTAAATCACTGGACACTTTTCATAAGGTTCCCCGTTTTTTTTAGCAAATCGAACCATCTCAAGCCTTGTTTTAGATGTATGGTAAAGTGAAGTAACTTCAGCCTTACAAAGGCAATATAACAAAATTGATTGCTCTATCTTTCTTCTTTCAAGATCAATTTTGAATTGTTCCTCAACACGCCTATATTCATCATCTCTAGCATCTAACTTGCTTTGAAGGGTAAAGAGGTCAAAATTAGCAATTTGAAAATCATCTCTAGCCATGCTTGGGACTAGTTCAAAAAATTTACATTTCTTGAGAACCAAGAAGTGTTCATGATCGTAAATCAGTGAGCTTTAAAAATGACAGTTGTGATCGTAAATCAGTGAACTGTTTATGTGGATTTACAATCGTAAATCAATGAACTCTTAATGAAGTGTTCATGATCGTAAATCAATAACTGAAGCCGTGATATTAAATAAGCAAGCTTTAAAAATGACAGTTCTAATTGTAAATAAGTGGACTGTGAGATTTATAAAATCTTGTAAGTAGAAGGTCATTATCATAAGTCTGTCAAAGCTTTTCAGAAAGTTCCTTTTTTTAGCATATCGATCCATTTCAAGCCTCATTTTAGAAGTATGGTTAAGAGAAGTAGCTTCAGCCTCAAAAAAATAATGTAACAAAATTGATTCCTCTATCCTTATTCTTTTAAGGTCAGTTTTAAGTTCTTCCTCAACATGCCTTTATTTATCATCTCTAGCATATAACTTGCTCAGTAGGGTAGAAAGGTTAGAATTAACTCATTGGAAATCATTTCTAGTCATGCTTGGAACTAGTTAAGCAAATTTACATTCCTTATGAACTAAGAAGTGTTCATGATCGTTAATCAATGAATTGAAGCTCTGATCGTAAATCAATGAGCTTTAAAATTTATTGTTGTTATCGTAAATAAGCTAACTAATTAAGTGGAGTTGCGATTGTAAATCAGTGAGCTCTTAATGAAGTGTTCATGATCATAACTTAATGAATTGAAGCTATAATATTAAATTAGCGAGCTTTAAAAATGGCAGTTGTGATCATAAATCAATAGACCATTAGATTCGTAAAATCCTGTAAGTAGAAGGTCATGATTGTAAATCAGTTAATGCTTTTAGGAAAGTTCCTTTTTTTAAGCATGTCGATCCATTACAAGCCTCGTTTAAGATGTATGGTGAAAAGAAGTAACTTCAGCCTCACAAAGACAATGTAACAAAATTGATTCCTCTATCCTTCTTCTTTCAAGGTTAGTTTTGAGTTCTTCCTAAGCATGCCTATTTTCATCATCTCTAGCTTCTAACTTACTTTAATGGGCAGAGAGGTCAGAATTAGCTAGTTGAAAATCATCTTTAGCCACGCTTGGAACTAGTTTAGCAAATATACATTCCTTGTGAACCAAGAAGTGTTCATAATTGTAAATCAATTAACTAAAGTCGTGATTGTAAATTAGCGAGCTTTAAAAATTAAAGTTGTGGTAAAAAATCAGTGAACTGTTTAAGTGGATTGGGAACATAAATGGGTGATCTCTTAAGGATGTGTTCATGATCGTAAATCAAAAAACTTTTAAAATGACAATTTTTATCGTAAATCAGCAAACCGTGAGATTCGTAAAATCCTGTAAGTAGAAGGTCGTGACTATAAATTAACTGAAGCTTTTAAGAAAATTCCTTAGTTCTTTGAGTAGATCGAACCATTTCAATCCTTATTTTAGAAGTACAGTTTAGAGAACTAGCTTTAGCCTCACCAAAGCAATGTAACAAAATTGATTCTTTTGTCATTCTTCTGTTAAGGTCAAATTTGAGTTCTTCTTCAACATTCCTAAATTTATCATCTCTAGAATCTATCTTGCTGTGAAAGGTAGAGAGGTCAAAATTAGCTAGTTCAAATTTATTTCTAGCCATGCTTGGAACTAGTTTAAGAAATTTACATTCCTTGTGAACCAAGAAGTGTTCATGATCGTAAATCAATGAACTAAAGCCATGATTGGAAATGAGCGATCTTTAAAAATGACAATTGTGATCATAATCAGCTAACTGCTTAGGTGGAGTTGCGATTATAAATCAGTGAACTCTTAATGAAGTGGTCATGATCGTAACTTAATAGATTGAAGCCGTGATCATAAATCAGCGAACTTTAAAAATGACAGTTGTAATTGTATATTAGCGGACCGTGAGATTCGTAAAATCCTATAAGTAAAATGTCATGATCGTAAATTAGTTGATGCTTTTAGGAAAGTTTTTTGTTTTTTTAGCATATCGATCCATTTCAAGCCTAGATTTAGATGTACGATGAAGATAAGTAGCTTCAGGCTCATGAAGACAATGTAACAAAATTGATTCCTTTATCCTCTTGCTTTCAAGGTCAATTTTATGTTCTTCCTTAATACGCATATATTAATCATCTCTAGCATCTAACTTACTCTTAAAGGTAGAGAGTTTAGAATTTACTAGTTGAAAATAATCTCTTGCGACGCTTCGAACTAGTTCAGCAAATTTACATTCCATGTGAACCGAGTAGTGTTCATGATCGTAATGAGCTTTAAAAATGACAGTTATGATCATAAATCAGTGAACTGTTTAAGTGGTGTTGCGATCATAAAAGGGCAATCTCTTAATGGAGTGTTCATGATCTTAAATCAATTAACTAAAGTCGTGATCATAAATCAGGGAGCTTTATAAAAGATAGTTTTGATCGTAAATCAGCAGACCGTGAGATTCATAAAATCTTGTAAGTAGAAGGTCATGATCGTCAATCAGGTAAAGCTTTTAAGTAGGTTCTTTTTTTTTAGCAGATCGATCCATTTCATGCCTCATTTCAGACGTACGGTTAAGAGAAGTAGTTTCAGCCTCACAAAGACAATATAAAAAAATTGAATACTCTTTCCTCCTTCTTTCAAGGTCAATTTTGAGTTCTTCTTCAACACGCCTATATTCATTATCTCTAGAATTTAACTTTCTCTAAAAGGCAGAGGGGTCAGAATTAGCTAGTTGAAAATTATCTCTGGCCATGCTTGGAACTAGTTCAGTAAATTTACATTTCTTGTGAATCAATAAGTGTTCATGTTCGTAAATCAATAAATTCAAGCTGTGATCGTAAATCGAAATACTCTTGATGTAGTGCTCATGATCGCAAATCTATAAACTGAAGCCGTGATCATAAATCAACGATCTTTAAAAATGACAGTTGTTATCGTAAATCTGCGGATCGTGAGATTCGTAAAATCTTATAAGTAGAAGATCATGATTGTAAATTAGCTGAAGTTTTTCAGAAAGATCCTTATTTTTCTAAGTAGATCGATCAATTTCAAGCCTCGTTTTAGACATATGACGAAGAGAAGAAGCATTAGCCTAACAAAGACAATGAAAAGAAATTCATTCCTCTATCCTTCTTCTTTCAGGGTTAGTTTTGAATTCTTCCTCAACATGTCTGTTAGAATTAAGTGACCCAAATTCTTATTTAAATAAAATAAAAGAAGAATCCCTATAGAATTACACTTCTTTTATTTTATTTTGAATAAGGTTTTTAAACCTTATTAAACTCCATCTATTTGATATTGATTAGAATAAGGAGTTTCAATCTTACTACTCCTATTAGAATATGGCTTTATAAGCCTATAAATAGACATGGTCTATTCCTCTTGTAATTGATTCGAATTCGACATAGTGAATTTTCTTCTCCTCTGCCCGTGGTTTTTCCTGAAAGGGTTTCCACGTAAAATCTGTGTGTGCTTCATTTTTTTTTTTCTATTTTTTTTTACAATGTCTATATTCATCATAACATCTAACTTGTTTTGAAGGGCAGAGAGGTCAAAAGTAGTTAGTTGAAAATCATTTCTGGCTATGCTTAAAACTAGTTTGGAAAATTTACGTTCCTTTTGAACCAAGAAATGTTCATGATTGTAAATCAATAAGCGAGCTTTAAAAATGTCAGTTTTAGTCGTAAATCAGCGAACTGCTTAAGTGGAGTTGCGATAATAAATTGGCGAACTCTTAATTAAGTGTTCATGATTGTAAATCAATAAATTGAAGTTGCAATTGTAAATCTATGAGCTATAAAAATGATAGTTGTGATTGTAATTTAGCGAATTGTCTAAGTGGAGTTGTGATCGTAAATCGACGAATTCTTAATAAAGTGTTCATTATCGTAAACCAATGAACTGAAGATGTGATCGTAAATCAATGAGCTTTAAAAATGATAGTTGTGATTGTAATATAGGATTTTTCCGTTGTAATTTATCACATTTTTACTTAAATCCATTGTTAAAACTAAGTAATTGTTTAATAAATTAATGAAATATGTGAAAATATGAAATTAGGATATAGAAATTATTAAAATGTGATTTTATGCTTTATTATATAGTTTTTATGCAATAAATGGCTTGTTTTATATTAATTTGAATATATTATATTTTTTAAGACATAAAGTGGGCCATGCATGATTAAATTAAATAATAAAATATGAAATTATATTTAATAATTCATTTTAAAATATCTCATTAATAATTTGGGTTTTAATTCATTAATTAAATTGGATAAATTTTATTCTTTGGTCCTCTAACTTGTTGATTTATTTTGGACAGGTCTGATAGCTTTGCTGGATTACAAAACCGTCCAAATTGGAGACCAAGTCAACCCAATATTCGGCTACACATGGCTGTCCATTTAAACCATTCTTTGGTTTAATTACACAAGGTCCTTGCAGTGTTGAAGAAATTAGAGATTTGCCCAAAGATTTACGATTGACCGAGTTTTAGTCCTGAGTTGTATGGCATCCAAAATTGCTTAAAAATCAAGCAAAAATCAAGTCAAAAGCCACTAAGCATGGCCTGCCACAATTTGAGGAGATTTGAAGAGGTTAACATCCACTATTTTTAGCAAACTAACCCCCTCTCCTCACCTATAAATAAGACCCTCTCATTCCCTCATTCATCATCCCTCAATCATTCCTCATTCATTCTCATCATTCTCTCTTCTCTCCAAATTCTCTTAGCCTTTTCCATTCCCACGCCTAGCATCATTTTTTCATAGAGATTTTAGCAATTAAGCCTCTTAAAGAACCCTTGGTCGACCACCTTGGAGAGCCATCAGCAAAGGAGCAAAGGAAAGGAACGAAGGAGCCTCGTCAGTCAGAGTCTTGGGTGACAACCACTCTACATTGAGTTTAATCTTTCCTTTCTTTAATTTAATCTAAAGATGTTTGCTACGTGTTCTTTGTTCTTGTTTACAACAATGTTAACTTAATTTTATTTAAGCTAGGATGATTTCTTTGATTAAATAATATTTATTTGATTCATGCTTATAATGTTTGTGCCTCAATCGATCATGTTTTCAATTAAAATCAAGTCTGTATTTCGTTCATACATGATTGAAATACACCTGAATTAGCTAAGCGATCCTGACCAGACGACAGCTAATGGACACATAATTGAAATGTGCATGCTCAATTTAGATCCTGACCCGATTAAATTGTAGGTTGCATAACAATTCTTGCCGAGCTCTGTTATCTGTATAGTTTTTAGATTTGTGTGATTAAACTGTTTCAAACCTGGCACGTCCCTGTTACCTCACACGAATGCTAAGAAACCCTTAGTAAATAAGGATCAGTAAAATGCGTATTTACTAAGTAAAGGATTCTGAAAGGACCTAATGTGGTTTCCAAACTCATGAAAGATCGAGTTGCCATGGAATGTTTTTCCGAATGTTATTAAGCATGTTGATAATAAATTGAGATTAATTAAAGTAATTGTCCTAGTTTATTTATATTATAATTGTTGCAAATTGTGTTTAATTTTACTAAAATATATTTCATTCATATAGTTAACATACTTAGGATAATTTGCATTAGGGATCATTGCATTTATTTTAATATATTTTAATCACCACTTCTCAACTATATTTTGTTTTTATTTACCAAATTGTTAATATAATTTAACAAATTAAGTGACTTAGCACAAATACAATCCATGTGGAGACGATAACTGATACTTACTTATTACTTGGTAACGACTGTGTACACTTGCACAAACATCACTTGCACAAACCTAAGCATTACAGAAGGTCATAATCATAAATCAATAGAAGCTTTTCAAAAAGATTCTTGTTTTTTGAGTAGACCGATCCAATTCAACACTTATTTTAGACATACGGTGAAGAGAAGTAGCTTCAGCCTCATAAAGACAATGTACGAAAATTGATTTCTCTATCCTCCTTCTTTAAAGGTTAGTTTTCAATTCTTTCTCAACACAGATATATTCATAATCTCTAGCATTTAAATTGCTCTGAAGGGCAGAGAGGTCAGAATACGCTAGTTGAAAATAATCTCTAGCCATGCTTAGAACTACTTTAGCAAATTTACAATCCTTGTGAACCAAAAACTATTCATGATCGTAAATCAAAGAACTGAACCTGTGATTGTAAATCAGTGACCTTTAAAAATGACAGTTGTGATTGTAAATTAGTGAACTGCTTAAATGGAGTTCGATCATAAATTGGCGAACTTTTAATAAAGTGTTCATGATCACAAATCAATAAACTAAAGTTGTGTTTGTAAACTAATGAGTATAAAAATGACAGTTGTGATTGTAATTCAACGAACTGTTTAAGTGGAGTTGCGATCATAAATAGGCGAATCTTTAATGAAGTGTTCATTATCATAAAGTAATGAATTCAAGCTATGATCGTAAATCAATGAGCTTTAAAAATGACAGTTGTGATCGAAAATCAACCAACTATTTAAGTGGAGTTGCGATTGTAAATCAACAAACTCTTAATAAAGTGTTCATGATCATAAATCAATGAACTAAAGTCGTGATTGTAAATCAGTGAGCATTAGAAATGACAGTTGTGATCAAAAATTAGCGAACCACAGGATTCATAAATTGCTATAAATAAAAGGTTGTAATAATAAATTAGCAGAAGCTTTTCAAAAAAGTTATTGTTTTTTTGAGCAGATCGATCCATTTCAACACTCGTTTCAGGCAAACGGTGAAAAGAAGTAGCTTACGCCTCGCAAAGAAAATGTGACAAAATTGATTCATCTATCCTCATTTTTTAAAGGTTAGTTATTAGTTCTTCCTCAACACGCATATATTCATCATCTCTAGCATCTGACTTGCTCTAAAAGGGGAAAAGGTCAGAATAAGCTACTTGAAAATCATCTCTTGCCATGAATAGAACTAGTTCAACAAATTTACATTCCTTATGAACCAAGAAGTGTTCATGACGGTAAATCAATGAACTGGAGTTGGGATCTTAAATAAAAAAACTGATTAAGTGAAGTTGCGATTATAAATCATAAATCGAGCAACTCTAATAAAGTGTTCATGATTGTAAATCATCGAGCCTTACAAATGACAGTGGTGATCATAAATCAGCGGACCATGAGACTCATAAAATCATATAAGTAGAAGGTCGGGATTGTAATTCCACTGAAGCTTTTAAGGAAGTTCCTTGTTTTTTAGCAAATTAAGTGTAGTAGCTTCAGCCTCACAAAGACAATGTAACAAAATTGAGTCCTATATCCTCCTTCTTTCAAGTTCAGTTTTAAGTTCTTCCTCAACACGTATATATTGTAACACCCAGCTTAGACCCTATTCGGAACAGTGGTTTCGGGACCACAAATCTGAGTCAGAAAAATATTTAAATATTATTTTCTATGTTTATAATGTGTGAATTGATATTTGTGAAATTTTCATGATTTAATTTTATCGTTTGAGTGTCCGATTTAATAAAAGGACTTAATCGCGTTAAATGCAAAAGTGACTTGCTATTTCTTAAAGTGCTTATTTGCTATGGCTTCTTAATTTAAAAGCCCTTAAAATGGAAATAGACCGTTAAAGATTGGGATGGACGACATTAGGCTTATAATATAAAACTTTCATATTGTTTCATTAAGGTTATATTAGTAATTGTTTAATAAATGTTAATTATAATAAAACATATATTAAAAAGCCATGCATTTTTGTGTTCATCTTAGCCGAATGTTAAAAGAAAAAGAAAAGAAAAGAGACTTCTTAGGTTCAGTGTAACAACTCGATTTAGGGCCTAGTCGGAATAGTGGTTGCGAGACCACAAATCCGAGGTAGAAATATGTGTTTTATGACTGTTATGAGGCCTATAGCATGTTTGCATGATTGTGTGAAAATTTCATGATGAAATTTTATAAATTAGTGAACAATTTGTCTATTAGGACTAAATTGAAAAGATTGGAAAATATGAGATTTTAGAATATTTAAGTATGAAATAGCATTATAAAAATTATTAGAAGTCCTTATTTAGCAATTAGACCAATATATGTCAAGATGGACAAAAATAGACATGAGAAGGAAAAATCTCAAGAAAGGGGCTTTAAGGGCATTTTTTTTCATTTGATTAATAAAAGAATTAAAAGGAAAAAAAGAAGTCAAAAATTCATGTCCATCTTCTTCATGCTAGCCGAAATTTTCAAGCTCTCCATAGCTAGGGTTTCTTCATATTTCAATCTTGATTGTAAGTACCTCCTAGCCCCGTTTTTAATGTTCTTCGTATTTTTGAGATCCTCGTAGCTCGATTTAGTTATTTCTAGCTATATTTTGAGCTAGGGTTTATGTTCAAAAATTTACCCATGTATGACATGCATGTATTTTGATGATTAATGGAGGAATATGAAAGTGTGATGTATGATAAACATTTTTTTCTAAGAGATTTTCATGAAAAATGCATAAAAAAGACTAAATTGTAAAAGTCATGAAAATGGTCATACATGAGTGAATTAGTGGAAATTTGGGGCTGTTGTAGTTATGAAAATGATTCATCTAGGCTTAAAATACAAGGAAGTTGAATAAAAATCATTTTACGAGCCTAAGGGCAAAAGTGTAATTATGTGAAAGTTTAGGGGCAAAATTGTAATTTTGCCAAAGTATGATTCATGGGTTAATTTAGTAAATGTGAGTATTAAACAAGTGAAATTGTTATTATGGGTCAAGAAACATGAAGCTCGGACTGAAACCGAGGCAAGAATAAGGTTGTGGACTAAATCAAACAACTACTCGTATTTTGAGTACCGAGGTAAGTTTGTAAGAAATTAAAGATACATAATGTTATTATGTTTTTAATTACTTTATATTATGAGAATTGTATATTATTTCCATGAAGTTGGTTAATGATACCTTGATGAAATTATAATGAGATCATGTTAAGTTGAAGTCCTAGTTGAACATTCGGAATAACAAGGATACCTATGTCACAACATGAGATAAGGAAGGTCCTGTATAAGACCATGTCTAGGACATGGCACCGGCACCAAATAAAGGATGTCCCGTATAAGACCATGTCTGGGACATGGCCTCAGCACCAAAGGAAGATCTCATGTAAGACTATGTCTGGGACATGGCATTGACATCTATATACGATCTTGTATAAGACCATATCTGGGATATGGCATCGACATCGAGATATAAGATCCCGTGTAAGACCATATTTGAGATATGGAATCGGCATCAGGATGTGATCCCATGTAAGACCATATCTGGGATATGGCATTGGCATCGTGATACATGTATGATGAGATTGAGCATCCTTCGATATTTCGAGTAGTTCAACTGTTAAAGAGCTAAGTTCATGTACAGATGACAAAGAGTTAAGTTCATGTACAGTTGACAAAGAGCTAAGTTTATGTTTAATAGAATAAAAGTGCTAAAGTTGTGTGATGAAGTGATACAGGTACCCACGAGTAACTTACGAGATATGAATGCAAAATATGATGTGTGATTTGGTAAAAATGTGCATGAGTAAGTTATGTTGATGTGCTTGAGAACTTGTGTTGCTATTGGTAAAAACCGTGTGGGCAGGTCGTGTGGTTACACACGCCTATGTCCCTAGCCCATGTGAGATTTATTTTTCATTTGAACCTACAGGGGTTTTCGCACGGCCGAACACACGCCCGTGTCTTTGGCCCATGTTTTTCACACGGCCTAGACACGCTTATGTGTGAAGACCTGGGGATTCTGTTTATGACGTCAGCGCCCTCATAAGGGACACACGGCCTAGGCACACGCCCCGTGTGTCTCGCCCGTGGTCAACACTGACTTGTAACACTAACATGCAGGGGACACACGGGCTAATCACACATCTATGGAACTGACCGTGTGTCACACATAGCCTAGACACACGTCCGTGTGCCTACTGGTGTGGACAAGAACAAGGCTATTTGCGAAGCTCTTTTTATCACCCTAACTTATAAAACATCAATTACATTCAACCATTAACCAAGTGACCCAATCATGCCTCATACACATTCATGAATAACCTCATCTTTTCATATATTAATAATGAGCCATCAACTATGACTATTTACAAAAAGTTTATCTTTAAAGTAACCAACACACTTGGCCAAAACAACAAGATATTTCACTAAGTCTAGCCCCTATACATGCCATACTCAAAACGCTAAGTCTAAATATATCGAGATGAGCTGATAGTGTGGGTGATCTTCAGACTATCTTCGTAACCCGAGTCGGCTCTTTGACACTATAAAACAAGGGAAAAGAAAGGGAGTAAGCTTTAAGCTTAGTAAGTTTACATGTAAACAATAAGCATCATACCATATGCAAAACAACCCCAAAATTGTATATTGTGTAAGAACAATCACAACTTCATAATCATGCTTACTCATCTCATTTCTTACCACCTTCCAACCATATACATACTTATATTGCTCACATTTACTTGCACATATTCCCTACACTCATCCCCACAAGCCACATAAAATATAATTACTTAGACAATTTCTCAATGAACCCTTCGGAAAGATACTAAGTACCCGGTGGTTTCGTACACAGCCCACCAATAGTCAATAATAGGGTGGTATCGCACATAGCCCACCAACAAGAATAATTACAGTGGTATCGCACACAGCCCACTAAATAATTATTACGGATATTTTTCCGCACTTACATATCTATTCCAAGGTTCATACGAGAATTATTCACTATCTATCAATTTCAACCAATCTCACTCATAATTGATCTCATTCATACAATGCATCAATAAGTAACAACATATGTATTGAAAATGTATCGTTTACACATAAACCTACCTCGGTGCAAAACGTATTAATCGACGACTTACTCCGTAACCTTGCCTTTTCCTTGGTCAAGGTTGTTTCCACGCTCTTCTTGATCTATAATAATAAAATTTACTCATTCAATCACTATATATCTCATGATACATCAAAATTTTTACTTAGGCAAAAATGACCATTTTGTCCTTATACTTTGGCAAAAATATGATTTTGCCCCTAGGCTCGTAAATCATTTTTCATCACATTTTCTCATTAAACAAGCCTATCTAAACATTTATTTCTCTTACAACAACTCACAAAACTAATTATTTCATTCATTTATTGCTTAATTACAACCTTTACAACTAAGTCCCATTTAGGTGTTTTCATGGTAACACCTTTCACAAAAGTTATTCTTTAGTTTTCTAACATTCGTTTTCTTCCATAAAAACTCAGCAAACAACACAAACACTCTCATGAAAAGTCCCTAAACTTTCAACCATTTTGCAAATTAGTCCCCTCATTAGCTAGCTTAAGCTTTGGAGGTTCCAAAAGTACAAAAATTATCAAGAAAGACCTCTAGAATCACTTACTTGCAAGAGAATAGCTTTGCTTAAAGTTTGAACTCCAAAATCCCCTATTTTCTCTTCAATTTTCGGTGGAGAAGAAGTGTGAATAGTGAAAGATGATATCTTCTTTCTTTGCCTTATTTTATTCAATTTTAATAACCTAATTTCACCAAAATTTTGACCAAAATTAATGCCCTTGTCCCTCTTGTCTCTATGGCCGGCCAACACACTATTATTGGCCTAATTACACTTTAAGGACCTTCAATTTAATATTTTATGGCTATTAGACACCTCTACCTTGTATAATGGAACTTTCACACTTTATGCGATTTAGTCCTTTTTCACAATTAAGCATACAATTGTTAAAATTAAAGCACCAAAATTTTTCATACATCCTTATAATCATGCTATAACATATAAAATAATATCAAAATAATTTTCTTCAACCTCGGATTAGTGGTCCCGAAACCACTGTTCCGACTAGCCCCAAAATCGGGCTGTTAAAAATCTTGTGTTTGATGATAGAAAATAAATATATGTTGTTAGATTAATATGTTGAAATTTTGATGAATTTGAGTAATTTGGGCTAAATTGTGAAAATAATAAATTTAAGGACTAAAATGTGAAATAAATGAAATGTGTGGACTTATATGAGTTTAGTGAACATTCGGCTAAGTCATAGTGTGGTCAAATTTTGAATATTTTGTATTTTGTGAAATAGGGACTAATTTGTGAAAAATGTGAAATGTTAGGGGCAAAAGTGTAATTTTTCTTTCATGTGTTTTTGGATGAATATTGATTGAATATGTAATTTAATAAGTTTACTTTATACTAATTTAGATCAAGAAAAGAGGAAATCGGAATTGGATCGGGGGAAATCTAAAGTTGTTGAATAGTTGTCCCAGTTCATTTGTCTTTGCCGAGGTAAGTTCATAAGTAAATAAATTTCATTAAATTCGATTATATATATTTTATTTGTACCGTATTGAATTATTACTTGTATATATATGTGATTGCCGAATTGGTAAAAGTATGGAAGAATTGTCTACGAGCTTGAATCGATCGAGTTACGACATCCGAAAGCCCCGTACGAACCTTAGCAATAGTTAGGATACATATGTCATGACATAGGATTCCAATGTGTGTTTTTGTGTAAGACCACGTTTTGGACGTTGGCATTGACTTGTGTTTACGTGTAAGACCCTGTTTGGGATAGTGGCATCGATATGTGATTACATGTAAGACCACGTCTGAGACGTTGGCATTGTACGAGATTTCTGACTATCCGAGTATCCTTATTGATTTCTAATGGTTCAACGGGCATTATCGAGTTAAGATCGAATGTGAAAATGAATTAAGAGGTTCGGGTACATGCTATATTATATGAATATGAAAGTAAGATAATTATATGTTTGAGATGAATATATGAATTAGACATGGTAAAAGAGAAATTTATATTTTATTATGAGTATATGTGCATTCGACCATTGATGCTATAATGCTATTGTATATGTGATAATGTTTGAGTTTGCAAGTATAATAAATGTACATTTGGTTAAGGTTTGTTTAATTTGGTTAGTTGATTTAATGTGAATGTTTATTTGATCATTATTTAGCTTATGACTTACTAAGCTATGAAAGCTTACTTTGTGTGTTTGTTTGTTCATTGTTTTATGGATTATCAAAGCTACGGGAAGCTCAGGGATTGCCAGAGAAATTTGTCACACTATCGATCGCTATTTCGGTATCTTTAAAACTTGAATTTCAAACCTATGGTATGTATAGGCTAGCCTTTGAATATATATAAGCTAGCTTTAATAAGTATGAGTTTGAAAATGTGTATATATAAAGCCATGCGAAAATGGCTTGATTTCTATGCTTGAGTTCGATTATGTTTGATTATGGTTTGAATTTATTGGGAAGTAATATCATATATATATAATGTGATGCTTGGTTATGTGTTTCGGTAGTAAGTAATGGATGCTAGTTGAGTTATGGTATGTTATGTGATAGTTAAGTAATAGGCATGTTATATATATGTGGTGTACTTAATATATGTTTGATTTACATATGTGAGTTATCTTATGATTCGACCTAGTAATGAAGTAAATGAATGGATACTTATATTGATTGTAAAAAAATGGTTAATTGTGTCGGTTTGAAATGGTAAGCTTACATGGGTATTTGGTTTAGAAATGGTGAACAATTGTGTATGAACATATTCAGCCATGGCATTGAATTTATATTGATAAGTACGCAATATGGTATATGGTGTGTATGTAATGCTGAGTGCTCTTGGTTGAATTGATAGAATGGATTTGATGTATTTGATATGGAAGTAGATTAGATGACCAAATATAAAGATTAATGACATGATAGAGCATATGAAATTTGACATGATATGTAATGAATTTGGTATGTTTAAATTCGGTTAATGCATTTAGATTATGACCATTTGAATAATGAATTATACAAAGTTTTAACACGATGGTTATATGTGAATTAGGTAAGTTAGATTATAAATTTTATTAAGAAAGAATGAGCAAATCGTATACCATTTTGATAGTTGTATGAACGGGCATATGAAACTTGTTATATAGCCTACGAATTTGGTAGGTTGAATTGGTTGGTGAATATGTAGAATGATTATACAATATTTTGTATTTAATGTATGAAATAAATGGTTCATTTTACTATGGTGATATGCGTATAATGGAATAATGGCTAAAACTCTATTATTTACCATTTTGTGAAAAAAACATGATAATGCTGCATATGTTAATTAACTATAAGTCATGTTATATGGATTGTTTAGTTAATATGCACCTGTGAAGAGGTATGAAGCAGTGTGTTTGACGTATAGAGTGATAAGACATATGCTTGAATGTCAATATGTATGCATATGGTATTTATAATGTAATTGGGTTATCTTATTACTTTGATAATTTGAATGCTTGAATGAAGTGTATATAAGATTCGAATAGTGTAATTATGATTATATGCACGATATGGGTCTGGTTAAATTTTGAGGTATGGATTGTATTTGTATTATGATTTATAATGTATGTTTAATGTTTAATTAGACATATGTTTTAATTATACGAATATGACGTGTGAATATGTAATTGTTCGGAAGTTGTGTCTTGTTCGGTAATGCCTTGTAACCCTAATCCGGCGACGTATACGGGTTAGGAGTGTTACATATATTAATCATATCTAGCATCTAACTTGCTCTAAAAGGTGAAGAGGTCAAAATAAGCTAGTTGAAAATCATCTCTTGCCATGAGTAGAACTAGTTCAGCAAATTTACATTCCTTGTGTACCAAGAAGTGTTCATGACGGTAATCAACGAATTGAAGTTGTGATTGTAAATCAACGAAATGATTAAGTGAAGTTGCGATCATAAATCAGTCTTAATGAAGTGTTCATGATCATAAATCAACGAGCCTTACAAATGACAATGGTGATTGTAAATCAACAGACCGTGAGACTCATAAAATTCTATAAGTAGAAGGTCATGAATGTAATTCTGCTAAAGTTTTTAATAAAGTTCCATTTTTTTAGCATATAATTGAGAGAAGTAACTTCAGCCTCATAATGACTATGTAACAAAAATGAGTCTTGTATCTTCATTCTTTCAAGGTTAGTTTTGAGTTCTTCTATCATCTCTAGCATCTAATTTGTTCTGAAGGGTAGAGAGGTCAGAATTAGCTAGTTGAAAATCATCTCTAGCCACACTTAGAACTATTTTAGAACATTTACATTCATTGTAAACAAAGAAGAGTTCATGATCTAAAATCAATGAACTAAAGTCATGGCTGTAAATCAACAAGTTTTAAAAATGATAGTTGAGATTGTAAATCAGCAAACTGTTTAAGTTTAGTTGCGATCGTAAATTGATGAACTGTTGATGAAGTGTTCATGATCGTAAATCAGCGAGCTTTAAAAATGAAAGTTGTGATCCTAAATTTGCAAACCGTGACACTAGTAAAAATGATAGTTGTAATCTTAAAGTCGTGATTGTAAATCAACTAAAGCATTCTAGAAAGATCCTTGCTTTTTTGAGCATATTGATCCATTTCAAGCTCATTTCAAGGATACGATTAAGAGTAGTAGCTTCAGCCTCACAAAGACAATGTAACAAAACTGAGTTCTATATCCTCCTTCTTTCAAGTTCAGTTTTAAGTTCTTCCTCGACAAGCATATATTCATCATCTCTAACATCTAACTTGCTTTGAAAGGTGATAAACTGTAATATATGCATATTTTAATCCCACATTTAGCATACTTTTGGATGATTTATCTCTTGAATTGTGGAATTTGATGCTCCTAATCCTTTAATTTCATGTTTTATACTCGGGAGAGCATCGGAGGATGAAAAGAACGAGAAACAGGCCAAAAATGGAGAAAATGGACCAAAGTAAGAAATCCACACGGCTGTGCCACTTTAGCAGACTCGAACATGGCCTGGGCTCGATTTACATGGGTGTGTCCCTGCCATGACTCGTTTTAATTCCATTCAGTTTGGGTTCTTAGGGGCAAAGAAAGACATTCCAAAAGCCTATATAAACACCCTAAGTGTGACCTAAAAGAGAGAGGCCGAAGGGCGAAGCTAGAGAGGCCCGAATTGTGGGATTTACTCAAAGACAGCCAGTTGATCCATCTCAAGAAGCCGGAATCATACTCAAGACGGAGGATCTTCCCTTCAATTTTTTTCAAGGAGTTTTAGGGTTTTTCTTATGTTTTGTTTTATACTTTCTTCTGAGATGTATTCTTTTATAAACATGAACTAAACCCCTCAAATACCTGAGGGGGGTGAAACCTAAGACGGATCTTGTTATTGTTTTCTGAACTATATGATAAATACTTGATTTGTTCTTAATTATGTGTTCTTAATTCTTGTTTTAATATTTCAGGATATTGATTCAAGTATTGATGTGCTTAGGCAGTGGAGGAAAATTCCCTGTTTAAGAGTAGATCTAGCATAGTTAAGCGGAATTGATCGCACTCCTACAAATAGGACGACGAAAATCTGCTGGATTAGGGTCAAACCTAATATGGGAGTCCATAAATCGAGTTAATGCAACTCTAGGGGCTTTAATTAGAAAGAGATTTCAATTAATCAACCTAGGGTTGTACGTTAGTAGCCTTGAGAGAGGTATTAATATAAATTAGGGAATCCTACAGATCAAGTCAAGTGAATAAATAAATGCTGTTTGAGTTAGATAACAAGTGAAGTCTAGGTGGATTCTTCCTCCGGGTATTGTCTTAATCAATTGGTTTTCCCAAAAGTATCTCCCCAATTCATTCTCTTTGTCTTAGCATCTTTAGCTTAGTAATTAGTTAGTTTTAGATTAAACAACAATTCTCTTAATTCTTAGGCTAAATAATAGAAAGATAGTAATTACTAGTACTCTTGGTCCTTGAAGATACGATATTTCCGGTCTTTCCATAGGTATACCACCAAACAATAGGTGCGCTTGCCTTATTTGTTGTCATAGTTAGTTTCTAGGCTTGATCATTCATTATATAAGAAAATTAAGACTTTCTGAAACGATCAAGTTTTTGGCGCCATTGACGGGGACTAAGATATTAGGAACACTTGATTTTTATTACTTTAGCCATTATTTTTATTTAATTTTTTATTTTTGCTTTTCTAATTTTTTTTTTCTTTCCTTTGCTTCTGGTAAGTTTTTCTAGTTTATGACTAGAAGGAACCCGTCAGGACCTTTGATTTTTGACAGTGATATAGAAGGTATCGTTCACAAAATTAGAAGAGAAATAAGGTGAAGCTTACAAAACATAGAAGAAGAGCAAGAGGAAGATACCAATACTATCGAAGAGATGGCTGATAACAATCCGTTGCCTCTTGTGGTTGCCGCAAACACGGTGAATCAAAATCCTACTCCTCGTATTATGTATGATTATGCTAAACCTATTTTAACAGGAACTGAGTCAAGTATTATTAGATCTGCTATTGCTGCAAATAATTTTGAACTGAAACCTAACACAATTCAGATGATACAACAATTTGTTCAGTTTGATGGTTTGCAGGATGAAGATCCAAATAATCACTTGGTGAATTTCCTAGAATTTGGCAATATCTTCAAAATAAATGGCATTTCTGATAATGCCATTAGTCTTCGATTGTTTCCCTTTTCATTAAGGAACAAAGCTAAACAATGGTTGAACTCGTTACCACGAGGATCAATCACTACATAGGAACAAATGACCGAAAAATTTCTGTTAAAATATTTTTTGTCGGCTAAAACGGCTAAATTGAGGAATGATATCTCTTCTTTTGTGCAGATGGATTTAGAGACACTTTATAATGCATGACAGAGATAGAAAGATCTATTGAGAAGGCGCCCACACCATGGATTACCCTTGTGGCTACAAGTCCAAACTTTTTACAACGGTGTGAACCCCTCAACCAGGTAGTTGATTGATTCAGCCGCCGGTGGAGCCTTGAATAACAAAACACATGAGGCTGCCTATGAATTCATTGAAGAGATGTCACTAAATAACTATCAGTGGCAAGTCACGAGGACAAAGCCAACAAAAGCCACTAGTGTTTTCAACCTCGACGCAGTGACCATGCTATCAAACCAAGTAGAACAATGCAGCTACATCCAGCAATGCAGTGCGATATGAATGGAGGAGGGATGAGCAATACAGAATATCCCCATTACAACCCGAGCGCTAAAAACGAACAAGTTCACTATATGGGTAATAATTCTAGACCTCAAAATAACCCTTACAATCCAGGTTAGAGGAACCACCCCAATTTTTCATGGGGTGGTCAAGGAAATCAAAGACAACAACCCTCTCAGGCTTCCAATAGAAACCCTACCCACAAGAGAAGAAGCCGAACCTTGAGGAGATGCTAACAAAATTTATAGTGGTGTCAGAAACCCGTTTCCAATACACCGAAACAACAATCAAAAATCAACAAGCATTGATTCAAGAGATCGAGAACCAATTAGGGAAACTTGCTAAGCTGTTCTCTGAACGATCACAAGGAAGCCTACCAAGCAACACTGAAACTAACCCAAAGGAGCAACTTCAAGCAATAACCACTCATGATAGTGAAGGGTTAAATGAACCAAAAGTAAGCCAAGAGAATATGGTCGAGGAAGGTAAGGTCGAGGTAAGTCATAATAAGCCAAAATCAATAATTAAAGAGTACCAACCTCGTGTACCATACCCCAATGCGATGAAGAAAGACAACACAGATGAACAATTCGGTAAATTCTTTAAACTCCTAAAGAAATTACATATTAACTTACCATTTTTTGAAGCTCTTTTGTAGATGCCAGATTCAAGGAAATTTTTAAAAGAGATTTTGACAAACAAACGGAAGTTAGACGAGGAGTCACATGTGGAGCTAAACGCATTGTGCTCAGTAATGTTGCAAAATAAACTACCACGAAAACTAAAAGATCTAGGGAGTTTTACAATTCCATGCTTAATTGGTAGTTTATCTGTTGATAATGCTTTAGCTGATTTAGGGGCAAGCACAAATATTATGCCTTATAAAATGTTTAAACAGCTAGGTCTAGGGAAACCTAAAAAAACTGGGATGAGCATTCAATTAGCTGATAAAACTATTAGAATTCCTAGGGGTATAATTGAAGATGTTCTAGTAAAAATTGATAAATTCGTATTCCCAGTAGAATTTGTCGTTTTAGACATGGATAAGGACAATAATATTCCTTTAATTTTAGGAAGACCCTTTTTAGCAACTGCCAGAACTAAGATTGATGTTGGTACAGGTGAACTCATACTTCGTGTAGGTGACGAGACAATCACTCTTCAGGCTCTTGACTCAGCTAGGACATCGAGTAACAAAGGTGAGAACATAAATTCTATTAATAACCCTTCGGTTAAACCTTCTTTACAGAAAGCACCACGGAACTACACAACTGAGCTAGATCCTAGACTGCATGCCAACAAGGAAATAATCATGAGGAATGAAGGCTTCAGATCGATGAACTAGACGAGTGGAAAACACATTTTAAAGAGAAATTAGGAACACACGAAGCAGAACCAAAGAAAAACCATGTCAAACTTAAGGATGAACCAAACCAATTTAAGATCGGAGATAAGGTATTGTTGGACAAAACAGACCCTCGGATCGCCACTTCAGACCTTGATAAAAACAAAGAAATCCTTTTTGAGGTACTGAATATCTTCCCACACGGAACAGTCGAGGTAATCAATCCCAAGTTCAACACTTTTAAAGTAAACACTACTCGACTTGAACTATATAGTAATTGTAGAACTGACAGCAGGGGTGAGGAGTTCCAACTCCTCAAGCCACCATGAATGTGCGAATAAGAGGTAAGTCTAGCTTAAGACTTTAAACGAGTGCTTCTCGGGAGGCAACCCGAGCTCTAACCATACTAATTAGTTTGCTTGTACTTTTATTCATGTTTTAAAGTGTAGGTTGCACTTCCACACGGCCTTGCACACAGGCGTGGCCGTGGCCGTGTGGACACCATGGATTTCTGTACCAGCATGGTAGAGATAGTACGAACCAATGATGAAAAATATCTCTAAGCCACGGGTTCTGACTAAACACCACCCACCGTGCGATATAGCCGTGGTCGACACTATTTTATTAACATGAGCGTGTCGACCTGCACACAGGCGTGGGAGAAATGAGCAAAGCATAACACGGCTATGTGAGACGGCCGTTTGACCCAACACGCCCATGGTACACGGGCGTGGGAAATCACTAGATCCCTATTTCTATATAAACCCCCTTTAACTGCACACTTTCCTCACCAAACCCCTTTCCTATCAATCCCAGCCACCATAGTTTTTCTTCTTACTCTACCATCCTTACCACAATCACTCAATGCCCAAAGGCAAGGCCAACACTACCATTCCCATGTCGAAGAAGCGAAAGGACCCTAGCACAGTCTCCCTATGTGAGACCGATTTACATGAGTTCATGCCGTCCACTTCGTTGACCTAACAAGCCAAGGACATTTAAGTCCATTTAATTTTCCTTTTTCTTTTCTCTTCTTCTTTATTTTCCTTCCCTTTATCTTTCTTGTCTTTAATTTTTATTCTTACATCCGACTCAAGAAATCCATCCAAGGAATCCATCCAAAATGCAGGAAGTTTCACCTCTCCCTTTCTCACTTAATTTCATGTTATTAATCTCTAGATATATATCTTTGTACATTGAGGGCAATGTACATCTTAAGTGTGAGGGGGTGAATCTTATTTTGAAAAGTTCCTAACTTTTCGCATTATTATCAAATCCCTAAATCATGTCTTGTTCTTAAGTAATTTCCTCATATTACTATTAGAATAAAATTTCCTTGATTCATGATTTTTATTGATATGTTTTGGATTAAGTCATTGATAATTGTGCAGTGATGATTTAAACTTTAGGAGACTAGAGAATCAAGCATGATGAGTCTTTTTTCAGAATTAAAAACTTGTTAGGTTGTCCACCTAAATCTAATTATTACCTTGAAGTTTGAAATTTACAAGGTTGATATAAAAAACCCATACTTTTTACGAGATCTTGAGCCTTTTAGAGCATATATTCTTTTCTTGCTCACTTTATTGATTATGAGTGTGTCAACATTGATTTGTTATTATAGAACTTGCTTCGATTATACATGTCAAGACCACATCATTGATTTGATATACAGAGATGATAAAGGCAATTAGGATTTAACCCACTTACTCCACTAAAAGCCTACCCTCACAATTAACCTCTAGTGAACCCCTTTGATCTTAACAAACCGTTTATTGACTCACCTATTAATATTAACCCAAAACCCATCTTGTATTTGTTATCACCATTTCTTTTGACTACCCTTATATTGAGATTTTATTTGATCAGTTGCCTAACTACATTCTTTATTTCAATTGTTAAAATCTATTTATGTGATTTGGTCTTCAAAAAAATCGAAGTATATTCATTATTAGTTCTATATTAATTGAGCTTATATGTTTAAATTCCACATCTTGATAAGAAGCTCATGTTATGAAATTTTAATTGATGTAATTATTCGAGTCTTAGTTCATCTTTCTAGTTAGGTAATTTGTTAATTCAATCTCGAGTTTAACCCTTTAATTTAGCTTTTATCTGCACCTTTAGCCAAAGCCTCATTACAACCCTTAAAAGACCTTTTGACCTATGTATCATTTCATTTTATAGTGGCGGAGATTTGATTTTCATGCAAGTCTATGGGATTAACTTTTCATGTTCGACTCTTAAGTGCTTAATTTTGAACCTTAAACACTTTGAGTGCTTTGAGTGAATCTTTAGTGAGGATGTCAACCCTTGTTGATTTTGAATTAAAGGTAATTAGTTAGGTAAGGGGAAACACCTATGTCTTCGTACTTTAAAAACTATGACTTTGATTGCTTGAATATTTAGAACCCTTTTGGTTAAATTATCAATGTACGAATTACCTTTGAATTATGATGAAACACTATTGATGAATATTATGAATTGAGGAAGTTCATTTTAATTGTTAGTTGAGAATTTTGCTTGAGGACAAGCAAATGCTTAAGTGTGGGGGTATTTCATAAACCGTAATATATACATATTTTAATCCCACATTTAGCATACTTTTGGATGATTTATCCCTTGAATTGTGGAATTTGATGCTCTTAATCCTTTAATTTCATGTTTTATACTTGGGAGAGCATCGGAGGATGAAAAGAACGAGAAACGGGCCAAAGATGGAGAAAATGGACCAAAGTAAGAAATCCACACGGCCTGGAGAAAACCACACGGTCCTGCCGCTTTAGCAGACTCGAACACAGCCTGGGCTCGATTTACACGGACGTGTGCCACGGGCGTGTCCCTGCCGTGACTCGTTTTAATTCCATTTGAATTAGGTTACTTAGGGGAAAAGAAAGACATTCCGAAAGCCTATATAAACACCCTAAGTGTGACCTAAAAGAGAGAGGCCGAAGGGCGAAGCCAGAGAGGCCCGAATTGTGGGATTTACTCAAAGACAGCCAGTTGATCCATCTCAAAAAGCCGGAATCATACTCAAGACATCTTCCCTTCAATTTCTTTCAAAGAGTTTTAGGGTTTTTCTTATGTTTTATACTTTCTTCTGAGATGTATTCTTTTATAAACATGAACTAAACCCCTCAAATGCCTAAGGGGGATGAAACCTAAGACGAATTTTGTTATTGTTTTTTAAACTATATGATAAATACTTGATTTGTTCTTAATTATGTGTTCTTAATTCTTGTTTTCATATTTCAGGATATTGATTCAAGTATTGATGTGCTTAGGCAGTGGAGGAAAACTCCCTGTTTAAAAGTAGATCTAGCATAGTTAAGCGGAGTTGATCGCACTCCTAGAGATAGGACGACAAAAATCTGCCGGATTAGGGTCAAACCTAATATGGGAGTCCATAGATCGAGTTAATGCAACTCTAGGGGTTTTAAGTAGAAAGAGATTTCAATTAATCAACCTAGGGTTAGACGTTAGTAGCCTTGAGAGAGGTATTAATATAAATTAGGGAATCCTACGGATCAAGTCAAGTGAATAAATCGTCTAGTTTAGAGAGATAACAAGTAAAGTCTAGGTGGATTCTTCCTCGGGTATTATCTTAATCAATTGGTGTAACATCCCCAAACCCGGCCCACGAGTCTAGACCGGATCCGGTTCTGTCACTGCGGAAAGACGGTGGAAAATCTTTGACTTTAGTTTAAAACGTAAAAATTTGTTAACTTTTGGAAACCATGTCTTTTCTTTTAAAATTATAAATAAAGCTTTGTTATTAAAAATAATCCATATTAAAACTTTAGTATAAAAATATATAAATACTTTGATTAAATAGGTTGCTAAAATTAAAATCATCTTCACATAATAATTTCTTTTAAGTAAACCATAATATCAAGTAATATCAAAAATAGTGATAACAAAAATAATAATAATAAGGCCCTTATTACAAAAATAATTAATCCAAAACACTTAGTATTAAAAATTGCTTAAAAACAATTAAATCAATCTCTTCGCATGGGCCACCTTGCATCCTCTCCAACCCGGTCCGATCAACCTGTCACCCGATGTTTGAAAATAATTGGGTGAGTCATAATGACTCAGTGTGTAAGTTAACCACTGAAATCCACCCACATGCTAGCCACATAATATCCCAATTATCAAATGCAACAAGTAATATATTCATTTTAACAATTACCACAATCTGGGCTTGGCCCACATTCAAATCATACTCAAATACTGGGCTAGGCCCATTTCTCAATAAACCACATATCAACTGGGCTTGGCCCATTTCCACGTATGTTCCCAAAACATACCTATCCACATGTCATATTGGGCTTGGCCCATTTCCATATTATTTTATAAATGAATAATGCAACATGAAACCCAACCCAAACCTAGGGTCCATCCGCTACACACCCCCTTATCCAGCCTACCACACACTGGGGACTATCGGGTCACCCTCTCCTTTTCCCTCCAAAAAGGCAACCAATGCCATCCACGATGGAGCACATAGCAACCCATCAAGCCACGATATGGCATAAAGCCGATATCAATCAAGGTAACCACGCGAACTAAATCGCAAAGATCCACAACGCGACCTCGATCGGCGTCAATCCACGATGTAGCACAAAGTCGGCATCAACCACGCACTCAAGTACAGTACCGCATCTTCTTCTTTCATAACCCACCCATGCACATGCCACATAAAATATAATCGTGATAATGCATGCACATGCTTATTAACATCCATAAACATACTCATATACAAGCAAGTAATCACATTGCATCAGGTTCGATACTAACCTGATCATCGCTATACCCTTTAAGGATATATATAGCACACTTATCACTGCATTTGTTAGTAACACATATAAGACATAAAACCCGGAAACGATGGGTTAGTTACACACCTTATAACTCAAGCTCTAAACCCTCGATTTTCGACGCTTATCGCTTAGCGAGACTACCGTTATCGCCTATCGTTTTTCGTTGCACACGCCCACACCCCGGTGGCCAATCCCGAACCGCCGAGACGGCTCTTTTCTTAAACTTCGGAACAGGGACTTTCCCTTGCTCACCTTGACTGGTATTCGCATCCATAACGATATCTAATCAAAACTTGGTTAATACAGATCTTAAACGAATAATCATAAACTACTCATCCTTACCGACTGAGTCTTGAAATCCCAAAAGCTCCTTAATCACTGCTAAAACTCCTAAATGGTCAAGGTCAGAATCGGTTACCACAAATGCCGAATATGGCTTATAACAAAATCTATGAAAAGAGAGACCCCTTTGGCCGAATACCTTACCACCCTTACCTTGATGAATCTACTCTCCAAAAGTCCTCCTTTAACGCTGCTTGCGCAAAAAAGAACCATACCACTAAGGGCCTAAAAACCATTCGGCCAACCATAGGAATCAAGGTCTAGACACTTGATTTGGCAATTTATGGAAAAGAGTTCAAAACCGATTCATAAAAAGGATACTTACCCCTTTATCGCTAATCCCCAAGGATATTTTGGCTTCTCAACTTGCACTATATATATATAGAAAAAAATAAAACACCTTAGATGTTCGACTATGGCCACCAAGGAAGATCAAACATTCGGCTACTTAGCACAAAATAGATACAAACCGAGTTTAAGAGGTAGTAGAAGAAAGTTGGAAGAGTTTCGGCAATAATGCTCAAGACTAGAGAGGTTTCGGCCTAGTCAAGAAAAGAAGAAATAAGGTTGGAAGAATGGAAGTAATAGGAAGAGAATGGTGGAAGAAATTCGACACAAGAGTCTAAAAGAAAGCAAAAGAAAACCGCGCCTATTCAAAAGAGAATTTGACACTTGACTTCCTCTATATAAAGCATTCGGCCACCACCTGCTAATTCCAAGTAATTTGAATTAGCCCAAATTCCCTATTTTAATCCATTCAAACTAGTTTGAATGGTTTCAGCCATTATCTTTACTTAATCCCATAGAAATAATCCAACAGCCACCATTATCACTAATTTTAAACTAATTAAAAAAATACTCCTACAATTATCCTATTATCTAAAATAAATAAAAAATAAAATGAAATAAAACCCACCCTTATCACTCCAGTAGAATTAAAACAAAATTAATCTTAGTCTTTATCCCCCCACCGCAGTTCCATGTGTGCCGTCCACCCTTCAAATTTCTTTGCAAAAAAATCAAAATAAAACAACACCCCAAATTGTCGCCCATAAGTCTCGAACTGGGACTGGGAAGCTAATCGCCAGCAGCGGCGCTTGAGCCATTCGGCCACTTTGATTTTTATGCCATAAAGCCACCCATTTAATTTTTAAGGCCTTCATGCTACTGATCCATATCCGCATAAAATAAAACATGCCAAAATGTCGCCCACCCTCGACCCGCGACTGCACAAGCGCTCCTCTTGTAGCGCCACCACTCCGCCCACCCGCCTTTCATGCCCATAAGGCCCCAAATTTATTTATAAGGCCTTCCTAGGCCTAATGCCCAAAACCAAAAATAAAACACCCTTGTTTCCGCTGGACTCGAACCCCCAGCCCTCCTTAGCGCTTACTTCCATTTCTGGCTAGCAAGCACTGAGGCCACTCTACCTGACCTCTCTTGTGCCAAAAATTTACAAAAATTATTCTTAAGGCCTCCTTGGCCCGATTCCCTTTTTGCACTAAAAACCAAAATTTTCCAAAGCCTTTCATTTTCATCCAAGCATTCTTAGACCTCTAAAACACATCCAAAACACCCCAAAACCTTTCCAACACTTGAATTATACTTGAATTTCCTAGCCCCTAAACAGGGTATTACAATTCTACCCTCCTTAAAATAATTTCGTCCCGAAATTACTTACTACCATGCAATCCTAACTCTCTACTCTACGCCTCCGCTGCGCAGACACTGATTTCCATTCATCATACCTCCCAAACGTAGTCTCTAAGTTCTCACTCGAGATCCAAATCATACAGGAAAGAATTAACTTACAAACAAGGAGAACAATTAAAGAATATTCCAAAACAAGGAGCTTACCCGATATCACATCCTTGGTTGACTTTGACTAGAACCACGACACCCTTCGTTGCTCGAGGACAATTCTTAACTAAATGTGCCTTAGATCCGCACCAGAAAGCATTCTTTATTATTCCCCAACACTCTCCCGAATGAGTTCTTCCACATCGAACACAAGAACGATTCCGATCTCATCGTACAAGTGCACGCATTGTGATTCTTGATTTTTGGTCTTTTACGGACATTACCAAAGCGATGCCGACGGTCCAACATTTCTCTTATTCTCGTTCCTATTCTTCTCTCGGTTTTCTCTTATAGTCTTTTTAACCTCTTCAGCGATCCGAGCTTTCTCCACCAGAATGGTGAAGTCCCTTTCTCTTTGCGGAGCGATCAACTCCCGCAACTCATCTCGCAGCCCATCTTCGAATCGAACACTCCTTTCATAATCAGTGGCCACGATTCCTTTGGCGTACTGACTTAGCCGCACAAATTCAGCTTCATACTCCGCTATCGACTTATTCCCTTGTACTAGGTTTAGAAACGCTTTCCTTTGCGCATCTAAATAACTGGCTCCTACATACTTCCCTTCAAACTTCTCCTTAAAGTAATCCCAATCCACTCGTTCTGCCAGAGCACCTTGCCCGACGGTGAGCCACATCGATAAGCCTCGCGTCTCAAGCAAATAAACAAAGACCTTTTAGCTTCTCCTCCTGGGTACAATCCAAGTCGTCCATAATTCTTTCGACTCCTTCTAGCCAATACTGCTACATTCTGAGCCACTCCCGATACTCCCTAAAAACTTCACCTGTTCGACACGAGTCTCTCGGACATCGACTTCCGAGCTCCGCTCCCATACCAGCTCTTGCCACTTGCTTTGAGCACGCGCGTAACATAGCTTGTGACACTGCGTCATCCTCCCCGCTCGATCTTGATCTTCCGCGCCACGATCGGCGGTGACTTTTTTTCCGACCCATGGTTAGATCCCACGGGTCGGAAGTCGTCATTCTACCTCTACCGCGTCCCTAGAACTCATCTCTATCGTCGCGATTTAATCTGATTTAAGAAATTTTATGCATTAGAAATTTTGTTCCACTATTTAACCACGAGCAAATTTTATGAAAGAAGGGTATTTAGAAGTAATTCTTTCGATCACTTTAAAAGTTCAGATTCAAGTTTGCTACCCTAATTCAAAGAATCACATTTACACACACATTCATTCATCCACAAGAACACATTTCTCCTCGGTAGAGGCACATTCAATGGTATCCACTACACACATCCACTATTCGGACCTTTCGCCTCGTTTCTACCCTGTGGGTATTTCCAGTCATTTTCCTACAAGGGTATTTTCGTGAATAATCGAAAAATTTTGAAAGCCTTAATAAATTAGGGTATTTTGAAATTTCACAAAGCTGGAGGGTATTTCCAAAATTTCTCAAATTAAAGGTATAACAAGATTTTGGAAACCGAGGGTATTCGGTAATTTTGTCAATCGGGGTAATTTCAGTAAATTTCCAAAGTCGAGTGTCTTGAATTTTTACAAAATAGTATTTTTGAATACTTTTGCAAAGTAGGGAAATTTTATTAAGATTGGGGTTAAACAGGCAATTTTGAAAGTCGGGGCATTTTAGTAATTTTCAACACAAGGGTATTTTCAGTAAACTTTCAAAGTCGGTATTATTTTGAAATACATAATTTTGAATACTTTTACAAAGTATGAGGATTTTATTGAAATCGAGGTAACACGATAATTTTAGAAATCAAGGGCATTTCCGTAATTTTGCCACTGAGGGCATTTTGGTAATTTTGTAAATCGAGAAAAATGTTTTTCAAAATTAGATTTAGGGTTTACAAATAAAAGGGTAAGTTCAAAAATTTTTAAAGAAACTAAGGGTTTTAAAGCAAGAAGGCCAATCCCTTTTGGGTTTTAGTAATTGGTTTAGCTTTATGATCGAGTCCTCTTGGTTGGGTGAACAGAAGCGGTTACGCACTGTAGGAATCCCATGAAGAGGAGGTGAGTCACGAGGATCGCTTAAATACCAAGCTCTTCCGGATCCAATCCTTGACATGCGCATGTGTGGGTTACCACACCTAAACTCGGCGACTTAGTCGTAGGTTTGTTTAGTAGCTTTAAGTTTTATGCATGTGTTTGAGTAGAATAGTCCTAGGGTTCAACAGATCCTAGTTCACTAATCTACGAGCCCAACTAAGCCCATAACAGATCATATAACAAATTACTTCACAAGTCTGAAGTACTTACCTGGTGGACTCGGGCCGGAGGTACAGGTGCCATGCCAGAATACCTGAAAAAATTTCTTAAAAGCCCATGTTTTTGAAAAGCCCATTTTGAAAACGTTTTTGGGCCCAAAACCCTCAAAGCCGAGTTTTGAACCGGGCTCTGATACCAATCTGTAACATCCCCAAACCCGGCCCACGAGTCTAGACCGGATCGGGTTACATCACATCATGTGAAAGACGGTGGAAAATCTTTGACTTTAGTTTAAAACGTAAAAATTTGTTAACTTTTGGAAACCATGTCTTTTCTTTTAAAATTATAAATAAAGCTTTGTTATTAAAAATAATCCATATTAAAACTTTAGTATAAAAATATATAAATACTTTGATTAAATAGGTTGCTAAAATTAAAATCATCTTCACATAATAATTTCTTTTAAGTAAACCATAATATCAAGTAATATCAAAAATAGTGATAACAAAAATAATAATAATAAGGCCCTTATTACAAAAATAATTAATCCAAAACACTTAGTATTAAAAATTGCTTAAAAACAATTAAATCAATCTCATCGCATGGGCCACCTTGCATCCTCTCCAACCCGGTCCGATCAACTTCACACTGCGATGTTTGAAAATAATTGGGTGAGTCATAATGACTCAGTGTGTAAGTTAACCACTGAAATCCACCCACATGCTAGCCACATAATATCCCAATTATCAAATGCAACAAGTAATATATTCATTTTAACAATTACCACAATCTGGGCTTGGCCCACATTCAAATCATACTCAAATACTGGGCTAGGCCCATTTCTCAATAAACCACATATCAACTGGGCTTGGCCCATTTCCACGTATGTTCCCAAAACATACCTATCCACATGTCATATTGGGCTTGGCCCATTTCCATATTATTTTATAAATGAATAATGCAACATGAAACCCAACCCAAACCTAGGGTCCATCCGCTACACACCCCCTTATCCAGCCTACCACACACCAGGGGACTATCGGGTCACCCTCTCCTTTTCCCTCCAAAAAGGCAACCAATGCCATCCACGATGGAGCACATAGCAACCCATCAAGCCACGATATGGCATAAAGCCGATATCAATCAAGGTAACCACGCGAACTAAATCGCAAAGATCCACAACGCGACCTCGATCGGCGCCAATCCACGATGTAGCACAAAGTCGGCATCAACCACGCACTCAAGTACACCCGCACCTTCTTTCATAACCCACCCATGCACATGCCACATAAAATATAATCGTGATAATGCATGCACATGCTTATTAACATCCATAAACATACTCATATACAAGCAAGTAATCACATTGCAACAGGTTCGATACTAACTCGATCATCGCTTATACCCTTTAAGGATATATATAGCACACTTATCATCGCATTTGTTAGTAACACATATAAGACATAAAACCCGGAAAAGCGGTGGGTCGATTACACACCTTATAACTCAAGCTCTAAAACCTCGATTTGACGCTATCGCTTAGCGAGACTACCGTTATCGCCTATCGTTTTTACACGCCCGTCCACACCCGATGGCCAATCCCGAACCGCCGTGAGACGGCTCTTTTCTTAAACTTTGAACAGGACTTTCCTTGCTCACCTTGACCGGTATTCGCATCCATAACGATATCTAATCAAAACTTGGTTAATACAGATCTTAAACGAATAATCATAAACTACTCATCCTACCACCGTGAGTCTTGAAATCCCAAAAGCTCCTTAATCACCGCTAAAACTCCTAAATGGTCAAGGTCGAGAATCGGTTACCACAAATGCCGAATATGGCTTATAACAAAATCTATGAAAAGAGAGACCCCTTTGGCCGAATACCTTACCACCCTTACCTTGATGAATCTACTCTCCAAAAGTCCTCCTTTAACGCTGCTTGCTTTGCAAAAGAACCACACCACTAAGGGCCTAAAACCATTGACCTAACCATAGGAATCAAGGTCTAGACACTTGATTTGGCAATTTATGGAAAAGAGTTCAAAACCGATTCATAAAAAGGATACTTACCCTTTATCGCTAATCCCCAAGGATATTTTGGCTTCTCAACTTGCACTATATATATATATAGAAAAAATAAAACACCTTAGATGTTCGACTATGGCCACCAAGGAAGATCAAACATTCGGCTAGCACAAAATAGATACAAACCGAGTTTAAGAGGTAGTAGAAGAAAGTTGGAAGAGTTTTGCAATAATGCTCAAGACTAGAGAGGTTTCGGCCTAGTCAAGAAAAAGAAGAAATAAGGTTGGAAGAATGGAAGTAATAGGAAGAGAATGGTGGAAGAAATTCGACACAAGAGTCTAAAAGAAAGCAAAAAAAAAATCGCCTATTCAAAAGAGAATTTTGGCACTTGACTTCCTCTATATAAAGCATTCCACACCACTGCTAATTCCAAGTAATTTGAATTAGCCCAAATTCCCTATTTTAATCCATTCAAACTAGTTTGAATGGTTTCAACTCATTATCTTTACTTAATCCCATAGAAATAATCCAATGACCACCATTATCACTAATTTTAAACTAATTAAAAAATACTCCTACAATTATCCTATTATCTAAAATAAATAAAAAAATAAAATGAAATAAAACCCACCCTTATCACTCCAAGTAGAATTAAAACAAAATTAATCTTAGTCTTTATCCCCACTGCAGGTTCCATGTGCCAATCCACCCTTCAAATTTCTTCGCAAAAAAATCAAAATAAAACAACACCCCAAATTGCGCCCATAAGTCTCGAACACAGGACACTGGGGAAGCCAATCGCCATAGCAGCGCTGAGCCATTCGGCCACTTTGATTTTTATGCCATAAAGCCACCCATTTAATTTTTAAGGCCTTCATGCTACTGATCCATATCCGCATAAAATAAAACATGCCAAAATGTCGCTTCCAGCCCTCCGAACCCGCGACTGCACAAGCGCCTCCTCTTGTAGCGCCTCTCACCACTCCCGCCACACGCCTTTCATGCCCATAAGGCCCCCAAATTTATTTATAAGGCCTTCCTAGGCCTAATGCCCAAAACCCAAAAATAAAAACACCCTGTTTCGCGCTGGACTCGAACCAGGCCCTCCTTAGCGCTACTTCCAAATTTCTAACAGGCAAGCACTGAGGCCACTCTACCTGACCTCTCTTGTGCCAAAAATTTACAAAAATTATTCTTAAGGCCTCCTTGGCCCGATTCCCTTTTGCACTAAAAACCAAAATTTTCCAAAGCCTTTCATTTTCATCCAAGCATTCTTAGACCTCTAAAACACATCCAAAAACACCCCAAAACCTTTCCAACACTTGAATTATACTTGAATTTCCTAGCCCCTAAACCAGGGTATTACATTTGGTTTTCCCAAAAGTATCTCCCCAGTTCATTCTCTTTGTCTTAGCATCTTTAGCTTAGTAATTAGTTAGTTTTAGATTAAACAACAATTCTCTTAATTCTTAGGCTAAATAATAGAAAGATAGTAATTACTAATACTCTTGGTCCTTGAGGATACGATATTTCCGGTCTTTCCATAGCTATACTACCAAACGATAGGTGCGTTTGCCTTATTCGTTGTCATAGTTAGTTTCTAGGCTCGATCATTCATTATATAAAAAAAATTAAGACTTTTGGACACGATCAAAAGGCAAGGAGGTTAGAATAAGCTAGTTGAAAATCATCTCTTGCCATGAATAGAATTAGTTCAGCAAATTTACATTCCTTGTGAACCAAGAAGTGTTCATGATCGTAAATCAATGAACTGAAGTTGTGACCATAAATCAACGAACAGATTAAGTGAAGTTGAGATCACAAATCAGAAATCGGGAAGGTCTTAATGAAGTGTTCATGATCATAAATCATCGACTCTTAAAAATGACAGTTGTGATCGTTAATCGACAGACCGTGAGATTCATAACATCCTGTAAGTAGAAGGTCGTGATTGTAATTCTACTCAAGCTTTTCAGAAAGTTGATTGTTTTTTTTAGTAGATCAGACCATTTAACGTCTCATTTCAAGCATTCAATTAAGATAAGTAGCTTCAGCCTCACAATGACAATATAACAAAAATGAGTCTTGTATCTTCATTCTTTCAAGGTTAGTTTTGAGTTCTTCCTCAACACGCCTATATTCATCATCTCTAGTATCTAATTTACTCTAAAGGGGAGAAAGGGGGGAGAAAGGTCAGAGTTAGCTAGTTGAAAATCATCTTTGGCCACGCTTAGAACTATTTCAGCAAATTTACATTCATTGTGAACAAAGACGAGTTCATGATCTTAAATCAATGAATTAAAGTCATGGTTGTAAATCAACAAGCTTTAAAAATGATAGTTGTGATCATAAATCAGCGAACTGTTTAAGTTGAGTTGCGATCATAAATTGAAGAACTGTTGATGAAGTGTTCATGATCGTTAATCAACGAGCTTTAAAAAAGAAAGTTGTAATCCTAAATTTACGGACCGTGACATTAGTAAAAATGACAGTTATAATCCTGAATTCTTGGTTGTAAATTAGGTGAAGCTTTTTGGAAAGATCCCTATTTTTTTTAGTAGATTGATCCATTTCAAGCTCATTTCAAGGATACAATTCAGTGTAGTAGCTTCAACCTCACAAAGACAATGTAACAAAATTGAGACCTATATCCTCCTCCTTTCAAATTCAATTTTAAGTTCTTCCTCAACACACATATATTCATCATCTCTAGCATCTAACTTGCTCAGAAAGGCGAAGAGATCAGAATAAGCTAGTTGAAAATCATTTCTTACCATGAATAGAACTAGTTCAGCAAATTTACATTCATTGTGAACCAAGAAGTGTTCATGATGGTAAATCAATGAAGTGAAGTTGTGATCATAAATCAACAAAATGATTAAGTGAAGTTACGATCATAAATAAAAAATTGGGAAACTCTTAATGAAATATTCATGATCGTAAATCAGCGGGCCTTACAAATGAAAGTATCAGTGGACCGTGAGATTCATAAAATCCTGTAAGTAGAAGTTCATTATTTTAATTCCGCTGAAGGTTTTAAGAAAATTCATTATTTTTTTTAGCAGATCGGACCATTTGAAGTCTCATTTCAAGCATACAATTCAGAGAAGTAGCTTCAGCCTCATAATGATTATGTAACAAAATTGAGTCTTGTATCTTCTTTCTTTCAAGGTTAGTTTTGAGTTCTTCCTCAACACGCCTATATTCATCATCTCTAGCATCTAATTTGCTCTGAAGGGCAGAGAGGTCAAAATTAGCTAGTTGAAAATCATCTCTAGCCACACTTTGAACTATTTCAGCAAATTTACATTCATTGTGAACAAAGAAGAGTTCATGATCTTAAATCAATGAACTAAAATCATGGTTGTAAATCAAAGAGCTTTAAAAATGACAATTGTGATCATAAATCAGGTTGAGTTACGATCATAAATTGACGAACTGTTGATGAAGTGTTCATGATCGTAAATTAGCGTCCTTTAAAAATGAAAGTTGTGATCCTAAATATGCAGACCGTGACTTAGTAAAAATGACAGTTGTAATCCTAAAGTTATGATTGTAAATCAGCTGAAGCTTTTTAGAAAGATTCTTATATTTTTTTAGTATATCAATCCATTTCAAGCTCATTTCAAGGATACGATTAAGAGTAGTAGTTTCAGCCTCACAAAAACAATGTAACAAAATTTAGTTCTATATCCTCCTTCTTTCAAGTTTCATTTTAAGTCTTCCTCAACAAGTATATATTCATGTAACACCCCTTACCCATATTCAACGTTGGAATAGGGTACGAGGAATTACCAGACATAAACACAAGAAAACATACATTTCTGAGTCATAAATATCTATTCAAATTAATACTTTTCATACACATTCATATCGTCCCTAAAACGAGCCTACGAGGCTCAATACATGCTTTGGAAGTGGTTCGGGACTAAACCGAAACCTTTAGAAAATTTTACAAAACTTAGAAAATTTTTCATGTTACAGGGCTCACACGCTCTTGTGGTGTTTAACCCTTAGACACGCTCGTGCTATAGGCCGTGTTCAAAATAGGGTGCTCTCTGACTTGTGCCACATAGCCGTGCCACACGCCCGTGTACTAGGCCATGTGGTCGATTTAATTTTCATAATTTTCCATAAAATAGGTGCAGACTTCACACGGCTGAGACACACGTCCGTGTCCAAGGTTGTGTGGCACAAACGGCGGAGGCAAACGCCCGTGTCTCTGCCTGTGTGTTGGATACTGGACATTGTGTTTTGAAATTATTTAGGGTGCAGGGGACACACAGCCGAAACATATGCCCGTGGGGCAGACCGTGTGTCACACACGGCCTGTATGTCTACCCCTGTGGAAAAAAATAAGGCTATTTACCAAGTCATTTTGCCACCCTTACTTGTACATACATATACAATATCATATGGCACCAATCCAAGCATTTACATACAACCAAATCAGCCACAATCAAGACATCAAGACATCAACACATCATTCAAATGCTACCATCTATCATACACAAACATCACATGCTTATCATCTCCAATCATGTAAATTCCTACATCTATGAAAGGCATCATCATATAAATTGCTCATACCAATTGTAGCCAATTTTCAATGGCCTTATATAAAATGAACTTTCAACCAATATAAGCCAACACATTTGGCCAAATTAATTATGACACATAACAAAATGACCAAGTCCCCTATACATGCCATAATTCAAAATGTTGAATTCATTGATACCAAAATAATTGTTGATAGTGTGTATGGATCTCCGACGATCTTCGCAACTCGAGCTAGCTTGGTGACACTATAAGACAAGGGAAAGGAAGAGGGGTAAGCTATATAGCTTAGTAAGCTCGTATGCAAAAAATAAGTGACCTTACCTTGCAAATTTCAAATAATATAACATAATTAAATGTAGAATTACTATGGTCTCGTAATCATAACTCATTCCATCACAAAACTTACCTCATATTCATTATTTAAAGCATTTAATAGATATGAGTTTCAAGTACATACCTGTACCATCTCAAAATGAATTTATACATAATTTCATCTTTGAATACCTGTGAACCACTCGGAATAATATTGTTGGATACTCAGGATTCTTGCACACTAGGTGCCACAAATGTAGCCAATGCTACTTTAATCTCATATTACATAGTTGCTCGCACTTGAGCTATCAACAGGCCTGCTCACGCAAGCTATCAGTCAAGACATAGCTACGCGGTGCTACTCACACAACCTGTCAAGTATCCGCGACATATGCCGGTATACTCAGCCACCAGTAGGACGTAAAAGACCAGCGCCCGGATCACATAGTCACATAACACATACTAACCCTAGTGACATGTCACTTGCATCGTACCTTATTCCTAAGGTTCAAACGGGATTTCTTGCTTGTCGATTCATCTTTGGACTCATTCGTAGAATTGTACTCATTCAAAAAATCAAACATAAAATTCATGCAATATTAAAGCATTTAAATACAATTATTCTAAAGCTTATTTTTAACATATGAACTTACCTCAGTACAAAATGGCTAATAGTTCGATTTAGTCTACAACTTCGTTCTTTCCATGGTCTTGGTCAAAACCTCAGCTTTCTTGATATATAATATCAAATTTAACTCATTTAATACTCACATTATTCAATTTAACCCAAAAATCAAATTATGGAAAATTTTACATTTTCGCCCCTAACTTTTCAACTTTTTACATTTTAGTCACTAGGCTCGTAAAATGAAATATAGTCAATTTCTTCAAAACCCAAGCCTAGCCGAACCATTTTCATACTCATAACAGCCCACATTCTTCATTAAATCACATTTCTATTACATATTTTACAACTTTTACAAATTGGTCCTTTTAGGTATTTTCATAAAAAATCACTTAGTAAAAGTTGTTTATCTAACATCAAACATACATAATCTACCATTAGACATCAAAATACACAAATATCCAAGATGGGTAAAATTTTAGACTTTGAAATCTTTTCAAATTAGTCCTTGAAATAGCTAGATTAGGTTACAAAGATCTCAAAAACATAAAAATCATTAAAAATGGGGCTAGAACGGACTTACAATCAAGCTTGAAAGCTTGGCCAAAACCGTAGCTATGGATTCCTTGAGAATTTCAGCTATGGGGGATGAAATTAGAAATATTAACATCTTTTATTTGTTTTGTTTTCCTTTATTCACCAAATGACGAAAATGCCTTTAATGCCAAAGTTTGAAATTTCACCTAACCATGTCCATTTTTGTCCAACTTAAAGAATAATGGTCTAATTATCATCTAAGGACCTCTAATTTAAAATTTCATAGCAATTAGACACCTCTAGCTTCTAGAACACACATTTTGCACCTTTTTCAATTTAGTCCTTTTAACTAAGTTGAGTGCCCAAACGTCAAAATTTTCAAACGAAATTTTCACGAAATCATTCCGTAAAATTGTAGACCATAAAAATATAATAAAAATGAATTTTACTGCGTCAGACTTGTGGTCCCGAAACCACTGTTCCGACTAGACTCAAAATCAGGCTGTTATAACTCTCACCCCTTTAGGGATTTTCGTCCTCGAAAATATTACCGGAAAAGAGATTTGGGTACTATTTTCTAATGGCTTCCTCATGTTCCCACGTAGCCTCTTCGACTCCATATCGTTGCCACAAAACTTTAACTAGGGATATGTTTTTATTTCTCAACTGTCTAACTTCCAGAGCCACAATCTTGATCGGTTCCTCTCCATAAGTCATATCGGATCGAATCTCAACCTCTGTCAGAGAAATCACATGTGAAGGGGTTGATCGATAATGCCGCAACATCGACACCTGAAATACATTATGAATATTTTCCAACTCTGTTGGCAAAGCTAACTGATATGCCACCGGCCCTATTCTTTCAATAACCTCATACGGCCTAATGAAACATCGACTTAACTTGCCTTTACGACCAAATCTCAGAATCTTCTTCCACATAGATACCTTCAAGAATACTTTATCACCAATCTGAAATTTGATCTCTCCTTTTTTTTTTCAAATCTACGTATGACTATTGTCGATCTGAAGCGGCTTTTAAGCAATCACGAATTACCTTTACTTTTTCTTCGGTTTCTCTAACCAAGTCAACCCCGTGAATCTGTTTCTCACTAAGCTCTGTCCAATACAACAGAGTTCGACATTTGTGGCCATACAATGCCTCATACGGTGCCATCTTTATACTCGACTGAAAACTGTTGTTATAAGCAAATTCGACTAAAGGTAGATATTTTTCCCAACTACCTTCGAATTCTAAAATTGTTTTCTCTTATTGGCCGTCGGTTTTCGGATGAAATGCGGTACTAAAGTTCAACATTGTACCCAAAGCTTCTTACAACTTTTTCCAAAATCGAGACGTAAACCTTGGATCTCTATCTGAAATAATAGAAATAGGCATTCCGTGTAATTTGACAATTTAAGCAATGTACAATTTAGCTAGCTTGAAAAGAGAGTAATCGGCACATATTAGAATAAAATGAGTCGATTTCATTAATCTATCAACGATAACCTAGACGACACCTTTCTTTTCCAGAGTTAAAGTGTAACGCCCTAAAAATTTAGGGACTTTAATTTTTTTTCATGTTCAGACACAAATTGCTTCTTTGCTTTAATGACTAAGTGATTTGGGTGTGTATGAGGGTGTTTGAGAAGTCTGGGTTCAAGTCTTGGCTTTTGCAAAATTTTTAAATTTTGCTCTTAAAAAGATTTGGACGCTAGCACCTAGGCCTTATTAATTATTGTGCTTACCTTAAGTCACAAAAAGCCTAATGGTGCAATGGTGGTGGCGTTACAAGTCTGGCAAGAGGGTCTGAGGTTCGAGTGTTAGCGCAGTATAAGGGGGCATCTATTTTTGCAGCTAGGATGGCTAGAGTTTGTGTTGCAGTGGAAATCTGATGGATGAGAGGGGTTTGAATTAGTCATAGAGGGATTTTAGGAACAAATCTTGGAGAGGATTATGGAGAGATTGGTGGAGTGAATCAAGGAAGTTGGAGTGTGTGGGAGTGTTTGTGTCGAATGGGTATAGGAAAGCCTAGGAATTCTGACTGAGGGGTTTTTTTCCCTCATTTTGGTCAATTTTGTCACCGTTTTTTGGACTTCTAATTCATGTTTCTTCCTTTTCTCTCTAGTGCAACTTACCACTCGTGCATCTTTGTTGTTCGATTCCAGCTGTTCTTTCTCTTGCAATTGGCCATTCATTTCTTCCTCTTGTATCAACCTCTACCGAAACTCCCTTCTTCTCTATTCTTTTCAAGTTTTGGTCTACTGCCTTTTCATTTCTTTGGCTTATTGACTATTATTTCAGTCGAACCCATCTTTGCCTCTCCCTTGTATTCTTTTTCTTTTTCAACATTTGGTAGGGTGTGATCGAAGGTCCCTCTCTTCCCTTCTTGATTTGGCTTCTTTTCTTACTTGGGCTGAAACCCAAGTGCTGTCCCTCTCTGTTTCGATTCTGCAACGGCTTTGACAATCAGTAAGTGCTCAAAATCCATCCTCTACTTTACTTTTAAAACCGAATGCATCTATGCTCTTCCTTTCTTTCCCAAAATCGAATAACCCCATTAACTGATTGTTATTTCATTCTTCAAGTACTGCACTCATTGCGATTCTAGGGTCTTCCTCAAGGAGTGGTGAAGTGTGAACGATTTGGAGGAGTCACACTTTTGTTCTCAAAACATCCGGTAAGGTAATAAGGTTACCTCAAGTTTTTGGGTTCGACTGAATATGCCCTACCACTTACTAATTGGTTCTTGGCTGTACTTTAGGAAAGCAGTAAAGGCATGTGATCATTTCTGAACAGCGTTCGTTGAGGGATTGAGGTCATCCTCATTCAAACAAGGTAAGAGGGGTATTTCGAATTAAGTGTTATTAAGAGGGTATTACCCTAACAATTAAGGACTAACATAGAATCTCCATGAATCTAGGTTGGGTGCTCGTAGATCTTGGAACGACTCCGTAAAAAGGTGTGTAATCATGCTATCTCCTATGCGAATCGGAAAAAGCTGAAAAGCTGAAACCTCATCATATGAGGCCTCACTAGCGCGCGATCGCTCGTGTGGTAAACTGAGCCCACAATCATAGGTGATAGACCGAAGAGGTCGCCGCGAGCGTTCTCGTGCTCTTGGGCCGTTATGGCCCTCGTTTGGCTTAAATGGGCCGTGTGGGCCCAATAGGCTGGTGGGCCTCACATGGAATAAATCCAGGATAAGTGGCAAATACTAGACTAGGCTCTATCGTTCGCATAGTCGTGACTGAATTTGGGCTAAATGGGCCACACGAATGTGTGGGCCCATTTGGGCCAAATATTGGGCTTTGGGCTCATTTACACCGTTTTGACCACTAAGGTTATCTGTGTCGCTCGAGGCAACTGCAGACCTTCAAAAAGGTTGTAAAATTACTAAAATACACCTAAAGAGTAAAATGACTAAAATACCCTAAAGAGTAAAATGATCGTTATACCCTTAAGGGTAGGTTGACTGATGTGTTCATAACTTGTATATGTTTGTTACTGAGTATGAAATTCAGCATATATGTATGATTTATGACATGACATACTGCATGGGGTTGGGATACTATTACGGAGAAAGTATACTGTACTAGTGGCTCTGCCACATATCTTTCATTATCGCGACTTTCTTTGCGTTCGTTATATAGGTGGCTTTGCCACATATCGTTATTAATGCGCGGTATATGTTGCAATATTGATGTGTTGGTTGGGTGGGTCGATTTTATCCCCACATGGTGTGTTGGTTGGATTAGGGTGGGTTACATACGTGCACTATATTGATTCTGTATTGGGCTTAGGCCCACTTTGATTACTGTAATGGGCTAAGGCCTACACTGTACTGTTACTGAATAGGGATCATGCCCAGATTGTTACTGCATGATAGGGGACTACACACTGAGTTCTCATAACTCACCATTTTCTTTTAACTGTACAGGTAATCCCCAGCCTTAGATGATTTGGAGCTACGAGGGACTTGGAGGTGGCCACATGTTTGCTATTATTTTATTTTAGACCTAGTTACTTAAATTTTTATGTTGGGGTTGATATTTATGTAATAATATTCTTTTAATTGGGTTTAATTTCTTATTTTGAACTTGCCAAACTGATATAAATAAGTTTTCAAAAATAATAACTATTTTAAAAGACAAGCAAATATTTTCAAAATTCAAAATGACATTAATTAGAGTAGCTTTTGTGGGTTTTTAACCAGCTAAGAAACCAACAGTAACACACACGGCTATCGTTTAAAAACAGATTTGTTTTAACAAGCCTGAATTCGAAAAAGACTTCAATGTGACACGTCAGATTCAGACGTAACGTCTAGGCCGGGTTTGAGGTGTTACATATAGTAATATCAAAGCCCGGTTGCAAAACTCGACTGTGGAATGGGTTTTGAAAAGTCTTTCTGAAATTGGATTTTAAAGATTTAAAACATTTTTGTAAGGTGTACAAGTGTGGCACACCGAGCCTCCTGCGCCAGATCTGTAAGTTCTCTAAATTCTGATTACTATTATACCATGAAACTCTAGATAAAGGAAACTGAGACCGTAAGAGATTGTAAACTGTAGTGAGGCCTCAATCTGTGAAAACAAACCCCTAATGATTGTTTTTCATAATACATTTTGTTAATAATTACTGAAATTATAATCTGATGCATAAGACTTTTTAATCAGATAAAGTCATATCGAAATGAGCACAAGAGGTACTCGCGGAAGGGGTACACTGGGCCGCGGTAGAGGCCGAGGAAGTGCTCGGGCTGGATCTTCGGTATCGGGTCATATGCCTACTAGGGAGGCACCAACCTCACCAGTAACTGAGACGGGGCCTTATGATCGAGTAGCTGGGGATGATGTTCTATCCTAAGCAATGCTCCGTGTTCTAGAGAGGGTTGCTCGAGCCAGTATTGGAACAGTGGGCCGAGGGTCAATTTTAGAGCGACTCTGGTCTAATGGAGCGAAAATTTTTAGGGGTATTTCTAGAGTAGCCCCAAATGTGGCGGAGTACTGGTTAGAGGCTACTGAACGAATAATGGATGACCTTGACTGTACTACGGAGCAAAAATTAAAAGGGGCAGTGTCCTTACTGCGAGATAAGACTTACCAATGGTGGCTCACTGTGAGAGAGGGTACGCAGGCTGATCGTTTGAAGTGGGATTTCTTTAAGACGGTATTTCAAGGAAAGTACGTGGGCGCAAGTTATGTGGACGCCCGGCGAAAGGAATTTCTGAGCCTAGCCTAGTGGAGTAAGACAGTGGCAGAATATGAGGCAAAGTTTTTACGGTTGAGTCAGTATGCTTGAGGGATAGTAGCAATTGAGTATGAATGCTGTGTGCGTTTTGAGGATGGCCTTCGAGATGAGTTGAGGGTATTGATAGCTCCATAAAGGGAGCGAGATTTTGCTGCTCTTGTAGAAAAGGTAAAAATTGCTGAAGAGGTGAAGCGCTCGGAGTGCCAGAACCGTGAAAAAGATAATGGCAGAAATAAGAGGGATTTTGGGCCCTCAAGTTCTTCTAGGAGGCCTATTAAGAAGGCTAGGTTTGATGGGCCGATTCGGACTGGAGTTCCTGTTGCTATTAATAGACCGTAGCCTTGCGCTGATTGTGGGAGATCTCACCAGGGTGAGTGCTGAAAGAGGATTAGGGCGTGCTTCAAATGCAGGTCCATGAATCATCAGGTCAAGAATTGTCCCCAGAGGCCTGTTCAAATGCAAGCTGTAGGAGAGGGTTATGGTCAGCCAGTGAGAGGTGGTCAACAACCATCGAGAGGCTGTGGGCAGGCCAGAGATGGTAATGGTGGGGGACGAGCTGTGGAGCCCAAGCAAAGATGTTGGTAACACCGAGGTGAGGCAGCAAGCATTGGTCTATGTTACTCGTTGTTGAGAGGATGGTGATGCCCTTGACGTCATAACCGATACGTTTCTGATTTATAATGTACCTTACATTACTTTTATTGATATTGGGTCTACGCATTCGTACGTGGCATGCATTGTCGGGAACTTTGGGTATTCAGTTCAAAAACACTGTTAGTGAGATAACTATGATAAGTCCACTGGGATAGTTGGTTAGGGTAAATAAGTTATTCAGAGATGTGGCCCTTGAGGTCAAAGAAGTAATTTTTCTAGCAGATTTGATGGAACTGGCATTTGGTGAAATCGACCTTATTTTTAGGTATGGATTAGCTGGTGAAACACCAAGCTAGTTTAGACTGTGCTGCTAACCATATGGTGTTGAAGACTACTAAGGATGGGGAGGTCGTTGTGATTGGGGAACAAAGGAATTATTTGTCTAACGTGATCTCAACATTAAGGGTCGAGAAACTGGTTCGCAAAGGTAGTGAGGTGTTTTTAGCCTATGTTAGTATTTATGATTTTGAAGGTCCTTTTGTCGGAGATATTAGAACTGTTAAGGATTTTTCAGATGTATTTCCTGATGAGCTCCCTGGTTTGCCTGCGAAACGCGAAGTCGAATTTGGTATTGAGCTCTTACCTGAAACAGCTCCGGTGTCCATCGCCCCTTATAGAATGGCACCGAAGGAGCTGGTGTAGTTAAAGGCCCAAATTTAAGAGCTACTGGACCGAGGATTCATTTGACCGAGTGTGTCTCCGTGGCCAGCACCAGTGTTGTTCGTAAAGAAGAGGATGGGTCCATGCGCATGTGCATCGATTATCAGCAACTTAATAAGCTGACTATCAAGAATAAGTATCCTTTGCCGAGAATTGACGATCTGTTTGATCAGCTGCAAGGAGCTTCGATTTTCTCCAAAATAGATCTCCGTTCCAGGTACCATCAACTGAGGGTAAAAGAGGCTGATGTGTCTAAGATTGCGCTTAGGACTCGTTATAGTCATTACGAGTTCTTAGTGATGCCGTTTGGGCTGACGAATGCACCAGCTGCTTTCATGGACTTGATGAACCGAGTATTCTAGCCCTACCTGGATCAGTTCGTGGTGGTATTTATAGACGACAGCTTGGTGTATTCGAGAACCGAGGATGAACATGATGCACATCTCCGAATTGTTCTGCAGATTCTGAGGGAGAAACAACTATACGCTAAGTTCAGCAAGTATGGGTTCTAGCTGCGAGAAGTCACATTTCTTGGTCACGTGGTGTCTACCGAAGGGATTAGGGTGGATCCTCGAAAAATTGAACCCGTATTGGACTAGAAACCACCTAAGACTGTATCTGAGATTCAAAGCTTTTTGGGTCTGGCAGGGTATTACAGACGTTTTGTTGAGGGGTTTTCCTTAATTGCTGCACCTCTGACTATGTTACTGCGTAAATGGGTACCATTTAACTGGACTGATATGCAGCAAGAAAGTTTTGAGAAACTGAAGAAAGTTCTCACTGAGGCTCCTGTCTTGATACAACCAGATTCTGGGAAGGAATTTAATTTCTACAGTGATGCATCACACATTGGATTGGGTTGTGTGCTGATGCAGGAGGGTAAAGTGGTTGCATATGCGTCTCGCTAGCTTAAGCCTCACGAGAGGAATTATCCTACTCATGACTTAGAGTTAGCCGCGGTGGTATTCGCACTGAAAATTTGGAGGCACTACTTATGTGGTGACAAGTATATTATTTACACGTCATAAAAGCCTTAAGTATATCCTTACTCAGAAGGAGCTGAATCTTAGGCAGCGAAGATGGATAGAGCTGCTTAAGGATTATGATTGTTCGATTCAGTACCACCCTAGTAAGGCTAACGTAGTAGCTGATGCACTGAGCCATAGGGTTGTATGCGATTTGAGAGCAATGTTTGCTTGTCTCAGCTTTTATGATGATGGTAGCTTGTTAGCTGAGCTTCAAGTGAGACCGACGTGGACTGAGCAAATTAAGGGGAAACAATAGGTGGTGAGTCACTGATTTCTTGTTTCTGAAAAGTTGAGAATGGAAAGACTGTAGATTTTGGGTTGAATGGTGAGGGAGTACTGTGTTTTCGTGGGAGAGTCTTTGTACCGAGGGATTCTGAGTTAAGGCAGTCTATATTGCGAAAGGTGCATAGTTGTCCATACGATATGCATCATGGCGGAAACAAGTTATATCGAGATCTTCGTGAGGTGATCTTGATGGGCGGTAAAGCCTTGAGTTCCGATTTTGTGAGTAAGTGCTTAACATGTCAGCAAGTTAAAGCTGAGCATCAACTACCTTCAGGGTTACTGCAGCCAGTTAAGATTCCACTTTGGAAGTGGGAGAGAGTCACCATGGATTTTGTGAGTGGGCTACCCTTAATGCCTACTAAGAAGGATTCGGTATGGGTCCTTGATGATCGATTGACTAAATCTGCCCATTTTATACTAGTCTGCACTGATTACTTATTGCAGAAGCTGGCAAAGTTGTATGTGGCTAAGGTTGTAAGACTACATAGGGTACCAGTTTCCATCATATCTGACAGAGACCCTCGATTCACATCTCGGTTCTGGAGGAAATTACACGAGGCTTTAGGTAATAGGTTGGACTTCAGTACTGCATTCCATCCTCAGACAAATGGGCAGTCAGAGAGGGTGATTCAGATACTAGAGGACATGTTAAGAAGTTGTGTCATCGATTTTTGAGGCAGCTGGGTAGACTATTTGCCACTAGCAGAGTTCGTATATAATAACAGCTATCAGTCTAGTATTCAAATGGCACTATACAAGGCACTATATGGTCGTAGGTTTCGTACTCCTACTTGTTGGACTGAGCTAGGCGAGCGGCGAGTTTTGGGGCCAGAGTTAGTTTCTGATATCGAAGAAAAGGTAAAACTAATTTGAGACCAGTTGAAGGAAGCGTCTGATAGGCAGAAGTCTTACGCAGATCTTAAACGCCGAAAGATTGAGTATTCTGTGGGAGACTTCGTATTTCTTATGGTCTCTCCATGGAAAAAGGTGTTGAGGTTTGGGCGAAAGGGTAAGCTTAGCCCTAGGTTCATTGGGCCTTACCGTATACTGAAGCGTGTGGAACCAGTCACCTATCAACTTGGGTTGCCACCAAAGTTGGACTGAATTCATGATATGTTCCATGTCTCCATGCTGAGGCGTTATCGCTCTGATCCCACACATATAGTACTAGTCGAGGAGATTGATGTCCGATCTGACCTTCGAGGAAGAGCTAGTGCAGATGTTGGACCGTGAGGTTAGAGAGCTGAGGAAGAAATTTATTCCGCTAATCAATGTGCTTTGGTGTAATCATAGTTCAAAAGAAGCCACATGGGAACCTGAGGAGGCGATGCGACAACAATACCCTCACCTATTCTGACTAGGTAAATTTCAAGGCCAAATTTCTTTTTAGGGGGTAGAGTTGTAATGCCCCAAAAATTTAGGGACTTTCATTTTTTCATGTTCAGACACAAATTGCTTGTTTGCTTTAATGGCTAAGTGATTTGGGTGTGTATGGGGGTGTTTGAGAAGCTTGGGTTCAAGTCTTGGCTTTTGCAGAATTTTTAAATTTTGCTCTTAAAAGGATCTGGACGCTAGCACCTAGGTCTTATTAATTATTGTGCTTACCTTAAGTCACAAAAAGCCTAATGGTGCAATGTGCTGACGTTACAAGTGTGGCAAGGGGGTCTGAGGTTCGAGTGTTGGCGCAGTATAAGGGACATTTATTTTTGTAGCTAGGACAACTAGAGTTTGTGCTGCAGTAGAAGTCTAATGGATGAGAGGAGTTTGAATTGGTCATGAAGGGATTTTAGGAACAAATCTTGGAGAGGATTATGGAGAGATTGGTGGAGTGAATCAAGGAAGTTGGAGTGTGTGGGAGTGTTTGTGTGGAATAGGTATAGGGAAGCCTAGGAATTTTGGCTGAGGGTTTTTTTCCATCATTTTGGTCAGTTTTGTCACCAGTTTTTAGACTTCTAATTCATGTTTCTTCCTTTTCTCTCCAGTACCGAAAGTGTAACTTACCACTCGTGCATCTTTGTTGTTTAGTTCCTGCTGTTCTTTCTCTTGTAATTGGACATTCCTTTCTTTCTCTTGTATCAACCTCTGCCGAAACTCCCTTCTTCTCTATTCTTTTCAAGTTTTGGGCTACTGCCTTTTCATTTGGCTTATTGACTGTTGTTTCAGTCGAACCCTATCTTTGCCTCTCCCTTGTGTTCTTTTTCTTTTTCAACATTTGGTAGGGTGTGATCGAAGGTCCCTCTCTTCCCTTTTTGATTTGGCTTCTTTTCTTACTTGGGCTGAAACCCAAGTGTTGTCCCTCTCTGTTTCGATTTTGCAACGACTCTGACAATTGGTAAGTGCTCAAAATCCATCCTCTGCTTTACTTTTAAAATCGAATGCATCTATGATCTTCCTTTCTTTCCCAAAACTGAATAACCCCATTAACCGATTGTTATTTCATTCTTCACGTACTGCAATTATTGCGATTCTAGGGTCTTCCTCAAGGAGTGGTGAAGTGTGAATAGTTTGGAGGAGTCACACTTTCGTTCTCAAAACGTCTGGTAAGGTAATAAGGTTACTGCATGTTTTTGGGGTTGGCCGAATATGCCCTACCACTTACTAATTGGTTGTTGGCTGTATTTTAGGAAAGCAGCGAAGGCGTGTGATCGTTTCTGAACAACGTTCATTGAGGGATTAAGGTCACCCTCAATCAAACAAGGTAAGAGGGGTATTTCGAATTAAGTGTTATTAAGAGGGTGTTACCCTAACAATTAAGGACTAACATTGGATCTCGATGAATCTAGGTTGGGTGCTCATAGATCTTGGAACGGCTCTGTAAAAAGGTGTGTAATCACGCTATCTCCTCTACGAATCGGCAAAAGCAGAAAAGTCGAAACCTCTACATATGAGGCCTCACGAGCGCGCGATCGCTCGTGTCGTAAACTGAGCCCACAATCATGGGTGACAGACCGAAGAGGCCGCTGCGATCATTCTCATTTTCTTGGGTCATTATGGGCCTCGTTTGGCATAAATGGGCCGTGTGGGCCCAATGGGCTGGTGGGTCCACACGAAATAAATCCACGATAAGTGGAAAATACTGGACTAGACTATATCGTTCGCATAGTCGTGACTGAATCTGGGCTAAATAGACCACACGAACGTGTGGGCACACTTGGGCCGAATATTGAGCTTTGGGCCTATTTACACCGTTTTGACCATATATGTTATCTATGTCGCTCGAGGCAACTGCAGACCTTCGAGAAGGTTGTAAAATGACTAAAATACCCCTAAAGAGTAAAATGACCGTTATACCCCTAAGGGTAGGTTGACTGATGTGTTCATGACTTGTATATGATTGTTACTGAATATGACATTCTGCATATATGTATGATTTATGACATGACATACTGCATGGGATTAGGATACTGTTATGGAGGAAGTATACTGTATTGGTGGCTCTGCCACATATACTGTTACTGGCAACTTTACTACGTTACTGTTACTGGTGGCTTTGCCACATATACTGTTATTACTGGCAGCTATATTGCAATATTGGTGTGTTGGATGGGTGGGTCGATTTTATCCCCACATGGTGTGTTGGTTGGTACGGATGGTGTGTTGGTTGGATTGGGGTGGGTTACATACGTGCACTATATTGATTTTGTATTGGTCTTAGGTCCACCTTGATTACTGTATGGGCTAAGGCCCACTTTGTCTTATTCTTGAATAGGGCTCGTGCCTGCATCTATTCTTGCATGATAAGGGATTACACACTGAGTTCTCGTAACTCACCCTTTTCTTTTTACTGTACAGGTAATCCCCAGCCTTAGATGATTTGGAGCTGCGTATGACTCGGAGGTGGCCACAAGTTTGCTATTATTTTATTTTAGACCTAGTTATTTAAATTTTTATATTGGGGTTGATATTTATGTAATAAGGCCTCTGGTGATTTTAAATTCTTTTAATTGGGTTTAATTTCTTATTTTGAACTTGCCAAACTGATATAAATAAGTTTTCAAAAATAATAACTGTTTTAAAAGTCAAGCAAATATTTTCAAAATTCAAAATGACATTAATTAGAGTAGCTTTCGTGGGTTTTTAACCAACTAAGAAACCAACAGTAACAAACATGGCTATCGTTTAAAAACAGATTTCTCTCAACAAGCCTGAATTCGAAAAATACTTCGATGTGACATGTTAGATTCAACTGTAACGTCTAGGCTGGGTTTGGGGTGTTACATAAAAGCAAACCCGTTACGAAGTCCATCGTAACCTTATCCCATTTCCGCTCGGGTACCATTATTGGCTGAAGTAAACCCGAAGGCACTTGGTGTTCGGCTTTTATTTGTTGACAAATCAAACATGTCGATACGAATTCAGAGATATCTCATTTCATACCAGACCACCAATATAGTTTCTTCAAATCATTGTACATCTTCGTACTTCCCGGATGAATGGATAGACAACCGTTATGCACCTCATGAAGAATTTTCTGAATAAGCTCGGTATCTTTCGGTACACAAATCCTACCTCGAAACATCAAACAATCATCCGTCCCCATTTGATAATCTAAATCACTAGTCGATTCGAACTGAACTCTTTTTGCTTGAAGTTCTTTGTCATTACTGTAACAGCCCAATTTTAGGTCTAGTCGGAACAGTAGTTTCGGGACCACAAATCTGACGCAGTAAAATTTGTTCTTATTATATTTTTATGGTCTACAATTTTATGGAATTGTTTCGTAAAAATTTCGTTCAAAAATTTTGACGATTGGGCACTCAATTTAGTCAAAAGGACTAAATTGTAAAAAGTGCAAAAATTAAGTTCTACATGTTAGAGATGTCTAATTGCTATGAAATTTAAAATTGAAGGTCCTTAGATGGTAATTAGACCATTGGTTAAGTTAGTGGACAAAAATAGACATGAAGTCAGAGAATTGTTATGTTTTAAGTTAGGGGCATTTTGGTTATTTGGTTAATAAATGAATTAAAAAGCCAAATTAAAGGCCAATTTTTGTCCATCTTCTACCCCATGGCCGAAACTTGCATGGAAAAGACATAGCTAGGCTTTTCCAAGCTCAATTGTAAGTCCGTTCTAGCCCCGTTTTTAATGATTTCTACGTTTTTGAAATCCTCGTAACAAGATCTACCTATTTCTACCACTAAATTGAGAAACGATCAAGGTCTAAGGTTTGAAACATGTTTTATATTTGTGTATTTTGATGTTTAATGGTATATTATGCAAATTTGATGTTGAATAAATGACTTTTGCTAAGTGATTTTCTGTGAAAATGTTAATAAGGACCTATTTGTAAAAGTCTAAAATGAGTAGAAAAGTGTGATTAAATGAAAAATGTGGGCTGTTATAAGTATGAAAATGATTCTGCTAGGCTTTGGTTTTGAAGAAATTGAATGAAACTCATTTTACGAGCCGAGGGAGTAAATTGTAAAAATGTCAATCTTTAGGGGCAAAAATGTAATTTTTCCATAATGTGATTTTGTGCTAATTTTAATTGTATAATGATTGAATAAGTTAAATGTTATATTATAGATCAAGAAAAATGAGGTTTGGACCTAGAACGGGGGAAAGCGAGTATTTCTTGATTTAGTCCTTTCGCCAATTTTTATGTCGAGGTAAGTTTGTATGCAAATAATGCAACGTTATAATTGTATTTATAGAGTTTTTTTTATTGCATGAATTGTATGATTGACTCTATGGATGAAATTGATGAAGTTTCGACAAGCGAGTAAATCCCGATTGAACCTTAGGAATAGTTAGGATACAAATGTCATGACTTTAGGGTCACTAAGAATACATGTAAGACCATATCTGGGATATGGCATCGATGTGAGATTTCGTGTAAGAGCATAGCTGGCTATTAGCAACGATACGAGATTACATGTAAGACCATATCTGGGATATGGCATTAGTACGATATTGTGTGTACGAGATCCCCAAGTATCCTTTAGTATTCCAAATGGTTCAATGGGAAATTCAATAGGTATGTCAAAGGCGAGAAAGTATGTGATTATGTTACGAGTTGGTGCAGGTATGTACAAAAAACTCAAAGAAAATGAACTTAGTATATGATGAACAATTGGTAAGATTGTGATTGATCAAGTTGTGTTTATGAAGCTTAAATGACATTTATGTTGATATGTGTGATGTTATTCATACGATGAGCTATTGGTATATGACAATTATGTTGACATGTGTTATGTTGATATTAAATGACATTTATGTTCATATGACATTTATGAAGTGTAATGATATTTATATTGATGTATGTTATGTTATTCATATGATAAGCTACAGGTAAGAATGTGATTGAGTAATTATACTCATGAAGTTTAATGATATTCATGTGGAAATATGTTATGTTACTTATATGATGAGTTGTTGGTAAGATTGGGATTGAGTACGTGGTGTTTATGAATTTTTAATGACAATTATGTTAATATTTGTTAAGTTATTTGTATGTCAAGTGTATGAATAATGTTTTGTATTATTTGCATATAAACTTACTAAGCAATATAGCTTACCCCCTTCCTTTCCCATGTCTTTTAGGGTTATTAAGCTAGCTCGGGTTGGAGTTCGGCAGAGATCCTATCACACTATCAAGCTGTCATTTTGGGTATAAATGATTTCAAGTATTTTAAGTCTATGGCATGTATAAGGACTTAGTCATTTTGTAAAATGTGTCATTGTGATTATAGCCAATGTGTTGGCTTATGATTGTCAAAGGCTTGTTTGATATTTGGCCATGTAGATTGGCTTATTTGGGCTATCATGGTTGTAAGCCTAAGTATGGATATATATGTGCTAATTTCTTTAGTGATATGGTCATGATATGCTTGGTGAATGATAGAAATGTTAATTATGACATGAATGTCAGATGTTTGGAAATATGGTCTATTGATGAAATGATAAAGTGGTGTACAATTAGGTATCTTGAAAGTAGTCAATTGTGACTTAGTAAATGTTGTAAGTATGATAGACGTTGATATTGTATTGGCATGTGTTGGTCATAATTGTGGATGTTTGGTTGCCTAAGTATGATATGTTTTGTGCCTTTGAATTGGTGTAAATGTATGTGTGAACAAGGGTGGCAAATGGCTTGGTAAATAGCCTTTATTTGGTCCACACGGGTAGACACACGAGTGTGTGTCTAGGCCGTGTGTGACACACGGTCTGCCCCACGAGCATGTGTTTTGGCTGTGTGTCCCCTGCACCCTAAATAATTGCAAAACAGAATGTCCAGTATCCAACACACGGGCGTGTGTCTCAGCCATGTAGACAGCACAGCCTCAAACACGAGCGTATGCCCTGGCCGTGTGAAGTCTACACCTATTTTATGAAAAATTATGAAAATTTAATCGACCACACGGCCTAAACACATGGGCATGTGCCTTGGCCGTGTGACCTTAATTTGTTGATGACGTCTTAAACAGAGAGTTACACGGGCTAAGAACACAGGCGTGTCCCTTACTATACGGGCGTGTGGCCCTATTTCCATGAAAAAGTTTTTAAGTTTTCCAAAAGTTTTCAAAGTTCTCGGTTTAGTCCCGAACCACTTCTGATGTATGTTTTGGGCCTCTTAAGCTCGTTTTAGGGACGATATGAATGTGTATGAAAGGTTTTAGTTAGGACACAAATTTATGACTCGGAATTGTGTGAATGCTTGTTTTATAAGTCCGATAATGCCTCGAGCCTTGTTCTGGCGTTGAATACAGGTAAGGGGTGTTACATTTAGTGGTATCAGAGTTACGGTTTAGTCAATTCTTGGACTAACGTAGCGTATGTGAGTCTAGTTATACATGCCATATTACTACCTGTGATAGTGTGATATCTCCCGACTCTGATGAAATTGTTTTGTTGAGGCAGAGATGCTTTCCAACCGAGCTATTTTCGAAACCACTGAAAGTTATACTAAGATATTTGAAAATGTGTGTATGATGAGTCAGAACTTAGAAAGGTATGAATAAGAGTTCATGATTTGTTATGATGATGTATAGAATGAAATAAGTTGAGATATATGGATAAAATGTCATTGTTCCGGTTGAACATTGTATTTCGATGGATTATGGAGATTTTATGAAACAGATAAAGTGTTTTAAATGTTTTAAAAAGGATTTAGCCCGGGACGACAATCTTGAATTAAGCCCTCTCGAGCATATGTTATGAAATGGATTTAGCCCAGACAGGTAATCCAGAGTAAGCCTTTAGAGCATACGTTATGGAAAGGATTTAGCCTGAATTGGCAATCTTGTTATGTCATATGTGGCTCGAGAGTGTGCTCCATGAATATGTGTCACAATAGCACTTTTAAATATGAATTGATGGATTGTTGACACGTATACCTTGAGTATACTACCCGAGTATGCATCAAAATTACAATAAATCAATAGGAATTATTCTAGAAATATGGAAAGGTGAAATGAAATGGAAGTTTATATTGTGATAAACTCATCCATGTTTGTTTGGCATTCATATGATGTTATGTGCGTAACTTGTTTGATTAAGTGAATGCGATAAGTAGACTTACTCAAAATTTAATGAATGTATGTTTAAGTGCAGTTGTTTGAATAAAGATGATCAAAAATTTCGTGTAACATAAATGTGTATGTTGATTAGCTTGAAGTGAATTATATGATTGTGAAGGTATTAGGTTGATGATGAATGCTAAGTTATATGTGTGTATTTATGAGAGTCGAGATAGAGGCTTTATGACCTCACCCCCTTACCAATGTAGTATTTTATAACGAAATTTCACTAGATTTATATTGAATAAGCTCACAAGTGTGAAACTAAAGAGCTCAGTGGTGCAGTAATTATTAATACGGGCAGAGATAAGAATAATTTGCAAGTGAATATAGTTCTGGAAGAGACGTCAGATTGTTCTAAAGATTATTCAAATTATGTAATGTCACGGTTAAAGAAAAATTTAGTCTCAGCTAATCGACTCATTTAAGTATGGTGTCTAAAGTATGTACTTGCTGGAATTTCTTCCAGATTGATTTCCATTAGTGAATGGAATAATATGGGATTAATGATGACAGAATTAGTCCGAGAAATGATACGTGAGTTGTAAATATGTCTTTGTGTAACAGTTATAGTTGAATAGATTATGATGATATCTCTTGAGTATTCTATATATTCATTTGTCCTTTGGGGTTTATGTAATTGTTCATTCTCTGATGAAATTTTTATCGTATGAGAATGCTATCTAACTCTAATGTTAGACGAAAGCACTGTTGGTCTGGTTGGTTTATGATCAGCATATCTTATCTCTCTTTTGGGTTCTATTCTATTATGTTGAGAATAAAAGTTGGTGGTAAAAATTTATGTGAGGCTATTCTTCTATTTCTACTGGATGTTGTTTTGTTTTATGTACATATTTGGAAAATATATTATCTCTGTTACAATTGATTCCAGAGTGTATAAGCATTGTTTTGCTTCTAGTTTTCTCTGAGAAATCATCGAGATCTTTATTATTTTCTTATAAGTTATGTTCTTGGACTTCCAGTATGGTATCGTATCTTGGATTTCTTTATCTCGATTTTCTCATCATCCTTATTTCATACATTATCAATCATGGCATATCTTTAAAGTGTGTTCTTTGGCTTGTTATAACTATGTCTATTATGGTTGAATTTTTGGTTCGATCATAGGAACGTGGTAATTTTGGTATCAGGATTTCTCTAATTTTTGTGAAAAGAATTGACATCGGCAAAGGTATAGATAGTAGAAGCTCAAGCTCAAATGGTACGATAGTTTTCTTTTCTCAGGTAAGTTTAATTAAGATCAATGAGTTTAATCAAGATATTTTGTTTCCTTGAGCTAATGTAGTTGTAAATATCTTTGACTAGCATGTGAGGAATTTTTGAAAGATTGTATGTTTGAGTTGTTTTAATAGCACGAAGAAGGAAGTATTTCGATATGATATTGTTTGATAGTTGAGATTGACTTAGTTATTTTTTTATCTGAACGAACAGGTTAGTTGAAAAGGTAATTTGAGTCCTATGCATTTAAGTTTATCCCTAGGTAGGAAGATAAAACCTTATACATTCATGAGTAAATTAACGAACAGTCTGAATGTAACACCCCAAACCCGGCCTAGACGTTACGACCAGATCTGGTATGTCACATAGAAGGGTTGTTTTAAAAACCATTTCAAAACATATAATCGTAAGCAATCAGAAATAAAAGTTTAAAAGGAAATTTAGTCCAATGGCCTTATTACAAAACAATAACCCAAATCAAATAATCTTGGAAATAATATAAAAACCAAATTTACTTAGGTCCATGAGGAATGACTCCGACATATGGCCACCACCGAGTCCTCCGCAGCTCTCAAATCCGTTATTACTGGGGATTACCTGCAATGTTATGGAAAAAGGGGTGAGTTACAAGAACTCAGTGTGTAATCCCGATTCCAGTCACAGTCATGGTCACCATCTGGGCCTAAGCCCCATACAGTATCAATTTGGGCCCACGGCCCCCATAATCAGGATAAATGTATACAGAAAATGCAACCCAACCTAATCATCCATCCGCTACACTCCACCCGTACCAGCCCTACGCTCCACCCCACCCAACCCTACACTCCAATAATGCAGACAAGCTACCAGTATAAACGCAGCAAAGCTACCAGTATTAGTATATGTGGCTGAGCCACCAGTAGCAGTATTGCAGCAGAGCTGCCAATAATAGTATTTGTGACAAAGCCACAAGTAACAGTACACTTCCTCCATTAATATAACCCAACCCCATGCATTATGTCATGGCATAATAATTTCTTGTATGCAATAATGTATCATCATGGCAAATTAATCAAAGTATACACAAACAAACTATATCTGCCCCTAAGGGTATGACAGTATTTTTATCCGCCGAGGGTATTTCAGTAATTTACCCACCAAGGGTATTTTAGTAATTTACCCACCAAGGGTATTTCAATAATTTACCCACCAAAGTTATTTCAGTAATTTATCCATTAAGGGTATTTCAGTAATTTACCTATTAAGGGTATTTCAGTAATTTTGCATTGAATGGCCTTTCCGAAGGCCTACTGTCGCCTCGAGCGACACGGGACCCTTTTTGGGTCTCTACGGAGCTATTGGGCCTAAAATAATTTTAGGCCCAAACGGGCCCACATGCTCGTGTGGCCTAATTCTTTAATTTTCGGTCTTGGATTACCATATTTCACATCCACACTTACCCTTTTACAACTTTCCATCAACTTCGCCCATGAGGGCCGAATAGCCCATTGGGCCTATTTGGCCCATTTTGGGCCGATTAGGCCCGTTACAGCCTCCGTATTGCGAGAGTGTTCATGACACTCTTATCGACTTAGCATCACGATTGGTCTCTCGATTTACCACTGCGAGCGTTCGCACGCTCATGTGGTCATAGATGTCGGCTTTCCTGCTTTTCGGCCTTTCGCCGATTCGCACAACACCACAAGCAATCATTCAGAGAGGGGTGTGAGATTACACACCTGATTACTTAGAGCACTATACAATCACGAACATCGTCACCTAAACCAAACATAACGTACAGTTAACTCTATTAACAAAAGAGTTGGGAGATCTATAATCTTAAACACCTAACTATGTAATTACTAACACTTGCCTTCACTAGATCGGGCAACTGCAATTTGTCTAATTGAACCAGATGCCGACACCCGTCCGTATCCCGGTGGAAAGTCCCGAACCGCTGACACCCTATGCCGCTTAAACTTAGGAGTCGGTGCTACAAGTCCATTTCCATTAGGCACTCTTCCTGATCCTCTCTCAGACTGGTTATCACTTGCTTCCATGAAGAACTCTTGATTAGTGAGCACCAATCTCTTACCACTCCTCGAGTGACCCTACCACCAACCCATATCAAACTTGAGAAAAATGAAAGATTCGACAATGGGGAAAACTAGAAAATGATTAACACCACTTACCCACAGATCTGGCAAAAGCAGATTCTTTGAACAAATAGTTGTTGAACATGCATGGCTCTCAGAGATGACAATTAACTAGTGAGGAAAAGGAGGGATTAGTTTTGGCTAATGAAAGAAGAGATTAGAAAGGACAAAAGAAATAGATTTGGCCTACCCCAAAACGACTAGCTTTGAATCCCGAAAAGAGGAGTATCAAGAGAACAAGAACTTAGTTGAAGAATAGAAGAAAAGGAGATAGGTTCGGCTAAGGAGAGGAAAGGGGTGGCTACTCGGTTTAAAGAAAAGAGAAAAGGGAGAAAAGAAAGAAGGAAGAAATAAAGAGAATGAGAGAAAAGGAATGCAGAGGCTTACCAATTTCGGCTATGGAGAAACACAAGAGGAAGAGATGAGAGGAAAAATAGAAAAGAATGGTTGAAAAGAGATTCAAGGAAAAGTTTCGGCCAAGAGGTGTTTAGGTACAAGCAAAGAAAACAATGCCAAAAAGAGAAGAAAAGCAACTGGGAATTCGGAAAAAGAAAGAAAAAATTGGGGGAAAAATGACCCGAAGTGCTATAGTCGAAAATGCAAAAACACAGCTCCCACGAAAGAGAATACTATGAAGAAAAACGACACTCCCCCTACACAAAGATGAATATGCTCCTCAAAACTCACTTACTCAGCTAAAATTCCCTTTGCTAGACCCCAACATTCGGCCACCTCTTCCCACACGTTGAATCCCATGATTCCCTCCTTGAATCTCTCCCTAATTCACTTTCCATCACCCATTCAAATCCACCCAACCACCTTGACCAATTGAAACACTTTTCCATCAGTATTTGATTCCAACACAACCTCTTGCCTTCTCTTGAGCAAACTAAAAGCCTCCAACTTGCCATTTGTGGGATTCGTACTCCTTCCCCCCTTACTCTGCCAATGACGCCACAGCCACCACACCACACACTCCACTTGTGTCTTCCAAAAGCACCTAATTATTCTTAAGCCTTCTTGCCAACAGCCCTATCCACTAAAGGGCCAAAAATGAAAATTTTCCCTATGGCTTAACTTGAACCCGGGACTTCATAGTACCCTCTAAACACTCCAAAAACACATACCTCATAATTCCAACTTGCATTAATGTCGTTCTCATATTCTAAAAAATTTTAAATGCTCCTGCGCCCAAGACCCATTGGGCCCAATTCTACTAGGCCCAAATTCGGGTCGTTACACTGAATGAGGAATTTATATTCAAAAATGTGTGATACAGGGACATACCTATTAGATCAGTTTTAATCAGATGATATTATTATGAGTTAAAGTTGTTCTGATTGATAAAGTTATCACATTTGTGAAAGTTTGAATGGTCTGTTAAGTGTTAACAAAGTTGAAAATAGTCGAAGGTATTGTTAACCGAAGCACTAATTCTAAGTATAGTTTAAATTGAGTAAAGAATTTGTGATTTTTCAGCGATGCACTATCGAACGGATTGGAATGTGTTTTAATAAAAGAATATAAAGTGATGGTTTATGCTTTCAAATGGTTAAAGTCACATGAAAAGAACTGTCTGACAGGTGATTTGGAGTCGGCCACTTTTTATGTCTGTGTTGAGGATTTGATGACATTGGTTGTCTGACAAAAAATGTCATATGTTTCTTGGTGTCAAGATTTTAAAGTATCTAATGTCGCAGAAGGATCTGAATTTAAAATAGCATAGATGGCTTGATCTATTGAAAGATTGTGAGCAGTTATTCATTAACCTTTGAGAAAACAAATGTAGTTGCAAATGCTTGAATGGAAAATCTTTGATTATTTTGTGAGTATTTGATACAAGATTAATCTTATTTGATGATGGTCTGAATCTAGCTAAATAAAAAGCTAAAGTGAAGTTTTCTTTGCAAAATCGAGAACCTCAGGAATGTGATAGTGAATGGTAAACTAAATAAGTAAAGTGTGAGATGTCTTTTGATTTTGAATTTTAGGTCAGATCAGATGACTGTTATCATTATTCCGAGATAGAATTTGTGCACTGAATAATTCAGAGCTTATGCAGAAAATTTTGTACGAAGCTCAGTAATAGCTTGTTTGTTCATTCAGGGAGTATTAAAATGTACAATTATTTGAAATAGATGTTCTGATGATCGGGTATGTAACATGACAGATTACTTAAGTACAAATGATGTCTCCAAATCTTCAAAGCAAACACTATGGCAGCCAATTCTAGATCGTGCATCGGGTAATTCTTCTCATGCGGTTTCAACTGTCTTGAGGCATAGACTATCACTTTGCCCTCTTAGATCAATACACATCCTAATCCACTCAGTGACGCATCGCTATAAATCACAAAATCTTTTCCCGGTTCAGGTTGCACTAAAACCAGCGCCTCAGTCAATAGTGCTTTCAACTTCTCCAAACTTTGCTGACATTTTTTGGACCATTCAAACTTAACATCTTTCTACAACAACTTAGTCATAGGAGTAGCAATCATCGAAAATCCTTTGGAAAACAAAGGTAATAACCGGCTAAACCCCAAAAGCTTCTAACTTCGGATACATTCCTTGGCGGTCTCCAATCAACAATTGCTAAAATCTTACTCAGATCAACTCGGATCCCATCTCCAGAAACAATATGTCCCAAAAATCTGACTTCTCGGAGCCAAAACTCACTTTTACTGAATTTAGCAAATAATTCCTTATCTCTCAAAGTCTGTAATACCGTTTTTAAGTACTCAGCATGCTCAGTCTCATCAAGAGAATAAATCAAGATATCGTCAATAAACATAACCACGAATTTGTATAGATATGGTCGAAAGATTCGATTCATCAAGGCCATAATAATAGTAGGAGCATTAGTTAGTCCGAAAGGCATGACGAGAAATTCATATTGCCCGTACCTTGTTTTGAAAGTAGTTTTCAGCACATCTGACTCTTTAACTCTCAACCGGTCAAGTCAATCTTTGAGAATACTGTTGCTCCTCTTAACTGATCAAACAAGTCGTCAATCCTTGACAAAGGATACTTGTTCTTTATGGTCACCTTGTTGAGCTATCGATAATCGATACAAAGTCATAGATCGATCTTTCTTCTTTACAAATAACTTTGGAGCACCCCAAGGAGAAAAACTCAATTTCGTAAAACCCTTATCTGCCTACTCTTGCAACTAAGCTTTTAATTCTTTCAATTTGGTCGGGGCCATTCTATACGGAGCAATTGTTATCAGTGAAGTCCCTAGTACTAAATCAATACCAAACCCAACTCCTCTAGTTAGAGGTAACCCAGGTAACTCTTCTGGAAACACATCTAGATATTCACAAACTACCAGTACTGATTCAATCTTTATTTCAGACACTTTTGTATTCAACATATAAGCTAGATAAGCTTCACAACCCTTTCTCACATATCTTTGGGCAGTCATTGAAGAAATCACAACCGGTAATTCATTGACTCATCTGAATCAATTCGAAGAATTTCACCATTCTCACATATCAATTTAATAATTTTTCATCTACAATTCACTACAACAACATACAATGTCAACCAATCCATACACAAAATAACATCAAACTCATCAAACGGCAACAATATTAGGTCAGCTGAAAAATGGTGACCTTGAATCATCAATGGACAATTCTTGCAAACTTTATCAACTAGCACATATTTGCCTAAGTGGTTTGACAATTTAATCACAAATTCAGTAAACTCAACAGGCAAGTTCTTACTAGCTACCAATTTCATGCAAACATAAGAATGAGTCGATCCAAGATTAATCAATGCAACTACATTAGTATTATAGAGAGAAAAAGTACCAGTGATAACATCGAGAGATGTTGCTTCTTCGCGAGCACAGATAGCATAGGCTCTAGTAGGTGCCGTGGCCTCAGATCTTATAGCTATATCTGTTGTCACACCTTTACTACTAGCTCCATTTCCTGTGTTCCTTGGTGGTCTCACCTTAGAGGTAGTGTTGTCCGATCTTGCAGTCTGAAACTTATCATTTTCAACCATCTCTGGGCAATCTTTAATAAAGTGGTCGTGAGAGCCACACTTAAAACAAGCTCGGTCATACATTCTACATTCACTGAGGTGTCATCTGCCACAATGCAGACATTCAGGCCTACCAGACTTAGCGTTACCAACACTCGCTACTGATGTAGTTTGGGCTTTAGAATCCGAGTATTGCTTCTAGGATCTATGTTGGGGTACCCAGCTGAAGCACTCAATCGAGCATACAAAAATCTCGATTTCTTAGATTGAGATTGAAATGACTTACTCATCGGCCTTTTTTTCTTGCATCTCTAGCCTCAAACTTGGCTTTTCTCTTCTTCTTGCTTAATTCTTCAGCTTTACAAGCTCAGTCGAATAGTACTGATCGTTATGTTAGAGTCTTAAAAATTTATAAAGAGAATGATCGAACCTAGAAACTAAGTATGACAACGATGGAGGCAAGCCCACCTATCAAACACTAGTATAGCTTAGTGGCAAGACCGGATTGTCGAACCCAAAGGAACCAAAAGTACTAATACTAGCTTTCTTTTTATTATTTAGCCTAGAAATTAAGGGATTTATTAATTAATCTAAAATTAACTAACTACTAAGCTAAAGATGCAAAGACAAAGAGAATGAATTGGGGAATATACTTGTGGGAAAAACCAATTGATTAAGACAATACCCGAGGAAGAATCCACCTAGACTTCACTTGTTATTTAACTCTAAACCAGATAATTTATTCACTTGACTTGATCCGTAGGATTCCCTAATTTATATTAATACCTCTTTCGAGGCTACTAACATCTAACCCTAGGTTGACTAATTGAAATTTCTTTCTAATTAAAACCCCTAGAATTGCATTAACTCGATCTATGGACTCCCATATTAGGTTGACCCTAATCCGGTAGATTTTCGTCATCCTATTTCTAAGGTTGCAATCAACTCCGCTTAATTATGCTAGATCTACTCTTAAGCAGGGACTTTTGCTCCATTGCCTAAGCACATCAATAGTTGAATCAATATCCTGAAATATAAAAGCAAGAATTAAGAACACATAATTAAGAAAAAAATTAAGTATTTATCATATGGTTCAGAAAACAATAACAAGATCCGTCTTAGGTTTCATCCCCCTCAGGTATTTGAGAGATTTAGTTCATAATAATAAAATAATACATCTCAGAAGAAAATATAAAACAAAACATAAGAAAAACCCTAAAACCCCCTGAAAGAAATTGAAGGGAAGATCTTCCGTCTTGAGTATAGCTCCGAGTTCTTCAGATGAATCAACTGGCTTTCTTCGAGTAAATCCCACAATTCAGGCCTCTCTGGCTCGGTTCTTCGGCCTAACTGGACTCTCCCTTGAAGGTTGGCCTCTAGGATGTTTATATAGGCTTTTGGAATGGCTTTCTTTGCCTCTAAGTACCCTAATCCGAATGAAACTCTTCTTTGTCACGACAAGGACACGCCCATGGCACACGCCCGTGTGAATCGTGGCCAGGCCGTGTTCGGGTCCGTTAATGAGGCACGGCCGTGTGGTCTTGGGCCCAGGCCGTGTCGATTTCATGATATGGCCTATTTACTCCATTTTGGCCCCGTTTCTCGTTCTTTTCATCATCTGGTGCTCTCTTGAGTATAAAACATGAAAACATAGGATTAAGAGCACCAAATTCCATAATTCAAGGCTTAAATCATCCAAAAGTATGTAAATGTTGGATTAAAATATGTTTATATTACGGTTTATCAAATACCCCCACACTTAAGCATTTGCTTGTCCTCAAGCAAAATTCTCAACTCACAATTAAAATGAACTTTCTTGATTTATAATATTCATCAATAATGTTCCATCATAATTCAAAGATAATTCATACGTTGACAATTTAAGTAGAAGGGTCCTAAAGGTTCAAACAATCAAAGTCATACATTTATAGCCCGAAAAACGTTAGGTGTTTCCCCTTACCTAAATAATTACCCTTAATTCAAAATCGACAAGAGTTGACATCCTCGCTAAAGATTCACTCAAATCACTCAAAGTGTTTAAGGTTCAAAACTAAGCACTCAAAAGTCGAACATGAAAAGTTAACCCATAGGCTTGGCTGAAAATCAAATCTCTACCACTGTAAAATGCGATGATACACAAATCAAAAGGTCTTTAAAAAGGGTTGTAATGGGGCTCGAGTTAAAGGTGTGGATAAATGCTGAATTAGAGGGTTAGAATCGAGATTGAATTGACAATTGACCTAACTAGAGAAATGAATTACTCCTAAATAATTACATCGACTAAAAACTTGTAATACTAATAACATGAGCTTCTTCTCAAGATGTGGAATTTAAACGTATAAGCTCAATTACATAGAGCTGATATTGAATATAGTTCATTTTTTAAGAACAAATCAAGTCATAATAAAAGATGAATTTAACTACTAAATTAAATATTATAGTTAGGCAACTGATCAAATCAAATCTCGATATAAGGGTGGTCAAGAGGAATGGTGATAACAAATATAGACTGGGTTTTTGGGTTAATATTAGTGGGTTAGTCAATAAAAAGGGTTGTCAAGATCAAAAGGGTTCACTAGGGATTAATTGTGAGGGTATGCTTTTAGTGGAGTGAGTAGGTTAAATCCTAAGTGCCTTTATCATCTCAGTATATCAAATTAATTGATGTGGTCTCGACATGTATAATTGAAGCAAGTTCTAGAATAACAGCTCAATGTTGAACACTCATAATCACAAGGTGAGCACGAAAGGATGTATGCTCTAAAAGGCTCAAAATCTCACAAAGGTTATGGGTTTTTGATGTCAACCTTGTAAATTTCAAACTTCAAGGTAATAACTAGATTTAGGTAGACAACCTAACAAATTTTAATTTTTTAAAATAGACTTATCATGCTTGATTCTCTAGTCTCCTAAAGTTTAAATCGTCACTGCATAATTATCAATGACTTAATCCAAAACATATCAATACACATCATGAATCACAGGAAATTTCATTCTAATGTAGTATGAGAAAATTACTTAAAGACAAGATATCATTCCATGATTTGAGACTAATGTAGAAAGTTAGGCACTTTCTCAAAATAAATATTCACCCCCCACACTTAAGATGTACATTGAGAGACAATGATATATATGAAATTTAAGAGATAGGGAGAGGTGAAACTTCCTGAATTTGGATGGCTTCATTGAGTTGGGAGTGTCGTGGTGTGGTGGCCGCCGACAATCTCTGCGCTAGATGAAGAAATTGGGAAGCTCATGAAGAATTAGCCAGGAAATAATGATAATAATCCAAAATATACTAAATATATATTTAAAGACAAGAAAGATAAAGAGAAAGAAAATAGAAAGTAAAATAAAATTAAAAGAAAAGATTAATAGACCAGAGAGTCCTTATTTTTAGATGGTTCGTGAGGTGGGTGTTATTTCTAGGGCTGTGGTGGGGTGGTGGTCATGGTCGTCGTGTGATTCCCTAGCAGCCTTTAGAACCTAAATAAAAGAAAACAAAATAAAATAGATTAAACTAAGTAAAAAAAATAAAGAAAAAGAAAATAAAGGAGAAGTGAAAATGAAAAGAGAAGTTAAATGGACTCAAAGGTCCTTTTCATATCGAGTTAATGAAGCGGCCGGCATGAACTTATGTAGATCAGTCTCACAAAAGGAGACTGCACTAGGATTCTTCCGTTTCTTCGACTTGGATGATTGTTAGAACAAGAGTTAAGAGAAAAAATGAAAATGAAAATGGAGGGGGTGCAAAGGAAGAAGAAGAGTGGGGAGTAGGTAAAAAGGGGGGAGGTGGTTTAAATAGAAAAGTCAGGTCTGGTACGTTCTATAACATCCTGAACTAGTGGCTTTGTATTTAATGTGTTCCTCTGTGCATGCTATGCTCGGTGTGTTAATTTGGTGTTTTGGGGGTCCAGGGAAGGCTCGGGGTTAAGCCGAAGCTTTGGCCAAAATTTTAATTTTTAGCACTTTAGGGGAGAGCTAGTTGAGGCCAAGGTTAAGTGGTATAGTTTGGGTTTGATGACACAAGAAATGTAATAGAAAAGTGGCAAGCAGACGCCACTTAAGGTGCAGGTAGGTAACGCCACAGGGAGCTGTGAGGGAGCAGGTTCGAGTCGCGTCGTCAGCAATGTGGGATTTTATTTTTGCTTGTGCGCCTAAGGAGCTTGGATGGTGGATTCGACAAGGACACTTCTTAGATGGGTGTTGAATTGGTCAAAATTTTTGAATGTGAGGCTAAGACGAAAAAGAGGGAATTTGAAATATTCAAACTGTTTGAATGGGTGAACAAGAGTGAATGTAGGAGGAAAGTATGGGATTTGAGGTTGGTGGCGATGTTGGCCGGTTGTGGGAAGCTTGAAGGGGGAGAGAAATCGGTTTGGTGTTAGGCATGGGTGTGTGCCGAAATCCTTAAGGCTAGTGGCTTGTTCTTTCTTTTGGGTTTGGTGCAATCGGTCTTAGGGTGTCATAGTGTGATGTTTTCTTATAGGGGTCAAAACCAATTGTTGAAACACTTCCTTTTCTCTTTTTCATTTTTGACCTTTTGCTCCATTTCTCTTCTAACCAAAACCGAAACTCTCACCCCATTTCTTTGCTTTCATTTTCTTTCTTTACCAAAACTAAGTGGCTATTCTCACTTTTCTTCATCTTTTCTCATTTCTTGTGCACTAGTCGAAGTGCACTCTTCTCTATCATCTTCCTTTCTCTCCATTTGAGTGTTGGCCGAAATTTACTTCTTCTCATTCTTTCTTTTTGCATCCTCTTTTACACCATTAGTACTTAGCCGAACCTTCCCATTCCCTGAATCATTTGTTCTATGCCGCAACAAACCGAAACCATTGCTATCTTCTTCTTCTCTTTTTCGAATTCTCCATCTCCGTCTTTTGGTCAAGTGCCGAATATTCCTTGCTCCATCATTCTCTTCTTTGGTTGGCAGTCGACTTGGTGAGTTTCGCTTCTTTTGGGACTTTTTCTTCTATTTTTTTGTCAATCCTTTCTCTTTTGGCCGAATGCTTGGTGTGTCAGTGGTGAGTATACTCTTCTCTTGGTTAAGCCGTTGGTGACTTTTAGTTGTCTAAATGCTATTTTGTTCCATTTTGGTGAAGGGCCCAATCGAAGTATCTTTGCTACCGATCATCTCTCTTTCGATTTTGATCTCTAAAAGATCTTTGGGGTTCATCTAAAGTTGCAAGTCGAATCAGTTGGTGCTATTCGTTAGTAATAAAGTCAATCCAAGGAAGGGAGCGAACCCCTAGTTTCGGCTCCTAAGTTCAAAAAGCGAGCGGTGCCTGCGGTTCGAGATTGGCCACCAGGTTGTGGACCGGCTTCAGAACAGAATAGTAGGCAAATAGTCGTCGTTTCGGTTAACGGGAGTGTCGACATAGAAAGCATAGTGTTACATGTTATCAGGTGTGTACCACTCACACGCCTTCATTGTTATTATTATTGTGTTATTAACTAAAAAAAAAGGCGAAAAGCCAAAATAACTGATATGTTAGATTAACTACCCTTACGGATAAAGGTTGGAGACGCCGGGTAAGTTCTTCGATACCGATGTGGCTGTTAATATGCTTGTATGTATATTTTGATGTTAGGCATGTATGAAATATAATCTGTATACACTGATATATTGCATTGCATACATACGTATTGTGCACAATAAAAAGAGCATGGGCTCGGGATTGAATGATGGAGGAGGGAGAATCAGTGACTACGGTCACGAGTTACTTTTGTCACGAGTGGTCTAAGTGCCACGGTGGTTGAAACCACGGATAAACTGATGAGTGACTATTGTCACGAGTGGTCAAGGACCACGGTGGTTAATACCACGATTGCTTATATAGTGACTTGTCTCGGTGGTCTATGACCACGGTGGGTTGGCCCCACGATTATATTACAGTGACTTCGTCACGAGTGACTACACTCATGAGTGGTCTAGGACCACGGTGGTTATGAACCACAGTGGCATAATGCCACGGGTGTTTTGGATGGAGAGCTGATGTGGGATGGGTTGCATTGCATGCACACAACATGAACTGTATTGAGAGGGCTAAGGTCCAAATTGCGTTACATGGGGAAATGTACACACTGAGTCTCGATGACTCACCCCTTTGCTAATTTTGCAAGTGATTAGTAGATGGCGGGTTTGGGCCGAGACAGACTCGAGGTGGCCATGCGTTCCGGTTTCTTTAGTAAACTCGAACTTTAACTTTAATTTATTTTTATTTTGGATTTTTAGATTTTTAATAAGGCCGCTTTAACTTTAATTTGGGATTTGTTTATAAGCTGATTTTATTTGTGCTATAAATCATTGAAAAACGAGGTTTTCCCTAAAAGCGTATCAAGAAGTTTTCCAAATTCACGACAAACGGATATTAAGTAGTTAACAAATAAAACTTGGAATTTTCTTAACATTTCAAATGTTATTTTCAAAGAAATCAAGCACCTCAAAATTTATTTCGATTTTCACCTTTCAAATATTCCTCTAAGTTCGGTTTTGACAAAATAAGCCTGTTTTTAGCATACAATCGGCTTAATTAATAAAAAAATTATATTTGGTTATAATGGTAAGGTTGGTATTAGTAAAACAGTTTTGATTAGCAAAAAGGCTCTTAACGTGGATTCATCGAACAAGATAATTTCTCAAATCGCGATTTTTTACAAAGTTTTTAAATCTACTTCTGTAGCAATCCAGATTCGGTAGTAATGTTTTGACCGGGTTTGGGGTGTTACACATCCCCACGCCCGTATACCATGCGCGTGTCGAGTCACACGGCCGTGTCGCACGACTGTGTTATGCTTTGTTCATTTCTCCCACGCCCATAAGTAGGTCGCCACGCCCGTGCTTCTAAAAATAGTATCGGCCACGGCTGTATCTCACAGCCGTGGTATTCTGGAGGGGGTCATGGCTTGAAGATATTTTTCGTTCTGTTTCGTACTATCTCTACCATATTAGTACGTACTTCCGTAGTATCCACACGACCACGGCCGTGTGTAAGGCCGTGTGGTGTAGAAATTTACACTTTAGTCAGTTTGTAATTAGTTACTGAAAAGGAAAAATTAAAGTAAAAGATAAAAATGTAAAAATTAATGGTGTTAGTGCTCGGGTTGCCTCCCGAGAAGCGCTTGTTTAAAGTCTTAAGCTAGACTTACCTCTCATTCGCACGTTCATGGTGGTTTGAAGAGTTGAAAGGCCTTCCTCATGCTATCAGTCCTATTATCAGTATGTAATTCGAGTCGAGTAGCATTTACTTTAAAACTGCCGAATATAGGATTACTTACCTCAACTGTTCCGTATAGGAAAACATTGAGTACCCTAAAAGTGATTTCATCGTTTGTATTAGGGTCAGGAGGAGGTGTTCAAGGGTCTGCCGTATCTAACAATACCTGATCTCTGATTTTAAATTCGTTTGTCCCACAGACTGGTGTTGGCTCTGCTTTATGTATTCTAATTTCTCCTTGAAATGTGTCTTCCACTCGTCTAGTTCATCGATCTGAAGCCTTTGTTCCTCATGAATTATTTCCTTGTTAGTATGAGGTCTAGGGTCTGGCTCAATTGTATAGTTTCGTGGTGCTTTCTGAAAAGAAGGTTTAATCGAGTGGTTATTAATAGAATTTATGTTCTCACCTTGACTACTCGATGTCCTAGCTAAGTCAAGAGCCTGGAGACTGATTGATTCATAACCTACACAAAGTATGAGTTCACCTGCGCTGACATCAATTTTAGTCCTGACAGTTGCTAGAAAGGGTCTTTCTAAAATTAAGGGGGTACTATTGTCCTCATCCATGTCTAAAATGACAAAGTCTATTGGGAATACGAATTTATCAATTTTCACAAGAACATCTTCAATTATACCCCTAGGAATTCTAACAGTGTTATCAGCTAATTGAATGCTCATCCTAGTTTGTTTGGGTTTCCCTAGACCTAGTTGTTTAAACAATTTATAAGGCATAACATTGATGCTTGCCCCTAAATTAGCTAAAGCATTATCAATAGATAATCAACTAATTAAGCATGGAATTGTAAAACTCCCTAGATCTTTCAATTTTTGTGGTAGTTTGTTTTGTAACATTGCCGAGCACACTGCGTTTACCTCCACATATGATTCTTCATCTAACTTCCGTTTTTTTGTTAAAAGATCTTTTAAAAATTTCCTTGAATCTGACGTCTGCGAAAGAGCTTCAAGAAACTGTAAGTTAATTTGTAATTTCTTAAAAAGTTTAAGAAATTTACCTAATTGTTCGTCTGTGTTGTTTTTCTTTATCGCATCAGGATAAGGTATACGAGGTTGGTACTCTTTAATTATCGATTTTGGCTTCTCGTGACTTACCTCGACCTTACCGTTCTCTATTGAATTCTCTTAGCTTAATTTAGGCTCATCTAACCCTACACTATCCTGAGCTGTTATAGCTTGAAGTTGCTCCTTTGGGTTAGTCTTAGTGTTGCTTGGCAAGCTGCCTTGTGGCTGTTCTGAGATCAGCTTAGCGAGTTGCCCTAATTGGTTCTCGATCCCTTGAATCGATGCTTGTTGATTTTTAAGTGTTGTCTCAGTGTTTTGGAAACTTGTTTCTGACACCGCTATGAATTTTGTCAGCATCACTTCAAGGTTCAGCTTCTTTTCCTGTGGGTAGGACTGTTGTTGGAAGTTTGGAGGGGGTTGTTGTCTCTGAATTCCTTGACCACCCCATGAAAAATTGGGGTGGTTCCTCCAACCTGGATTATAAGAATTACTATAAGGTTATTTTGAGATTTAAAATTGTTACCCATATAGTGAACTTGCTCGTTCTCAGCACTCGGGTTGTAAGGTGGATATTCTGTATTGCGCATCCCTCCTCTATTCGTATCGCACTGCATGACTGGATGTACCTGTAAAGAATCACATACGCCATCAATCGTTTTATTTAACAATTCTACCTGGTTTGATAGCATGGTTACTGGGACGAGGTTGAAAACACTGGCTGCTTTTGTTGGCTTTGTCCTTGTAACTTGCCACTAATAGTTATTCAGTGACATCTCTTCAATGAATTCGTAGGCAGCCTCAGGTGTTTTGTTATTCAATGTTCTACCGGCAGCTGAATCGATTAATTGCCTAGTTGAAGGGTTCACACCGTTGTAAAAAGTTTGGACTTGTAGCCACAAGGGTAATCCATGGTGTGGGCACTTTTTCAATAGATCTTTGAATCTCTCCCATGCATCGTAAAGTGTTTCCAAATCCATCTGCATACACAAAGAGATATCATTCGTTAACTTAGCCATTTTAGACAGCAAAAAATATTTTAATAAAAAAATTTCGGTCATTTGTTCCCATGTAGTAATTGACCCTCGTGGAAGAGAATGCAACCACTGTTTGGCTTTATTCCTCAAAGAAAAGGAAAATAACTGAAGACGGATGGCATCATCAGAAACACCATTTATTTTAAAGGTATCACAAAATTTGAGAAAATTTGTTAAGTGTGTGTAAGGATCCTCATCATGCAAACCATCAAACTAAACAATCTGTTGTATCATCTTAATAGTGTTAGGTTTCAGTTCAAAATTATTTGCAGCAATAGCGGGTCTAACAATACTTGACTCAGTTCCTGTTAAATTAGGTTTAGCATAATCAAACATAGTTCGAGGAGCATGATTGTCGGCCACCTCTGGAGGTAGAAGATTATTCTCAGCCATATCTTCAGTGGTATTGGTTTCAACTTCTTGCTCTTCTTCTATGTAATTTAAACTGCGCCTTATTTCTCTACGATTTCTGCGAACAGTACCTTCAATATCACTGTCGTAAATCAGGGGTCCCGTCGAGTTCCTCCTAGTTATAAACTAGACGTACCTATCAAGAACAAATAAAAGAAGGAAAATCAGTAAAGTTAAAAGCAAAATAAAAATAAATAGTAAAAAATAAAAATGGCTAAAGTAATAAAAATTGAGCGTGCTTAATATTTTAGTTCCCCGGCAACGACGCCAAAAACTTGATCGTTATGTCAGAGTCTTAAAAATTTCTACAGAGAATGATCGAACCTAGAAACTAACTATGAAAATGATGGAGGCAAGCGCACCTATCGAACAGTACTATAGCTTAGTGGCAAGACTGGATTGTCGAACCCAAAGGAACCAAAAGTACTAATACTAACTTTCTTTTTATTATTTAGCCTAGAAATTAATGGATTTATTAATTAATCTAAAATTAACTAACTACTAAGCTAAAGATAAAAAGACAAAGAGAATGAATTGGGGAAAATACTTGTGGGAAAAACCAATTGATTAAGACAATACCCGAGGAAGAATCCACCTAGACTTCACTTGTTATTCAACTCTGAACAAGATGACTTATTCACTTGACTTGATCCGTAGGATTCCCTAATTTATATTAATACCTCTTTCGAGGCTACTAAAATCTAACCCTAGGTTGATTAATTGAAATTTCTTTCTAATTAAAACCCCTAGAATTGCATTAACTCGATCTATGGACTCCCATATTAGGTTTGACCCTAATCCGACAGATTTTCATCATCCTATTTCTAGGGTTGCGATCAACTCCGCTTAATTATGCTAGATCTACTCTTAAGCAGGGACTTTTTCTCCACTGCCTAAGCACATCAATACTTGAATCAATATCCTGAAATATCAAAGCAAGAATTAAGAACACATAATTAAGAACAAATCAAGTATTTATCATATGGTTCAGAAAACAATAACAAGATCTGTCTTAGGTTTCATCCCCCTCAGGTATTTGAGAGGTTTACTTCATAATAATAAAAGAATACATCTCAGAAGAAAATATAAAACAAAACATAAGAAAAACCCTAAAACCCCTTGAAGGAAATTGAAGGGAAGATCTTCCGTCTTGAGTATAGCTCTGGCTTCTTGAGATGAATCAACTGGCTTTCTTCGAGTAAATCCCACAATTCTGGTCTCTCTGGCTCGACTCTTCAGTCTAACTGGACTCTCCCTTGAAGGTTGGCCTCTAGGGTATTTATATAAGCTTTTAGAATGGCTTTATTTGCCTCTAAGTACCCTAATCCGAATGAAACTCTTCTTTGTCACGACAAGGACACGCCCATGGCACACGCCCTTGTAAATCGTGGCCAGGCCGTGTTCGGGTCTGTTAATGAGGCACGACTGTGTGGTCTTGGGCCCAGGACGTGTCAATTTTGTGATATGCCTATTTACTCCATTTAGGGCCTATTTCTCGTTCTTTTCATCATCTGGTGCTCTCTTGAGTATAAAACATGAAAACAAAGGATTAAGAGCACCAAATTCCATAATTCAAGGCTTAAATCATCCAAAAGTATGCTAAATGCGGGATTAAAATATGTTTATATTACGTTTTATCAAGCACCACAAATTCATCCAACTCAAGGACTCCAACTAACAATCAAATATCCTCATTCAACCCATATTCGAACCTTTTGCACATGATAGCTTCAGTGGAAACACACTCCTGAACATACTTACTAAGCCTGACAAACTCTCGTTCGTATTCGGTTACAGATATTCGGCACAGTTTCAGCTCTAATAATTTTTTACATTTCTGATCAATGAACCGTTGGCTAATATACTTCTTCTTAAATTTATCTTGGAAGAATTCCCAATTAACCCTCTCCCTCAGTTGTAACAGTCCGGTTTAGACCCTAGTCAGAATAGTGGTTTTGGGACCACAAATCCGAGTCAAAAAAATATTTTAATATTATTTTCTGTGTCTATTGTATGTGATTAAGCATGTGTAAAATTTTCGTGAATTAATTTTATCGCTTGTGTGTTTAAATTGAGAAAAGGACTAAATCGCGAAATAGGTAAAAGTGGCAATACATATGTTAAAGTGTTTATTTGAGTTGGCTATTAAATGTGAAGGCCTTAAAGTGAAATTAGGCCATGGAATTATGGGATGGACGGTTAAGGCTATTATATTATATGGTTTTATGATTAAATTATAAAGGTTAATTTTGTCATTTGTATATTAATATGTATTATAATAAAACAAACATTAAAAAGATGATTATTATCATCTTATATTGCCGAAAAAAAAAAGAAAAAGAGGGAAGAACATCTAGGTTTCGGCTAGCTTTTGGTTTGATTCAAGGTATGTTTTGCTTCGGTTTTGATAATTTCTATATTTTTGTAATCGTTGCTTCGAATACTTTGAAACCCATGTTTTAATTTTGTGAATTGATAAAGAGTTTGAAAAGTTCCATTGATGAATTCATGAGTTTTGTGATAATTTTTGATGAAATATGATATATATGTGTTAGCTTAACATATTTTGTCTTCGGATTTTTTTTTGATGATTTTGAGTAATTTGGATTAAATTGAGAAAATAATATTTTGAGGGACTAAATTGTGAAATAAATGAAATATATGGACTTAGATGAGTATGAGTAAAATTAGGCTAGGCATCGGTAACATGAGATTTTGTGTATTTTGTGATTTTGTGAAATAAGGACTAAAATGTCAAAATGTGAAAGTGTGGGGGCTAATTTGTGAATTGCCCTAAATATGTGTTTTTGGATTTAATTGGATGAATTGATGAATAAATGGGTTAAATTTGAATATGCATAGATCAAGAACAGAAGAAAATGGATTTAGATCGAGGAAAGTCGAAAGTAATTGAATAGCCGAATTTGTTCTTTTACTTAAGTCCGAGGTAAGTCGATATACAAATAAATGTATTTGAATTGAGTTATTTATGCATCTATGAGATTTAGATTGTAATGATTAATGCTTGAGATGGAATGTATATGAAATCCGAGGTTATATCGACAAGTTATCAATGTCCGAAAAGTCCCGTACGAACCTAGGAATAGATAGGATAACTTATGTTATGACATAGGTTTCTGATATGAGAGATCGTGTAAGACCACGTCTGGGACGTTGGCATCATATTTGATTCTTGTAAGACCCTGCCTGGGACAGTGGCATCAATATCTGAGTACATGTAAGACCACGTCTGGGACGTTGGCATTGAACGACTATTCCGAGCATTCCAAGTATCCTATTAAATTCTGAAAGGTTCAACGGGCAAGTTTGAGATTTGAATGGCTACGTGAAATGTATAATAATTTAGGTATGTTTGAAAAGTACACCATGTATGTGTACAAAAGGTAAGTATATATATATATGAACTTATTAAAGTGAATATGTGTACTGAAATGATGAGATACTATGTGATATACATGCTTGAATGAGTTATGAGCCAAGGAAGATGTTATGAATTTGCAAATGAGAAATATTAATGTCATTGTATCTATGTGGTTATATGCATTTTATACTAATTTTATTTGTATATGGCTTACTAAGCTTTTGAAAGCTTACTTTGTGTGTGTTTGCTCTATTTTATAGATCGTCAAAGCTCCTGAAGGCTCGGGGAATCGTCATCACACTACTCAATCTTATTTTGGTACCCTTTTGAAAATGTATATACTAAAGTATGGCATGTTAGGCTAGTTACCTTGAGTTATGTTTGAAATATGTGGATAGCCATGTGATATGGCTAGTTAAATGGTTGTGTAATGAATGAAGAGTCATGCTATATGATGTTTGGTTTTGGTATGATTCCATGGTTATGAATTGGTCAAGATAATGGTAAGCTTATTGATGCAAAATGAGTATATGTGTTTGATGAATGATGGTTATGTTGAAGTGGTAAGTTGGGGATGAATCATGCTTGGTTTATTTGTGAATTGGTCAAGCTATTTAGTATATAAGTTGGTACGCTTAGAAATGAGATTGAATGGGATGATATGATGACCATTTGGTGTGTTTTTGGTTGCCAGTTGTGTTTAGAAATATGCTTGTATGTGCTTGTATGGATAACCCAATGTGTGGATGGCATTTTGGCCTTGAAAATGGCCTATAAATGCCCAAACAGTTGAGCACATAGACGTGTGGCTCGACCGTGTCCCTCGTGGTTTTATTTCAAAACAAGTCAAACTCAACCACGGGCAAGACACATGAGCGTGTGACTGGCCGTGTCGATCAAGTCAGTAGCGACATGGGCAAGACACACGGGCATGTGACTGGCCGTGTGGTGCAAGTCAGTAGCGACCACGGGTGAGGCACACGGGTGTGTCCACAGCCGTGTGGACAAGTCCTATGTATACCCTATTTTGACACAGCTTAGACACACGGGCGTGTCTGAGGCCGAGTGAGGCACACGGCCTACCCACACGGGCGTGTGACCTCTATAACTTTGAAAATTTTTTAAATGTTTGAGAATTTTTGTATGTGTTCGGTTTAGTCCCGGCCCTATTCTAAAGCATGCTTAAGGTCTCGAAGACCTATTTAAGGGACACTTTGATGTGATTTGTTGAATTATGTTTTGAAATGCCAAGAGTTTTCCACCACCAGTATGCTAAGTCTCTTAGAATTGATACGACACATTTTAGACATTCATCCGGTGTGCAAGGCAATTCATCGAATACCTTGATAGAATTCTCAAGCCAAAATTCTACCCTCTCGGGATCATCGTCAACATTTTCTCTAAAATCTTCAGCCCCATGCTTTCTAATCTTATCAACCAGAGGCTTATTCACTCTTACGAATTCCATAGCTATGAGAACCGACTGAGGAATAGGTGGGGATGGAGGGGGTTGAGCGTTCGGATTTGTTCGAACAAACTCTGTATACCACTCGTTCATCATGTGGAGGAAGGCTTCTCTAGCCCCTTCTCCTCCCCCCTGACTAACTGTGGGAGGTCTAATTTCAGAAGGCGCTGCCCCTTGAATGGGAGCCGGCGCAATAGTTTTTACGTCATCAGCTTCAACTCGATTGGGATCTATTTACTATATGAAAACACAATTTAAAATTGTCAGTAGTCATCACACTATCACAGTTTATTTATGGCATGTATAGCTAGAATTTCACACACGCTACGTTAGTCTGAGAATCGACTAAACTGTAGCTCCGATACCATTACCCTTACCTGTATTCAATGCCGAAACAGAGTACGAGGCATTACCGGACATAAACACAAGAAAACATACATTTTCGAGTCATAAATTTCCATTCAAATTAAAACTTTTCATACACATTCATATTGTCCCTAAAACGAGCCTACAAGGCTTAATACATCCTTTGGCAGTGGTTTGAGACTAAACTAAGAACTTTAGAAAATTTTACAAAACTTAGAAACTTTTTCATGTTTCAGGTCACACACGCCCATCTGGTCCAAGAGACACGCCCTTTGTGACCCTTAGACACGCCCGTGCTATAGGCCATGTTCAAAATAGGGTGCTATCTGAATTGTGCCACACCCTCGTGTGCTAAGCCGTGTAGTCGATTTAATTTTCATAATTTTTCATAAAATAGGTGCAGACTTCACATGGTCGAGACACACGTCCGTGTCCAAAGCCGTGTGGCACACACGGCCAAGACACACGCCCGTGTCTCTACCCTTGTACCATATTCTGGACATTCTATTTTGCAACAGTTAAGGTGCAAGGGACAGACGGCTATAACACATGCCCGTGGGGCAGACTGTGTGTCACACACGGCCTAGACACATGCCTGTGTGTCTACCCATGTGGACAAAAATAAGGCTATTTACCAAGCCATTTTGCCACCCTTACTTGTACATACATACACAATATCATATGGCACCAATCCAGGCATTTACATACAACCAAATCAGCCACAATCAAGACATCAAGACATCATTCCCATGCTACCATCTATCATACATAAACATCACATGCTTATCATCTCAAATCATGTAAATTCCCACATCTATGAAAGGCATCATCATATAAATTGCTCATGCCAATTGTAGCCAATTTTCAATGGCCTTATACAAAATCAACTTTCAACCAATATAAGCCAACACATTTGGCCAAATTAATTATGACACATAACAAAATGACCAAGTCCCTTATACATGCCATAATTCAAAATGTTAAATTCATTGATACCAAAATAATTGTTGATAGTGTTTATGGATCTCCGACGATCTCTGCAACTCGAGCTAGCTTGGTGACACTATAAGACAAGGGAAAGGAAGAGGGGTAAGCTATATGGCTTAGTAAGCTCGTATGGAAGATATAAGCGACCTTACCATGCACATAACATTCAAATAATATAACATAATTAAATGTACAATTACTATGGTCTCATAATCATAACTCATTCCATCACAAAACTTACCTCATATTCATCATTTCAAGTATTTAATAAATATGATTTTCAAGTACATACATGTACTATCTCAAAATGAATTTACACATAATTTCATCTTTAACATACTCGTGAACCACTCGGAATAATATTTTCAGATACTCAGGATTCTTACACACTAGGTGCTAAAAATGTAGCCAATGCTACCTTAATCTCATATCACATAGTTGCTCGCACTCGAGCTATCAATGGGCCTGCTCACACAAGTTGTCAATCAAGATGTAGCTACGCAGTGCTGCTCACACAAGATGTAAGTATCCGCAACATATGCCGGTATACTCAGCCACCGGTAGGATGTACAAGACCAGCACCCGGATCACATAGTCACATAACACATACTAACCCTAGTGACATGTCATGTATCCTACCTTATTCCTAAGGTTAAAACAGGATTTCTTGCTTGTCGATTCGCCTTCGGCCTCATTCGTATAATTGTACTCATTCACAAAATAAAACATACAATTCATGCAATATGAAAGCATTTAAATACAATTATTCTAGAGCTTATTTTTAACATACGAACTTACCTCGGTACAAAATGGCTAATAGTTTGATTTAGTCCACAACTTTGTTTTTTCCCCGGTCTAGGTCAAAACCTCATCTTTCTTGATCTATAATATCAAATTTAACTCATTTAATACTCACATTATTCAATTTAACCCAAAAATCACATTATGGCAAATTTTACATTTTTGCCCCTAACTTTTCAACTTTTTACATTTAAGTCCCTAGGCTCGTAAAATGAAATATAGTCAATTTCTTCAAAACCCAAGCCTAGTAAAACCATTTTCATACTCATAACAGCCCACAATCTTCATTAAGTCACACTTCTACTACATATTTTATAACTTTTACAAATATGTCCTTTTAGGTATTTTCATCAAAAATCATTTAGTAAAAGTTGTTTATCTAACGTCAAACATACATAATCTACCATTAGACATCAAAATACAAAAATATCCAACATGGGTAAAATTTCAGAATTTGACATCTTTTCAAATTATTCCTTGAAATAACTAGATTAGGTTACAAAGATCTCAAGAACATAAAAATCATTAAAAACGGGGTTAGAACGGACTTACAATCGAGCCTGAAACCTTGGTCAAAACCCTAGCTATGGCTTCCTTGAGAATTTCGGCTATGGGGGATGAAATTAGAAAGATGAACATCTTTTATTTGTTTTATTTTGGCTTTTTTACCAAATGACCAAAATACCCTTAATGCCAAACTTTGAAATTTCACCTAACCATGTCCATTTTTGTCCAACTTAAAGTATAATGGTTTAATTATCATCTAAGGACCTCCAATTTAAAATTTCATAGAATTAGACACCTCTAGCTTCTGGAACACACATTTTGCACCTTTTTCAATTTAGTCCTTTTAACTAAATTGAGTGCCCAAACGTCAAAATTTTTGAATGAAATTTTCATAAAATTATTCTGTAAAAGTGTAGACCATAAAAATATAATAAAAATGAATTTTACTACGTCGAATTTGTGGTCCCGAAACCACTAATCTGGCTAGACCCAAAATTGAGCTATTACAATTCATCCTTTCTAACATCTAACTTGCTCTGAAAGGCAGGGAGGTCAGAATAAGCTAGTTGAAAATCATCTCTTGCCATGAATAGAACTAATTTAGCAAATTTACATTCCTTGTGAACCAAGAAGTGTTCATGATCGTAAATAAATGGATTGAAGTTGTGATCGTAAATCAATGAACTGATTAGGTGAAGTTGCGATCACAAACCATAAATCGGGAAACTCTTAATGAAGTTTATGATCGTAAATCAGCGAGTCTTAAAAATGACAATTGTGATCGTAAATTAATAGACGGTGAGATTTATAACATCCTGTAAGTATAAGGTCGTGATTGTAATTCCACTGAAACTTTTTATAAAGTTCCTTGTTTTTTTTTTTAGCAGATTAGACCATTTAACGTCTTATTTCAAGGATACAATTAAGATAAATAGCATCAGCCTCATAATGACTATGTAATAAAATTGAGTCTTGTATCTTCTTTCTTTCAAGGTTAGTTTTGAGTTCTTCCTCAACACGCCTATATTCATCATCTCTAGCATCTAATTTGTTCTGAAGAGTAGAGAGGTCAGAATTAGCTAGTTGAAAATCATCTCTAGCCACACTTAGAACTATTTTAGAATATTTACATTCATTGTGAACAAAAAAGAGTTCATGATCTTATATCAAATGAACTAAGGTCACGGTTGTAAATCAACGAGCTTTAAAAATGAAAGTTGTGATCCTAAACCAGCAAACTGTTTAAATTGAGTTGCGATCATAAATAGACAAACTATTGATGAAGTGTTCATGATCGTACATCAGCGAGCTTTAAAAATGAAAGTTGTGATCCTAAATCTGTGGGCCGTGACATTAGTAAAAATAACAGTTGTAATCCTAAAGTTGTGGTTTTAAATAAGCTAAAGCTTTTTAGAAATATCCTTGTTTTTTTGAGCAGATCGATCCATTTCAAGCTCGTCTCAAGCATACAATTAAGAGTAGTAGCTTCAGCCTCACAAAGGCAATGTAGCAAAATTGAGTCCTATATTTTCCTTCTTTCAAGTTCAGTTTTAAGTTCTTCCTTAACATGCCTATATTCATAATCTCTAGCGTCTAACTTGCTTTAAAGGGAAAATAGGTCATAATTAGCTAGTTGAAAATCATCTTTGCCCATGCTTATCATTAGTTTACGCAATTTACATTCCTTATGAACTAAAAAATGTTCATGATCGTAAATCAATGAATTGAAGTCGTGATTGTAAATCAGCGAGCTTTAAAAATGACAGTTGTGATCGTAAATCTTCGAACTATTTAAGTAGATTGCGATCATAAATTGGTGAACATTTAATAAAGTTTTCATGACCTTAAATCAATGAACAGAAGCCGTGATTGTAAATTAGTCAGGTATAAAAAATGACAGTTTTGATCGTAAATCAGTAGGCCGTGAGATTCGTAAAATCCTGTAAGTAGAAGGTCATGATCGTAATTCAGCTGGAGTTTTTAAGAAGGTTCCTTGTTTTTGGAACAAATCGATCTAATTCAAGCCTCATTTCAGACGTACGGTTTTGTAAAGTAGTTTCAGCCTCACAAAGACAATGTAAAAAAATTGATTCCTCTATCCTCCTTTGAAGGTCAATTTTGAGTTCATCCTCAACACACCTATAATCATCATGTTTAAGATCTAACTTGCTCCAAAAGGCATAGATGTTAGAACTAGTTAGTTAAAAATTATCTCTAGCCAAGCTTGGAACTAGTTCAGCAAATTTACATTCCTTATGAACCAAGAGGCATTCAAGATCATAAATCAATGAACTGAAGCTGTGATTATAAATCAACAAGTTTTAAAAATGATAGTTGTGATCGTAAATCAACAAACTATTTAAGTTGAGTTGCGATCGTAAATCGCTGAACTCTTGATGAAGTGTTTATGATCGTAAACCTATAAACTAAAGCTGTGATAGTAAATAAGAGAGCTTTAAAATGACAGTTATGATCGTCAATCTACGGATCGTGAGATACGTAAAATCTTATAAATAGAAGGTCGTGATTGTAAATTAACTGAAGCTTTTCAGAAAGATCCTTATTTTTTTAGTAGATCGGTCCATTTCAAGCTCATTTCAAGCATACGGTCAAGAGAAGTAGCTTTACCCTCACAGAGACAATGTAACAAATTTGAGCATCTAACTTGCTCTGAAGGGCAGATAGGTCAGAATTTTCTAGTTGAAAATCATATCTGGCCAGGCTTAGAACTAGTTTTGAAAAATTACATTCCTTGTAAACCAAGAAATGTTCATGATCATCAATCAATAAACTGAAGTCGTGATTGTAAATCAACGAGTTTTAAAAATGACAGTTGTGATCGTAAATCAGTGAATTGCTTAAGTGGAGTTGCGATCATAAATTAGTGCACTCTTAATAAAGTTTTCATGATTGTATATCAATGAGCAGAAGTTGTGGTTGTAAACCAATGAGCATTAAAAAGGACAGTTGTGATCGTAATTTAGCGAACAGTTCATGTGGAGTTGCGATCATAAATCGATAAACTCCTAATGAGGTGTTCATGATCATAAATTAATGAACTGAACTCATAATCATAATCGTAATCGTAAATCAACGAGCTTTAAAAATACCAATTGTGATCATAAATCAGCGAACCGTGAGATTCGAAAAATCCTATAAGTAGAAGGTCGTAATCATAAATTAGTAAAAGCTTTTCAAAAAGATTTTTGTTTTTTTAGCAGATCGATCCATTTCAACACTCATTTTAGACGTAAGGTGAAGAGAAGTAGCCTCAGCCTCACAAAAACAATGTAACAAAATTGATTCCTCTGTCTTCCTTCTTTCAAGGTTAGTTTTCAATTTTTACTCAACATGCCTATATTCATCATCTTTAGCATCTAACTTTCTCTGAAGGGCAGAGATGTCCAAATTAGCAAGTTAAAAATATCTATTGCCATGCATAAAACTAGTTTAGCAAATTTAAATTCTTTGTGAACCAACAAGTGTTCATGATCGCAAATCAATGAACTAAAGTTGTGATCATAAATCAGCGAACTGGTTAAGTGGAGTTACGATCGTAAATCAAGGAACACTTAATAAAGTGCTCATGATCGTAAATCAATGAATTGAAGCCATGATCGTAAATAAACGAGTTTTAAAAATGAAAGTTGTTATCGTAAATTAACTAAAGCTTTTCAGAAAGTTCAATTTATTTTAGTAGATCGGTCCATTTAAAGCCTCATTTCAAGCATACAGTTAAGTGTAGTAGCTTTAGTGTCACAATGAAAATGTAACCAAATTGATTCCTCTATCCTCCTCCTTTCAAGCTCAATTTTGAGTTCTTTCTCACCATGCTTATATTCATCATCTCTAGCATCTAACTTGCTCTGGAAGGCAGAGAGGTCAAAATTATCTAGTTGAAAACCATCTCTAGTAATGCTTAGAACTAGTTCAGCAAATTTACATTCCTTGTGAACCAAAAAGAGTTCATAATCATAAATAAATTAACTAAAGTCGTTATTGTAAATTAGCGAGCTTTAAAAATGACAGTTCATTTCTTTTTGAGCAAATATATCCATTTAAAGCCTCATTTCAAACGTACGGTGAAGAAAAGTAGCTTTAGCCTCACAAAGACAATGAAACAAATTGATTCCTCTACCCTTCATCTTTCAAGATCAGTTTTAAGTTCTTTCTCAACACGCCTATATTCATCATCTCTAGCATCAAACTTGCTCTAAAGGAAAGAGAGGTCAGACTTAGCTAGTTGAAAATCATCTCTGGCCACGCTTGGAAATAGGCCAGCAAATGTACATTTCTTGTAAGAAAATAAATTTTCATAATAGTAAATCAATTAACTGAATATGTGATTGTAAATAAATGATCCTTAAAAATGACAGTTATGATCGTAAATTAGTGAGCTGTTTTAGTGGAGCTGTGATCGTAAATCAGTGAACTCTTAATGAACTGTTCATGATTGTAAATCAATAAACTGAAGTAGTAATCGTAAATCAGTGAGCTATAAAATGATAGTTGTGATTGTAAATCAGCGGATTGTGAGATTCGTAAAATCTTATAACTAGGTCGTGATCGTAAATCAGCTAAACCTTTTTAGTAAGTTCTTTGTTTCTTTTTCAAAGATCGATCCATTTCAAGCCTTGTTTCAGACTATGGTGAAGAGAAGTAGCGTTAGCCTCACAAAGACAATGAAACAAAATTGATTCACTTATCCTCCTTATTTCAAGGTCAATTTTGAGTTCTTTCTTAACACGCTTATATTCATCATCTCTAGCATCTAACTTACTCTAAAGGGCAGAGAGATCAGAATTAGCTAGTTTAAAATCATATCTGGCCACGCTTGGTACTAATTCAGCAAATTTAAATTCCTTGTGATCTAAGAAGTGTTCATGATCATAAATCAATTAACTAAAGTCATGATGAAAAAAGTAACTTTAACCTCACAAAGACAACGAAACAAAATTGATTCCTCTATCCTCCTTCTTTTAATGACAGTTTTGAGTTTTTCCTCAACATGTCTATATTTATAATCTCGAGCATCTAACTTACTTTGAAGACCAAAGGGGTTAGAATTGTCTAGTTGAAAATAATCTTTGGCCACGGTAGGAACTGGATCAGCAAATTTGCATTCCTTTTCAAGCAAGAAGTTTTCAGGATCGTAAATCAATTAACTGAAGTCGTCATTTTAAATCAGTGGGCTTTAAAAATGTCAGTTGGGATTTTAAATCAACGAATTGTTTAAGTGAAGTAGTGATCGTAAATCAACGAACTCTTAGTTAAAGGTTAATGATCTAAATCAATGAACTGAAGATATGGTCATAGAGAAGCGAGCTTTAAAAATTACAATTGCGATCGTAAATTAGAGAACTGTGAGATTCGTAAAATTCTATAAGTAGAAGGTCGTGATCGTAAATCAGCTTAAACTTTCAAAAAGTTCCTTATTTTTTTTAGCAGATCGATCCATTTCAAGCCTCATTTCAAACGTGTAGTTAACAGAAGTAACTTCAGCCTTACAAAGACAATGTATCAAAATTGATTCATCTATCCTCCTTCTTTAAAGGTCAATTTTAAGTTCTTCCTCAACACATCTAAATTCATCATCTCTAACATCTAACTTGCTTTGAAAGGCAGAGAGGCCAAAATTAGCTAGTTGAAAATCGTCTCTAGCCATGCTTGGAATTTGTTCAGCAAATTTACATTGCTTGTGAACCAAGAAATGTTCATGATCGTAAATCAATTAACCGAAGTCGTGATTGTAAATTAGCGAGCTTTAAAAATGAAAATTACAATCAAAAATCAATGAATTGTTTAAGTGGAGTTGTGATCATAAACCGGTGAACTCTTAATGAAGTGTTCATGATCCTAAATCAATGAACTGAAGCTATGATCGTAAATCAACGAGTTTTAAAAAAGATAGTTGTGATCGTAAATCAACGGATTATGAGATTCGTAAAATCCTATAAGCAGAAGGTCGTGATCATAAATTAGCTGACACTTTTTAGAAAGTTCCTTGCTTTTTTTGGCAAAGCGATCCATTTCAAGCCTCATTTCAAATCTGCAGTTAAGAGTAGCTTCAGCCTCACAAAGACTATGTAACAAAACGGATCCCTCTATCATTCATCTTTCAAGATTAGTTTTGAGTTCTTCCTTAACACGTCTATATTCATCATTTGAGACACCTAACTTGTTCTGAAGTGTAGATAGGTCAAAATTAAGTATTTGAAAATGATCTTTGGCTATGCTTAGAACTAGTTTAGAAAATTTACATTTCTTGTGAACAAAGAACTGTTCATGATCTTAAATCAATTATCTCAAGCCGTGATTGTAAAACAACAAACTTTAAAAATGACAGTTGTGATCGTAAATCAGTGAACTGTTTAAGTGGAGTTGCGATCGTAAAGCTATGAACTCTTAACGAAATGTTCATGATTGTAAAATAATGAACTAAAGTTGTGATCCTAAATCAGCGTGCTTTAAAAATAACAGTTGTGATCGCAAATCTACGGACAGTGATATTCAAAAAATCATGTAAGTAGTAGGTTAATATTAATAATTAGCTAAAGCTTTTTAAAAATTTCATTGTTTTTTTGAGCAAATCGTTCCATTTGTAGCCTCGTTTCAAATGTACGGTGAAGAAAAGTAGCTTTAGCCTCATAGAGACAATGTACAAAATTGATTCCTCTATCTTCTTTCTTTTAAGGTCAATTTTGAGTTCTTCCTCAACACGCCTATATTTATCATTTCTAACATCTAATTTGCTCCAAACGGTAAAGAGGTCAGAATTAGCTAGTTGAAAATCATCTCTAGCCATGCTTGGAACTAGTTCAGCAAATACACATACCTTGTGAACCAAGTCGTGTTCATGATCGTAAATCAATCAATTGAAGCCATGATTGTAATTCATTGAACTGTTTAAGTGGAGTCACGATCGTAAATTGGCAAACTCTTAATGAACTGTTAATGATCATAAATCAATGAACTTAAGTTGAGATCATAATTCATCGAGCTTTAGAAATGGTAGTTGGATAGGAATTCAGCGAAAAGTAAGGTTCATAAAATCTTGTAAGTAGAAGGTCATGATTGTAAATTAGCTGAAGCTTTTCAAAAATATCCTTATTTTTTTAGCAGATCGATCCATTTCAAGCCTCGTTTCAAACGTACGGTGAAGAAAAGTAGCATTAGCCTAATAAAAACAATGTAAGGAAATTGATTCATCTATCCTTCTTCTTTCAAGGTCAGTTTTGAGTTCTTCCTCAACATGCCTATATTCACCATCTTTAGCATCTAACTTGCTCTAATGAGAAGAGAGGTCAAAATTTGCTAGTTAAAGCGGACCGTAAGATTCATAATCCTGTAAGTAGAAGGTCAATATCGTAAATCAGCTGAATCTTTTCAGTAAATTCTTTGTTTTTTTTTTGAAGATCGATCCATTTCAAGCCTCGTTTCAGACTATGGTGAAGAGAAGTAGCTTCATCCTCACAAAGACAATGTAAAAAAAATTGATTCCTCTATCCTCTTTGTTTCAAGGTCACTTTTGAGTTCTTCCTCAACACACATATATTCATCATCTCTAGCATCTAACTTGATCTCAAGGATAGAGAGTTCAGAATTAGCTAGTTGAAAATCATCTCTGGCCATGCTTAGAACTAGTTCAATAAATTTACATTCCTTGTGAACCTAGAACTATTCATGATCATAAATTAATTAATTGAAGTCGTGATTGTAATTTAGCGAGCTTTAATAAAGACAGTTGTGATCGTAAATCAGTAAACTGTTTAAGTGGAGTTGTGATTGTAAATCGACGAACTCTTAATGAAGTGTTTAAGATCATAAATCAATCAATTGAAGCCATGATTGTAATTCAGCGAGCTTTAAAAATGACAGGTGTGATCATAAATAATTGAACATTTTAAGTGGAGTCACGATTGTAAATCAACAAACTCTTAATGAAGTGTTCATCATCATAAATCAATGAACTTAAGTTGGGATCATAAATTAGCAACCTTTAAAAATGGTAGTTGTGATAATAAATTAGTAGATAGTGAGATTCGTAAAATCTTTTGAGTAGAAGGTCGTGATCATAAATCAACTAAAGCTTTTCATAAAGATCCTTATTTTGTTGAGTAGCTCATCCATTTCAAGCCTCGTTTCAGACTTGTGGTGAACAGAAGTAGCATCAGCCTAACAAAGATAATGTAAGGAAATTGATTCCTCTATCCTTCTTCTTTCAAGTTCAGATTTTAGTTCTTCCTCAACAGGCCTATATTCGAAATATCTTGCATCTAACTTGTTCTAAAGAGCAGAGAGGTCAAAATTTGCTAGCTGAAAATCATCTCTAGCTATGCCTAGGATTATGTCAGCAGATTTACATTTCTTGTGAACGAAAAAGTGTGCATAATAATAAATCAATTAACTGAAGTCGTGATTGTGAATCAGTGAGTTATAAAAATGACATTCAGATAGTAAATCAGCAAACCATGAGATCCGTAAAATCCTGTAAGTTGAATGTCGTGATTGCAAATCAGCTGAAGCTTTTTAGAAATTTTCTTTTTTTAGAAGATCGATCCATTTCAAGCTTTGTTTTAGAGGTATGGTGAAGAAAAGTAGCTTAGCATCACAAAGACAATATAACAAAATTGATTCCTCTATCCTCTTGCTTTCAAGGTCAATTTTGAGTTCTTCCTCAGCTCGTCTATATTCATCATCTCTAGCATCTAACTTGCTTTGAAAGGCAGAGATTTTAGAATTATCTTGTTGAAAATATTCACTGGCCACTCCTGGAACTAGTTCAGCAAATTTACATTCCTTATAAACCAATAAGTGTTCATAATCATAAATCAATTAATTGAAGTCGTGATTGTAAATAAGTGAGTTTTAAAAATAACAGTTGTGATGGTTAAACAATGAATTATTTAAGTGGAGTTACGATCGTAAATATGCGAACTCTTAATAAAGGGTTCATGATCGTAAATCAATGAACTAAAGCTGTATACGTAAATCAGCAAGCTTTAAAAATGATAGTTATGATCGTAAATCCACGGACCATGAGGTTTGTAAAATCCTGCAAGTAAATGGTCATGATTGCAAATTAGCTAAAGCTTTTTAGATAGTTCCTTGTTTATTTCAGAAGATCAACCCACTCAAGCCTCGTTTCAGATGTATGGTGAATAGATGTAACTTCTGAATCACAAAGACAATTTAACAAATTTTGATTTCTTTATCCTCCTTCTGTCAAGGTCAGTTTTGAGTTCTTCCTCAACACGTCTTTATTTATAATCTCCAGCATCTAACTTGCTCTAAAGGGCAGGGAGGTTAGAATTAGCTAGCTAAAAATCATCTTTATCCACACTTGGAACTACTTTAGTATATTTGCATTCCTTGTGAACAATGAAGTGTCCATGATCGTAAATCAATGAACTGAAGCCATGATTATAAATTAGCAAGTTTTAAAAATGACAGTTGTGATCATAAAGCAATGAAATGTTTAAGTAAAGTTGCAATCGTAAATCAAAGAAATCTTAATGAAATGTTTATGACTGTAAATTAATGAACTGAAGTTGTAAACGTAACTCAGTGAGCTGTAAAAAAGATAGTTTTGATCATGAATCCGCAGACCATGAGATTCGTAAAATCCTATAAGTAAAAGGTCGTGATTGTAAACTAGCTGAAGCTTTTCAGAAAGTTTTTTTTTAGCACATCGATCCATTTTGAGCCTCATTTCAGACATACAGATCAGAAAAGTACCTTCGGGTGGATAAAGACAATGTAACAAAATTGATTCCTCTATCATACTTCTTTTAAGGTGAGTTTTGAGTTCTTCCTCAACACGCATTTGTTTATTATCTCTAGCATCTAACTTACTTTAAACGGCAGAGAGGTTAGAATTAGCTAATTGAAAATTATCTCTGGCCACGCTTGAAACTAGTTCAGCAAATTTACATTCCTTATGAACCAATGAGTGTTCATGATCATAAATCAATAAATTGAAGCCGTGAGTATAATTCAGCGAACTTTGAAAATGATAGTTATGATCATAAATCAACAAACTGTTTAAAAAGAGTTGCGATCGTAAATCGGTGAACTCTTAATTAAGTGTTCATGATCGTAAATAAATGAACTAAATTTGTATACGTAAATCAGCGAGCTTTACAATTGACTGTTATGATCGTAAATTCGCGAACCGTGAGATTCGTAAAATCCTATAAGTAGAAGGTTGTGATTGTAAATCAGCTGAAACTTTTAGAAAAGTTTCTTGTTTTTTTTAGCAGATCGATCCATTTCAAGCCTCGTTTCAGACGGACGGTGAAGAGAAGTAGCTTCAACCTAACAAAGACAATTTTAACAAAATTGATTCCTTTATCTTCCTTCTTTCAAGGTCAAATCTGATTTCTTCCTTAACATCTCTTTATTTATCATCTCTAAAATCTAACTTGCTTTGAAGGGCAAAGAGGTCAAAATTAGCTAGTTGAAAATCATCTCTGACCACACTTGGAACTAGTTCAGCAAATTTACATTCCTAGTGAACCAATAAGTGTTCATGATCGTAAATCAATGAACTGAAGCCAAATTGTAAATCAGTGAGCTTTGAATATGACAGTTGTGATCGTAAATCAATGAACTGATTAAGTGGAGTTGCGATCGTAAATTGACGAACTCTTAATTAAGTGTTCATGATCGTAAATAAATGAACTAAAGTTGTATAAGTAAATCAGTGAGCTTTACAAATGACAGATATGAATTGAATCTTTTCAAATAGTTCTTTATTTTTTTGAGAAGATCGATCCATTTAAGTCTCATTCCAAACGTACGGTGAAGAGAAGTAGCTTCAGCCTAATAAAGACAATTTAATTGATTCCTCTATCCTCATTCTTTCAAGGTCAGTTTTGAGTTCTTCCTCAACACGTCTTTATTTATCATCTCTAGAATCTAACATACTATGAAGGGAAAAGAGGTCAGAATTAGCTAGTTGAAAATCATCTTTGACCACGCTTGGAACTAGTTTAGCAAATTTACATTTCGTGTGAACCAAAAGATTTAATGATCATAAATAAATAAACTGAAGTCATAATTATAAATCAGCCAGCTTTAAAAAAGACAGTTGTGATCGTAAACCAATGAAATGTTTAAGTCGATTTGCAATCATAAATCAACGAACTCTTAATGGAGTTTTCATGATTGTAAATCAATGAACTAAAGCTGTGAATGTAAATCAGCATGTTGTAAAAAAGAAAGTCTTGATCGAAAACCTGCGATCCGTGAGATTCGTAAAACCTTATAAGTACAAGGTCGTGGTCGTAAATCAGCTGAAGCTTTTTAAAAAATTCATTGTTTTTTGAGCAAATCGATCAATTTGAGACTCATTTTAGATGTACAGTTCAAAAAAGTAGCTTCAACATCATCAAGACAATGTAACAAAATTGATTCCTCTATCCTCCTTTTTTTAAGGTCAGTTTTGAGTTCTTCCTCAACACGCCTTTATTTATCATCTCTAGGATCTAACTTATTTTGAAGGATAGAGAAGTAAAAGTTAGCTAGTTGAAAATCATCTCTGGCCACGCTTGGAACTAGTTCAGCAAATTTACATTCCTTGAGAACCAAAGAGTGTTCATGATCATAAATCAATGAACTGAAGCCGTGATTGTGAATTAGTGAGCTTTAAAAATAATAGTTGCGATCGTAACTCAACGAACTATTTAAGTGGAGTTGCAATTGTAAATTGGCGAACTCTTAATGAAGTGTTTATGATTGTAAATCAATGAACTAAAGTTGTAAACGTAAATAAACAAGTTGTAAAAAGACAGTTATGATTGTAAATCCGCAAACTGTCAGATTCATATAACCCTATAAGTATAAGGTCGTGATCGTAAATCAACTTAAGCTTTTCAAAAAGTTCCTTGTCTTTTTGAGCAAATCGATTCATTTTATGCCTCGTTTCAGACAGGCGGTGAAAAAAAGTAGCTTCAGTGTCATAAAGACAATGTAACAAAATTGATTCCTCTATCCTCCTGCTTTCAAGGTCATTTTTTGAGTTCTTCCTAAACACGCCTTTATTTATCATGTCTAGCATCTAACTTGCTCTGAAGGCTAGAGAGGACAGAATTAGCTAGTTGAAAATCATCCCTGGCCACACTTGAAGCTAGTTCAACAAATTTACATTCCTTGTGAACCAATAAGTGTTCATGATCGTAAATCAATGAATTGAAGCCGTGATTGTAAATCAGCGAGCTTTAAAAATGATAGTTGTGATCATAAATCAACAAATTGTTTAAGTGTAGTTGCGACTCTTAATTAAGTGTTCATGATCACAAATAAATGAATTGAAGCTGTATACATAAATCAATGAGCTTTACAAATGACAGTTTTGATCGTAAATCCGCAAATCGTGAGATTTGTAAAATCCTATAAGTAGAAGGTCATGATTGTAAATTATTTGAAGCTTTTTAGATAGTTCATTTTTATTTTGAGAAGATCGATCCATTTCAAACCTCATTTTAGACGTATGGTGAAAAGATGTAGCTTCAGTATCACAAAGACAATTTAACAAAATTGATTCCTCTATCCTCGTTCTTTCAAGGTTAGTTTTGAGTTCATTTCTAGCACATCTATATTCATTATCTCTAGCATCTAGCTTGCTCTGAAGGGTAGAGAGGCCAGAATTAGCTAGTTTAAAATCATCTTCGGCAATGCTTGAACTAGTTCAGAAAATTTATATTCCTTGTAAATCAAGAAGTGTTCATGATCGTAAATCAATGAATTGAAGCTGTGATTGTAAATCAGCGAGCTTTAAAAATAACAGTTGTGATAATTAATCAACGAATTATTTAAGTGGAGTTACGATTGTAAATCAGCAAACTCTTAATGAACAATCCATGGTTGTGTGATCGTAAATTAGCGAGCTTTAAAAATGACAGTTTTGATAGTAAATTAACGGACTGTGAGATTCATAAAATCTTGTAAGTAGAAGGTCGTGATCGTAAATCAATTGAAGCTTTTTAGAAAGTTTCATTTTTTTTTTGAGCAGATCGATCCATTTTCAGCCTCGTTTCAGACATATGGTGAAGAGAAGTAGCTTCAACATCACAAAAACAATGTATCAAAATTGATTCATCTATCCTTCTTCTTTCAAAGTTAGTTTTGAGTTCTTCCTCAGCACGTCTATATTTATCATCTCTAGCATCTAACTTGCTTTTAAGGGTAGAGAGGTCAAAATTAGCTAGTTGAAAATCATCTCTAGCCATGCTTGGAACTAGTTCAGGAAATTTAAAATTCTTGTGAACCCGGAAGTATCCATGATTGTAAATCAATGAACTGAAGTTGTGATTGTAATCAGCGAGATTTAAAAATCTCAGTTGTGATCATAAATCAATGAACTATTTAAGTGGAGTTATGATGTAACATCCCAAAAATTAGGGGTTTGTGATTTTTGCTTAATTGCATGTTGTGCGTGCTTTGCGGGTTATTTGAGGGTATTTAGGGGCTCTAGGGAGGCCTGGGTGCGAGGCCAAGCCCTGGAAAAATTTTTATTTTTGGGCTCTTTAGGGGAGAGGGCTGTTGGAAGCAAGACTTAAGGGAATTTGAATGTGTTTTGCTAACACAAGTGAGCTAGTGGCAAAGTGGTGTGACGTCACAAGGGAAGCATGGGGGAGTGGAGTTCGAATCCCACAAGCTGTAATTAGTAGCTTTTATTTTGTGGTTTGGGAGAGGAGGAAGCAGAGTTGGGATCAAACTCTGCCATGGGAGTTGGAGAATGGGTCAAACCATTTGAATGGATGAAGGAGAAGGTTTGTGGGAGGAAAAAGGGGAGTAAATCGTGGGATAGGGGAGAGTGGTAGTGGTGGCCGAATTTGGGAGTGTTGTAGGGAGGTGAAATTCGGCTAAGGAGTAGTGTATGCATTTTTGGCTAGTGAAGAGTGTAGGTGCTAAATTTTTCCTTAGTGTTTTACTGGATCTTTTGTGAGTTAACCACTTGTGCATTTTTCCTTCGTCAACCTTCTGTCTCTTTTACTTTCTCTTGTCTAGTGCCAAATGTACTCTGCTTCATCAAAGTAAGCCTCCATTTCTTTTTTCTCTTCTTTTCTCGTTACATTACTTTTTCTCCTCTGGCCGAATGCAACATACTCTTCCCCCCTTATTGTTCTTTCCCTCTCCATTCAAAGCATAAGCCAAAATACTTATAATCTTGACCCTTTGTGGGTAGGGCCGAATCTATTCTTCCCTAGCACTTCATCTCTTGTTCTCTTTTTGGTCAAGCCGGAACTAATCTCTTCTTTTTCTTCCCAGTTGGTTATCATCCGTGAGGCCCAAATATTTTTATAATCAATCTTGAGTTTTCTAATCGTTGGTAAGAGTGCCTACAACCAATAAAGGTTTGCTATCACTCCTCTCTTTCTCATTCGAATTCTTTAAGCCGAAGGGCTGGTTCTTAAATTATTGTAGAGTAGCGTTCTAATGTGCTCTTGTTGACAATCAATGCTAGGGACCCAATATCCCTAACCTCGAAATAAGGCTGATTACTTTGCTGTTGGGGAAGATTGTATCACGTGGTATGTGAGGCCTGTTCTGTTGAATAGATCAGCATGTTGATTTTCATGAAGTAGAGGTTAACTATTGTCTAATTGTTATTGATAAACCGCAATAGTAACATATTTTAAGCCTAATTTAGCATGCTTTTGGATGATTTAAGCCTTGAATTGTGTAAATTGGTGCTCTCAATCCTTTAATTTCATGTTTTATACTCAGGAAAGCACCGGAGGATGAAAACAACGAGAAACGGGCCCAAAACCGAGTAAATGGGCCATATCATGAAATTAACATGGCCTGGGCCCAAGATCACACGGCCGTGCCTCATTCAACAGACTCGAACATAGCCTGGCCATGATTCACACGGGCGTGTGCCATGGGCGTGTCCCTGACGTGAATAAGAGGAATTACACTCGGAATAGGATACTTAGAGGCAAAGAAACACATTCCAAAGCCTATTTAAACACCCTAATAGGAATTCTACTCGGATTAGGATACTTAGGGGCCAAGTAAGGCATCTCAAAGCCTATATAAACACCTTAGGGGGCAACTTAAAGAGGAGTTCAATAGAAGAAGCCCTCTGTCGGGGCGTCCAGCTAGGTCAAAGAGGGCCGATTTGTGGGGATTTACTCGAAGATAGCCAGTTGATTCATCTCAAGAAGCCGGAATCATACTCAAGATGGATGATCTCTCCTTCAATTCCTTCAGGGGGTTTTAGGGATTTCTTATGTTTTGTTTTATCTTTCTTTCTGAGATGTTTTCTTTTATTATTATGAACTAAACCCTCAGATACCTGAGGGAGATGAAACCTAAGATGAATCTTGTTATCGTTTACTGAACTATATGATAAATATTTGACTTATTCTTAATTATGTGTTCTTAATTCTTGTCTTGATATTTTCAAGATATTAATTCAAGCGTGATGTGCTTAAGTGGAGGAGCAAAAATCCCTGCCTAAGAGTAGATCTGGCATAATTAAGCGGAGTTGATCGCACACCTAGAGATAGGGTGACGAGATTTTTCCAGATTAGGGTGAAACCTAATATGGGAGTCCACAGATCGAGTTAATGTAATTCTAGGGGGTTTTAATTAGAAAGAGATTTCAATTAATCAACCTAGGGTTAGATGTTAGTCGCCTCGAGAGAGAGATTAATATAACTTAGGGAATCTTACGGATCAAGTCAAATGAATAAATCATCTGGTTTAGAGTTAGATAACAAGTGAAGTCTAGGTGGATTCTTCCTCGGGTATCGTCTTAATCAATTGGTTTTTCCTCGAAGTTATTTTCCCAATTTCATTCTTCTTTGTCATAGAGTCTTTAGTTTAGTTGTTAGTTAATTTTAGATTAAATAAAAATTCACTTAGTTCTTAGGCTAAATAATAAAAAGAAAGTTAGTATTAGTACTTTTGGTTCCTTTGGGTTCGACAATCCGGTCTTGCCTTAACTATACTATTGTTCGATAGGTGCGCTTGCCTCAAATCATTATCATAGTTAGTTTCTAAGTTCGATCATTCTTTATATAAATTTTAAGACTTTGACATCGCATAAAACAACAATCAGTTATCTTAGGTGTTTGGGAGCGGTGGAAGTCACAACTCGTAAACAGGTGTGTAATCTCACACCAATGTTGATGAAAGCATGTATTGCTCTGTGAATCGGCCAAAAGCCGAAAAGCCAAAAAACCGGCAACCGTGACCACTCGAGTGTGTGAGCGCTCATAGTGATAAACTGAGCCACTAGTGATGGCAGTAGATCGATGAAAGTGTCACGAGCACTCCCGCGAAACTGAGGCCGTAACGAGCCTGATCGAGCCGAAACAGGCTAAATGGGCCCAATGGGCTAATGGGGCCACATAAGCAAAATTGATAGAAAATTACCGAATGACGGATGCGACTGCGAAGTCTGTAAAATCGAGATCGAAACCATGCTAAATGGGCCACATAAGCGTGTGGGCCCGTTTGGGCCGGGATTAGTTTTAGGCCCAATTGCACCGTAGAGACCCAAAAGGGGTCCCGAGTCGCTCGAGGCGATAGTAGGCCTCATGAAAGGCCGTTAGATTACTGAAATTACCAAAATACCCTCGATGGGTAAAATTACTGAAATACCCTCGGTGGGTAAAATTACTGAAATATCCTCGATGGGTAAATTTACTGAAATACCCTCGGTGGGTAAATTTAATTTACTGAAATACCCTCGATGGGTAAATTAACTGAAATACCCTTGGTGGGTAAAATTTCTGAAATCCCCTCGGTGGGTAAATTACTGAAATACCCTCGGTGGGTAAAATTATTGAAATACCCTCGGTGGGTAAAATTACTGAAATACCCTTAAGGTTGAAATTACTGAACGCCCTCATTGGGAAAAATTATCGTTATACCCCTGAAGGGTAAATTACCGTTTTACCCTACCGACCAAGTTGGCGTTATACCCTTAGGGGTAGATTTAGTATGTTTGTGTGTAATCTGTTTAATTGCTATGATGGTACATTATTGCATACACTAAATTATTATGTCACGGCATCTTGCATTGGATTGGGATGAATATATATATACATATATATATTGGAGGAAGTACTGTACTGGTGCTATGCCACGTTATACTGATTCAGTGGCTCTGCCACGATATACGGATTTTAGTGGCTCAGCCACGTATACTATTACTGGCAGCTTTGTTGCGTTTATACTGGCAGCTCGGCTGCGTTCTTGGTGTGTAGGGCTGGGTGGGTTGACTTGGTCCCTACAGGAGTGTAGGGTTGGTACGGGTGGTGTGTTGGTTGGATTGGGTTGGGCTTCATTCTCTATTTGAATTACCATGATTTTGGGGTCGTAGGCCCGAACTGATACTGCATGGGCTTGGCCCAAACTGTGACTGTAACTGGGATTACACACTAAGTTCTTGTAACTCACCCTTTTCCTTAACTATGCAGGTAATCCCCAACCTTAGTGGGTTCGGAGCCGAGAGGGACTCAGAGGTGGCCACATGTTCCGCATATTTTGAGGGTGAACTAAGTATTTTAAATTTTGGATTTCTTTATTTTAATTAATGGGTTTTATAATTGTTGTAATAAGGCCATTAGAACTATTTTAACTTTCATTTGGGTTTTCTTTAAACACTGCAAATTTAATCAACACGGGATTTTCAAGACAATAAACAACCATTTTTTTCAAATATCCCGTTTCCGTAAATAATAAGACCAAATTTTTGTAACCAACTCGGTTTTTACTAAACAAGATAAAACGTGCATTATTTGAAAGGGTATTAAATTAAGTAAACTTCTTTTTTGGAATAAGCGAAGAGAAACAGAATTTTGAACGTTTAAGTTGGATTTTGACATTATGTTTTCCAAATAACCATGAGGTTTTAAACATCACCTGATGTGGCACGCTAGATCCGGTCGTAACGTTTAGGCCGGGTTTGGGGTGTTACATGCGATCATAAATCAGTGAACTCCTAATGAAGTGCTCATGATTGTAAATCAATGATCTGAAGCTATAAATGTAAATCAGTAAGCTATAAAAAAAGATAGTTAAGATAGTAAATTCGTGAATTCACAGATTTGTAAAATCCTGTAAGTATAAGGTCATGATCGTAAATAAGCTAAAACTTTTCAGGGAGTTCCTTGTTTAGCAGATCGATCCATTTCAAGCCTCATTTTAGATGGACGGTCACGAGAAGTAGCTTCAACCTCATAAAGACATTGTAACCAAATTTATTACTCTATCTTCTTTCTTTCAAGGTCAGTTTTGAGTTCTTCCTCAACAAGCCTTTACTAACCATGTATAGCATCTAACTTGCTCTGAGCGGTAGAGAGGTTAGAATTAGCTAGTTGAAAATCATCTCTGGCCACGCTTGGAACTAGTTCAGCAAATTTACTTTCTTTGTGAACTAAGACGTCTTCATGATCACAAATCAATGAATTGAAGCCGTGATTGTAAATCAACAAGCTTTGAAAATGACAGTTGTAATCATAAATAAATGGACTATTTAAGTAGAGTTTCGATTGTAAATCAAGAACTCTTAATTAAGTGTTTATTATCATAAATAAATGAACTGAAGTTGTATACGTAAATCAATAAGCTTTACAATTGACTGTTATGATCGTAAATCCGCAGACCGTGAGATTCCTAAAATCCTGTAAGTAGAAGGTTGTGATCGTCAATCAGCTGAAGCTTTTCAGATAGTTCCTTGTTTTTTTAATAAAATTGATCCATTGCAAGCCTCATTTCAAATATATGGTAAAGAGATGTAGCTTCAGCATCACAAAGACAATTTAACAAAATTGATTCCTCTATCCTCCTTTTTTCAAGGTTAGTTTTAAGCTCTTCCTCAACACGTCTATATTCATCATCTCTAGCATCAAACTTACTTTAAAAGGTAGAGAGGTCAAAATTAGCTAGTTGAAAATCATCTCTAGCCACACTTGGAATTAATTCAGTAAATTGAAATTCCTTGTGAACCAAGAAGTTTTCGTAACCGTAAACAAGTGAAATGAAGTCATGATTGTAAATAAGTGAGCTTTAAAAATGATAGTTGTGATCGTAAATCAATGAACTGTTTAAGTGGAGTACCAATCGTAAATCGGCGAACTCTTAATGAAGTGTTCATGATTGTAAATTAATGAACTAAAGTTGTAAACATAAATTAGCGAGCAATAAAAAAGACAGTTTTGATTGTGTAAATCCACGGACCGTGAGATTCATAAAATCCTGTAAGTATAAGGTCATGATTGTAAATCAACTGAAGCTTTTTAGAAAGTTTCGTATTTTTTGAGAAAATCAATCCATTTCAAGCCTCATTTCAAACATCTGGTTCAGAAAAGTAGTTTCAGCCTCGTAAAGACAATGTAACAAAATTGATTCCTCTATTCTCTTTATTTCAAGGTTAGTTTTTAGTTCTTCCATAACACACCTTTATTTATCATCTCTAACATCTAACTTGCTCTGAAGGGCAAAGAGGACAGAATTAGCTAGTTGAAAATCATCTCAGGCCATGCTTGGAACTAGTTCAGCAAATTTATATTCCTTGTGAACCAAGAAGTGTTCATGATCATAAATCAATGAATTGAAGCCGTGATTGTAAATCAACGAGCTTTAAAAATGACAGTTGTAATAATAAATCAATGAAGTATTTAAGTTGAGTTACGATCGTAAATCGATGAACACTTAATGAAGGATTCGCTATCATAAATCAATTAACTAAAGTTGTGATCGTAAATTAGCGAGCTTTAAAAATGAAAATTTTGATCATAAATCAGCGGACCGTGAGATTAATAAAATCCTGTAAGTAGAAATTTGTGATCGTAAATCAACTAAAGCTTTTCAAAAAGTTCCTGGTTTTAGCAGATTAATCTATTTTAAGCCTCATTTCAGACATATTGTAAGAGAAGTAGCTTCAGCATCATAAAACAATATAAAAAAATTGATTCCTTTATCCTCCTTCTTTCAAGATCAATTTAGAGTTCTTCCTCGCCACGTCTATATTCATTATCTCTAGCATCTAACTTGCTCTGAAGGGCAGAGAGGTCAGAATTAACTAGTTGGAAATCATCTCTGCCCTTGCTTGGAACTAGTTCAGCAAATTTATATTTCCTGTAAACCAAGAAGTGTTCATTACCATAAATCATTGAATTGAAGCCATGATTGTGAGCTTTAAAAATGACAGCTGTGATCATAAATCGACGAACTCTTAATGAAATGCTCATGATCGTAAATCAATGAATTGAATTTGTGATCGTAACTTAGCGAGCTTTAAAAATGAAAGTTATGATTATAAATCAACAAACTGTTTAAGTGAAGTAACGATCATAACTCGGTGAACACTGAATGACGTGTTCATGATCGTAAATCAATGAACTGAAGTCGTGATCATAAATTAGCGAGCTTTAAAAATGACAGTTTTGGTTCTAAATCAGCAGACCATGAGATTTGTAAAATCTTGTAAGCAGAAGTTCGTGATCTTAAATCAGTTGAAGCTTTTCAAAAAGTTCCTTGTTTTTTTTAGCAGATCGGTCTATTTCAAGCCTCTTTTTAGACGTACGGTGAAGACAAGAAGCTTCAGCCTCACAAAGACAATCTAACAAAATTGATTCCTCTATCTTCATTCTTTCAGGTTGAGATGTTCAGGATTCATTCCTTGATGGCTAGCTTTTGTAGGATTTATGTCTTCATTCTTCTTAAATGGTAAAGAAATGAAGAAATCAGAATTTTTCGTTTGACATTTGGAAAGAAATTTAGTATGGGAGTCAGCACAAGCAAGGTCTTTAAGTTTTTGGACTATTTAGGATATTTTGTCTGACTGGAAGGTGAACAATTTTGGTACTGGCACAAATGGATGGAATTAATTTTTATATCTAAGCTCATCTGGAAGAATTCTCAAGCGTTGGGCTTTAAAATAAAGATCAAATCCAATGACAATATCTTTTCCTAGAAGCTTGAGTCCAAGAACAATTGTATGAACAAAACATCTAGGGAAAAATTGGATAGTAATGGGCTTACTTTTCAAGTAGGTTGCAAATGGATAATTTGCTACTGAGTTGAAAAATGCTGTATGAGGTCTCCACCATTCTAATAGAAGAGCATCTGGGTTCAGGATTGTAGCAACAGCTCCAGTATCAAGAAATGTGATAACAGTAATAGGCTTATTGTATTTGTCTAAATAGATCTTTACTGGAACTTGGGGCACTGGTACAATATCATTTGCAACAGTTGATTGGTGTTGGGTTTGTTGTGCTTGCATAGCAGTTATCATATAAATGGATGAGTTTGAAAAATCAGATTCACTGTCTGGAAAATAAGTTGGAATAGCACACAGAGTCTTTTTTGTTGGTTCATCATCTATCAAGAAAATAGATTCAAGATCATCATCTCTTTTGATTTGAATTCTAGCCTTGTTTTGAATATGTTGAATCATCTTTGCACCTTTTTTGTTGCTGGGACAGTTTTTTACAAAATGCCCCCTTTTTTTATTGCAAATGTAGCATCTGGATGATTTTGTATCTTGAGAAGATTTTTTCTTTCTCAAATATCTCCACTTTGGTTTCCATTTTCTTGAGATTCCGAAGGATTTGTTGCGTTTGAAGATAGATCTTTTGAAATGCCTTTTCTTTTTGGTTCTGCATACACAAGATCGATCTTTTGGGCATTTGAACTTCAAATAAGAATCATCACAAGCTTTGTCATTCCTTTTATCTCCATAAAGATAATCTTTGAAATTTTTTCTCCTGTTGTAAATATCTTCAAGAGCAATAAAAACTTCCTATTGAATTTCTCTAGCTGTGAGACTCAAAATGTCTTTGTTTTGGCTTTGGAGAGCTTGATTCACTACAACTTGTAGAGGATCTGGAATTGAGGCAAGGATTGTTGGCTTGAGATTACTATTGAGTCCTAATGAGAAAAAGAGTTTAGTCATAACTTTGAAATGCCTCGACAGGTCTCTTTTGTTTTAAGAACAGTATTTTCTTTTAAAAACTTCTCGCCGCTTCAAATTGAGCAAATCATCTGGATTGCCAAAAATATTTTGATGTATGATTCGGATAGGAGTATTCAAGTCTTGAAGAACCAAAAATTGCATTTGTGAATTTTGATCAATTAAATTCCACTAATATCTTAACATTCCTGTAAATTTGGAAACAAATTCCAAGAGAATGTTGTAGTTGCTTTCTTCAATAAGCTTTCTGGTGTCAAGCCAAAAATGAAATTCTTGAATTCTGGCTGGCCACTTTTCTGGTGGAATATCATCAAGTGTAAAAGTTATCTGACCAATGGATGAACCTTTTGTAGTTTTTGGGACTTGAGATGATGATTCTCCCTGTTGGGTTGCATCTGCCATTGGTTCATCATCAGAAGTAACTTCAACCTTTGGTTGAGTTTGAGCAATTCTTTGAAAATTTTCACCTGACTCATCTTCTGAAGAGGAATTTGAAGAAGAGCCTGTTGGTACTTCAGCAAATGGTGGCTCTGTCTGAGAATCGTTTTCTTCTTCTAATAGTTGAATGGCTGAAATTCTTGGTACCAGATTTTCTTGACAATCCATTAAAAAGGATGACAAAGGGTTCTTTTGGTGTTGGACCATCACGGATTTAGAAGTTTTCTTCGAGGGAGGAGAAGGTGGTGGTGAATCTTCAATTATAGGTCTTTTTCCCAATTATTTAGACTCATGTTGGGAAGTTTCCTCCTGAATTTTCTTTGCTTCAGATTCTTCAGCTTCTTTCTTTTCTTTCTCCATTTTCTTCTTTATCTGCGTATAAAGTTCATGGAGACTTGGTTTTTTTGTTTTTAGGAACCACAGGAAACTTAATGAAAGTTCCATCTGGTGGAGGACTACTCTACCTGATTGAAGGAAATAATAAAAATTCTGCATTTGAATCTTTAGGACACATTTTTGGAGGAGGAATTTGTCCTGTTTCCTTCAAAGTCTTAATCTGATCTTTTAGCTTTTGAATTTCTTTATCCCTTTGTCCAATATGGGAAAAGAAATCTTGTCCTGGAGCAACTGTTGCTTTAGCAACTTCTTTTAGGCGTCTTTGTAGGAGAACAATTAAGTCTTTCACCATCTTGGAGTTATCATCTAGCTTTTCTTCTTCTGTTGAAACTTTTGTATCCAAATGGGAGACTTTTGAATCTAGTTTTTTAAAAGCCCTATTTTATGCTATGGCATTTTCAGTTTGCCAATTCAAAGCAGCTTCTGCAGCACTCACTTTTGTAGGTTTTCCTGATTCTTCAGTTTGTAGTTTGGAAGGAATTTAGGAGTATGTGTATACCCCTGTTGAGTAAATTCTTGCAATGGTGGAAATTCTTATTCGTATGATGTATCTGTAGGTTGATACCTACATACTGACTTAGGCTCAAGAATTTGTGTAATTTCAGGAAATGGATTCTTTTGAACCCATTTACGAATTTGCTTATAACAAGGCTGAGGAAAAGGGTTTTTCTTTTTGGTCCTTTTGGATGTAAAAGGAAATGAAATTTTTTTTAGAAGTTGGCTTATTTGAATCAGGCTTTAGAGGAGTTGGTGGGTTTGAATCTGTAGGTAAATTTTGGTTTAGTTTTGGAACTTTTACTGAGTAGTCAACCAGGTAAAGATTTACCATTATCTTCTCCTAAAGGGCCAATTGACGGATCTCCATTCATATATCTTCCATAAAATTCAGACAGAGAAAATTTCTTTCTTGACTTTCTGTTACCAGGCTTCGATGCACTATGATCCATGCTGTCTATCCAGGCACCAAGGTAATCATCTGCACATAACTCACACATCAAATTTCAGAGCCCATGGGCAATTTCCTGCTTCAGGGTCTTTGAACATGTAATTTGGTTTTCCATCAGCAATAAATGTAACAGCTCAATTTTCAGTGAAATTGGAACAGTGGTTTTAGGACCACAGATCCAACCCAAAATATAATTTATTTTTATTTTATTATACACTCTTTAATATGATAGACATGACATGTGAAAATTTTGACATGAAAATTTTATCGATTTAGTGCCTAATTACGAGAGGGACTAAATCGCATAAAATGTGGAAGTTGAATTCAAGTAGCTGTAAGGATCAAATAGCTATGGAATTCAAACCTAGAGGTCCTTATATGGTATTATACCATTAAGAAAAGTATGTAGATTTTTCATGGTGACTCATCCATGGAATTATAGAAAAAGGTCAAGGACTAAATTGGAAATAGCAAAAACTTAATTAATTAAAAGATGATAAAAGAAAATATCATCTTATTATTGTCATCTTCGACCTAAAATTTTATGGAAACCCTATGAGAGAGAGAAGAAACTTTCAAGGCCTAATTGGGTAAGTTTCATTGTCCCGTTTTTAGTAATTTTGGTGTTTTTGGAATCGGGATAGCTTAATCTCTCTATTTGGGGGATTAATTTGAAAAGTTATCAAAGTATGAAAATGGGTCAAGGATGTATTATGCTAGAAATTAGAAATTTATGGTAGAAAATGAAAGATTTTTGATAGATAAACAACTTTTACAAAGTGATTTTTGATGAAAACTTGAGTTAGGGACTAAAATGTAAAATTGTGAAATTGAAAGAAAAATTCTAAAATTTTATGTATACATGTGCTGTAAATTTTGTAATGGGGCTTTGGTTAGGCTTGGAATAGGGAGTAATTTGCACAATTTTTACTTTCCGGGCCTAGGGACAAAATCAGAATTTATGGAAAAGTTAGGGGCAAAATGGTAATTTTGCCTAGGACGTAAATTGTGTCCATTTAAATATGAAATGTATGAAATTGATAGTTAAATTCATTTATATAGATCCGAAAAACACAAACTCGAGGCTAGATCGAGGAAAAAAAAAGATTTCGGATTAGTAAATATTTACGCGAAAAAGTGTCGAGGTAAATTCGTGTAACTTAATCGGACATGTAATTATGTTAATTGAATGTTGTGTTTGTATGTAATGTGATATATGATAATATGTTTTACTTGTATGCTATGATGGAAAATTTGCTACATGCTTGAAATGGTGATAAAAGGGTTAGTCCCGATTAAATGTTGAATTCCGATGATTATATGCGTTTTCCCGAAACTAATAAGGCCCTGCATTTGTTGTGGGCAGGATTTAGCTCAGACGAGTAATCCCATTGACCTTTTTATATAAAGGATTTAGCCCGGACGGGTAATCCTAATATAATGCCTCTCGAGTATGCATTAAGATTAGGGTTTAGCATGGACTGGTATTCCTAATTGAGCTCCTCCGAGCTTATGTTATATAAAGGATTTAGCCAGGACTAGCAATCCGATTATACGATATGTGGCTCGAGAGTGTGTTCCTTGATTAAGTGCCCTAGGGGTACCTTTAAATAAGAAATTGACGGATTATGAAGCCGTACATTTTGAGTGTACTACTTGAGCATCCATCGGAATTCAATGATTTAATAAGCATGTATCCCTTGACTTGGCATGAAAATCTTGAGATGTAATGATAATGACTTGAAAGAACATTGCATGATGAGCTCATCTATTTTTACTTAACATGTTTGTAAGTGTTGTGACTAACATGTTTGATTGAAGGCATGTGCTTAGGAAATTTTGCTAATGGATGGAAAACATGATGTTGTGTGCTTAAATTTAATAACAGGATTGGTAAGTTTAGCTTATGTTATACAAACTTACTAAGCATGTAATGCTTACTCCATTTATTTTTCCCTTGTTTTTATAGTGCTTGGAAGCTCGTGAAGGTTGGAAGATCATTGAAGCATCGCCACACTATCAACTAGCATTTCTGGTATATTTAGTAAAATCATTTTGGGTATAATGGCATGTATAGGACAACTTGGCCAATAGTGGCTTAAAATGTTATTTTGTACCCTAGCCATTGGAATGGCTAGTATAGGTTCATTTTGGTATGACTAAGTACATTATTATGATATACATATATACACATGTGTTATGTTAAAAATATGTGATCAATGTTGGGAATGCCTAAGTTAAACTAAGGTAAGGTTGTGATCATGTATGCTTGTAGTGATATGCCTTGTGAATGATAGAAATTGCCCAATTTGAATGCTTGAATTGGTTGGTATTGGATGTGTGTTTCAAGTGTAGGTCTTAGGTGAAATTTTGGGTGAGAAATGAAGCTAGAAATGGCTTCATTTTGTCCATACGGGCAGTCACACACGGTCTGGAAACACGGGCATGTAGTTAGGCCGTGTGTCCCCTGCACCTTAATTTTGAGAAATAGAATGCTCAGAATTGGGCACATGGGTAGAGACACAGGCGTGTGTCTCAATCGTGTGCCATGATCGTGTGTCTCAGCTGTGTGAAACCTGCACCTAGTTCGAATTAAATTAATTAACCATGCGGCCTAGCACACAAGCATGTAGCATGGCCGTGTGGCACAAGTCAAAGAGCACCCTAAATCAAACATGGCCTGTAGCACGGGCATGTTCCAGGGTCACACGGGCGTGTGACTCCTGCATCCTAGAAACAATTTTGTAATTTTGTGAAAAACTCTTAAAGGTTCCGATTAAGTCCCGATTTGATTCTAATTCTTGTATTGGGCCTCGAGGGCCCGATCAAGGGACACTATGGATGATCGTGGTAAATGAATAGTAAATTTACGTAGCTTAATAGAAAGATGTTCTGAATGTTCTGGTAATGCTCCGAAACCCTGTTTTGGTGACGGGTACGGGTTAGGGGTGTTACAATAAAACTTTCAATAAGCTTTCTTTCTGTACATGGTTCACAAAGTCCACAACAACAATTTGGATCTCCTGGAATATATCCTTCTTTATGGTCTGGTACTGGTTGCATCATCAACATTGTAAGAAATACAGAATGTTTTTCTGGATTCTGCAAGAGACTGTGATCAAACTTAATTTCTGTGGTTCCATCCCTTCTGGAAGTGGTTTGGCTTTTTGTGGATTGGATTGGTTGATCATGCTCATGGAGCTTTTCATAATTTGTGATCCATCTTTTAGGCAGTAATTTTATCAATTCTTCCTTTGGGATCTGTCTTGGGACATGGATTGTAACACCCCTAACCCATATCCGACGCCGAAACAGGGTTACGGAGCACTGCCGGACTTACAACTTAAATAATCGTACATTTCATAATCAATTGTCAATCAAATCAAAAATCAGTCAAATAAATTCATACAGTCCCTAATACAAGTCCTCGAGGCCCTAAATAAACATTAAAAGTGGTTCGGGGCTAAACCGCTTACTTGAGAACTTTTTAGAAAAACATTGAAATTTCTCAAAGTGTAGGGGACACACGCCTGTGTGTCTCACACGGCCAAATGACATGCCCGTGTCTCAGGCCGTGTGGGCATTCGAAATTGGGACACACAGCCGTGCCCCAGCCTATGTCCTAACCAGTGTAACTCACTGACTTAGGTCACACAGCCAGACCACACGCCTGTGTGCACGGCCGTGTACCCTTCGAAATGGCCTCACGCACCCGTGTGCCAGACCGTGTGAAAACTGGAGGGTATATTGACTTGTGCCACACAGCCAAGCCACACACCTATGTGCTAGGTCGTGTGAAGCTACTGACTTGATTTCTATAGAAGTATCAGGGGACACACGACCCTGTCACTTGGCCGTATGTCGCCAACAATGTCGCCCGTGTCTCTACCTGTGTGGACAAAAATAGGTCATTTTCCAAGCCATATTTTCTCACCCAAAGTGGTACAAACCTAAGCTCAACAATGTACATACAACCATCGCATAAATAGGCATTCAAAACCAACCAATATCAAGTTTATAACATATAATATCCACACATACAACATGATATCCATCAACACATTTTGTAACACCCCTTACCCATATTCGACAGTTGAACCGGGTACGAGGCATTACCGTACTTAACTGGCTCAATCATACAACCTTGATCCGTAAAATTTTCATTTCAAGATAAAACTTTTCATTCAAGACCATAATGTCCTTATTATAGGTCTTCGAGACCTTAAACTTGCCCTCGGAATGATTCGAGAACAAACCGGGAACTTTTGGACACTTAGAAAAATTGGACACAAAACAGGGCCACACGCCCATGTGAAAGGTGGGACACGCCCGTGTGGCATATCACATGCCCATGTTCAACACCCGTGTGGATTTATTTTCCAATTCGAACCTATAGGGGTTTTCACACGACCAGACACACTCCTGTGTCCCTCACACGGCCACGACACGCGCATGTGTGGAAACCTTGACATTCTGTTTATGACGTCGTCGTCCTAATATGGTCACATGGCCAAGGCACACGTCCGTGCCCTTAGACCGTGTGTCGAATTAAATTCCTAATTTCAGGTGCAGACTTCACACGGACTGGGTACACACCCATGTCCATAGCATGCAAACCAAGGGGACACAGCCAATCAACCTAGCATGCAAGGGGACACAGCCAATCAACACGCCCATGGGGCTGGTCATGTGTCACACACGGCCTAGACACACGCCCGTGTGTCTACCCATGTGGACATTTGGAAGGCTATCTACCAAGCCAAAAGCCACCCTACACAGCAACCATACTTATACCAATTCAGTCCAACATGTATAATAACTATAAAGCACTTCTAGAGACTCAAAATCAAGACATCCATACTAGCATACACTTAAAGAATTTCATCATCATTGAATATATATAAACTTGTCAAGTATTGGCCCAATTCCAATGACCACTTACAAAATGAATTTGATAACATTAATAGTGAAATGACATACTCTAAACAAAAGGAATGTTGAGCATTACTCGGATAAGAATTTAGTAAGTACAAGAGCCTCAAAGCAAGGAAAAAGTTCAACAGGGGGCAAAAGGGTGATATACAAGAAACCCATATTACTCGTAAAGCTTGAGGACGGGTACAAAACCTGAAAGGAAAGTCAAGAATCGAAGCAATGAATGCAGGTCATCACGAAAATCGAAACAAAAAGGGATATATGACAAACAAGTCCAGGGCGCATGGCATGATCATGTAGGCATAAAAGCATTTAAGACAAACACGTGCATATCATGATAATATCATGCATGACATATACAGGTACTCCAATAGAGCAAGAGGTGTTGATAATAGCTGTACTGAATCAAGGAAAAAGCAGACATCTGAGTTCCACCAGATGATATGTTTTGTAATTCTGATATTTTTAAAATTATTTCGTTTCTGTTTTTCAAAAAAAAATCAACTCATATTGCGAGAGGTAAGTTGATCCTCGGGTCACACGCTGAGGTATTTTCAATTTTTGTTTCTCAAAAAAATCAACTCATATTGCGAGAGGTGAGTTGAGCCTCGGGTCACACGCTGGGGTATTTTTAATTTCTGTTTTTCAAAAAAATCAACTCATATTGCGAGAGGTGAGTTGAGCCTCAGGTCCCACGTTGAGGTATTTTTCAATTTTTGTTTTTCAAAAAAAAAATCAACTCATATTGCAAGAGGTGAGTTGAGCCTCAGGTCACACGCTGAGGTATTTTTCAATTTCTGTTTTTCAAAAAAATCAACTCATATTGCGAGAGGTGAGTTGAGCCTCAGTTCACACGCTGAGGTATTTTTCAATTTTTGTTTTTTAAAAAAATCAAATCATATTGCGAGAGGTGAGTTGAGCCTCGGGTCACACGCTGAGGTATTTTTAATTTCTATTTTTTTTTAAATCAACTCATATTGCGAGAAGTGAGTTGAGCCTCAGGTCACACGCTGAGGTATTTTCAATTTCTGTTTTTTTAAATAATAAAATCAACTCATATTGTGAGAAGTGAGTTGAGCCTCGGGTCACAAGCTGAGGTATTTTCAATTTCTATTTTTTAAAAAAAAATTAACTCATATTACGAGAGGTGAGTTGAGCCTCAGGTCACACGCTGAGGTATTTTCAATTTCTTCTTTTTCAAAGATCAACTCATAATCCGAGAGGTAAGTTGAGCTTCAGGTCGCATGCCGAGCTATTTTCGATTTCTGTTTTTCAATAAAGAATAAAGATTGGACAATCGAACAAAATTTAGTGCTTTTAAGTCTTTGCACTATCCCTGTTTCACAGCGATGAGCAAAGAGAGGCAACTGTAAGCACTAAATTTTGTCCGGGTCAACTATGTGTTTAATTTTCAAAATTAAAAAAAAATTGAAAAAAATTAAAAAATAAAATTTGTATTTTGACCCCTAAACTTTCCTTAAATTTTATTTTGGCCCCTAAACTTTCCAAAATTATATTTTGACCCTTATCTTTCTCAAAATTACACTTTGACCTTGCTACTTTCTCAAAATTATGTTTTGACCCACAAGTTTTGCTGCGATTGCAATCTAGTCCTTCTGGCAGATTACATGATTTGGGGCACCCACTCCCCGAATTTTCCGGCTACCAACATGGGTCGCCACTCCCTCCTCAACTGCTACCTGCAAAAAACAACAATAAAAGGGGCTCTTATCCCTCAAAAATTGGAGGAGAAGAAACCCCATAAAAAAATCAACAACAAAAAACCCAAAAGAAAAAAAAAGAAAGAAAAAGAAGAGAAAAATGAGAGAAAAGAGAATAGAATAGGGAGAAGACGGCCACGACGGCGTAAAGCGGCGATGGTGACTACAGCGACGGCGGGCTAGGAGAAGAAGGAAGAAGAAGAAGAAGAAGAAAGGAGAAGAAGAAGAAAGAAGAAAGAAAAAAGAAAAAAATTAAAAAAATAAACAGCGGGTTGACCAGACTAGTGTGGCCCGACCCGACTCGCGCAACCCAGCGCCAACAGCAGGCCCAATCTGTGCCCAACTCAGAAGCCCAATAAAAAAAAGAAAAGAGAAGGCCCAACGCAGCAGCCCAAAGAAAAGAAGAAAAAAAGCAGCCCAATATACTTACCATGCAGGCCCACTTCATTTTGAACCCATTTCAGCAGCCCAAAGGAAGGAAAAATGATTTATTTCAGCAGCCCATAACTTTGGGCTTTGGTATATTCTTGACCTTTTTTTTCTCATTTAGTCTATATTTTTAATGTTGTTTTATTTCAATTATATTAACATTATTATGGGTTTTTTTTGAAATATTATTTTGTGATTTTATTTATAAAATTTAATTTTTTTATAAATAAGGCAACGAATCGGTTTGACACTAAGTCGTTGATTTCATCGCTATGTTGGGTGAATATCATCTGTTCGTGTTAAATACGATACGCCCTTTTAAAAATCGAAAAAAATTTAAAATGAAAAATTCTTGGGTTTTTAAAATAAAATGATTATTTTTGTGGTTATTTTTAAATTATCAAAATTTCATTTTTAAAATGTATACAATACGATAATATGTAATTTTAAAAAAATTTCGTGTTTTCAAAAGTTTTCGTGTTTTCAAAAATTCTCGGGTTTCAAAAAAAATTTCTCGAGTTTCATAAATTTTTTTCTCGGCTCCGGTTGCACTAGAACAGGGGCCCAGTCAACAATGCCTTTAGTTTCTCAAAACTCTGTTGGCACTTTTCTGTCTATTCAAACTTTACATCTTTTTGTAACAACCTCGTCATCGGAGTAGCTATCATGGAAAACCCCTTGACAAATAGCCTATAGTAGCCTGCTAGACCCAGAAAACTCCTAACCTCAGTTACATTCCTTGGTGGCTTCCAATCCACAAAAGCTGAGATCTTACTCGGGTCGACTCTGATTCCATCTCCCGAGACAATGTGCCCCAAAAACATAACTTCTTTAAGCCAAAATTCACTTTTACTAAACTTGGCATATAATTGTTTATCTCTCAAAACTTGCAAAACCATTCTCAAATGCTCGGCATGTTCATTCTCATCCCGACAAATATCATCGATAAAAATTACAACAAATTTATCCAAATATGGCTGAAATATAAGAGTCATCAAATCAATGAAAACTGCAAGGGCATTGGTTAAACCGAAAGGCATGACTAAAAATTCATAGTGGCCATATCTTGTCCGAAATGCGCTTTTTGGCACATCCGAGTCCTTGACTCTCAACTGATAATATCCAGACCTCAAGTCTATCTTAGAAAACACCGTGGCTCCCTTCAATTGATCAAACAAGTCATCAATTCTTGGCAACGGGTACTTGTTCTTCACAGTTACCTTATTAAACTTCCGATAATCTATACATAACCTCATGGAACCATCTTTCTTCTTCACAAATAATACGGGAGCACCTCACAGAGAATAACTCGGTCTCGCAAAGCCTTTATCTGTTAACTCTTGTAACTATGCCTTCAGTTCCTTTAGCTCAGTTGGAGCCATTCTGTATGGAGCAATAGAAATGGGGGCAGTACTAGGAGTTAATCCCAAATTCAATCTCTCTAACCGGAGGTTGTCTTAGAAACTCCTCTGGAAAAACATCTGGATACTCACATACTATGGGTATTGATTCAATTCTTAACTCAGTCTCTCTAGCATTCATCATAAAGGTAAGGTAAGCTTCGTACCTCTTTCTTAGATATTTCTGAGTCAATAAGGAAGATATCACTACTAGCAATCTGTCTTGCTCATCTAATTCAACACGAATAAGATCCCCACTTTCACATCTCAACTCAATAAACTTTCTTCCAAAATTCACTATCACATCATGAGTAGTTAACCAATCCATCCCAAGAATGACATCGAATTCATCAAACGGCAATAACATTAGATTAGCTAGAAAATAATGACCTTTAATCATCAAAGGGAAAATTTTGCATACCCTATCAACCAATACACATTTGCCTAGGGGATTCGACACTCTTATCACAAATTCAGTGGACTCTACAGGTATGTTCATGCTAGAGACTAATTTCATGCAAATACACGAGTGGGTAGATCCCGGATCAATTAAAGCTATAACATGAGGATCATAGAGAGAAAATGTACCCGTGATCACGTCGGGGGAGGACACCTCTTCGCGAGCACGAATGGCATACGTTCTCGCTGGTGCTCTACCCTCCGATCTTATAGTCTGCTCTCTAGGTGTATTCTTGCTACCCATTTCATTACCTAGGTTTCTCTGTGGTCTTCCTCTAGCAGTACTTCTCAGTCTTGCATTTTGAGGTTTCTCCTTCTCACCCACCTCGGGGCAATCTCTGATAAAATGGTCTTGGGATCCACATTTGAAACAAGCTTTCTCGTTTGTTCGACACTCCTCGGGATGACATCTACCACACTGCGGCATTCTGGTCTACTCGGTTGAGCGATGTCAACACTAGCAACCGAAGTGGACTGAGCCTTAGACCCCGGGTACTGTCTACTCTTACTTCTACTCAAAAATCTAACTAAGGTGGCTGATCGAGCAGCGAAATCTCTTGACTTCTTGGATGTGGATTGGAATGACTTGCCTAATTGTCTCTTCTTCGAGTCACGAGACTCGATTTCAGCCTTCCTTTTCTCTTTGACCAGTTCCTTGGCCTTACAGGCTCTATCTACCAGCACCACGAATTCTTTTAATTCTAGAACACCAACAAATAAACGGATATCCTCATTTAATCTGTCCTCGAATCTTTTGTACATAATGGCTTCTGTCGACACGCACTCTCGAGCGTATTTGCTGAGCCTTACAAACTCACGCTCGTATTCAGTCACCGTCATTCGACCTTGTTTTAGCTTCAAAAATTTCTTTATTTTCTGATCTATGAATCTTTGACTAATATATTTCTTTTGGAACTCCTCTTGGAAGAATTCCTAGTTAACTCTCTCCCTTGGTACCACCGACACAAGGGTGTTCCACCACTAATAGGCCGAATCTCTCAAGAGAGTTACCACACACTTCATGCACTCTTCCGGTGTGCATGACAACTCGTCGAATACTCTAATGGTATTCTCAAGCTAGAATTCTGCCCTTTTCGGATTATCATCTTTACTAGCCCAAAATTTTTCGGCTCCTTGTTTCCAGATCTTGTCGACCGGAGGCCTTTCTCTTCTTACTACCTCTACCACTTGGGAGCTACAGGAGCGAGCTGAGGAATAGGTAGGGGTGGAGGGGGTTGAGCATTAGGATTTGCTCGAATAAACTCAATATACCAATTGCTCATCATATGGAGAAAGGCTTCTCGAGCCTCTTCTCCCTGACCCAAAGTCTCGGGTTTACTCTCTACTGACGCGATCCCTTGCACGGGAGCCGACGCATTACTTGCAGCATCATCGGCTGCAACTCAATCGGGATTCATTTACTATATAAAAACACAATTCAAATTGTCAGGAGTCGTCACACTATCATTATGTAAATACTTATATTTATGGCATGTATAGCTAGACTCATACTTACGCTATATTAGTCCGAGAATTAACTAAATTGTAGCTCTGATACCACTAAATGTAACACCCCTTACCCGTATTCGACACTTGAACCGGGTACGAGGGATTACCGTACTTAGTTGGTTCAATCTTACAACCTTGATCGATAAAATTTCCGTTTCAAGATAAAACCTTTCATTCAAGACCATAACGTCCTTATTATAGGTCTTCGAGACCTTAAACTAGCACTCGAAATGATTCAAGACCAAACCAGAAATTTCTGGACACTTAGAAAAATTTGACATGAAACAGAGCTACATGCCTCTGTGAAAGGTGGGACACACCCGTGTGGCATATCACATGCCCATGTTCCACACCCGTGTGGATTTATTTTCTAATTCGAACTTACAGGGGTTTTCACACGGCTAGACACACGCCCGTGTGTGAAAACCTTGACATTCTATTTATGACGTCATCATCCTAATATGGTCACACGGCCAAGGCACACGCCCATGTCTTTAGACTATGTGTCGAATTAAATTCCTAATTTCAGGTGCAGACTTCACACGGCCTGGGTACATGCACATGTCCATAGTTGTGCCTCCCACATGGCTGAGACACACGGCCGTGTCTCTGCCCGTGTGTTTACTACTGAGCCTACTGACTTGTAAACCTAGCATGCAAGGGGACACACGGCCAATCAACACGCCCATAGGGCTGACACACGGCCTAGACATACAACCGTGTGTTTACCCGTGTGGACATTTGAAAGGCTATTTACCAAGCCAAAAGCCACCCTACATAGCAACCATACTTATACCAATTCAATCCAACATGTATAATAACTATAAAGCACTTCTAGAGACTTAAAATCAAGACATCCATACTATCCATACTAGCATACACTTAATGAATTTCATCATTATTGAATATATATATAAACTTTTCAAGTATTGGCCCAATTCTAATGACCACTTACAAAATGAATTTGATAACATTAATAGCCAACACTTTGGCTAACAAATATGACATAACAAAATACCCAAGTCCTATACATGCCATACTCAAAATAAATCTAGCTTAGCTATACCAAAGAGAAGTTGATAGTGTGATCTCCGAACTCCGACATTCCACGAATTCCTGGGCTAGCTAGGCGATACTACAAGGGAAAAGAGAGGGGTAAGCATAAAGCTTAGTAAGTTTGCATGAAATAAATAGCAACATAAAGCTCGTAAAGTCATCCATCCATGGCATTGAATAAAACACAAAGTCTTAAACACATTGCCATAACTTACTCATGCTTACTCTTACCAATTTCATATAATGTCTCATATCGTAAAAATTTCTCATGAATTACTCACATGTACCTGTATCACTTCATCACATAGCTTTAGCACTAATCTCATCACTAATATAACCTTAGCTATTTACCCATTGAATCACTTAAGGATACTCGAAATTGTATAATTGTCATCCATCACATAAATACGACGCCAATGTCATATCCCAGATATGGTCTCACATGGGGTCACCTCTAGATGCAGATGTCATACCCCAGATATGGTCTTATACGGGACCTCATATCGATTGTCGATGCCATATCCCGAATATGGTATTATACGATTCTCATATTCGATGCCGATACCATATCCCAGATATGGTCTTATACGGGATCTCAATTCGGTGCCGAGGCTATGTCCCAAACATGGTCTTATACGGGACCTTACCCATCTCAAGTCTCGATGATATTATTCTCTCATTTATTAAAGTCCAACCGGGACTTCCACATCACAATTCACATCATTTTCTCATTCAACATCATTTCTCAAATTCATAGAAATATTATTCAACATAACTAATATCAAACATTTAGAAACTTAATAGTATGATGTTGAATTTATTGCACACAAACTTACCTCGATTTCAAAATAAGCCAAATTGCCGATTTAGTCCGATACCTTGCATTTTCCTCGGTCAAGGTTAATCCCTCATTCTTCTTGATCTATAATAAAAAATTAGATCATTTAATAGCCACATTAATCAATACATCTTAATAATCATATTTTGGCAAAATTACCATTTTGCCCTTAAGCTTTTACAAAATGACTATTTTACCCCTAGGCTCGTAAATAAATTCTAATCAAATTTCTTCCTTTAACGAGCCTAGGTGAACATTTATTTCTCTTATAGAAACTCTTAATACTCATTATCTCACACATTTTACACCTACTTTACAACTTTTGGAAAATAGTCCTTTTAGGTGTTTTCATGGTAACATCTTTCACAAAAGTTATTTATTTAACAACCTTAACTCATTTTCTTTCATAAAATTTCAGAAAACAACATAATTACTCACATTAAAAAACCCTAGATTCTTAACCATTTTCCAAAATAGACCCCTCATTAGCTAGATCATGATACAAGGGTCCTAAAAGTACAAAAATCATCAAGAAAAGTCACCAAAATCACTTACTTGCAAGGAGGACAAGTTGCTGAAAGTTTTAAGCTTTCAAACCCCTATTTTTACTGGTATTTTCGGTGGAAGAAGATGGATGAATAGAGTGATATCATTTTTTTCTTTATTTATTAATTTTCTTCAATTTAAACCACCTAATCCACCTACTTGACTAATTTTTAACCTCTTTTGTCTCCTATGGTCGGCCAACCCTTAATTGAGGGGTTAATTTCACTTTAACGACTTCCAATTAATATTCCATGGCTTTTAGACACCTTTAGCTTGTAAAATGGAACTTTTTCACTTTATGCAATTTAGTCCTTTTTCGAAATTAAGCATGAAATCGCTAAAATTAAAGCACCAAAATTTTCATGCACCTTTATAATCATGCTATAACTCATAAAGTAACATTAAAATAATTTTCTCTAACCTCATATTAGTGGTTCTGAAACCACTTTTCCAACTAGCCCCTAAATCGGGCTGTTACTCAAAAATTACATTTTCCCCTAAAGTTTGACATTTTTACAATTTAGTCCCTAGGCTCGTAAAATGTAATGTACTCAATTTCTTTAATACCCATGCCTAGTCGAACCTTATATATGCTTATAATAGCCCACAATTTTCATTTATTTACATTTTTACACCATATTTTATAACTTGTACAAATAAGTCCTTTTAGGCATTTTTACTGAAAATCACTTAGCAAAAGTCGTTTAACAAACAAAAAACATGCATTTTCTACCATTAACCATCAAAATACACACATATTCAACATGGGTAAAACCCTAGACCTTGACATCACTTCAAATTGATGGTAGAAATAGATAGATCGAGTTACAACGAGTTCAAAAATGTAAAAAAGCATTAAAACGGGACAAGAACGAACTTACAATCAAGCTTGGAAGTGGCCAAACCCTATCTATGGCTTCCCCCTTGTGAATTTCAACCATGAGGAAGAAGATGGACAAAAATTGGCTTTTAATTTGGCTTTTTAATTCATTTAATTACCAAATTACTAAAATGCCGTTAAAACTTTAGTAACATACCTAACCATGTCCATTTTTTTCCACCAACTTAACCAATAGTCTAATTACCATTTAAAGACCTCCAGTTTAAAATCTCCTAGCAATTGGACACCTCTAATATATAGAATTCAAGTTTTACACTTTTTGTAATTTAGTCCTTTTAACTAAATTGAGTGCCCAAACATCAAAATTTTCAAACGAAATTTTCACAGAATCGTTCCATAAAATTGTAGACCATAAAAATATAATAAAAATAAATTTTTCTGCGTCGAATTTGTGGTCTCAAAATCACTATTCTGACTAGACCTAAAATCAGGTTGTTACAATATGTGTGAGGAAGATGAGTATTTTGTTTTATTTTATTTTTATCTTTAATTGACTAATTACCTAATTACCCTTACCTAACTTTAAAACTTTCAAAAAGTTACCATGCCATGCACATCCGCTATCTCAATTAGTGGTCTAATTACCAAATAAGGACCTCCAATTTAAAGTTCTATAGCTATTTAACACCTTTTGATAATAGAATCCAACTTTCGCACTTTACGCGATTTAGTCCTTTTTCACAAATTTTAGCATACAAACGGTAAAATTTTTTAATGAAATTTTTATATCATAATTATAACATGCTGTAGACCACAAAATAATATCAACATAAATTTTACGACCTCGAATTTATGGTCCCGAAACCACGATTTCGATTTCACTGAAAACGGGTCATTACATGGATACAGTGGGACTAGTCTTGTGTATTGACTGAATAAGTAGAGAGTCACCGGTACCATGCTTTGAGAGATTAAAAGCATGGTCTTGAACCCAATAAACGATCTGATAATGTAAGGTTGCAATAATGGCTAAAGTAACTTGAGGAGCACCAACTATTTGGATCTGAACCTTCAAGGCTATCATCAGATTTGGATCATGTAAAGACATAGTAAAGTTGGGGAAAAGTGTTACCATAACCAGTCCAGAGTTCAACGTGGCTTCTATCGTTGCAATACAGGCATCTTGATATTTTAGATATCTGGAATCCAACAATGCAATTCTGGCAACCACTGGTTTTCCTTCTATTCCATGGTAATTTAAGGTAAGCGTATAGCACCAAAATGGATGTGAGTGTATCCTGCATCAGCCCATTCTTTTGAAAATTCTGGAGAGATTTCCAAGTTAACAAACTTTTCAGTTGAGTCGCCAGAGATTAAATGACTATCAAATTTGGATGCTTGAACGTATTCTCAAACTTGTTTTGGAGGATGTTGGATTAAAGATTTGATACTCTTTATAGGAGAAAAGGTAGGTTTTTTATAAGTACTATAAGGATTTACAGTAAGAAGTTCAGTGGGCTAAACTTTCTCTTCCTCTCTTAAATATGTGGCTTCATATAAGTAGGAAATATTCTTGGCAGAGTGAGATTTAGTGGGAAACTAGGCATTGAAATAAGAGCATTGGAAATAGATGGACAGGATGAAGAGGTTTCTATCATTTTTTTTATTAAACTTCTTTTTTGAGAATAAGCTTAGATAAGAGAAAATCATGAACTATTTTGAAAAACCATGGCTCTGATACTAGGATTAAATAGCAGGGATGCTATGCCATAACACAGGCATTTCTCATGGCCATAAAATAGGCACTGTCGTTTAGCTATAAAAATCTTAATTCAAAACATCTTCTTGAATCAAAGTAAACTAGCATCTTGAATCTAAATTTGAGTTCTGTTGCACAGGATCCAGTAAATGGCAAGCACAGAGCATACTTTCAAAAATTATTTATAAAAATTCATGATTTTCCTTATCCTTGCTTAGACCCAGAAAAGAAAAGAAAGAGTTTAGAAAGCCATAGTATAAAACACACTAGAAATTTTATTAGATGGAAGCTCGGTGATATTACTCCTTTTATAGGCAGAGGAGATAGGAACAGACAAACATAGTTACAGTACAAACTAATAATGCATTAATACAGTACACACTCATGTCTCAAAAAGAAAAAGTAAAGATTCTTAATAGTACACACTCGTGACTTATAAAGGAAAAGTACTAAAGTAAAAGTGAAAATTCTTCAAGGTGCTTTAACTGTTGGCATTGGAATGAGGAAGCTGTGCACTGTCCATAAAGCTTTCACTGTAATTGCCTTTACATGTATCCTCATCTTTTTACTTAGCTTTATTGTCCCTTTATCGGCTTATCGATAATAGAAAGAAAACAGTTAAAATCTTCGACATTAATTATATAGTTCATTTGCAAAAAAGACTAATTTCAACAAAAATTAGGAAATCCATTTACACTTTCATCATTAACCGCTTTTGTTCGCCCTACTTTCCACCCTTACAAAGTAAACTTCTTTTCCTTTCATTAAATATTTTAGAGGAATTACATTATATTGAAAACAAATAATTCCATTTAAAGAAAAGTTAAAAGCTTGTATGACTTCTGTTGAGATAAACATTTGCCGTCCAGGACTTGTGTTGATATTCATGTTTACCCATTCTCCATGGTCTTTTACAAAAAAGATAATAATAAAAATTTATTATTGCCGATAGCCACATTGATGTAGTGGTTAAAAAGTGGCGTTGGCACCACATTTAGGGCTCAAATATTATTAATTTATGGTTTTTATCAAATAGTCCAAAATCAAAATATCACTAGTTAAATATAAATTACATGTTAATGGATTGGTTTATCCGTTTAATCTCAAAAGCCTATCCGAAATTTGGGGAAGGTTTAAGCAAAAATATTAGGTCCGAAAAATAGGTTTGGGAAAAAAATTAAGTCCATTTAAAATATGAGTCGAGCTTGGGCTTAAACATCCAATGCCTGAGCCTGCTTAGCTTGGCCTATTTTTAAGTTAATAATGTTTTATGTTGTGTTATTTATGTATATTATGTAATTTATAACACATAAAAAATAAATTTATAGTAGTATATATACTACTATTGTGATGTAGACATTAACAATTATTAAGGTGACTATATATAAAACTTTAATAAATAAAAATATATAAAAGTATTAAACAATAAATTAAAAATAATATAAATATATTTTTTAAAATTTAAAAAAAATGAACGAGGTTAAAATGGGCTTGGGTTAGCCACTTATAAATATGGACGGGTTTGGACAAAATGTTATATTCATAATTCGAGTCAGGCTAAGTTTGGATAAATATAAAGTGTGTTAATATCATGCATATACTCAACCCAACTCATAAATACTTCTGATTACATGGAAGTAAAGAGTAAAGCTCCACTAGTGGAATCTACTAAACTAACCCTAGCAACCCAATTTGCGACCTTATTTCCACTCTTTAAATAGGGAAAAAGGCATAATGACTTTTTTAGCCTTTTAACTTTACAAAAAAAGTCATTTTAGTCATGCATTTAATTTTTTTACTTTTTTTAGCCTTTAAATTTGTATTTTTTTGTCAAATCATTCCAAAATAGATGAAAAGGTTAATGTTTTTTAACTTTGTTGATGTGGCATACATATGGATTGTCATGTGGATGACATATCAGCATTTAATTAATATTTTTAAATTTTTAAAATTCAAAAAATATATACAAATTATTTTTAAGAATTAAAAATCATTAAAATTATATAAAAATTATAACGAAAATATATTTTTATATTTTCTAAATTTAAAAAAAAAATATGCTGACATATCATCCACGTGACAATTCACATGTATGCCACATTGCAAAGTTAACAAACGTAAATTTTTCCATCCCTTTTGGGGTGGATTGATAAAAAATATAAGTTTAATAATTAAAAGAGGTAAAAATTTAAATGAAAAACTAGAATAATTTTTTTTTTTGTAAAAATAGAAAGCCAAAAATATTATTATGCGAAAAGAAAATGATTAAGAAGAGAAGCTATGGCACACCACAACCTCCTCCATCCTCAACATCATTCTCTGCGAAAAGTATCCATTAGAACGACCATGAAATCAATTAAGGAACAAAAATGAAAGTACTTTCCGTTGGGAAATCAATTAAGGAACATTTTACTGGACTGGGCCTAATACCGATCCAAGTAATTTCAAATTTGTATGATACGAGTTTGACATTCAAGTAATTATAAATTGGATCAAAATTGAGAAATCTGATTGAATTATTCTAATTTCCAAAAGTGGCATGGTAGAGCCACACAACACATGGGAGGTCAGCTGTTAGGTAAGCTTGTACAATATATAAACAGTCCATAAAACATCACGACAACCGCAAAACATTATAAGTTTCAGTCCCAGTTTTATGCAGCTCCAAATGTGATGATAAGATAAAGAGGAACATGGTCCGCCAACTAATATGAGCCAAAGCTGCACATGGCTGGTTTTTCTGCTACACTCACGACCCCCTCTTTCTTGCCTCTACTATGCCAATTATAATTAATATATATATATATCTCACCATAGCTTGTACGAGCAATATGTATGTATGTGGTTAATATGATATTATTATAGACGAAGCTATCAATGGATTGGCTTTTATAGAGGCAATGCAATAATTTAGTGATAACATTTTTGTGGGATTCGTTAGTTTATTTTGTTTAATTAGTGGTTCCATAATGGATCAGTTAGGGAGTGATTTGGTTCCTGTAGTGGCTCAAGACAAGGGGACAATGCTTTATTTTTTTGAGCCAATGGTTGGCCAAATCTGTATCTGAGTTCCAACAACTCTTTGGAAATTAAAAATATATATATTCTCTTAAACATTCATTGAAAGTCATAACCCATTCCATCCAATCCAACACGTCCCGTAAACATAAATTTGAATAAAGTGAACATCACTACGTACTAAAGCCAGACAGGCTTCAATTAATATCCCAAAATCCATTTATACCACCATGAACCAAAACTTGGAGTGAGTGAGTCAAAATGTGAGGCCTACAAGCAGGTTGTGAGGAATGTACAGGGGCAAAGTTATAAGGTAGGGCATCTGGGGAGTATGGGGAGCTGGTTGTCGTTGAAATTTGAGTGCATGCACTCTCGCTATTGATAGCGATTAGTTAGGCACAAGAGGCTTTGGAATACGCACATGGGCACAGGGGATCCTTTGTTTTCCCTTTCTGCGTGTCTTATATGATGTGGTCTTTGGCTCATGCTCTTTTATCATTTTGCCAATTTTTGGAATCTGGTCCCTTATTTTTCTACATCATTATGCTACACTATCTAACCAACTACTCCACATCCCTTTTCTTTCTTCCTTTCTTTATATATATTGTCCAAAGTCTTGACATTAGAAATTATAGAGATAAGAAAAATACACTAGAACCGCTTCCGCCAACCATTTGCTCCATAATGACATCAGAGAATCAAATTAAATGGATGCCTAATACCAAAAGCAATGTTAATTTGTTCATGGAATACAGATTTTCTTTAGTTTTTTATTTACCACTTTGAGGGATCGAGATTGAAAGTAACTTTTGCATTGAATGGTTTTTTTCTTCCTCATGCTGAATACTAAACCACAAAAATTGACAATGGTATCTAGAGAAAGTCATTAGATTAGTTGACTTAGGAACTGGACGGTTGTACCAATTCTTTATTTTTAATATTTTTTAATGTTTTATTTAATTTAATTGAATAGACCAATTAAACTGATCAAACCGATAAATCGGTGGCTTGACTTATTCAACCACCGATTTAGTTCTGAAAGCCATGGTCAAAATATTTCATATTGGCATATGCTAATAGTTGAATAAGCACATTTTTGTTTGATAACATCTAAATGTACCAAAAATGCTTTATATTATCCGATACTTAAAAAAATTGGAAATAAAAATTAATAAAAAATTATCAATAATAAGGAGAGGGCCCCACAACTATCACTTTATTTGTGGAAGATCGAAAAGGTTTTATTCAACATGAAAATGAGTCTAACGATCTGACAACTATTCTCATTATCTAACAGTTGATATGATATCATGTATTTTTAGCGGTTTAAATGACTTTTTTTAAAATTTAAAAATTTATATTTTTTAATAATTTTTATAATTTTTATAGTTTATTAAAATTTTTATATTATTTATAAGTTTTTATTAATTTTTATAGAATTTTAAATATATTTTATTAATTTTATAGTTTTTTTTATAATTCTTAGATTTTTATAATTTTAAAAAAGTTTTTATGATTTTTTTTATAATTTTTATAAGTTTATATTAATTTTAATATTTTTCAAATTTTAAAATTTTTATAATTTTTTAAGAATGCTTATACATTTTTATAAAATTTTATTAAATTTATAAATTTTTTATAACTTATTAGAAATTTATAATATTTATAAGTTATTATTATTATTTATAACTTTTACAAATTTATATCAATTTTTTAATATTTTATAATATTTTAATAATTTTTAGTGATTTTTAATCATTTTTTATGAGAAAAATACTATAGTAAGCCAAAAGTTACCATATATCACCATCTGATTAATTTATCAATCTACTTTAATGGTCAACGTAGTCAACCACAAATTTCATTAACTGAGGGGCTTAATTGATTATTTTAATTAATGGTAGGGCTTAATTTTGGTGTGAATTTAGTACAATGACTTGATTGATTTTTTCTCATTTTATAATAGGTGTTTTTTTTGACATACAAAACTTTTTAAAATTATTTGTGTTATGTCAACACGAAAGTATCATATGAGTTAGCACACTAACATCATTAAAATAAAATAAAATTTTAGTTAAATTTTCTATTAAAAAAATAAAGATAAATTGATAAAATATAAACGTATACACTCCTTAATTTTCTCTTAAGACATCCAAACCACTAATTAACAATGCATGATAAGAACATTAGCTTCCTAAATTCAACCTTGCTAGGACTTTTAAGAAAATTAGCATCAAAACTAATATCGACCAGGTTTCAATCAAATTTATTATATTTTCAACTTCTATTTTTCTAAAAACTTGCAACCTAAATATTATCAATTAAACAAATGCTAGTGGGACGAAGGCCCTCATAGCCGTCTGAAAACCATAAATAAAGTGCCGGCCATTCACTAAAACAGTAGAGAACCGTTCGATCGGATGACTTCTCCATTGATGGAGTCCAAAATCATTAGATGGACCGTCACGTCGTGACTTGTATCAAGTGGTCCAAAACTTAAGCACTTGTACACAGATAAAGGAGAGTGTTATATAATAATAATAACAACATTAATGCAATAAATAGGCAGCGACCCCACTCCCACCCTCCTCAATTTTCCTCCTTATTACCCCTCGAAGATCCCACCCCATTTGCCCACAAAAATTATAATACAAGAGAGAGAGCTGAATCTACACTTGTATTATTATTTATTATGGCTCTGCTGACTTTCTTGCCGGAGGCGGCCGCGGAGCCCATGAAACAACCGCCGAAGCGCCGGAGAAAGCAAGTGAAAAAGCAAAAGCAACCCACCACGTCTTCTTGGGATCAAATCAAGAACTTGCTCACTTGCAAACAGATGGAAGGGTCCAAAGTCCACGACCCTTCGAAGAACAATAACCCGGCGCCGCCTCATCATCATCAACATGGCTACTCAAAGCTGGGTTCCTCTTGTAGCTCCATCTGCAGCTTCAGGGACGTCGTTCATGGCAACACGAGGGTTGTTCACAGAGCTGATAACTCACCTGAGAGTAGCACAGTAGGTCAAGAAACTGCGCTGCTCAGACGCAAAGCTGTTAATGGGTCGTCGTCGCGGTCCTTGTCGGGGTCAACAAGATCCAATAACAGCACCACCGCCTCGTCTTCTTCAAGAGCTATTCAATTCAGGAAGCTTTCTGGGTGTTATGAATGTCATACGATCGTTGACCCCAGCAGGTATACTATATAAATATAGAATAAAATAATTTGAAATTTTTTTCTCATTTTCCAGAACTTAATTTAGAAAATGTGAAAAATTGCAGGTATCCATCGTCAAGAACAAGCATCTGTGCCTGCTCACAGTGCGGAGAGGTGTTCCCAAAAATTGAAAGCTTGGAACTTCATCAAGCAGTTCGCCATGCAGGTACTGTAATTTCTATACCTATTTTACATTCCTGAAATTGACTAGATAGAGTATTACTTAGTCATTAAAATTGCTTATCCGAAGTTACAGAAATTAAAATGAAAACTTTGCAACTTCGACAAATCAGTGGGTTAAATTGCCCACCACCCATTTCGGAAAAGACTGAGGCATATGACGTGGCAAGTAGTGTGTATGGTAACGCTAAATTTGCAGGGTTTTGTGAGGACCGTGCCCCACCGACAAGTGAAATTAATGTTTATTATTTTCTTTTAATTTGATCCCAGTCTTTTGTTGGTTTAGTTTCGGAGTTGGGTCCAGAAGATTCGGGCCGGAACATTGTGGAAATTATTTTCAAATCCAGCTGGCTAAAGAAGGACAATCCGATCTGTAAGATCGAACGGATATTGAAAGTCCACAACAACCAACGCACCATCCAACGGTTCGAGGACTGCCGCGACGCAGTGAAAACGCGCGCCCTTAATAGCACTAGAAAGAACCCCAGGTGCGCCGCTGACGGCAACGAACTCCTCCGTTTCCATTGCACAACCTTGTCCTGCTCCCTCGGCGCTCGCGGCTCCTCCAGTTTGTGCGGCTCCATCCCCGGCTGCGGCGTCTGCACCATTATCAGACAAGGGTTCCAAAACAAAGGCGGAGGGTCCGCGCCAGCCGCAGAACTCAAGGGGGTCGTCACAACGGCTTGTAGCGGTAGGGCCCACGACTCAATTAAGCGTACGGACGGACGTAGGGCCATGCTGGTTTGCCGTGTGATCGCGGGAAGGGTGAAGCGAGTGGCTGAGGAAGCGCCGCCGTTTGTTGACGAGAATAGCAGCGGCGTATCTTCCTCGGCTGGTTCGTACGACTCTGTAGCTGCGTACGCCGGGGTTTACTCCAATCTGGAGGAGTTAGTTGTCTTTAATCCAAGGGCTATCCTTCCTTGCTTCGTAGTCATTTACAAAGCACTTGAATCTGGACTGATATGAAAACTCAAAATATCATTATTTTCATAGAATTAGTCTAATCAAACGATGCTCATTAACAGTGTACATAAACTTTGATCTTGCGTTGTGCCACACGAGATCAAACCCCTTTCTTTTTGGAATTGAAGTATAATGTTTGTTAGCTCAACTGCTTAACCGCATGCGTGGCAGCTGATTCCTGTTGCGCCAAATTAAATATTTGATGGTTACATAAAAAAAATTAGTTTCAATTTAATTAATTTTGTTTTTATTTTTTTGAATAAATTAACAGACACTGAAATCCTTGATTGCTGGTTTCTGATGAACTGACACAGACGGTGTGTAATAAATAGACAAAGCAACGCCAAATTTTTCCTCTTCTTCTTGTAGTGAGTCTCTATATTTTATGATTTGATTATTGTAAACTTTTGTATTTTTAAAATTTTGATATGTCATATGTGTAATGTCGTTTTAATTTGTTATTTTCACATGTTACTCACTAAAATTTTAGTTAATAGATTAACAACTTTCATTTATTTCAAGATTAAAATTTTAAAAATTGAAAAGTTTAAGGATTTATAATGATCTAATTGGAGAATGTAGACTAAATTTACAGCTATACGTATAATACAAAACTAGTAATTAAATTTAACTAAATCGATAGATCTACTACTTTTGGGTCAGAACTAAAATTTTAAAAGTATAAGGATTAAATTTGAACTAAAATTGATAAAAATATTAAAATGCAGCCATTGAATAGTCTCCTTTCACAGTCTTAATTCACTTACCTACACACACTGCATTTTTTATGGGTTGATGGTACCAAAAATAAATTAGAATTATTATATAATATAGACCGATAAATAAACATATTTGCTTTTTAAAAAAATATTAAAAATTTCAATAATTGTCCTTTTGAACATTATTTGAGAAATGATTTCCCATGTATAAACCTGAGTTAATTCAAAAGAGGAAAAAGAAATGTATTGAAGAGCAGCATAATTAAGAGGCACGTGAGATTATCTTGGAATAATTGCAAAATTAGAGGCGTGGACTTTTTTACAAAGGATTGAGACATATGATAATTGCAGACACGTGCATTAGCCATATGCACAATCAATGCGTTCTTCTTGTTTTATGTGTTTAGACTTGATATTTTTGTAATTTTCACTCATCTGTCTATGCTCATGTCATCAGAAGTATCCCCCTCTCCAACTCAGTTTTATTTTTTGTTAAAAAAAATATCAGTTTAAGTTTTAGTTTGATTTCCCAATGAATCTGATAAAACTCATTTGAAATCTTTTTTAATACATCGGGCGGTCGGGAAGGATTTAGGTGTGTAATCCTTTTTTATAAATTAATATTCACAACTTAATCCATTTGTTAGTAAACAAAGGAACTTGAATTGCTATCTTTTTATTAATTTATTGATATAAATTTTTAAACCTTGTTACTTTTTTTTGCATATAAATAGTCGACTAATTAATTTTTAAGACAATGATTTTAATAGGAAAAAATTAACAGTATTATCTAATTGGATTAATATATTATCTTTTACCAACTACAATGATTATATTTTATAAATTAAAGTGATTAATTTTTTTAATTTTTCGAAATACATAATTAAATAAAAGATTGAATTTAAGAAGGTAAATAAAAATCAAGTAGTGAGAGTAAGGTGGGCATGGTTAGTCCTAATCAAAGTTGTTGACGGGAGCTACCATTAGTTTCATTCAATACTTAAATAGAATAAGTAATTAATTTGATCCTTTGCTTAATTCTAGTTTTGGTATTGCTTTTGCAAATGATATAATTATCAAACAGATAGGTAGCTTTATGATTTAGAATTATATTTCAACTAATTTTGCCAATATGTTAATACAATTAAAATAAAAATACAACTCAATTTATCAAGAGATAAGCTAGTCATTGGGGGTTGGAGCAATATTTGCGAGCAACTATTAGGTAAGATGCCAGAGAGGTTTTTTTGCCAGCCAGATAGAGATGAAATGGTTGGAACAAAATTTCAATTATCTCGACAACTCCACAAGTGCCCTTAAAAAAGACCAATACGCCTAAACATAAATCCTGAGGTTAAACGGGGGTGTTCTAATGCTTGATAAATCTCAAACTCTGGTACATTTAAGGTCGCTACTACAACTCGTCGACTTGAAAGAAGCGACGCGACTCAATTAGGGATCAACCGTGTTTGCCATGTCGTATCAAGAGATGTGTCAGGCAACGCAACCACAAAAAATTTAAAACAGTGATTACATACTCCTTCTGTAGTCATGGGCATGGTATCGACTACCATTTTTACATCCCCGAGTCAACGCCCCTTATACTTTACCACTCGTGACAAGGTAAAATTCATTTGATAATATAGTTAGCATAATATATTTTTCTCATTATCATATTTTTTAAATAACTTATTATTTGAATAGGTGGAACAATTACACGAGTCATGTAGGACTAGCGGACAAGATCGAAGATATCCGACTACTGACAGATCAACGATTGAAAGTCAAGGTTAGTTTTTGAAATTTTCAATTATATAATAATTACCTAATGATTCAAATTTTAATATTTTATAGATAATAAAATTTATAATTTTGTACTATAGTTTGAATGGATGCCATACATCAATCCAAAAATTCAAGCATGCATTCCGACCAAATTTTTGGCCAATCACAATATCTGGCACGTCAAGGTGCCATTGATAGTTTACACGACAGTGGAGATGCACGAATCCGATCGAGTGATGCGCCAATTCGGGTTTAGAAAAACTATTTCGTCGTCACCCAAAAACATTGAAGAACTGCATAAGGTTGACTTGCGAGGAAGAACCAACGAAGATTGACCTAAATTCTACGAGCAATAAATCAACATTTGGGAGTATATGTATCATTTCATACCTATGCGAGAACCAATTCTCGTATCAGAACTGGTGACCTCTCCAGACTACATGTCATGGTTTAGACATCATGGCAAGCCGTATATACTGTCAAATGAGAAAAAAAACTAGGCAACATCATACGAGGTAGCCAAGACAACCCCGCCAAAATCCTAGGTCGAAAGTACATGCCGCGACGAAGTCATCATCAGCCCTAACCTAACACGAGGCACCAATGGTTGCACCACCTCCCTGTCAGTGTCCTTCATATTATTCTAGTGTATTCACTAACCCTGTTATTTTTATACAAGCACCACACTATGCACCACCGTTCCCTATATCAACACCTTCTGTAGATATGTTTTTTGTCGACAACAACACCATATTACATGCCAATGCCGACAACAACACCGACGTATCCTCCATCTCTGACCATTCCAACATTTTATCCGTAATCGAGTTATGCGACACTATACACTTATCCGCAGCTAGTGTCGCAAACACCCCTGGTGTCATTGTTCTACTGAGGTGGTTAATCTTCGCAACCACCTATTAGTAAAATGGAGGACATACAGTGGCAACCTAGGACGACACCGCACACAACCACGGAGGAAGGAGATGAAGTTGAAGATGGAGCTCGAGTTGAAGACGAATATGAAGAAGATATGAGGAGCCGAAACCCTAACTTATACAAAAAAATTCGTCTCGCAACCAACACCCATCGGGTTGTGGCACACATTTGGCCTGACGATGCCAACGATTTTTTTAAAAGTTTTGTTATGTAAATCATCGTTTACTTTATTAACTTTTAAGTTGTATTGCATACAATTTTTTTCATCCACAATATATTTGATATCAGTAATATATACTTATTAATTTAATTTAATTAACATATTATATACCTCACTATCAATCACATCATATATAATTTAATTTAAATTGATTTCGGAATCATATATAAATATAACATTTTATTTGTTATCGAATTCAGCGAGCAAGAAATAGAAAAAAGAAGTAATCTTATTTTATTTTTTTGTTTATTATATATATATGATATTTTTTAAAATATAATATACTAAATGCACTAAAAACTGTTAAAATAAAATTTTTTTAACACATTAAAAATACATTAAAAAGTATTTATATATTTATTGTATTAAATATATTTTTTAAATTTTATATTTTGGGTTGGGTTATTTAGGTGGTTAAGGTTTTTTTTTTTTTAGGTTTTAGCCTTTTGGGTAATGAGTTTAATTGTTATTGAGTTAGTTATTTAATATAAATATAAATATATATATATATAATTATTATTTAACATGTATAATTAATATAATATTTTTATAACATGATATATTCGGGCCTGGTTGGACCGAGCTCAAACAAAAAATCTCGCCTAAGGCCCTACCCATGTAAAAAACAGGCTTTAAATTTTACACAAGCCCATTTTTCGAGCCTCATATTTTTGTCCAGACCCTCTCATTTTGTGGGCGGGCCCTCGAGCTTAGACAGGTGGCTCGGCCTATGAGCAGGTCTAGTTTTAAGACATTTGTCACCCATTTATATGTTGTGCATTGCACGAGTATGCAATTTAGTATACATACATAAAAAAAAAAAAGAACACAAGCATATATGAAAACTATTTCATATATATGGAACGTAAGCATATATGGAAACTTTGAGTTCTGAGCCCGTTTGTTAAGCCCGGCCTGAAAAATAGGCCTAAAATTTTGCACAAGCCTAGCTTGGATAAAACTGTTGAAACTCGAGCCCGACCAGTCCGTATTAAATTTTTTATATTATTTTTATATATATTTAAAAATATATTACATCAAAAATACTAAAAATATTAAAACAAATGTTTCCCAACAAATTGAAAATAAATTAAAAAAACAGTATGTATATTTAAATAACATTAAGATAGGTGCAACTTAACAAACAAATGCTTCTAAAATAATAACAAAATTAACAATAAAACAAAAGTTATACAATATTCAAACAATAACAACAAAATAGTAGTAACATAGTAACATAATGGTAGCAAAATAGTGAAAAAAATAAAAAAAAATAGGGAAAAAAAAAAGTAGAAAAAGAAGAAGCAAGAACAGTAAATAAAAAGCAACAATTTTTTTTTTTGTATATTCAGGCTAGGCTGGGCTCGGGGCCAAAAAGCCTTACTCGAGGCTCGACCATTTTCTAAATGGGCCTTATTTTTTTTCCCCAAATCCATTTTTCGGGCCTATATTTTTATTCAAACCCTCTCACTTTTTTGGGCGATCGACCATGAACAGGTCTAATCCAAAGTAATGAAAGAAACAATTTATGTTATTATATATTTTTATAAAATTTTATTAAAAACAGTTTAATATATTTTAATTAATCCATACGGTGAGCTTGTGCATTGCACGAGTAAAAAAAAGGTTAAAATTAATGAAAAAAAAGGTAAAAAACTAGTTAAAATTAATAAAAGAACGTAAAGTTAAATAATTTTAACAATTTTTGTTTAGATAAACAATGAAAAAATAGGAAATAGTTAATTATAATGATTTTTTATAATTATAACATTTCCATAAAAACTATACATAAAAGAGATAAAGGACAAAAAAGACATTCTACATCTTTAGATTTTGTTTTATTTTCTTTTCACTAACTTCATTAACTTTGCCCCCAAATTGAGGTAAAAAAAAATTTAAGTTTGAAAGAAAAGCAAGAGATACTAAATTTCCTTTATTTGTCCTAATTTAAATTATTAATTTTATCCCAACAAAACACGCTTCTCTTTTCTTTCCTTTTCCCTCCCAACCTCCAATCTAATATAGGTTAAGGTTTATTTTTCTAAGAACAAAAATTCTATATATTAAAACAACATCATAGGGCATTTTACATAAAAATACCCAACTTTAATGTTATTTATGAAAATAGACCGACTTTTTAATTATTTACAGGAAAGGGTCAAATTTCCCGAAAAGGCGTCCACGTCAGTGCGATGTCAGATATGTGTCAGCAAAACGTGTTCCTGGGGGAGCGTTTTGCCCTTTTTTAACCCCCCAACAGCTTTTTTTTTACCGTTTGGGCTCCAACAGTCAATAAATATATATAATGCCCCCTTTCATTTTTTTCACACAAAAGTCCTTTTTTCCAGACAAAAGTCCTACTCTCAAATTTCTTTCAAATTTCACAAAAGTCCTTTAATTTTTGCAAAAAAGCACTATTTAAAATTTTTTTGAATTAGTTTTTTTTAATTAAAAAATATTCAATCATGTTAGCAATGGCCGGAGAATTAATTAGTCTCGATAATAAACACATCTCCGTCGATTAAATAACAATGGTAAGTGATAATTTTAATTTTTCAATACTATTTAGTATTTTTTTCATTTATGCAATTTTAATTAATTTTTATTTTATAATTTTTTATAACAGTCTGTAGATCGAGTGTTGCAATGCTATATTCGTAATATGTCTGGTCCGCTATCGCCGTTGATAGAGAATTACCTGCGAGAAGTGGGTTTTTGGCACATGGCCACAATAGGCCGGGGGTGCAAATTGGACCCGAAACTAATCAGTGCGTTGATAGAGAGGTGGAGACCCGAGACGCACACTTTCCATCTTTCATGTGGAGAGTGTACTATCACTCTAGAAGATATGCAGTTGCAATTGGGATTGCCGGTGGATGGGTACGCAGTCACCGGATCCGCCCAATCTACTGATTGGGGAGCCGTATACTACGAGCTTTTGGGTGCTATTCCGGATAATATTAACGGATGTCGTATCGAGATGGGTTGGTTACGAGACACATTCCCGGAGCCGGATAATGATTCAACTGAACTAGAAAGAATACAATATGCTCGGGCATACATTCTTGAGTTGATTGAAGGTTATCTGATGCCGGACTTGTCACGAAACCTCGTACATCTAAGATGGCTGCTGAAACTCGTTGATTTTAGAGCAGCTGGTGAATTTAGTTGGGGGTCTGCCGTGTTAGCAAAATTGTACCAGGAGATGTGCTGGGCGACGCGACTGAATAAAGCCAAAATCGGAGGTTGCCTATCACTACTGCAATCATGAGTACGGTTTCGCTTTCCATTTTTACGTCATCGAGTAGACCACCCATATACATTTCCACTTATAACAATATAAATTTTATATTAGATTTTACAATTATTACGTAGATTTAAAATATAATTGTATGCTAAAAATTTATTTAATTAGGTGGAACCATTTGGCGAGTTATGTTGGAATACCTACCTCTCTTGAAGATATACAGCTTTTATTAGACCAACGGTCGGAAGCACAAGTAAATATTAAATAAAATATAATACATAATAAAATAGTCATTTCGTATTTAGTATTTAGTATTATGTATATAACTAATCTTTCTTTTATATTCATATAGTTTCAATGGACACCATACGAGGATCCAGCAATTCGGGTAGTAATTCCGTATAAATTCTTTCAAAATCTGAACATTTGGCATGCGAAGGTTCCATTGGTTAACTATGCCACCGTGGAGATGTACCAGTCAAATAGAGTATTGCGACAATTTAGATTCTGACAACCGATTCTCGTGACACCTGAGGTGTTAGATGATGAGCACAAATCGACTTACAACAGTTGCATACGGATTGGTCGAGATTCTGGTCAACTTATATTGAAACGTGGGAAAATTGGTATGATTATATACCTACTCGGGAATCGATCATCATTCCTGACTTAGCGTGCGTGTCGGAATACATGTCATAGTTTAGGATCCATGGCAAGCCATATTTACTGTCAGAAGAGGAGAGGCAATGACAAATTCGTGTCCAAAGGGAACGACGAGGCCCTTTAAATCCAAAAAGAAGGGATGACGCCGCGGGCCCATCAATAGTGCCCACACAATCACCAGGCCCAACACTTCAACCGACGACACCCATATCACAGCCTTTTTAGATTATGCCAGGTGCGTATCCTAGCCCTTATATGTATCCTAACCCTTATATGTTTCCTTTTCCCAGTCTTATGGCAGGTTGGAATGCATGGCCCGATTCATTTCTGTTCCCGATTACTTCGAGTGAACCGCTGATCTATAGGCCACTGTTGCATGAAGGATCGCACGAGTCGCCCTCGGGGAGCTCTTCTTTTTACCAATCCCCATCGCCTTATGGAATTCAAACACCTCCGCCATGGGTGATGCAAACACCTCCGCAGTCATTATTCTATCAAGGTGGGTCATCCTCCCAACACCCACAACCAGATCCCCTGCCGGAGGAACCACAATCCCCACTGGAGCAACCACAACCCCCACCGGAAGTTGAACCAAAGAGGAATCCAGTGCGTAACAATTGACGACCTCCATGTGGCACTGATTCCGACCGGCACCAACATTGATTTTTGTTAATATATTTGTACACCTTTTTATATTGTTTCATTTAATAAAATAAAAGTTATTTTTAATATTTTAATTGTAATTTACTTTTTATATTTTTAATAAAATAAAAGTTCTTTTGAATAGGGCAATATTTTTAATATTTTTATATTTTTAATAAAATATAAATAATGCAACTTAATTTTATTACAACAACTATCAGCTATTCCGATTTGGACATGATCGAGTTGTATGGTCTGGTTTCCTATACCATCTGCAAAAGTTCTGTTGGTTGGTAGTTTCTTGGATATCTATATTGTTACGTATTCTAGTCGAGTAAGGTCGATCCTTTGGTTTGCGACGCAGTTCTCTATCCAGTAACAGCTTAAATGAAGCAAGTGATACAGACGACCACTTACGTTCAGCTGGGACTGGTGGGAATACGTGTCTCCACACGTTGTATATGTATTCTATTTTGTACACTTTGTCAACATAGCTCATGGGATTCAGACGGAGATTCTGACAAGCTGCAATTACATGAGCGCATGGATAACGAAGTGCGTCAAACATCACATAGTCGCAGGTCATATTTCTCAAGTGTACACGATATTGCCTGCCAATAATACCTTGGTTCAGTCTGTCAAACTCTGTCACATGAAACCATAGGTTGTCGCGATCGTGACATACTGTGTGTATGGTGTGGCTCGTGCCTTCGCCTTGTTAATTTCTTTGTGTATGGTGTGGCTCGTGCCTTTGCCTTGTTAATTTCTCGCAATACCTTCGTGCACCATACATGGCCTCCCTGCATTTCGCCTTTATAACTCACTGCTCGCTTTGGAAATAGTGCCGCTAAATGAAAATATGTCTCTCACACAACCGATGTTATCGACAAATGACGCATTCTTTTTAGAACAGAATTTATGCATTCAGCTAGGTTTAAGGTCATACGACCATATCGTAGGCCACCATCGTATGCTTGTATCCACTGTTCGAAAGGTATGTTACAGAGGTATTTTGCGCCTTCTTCGTTTACTAAACGTAAAACGGCTTACATCTCATGAAAATGGTCCTTACTTATTTCATACTCTGCCAATATAAGTTGATAACGAATCTTACATACCACTCTTCCATTAAGAATAAATTGAATATTACAAATGAAATTATATTAATAGAGATTAAATACCCATGTTGATCACTTACTGTCGTTCACTTGTAGATCGATGTTGACCTTAGTAGTTGGACACAACATGCCTTAGGCAATATTGATGGTGTGTGCGATGTCATAAGCTTCTCTGTTGCTCAATTGCGGCTAGTATTCCAAGGCCCTGATCCAATATAACGCAGATATCAGGTTGGGGGCAGACATACTTTCTTAACCTAGAAAGAAAGAAATCTCAGTCATCAGCTGACTCCCACGATGTTATTGCAAACGCAATTAGAAGGATTCTTCCATTGCCATCTTGTGCCACAACTAGCAATAGCCGATGCGTATATCTACCATACATAAAGGTATCGTCAATTTATACCAATGGCTTACAGTATAGAAATGCGTCTCGGCATTGGTTAAAGCTCTAGAATAGACGCTTGAACACTTGGCATCCATAGAGCTATCGGTCGTTGTAGTACGTAGGTGCCGTTTCAAGGTCTGTTATGCAACCTGGGACATATCTCTCCAGCACTTGACACCACTGCCACACTTCATTACATGAAGTGTCCCATCGACTATGCAACTTTTCCAATGCCTTCTGCTTAGCTATCCAAGCCTTGCGGTAAGAGGGCGTGTACCTCAATCGGCTACGAATATTGGCAATTAAGACCGGCACTAAAGTTCTGGGATTCACCTTTATTGTCAGTAATATTAAGCTAGCTAACATATCTGAATCCATCTTAGGATGATCTTGTGAAACACCTATCAATGAAGTACGTTAAATAATACAACATTACGTAATAACAGTATTATTCAAAAACCCCAAACACCTAGTGATACTGTACCGACAACACATGTATATAAACCTTTGTACTTTTTTATCTTTCACAAGCCTATCCTTTTTCTCAACGAGGCCATGATTTTCCATTAACATGTACTGTCTTACACTGCACACTTGGCCTCATACTTATCGAATTTGGATTTAACCACATTGTACTTAACCTCATTCATGATGCTATGTTGTTTCAATGCACCAAGAAAACTATCCTTACTGGAAAACTCCTTACCAACTTCCAATTCACCTAAATCCAACGACGAACTTGTACGATCATGCCTTCTGTGTGGCAGATCTGGAAACTCTAACGCATCATCTTGAGATAGATCGACATTATGCATGTGGGCTAGAGGCGAGTACGCCTTGAATCACAGATCTTCTTTTTCTTCTTCATCTGAACCCCCTTCAACATCTTCAGGTATGGTTGGAACAGGCTCTGGTTCAAAAAATAATACAAGTTCTGCATCATCGGGGCCGGACTCTCGAGGTGGATCCATATCGAACTCATCATTCGACCCACTACCATCTACACGAACGAGGTCCCTCGCCGGTGGACGTCGTAGGGAGTACACCATCCCTTCTTGTGGACGTTTTGTAACGTCCCCAATCATACGTGGATTGCCAACCACTAGAAGTTGATGTCGTTCCCCAATACATATTTCCAGTATCGAATATCGACCCACTGATGTGCATGTCCCATCCACTAACCGAGTGTCATACAGGGGTTATGTTTTCCATACTGCCACCAAACACGAACGCTTCCGTATTCTGCCTCCCACTAACAGAGTGTCGGCTAGGGGTCTTCTATTCCTCTCTAACAGTAGTAGATGTTGAAGTCGCAAATGCATCATTTGGCGATGAAATTGTACATATACCTCAAGATAAGTTGATCCACTAGCAAGATGAGTTTGCACCATTGCCTCCAAGCTACGAGGACCTTTGATGTCGAATGAGTCATATCTCACGGGATCAACCGAAGCACAAAATCTATACTTAATAGACAAAACTTTCATTGGTGACCTTCCGGAGATTTTACACTTAATTCTTTTACAAAGTTTTGTCAAATCTATGTTCTGGTTAAAAAGCAATCGTGCTGTGTTCTCCGATAAAAAAACAACGCCGTTCTCGGTGTCACGGACCTCACTATCATAGTAAATAACAGCACTAATACGTTCACTCATCTTCAGTTTCTATTCTACTTTAGCCTCAATTTCTCTTACTGTAACTTATGCAACCTGAGAATGAAATTTGGCTCATTTATATTCTAAGGCCAAATAAGAACTGTTGGAACGCTGATACCCCATGGCGCAGCAGAATAAAATTAGATCCGGCGATCCAAACCATGGATCCATGTATGAGGAACGAATCAGGGTGAAATAAAGGTTTCGAAATTACCAAAACTTCAATCTGAATAGATGAATGACGCCTTGACAACAAGAGTTTTGATCTCTTTGTCGAATCAAGCCACAACCTTTTCCGATGTCGGCCTCTACGTGATCCACCCGGTTTGACTATGAGCGGAAGAAATCTCCAAAACTATTTTAGAGGTTTATTTGCTTGACACCGCTAGACCTAACAAGCAATCTATTAGGGTTTTTTCATAAGCTTTGCCTCTTTTAAATACCTTTTATATTGGATATCCTTTTAATTGGGCCTTTTATAATGGGTATCTTTTTCATTGGGCCCATTATTTGGTATCCTTTTAATACCCTTTTATAATTGGTATCTCTTCAATGTATCATAAGATTAAATAAATACAATAAAGTTTTTAACCGAAAATTATAATTACATTAATTATATCCGAAAATTATAATTACATTAATTATAATAAGGATTTCGGTAAACTATATTTATTTAAATATATATATGAATCAAATTCATATATTAATAGAATTATGTTGTCATTATGTGTACAATATCCTTGTACATATAATATGTTCAATATTTGATTGCCCAATTAAATTAATTCTTTAATTAATTTAATTCATGTGACAACTAAAAATAATACCAATTATATTTTATTCCGTTCATTTAAACCATAGGGTGTGACCCTGTAGGTTCTTGCAACGTTAGCAGTAATAATAGAACGATTCTAATGTCACAAATAATGAGTGGCATCTAGCAATGCATCATTGCTACCTAAGTTACAAGAAGTCATGATTCCACATAACCTTTTGTGATTAACCTTTCATACATTAATCCTTAAGTCCTTTATCTCGGAATGGACACAAGTCATGGAATAGTCACACTTGTATAGTCCATCCCATGTTTCTTGATATCTTGAGTAGACTATGATATACAAATTAGTATGACATCTCATGTCAACTTATTTGAGCTTGGCCATGCATTTCTAGTCTCACTCAATCAAGTGGCCTAAGATATTACTCCCATTATGTAGGAGGGACTTATCCTATATTGATCAACCATATCCTCTACATAGATTGTGGTATATCCAACATCGTCTTTATAGAACAACCAATTACGATTATGCACGTTTGATTGTATCAAAATATACAACTCACGATGTTGAGATAATAATTATCTCAAGTCCGAGGATCATATACATATTAATCACTATGAGTAATGTTGTGACAATTACATAATAATCCAATAAACATACTCATAACGGTCAATCCAATATGTTGTTCTCTAACTAACACACATATTCATGCATTGATTTTGACAATCCACATCAATGACAACTCTTTATCATCAATCAACTACATGTTAGTCTTAATCCATTATTGTTGTCCTAGTCAACAATAATACTCGACTAAGGATCTTTTAAGAATAATCATATTATTCTTAGGACATTATTATAAAGCAGTTTATTTATACACACGTAAAGAAAAAGCGAAATAATAATGACAACGCTTTATATTAATAAACATGGTAAATTAAGTATGTTATTACAACCATCTCATGATTGGTCTTTGGGCATACTCTTACAATCTCCCACTAGCACTAAGACCAATCACTCATATATCTAATACCAAGTGACTTAGTGTGACGATCATGCTTCTGGCGTGTCGGAGGCTTAGTCGAGGATCAAAGAATGTTATCATCCGAAGGTACTCTGCATATCTCTACATCCCCTCGATCGATAATCTCTCGAATAAGATGGTAGCGTCTAAGTATATGTTTGGATCATTTGGTGAGATCTCGGGTTCCTTAGCTTGTGCAATAGCTCCATTGTTATCACATCGGAGCTCTATAGCATCGATATGCTAGGCACAACCCCTAGTCAAGTAATGAACTTCTTGATCCAAACCGCTTCCTTTCTTTGCCTCATTTCGGCGCAATATACTCGACCTCTGTTGTAGAATGAAGCTCATTGTACTTTGCTTTGAACTCTTCCACTCACAAAGCACCACCATTAGGGCAAAACACAAAACACGATTGCGATCGAGAATCATCCTTGTCGGTTTGAAGTCGGCATCGGTGTAACCTTTTACACTTAACTCTTCCTCACCTCCATATAATAGGAGCGTATCCTTAGTTCTTCTTAAGTACTTAAGGATACTCTTGATCGTGGTCCGTTGACCTTCACGGGATCTACTTGATACCTTCGTCATACTTAAGGCATACGATACATCCGGGCGGGTACATAACATAGCATACATGATAGATCCAATAGCGGAAGCATATGGAATTTTACTCATACGTTCTCTCTCTTGTGGAGTTGAAGGACACATTTCCTTCGAGAGTGAAATACCATGTCTCATAAGTAGAAATCCTCTTTTAGATTCTTCCATATGAACCTTTTCGAAGACTTTATCTATGTATGTACTTTGGCTTAGACCTAGTAGTCGCCTTGATCTATCTCTATAGATCTTGACTCTAAGATATAAGTGGCTTCGCCCAAGTCCTTCATAGAAAAACAACTTCTTAACCAAGTCTTAATAGATCGCAAAGTAGGTATGTCATTTCCCATGATAAGTATGTCATCCACATATAGTACCAAGAATGTGATAGTGCTCCCACTAACTTTCTTGTAAACACATGGTTCATCTTCATTTTTGTGAAACCAAACTCTTTGATTGCATCGTTAAAGCGAAGATTCCAACTTCAAGAAGCTTGCTTTAATCCATAAATGGATCTTTGTAGCTTACATATCTTTCTAACATCCTTTGGATTTACAAAACCTTCAAGTTGTGTCATGTACACATCCTCTTCAAGTTTCAGATTAAGGAAAGTTTGTTTTGACGTCCATCCGCGATTTCATAATCATGAAATGCAAATATAGCGAGCAAGATCTGATGGATTTAAACATAGCTACAGGAGAAAAGGTTTCATCATAGTCAACACCATGAATTTGGCGAAAACCTTTAGCGACTAATCGCCCTTTGTATGTTTGTACATTACCATCCATGTCTGTTTTCCTTTTGAAAACCCACTTGCACCCTATAGGTTTAACCCTTTGGGTGGGTCAATCAAGGTCCATACTTGGTTTTCATACATGGAATCCATCTCGGATCTCATGGCCTCAAGCCATTTCTCGAGAATCTGGGCTTGTCACCGCTTCTTGATAAGTCCTAGGCTCATCTTGATCTATAAGAAGAAACGTCACCATGCGTTGTAATGAGAAATCCATATCTCTCGTGTGTGCGGCGTTCTCTTAAAGATCTGCGCGGTGGTTGTGTTTCTACAAAGCAGATTATTTGTTCCTCAATTTCTTGTGGAATTTATTGTTGTTTAATCTACGGTTGATGGTATCTTGTGATTCTCGAATTTCTTCAAGTTCAATCTTTCTCCCACTTCCTTTTCTAGAAGTAAATTCTCTCTCTAGGAAGACACCCGGTCCAGAGCAACAAACGTTTTGTTCTCGGTGGGATTAAAGAAATAATATCCTTTGGTTTCTTTTGAATACCCCACAAAATTACACCTTTCAGATTTGGGTTCAAGCTTAGTAGACGTCGATGATGTTTAACATAAGCTTCACAAAATTTCAAATTTTCATAAAAGACATACTAGGACGTTTCCCGGTCCACATCTCATATGGCGTCTTTTGAACCGATTTAGATGGAACTCGATTTAGTGTGAAAAGCGGTATGCCTCAAGTGCATGTCCCCAAAAAGAAGTCGGTAGATCGGCATGACTCATCATGGATCGAACCATGTCTAACAAAGTTCGATTTCTTCTCTCGGATACTCCATTCCATTGAGGAGTACCGGGAGGAGTAAGTTGTGAGACAATCCCACATTCTTTCAAAAGATCATCAAACTCTAGGCTCAGTACTCTCCACCTCGATCGGATCGAAGTGACTTGATAGTTTTGCCTACTTGATTTTGTACTTCATTTTTGAATTCCTTGAACTTTTCAAGGGACTCGGACTTATGGCGCATGAGATAAACATACCCATATCTCACGAAATCATCGGTGAAAGTAATGAAGTAGTGAAATCCACCTCGGCTTGTATATTTATTGGTCCACATACATCGAGAATGTATAGGTCCAATAAATCACTAGCTCGTTCACTTTTACCAGTGAAAGAAGATTTAGTCATTTTTCCCAATAAGCAAGATTCACATACTTCAAATTGTTCAAAAACAAATGAATTCAAGAGACCATCTTTATGGAGTTTGGATATGCGCTTCTCACTTATGTGGCCCAAACGACAATGCCAAAGATAAGTTTGATTTGAGTCATTTATTTTAGATCTTTTAGTATTTATGTTGTAAATGGGATTCGTTTGATCTAAAATATAGAGGCCATTAATTAATTGTCTTTGAACCATAGAAAACATTATTGAGATAAAATGAACAACAATTATTCTTAATAATTATCTCAAAACCAATTTTGTCTAAACAAGAAATTGAAATAATGTTTTTAGTCAAACTGGGCACAAAATAACAATCCTCTAAACATAAATCAAGTCCACTAGGCAAAGATAAAGTATATGTTCCCCACAACTAATGCAGCAACTTTTGCTCCATTTCCAACTCGTAAGTCCACATCTCCTCTAGCCAAAGTCCTACTCCTTTGTAGTCCCTGCATGCATGAAGTACAAATATGAGAACCACAACGAGTATCTAATACCCAAGAAGTAGTAGTTGATAAATTAATATCAATAACATAAATACTGAAGCGGACATTCCGCTTGCTTTAGCCTTCTTGACTTCTTCAAGATAGACGAGGCGATTCCGTTTCCAATGTCGATCACACCACAATGAAAACAGTTTCCTTCCTTAGACACCCCACCTTTAGGTTTCAGTGTAGCCTTTCCTTTTCCAAATTTGGGCTTACCTTTGCCCTTGGGCTTTGTTTGAACTTTGGCCTTTCCTTGCCCTTGTTATTACGGACCATCGGTATGGGCTTGGGTCCAACCTTTTTCAAGTTGCCTCAAGAGATTCGTAACATCTTGAGCAATTGTGGTAGAGTCTTGTCAATTTCATTCATATTGAAATTGAGGACAAACTGCTGTAGCTATCCGGCAACGATTGCAAAATAACATCAGTGGCCAACTCTTGGCTCAATGGAAACCAAGCTTAGATAGGCTTTCAATATAGCCAATCATCTTAAGGACATGAGGTCCTCTTGGGCTTCCTTCACCAACTTACATTGGAATAGGGCTTTAGAGATATCAAACCTCTCTTGTCGTGCTTACCCACGATAAAGTTCTTTCGGTGCTCGATCATATCATAAGCAACCATGTCCTCATGTTGCTTCGAAGTTCGAGATTCATAGTGGCAAGCATAAGACATCCAACATCTATCATATCATCGAGATACTTCTTGTAAGCGTCTCTATCAGCCCTCGAGGCATTAGTGGGTGGTTCATTAGGAAGTGGTTGTTCAATGACATATAATTTCCGTTCTTGTTTAAGGACAATCCTCAAGTTACGGAACCAATCAAGAAAATTCAAACCATTCAATTTGTCCTTCTCAAGGACCGATCGCAATGAGAGTGTGCTAGTGTTTGCTGACCATAATATATCTACAACAATTAAATATGCATGTGAGTAAATTTACCAATTTTATATCAATCATTAAAAAGACTTTATTAAATGATATTCCTACTATTTTATTTCAAAATTAATAACCCTCGTATATTAATTTCGGAAAAACTTTCTCAAAAGTATTTCTAGTAGGTTAAGGATTCATATTTCACCACCTCTTAAGTCAGCTTTGGCTTTACTCTTAAGATTATGGTTATTTAGGTAAGCAACATTTGCTAATTACATCATATGTAACTCCTAATATTTGGTGAACAACTCATGTCCTAATCATCTTATGATTTATCCAATTCACTTGCCTCTAGGTTTCTAATCCTATTTGAGTAACTTAGTTAAGTCATTAACCAATTTTTAACCAGCGAATATCACTTGTTTATTCTTCGCGTTTAACCAAGATAAATTCTAGTACTTTGCTTTGGCAGAACCTACATAGTATTGATCGAGGCTTTAACGAGGCAAAATTGGAAGGCCATGTTGACTTAATATTTTAATAGAGGATTTTATTAAGATTGTTCCATCTCACCAATTATGGACTACATTAGTCCATTTAGTCTTTAATTGATCTCATCAATTAACGGGTTTTATTATTATCAAGTTTTAATATATATAATTGGCATGCTTTAGACATCCATAGCATCTCATACATGAATAAATAAAGCAATAAATAAATGCAATAGTTATAGCCCATAAACTAAGGTGGTTCAACCCAAGCCAATGGGAAAACCAAAAAGAAACCTAAAGGTGTAAGCCAATTCACAAGCTATCATTCTCAATCATTGTCCCACCTTCCTTCTCGTTTGGCCCACAGCAACTCTTGCAAATTACAATATGCAGAAACTCGTTTTACATACGAGGAATAAGATGAGAAGAGAAATACAATAGAATAGTAGTAAGGCACGACACGCAGGCCGTATTTAAAAAAAATACAACCTTTTATCGAATGTGTCATTGGGCTATAACTATGCATTTCAAACACCGTGCATGTCAAAAATAGCATACATAATTCTATATATATATTTAAGGTAAATTATAAAATATCCTTTCAACCTTTTGTGGCCCATCAAGTTTATAAATTTCTTTTATTAACAAATTTTTGCAGGGTGCGAGGATGTCGGAGAAAGCGGGCGGGCGAAGCCGCGGCGAGCCATCCTCGAATCCTCATCTCGGTGCGTGCGGGGCGGAGCCCCGCGTCATAGATCTGCAGTGCGGGCGCAGAGCCCCTGCAGTCTTAATCGCATACCCCGGTCAAATGAAACCTCACGATTTGATAACTTTTTATCAGCGAGAATCGTGTTTTTAGGATTTTAATCCTTGAGGTTTCATATCGGAACAACCCTTGTTCCATTAGCGATTAACACTTATCGAAACTATAAATACCTCCGTCACATTATTACGATTTGTTAATAATTAATGATAATAACATAAAATCAAGTAGGCCACAAAACCATGATTAACATTTAATCAATTACCGAAAGGAACGAGTTATCGAGTTATGCTTAAACGATTTAAACAATCGAAAATACAATAAGATCAAAACATGAATCTCATACAATTGCATCACCCAAGTATTTAAACTCGAGTTCGTATCACACAAGTGGCTCGATACCATCGTTGGAACGCCAATACCCCATGGCGCAAAGCAGAATAAAATTAGATCCGGTGATCCAAACCATGGATCCATGTGTGAGGAACGAATCGGGGTGAAATAAAGGTTTGAAATTACCAAAACTTCAATGAGAGTAGACAGCGACGCCTTGACAACAAGAGTTTTGATCTCATCGTCGAATCAAGCCACAACCTTTTCCGATGTCGGCCTCTACGTGATCCACCCGGTTTGACTATGAACGGAAGAAATCTCCAAAACTATTTTGGAGGTTTATTTGCTTGACGGCTGCTAGACCTAACAAGCAATCTATTAGGGTTTTTTTCATAAGCTTTGCCTCTTTTAAATACCTTTTATATTGGATATCCTTTTAATTGGGCCTTTTATAATGGGTATCTTTTTCATTGGGCCCATTATTTGGTATCCTTTTAATACCCTTTTATAATTGGTATCTCTTCAATGTATCATAAGATTAAATAAATACAATAAAGTTTTTAACAGAAAATTATAATTACATTAATTATATCCAAAATTATAATTACATTAATTATAATAAGGATTTCGGTAAACTATATTTATTTAAATATATATATGAATCAAATTCATATATTAATAGAATTATGTTGTCATTATGTGTACAACATCCTTGTACATATAATATGTTCAATATTTGATTGCCCAATTAAATTAATTCTTTAATTAATTTAATTCATGTGACAACTAAAAATAATACCAATTATATTTTATTCCGTTCATTTTAAACCATAGGGTGTGACCCTGTAGGTTCTTGCAACGTTAGCAGTAATAATAGAACGATTCTAATGTCACAAACAATGAGTGGCATCTAGCAATGCATCATTGCTACCTAAGTTACAAGAAGTCATGATTCCACATAACCTTTTGTGATTAACCTTTCATACATTAATCCTTAAGTCCTTTATCTCGGAATGGACACAAGTCATGGAATAGTCACACTTGTATAGTCCATCCCATGTTTCTTGATATCTTGAGTAGACTATGATATACAAATTAGTATGACATCTCATGTCAACTTATTTGAGCATGGCCATGCATTTCTAGTCTCACTCAATCAAGTGGCCTAAGATATTACTCCCATTATGTAGGAGGGACTTATCCTATATTGATCAACCATATCCCTCTACATAGATTGTGGTATATCCAACATCAGTCTTTATAGAACAACCAATTACGATTATACGTTTGATTGTATCAAAATATACAACTCACGATGTTGAGATAATAATTATCTCAAGTCTCGAGGATCATATACATATTAATCACTATGAGTAATGTTGTGACAATTACATAATAATCCAATAAACATACTCATAACGGGTCAATCCAATATGTTGTTCTCTAACACACATATTCATGTATTGATTTTGACAATCCACATCAATGACAACTCTTTATCATCAATCAACTACATGTTAGTCTTAATGCATTATTGTTGTCCTAGTCAACAATAATACTCGACTAAGGATCTTTTAAGAATAATCATATTATTCTTAGGACATTATTATAAAGCAGTTTATTTATACACGGAAAGAAAAATGAAATAATAATGACAACGCTTTATATTAATAAACATGGTAAATTAAGTATGTTATTACAACCATCTCATGATTGGTCTTTGGGCATACTCTTACAGGAACTACTGTAGAAAAAGAGCGTCCACGTGGGAGAGTTTTTCAGTAATGTTGCTGACAGCGCATCCTGCTTGAAGCGTTTTGGACACTATTTGTTTAGAAACGTCTTCTCAAAATTATTTTTCAGGCACTACTGTAGGAAAAGAGCGTCCACGTGGGAGCTTTTTCAATAATCTTGCTGACAACGCATCTTGCTTGAAGCATTTTGGACACTATTTGTTTAGAAACGTCTTCTCAAAATTATTTTTTCAGACACTACTGTAGAAAAAGAGCGTCCACGTGGAAGCTTTTTTCAGTAATATTGTTGACAGTGCATTCTGCTTGAAGCGTTTTAGACACTATTTGTTCAGAAATGTCTTCTCAAAATTATTTTTTTCAGATACGACTATAGAATTTTTTTATATTGCTAATATTTTTTTTTTCAAAACCCTAAACACAAAATTATTTTTAAAAAACCCTAAACATAATTTATTGAATTAACCTTGAAACCATAAACCCTAATTTCATTAATTTTTTTCTTAAAAACTCTAACCTTAACCAAGCAGAAAACCATAATCCTAAAAAAGGGTCAAAACGCTCCCCCAGGACGCGTTTTGCTGACACATCACCTGACATCGCGCTGACGTGGACGCGTTTTCGGGGAATTCAACCCTTTCCTATAAATAATTAAAAAGTCGTTCCATTTCCGTAAATAACATTAAAATTGGGTATTTTGGGTAAAATAGCGAACATCATATGCTTCATCAAAATTTGTCTAATTCTTTATATTACAACCTAAAATTTAATTTTTTTTCCCTTCATTGAGCCCAAAGCCAATAGATAAAAAATCTTTTCTTCATTTTCTTATTCAATTATAAATGATTATCTTATACATTATTAGTGAAAAAAAAAATTTCACATAATAAAATAATAATTTAATAATTAAAAAAAGAAGTTTATTTACTTCAGTGAAGTGAATAGAATAATAACCCTTAAAGCAAAAATCTCAAAAATCTTATCCCATCTTTATTTCTAGCCATCAATATCTTATTTCGTCTTGTTAACTTTTTTTCCATCGTTAGATTTAATTATTTATTTATTGGCTATATTTTCCCTAACAAATTGAAAAAATGTATAATAACTTTTTTAATCTTCCAATTTTATTAAAAAAATTATTTTAGCTTTCTATTTTATTTTTCACCTTTTTAACTCTTGAATTTGTATTTTTTTGTTAAATCGCTTCAAAAATAAGTAAAAAAATTGACGTTTGTTAACTTTGCTAATGTGGCATACACATGGATTGCCACATAGATGACACATCATTATTTTTTAATTTAAAAAATATTTTTATATATTTTATAATTTTTAATAATTTTAATGATTTTTATTTTTAAAAAATAATTTTATAATTGGAAAGCCAAATAAATTATTATGCCTTTCAGAAAATCACATCTTTCCTTGGCAAGCAATTGTCAACACATTTTTTAATGGCAAAAAAAAAAAAAAAAACAAAAGATTATTGAAAGTTAAAAAGCATAATGACTTATTTGGCACTCCAACTTTATAAAAAAATCATTTTAGCCCTCCATTTAATTTTTTTATATTTTTATTGCCTAAACTTGCGTTGTTTGTCAAATCACTCAAAATTAGAGGTGCTCATGGGCCGGGCTCAACTAAAAATTCAAGTCCATTTATTGGGCTCGGGCCTAAAAAATGAGCCTAAAATTTTTCCCAAGCCCGACCAGAATAAAAATGCTAAAACCTAATCCCGGCCTGGCCCGCCTATATTAATTTTTTATATTATTTTTAAATATATATAATACATCAAAAATACTAAAAACATCAAAATAAAAATTTCCCAACAAATTGAAAATAAATTTTAAAAAATATGTAGACTTAAATAATACTAAAATAGATGCAACTTAACAAACAAGTGTCTCTAAAATAATAATTTTTTTTAAAAATGCCTTTAAAATAATAACAAAATAAACAATAAAATAAGTTTTATACAATATCCAGATAATAACAACAAAGTAGTAGCAACATAATAGTAAAATGGTAGCAAAATAGGGAAAAAAACAATAAGAAAATAACATTAATTGGTGTCATGTCAGCAAAGTAAATAAATGTTAACTTTTCTATCCATTTTGGGATGATTTAACAAATAATAAAAGTTTAAAGGCTAAAATAGAAAAAAAAAATAAATTGAGGGATGAAATGACATTTTTTAAAGATGAAGGACCAAATAAATCATTATACCAGTAACCTAGGGATACATTTATAGGCATAATTTCAGTACATAATGTTCATTCATCGTCCTCCGGACAACAACAATAAGTAGAACAGATATGGAGTTATAATAATACATAGAGATAAAAAAAATTCACTTATTTTACAAAGCATCCATGAAGTGGGCTTGAAAAGCATCATAAAGTTGTTCTTGTTATGAGTAACTGTACGCCGTATTGGGGCTCTAGGGAGATGAATAGCTTGGGGGCATGAACGTATGTCGGCGACACCGCCAGAGAATATTGCCGGATAATCATAGCCAGAATGGTTTTCATCTCGACAGTGGCTAAAGTCTGTCCCACAGAAAATCTAGGGCCCAAACCATATGGAATAAACGATGCCAAATGCTTTCGAGACTCTTTAAATCTGTAAGGACTAAATTTGTGAGCATCGTTTCCCCAAATGTGGGTGTCGTGATGAACGGCAGCCAGTGCCAAGTAAAGCTCTGTACCAGCGGGAATGTTGATGTTCCCTAACTCTACATCTTTGTACACTTTCCTAATCAGCATCACTATTGGTGGGTAGAGCCGGACTGTTTCATCTATTATCATGTTTACCTGTTGTAATATGGATTTTGTTGATGGGATGAAAATGAATTAGGGGTCATCTCTCATAAATCTTACAGCTATCCAACATTCACTAATGCAATGGTTAAAATATCCAATTAGACTGGAAAGATGAAAATTGAAAAAGAATAACAATTAAAAACATTAAAATCGTTATTTTCTTTTTTGAATTTTTTAATGAAAATGGGTTTATTATTGGGTAAATTCCACTAGTAGTCACCCAACTATTAGTAATTTGTTTTTGGTCACCAAATTATGAAAAGTTACAAAAAATGTCACTCAACTATCCGATTTTGTCTTTTTGGTCACCACCTTAATAACAATAATAGTTTTTTAAATTGGCATGATAGCAACTTCAACTCTCAATATTTATATATTGTATTAATTTAGTCTTAATTCTAAAAAAAAAAAAAAAAATCTAACCATCAATATTTACACATGATGTAATATGATCTTTTTTGCAATTTTACTTTTTTTTGTAACCCTTTCACCAAAAATAATTAAAAAAAAATTATCAACTAAATTTAATTGGAAATATACAAAAAATAGAAACACTAAGAAAAGATAAAATTTATCAGTTAAATATTTTAGAATCAAAACTAAATTAACATAATTTATAAATGTTGTGAGTTAAAGTTAATATTATGGCAATTTTAAAAGTTGTCACTATTATCCCGCTGGTAATAAAAAAAGATAAAATTGAATAGTTGAGTATTATTTTGTAATTTTTATTATTGTGTGACAAAAAAAATTAATAATTGGGTGATTATCAATGTAATTTACCTCTTTAATTATGTTTTGGGCTTGGGTTCTGTGAATACAAATATTATTTATTTTGTTTTTTTATGAAATTCTCTTAATTGCTATTCTTCTTTTAATTTTTAATACACTTGACCAGATAGTAATCCTTGGATCAATCCACACCTTACCAACCAAATACTATAATGGGCTAATCGAGGAATTGAAATTTTATATTAAGAGTGAGGATTGAATTTTGAATAGTTAAAGTTTTTATATTAATTTATAACTTTATAGAGGGACTAATCTAAAATTTTACCAAATATCATCATTTAAATTTTTTTTTTCACTATTTTTAAACCTTTTGCGACATATCCTATCCTAATCGACCAACCAAGAACACCTTCCACAATTAGATTTGCGATTACGAACCTTTATGATAAAATACTGTATATAGCTGTGAAATGCTGTAAATATTACGGCTGCATAATATTAAATTTTGCTTTACATTTTCTGATAATTTGTTTCTTTTTAGTTAAATTTAATATTGAATATTTTAAAAAAGTCAAATTTTATCATTAAATTTTTGAAAAAGAATCGAAATGTTGTTTTTTAATGAGAATATTAAGATGTTAAATTTTTAAACATAACAGTTTGTACGATAATTTATGTATATTTGATATTATTTTTTGAATTTTTATATTTTTATATTTTTTAATTTTAGTTTTTTAATTTTTATAACTTTTAAATTATTTGTTGAATATATGATATATAAGACAAATAATGTTATGTTAATATGATATACATGTGAATTGTTATACGAGTTATCAATAATGATAACAGTTAGGATTTAGCTTAAAACATAAACCTAAATATATGATTATGGGTATTAAGAGAGGAGTTAACTTACAATCTTCAAGTCCTTCAAATTCTTTGCAATCGGAATCTTATTGCTACCCAGGACACAAAATCACTTCTTCTCTTGCCTTATCTTGCCATTCTGGATTCAAACCCAAAAGCAGAAGCGCCCACGATAATGCATTTGACGCTGTTTCTTTTCCTGCAAAGTAAAATGTCTTGAATTCCCCTATTATTTCCTCCTCTCCCAACCTCTCTTCTTCATCCGAACCCATCAACAGACTAAGGAAACTTGAAGATTCTTCTCTTGTTTCATTGTTTGTTCGGATCAGTGCCCGAATTTATTCATTAGTTTCCTTATCTACTCTCCACATCTCTCTATTATTTTTAGCAGGCAAAAACCTGGTAGGGATGATGTGCTAGATAGGGGTATATTTTAAAGGAAAAATGAAGAGGGTTATCATCACTACCTCAAGCCTGGGATATTTAGGCTTTCGATGGCGAGAGAGAAAAACTGCATTTGTTGTTCTTGTAACAAAAAGATCCGTTTTCCTTGCTCAAAAAAGGTTCTGAATGCTGTTCTTGATATAATATCAACTGAGAGGTCATGAAGTTGTTTAAACACTTCCATTTAGAATTCATCCCTCCCTGCTCTTCTTTCTTTCCATTACTCTAGCATTTTACATGTCTCCGCCACTATATCAGGTAACCAACACGCCTGTCCAAAACAGTTTCATTTTTACTACTACCACCGTACATCATGTCATCTACAAATAACTTAAAAAGAGGGTAATTTTTTTTAATATCTCACATGCGACTGAATTACCAAAAAAATGCCCATTTCTTTTTAAAATAACGGAAATAGGCCACTTTTGTTAAATTTTCGGAAATGGACCGATTTTACTAAAATGCTCTCAACTGGTGCCGTTTTCAGGAAAAATCCAAAAAAACCCGTCCAGCTGGAAGTGGTTTTCCCCTCTAACCAACGTTTTTACCACATCAGCGCTAAAAATAGCAACACCACTTTTTATTTTTTGGTGCCACCTATTAATGTAGAAATAAAACTTACAAAACATGTCTCTATATAGACCCAAAGTCTCATTTCCCTTATTTTATTAAGCAATGTGGGATATGAGATATGTGTATATATAGACTCATGAATAGGTTTGCAGCTTGTTCCTAGACAATGTGAGATTACTTCCTTAAATTGTGATATATAGACAATGTGTATATATACACTCATGAATAGGGGTCTTCCACCACTATGCCTAAATAATTATTTTATTTAGATAAAAACCCAAATTATTTCATTTAAATCTTTTTTTAACCAATTTTTTAGTATCACAGGTCCAAATCCTAAAGAATTTGGAAGAGTATGGACCCCCTACTATCTTTGTGCAGAGACAAATCTTGATTGTTGTTTTCATCCATACATATTATTATTTTTTGTTAAAATAGATTGAAGTCCCTATATTCTTGATAAGTTTAGAATTTAGGCATTTTATTTTTATTTCAAATAATTTAATTTCTCTATTTTTTGAATTTAAAAACACAAGTATAATTGTTAACATTGTTAAAATCATTTTGTTAAATTTATTGGTGTGACTAAATAAAAAAAATTCACAAATATTGTAACATCTAGATTGATGATTAAACTGACCAACCCATCAATTTTCGATTTAATCGTTCAACAACATTTAAATAAAAAACTCAAATCAGCTTTAGATTTTGTGACAAGTGTTGAACTCTGATTTCCAACACGTAGCTCTAAATCATATCAGATAAAAGACAAAATTGAAAGTTGTGAAAGAAAAAAGAAAGAACATTATGCTTAAATCATAACTCTTTTTAAAGTAAATTATAAACCTTCAAATTAAAGTGCAGCCAACTATTTTAATTATAATTTAGAAAAAATTTAAAATTATTTTTTGAGTATGTCAAATATAGATTTTAACTAGTATGCAACATGGAAATTAATAATTTTAAATACTCATTTTAAAAATAAAATATAAATCTTTTAACTTTGTTTCTTTATTATATTAGGTATAGACTTTATATTCGCGCTTTTCATATAAATCAATCACTTTAAATACAATAGTTAAACATTAAAAAAAAGACATACGAGTTTATTGTTAATCATATAAATACAATCACTTTATGATTTTTAAGGAATATATTTTAAGAAAAAATCAATTCACATATTGACAGCTTAAATTTCATAATCTATATGTCTTCAAGAAAAAAATCACAATTTATATTGAACAATTATCTTAAATTTAATTTTTATAATCAAACATATTCATGAGTCTGTATATCACAATTTAAGGAAACAATCCCATATTTTCTAGGAATAAGCTACAAATCTATTTATGAGTCTATATATAGACATATCTCATATCTCACATTACTTAAGAAAACAAGGTAAATGAGACTTTGGGTATAAATACATGTTTTGTAAGTTTTATTTCCACATTAATAGGTGACAAAAAAAATTAGTGCTGCCAATTTTAGTGTTGACGTGGCAAGCTGGAAGGGTTTTACTGGTAAGAAGGGAAAAACATTTCCAGTTGGACACGCTTTTCTGAGTTTTCCCTGAAAACGACACCAATAGGGCGTGTTTTAGTAAAATCGGCCCATTTTCGTCAATTTAAAAAAAAGTAACCTATTTCCGTTATTTTGAAAAAAATGGATTTTCTAGTAATTCAGGTCTCATATGCGTTACTCGATGAGTTATAAATTTTAAAAATGGTTTCTTTTAAATGTTTTTTTATTTATTTTAGAGTTAAGACTAAATTGACAACATTTGTAAATGTTGAGGGTCAAATTTATTGGCTTTTTAAGAATTAGAACTAAAATGACATTTTGTAAATATTGAGGGCTAAATTTGTTGTTTTTTTTTTATGTTTAGGATCAAATTGATAGAATATGTAAATATTAGAGGCCTAATTTTATTACTAGACCAATAAAAAAAACTCACATCAGCTCAGAGTGATTAAAATATTTAATTTTGAAAAGTTCAGTAATCAAATTGAAAAAAAAGTAATAGTTAGGTGACCAAAATAGAAAAAAAGACATAGTTGGATGACAACTTTTATAATTTACCCATAAAAATAATTTTCAACATGAATTTAATGTTTCACGTCATTATTTATCAGATAAACTTAACGGATGGACTAATTTACACGTCTTGAAATGTATAAGGACTATTTTACTTATTTTTTTCCCGATAAAGAGACCGAAATGTAATTTAGTCTTAAGAACTAGGGCTTCTTTAATACATTTACCTTTAATTCTCAAATAAAGAATTTGGAAATAATTACTTTATAATCATAAATTTCAAAATTAAAAATTTGAAATCCACTACTAAAATTATATTTTTATAAATATTTTATGGAAAATATTTGGTATAGTATATGAGTAGAATTAAGGTGTTGAGAAGTGATTTATAAATATAAAATAATATATTAAAAATATATTTTTAAATTACTTATAATATAAACAAAATACACCGAGTATTACCCATAATATTTTATATATAAAGCAAGTGGATTACCATATATCATTGTTCAGGTTGAATTCTGTTTGATTTTACCTGGACTCTTTCCATGCGAAAGGGATAGTTTAAAATCCTCCTGTGAAGTGCCCATTGTTGACCAAACAAAGCAATAAGTCCCTGTCCGAAGAGAATCTTGCCCGGTTTTATCAAATTAGCCGCCACCTGTGTTCATGGTGACCTCCTTGATCAGATTCGGGTCAGATATTGCTAGCCTGGGTTGTGAACCAGACCAATACAAAAATGGTTTCCCATACATGTTGGACCACTTATGGTAGAACGGAGCCACCCGCGGGAGGACATCGTGGTCGCCGTCGTGAAGTGGGGATGGCTTCGATATTGCTTCTTCGAACAGACGGCGGATCTCAGGCATGTTTCCGAAGATGGGACGGTAGCCGGGACCGGTTACTCCTTGCTTCTTGAAATGGTTTTGGATTCTGAAAGGGATCCATATGGTGTTGTATGCAAATTTAAAAAGACGGATGCAAAAAACTGCCACCAAAACAAGAATGAGATGGGTCATTAGTAAAATCACAGTAAGAGAGAACTGATGCTTGGGAAGGGTGGTGGATAGAAAGAGGTGATCACCATATGTATTTGCGGTGGAATGATATTACAAAACATTCAATAAAGTACCAATCATTGTGCCTTATGATTTCACGAGAATTGTCCAAACATTTCACGTGTTTAAAAAATCGCCTCTGTTCGAATTTTTTTTGCGTAAACTAGATCAATTTCCCTTAATTTTATTTAAAATTACATTTTAGTCACTCAACTTTCAAAAGTTACATAATAGTCACTAACGTTATCAAATTGTTATATTTTTTGTCACTCGACAGTTAACTTCTGTTTAAAGAGTAACGTTACACCTTAATTCAAAGGTTAATAGCTAATTTGGTCCCTGAGCTATAGTTAAAAAAATCATTTTGATATTTTTAAATTTTTTTAACAATAATTGTAAATTTTTTAAAAAAATCTTAAAAATAAATAAATAATTCATATAAGAAATCAATTGCAGCAAGGAATAATTGAGAATTTTGAACCTAATTTTTCCAAATCCAATCTCAACAAAAATCAAAGTTTTTGAACTGTCACACACACACACACAAAAAAAAAAAAAAAAACATTAAATACCTATTTATTTTGATCCTACTAATTTTTCATTTGCTTTGTTGTTTTACACTCTCTTTATTTTCATCTTTCTTTGCTTTTTTTCTTCTCTTTTTCCATGCACATTGGACTCGGCTCCACTCTTCCCACATCATTAAAAATACATATATATGTTTTATTTATAACTAAAAGTAAAATCTTGACTTGAAATTTGAGAGAAGACATGGTGAGTTTGAAGAAAAAGAATAAGAAGAACACTTTGTATTATAAATTTTAAAAATTCAAAAATTCAAAACTAAAAGTTACTCAAATACTCAATCAATTTAGTAAATGGAGATTCAAAAAGAGATGATGAGTTTAGAAAAGAAGTAGGATACTTTGTATTATAAATTAAAAGAAAAAAAAATCTCAAACTTCAAAAAATCAAAACTTACCAAAGAACTCATACAAAACATTTTGCTCTCTCTCTTGCCCTTTTCTCTCTTAATTTTTTAATCCTTTTTTTTTTCATAATTATCAGAAGAATCCTACAACTTATATTTTGTTTATTGAAAACTTGAGTAGAAACAACCTGTGTAATAGTGGTATTTGAATCTTGCATGGAGATGTATTTTTCTAGGGCTTTTAGGACTTTGAGAAAAAAATAAAAAATAAAAAATTCAAAACAATATTAGGGTAAAACATCATGAAGTTGATGTGATTGAAAGTGTTCATCAACGGTGGAAAACAATTGGAATTTAGTTTGAAAATTTTAAGTTTTTTTTATATAATAAAAATTTGCAAGAAATGTTAGTTTAAAAATTTTTTAGGTTTAATTTTAAGAATTTTTTAGATTTATATATATTTAAATATTTTTCTATATTTTTCAAAGAATTATGCTTTTTTAATTATTTTTTAGATTTTCTAATAATTTTTAGTATAATATTTTTAAATTTTTTGTTGTTAAGAGAAAATTTTAAAAATATCAAAATAATTTTTCAACTACAACTCGGTGAACAAATTGGTTATTAACCTTTTGAATTAAGGTGCAACGTTGGAAGTTATCAGCTGAGTGAAAAAAAAATATAACAATTTGACCACATTAGTGACTATTATATATCTTTTGAAAGTTTGGTAACAGAAATATAATTTTAAACAAAGTTTAGGGACAATTGGTGCAATTTACCCAAAAAAATTACACTAAAATTTTTTTAAATACGCTAGTGTATGTGTTTCATAAAGTCATTCCACTAAAGTATAATAACTGAGCTCTTCTTTATTATATAACATTACGAAAGATACTTATCAAGTCCAATGAATTTGTCATAAGTGTGTTACCCTTATAGAATATCCTTAATCTCTTTGGGATAAATCTTTTTCCCAATATGATCTATTATATTTCATAGTAACCATTACAATTTTCTTCATGACAAGACAATTACTAACAAATAGTAATTAAATCATTTATCACTAAGATAAATGACCCATGGCCATGTTACTTTTCATCTATCATGGAATGTCGATAAGAGGACATCATTTACTCTTTAATTGGGTTATGAATTCCACTGTTGTGGAATGATGTTACTGTTGGATCTAGTGCCCTAAATGTAGTATTTTCGTCTATGTATACTTGCATTTTTCGAACAAATTGGTTTATTGATTACATTAATATTCTTCGTATATTGTCCTTAACGATTTTTGCATGCAAAGCAAAATGGAAGTGATAAGTGCTAAAAGTAACATGTTTTAACCTCATTCTTAATGCGTTTTTGGATGATTATCCGATGTTACTTTTGAATTTTATACTTCTAATTCTTTAAATTCATGTTTTAATGCTTAATAGAGCACTGGGGAGCAAAAGGAGCATAAAACGAGCAAAAAATCGAATCATTGAATTAAGCTAGAGGAGCCACACAAGCTGAACCATTCCACACGGGCAGACCACACGGCCGTGTGACCCACATGAGCGTGTGGTAGGCCATGTCAATTTCATGGAATTGTGCACCGAATTGCAGAAAATCACGATTTTTAGGTTTTTCGAGCATTTTAAGACATATATATGACAAAAATAAGAAGATAGGAGTAAGTTGTCCGAGAATATTTAAGAAAATAACTCGAACAACACCATTGAAGTCAACTTTGAAGCAGATTTTCGTTAAGATTGAAGATTTCCAGTTGATTTCTTAGGAATTTATCATGATTTTCTTTATTTCTTTCGGTTATATTGTCTCTTAGATGTTTTTATTTTCAAGTATGAACTAATTTTCTAAATACCTAGGGGAGATGGAGCCTATGATAGATTCTGTCGTTTGATTTTTATTTTACGCAATAAATACTTAGTTTCTTATTTTCAATTATGTATGCTTAATTCTTGGTTTGATATTTCTAAATTATTAATCCTTTTAAATCGGTGGTTGATTAGACTATGTTTAAGATTAGATCTTGCTTAATTGAGTGGAGTTGCATGCAATCCTAGAAATAGAACGTCATAAATCTATCAGATTAGAGTCAAATCTAATAGGAGAATCCATAGCACGAGTTAATGCGATAATAGGGGTTTTAAATAGAAAGAAATTTCAATTAATCAACCTAGAGTCAGTTGCTCTTATGCTCGAAAGAGATATTAGCAAAATTTAGGAATTTTTACAGATCAAGGTGCTGAGTAAATAATTTGCGTAATTTATATTGGTAGTGACAAATAAAATCTAGGCAAATTCTTTCTTAGGTATTATTTCGCTTCTTGATTATTAATCGATTATTTTCCTAATTTATTATTTGACGTGTTCATTAGTTAATTAAATTAGTTATTTTTTGTTTTTAAATAATAAAAAGACAATAAATACTAGTACTTATAGTCTTCGTGGGAACGATATCTTTGCTCACCGTAGCTATACTATTAATTGATAGGTGCACTTGCCTTAGTCAAATTTTTTAGTCAGTCTTGTGACGCATTAGGAAGCAAAATTTGGCTTATTAATTATCTAACGTTTAACTAATACTAAGCAGTATTACACAGTCGTATAGTAATGCAGAAAGAGGGCTTGTATTAATAGATAACCTAAACATGTCCTTTGTCTAATTAGAAATGATCAAACTGATTGAAAGACTAATATGTTGTCTATCAAGTCCAATTAGGTAGATGCTTTGATTTGAGTATCATAGCGGATGACTCCTAAAAGATAGAGACATAGATGTGATTGACTGGACTGACAGTACATTAGACAGGACCTAAGTAGAATAGATCCTAGATCCATTTACGGACTTATTCACTAGTGACATTTATAGTGTGTCATACCTTAATCCCGAGTGGATGGTGGACTATGTATGCGGGGCCAATATACTTTGATGTAAGTAAAAGTCTGAGTTCAAATAGATAAAGAACAGAAAGCTGGTGCGTTGGGTATATGACTTCTACAATATATAGCATTATTCCACAATACTGGAATTCATAGCCTAAACAAAGGGTAAATGATATCCTCTCATCGACATTACATTATAGATGAAAAGTAAGCGTGACTGTGAGTCATTTGTCTTTGTTATAAATGACTTGATTACAATTTGATTGTAATTTACTTTTATAAAGTAAGATGTAATGATTACTATGATATAAAATAGAATCATATTGGGAGAACGTATTTATCTCAAAGAGACTAAGGATATCCTATGAGTGTAATACACTTATGACAAGGTCATTGGACGAACACATATTAAATAGCTTTTGTAATGGTATATAATAAGGAAGAGCTCAATCATGATACTTTAGTGGAATGACTTCGTGACTAAATAATAATTAATAGGTAAAAAATAGAACTTAATTATAAATTATTTGAGCCCTAATTATATATGTCCAATCAGTTCATTCGCTAGCTTGTTGAAACCGGAAATGAATTGCATGTAAAACCAAATAAACATAAATGATGAAGTAAAAAAAAAATAGGTCATATTCACCAGGAAAGAATTACTAGACTTGTGAAAAATGACACCTTAAGTTCTCTTAAGGAAGTTGATCTTCTATAATGTGAATCTTACTTGAAAGGTAAGATGATTAAGTGATCTTTTAATGAAAAATGAACGAGCGTCGTAAAACCCTTAGAACTTCTGCACATTGATGTATGTGGCCATATGATTGTTAGTGCATGGAACAACGAAAATGTGCAATTGTACACAATTGCAACAAGTAATAAAGTGAAAAATATATGTCGAGTTATCGTACTCATAAAGACTATGAAAAGAATTGTTTATGAAATTAATTTAAAACACTTTGGTGAAGGAAAATATTTTGATTTGAGAAGGTAATTAAAAACTAAGATTTTAGCTAAGTAAAATAAATAAAAATAAAATAAAAGTTCCAATGCACGATTTCAAAAGATGATTTTAATCAAAATGGCATAATTGTGCTAGATTAGTTGCATTTCTTAACTTAGAATTGTTAAACTCATGTTCATGTTGTTACGAATAAATTCACGACAACTCGATAATTTCCTAACTTATGAACATACTTACCTACCAAAATCCATTTATCTCTTGACTATATCTCTATGTCAATTCAACTGATTAAACAAATTCTGATACACAAATGTGTTAATGCACATACATACTTATGAAATTAAAATAATCTCTTGTATATATCTCTATGACAATTCAAACAATTAATTCAATCTCATAAGCACATAAAATATTACGTGAGGTAACAATGTATTTCTACCTTGAAACAATTTAATTACAATAATCTTGCAAGTTATGCAAGGCTAATGTATCGCTAGATACCTTTGCTAATTTAACCCTCAGCTACCTTAGATGATTAAACATGCACTGGTTAAGTATCCTGACAATTAATTACAATTTCACTCTGTTTAAATAATTAATTCATTAGTTAAATTACAAATGTAATGCAAGAATGTAACACCCCTTACCCGTATTCAACGTCGGAACAGGGTACGAGGTATTACCGAACATTAACACAAGCAAACATACATTTTTGAGTCATAAATTTCCATTCAAATTAAAACTTTTCATACACATTCATATCGTCCCTAAAACGATCTTACGAAGTTAAATACATGCTTTGGAAGTGGTTCGGGACTAAACCAAGAACTTTAGAAAATTTTAGAAAACTTAGAAAAAATTTCATATTACAGGGCTCACACGCCCGTGTGGTCCAAACGACATGCCCGTGTTCAAAATAGGATGCTCTCTGACTTGTGCCACACACCCACGTGGTTGATTTAATTTTCATAATTTTTCATAAAATATGTGCAGACTTCACACAACCGAAGCACATGCCCGTGTTCAAGGCCGTGTAGCACACATGGCTGAGACACACGCCCATGTCTCTGCTCGTGTGCTCAATTCTGGACATTCTGTTTTGCGACAATTAAGGTGTAGGGGACACACAGCTGAAACACATGCCCGTAAGGCAGGCCGTGTGGACAAAAATAAGGCTATTTACCAAGCCTTTTTGCCACTCTTTAATGTACACACCTACACAACATAACATAGCACCAAACCAAGCATATACATACAACAAAATCAGCCACAACCAAGACAACAACACATCATTTACATGCTACCATCTATCATACACAAACATCACTTACTTATCAACTCAAATCAAGTAGATTCCCACATCCATGAAAGACATTATGATATAAATATACTTAACCAATAATAGCCTGTAACACCCCTAACCCGCATCCATCGCCGGATTAGGGTTAAAGGCGTTACCGGATAGATCTGAAACTTTTACAGACATTACACACAATTATATATCAATCGTAGTCAAAGTGTCCATTAAATAGGTCAACAAGACCTTAATCATGCTTCAGATCTCGTAACAGTATCTCTCGTAGTTCTCTGACTACCACTGACATTTCTTGCATTTTGGATAAATCTACCTCTCACTGGAGCGTTATCGGATCTCAGATTCTGAGTAGTCTCTTGCTCAACAGACTCTGGGCAATCACAGATGAAATGATCTAATGACCCGCATCTCAAACAAGCTTTGTCATTCAATTTAAAACTACCTGGATGTCTTTTACCACAATGTTTACACTCGGGTCGTTCAGATCTAACATTTCCAACACTTGCTATTGAAGTTGCCGGAGCCTTAGAACTCAATTGTGATCTAGCTTGATCTCTACTCGAATGTCCCACATTAAAGTTTGAACGGCTATGCTTATCTCGGAATTTCTTCGAAGCAGACTGAAATGATCTATTCTGAAACCTCTTTCTCAGATCTCTAGCATCAGACTCAGCTTTTCTTTTATCTTTTCCCAGTGCCTCAGCTTTGCACGCTCGATCAACAAGTACAACGAACTCTTTTATTTCCAAAATTCCAACTAGCAAACGGATATCTTCATTAAGGCCATCTTCGAATCTTTTACACATTATTGCTTCGGATGATACACATTCACGAGCATATTGACTCAGTCTCACGAACTCTCGTTCATATTCCGTAACAGACATATGGCCCTGTTTTAATTCTAGAAATTCTTTCTGTTTCTAATCGATGAATCTTTCACTAATATATTTCTTCCAGAACTCAATCTGAAAGAATTCCCACGTGACTCGTTCTTTCGAACAACAGAAATCAGAGTTTTCCACCATTGATAGGCCACATCTCGTAGTAGTGATACAACACATTTAATACTTTCTTCCAGAGTCAAAGACATTTCATCGAATACCCGGATTGTGTTTTCTAACCAGAACTCGACCTTTTTGGTATCATCATCACTAGTGCCCCTGAACTCTTCAGCCCCATACTTACGGATTTTTTCAACTGGAGGCTTATTCAACAAATTCAAATTCACAGTCGAAGGCATAGCAAATGTCTGAGGGGGATTAACCGGGGGCGGAGGTTATGAAATAGCCAGATTATCTCTAACAAATTGAGTGAACCATTCACTCATCATCTGGAAGAAAGCTTGTTTAGCTTCTCCCTCTTGACCGCTCGTAGCCGATCTCGAATCAGAAGGTGCTGTCCCTTGCGCGGGAGCAGGCGCATTACTTTCTACATCGTCAGCTAGGCTCTATCGGAATCCATTACTATACGGAAATCGCATTTTTCACGTCAGGATTCATCACACTATCACAGTTCAGATATATGGCATGTATAGCTAGACTCTGACACGCTACGTTAGTCCGAGAATCGACTAAACTGTAGCTCTGATACCAATCAAATGTAACACTCCTAACCCGCAACCATTGCCAAATTAGGGTTAAAAGCATTACCGGATAGATCGGAAACTTTTACAAACATTACACACAATCATATATCAATCGTAGTTAAAGTGTCCCTTAAATAAGTCAACGAGACCTTAATCATGCTTTAGATTAGGGCCGGGACTAGGCCGAACACTTACGAAAATTCTCGAAAATTTAAAACTTTTCTAAGTTATGCAAGACACACGCCCGTATGGACAGGCCGTGTGTCTTCCACGGGCACCAGACACACCTGTGTCTTAGCCGTGTCAAAACATAGCATGCATACTGACTTTTCGACACGGTCACTAGGCAAGCCCGTGTACCATGGCCGTGTGCTCTTAGGCCATATACTAACTTATTAACACGGCTACTAGGCACGCCTGTGTACCTTGACTGTGCACACTTAGCTCAATACTGACTTAATTCCACGGTCACTAGGCACGCCTATGTGCCACGACCGTGTAGGCAAAAACAGGCTACTTGTAAAGCCAAATTGCCACCCACAATAGGGTCATACCTACAATCACGAGCAAACCTATTTCCACAATCAAATGGCAACCAAAAACATACCAAATGGTCTTCATATCATCCATTCAACCTCATTTCTAACTATGCTAATTTGTTCAATCAATTTCCATGTAAATCCAAGTATAATTCAACCATAACCTCATTAAAATACTAAGGCATCAATTCATCCATAAGCTTACCATTCATAAAGCTATCTCATTGCCATCAAGACATACCAAATCATGCATCATATATCATATTCACAAATGCATATTACCAACACTTAACAAGCCACATCTCATGGCTACTTTATACACATTTCAAGGATATCCAAGGTGACTAGCCTATACATGCCATATCTAACTATATACATTTCCAAAAGATACCAAAATGAGCTTAGGTAGTGTGATGACGATCCTCGACGGTCCCGAGCCTTCAGAAGCTTTGACGATCTATAAAACAGAAAGAACACACATAGAATAAGCTTTCAAAAGCTTAGTAAGCCATATACAAATAAACTTAACATAAAATGCACATAGCCATATTGATATAATGACCGTAATGGTTCTCATAACAATTCATCTTATTCTTTCTTTGGCTCATTTGCTTAGCCAAACTTACCACATTCTCAACTCAAATACTTTATATGCACATAGCTCATTTAAGCATAATTTCACATAATGTCTCATCATTTCATTGCACGTATTCATTTTAGTAAGTTCATATAGATACTTACTTTTCATACACACCTTGTGTACTTATCAAGCATACCTGAAACGGATAAACATTCACGTAATCATTCATATCTCGGAATTATCGGTTGAATCATTCGGAATCTAATAGGATATACAGAATACTAAGAACAGTCGTACAATGCCAATGTCCCAGACGTGGTCTTACATGTAATCAGATATCGATGCCATTGTCCCAGACAGGGTCTTACACGAAATCAGATGTCGATGCCACTGTCTTAGACAGGGTCTTACACAAATTAATACGATGCCAATGTCCGAGACATGGTCTTATACATAAGTCTCATATCGACGCCAACATCCCAGATGTGGTCTTACACAAAATCTCGAATCAATGCCAACGTCCCAGACGTGGTCTTACATGATAAACAGAACAGACACCTATGTCATGACATAACCAATCCTATCTATTTCTAGGTTCATACGGGACTTCTCGGACATTATCACTAAGTTGATCTTATCTCGGAATTCATGTACACAACATCTCATAACATTCATCGTTATCAATATTCATATGAACATACATGATTCAATACAAATACGTTTATTTGTATAGTGACTTACCTCGGATTCATATATTCGTTCGGATTCATTTATTCGACTATCTTCGCTTTCCCGCGATCTAAGTCCGTTTTCTTCGGTTCTTGATCTATACATATTCAAATTTAAACCCTTTTATTTAACAACATATTCAATTCAATCCAAATACACATATTTAGGGCAATTTGCAAATTAGCCATCATTTTTTACATTTGGACAATATAGTCCTTAATATACAAAATCATCAAATACACAAAATCACCATATACCCATGCTTAGCCGAATATTCATGTATCTCATAAAAGTTCACACATTTTTTCAAATTCACAATTTAGTCCCTCAAATTGCTATTTTCATAATTTAGCTTTAATTAGCTAAATTCATCAAACTTTCAAGAACAAAACATGTTCATCAAATACATATCTTTCATATTTCACTATTAAACATCATAAATCACATGAGTTCATCAAAATCTCATTTCACAAATATCATCAATTCTCAAAATTGAAGTATGGGTTTTGTAGTAGACAAAGCAACGATTGCAAAAACGTAGAAATTATCAAAAACTGATTAAAAACATACCTTGAATCAAAGATTGTAATGACCGAATATAACAAAGCTAAACCCTTTTCTTTTCTTACAAAATTTTGGTGGATGAACACTCATCTCATGGCCAATTTCAAGCTTTGTTTTTATTATAATTAACATAATTATTAATGTACAATAATAACCTTTCATAATAATAAGAAACACATATATATATCAAGGGCATATTTGACCTTTGTCCATCCACTATCTACCTATTGGCATATTTGCCTCATAAGGCCACAAACATTCAAAAGCCACAACACTTAGGTACTTTAATAAATAGCATGCTAGTTTGCATTTAATGCAATTCAATCCTTTTGTCACATTAAGCACGCAGACGGACAAATTAACTTACGATACTTTAGCACATGCTTAATCATATGTCATAGACACAAAAAATAATATTAAAATATTATACAAACTTGGATTTGTGGTCCCGAAACCACTGTTCCAACTAGGGTACAAACTAGACTGTTACATAACCAATTTCCAATGGCCTTATACAAAATGAGCTTTCAACCAATATAAGCCAACACATTTGGCCAAATCAATTATGACACATAAAAAAATGACCAAGTCCCCTATACATGCCATAACTAAAAATGTTGAATTCATTGGTACCAAAATAAAAGTTGATAGTGTGAACGGATCTCCAACAATCTCCAATCCCGAGCTAAGAAAAGGGAAAGAAAAGGGAGTAAGCTATATAGCTTAGTAAGTTCATATGCAAATAGGGGTGTTCAATCAATTAACCGACTGGTTAACCGACCCGAACTACCATTAACTGAATTAACTGACCCTTTTAAACCCTTAACCATTAATCGAACCAAATTTTTTTTAAAAAAATTAATCGAACCAAATTTTTTCGATTAATTCGATCGGTTAACCGGATTAACCGAAATTTATATATATTTTATTTTTGGTTAAAACAAGTATAAAACATATAAAAAATTACCCGACTTAATCGACCGATTAATTTATATTTCCAAAAAATTAACCAAACCGAACCGACCGAATACTTATATATTATAATATTATTTATTAAATTCGATTAATTCAGTTAATCGACTGATTTCGAACCGAATTAACTGTTAACCGAACTTCCAAAAAATTATTAACCGACTCCGACCGAATTAATTCGGTTTTACCCAAAATTTGCACACACCTATATGCAAATAATGAACAATATTAACCATACAATTTCCATATAAGTAACATACGTATATCAACCTACATGTCATTAAAACCTCATAAACATAACATACTCAATCACATTCTTACCAATAGTTCATCATATACCAAATTCATTTCCTTTGAGTTTTTCGTACATACCTGCACCAACTCGTAACATAATCACATACTTTCTTGTCTTTCAAATACCCGTTGAACCACTTGGAATACTATCAGATACACAGAAATCTTTGCACATAAGTGCCACATATGTAGCCAATGCTACCACATATAAGCTCGCTCTTGAGCTATCTTCAGGCCTGCTCACACAAGTTGTCAGTCGAGACGTAGCTACGCGGTGCTACTCACACAAGCTGTCAGGTATCCGCAACATATGCAGGTATACCCAACACCGGTAGGACGTACAGGACCAACACCAGGGACACATAAATCACATAATCACATGGGTTCCTAGTGACATGCCACTTGTATCCTAATCTATTACTAAGGTACAACTGGGATTTACTTGATCGTCGAAACTTCGTCAATTTCATCCATAGAGTCAATCATACAATTCATGCAATAACAAAACATTATAAATACAATTATAACTTTGTATTATTTACATACAAACTTACCTCGGTACAAAAATAGTAGAATTTGACCTAATCGTCAATTACTTTATTTTTCCCCCGATCTAGGTTCGTACCTCGTTTTTCTTAATCTATAATAAAAAATTTATCTCATTCAATCATCACATTATTCAATTCAGCCCGAACATCATATTATGGAAAAACTATATTTTTGCCCCTAAACTTTTAACATTTTACATTTTAGTCCCTAGGCTCGTAAAATGAAATATGTTCAATTTCTTTAATACACAAGCCTAGTCGAACTATTTTTATGCTCATACAAGACCACATTTTTCATTACATCACACTTTTACTACATATTTTATAACTTTTACAAATACGTCCTCTTTGTCATTTTTACCGAAAATCACTTAACAAAAGTTGTTTATCCAACTTCAAATTTGTATAATCTACCATTAAACATCAAAATACACAAATGCCTGACATGGGTCAAACCCTAGACCTTAATCATACTTTAAATTAGTACTAGAAATAGGTAGATTGAGTTACAAGGATCTCAAAAACATAAAAATCATTAAAAACGGGGCTAGAATGGACTTACAATCGAGCTTGAAAGCTTGGCAAACCCTAGCTATGTCTTCCTCTTGTAAATTTCGGCCAAGGGGTAAAAGATGAGCAGAAATTGGCTTTTAATTTGATTATTAATTCATTTATTTAGCCAAATGACCAAAATGTCTGTAACTTAAAACATAAAAATTCTCTTACTTCATGTCCATTTTTGTCCACTAACTTAACCAATGGTCTAACTACCATCTAAGGACCTTCAATTTAAAGTTTCATAGCAATTAGACACCTCTAGCTTCTAGAACACACATTTTACACTTTTTGTAATTTAGTCCTTTTAACTAAATTAAGTGCTCAAATGTCAAAATTTTCGAACAAAATTTTCACGAAATCATTCCATAAAATTGTAAACCATAAAAATATAATAAAAATAAATTTTACTGGGTCAGATTTGTGGTCCCGAAACCACTGTTCCGACTAGACCCAAAACCAGGATGTTACAAAGAATAACTTAGTCATGGTTTTACTTAATCAAACATTTTACCGAGGCCTATAACAACACAAATACAATTTTAATAAATTAAGTAGATGAAATGCAATCAACCTAACACAAATTGAATTTAAGTCATATTAATTAAATTAAACATATCAACATCAAAAATATTCATAGACATGTTCATCATAGCAACAAAATTAAAAGGATAGTGAACAAGTGTAACACCCCTAACCCGAATCTGTCGCCGAAACAGTGTTACGGAGCATTATCAGAATTTACAAATCAAATAACAAATATTCCATATCATACAGTATTCATATAAAAAATCAATCATAAAGTCCCTTATGTGAACCCTCGAGGTCCAAAATATGCATTTGAAACGAGTTGGGACTTAGCCTGTGTGCAAAAACCTTGGCATTCTGTTTTTGACGTCATCACCCCATAAATGTCATACGGCCAAGCCACACGCCTGTGTCCTTCGGCCGTGTGGAGAATTAAATTCCTAATTTCAGGTGCAGACTTCACACAACCTGGGCACACGCCCATGTCCATTGCCATGTCCTCCACACGGTTGAGACACATGGTCGGGTCTCTACCCGTGTGGTTACTACTGAGCATACTGACTTGCGAACCTAGCATGCAAGGAGACACACGGCCTAACCACACGCTCATGAGGCTGACCGTGTGTCTACCCGTGTGGACAAGAACAAGGCTATTTGCCAAGCTCTTTCTATCACCCCAACTCATACAAAAATAAATCATATCAAACCTTCAACCCATTCATACATAAATAAACTAAGTAAACCAGTCATGCAACTTGCACATTCATGAATAACCTCATCTTCTCATAGATTCATAAGAAAGAGCCATCAACTATAGCCTTATACAAAAGAGTTCATCTTTGAATGAGCCAACACATTTGGCCAAAACAATATGACATTCAACTAAGTCTAGTCCCTATACATGCCATACTCAAAATGCTAAGTCTAACTATACCAAGATGTACTGATAGTGTGGGTGATCCTTTGCTTATCTTCGTATACTGAGCTGACTCTTTGACACTATAAAATAAGGGAAAAGAGAAAGGAGTAAGCTTTAAGCTTAGTAAGTCTATACGTAAACAATAAACATCATACCACATAGTCATCAGTCAAACATTACATGCTTTGTAAAAAAACAAAAAAACCATATCCTCATAATCATGCTTACTCATTTCAGCCTTTACCACATCCCAACCACATACCATAAACATTACTCACATTTACTTGTACATATACTCTGCACTTATCACCACAAACTCATATGAAATATTTACTTAAACAAGTTTCTCGATGAACACTTTAGAATGGTACAAGATACCCGGTGGTATTGCACACAGCCCACCATTAATCAATAATAGGGTGGTATCACACACAGCCCACCAACAATGATAATTACGGTGGTATCGCACGTAGCCTACCAAAATGATAATTATGGGGCCCACCAAAATGATAATAAATACGATGGTATCGCACATAGCCCATCGTTAATAAATAATAAGATGGTATCGCACACAGCCCACCAACATTTACATATTTATAGATATTTATCCGTACCCACATTTCTATTCCGAAGGTTCATTCGAGAATTACCCATTTTCTACTATTTTTAATAAATCTCACCAATAAGCATTTACATTCATACCATGCATTAATAGGTAAAGCATATGTAATAAGGGTGTATTGTTAACACATAAACTTACCTCAATGTAAAATATGTTAATTTGCGGTTAAGTCCGAAACCTTGCCTTTTCCCCAGTCAAGGCTATTTCTGCGTTCTTCTTGATCTATAATAATAAAATTTACTTATTTAATCACTATATAAATCAAGACACTTCAAAATTTCTACTTTGGCAAAATGACTATTTTGCCCTTATACTTTGGCAAAATTACGATTTTGCTCTTAGGCTCGTAAATCGTTTTTCATCAAATTTCCTCATTAAACAAGCCTAGCTGAACATTTATTACTCTTATAACAATTCACAATACCAATCATTTCATGCATTTACTACTCAATTTACAACATTTACAAAAAGGTCTTTTTAGGTGTTTTCATGGAAACACCTTTCACAAAAGTTGTTTATTTAACAACCATAATTCATTTTCTTCCCTAAAAACTCAGTAAATAACACAAGCAATCACATGGAAAATCCCTAAACTTTCAACCATTTTGCAAAATAGTCCCCTTATTAGCTAGCTTAAACTTTAGTGGTTCCAAAAGTACAAAAATTATCAAGAAATATCTCTAAAATCAATTACTTGCAAGAGGATAGCTTGGCTGAAAGTTTGAACTTCAAAAACCTCTATTCTTGTTTGAATTTTTGGTGGAAGAAGAAATGAAAATAGTAAAAGATGATGACTCTTTATTTTTCTCTTATTTTATTCAATTAAGTCACCAACTCACCTAACCATTGACCATGCCTCTAGTTTGTCCCCTATGGCCGGACATCACTTCCCCAATGGCCTAACTACACTTTAAGGACCTTCAATTTAATATTTTATAGCTATTAGACATCTCTAGCTTGGAAAATAGAACTTTCTCACTTTATGCGATTTAGTCTTTTTTCGCAATTAAGCATGCAATCACCAAAATTAATGCACCAGAATTTTTATACACCCATATAATTATGCCATAACACATAAAATAATATTAAAATTAATTTATCCAACCTCAAATTAGTGGTTCCAAAATCACCATTTCGACTAGCCCCAAAATCGGGTTGTTACAACTCTCCCCCCTTTAGAGATTTTCATCCCCGAAAATCTTACCGATAAAGAGGTTTGGGTACTGTTCTCTCATAGCTTCTTCCGGTTCCCATGTAGCCTCTTCTACACCGTGTTTTTTCCACAACATTTTCACTAAGGCTATACTTTTGTTCCTTAACTGTTTAACCTCTCGAGCCAAAATCTTAATTGGTTCCTCTTCATAGATCATATCTGGTCGTATCTCAATTCCAGTTGGAAGAATCACATGCAAAGGATCGGAACGATATTGTCGCAGCATCGATACATGAAACACATTGTGTATTCTCTTTAACTTTATCGGCAAGGCCAATCGGTAAGTTACTGGTCCAATCCTTTCAATAACCTCATACGACCCTATGAATCGCGGACTCAATATTTCCTATCGAGCAAATCTCAATATTTTCTTCCACGGGCATACTTTCAGGAATACTTTATCGCCCACTTGAAATTCAATTTCTTTCCTTTTTAAATCCGCGTATGACTTCTGTCGATCTGAAGCAGCTTTCAGACTGTCACGGATCACTTTCACTTTCTCCTCAGTTTCTCTAACTAGATTAATCTCGTGAATTTGCTTCTCACTAAGCTCGGTCCAATCCAGAGGAGTCTGACACTTGCGATCATATAAGGCTTCGTACGGTGCCATCCGTATACTCAACTGATAATTGTTGTTGTAGGAAAACTCAACCAAAGTTAGATATTTTTCCCAACTACCTTCTTACTCTAAAACACAACATTGAAGCATATCCTCAAGAACTTGAATCACTCTTTCGGACTGGCCATCGATTTGCGGATGGAACGCGGTACTAAAATTCAATTTCGTACCCAAGGCTTCTTGTAACTCTTTCCAAAACCTCGAAGTAAATCTTAGATCTCTATCCGAGATAATGGATATAGGCACCCTATGTAATCTTACAACCTTAGCAATATACAGCCCAGCCAACTTGTCAAGTGAGTAATCAGCACGCACCGGTATAAAGTGAGCCGCTTTCGTTAATCTATCGACAATGACCCACACAACATCTTTCTTTTTCGAAGCCGTAGGTAACCCTGTTACGAAATCTATCGTGATTCGGTCCCACTTCCACTCGGGAACCATCACTGGTTGAAGTAATCCCGAAGGTAGTTAATGCTCAGCTTTCACTTGTTGACAGATCAAACACTTAGTAACAAACTCAGAGATATCTCTTTTCATACCCGGCCACTAATACAACTTTTTCAAATCATTATACATTTTTTTGCTGCCCAGATGTACTGACAAGCAACCATTGTGTGCCTCATGTAAAATTTTCCAAATTAACTCATCATCTTTAGGTACACAAAATCTATCATGAAACATCAAACAATCGTCTGAACCAACCCAAAAATCAGAGTTATTTCCCGATTCACACTGAGCTCTCTTAACTTACATCTCACTATCATTCTTTTGAGCTTCACGTATCTGCTGAATAAATAATGGTCTAGCCCTCAATTTGGCCAATATAGCACCATAATCAGACAATGCTAAGCTCATACTCATAGCTCTCAAAGTATATAAGGATTTTTCGCTTAAGGCATCTGTAACCACATTCGCTTTCCCCAGGTGGTAATCTATTACTAGCTCATAATCCTTCAGTAATTTGAGCCACCGCTGTTGTCACAAATTCAAATCTTTTTGGTTCATCAGGTACTTCAAACTTTTGTGATCAGTGAAGATTTGGCATTTCTTACCATATAAGTAATGACGCCAAATCTTCAAAGCAAAAACAATAGCAGCCAACTCCAAATCGTGAGTCGAATAATTCTTCTCCTGTGGTTTTAGTTGTCTCGAGGCATAAGCTACTACTTTTCCCTCTTGCATCAGCACACAACCAAGACCATTCATTGACGCGTAACTGTAAATTACAAACTCTTTTCCCGACCCAGGTTGTACTAACACCGGAGCTTCAGTCAACAAGGCTTTCAGTTTCTCAAAACTCTGTTGGCACCTCTCAGTCCATTCATATTTAACATCTTTATGTAACAATCTCGTCATTGGTGTAGCAATCATGGAGAGCCCTCTAATGAACCGTATGTAGTAACACGCTAAACCCAAAAAGCTCCTAATCTCTAACACATTCCTCGACAATTTCCACTCCAGAATAGCCGATATCTTACTCGAATCAACTCTAATTCCATCACCCGACACAATGTGTCCTAAGAATCCGACCTCTCGGAGCCAAAACTCACTCTTGCTAAATTTAGCATACAACTCTTGTCTCTTAGAGTCTGCAAAACATTTCTCAGGTACTCTGCATTCTCACTCTCATCCCGAGAATAAATTAGTATGTCGTCAATAAAAACAACTATAAACTTATCCAAATATGGTCAGAAGATATGGTTCATTAAATCCATGAAGATCGCAGGAGCATTTGTTAAACTAAAGGGCATGACGAGAAACTCATAATGGCCATACCTCGTCCGAAATGTAGTTTTCGGCACATCTTGCTCCTTAACCCTCAACTGGTAATAGCCAGACCTCAGGTTTTTCTTAGAAAACACCATAGCTCCCTTCAATTGGTTGAACAAATCATCAATCCTTGGCAAAGGATACTTATTCTTCACTGTTACCTTGTTGAGTTGTCTGTAGTCTATACACAATCTCATCGACCCGCCTTTCTTCTTCACAAAAAGTACCAGAGCACCCCATGGTGAATAGCTCAGTCTTGCAAAACCCTTATCTGTTAACTCTTGCAACTGAACCTTCAACTCTTTTAACTCTAACGGTGCCATCCTATATGGGGTAACCGAAATAAGTGATGTACCCGGAACTAGCTCAATGCCAAACTCGACTTCTCTAACTGGAGGCAATCAGGGTAACTCTTTCGGAAACACATCCGGATACTCGCATACCAAGGCACTGATTCAATCTTTACTTCTGGCTCTTGGGTATTTAACATAAATGCGAGATAGGACTCATACCCCTTTCTCAGGTATTTCTCAGCTACCATAGACGAAATCACTACATGCATATTATTCGATTTACCTGATTCAACCCAAATGACATCTTCATTTACACATCTCAATTCAATAAACTTACTACCACAGTTTACTAAAACATTATGAGTAGTCAACTAATCTATGCCAAGAATTAGGTCAAATTCATCAAATGAAAACAACATGAGATTTGCCGGAAAACAATGACCTCTAATTGTCAAAGGACAATTCCTACACACTTTGTCAACTAGCACATGTTTGCCTAACGGGTTTGACACTTTTATCACAAATTTCATAGACTCAACAATCATACTCATGCCAGATACCAATTTCATGCAAATATAAGAATGGGTAGACCTCGGATCAATCAAAGCAACAATAGAGATATCATGAAGAGAAAAAGTACCCGTTATCACGTCTAGAGATGATGCCTCTTCGCGAGCGCTAATGGCATAAGCAATGACGATGATGATTATATGATTAATTTTTAATTTTTCATAAAATAAAGGGGTGAAATACATAATTAACTAAAAGATAGTGTCGAAACCATTTTTTTATCGAGTTTTGAAAAATGGGAATCGACTTTAAAAAATATGGAGTTGCCACTAATCCTTTTTGTTTAGGTGTGATCGGGTCACCTTTGAAATAAATTCTGGTCTACGAATTTCCAGAAGAAAACGAGTTCGGGAGTCGATTACGTGCGAGGAAGGATTAGCACCCTCGCAACACCCAAAATTGGTACCAAATTGACTAATTGATGTCCTAATGTTGAAAAGTTTGAAATGGTTTTGAAATTTTTTTTTAAAAAACTTGATTGAATATTGAGATTCCTTCGTTCCGAAGGAATAGAGTATCACATCCAGCACGATTAGACACAACAATTTGAGTCCTCAAATTCAAGATCATCCCCAAAATTCCCAAGTACATGTATTAAAATTTTGAAAAGGTATTTGGTTATTTGGACAAACAGAAAACCACAACCCAGCACAAATTGGCACGATCTCTTCGAATTTCCAAACGCACAAATATCACCTTATCTTGAAAATATGAATAAAATTTGAAAGGATATTCGTTTATTTGGTCAAACAAGAAAAATCACACCCAGCACGATTGGGCACGATCTCATCGAGTTTCCAAACGCACAAATATTACCTTGTTTTGGGAATATGGGCAAAATTTTGAAAGGGTATTCATTTATTTGGTTAAACAAAAAAAAACACACCCAGCATGATTGGGCACGATCTTTTCGAATTTCCAAACGTACAAATATTACCTTGTTTTGGAAATATGGACAAAATTTTGAAAGGGTATTCGTTTATTTGGTTAAACAAAAAACCACACCCAGCACGATTGGGCACGATCTTTTCGAGTTTCCAAACGCACGAATATCACCTTATTTTGAAAATTTTGAGTAAAAATGATTTTAAAGTTCGAATAATATTGAAACATGATATTTTAAGTGAATACAATGTAATGGCATAATAACATACAATATGGAGCAGTTATTTACAAGTGAAATACAATGCTATTGAATCGTAAATAACAACTAATAAATAAGAATTACAATACACGTGATAACAATTATAACATACAATTTCAACATTGGCAAATAACGAAAATGACGTGAAACGATGTACATAAAAAAACAACGAATAAATGCTATATAAAAATTTTAGAATAAATAATAAATGAAACAATTATCATAAAATATGCATGTACATATTAAAATATATATACTAGCTTATGCATACTAGCTTATATATATATACTAAATTATGAAAGAAAGTATATATATACATAAGTAATTTTAAAAGAGACTAAATATATATATACATAAATAGATTAAAAATATACATAATATAAATTTGGTAATATATGCACAAGAGTAAAATAATTTTGATACAAATGACCTATATATTTAATACTGTATATAAAATAGTGATACATAAAAGTCAATTATATATGCGAAAAAACAAAATATTATTTTATCATAAATTATGTATTCCAATCATTAAAACAAAGTAATATGGAAAAAGAAATTTTCTGTAAAATAAATCATAGTAAAATGAGTAAAGATGTATATAAATGAAAATATAAAATAACATATTAAAATAATATAAAATTAGCAAAATATTTCCAAGTCCTATAAGATAAATAAATTATAAGGAATAAGAAACTTAAAAAATTAAAACAAACTCAATAAAAAAAATCAAAGGAATGATGTTTTGACAAGTAAAAGTAAAATCAAGGACTTAATTAAAATGTGTATAGACGAGTGAGGTTTAAAAACGCAATTGGACCAAACACTTATACATATCGTTTGAATGCGGATCCAATTGAAATAGAACAAAAATTACAGAGGTCAATTTAAAAACAAACACCAGAAATATGCCAGGGTTCTAATTAAAACAAGTGAAAAAAGAGGAGGGGCCTATAGTGTAAATAACCCAAAGGATATAAAACACGCGGATCCCCTTTCCACGGGTCGGGTAATCGGGTCGATGCTATTAAACGGCGTCGTTTAGCGATTAAACCAAAGCGCAAAAATGGTGCCGTTTTAAGTAGTATATATAAGTAAAATTTTAGACCAAAAAACATTTGAACACCCTTTTTAAAAAAACTTCATTCTTTCTCTCTGAAAGAGTTCTTAAAGCAGCCCCAAAGATCCAGCGGTCCTCCACCGTAGCCTCGCCGGGGCTCCACCATACACGGCGGTCTGAGGCGCCCGAAAGTGGGCTTTTCAGCGCTTTCTTGAATCGTTTAACCGCTAGACCATCCCAACCCAGAAAGCCAAAAGAAGGGAGCTACCGACGCCTCTTGGGCCCGATTTCGCGAAGGAGAAAAGCTCTCCGACGACGCGACCACGAGCAATTTTCGATAAGCCCTCCTTTTCTATTCGTTTATTTTTACTTCAAATATATCAAAAAATCCAAAAAGAAATTCATAAATCGAAGTAAAAAATAAAAGAACAGTGGATCCAAAGAGGTAAATCACCTCTCTTCTTTTTGTCTCCTCTATATATGAATCAGTGATTTTTACATGAAAAGGATGGGGATCTTGACCCTTTTACCATCGCTCCAATCGACCTTATATAACCGAAACTAAATAAAATACAAAAATTCATAATTTCTTTTATTCTTTACTGTCATTTGCTGTGTTGTTTGCTCTGTTATATTTGTTTTTCAGGAACGGAGGTTGTTGCGTGGATGTGGCGTCGTACGGAGGCTGTGGAGTCGTGTGCGCGTGAGGTGTGGGTTGCTGAAGCGACGTGAGGGTAGATAGTGCGCGTGGAGGTTGTACGCGGATGTGGGCTTTTCAGACCGCCGTGTATGGCGGAGCCCCAGCGGGGCTACGGCGGAGGACCGCCGGATCTTTAGGTCTGCTTTAAGAACTCTTTCAGAGAGAAAGAATGAAGTTTATTTAAAAAGGGTGTCCAAATGTGTTTTTGTCTAAAATTTTACTTATATACACTATTTAAAACGGCACCATTTTTGTGCTTTGGTTTAATCGCTAAACGACGCCGTTTAATAGCATCGATCCGATTACCCGACCCGTGGAAAGGGGATCCTCGTGTTTTATATCCTTTGGGTTATTTACACTATAGGCCCCTCCTCTTTTAATTAGAACCCTGGCATATTTCTGGTGTTTTTTTTAAATTGATCTCTGTAATTTGTGTTCTATTTCAATTGGATCCGCATTCAAACGATATGTATAAGTGTTTGGTCCAATTGCGTTTTTAAACCTCACTCGTCTATACACATTTTAATTAAGTCCTTGATTTTATTTTTACTTGTCAAAACATCATTCCTTTGATTTTTTTTATTGAGTTTGTTTTAATCTTTTAAGTTTCTTATTCCTTATAATTTATTTATCTTATAGGACTTGGAAATATTTTGCTAATTTTATATTGTTTTAATATGTTATTTTATATTTTCATTTATATACATCTTTACTCATTTTACTATGATTTATTTTATAGAAAATTTCTTTTTCCATATTACTTTGTTTTAATGATTGGAATACATAATTTATGATAAAATAATATTTTTTTTTTCGCATATATAATTGACTTTTATGTATCACTATTTTATATACAGTATTAAATATATAAGTCATTTGTATCAAAATTATTTTACTCTTGTGCATATATTACCAAATTTATATTATGTATATTTTTAATCTATTTATGTATATATATATTTAGTCTCTTTTAAAATTACTTATGTATATATATTTTCTTTCATAATTTAGTATATATATATAAGCTAGTATGCATAAGCTAGTATATATATTTTAATATGTACATGCATATTTTATGATAATTGTTTCATTTATTATTTATTCTAAAATTTTTATATAGCATTTATTCGTTATTGTTTTATGTACATCGTTTCACGTCATTTTCGTTATTTGCCAATGTTGAGATTGTATGTTATAATTGTTATCACGTGTATTGTAATTCTTATTTATTAGTTGTTATTTACGATTCAATAGCTTTGTATTTCACTTGTAAACAACTGCTCCATATTGTATGTTATTATGCCATTACATTGTATTCACTTAAAATATCATGTTTCAATATTATTCGAACTTTAAAATCACTTTTACTCAAAATTTTCAAAATAAGGTGATATTCGTGCGTTTGGAAACTCGAAAAGATCGTGCCCAATCGTGCTGGGTGTGGTTTTTTGTTTAACCAAATAAACGAATACCCTTTCAAAATTTTGTCCATATTTCCAAAACAAGGTAATATTTGTGCGTTTGGAAATTTGAAAAGATCGTGCCCAATCGTGCTGGGTGTGTTTTTTTTTTGTTTAACTAAATAAACGAATACCCTTTCAAAATTTTGCCCATATTCCGAAAACAAGGTAATATTTGTGCGTTTGGAAACTCGATGAGATCGTGCCCAATTGTGCTGGGTTTGTTTTTTCTTGTTTGACAAAATAAATGAATATCCTTTCAAATTTTATTCATATTTTCAAGATAAGGTGATTTTTGTGCGTTTGGAAATTCGAAGAGATAGTGCCCAATCGTGCTGGGTTGTGGTTTTCTGTTTGTCCAAATAACCAAATACCTTTTCAAAATTTCAATACATGTGCTTGGGGAATTTTGGGGATGATCTTGAATTCGAGGACTCAAATTGTTGTGTCCAATCGTGCTGGATGTGATACTCTATTCCTTCGGAACAAAGGAATCTCAATATTCAATCAAGTTATTTAAAATAAAAGAAAAAAACAAAATTTCAAAACCATTTCAAACTTTTCAACATTAGGACATCTATTAGTCAATTTGGCACCAATTTGGGGCATTACGAGGGTGCTAATCCTTCCTCGCACGTTACCGACTCTCGAACTCGTTTTCTTCTGGAAATTCATAGATCAAAATTTATTTCAAAGATGACCCGATCACACCTAAACAAAAAGGAATGGTGGCGACTCCATATTTTTTAAAGTCGATTCCCGTTTTCCAAAACTCGATAAAAAAATGGTTTCGACAGATAGAATTTAAAAGGGTAAATAAAAATCAAGTAATGAGGGTAAGGTGGGCATGGTTAGTCCTAATCAAAGTTGAAGAGAGCTACCATTAGTTACATTCAATACTTACATAGAATAAGTGATTAATTTGATCCTTTGCTTAATTCTAGTTTTGGTATTACTTCTACAAATTATATAATTATCAAACAGCTAGGCAGCGTTATGATTTAGAATTAATTTCAACTAATTTTGTCTATATGATAATATAATTAAAATAATAATACAACTCGATTTATCAGTCGATAAGCCGGTCATTGGCGGTTGGAGCAACATTTGTGAGCAACTATTAGGTAAGATGCCTGAGAGGTTTTTTCCTAGCCAGATTGATAAAAAAGTGAGATGGATGAATATGGAAGTGGATCGTAAAGTTTGTCAAAGTCACAGATTTGACTTAGGGCTCTAGACGTTCTGAAAGAAACTTGGATTTTGACACAACTTGAAACAAAATTGAATCCAAGTCAGATAAAACAATTAAAATAAATAACTAAAATAAAATAATAAATCAAAGATTAAGAAAGCGAATAAAGAAGATAATGGAAAGATAGAACGTGACGTGTAGAAGTCCTAAAAAGCCTTGGAAACACGAAGAATCCACAACCCCCTTCAAGCGGCTCTAATTTCCCCTCCAAGATAGAAACCTTGGCATGAAAAAGTTTGAAGATGATCCCCACAATCTAAAAAGATTGTTAAAACTCTTCTAAAAGAAACTCAAGAGAAATTCTTGAAAAGAAAAACCTAGAGAGAATTTATTAACTCAAAAGAGAAATAGAATAATAATGAATTGTCTGTATAGTGTACAATGTAAAGGCCTATTTATAGGCTAGCTAAATAAATTTAAATAAAACTCCTAAGTATACTAGAACTCTAATTTAATCTAAACAAGAAGTAGTTTTAAACTAAACTTTCTTGTTAATATAAAATTTCTAAATAACTTAAAATACTTAATAATTATCAAAAATTCAGAATAAAATAATAATATACAATATTGGGCTTATATATAATAAAAATTAAGCCTAAAACCCAAACCCAATATGATTTAATCTCGAATTAAAATTCCAAAACTCGTAATTCCTGTCATAATCTCGTTCATAAATTCTACTCACGCAGTCTTCACTAAAACGGTCATAACTTGAGATCCCGAACTCAAAATCGAGTGATTCAAAATGCTTTTCGAAGCTAAGAGAGAGATCTTCAAAAGTTGTTGAAGAGAGATACCATTAGTTACATTCAATACTTAAATAGAACAAGTGATTAATTTGATCCTTTGCTTAACTCTAGTTTTGGTATTACTTCTCCAAATTATATAATTATCAAACAGATAGGTAGCCTTATGATTTAGAATTAATTTCAACTAATTTTTTCTATATGATGATATAATTAAAATAATAATACAACTCGATTTATCAATGGATAAACCAGTCATTGGCGGTTGGAGAAAAATTTGCGAGCAACTATTAGGTAAGATGCCTGAGAGGTTTTTTGCTAGCCAGATAGAGATGAAATGGTTGGAACAAAATTTCAATTATCTCGACAACTCCGCGAGTGCCCTTAAAAAATAACAATATGCCTGAGCATACATCCTGAGGTTAATTGGGGGTGTTGTAATGCCTGATAAATCTCGAACTCTGGTACATTTAAGGTCGCTACTACAACTCGTCGACTTGAAAGAAGCAACGTGACTCGACTCAATTGGGGATAAACTATGTTTGCCATGTTATATCGAGAGATGTGTCGGGCAGCACAACCACAAAAAAATAAAATTGATAGTTGCATACTCCTTGTAACATCCCTTACCCGTATTCAACGCCGGAACAGGGTACGAGGCATTACCGGACTTAACTTGCTTGAACATACAACTTTGGGTTTGAAATTTCATTTCCAACTTAAGACTTCTCATACATATGCATAACATCCTTATCATGGGCCTACGAGGCCTTAAACATACATTTGGAAGGTCTCAGAATTTAACTGGAAACTTTCACGCACTTAGAAATTTTTTGCCTAAATAGGGGTCACACGCTTGTGTGAAATGGAACACGCCCGTGTGGGTAGGCCGTGTGTGATACGGCCCGTCTCGGGTTTGAAGATGAATCGTAAATGTTGCCCGATCGTAAATTAGACAGTTTCTCTTTTAATTATCAAAAGGGTTAATTTTATTGGAAATAATATCTTTGAAAGGTACAGATAGGTGAGAGGTTGAAATGGATACGTATTTGAAACAAGAAAGAACCTTCAATAAAAATTAAAGACCCAAATCTTATAAGTTTCAAATTGACGGAATGAGTTTCGAAATAAAACCGAGACCCACTATCTAGCGAGATAGGAACCAACGGTATAGGTAAATGAACGCCACACCCGTAAGGATGATAAGTTCAAAACAAGGAAAAAATCGACGCCACTAGAAAACTAGACAAGTCAATTCAAACCTTGAGAATTTAGGAGAGTGGATACTCACCAAAAGAAATTCTTCTTTCCTTAAAATTCAAAGTTGATTACAAAATGAAATGTGCAAAATATTTATAGGCTCTTCCAATGATAGCCGAATAGGGATGAATAAACTTGAGGGCTTCAATCTCTATTTGTGCGCACGATTAGTTGACTTGGTGGGGCATTTGTGAACATTCAGCAAAAGGAAATCAGGGAGCATGAAAGTATAGCCACTCGAAATTAAAATAAGGCATTTGAAGGCTATGGCCGCTCAACCTAATCTTCAAATTGCTCCAAATATTTTTAATAATGGAGCATGCCGTCCCATTCTTTTAAGCACAATAAACAAATGATTCCATGCATCAAAATGTGGAGCATTCCTTCATGTTTTCTTCAATGCCGTCTAACTCCCCTATTCTTGTCCATTATTTATTTAATTCAAGTCAAACATGCCACATTTATTTATTCCATGTGACTTATATCTTTGTGCCGTTCATGCTTGGATCACATTAAGCTCTACTATGCTTTGTTGCCATGTCCCATATATCTTTGTGCCGTTCATGCTTGGATCACATTAAGCTCCACTATGCTTTGTTGCCATGTCCCATATTGTTTGTCTTTCATGCTTTTGCCGTCCAATGCCTAGAATTGTTTAATTCATTCCACAAGCACATGCCTAATTATTAATTATTCTACTATAGCCGTCCATGCCTTCATACCCACCCATTTGCACATTTTCAATTTCCACAATTGTTTATTCAACCAACAAACATGTTTTTTCCATCATGTGCCTTTCACGCATGGTCTACCTTATGCACCCACACGCACATTGTCTTCAAATCCCATTATCATGTAATTGCTTCAATTAAAAATTGTTCAATTGTTTATTTCATTAATTCCACCATGTTGATTCATGCTTTGCCGTATGTCATCTTGTAAAACCCACCATGATAATTTAAAATTCAAGGCTTGCATTTTCACCATCACCCACTTGCACATTTGTTAGACTTTCAGCTACCATCTTCCATGACATCAAAAACGTGGAGCACTACAAAATGCATAAAATCACATTAATTAAAATTCGACTAGACAAAATTTTAATCACCTTATTTAAACACTAGGTAAGAGCATACTAATATTCAGCTTCGACAAGACTAACTAAAAACTTGTACTATCTAAACAAATAAATAAGAAATAAGAAAATGAAGTTACTACTGTAAATAAAACATGCGTAAATTAAAGTGTTAAATAAACTAGCAGTTGAACTGGCTAGTATATTCAACTTCAAATAAGTTGTATGAGTTTAGCATGTTTTTGGGCTCTCTTCTATGGTCATCCCAAATTTGTGCCACCAACACCATTGCGGCATCTTTGAATTGTTTGGTTCGGGAACATGTAATTGGCCCATTAGCCTCATCGGGTCATGGTTGACGTCCGTCACAGGCTTCATAGGTGAGCTCGTATCATCCCCTCCCTCTTTAAGTTGATTCGTCCTCGAATCATCACCTACATCGAAAGGAGAAAGATCAGAAACATTAAAACTCGCGCTCACATTATAGTCACCTGGCAAGTCCAATTTGTACGAGTTGTCATTTATGCGTTCAATAACTTGAAATGGACTGTCCCCCCTTGGGAGAAGTTTAGATCGCCTTTGCTTGGGAAACCTTTCTTTTCGCATATGAACCCAAACCCAGTCCCCTGGTTCAAAGAGAATGCGTCTACGACCTTTGTTAGCTCATTGGACGTATTGCTTGGTTCTTGCTTCAATTTTCTCGCGCACCTTTCGATGCAGCTCCTTTATGTATTCTGCCTTTTTCCTAGCATCAGAATGGATAAATTTATCTGAAGGCAATGGCAATAAATCAAGAGGGGTGAGAGGGTTAAACCTATAAACAATCTCGAAAGGCGAAAATTTAGTTGCAAAATGAACAGCTCAGTTGTAAGCAAATTCGATGTGGGGCAGACAGTCTTCCCACATTTTGAGGTTTTTTTGTACCAATGTTCGCAACAAGGTTGATAGGACTCGGTTCACTACTTCGGTTTGTCCATCCGTTTGAGGATGACAAGTGGTCGAAAATAGTAATTTCGTCCCTAACTTTCCCCACAGAGTTCGCCAAAAATGACTTAAAAATTTTCTGTCCCGATCAGATATGATCGTCTTCGGAACTCCATGCAATCGTATGACTTCCCTAAAAAACAAGTTTGCAATATGCACAGCATCATCAGTCTTAAAACAAGGGATAAAATGGGACATTTTAGAAAAACGATCAACTACAACAAAAATCGAGTCTTTCCTGGTTTTTGATCTCAGTATTCCAAGGATGAAATCCATGGAAATGTCGGCCCACGGAGTGTCTGGAATAGGAAGGGGCGTATATAAACCATGAGGTTGGACTCGTGATTTTGCTTGTTTGCAAGCTATGCAACGTTCACAAATCCGTTCGACATCCTTTCTCATTCCTAGCCAGAAAAAATGTTCTTGAAGAGTGGACAATGTTTTGTCTCTTCCAAAGTGACCCATAAGGCCACCACTATGTGCCTCTATCACAAGCATGTCTCGCATAGAACCTTACGGTATACAAATCTTGTTTTCCTTGAAAAGGAATCCTTCATGTCTGTAAAACTTATCAAAAGCACCACTCTCACAAGCATTATAGACATTGCCAAAATCAGCATCATTAGCTTACAATTCCTTAATGTAATGGAAACCAAGTATTTTAGAATCAAGAAAGGTTAAAAAAGTGTACCTTCGTGATAACGCATCCGCTACTACATTTTCCTTACCTTTCTTATACTTAATTACATACGGAAACGATTCTAAATACTCGATCCATTTTGCATGTCGTTTGTTGAGCTTGTGCTGACCTTTAATATACTTGAGTGTTTCATGGTCTGAATGAATAACAAACTCTTTCGGCCTCAAGTAATGTTGTCATGTTTCAAGCGATCTTATTAGAGCGTACATCTCCTTGTCATACACGGGGTAATTAAGTGCAGCTCTGTTCAATTTCTCGCTGAAGTATGCCCCCAGTCTTCCATTCTGAGTTAGAATGGCTCCGTTCCCTACACCTGATGCATCACACTCAATTTCAAAAGTTTTAGTAAAGTCAGGAAGGGATAACAATGGAGTTTTAACAAGACATTCTTTAATGGCATTAAAAGACCGTTCTTGCTCATCGGACCAATAGAAAACTGAATTCTTCTTGATCATGCTCGTTAAAGGAGCGGCTATCGTGCTGAAGTTGGGCACAAATCGGCGGTAAAAACTAGCCAACCCATGGACACTTCGTACTTGGCTAACCGTTGTAGGACGGGGCCATTCTTGGATTGCTCGAACCTTCTCTTGGTCCACCTCTAAGCTATTTGTACTTACGATGTATCCTAAGAAAATAACCTTGTCAGTACAAAAAGAACATTTCTTGAGATTAGCGTACAATATCTCTTTCCGCAGTGTTTCTAAGATCTCACGTAGATGTTGGATGTGATCCTCTAAAGACTTACTGTACACTAATATGTCATCAAAATAAACAACACATGATTTGCCAATGAAAGCTCGTAAAACATGATTCATAAGTCGCATAAAAGTACTTGGATCGTTTGTAAGTCCGAATGACATTACCAACCATTCATACAAACCTAACTTTGTTTTGAAAGCCGTTTTCCACTCATCGCCTTCTCGCATCCTAATTTGGTGATAGCCACTTTTGAGGTCAATCTTTGTAAAGATTCGAGCTCCACTTAACTCATCGAGCATGTCATCGAGTCGGGGTATCGGGTGTCGGTATTTGACGGTAATCTTGTTGATGGCGCGACAATCGACACACATTCACCACGAACCATCTTTCTTTGGCACTAGTAACACTGGTACCGCGCATGGACTAAGGCTTTCTCGGATATATCCCTTTTCTAGCAATTCAGTGATTTGCTTTTGGAGCTCTTTTATTTCTTCGGGATTGCTCCCAGACGCAGTCGATCGATTGCAGAAGCTCCCGGTGCCAAGTCAATTTGGTGTTCTATGCCTCGAATGGGCGGTAAACCACTTGGTATCTCCTCTGGAAAGATGTCCTTGAATTCCTGAATCAGAGACAACACAGAAAAAGGAAGATTCTCGGGTAAGTCTTAGTGTTCAAAAACAATTCCTTGTATAGTAAGACATACATCGGTTGTCTCACACACAAAGCTTTTCGAATATCTCTTGCTTTTGCAAAAACACTCATTTTTCCATTTTCTTTTTCTTCCTTCGTTTCCTCTTCTTTTTGTTCACACTCTCTTGTTTTATCACTTAATTTCTTGCCCCTCTTTTTTTAAATTCTTCTCTTTTTCTTTCTCATTTTTCCGCTCGCTTTCTTTTGATTTTTCTATTGATGCCTTCATCTTCAACTGATCTTCATAAACTTGCTTGGGTGTTAGCGGAGCTAGTGTCACGTTCCGGCCCAAGTACTCAAAAGTGTACCGATTAGTGTAGCCGTCATGGATTGCTCGCTTGTCAAATTGCCAAGGTCGTCCAAGCAGGAGATGTCCCGCTAGCATTGGAACCACATCGCACAAGACCTCATCTTGATACTTCCCTATTGCAAAGGAAACCAAAACTTGTTTTGTGACCTTAAGTTCTCCCGCGTCATTAAGCCATTGTAGCTTATACGGATGGGGATGTTTGGTGGTAGTCAATCCAAGCTTTTCCACCAATATGGAGCTGGTCACATTAGTACAGCTTCTTCCGTCAATAATGACGCAACAAATTTTTCCCTGCACTTGGCAATGTGTATGGAAGATGTTTTCGCGTTGTTGTTCGTTTTCGACACCTTGTAAGCTAAGGCTCTTTTTTACCACCAAGATCTCTCCATTTTCGGCTTGTTCTACCTCTTCCTCATCTTGGGATGTCTCACTGGCATCATCTTCCTCCTCACTTCTGGATTCAATCTCGCCATTATCTCGGATAAACATAGTGTTTCGGTTTGGACATTAACTTGCAATATGTCCTCGTCCCAAACATTTGAAACACTTAATGTCTCGGGATCGATTCGGAAGAGCTTCCCTTTTGCCTTTGCTCGTTTCACCGATCGGCTTATTAAACTTGGGTACGCCACTTGTTTCTTTGGCTCGGTTTGGTATGTCCCTTTTGTTGGTCACTTGCCCCCATTTCGATGTTGAAGCATGATTGGGGTTTGCTCTAGGCGTAGCTTATCGATTTAGCTGTTTTTCGACCTTTATTGCCATGTGAACCATTTCGATGATATCGATGTAATGGTGTAATTCTACAATATTTGCGATATCTTGATTGAGGCCAGTGCTAAAACGTGCCATGGTGGCTTCTCGTTCTTCTTCTACATTGGCTCGGATCATGGCCACTTCCATTTCCTTGTAGTAATCCTCCACGCTTCGGTGACCCTGAGTTAGGCTTTGCAACTTCTGATGCAACTCGCGGTGATAGTAGGTTGGGATGAATCTTTTCCGCATTAGTGCCTTCATTTCCGCCCATGTGGATATTGGGCATTCACCATCCCGTCTTCGACTTGTCGTTAATTGATCCCACCAGATAAGGGCGTAATTAGAAAATTCGATGGCAGCAAGTTTCACCTTCTTATTTTCTGAATAATTATGACATTCGAAGATTAATTCCACCTTCTTTTCCCATTCAAGGTAGGCTTCCGGATCGGACCGCCCTTGGAAAGCAGGAATCGCCATTTTAATGTTCTTCAAGTCATCATCGGCCCATTCTCGATCCCTTCACTCACGAACTCGTGGACCTACTCTTCGTTCATCGTGTTCAAAAGCCGGGTTGCTGCCGGCTTCACTTAGTTCGTAGACGTCGTTGTCACGTAACTAAGTTTGTTCTCGTCCCCTTCTCGGAATTGGAGGGGTATTTGCTCGAAGTCTTCGTTCATCTCTTTGATCTAATCGTTCGTTGATTGATCTGAACATGCGTGTGATTTCTTGCATTACTGTTTGCAAATCCTAATTTCTCCCTTCAGGATCATTCTTCCGGGGTTGCAATCCTCTTCCACCTCCGGCGGCGTCGGATGCTTCGTCACTTATTATTCGATGTTCGGGGCTCCTAGACATGTTAAATAAAATTAATGAATCCTCACTTCAATCCTCACTTGTTCACTCATAAGGAAACTATCAACACTCAAACTCGTGTTTTTACTCAATTTCTGGCTTTTTACTTAATGTAATCACTCTTGCCTTTTACCACTCAAATTTCACTCTTCTAGATTCTAGAAGGTTGTCTTCGACTGACTAGCAACTCGTAGGTCGTTTCAAGAGTTAAAAAGGTAAGATTGGTCTCGGAAATGGGTAGGCTTAGAAAGGATAGAAAGGTTGATAGGTGGTGGGTCGAAAAATAAGGCTCGATAATAGAGGTGGTAAAAAAAATAAAGAGTTTAAAAATCCAGATACTACGATATAAATTTTTTTTTGAAACTTACTCGGAAAAACTCAAGACGATCAAAACGTGCCTAATTTAATTGGCTCTGATACCAGATGATACGGTCTGTCTCAGGTTTGAAGACGAATCGTAAATGTTGCCCAATCGTAAATTAGACAGTTTCTCTTTTAATTATCAAAAGGGTTAATTTTATTGGAAATAATATCTTTGAAAGGTACAGATAGGTGAGAGGTTGAAATGGATACGTATTTGAAACAAGAAAGAACCTTCAATAAAAATTAAAGACCCGAATCTTATAAGTTTCAAATTGATGGAATGAGTTTCGAAATAGAACCGAGACCCACTATCTAGCGAGATAGGAACCAACGGTATAGGTAAATGAACGCCACACCCGTAAGGATGATAAGTTCAAAACAAGGAAAAAATCGACGCCACTAGAAAACTAGATAAGTCAATTCAAACCTTGAGAATTTAGGAGATTGGATACTCACCAAAAGAAATTCTTCTTTCCTTAAAATTCAAAGTTGATTACAAAATGAAATGTGCAAAATATTTATAGGCTCTTCCAATGATAGCCGAATAGGGATGAATAAACTTGAGGGCTTCAATCTTTATTTGTGCGCACGATTAGTTGACTTGGTGGGGCATTTGTGAACATTCGACCAAGGGAAATCAGGAAGCATGAAAGTATAGCCACTCGAAATTAAAATAAGGCATTTGAAGGCTATGGCCGCTCAACCTAATCTTCAAATTGCTCCAAATATTTTTAATAATGGAGCATGCCGTCCCATTCTTTTAAGCACAATAAACAAATGATTCCATGCATCAAAATGTGGAGCATTCCTTCATGTTTTCTTCAATGCCGTCTAACTCCCCTATTCTTGTCCATTATTTATTTAATTCAAGTCAAACATGCCACATTTATTTATTCCATGTGACTTATATCTTTGTGCCGTTCATGCTTGGATCACATTAAGCTCTACTATGCTTTGTTGCCATGTCCCATATATCTTTGTGCCGTTCATGCTTGGATCACATTAAGCTCCACTATGCTTTGTTGCCATGTCCCATATTGTTTGTCTTTCATGCTGCTTTTGCCGTCAATGCCTAGAATTGTTTAATTCATTCCACAAGCACATGCCTAATTATTAATTATTCTACTATAGCCGTCCATGCCTTCATACCCACCCATTTGCACATTTTCAATTTTCACAATTGTTTATTCAACCAACAAACATGTTTTTTCCATCATGTGCCTTTCACGCATGGTCTACCTTATGCACCCACACGCACATTGTCTTCAAATCCCATTATCATGTAATTGCTTCAATTAAAAATTGTTCAATTGTTTATTTCATTAATTCCACCATGTTGATTCATGCTTTGCCGTATGTCATCTTGTAAAACCCACCATGATAATTTAAAATTCAAGGCTTGCATTTTCACCATCACCCACTTGCACATTTGTTAGACTTTCAGCTACCATCTTCCATGACATCAAAAACGTGGAGCACTACAAAATGCATAAAATCACATTAATTAAAATTCGACTAGACAAAATTTTAATCACCTTATTTAAACACTAGGTAAGAGCATACTAATATTCAACTTCGACAAGACTAACTAAAAACTTGTACTATCTAAACAAATAAATAAGAAATAAGAAAATGAAGTTACTACTGTAAATAAAACATGCGTAAATTAAAGTGTTAAATAAACTAGCAGTCGAACTGGCTAGTATATTCAACTTCAAATAAGTTGTATGAGTTCAGCATGTTTTTGGGCTCTCTTCTATGGTCATCCCAAATTTGTGCCACCAACACCATTGCGGCATCTTTGAATTGTTTGGTTCGGGAACATGTAATTGGCCCATTAGGTAGCCTCATCAGGTCATGGTTGACGTCCGTCACAGGCTTCATAGGTGAGCTCGTATCAGTGTGGTCACACACGCCCATGTTCCTAGCCCATGTGGAATTTATTCACTTCAAAACTACAAGGGTTCTCACACGGCCGGGCACACGCCTGTGTCTTTCGCTCGTGTCCTCCACACGGCTTAGACATCCCCGTGTCCTCACTCGTATATGAAAACCTGGGTATTCTATTTATGACGTCAGCAACCTTATAAGGGGCACACGGCCTAGGTACACGCCCGTGTGTCTAGCCCGTGGTCGACACTGACTTGCAACATTAACATGCAGGGGACACACGGCCCAGCCACACTCCCATGGGACTGACCGTGTGTTAACACGGCCTAGACACACGCTCGTGTGTCTACCCATGTGGACCAATTCAAGGTTGTTTTCCAAGCCATTTAGTCACCCTAACTTGCACACATTCACATGTCATCTCATATCATTCTCAAATCATCATTTGTAATACTCAAACTTTCACATTAAAACCATGGAAACCAAACTTTCTTCCTATATACAAGGGAGTACTATCACTAGCACAAATACAATCGACATAAGCCATCATCCATGGCTATACACCATCGAACCTTAAACTATTTTAGGCCAACACATTTGGCTGCATTAACTATGACTTTATTAAACAAAAGATGAGATCCCTATACATGCCATATGAAAACTTATACCAAAGTGACTGCTCGATAGTGTGAAAGCATCTTTGGCGGTCTCCAACCCGAGCTAGTTAAGTTAACCTATAAGAGATAGGAAAGGAAGAGGCGTAAGCAATAATGCTTAGTAAGTTCATATGCAAATAAAAATCAACTATTGACATTCATTTATTTTACTCCACCATAAAGGTATTATAATGAGATTTACATCTAAGTTCATGGTTACTCATTCAATCATTCGTAATGCTTACTCATTCCAAACCTTCACATATCACAAATACATAACGTAAAACATCATTCACCTTTACTAACATTTATACCCTGCATTTATCACCACAAAGCCATATTCAAAATTTTACTTAGTCAAGTTTCTCGAAATCACCTCGGAATAATAATAAATAAGGTGGTATCGCACAGAACCCACCATTAATACTAAACACGATGGTATCGCACACAGCCCATCGATAACAACAATAAGGTGGTATCGCACACAACCCACCATTGATAATAAATACGATGGTATCGCACACAGCCCATAGTAAATAAATATTAAGGTGGTATTGCACATAGCCCACCATTGATAATAAATACAATGGTATCGCACATAGCCCATCGTAAATAAATATTAAGGTGGTATCGCACACAGCCCACCGTTTAATTAAACATTCACAAATATTTATCCACATTCATTTTCCTATTTCGATTGCTCATCTACAATAATCATTCGCATTCACACAATGCATTAATAAGTATAACATATGCAATCAAGAGGCATCATTTACACATGAACTTACCATGGGTTCATCACATACCGAATTCACTTCAAATAAGTGCTGGGCACATACTTGTACCTCTCATGACATGTCCAAATACTTTCTCATTTTCAACATAACTGTTGAATCATTCAAAATGCTAAAGGTTACTCTCGAGTCTCATACATTTAGTATTATATAAACATCATATCCCCGATAGGATCTTACATGAAATATCATATTGATGCCATGTCCCTGACACAGTCTTGTACAAAATCTCACACCGAGGCCATATTCCAAATATGGTCTTACACGGGACCTTAATTATCATAGTATTATGATATTTGCCTTCCATTCTATACTTAAGTTCAATTGGAGATTTTCATTTCTTGACATCTCATCAAAACGTATTTAATATATATATTCGTAAAGAAAATATACATTTCGTTCAACATTGAAATATTAAATACCTCACAAAAGATTGCATTATTTGCACACGACCTCGATACCAAAAAAGGTAAAAAGGGACCTATTTGTCTACGTTTCTCTTTTCTCCTATTCTAGGTCCGAATCTCGTTTGCTTTGATCTATAACAATAAAATTTACCCATTTAATCACCACACTAATCAATACATTTCAAAATTTCTACTTTGGAAAAATTACCATTTTACCCTCAGACTTTGGTAAAATTACGATTTTTCCCCTAGGCTCATATATCGATTTTCAGCCAATTTCTTTGTTAATCAAGCCTAGCCGATTCATATTCCCTCCTATAGCAACTCAATATTTCAACTATTACACACATTTACCACTTATTTCACAACTTTTACAAAAAGCCCTTTTAGGTGTTTCCATGGTAACACCTTTCATAAAAGTTGTTCATCTAACAACTAAGACTCATTTTCTTCCATAAAAATGCAGCAAACAACATGAACTCTCTCAAGCAAATTCTATCATTCAATATTGTATACCTTTATATGCATACATGTTTATTATATTATCTTGGTTTAGTCCATATGTTAGACATAGTTTGATCAACTACTTAACACATATGTAACTACCATAGTATGACATTACAAATATATATCAAAACAAACCATTACTAGCCATTCTAATGGCTAGATTACAAGCATCATTTACATTTACATGCCAATATGGCTAATATAACCAATATATGCCATTACAACCATAATTGATTTACCATATTGTACCGACATGGGCCGATAGATAGTGTGAGTGATCTCTGCCGAGCTTCCAATCCAACGAGCTTCTGATTTACTTTAAAATAGGGGAAAATAAAATGGGGTAAGCATTTTATGCTTAGTAAGTTCGTATAACATGGTACTTAACTTACCATTCATTCTATTTTGAGGTAACTATGTAAGGCACATTCATTCTATTTGACCTCAAGCCCTATACATATCCTCATTGCCCTTGTTAGTCATTTATTCCATAATAACATAAATAACATGTATGAGCTCAATAACAATCAAGTTTCCATGCACATATGCTTTCCATAACATGTATTCATTCAACATGCATAATTCATCTCATTACTACAAGTATAATTTCATAATAGTTCACTTTGAGTTCAAATCATTTCATATTAGAACTTTACTCATATTACTCGGATTATCAAAGTCACGATTAGTACACTCAAGGTGTACAAGCCTATAATCAAGAATGCACATATATTCGTCAAATAAAGTCCATGTACAAATAACATCATCTCATGTTTTCATATATCATTTGTCATGTATCATCCTTTTCTTGTATTTTAGACGGATACGTATAATAACATATATCTTATACATAGCTTCTCATATCAATATTTCTACCCGTTGAATTTATCTGAAATATCGATGGTTACACAGGTAGTACACTCGAGGTGTACAAATCTGGATCCATCAATTCATATTCAATGGTACCCATAAGGTAGTATCTCATAGAGTACACTCTTGAGCCACACATGTATACAACAAGATTACCAGTCCAGGCTAAATCCTTTTTATGACATATACTCTAAGGAGCTTGATCTGGATTACCCGTCAGGGCTAAATCCTTTCTGTATTGCTCGTTCGAGCCTAATCCATTCCATAACAAATGAAGGACCTCATTCATTTCGGCAATTACATTTATCCATCGATATTCATTTATTCAAACGGGATTTAAACATTTTTCAAACATTATTGGGCATGTGATTATTTCATACATCTATACTCATCCATACAATTCAAATGATCACATTTCACATTCATTCCAAGAATAAAAGTAACATTTTCATCGTTTGACCTTTATCATCTATCGAGCATTATCCTTTAAATTAGACATTTTTAATTATCGGGCTTGATTGGATATGTAATCATTTCATTTATTTATGACATTTCTACAATTCACATAAACAGAATTAATGCAAGCATGTGAGTAAACACAATTTAGTTACACGAACTTACCTCGATAAAGGTTCGTGTATGTAAAATCTACTAATTCGGTATTTTCCTATTTTCCTCGTTCTAGCTTCGAATTTGGTCTATCCGGATCTATATGAGTAAATTTAACATCAATTTATCATATTTCACATTCAAGTGGGCTCAATTTTCATTCTAGGTAAAATTACCATTTTGCCTCTAACTTTTCCATAAATTCCCATTTCATCCCTAGGCTCAGAAAATGAAACTTGTGCAAATTACTCCCTATTCCAAGCCTAACTAAAGCCTCATTACAAAATTTACAGCACATGTATTCATAAAATTTTAGAATTTTTCCTTCAATTTCACAAGTTTACATTTTAGTCCCTAAATCATGTTTTCATCAAAAATCACTTTTTAAAAGTTGTTTATCTATCAACAACTTTTCATTTTCTACCATAAATTTCTAATTTTTAGCATATTCATCCATGACCCAAATTTCATACTTTGGTAAATTTTCAAATTAATCCTCCAAATAGATAGTTTAGACTATACCGATTCCAAAAATATAAAAATCATTAAAAACGAGACTTGATTTCATACCTTATTGAGCTTGAAAAGTTTTCATCCTCTCTCCTAGGTTTTCATGGAAATATTTGGGGAAGATGATATGAAATTGTTTTCTTTTTCATTTTATTTAATTATCATATAATAACGTTTCATCTTTCCAATTTAGTCCTTAGCTATTTTTTTATTTTTCCATGGATGAGTCATACCAAAATATCTACATACTTTTTTTAATGGTCTAATTACCATATAAGGACCTCTATTTTGAATTCCATAGCTAATTAATCCTTATAGCTACTAGAATTCGACTTTCACATTTTATGCGATTTAGTCCTTCTCGTAATTAAGCACTAAATTGATAAAAATTTTCTATCAAAATTTTCACATGAATTTTCTAATATAATATGGCCCATATAATAAAATAAAAATAAATTATATTTTCGGCTAGGATTTGTGGTCCCGAAACCACTGTTCTGATTTCACCGAAATTTGGGCTGTTACAACTCTCCCCCCTTAAGAAATTTTCGTCCTAAAAAATTTTACCAGTAAAGAGGTTCAGACATTACTCTCTCTCAAAGTTTCCTCCAATTCCTGGGTAGTTCCCTCAATATCATGTCATTGTTAGAAACTTTTACTAAGGCTACCTTTTCATTTCTTAGTTTTTTCTCTTCTAGTGTCAGAATTTCAATCAATCTCTCACTGTAAGTCATGTTAGGCTGAATTTCAATCTCTATCAAAGAGATAACAGATAATGGGTCTGATCGATACTGTCGTAACACATATACTCATAAAAACATTATGAACTCTGTAGAACTCTGAATATAATACTAACGCAACAAGTCTAATTCTTTTCAATGATCTCATATGACTCAGTAAGCTGCAGACTTAATTTTACCTGAACAACCAATCTAAATAATTTTCTTTCATGGTAAATTTTTAAAAATACTTTGTTACCATCAGAAACTCTATTTCTTTTCATTTCAGATCCACATCAAATTTCTGACGATCAAATATTGCTTTTAAACTGTTTCATATCATTTTCATCTTTCTTCGGTCTCAAAAAATCAAACCTACTACATGTATCATTTCTCACTGAGCTCCGTCCAAGACATCAGAGTTTTACATTTGTGACCATATAAAACCTTGTACAGTATAATATTGTACTTGACTGTCAACTATTATAATAAGCAAATTCAACCCAAGGTGAATACTTTTCTCAGTTACCTTTAAATTCAAGTACACAACATCAAAGTATATCTTCCAAAATCTAAATTATATGTTCAGATTGATCAACCGTCTGAAAATGAAATACGATACTAAAATGTAACCGTATACCTAGAGTTTCTCGTAACTTGTTTCAGAATTGGAATATGAACTATAGATCTCTATCAGAAATGACAGAAGCTTGCACATTTTGTAATCTGACAATTTCAAAAACAGGTTAGTCAAGAAATCTATCAAGTGGGAAACCCATTCATACCAGGATAAGATGTGCAGGCTTCGTCGAACAATCGGCAATTACTCAATCCGTATCTTTCTTTTTTCATGGTCAGGGAGAATCCTGATATAAAATCCATAGTAACTTTGCCCCATTTCTATTTCGGTATTTTCACTGACTATAACCATCTTGAAAGTATCATCTCTATCTTGCTGATATATCCAGCATTTAAATATAGATTCAGATATACCACATTTCATTCCAGCTACCAATAAATCTTTTTCAAATCGTTGTGCATTGTATCATTTCCCAGATAAATAGACATAGTACCACTGTGATCATTCATGTAAATTTTTTTGTAAAAGTTCCAAATTCTTCAGTACACAAACTCTGTTTCTGAATAACATGCATTTATTAGTTCTACTCTGAAATTCTGAATTAGAAATTATTTCACATTGTATCCATTTAACCTACAACTCATTATCACTTTTCTGGGTTTCACTAATCTGTTATAGAAACATCAGTTTAGCTCCATACTCAGTTAAAATTGAGCTATTATCAAACAATCATAATCGGTATCCATGGCTTGCAAAGTATACAGAGATTTTCTACTCAGAACATCTGTAACTATCTTCGTTCTTTCCAAGTGATATGTAATTATCAAATCACAATCTTTCAACCTTTCAAACCATATACGCTATTTCAGATTCAAATCTTTTAGCAAGATCATATACTTCAAACTTTTATAATCGATGAATATATGACATTTTTCACCAAACAAGAAATGTTGTCAGATTTCAATACAGAAACAATGGTTGTCAATCTAGGTCATGTATCGAGTAATTCTTTTCATATGGTTTTTAACTGTCTGAAAGCACAGGCTATTACTTTGCCTTACTGCATCAAAACACAATCTAACCCCATTCAATAGTATATCACTATAATAACAAATTCCTTACCCGATTCAGGCTGAACCAGAATTACTACTTCAGTCAATAGAGTTTCCCAACTGGTCAAAACTTAATTGATATTTATCGGTTTATTCAAATCTTACCTCTTTTCTGTAATAACTGGATCATCAAGGTAGCTATTTCAATTGTTAACCTTGAAGCTTTGATTTTTTTCCAAAGCCATAACCATCAAATAGATTCAAAACCATAGTGATATATCATGACTGACATTTCAACCATATAGATAAAGCAACACTTTAATATTAATAGTGTACCTCAAATTAGATGAGGGAGAACCGAAAGTGGCCCCAATAATAACCAATGTAGTAATACAATTTCTATAATATGTGATCTCTATCACCAAACTCCCATGATCAAGTCAGGATTCATAACAGTGGTAAGTATACTTACCACTGACTAATGAATATCTTTCACAAACAAACCATGTTTAAATAATAAAGAGTTGATGATGTCTCAGAGAAAATTTAGAAGAGCAATATCACACATACTCAGTAGAAACAATTGTAACAAAGATAATATAATTTTGCATATTCGTAATTCAGGGCTTCAATCAGTAGAAGTAGAAAATAACATCACATGAACCATATCATCAGATCTTATATCAATCATGATGAATTAACAACCCAAGTATAATAGAGCAATATTGCTCATGAATCAACCAGGCTTTCAGTAATTTTATTTATCATAATTTACTAGTCTTTCAATACGATGAATATTGCATCTGTACATGCACAATTTCAAATGCCTCTGATAATAACAGAACTTATAGAGTACCCAGGAAAGATTGCTGTAATATACTCAATTATAACAACTACATTCAAATATCGATTTAATTTCATCATTATTCCATTGACTAATAAAGTTATCGATAATCTTACATTATTCAGTTCACTGAAAGAGTCAATTCAGAAGAATTTTCGGCCAATCCGTTCTGTAAATATCATATCTGGGTAAGTCGTTTACTCATGAGTAACTTCTTCCTTAACAATGACATCACATAATCAAAATAATCCTCAGAAAAATCTGATATCTCTTTTAATACCATCTTTACTTATTAACCCATTCTCATTCTAACTACATCATTAGTCATTCAGACTTTGAACTCTTTAGTTCCACATTCATAAGCTTAATCCATATAAATCTTGTAAATTTCATTGTATAACACTATACTGGTAAGGGAGTGGAATTCGAAAGCGTCAAAAATTAACTTTCATAAATACACACATAACACTTAACGTGTACCATTAACATGTTCACAACAAAATATTTATTCCATACCTTTACAAGTCTCATTTCATCATAAGTAACATTTTTACTCAGACACGTGAGTATCACATTCAACAGTATCAAAATTAGCTCAGTTGGAAAGCATCTCTGTCTATTTGTAAAATAATTTTCATAAGAGTCAGGAGATATCACACTATCACAGGTTATATAATGGCATGTATTGCTAGACTCCACATATGCTACGTTCAGTCTGAGAACTGCCTAAACTGTAGCTCTGATACCACTAAATGTAACACCCTAACCCGTATCCATCGTCGGAACAGGGTTACGGAACATTATCGGAACTTTTCAGAACATTTTTAGATAAATCATGTAAATCACTACTCTTTAACCGAGATCATTCGTAACATCCCTTAGAGGGACCTCGAGGCCCAATACGAGCATTAGAATCGAGTCAGAACTTAATCGAAAACTTTAAGAATTTTTCGTGACATTTCAAAAGTTTTTCCAAGGTGTAGGGCTCACACGCCCATGATACAGGCCTTGTTCAAAATTAGGTAGCTTACTAAATTATGCCACACAGCCATGCCACACGCCCATACTAGGCTGTGCCTCCCACATGGCTGAGACACACGCCCGTGTCTCTGCCCGTGTACTCAATTCTGAGCATTTTGTTTTCTCAAATTTAAGATGCATGGGACACATGGCCAGGCCACATGCCCATGGGGTAGGCCGTGTGTCACACACGATCTAGACACACACCTGTGTATTTTCTCGTGTGGACAAAATAAAGCCATTCCTAGTTTTATTTTTCACTCCAGATCACACCCATGACTTGCACTTGCATCACATATCCATATACTAACCATTTCAAGCATTCATATCAAGCAAATTCTATCATTCAACATGGTATACCTTTATATGCATACATGTTTATTATATTATCTTGGTTTAGTCCATATGTTAGACATAGTTTGACAAACTACTTAACACATATGTAACTACATAGTATGACATTACAAATATGTATCAAAACAAACCATTACTAGCCATTCCAATGGCTAGATTACAAGCATCATTTACATTTACATGCCAATATGGCTAATACAACCAATACATGCCATTACAACCATAATTGATTTACCATATTGTACCGATATGGGCCGATAGATAGTGTGAGTGATCTCTGCTGAGCTTCTGATTTACTCTAAAACAGGGGAAAATAAAATAGCATAAGTATTTTATGCTTAGTAAGTTCGTATAACATGGTACTTAACTTACCATTCATTCTATTTTGAGGTAACCATGTAAACCACAGTCATTCAATTTGACCTCAAGCCCTACACATATCCTCATTGCCCTTGTTAGTCACTTATTCCATAATAGCATCAATAACATGTATGAGCTCAATAACAATTAAGTTTCCATGCACATATGCTTTTTGTAACATCCCAGATTTTGGGGGTTAGAAGTTCTGATGTTAATAGTGAGGGTCTGAGAGAAACATGTGCTTTTGTGTTTAGTCTTTGGTGTAAGTGGCAGCATGGGCCCGCTGGTCTGGTGGTTGTGTGTGTTAGTTTGTCTCTGGGTTCTGGGTTTGAGTCTCTGTGTCTACGTTTGAAATAACGTTTTGTTTTGGTTTTGTTTTAAGTTAAAATTTTTATTAACTTTATTTTTATTTATTTATTTGGATTTATTTTAATTAATTGATTTTGATTCTTTTTCATTTTGCTTTCTCTTGGACGTTCTTTTTTCCGGTTTCTTTTCTTTTTGCTTTCTCTTTGATTTTTCTTTCTTTCTCTGGGGAAAACGGTTTGCTGCGCTTATCTTGAGGAATTTCACTCCTCCGTTGTCAAAACAGGTGTGGGATTCGAATCTTGTCTACCCTTAATTTTGTGAACTATTGTTTCGAGAATCCTCGTTTGTATTCTTAACTGTCGATTTTAGGGTGTTAGATACTGAAAAAGGGTTTGGGAATACGACATATCCCGATACCCATCTATTATTGCGAAGGTTGGGGCTGTTGCGATGACTAAAATAGAGTTGTGTGGCCTGCTCTGAGGTGCTTTCGTGGCCACTGGGTTTCCACACGGCCGTGTGCCTTTGGGAATTAGGGTTTCTGGGCCAATTTTGGTGCCACATAGCCATGTGGCCGACTTGGGGATTTTATCATTTCTCACATGGTCGTGTCCCTCGGGCACACAGGCGTGTGAGTTTGGGGATTAAGGTTTAGGTGATTGGGTGTCACACGGCCTGGCCACACAGTCGTGTAGCTAATTTGGGGATTTAGGGATTCCACACGAGCGTGTGTTTTGAGACACACTGCCGTGTCTGAAGGGCACAAGGGTGTGTGAGACCCTCACACGGCCGTGTCAGCTATGTACTCAAATTTAGTGCAAATGGACAGAGAGTTACACGGCCTGTTCACACGGCCATGTCCCTGGTCCACACGGGCATGTGCCTCTCTTCACACGGGCGTGTGCCACAGTCACACGACTGTGTGCCCCTTTTTCACGGGCATTTGACCTCCCACACGGCCTAGGCATTTCTCACACGGCCAGAGCACACGTGCGTGTGGTCCTAAGATACTTATATTGGTTCGATGTGCCTTTCTGATCTGAAAATGTGATTGTGCGCTTCAACCCTTGGCTAAACTTTAACAAGGGTAGTTAAGATTTCTAATCTGGGCTTCGGCCTGAGTGTATCTGTGTGACTGTCATGCGAAGTGTTTGAATCTGAATCTGTTCTATTAGATGTGTGTACACCACTGTTCTGTCTGACTATCTGGTATTGTGTCTCTGTTCTGTGAGATTTTATACATACATACATCTGCATAAAATATTTTGGGATGGGATTGTGAAGAGAAGGGAGACTGATTCTGATCTGATCTGGTAGTTAAGCTTTAATTTATCGGTGTAGCGGGTTACCGTATCATACTGTACTGTATGTACGTTAGCTATGCTACGTACCTTTATCTGATTTGGCAGTTTAACTGCAATTCACAAGTATAGCGGTTTATCGCATTGCACTATACTGCATGTACGTTAGTTGTGCTACGTATATATATCTGATCTGGCAGTTCAAACTGTAATTTGTTTGTATTACATATTTTCGCATTACACTGTACAGCACATTCGTCAGGCTTGATGTGTCTATTTATTTGATCTGGCAGATCAATTGCATTCTGATAAGTCATTGTTGCCGGGCAACCCAGGATGACTTTATATGGTGTGTAGGGTTGGATGGGCCTATTTGGTCCTAAGTGGTGTGTTTGGTTGAATGAGCTTTAACAGCTCTTTTGGGGTGTGGCCGGGGGATAGAGAGGTGTGTTGGCTGGATGGGTGGGTTTTTATTAGACTACATACATCCGCATCTATTTGTGAGTTCTGACTGAATGACTAGTTGTCTATGATTTGTTTGTCTGATTACCATTTCTGCTAAGACTTCTATTTGAACCTATTGTACTCTGATTTTATGCTCTGTTTAGGCACCAGTTCCAGTGTGACTTCTGATTCAGTGTGTGTTTGAAATTCTGCTGCGCTTCTGATGTGAATACCCTATTTCTGTCTCTTATTTTGAATTCTATATCTCTGTCTTAAACTTGTTTCGGACTCGCACTGAGCTCGTGAAGCTCACCCCCTCTTAGTGTTTCCTTTTCAGGTACTCTTTTAAATTCTGACGCTGGGCTCTGTATGCGGAGGTCTCGGACAGTCTCAGAGAAAATTTAGTAAACATCATAAGTTCAGTTTCTATTTTATCATTCAGAGTTTGAAATGTAAGGTTTTATAATACCGTGGTACAAATTTCGAGATAAGGTTTAAATTATTTTAATTCCACTTATAATACACTAAACTTAACGTATGTTAAATGTCTATATTTTAAATAATTAAATGTTTTGATTCGTCGTTACAAATCTCTTGTAAAAAGAAAATTTACCTACGATCACTTCGGTGATCAATGTGACATCCGGGATTCGGTCTAAACTTCTAGGCCGGGTTTGGAGTGTTACACTTTTCACAACATGTATTCATTCAACATGCATAATTCATCTCGTTATTACAACTATAATTTCATAATAGTTCACTTTGAGTTCAAATCATTTCATATCAGAACTTTACTCATATTACTCGGAATATCAAAGTCACGATTAGTAAACTCAAGGTGTACAAGTCTATAATCAAGAATGCACATATATTAATCAAATAAAGTCCATGTACAAATAACATCATCTCATGTTTTTATATATCATTTGTCATGTATCATCCTTTTCTTGTATTTCAGACGGATACGTATAATAACACATTTCTTATACATATCTTCTCATATCAAGATTTCTACCCGTTGAATTTATCTGAAATATTGATGGTTACACAAGTAGTACACTCGAGGTGTACAAATCAGGATCCGTCAATTCATATTCAATGGTACCCATAAGGTACTATCTCACAGAGTACACTCTCGAGCCATACATGTATACAATAGGATTGCTAATCCAGGCTAAATCCTTTTTATTACAAATGCTCTAAAGAGCTTGATCCGGATTACCTGTCCGGGCTAAATCCAATTCATAATATAAGCTCGAGAGGACTCACATCAGGATTACCCATCCGGTCTAAGTCCTTTCTGTAATGAAGTCATTAGGATTGCTCATTCGAGCCTAATCCATTCTACAACAAATGCAGGACCTCATTCATTTCGACAATTACATTTATCCATCGATATTCATTTATTCGAACAAGATTTAAACAATTTTCAAGCATTATCGGGCATGTGATTATTTCATACATCTATACTCATCCATATAATTCAAATGATCACATTTCACATTCATTCCAAGAACAAAAGTAACATTTTCATTGTTTGACCTTTATCATCTATCGGGCATTATCCTTTAAATTAGACATTTTTAATTATCGGGCTTGATCAGATATGTAATCATTTCACATATTTATGAAATTTATACAATTCACATAAACACAATCAATGCAAGCATGTAAGTAAACGCAATTTAGTTACACGAACTTACCTCGATAAAGGATCATGTACGTAAAATCTACTAATTCTATATTTTCCTCTTTTTCTCGTTCTAGCTCCGAATTTGGTCTATCCGGATCTATACGAGTAAATTTAACATCAATTTATCATATTTCACATTCAAGTGGACTCAATTTTCATTCTAGGCAAAATTACCATTTTGCCCCTAACTTTTCTATAAATTCTCATTTCGTCCCTAGGCTCGAAAAATGAAACTTGTGCAAATAACTCCCTATTCCAAGCCTAACCAAAGCTCATTAAAAAAATTTACAGCACATGTATTCATAAAATTTTAGAATTTTTCCTTCAATTTCACAAGTTTACATTTAGTCCCTAAATCATGTTTTCATCAAAAAATCACTTGGTAAAAGTTGTTTATCTATCAACAATCTTTCATTTTCTACCAATCTAATTTTCAGCATATTCATCCATGACCCAAATTTCATACTTTGATAACTTTTCAAATTAATCCTCGAAATAGATAGTTTAGACTATCTCGATTCCAAAAATATAAAAATCATTAAAAACGAGACTTGATTTCATACCTTATTGAGCTTGAAAAGTTTTCATCCTCTCTCCTAGGGTTTCCATGGAAATATTTGGGGAAGATGATATGAAATTGTTTTCATTTTCATTTTATTTAATTAGCATATAATAACATTTTATCTTTCCAATTTAGTCCTTAGCCTTTTTTTTTCTTTTTCCATGGATGAGTCTTACCAAAATATCTACATACTTTCTTTAATGGTCTAATTACAATATAAGGACCTCTAGTTTTGAATTCCATAGCTATTTAATCCTTATAGCTACTAGAATTCAACTTTTGAATTTTATGCGATTTAGTCCTTCTCGTAATTAAGCACTAAACCAATAATATTTTGTATCAGAATTTTCAAATGAATTTTATAACATAATACAGTCCATATAATAAAATAAAAATAAATTATATTTTTTGCTCGAATTTGTGGTCTCGAAACCACTGTTCCAATTTCACCGAAATTTGGGCTGTTACAATATTTACATGAGGATTCTAAATTTAATATTTTATAGATAATAAAATTTATAATTTTGTACTATAATTTGAAAGCATGTCATACATCAATCTGAAAATTCAAGCATGCATCCGACCAAATTTTTGGCCAATCACAATATATGGCACGTCAAGGTACCATTGATAGTTTACGCGACGGTGATGATTATATGATTAATTTTTAATTTTTCTTAAAATAAAAGGGTGAAATACATAATTAAATAAAAGATAATTTAAAAGGGTAAATAAAAGCCAAGTAATGAGGGTAAGGTGGGCATGGTTAGTCCTAATCAAAGTTGTTGAAGAGAGCTACCATTAGTTACATTCAATACTTAAATAGAATAAGTGATTAATTTGATCCTTTGCTTAATTCTAGTTTTGGTATTACTTCTGCAAATTATATAATTATCAAACAGATAGGCAGCGTTATGATTTAGAATTAATTTCAACTAATTTTGTCAATATGATAATATAATTAAAATGAATTATTTTATTTCAATCAAGGATGGCTCAGTCCCTACAACCTGCTGCATAAATTTATATATATGTGGATAGAGAATTTCAACGTACGAAAGCTATCAATATTGAATCACATTGAAAAAGGTAAAAATATTAGATATATAAACTTTTAATTTTAGAGATGATATTATAATTATTATTAAAATTAGTTCAACATTGTTAAAGAAAGAAAGCAGATTCAACAAGTTTGATGCTTAACTACTTAAGCTAGCTTCTTAAATGGATTAGTTTTAAAAAGAACTGAAGGCAGAATTAAAGGAAAAGCAAACCTTGTAGAAAGACTGAAATGAAACATTTTATGATTGTTTTATTCTCATATATATATATATTGAATGTTTTGGGTTTGTTCTATTCATGTTTGGAATAATATCGTCTTAAAGATTTGAATATGTGTTCACAATTTGAGAGTTCACTGTACCGTATCATTACACTGACACTTACTAGTATATCTATACTAATTGTTGTTTAATTAGTATTATTCTAAGCACAATCACAATACGAGTGAAAAGAATTATGTAATAATTAAAATTTTACATAAAAATAAAATGTTGCTATATATGTTTAAAAAATGATAAAGTTGAAGGTTTGATATTTTATAATGTCCTTTGTTCAAATATCATTGTATGTAATTTTTTATTGATTTATAATGGCTTAATATATCATTTGGTACCCAAGTTTGACATTTTTTTTCTAATGTAGTACTTGTGTTGTTTTTTGGTCCAATCTAGTATATGTGCTTGACAAAAGTTATATATTTTGGTATCCAAAAGTAACAATGTAACCTTTTATTGTTTAATTGGAGGTTTTAAGTTGATTTCATAAAAGTTAATTGCTAATGTTTTTAGGTCTGATTTTTTTTATGATTTTGTTAATAAATTCAGTGTTAATTGTAAATTTGTTTAACTTTGCGTTTAATTTGACAAATATAGTTTCATGGATGTGATTTAACTTGAGTTATGGGGTTGATTGGATGAAATTTAATTGCTAATATTATTAGTTAATCATGTATTTTCATCAAATCAACTCTAAACCCCAAATTAAAGACTAAAAAGTACACAATGTTACCTTTGGGTATCAAAATATATATTTCAAATACAGGTATCAAATCGGACCAAAAAATAACACAGGTACCACATTAGGAAAAAAAAAGTGTCAAACTCATGTACCAAATTAGGTATTCAGCCATTTATAAAAGGTTAAAATTTGCCATAAGTCTCTGTACTCTTTGTAAATTTAGAATTTAGTCCATGTACTTTTATTCCTAATAATATAATCCCTTTTTTTACCTTTACTTTTCAGGTTTCAAAATTTAGGTCCAACTATTAATACTGTTAAAATTATTTTGTTAAATTTAGGTTTAGGTTCATTACAATGTCATTTCTAGTTCCACGGTTATCAAGTGAGTTTTTTTTTTATTATTTCAAAATGTAACACCAACAAATTTTACCAAAAATCTTAATGATGTTAATTATTGGACTTGAATTTTGAAATTTGAAATTTGAAAAGAAAATAAACTAAATCCTGAAAATAAAAATACATGGACTAAATTTTAAATTTGTGAAGAGTATAGAGACTTATGGCATATAATTTTTATAAAAATATTAATAAAAAACGAAATACTTACATAATAATATGACTTGTTTTGTAAAAATAATATTTTTTATAATTTCTCCACTTGATTAAAAGTTGGCCGATGTGTAAAACCAACTCAATTAAAAATTATATTATAGTAAAACTATATATATATATATATATATATATATATATATATATATATATATATATATATATTAAAGTAGTTTATTGACACAAATAAGGGAAGTAATAGTTTCCTTTTTATATGTGTCACTGATGTCACATTAACATTTAAATGAAAAATATTAACCTATAAATTTACATATTAGAAAATTTATGCAAATTAAATAAAATGATAAATTTATGTTGTTACAACAATATATTTTTGTTTGTTAAAATTGCATCATCCATTAAAGTAAGGTTTTTTTTTTTTAAATATTAACTCGTTAAAATAGCCTAAATACATGGTAAATATGTATACATATAGGAGAAATTACTTTATCTTCTACCATATTATCCATCGTTTCTTTTCAATTATTTAATGACATTTCAACAAATTTTTTTAAGTCATTGATACATAATTTTGGTAATTTTTTACCCCAAACCCAGAACCTTGAATCCTAAACCCCAAACCTCAAACCTTGAACCTGAATCTCGAATCTCAAACCTCAAACCCTAAACTCAAACCCTATGTAATAGCCTATTTTTCAGTGATACCAAAAATGGCAGTTCGAGAACCCCATTTTTCGATAGTCGAGTCAATAAATATTATTTATTAATATTTACTAGTCTATTGTAGAATTATATTGATTTTCGGTCTAGTGATTTTTAACAAACGGTTAGTAATTAAGGTATAAGGACTAAGTTATAAGAACCGTAAAAATTAATCGTTGATTTTTATTATTTTAAATGGTTAAATAGTATAACATAAAGGTTTTAAGTGGCAAATTAGCCATTTTTATAAGACATAGACGGTTGAGCATGTGTTTTTAACTTAGTTTTGTTCATTATTATGTTAATTAAATAAAAGTTAAGAATTAATAAACAAAACAATAAGTGGATGGAAAGAGAAAGTACCTTCATTCTCATCCATCTTCACCGTTTTCACAATGGAAGCAAAGGAATGAAAGCTTCAAAAATTCCATTGACATTCGGCCTTGCATGGTATGTAAATTCGAGTCAGTTTTTCGTAAATTTTATGGTTTTGAGATTGTTGTAGCTCGATTTAGCTAACTTAGGGATTAATTGAGGAACTGTTAAAGTTTTGAAATGTTATCATTTATGGTTTTTAATTTTTTTGGTGTTAAGTGGTTTGATTTTAAGCTTAGATATGATTGAGGACTAATTAGTAAAGTAAAAGTTGTTAGTTTTGAGTATAGGGACTAACTTGGGACTAACTTGTAAAATTTTCAAAATTCACATGAAATTTATATAATTATTGATTGTAGAGGGCTGTAGAAGGATGTATTTGAAATTGGATTGTGAAACGAGGCCAAATGTGAAAGAAATGATAGTTTCGGTTTTAAGGACTAAATTGAAGAAACTGCAAAACTTTAGAGAAATTTTAAAAAATGATAATAGGATATCATATGCATTAAATAAACTATTATCAGGTAATTAGCACTAATATTTTGAAATGAATTATGGTATAGATTAAGAATCGAATCAACTGGAACTTAATCGAGGAAAAGGGAAAATTACAAACTAGTCCTTGACACCTCGTTTAATATCATTTTCCAGGTAAGTTCATATGATGTAATATATATATATGTAAGTGATATGTTTTTGATTGAAATGTATATATTTTTTATTTGAATATATTTTGATGTTATATACGAATTGGTACAAAAAGGTGAAGAATGGACTGAATTGTAATAAATGATATTGTTCTGTAATTGTGCCAGGATGAATGATAGGATATGATACAATTGGCATGACAATAAGGTTATTCATACGTTGTACAGGTTACGTGAAAGAAATGATATTGAATGCATTGATGTACGAAGAAGTTATTATTATTGAAATCCAGCATTTGTTGCAGATTACCGAGTTTGTCTCTGTAGAGACTATTGTTGTTGATTATCTCTGTGGAGATCCATGTCTGTTTTGAAGTTATGTGTAGCCTATATAGGCTTAGCACTTTGGTTCCCAGGTGTGTATTGGTGGTTTAGCTCGTTTGAGCAATCAGGTGTGTTTTGGTGGTTACCCGTGTATTTGTATATATTTATTATAGTTCATTAGGTTTAATGGTTATGATTGTTGATATGTATATGTTGTGAATGGAAAATGTTACATTGATTGAATTGATACAATGGTGGATATGTTTGATAAATGAAAGTGAATGGTACTAGTATGTGTTATACTAATCCGATTGAAATGTTATATGAATTACAAATGATAAACTCACCGTATATTTGTGAATTGTGAAAATAGGAAAATTATGTTTCTAGCTATTTCATTTTGTTAATATTTATCAAAGTGAGTTAATGTTCTAATCTTTGAACTTACTAAGCATTGAAATGCTTACTCAATTATGTTTCTATTTTGTAGTTGTCTTTTGCGATACTCAACTATCAGATCACTCCAAAGCTCACTCTATCCAACTTCTATCTTAATAGTCTTTTAATTGTTCAAAACTCAATTATGTGGCATATAAATAGGAGCCGTATTGTATATATGTTATTTTGGAAGTTGAGTGTTGAAGTATGATGTATAAAAGTGTGTTTGCATATTGGCAATATGGTAAGTTAAGTTTGGAGCTTATTGAATGGCTATTTTTTAATGTAGTTGATTAAGTTTATGTGGTGATATTGATGTGGTTGTCTGGTATGGCATAAGATGCTCAAATAGGTGAAATGCTTGGTGGTGTCAAATGAGGTATGTTAATTTGGTGTTTAATTAATTGATATATGTATTTTACAGGGAAGTGGTTACTTTGGCATTGTTTCTATCAAAGGATGAAGCATGAATGGTATATTTTGATTGTGAATTGGTTGAGTTTGAAACGTAAATATGAATGATAAGTTATGTTTGTTTCGTTGATGAATACATAGGTTTTTATATTTAGCAAAGTGTCAATTTCATGTAAAATGGTTTGAATGGTTTTGTGTTTAGAAAGTAAATGTTTGGTACTTATTTTGGAAAGGTTTTGATGACGGTATGAGTGCACAATTATGTGCATATAGGTTAAAATCTTGAATTGTTTTGAATAGGGAACAAAGTGGTCAAATTTTGTCCACATCGTCGTGTGTCACACACAGGTTGGTGACACAATTGTTTGTCCACTAATATATAGGAAGTGTTAGAATCACACAGTTCCCAATTGTCACACGGGCTGGCCACACGCCCGTGTGAGTACTGTAGATTTGGTCATCTAGAATTCGCACAGCTTCAAATTGTTACATGGCCCAGCCACATGACCGTGTGATCTTTGATGAAATTTTGCAATTTGATCCACACGGCTTCAGAGAGTTACACAACCTGGACACATAATCGTGTGAGCCCTATTTTTCATGATTGCCTTTATCTTTTGAAAATGTTATAGTGTAATAGCCCGATTTAAGGGCTAGTCGAAACAGTGATCTCAGGATCACTAATCCGAAATTAGAGAAATTTATTTTCATGTCATTTTATGAGTCAGAGCATGATGGTATATGTACGTGAGAATTTTGGTACTTTAATTTTAGCGATTTCTTGTTTAATCGTGAAAAAGGACTAAATCGCATAAAGTGCGAAAGTTTCATCCTATACCATAGATTGTAAATTTGAGGTCTTTAAAAGGCAATTTAACCCCTTGTAAGTGCTTGGTCGGCCATAGGGGACAAGAATTGACCAAGTTGGTCAAAGTTGGTGAGTAGGTGAACTAAATTGATAGTTTATATTAGAATAAAGAAAAGATGATATCCATATTTCTTGCTCATCTCTTCCATCAGAAATTGGTAGCCAAATAGGGGTTGAAAGCTTCAAAAATTTTAGCACACTCTTCTCTTCACAAGTAAGTGTTCTAGTGATCTTTTCTTGAAAATAGTTATACTTTTGATACCCCTAAAGCTTAAGCTTTCAAATGAGAGGACTATTGTGCAATATGGTGAAAATTTTAGAGTTTTTCCATGAGAGCTATCATTGTTATTTGCTGCATTTTTATGGAAGAAATTGAGTCTTAGTCATTAGATGAACAACTTTTGTGAAAGGTGTTGTCTTGAAAACACCTAATTGGACCTTGATGAAAGGTTACAAATTTGTAGTAATTATGTGAAATGTTGAGTTTTGATGATAGCTATAAGAGTATTAAATGTTCGCCTAGGCTTGTTGAAGGTAGAAATATGGTTAGAATTTATTTCCGAGCCTAGGGGCAAAATGGTCATTTTGCCAAAGTCCAAGGGCAAAATAGTAATTTTGCCTAAGCATGATTATTGAAATGCTTTTATTAATATGGTGATTAAAATGAGCTAAATTGCTATTATAGAGTGAGAAGAACCGAGAATTCGCCTTGATCAGGGAAAGAACAAAGGCTTGGACTAAACCGGCGAATTAGCTCATTTTGAAATCGAGGTAAGTTTGTATGTGATAGATTCAACATTTATGTTAGCATGTTTGAGAATGCTTGGCATTATATCAATGCTTGATGCTCTACTAAATTGAGTAGTTAATGTTGAATGAGATGTTAAAGTCCTAGTGGACTATAATGAATATGAAAATCTATCATCGAGATGAGAAATAAGTAGGGTCCCATATAAGACTACGTCCGGGACATGGCCTCGGCACCGAGTTAAGATCTCGTATAAGACCATATCCGGGATATGGCTTCGGTAATGAATATGAAAATCATATAAGACCATATCCAAGATATGGCATCGATACTTGATGTGAAAGTCTGTATAAGACCATATCCGAGATATGGCATTGACATTAAGAGGTGACTCCATGTAAGACCACCTCGGGGATGTGGCATTGACTTCGTACCTATATTAGTAACGATGAATATGCTTCTTAGACTATCCCTAATGATTAATGGGATAAGTAGATGAGTTTAGAAGTAGAAACGAGAATTGTACTAACGTCATGTAAATGAGTGAATACAGGTACTCGTGAATGAGTCACGAAGAAACGATTACCATGTGTGGCACGGTATATGCTAAATAAGGGAAATTGTAAGTAAGTATGGCAAGAAGCCTATGACTTGTATATGGTTAGTTAATCCCATGGATGGATTACATTATGAGCTTATTATTGCTATTTATTTCCATGCAAACTTACTAAGCTTTATGCTTACCCCCTTTCATTGCCCTTTCTCCTTGTAGTGTTGCCTAGATAACTCGAGGAACGTGGAACGTCAGAGTTTGGGAATCACACTATCGACATCACTTTCGTATAACAATTTAGACTTATTTTGAGTATGGCATGTATAGGACTCGAGTATTTTGTTAAGTTGTAATTGTTAGCCAAAGTGTTGGCTATGTATGTTACTAAAGTCATTTTGTAAATGGTCTTAAGTTAGGCCAATACTTGGCAAATTTTTTTGCTCAATGAAAATGATTTTCATGAAGTGTATGCCCTTGTGTATGTCTTGATTCTTTGAGTTCCTAGAGATACCAATTGGTCATCTTTTAAATTGGAATGTTTTTAAATTGAGTTCTTGAATGTGCCTTGGGTTATGAGTTGTGTTGATTTGGATTGGAGTATGTTTGTGTGCAATGTAGGGTGGCAAAGGGCTTGGTAGATAGCCATCTAATTGTCCACACGGGTATACACACGGGCGTGTGTCTAGGCCGTGTGTGACACACGGTCAGCCCTATGGGCGTGTGGATCGACCGTGTGTCCCCTTGCATGCTAGAATTGCAAGTCAGTATGACTTGTAGTAAACACACAGGCAGAGACACGGCCATGTGTCTCAGCCGTGTGGGAGACACGGCCTAAGACATGTGCGTGTGCCCAGGCTGTGTGAAGTCTGCACATTAATTTTGGAATTTAATTCGACACACGGGCTAAGGACACGGGCGTGTGCCTTAGCCGTGTGACCATAGTGAGTCAATGACGTCATAGTCAGAATGCCAAGGTTTTAGCACACGGGCTAAGACACGGGTGTGTCAAGGCCATGTGAAATTGGTCAGGATCGACCACGGGTGGAAGACACGGGCATGTCTTAAGGGCACATGGGCGTGTCCCTAGACCAACACGGGCGTGTGGCCCCTGTTTCGGAGAAAAGTTTTCCAAGCTCGTATAAGTTCTCAGATTGATTTCGAAACCTCTCGGAGGTATGCATAGGGCCTCGTGGGCCGAGAATGAGCAAGTGATATGTTTAAATGAAATTTTATAGCCCTATTTGAGACGTTTAAGCAAGATAAGTTAGGTAATGCCTTAAACCCGGTTCCGGCTTTGAACAAGGGTAAAGGGTGTTACATATAGTTTGATCCTTGTTTGTTCTCGAGCCAACTCTAGAGCTCACGTAAGCTCATATAAGACTCGAGAAAAGTTTTAAATGGTATTACATGATTGAAGTGATTAAAGAAATTGAATTTTGGTTGTTAATTTTTTATAATTGTTCCATTTTATATTATAACATCTTGTAACTCGATTTTGACGACGAGGACAAATGAGAGGTGTTACACCTTAAACCCTAAATCTTGAACCCCAAACTCGAAACTTAAAACCTTGAACCTAAACCCTGAATCTTAAACCTTAAACTTGTAACCCTAACTTTAAACCTTGAATAAGGTTTAAGGTTTAAAGTTTGAGGTTTAAGGTTTAAGGTTTGGGTTTGGGTTTAAGGTTTTGGATTTTGAGTTTAGGGCTTGTTGTTTAGGGTTCAAGGTTCAAGATTTGAGGTTCAAGGTTTAGGGTAAAAAATTTACTAAAATTATGTATCAATGACATGGAAAATTTGCTGAAATGTCATTAAATAATTGAAAATAAACCATGAATAATGTGGTGAGAATGATCCATAAAATAATTTCTCATACATATAGGGAAGATTTATTAGAAAGCTATATATATGGAATAGATATATGGGAAAGTATCGTAATTATCCATTAAGTAGCCTAATTACCGATATTAATTCGGTGTAGTATACCTACAAGGAATATATTACAAAGCTATTTGCTTATAACATAGGCGACTATAATATTAGTATAAAATATTTTGCACAATAGGTCGAACCCCATATAAAAATTAATTATTATTTATTAAAAATAAAGGAGATAGTTTAGGTTTCATTGAACAAACTAAATTTCGGGTTCATAATTTAACTTTGAAAGGAAATATTTTCATTTGTTTCGATTTGCAAGAGGCTTGTTGAGGTTGCTCAAAGCATTGGCTAAATAGGACCCAACATTTCAATGGGTTAATTGGGCTTATTTTACTTGGAAAATCTCTCTCCAAAGAGAAGGATAACTAAGTGGTATGCAAAGTTTGCTTAATACAATTGAACTAGTTTAGTTTATTTGTTGACCATTTAAGTTAGTTGAATCCAGTATCGGTTAAAAGAGTTTTGAAATTTGGTTTATCACTTAATTTAGTTCAAAAGTGGTTAATTAATCTAATTAACCACTTAACTTAAATTATTAATAATAAATAATAAATATTTATATTATTATTTAAACTTTTTACTGAGTAAGGTACCAATACAATTGAAAAAATTACTTTGATGTTAGTTCTTATTTAAAATCAATTATATTATTTGTGTAGTTTAATCTTTTATTTTCGGTGGTATTTGAACCCATATTAATTATTGGATTAATAAAATTTAAAATTTACCACTCAACTAAAATTTTATATTGATTTTTCTTATTCGTTTCAACTTTGGGATTAGTAAAACCATATTTTTTTATTATTTATTATATATTACTTTTAAATTCATCTTTTTATTCTCAATATGTGATTTCACACTCATATGTATGCGATATAATTTCTATATCGATAATGTTGTTGATTGAGTTAGTGTTACGAGTCAACTCGATACTAACTCAGGATTAATGATAACATTATGATAAATAATTGTAATACATTTAGTATTATTAATATGGTGTATTTACGTGCTTAAATTTCATTTTATTCACAAATTAATCTACTTTTTCTATTTTAATATCATGCATATTCCATATGTTATTATTAATTTGTTTCAAATCATATATTTCATCATTATTAAACACTTATTTATGTTTTGAGTACGTAATTTCCACACGCATATGCATGTGATAAAATTTCTAATTATTATTTAGTTTCGAATCATACGCTTCATTATTTATTATATGTTATTTTAAAAATATATTTATGTTTTAAATACATGGTTTATGCACGTATACGCATGTGATAGAGTTTCTAGTATTATTTATACTTGTTATAAAACCCCTAATCGAGTTAGTATTATCTATACAAGAAAAGTGAAGAGGTTAATAAGTGTCCTATAGATTATAGTAAAATTATAATTATTTAGTACATTAACGGTGGAAAGTTTTAACTCCACAAGTGGGTTGCAATTTTATCATGTGTTCTTAAGTTATATTTAAAAAATATAAAACAAATAAATAAGAGATATCACAAAATCTAAAATCTACTTATGAAATAAAAAAATCCGTGTTAAATAATTACTCATAATAAAATATTTAAAAAATAAATACTTAAGAAAAAGAGATAAATGATAATTTTTTAAATGTTATTGTGGAATAAAGAAAAAACATAATCAAACCAAATACTAGAATTCAATCTTTAACCTTGTTCTAACGGATTTAATTTTTAACTTCTGAAGTTCAAATTTTATTAAAGTGAGAGCATATTTTAAAGAAACAAGCAAGTATCAACAAGTCCAGGAAGTAGATCTTTTCATGAGGGGCTTCATCTGTTTGTCTTCCTCCAGTGAAATCATACCCAGATGAGATGGGTCTTCCAGCATCATTTTGGCTACCAAATACCCTGAAATTGACCATGTCTGAAACTTACGAGCTTGCTTCCCGATATATCTCCCCGTCTTTCCATCATAGTACTCAGGCCAGTGGTCTTTCGGCAACCGGTTTTCAGCAAGTTCTATGGCACGTCTCGCAATTTGTGGGCGCCCCGTCTTTATACAAGCGGCTGTGAGCAGCCATAGAAGCACTGCAATTACAAAGCTTCTGACCAAATCATAATGCAATTCAAAATAGTCCATTATTGTTTGTAACAAGAAACTTCGTTACCAGGCCAGGATCCTCCATTGTGATAACTCCATCTGGTATTCTTGGGGTCACATCCCGTTACGATTCTCCATTCATGGCTTTCAAGAGCTGGATAACATATCTTCAATGGCATTTCTCCCACCAACTCATCCCAACGCGACTCGATAAGATCCATTATGGCTGAAGCTTGCTCTGGAGTTGCCAAAGATGACAAAATCGCCACACAATTGCCTAAACAGAACCAACGGAAATCCATTCTTGCAGGGCTGACATTTCCAATGAAGTAGCCACCTCGAGTTGGCATAAAATCAAACACCCAGTCTGGAAGTGAATCAGGCATCACATTGAACTTGTTCACCGCTGTATGAGAGTATTCCTCTGTTTTATAGCGGTATATGTCATTTAGCTGCTTCAAATCCAGCCAAAAGTAATTCCTCATGTGAAAGCTTAAAGCATGGAGGCGTTTAACTATACGTTCTATGAATTCTTTCCCCTCATGGTCTTGTTTTAATAAAAGCAATGCACATCTTAGGGCCATGAAGAACAGCGCTTGGATCTCGATTGGATAGCCATATACACCCTGGATTTACACTGAAATTAGATATAAATTCGGTCTTGAAACCCATATAAATTAGATATAAAGTGAGGGTAAGAAAAAGAAACCAACCATTCTGCGGTCAATCATGCAGCATCCATCGGCACAGAGAAGAGTTGGGAAAGTATCAAAGGCTTCTGAAAGACACAAAGTGAGTATAAGTCGCATACCCCTTTGGCACTCCGGCATTTCGGCCAATGATGAGTCTCCCGTATGCCTTGTATATGCACGAAGCAATATAATCCACCAAAACCCAGAATCAACAGGCGCTACTCTCCCTATCGCACTCTCACCAAAGTCTGCTATTAAGATCTCCCTGTTCCTCACAGGGTTGTGGATCACTTTGAAACTTGCTGGCATTACTCCTTCTCCTAGCTTGAACTGGTCTATCATTTTCTCCCACGACTGTAAATGAAGAGTTTTCAGAAGAAAATTCTTCACTACCTCTTCCTCCCCATTCATCAAAAAAGCCAAAGCACTTGGAACAAAATCTCTAACAAAAACCTGCAAAACAGAGCTTCATTTAGTTATGAACAAAATTCAGCTTGATTCCCTACAACAAAGTTTTTAATAAAATAAAAACCTGATCATAATTGAGTTCTTCAACAGAATGGTCCATTGCAGCAACAGTTCCAACAGGTTGTCTACGATAGTAAACAATGGAGCGCTTCATATTCTCCCATGCCTCACCTACCATGGCGTGTGCCTCAAAGCTTGTATATGATCTAGGGGAGTTAAACCCTGACCTTCTACCATGTGGAGACAGGCATTCAAAGTGGTTACTCAAAAGTTCATTGGAAGGCCTTTCTTCAAAGGATACATTTATCGCTCTGGGTCTTTCCATAATCCTCAGGAGGATATCGGAATCTTCAGCCTCGAATATGGTTCCGGCTGACTCCAACGTTTTGACGTTTCCATTTGGAGAGCCATTGATGCGTAGTGGACACATTGTTAATGAATTAGGATCAATGTGAAGGATGAAAATGAAACAAAAAACAGCCCAATGCGAAGGATCATCTAGAGTGAAGAACATATAAGCGAAGCTTAAACCTCGAAAGTGCAGGAAGTCGAAAGCACCTGCTATTGCCAGGTGACCTGCTGAACTGGTGTACCTCTGCTATGGAACAACCACAAATATCTTGGAAGCTCAGATGGAAGCTTGGGATATTCCCCCTAAGAATCTTTCTTTTTCTATTTAAAATCCTCGTATCTAAACTAAAGAAATCAAAGTTGATAAAACTGTTTTGCATGTGGAAAAATCGAGATAAAAAAGAAACACTGGACTTTGTTATAAACGAAAGCATAACCTTGGCAGCATTCATCTGTTTGGAAGGTATATTAATGGAGTCGTAGATACAGAGAATAGACCCTGACTGACACGTGGCCTCTGTTTCCAGCTATCAACTGTTGAGTTGACATATATTTTTAGGTTAGTTCATAATTATTTTCTAGTAAATGTGAAAACATTAAACAAAATTTATGTAATAATTTAAAGATTCAGGGCTAGAATGCTTTTAAAAAGTGTCGTGGAAAAGTGCTTTTAAGAAGTGCTTATGAAAAATTTACTTTAAAATTTGAGTGTTCAGCATTACTATCAAAAAGTGCTTTTGAGAAATAAAATGTTCATTTTAGACATGTTATTATCAAGTAATAAATATGCATTTAAATAAAATTTAAATTAGTTAATATTATTATGTTTTAGTAAAAATATAAAAAAAATTACTATAACTTGTTAATATTTTAATATATGAAATATAAATTTTAAATATTTTTAAGTAATAAATATTAATTACTTATAAAATTTAATTAGAATATATAAACTACATTTTAAATATTTAAATATAACCATTAAATATTTGTAATTAGTATTTTAAAAAATATTTTTTTATTTTTAATTAATAATTTTAACATATTTGTAATTAAGCACCAAGAAAAAAAAGAAAAAGTACTATGTTATTGAAGGGGTGAAAAAATAATTAAGTACTAAAAGTGTTTTTGGGAGAGGAAAAGCTAAAAATTTTAGCTTCTTCTTTTCAGAAAAGCTAAAAATTTCAGCAAAACAAATTTATTCTCGCATGCCTTTTCTTCGGAAGTGCTTTGGAGCCGTAAGTCTTTTGAAAATCACAGAAGAACTGGCCCTCAATATAATTCGATGGTGCTGTCCTTGCTAAATGTTGGCATGTGAGATTTATTTATAAAATTCCCTACATTTTATTATAAACATGTACATGCAATTTTATATCTATATAATACATATTTTCAGCTTTTATTAGTTCCATTGTCATTTAATCTCAATACTTTTTAGTCCATAATTTTCTAAATTTAAAAATTTAATTCATATATTTTAATTTTGAGACATTGAGTTCCTATATTTTTTATTTAAAAATCTTTGTCCTCCATCTAATTTGACGGTTAATTTTAAAGTGTTGAAGGTAAAAAAAAATTTAGCGTTTAACATTAATATTTTTTTGCCAATTTGGTCCTTACCTTTAAAAATTCATAAAAAATTTAAAAATTACTTTTTTCATATTTATAAATAAAAACAAATAAAAACACTTCAAATTAAAAAATTAAAAAATAAATATTATTTTAAAAATGCAAAAAAAATTCAAATTTCAATATTATCTAAACTGGATTGGATCAACTAGTTGGATGGAAAACCGGCTGAGGTCACTACAACAAAACATGCTTATTGCGACACTTTTGGGGCGACACTTTTTTAAGTGTTGGGATAGACTTGTCGACATACGCTTTGGCCAACTCTTTGTATAAGAGTTGGGATATGCATGCATAAGGCAACGCTTAAATAAGAGTCGGCTTTGTCCAACACTATGTCGACACTTTTGGGCCGACACTTTCCTAAGTGTTGAGATAGACTTGCCGATATGCACTTTGGCCAACTCTTTATATAAGAGTTGGGATATGCATGCCTAAGGCAACGCTTAAATAAGAGTCAGCTTTGTCCAACACTATGCCGGTACTTTTGGGCCAACACTTTCTTAAGTGTTGGGATAGACTTGTTGATATATACTTTGGCCAACCCTTTGTATAAGAGTTGGGATATACATGCCTAAGACAACGCTTAGATAAGAGTCAGCTTTGTTCAACACTATGCCGACACTTTTCTAAGTGTTGGGGTAGACTTGTTGGCATACGTTTTGGCCAACTCTTTGTATAAGAGTTGATATATGCATGCCTAAGGCAACACTTAAATAAGAGTCGGCTTTGTCCAATACTATGCTGATACTTTTAGGCCAACACTATCCTAAGTGTTGGGATAGACTTGCCAACATATGCTTTGGCCAACTCTTTGTATAAGGGTCGGGATATGCATGCCTAAGGCAACGCTTAAATAAGAGTCAGTTTTGTCCAACACTATGCCGACTTGTGTTATACATTTTCCAACTATATAAAAGTGTTGCCATATGAAAAGAAAAACTTTTATGTCCTAATTCTTGATATACCACCAATCACTAATTTTATAATTGTATATATCACTTTTTTAATAAATTAATTTTATATTAAATAAAAAATTGTGGTATTAATATGTTAAACTAATATCTTAGTGTTTAAGGTTTTAGGGGTTAGGGTATTAGAGTTTAAGGGTTAGGAATTTTAATAAAAAAATGACAAAAAAATAAGTTATTTTAGGGTTTAGGTAAGTAATAAGATTCTTTTTTTAATTACTTTTGTACCATGTAATATATATAGGGTTTAGGGTTAAGGTTTTAGGGTGTAGGAGTTTAAGGTTTAATGTTTATTATTTATGGTGTAAGATTTAGGGTTTAAGGTCTAGGGTTTATGCTTTAGGGTGTAAGGTTTAGGGATAAAATTTGACAAGTTAAATTTTATTAAAATCAATTTGGATAAATTCTATCAGCTGCACAAAAAATTAAACTCGTGGATACAAACTCTTCGTAAGGAAGTTTGGTTTCATTTTTTTAAATTATTTTAGTACACAATTATAAAATTTTACAAATTAAATATATTGTTTGAAATAAAACAAACTTAATTTAAAAGAATTTAAGAAATAATTAAACTATAAAAATTTATTACTATCAAAGGTATTAGGGTTTAAGGTTTAGGGTTTAAGGTTTAAGATTTTAAAGGTTAGGGTTTAAACAAAACGGTCATTTTGTTTATACCAAAACTGCGTCGTTTTGCTTTCCTCCATTTTATCCCAATTACTATATTCGATAGTTGTTATTTTTCCCCCCAACAAAATTTCCCCAATCCCCTATATTTTCCTCTAATCCGTAAAATTTCCCCAAATCAAAATCTCAACCTATCTGCTGCTAAAGACGCCGACCCGACCACCTGCTGCATCACCGTCGACTAACCCCTCTGCTGTGTTGCCGTCGCTGTCGCTCTCCGCTGCCGCAAGCAATCGGTAAATTTATAAGATCAATATATATATATTTTTGGCATAAAACAAAGTGTAGCTGTGACAGTCCGATTTAAACCCTAATCAGAATGATGGTTTCAAGACCACGAATCTGAGTCAGAAAAAAATATTTTAAAATTATTTTTGCTGTTTATAATGTGTGAATTTGTGTGTATTAAATTTTCGTTTTAAAATTTTATCCTTTGGATATCCGATTAAATAAAAAGGGCTTAATTGCATAGATTAAAAATTGGGTAGTTTAATGTATAAAGGGCCAAAATGCCATTGGCTTTTAAAATAGAAGTCTTTATGTTGCAATTAGCCATTAATTTGCTAGTGGACGGTGAGAGGTTTATATTATAATGTTTTGATATAAATTTATTAAGGTTACTTTAATAAACTAATATTATAAATTATTATAATATGACATATATCATAAAATAAAATATAAAAAAAAGAAAGCCATGCATTCATTCTTTGAAATGGCCAAATGTTGTAAGAAAGAAAAGAAACAAAGGTTTAAGGGTTCGGCCTTTTAGAAGCTTGATTAAGGTATGTTATGTTTCGGTTTTTGATCAATTTTACGTTTTTAAGAACGTTGCTTCGAATACGATCTGACCCATGCTATAATTTTTATTTTGGTGAATATTTTGAGTTATGTCATTGATGAATATTTGTGTTTTGTGATGTTTGATGATAAATTATGAAAGATATGTTTTGGATGAATATGTTTTGTATTGGAGTTTTGAAAATTTTGAATTATTAGGACCAACTTTACAAAAATAATAAATTGAAGGGCTAAAAGGAAAAATAAATGAAATATATGGATTAGTATGAGTATAAGGAAGATTCGGCCTAACTATGATGTGGTGAGATTTTGTGTATTTTTGTATTTTGTGCAATTAGGACTAATTTGTAAAAGTAGGAAATATCAGGGGTAAAATGGTAATTTTCCCATTTATGTGTTGTTGGATTAAATTGAATGAAATTGTGTTTAAATGGGGTTAATTTGAAATTATATAGATCAAGAACAAAAGAAATCGGACTTGGATTGGGGAAAAAAACGAAAGTTGTCGACTAGTCGTCCCGTTCCGTTTTACATCGTCCGAGGTAAGTTGTAAGCAAATAGACGTGTTTAATTGTAGATAAATGTGTTATATATATGCTGGTATGAAAAATATGAATTTATATGTGCTTATGCCGAATGCGAATAAGCTTGGTAACCATGTTCGAATACCAATTTATAACGTCCGTCGATATCCGAGGTAAGTTTTTAAGCAATCATGTTGGATTGGATTTATCTATAATGATGTACATAAATTTAATGGAAGTATATATGTTTATTGTAACACCCCTTACCCGAGACCGTTGCCGGATTCGAGCACGAGGCATTACTAGACTTAGCTTACTAGTTCTGGGCATAAAAATTGAAACTGTCCATCTGCGTCATGTTCACTAAATTAATTATAACTTGAGTTACGAAACTCAAAATCTAGATCTGTAAATTTTTCTTGAAACTAGACTCATATATCTTCTTACTGTAATTTTTCCAGAATTTTTGATGTAGCCAATTAGTACAGTTTATTAGTTAAAGTCTCCCCTATTACACAGTTTGACAGTTCTGACCTCTCTTCTCTAAAAATCAATTATCTCATAATATACAACTCTTTTTCCTACACCGTTTTCTTTATATGAAAATTGACTCAATAAGCTTTAATTCTATATCTCATACACAACCTAATTCAATTTCTACTATTTTTGGTGATTTTTCAAAATCACATCACTGCTGCTGTCCAACTATTCCCCTGCATATAATTACATAATTTCTTTAAAATAACTATCAACTAGGCATTTCATAACATCCAAAACATGTTCTTAATTAACCATTTTAATGGCTAATCATTATCAAGCATTTACAAGCCAATATTAAGCCATATCATAAGGTCATACACACAAAATGGCTAAGTCCCTATACATGCCATAACTTAAAACGTTCGAATCACAAAATACCAATATAATCTTTTGATAGTGTGTAACGATCTCCGACGTCCTTTCGATCCTCGAGTTGGCTTGTAATACTATAAAAAAAATAAAGAATGGGAGTAAGCATAAAGCTTAGTAAGTTTACATGTAAATAGATAACAACATTCTTAATGAATTATCTTATTCTTTTCTTATCAAGATCACTTAAGCTTTTAATTCAATATACTTAACTTGTATTCTTACCTTACCTTTTAACATGAACTTGTCTTACCTTACTTTTTTAGCTTGAACTTGTCTTACCTTTACTTTGGTATACTTTTTGAATTTTCCCGTTGAGCCACTTGGAATACTGAGGATACTTGGGTACTTTCCTTATGAAACTTAACCATTGCCATGTCTTGACATGGTCTTACGTGGTATCCTTGCCTTATAAACTTACCAATGCCATGCCTTGGCATGGTCTTACATGGAACCTTTGCCTTATAGTAACTTATCAAAGCCATGCCTTGGCATGGTCTTACATGATTTCCTTAAACCCTAGTGTCATGATATTTGTATCCTACACATTCCTAAGGTTCAACCGGAACTTTCTGAGATAGCTTTTCCGTCAATTTATACTTGAGTCTTTAAATAATAAATTTACAGAATAAATATGTAAATGCTGGAATTTAATAATATTAAATGTAAAATAATAGAATATTGCATTTATTTACCGCAAACTTACCTCGAAACAAATTACGATAAACTATATCGATTTAGTCCACTATCTTTTTCTTTCCCCGATCTAACTCTGGATTTCATTCTTCTTGATCTATAATAGAAAATTTAGCTTATTTAATATTCACATTTACTAAAACAGTCCTTAACTCTAACTTTGGCAAAATTACAATTTTGCCCCTAAACTTTTACATAATTACATTTTTGCCCCTAGGCTCGAAAATTAAACTTCAACCCTTATTCTTATGTTTTCTAACATGCTGAACATTTTTCCCTTCTATAGCAACTTCAAATTCTTTCCCGATCTAACTCTGGATTTCGTTCTTCTTGATCTATAATAGAAAATTTAGCTTATTTAATATTCACATTTACTAAAACAGTCCTTAACTCTAACTTTGGCAAAATTACAATTTTGCCCCTAAACTTTTACATAATGACATTTTTGCCCCTAGGCTCGAAAATTAAACTTCAACCCTTATTCTTATGTTTTCTAACATGCTGAACATTTTTCCCTTCTATAGCAACTTCAAATTCTTACTATAACACATACTTATGAACAATAACAACTTTTACTAATTAGCTTGTTTTCACCGAAGATCACTTAATAAAAATCGTTCCTCTTCTCATTAACATGCATAGTCTACCATCAAACATCAAAATACACAAGCTTTCAACAATGGCATAATTCAAAATATTCACCAAAATCAAAAATTCAACATGGGTTTTGTAAATCTCATAGCAACGATCTCAAAAACGTAAAAATTATCGAAAACGGATCAAAAACTAACCTTGAATTTAAGCTTAGAAATGCAAAAGATGCAAAGCTTCAGAGTTTTCTTTTTCTCTCTTTGAGTTTCGGCAAGCAGATGGTAAAATGAAAACCATCCACTCATGTTTCTTTTATTATAATATAACATATTAATATAATATAAAATTTCTACTAATGTTTTTAATATAAAAAAAACATATAATTATGCATTTCATCATTCAATGCCGTCCACTAGCCATATAGTTGGCTTAATTGCCATATAAGTCCTCACACTTAAGAAGACATAACAAATAGACATCTTTTCATAAAGCACACTAATTTTGCATTTGATGCAATTCAATCCTTTTATCAAATTAAACACACAGACAGATAAATTAGTCCACGAAACTTCAACACATGCTCAATCATATATCAACGGCACAGAAAATAATATTAAAATATTTTATTGACTCAGATTTGTAGTTTCGCAACCACTGTTCCGTTTAGGCCCTATTTCGGGATGTTACATTCCTCCCCCCTTTAGGGATTTTCGCCCCAGAAAATCTTACTCAGTAAAGGGATTTGGGTACTTTTGCATAGCATAGTCTCTTGGGCTCCCATGTAGCCTCTTCTATTCCATGCCTATTCCATAATACTTTCACAAGTGCAATACTTTTATTCCTTAATTGCTTAACCTCTCGAGCTAGAATTTTTATCGGTTCCTCCCCGTAAGCCATATCTGGCTGAATCTCAACCTCTGTTTGCGAAATCACATGCGATGGATCTGAAAGATAACGACGTAGCATAGACACATGAAACACATTATGAATCTTCTCTAACTCAGTTGGCAAAGCCAATCGATATGCCAATGGCCCAACTCTCTCGATCACCTCAAACGGTCCAATAAAACGGGGACTTAATTTGCCTTTCTTGCCAAATCTGAGAACTTTCTTCCACGGGGATACTTTCAAGAATACCCTATCACCAACTTGAAATTCAATGTCTTTTCTTTTCAAATCTGCATAGGATTTCTGTCTATCTGAAGCTGCTTTCAAGCAATCTTTGATGACTTTTACTTTTTCTTCTGTTTTTTTGACTAGATCAACCCCATAAATCTGATTTTCCTTAAGCTCTGTCCAATACAAAGGTGTGCGACATTTACGTCCATACAAAGCTTCATAAGGTGCCATCTTCAAACTCGATCGATAACTATTATTATAAGAAAACTCTATTAATGGTAAATATTTCTCCCAACTACCTTGAAATTCTAATACACAACATCTAAGCATATCTTCAAGTACCTGAATAACTCTCTCTGATTGACCATCAGTCTGAGGATGGAAAACTGTACTAAAACTCAACTTTGTACCTAAAGCTTCCTGCAATTTCTTCCAAAACTGTGAGGTAAATCTCGGATCTCTATCTAAGATAATCGATAACGGTACTCCATGTAGTCTCACAATCTCTGTAATATATAACTCGGCCAACTTGTCAAGTGAATAATCCATACGAACTGGGATAAAATAAGCCAACTTTGTTAACTTATCAATCACAACCCATACTGCATCTTTCTTTCTCGGTGTCGAAGGCAATCCTGTCACAAAATCCATAGTAACTCGATCCCATTTCCACTCGAGAACTAATACAGGCTGCAATAAACCTGAAGGTACCTGATGTTTGGCTTTTACCTGCTGACAGATTAAGCATCTAGAAACAAACTCTGAAATATCTCTTTTCATTCCTGTCCACCAATACATTTTCTTCAAATCATTATACATCTTTATACCACCTGGGTGAATAGACAAAGAACAGCTATGTGCTTCCTGTAAGATTTTCCTAATAAGCTCATCATTCTTTGGTACACATACTCTGTCTCTGAACAATAAACAACCGTCAGAACCGATCTGAAAATCAGACTCTACACCTGACTCGCACTGAACTCTTTTGGCTTACAACTCACTGTCATCTTTCTGAGCTTTACAAATTTCTTTAAGAAACGTCGATTTAGCTCTCAACTCAGCTAAGATAGAACCATCATCTAATAATGCCAAACTAGTGTACAAAGCTCTCAATGCAAATAACGATTTTCTACTCAAAGCATCAGCAACAACATTTGCCTTACCCGGGTGATAATCGATCACTAGCTCATAATCTTTAATCAACTCTAGCCATCTTTTTTGCCTCAAGTTCAGATCTTTCTGAGTCATCAAGTACTTCAAACTTTTGTGATCAGTGAATATTGGGCATTTCTCACCATATAAGTGATGTCTCCAGATTTTCAATGCAAATACAATAGCAGCTAGCTCTAAATCATGTGTCGGATAGTTTTTCTCATGTGGCTTTAACTGTCTAGAGGCATAAGCAACTACCTTTCCTTCCTGCATAAGTACACAGCCTAGTCCATTCAAGGATGCATCACTGTAAATCACAAACTCTTTTCCCGGTTCTGGTTGTACTAAAATAGGAGCTTTAGTCAACAATACTTTTAACTTGTCGAAACTCTGTTGACACTTCTCATCCATTCAAACTTTGACCTTTCCAGAATAGTCTTGTCAATGGAGTAGCTATCTTGGAAAATCCTCTACAAATCGTCTATAATAAGCGGCAAGACCAAGAAAACTTCGACCCTCGATACATTTCTGGGAGGCTTCCAATCAACAATTGCTAAAATCTTACTCGGATCAACTCTAATACCTTCACCTGAGACAATATGTCCAAGAAAACAAACTTCCTGTAACCAGAACTCACTTTTGCTAAACTTGGCATAAAGCTGATTATCTCTCAAAATCAGAAATCGTTCTCAAATGCTCTGCATGCTCAGTCTCATCATGAGAATAAATCAAGATGTCATCAATGAACACGACTACAAACTTGTCCAAATAAGGTCTAAAAATTCGGTTCATTAAATCCATGAAAATAGCAGGAGCATTAGTTAAGCCAAATGTCATCACAAGAAACTCATAGTGACCATACCTAGTTCGGAAAGCAGTCTTTGGAACATCTGACTCTTTAACTCGCAACTGATAGTATCCGGATCTCAAATCTATCTTAGAGAACATAGTGGCTCCCTTCAATTGATCAAACAAATCATCTATTCTAGGTAATGGATATTTGTTCTTGATGGTTACCTTGTTAAGTTGCCGATAGTCTATGCACAATCTCATGGAACCATCCTTCTTTTTCACAAATAACACAGGCACGCCCCATGGTGGATAACTAGGTCTTACAAAGCCTTTATCGATTAATTCTCAGAATTGAGCTTTCAATTCTTTCAATTCTATTAAAGCCATTCTATAAGGAGTAATATAAATAGGTGTGGTGCCTGGAATCAATTCAATACCAAACTCAACTTCTCTGATAGGAGGCAAACCTGGTAGTTCTTCCGGAAAGACATCAGGAAACTCATTTACCAGCGGCATCGATTCAATTTTCAACTCGGGGTCTTTAGTATTCAACACAAAAGCAAGATAAGCTTCACATCCTTTCCTTAAACATTTACGAGCGACATATATGAAATCATGGAAATTGAACTATCTGACTTATCTGAATTAACCCGAAGGAATTCACCATTTTCACATTTCAACTCAATGAATCTCTTTCCACAATTCACTATCACATCATGTGCAATTAACCAATCCATACCAAGAATCACATCAAACTCATCAAATGGCAATAGCATGAGATCAGCCGGAAAATAGTAACCTCTAATCATCAAAGGGCATTTTTTACATACTTTGTTTACTAACACATGCTGACTTAATGGGTTCGATACTTTAATCACAAATTCTGTAAACTCTATGGGCATGTTCATACTAGGCATTAATTTCATGCAAACATAGGAATGGGTTGAACCCGGATCAATCAAAGCAATAACATTAACATTATGAAGAGAAAATGTACCGTAATTACGCGGGGAAGATGCCTCTTCACGAGCACGGGTAGCATAAGTCCTTGTGGGTGCTCTAACATCCGATCTTGTTCTTTGTATCTCTAAATGTACCTCCTCACCGCTCCTACTCCGAATTTCTCGAGATCCGCCTCTAACGGGGCATTACCTGATCTTGCACTTGGTATTACTTCTTTTTTAACCATTTCGGGACACTCCCGAATAAAATGATCCGGTGCACCACATCGAAAACAACCAATCTCAGTTGCTTGACATTGACCTGGATGACGTCGACCACATTGAGGACACTCGGGCCTATCAGTGAATATCGCCAACACTGCAATCGAAGTGGTTTGAGCTTTTGAATCTATAAATCTTCCACCTCTATTTTGGCTAGAATACCAGGTTGAAAAATTAGATCTCGTAGAAAACTCTCTAGGCCTCTTGGATATAGACTGAAATGACTTGCTCATCTGTCTTTTCTTCGTGTCTTGCATATCAATTTCAGCTTTACCCTTTCTTTTTAATAACTCTTCGCGCTTTATGTGCTCGTTCAACTAAAACAACAAACTCTTTTATCTCTAAAACACCAACTGACAGTCGGATATCATCATTGAGCCCATCCTCAAATCTTTTGCACATGATAGCCTCTGTAGACACACACTCTCGAGCATAATTGCTGAGTCGGATAAATTCACGTTCATAGTCGATCACAGTCATCTTACCCTGTTTTAACTCAAGGAACTCTTTTCTTTTCTGGTCAATAAACCTCTGACTAATGTACTTCTTATGGAACTCCTCTTGAAAGAAATCCCAAGTAACTCTTTCTTTCGGTACTACTGACACAAGTGTCTTCCACCACTGGTAGGCCGAATCTCTAAGAAGTGACACCACACATTTAATACATTCTTTCGGTGTGCAGGATAACTCATCAAAGACTCTGATAGTGTTCTCGAGCCAATATTCAGCTTTCTCTGCATCATCATCTTTGGTAGCCCGAAACTCTTCAGCCCCTTGTTTTCTGATCTTGTCAACGGGTGGTTTCTCTCTTCTAACTGTATTTATAACTAGGGGAGCTACATGGGTGGTCTGTGGATCATGAGGGGGTGGAGGTCTAACAGTGGGTTCGCATTTAACGAACTCAGCAAACCAATCATTCATAGCTTGGAAGAAGGCTTTTCGAGCCCCTCCTCCTTGACTAACTGTAATGGGCCTTTCACGACTATCTGGTGGCACCGTCCCTTCAGTGGGAGCGGGTGCATTACTCTCTACATCATCTGCACCATCTCGTTCGGGATCCATTACTATAAAAGAAAAACATTTTTAAAATTGTCAGGAGTCGTCACACTATCAAAATATAAGTATGGCATGTATAGCTAGACTCTTACTCATACTGAATATTCCGAGAATCGACTAAACTCTTGCTCTGATACCAATAAATGTAACACCCCTTACCCAAGACCGTTGCCGGAGTCGAGCACGAGGCATTACTAGACTTAACTTACTAGTTCTGGGCATAAAAATTGAAACTGTCCATTTGCGTCATGTTCACTAAATTAATTATAACTTGAGTTACGAAATTCAAAATCTAGATCCGTAATTTTTTCTTGAAACTAGACTCATATATCTTCTTACTTGAATTTTTCCAGAATTTTTTATGTAGCCAATTAGTACAGTTTATTAGTTAAAGTCTCCCCTATTACACAGTTTGACAGTTCTGACCTCTCTTCACTAAAAATCAATTATCTCATAATATACAATTCTTTTTCCTACATCGTTTTCTTTATATGAAAATTGACTCAATAAGATTTAATTCTATATCTCATGCACAACCTAATTAAATTTCTACTATTTTTGGTGATTTTTCAAAATCACGTCACTGCTGCTGTCCAACTATTCCCCTGCATATAATTACATAATTTCTTTAAAATAACTATCAACTAGGCATTTCATAACATCCAAAACATGTTCTTAATTAACCATTTTAATGGCTAATCATTATCAAGCATTTACAAGCCAATATTAAGCCATATCATAAGGTCATACACACAAAATGGCTAAGTCCCTATACATGCCATAACTTAAAACGTTCGAATCACAAAATACCAATATAATCTTTTGATAGTGTGTAACGATCTCCGACGTCCTTTCGATCCTCGAGTTGGCTTGTAATACTATAAAAAAAATAAAGAATGGGAGTAAGCATAAAGCTTAGTAAGTTTACATGTAAATAGATAACAACATTCTTAATGAATTATCTTATTCTTTTCTTATCAAGATCACTTAAGCTTTTAATTCAATATACTTAACTTGTAGTCTTACCTTACCTTTTTAGCTTGAACTTGTCTTACCTTTACTTTGGTATACTCTTTGAATTTTCCCGTTGAACCACTTGGAATACTAAGGATACTCTGGTACTTTCCTTATGAAACTTAACCATTGCCATGTCTTGACATGGTCTTACGTGGTATCCTTGCCTTATAAACTTACCAATGCCATGCCTTGGCATGGTCTTACATGGGACCTTTGCCTTATAGTAACTTATCAAAGCCATGCCTTGGCATGGTCTTACATGATTTCCTTAAACCCTAGTGTCATGATATTTGTATCCTACACATTCCTAAGGTTCAACCGGAACTTTCTGAGATAGCTTTTCCGTCAATTCATACTTGAGTCTTTAAATAATAAATTTACAGAATAAATATGTAAATGCTAGAATTTAATAATATTAAATGTAAAATAATAGAATATCGCATTTATTTACCGCAAACTTACCTCGAAACAAATTACGATAAACTATATCGATTTAGTCCACTATCTTTTTCTTTCCCCGATCTAACTCTGGATTTCGTTCTTCTTGATCTATAATAGAAAATTAGCTTATTTAATATTCACATTTACTAAAACAGTCCTTAACTCTAACTTTGGAAAAATTACAATTTTGCCCCTAAACTTTTACATAATTACATTTTTGCCCCTAGGCTCGAAAATTAAACTTCAACCCTTATTCTTATGTTTTCTAACATGCTGAACATTTTTCCCTTCTATAGCAACTTCAAATTCTTACTATAACACATACTTATGAACAATAACAACTTTTACTAATTAGCTTGTTTTCACCGAAGATCACTTAATAAAAATCGTTCCTCTACTCATTAACATGCATAGTCTACCATCAAACATCAAAATACACAAGCTTTCAACAATGGCATAATTCAAAATATTCACCAAAATCAAAAATTCAACATGGGTTTTGTAAATCTCATAGCAACGATCTCAAAAATGTAAAAATTATCGAAAACGGATCAAAAACTAACCTTGAATTTAAGCTTAGAAATGCAAAAGATGCAAAGCTTCAAAGTTTTCTTTTTCTCTCTTTGAGTTTCGGCAAGCAGATGGTAAAATGAAAACCATCCACTCATGTTTCTTTTATTATAATATAACATATTAATATAATATAAAATTTCTACTAATGTTTTTAATATAAAAAAAAACATATAATTATGCATTTCATCATTCAATGCCGTCCACTAGCCATATAGTTGGCTCAATTGCCATATAAGTCCTCACACTTAAGAAGACATAACAAATAGACATCTTTTCATAAAGCACACTAATTTTGCATTTGATGCAATTCAATCCTTTTATCAAATTAAACACACAGACAGATAAATTAGTCCACGAAACTTCAACAGATGCTCAATCATATAACAACGGCACAGAAAATAATATTAAAATATTTTATTGACTCAGATTTGTGGTTTCGCAACCACTGTTCCGTTTAGGCCCTATTTCGGGATGTTTCATTTATTGTTGATATAGCTGAATGTGATATTGGTTTGAGATATGAATATAGCTGAATGTGATGTATACATATATGTCAATGATATACATGAATGTGATATTGATTCGAGAGATGAATAAGTTAATACGTATATATATATGGTCGAGGTTTAAGCTTTATGTATATATATATGAATGAGAAGCAAGTTTAAGATATGCACTAAATGTGCAAATTTGATACTGAGCACTATGTTTACGAAATCGGTTGATGAGCACTAAGTGTGCGAGTAATTTTAATCTCAAAGATTGAATTTGGTAAGTTTATAAGCATATATGTGTTAATTATATATAAACATGAGATTTATATGCTGATTTGTAATATGCGAAATTGATGTACGGAAATGATAGTATGAAATATATAGCACTAGGTGTGCGAGATGTTAAATGTGACGGCACTAAGTGTGCGATACGTTATAAGGATTTGGCACTAAGTGTGCGAGATGTTAAATGTGAGGGCACTAAGTGTGCGATACGTTATAAGGATTTGGCACTAAGTGTGCGAGATGTTAAATGTGACGGCACTAAGTGTGCGATACGTTACAAGGAATTGGCACTAAGTGTGCGAGATGTTAATGTGACGGCACTAAGTGTGCGATACGTTACAAGGTTTTGGCACTGAGTGTGCGGGTTTGCTGATCCTTTAAGTCTATCGGTTAATGAATGTGTTAAACGAGATAAAATGATCAGGTATGTGATGATAGATCATCTTTTGGATAATAAAGTAAGTATTAACTGTTGAAATGAAATTATGTATTATACATATTAATATGTGATTTATATGGGTTTGAAATGCAAGTATAAATTCGGTAAGTGATATATGCATATGAAATTAAGAAAAAGTGATATATCTGTATACTTGTATAAATGCATATGTATTTGTTTTGAGATGGGAAAGTGATTTATAGATCGATGTGAAATCTATTATTGAATGTGTGAGTGTTTGGCCTTAAGGCTATGAAATGTGAAAGTTTACAAATGGTGATATAAATTATAGTTATGGTTTTTAACCTTGATTGTGATTATATTAAATTGGCCTTACTCATATATTGACATAATGCATTGTTGTTATGTAATTGCTTATAACTTACTAAGCTATGATAGCTTACTATATGTGTTTGTTTGCATTGTTTATTAGATTTTGGAGTCAAGTTACGAGCTCGGGATCATCGTCAAAGTCTATCACACTATCGACTATCTTCGGTATTTTATAAGCTGAATTTTTTTACCTATGGCATGTATAGGCTAGATTGAAATTTGAAATGTTGGATTTTGGTTTTGTATAAATTAAGCCATGCGAAAATGGCCTAACTTCAATGTTTTATTACGGTTTTGTTTGATTATGGCTTACGTTCATTTGGTTATTATGCTATATGTTTTGAATGAATGGTATTAATGATATCTATTTTGTGCATTGAAACTGGTTAGTAATTTTGGATGTGTATATTTGATTGATTCGGTTATGAAATATGGATAGATAAAAGTATGAGTGAATTTGGTCGGTAATTTGGTTAAGATGCTATTCATGAATTGGTACTAAAGGATAATAGGTTACGTTCGAATATAGAAAAAGTTTATTTTGATATGTTTATTACATAGTAGATAAGATTTGCGTATAGGATATATGTTTATAGTTGGTTATTGATTTATTCTAGTGAAGTAAATGATGTTTGTGTTTGAGTTATAATATGTAATGCATTAATTAGTAAAGTGTATGTCAAGAATATGTGATACATTGGAGTATGCTTAAGTTATAAAATAATGATAGGTACGAACATTTTGGATAATCTATTTGAGTGGTTTAATTAGTTAAGTTGATGATATATTTTAGCATACGCTAAGTGAATTATATGATTATTTATTCATGTTATGCAAATGTAGTAATAAGGCAAACGAATGTTACTATGAAATATTTCACTTATACGAACGGTAATAATGTATGTTTGATTGTATAAAGTATGTGCATGACATTTGTTTGATAATTAAAATATTTTGTGTTTGAATTATTCAAATGTCATCAAAGTTAAAGTATACATATTTGATAAGTATGTGAAATGAAATGCATATATGGAAAAAAAAAATTAAATTTAGATGATTAACCTTATAAAGGAAGTCTGTTCTGAATTGTTTTATGATCGGTAACGCCTCGTAACCCCATTCCAGCGATGGATACTGTTAGGGGTGTTACAGTAGCTTTGCTAACTAATGTAATGTACTGTATTTTGCGTTTTGTTTCTCCATTGAGGCAGTTGTTCTCAATGCATGCTATGCTAGTTTTATTAATACTTCTATCAAACTTAGTTCACTTAGATTTTTCAAATTTGAAGATAAGGCTAGTTTTAAACCTTCTATCAAACTTAGTTCACTTTGTTTTTTTTTTTTTTTTCAAGTTTGAAGACAAGGGATTCTTTCCCTTGGTAATTCTCTAGGTCTTGAAATCCAGGACCTACTTATTACAACTTACATTTCAGCATTTGGTCTTGGAAACTATGATTCTTTTGGCTATCAATTTTAGGTTTTCTTACCATGAATTGCATGAAACAAGTATGTTGTGATCTATAAAGCATAAGTTTATTGATTAAGTATTTTCGTTTATTATTCTTTGGAATCTAAATCTTGCTCCTTATTTTCTTGAAATATCTTATTTTTTAAAAAAAAAATTAAGTACTGGTTCCTTTCCTGAGTGGAGATGCATAAAGAAGCAATTTTTTTTCCTTATTTGTTGTTTGAAGGAAAACAAATTATATCTGAAGCACTTTCCATTTTTAGAAATTTGCACGTGCTAGTAAATTCATTGGCAAACAAATTTGTTATTTTATTTATCTAAAAATTTGGATGCATTCTTACTTTGATGCAGCGGCACCTTGCAAGATTCAATGTTGATGGGAATATTGAATTGCAGGTAGTTATTGCTTGGTTATAAATAATTTTAGCTACCCCATGTACTCCGTATAAACCACTACTTCACTTGATCTTAGCTTGGTATTTTTAGCTACTTCATGTCTTATAGTTACATAAGATTCACCCTTTTTTAATTGAGCAGGTTGATGCTAGTACTCCTACTTCAGGGTCTATTGCACAAGTAAATTTTAGAATCATTTACAGTAGCGACTCTTTACTCTTGCACTGGGGTGTGATATGTGATGGAAATGAGTAAGTTCACACCAGCTAGGAGTCTACATTGGTTGTAGATTTCAAGTGTTTATATTGTGTTTCATTTTCATTATCACGGTTTGAGAAAGCTCTGTTCCATGCTTCTTTTCTCTCCCCCCTTTTTCTTCGACAGAAACTGGGTACTTCCTTCACGTCAACCGGAAGGGACCAAAAATTACAAGAATAAGGCCTTACGAACTCCATTTGTGGAGGTAAGAACCAATAAATGAGACAACCACAGAAGTTCTCTTTTGACTAATCCTAATTTATTTTGTCTACAAATTGCTATTTTGTAGTCTGGCTCTAGTTCCTATTTAAAGTTAGAGATTGATGATCCTAGCATCCAAGCTGTAGAGTTTATCATATTTGATGAAGCCCGAAATACATGGCAAGTATCTGTTGTTTCTTTTTGTTATGTTCATGCCATTTAAAAGGCTACTTAAAATGATTTCACTCTTTTTCTTCTCTATTTCCATTTGTAGGATAAAAAATAATGGTCAGAACTTTCATGTAAAGTTACCTCGAAAGGAGACATTGATTTCAAATATTTCATTACCTGAAGATCTTGTTCAGATTCAAGCATATTTAAGGTGGGAGTGAAAGGGTAAACAGATGTCCACTCGAGAGAAAGAGAAGGCAAGTAATAAGTTTAATAATTATATAGTTTATTTGTTCATATTGTTAAAGGTAAGTCCTACATTTCCATTTCTTCTTCTTCTGGTCCTTTTTTGTTGTTTCCTTATTTCGTTGAATTGATTAATACTTACTATTAATTTTTCATTATATACAGCATAAGGAGCTCCACTGATGTGTTTTAAACAGAATATTTTTGTGCAGTGGAGCAATTTATTGTGCAACATCTGATAAAATTTTTAAGCATGCTCCAGTTTTGGATAATAAACAGTTTTGGCTGCAATACCTTAGTTAGAATTTAAGAAGTATGAAGGGTTCTTGTTGTTATTTCATTTTAGGCTTTTCAATCAATGGAGCAATCTTCAGAGAAATGCAGGATTGTCATCTATAAAGGCACACAAAAACAATTATGTCATGAAGTAAAGCTTTCTTTCTTCCTTTAAATCTCCGAACATATAGGAAATAGTATTTTTTTCTGGATTTTTTCATTTTCTTCAATTGTTTACAGGGACCATTAAACATGAAGAATAGACTGTGCTTGATGTTTAAGTTTCTTTTTTAGTTAGTAGAGGACACTGAAAATTTTATGCTAAAAAGCCATGTTTGCCTCATTGATTTCTCTTTTATTTCACTTCTAAAATGTAAGTTTTGTTTCTTTAAGGTATCTGATATATGACATGAAGAGTATGGTCCTAATCTTAACAGGGGGCATGGCAACCATCATTGAACATTTCAATAGTGCTTACAAGTATAAGGCTATTGCTCAGTGAACCAATCCTGATGATGGCCTAATGTGTGAAGCAGTAAGTAGACCTTCTCTCAAGATAAATTGATTTTTTTTTTCTTTTCTATGTTTTCCCTTTGCTTTTGATATGTTAATGAATATTGTTAATGAATCTACAGAGTATGATGCTCTGGACCTTAGTCCTAGCAATAAAAGAACACATGGCATTAGCCAAAAGTTGATTTGATTTTTATGGCATTAGCAATAAAAGAACACATGGCATTAGCAGTAAAAGATTGGATGGTGCAGAAATGCTACCCCTTTTAAGATATATTGCTCTAATATTGGCTAGCTTGAATGCAGGTTCTGGACAATGTATGTGGCTTATAAATAAGAAAAATAAAAATAATCATTACATGACTATTGGTACTAATATTATCTTATAATAGTCAGTCAATAATGTAGCTGCAAAATCATGTTTGCATATAGGGCTTTATTTATATCTTCATCAAATCTCAATAAAGCATTTTAGCTGTCTCCTTGTGCTTAGAAAATGATATGTTTCATTTGATTTGCTATTTCATATCTAATGCACCTTTGAATTTGCTATATTTTACTATAACAGTTTGAGGTTGAATGAGGTCTGCAATTAACTTATAGCAAGGCTGAGGCTCGAGGGATAACGCTAAATATAGCGAAGAGTCGGGAAGCAATAAGTGAAAAGAGAAGACTTCATGTTACAAATAGGTAGTAAACAAAAAGGATTGTTAGGGTATATGGTGTACTTGGATCTGAAGATGTTTCACTACCTGAGGCTACCCTTGTAGAAATAAGAGATCAGTGGAGTTTCTTGGAATTGAAGTTGCAGTTTCAGACTGTATTAGCTTTTATGTAGTACAATATCAATATCAATGTCCATCGTCTTAGGTGTTTTTTTATTTGTTTACTTTTGTACATTGGGTTGCGGGTGATATACATTTTGGCTAAATGTTAGTGTATTTTGTTTGTTGGATCGATTTTTGTATTGAATATTCAATTTTTAATTAAATTTTAATTTTATATTTTTTTAGTTGTATTTAAAACATAGTTTCTATCATTATTCACTATAAATGTTTATGAAAATATATTAATATTGAAATAATAAAAAATAGAAAAAAATTACTTTGGACGTGTCTATTCCAACCTTTTTAAGGTTGTCTTAGACGGGTTTATCCCAACATTTTTTAAGAGTGCATTAGACGGATCTATCTCAACATTTTTTAAGGTTGCCTTAGATGGGGTCTATTCCAATTTTTTTTAAAGATTGCCCTAGACGGGTCTATCCCAACCTTTTTAGGGTTATTTTATACGGGTCTATCCTAACCTTTTTTTAAAGGTTGCCTTAGACAAGATCTATCCCAACTTTTTTAAAAGGTTGCCTTAGATTGGTCTATTCCAACTTTTTCTAAAGGTTGGCTTTGACTAAGTCTTTCCCAACCCTTCAATTAAGGTCGGCTTATGTTGACTTATGCCAACGCTTTTTCAATAGCTTCGCGGAGCCTACGCCAATAGTACTATAGACAACCTTTTTGGAATCATCGGGAGAAGCGTCGCGAAACATATGTCAACCTTTTTGTGTCGTCTTAGGTAAAAAAAAAATGTCGCGGTAGACCTGTTTTTTGTAGTGGTTATTAGTCTAACAAGAGGTAAAAATTGGTTGACACGCAAACTGGTTTGAATGGGTTAACCTGCGCTAAAAACCTTAATAAAATAGTTGTTGAATCGATTTCAACTAGCCTGACCAATTGATTCCTAGAACGATTGATCTAACTAGTTCAAAGCAAATAAATTATTAAAAATAAAAAAATAAAATATTAAAAAGTATAAAATTTGGTTCAACTACGAATTCAATTGATTTGTTAGCTCAGTTCAACAAGTTCGTATCGATTCGTTGGTCAATTAGTTTTTTACTTCTCATTGAACCGATACCCAGTTGTTTATTGATCCAATCGATCCGGTCCAATTTAGATAAAATTGAATTTTTTATATTTTTATATTTTTAAAATATTTTTTTGAAAAATCTTTTTATTTTTTATTTTAAAGATTTTTTTATTTTTTAAAGAATATTTTTATTTTTTTCTTTAAAAGAAGAAAAAAAATTTAAATTTTCAAAATAAATTTACGTACTTTTAAAGGGTATGGACCAAATTGACAAAAAATGTAAATGTTGAGAACTAAAAAAGTTTAAAATTTTTAAAAATCGATTGACCCAAAAACAGGTATGGACTAATTAAACTAGGCTCAAAATCAGTTGAACTACCAATTGAACCGATTTTTTTAATAATTTATTTGCTTTGAACCGGACGAAGTGGTCATTCTGAGAACCAATTGGTTAGACTAGTTTGAAATCGATTAAAATGTTAGGTTCAATTGATTTTTTAGCTCGGTTCAATAAATTCGTACGGGTTTATGGGTTAACGATTTTTTACCTCTCATCAAATTGATACCTTAATCGGTTCTCGATCCAACTGGCTGATCCGGTCCGGTTTAAATAACATCAAATTTTTTATATTTTTTATATTTTTATTTTTTAAATTTTTCATTATTTTTTTAAATATTTATTTATAATATGAAAATTTACATTAATTAATAAATAAACTTATAGATGTGTTATAATAATTTGTTAATAAATTAATATATATAAAGCAATATTTAGAATGGGGATTATAGTGGGTGTTGAATTAAAGAATGAAAGGTTTAAACTGATAAATTTTCTTTATTTGAGTCGGAAAGAAGCAAAAAGAAACATCATCATCATCATTAAAGAATGAAAGGTTTAAACTGATAAATTTTCTTTATTTGAGTCGGAAAGAAGCAAAAAGAAACATCATCATCATCATCAGAAATACAATATACGAGCAAACCAGAAAAGTTATACAAACACTATCAGCCACGTAGTAGTAATAGTATTATTACAATACAAGCTAGGAAAGGTCTATCGTTGGAGTTTCATTTAGGACTCATAATCCTCCTCCACACCATCGACATCATCCTCGTACTCCCCTTCATCATCCACGGCCGCATCCTGGTATTGCTGATACTCTGCAACCAAGTCATTCATGTTGCTTTCTGCTTCTGTGAACTCCATCTCATCCATCCCTTCACCAGTGTACCAATGCAAAAACGCCTTGCGACGGAACATTGCTGTGAATTGTTCACTTACCCTCCTAAACATCTCCTGGATTGATGTTGAGTTCCCCACAAAAGTCGATGCCATCCTTAGGTTATTTGGTGGAATATCACAAACACTGGACTTCACATTATTGGGAATCCACTCCACGAAGTAAGATGAATTCTTGTTCTGAACGTTGATCATCTGTTCATCAACCTCTTTGGTGCTCATCTTGCCTCGGAACATAGCTGAGGCTGTTAGGTAGCGACCATGGCGAGGGTCAGCAGCACACATCATGTTCTTGGCATCCCACATCTGCTGTGTCAACTCCGGAACAGTGAGCGAAATGTATTGCTGGGAACCACGGGATGTAAGTGGTGCAAACCCGACCATAAAGAAGTGAAGACGTGGGAATGGGATCAGGTTCACAGCCAACTTCCGGAGGTCTGAGTTCAGCTGTCCAGGGAACCTTAGGCAGCATGTTACACCACTCATTGTTCCAGATATCAAGTGGTTCAGATCTCCAACTGCAAGATTAAAAGTTCACAGTTAGCTTCACTAATTTAAATCGTTTCACCTTTATAGCAAGCCATTCATCAAGATGAATATGTAATCACTCACAGCTTGGAGTAGTGAGCTTCAATGTCCTGAAGCAAATATCATAAAGTGCCTCGTTGTCAAGAACCATGCATTCATCAGCATTCTCAACCAATTGATGCACAGAGAGGGTGGCATTATACGGCTCCACAACTGTGTCGGAGACTTTAGGTGAAGGGAAAACAGAGAATGTCATCATCATTCTGTCAGGATATTCCTCTCTGATTTTCGATATCAGGAGAGTTCCCATGCCAGAGCCTGTGCCTCCTCCGAGCGAATGGCATACCTGAAAGCCTGTTCCCGAAGTAATATAAACAATTGCGCTTCATCAGACAATTCAAAGGGAAAATTTTCATGTTAGCCGATAATATGAACACTAAGTGACTTTTTAAACTAACCCTTATCTAAAAGCGAAAGAATGTACCCGAAAGATAAAAGTATCACGCTCCAAACTATTGTTTTTAAAAGTTTATTTAAGGTGTATGGTATTTAAATAATTTATAAATTTTAAATATTTTTTGATTAATTAATTAATTAATATAAATTATTTTTTAAATTAATGATATATAAAATATTTTTAAAAATATAATAATAAATTATATTTAAAAAATTAATATAATGATAAATGATATTTAAATAATTTAATATAATGATAAATGAAATATTTAAATAATTTAAATATTGATATATTAAATATAAATTAATCTAATTTTTTATATATCATTTAAATAATTCATATAAATAAGATTATTTTCATAATTTTAACTTTCAAAGGTAAAAGTCATAAATAAAAAACACTTAAATCTCAGTTTTTACATTTGAATGGAAAAACATTTTTCCACCGCTATTTTAACCCAAAATACTAGGTATTATTCATTTCTTCTGCTGTGAAAAACACTTTTAAAACCCTAAACGGAATCAACAACGGTCCTTAATATGGATTAATTCAATAATCCACCATTATCATGATCTAATGTTACAACAGTTATAATAGCAACAAACCAAATCTTTCACAGCAGTCAAACCATTATCAGATGATGACAACATTTGTCCTTTTCAGATAGATCTAGATCTAGAAAGATGGTTATCTCTTTATATTTTAAACTTACTACTCTTCAAAATTTTGCATAACACGATATCTGATACTCATGCCAATGTTACAATTTACCATTTGATTGTTATTGTTTCTAGATTGATACAACAGTCACATGGTGTGTGCATTTAAGCATGTTAGTTATGATTCTCCATGCTCATTTAGATACTTTCATTTTTCTTGTTCTTCAAGATTCAGATGTAAAAATATTGGCCAAGCCATAATAATAATAATGTAAAGACTGCATTCATACGACGGTGAGTTGGTAAGGATCCCCAATGCTCCACCAAATGCATTAAAAAGTTTATCAAGGCTCCACCAAAGTTATCGGTAGTATTAAAGACAACATGAAATGTTGTTGGGCAATCAAAGTCATAACATGAAAAGAAAATAAAAAAACTATAGATAAATAATTCTGCTTATATATGTATATTTAAATATGTAACAAAAGGTAGATTAAGAACCATGGCCTCTTTTGCATCCACACCAGACAAAAGGAAGCTTACTAATAACACCGCAGTTTGGTTAACTAAATCTTACTGCTAACCATTAGCCACCTAAAGAGAAGGTTGATAATGGATCAAATAAGCAGTCATTTCATGTAATTTTCAAAGTAAATTGTCTTTTATAATTTTGAAGATTTTGCTATTGTTTACATATTGTTGGGATAGGTGAAATTGAAATTGAGATGATTTCAGCTTGATATGGTCATCGTCGTAAGGAAATCAAACGATAAACATCAAAAGCAATTCTATATCATTATCGCAATAGTCCTATGGCAATAAAATAGATAAAAAGTTTCAAGCACTGAGGTAAAAAAGGAAGAGTAATTATGATGGAATGGATCAAGTAAACTGCAATTAAAAGAATACTGCTAGATCAATTCTACGAATCAAATCCAAATTCCTAAGAAAAGAATCTTTGGAAAATAGATTTCGATTAGTATGAAAATGTAAAAGTAGGGGAATAATGCGTATACCTTGCAAGCAATCACAATTCTCAGTCTCTTTACGAACAACATCAAGAACAGCATCAATCAACTCGGCACCTTCAGTGTAATGACCCTTGGCCCAGTTGTTTCCAGCGCCAGATTGTCCAAAGACGAAATTATCAGGCCTAAAGATCTGGCCGTAGGGACCAGATCTGATACTATCCATAGTACCGGGTTCAAGATCCATGAGAACCGCACGAGGAACGTACCTTCCACCGGAAGACTCATTATAATACACATTGATCCGCTCCAGGTGGTTATCGGATGATTCACCATCAGCATTGTACCTTCCAGTAGGATCAACGCCGTGTTCCCCGCAGATCACTTCCCAAAACTTGGATCCAATTTGGTTCCCACATTGGCCTCCTTGAACGTGAAGGATTTCTCTCATCGTCGAAAAGGAAAGGGAATTAGAGAGGTTTTGTTTGGGTTGGCAGAGGAAAATGGAAGGAAATAAAGTGAAATGGGTAGTATAAGGTTAAGGTGGAAATGGTAATAATATAAGAAGAGAGGATGACATTTGAATTGAGAGAGAGAATGTACGGACACCAACTAACCGCCCATCCAAATGAAGGATGCGTTGCGTTAGTTAGGGACGTTGGGCGCGTTTTTCCAAAATTGGCGTTTTTATTACAACGTGTATATATTTTTTGGCTTTATTAGTAAATTGCCCCTAAATTATATCCTAATTTTCTTATTAATCTTTAAAGTTTTTTTCCCAAAATGGTCCTAAACTATCAATTCTGTCCCAAATTACCAAAATATGATATCAACCAATAAAAATGTGACATGTGGAACATTCTTTTTGAATCTTGTTTAATTTTTTTAGTAAAATGAGACCAAATTAATAGTTTAAGGATGACTTTAGATATAAAAATTGTCGAAACTATTTTTTTTTGAAAAAATGGGGTCAAATTTTATTTTTAAAAAAAAACAAAAATAGAGTCGCCACCAATCCATTTTTATGAGGTGTGATCGGATCACCTCGTAGTTTGATCGTTTTAATAAAATGTTTTGATTTACTAAAACAATGATTTTGGTCTAGGAAATTTTAGAAAACGGATTCGGGAGTCGGTTACGCACGAGGAAGGATTAGCACCTTGATACGCCCAAAATTGGTACCTAGTTGATTTATTAGTGTCTTAGTGTCGAAAATCGAAAAAATTGAAGAGATTCTAAAAATGTGATCCCTTGTTAAAACATTGCTTAATAGAAAATTTTTCCGAGAAGAGGGCATATTTCCCATTAATCGAGAATAAAGAATTACGTCCAGTAAGTTAGGACACAACATCTTTAAACCCGAAACGAGAATAAATACCGAAAAAATTATTTATTTTAAAAGATATTCGATTATCTCGGTTTTAGAATGAATCGTATTCCGTAAGTTAGAACACGATTTTTCTTGATTCTCGAGATTATTTGAAAAATGTTTAAAAAAAATGTTCGTTATTCAGATTTATCGAAAAAATCGGGACCCCGTAAGTTAGAGTACGACTTTTCGAATATCTAATTACGAAAGACTACTTATTTTAAAACAAAATTTTATATATGAAGTGAAGGTTAATGATATGACTACATAACGGAGCATTATAATAAAATCATCATAGTTATAACAATAGAATATTAAAATATGAATGAAAGAAATAAAATACGAGATATCTCAGGAATAATATGACATAAGAAATAATAAAATACTGAATGGGATACGAAAATATACAAAAATAAACAAATAACAAAAGATGGATAAAATAAAGAAATATTAATAGTAAGAATCAAATAATGGATATGCGTTAATAATGAATTTAAAAAGAATAAATAATAGATAGATAAAAATAATTAGTAATAAGAAAATAACAGGAACCAACAAACATTTAAATAAAGATAATATTAACATAACAAATTTTAGTATATATGTAAAGAATATAAAACAAATAAATTAATAAATAAAAACATAAAATATAAGATATAGAAAGGTTTGAGATTAAACAACCAATGATTAAAATGTAACTTAGAAGGATTTTAGGGATAGATTAAAAATAAAAGAAAAAAATAGGGCTACTCGAAAGGCCTAATTAAAACGCGCTCAAGAGGGTAGGGAATATATGAAAAATTATTCTCAGTCCCTAGGCGCAGCATTTCAATATGGGCCAGAATGCAACAAAAATAAAAATGTGCGGTAAGATTTAAAAAATAAAACAACTAAGGACTAAATTGCAAGGAAGCGGGTCGGCTCACGCGCGGGTGGCCTTGAAACGGCGTCGTAAATGTTAAATTTTGACAAAAAAATCACTTTTCCAGCTTTTAAAAAAAAAAATTTCTTTTCTCTTCTTCTCTCTGGGCACTAACCCAGAATCCGGCCATGCTTCGGTGAGTCCCCACCGTGGCTCTGCCATAGGCGGTGGCCGGAGTTGCCCGAAAAACTGGGCTTCCTCAACCCTTTCGACCATCTCCCTTTCTCGTAAAAAAACCCTTCAAATCTATTTTTATTTTTAAAAAAAATGATATGTGACAGTATAACAACCTCCCCACCGCTGCCTTTCACAACCTCATCAGAACCCCTATGGGTTCTTGGGTATTCGAACACCGGCAATACTCGACGGAACGAGGAGGCCAAACAATGGGTAAGCTTTATTATTCATTTATATTTTTATGAAAAAATAAAAGATTGAAAGCATAAAAAATCACCTTTTAAGTCTGTATTTCTATTTTTTGATTTCTTTTTTTTTCTGTAAAAAAATTACAAAGTGTGTATACCGACTTTTTATAGCCAAAATTTAAAAAATAATACAATATTTTCTCTGTTTTTCGTGCAGTCATTTTTGTCCTTGTTTGCAGGTACGTGGCGTGCAGTGGGCGAAGGTACGGAGGCCGTACGTGGTGGCGACGGGGAGCGGGCTGGAGGCTGTTGCGGCACAAGAGGAACCCTAGGTTTTTGTTTTTTTGTTTTTGTGTTGGGCTTGGACATTGGATTAGAGTTTGGTTGATTTGGGCTAAAGTTAGATGTAATTTGGGCTATGTATATTGTAAATCAAGCCTTGATATTTGTAAAAAAAGAAATGGATTGTAAGTTTTAAGTTTTTTTGGACTTTTATTGATTTGGTTTTATTTACTAATGAACCCCGAGTAAATTTGGGCCTGTACAAAAATCTTTAAGGAGTAATATGAAAATTAAAAGTACAGATCAATGAGTTTTTTTTATTATCTTTTTGGTACAAGTTTTACGGAATAAAAGCGTGTAAGTTAATAGTTTCTGTTCTAATTTATTTTTTGGCTTAAATAAAAAATTAGCCCCCAAACTATAATACTTTTTCCCATTTAAGTATCTAAATCAATTTCTTTTGTAAAATATGATACCTAAACTTTAATTCTGTAATTAATTTTGGTCCAAAAGTTAGTTCTGTTAAAAAAAAATCTCATAACCAATCAAAGTGGCAATTTTTAATTAAATAAAAATTTTAAATATGATATTAAATTAAATACTTTTTCCCTATTCCACGTTTCATCCCTCACTTTCTTAACAAAGGCGAGAGCAATTGTAGGGAAAAGGGGAAAGATTTTGGTATTTATTCATGATTTTATAGGCCATGGCAAAAAGGAGAAAACATTGGGCAAAAATCCCAATAATACCAAAAAAAAAGTTAATAACGGAAAAGGGCCGGTTTGAAAAATATTTATGGGAAAGGGCCATTTCCCCCTAAAACGCGTCCACGTTAGCGCGTTTTGGGGGGAGAAGACAGCAAAGCGTGCCCCTTAGGCGCCTCTTAGGAAAATAAAAATTTTCAAGTTGGAGCCGCCTTTGATCAGTGCGTTGATAGAGAGGTGAAGACCCGAGACGCACACTTTCCATCTTCCATGCGGAGAGTGTACCATCACTTTGGAAGATATGCAGTTGCAGTTGGGATTGCCGGTGAACAGGTCGGTAGTCACCAGGTCCGCAACTTTTGGTGACTGAGGAGCCAAATGCTACAAGCTTCTGGGTGCCATTTCGGATAAAATTCAAGGAGCTCGGATCGAGATGGCCTGGTTACCAGACACATTCCCGGAGCCGCAAGAGGGTTCGACTGAAATAGAAAGAATACGGTATGCTCGGGCATACATTCTTCAGATAATTGGAGGTTATCTAATGCCGGACCTTTCTAGAAACCTCGTACACCTGAGATGGCTGCTGAAACTTGTTGATTTCAGAGCAGCCGACGAATTGAATTGGGGGTCAGCCGTGCTATCGAGGTTGTATCGGGAGATGTGCGGGGCGACGCGGCCGAGTAAAGCGAAAATCGGAGGTTGACTATCACTACTGCAATCGTGGGCATGGTATCGATTTCCATTTTTACGTCCTCGACTCGACCACTCATATTCATTCCCACTGATAACAAGGTAAATTTAATGTTATATTTTACAATTATTTCGTAGATTTATAGTATAATTGTATGCTAAAAATTTATTTAATTAGGTGGAACCATTCGGCGAGTCATGTTGGAATACCTATCTCGCTTGAAGATATACGGCTTCTATTGGACCAACGGTCGGAATCACAAGTACGTTTCGAATTTCGTATTTATAATTTAGTATTTCGTATTTACTGTCTACTATTATGTATATAACTAATATTTTGGTAATGTTAAAATAGTTTCAATGGACACCGTACGAGGATCCGGAAATTCGGGCAATAATTCCGGAGGAGTTCTTCCAAAATCCAAACAGTTGGCACGTGAAGGTCCCATTGATCACCTATGCGACCGTGGAGATGCACCAATCAGATCGGGTTCTGCGAAAATTTGGATTCCGGCAACCGATTCCCGTGCCACCTAAGGTGCTCGATGATGAGCACAAAGTGGACTTACGGCAGCTGCACACGGATTGGCCAAGATTTTAGTCAGCACATATCGAGACGTGGGAGAACCGGTATGACTATTTACCTTTCTGGGAATCGATTATCGTTCCTGAGTTAGCGTTCGTGCTGGAATACATGCCATGGTTTAGGATCCATGGTAAGCCGTATCTGTTGTCGGAAGAAGAGAGGCGACGGCAACTTCGTGAACGAAGGGAACATCGGGGCCCTTTAAATCCAAGGAGAAGGGGTGATGAGACGGGGCCATCAACAGCACCGACACAATTATCGGGCCCAGCAACAGTGCCCACACAGTCACCGAGCCCATTAGTTCAGCTGACGACATCGACATCACAACCTTCACCCTTTATGCCAGGTGCGTACCCTACCCCTTATATGTATCCTAACCCGTATATGTTTCCTTTTCCTAGTCCGACCCCAGGTTGGAATGCATGGCCGGGTTCGAGCCCGTTCCCGACTACTTCTGCTGGCCAGCCGATTTTGAGGCCGTCGTCGCGTGTGGGATCAGAGGAGGCGCTATCGGGGAGCACTTCTTTTTACCAGGCTCATTCGCCATATGGGATTCAGACACCCCCGCCGTGGTTTATGCAAACACCTCCGAGGTCGTTATTTTATCAAGGTGGGTCATCCTCGCAACACCCGAACTGCACTCCATCTGCCGAGGAACCGAATCCCCGCCCGAGGTTCCACGACCCCCCCGGAAGGTAAAAGACGGAGGAATCCAGCGCGTAACCGCCGACCACCCTCGTGTGGCACTGATTCCGACCGACATCAACACTGATTCAGATCGGCTTTTTTATTTTTTAATTATAATATAATTTTTTAATTTTTCTGATAAAATAAAAGTTATTTTTTATTTGTATTTGTAATTTGATTTTAAGATCTTCTATTTTATTGAAGTTGTTTATGTTAATGTAATTTAATATTAATTTTTTTAATAAAAGAAAAAGTTATTTTTTATTTAGTTTAATGTAAGTTAATTTTAATATATTAAATAAAAATAGAAGTTGTTTATTTTTACATGTAATTTAATATATATTTTGCCCAGAAACCCTAAATATATATTTACCCTAGCCCAGAAACCTTAGAATATCATATGGGAGGGGGAAGGGAAAAAAGGCGTCCACGTCAGCGCGTTTTCCTGGTGATTCAGCAGCAAAGCACATCCCCGGGGGCGCGCTTTGCTGTCTTTTCCCCCAAAAACGCGCTGACGTGGACGCGTTTTTGGGAGAAATGGCCCTTTCCCATAAATATTTTTCAAACCGGTCCTTTTCCATTATTATTTTTTTTTTTTTGTATTATTGGGATTTTTGCCCGAAAACATTCTTGTTCAGAAAAATAATTAAATGAAATAAGATTAAATATCTCATTCATGGGCTAGTTGAGGATTTGAGTTTTGTAATAATAAACAAAATTAAAGCAGGAAAATGAAAAGGTGGGAAATCCTAAAGTTGGCATTACTCTACACTTTACAGCTTGAGTTGTGTTAAACTAAAAAATAAAAAATCCCATTCACTGCTTTGCTCTTTCCTTATGAACGACATATAAAGAGAAATTCCATATTTTCCCTTTCCATCACAGTTGCTTCTCCCCACTGTTACGAAAGAGAGGGAAAGAAAGATGAAACATGGGATAATAGAGAGAAGGAAAAACTTTTATTTTATTTTATTTTATTTATTTAAAGCTTTTATTTAATTAAAATTATCAATATCATAATTAGTAATGAGTTCAAATTTTAGATACCACTTTTTACTAAAACATAATTTAAGCACTTAAGTGGAAAAAGCGATATAGTTTGGAATAGATTTGCTCGGCCCGGCTCAAAGGTTTACCCAAAAATTAGGAGGGTTTGGACAAAAGCATAAGCTCGGAAAATAGACTTGGGCAAAAAAATAAGATCCGTTTTGAAAATGAGCCAGGCCTTAGGTAAGACATTTTAACTTGGGCCCGGGCAAACCCAAATTCACAAAATGACAAAAAAATCTGCTATTTTTTTTGTTTTTTTCCCTATTTTGCTATCATTTCACTATTAATGTACTACTATTTTGTTGTTATTGTTTGCATATTATATAACACTTGTTTTATTGTTAACTTTATTATTATTTTAGAGGCATTTGCTTGTTAAGTTGCATCTATCTTAGTGTTATTTAAGTATACATATTTTTTAAAATTTATTTTTAATTTATTGGAAAATATTTATTTTAATATTTTTAGTATTTTTTATGTATTATATATATTTAAAAATTATATAAAAATTAATACGGGCGGGCCGGACTAAACTTAGGTTTTAGCATTTTTTATTCGGACCGGGTTTGAATAAAATTTTAGGCCCATTTTTTTAGGTCGGACCAGATCGGAATCTAACAAATGGACCAAAAATTTTAGTTGGACCCGGTCCGACTCATAAACACCTCTAGTTTAGAAGAAAGATTAAATTCCAAATGTATGAAAATTATAAGGACTTGGAGCATGTTTTAACCCGTCAAACAGTCTATTTTGTAAATTTATGGCTAAAATACTTTTAAGAGTTAATTGCATCAAACATCCAAAACTTTGACTATCATTCTAATTGGCCCCCAAGCTTCAAAATATTCTTATTACATCCTCAAATTACTGATGTTATATCAATCAATCCTTCAATGATTAAAATTGTTACTTTAACCATTAAATGACATGTCAAATCTTGTATGGCATAATTTAAAATATTTTTAAAAAAATAAAATGTTATCGCATAATTTTTAAAAGTAAAACACTAAAAATAAAGTAAAATAAAATAATAATAAAAAGAGTGAGCGATAAAGCTTTTGTAAAAGTTTCAAAAACCTCAAAATCAATATTTTTGCAATATTTATTTTTCTTTAAGCTTCTCATTTTAAACTATAACACATAAGATTTGGCAACTTATTTAACAATTAAATTAATGATTTTAGTAATGAAAGAACCTTATTGATATAACCTCAATAGTTTGGTGATGTAATTAGAATATTTTAAAGTTTGAGTACCAATTTAGAATGAAGGTTATAGTTTAGGAATGTATGGTGTGATTAACTCTTTCTAAAAAGAATCTAAAATGAACAAATTATTAAATATAATTATTTGATACACAACTAGTGGAATTTTTTTAGACTTCACAAATGGGTTGAGCATGTAACAAGTGTCATATTTATTTATATATTTCTTTTTTAAAATATTTTTACTATACCATATAGAATACATCTCCTACCTTAAAATTTAAAAAACTTCATAAATTGTGTACAAAATAATTTTCCAATTATTAATACCAAAAATAAATAAATTATTTACTTTCTATCTTCAAATTTTGTATGTTTTTTTTTAGGCTTGAAGATTAAAAGTTCTTGTAAAATAAATAAATAATAATTCAGCCCTTGAAAAAGTACATGCGGTTGAGGTATTGATAAAAAAAAATGTTAGCTATCAATTAAGAGTAAGTTTGGCCTTATTTTTTAGAAATATTTTTGGCTCATAAAACACTTTTAAGTAAAAGTTAAAAATTTATGCTTCGATATTTTATCAAAAAAGTGATTTTATAAAAAAAATTTTATCCTAAAAGCACTTTTAAAAAGCACAAAAACATCTTATTTAGCAATACTTGTAACGACCCGATAGTCAGGGGTGTCAGAAAGTTAATTCTCAGGACTCCGTTCCCGTACATCGGACTCGTAAATATTTTCAATAAATATTTACGAAGTTAGTTGTGTAGTTAATTAGATTTCGGTTAAGTGAAATTACATGAATTAAGAATTATTATAGTATAAGGACTAAATCAAGTATAGAGTAAAAGTTGAATTATATATTAAAAATCAATTGAGGGATTAAAGTGGTAAATATACCTTTATATTAAGTAGTGGGTGGCATTAATAGGGTATTATATATATAATAGTTTAATATATATATATAAGTTATATATTATAATTCACAAAATGAAATTAATATGTATAAAGGTTAAAATAATAATAAAAGTAAATAAAAGAAAGAATAAAGAAATAGAAATAGAAAGGCATGCAAAAATTTGAGAAAGAAAAGAAAGAAGAAAGGAGAAAGAAACGCACGGCCAAGGGTTTTTAAGTTTTCAAACTTTAATTGGTTAGTGAATTTAGTCTCTTTTCTTGTAATTTTTATATTTTTGGAATTCCGGTGTTAAGTACTATCCGACCCATGTTGAAATTTTAGCATTGATTAAGATTTTAAATGTTGATAATGTTGAATAGTTTTAGTATTAGGGATTAAATTGATAGATTTTTAAGCTAGAGATGGAAAAGAATTAAATTGTAAAACAAATTGTAAATTTTGAGTAATAGGGACTAAATTGTAAAAAAAATAAAATTTAGGGGTTTAATTAAAAATAGGGAGCTAACTTTATCTTAAAGTGAAATTAGCATAAAAAATAGGATTAAATGTGAAGAATAAAAATTAGTCTCTGTTTAGGGACTAAATTGGAATTTAAGCAAATGTTGTGTAAAAATTGAAATATTCAATGTAGAATTGAATTGTGTAGTATTAATGTATTTTAATTGTTTTAATTCCGTAGCTAATGTCGTACCGGAATCCTCGACTAAAAAGGGGAAAGATAAGATTGACGTCGAATAGTTCGAAATCCATAATTTGTATTTCTATAAATCTGAATCTAGTTGTTAATTGTTATATTTCGATTTAACGCATATGGTAAGTAGTTTAGGTGAGTATTTTGGAACTTTGATGTTGAATTAAAATTATAGTTGATTGAAATGGATTGAATTGATATATACATTATGAACGTATTGATTATTGAATTGAAATGAATATATGTGTAAATGTGATAATGTGCAAATATGAGAATTGGATATTGGTTCTATTTGAAAAGTGAAATGAAGCCCTATTAACTGTATCGACCTGAGTCAGATATAGATGGCATGCCATAGGATAGGAAGAGTTCAGGGATTTCTTCGACTTCGAGTCGATGAGGCATTGAGTGCCAATTTGTTTCAGTTTAACCGATGAGACACTGGGTGTCAATTTATATAGTGCTGGGCGCAGTTATTACTTTGGATTTATCCGACGAGACACTAGGTGTCAAACTGGTGTGTTGGTTGGATCTGTGTATCCGTCCGAGTCCGAGTCGTGTTAATAGGAGTAATTAAAAAATAAAGTTCTACAATCGATATTGAAATGGCAAAATATGTGAATTGGTAATGGAAAAGTGGATTGATATATGAAAGGTGAAAATGTGTGATCATAAATGAGATATATGAGTAATGTACTCATGGATTGAATATAGTTGGTTTATGCCATTGTTAAAATGAAAAGTTGAATGATCTATGAAAAACTATTTTTATAGCAAGTGATATTAATTGAGTTATATGTTAAACCAACTAATGGAAGAATATTTGTGAAGTTGAGCAAATCATGATACAATGTGGTATTATGCATGAAATTGAGATGGTGATAAATTACAATTGCTTGTTATATAGTAATGTTATTATACAATTCAAATTGAGCATTCTTGTATCATTGTGTCTTTAATTGTTTGGGTTATAGGAATATCACTGAGTTTTACTCACAAATGCAGTTTGTTTTTAAATGCGCGAGTTAGGTACTTCTCTTTTGATCGTCGATTCAGTATCCAGAAACGATCCCGATCTCAAATGTGGTGATGTTTACCTTTTGTAATGGCATGTACCTAAGATGTGTTTGGTTTTTAATGAATTTGGTATATGTGATGTAATTGAGTTTAAGTATAATGTTGGTTTGGTATATATATATATAAGCATATGTTTGTGTTTGAAGCCATAAATTGGGCATGTTGATTTGAACCTAAGATTATTAGGTGTATGTGAAATTAATATTGATGTTTAGGTGGTTATAAACTAGGTTAAATGGAGTGATTTGTAAACTTTGACTTGAATGATGTATTGATGATATGTTTTGATGATATAAAAGTGGTACCAATGAGAGTACATTGGTTAGGCACCTAGGATGATTGTTTTGGCATGTTTTGAGTGTGTTTCATCGTGTTTTGAATAGGTTAAACGAATGATTTTTGAGTTGCTTAATGCCCAAGCAAGTAGGAATTGGTAAACTTGTTGTTTAAGGCACATTTTAGGTCCACACGACTAGCACACGGGCATGCGAGGCCATTTCAAGAGTTACATGGCCTGGCACATAGGCGTGTGGCTTGGTCGTATGACCCAAGTTAGAGAGTTACACGGGCACAGACACGGGCTGAGACACGGCTGTGTGTCCCTACTTCAAATGTCCACACAGCCTGAGACACGGGCATGTGTCCCAGCCATGTGAGTTACACGACCTGGCCACACGGCCGTGTGACCTCTGCAGTTGAATTTTTCTAACTTTTTCCTAAATTTTTCAAATGTTCCCGATTTAGTCTCAAATTGTTTCTAAAGTGATTTTAAGGCCTAGAAGGCTTGAATAAGGGACGTATTGTATGTTTAATGATGAATTATATTATGATTATTGAAATGTTTGAAATGAATGATTTAAATTACGTTTTTTTTAATGCTCTAAAACTCTATTCTAGCGACGGATACGGGTTAGGGGTGTTATAATACTTTTACCCCAAAAGTGTTTTTTGTCCCAAAAATATCACTGAGAAGCAATGTTAAACTCACCCTAGCCTTTAAAGTTACAGTTTCTATGGAAGCCCATAACATTCATTAAGTGATAATATAGCAATTGATGACATATTAGATAACATAGCAAATTGATGATGTATAGTTGACGTGACAATTAAAATAAAAAAAATGAATGATGTGAACACTTGAAGAGCAAAACAAATTCGAAATTCAGTTTACACTATAGTATTTGATTTTGGTTCAATTTTATCAAATTTGATTTAATTTCGATTTAATGATTATTTAAATACATTCAATTTGATTTTCGGCTCAAATTAAAATATACAAACCAAGCTGAGTTGTATTTTTTATCATATTATAATTAATTTTTACTAAATAAAAATAAATATTTTATATATTAAATTAGTGAAAAAACTTAATATAAAATTTTAAAACGAATCAAACCAATTACAATTTGATTTGGTTTTAGTTGAAGTTTTTAAAGCTCAGAATATTTCTCCAAAATCAAACCCAACGGTTATCACCAGTCCACTAGCTAAAATATTTAAAGCGCTGTTGCCCTTTACAACTTCATTTAAATAAGCCCATGTATGCTTTCTACACCTTCACAAACACTTGGCCCTTATTTCCTTGTTAACAACTTATTTAGGCATAAATTAAAGGCTAAATTCATTATTTAGTCTCTCAAGTATATCCATTTTCCTATTTTTTGGTATTTAATTTTTTTTGTCTCAGTTTGATACTTGAAGTATCAATTTCCTCTATTTCTAGTCCATTTTATAACATCCGTTAAATTTTTTTTGTCAGGCCACTTTAACCAATAAAAAAGTGCCACATGACTTGTTTTGGCCAATGAAAAATACGACACGTGACAATTAGATTTATTTAAAATAAAAATAGAAAACTATAATGTTTAATATTTAAATATTAAAAACACTGTTGATTTTGATCGGTCATTGACTGACCATTGACCGAGTATCGACCTACCACGTGATGCTATTAGAATACGCAACGTGCCCCTTTTTATTATTTTTTTAATATTATATATTATATTTATTAAAAATGTAAAAAATCATATATACTATATAAAAAAGTGTATTTTTTTATAAAATTCTAAAATAAATTTAAAATTTTAAAAAGTCAAAATAATATATAAAATTCAAAATTGTTATAAAAAATAAAAAAGTAATTAAATTTCAAGTAATTGAAAAAAAAAACCTTGAAATTCAAATACTTTTTAAAAAAAATTTAAAAATTGTTTTTAATTTTTTTTTACAATTCTTTATAATTTTTACAATTTTTTTAAATAATATTATTGATTTCAACTAATTTGTGCTTTTTTGTAAATTTTATTTTTATATATTTTTTAGATTATATATATTTTCTGAATTTTTTATATATTTATTTTTATTTTTCATTTTTCTAAATGTATATGTACATTTTTTACATAAAGCTGTCGCATAACACTTTGTGATTGGCTATCAAATTTCGAAAATACAACAAAGACATACTTTAAATACCAAATTGAGAAGTGATTGATACTTTAGGTACTAAATTAAGACAAAAAAATAAAGTAGCACCAAAGTAAGAAAAGGAGGAAAATTGAGAATTAAGCCTAAATTAAAAGTTAAAAACTTAGCTATAGGTTAAAAGTTAATTTATTATAAAATAAAATAAAATAAACGACTTACCTGAAAATAAAGTAGTACTATTGAAAAGTTTGTTTCATATTGTTGGCTTTTATTTATTTATCACATTACAAACTAATAAAAGTAATGTCATTATGGAGACTTAAAACTATAAACCTTCAGCTGCCAGCAAATAATTTCAATCACTTGCTCTTCCAGTGTTTGCTGTTTATCCATGTTTACGAACATTAATTAACTTAAATACGTCCATAAATCTAAGTTGGTGTTGGACTATATTAAGAAGCGAAAGATAGATCTTTGCATTTCCTTTCTACAACTTAGACACCAGTTTCGAAATTGTATTAAAAGAAAACTACCAAATATTCCATTAAGCATTTTTTAGACAACTTGGATGAATAAAACATAACCCATACCAAACTTCAGCATCCCCTTATCGTACTAGTGTTGAGGTTGAGACTCATTACAAAACCGTTTGAAGTTCAGAGACTCATCCGCCAAGAAATCGCTGGAGAAATCGATACATGTTAATAAAACACACTGAAAATGATTGAGAATCTACTAAGACTAATGAAACTCACAATATCCGCTCCGCCATTTGTGATGCCTCCCATCTCGGACTCCATGGATATTCTGCTAGAAGAGGTGACTTTTTCGGTATTCCTTGTGGTGATATATGCTGCAATAGACAATCGATGTTCATGTTCTCCAACGAGTAGAGAAACTGATATTCAGCAGAATCATAAAAGCTAGTTGGTCCTCAAACTTATTCGGTAATATCTTCCATGTATCCTTTCAGATACATCCAAACACCTTTTTATTGATCTGTCTAAAAATGGGATCTAAATATTGTACCCAAGAACCCAGAGTGCTTAACATATCAGGAAATACTAATAGTATTACCTGAGAACTTTGGAGCATCAGAGCTGGCTGCTGCTTAGGAAACAGAGTTGAAATATGGAAGTGCACCTACAACAACAGTATCATCAAAAGTTGACTTTTAGCAGAGACCAAGTAAAAATATATGGGTACTAAAAGTTAGATACAAAAACTTATTGCACTAAAATCAAATGCAATCACTTAATCATGTTTATTGAAACAGTCCTCTATTGGTCTAACCAGAAAATGGTACAATCAGCAATTATCTAATGGTACCAGGAAAACAAAGGATCCAGAGGAAGCAAGAAATGTTGCCTTTCTGCAAAAGACCTGCCAAGGAAAGCAATGAGAAACTAACAATCAATGTTAAATAAACTAATGCTTCATATAAAAAGATAAATGGCAAGACTAGTGCACACCGGATCAGCTTCCAAAGGTCTTCCAAACAATGGGGCTAATGCCTCTACAAAGTGCCTTCTTATGTCAATTAATGAAACAGCTTCCAGGACCTAGAGAACAATTACAGATCACTCCTACTCTTAGACCCTCAATACACAAACTCAAAGCAAACCTAGATGACCAAAAAGGAGCCAACCTGTTTCTGAAGAGATTCTTCTAGATGAGGAAGATATTCAGCCATGCACCTTCAAATGAGAAGGTAAAAACCAACAGAGGTTTGTCAGCACAAGATGTGTCTATCTTTTAAGATATGCAACAAATGCAGGATGATTTACATAACTCACATTCCATCCAACCATGAAGGAAGCTTGACATCCTCGATTGTAAACAGAGCCCTCAGCTCAGTAGTTGACATCAATTTCAGACGAGGTGCTGAAGGAGTAGATGCATACTTTTTTCCAACGGGATATATTACCTGCAATATTACAAACTTCATTCAAGGTGGGGAAGAAATGGAGGACAGAAGAGAAGAAAGAATTTTAACAACAAAAAATTTACATACAAGTTACTTTTTAAGAATTAGATTACACAAATGAGAGGGAAAAGAAGGAAAGGTACCTGTAAGTATATCTTTTGTGGATGTCTCCAGGGGCACCCATGCACCATTTTGTTTATGTTCATATCCATTAGAGGCACAGCAAATTTGACCTCTTCTGGCTACGCTAAGATTCAAAGGCATATACACCATGGATTTAGTTAAAAACCAATTATGTTTTAAGCACACATAATCTACTTACAAAAATCATATTCCATAAAAGGAATACCTTTTCAGCACCTGAACTAATTTGCATCTCAATTCCCTGCAGCACAGTAAAGGAATTGGAAAAGAGAAAGGAGTTAAGGCACTAACCAATTAGTTAAGTTTACAGATGCAAGCATCTCATAAAATGAAAGAGCTTCAATAGTGGCAAACAGTAAACTAAGTTTAAATACATGGGTAGACAAATTTGAATACATTCAGTTCAAATAATTATGGTTAAAAATTTTGTACATTGATTCAATGACTTCACAGAGTCTAAAGATGCTAAAAAGTTCAATATGCAACTATATGACGGCTAAATTTTTATCTTTCAGTTCATACATACGGAAATAGACACGCACAAAAAGCAGAAAGGAAATTAAGGATAAAGACATGTATATTACGGCTAAATGTGTCATGACAATGGTCAACATTTAAGGACAGACTTCGTGAGATCAAACAAACAAACATTGAGAAAAATGGTAAAGGAAATGTCTCTGAATTTGCAAATTTCCTCATTCGTTACTTTAACCTCAGCTAATATCTATAAAAGAATCACAATTCAGGTTAAGAAAACAACACAGCAGGATTTTCAAAACATTCTCCATCAGAAACCAAACATAAATGCCAAGAGATTACCTCTCGTGAACAAATAGTGTTAATCTCAAATGTCAACCTATCATCATCCACTTCTCCAACACGTTTCTTCTGGTAGGCCATATACCGGTCCCTATTTAACAAGAAAATAACATGAACATTTTGGCTATCTTTCCCCCCACAACCATAAAAGATTTTGATTTCCATTGCAATAGCAAGTGTCAGTAAACATCAAGCCTAACCTCAATTCCTGAATTAAAGCTAGTAGCCTTGTCGGGTCTTTATAGTTCCAATCAGACAAAATGTTCCAAAACTTCAAGTCCCCCTCTCCTACACGGCCAGTCATGTGTAATGGGTGAAAATCTTCATCTTCAGGTCCAAATATTATATCCGGTGGAGCCAATGGGAACTCCGCATTGTATATAATATCCCCTGGATCAATGTAAACAAAAATATCATCTAAATAGAAAGCAGTTTTACTGATAAATCTTACATTTTGCAATTAAAAATCTTACAGACATTTAATATAGTCTAAGCAATATGGAATAAGCAATGTAAATCGATCTAGGCCCCCGGTGTAGGTTTTTCCACCAGACAGCACTTGCTCAACCTGCAAATCAAAATTACAAGAGAAGTTGAAACTTTCGTTACTGTTAAAACGGAACCCTAGTTCTTAATCGAACTAATGGCGTTGATTGAAATGGGCAATTTGAAGATATGGGGGGTATAGGGTTAGACAGAATTACCTTGATTTTGTCAGGAAAGTGATTGATGAGATAATGGAGCTGAGCTGAAATGAATGGAGGGAAGCCATCGAGAGACATGCCTAGCTCCTTTAACAGGCTCAAAGAGATCACTTCCGATGCTTCTTGCTTTGATGAAGCTTAAAGCCGATGATTTTACGGCGACGGGTTTTGAATTACGCGCCGGCAATCAACTGGTCGACCAATAAAGAAAAAAAAAGGGAGTGACCAATGAATCACCGTTTATGGTTGAGTACTTTTAAGTTATAAGTTTAAGAATATGATGACAACGGGCATCCTCTTATCAGCCACACTGACCCGGAATTACCCGACTATGGTGAATAGCGGCGTGCAAAATTCGGTTAAAATTAAAAAAATTCAGTTAATTAATTCGAATTCGGTTAATTAGTTAGTTAATTGAATTTTTTTTATTGGGGTTGGTTAACTAAATTTTTTCGATTTAACTGAAAAAATTAATAAATAAAATTATAATATATAAATAAACCTATTATTCACCTAAACCCAATCCAAACTCAAATATCTAACCTAACTCAATTATTCAATCTAACCCAATTATAAAAATTACAAATAATTTAATAAATAAAAATAAAATTCTAAAACTAAAACTAAAATTATGTAATCTTTTTAGTTATGTAGTGATTCATTTCGGGTAATTTGGGTAATTCGGTTAATTCGGTTATTTTGTAACCAAAAATAAAATATATATAATTTTTGGTTAATTCGGTTAACCGACCGAATTAACCGAAAAAAATTCGGTTCGGTTAATTTTTTTGAAAAAATTTCGATTAAATTAACGGTTTAAAATTTTGAAAGGTCGATTAATTCGGTTAATGTTATTTCAGGTCGATTAACCGACTGAACACCCCTAATGGTGAAGACGCGAAAGTTTATATTTCGCTTGCATCATATTTAAACTATACTCATTTTTCTTAAAATCTACTTAAATTTTGTTTTTGTTTTTGTTTCTTCTTCTTTTTTGTTATAAATAGTATTTAAATTTTATTCCATTACTCAAACTAGTACTTAAACTATACTCTATTATCTGAATTATCTGGCTATTAAAAAGATTTTTTGAACCCTATGTGATGCTCGATCGTTAAGGGTGTTCAATGCCCTAGGTGTGGCTTAGGTTCGAGTTGCGCTAGTTACATTTGTTGTTCAAGGCTTTACCCAGTTATTATAATTCACCAAAATAAAAGATTTTTTTAATCGATCATTTTGTAACACTATCCATATATTTTTCCTACACCAAAGGACGTAACGGAAAATTCAAGAACTCGTTGAAAAACTCATTCGAATCCAATTTTCGACTACAAAACCAAAATTTCGACAATTTCTTTTTCTTTTTCTTTTTCTTTTAACACGACACATATAACACCTTCAACTCGTTTATGGAATCTAGAAAACTCCACAAATAGTGTACGAGATAATTTTTCTCTAATTAAATTAAAATTTTTCAACTTTTTTACACTCTTTCTTCTACGATCCTTTCTTGTCTTTTGATTCACTTTTCTTTTTTGCAATCATCTTTTCTTTGTATTTGAATTTCATGCTTTATCTGTTATTATTATTATTATAAAATGTGGAGTATGTATCGCATTTCGATCAAATTAAGACACAAATAGAGAAAGACATCGCGACAAGGAGCCATGCAGCATCACGACAACGCGACGACAAAACAAGAGAGAAACATAAACGATGCTACGACGACACGATAGGGGACGTCGCGACGTGTCATGTAATTTTCATTGGTTTTTTTCTTCCAGTCAAATTCTGATTATTTGTCCTAGTTGAACTCTGATTAATGTAGATTATTTTAAGATTAGTTGACCTACGGATTTAGCCTATAAATAGGTCATTCTCTGCCCTAAAAATATTAACCCATAACACATTTAAGTATTAGCTTTTACAAGTTTTCGGGGAATTTTGCGGTCAAGTTTTGAGGGTTCTTATTTTCAGGTTCCAAGATTAGTTTTTGTAGTCTTCATTTTTTGTCGATTTAGTGAATATCTTTGCTCGTGATTTTTTATCCTCTTCGGAGGGTTTTTCCATTTAAAATTTGTGTATTTGATCTTTTCAATTTCTTCTTTATTTTTCTTATTCATTGCTTACACTGGTTTATCCCCAACATAAAAATTTACCTAGCATTAACTATTTTATATAAAGTATATAGAAAAGAGCGGAGAAAGTTATTTTTAAAAAAAATAATACATAAATTTTCAATTGGAGGGAGAAAAGGGATCAAAATTGAGGTTTAAATAGAAAAAGAAGCTTGCCATAATTTGGGTTTTGTCGTCGAAAATTGGGTTTGGATGAGGTTTTTAACGGGTTCTTGAATTTCCATCACTAGAATTCTTAAGTGAATAACAAAATATATGAATATGTTTACAAGTTTTTTTTTTTTTAAGTTAAAAAGGTAATAAATTTTCTTTTTTGGATTTTTTAGTTAAAATAGTTATGTGTCACAAAGCGATTGGTTAATATATTCTTTTTAATATATTTGATGTTTTATGCTATCAATTGCTAATACGTGGTTTTGTTTTAATTCTCTTGGTATGTAACATCTTGGCATATTTGTATATTATGATATGTTCACATTGAAAATTTAAATTGATCGTTTTAAAAGCATGGATTACCATGACTATCGATTTCTAATTTGTATATAATTGCATGTTTAATATGCTTACTGCTTTAATATTGAGTTTGTCTACCATGTCATATTTCATGGGGTTGGGACTATAAGGTAATGAAGAAGATTTGATAGTTTAATAATCTGTATTATTTGGTGGTTTTACCACACATTTGTCCTGACAATTTGTCTGCAATTCTGGTGAGTCCTGACAATTTGTCTGCAATTCTGGTGACTTTGTCCACATATATATGTTGGTGTGTTTTGGATGGTTGAGTTCTGGAGAACTCCATTTGGTGTGTAGCAGAGATGGGTAGAAAATTTTGGAAAAATCTGCATATATGTTTTTTTATAAAATATTGCATTATCATAATCATGCTCATAAAAGTCTACACAACTGATTGTTATGATGTGATAATTTTATTCAATGTATTATAATTCATGTTAACAAGCTTGATATAAAACTCACATTGAGTTTATTAGCTCACTCCTTTAGTCTTCTCAAACTTTATAGATGACACTCGTGGATAGAATTTGGATGTAGCATTTGAAGAAGATTCTCGAATTTAATTAAATTAAAGTATTTAAAAAAAATTTTGGGATTGCTTTGGACTTTAGATTGTTTTAATTATGTCTTGAGTACTTTGATATGTTACCTACAATACATGCATAAACATTGGATTTTAAATGTTTTAAATCACTGGTTTTTATTATATAAATTGTTTTTATCAAATAAAAATAATTTGTAATAAATAGATTTCATAGTTATATTTAATCTGTTGTAATTTTTTGAAAAAATAGAATTTTTACAAAGTAACATTTTAACATTTGTAAGACAAGTTTTATTATCAAATTTATCAAAATAATAATAACATGAAATACTACGAGAATTTGTTTGAATTAAGCATATTTTATTAACGATTTTTTGTTGACGATTTTTCTATTAAATTCAAACAATGTTTTTCAAAAAAAAAATGATTTAAGCAAAGATTTGAAAATCTTTTTTTCGTGATTGTTGTAGCATCCGAAATATGGCCATAACGTTTAGGTCGCGTTTGGGAGGTTACAAGGATGAGTGTATATGTAACACCCCTAACCCGTATCCCTCGCCGGAACCGGGTTACGGAGCATTACCGGAGTTTACTGATCAAACAGACAGAAAGTTCAAATATTTCATATAATCAAAACAAGTCATCAAGGCATCATTTTAATCCAAATTATATACATACCAAATCCAAATCAATTTGCCTAGTTCATGAGCACTTAAACATAAAATTAAATTCACATGCACCTATCTATTTAATTCAATTTACCATGCCATAATATGACTTCAAAAACAAACACATATTTATATGTATAAAACCAACCAAAATTAAACTTATAACCTCATTTACAATCAAACCACAAAATAACTATTATTTAGACACTTTAGGTACATGCCGACACAAAGGATAAACATCACCACATTTGAGTTCGGGATCGTTGTTAGATGTTGAATCGACGATCAAAAGTTAAGTACTTAGCCTGCGCACGGAAAACAAAACCGTACGCTGAGTATAAACTCAGTGATATTTCTATAATCCGAATATTTAAAGACAAGAAATTACAAATATACAATTGAAATATAAACACATATTAATATTTAATTATTACAACAACCATATCATATTTCATTTGTTTCACAAATATCTCAATTCTCATACTTGCTATATAAATAACTTATCACAATTTATTTCACATTTCATTATACAATTGCAATATCCATTCCATAGTCATTTCATGAGTATATAACTCATATATTCCATATATTTGCAACATATTTCACATTTTATTTTCAATTCACTATTTCACTTCCATTTGTCATACCATATCATTTCAATATCAATTATAAAACTTTATTATTCATTTACCCCAATTAACACAACTCGGACTTGGACAGATACACGGATCCAACCAAAACACAACAGTTTGGCACCCAGTGCCTCATCGAATAATTCAAAATAATAATTTGACACCCAGTGTCTCATCGGCTAAATCGAAGTAAATTGGCACCCAATGCCTCATTGAATTAATCCGAAGTAGTAAATTGACACTCAATGTCTCATCGACTCGAAGTTGAAGAAATCCCTGAACTCTTCTAATCATATGGCATGCCATCTATATCCGACTCAGCCCGATAAAGTTAATAGGGTTTAATTTCACTTTTCAACAACTATCAATACCCAATATCAATTTTTCATATAATCACTTAATTACATATATAATTATTTTAATTCAAAAATCAACCCATTCAAAATATATATTTATCTACCAATTCAATTCATTCAATCAATTATCAAAAAATCAATTACTCACCTCAACACTTACTATATACATTAAATAAAAATTTCAACAATTAATAACTAGCTTCAGATTATAGAAATACAAACTAGAAATTTCGAGCTATTCCTCGTCGACTTTATCTTTCCCCTTTTTAATCGAGGATTCCGGTACAACGTTAGCAATTAAGCTTGGAACTCTTGAAACCCCTAAGGCCTTCATCTCCTTCTTTCTCCTTTTTTTCTTTCTTTCCCTTTCTGTTTCGTTTTGCTTTCTCTGTTTCGTTCTTTCTATTTCTTTATTTATTTTGTTTGTTTATTATTATTATAATATATAATATATATACTTATATATTAAGTAAACTTATTTTAATATAATATATATTAAATTCACAAAAATCTTCTTTATGTGGCCTCATTTATGAGCAATAGCATAATTGCTTATTTAGCCCCTTTAATTTTTCTTTAATCTATAATTCAACTTTCATCCTATATGCAATTTAGTCCTTATACCTAATTACTTTTAATTCAAGCAAATTCACTTAATCGAAACCTAATTAACTACATAACTAGCTTCACAAATATTTAATAAAAATATTTATGAGTCCGATTTAAGAGAACGGAGTCCCGAGAATGCATTTTTTTAATTTGATCCTTTTTAATTAATTAACCATCGAAACATTAAAATTTCTTAACGAAACTTTAATATCACCTTAATGACACTCCATAAATATTTATAAAAATATTTACAGCTCAGTTTATAAAAATAAGATTCCGATACATTATTTTCTAAAACCACTTGAACTTAATAAATCACTTATATAACATAAATTATCAAATCAAAAAAACCTTTTAAAAATCACACTTGTCTCATAAATATTAAATAATAATATTTACGAACTTACTCGTCAGACTTGGTGGCCCTGAAACCACTGTTTCCGACACCACTAAAAAACGGGCTGTTACAACTCTTCCTCCCTTACAAAAATTTCGTCCTCGAAATTTCTCACCTGAACTTAACTGAGTAGCTCTGATGTTCTCCTGTCATCACTTTATCACTAGTAGTATAACTACCAAGAAATTCCCAGTAATCGTCTGTCGAAACATAACCGAGAAACCAAGATTATCAAACTCTAACTGATGTTTCTGACGTGGTTGCATCTGTAACTTTCAATTGATATTTGTTCCCCCTTTTCTAGGAAAGCGTAAAGCAATATCATTTTACACAAGTGTAATAACTTCAACAACCGAGACGACTTTAACCCATAATAACATTTTCCTATTAAAACTGACCCGATAGATATATTTCTGCATTAAGTCTTCTAGAATCTGAATTTCTCATTGTGACTGTCCGTCTATGTACCCATGAATGCACAAAATTTATTCTTGGACCTGAGGATAGACTCAAATGCGTATAACTCAATTAACTTTTCAGTGAATAACCCACTTTGATTAAAACAACTGAGTCAATTTTATCTATCAGATAATAACATTTCAGAATAATCCCTTCTTCTTGTTGTCAAGACAACCCAAACATACAATCTATCACAATTCCCTCAGAATACTAATCAGAGATCCTTAAAAACTGCATTAACTTAAATGAAACATAACATCTCGTTTTAACTTGTTGACATTAATCAAGATTACCTAAATAATGAAAACCAATATACAAGCTTGAGTTCAATCTTTCACCGTCTACTCTTTTGCCGATGTCAACCCTTTCACGAAAGCTAGAAAGGAATTATATATAATAAAGCTATTTCAATTATTAACATCGAAACTTTGAACTATACCGAAGCCATAACCATCAGATAGATTAAAAACCATAGTGCTATAATAGGACCGATGTTTCAACCGTATAGATAGAACAATACCTCAATATCAATAGTGCACTCCAAAATAGAAGAGGAAAACCGAAAGTAGTCCCAATAACAACCAGTGTAGTAATACAACTATAATCTGAGATCCATATCACCAAGCTCCCATGATCGACCTAGGATTTATAATAGTAATAAATATAATTACCTTCGGCCAATGAATATCTTTTACAGATGAACCATGTTTGATGAATTAAACAATATGAATGACAAGAAAACAGAGATAATGAAATCCAAGGTGTGAAGCTATACTGAATTTTTGAGAATAAAAACCACATTGAATAATAAAGAGATCGATGATATCCCAGAGAAAGTCCAGAAGAACGTTATCGCTCATACACACTAGAAACAATTGTGATAGAGATAATGTAAATTTCATATATGTAATTTAGAACATCAACCAGTCGAAGTAGAAAATAGCTTCATATGAGTCTTATCATCAAGTCTTTTATCTAACATAATGGATTAGAAAACCAAAGAAAGATAGAGCAATGCTGATTATGAATCAACCAGACTAACAATAATTTTGTCTAACATTATGATTAGCTAACGTTATCTTACAATAAGAATCACCTCTGAAGATGAATTATTACATATACCTCTGAGAATAAATGAACATACAGAAAACCCAAAAGAGATCACTATAAGATACTCGACTATAATAGCTGCATTCAGATATCTTTGCAATTTCAACACTATCCCACTGACTACGACAGTCATCAATGATCCCACATTATCCCAATCACTAAAGAAATCAATTCAGAAGAAATTACGATTAACCCGTTCTTTAAATGTCACACCTGAATAAGTCGATTACTTGTAAATAACTTTTTCCTTAAAAGTGACATTGCGTATCCCGAATATTCTTCAAAAAAAAATTGATATCTCTTATAAAACTCTCTTTACTTGCTAACCCATCCTTAGCTCTGGTCGCATTATTATTCATTCAGCTGTTGAACTCTTTAGTTTCACACTTGTAAGCTTAATGAATATAAATCTTGTAAATTCCATTGTATAAGACAGTACAAGTGAGGGGGTGAAGGTCGTAAAGCCTCAAAATTTGACTCTCATATATACACACGTATAACATAATATTTATCATCAACATAATCATTATAATCATTCGACATTTTCAACTATAAAACAAAAACAAATATATCAGCATCCTAATCCCAACTCAAATCGACTCAATTATGGCATGTACCTCTAAACTCAATTTCAAGCTCGATTTAGTCCTAGAATTGGCTAAACCTGCAAAGTTTTGATACCACTAAATTGTAACACCCGCAACCAGTATCCCTCACCGGAACCGGGTTACGGAGTATTACCGGAGTTTACTGATCAAACAAATAGAAAGTTCAAATATTTCATATCATCAAAACAAGTCATCAAAGCATCATTTTAATCCAAATTATTATAAACATACCAAATCCAAATCAATTTGCCTAGTTCATGAGCATGTAAACATAAGATTAAATTCACATGCACCTATCTAGATTTAGTTCAATTTACCATGCTATGATATAGCTTCAAAAACAAACAAATATTTATGTATAAAACCAACCAAAATTAAACTTATAACCTCATTTACAATCAAACCACAAAATAACTATTATTTAGACACTCTAGGTACATTCCGACACAAAGGATAAACATCACCACATTTGAGTTTGAGATCGTTGTTGGATGCTGAATCGACGATCAAAAGTTAAGTACCTAGCCTGCGCACGGAAAACAAAACCGTACGCTGAGTATAAACGCAGTGGTATTTCTATAATCTGAATATTTAAAGATAAGAAATTACAAATATACAATTGAAATATAAACACATATTAATATTTAATTATTACAACAACCATATCATATTTCATTTGTTTCACAAATATCTCAATTCTCATACTTGCTATATAAATAGCTTTTCACAATTTATTTCACATTTCATTATACAATTGCAATATCCATTCCATAGTCATTTCATGAGTATATAACTCATATATTCCATATATTTGCAACATATTTCACATTCTATTTTCAATTCACTATTTCACTTCCATTTGTCATACCATACCATTTCAATATCAATTATAAAACTTTATTATTCATTTACCCCTATTAACACGACTCGGACTCGGACGGATACACGGATCCAACCAAAACACACCAGTTTGGCACCCAGTGCCTCATTGGATAATTCGAAGTAATAATTTGACTCCAAGTGTCTCATCGGCTAAACTAAAGTAAAGTGGCACCCAGTGCCTCATCGTAACCCTTGGTGTAAGGCACACACGCCTATAAGGTCAAGGGAACGCCCGTGTGACCCTTGGCTTCAGGCCGTATCCTACCCCGTGTAACTCCCTAACTTAGGTCACACGGCCAGCCACACCCCCGTGTGCTAGGCTGTGTGATGAATTTATTTTTTTGAAAATTAGGTGCAGGTTTCACACAACTAGGTCACACGCCTGTGTCTCTGCCCGTGTGCTCAATTCTAAACATTCTGTTTCTAAATTTTAAGATGCAGGGGCCATGGCCAGATTACACGCCCATGTGCATGGTTGTGTGTCACACACAGTTGAGACACATCTCCATGTCTCTACCCGTGTGGATGAAAATAGGCCATTTTTCTCATCTTTTTTACTATCAACCTACATACAACACTTTCATATACCATTGTAATCCAGCCAAGTGACCAATGCAAGTCAAAATTCAAGTTCTATATATAATATGTCATCATAAAACTCATTTACATAAACTTACCATATTAATTCCATTCATTGATTATTAAAAACTACTACTAAGTATATGCATACAAACATAAACATAAGTATCTTTCACAACCATATTTCAAGTTTAACTCTTTTCTAAACTAATTCTATACATGCCATATAAAACATAGGTTGTATTACAAAATCTACCAAAAAAATCTGGATAGTGTAGCCCGATATGTTGATCCAATCCTCTGAACTCACGTCAATCTACAAGGAACATTTAACACACAAGAGTAAGCTTATAAAAGTTTAGTAAGTTCATAGGCTTTAAAAATAAATCTTACCGAACAAACTATAATAAAACATTAAACATGTCATTTCACTAACATTGCCTGCCAATCACAACTTCAACTAATAAAATTCATTTGATTGAACTCAATATCAAAAACTTCTTATATTCTTCCACAATAAATCCATATGACACTTACCAATACTTGTCAAATTAGAGAACGTCTTACGGATTTGAGTACATCGTTTTCTTGATGCCATAGTCCAACTATGGTCATACACGTTTATTACCGTGGCCTTACAATGGTCTTACACTCGTAGTGCCATAACCCAGTTATGATCTTATCATCAGGATGCCATAGCCCAACTATGGTCTTACACATATATTTACTGCCATGGTCCAACCATGGTGTTACGTTCACGGTACTATAACCTAGTTATGGTTTTTTCACTGAAATGCCATAGCCCAGCTATGGTCAAACATTTAAACATTGCCATGGTCCGACCATGGTCTTATCCGTCAATTCGTCTTTCATCACTAAACGATCGTACTCAATCCTGCGTTCTACTCAATTTGAACTTTTAATTCGATTTTCATTTCATTACAATATTCATAATTCAATAACAAAGATGTAAAATAATACAGTATACCATCTCTAATTTAACAATTATTCATAAAATTCAACCATATGAACTTACCTCGGTAATTTGTAGAAGTTGTAGAAATTCTGGGACTATTCTGTTAATTTCTCTTTTCCACGTTTATCTTCGGGTTCTTGATCTATAATATAAAATTATTCATTAATTAGCATCTAATTCAATTCTAATTCACTTCACAATTTATGCCCTTCAATTTTTGAAGTTAGACATTTACCCCAAATTTTAAATTTTTTACAATTCAGTCCCTAATCAATTAACCCATCAATTGAGTTTATTTTTCTTAATTAACATTTATCTAATCATTTTAGGCTACTATACAGCCTTTTATATTCATAATTTTAACACCAAGCCCTAATTCTTAACTTTTTCACAATTAAGTCCTAAAAATCAATTCCTATTTAAATCACTTAATAAAATCATCACATAACAAAATTAGAGCTTCAAATCCATGTTTATTCATCATAAGCTTCCAGCACTCATCCATGGTAACATTCAAAATTACCCATGAAATAAAAAACAAATGAAACATATAGTTGGACCTAGTTGTAAAGTCTAAAAAACACAAAAATTTCAAGAAAAGAACAAGAATTGAACTTACATGTAGCAAAAATATGAAAAACCAGCTTAGGAGAACTCTTCAATTGCTATTTTTGGCTGGAGAAATGTGAAGATTTGTCTAGATTTTCAATTTGGTCATTATTTTATTTAGTTAATTTGCAAAATTTCTAATTTTGCCCTTACTTCACATTACTTCCTTACTAATTTCTATATTTCTACCGTCCAGCCTATGTAATTTAGGCCCAATTGCCCTTTAAATCCCTCTTGTTTATTATTTGAGCTGTTTAGTCACTATTTCTTTAATTAACAAGTTTTTCACCTTTTTCAATTTAGTCCTTTTTAATTAATTAACTATCAAAACATTAAAATTTTCTAACGAAACTTTAATAATAATTCACTAACACTGCGTAAATATTTATAAAAATATTTACGGCTCGGTTTATGAAATCGAGGTCTCTTTTCCTCGTTCTCAACCCAATTTACCTAATAAATTCTTTTAAATCACAAAATTCATTAATTCAAAAATATTTCTAAAATTACACTTGACTCATAAATATTAATTTATTAAATTTTCAAACTTACTTGTTGGATTTAGTGACCTCGAACCACTATTTCCAACACCACTGAAAATTAGGCTGTTAAAATTACTCACCTCAACACTTACCATATACATTAAATAAAAATTTCAACAATTAATAACTAGCTTCGGATTATAGAAATACAAACCAAAAAATCCGAGCTATTCCTCGTCGACTTTATTTTTCCCCTTTTCAATCGAAGATTCCGGTACTATGTTAGCAATTAAGCTTGGAACTCTTGAAACCCCTAAGACCTTCATCTCCTTCTTTCTCCTTTTTTTTCTTCCTTTCCCTTTCCCTTTTTGTTTCGTTTTGCTTTCTCTATTTTTTTTCCATTTCTTTTTCTTTCTTTATTTCTTTTGTTTGTTTTATTATTATAATATATAATATATATACTTATATATTAAGTAAACTTATTTTAATATAATATATATTAAATTCACAAAAATCTTCCTTATGTCGCCTCATTTATGAGCAATGGCATAATTGATTATTTAGCCCCTTTAATTTTTTTAATCTATAATTCAACTTTCACCCTATATGCAATTTAGTCCTTATACCTAATTACTTTTAATTTAAGCAAATTTACTTAATCGAAACCTAATTAACTACACAACTAGCTTTATAAATATTTATTAAAAATATTTACGAGTCCAATTTACAGGAACGGAGTCCTAGAAATGCATTTTTTTTAATTTGACCCTTTTTAATTAATTAACCATCGAAACATTAAAATTTTTTAAGGAAACTTTAATATCACCTTAATGACACTCCGTAAATATTCTCAGTTTATAAAAATAAGGTCCCGATCACTTGAACTTAATAAATCACTTATATAACATAAATTATCAAATCAAAAACCTTTTTAAAAATCACACTTGTCTTGTAAATATTAAATAATGATATTTACGAACTTACTCGTCGGATTTGGTGGCCCTGAAACCATTGTTTCTTACACCACTAAAAAAATAGGTTGTTACAGTATACCATTGGATACATCAAACTTCCAACTGCGCTTGAATAAGGTACTTTTGACATGTACCTTTCATCTTCTTCATTTTGTGGGGAATCTGAAATTGAGAGTTTAAAATGTGCAGCTAAAAGAGTACTTACCGGGTTTTGCATCTTGTATCTCAAATCGCTTAAGGATATTCTTGATGTACCTTTATTGCGATAAAACAATTTCTCGGAATGTTTATCTCTCAAAATTTTCATCCACAAAATTTTCTTTGTTGCACCTAAATCCTTAATCTCGAACTTAGAGTTAAACATGGTTTTAAGACGATCAATTTCAGATGGATTCTTAGCTGCAATTAACATATAATCAACATAAAGCAAAAAATATTTAAAAGAACCATCATCAAAATATTGTAGATAAACACAACTATCATACTTACTTCGAGAAAAACCAATAGTCAACATGAATGAGTCAAACATTTTATACCATTGCCGAGGAGACTGTTTCAAACCGTACAAAGACTTTTGTAAGACTTTACATCTAACTGTTCTTAGTCAAGATTATTTGATGCAACAAGGACCAAAAGCATCCGAATGGACGTATGTTTCACTATGGGAGAGAAGACATCATCAAAACCAACTCCCTCCACTTAATTGTAGCCCTTTGCAACTAGTCTTGCCTTGTACCTAGTGTGGTTAGGACCCGAACCTTCCTTCTTTTTAAACACTCATTTGCAACTAATGAATCTTTTACCGATGGGTGGTTTACCTAGTCTCCAAGTCTCATTCTTTTGAAGTGATTTCATCTCTTCTTCCATTGCAACGAGCCATTTGCTAGAATCAGAGGCTTGAACTGCCTCATAATAACACAAAGGGTCGATTGAATCAAAGCTCTCGACAACAGTTACACCCTGTTTAGTTCAATATAATGGCATAGCCATTACAATTCAATTCCATAGGCCCACCATAAACCCTTGTTTAGTTCAATGAAATGTCTATTACGGATGTTGCTGTTTAGTTTTCTATTCCCACTAAACACTGAATAGAGGCTGAATAGCATTCTTTGCCTCACCCTCTGAATGGCCATTCAGAGCACGGTAGGAATGCTGAAAGATTTTTTTTTCCATTTTTGCCCTCATTGTTTCATTATCATTCTGCAGTTTCAACTACAGCCTCCATGTTCACTACGTTCTCTATTTACAAAGCCCTAAACACCATTTCCCCTCACCAACTGTCTGCAGTTCTTTTACTTTGTTTTTCATTTTCTTCGTTCCTAAAGTTTAGTTTAATAACTCAAGTTTTTTTGGCTGTGATGAATCAAAATCCTCAACTATTTATTTTTTGATCGTCTTTTGATATTGAAGAAAGCATTACCCTTTTTTTTCTTCTTTGTTTGAATTTTGTTTATTTTCTATGCTTTAATTTTGGTTTCTTTATCTTTGATATAAGCCCTAAATCAAAAGCCCTCAGGCATCAGTACCGCCGAACCCTGTTATATGTGCAATAAACCGTTAGATTCATGCTTGAGATATCTTTTGGAGGTCAAGGAACAAAGTCCCGTAATGCTTGAGTTCAGTTAGGTTTTCATTTCAATTCCCTTTGTTAGTAGAACTTGTCTAGAGGTAGCATGGAATTTATTCTTTGATTTCTTTTTCCCCTTGCTGTTCAAAGTCATCTGTGACTGCATTTTGTTTTATTTTATTGTTGGCACCTGTGTTCAAGTCTTATATTTTACACTTCCATTGGCATATTTTTGGTGAATCCCTTCTTCACCAAGCCAAGGAAAGGTCTTAGTTTCCTAAAAAAAAACTTTTAGTTTTTAATTTGAAGTATGCAGTGGAATATTTATGCTTGTCTTATTGTTTTTTTTCTTTATTAAATTTCAATTCGAAAAAAAATCAAAATTACTTAATTCCTGACTTGGTTTTTCTTATGTATCAATTGAAGTTTCTTTTTTAGCATGTTGTTTCTACTTGAATCTTATTTTATGGAATCAAATCGATGCATGTTGATATAAGGTTTTGACCTAATGATTGGAACTTTAAGCTCTGGTTTGATTTCTGAGGGTTTATTATTATTTAAATGATCATGGATTTGCATGTTTATTTGCTGCCATTGCCACTTAATCGCCCTTTTGCAAATCTCTTTTAGCTCACTTTAGTAACTATGTTGTTTGTAGCCAATCTCCTTAGTATAGTCGTATGCTTTAACACCGTGAATTGTTGGGTCCTCTTCCTATATGCTCAGGCTTGAATATGAGATATTATTTTTTGTGGAAGAAGATTTTGACTGGGGTATGGACCTATGGATAGGTTAATTGGTCTGTGGAAATTAGCTTTGTTAATTATACGACGCATTTTTTCTTGTCGGCAAGAATTTTATATTATATGAGGTTTCCTTTTCTTTTTCTTTTACCTCTGATTGTATGTGTTTGTGCTTTCGAATTGTGATGTCATTTTACATTTGATAATTGTTTTTCTTGGTTGTGTGAATGCTATATTGTGAAATTTTAGGGGAAATAATTCATCTGTCTATGAGTTTATTTTTTAGGCCAAAATTCTCTCCTCTCACCCTTTTCTCTCTCATATTTTCCTGGTATTATAATTTATTTTGTTGAATTTTTCATTGTTTTGATGTTGTCTATGGAAACGATTTAATAATGATTGCTGCAATAGGAGGGATGGAGACTTTGAGGCCTGCTTTACAAAGGTTATACATGACAAGGGCTTCTACGTAAAGAGATGCTCCTAAGAGTTTCATAGAAGGATATCAAAAAGGTATCCAATAGATCATGGATAAAAAGGAAGATTCTTCTAAAGCACAACAACAAGGCAATCAGTAGAAATTCAACTTGATAGCTAATATATACATAATCGGAGATGCATGTAAGTACTTCTCCAGCATACCTATTGTAGATACAAGTTTAGAGATTTGGTGGAGCTGGGTTGGCATGAAATCACAAGAATGATATATGTCCTGAGAATTTTCCTGTATTGAGAAAGTGACCATTAGAAACTATAAATATAATGGGAATCTCCATTGACAATGGTGATGCTCTTTCATTTTTTTCATTTCATGTTTATTAATTTTTGTTGTAGTTTAGTATTCTACGTGCTTGAGCTTGGAGAAATGTAAAAGAACCTTAATGCTTTATGTATTTAAATTACTTAGATATCTGCTGCTAGCTGCTTGTTGATCTAGTTTGATGAATGAGTTTCAATCTGTTCATTTTATCTACTTCTAGTTTCAATACATTAACTCTGTTAATCTTAGTTTGAGATGATGTAAATGTGGTTAATTATTTCTTTGCTACTCGTGGGTTAGTAAAATAGCTTGATCTGTTAATTATTGATGCTCTTGAGTAAATTTAGTTTGGTAAATGGATTTGATTTGCTGTGGAATCTACTGTCTTGGATCAGAGTAGCTCTTGACCATCTTATATATGGTATAGTCAATGAAAGCAAAAATGCTAATGTTATCGAGGCGTCTTTACTAGATTTAGTTGGTATTACCGTTTGTGAAAAGCTAGTATTCTAACAGTCTAGCTTCCATGTTTTTTGTTCTAAGTCAAACAAACTTAGTTATGTTGGTGAAAAGTTAATTGTTTAATAGATTGGCTATTAAAAGCTTATACCTTAACAGCCTAGCTTTCAAGAAAAGAAAAAAGGAAATTATTTAGATTAGCTATAAAAGTCATGGAATTTGATTTGAAGTAAATGTGCAGCAGCCTTGAGTTGTAGACTTCAAGGCTTAATCCTGCATTGGAGACTATCACTAACATGGATATGATATGACAAGTAATGCATCTCTTTTTGATTCTTTCCTACTATTTAGCTCTTTATACATTAATAGCATTTTAACAATCGAAGCTTATGGTATTCTGTGTTATTAACATGTAAAAGGGTATCAAAACATGGTTGTTCATTATGTTTTATCATTGAATTTAATTGTTAAGGCTGTTCATTTATATTGGTATCAGGTACAATCTTATGTATTGAGAATACGACATGTGAGCTGAACATTTGACAACAGTTCCCATTTCTTTCTTTTAGGGGCCAGTACATAGATAAGTCAGATTGTTGTTAATCATTCATTCATCTTATTTCTATATTGATATTTATATTTTTTATAATTAAATTTAAATGTAATATTTTTTATTAAATGATCACACATATTCCCATTGATTTGATGAATTAAAGTAGAATAGTTTATACATATGTGGTGTTTAACATTTTTTCTGTCACAATTTAAATGAAATGAGAATGTGAAATGTAACATTATAATGTTTGTTATATGTAACAAAGTATCGATTAAAATTATTACTTAACTCATAAATTAACATTTAAATTATATCATTATTTCTATTTTAGTGTCTAAATTTTTTTAATCACAAGCTATTTATTACTTCTAATATTTTATTTTTTTTATTGTAGAATAATTAAATTATTTGTTTCACTAATGATATTTTAGCACATTAAATATGTATTGCAGTTTAAAAATAATAACTAGGTTATATATTATTTTTATAATATTATATATTATGAATTTTTAATTCATATAATAATTATATTAAAATGTTATTAAATTATATATTATTTTATTAAATTATATTTAATAGTAATTATATTAAAATATGATTAAATTATTTATTTTTATTTTTATTTTTATTAAAATGTATTTAACAATAAATTTATTAAAATTTAATAATAATAACAATAATCATCTACCTAAACAAATTTTGCTAAAGGTACTTTGGTCATTTAAGCCTTTTTCCTTATACTATTACAATATCTATTCCATTCAACCAAACACAAGAATACTATTACATCTCTATTCCATTCCAGTCAACCAAACAATGGAATTACTGATTACAGCTCTATTCCATTACAACTCTATTCCATTACAGCTCTATTCAATTACAGTCATATTCCATTACAATGAACCAAACGTACCCTTAGAGCATAAACCACTAGGTTTCCTTCACAATATTTCTGTGGTGGTCGAACTTCTCGCATTTTCCTATCATGAACCATCTTATAATTAGTTAACTGAGATAGTGAGAGTACCTTAAGGGCAGATAGAGCACCAAACAGATTCAATCCAATTTTAATCTTATGGGAATAAGAATTTTGATATGTCATCGCAGCATTGTGTGACTCTTCGTCGAGACGAGACGAGACCTCTGTTTGTCGCATCGTTGTGACGTTAGGCATTTGCTCGTTGGGACATCGCCCCCTATTTTGACTTTTGAATCCACCTTGATCGAGACACTCTGATTCGTTCTACCTTTAAAAGTAAAAGTCCCATTTTTATCGAAACATGGCAGATTCATCAAACATAACATCTGTACTAACAATTATTTTGTCAGATTTCAAACACCACAACTTAAAACATTTTCTACTGGCAGAGTATCCCATAAAGATGCATTTAGCGACCCTTGATTCGAGCTTTCCCTGGTTAACTTTAGCATAAGCAGGACAACCGAAAATTCTAATATTAGATTAATTGGGAGGATTACCTAACCATATCTCCTTTGAAACTTTACTATTCAATGTTTGATGAGGAGATCGATTTACTAAATAACTTGTCAGGTTTACGAATTCAGCCCAAAATTCATTCTCTAAGACTTCATTAGAAAGCATGCATCAAGCAATAAGGTTCTGTTCATTCTTTCTACAACTCCATTCTGCTGCGGAGTTCTAACAACAGTTCAATGTCTTTCAATTCTTTCCTGTTTGCAGAAATCATTAAAATTTGACGAACAGAACTTAAGACCATTATTCATTCTCAATCGCTTCACAGATTTTTTTTGGTTTATTTTTCTAACAATGTCTTCCACTGTTTGAAGATTTTAAAGACTTCATTTTTCTGTTTCAAGAAATAAACCCAAACTTTTTTGGAGGGATCATCAATAAAATTCAGGAAATATTTATTACCTCCTTTTGAGATGTTAGAATATGGACTCTCATAAACCGAAATGAATATAATCTAGAGTCCTTTTAGTTCTGTGCACTGCTAAATCAAAGTTGACTCGGGTTTGTTTCCTTAAAACGCAATGCTCATATAAACCTAACTTATCAACTATCTAGTGCCTTTGAGAAGACCTCTAGTGCGGATCATATCTTTCTCACTCATATGACCCAGTCGCATGTGCCAAAGTTTGGTTGAATCAAAATCGATGGAGAGAAAGTCACGTTGTGTCATCACGATGTCAAGTTGATTCTTGTCGTGACATGGTGGCGATTTTAGCTTTTCTTTGGTAATCGCAGTCGCACCAATAATCGTTGACCCTTGCAGAATGTATAGACTGCCATTTTTCTGTCCTCTCATCACAACAAGAATCCCACAAGAAACTTTTAAGCCATATGACTCAATGACTATCCTGCAACCGTTAGAACCTAAAATTCTAAATGAGATAAGATTTTTCTTTAAATTAGGAACATACTTGACATCTGATAGCGTCCAAATAATTTCGTTTTGCATCCTAATTTGTACTGTTCTGATTCTAAATTTTTTACATAGAGAGTTATTCCCCATCAACATTACTCCACCTTCAACTGAACTATACATGGAGAATCATTCCTTATTGGGACACATGTGATAGGAGCACTCTGAATCTAAGATCCATTCGGCAGTAAGATGAAAAATTTCACTCGTTGACACCAACATGAAATAATCACCTTTGTCCTTGGCTACACTAGCATCATCAATTTCAAATTTTTGCTTATCTTTCTCGTCGTTTTTAGCATCCCTTTTGATTTTATATTGAAGTTTCCAACATTCTGCCTTGACATGGCCAACCTTTTTACAATAACCACAATATTTGTCACAATTTTTAGATTTTGACCTTATTTTAGACCTATTTCGATTTGTCTTTCCGCTTTGTTGCCTGCCTCTTGCAACTAGAACCGAGGCTTGTCGTATGACTTTTTATTTGGGCCTAACTCATTGTCGAGTTTATCCTTACTCAGAAGATTCCTCTTCACATCTTCGAACAAGAGATGATCTCTCTCATAAATCAAAGTTTCTCTAAAAGTTTTATAAGAATATGGCAAAGAGCATAACAACAACATAACTTTATCCTTGTCACTAATCTCTACTTCAAGATTCTTTAAGTCATTAAGAAGGGTAACAAACTCTCTAATATGAGTTCTAATGGACTTACATCCAGCCATTTTGAATGTGTAGAGACATTGTTTTAATACTAATCTGTTGGCCAGAGATTTTGTCATATATAAGGCTTCTAGTTTCCTCTATAATGTAAACATTGTTTTCTCCACCAGAAGCTCCTGTAGCACATTATTCGTGAGGCAAAATTAAATAGCGAATAGAACATTTTCATCGAGCACTTCCCATTTTGGTTGATCCATATCTAGGGCTTATTCCTTCTAACGATCTTTTTCAGACCATTCTGAACTAGTATTGCCGTCATTCTAACTTACAACACAAACTGAAATTTGCAATTCCGTTGAAATTCTCAATATCTAACCTTGACGCTTCCATCTCTGTACGAGTTGATTGTGAAAATCAAACTAGCTTTGATACTAGTTTGTAGGTGATAAACTCGATTAAACAACGGAAAAAGTGAATAAAATAATAATCGAAAAGATTGAACACACAAATTTTACGTGGAAAAACTTCTCAAAAGAGAATAAAAAATCACGGGCAAAAGGAGATTTCATTATAATAAATTACAGTACAAAATTTGGAGAGAATTAAAAGAAAAACCCAAAGCTTCACAAGAAAAACTCTTCGAAACAAAGAACAAAATTCTCTCAATCTAAATAATTTTTGTTGTGTAAAACCTAGAGTAACTGGGACCTATTTATAGGCTGAAGTTTGTAGCACATATGATTACAACAACTCTAGATTAATTAAAGTTATATTGGGAGAAGAAAAACCAAAATAAACTTTAATCAAAATAAGAGACATTCTCCCACACCAACAAATAGAAAATACATATAAAAAAGTATTTATACTTAAATAACACTAACATGGTTACAACTTAACAAGTGAATGCATCTAAAATAATAGCAAAATTGACAATAAAACAAGAGTTATATAATATCCAAACAATAACAATAAAATAGTAACAAAATTAATATTGAAATGATATCAAAATAATAACATAACAATAACAAAGTAATATAATAATAGTAAACAACAAATTGTAGCAGATTTTTTTTTTCAAATTTAGGTTGGCTCGAGTCAAAAAAATTCTTGTCTCAGGCCTGACCCATTTTTTTAAATAAATTTTATTTTTTGTTCAAACCCATTATATTTTTACTCAGACCCTCGCACTTTTTGGACGAGCCTTCAGACTTAGGCAGGTGATCAAACCCAAATCTATTTAAAATTCAAAAAATCACAAGATTAATATTTGTAACCAGTTTTTGAATTGTTAGTTTTTTTCGAATGTATTGCTGCTTTTAAACTTATTTCAAATTAAACCTTTGTAAAAATTTAATATATTATCTTAATTTAACGGGTAAATATCTCAATAATACCAAAAAAAAAAACAAAATTAACCGGAAAGTACAGGGTTCAGGAAAATTGACCGGAAAGTGCAATTTTCCCTAAAAACGCGTCCACGTCAGAGCGTTTTTGGGGGAAAACGGCCTAAAGCGCTCCCCCGGGGACGCGCTTTAGGCCGTTTCACCCCAAAAACGCGCTGACGTGGACGCATTTTTGGGGATTCTTTCCGTCCACTTGCAATGTGAAAATTGAAATAAGTTTTTGGGCAGTAGTCTCCGGCAAAATAATTTTGAGGAGACATTTCAGAACAAACCGTGGCCGAAAACGCTTCCACGTGGACGCACTTTTGCTACAGTGGTCTCCGGCAAAATTATTTTGAGGAGACGTTGCAGAACAAACCGTGACCGAAAACGCTACCACGTGGACTCTTTTTTGCTACAGTGGTCTCCGACAAAATTATTTTGAGGAGACGTTTCTGAACAAACAGTGGCGAAAAACGCTCCCACGTGGACGCACTTTTGCTACAGTGCTCTCCGGCAAAATTAGGCTATAAATCAGCCAAATTTCATTCTCAGTTGGCAGAAACCAAATTCAAGCAAAAGGAAAAAAAATTGAAAATGAGTGAACGTATTAATGCTGTTATTTACTACGATGGTGAAGTGTAAGACACCGAAAATGGTGTTGTTTTCTTATCGGAGAACACAGCGCGATTAAGTTTTAATCAGAACGTCGATTTGGTAGAACTTCGCAAAAGAATTAGGCGTAAAATATTCGGAACAACGCCAATGAAAGTTCAGTTTATTAAGTATAAATTTTGCGCTTCGATTGATCTGGTGAGATATGACTCATTCGACATCAAAGGTCCTCGGAGCCTTGAGGCAATGGTGGAGACTCATCTTGCCAGTGGTTCACCCTATATCGAGGTATATGTAGAATTTTCATCTCCAAGTGATCTGGGTTCACCCTATATCGAGGTATGTGTAGAATTTTCATCTCCAAGTGATCTGGCTGTGACCTCAACATCTAGTATCGTTCGAGGGGAATATACGACCCCAAGTCGACACTCTGTAAGTGGGAGGCAAAACACAGAAGTGCCCGTGTGCGATCGTAGTATGGAAAACATAACCCCTGCACGACATTCGGTTGGTGGATGGGACATGCATATCCGTCAGTCGACGTCCGATGATAGAAATACGTATTGGGAAACGTCGTCAACTTCTAGTGGTTGGCAATCCACATACGATTAGAATCTGTACGAAAGATGTTTAAGGAGGGATGATGTACTCCCGACGACATCCACCGGCGAGGGGCCCTCGTTTGTTGCAAGTTATGGAGGGTCGGACGATGAATCCGATATGGATCCACCTTGGGAGCCAGGGCCCGACGGTGCAGAAGTTGGATTATTTTTTGAACCGGAGCCCGTTCCAATTGTACCTGAAGACGTTGAGGGCGGTTCAGACGAAGAAGAAGAAGATCGCTATTCAGGGCATACTCACCTCCAGCGCACATGTATAATGTCGATCTATCTCAAGATGATACATTGGAGTTTCCTGAACTACCACACCGGAGGCGTGACCGTACAAATTCTTCGTTGGATTCGGACGAATTAAAAGTTGGTAACCAGTTTTCCAACAAGAATACTTTTCTTGGTGCATTGAAACAATACAGCATCAGGAACGGGGTTAACTACACTATGGTTAGATCAAACCTCGATAGGTACGAGGCGAAGTGTGCAGTGCAAGACGGCACATATTCATGGAAAATCATGGCGTCGTTGAGGAAAAGGATAGGGTTGTGGGAGGTGAAAAAGTACAAAGATCCGCATACATGTCTTGCCGTTACAGTACCACTACGTGTTCAATGATTTCGAATAACACTAATATTATGTAATGTTGCATTATTTAACGTACTTCGTTGACAGGTGTAACACAAGATCATCCGAGAATAGATTCAGACATGTTGGCTGATTTAATAATCCCGACGGTGAAGGCCGATCCCAAAACTACAGTGTCGGCCTTAATTGGCAATATTCGTAGCCAAATGGGGTACACGCCCTCTTACAGAAAGGCTTGGATAGCCGCTGCATAGGCGTTAGAAAAGTTGCACGGTCGATATGACGCTTCATATAATGAAGTGTGGCAGTGGTGTCAGGTGTTGGAGACGTATGTCCCAGGCAGCACAACGGACCTTGAAACGGAGTCGGCGTACTACAACGATCGTCTGCTCCGTGGATGCGCAGATGTTCAGCGTCACTGCGGACATTTAAGCAATGCCGAGATGCTTTTACATACCGCAAGCCATTGGTACAAATTGACGGTACCTTCATGTATGGTAGATATACGATCGGCTATTGCTAGTTGTGGCACAAGACTACCGTGGAAGAATCCTTCCGATTGCGTTCGCGCAATAACACCGTGGAGTCGGTGATGGTGGGACTTCTTCCTATCTAGGTTAAGGAGGCATGTCTGCCCTCAACCTGACATATGCGTTATATCGGATCGGGGCCCTAGAATACTTGCGGCAATAGAACGACAGGGAAGCATGTGGCATCGCACACACCATCGATATTGCCTGAGGCATGTTTCATCCAACTACTATGGGCAACACCGATCTAAAAGACAGAAACGGCAAGTGACCGATATGGGTATGAAATATCTATTAATATAATTTCTTTTGAAATTTTCAATTTATTCGCAATTGAATAGTGGTATGTAATATTCGCTATCAATGTATATTGGCAGGGTACGAGATCAATAAAGACCGTTTTCACGAGATGTTGGCCAGCTTGCGCAGATAACGCCGAAGGCGCAGAGTACCTGTGCAATATTCCTTTTGAACAGTGGACACAAGCATATGACTGGCCTCTACGATATGGTCATATGACCACAAACCCGACCGAATGCATAAATTGCATGCTAAAAGGAACCCGTCATCCGCCGACATAACGGCGGTTTCACGGGAGACATATTTTTGTTTAGCGGTACTATTTCCAAGAGAGAAATGAGTTATCGAGGCGATGCAAGGAGGCCATGTATGGAGCCCAGAAGGTCTTGCAAGAAATTAACCGTGGGAAGGCACGGCGAACACCATGCACACACGGTGTGTCACGACCGCGAAAACCTATGGTTTCGTGTCACTGAGTTTGACAGATCGAACCAAGGTATTGTTGGCGGGCATTATCATGTACACTTGACAAATAGGACATGCGATCGTGGATATTTGATGCACGCCGTTACCCATGTGCTCATGTACTTGCGGCTTGTCATAATCTTCGTCTTGACCCGTGAGCTATGTCGACGAAGTCTACAAATTAGAAAACATGTACAACGTGTGGAGACACGTATTCCCCGATCCCGGATGAACGTAAGTGGGCCACCAGTATCGCTTGCACCATATAAGTTGTTGCCGGATAGAGAATTGAGGTGCAAACCAAAAGGTCGACCTTCCTCGACTAGAATACGCAACAATATGGATATCCGAGAACCGACCAACCAAAGTAGGCGGTGCGGGTGGTGTAGGAACCCAGGCCATACATCTCGCTCGTGTCCAAATCGGACTAGTTGACCGTGTTCTTAGCTTGTTTGTCTCTTGCTGGCTATGTAATTTCTGTTTTTTTGGAGGAAAACGGTGAACTTTTGTACAATAACTCAAATTTATTAAATATAAGATAATTCAATTGCAAAAAATGAAAATGAAACCATTTCTATTTTATCAAAGATATTAAATCTAAAGTAAAAAAAATTAAATTACAAAAGAAATAACATTAAACTCAACTTTATTAAATATAAAAAAATTTATATTGCAAAAAACTAAATTATCAATGAAAACTTCTTATTTATTAAATATACTACAACTAAATTACAAACAAATAAAAAATAAAAAAAACTTCTTATTTATTAAATATATTAAAACTAATTTACAATAAAATAAAAAATAAAAAAACAATTTCTTATTCTATTACATATATTAAAATTAAATTACAATAAAAACTTAAACAATTTCTATTTTATTAAAGATATTAAAATTAAATTACAATAAAAAAATTAAACAACTATTATTTTATTAAATATATTAAAACTAAATTAAAAAATATAAAATAAAAAATAAATTTTTATTTTATTAAAAAAATCAAATTAAATTACATACAAAAAAATACACAACTTCTATTTTAGTGAAGATATTAAAATTAAATTACAAACACAAATAAAAAACAACTTTTTTGATTCAAAAAATAAAAAAATTATTATTACAATTTAAAAATTAAAAAGCCCATCCTAATCAATGTTGATGCTGGGGTGGGAACCAAAGTGCACCCTGAGGGCGGTCGCGATGGTTACTACTGGATTCCTCCTTCTTCTAGCTTCCGACGGGGGTCGTGGAACCTCAGGCGGGGAATCGGGTTCCTCCGGCAGTGGGTCCAGTTTCGGCATTGCTATGATGATGACCCACCTTGATAAAATAATGACCCCGGAGGTGTTTGCATAAACCACGGCGGGGGTGACTACATCCCGTACGGTGAAGGAACATGGTAGAAAGAACTACTCCCCGACGGCGCCTCCTCTAATCCCGACGTCGGCCTCACGATCGGCTGGCTAACGGGAGTTGTCGGGAACGGACTCGAACCCGGCCATGCATTCCAACCTGGGGTGGGACTAGGAAAAGGAAACATATATGGGTTAGGAGGATACATATAAGAAAGGTGGTACGCACTTTTGGCATAAAATATGGACGCCGTGATGTCGGTGTTGATAAATTTGGGAACCGATGGGCCGGTGATTGTGTAAGCGCCGTTGATGGGCCCGGTGGATCGTGTAGCGTATTTATTCTTTGGGCGGGTGATTGTGTAGGCGCCGTTCTTCGGGTCCGTCTCATCACCCCTTCTCCTTAAATGTAAAGGGGCCCTACGTTCCCTTCGCTCACGAATTTGCCGTCGCCTCTCTTCATCCGACAACAGATACGGCTTGCCATGGATTCTAAACCATGGCATGTACTCGGCGACGCGCTAACTCGGGAACTATGATCGGTTCCGGTTAGGTAAAAAGTCATATCGGTTCTCCCACGCCTCGATATGTTTCGACCAAAATCTTGGCCAATCCGTATCTTTCGCTGCCAGTAAGTCCACTTTTTGTGCTCATCATCGAGCACCCTCGAGGAGGCACGGAATCAGTTGCCGGCATCCAAATTGCCGCAGAACCCGATCTGACTATTGCATCTCCACGGTTGAATAGGTGATTAGCGGGACCTTAACGTGCCAACTGTTCGGATTTTGGAGGAACTCCTCCGGAATTACTGCCCGAATTTCGGGATCCTCGTACGGTGTCCATTGAAACTATATTAACATTACCAACATATTAGTTATATACATAATACTAGACACTACATACGAAATACTAAATTATAATAACGAAATTCGACACTTACTTGTGATTCCGACCGTTGTTCCAATAGGAGCCGTATATCCTCAAGCGAGTTAGTATTCCAACATGACTCGTCGGATGGTTCCACCTAATTAAATAAACTTTTAGCATGCAATTATACTATAAATCTACGACATAATTGTAAAATATAATATTAAATTTACCTCGTTATCAGTGGGAATGAATATGGCTGGTCGAGTCGAGGACGTAAAAATGGAAATCAAAACCATGCCCATGACTGCAGTAGTGATAGGCAACCTCCGATTTTTGCTTTACTTTCAAAGTCGCCGCCCGCACATCTCCGGTATAACCTCGATAGCACAGCGGACCCCAACTCAATTCAGTTGCGCTCAAATCAACAAGTTTCGTGGAGCCATCTTAGGTGGACGAGGTTTCTAGAGAGGTCCGGCATGATCGAGATAGCCTCCAATTATTCAAGTATGTATGCCGCGCAGATATCGTATTCTTTCTTCTTCTTGGCCGAACCTTCATTCGGCTCTAGGAATGCGTCTCGTAACCAACCCATATCGATCCGAGCTCCTTGAATTTTATCCGGAATGGCACCCAGAAGCTCGTAGCATACGGCCATCCAATCGAGAGATGTTACGGACCCGGTGACTACCGACCCGTCCACCGGTAATCCTAACTGTAAATGCACATCTTCTAAGGTGATGGTACACTCTCCGCATAGCAGATGGAAAGTGTGCGTCTCGGGTCTCCACCTCTCTATCAACGCGCTGATCAAAGGCGGGTCCAACTTGAACCCCCGGCCTATCGTGGCCACGTGCCAAAAACCCGCTTCCCGCAGGTAATTCTCGATCAATGGCGATGGGGGACCAGGCATGTTGCGAATATAACATTGCAACACCCGATCTACAGACTGTTTAAAAAATTATAAAATTCAAAATTAATTAAAATTACATAATTAAAAAAATTTAATAATATTGAAAAATTAACATTCAAACTTACCATTTTCATTTGCTCGACGGCAATGTGCTTGTTGTCTAGGCGACGTAATTCCCCGGCCATTGTACTCCGATAAAGTATTTTCAAATTTTCCAAAAAATTGATATATTAAAAAAATTATAAAGGGCTTTTTCGTAAATAGTAAAGGACTATTTTGAAATTTCAGCGTAAATTTCAAGGACTTTGAGAGAAACTTGAGAGAAAATTGAGAGCAAATTGAGAGAATAATGAGAGAGGATTGAAGTGTGAAAAAAATGAAGGGTTGGGGGGTATTTATAGTTTTTTTTTTTACCGTTGGGGGGCCAACGGTCAAAAAAAAATTTGACCGTTCGGCCTAAAGCGCGTCCTCGGGGGAGCGCTTTAGGCAGTTTTCCCCCAAAAACGCTCTGACGTGGACGCGTTTTTGAGGAAAATTGCACTTTCTAGTCAATTTTCGTGAACCCTGTACTTTCCTGTTAATTTTTTTTTTTTTTTGTATTATTGAGATATTTACCCTAATTTAACAACTTCATTATTTCCTTTAGAAATTTTGATTACAATTTGATTAAAGTTGAGACTTCAATAATAATTTAGATTTTTAGGAGTTTAATACGATAGATATTGAAAAAATTATATAAAATGATTAATTATATTTTTTATTAATAAATACAATTAATAATCTCATTTACAAAGTAGAGATAACAAACTAACACATATACAAATCCTTAAACATAAGTCATTTAGCCCTTCATCGTACAACAAGGTGGATTTTGTATTTCTATAAACGAATTTTGCCTTCTTCTTTTTTGTTAAAAATAATATTAATATCATCAAAATATCTTTTCTTGATTAATTATTTTAGTTAAAATTCTGGAAAAATATATATATTTGAATATTAAAAATTTAATTAAAATAATTTTAAAAAATACTGATTTTTTATTTTCCAATTTTAAAATATGTTAATATTTAAATTTGAATGTTGAAAATAAGTAGTTAAATTGTAAAAAACCAATATTTAATTTCAATATAATTTAAAATTCAATAGATTTCGAGATATTTTAAAATTTAAATGTAACCAATTCATTCTCCACTTATGGGCTTCCATCCTATAGAAAATCCATTACAATTTTTTGTTCTCTTTTTGTTAAGCCCAACCCCCGAGCAACTTAACAAGTTAACCCTAGGATCAACCATTTATATATATTTGGTAGATAGGTAAGCCAGTCACCCACAAGATCGCCGCTGTCGATTTATTGATCTCCTGCATTTAGGTTACTTCTTCATTTCTGCGAAAGCGATTCAGTTTGAAAAAAAATAAGTAAAGAAATCAGGTGATGAGATTGGATTAAAATTTCTCACGACGGTCGTCTGAGAGACACCTTACAAGTGTCTGATTGATGCATCAATCCAATGTTTCTGATGGTTTCAGGTTTCCTTTCCATCCTTTTTCTTTTTCAAAACAAGAATTTATGTTGCTTTAACATCACGAAATTTGTAGTGAAAAGAAAGTCTCATATTTATGAGACTGGAATTTTCTCTTTTTTTTTTTTCATTTATTTGGCACGATGAGGATATTTTCAACGGAAAGATTGAGATATTATTTATCTTTGAAATTCTAAAAATTTTGAAGTCCTTTTCATTCTGAGTGCCTTTCACTAAACACTATTTACAAATCTAGATTTGTTCTATTTTTCATTTAAATGTAAGAAAATATGAACCATAATTAGACTACAAGATTATTGAGGAAGCAAATAAAAGTAATAAATGTATTGATTCATTGAAGATTAACAGTTTGAAATGCTGACCGTAAACGAAATCACTTACTGAAAATTGTAATCTCAATTAATTATTGATTTTAATTTAAGAAAACTGTAGTTTATATAAGGTATTCATATATATAAAGTATTTAAATAATTTATTATGATAATTTAATTTGAAGGAAAATATTATTTTATTACTAATTTTTATTTTAGTTTTTAGTGGTTGATTTGAAATTGATATCTAATCAATTAACGAAAAATTTAAAAAATATATATATTTAAATTATAATTATTTTAAACTTAAATCATATTTAAGGTTTGAATTCAAACATTTACTTGGGTTTTTAGAATTCTTTTGGTATGGATTAAAAGTCTATTATTATTTTTTGTATAACATTTGTTGATTTATTTGCAATATGTATTTTTTATTTTTAATGATGTATTTATTTTGTTGATTTATGTACCATGTTTTAGTATCCATATATCCAATTGGCTTGAGAAATTTTTTTTCTTTTTTCTTTAATTTATTTTTAAAAATATTTTTTTACAAGTTATTAATAATTATTTACATTTTAATGATTTCAACCATTTTTAATATTTTTAATAATGTTTTACAATTTTTAATAATTATACAAATTTTAGTAGTTTTCATAATTTTTTCAAATTTTATTAATTTTTGTATAATTTAAATTTTTAATTTTTTTTTGCAATTTCTATAATTTTTTTATATTTTTAAAAATATTTTAGTCTAATTAATATTTGGTCAATTACCCAGTCATCGTCAATGGCCACATCAGCGATCATAAGAACATGCGGTATGTTTTAATTGGTTTGATTTTTTTTTAACATTGTTAATGATGAGGGCCTAAAAGTGTAATAAAATTATAATTCAGTATCAAAATAGGATAAAGAAAAAGTTTAAGTATCAATATAAAAAACTGGCAATAGTTTAAGGGCCAAATAGTAAATAAAACTAAATTATGTGAAATCTCTCGGATAAATGTATGATTCGAAAGAATGTTATCTTCATTTTTTAATTTATTCGAAAGAATGTTATCTTCATTTTTTAATTTGCAGGAAGGTTTAAGATAAGTTAGCAATTAATTAAATTTACTTGTAAATTTTAGTCATACATAAAGAGAATTTTTTAGTTGACTACCCATTGGTCCAATTTCTAAGAATGGTTGGGAAGAATGGAATAGGACTATAACAGAATAGAATTGTAATCAGTAATTCTATTATTTAGTTATATAGAATAGATATTGTAATAGTATAAGAAAAAAAGCTTAAATAATCAGAATAACTTTAGTAGAATTTTTATAGATAAATGATTATTATTATTAAATTTTAACAGAATTATTATTTAATATAATTTAATAATAATACAAATAAACAATTTAATTATATTTTAATATAATTATTATTCAATACAATTTAATAAAAATAAAAATATTATAATTTTAGTAATATTCTTAATATAATTTGGTTCATTTATAGGGGAAGGATGTACTTTTGACATTTTGCAAGGGAAATCTATGAGTCCTTGACAAATGCTACTTTCATCCCCCACACACTTACATATCACCCATCAAATTTGACACAATTTCTTTTACCAAATCTACTACATTATCTCACTACATGTCTAATATGAAGGATAAAACATAATCTCATGGAATCATAGTTACCAAAATTACAAATATTGATCCAAAAACAATAATTATTCTCATATATATATAATATCAAATATCTATACACCATACAAACCCAATAGTGACATTTAAACATCTATGCACCAAATATCCAATTAGCATTGAGCAATGTCTAACCCTATATACATGTTTGTAATGATTTCATGATCACACTAAAACTTCTCAAAGTGAATTAGTAACAAAACTAGAAAAGAATTGTCATATTCATTTTTAAACAAACACGGTCAAATCCCAAACTTCACTTATAATCTCCTCTACAATGACATTTCCAATTACTATCCCCATATCCCTTTTCTAATATTCAAAACCATTCTTCCATTCCTGGGTTGAATTAATTATATCCAGCTCTAACAATTGCTTAATGTCGGATTCATCTCCATATCATTTTCCCCATCCCTTCATATTTTCACATCTAACATCTCCTCACTAGATCCTTTAAATCTTTGCCCTTTCTGTTCCTTTTCATGGTGTTTTTCCGCCAACTCCCTAACACAATCAAAGAGAAGCTGATTTGTTTGTTGCAAAACCCTCTTTGACATGGATGATAGTCGGGAAAAAGTAGACCAGTAAGGCACTTTAAGTTGTTTGAATCCTACACAACTCGATTTTTCTGGTCTGTGTTGAAGAAGTAAATTCAAGAGCCAGGTTGACAATATTGAGTCCTCCTTTATCAGCTTAGACCAGAACAACCTTTTCTCAGAAACTTGTTGTCTTGTTGCTTTTTAACTTCAGGGGAATTAGTAATGAATTTTAATCAGAAGGGAAAGTAATTATGAAAGCTTATATCAACTTTAAAATACTAACAATTATCGAGCGGGCAACTGCTTCTTGAAGTAGACACTTGTTCTTCAATGCATCTCCATTCAAACTCTGTATCTGCAACATCCTGTTTAGCTATGTGAGTTTCAACTAGAATCTTGCACCATTAAACAGATTAAAAAGAAGAATAAGCACCCAAGAGCTCGAAGCTCAAAATGCTCCTAAGTCAACATACTTTACATGTCAATATCCATGTAAGGCCCTAATCCACCAGATCAGGCCACCCGTTGAAGCTCTGATCATAGTTCGAGATATTAATATAGAGGGGTATCGAAGGAGGCACCTCAATCACCTGATTAGCAATCACACACACAAAAGACATCAACACATCATAAAACTAACATCTTAAAGTTATGAGTATCACCACCAGAACAATATAGATCCTAAAAGAAATTGATTCTTTTTACACACTTTTTACATACATTAGATGGATAAAAATGAGAAACATTATTAGCTTGTGCATAGCAACAAGCCATCAAGATTGCCTTTGCCAAATCAACTTCATATTGACATGAATAATTAACCAATAATCAACAATTTAAGGCCAATTCTGTATCATAAACATACACAGACACTACCTATGCAACTATTAGATGCTATACTTGGTAATGTTTGATACAATATGATTGCATGACACAAACTTAACACAGAAAGAACAGCTACAAAAGCAATACAAAATACGACATTGACACGAGGGCTAAATATATTGAAAGAAAAACTACACAAGTCATTAATCCCTCCATACAGCAAAGGATAAAGTCTTAAGCTTATTGTGAAGCCATAACCAAGTTGGTCACTAAAAGAAAGAATAATTTAAGAACAAAAGTCATATACATTTGGAGGTGCAGGAAGCATAACAAACTAAAAATGATAGCAGAACTGACACCCTAATTATTAGAGTGGTTCTTTTGTTGGCATACTTGGATCACATGGATATTTTCTTGGTGAGGGGCGATTTTTTAAGCAAATGATAGCAGTTCTCTAACAATGTGGGCTGTGTGATTCCACTACATGAAACTGGCAAAGAAACATAGAAAAGGTTAATATCACTTCATAAAGACATGCTACAAATGCAAGGTTTGTTTTGAAAGTTGAAGTAAATAATTAAATGAATGAAAAGAGAAAATGATTATAAAGTTAAAATAGATCTAATTATATAAACAAAAATGAAATATCTTATTAAAACGGCATCCAAAATGAGAAATGTCATTTTAGCAACCAGACAGTCTTTACAGAGCCAAAATCCGTCCATTCTTCTGGCACATGAATCTGTATCATTTTCATTTTAACATAAATAACCATCGTCGTAGGTTCTTCAGATCCAATCTATGGTAAATTGTATGAGAAAAATTTGTTCTTCTAATCCATGAATTTCTTCTGCCATCTTTTGTCTCTTTATATCTAAAAAGGACCTTACCCCTTTTATCTTCCTCCTTAAAGAAGCTGAAATAATATGATGCTAAACAATATAAAATTAGTTTAAAATTTTGGTTTCATTGAAATCAAGAAACCAATCAAAGCTATAAACAACCATTGAGAAGGAAAATTTGACTTGGCCTTAATTTATTCTCCATCAAAAGAGAAAAAGATAATTAACCACTTGAAATGAAACCCAACAAATCATCACCACACTTGAAGAACCAAAAAGAAAGAAAGAAAGGGAAAACAAGAAAAACCTTTCGTGAATGCCTAGAAAATCCCACACAAACAACCAAATAAACAAGTAATTCATCAAAAAAAAAAGATACTATTACTGGCCAATTAGTAAACCTTTCTAATTAAAGAAAAGGGGAAACTTTGCATAAGAAATTTAAACATACAGATTATTTTGTGCAGAAATTGCATAAAATGTAAAAGAAAAAAAAAAAAGAAATTTACATATACAGATTATTTTTTTCCTCCTTTTGTTTTCTATCTTCTTTGTTTTTATAAAAGCAAGGAAGGACCTTTTGCGAGTAAAAACTAAAAAAGGAAAAACAAAACCAAAAAATAGTAAAAGAAAGTTAAAATTTCAATTGAGAAAGAAATTTCAGAAATCCAGATCAAATGCAAACATCAAAGATTGATAATTTTTAATTTTCAAGTTTTTGAACAATTTTAAGAAAAAAAACAACTCAAAAATTCAAATCAAAATCAAGTATCAAAGACTCATATTGTTTAGTTTTCAAGAAGCTTGAATCTCACCCATGAAATTTGATGCTTACCTAGAGACAAATTCGATATTATGAGCTTTCTTTCTCTCAATTTGATAGGTAGATGAAAATTGAACGTTGGGAAGAAAATGCTGAAAGAATAACCTCCCAGGTTTGTTTCAATTGTAATATTGTAAATTTGTTATTTTTTGAGGGGTACGTTGGGAACAAAATTTTTTTAAGTGATTCCTTATATTTGCTGAATAGCCATTACAAGGGCTGAGTCTTGAATACCCATTCAGCGTTTTTAACGAATGGAGCAGGAATAACCATTTAGCGTTTTTAACAATTCTGTGGGATGATTTGAAACAAACAATGGAATGGTGGTCCACTCGGAATTTGGACGTAACTGCATAGCAATTCCATTGAAGCAAACATAGTGTAAGTTCACTAGGGTTTTTTTTCCTTGCTATTATAAATTTGTCTATTAGCTCAACGTTTGTAAAATGTTTTTTATGATTAAATTAATAAAACTTGTAAAAGTTGAAAAATTATATTGTGTATATATTTTATTTGTAAATATAGGCTAAATTAGATGTATATGTCGTTTTTTTAATTGGTTTTAGGTCTTTTTTTTAAATTATGGAAATAGGTCGATTTTGGAGAGTGTATGTGAAAGCGTTCATCGGTTTTTTTAATTTTGTTAGGGTTAAGGTTCTTTATAGGAATTAGGGTTAGGGTTTCATGAGTGAAATCATGAAAGTTTAGGAAGATTTGAGGGGTCAGCGATGCGATAACATGTCTCAGAACACATACATTTTATATGTCGTACCGGGATAAGACCATTACCTCAAACACCCATTTGATAGGGTAACAGATCGAAGTTTAAGTGGAGGTCTCTGTCGGCGATCGTGATGTGGTTAAGGGTTCTAGTATAATAGGGGGTCAGTTGATGGTTGTTATGCGGTCATGAGTTCAAGTTTTTTGGATACCCACAAATGTTGCCTTATAAACACCATACATAAGATTGAGGTCATAAACATAAGGAAAAACGAAGGGATTTCCAATGTAATCAACGTAATTTTTCTCTATTTCCAGACAGTCAATATCTTTAACCTTTCATTTTTATTCGAAGGTTGACACCAAGGTGGACACAAGAGGGTTCTCAAGCGAAGAGCGAATGTTTCGTTAAAGTAGAAATAAAACTCGGGTCGGTGCAGCGGTGGTTGTAGTTATTAATGATTTGTTTAATAGCAACTACCGTTGTCGCCTCGAAAGGAACATCAACTTTAGTCTAATGTCACAGTCGCTGCTCGCTTGAAAGTTCTCTTGCGTCAACGGTGGTGCCGACCTTCGGATAAGAAGGGAGGTTAAAGATACTGGTTGCATGAAAATGGAGAAAAAAGTAATGCCGATTATAGTAGGAAGCCTCACAGTTTTTCTCTATGATTATGCCTTCAAACTTCATTATGGTATTTATAAGGCAATATCTCCAAGTGTCCAAAAAGTTTGAGCTTGTGCTCGTGTAACGACCATTAAACAACTCCCTTATTATACTTCGATTCATGTCCACATAACGGTAATCGATTAATACATCTACGTAGACTTCCACTCGTGACTGTATAAAGTAAAATAACCCCAAAACCCGACTTCCATAGGATAGGTTTCAAAGGTAATGGTCCAATCTCGACAGTATATGTGAAATGTGTGCGTCTTGGAGCAATATCTCATCAGCGACTACTCAAGAATACCTCAAATCGAAAATTTTATTAGCGATGGAAAATTTTAACACTGAAGTTCGAAAGAAAACAAAGAGAGAAATATTGTAAAGTGGAGGGATGGAGGTCGAGAGAGATGACGTAGTATGGAGGGGGAGCCCCCCTTTATAAGAGTGGGGGAGGGTGAGATTGTAAAGGAAAAAATCCTCGTGGTCGAAAACACATCGCAGGACCAACGTTTTTATCGAATATCTTTAAAACATGCTTCAAATCTGAAAAAAAAATTCCTGAGATCAAGGTACTTTTTTGGCAGGCTTTAGTGGAAATGTTAAGAAAACTCGTCCAACTAGGCTAGCTTCCCTATTGACATGGCGTATGGAGGGGGAGCCTGTGAAAACGTTGATTGAGATTTCTTCCGTAGTCGATTGCACTGTTGTATTTGTGTAACATCTCGTTTTTCATTAGTATTGAAAATGGTGGTTTCGAAATCCTGATTTTTGAATATCAACTCAGTAAATATTATATTATAATCTTTACGAGTCTATTATAGAATTATATTAAGTCTCGGTCTAGTAATTTTAGCAATTGAATAGTTAATTAAAGAAAAATAACTAAATAGTAAAAAATGTAAAACTTTACCATGATTGATTATTATTAGCTAAAATGTATAATTACGGTTAGTTTAAGGATTTATTTTCTAATTTGCCACTTTTAAATTTGTGGACGGTTGCTATTTTATTTTACTTTGAAAATTTATAATAAAATTTAAGTTAAAAAATTAACTACTAAGACAATAAAACATAAAACTTAAGCTAGTGGCCACTTTATCATCTTTTCTTCTTTACAAAACTGAACACCATTGTTGAAGGCTGGGGGGGAGATTCGACCATTTTCTTTTCCTTGCATGGTGAGTAATTGAAGCTTGTTTCTCGTAAATTTTATCTTTCTGATATCGTTGTAGCTTAACCTAGCTAACCAATGGGTTATTTTGTAAAACTGTTAAATATTTTGAGACTTGCCATTGATGAATTTTAAGTGTTCATAAGGTTAAATGATGAATTTGTAAATTTTGTTGTTAATTAGAATTATTTTGTAAAGAAATTTTTATTAGTTTTGAGTTTAGGGACTAATATGAAATTGTGTAAAATTTAACATGTAAATTCTATAAAATTTCAAGTGTTTGAAGGCTGATCTAGGCTGAAATTAGAATCGGTTTTATGTATTAGGGGTTAAATGTGAAAATTTTAATAGTTTCAGTTTTATGGACCAAATTGAATAAAGTGTAAAAGTTAAAGAAAATATGTAAAATGAACTTTATAAGTCATATGCATAAAAATAAGTATGAAAATGTATTTGAAATTGATAGATTGAATTTAACTATTTTATAGATCAAGAATTGAACCGTACGAAAAAAATAGGGAAAAGGGAAAATCGCAGAATAGTCCCTACAAATCGGCTCGATAACCGAATATATTAGGTAAGTTCATAGTATAGATATATATATTTATGTATTCATGATTTGTGTTGTTATGAATTTGTTAATTAAATTTTGGTTGAATTGTAAATGCTAGATTGAAGCTATTAATTGTTCATAAATAAGTATAAGGTGAGCAGTACCTATTTGAAAATTGATGAACATATGTGAACTACGAGTTATATGATTTCAAAAAGAACATAATTGAATTACAACATGTGTAAGGATAATTTGGAAGTGTCTTTGATTTATAAATGTTATAAAATCTATTAAATGCTTGTCTGAACTAATAAACAATTAGGATACGATTATCATGTCAATAGGATTAGAATGCTTGTACGAGATTGCACTTTGGTGCTTGTGCTTACACTTCGGTTTTTTTTTTTTTTTTTTTTTTTTGCACTTCGGTGCCTCTAATTGCACAATCGTGCCTTTATTTGCACTACGGTGCCTCTCTATAGCATTTTGATACTTTCTAGTATGGTGTAGTTACCCGAGTATTCGAGCTATGTTACTATAGTTCATCGAAACAACAAAACTTGTGAATGATTTTCATAGAAATTGTTAAGATATGTGATTAAATATCAAAGGATTTTTGCCATTGAATGATTTAAAGACCTATAAGTATGGATAATATTTTATGATTTAAGTGCTAACGTATTTGTTTCAGTTTCAGATGGGCTACGTCTCCAGGAATTGGCGTGAGCAAGACATTAATAATTTATTGCCGGATGATAAAGGTTTCCGCCGGAGAGAAAGTAATATATATAATTTTAATTCAGTAACATTGATTTAACTTATTTAATTTTTGCATGTGACTTGACCCATTCTGTTATATTGTGTAGTTCCTGTGGATGTCGTATTCTGCACCAAATATTGGGACCCTTATTCCAAAGTGAGTTCACGCCGAAGCAAATGTGTGGTGCATTAACACGCCGGTGCTGAACTTTTCAACTGTTGAACGGTACAACACCAATTGGGTTATGCGACACTTTAGGTGCAAACAATTTGTGCCGACAATCCACAACAATTTGATGATGTCCACAGTAAAACAATGAGGGGAAAAGATGGAGCGAATTGGGGCATGGAACATCAACACTATATAGCACAATGAAACGCTTGGTACGATAGGCGACTTGAGATGCACTTTTATATGTTTGACTTCAATCCCTCTGATTAATACATACAGTGGTACATGGCCCAATGGCGTGTTTATTTATATGGTGAGCAACTTATAATAGTACCAGAGAACTTATGATAGTACCAGAGCACGGTTACAAACGTAAAAGTCAACTTATAGCAAAGCCCGACCCCAAGGATCAGTCTCCAAACACACACTTCACTGGACCAATGGGTTGGCACTTTTGGTGAGGGGTCCCAGAGCAATGCATATCACCCGGAGATGGGCGATTCCAGTTCAACTGACATACAAACCGTAATTAGGGGTGAGTATTCGATTGAGTCGAGTCAAAAAATTTCGAGTTAGTCGAGTTGACGAATCCTATTTTAGCAACCGAACTCAATTTGAATTGTTTTCGAATCGGATCGAATTGAATCAAGTCAGAAAATTTCGAGTCAAGTCGAGTCGAGTTAACGAATCCTATTATTTATACTCAATGTTGCATTTACATGAACAGATTATTTAACTAGTAAATGAAGTATAAAATTATTTAACTACATAAACAATATAATGGTTTTGCCTTATAACTTAATGAGTAAACATTTATCAAAACAACGTAGTTTTACTTTTTAACTTAATGGTTTTAACTTTTAATTTTAGAAAAAGGTAAACATTTATCAAAATGGTGTAGTTTTGCCTTTTCTTATTCGGATTTTCGGATAACTCGAATTGTGTAATTCATATTCGAGTTAAACCGAAAAATTTAATTTTTTATTCGAGTTAATCCAAATAACTTGATTAACTCAAATAACTCGAACTATTTAATTGAAATTTTGAAAATTTTATCGAGTTTTTCAAATTGAATCGGATTTTGCTCACCCCTAACCGTAATCATCGGTACCATTTGATATGTTTTGTGATACCATGTACTTCACCCTGACTCAGGCCACATTCGATTCGATGTCCGGTCCTCCTAATGTGTACAATACAACCCAGCGACCAATTCGTCAATAAAAACCCGTAAATCGCTACACCCTGAATGACAATACCACTCCCAGTTCACTCCAATTTTGATATCTGTAAATTTCAAGTGTTATGTCATATTTGTTTGTTTAATTTATTTATAATTCCACAACTTATGTTTTTTTTATGACTTATAATGTCATTTTAAAGTATTAAAAGTTATATATATGTTTATAATTAATTAAAAATATAAATTAATGTTAAAAATATAAGCTAAAATTAAACACTAATGGTTTTGAATAAAACTAAAAATAAATTTCTTTTCCACAAGACCATAAAACTAAAAACATCGAGTACATCATTTAATTTTCTCCAGATTGTGAAGATTCGCCAGCGTGGACGTTTCGATGTGAACACTTGCTGTACTGTTTAATGCTAAACACACAGTCCGCCTTGTTTTCAAACCGTTGTCCAACGAACCACTCCTCCAATTGCAACTTTGACGCCAATATGTGAGCATGGACTATATCGGCATACTCAGGGAACTCAGGTTTACCCACTACATCTGGATCTACACTCAACATGTTCCCTCCAAGGTCATTCCGTAAAACAATGCCACGATTCAGGTTACCTGAAAAAGGGGTGTGAACGTCTTCAATCTCCTCCGGGCCTTCATCGTCAATATCCTCCGGAAACTCATCAAGATCGGGGTCACTATAATCTTCAATGTCATGATCAGAACCTTCACCATTATTGGACCCTTCTTTGACATATGCATCGGTGCCTATCACCTCTGGATGTATTTGTAGACGGGGACCTGGGGCAGGGTTATTACACTAACTCCCACTATAATTTGGATCTTCGGGCAATTACGATATCCCTTTACAGTTTAACTGATCTATCCATCCGACATTAAGATCAAAGTCAAACTCGTGATGGTGACTTATTAGACTGACATTCTTAACGGGCTCTAAGTCGGCTAACTCAGCAAATAACTCAACTGGTTGAGGGTTCTCATTCCTGGTCGACTACCATATTTCCATATTTCAACGGATCTATAGAGATTGGAAACTTGTAAAATAATCTAGACATCGCCATTCCACAATTTTTGCACTGATCTTTCTTTTCATTTCTTCAAGCTTCACAGTTTTATTGAATCGCAACCCAACTTTCTGCCAACCTTGAAATACAACCAACATCACCTTCTACAATTTCACCATAAAAAAGAATGTACACAAAAATACCGAGTTATTCATCTTCACCACAATTTCTGAGCTCTTCTATTAAACACAACAATTTCTCTATTTCCTTCTTTTCCAATTCAACTGTTACCCAAATGTCAACAAGAGCTATATTTATAGCACCACCAAGGTGGTCAAACTTGTAACGCACCAAAAGTTTTATTTTTATTTTGGGTATATGTGACACAACTGTGTATCTGCTTCAATGGTTATGTGTTCTAGATGTGTGTTTGAGGTCCCAAGCTCAAGTTATGACTTTGGAAAATTTTAGTATTTTTATGAATAAAGCCTTATCTTTGGTCAATAGGCTTTTATTTAGTTGTTGATAAGCTTATATCAGAATGGGCCTGCTGGTTTGGTAGTTAAGCATGTGTTCGAATCCCTGCGTGAGAAAGGGAGATTATTTTTGCTAGATTTGGTGGTTGAGAGTTTGAGTTGTATTCGAAATCTGAGTAATGGGAGTTTGATGGAGAGAATTTAGGAGTGAATTAAGGGATTTTGGGGTTATCGGGATTCTTATCGAATTATTGTGTTCATCTTTTTTTTTTCCCCAAAAAATAAAATTTTTGGTTTTCTCTTCTCCCTTTTGCCGAAACCTACCCTTCTATTCCCAGTTTTTTTCGATTTTTGCTCACATCTCGACTGCAATCGCACTTTTGTTCCTTATTTTAGTGTTGTCGAAACCATTTTTAATTTTTTTGAAAAAACAGGGATCGACTTTAAAAACGAAAATTGAGTCGCCACCAATCTTTTTTCGAGGTGTGATCGGGTCACCTTGAAATTAATCATTTTAATAAAAAAAATACTTTGATTTATTAAAACAATGATTTTGGTCTACGAAATTCGAGAAAATGGGTTCGAGAGTCGATTACACACGAGGAAGGGTTAGCACCCTCATAACGCTCAAAATTGGTACCTAATTGATTAATTAATGCCTTAATGTCGAAAATTTGAGAAAATTTCAAAATACGATCCTCTTTATTTTAAAAAAAAAATGTTTGAATAAATTGAAATGGATGTTAAGACCCTTTTGTCCCGAAGTAATAAAATATCACATCAAGTACAATAGGACACGACATTTTAAATCCTCGAAACTAAGCTTGTCTTTTGATTTTCAAAACTCATGCATTTAAATTTTAGAAGGATATTCGGTTATTTGGGTCAAGTGAAAAAATCAGAACTCAATAAGTTAGGGCATAATTTCTCAAAATTCCAAACATAGAATATTGTCTATACTTTTTTAGAAATCTTTACCTCAAGATAACAAGACGTCATATCCAATGAGTTAGGACACAACACCTCGAATTCCCGAGAATAAGCTTTTATTTGAAACTCATATGTTTTGATTTGAAATAGGTGCTCGATTACTTAGATTCAACGAGGAAAATTGGAACCCAGTAAGTTAGGGCACAATCTTCTCGAAGCTCCCAAATACGAGCATTTGGGGGAAAATTATTGCAATATTAAAACAATGTATAAATAAAAACCTTGATAAAAAACGACAATATTAAAATATAAATAAACAATTTATAAAACACATAATGGCAATTATTTAAATACTAACATCAATAATCAAAGACCAAATATGTTATACACAAAACATCTTAAAAATAAATGGTACATAAAATAAATAGTAATATATAAAATTTGCAATTGATAATAATATATGGAAAAAAAAATTAAAGCAAATAATCAAACAATTTAAAATGGATGATTTATAAAACGAATTTTTTTTAAATAAACAACATGTGTGGCATTAAAAACAAATAAAGTATATAATTAATGGAAGAAAATAAAAGAATGATAAGAATGGTTAAATGAATGAACAATATGTAAATAAGAAAGTTGACGAATAAATAAATGAATAAAAATAAAAAGAATAATTAATGATTAAGCAATTAAATGGATAAATAAAAAAAGTTAAAAAAAATGCCTAAGTCGACCTAATTTTCACAATATGAGGATTCAACGAAATTCCACCACCTAAATCCAACTCAAATGAGAGCAACTCAAAAAGAAACGAAGATGAACGAATAACAAAATAAAAACAAGCCCCAGAAAATAAGAACGCGAGAGAGAGAGATTTGTGTGAATGCTCTCAAGAATTTTTATTACTTAAAACTCCAGTCCTTTACAATGAAGGGAGAGGCCTCTATTTATAGTTGAACCTCTCCAAATCCAACGGTACAGATCAATTACATCAATGGCTAAGATTAAAAGGTATCTACAAATTAAATCTCTAAGATTACAAAATCATATCTTCTAAGATTGCATATCATATCTAAGATTTGCATATCATATCTAAGATTGCATACCATATCTTCTAGGATTGCATATCATATCTAAGATTGCATATCCTTGAAGATTGTGTTCTCATATACGTCAAGCTTGTAGATGGACCTTCAATCTTTTCAAGTAATAGGTCATTCCGATCAGGCCAAATGATATATTTTGGAATAGACTTGGACTTTGTTTTATTATTTTGGGTTTATTTTTTTTTTGTATGGGCCCGGGCTAAATTGGCTTATTACAGCTGCCCCTCTTTGCTCATTTTCATGTAATGAGAATGGAACAAAGACTATAAAAGAACCAATTTTGCCCGGTCTTGCAGAGCCTTAACTTCTTGATCCTCTTCTTTTTCAAGTAGCCTCTAACCCAACTTCAACTTCAAGGAGATTGAATCTGTAGCTTTAATCTCATTCTACTACAACTTCAGGGATATAAGACCTACTCTTGTAGATTTAATCCATCCTACTGTCACTTCAGGAAAATGAAACTAGTATCTTTGATCTTGCTTCACTGCCATATTCAAGAAGACAAGATCTGCTATTTTCAGTCTGCTTCGCTACAAACCCAGGGAGGCAAGCTAATATCTTCGATCTGCTTCCTACAACTTCAGGAAGATAAGATCTGCTGTCTTCAGTCTACTCCACTGCAACTTCAGGGAGGCAGGCTAATATCTTCGATCTGCTTCCTGCAACTTCAAGAAGATACGATCTGTTGTCTTCAGTCTGCTCCGCTGCAAACTCAAGGAGGCAAGTTAATATCTTCGATCTGCTTCCTGCAACTTCAGGAAGATAAGATCTGTTGTCTTCAGTCTGCTCCGTTGTAACTTTAGGGAGGTAGGCTAATATCTTCGATCTGCTTCCTACAACTTCAGGAAGATAAAATCTACTGTCTTCAGTCTGCTCCGCTGCAACTTCAAGGAGGCAGGCTAATATCTTTGATCCGTTTCGCTGCAAACTCAGTAAGACAAGATCTGCTATTTCCGGTCTGCTCCATTGCAAACTTAGGGATGCCAGACTCGTATCTTCGATCCGCTTCACTGTAATCTCAAGAAGACAAGATCTGCTATCTTCAGTCTGCTCCAATACAAACTTAGGGATGCCAGGCTGATGTTTTCGATCCGCTTCACTGCAAACTCAGGAAGACAAGATCTACTATCTTTAGTCTGCTCCACTGCAAACTCAGGAATGCCAGACTAGTATCTTCGATCTGCTTTGCTACAAACTCAAGAAGATAAGATCTGCTATTCTCGGTCTGATCCACTGCAAACTCAGGGATGCCAGACTAGTATCTTCGATCCACTTCACTGCAATCTCAAGAAGACAAGATCTGCTATCTTCAATCTGCTCCACTACAAACTTAGGGATGCCAGGTTGATGTTTTCGATCCGCTTCACTGCAAACTCAGGAAGACAAAATCTGTTATCTTCAGTCTGCTCCACTGCAAACTCAGGGATGCCAGGCTTATGTTTTCGATCTGCTTCACTGCATACTCAGGAAGACAAGATCTGTGAATTCACCGATGTTGCGACACCGTCCTCTAGGGGACCTATCCTGTAAAATCGGTTTTATGTGTTTATGCTTATACAAAATGGTTAGGATGCTATGTTCTGAACCAATCAACTGCTCCTAACCGAATGACATATGTACGAATGCAAAATGTCATAAAGATGATCCTTTTTAATAATTAGGATGTCACCACTTGTTGCTCATTAGGGCTCTATCATTAACGTAGTACACTATCTTCCTACTCGGCTGGCATTTGACAGAAAACCCGAAAACATTTTTGCTCAACTGATTTGCCCTACTAACTTCAGGGTCTTTTCCACTGTACCTCAGGGACATGAGGCTTATACCATTTTCAAACCATCTCACTGGGGTTCAGGATTATAGGATTTGAAACTTTTTCGATCTATTCCTACAACAATTCAAGGGTATAGGACTTGTATCTTTTTCAATTCATCCTACTGCAACTTTGGGGTATAGGTCCTGTAACTTGTTCCATCCACTGATCACTCCCCAGTGACCCGACCAGATGTGTATGCATGATACTCACATGGATACAGAATGTCATTTTTTCTTTTCGAGAATGATTCCTTCTACGCTTGGGTTGTCATTGCTTATTTTCTGTCGAATTTGTATCACCGATGCAATATCTAGTCTTTTGATCAACCAATGTCCTTGACAAAAAATTTGAAGAGATAAACTCACTTTGGGCTCAAATATTTCCAACCCTTAAGCTTAGTGAGTTCTAAACAATAGTCCTGTTTCAGATTTCTAATATTATTTAGAAGCTTCCAGAGTAATATGCGAAACTCCTTTTATGAAAGTATTATTAGTCCATTAATCGTTATTTCAATATAAAATGCTTGAAAAAGATCACAACAATGGACGAGAAAGAAATTAATCAGGAGCATAGCTCGAAATAAATAAGTTAATCAAAGATAACCAAGGCAATAAAAGAAAATTGATTGGGGTGTATCTTGAAAAGAATAAAGTAATCAAAGATAGCAAATTCAAAATGGGTAAGATAAAAGCTAGGTGCCCCAGATATCGCAGGCTGAGCTTCTCTGTACAAACTTCTTGAGGACCATTTTGAGCTCAATACGTGTTTAGAGGATCTGGAGTACTTTGTCAATGCCCCAAGACATAGTATACTTCCCCATTATTAATTCAGGCATAGCAAGACTACCACATGCCCTATATTTGATCAAAATTTGAGTCGCCTTTTTTGGGTTTTTGGCTCAAAACCCCTTTGGTCTCAAAGCGCCCTTTGCGGGTTTTCGCCTTGGCCTCTCCTTTTTTTTTTCAAGGCGGCTTTTGTGGGTTTTCACCTTGGCCTTTCCCCTTTCAGGTAAAATGCTTATTAGCTGAACCTAAATTCGTCGAATTGGGCAAGTCTTCGTCATCCGTCTCGGTCAATATCAATGCTCCTCTAGAACAAGCCTTTTTTTACTACATAAGGTCCTTCTCAGTTTGGCATCTGCTTTCCTCTAAAATCCTTTTGTATAAGAAATATCTTTTTCAACATCAGGTTCCCCTCGTGGAATTCTCTAAGATGAACCAATTTGTCGTAAGCTTGCATCATCTGACCATGATGGATAACTTTTAACCTTTTCTTCGATTGGGTTCAATTGGCAAAAACGCTTCCATTCCATAAACCAATGGGTAAGATTTTGCCCCGGCAAAGGTCCGGGCCAACGTTCGATAATCATAAATAGTAACTTTTTTATGCCAATCTTTAAAAGTCTCGGTCATCTTTCCTACAATCCTTGTTTTTTTTTTGGCTGTTTTTGTTGCTCTATGATATAGTGTCTGATCTTTGAACAGACTACAAACTTTTGACATTGTCCTTTTTGGCATTCTTTGTCGGTGCTTGATTTTCTTTTTTTTTTACTTTCGACCTTGTAAAATTGACATGTGAAGTTATTTTCTCCTTCTTAGTCAAGTAATCGACGACTACCAAGATAAATCGATGTATACTAGAAATTTTGCCGAGATTGGCTTGCCTCACATAGAGAAAGTCTATGAAGAAATTAATGAGGCATATGAATTTTGTCTCCTTAAATACGACATAATTGATGCCATCCCCTTCTATGTAGATTAACAGTACCCAAACCTCATGATTAGCTTGGCTATTGTAAAACCATTATTATGTGTCCTTTTGACATCCTTATGGACATCTTTTAAGACTTCAACGTACCCGCGTCTCAATAGCCTAGGCATATCCTGATATGATCGTGTAAAAACATCTTTGAATTCTTGAAAATAATTCAATGATCTCTTGCCTTATTTTTGTGGTGAGCTATGCTACAATCTTTACCTCTTTTCTAGGCTTATAATATCCACTGACCCTTTGTAGAGTAGGGTCTGTTTTTCATCTTGTTCCACCATTCTTAACAAATCAGAAGATAGGTTACAATCTCTGTCATCTTCAAAGTTCTGAGATCCCTCTAGACACATATCTTACTCGAAAGAAGACTCTGAGTCAGTAGCAGCGTTGCTCACATCATTGATATCTAGAGACCTATTGTAGGTTCGAAGGAAGATTCCAAAGAATAAATGATTCAAAGAATGATTATTTGTATGGTCATGAATGAAGAATGAAAGAATACTTGAAAGAAAGTCCAAAGAACAAACCAAAGAAAAAAAACTAAGAACAATTGTTTGTACAGTATGAAATGAAAAAAATAAAAGAATATTTGCTCAAAAAGATGCATTTTATTGAAATAAAAATTCCGGACACAAACCTATTTCACAAAAGAATTCTTATTACCTCTAGGCTTAAGGCAACAAGCGTATTTTGAATATTACTCTAAATTAGCTCTAAAAAATATAAGGATCTCTTCCACAGTCCCATTGTTCAAAATACTCCCAAGTATGTAAAGGCAGATGCTTGGAAAAATCCAGTTCTTTCTTTAGATATGTCGTTAATATTCAGATTTCCAAATATCAGGTCTTGCACTAAAGTCCTGAACTCGATGCATTCTTGGATATCATAAATATCATAATATTTACCCCTTTATCTAGATGGTTGGGTGACAGATTTTCTGCTCCAGAGGGATCATCAAATTTGACAATACCCATTTTGATCATCTTTTTAAAAGCGGTGCAGTTCCTGATCGGGTGTCCTGTAATTTCCGCATGATATTCATATTGGGCGTTTGTTTCGTACCATTTAGGGTACAGAGGTCGTATAAGTTTTAGGTAGAAAGGGGATACTACATATGCATCAAACAAAATTTGGTACAGCTCCCAATACGTGATTGGTATGAGCGCGAATTGGGATTTTTCTGAGTTCGGCCTTGGATTGGGTTCTTGCCTTGAGGAGACCTGATGGCTAGTAATTGACTGGCCTATGGTATTCAATTTTGAATAACCCTTGCTATACATACTCGTGTTAGCCGCCTCATTTTCTTTTTTCTTTGGGGCCTTTAAAGTATTAACTTGGGAGCTCCAGTCTCGCTTTTTCCTTTTGTAACAGTCTTCACATTGTTTCGAGATCTCCACACTAGCCTTCCTTGTTTCTTATATACTAGCCAAATCAATGACAATGGGATTGGTTAGATTGCCCCCCAGATTGGGACCTGAGCCTATCGAGTAGTTTATTTGTATCGACATACCAGCCTGATGCTGTTGGGGTCTGATAGTAGCAGGTACCCTTTTCGGATGTGCGTCTCGTTGAGTCTAGACACTTATTGGAGTAAAATCTGGGGTATAAACAAGGTCTTTATTATCATCCCCACTGTTGACTACTGGGCCTTTCCTCTCTTCAAGCCCTTCGGCTAGTAACTGACTTAACTGGCCAATCATATTCTTTTGAAATTCTAACATTTGGTCCCGCATATATTGTTGAATTTTGGTTAATTGCTCTTGCATCTGTATTTGCCTTTGCTCTAATCTCTCCAACCTTTGTTCCATGTTTTCTAGATTTACTAAAATAATTTTACCTAATTAGGGTCCTTTTGTAAAAGTCTAATGCAAATGATGCAATGCAATGCAGATGCATGGAATGAATGCAAAAGAAATGGAGGCGTTGATTCTGAATTCAATTCCATTAGAACAACTTTTCTAGAAAGCAAATTTCTTTACATAAAACGGATTACATATGCGGCCTTGCCCTCATATTCCAAGCAAAAACATCAATCCCCTTCTTCGCAAAGGTCAAATCTTGCAAACTTCTAATAGATGTCTCTACTAGCTCTTTTTACTTGATCTGGGCCGCGATTCACTGCTCACTTATTTCCACAATGCTCGTTAGCCTCTTCAAGAAAGCCAAGACGTGGTGATTCTCGAATAGTCTTTGTCAGCTTGAATTATTGGGCAATAAAGTCTTGTATTCCTTCACAGACTATCAGTCTTCTCTCGTTGTGTTTACTTGGACCATATTCGGACAACCGTATTATAATCCACTTTATCAAGAAATCTATTTTCTCATGATAAACTCTTCTATTTAGCAATCGAATTTGAATCAACATCTTTTTTCTATGATGTGAATGCAATGCAATCAAAACAAAAGAGAACACATTAGCACAAGAGAAATAAATAACAAAATAGGACACCTATCTGGTGATCACTAGGGTTTGGCATAGTTCTACCTAGGGTAAGCCCTTAGGTTTTTTACATGTGGTTTAGCTCTAAAGTTGAGGTACTCGAACCAGCAGATTCCTCGATCCTCACCCATTACAGGCTCATACAGACCGAGTTCAATTCAGGGGAATACATTTCCCTATGGCCATGCGGAAGTGAAAACCTCACGAAGACATAGGTACAGATGTATCCCAGAAGCAATCCACTAGCCCATGCGGAGGTGTATAGCTCACGAAGGCATAGTTTCTCGCTCCCACTTAAAGGTGCGACCACAACAGTCATGCAATGCAATGTGCGCAAGAAAATAACAATCATATGCAGTGACACAAACAAATGCAACAAAATGATCGTAATTTTTAAATTAAATTTTCAAATTGAATTTTTAAATTTCCAACAAAGGACAGAAAATAATCAATTTTACGGCTTGACTTTCTTATTGGTGTCGCAGTGGAGTCGCCAAGCTATCGAAACCATTTTTAATTTTTTTGAAAAAACGAGGATCGACTTTAAAAACGAAAATGGAGTCGCCACCAATCTTTTTTCGAGGTGTGATCGGGTCACCTTGAAATTGATCATTTTAATAAAAAAATATTTTGATTTATTAAAACAATAATTTTGGTCTACGAAATTCGAGAAAACGGGTTCGGGAGTCAGTTACGCACGAGGAAGGGTTAGCACCCTCATAACGCCAAAAATTGGTACCTAATTGATTAATTAATGTCTTAATGTCTAAAATTTGAGAAGATTTTAAAATACGATCATTTTTATTTAAAAAAAAGTTTGAATAAATTGAAATGGATGTTAAGACCCTTTTGTCTCGAAGTAATAAAATATCACATCCAGTATGTTAGGACACGGCATTTTAAATCCTTGAAACTAAGATTGTCTTTTGATTTTCAAAACTCATGCATTTAAATTTTAGAAGGATATTCGGTTATTTGGGTCAAGTGAAAAAATCGGAACTCAGTAAGTTAGGGCACAATTTCTCAAAATTCCAAACATAGAATATTATCTATACTTTTTTAGAAATCCTTACCTCAAGATAACAAGACGTCATATCCAATGAGTTAGGATACAACACCTCGAATTCCCGAGAATAAGCTTTTATTTGAAACTCATATGTTTTGATTTGAAATGGGTGCTCGATTACTTAGATTTAACGAGGAAAATTGGAACCCAGTAAGTTAGGGCACAATCTTCTCGAAGCTCCCAAATACGAGCATTTGGGGGAAAATTATTGCAATATTAAAACAATGTATAAATAAAAACTTTGATAAAAAAACGACAATATTAAAATACAAATAAACAATTTATAAAACACATAATGGCAATTATTTAAATACTAACATCAATAATCAAAGACCAAATATGTTATACACAAAACATCTTAAAAATAAATGGTATATAAAATAAATAGTAATATATAAAAATTGCAATTGATAATATATGGAAAAAAAATTTAAAGCAAATAATCAAACAATTTAAAATGGATGATTTATAAAACGAATTTTTTTTTAAATAAACAACATGTGTGGCATTAAAAACAAATAAAGTATATAATTAATGGAAGAAAATAAAAGAATGATAAGAATGGTTAAATGAATGAACAATATGTAAATAAGAAAGTTGACGAATAAATAAATGAATAAAAATAAAAAGAATAATTAATGATTAAGCAATTAAATGGATAAATAAATAAAAAGTTAAAAAAACGCCTAAGTCAACCTATTCTCACAATATGAGGATTCAACGAAATTCCACCACCTAAATCCAACTCAAATGAGAGCAACTCAAAAAGAAACAAAGATGAACGAATAACAAAATAAAAACAAGCCCTAGAAAATAAAAACGCAAAAGAGAGAGAGAGATTTGTGTGAATGCTCTCAAGAATTTTTATTGCTTAAAACTCCAGTCCTTTATAATGAAGGGAGAGGCCTCTATTTATCGTTGAGCCTCCCCAAATCCAATGGTACAGATCAATTACATCAACGGATAAGATTAAAAGGTATCTACAAATTAAATCTCTAAGATTACAAAATCATATCTTCTAAGATTGCATACCATATCTAAGATTGCATATCAGATCTTCTAAGATTGCATATCATATCTAAGATTGCATATCCTTGAAGATTGTGTTCCCATATACGTCAAGCTTGTAGATAGACCTTCAATCTTTTCAAGTAATGGGTCATTCCGATCGGGCCAAATGATATATTTTGGACTAGACTTGGACTTTGTTTTATTATTTTGGGTTTATTATTTTTTTGTATGGGCCCGGGCTAAATTGGCCTATTACAAGCGTTTTTTGGACAACTTCGGTAAGTGATTTTATGTGGTTTGTAGTTGAGAATGTTAAGTTTTTACTAGGGATTATTCTGATGTTTTGGGCAGCATCATTTCACTAGGATCGAGACTCTTCTAGTACTACTTCGTAAGCAAATCAACTTGAAGCATTGGGGGTAATTTTCAATCGCTCAATAGTTGAATAACCTGCTCGGGTTGGTTCTAATTCATCGGTTAAGTGATTAGCTGAGTAGTATTTTGGTCAATTATAGGTTCAGGATTGCTTGGAGTTGCTCTTGCGTCAAAAACGATACAGGTGTGTACTCGATTGCACAGAAAATGAGGTTTCGATAAAATTCAAAAACCTCACTGTCGACGCCACACGGGCGTGTGGTCGCCCGTGTGGTAGGCCGTGTGTCGTAACACGGGTGTGTGTTCGACGAGGCTAGGCCGTGCGCTTATGATATGGCCGTGTGATGGCCAGGTAGGCCGTGTGTGACACACGGCCTAGACTGATTTGGGTTGTGTAGGTGACACGGACGTGTGGAAATTTGGGCTAAACCATGTAATCAACACGGGCCAAGGCCAATCTAGGTGTGTGGGCCCACACGGGCAGGCCACATAGGCATGCGAGCCTTTTACTGAAATGATTGTTAAGGTTGCACGGGTCGCCCAAGTCGACTGTGAACCTTCCGTAGGGTCGGTAAGCACTACTTAGACCCTTAACTGTGTGAAATTGATTATGTGAATTATGTACTGAGCATGTTATATATATAAGCATGTATACTGAACTGTATGTGTATCTGATAGACCTGTGATGGCATGATATCTCATTGTATGTTGCATTGCATTGGGTTGGGTTGATTATATTTAGAGGAAGTGTACTAAAAGGCTCTTAAGCCTAACATACTGGTTGCTCAACTTCAAATTACTATTTTGTGCCGCATTCGGTACTATTTGGAGTGTAGGGATGCGTAGGTTGATATAATTCTCACATGGAGTGTAGGGATGAATGGAGATGGTGTGTATAGGCTGGTTGGGTAGGACCTTGTTATTGAAAACTGCACAACTGATACTGATACTGAGATAGGCTAAGGCCCAAACCGTTACTGATACGGAAATGGGCTTAGGCCCAAGACTGTTTGACTATGCACTGTGAATACTGATTATTTGTTGTTTTCTGCGGGATTACACACCGAGTTTATAAAAACTTACCCTCTCTATTTAATGTGCACAGGTAATCTTCAAACCTAGATGGATCTGTAACATCCGGGATTTTGGGCTTATGGATTATTGTTGAATTTATGTGGAAGCATGCCTATGTATGTTCTGATTGTGTGGTATGAATTTTAGGAACTCTAGAATATAGATAAATGCCTTAGAAATTATTAGATTTTAAATCTAGAAAAGGGAGCTAGGCCCGATAGGCCTTAAGAAAAATTTTAAGGGAAATATGACACACAATTGGGCTTGAAAAAGTGGCTTGGAGGCGCCACTTAAGGCCTCTGGAAATAACGCCACAAGCTTGGTGCAGGTCTTGAGTTAGAGCAACAAGGGGAGCAGTATTTTGAGGCTTTTATTTTCGGCAAAAAGAGAGAGAGGTGGACGGCATGGGGACTTCATTTGGATAAGGTTTATTCTTTTTAAAATTCAGCTAAAGGGTGTGATAATTGTGGATTAATTCCTTTCTATTTTGTATGGGTGGATAAGAGATAAATGTTGGATTATTCTTATTAATTGAAATGAAGTGATAAGAGAAAAAGAAGGGGTAAGATAGGGGGAGAAAGAGTTGGCCGGCCAAGGGAGTGTTTTGGTTGGTAATTTCGGCTTTGGTAGGATAAGTGTGCTAAAAATTTGTTCTCTTCTCACTTCTCTCATTTGTGCCGAAATTTTCACCCTTTTTCTCTCTAGACATCTTCCTCTTTTCTCTTTTTTTTTTGCTAAGCTGAATCTATATTCCACCATTGCCGAAACCCTCAAGCTTTTCCTTTTCATCTTTGTTGAAACCGAATCTTCCTTATCAACCTTTCCCTTATTCTTTTCATAATCTTTCAAAAGCCGAAAGCTTGCTCTCTCTAACCATAGTCGAATTTCTTTGTGAATTCCAACAAGGGAGCCGTCGACTACAGTATTAAGGGTAAGAATAGTGGTTGTCGATTTCCATTCCTTTTCTTTAAGCCGAAATTAAGATCCTAATGCCATCAGTCTCTTTGGCCGAAACTATACAGGATTCTTTCGGGATTTCTAGTGTAGACGACTACAAGAAGGACTATTCGGGATCTCAAGATCTAAGGTAAGGAACGTATGATTTTAGGCCAAAGGCCATTTATTAAAGTTCATTAAGTGTCTGAAAATAGGACCTAACATGTACCTATAGGTATTTTGGCAACTTCATAAGCCAAGTGACAAGTTTTCGGGATTTGGAATCGCAAGGTAAGGAGGTGTAATATTTGGTCTTATTGGTTAACATGTTAGCCGAATCTGACTATGGTTATGTAGGGGCAGTCGACAGTGGTACAAGGATTTCGGGAGTTAAAAATTACAAGGTAAGTACATATGTACATTCGGCCAAGACCTATTTAGTGACTTAGATCTGTTTCATACTTGTTCAAAACCGAAATTAACCTATAAAGTGACTTAATGCTAGCCGATTTCAAGGGGGAAACACTACAAGTTTCGGGATTTGACTAGTAGTCAAATCGGCAATAAGGAACTAAGGATCTAGGACGTTAGATCGAGTTTTCGGGACTTCAGTAAACTTGCTAAGTATACCAGGTGTGTACCCCACACTATTTCTCGATAGATGTATGGTTATGTTTTATTAAATATGTTAATAAGAATGTGAAAAATATGGCTAAGGTACTATGCTATGGTACAAAGTACTCAGGTACGTTTTCCACTCCTACTATGAGTATAATATGATCTGTATGGCATTGTGAAATTATAAGAATGTGAAATTATGCCATGAATTTTATAAGGGCGATGAGCACGTCGACTGCAAAAACTGCCTTCGATGATGTGTAGCGGATGGAGGGTTGAGTTAGTAGTCCCCACGGTGTACAGGTTGGTACGGGTGATGTGTAGCGGATTGTACCTAGGTTTGGGTTCGGGTTGCATCATTATCTTTATTTCTGCTATATGTACTTGTATGGACTGATATGCTTAAACTATTGAGACTTAGTGTTGGTTGTACACACTGAGTCTGTTGACTCACCCCATTGTGGGAATATTTTTCAGGTGACGATCAGTGAGGGACCGGGTCGGCAGGAGCTTAGTGGTGGCCATGCTCAGTTCGGGACTTTATTTTAATTTGGACTTTTATATTTTAAGTACTTTTGAATTTATTTCGGGTTTTGTTGTAATAAGGCCATAGTTATAAACTGTTTATGCATGCATTTTAACTATTTCCTTATGATACGAAATTTCTCTCAAAATTAAAGATTAAGTAAATTTTATTTAAGAATGAACTCTAAACGTTTTGACATCAAAAAGGAAATGATTTCTAATTTAATGATAAAATCTAAAGCAAATTCGGCCTATCTTCTAACTTAAAGTTTTGAAACTTAACAATGAAATTTTTATAAAAACTTATATTTCAAAAACAAATTAGTTTCCAACTTGAGCCCAACCCAATTCGAGTTTTCTCCCAAAATCACTCAGAGATTTTCAAAAGATACAAACCAGTTTTGAACCGTTTTACTCAAGAAACATACTGGATCCGGCCAAGGCTGGTGGGCCGGGTTTGGGGTGTTTCAGGATCGGTGCGGTGGAGAACTCGATGGTGACCACAGTTCTAGACTGTCATGGTTTTTAATTTATGATCATTGGTTTTATTTTTAGTCTATTTTTACTGTTTAAAATTTTTGGGTTGTAATTAGACTTTCGGATTTTGGTTTGGTTTTGGGTTTTAATTATCTTTACCTTATGAATTACAACTGCTAGTAGTTGGAAACCTCGGTTTTCAAAAGAAACAAATGATTTTCAGAAACGCCCGATTGTTTAAACTGTTTTAAAAGCTTCTGCAACGAATAACGTTTTGAAACTATCGACTAAATGAGTAACACGATTTTGAAACTAATAAGATATTAAGATAAGTAATTCAACGGAAATGGTTTTATCGCGACGGCACAATTTTCAAACACACTATCATGTGACATCGCTAGATCCGGCCATAAAGTCTAGGCCGGGTTTAGGGTGTTACAATACCAAAAAGAATGGCTCCACCAAAATAAAATAATAATTTCGCTAAAAAACTTTAAAAAAATTAAAAAAAAAAGATAGATTACACTTGTGGTGCTATTCTGTATGGCTCCACTAAATAAAATATTTTTTTTAAAAAAATAAAAAAACTAAAAAATAATCATTTTTAATTTTAATTTTTTAAAAAAAACACGATGACAACATTGGTGGTGCCATTTAGAACGGCTCCACTAAATAAAATAACATTTTTTAAAATTAAAATTTTAATTTTAAATTTTAAATTTTTTTAAAAAAACATGGTGGTAGATTACACTAGTGGCACCATTTGGAATAGCTTCACCAAATAAAATAATATTTTTTAAAATTAAAAAAATAAAAAATATTGTTTTTAATTTTAAATAAAAAACATTAAAAAAAAGATAGATTACACTGGTGGTACCATTTAGAATGGCTCCACCAAATAAAATAATATTTTTTTAAAATTAAAAATAAAAATTAAAAAAAAAATTATACCTGACATAAAGTGGTGGCGCCATTTTGAATGACTTCACCACCATTATTTATTTTTTGGCCCTTCAATTATTGAAAAATTTTAATATTTCTCTGGTATTTATGTAGGTGGCGTTATTCTTATGGCTCCATCAAAAAAATTAGTTTTTTAATCCCCATTGCTGATGTGGCATGTTGGTAGCAATAATCTCTTTGGCTCCACTAACTTTTACTATTTATTTCAGGTCATTTACATACATAATCAAGAAAATGGGTCATTTTCATAATTTATTAAAATTTTAGGGTCATTTTAATAAAAAAAAGCCCCATTTTCACCTTCTGTTTCTTTGCAACTTCGGGGGGAGCCACCATTTACGCTACTAGTTTTAGTTCATTCTGATATAAAAGCAGCCATAAAAGAAGGCGCGAACAACTTCATTCATGGGGCGGACATTGCTATTGCCAAGACAAGGGTGTTTTTATCTCTTCATGTTTTTAATAAAATATTGCTATGTTAAAAGTTAAATGTGTGACACATAAGTTTTAAATGCTTAATTTTACCATTTTAACTAATGTATGTTTCCACCATTCATAAAAATTAATTCTCTTAAGGCTTGTGGTTGTCCCTATTATTAGGGGTGGACGTTCGATCGAATCGAATCAAATCGAAAGATAAAAAATTAGAGTTAATCGAGTTAACGAATCATATTTTATCATCCTAATTTGATTTGAAATTTTCTCAAATCGATTCAAGTGAGATGGAATTCGAATCGAATCGAATTGAATATATTTGTTCGAGTTAAATTTTTTAAAAATAATTTTGGGTCCTTATAACCACTATCACCCACCGTAATCAATTTTTTTATTAACTTTCATTAATCTTTTATATACGGGTTAGCTTATTTGTTTGCTTAGTTATTTTAATTATTTTCAGATTATTGTCACTATGATTTTGGAATTAAAAAATATATTAAATGTAAAAATGTGATTTTTTAATAAAAGATATTTTAAAGATAAAATGTGAAATTGATACCAACATAAAATTTTAACACGAATATTTTATGGCATCATTAATAATTTAATTTTAATATAAATATTTAATATGACTAATCAATTCAATAATATAAATAATATAAATTGTGAAATTTAATTTAATAATATAAATAGTAGATATAAATAAAATTATTACTATTTATGTTTAGTGATTTTTTTATAGATAATTTTGATTTTTTATTTGGGAGTAAAGGGTGAGAAGTAAAAGTTTAGGGGAGTAAAAGTTTAGGGGGAATGTGGGAGAGAGTAAAAATTTTGGGGGAAAATAAAAAAGTTTTGACGGTTTTTTTGAAGTAAAATTTTGAGGAAAAGAAAATAGAAGAGTAAAATTTTGGTGGGAAATGGATTTTGGGTAGGAGGAGAGTAAAAGTTCCGAGAGGAAGTGAGAATGAGTAAAAGTTTTGAGGGAAAAATAAAAAAGTTTGGGAGTTTAGGATAAAAATGTAAAATATTATAGTTTGATATTTGATTTATTCGAATTATTCGAGTTCGTAAACTCAACTTGATTCGAACTCGAAATTCAAAAAAAAAATTCGAGTTGACTCGAACAACTTGATTAGTTTAACTCGCAATTCAAAAAAAAATTATTTTTTCAAGTCAAATCAAATTTTACTCACCCCTACTATTAATAATGTCGAATCCAAAATTCAAATACAAATTTTTTCATTTGAATTGTATATATCTTATCATTGTATCACTAATTTTTTTAGTGGCATAATTATTCTTAAAATAGACTTAATACCTCGTGTTGTAGTTCCAAAGTGTGACTTTTTTATTTTTTTTTTTTTTTTTGCTTTATGAGACTTTGTCTATCACAACGAATGAGCTCATCTATTATCTAATGATTTTTTTTTTTTAGGTTTAATTCCCAAATTTGTATCTAATTTTTTTTTTTTAAATTTTAATACTTAAACTTGATTTGGTCATCTAAATTGTTTTTTTCTAAGTTGGTATATCCATTAGTCCCACCGCTAAACATATTTAAAAAAAAGGTTTAACATATAAATTAGTACTTCAATTATATGCTCTTTTTCTTATTTTGGCACCTAAACATTTTTTTATTAAAATTGACATCTAAACTATTTTTTCTTAAGTTGTTACCTATATTAATTCAATTGTGAGTTAAACTGTTAAAAATATTTAAAAAATATAATTAATTAAAATTTTCTATGTGGAAAAAAAAACAAAAGTATTATTTTCTATTTTTATATATTTCTTTCTAATTTTTTTTCTTTCTTCTTCCTCTTATCTTCGGCTACTTCTACAAGTGTGAGCATTTTTAGCTTCATTGTTTTGATTAAGGTTTTTAGAATAGGGTAGGTGATTGAATCAATCAATCCACAAATTTGTGATTTGTTTAGTTTTTTTGATTTGATCACATAAATCATTAAAAATCCATAAAAGTAAAAAAAAAAAAAGAATATTTAAAAATAGAGAAAATTGGTTTAATCAGTTTTTAGCTCGATTCAACCGGTTTATATTGGTTTATGGGTCAATTGGTTCAACCTCTATTTTTAGACGGGTATCTCGATTGGTTCTTGGTCTAACCGATCAGGTCTAGTATTGAAAACAATGATTTTGATCGACTAAAGAACTTTTTCGATCCTATCAAGTCGAGCCAACAGACTGTGAGGTTCGAAAATATAATTAATTGCCAGCATCTCGACTTTAGGAAGACAAATTTCGAGCAAGAGACATACTATAAAATAAAATAAAGAAAATAAAAGAAATAAAAATATTAATTTTTTAATATTTATAGAATATGATAGTATATCATTAATTAAATTTTTTTTAACAAATATAACATTTTGATATATAATGAACAACGGAAATTTGTGGTGGCTAAGGTTTGCTTCTTTAGAAAATGAGTTGGTCTTTGATTTTCGTGGACTTTTGAGCCCGTTTGTTTTAATTTAATATATTATTTTTAAAAATTATTTATATTTGACGAAAAGATCATCTATATTTTATTTTGAAAATTGCTTATGTTTAATATTTTGCTTAAAAAAATTGTTTTAAATATTTTTAATAATTTAATATAATGATAAATGATACTTCAATAATTTAAAATAATAACACATAAATTAAATAGTTAATATAAATAAAAATATTTTAATTATATTTGGAAAAACAGATTTTAATTTTTCAAACTCACTCAACGGCATAGATTAAAGGTCAATTTAACATTACTTTTTAAAAGTACTTTTGAGTAAAAGTATTTTTTATCCTAAAAACACTATTAAAAATTTAAAAACATATTATTTAATAATATTTTTATCCCAAAAATAGGTACTGACAAATAATGGTAACCCTGAATAGTGAAGCCCTAAAAAAAGGAAGAATAAAGGGAGAGTAATTTCACGTGAATGTTCATTGTCTTTAGCACCTTATTGTCTACTTCTCCCCCTTTCTTCACAGTCTTGTCTCTTCCCGCACCCACATAACTCCCTTCAAGTTACGAAACATTGAAGCTCAATCTTAGAATTCGCCCGCTCCAAACCGTCCCTTTCCTGGAATCTCGCCACGTGTTGCCAACTTTAAACACAGTTACTCAATCTTCACATGCTCCTCACATTATCCAATTCCAATCCATTTATTATTAGGAAATTGAAGGAGATAATTTTGAATTTTGGTTATTAAAATTGATAAAATAAGGGACATGCTAGTAATGCATTATTCTCTAAATGGCGAAAAAGCGATGTACGAAGGCAAAGGAGAGATGTCCTGCTTGCCCAAGACACGTAGATATAGATAAGGCTTAGAAACTACATGTCTTTCGCCTTATCCATCCAAAACCCATTGTTTTCGATTTGCGCTTCTTATCCACTATAATAAATTGTGGGCCTATAACGCTTTAATAAATACAAGACTAGATGCGAGGTAGAAGCCACACCACTTGATAGCTAAATTTCTCCAAATCCATTCCATATAAGCTGATTTATTATTTTTCGCCCTCTCTCATAAGTGTTGAAAATTTTCAATGCGCTTCATGAAAGTTGATTTATTCAAAAAAAAAACATTATTTGTTTTGAATTACAATATCCTTGGATGCAATTTCATCTTTTAGGATACGTAAAGTTAATTCATCCTAGAGTAAATAACTACTCAATTATTACACAAAAGTAGATCAACTTCCATCTGTTTCACTCAACCCCTATCCCTAACTAAATCTGTTCAAACATTCGCAACCTTTTTATTACTTTAAATCTCTCTTTTAAAATTTAAAATTTTAACAAATTTTAGTCCCTCCATTAATTTTTTCACTAGAATTATTAGGGTAGTTGTTATAAAAAAGATAAACTAACTTTTTTATCTCTCAACATTTATAGTTTTTTTTGATTAATTTAGTCATTACTCTTTGAAATTACATAAACAATTGCAAAAAGAAAAAAAGTTTTATTTACTCTAAATCTATACGTTAGATCTAAGAACAAACTAATCATTCAATTAAAAATTTCATACATTTTTATTGTTAAAACTTGATCTCTATACATCAACAAAAGAGACACGTGGCATGCCACATATTATTATTTGATTATTCCGTCAGTTTTTAATAATATAAATGTATAAAATTTTTATCATAAATGACAAATTTTTTCTTTAATTTAACATATCAAAGAAAATAAAATACAATATGAATTTTAATATAAGTATTTTTTTCCCTACTTTGACCACTTTTGTCTATCCAACCTTAATAGTACTGTAGCGTGAAGTCATAGAGAAAATACTGTAGCTCCAACTGGCTACGCCTTGACTGCTCCTTTTGTTTTGTCTGTTTGGTTTCATACGACGCGTTGTCTTCTGAAACACGGTTGTCGGTACCAGCCATATAGATCCAAATGTACCGTTAACCAAGTCATTTATGTTTCATTGTAATCAATTTTTTTTGATATTTTTTTTAACTTGTATATGATATTTTAAACATTTTAATTTTTTATAATTATATTTAAAATTAATCTATAATTATTAAATTAAGTGATTGAATAATTTTGGGGCTCTATTTGATTTCTAAATATATTTTTATTTATATTTTACATTTTTATTATTAGAAAATATTTTTATTTTTTATTTTTAAAAATTAGAAAACATGTTTGATAAATAGAAATAAAATTTGGTTTGAATAATGAAAAACATATTTGGTAACTCTTTTACTATAAGAGAAATAAAATAAATTTCTTTTTACATTTAAATGAATTTAAACTAAGATGTCTGATTTAATATTTGAAAAACTACTAAAAGAATATTTTTACTGTTTATGTGAACTTGAATTGTGGCTAATTTATTTAAAGTTAAAAATCTTTATTCTCATCATTTTTTCGTGAAAATAATGAGTTTTTTTTAATTTTTACATATTTTTATTTTTAAAAAATAATTTTTAAAATTTCCAATTAAAACACATTTTTTTAATATTTTCTATTTTCAGAAAATAATAGCAACCCTATTTATAAAAAAAATTAAAAAAATGGAGTCTTAAATTTGAACTTTCCTTTTCTTTTTATTTAATCACGAAATTTTGGAATATATTATAAACTTTTTCAAAATATAAAACTAAAATCCAAGCAAAGCGTAAAAACCGATTGAAATCCTAAAAAAGGAAAAAGGAAAACCTACTTTTATTTCACATCTGTCTAGGTAAAAAAGTCTCTAACTGAAGGTGAAAGGTAATTTTGGATCTATCCACCTTAGCTTTTCACTAAGGCTTAAGGCTCCCATGGAATAAACTAACCCTTAGCTACTCAACTTTCTTTTTTCTTTTTTATATATAAATTAATTTTAATATTTTTGCCAATCATAAGAATACAAGTTAATTTTTTTATAATTTTATTAAATTTTAAATATATTTAACATTAATGCAATTTAAAAATTAAAAATTAAAAATTAAAAATTTTCTACATTTACTATAAAATGAACTTAATGTGATATTATGTCTTTAGTTTCAGTTCATAACTAGCTACAATCACTATTTTTAATATCGTTCAAGGGGATTGCGTAATCAAAATTAAGCATTTATATAAAATCATATTTTCTTATTTAAAAAAAATTGTGGGCTTCATTCATTTGTTATTGTGAATCATAGATGCAAAGTTTGAAAAAAAAGGAAAAGATGATGATAGCGTAAATATATGAAAGTGAGACAACGTTGGTGTTCCATGTTGTATTAAATTTAGACAAGATCCGTTTCAAACAAATCCAAAGCCTTCCAGTTTTTGGTATTCTAGTTCCAACATCTTTTTCATATATGCTTATGTTAGAAAATTGAAAACCAATAACCAATTGACTTACCGTCAAAATAATTTCTGTTTATTTTATTAAAGTTTTCAGGATAAAAAACTAAGAACAAATATCTGACCTAGTACCCTATAAGCGATGATAAAAAGTTGTGGACACGATGTTCCAGAAAGAATAGGGAATGTGAGTTAGTGCCAGCTCGACAAGGCAACCTGTTGGTGTCAGAAACGCCGACGGTTCGCTGAGTCAGCACGGATTCTATGTGTATGGATAAGCTATCTGTAGAAATTTTGTTAACGCAACCGATCTAACTCCGGTTGAGTTAACTCTATAAATACCCTTTAACCATGTCCCTGTTTTCCCCCAACTTTCATTTCTTCAACAGCAAATCCAACAATCATCCATCATGGCTTCCGCATCTTCTGCATTGCCTTCTTTCACCTCTTCCTCTCCACATTTCATGGGCCATAAGGTTTCCATCAAAGAACCGAGCTCCATGCCGGCACGTGTTCATTTTCGGCAACTTCGTGTCTCCGCCGCTTGTGCGTCGACGGCTGAGAGAACGGTTTCCCACATTGCTTGCCCGTCGTCACTGTACGAGGTATTGGGGATTCAGATGGGCGCCACGAGTAAGGAAATCAAGGCTGCTTACCGGAGACTGGCGCGCGTTCTACACCCTGATGTCTCGGCTAATGGTCGAAACGACGTCGCTGCCAACGAGTTCATCAAAGTACATGAAGCTTACTCTACGCTATCGGATCCTGAGAAACGGGCGGATTATGATCGAACGTTGTTGTTCAGGCCAAGGCGGTCCTTTTCTGTTTCCGTCGAATCGATGGCCGGTCCAACGTCTTCAGGGTTTTCTGGTTATTCGAAACGAACATGGGAAACCGATCAATGTTGGTGATACTTGAGATAAACTGTGAAACCCATATATTACTTGAGATAAACTGTGAAATCCATAGATGGATTTTGGTTTATTTCCATTCTTTTTGGCTTTTGGGGAATTACTGATTTTGTGCTAATTTCACCTGTAAATATAGAAATATGTTAACTAAAACAAGGCTGTTTTTTTTTTTTATTTATAGCCTGGGTTTATAAAGATTAGGATTTTGTGTTATGTTTTTAGTGCTCTGTTTCTTATACTGCAAAATCCCAATACGCAGCTCAAATCTGCGGATTGTAGTTGAAATTCAAGCTTAAATTACAACAGAAAAAAAAGAGAGCGTAGATTCCAAAACAAGCAATTCAAATTTCGGACTGTCATACAATGAAGTGGTTTGATTCCCGACAATGAATGATGAAAAGATAATACCTTTGGCTGCAAAAAACACATCTGTTCTGTACCCACATTACAAACCCAAATAGACTACTACTACACAGCCCAAAAAAACATAAAAGCCCCGCCTCCAACACGAGTCAAGTACCAAGACTCCTCTTTAATGAAACTGTTCCTCTGCCAAAAAAGACAAATTCCCGAAACTTCTTCCTCTCTATGGCAGATCCAGGCCTCTTGTCATCCTCCTCCACCGCCATTATCACTGACCTCGGCATCCGGCCTTCTAGGTAAGTGGATTCATTTCGCTTCAAACCCTCTCTTGCAACTGCATGTGCCGTTCCATTTCCCGTTCTAGAAATTTTCTTGAACCAGGATCCGTCAAATCTTTTACTTGAAGACTTTTATATCAGAAATATAACAACTTAATACTGATCTATCTTCTTCTTCGTTTTGGACTTCTTTAATAACACACAGAGCGTCGCCTTCAACCACTACCCGACGAAATCCCAACTCCAACCCCGTCTGAACTGCCTTTAAACAGGCAATCTTCTAACTTATACAATGGGCAGATAGAAGTCTACCGATTTTGTCCCTTCCCTTTGCGCCATTTATTTGATGACGTTCTGATTGTAGAAGTTGAATTATCAGCTCAACTCGTCAATTCTTACCTCAAAACAGGTCGTATGGTTCAAATTTGAATGTGCAGTCAATTCCTTTCTACTGGATCTTGTAATATTTCTTTTTCAGTCCGTTTGGTTTTAGCTTTGATGCCCAAGCCCAACTGCTAACACCATCCAATAAACAAAATATCCATTCCCCCTAGTTTGGGCCTACAGCGAATTATCTGTAAGAAAAGATAAACGAGGAGGCGTGTCGCAACTTTAACGATTTACCAATACCATATACCACCATTGTCTTCCTCCAGGCGGCCTGGCAACTGTGACCGGAGCATGGCACGGTTGATACGGTCTCTAAGGCAATGGCCGCCATTGCAGCTGCAGCAGCAGTACCACTGCTGCTCTCGGATACTAACAGTATCAACTAAAACTCCCTCCCATTGTTTCTCTTTCGCCACTTCAACTTCCTCCCGTCGGAACGCTCGTCTCCGCCCACGCGGAACAAGATTACCCAATGCCCCATCTACATCTGATCTCAGAGAAAACGAAATCAGCGACGACTCGGAATCCGATGTTAAGAAGAGCCGCAACCAGAAGAAGCGCGAGGCTCGTCGCGCCGTCCGTTGGGGCATGGACCTCGCTTCCTTCTCAACCCCTCAAATCAAACTTATCCTCAGGTACAGTGCAACCTACGAACATATATTTATTAAAAAACAACATTTTTAAACTTTTCAAATCAAATGGTATAATACTGAAAGCTAACATCTTCGTTTATTTTAATTTCTTTTGCGGCGTGCATGTTTAGAGCCTCTTCTCTCGAACAAGATGTTTTCGATGCTTTAATGCTAGTTAAGGTACTTAAGGAAGTGCAAGTTTTATAATTCTGAAGCTTCTTGGTAGTTCGTTGGAAAATATGTTATTGTAGACAAGGTGTTTGTGTTTTTGTTGCAGAGACTAGGGCCTGATGTTCGAGAGGGAAAGCGAAGGCAGTTCAATTATATTGGTAAGAAAAGTATATTGGAAGTCAATCGATTCGCGTTCCTTTATGGATTGCGGTGAATGCTTTATACTTATATTTTGTGTTAGGGAAACTGCTGAGAGAAGTAGAGCCTGAATTGATGGAAACTTTGATCCAGGCTACAAAAGTAGGTGACCAGAAAACATTGCAGGCTTTAGCTGGTTCAGAGAGACAAATCATTGAAGAAGAAGATGAAGAAGAAGAAGATGATGATGACGATCAATTTGACTATAGTGTAATTCAAGTTTTGATTTGAAGACTTATTGTAGGCTTAAACTGATTACACTTATATGTATATTCTCTTACTATATGTGCTATTTTTTTTACATGCAGCAGTCACAGGAGTTGTTTAACACTGCAAATAGATGGTTTGATGGGTTGATCAGCAAGGACATTGAAATTACTAATGAAGTATTTTCAGTTAGCAGTGTAGATTTTGATCGTCAGGTAAGCAAACCAAGTAAACTGTTTCTCATTTGTTGCCAAATATCTTTGAATCAAGAATGTGCTAAACCCGAATTTTAAAGCAAAGTGAGAACCTTGCTTTGATCAATATGTACCATTGGAGGAAGGAGGCTAGTTAGGCAAGCAAATTCATCTAAATTCTTCACCTTCAAATTGCTTCACTGCCCTGCATGAACAACTTAAATGTTGCATCGCTCAAAAGTCAAATTGTTGTTTATTTTTTATTTGCTTTTATGTTATTTTGGATAAGTAACAGACTTTATTTATCCAAGAAGCTGTTAAACTGCTACTGGTACGCAGTCCTCTAGATACACAACTTAGAGCATCTCAACTGACTTGAACGTAGAGGGATCTAAACCCCAGGCATTAGAAAGATGATTGAATATGTTGCAGTGCTCATTAGACCAGCATGCAAGCCATAAGCATACTGCATCATTGATAGTTTAGATAGCCAAGTACCACTGCCACTGTTGCCAGTTCTGAGCCTAATTTGATACATATTCCGTGCTATCCTACCACTTCCCTTGTTGCCAATTCTGAGCCAAATCTGATAGGAAATTTCAAGCTATCCAAGGAATAATTGGAATAAGAGCCTTTCCTTTGAGCATGGCAACGGCTGAGTGCAGCTTGTCATCCCAAGCTGCTGCTGCTGCTCTGTTTGTCCTGCGAAGTTGCTCGATATCTTGCCGTATTGATTTTTAATTGAGTTGTGTTGCTTTGACAGGAATTGCGTAAACTTGTTCGAAGAGTGCAAACGAGTCTAGAACAAAGCCAAAATGTTAGTGAAGAAGACAAGGCAAAAATAGAAGCAGCAGTAAGGAGTGCCAGAAAGTCCCTCACCCGTTTTCTTCGTACCCTCGCCAAGCAATTGACTACAGAAGAGAGTTTTGATTAATATGATCTGTAATATCATTATTTTGTACCATAGTTAAGTTCATTTTCTTATGCATTTTATATTGCATACGATTAAAATCTTGGAAATTGCAAAATCATAGAGGCCATCAAGCATGTTCTGCTGACCAACCAATACGGTGAAAAGAACACTTATGCATTATTGATGTCAGTATTTTTTTTTTTCTTTGGGTGTCCATGGCTTGCAGTGTCGAAAAGAACACTTAATTTGTTGTAGAGCCTTCTATTTCTAAACCACTATTTTTGTATTTATTCACAAAATTTTACATGTAAATATCAAGTTGGAGGAAATAAAATTAAAATCTCAACCAAACACAGCAGCCCATCTCAAAATCCGGTAGAGTAGACACAGTAGCAACTTGCTTTTTTAGTTTGGTCCACAATCATTGACGTTTGTTTCCGAAAGCTTAATAACCACAAATATCTATATATATCTCCATTGAAGAATGTCACAATTTCTGAACAAGAAGGAAGACTCTTGAAATTTGCCTATCCCCCCAACTTCCTCTTCTTCATGGCTCAAATTACATTTCTTGCTGCTGTTTGTGCTCTTCTTCTATCACATTCCTTTATATCAGGTAATTTCATTTCCCGAACATTGAATGATGTTTCATCAGTTTTTTTAGTTAACTATCAGATTTTGGTTTCACTATTTTTTTACTGGTTTTCATTACACTGTGAACAGGAGTGCAAGGAACAAGCTTTACCATAGTAAACAAATGCAATTACGTGGTATGGCCTGGAGTTCTCTCAAACGCGGGCGTTTCCACAATTTCCACCACAGGCTTCACTCTCCGAAGAGGTGAATCCAAAACCATTAGCGCCCCGGCATCATGGGGAGGTCGTTTTTGGGGAAGGACCCATTGCTCCCAAGATTCCGCCGGTAAATTCTCATGTTTGACGGGCGATTGTGGTTCCGGGAAGCTAGAATGTTCAGGGAACGGCGCTGCTCCGCCTGCCACTTTGGCTGAATTTACCTTGGACGGTGCCGGGGGTCTTGATTTTTTCGATGTGAGTTTGGTTGACGGTTACAACGTCCCTATGTTGGTGGTTCCCCACGGCGGCACAGGGCAAAACTGTACCTACACTGGCTGCGTGGTGGATCTAAATGACTCGTGTCCTTCAGAGCTGAAGGTGATGAAGAGAGAGGGCGGAGATGGGGTGGCATGCAAGAGCGCTTGCGAGGCCTTCCGCCAGCCTCAGTACTGTTGCAGCGGTGCGTACGGGACACCGGACACTTGCAAGGCGTCATCGTACTCGGAGGTGTTTAAGAGAGCTTGCCCACGCGCCTACAGCTATGCGTATGATGATAAAAGCAGCACATTTACATGTGCCAAAGCTGATTACACCATTACTTTCTGTCCTTCGCCGAACACCAGGTAAGATCTTTTAATCCCTCCAAAAATTTGAACTTGTGTTGAAGCCTTGGACTTCCTTTTGCATGACCAGTTAGCTCTATTTTAGTATGTAAACTATACCTTCAGTTGTCTAATGAAATGATTTTTACTGTGCTACATCTCTAGTTGCTCATTAATAGTCTTTGCTTCAGTGCACTCAACGCAGCTCTTTTTTATTTTTTAATTTTACCCATGGTTCTTTTTATTTTTTTAAAGTTTTCTTTCCCTTTTAATGTCTAAAGTTGAAAAGCCCAAGCAATTTATTTCTAGATTAGGCTAGATAAATACTTATATTATATAATAACTTAATAAATATTATAATTTATAGGATAATATGTATATAACAATTGAGGTATTTTAATATTATATCTATCATTTAAATAATTACAAATATGATTATTTATAGGATAATAAATAAAATATCAAAAGATACATTTTAATATTTTATTAAATGAATTCATAAATTCATATATTTTAATAATTTTATAAAAGTAAAATAATTTAAAAAACTTTTAATATGTATTAATTCTAATCTGATGTCTTTGAAAGTCATTTTATATTTTCACCTCATTGTTATAGTTGCGTTTGAATTCAAACACATACTTCATTGCTGTTTTTAATCTCACTGTTACAATATCTAATTTTACCGTTATAGTAACTAATTTTATCACTACCGTTATTTTTAATTTCACCGAAAATAAACACACTGTCCATATAAAGTGAGCCTAATAGGAGTGAACTTTTCACGTGGCTCTGGGAAAACCAATAACTTGCCATCATCTTTTAAGTTATGTCGGCTTTTGGCGCATTTTCTCAGAGAGATAGCAACGCCCCATTTTTTTCTCTTCCCACTTCTAACTTGTTCTTTCAAATCCGATCTTATTTTAAATTTCAACACTTATTTTGAGGTTTTTTTTTTTTACTCTAAATATCTAATTAAATAGTTAAAGTGTTATAAACATATCTAATTAAATAGTTAAAATTGTTATAATAAAGTTCTAATTAAAAAATATAAAATTAGAAGAGAGGTATTTTGGTAATTTTCTAGTACATCAATCCAATGGGCTAAGGATAGGCATCCGATTCTGATACAAAGCCAGTAGATTGAGACAAATACTTTGTTTTGTCCAACTCGACAGCTGACATTCATCAAAGAATCTGTTATTGTAGTTTCGTGTCTCAAGTGAAGGTCGACGGAAAGATGTTAAGAGTTTTTGCTGTTACGTTATGTTGCATTAATTTTGGGTGGGGTTTTTTAACGGTTAGTTTGCTGGTATGTAAAATGGCAGCCAGAAATCATCATCAGAAGGGCAGAACACGGAAACACCATCAACAACGACTCTAATCAACGGCACAATGGTATACGAAGGTGCATTGGACGAAAGTGCAGCATCACCCTCCATTTTCACTCACGTGTTCGGATCACACGCAATTGCTGTAACCTTCACCATCACAATCGCCATTTCTTGCTCATGCCAACTACTCTTTTAACTTTGTTTCTCTAGGATAGGGACCATTACATATATTTACAATACAAGTCATATTTTCTAGCCTTTTCTCTTTTAAATATATATTATAGGAGGGGATGGGATTCATTTCATTCTAGCTTTTCACCTTTTCGAGCCGGATTGGGCTTAAGCATAACAATCGGGCCAAAATATCTGTTATGACTCAGCCCTGTACATGAACACCTCTAATTAAGACTAACTTTTTTGCAGACAGGCTGACATACAAATGATTACCCATGCAAAGATCATTAAACTGTGCTATTGTAGGTATTGTTAGGTTTGAAAATATGAAGTCCATGGCATGAACGCTCCCCAGGAATTTGAGGTTTCTAACAGGTTTGCATTATCGTGAGCTCTACACATGCAAATTATAATTAACCAATGCAAACAAACAATACTACTTTAGAACCAGTCTTGAGATCTGCTTAAATTTATGATAAGTGCGTTAGGTGACGATAAAGTTGAATTGACAGCATTGTGGATGGCTTAAAGTTGTTGGTTGCATCAATGTTTAGGTTTTTGAGTTGAGGGAACTGTTTTGGATAATTTCATCCAAAAAAGGCATCTAGCGCCGGACAAAATTGCTCTTAACTTTCCGCTAGTAATGTACACATGAAAAATAAGTTCACTAGCTGCAGAAAGCTTTCAACATCCAACCTTTACACCTCATAATTACGTTCTAACTAGAGGATAATAAATCAAATTCCAATTATATTTGCAAAGGAAAACAATACAAATGCTTATCATTATTCATGGTGAACCGCTAGTACCGGTAGCCTAGTTCTAATTTCCTGATTAAATTATATCAATTTTCAACACATAACCTCTTCCCAAGTTGCCAACTTTTTAAACCTTTTCTACGTTCATTGCATGTAAAACAACTTTTTGTCTGCAAAATTTTCACTCAAATTCATATCACTCGGAAACTTAATTTACAATTAATTTTTTTTAATTACTGAAATGATTTAAATAGCTTATGAATAATCCAACTTTACGTTTTTTGAGAATCGTGGCTTATGGCACGAAAGTTTGGATTTTCTTTAGTAGAACATTGACATGTGCCATGAGACATAGCCATGCGTATCCCAAAATTTGCTTTTTTTTTATTCTATTTTATTTTTTATTTATATTGTAGTCCAGTCAGACATCATTTAGGATTGTTTATTTTGGGGTAATTGGTTTAAAATTATATATTTTTTAATAAGATTATCACATTGTAAAATTACTAAGCACATTGTCTAACATGTTAGATTATCTTGTTTGGTTCATTTGACTGGAATATAAAATTTTGTTGTGTGATTGATGGAATGTAAGGTTACTTAAAAGTATATTTTACTAAATTGTACTTAATTATAAATAAAGATGAAAAAAGTTATTAAACCATAAAAATTAACTATGAAAATATAGGAAAAAAAATTAAGACAATAATAATATACAAAATGTTAAATTTTATCAACCATTAGATACTTAATAGGAAAAGAATCACTTAGAATAATTAATTAAAAATTAAGGTAATATAATCAACATAAAAAGAGTTAAGGTAATATAATCGAAAAAAATATAATATAATAAAGAACTGTTAAATTTTCTCAACTAATAATTAAGATTGTTTAAAAAAACGAGTTTATATATTAAATACAGATAAAATTTAACTTTGCCATGACTTTTTTCTATTTTATGATTAAAGCAAAAAAAAAAAAGAAAGAAGAAGCATATACCATGCTATGAAAAGATGCAAAATAAAATTAGTTATTAAATTTTAATTTGATAAAAAATTAAAGAAAAAGATCCAGAATTACCTTTTACAAATAAAAAAAATGAGTTACAAATACTTGGATAAATTTGAATATTGACTCAAATAATTGCATATATTATTTAAGGGAACAAACCTAGAATTTAAAGGTAAAATTAGAATAAAATAATATTGTTCAAAGAATCTTAAATTATTCAAAAAGAAATGATATTGAGATTATTTTATATTTCAATATATTATGATTATTAAAATATAAAATTATCGATTTAAAATAATCTGGAAAATATCATATCTATATTATTATCGAAAATGTAATTTATCCAACACTCCATAAGTGAATGACTACAGTTCACGGAGAAATGATTGTATGAAATTGTAATTCTACGTCATCCCTATCGCTTTCTAATAGGAGAATGACAAATCAGATTTTTTCTCCCGATTTTTAACATTTTTAGTTGAATTTGAATTTTTTCAGGAGAAAAAAGCTGAAAATTAGGAGGAAAAATCTAATTTGTCATTCTCTTATTGGAAAGGGACATGGATGACATTGAATTATAATTTCATACAATCCCTTCTCCATTTCACGAGGCTACAAGTGCATTTGTTGCTCATTTGAGCTTTTTTAGGCATAATAATGCGGGTCTTAATTTGAAGATTACATCAAACGTGTTCTTTTTCTTTTACATTTGATAAAATTGTATGTGAGATATTGTGTTTTTTTTAATGAATGGATTTTTAGAGTTCACTTATGAGATTGAAGTAGGGGTGTTCAATCAGTTAACCGATTCGAACTATCATTAATCGAATAATTTTTTTTCAAAAAATTAACCGAATCGAACCGAACTTTTTTGGTTAATTCGGTTGGTTAACCGAATTAACTGAAATTTATATTTTTTTTTATTTTTGGTTAAAACAAATATAAAACATATAAAAAACTAACCGAACGATTAATTTATACTTCTAAAAAATTAACCGAACTGATCGAATACTTATATATTATAATATTATTTATTAAATTAAGTTAATTCAGTTATCCGATTAATTTCAAACCAAATTAACCGTTAACTAAACTGAACTTTTAAAAACTTATTAATTACTTACCCGATTGAATTAATTCAATTTTACCGAAATTTGTACTAACCCTATATTGAAGTGGTAGAATATAATGACTAAAATCACAATGAAAGGATTTAGTGAAGTGATAGCTCGATCATTCAGACGCTAGCTCCCAACATTTGATCCAATGGGTTGACAGACATAAGAAGACTTTATAAAAAGGCACCAGAGAGGTAGCCAATGGCAATGATGATAAGGTGAACTTGGACTATGAATTTGAGAGGGGAGTGGACCATATATGAAATTAATATAAATAATAAATTGCTTAATTAAGGGTGGCATAAAATTGAAAGACAAAGCCCGCCGACCACCGTGGTGATAGGATAGGGAAAGGGAGTCATTTTCTCGATCCATGCAACGCTGCAGTTTCGGTAACAAGATATCTACTACAATCTTTCAAAATTGACGAGTAAATATACCAGAAATCCATCCTCTTTTTTTCCCCTTTCTTTTCACTGCTAATTATTCCAAGTGCGATTCCAGTCATCATATAAGTTGAGTTTCAGTTCTGGGTTCTTGACAAGGTCTGGCCTGGTTACCGTTAGGGAAAAAGACAGAGCAACGGAGTACTCAACATAAAAAAGAGATAGCTTTTTTTTTTACATTGGTAGCCCACAGAATATAAGCATTTTTGCAAAAGCGAAAGGAATAAAAAGGCACCACCCGATATGTATTAGACTTGATAAAGTAGACGATAACCATTGAAGTTTTGCTTCATTTCCGTACAATTGAACAAGTCAAATCTTCTCTGTCAATTCTTTTTACTTTCATTTAAAAGAATTAACAAAATACCATCAACTTTTATGGTGTAAACTAAGTATTTAAAAGGGTAAACTATAAAATAGTTACTTTTGTTTGTCTCAGATTATATTTTAGTCATTTATGTTTGAAATGTTACGTTCTAGTCACTTATGTTATCGTTTTGTTACGAAGTGATCACTCTATCGTAAAACTCCGTTACTTCCCTAACAACTCAAAATAGTTTAAATGTCAACTTAGATGTTCAGTTGTTGGAATAAAAATAAGTATTTAATTAAATAAATTTAATTTGGACTACCAAGTAGGACATTCAAGTTGGCGTTTAAAACCCATTTGGACAGCCATGTAGAACCGTCATTAGGGAGGTAACAGAGTTTAATGGTAGAGTGACCACTTTGTAGCAAAACAATAACATAAGTGACTAAACGTAACATTTCAAATATAAATGACTAAAATGTAATCTGAAATAAATAAAAGTGACTATTTTTTATAGTTTACCGTATTTAAAATATAATTGATAGAAGTAATTAGCATGAGTTCAAATTTTACATTTAAAATTTGAAAACATAATATTATTGGAAGGATAATCACAAACTCCAAAAATAAATAATTTCCATAAATTATAAATATACCATTTCCTTAAAAAAATACACCTTAGTTCTAAAAATAAGAAGTGGTTCTAAAAATTGAATTTATAAATACTTCCATGAAATATATTTAGATTATATTTAATATATATGGACAGTATAAGTCAGAAGAAATACATTATAATTTTTTTTAAAAATTAAATCTAAATATTTTCATTTTTAATGATTTAATTCTCCAATAATATATAAAACCAGTTTGCATATCCGTGCGATGTACGAGCCAATTGTATATATATTTTTAAGATGCACTTAATTACTTTTAGGAATTTTTTTTTATAATGTTTCATTAATAACTTGATTACGAAATTAAACCATGTTGATGTGTTAGCATATAATAGATGACCAATGTCTTAGATCTTTAGAACTAATTATTACTAAAATTATTCCAAAATTCTATTTTATTATATAATATATATAATATGTGTTGGTATACTTTCATATATATAATAAAAAATAAAATAGGATTTTTTTTTGTTACTCATGAATTCGATTAAAAAATGTTATATTTATATTTCATTTCTAAATTAATTTAAATTAAATATTTTATATGATGTGATTAATAATAAAATATGTAACATATTAATTAAATTAAATTAAAATGTTATATAATATAATTAAATTAAGTTAATGATAGATTTCATAAACTAAAAATTAAAAAATTAACCTACAACTTAAATTCCATGCTCGCGCACCTTATATGATATATATGATTATAAACTATATCTACCAAATGAGTTTGATTCATTGAACACATACATGTCTGGGGGGCTAGACCATTGGATTTGGTTTAGGATTTGTTTTCAACTTTTTGACTAGTATAGAAAACAATGGTGGAAGCAGAAATATTTTTATAATTTTTAAATGATTAAATTAAAATTTATTACTTTTATTAATTTAAAATTTTAAAATAAATTAAAATAGTTAAATGAAAAATTTGACAGTAAAATGACGTGGTCTTTCTTTGGTCTTTATTCAACATTGGATTTCATTTTTGTTCCAACTTCCATTCTATATTAAAATCTTATAGTACTTATATTTATATATAGAGTATGGTTGGTATGTGCAGATCAGCCGACATCAAATTTCTTTGCTATCTTCAAATTCATCTCCTTCCATTTCCGTTTCTGTCTCCTCTCATAGAAAAAAAAAAACATAAACTCTATTTTAGTGCAGATGGATATTCTGTTCTTTTCCATTTATTTATTAAGTTTGATCTCCTTCTTCCATGGTATGGCTTTCTACTATTCTTCCAACCTTCAACGTTGAGTTATGTTCATGATTTATAGCATTAATATTGATGGAGCCTGCATTTCTGTATAAATTACAGGGACTTCAGGGACTACATTTACACTTGTAAATAAATGTGATTTCACAGTTTGGCCTGGTGTCCTTGGCAACACCCAGTTAGATAGCACAGGTTTCGAGCTACCATCTGGGGGGTCACGGTCCTTACAGGCACCGCCCAGTTGGTCAGGTCGGTTCTGGGGGAGAACCGGTTGCGCATCGAACCAAACCACAGGCCAGCTCATTTGCCAAACTGGTGACTGTGGTTCGACCCAAATTGAATGCAATGGCAGAGGCGCTACTCCCCCTGCCACCTTAGCTGAGTTCACGACAGGGTCAGGCACCCAGGACTTTTACGATGTCAGTTTAGTTGACGGCTACAACTTACCAATGATCGTCGAGCCGAGCGGTGGGTTGGGCATGTGCTTCTCAACAGGGTGCATCAATGACTTAAACCGGCAGTGCCCGACGGAATTAAGGGTCGATTCCGGTGAGGCTTGTAAGAGTGCATGCGAGGCTTTTGGGACGCCCGAGTATTGCTGCAGTGGCCCCTACGCCACACCCGACACCTGTAAACCATCCGTTTATTCGGAGATGTTCAAAGCGGCTTGCCCAAAAGCGTATAGCTACGCGTATGATGATGCTACCAGTACGTTTACATGTACGGGAGCTGATTATACGATCACATTCTGCCCTTCATCAACAAGGTAAGCAGTAAGCACTAATAATAATAAAGATAGAAATATTTAATTTAATTAAATTAAAAAAAATATTGTGACGTCTTTTCTGATTGGTATATTAGAATCCATGAAAAGCTTAATTTGATTTTTCTTGCTCTAATTATCTTTCTACACAGTAAAAAATCTGAGAGCAATACAATCCCAACAACAGCGACGCCATATGGATCTATTACAGGGTCAGAACAGGTTTCAAGTGAAGAAAAAGGTTCATGGTTACCATATTTACTTACGGGGGATTCTTCCAAGTCTCTTTCTGATGCTGTTTTTCACACCACGTTGTTGGCCATTTTCTTGGTCTTCCTCTCTTAGAGTTTCACTTCTTCAGCATTATGGGGAATAGAGTAGTGCTGGTAAAGTCCAGTTTTCCAGGCCATGTGTATAGAAATGTAAGACTATTATTGATGTTTTCTTTTCCCTTTATAATTTGTCATTATTATTAATTGATTTGAAGAATTATAATGAATACTCTCCAACTTCAAAGTTGTATTTTTTCTTATACAATGATGATTCAAATTAATTTTAATTTTGGGCCATCAATAAATTATAAATTAGGTTAAATGTTTTTATCTATTTAATATTAAACGTGACGATTACTTGATATAATATGAATTTTTTGCATGAAAACCCTTAATTTATTTACAACTTTCTGAATCTAAATTCAAAAAATAGGTATTATCAACGCTAAAAGTCGTTACTAAATGTTGTATTATTGTAACAATAAAAAGTGGTTACTTTCATTAACTAAAGTACACACAATGACTTTGCAAATTGAAAAGTTGTTTTTAATTCAATGTATTGCAGCGACTTTTGCGATTTTCAAATATAATGTTTTCTAACAATGACTTAATTTATTTGTGTTACAATAAAATTGGTTTGGAATCTATAATTTAATGACAATATTTCAATTACGAAAGTTATTATGTAACAACAATACATTGGTTGTAAAATAGAATCCGTAACAATATAATTTAGATGTTAAATCTTTTACATAACTAATTATTATTTTGTGACAACATTTTAGTTGGTTGTGTATTACATTACGCAATGACTAAATGTCATTTCCAAGAAAAAAAATGTTTTAACAACCATAAGATATGGTTGCCAAATTGTTTACATAAGAATAATAATATTGGTTGTTAAATATTATTTTGCAACGATATTTTAATTGATTGTGTATTACATTACAGAACGACTATATGTCATTGTCAAAAATTTATTTTAACAACCATAAAATGTGGTTGTCAAATACTTTAGGCAATAATAGTAATATGGTTGTTAATATTTTTATGTAGCTACGAAATATTGATTAATACGCTTTACCGAAATCATTACCCAACATCATATGACAAGAAAAATAAAGGCTTACATCACCGAAACAATAACGAAGTTTGAAATTTAAACCAATGCACATGCCGTAGTTAAACTTTAACTTGCAATTGATAAATTATACAATAAAGATTAGAATTTCGATAAACATTATATTATTGACTTTATACATAAGCATTAAATCAATCATAAGATACAACCAAAATATCATTGACTTTATACGTTTAGTTAATAAAAAATTACTATATTAAATATCACAACTTTTAATTAAGTTGGGACAAATTGAGGCATATCTATTTGAAAGCTATTGAAAGGATATAAGGAGCATTGCAAAACTTTACAAAGCAAATATGAAATGCAAACATTGGATATAATGAAGTACTTTACTTACTTACGGAGGCATGTAGAAATAATGCTAATATTGCATCATCAAACTCAAGTTTTCTCTTAAAATAATGAATATGTAGGCTACTTTGATAACATCTATATATAAGCAATAGAGAAAAGAAGAAGAAGAAGAAAAAGTAAAGATCATTGATTAAAACCAAACAAACCTATATTCGGAGCATTGATTCCAAACACGTTTGATATGTTGTATTTATCTTCTTCAATTTCTCAACTATTCAAAGTCCTTTCTATAAAATTCTTTCTAGCTATATGATTTCTTTTGGGAAAATCATCATGAACCCCTTGAAATTTCTCTTTTCTTCTACTTGGACCAGCCATCCTATATATAAGTAATAGTGTATATAAAATCATTTATACAATAGAATAGGAATAATCTTAACAAATCCTATATTTTAATATAATTTCCTCCTCCCCCCCCCCCAAAAAAAAAAAAGAAAAAGAAAAGAAAAGACAATTAGGTGAAAATACTTGCAAAACAATTTTCATACTTCTTTGCAAATTTTAACTTAGTCGTGAATTTTTTTTAATGCCAAAGTGGTAGGCATTTACCTCTAATTTCCATGCCAATTTTTCAAAAAACTTGTAAATTTTGGATTAACTCATAAAAGGAAAGAACAATGTAGGATAATTATTAAAACTTTACGCATTTGGAATTTACTAGGGTTAATAAAATAAAATACAATACAATGTTTCTTGTTTTCACAAATTATTAATTCTTGTCAATTACTAAACCCTAATAATTAAATCTATCATAAGAAGATGGAAAAGGGTAAGTCAAATATGTCATTGTTTAACCCATTGTAGCACCAAAAGCAACCCCAATAATTTATATGACTTTCAAAATCGTACAAGTAAAAAAAAAAAAATGCTTAAAAAGAAAACTATATATATAAAGTTAGAGAAAGAAAACCTACCCAAATATAAATTTCATTGAAGATACTGGAGGAAAAAAAAAAAAGTGCAGACATAAATGTTGGAAGTTTGTTTATTTATAAATATTTTGGTTTGGATGAACTTTAGATAAACAAAATTAAATTACGATAGAAATAGAAATACTTTCTTGATAGAAAAGAAATGATTCCTATAAAATAAAGATGGGTCCTTACATAAATGGACCATTTCCCCACCATTATTTTTTCATTTCTAACATATAATTTAATAATATTATTATGAGGTCCATATTTTTATGATTTTAAAATTGAATTTGTAATATCAAAACAGGGGACTAATCGCATCATTTGTAAAAAAATTAGAAAAATAAAACCAATTGGAAGGGAGTTTAATATTTATTGAGATATCTAATTTTAAGAAATAAAAATTCTTTGATATAGTAATTGAAGTTTTTTAGTAAATATGTATCTAGTTTGGCAATTCTACTCCTGCTTTTACCTTATATTTTATTTAATTATTTTTGTTTCACTACTCTATACTCTTGCTTTTAGCTAATGCTGATTGTAAAATGTCTTTGAGATGTGGTGTTTTCTTTTTATTCAAATTTCATAACCCTCGCCCAAAAATAAATGTGTCTTTGTATATCATCATATCTTCACTCAAATTATGTCCTTACAATGATTAAATTGCGTGCTTGTTGTTAATATTTTAATGTTTAGTAACAATTTGTTTGGTCATTACACATTTTATTAAGAATTCGTATTGTTATAATTAATAGATAAAAAATTAAATTATCTATTCACATTTTAAAGTCGTTGCCGATATCATAATATATAGCAACAATTTATTTTATCGCTACATATAAAATTAAAAATTCATAACTATAAATCTAGTCGTTGTGATTAGTATCTTAAAAATTAAATTTAACAATAGCATCTATAAATCGTTTCAAATATTTTACTTTTACACAATAACATAAAAATATGATTGCAGAATTTGGTTGATAATGCCCATTTTTCTTTAAAAAAAATCATAAGGTAAGATATATATATTATTATTATTAGAAAAAAAGAAGGATAAATAGTGCTTAAAACTTAATTGTACATGTGATTTGTAAAGTTGGATAAAGTGTTGATTGGGTTATTTTAATAGTAAAAGTTGTGAGGATAACAAAGAAAAACAAATCCATTGACCTTACTTACACTCCTCCTTGTAAAGATGTGGATAAATATCAGCATTGCTTTTGTACCACTTGTGAATTTTTAGGTAAATTACTCAACGCTTTGGAAAATCTGCTTGCTCCTTGGTATGTGGTGCATACCATGGATTCTTAGTTCCTTACTAATGATCTCTTTAATCTTAGTTCAAGTAAATGATACCAAGTATCAAAAACTACAAAAAAATAAATAAATTACAATTTAAGATTAGAGAAAGAAACTAAGATTCCAAGCCTTCAAGATGTAAATGAATTAAGGATGGAATTTTAAAACCCTAAATTTTATTGTGATATTTCAAATTCACCCCACACTAAAGTTTGTGATGGGGACGGTCATGAGTCCATCATATTTGTCCATGTTGAAGGTTGAGATAGAAAGGTAAAGATTCTCAGATTTTTAAGGCACTTGGTAAAGAGCCTGAAAAAGTTACCTTTAAGATTCCTTATTCAGTGGGGTTGATGGGTGAGAAGTTGGCAAAATTGGGTAGGGCAGGCGTTCCCCCAATATTTTTTTATATTTCTAAAGTATGCTTTGGCTCCAAAAAGCTTTAGTGGAGTGGTCCAAAACCAATGTCCCCATTTTACCAAAAGGCAGGGAGATATTCTCCTTTTATGCCAATTTACGTTGCCTAGGTCATTCGCGGCTTTTCATTCAAGGTTAGGGTTATCCAAGTACCAAATCTCATCTCAAATATGAATAAAATTTTAAATTTTAAAAAATGGATTCAAATCCCTTTAAAACATGGATTTGAATTTTAACATTTAAGATTTAGGATTGATCTAATCTTTTTTTTAAGTATATAATATCATATGATATTTTATTTATTCTAGTTTTTAGTATCACTTGTATCACACATTACGTGATTTTTAATTTATTAAATAATATATTTTTAAGATTATAAAAATATATTTTTATTAAATTAAATGAAGATTGATTAAATTTGTAGCAAAACTTGATTAATTTTCGAAATTAATTCAAAACATAAAATCACATTTTAAAAGTAATATACCTTTTTTTTTAGAAAGTAAAAAAAGTTGATGGTAAAATATTAAATAATTGATAAAATAAATAAAACATAAAATTAATTTATAAAATTAAAATCATTGAAAACTATAAACATATAAAATGAAATAATTTACCAATATTTCTCAATGATAATTTTTTTTTTCATATTATACTATCTATTACAACACAAAAGTTGAGGGTGACTTATTATGACTCATAATTCATATATTTTAAGCTCCTATTACTTTTACTTGTTATCGTTCTTTTGTAGAATGTCATGTTTTTGCTTTGTTTATACATTTAGTATCATTTTCGCATACATTGCTATTTTTATCTATATTTATTTTGATTTTATGTTGGCAAATTACAAGTGATTACTTTGAGTATTTTCGTGACTTGAATTAGGTACGTATGAGCTTGAGATACAATATCATGACTCATCGAGGGCGAAACAATAGATTGAAAGGAGGCTTGAATACAGACGAGTAGGTCGCGACCCTATACAGTAGCACCACGACGCAGGTCAAGTCTATCCAGTCGCACTCTAGCCCACGATGTTGCACCCTAACGTTTCGTGTCCTCGCACCCTAAACGCCATTTGGCTAAGCTGCAACGCCTTTGTCCGTGTCATGTGTAACCGATTGTTGTTTTAACTTGAGATACAAGACTATTTTTATTTTTTTCAAATATTTAAGCCTAAAGAAGTATTGTAACCCTAATTTTAGGTCAAATAAACTTTATAAATAAGTTTCAATTCTTATGTTTCTTATTTTTTTTAGCTCAAATCTAGTTAGAAATAAGTTTAGGTTAGAGTGGGATAGCTAAGAATCTAGTTAGAATGAAGTTAAATTGAGGTTCTCATGAGATGCCATTGTTGAGTGCTTTAAGTTTTTTTGAGAGAGAAAGTGTTTGAGCTACAGTTGTAATCTTGGTTCTAAGGATAGATTTTAGGTTTGAATAAGTCATATTAGAGTTCTCTTAAGTTTTGATTAAAGCGAAAAAGTGTCTCGCTATATCGAATTTCATCTCATTGATAGTTTTAAGTGTTTTTAATGCTTGATTAAGTTTCCTAACTTTGTTCCTTTTTTATTGATTTTTAATTGTAGTGAAAGAGGTGGCCAAATCTTCTAAGGCCAAAGCGAAGAAAAGGTTATTGACGCTTAACTATTTTGGTTTGTGCTATCTCACTTCAATTTTGTAATATTAAATCAATCAAGTAGTTTAGCTTAAGGTGTGTTAATATAGTTTTATGACTGGTTATATGATGGAAATTTTGGTATATGGTTATGTTAGATTCATATCTAAGTTTTGTTTGGTGCTGAATTTGTTAAAAAAAAGCTTGATGTTGTCTTGTTAATAACATTTTATGAGATTAAGGTACTATTTTGTTTGTTGTATGATAATAATTGATTACTATTGGTGTTTCAATGATATGTCTTAATAACAAACACCTTATTAAACAATGCTGGAAATGGTTTGAGTATAGTTGTCATACTATAGGATTTGTTTTATAACGAAGGAAGGCTTGACACGAGTGTATTTTATTTTATGTTTGTGCATGATCATATTGGGCACTTATGGGCAAAATTTGGAGTGTTAGGGAAAGGCGTGTTTTCACACACATTGGGGCATTCATGCCCAATTGATACTTGTGTACATACTTGGAGTGTTAGGGATTAATCCTTGTATCCATTCTTGATCTACACTTAGTCAATATGGGCACATTTTTAAAAAAAATTGTAATTGATATGGAAACATTCAATATGAACTAGTAATTGATATGGTTACAAGGCATGGGAAAAGGATGAACAATATTGTGTTAATGTCTATTATAATTTGTGAAATACTAAGAGGTTTAATCCAAGACTTGGAATTGATGACATCTGAATTTAATCGTTGTTGTCATGAATCTATTAAATATGTTTGAAATGTTGGTTTTTCTTATATAAGCATATTTTATTGTTTAATGTTTTTTTATATTATGAGATTGGTTTATGTTTAGCTCCACTGAGATTTATATGCTTAATTTGCAGTTTGTTTGTATCGCGCATAAGTATTGTGAGTGCGTATTGTTAGACAAAATACGTTAGCGAACAAAATAAACTAATTATAAATAAACACATATGAAATAAAATATAAATAGAATGATTTATAATCAATTTATTAAATACGAAAATCAAATAAAACCATAATAAAAAGTTGAAATAAAGAAGAATCGAGATTTTTCGAAACGTTGAGGCCTGTGAAACACAGTTCCCTTAAGACAAATTCGACCGCTCCTACGGTACTTGGAGAAACGTTGGTCGAATGTCTCCCAGGATACAACAACAATAGTGATCAAAGTAGTAGCACTTCTACAACGATCAACGAACGAACTTTGCCTTTTTCTATCACTGGAAAGTTTGAAAAATGGAGAGAAAAAAGGAAGAGTTTTGAAATGAACATAATTTCGGTATAAGAAAATATTCGAATCTGTGTTTTATCCTCCAGAATACACAGCTTTTTATAGGCATTTAGGATAGTGGAAATTTTGAAAATAAACATAAAATCTCCCATTAAGGAGCCAAAAATCAATTTGATTTAAAAATTAAATCAAATCAGATAATGTCCATATATAAACAGATTATGTTTCCTGAGGAAAAATAAATTTGTGTTGGGCTTAAAATATCTGCAGGTCCATTTGGGCCCGACCGGTCTGGACATTTCGCGTCGCCTACGTTGTACGTCCCAACCCCGTTGGGTTTGGACCTACACCCCCTTGCGCGCAAGGTAAGGTTATAAGCTTAGTCGTTTAATTACCCTTCAAGAGGGTTCACATATATAAACCCATCTCACACTTTGGTATTTAACCAATGTGGGATCTAAGCCTTTATTTTTCCTCAACAATATTTCCAAGTAGCTTACTTTGAGCATCAGTTTCTCATTCATCACTCAACCATTTTGAGCATATGCCTCAAATTTCCCATAAAAATTTATGATTCAACTCTCCATCTTTACCTATTGAGAATATGCCTCAAATTCCCATAAAAATGTAATTTTTCCAACAATCCCCCACATGAATGAAAATTAATAGTTTTATCGAAAAACATTGACTCAATGTGGTGATAGAATCTATGATCGATGGTTGCATAGGACAGATAGGTATCTACCCTTGAACCTTCCCTTGCGAAAGTACATTTACTTTACTAGTTGACCAGTAAACGTGATGTCCTTGAACTATTCTGCCTTTTGTGTAAATGATGATATACCTCACACAACTACCTCCCTGGCAAGGTTTTAGTTCTCATGGGTATGTTCATATAGCTGTGAACATCTCCTGGTTCTGAAAAAGTTTGAGAGAACTATGCTCCAATAGTCTCCTTGAAGCGGCCCCACTTTACTCTCACATAGGTGACTTATGTTGTTTAGCTGATCGAAACATATAATGGTCATTAAAAGCATTGTTTAACCTCTCCCAATTTTAGTCACTGTTTACATCATAGGAACGGACTTGGGATAAGTACCCCCACAGTGACCTCATAAGGTCTATGCAATTAGGTTGTCCCTTTAAACTTATATCTTGAGATCTCCAGTCAACTAGGTAGGGTTTTCCTTCACATAACACCTTTTATTTTCATGGGCTTTAGTCACATTCCATTCGATGTTTTAACAACAGGATCTCGTTTTAAGCCTTTAGTTAGCGGATCTGCAATATTATCTTTTGATTTTTATCAAAATCAATAGAGATAACTCCGTTTGAGATCATTTGTTTAACAGTACTATGTCGACGACGCATATGTCTCAACTTACCATTATACGTTACGCTAGCAAGACACCCCCCACACTTTCAAGTGGTTGTAGAATGATTTTCTACCTTTTTATAATTCATATGGCGTCTTGTCCCTTGTCTTGTTGGGCACCTTATTTAAAAGGTAATTAACTCAAAGAAACGCTTCCCCCCACATTTCCTGTAATAACTCAGAGCTTTTTAGCAGTGCATTCATCTTTTCTTTTAGAGTCCAATTTTCTGCTCAGCTACTCTATTTGAGGAAAATATGGTGGTGTTATTAAGTTGTGTATAGTATTCAAATGATTAAACATATCCACCACCATGATCACTTAATCTTTTTATTAAATTGGTTTTCAACTTCTTACTTATAAAGAATAAATTCTCTTCATCTTAGCTCTTAAGCAAATATACATAGCAATGAAGGTAATAAACATTTTTATTCATTCCTCTCGTTTAAACAAGCTTTACAAGCTTTACAAGCATTGCTATGTATTAGATCAAGTGTGTCGAAACCATTTTTTTGTGAAACGGGGTCGACTTTATATTTTAAAAATGAAAACGAAGAAAAAACGAGAGTCGCCACCAATCCTTTTTGATGAGGTGTGATTGGGTCACCTTGTAATTCAATCATTTTAACAAAAGTTTAAATTTATCAAAACGATGATTTTTCAGTCCACAAAATCCAGAAAATGAGTTCAGGAGTCGGTTACGCACGAGGAAGGATTAGCACCCTTGATACGCCCAAAAATTGGTACCTAGTTGATTAATTGATGTCTTTAGTGTCGAAAATTGAAAATTTTAAGAAATTTTAAAATACAATCCTTTATTATGAAATTGAAGTTTTTTTTTGAGAACAGGGCGTATTTCATGTTAATCAAGAAAAAGAATTACGTCCCGTAAGTTAGGACACAATGTCTTAAATTCTCGATACGAGAGTAAACGCCGAAAATTTTCATTTTGAAACATGTTTGATTATCTCAAATTTAGAAATAAGTCATATTCTGTAAGTTAGAACACGAGCTTTTCGTAATTTCTGATATTATAAAAATTTTAAAAATGTTTGTTTGTTTGAATTTATCGAAAAAGTCGAAACCCCGTAAGTTAGGGAACGACCTTTCGAATTAAAAATACGATATATTGTTTATTTAAAACAACATTTTTAGTGTATCAGAAAATCGTAACACGATGTAATAAAATGTGAAATAAATTACGATACTAATATGCATAACAGAATAATAATAAATGCATTAATGTAAATGACAATAATAGAGCAAAAATAAAAATAAGATAAATAAAATAAATAAATAAGAATAAATAAAAAATAAAAAAACCAATTATATAAAAAATGAGTAAGTAAACAAATGAAAATTAAAAAATTAATTAAAAATCTAATAGTAAAATGAAAATTAAAAAATTAATTAAAAATCTAATAGTAAACAAATAAATAAATGGGTAAATATTAGGTAAAACGGTTTTAAAAAATATAATAATAGTAATAAACGAATTGTAAATAGTAAAATATAAAAAATATAAAATAAATAAATAAATAAACAATAATAATAAATAATAATAATGATACTAGCAATAAAATAATAATAGTAGTAAAATAATAATAAGAGAAGTAATAATAATAATGAAGATACTAAATATAAAAGAAATAAAAAAATAAAAAAAAGATAGTAGTAACAGAGTAATGGTAATAATAATGTTAAATAATAATAATAATAATAATAATAATAATAATAACATTAATAGTAATAATAAAAATATTAAATAATAGTAATAATAATAAAAATTGCAAAATAACTAAAAAATGGATTAAATTGAATTTAAAACGGAAGTTCAGGGCTAATTCAAAATAAATAAAAAGAAAAAGGACCCCATTGAGCGCACGAATAACATGGAGGGACTAAAAGGGAGATTTTTCCTTCTCTTCCAAAACGCATAGCATGGGGGGACCAAATTGAAAACCAAAATAAATTATTGGGTGAAATTTAAAAAAAAAGAAAAACCTGATTATAAAACAATAAAAAAGCGGAAGGGCTAAAAGTGCAATTAGCCCTTCCATCGAAAACTCGCGGATCCTCCTTACGGGCCGGGTCAAAGCGTGGGTCAGAGGGAAAAACGACGCCGTTTTGGGCGTTTAGGGCCAGCTCCAAAACGACGTCGTTTTGAGGCCCTATAAAAGTTAGATTTTTCTTAAAATTTCATTCCCCTTCCTTTCTTTTTAAAAAAAAAAAAAAAAAACTGAAAAACCCTCTAAAAAAATCATCCCTTCCTTTAGCAGCCTCCTTCCGCCAGTCTCCTACGTGTCCGTCGTGGCAGTGCTGTGTGCCGGAGCCCAAAAAGGTAAATTTTTCTTCTTCTTTTTTTATTTTGATATATTTTTATATATAAAAACTATTTTTTTAAAGAAATATAAGAAAATATGTGTATATAATAGATTCAAAAAAAATGAAAAAATATGAAGAAAATAAAAAAAAAATACCCTTGATGCTTTCCGTAACTTTCTTGCTTGCTATTTTTTGATTTTTTTTTGTTTGAATCCGTTGAATCTATTTTTGTATTTCAAAAAAAGAGAGATCACATTCTTTTTTTTTTCATGGCTTATGAAGCCATTTTTACAACTTCTGCTGTCATTTCTCTTTTAATTTTTTTTGCAGGCGGATGGGCGGTGGCAAGGGCGGTGCTGCAGGCAACGTCAGACTGGCGGCTGGTCAGAAGACCCTAGGTGCGGCGCACCTAGGGTTTAGTTATTTTTTGTTTTTTCTGATTTGGGTATTAGGCTAATTGGGCTAGGGTTTGAATGTTAAGTTTGGGTCTTGTAATTGGGCTGTTTGGGTTAGGTTTTATTGGGCCCCGGCAAAAATGAGTTTGTACATGTGCCCCTCTTTGTTCGTTATTGTGTAACAAGAACAGAGCAAAGACTTTTAAGAAAGACCAATTTTGCCTGGTCTCGTTGAGTCTTGACTTCTTTGGTGCTTTTTTTCTTCAGGTAGCCTCGTTTTAGTCCACCGCATCTTGTTGCTTTAATCCACTCCACCGCTACTTCAGCAAGATAGGACCTGTAGCTTCAATTTGCTCCTGCTGCAACTTCGAGGGGATGAGGTTTGTTTATTTTTAACTTGCTCCACTGTGACTTCAGGGAGAAGGGATTTGTAGCCTTGACCTTCTCCGTTGGAACTTTAAGGAGTGAGAATTGGTAATTTCAACTTGCTCCGCTGTATCTTCAGGGAGACAATATTTGCCTTCGATCTTGCCCCAAATTTGCTTAGGGTGACAAGATCTACAATTTTCAACCTATTCCACTGCTGGTCAGGGAGATGGGATGGTTGCTTAAATCATGTTCCACTACTGTTTAGGGAGACAAGATTTGCCTTCGATCTTGTCCCACTACTGTTTAGGGTGACAAGATCTACAATCTTCAACCTATTCCATTGCTGGTCACGGAGATAGGATGGTGGCTTAAATCATGTTCCACTACTGTTTAGGGAGACAAGATTTGCCTTCGATCTTGTCCCATTACTGTTTAGGGCAACAAGATCTACAATCTTCAACCTATTCTATTGCTGGTCACGGAGATAGGATGGTGGCTTAAATCATGTTCCACTACTGTTTAGGGAGACAAGATTTGCCTTCGATCTTGTCCCATTACTGTTTAGGGCAACAAGATCTACAATCTTCAACCTATTCCACTGTTGGTCAGGGAGATAGGATGGTGGTTTAAATCATGTTCCACTACTATTTAGGGAGACAAGATTTGCCTTCGATCTTGTCCTACTACTGTTTAGGATGACAAGATCTACAATCTTCAACCTATTCCATTGCTGGTCAGGGAGATAGGATGGTGGCTTAAATCATGTTCCACTACTATTTAGGGAGACAAGATTTGCCTTTGATCTTGTCCTACTACTGTTTAGGGCGACAAGATCTACAATCTTCAACCTATTCCACTGCTGGTCAGGGAGATAGGATGGTGGCTTAAATCATGTTCCACTACTGTTTAAGGAGACAAGATTTGCCTTCGATTTTGTCCCACTACTGTTAGGGCGATAAGATCTACAATTTTCAACCTATTCCACTGCTGGTCAGGAAGATAGGATGGTGGCTTAAATCATGTTCTACTACTAGTTAGGGCGACAAGATTTGCCTTCGATCTTGTCCCACTACTGCTTAGGGTGACAAGATCTACAATCTTCGACTTATTCTACTACTGGTCAGGGAGATAGGATTGGTGGCTTAAATCTGTTCCACTACTACTTAGAAAGACAAGATTTGTCGTTCGATCTTGTTCCACTACTGCTTAGGGAGATAAGGTCTACAATCTTCAGTCTGCTTCCTTACTACCTCAGGAAGATACGACTACAATCCTCAACCTGCTCCCTTGCTACCTCAGGGAGATAAGGTTGGTAGCTTGAATTGTTCCACTGCCGATACATGGAGAAAAGATTCGCCAAATTCGATTTGCTCCACTACCACTTAGGGAGATAAGATCTGTGAATTCACCGATGTTGCTACACCGTCCTCTGAGGGACATGTCCTGTAGACTCGGTTTCATGTATCTATGCTTATGCCAAATGATTAGGATGCTATGATCGAAATGAATCAAATGCTCCTAACTAGATGTGTTAAGAATGATGAATGCAGAAATGAGAATAATCCTTTTTTAAATGCTTAAGGTATAATCGCTCGTTGTTCATCAAGGCATTATCACTAACGTATTATGCTGCCATCTTGTTCGGCTGGTAGTCTTGACAGAAAACCCAAAGAAACAATCATATTCTGCCCAGCAAGCTTGCCCTGCTATAATTTTAAAGTCCCTTCCACTGTACCTTCTAGGACATAAAGTTTGTACCTCCTATTGCAACTTCAGGAGAATAACATTTGGTTTCTTCCATCCATCCTACTGCAACTCCGAGGCATAGGATTTGTATCACCTTCGATCAATTTGATCTGTTACACCATTTACTGGGTGTAATGACCAGGTGTATATGCTTGATATTTGCATGAATGCAGAGTATCATTATTCTTTTCCCAAGAATGATCCCCTTGTACACTTTGGCTGACATTGCTCGTTATTTGTCGAGGTTGTATCACCGATGATATGTCTTGTCTTTTTGTTCAACCAATAAAAAGTCCAAAGAGATAATCATCTTTCTCCAATATTTCCAAACCTTAGGCTTGGTGAGTTCTAAATAATAGTCCTGTTTCAGGTCATTGTATTATTTAGAAGCTTCCAAAGTAATATGAAAAACTCCTTTTATTAAAGTATTATTAGTCTACTAATCGTTATTTCAATGCAAAATGCTTGAAAAAGATCATAACAATGGACCGGAAGGAAATTAATTAGGAGCATAGCTCGAAGCAAGTAAGTTAATCAAGGATAGCAAATGCAATTAAGAAGAAAATTTATAAGGACGTATCTTCAAAAGAATAAGGTAATCAAAGATAGCAAATTCAAAATGGGTAAAATAGAAAGCTAGGTGCCCCAGGTATCGCTGCTTGAGCTTCTCTGTACCAACTTCTTGAAGACCATTTTGAGCTCAATTTGTGTTTAGGAGATCTGGAGTACTTTGTCGATGCCCCAAGCCGTAGCATACTTCTTCATTGTTAATTCAGGAATAACAAGACTACTGTATGCCCCACTATTATTTGAATTTTCCTTTACGGGTTTTCAATTCAAAACCCCTTTGGTCTCAAGGAGTTCTTTTCGGGTTTTCACCTTGGCCTCTCCTTTTCCTTTCCTTTTCTTTTGTCCCTCTTTTTTTTTTAAAATGAAATATTTCTTGATTTAAACTCATAGGATTAGGCAAGCCCTTGCTATCCCTCTAGTTCAAAATCAACGCATTTCTAGAGAATGCATTCTTTACCACATACGGTCCTTCCCAGTTTGGCATCCATTTTCCTTAGAAGTCCTTTTGTATGGGAAGGATCCTTTTCAAAATTAGGTCTCCTTCATAGAATTCTTTAGGGCGAACCTTCTTGTTATAGGCCCGTATCATTCGCTTTTGGTACAATTGACCATGAGGATGGCCCTTAGCCACTCTTCTGCGATCAAGTTTAGCTAATCATATTGGGATTGGATCCATTTTACTTCATCTGACTTCAACTCTGATAAAACTCAGAGAGAATGAATCTTGACTTAAATGGGAAAAACCTCCTCTATTTGATAAATCAATGAGAAAAACGTTGCCCTAGTGAGGGTCCTAACAGACGTTCGACAAACACATATGCTAATCTTCATGAGTCTCAATCTTTTTTTCGGTGATCCTTTTTTTATTTTTTATATTTTTACCATTTTTTTGAGACGATATGGTGTTTAATCTTGAACAGACTGCAAACTTCTGATGTCGTGCTGTTGTTCAAATTTAATACATCGTCAAATATGATCTCTTTTGGGATTCCATACCAACATAGAATTTGTTGATTGTCGACTTTGTGACATCGGCATATTAAGTAACTTCCACCCACTTGGTGAAGTAATTGACGACCACAAAGATGAATCGATACTCGTAGAAGCTTTCGGCACGATTGGCCCACTGCAAACTATGCCCCACATACATAAAGTCACAGATTCTACTTATTCTTTGTAAGGTGGGATCTGTTTCTCATCTTATTCTACCATTCTTAACAAATTAGGAAATGATCTACAGTCTCGATCGTCTTCAAAGTCATGAGATCCCTCCAGACACATATCTTGCTCAAAAGTAGACTCTGAGTCAGTAGCAGCGTGGCTCATGTCGTTGATATCTAGGGACCAGTTGTAAGTACGAAAGAATATTCAAAGGACAAATGAATCTAAGAATAATTATTTATGTGGTATGAACATGAATAAAATAAAGGAATAAAAGAATATTTGCTCAAAGTGAGACACAAAAATGCATTTTCATTGAAAATATAGATGTTAAACATAAGCCTATTTCACAAAAAGATTCTTATTGCTCCTAGGCTTAGAGCAGTAAGCGTGTTTTGGACATTACTCCAAATTTTGGCTCTAAAAAATACAAGGCTCTCTTCTACAATCCCATTGTTCAAAATACTCCCAAGTATGTAAGGGCAAATGCTTGATTAATTCTCTTCTCTGGCTCCCTCTTCGGATATGGTGTTAATGTTCAGATTTTCCAACATTCCTTTAGACCTCTTCAAAGAAAACAAACTCTTTGTTATCCATTAGACTTTGCACCAAAGCTTTGAATTTGGCACACTCCGGGACTTCATGGCCTTCTTCTGTATGGAACTCACAATAGCTCCTTATCCTTTTGGGTACCTTCTCTAAAGTCTGAATGATTAATCCCATGTCTATCTTTTGTTTCAAAACCCATTTCAATGGGGTTTTTACTTCTGCAATATTTTCCTTGATTCTTTTTCCTTTATTCTCGATTATCGTGTTTACCCCCTTGTCAGCATGGTTAGGTAACGGATTTTCTACACCAGACAGATTGTCAAATTTTACAATGCCCATTCGGATGAGCCTTTCAATTAATTTTTTGAAAGTGGTGCAGTTTTCTATCGAGTGTCCCATGGTCCCTGCGTGGTACTCGCATTGGGCGTTCGCGTCGTACCATTTGGGAAATGGAGGTTACAAGGGTTTTGAGCAGAAAGGAGATACCACATGGGCATCAAACAGATTTTGGTACAACTCCTTATACGTCATGGGGATGGAAGTGAACTGGAGTTTTTCTGAGTTCGGCATCGAGTTGGATTCTTGCCTTGAAGGACCTTGATGACTGGCCCTCGACTGGCCCATAGTGATTGGCTTGGGGTACCCTTTACTAAACATGCTCACGTTATCCACTTCATCTTTATTTTTCTTCGAGGTTGACCTCTTGGTTCTTTCCCTTGCTTCTATCTTTCCACTCCTTACAGCATTTTCAATCATCTTGCCGGACATTACTATATCTGAGAAGCTTATTGTAGCGCTTCCCAACATATGGTTAATGAACGGGGCTTTCAGAGTATTGATGAAAAACATCGTCGTTTCTCTTTCCAGAAGAGGCGGCTGAACTTGCGTTGCCACATCTCTCCATCTTTGGGCATATTGCCTGAAGCTCTCACTTTACTTCTTTTCTATATTCTGCAGTGTAATTCTGTCAGGGGTCATGTCTGTTACATGGCTGTATAGTTTCATTAAAGCCTGTGCCAAGTCCTTCCACGAGTGGATTTTGGCACGGCTTAGCTGGTTGTACCTTTTGGCAGCCGACCCAATCAGGCTGTTTTGGAAGTAGTGGATTAATAGTTGGTCATTGTTAACATACTCTGTCATCCTTCGACAGAACATCGTAATGTGAGCTTCAGGACAACTAGTCCCATTATACTTTTCAAACCCCGGAGTCTTGAATTTCGGTGGGAGTATTAGATCTGGGACCAAACTCAAATCCTTGGCGTCAATGCCGCAATGGTAATCAGTATTCTCTATTACTCTGATTTTTTCCTCTAACCATCTGTATCGATCCTCGAGTTGTTTTGGCAATTCCACCCCTGCTTTTTCTATTTTTGCCATTTCGTCTAGATCAGGAACTATAGGATTGGTTAGGTTGTCCCAGTTGGAACCCGAGCTGTCGGGTAGTTTATTAGTCTTTGAGGTATCTACCGATATTATTGGGGTCTGATAGTGACGGGTACCACTTGCGGATACGCGTCTGGTCGGGTCTGAACGTTTATTGAGGTAAAACTCGGGGGGTATGTGGGGTCCTCATTATCATCCCCTGAGTTGACCGTAGTGCCTTTCCCCTTCTCTCGTTCTCCGGCTAGCAACTGCGCTAATTGATTCACCATGCTTCTTTGGGATTCCAAGATTTGATCCCTCATCTCCTGTTGCATCTTCGCTAACTGCTCTTGTAATTGCGCTTGCAACTGGTCTTGCATTTATTTTTGCATTTGTTAAAACCTTTCTAATCTTTGATCCATTACTCTAGATTTGGCGCGAGTACTGTAACGATGTTCGATTGGTTGGCTCTTGTCGGTTTCCAGATTAACTGAAATAATTTTACCTAATTAGGGTCTTTTTGTGAAAATCTAATGCATGTGATGACATGCAATGCAAATACATGGATGAATGCAAAGAGAAAGAGAGGCGTTGATTCTGGATTCAATTCCATTAAAACAACTTTTCTAGAAAACAAATTTCTTTAAATAAAACAGATTACATATACGGCCTTGTCCTAATGCTCGAAGCGAAGACATCAATCCTTTTCTTCATATCCAGATGTTAAGATCAAATCTCACGGATTTTCCAATAGACACTTTTACTAGCTCCTTTTTGATTGATCCTGGCTGCGACCCATTGCTTACTCATCCCTGCGATGCTTGTTTACTTCTTTAAGGAAATCGGGACGTTAACGGCCCTCGAATAATCTTTGTCAGCTTGAATCCTTGGGCAACAAAGCAAAATCGTGTACTCCTCCGTCAGACCATCACCCTACTTTCGTCATGTTTGCTCGGACCGTATTCGGAAGGTCAGATTGTCTTCCACTTTATCAAGAGATCCATTTTCCTTGACAAGCTCTCTATTTAGTAACTGAACGTGAATCAACACCTATTTTCTATGATAAAAATGCCATGTAATCATAACCAGAACAAAAATAAAAATAACAAATAAAGAAAATACGCCAGTACAAAAAAAACATAAATGACAAATAGAACACCTATTTGGATAACCACTAGGGGTTTGGTGCGGCTCTACCTAAGGTGCGCTTTTAAGGCTCGCTATATGGGGTTTGGTTCTAGAGTAAAGGTACCTGAACCAGCAGATTCCTCGATCCTCACCCATTATAGGCTCATATGGACCGAGTTCAGTTCAGGGGAATACATTTTCCTATGGCTGCATGGAGATGAAAATCTCACGAAGACATAGGTGCGGATATATCCTGAAAACGAACCACTATCTTGCACGGAGGTGAAGACCTCACGAAGGAATAGTTTCTCACCTTCAGTTAAAAGGGTATAATCGAGTGGTCATGTAATGCAATGTGCAGAGACATATCAAAAAATCAAACTAGAAAAGCGAACCAAAATGATAAAAGTCGTAACAAAGATGAATGACATGTAACGAAAGGATCGTATATTTAAAACAAGTTTTCAATTTTCGACAAAAAGACAAAAAATAATCAACTCATAGCTTGACTCTCTTATTTGAAGTCCCCAGTGGAGTCGCCAAGCTGTCGAAACCATTTTTTTTTGTGAAACGGGGTCGACTTTATATTTTGAAAATGAAAACGAAGAAAAAACGGGAGTCGCCACCAATCCTTTTTGATGAGGTGTGATCGGGTCACCTTGTAATTCAATCATTTTAGTAGAAGTTTAAAATTATCAAAATGATGATTTTTCGGTCTACAAAATCCAGAAAACAAGTTAGGGAGTCGGTTACGCACGAGGAAGGATTAGCACCCTCGATACGCCCAAAAACTGGTACCTAGTTGATTAATTGATGTCTTTAGTGTCGAAAATTGAAAATTTGAAGAAATTTTAAAATACGATCCTTTATTATGAAATTGAAGATTTTTTTTGAGAACATGGCATATTTCATGTTAATCAAGAAAAAGAATTACATCCCGTAAGTTAGGACACAATGTTTTAAATTCCCGATACGAGAGTAAACGCCGAAAAATTTTATTCTAAAACATGTTTGATTATCTCATATTTAGAAAGAAGTCATATTCCGTAAGTTAGAACACGAGCTTTTCGTAATTTCTAAGATTATAAAAATTTTTTAAACGTTTGTTTGTTTGAATTTATCGAAAAAGTCGAAACCCCGTAAGTTAGGGAACGACCTTTCGAATTAAAAATACGATATATTGTTTATTTAAAACAACATTTTTAGTGTATCAGAAAATCGTAACACGATGTAATAAAATGTGAAATAAACTATGATACTAAAATGCATAACAGAATAATAATAAATGCATTAATGTAAATGACAATAATACGAGTAAAAATAAAAATAAGATAAATAAATAAAATAAATAAGAATAAATATAAAAATAAAGAACCAATTATATAAAAAACGAGTAAGTATACAAATGAAAATTAAAAAATTAATTAAAAATCTAATAGTAAAAAAATAAATAAATGGGTAAATATTACGTAAAACGATTTTAAAAATAAAATAAAAATAATAAACGAATAATAAATAGTAAAATATAAAAATATAAAAAATATAAAATAAATAAATAAATAAATAAACAATAGTGATAGTAATAATAAAATAATAATGATACTAGCAATAAAATAATAATAATAATAATAGTAATAAAATAATAATAAGAGAAGTAATAATAATAATGAAAATAATAATAAATATAAAAGAAATAAAAAATAAAAAAAGATAGTAGTAACAGAGTAATGATAATAATAATGTTAAATAATAATAATAACATTAATAGTAATAATAATAAAAATATTAAATAATAGTAATAATAATAATTGCAAAATAACTAAAAAAGGGACTAAATTGAATTTAAAACGGAAGTTCAGGGCTAATTTGAAATAAATAAAAAGAAAAAGGACCCCATTGAACGCGCAAATAACATGGAGGGACTAAAAGGGAAATTTTCCCTTCTCCTCCAAAACACATAGCATCGGGGGGACCAAATTGAAAACCAAAATAAATTATTGGGCGAAATTTAAAAATAAGAATAACCTAATTATAAAACAATAAAAAAGCAGAAGGGCTAAAAGTGCAATTAGCCCTTCCATCGAAAACGCGCAGATCCTCCTTGCGTGTCCGGTCAAGGCGCGGGTTAGAGGGCAAAACGACGCCATTTTGGGCGTTTAGGGCCAGCTCCAAAACGACGTTGTTTTGGGGCCCTATAAAAGTTTAGATTTTTCTTAAAATTTCATTCTCCTTCCTTTCTTTAAAAAAAAAAAAACTAAAAAACCCTCTAAAAAAATATCTCTCCTTCCCCTTTAGCCTCCCATGGCAAAGTCAGGCATCGATCATCGTCCATGTAAATGTGTGTGAGCCCAAAAAAGTAAATTTTTCTTCTTTTTTTTTTATTTTGATATATTTTTATATATAAAACTATTTTTTAAAAAGAAAAATAAGAAAATATGTGTATATAATAGATCAAAAAAAGGAAAAAAAATATGAAGAAAATAAAAAAAATACCCTTGATGCTTTTTGTAACTTTCTTGCTTGCTATTTTTTTTGATTTGTTTTTTTTTTTGTTTGAAGCTGTTGAATCTGTTTTTGTATTTCAAAAAAAGAGAGATCACATTCGTTTTTTTCATGGCTTATAAAGCCATTTTTACAACCCGTGTTGTCATTTCTCTTTTAATTTTTTTTGCAGGCGGCGTCAGACTGGCGGCTGGTCAGAAGACCCTAGGTGCGGCGCACCTAGGGTTTAGTTATTTTTTGTTTTTTTTTTTATTTGGGTATTGGGCTAATTGGGCTAGGGTTTGAATGTTAAGTTTGGGTCTTGTAATTGGGCTGTTTGGGTTAGGTTTTATTGGGCCTGGGCAAAAATGGGTTTGTATAAAGTGGTTTTTGACCTTTGTTAATTTTGCCTCAGCACATGTTTCACATTTATAATTATAATTATTGTGAAACAAAGGAATGTGCTCTAAGTTAATTTATGTACGTAAAGTATCATAATTAACATATCCGAGCCTACTATGCCATAAATTAAATGACTTAAGCATATAATCATAAAAAGAACAACATTTTTATTCATAGTTTAGCTTTTACAGAGATAGCATTTAGTTAATACATATCCCCTTCCCACAAACATTTCCCCTTTTTAAAGAACATTCTTATTCATAGTTCTTGCGTATGTTAGACATATTGGATACTTCCTTGGAAATTTCTTCCACAGCATTAGCTTCGTTAACTCTAACTTTCTTTGTGATCCTACAGTCGGATGACTTGTGCCCTATCTTGTTACAATTGAAGCATTTTCCTTGAAATTTTTACTTATTGGAAACACCACCTTTTGGTCCAAGATTAGACCCATTCTGCAGTTGTTTTCCCTTCTTGAAGTCTTTCTTGACTTCTACGATGTTTGCCCTAGCAACATTGTCATTTGCTACTTTGTTGAGCCTTTTTTCCACACCTCTATTGTCTTCTTCAATCCGAAGTCTTACAATTAGGTCTTCCATTGACATTTTCTTTCTTTTGTGCTTTAGGTAATTCTTGAAGTCATTCCAAACAGGAGGCAATTTCTCAATAATGACTGCCACTTATTATCATCCCTTCAGCAAGAATTCTGTAAATGATCAGTTGAAGTTTCTACACTTGATTCACAACTAATTTAGAATCAACCATTACAAAATTCAAGAATTTAACAACTAAGAACTTTTTAATTCCAACATCTTCGGCTTTGTATTTATGGTCCAACGATGTCCATAATTCCTTAGCTGTTTTCTTAACACTATACACTTCGTACAGTGCATCCGACAATCCATTCAGGATGTAGTTTCGACATATAAAATCTGAATGTTTCCAAGCTTCAACAGTAGTGAAAGCAGTAACTTCATCTACCTTGCCCTCATTAACAGTAGGAGGGTCATCTTTCAAAAATTTGGCCAAGTTCAACATGGTAAAATAAAACAACATTTTCTGTTGCCAACTCTTGAAATTCTGTCTCGAGAATTTTACAGGTTTCTCATTATGGCTTACAGCAGCCACCATCGGCAATACTGAGTTTTGGATAGAAGATTGCGTTTGAATCAAAGCTTCAGATTGCGAATTGATTGAATTGGTGGGAGTCTCCTTTTTTCTGTTAAGAAACAAAACCAGAATTAGAAAACTTATCAACTTTTGTTAGACGACAGGAATCTAAAAAAACCCGAAACAAAAGTTTATACGGTCTAATAAAAAAATACAATAAAACAATACACCAGGTAGGTAACCCTAAAAGAGAAGTGGTGCTCTCGGCACGCTTCAATACCAAGTCTTTCAAAGAACCAATCTTAGACATGCATTATCATATTGTCTTTTTAATTCACCGTTGATAAATTTCTTTTAATTCAATTTAAAGCCACAATTAAGGCCACCATAAACATAAAAATTTCCCTTTGATTTGTTAAACGGAAAAATTAAATCCTGAAACAAAATTAGATCATTAAATCAAATTAAAATCTATTAAACGAGGAAAATAAATCTCGAAACAGAATTATTTGATTATGTCTTTGTTTGGAAACAAAACAATATCGAATAAAATCTTGTTTAATTTCTTGTTTTTGGCAACAAAATCAAATCAAATAAATCTTATTAAATGATGGGAATAAATCCTGAAACATATTTTATTTAATTTAATTTCTCATTTTTCGCAACAAATCAAAATGTAATAAATCCGTTGAACAGCAGGAATCAATCTCGAAACATATTTTATTTTACTCGTTTTTGGAAATAAAATAAAATTTGGAATAAATTGTTAAACGAAGAAAATCAATCCCAAAACGAATTTTATTTATCTTTAATTTCCCGTTTGGAAATAAAATCAAAATAATGGAATAAAATCCGTTGAACGGCGGGAATAAATCTCGAAACAGATTTTATTTACTTTTAATTTTGGAAACAAAATCAAATAAAATCTGTTAAACGGCGGGAAAAATCTTGAAACAGATTTTATTAGTTTTTAATATTCATTTGGAAATAAAACAAAATAGAGGAAAAAGAAATCTGTTGAATGACGGGAAAAATCCCAAAAAAATTTATTTTATTTTTAAAAGAAAATTGATTTTCAAAAAATATTTTTTTTCTGCCTTAGTGTCTCGTTTGTCTTGGATTAGAATATTGCAAAAATAATCGTATCTGTCTTAAGATTGTTAGACAAAACACGTTAGCGAATAAAATAAATTAATTATAAATAAACACAAATGAAATAAAATATAAATAGATTGGTTTATAATCAATTTATTAAATACGAAAATTAAATAAAACCATAAAAAAAAGTTGAAATAAAGAAGAATCGAGATTTTACGGAACTTTGAGGCCTATGAAACATAGTTTCCTTGAGACAAATTCGGCCGCTCCTACAGTACTTGTAGAAACGTTGGTCGAATGTCTCCCAAGATACAACAACAACAGTGATCAAAGTAGTAGCACCTCTACAACGATCAACGAACGAACTTTGCCTTTTTTTGTCATCGGAAAGTTTGAAAAACGAAGAGTTAAAGGGAAGAGTTTTGAAATGAACATAATTTCGGTATAAGAAATTATTTGAATGTGTGTTTAATCCTCCAGAATACATAGCCTTTTATAGGCATTTAGGATAGTGGAAAATTTTGGAAATAAACATAAAATCTGCCATTAAGGAGCCAAAAATTTGGGCTTAAAATATTTCACATGCCCATTTGGTCCGAATTCGTGTCACCCACGTCGTACAAGTGCACCCCAACCTCATTAGGTTTGGACCTGCACTCCTTGCACACGAGGTAGAGTTACAAAATTAGTCATTTAATTACCTTTCAAGAGGGTTCACATATATAAACCCATATCACACTTTGGTATTTAACCAATGTGGGATCTAAGCTTTTATTTTTCCTTAACAAAATTTCCAAGTAGCTTACTTTGAGCATCAATTTCTCATTCATCACTCAACCATTTCGAGCATATGATATATCGTTGTAAAATTCTCATGGAGTAGAATATGAAACTATAATTTTATAATTTAACTCTCCATGCACCTTTACCTATTAAAAATATGCCTCAAAGTTCCCATAAAAATGCAATTTTTCCAACACGTGCATATAATGGATCTTGTGTTTGTAGCATCCAAGCTCTCAAGTCTTAGCTACATCTATCGAACTTCTGTAATTCCTTTCTTTTGTATTAGTTTTGGGCATGTACTTACATCTCTAGATGAATTTTCATGTCTTGGGTATACTTTCTTATGAGTTTGGTATATTTTGCATATATGGTATAGTACGCCATGGTTTAGAATCTTGGAATACTTTTGGATTGAATTTTAAACTCCAGGTCTATATGCTAAAGGAACAGTTTTTAGCTTATACTTTACTTGCCTAATAAAATCATGTTCTAGTGTGTTAATTGTCTTGAGATTGTGTGTTTTAATCTTGTTTTACCATTTCAAATGTGTTGCAATTGGTTTGGTTGCATAGTGTGTGTTTTTGGTACTTTTAAAAGTCTGAGTGCATGACTAGCAGCATTGCTTAAAATTTGCATTTCTGGCACAGTGTCTCAAGGCATCACATCAAGAACATGCCTTGAAATCTCAGAAAAAAAAAAAAAAAACTTGAAATTATTGTATTTTTTGGTATATATCTCGAGACAAGACATGAATGTATTGTCTCGAGACTTGGAATTCGAGACAAGACATGAACGTATTGTCTCGAGACATAAAACACCGAAGCTAAATTAGTGGAAATTCAATCTCAGGTTTTGAGACATGGGACATTGTTTCGAGCCATAAGGGTCAAGGTTTCAAGATATGGTTCCATTGTAACGAGACTTCAAAATTCGAAGTTAAAAATTCAAAAATAGGTTAGGCATGTCTCGAGACATGACATAGCCCTGCATTTTGATAGCTTGACTTGGGATTCATAACCTTGCTCCGTGTTTGACCACCTCTGAATTGAATTGTTGTATGTGTGCTCGTATGTTCATTTAAATGCTTTTATCGTTCATAATATCCACTATTCGAAAGTTTCTTGATTGTCTTATTTTTAGTTTTGATGAATTGTTTTATTGTTTTTTTTAGTTGTTTCAGCAATAAATGCAATTCGTTTGCATCCAATTGATTTCTGGATCCATTGTAAGGTGTTACAAGTCCCATTAAAATAAATGTCCTACTATACAAATGGTGACTATATAGACAAGAGTGCTTCATTAAAATGTGATAAGATAACTTGATTTAGAGTACAGGAGTGGATATAAAACATTTTTTTTTCTCTTGATTAGAAAATTGATTAGCATTAATAACCAACCAATAATATTTAATAAAAGAAAAATAATATTTAGGTAAAGTACACCAATAATCATTCAACTTTGATCTCAATGATAAAATAGTCATTTAACTTTCAACTCAGTCATTAAACTTTTGAAAAATAACAAATCAGTCACCACTAACTATTTTTTCTTACAAATGTAATGGAGCTACTATTTTTCATTATAGATATATCAGAGCTACCATTTTTCATCCTTCTGTCCCCCTCCCCCCCCCTCCCCCTACACTCTCTCCCTCTCCCCACCGTCCTTCAAGCCCTTGATTTTGTCTCCCAAAACCATAGGACCAAAAATCTCAATCCAAGCAAAATCCCATTGAAGACCCATCTTTGAAGAATGAGCAGTGGAGCAATTTCAGCAAGCGAAGCCTGGATTGTGGCATCCACAATTGCCTTTGCTCCATTCCTCTTCTCGCACCACTACCAGTAAAGCATATTTCTGATATCAAGAAACCATTTCCGCATATTACAATAAATTCATCACTTTTGATCCGAAAGCAAAAATAACAAAAACTCCGAATGATGTCTAGAAAAAAAGCTATTTAACTAAATCGTGTCAAAACACACAATTCCTTTATAGCAATTCGAAATAGCTCATATTTTAAAAGCAAACCAAAACATTTTTTTGTCAAAATCATAATATATCCCTCTCATTCCCAACCAGTAGCAGCAGGGGCCGACACATCGATGGGAGCATAGGGATTTGTGCGGGGGCAGCTGCACCATCCCACACATCAGTACCAATGGCAACTGCATTTGAAATTCCAAAGTTGATTAAGCAAAGGCAACAATCATCAACATGTAAATTAAATAATATGCATAAAAATTTTTTGAACTTGCCTTGATCACCCCAATTACCAGCAGGGACACAGGAGATAGGTGGCTGAACCATATCAGTAGACCATTGATCACCTATTTGTACAAGCCATTGGTCAGCTGCTAAAGCACCCGTTCCATAATCTGCAGCAGGGAGTCCATAATCAGGAGCAACGATTGCTTCCTCCTCTTCTTGCTGTTTAGCTTCCTCAGGCTCCCTGTAGAAGAATAGATCCAACTACATACATACAAATCACACATAGGAATGTGCAAATCTCAGAAACATCAAAATCACAACATAATGGTGATGTTCTCTTTTACCATCACATCCCATTTCTGTCCAGGAGTAACCGTTCCACGCATCTGAAGAACCATCCTAGCTGACAGCCAGAAAAGGCAACCAATGTTGTGCTTTCCCTTGTTATATCGCATTTATGAGTCAATATCACAAAAAGTTAATGATTATTTTATCATTGAAATTAAAGTTGAGCGACTGTTTTTTATACAAAGTAAAAAACTAAAATAAATGTAAGTAATACCAAATAAAAAATAAAATATATTATTACATTTATCTGCTTGATGGTATAAAAATTGGTCGCATCAGAACCAGTCTTTTAATTACATATAAAATATAAAGAAATGGATAACGATTGAAGTAAATCAATACTTAAGTAATTAATATCAAACGAATGAAATCTGCCTCTTTCAACATCTCTTTAGCTAAAAAGGCAGTTGAGTTGATCTTCCAATTAATTACCGAATTGAGTCAAATTTGAATACTTAAATACCCAATTTAAGAGTTTTGTTTCTAATGTGTTGGATCTATAAAAAAAAATTATATATAATATGGATAAATTATAAAATTAGTTACTCATTATTAGGATGTTTTTGCTTTGGTCTCTCAACTATAAAAAATTTCAATTTAGTCATTAACGCTTTAAATCATTTCTAATTTGGTCTTTAACATTTTACATCGTTCTGTTAAATGATGAGTTCTTTTTCTAACTGGTATAATAACATATTTAGTCCTCAATACTTACCCATTCTATCAATTTGATTCTCAAACACATAATTAAATATAAATTATATATATTATATGTTTTTATATTTAATTATAATTATAAGACTCAGATATGCATTTAGCCCTCGAACTTGGCTCCTTCTCCTAAGTTGGTACTCATGATTCTTTTTGTCCCAAATTAGAACCCGAATTTTATTCCGTCAAGGGTTTTGATATTTTTTATAAATGTGTTAAATATAAGACACATGGCACTCTTAGGTTGTGGCATGTTGGACTAATGATGTTATCTATTTTTTTATAAAAATATTTAAAATTTTAAAAAAAATATAAAAATGTACACTTTTTTAAATATAAAAGAATTTATAAATGATAAAAATATAAGTATTTAATTTTTTTAAATATTAGAAAAATAAAAAAAATATAAATTTCAAGTTAGAAAAATCGAAAACCTAGAAAATTTACATCTTTTTCTAAAAACATTACAAACAAATTAGATGAAAATAAACTTTACAATAAATTTTATGCTTAGAGATAGGTGCATATTAATACATGATTCTTCAAATTGACAAGAATGCAGAAGACAGGGATTTGAAAAAGGCTTACAAGAAGCTTTTTTTGTTTTTATTTCTTTTTATTTGTTAACATTTAGGTTTCCTAGAAAAAAAATTGGGTTCCTTTGTTGAGAATGCTATTAGAACGATCATGAATGAAAATTATAAAAATTATAAATTTGTTGAGTTTTGAGGGTCTTGAGTTTTTGGATTTATCAAAATCACAAATTTACATACAAGTTTATCAATATTAATTATGTATTTAAATATAATTACATTATATTTAATTATATGTGTAAGTATTGATGGCTAAATATGTTATTACTCCCGTTAACCATTTAGCGGAAAGTGACCAAAATAGAAGCAATCTAAAATGTGAGTAACCAAAATAAAAATAATCTAAAATGGTAAGTATCTAAATTGACAATTTTCACAGTTGGGTGACTAAAACAAAAATACACTAATAGTTGAGTGACTAATTGTATAATTTACCCTATAATATATAATGCCAACCCAAGCTAATTATTAGATTGGTTCTAACAGTAGTAATAGATGGAAGTGGATTGAGTTCAGTTATTGGGTTTTCAAACCAACATAACAGATTCTGCTTTGCTCATTAAAAACAAGTGGCATTATAATGAGAAAATCTGAAAGCATTGCGATGCATTAGAAGAGAAAAAAGAAGGCAAACAACTTAATTGAGCAACATAATAATATAATTAGATGCTAAAGACAAAATTCCTGGTGACTGGTTACATCAACTCTACCATCAAATGTTTTTCTTTTACCAAAGTTTCAGACATAACTTCTTTCGGTTCCCTCGAGACCGAAACTCAATAAACCATATTACCTAAGGCTTCACCCATTTTATAACTCATCCTTGATATCAGAAGACTCGGCATCTGCACCATCCTTACCTGCTTTTGTCTCGGGCTCTGTCTCAGTTTCTTCCACATCATTTTCCTCTTCAATTGTTGCATCAGGACTGATATTTAGGCTAGATTTAACTGAGCTGTAGATGCGTGAGGCGAAATCCTTGGGGTCGGATAAAATGAAGCCACTCTCCATTAGAGCTGTCTGGTAAATAAGCTGAGCCGTTTGCTTCACGCCCTCATCCTGAAGATCCAACAAATGTTTTTTATCAGAAAAGGAACTAGCAGAACAGATATCGACTCTAACAAGTTAGTTAATAAGTCCATGCAGGAAGCAGACACCATATCATGGAGTGAGCATCACTTAACGACACATGCCATTAACTCTAATAATTTTATAGTAATAAGCTGAATCTGCATAATGAATAATAAAAAAAAGTCCGAAATGAAAATTATGAATGGCTAGGGAACATGGATGTTTGGGTTTACAAATGTGCATACCTCGGGGTCCTTAACAACTCTCTCACGAAGCTCCTTGATGATTGGGTGCCTTGGGTTTATCTCAAGGATCCTCTTGCCGCGCATGTATGCTTGCTTGCTAGCATCAGTTAGGGTTTGAGCTTGCATGAGTCTCTCCATGTTAGCACTCCATCCAAACTTCGATGTGACGACCACACAAGGAGTGTTGTCCAAACGGTTGCTTATTTTCACCTCATCAGCATCCTCAGTCTTAAGTGTACCCTTCCACCATTTGGTTAGTTCCTTAAATGAATCCTTGAGTTCCTTACTCTTAGAGTCTTTCCCAATTTTTAGGCCATCCTTGGATACATTTTGGAACTGCTTTCCTTCATAATCCATCAGGTATTGCATTAGGTATTCGTCAACAGGATCCGTGAAGAAAATGACCTGGAAATAACAAAGGCCATTAGACACAAAATAAAACAATTTACAAATATAGATCATAAGGAATAAAATAAGCAAAAGGAAAGATATGAAAAGGATGGTTTGAAGTAAAGTATATGTCTGAAGTTAACAGCTAATGTTTTTGCAGTACCTCGTAATTTTTCCTCTTAAGCCTCTCCAAGAATGGAGATTTTTCCAATTGTTCCTTGCTAATTCCTGTAATGTAGAAGATATCTTTCTGCCCTGATTTCATTCGTGAGATGTACTGATCCAGTGAAGTCAATTTACCATCTGACTTGGTGCTGCATTGCAATTCATACACTATTAATGATAGTAGAGGCAGAAAAAGGAAAATTCAATTCCCAGAAAATAGACCGCCTCAAAAACTAATACCTCTCAAACCGAAGGAGTTTAGCCAAGCGATTTCTGTTGGTTGCATCCTCAATGATACCTAGTTTAATGGACTTTCCATATTCATTCCAGAACTTCGTATATTGACCCTTTTTCTCATCTTCATCGCCAGATTTTTCAACATCTGCATCCACATCAATATTCAGTTTCAATCATTAACCAATAAATAACTTGGGATAAAAGACTTCGAATTTGAAAGGCCATTAGGCCACAGTCTGGACTCTGGTGTGAAATATTTGTAATTAAATTCAAAGTAATTACTACAAAGAAAAAATTATGACCTACCCTTCTCATCTTTGCCACTGAACTCATCAGGATCCTCATCGGCAATTCTGCGAATCATATCAAGGGCTTTCCTCACGAGTTTCTTCTTGATTGTTTTCAGACTGCTATGAGCTTGTAGCATCTCTCGAGACACATTGAGTGGTAGAGTATCGGAATCAACAAGACCCTGATCAATAGGTTATCCATTAAAAAATCAATCAGATAACCAATGACCCATAAACCTCTTTAGTGCTGATTTAAGTCAACTAAAATAACATTTCATTTACCATCAAAAAACTAAGAAACTTCGGCAAAAGCTCATCAAATTCGTCAGAGATAAAAACTCGTCTAACGTACAACTTCAAGTTGGATTTATTGGAGTTATAATAACTCTGATACAGATTATGAGGAGCCTTAGGAGGCACAAACAAAACAGCCTTGAACTCAACATCACCTTCAGCAGTGAAGTGGCTCCAGGCCATGGGCTTCTCATCACTAAAGTCCTGCAGTGCAACACAAATACATAACAGTAAAGGTTAGTAATTTCTCCCAAGGGTTTTCGGTAGTCTGGAGCTAGGAAATTTATGTCAAATTACCTTTGTCAGAGAGTGATAGAATTTTACGTATTCTTCATTTGTTACATCCTTTGGACTACGCAACCATATAGCCTTAACATCGTTCAGACGTTCCCATTCATAAGTAGTTTCCTTCACCGTCTTTTTCTTTGGTTTCTTTTCAGTGTCTTCATCCTCGCTTTTTTCAGCTTCATCTTCTCCTTCCTCAGAAGAAGTGCTATCAGCTGTTTGTAGCAATAACAGAGAATGAAACCAAAAATTTTGATCAGAACATGCACAGTCTCTTAGTATTATGGAAAATGGCATCAGTAAGTCTTGAATAAACATTAACATGCTTCCTTTATTGAAACATACAGCTTTCCTCATCACTTGACTCATCTTCATCTGCAGGTACCTCAACATCAACCTCTTTACTTGCCCAGATATAGATGGGGAAATTGATGAATTCAGAATATTTCTTCACCAATTCCTATAGATTACAACCACAGCATACTCTGTTATATTTTCAAAAGCCAAAGCGAAAATAAATACAACAAATCACGAGTCCATGAAGATAACAATACAAAGGATGGTGACATGAAGGATCACATAAATCCCAAATGAAATCAGTGTACCTACAGTAAAGGTAATGTAAACAAACAAGACTTGAGCTTTACTAACCTTCAATTTGCTCTCCTCCAAGTACTCCTGAGCTTCATCCCTAAGATGCAGTCTAATCTCGGTTCCACGCCCTAGTGGTTCATTCCAAGTGTCCTCTGAAATAGCAAATGCCCCATCAGCCTTCGATTCCCATACATACCTGAAAAACAAAAAGCATTCAATAAACCATTATTAACAATGAGTCAAACATTTCAATAAAAACTAAATTAAGGTTAGCAGACTCACTGTTTGTCATCATTGTGTTTACTAATGACTTCGACATAGTCAGCTACCAGATATACAGAGTAAAACCCAACTCCAAACTGCCCAATCAGATTAAGGTCTCCAGTGCTCTGCATTTTCTCAACAAATGCTGCATAGAGAAAATAAAATCAATCAATTCAATATGCATAATTAATCTTAATTATAATTACACGATATCACTTGAAGAAAAAAAATCTAAGATTCATTTACCCGAAGTTCCAGATTTTGCAATTGTTCCCAAATTCTTAATTAAATCTTCTTTTGTCATTCCTATACCTCTGTCGCGAAGCGAAAGCATTTTCTTCTCTTTATCCAACTTAATCTGCAATTTCATAAATTTTAAGGCTTAGAGAACACAGATTTACATGCATCGATGCAGAAACCGGATTTCTACATTTACATGGTCATTTTATAGCATTTTTGTCTAGTTATTCTATTCCTAGAATTTCATGCATTTATATTTCTATAAAATAAAGTTTTATTGTGCAGAACTAACCTGGATCTCCAGCTTGGAAGTGTCACCTTCGCCCAAAACCTCTTTGTCTGTGAGTGAAAGAAACCTAATCTTGTCCAACGCCTAAATTTCAAAAAGTTTCCATTTAAAATTTGAGTTCAGAAACAATATCTAAAAACAATCAAGGAAGAATGACAAAAAACTTACATCAGAAGCGTTGGAGATTAACTCTCGGAGGAAAATGTCCTTATTGCTATAAAGAGAATTGATAATAATATCCATAAGCCGAGACACCTCAGCTTGGAACTCAAATTTCTCCGCATTATTGCGAAGCGATCTTAAAGAGATCGAATCCGATTCCCTAAAAACAAAAGAAGAAAAATGGATTCAAAATATAACAAACAAATCAAAGATTAATGAAGACTACATTCTTAAACAAAATTACACCAACCTTTTAACAACATCAGAATCAGTTTGTAGGCCGTGAGGCACAGCGCCGATATTATCCTCAACTTTTGGAGGATCCACGGCTCCTTCCTTCGCATTTGCTTGTAGTTTCCTATCTGAAACAAAGTAGATCCAAATTCAGCATTCAAACGCTAAAGGAAAAGAGAAAAATGGCCTAAACTTACCTTGGTCTGAGAGGAGACTGAGAAGGCAAAGAAGAATAAGAGCGGAAGGGATCGTCCACTTCCCCATTGGCTGCTCTTTTAAGCTTTCACCTAGTGGAATTGTTAGGCAAGTTCTATGTATCGGAATGTTGAATTGGTTTGGGAGTGCTCTTAAATAGCTGAGGTTTTAGCAATTCAAATGATTGTTGGTTAAGAGTTTCGACCTTTTCGTAGGTAGGGAGTGAGGCGTTAGGATTTTTTTCTAATTGGTTGAGTGCCAGCATGGCGATATAACGGTTAAAGATTTTACTTCTGTAACAAGTGGCAATTTTTTATTAGCATTGCTTAATTTCTTCGGCTTGGAGTTATGGTTGGCCCCACATGAGAAGACGTCAACTCCTTCGCTTACTTGGCCGAAGTGAATGATCAAACGGTTTTGCTTTCAGTAACGTGGCGCATTATGCTTTCGTTTTGGTCCCTAGTCTGGTTTGGATGTGTTAGGATTTTTACGATTGGGGGAAAAAATTATTAACACCTGTCGTGGGGGATGGAATACAAATTTTATTAATGTAATAAAAGTTTCAGTCTCAATATAAAATGAATATTATAGTACGTTGATAATTAATTTTATCATAACTCAAGCATGACATATTTATAATGATTTTATGCACTTAAACGATAAAGAAACTAATCTTGGATGGTTCAAAGCGACGAGTAAAAATTGACAAAAGAATTAAGCATCCATCAAACTCAAGAGGACAACGACAATCTCATCTTTAAAATCGCTTGCAAAATGAAAACTGCATGCATATGCAAAACAAAAAAACGTGTGCTACCAGAGTAGACAAAAACTTCTAAAAGTGAATACAAGCACTATCATGTGTCTACATAACTTGTAAAATAGTAAAGATACTTATAAAGTAAATTTGCAAATTGAAAAGAGAGAAGGCGCATGAAGTGAATGAGAGGAAAAAAAAAAAAGGGAAGGTTGGTGACAGAGAAGAAAAGGCGGGTTTTAACCAGCACGGAGGCTGACATCATTGCTGAGTAAAATAAAAAAAAATATAAACTATTTGAAAAAAAAAAGTTTTTAGAGTTTTTCTCTAGATTTTTATTTTTTCACGTTTGAATTTTAAATGGATAGTTTCAAAATCATCTCTTCTTTTAATAATCTTAGATTATAAAATAATCTTTATTTTATGATAATTTTAAAGAATTTATAATTTAGGATAATTTATCCTTTTAAACCAAAGAAAATATCATATTCTATTGAAATGAAAAATAATATTTGTGCCTACTTTATGTTTGTGTTGATAAATATTGAAGTTTTTAATATAGAAGATTAAATTCAAATATTTTTGTTATTTGTGTAATTACAATGATATGTTGCATTTGATTTCTTAATACTAGATTATCAATACAAAAATTGTGTTTTTAAAGTCATTCATGTACTTAGATTTATTTTTGATTAATATTTTTCTAATGCTTCTTAGATTTATTTTTGATTAATATTTTTCTAATGCTTTAATATTTTTTTAATTTTTTTTGAATTATTCCTTCAATTTCAAAATATCGTATCACACACGTTATGTAACACCCCTCACTCGACTCGATTGTCGGGTTCAAATTATGGAATGCTACAATTGTTGCTGGAGCAAATACAGACAATTAACATTCAAATTAAATATAAATCATACAATCATAGTCAATTCAGTTCATAATCACCAAATATGACCTTTCTCAAGCCTTATATGAGCTTACTTATGCTCTAGAATTAATCTGGAATTGAGCAAGGACTAATTTGTAACATTTTCAAAATTTCAAATTAAGCATATCTTAAATAAATCCTTCAAATATTCAACCATGTCATAAACACTCATATATTATGGTATACAATTAAATTTGAGTCTTAATCGAGCTTAAGAAAGCTCTTTTATTGACCCGAGTATGAAATAGGACCAAATTGTAAAATTTTAAAAATCCAAGGTCGGCATTGTGACGTTACATTCTCCATGCTGAGACGTCACCAACTCAGTGTGTCACGGCAAGACTTCAAGCTAGCCAATGTCGAGATGCCACGAGTTGTTGGCTAACGTTGCAACGAGGGAATATGATCGTGGAGACGAGAACCTTGTTTTTGGTTCAAAAAGGGCCTTTTGGTACCTATTTTAATCCACCCAATTCAAATACTCTTTTGGTGCATTATTGCACAACTTTTCCCTGTACAAAACATCCCAAACATGTCTAAACACAACATTGAATCAATTTGTAATCAATTCAACCAACATGCCTCAATTGGCACCAAATCATTTCAATTCAACTTAGATACTTTCTAACCAATTAACCATCATTCATTCATGTTTTTAAACTATTCAAATGTATGTCATTCTTTGTTCAATTCATACCATTTGCACAGTCAATAAATATTCAAACACTATGCATAAGGTCTTAAAACATGACCAAATTATACCTTAATACAAGTGTAAACATTAACATCTCATAATCTATATATATACTAATCCAAATTCAAACCAAGCATATAATTTCAATCTAACACACTTATAACACCTATGTACATGCCACTAATCGAGATTTAAATGAGAAAAATCTACCAAATCGCTGATAGGATAGTGTAAGCTTCGTGGTGATCCAACCAACACATTCAACAAAACCAGCAATCAATAAGGAAAAAGAGATAATGGGTAAGCATTTTGAATGCTTAGTAAATCCATATGCAATTTACTTAACTTACCTTGACATGAAAATAATTTAACAATTGAAATCATTGGTACAAACCTAGCAATCCTTTGGCATCTTAAACTTTATGTACATTTAACTAATATATCAAATAAGTTAGTTCAATCACATGTCATAAGCTTATAACACATTCATACAATGATATAACTTTCTATCACAAAACATATACCACTAAATCAAATCCAACTTGTAACATATATATACATATGCTCATTCTGAACATTACATTTCCTTTTAGTACTAACGTTGAGAGTATGAATACTGCTACTAAAAATATGGAATTGAGGCGGTGTCCATAAGTATACGGGTCAGGTTGTAATATAGTTTTACAACGGAGTTGGTAAGTACTCCGAGAATCGTACCCAAGTGAGGCAAGTACTAAATTAATATTAACCTAAACATAAATAGATCTAATTAGTAATTTAAATAAATTATAGTATGATGAAACATAAAGGAAAAGGAATTGGTTTTATAAGAAAACCAAAAAAATATGCAGAAAATAATAAAACTGGAGAACTGATATGCTGGCTCAATCAAATCTATATATAGGTGATTAGCTCGCTTTGGTAGTCACAACTAATTCCTATTTCAAGTTATATTCAATCAACTAGTTCCTAACCTAGAAGGATCTCTCGATCTTCCACTAAACTAAAGAGTCGGCAAGAACTATTTTATCTTTCAACCTCATAGTCCAGACTAGATTGGGGTAGGGGATTCACGGATAGGCAATATCAATTTTGGGTTAATTTTTACCTAGATGACCTCCTATGGTTTTCAGGCCTAAGGATTAAGTTCTTTATATCCCAAACAACTGATCTGCTAAAAAACCTACACAAATATTAATTAATTGTACGTGCACTAGCTAATCCCAAATAAAAAGATTAGTTCCTTATAGATCCTATACTTAACGAAAAAAGTAAACATAAAGAATGAATCAAGAGTAAAAAGTTTAAGAAGAATCCTGAATTGCATTTGAATGAAGTACAAAAATCCATAAAGAGTTGCTTTGAATCCACAAGTCAGATTCTCCGAAGAACTTAATGAAAAATAGACTGAAAACAAATCATAAGTATAAAAGAAAACTAAAACTAAAAACTAAACTAAAAGGAAAATTCTAAGTTATAGAAAAGATGCTCTCTCAAGTGTTTAATGAGCCTATTTATAATATTAGGGTTGGTCGTCGTCCTTAGCCCTAGTTTGGCTAACGTTTTTACATTAAAATACATTATCCGAACCAAAATGCCCTCAGCTCGTTAATGCTTCATGTACAGGGCCGACGTCGCGACATCCACTGCCTATGTCGTGACATTGAAGGCAGTTTGCTTGACTCAGGCTCAGCTTCAGGGGTGTGTCACGACACCAAAGGCAATATGGCTATTTTGGCATTCTGCACACTATGTTGCGATGTTGAACTTCCATGTTGCAACATGGCAACCAGCCTCGAGTTCTCATGCCTCTAAATGATGTCTTGCACACTCACCAAATACATTAGTCTTCCTTTAGGCCTATTTCAGCCCCTAAGGTCATAAAATTGGCTCAAATCACACTTTTTATTAAAATTAAACTAAAATAGAAAAACTAAATAAAACATAATAAAATTGCTCATATTCAAGCTTTTTTAAGTATGAAACTAGTTTAATTTGCTACAATAAATTGTGGTAGATCACCATGCCTTCTTTATAGCGCGACATGCAAGCCATTTTTAGAAACTTTCCGTTCTTGGTTTGACGTGATATTTAGAGATATTCCCCAAGTTTGCACAATAAGTTAAGCCCTAGATGGCCTTTATATATTTTCCTTACTAGTAGTTGCACCTTTTAAGAGTCACAATCAGCCAAACAACCTTTTGCCACCTTTTTCTTCGAGATTCCACAACGTCTCTACCTTTCACCTGCTCCATAACCTCAAAATCATGCATATCAACCTTTTCGAAAATGAATCCATGGTAGATAATCATGACAACATCCGAGAAAGGGAGCGAGAAAATAACCTTCAAGTGATTCAACAAAAATTCCCTCTGCAAGAACGAGGTTTCGAATCCATTAGCACATTGAAAAGTGAAACACGAGAGATGATTCAATTTCAACAATGGGAGAAGTTTTGTACAATCCTAGCTGATCTGATATACATTCCGATTGTACATGAATTTTATGCCGCGTTAAATGAGCCAAATGCAAATAGACTAATAAATGTACCACGGATGCTGATACTAGTTCTAGGGAAGGAAATATCTATCTCACCTCCTGAGATAGCCAGGTATTACAACATTTCATTATATCTCTGTGATTTCATACAATGAGCTGATCTAATGTATTTCCTAAGAGAAAATATGGGCGATGTAATTAATATCCTAATGGATGGAAAGGGTAAGTGGAAATTTCACCTAGGAAGAGACTTTCCTATCTCGTTCTCTTATGAGAAGTTAACTTTGAAAGCCAAAATGTAGCTAAAATTCATTAGCACTCGAATCTGCCCAGCATCAAACATGTCCAATATCAATACATTCCAAGAAACGTTATTGTATGTGATTTTAAATAAGGAAAGAATTTGTGTTGGGACATGGATCTACCGGAGTATGCTGCTTTGTGTTAGGAAAAACAAGGTCAAACTGCTCTTTTCACATTTAGTAATGACTTTGTGTAAGCAAGCGAGGGTATCAATGGGACGATCGGAACGCTACTTACAACCAATAGAACATCTGATACGAGAACCATAAAACACTTTGTGGGATATCAAAAATGAAAAAGAGTAATCTAAACCAAACCCCAACCAAGTGAGACAATGCTACTTGACTCAGAATTGGTAATCCGATGGATGTAAGAAGTGGGACCAATTTTCGAAGATTATGCAAGGAAAACGAGTTAAAGAGACCACAATTTTCGGTAGCTAAATACTAAAGAACTTCCAACTCAAGCAAGCGAACGAGGGATGGAAAGGCGGATTCGGAAGAAGATCCTGAGAAAGATCCAGAGGAAGAACCGGGTGAAGCTGAAAAGAAGTCGGAGCCTGATTCTGACTGATTCTAAACATTTTTATTAGGGATTTATATATTTAAGACTAAAATTTATTTTTGGAATGATTTTTAATTTTTTAGTTTAATTAGGATTTTATTATATATTTTGGGTTTAGTTTTTCTTTGTAACCCTAGATTTTAAAGGAACTACAATTTCGTGCCACAATTGAAAGGAGTAGTAGTCCCACCAATTGTGTTGCATGTATCACGCCAACTGGGCAACCTCTTTCCTTTATCTTTTATTGCACATTAGGGACAATGTGTTGAATAGAGTGTGGGGGGTTAACTTAAGAAAATTTTTAAATTTTTCTGTATTTTATTTTGTTTTGCTAGTTTTTAGTAGTTGTTTAATTTTTATTTTGTGTGTTTTATATGTGCTTGAGCTTGTAGAAATACAAGTGATTAGTTAAGAGCATGTTGATAGGATTTTGTGAATAAACTGTAAATTTAGTTTGATAATAATTGATTTTAGATTATCTAATTTTAGACCAATTAGTTCAATTTATTACACTATGAATATATTTAAGATGTTAAGTATACCATATGATAAATAGATGTATACATAGCATGCATGTTCACTTGAATTATAGGTTTTAGAAATTGATAAACTTGGTTGATTTAATTCATATATGGAATTACCTAGGGATGACATAATGCATTGTTTGGTAGACAAATTTTTTTAAGCCAAAAAGCTATCCTAATAATATTTTCCTAATGCCGATTTTGAAGCCTTCGTCCATTTTCTTGATGAACTAGAAATGAAACCATGAGCCTATTATATAATTTATTTGATCTTTTATTTCTTGGTCCTTGCACGGATTTAGACGTCTAGACATTGATAGGTATTAGGTAGATACATCGTGGTGGTTTCAAAAAGAGAAAAAAATGAGAGAACTAACGAATTGTATGGTATAGTGAGTATAAGATTTTTGAGCTTATGAAAAAGACAAAATGTTAATCAAGAAAATCTCGAAGAAAAAAGAAGATAAAAACAAAGTGAGTTGGAAAAAAAAAGTACGCTCACATCTGTTCGAAAAAAATAAAGAAATCAAAAAAATCAAGCTCGGATGATTGTACTCATGAATATTATACTAGGCCTTAGTGATGGAGAAATAAGGAAGATAAGAGAAGTGGATATAAAGTGGTGAGATTATTCGAAATTGGGGGAGTATTGGGGACAATATAATGTGTCAAACTACTTTTGTGCTTAGCCATTATGTCAAGTTTGTTCTTGAATTCTGAACCAACCTAAGCCGCAAAACGTTACAAGTCGAAAAGTCCTATGTGACTTAGGTAGTACTTTATATGGAAAAAATTGTGCCAAAGATTGATATTTTTACCACTTATATTCATTTAAACATAATTGTATATTTATATATTTGATGGATACCTATACTTAATATTCTTTTATTTGTTTGTTTTGTATAATGAACTAACTCGTCTAATTTTAGAAGTTATGAGTCAACTGTGTATCATGCTAAAGTTATATGTTTATTTGCATTATGTTTTTAATATATTTCTTCCCAATTCCTTGTACCAAGTTAGCTCAAGTACATTTTTTTTTCTTGCATGTTTATTTCCTGTTTTCTTGCATGTTTATTACTTAAGGGCAAGTAAAGACTTAAGTGTGGGAGTATTTGACTTGCCACAAATTGTAGTGGTAGTTTAGATACGTTTCGACATGTGATGGAGTGGACAAAGGCAAGCGCACCTATCGAACAGTACTATAACTGTGGTGAGTCCGGAATATCGTATCCTCAAGGACCAGGAGTACTAGTATTAACTATCTTTTTATTATCTAGCCTAGTAATTAAGGGGATTTATTTTTAATCTAAAATTAACTAACTAATTTAACTAACTATGAACGCGACAGGGAGTAAATTAGGAAAATACTTTTAGACAACTTTATATGAGATAGGCAATACATAAGGAAGAATCCACCTAAACTTCACTTATTACTTTTGATTCATGCGATTTATTCACTTGACTTAATCCGTAGAAATCCCTAAATTATATTAATACTTCTTTTGTGGCTACTAACAACTGACTCTAGGTTGATTAATTGAAATCTCTTTCTAATTAAAACCCTTATTATCGCATTAACTCGATCTATGGATTCCCTTATTAGGTTTGACCCTAATCTGGCAGATTTTCGTCGCCCTATTTCTAGGGTTGCAATCAACTCCACTTAATTGTGTTGATCTACTCTTATACAGGGACTTTTGCTCCACTGAATAAGCACATTCGACTTGAATCAATAACCTGAATTATCAAACAAGAATAAGAACTCACAATTAAGAATAAGCACAAGTATTTATCTCATAAATCAAATAATAATAAGATTCGTCTTAGGTTTCATCTCCTTAGGTATTTAAGGGATTTAGTTCATACTAAAAGAGGGAAACGTATTAGAATAGGGAAAATAACAAAACATAAGAAAACCCAAAAACTTTTAAAGAATTTGATGAGAGATCCTCAGTCTTGATGGAGATCCTTCTCCTAAGCTGCTCCCAACGACTGTCTTGCAGTATTTTATCCTTCTACTCTGCGTCTATTCGACGTCCTGTCGAACTCCCCTTTTAGGTTGCCCCCTAGGGTGTTTATATAGGCTTCGAAATGCCTTTCTTGGCCCACAAGTATCCTATTCCGAATAGAATTCATCCTAGTTTCGGCAGGGACACGCCCGTGGTCGATAGCTCAGGCCGTGTTTGATCCTGCTAGTTACACACGACCGTCCACCCGTGTGCAGTGGTCCAGGTCGTGTAGGCCCATTTTGTTCCATTTTTGGCCCGTTCTCGTTCTTTTCAACTCCTAAGCCCTCCTGAGTATAAAACATGAAATTTAAAGGATTAGGAGCATCGAATTCGTTAAATCTACTGAATATTCATCCATAATTAAGCCAAGCATGGGGTTAAAATATGTGTAAATTATGGTTTATCAAATATCCCCAAACTTAAGCTTTTGCTTGTCCTCAAGCAAAATTCTCAACTCACAATTAAAATTAACTTCCTTGATTCATAATCCTTATCAATAATGTTTCATCATAATTCATAGATAATTCATACATTGATAATTTAACTAAAAGAGTCCTAAAGATTCGAACAATCTAAGTCCTAGATTTTTATAGCACGAAAACATAGGTGTTTCCCCTTACCTAAATAATTTCTTCTAATTCAAAACCGACAAGAATTGAATCCTCACTAAAGATTCTCTCAAATCACTCAAGGTGTTTTAAGGTTCAAATTAAGCGCTCAAAAGTCAAACACGAAGAGTTAATCCCATAGCTTACATAAAAATCAAATCTCCACCACTATAAAATGAGATGATACACAAATCAAAAGGTCATTAAAGGGTTGTAATGGGGCTTGGGTTAAAGGTGTGGATATAGACTGAATTAGAAGGTTAGAATCGAGATTGAATTTGATCAATTACCTAACTAGAAAAATAACTAATACTGAATAGTTACATTGATTGAAAACTTATCACTAATTAACATGAGTTTCTTCTAACGATATGGAACTAACAGTTTCAGCTCATACTCACTAATAATGAGTAAGTCTTCGGTTTTTTGTTTTGTTTTGTTTATTTTCTTTTTTCTTTTTTTTTATGAACATACAATGATAAGAAAGAACTTTAACAACTAAAATAGAGAACATAGTTAGGCAACTGCTCAATTCAAATCTTGACAAAAAGAGACGTCAACAAATTAGGGGATGTAAAAATTTGGTTTTGGGTTAAATTTAATGGGTGAGTCAAGAAATGGTTTATTAGGCTAAAAAGGGGTTCACTAGGGGTTAATTATGAGGGTAGGCTTTTTGGTGGAGTAAGTAAGTTAAAACCTAGTTGCCTTTATCATCTCAGTATATCAAATCAAAAGTGTGGTATCGACTTGCATCATCGAAGCAAGTTCTAGAATAACAAATCAATGTTGACACGCTCATAATCAATAAAGTGAGCAAGAAAAATATATGCTATTAAAAAGCTCAAAATCTCATAGAAATTATGGTTTTTAATGTCAACCTTGTAAATTTCAAACTTCAAAGTAATATTTAGGATTAGGGAAACAACCTAATAAATTTTTAATTCTGAAAATAGACTTATCATGCTTGATTCTGTATATCTTAAAGTTTAAACCATCAATGCACAATTATCTATGACTTAATCCAAAACATATCAACAAAAATCATAAATCAATGGAAATCTTATTTTAATTACTAATATGAGAAAATTACTTTAAGAACAATACATAATTCAGGGATTTTCTGGTAATGAAATCAATAACCTCCCCACACTTAAGATGTACATTGTCCTTAATGTACAAATATGGATAATAACAATATAGTAAGAAATCATAAGAGAGGGAGAGAGGTGAAACTTCCTGAATTATGGATGAAATCCTTAGAAAGATAGGCACGATGGACTAGGTAGAAGTGCACGGTGGATACTAGGGTCGTGGTGTGGTGATTCCCTAACAGCCTTTAGAACCTAAATTAAAGAAATCAAAATATAATAATATAAATTAAGCACAAGAAAGATAAAGAGAAGGAAAATAAAGGAGAAGAGAAAAGAAAAAGAAAAACTGAATGGACTCCAAGGTCCTTGTCCTGTCAAGGTAATGAAGCGGCCGGCATGAACTTATGGAGATTGGTCTCGCACATGGAGACTGTGGTAGGGTCCTTTCGCTTCTTCGACATGGTGATGGTGGTGTAGAGAAAGATTGAGGGAAAGAGGAAAGGAAAAATGGAAGGATAATAGAATGGAAGAGGGGTGTGGTAGTTGAAAGAATTTGGGGAGAAGTTGAGAAGAGGGAGGGTTTTCAATAAGAAACAGGGATCTGGTGGCTTTCCACGCTCGTGTGCCATGGGTGTGTTAGGTCACACGACCGTATAGCACGGCCATGTACTACTTCGTTCGTTTCTTCCACGCCTATGTAGAGGTTTCCACGCCAATGTTGATTAATCAGTGTCGGCCACGGCCTAAGGACACGGGCGTGTCCCACATCCGTGTGACTTTTTCGGTGTCGACCACGGCCATATCACACGACCGTGGAATTTTATTGCAGCCCATGTTTTGGGAAAATTGTTGTCCACACCGACATACCTACTCGTGGTGTCCACACTGCCACGACCACGCCCATGTGCAAGGCCGTGTGTAAGGAAATCTGCGTTTTATTAATTTGGTTAGTTTTTAGTTTGGTGCTAAAAAATCAAAAATATAACATTAGTAAAGTTAGAGCTCAGGTTGCCTCTCGAGAAGCGCTTGTTTAAAGTCTTAAGCTAGACTTACCTCTCATTCGCATAAACATGGTGGTTTGAGGAGTTGAAACTCCTCTCCCCTACTTTCAGTTCTATGATCACTATATAGTTCGAGTCGAGTAGTGTTTACCTTCAAAGTGTCGAACTTGGGATTAGTTACCTTGAATGTTCTGTATGGAAAGACATTAAGTACCGTGAAAGGGATCTCTTCATTTATATTAAGGTCTGAAGTGACGATTCGAGGGTCTGTCTTCTCCATTAGCACTCGGTCTCCAACTTTGAAGTGGTTTGCTTCATCTTTAAGTTCGTGATAGAGTTGCCTCAGCTTTTTTTCGTGTGTTTTGAGTTTCTCCTTGAAATGTGTCTTTCACTCGTCTAGTTCATCGATCTGAAGCCTTCGTTCCTCATGAGTTATCTCCTTATTGGCACGAGGTCTAGGATGTGTCTCAGATGTGTAATTTCGTGGTGTTTCCTGTAGAGAAGGTTAAACCAAATGATCATCAATAGAATTTATGTTTTCACCTAGATTGCTCGATGTCCTAGTCGAGTCAAGAGCCTGAAAAGTGATCGTTTCGTCACCTAAACGAAGTGTGAGTTCACTTGTACCAACATCAATTTTAGCTCTAGCAGTTGCTAAAAAGGGTCTTTCTAAAATTAAAGGAATATTATTGTCCTCATCCATGTCTAAAACGACAAAGTCTACTGGGAATATGAATTTATCAATTTTTACTAGTACATCTTCGATTATACCCTTAGGAATTCTAATAGTTTTATCAGCTAATTAAATGGACATCCTAGTTTATTTGGGTTTCCCGAGACATAGCTGTTTAAACATTCTATAAGGTATAACATTGATGTTTGCCCCTAAATTAGTTAAAGCATTATTAACAGATAAACTACCAATTAAACATGGAATTGTAAAACTCCCTGGATCTTTTAACTTTCGTGGTAGTTTATTTTATAAAATTGCTGAGCACACTACATTTAGCTCTACATGTGATGTATCGTCTAACCTCCGTTTGTTTGTCAAAAGCTTTTTTAAAAATTTCCTTGAATCTGGCATCTGCAAACGAGCTTCAAGAAACGGTAAGTTAATATGTAATTTCTTTAGAAGTTTAAGAAATTTACCGAATTGTTTATCTGTGTTGTCTTTCTTCATCGAATTGGGGTATGGCACACGAGGTTGGTACTCTACAATTACTGGTTTTGGTTTATCATGGCTTACCTCAACTTTACCTTCCTCTACCACATTCTCTTGCCTCACTTTTGGTTCATCTAACCCTTCACTATCATGAGCAGTTATGGCTTGAAGTTGCTCATTTGGGTTAGTTTTAGTGTTGCTTGGCAAGTTGCCTTGTGGTCATTCTGAGATTAGCTTAGCAAGCTGTCCTAATTGGTTCTTGATCCCTTGAATTGGTGCCTGTTGATTATTAAGTACTATTTCTGTAATATCCTAAATATAGGCCTATGCATTTATATGTGGCACTTGATTAATCTGTAATTTAAGAAGTTGAGGTTGACTGAGGCCTTGATTAAATATTTGGATTAGGATTTAGACTAATGTTCTGGGTAATTTAAGTAATATTTTAGGCTTTAAAAATTTGGGTTAGGTGGCTAATAAATGGTGTTAGCTCATAATTTAAGTAGATAGTTAAATAAGTGACAAGCTGGGCTTGTGGCCCAAAGATCTGAGGAGTTTAAGTGGGTATAAGGTGGCGTCATAAGGGGGGAAGAGTTTGGGCCAAGTGAGGGCTACTTAGAGCCCAAGTTTTGGGTCAAAAATTCGGCACTTAGGAACCTTAGGAGTGGACGGCACACTAGCTACAAAATAGGGATTTTAATTCTTTTATTTTATTAATAAATATAAAGATAATGAAGAGAAAGATGAGGGCTATTTTTGAGGAGATAAGGGATTAAGATAAAAGCTATCAGATGATAGCAGATTTGGCTGAAAACCAACTCTGGGAAGGGGAGCATTGCCGAAATCTATATAAGCCAAGTGATCATCCATGCTTTCATTCTTTTTCTTCCTCACCTAGTTGAATTTCTCTTCTTCTTTTCTCTCAAAACATTTTCTTTGCCGCAACTCTCCAAACACAGTTACTTTCCCCTCTTCTCTTCTCAAAGCCGAATCTACAAGTGAAATCTCTGTTTCCCGAAGGTGCACCGTAAGCCGTATACTCCTCTTTAATCCGGTGAGTTTCGGGATTTCTCCTTTTTCTGTGATTCCTTTATTTTTATCAAGCTCCTAATTCAAATCATTATTTCAAAGGCCCTTTCGATTATACTCTTTATCTCTAAAAGCCGAATCTGTTCCATTAAAGCCAATTTGGTGGAAAAGCCGAAGGTAGGGAGGTGACGTTTCTTAGGGATTTTCGCGATTCGACAAATAAGGCTCTACGTTAAGGATAATAGATCTTCGCGGTAACAGGTGTGTAATACTTCCCCACCATCTAGATCTAATCATAAAATGCATGATCATAAGATTTATATGTTTTGATAATTGCCGACATCTCAATTTATTGATGAAAGCCCAAGGAGGGTAAAAGCGGTTCACCAGGTTAGTAAATAATCTGTTTATATGTTATAAGTAAAATGCTTGTATGTGATTGCATGGGTTGGGTTGATGAAAGGAGGAAGTTATACGTTATATGTGTAGTGATTTTGCCGTGATCTGATGTAGCAGCTAATGCCGTGAATTGTTATACGGGCTTCGGCCATTATATGTTATAAAGGCTTCGGCCATCATATGTGGATGAGCAGCATGACTGCCATCATGGTGTGTGGCGGTGTGGGTCGATTGTAGAAATCCCCAATGGTGTGTACGGTTGGTACGGGGGCGTATAGCGGGTGGAAACCTAGGCAAAAGGGTTGGGCCTTGCATATTATTTGTTATAAATTTTTATTATGAGTGTTAAACTGTTTACTTTGTTTACTGGGCTTAAGGCCCAAAATCTAGTGGTGCATGAGGGTTGCGCACTGAGTCTTGTGACTCACCCTTTTAATTAACATTTCAGGTGATACCTAGTGCTTCGGACCGGGCTGGAGAGGAACGCAAGGTGGCCATGCAGAAGAATATGTGGATTTAGCAAAAAGACTCAAGTCATTATTTTTAATTTTTAATTGGTGGGTTTTAAAATTTCGTTGTAATAAGGCCATGGGCCACTAGTTTATATTTTGTTTTATTTTTGGGCTTTAATTACTTTTAGTTATTTATTTTTTTTATTTTAATTAAACTAAGGCATGTAATTAAGTTTGGTTTTATTTTACAAAGGCATATTCTATATGAAATATATTTGGGCTTTTCGGAAAAATACGACATGTTTGACAAAAATTTTCTTAGTGACATACCAGATCCGGTCGTAGCAATTGGGCCGGGTTTGGGGTGTTACAATTTCGGTGTTTTGGAAACGATTTTTTGACACCGCGATGAATTTTGTTAGCATCTCCTCAAGGTTTGGCTTCTTCTCTTGTGGGTAGGGTTGCTGTTGAAAGCCTAGGAGGGGTTGTTGTCTCTGATTTCCTTGGCCACCCCATGAGAAGTTGGGATGATTCCTCCAGCCTGGATTATAAGTGTTACTATAAGGGTTATTCTGAGGTCTAGAATTATTACCCATATAGTTCATCTGTTCGTTTTCTATGCCAGGGTTGTAGGATGGATATTCTGTATTGCTCATCCCTCCTCCATTTGTATCGCGCTGCGTCACTGGATGTACCTGCGAAGAACCATACAAACCATTAATCTTTTTATTTAACATCTCTACCTGATTTGATAGCATGGTTACTGCGTCGAGGTTGAACACACTGGCGGCTTTTGTTGGCCTTGTCCTTGTAACTTGTCACTGATAGTTATTCAGTGACATCTCTTCTATAAACTCATAAGCCGCTTCAGGGTTTTGTTATTTAGGGTTCCACCGACGACTGAATCGATCAACTGCCTAGTTGAGGCGTTCACACTGTTGTAAAAGGTTTGAACCTGTAGCCACAATGGTAACCCATGGTGAGGGCACCTTCTTAATAAATCCTTGTATCTCTCCCATGCATCGTAAAGTGTCTCTAAATCCATCTGTACAAAAGAATAGATATCATTCCTCAACTTAGCCGTTTTAGCCGGCGGAAAATATTTTAACAAAAATTTTCGGTCATTTGTTCCCATGTAATTATTGATCCTCGTGGTAACAAGTTCAACCACTGTTTAGCTTTGTTCCTCAACGAGAAAGGAAACAACCGAAGGCGAATGGCATCATCAGAAATGCCATTAATTTTGAAGGTGTCGCAGAATTCTAGAAAACTTGCCAAGTGATTGTTTTGATCCTCATCCTGCAAACTATCAAACTGAACAAACTGTTGAACCATCTCCTGTAAAATTATTTGCAGCAATAGTAGGTCTAACAATACTTGACTCAGCTCCTGTAAAGTTAGGTTTAGCATAATCATACATAGTATGAGGAGCAGGATTTGTATTCACCGAATTTGCGGCAACCACAGGAGGTAGCAGATTATTATCAGCCATCTCTTCGGTAATATTGGTTTTGCCTTCTTGCTCTTCTTCTATGTATTGTAAGCTTCGCCTTATTTCTCTGCGGTTTCTATGAATGGTACCTTTTATATCACTGTCAAAAATCAAGGGTCTTGACGGGTTCCTTATAGTCATAAACTAGAATTGCCTGCCAGAAGCAAAGAAAAATTAGCAAAGTTAAATAACAAAATAAATTGAAAATAAAAATAAGAATGGCTAAAGTAATAAAAATTTAGTTTTCCTAATATCTTAGTCCCCGGCAACGGTGCCAAAAACTTGATGGAGCTCGAAACTAACTATTATTTCAAAAAAAGGCAAGCACACCTATCAAACAGTAGTATAGCTATGGTCAGTCAGGAATATCGTATCCGCAAGGACCAAGAGTACTAGTATTAACTATCTTTTTATTATCTAGCCTAGTAATTAAGGGGATTTATTTTTAATCTAAAATTAACTAACTAATTTAACAAATTATGAACACGACAGAGAGTAAATTGGGAAAATACTTTTAAACAACTTTATATGAGATAGGCAATACCTAAGGAAGAATCCACCTAGACTTCATTTATTACTTTTGATTCATGCGATTTATTCACTTGACTTAATTCGTAGAAATCCCTAAATTATATTAATACCTCTTTCGAGGCTACTAACAACTGACTCTAGGTTGATTAATTGAAATCTCTTTCTAATTAAAACTCCTATTGTAGCATTAACTCGATCTATGGATTCCCTTATTAGGTTTGACCTTAATCCGTTAGATTTTCGTCGCCCTATTTCTAGGGTTGCAATCAACTTCGCTTAATTGTGTTGATCTACTCTTAGACAGGGACTTTTGCTCCACTGAATAAGCACATTCGACTTGAATCAATAACATGAATTATCAAACAAGAATAAGAACTCACAATTAAGAATAAGCACAAGTATTTATCTCATAAATCAAATAATAATAATATTCGTCTTAGGTTTCATCCCCTTAGGTATTTAAGGGATTTAGTTCATACAAAAAGAGGGAAACGTATTAGAATAGGGAAAACAACGAAACATAAACAAACCCAAAAAATTCTAAAGAACTTGATGGGAGATCCTCAGTCTTGATGGAGATCCTTCTCCTAAGCTACTCCCGACGGCTGTCTTGGAGTATTTTCTCCTTCTACTCGGAGTCTATTCGACGTCCTGTCAAACTCCCCTTTTAGTTTTCCCCCTAGGGTGTTTATATAGGCTTCGAAATGCCTTTCTTGGCCCACAAGTATCCTATTCCGAATAGAATTCATCCTAGTTTCGGTAGGGACACGCCCGTGGTCGATAGCCCAAGCCGTGTTCGATCCTGCTAGTCACACACGGCCGTGTGGTCTGCCCATGTGCAGTGGTCCAGGCCGTGTAAGCCCATTTTGTCCCTTTTTTGGCCCGTTTCTCGTTCTTTTCGACTCCTAATCCCTCCTGAGTATAAAACATGAAATTTAAAGGATTAGGAGCATCGAATTCATTAAATCTAATGAATATTCATCCATAATTAAGCCAAGCATGGGGTTAAAATATGTGTAAATTATGGTTTATCAGCATGTAAGGAGCTTGTTTTCTAGATATTTTCATATTTATTATTTCATTTTCGGTATTTAGTAGTTAGGTAGTAAAAGTTAGTAAAATAAGTGTTTTTACACATTTTGTGAGTGTTAGTGACCTATTAGGCTGACATGGACCTTAGGTAGTTCTAATTTGTGTAATTGAGTGTGCAATATGCTTAATTTAGGGCTGAATGGATGTATGAACATGGGGCGAGTGATGTAGAAGCTTCTCGAGCCACTAAAGTATGACATGAACCAAAGATTGCACAAAATGCATCTCGTGTCGCGCCATAGCTTGTGTATGGTGCGACATAGAACCAACGTGGAGCCTAAGCTTTCCAAGGCTATTTTCGTCCACATAATCAAACTTACATGGAGACCTAGGACATATTGAAGACCTAATTTGGGTTGCTAACACCTACATAAATAAAACATTAAGATTTGATGTAACTAAGTCATCTTAAACGCATCCAAAAAATTTCGTAATTTAAGAGTAGGATTTAGATTAAGTTTTCTCTTATTTTCTTAAAAGGCTTCGTTCTTTTCTCTTGGAATCGATTTCGATCCAAAATTTCTTTTATAATATCGAAGTTACTCAGTTATTTTCCTTTGCAAGCGGTGATTTTTCACTCTGCACTTCAATTCACATCAACAAGATTATTTTTTTATCTCTTTTCTCTGTAATATTTAATCATGTTTATTGACATCTTTATTGACATGTTTATTTGAATTGAGATTGAGATCATGAATAAAATCATGAGTAGCTAATTTCATTGGGGAAGATTAAAGAGTGGATGGGGAAGTGTTTAACAGAGGGTTGAGGATTTGTCAATCGGATTAGTTGGTATAAATTACGCATTCTTAAATCTTAGAATTGACAGCCTTAGGAAGTAATCAAAGGTTAAACGAGGTCCAGAGATAAGTTTGTCGAGTAAATCGTAATTTATTGTGGTTGAGAAAGTGAGATCAAGAGATAACGAGTATCAACCAATTAATTAATCAGTTAGAGGCCGAGAGGTAATAATTGGTTAGTTAATAGCTAATCCACCCTAAAACCCGAATCTAAAGTTAATTACAACCCCTAAAACGAGTTAATCTTATTGATTGATTTAATTGACTTAGTTGTTTGTGTGTTAATTGTTGTTATTTATTTTAGTATATAGTTTTTGATATTTATCTCTTTTATAGCTTATCGTAATATAGAATTTAAGCATTAATATTTAGACTTATTATTGTAAAGAGGTTTTTAATAAATTTAATTCGTCTTCCATTGGGTACGATCCTCGAAATGCTTCCCTGTGTTCCGTTGTAACACATTACTATATTACAATTTGACCCATATAGTTGTGGATATCACTGCCTTAATTTCTTATTTTTTTGTGTTGTATTTTCTAGTCAAATGTTCTCACATTTGGCGACGATCAATACACATGTTAGGTTACTCATCCAGGCTAAACCTTTAAAACAGCATCAGGTTACTCGTCTGAGCTAAACCTGTTTCACATGTATCTTTGAGTCCGCAACAAATGCTGGATCTCAATAACATTTGTAACCAATCTCGTACCATTGTGCACAAAACCCTATTGGCATGTCCATCGTATCCTAACATTTACTAAGTTCAAATAGGCATCTATTACAATAAGTAACATTTCTTTACAATTTAGTCCAAATCTCACTTTTCATACCAATTTACCACCAATTAATCCACAATCAATCATACATATACAAATAAAATACATAATTATTTAAACACATAAATATCATATGAACTTACTTGGTTAAAGCAGCAAACAAGTTGAATCTTCAGGGACTAATCAATAATTTTGGTTTTTTCTCGATTATCTCCGGTTTGATCCAGTTCTTAATCTATAAAATTATTTTAAAAAATTCATAAATATCAAACATTTTCATGTCAAGCCATGATATGTATGAACCTATATAATCTAGTTATTTTATACCCTAAAATTTTGCATTTTATTCAATTTAATCCCCTAAAATCGAAATAGTCATAACTTTCAATTTTAAGCTTCGATTTGAAAGTCAACCTCAATTACACTCATTATAGACCCTCTACTATCTGTTATTACTAAAATTTCACCTCAATTTTATAATTATACATTTTAGTTCTTATGTGCAAAACTAAAAATTTAAACATTGCAATCTAGTCCTTTTTCACATCTAAGCTGAAACTCTATCAATTGAACATCAATTTCTTCAAGAAATCAACAATGGAAACTTTCAAAAACTTTAAGGCCACATTTGGTTGGTTGTAATAGCCATTCCATTATTGATCAATTCAGTGATAAATAGTGATTCCTTCATTTGGTTCACTGAATCATTCATTCCACAAAATCCTCATTCATCCCTTATTACAGCTTCTCTCGTAATAAGCATTCTTCATCTCACTCAAAAAATAGAAACTCCACGGAATAGACTCATTGAGGAATAAAGAAAAAAACCCTAACCTGCCATTATTGCCCTTTATCACTCTTAGCCTCACCGACACCTCAAGCCACCACACCCCCTAAAGTAATCGACAGAGTTGATCCTTGAAGCTTTCCCAAAGTTGATCATGGTAAGTTTATTATTCCCCACAATCTCACTTCCGTTGCTAGAATTTCATCTCTTTTCGGGATGGAAATTTTAAATGTTCCTAGAGATTTTGTTTCTTTTTCTTTTTCTCTCTTTTTTTTAGGAGGGATGGATAAATTGCAAAAAAAAAATATTTAACAAAAATTAGTACTCTTTGAATCTTTTCCAAAGATTATTTAAGATAAGTTGTCCTCAACTTACCCTGACTACTATTTCCTAATTTTAGATTTGGTCTTCCTTCCTACTGCTCAAATATTTTATTATGTATATTGAAAATGGTTTTTTTTTTGTGTGTGTGTGTGTGTGTTTAAGTTGCAATGATAATGATCTATTAGTATCTACTATCTAGTTTGGACACTTGATAGCTAAAACTAAAATTCTTTATGGTATCAATGCATTTGGTCTTTAAACATGTATTAAGATCATATAATCAATTCGCACGACTCTATTGCTTGAATTTGCTGCTTGAATTTTGACACTGCTACTTGAATTTGCTGCTTAATTTTTGTTTCGCTTCTGAGAATTTGTTTGTTTGCATATTGACTCTACTGCTTGAATTTGCTACTTGAATTTTGACTCTGCTGCTTGAATTTGATATTTGAATTTTGACTCTACTCTGCTGCTTGTGAGAATTTGTTAATGCTATCAGTGAGTTTGGTCTTCAAGCATATATTAAGGTGAAACTTTTAAATTTTTGTTTTGCTTGTGAGAATTTGTTTGTTTGCATATTGACTTTTCTGTTTGAATTTTGACTCTGCTGCTTGAATTTTTGTCGCTTGAATGTTGACTTCATATGCATTTCACAGAATTCTTCTATGCTTGTTTAAGTTTGCAATTAGGAGTCATGATCTTGAAATATTTGATTAAGAATGGGCGTGCGATGAAATAGCTTTTTGTGTAATCATTTTTCTCGAAATTATTCTATAGTTTAGTTCCTCATCTCTCCCTCTATGAAGTTTGAATAGAAAGAATAGATGAATAAAATAAAATAAGCCTCTTTAGAAGGAATTGTGATGTGACATGTGCATTTGCATTTGCTTTTACCACCCACCAAAAAAACTTAATAATAGTCCTTTCCTATAGGTTGTAGTTAGTAAGTAGCACAAGATATACTTTTGATGTATTTCAAGCGTATTGGCATGGCTGAGCAGATTTTGTGATGTGATGATTATTGTTTTTGGATAGCAATTGTGTTGATGTGATGATTATTATTTTTGGGTAGCAATATGAAGTTGTTTAGTTATATTGATAGAATAGTATTGGATACTTATCTTTTGAAGAATAAGTATTAAGGCTAGTTATTCTATAAAGAAATTAGTATTGTTTGTAGTTGCCAATGTGTTTTATGTCAATATATGATCCTTCCTTTTAATCTGTTGACGGTCTTGATGGTACACATGACTTGGGATGCTTGCAAAGGTGATGATGCATTGATGTTGACTGTATTCAGGTATGATATCTATTGAAGTTCTCCCACTGTGAATGTTATTTTTTTAAAGTTTCAGCTAAAGAAGCTTCATAGGCAATTAAAAAAACACGAGAATAGGGTTTAAGAGTAACTAGATGGAGTTTAATGTTGGGTTGTCTGCATGTGAAGTGGTATAAAATTTAATGCACTCACACTAACTGATGGTGTTTTTTTTTTTAACTTTTGTGGAGTTATCTTTACTGCTTTATAAAGGAGATTAATGAGCCAATAGAATTTTTTTTATACAATGTCTAGAACTATCCATGTTTGACGCATATATAAACATTGACTAAAAAGATATAACCCCTCATATATAGACATATCTGCATAGAGCACTTAAGCTGGAGCCCAAGTGACATAGTTTTTAGTCTAATATTTTTCTTTGGTTTCACGAGTGTTTGTTGATATAATCAATTGAACTGAAATTGATGAAAATCTTGGAATGATCACACAAATCTTATTTTCCTTGACTACATAAATTTTCTTCATATAGGATATTTACTTTTAATCCATGAGATTATCCCTTTATATTAAAAGGCATAGTCTTTAGCTTAGTTCCAGTGAACTCTTAGACTTTAGATATTGAGGAATTTTATCAACAATCTAGAAAAAAAAAGGCTAAGGTAGCCAAAAATTAGATGACTTTGATCCTCTAGTCAAGGAAGATGTTGTTCTACTCCACTGGAAAAATTTGCATGTTTCTAGAAACAAGAAGAAAAAGGCCTCTTGTTTCTTTCATGTCGCCAACAAACAACTTTGCATTATTAGCATGCACAAGTCATTATATGAAGACTTTCATTGGTCTTTTATATAATTAATTGGTGGTGATAAAGACTATAGCTTACAACTTAATCCAAAATATGAGTTTAAAATATTTTACAAAAAGATAAAAAAAAATGGGTCAAGTCAATCTAGGTTTGAGCCTTAATAGTGAAGTTCAAGCACGATTTATACTTTAAATGGGTTTAATTTATAAATTGATCTCATTATTTCAGGCTTTTTAATTGTAGAGATATTTGTAATTTCTATTTTGTGCTTTGCAAAGATTCTTAATGTGTTTTGTTCATCTTTCTTTGGCAGTGTGTTATTGCTTCCTCTTCTTCTTTGGCTTACTTGATTGCTTCCTCCATCCACAGTTGAGCCTCTTTCATTCACTGAATCATTGTATATTCTTTTGCAATTAAATTCTTTGATTTTGTTTTACTGTTATTGAGATTAATATTGAAGAAATATGGCACTTTTACTATGATTTGAAGATATGTAACACTTTAATATCTTGCAGTAATGGCTCGTCTACCTTTAATAGTACAAAATGAGAGGCGTAAAAGAATTGGTTTTGTTGTAACAGTATGATTACAAATGCGTACAATTGCGAGTTGGTTCTTTGTTACATTGAGTTATATCATACATTTTAGATTTTTATGCAAAACAAGGTTATGTGAAAAGACTTGTATATGCTAGTGATGAGACATGTATTGGACAAGTTAGGATGAATAGAATTTCTTTTTTTAAACTATGTGAGATATTACAAACTTTAGAAGGATTGAAGTCGTCAAGAAACATGCTTATTGATGAGCAAGTGACAATGTTTTTACATATCAGTTCTCATCACCTTAAAAATTGAGTTATCATGCATCCTTTTGATAGGTTTGGGGAAACCATTAGCAGATCATTTCACAATGTTTTAAATATTGTCATACACTTTCATACACTTACAAGATGTGTTATTTAAAAAGGTAGAGCCAATTACAGCTAATTCTACAGACCCAAGGTAGAAATTATTCAAAGTATTAGAATGAGTTCCATATATAGCTCGTACATAATTTAGTTGATTTAGATTTAAATATAGTATCCTAACCCGAGGTTTTATACATGTGATGTAAAATTGCTTAGGTGCTTTAGATGGAACCCACATCAAGATTAGGGTTCCAACATTGATAAACCTAGATATCGAACGCGAAAAGGTGGCATAGCAACAAATATGTTAGGTGTTTGTATACCTGATATGCATTTTGTTTATGTTCTTCTTGGTTGGGAAGGTTCTATTGTTGATGGACAAGTTCTTCGAGATGCTATTAGTAGGAGACATGGACTAAAAGTTTCTCATAGTAAAGTGCAGAATTGGAGGAATTTGAATTAATTTTAAAGATCATACTTTTTTGAGAAAATTAACTATGATAAATAGTTTTTTTCTTTTTTTATAGGTTGTTATTATCTAGTTGATGCTGGTTATACAAAATGTGAGGGATTTCTTGTGCCTTTTAGAGGACAACGATATCATTTGAATGAGTGGCGTCAAGGTCAACAGCCAAGTACTCTAGAAGAATTTTTCAATATGAAATATGCTTCAGCACGCAATGTTATTGAAAGATGCTTTGGGTTATTAAAACTTAGATGGGGGATACTTAGGATTCCATCATTCTATCCTGTGAGGGTGCACAATAGAATCATTATTGCATGTTGTTTGCTCCATAATTTTATTCGAACCTATATGAGTCTTGATCCTATTAAAGTGGAGTTGGGAGAAGGATTATCTAGTAATGTGATAAATGGCGATGAATCGGATATCGTAAATATTCATTCATAGGATGCATAGGCTACTTGGAGGATGAAACTAGCCAATCAAATGTTCTATGAATGGCAAGCATCTAGAAATTAGTTAGGTTTAGGGTAAAAATAGTAGAAAGTTAACTTGTTTATGTTATTTCATGTATCTAGTTTATGAAACTTTGGTGGTGTTTGAATTGTCTTTATGTGTTGTACTAGACTTGTTGAATTACAACTTTAATTTATTTTCTTTTGATTCGTCATTAGTTATAATTTTATAAAATGTTGACCTTTTGATTCATAATATCGAACCTAATTTTAATTTGTGTTATTTCTTAAGATAGTTATGCCAAACTTTTCACAATCAAGTACTTCTTCCCAAAATTCTCAATGGACCAAAACGAATTGAGTTCTAGAAGAAGATGCTGAGTTGTTGCCTATATGGTCAACTTGCACAATGTTGGAACTTTTAACACAGACAAGTGATTCAAGGCCAATTATTTAAATGAGCTGGAAAGAATGTTAGAAAAAGTTTTACCCCATGCTATGTTGAAGACTAAACCTAATCTTGAATCGAGGATTAGGACATTGAAAAGGAATTAGACAATCATTTATGACATGCTCAGTGGAAAAGAAAATAGCGGCTTTGGTTGGGACGAACATAGGCAGCTTGTTGTTGCTAAAGATGTTGTGTGGAACTCATATATAAGTATAAAAATTATTTCATGTCTTTATTATCTTATTTTGACCAAACCTATATCTAATTTGGATTCCTCCTTTTTTTAGAGTCATAAAGAAGCCAGTCAATTCAAACATCGCAGTTTCACTTATTATGACCAACTTATTGCCATATATGCAAAAGGTCGAGCCACTGGAAAAGATGCTCAAACAACCGCTGATATTATTGAAGAAATAGATGTTGAAGATGTAACTACTACAAATACTCATGAAGAAACGATTTCCATGGATGCGAAGCTAATGTTTCTTCGGATGAGATGGATCTCTCAGCTACACAATCACAACCACCTAAAAACCAAGATGATTCCACATTTTCAAAGAAGAAAAAATAGATTTCTGATGTAAGTGAACAAATTTCTTCTACTTCATTTGCTGATGCTACCATGTTATTGGGGGAAAACATACAAACTGTTGGCCTTGAAATAAGTAGGAGCATTGCCTCCAAAGTGCTAATTCAACAAAAGTCAGAATTGGTCATTCAAGAAAGTGCTCTAACATTATATCCGACCTTATGTGAAGTAGAAGGATTAACTGAGGATGAACACTATAGTGCGTTAAGCAAAATTTCAGACCATCCAACGCAAATGCTCATTTTCTTTAGTCTACCTTCTTCTATGCAATTGGAATGGGTGAGAAGATTTCTTTCTGACCATTAGAAATCATGGTTGTGTTGGTGATGTTTTGATAACTTTTTGTATATATAATATTTGGATGGTATAATAACATGATAGAATGCCACAAACTGATATAACTTTTTGATGTTGTAAAATTTAGTATATAAATTATGGCATATAAGAAATGACATCATGTAACTTTTTGTTAATGTATGAACATTATGTTTGGATGTAAAATATAATTCCTAAGCTATTTATTACTTCCAATCTTTTGCTTTTTAATTTAGAAGATAATCTTTTTTTATTTGTTTCACTAATGATATTTTAGCACGTTAAATATGTATTGTAGTTTAAAAATAATAAAGTCGGTTATATATTATTTCTATAATACTATATACAGGGTGAAGCCAGAACAAATTTTTAGGGGTGCCGAATGAAATTTTAATTTTTTATAGTCTATATCTTTATAATTTTTAAAGGATTAAATCAAATTTTTATAATTTTAGGGGGGCCAAAGTACAATTTTACCTTTACTAATTTAAAATTTTAAAAAAATTTCAAGGGCTTAAATAGAAATTTTCCATTTTAGGGGGGTCAGGGCCCCTGCCAGCCCCCCGTATCCGCCTCGGACTAAATATTATGATTTTTATTAATTTATATTTTAATAATAATTATATTAATAATGTTATTAATTCATATATTATTTTATTAAATTGTATTTAATAATAATTATGTTAAAATATGATTAACTTATATTTTATTAAAATATGTTTAATAATAATCTTATTAAAATTTAATAACAATAAAAAACCAAAAAAAAAATTATGCTAATGGTACTTTGATCATTTGAGTCTTTTTCCTTATACTATTGCAACATCTATTACATTCAACCAAGCATAAAAATACTATTACAGCTCTATTTCATTCAATTGAACCAAATATTTGAATTATTAAATATAGCTATATCCCATTACAGCCCTATTCTATTCACCCCAACCAAACGTGGCCTAATAATTTTACAAATTGGTAGATAAGCTAGCTAAATCAAGCCCTCATTGCCTCAAAAATATAAAAATTACAAGAAAATGACTTAATTATAGTATCTAATTAGTGGCTAAAACTTTAAAGAGGGTTTTCTCCTTACTTGAGACAGTAAAAGGAAGATGATGAAGATGAGATTTGATTTTTCCATTAACTTTAATATATATAGTATAATTAAACATTAATTAAGTAAATTACTAATCCCACTTAGTGTATATGTCCATCATCACCACTATCACTTATTATGTAATAGTTTATTTACCATTTTGGACTTTGACTAATTTTAATTTAAGTCTCTTAGTCTTTAGCCAATCAAAAACTTATAGCGATAAGACTTTTACAATTTAGTCATTATACATTAATTAAACAATTAATAGACAAAATTGAAGGGCTAAACTTTGATATTCCATTATACAAACTCTGAAAATATTCATATTCAATATTTACGAACCCGGATTACAAAAAAAATAGGGTTCCGAAACCTCCTTTTCTAGCACCACTGAAAGATCAAGATGTTACACTCGCAACAAGACACATGTCCCACAAAATCACGCAAAAGCCTGCTGCATCATTGGTGTCATTTCTCAAGGCATAAATGTAATACTTTATCATTAATGCAACTATTCCAAAACCTTTGATGCATCTCTCCTTTCTATGACACGCATAAACTAGGCAACTTTTCTCCTGTCGCTCAATCTACCACTTTGTCTAATTTAGTAACTGTCCAGTGAGAAAGCTACTTGAAAGGTCTCGAAGTAGGAAACTTTGTAACCTACCTCTCGATCGGAGGGGCAATTGTTATACCCTTACCCTAGCAGTGATATGTGACAGGACATGGTACAACTAGTAAAGACCTCTCGATGGATGTGACTAACGAACAATCTTTCAATTGGCACCCCCCTCTGGTGAACCTCCATTCGGGACCCTTTGTGACTAACTCTCTATGGATCCTCTTAAGCCATCTAAAAATCCTTCTACTACAAACCCTTCTCTGTGACTGTCGAAACCATTTTTTTGTTTGAAAAAATGGGCCGACTTTAAGAAGAAAAAATGGAGTCGCCACCAATCTTTTTTGAGTGCAATTGGGTCACTTTAGAAAATATTTTGGTCTACGAATTTTAAGAAAATGGGCTCGGAAGCTGGTTACGCACGAGGAAGGATTAGCACCCTCGCAACGCCCACAATTGGTACCGTATTGATTGATTAATGTCCTAATATCGAAAATTAGAAAAGATTTTAAAACGCTAATCCTTTGGAAAATGTTTAGGCAATTCGAATCGGATATTGAAATTCTCTTGTTCCAAGAGGATGACACATCACATCCAGCACGTTAGGATACGATGTTTCAAACCTTTGACACCAAGATCATTTCATGATGGTCATTTTAAAAAGGGTATTTCATTATTTGGCCAAACAAACGAACCGAAACCCAACACGTTAGGACACGATCCTTCAAATTTCCAAACATGAAATATTGCCTTATTTTTACAGTTGAGAAAGCACGATCAAAATTTTAAAAGGATATTCAGTCCTTTGGACGGGCGAAAAATTGAAACCCAGCACGTTAGGGCACAATTTCTCAAAACCTCCAAGCACAAAATATTGTCTTGCTTTTCATTTCACAAAACCGGTCTTAGAGGTTTTTTAATGGTTGGGCCAAACAGAAAACCGAAACCCAGCACGTTAGGGCAAAATTCCTTGAGTTTCCCAACCACCAAATCCCTTTATTCAAAAAGAATTATGGATCAAAAATTTGGAGGATAAATTGCAATGCGGACAATAAATATGAATATAAATATAATTTTAAAAATATATATGTATATAAAAAAATAGTGATAACAAATAAGTAATAGTGGTAAGAGGAATTAAAAAATAAGTAATAGTGGTAAGAGGAATTAAAAAATATTAATAGTAGATGAAAATGGTAATAAGAGTAATAGTAAAACATCAGTAATAAAATAATGTAATAATAACATAATAAAACCAAACAATAATAATGGTAGGTAATAATAATATAAAAACAATAATGAAATAAAAAAATAAAATATAACGGTAAATAGAACAACCATGAACGCAATATACTAATAATGATATATATAGAATAATAGGGATAATAAAATGATAGTAATAACAGTAAAATAAAAGTAAGATTAGTAATAATAATAAAATAATAGTAGTAAAACAATAGTATATACATAAAAAATAATATAAGATAATAATATAATTATATAGAAAATATGATTATGACAATAATGACAAAAAAGTAAAAGAAAAAAATTAAAACAATTAATTTAATGGCCAAAATAGCAATGTAATTGAAAAGGGATAAAATTGTATCAAAACAGGGCTTTTGGGGCCGAATTTAAAACAAAGAAGGAAAAAGAAGTCAAATTGCAATTCGCGCGCGACTGGAGGGACCAGAAACGCAATTATTCCAGGTTCCTAAACATCGCTTCGAGCGGACCAAATTGCAATGAGGGACCAAATTTGGGGCCGAATTTAAAAATCATGGAAATGGAAAATGGGCTGAATTGAAACGGATTAACAAAACAGAAGGGTCTGGGCTGCAAATAGCCCCATTTGACAAAATACGCGGATCCCCCTTCGCAGGTGGGTCGGGTCGCGCGTTTTAGGGCTAAACCCTGGCACCAAAACGGTGTCGTATTCTTTAGGGTATAAAAGTTGAAATTTTTTTTTAAAAAACATATTCCTCTTCATTTTCCTTCAAAAAAACAAAATAAACAGAGAACTTTCTCTGTTCTCTCTGCAGGTTTTCCCCAGATGACTTTCGGCCTTCCCTCATCGCCACCGTCTATGTTTTTCTCTTCGTTTCTTTCTTTAAAAATCTGATCTTTGTATTTTATATATATACCATATAGTTTAAAAGAATAAAAAACAATAAAAACTAAAGCAAAATAGCCAAACGGTTATTCGAAAATGAAGAAAAAAGAAAAAAAAATAAAAGAAAACCTTTCTCTTCGATATGGATCTCTGTTTCTTTGTAAAAGTGTGTTCTATTGCTTTCTCTCTTATCTAAATCGTGTACAAAAAAGTCCCCTTTTACAGATTTCTACAGTGGCTTTTATAGCCTAAAATCTACAGTTGTTTTTTCTATTTTGCAGAGACGTGCTAGAGTATGATGCGGACGTGGCGTGGTGGCGTGGTGTTCTGGTGGCGCACGATGCGACGCTAGGATTACTGGCGAGCGGCATGCGGCGCGAGGGCTCTTAGCCCCTGTCTTAAGGTTTCAGATTTATTTTTTATTTTGGGCCTTTTGGGCTTTGATTTGATTAGGCCTTTGAGTTTTAAAATTGGGCCTTACAGCTGCCCCTCTTTGCTCATTGTCTTGTAACGAGAACAGAACAAAGACTTTAAAAGGACCAATTTTGCCCTGTATTGCTGAGTCCTAACTTGATGTTTCTTTTCTTCAGGTAGCCTTGCTTTGACGCACTGCATCTTCAGGGGTATAGGAATTTTATCTCGATCTGCTCCATTCCTACTCAGTGGAGATAAGATTTGCTATTCTTTAGCCTGTTACCCTACTGCTTAGGGACTTAAAGCTTATCGTCTTCGATCTGCTCCACTCCTGCTCAGTGGAGATAAGATCTGCTATCTTTAGCCTGCTCCACTCCTGCTCAGTGGAGATAAGGCTGTGATCTTCAGCCTGCTCCATCGTCGTTACATGGAGATAAGACTTGCTGTATTTGATCTGCTCCACTCCTACTCAGTGAAGATAAGATCTGTAATTTCCAACCTGTTACCCTACTGCTTAGGGGATTAGGCTGGTGGTTTGAATCTGCTCCGTTGTCGATACATGAAGATAAGATTTGTCATCTTAGATCCGCTCCACTCCTGCTCAATGGAGATAAGATCTGCTATCTTCGTTCTGTTCCACTCCTACTCAGTAGAGATAAGATCTGTTTTTTAGCCTGCTCCACTCCTGCTCAGTTGAGATAAGGCTAGTGGCTTAAATCTGCTTCATTGCCGATACATGGAGATAAGATTCGCCATTTTTGATCTGCCCCACTCATACTCAGTGGAGATAAGATCTTCTTTCTTTAACCTGCTCCACTCCTGCTCAGTGGAGATAAGGTCATCAGCTTCTATCTGCTCTATTGACGATACATGGAGATAAGACTTACAGTCTTCGATCTGCCCCACTCCTACTCAATGGGGATAAGATCTATTATCTTTAGCCTGCTACCCTACTGCTTAGAGGATTAAGGCTCATCATCTTCGATCTGTCACCCTACTGCTTAGGGAATTAAGATCTATAATTTTCGGCCTGTTACCCTACTTCTTAGGGAGTTAAGGCTCATCGTCTTCGATCTGTCACCCTACTACTTAGGGAATTAAGATCTGTAATTTTCGGCCTGTTACCCTACTGCTTAGGGAGTTAAGGCTCATTGTTTTCGATCTGTCACCCTACTGCTTAGGGAATTAAGATCTGTAATTTTCGACCTGTTACCCTACTACTTAGGGAGTTAAGGCTCATCGTCTTCGATCTGTCACCCTACTGCTTAGGGAATTAAGACCTGTAATTTTTAGCCTGTTACCCTACTACTTATGGAGTTAAGGCTCATCGTCTTCGATCTGTCACCCTAATACTTAGGGAATTAAGATCTGTAATTTTCAGCCTGTTACCCTACTACTTAGGGAGTTAAGGCTCATCGTCTTCGATCCGTCACCCTACTACTTAGGGAATTAAGATCTGTAATTTTTGGCCTGTTACCCTACTGCTTAGGGAGTTAAGGCTCATCATCTTCGATCTGTCACCCTACTGCTTAGGGAATTAAGATCTGTAATTTTCTGTAACTCCCATCAATTTTGCTACATTGTCCTATGGGGAACCTACCTGTAGAATTGACTTTATGGGGTCTATGCTTATGCCAAATGATTAGGATGTCATGATTGAAAAATGCTCCTAACCAATGTATTGCGAATGAATGGATGCATACAAAATGTCATGAGTATGATCCAATTTTTAACTTTTGGGTTATCATTGCTTGTTGCTTGTTAGGGAAATATTCCCATTGTATGCCTTATTGTTCCGCTGATACTTCTAACACAGAATCTGAAGAGGTCATCACTACTTAGACTCTTTTTTTAGGGGTTCCAAGCCCCTTAAGCCTGGTGAGTTCTAAATAATTGTCCTGTTTCAGATTCTTATATTATTTAGAGACTTTCAGGGTAATACACAAAACTTCTTTTGTGAAAGCATTATTAGTTCAGTAATCATTATTTCAATATGAGATGCTTGGAAAAAGATCATAGAGATGAATAAAACTGAAATTTATTCGGGACAAAACGCGTGAAGAATGGATTGAGCCAAGGAAATAAATTTTACTGAGGTACACAAAATGAGAGAGGAAACAAAATGGAATTGGTACCCCAAATATCACAGCCTGAACTTCTCTATACGAACTTTTGAAGAGCATTCTGAGTTCCAAATATATCTAGGAGACCTGTGGTGTTTTGTCAATGCCCCGAAGATGTAGCATATCTCCTCCTTGTTAATTCAGGTATAAGATGGCTAGCGCATACCCCAAACATTTGAATCGCCCTTTACGGGTTTTCAATTCAAAGTTCCTTTAGTCTCAAAGTGCCCTTTGCGGGTTTTCACCTTGGCTCATGTTCCTTCTTAAGCGAAATACTTCTTGACTGAGTCCGCATTAACTGGATTTGGCAGCCTTTGGCCATCCATCTCAGTGAGTATCAATGCTCCCCCGGAGAAAGCCCTCTTTACAACATAAGGTCCTTCCCAATTAGGCATCCACTTTCCCCTGAAGTCTTTTTGGATAGGGAGGATCTGTTTCAACACCAAGTATCCCTCATGGAATACTCTGGGGTGGACCTTCTTGTTGTAAGCCCGCATCATCCGTTTCTGGTACATTTGCCCATGGCAAATGGCTCTTAGCCTTTTTTCCTCGATCAAATTCAATTGATCATACCGAGATTGAATCCACTCTGCTTCGTCTAACTTCAATTCTGATAGAACCCGGAGAGAGGGAATTTCGACTTCAATGGGCAAAACTGCCTCCATCCCATAAATCAATAAGAATGGTGCTGCCCCGGTGGAGGTTCTAACCGATGTTCGATAGGCGTAGAGGGTAATCGGTAACTTTTCATGCCAATCCTTGTAGGTCTCAGTCATTTTCCCTACAATTTTCTTGATATTTTTCGAGTGATATGACGATGAGTTATGGTGCTTGATATTGAACTGACTGCAGACTTCTGCTATCGCACTATTATTCAAGTTTAACGCATTGTCGAATACTATCCTTTCTGGCATACCGTAACGACATATGATCTCTTTCTTCAAAAACTTGCTAACCGCTGTCTTCGTAACATTGGCATATGAAGCTGCCTCTACCCATTTGGTGAAGTAATCAATAACTACGAAAATGAAACGATGTCCATTAGAAGCCTTCGGTGAGATCGGCCCAATGAAGTCCATGCCCTACATTGAGAAAGGCCACGGAGAAGTCATAACATGAAGAGGTGAAGGAGGCACATGGATCTTGTCTCTATAAATTTGGCACTTGTGGTACTTCTTGGCGTAACGGATGCAATCCCTTTCCATTATGGACCAGTAATACCCGAATCTCATTATCTGCCTGGCCATTGTAAATCCATTGGCATGCGTCCCACAGACACCGTCATGGACTTCTTCCAGAATTTTCCTATCCTCAACAGCATCGACACATCTTAACAGCACCTGATCCTTCCTCTTTTTGTATAGGATCTCTCCGTCTAATACATAGTCACTGGCAAGTCTTCTCAATGTTCTCCTATCATTTTCAGGATCTCTCCTCTTCTTTGTCGATATTGCAGCAGTAAGCCGGAGTCTCAAAAATACTCATTTGGATGGGCTTCATACCCTCTTGCTCATTTACTCTGATCATAGAAGCTAGAGTGGCCAAGGCGTCAGCCATCTAGTTTTCATCACGCGGGAGGTAAAAGAATGTGATATCATTAAACTCCTCAATTAGTTCCAAAACTAACTTTCGGTAGCTGATCAATTTGGGATCTCTTGTTTCCCATTCTCCTTTGAGCTGATATATCACCAATGCAGAGTCTCCATATACCTCTAGCACCTTAACTTTGCGGTCTATGGCTGCTCGAATTCCTATGATACATGCTTCGTATTCTGCCATATTGTTCGTGCAGTCAAAATCCAACTTGCAAGTGAATGGATAATGATCTCCGTTTGGGGATATCAGGACTGCCCCAACTCCATTACTAACGGCATTCGATGCTCCGTAGAAGTTCAGCTTCCAAGGATGATCTTCTACAATATTTTCTTCAGTTGCCACTACAAACATCTGATCCTCATTGGGAAAATCAAAATTCAAGGGTTCGTAGTCTTCTAGCATTCTACTGGTTAGAAAATCAGCTATTGTACTCCCTTTCACAGCCTTCTGGTTCACATAGACTATGTCAAATTCAGAGAGCAAAATTTACCATCGGGCCATTCTTCCATTTAAGGCGGTTGACTCCATCATGTACTTAAAAGGGTCTAGTTTCGAGATTAACCAGGTTGTATTGTATAACATGTACTGCCTCAATCTCTGAGTTGTCCAGACTAAAGCATAACATAATCTTTCAATTGGCGAGTATCTCATTTCACACTCAGTGAATTTCTTGCTGAGGTAATATATTGCCTTTTCTTTCTTTCCTGTCTCGTCATGTTGGCCAAGCACACATCCCATTGAATTATCAAATATTGTCAAGTATAGAATCAATGGTCTATCAGGACTGCGTGGCATTAGCACTAGGGTGTTAGACAAGTATTGTTTAATCCTGTCAAAAGCCTTCTGGCATTCGTCGTCTCAAATACCTGGATTACGTTTCTTAAGAAGACGAAATATGGGGTCACACTTCTCAGTCAATTGCGAAATGAACCGATCAATGTAATTCAGTCTTTCTAGAAAGCCTCGGACTTCTTTTTGAGTCCACGGTGGAGGCAATTCTTGTACGGCCTTGACCTAATCCGGGTCGACCTCAACACCTTTTCTGCTGACCATGAAACCAAGTAGTTTCCCTGATCTGACCCCGAAGGTACACTTGGCTGGATTGAGTTACAACTAAAATTTCGTCAACCTCAAGAACAGTTTCCTCAAAACTTGCACGTGCTCCCTTTTTGTTCGAGACTTTTTGCGATCATGTCGTCGGCGTAGACCTTGATCTCCTTGTGCATCATGTCATGAAACAAGGTTACCATAGCCCTTTAGTATGTTGCTCCCGCATTCTTTAACCCAAATGGCATCACTTAGTAACAAAAAGTCCCTCACAAGGTTATGAAGGTAGTCTTTACCATGTCTTTGGGATGCATCTTTATTTGATTGTAACCCAAGAAACCATCCATGAAGGAGAAAAATGAATACCCCGCCGTGTTATCCACTAAGGTGCCGATGTGAGGCAGTGAGAAGTTGTCTTTTGGGCTGGCCTTATTTAAGTCTCTGTAGTCGAAGCACATTCGTACCTTTCCATCCTTCTTAGGAACAGGGACAACTTTGGCTACCCATTCTGAGTAATTCACCAGTTGTAAAAACCCAGCATCAAATTGCTTCTTGACTTCCTCCCTTATCTTTACCGCGGCATCGGGTCTTATCCTTCTGAGCTTCTGTTGAACCGGCTTACATTCTCCTTTTATGGGGATACGGTGTACCGCAATGTCAGCACTCAACCCAGGCAAGTCCTGATATGACCATGCGAAGACATCTTTGAACTCTAGCAGAAGTCTAATGAGGTCCTGCCTTGTTTCCTTGGTTATGCAGGTGCCGATTTTCACTTCTTTCTCATCATCTAGAAGCACATTTTTAATCGTCTCTTTGTGAGGTAGAATCAGCTTCTCCTCCCGCTCTACCATCCTTAACAAATCCGGGGCGACTAACGAACAATCCTTCAATTGGCACCCCCTCTGGTGAACCTCCATTTGGGACCCTTTGTGACTAACTCTCTATGGATCCTCTTAAGCCATCTAAAAATCCTTCTACTACAAACCCTTATCTGTGACTGTCGAAACTATTTTTTTGTTTGGAAAAACAGGCCGACTTTAAGAAGAAAAAACGGAGTCGCCACCAATCTTTTTTTAGTGCGATTGGGTCACTTTAGAAAATATTTTGGTCTACAAATTTTAAGAAAACGGGCTCGGGAGCTGGTTACGCACGAGGAAGGATTAGCACCCTCGCAACGCCCACAATTGGTACCGTATTGATTGATTAATGTCCTAATATCGAAAATCAGAAAAGATTTTAAAACGCGAATCCTTTGGAAAATGTTTAGGCAATTCGAATCGGATATCGAAATTCTCTTGTTCCAAGAGGATGAAACATCACATCCAGCACGTTAGGATACGATGTTTCAAACCTTTGACACCAAGATCATTTCATGATGGTCATTTTAAAAAGGGTATTTCATTATTTGGCCAAACGAACGAACCGAAACCTAGCACGTTAGGGCACGATCCTTCAAATTTCCAAACATGAAATATTGCCTTATTTTTACAGTTGAGAAAGCACGATCAAAATTTTAAAAGGATATTCAGTCCTTTGGACGGGCGAAAAATTGAAACCCAGCACGTTAGGGCACAATTTCTCAAAACCTCCAAGCACAAAATATTGCCTTGCTTTTCATTTCACAAAACCGGTCTTAGAGGTTTTTTAATGGTTAGGTCAAACAGAAAACCGAAACCCAGCACGTTAGGGCACAATTCCTTGAGTTTCCCAACCACTAAATACCTTTATTCGAAAAGAAATATGGATCAAAAATTTGGAGGATAAATTGCAATGCGGACAATAAATATGAATATAAATATAATTTAAAAAACATATATATATAAATAGTGGTAACAAATAAGTAATAGTGGTAAGAGGAATTAAAAAATATTAATAGTAGATGAAAATGGTAATAAGAGTAATAGTAAAACATCAGTAATAAAATAATGTAATAATAACATAATAAAATCAAACAATAATAATGGTAGGTAATAATAATATAAAAGCAATAATGAAATAAAAAAAATAAAATATAACGGTAAATAGAACAATCATGAATGCAATATAGTAATAATGATATATATATACAATAATAGGGATAATAATAATAAAACGATAGTAATAACAGTAAAATAAAAGTAAGATTAGTAATAATAATAAAATAATAGTAGTAAAACAATAGTATATACATAAAAAATAATATATGATAATAATATAATTATATAGAAAATATGATTATGACAATAATGACAAAAAAGTAAAAAAAATTAAAACAATTAATTTAATGGCCATAAAATAGCAATATAATTGAAAAGGGATAAACTTGTATCAAAACAAGGCTTTTGGGGCCGAATTTAATACAAAGAAGGAAAAAGAAGCCAAATTGCAATTCGCGCGCAACTGGAGGGACTAGAAACGCAATTATTCCAGGTTCCTAAACACTACGCCTGAGCGCGGACCAAATTGCAATGAGGGACCAAATTTGGGGCCGAATTTAAAAATCATGGAAATGGAAAATGGGCTGAATTGAAACGGATTAACAAAACAGAAGGGTCTGGGCTGCAAATAGCCCCATTTGACAAAATGCGCGGATCCCCCTTCGCAAGTGGGTTGGGTCGCGCGTTTTAGGGCTAAACCCTGGCACCAAAACGGTGCCGTATTCTTTAGGGTATAAAAGTCAAATTTTTTTAAAAAAACATATTCCTCTTCATTTTCCTTCCAAAAAAAAACAGAGAACTTTCTCTGTTCTCTCTGCAGGTTTTCCCCAGATGACCTTTGGCCTTCCCTCATCGCCACCGTCAATGTTTTTCTCTTCTTTTCTTTCTTTAAAAATCTGATCTTTGTATATTATATATATACCATATAGTTTAAAAGAATATAAAACAATAAAAACTAAAGCAAAATAGCCAAACGGTTATTCGAAAATGAAGAAAAAAGAAAAAAATAATAAAAGAAAACCTTTCTCTTCGATGTGGATCTCTATTTCTTTGTAAAAGTGTGTTCTATTGCTCTCTCTCTTATCTAAATCGTGTAAAAAAAAAAAGTCCCCTTTTACAGATTTTCTACAATGGCTTCTATAGCCTAAAATCTACATCTGTTTTTTCTATTTTGCAGAGACGTGCTAGAGTATGATGCGGACGTGGCGTGGTGGCGTGGTGTTCTGGTGGCGCACGATGCGGCGCTGGGATTGCTGGCGAACGGCGTGCGGCGCGAGGGCTCTTAGCCCCTGTCTTAGGGTTTCAGATTTGTTTTTTATTTTAGGCCTTTTGGGCTTCGATTTGATTGGGCCTTTGAGTTTTAAAATTGGGCTTTACAGTGACCATTAAGGTGTAACAACTTCAACAAGGAGAATGTCAAAGTAGAACCACACAATACTGCGCATGATGATAACGGACCTATAACGACCCTACCACCTAGCCAACTACACGAGCAAGCCTACCATTCGTATTGACGGTTACATGAAACTACTAGACAAGGGGTACCCCTATATATACCCCAGAGTGCAAAGGGTAAAAAGTCATCCCTAAGAAATACCTAAGTAGTGCCCAACTATCTCATTATTCCTTCCTTCCCCTTTCCTCCTCTTTTTCTCCTCTTTCAATCTCTGATTCTCCACCTGTCACAGATGAATCGACCTTTTAGTCACTACTACCTTCTCCTCTTTATATTTTCTTTGTTAAACAATTGTATCAACCATTTATATGTAATATTATAATATTAATCATAGCCATTAACATGGACTAACATTTCCGAATATAAAATTATACAACCTTTTTTATCAGAATGGTCGGTGCATGAAAGTCTAAACTCATAATCTCACATCACCGCCCTATAATATATAATTATCAAATAATGAGCGGCAGTCCCTTTTTGGATGTACTATTGTTTTTGTGCATGTGAAAGGGCGATGGGTCAATCTTCAAACGGAAGCATAAAAAATCAACATTTCGTCGTTGTGTATTTAGATATTTAAAATATTTTGCTGTTAATTATTTGTAATTTACATTCATGATTATTGTGAATTAGTTTTAATTCTTGTTGTAGTATAAGAATAAATGTTTAGAAGTTGTTAATTGTCAAGCACTAAGCTAATAGCCATAAGCCTTCGGAACAATGATATTTATTCATGGTAGTTTCTCCTCCAAGAGGGTTCTCTCCTTTCATCTCTATCTTATTTTCATTGTGTTTTTTTTTTTTTTGGTCAATTTTGAAGTACATATTGATTTGCATTTGAAGACGTTAACTTGAACATCTACGTAGCTCACCTTTATGTTATGAGAATCTTAAAACATTTGTAATCCATTTTATCTTTGAAAAACTTCTTCAAGACCAATCCATAATTGAAAACGTACTACCAATAATATAACCTCAAAACTAAATATTTATTTTTCATACAGGCAATTATATTAACAAAAACGTAGATCCAATGCTAATCAAGCTTCATCTCATTCAAATTTTAACTATTGGATAAGAGCCTAATAAAAACCATATATTTTATATTTTTTGGTACAACACAAAGCAAAGAAAAATACTTTACTAATCCAACGGTGAAAAAAGGTAAATAATAAATATTTTTGGTTTAATATAATATTTGGTATTTAAATTTGATATATTTTCTTAATTTGGTATTTAAGTTTTTTTTAATTTGGTACTTAAACTTAACATAATTTACTAAATTGGTACCTAAGTTTTTTTTATCCAATTTGTTACTTAAACTTGACACATTTTCTTAATTTGGTACCTAAATTTTTTTTGTCCAATTTGGTACCTATCCTTTTTTAATATACAAATTAATATGATATACTAACAATATTACTTTTTTATAATGTAGCAAAAATAATCGATATATGACCGAAATGTGACAAATACACACAATTTTTTTTTGAATGTTCAATTACTTTTAGTGTAATTAATTAATTTTTTAATTTAAAATATTTTTTTATTTTGGGTTTTTAAAACTCTTGTTATTTTTTCTTCAATATCTATTCACTAAACATAGCTCAAATCACATTTTTTTAACACAAATTTCATTTGATACCTATGATATTTTTGTTTGCGGAGATCAAACCATGCTAAGCTTGTTATAATCCATGCCAATAAATTCCATGTCATATATCATGTGTTGATCATACATTAGCTATTTTAGTCCCTTGATAAAAAAAATTTAACACCATTAGTGTTTTAGTATTTGACAAATTTAAGTATCAAATAAGACCAAAAAAAAAACTTAAACACAAAATTAAACCAAAAAAATTTAAATATTAAATTAGAAAAAAATTCCATTTAAATACTAAATTAAAAAAATTTATTACTAAATTAAGAAAAAATGTGGAGTTGGAGTAGAAAAAGTTAGGGTAAACTACACCAACAATCACTCAACTTTGATTCAATAACAAAACGGTTATTAAACTTTCAACCCAGTCACTGAACTTTAGAAAAATAACAAATCAATCATCAAAACAATTTTCCGTTATAGGCGTAATCTATGAAGCACCGACACGGGGAAAATCCCCTTGTACGAGTGTCGTACTGGTGTCCGACACTAACACGCCGCCGACACGGCCAGACTTTCTTTTGGCCTGAATCAGAAACGGAAAAAACCTATATACAAAAATAGAACTTTAGAAAACAGATAAAAAAAAAAGAACTTTAACATTTAATCGTGATAATTTATGGGATTTTTGACATACTTGATTCGCTTATATGAAGTGAAGATGATGATGCTGAAAGTTTTGTAGATGAATGTTTTGCAGAGAAGAAATACAGAGGCAAAGGTAAAAGCAGTAAATGAAGAGGGAAAAAAGGGGTAAATGGGAAAGAAAATAAAGAGTATATGAGTGTAAAGAAAAAAAAAATACTTAATGTATTATCCACTTATAATGGGGTAAGAAAGTCAAAAACAAATTATAATAGTTTAAAAATAGTGAAAATATCAATATTTTTAATTACATTGAGTATTTTAACATAAAAAATACATATAAAAATAATAAAAATTTTATTACGGTATTTTATTGTATCCGTATCCTCATTTTTTATAAAAATTACAGTGCCGCCGTATTCGTATTGTGTTGTACCCATATTGCGTGTCCGTGTCAATGCTTCATATGGCATAATAGAGCTGTCATTTTCCGTCCCTCTCCCCCTCCCTCTCGTCTCCCTCCCCCTTCCACCGCGCTCTCATCCCTCTCCCTCTCCCCCACCGTCCCTTTCCCTCTGCTAACCCTCTCCTAAATTTTTCTTACAGGTAAAAGAAATATCTAGCTAGCAACAAGTTCAAGCATTTGGGGCAGCAAATTGGATGAAATTACGACATCAATTTGAAGCAAATAATTGGAGCAATCGGTGAGGAAGGAACGGTAATTAGTAGCCACTATATCAATGCTGATCGGTGGAAGAAATTTGGCTAACCAGCTGCAGGCTTTTTGAAGCAATGGTCGGTGCAATGGGTAGCAAATACTTATTTGGGGCAGCAAATTGGATGAAATTACGACATCAATTTGAAGCAAATAATTGGAGCAATCGGTGAGGAAGGAACGGTAATTAGTAGCCACTATATCAATGCTGATCGGTGGAAGAAATTTGGCTAACCAGCTTCAGGCTTTTTGAAGCAATGGTCGGTGCAATGGGTAGCAAATACTTGTTCGACCGACAGTGAATTAGAGAGCAAGCAGGCAGGTCAACGAAGCAGCTTATTTAAAGCACATTGAAGGCTTTTTAGTAAACTATTTAGAGGCTATTTGAAGATTGAAATTGGATCAAATGGCAACTGGTATAAACGGTGGGCAGCAACTATTTTGGGAGCATTTCAATCGACAATTTGTAGCAAATAATTTAGAAGCAATTTGGTCGATGCAAGCAAGGGAAAGAGACGGTGGGGGAGAGGGAGAGGGCCGAAGTAGGGGAGGGACAAGGGGGTAGAGGGAGAGAACCGGAGTAAGGGGAGGAATGGTGGGAAAAGGGGAGGGGGATGGGAGAGTAGTGGTAGGGAGATGGAGACGAGAGAGAAGAGGAGGACGGAAAATGATAGCTCCATTAGGCCTGTAATAAAAAATGGTTAAAGTGAATGATTTGTTATTTTTTTTTAAATTTAGTGACTGAATTAAAACTATAATAATTATTTTGTTATTAGAAACAAAATTAAGTAATTGACAGTGTAGTTTACCTAAAAAAGTTAAATTAATCCTAAAAAGAAAATAATTGTGGTCCCACCAAATGAGACTACGTGTATGGCTAAGATCCTTTTCCCTGTCCACTCAAACCAGACCTCCCCGAGGAAGTGATGCGGCTACATCACATAATTGGATCCGTCGGTCAACATCGAATCGGCGGCTGCCGCCCAGGCAACAGTGTTTGCAATCGTTTGTCGTTAAATTAGAAAAATAGTAAAAGAAAAATGGAAAGAATTGGAGAATATAAAAAAATAGTTGAAACATGTGTAGGTTAAGTAAAACTTAAACACGATATAATTAAATACTAATATTACAGAAATTGTTAAGTGCAACGGTTATGGGCTTCTATAAAATAAGGCACACAGAGTTAAACAAATTAAAGGCGATGTTATGGATGATTTTTCCATGTCTCCTTACAACCAATTAAACAATATTCCAAAGAGAAACATTGGAGTTAATTTTGTTTCAAAACAAAGTGAATACTTCGCTTCAACATGCACCATCCATGGCGGAGGCCTTTTGTTTGCTCCACCATCGTCTCTCACCTTCTCTTATCCTCCTTCCCCTTCCATTCTCAACCCGATATTATTATATCAAAATCACCACCAGCTGCCGCCACGGCTGCAACCACCTCTCCTCCCACTTCCAACGCCTACTAAACCTCTCCACGTGTCTCTCCCTTGCCGAACTCGAAGCCTTTCATCATGTAAAAACAAAAACAACAAAATCAGAGACCAATCCTTAACCCCAAAAAGCTCAAAATCAAAACAACTCATCATCAGTGCAGGCAAAGTAGAAGATCGGCCGAAGAAAGATAATCATTTGAAGCCAAAACAGGCAACAGAAACACAAGCCATAAGTAAGTCGTCCTTTGACATGGCAATGGCACCCGCTAACCCTTTAGGATCCGATCCGAATGATCTCCCTATTGCTTTACCATCATCATACATAGCAGCAGGTGACGATGCCAAAAAAGATTTGGACGAATTTTCAGGTTCTATCTTTCCTCTGTCTCCACCACCTAGCAGCTTGCCTTTGCCTAAGTTTTCGCTAAAATTCAAGTATAGTTGCAACCCTGAAGCCGCTGGAATCGACTGTGGAGCCACCGACAATCTCCGACGGCTCCTACGTCTCCCTTGAATAAAGGAGAAAGTAAGTTTTCTTCGCTTTGGGAATGGCAACCATTAACAGCTGATTGGAGGAAACCTGGTGGCTAGGTATTACTAGCTAGTACTGTCAATAAACAGTCAGTCAGTCTTGCATGAAAGTTTCTGGTGAAAATGAGAGGATTGAGTGATAAATGAAGTGGAGGAGGAAGGCTTTGCATGAAAACATTTATTATTATGTTGTAACTTGTAATCCAAGTGAAACTAGATCCAACTACTACTGCATGCTAAAATCTGCAAAATGGAAAGGGAAACGTTGAATATCTCTACAGCATAATTACTATAAATAATCACCCTCTCAACCCTAATTTTGTTTTTGTTATTTTATTACGTTGGAGGCCGGGATAAGCATATTTTACTTTTAAATTCCAACCATAGAATTTTTGAAAAATATCATGACTTCAATTAAAAAGTTGGCCACATAAATTTTTTTTTTAATAATATGCTACATTATTTTTTATACTACATCAAATTATTATTATTATTAACTCTATAATTAGTATAATTAATTTATTTTGTATAAAATTTTAAAATCTTAAACCCTATCCTAAACCTATTGGTATTGTAAATCATAATCTAGGTTTTTACCTAAAATCATAAATATTAAAATTTCAAATTCTAATCCACCTCAGCATAAATTATAAATCTAGTTAAACAAAAAAAAAATTCTATTATTTTATTAATTTTATTTCAGTTTTTGCATTAGTTTAATTTAATTAATCAACATTAATTAGGATTAAAACATTAATAAGGAGAATTATTCAAATGATATTAATTAAAAACTCTTTTAAAGAATATATGAAGTGGTAAACAGATGCTTAAAAACTGATTTTTTGGAATATTTAAACTCTTTTTATTAATTTTAAAGATATATCATGAGAGGAATGCAAAATTTATGTAGTGACCCTGAAATTTATTGATTTAAAAAAATTCAACAACAAAATCAATTAAAAAAACTATGGTCTCTTGCTATAGAAAAAAGTTAAAGGGTAACAAAAACTTTGGGTAAAAAATTCAAAAAAATCGACTGAGGTCCATCAAAAATTTAAAAAACTAATTGAGTTATTATAAAAAATTTGCACTCACTTAAAAAAATCAATAAACAATCCGTAGAATAATTTGATTGTATTATACTGATATGATTAACGAAGCCACCAAAAACTTCCATCACGGCAATTCTCTTGGACTAAAGCATCATGCACCTGGTGTTCCAATTATTGTTGTTGGAACTAAGCTTCGTGTGATTCTTACCGCTGAGATAATGATATAGTATATATGCTTGGCATGGCCATGTTTGTGAATTGTGATTTTCTCAATTCTCTAAGCAACTGATTTTTTTCTCAGATTAACAGAGTATCATGTTTCTGAAATTATTTCTCATGTTTTACTCTTTTGCTGCCGCAGATCTCCGATATGATCAGCAATTCTTTGTAGACCACCGTACAATCCAACCTCCAAAGAAAAAGTTGTTGGAAAATATGGACATCACATATATAATAAAAGAAATTATATGTTATTATTTACTATCATGATAGGTTAACCCAAATTAAAAGTGATCTAATTTGGTTAGAATTTTATTGGGTTTTAATTATTAAACAAAATATGGGTCAAATATGTGTAGATACTCTAGTAATTGAGTTCTAATCAAATTCTAATTAATTATGGGCTAATTAGAAATTGACTAGAACTAATATGCCAAGATTATAAATATTAGGGTTATGGTCCCCTTATACAGAAGATATCTTTTCTAATATCTCATCATTAGAGAAGAGAGTAGATATTTTCTCTGAATTTCTTGTGTGCTAATTTGGAAGATCAAATCCCCAAAATTCGGTAAAACTTCAAGGAATTCATGGATTCAGGTACGCTTCCGCATTTAGTTTTATTCTTGATTTATTCTTGATGATTTGACATTATAGATCCTGATTTATTAAGTTTTATTTCAAATTTATTTTACAAATCTAACAAATGATATCATAGCTTTGTCATGTTAAATCATTGAAAATGAATTGATTCATTATGAATTTGATATTTTAATTATATATTATGTTGAATCTTTGAGATTCTTGATAAATTTTTGGGTTTTGATTCTTTAAATAAAGTTTTAAGGTTTTATAAATATAATCTAGTTTAATATTTGCATATGCTATTTGAAAGATGAACGTTTATTTATTTATTTATAATCAATATTTAAGGTTTTTATTTACACGATATTAAACAAGATTTATTATTCGACATGTTCTTATTGTCAATGTTTGATTACTATACCAAGATATCACTTACAATTTAATATTTTGTCCAAAAAAAATAAAATATTAGTGGAGTGTCCGATATTTTGAGATGATGTTTACCTTTATTCAAATTATTTTGGTTTAAATTTGAAGTCTTATGTGAGATTGTTTATGATTTATGATTTATTTAACTATTATTATATTTGTCAACATCATTGTATGTTGTTTTGGGATAAATATATATACATATATATACTATTATCTTTTAATTTGATTGAAAGATGAAATTAAGAAAAATATTTAGAAACAAATAAATACAGATTTTAGCTTTGGATTTTAATTAAGAATGTCTAATATTTTAAATAGATTAGTTGAAACAAAATGCCGCCAAAGTGACCTCTTTTGTGTAGATTAGTTTATTTAAAAAATTAGGATGATTACATGTTTTTTGTGATTCAAGCGTTTATTAATTGACCCATAGGTAAGTTAATATTTGGCAGAATTTCAACGACAACTGTGGTGATAAATGTGTGACAATTATAAAGTACTTTATGTGAGCAATATGTTAGTCCAAAGATTAATTCATTATTTGACATAATTTATTGTCAATGTTTGATTGCTACAACAAGAGTACCACTTACTGTTAATATTACTGTCCAAAGACTTGATATTAATGTTATCTTTTGTATCTTGAGATGGAATTAGCCATTATCTTGAATTTATTGTTTACTTATGAATATTGATGTGAGCTTATTTTTTTTTGTTCTATATTCAGCTAATTCATCTTCCACTGCCATAATATCCGCTAATATAAATTCTATGCTCATGCTTAATGGGACTAATTTCAATGAATGGAAAAGGCACTTACTTATAGTGTTTTATTGTATGAACATAGACATTGCACTAAGGGAATAAAAACCCACACCTCTCACTGCTGAAAACACCCCTTATGTTAAAAGGAATTTTGAGAGGTGGAATCGTTCAAATTGTATGAGTCTAATGATCATGAAGTACAATATTTCAGAAGCCTTTAGGGGCAAAGAATCAAAAAAGATTACTCAGGCCAAAGTTTCCTTGACGAAATTGAGAAACGTTTTGCTAAAAATGATAATGTTGAAATGGCATCACTTCTGACTTCTTTGATGTTTATAAATTATAAGGATTAAGAAAATTCTGAGCGATCTAAGGGTTGTAAATTTTATGATTCCATAATAAGGAATATTTTTGATACGGGAACTGCAACATTTTTTGAGGATGTTGAGTTTGGAGGGAGAAATAAGGTTAGAAACACTAACTCAGTTCCTACATCACTTTTGATGATGTTTAGGTTCTCATACCTATTATTGATTAAGAAGTGAATCTAGAACCTCAATAAGATAATGTTAAACAACTCCTTATTCAAGATGAGGTAATTGTTCCAGAAGAACAAACTCAACAACCTCAAGAATGAATGTCATTAAAAAGGTCCACTAGAGAAATGGTTATAATGGCTTTAGTGGAATATTTTGACATTAAGCTACATCAGATGAATATTAAGTTAATGGTTTCTCAATGGTAACATTGATCATACATTAATATGGTGCAATTAGAAAGCTTTGTGTCTAATGATGCAAAGTTAATGATTTGCAAAGAACTTCATCTATGGGCTTAAGCAACCTTCTCGTCAATAATATTACAAATTTTACCAAATGATTATCTCATTCGGTTTAGAGATGAATTTTATTGATAATCGTATATGCTATAAGTTTAGTGGGAGTGAGGTTCTATATTTGGTTTTATATGTTAATGACATACTACTTGTCAATAATAAGTATAGCCTCAATCAATGCCCTATGAATGATTTTGAGATTACAAAAAAAAATGCATTAGATTTTTTACATTTTATGTAACATCCCGGTTTAGACCCTACTCGGAACAGTAGTTTGAGACCAGAAATCTGAGGTCGTAAAAATATTTTTTTAATGATATTTTCTGTGTGAATGATATGTGACATAGTCTGTGTGAAAATTCTGTGTGATAATTTGATTGTTTGTGTGTCGAATTAAGAGAAAAGGCTAAATCGCGTAAAGAGTAAAAGCTGTGTGCTGATTTATAAGTACCTAAGTGTTGATGTCTTTATATTGTGGAGGCCTTATGAGGCAATTATGCCATAAATATAATAGTGGACGGCATTAGTCCATATTAACCTTTAAAAATATATTTCATAAGCTTATTTTATAAGGTCAAAATGGGAAATTGTTTATTCAAGAATTATAATATGATAATAATATGAAAATAGACATTCTTTCATGCATTCTTCCACCGAAATTCAAAGGAAAAGAAAGATTAAAAGCTCTCATACATTCGGCTAATATCAAGCCAAAATCAAGGTATGTTTTGAGTCAATTTTCGATAATTTCTACGTTTTTATAATCGTTGCTTCGAGAGCTATCAAACCCATGTATTAATTTTGAGTATTGATGATGTTTGTGTGAGATGCCATTGATGCTATGTTGAGCTTTGTGATGTTTTATGGTGTTAAATGAAAGATATGAGCTAGATGGATACACTTTGTTCATGAATTTTTGATGAATTTAGCTAAATAGGGCTAAATTGAATGGTAAATTGAGGGACTAAATTATGAATTTGATGAAAAATGTGGGCTTATGTGTGATGTATATGTATTCGGCTAAATATGTGTGTGCGTGTGTATTTTGTAAATTTGGTGATTCTGTGAAATAAGGACTAAAGTGTTGAAATGTGAAAACATGAGGGCTATTATGCAAAATGCCCTAAAAATGTGTATGTGGACTAAATTAAATGAAATGGTGATTGAATGGATTGAATTTTAAATGAGTATAGACCAAGAGAGAAGAGGTTCGGATCGAGATCGAGGCAAAGATAAAGTGCTCGATTCATCAATCGTATCGATAATCAACGTTCGAGGTAAGTTCGGACATAATACCTGTATTTAGCTATGTTTAATGCTATGAAATAAATGGTCTGATATTATTACAAAGTGAATGCTATGTGATAGATTAAGTTAAATGGCACTAAGTGTGTGTATTCGAAAACGTGATCGGGATATATAGCACTGTGTGTGCGGAGTAATATAAGTTTCGGCTTTGTGGTTGGCACTGTGTGTACGATGCCGATTTAAGATCGATTTGGGATGGATGTACTAAGTGTACGATGCTAATTAAGCTTCGGCTAATTATTTATGCACAAAGTGTGCGAATGAATTGAGGAAGAAACGAGTGTGGATCTAAATAAATTGTGATTATTGATTAACAAAAGTATTTGACAACTAAGTGTTGGCTAAGGTACGCTCGGAATCTATGTGATTGGTGAAACTATGAATGTGGGTGTGGATGAGTTAATTGAACATATTGGTTGTGGATGGTATTATATTTGTGGTAGTAAACATTAATCTATGTGATGACATGTTGATATTAAGTATTATGTTATGAACTTACTAAGCTTTATAAGCTTACTGTGTGATTTGTTTCTCTACTTTGCAGTGTCAGTAAAGCTAGCTCGAATCAGGGAATCGTCAGCTTCTCAGTCACACTATCGACAATCTATTTTGGGGTATTTTGGAAAGATGTACATAGTTAAAATATGGCATGTATAGGCTAGTCATTTGAATCATGTTTGATGTTGGTAAGTAGCCATGAGATGTGGCTAGATATCTGCTAGTTTTAGCATGAATGAACTTGATATATGTGATGCATCTTTTGGTATGGTTTGTGAGTTGAAGAGTTGACTTATGAATGGTAACTTTGTGTTGGTAAAAGGCTAGTATGAGTTAATGAAATTTAGAATGAATGAGGTTTGATATTGAATGTATTATGTTTGTGATGAGATAAGTTTTGGTATTGAATTTGTTATGGTTGGAATGGGAATTGAATGCATAGATTGAATGGTCATTTTAGTAAGTTTTTGGTTGCCTTATGTGCATGATATGTTTGGTATGTGTTACTTGTAGGTTTGACCCTAAGTGGGTGGCATTTGGCCTTGCAAAATGGCCTATAATGTCACACGGTCAGGGTACAAGGGCATGCCTAGAGACGTTGGGTGAATTGGCAGAATCAGCTTAGTAGTACACGGCCTCGACACGGGGGTGTCAACTGGCCGTGGTGTACAAGTCAGTAGCTAGCTAAGAGCACATGGCCATGGCACACGGGCGTACTTGGTGGCCGTGGTGGAGAAGTCAGTATATAGCCACGGGGAGGACACACGGGGATGTCCAGCAGTCATGGAGGGAACACGGTCTCCTCTCACGGCCGTGTCTCCCCTGAATTTTGGAAAAGTTTTAAATTTTTATAAAATTTTATAGGTGTTTCGATTTAGTCCCGACCCCTCTTTAATATGTGAAATAGGTCTCGTACACCTTAATAAGGGACAGCATGATTGTAAATGAAGGTGATTAATGATGACTAACTTTGTGTCATAAATTCTAGATGTTAAATGTTCTGTTTGATCGGTAATGCCTCTTAACCCTATTCCGGTGACGGTCTCGGGTTAGGGGTGTTACATTTTATTGGTATCAGAGCTACAGTTTAGTCGATTCTCGGACTAACGTAGTACGTGTGAGTCTAGCTATACATGTCATATATAAAATTGCGATAGTGTGACGAAATCTGACATTTGAAAATGTGTTTACATATACTAATGGATCCCGATCGAGCAGTTGCTGACGATGTAGAAAGCAATGCGCCTGCTCCCGCTCAAGGGACAGTGCCGGCCACATTTAGGCCAAATGATAGTGGTGAGGGAGGAGAGGCTAAGCAAGCCTTATTCCGAATGATGAGCGAGTGGTTTACGAAATTCGTTCGAACGAATCCGACTACTCCACAACCTCTACCCCCGCAAGTACCTGTTGTACCTTAAGTTGTAGATCCGATTAGATTGAATAAGTCTCCTGTGGATAAAATTCGTAAGTACGAGGCTGAAGAATTTAGGGCCACATCAGATGACTATGCTGAACGAGCTGAGTTTTGCTTGAGAATGCAATCAGAGTATTTGATAAGATGTCGTTGGACCCTGATGAGTGTATTAAGTGTGCAGTTTCCTTGTTGAGAGACACGGCTTACAACTGGTGGAAAACGTTGATATCTGTAGTGCCGAGAGAGAGAATCACCTGGGATTTCTTTCAAGCCGAGTTCAGAAAGAAGTATATCAGTCAACGCTTCATTGATCAGAAACGTAAAGAGTTTCTAGAGTTGAAACAGGGCCGTTTGTCTGTTACTGAGTACGAACGAGAATTTGTAAGATTGAGTCAATATGCAAGAGAATGTGTCTCGACTGAAACTACTATGTGCAAATGTTTCATAGAGGGATTGAATGAAGACATCAAGTTATTGGTTGGAATACTCGATATAAATGAATTTTTTGTGTTAGTTGAAAGAGCATGCAAAGCTGAAGAGCTCACTAAGGAAAAGAAGAAAGCTGATTCAGAAGCTCGTGATGAAAAAAAGAGATCAATGAATAAATTTTCTCAACCTTCTACTAAGAGATACAGAGATGCAAGTAACCGTTCCAATGCTTCATTTGGACATCCAAGTAGAGATCGTTTGAGACAGAGTACTAGCCCACGAGTTCAAGTTCCAAATGAATCAAGTGTTGGCAATGTCAAGAGTAACAAGCCTGAGTGCAGACAGTATGGAAGACGACATGTGGGAGAGTGCTGGGGTAAGTACAACAATAGAGTCTGTTAAAAGTATGGATCCCGAGATCATTTTATTCGAGATTGCTCGAAAATGGTCAAAGAGGAAAATGTTCAGAATGAAAGACCGAGTAATGTGACGGCTAAGGGTAGACTACCTAGAAACACCAGAATTGTGAATGATAGCCAGAGAGGGACAACTGATACAGTTGTGAGATCGGAGGCGAGAGCTCCTGCCCGAGCTTATGCTATACGAGCACGAGAGGAAGCATCATCTCCAGACGTCATCACTGGTGTTTTCACTTTATTTGATATTGATGTTATTGCATTATAGATCCGGGGTCAACTCATTCCTATGTGTGTATGAACTTAGTATTGAATAAGACTCTACCTGTTGAGTCTACTGAATTCGTGATTAGAGTATCGAATCCCTTAGGCAATGTGTTTTGGTGGATAAAGTGTGCAAGAATTGTCCATTGATGTTTCGTGATATATGTTTTCTGGTCAATTTGATGTTGCTTCCCTTTGATGAATTTGACATAATTCTGGGTATGGATTGGCTTACTCTGCATAATGCCATTATGAATTGTAAAAGAAAGAGTATTGAACTGAGAAGTCAGAACGATGAGCTAGTTCGAATTGAATCCAGTGATATGAAAGGATTACCAGTTGTTGTATCTACGATGAAAGCAATGAACTATGTGAGGAAGGGTTGTGAAGCTTATTTGGCATATGTGATTGATACAAAGGTGTCAGAAAAAAAGTTGAATCTATGTCTTTGGTATGTGAGTTTCCAGATGTGTTTCCTAATGAGCTACCGGGATTACCTCCAATTCGAGAAGTGGAATTTGGTATTGAATTAGTGCCGGGAACTACTACCATTTCTATAGCTCCATATAGAATGGCACCAACAAAATTGAAAGAGTTAAAATCGCAGTTGCAAGAATTGACCGACAGAGGATTTACACGACCGAGTTTCTCACCCTGGGGAGCTCCTGTGTTATTTGTGAAAAAAAAGACTAAACTATGAGAATGTATATTGATTACCGACAGTTGAACAAAGTGTCAATAAAGAAAAAAATTCGTTGCCTCGTATCGATGATTTGTTTGACCAGCTAAGAGGTGCTACAGTGTTTTCTAAGATAGATTTAAGATCGAGCTACTATCAGTTGAGAGTTAAAGAATCCGATGTACCAAAAATTGCTTTCAGAACGAGGTGCGGACATTACGAATTCTTAGTGATGCCTTTCGGACTAACAAATGCTCCTGCAGTATTTATGGATTTGATGAATCGGATATTCAGAACGTATTTAGATTGCTTTGTGGTGGTGTTCATTGATGATATTTTCATTTATTCATGTGATGAAACGCAGCATGCGGAACATTTGAGAATCGTACTACAAACTCTACGTGAGAAACAATTGTATGCAAAGTTTAGCAAATGTGAATTTTGGTTGCGTGAGGTTAGTTTTCTGGAACATGTTGTATCAGTTGCTGGGATACGAGTTGATCCGAATAAAATCTCCGCTATTTTGGAATGGAAACTTCTGAGAAATGTGTCTGAAGTCCGTAGTTTTCTGGGACTAGCAGGATACTATAGACGATTTGATACGACCGTCGCTCAGGCACCCACTAAAGCTACCGAAGATCCCTTGGAGCTACCAAAGGTGCATATCACTCGTGCTAGTGCTAAAAGGCTTAAGGAGGAAGTGACGGTTCTCATAAGCAAAATTTGGAGTAATGCTATGGCTGAACATTTTGGGAACAATGAATCGAGCAAACCATGCAATATCCTTCACAGTCAGCTAGCTCAAACTTAGATCAATGAGCTACATTATTTTTTTTTCTTTTTTTTAATTTAATGTTTTAAATAAATTGCATCCTCAAATTAATTATTTCCTTCAGCAAATTAATGTGGCCTAATAATTTAATTAGTGACCAAAATTAATTTGTCCAAGCTTTAATTAATTTGTTTTCTTTCATGCATTAATTTGTGTCAACAAATATGTGTCACTAAATATTTAATTAGTGATTACCGAATCTTTAATGTCTAATTACCCATTTTAATGTGTTGATTTTATAAATTAATAAGTTAGATTTTATTTGTAGCAGGTAGCATGAATCTAATTGGAGCATGGGTGAAATTCCATAGAAGGTGCTTATGTAATGGACGGCAATTGAGGGACATTGGATTGATTTATTTTCATTATTTAATGAGGATAATGGAGCCTTGGTTTTTTTTTTTTTTTTTTTTGAAATAAACAAATTGGACACAAATGGGAATGATTTGGACGGCAATAGAAAGCAAAAAAGGGGAGTAATTATTTAATTCATTTGATGGAGCATTATTATTAGGAATGAATTATTTATGATATTCCTACCTTTGTTGGACAGCACAAATGAAGGAATAAAGCAAGCTAAGCACAACTTTTGCACCCATGAGTGGAATTAACAAATTGGAATTGCAAAGAATCAAGTGAGAGACAGCAACATTGTGGAAATCATGATAGAATAAAGTAAATGGAATTTGTTAATGGACGACAAGTTCAATTGGGATTGAAAGAAATTAATGTGCCATATTGGAATTAAGAATTTGTGTTAAGATTTAGTTTTATTTTAATAGCCATGACAAGCTGCCTTAGGCTTATAAATAGCTTGTCACTCTTCAATTGTAAGGCAGAATTTCATGAATGAATTTACCCTTAAATTTGTTGAGAAATTTTCTCTCAAATTTCGTCCAAAGATTCGTTGACTTATCTATCTAGGTAGTGGCGTCAACAGTTTCTTTGTTTATCTGAACTTATCACGTTTTCGTGTGGCGTTCGAAACTTTATACCGAGGTTCCTATCTCTTTAGATAGTGGGTCGAGGTCTCATAATTCTTTCCAAATTAACTTAAAGTCTTATAAGTCTCGGGTCAACCTTCATCCGAAGTTTGGTTCATTCTTGACCTTAAGTTACCGATAATCCTATAACCCGACTTGTCCATTTCTTTCATAACCGTGCCTCCGTAATCCATAACCACCTTCTATCGAGCCCTTCCTTGTCTACCGCCCTTTTAAAAAAAATCGAATTTTTTAACCCTTTCTGAATCCGAACGAAACCTTCTTGTTTAATGATCGGGCAATCTTACGACTCGGATCAATTCATGGAACCAGGTTCGTATCATATGGTATCAGAGCTAATTAAACGAGAAGCTCGAATGTTTGAAGCAAACTCGAATTAGATACGTATTTTAAAAAATATTACGAAGTAAAAAAAAATTCAAAAAAATTTAATTCTTTTTTTTTCTTTCTTTGTAATTCACATATAGTGCATTTGGTGTTGTAAAAAAAACATATACGAAAATTCAAAAAAAAAAACGGGTGTGAAGTTTGCAAGTTTTGCTTTACTTTCATATTCCTACCTCGATTTTCAATTTTTTTTTTTTACCATCAATTGGTATTTTCTCTTTTCACCCAACGCTACCCATCCTTACTCCATTTGTCTTTTCTTTCTTTTAGCCTACCCGATACCCAACGCCAAACCTCTGTTAACTAATCTTAAAACTGACCCGTTAACCTAGTAGATCTGGTCACCTGAATCTTATACGAAATCACGAGAAAAGAAACGAGCGGAAAAAGGCAAGAGTGTGTGAGCACAATAGAGTGGAGGTAAAAGCCGAAATAGAGTGCAAACACGAGTGTGAGTGACATCTACTCTTTCCTTTCTGAGTGATCGAGAGGATTTTTAGTGAGGATTAAATATAAATCATGTCCCGAAGTCCGGAACGCAACATGTCCGAGAGATCGGATAGACAACCTGTTAGAAATGTACCTGATTTCAATCAACAAGCCTTGTTACGTGAAGTAGAGCGATTATTCGACCATAAACTCGAGCCAATCCAAGAAAGGCTCGACCAAGTCGAAGAGCGCCCCCGTCGAGGAAGAACTCCTCAAAGCCCACCAAGGTGACGTGGAAGGCAACGAGTACTCGAAGAAGAATGGTCCGAACCAAGTGAAGCCGAAAGTGAACATGGGTCCAATCATGATGGACGATGGAGAGGCCGACGAGATCGAGGTCGAGTAGATGATGATTTGAAGAACCTCAAATTGTCCATACCCTCATTTCAAGGCAAAACCGACCCGGAGTTGTACTTAGAATGGGAAAAGAAGATTGAGTTAGTCTTCGAATGTCACAACTACTCAGAAACCAAGAAGGTAAAGATAGCGGCCATTGAATTCTCTGACTACGCAATGGTCTGGTGGGATCAACTAACCACTAGTCGGAGAAGGAATAGAGAGTGACCTGTTAATACTTGGGCCAAAATGAAAGCATTGATGCATAAGTGGTTCATTCCAGCATACTATCATCGAGAACTGTACCAAAATTTACAACATCTCACTCAAGGCAGTCAGAGTGTAGATGATTATTACAAAGAAATGGAGATAGCCATGATCCGAGCCAACATCGAAGAAGACCGTGAAGCAACCATGGCGAGATTTTTGGCTGGATTAAACAAAGATATTGCTAACGTAGTTGAACTCCAGCACTACGTTGAGATCGAAGAGATGGTGCACATGGCCATCAAAGTGGAGAAGCAGCTCAAAAGGAAAGGCCCCGCTCGCGGTGTCTACCCAAACTCCATTCCTACCCAAAAGTGGAATCAAGGAGCCGGTAAGAAGGAGATCCCCTTTCGAGGACGAGAAAACGTTACAAACCCAAAGATTAACAAACTAAGTGGGGAAACAAGCAAACCTAACAATGAGGCCGGGCGTAATTTCGCTAGAGACATCAAGTGTTTCAAGTGTCTCGGTAGGGGCTATATAGCCAGTCAGTGTCCAAATCGGTGAGTGATGATCATGAAACCCGACGGTGAGATTGAATCAGGTGACGAAGAAGAGATTGAACATGACCCTTCTACTGAAGAAGAGAAGGAAGAAGAACTTGAATTTGCCGTTGAAGGTGAGTTGTTCATGGTAAAACGTAGTTTGAATATTCAAAGTATCGAAGATGAACTATAACGAGAAAACATCTTCCATTCAAGATGTCATATTCAAGGCAAAGTATGCAGCATGATCATCGATGGAGGTAGCTGTACAAACGTAGTTAGCAGCATGCTTATTGAAAAGTTGGACTTACCAACAACAAAACATCCTCAGCCTTACAAATTATATTGGCTGAACAATGGAGGCGAATTGAGAGTCACCAAGCAAGTTGTCATCCCTTTTTCCATCGACAAGTATAGTGACGAAGTTATTTGCGATGTGGTCACAATGCATACGAGCCACTTACTTTTGGGAAGACCATGGCAATTCGATCGACGAGCTATTCATGATGGTTATACAAATCGCTATACCTTCCAACATCGTGGCAAAAGTGTGACTCTAGCACCAATGACTCCCAAACAAGTATACGAGGACCAAGTACGCTTGAAAAGTTCTGTTCAACAAATGAAAGCGAAAGAACAAACAAAGAGAGAGGAAAAAGAAACAGAGACAAAAAGTGGAAAAATAAAGGAAAAAGGAGAAATAAAGGCAATAGGTAAAAACAAAGGGAGTGAGCAAAAAGTGAGTAAAGAACAAGAAAAACGAGATGATGAGGGGATTGCAAAATTGAACGTGTATGCAAAAGCACGAGAGATTCGAAAAATGTTGTTGCTTCGGCAACCAATGGTAGTTCTTATGTATAAGGAGAATTTCCTTAATACTAACTAGATGCTTCACTTCCATCTTCGATTGTATCTTTGTTACAGGATTTCAAAGATGTATTTCCAGATGACATCCCTAGTGGCCTACCACCTATTCGAGGGATCGAGCACCAGATTGACTTCATTCCCGAAGCCACAATACCAAATCATCCAGCATACCGAAGCAACCCTGAAGAAACCAAAGAGTTGCAACGACAAGTGGCCGAGTTGATGGCCAAGGGCTACATTCGGGAAAGTCTAAGCCCGTGCGCTGTTCCTGTACTTCTAGTACCGAAGAAAGATGGTACTTGGCGTATGTGTGTGGATTACCGAGCGGTCAATAAGATCACCATCAAGTATAGGCATCCTATTCCGCGCCTAGATGACATGTTAGACGAACTCAGTGGAGCACAACTCTTCTCCAAGATTGACCTCAAGAGAGGATATCATCAGATCTGGATGCGGGAAGGAGATGAGTGGAAAACGGCTTTTAAAACCAAGCACGGTTTGTATGAGTGGTTGGTTATGCCATTCGGCTTAACTAACGCACCCAGTACATTTATGCGGTTAATGAATTATGTTTTGCGAGCTTTTATCGGAAAATTTTGTGTTATTTATTTTGATGACATTCTTATTTATAGCAGATCGTTGGAAGATCACATAAACCATTTGCGAGCCGTACTTGAAGTTTTGCATAAGGCTAACCTTGAGAAATGCACTTTCTGTTCTGATTGTTTTCTTAGGTTTTATCGTTAGCGCAAAGGGGCTTGAAGTGGACCAAAAGAAGGTTAAGGCAATCCGTGAATGGCCGAGACCTACTAGCATTAGCCAAGTTCGAAGCTTCCACGGCTTGGCGAGTTTCTATAAGCGTTTCGTTCCTAACTTTAGCACTGTTGCTGCTCCGTTAACTAGTGTTATTAAGAAAAACTCAGCTTTCTTCTGGAATGACAAACAAGAGCGTGCTTTTAATACTATTAAAGATCTATTGACTAACGCTCCTTTACTTGTTTTGCCAGATTTCCAGAAAAATTTGAAATCGGGTGTGATGCCTCGGGCCTAAGCATTGGAGCCGTGCTTATGTAAGAAGGACGCCCAATAGCGTACTTTAGTGAAAAGTTGAACGGGGTGATACTTAACTACCCCACTTATGATAAGGAAATGTACACGTTGATTCGGGCCTTGGAAACTTAGCAACATTACTTATGGCCAAAGGAATTTGTCATCCATACCGATCACGAGGCATTGAAGCATTTAAAAGGCCAACATAAACTAAACAAACGGCATGTTAAATGAATGGAGTTCCTCGAATCGTTTCCGTACGTCAACAAATATAAGAAAGGTAAAGAAAATGTGGTGGCGGACGCATTGTCTAGGAGGTATGCTCTTTTCAATTCATTAGAGACAAAATTGATGGGATTTGCGTATTTGAAAGAATTATATGCTATTGACCCGATTTTCTTTGAAATGTACAAAGCTTGCGAATCTGGTACTTGTGATAAATTTTATCGTAGCAATGATTACCTGTTTCGAGAAGGCAAGCTCTGTATCCCTCAAGGATCCATCCGGAACGTTTTGGTGAATGAGGCTCACAATGGAGGCCTTATGGGCCATTTTGGCATAGCAAAGACAATGGCAACGTTGTGCGAACACTTCTATTGGCCAAAAATGAAACGAGACGTGGAGCGAGTATGCGAACGGTGTATCACCTGCAAGAAAGCCAAGTCAAAGGTTCAACCCCATGGATTATACACCCCGTTACCTATCCCGGAAGGACCTTGGATCGACATCTCAATGGACTTTGTTCTAGGTCTTCCTAGAACCAAGGATGGCAAAGACTCAATCTTTGTCATTGTAGATAGGTTTTCGAAAATGGCACACTTCATTGCATGTAACAAAACTGATGATGCTTTACATGTTGCTAACCTATTTTTCAGGGAGGTTGTACGTTTGCATGGAGTACCGAGGACTATTATTTCTAATCGAGACACTAAGTTCCTAAGCTATTTTTGGAGAACACTTTGGGGAAAAATTGGCACAAAGCTGCTGTTTTCGACTACTTGCCATCCTCAGACGGACGGACAAATGGAAGTAGTAAATCAAATCTTGTCTACGTTGTTGCGTGCTATAATCTGAAAGAATCTTAAGTCGTGAGAGGATTGCCTACCGCACATTGAATTCGCTTATAATCGTTCTACCCATTCGGCTACTCAACACTCTCCCTTTGAAATTGTTTATGGTTTCAATCCGTTAACACCTCTAGATTTAATTCCAGTGCCTAACGAACAATTTGTGAATACAGATACGAAAAGGAAGGCTGAGTTCGTGAAAGGCTTACATGAGAAGGCGCATAGGAATATCGAAGAACGAACCAAGCAATATGAGCAGAAGACTAATAAAGGACGCAAGAAAATTACCTTTGAGCCAGGAGATTGGGTGTGGGTACACATGAGAAAAGAAAGATTCCCTGCTCAACGAAAATCCAAACTAATGCCAAGAGGCGATGGTCCTTTTCAAGTCTTGGAGAGGATCAACGATAATTTTTATAAAATCGATCTCCCCGGTAAGTATAGCGTGAGCGCTAGTTTTAATGTGTCTGATTTATCTCCATATGATGTAGGTGACGACTTGAGGACAAGTCGTTTCGAAGGGGGAGGGGATGATACGACCGTGGCTCGAGCACCCACTAAAGTTACCGAAGATCCCTTGGAGCTACCAAAGGGGCCTATCACTCGTGCTCGTGCTAAAAGGCTTAAGGAGGAAGTGACGGTTCTCATAAGCAAAATTTCGAGTAATGCCATGGCTGAACATTTTGGGAACAATGAATCGAGCAAACCATGCAATATCCTTCACAGTCAGCTAGCTCAAACTTAGATCAATGAGCTACATTGTTTTTTTTTTCTTTTTTTTTTAATTTAATGTTTTAAATAAATTGCATCCTCAAATTAATTATTTCCTACAGCAAATTAATGCGGCCTAATAATTTAATTAGTGACCAAAATTAATTTGTCCAAGCTTTAATTAATTTGTTTTCTTTCATGCATTAATTTGTGTCAATAAATATGTGTCACTAATTAATTTAATTAGTGATTACCGAATCTTTAATGTCTAATTACCATTTTAATGTGTTGATTTTATAAATTAATAAGTTAGATTTTATTTGTTGCAGGTAGCATGAATCTAATTGGAGCATGGGTGAAATTCCATAGAAGATGCTTATGTAATGGACGGCAATTGAGGGACATTGGATTGATTTATTTTCATTATTTAATGAGGATAATGGAGCCTTGGCTTTTTTTTTTTTTTTTGAAATAAACAAATTGGACACAAATGGGAATGATTTGGACAGCAATAGAAAGCAAAAAGAGGGAGTAATTATTTAATTCATTTGATGGAGCATTATTATTAGGAATGAATTATTTATGATATTCCTACCTTTGTTGGACAGCACAAATGAAGGAATAAAGCAAGCTAAGCACAACTTTTGCACCCATGAGTGGAATTAACAAATTGGAATTGCAAAGAATCAAGTGAGAGACAGCAACATTGTGGAAATCATGATAGAATAAAGTAAATGGAATTTGTTAATGGACGACAAGTTCAAGTGGGGTTGAAAGAAATTAATGTGCCATATTGGAATTAAGAATTTGTGTTAAGATTTAGTTTTATTTTAATAGCCATGACAAGCTGCCTTAGGCTTATAAATAGCTTGTCACTCTTTAATTGTAAGGCAGAATTTCATGAATGAATTTACCCTTAAATTTGTTGAGAAATTTTCTCTCAAATTTCGTCCAAAGATTCGTTGACTTATCTATCTAGGTAGTGGCGTCAACAGTTTCTTTGTTTATCCGAACTTATCACGTTTTCGTGTGGCGTTCGAAACTTTATACCGAGGTTCCTATCTCTTTAGATAGTGGGTCGAGGTCTCATAATTCTTTCCAAATTAACTTAAAGTCTTATAAGTCTCGGGTCAACCTTCATCCGAAGTTTGGTTCATTCTTGACCTTAAGTTACCGATAATCCTATAACCTGACTTGTCCATTTCTTTCATAACTGAGCCTCCGTAATCCATAACCACCTTCTATCGAGCCCTTCCTTGTCTACCGCCCTTTTAAAAAAAACCGAATTTTCTAACCCTTTCCGAATCTGAACGAAACCTTCTTGTTTAACGATCGGGCAATCTTACGACTCGGATCAATTCACAGAACCGGGTTCGTATCACGATTTGTGAAAGGATTCTCGATGATTAAGACTTCGTTGACAAAGTTGTTACAGAAAGATGATAGATTCGAGTGGTCAGAAAAGTGCCAGCATAGTTTTGAGCAATTGAAAGTGTTGTTAACAGAAGCACCAATGTTGATTCAACCTGAGTCAGGCAAAGAGTTCGTAGTTTACAGTGATGCATCATTGAATGGTTTGGGCTGTGTGTTAATGCAAGATGGAAAAGTCATTGCTTACGCTTCGAGGCAGTTAAAGCCGTACGAAAAGAATTATCCGAGGCATGATCTTAAATTGGCTGCAATTGTGTTTGCATTGAAGATTTGGCGTCACTATCTGTTTGGAGAGAAGTGTCACATCTATACTGATCATAAGAGTTTAAAGTATTTGATGACTCAGAAAGATTTGAACTTGCGACCGAGAAGATGGTTAGAATTGTTGAAAGAATATGAACTTGTGATAAATTACCACCCTGGTAAAGCTAATGTTGTAGCTGATGCCTTGAGCCGAAAATCGTTATATGCTTTGCGAGCTTTGAGTAATCAGACAAATCTGTGTGATGATAGTGTGGTAGTAGTTGAATTGAAAGTAAAACCGTTGTTCTTACAACAGATTTGTGAGGCTCAAAAGAATGATAATGAGCTGTTAACAAAAAGAGTTCAGTGTGATTCAGAAGTGATGATTGTTTGAGATTCAGAGATCAGATTTGTGTTCCGAGAAATTCAAAGTTGATTTCGAAGATTTTAACTGAAGCTCACAATAGTCATTTGACTGTACATCCGGGGAGTACGAAGATGTATAATGATCTGAAACAGTTCTATTGGTGGCATGGCATGAAAAGAGATATTTCTGACTTTGTGTCAAAATGCTTAGTTTGTCAGCAAGTCAAAGCTGAACATCAAGTTTCGTCTGGTTTGTTACAACCGATTATGATTCCTGAGTGGAAATGGGAGAGAATTACGATGGACTTTGTGTCAGGTTTGCCTTTATCTTCAAGTAAGAAAGATACAATTTGGGTGATAGTGGACAAATTAACAAAATCAGCTTATTTCATTCCGGTGAGAACTGATTATTCTTTAGATAAGTTAGCTGAATTTTATATCGATGAGATTGTGAGATTACACGGAATACCGTTATCTATAGTGTCTGACAGAGATCCGAGATTTACCTTGCGATTTTGGAAGAAATTGCATGATGCTTTAGGCATGAAATTGCATTTCAGTACTGCTTTTCACCCGCAAACGGATGGTCAATCAGAGCGAATCATTCAGATTCTTGAAGATATACTAAGATGTTGCATACTCGAATTTAACAATACGTGGGAAAAGCACATATCGTTGATTGAGTTTGCTTACAACAACAGTTTCCAATCTAGTATTAAAATGACACCATATGAGGCTCTCTACGGTCGAAAGTGTCGAACTCCATTGTATTGGACTGAGCTGAGTGAGAATAAGATTCACGGGGTTGATTTGATAAAAGAGACTGAACAGAAAGTGAAGGTAATTCGTGACAGTTTGAAAGCAGCCTCAGATCGTCAGAAATCTTATGCAGATTTGAAACGAAAAAATATCGAGTTTGAGGTTGGTGATAAAGTGTTTTTGAAAGTGTCTCCGTGGAAGAAAATACTTCGATTTGGCCAGAAGGGCAAGCTGAGTCCGAGATTCATCGGACCGTATGAGATTATTGAACGAGTTGGACCGGTTGCTTACAGATTGAGATTGCCATCTGAATTAGAAAAGATTCATAACGTGTTTCATGTGTCAATGCTTTTGTGATGCAGATCGGACCGTCTCATGTGATTACTCCCTCGAGGTTGAGATTCAGTCAGACTTGTCGTATAGTGAAGAACCAATCCAAATTTTGGCACGAGAGACCAAAGAGTTAAGAAACAAAAGAATTTCCTTAGTGAAAGTGTTATGGCACAAACACGGGATTGAAGAGGCTACGTGAGAATCTAAGAATGTTATGAGAGAGCAATATTCACACCTATTCACTGGTAAGATTTTCGGGGACGAAAATCCCAAAGGAGGGAAGAGTTGTAACATCCCGGTTTAGACCCTAGTCGGAACAGTGGTTCGAGACTACAAATTCGAGGTTGTAAAAATATTTTTTAATGATATTTTTTGTGTGAATGATATGTGACATAATCTGTGTGAAAATTCTGTGTGATAATTTGATTGTTTGTGTGTCGAATTAAGAGAAAGGACTAAATCGCGTAAAAAGTAAAAGATGTGTGTTGATTTATAAGTACCTAAGTGTTGATGTCTTTATATTGTGGAGGCCTTATGAGGCAATTATGCCATAAATATGATAGTGGATGGCATTAGTCCATATTAACCTTTGAAAATATGTTTCATAAGCTTATTTTATAAGGTCAAAATGGGAAATTATTTATTAAAGAATTATAATATGATAATAATATGAAAATAGACATTCTTTCATGCATTCTTCCACCGAAATTCAAAGGAAAAGAAAGGTTAAAAGCTCTCATACATTCGGCTAATATCAAGCCAAAATTAAGGTATGTTTTGAGTCGGTTTTCGATAATTTCTACATTTTTGTAATCGTTGCTTCGAGAGCTATCAAACCCATGTATTAATTTTGAGTATTGATGATGTTTGTGTGAGATGCCATTGATGCTATGTTGAGCTTTGTGATGTTTTTATGGTGTTAAATGAAAGATATGAGTTAGATGGATATACTCTGTTCATGAATTTTTGATGAAAAATGTGGGCTTATGTGTGATGTATATGTATTCGGTTAGATATGTGTGTGTGTGTATTTTGTAAATTTGGTGATTTTGTGAAATAAGGACTAAAGTGTCGAAATGTGAATATATGAGGGCTATTATGCAAAATGCCCTAAATGTGTGTATGTGGACTAAATTGAATGAAATGGTGATTGAATGGATTGAATTTTAAATATGTATAGACCAAGAGAGAAGAGGTTCGGATCGAGATCGAGGCAAAGATAAAGTGCTCGATTAATCGACCGTATCGATAATCAATGTTCGAGGTAAGTTTGGACATAATACTTATATTTAGCTATGTGTAATGCTATGAAATAAATGGTCTGATATTATTACAAAGTGAATGCTATGTGATAGATTGAGTTAAATGGCACTAAGTGTGCGTATTCGAAAACATGATCGGGATATATAGCACTGTGTGTGCGAAGTAATATAAGCTTCGGCTTTGTGGTTGGTACTATGTGTGCGATGCTGATTTAAGATTGGTTTGGGATGGATGTACTAAGTGTACGATGCTAATTAAGCTTCGGCTAATTATTTATGCACTAAGTGTGCAAATGAATCGAGGAAGAAACGAGTGTGGATCGAAATGAATCGTGATTATTGATTAACAAAAGTATTTGACAACTAAGTGTTGGCTAAGGTACACTCGAAATCTATGTGATTGGTGAAACTATGAATGTGGGTTTGGATGAGTTAATTGAACATATTGGTTGTGGATGGTATTATATATGTGGTAGTAAACATTAATCTATGTGGTGACATGTTGATATTATGTATTATGTTATGAACTTACTAAGCTTTATAAGCTTACTGTGTGATTTGTTTCTCTGCTTTTCAGTGTCAGTAAAGCTAGCTCGGATCAGGGGATCGTCAGCTTTTCAGTCACACTATCGGCAATATATTTTGGGGTATTTTGGAAAGATGTACATAGCTAAAATATGGCATGTATAGGCTGGTCGTTTGAATCATGTTTGATGTTGGTAAGTAGCCATGAGATGTGGCTAGATATGTGCTAGTTTTGGCATAAATGAACTTGATATATGTGATGCATCTTTTGGTATGGTTTGTGAGTTGAGGAGTTGACTTATGAATGGTAACTTTGTGTTAGTAAAAGGCTAGTATGAGTTAATGAAATTTAGAAGGAATGAGGTTTGATATTAAATGTATTATGTTTGTGATGAGATAAGTTTTGGTATTGAATTTGTTATGGTTGGAATGGGAATTGAATGCATAGATTGAATGGTCATTTTAGTAAGTTTTTGGTTGCCTTATGTAGATGATATGTTTGGTATGTGTTACTTGTAGGTTTGATCCTAAGTAGGTGGCATTTTGGCCTTGCAAAATGGCCTATAGTGTCACATGGTCAGGGCACACGGGCGCGCCTGCCTAGAGACCGTGGGTGAATTGGCAGAATGCAGCTTAGTAGTACACGGCTTCGACACGGGGGTGTCAGTTGGCCGTGGTGTACAAGTCAGTAGCTAGCTAAGAGCACACGGCCATGGCACACGGGCGTGCTTGATGGCCGTGGTGGAGAAGTCATTATATAGCCACGGGGTGTCCAGCAGTCGTGGAGGGAACACGGTCTCCTCCCACGGCCGTGTCTCCCCTAAATTTTAAAAATGTTTTAAATTTTCATAAAATTTTGTAGGTGTTTCGGTTTAGTCCCGATCACTTTTTAGTATGTGAAATAGGTCTCGTAGACCTTGATAAGGGACAGCATGATTGTAAATGAAGGTGATTAATGATGATTGACTTTGTGTCGTAAATTCTAGATGTTAAATGTTCTGTTTGATCGGTAATGCTTCTTAACCCTATTCCGGCGACGGTCTCGGGTTAGGGGTGTTACATTTTAGCTGTAGAAAGTCTAATGTATGTTCATGTTTGTATACATTGGAATATTGTGTGCACTATTGGGATGTTAGGCAGATATTTTAAGCAACCCTAGTTTGGACCCTTGGATAGTATCCAAGAGGGTTATAAGGTATTTTCAGAAAACACAAGATTGCATGCTCATATATCGGAGGCCTAATCAGTTAGAGATCATCAGGTATAGACTCCAATTTTGATGGAATATGGATACAAGATTTTGTCACTAAGGTGCAAATTGTGAAAACAAATTGCAGTCTTTTAATCCAATAGCAATAGGAGCACATCAAAGTAAAAACACATAGACTTTAAGTTCCTGGTTGTTAAAGTAAAAGTTCAGAGTGGTTAGGTGCTTATAAAGCATATTATTACAAACTCCATGATTGCGGATCCGCTTACTAAAGAACTACACCTAAGGTTTTATAAGAGCACACTACTTATATAGGTGTAATGTTATTTAAAGGATATTTGGTTTTAGTTGGAGTTTATATTTTTAAATGCTTTTATATAATAGACACATTTTCAATTATTTCAGTTTAAAGATATTAAGTTTACTTTCTGCAGAAATAAAGTTTATTTGGTTTATTCACACTCTGATTTTGGAAATGTTTGATCTCACTAAAGAGGACCAGTTGGAAATAGGCATGTTTAGACCATATTGCATGTAATTTTCATGCTACACATCCGTACTTGATCTGTTTCATTTGGTTGTGTTAATATACGTGATCATGGATAGATTTAGTTACGATATATGTAATGAAAGTTGCCTTGGTTCTATGTTAACATAATTAATGGACGAGATTGGTCGGGATACCTTTTGGATATGATAGTAAAATTTTGAGCTCATAAGGTTATATAATGACATGTAATTATAGAGTAATTAGTATATATATATGTGGTCCAAGTGGGAGATTGTTGGAAAATTTGGACATCACATATATAATAAAGGTAATTACATGTTATTATTTACTATCATGATAGGTTAGCCCAAATTAAAAGTGATCTAATTTGGTTAGAATTTTATTGGGCTTTAATTATTAAATAAAGTATGGGTCAAATATGTGTAGATATTATAGTAATTGAGTTCTAATCAAGTTCTAATTAATGATGGGCTAATTAGAAATTGATTAGAACTAATATGCCAAGGTTATAAATATTAGGGTTATGGTCCACAAATTATACACAAGATATCTTTTCTAATATCCCATCGTTAGGGAAGAGAGCAGATATTCTCTGAATTTCTTGTGTGCTAATGTGGAAGATCAAATCCCCAAAATCCGGTAAAATTTCAAGGAATTCATTGATTCAAGTATGCTTCTGCATTTAGTTTCATTCTTGATTTATTCTTGATGATTTGACATTATAGATCCAGGTTTATTAAATTTTATTTCAAATTTATTTTACAAATCTAACAAAAATGACATGATGGTTGATTAATATTATGATCAGTGAAAGATTCAAGTCTAACGAAGATAGCTCGACTTGCCAGCTTCTTGCTGCTCTGTTGGAGTTATTTCAATTCAAGGAAGTAGCAAAGCCATCATGTACAGTCTCTCAAGCTTCAACTGACATTGTAGGGGCTTCTTGTAAAAGAAAAAGGCAGCAGGTAGATTTTCTTTTTTGGTGTTTTACTTATTGTCATGATGATCTATATAATTGTTGACAAACATTCCTTGTATGATATGTTAAAATTTAAAGCCATTCTCTTAAATGATATACAGGTGGTGTTGATGGTATGAGTTATAGAATTTCGTTGAGTTGGTGACATGTGATTTCTAATTGAGGTTTCAATTTTCAGTTTTTTGGTATGTGAGTAGTGTCAAATAGAATCTCATTATCATATGGAGGTAAAGATTTGACTCCTTTTGATTATGAGCTTATTTGCACTGATCAAATTAGCTGGAAAGGTAAAGTGGATGAACTGTTGTCCAAGTTCTTTTTTATCTTTTTCGTCGACAAATTTAAAAAGTGGAAGAACGTGCTTTGAGCTTATTTATTCTTGTTTTCTAGCAAGTGCAACATAGCTTTGAATTAGACTATTTATTTTGGGTTCTAATATTGTTTTATTTGTATTTTAATCACTTCAACATTAATACAAGGTTTCGTGCTACTAATGTAAAGAATCCTACTTTGATGATTTACTCTTACTCATATGAAATGCTGAAAGGTGGATAGCGTGTGTAAAAGATATGGAAGAACAAAAAATATGGTTGCATTTGACAGCATGATAGTGAGGGAAAAAACAGAAGAATATGATATGATAACATGAAAATTCTAAGGGTAAATTATACTCAAGATCACTAAACTCTTAGTAACTTTACGTTTTGATCACTCAACTTTAATAAGTTATAAATGGTTACTGAACTATTCGGAAGTTTCTATTTAAGTCATTGAATTATTTAAAAGTTTTTATTTAGGGCACTAGGTTAAGTTTTTTCTTTTTGTTTTAAGTTTGACTAACGAACTTCAAGCGACGATCAATATAATGGATCAATACCCATTAACAAATAGAACACACCTTAGATCCAAATCGATCTGGCTGTTAATATCGGAGATTGGAGAAGAAAGCAAGAATGAGAGTTTTTGATTGGTGCCAATGATGCAAGCAAAGGTCATATAGTAGTGATTTTAATAGTCTAGTGACTTAAATAAAAAATTTTAAGTAATTTAATGATCATTTTATAATTTTTAAAGTTGATTGATTAAAAAGTTAGTAATAATTACAAATTATAAATTGTTGATATAAGTGGACACCCGTCCAAACCAATATTGGAGAGCTCATTGGATTTGGTAATGGGTCGAATCCCTCTTCTCTTTTTCAAGTTCAATTATTTTGCAAAATCGCAATTGTAATTATTATTTTCTTGACATTTCCATTGTGATTTGTGAATGATGAAACTTTTTGGTAGGTTTTCTTATAGTTGATATTAAAGGCTGCATTCATTAAGTTTTTGGATCTATTGTTAGCCTTTTAAAAAAATAAATCTTAAAATTATAGATATAAATCATGCAATTATATATATAAACTTTAATTTTATATAATTTTATACATAAAATTTTAATTTGATTCAATTCTTACAAATTATTAACACAATTATTAATAAAATATTATTTTATATTTATCTAAAATAAAAATAAATTCATATATTTATTCTTTAAAATGTGTACAATTAAATCAAAATTAAAGTTTCAAATATACATTTAAACCCCAATTAAAGTTTCACATATATAATTGCACCAAGAAAAAGGTGTTAGAAACTTTTAAAAGCTTGTATTAACAAAATATTTCTTTTAGACTTTATTCAGATTTGAAATAAAAAAATTATATAGATTAGAAAAACTTGGGCCGGTTTCCAGCGCAGACATAAAAAGAACAAACGTCACAAGCAAATATGAAATCCAAATCCAGAATAAACGCCTACATAACAATTTACAGTTTAACGGATTCGAATTTCTCACCCACTACACCGCCTTTTTGTTTTTGGAACTGAATGTAACGCAAGGTGCTGGCAAGGAAAGCATCCGCCACACTATCAGGGTTTGTGGAATCACTTTGCATCTCAGTATTAATTAATTCTATCAGCCCTTGGATTGCGGAACTGGTGATTTGCTTATTTCCTTTTTCAAAGAAATAGATGTACCTATATCAAAGTCACCAAAAATACTTGTTTATAATGCAAAAGAATATGTTGTGTAGCATACGAGTAATGGTTTGATTTGGTACAGAGCACTGACTTGTTCAATATCTCAACAAAGAGACTAACCGGCCCACCGCTACCTCGTGCAACATTTGCCATTTGCTGAGCAGCATTCGTGATTCTCAATGCTCGCTTTAGGCAAAGGAGGACCCTGCAACCTCTCCCGCAAAATTTTTCAGTTTCTTATTGTTAGAATGAATTTAATGTTTACATGAAAAAAAATCTAAACCAAAGGACAAGTTTTGAGGCCAGACCTCTCCCCGTCCTTTATGCCATCCTGATCATCAACCCAAAATAGATGGGAACATGCATAAACAGCTCTGCACTGATCAGCCTTCTTTAATAGCCGAGCTGAATACTGACCAAAGTAACACATATTTAAGTTTTGTATAAACAGTTCAATGAAGTATAATGAATCAGGGAAGAGGAAGCAATATTACTCCTGTGGCTTTGTGTGTCAAAGTATCTCTGTTCTCAACACCAAATACATTCATCCTCTGGAGAGTCCCAATTATCAGATGAATTGCAGTCACTTGGGCTTTAGAGTCCTATGATCAATAAACATTCATGAAACTCTCCACAAATTAGAAAGGCATAACAGACTTCAACAATAGCTGATCTGAGTAGTACAATTACCGCAATTTCTTCTTCATATAATACAAACGCTTGTGTGAAAAATTCATACGCAACATGCTCAATATCACAGCCATTAGCTGCCTGATAGTCAGGAAACAGAACAAAGACAACATACAGGTTAAAAAGTTAAACCTAAAATTCAAGCCTCTCTTCATCAAAAAGGAATATAACCAAAGACAAAGCCTGCAATACTATTCACTATGCATATATCGTTAATATCATAATGATAATATGCCATTCATTAAACTTAAAAGTCATAATGATGGGAGATTTATGATGATAGCACCCCCTTCGATCATCTAAAACAAAATTATTGATCCCTAATGCCTGGAATCAACATAAAAAATTAATGGATTGGTAACAGCCCCAAGAATGTCACAAATAAAGCTGTTTATTCTTGAAAGCACCTGTTTCATCAGAAACCTTGCACTCCCGTGAGCAACATTATTTATCTCAGTATGCCTTTTCCCAACTATCAATTAGAAAAATGGCATCTCTTGAAGTTCAATAAAACTTGTTATCATCTAAAATAATTTTCAGGGTTCAATTGACTATTTAACCAATGACTGTTATGCAGAGTTGGTTTAAGTCAAGACTCAAGATTACCTCAGCACATTGCAGGTACAACCTTAATGCAAGTTCAGGGGATGGAACAGCTGAAAGGGACTCAATGATCTGAAAGAAGGGCTATTAGAGTGTCTTTTGCATAATGTGATATATGTGTGTGTACAAGTCCAAGTAAAAAAGAAACCTGAGTCAAGAGCTGAAAAATTTTATTTGGTGTCATTGATGCTTCTTCTCCCACTATATCCCCCTCCTGACCTTGCAATTGCCTAAGCAACTGAACACAAGCACTACAATAAGTCTGAATCATATATGCTACCAATATAACCTGTGTTTATACATCTTTTTCTTCTAGCAACTTGTTTCAAAGAATCTGAGTTTGATTGCTATGTATGTATAAAACAAACCAGGTAGTTCTTAAGGAAAGGGGATAGGGGAATGAGGAGAAAGCATCTAATAAGAAAATAATGTTTATGCCTCAAAATCCAAGTGCCTGCATGTATGATCTTGTAGATTTTCACTAATAAGCATTTAATATGTCATCACTGTAGATAGAAATATGATGAGATGAAAGTACATAACAATATGAAAAAGGAAAACATACCCTAAGTGCCGAAAAAACAAGTGAAGAAACTGTAAAGGGTAGGCGTTTTGGTCCCCCAACCATGGTATGCTTCCTCACAATACATATAATCTGAAGGGAAGTTAATCATAATATAAGATTAAAGGGGAAATGTTTTGGATCAACCATTAACAACATAACTAAAAGAAAACGTTGCAATTAAACAAGAAATTATCTTAAATATAGTACAATAACAACATTTTATGGGAATTGAAGAGGCATTAAATCTTAATCACAAGCAGAAGATGGTAAAGTTCCCTTTTTATATTTTTTAAATACTATCCTACTTTTCTTTCAAAAAAACACTATCCCACTTATATATTATAGTGGGAGATCTTGTCCTGGTAATGATCAGGGAAATTAGCATAAAAAGAAACATTGGAAAAACTTACCTTCAACATTTCCTTTGGTTCATCATTATAAAGCATGTGTATGAGTTGAGCAACTGAATTTTGTTCCTCCTTGAAATCCTCCTCATCAAGCTATTGGAAGATACATAAAACATGAAGAACACAAGAACATGATAAGGAAACTATGCACCAGGAGAAAGAAATATTTAATTTGGATTATTAAGAAATGGAGTAATGAGAAGTGCTCATATAACTCAAATCTATCAAATTTGAATAGAATAACAAACAAATTCTAGTCACAATATGCACCTCATCCACATCAGCACCATCAATGTCCTTAATGAGTCCTTTTATTAATTCGAACAAAACCTCAACCTACAAAAAGCAATATTAGTTTCTTCAACAAAATAAGTTGAAACATAGAGAAGACTGCAGAGGCATACCTTGTCTGCAGTTGAAATGCAAGAGTTGTTCTTCATAATGCTTTGAATGATAACCATTGCCATAAGCTTATTTGTTCCAATATCAAGATGATCCATTACACGTGGATAATTAGAAAGAGTCAAGGCTGTTACAATATCATTATATTTCTCCAATGGAGCACTCAAAAGTGCAACCACTTGTTTCATTGCCCGGCTATCTTCAAGTTTTGGTATGTTAGAGAGCTTCTTAACACAAGCTCCCTGTTAGAAAATAACAATAAAGAACAATCAATATCATTCTGATACGTTCGTCAAGGCCATAAAATAGCATGGCCAAAGTTGCAGTACTAGGAGATATTTTCAAATAGATTCCTAAGATGAAACATACCAGTACTTGATCCACATGATCAAGACGATCAGGATGGACACAAAGAGTAAAGGTAAGAAGAGAGACATATAAAGTTATAGCTCCAACAGCAGGCATGTCTACCTGTGCTTCTATGACCTACCATTGAATCATACCCAATCAGCAAGCAGAAAACGACTCGTGATTACACATTAAACAAATAAAAAATAGAGAAACATGTTATACTGGTAGGGAAAGTAAAAATAAAAAATAAAAGGGGGGGGGGGGCATAAGATAGGGGTCATCATCTATAAAATCATTGGTGGTAAGTTCAGGGGCCATCACCTGACTTGATAATGTAAAATCATTCGCATTCATTAATTGAATAGTTCATTTATAGCATTGAAAAAAGCATCAAGGTAATTTGCAGCTAGTGTAGGAGTTCTTGCTTATTTACCTTCCCAATCGCATTGCTCAATTTAGAGAAGGCTTCTACTTGTAGAAATTCAGGTAATACCTGGCATAGAAAAGTTCTGTCAACATCTTGCAAAAGCATGAAGAGTAGAGGTTGTTATGCTTATAACTTACATCTGCACCTGAAGCAGCATAATTTGAAAGTCTATCCATTAGTCGAGACAAAACTGTCTTGGCGTCAACTGTTGGCTGTTATAAAAGAGGAAAGCTGCATTTGTTGAGCTTAGTTCCCTAAAATATTAAAAGACTATAAAACAAAACAAAATGAACAGAAAAGCATTGAACCAAAAGATTGGTTCCAATCAACAAGATCCACCCATACATTAGGGGAGCATTACGTACAGAAGAAGACCCAATCTTATTAGGCTATTCCACGATGTATGATCACTGTATGAAATATAGAGCAGGTTTATCAATGTAGGCTGGTTGAGAAAATTCAGGTTGTGGAACTCCATGGAACAATCATACTAGCTAGCAAGAAATAAGTCAATCAGGGGCAATACAGTTTTGTTCCCTTGATAACAGGAAAATAGTAGCCAGTCACCGTATTTTCTAGTCACACATACTAGCATAACGATTATTTAAATATTGAGAAACAATAAGCATTATAGCAAAACCTGGAGGTGGGAAACTCATTGCAAAGATGCCATAATGGGGAGACTAGAACAAAGCCTAAGGCTAACAATTGTGCTATGAGGTATTTGTGTCAGGTGGCACAGGGAGGAAGGGGAAGACACAAGATAAAATAAGAAGACCAGTTCCCATCACCCACCTGGAGCTGGGGACAAGCACCCAACAATGTCTCGAGCGTCTGCAAGTGATACTCATCAGGGAATACCTGAATAATGCAATCCATTAGATAATATTGGGCAAGATCATCTTTGCAATTGACAACCTGTAAAAGAACCATATAAAGTCTTTTATGTTACAGACCTTCAACTTGTAACATTAGAGAAGAAAAAATAAACACAGAAGAAAGAAGTAAAATTACCTGCTCCAAGACTCTGGGAAGAACTGTTTCTTTGTACATCTCAAGGTCCACACCTTCTATCTGACTGAGAACATGTAGGTTTTTCCCTACCTAATAAGAAATTTCAAAACAGAAGGATTAGTTTCCATCAGTGTGCATCAAACACACAGCATCAGAAATTAGCCAATCGGAAATTTTAGATTATTGATATTACAAGATCTTGAAGTTCGCTCCTTTCCTTTTCTAGCTTCTCTCTAACTCCACCAGGTCCCTGCAGACCAGAAATCGCAATTGAAGGCTTCAACTCAGGATGACCAAAGAGTATGAATGATTCACAAGCACCATGACACCTGCATGGCCAAAATTTATGCTCTCATGATTTATTCACTTGTATGGCATGCAAGTACTGTGGTGCATTGCGCATCTTAAGAAAACAAGAGATATCTGATATTCAACAAACCTGATGCTGCATTCGCACCCAAAGTTTATTCATCTCGGTGAAATTCTGTAGCACAAAGTCCACAGCATCCATCACAGTGTCAGCATCACTAGAGGAAGACAGAACCATGTCCTACAAGTGGTTAATTACAAATGTTTCCAAATCCTTTTGCATGATCTAATTTAGACATGCAAAATAAAATTCATTGATCTAAATGCACTCTATTCTAGGCAAATTCCACATCAGCTCCTATAGAGTTTCAACAATATTCCACTGCAGATTAAAATAGAACAGAATCATAAGAGTCAACAGAGCTCATATGCAGGAACCATGCAAAAGCTACTGCTAACAACTCATTTATTTTCCTCAAATATTTGAAGAGAGAAAAATAAAAACTTCACCCATCCACGCTAACAAAACCCATAGAAAATTGAATCAGTCAGCTTTTGAAATGAAAATTTCTATTTAAAGTGTAGGGAAAAGAAGAACTAATCAAGAGACCTCACCCCTCATACTCGGAACCAATATCTGGTAACTTATCTCTGCTTATTTGAGCAAGGTAACTCCTTAAAAAGAGTCCACGTATGGGATGTTGAACTCCACGACACATTTCCACAAGGTCTTTAAGAACTTCCTTAGCAGGAGCCTCCTTAGATTTGATATAGATAGATCCTACTGTACATAGAAGATACCTGGTAGATTATCAACTAAAATTTCAGATACAGTGACAATGACGGTCTAATATTTGAGAATACTCACAATCACAAAACAAATTAACTATTTGGAGCTTATCTAGTTATGAAGCAGAAACTTCCAGAGGAAAGCACATTTGCAGTTTTACTAATCGTTTTTCTTCATAAAAAACTAGAGTCCCATTTCAATACGGGTCCTAAAACTGTGGGGGGAAAAACCAACAGCTAAAAAGAATGAGAATGGATACCCATATATGTTTGGAATTCGAAAATGATATAAGAAAGAATGGCTTAAATATATTAAAATAAGTCCCTGAACTAAAATTAAATAATTAGTCATGTCATTTTAATGCAAATTGCAATGGATTTAATACTCATATATAGATATATACTCACTCAGTTGAGCGTTGATCAGACTGGAATTGGTTAACAGCGTCAACAACTTCCATCTAAGTGGGCTCTATTAGCTAAAAGGAGATATTTAAGGGTTTAATTGGATAAAGGCTCATTGCAATAAACAACAAGTATTGGATGATTATTTAATTTTAATTCAGTGCTTTTCATATTTTAGAAAATAAATCTAGAGAAATATGCAATTAATTATTAAATTTGTTGAAGGACACTTACAATCTAGGCAAAATATTGCCGGCATGTTGAACAAGCTCGTACAGATCAACCACAGAGACGTCATGTTTGCTGTCGTCTTTGAAGAATAACTCCAATCTCTTCAATTCATCAAAAGCTCGCATATCTTAATTCCAGTCATAGACACATTATAAAAAAAAAAAAATCAATCACAATCAATAAATTTCAAACACTATCGACTCAAGCAATCAATCAAAAGAAAAAAATGAACAAACAGAATTACAAAGTTCATAGTATTTGTGAGGAGAGAGTTTGGAGGTCCGGAGCTCCGATAGCATTTGAGCAGAGTACTTGAGAGCTTCTCTAAGATTATTAGAATCCTGAAATAAGAAATATCCAAAATTAGCACAAATGAAAGAGGATCTGAGATGCTCCGTTCAAATTCAAGTGGAGATAGGAAAGCTTTTGGAAATACCAAAGCTCGATGCATATAAAAAGCATTGTGTTGAATACCAGCGATCCCTTCCGCCAGCCATTTCTCTTCGTCCTCTGTTCCGTTTAACATTATTCTCTCCGCCACTTTCTTCCTGACCTTGAAACTGTTCGATCTTCTGCCAAAAAAATTACTTTCCGATGTTGATCTCATTGAAGTCCTGGGACAAGAGAACAAACAAACAAAGATGCCCAGCTGAGACGCAAATTCGAATGCCTCAAAACTAAGCCCTCATACTTAGCTTACCCCAACTTTCAGCCCAAAAAATGTTGATTGCCTCGCTTTTGTACAATATATTTTTATTCGGATTTGGGAAAAGGTCAGCCCATCATTGAGTTATGAACATTATCGACTCTTATTTGAAAGGCATAATAACTTGTTCTATCCTTCACCTTTATAAAAAATATATATATTATTTTAATTTTTCATCTAATCTTTCATTTTTTTTTAGGGGTATTTTACCTAAAAATGCTAATGTTATTTATGGAAATGGACTGACATTTTAATTATTTATAGGAAAAGACCGAATTTCCCGAAAATGCGTCCACGTCAGTACGATGTCAGGTGATATATCAACAAAATGCATCCATGAGGGAGCGTTTTGTCTACGTCAGCACAAAGCGCTTCTTTGAGGGCGCGCTTTTTACTGGCGTAGACAAAATGCTCCCCCAAGAACGCGTTTTGCCCTTTTTTAACCCCCCCAACGGCTATTTTTTTTGACCGTTTAGGCTCCAACGGACCAAAAAAAAAAAAGAAACTATAAAAGCCCCCTTTCATTTTTTTCACACAAAAGTCCTACTCTCAAATTCCTCTCAAATTTCACAAAAGTCCTTTAATTTTTGCAAAAAAGCTCTGTTTAAAATTTTTTTAAATTAGTTTTTTTAATTAAAAAATATTCGATCGTGTTAGCAATGGCCAGAGAATAATTCGTCTCGATAATAAACACATCTCCGTCGATCAAATGACAATAGTAAGTGATAATTTTAATTTCTCAATACTATTTAATATTTTTTTCATTTATGCAATTTTAATTAATTTTTATTTTATAATTTTTTAAAACAGTCTGTAGATTGAGTGTTGCAATGCTATATTCGTAATATATCTAGTCCGTCATCGCCGTTGATAGAGAATTACCTGCGGGAAGCGGGTTTATGGCACGTGGCCACGTTAGGCCAGGGGTGCAAGTTGGACCCGAAACTAATCAGTGCGTTGATAGAGAGGTAGAGACCCGAGACGCACACTTTTCATCTTCTATACGGAGAGTGTACTATCACTCTAGAAGACGTGCAGTTGCAATTGGGATTGTCGATGGATGGGTACGCAGTCATCGGGTCCACCCAATCTGCTGATTGGGGAGCCGTATGCTACGAGCTTTTGGGTGTTATTCCGGATAATATTAACGGAGGTCGGATCGAGATGGGCTGGTTACGAGATACATTTCCGGAGCTGGATAATGATTCGACTGAACTAGAAAGAATACGATATGCTGGGACATACATTCTTGAGATGATTGGAGGTTATCTGATGCCGGACTTGTCACGAAACCTCGTACATCTGAGATAGTTGCTGAAACTCGTTGATTTTAGAGTAGCTGGTGAATTTAGTTGGTGGTCTGCCGTGTTAGCAAAATTGTACCGGGAGATGTGCGGGGCGACGCGACCGAATAAAGCCAAAATCGGAGGTTGCCTATCACTACTACAATCATGGGCACGATTTCGCTTTCCATTTTTACGTCTTCGAGTAGACCACCCATATACATTCCCACTCATAACGAGGTAAATTTTATATTAGATTTTACAATAATTACGTAAATTTAAAATATAAGTGTATACTAAAAATTTATTTAATTAGATGAAATCATTCGGCGAGTTATATTGGAATACTTACCTCTCTTGAAGATATACGACTTCTATTAGACCAACGGTCGGAAGCACAAGTAAGTATTAAATAAAATATATATACAGAATAAAATAGTCGTTTCGTATTTAGTATTTAGTATTTAGTATTTAGTATTTAGTATTATGTATTATGTATATAACTAATATTTTTATCATATTCATACAGTTTCAATGGACACCATATGAGGATCTGGTAATTCGGGCAATAATATCGAATGAATTCTTTCAAAAGCCGAACATTTGGCATGTGAAGGTCCCATTGGTCAACTATGCCACCGTGGAAATGCACCAGTCAGATAGAGTATTGCGACAATTTGGATTCTGACAACCGATTCCCGTGGCACCTGAGGTGTTCGATGATGAGCACAAAGTTGACTTACGGCAGTTGCATACAGATTGGCCAAGATTCTGGTTAGTATATATCGAAATGTGGGAAAACCGGTATGATTATATACCTACTCGGGAAACCGATCATCGTTTCTGAGTTTGCGTGCGTGCTAGAATACATGCCATAGTTTAGGATCCATGGCAAGCAATATTTACTGTCGGAAGAAGAGAGACGACATCAAATTCGTGTCCAAAGGGAATGACAGGGCTCTTTAAATCTAAGAAGAAGGGATGACGACGCGAGCCTATCAATAGCGCCTACACAATCACCGGGCCCATCAACAGCGCTCACACAATCATCAGGCCCAGCATTTCAACTGACGACACGCATATCACAGCCTTTTCAGATTATGCCAGGCGCGTATCCTAGCCCTTATATATATCGTAACCCTTATATATTTCATTTTTCCAGTCCTATGGCAGGTTGGAATGCATGGCCCGGTTCATCTCCGTTCCCGATTACTCCGAGTCAACCGCTAATCTATAGGCTGCTGTTGCATGAGGGATCGCATGAGTCGCCGTCGGGGAGCTCTTCTTTTTACCAATCTCCATTGCCTTATGGGATTCAAACACCTCCGTCATAGGTGATGCAAACACCTCCGCAATCATTATTCTATCAAGGTGGATCATCCTCCCAACACCCATAACCAGATCCCCTGTCGGAGGAACCACAATCCTCGCTGGAGCAACTACAACTCCAGCCGGAAGCTGAACCAAGGAGAAATCCAATGCATAACCGTCGATGACCCCCATGTGGCATTGATTTCGAACGGCACCAATATTGATTTTTGTTAATATATTTGTACAATATTATTTCATTTAATAAAATTAAAGTTGTTTTAAATATTTTAATTATAATTTACTTTTTATATTTTTAATAAAATAAAAATTCTTTTGAATAGGATAATATTTTTAATATTTTTATATTTTTAATAAAATATAAATAATGCAACATAATTTTATTACAACAACTATCAGCTATTCCGATTTAGACATGATCGAGTTGTATGGCCTAGGTTCCTACACCATCTGCAAAAGTTCTGTTGGTTGGCAGTTTCTCGGATATCCATATTATTACGTATTGTAGTCGAGCAAGGTCGACCTTTTGGTTTGTGACGCAGTTCTCTATCCAGTAACAGCTTAAACGGAGCAAGCGATACAGACGACCACTTACGTTCATCTAGAACTAGTGGGAATACGTGTCTCCACACGTTGTACATGTATTCTATTTTGTACACTTCGTCAACATAACTTATGAGATCTAGACGGAGATTCTGACAAGCTGCAATTACATAAGCGCATGGATAACGAAGTGCGTCAAACATCCTACACTCGTAGGTCTTATTTGTCAAGTGTACACGATATTGTCTGCCAATAATACCTTGGTTCGGTCCGTCAAACTCCGCCACACGAAACCATAGGTTGTCACGATCGTGAAACACTGTGTGCATTGTGTTGGCCCGTGCCTTCGCCTTGTTAATTTCTCGCAATACCTTCACACACCATACATGGCCTCCATGCATTTGGCCTTTATAACTCGCTGCTCACTTTGGAAATAGTGCCGCTAAACGAAAATATGTCTCTCGCACAACCGATGTTATCGGTAAATGGCACGTTCCTTTTAGAACAGAATTTATGCATTCAGCTAGGTTTTGAGGTCATATGACCATAACGTAGGCCACCGTCGTATGCTTGTGTCCACCATTCGAAAGGTATGTTATAGAGGTATTTTGTGCCTTCTTCATTAACTGAACCCAAAACGACCAACATCTCATGAAAATAATTCTTACTTATTTTATACCTTGCCAATATAAGTTGATAGCGAATATTACATACCACTCTTCCATAAGAATAAATTGAATATTATAAACGAAATTATATTAATAGAGATTAAATACTCATGTTGGTCACTTGCCGTTGTTCACTTGTAGATCGATGTTGACTGTAGTAGTTGGACGCAACATGCCTTAAGCAATACCGATGGTGTGTGCGAAGCCATAAGCTTCCCTGCCGCTTAATTGCTACTAGTATTCCAGGGCCTCGATCCGATATAACGCAGATATCAGGTTAGGGGCAGACATGCCTCCTTAACCTAGAAAGAAAGAAATCTCAGTCATCAGCTGACTCTCCTGATGTTATTGTAAAAACAATTGGAAGGATTCTCCTACTGCCATCTTGTGCCACAGCTAGCAATAGTCGATGGGTATATCTACCATACATAAAGGTACCGTCAATTTGTATCAACGGCTTGCAGTATAGAAATATGTCTTGGTATTGCTTAAAGCTCCAGAACAGACGCTTGAACACTTGGAATCCATGGAGTAATTAGCCGTTGTAGTACGCAGGTGTGGTTTCAAGGTTTGTTATGTAACCTGGGACATATCTCTCCAGCACTTGACACCACTGCCACACTTCATTATATGAAACGTCTCACCAACCATACAACTTTTTCAACGCCTTCTGCTTAGCTATCCAAGCCTTTCGGTAAAAGGGTGTGTACCTCAATTGGCTACGAATATTGGTAATTAAGACCGACACTGAAGTCCTGGGATTCGCCTTTACCGTCGGTAGTATTAAGGTAGCTAACATATTTGAATCCATCTTGGGATGATCTTGTGAAATACCTGTCAATGAAGTACGTTAAATAATGCAATATTACGTAATAACAGTATTATTCAAAAACCCTATACACCTAGTGATATTGTACCGTCAACACATGTACGTGGACATTTATACTTTTTTTATCTCCCATAAGTCTGTCATTTTCCTCAACGAGGCCATGATTTTCCATGAACATGTATCGTCTAGCACTGCACACTTGATCTCATACTTATCGGATTTGGATTTAACCATGTTATAGTTAACCCCGTTCATGATGCTATGTTATTTCAATGCACCAAGAAAACTATTTCTGAAAAACTCCTTACCAACTTCCAATTCACCCAAATCCAACGACGAACTTGTACAGTCACGCCTTCTGTGTGGTAGATCTGGAAACTCCAATGCATCATCTTGAGATAGATCGATATTATGCATGTGGGCTGGAGGCGAGTATGCCCTGAATCGCGAACTTCTTCTTCATCTGAACCCCCTTCAACATCTTCAGGTATGGTTGGAATAGGCTCCGGTTCAAAAAATAATGCAACTTCTACACCATTGGGGTCGGGCTCTTGAGGTGGATCCATATCGGACTCATCATTCAACCCACTATCATCTGCAACGAACGAGGTCCCCTCACCGGTGGACGTCGTAGAGAGTACATTATCCCTTCTTGTCGACTTTTCGTAACGTCCCCAATCATATGTGGGTTGTCAACCACTAAAAGTTGATGTCGTTCCCCAATACGTATTTCCAGTATCGAACATCGACCCACCGATGTGCATGTCTCATCCACTAATCGAGTGTCGTGTAGGGGTTGTGTTTTCCATACTGCCACCAAATACGGGCGCTTCTGTATTCTGCCTCCCACTAACAGAGTGTCGGCTAGGGGTCGTGTATTCCTCTCGAGCAAAAGTAGATGTTGAAGTTGCAAATACATCATTTGGTGATGAAAATTGTACATATACCTCAAGATAGGGTGATCCACTAGCAAGATGAGTCTGCATTTCCTCCAAGCTATGAGAACCTTTAATGTCGAATGAGTCATATCTCACGGGATCAACCAAAGCACAAAATCTATACTTAATAGATAAAACTTTCAATGGCGTCGTTCCAAAGATTTTACGCCTAATTCTTTTACGAAGTTCTGTGAAATCTATGTTCTGGTTAAAAACCAGTCGTGCTGTGTTCTCCGATAAAAAAACAAAGCAGTTTTCAGTGTCATGGACCTCGCTATCATAGTAAATAACAGCACTAATACGTTCACTCATCTTCAGTTTCTATTCTACTTTAGCCTCAATTTCTCTTGCTGTAACTTATGCAACCTAAGAATGAAATTTGACTCATTTATAGTCTAAGGCCAAATAAGAACTACTATAGAAAAAGAGCGTCCACGTGGGAGCGTTTTTCAGTAATCTTACTGACAGCGCATCCCGCTTAAAGCTTTTTGGACACTATTTGTTCAGAAACGTCTTCTCAAAATTATTTTTTCAGACACTACTGTAGAAAAAGAGCGTCCACATGAGAGCTTTTTTCAGTAATCTTGCTGACAGTGCATCCTGCTTGAAGCATTTCGGACACTATTTGTTCAGAAACGTCTTTTCAAATTTAGTTTTCAGATACTACTATAGAAAAAGAACCTCTACGTGGGAGCTTTTTTCAATAATCTTGCTGACAACGCATCCTGCTTGAAGCGTTTTGGACACTATTTGTTCAGAAACGTCTTCTCAAAATTATTTTTTCAAACACTACTGTAGAAAAAGAGCGTCTACGTGGGAGCTTTTTTCAGTAATCTTGCTGACAGTGCATCCTGCTTGAAACATTTTGGACACTATTTGTTCAGAAATGTTTTCTCAAAATTATTTTTTCAGATACTACTGTAGAAAAAAAATTATATTGCTAATATATTTTTTCCAAAACCCTAAACACAAAATTATTTTAAAAAAACCCTAAACATAATTTAATTAATTAACCTTAAAACTCTAAAACTTAATTTAATTAATTAACCTTAAACCCTAATTTCATTAATTTTTTTCTTTAAAAACCCTAACCCTAACCAAGCAGAAAACTCTAACCCTAAAAAATGGTCAAAACGCGTCCCTGGGGGAGCGCTTTGTCCACGTAAGCACAAAGCGCACCCTCGAGGAAGCACTTTGTACTGACGTGGACAAAACGCTCCCCCAGGGATGCGTTTTGCTGACACATCACCTGACATCGCGCTGGTGTGGACGCATTTTCGGAGAATTCGGCCCTTTCCTGTAAATAATTAAAAAGTCAGTCTATTTCCGTATATAACATTAAAATTGGGCGTTTTTGGGTAAAATGACCTTTTTTTAGTTCTTAAATTTATATTATTTATTAAATTATCTTAAAAATGGAAACATTAACTTTTAACCCATGTGACATCCACATGGATTTCAGTAATTAATTAATTTTAAAATTTTAAAACAAATTATAAAAGTATAAAAATATATTTTTAAAATTTTTAAAAAATTAATTAATTGCTAATGTGGCATACACTTGGGATTGCCACATAGATGCCACATTAGCAAAGTTAATAAATGTTAACTTTTTTCATCCATTTTAAAGTGATTTGACAAATAATGGAAGTTTAAAAGCTAAAAGTGATGAAAAATTAAATGAATAATTAAAATAATATTTTTTAAGTTGGAGGATCAAATACATTATTATACCTTTTAGAAATATTAAAATTATTTTAAATTAAAATTGTCCCCGATCCCAAGGAGTTGAGAAATGAATGGTTGGATTATTAACAAAATTAAATTATCTGAATTAATCAAAAATTTTAAAACAACTTTTTGCAAAAATAATTAATTAAAATTTTGTTTTATCAAATTAAAATTATAGTGTTAAAGTTTTAATTTTGAGTTTGAGGGTTTTTTTGTGTTAATTTCCTTTTTAAAAATTTTAAAATGTATTTGGTTGGGTGGAAAAGTAGAGGAATAGTAGAAAAGAGTAGAATAGTGAAAATAAAATAAATTTTGAGTGTGCTTGGTTGGGAAGAAAAAAAGAGAGAAAAAAGAAGAAGAGATAATCATTTTTCATTTTAATGCATAAAATTCAATTCTTTAAAATTGGAATTACAAGAAAAGAGAAAATGAGAGAAATATGTATTAATTCAAAATTATGTATTTTTTAAATATTTTATTTTTTTCCTTTCATTTTTCAACTTTATTAAGCAACGGAGAAAAATAAAAAATAATGTTCTTTTCACTTTTCCATCTCTTCTACCAAATGAAAAATTAAATTTTTTACCCTTCAATTTTCCACCTTCTAATTTTCTTTACTCTCTACCGAAGCAAAGCCTGAATATTTTTCTTTCGCCCCTGTCATATACAATTTGGATTTAAACTTTCTAGATCATTGGGCTTACATATATAAATTATTTATTATTAATAATTTTGATTAAGTGATTAGTTGGGTTAATTAATCATTTTCAAACTAAATTAATTGAGAACTATTTTTTTAATTCTTTAATTAGTCTCCGATCAAACTAATTTCGGAGCTAATTGATTACCGAAGCTAGTTCAAATTGATCGATTAATTTAATTTTAACTCAACTTTACAATCCCTGTGAAGAAAGATACAATTATATTAGTATAAAAATAAATTAATTTTAAAAGTTGAAGTTATTTGATCTAATTACGTTATAGATACACTAAGAGAGAATTTTTTTCAACACCACAAAATTAAAAAATGGTCATATGCCCTTAATTGATACCAAATAAATAAAGGGATAAATATTAAATTCATACATGAACTTTGATTTGGTGCAATTATACACATCAAACTTGAATTGGTTCATATGTATGTATGAAACTTTAATCTTGATTTAGTTGTACACATTTAAAGAAATAAATATATACATTTATTTTCATATTGGATTGACATAATAATTTGTGTATGCAATATATCAATGTAAAATGATGCTAATTTGATAGTGTCGTAGTGATTTCTAAAATTTAAATCAAATCAAAATTCATAAATAACATTACACATTATATCAAACTTCAGATATAATTTTAATATAATTTCAATATTTATCTCATAAATAAATAAAACACATGATCGCTTCCTAAAGTTGAATTTCTTATAAGTATAAACAAAACACATGATCACCTCCTAAAGTATATTCTGTATTTTATTTTGCTTTCAACATGGTCAAAACTACCACTAACCAATAACCATAAGAGTTGAATTTCTTAGACTAATAATAATCTCTCTCTTTTTTCAATAGTGAAATGTGAATTCATAATAAATTCAGAAACTTCCTGGGTTTTATGTATTAGTATTCACCTCTTTTTTAGGGATACTATATAATTTGGTTCCTACCTTTCTCCATTTATACTTAATTGGTTATTAAAAACTTTTTATTTAGTTAGTCTTTAAATTTATATTTTATCAATCAAGTTAGCACCTCTACATTAAGGCCGTTACTTTGTACCGATATGACACGTGAAAAACATAAATATAAATTTTAAATTATGTTCGCAATATGATGTTTTGAGAGGCTGCCACGTGGTACTATTGGATTAGCTAGCAGTATCACATTAGTAAAAATTAAACTAATTGATGAAATACAAGTTTAGAGCCCAACTAGGTACGAAATAACAAATTCAAGTATTATCCCTTTTTTAATCACTTAAAAAATATGTAGCAGGTAGGGTGATTACAAGCTGCCATAGCCTATGGTAATATCTCATTTAGGTCAATGTGGAGGGCTTGTTGACTTTCAACCAAAAAAAAAAAAAAGATTCTACTCCACGTTTGATTTAAGTCGCGTTCTGACTAATCAGATAAAGTTGGCGCAATTGCTTTGGCTGGTGAAGATGGCTGCCCTTTGATTATTAAAAGTTTCAAAAACAGAACATATTATCATTTTTATTATTAATTTGTTAGCGTCGAACGAATATGTATTACAAGATAATAATTTCATAATTATTTCCCAATATTAATCCGGTAGGAATTATTCGATAAAAATAATAGGTCAAAGGTTAAAACCTATGAAGTACCGACACGGGAAAATCTATTTATACCAGTGTCGTATTGGTGTTCGATACGGACATGCCGCCGATACGGCCGGATACGTACCGGACACACCTCAACGCGTGTCAAAAAAGAGACACTGTCAGCTTTCTTTTGGCCTGAATCAGAAACGAAAAAAAACCTATATACAAAAATAGAACTTTAGAAAACAGATAAAAAGAAGAACTTTAACATTTAATCGTGATAATTTATGGAATTTTTGACATACTTGATTCGCCTGTATGAAGTGAAGATAATGATGTTGAAAGTTTTATAGATGAATATTTTGCAGAGAAGAAATACAGAGGCAAAGGTAAAAGTAGTAAATGAGGAGGAAAAAAAAGAAGTAAATGGGGAAGAAAATAAATGGTATATGAGTGTATAACTATCTGCGCGTAAGAAAGAAAGAAAGAAATACTTAATGTATTATATAATTATAATGGAATAAGAAAGTTAAAAATAAATTATAGTAGTTTAAAAATAGTGAAAATATCAATATTGTTATTTACATTGAGCATTTTAACATAAAATATATATATAAATAATAAAAATATTTTTTTATTGTTATATTCTACCCGTATCCATATTCTTATTTTTTAAAAATCACTCTATGTATCCGTATCGTGTCGTGGCTGTATTGCATGTTGGTATCCATGTTTCATAGGTTAAAACTATGAATAGATACGTGTCGTGGTCATCTTTGTTTCACATTGTTCCATTGATCAGCTTATTTACCCACATTGCCTAATTCTTTCACTTTTTTTTTATTGTTTTTTCACGAATGAATATTCTTCATATTTCATCTCACTCTTCACTGTTCCTTTGTCTTCTTGATGAAATAAGGAAATCTGTGAGAAATTTCGCTGGGTTTATATAAATTTTAGTATTTGTTCAACTCTTTGAATCGGAAAAAAGGAACGTTTAAGAACAGTGGGTTTGGACAACGATGGTGATTAAGAAGGAAATTACAGCAAGCAGCAAGCAGTTTGTTCATCATGGCGAGCTTGTAAAATCAGCACTGTTTCCAAAGGATTTGGTCTCAATTTATGTATTTTCTGATACAGGTACTGCCAACTTTTTTATTTTGTCCCAGAAACCGTATAAAATTATCTACTTTTTCTTTTCTTTTCTAATTGATTGATGGCTTTTTAGTCCTTAATTTGCTTAGGGCCAGGATGACAAAAGAATGCAGGAAAACTCGCAGGGAATTCAATAGAGTGAAAAGGGTATCTCCTTTGTCATCAATTTCTCCTTTTAACATTGTTTTCTTCAAAAGAAACAAATTCATTAATCGTTTTATTGATTGAATTCCAGAACAATCTTAGCTACACAAGTTCACAAACAAGTTCAAGGCGAAAGGTTATAAAGATAATAGCTAAGCGTTGTGCTGCCATGGCTGTATTTGTAAGAAGAAACCCAGAGGAGACTCTCTGGTAAATTGACTTCTATTTTATTGAAGTTAATAACTGATAACCATATGCGATCCTGGTTTTCTTTCCTTTGATATTAAAGCACAATTTTTTTTTCAGGAGGTGGATGTCATATGCCAGCTATAGTGTGAAGCGATTGCTGCCAATTACTGCTTTTCTGGGAGTTGACAAGCGAGAGATCATCTTGGAAATACTTGCAGTTCACCATTTACAAGGTTTGAGCCGAAGAGACATGTCAGAACCCTTTGAATTGATAAGAGTAGTTCTCTAATTTCGATCAGTTTTTGTAGGTTTCAGGTTAAATTTGACATCTCAATTGTATCTCAATAAGATCAGTGCTAGCTTGAGAGATGCAGATCAGGAACCAGGGTCTGAAGAAGCTGAATCTCCTGTATGTCGGACCATGTCCGATGTAGCAAGTGATGATATTGGAGACCTGCAAGAAGAAAATTCTATTCCCAATCATAATGGCAAGGCTGTTCTCTTGAATTCCATATCTACAATCCGAAGAGAACTGCCAGAACCATGTCTTGGGTGGCCTTTACTTCGAAGAAAATCTCCTACAAACCAAGAGTTCAAGAAACATGAAGATAGGGATACGTCTGTTGTGGAATGGGTAATGGGCCTGCCTAATCGAGGTACCACTGTTGTCGACCTGATTGCTTTGCATTCGAATCAGACCAGCATCAATGCCAAAAGAAATATTAATGATTCTTGTATTGAGAATCACAAGGCTGAATGCAATGCAGAAGATTCAGTTTCTTCGAACATGAAAGATTTGGAACCAAAATCAAAGCCTGGTTGGCCTCTTCTCCGCATTACAGCTTCCGCTACTTCAGATTCTTGTTCAGAATTTGAAGATACAAAAATGCCGTTGCCAATGGTTGAGAGGGTGATGAACACAGCTATTCAATCGAAGGAAGAGGACAATCATGCAGGAATAGAAAATTCTTTACCGGCACTAAGAAAGATGCCAAATGACTTGGAGCTTCGTTGCAAGCAGTTCAGGCTCAGAGAGCTTAAGCAAGCAACTTCTGGATTCTCTCCAGGTTATCTTTCAAGTGAAGCTTCTTTTGCCATTTGATATATGTAACTTTAAAGGCTTAGAGACACATAGCTTTTGTTCTTATTTTTGAAATCTTTTATTGGTTCGGTATTCTCACAGAAAACTTGATTGGAGAGGGAGGATGCAGCAATGTATACAAAGGGTTTCTTCCAAGTGGCAAGCCAGTGGCTGTTAAAATTCTAAAATCATACAAAGAAGCTTGGAGTGACTTCTCCTTGGAAGTTGATATTGTTTCTTCGTTGAGACATAAGCATATCACTCCTCTAATTGGAGTTTGTGTTGAAAATGACCATCTCATCTCAGTCTATGACTTCTTTCCGGCAGGGAGTTTAGAGGAGATTCTCCATGGTAATTAATCCTCCATGATTCTAAAGGTTTGCTTATGCTTTTCGTAAGATAAAAAAATACAGCGGAGTTACTGGTTTCATTATCTTTTTTTAACCGCAACAGGTCAAAACAAGAAATCTGTGTTGCCATGGGAGGTCAGGTTTAAAATGGCCACAGCAGTTGCTGAGGCTCTAAAATACCTGCATAATGAATGCTATCCACATGTTCTTCACAGAGATGTAAAATCCTCCAATATTCTTCTCTCTGATGATTTTCAGCCACAGGTACCCTTTTTTCCCCCTCATTTCTTCCTTTATTAATGTTAATAGTGGAATTCAACTTATTGTTTTATATGAAAACTCTTCTGAAGCTGCATTTCGGGATCCCATCACAAGATTAAGAAAAGATGAACTTGAAATGAAGTTAGTGAACTACACAGTGCTGTAACTTGTAATAATGCAAAGAGTGATCGCTTTTTTTCTTTTTTCATTTTATCCTTGCAGTTATCTGATTTTGGGCTAGCCATCTGGGGACCAATGGATGCAACCAACATGATTGACAGCAATGTGGTAGGAACCTTCGGATATATAGCTCCTGAATATTTCATGGAAGGAAGGGTCAGTGATAAGATCGACATATACTCCTTTGGCATCGTGCTTTTAGAATTGCTATCAGGAAGAAGACCCATAAGTTCAAAAGCTATGGAAAAACAAGAGAGCTTGGTCCAGCGGGTGAGAATTTATACTTTTACTCATTTGTCACCATTTGAAGATGTAACTTCAGAGAGAGATGTCCATTGGTGGTTAAATGACAAAATTATGGTCTGACACAGGCTAAGGCATTATTAGAAAGAAGGGATCTCCCAGCATTAGTGGATCCAGCATTAGATGGAGATTTTGATGTTGCACAACTGCATAGAATGGTTCTCGCTGCCACCCTCTGCCTCAATCAGTCAGATATACACCGTCCAAAAGCGAGCCAGGTAGACATTCTTCCAGTCTGTATCTAAGCCTTCTTGATATTGAACAATAGGAATATCACTCAGCTGCTCTCCAAGCTAATACCAACTTGTTCATAGCAGTTAGGTTCACAATGGGCTTATTATGGTGGTTGACAGTCCCCCAACCCCAAGCCCTGCTAGCTTGACATATATTTTACATCAATCATTTCACCGTTCTAGTTAAGGTCGATTCAGTTTGCTCTCTTTGGTGCTTAAAAACTATTCTTACTTATTCCTACCTGTACACAGATACTACAAATACTGCGAGGAGAGCAGGAGCCAACAGAGGGCTACAATTTACATGCTACATATATGAAGGTGCCAAATAACCAGGAAGATGATGGCCTTCGTAAACTATATACCTATCTTTCAGTTCCATTTAGTGATGATGATAATTCAACATCCAAATGCAGTTATAGCACAAGGAGATGTAAAACTGGAAAGAAGCGTCGTTTAATGCTGAAGGAATACCTTAGAAAAGGCTGATGCTAATCGTGGTAAGTCACTTTCAAAAGATCCACAACTCATTAATGTTTGGCTTATTCATTAAACCAGAACTTATTTAAGATACGATTCAAGTAAATGGAAATGGATATTGAATATAAGACAATTCAAATATACGAAGAAAAAATCGCAAAAATTTCTCTTGTTTCTATTAGTAAATTCTCAAGACCGTACAAGTTAGAATTCGCCACCCAAACCCAATCCCGCCACGAAGCCGCTCTTTGCAGGGGAGAACAAAAAGATTGCCCCTCCACTAAGCGGAATCAAAATGGAACTGTATAAGGCAGTGCATAAATCTCAGCTGCCGGAAGAAAATGTGCCCACGGGTGCAAACTTCCACTCGCAACACATGTATGATCATCGTCATCAGGTCTTTTGGCCGCGGGTTTCCCTAGCTGCTTTTTAGTTAGAAGCCAGTCTTCATCACCACCATCATTCAGCTCAGCTTCGAGAAGAGGTGGCATCCAATCCTCAATCAAGGTTTTATACTGCAGTGCAGCCTTCAGCAATGTTCCAGAAGAAGAGGAGCCTTGCTCCTTCCTTCCATCATCATGCCGCAGTTTCTGTTCAGGCACAGAAGCAATGGTACAACTTGGCTCTTGAATTGAATCTGTCCTACTAGAACTAGAGCAGGTTGGTTCTTCGCTGCTGATTGATGCCTTAGATGCCCGGGGCTTTTTCAAGGAAAATCTAATCTTTATAATGTTTCCTATACATGTACACAACATACAATCAACATCTACATCCCTCCAAGAAACTACAGCAATAGGCAAATTTAGCCCATCTAATACAATAAAGAACACAACTCACCATCAACCCTGCATTCACTATAGGAAGCAGTTTCCCTTTTCCTCTTGTGACTGTTTTGGCTGCCATCAGATATGTAGCAAACTGGCGGCTCATGTTCTTCAGTAAGGTCACTTCTCTCCAATTGGTCATCTTTATATGCATCTAGAACATAATCAAGCTTCTTAAGTTTCTTGATGGCACCTTGAGTTTTATCCTTCTCTTTCCTTTCCTTCTTTTTCTCCTTCTCCCTCTTCTTATGTAATTTCTGTTCTGTTTTTGGCAAAACCTTTTCTCTCTCAAGCTTTATTGCACAACACAATATGAAATTTAGACAGGCGGGAATGGAAGACCAAAAGATCACGATTGCTTCCAAAAAATTAAAGTTCGGCGGGGAGGGGGTAATTTCACATTGGTTTAGGGTTCTATCAAGATCAATCAGACTATGAATACAAACACCCAGTTCCCACTCCTCTAAACAGACACGAATTACCAAGCTTTTCATTTATTTACATAATCAAATCAAAATCAAGTCCAAAACTTTAAAAAGGAACCCAGAAGTTCTTTTAAAAAACCCTAAACCCAAAAAGGTTCATTAATATATTTGAATAACTACCATAGTTCTTTGCACAGATCCTCGTTGTTCATAATTACAGAGCTATATCAACAACAGTAATTAAAGCGGTTCATTTCATGTTTCAGTTTTTACAAACTCTACAAATATACAAATATAAAATCATAATCAAGTATCACAAACGCATGCAGTTGAGCAACGAAAGTGAAAACCAAATACTTTTGCCCAACGAACCTTAATCGATTCGATCAATCCCTGTCTTAAATACCCCGCCGGACATTGATAAGGAAAACACCGCGACATTATCGGCTATTTTCTTTTCGAAATCCCAAGAACTTCCTCAAGAAAACTAAGAATCAGTAAAGCCAAGATCGCTCAGTATCCGTAGAACTTATAGATCTAGAAGCTTTTTTAATATCTTACTCTTCAAGAAAGAGAAAGCAAAACGCGTAATCGAGGCGGCTACAGCTAGGATTTCTCAGATCTCTGGAAATAAAGAGGACGAGCTAGGGTATATATAGCGTGAGAAAAGTTGGGGAACGACCGACTTTATAATGTCGGCTCCTCGAAGTTTCACTTTTCTTACCGATAATGCCCTCCACTTGTTGCCATTTATTAAAAGGTGTCTTGGGCTCTTTGGTAACTTCGGCTTCAGTTCCGTATACAGTACTGTATTTCGGCTTTTTATTTAACTGCAATTTAACACTTCCGAAATAATTTTGGTTGGTGAGGACTGAGAAATTTCCTTTTGATTCATGGACGTAGCAAATTCCACGCGGCCAACACCAGTGGAAACTGGAATGAATGATAACTAAATTATGCTACTGATGAAAAATAAAATTAGGAAATAAATATTTTTTAAAATAAAATTATACAATAAATGAGGTTTTGGATAAATGTTTAAAAATTATTATAAAAGTTTAACTCAATTGCATTTAACCCCAACACTTGTATAAAATCATAAACGCTTAAATAAAGAAAATAAATCTCTAGGTTAAATATCTAATGTTAATTTTGTTACTTTGAATTTAATAATTAAATTCGAAATTTGAATTGAAATCATGTTGTTTAATATTTTGGAATGAAACAAATTATAAATTAAAAATAAAGATGCATTTCAATATGATAAATTATTTTAATGTGATTAAAATAGGGGTTTTGTAAAATATTTGATTAAATAATTATTAAGTAAATGTACAAGTTATGTCAGAATGGAGCACTTATATAAGCTTCATTTATTTATATTGCATTGAATGACAATGGTGAGCTAAAATAAGATATATTTTATATATTTTTATTTGATAATTTTATAACATGTTTGTCTAAACATTTTTTGGAAATTGACTTTTTATTTTAAAAAGAACTAAAATAGGAGTTGCCATCAATCCTTTTTATTTAGATATGATTGGATCACCTCAAAATTTATTTTAATAAAATGTTAGACTTATTAAAACAATACTTTTTGGTCTACAAAATCTAGGAGATGAGTTCGGGAGTCGGTTACGCACGAGGAAGGATTAGCACCCTCATGACGCCCAAAATTAGTACCTAGTAGATTACTCGATGTCTTAGTGTCGAGAATTGAAAATTTGAAGAGAGTTTAAAATATGATCCTTTTGTGTATTAAGACATTACTCAACTAAATTAATTTTCACGAAAAAGGCTTATTTCAAGTTAATCGAGAAGAAATGATCATATCTCGTAAGTTAGGACACAATGCCCTAAATCCTATAAAACGAGAATAAACACCATTTGACCGTTACTTAACCTCGTTTTTTATTCATTTTAGAATAGACATTCGACTATGTAACATCCTGAATTTTTGGGCCCATGTGTTTAATGGGTGAATATGTGTAATGAGTTAGGTTGAGTATTAGGGGTTCAGAATGGGTTCAGGTTTGGGCCGAGGCTGTAGTTAAAATTCTTGGTTGAACACTTTAGTGGAAAGCTTGTTAAGTTAGGGCATAAAAGATATTAGCTGTGTTTTAAAACACAAATGGGCTTGTGGCCCAGTGGCAAAATGGCGCCACTAAGAGGGAAGGAAGTTGGCGTCAATTGAAGGTCCAAGGTTGAAAGTGCTTTGGTACCTTTTATTTTAGATATTTTCGGCATTTATAAGAGCAGTAGTGGAGTTCGGCAATGATGCTTAAATTTAGGAATTTATTTAATGTGATAATAAGGTGGATAATGTGCTGATAAAGGAAGGAAGAGGTAGTGTTATCCATGACACTGTGGATGAGTAGTCAGATAAGGATAAGGAAAGAATCAAGGAGTTATTTGCAAGACTAGGTGGTGGCCGAAATTTTGACTCTAAGAGGGGGAAGAAATCGGTTTCTATTTGCCATAGGGGGTGCCGAATTTTCCCAATTATTTGTTTAATTTTTAGTTATCAGGAAGGGTACTTCCAGGATTTGATAAGTAAGTGCCAAAATTCTCTATAAATAGGGGTAGTATCTCTTCAATTTCGGCATTTGAACCCTATTCTTTTCTTCATTCTCTATGCCGAAACTCTCAGTCATTCTCTGCAATTTCTTTTCTTTTGATTTCTTCAAAAGCCGAAACCTCCCAATTTTTCTCAACATCCTTTCTTTCAAAAGCCGAAACTCTTAACTCTCTTCTCATCTCCATAGCCGAATACCTCCTATTTCCTTTTGTCGATTTCTTCACTAAAGCCGAATCTACATAGACTTCTTCCTATCATCTTTCCTTCTGATCTTCTCAAAAGCCGGAATCTCTAAGGGGTAGTCGAATTCTTTGTGTTAGGGTGAGTGCCGATTTTCCTATCTCTTCACTTTCTCTTTCGAAGACAAAGTCGAAAAGCTAATGGTTTAATGGTTTTATGTATTCTCTTATTGGGGGTACATTCGAGAATTGAAGTAGATCTCTTAGATCTAAAAGCTGGAAACACTAGTCCTTGAATCTCATATCACTTTTCGGGAATCTCAAGATAAGGGATTCTCTTTAGGTTCTCGTTAGATTCGATATCAAAATCACATCTTAACCATATGTTATGATTAATAAGGCTTTTTTGATGGAATCAAATGTCGATCAGGCAAAGGAGGGGACTAGATCTGAAAACCCGATTCCTAAGTTTAAGAAGCAAGCAGTGTCAACAGTACGGGATTGGCCACCGGGTTGTGGACCGGCTTCTAAACAACACCTTAGGCAGATAGCGGTGGTGTTGGCTACGGATAGCGTCGACATAGGCAGTATCATCTTGTCGGTAATCAAGTGTGTAGATCTCTAACACACTAATTAATCTGTACTAAATATATGTTATGGGCTAAAAAGCCGGAAAAAAGGGCTGTATAGTAATCTGTACTAAATATATGTTATGGGCTAAAAGCCGGAAAAAGGCTGTATAGACAGTCGGATTACCCAAAAAGGGTAAGTAAGGGATGCGAGGTACGTAATCATAGAAACTTCTCTATGTGTATCGATGTATGTGATAGACTGTGAACTTTTAGGTTGTATATTTTTTTGATTATGCATGTATGTATGCATAGGATGGGGTTGTTATGATGAAGGGGAAGACCATGTTAAAGGTCACTTAGTGATCGGTGGCTCTGCCACGTTATAATATGAGGTCACAATAGTGATCGGTGGCTCTGCCACGTTATAATATGAGGTCACAATAGTGATCGGTGGCTCTGCCACGTTATAATATGAGGTCACGTAGTGATCGGTGGCTAAGCCACGTTTAACAATTCCTGATTAATAGGAATAAGCAGTACGACTGTTATGGTGTGTAGCGGATGGAGGGTTGATTGTAGAAATCCCCGAGGTGTGATGGTTGGTACGGGTTGGTGTGTAGAGGATGGACTTTTAGGATGGGTTGGGCCATTTATTATTTATTATTTATCATGTAATTATGATTGTTGCCATAATGTATGAGCCAAGGCCCATAATGTGTTTGTGGGCCTCAGGTCGTTGTGTGTTTCGAGATTTATACCTGAGTCTTGGAGACTCACCCTTTTCATTTTTCCTACTCTTTCAGATGAGCAGTAGATCGTGGACATGGGAGCCGAGACGGACTCGAGGGGCCATCAAGTTTTAATTCCTATAGATTATTTTTGGTTTTCTTTAAGTTTTTCTTTGTTTCGGGAATATTTATGTAATAAGGCCCCGTAGTTTATATTCATCTAAGTAGTTTTTAATATTTGCAACTTATGAAATTATGTCAAAGGTTTAATAATACGATATATTAATAATAAAAGGTTTCCTTTTCAAATGTCACTTATTTATTCAAATATTGTCTAATTAACTTACGATTTCCAAAAACCAACAAAGCAAAAGTTTTCAATGTACAACCCGTAGCATACCAGATCTGGTTGAAGCTTATGGGCCGGGTTTGGGTGTTACAGACTATCTCGGTTTTAGAAAGATGCCATACTCCGTAAGTTAGGAGCACAACTTCTTCAAATCCCAAAATAATGAACATTGACCCGGTTTTGAATATTTTACATGTTATATAAAACAAAGATGACCATTTTTTTTTAAAACGATGTGTATTTTTAGCAAAAACGAATGAATATGTTGTAATATAATACATGAAATGATGATAGTAAAATAAAACGAAATATCCATGTAGGTAAAAATGGAAGGACGATATTGGCTTAATAAACAAAAGGATAAAATAAAATGAAATAAAATAAATAAAAACATGTTGATAAATAATGATAATAGTGCAACTATAATAGTAACGAGAATATCAGTTTATAATAATAATAGAACTAATCATATTATAATTATTAATAATATAAATAAATAAAATAATGATAGTAATAATGATGAAGGTAAAATAAAAATAGGATGTATAAACAAAAAGAAACATAAATAACGTAAATTTAAACCCTGAAATAAATGGCATAATAAATAAAAGGCCAAGTTAACCGAATTAAGGATTAAATTGAAGTTAAGCAAAATTTAAAGTATAAATCACGAAATAAATAAAGAAAGGGGCATAAAGGACCAGATTAAAAGTTCGGCAAAATCTGATGTCTAAAAAAAGGAAATAAAGGACTTAAATTAAAACGTGAAAGTGAAAAGGGACCAAAAATGGCATTATCCCATCCACATCACACGTGTCCTTCCCAATTTAGGTCCACAGTGGACGAGGGATTAAATCACAAAAAAAAATAAAAGGGTAAAAATAAAAGCAAGAATACTAAGCTATGGGGCGAAATTGAAAGATATCAAAAAATCGAAAGGATTGAAGCAGCAATTAGCCCCTTTTTCAAGAAAACACGCGGATCCTGCTAGTATCCAGGTCAGGTCTTGGGTTGTGCTTCAAAACGACGCTGTTTTGGGGCTTCTGAGGCCAGCCCCAAACGACATCGTGTAAGGGCCCTATAAATACCAAAAAAAAATTCAAAAAGAAAACATTTCAGACCTCTTTCTAAAAATAAAAATTTGAAAACCCCTTTTTTTCTCAACAGCCTCCTTAGGCCGGCCATCAGGTTCAGCGAGCCCACACGACGGCCACCAGTCGCCGACAAAGGGCTCCGCCGTTCTTGGTGGCCAAAAAATACAAAATGCCCCCTTTTGGCCGTTTCGGCTCCCTCAGCCCAAATCTAGGGTCAATATCACCTAAAGCCCCTTGAAAATAAAAAAAATCAAAAAAACCTTTTCGGTTTCTCTGTATTTTGGCGGGCTCCCTGCATCTTTCTCTTCGACATGGTCCTCAGGTGAATCGAATCCGATTCGAAGGCCCTGCGCCGAAAGAAATCGTCTTTCATTGGATACGGTATCCTCACCCACCCCACGAAGGAATACGAAGTGGCATTCAGGTAAAAAAATTCTATTTATTATATACCTTTTTTTTTAAAATATAGCAGATACAAAAAAAATCACCTTTGAAGTTTTTTCCTTTTTTTTTGTTTCTATTGCTTCTTTTTTTGTTCTGTAAAAAAAATTACATTTAGAATCCGGATTTTATAGCCGAACATTACATATTATTTTCGTTTTTCTTTCTCTATTTTTACCATCTACTGTTTAGCCACTGTTTCCTTCTTCTGTTCTATCCTCTTTCTTTCTATTTTTGCAGGGTGGTAGAGTCAACGGTGACGAGAGAATGGCGCCATTGCCATATTGGTAAAATGGCAGCAGGGGTGCATTAGGCCTCGGGACGAGGAGCCTCGGGCGGCGTGATCGAGGAGAAATGCCAGAAACCCTAGCTATTCTAAAACTAGTTTAGGTTTTTAGGCCGTTTGGGCTTGTAAATTTGGGCCTGACATCTTTTGTAAATAGACTATTTTTACTGGACTTTTTTTTTTGTTTAACTCTTTTTTTTGTTTTATTTATTTGTAATCTAGGCTCGGGCAAAATTGGGCTATCATAGCTGCCCCTCTTTACTTATTGTCATGTAATGGGAATGGAGCAAAGACTCTAAGAAGGGCCAATTTTGTCTGGTCTTGCCAAATCTTGACTTCCTTTGTGCTTCTCTTTTCCAAGTAACCTCATTCTAACTCACTGCAGCTTCAGGGGTATAGGAATTGTAGTTTTAATCTACTCCACTGCAACTTCAGGGAGATAAGACTCGTTACGGTAGATTTAATCCGACCCCCTGCAACTTTGGAGGCATAGGATTCGTTGCTTCAATCTGCTCTACTGCAACTTTAACGAGATAAGATTTGTAGCTTCAATCTACTCCACTGCAACTTCAACAAGATAAGATTTGTAGCTTCAATCTGTTCTACTGCAACTTTAGGGAGATAATATTTGCTATCTTCAATCTACTCCACTGCAACTTTAGGGAGATAAGATTTGCTATATTCAATCTGCTCCAATACAACTTCAGGAAGATAAAATTCGTTATCTTCAATCTGCTCCACTGCAATTTTAGGGAGATAAGATTTGTTATCTTCAATCTACTCCACTGTAACTTTAGGGAGATAAGATTTGTAACTTTAATCTACTCCACTGCAACTTCAGGGAGATAAGATTCACTACGATGACTTCAATCCATCCCACTGCAACTTCAGGGGTATAGGATTTATGGTTTCACTGATCTGTTACACCATTTTCTAGAGAACATGACCAGTAGAATCCATTTCATAGGCCTATATTCATGCCAAGCGCTTAGGATGTTATGATCAGAATGAATCAAATGCTCCTAGCTAGATATATATGAATGATATTTGTATGAATGCAAAATGTCATTTTTGAGAATAATTCCCTTTTTATGCTTAGGTTGACATTGCTCGTTGTTCATCAAGGTTTTATCACTAACGCACTACCCTGCCTTCTTGTTTAACTGGTATCTTTGACCGAAAACTCGAAGAAGTAATCATAATTTAGACTATTTGTTCCCAAATATCTCCAACTTAGATTTGGTTAGTTCTGACTAGTGGTCCTGTTTCAGGTCTTTGTACTATTTAGAAAACCTTTCAGAGCAATATGCAGAAATCCTTTTACTTGAATATTATTAGTCTATTAATCGTTATTTCAATGTAAAAATGCTTGAAAAAGGTTGTAATAATGAACAAGATTGAAATTTATTGGGAGCAAAGCTCAAAATGAATAGATTAATCAAAATAGCAAACATGGCTAAAATACAAAATGAGTAAGATAAAATTAGGTGCCCTAAATATCGCAGCATAAGCTTCTCTGCACAAGCTTCTTGAAGACCCTTTTGAACCTGATATGTGTTTAGGAGATCTAAAGTACTTTGTTGATGCCCCAAGGTGTAACATTCCTCCTTATTTTTTCTGAGAGGACAAGACTACCAAATACCTCATCTTCGATCAAAATTTGAGTTACCCTTTCTTGGGTTTTCAACTCAACAACCCTTTGGTCTCAAGGCGCCCTTTGTGAGTTTTCGCCTTGGTCTCTCCATTTTTTTTGGTGAAGTATTTCTTGATTGAATTTGAATTCACAGGGTTAGGCAGGTTTTTTCCATCTATCTCAGTCAAATCAGCGCTCCTCTAGAAAAGACCTTCTTTACCAAATAAGGTGTTTCCCAATTTGACATCTATTTTCCTCTAAAGTCTTTTTGTATGGACATGATCTTTTTCAATACCAGGTCTCCCTTATGGAATTCTCTAGGGTGAACCTTTTTGTCATAAGCCTGTATCATTCGTTTTTGATACATTTGACCATGTCAAATAGCTTTCAACCTCTTCTCCTCAATTAAGTTCAATTGATCATATCGGGATTGGATCCACTCTGCGTCATCTAACTTCAACTCTGACAAAACTCGGAGAGAAGAAATCTTGACTTTAATAGGCAAAACTGCCTCCATTCCATAAACCAATGAGAAAGGTGTTGCCCCAGTGGAGGTTCTAATAGAAGTTCGATAAGCATAGATGGTAAATGGTAACTTCTCATACCATTCTTTATACGTCTCTATCATTTTCTCCACAATCTTCTTAATATTCTTATTGGCTGCCTCTACTACACCATTCATTTTTGGGCGATATGGTGATAAGTTGTGATGTTTGATCTTGAATTAACTACAGACTTCCGATATCGTGTTGTTGTTCAAATTCAATGTGTTGTTAGATATGATCCTTTCTGGCATTTCATACCGACATATGATCTCTTTTTTCAAAAATTTGCTGACCGTCGACTTCGTGACATTGGCATAGGAATCGGCTTCTGTGACGCCCTGAATTTTGGGCCTAGATGAATTAGGCTTTGGGCTTTGGGTCTTATAAATATTTTTAAGCAAGAAAATGACAAATGACATGTTGGCTTTAAGGGTTTAATAAACTTGGAGTGTCTAGGGGCGTTGGAGAAGTGCTGGGTTCGAATTTTGAGGAGAAGGAATTTTTAATTAATTATTAAAGGAACCAGGGCGGTGATTAGTTGGACTTTTAAATAAAAATAGGAAAAAATGGCATCAAAGAGCCTTGTGGTGGAGTGGCTAAGTGACGCCACTTAAGGTATAGGAAGGTGGCGTTATGGGATAGTAAGGAGATCCTAGGTTCGAATCCCAGCTTAATATTTTTTTAGGAGTTTAATTTTGGCCTTCTAGAAGGTTGGAAGTAGTGTGATGATGGACTCTAAAGAGAGTGATCAGAAGAGAAAATTTAGGAAAATGATTGGGAAGTTATCAGGGAGAAAAATGAAGAGATGAGATGAGGAAGAGTTGGAGCCGACTGGGACTTTGAGGGGGTAGACAGAGTTTCGATTTTGTGTATAAATAAGGGGTGTCGAATTCCCCCTGTGCTATTTCGACAACTATAGTGCTCTGCCGAATTCTCCTTCACTTTTTCTGTTCTAAACCTCGCCTCTTCCTTATGTGTTTTCTTTTCTTCTCTCTAAAGCCTTAAATCGAATAGCATTCTCTTCTTTCTCCATTGCTTGTGCCGTCCCACCTTCATCTCAATTGTTGGGGACCAAATATTCGTGACTTCAAAAGCCGAAAACCTTTGCTATTGGAGCCGATTTCTTCATCGGTCCAAACCTTGTGTCGAGTACTCTAATGACTAAATCTCTATTGTGCTGTTATCATTCCTTTGATTTTTGGTGGATCGGATCTTGGAAAAATTGGAATCAAGCTTGGATCTACAAGTCTCTGTCGAAAAGCTATCCATACGTTTCGGCTTTTGGGTAAGTGTTCTTGATTTTGGGATAAGTTGGCCGAATAGTCTATAGTAAGGGAAAGGGTGACTTAAATGGATACAGGTCAGCTATTATTTTGTCTTTAATGATTAAGTTTGATGCAAATCTAGGGGATATTCGTGAGTAGTAGCTAAGGAAGGGCTATTAGGACTGGTGGCACACGGTAAGGTTAAGGTAAGGCTTCGGATTTTGGTAAATATTGTGGTTAAGTGTGTGATTGATTGGAGGTTGGCATTGGTTGTAGGTTCAAGGCTGAGGATAGTGTAGTATGTCTCATTTACCAGGTGTGTACATGCACTTCACACACGACAAATTGGCAAAAGCTGAAATACCGAAAAACCAGAATGCTGAAAAGCCGAAAAGCCGAAAGGTTGGCGCCAGAAACCACACGAGCATGTGAACATTCGTGTGGGAACATCGATACGACTACCGGGACCAAGAGAGCGATCTCATGGTCTTGGGCCACTGTTTGGCCAACCGGGCCAGAAGGGGCAAAATGGGCCTACCGAACTCGTGGGCCCAAATCGGCAAGAGTTGATATGTGAAATTGAATGATGGATTGATATGGATGGTTGTATGATTTGATTATGATCGGGCCTAATGGGCTACATATACATGATTGGGCTTAATGGGCTATATGGATGTGATTGAGCTTAGTAGGCCTTATTGGATTTTAGAAATGCATGCTAGGGTTTTAATGGACTCTAGGTTTAGTTCTGATGAATTCTTAAATAGCATAAAACTTAATTTAATAATCAAACATGTCTGTGGACAAGTCGCTAGGGTAGAGTGTGGCAATGGACATATGCATGTCTAGGATTGGATCTAAGGAGAGCTTGGTACTTAAGCGGTCCTAGTGACCCACCTCTTCTTCTCTAGAACCCTACTTGGTGCTTAGTGTCTGTTCACTTTAGCCGTGAGGACTTGTTGACGGGCCAAGGTTCGTAATTAAGACCCATACTGTTAAGAATTACTGAAATACCCCTGTAGGGTAAAATTATCGAAATACCCTTGATTGGTGAAAAGACTAAAATACCCCTATGTGTCGATTGTAAGATTTATGGATGTTACATGTACATTTGCTGCATTCATATGATATTCTGTTTAGGATGCATATGGGTGGGAATTATGGAACAAAGGAAGTATATGAGGATCGCATGGTTGCTTGAAAATTGTAGATCCATCGACGGCTTTCTAAGCCTATTATATGATAAGCAGCTTTGCTGCAATGTTTGGTAGTACCGCAACCGGGCTACCCTTGAAGTGTATCGATGGGTGGGTTGATTTAGAATTCCCCACAGAAGTGTTTTGGTTGGACGGAGACGAAGTGTACCGGATGGATTATTTGGGGAGGGTTTGCATTGCATTGCATGTATGATATTATTATGTTATTATTATGATATGTATGCTATTTGTTTGACGAGGGTCGTACAAACTAAGTTTTCGAAAACTCACTCCCTCTTTTATTTTTCTCAGGTGATCCTCAGTAAGCGGTTCAACGGATGGAGGGACTCAGAGGTGGCCAACTAGCAAGACGATTAGACCTGTTTTTCTTAGTATCTAAATTCTAGATTTTAAATTATTTAGTTTAAATTATTTTATTTTGGATTGTAATAAGATTTTCCCTCTAGTTATTATTTCATTACTTCCACTATGCATTGAAATTTTGAAACGAAATATGGATTTATTTCCTTTAAGCATATTTTAAGTTTTTGAAAATAGTTGTGTTTTAAGAACGAGCTTCCACTGTCAAAGGAAATTTTTACATAGTAACAAGGAAATGATTTTTGGCTACACCTCGTTTTGAAAGCAAACTGGATTTTACTTAACTTTTCTCTAGAAAGGTTTTCAATGAAAACAAGGTTTTCGCAAAAACACTTCAATGTGACATGCCGGACTCGGGCCTAACTTCTAAGCCGGGTTTGGGGTGTTACATTCTCTACCCACTTGGTGAAGTAATCAATGACCACAAAGATAAATCGATGCCTATTAGAAGCTTCTGGTGAGATCGACCCAATGACATCTATGCCCCACATAGAGAAAGGTCATGAAAAAGTTATAACATGAAGAGGTGAAGGGGGCACATGAATTTTGTCTCTGTAAATTTGACACTTATGACATATCTTGGCATAACTAATACAATCCCCTTCCATGGTGGACCAATAATACCCGAATATCATGATTTTCTTGATCATTGTAAAACCATTAGTATGTGTTCCGGAAACACCCTCATAGACTTCTTCCAAGATTTTCTTGGCCTCATCAGCGTCCACACATCTTAGTAGCATTTGATCCTTTTTTCTTTTATATAGGATCTTCCCATCTAAGACATAGTCATTGGCCAGCCTTCTCAACATCCTTTTATCATTCTCGGTTACTTGATCAGGGCTTTCATGGTTCTTCACATATCGCAGTATATCGTGGTACCAAGGGTGATCATCCTTTTCTTCTTCCTCGATGTTGTAACAATGGGTCGAAACCTCATAAATACTCATCTGGATAGGTTTTACATCATCTTGTTTGTTCACTTTGACCATGAAAGCTAAAGTAGTCAGGGCGTCAGCCATCTAATTTTCATTTCACGGGAGGTAATAGAAGGTGATGTCATCAAACTCCTTAATTAAGTCAAGATCCAGCCTTCGATGATCAGTTTGGGGTCTCTCGTCCCTCATTCACCTTTGAGTTGATAGATTACTAGTGTAAAATCCCCATATACCTCCAGTACCTTGATCTTGCGTTCTATGGCTGCACGGATACCCATGATGTATGCTTTTTATTTTGCCATATTGTTCGTGCAATCAAAATCCAATTTACTAGTAAAGGGATAATGATTTCTGTTTGGAGATACCAGTACTGCCCCGATTCTGTTACCCATAGAGTTTGAAGCCCCATCAAAATTTAGTTTCCAAGAATATTCTTCTTGAGCACCTTCTTCAATAGTCACAACATGCATCAGATCTATTTTTGAGAAATCAAAGTTTAAGGGCTCGTAATCTTCTAGAGCTCTACTGGCTAGAAAATCTGCTATTGCACTTCCTTTTACTACCTTCTGGTTCACATAGACAATATCAAATTTGAAAAGTAGAATTTGCCATTGGGCCATCCTTCCATTCAGAACAGCCGATTCCATCATGTACTTTAGAGGGTCCATTTTTTATATGAGCCAAGTTATGTGGTACAACATGTGTTGTCTCAGTCCTCGAGTTATCCAGATTAAAGCGCAAACTTTTCAATCAGTGAGTATCTTGTCTAACATTCAGTGAACTTCTTACTAAGGTAGTATATCGCTTTTTCTTTCCTTCCTGACTCATCATGTTGGCCCAGTACGCATCCTATAGAATTCCCAAATATTGCCAATTACAGTATCAGCGGCTTATCTGGGCTAGGTGGCATCAGCACTAGGGCATTGGACAAGTAATGTTTAACCTTGTCGAAAGTCATCTGGCATTCTTCATCCCATATGCCTGGATTGTGTTTCTTAAGGAGATAGAATGTGGGGTCGCATTTTTTAATTAGTTGTGAAATGAACTGGGCGATATAATTTAGTCTTCTTAAGAAACCCCATACCTCCTTTTGAGTACGCGACGGAGGTAACTTCTGTATAGCTTTCACTTTATCCAGGTCAATCTCGATTCTCTTTTCGCTGACTACGAATCCTAACAATTTTTCCTACCTAGCCCCGAAGGTACATTTTGCTGGATTGAGCTTTAGCTGGAACTTTCTCAACCTCAAGAAAAGTTTCCTCAGGACTTGCACATGCTCCTTTTTTATTCAGGATTTTGCAATCATATCATCAACATAAACCTCGATTTCTTTGTGCATCATATCATGAAACAAAGTTGCCATAGCTCTTTGATACGTTGCTCCCGTATTTTTCAGTCTGAATGACATCACTTTATAGCAAAATGTCCTCCACATGGTTACGATGTGGTCTTTTCCATGTCTTCAGGATGCATCTTTATCTGGTTGTATCTGGAGAAGCCATCAATAAAGGAGAACAGTGAGTAACCTGCCGCGTTGTCCACTAAGGTGTCGATGTGAGGCAACGAGAAATTGTCTTTTGGGCTGGCTTTGTTTAAATCTCTATAGTCCACACACATTTGTACTTTCCCATCTTTCTTAAGGACAGGGACTATATTGGCTACCCATTCTGAGTATTTAACCACTTGTAAGAAACCAGTGTCGAATTGCTTCTTGACCTCTTCTTTTATTTTCAGTAGGACGTCGGGCCTAATCCTTCGGAGTTTCTTTTGATCTTGCTTGCATTCTTCCTTTATAGGGAGCCGGTGTACCACGATATCAATACTTAGCCCAGTCAGGTCTTCATACGACCATGTGAAGACATCTTTGAATTTATGGAGTAACTCAATGAGGTTTCGCTTTGTCTCTGTGATCATGAAAGCTCCAATCTTCACCTCTTTCTTTTCTTATTTGTCTCCTAAGTTCACAACTTTTACTGACTCTTTGTAAGGTAGGATTTGTTTCTCATATTGTTCTACCATCCTTAACAAATCGAGAGATAGGTTACAATTTCTATCATCTTCAAAGTCCTGAGGTTCCTCTAGACACATATCTTGCTCAAAAGGAGACTCTGAGTCAGCAGCAGCGTCGCTCGTATCATTGATATCTGGAGACCTATTGTAGGAATATAGAAATACCCAAAGAATAAATGAATCTAAGAATAATTATCTGTGTGGTATGAGTACAAATGAAATGGAAAAAATAAAAGAATATTTGCCAAGATGAGACACAAAGATGTATTTTATTGAAATAAAGATATTGGACATATGCCTATTTCACAAAAGGATTCTTATTGCTCCCAGGCTTAGAGCAATAAGTGTGTTTTGAACATTACTCTGAATTAGTTCTAAAAATTATAGGGATCTCTTCCGCATTCCAATTGTTTAGAACACTTCTGGGGATATAAGGACAAATGCCTGATAGGTTCTCTCTAATTCCTTCTTCAAATATGGCATTGATGCTCAAGTTTCCCAACATTTCTTTCGGGCTTTCTTTTTCTAACATCTTTTGTTCAGGATAAATGATTTCTCCTGACATGAGTGTTTTAGACATGCTGGGAAAGATCATTGGTTCTCATTTGACCTCTCCCCCATTTAGTCGTGCTCTTCTTCTTTCTTACTTCTTCTTTAGCTCTCTCTTCTTTTGCCTTGCATCTGGCTTGTATCCTTAGCCAAAGCGGTCTTGTTTGTCCATCAACATTGGTGCCTCGACTCTCCCTTGAAGGTATTTTTCAAGTCCTCTTCCAGGTAAGACTCATTTTCCAACCGTTAACTGCAGGCCCATCTTCGTGGTTTTGGATATTCTTGGTATTGGGATCTTGTTTCCTTCTACAATGGAAGTTGCATTAACAGATTCCATTGATCAAAAGGACATTCTATTACCTCATCATCCGCTCGTATGTATGGTGTGTCACTAGTTACGGATACAATGTTATCCTCTTCAGCATTTATCGTCACCAGTTGACCTTCCGTTACCAACTTCAATTTTTGGTGTAGTGACAACAGCACTACCCCAGCCGAATGAATCCAAGGCCTACCCAACAAACAATTATAAGAGGGCTTGATATCCATCACCAAAAAGTCTACTTTATATGTGTTCAGACCAATTAAGAATGGTATTTCAATCCTTCCCATTACCCTCCTTTCCGTGCCATCGAATGCTCTCATTATATTTTGGCACGTCTTCATATGATAGCTATCCACTGGCAACTTATTCAGTGTGGATAAAGGCAAAATGTTAAGTGCGGATCCATTGTCGATTAACACTACTGACAATGTATATCATTTGCAGCGAGTGGTGATGTGTAGAGCCTTCATGGATCCCATGCCTCCTGAAGGTATTTCATCATCATTGAAAAAGATGAAATTGTAGGCACTCAGATTGTTAACCAGACGATCTAGCTTGTTCAAAAAGATATCATCAGCAACATAAGTTTCATTCAGCACTTTCATCAACATACTACGATGTGTCTCTGAGCTCAAGAACAAAGTTAGTACTCATACGCAAGCTGGTTATTTTGGTAGCTATTCTACAACACTATACTCGCTATGCTTTAAGAATTTTAGGAATTTCTTAGCCTCGTTCTCAGTTACTGGCTCATTAATAGGTGATTCAAGCCTAGCTGTCTTTTTTTTCTTATGCTCAAATGCCAGGGTTTTTCCTTTAACAAGCTCGATTCTTGCACTTGCAGGGTCATAGCGCCTCCCACTGCGTGTGTAAAAACTGATATCTTAGCCCTCTTCTAAAGTCCCCACCGAGTTGTCCTCTCCTGGGATCATCACGTTGCAGTCAAATTTCATGGAACTCTTTTGCTACCCTTATAGGAAAAAGCCATGGGTTTCTGAATTATGACTCTCTGTGCTGCTTGTGTTCCTGTTTCATTATTTCTCAATCGTGAAATAATCATCACCGAGTGATTAACCTTGTAGAACTTCTTCGTTGATCCTTCCTCTGAGGCATAGATGTCCCTTCCTTCCAAACTTTTGCCATCTTCAAAGAATTCCAACTCCTTGTTATCCATCAAACTTTGCACCAAAGCTCTTAATTTAGTGCACTCCAGGATCTCATGACCTTCTTTAACATGGAACTCACAACATCTCATTACCCCTTTTAGTACCTCCTTTGAATCCTGAAGGATTAATCCTATGTCCATGATCTTTTTCCAAACCCATTTTAGTGGGTTTTTACTTCCACCACATCGGTTCTGGCTCTTTTTCCTCCATTATCAATTATCGTGTTTACCCCTTGATCTGAATGACTGGGTAATGGATTTCTTGCCACATTAGGTCCTGATGGATCATCGAACCTTACGATCCCCATCTTGATGAACCTTTCAATTAACTTTTTTAATGCAGTGTAGTTCTCAATTGAGTATCCCGTTATTCCTGCGTGGTACTCGCATTGAGCATTCGCATCATACCATTTTGGGAATGGAGGTTGAATGGGTTTTAAATAAAACAGGGATACCATATGCGTATCGAACAAATTTTAATATAACTCCATATATGTCATTAGGATGGGTGTGAATTAGAGTTTTTCTGTGTTCCACCTTGAGTTAGGTTCTTGCCTTGATGAGTCTTGATGGCTGGTTGTTACGGTCCTTGGTTGGCCTACAGTGACTGATTTTGAAGAACTTTTATTATACACACCCGCAGTGTTCACTTCATTTTCCTTCTTTCTTAAGGCTGATCTTTTAACCTTTTCCCCCGCATCTATTTTCCCACTCCTTACTGCATTTTCAATCATTTCTCCAGACATTACTATATCTGAGAAGCTCTTGGTAGCACTTCCCAACATATGGTTAATGAACGGGGCTTTCAGAGTATTTATGAAAAGCATTATTGTCTCCTTCTCTAGAAAAGGTGGCTGAACTTGCGTTGCCACTTCCCTCCATCTCTGAGTGTATTACCTGAAGCTTTCACTTTGTTTTTTTCCCATGCTTTGTAGTGTAATTTTGTCAGGTGTCATGTCAGTCACATGGCTGTCCTATTTCATGAAAGCCTATGCCAAGCCTTTTCATTAGTTAATTTTGGCACAGCTTAGCTGGTTTACCACTTGGCAGCCGACTCGATCAAACTATCCTAGAAGCAGTGGATTAACAATTGGTTGTTATTGACGTATCCCGTCATTCTTCGGTAGAACATTGTGATATGGGCTTCAAGACAACTAGTCTCATTATATTTTTTGAATTCTAGAGTTTCGAATTGGTGGGAGCACTAGATTTAGGACAAAGCTCAACTCCTTAGCATTAACCCCGCAAAGGTAGTCAGCATTCCCCATAGCTCTGAATTTCTCCTCCAACTACTTACATCGATCTTCTAGCTGTTTTGGAAATTATACTCTTATTCTATCCATTTCTACCATGTTATCCAAATCTGGAACGATGGGATTGGTCAGATTACATATGCGATTGGAACCTGAACCCGTTGGGTAGTTCACCGGTGCTGAGGTACCGGCTTGATATTGTTGAGGTCTTATGGTAACGAGTACCCTTTGTAACACCCCTAACTCGTGTTGTACACCAGAACCAGGCCTGAGGCATTACCGGAGTAAAACCACTTGATCTCCACTTAGGCTCAACATGACCACTCTCTTTAGTCACCAGTACAACCTCATTCTCGACTTACAAGGCCCCACTCATACACACGAGGGCACTCGAGACTATATCGGAAACTCTTACGATCTTAAAATTTTTATCCAAACAGGGACACACACACCCATGTCCACAAACCGTGCGTGAAAACTCAAGCAATCTGCCAAAGCTCCACGGCTAGGGCACAAGCCCGCGCTCTCCACCCGTGGTGAACACTGACTACTTCACACGGCCTAGAGTCTAGACACACGCCCGTGCTCTCCACTCGTGGTCTACACTGACTACTTGATTCTGTCAAATAGACACGGCCTAGTCACACGACCTAGTCACACGCCCGTGGGCTGGCTGTGTGTCACGCCTATCCACATGGACAAGAACAAAGCTATTTGCTAAGCTCTTCTCATCCCTCTAGTTCATACAACATATATATATACATTCAACTCAAATTTAAACACAATCTCACATGGATAACTACATCTTTTCATATAATAAAGTAGCCAACAACCATAGCATTATACAAAATAGATTATCCAACAATAGACTAACACATCTCAGCCATTTACAACAAAATTCACTAACTTGTCTAGCCTCGGTACATGCCATATACAAAATATTGAGTCTATGTACCAGAGTGTGCTGGTAGTATGGGTGATCCTCCGATTAATCCACGTATCTCGATTCAACACTTTTTCTCTATAAGACAAGGGAAAAGAAGGGGAGTAAGCTTTAAGCTTAGTAAGTTTACACATAAATAATTAAGCATCATAGTACAAGCTAAACAACAATTAGCATTATACTAACATAAATAATAGACATCCACAACTAAGCTTACTCTTTCTATCCCTTACCACATTTCCAACACATCATGAGTCAAATACTCATATTCATTTTCATGCACCCCTGCATTCAATAACACATTTACTCAAAATACAACGCATCGTTATTTCTCAATAATACATCCACACAGCTAATTTACTTAGTATTACATCCACACAGCTAATTTCTCGGTGGTTTCGCACTTAGCCCACCACAATCAATTTATAGGGTAGTATCGCACTTGGCCTACCAACAAGGGTAATCATAGTGGTTTCACACATAGCCCACTAAACCAAATGCTTAACGATAGCATCGCACACAGCCCAGCTCATCGTCGTTAAGCATTAAGGTGGTATCGCACTTAGCTCCACCATCAAGCATTATTGCTACACATTCTCATATCTACTTACTCATTCATTCACAATATCTACCATATCCATTTTACATGAACCATCTAGGTTCTCAATCATTCTCAATCATGCTACTCATTATCTAGCATTAACAATGTATAAGTATAAATGCATTATTTATGCATAAACTTACCTCGATACTCAAAAGTATAGAGATGTGCAATTTAGTCCACCACCTTGCTCTTGCCTCGGTCTCAATCCGGGCTTTGTCTTTCTTAATCTATAATGATAAATCAACTCGTTTAGAACACACATTGACTAAATTGACCCTTATCTCATACTTTACCAAAATTACCATTTTGCCTCTAATTTTTTTCATATTTACACTTTTGCCCTAAGGCTCGTAAAATGTTTTTCATTCAACTTTCTAACATTTCATGCTTAGCCGAAACACTTACTCAACTAAAGAAATCATCAATTCTCATTAAAACGCACATGTATGACCAAACTCAAGACTTTCACAAACTAGTCCCTACATGCATTTCATGGAATTCACTTAGCAAAAGATGTTTCTACTACATCAAGCTTTCCTAATCTTCCATAAAACATCAAAATACATGCATGTCATACATGGGTACATTTTTGAACATCCATCCTAGCTCAACATATAGCTAAAAATAGCTTACTCATGTTACTAGGACTTCAAAAATATGAAGAATATCGAAAACGGAGCTAGAATGCACTTACTAGCTAGCTTGAAAAGTTGGAAAGCCCTAACAATGGCTTTTTGAAATTTTCAGAAGCTTGGAGAAGAAGATGAATGAATTTTGTCATCTTTTTCTCCCTTTCTAATCATTTAATTGATAAATAACTAAAATGCCCCTCTCCCTAAACTTTCCAATATCATCCACTAATGCCCATTTTTGTCCAAAAATTAAAAATTGGGAAAATTGCTATTTAAGGACCTCTATTTGATATTCCAAAGCAATTTCATACAAATAGCTTCTATAATCTCACATTTTGCAACTTTTGAAATTTAGTCCTTTTGGACAATTCAACCGCAATTTTAAAAAATTGCTTCATGAAACTTTCACACTAACATGCAAACATAGCAATAACATCAAAACTCATACTTGAGCCTTAGATTTATGGTCTTGCACCACTATTCTGACTAGACCCTAATTCAGGATGTTACACCCTTCGTGTATATGTATGGTTGGGCTTGGACATTCACTGAGGTAAAGCTTGGGGGTACGTAAGGTCTTCATTATCATCCCTAGAATTAATCACTGTACTTTTCCCTTTTTCAATCCCTTTGGCCAGCAATTGTATCAACTGGCTTATCATGCTCCGTTGGGACTCTTGTATTTGATCCCTCATGTCCTGCTGTACTTTAGCTAATTGTTCCTGCAGCTGTGCTTGCAACTGATCTTGCATGTCTTTCTGAATTTTTTCTAATCACTCTAACCTTTGATCCATGGCTTTGGTTTTGCTGCGGGTATCGTAGCAATATTCAATTGGTAGATTCTTGTTTGTTTCCAAGGTAACTGTCATAATTTCGATTAATTAGGGTCTTTTTATGAAATTTAATGCATATGATGAAATGTAATGCTAATGAATGAAATGAATAAAAAAAGAGGCATTGATTCTGATTCAATTCTATTAGAACAACTTTACTAGAAAACAAATCTCTTTATATAAAACTGATATTTTACATATACGGCCTAGCCCTAATACTCAAAGCCTTGACTTTCATAAGAAGCGAAGCTAATTCTTGGCCTCGATATGATTTTGATTCGTATTTTAAGCTTAGCATGCCGGCTTGAACCGCTAGGGTTTGCAAATGGTCGGGTACTTCCCGTACTTGAGCCACAGCTTTGCCCATGATGTGATCTCTACCCCTAATCTGACCTTGAGAGCGTTAGAGTTGCTCTTTCTAGTGTTCATTGTTCGTTTCAGGAAGCTCAACTCGGAACTCACAATTTTGTAGTGCGGTCTCGAGCTCTTCTATCTTTCCCTTCAGCTCTTCAATCTTATTTAGGCTTGCTTTCAACTCAATTATGGAGTTGCGACTACGATATTGGTGCAGTGACCTTTCCAATTTTGCTACTTGGGCTCTTAATCCAACCTTTTCATTTTGGCTTTCTAACAAATCCCTTTTTAGAGCATCTTCTCGAACTCAAGCATCCTGGAATTTATTTTCCCACTGATCAGCTCTAATATTTTCTTCTTTGATATCTTGCCACCATTGTTCTGATGTTTTACCCAACCCGGCAATCCTCATCGACAAATGCAGCTTCTTATAATCTGTTTTTAGACTGACCAAGTCTTCTTCAGCCTTGTTCTTTCTTTTTCTCATTTTTTCAACTTTTAACTTCTGGACGTCGACGTCTAATCCTAGCCACATCTTGTCCTCTTCCAATTGTTCTATTTTTTTCCTAGCTCCGAACTCCTCTTTTCAAAGTCTTGCTTTATGATCTCTAGCTCAGACAGGATCACTTGTAGATGTTCTTCTATTGGCTGAGTGTTTTCTTGACTTGACACAGGGACATTTTCATTGACTCTTTTACCCCACACCAATCATATTCGGGGGTCGCCATTGGATTTTCGGTAAATATTTTCATTTTGTGAGTTTGGTTCCAAGCATTCGATATTTCATGAACCTTCTTCTTGTAATTATCACCTTTGTACACAAACTCACACTGAGCCAAACTTTGCTTTCCAGTATAAACTGCCTCGACCTGTATGCCATAATAAAAGTAGAGGGGCATATCCAATAGCTCCTCATATCTCGAGTAGAGGGACTCAATTAAAGTCTCTACATCTGTACAAAATTTCAATAGGGATTATCTAAGGGGCCTTCCATTTGACGTCTTTGTCTTGGAAACTTTGGAGAATTGCCATCCACTTTTCTTCAGAAATATTATCTCGCCTTGAGGTAGCCACGAACTCTTTCAACGGATAGTAGTTCTCGGAGAATACTCGATAAGAGACCTTTTCTACCTTCCAAAAATGGCTATGAAACCATGCTAACAAGAGTTGTGCACACTCGATAAACCTTCCTTTACCCGCTTTCTGGCATGCACTCAAAAATCTAAAAGTTTCGACCAAAATTGTCGGGACGGGCGTGACCCTTTTGTCAAGTTAGTCAAATAGATATGAAACTGCCTCATTTATGTGCCCTAGTGCTTTGGGGAAGATGACCAACCCGTAAATACTCAACGCGAAGATATCGACTCTTTTCTTCGTATTTGGATGTGCCAAGATCAAATCCTGCAAACTTTTCCAATGGATACATTTGTTATTACCCTTTTGTTTAATCTGGGCAGCGACCAATTGATCGCTTATCCCAGTTATACTCATTAGCCTCTTTAAGAAATTCGGAATGTTGGCGGCCTTAGAATAAGCTTTGTTGACTTGGATCCTCAGGCAACAGAGCAGAGTTGTGTACTATTCTACAGTGGGCACCAAATCTACTTTACAAAAAATAAAACAACTATAGGCGGGATTCCAATATTGGGCAAGAGCTCAGAATCTTATCTACTTTGACATCAAGTAAATAACCATAGTTTCAGTAGAATAACTGCTTGGTTTCGTCATCCCATTGGTCTTATATTTCTTTCAACTCCTGGAGATTATTCTGAGTTACACTGATGCGAGTGAAATCCCATAGTTCTAAAATATATCCCTCCGTCACGCTGTCACCCTTCTCTTGTTATGTCTTCTTAGACCATATCTGGGTGACCGCATTGTCTTCCACTTTATCAAAAAACCTCTTTTCTATGACAAGTTCTCTATTTAGCAACTGAATGTGAATCAACACCCTTTTCTATAATGAAAATGCAATGCAATCATAGCCAAAGCAAAATGAAACAAGTCAGTATGTTTAATACAAAGCTAGAATTCAAAGCAAGAAATAATAAATAGAACACCTCTTCAGATGACCACTAGAGGTTTGGTATGGTTCTACCTAGGGTAGGTTCTTAGGGCTCATTATATGTGGTTCAGTTCTAAAGTAAGGGCACCTGAACTAGCAGATTCATCGATCCTTACCCATTATAGGCTCATATGGACAGATTTTAGTTTAGGGGAATACATTTCCATATGGCTATACGGAGATGAAGATCTCATGAAGACATAGGTAAGAATGTATCCCGAAAGTTATCCATTATTCTATACGGAGGTGAAGACCTCACGAAGGAATAGTTTCTCACTCCTACTTAAGAAGGGCAAAATGGAACGATTGTGCAATGTAATATACGTGAAAACATACAAAGAGAAACTTTTGAACCAATAAAACAGATATACTAGCTTACTATATAATTCGAGATATTGAAAACAAAACATGAACGATGACATGCAATAAAGGGATCGTTAATTTAAACCAAATTATCAACTTTGAACAAAAAGACTAAAAAGTAATCAACTCGCAGCTTGAGTTTTTTGGTATCCTCAGTGGAGTCGCCAAGCTGTTAAAACCTTTTTTGGAAATTGACTTTTTATTTTAAAAAGAACTAAAATGAGAGTCACCACCGATCCTTTTTATTTAGGTGTGATTGGATCACCTAAAAACTCATTTTAATAAAATGTTAGACTTATTAAAATGATACTTTTTGGTCTACAAAATCCAGGAGATGAGTTCGGGAGTCGGTTACACACGAGGAAGGATTAGCACCCTTGTGACGCCTAAAATTGGTACATAGTAGATTACTCAATGTCTTAGTGTCAAGAATTAAAAATTTGAAGAGAGTTTAAAACATGATCCTTTTGTGTATTAAGACATTACTCAACTAAATTAATTTTCAAGAGAAGGGCTTATTTCATGTTAATCGAGGAGAAATGATCATATCTCGTAAGTTAGGACACAATGCCCTAAATCCTCAAAAACGAGAATAAACACCACTTGATCGTTACTTAAACCTCATTTTTTATTCATTTTAGAATAGACATTCAACTATCTCGGTTTTAGGAAGCTGCCATACTTCGAAAGTTAGGAGCATAACTTCTTCAAATCCCAAAATAATGAACATTGCCTCAGTTTTGAATATTTTACATGTTATATAAAACAAAGATGACCCTTTTTTTAAAACGATGTGTATTTTTGACAAAAATGAATGAATATGTTGTTATATAATATATGAAATGATGATAGTTAAATAAAATGAAATATCCATGTAGGTAAAAATGGAAGGACAATATTGGGTTAATAAACAAAAGGATAAAATAAAATAAAATAAATAAAAACATTTTGATAAATGATGATAATAGTGCAACTATAATAGTAATAAGAATATCAGTTTATAATAATAATAGCACTACTCATAGCATAATTATTAATAATATAAATAAATAAAATAATGATAGCAATAATGATGAAGATAAAATAAAAATAAAATGTATAAACGAAAGGAAACATAAATAATGTAAATTTAAACACTGGAATAAATGGCATAATAAATAAAATGCGAAGTTAACCGAATTAGGGATTAAATTGAAAGTTAAGCAAAATTTAAAACATAAATAGTGAAATAAATAAAGAAAGGGGCATAAAGGACCAGATTAAAAGTTCGGCAAAATCTGATGTCTAAAAAAAAAGAAATAAAGGACTTAAATTAAAATGCAAAAATGAAAAGGGACCAAAAAGGGCATTATCCCATCCACATCACACGTGTCCTTCCCAATTTGGATCCACAGCGGACGAGGGATTAAATCACAAAAAAAGAAAACAAAAGGGTAAAAATAGAAGCTGTGGGACGAAACTGAAATATATCAAAAAAGCGAAAGGATTGAAGCAATAATTATCCCCTTTTTCTAGAAAACACACAGACCCTGCTGGTATTCAGGTCAGGTCTCGGGTTGTGCTTCAAAACAACGCCGTTTTGGGGCTTCTGAGGCTAGCCCCAAACGACATCGTGTAAGGGCCCTATAAATACCAAAAAAATTCAAAAAATAAACATTTCAGACCCCTTTCTAAAAAAACTGAAAACCCTTTTTTTCTCTCAACAGCCTCCTTAGGCCGGCCATCAAGTCCAGCGAGCCCACACGATGGCCACCGGTCATCGACGACGGGCTTCGCCATTCCCGGTGGCCAAAAAATACAAAATGCCCCCTTGCTAACAGCCCGTTTTCAGTGAAGTCAGAACAGTGATTTCGGGACTATAAATTGGAAGTCAAAATAATTAGTTTATTATTATTTTGAGGTCTACAGCATGGTAGTATGATAGTATAAAAATTTTGTTAAGAAATTTTATCGTTTGCATGCTCATTTCGATAAAAAGGACTAAATTGCAAAAGGTACAAATTAGAGTTCTATAGGCTAAAGGCACTATGTAGCTAAATAATTTAAATGTATGAGTACTTGAATGATAAATCTACCATTGTTTATTTGAGTGGACAAGGATGGACATTAAATAGGTGAATTTTAAGTTAAAAACAAAGGTTAAATTTATAATTCATTAAATAAGTTAAGTAAAATTACTTAAAACAAAATGCTATCATCTTTGTCTTGTGTCTCTTCCACGGAAAATTAAGGTGCAAAACACCATTGAAGAAGCTTAAAGGTTCGGCTTCATCTCATAGCTTGCATGGTATGATTTTTTTATCTCGTTTTTAATGATTTCTATGTTTTTGGAGTCGTTATAACTTAATCTAGTTAGCTCAGGGACTAATTTGTAAAATTGTTAAAATATTAGGGTTTCACCATTGTTGAATGTGTATGTGCTTTTGTAATATCCCAAAATAGGGGTTGTGCGTTGAAGCACAATTCAAGTGTTAGTAGGCTTTAAGAGGGGTTTGGATGAGTTTTAGGGGTTATTAAAGCTCGAGGATAAAAGGGGAGTGTTTTGAAAAATTTTGAAAATTGAGGGTTAAAAGAGGAAATAAGCAAGGAGGCCTTAAGAATAAAGTTTGGAAGGCTATGGCATATAAAATGCCCTGGTAAAGTGGCTTGGGGCGCTGCTTTAAGGGTCTGGGAAGCCTGTACAAGAAGGGAGGAGGTTCGAGTTGCAAGGGAAGCAAAGGGAGAAATTATGTTTTTGCATTATGAGGCGCGGCTAAGGAGGCTTTAAAAGGAAATCGAGGTGTTTCATGTCACAAAACGGCGCCTGGGCGAGTTGGCGAGGACGCTAGCAGCAGGAGGGCTCTCGAGGTCGGGGGTTCGAGTCCTAGTGGAGGTGCGCTGGTAATTTTTATTTTGGCTTTGGCAATTCAGGCAAAGGGAGCCAAGGGAAGAAGGGTTAAAAGGAAATTTTGAGGCGTTTATGACATGAAAGTCAGGGTGGCCGAGTGGCTGAGGCGTTGGGGATTCTTTCCAGGTCTCGGGTTCGAGACCTGGGTGCTGCAGTTGGGACTTCTTTTTTCGGCGTGGGAAGGAGGCCTGCATGGCCCATGCACGCGTGCAGCATAGAGTTGCTGCTTGTTTGTTTTATTTTATTTTTAGTTGGGGTATGGGGTACTATTGTTTTATTATTTCTATTATTTATTATTTTACTTGTTTTCAAAGCTGCAGAGTATGGATATTATTTTAGCTTTAGTTTTATTATTTTAATGGTGATGGGATTTTTATTTTATTAGTTTTATTATTTTTTTTAAAGGAAGCATGGGAATGTATTGGGATGGTTATTTTTTTATTTGTTATGGCAGATTTTAATTATTTTATTATTATTATTATATTATTATTATTATTATTATTTTATGTAGGAAGTATGGGTTTATTTTATTATTAGAAGTATGGGATTTTTGTTGTATTATTATTATTTGTGTTATTATTTTAATAGGTATGGGTGGTGTAATAATATTATTATTATTATTATTATTTTATTGCTACATGCTTAGGACGATGGAGTTTAGGTAATATTTTATTATGTTTTATGAGAGGATGGGTTGTTTTATTTTATTAATTTTTTTTTTTATAAATATGGGTTAATTTTGTTTTACCTTGTGTATTATTATTTTATGATGGAAGATGGAATAATAGTTATATTATTATTATTATTATTATTACTATTATTTTAAGTTTTATTATTGTTATATGCGTGAGGCATGGGAGTTTTATTATTATTATTTTAGTATGGATTACATTTGTTTGTTTGCTTATTATATTATTGTGGAAAAAGGATTTGAATATTCGGTAATGGACTAAACAATAGTAATTGATGTTTGAACTTAGCAAATGGGAAGCATGGCCGTTGGGAAGCTTGGGCATTAATCCTTTGTTTATTAGAGGATGGATAAGGTGGAGGAATAAGGAATAAACAAGTATTATATTTTTAATGATGATGGGTAGTATATATATATTTATTATTATTATTAGTATTAGTATTTTATGTATAGGAAATGATGGAGTAATGGAGGATAGTTAAACAATGGGTTTATTGGAAAATGAAAATAGAATTTAGTAAGGGGGGGAGAGAGAGCATGGCCGAATGGAGGCTTTCCCTAGGGAATAGTTTGGTCGGCCTTGTGCAAGACAAGAGAGAAGCATGGCCTCCCTTAGCATGTTTTTGTTTTCTTTCCATGGTGCATGGCCGAATGAAGGAGGTTGGAGGGACTTGCATAGTCGGTTTTCTAAGGGCAGAGAGGTGCCTAGACTCTTGATTTGTTTTCCTTCTTGTTCTTGCTCTTGGCCGAAAATAGGAACCCCTCCCTCACTTGACATCTTTTCCTTCTCCTTCAAATAATTGTGCCGTAACACCTAACCCTCTCCTCCTCTTTCTTTCGGCAACATCATTCTCCATTTCCTGCATTTCCTTCTTCCTTTAATTCTTCTCCTTTGGATTCATAAACCATAGCCAAAACCTCTTTGTTATTTCTTTCACTTGATTATCACTTGATTATCACTCTGTTATTTCTTTGTTTTGTTTCTATCTCTTCTTTTCTTATTCCTTTTCACGAAATCTAGCTCCCTTTTTGCAAGTGCCAAATTTACTCTTCCTTGTGTAAGCATAGTCGAAACTCTGGGAGTTGAATCCTTACCATCATTCAGGGTGCCGAACCTTGGTGTGCACAATCGTCAAGGTAAGGGTTTGTAGTATTCGTTCAAGGGCCAATTTTATGGTTTTATGTGTTAAATCGATTCTAACAAGTTGTTTAACAGTGATGTCGACAACCCATATTCAAAAGGTAGTTCCTGGGATTTAGTTAATAAGGTAAGGAAGGGTAACTTTGGGCCTTAGGCCTTTTAATTTGGTTTTTAAAGGGGCTAATCGATTCTGTTCATGTTGGAGTAGGGGTTAATCAAAAGAAGCATATAGTAGGCTCCGGGATTCAAGGCTGTTTTGGTAAAAAATATTTAGTAAGATTCGATACTTAGGTTTATGACTTGGGTGATTAACCTGTTTAATTTGATTAAATGTATCGATGGACGCAAGTGTTAGTCAAGAAGATCAAGGGGTAGCCCCTATTCCAAAGTTTAAAAGGAGAACCGTCTCTGCGGTACGAGATTGGCCGCCAGGGTGTGGGCCAGCGTCCGAGCAACAGCGTAGGCAGATAGCCGTAGTATCGCTTAAGGGTAGCTTCGGGATTGAGGGCATAACGCTGTTTGTGATCAGGTGCGTAGTTATCGCACTGTTCTCTTGCTTGTTTATATATGTTATATGTAAATGTATATGTTGTGCATGTTAGTCGAAATAAGGGCTAAGATGTTGGATACCCAAGGTGGGTGATCGTTTAATCAGGTGTGTAAACTCCTACACACTTTATTAGTATAAATTATTATTATAATGATATTTTATCACCTATCATGTAGTATCTTTGCCTTGTGGGCATAAGCTTTGTTTTCGGGTAAGTCCCCTAATACTCGATCTATGATATATGTTGTGTATGCCACCATATGCTGTTAAATGTTATGCTATATACAAATGCATGATATATGGGATCATGATACTTGTTATGTGAGCATGATGATGTGGGATAAATGAGTGGAGGGCAAATGATATTCGTGTCGACGGACACCAGTGTTTTGGTAACACATTGTGACTACGGTCACCAGAGGTTTGGTACCTCCAGAGGTTTGGCACCTCATAGCGTCTCGTCCCTGTGGCTTAGTACCACCATGGGTTGGCCCCACTATGAGATATGGGATTGACGCCAGTGATTTGGTATCACACGATGGGTTGGCCCCATCATTTGATTGTGACTTCGGGTCACCAGTGGTTTGGCACCACAAGTATTGACGGATATCGTGACTTTAAGTCACCAGTGGTTTGGCACCACAAGTATTGACGGATATCGTGACTTTAAGTCACCAGTGGTTTGGCACCACCAGTGGTTTGGTACCACACGGGGTAGAAAAAGGAGTATGGATGGCTAGGTTGGGCTTCATAACTGCATATTCATGTGTATGTTTTTTTTCTGTGGATATGGGCCAAGCCCGTATGTGGGGACATGTGTATTAACTATGCACTGAGTCTTGGTGACTCACCCCTTTCCCTATCTTTTCAGGTGAGTAGATCGCGAAGACGGAGCCGGAGAGGACTCGAGGTGGCCATGCTTGATCCTCGATTTTGAAGTTTTGTTTCGTACCATTTAAGTTTACTATTTGCTAAATTTGATTGGGTTGTAATATGGCCGCTTATTATTATTATTCGTATGATTAGGTAGTAGTTTTTACCTTATTTCTAACGAACTTATGAATTGTTAAGCAAATCGGTAAAGGCAACGTTTTCAAAATTAGTGCTCGTACGTGTTTTCAAAGACGTTACCATCGGGTAGCAACTTTTACCAAGTTATCAATAACCCCGATATTTCTAAAAATCTAAATGATCAAATGGTTTCAAAGGAAAGGAAAAGTTTTCAACTCAATCGCGTTTATCAAACCAACCTATCTTAGTCTTAGTAAACACCGTTTTATACCCTTAACCAATTTTTAAATTTCTACTATTAGTCCAAACCCTTTCAAACTTCTTTTTACTCCGTGACATACCAGATCCGGTCAAGGCTTGTGGGCCGGGTTTGGGGTGTTACAAGTTGGTATCAGAGCCAGGTTCAAAACTCAGCTGTAGGGGCTCAAGGCCCAAAAATGTTTTCTTGATAGTCTTTTGTGGAATATTATGAAAATGGTTTGTTTTAAACAGCATGGCACCGAGTCTCCGGCACCGATCCGTTCGGGTAAGTACCTCTGACTATTGAGGTGATATGAATATGTCTCTGTTTATGAGCATGAATGCGACTCTCTGTATTAGAATGACTCTCTGTATTAGAATAGCGAACTTGAACTGAATCTTTGTGTGATCGAAAGAACCACTTCTAAATACTTTATTTCATAAAATTGTTCGCGATTAATCAGTGGAACACATTTTTCTATTGCATAAAACTTTGTAAGTCAGATTGCGCGATAAGAGATGAGTCCTAGAGGACATGATCGAGGCAAAATGGCCGTATCGGAACTCGTTAGATCGGGTCAAGGGTTGATAATAAGGTATCACCTCCACCACCAGCCTTTTTGAGATGGTGGTTGGAGAGAGAGAAATATGAGAGCTCGGAAATCTGTTCCTGAGCAACTTCGAGCCAACGGAACGGAGGTGTTCCGTGGTGTATCCGGCATGGCACCCAGTACGGCTGAATATTGGTTGGAAGCAACCGAGCAAATTATGGATGAGCTCGATCTGAGCCCTGAGGAAAAAGTGAAAGGAATGGTGGCGCTACTTTGCGACAAGGCGTATCAATGGTGGCTCACGGTTCAGGATAGTGTCACAGCTGAGGACCTCACTTGGGAGTATGCCAAGACGGCATACCAGAAGAAGTATGTCGGTACTCACTACATTGATGCTCGGAGGAAGGCATTTTTGGGGCTGGTTCAAAGGAACAAGTCCGTGGCGGAATACGAAGCGGAATTCCTAAGGTTAAGCCGATATGCTCGAGGGGTAGTTGCTACGGAGCATGATCGATGTGTCCGATTTGAGGACAGATTAAAGGGACGACACGAGATTGTTGATAGCTCCTCATCGAGGCGGAGTTCGCGGTGTTAGTCGAAAAAGCTAAGGTAGCTGAAGGGATTAAGGACTCGATGAGACAAAACAGAGATAAGGATAAGAACCGGGATAGGAGAAATTTTGGACCGTCTGAATCACCTAAGGGGCTTCAGAAAAGACCGAGGATTGAAAATTTTGCTCGTGTTTGTATGCTAGCAGAGTATGGAACCTTGAATATGAATCTCGAGATAGTATATAAGGAATGTGTTAGTTTTGTAGAATCAGAGTGCGCAGCATAAGCGTGGTGCGGTGAATTGAAATGTACGGATGTTCGTTAGTAAGCAATTTCGAGGACGAAATTATTTTAAGGGGGGGTAGATTTGTAATATCCCAAAATAGGGGTTGTGCGTTGAAGCACAATTCAAGTGTTAGTAGGCTTTAAGAGGGGTTTGGATGAGTTTTAGGGATTATTAAAGCTCGAGGATAAAAGGGGAGTGTTTTGAAAAATTTTGAAAATTGAGGGTTAAAAGAGGAAATAAGCAAGGAGGTCTTAAGAATAAAGTTTGAAAGGCTATGGCATATAAAATGCCCTGGTAAAGTGGCTTGGGGCGCTGCTTTAAGGGTCTGGGAAGCCTGTACAAGAAGGGAGGAGGTTCGAGTTGCAAGGGAAGCAAAGGGAGAAATTATGTTTTTGCATTATGAGGCGCGGCTAAGGAGGCTTTAAAAGGAAATCGAGGTGTTTCATGTCACAAAACGGCACCTGGGCGAGTTGGCGAGGACGCTAGCAGCAGGAGGGCTCTCGAGGTCGGGGGTTCGAGTCCTAGTGGAGGCGCGCTGGTAATTTTTATTTTGGCTTTGGCAATTCAGGCAAAGGGAGCCAAGGGAAGAAGGGTTAAAAGGAAATTTTGAGGCGTTTATGACATGAAAGTCAAGGTGGTCGAGTGGCTGAGGCGTTGGGGATTCTTTCCAGGTCTCGGGTTCGAGACCTGGGTGCTGCAGTTGGGACTTCTTTTTTCGGCGTGGGAAGGAGGCCTGCATGGCCCATGCTGCGCGCGCAAGACATAGAGTTCTTTGCTTGTTTGTTTTATTTTATTTTTAGTTGGGGTATGGGGTACTATTGTTTTATTATTTCTATTATTTATTATTTTACTTGTTTTCAAAGCTACAGAGTATGGATATTATTTTAGCTTTAGTTTTATTATTTTAATGGTGATGGGATTTTTATTTTATTAGTTTTATTATTTTTTTTAAAGGAAGCATGGGAATGTATTGGGATGGTTATTTTTTATTTGTTATGGCAGATTTTAATTATTTTATTATTATTATTATATTATTATTATTATTATTATTATTATTTTATGTAGGAAGTATGGGTTTATTTTATTATTAGAAGTATGGGATTTTTGTTGTATTATTATTATTTGTGTTATTATTTTAATAGGTATGGGTGGTGTAATAATATTATTATTATTATTATTATTATTTTATTGCTACATGCTTAGGACGATGGAGTTTAGGTAATATTTTATTATGTTTTATGAGAGGATGGGTTGTTTTATTTTATTATTTTTTTTTATAAATATGGGTTAATTTTGTTTTACCTTGTGTATTATTATTTTATGATGGAAGATGGAATAATAGTTATATTATTATTATTATTATTACTATTATTTTAAGTTTTATTATTGTTATATGCGTGAGGCATGGGAGTTTTATTATTATTATTTTAGTATGGATTACATTTGTTTGTTTGCTTATTATATTATTGTGGAAAAAGGATTTGAATATTCGGTAATGGACTAAACAATAGTAATTGATGTTTGAACTTAGCAAATGGGAAGCATGGTAGTTTGGGAAGCTTGGGCATTAATCCTTTGTTTGTTAGAGGATGGATAAGGTGGAGGAATAAGGAATAAACAAGTATTATATTTTTAATGATGATGGGTAGTATATATATATTTATTATTATTATTAGTATTAGTATTTTATGTATAGGAAATGATGGAGTAATGGAGGATAGTTAAACAATGGGTTTATTGGAAAATGAAAATAGAATTTAGTAAGGGGGGGAGAGAGAGCATGGCCGAATGGAGGCTTTCCCTAGGGAATAGTTTGGTCGGCCTTGTGCAAGACAAGAGAGAAGCATGGCCTCCCTTAGCATGTTTTTGTTTTCTTTCCATGGTGCATGGCCGAATGAAGGAGGTTGGAGGGACTTGCATAGTCGGTTTTCTAAGGGCAGAGAGGTGCCTAGACTCTTGATTTGTTTTCCTTCTTGTTCTTGCTCTTGACCGAAAATAGGAACCCCTCCCTCACTTGACATCTTTTCCTTCTCCTTCAAATAATTGTGCCGTAACACCTAACCCTTTCCTCCTCTTTCTTTCGGCAACATCATTCTCCATTTCCTGCATTTCCTTCTTCCTTTAATTCTTCTCCTTTGGATTCATAAACCATAGCCAAAACCTCTTTGTTATTTCTTTCACTTGATTATCACTTGATTATCACTCTGTTATTTCTTTGTTTTGTTTCTATCTCTTCTTTTCTTATTCCTTTTCACGAAATCTAGCTCCCTTTTTGCAAGTGCCAAATTTACTCTTCCTTGTGTAAGCATAGTCGAAACTCTGGGAGTTGAATCCTTACCATCATTCAGGGTGCCGAACCTTGGTGTGCACAATCGTCAAGGTAAGGGTTTGTAGTATTCGGCCAAGGGCCAATTTTATGGTTTTATGTGTTAAACCGATTCTAACAAGTTGTTTAACAGTGATTTCGACAACCCATATTCAAAAGGTAGTTCCTGGGATTTAGTTAATAAGGTAAGGAAGGGTAACTTTGGGCCTTAGGCCTTTTAATTTGGTTTTTAAAGGGGCTAATCGATTCTGTTCATGTTGGAGTAGGGGTTAATCAAAAGAAGCATATAGTAGGCTCAGGGATTCAAAGGTCGTTTTGGTAAAAATATTTAGTAAGATTCGATACTTAGGTTTATGACTTGGGTGATTAACCTGTTTAATCTGATTAAGTGTATCGATGGACGCAAGTGTTAGTCAAGAAGATCAAGGGGTAGCCCCTATTCCAAAGTTTAAAAGGAGAACCGTCTGCTGCGATGCGAGATTGGCCGCCGAGGTGTGGGGGCGTCAGCAACAGCAGCGTGAGGCGGATAGCCGTAGTATCGCTTAAGGGTAGCTTCGGGATTGAGGGCATAATTTGTTTGTGATCAGTGCGTAGTTATCGCGACCGTTCTCTTGCTTGTTTATATATGTTATATGTAAATGTATATGTTGTGCATGTTAGTCGAAATAAGGGCTAAGATGTTGGATACCCAAGGTGGGTGATCGTTAATCAGTGTGTAAACTCACACACTTTATTAGTATAAATTATTATTATAATGATATTTTATCACCTATCATGTAGTATCTTTGCCTTGTGGGCATAAGCTTTGTTTTCGGGTAAGTCCCTAATACTCGATCTATGATATATGTTGTGTATGCCACCATATCTTTGTTAAATGTTATGCTATATACAAATGCATGATATATGGGATCATGATACTTGTTATGTGAGCATGATGATGTGGGATAAATGAGTGGAGGGCGGTGATATTCGTGTCAGCGGACACCGGTGTTTTGGTAACACATTGTGACTACGGTCACCAGAGGTTTGGTACCTCCAGAGGTTTGGCACCTCATAGCGCCTCGTCCACGTGGCTTAGTACCACCGTGGGTTGGCCCCACTATGAGATATGGGATTGGCGCCGGTGATTTGGTATCACACGATGGGTTGGCCTCATCATTTGATTGTGACTTGGGTCACCAGTGGTTTGGCACCACACGGTGGTTTGGCACCACAAGTATTGACGGATATCGTGACTTTAAGTCACGGTGGTTTGGCACCACAAGTATTGACGGATATCGTTGACTTTAAGTCACCGGTGGTTTGGCACCACAAGTATTGTGGATATCGTGACTTTAAGTCACGGTGGTTTGGCACCACCGGTGGTTTGGTACCACACGGGGTAGAAAAAGGAGTATGGATGGCTAGGTTGGGCTTCATAACTGCATATTCATGTGTATGTTTTTTTTTCTGTGGATATGGGCCAAGCCCGTATGTGTGGGATATGTGTATTAACTATGCCTTTGAGTCTTGGTGACTCACCCTTTCCCTATCCTATCTTTCGGGTGAGTAGATCGGAGGCGGAGCCGGAGAGGACTCGAGGTGGCCATGCTTGATCCTCGATTTTGAAGTTTTGTTTCGTACCATTTAAGTTTACTATTTGCTAAATTTGATTGGGTTGTAATATGGCCGCTTATTATTATTATTCGTATGATTAGGTAGTAGTTTTTACCTTATTTCTAACGAACTTATGAATTGTTAAGCAAATCGGTAAAGGCAATGTTTTCAAAATTAGTGCTCGTACGTGTTTTCAAAGACGTTACCATCGGGTAGCAAATTTTACCAAGTTATCAATAACCCCGATATTTCTAAAAATCTAAATGATCAAATGGTTTCAAAGGAAAGGAAAAGTTTTCAACTCAATCGCGTTTATCAAACCAACCTATCTTAGTCTTAGCAAACACCGTTTTATACCCTTAACAAATTTTTAAATTTCTACTATTAGTCCAAACCCTTTCAAACTTCTTTTTACTCCGTGACATACCAGATCCGGTCAAGGCTTGTGGGCCGGGTTTGGGGTGTTACAGCTTTGAAGTTTAATGGTAGAAAATGAATGGTTGTTGTTAGATAAACAACATTTGTTAAGTGATTTTGAATGAAATTGCAAATTAGGGATTAAATTGAGAAATGTGATAATTTATGTTGTAAATGTGTGAAATAATGAAAATTATGGGCTGTTATGTGTCTATATAGAGTTCAGCTAGCTTATTATGTGGATGGAATTGCATGAATTTCGATTTACGGGCTTAAAGACTAAATTGTAAAGAAGTTAAAATATTAGGGGTAAAAGTGTAAATTTTCAAAAAATATATTTTGGGCTGAATTGAATAGAATGAATACTAAATGGATTGAATTTGATTATTTAGATCAAGTTAAGCCTCGTACGGATCTAGATCGAGGGAAAGATAAAGTATTGGACTAGTTGATCCTATTTCGTCGTTTTTGTGATCAAGGTAAGTTCGTATGTTTAATAAGCATTAAATTATATGTGTTTGAATGCTTAATTGTTATAATTGAGATGAATACGACTTCAAGGAAATACTCGATGAATATTTGGCATTATATGAGATCCCGATTGAACCTTAGGAATAGATAGGATATAAATGACATGTCATTAGGGGTTACCGTGTTTTGGGTGCTGGTCCTATACGTTCTACCGGTGGCTGAGTTTTTCAGCATGTGTTGCGGTTACTCATTAGCTTGTATGGGCAGCACTGTGTAGTTACATCTTGACCATTAGCTTGTGTGAGCAGACCCAGTGATAGCTCAAGAGTGAGCATTTATACGAGATATGAGATAGAGATGGTTTCGACCATGTATTGGCAATTAGTGTGCGAGGTTCCCGAGTGTCCGATATTATTCCAAATGGTTCAACGGGTATATTGATGATATGAAAGAGTAAGAGATTGATATGTACCAGGACAGGTATGTTCATAAATTGTATAAATATTGAATCTATGAGATTTGTGAATTCATGTCTAACCTTTTGATTGAATATGTGTTAGGCTTTTGGATTCAAATTTAAATTTATTATGCTATGTTTATTTACTTATATTATGAATGAATGGTAAGATGTATTTTTTTAGCTATACGAGCTTATTAAGCTTAATAGCTTACTTTGTTTACTTTTCCATGTTTTATAGTGACTTCAAAGCTTGCTCGAATTGGAAGTTGTTGGAGATCTCATCACAATATACAGCCATTGTTTTTGTACTTTTGAACTATGTATAGGTCATTTGGCTAATGGAAGCCTATATGTTTTGGTTATATGTTTTGGTTATATGGTATGTATAGGTCATATGGCTAATGGAAGCCTATATGTTTTGGTTATGTAATTAGTCATTTAATATGACTTGATTTGGCATATGTTGGTATATGTATGTATATATGTAGTTATTCTCATTTTGTATGTATTTGGATTGCTTTGGAAATGCCTTGATTGTGGTTTGGAAATTTTGAGCATCATGTTTTTGAGATTGAGAAATGGTATATTGGTTATGTGTTAGGTACAAAAGTATATATGCTTTGACCCTTTAGGTGATTTTTGAAAGTGATATTGGTATGATTTTGAATGCCCAATTGTGAAGTTTATGAGCATTGTTTATTGTTGGTATTGGAATTGCGTAATTTGGACTTGGTTATGATTAGTTTGAATGCTTAATGATGTTAGGTTCATATGCTATTGGATGTGTTTAGGTTGATGCAAATTTGGGTGAGAAATGTGGCTTGAAACATAACCTATTTTTGTCCACACGGGTAGAGACATAGGCGTGTGTTTTAGCCGTGTGTAAGGTGACACAGTTGTGTGTCCCCTGGTACTTATTTAGAATTCAAGTCAGTAGCTTCACACGGCCTAGCCTACGGGCGTGTGGCCTAGCCGTGTGACACAAGTCAATATACCCTTCAGTTTTCACACGGCCTAGCACACAGCTTGGCACACGGGCGTGTGAGGCTATTTCGAAGGGTACATGGGCTAGTCACACGGGCGTATGGTTGGCCGTGTGACCCAAGTCAGAGAGTTACACGAGTTGGGACACGACCATGTGATCCCATTTCGAATGTCCACACGGCATGTGACACGGGCGTGTCTCTTGGCGGTGTGAGACACACGACCTGGCCACACGGGCGTATGTCCCCTGCACTTTGAAAATTTTCTATATTTTTCTAAAAATTTATCAAGTATTCGATTTAGTCTCGAACCACTTCTAATGCTTGTTTTAAGCCCCGAGGGCTTGTGTTAGGGACTATATGATTGTATTTGAATGACTTTTGTTTGGATTTGAGAAATGTATATGAAATGTATGATTGTTTAATAAATAAGTCCGGTAATGCTCCGTAACCCTATTCCAGCGACGGATACGGGTTAGGTGTGTTACACCCCTTTTGGCCGTTTTGGCTCCCTCAGCCCAAATCTAGGGTCAATATCACCTAAAGCCCCTTGAAAATAAAAAAAAAAATCAAAAACCTTTTCGGTTTCCTCGTATTTTGGCGGGCTCCCCGCACCTTTCTCTCTGACATGGTCCTCAGACAAATCCAAGCCGATTTGGAAGCCCTGCACCGAAAGGATCCATCTTTCATTGGAAACGGTATCCTCGCCCACCCCCACGGTGGAATACGAAGCAGCGTTTAGGTAAAAAATTTTCTATTTATTATATACCTTTTTTTTAAAAAAAAATAGCAGATACAAAAAATCACCTTTGAAGTTTTTTTCCTTTTTTTTTGTTTTATTGCTTCTTTTTTGTTCTGTAAAAAAAATTACATTTAGAATCTGACTTTTTTAGCCGAACATTGCATATTATTTTCGTTTTTCTTTCTCTATTTCCGCTATCTATTGTTTAGCCACTATTTCCTTCTATTGTTCTATCGTTTTTCTTTTTGTTTTTGCAGGGTGGTGGAGTCAACGACGATGAGAGAAGGGCTTCCTTGCCATTTTGGTGAAATGGCGGCAGGGGCGCGTCAGGCCTTGGGCGGCGTGTTCGAGGAGCAACGCTAGAAACCCAAGGGTTTTTAGCTATTCTAAAACTAGTTTAGGTTTTGGGCCGTTTGGCCTTGTAAATTTGGGCCTGACATCTTTTGTAAGTGGACTGTTTTTACTGCAATTTATTATTTTTTTGTTTAACTCTTTTTTTTTTGTTTTATTTGTTTGTAATCTGGGCTCAGGCAAAATTGGGTTATTACAATGTTATCAGCATGATTTGCTCAATAATCATTCTTCTTGTTGAAGGTAGAATAGTTCAATCGTGCAACATCGTTGTCGAATAAGTAAATATAAAGTAAAATACATGTTTCTTGTAATTTGTAAAATTAATATATTGTTACTTGTCCTTATTCTACATGTCTTCATTATTTATGAATGATTAATTAAATGTTGTTATTGTTTTTTTTTGTATCATAAATATAATTGAAATACATGCTTAATAATTAATCTTTATGTCTTAATTTCATGGAACATGGACATCATTAATATGATATTAACAATGTTGGTAATTAAAGCATTATATACTATTAGAATAATTAATCAAATATATACTAATAGAATGCAAGTAGCCTAACAAGTTTTATACCATTATATAATGAATTCATTACATTTGTATCTTCTAATGAATAATAAAAGTTTATTTGATGGTACATATTTATGGAATCTTATACAAATAAATATATGTCTACTACTTTCAATTTTTTTATTAATTCATTTTATAACCTAATGGTCATTATTGTTTTATATTAGACATCATTATGTCGAACCTTGTAAAATTTGAATTTGAGGCCCTTGAAATATTAGGTAAGGATTATTTGTCATGAGTGTTAGATGCTGAAGTTCACCTAGACGCTAAAAGGTCTTGGGAATACAATTATGCAAGATCCCGAGGCATCTAAATAAGATAAAGCCCAAGCTATGATTTTCCTCTGTCAGCATCTTCATGAAGGATTGAAAACAAAATATTTTACTAAAAAAGTTCCACTTGAATTGTGGAATAGTCTAAAAGAAAGATACAACAATCAGAAAATGGTAAATCTACCAAAAACTCGTTATAATTGGATGCACTTGAGATTGCAAGATTATAAAATAGTAAGTGTAAAATAAGTTGTTGACTAAAATTATGTGGAGAAAAAATAATTGACGAGAACTTATTGAAGAAAACTTTCCCGACTTTTCATGCATCTTATGTGCTCCTACAACAACAATATTGTGCAAAGGGTTTTAAGAAATACTATAAATTAATCTCATGCCTTTTGGTGGTTGAGAAAAATAATAAGATATTAATGAAAAATCATGAAAGTCTTCCTATTGATTATGATCCATTCCCAGAAGTGAATGCAACAATACATAATAATAATAGAAATGAAAGAAATCACGGTCGCAGTTGTAGTCGTGGTCATGGATGTGGTTGAGGGCTCTATAATTATTGTTATCATGGTGGCAAAAATTATCATAACCACCAAAAGACAAATAAAAGAGAAAAAAAAAATAAAAAGATGATGGTCCAAGTAATCCTTCAAAAGGTATTGAAAATTTGTGCCACTTATGATGTATGAGTGGGCATTGGTTACATATCTATCGTACACCTAAACATCTTATAAAGCTTTATCAAGCCTCCATAAAAAACAAAAGAAATAATATTGAAACAAATTTGGCTTATCGAAATGGTGATGATGTAAAAGGCTAATTTTACTCACAATGATGATGACTTTAACGACCTTGCTTAGATGATTTATCTTGATGTAGAAGATTTCTTTGAGGTTAGAAATCAAGAATTGTTAAATATATAATAATATTTCATAATTACCTGGTTATTTTATAGTTCTTTTTATTTATGTTTGTGTGACTTTAGTATGCTTTTAGTATGTTTTGTTATTTTTTTGAGTGCTTAAAATATCTCTTTTTATATATTTTCTTTGAACGAAGAATGTGAATTTCCCCAATTCTTTGGTTGAATCAAAGATCAAGAATGAAGACACATGTCTTATAGACAATACTACCACACATACTATACTTAAAGATAAAAAAAATATTTTCTCATTTGATTGAAAATGATGAAAATGTCAACACCATATCTGGCATTAAAAAAATAATCTAAGGCCCAGAAAAAGCTATGGTATTATTACCCCAATGGACCAAATTTATTATATATGATGCACTAGTTCATCAAAGTCTCAAACAAATTTATTAAGCTTTAAAGATATTCACCGAAATGGTTATCATATTGAGACTATAAATTAGAAAAATAATGAGTATATGCAAATCACAAAAGTTGTATCTAGAAAGAAATGTGTTTTTGGAAAAATTACTTGTCTTGTCTTTAGGCTTATACCACAAAATTACTAATACAATTGAAACACATGTTCTAGTAAACCAAAAGTTTATAGATTAAAATCCATTTACTATTTGGTATGACTGGTTAGGCCATCCTGAATCTGTAACAGCCCGGTTTTAGCTAAATCAGAACAGTAGTTTTAGAACCACAAATTCGATGTTGGAAAATTATTTTAATATTATTTTCAGTATTTACAGCATGTTATTTGATATGTGTGAAAATCTCATGAGCTAATTTTATCGATTGGTTGGTTAATTTGATAAAAAGGATTAAATCACGTAAAATGCAAAAGTTGCATTTTACTTATTAAAGGTGTTTAATTACTATGATTTAATAAATCAAAGGTCCTTATAATATTATTAGTCCATGATTAGTGTAAGTGGACAATTATGGCCATCCATTTTATGTTTTTACATGTTTATAACAAGGGTTATTATGGTAAATTAGTAATTAAGTTATAATTTAATAAAACAAAGCCAAAATTCATTTCATTCATCTTTTTAGCAATCAAAAATAGAAAATAAAAAAAAGGGTTTGAAGCTTTCTAAGGTTCGGCACACTCCTAACTTGATTAAGGTACGGTTTTAGCTCGGTTTTGATGATTTCTATGTTTTTGTAATCGTTATAGCTCAATCTAGCTAGCTCGTACCTTTAATTTTGAAATCGTTAAAGATTTTGAAGTTTCCATTGTTGAATCTATGTTTTCTTTGATGTTTAATGTTGAAATATGAAAGCTTGGTGATAGTTTTACATGTTTTGTTAAGAGATTTTTGATGAAAATGCATAATAGGGATTAAATTGTGAAATGTGCAAATTATGTGGTTGAAATGTGAAATAAATGAAATTTTTGGACTTCTAGGGACCTATATATATAATTCTGCCAAGCATGTGTTTTTTTGAATTGTGTGAATTTTGAGCATTTGTGAAATAGGGACTAAATTGATTAAATACGAAAGTTTAGGGGCTAATGTGTAAAAATGCCCAAATGTGTATTTTTGGATTAATTGAAGGAGTAGATAAATAAATAAGTTAATTTTGAATTCATGTAGATCAAGAAAGAAAGAATTCGGATTTAGATCAGGGGAAAAGCAAGGTTATCGAGTAGCCGACTCGATCCACCAATTTTGAATACGAGGTAAGTTCGTATGTGATGATTACATTATAAATGTATGTTAAAATGCTTTAATATTGCATAAATTGTTAAAATAGGATTATAGATAATGTATGAATTGTGAAAACGACTTTATAGATGCATTCGATGATAAAAACGAAAAGTGTGAAAGCCTAGTTGAACCTTAAGAATAGTTTTGGATACTATTGACATGTTAGTAAGTGATTCGTTGAGTTGGATTTAAGCCATGATATTAGCACTTCGGGTGCATATTTTACCAATTTGGCTTTGGGCCATGCATCAGATGATTTGGCTTCGGGCCATGATAATAGTTCTTCGGATAAGTTACCTTGATTTGGCTACGGGCCATGGTATAGGTACTTATCGTACGAGACTCCTGAATATCTGGTTTCTATTTCGAATGGTTCAACGGGTAAACGAATGATGTGGTTGAGAAAGATGTTAGTATGAGGTGATACAGGTACGTACAGAACCTATTCGTGTATTAAATAGTGAAAGTTCGATGAGTTTGTATTTGATCATGTTTTGAGACATGAGAAAGGCTTGCAGTTAATATGTACATGGTTTTGTCATGTGTAATTGGTTGATTTGCATTTATTCGATGAAATAACTTATTCACATATGATCTTACTAAGCTATGAAGCTTACTTCGTGTTATTTTTCTATGTTTTATAGTGAATCAAGGCTAGCTCAGACATGGGAGTCGTCGGGAGCATCATCGCACTGTCAAACATCTAAGTTGGTACTTTTGAATTATACATTTATGGTATATTGCATGTATAGGTTAGATGTGGTATTTTGGTTGTGATATAGCCATGAGATATGGCTTGTAAATATATATGTTTTGGTTTGTATATATAGCCATGAGTGATGGCTTATTTTGGTATGTTTGGTATGAATGTGGTTATGGTTTTATAATTTCTCAAATGGTTAATTGATTTGTGAAGTATAAATGCTTGAGAAATGCCTTGATGAGGTATGATTTTAGATGATGTGTTGGTTATTTATAGGGTAAGTTATGTATGTGTGAATTATGGTAAATGAACCATATTGTTTGATATTGTTTTGGCATGTATTTGGCTAAGTAAATGGTAGTGATTTGAGAATTGGAATAGATGAAATTATAATGGTATGAATTGTGCATTTGATTGATGATTTTGGCTGCCTAATTGTATGATGAAATGGTACCATTTTGCCTTGTGTAGGCACATTGAATTTGGGGTGGCAAATTGGCCTTGCAAATGGCCTATTTTTGTCCACACAGGCAGAGACACGGGCGTGTGTCTCAGTCGTGTGTGACATACGGTCATATTACATGGCCGTGTGTCCCCTGGTGTTGAAATTGAATTGAAGTTAGTATGCTCCACACGGTCTCACACGGGCGTGTGACTGGCTGTATGGTACAAGTCAGTATACCCCTGTAATTGGCACACGGCCTAGCGCACGGGCGTGTGACTTAGCCGTGTTGCATAAGCCAATATACCCTACAGGTTTGGCACAGCCTAGCATAGGGCCTAGCACACGGGAGTGTGTGGCCACTTCGAAGGGCACACGGGCATGTGGTTGGCCGTGTGACCCAAGTCAGTATGTATGCCTTGTTTCCACATGGCCTAAGACACGGGCATGTCTGGAGCTATGTGAGGCAGACGGTCTGTTCACACGGGCGTGTGACCCCTGTATGGTTGAAATTTTTCTAATTTTCAAATTTTTTTTGTATGTTATCTGTTTAGTGCCGAACCACTTCTAAAGCATGTTTAAGGCCTCGTATGCCCTTATAAGGGACAATGTAATTGTGTTGATCAATTTATGAGAAAGAATGCTTTATGTTTGATAAATGTATGCTATATGTTGTGAATTGATCGGTAATACCTCGTAACCTTACTCTAGCGACAGATACCGGTTAGGGGTGTTACAGAATCATCAGTGATGTAAAAAATAATTGAACATTCACAAGGTTATCCATTAAAGAACCAGAAGATTCTTCAATTTAAGGAATTCTCATGTGCTACTTGTTCTGAAGAAATATTCATTACAAGAACATCACCAGCTAAGATTAGGATAGAATCCCTTGCATTTTTGGAACATATTCAAGGTGATATATGAGGGCCCATTCATCCACCATGTGAACCATTTATATATTCTATGGATTTGATAGATGCATCTACAAGATGGTCGCATTTGTGCTTATTCACATTTGTGAAATATAATTTACAGTCAAGTGATCTTTTACGAATTGTAGATCTTTTTATTAGCTTAACGACACATCTTAAATTACATTGATAAAAGTTTTGTAGCTTGAGTTATGATCAATCATTGAAAACTTTACAAAAGTTGTGAAAACTAAATCCCAATAGGACTTTTCCAATTATTCATACAAAAAAAAAAAAGTTAAATGACCTTTTCATATATGTTACCCTCATAGGTTAATTTAAATTACACCATTCATTTATGAGGTTGCTTTTGATATGCAATTTACCTATCCAAAATTTAATTCGCTACTAAACTAACTTCATAAATATTTAATAAAATATCTATGGGTTCGATTTACGGGAATAGAGTTTCTAGCTTCACTTTTCGACACCCCTTACTGTCGAGTCGTTACACGACGAGGACTCTATTTTTGGTAAAATAATACCATTTGGTACATGTTACGTGCCAAGCCAAACCATATGCTCAAATGATGCATATTTGGCCATTCAAACCTGCACAAAACCAACTTAAATGCATACCAACATATCCATTTAACCAACCACAAGATCAGTCAAGCTATCCTATATGAAATGGATATTTTGCTAAGCTTATCAATCTATATATTCATCAATTACTTAAGTTTAACTTATCATTAATCTTTCACATTCCAATCTTAACCAAATAATAATCAAATATGTCATTTATGCTTCATCTATTGCCTAACAACATGCCAAAGTGTACATCTTAATACACAACACATATACCATAAAACTTAAGCACTATATAAGGTCCAAAACTAGAATCATTCAAGATGACATCCAAACATAATAAGGCATACATACAAGTATCACATTTCAAGCATTCTAATATCAACTTTGTTACACACATGCTTCCTTCATAACTTGAAACATTATCAACTATCTCATAAAAGTATGAAACATCTTGTAACACCCCTAACCCGAATCCGTCGCCGAAACAAGTTTACGAAGTATTACCGGAGTTTACAGATCAAATAAAAAAATTCATATCATATAACATTCATGTTAGAAACCCATAAAATTTAAACATATTGTCCCTTATACGAGCCCTCGGGGCTCAAAATACGAGTTAGAAACAAGTCGGGACTAAATCGGTTACTCAAAATTTTTTTCTGAAAACATCAAAATGTTTCAAAGATGTAGGGAACACACGACCGTGTGGCCAGGCCATGTGACTCACACAGCCAGGAGACACGCCTGTGTCTCAGGCCGTGTGGGCATTCAAAATAGGGACACACGGCCGTGTCTCAGCCCGTGTCCGTGCCTGTGTAACTCTCTAACTTGGGTCACACAGCCAAGTCACACGCCTGTGTGCTAGGCCGTGTTGAGCATACTGACTTGCACAATTTTGAAGATACAGGGGACACACAGCCGTGTCACATGGCCGCGTGTCACACAGGCTGAGACATACGTCCGTGTCTCTACCCTTGTGGACAAAAATAGGTCATTTTCCAAGCCATATTTCTCACCCAAAATTAACATCAACCTAAACACAACAATTTGCATATCAACAAGCCATAACAAGGCATATAAATCATGCCAAAATCAAGTCTTAAACATGAAATATCATCACATACAACCAATTTTCCCTTAGGCACCTCAAATGACAACTTAATAACATGTCAACCAAATATCCCAATTTACCTAGATAACCAAATGCATATAAGCATAATTGTACCAATTGTACTATTTCAAAATCAATCATCAATATACCTATAAGTTTTTCATCATTTAACCATATCAAACACACACTAAATATGATAAGGCCACATATATAAATACATCAAAATATACCAAACACAAGCCATTAAAATGGCTAGTCTCAACAAAACATTTATATACCAACATTGGCCAAATTAACCTATACATGTCATTATAATTAGGATTAATTTACTAAAAGTACCATAAGAGTTGATGGATAGTGTGAAATAGCTCCGACCAATTTCCAACCCGTACGAGCTTCCGAATTAGTATAAAACATGAAAAATAACACAGAATAAGCATTTAAGCTTAGTAAGTTCGTATAATATAAATTTAACTTACCATATTTCCATAAAATAGGTAAATAAATATAGCATATCTCAATCCATTTGGCCAAAAGCCTAAACACATGATCACAACATATTAGCCATGAAAATCACATATAAGATCCAACACACATGGTTGAATTCATCAAATAATCATATTTCAATATTTCATATAAATTCCGATAATATTTCATATTAAACTCATATAATTTCATAACAGAACTGTGCCCGTTGAACCATTTAAAATATCATTGGATACACGGGTGTTACACACGAGGTGTACTGAACTGTAATCCGTCAATTCATACTCATATTCATATATGCTCATACGAGTTGTAAATGGGAAGCTCCTCTGATTTGAATAATGGGAAGCTCATGTGAGTTGAATAACGGGAAGCTCATTTGAGCTAAGTATCGGGAAGCTCATAAGAGCTGTAGTGTGCCCGTAACACATTCAGGACACCAACCAAATTGGTAACCCTAATGACATATTGTTTGTATTCTACGAATCCCTACGATTCAAACTTGACTCTGTAATTTTCGGATATACAACCGGTATTTATGTAATAGCCCTTTTTTCAGTAAAATCAGAACAGTGGTTTTAGGACCACAAATCTGATCTGAAAATAAAATTTATTTTTATTTTATTACATAGTCCATATTATGAAAAAGATGTCATGTGAAAATTTTGATAAGAAAATTTTATTGATTATGTGCTTAATTACGAGAAGGACTAAATTGCATAAAATGCAAAAGCTGAATTCTAGTAGCTATAAGGATTAAATAGCTATGGGATTCAAAACTTGAGGTCCTTATATAGTAGTTAGACCATTAAAGAAAAGTATGTAGATATTTTGGTGACTCATCCATGGAAATTTAGAAAAAGGGAAAAGACTAAATTGGAAATTGAAATAATTAAATTAATTAAAAGATGATAAAAGATATCATCTTATTTTTATGTCATCTTCAACCTAAAATACATGGAAACCCTATGAGAGAGAGAAAAAACTTTCATGGCTTAATTGGGTAAGTTTTCTTGTCCCGTTTTTAGTAATTTTGATATTTTTGAAATCGGGATAGCTTAATCTATCTATTTGGGAGTTCAATTTGATGAATTTTCAAAGTATGAAATTTGGGGCATAGATGAATATGCTGAAAATTTGAAATTTATGGTAGAAAATGAAAGGTTGTTGATAGATAAACAACTTTTACAAAGTGATTTTTGATGAAAACATGATTTAGGGACTAAAATGTAAAGTTGTGAAAATTGATGAAAAATTCTAAAATTTATAGAAAATATGTGCTGTAAATTCTACATTGAAATTTTGGTTAGGCTTGGAATAAGGAGTAAATTGCATAAATTTTATTTTTCGAGCCTAGGGACGAAATTGGAATTTTTGGAAAATTTAGGGGCAAAATGGTAATTTTGCCTAGGACGTAAATTGAGTCCAAATGAATATGAAATGTGTGAAATTGATGATTAAAGTCATTTATATAGATCTAGACAACACAAATTCGAGGTTAGACCAAGGAAAAGAAAAGGTTTCGGATTAGTAGATTATATAAGCGAATAAGTGTCGAGGTAAGTTCGTGTAACTTAATCGAGCATGTAATTATGTTAAATTAATTGTTGTGTTGTATGAAATGTGATTATTATTTATTTGAATTGCTTGGATGTTACGATATAAGAATGAATACATGCTTGAAATGGTTGAAAAAGGGTTAAGTTTCGTTTGAATATTGAATTCCGATGAATATATGTGCTTTTCTGAAATGCATGAGGTCCTGCATTTTGATAAACTGCAATAGTAACATATTTTAAGCCCACATTTAGCATGCTTTTGGATTATTTAAGCCTTGAATTGTGTAAATTGGTGCTCCTAATCCTTTGTTTTCATGTTTTATACTCAGAAAAGCACCGGAGGATGAAAAGAACGAGAAACGAGCCCAAAAAGGAGTAAATGGGCCATATCACGAAATCAACACGGCCTGGACCCAAGCCACACAGCCGTGCCTCACTCAACAGTCTTGAACATGGCTTGGCCATGATTCACACGGGCGTGTGCCATGGGCGTGTCCCTGTCATGACAAAGAGAAATTTCACTCGGATTAGGATACTTAGGGGCGAAGAAACACATTCAGAAGCCTATATAAACACCCTAAGTATAACCTAAAAGGGGGAACCCAGGGCTTTAGTCAGGGGGCGTCCAGCTAGGCCAAAGAGGGCAGATTTGTGGGGATTTACTCAAAGATAGCCAGTTGATTCATCTCAAGAAGCCGAAATCATACTCAAGATAGAGGATCTCTCCTTCAATTCCTTCAAGGGGTTTTAGGGATTTCTTATGTTTTGTTTTATCTTTTCTTTTGAGATGTTTTCTTTTATTATTATGAACTAAACCCTCAGATACCTAAGGGGGATGAAACCTAAGATGAATCTTATTATCGTTTGCTGAACTATATGTTAAATATTTGACTTGTTCTTAATTATCTGTTCTTAATTCTTGTGTTGATATTTCCGAGATATTAATTCAAGTATGATGTGCTTAGATAGAGGAGCAAAAGTCCCCGCCTAAGAGTAGATCTAGCATAATTAAGCGGAGTTGATCGCACGCCTAGAGATAGGGTGACGAGATTTTACTGGATTAGGGTGAAACCTAATATGGGAGTCCATAGATCGAGTTAATACAATTCTAGGGGTTTTAATTAGAAAGAGATTTCAATTAATCAACCTAGGGTTAGACGTTAGTCGCCTCGAGAGAGGGATTAATATACGTTAGGGAATCCTATGGATCAAGTCAAATGAATAAATCGTCTGGTTCAGAGTTAGATAGGAAGTGAAGTCTAGGTGGATTCTTCCTCAGGTATTGTTTTAATCAATAGGTTTTTCTCAAAGTATTTTTCCCTAAATTTCATTCTTCTTTGTCTTAGAGTCTTTAGTTTAGTAGTTAGTTAATTTAGATTAAACAACAAATTCCTTTATTTTAGGCTAGATAATAAAAAGAGAGTTAGTATTAGTACTTTTAGTTCCTTTGGGTTCGACAATCCAGTCTTGCCTTAACTATACTACTGTTCGATAGGTGCGCTTGCCTCACATCGTTGTCATAGTTAGTTTCCAGGTTCGATTATTCTTCTTATAAATTTTTAAGACTTTGACATCGCATAAAACAACAATCACATTTTTTGCTGATGGATTTAGCTCAGACGAGTAATCCTATTGACCTCATTATAGAAAGGATTTAGCCCAGATGGGTAATCATGATATAACACCTCTCGAGTATACGTTACAATTAGGATTTAGCCTGGACTAGTAATCCTAATTGAGCTCTTCTGAGCATAACGTTAAATAAAGGATTTAGCCTGGACTGGTAATCCTGTTACACGATGTGTGGCTCGAGAGTGTGTTACTTGATTAAGTGCCCTAATAGGTACTCTTGAAAAAGAATTGACGAGGTATTGAATCGTACACCTCGAGTGTACCACTTGAGCATCCATCGAAACTTCAGTGGATCAATGGACAAAACTCTTGGCAAGATGAGAGAATTATGAGATGGAATAATAATGTCTTGAAAGAATATGACATGATGAGCTCATCTATGTTTACTTGATGTATATGAAAATTTTGTGACTAACATGTTTTATTGAATGTTTGTATTTAGGAAATTTTGCCAAGTTGATGGAAAACATGTTATTGTATATTATGTTTAATAAATAGGATAGGTAAGTTTAGCTTTCTGTTATATGAACTTACTAAGCATGCAATTCTTTGTTTATTTTCCTGTTTTATAGTGTTCGGAAGCTCGTGAAGGTTGGAGATCATTGGAGTATCATCACACTATCCACTAGCTTATTTTGGGTATATGTATAGCAAATCATTTTGGTATAATGGCATGTATAGGTTAACTTGGCCTTAATTGGCTTGATAATGATGTTTTGTAACCTAGCCATTGGAATGGCTAGTAATGGTCTATTTTGGTATTATGAAGTAGATTATTATGTTAATCATACATGTGATTTAAGTGAATGTGATAAAGATGCTAATGCCTAGATTAAATCAAGGTAAGAATATAAACATGTATGCCATGTTGACTGATGGAAATTGCTTAATTTAAATGCTTGAATTGGTTGGTACTTGGATGAAAGCATTAGCGTAAGTCATTGGTGTGATTTTGAGTGAGAAATGAAGCTAGAAATGACTTTATTTCGTCCACACGGCTAGACACACGGACATGTGTCTTGACCGTGTATGAGACACAGCCTGGTACATGGGCGTGTGCTTAGGCCGTGTGTCCCCTGCACCTAAATTTTGAGAAACAAAATTCTCATAATTGAGTATACGGGTAGAGGCATGGGCGTATGTCTCAGCTGTGTGTGCTACACGACCTGGTACATTAGAGTGTGGCTTGGCCGTGTGAAACCTGCAACTAATTTCGAAAGAATTTAATTAACCACACGGCCTAGCACACAAGCGTGTGGCATGGTCGTGTGCACAAGTCTGAGAGTTACACACCTGTAGCACGGTCGTGTCCTAGGGTCACACGGGCGTGTCCCTCGGACCACACGGGCGTGTGAGCCCTGCAACTTGGAAAATTTTTGTAATTTCGTGAAAAATTCTTAAAGTTTCCGAATAATTCCTGACTCGATTCTAATGCTTCTATTGGGCCTCGAGGGTCCATTTAAGGGACAATATCAATAATCTCGGTTAATAAATAGTAATTTAGATGAACTATCTGAAATTCTTCTGAAAACTCTAGTAACGTTCCGTAACCCTGTTCCGGCGACAGATACAGATTAGGGGATTTAAAATTTATTCATGGCAATTATAAAATTCACAAACAATAATTCAATTTAACACATATAAATGTAGAAATTAATTACACAAACTTACCTCTACAAATGTACGTAGATACGAAGGCGATTAATCCTATATTTTTCCTTTGTCTCGATCTAACCCTATACTAAGTCTAACTGGATCCATACGAATGAATTTACTCAATTCAATATAATTCATATTCAATTCTTTTAAACATATTTTGGTAAAATTACTATTTTGCCCCTATACTTTTAATTCATTGTAATTTAGTCCCTAGGCTCAGAAAATAACTTTCATGCAATTTAATCCTTACTCAAGCCTAGCCGATTTTTATACATATTAATAGCAGCCCATGTTTTTATAAAATTCATAATTTTACCGTAAATTTATCATCTTTTTCAATTTAATCCCTAATTGATAATTTCATCAAAGTTCTCTTTACAGAAGTTGTTTATCTAACAACAACATTTCATTTTCTATCATAAAACTTCATAATTTAAGCATACTCATTAATGGAAAAACCCTAATACTTTGAGGGTTTTGCAAATTAAACCCCGAGCTAGCTAGATTAAGCTATTATGATCTCGAAAACATAGAAATCATTAAAAACGAGATAAAAATACATACTCTATCATAAAACTTCATAATTTAAGCATACTCATTAATGGAAAAACCCTAATACTTTGAGGGTTTTGCAAATTAAACCCCGAGCTAGCTAGATTAAGCTATTATGATCTCAAAAACATAGAATCATTAAAAACGAGATAAAAATACATAGCTAATTGAGCAAAATAAGTTTGCTAATATCTCAAGCTTTCATGGCTAGGGTTTCTTCTTCTTTTTTATTTGGTGATAGATGATGATAATAGATTTTTTATTCAATATCACTTAATTCATTAATTTCCAAAATTACCCTTAATAATTCAATAAATTTCCAATAATGACTATTCATGCTTAACCACTAAGCATTTTAATGGTCTATTTACCATATAAGGACCTCTAATTTAAAATTCTATAGCTATTTAATACCATTAGCTATTAGAACTCAACTTTTTCACTTAATGCAATTTAGTCCTTTGCATCAAATTAGGTATGTAAACGGTAAAATTTCTTAACGAAACTTTTATATGGTATTTCTATCATACTGTAGACCATATAATATTAATAAAAATAAATTTTCCTGACTTCGAATTTGTGGTCCCGAAACCACTGTTCTGATTTCACTGAAAACAGGTTGTTACATATCTAGCCATTCCAAAACTCCAAACCACATTCATGATTCAATACTTCATATGATAAGGATTCACATATATGCATAACATTTCCTATATACATGCCACATAACTGACTCTAGAACGAATAAAAGACTACCAAATAGAAGACTGGATAGTGTGAGCTCCGAGTTGATCTGATCTTTACATTCTGCAAAAGATAACTACAAGACTGGAAAGCATAACAAGGTAAGCATTATATATGCTTAGTAAGCTCATAGGTGTTAAAACAGTAAACTTACCTCATTTCATAATTAAACATATCAAAATAACAAGTTTAACTATGTTTTCTGTCAAACATATCACAACCGTAAGGTGAGTATTTCATATACATCCATATAATCCATCAATTCATTCTTACAATTCATTTTAGTATCATTTCATCAAAACTATCAAACGAATACATCATTTGCTCAATCAAAATATAGGAACACGTATAATCGTATGAACACATTCATTTTCAAACACTATACGGAATCAGACAATACATTTCCTTTTAATATCATTAGCCCGATGAACTATAGTAATAGATATGGATACGCTGGTAACTACACCACACTAGTAGGCACCAAAGTATTGAGCAATAGGCACCATTGTGCTAATTATTGTGCATCGAAGTGCGAATCAATAGGCATCATAGTGCGAATCAGTAGGCACCATAGTGCAAATCCTGTACAAGCAAACAATTAACCCTATTGGGATGCCAATTGTATCCTATCTTATGTTCATCCAGGCTCAATGGACATATAAAAAATATCTCTTTACAATTCAATCATTTCTCACCCTTTTTGTACCATTTTGAATACATTTCAAAATACAACAAAAACTCATGATTTAAGCACATTCAATACATTTATAAACATAACTACACCATATGAACTTATAAGGTACAAATAGCAACATAAAAATGTCAGGGACTAATTTGTAATTTTTTTCTCGATTATCTACCGATTGATTCAATTCTTGATCTATATGGTAATTCATTTCAAAATATCAGTGTCAATCACCATATAACATCTTATTTAAGGCATATGACAACCTAATTTTATTTTACACAATTTCCCTAAAATTTTGTATTTTATTCAATTTAGTCCCTAAAACCAAAACTATCATATTTTTCAATTTTAAGCCCCATTTTACAATCCGACCTCTAATTTCAGTAATTATAGAAATTTCATGTCAAATATTTGAAATATTTTTGTTTTAGTCCTTAAACTCAAAACTGACAAAGTTCACTTTACAAATTAGTCCTTAATCAATTATAAGCTTACAACCAAGCCATTTAATAACACAAACATCATAAAGCATCAATGGCAACATTTCAAAACTTTGACAGTTTTACGATTTAATACCTAGGATAGCTAGGTCGAGTTACAACGATCTCAGAAACATAAAATTTATGAAAAACAAACTTGATTTAGCTTACCATGCAAAGGGCCGAATGAGCTTGGAAGAATTCAACTTGGAAGAAAAATAGGTGATGTCTTTTGTTTATTTTAATCATAACATATAACATAATTTAAGTTATAAATTTAACTTAAAACCACTTAATTATAAGCACTAATCGTCCAAGCCAATTCATTACGGTCTAATTATCGTATAAGTTCTTGCACCTTTACTAATTAAGCCTTTTAACTAATAAAATTCAATGGCGATTAACTTTTGTGGTTTTTACTATTTAGTCCTTATACCATAATTAGTCACTAATTCGGCAAATTTACTTATCCAAAATTCAATTCACCTATATCAAAACTTCTTAAATATTTAATAAAAAAATTTATGGGCTCGGTTTATGGAAACGAGGTCCCGATGCCTTATTTTTCAAAACCATTGACTTTAGGGTCGAAACGCTTATATTATAACTAACTATCCAATCACTAAAATTTTTGAACCAAAATTCAATATAGCACAATAATAGACCAATAAATATTATTAAATAATATTTGCTGACTTAATCATCAAAAAATGGGGTTTCTAAACTACCATTTTTGGCACCATTAAAAATCAAGCCATTACATTTATAGTGTAAACCGGTTTACCGAAATCACTATTCTTGTTAGTTTGATTAAAATTGATAAGAAGTGATGTTGTTAATTATATGCACGTTTTGGTTATTGTGTTTGTGTATGAACATATGGATTTTATTTTATAATACATTATAAAGCAATTTTACCCAAAATTGTGGTTTTTAGCATTAGATCAATTGTATTTAGGTTTTATAAATTTTCCAGACTTGTAATTAGATTGTAGACTATCATTGTAATACCCCAAACCCGGCCTAGACGTTATGGCCGAATCTTCGTGATGTCACATGGTAGTGTTTTGGAAATAAATGAGTTGTCGTAAAAACCTCTTTTCGAATTAGCCTCATTACAAAATCTTATGTTAATTCTAGGATGCGTCGTTCATCTTCAAAATGTAGTTCATTATCACAAAAGTATTCTCTTTCAAGACGATATTAATTTTCAAAACGTCATTTATCGCAGAAGCTTTTTAAATCAGTTTGCGTATTTGAATGTATTTTGTTAAAACATTTGATTCGTTTTAAAAACTCGCTTAACCCTACTACTAGCAGTTGTAACTCAAAATAATAGAAATCCCAAATTAACCATGAAAATCTAAAAAGGCCGTTATTACAGTAAGATACCCCAAAATAAAATCATAATTACAATTAAGTACTAAAATAGAACGAAATGGGTCTTGTGGCCACCGCTGAGTCCTCCGCTACACCGATCCGTCTATGTATGGGGATTACCTGTATAATTAAAATAAAAGGGTGAGTTTACAAAAACTCAGTGTGTAATCCTAAATAGCATAAACAGACAGATAGAAGGCAATCACAGTCTGGGCCTAAGCCCTATTCAGAATCAGTGACAGTATCAGTTTGGGCTTTAGCCCATCTCAGTACAGAGGCAGTCATGCATTTGGGCCTTGGCCCATTACAGTATCAATAATCAGTACAGTATCACAATATGCAGTATACAAGTCCTACCCGACCAGCCTTTACACTCCATCTTCATCCAATCCTACACTCCATGTGGGGATATAATCAACCCACCCATCCCTACACTGCAAGTAGTACCGGTTGTGGCACTAGACATTAGTTTGCAGCTGAGCTGCCAGTAAGTTAGGCTCGAAGCCTTTCAGTACACTTCCTCCGATCCAAATAAACCCATCCCCATGCAATACATCATACAATCATGTCATGCCAAGTCATTGTATGATATATGCATTCAGTACAGTTTTAACAGCATGCTCACAATACAGTCGTACAAGTATATATATAAAGTACATGGATATAACAATCATTCAGTCAATTAGGGATCTAGGTAATCTTACCGACCCTACAGTAGGTCGACAGTTGACTCGGGCAAACCGTGCAACCTTAGTAGTCAAAACAGTTAAAATGGGCCCACAAGCTTATGTAATTTGCCCATGTGGGCCCATACACCCGTGTGACCCACAAGGCCTAAAATGGCCTTAGCCGTGTGGATCACACGGCCTGGCCCAATAATCCCACACGCCCGTGGGGCTTATACGACCCAATTCGCCTGGCCCATGGATCACACATCGCCTGCCTTGTCGATCACACGCTCGTGTCCGATCACACAGCCTACCACACGGGTGGCCACACGCCCGTGTGGTGTCGACAGTCTCACTTTTCGGCTTTTCGCCAATTTTTGTTTGTAGAGTTGTGTTTACACACTTGATATATTTTTTGGTACGCAACCACTCCTGAGACAAAAAGCACCTAAACAATGACAATTCCAAGACCCAAAATTAGTCTCGCTTAAACGGATACCATTACAACAATAACAATCAAACACCAATAATGTCGCGTACCTTTACCGCTCCAAAGGCTGCAGCCTACGATTCCGAAGGTAAACCTAGTTCTTTACGATTTGATGCTGCCAGACACAATTCAACATAACTGAATGTCAAGAACTTAACAAATTAACAAATAACAATTTCTTTCAAAACATTTGAGGCATAACTTTCCCCTTTACTAAAAGACTTACCACCCAGAAGTAGCTTATGTTGAACAGGAATAATTGCTAAAGAGAGAAATTGACAAAAAAGGGAGAATGAGGGGAAATCAAGTATTCGACCAAGGAAACAGAGAAGAACCAACGCCAATTCTCCCTTTTAAGAGAGAAATCAAAAATCTATAGTGGAGAAGGAACAAGAATTCGACAAGGTTTTAGGGGCAAATGAAGAAATTGAGGTGAGTAATCAACCCAAAGATAACAAAACGATAGTGACAGGAAGTAAAAAAGAAAGTCGACAGCAGAGGGAAGACTTTGGGGAAGCACACTTTGGCAAAAAAAAAAACAAAGAAAATGAGGAGCAAACAACACCCCTGCCAAAATTTTGAGTAAAAAGGGTAATTCAAATTCGGCACCAATATTAAAACTCTACTAAAACTTCTCCACAATATCCTCCAAAAATTAAGCCATAACAACCCCACATTCCTCAAACACTCCAGCCGCCCACTAGCATCAGAATTCTACTGGCACACAAACACTTACACGACATCCAGAAAAATAAGACACTCCCCTGCATCGTTAGGACTCGAACTCAAGACCCCCAGCATATTGAGACTCCACTTAACCACCAGACCAGCAGGCCCATTCTGACATGTTTTTCCAATATTTATTTATAAGCCTACTGGCTAAAGATAGGGGTTTACTCAATTAGAAACAAAATTTTGCCCAAGCTAAGGCTTAAACCCAAGACTTCTCAGACACTCCTAGAACACTTAACCACTGAAGCAGATACAGATTTGTGTCACAAACATACAAGAATAATTATAAGGGATTTTTGGGGCGTTACAACTCTACCTCCTTAAAGAAAATTTTGGCCTCTAAATTTTACCTGATCAAAATAAATGAGGATACTACTGTCGCAACTTATCTTCAGGCTCTCACGTGGCCTCCTTAGAACTATGATTACGCCAAATAAACTTCCTTCTAGAACCTTCACATCGTGATCCACTATCTGGACTGACTCCTTCTCAAAGGTCAAATTTGGCTTAACCTCGATCTCCTCAACAGGAGCAACATGCGTGGGATCAGAGTGGTAGTGCCTCAACATAGAAACATGAAACACGTCGTGAATCTGCTCCAACTCTGGAGGTAGTTCCAACTGATATGCTACTGGCCCCACTCATTTCAGAATGCAATAAGGCCCAATAAATCTAGGGCTCAGCTTACCCTTACGACCAAACCTCAGTATTTTCTTCCATGGTGAGACCTTGAGAAAAACGGAGTCCCCCACTAAATACTCTATCTCTCGATGCTTTAGGTCTACATAGGACTTTTTTCTGTCAGATGTCGCTTTCAATCGGTCTCGAATCAATCTATCTTTGTCCTCGATATCAGAAACATGTTTAGGGCCCAGCACACGTCGCTCGCCCAACTCAGTCTAACACGAAGGTGTGCGACACCTACAACCTTATAGTACTTCGTAAGGTGCCATCTGAATGCTAGACTGATAAATGTTGTTATAAGCAAACTCTGCTAGTGACAGGTAATCCTCCCAACTGCCTAAGAAGTCAATCACACAACTCTTCAACATGTCCTCCAGTATCTGAATCACCCTCTCAGATTGACAATCTGTTTGAGGATGGAACACAGCACTGAAGCCCAACTTTGTACCCAAAGCTTCATGTAGCTTCTTCCAGAACTGAGACGTGAAGCGAGGATCCCTATAAGATATTAACGAAATAGGTACCCCATGCAGTCTCACTATCTCAGACACATACAGTTTCACTAGCTTCTGCAGAGAGTAGTCAGTACGAACCGGTATGAAATGGGCGAACTTGGTCAATTGATCCACGATGACCCATACTGAATCCTTCTTAGTGGTGTGAGGGGTAACCCACTAACGAAAGTCTATAGTCACTCGTTCCTACTTTCAAAATGGAATCTTAACTGGCTGAAGCAACCCTGAAGGCAACTGATGCTCAACCATAACCTGCTGACATGTCAGACATTTACCCACAAAGTCTGTAACCTCTCGTTTAAGACCTGCCACTAGTATAACTCACGAAGGTCTCGGTACATCTTGTTTTCGCCAGGATGCATAGCATAAGGGCTACTATGCGCCTCTCTCAGTATAAAATGCTTCAACTCAGTATCTTTGGGTACACAGATTCTCCCACGGAAATAGAGCACTCATTCGCTATTCAGTCAAAAATCCTCGGGGTTCCCAATTTCATCCTGTCGGAAATGAAGACCCAACAACTCATCCTCCATCTGTTTACTCTTAATCCGCTCTATCCACGTCAGTTTAACTTGAAGTTCGACAAACAGACTACCATCATCAAATAAACTGAGACGAGCAACCATCACTCTCAAATTAGTCACAGCCCACAGCTCAGTGCATCGGCCACCACATTGGCCTTTCCAGGGTAGTATTCAATCGTATAGTCATAGTGCTTAAGCAGCTCTGTAACAGTCTGGTTTATACCCTAGTTGGAACAGTGGTTTCGGGACCATAAATCTGAGTCCGTATAATATTTTTAATGTTATATTCTATGCCTCTGATAAATGATTATGCATGTGTTAAAGTTTCGTAAGATAATTTATCTATTTGTGTGCTTAATTTGATAAAAGGATTGAATTGCATCAAATACAAACTTAGCATGCTATTTCTTAAGGTATCAATGTGTTGTGGCTTTGTAAAGGTGGAGGCCTTATATGGCAATTAAGCCATTTATAAGTTAGTGGTTTGTTAATGGAAAAAAATGACATTGAATTATATTTGTCTTTTATGTTTATAAAAGGTTAATTTAGTAAAATAAATAATAATATGTTTGTATTATAATAAACAAAAGAAAAGATGAATGCTATCATCTTATTTGGGTGCCAAAATTGAAGAAAGAAAAAAGAAGAGAAATTTGCTAGGGCAGTCAGCTTTATACATGCAAAATTACAGTATGTTTTTGCTTTGGATTTTGATGATTTTTATGTTTTTGAGATTGTTGCTTAGTCTACTATCAAGCCCATGCCTTAATTTGAAGAATTGATGTTGTTCATGAGATATGCCATTGACGTTATGTTGAGCTTTGTGATGATTTATGGTGTTAAATGAAAAATTTGAGCTAGATGAACATACTTTGTTCTTAAATTTTTGACGAATTTAGCTAATTAGGGCTAAATTGTGAAAATAGTAATTTTAGGGACTAAATTGCAAATTTCATGGAAAATATCGGCTTGTATAATATATATATATATATGCATTCGGCTAAGCTTGGATGTGTGATGATTTTGTGAATTTGATGTTTTGAAAAAAATAGACTAAATTGATAAATTGTGCAAATGTGAGGGTTAATTTGTAAATATCCCTAAATGTGAGTCCTTGGATTGAATTGAATGAATTACTGAATAAAAGGGTTAATTCTGAATATGTTTAGATCAAGAACCGAGGAAAACGGACTTAGACAGTGGGAAAGCAAAAGTAACCGAGTAGCTGTTCCCGTTTCAGTTAAATCGAATCCGAGGTAAGTCATATTGCAAATAAATGTAATTGTATTGAATTGAGCATATTCATATGACTATTGATGATAATGAATGCTTACGAGATGTTATATATATGAATTCCGAGATAAGGTCGATATAGTGATAAGTCTGAGAAATCCCGTATGAACTTAGGAATGCAAAGGTATCTATTCTGTTTTATCATGTAAAACCACGTCCGGGATATTGGCATTGATTTGATATTCGTGTAAGACCACGTCTGGGACGTTGGCGTCGATATGAGCTTCACGTGTAAGACCATGTCTGGGACATCAGCATCGTATTGATTCGTGTAAGACCACGTCTGGGACGTTGGCATCAGTATGAGCTTTATGTATAAGACCATGTTTGGGACACCGACATCGTATTGATTCGTGTAAGACCCTGTCTGGGACACTGGCATCAATATCTGATTACATGTAAGACCTCGTCTGGGACGTTGGCATTGTACGATTATTCTGAGTTTCTGAGTATCCTATTAGATTCCGAACGGTTCAATGAGCAAATCTGATCTATGAACAATTACGTGAATGTATATTCGTTTCAAGTACGTTTGGTTTGTACACTAAGTGTGTATAAAAGGTAAGTACCTATATGACTTTGATTTGAAAAAAAGTATGATTGAATATGAGAACGAGAATGAGATGCAAGAATGATTATGAAAGAGTTATGTATATCCATATGATTCGTGAATGGATGAATGTGGCAATTGTGGCTAAGTATATGAACCAAAGCAAATATGTGTTAGTTTGTTAAGTAAATGTTATGTGCCAATGTACCTTATGCATATATGCCTTTTATGTTAAGTTTATTTGTATTATGACTTATTAAGCTTTTGGAAAGCTTACTCTCTGTGTGTGTTTTCTATGTTTTATAGGTCGTCAAAGCTACTGAAGGCTCGGGACAGTCAAGGATCATCATCACACTACTAAACTTATTTTGGTACACTTTGGAAATGTATATAGTTAGATATGGCATGTATAGGCTAGTATTTGGTAGAAGTTTGTTATATGAACTTAGCCATGTGATCTGGCTATTTATGAGTTGAGAATTTACTTAAATGAATGTGATATGTGAAGTATGTTTTTGGCATAGCTAGTTGATACATGAAATGGTCAAGTTTTGATTAAGCAAATGAATGAATTATGCTTGTGATGTGATGAGTTGTAGTATTGTAATTTGGATGGTTATTTTGGTATGTTATTGGTTGCCAAATAGGCATGAGATGTCTTGATGATTTTCCTTGTAGGTAAGACCCATGTGGGTGGCATTTTGGCCTTGCAAATGGCCTATTTTGCCACACGGTTGTGGCACACAGGCGTGCCTAGTGACCATGGGACAAAGTCAGTAGCTAGCATAAGAGTACACGGCCTTGGCACACGGATGTGCCTAGTAGCCGTGTGGTTTTCAACAGGATTGAGCACGGCCAAAGTACACGGGCGTGCTTGATGGCCGTGGAGTAAAGTCAATTTCGACCACGAGGAGGACACACGGGTGTGTGTAGCAGCCGTGGGAGGCATACGGCCTGCCCACACGGGCGTGTAGCCCCTGAAACTTAAAAAAGTTTTAAATTTTCGTGAAATTTTGTATGTGTTCCGGTTTAGTCCTGACTCAGTTTATAGCATGTTTTAGGTCTCGATGACCTACTAAGGGGACATTATGGTTGAGGTTAATATTCAATTGTATGACATTTCTGTAAACATTTTTTATCTGTTCGGCGACGCCTTTAACCCTAGTCCAGCGACGGATACGGGTTAGGGGTGTCATTTTGTTTGGTATCAGAGTTATGGTTTAGTCGATTCTTGGACTAATGTAGCGTGTCAGAGTCTAGCTATACATGCCCTATATCTGAACTGTGATAGTGTGATGAATCCTGACGTGTAAAATGTGATTTTCGTATAATAATGGATCCTGAAAGAGCCGTAGCTGACGACGTAAAAAGTAATGCGCATGCTCCTGCGCAAGGGACATCGCCTTTTGATTCGAGACCGGCTACGAGCGATCAAGAGGGAGAAGCTAAACAAGCTTTCTTCCAGTTGATGAGTGAATGGTTCACTAAGTTTGTAAAGAACAACTCGACTGTTTCACAACACTCGCCCCTGGTTATTCCCCCTCAGACTAAAGTTATGCCACCGGTTATGTATCCGAATCTGTTGAATAAGCCTCAAGTTGATAAAATCTGTAAATATGAGGGAGAAGAGTTCAGGGCTACCAGTGATGACGATGCCGAGAAAGCTGAATTTTGGTTAGAAAACACGATCCGGGTATTTGAGGAGATGTCTTTAACTCCGGAAGAATGCATAAAGTAGGTTGTATCATTACTCTGAGATGTAGCTTATCAATGGTGGAAAACTTTGATTTCTGTTGTTCCGAAAGAGCGAGTTACATGGGACTTCTTTCAGAGTGAGTTCTGGAAGAAATATATCAGTGAGAGATTCGTCGGTAAAAAATGAAAGGAATTTCTGGAACTAAAACAGGGCCGAATGACTGTTTCAGAATATGAAAGAGAATTTGTAAGATTGAGTTAGTATATCTTCTAAGGCAATAATGTACAAAAGATTCGAAGATGGCCTTAATGAAGATATCCGTTTGCTAGTCGGGATCTTAGGAATTAAAGAGTTTGTTGTACTCGTTGACTGAGCGTGCAAAGCTGAGGCACTCAGGAAAGATAAAAGAAAAGCTGAGTCTAAAGCTCGAGATATGAGAAAGAGATTTCCAAGCAAATCATTTCAGTCTGCTTCGAAGAGATTCAGAGATGAGCAAGATCGTTCAAGAGATAATGTGGGACATTCGAAAAGAAATCGAGCTAGATCGCAAATGAGTTCCAAAACCCCAGTAACTTCAGTGGCCAGTGTTGGTAATGTCCAGACTGAGAGACCTGAATGTAAACATTATGAAAAGAGGCATTCGGGAAACTGTAGATTAAATGACAGAGTTTGTTTCAGATGTGGATCACTTGACCATTTTATCCGTGATTACCCTGAATTTGTCGACTAGAGATTGTTCAGAATTAGAGAGCTGATAATGCACCTCTGAGGGGTAGACCTACAAAGAATGTAAGAAATGTCAGTGGTAGTCAGAGGACTACGAGGGACACTATTGCAAGATCTGAAGCTAGAGCGCCTGCCAGAGCGTATGCTATCCGAGCTCGAGAGGAAGCTTCATCACCAGATGTTATAACAGGTACTTTTACTCTTTATGATACTTCTGTGATTGCATTGATAGACCCTGGTTCTATGCATTCGTATATATGCATGAATTTAGTATTTAATAAGACTTTACCTGTAGAGTGTACTAAGTTTACTATAAAAGTATCGAACCCCTTAGGTAAAAGTGTCTTAGTTGACAAAGTATACAATAACTGTCCGTTAATGTTTTGAGATATCTGTTTCCCTGCTGATCTGATGCTTTTGCCATTTAATGAGTTCGATATCATTCTAGGTATGGACTGGTTGTTTTTGCATGATGCTATTGTGAACTGTAAAAGAAAAACTATTGATTTAAGATGTTCGAATAATGAAGTTTTATGGGTTGAGTCTGATGATTTGAATGGATTGCCTGCTGTGATATCTATATTAAAAGCCCAAAGTTATGTGAAAAGGGGATATGAAGCATATTTTGCTTATGTGATTGATTCGAAAGCATCTGAAGAGAAATTTGAATCAGTGCCTGTTGTATGTGAGTATTCTGATGTGTTCCCTGAAGAGTTACCGGGTTTGCCTATGATTCGTGAAGTTGAGTTTGGTATTGAATTGTTGCCTGGTACTACACCTATTTCGATAGCTCCGTATAGAACGGCACCAACAGAGTTGAAAGAGTTAAAGTCAGAGTTGCAAGAATTGACCGATAGAGGGTTTGTTAGACCGAGTTTTTCGCCTTGCTCCTGTTTTGTTTGTGAAAAAGAAAGATGGCACGATGAGAATGTGCATCGATTATTGTTAGTTGAATAAGGTGACTATAGAGAATAAATACCCGTTACCCAGAAATGATGATTTATTTGATCAGTTAAAAGGAGCTACTGTGTTTTCCAAGATTGATCTGAGATCGAGATATTACCAGTTGAGAGTGAAAGATTCAGACATACCGAAAAATGCTTTTAGAACAAGGTATGGGCACTATGAGTTTTTAGTTATGCCATTTGGACTAACCAATGCTCCTGCTATTTTTATGGATATGATGAACAAAATGTTCAGACTGTACCTAGATCGATTTGTTGTGGTATTCATAGATGACATCTTGATTTATTCACGTGATGAAAATGAGCATGCTGAACATTTGAAAATTGTGTTGCAAACTTTGAGAGAAAAGCAATTGTATGCAAAATTTAGCAAATGTGAATTTTGGTTGCATGAGGTTAGTTTTCTGGGACATATTGTGTCAGCTTCTGAATCAGAGTGGATCCAAGCAAGATTTCTACTATTCTGGATTGGAAACCTCCGAGGAACGTGTCGGAAGCCCGTAGTTTTCTAGGGCTAACTGGTTATTATCGTCGATTCATAAAAGGATTTTTAGTGATAGCTACTCCATTAACGAAACTACTTCAGAAAGATGTTAGATTTGAATGCTTTGAGACAATTGAAGCCACATGAAAAGAACTATCCGACGGACGACCTTGAGTTAGCTGCAATTGTGTTTGCACTTAAGATCTGGCGCCATTATTTGTATGGTGAGAAATGTCACGTGTTTTCAGATCATAAAAGTCTGAAATATCTGATGACTCAGGAAGATTTAAACCTGCATCAAAGAAGATGGTTAGAAATGTTAAAAGATTATGAACTTGTGATAGATTATCATTCGGGTAAAGCAAACGTTGTCGCTGATGCATTGAGTAGAAAATCATTGTTTGCACTACATACTTTGAATGCTCAGTTAGATTTATTTGATGATAGCTGAATTTAAAGCGAAATCGTTGTTTGTACAGCAGATATGTGATGCTCAGAAATTTGATAATGAATTATTAGCGAAACAAGCTCAGTGTGATTCGAATTCTGAATCTGAATTTTGAGTTATTGATGATTATTTGAGATTCTGAAATCATATCTATGTTCCGAGAACTCCAGAGTTGATTCAGCTAATTTTGAATGAAACACATAACAGTCGTTTATCTGTTCATCCAGGAAGTACTAAAATGTACCATAATTTGAAATGACACTATTGGTGGTTTGGTATGAAACGAAACATTTCTGACTTTGTTTCAAAATGTTTAGTCTGTCAGCAAGTGAAAGCAGAACGTCAAGTTCCGTCTGGTTTACTACAACCGATTCTGATTCCTGAGTGGAAATGTGATAGAGTAACAATGGACTTTGTTTCTGGTTTACCCTTAACTCCGAGAAAGAAAGATACTATATGGGTCGTAGTTGACCGATTGACTAAATCTGTCCATTTTATTCCAGTAAGATCTGACTTTTCACTTGATAGATTAGCCGAGCTTTATATTTCTGAGATTGTTAGATTGCACGGGGTGCCACTATCTATTGTGTCAGATAGGGATTCGAGATTTACATCGAGGTTCTAGAAGAAATTGCAAGAAGCTTTAGGCACGAAACTACATTTCAGTACAGCTTTTCATCGGCAAACAGATAGTCAATCTGAGCGGATCATTCAGATTCTCGAAGATATGTTAAGATATTGTATACTTGAGTTTAACGATACATGGGAACAGTATCTGCCATTGATTGAATTTGCGTACAATAATAGTTTTCAATCAAGCATCAAAATGGCACCTTATGAAGCTTTGTATGGACGAAAATGTCGTACACCTCTGTATTGGATCGAGCTCAGTGAAAATAAACTACACGGGGTCGATTTAATAAAAGATTTAGAACAGAAAGTGAAACTAATCCGAGATTGTTTGAAAGCAGCATCTGATCGTCAGAAGTTGTATGCGGACTTGAAACGAAAAGATACAGAATTTGAGATTGGTGACAAAGTATTTTTGAAAGTGTCTCCATGGAAGAAAGTACTCCGATTCGAACGTAAAGGCAAGTTAAGTCAGAGGTTCATCGAACAGTATGAGATCATTGAACGTGTTGGGCCTGTTGCATATAGATTAAGGTTACCCTCTGAGCTAGAAAAGATACACAATGTATTCCATATCTCGATGCTTCGTAGATATCGATCTGATCCCTCACATATGATTTCCCCGTCTAAAATTGAAATTTGATCTGATATGTCTTATGAAGAAGAACCAATCCGTATCTTAGCTCGTGAAGTAAAAGAGTTGAGAAACAGGAAAATTACATTAGTGAAAATACTGTGGAATCGACACGGAATAGAAGAGACTACGTGGGAGCCTGAAGATTCAATGAGACAGCAATATCCGAATCTGTTTAATGGTAAGATTTTCGGGGATGAAAATCCCTAAGGGGGAGAATTGTAACAGTCTGGTTTATACCCTAGTCGGAATAGTGGTTTCGGGACCACAAATCCTAGTCTGTATAATATTTTTAATGTTATTTTCTGTGCCTCTGATAAATGAATATGCATGTGTTAAAGTTTCGTAAGATAATTTATCTGTTTGTGTGCTTAATTTGATAAAAGGATTGAATTGCATCAAATGCAAACTTAGCATGCTATTTGTTAAGGTATCGATATGTTGTGGCTTTATAAAGGTGGAGGCCTTATATGGTAATTAAGCCATTTATAAGTTAGTGGTTTGTTAATGGACAAAAATGACATTGAATTATATTTGTCTTTTATGTTTATAAAAGGTTAATTTAGTAAAATGAATAATAATATGTTTGTATTATAATAAACAAAAGAAAAGATGAATGCTATCATCTTATTTGGGTGCCAAAATTGAAGAAAGAAAAAAGAAGAGAAATTTGCTAGGGCATTCGACTTTATACATGCAAAATTAAGGTATGTTTTTGCTTTGGATTTTGATGATTTTTATGTTTTTGAGATTGTTTCTTAGTATACTATCAAGCCCATGCCTCAATTTGAAGAATTGATGTTGTTCATGAGATATGCCATTGATGTTATGTTGAGCTTTGTGATGATTTATGGTGTTAAATGAAAGATTTGAGCTAGATGAACATACTTTGTTCTTGAATTTTTGATGAATTTAGCTAATTAGGGCTAAATTGTGAAAATAGTAATTTGGGGGACTAAATTGAAAATTTGATGAAAAATATGGGCTTGTATAATATATATGCATTTGGCTAAGCTTGGATGTGTGATGGATTTGTGAATTTGATGTTTTGAAAAAAATGGACTAAATTGATAAATTGTGCAAATGTGAGGGTTAATTTGTAAATAGCCCTAAATGTGTGTCCTTGGATTGAATTGAATGAATTAGTGAATAAAAGGGTTAACTCTAAATATTTTTAGATCAAGAACCGAGGAAAACAGAATTAGCCTGCGGGAAAGCGAAAGTAATCGAGTAGCTGTTCCCGTTTCAGTTAAATCGAATCTGAGGTAAGTCATATTGCAAATAAATGTAATTGTATTGAATTGAGCATATTTATATGACTATTGATGATAATGAATTCTTACGAGATGTTATGTATATGAATTTTGAGATAAGGTCGATATAATGATAAGTCCGAGAAATCCCGTATGAACTTAGGAATACAAAGGTATCTATTCTGTTTTATCATGTAAGACCACGTCCGGGACGTTGGCGTTGATTTGATATTCATGTAAGACCACGTCTAGGACGTTGGCATCGATATGAGCTTCACGTGTAAGACCATGTCTGGGACATCAGCATCGTATTGATTCGTGTAAGACCACGTCTGAGACGTTGGCATCGATATGAGCTTTACGTATAATACCATGTCTGGGACATCGACATCGTATTGATTCGTGTAAGACCCTGTCTGGGACAGTGGCATCGATATCTGGTTACATGTAAGACCTCGTTTGGGACATTTTCATTGTACGATTATTCTGAGTTTCTGAGTATCCTATTAGATTCCGAACGGTTCAATGAGCAAATCCGAGCTATGAACAATTACGTGAATGTATATTCGTTTCAGGTACGTTTGGTTTGTACACTAAGTGTGTATAAAACGTAAGTACCTATATGACTTTGATTTGAAGAAAAGTATGATTGAATATGAGAACAAGAATGAGATGCAAGAATGATTATGAAAGAGTTATGTATATACATATGATTCTTGAATGGATGAATGTGGCAGTTGTGGCCAAGTATATGAACCAAAGCAAATATGTGTTAGTTTGTTAAGTAAATGTTATGGGCCAATGTACCTTATGCATATATGCCTTTTATGTTAAGTTTATTTGTATTATGACTTATTAAGCTTTTGGAAAGCTTACTCTGTGTGTGTGTTTTCTATGTTTTATAGGTCGTCAAAGCTACTGAAGGCTCGGGACCGTCAAGGATCGTCATCACACTACTAAACTCATTTTGGTACACTTTGGAAATGTATATAGTTAGATATGGCATGTATAGGCTAGTATTTGGTATAAGTTTGTTATATGAACTTAGCCATGTGATTTAGCTATTTATGAGTTGAGAATTTGCTTAAATGAATGTGATATGTGAAGTATGTTTTTGGCATTGTTAGTTGATACATGAAATGGTCAAGTTTTGATTAAGAAAATGAATGGATTATGCTTGCAATGTGATGAGTTGTAGTCTTGTAATTTGGATTGTTATTTTGGTATGTTATTGGTTGCCAAATAGACATGAGATGTCTTGATGATTTTGCTTGTAGGTAGGACCCATGTGGGTGGCATTTTGGCCTTGCAAATGGCCTATTTTGCCACACGTTTGTGGCACACGGGCATGCCTAGTGACCGTGGGACAAAGTCAGTAGCTAGCATAAGAGTACACGGTCTTGGCACATAGACATGCCTAGTAGCCGTGTGGTTTTCGACAGGATCGACCATGGCCAAAGTACACGGGCGTGCTTGATGGCCGTGGAGCAAAGTTAGCTTCAACCAAGGGGAGGACAAACTGGTGTGTCTAGCAGCCGTGGGAGGCACCCCTGAAACTTTGAAAAGTTTTAAATTTTCGTGAAATTTTGTGTGTTTTGGTTTAGTCCTGACCCGGTTTATAGCATATTTTAGGTCTCGATGACCTACTAAGGGGACATTATGGTTTAGGTTAATATTCAATTGTATGACATTTCTATAAACATTTCCGATCTGTTCGGTAACGCCTTTAACCCTAGTTCGGCGACGGATACGGGTTTGGGGTGTTACAATTTCAATCCATCTACGCTGCCTAAGATTTAGCTCCTTCTGAGTGAGGAGGTACTTGAGGCTCTTGTGATCAGTGTAAATGATACACTTCTCACCATACAGGTAATGCCTTGAGATTTTCAGTGCAAATACTGCCGCGGCCAACTCCAAGTCATGCATCAGATAATTTGCCTTATGAGTTTTAACCTGACAAGATGCATTCGCTACCACCTTACCCTCTTGCACCAACACACACCCGAAACCGACATGTGATGCATCACTGTAGACAGTAAACTCTTTTCCAGACTCTGGCTGTACCAGAATAGGGGACTCCTTCAGTACAGTCTTGAGCTTCTCAAAGCTCTCATGCTACACGTCAATCCAGTTAAACGGCACACCCTTACATAGCAGCTTAGTCAAGGGTGCGGGGATTAGTGAAAACCCCTTTACAAATCGTCGATAATATCCTGCCAGTCCCAGAAAACTGCGGATCTCAGATACAGTCTTAGGTTGTTTCCATTCCAATACAGCCTCTATCTTTCGATGATCGACCCTAATCCCCTCAGCAGAAACCACATGTTCTACAAACGTTACTTCACGTAACCAGAACTCACATTTACTGAACTTGGCGTATAGTTGTTTCTCGTGTAGAATTTGCAGAACAACTCTGAGATGTTCATCGTGCTCATCCTCAGTTCTCGAATACACCAGTATGTCTTCAATAAATACCACTACGAACTGATCCAAATAGGACTGAAACAATCGGTTCATTAGATCCATAAAAGCTGATGGTGCATTCGTCAGTCCAAATGGCATCATTAGGAACTTATAATGGCCATAGCGAGTCCTAAATGTCGTCTTATGTACATCAGCCTATTTAATTCTCAGCTGGTGATACCCTGATCGTATATTAATCTTAGAGAAAACTAAAGCCCCTCGGAACTAGTCGAATATATCATCTATCCTCGGTAGAGGGTACTTATTCTTGATGGTCAACTTATTCAGTTGACGGTAGTCGATACACATACACATGGATCCATATTTTCTTTTCACAAACTGTAGCACCCTAAGCCCGGCCTAGAAGTTAGGCCCGAGTCCAGAATGTCACATTAAATACATACTCCAAAATGATTTTATAATTTGACAATTTAAGGCCCAAAAGCCCAAAACCCTTGTATCTTGTTAAGTTAAGAGGAAAAGCCCACATTTTAGGAAAACGTTCCTATGATAAGTTATTTCGAAAACCACTTTAACTTTAATAATTTTATGAAATTTGTTAAGCGGATAGTTGAAATAATAATAAATCCAAAATCTAAAGTCATTTCGGAGTTACATGGCCTTATTACAATCCAATGAAAAAAACAAAGTATTTAAAACAGATTCATTTGAGCAAATCAAAACAGTTGATCCGCTTGTAGTGTGGCCATCTCCGAGATCTCTCCCACGTCGAGCTGTCTATTCAGGATTACCTGAAACAGTAAATTAAAGGGTGTGAGTTTCGAAAGTCAGTGTGTACAACCCTTGACAATCAAATCAACATACAATTATTCACATTGGGCCTAAGCCCTGTCGAAATCGGTGGTCTTGGGCCTTAACCCACAATGACCTCATATCATATCATATCGCATCATATTCAACAAGATAATGCAAAACCCACCCCAAAAATCCATCCGCTACACACACAATTTCCCTTCCAACCTTATGACTCATGTGGGGAATTCTAGCTTGACCCACCCCTCCGCTACACATCAAGGGTAGCCCGGTTGCGGTACTACCAAACGTTGCAACAAAGCTGCTAATTATATATTGGGCTTAAAGCCTCCGGTGGATCCATACCATACGGCCATGCGATCCTCAATTCTTCCTCTGTACCATAATTCCCACCCATATGCATCCCAAGTAGAATATCATATGAATGCATCAACACACAAGTAACATCCATAAACTCATATTCATCATATATGGGTATTTTCATCATTTCACCACCCAGGGGTATTTTCATAATTCTACCCTACACGGGTATTTTGGTAATTTTGGAAAAATAGGGGTATCTTGGTTCTTTTGCAAAACAAGGGTATTTTTGGTAATTTTGAAAATCTAGGGATATTTTAGTAATTTTTTAAACATAAGGGTATTTTAGTAATTTTTAAAATATAAGGGTAATTGGTCCCTTTCGGGTTTTAGTTATGAACTTTGGCCCATCAATAAGTCCTTCCGGCTAAAGTGAACAGACACTATGCACCAGGTAGGATTCTAAAGAAGTGGAGGTGGGCCGCTAGGTCCGCTTAAGTACCAAGCTCTCCCTAGATACAATCCTAGACATACGTATGTCCGTTGCCACACTCTAACCCAGTGACTCATTCACGGACATGTTTAATTAGATTAAGTCTTATGAAATTGAAGAGTTGTTCAAACTAGGCCTAAGTCCATAAATCCTAGCATATTTGTCTACGTTTTCCATAAAGCCCATCAAACCCAAATTACAACCTTACGGCCCATTAGGCCCAAATCTTATCATATGGCCTACTAGGCCCAAAACAAATCCAAATCGTGTATCATGCGTGACTAACTCAATACGTTTAACAAACCAAACCATTTCATCAAACTTAGCCTCCGGGCCCATTTAGCCACTTCCGGCTTTTCGGCTTTTTGGTATTGCCGATATCGTTTTTGTAGTGTTTGTACACACCTGGTAACCTCGCGTGCTGCAAACCCCTTAGTCATGAACCTACAATCGATATTACTAGCGATTAACCAAAGCTTTAACACATACTTATCAAAAACTGAAACCTCACCGTACCCTTACCGTATGCCTCACATTCTAGTAGCCCTTCCTTTACTACTATTGGCGATTATCCTCTAGATTTGTACCCAAACACCTATATCGTCAAAACCAAGTGACCCATATTGATCATAAGTCACCTCTATGAGCCACATTAGATTCGTCCATTTACTAAACCATGACGGGGTCGAGAACACTTACCACCTTGTTAGCAATCCTTACCTACCACGCTTGCGATTATTGAGTCTTACCCTTGTTAATACATGTTAACGAAAAGGAAGGGTTAGATAGCCCTTCAGCTTTTAACAAAACACACTAAAAATTTCAACTAAGCACTTACCGAAATTCTCCTTTGACCCTGCGGCTTAGATATCTACTTGAACAAGATTCGGCTTTCAAACGTGACTAAGAGTAGATAATAATCGATTGAAGTGGAGGAACAAACAACCAAGAATCGGCATAAACAGGGGTTTTGGCAAACAGGGATTTCAACAAACAAGGATTTTAGCAAACAGGGATTTCGACAAACAGGGGTGGTGGTATTCGGCAATGGAAGAAAATAAGGATGAGGGGAAAAAAAGAGAAAGACCCCTTCTAAGGATTTCGGCACCCCCCTTTTATAGCCAAACCTGAGCTACCTTCCCCTACAGTCCTATTCGGCCGCAACACTGCACCCTCCTCATCTCCTATCTTTTCTCTCTAATAATACCTTAATCTTATCTGAAATATCCTCCATATCCATCAGCCCTGCTTACTACAAACTCTCTACAGCAAGAATACAAAACCAACACAACTCTTGCTGTCCACCTATGCAAAATAAAACACTCCAAAATACACTCCTCCTGCTCGAACCTTGGACCTCTTCAGCTTTCACACACGCCACCTCATAGCTCCCAAGTGACGCCATTTTCCACTGGACCATAAGCCCATTTGTGTCCTATTTTTACTTAATCTACTTAAGAGGCCTCATGCCTGAGACTAGGGTCCACTAAGCAAGAAAAATAAAATTTTCCCTACGGTCTCCCCTGTATCTAAGGTTTCAAATAATCCCAATAGTACCTTAATATTATTATTCTAAGTGCTACACTTATCTCAAAAAAAAAACAATTTAAACACTCTCATTCCCAAGGCCTATTGGGTCCAATTCTTTTAGGCCCAAATTCTGGGTGTTACACAAACAGAACCGGTGCTCCCTATGGAGACACACTAGGGAAGATGAATCCACAATCCAATAGCTCTTGAATCTGTGCCTTAAGCTCTACAAGCTCCTTCGGTGCCATTCTATAAGGGGCGATGGACACCGGAGTTGTACCAGGAAGGAGCTCAATCCTAAACTCTACTTCATGATTCGGAGGTAACCCAGGCAACTCCTCAGGAAAAACATCTGGAATGTCCTTAATCGTTCGTATATCCTTAACTAAAGAATCCCTAAAATCTAAAACACTGATGTAGGCCATATATGCCTCACATCCCTTACAAACCAACTTTTCGACCCTCAATGCAGAAATTAATTCAATAAGTAGTTTCAACGTTCCCCAATTACACCTACATTGCTGTCCCCCTCAGTTCTCAGTACAACCCTTTTTGTGGCACAATCTAAGCTCATTCAGTGTTGAACTAACCAGTCCATTCCCAGTATTAGATCAAATTCTCCAAAAGGTAGTTCCATCAGATCAGCCAAAAAGATAGCTCTTTGAACCTGTAAAGGAACATCTCTAAATAGTTTGCTAACCCTTATTGACTGCCCCAACGGACTTAGTATAGTGGCCTCACTCATAGTGCTCTAAACCAGTATACCCAAGTTTTTAGTTACGGTACAAGCAATATAGGAGTGAGTGGATCCTATATCTATCAGTGCAGTAGAGGGTACATTATAAATAAAGAGCTAACCTGTAATGACATCTGAAGCATCACCATCCTCTCGACGACGTGCAACATAAACTAGAGCCGGCTGCCTCACCTCAGTATGACTAGCACCTCCACTCAGTACTCTCTGATCACGTCTCAGACCATTACCACCCCTGGCCTGAGCATGGCCTCTCAGTGGCTACTGAACTACTCTCGATGGTGTAGTACCCATGCTAGAAGCTTGCATTTGATCGGACCTTCGTAGGCAATCTCTAATACGGTGCTCTAATGAACCGCACCTCAAACAAGCCCCAGTTTTTTTCCAACATTCGCCCTGATGACGTCTACCACGGCCAGTACATGGTAGCTGTCCAGTAGCCGTAATAGGAGTCTCAACTCTGATCGACCCATCAACTCTGGCATTTTTTAGGCCTCTGAACCAAACTCGAGGGCTCCAATCCCTCTTATTCCTACCTGTAACACCCCAAAACCCGGTCAAAATGCTACGATCGAACATGGTATGTCACAGAGAAAATCGTTTTTGCAGAAAACATGTTGTTGATTTAATTTTGTAAAGAAACGTTATCGAAAATAAGGTGTCGTCTCTTATTTTAAGAAAACTTTTGATTTTTAAGAAAAGCCAGATTAATTTGAGTAATATTGCTGAAACCGTGTCAAATTTAGACTTAAGGAAAATTGAGTTAACTTATTGTTACCACTTGATTGCCGTTACCCAATGGTAAAGATTTGGAAAATCCCGATAATTTGTGGAAGGTTGGAAAACATTCATTTTATAGGTTAAGTAGGCAAGTCATTTTATTCAACTTAAACAAAATTTAGTGAAAACTCAGAACAGATAAATAATCCCAAAAATAAAATCCAGTGGCCTTATTACAAACCTAAAACCAAATTTAAAGTAAAATAAAAACCGAAATAATAGTTTAAAACAAAAACCCGAAATATTGTGCATGGCCACCTTGAGTCTGCCCCGGCTCCGCATCCGCGATCTATGAATCACCTGCAATATGTAAAGGAAGGGGTGAGTCACCGAGACTCAGTGTATAAATCCCCATCCCGAAGAAATTAATGCCCTTACACAATTTCATAAGCCAATATGTATGTCATGCAACCCAACCTAACCATCAGAAACTCCTGGGTCTACCGCATGTGGTACCAAACCACTGGTGGTCAAAACCACTGGTGACCGTAGTCACAAATAATATAAGTGTGGTGCCAAACCACTGGTGGTCAAAACCACTGGTGACCAAAGTCACAAATAATATGTGTGGGGCCAACCCACATTGTGGTCAAAACCACTGGTGACAATCCCGTATATCGATATGTAGGGCCAACACACTGTGGTATCAAACCACTGGGATGAGTCACAAAGATAGATATATGTGGTACCAAACAACTGGTGGTCAAAACCACTGAGGCTTAGTCACAATATTATAGAAAGCGGGGCCAACCCATTGTGTGGTCAAAACCACTGGTGACAGTCTGAAGTCATGCCTTCCCCCTCCTCTCATCATACCCATTTTTGTTAACATACTTTTCATGGCATAATAATCATGCTTAGCATACAGATATTACATGGCATGGCATATACAGATTTAACAAAGGTATTTAATGTTAGCCAATCAATAGTGGACTTACCCGGAGTCCTCGCTTTTACCCACAAGGGTAACATACCGATTTCAACGATTATTTCGGCTTTTGGCAATATACATGATAAAACATATTAACGAATGAAGTGTGTAAGAGTTACACACCTGATTACCCGTAATACAATGCTCTCTACGTCGACACTGTCGTTAATTGTCACTATCGCTATCTGTCTACTGCTTTGCTCAGATGCCTGCCCACACCTAGGTGGCCAATCGCGAACAGCCGACACAGCCCTCTTCTTGAACTTAGGGGCTGGGGTCTCAGATCCAACCCCTCCTAACGTTTGGCTGGCATTAGGGTCCATAACACCTTTGGTCACTAAATCGAATTAACACAGAGAATAACTATGAATAGAAAGTTAACCCGAATGAATAGATCCCTTAACTAGATTGACGAATCCCGAAGATTCAGTGACTTAGACCAAAGCACTATTTGAATACTCAGTCAACTAACGCCAAGGCTCCCTTACACCCCTCAATCAGCCAAGATCTACAAGATTAGCTACTGCCTTCGGCATTTAACACAATAAGAAAAGATTGAATAGCAGGGACCCTTACCACAACACTCACAAAACCGATTGGGAGTGATGGCAACTCCATATTAGAGATCTACTGCAACAAGAGACGAACAAGAAAGGTTTGAATGCCAGAGATTTCGGCTTTCCCCTACCATAGCAATCGGATTAGAGAAAGGAATAGAGATATCACAGAGAAGAAACAACAGAGATCTTACCATTGAAATGATTCGGCTATGAAAACTTCAGAAAAAGAGGCTGATTTTTGAAGACTTCGACTATATGAAGGGATGAGAGTATGGTTTCGGCTATGGTCAAAAGATAAAGAAGTCGAACGGAAGAGAGAAGAGATGATTTCGCTTCGTGCTAACATGAATGGAAGAAAAGAGGAAGAGTGATTTGGTTTTGGAGCGGTTCGGCTACAGAGAGTTTTCGGCTAACAAAGTGTCAAAAGAGGATTTGGTGATTCGGCTTTTGAAAGGAAGAAGAAAAGATGAACGAAAGTGACCCTAATGGTCTTCTAGATTTCGTCTATGGATTCAAGAGAAGAGAAAAAGAAGAGGTCAATAGAGAGATGATTTCGCTTCGTGCTAACACGAATGGAAGAAAAGAAGAAGAGTGATTTGGTTTTGACATAGAATGAGAGGAAAAGTAGAGAATTTGGCTATGGCTTCTTTGAGGGATAGAAAATGAGGAATCGCACAAAAGAAGTTGGGAGAAAAGGGTTCTAGGTGCACCCCCTAACCAACCGAATATACACACTCCCTAAGCACATTCGGCCACCCCCCAAAGCACCCAAAACCGATTGCTCTCTTCCCCTCCAGAGTTCAGATTTTGACCAACTCTAAGCTCCCCTGACCATCTCCACAAATTCCTCCTGGCCACTCATTTAAACCGATTTGAATGAGTCAAACTCCTACAATTTCTCCCCTCCCCACATTCGAACTTGTTGATTCTTTCAACAGCTATCCATCAGAGTCCAACCTGAGCATAACTCCCCCCTGGTTCTGACGTCAAAAATAATAAACAGAAAGGGGATCTTTACAACTCGAACCAAGGCCCTCCAGCTTGCATGAGGCGTCACTCCCCTTGTGCTTAAGTGGCGCCTCCCTTGCCACTTTACCACTGGGATTCTTATGTCAAAGCACACCAATAATTTCCCTTAACACCCAACTCACTCGGCTCTCCCATCCAAGTACCCAAACAAAAATTTTTGCTATAGCTCAGGCCTACCCCTAGCTCATGCCTAGACCCCAAAATAGCTTAAACTGGTACAACAACCATACTATCACGTGCAAACACACAAAAATGCAAAGACCCCGGTTCGACGATGTTACACTACCTCTCTCTCTGTTCTGGTGCTCAGCGCGCTTCACTTCCTCGGCAATCTTAGTCTTATCAACCAGTACTGCAAAGTCTCGCTCCCTTTGTGGAGCTGCCAGAACCCTCAAATTATTTCTGAGGCCATCCTCGAAGCGAACACATCGTTAGTACTCAGTTGCCACCATACTTGGCGCGTAGCGGCTCAGTAGTAGAAATTTGGCCTCGTATTCTGCCACTGACCTATCCCCCTGAGTCAGATTCAGGAACTCTCTACTACGGGCATCCACATAATTGGCACCCATATTCTTCCCCTGGAAAGCGATTTTAAAGAGCTCCCAGGTCAATCAATCGGGCTGAGTTCCCTCCTTAACCTTAAGCCACCATTGGTACGCCTCATCTCTCAGCAGTGACATTGCACCCTTTAGTTTCTACTTGGGGGTGCAGTCTAAATTGTCCATGATCCTTTCTGTGGCCTCGATCCACTACACTGCCACGTTAGGGGCAACTCCAGCAATACCCTTAAAAATCTCGGCCCATTGGACAAGAGTCGTTCCGTAACTGACCCTTAGCCTCCAGCTCCAATATTAGGCCCAGCGACCCTCTCTAGAATCCTTAACATGGCTTGGGACAGTGCATTGTCCCCAACCACTCGATCATGAGACCCAGTCTCAGTCACTGGTCAAGCAGCATCTTACTTGTATCCAAATTAGGCAAGTTTCCAGAAGATGAAAATCCAGCATGAGCACCTTTACAGCCTTTACCACGACCTCTTGTACCCTATCCGCGAGTACCTCTTGTGCTCATTGTCTATTTGTGTTTTATATGTATTATCAATTTTATGCATCAATTTACAGTTCCAGTGTTTATTAACAAATATTTTACGAAAATAGAATCAAAAGTATAAGGTTTGTTTTCGTACGACGCAGTGTCTATCGGTGTTACCACAGTATCAGTATACACTAACCTGAGTGTTTTCAGTACAGTTTATCTATAGTAGTTGCAGTATATACTATCTATAGCAATTCAGTTTAAAGCACATAACAATTTTAGTTAACTTACGGGATTGGCACCAGAGACTCGGTGTACCACACATGCTGCGAAAATATTTCAATCATCTAAAAATTGGTGCTTTAAAATCCATGTTTAAATACCCAAATACACAGCTGAGTTTTACAACCTGGCTCTGATACCACTAAATGTAATACCCCAAACCCAGCCTAGAGTTATGGCCAAATCTTGGAGATGTCATATGGTAGTGTTTTGAAAATAAATGAGTTATCGTAAAAAGCTCTTTTCGAATTAGCCTCATTACAAAATCTTATGTTAATTCTAGGATGCGTCGTTCATTTTCAAAACGTAGTTTATTATCACAAAAGTATTCTCTTTCAAAATGATATTAGTTTTCAAAACGTTACTTATCGCGGAATCTTTTTGAATCAGTTTGCATATTTGAGTGTATTTTGTTAAAACATTTGATTCATTTTGAAAACTCGCTTAACCCTACTACTAGCAGTTGTAAATAAAAAAGGCCATTGTTACAGTAAGATACCCCAAAATAAAATCAAAATTATAATTAAGTACTAAAATAGAATGAAATGGGTCATGTGGCCACCGCTGAGTCCTTCGCCGCACCGACCCGCTTGTGTTTGGGGATTACTTGTACAGTTAAAACAAAAGGGTGAGTTTACAAAAACTCAGTGTGTAATCCCAAATAGCACAAACAAAAAGACAGAAGGCAATCACAGTCTGGGCCTAAGCCCTATTCAGAATTAGTGACACTATCAGTTTGGGCTTCAGCCCATCTCTGTACAGAGGCAATCATGCATTTGGGCCTTGGCCCATTACAGTATCAGTAATCAGTATAGTATCACAATATGCAGTATACAAGTCCTACCGAGCTAGCCTCTACACCCCATCTCCGTCTAACCCTACACTCTATGTGGGGATATAATCAACCCACCCATCCCTACACTCCAAGTAGTACCGGTTGCGGCATTAGACAGTAGTTTGCAGCTGAGCTGCCAGTAAGTTAAGCTCGAAGCCTTCCAGTACACTTCCTCCGATCCAGATAAACTCATCCCCATACAATGCATCCTACAAGCATGTCATGCCAAGTCATGGTATCATATACGCATTCAGTACAGTTTTAACAGCATGCTCACAATACAGTCGTACATATATATCTATAAAGTACATGGATATAATAATCATTCAGCCAATTAGGGATCTAGGTAATCTTACCAACCCTACAGTAGGTTTACGGTCGACTCGGGCAAACCGTGCAACCTTAGTAGTCAAAACAGTGAAAATGGGCCTACAAGCTTATGTAATTTACCCATGTGGACCCACACACCCTTGTGGCCCACAAGGCCCAAAATGGCCTTAGCCGTGTGGATCACACAGCCTGGCCCAATAATCTCACACGTCCGTGTAGGGCCCATACTTCCGTGGGGCCAACACGGCCCAATTTGGCTCGGCCTATGGATCGTACATCGATTGCCTCGTCAATCACACGCCCGTGTCCTATCACACGGCCTACCACATGGGAGGCTACATGCCCGTGTGGTGTCGACAGTCACACTTTCTAGCTTTTTACCGATTTTAATTTGCAGAGTTGTGTTTACACACCTGATATGATTTTTGGTACGCAGCAACTCTTGAGACAAAAAGTACCTAAACAACGACAATTCCAAGACCCAAAATCAGTCGCTCTTAAATGAATACCATTACAACAACAACAAGCAAACACCAATAATGTCGCTTACCCCTATCGCTCCAAAGGCTATAGCCTACAATTCCGAAGGTAAACCCAGTTCGTTACGAGTTGTTGTTGCCAAACACAATTCGACATAACCGAATGTTAGGAACTTAACAAATTAACAAATAGCAACTTCTCTCAAAACATTTGAGGCATAACTTTCCCCCTTATCAAAGGACTTACCACTCGAAAGTAGCTCACGTTGAACAGAAATAATTGCTAAAGTGAGAAATTGACAGAAAAGGGAGAATGAGGGGAAATCAAGTATTCAACCAAGGAAATAGAGAAGAACCAATGTCAGTTCTCCCGTTCAAGAGAGAAACTAAAAATCTATAGTGGAGAAGGAACAAGAATTCGGCAAGGTTCTAAGGGAAAAGGAGGAAATTGAGGTGAGTAATCAACCCAAAGATAACAAAATGGTAGTGACAGGAAGTAGAAAAGAAAGTCAGCAGCAGAAGGAGGAGTTTGGGGAAGCACACTTTGGCAAAAAAAAACAAAACAAAGAAAATGAAGAGCAAACAACACCCTTGTCAAAATTTTAAGTAAAAAAGGTAATTCAAATTTTGCACCAACTCTAAACCTATCCCTAAAACTTCTTCACAATATCCTCCAAAAATTCATCCACAATAACCCCACACTCCTCAACCAGTCCAACCACCCACTAGCATCAGAATTCTACTGGCACACAAACACTTGCACGGTATCTAGCATAATAAAATACTCCCCTGCATCTCCAAGACTCGAACTCAAGACCACCAGCATATTGACCCTCGACTTAACCACTAGACCATCGAGCCCATTCTAACATGTTTTTCCAATATTTATTTATAAGCCTACTGGCTAAAGATAGGGGTTTACTCATTTAAAAACAAAATTTTGCCCAAGCTAAGGCTCGAACCCAAGACTTCTCAGACACTCCCAGAACACTTAACCACTGAAGCAGATACAGATTTGTGTCACAAACATACGAGAATAATCATAAGGGATTTTTGGGGTGTTACAACTTTACTCCCTTAAAGAAAATTTCAGCCTCAAAATTTTACCTAATCAGAATAGATGAGTTGATGGGTTACAAACATATGGTTCGTTGATGGGTTGAACGAGGACATTAAACATCTAGTAGGAATTCTAGAATTGAAAGAATTTATTGTCTTGGTTGATAGAGCTTGCAAAGCCGAGAAGCTTAGCAAAGAAAAGAGAAAAGCGGATTCAGAGGCAAGAGACTCGAGAAAAAGATTGATGAATAATCCATACCAATCTTCGTCAAAGAAATCTAGAGATTTTTACACTCGTTCAAACGCTTCAATCGGGTATTCGAACAAAGATTGTGGAAAATAATACTCAAGTTCTAAAGCTCAAGCTACATCAGTATTGAGTGTTGGCAGTGTGAGAAACTATAGACCTGAATGTCAACGATGTGGAAGATGACATCCTGGTGAGTGTAGAATGAATGACTGGGCTTGTTTCAGATGTGGCTCACAAGATTATTTCATTCGAGATTGTCCCAAAGTGGATGAGAAAGATGAATTCCAGAATGCAAAATTAAGCAACATAGTTAATAGAGGGAGGCCAACTAGAAACACGAGAAATGTGACAGGTAGTAAAGGAGTGACAAGGGACCCTTCTGTGATATCTGGGGCCAGAGCACCTGCTAGAGCTTACGCTATTCGCGCTCGCGAATATGTGTCTTCACCCGATGTTATCATCGGTACATTTTCTCTTTATGACACTAATACGATTGCTTTGATTGATCCTGGATCAACTCATTCATATATTTGTATGAATTTGGTGTCTAATAAGAGTTTTTCTGTTGAGTCTACTAAGTTTGTGATTAAAGTATCGAACCCCTTAAGCAAATATGTTCTAGTTGATAAAGTTTGCAAGAACTGTCCTTTAATGACTCGGGGTTACTGTTTTTCGGCTGATTTGTTGCTATTGCCATTTGATGAGTTTGATGTAATTCTGGGTATGGATTGGTTGACTTTGCATGATGCCATTGTAAATTGTAGACGAAATATTATTGAATTGAAATATCAAAATAGTGAAATCATTCGAATTGAATCACATGAATCGAGTGAATTGCCTGTTACGATTTCATCTATGTTAGCTCAAAAATGTGTAAGAAAAGGGTACGAAGCTTATCTTTCTTGTGTTATAGATACAAAAGTGTCTGAATCGAAAATTGAATCAGTACCAGTTGTCAGTGAGTTTTTGGATATGTTTCCAGAAGAGTTACCGAGGTTACCACCGATCAGAGAAGTTGAGTTTTCTATGGAACTAGTGCTGGGAACATCACCGATATTTATAGCTCCATATAGAATGGCTCCAACAAAATTGAAAGAGTTGAACGCTCAGGTGCAAGAGTTAATAGATAGAGGCTTTGGACGACCTAGTTTTTCACCCTGGGGTGCGTCAGTGTTATTCGTAAAGAAGAAAGACGGAATAATGAGAATGTGTGTTGGCTATCATCCGCTTAACAAAGTTACGGTAAAAAACAAGTATCCATTACCGAGAATTAATGATTTATTTGATCAATTGAGAGGAGTAACAATGTTTTCAAAGATTGATTTACAGTCTAGTTACTATCAGTTGAGAGTGAAAGATTTAGATGTGTCGAAAAATGCATTCAGAACGAGGTACTGACATTAAAAATTTCTTGTTATGCCTTTCAAATTAACTAACACTCTTGCTGCTTTTATAGATTTGATGAATCAAATTTTCAGACCATATTTAGACAGATTTGTTGTAGTTTTCATTCAAGACATTCTAATTTATTCACGGAATGAGTCTGAGCATGCCGAACATTTGAGAATTGTGCTTCAAACCTTGAGAGATAAGCAACTATTTGCTAAATCTAGTAAATGCGAGTTTTGGCTCTGAGAGGTTGGATTTTTGAGACACATTGTTTCAGCGGAAGGTATACGAGTTGATTCGAGCAAGATTTTCGCAGTTGTTGATTGGAAACCACCGAGAAATGTATAAGAAGTCAAAAGCTTTTTAGGGTTAGCTGGTTACTATCAATGTTTTATTAAAGGATTCTCGATGATTGCTAAACCGATGACTAAATTGCTATAGAAAGATGTGAAGTTCGAGTGGTCAAAGAAATGTCAACAGAGTTTCGATAAGTTGAAAACGTTGTTAACTAAGGCACCAGTGTTGGTTCAACCTGAGTGGGGTAAAGAGTTTGTAATTTTTAGCGATGCGTCATTAAACGGTTTGGGTTGTGTTTTGATACAAGAAGGAAAAGTGATAGTTTATGCCTCTAGATAGTTGAAACCGCATGAAAAGAATTATCCGACGCACAATTTAGAGTTGGTTGCTCTTATTTTCGCACTAAAAATTTGGCGACATCATTTATACGACGAGAAGTGTCATATCTTTACAGATCACAAGAGTTTGAAATATATAATGACTCAGAAAGATTTGAATTTGCGACAACGGAGATGGCTCGGGCTATAGAAAGATTATGAGTTAATAATTGACTATCATCCGGGGAAAGCAAATGTAGTTGCAGATGCTCTAAGTAGAAAATAATTATTTGCTTTGAGAGCGATGAAGACTTAGTTAACCTTATTTGATGATGGTTCGATTCTAGCAAAGTTGAAAGCTAAACCGGTATTTCTTCAGCAAATTTGCGAAGCTCAGAAGTATGATAATGAATTGTAAGCCAAAAGAATGTAATGTGATTCGACTAGTGATTCAGACTATCAGATCGGATCCGATGATTGTCTATTGTTCCGAGGTAAAGATTGCATACCAAGAGATCCAGAGCTTACATAGAAAGTTCTGAATGAAGCACACAGTAGTTGTCTATCTGTTCATCCAGGGAGTACTAAAATGTACAATGATTTGAAACAATTGTATTGGTGGTCAGGTATGAAACGAGACATTTCAGAGTTTGTATCAAGATGTTTAGTTTGTCAACAAGTAAAATCTGAACATCAAGTACCTTCGGGATTGCTACAACTAGTGATGATACCAGAATAGAAATGGGATAGAGTTACAATATATTTCGTATTGGGATTGCCCCTATCTCTGAAAAAGAAAGATGCTATTTGGGTTGTCGTAGATCAGCTAACGAAGTTTGCATATTTCATTCCGGTTCGTACAGACTATTAACTTGATAAATTGGATGAATTGTATATCTCTGAGATCGTTAGATTGCATGAGGTGCCAGTTTCGATTATTTTGGATAGAGATCCGAGGTTTACATCGCGATTATGGAAGAAATTGCAAGAAGCTCTAGGTACGAGGTTGAATTTTAGTACATCATTTTATCCACAAACTGACTGTCAGTCTGAAAGAGTAATACAAATTCTCGAAGATATGCTTCGTTGTTGTGTTTTAAACTTCGAAGGCAACTGGGAGAAATATTTATCATTGGTTGAATTCGCATATAACAACAATTTTCAATCTAGCATAAAGATGGTACCGTACGAAGCTTTGTATGGTCAAAAATGCCGAACTACATGGTACTGGACCTAGCTTAGTGAGAAAAACATTCACAAGGTTGATTTGATCCGAGAGACCAAAGATAAAATGAAAGTAATTCGCGATAGTTTGAAAGCAGCTTCAGATCTACAGAAGTCGTATGCAGATTTGAAACAAAAAGACATTGAATTTTAGACCGGTGATAGAGCATTTTTGAAAGTGTCTCCGTGGAAGAAAATTCTTTGTTTTGGTAGTAAAGGCAAATTGAGTCCGCGGTTCATCGGGCCGTATGAGATTATTGAAAGAATAGGACCAGTAACATATTGGTTAGGTTTATTGTCAGAGTTAGAAAAGATCCATAATGTATTTCATGTGTCAATGTTACGACGGTATCGACAGATCCATTGCATATCATTTCTCCAACTGAGATAAAGGTTCAACCTGATATGACATACAACGAAGAACCGATCAGAATTTTAGCTCGAAAGGTTAAGGAATTGAGAAATAAAAGCATAGCTTTAGTGAAAGTACTTTGTCAACGACACGGTGTCAAAAAAGCCACGTGGGAGCTCGAGGAAACTATGAGGAAATAGTACCCTAACCTATTCACTGGTAAGATTTTCGGGGACGAAAATCCCTAAGAGGGAGCGTTGTAACAACCCGTTTTTAGTTAAATTAGAATAGTGGTTTTGGAACCACAAATCCAACGTCAAAATAATTATTTTATTATTATTTTAATGTCTACAGCATGATAGTATGCTTGTCTGAGATTTTCGTTAAGAAATTTTATTGTTTGATTAGTCAATTCGATAAAAAGGACTAAATCGTGTAAATTGTAAAACTTGTGTTCTAATAGCTAAAGGTGTCCAATAGCTATATAACTTTAAAGTGAAGGTCCTTATGTGGTAAATAGCCCAAAAACATGTTAATGGATGATAGTGGCTTGGTAATTTTGAAATTTGTAAGGTTTTTAAAGGTTAATTTTGGTAAATTAGTAATTAACTTAAAATAAATGAAAAAAAACAATTTCCTATTCTTTTGTCATCTTCTCCAACAAAAATAGGGTGTAAAAGAAGCCATTTTTACGCTCCCATATTCGGCTATCTTCAATCCTTGCATTTAGGTATGATTTTTGTCTCGTTTTTAATGATTTCTACGTTTTTGAGATTGTTGCAACTAGGTCTAGCTAGCCCAAGGACTATTTTGCAAAGCTATTAAAGATTTAAGGATTTTCCATTGATGAATACATGTGTGTTTTGATTTTTGATGATAGGTTATGAATGTATGATGATAGTTATACAAGTTTTGTTAAGTGATTTTTAGTGGAAATGCAAATTAGGGATTAATTTGTGAAATGTTAAAATTTGGTGGTTAAATGTGAAAGAAATGAAAAATATGGGCTGATATGTGCATTAGAGAAATTCGGCTAGCATGGGTTGGTATTAAATTGCATGAATTTGTGATTTTATGAAATAAGGACTAAATTGTAAAAATGTGAAACATTAGGGAAAAATATGTAAAAGTGCCTTAATGTAAATTTTTGGACTAAATTGAATAGAGTGATGATTAAATAAGTTATTTTGATTATATTTAGATCAAGAAAGGCGAAATACAGACTTAGATCGGGGAAAGAACAATGTTTCAACATAGTTGAATCGTGCCGTCGTTTTCATATTCAAGGTAAGTTCATATGTAATAAGTTTGTTATAAATGTATTTTAAATGCTTTGGTATTACATAAACTGTGAATATGAGACTACGGGCATGTTCGAAAATGATTCGATAAAGATTTAGCTTTGAAAATCCCGATTGAACCTTAGGAATTGATTAGGATACGAATGACATGTCATTAGGGGTTATTGTGATTATGTGATCTGGGTGCTGGTCCTGTACGTCCTACTGATGGCTAAGTATACCAGAATGTGTTACAGTTACTTGACAGCTTGTGTGAGCAGCACCGTGTAGCTACGTTTTGATTGACAGCTTATGTGAGCAGACCCATTGATAACTCGAGAGTGAGCATATATGTGATATGAGATTGAGATAGCATTGGCTATGTATGTGGCACTTCATTGCAAGTTTCCCGAGTATTCGATAGTATTCCGAATGGTTCAACAGGTAAATGAAAAACGTGGTTGAGTATGAGATTGATACGAGAAGCTACGGGTATGTACACGAACCGTATAAGCTTTAAATTCAAAGAAAATTCTGAAGTGCACATATAAGCATATGATTAAATATGTAAAAGGTTTGTTAGTTAATATGAACTACATATTTATATGTTCAATTTGTTGAATTGTATATTTATAATTAGATTGAGTTTATTTCATACGAGCTTACTAAGCTATAAAGCTTACTTTGTTTACTTTGCCGTGTTTTATAGTGAATTCAAAGCTTGCTCAGATTCGGGGATCGTCGGAGACTTCGTCACACTATACAACTATCACTTGGTACTCTTGAAATTAAGTTTTGGGTTATATGGCATGTATAGGGACTTTGGGTCATTTTGGTATATGTGTTGCTTATGAATTTAGCCATTTGAGTTGGCTTGTAAATGTTTAAAGTTTGGTTTTGTGTATAGCCATGAGAAACTTATTTTGGAAAATATGTTGTATATATATATATATATATGTGTGTTAATGATCCTTGGTGATGTGGTCATAATTGCTTGTGAATGGCTTGAGGAAGTTTAGCATTTAAGGTAGCTAATGGTTTGAAATTGATATTGTATTCTGGTGATTTTAGGCAAGGTAAAATGCTTCGTTGAAATAGTGCATCTAAATGCTTTGTGAATGTGAAATTGGTATAATTTGAGTTGGCAAAACATGGTAATATGAGCATGTTAATTGTTGGTATTGAAATGGCGAATGATGGTTGGAGTGGATGTTAAATGCCTATTTATGCCTTGTTGGTGTGACAATTGGGTAGGTGTAGGTGTGCACAAGTTTGGGTGGCAAATTGGCTTAGTAAATAGCCTATTTTTGTCCACACAGGCAGAGACACGAGCATGTGTCTCAGTCGTGTGTGACACACGGTCATGTACACGGCTGTGTATCCCTTAGTGTTAAATTAGAAACCAAGTCAGTATGCTCCACACGGCCTCACACACGGGCATGTGACTTGGCCGTGCGGCATAAGTAAGTATACCCTACAGGTTTGACACGGCCTAGCACACGAGCGTGTATGGCCATTTTTAGGGCATATGGGCTAGCCACATGGGTGTGTGTGTTGGCCGTGTGACCCAAGTCAAAGAGTTACACGGGGTTGGACATGGGCTGGGACACGACCATGTGCTTCCATTTCGAATGTCCACACGGCCTGTGACACGGGCGCGTGTCCCCTGTAATTTGCAAAAAAAATTTAAGTGTTTAAAAAGTTTCTAAAGTTATCGGTTTAGTCTCGAACCACCTTGAATTTATGTTTTGAGCCTCGTAAGCTCATATTAGGAACATTATGATTGAGTTTGAATGATAGTTGCATGCAATATTAAAATGTATGTGAAATGAATGTTTAATTGATTAATACGTCGAGTAATGCTCTGTAACCCTATTCCGACATTGAATACGGGTGAGGGGTGTTACAACATTTGTTTATATTATATGTTCAAATCTTGTATTTATATTTATATTTGTTCGCTAATGTGTTTTGTCCAACAATCTTAATAAATATTTTTTTATTTATTTTACAATTCTCTAATCAGAGATGAACGAGATACCAAGGCGAAAGAAGAAAAAAATATTATTTTGTTTGAGAATAAAAATTAAAATTTAATAAAATTTGTTTTGGGATTTATTCCGCCGTTTAACAGATTTTATTCCATTTTGATTTTGTTTCCAAATGAGAATTAATTAAATAATTCTATTTCGGGATTTATTCCCGTCGTTTAATAGATTTTATTCAATTTTGATTTTGTTTCCAATCGAGAATTAATTGAACAATTTTATTTTGGGATTTATTCTCGTCGTTTAACAGATTTTATTCGATTTTATTTCCAAATAAGATTTAATTACATAATTCTATTTTGGGATTTATTCCCGCCGTTTAACAGATTTTATTCGATTTTGATTTTGTTTCCAAACAAGATTTAATTAAATAATTTTGTTTCGGGATTTAATCCTATCGTTAAACAGTATTGATTTTGATTTTGTTTCAGAATTTTAATTCTGCCATTTAATGAAATCAAAAGGTAATATAAACTGGAAATTAAATTTTTATTTATTTTGGCTTTAAATTGTGAAAGCTTAAATTGTAGCTTTAAAATTGTGACATCAAAGAAAAAGAAATCTATCAACGGTGAATTAAAAAGACAATATGAGAGTGCATGTTTGGGATTGGTTCTTTGAAAGACTTGGTATTTAAGCGTGCCAAGTGCACCAACTCTCTTTCAGGGTTATCTACCTGGTACATTGTTTTATTGCGGTTTTGATTAGATTGTATAAACTTTTGTTTCGGGTTTTATTAGATTCCTGTTGTCTAACAAAAGTTGATAATTTTTCTAATTCTGATTTCGTTTTTAAAATCTTAACAGAAAATGGAAACTCCCACTAATTCAATCAATTCGCAATCTAAAGTTTTGTTCAAACGCAATCTTCGATTCAAAACTTAGTGTTGTCTGTGGTGGCTCCTGTAAGCCACAATGAGAAACCTGCAAAATTCTCGGGACAGAATTTCAAGACTTGGTAACAAAAATGCTGTTTTATTTGACCATGTTGAACTTGGCCAAATTTTTTTGAAAGATGACCCTCCTACTGTTAAAGAGGGCGAGGTAGATGATGTTACCGCTTTCACTACTATTGAAGCTTGGAAACATTCTGATTTCCTATGCCGAAACTACATCCTGAATGGATTTTCAAATGCACTGTACGAAGTGTATAGCGTTAAGAAAACAACAAAGGAATTATGGATGTCATTGGACCATAATACAAAACTAAAGATGCTAGAGCTTAAAAGTTTTTAGTTGTTAAATTCTTGAATTTTGTAATGATTGATTCTAAACTAGTTGTGAATCAAGTGCAGGAACTTCAACTGATCATTCATGGAATTCTTGCTGAAGGCATGGTGATAAGTGAATCCTTCCAAGTGGCATCCATTATTGAGAGCCTGCCCCCTACTTGGAGTGACTTCAAGAATTACCTAAAGCACAAAATAAAGGAAATGTCAGCGGAAGATTTAATTGTCAGACTTCGAATTGAAGAAGACAATAGAGGTATGGAAAAAAGGCTCAACAAAGCAACAAATGTTAATTGTGCTTGGGCAAATGTCGTAGAAGTCAAGAAGGATTTCAAGAAGGGAAAACAACCTTAGAATGCGTCTAAACTAGGACCAAAATGTGGGAAAACAACCTTAGGATGCGTCTAAACTAGGACCAAAATGTGGCGTTTCCAAGAAGCAAAAATTTCAAGGGAAATGTTTCAGTTGCAACAAGATAGGGCACAAGTCATTTGACTGTAGGATTCCAAACAAAGTTAAAGCTAACGAGGTCAATGCTATGGAAGAAGTTTCCAAGGAAGTGTTTGATATGGACTTATGTGCCTAACATAAGCAAGAACCATGTTTCTAGAATTAGGATGATGTTTGAATCCCAAAAGCTAACTTTGTCTAAAGGGGATATGTAAAAGCAAAAACTATGAATAAGAATGTTGCTTCTTCTTCTGTTTATATGTTTGAGTCATTTAATTTATGGCATGGTAGGCTCGGACATGTTAATTATGATACTTTACGTAGCGTAATTAATTTAGAGCACATTCCTTCATTTCACATTAATTATAAACATAAATGTGAAACATGTGTTGAGGAAAAATTAACAAGGTCTTCATTTCAAACTGTTGAAAGAAGCACAAAACCACTTAATCTAATACATAGCGATGTTTGTGACTTAAAGTTTGTTCAAACGAAAGGAGGGAATAAATATTTTATTATAGTAACACCCCTAACCCGTATTCGTCACCGGAACAGAGTTACGGAGCATTACAGAAACTTTTAGACCATTTACAGATAATTTATATCAATTACTATTCATGCTCCGAAATTATTCGTAGCGTCCCTTAAATAGACCCTCGAGGTCCAACATGAGCATTAGAATTGAGTCGGGACTTAATCAGAAACTCTAATAATCTTTCACAAAATTCCAAAAGTTTTCCAAGCTACAGGGCTCATACGCCCGTGTGGTCCAAGGGACACGCCCGTGCTACAGGCCGAGTTCGACCCCGTGTAACTCTCTGACTTGTGCACACGACCATGCCACACTCTCGTGGGCTAGGTCGTGTAGTTAATTAAATTTTCATAAAATTAGGTGTAGGTTTCACACGGGCAAGACATGCCCGTGTTCTAGGCCACGTGGCACACACGACTGAGACACACGCCCGTGTATCTGCCCATATGCTCAATTCAAAGCATTCTATTTCTAAATTTTTAAGATGCAGTAGCCACACGGTTGTACCACGCACTCGTGCGCTTGGCCGTGTGTCACACACGGTCTAGACACACGCCCGTGTGTCCGCTCGTGTGGACAAAATAAAGTCATTTTCTAGCTTTATTTCTCACCCAAACTTTTTACCAAATTCTTGCACCAACTTACATCCAAACACCAGTTAATCCAAGCATTGAATTCAAGCAATTTATAACATCTAACATGATATATTGATACATGCTTTCATGCTTTCAAATTTTCATTTGTAAGCATACTAATCTAACCTTCACAATCAATCAATATTAAACACTTATGTTAACTCCATAAAATAAAATTGAATACATATATACATGTACCAAAACATAATTATCACTAGCCATTCCAATGGCTAGATTACAAAAATCATTTACATATACATGTCAATATGGCCAATATAACCTATACATGCCATTATAACCACTATTGAATTTACCATATTGTACCGACATGGGTCGATGGATAGTGTGAGTGATCCCTACCAAGCTTCCAATCCAAGGAGCTTTCGATTTACTCTAAAACAGGGAAATAAAACTAAGTAAGCATTACATGCTTAGTAAGTTCGTATAACATGGTACTTAACTTATGTAACAGTTCGGTTTAGACCCTAGTCGGAACAACGGTTTAAGGATCACAAGTCTGAGTCAGTGAAATATTTTAATATTATTTTTTGTGTTGTTGATATGTGATTAAGCATGTGTTAAAGTTCCGTAAGTTAATTTGTTCGTTTGTGTGCTTAAGTTGACAAAAGGATTGAATTGCATTTAATGCAATATTTGCATGCTATATGTTAAAGCACCTATGTGTTGTGGCTATTAAAAGAGGATGCCTTATGAGGCAATTAAACCACTAATTAGTTAGTGGATGGACAAAGGACAAATATATCCTTAATGTATGTTTGTTTTAATTTTAAATGAAAGGTTAATAAGGTAAATAGATTAATATGTATGTTATAATATGATAAAACATAAAAAAACGGCTATATTCATTTATCTTCTGACCAAAATTATAAAAGAGGAAGAAGAGAAAACACAAGCTAGGTTTCGGCACTCTTGTGGCCAAAATTAAGGTATGTTTGACTTTGGTTTTTAATGATTTTTATGTTTTTGAGATTGTTGCTTAGTCTACTATCAAGCCCATGTTGTAATTTGAAGAATTGATGATGTTTATGAGATGTACCATTGATGAAATGGTGAGTTTTGTGATAAGTTTAGGTGTTAAATGAAAGATATGTGTTTAATGAACATGTTTTGCTTTTGCATTTTTTATGGATTTAGCTAATTAGGGCTAAATTGAGAAAATAGCAATTTGAAGGACTAAATTGTGAATTTGATGAAATGTTTGGACTTGTATGAGATACATGTCGGCTAAGCATGGTTATATGGTGATTTTGTACATTTGAATGTTTTGATAAAAATAGACTAAATTGATAAAATGTGCAAATGTGAGGGTTAAGTTGCAAATAGCCCTAAATGTGTGATTTTGGATTGAATTGAATGTGTTGTTAAATAAGAGGGTTAAATTTGAATATGTATAGACCAAGAACCGAAGAAAACAGACTTAGATCGCGAAAAAGCGAAGGAAGTCGAATAACCGAGTCTGAACGAATATTCGAATCTGAGGTAAGTTCATATACAAATAAATGTATTTGGTATTGAATTAAGTATGTTTTTATGACTATCCTTATTAACGAATGTATATGAGATGTTGTAAACATGAATTTCGAGGTGGAATCGACAAAGTATTAATGTCTGAGAAGTTCCGTTTGAACCTAGGAATAGATAGGATTAACTATGTCATGGCATACGTGTCTGTTATGTGTTATCATGTAAGACCACGTCTGGGACGTCGGCATTGATTTAAGCTTTCGTGTAAGACAACGTCTAGGACGTTGGCGTCGAGATGAGATTTACGTGTAAGACCATGTTTGGGACATTGGCATCGTATTGATTCGTGTAAGACCCTGTCTGGGACAGCGGCATCAATATCTGATTACATGTAAGACCATGTCTGGGACGTTGACATTCTATGACTATTCTGAGTATTTTGAGTATCCAATTAGATTCCAAACGGTTCAACGGGGAAATTCGAGATACGAATGACTATATAATTTGTATATCAGTTTCAGGTACGTTTGAAATGTACACTATGTGTGTATCAAAGGTAAGTATCTATATTAACTTACTAAGATGAATATGTGCATTGAACTGATGAGATACTAAGTGAATATGTGCCTAAATGAGCTATCTGTATATGTGATTGATCGTGTGTCAGAGTTTTAAAAATTTATAAAAAGAATGATCGAGCCTAGAAACTAACTATGACAACGATGGAGGCAAGTGCACCTATCGAACAGTAGTATAGCTTAGTGGCAAGACCAGATTGTCGAACCCAAAGGAACCAAAAGTACTAATACTAACTTTCTTTCTATTATTTAGCCTAGAAATTAAAGGAACCAAAGGATTGTCAAATCGGGGAAAATACTTGTGGGAAAAACCAATTGATTAAGACAATACCCGAGGAAGAATGCATCTAGGCTTCATTTGTTATTTAACTCTGAACCAGACGATTTATTCACTTGACTTGATCCGTAGGATTCCCTAATGTATATTAATACCTCTTTCATGGCTACTAACATCTAACCCTAAGTTGATTAATTGAAATCTCTTTCTAATTAAAACCCCTAGAATTGCATTAACTCGATCTATGGACTCCTATATTAGGTTTGACCCTAATCCGGCAGATTTTTGTCATCCTATTTCTAGGGTTGCGATCAAATTCGCTTAACTTTTTAGGTCTTCTCTTAAACAGGGACTTTTTCTCCACTGCCTAAGCACATCAATACTTGAATTAATATCCTGAAATATCAAAGCAAGAATTAAGAACACATAATTAAGAACAAATAAAGTATTTATCATATAGTTCAGAAAACAATAACAAGATCCGTCTTAGGTTTCATACCCTCAGGTATCTGAGGGTTTAGTTCATAATGAAAGAATACATCTCAGAAGAAAATATAAAACAAAACATAAGAAAAACCCTAAAACCCCCTGAAGGAAATTGAAGGGAAAATCTTCGTCTTGACTATAACTCCGGCTTCTTGAGATGAATCAACTGGCTTTCTTCGAGTAAATTCCACAATTCTGGCCTCTCTGGCTTGGCTCTTCGGCCTAACTGGATGCCTAACTGGACTCCCCCCTGAAGGTTGGCCTCTAGGGTGTTTATATAGGCTTTTGAAATGGCTTTATTTGCCTCTAAGTACCCTAATCCGAATGAAACTCTTCTTTGTCATGACAGGGACATGCCCATGGCATACTCTCGTGTGAATCGTGGCAAGGCCGTGTTCGGGTCTGTTAAGGTGGCATGGTCGTGTGGCTTGGGCCCAGGCCATGTTGATTTCGTGATATGGCCCATTTACTCCATTTTAAGCCCGTTTCTCGTTCTTTTCATCCTCTGGTGCTTTCTTAAGTATAAAACATGAAAAAAAAAGGATTAAGAGCACCAAATTACACAATTCAGGGAATAAATCATCCAAAAGTATGCTAAATGTGGGAATAAAATATGTTTATATTATGGCTTATCAAATACCCCCACACTTAAGCATTTGCTTGTCCTCAAGCAAAATTCTCAACTCACAATTAAAATGAACTTCCTTGATTCATAATATTCATCAATACTGTTCCATCATAATTCATAGATAATTCATACATTGATAATTTAAGTAAAGGGTTTTAAAGATTCAAACAGTCCAAGTCATGGTTTTTTGTTTGTAGCACGAAAATATAGGTGTTTTCTCTTTACCTAAATAATTACCCTTAATTCAAAATCGACAAGAGTTGACATCCTCACTAAAGATTCACTCAAATCACTCAAAGTGTTTAAGGTTCAAAATTAAGCACTCAAAAGTCAAACATGAAAAGTTAATCCTATAGGCTTGCCTGAAAATTAAATCCCCACCACTGTAAAATGAGATGATACACAAATCAAAAGGTCTTTTAAAAAGGGTTGTAATGGGGCTCGGGTTAAAGGTATGGATAAAGGCTGAATTAGAGGGTTAGAATTGAGATTGAGTTGACAATTTACCTAACTAAAAAAATTGAATTAATTCTAAATAATTACATCAACTAAAAACTAATAATACGAGCTTTTTCTTCAAGATGTGGAATTTAAACATGTAATCTCTCTAATAAATATACTTCGATTTTTTTTTAAGAACAAATCAAGTGAAAAGATGAATTTAACTACTAAAATAAAGATTATAGTTAGGCAACTGATCAAATCAAATCTTGATATAAGGGTGGTCAAGAGGAATGGTGATAACAAATACAGACTGGGTTTTTGGGTTAATTTTAGGATCAAATCAATAAAAAGGGTTGTTAGGATCAAATGGGTTCACTAGGGGTTAATTGTGAGGGTAAGCTTTTTTTTTTTTGTGGAGTGAGTGGGTTAAATCATAAGTGCCTTTATCATCCCAGTATATCAAATCAATCAATATGGTCTCGACATGTATAATTGAAGCAAGTTCTAGAATAACAGCTCAATGTTGACACACTCATAATCACAACGTGAGCACAAAAGAATGTATGCTCTAAAAGGCTCAAGATCTCACAGAAATTATGGGTTTTTGATATCAACTTTGTAAATTTCCAACTTCAAGGTAATAATTAGATTCAGGTAGACAACCTAACAAAATTTTAATTTTTTGAAAATGGACTTATCATGCTTGATTCTCTAGTCTCCTAAATTTTAAATCATCACTGCACAATTATCAATGACTTAATTTGAAACATATCAATAAAAATCATAAATCATAGGAAATTTCATTCTAGTAGTAATATGAGAAAATTAATTAAAGACAAGATATCATTCAGGGATTTGAGAATAATGCAGAAAGTTAGGTACTTTCTTGAAATAAATATTCACCCCCTACACTTCAGATGTACGTTGCCCTCAATGTACAAAGATGTATGATAATCATGGAGTAAGAAAATCAAAAGAGAGAGAGAAGTGAAACTCCCTGAATGTTGGATGAAATCCTTGGAGGATGGCTAGTGATGATGATTTAGTTATGGGTGAATGTGGTGGTGAATACTCCAGTGATGTTTTCGTTCTTGGAGTAGTCAATTGAACCTTTTAAACTGCAAAGTTATCAGTTAGATGTTCAGGGAGTATTTATTTAATGAGTGTTGTTAGAGATACTCGAGAATTAGTCAGCCAGTGATAAAAGAAATAAAACTGTACTAATATGAGTTTTAAATAAGAAAGGCAAAAAAAATTAATTAAAAACGAAAATAAGCTAAACATAAACCAAAAATGAAAACTGAAAAATAAATAAAATCAAAGGACTCAAAGGTCCTCGTCATCGGCTGGGTCACGAGGTGGTGGAGGCGGTGATATGTGAAAGTGATGACAAATCTACTGAAGAGTTGCCTCAATGCCATCGAATCGTCAAGCGGTGTCATTGAATTGTTGAGTACAGTAATGCTCGAATCGGGTGAGGCGTGCGAGAGATGTCCGAAAGTGAAGAACCGCATGAACCGGGCAATGGCTCGATTGTGGTTCCTCACGTGGGTGTGGGACATTGTCGAATGTCCTCGGGATATTCTCTCTCGATGGTAGGTGCTAGCCGATATTGGGGAGGATCAGCCCCACGTCGACGTTGGATCATCCTCATGTGTAGCATCGTTTGGATGCCCTGTGGGGACATCTGACGTATCAGTGTGAGTGAGGAGGTGTGAACGGCAGTGTTGAGGAGTTCGAAATATCGAGCAAAGCATGTGATGTGTGGACCCATAGATATGACCACTCTCCTATGTTGCTCTGTGTGATGCTAAATGGCACGAGCTATGAAATAGGCTGGGTCAAAAATGTGCCCATTTGCCATGCACTATAGGAAGTAGGCATCGTAAGTGTTGATGACGCCAGTGCTCTCTCGCCTACCTGTTAGTGTATGAGCTAAAATAGCGTGTAAGTACCTCAGGGATGGGGGGAAAGCCGTCACCTTGGAGTGACTGGGGTCATAAGAGGCGTTGTTGGGTGTTATATTGTACCAACATCTCGTGGGGGAGTTATGGATATGGCGATGGAGCATCGCGAAATCATTATCCTCTATAAATTCGTCGGTATAGAGTCTTAATACGGCCTCAAATTGCGGTACATTCAGTTCTCGTACAATGCCTCATAAACAAAATTGGATCGTGCCGGGGTCATCGTGGCGCGTCATCACTGTCTGAAGGTGGAAAGTGGAATAGAGCTCTAGATATGTTGGCTCGATGATATTGAAGAATTGGTCCCATGGATCGGTAGTCAGGAGAGCCTGTACATCGTCGGCTAGTTGGACCTACTCCAAAGCGGCCCAATCAATGCACCCCCTGTACCGAGGGGTCGCGTGTGAAGTATCTTATAAAGGTCCTTTTGAGATCCTGGAGGATATTGTAAAAATGGATGGCATACTTCGGCAGTTGCTCTGGCTGATGATGAACCGGGTCCCTTCCGTTTTTTGGAACTAATGAATACGGTTTTCTTGCCTCGAAAATAACAGATAATCAACGATTCAAGTAACATTTCAGCCAAGACATATTGCATAACATTTAAGAACTCAACAATATCAAAAATATAACAAGGACAAAAATCACGGTAAGAATAAACAAATATTTTACATAAATACTAATCGTTATTACTTAAACAAAGAATAAATCAATCTAATAATGAATATAACGAATATTTATATGTATCAGTAATAAACTAACTAGAAACAAACTAAGATTCTAGTGATAATATAGTTCAATAGAGTAAAATGAGAAAATGAGGGGTGACCAGTGGAGAAGCGGCGCGGTTGAGGCGGTGGTCAGAGCATGGGCTGGTGGTGGCGCGCGGGCGTGGGCAGGTGTGGCTGTGGTGTCTACGCACGGGTGTGGGCTGCATATTTTGTGTAATAAAAAAGGAAAATAGACGGAAAAGAGAAGGAAAAGGAAGAAGGGATGTGGAGGATGGTGGCCGGACTTAGGGGAGAGGAGAAAAAGAAAACTGCTAGGGTTTGGGAGGAAGAATTTGGGGGAAAAGATGATGAATAGTGAGGGGTTTATATTGAAATAAGGGTACATGGGCATGTCACATGCCCATGTAAATCGTTTTTAGCCCGTACGTTTCGAATGTTCAGGGGTATGGCGCGCATAAGTTGTGTCCCACGCCCATATCGCATGGACGTGCCTAGCTTTGTTTGGTTCTCCCACACCTGTGTCAATGGTCCCACGCCCATGTTCATAAGTCAGTGTCGTCCACAGCCTTAGAGCACGGGTGTGTTTACTGCCTGTGTCTTTTACTCAGGATCAACCACGGGTTGGATGCACGGGCATGCCACACGTCCGTGTCCATTAGTCAGTTTTGACCACGATCGCGTCGCACTGCCGTGTCGTTTAGTCGAAGCCCGTGGCTTGGGGAAAATTTTTTCCTGTTTCTACGCCATATTTGCCAATCCCATGTACCTGTTCGTAGTATCCACATGGCCGTGTGGATGGTCGTGTGGGTGGAGAAACCTACACTTTTTGTTAGTTTATAGTTAGATGCTAAAAAGGAAAAAGAACAATAAAAATTAATGGGGTTAGTACTCAGGTTGCCTCCCGAGAAGCGCTCGTTTATAGTCTTAAGCTAGACTTTCCCTGTTTTCGTTTCTAAATGAAGGTTCACAGAGCTGAAGCTCTTCTCTTATATCCCTAAAATCGTCACCATTATAAATTTTCATCCACTGACCATTTACCTTGAATGTGCCGTAATTCGGATGAGTTACCTCGATTGTGCCGTAGGGAAAGATAGTTTTGATCACAAAAGGGCCTGACCATCTTGATTTCAACTTCCTAGGGAATAATTTGAGCCTTGAATTGTATAGCAGAACTAAATCTCCTACTTCGACTTGCTTTGATTGCTTTAAACGAGCATCATGACGTCGTTTTGTTGCCTCCTTATGTAGTCTTGAGTTCTCAAAGGCATTGGCTTGCCATTCATCAAGCTCGTTTAATTGCATCATTCTTTTCTCACCTGCGGTTTTAAGATCGTAATTTAAGAATTTTATAGCCCAAAAAGCTTTGTGCTCTAACTCAAATGGTAGATGACAACTTTTTCCATAGACAAGTTTGTATGGGGATGTCCCTATGGGGGTTTTAAATGCTGTTCTATAGGCCCATAACTCATCGTCTACTTTTAATGCCCAGTCTTTCCTGTTTGATCAACTATGTTCTCTAGAATATGCTTAAGCTCTCGATTTGCTACTTCTACTTGCCCACTGATTTGAGGGTGATAGGGGGTAGCTGTTCTGTGGTGCACTCCATATTTTTTTAAGATTTTATCAAATTGAGTATTACAAAAGTGAGTACCCCTATCACTAATAATTGCTCTGGGTGTTCCAAATCGAGAAAAGAGTTTCTTAAGAAATCTTACTACCATTCTGGCATCATTAGTAGGTAAAGCTTGAGCTTCCACCCATTTTGACATATAGTCCACTGCTACTAAAATATATTTATTTCCAAATGAACTAAGGAATGGGCCCATAAAATCAATACCCCATACATCAAAAATTTCGCATGAGAGTCTGTACGTTTGAGGCATTTCATTGCATTTAGAGATATTACCTGTTCTCTGACATCTATCACATGAAGCAACATACCTGTTAGCGTCTTTGAACAAGGTGGGCCAATAAAAACCTGATTCTAGCATTTTATGTGCTGTCTTAATTTTGTTGTAATGTCCTCCTGAAGGTCCTGAGTGGCAATGTTCCAAAATTTTTCTTGCTTCTGCTTTCGTAACACATCTTCGAATTACTTGGTCTGCACATATACGAAAAAGAAAAAGATCCTCTCAAAAATAGTTTTTTGCATCAGCAAAGAATCGCTTCTTTTGATGATGTGTTAATCTTTTGGTAGGATGTTAGCAGCTAGGTAATTTGCAATGTCTGCAAACCAAGGTGCCTCAGAGTTAGAAATAGTAAATAATTGTTCTGCAGGAAACGAGTCATTTATCTCCCTCTCATCTAATTCTTTGATATGTGGATTTTCAAGCCTAGATAGATGATCTGCTGCAAGATTTTCAGCTCCCTTCTTATCTTGAATTTCTAGATCAAATTCCTGCAAGAGTAAAATCCATCTTATATGTCTAGGTTTTGCATCGGCTTTTGTTAAAAGATAACGAATAGCTAAATGGTCAGTGTAAATGACAACTTTAGATAATATCAAATACTGTCTAAATTTATCAAATGCAAAAACCACAGCTAGCAATTCTTTTTCCGTGGTGGTGTAATTTTCTTGTTCAGTCGTTAATGTCTTGCTAGCGTAATAGATCGGCTGAAAGTGCTTGTCTCTTCACTGTCCCAAAACTGCACCTACTGTAAAATCGCTCGCATCACACATTAGTTCAAAGGGTAAATTCCAATCAGGTGCAATTATAATTGGAGCATTTAATAATTTATCTTTGAGGATATTAAATGCATCTAAACATTCTTGATCAAAATTGAAAGGTACATCATTTTCTAGTAATTTTGTTAAAGGCTTAGCTATTTTAGAAAAATCCTTAATAAATCTTCTATAAAATCCAGCATGTCCTAAAAAGCTTCTAATACCCTCACCTTGGGTAAGACACAGTTCCGTCGTGTCGTTATGTATGATTTCCTGCAAAGAATCTTGAATAAAATGATCAATGGCATCAATAAAATAATAGGAATCATCTAGTTCTCTAGCGTACAGCATAGCATCGTAAATGGTCACTGAAATCAGAGCTTTAAAATTTATAAAAGAATGATCGAACCTAGAAACTAACTCTGACAACGATTAAAGGCAAGTGTACCTATCGAACAGTAGTATAGCTTAGGCAAGACCGAATTGTCGAATCCAAAGGAACTAAAAGTATTAATACTAACTTTCTTTTTATTATTTAGCCTAAAATAAAGTGAAGTTGTTTTAATCTAAATTAACGACGACTAAGCTAAGGACACAAGACAAAAAGAATGAATTGGGAAATAACTTGAAGAAAAACTCAATTGATCACGATGATACCCTTAGGAAGAATCCACCTAGACTTCATTTGTTATCTAACCCTGAATCATATGATTTATTTACTTAGCTTGATCCGTGAGACTCCCTAACGTATATTAAACCCTCTCTCGAGGCGAATAACGTCTAACCCTAGGTTAATTAGTGGAACTCTCGTTCTCTTATAATAACCCCCTAGAATAGCAGTAAATCGATCTATGGACTCCCATATTAGGTTTCACCCTAATCCGGTAAAATCTCGTCACCCTATCTCTAGGCGTGCGATCAACTTTGCTTAATTATGCTAGATCTACTCTTAAACAGGGTCTATTCCTCCTCCACCTAAGCATATCAGATTTGGATTAAGCATGCATAATTAAGAGCAGACTAAGTATTTATCATATAACTTTGAAATCAAATAACAAGATTCATCTAGGCTTCATCCCCTTCATGTATGTAACAGCCCAATTATGACCCTAATCGGAACGGTGGTTTCGGGACCACGAATCCGAATTAAAATATATATATGTATTTTATTATTAATTTGATGTCTATGTTATGTGAATAAGTATGTGTTAAAAATATTATTTATTAATTTGTGTGTTTGGGTGACTAATTTAAGTGAAAGGATTAAATAGTTAAAATAGTATTTATTTAGTTGAAGGGCTTAATTGAATTGTTTCTTGAATAAATGGTTTTGCATGTCAAATTGCCCTAAAAACTAGTAGGTGGACGGCATGGTGTGTGATTAATGTTTTTTGTATTAGTTATTTTAGTAAGTGGGGTAATAATAATATTTTAGTATGTGATTAAAATAAAGGAAATGCATAAAAGAAAGATAGAAAATTCATCTTCCATGGATGTTCCTCTTGCCGAAATTTACAAAAAAAAGGGGAAAAAAAATTCATGCTCACCATATCCGGGCATTGCATGTGCCCATAAGATGGTTAAACACATGTTTGAAATAAAACAAGTAGTGAGGAGTCATCTCCTACCTTTGGCCTTTGAGTGCCGAAATTGGGAAGGAAGAAAAGAGAAGTTTAAACTTTATCATTCGGTTCTTGCATGCTCCCATGAGGTTAGCTTTTGAACTTCATTTTCTTAAGTTCTTGTATTTTTAAGTTTTTTTTTAGTATTACCGAACCCATGACAAAGATTTTGAGGTTTGGGCATGCTATAGGTTCGGCCATTGGTGAATAAATTCGGCTTTGCTATGCTTGATGAACGGATATGCTGCATGTTTAAACTCAATATGTGTTTGATGCATTTGGTTTCAATAATTCGGCTATGATGTGTTTATTTGGTCAAGCTTAAGTATTATATTTATTTACGATATAATTGTTTGTTTATAATGGCATATGCAAATATCTCTATGGATGTTTATTTTTGGTCATAAGAAAGTTATGTAAGGAAGATGAATAAATAGTATAGGTGTTATGTGCACGTTTTTTTTTTTATTATAAAATTTGATCTTGATTTGCCAAATGATAAGCATAGTGGTTATGTTGTGTTTTGTATTTATGAATTTGATTAATGGGAATTTATATGTCGCTTGTCTAGCATGCTTTTCGAATGGTAAATAGGTTACAATGTGTGTTTTGGCAATATAGAAAATGTCAAATGTTAAATGTATTTAATAAATTATTGAAAGTTAAATTTAAGTGAACTTTATTATGTGATAGTTATGATTTTATAATGAGACAAGCATATGTGTTTAATTGGTGGATTAGCCACTTAATTAAGTTGAAAAGTGAGATTGAATGTTTGGTCAATATGTGACTTAGGTAGGCTTGTAAATATTTGTTAATTTGGTTTTGAGACTCAATATTTTTAAATGAGATGAAGAATAGTGGTATTAAACTTGTTAAATAATTAGTATGAATTTATATGGTTATTAGGTAGGTTCGGCTATGAGGAAGGAATGTGTTATTATGTGTAAAATTTGGGAGAAATCTTAAGTTTGGATTAAATTGAGTCTCATATGGAACTCAAATGAACTAGGGAAATAATCGGCCTTAACTAATTAGTGAATAAATTGGCATGATTTTGAATAATTATAAACTTTGTTTATAATTGGGTAACATGTGACATATCATGGTCGAATTTATAATTGGCCCTTATTCGTTTATGGCTAAATCGAGTAGAAAAGTATTGAATGAGCTCAAATTTAAATTATTTAGATCAAGTACAAAAAGGGAAGGGTTTTGGATCGAGGAAAATTAACGAGTAGACGGGAAGCGTAATTCGACAACTATCGAGGTAAGTAGTAAGCAATTGAATTGATACAAATTTTATTCAATATTTAATTGTATATGTTAAAGTGAAATAATAGACTTAATTGTGTAAAGCCGAATGTGATATGGGAAATATATTATTATATTCGAAATGAGATTTAAAATGCATATTTATATACGTAAGCTTGAATAAATTGGGTGGATTAAATATTTGTATATGTATCAAGGTATAGTTATATGTGAAAATGGAATGTGATTGATGCTGGAAACTGAAAATGAGGATTTATCTATATATATATATATATATAATTATATATATATTATGTATAATAGTGTTGCCGAGTGATACATGGGAATATTAAAATAGACTAGCCGAATGGGGTTTATTTATATGCATGTAAATATGGATATCTCTCGATTAGATGAAACAAGCATATTGAAACCCGGTTTTTACTTAATTTCCGAATGTGATGTGGATTGGGACTAAGCGTTCATAATAGCCGAATGTGTGGTTAATTTATGTATGAATTTCGGTAGTATAGGGCTGAATAAATAATTATGGATTGAGTAGTAGTAGTTAAATATGGATCTCGGAAATAGTTGATGGTATTGAATAATTAATTTAGTATATATATATATATAGGTGTGGCCGAATGTGATGGAAATCAATAATGAACGAGAGTTAACTTTAATATATATTTATAGTTGTATATGTATTGATGGTTGCCGAATATGGTGGGGTAAGATGGGAACATGAACTACGATTAATAGATGTTTTATTGAGGCATAGACAATATATGGATAGTGAATGAATATATATATATATATATATATATATATATATATATATATATATATATATATATATACTGTTATGTGAATTATATCGGGCTTTATGCCCAGCGAGTGCCTCGTCTTAGGTGAATGATTATCGACTCGAGTCTAGCAGCCTCGTCTTGGGTGAATTATATCGGGCTTTATGCCCAGCGAGCTTATTGCCGGTGAATGATTATCGACCTCGGGGTCAGCAGGCCTCGTGCTTGGTGAATTATATCGGGCTTATTGCCTAGCAAAGCTAAATGCGGTGTTTGAACTATGGACCTTGAGTCTAGCAAGTCTAGTGTCGTGATATGAGATTCGGGCAAATATTTAGTGAGTTTTATAATGTTGAGTTGAAATCTCGAGCTTAGATGATATTGTACGAGCAAAGTCATGAAATGAATTAAGTGAGCCTAAGTATTTGAAAATGAAATGGGTTAAATTTCTTTTGTAAGGTATGTGTTATTCATATTCATGTATTATACATATATACATGTGATGACAAATAGTAAATGAATTGATGAATGAAATGTGATATACAAATGGGTAGATGCAAATTGTTATAAACAAAGTCACGAGAAAATTAATGTATGAAAGCATAATGTGGTCAAAGGTATTCGTGTAAGTATATTGATATGAAGGATACAAATTGACCCTGTATGTTTGGCTTTATGCTTACGATTACGTGATATATTGCGATTTCTTTGATGCCATGTATACGAATGCGTGAAATGCCAAATGGGTATACATACAAATATAGGTGAATATATATTCCTTTTATGTGAAGTTACTAAATGTAAAGTATAAACTTATTGTATATCCATTAATATGTGATCTTATGGAATTATGTGTATCAAAATATATGAGCAGTTGGAAAAGATTATTTAATTTACATGGGAACTATATGAGGAGATTATAAATGGAAGTCTAAAGGTAAAATAGTGATGATAGTTAAGCTAAATGAGCATTTCATTCGACATTAGTAGATCACCTAAACACTAAGCTTCGAAATATTGATATTAGATACTTGGATATATGAGAGTTTAATTGAACATGTGTTATGTAATTAAAGAGGTAATTCGGATTTACACAACCTTTCACTTGTTCGAATATTTATGTGAAATTGTTGAGTTTCAAGCCGAGTATTATGAATATTTTATAATGAAAGGATGTTTCATATTTTGAAATTGATGTTGGATGGTAAGTGGTATAATAATGGTAAGGAAATAATATGTGTTATATTGAGTGAGGTGTAAGCATCCCGGTCTTGAAAGGTTTTGAAGTTAAGTTGTTTTATTCGATGTTATTACTTGATTATTTTTTTTAAAATGTTAAGATGACCAATTGGTATATTATGATTGCTTAAGACTTACTAAGCTAAAGTAGCTTACTCTGTGTATTCATTGTTCTGTTGTTATAGGTTTTGGGTTAAGCTACGAGCACATGGGATCGTCAACGAAGTCATCCACACTATCGATTCGTTCTGGTACTTTTAAGTTGGGTTTGGACTTAAGGCATGTATAGGCTAGTTTAATATTTGGATGATATTTTGTAATGTATATAAGCTATGCGAAAATGGCTTTACTTTTGTGTATATGTATGATTAATGTTTGGAGTTTGAATGAAACAGTTTTAAATTTTATGCCCCGAATTAGTAGTCGAGTCCGGTAATGCCACATACTCGACTCCGGCAAAGGTCTCGGGTGAGGGGTGTTACATTTTATTGGTATCAGAGCTACGGTTTAGTCGATTCTAGGACTATAGTAGCGCGTGTGAGTCTAGCTATACATGCCTTAGATTATAATGCGATAGTGTGATGACTTCTGACATCTGAATTGTGTTTTTACATGATAAATGAATCCCGATAAAGTCGTAACAGATGGTGTCGAGAGCGTAGCGCTTAATCCCACGCTGGGACAACCGAAGAGAATCTCAACCTATCTAGAGTAACCATGAGAGAGGAGGCTAAGCAAGCCTTCTATCGATGATGAATGAATGGTTTACCCAATATATCTGGAATAATCTGGCTGTGCAACAACCTCCACCCCCGACTAATCTACCTCCGATACCCATGGTACCTCGGATGATAGGACCGATGAGATTTAGTAGACCTCCGTAAAAAAAAAAAAAAAAAAAAAGGAAACATGGGGCCAAGAGTTTAAAGCTAATGATGATGATGATGCGATTTAGCCGAGCCGTGGCCGTTAATCCTATCCGTGTGTTTGACGAGTTATTATGTACTCGGATGAATGCTTAAAAATGTGCTATATCATTGTTACGGGACACCACATATCACGGTGGAATACACTAGTATCGGTGGTTTCCAAAGAGAAAATGACTTGGGAATTCTTCCGCATCGAGTTCCGTAAGAAATATATCGATCAAAGATTCAACGATCAAAAATGTAAAGAATCTTTAGAATTAAAATAGGGTCGTATGACCGTGGCTGAGTCTGAACGAAAAATTGTAAGATTGAGCCGATATACTCATGGGCTAAGGATGATGCGATCGTTGCTGAGTTGAGGGTAAAACCATTATTTGAATAACAGATTCAGGAGGCCCAAGAATTTGATGATGATCTAAAAACAAAGAAAAGTAATTGTGGCTTGTGTGCGGATTCAGAATTTCAGATAAATGCTGAAGGATGCTTACGATTCAAGAACCGAATCTGTGTACCAAAGAATCCTGAATTAGGTAGAAGGATTTGTAATGAAGCCCATAGTAGTAGATTGTCAATTCATCCGGGTAGCACGAAAATGTATAACGACCTGAAACAGTATTACTAGTGGTATGGCATGAAACGAGACATCTCAGAATATGTGTCAAAATGTTTAATATGTCAACAAGTGAAAGCTGAGCATCAGGTATCGTCGGGGCTATTTCAACTGATTATGATACCTGGGTGGAAGTGAGATCAAGTCACTATGGATTTCGTATCGAATTTGCCTTTGCCGCCGAGTAAGAAAGACTCAATTTGGGTTATCGTAGATAGATTGACGAAATTGGCTCATTTATTCTAGTGCATACGGATTTCTCACTTGATAAACTGGCTGAGTTGTACATATCACAGACTATACGATTGCACGGAGTTGATTTGATCAATGAGATAGAGCAGAAGTTAAAATAATTCGAGAAAGTCTGAAAACCGCGTCAGATCGTCAGAAATCGTACGTGGATTTAAAACGGAAGGATATAGAGTTTTAAGTGGGTGATCTAGTGCTCTTGAAAGTACCGCTTTAAAAAAAAAAGATACTTAGATTTTGTAGCAAGGGAAACTGAGTTCGAGGTTTATTGGGCCATATGAGGTTATTGAACATACCAGGCCGATGGCGCATGCGGATCGAGGTTACCATCTAAGTTAGATAAGATCCATAATGTTTATCACGTGTCGATGCTTAGAAGATACAGATCCGACCCTTCTCACGTGATTAGTCTATTAGAAATCGAGATACAACTCGATTTGACTTATGAAGAAGAACCAATTCACATTTTAGCTCATCAAGTGAAAGAGTTGCGAAATAAGAAAATAATGTTGGTTAAAGTATTATCGCACAAGCACGGAATAGAAGAAGCGATTTGGGAAACCGGGGTTCAATGAAAGAACATTACCCACACTTATTAATGGGTAAGATTTTCGAGGACTAAAATTCCTTTAGGGGAGGAGTTGTAATGACCCAATTATGACCCTAATCGAACGGTGGTTTTGGGACCACGAATCCGAATTAAAATATATATATGTATTTTATTATTAATTTGATGTCTATGTTATGTGAATAAGTATGTGTTAAAAATATTATTTATTAATTTGTGTGTTTGGGTGACTAATTTAAGTGAAAGGATTAAATAGTTAAAATAGTATTTATTTAGTTGAAGGGCTTAATTGAATTGTTTCTTGAATAAATGGTTTTGCATGTCAAATTGCCCTAAAAACTAGTAGGTGGACGGCATGGTGTGTGATTAATGTTTTTTGTATTAGTTATTTTAGTAAGTGGGGTAATAATAATATTTTAGTATGTGATTAAAATAAAGGAAATGCATAAAAGAAAGATAGAAAATTCATCTTCCATGGATGTTCCTCTTGCCGAAATTTACAATAAAAAGGGGGAAAAAAATTCATGCTCACCATATCCGGGCATTGCATGTGTCCATAAGATGGTTAAACACATGTTTGAAATAAAACAAGTAGTGAGGAGTCATCTCCTACCTTTGGCCTTTGAGTGCCGAAATTGGGAAGGAAGAAAAGAGAAGTTTAAACTTTATCATTCGGTTCTTGCATGCTCCCATGAGGTTAGCTTTTGAACTTCATTTTCTTAAGTTCTTGTATTTTTAAGTTTTTTTTTAGTATTACCGAACCCATGACAAAGATTTTGAGGTTTGGGCATGCTATAGGTTCGGCCATTGGTGAATAAATTCGGCTTTGCTATGCTTGATGAACGGATATGCTGCATGTTTAAACTCAATATGTGTTTGATGCATTTGGTTTCAATAATTCGGCTATGATGTGTTTATTTGGTCAAGCTTAAGTATTATATTTACGATATAATTGTTTGTTTATAATGGCATATGCAAATATCTCTATGGATGTTTATTTTCGGTCATAGCAGGTTATGTAAGGAAGATGAATAAATAGTATAGGTGTTATGTGCACGTTTTTTTTTTTATTATAAAATTTGATCTTGATTTGCCAAATGATAAGCATAGTGGTTGCGGTTGTGTTTTGTATTTATGAATTTGATTAATGGGAATTTATATGCTGCTTGTCTAGCATGCTTTTCGAATGGTAAATAGGTTACAATGTGTGTTTTGGCAATATAGAAAATGTCAAATGTTAAATGTATTTAATAAATTATTGAAAGTTAAATTTAAGTGAACTTTATTATGTGATAGTTATGATTTTATAATGAGACAAGCATATGTGTTTAATTGGTGGATTAGCCACGAATTAAGTTGAAAAGTGAGATTGAATGTTTGGTCAATATGTGACTTAGGTAGGCTTGTAAATATTTGTTAATTTGGTTTTGAGACTCAATATTTTTAAATGAGATGAAGAATAGTGGTATTAAACTTGTTAAATAATTAGTATGAATTTATATGGTTATTAGGTAGGTTCGGCTATGAGGAAGGAATGTGTTATTATGTGTAAAATTTGGGAGAAATCTTAAGTTTGGATTAAATTGAGTCTCATATGGAACTCAAATGAACTAGGGAAATAATCGGCCTTAACTAATTAGTGAATAAATTGGCATGATTTTGAATAATTATAAACTTTGTTTATAATTGGGTAACATGTGAAATATCAAGGTCGAATTTATAATTGTCCCTTATTCGTTTATGGCTAAATCGAGTAGAAAAGTATTGAATGAGCTCAAATTTAAATTATTTAGATCAAGTACAAAAAGGGAAGGGTTTTGGATCGAGGAAAATTAACGAGTAGTCGGGAAGCGTAATTCGACAACTATCGAGGTAAGTAGTAAGCAATTGAATTGATACAAATTTTATTCAATATTTAATTGTATATGTTAAAGTGAAATAATAGACTTAATTGTGTAAAGCCAAATGTGATATGGGAAATATATTATTATATTCGAAATGAGATTTAAAATGCATATTTATATACGTAAGCTTGAATAAATTGGGTGGATTAAATATTTGTATATGTATCAAGGTATAGTTATATGTGAAAATGGAATGTGATTGATGCTGGAAACTGAAAATGAGGATTTATCTATATATATATATATATATATATATATATAATTATATATATATTATGTATAATAGTGTTGTTGAAAGTGATACATGGGAATATTAAAATAGACTAGCCGAATGGGGTTTATTTATATGCATGTAAATATGGATATCTCTCGATTAGATGAAACAAGCATATTGAAACCCGGTTTTTACTTAATTTCGAATGTGATGTGGATTGGGACTAAGCGTTCATAATAGCCGAATGTGTGGTTAATTTATGTATGAATTTCGGTAGTATAGGGCTGAATAAATAATTATGGATTGAGTAGTAGTAGTTAAATATGGATCTCGGAAATAGTTGATGGTATTGAATAATTAATTTAGTATATATATATATATATAGGTGTGGCCGAATGTGATGGAAATCAATAATGAACGAGAGTTAACTTTAATATATATTTATAGTTGTATATGTATTGATGGTTGCCGAATATGGTGGGGTAAGATGGGAACATGAACTACGATTAATAGATGTTTTATTGAGGCATAGACAATATATGGATAGTGAATGAATATATATATATATATATATATATATATATATATATATATATATATATATACGGTTATGTGAATTATATCGGGCTTTATGCCTAGCAGGCCTCGTGCCGGTGAATGATTATCAGACCTCGGGTCTAGCAGGCATCGTGCCGGTGAATTATATCGGGCTTTATGCCTAGCAGGCTTATTGCCGGTGAATGATTATCAGACCTCGGGTCTAGCAGGCCTCGTGCCGGTGAATTATATCGGGCTTATTGCCTAGCAGGCTAAATGCCGGTGTTTGAACTATGGACCTTGAGTCTAGCAAGTCTAGTGTCAGTATATGAGATTCGGGCAAATATTTAGCAGGTTTTATAACAGTGAGTTGAAATCTCGAGCTTAGATGATATTGTACGAGCAAAGTCATGAAATGAATTAAGTGAGCCTAGGTATTTGAAAATGAAATGGGTTAAATTCTGCTGCAAGGTATGTGTTATTCATATTCATGTATTATACATATATACATGTGATGACAAATAGTAAATGAATTGATGAATGAAATGTGATATACAAATGGGTAGATGCAAATTGTTATAAACAAAGTCACGAGAAAATTGGTCAGATGAAAGCATAATGTGGTCAAAGGTATTCGTGTAAGTATATTGATATGAAGGATACAAATTGACCCTGTATGTTTGGCTTTATGCTTACGATTACGTGATATATTGGGATTTCTTTGATGCCATGTATACGAATGCGTGAAATGCCAAATGGGTATACATACAAATATAGGTGAATATATATTCCTTTTATGTGAAGTTACTAAATGTAAAGTATAAACTTATTGTATATCCATTAATATGTGATCTTATGGAATTATGTGTATCAAAATATATGAGCAGTTGGAAAAGATTATTTAATTTACATGAGAACTATATGAGGAGATTATAAATGGAAGTCTAAAGGTAAAATAGTGATGATAGTTAAGCTAAATGAGCATTTCATTCGACATTAGTAGATCACCTAAACACTAAGCTTCGAAATATTGATATTAGATACTTGGATATATGAGAGTTTAATTGAACATGTGTTATGTAATTAAAGAGGTAATTCAGATTTACACAACCTTTCACTTGTTCGAATATTTATGTGAAATTGTTGAGTTTCAAGCCGAGTATTATGAATATTTTATAATGAAAGGATGTTTCATATTTTGAAATTGATGTTGGATGGTAAGTGGTATAATAATGGTAAGGAAATAATATGTGTTATATTGAGTGAGGTGTAAGCATCCTGGTCTTGAAAGGTTTGAGTTAAGTTGTTTTATTCGATGTTATTACTTGATTATTTTTTTAAAATGTTAAGATGACCAATTGGTATTTTATGATTGCTTAAGACTTACTAAGCTAAAGTAGCTTACTCCGTGTATTCATTGTTCTGTTGTTATAGGTTTTGGGTTAAGCTACGAGCACATGGGATCGTCAACGAAGTCATCCACACTATCGATTCGTTCTGGTACTTTTAAGTTGGGTTTGGACTTAAGGCATGTATAGGCTAGTTTAATATTTGGATGATATTTTGTAATGTATATAAGCTATGCGAAAATGGCTTTACTTTTGTGTATATGTATGATTAATGTTTGGAGTTTGAATGAAACAGTTTTAAATTTTATGCCCCGAATTAGTAGTCGAGTCCGGTAATGCCACATACTCGACTCCGGCAAAGGTCTCGGGTAAGGGGTGTTACAATGTATCTGAGGGGTTTAGTTCATCACAAAGTAAGAAAACATCTCAAGAGAAAAGATAAAACGAAACATTAGAAACCCCTAAAACCCCCTGAAGAAATTGAAGGAGAAATCCGTTGTCTTGAGTATAATTTTGGCTTCTTGGGATGGATCAACTGGCTAACTTCGAGCAATTCCTACAATTCTGACCTTTCTGGCTTGGCTCCTCGGCCTAGCTCGACACCTCCTCAAAGGTGGTACTTAGGGGGTATATATAGGCTCTTGGAATGCGATTCTTTCTCCCTAAGTATCTTTTTCCGACTGAAATTGCTATTTCCAGCGACAGGGACACGGCCATGGGCACACGCCCATGTGGATCGACTTCAAACCGTGTTTAGATTTCTAACTTGAGGCACGACCGTGCTCTAGGTGATTGGCGAGGCACGACCGTGTGGGATTTGGGCCAGGCCATGTCGATTTCGTGCGAAGGCCCATTTACTCTGTTTTGGGCCCATTTTATGTTCTTTTCATCCTCGGATGCTTTCCTGGGTATAAGACATGAAAAGAAAGGATTAAAAGCACCTTTTTATATAAATCAAGGAATAAATCATCCAAAAGTAATCTAAATGCGGGATTAAAATATGTTATAATTACGGTTTATCAAACACCCCCACACTTAAGCTTTTACTTGTCCTCAAGCAAAATTCTCAACTACAGTTAAAACAAACTTTCAATGATTCATAATTCCTATCTACAACGCCTTATCCGAATTCATAAATAATTTATACATAGATAATTCAATTCAAAGAGTCCTAAAGATTCAAACAAGATAAGTCATACATTTGTAGCACGAAAGCATAGGTGTTTCCCTTCATCTAAATAATTACCTTTAATTCAAAACCTACAAGGATTGACATCCTCACAAAAGATTCACTCAAATCACTCAAAGTTTTTAAGGGTCAAAATTAAGCACTCATAAGTCGAACCTGAAAAGTTAATCCCATAGGCTTGCCTGAAAATCAAATCTCCACCACTGTAAAATGAAATGATAAACAGATCAAAAGGTCTTTGTTAGGGTTGTAACATGTTTAGGTTTAAAGGTGTGGATAAAGGCTAAAATTAGAAGGTTAGAATCGAGATTGAATCGACAAGTACCCACCTAGAAAAAAAATAAACTGTTCTAAGATAATTTACATCAATTGAAAATTTAGAATACTAATAATACGAGTTTTTTCTTTTAATAATTAGACTTTAACTGTATAAGCTCACTCTTCCTAACACTAAATCTGAATATACTTTGAATTTGATTTTTTTTAAGAACAAACTAATACAACTGAAATATAAAACATAGTTAGGTAACTGCTCAAAATCAAATCTTGACAAAAAGGGTAATTAGAAGAATGGTAATAACAAATACAAAGGGTTTTGGGTTAATATTAGTGGGTGAGTCAATAAAAGGGTTGTTAGGCTCAAAGGGGTTCACGAGGGGTTAATTGTGAAGGTAGGCTTTTTAGTGGAGTAAGTGGGTTAAAACCTAAGTGCCTTTATCATCTCGGTATATCAAATCATAACTATGGTCAATAACAGTTCATAGTTGACACACTCATAATCAAAAAATGAGCATGAAAAAGAATAGATGCTCTATAAGGCTCAAGGTCTCACAAAAATTATAGGTGTTTTTGACATCAACCTTATAAATTTCAAACTTCAAGATAACATTCAAATTCAGGTTAACAACCTAAAATTTTAAATTTTTGAAAATTAGACTTATCATGCTTGGTTCCCTAGTATTCTTCAAATTTAATCATCAATGCACAATTTAACTATGACTTATTCAAAAACATATCAATAAAAATCATAAACCATCAGCAATTTCATCTTAATTAGTAATATGAGAAAATTACTTAAGAACAAGATTAAATTTAGGGATTTGAGAATCATGCAAAAAGTTAGGCATTTTTATCCTCAGGGTTTGAGAATGATAAAGAAAGTTAGGCATTTTCTCAAAATAATTATTCACCTCCCCCCACACTTAAGATGTACATTGCCCTCAATGTACAAAGATAGATAATAACATTTAAGGGATAAATCAAAAGAGAAAGGGAAAGAATTACTCCCTGAGTTTTGGATGTTTTCCAGAAGGAGTGTCTTTGGTGGTGGTGATAGTTGGTCTGGATGACGAACCTGCGCTAGATAAAGAAATTGGGTAGTGCACTGAGAAGTAGCCAGGAATTATTAAGACTTAATTAAAATAAACTAAGTATATAATTAAAGGTAAGAAAGATAAAGAAAGAGGAATAAAAAATGTAAACAAAATGAAAATAAAAGATAAATGGACCGAAGAGTCCTTATTGTTGTATGGTTCGCGAGGTGGGTGTGACCTCTAAGGCTAGGGAGGTGCTGGCAGTGGCAGAAGTGGCGTGATTCCCTAGCAGCTTAATGAACCTAACACTACGAGACTAAAACAAGTTAAACTAAATTAAACAAAAAAGAAGTAAATTGAAGGAAATTGAAGCAAAAGAGAAAATAAAAATAAAAATTATATGGTCTCAAAGACCCTTGGCTTGTTGTTTGGACGGAGCTGCCGGCATGAACTCATGTAAGTTAGTCTCCTTTGAGGAGATTAGCCTTTTACGCTTCTTCGACATGTTGTGTGATAGCTCAAGGATCTAGAGTTTTAGTAAATGGGGTGAAAAGTCTGAGAGGAAGAAGGGAGAAAAGAAAAGCAAGATGAAATTAGATGGGGGAAAGGGAAGGGCTATTGGGTTTAAATAGAATTTTAAATCTGGTGCATTCCCACGCCCGTGGGCTGAGGGTGTGTCGATTCGCACGGCTGCTTCGCCCGGCCGTGTGCCTAGGCGTGTTGGCTCTCCATGCTCGTTCTTCCGCAAGCCACGCCCGTGTCTGAGAAGTCAGTATGTTGGCATGGTTGGACTGCACAGGCGTGTTTAGCCCGTGGTTGGCAAGTCAGTAGCTTCACACGGTCGTTGGGCACGGCCGTGCTACTTTGTCGGTGCCCGTGGGGTAGTGGTTGGATCTGTGACGTCGAAAAGTGGTTGGGACTGATTCGCACGGCCTCTGCTATGTTAGTACCAAGATTCTAGTGGTCCACACGGTCATGACCACGGCCGTGTGCAAGACCGTGTGACCTGGAAATCTACACTTTTTAGTTAGTTTAAAAAGAAGAAAAAATAGAATGGAAACAAAAGAAAAAAAATAAGCAGTAGGGTTAGTACTAGGGTTGCCTCCCGAGAAGCGCTCGTTTATAGTCTTAAGCTAGACTTTCCTTGTGTTTGAAAATTTTCAGGGAGGTTAAAAGGTTTGAATATTTTCCCTCATATTATCAGTTTTATTTTCATTGTATGGTTCAGGTCAAGTAGCATTTATTTTAAAAGTGCCAAAAATAGGATTATTTACCTCGACTGTTCCGTGTGGAAGAACATTGATTACCTTAAAAAGGATTTCTTTGTTTGTGTCAGGGTCTGGAGGGAATAGTTGTGGGTCTGCTTTATCTAACAATACCTGATCTCCGACTTTGGACTTGTCTATCTTGTAAAGTGGTTTTGATTCTATTTCCTGTACCCCTAATTTTTCTTTGAAGTGCGTTTTCCACTCGTCTAAGTCATTGGTTTGAATCATTTGCTCCTTGTGAGTTATTTCTTTGTTGGCTTGGGGTTCATGTTTCGGCTCAGGTTTGTATCCTTGTGGTGTTTCCTATGGTGAATGTTGAATAGATTGATTATCAAAGGAATTCTCTTTCTTACCTTCAACGACTGTTGTCCTAGCCGAGTCAAGAGCTTGAAGAGTGACTGTTTCGTCGCCTACACAAAGTATAAGTTTGTCTTCATCAACATCAATTTTAGTTTTGGCGGTTGCTAAGAATGGTCTTCCTAATATTAAGGGGATTGAATTATCCTCTTCCATGTCTAAGACAACAGAGTCTACTGGGAAAACGAATTTATCGATTTTGACAAGAACATCTTCGATAATACCCCGAGGAATTCTAACAGTTTTATCAGCTAATTGAATACTCATCCTAGTTTGTTTGGGCTTCCCTAGACCTGGCTGCTTAAACAATTTATAAGGCATGACATTTATGCTCGCCCTTAAATAATCTAACGCATTATCAATAGTTAAACTACCAATTAAACATGGAATTGTAAAACTCCCTGGATCTTTTTGCTTCTGTGGTAGTCTATTTTGTAGAATTGCTGAGCACTTTGCGTTGAGTTCCACGTGTGGCTCTTCGTCTAATTTGCGTTTGTTTGTCAGGAGCTGTCTTAAAAATTTTCTCGAGTCTGGCATCTGGAAAAGAGCTTCAAGAAGAGGTAAGTTAATATGTAATTTCTTTAGAAGTTTAAGAAACTTACTGAACTGCTCCTCTGAATAGTCTCTTTTCATCGCTTCGAGGTAAGGTATGCGAGGTTGGTATTCTTTGATTGCCGGTTTTGGCTTTTCTTGCGTTACCTCAATTTTACCTTCTTCGACCTTGTCTTCTTGTTGTGAGATGGGTTCGTCTATCTCTGCATTTTCCTAAGTTGCTATGGCTTGAATTTGCTCCTGTGGATTAATCTCAGTGTTGCTTGGTATACGTCCTTGCGGTCGTTCTGACATTAGCTTTGCGAGTCATTTCACTGCATTGGTGACTTCTTTGACTGACTTAGTAACTTTTTCAATCGATGCTTGTTGGTCTTTACATATTTTCTCATTTTCTTGGAAACGATTTTCTGTGTCTGCCATGAATTTTGTCAGCATCTCTTCGAGGTTTGGCTTCTTCTCTTGTGGATATGGCTGATTTTGGAAGTTTTGAGGAGGTTGTTGTCTTTGATTTCCTTGATTTCCTTGGCCTCCCCGTGAAAAATTTGGGTGGTTCCTCCAACCTGGATTGTAAGTATTACTATAAGGGTTATTATTAGATCTGAAATTATTACCTATATAGTTCATCTGTTCGCTTTCTGCTTCCGGTTGGTAGGTTGAGTACTCAGGATTCGCCACTATTCCATTTGTATCACACTGCATTACTGGATGTACCTGCGAAGAACACAAATTATCAAGCTTTTTATTCATTATCTCCATCTGTGTTGATAGCATGGTCACTATGTCTATGTTGAAAGCTCCGGCTGATTTTGTTGATTTCGTCCTTGTAACTTGCCACTGATAATTATTCAGTAACATCTCTTCAATGAACTCGTACGCTGCTTCAAGAGTTTTGTTATTCAGGGTTCCACCGGCAGCTGAGTCGATTAGTTGCCTCGTTGAGGGATTTACACTGTTATAGAATGTTTGGACTTGTAGCCACAAGGGTAAACCATGGTGTGGACACCTTCTCAAGAGATCCTTGTATCTCTCCTATGCGTCGTATAATGTCTCTAAATCCATCTGTACAAAAGAAGAGATATCATTCCGTAATTTGGCTGTTTTGGCCAGTGGAAAATATTTCAATAAAAATTTTTCGGTCATTTGTTCCCATGTAGTGATTGACCCTCGTGGTAACGAGTTGAACCACTGTTTGGCTTTATTCCTCAATGAAAAGGGAAATAACTGAAGATGTATGGCATCAACAGAAATGCCATTTATTTTGAAGGTATCACAGAACTCTAAAAAGTTAGTTATATGAGTATTTGGATATTCGTCCTGCAAACCATCAAATTGAACAAACTGTTGAATCATTTGTATTGTGTTAGGCTTTAATTCAAAATTATTAGTAGCTATAGCGGGCCTAACAATACTTGATTCTACTCCTGTTAAATGTGGTTTAGCATAATCAAACATAGTACGTGGAGCATTTTGTTCCCCCACATCATGGGGTTGTGGAATATTCTCGTCCATCCCTTCAGTATGATTGGATCTGCCTTCTTGATTTTCCTGTGTAATTTAGGGCTCACCTGATTTCTCGGTGATTCCTACGAGCGGTTGCTTCAATATCACTGTCGTATACTAAAGGTCCTCTCGGGTTCCTCCTAGTCATAAACTAGAGGTACCCGAAAAGAAAAGAAAGAAGGAAAAATTAGAAAAATTAAAATTTAACCTAAATTGCTGAAAATAAAAATAATGGCTAAAGTAATAAAAATAGAGTTTTCTTAATATTTTAGTTCCCCGGCAATGGCGCCAAAAACTTGATCACTGAAATCAGAGCTTTAAAATTTATAAAAGAATGATCGAACCTGGAAACTAACTCTGACAACGATTAAAGGCAAGTGTACCTATCGAACAGTAGTATAGCTTAGGCAAGACCGGATTGTCGAACCCAAAGGAACTAAAAGTATTAATATAACTTTCTTTTTATTATTTAGCCTAAAATAAAGTGAAGTTGTTTTAATCTAAATTAACCATGACTAAGCTAAGGACACAAAGACAAAAAGAATGAATTGGGAAATAACTTGAAGAAAAACTCAATTGATCACGACGATACCCTCCGGAAGAATCCACCTAGACTTCACTTGTTATCTAACCCTGAATCATATGATTTATTTACTTAGCTTGATCCGTGAGACTCCCTAACATATATTAAACCCTCTCTCGAAGTGAATAACGTCTAACCCTAGGTTAATTAGTGGAACTCTCGTTCTCTTATAATAACCCCCTAGAATAGCAGTAAATCGATCTATGGACTCTCATGTTAGGTTTCACCCTAATCCGGCAAAATCTCGTCACCCTCTCTCTAGGCGTGCGATCAACTTCACTTAATTATGCTAGATCTACTCTTAAGCAGGGTCTATTCCTCCTCCACCTAAGCACATCAGATTTGGATTAAACATGCATAATTAAGAACAAACTAAGTATTTATCATATAACTCATAAATCAAATAACAAGATTCATCTAGGTTTCATCCCCTTCAGGTATCTGAGGGGTTTAGTTCATCACAAAATAAGAAAACATCTCAAGAGAAAAGATAAAACAAAACATAAGAAATCCCTAAAACTCCCTGAAGGAATTGAAGGAGAAATCCGCCGTCTTGAGTATAATTCCGGCTTCTTGGGATGGATCAACTGGCTAACTTCGAGCGATTCCCACAATTCTGACCTTTCCGACTTGGCTCCTTGGCCTAGCTCGACGCCTCCTCAAAGGTGGTACTTAGGGGGTATATATAGGCTCTTGGAATGCGATTCTATCTCCCTAAGTATCCTTTTCCGACTAAAATTGCTCTTCCCAGCGACAGGGGCACGGCCATAGCACATGCCCATGTGAATCGTCTCCAAACTGTGTTCGGATTTCTAACTTGAGGCACGGCCGTGTAAGTCGAGGGTCAGGCCGTGCTCTAGGTGATCGGCGAGGCACGACCGTGTGGGATTTGGGCCAGGCCATGTCGATTTCGTGCTAAGGCCCATTTACTCCATTTTGGGCCCGTTTTATGTTCTTTTCATCCTCGGGTGCTTTTCTGGGTATAAGACATGAAAAGAAAGGATTAAAAGCACCTTTTTATATAAATCGAGGAATAAATCATCCGAAAGTAAGCTAAATGCGGGATTAAAATATGTTATAATTACGATTTATCAGTAAATTTGGAAAATAATTTCCTCGTCACATACCCTTAACACGAGTTTACCATCACCTACATCAATAACAGCTCTAGCAGTAGCTAAAAAAGGGCGCCCCAAAATTAAAGGTACCTCAATATCGTCATCCATGTCAAGTACAACAAAATCAACAGGGAATATAAATTTATCAACTTTTACCAGAATATCTTCAATAACTCTCCTAGTATATTTAAAAGATCTGTCAGCTAATTGAATACTCATCCTAGTGGGTTTTGGTTCCCCAAGACCAAGTTGCTTAAACATTTTATAAGGCATTAAATTAATATTGGCGCCTAGATCAGCTAGTGCTTTCTTAATATTTAAACTACCAATTAAACAAGGAATAGTGAAACTTCCTGGATCTTTTAATTTGGTTGGTAGCTTGTTTTGGAGGATGGCTAAACATTCTTCATTGAGTTTCACTGTTGATATTTTTTCAAACTTCCTTTTATTTTTTAGAAGTTCTTTTAGGAATTTTACGTACCTTAGCATCTATGAAATAGTTTCAACAAAAGGTAAGTTAATATGTAACTGTTTAAAAAGTTAAACAAATTTATCGTATTGTGCATCTAATCAGTCTTTCTTCAACTTTGCCGGATATGGGATTGGTGGTTTACATTCTTCGCATACCGGTGTTACATTCTTAACTTCCTCATCTATTGCCTTTTCTGTGTCACATGGTACCTTCTTCGTTGTTTCAACTAACTCCTTTCCACTTCTTAGAGTAACAGCCTTCACCTGTTCTTTTTTCCCTAGGTAAACTTTCTGGTTGTCTTTCAGAAACTAACTTAGTTAATTGTTCAATTTGATCTTTAAGCCCTTGAATTGATGCTCGCTAATTGTTCAATATTGTTTCGGTACTCTGGAAACAGGTTTCTGACATCTCTATAAATTTTGTCAGCATTTCTTCAAGGTTGGGTTTCTTTTGATTAGCCCTCGAAAAATTTGAATGGTTCCTCCAACCTTAATTGTAAGTGTTACTATAAGGGTTATTTTGGGGTAATTGTTACCTTAATAGTGAACTTATCATTTTCAACGCTTGGGTTGTAAGGTGGAAAATCTGTGTTGTTCCTCCAAACTCCACTCAGATTGCACTGCATAACTGGATGTACCTACAAAGAATCATATAAACCATCAATCTTTTTGTTTATCAGTTCTACCTGATTTGATAGCATGGTTACTGCGTCAAGGTTGAAAACACTGGCTGCTTTTGTTGGCTTTGTCCTTGTGACTTTCTACTGATAGTTATTCAGTGACATCTCTTTAATGAATTCATAGCCAGCCTCAGGTGTTTTGTTATTTAAGGTTCCGCCAGCGGCTGAATCGATCAATTGCCTTGTTGAAGGGTTTACCCCGTTGTAAAAAGTTTGGACCTGTAGCAACAAGGGTAATCCATGGCGTGGACACCTTCTTACTAGATCTTTGTATCTCTCCTATGCATCGTAAAGTGTTTCTAAATCCATCTGCACAAAAGAAGAGATATCATTCCCTAATTTGGCCATTTTAGCCGGCGAAAAATATTTTAATAAAAAATTTTTAGTCATTTGTTCCCATGTAGCGATTGATCCTCGAGGAAGAGAATGCAACCACTGTTCAGCTTTATTCCTCAAAGAAAAGGGAAATAATAGAAGACGGATGGCATCATCAGAAACGCCATTTATTTTGAAGGCATCACAAAATTCTAGGAAATTTGCCAAGTGATTGTTTGGATCTTCATCCTGCAAACCATCAAACTGAACAAATTGTTGTATTATCTAAATTGTGTTAGGTTTCAGTTCAAAATTATTTGCAGTAATAGCAGGTCTAACAATACTTGACTCAGTTCCTGTTACATTAGGTTTAGCATAATCATACATAGTTCGAGGAGCATGATTGTCGGCCACCTCTGAAGGTAGCGGATTATTCTCAGCCATCTCTTCGGTGGCATTAATTTTGACTTCTTGCTCTTTTTCTATGTAATTTAAGCTTCACCTTATTTCTCTACGATTTCTGCGAACAGTGCCTTCAATATCACTGTCGTAGATCAGAGGTCCAGTCAGGTTCCTCCTAGTTATAAACTATAGGTACCTGCTAGGAACAAAACGAATGAAAATTAGCAAAGTAAAAAGCAAAATAAATATAAAAATAAATTGCAAAAATAAAATAAAATATAATATGGCTAAAGTAATAAAAATTAAGTGTTCTTAATATTTTAGTTCCCCGACAACGGCGCCAAAAACTTGATCTTGTGTCAGAGTCTTAAAAATTTATAAAAAGAATTATCGAGCCTAGAAACTAACTATGACAATGATGGAGGCAAGTGCACCTATCGAACAGTAGTATAGCTTAGTGGCAAGACCGGATTGTCGAACCCAAAGGAACCAAAAGTACTAATACTAACTTTCTTTTTATTATTTAGCCTAGAAATTAAAGGATTTTTTAATTAATCTAAAATTAACTAACTATTAAGCTAAAGATGCAAAGACAAAGAGAATGAATCGGGGAAAATACTTGTGGGAAAAACCAATTGATTAAGACAATACCCGAGGAAGAATCCACCTAGACTTCACTTGTTATTTAACTCTGAACCAGACGATTTATTCACTTGACTTGATCCGTAGGATTCCCTAATGTATATTAATACCTCTTTCAAGGCTACTAACATCTAACCCTAGGTTGATTAATTGAAATCTCTTTCTAATTAAAACCCCTAGAATTGCATTAACTCGATCTATGGACTCCCATATTAGGTTTGACCCTAATCCAGCAGATTTTCGTCATCCTATTTTTAGGGTTGAGATCAAATCCGCTTAACTATGTTAGATCTTCTCTTAAACAGGGACTTTTGCTCCACTGTCTAAGCACATCAATACTTGAATTAATATCCTAAAATATCAAAGCAAGAATTAAGAACACATAACTAAGAACAAATCAAGTATTTATCATATAGTTTAGAAAACAATAACAAGATCCGTCTTACGTTTCATCCCCCTCAGATACCTGAGGGTTTAGTTCATAATGAAAGAATACATCTCAGAAGAAAATATAAAACAAAACATAAGAAAAACCCTAAAACCCCCTGAAGGAAATTGAAGGGAAGATCTCCGTCTTGACTATAACTCCGGCTTCTTGAGATGAATCAACTGGCTTTCTTTAAGTAAATCCCACAATTCTGGCCTCTTTGGCTTGGCTCTTCGGCCTAACTGGACGCCTAACTGGACTCCCCCATGAAAGTTGGCCTCTAGGGTGTTTATATAGGCTTTTGGAATGGCTTTCTTTGCCTCTAAGTACCCTATTCCGAATGAAGCACTTCTTTGTCATGATAGGGACACGCCCATGGCACACGCCCGTGTGAATCGTGGCCAGGCCTTGCTCGGGTCTGTTAAGGTGGCACGGCTGTGTGGCTTGGGCCCAAGCCATGTTGATTTTGTGATATAGCCCATTTACTCCGTTTTAAGACCGTTTCTCGTTCTAAGAGTACCAAATTACACAATTCAGGGAATAAAACATCCAAAAGTATGCTAAATGTGGGATTAAAATATGTTTATATTATGGCTTATCAGTGAGATTTTAGTTGAAAATTGTGGCAAGATATGGCTAAGTAAATGAGCCAAAGAATATGTGATGAATTTGCAAGGAGAGCTCTTAATGTCATTTAATCAATATGATTATGTGCATTTATGCTAAGTTTATTTGTATAAGCTTATTAAGCTTTTGAAAGCTTACTCTGTGTGTGTTTTCTTTGTTTTATACATTGCCAAATCTACTAAAGGCTCGGGATTGTTGAGGATCATCATCACACTACTCAAATCATTTTGGTACCTTTGAAATATGTATATAGCTAAATATGGCAGGTATAAGCTAGTGATTTTGAATAATGTTTGAAATGGGTATTTATAGCCTTGCGATGTGGCTAGATAAATGTTGGCTATATGTTTGAGTAACTATGTTATATGATGCAAAGTTTAGTATGAATTGATTGCTAACAAAATGGTCAAGGAAATGGTAAAGGAAATGGTAAGTATATGGTTGAAATGTGAGTATGCATGTTTGATTAAAGAAGGGGATATATGAAAGGTAAATGTGGATGAATCATGCTTAAATGCAAATGTGTTTTAGTTGTGCAAATTGGCATGATTGGTATTATAATTGTATGTAGAGATTTGATGATTAATTTGATATGTTTTGGTTGCCAAATATGCATGAAATGAATTGGTAAATTGCTTTTAGGGATTGACCCTTGTGTGGGTGGTATTTTGGCCTTGCAAGTGGCCTATTTTACCTATACGGCCATGGCACATGGGCGTGCCTAGTAGCCATGTGATTAAGTTAGTGTCTAGCCTATTACTACACGGCCATGACACGGGCGTGTTAACTAGCCGTGGGTATAAGTTAGTAGTCAGCCCAAGTGTGCACGGCCGTGGCACACGGACGTACCTAGTAGCAGTGTGGATAAAGCAATATTTAGCTTAACAGTACACAGTCATAGCACACGGGTATGTCTGATGACCGTGTGGATAAGTCAGTATGCATACTTTTATTTGGCACGGCTAGGACACATGGGTGTGTCCAGTAGCCGTGGGAGGCACACGGCCTGGCCACATGGGCGTGTGACCATGACAGTTTTGAAAATTTTTTTAAATTTTCAAGAATTTCTATATGTGTTCGGTTTAGTCTCGGCCCTACTCTAAAGCATCATTAAGGTCTCGTTGACCTATTTAAGGGACACTATAATTGCATTTGGTGAATGATTGTATAAAATGTCTATAAAAGTTTTCTGATCTGTCCGGTAATGCCTTAAACCCTAATCTGACGATAGATACGGGTTAGGGTTGTTACAACTTACCATTCATTCTATTTTGAGGTAACAAATGTAAGGCATATTCAATCAATTTTCCTTCAAGCCCTACACATATCCTCATTTCCCTTGTTAGTCATATATATTCCATAATATCATCAAAACATATATGGGTTCAACAACAATCAAGTTTCCAGGCACATATGCTTTCTTCAACATGTATTCATTAAACATGTATAATTTCATAATAGTTCATCTCGAGTTCAGATCATTTCATATCAAACTTTACCCATATCACTCGAAATATCAAGGTCACGATTAGTACACTCAAGGTGTACAAGTCTATAATTAAATATGTACATACTCATTAAATAAATTCCATGTACAATATCATCATTTCCTATTTCAACATATCAATCGTCACGTATCATCATTTGCATGTATTTCAGGCCGTTATGTGTAATAACTCATTTCTTATTCATGTCTTCGCATGTCAAGAACTTTTACCCGTTGAATTTATTCGAAATATCGATGAGTGCACAGGTAGTACACTCGAGGTGTACGAATCAAAATCCATCAATTCATGTCCAATGATACCCATAAGGTACTATTTCAGAGAGTACACTCTCAAGCAACATATATAAAAACAACAGGACTACCAGTCTAGGCTAAATCCTTTTTATGACATATGCTCTAAAGAGTTTGATCTGGATTACTCATCTGGCTAAATCCAATCCATAACATATGCTCGAGAGGACTTATATCAAGATTTCCCGTCCGGGCTAAATCCTTTCATAAATGAGGTCAATAGGATTACTTTTCCGAGCTAAATCACGTCAACAACAAATGCAGGACCTTATTCATTGCAAGAAATCACATAACCATCGATTTTCATTAATTCAAAAGAGATTTAACATTTTCTTAACATAATTACCCATGTGATTATTTCATCTATTTATCACAATTGTATCCAATAATTCCTTTAATCACATTCACTATTCAAACCAAGTACAAGAATAACATTTTATCATTTAAATCAGGCATTATCATTTATCTGGTATTTCTCGAATATGTTTACAGGACTTAACTTTTGTTAAGTATTCTTGATCATGTAACAAAGTTCATATTTATAACATTCAAATAATTCACACATATACACATTCAATACAAGCATATGAATATACATAATTTAGTTACATGAACTTACCTCGACAAATGTTCGTGTACGTAAAATCTACTAATCCGACATTTTCCTCTTTTCCTTGTTCTAGCTCCAAATTTGGCCTATTCGGATCTATACGAGTAAATTTAACATCAATTTATCATATTTCGCATTCAAGTGGACTCAATTTTTATCCTAAGAAAAATTACTATTTTGCCCCTGACTTTTCCATAAATTCCAATTTCGTCCTTAGGCTCGGAAAATGAAATTTGTGTAATTTACTCCCCATTCCAAGCCTAACCAAAATTTCATCTCAAAATTTACAGCACATGTATTCATAAAAATTCAGAATTTTTCATCAGATTTCACGACTTTGCATTTTAGTCCCTAAATCATGTTTTCATCAAAAAATCACTTTGTAAAAGTTGTTTATCTATCATTAACCTTTCATTTTCTACCATAAATTTCTAATTTTCAGCATATATATCCATGACCCATTTTTCATGCTTTGATAACTTTACAAATTGATCCTCCAAATAGATAGATTAAGCTATCCCAGTTTCAAAATTATCAAAATTACTAAAAACAGGACAAGGAAACTTACCCAATTTGGCCATGAAAGTTTCTTCTCTCTCCTAGGGTTTTCATGTATTTTTGGGGAAGAAGATGATAAAATAATATGATATTTCTTTTTTTATCATCTTTTTAATTAATTAAATATTTCACTTTCCAATTTAGTCCTTACCCTTTTTCTAAATTTCCATGGATGAGTCACCAAAATATCTACACATGGATGAGTCACCAAAATATCTACATACTTTTCTTTAATGGTCTGATTACCATATAAGGACCTCTAGTTTTGAATTCCATAGCTATTTAATCCCTCTAGCTACTAGAATTCAACTTTTGCATTTTATGCGATTTGGTCCTTCCGTAATTAAGCACATAATCGGTAAAATTTTCTTATCAAAATTTTAACATGAATTTTCTAACATAATACAGTCTATACAATAAAATAAAAATAAAATTTATTTTCGACTCAGATTTGTGGTCCCGAAACCACTGTTTCGATTTCACCAAATTCATTGATGATAGCACAAAATATTGCTACGTATATTTGCTTAAGAGCAAAGACGAAGCTTGTAACAACCCGAATTTTGGCCTAGTCGAATTGGCCCTATTTGGCCTTGGACTTGGGAGCGTTTAAAATTTTTTAGAATAAGAGAACAACACTAAAGCAAGTTGGACCTATTAGGTGAGTGATTTTGGAAGGTTAGGGGGCTTCTATGAAGTCCCGGGATCAAACTTGGGCTTTAGGAAAATTTTGGTTTTAGGTGAATAAAACCCTAGGAGTTAGTAAGTAGGCTTTAAGAATAAAATGTGGAGAAAAATGACACAAAAGGATTTGTGGTCTAGTGGCAAATGGCGTCACATAGGAGACAAGGGAATGACGCCACACAAGGAAGCAAGGGGTCCAAGGTTCAAGTCTTGGCACTTGCATTTCATTTTGATTTATTTTTAAGTGAACTCAGACTTTGGCTCATAGACTTATATTTAGTTGAGCATGGCAGGTGGCGTGGATTAAGTTCAGGGCCTGAGTTCGAATCCCATTGCAAGAAAAAAGGGATATTTATTTTGCTAAGTTGGGACGGCCAGAGTTTGTATTGGAATTAAACTCTGCTGAAGGAGGGATCCTACACCGGGAAGCTAGCAAGAGGGAAGATGAGAAGCTGGCTTTAATAGAGCAATCTATGAGGAGGGTAAGCATACCTGGGTTGGTGTTTGGGCATAGGATTGTTCAGAGCGCGGATAAACTCCAGAATCCCTATCTGGTGTGTATTTCGCCCTACTCTAGCTATAGAGCGGCAGATGCTGAAATACTGGTCACACAGCGATGGTAGCCGCACGAGCGTGCGAGCGCACGTGTGAAAGCTTAGATGCGGTAGTTGAGGCCATCATGAGTGTTCTTGAGGGTTTAGGCTGTTTGGGCCACGATGGGTCGAAAGGGGCAATGTGGGGCCAATGGGCCCGTGGGCCCATATGAATAAATTGTATGATTGTGTAGTAGATATTGGACTGGTCTATGTGAATCTCATATCTATGGCTAGATTTGGGCTAAATGGGCCACATGAGCGTGTCGGCCCACTTGGGCCGAGAATGGGCCTTAGGCCCATTCGCATCGTTATCTCTATTTAGAATACCCTAGGTTTCCAAAATTACCAAAATACCCCAGTTTATGAAATTACTAAAATACCCTTGGTCTACAAAATTACTAAAAAACCCTCAGTTTTCAAAATTACCGAAGTACCCCTGGTTTGTAAAATTACCAACATACCCCTGATTTGTGAAAGTCTCGAAATACCCCTATTTTGTGAAATTATAGAAATACCCCTGATTTGTGAAATTATCGAAATACCCTCAGATTGTGAAATTACCGAAATACCCTTGATTTGTGAAATTACCGAAATACCCTCAGTTCAGAAAATTACCGAAATTCCCTCAGTTTACAAAATTACCAAAGTACCCCTAATTTACAAAATTATCGAAATACCTTCGATTTGTGAAATTATCGAAATACCCTCAATTTGTGAAATTATTGAAATACCCCCAGTTTGTAAAATAACTGAAATACCCTTGATTTGTGAAATTACCAAAATACCCTCGATTTGCAAAATTATCGAAATACTCTCAATTTGTGAAATTATTAAAATACCCTCAATTTGCAAAATTACCAAAATACCCCCAATTTGTGAAATTATCGAAATACCCAGATAAGGTAGAATTATTGAAATACCCCTATAGGGTAAAATTATCGAAACACCCCTGTAGGGTAGAATTATCGAAATACCCTTAAAGGGTAGGATTACCGAAATACCCTTATAGGGTAAATGACTATTTTGCCCTTATGGGAAAATGACTGATTTGACTGTAATCGTATGACTGTGTTTTAACTGACTTGACTGTGGGTGTGTGGCTGATATGCTGTTAATATGTGTTGAAATAACTGTTACTGAGCATGGCCATTTTGCATACACGTGTAATGATTAAGCATGACATACACGACATATTGCATAGGGTTGGGACTTTGATACGGAGGAAGTTCTGATAGGGTCGCACGGGTCGCATGACGATTGTGGATCCAATATTTATTTGTTCAGGTCACATGGGTCGCACGACAACTGTGCACCAACGGATGGCTTAAAGCTGCATAATCTGAATATGACTCTGTGCTAACCTAAATATGGCTCTGTGCCATCTTGATTATGGCTTTGTGCCAATCTATATACCCGTGGCTATGTGCCTAAAATATATATCGATGACTCTGTGTCAATCATATTTACCCAAGGCTGTGTGCCGATTATATTACCGTCACTGATGGCTATGTGCCAAACATAATACAGTTACTGATGGCTTTGTGCCAATCGTAATACCACTACTGAAGGCTTAGAGCCGTATATATATGCTTAGCAGTCTTGCTACAATGTTTGAGTAGTGCTGTTGTTGGTGCTACCTTTGGAGTGTATGGATGGGTGGGTTGATATTCATATCCCCACAGGAGTGTAGCGTTGGAAGGGAAATGGAGTGCAGGGTTGGATTTGGGATGGGATGCATCTTCATACTATTGCATATCTATTATGAGATCTGTTATTGGTTTGGGCTAGGCCCAGTTGATTCTGTTATGGGTTGTGACCCAAATGATATTGTAGTGGGCTTGGCCCACGTATGCTCCGATACATCATTGCATTTATCTTTGTTAAAGGGCTTTGGCCTGCACTACAATGGGTTCTGTTTCAGATATCGATCATTGTTACTCTAGAAAGGGATTACACATCGAGTTTTCATAAACTCACGTTCGTTCTTAACTGTGCAGGTAATCCCCAGCCTTAGACGGTTCGGAGCTGCGAGGGACTCAGAGAAGACCACACACTGCTTATGTTTTCCATTTTGATTATCTACTTTGAAATATTTTGATTTGGGTTGTAATAAGGCCTTTTAAAGTTTTCGCACTTTAAATTTTAGATTGGTTTTATTTTAATTTATATCTATTAGAAGTAAATCACAGTTTTCCGAAATGTTAACTGTTTTAAAACAACACTACGTTTTCGCAACATTTTTTAAATGGTTTTACGATTTAATATTTTTGTAAATCAATTACTTTCAAAATTAGCTTCCGCAACTGAAAAAAAAATGTTTTGGGAATAAAAATAACGTAACTGGGATTTTACTTAAGCTTTTAAACAAGAAGGGTTTTCAATGAAAACAAGGTTTTCGAAAAACACTTCAATGTGACACGCCAGATTCGGGCCTAACTTCTAGGCCGGGTTTGGGGTGTTACAAAGCTTTAGAGAAATTTATTCTCTATAAGAAGGAAGTTGAAAACCAACTTAATAAAAAGATTAAGATTGTGAGAAGTGGTTGTGGTTGTGAATATGTTGAACCATTTGATGAATACTATACATAACATGACATTATTCAAGAAGTAACACCACCATACTCTCCTCAATCAAATGGAGTAGCCAAACGAAAAAAAATGAACTCTAAAGGAGATGATGAACGTCTTGCTAGAATCTGGTTTATCTGCGGGGGAAGCTTTTCTATTAACTAATTACTTTTTAAATAAGGTGCCCCGTAAGAAAAGGGACAATACACCATATGAGTTATAGAAAGGCAGAAAATCAATTACAGCCCGTTTTTAATAAGATCAGAACAGTGGTTTCAGGACAACAAATATGAAGTCAGAAAATTTATTTTATTATTATTTTCTTTCCTACAACATGATAGAAGTACCATATAAAAATTTTGTTAAGAAATTTACCGTTTACATGCTTAATTTGATAAAAAAAGACTAAATCGCGTAAAGTGAAAAAGTCGAGTTCTAATAGCTAAAGGTATTAAATAGCTATAGAACTTTAAATTGGAAGTCCTTATATGGTAATTAAACCATTTAACTTGATAGTAGATGTACATGGCTTGGCAATTGTGTAAATATTAATGTTTTTAAAGGTTAATTATGTAATTAGTAAATAAAGTTAATAACAAATGAAACAAATGAAAAGGCATCATCTTTTACTTGTTTCAACTGAAACTAAAATGAAAGATTAGCCATGGAAGAAGCTTGGTTCGGTCATCTTCATCTTTACTAAATTGGTATGCTTTTTGTCCCGTTTTTTATTATTTTCACATTTCTAGGATCGTTATAACTTAATCTAGCTAACTCGGGGACTAATTTGTAAAACTGTCAAACTATTAGGGTTTTACCATTGATGAATATATAGTTTTATGATAGAAAATGAATGGTTATTGTTAGATAAACAACTTTTGTAAAGGGATTTTTGGTGAAATTGTCAATTAGGGGTTAAATTGAAAATTGTGATAAATTTATGGTAAATTTTGTAAATTTATGAAATATGTTGGCTGTTATAAGCATGTATAAAAATAGGCTAGGCTTGGGTAGGGGTAAAATTATATGAATTTCATTTTTCGAGCCTAGGATCTTAATTGCAAAGAAATTAAAAGTATAAGGGCAAAATGGTAAATTTACCAAAAATGTGTTGGACTAAATTGAATGAGAAATATTTTAAATTGAGTTAAATTTATTTGTATAGATCAAGACAGACCTCATATAGATGATTCAGCAATTTGTTCAGTTTGATGGTTTGCAGGATGAGAATCCAAACAATCACTTGGCTATCTTGAGTTTTGCGACACTTTCAAGATTAATGGCGTTTCTAATGATGTCATTCGCCTTCGGTTGTTTCTCTTATCGTTGAGAAACAATGTTAAACAGTGGTTGAACTCGTTACCACGAGGATCAATCACTACATGGGAACAAATGACTGAACAAATCCGCCGGCTAAAACGGCTAAGTTGAGGAATGATATCTCTTCTTTTGTGCAGATGGATCTAGAGACACTTTACGATGCATGGGAGAGATACAAGGATTTACTAAGAAGGTGCCCTCACTATGGGTTACCTTTGTGGCTACAGGTTCAAACATTCTACAACAGTGTAAACCCCTCAACTAGGCAGTTGATTGATTCAGCTGCCGATGGAACTCTAAATAACAAAACCCCTGAAGCGGCTTATGAGTTTATAGAGGAGATGTCACTGAATAACTATCAGTGGCAAGTTACGAGGACAAAGCCAATAAAATTCGCCAGTGTTTTCAACCTCGACGCAGTGACCATGCTATCAAATTAGGTAAAACTTTTAAGTAAGAAAATTGATGGTTTGTGTGGTTCTTCGCAGGTATATCCAGTGATACAGTGCGATACGAATGGAGGAGGAATGAATAATACAGAATATCCATCCTACAACCCTGGCATAGAAAGCGAACAGATGAACTATGTGGGTAATAATTCTAGACCTCAAAATAACCCTTATAGTAACACTTACAATCCAGTTGGAAGAATCACCCAAATTTTTCATGGGGTGGCCGAGGAAATTAGAGACAACAACCCACTTTAGGCTTTCAACAGCAACCCTACCCACAAGAGAAAAAGTCGAACCTTGAGGAGATGCTAACAAAATTTATCGTGGTGTCAGAAACCCGTTTCCAAAATACTGAAACAGCACTCAAAAACCAACAGGCATCGATTCAAGGGCTCGAGAACCAATTAGGTCAGCTTGCTAAGCTGATTACGGAATGACCACAAGGTAGCTTGCCGAGCAACTGAAACTAACCCAAAGGAGCAAATTCATGCCATCACCGCTCACGATAGTGAGGGGTTAGATGAGCCAAAATTGAGGCAAGAGAATGTGGTAGAGAAAGGTAAGGTTGAGGTAAGCCATAATAAACCAAAAACGGTAATTACAGAGTACCAACCTCGTGTGCCATACCCCAATGTGATGAAGAAAGACCACATAGATGAACAATTCGGTAAATTTCTTAAACTCTTAAAAAAATAAACTACCCCGAAAATTAAAAGATCCAGGGAGTTTTACAATTCCATGTTTAATTGGTAGTTTATCTGTTAATAATTCTTTAGCTGAATTAGGGGCAAGCATCAATATTATCCCTTATAAAATGTTTAAACAGCTAGGTCTTGGGAAACCCAAACAAACTAGGATGAGCATTCAATTAGCTGATAAAACCATTAGAGTTCCCAGGGGTATAATTCAAGATGTGCTAGTAAAAATTGACAAATTCATATTCCCAGTAGACTTTGATGCTTTAGATATGAATGAGGATAATGATGTTCCTTTAATATTAGGACAGCCCTTTTTAGCAACTGTTAGGACCATTATCGATGTTGATACAGGGGAAGTAACACTTCGTGTAGGTGATGAAATGATTAAACTCAAAGCACGTGATTCTAACAGAATATCTAATAATTAAGAGAATACAAGTCCTGTTAATAAAAATAAACTTAACGTTCAATCTTCTTTGTAGGAAATCTCTCAGGAAAAGATAACATAGCTAGGATCAAGTGTTCATACTGAGAATGCAACTGTTCATGAGGAACGAAGGTTACAAATCGATGAGCTAGATGAATGGTGGACACACGTCAAGGAACAACCAAAAAACCATGAAGAACCAAAGCAAAACCATGTCAAACTTAAAGATAGGACAACCCAGTTTAAGATAGAAGGTCAGGTATTGTTGGATACAAAAAACCCTCGAATCGTCACTTCAGATCTTAATACAAACGAAGAGATCCCTTTCACAGTAATCAATGTCTTCCCATACGGAACAGTCGAGTTAACTAATCCTACATGCGGCACTTTTAAGGTAAACACCACTCGACTCAAACTATATAGTAATCATAGAACTGATAGCAGGGGAGAGGAGTTTCAACTCCTCAAACCACCATGAATACGTGAATGATAGGTAAGTCTAGCTTAAGACATTAAACGAGCACTTCTCGGGAGGCAACCCGAGCACTAACTTTACTAATGTCGTATTTTCGATTTTTAGCACCTAACTCAAAACTAATCAAATTAACAAAGCGCGGGTTTCTCTATCCACTCGGCTTTGCACACGGGCATGGCCGTGGTCGTGGCTGTGTGGACACTACAAAAGATACATGGGTGTGGCAGAGACTGTGAAAACCAAGGATGGAAATTTTTCCCAAAACATGGGCTACGATAAAATCCCACAGCCGTGCGATACGGCTGTAGTCGACACTGAGAAATCTACACGGGCATGCAACACGCCCATGCTTTTAGGCCGTGGCTGACACTAATTAAGCAACATGGGTGTGGAAACTTCTACACAAGCGTGGGGAAAACGAACAAAGCATCCCATAACCGTGCGATACGACCGTGTTAACTAACACGCCCATGGAACATGGGCGTGGGAAGCCACCAGATCCCTGTTTCCTATTTAAAACCCCCCTTCTTCTCATTTTCTCCCTAAATTCTTTTTTTCTCCCAAACCCTAACCACCACACCCTTTTTTTTTCTATTATCTTTCTCCTTTCATTTTCCTTTCCCCCTTTCCCTCATTATTTCTCTACACCACCATCCCCATGTCAAAGAAGCGAAAGGACCCTAGCACAGTCTCCCCGTACGAGACCGATCTACATAAGTTCATGCCGGCCGCTTCATTAACTCGACAGGACAAGGACCTTTAAGTCCATTTATTTTTTCTTTTTCTTTTATTTTTATTTTTTTAATTTAGTCCATTTATCTTTCTTGTCTTTAATTTATATTATTATATTTTGATTTCTTTATTTTAGGTTCAAAGGGCTATTAAGGAACATCCACACTATGACCCTGGTATCCACCTCCACCTTCATCTATACCCCACTTACCGTTTCTTTTCCTTGACTCCATCCAAAATTTAGGAAGTTCACTTCTGTCCCTATCTTATGATTTTATATATTGTAGATATCTATCTTTGTACATTGAGGACAATGTACGTCTTAAGTGTGCGGAGGTGTCAACAATACTGAACTATATCTTGTTCTTAAGTAACTCTTTCATATTTACTATTAGAATGAAACTTCTATTGATTTATGATTTTCATTTATATGTTTCAAATTAAGTCAGAGATAATTGTGCATTAATGGTTCAAACTTCAAGACATTAGAGAATCAAGCATGATAAAGTCTATTTTCAGAATTAAAATTTTATTAGGTTGTTTCCCTAATCTTAAATATTATTTTGAAGCTTGAAATCTACAAGGATGACATCAAAAACCATAATTTTTGTGAGATTTTTGAGCCTTTAAAAGCATATATTTTTCTTGTTCATTGTTTTGATTATAAGTGTGTCAATATTGATTTATTATTATAGAACTTGCTTCGATTATACATGTTGAGACCACACTTTTGATTTGATATACTGAGATGATGAAGGCACCTAGGTTTTAACCCACTCACTCCACAAAAAGCCTACATGCATAATTAACCCCTAGTAAACCCCTTTGATCCTAATAAATTGTTTTTCTTGACTCACCCATTAATATTAAATCAAAACCAAATTTTTGCTTCTCCTAATCTTTTGACGTCCCTTTTTGTCGAGATTTGATTTGAGCAGTTACCTAACTATGTTCTCTATTTCCATTGTTAAGTCCTTTCTTATTAATTGTTTGTGCTTATTCTTATTCTAAAAAAAACATTACAAAAATATTGGAGATTTATTCATTTTTAGTTTAAGCTTGAACGATTAATGTCATATCTTTAGAAGAAGCTCATGTTATTAGTAATAAAGTCTTCAATTAATGTAATCATTTAGTATTAGGCCATTTTTCTAGTTAGGTAAATTCTCAATTCAATCTCGATTCTAACCCTTTAATTTAGCCTTTATCCACACTTTTAACCCAAGCCCCGTTACAACCCTTTTTAAGACCTTTTGATTTGTGTATCATCTCATTTTCTAGTGGTGGAGATTTGATTTTCATGCAAGCCTATGGGATTAACTTTTCATGTGTGACTTTTGAGTGCTTAATTTGAACCTTAAACACCTTGAGTGATTTGAGTGAATCTTTAGTGAGGATGTCAATTCTTGTCGATTTTGAATCAGAGATAACTATTTAGGTAAGGGGAGACACCTCTGTTTTCATGCTATAAAAATTTATGACTTAGATTGTTTGAATCTTTAGGACTCTTTTAGTAAAATTATCAATGTATGAATTATCTATGAATTATGATGAAACATTATTGATAAGAATTATGAATTAAGGAAGTTAATTTTAATTTTGAGTTGAGGATTTTGCTTGAGGGCAAGCAAAGTCTTAATTATGGGGATATTTGATAAACCATAATTTACACATATTTTAACCCCATGCTTGGCTTACTTTTGGATGAATTTTGATACAGTTTGATGAATTTGATGCTCCTAATCTCTTAATTTCATGTTTTATATTCAGGAGAGTTTAGGGAGTCGAAAAGAACGAGAAACAGGCCAAAAAGGGACAAAATGAGCCTACATCAGAAATCACACGGCCTGGACATTGAACACAGGCAGATCACACGGTCATGTGTGGCTAGCAGATTCGACCACGGGCGTGTCCCTGTCGAAATCAGGATGAATTCTATTCAGAATAGGTACTTGTGGGCTAAGTGAGGCATCTCAAAGCCTATACAAACACCCTAGGGGGCAACCTAAAAAAGAGAGTTCGACAGGACGTCGAATAGATGCCGAGTAGAAGAAGAAAGTACTCCAAGACAGCCATCGGGAATAGCTTAGGAGAAGGATCTCCATCAAGACGGAGGATCTCCCATCAAGTTCTTTAGAATTTTTTGGGTTTTCTTATGTTTTGTCCTTTTCCCTATTCTAATATGTTTCCTTCTATCAGTATGAACTAAATCCCTCAAATACCTAAGGGGATGAAACCTAAGACAGATCTTATTATTATTTGATTTATGAGATAAATACTTGTTATTATTCTTAATTGTGAGTTCTTATTCTTGTTTTGATAATTCAGGTTATTGATTCAAGTCGAATGTGCTTATTCAATAGAGCAAAAGTCCCTGTCCAAGAGTAGATCAACATAATTAAGCGGAGTTGATTGCAACCCTAGAAATAGGGTGACGAAAATTTGCCAGATTAGGGTCAAACCTAATAAGGGAATCCATAGATCGAGTTAATGCGACAATAGGGGTTTTAATTAGAAAGAGATTTCAATTAATCAACCTAGAGTCAGTTGTTTTTAGTCTTGAAAGAGATATTGACATAAATCAGGGATTTCTAAGGATTAAGTCAAGTGAATAAATCGCATGAATCAAAAGTAACAAGTGAAGTCTAGGTGGATTCTTTTTTAGGTATTGCCTATCTCATATAAGTTGTCCAAAAGTATTTTCCCAATTTACTTTCTATCGCATTCATAGTCAGTTAAATTAGTTAGTTAATTTTAAACTAAAAATAAATCCCCTTAATTATTAGGCTAGATAATAAAAAGATAGTTAATACTAGTACTCTTGGTCCTTGAGGATACGATATTCCGGACTCAACACAGCTATACTACTGTTCAATAGGTGCGCTTGCCTTTGTCAAAATAATAGTTAGTTTCAAGCCCATCAGTGAATACACCATATGTTTAAGGTTTGATTATGCTTGTTTTGGGTGCCTTATTATGGCTTGTTGTTATGCACAATGTTGGGTGTAGGTTTATGCCTATTTGGGTGAGAAAAATGGCTTGTAAAATGGTCTATTTTCATCCACACGACCGTATGTCTCAGCAGTGTGTGACACACGGCCAAGTGATATGACCGTGTGTCCATCGTAGCTTTCAAAGGGTTGCAAGTCAGGCTGTTACACGGCCTAACACACGAGCGTGTGAGGTTACTTCGAAAGGTACACGGCCTAGCACAGGGGCTTGTGGCTTGGCCGTGTGGCCCAAGTCAACAAGTTACACAGGCCCAAACACGGGCTAGGACACGATCGTATGTCCCTATTTCGAATGTCTACACGCCTAAGACACGGGTGTGTCTCTTGGCCGTGTGAGCCACACGGCTGTATGACCCCTGCAGCTTTGAAATTTTTTAATGTTTTCTGAAAAATCCTTTGAGTTCCTGATTTAGTCCCGACTTGTTTTTAACGTGTATTTAGGTATTCAATGGCTCGTATAATGGACAATATGTATGTTTTTTACATGGTTTTAATGTGTTCATTGATATGTTATGGAATGTTTGAGATTATGTTCGTTCATACTGTAAACTCTGGTAATACTCTGTAACCCTATTCTGGCAATGGATACGAGTTAGGGGTGTTACATTTATTGGTATCAGAGTTACAGTTTAGTCGATTCTCGAACTGAACGTAGTGTGTACGAGTCTAGCTATACATGCTATTATATAACCTATGATAGTGTGATATCTCCTAACCGTTTTAAACATGCTTTCATATAGCAATGACATCCAACCGAGCTGACTTCGATGAAGTAAAGAGCAATGCTCAAGCCTCCGTTCATGGAGTTGTATCGAGCGGTACAAGGCCCAAGTCTGAGGGCCGAGGAGGAGAGGCTAAAGAAGCCTTCTTTCAGATGATGAATGAATGGTTTGCCAAGTTTGTACGGACGAACCCGGCTACTCAACAACCTCCACCCCCTCCAACTCCTTAATCAATTCCCGTTATTCCTCAAGGTTTGGAACCAATCTGAATTAGTAAACTGCCTGTCGATAAGTATGGGGTTGAAGTTCTGAGCTACTGCTGAAAATGATCCTGAGATATCTGAATTCTAGTTAAAGAATACCATCAGGGTTTTTGATGAGTTATCGTGTTCATCGGCCGAGTGTGTTAAATGCGCGGTATCATTATTGAAAAATTCGGCTTACCAGTGGTGGAACATGTTGATTTCTGTTGTGCCTAGAAAGCGGATCACCTAGGAATTTTTTCAAACTGAGTTCGGAAATAATGATATTAGTCAGAGGTTTTTGGATCAGAAATGTAAAGAATTTCTGGAGCTTAAACAGGGTTGTTTGACTATGTTAGAGTATGATTGGGAATTTGTTAAACTGAGCAAATATGCCCGAGAGTGTATTCTGACCGAGACTGCCATGTGTAAATGATTTGAAGAAGGGTTAAACGAAGATATAAAGCTTCTAGTTGGAATTCTTGAACTGAAAGAACTCAATATACTGGTTGACTGGGCACATAAGGCTGAAAAACTGAGTAAAGAGAAAAGACGTGCTGATTTTGAAGCTAGAGACTCGAGAAAGAGATCGACTAGGAAGTCATATCAGTCAGTATCAAAGAAATCAAAAGAATATCACATCCATTCTACAACTTTTGTGGGTCATTCTAGTATAGACAGAGGTACCCACCGCTCTAGTCCTAAACCTCAGGCTACATCGGTAGCGAGTGTGGGTAGTGTCAGAGATGCCAGACCCAAGTGCAAGCATTGTAACAAACTACATTATGGTGAGTGTCAAGTGAAGAATGGAGCGTGGTTTAGATGTGGTTCCTTTGACCACTATCTTAGAGATTGCCCAGAGAAATTTAAGAAAGAGAAAGTTTAAACTACGAGACCGAGCAACATAGCAGCGAGAAGTAGACCACCTCGTAATCCCAAAAATGTGAGTGGTAGTCGTGATGTGACGAAAAAATCTGCTATGAGATCTGAGGCATGAGCACCAGCTAGGGCTTATGCTGTTCGTGCACACGAGGATGCTTCTGTGCCAGATGTTATTATCGATACTTTCTCTATTTATGATATTGATGTTACTACTTTGATTGATCTGGGATCAACTCATTCATTTGTTTTCATGAATTTAGTATTTAGTAAAAATTTACCTGTTAAGTTCATTGAATTCATGGTTGAAGTATCGAACCCCCTAGGTCAGTATGTGCTAGTTGAGAAAGTTTGCAAGAACTATCCTTTGATGACACGGGGTTACAGTTTTTTGACTGATTTGATGTTATTACCATTTGATGAATTTGATGTGATTCTGGGTATGGATTGACAAACTCTGCATGATGCTGTTGTAATCTGTAGACGAAAGCTTATCGTATTAAAATGTCAGAACGGTGATACGCTTTGTACTGAATCATATAACTTTAGTGGGTTGTCTATTGTTATATCAGCTATATTAGCACAGAAATATGTGAGAAAAGTTTGCAATGCTTACCTTGCTTAGGTATTGGATACTAAAGTGTTTGAATCGAAGCTTGAATCAGTACTAGTGGTTTACGAGTGTCCCGATGTGTTTCTAGAGGAGTTACTTAGATTACCGCCGGTCAGAGAGGTTGAGTTTGCTATAGAACTTGTACTGGGAACATCACTGATATCAATAGCACCTTACAGAATGGCTCCTACCGAGTTAAAAGAGTTGAAAGCTCAGCTGCAAGAGTTGACAGATAGGGGTTTTACTCGACCTAGTTTTTCACCTTGGGGTGCACTGGTTCTATTTGTTAAGAAAAAGGACGGATCAATGAGATTATGTAGTGACTACCGTCAGCTCAATAAGGTTACAATTAAGAATAAATATCCACTACCTCGAAATGATAATTTGTTCGATCAGTTGAAATGTTCCACAGTATTCTCGAAGATTGATCTTCGTTCTGGTTATTATCAGCTGTGAGTGAAAGATTCGAATGTACCAAAAAATACATTCAGAACCAGCTACAGACACTATGAATTTCTTGTGATGTCTTTTGGTTTAACTAACACATCTACAGTATTTATGGATTTGATGAACAGAATCTTCAGACTGTATTTAGACATATTTGTGGTGGTATTTATTGACAACATTCTGATTTATTCCCGAGATGAGTTCGAGCCTTCGGAACACTTGAGAATTGTTTTGCAACCTCTACGAGATAAACAACTGTTTTCTTAATTTATCAAATGTGAGAAGTCAGTTTTTTAGGACACATAGTATCGGCTAAAGGCATCAGAGTTGATCCGAGTAAAATTTTCGCAGTTATTAATTGGAAACCACCAAAAAATGTATTAGAAGTTTTTTGGGATTAGCTGGTTATTATCGAAGATTTATCAAAGAGTTCTCAATGATAGCTACACGGATAACGCGACTATTACAGAAAGATGTAAATTTTGAATGGTCTGAAAAATGTCAGTAAAGTTTTAATAAGTTGAAAGTACTGTTGACTGAAGCACCAGTTTTGGTTCAGCCTGAATCGGGTAAAGAATTTGTGATTTTTAGTGATGCATCTTTAAATGGCTTAGGTTGTGTTTTGATGCAAGAAGGAAAAGTAATAGTTTATGTTTCTAGACAATTAAAGCCGCACGAAAAGAACTATCCACACATGACCTAGAGTTGGCAGCTATTGTGTTTGCGTTGAAAATTTGGCAAAACCAATTGTTCGAAAAAAATGTTACATACTTAGAGACAAAGAAAGCCAATCCAAAAACCTATATAAACTCCCTAGAGGCCAACCTTCAAGGGGGTCCAATTAGGCATCCAGTTAGGCGGAAGAGCCACGCCAGAGAGGCCAGAATTGTGGGATTTACTCGAAGAAAGTCAGTTGATTCATCTCAGGAAGCCGGAATCATACTCATGACGGAGGATTTTCTCTTCAATTCCTTCAGGGGGTTTTAGGTTTTTTCTTATGTTTTGTTTTATATTTTCTTCTGAGATGTATTCTTTTATGATTATGAACTAAACCCCTCAAATACCTGAGGGGGATGAAACCTAAGACGGATCTTGTTATTGTTTTCTAGACTATATGATAAATACTTGATTTGTTATTAATTATGTCTTCTTGATATTTCAGTATATTAATTCAAGTATTGATGTGCTTAGGCAGTGGAGCAAAAGTCCCTGTTTAAGAGTAGATCTAGCATAATTAAGTGGAGTTGATCGCAACCCTAAACATAGGATGACGAAAATCTTCTGGATTAAGGTCAAACCTAATATGAGAGTCCATAGATCGAGTTAATGCAATTCTAGGGGTTTTAATTAGAAAGAGATTTCAATTAATCAACCTAGGGTTAGACGTTAGTAGCCTCGAGAGAGGTATTAATATAAATTAGGGAATCCTACGGATCAAGTCAAGTGAATAAATAAATGCAGTTGAGTTAAATAACAAGTGAAGTCTAGGTGGATTCTTCCTCGGGTATTGTCTTAATCAATTGGTTTTTCCCACACCCAAATTCATTCTCTTTGCCTTAGCATCTTTAGCTTAATAGTTAGTTAATTTTAGATTAATTAATAATTCCCTTAATTCTTAGGGTAAATAATAAAAAGAAAGTTAGTATTAGTACTTTTGGTTCCTTTGGGTCCGACAATCCAGTCTTGCCACTAAACTATACTACTGTTCGATAGGTGCGTTTGCCTCAATCATTGTCATAGTTAGTTTTTAGGCTCGATCATTCTTTATATAAATTTTTAAGACTCTGACACATGATCAGCGGGCTGTTATAAGCATGTATAAAAATCGGCTAGGCTTGAGTAGGGTTAAAATTGCATGAATTTCATTTTTTGAGCCTAGGGACTAAATTGCAAAGAAATTAAAAGTATATGGCAAAATGGTAAATTGGCAAAAAAATGTGTTGGACTAAATTAGAAGAGAAATTTTTTAAATTGAGTTAAATTTATCTGTATAGATCAAGACAGACCTCGTACAGAGTTAGATCGGGAAAAAGGGAAAATCTCGGATTAATCGCCTCTGTATCTACGTATACTTGTCGTCTTAAGTTCGTGCAATTAAATTGTATTTATATATATTTAATTGAAATATATAAATGTTATGATTTTTCATATATAATTACCGAATGCATATCCAATGACGTACGATGATTTTCGAGCCCTATTTGAACCATAGGAATCTGTAAGATACAAATGACATGTCATTAGGGTTACTGATTTGGTTGAGGTCCTGCATGTGTTGCGGACACACCACAACTCATATGAGCTTACCAATTTACACTGTGAGAGCATACCGATTTACAGCTCATGAGAGCATACCGATTTACAGCTCAAGATACATGGAGCATACCATCCAACTAATACATGGAAATGATTTTACATGATATATAGATACATGATATGGATGATACATGTATATGAAATCTTGATTAATTGTTGAGGTCATCCATGATTATTGATTCATTTATGAATTTATATGACTAATGTGGTTGGTGTATATGTGCTTAGGCTTTTGGCCAAGTTGTGTTGGAATATGCTTTGTTACTTACCTATTATTTGATCAAATGGTAAGTTAAATTCTATGTTATACGAACTTACTAATTTATCGTGTTTATAGTGAATCGGAAGCTCATTCGGGTTGGAAGCTTGTCAAAGCTATATCATACTATCCATAGGCTCTTTTGGTACTTCAGTTGTTTTAATTTTTATTATAATGGCATGTACAGGTTATTTTGGCTAATGTTGGTTTATATGTGTTTTGGTTCTTGGAAATGACCATTTGGTTGGTTTGCATTTTGGCTTTGTAATGGTGAAATGGTATATCTTGATGTGTATATAAGTAGCTTTGTAATGGTTGATATGTGACTTGATATGGTTGAATGATGGAAGATAGAAAGGTAATTGAACGTGTATATTAAATATGTCACATAATTTGTTGTGAATTGGTGCTTTTTTATGGAAGGCATATATGGATATTGATGATAGTGATTAAGTGATTAATTGGTACCATTTGGTGTGTTTTGGTAAGTGAGTTACTTGGTAAGTTTTGATGAAAATATACACATATGTTAGTTGATCATTTGATTATATTGAACAAATGGTTAGACATGTTTATAAATTATCATTTGAGGTGCCTAAGGGCATATTGGTTGTATGTAAATATACCATATGTTTAAGGTTTGGTTATGCTTGGTTTGGGTGCCTTATTATGGCTTGTTGTTATGCACAATGTTGGGTGTAGGTTTATGCCTATTTGGGTGAGAAAAATGGCTTGTAAAATGGCCTATTTTGGTCCATACGGGCGTTTGTCTCAATCGTGTGTAACACATGGCTGTGTGTCCCCTGTAGTTTTCAAAGGGTTGCAAGTTAGGCTGTTACATGGCCTAGCACACGGCTTGGCGCACGGGCATGTGAGGTTACTTCGAAGGGTACACGGCCTAGCACATGGGCATGTGGCTTGGCCGTGTGGCCCAAGTCAGTGAGTTACACGAGCTGAGACACAGGCTGGGACACGGCCGTGTGTCCCTATTTTGAATACCCACACGGCCTAAGACACGAGTGTATCTCTTGGCCGTGTGACCCCTGCAGCTTTGAAATTTTTTAGTGTTTTCTAAAAAATTCTCTGAGTTCTCGATTTAGTCTCAACTTGTTTTTAACGCGTATTTAGGGCTCTAATGGCTCGTATAAGGGAAAATATGTATGTTTTTTTACTATGTTTTACTGTGTTCATTGATATGTTATGGAATGTTTGTGATTTTGTTTGTTTGTACTGTAAACTCCAGTTATACTTTGTAACCCGGTTTCGGTGATGGATACAGGTTAGGGGTATTACAAAATCATCCTAAAACCACTTGAAAGTGTAGGGTGTCTTACTAACGTAATGTGTAATGGTAAGTCGAGACATGTGCGTTGTTGACACAATATCATTAAGCAACTAATCTGAAATGGAGTTATCTCTATTGATTTTGTATAATAAAAAGATAAAATTACGGATCCGCTAACTAAAGACTTAAATTGAGATCATGTTGATAAAACATCAAAAGGAATGAGACTAAAGCCCATAGAAATTAAATGCGCTATGTCAAGGAAAACCCAACCTAGTTGATTGAAGATCCTAAGATTTAGGTTCAAAAGGACAACCTACTTGCATAGACCTGTGAGGTCACTGTGGGGTTATTATCCCAAGTCCATTCCTATGATGTAAACAGTGACTAAAAATGGGATACGTTAAGCAATGCTTTTAATGACTGTTGTGTGTCTCGATGACTCTAGCAACATAAGTCACCTATATGATTGTGAAGTGGGGCCGCTTCGAAGAGACTATTGGGGCATAGTTCTCTCAAAATCTTATAGAACCAGGAGATGTTCATGGCCATAAAAACATACCCATGAAAATTAAAAACCTTACCAGGGAGGTAGTCATGTGAGGTATATCATAGTTTACACAAACGACAGAACAGTTCAAGGACATCGCCTCTACTGGTTAGCTAATAAAGTAAATATACTTTCACAATGGAAGGTTCAAGGGTTGATGTCTACCTATCCTATACAACTATCGATCATAGATTCTATCACCACATCGAGTGAATAATTTTTGTTAAAAAACTATTGATTTTCATTGATGTAGGGGATTGTTGGAAAAATTGTAATTTTTGAAAACTTTGAGGCATATTCTTGATTGGTAAAGGTGGAAATTTGAAACATAAAATTATGGTTTTATATTATACTCCATGAGACCTTTACAACGATATATCATATGCTCAAAATGGTTGAGTGATGAATGAGAAATTGATGCTCAAAGTAAGCTACTTGAGAATATTTGTTAAGGAAAAAGAAAAGCTTAAATCCCACATTGGTTAAATACAAAGTGTGAGATATGTATATATATGAGAACTCACTAGAAAGGTTATTGAATGACTAAGCTTGAAACCTTGCCTTGGCGTAGGGGTGCAGATCAAAACCCATTGGGGTTGGTACACCCGTACAACGTGGGTGACATAAAATGTCCGGACCGGTCGGGCCCAAAAAATAGGGTGTAATACCCCTTACCCGTAACCGATGCCGGTACAGGGTACGAGGTATTACCTCAATAAAACACATACTACCATTCATTTCCAAGTCATAAAAGTTCGTTCAAATTTAAAATTCTTCAATCTTCATCTTAAAGTCTTTAATATTGGCCTATGAGGCCCAAAACACACTTTAGAAAAGGTTCGGGACCAAACCGAGTTCTTTAGAAAACTATGGAAAATGTCACTAAAAACAAGGGCACACGCCCATGTGGAAAGGGCGACACGCCCGTATGACCAAATAACATGGCCATGTTCAAGGATCGTGTAACTCAAACAGCCTGGCAAACACCCGTATCAATGGCCCATGTCCCTTACACGGCCATGACACGCCCGTGTGTAAAAACCTTGACATTTTGTTTATGATGTTATCAACCCAATAAAGTCACACGGCCAAGGCACACGTCCGTGTCCTTAGACTGTGCGGCGAATTAAATTCCTAAATTCAAGTGCAGACTTCACACGGCCTGGGCACATGCCCAGGCCCTATGGCCGTATCTTCCACACGATTAAGACATACGGCAGTGCCCCTACCCTTGTGGTTACTACTGGGCATTCTGTTTTGCCAACTTAAGATGCAGAGGGACACACGGCCGGACTACACACCCATCGGGCAGACCGTGTGTCACACACGGCCTAGATACATGCCCGTGTGTCTACCTGTGTGGAAAATAACAAGGCTATTTACCAAGCCCTTTCTACCACCCTTACTTGCACCAACTTAAGCCACATCAAATAACCTACTCATTCATTCATTAGTATAACCAATACTCAACCATGCAATTTGCACATTCATGAAAAACATCATCATTTTCATATATCAATAATAACTATTAGCCATCATCCATGGCCTTATACAAGAGGAATCAATCTTCAAAACAAACCAACACATTTGGCTACAACAATATGACACTTGACAGAGACCAAATCCCTATACATGCCATACTCAAAATAATAAATCTAACTATACCAAATGTTCAGATTGATAGTGTGATCGAGCCTCCGATGTCCTTTGATCCCTAATCTAGCTTGGCAATACCATAAAAAATGGAAAGGAAAGGGAGTAAGCACAAAGCTTAGCAAGTCACATGTAAACAATTTACAACAATTACCATACATTATCATACTCATAATATATTACAGCTTACACAAAATTCCCAGATGTTTGAAGGCATAACTTATTCCTTTTCATCCTTACTAATCATACTACATAAATTGAGCCCATTTCTTATAAATCTCATGTAGGTACATGTATCACTTACAACATAATCATAACTTTCCTCACTTTTGTCACAAGCTTTATTCTACTCATTGAACCAGTTGGAATACTAAAGGATACCCGACAAGCCTCACACAAGACGGTGAAATACCGATGTCATGTCCCAAAAATGGTCTTACACTGGCTCACACATCGAGGCCGATGTCATGTCCCAGACATGGTCTTACACTAGCCCTTGTCTCAAGGTAGATGCTATGTCCCAGACATGGTCTTACACTGGCTCTGATCACTGTAAATCAGAGCTTTAAAATTTATAATGAATGTGATTGAACCTGGAAACTAACTCTGACAACGATTAAAGGCAAATGTACCTATCGAACAGTAGTATAGCTTAGGCAAGACCGGATATCGAACCCAAAGGAATTAAGAGTACTAATACTAACTTTCTTTTTTATCATTTAGCCTTAAAAATAGAGTGAAGTTACTTTGAACTATATTGACAAAGACTAAACTAAGGACACAAAGACAAAAAGGACGAATAGGAAAATCACTTTGAAGGAAAACTCAGTTGATTACGATGATACCCTTAGGAAGAATCCACCTAGACTTCACTTGTTATCTGACCCTAAATTATATGATTTCTTTAATAAGCTTGATCCGTAAGACTCCCTAACCTATATTAAACCCTCTCTCGAGCCGAATAACGTCTAACCCTAGGATAATTAGTGGAACTCTCGTTCGCTTATAATAGCCCCCTAGGATAGCAGTAAATCGATCAATGGACTCCCATATTAGGTTTCACCCTAATCCGATAAAATCTCGTAACCTTATCTCTAGGCGTTCGATCAACTCCGCTTAATTATGTTAGATCTACTCTTAGGCAGGGTCTATTTCTCCTCCACCTAAGCATATTAGATTTGGATTAAGCAACATAATTAAGAACAAACTAAGCAATTATCATATAACTTAGAAATCAAATAACAAAATTCATCTAGGTTTCATCCCCTTCAGGTATCTGAAGGGTTTAGTTCATAATGAATAAAAAGAACATCACAAGAGAAAAGATAAAACAAAACATAAGAAAACCCTAAAACCCCCTGAAGGAATTGAAGGAGAATTCCGCCGTCTTGAGTATAATTCTGGCTTCTTGGGATGGATCAACTGGCTATCCTCGCGTTATTCCCTAACTCTGACCTTCTCGGCTTGGCTCCTTGGCCTAGCTTTGACGCCTTTTCAAAGGTGGTACTTAGGGGATACATATAGGCTCTTGGAATGTGATTCTTTCTCCCTAAGTATCCTTTTCTGACTGAAATTGCTCTTTCCAGCGACAGAGGCACGGCCATGGCACACGCCCGTGTGAATCGAGAGCAGATCGTGTTCAGATTTCTAACTTGAGGCACGGCCGTGTGAGGCAGATTTGAGGTCGTACACTAGGTGTTCGTCGAGGCACGGCCGTGTGGATTTTGGCTAGGCCGTGTCAATTTCTTACTAAGGCCCATTTACTCCGTTTTGGGCCCGTTTTGTGTTCTTTTCATCCTTGGGTGCTTTTCTGGGTATAAAACAAGAAAAGAAAGGATTACAAGCACCTTTTTATATAAATCATGGAATAAATCATCAAAAAGTAAGCTAAATATGGGATTCAAATATGTTACTTTTACGGTTTATCAAATACCCCCCACACTTAAGCTTTTGCTTGTCCTCAAGCAAAATTCTCAACTTACAATTAAAACGAACTTTCCATGATTCATAATTCTTATCAACAATGCCTTATCCTAATTCATAGATAATTCATACATGGATAATTTGATTCAAAGAGTCCTAAAGATTCAAACGAGATAAGTCATGAGTTTGTACCTTGAAAACATAGGTGTCTCCCCTCATTTAAATAACTACATTTTCAATCCAAAACCAACAAGGATTGATATCCTCATTAAAGATTTACTCAAATCACTCTAAAGTGTTTAAGGTTCAGGAAAAGATCGCTCGTAAGTCGAACCTGAAAAGTTAATCCCATAGGCTTGCCTGAAAATCAAATCTCCACCACTGTAATATGAGATGACAAACAGATCAAAAGGTCTTTGTTAGGGTTGTAATGGGGCTAAGGTAAAAGGTGTGGTCACAGGCTGAAATTAGAAGGTTAGAATCGAGATCGAATTGACAAGTACCTACCTAAAACTTTTCCGAAATTTTATAAATTGAAAAGTAATAAACCTACTAATACGAGCTTTTCTTTTGGAAATAGACTTTGATTGTGTAAGCTCACTTTTTATACTTACTAATATTGAATACTTCAATTTTTTTTTTTTAAGAACAAACTAAATACAAGAGAAATTTAACTACCAGAATAATATACTTAGGTAACTAGCTCAAATCAAATCTCGATTAAGGGGTAGTCAAAAGAAAGGGTGATAACAAATACAAAGGGGCTTTGGGTTAATATTAGCAGGTGAGTCAATAAAAAAAATTTGTTAGGATCAACGGGGTTCACTAGGAGTCAATTGTAAAGGTCAGCTATTTAGTGGAGTGAGTGGATTTAAACCTAGGTGCCTTTATCATTTCTGTAAAATCAAATCAAAAGTGTAGTCTCAACATGTATAAACGAGGCAAGTTCTAGAATAACAATTCATGGTTGACACACTCATAATTAGTAAAATGAGCATGAAAAAGAATATATGCTCTATAAGGCTCAAAATCTCACAAAAATTATGGGTGTTTTGACATCATCCTTGTAAATTTCAAATTTCAAGGTAATATTCAAATTTAGATCAACAACCTAGCAAAATTTTACTTCCTGAAAAGCAGACTTATCATGTTAGATTCTCTAGTAATCTTCAAATTAATTATCAATGTACAATTAACTATGACTTATTCTAAAACATGTCGATAACAATCACAAATCATCAGAAATTTCATCCTACTTAGTAATATGACAATTTCACTTTAAAATAAGATTAAATTCAGGGATTTGAGAACAATGCAGAAAGTTAGGCATTTTTATCCTCAGAGTTTGAGAATAATGGAAAAAGTTAGGCATTTTCTCATAATAACTATTCACCCCCCCCCCACACTTAAGATGTACATTGCCCTCAATGTACAAACATAGATAATAACATTTAATGGATAAATCAAAAGAGAAGGGGAAGGAATTACTCCCTGAATTTTGGATGTTTTTCCCAGATGAGTGTCTTTGGTGGCGGTGATGGTCGGTCTTGATGACGAACCTGAGCTAGATGAAGAAATTGGGTAGAGCACTGAGAAGTAGCCAAGACTTATTAAGACCTAATAAAAATAAACTAAATATAAAATTAAAGAAAAACAAGCTAAAGGGAAAGAGACTAAGAAGAAAACTAAAATTAAAAGAAAATATTGATGGACTGTGAAGTCCTTATTGAAGGATGGTTCGCAAGGTGGGAATCAACACTAAGGTTGGGGATGTGATGGCGGTGGCGAAAGTGAAGAGGTTATCGTGGTGGTCGACGTGATTCCCAAGCAGCCTGGCGAACCTGGCACTAAGAAACTAAATTAAATTGAAATAAATTAAACATAAGATTATTAAAGAAAAGGAGAATGAAAGGAAAGAGAAATGGAAAATAAAAACTAAATGGTCTCAAAGACCCTTGGCCTGTTGTTTGATGAAGCGGCCGGCATGAACTCATGTTGATCGTTCTTTGTTGAGGAGCCTCTGCTTAGCTTCTTCTGCTTCTTCGACATGATTTTATGTGGCTTAAGGGTGTTAGAGATTTATGAAGTGCAAAATCTGAGAGGGACAAGAGTGAAAAGAAAAGAAAATAAAGATGAAACTAGATGGAGGGAAGGGGGAGAGTTGTGGGGTTTAAATAGGGGTTCAGGTCTGATGCTTTCCCACGGCCGTGGTCCTAGGGTGTGTCGATTTACACGGCCGCTTCGCGCGAGCCACGTGTTTGGGTGTGTTGTTACCTTATGCCCGTGCTTCGGATCCTCACGCCCGTGTTCGATAAGTTAGTAGTTTCGCACGGTTTGTAGGCACAGGCGTGTTCTGCCCATGATGTGGAAGTCAGTAGCTTCACACGGTTGAGGGGCACGACCGCGCCCTTCTGTCGGTACCCGTAGGGAGGGTGGTTGGATCCGTGATGTTGGGGGGTGGTTGGACTGACTTTGCACGACCTCTGCTCAGTCATTGTGGCAGTTCCGGTGGTCTACACAGCCACGGACACGGTCGTGTGTAAGACCGTGTGACCTGGAAAACCTGCATTTTTGGTTAGTTTAAAAAAAGAAGAAAAATAAAAATAAAATTAAATGCAAATAAATGTAAAAAGAAATATAGTTAGTGCTCGGGTTGCCTCCCGAGAAGCGCTCGTTTATAGTCTTAAGCTAGACTTTCCTCATATTTGGAAATTTTTAGGGAGGCTTAAAGGTTTAAATATCTTCCCTCATGCTTATGCTTTTATTCTCTTGACAAAGTTAAAGTCGAGAAGCATTTACCTTGAAATTGCCGAATTTCTGATTACTTACCTCGACTATTCCTTGTGGGAATATATCGTGTACCTTAAGAAGAAGTTCTCCCTTTGCCTTCAGGTCTGTTGTGGTGATGTGAGGATCGGCTTTGTCTAACATTACCTGGTCTCCTATTTTAAAATGATTTGATGTCCCCACGAGCTCTTCTGGTGGTTCCTCTGGTTTTACTTCGTGTGATTTTGGTTCTTCCTCGTGTAACCCTAGTTTTTCCTTGAAGTGCATTTGCCACTCGTCTAAGTTATTGGATTGAATCCTTTGCCCCTCGTGAGTTATTTCTTTGTTGGCACTGAACTGAGGATCCAGTTCAATCGTTCCTTTTTTCGGTGGTTCCTGAAAAGAAGGTGTAACTGGATGGTCATCAAAAGAATTTCTTTCTCACCTTGGTTCTTTAATGAACTGGCTGAGTCAAGGGCTTGAAGACTAATTGAGTCGTCTCCTACACAAAGTATGAACTCGCCTGTGGCAACATCAATTTTAGTCTTGGCAGTTGCTAGGAAAGGTCTTCCTAAAATTAAGGGGATTGAATTATACTCATCCATGTCTAAAACAACAAAGTTTACTGGGAAAACAAATTTATCGATTTTTACGAGAACGTCTTCAATAATGCCCCTAGGAATTCTAACAGTTTTATCAGCTAATTGAATACTCATCCTAGTTTGTTTGGGCTTCCGTAGACCTAGTCATTTAAACAATGTATAAGGCATGACATTTATGCTTGCCCCTAAATCAACTAACGCATTATTAATATTTAAACTACCGATTAAACATGGAATTGTAAAACTCCCTGGATCTTTTTGCTTTTGTGGTAGTCTATTGTGTAACATTGCTGAGCATGTTGCGTTCAATTCCACGTGGTGCTCTTCATCTATTTTGCGTTTGTTGGTCAAGAGCTGTCTTAAAAATTTCCTCGAATCTGGCATCTGAAAAAGAGCTTCAAGAAGAGGTAAGTTAATATGTAATTTCTTTAAAAGTTTAAGAAACTTACTGAATTGTTCCTCTGAATCGTCTCTTTTTAAAGCTTCGGGATAAGGCATGCGAGGTTTGTACTCCTTGATTACCGGTTTTGACTTTTCTTGTGCTACCTCTATTGTACCTTCATCTACCTTACTTTCTGGAATTGGTTTGGGTTCATCTAACTCCTCGCTGTCCTGAGCTGTGATGGCTTGAATTTGCTCCTTAGGGTTAATCTTAGTGTTACTTGGTAGACGTCCTTGCGGTCGTTCTGACATTAGCTTTGCGAGTTATTCTACTGTGTTAGTTACTTCTTTGACCGACTTAGCAATTTCACTAATTCGGCTCTCGTTGCTTTTGATTGTTTTATCAGTTTCTTGAATACGTTTCTCTGTGTCTGTAGAGAACCTTGCCATCATCTCCTCGAGGGTAGGTTTCTTCTTTTGTGGATAAGGCTGATTTTGGAAGTTTTGAGGAAGTTGTTGCCTTTGATTTCCTTGATTGCCTTGACCTCCCCACGAAAAATTTGGGTGGTTCCTCCAACCTGGATTGTAAGTGTTACTATGAGGATTATTATTGGATCAGAAATTATTACCTATATATTTCATCTGTTCGCTCTGTGCTTCTGATTGGTAGGGTGGGTACTCAGGATTCGCCATGGTTCCACTTGTGTCGCACTGCATGACTGGATGTGCCTACGAAGAACACAAACTATCAAGCTTTTTATTCATCATCTCAAGCTGCGTTGATAGCATGGTCATGGCATCTATGTTGAAAACTCCTGCCTATTTCGTCAGTTTGGACCTTGAAGCTTGCCACTGATAATTGTTAATGACATCTCCTCAATGAACTCGTAGGCTGCTTCTGGAGTTTTGTTATTCAGGGTTCCACCGGCTGCTGAATCAATCAGTTGCCTCGTTGAGAGGTTTACACCGTTATAGAATGTTTGGACTTATAGCCACAAGGGTAAGCCATGGTGTGGGCACCTCCTCAAGAGATCTTTGAATCTCTCCCATGCATCGTATAGCGTTTCTAAATCCATCTGCACAAAAGAGGAGATATCATTCCTTAATTTGGCCGTTTTGGCCGATGGAAAATATTTCATTAAAAATTTTTCGGTCATCTGATCCCATGTGGTGATTGACCCTCATTGTAACGAGTTTAACCACTGTTTAGCTTTGTTTCTCAATGAAAAAGGGAATAACCGAAGACGTATGGCATCATCAGAAACACCATTTATTTTTAAGGTATCACAGAACTCTAAAAAGTTAGCTATATGCATGTTTGGATCTTCGTCCTGCAAACCATCAAATTGAACAAATAGTTGAATCATTTGTATTGTGTTAGGCTTTAATTCAAAATTGTTAGCAGATATAGCAGGCCTAACAATACTTGATTCCGCTCCTGTTAAATGCGGTTTCGTATAATCAAACATTGTACGTAGAGCATTGCGTTCCCCCACATCGTGTGGTGGTTGGTTATTCTCGTCCATCCTTTCAGTAGAATTGGATCTGTCTTCTTCCTCCCTTTCTGTGTAATTTAGGGCTCGCCTGGTTTCTCAACGATTCCTGTGAGCGGTTGCTTCAATATCAATATCGTATACAAAAGGTCCTCTCAGGTTCCTTCTAGCCATAAACTAGAGCTACCTGAAAAAAAAAGAGAAAGAAAGAAAAAGTAGCAAAAATTAAAATTTAACCTAAAAACAAAAGAAATAAATTGTGAAAAATAAAATAACGGCTAAAGTAATAAAAATAGAGCTTTCTTAATATTTTAGTTCCCCGGCAACGGCGCCAAAAACTTGATCGCTATAAATCAGAGCTTTAAAATTTATAATGAATGTGATCGAACCTGGAAACTAACTCTGACAACGATTAAAGGCAAGTGTACCTATCGAACAGTAGTATAGCTTAGGCAAGACCAGATATCGAACCCAAAGGAACTAAGAGTACTAATACTAACTTTTTTTTTTATTATTTAGCCTTAAAAATAGAGTGAAGTTGCTTTAAACTATATTGACGAAGACTAAACTAAGGACACAAAGACAAAAAGGACGAATAGGAAAATAACTGTGAAGGAAAACTCAGTTTATTACGACGATACCCTTAGAAAGAATCCACCTAGACTTCACTTGTTATCTGACCCTAAATCATATGATTTCTTTACTTAGCTTGATCCGTAAGACTCCCTAACCTATATTAAACCCTCTCTCGAGCCGAATAACGTCTAACCTAGGTTAATTAGTGAAACTCTCGTTCGCTTATAATAACCCCCTAGGATAGCAGTAAATCGATCAATGGACTCCCATATTAGGTTTCACCCTAATTCGGCAAAATTTCGTAACTCTATCTCTAGGCGTTCGATCAACTCCGCTTAATTATGTTAGATCCACTATTAGGCAGGGTCTATTTCTCCTCCACCTAAGCACATTAGATTTGGATTAAGCAACATAATTAAGAACAAACTAAGCAATTATCATATAACTTAGAAATCAAATAACAAAATTCATCTAGGTTTCATCCCCTTCAGGTATCTGAAGGGTTTAGTTCATAATGAATAAAAAGAACATCACAAGAGAAAAGATAAAACAAAACATAAGAAAACCCTAAAACCCCCTGAAGGAATTGAAGGAGAATTCCGCCGTTTTGAGTATAATTCCGGCTTCTTGGGATGGATCAACTGGCTAACTTCGAGCGATTCCCACAATTCTGACCTTTCCGGCTTGGCTCCTTGGCCTAGCTTTGATGCCTTTTCAAAAGTGGTACTTAGGGGATATATATAGGCTCTTGGAATGCGATTCTTTCTCCCTAAGTATCCTTTTCCGACTGAAATTGCTCTTTCCAGCGATAGAGGCACGGCCATGGTACACGCCCGTGTGAATCGAGACCAGACCGTGTTCGAATTTCTAACTTGAGGTTCATCGAGGCACGACCGTGTGGATTTTGGGCCAGGCCATGTCGATTTCTTGCTAAAGCCCATTTACTCCGTTTTGGGCCCGTTTTGTGTTCTTCTCATCCTCAGGTGCTTTCCTGGGTATAAAACATGAAAAGAAAGGATTACAAGCACCTTTTTATATAAATCAAGGAATAAATCATCAAAAAGTAAGATAAATCATCAAAAAGTAAGCTAAATGTGGGATTAAAATATGTTACTTTTACGGTTTATCAGGCTCTCATAATGTGGCCGACGCCATGTCCCAGATATGGTCTTACACTAGCACACATATCATCACCGATGCCATGTCCCATACATGGTCTTACACTAGCACACATATCATCGTCGATGCCATGTCCTAGACATGGTCTTACACTAGCACACATATCACTCAAATGTCATGGCTTGGGTATCCAATATATTCTAAGGTTCAACCGGGAGTACACCACATCGAATTTAGTCATGCATATTCATAACAATAATTAAACATTTTATGCAATATCAATTGTTTAATGCATAGTAACAATGGAGTTGTATTATTTATATACAACTTACCTCGATATACAAAAAGTGAGCGACCAAATTGAATTAGTCTACTAGCTTGGTTTTCCCCCAGTCTAGGTCCAGACTCTATTTTTCTTGTTCTAAAATGATAAAATTAACTCATTTAATCACTACATTGATCAAGATATTTCAAAAATTCCTACTTTGGCAAAATTACTGTTTTGCCCCTAGATTTTAACATAATTACGATTTTGTCCCTATGCTCGTAAATCGATTTTAATCAACTTTCATTATTAACCAAACCTAGACGAATCTATTTTAAGCTTATAGCAACTAACAAATCCAATTATTTCATATATTTACCACCTATTTTACAACCTTTACAAAAAGGTCCATTTTAGGTGTTTTCACGGAAACTCTTTTCACAAAAGTTGTTTATTTAACAACCAAGTTTCATTTTCTTCCATAAAAATTCAGAAAAAAAAACACTAATTTTCTCATGGAAAAACCCTAGACTCTCAACCATTTTGCAAAATAGTCCCCTCATTAGCTAACTTAAGCTACAAGGGTTCCAAAAGTACAAATATTATCAAAAATGACCATCAAAAACACTGACTTGCAAAGGTTTAAGTTGCTAAAATTTTTCAAGCTTTCCAAAGCCCCTCTTTGCTAAAAATTTGGTGGTAGTATGAAGAAGATGAAAAGATGATATCTTTTCTCTTTATTTTATTTTATTGCATCTATTAAGTCACCTAATACCACCTACTTTGAACAAATTTTCATTTTTTTGTCCCCTATGGTCGGCCAACACATTTCTAAGGGCCTAATTGCACATTAGGGACCTCCAATTTAATATTCTATAGCTATTTGACACCTTTAGTTTGTAGAACAAAACTTTTACACTTTATGCGATTTAGTCCTTTTTCAAAACTAAGTATGAAATCACTAAAATTAATGCACCAAAATTTTCATGCTCTCATATAATCATGCTATAAAAAATAAAATAATATTAAAATAATTTTTTCTGGCCTCGAATTAGTGGTTTCAAAATCGCTATTTCGACTAGCCCTTAAATCGGGCTGTTACAATTCTCCCCCTTTAGGGATTTTCATCCCTGAAAATCTTACTAGTGAAAAGGTTTGGGTATTGATCTCTAATAGTCTCCTCGGGTTCCCACGTAGCCTCTTTAACCCCATGTCTATGCCATAATACTTTCACAAGTGCTATACTTTTATTCCTCAATTGTTTGACCTCTCAATCTAAAATCTTAATCGGCTATTCACCATAGACCATGTCTGAACAAATCTCAACCTCTGTTGGTGAAATCACATGTGATGCATCCGAATGGTAACGGCGTAACATAGACACATGGAATACATCGTGGATCTTTTCTAACTCAAATGGCAAGGCTAATCGGTATGCTACCGCTCCAATTCTCTCAGTCACCTCATATGGCCCAATAAAATGTGGACTTAATTTGCCTTTCCTACCAAATCTGAGGACTTTCTTCCACGGGGATAATTTCAAAAATACCTTATCACTGACTTGAAACTCAATCTCTTTTCGTTTCAAATTCGCATAGAATTTCTATCTATCCGAAGCGGCCTTAAAAAATTATGAATTACTTTTACTTTCTATTCTGTTTCTCTGACTAAGTTAACCCTGTGTATCTGATTTCCTCTGAGTTCGGTCCAATACAAGGGCGTTCGGCACCTACGCCCACACAAAGCCTCATAAGGTGCCATTTTCAAACTAGACTGATAGCTATTGTTGTAGGCAAACTCTACCAACAGTAAGTAAACACAACACCGCAACATATCTTCAAGAATCTGAATTACTCTCTCCAACTGACCATCGATTTGTGAGTGGAAAGCCGTGCTAAAATTCAACTTTGTCCCCAAAGCTTCTTGCAATTTTTTTCCAAAATCGTGATGTGAACCTCGAATCTCTATCTGAAATGATCGATAAAGGTACTCCGTAAAACCTCACAATTTCAAAAACATATAGATCGGCTAATTTTTCAAGTGGATAATCGATACGCACTGGTATAAAATGAGCCGACTTAGTTAGCCTATCAACCACAACCCAAATGACATTTTTCTTCCTAATGACAAACTAGACAAAAAATCCATCGTAATACGGACTCATTTCCATTTGGGAACCATCAAGGGCTGTAGTAGTCCCAAAAGCACTTCGTGTTCAGCTCTCACTTGCTGACAAATTAAACACTTAGAGACAAACTATGAGATATCTCTTTTCATTCCCGACCACCAATACATTTTCTTCAGGTCATTATACATTTTCACACTACCTGGATGGATAGACATACAACTGCTATGTGCCTCAAGTAAAATTTTCTGAAGAAGTTCATCGGCTTTGGGTACACAAATTCTGTCTTGAAACATTAAATAGACATATGAACCAATCTGAAAGTCTGATTCTATACCTGTCTCGCACTGAGTTCTCTTAGCTTGCAACTCTTTATCACTTCTCTGAGCTTCACAGATCTCTTGCAAAAACAATGGTTTCGCTCTCAACTTGGCTAAAATCAAACCATCATTAGTCACAGACAACTGAGTATTCATAGCCCTCAAGGTAAACAATGACTTCCTACTTAGAGCATCGGCGACCACATTCGCCTTTCCAAGGTGATAACCAATTATCAACTCATAATCCTTTATCAGCTCTAACCATCTCCGCTGCCATAGGTTTAACTCCTTTTGAGTCATCAAATACTTTAGACTTTTATGGTCGGTGAATACTCGGCATCTCTCGCCATACAAATGATGTCTCCAAATCTTCAGTGCGAACACTATGGCGGCTAACTCTAAGTCGTGAGTCGGATAATTTTTCTCATGCGGCTTTAGTTGTCTCGAGGCATAAGCTATTACCTTGCCTTCTTGCAAAAGCACACACCCTAATCCATTTAAGGATGCATTACTATATACCACAAATTCCTTTCCCGGTTCCGGTTGCACTAGAACTGGGGCATCAGTCAACAATGCTTTTAGTTTCTCAAAACTCTGTTGGCACTTCTCTATCCATTCGAACTTGACATTTTATGTAGTAACCTCGTCATAGGAGTAGCAATCATGGAGAATCCTTTGACAAACCATCTATAGTATCCCGCTAAGCCCAAAAAGCTTCTAATCTCTGACATATTCCTCTGCGATTTCCAATCAACAATAGCCGGTATCTTACTCTGGTCAACTCTAATTCCATCACTGAACATGATGTGTCCTAAGAATCCAACATCTAGAAGCCAAAATTCACTTTTGCTAAACTTAGCATACAACTGCTTATCTCTTAAAGTTTGTAAGACAGTTCTCAAATGCTTTGCATGCTCACTTTCATCACAAGAATAAATTAGTTTGTCATCAATAAAAACAACTATAAACTTATCCAAGTACGGTCAGAAAATACAGTTCATTAAGTCCATAAACACGGTGGGAGCATTTGTTATGCCAAAGGTCATGACCAGGAGTTTATAGTGGTCATACCTCGTCCGAAATGCAATTTTTGGTACATCTTGTTCCTTAACTCTCAGCTCATAATAACCAGACCTCAGGTCTATCTTAGAAAACACTGTGGCTCCCTTCAATTGATCAAACAAATCATTGATACTTGGCAAAGAATACTTGTTTTTAATTGTAACCTTGTTGAGCTGTCTGTAGTCTATACACAACCTCATCGACCCGTCTTTCTTTTTCACAAAAAGTACCGAAGCACCCCACGGAGAATAGCTCGGTCTTGTAAAACCCTTATCTGTTAACTCTTGTAGTTGAACCTTCAACTCTTTTAACTCCAATGGTGCCATCCTATACGGGACAACTGAAATAGGCGCCGTACCCGGGACCAACTCAATACCAAACTCGACTTCTCTAATTGGAGGTAATCTAAGTAACTTCTCCAGAAACACGTCCAAGTACCCACATGCCACAGGCACTGACTCAATCTTTACTTCTAACTCTTGGGTATTCAACACAAATGCAACATAGGACTCATACCCTTTTCTTACGTATTTCCCAGTAGTCATAGAATAAATCAGTACAGGCAAGTTATCCGGTTCACCTGATTCAACCCGAATAATATCCCCACTTTCACATCTTAGTTTAATAAACTTACTACCACAGTTTACTAACAGGTTATGAATAGTCAACCAATCCATACCAAGAATTAGGTCAAATTTATCAAACGGTAGTAGCATGAGGTTAACAGGAAAACAATGGCCTCTAATCATCAAATGATAGTTTCTACATACTTTTTCAACTATCATATGCTTTTCTAACAGGTTTGACACTTTTATCACAAATTCTATAAAGTCAACAGGCATATTCATGCTAGACACCAATTTCATACAAACATACGAATGGGTAGACCTCGGATCAATCAAAGCAACAACAGAGATATCATGAAGAGAAAAAGTACCTGTAATCACATCTGGTGACGATGCCTCTTTGCGAGCATGAATAGCATAAATCCTGATAAACCATAAAAGTAACACATTTTAATCCCACGTTTAGCGTGTTTTTGGATGTTTATTTATAGAATTTGGTGAATTCGATGCTCCTAATCCTTTAAATTCATGTTTCTATACTTAAGAGAGCATATGGGAGAGAAAGGAATGGAAACGGGCCAAATTCAAAAAAAAAACAGGCCATCTTAAGGATCCATACGGCCAAAGCCCGCACCACACGGGCTGAACACATGCCCGTGTGAAACGCATGGGCTGGACACACGCTAGTGTGCCAGCCCGTGTCGATCGAGAGCTATATAAATTTCCACACAGCTTGGGCCTCTTCACACGGGTTGACCACACGCCCGTGTCCCTATCGTACCATGCATTGTTTTCATGCGGGAAAAGACAATTTTTAAGGTTTCTAAGCCTTCTAAACTCTATAAATACACATCAGAGGAAGACCTAAAGGGGGACAGAGAGTAGATCAAAGAAATCACTCGAAGGAAGCCGTCGGAATCATCTAGAAGGCGGATTCACTCCAAGATTAAAGATCTCCATCAAGTTCTTTAGAAGTTTTTGGGTTCTTTATGTCTTGTTATTTTCCTAATTTTATGATGTTTTTCTTTTACGTTATGAACTAAACTCCCTAAATACCTAGAGAGGATGAAACCTAGATGAATCTTATTATTCAATAAATTTGAATTTCGTGATAAATACTTGATCTTGTTCTTAATTATGTGTTCTTAATCATTGTTTTGATGTTTTCGGGAATATTAATTCAAGTTTAATGTGCTTATTTAGTGGAGCAAAAGTCCCTGTTTAAGAGAAGATCCAACATAATTAGGCAGAGTTGATTGCAATCCTAGAAATAGGACGACATAAATCTGTCGGATTAGAGTCAAATCTAATAGAGGAATCCATAGATCGAGTTAATGCGATGATAAGGGTTTAATTAGAAAGAGATTTCAATTAATCAACCTAGAGTCAGTTTTTTTTAGTCTTGAAAGAGATATTAACATAATTCAGGGATTTCTACGAATCAAGCCAAGTGAATAAATCATTTAATTTAGAGTCAGAATAATAAGTGAAGTCTAGGTGGATTCTTCCTTGGGTATTGTCTTTATTCATTCGATTATTCTCTTCACTCTCTGTCGCATTCATAGTCATTTAGTTAGTCAATTAGTTAGTTAGTTTTAGACTAAAAATAAGTTTCCTTAATTATTAGGCTAGATAATAAAAAGACAGTTAATACTAGTAATTTTAGTCCTTGAGGATACGATATTCCAGACTCACCACAACTATACTACTGTTCGATAGGTGCGCTTGCCTTTGTCAAAATATTAGTTAGTTTCGAGCCCATCAGGTCCTTGCAGGCGCTCGGCCCTCGGACCCTATGGCGGAATCCCTGGGCGTACCTCTACTGCTAGCCCCGCTTCCCAGGTTCTTCTGTGGTCTTACTCTCGAAGGAGCATTACTCACTCGCACATCTTACTTTCTGTCTTTCTCGTCCATCTCAAGACAGTTTCGAATGATGTGGTCTAGTGAACTGCACTTGAAGTAGCCTCTTTTATTTCCTCGGTATTCTCCAAAGTGACGTCTACCACACTGTGAGCATTCCGGTCTATTAGGTCGAGCACTACCAACATTCGCAATTGAAGTGGTCCGAGCCTTAGACGCCGTGTATTGCTTATTCTTATTTCTATTCGAGAATCCAACTGAAGCATTAGATCGAGTAGTGAACTCTCTTGATTTCTTGGATGAGGATTGAAACGATTTCCCCAACTGTCTTTTCTTTGAGTCACAAGACTCAATATCAGCTTTCCTTTTCTCTTTGGCCAATTCCTTGGCCTTACAAGCTCTTTACACAAGTACCACAAACTCCCTTAACTCTAAAATGCCGACTAATAATCGAATGTCTTTATTCAATCCATCCTTAAATCTCTTGCACATGATGGCTTCAGTAGATACGCACTCCCTAGCGTTTTTGCTGAGTCTCACGAAGTCACGCTCATATTCAGTTACTGTCATTCGGCCTTGTTTCAATTCTAGAAATTCCTTCCTCTTCTGGTCTATAAACCTCTAACTAATATACTTCTTTCGAAATTCCTCTTGGAAAAACTCCCACGTAATTCTTTCCCTTGGTATAACCGACACAAGGGTATTCCACCATTGATAGGCCGAGTCTTGCAGGAGTGATACAACACACTTCATACATTCCTTAAGTGTGCAAGACAACTCATCAAATACCCTAATGGTATTTTCTAGCCAGAATTCTACTCTCTCTAGGCCATCATCTATATTCGCTCTAAATTTCTCATCCCAATGTTTTCGAATTCTGTCTACCGGAGGTTTTTCTCTTCTAACTGTTTCCACTACTTGGGGAGTTGTAGGGGTGGGTTGGGGAAGTGGAGGAGGTGAAGCGTTTGGGTTTGCATGAACAAACTCTGGATATCATACATTCATCATGTGGAGGAAGGCTTCTCTAGCCCCTCCGCCCTAACTCAGTGTCACGGGCCCACTCTCGACTAGCGCGGTCCCTTCTACGAGAGCCGGCGTATTACTTTCTACATCATCTACTACTACTCCATCGGGATTCATTTACTATATAAAAAAATACATTTTAAATTGTCAGGAGTCGTCACACTATCACAATTCATATATGGCATGTATAGCTAGACTTGTACACACGCTAGGTTAGTCCGAGAATTGACTAAACCATAGCTCTGATACCACTAAATGTAACACACCTTACCCGTAACTGACATCGGTACAGGGTACGAGGTATTACCTCAATAAAACACATACTCGCATTCATTTCCAAGTCATAAAACTTCGTTCAAATTTAGAATTCTTCAATCTTCATCTTAAAGTCCTTAATATGGGCCTACGAGGCCCAAAACACACTTTAGAAATGGTTTGGGGCCAAACCGAGTTCTTTAGAAAACTTTGGAAAATGTCACTAAAAATAGGGGCACATGCCCGTGTGGCAAGGGCGACACGCCCTTGTGACCAAATAACATGGCCATGTTAAAGGGCCATGTAACTCACACGACCTAAGCATATAGGGACACGCCCGTGTCCCGAGCCTGTGTAGATTTATTTCTCAATTCGAACCTACAAGAGTTTTCACACGGCCTGGCACACGCCCATATCCATGGCTCGTGTCCCTCACACAGCCATGACACGCCTATATGTAAAAACCTTGATATTCTATTTCTGACGTCATCAACCTAATAAAGTCACACGGCCAAGGCATACGCCCATGTCCTTAGACCGTGTGGCGAATTAAATTCCTAAATTCAGGTGCAGACTTCACACGGCCTAGGCACATACCCATGTCCTATGGTTGTGTCTTCTACATGGTTGAGACACATGACCGTGCCTCCGTCCGTGTGGTTACTACTGGGCATTCTGTTTTGCCAACTTAGGATACAGGGGGACACACGGCCGGACTACATGCCCATGGGGTAGACCGTGTCTCACACACGGCCTAGACACATGCCCGTGTGTCTACCCTTGTAGACAATAACAAGACTATTTACCAAGCCCTTTCTACCACCCTTACTTGCACCAACTTAAGCCACATCAAAGAACCTACCCATTCATTCATTAGTATAATCAATACTCAACCATGCAATTTGCACATTCATGAAAAACATCATCATTTTCATATATCAATAATAAATATTGGCCATCATCCATGGCCTTATACAAAAGGAATCAATCTTCAAAACAAACCAACACATTTGGCCAAAACAATATGACACTTGACAAAGACCAAGTCCATATACATTCCATACCCAGAATAATAAATCTAACTATATCAAATGTTCAAATTGATAGTGTGATCGAGCCTCAGATGTCCTTTGATTCCCGAGCTAGCTTGGCGATACTATAAGAAAATGGAAAGGAAAGGGAGTAAGCACAAAGTTTAGTAAGTCGCATGTAAACAATTTACAATAATTACCACACATTATCATACTCATAATATATTACAGCTTACACAAAATTCCCAGATGTTTGAAGGCATAACTTACTCCTTTTCATCCTTACTAATCATACTACATAAATCGAGCTCATTTCTTATAAATCTCATGTAGGTACCTGTATCACTTACAACAGAGTCATAATTTTCCTCAATTTTTTCACAAACTTTATTCTACCCATTGAACCAGTTGGAATACCAAAGGATACCCGACAAGCCTCACACAAGAGGGTAAAATACCGATGCCATGTCCCAGACATGGTCTTACACTAGCTCTCGTCTCAATGCCGATGCCATATCCCAAACATGGTCTTATACTGGCTCTCATAATGTGGTTGACGCCATGTCCCAAACGTGGTCTTACACTAGCACACATATCATCGCCGATGCCATGTCCCAGACATGGTCTTACACTGGCTTTCTTAATGTGGCCGATGTCATGTCCCGAACATAGTCTTACACTAGCACACTTATCACTCAAATGCCATGGCTTAGGTATCCAATCTATTCCTAAGGTTCAACCGGGAGTACATCACTTCGAATTTAATCATGCATATTTATAACAATAATTAAACATTTTATGCAATATCAACTATTTAATGCATAGTAACAATAGAGTTGTATTATTTACGTACAATTTACCTCGATATACAAAAAGTGAGAGACTAAATTGAATTAGTCTACTAGCTTGGTTTTCCCCCGGTTTAGGTCCGGACTTCGTTTTTCTTGATCTAAAATGATAAAATTCACTCATTTAATCACTACATTGATCAATACATTTCAAAAATTCCTACTTTGGCAAAATTACCGTTTTGCTCCTAGACTTCCACATAATTACGATTTTGACCCTAGGCTCGTAAATCTATTTTCATCAACTTTCCTTATTAACCAAACTTAGCCGAATCTATTTTAAGCTTATAGCAACTCACAAATCCAATTATTTCATATATTTACCACCTATTTTACAACCTTTACAAAAAGGTCCATTTTAGGTGTTTTCATGGAAACTCCTTTCACAAAAGTTGTTTATTTAACAACCAAGTTTCATTTTTTTCCATAAAAATTCAGCGAAAAACACTAATGTTCTCATGGAAAAACCCTAGACTCTCAACCATTTTGCAAAATAGTCCCCTCATTAGCTAGTTTAAGCTACAAGGGTTCCAAAAGTGCAAAAATTATCAAAAATGGCCATCAAAAACACTTACTTTCAAAGGTTTAAGTTGCTGAAATTTTTCAAGCTTTCCAAAGCCCCTCTTTACTAAAAATTTCGGTGGTAGTATAAAGAAGATGAAAAGATGATATCTTTTCTCTTTATTTTATTTTATTTCATCTATTAAGTCACTTAATACCACCCACTTTGACCAAATTTTTATTTTTTTGTCCCCTATGGCCGGCCAACACATTCCTAAGGGCCTAATTGCACATTAGGGATTTCCAATTTAATATTCTATAGCTATTTGACACCTTTAGCTTGTAGAACAAAACTTTCGCACTTTATGCGATTTAGTCCTTTTTCAAAATTAAGCATGAAATCACTAAAATTAATGTACCAAAATTTTCATGCTCTCATATAATCATGCTATAATACATAAACTAATATTAAAAAATAATTTTCTCCGGCCTCGGATTAGTGGTTCTGAAACCGCTATTCCGACTAGCCCCTAAATCTGGCTGTTACAAAGGGCTTGCGGATATTTTATGCCCAACACGAAATTTATTTTTCTCAACAGATATTATATGGAATCTATTTTAAAAGGACATATATCTTGATTTGATTTGAATCCAATGACTTGATTTTATTCAAATTAATTTAAAGGCTCCTTTAATTTAGATTTGTATCTTTATTCATAGAAATTTCTGAAAATCTTTCATATTGAATGCCTATAAAAGCCTAAAGAATTCTTCAAAAAAATTTACACACACATACAACGAATTTATTTTGCTCTCTAAAATTTTTCTCTTTTTATCTCCAATTTTTCAAAAGTTTCGGTGATAGAAGAATGCAAGGTTTGTTTGTTGATCACTACAGAAATGCTACTGCTTTGATCATTTTGTTGTTGTATCCTTGGAGACAGTCGACCAACGTTTCTCCAAGTACCATAGCAGCGGCCGAATTTGTCTTAAGAAAACTGTGAAAACAAGCCTCAATATTTAGTAAAAATCGATTCTCTTATTCGATTTCTGTTTTTCAAAATCTTGTTTATTTAATTGTTTTATTTAGATCTACTCTCTTTTTTTAAATACAAATATATTTTCTTATATTATATGTTTAAATCTTGTATTTAATATAAATTATTTATATTTATATTTGTTTGCTAATGTGTTTTGTGCAACAATTTCATCCTCAAATTCTAATATTTTCAGAAACTCACCGACCTCCCCTTGTGCAAGTGGTATTGGAAGGACCATCGCTAGGAGAAGTTACTCCCAAGCGAAGTCGTTGTATCAGTATGAACCTTGCCATTTCTGAGATTTTGGTGTAGCTCTCATTTAGCCATTGCACAAACGAATCAGCAGTAGCCACCGCGTCCTCCGTCTCAAATGCAGTTTACCAGCGGGCAATGTGATTGCATGAAAGACGTAACATGTTGCGCTCGCGGTTAAAACGTTATGTGGCATTGTTTGTCAGTAAATCACCACAAATTCTCCAGAAAAGGTTTTGGTTGTTCATCAACCGACCAGCTACAATCACGTTCAGTCCTCTGATGATAGGTTTATCATGGCAGGCGCAGGCATGAGGTCCCCAAGTGTTCGCATATTGAATGCGGTGGCGAATGGCCGATGCCCAGGTATTTGTTGAAAGTTGACAAAAAGCCCATCTAGCCGTTATCATTTTAAATTATATTTTTAAAGATTAAATTGATATCCATGAGTCAAAAAGGTCTAAGCAACGCAACCGATGCCCCTAGGAGAGAATGGTAGCTGGGTTTACTATAGATGAGGTGACGTTTCTGGCCCAGACCACCAGTCTCGACCACACTAGCCCATTAATCCAAGGGCTGACACATGGCACCACACTAACCTGAAAATTGCATTTCAGAACTCTTCATACCCATCCAACACAAATCGCAAATTGCAGACCTCTGCATGGAAATTTTGTCGTTTTAACCGTAGATTATATTTATAGGAAGGTCATTAAAAAGACCGTAAAATATGAGCATAATTAAACTCAAGTTAGAAGATGATTTTCATTTTTAAAAAGGATAAAATTAGTGATAAAAGAAGTGGGTTTTATTTATTGTTTCATTAGAGACTATGAAAAGAACAGCTGACTGAGAGAATTAATGGGAACTATTATTCAGCCTTTTCCAATGACCAAAAAACTGACAAACTTCACCAAATTTCTGATTCCTTCGCCTCTATTCTATAACGTCTGACTCTTTCACGTCCCAATCCAGTGAATTTCCCTTTCAAAACCCACACATTTTTCCTTTTTCCGCTTTGTGAAAATCTCTTGAGCCGATACTTGTGTGACTTGCTGTCACAAAATCTGAATGTGTACGTCGTCGTTGTATATCTCTCATAAGATTTTTGTCGGTTTTCCCACTCTATTTATAACCATCCACGGGTATCCTCCGCGATGGTCTGTCTATTTTCAGCTAAACCAGAGAACCCAAACCAACAAACAAGGCAAAGGTTATGCCGATTAAGAAATAAATCTTAAGGAGGACCTCATCTTTTTCTTTTCTAGCACTAAAACCTACCCCATTTTCATATCCTTCATGGTTACCAAGTAAGTGAATTTACAAAGGGCCAAGGGGGACTCTTTTTATTTTTATTTCTTGTAATGATGCTTTGCTTCGTTTTGATCAATACCTGGCGATAGTTATTATGGCTGTTCAAGCGCAGTTGTGTCGTGAAAATATGGGTGTGCCTTTGCCCATGTGTGGCCTTCAGGATTGGATGGTAAACCCTGCACCTGCTGCTCCTTCATTCCAAGCTGGTTCTAGTCTTCAAGACGTTCCTTTTCATCCGCAACAAAACGCTCAGAACTTGGTTCCCATAGCAGTTTCTCAACCATTAGATGCTCAACTGGAGATTCAAAGGCAGGAAATTGATTGCTTTCTTCAGTTACGGGTAAGAAATCTATCATATCCTTTGTGTTTAACTGTTTTATTCAGGGTTTCAGTTTCACTGAAAATTCTTATTTTTCGTGTCATATATCTGGGCTTGGAAAACTCAGAATGAGAGGCTAAGATATGTATTACGAGAGCAAAGGAAGCAACAACAAACCATACTGCTAAAGAGTATGGAATCAAAGGCCTTGTATTTGATGAAGCGAAAAGAAGAAGAGTTGGCACGAGCAACAAAGAAAAAGATGGAGCTTGAAGCCTGCTTAAGAAAAGTGGAAATGGAAAGCGAGTCATGGCAAAGACTTGCAAAAGCAAATGAAGCGAAGGTTATGGATCTAAACAAAAGACTGGAACAAGTGAGAGAGAGCCTAATTTGGGTCAGCAGTTCAGCTGAAGATGAAGAATCCATTTATTATGGTTCGTGCGACAGAGATGAAGAAGAAAGAGACAATAACATTCAAGAAGAAGGCAGCAAGAAAAAGATGGCTTGTAAGCACTGCAACACTAGGAGCTCATGCGTTCTGTTTTTACCTTGCAGACACCTTTGCTCCTGCAACTCTTGTGAAGCATTTCTTGTTTCTTGTCCTGTCTGTGGATCTGTGAAGGAGGCAAGCATTAAGGTGTATTGGGTCTAACTCTTAACGCTTGCAACACTAGGAGTTCATGCGTTCTCTTTTTACCATGCAGACATCTTTGCTCCTGCAACTATTGTGAAGCATTAGTTGTTTGAAGGAGGCAAGCATTAACGTGTTTTGGGTCTAACTCTTAAGTCTTAACAAAGCAAACAAAAGAAAAAGAAATGAATGGTAGGGATAAGTTTTTGGTTTTGGGAGAAGCACACTTGTTCATAGGTGAACCTTCATTTTTCGTTTGTATTTACTGTACTTACAGTAGTGGTTTGGTGAGTTCCGAACAAAAGAAAAAGGTAGTGGTTTGGTGAGTATCTTTTTCAATTTTTACCTTTTCGGGGCTAATTACACTTTTCCTGATTTAGATTGCACCCAAAAGGAAAATATAAAATACATAATTCTTTTAATGAGATATTGATTTAGGTTCACGAGAAATGACAGCTCGCTTTAAGTTTAACAGTGTACCTTTTTTTTTTTTTTTTGTTTAACTGGCAGAAAAAAAAATAGATTTGATAGCTGGGTTTGGGAACTTTCCACCGCCATTAATGGTTTTTTTCCTTCTTTTATCCAATGATTTATCAATTGAAGTGACAAGCTGTTAAAAGAGTAAAATGAAAATATAGAAAATTACGATTTGACTAACCTATAACCCTACATCATCTTTACACAACACAGTTTAGTATTGCTTTTAAACACTTTTAATAAAAGTATTATTAAATAAATAATTTTGAGTTTTTTAAAAGTGTTATTGAGAAAAAAATATTAAATTTTTTTTGTTTAAAATCACTTTTAAAAAATAATATTAAACTAAGCCTAATTCTTCACGTGGCAAAGATTAAATATCTTTCCAGGCCCATTTAGTTGTTCAAACATTAATAATTTCTTTGGTTTTTTTTTTTTTTTTTATGGCTAGACCATGAACTATTTTTTGCTTACTCTAATTTAAAAAACTTATAAAATATCATAAATTTTTAGATCCAATTTATTAGTGTAAGAGATTAAAAAATAAAATCGTAAATTCATAACATTTAAAATTATTTTATTAAAAAAAATTGAACTGTAAAAGTTAAAGGGAAAGAGAAGTTTAAATTTATACTATTTTAGTAAATTATATAAAATATGAATTTTTTGGTAAACTTTTTTATATTGATGGATTAAAAAAATCTTTTTTAGGAGAGTAATTGGTTTTTTATTTAAAATAATAAAAAACTATTTATCAAAATAATTTGAAATGAATGTCAAAAATTAGTTTGGATGGGTGGTGTGTTTATCTCCAATGAGATTAAAAATAGTGGTGGTGAGATTAGTTACTGTAGTGGTGAAATTAGATACTACAGCGGTGAGATTAGAAATAGTGGTGGATGCGTATTTGGATTCAAACGCAGCTGTAACGGTGAGATGAGAATAAAAAATAAATATTATAGACATTAGTTTACAATGTATTTATAATAAAATAAATAATTGAATTTATATTAATATTAAATAATATAACATAAAATAAAATTTTATATTTTTTATAAAATGATAATTAAAATATTAAAATCATACGCAATAAAATTTAAATATTTTAAATTATATTCATAATAAATAATAAAATACATTTAAATTATTTTATATTAAATAATAATTAAACTTATATATTTATGACAATAAATTTATATATTTATTAAATTGTTATATAAAAATTATATAATAATATCTAATAATATTTTATTTTCTATAAACTCAAAAAACAAATAAAAAAAAAAACAAAAAACGAACAACAAAGGTCATAAAGAAACTGACCTCAGCTTTTTTAGTCTACTACGATTTAAGCATTTTTATCTATCAAAAGATAGTAATAGAGTGTTCTGTTAGCACGATGAAGGGTAAAAATTCTTTGCATGATGATTTAAGGCCTTGAGGCGACAAAAAATCTGTACATTGTCTGGACAACATGACACCTCAAGACATTAATAGGATAAGCATAACCGTAGAGTCCAAAACCTTAATACACATAATTTAGTTGAGTAGAGTCCAATTAAGTCAAAAAAATTTGAGTTAGTCAAGTTGATGAATCCTATTTTAATAATCGAACTCAATTTGAATTTTTTTTTGGAATCGAGTCAAAAAAATTTCAAGTCGAGTCTAGTCGAATTAACGAATCTTATTATTTATACTTATTATACGGTTTACATGGACCAATTATTTTACTAGTAGACGAAGTACAAACTTTTAGATTAATTTTGAGTAAAAGAAAAAAGGAGGGTGGGGCGATTCGGGAAGGAAAGTAAGACTAATGGGTAAACATTTATCAAAACAACGTATTTTTGCCTTTTAACTTAATAGTTTTGACTTTTAATTTTAGAAAAGGTAAACATTTATCAAACGACGTAGTTTTGCCTTTTTTATTTGGATTTTCGGATAACTCGAATTAGGGGTGAGCATTCGATTAAATCAAGTGAAACTATTTGAGTTAAATTAGAACATTAAATTAAAATCTTGTACAATATAACTATTTCCATGTTCGAACACAAAATTTTGAAACACTGTATATTTGAAAACTTTTTTAAAGAAAATATATATATTTTTTAATATGATAAACTTGAATCATTAATCACTTATTTAGATTCCAAAATTATTATTTTATTAAATTTTTTATATATTTTTTAGATTTTTTAAAATTTATAATTTTAAAATTTTAGAATTTCTATAAATATTTTAAATTTTAAAAATTATTTTCAAAATTTGAAAATTACTTTGATTTTTTTTTTAATTTATGTTAAGAGAGAGACCAATTTGCTCATTTTCAAAATTGACAGGGACCAAAATGGTATTTTATAATAATCTGTTATTGAAATTATTCAGCTTATTCGAATTTTAAAAATTCAACTCGACTCAAACTCGAAATCCAAAATTTCTTATTCGAGTTGACTCGAATAATTCGAATAACTCGAAATTTAAATTTTTTTTATTTTTTCAAATCGAATCTAATTTTGCTCATCCCTATAATTTAGCATTGGGTCTCAAGACAAAAAACTTTATGTTTCGAGATAGGCCACTCATAATTTTAGGTATTTTTGCTTCAATGTGGATATGTCTCAAGACCTTTCGAGACCTTAAGAGTCCTTGTCTCGATACTAGTCTCAAGACGGGCCTCTCCTGTTTTTTTAATTAAGCTTCAATGTTTGGTTGTCTCGAGACAAAAACCCTTGGAATACGACAGATTTATTTTAGTTTGGCATGCCCTTGTCTCAAGACAGAGGTCATTTTATCTTGGGACTTGCTTGGTAAGTCTCGAGAACTTAAGAAATGAATTACTTCGAATGGTAATTTTTATTCTTGATGTCTCAAGACATAAACATGTCTTAAGACTCTATGATAAAATGGCCTAAAATGTATAATTCAATGCTTTCATAATTTAACCAAAACACACCTATATTTACCTAAAGTTTACCTCAAACACACCAATTTAACATAGGAAAACACATTTAAACATTTAACCAAAGTATTCAACGCATCACTATCCAACAAAATAAAATGCATAATCAAACACATATAATCATGCAAGATTATTTAATAATCAAGAGTTAAAATTCATCTCCCAAAATATTATAGGTCAAACTATCAAAATATATGAAAATATCAACATATACATTAAACTATTAGACCAACTTAGGTACATGCTATCTAACTAAATATATACATACATATTAGGCACAAACTTGACTTCTGAGCTAAGTTGTCGAGTTGGTTGCTTCCGGACCTCTAATCTACTTTAACACTCAATCGAGACTGTAAATGGAAACAAACATAACCATACACTGATAATGCATACTCAGTGGTGCTAACGTAATTTGAATTCAATTAAAATATAATAGTAATATAATAATGGCATAATGACTTTTTGGCCCTCCAACTTTATAAAAAAGTTATTTTAGTCATCCATTTAATTTTTCACATTTTTTAACTTTTGTCAAGTCACCCCAAAACGAATGGAAAATTTAACATTTTTTAACTTTGTTGACGTTGTATACATGTGACATGGCCACGTGAATTACATGTTAACATTTACTTAATTTTTTAAAATTTAAAAAAATTTATTTACAAAATTGGAGGGTAAAAAAACCGTTATGCCTATAATAAACGAGCGAAGTATATGAATATTCATATGATCAACAATCATTTCATTACCATTATCCATATAACATATATTCAAACAAATCATTAAATCCTTAGGTATCCCATAATTCCTATTTCACATAAACATATATGTAACAGTATAATGTTTGCTTTTACATATCGAAATTTCGAAGCAATCCCAATGTATTTGCATATGCTTTTAATATATAGAAGCTATATGTCATATCATCGTTATAATCACATTCTAATCACATTCATAACATAATATTTCATGTTTTAAACCCTATTAATAGAATCATACTCAAGGACGAATACTCGTATCAATCCACCATTATATTAATATACGCATCGAAGTGCTATTCAGGCATAAATGTATCGATCTCACCAACCACACCAAAATATACTCGTACCTCTAAAGTATTTGAGTTGATGATATGTTCTCGACCCCAAGATATTAGAGAACTATTACAATATAATAATCACATAGTGCCAAATCTCCTACTTATCAAAATGAATTTTATGGCATGCTAACTATACTAGTAACTCTATCCGATAACGTTAATAGGACATTTTCCATTATCCAATATCACAGATCTTATTTCCAATAGAAAATCAAATAACACATAGCAAACATATTTATATTCAATTAACCTATCTCAAACAAATCGATAATCATATTTACACGTATTCACTCGTCATACCTCAAAATATCGAATAGTGAAGTATATATGTACCTCTCGGTCGCATACAACATTAATATATTTTCTTTTGTTATTCGGTTATTGAATTATTCATATATATATTGAAAGCGAATTATGAAAGCACAAACTGAAAAAGAGGCTATTTGTCACGGCTCTCACTTTCCCTTTGTCCCGTGAAAGTCTTATGTTGTCTTTATCTACGTAAATTGATTCCAAATATGGTAAACTCATTAGTCATATAGTTTGAACATAAGTCACAACAATATAAACATGAATACATTTATTTCAAATCGGCCCCTTGAATTCCTATTGCCCAAAACACCCATACTTCACAATTTACCCGAAAAAATTTAAATTTGACTTTATAAACATAGTACAGAGACCTCACATTACTATCATTCAATATTAAACCTCAAAATTTTTATCCCTTACAATTAGGTCCTTATTAACACATAATTAACTAAATTTCTTTAAACATAAATTCAAATATAAATCAACACTTCTACTCACATTTTTACAATGTTGCTACCATGAATCTATCTAACATCAAACATGCATATCCTACTCTTATCATTTAAGTTTAAATCCTTTCATATGGGTGATGCCTAAAACTATCCATAGCCCCTCTCCAGCTCTTAAATAAGAGGATAATGCGCTTGAACGCACTTGAACCCACGTCCTCTTGCACTAGAAACAATATCGATACCAACTAAACTAAGACTCAATCGACATCTAACAAAATTTTTTTAATAATTAAAAAAACATCAATGGCTAAAACATTTTCATGAACACAATTAGTAGGGGGTCAAGCTAAATTGCTTCATAAATCCATCTCATTTTGTTACATCATTTGTTATTCTTCTTACTTTAGTCCTTGTACTTATAATTCAACAATCAATCAATTAATTTAACTTAATAATTTGACCCTTCATTTTAGTACTTGACACATAATTATTCGATTCTAATTCTTGAGTAACTTGATTTAAGAAATTTGACTTTAAAATTGAATTTTTTGACACCATTGAAAATTGGGTCATTACACAACTCAACCCCTTTACAGATTGCATTTTGAACTAATACGTTGAATGAATGAAAACAACAAAAAGAGAAATAGATTGCATGTATTACTATTCGTAGTAAATGCATTTTCTTACAAAGAACAAGAGATGACTTAAGGATTAATCTAATTTATTTGAATTATTATTTAATTGATTGCTATTCAATAATGGGTAAACTACACCATTAGTCACTAAACTATGAGTAAGTTTTCGTTTTAGTCACTTAACTAATAAAAGTTACAATTTGGTTATTGAATTATTCGAAAGTTTTCGTTTAAATCATTGAACAATTCAAAAGTTTTTATTTAAGTCAATAGTCTGTTATATTTTTTTTATAAAGTTCTAACAGTGAATTCCAAGCGACAGTTTGATGATTGGTATGATGGCTCTGTACCCATCGACGAGTAAAAGAACATACCTTAGATTCAAGTTGATCTGATGGTACTTTTTGGAGATTAGAGAAAAAATTTGTTTGAATTTCGGTTCACAAATTCTTGACATCCAAAGTTGTTTCATGAAAAAAAAAATTAAACTGTAGAAGAGAAGGAGAAAGAGAGCTTTCGATTGGTGCAGGTAATGCGAACAAAGAAAGTCATATAGCATTGATTTTAACAGTTTAGTGACTTGAATGAAAACTTTTGAATAGTTTAGTGACCAAATTGTAACTTTTTTCAGTTTAGTAACCAAAACGAAACTTACCTATAATTTAGTAACTAATGGTGTAGTTTACCCTTAAATAATTGAAGCTGATTGTGAAAATTAAATTAAGTAGTCAACGCAGTTTTACAGAACAAGACAATTAAAGTTATTTACTTATAGGTTCTAGTATTGTAAAGTTGTCATGATTTTACAGTAATTAGAATTGAGTTGAGAAAAAATAATTTAATTGAAGAGAATTAATTAAATTTATTTTATTTAATTGAATAAATAATATTTTGGGAGTAGAAAACTTGTTGGATTGGATAAATTATATGAATTTGTTTAAAGACTAGATAAAACATATAATCGTGCCAAATACAAGAAAGACCCAATAAGCCTATTAGCATAGAGTTGGGTGCCACTCTAGGTTTCCCAGAGGGCGTGTGTTGCCTACTACATGCAATCCCAAAAAGACTCAGTATTTTTATCAAATTATTATTATTTTGTCTCTTCTTGTTCAACTAGATCTTGTGGTTTTTCCTATATAAAGGGACTATGGGCTAAGTTAAATATATATGTCATTGAGCGTAGTTACTTTGTCGGAAAATAGGAGATTTATTTTCTCAAATAAATTCTATATTCGTGAGAACTTAAGTTAGATTTCTTACCCGTAGAGAGAATAACTTTCCCCACTGGAAAGTTAATAGTTTTCATTGCATGTTCGATTCATGAATTAGAGCCCACTCTTTAAGCAAACTGAGTGTTTGAGAATAACGAAGAAGATCGTTTTGGTTGAAATTCAATAATCAACTTAAACCACTAAGCGAAAAACACATGTACTAATTACTAGCATTCCAAAATAGTGAGATAATTACCATTACTAATGTCAAATCAATTATATCATTAAGGTCATGAGCTATTTCATTAAAGTGTGGCTAGGCATGACATGATGTGATTATTTTAAGTGGGTGGTCCTTAGAACAAAGGTAACACCACTATAATAAAATAGGCCTACGACGATACTTTTTTTTTTTGCTTAGGACGACGCAGAAAACGTTGGCATATGCCATCTCAACGCTTCTAAAAATGTCGTTGTTAGCACCATTGGCATAGGTAACATAATGCCTTGGAAAAAGCACCAACATAATTCAACATAGGCCGACCTTTATTGAAGGGTTGGCAAAGACCTAGTCAAGGTCGGCCTTTAAAAAAAGTTGGGATAGGAGGAAATAGGCGACCCAAAAAAGGTTAGAATAAAGCATTCATATATCAACTTTTAAAGAGTTGGGATAGACCACTCTATGCCAACCTTAAAAAGGTTGGGATAGACCTTGTTTGTGCCAACATCTTACACAGTTGGCTCAGGTCCCATGTTTTTTTATGATTTTTTCCCGACTTTTGAAGAGTCTATTTTGGCAAAACATGAACAAATTTGTATGTGTTGGGTTTGGACAAGTTTGAGACGATATTAATTGAACATTTAATTAACATAAACAAATCATATTAACACAAAATTACCACTAGATAATGCACTTATTAGTTTATATACAAAATCCTAATAGAAGCAGTCAACATGTTAACAACATGTTGTCAGGTTGTTGTCTATTACATCACTTGGTAATTGCATTCAGTGAATGCATTGCCAACATGTTTTCAACCTGTTTCCCATGACATCAAACAATTCTGGGACAATTGCATTCATCAACTGCTATAACATATATATATACACATACACAATATGCAGCAAGCCTCATTCATTATCATTCGAACTGAATGGATCATCATCAAGTCCTTTAGTCTAAAATTCAACTACATTAACAAGTGCAAAAATATCAATGTAACTTTTCTATTTAAATGAGTTAGATGAGAAACAACATGAACATATGGGAAGAATATTTCAGTAACAGCCAAAGAACCATAAATTGAAGCTAAATCAACAATTTTCATCAGTACATCCATTAATCATTGGTTGAGAAAACAATCAAGACATCAAATAAGAAACTAACATTCTGTTACAACACAAACAAATTACCAAATAACAACAAACAATCTATATGAAACCATCAACAAACTTATTGATAATCTAGTTCTATTAGTAAGTATTTCACTTACTTGGCATTCCTTTTGCCATCTACTCGTTGAGGAGAGCTTTATACTTCTTCTTGCGAGCATCCATCATAAGCCTTCTTCAACAACCCATATCGTCGCTTAGAGAAGGTGACTTGCCCTAAAAAGATTTATTCATATTTAAAGCTTCCCACTTTCAATTGTCTTGCAACATATTATTATACAGTAAAAGGTCTGTTCTGTTGTTGTTTAGAACATGATTAAAACCTTGGATTGAAAGTTGTTTTGCAATCATAACCGCGATGTTTTGTTCTATGAGAAATCCAATTATGGAGCCGAGGTAGGTTGCTCCAACACAATCCAGAATAACAGCAACGTCTGGCATTAATGGTGGAAAACAAAAGTTCACTTCTTTTCAATGTTAAAGAGCTCTAACAAAGTCGATTTTAAACACAAACCCTAAAAGCTTAAAACAACAAAAAAATACTCACCAAAAATTAAGAAGAAAAAATACTTCAAATGGTTCTTCTAGTTGAGCTCAGATATATAAAGGAAAATTATGTATAGATATGCAATGGAAATTATATTTTAAAGAAAACCCAGATAGATTTTTCAATGGAATTCACAACTTAAGTACTATAGTCAATAGAACAAAAAATTTTCAAGTTAAAGGAAGAAGGGAATAATCAAAGCTGTAAAAATGGCAAAAAAGGAACAAAAAAAAGTTCAAAAAACCCTAAAAGGATTAACATAACAAAAAAAATTACATGATAAAACAAGTACAACCCAGAGAAAATAGGTGAGAAACAACCCACAAGGAAATGAATAAACCTAAAGAATGATGAAGAACAAAAGAAGACTGAAGAAGGAAGGAGGGTTTGATACTTTGATTTAGGGATTTTGATTTGGGAGAAGAAATGAAATGGGATTTGATTTCGGGAAAAGAGGGGGCGTAGATGGGGGAAAGTAAAAGCCAAAAGGGTTTTGGGGGGAATGAAATAAAAATAATAAATAATAAATAATAATATAAGTTTAAAATTTATATTATTAAAAAAATATTTGATTTATTTGAATTAATCGAATTTGAAAATTCAACTCGGTTTGAATTAGAAATTCAAAAAACAATCAAGTTAATTCGATTAACTCAAATAACTATAACACAATTCGAACAACTCGAAATTCAAACTTTTTTTTCGATTTTTTCAAATCGAATCAAAATTTGCTCACCCCTAGTGATTGTGTCATTTTGTAAGGGCATTTTTGAAAATATTAAATTAAGATTTTAATCCTTTATTATGATTAAATTTTAATTTTAATATTTTAATTTGATATGATATTTTTTTTATTTTTATAATATTATTAATTAATTTAAATGATGAACTTTATTAATTAATTTATTAAAGAAGCAAAGAAGTAAAGAATCGATTAAAGAATCAATTTAATAAATAAAACAACAATCAGTCGATTCAAAGAAGCAAAGAATCGATTTAAAACAATAATAATGAATATTAATAAATTTGTTACAAATATTAATTGATTCTAAAACAATTTATTCAAAGAAGTAAAAAATCGTTTTAAAATGTTTGCCAACGAAAAATAAAAGTTGGGATAGGTTAACATTTTCCCAATTCTTCCTAGAAAGTCGAGATATGATTAGATTTTGTCAACACCCAAAAAAGTTGCTGAAAGGTACAAATTTAAACGACACAAAAAAGGGTCTATGTAGTCCAAAAAGAATCGTCTTAGGCTTTTCATATGGCAATGCTTTTATATAGTTGAGAAAAATATAATAAAAGTCAGCATAGTGTTGGTCAAAGTTGATTCTTATTTAAGTGTTGTCTCAGGCATGCATATCCCAACCCTTATACAAAGAGTTGACCAAAACGTATGTCGACAAATCTATTCCTAAGTGTCGTCTTAGGGCTGTTTTGTTGTAATGCGTGCAAGCAACCTTGTTTAAATTGGGTGAGGTAGCTTATAGTGGCCTCACCTCACTTTTTTATTCAATGGTGAGTTGGGTTTTTGCTAGTTTAATAGTAAGGTATTATTGTCAAGGTTGTTTGAATCAGATCAGATCGACTAATCGAATCGGTTGGATCAAGAATTAGTCGGGAGAGCGATTTGAAAAGTAGCTTTAAATCGGTTAGACCGAGAATTGATACAAACTGATTGAACCAACAGTTGAACCAATTGTACCGAGATTTTTAAAACATTTTATTATTATTATTTTAAATTATAATAATTTTTAATCAAACTAATTGGATTAACAAACCAATAATTTGATTAGTTCAACTTCTGGTTCGATTTAAAAAACATTGGTTATTGTATAAAAATATTGTTTATACTTTCGTTCCTTTCATTTAGACTCCGTTTATTTCACTGAAAATGACTTCTGAAAAATATTTTATGCATTTTTCTGTGTTTGTTTCATGGAAAATAACATGGTCAATGGAAAATGACTTTGTCACATCTCAAAAACCGGGTTAGTAAAATTTGGTTAGTGAACTAAGAGAGTGGTCACGCCTTGTTTTTAGTTAATGTTGTGAAATTGTTCTAAGTAATTTGTTATAGTTTGGTGGTTAAGTGGTTAAGTGTTGTGCTTGTGTGTGTGAGGTTTTGGATTCGAATATTTTCCTTTGAAATTTTGCTATTTTTGTTTCAATCCTTATCTCATAAATGGGAAGATGTTAACTTACCCTTTTGAATCTTATGTGTGCAAAGTAAAAATTATTTTTATTTTTAACTCTGAAAAATCTAATAGTGGTTAGTTAGAGGGAATTAGCGGGGATATGGGTGGTTATTGTTTTAAAATATATAATAATATTTATTTTATTTTATTTTTGGAAAATTATTCCCTAATTCTACCCCATCATTTTGTCATCCCACTTCCCATGTTCTATCACGTCTCTCCTTTTTCTCATTTCAATTTGCTGTCCATGATTTTATTTTTCTCAAAATTTGTTTCTTTCCTTGACCAATTTTTGTTGGTTTCTTTCTTCTTTCGTGATTGCTTCATTGCTCTTCTGTTGTTGTATCGTTTGTGCCAATCTTCATTGAAGGTTGGTGTTTACCCGTTTGTGGTAAGGGGGAAATTAAACTGTTAGTCGTCCTTTCTTTCTTTAATTGCTGTGTTTTTACTCTCGTCCTGGGTTTTGGTAATTAGTTTGATTTGGTTTGGAGTTTAATGAATTGTCGTACGAATGATTAGGTGAAAATTTTGAGACCGACATTCCTTCGGCAAACTAAATTCTGACAGAAGTTGTATTATCTTCAAAGGTAAGCAAATAAGGTCGTTTGGTTGTTCAAGGTCGAATGCCTAAGTGTTTAGGCTTAAATTTTAGGAAATAACGGCTGTGCGCTCTTAGTCGATTCTCGTTTTGTGTGCTAAGTCATTAAGTGGATGTTGATTTTAAGTTCTTGATATCTCGTGGTAGCATTCAACGTGAAGCCGAAAACTGCACAGTCGACGTCACAGGACCGTGTGCCAAATCGTGTGTGTCACACGGGCTAATTATTTTGATTGTGTGGCCCACACGAGTTGGGCCGTGTGGGCCATATGGGGGTGTGAGCCCATTTTCTGAAAATTTTCACCTAGGCTCGTTTCACTCTAAAATTTGTAATTAGACGTCCCGTAGGGTCCGTTTGGCATAAATATGACACTGAAATATGAAATCTGATATTTTTTTATTGTATGTGATATGGACAGTGTATGTGTTTCAATTTCAAGCATGTTTAAAATGTGAAATTCATATATGATTTGTAATTTGATAATTTTGTTAGCATGTTTTGATTTGAAAAACATGTAGGTCATATGTGCACCTGATATCTGTTAGTATTTGCATATGTATTGGGGTGAGATATGATATGTGATAGAGGAAGTGTGATTATAGTAGTATTATTGCATCTTCTGGCAGTGTATCTGCAATATCTGTTATGGTAGTTTGACTGTAGTTATAGTTGCTCAACCCGATGTGATTGAATGGATGAACTCTTGTAGTCCTAATTGGTGTGATTGGTTAAACGGAGTTGATGTGTAGTGGATGGGGGTAGGATCTATAACTGCATCTATATCTGTGTTTGCATTTGCATCTGATTCTGTATATGCATTTGTATTTGATTATGAAAGTACAACTAATTCTGTATATGAGAATATGTTTGAATTTGTATTTGAAAATGTTATGTGTTTCTAATTTATTGATAGAGATGTGTTACACACTGAGCTGTAAGCTCACTCTTTGTTTATTTTCCTCTCAGGCAACCAGCAAGTTTAGAATCGGACGGCGTGTGAGAGCTTAGATTTTGTTCTCGGTTTATTAAATAAAATGGTTTGCGTTTTTAATTATTTTGGGTTGTAAATCCGTTTTGGACTTTGTTTGTGGTTTTTGTTCTGTTCGATGGTTTTTAGAAGTTTTTAACATAAAATTGCAAAATCATACAAACTAACAAATTAGAATTTGGTTTTCAAAACTAATACTCTGAAAGTTTTCCGCTACTAATTAAGAAAGTGATTAAGAGATTTTACTATACGTAAGTATTTTTGAGTATGAGATTTTTATAAAGAATACACAAAAGGTTTAGTTAAAAATTATTATTTTCTGATCATTCGTTTTCTAAATTTTTAATATCCAAAATAAGATGTGTTGAGGGAAAAAAGGGGTAAAGTTTCAAATTTATCAATGTCACCTACACACTCAGGTCTTAACTTCTAGGTTGGGTGTTGGGTGTTACAGACTTACCCTTTCGAAAAGCATAAGCTCCTTTATGCATAATTTTATTTTATATAGAAATTAACTTATTATATTATTAATAAATTTTTACTTTTTAAAAAGAATATTTAAAATTAATAAAATATTAATATAAAATATTACAATTTTCAAAATTTTTTTTTTGAATATATGATATGACTGGATTTATTCACATAAATAAAATACATAAAACAAAGTTGAACTGAAGTCTAAAAAATCATAAAGAAAGAAAAACAAATCAAATCAAAAGCCTACTAAAAAATCGGGCCTAGAACTAGCGTAACTAGCCCAACTCATCTGAATTCAACTAAACTAAAAGAGAAACTAAGTCTTATCCTATGCTAGTCAAATCAAACAGCTGGATACCAATAGACTGCATCTTTTCATATCAACCAACCTAACCATTAATGATAGCAGGTTTTCAAAAAAAAAAAAGTGAATTGAATTCTTATTTGCTACCTTATTTCCAAACCTTTCATTTCCCCTTTCATTCAGTCCGGAAGCTTTGGCCGAAACTTCTCTAGCGCTTGACGAACAGAATCTGGGATTCCTCCCATCAGGTAAAAGTTTTCTCTTCTCTTTAAGGCCTCCTTTGCGATAACATGGGCGTAGACATTCTCTTCTTTAGGGACAAAATGAAACTCAATCTCCTGGAATCTGTCTTTTTTGCTTTGTATGTCCCTAATAATTGCTCCAATGACCGATTTATCTGTATCAGTACTTTGGCATTTCTTAATAACAGTTTTTGAGTCTCCCATTACTTCCATTTTATTAAATCCCATAGAAATCCCAATTTTACTGCCTGTAACCCTGTATGTGCCTCTGCCGTGAGCGGAGTTGCTACCTCAGAGTGAATGACTACCTTTGATGCTAAGATCTCCCTCTCCTCATTTCGTACAAACAAACCTGTAGCCGATCTGGATGATAGATGGTCGAATGCTGCGTCAAAATGAACTGTGACCCTTTTCCTTCTACATACCTGTTGAATATTTGCAGCGGACTAATGGGTAAGTTTTTTTTCTCTTTTATTGCATCCAACTCTGTGATATAGTTACGAATTTGCCTAGCAATTTCGATTCTTGTCATATTTTTCCTTTCATACAATAAACGGTTTTTGCTGAACCAGATTAACCAAAGTCCACAGCAGAAAACCCGGATCTTGTAACACCCCTTACCCGAGACCGTTGCCGGAGTCGAGCACGAGGCATTACTAAACTTTACTATTAATTCGGCATAAAATTTAAAACTGCCCATCTGCGTCATAGTCACTAAAATATTTATATCTGGAGCTACGGGACTCCAAATTAAGATCCGTTAATTTTTCCTGAAACTAGACTCATATATCTTTTTATTATAATATTTTCAGAATTTTTGGTATGGCCAATCAATACCAGATTTTTCTTAAAGTTTCCCCTGTTTCACTGTTTGACTGTTCTGACCTCTCTTCACTACAAATCAAATTACTCTTCGTACAGAATTCATATGACCTTTTTTTTATTTCATTTGAAAATAGACTCATTCAGAATTCCATACATATAAATTTTAATCCACAATTATTTTTGTGAAATTTCTAATGATTTTTCAAAGGCAGAACAGGGGATCACGAATTCATTCAGAACCAGTTTCACTAAAATTTAAATATCTCATAATTTCGATTTCTTTTGCTTACTCTATTTCTTTTATATGAAAATAGACTCAAAGATCTTTCAATTCATATCTTATTCACTTTCTAATTCCATTTCTCCTATTTTTGGTGATTTTTCAAAATCACGTTGCTGCTGCAATTCAAAAACCGTTTCATTGCAAAATATTGTTAACTAGTTTATAACATCTTTACTCCATCTCATTTAAACTCTATACATGCCATATAAATCTTTAAACATAAAACAAAAGCTACCGGAATTGATCTGGATAGTGAGCTTTCTTTGTGATGATCCGATCTACCAACTTCTCTTTAATTCAATCTACATAAAAAAAATCAAACACACACGAGTAAGCTTGATGAAGCTTAGTAAGTTCATTGGTTTAAAAGTAACTTACCACACATAATATTTCCAAAACAATAACAAAATATATACTAAAGTTCCCTGCCATCCACAACCATTGTTAAAATACTTCACATAGTTGAGCTCAACATTAACAACTACTCAATCTCTTCCATTTGATTCACTCATTTTATATTACTACTTATCAAATTAGGAAACGTCTTACGAATTTGAGTACGTCGTTGCTCAGTGCCACGTTTCACAACTCAGTATGGTTAATACCATACCTACATTTTCACAACTCGGTATGGTTGATACCATACCTACATTTTCATATCGGTATGGATGATACCATACCTACATTTCATAACTTAGTATGGATGATACCATACCTACATTTCACAACTCAGTATGGATGATACCATACCTACATTTCACATTTGCCATGGATTAACCATGGTCTTATCCGTCAATTCATCACATGTCACGACACGAACGTACTCAATTCTGCGTTTTTCCTAATTTGAATTACCGCCATTTATTCTTTCATTTTATCATATTTCCCACAATCCCACAGCAAATTCACATTTACAGCACATTATATCATTCAATCTTTCACAAATAAACATATAAATTCAACCATATGAACTTACCCGGCTGATTTGTAGAAGATTTTGAAATTTAGGGACTACTCTGCAACTTTTTCTTTTCCTCTTTCTTCTTTGGTTTCTTGATCTATAATGTAAAATATTTTCACTCATTAGCATATATTTCATTTCCATTTCACTTCACAAATTATGCTCTTTAAATTTCGAAATTGCACTTTTACCCCAAAATTTACAATTTTTACAATTTAGTCCCTGCTCAATTCAGCCATCAATTGAACTAATTTTTCTCAATTAACACTTTATTCTATCATTACAAACTATTTCACAACCTTTTATATTCTGAATTTCAACAGCAACCTCTAATTCACAACTTTTTCACAATTAGGTCCTAAATATCATTTCCTATCAAAATCACTTAATAAAACCACCTTAATATGAAATTAAAATTTAATTTTCATAATAATTCATCATAAACTTCCATTTCTCAGCAAGGGTAACTTTTAATTTTACCCACCAAATCAAAAACTAATGAATTCTATAAGTGGATCTAGTTGTAAAAGTCATAAAAACATAAAAATTATCAAGAAAAAGCATGAATTAAACTCACATGGTGTAAAACTATGAAAACCAGCTTCCTCCAGACTTCTTATGGTGTTTTGGCTGAGAAAATATGAAGATATCTCTAGATTTTTCAACTTTGTTTTTATTATACATGTTAAAATTATTAAATTTCCAATTTTACCCTTATTTCCCTTATCTTTCTGGTGATTTTCTTCACCTTGCTTGTCCAGCCTTTTCACCTTTAGGTTTAATTTCCCTTTCAACCCTCATTCTTTTAACACTTGAGCTATTTAATTCTTCTAGCAATTTTGCATTTGTTACAATTTAGTCCTTTTTATTAAATTGGCTACCCAAACATTTAAATTTCTCAACCAAATTTTAATACTAATTTAATAACACTCCATAAATATTTCTAAAAATATTTATGGCTCGATTTTCAAATTCGAGGTCTCGATACCTCATTTTTGACCCATTTGACCTAATAAATTCTTTTAATTCACTAAATTCACCAATCCACAAATTCTTCTAAATTCTCACTTGACTCATAAATATTAAATTACTATCTTATTTAATCTTACTTGCCGGATTTAGAGATCTCATATCACCATTTCCGACACCACTGAAAATTAGGTCGTTACAGATCTGCTCGTTAGTCCCTTGACCGAAGACCCAGGTAAGCCATTCCTACATATTAAAAGTATTATTGTTTAATACCCATATTAGATTTAACTGGTTCCAAACCTCAACTGTTGTAGGACACTGTTGAAAAATGTGGCTACTGTCTTCTTCATTTTGGTGACACCTAGGGCACTGAGCTTCCACCACAACTCTCTTATGTTTGAGATTAACAAGGGACGGAATGAAGTTTCACGAGATTCTCCATACTGTATTTAGAATTTTTAAGGGGATGTATAATTTCCATAGTTTTCTATAGAAATTTTTAATTTTGGCATGTATAATAAAAGTATTAGGATCCAAGCTAGTCTCATGTAATAGTTTATAGGCACTCCTAATGGAGAAATCCGCTGACAACTCCCCTCTCCATACTTGAAAATCTTCATGTGCTATCTTCGCTAGTGGAATCTGCAAGATTTTTTTCGCTACATCCGTTCGAAAGGTATTCTTTACGACCTCTGTTTTTCAACTCCTATTAGTAGTTTCTATTAAATCCGAAACTAACTTAATATTTGCATTGTTGTCTTGATTCAGTAATCTATCTGCTTCATTTCCTGAAATCCAAAAAACATTCCAAACAGAAATTTGATCACCTTTCCCAACCCTCCAGCATAAACCTTTCTCTAGAAGCCCTCTCGCAGTCCAGACACTCTTCCAGGTAAGCGAAGGTAAATTTCCTAACCGAGCCTCGTAGAATTACGAATTAGGATAATATTTTGCCTTCAAAACACGGGCTAATAATGAATTTGGGTAATTTATAAGACGCCACCCCTGCTTTGCTAATAACGCAACATTAAACTTCGCAAGATTTCGAAAACCAAGACCACCGTCTTCTTTTAATAAGCATAGATCTTTCCAAGCACACCAATGAATACCTTTTCTATCATGACTTTTTTGCCACCAGAATTTGAGTATTATACCCTCCAGTTCAGCATATAGAGACTTAGGAAGTAGAAAGCAAATCATTGTATAAGTTGGGATAGATTGGAGTATAGCTTTGATGAAAACTTCTTTTCCTCCTTGAGAGAGATGTCTTATGCTCCAGTTATCAATTCGTTGTCTAAATCTATCCTTCAAGATTTGAAAAGACGATTTCTTCCTTCTTCCCACCATATTAGGGAGCTCTAGATATCGTTCTGGATCAGTTGATCTTCTTACTCCGAGTATACTTGAAACTGCAATCATTTCCCCCTCTTGTGTGTTGGTGCTGAAGAAAACAGACGATTTATCATAATTAACACATTTGCTTGAACTCATCTCATACTTGTTCAAGATCTGTTTTAATGAATGTGCTCCTCTTTTAGTAGCTTCTGCAAATAAAATGCAGTCATCTTAATAAATTATCTATATCTAATCATATAATAAATTATTAATATAATTTATTATTTTAAATTATTTAATATTTCAATTTTATCTTAATAATAAATTTTAAAAATAAAAATAAAAATAATATTCTTCATATATTATTGAAAAATATTCAAAAGTAATATTTTAATAATAAATATTTATTACAATTATAAATATATTAATAATAAATGTTTTGTAGTATAAAAGTTAAAATATGCCGTAAGACTATGTACTTTTCACAAATTTGAAATTTAATCCCTCTACTTTTCAAATTTGAAAATCAAGTCCAACTGCTAACATTTTAAATTTTTTTTTTCAGTTTTGTTGATGTCACATTTTTAAATAAAAAAATATTTGGTATTCATATAACTAAAAAATGACATTATAATGAATATGAATTTAACAAAATATTTTCATAATGCTAACAGCTAAACCTGAATTTTGATATCTAAAAAGTAGGACTAACCTAAATATAAAAGCACATGGACTAAATTTCAAATTTATGAAGAATACAAGGACTTATGACATATTTTAGCCTAGCATAAACATATGAATATTTTAATTATATAAATTTGAGTTTTTGTTTAAATAATGCTTAGCTTCATTTATCCCTTACAACTTTAATATGTCAATATGCACTCTCGTATATGTAAATATATGTGATTTGAATTAAGTTTTAGTCATGTATTATTCATTATTAAGTTTATTTATGACATTGATTATTACAAAATATTTTCTTATTATAAAATAAATTTCGATTGTTAAAAGGAAATTACACTATAATATTTTATAATAAATATATTTATGTTGTATTTGTTTTACAAAGAATAATGTAAATTATAAATTTATGGTTATAAAATAAACTCAATTAAACGATGGAAAGATAAGAAAATCTTGAATATATGTATGTTTCATTAAAAACAGTTTTTATAAAATATTTTTAGAAAATATACTAAATTAGAAAAAATATTTTAAATTCATTTTCAGTGAAATGAACAACAACATTAATTTTAAAAATGTTATTGTAATATGGCTGATTGGAGGATTGTTACAGGTCCAAGTTCCAAGCTGAGGTTCTGAAAATGTGGTCTGCCAGCATCCTTTCCACTGATGTTGGGCTTATTGTCTTCTTCATTTAGTTATACTAGTTGAGGCTTTAATTAGTATAAACTAATGATAATAAAGTAATATGGGTTAGTTTAGTTTTGTGTAATTATAATTTCTTTGTTATAAATAACCCGATTTAAGAATGGAGATAGAGTTAGGCAAGATAAAATTATTGAAAGATACCCACCACCATTCTTTTCCTAGTTCCACTTTAAGCAATTCCATCTTTTCCCTCCTTGTTTACAAACCAAAACAAACCAAACATAAACAAAATGCCTAGAAAAGACAAGGATTTGTTTCAAGCAAATAGCCGAATAATATATAAAATATAGATATAGAAACATCCACCATTTGCTTGGGATACCAAAACAGCCCCTTCTTTATAGTTGTTTTAATCCTGGTCTTGACAAGCAGTTGAGAGTGATGGACCACCCAAATATCTTGGATTTTGTGGCCAACTTTTGCCCATTTAAGAGAATCTGCGTTTCCACTAATGGACAATTTATAACTAAGTCAGTTGCTGGAGGAAGGGAAAGAAGAAAAAAGGATATTGACTAAAGAAGAAAATGGCTGCCTTCTTACTTCTCAAAAGGGCGCTGTTAAAGTTCTACATAGAGTATTCCTTTTTGGAATCTGACGTGGGGATGCCAGTAACTGCAAAAACAACAACCCAATTAATCAACCTATTCCTTTGGAAACAATAAGATTATATTTATAACTACACCTGCAAAATTGATATATTAATACCTTGTCTTGTTGCCTTCTAAGCTTAGCATTTTCTTCCAGTAAACGAGCAACTTCAAGCTCTAACTCATTTGTGTAAGCCTGAGGCACTCCAAATCCAAAGGAACTCTCAATTCTCGAAGGAAACGACATAAGAAATATTCAGTTTTTCTACAGAACTAGCTTAATACAATTCATATACTAGTTCTGTTTTGAGAGAAACAGATTCATTGACCTGTTTTCTTGCTCTTGACCGAGCAGCGGATTCTCTATTCTTAATTTTGCGCTTATGCCGTGGATCATCGGAGTTTTCTTCATTTTCTTGACCCTTTTTTCTGCAAGAAGAAGGGAAAGATGGAGTAGGAGCTTTGACTGCCACACTTGCGATGGATCTTGCATTCAAGGTGAATAAAGTGGCAGGAGTGGGTGGTAGAGACCCAAAAAGGGTGGTTTCGTCAGCAAGGAATGTGCCACAATCTGATCTTGCTGTTGGAGGCATTTCTTTGTTGATGGGTATAGCCAAAAAGTCTTGAAGGATCACGCTAGGAAAAGAAGGGGGCTTGGCAGTGGGAGTGACTGCTGGGTGATCATTTAGAGAAGCTAGGCTAATATCTCCCCAAACTTCCTCCGTAGATATTTTAGGGTTCAGATGGTGATCTCAGGGCTATGCTGCTGTTTTTGTTGTTGTTTCTACATGCCGGTGCCCACATTAGCAATATAGAGGTAAAAAACAGAGAGAGAAGACTAGTACTAAATATAGAGGTGCCCACATTAGCAATATAATCAATTTTACTGATAATATCGTATGCCAACTTTGATTCTGTTCCAGTTTAAAGGGCCCCCCAAAATAACAAAACAAAGAAAAAAAGAAAACCCAAGGAGTAGGGAGTAGGGAGTAGGGAGCAGTGAGGGACGACTGTAGCTTCCTTCAATTCTCCACTTTGTACAAAGGCATTTGCAGAGCTTTCACCATGGATTTGGTCGGACTGATCATAGAAGATCTTTCCTTTCATATTTTTCTGATGCTTTGCTTTTGGTTGCTTTCTCAAGTCTCAACCTCCGAATGGACCACAAGAAGGGGCGGTGCTTTGACACCCACCATTTATTCTTCGATGAACCCCTTTTTTTCTCTCCTAAGTATTATATTTGTCAAAGCAGGTAAATTACTTTTTGTCATACTTGAAGATTTCTTCTATACCGAGATTGAAAACCTTTTTACCTCCTCCAAAACAATAACAACTACTAACAAACACTAAAATTTGAATCCAAATCTTATTTCACCCAAGGATATTTGAGCTTCAATTTTCGGTATTTCTTCTCATTCGATTACGTTTCCATTTTGAAAAACTAAAAAAACAAAGGGGTAAATTTAATTACAGTCCTTGAACTTTGTTTAAAAGTACATTTTAGTTATTTAATTTTTAAAAATTACGTTATAATCACTAAAATTATCGAGTTATTACATTTTGGTCACTTGTCCGTTAACTCTAGTGGCAACATGACACGTTATTTCAAAGAATTAGTAACTATTTTATTCCTAAATTACAACTAAAATATTATTTTAATACTTTTAACATATTTTGACAATAATTCTAAATAAGTAAAACAAATATTTCAAATATAAAATAATTAAAATCAATAAACACTCTAAAAATATTGTTAAACAATCAGTTACGAGAGTGATTGGAGTTTCTTCATAGGGGTGTTGACCACGTAAACATAGTATTTATTTATTGATCCAATACAAATGGGTTGGATAGTGAACAAGGACATTAGTGACCTGAACCAAAATCAAGCACGGTAGATGCAGATATCATGGGGAAGTTCAATGGAAGGTCCTACCCAACGCCGCGAGAAATGCCGGTAGTTGCAAGAACTCATCGACACTTGGCCTCTTATCCGAAGGATGGTCCAACAGCTCACAGGTCTGCTGCAGGCGGCACCTTTGGGATCACTTTCTAATAGCAGTTCAGGGAGCTGTTCTATACCTGAGAATAAGAAGCCTCATGATGGATCGAGCCTTTGCGATGATGTGCTTGGCTAGACTCTTGTAAGCCTTCCGTAAGCCAAAGCTAATTAATAACGGAGCTTGAGACAAAAATTAAGCCTTAGTTTGGATGGGCAGTGTATTTATTTCTGATGAGGTTAAAAACAGCGGTGGTAATAAAATTAGTTATTGTAATGATGAAGTTAGATATTGTAGCGGTAAGATTAGAAACAAAGATGAGGTATGTGTTTGGATTTAAATGCAACTGTAGTGATAATGTGAGAATAAAAAATAATTATTAAGGATATTGGATTAGAAATGATATATAATAGAAATTATTTAAATTATTTTACTTTTATGAAATTATTAAAAATATGTGAATTTATATATTCATTTAATAAAATATGTTTACTTGTAATTAATTAATATTAATTTTATAATGGTAATATATATAACTACTATTTAAAAATAAAAATTAGCAATACAAACACACATTAGATAAAAGGTTAAAATTGTAAAAAAACAGTTCGATTGGGGTTGCTTTTGTTTAATTGGAGCTCGCTTTCCAAACGTGCCTCACCATTGGTGTTTGAAACACCCAAAAACTATAGTAAAAAGACATTATTCCTTAAGATTTTATCACACTGGTGTTAATTGGTGATCCAAAGGAAGGTAGTATTTAGAAAGTCACATATTAATTGAATGTGTTAATTGGTGATCCAAAGGAAGGTAGTATTTGGAAAGTTACATATTAATTGAATTTGGATGTAATTGTATCATATAAGAGTGACATGTTTTGGTAATTATTGTAATTGATGACTCCTACCAAATTAGGTGCAATAGAAACACCCCAATATATTTTTCAATTCTTGATGGGGTTGAGAATTGGAGTAATTATATGTATATTTACTCTCAAATCCAATTTTAAAAAAATTATTTTTATAAAAGTTACAAAATTATATTATAAGTGTTAGGATCGACCCGATTAAGCAACAAGAAAAAATAGCGGAATAAATTGAGAAATTGAATACACACAAATTTAACACGGAAAAACCTCTCCAAAGAGGATAAAAAATCACGGGCAAAGATAATTTTACTATAATGGCAAAAGAACGAAGAGTACAAAAGATGGAGATAAAAACTAAACCTCGAAAACCCGAAAACAAAGAACCCTCAAAACGTAAACACAAAATTCTCTAAATTTGTTATGAGTTCTAATATCTAATGGGTGTTTTTCTAAGGTTGTAAAAGAGCCTATTTATAGACTAAATTCATAGGTCAAATAATAATAAAATAATCTAAACTAATCAGTGTTTGATTGAAACAAATAAACAGAGTTTAACTAGAAGATTACTTCTCAAATTTGACTGAAATAGGAGTCATACTTAACAAATCTCCACCTTGACTCATATTTCCACAATGCCATCTTTGCCAAAGCCCGCCACGAACCTATCTTGAACCATGCAGGGAATTAACTGAGTCAAATCTGTGCTTAGAAACTGGAAGACTTCTAGCCTCTGACTTGTACACTGCCAAATCAAAACTAACCCGGGTTTGATTTTCACAAACACAGTGCCCTAACTTTTCAAAACCTGCATCCAAAAGAGAACCTCTCTTCAACAAAACGGTCATATATTTTTCCCTCCTATGACCAAGTTGCCTCCACTCTAAATGAGTTGACTTCGACTCTGTAACGGACGAGGAACGTCCGATTTCACTGATCATTGTAGAACCTTCCAGAATATAAAGACTGTCAGTTCTTTTACCTTTTAACAAAACGAGAGCTCCACAACATACTTTAATACCGCTCGACTCGATGTTGATTCTGCATCCTTTCAAATCTAAAATACTCAAGGAGATGAGATTCTTTCGTAAATCAGGTACATACCTGACATCTGAGAGTGTCCTAATTGTCCAATCATGTATCCTAATTTTAACCGTACCAATACCAATTACCTTACTAGATGAATCATTTCCTATGCACACAACTCCACCTTCAACTGAACTGTATGTGGAGAACCATTCTCTATTGGGACACATGTGGAAAGAACATCCCGAATCTAGGATCCACTCTGACGTGAGCTTGGAGTTATCCCTCATTGACACTAATAAGAAATCATCACTGCTTTCATCGACCAAATTAGCACCAGCTACATCTTCCTCGTTACTCTCAGCAGCTCTTTTATTTTGCAATTTATAACAATCTGCTTTGACGTGACCTAACTTTTTATAATAGCGACACCTTTTATCTCGTTTCTTTGATGCTATCAAAACGGAAGCTTGCCTATCTACCTTGCTATCCAAATGAAGCTCATTATCGAGTTTGTCTCTACTCAACAAATGACCCTTCACATCTTCGAACGAGAGTTTGTCTCTGCCATAAATCAGGGTCTCCCTGAAAGACTTGTATGAAGGGGGTAAAGAGCACAATAATAGCATAGTTTGATCTTCATCGTCAATATGAACCTCAGCATTCTTTAAATCATTTAAAAGAGTATTGAATTGACTGATGTGATCTCTAAGAAGCTCACATTCGTTCATGCGAAATGTAAATAGACGTTGTTTCCATACTAAACGGTTAGCCAGAGACTTAGTCGCATAAAGAGTTTTTAACCTTTTCCATAAGGCGGATGAGGTTTTTCCATCAATACCTCCTGCAATACCGTATTCGCGAGGCACAACTGGATTGCAGACAAGGCCTTTTCATCAAGCTCTTCCCATTCTATTTGATTTAGATTCTCAGGCTTTTTCCCGGTAACAACCTTTTTCAAGCCGGTTTGAGCTAGAATTGCCATCGTCTGAACTTGTCACAAATTGAAATTTGTCTCACCATCGAACTTCTCAATTTCAAACTTTGTTGCTGCCATATCTGAATGGGCTAAAAAATTGAACTAGCTTTGATACCACTTGTTAGGATCGACCCGATTAAGGAACAAGAAAAAATAGCAGAATAAATTGAAAAATTGAATACACACAAATTTAACGTGAAAAAACCCCTCCAAAGAGGATAAAAAACCACGGGTAAGGATAATTTTACTATAATGGAAAAAGAACGAAGAGTACAAAAGATGGAGATAAAAACTAAACCCCGAAAACCCGAAAACAAAGAACCCTCAAAACGTAAACACAAAATTCTCTAAATGTGTTATGAGTTCTAAAATCTAATGTGTGTTTTTCTAAGGTTGTAAAAGAGCTTATTTATAGGCTAAATTCATAGGTCAAATAATAATAAAATAATCTAAACTAATCAGTGTTTGATTGAAACAAATAAACAGAGTTTAACTAGAAGATTACTTCTCAAATTTGACTGAAATAAAAGTCATACTTAACAATAAGCATGACATGTATGAGTGTTTAGGATGAGTATGTCAAAAAAATTTCTTATATTATAAATCCTAAAAAGTAATTATAAAAATAATTTACATGATATAAAAGTTATATAATATATTTATTTATAAAATTTTATGACAAGATATGTACATAACATATTTATGTGTCCATATTATATATTATAAAAATAATATATATTCATAAAAAATTGTTATTGTAACACCCCAAACCCGATCTAGGCGTCAAGGTCAAGTCCAAAGAGATACATTAACGTTGCTGGGAAACCAAGTTATATAAACACAGTTAAAAACCCGTCTGATAGATTATAACCATCATAAAACCCAGTCGATAAATCAACAATCTTAGAAAGTCATAATACGAAGAAATACTGAAACTACCAATAATATAAATAAATTGGTGGTAAAGCAGATTGATCGAGCTTCCACTACGCCAACCCAATCAAGACTGTGAGTTACGTGAAATTCAGTCAACAACAAAATGAGTAGAGAACTTAGTGTACAACCAATATAGATTCAATTAAAGGCACAATTATAATAATAAATTCCTAAACTCAAGTTTCATCCAGAATCAGAGATTATCCAGTACAGTTTTTGTAACACCCCTTACCCGAGACCTTCGCCGGGATCGAGTATGTGGCATTACTAGACTTAACTAGAAGTTCAGGACATAAAAATTTAAAGCTGTCAAACTGCATCATGCTGACTAAATTGACCATAACTCGAGTTACAAAACTCAAAATTCAGATCCGTAAATTTTCCTAGAAACTAGACTCATATAAGAATGTACCATAATTTTTCCAGAATTTTTCATGTGGCCAATTAGTACAGTTTATTCATCAAAGTTACCCCTGTTTCACTGCTCGACAATTCTGACCTATCATTACAAAAATACAGTTATCTCATTGTACAAATTTTAAATAATGTTCTTGTTTATACCAATCAAAAATAGACTCATTAAGGATTCTAAACATATAAACCATGCTTCATAATTATTTTTGTACAATTTATAACAAGTTTTCCAAAACAGAACAGCGACTCACGAATTCATTTAGAGCAAGTCTCACTAAAACTTAAATATCTCACAAAAGAAAAATCCTTTTCCTACTCTGTTTCTTTCATGTAAAAATAGACACAATAAGGTTTAATTTCATGTCTAATTCACTTTCTAATTCAATATACCCTATTTTTGGTGATTTTTCAAAATCACATCACTGCTGCTACTACATGCTGTTTCGCTGCAATTTATGGAAAAAACTAGCTTCTAACCGAACATACCCACATCCCTAATTCAAGGATTCATTTCATATACATACATTTCCTTATCAAAAACGATTGAACTTCGATTAAAAATGCATAAACATCGCCAACATAACCCGACATTCGTATCAAAAACACAAAAGCATACATAACTAAAAAATTTAGCCATATTCGCATGGCTGTTATATACATGAACCTTAAGTTTTTCTCAAAACAAAGACAAAGTCTTTCCTATACATGCCTTCATTCTAAAACCAAAATGAAAGAGTACCAAAATATAGATTGATAGTGTGGCGACTTTTTCCGAACGATCCCGACGAGCTTGTAGCTTGTACTCAATCTATAAAACAGGGAAACATTTTATTTAATTAAGCTTACTAGCTTAGTAAGTCCTAAGTTCATGATAATATAACATTTAAAATATTCAACTTATGACATTGCACATATACATAAAAAAAGAATATATGTAAATTTTCACAAGGCCGATTACTATTAGTTCATCAACCCAAATAATTGCACTTCATTTCATAAACCCTGTATTACTTCAAATCACAATTAAATATATTCCAAGAATCACATACTCCAAATCATGTAATTAGAGCATTCATATCCATCATAAACTCAAATATACATAACATAGTTCTCATAGTATTAACTTGACTCAATTAATATTACGCATAACATACCTTACATACTTACCTGAGCCGTTAACTAAATACCATAATTAAGGTTTACCTTGAAGAATATTCGATTCTCTTTTGTAAACTATGTCACCGGCATTAAGCCTGCTAGGCGTAAAAGCCCGATAAGAATCACCGCACAAGGGCACGCTAGGCATAAAAGCCCGATAAGAAACACCAAGACAAGGCCCGCTAGGCATAAAAGCTCGAAAAGTAACACCTGGCACAAGGCACCGCTAGGCGTAAAGCCCGATAAATAACACCGGCACAAGGCCCGCTAGGCATAAAGCCCGATTATGTCACCGCACGAGGCTCGCTAGGCTCAAGCCCGAATGTCGTAATAGTTTTACATGCTTTTCACATTTCACTATCACATATCGAATCATATGCATTTATTCACATTGCATTAAAAATATTTGAAATCAATCCAATCCATCATCATCACATTCGGCCAACTCATGGTTTTACACCAAACTTATACAAATTTTATCATTCATTAGATTTGTAAATAACCTTTAAACATAAGGTAGCTCAAGAACTTACTCATTCACCTTGCATTAGCCAAAATAAATTCACTTTAATACTATACATTCACATTCGGCTATATCATGAATTTATACTCTAAATTTCCACAATTCATCATTCACTAAGTTCATAATTAATTTATTGACATATTTTAGCTAAAGGACTTACCTCGGTTGTCGATAGTCCGTGTGAATCGGCTATTCGAGAACCTTCGTCTTTCCCCGGTCTAATTTCGTTTTTCTTTGCTCTTGATCTAAAACACATTAGAATTTAGCTCATTTAATCTCATTTCATTTCAAATTAGTTCCAAAACACACAAATGGGCAATTTACCATTTTGCCCCTAATGTTTTCCATTTTTACAAATTGGTCCAATTTACACAAAACTCAAAATATGCAAAATTTCCTAACACTATGGCTAGGCCGAATCTTCCCCATAGCCATGGGTGTCCATGCATTTCATCTATTTGACATTTTAATCCTTCACAAATTTATTCTTTTCAATTTAGCCCTATATACTCAAAATCATCAAAAACTCCAATACAAAACTTGTAAATCCTTAACATACCTTTAATCTAAAACCATTAAACATCAAAACTATCTAAACATGTTAATGGCCGAATCTTATATACATGGTATTTTCAAAAATTTAGACATGGGTCGGGTAATATACGAAGCAACGATCTCAAAAACGTAAAAATTATCAAAAACTAAACAAAATACATACCCCAAATTAAGCTCCCAATTGCCGAAATTTCAAGCTCCAAAAATGGGGTTTTTTTTCTCACATTCGCCATGAGAGAATGTAGATGATAATGGCTTTGTTTTATGTTTTGTTTAATATATACACTAACATTATTTATTTATTATTATTAATAAACTAACATAACCTTATAAATAAAATTAAACTAACATATATATTAGGCTAGCTTGGCCCATTGCCGTCCATCACCATGGTTTATGGGCTAATTGTCCTTTTAGGACACCCACTTAAAAAGCCACAAGCAAATTAGTACAATTCACTTTAGTATGCAACTTTTACGCTTTTCGCGATTTTAATCCTTTTTATCAAATTGAGCACTTAAACGACTAAATTTTTCTACGAAACTTTCACACTCACCAAATCACATATAATAAACACGTAAATATAATATTAAAATATTTCTCGTGCTCGGATTCGTGGTCCCAAAACCACCGTCCGATTTGGGTCAAAATTGGTCTCATATACAACTCTCTCTCTTAAGGATTTTCGCTCCGAAAATCTTACCGTTAAATAAGTTCGGATATTGTTGCCTCATTGACTCCTCAGGCTCCCATGTAGCCTCTTCAACTCCGTGACGATTCCATAAAACCTTTACTAATGGAATCCTTTTGTTTCTCAACTCTTTTATTTCCCGAGCTAAGATACGGATCGGTTCTCATCATATGTCAAATCAGATCTAATTTCAATCTCTCCGATTGCAATCACATGGGACGGATCTCGATCTATATTTCATAAGCATCAAACATGAAATACATTGTGTATCTTTTCTAAGTCAAGGGCAATTTCAATCTATAAGCAACAGGCCCTATACGCTCTATGATTTCATACGGTCCGATAAATCTCGGACTCAACTTGCCTTTCTGACCAAATCGGAGTATTTTCTTCCACGGGGAAACTTTTAAGAACACCCGATCTCCGACCTAAAATTCAATGTCCTTACGTTTCAAATCGGCATAGGACTTTTGACGATCCGAAGCAGCTTTCAAATTACTCCTAATAACAACCACCTTCTGTTTTGTTTCTTTAATCCAATCAACCCCGTGTATCTTATTCTCACTGAGCTCACCCAATACAATGGTGTGCGACATTTTCGTCCATATAAGGCTTCATAAGGCGCCATTTTTATGCTAGATTGGAAACCGTTATTGTAAGCAAATTCAACCAAAGGTAGGTATCGTTCCCACGCACCTTCAAACTCGAGAACGCAACACCTCAACATGTCCTCAAGTATCAAAATAGTTCGCCTGCATCGACCGTCTGCTTTATGCGGATGGAAGGTCAGTACTAAAATGAAGTTTAGTACCTAAAGCATCTTGCAATTTCTTCCCGAACCGCGATGTGAATCTTGGGTCCTTATCGAAACAATAGAACTCTGCATAACCGTGCAACCTTACAATCTGCGACACATACAATTCGCAAGCTTATCAAGTCAATAGTCGGTATGTCTGGCACAAAATGAGTGATTTAGTCGGTCTATCAATGATAACCCATACGGCATCTTTCTTACTAGGTGTCATAGGAAACCGTATACAAAATCCATTGTAATTCTATCCCATTTCCATTCGGGTATCATGATTGGTCAAGTAATCCGGATGGTACCGATGCTCACTTTCACTTGTTGATGATTAAGCACTTGGAAACGAATTCGGATATATCTCGTTTCATGCCGTGCCACCAATAGAATCGTTTCAAATCGTTATACATTTTCGTGCTACCGGGTGTATCGACATTCGACCATTATGGGCCTCACTCGTAATCATCTCAGATCAAATCGAGTTCTTAGGAACACACAATCGACTTTTATAATTCAAACCATCATTTGCATCAATCGAAAAATCGATTCTCGTAGCATTTTCACACCGAATCCGAATAGCAACCAAATTTTCATCAACTTTCATGCATCACAAATTTGTTGAATAAACATCGCCTTGCTTGTAAACTCGGCCACGATCGAACCATCATCGACATAGCCATTTGTGCATTCAATGCACGAAGAGCAAATAATGATTTTCGATTTAACACATCGCGCAACAACATTAGCTTTTCCGGATGGTAGTCAATTACTAAGTCATAGTCTTTCAAAGAATTCTAACCATCTGCGTTGTCTCAAATTTAGATCTTTCTCGAGTCATTAAATACTTTAGACTTTTATGATCCGAATAAATATGACACTTTTCACGAATAAATAGTGACGCCAAATTTTTAAAGCGAACACAATGGTCGCTAACTCCAAATCGTGAGTTGGATAATTTTTCTCATGCGCTTTAATTGTCTCAAGCATAGGCTATCACCTTGCCTTCTTGCATTAAAACGCAACCCAACCCATTCAAGGAAGCATCGCTAAAAATAATAAATTCTTTACCCGATTCAGCCGAGTTAACACTAGGCTTTGGTCAAAAGGGCTTTCAAGCTGTTCAAACTTTTCTGACACCCTTCTGACCACTCAAATTTGACATCTTTCTGTAGTAGTCCCGTCAAAGGTGTAGCTATAACAGAAAAACCTTTTACAAATCTTCTGTAATATCCCGCAAGGCCTAGGAAACTTCGGATCTCAGAAACATTATTTGGTGGTTTCCAATCGAGTATAGCTGCTATTTTGTTTGGATCCACCCGAATACCTGACACCGAAACAACATGACCCAAGAAGTGGACTTCATTCATCCAAATTCACACTTACTGAACTTTGCATACAATCGTTGATCTCTCAGAGTTTGTAGTACTAGCCTCAAATGTTCAGCATGTTCCGTTTTATTTTTGGAGTAGATCGGTATATCATCAATAAACACTACCACAAACCGATCCAAAAACTGTCGGAAGACTCGGTTCATTAGGTCCATAAAAACAGCAGGTGTATTAGTGAGTCCAAAAGGCATAACCAAAAACTCATAATATTCGTACCTCGTTCGGAATGCAGTCTTTGGCACATCTGAATCTCTCGACTCAGAATCGATAATAGCCCGATCTCAAATCTATTTTTGAAAAAACATCAAGCCCCTTTCAACTGATCAAATAAATCATCAATCCGAGGTAACGGGTACTTATTCTTTATAGTTACCTTATTTAGTTGCCGGTAGTCGATACACATTCACATAGTCCCATCTTTCTTTTTCACAAATAAAACCGGTGCACCCACGGAGAGAAAAACTCTGGCCGTGCAAGCCCCTATCTCACAACTCTTGCAATCGCTTCTTTCAATTCTTTTAATTCGGTAGGTGCCATTGCACGGAGCTATCAAAATCGGAGTCGCACCCGGCACTAATTCAATGCCGAACTCAATCTCTCGTAGTGGGGGTAAACCCGGTAGTTCTTCAGAAACACATCTGGGGGTATTCGCACACCACCGATACTGATTCAATTTGTTTTCGGACATTTTATTATCCAAAGACATAAGCCAAATAAGCTTCACACCCTTTTCTCACATACTGAGCTAACATTGAAGATATCATCGTAGGCAACCCATTTACGTCACAGATTTAATTTCGATGGTCTCACCATTTCGACATTTCAAATCGATAAGCTTTCTTTTACAATCCACTATCGCCTCATGTGAAGTTAACATCCATACCCAAGATTATATCAAATTCATCAAAGGGCAACAACATTAAATCAGCTGGGAAGCAATAATCCCGAATCATCAACGGGCAACCCCTACACACTTTATTTACAAACACACATCTACCCAATGGGTTGGACACACGTATCACAAACTCGGTAGACTCAACTAGCAGAGTCTTTCCGAATTCTAAAGTTTCACACACATATGAGTGAGTTGAACCAGGATCAATTAATGCAATTACTGATGAGTGTCATAAAGGGTGAAAGTACTGGTAATGACATCGGGAGGAAGCATCCTCTCTCGGCTCGTGCAGCATAAGCTCTAGCTGGAGCTCTAGCCTCAGATCGAACTGTAGTGTTCTTCGTTCCTTTCTGACTACCACCTACATTGCCGAAATGTCTGGGTGGTCTCCCTCGCATTGATATGTTGCTCGGCTTAGTGTTCTCGAATCAGATTCGCTTTCGCTTAACCTCGGACATTCTCTAATAAAATGATCGACGATCTACATTTATAGCAAGACCGATCATGAAATCTACATCTCCCGAGTGCCATTTCCCACAAAGTGCTCGTGATTCAACTCTATTTCGAGGACGTTACCAACATCGGCTATCGAAGTAGCTCGAGAGCTCATAGGGGTCGATCCCCGTCTAGGTGGATCTGTAGTAGTTTTAGATTGGTTGTAGTCATCTCTGGACTTCTTGGTTGTGGAATGAAAGACCTTACCCAAGATCTTTTACGAATGTCTCTAGCTTCCTCGGCCTTTCTTTTTTCTTTCCCGAGCTCTTTGACTTTGCAAGCTCTTTCAACTAAAGTCACAAACTCTTAAATTTCAAGAATGCCAACAAACATCTTTATATCCTCATTCAAAGCCATCTTCAAATCTTTTTTACATAATAGCTTCAGAGAAACACATTCTCTAGCATATCTGCTGAGTCCGACAAATTTCCGCTCATATTCCGTCACGGTCATTCGTCCTTGTTTCAATTTCAAGGAATTCCTTTCGCTTTTGATCAATAAATCTTTGGTGATGTACTTCTTACGTAAATTCATTTTGGAAGAAATTCCATGTCACTTTTTCTTTCGGAACCATCGATACTAGTGTGTTCCACAGTGATATGCAAGTGTCCTCAATAAAGATATAGTACACTTGTGCATTCATCCGAGTACAAGATAGCTCATCAAGTACCAGATAGTATTATCAAGCCACATTTCGGCTCGCTCTGCATCATCGTCATCATTGGCTTTAAATTCTTCAGCCCCCAAATTTTCGGATTTTATCAATCGGGGCCTACTAGATCTCACCGGATCTATCATCGGGTTCTTTGAAGGAATCGGAGTTGGATTATTTGGGGTGGAGGTTGGTGTACAATGGGTTAGTTCGAATAAATTGGGCAAACCACTCATTCATCATCGATAAAAGGCTTGTTTAGTCTCTCCTTCGTGGCTACCCGAAACAGTCGAGAGTCTACCGGCGCTGATCCGTGTGCATGGTCAGCGCTACACTCTCTACATCATCGCCACGGCTCCTTCAGATCTGTGTCCATTTACTATATAAAACAAAGTTCAGGAGGTCAGAAGTCACCACGCTATCAATATATGATAAAGGCATGTATAGCTAGACTCACACGCGCTACGGTAGTCCTAGAATCGACTAAACCATAAGCTCTGATACCAATAAAATGTAACACCCCTTACCCGAGACCTTCGCCGGAATCGAGTATGTGGCATTACTAGACTTAACTAGAAGTTCAGGACATAAAAATTTAAAGCTGTCAAACTACGTCATGCTGACTAAATTGACCATAACTCGAGTTACAAAACTCGAAATTCAGATCCGTAAATTTTCCTGGAAACTAGACTCATATAAGAATGTACCATAATTTTTCCAGAATTTTTCATGTGGCCAATTAGTACAGATTATTCATCAAAGTTACCCCTGTTTCACTGCTTGACAATTCTGACCTATCATTACAAAAATACAGTTATCTCATTGTACAAATTTTCAATAATGTTCTTGTTTATACCAATCAAAAATAGACTCATTAAGTATTCTAAACATATAAACCATGCTTCATAATTATTTTTGTAAAATTTATAACAAGTTTTCCAAAACAGAACAGCGACTCACGAATTCATTTAGAACAAGTCTCACTAAAACTTAAATATCTCACAAAAGAAAAATTCTTTTCCTACTCTGTTTCTTTCATGTAAAAATAGACACAATAAGATTTAATTTCATGTCTAATTCACTTTCTAATTCAATATACCCTATTTTTGGTGATTTTTCAAAATCACATCACTGCTGCTACTACATGCTGTTTCGCTGCAATTTATGGAAAAAACTAGCTTCTAACCGAACATACCCACATCCCTAATTCAAGGATTCATTTCATATACATACATTTCCTTATCAAAAACGATTGAACTTCGATTAAAAATGCATAAACATCGCCAACATAACCCGACATTCGTATCAAAAACACAAAAGCATACATAACTAAAAAATTTAGCCATATTCGCATGGCTGTTATATACATGAACCTTAAGTTTTTCTCAAAACAAAGACAAAGTCTTTCCTATACATGCCTTCATTCTAAAACCAAAATGAAAGAGTACCAAAATATAGATTGATAGTGTGGGCGACTTTCCGAACGATCCCGACGAGCTTGTAGCTTGTACTCAATCTATAAAACAGGGAAACATTTTACTTAATTAAGCTTACTAGCTTAGTAAGTCCTAAGTTCATGATAATATAACATTTAAAATATTCAACTTATGACATTGCACATATACATAAAAAAAAATATATGTAAATTTTCACAAGGCCGATTACTATTAGTTCATCAACCCAAATAATTGCACTTCATTTCATAAACCTGTATTACTTCGAAATCACAATTAAATATATTCCAAGAATCACATACTCCAAATCATGTAATTAGAGCATTCATATCCATCATAAACTCAAATATACATAACATAGTTCTCATAGTATTAACTTGACTCAATTAATATTACGCATAACATACCTTACATACTTACCTGAGCCGTTAACTAAATACCATAATTAAGGTTTACCTTGAAGAATATTCGATTCTCTTTTGTAAACTATGTCACCGGCATTAAGCACGCTAGGCGTAAAAGCTCGATAAGAATCACCAAGACAAGGCCCGCTAGGCATAAAAGCTCGATAAGAAACAGGCTAAGACAAGGCCTGCTAGGCATAAAAGCCTGAAAAGTAACACCGGCACAAGGCCTGCTAGGCGTAAAGCCCGATAAATAACACCGGCACAAGGCCTGCTAGGCATAAAGCCCGATTATGTCACCGGCACGAGGCCTGCTAGGCTCGAAGCCCGAATGTCAGAATAGTTTTACATGCTTTTCACATTTCACTATCACATATCGAACCATATGCATTTATTCACATTGCATTAAAAATATTTGAAATCAATCCAATCCATCATCATCACATTCGCCAACTCATGGTTTTACACCAAACTTATACAAATTTTATCATTCATTAGATTTGTAAATAACCTTTAAACATAAGGTAGCTCAAGAACTTACTCATTCACCTTGCATTAGCCAAAATAAATTCACTTCAATACTATACATTCACATTCGGCTATATCATGAATTTATACTCTAAATTTCCACAATTCATCATTCACTAAGTTCATAATTAATTTATTGACATATTTTAGCTAAAGGACTTACCTCGGTTGTCGATAGTCCACATGCTGAATCTGGCTATTCGAGAACCTTCGTCTTTCCCCTGGTCTAATTTCGTTTTCTTTGCTCTTGATCTAAAACACATTAGAATTTAGCTCATTTAATCTCATTTCATTTCAAATTAGTTCCAAAACACACAAATGGGCAATTTACCATTTTGCCCCTAATGTTTTCCATTTTTACAAATTGGTCCAATTTACACAAAACTCAAAATATGCAAAATTTCCTAACACTATGGCTAGGCCGAATCTTCCCCATAGCCATGGGTGTCCATGCATTTCATCTATTTGACATTTTAATCCTTCACAAATTTATTCTTTTCAATTTAGCCCTATATACTCAAAATCATCAAAAACTCCAATACAAAACTTGTAAATCCTTAACATACCTTTAATCTAAAACCATTAAACATCAAAACTATCTAAACATGTTAATGGCCGAATCTTATATACATGGTATTTTCAAAAATTTAGACATGGGTCGGGTTATATTCGAAGCAACGATCTCAAAAACGTAAAAATTATCAAAAACTAAACAAAATACATACCCCAAATTAAGCTCCCAATTGCCGAAATTTCAAGCTCCAAAAATGGGGTTTTCTTTTCTCACATTCGGCCATGAGAGAATGTAGATGATAATGGCTTTGTTTTATGTTTTGTTTAATATATACACTAACATTATTTATTTATTATTATTAATAAACTAACATAACCTTATAAATAAAATTAAACTAACATATATATTAGGCTAGCTTGGCCCATTGCCGTCCATCACCATGGTTTATGGGCTAATTGTCCTTTTAGGACACCCACTTAAAAAGCCACAAGCAAATTAGTACAATTCACTTTAGTATGCAACTTTTACGCTTTTCGCGATTTAATCCTTTTTATCAAATTGAGCACTTAAACGACTAAATTTTTCTACGAAACTTTCACACTCACTAAATCACATATAATAAACATGAAATATAATATTAAAATATTTCTCAGGCTCGGATTCGTGGTCCCGAAACCACCGTTCCGATTTGGGTCAAAATTGGTCTGTTACAGTTTTACACATCAATTGAATGGCAGAACAATTCCAGTTTAGATACAGAATAGATCAGAAATAGATACAGTTATTCCTACCCCATCTGCTACACACCATCTCTGACCAACCCAACACACCGATAAGAGAGTTTAATACCCCTCCAGCCCTACACAACATATAGTGTCGGTTTGACACATTCAATGTGATTGCAAACTAACTGCTAGATCAAATTGCAATAAAACGCCAGATTCACATATAAATTGCGGCTTAGCCACTAAATCAGAACAGATCACTTCCTCCTTTACACAATTCTCACCCAATGCAAATACAAATTAAAGATGTCAAGAACGTACACAAAACCATTCAGATTTAATTCATAGTCAGATGGTACAAATCAATATCATCAGCAGTCATTACAATCAATATCCATTTATATACTCACAGTTCAGTCTCAGATTATCAGATAGAAACTCATACGGTCTAATACAGATCATAAATATACTACGGAAGGCCTACATTCGCGTTAGGCAACGCTTATGGCCTCAGAGATAAATTCTAGATTTGACCCACAAGCCCGTATGGTTCCATGTGGCCTAAACAACTGCCCCGTAAGACCCCACACGGCCTGACACACGTCCATGTCATGTGCCCATGTGGTCTTAAATCGTAAATAGTGAGTCACACAGCCTGGACACACGCTCGTGTCTCTAGCCCGTGTGGTCTCTAATAGCAACAGTGTTCGTCCCTATCCGTCGGAGTCTAGGACCTCATCTCAATAGTGGATGTACTAAATGCCTCGTTGGTCTCCAGATTGGGCATATTGCCCATAGAGGATGACTCAGCTCGAGCTTCTCCACGGCGTTCATGGTGCCCACGAGACCTACGTCCACGATTACCGCGCGAACTCATAATGTTAGTGTTGGAACGCCGGAACCCCATGGCGCAGCAGAATAAAATTAGATCCGGCGATCCAAATCAGGAATCCATGTGTGAGGAACGAATCGGGGTGAAATAAAGGTTTCGAAATTACCAAAACTTCAATCTGAGTAGACAGCGACGCCTTGGCAACAAGAGTTTTGATCTACTGTCGAATCAAGCCACAACCTTTTCCGATGTCGGCCTCTACGTGATCCACCCGGTTTGACTATGAACGGAAGAAATCTCCAAAACTATTTTGGAGGTTTATTTGCTTGACGGCTACTAGACCTAACAAGCAATCACTTAGGGTTTTTCATATCCAGCTTTGTCTCCTTTTAATACCTTTTATAATGGGTGCCTTTCTCATTGGGCCTTTTATAATAGGTATCCTCTTAATTGGGCCTTTTATAATTGGTATCTCTTGAATGTATTACAAGATTAAATAAATACAATAAAGTTTTTAACCGAAAATTATAATTACATTAATTATATCTGAAAATTATAATTACATTAATTATAATAAGGATTTTGGTAAACTATATTTATTTAAATTTATATATGAATCAAATTCATATATTAATAAAATTATGTTATCATTATGTGTACAACATCCTTGTACATATAATATGTTCAATATTTGATTGCCCAATTAAATTAATTCTTTAATTAATTTAATTCATGTGACAACCAAACACAATACCAACTATATTTTATTCCGTTCATTTCAACCATAGGGTGTGACCTCAGAGGTTCTTGCAACGTTAGCAATAATACTAGAACGATTCTATTGTCACAGACAATGAGTGGCATCTAGCAATACATCATTGCTACCTAAGTTACAAGAAGTCATGATTCGACATAACCATTCGTGATTAACCTTTCATGCATTAATCCTTAAGTCCTTTATCTCTGGAACGGATACAAGTCATGGGATAGTCACACTTGCATAGTCCATCCCATGTTTCTTGATATCTTGAGTAGACTATGATATACAAATTAGTATGACATCTCATATCAACTTATTTGAGCATGACCATGCATTTCTAGTCTCACTCAATCAAGTGGCCTAAGATATTACTCCTATTATGTAGGAGGGACTTATCCTTTATTGATGAACCATACCCCTCTACATAGATTGTGGTATATCCAACATCAGCCTTTATAGAACAACCTGTTACGGTGTACGTTTGACTATATCAAAATATACAACTCACGATGTTGGGATAATAATGATCTCAAGTCTGAGGATCATGTACATATTAATCACTATGAGTAATGTTGTGACAATTACATAATAATCCAAAAAACATACTCATAGCGGGTCAATCCAATATGTTGTTCTCTAACACACATATTCATGCATTGATTTTGACACTCCATATCAATGACAACTCTTTATCATCAATCAACTACATGTTAGTCTTAATGCATTATTGTTGTCCTAGTTAACAATAATACTTGACTAAGGATCTTTTAAAAATAATCATATTATTCTCAGGACATTATTATAAAACAGTTTATTTATACACACAGAAAGAAAAACTGAAATAATAATGACAACGCTTTATATTAATAAACATGGTAAATTAAGTATGTTATTACAACCATCTCATGATTGATCTTTGGGCATACTCTTATAGTTAGTTTATCTATAATGTCAGAGTGCACAGATCAATTCAAAGTTTTAACATAGTGCTCATACCAGTTCATATCATAGTATTTAACCAGATAACAGTTTAATCACTACAGCTTTTCCACTAGTCACAATAATGAAACAGAAATACTTACAGGTTCGGCGTCAAAGGCTCGAACATTTATAAAAATCAGTTTTCAGAATAACTTAGATATCCTATTTTTATTTAACTATCTTTTGACACACATTATGAGCCCAAAACATAGTCCGAGTGTTGACAAACCTAGCTCTGATACTATTAAATGTAATACCTCAATCCAGACTTAGACATCAAGGCCAAGTCTAAAGAGTTATATTAACGTTGCTGGGAAACCAACTTATATAAACACAGTTAAAAACTTGTCTGACAGATTATAACAATCATTAAACCCAGTCGATAAATCAACAATCTTAGAAAGTCATAATATGAAGAAATAGTAAAATTACTAAAAATATAAATAAAGATGTGGTAAAGCAAATTGACCGAGCTTCCACTACGCCGACCCGATCAAGACTGTGAGTTACTTGAAATTCAGTCAACAACAAAATGAGTAGAGAACTCAGTTTATAACAAATATAGATTCAACTAGAGGAACAATTATAATAATAAATTCCTAAACTCAAGTCTCATCCAGAATCAGAGATTATCCAGTACAGTTTTACACATCAGTTGAATGGCAGAACAATTCCAATTCAAAAACAGAATAGATCAGAAATAGATGCAGTTATTCCTACCCCTATCTGCTACACATAATCTTTAACCAACCCAACATATCGGTAAGGGAGTTTAATACCTCTCCAGCCCTATACATCATATAGTGTCGGTTTGACACATTCAATGTGATTGTAGACTAGCTGCCAAATCAAATTACAATAAAATGCCAAATTCACATATAAATTGCGGCTTAGCCACTAAATCAGAACAGATCACTTCCTCTTTTACATAATTCCCACCCAATGCAAATGCAAATTGCAAATGTCAAGAACGTACACACAATCATTCAGATTCAATTCATAGTCAGATGGTACAGATCAATATCATCAGTAGTCATCACAATCAGTATCCATTTATATACTCACAGCTTAGCCTCACATTATTAGATAGCAACTCATACGGTCTAATACAGATCATAAGTACACTACGAAAGGTTTATGTTCGTGTTAGGAAACGCTTACGGCCTCAGAGATAAATTTCAGATCTGTTGCACATGCCCGTATGGTTCCACGTGGCCTAAAAAACTGGCTCGTATGACCCCACACGGCATGGCATACGCTCGTGTGCCTACCCGTATGTCTCACACGGCCTGACACACGCATATGTGATCTGCCCGTATGGTTCCAAGCGGCCTAAACAACTGGCGCGTATGACTCCCACACGGTATGGCACATGCTCATGTACCTACCCATATGTTTCACACGGCCTGACACACGCCCATGTTATCTGCCCGTGTGGTCTTAATTTGCAAAAAGTGAGTCACATGGCCTGGACACACGCCGGTGTCTCTGGCCCATGTGGTCTCTAATAGTAACAATGAGTCACACGCCCGTGTCCCTGACCCGTGTGATCCTTATCTTATAATTAGTGAGTTATACAGCCTAAACACAGGCCCATGTCCTTGGCTCGGGTGAACCCTGCACTAAGTTAACCACACACGGCTTGGACACACGCCTGTGTCCCTTGCCCGTTTGGCCTGTATTTTGTAAGCAGTGAGTTACATGGCCTACAACACGGCCTGCCACACAGCCGTGCGGCATCGACAACCATGTTTTTCAACATCCAAAATTCACAAAAACTTGGGTTTTCGGTACACACCTAAAGTGGTTTTGAAGTAGGAGCCACGTAGAAGACTTCCAAAGCCTAGAACGACCATTCAATAACACAATTAAACAATTCAATTGACAATAATACCTAATTATGCGCAGAAAACTATGTCGAAAGTTTTGACGCAAACCCTTCAACAATTCCAAACTTACCGACAAAATCAACAACGATTACTCGAGTTCTTGCGCTGAGGATCGTTGCTTTCAATATCCTCGCCTAAAAAGAAACCAAACGATCGCTTAAAAGAAGATTTAAACAAATCGAGTTGGAAACAACTCCGACAGAAACGAACAAACTACCGTATAACAGAAGTTCTACGATTAACAAAATTCATGCAATTGATGCAATTGGCAGTAAAGACAAACGTACTTACTCGACAACAGTAGTAGACAAAACGTGCAAACCAAACAACAATTGGATGAAGAAAAGAAGGGAAAAGAATAAAAAGAAAGAGACGAAAAAAAAGAAAAAAAAATGGTAAAAATGGCAATGAAAAGGAAGAGGGAAAATTTAATTAATCTAACCACCAATCAAAATTCCGAAATTAAGCAAAACATTACATAATACATACGTCGAGACTCGAACATAGGACCAAAAAGTATACATATACTTAACTATTAAACTAGCAGGCTCATTCTTGACACAAATTTACACAGAATTAAATTTAAGTTAGCGGCCTAATAGTAGAGATTAATTAAAGTTGAATTAGCAAAACTTCTAAAGACGCAACTCAAACTTCTGACCTCGAACACATAAGCAGAGCATAGAACCATAGATACAAAAACTTAATTACTATAGAATCCCATAGATAAACATTCAAATTTTGGGGCAAAATTATATTATTTTTTAGAAGTGTTATACAAGTTTGGGGCAATTTATAAATTTTTTATAAAGGTTAAATATTATAAATATTATATTATTTTGACTTAATTTATGTATTATAAAAAGGGACATAACCTAACATAACTCTTTGTCCAAATTAAGTTTATTTAAGTTTTTATAATTAAAGCTACAGATTATTTGAACTATGAACTTACGTATTATAAGATCGATGCTAATTATGCAAATAGAAAATATTTTCTTACACCATATCGTGGTGTACAATACCATTTGAGAGAATGGTGCTAGACACAAGCACCACAGACAACTCACAAACTCTTTAATTTGACACATTCAAGACTGCAAAATGTGGTTGAGAATGCAAATAGAAAATGTTAAAGCTCTTGTCAAACACCTGTTTGGTAAGTGTTCAAATTGTATTACTCCCATCCCTCACCTCTATTATTATATCAAAAAAATATTTCTCATATTAACATTACCTTAGTATAGCATAAAAAAAATGTTGATCATACTAGCATGTTGCATATTTTATAACTTTAATTACAGGTAGAATTGAGATGATCCATAGACTTTGAAGAGTACATGGAAGAAGGAGATCTTGATAATCTTAATTATGCAAATTCAAATCCAGATGATGATAAACTCGGTTAAGGACTTAAACACATGTTAAATATTAAATATGGAATAATCCAACAAATATGCAATTAGATAAAATTGCATATGGCTGTTTATTTTTCTTGATATTTTTATTAGTAATCGTATTATCATCTATTTTTTTAGACTAACATAATATATATGATGATTTGATTTTAATTTTTGTTACTTGTTTAGAAATTATTTTTCATCATACTAATATTTTTATGGTAATTAATATTTTTTAAAAATATAAATTATATAATTGTGTAATTACGAATTGTAATACCAAATATGACATAAGAAATTACGATGTAATTACACTATGTCAGCTAAACATATTTAAGAAATTACAATTCTTTATAACTACAAAAATATAATTATTATCCTAATAATTAAATTTATATTCAATTACTGATACTATCCAAACAAACCTTAGAAGAATCTTTGAAAAAGCTTTCGATCTTTGTTCAACTTTTAACTTGATTGTTCTTTATTTACATGGTAGGAAATGTTGAAAGATTCTCGATGTTTTAGATTTGTAAGAAAGTATCATCAAAGTTTTTACTTTAGGAGTCAAATTATATTTTGTTCTCTCTACTTAAAATAAATAAATTAATTTATGTACGTTATATAAAAAAACAAACGGGTCTTCCTATTAAAAATTGATCCATTTTCATCATAATGAGGTACATGTGACACGTCATATGGAATTGTTTAGCTATTTTTAACAATAAAAATTGATAAAATTTTAAAATAAAGGACTAATTTACACTTTAATCTAATGTAAAGATACCAATTTACCTATTTTTTGAATAAAAAATAAAATAAAATATGATTCTTAATATAAGAACCTCGGTAATATTTTTACCGGGTGCATAAATATATAAGTGAATTTATGATGGTTCAACTTTGAAAAAAAGAGATATGATTAATGTGCAATAATTTGATTTGATATTTTTAAGAAAACCAAACCGAATCCAATGGGAAATGTTTTGGTTTGCTAAAAAACTGGATGATTTATTTTTTAATATTTACATTAATATCATACCGGATGAAATTCAATAAAAACCAAACCAAAGCAAATTCAACTGGAAGTAGGTATTCGATTTTTTTAATGTTTTTCGACCCTGCCGGAACAGTAAAAGTGGGGATGAAAACTGGTGAAATGCTAGTTCTGAATCTCCATCATTATAATATAGATAACTGCCAAAATACATTCGTACGATTTAGTGAGTTGGGCCCATTTTTGTTTACTAGCTACTTAGATTGCTAACATAATTGTTTAATAATGATTTTATAATTTATTATTTAAAAAATTGTTTATATTTTGTTAACAATTTTTAGAATTTCTATTAAATTTTAATTATCTTTATATCTAAAAATTAATTTAATTACATTTTAATTTTTTTTGTTTTTTTAGAGTTATTATTAAAAGAATGTTAAAAATATTTTCTTTAACTATATTTCAAGATTCAAATTAATTATTAATCCTTTGAATTAATGTGAAACATCTTTTTCTTTAATAGAAAGTGGCTAAAATATAACAATTTAATTAGGTTAATGACTATTATAAATTTAAACAAAATTTATGAAATATAGGTGTAGTAAGTATTCTAAAGTGTTTTTTTTAAATCTTGTGTTATCTTGCTGGTCAAGGTGTTTATCGCTCCAAGTATAGTCTAAATTCAAGTTATGTTAATCATGTTGCTGTTAAAACTTTACCCCTGTTCACTAAAAGTTTCTTTTTCCGAATCTTTTTGTCTTAAATGTTAGAAGGTATAGTTTATAAGAAAAAGATGTTGATAAGTTTCCTGGTCAAAAATTAAAGTATTTATATTCGTTCAATAATTTGCAAAAGTTATAGATTTAATCTATTGTTTAAATTTGACATGTTTCTTTAAATTTTTAAAATTTTAATTTTAACTTAAAAAGCTAGTTAAAATAAATTAGTAATTCTGTATTATATTTATAATTGTAAATTTAATCAATATTCTTCAATGGAATCATTTTAAATTTTTATATCTTTCGAATTTTAAAATTTTAATCTTAGCAAAAATAACAATTATTATTCCATAAACTAAATTTTTAGTAAGCAATTAACAAATTAACATTGAATTACACGTGAATGTTGCATCATATTTTAAAAAAAATAACAAAATTTAATAAATTTAACTTTGTTTGGTGAATGTAAATTTAATCAATCCCAAGCGCAGTTTTGTCATCTTGTAGTTACTAATAAGTCTAGGTTTTTGTTTCTAATGGAAACTTTGCTTTGTTCAGCGAAAATGGAGGAAATAAGGGCTAATCTTCGTTTTGATAATTGTTTCTGTGTAGATAGGGTTGGTCGTAGTGGAGGTTTGGCGTTTCTTTGGCACTCTTCTGATAATGCTCGTATTATTGGTTACTCAAACAATCATGTTGATGTTTTAATTGAAGAACTTGATCATCCTAAATGGCGCTTCGCTGGATTTTACGGCTTTTCGGAATCGTCTCGCAAGTTAGCAAGTTGGAATCTTTTGAGAACTTCAGCAAATGCGTTTGACTACCCGTGGATTTGCATGGGGGATTTCAATAATCTATTGTCAATCAATGATAAGTTTGGTGGAGCGGATTATTCAACTCAGTGGTTAGATGGTTTTCGTTAGTGTATCTCGGAGGTCAACTTAGCGAGGTTCCTCTGTCTGGATTTAGGTTTTCTTGAGAGAGAGGGAGGGGCAGAGACTTGTTTGTAATGGAGAGATTGGACCGAGCTTTCTTGAATTCTGGCTAGATTGATTTGTTTCCTAGGCACCGATTGTTTAATCTTGTCATGTCTTATTCGGATCATAGCCCCAATTAAGTTGGTGGCGGATGTATCTTTTCATGTCGCGGTTCCGAGATTTCGGTTTGAGAATTCATGGCTGTCTGAGGAGACGTGGGAAAGCAACATGGGAAAGCAAATACTAGATTTTCCATGCACAGGCTTCCAAAGAGGAGACGTGGTAATCATATCCCAATGTTGTTAGATTCTGATGGGAGGCAATGTACTGATCATAACGGGATATGCTCTATTGTTCATCATTACTTCGTTAATCGTTTTTCTACTTCTAGCGGCTCTGGCTTTGCCAAGTTTGATGCTTTGCAGCTTTGTGTGACAAATGAGGATAGTGTTCAGCTTATGGCATCGTTCAGCATTCATGAATTTCGAGATGCTGTGTTTAGTATGCACTCGGATAAGGCGTCGGGTCCTGACGGTATGAGTCTGGCTTTTATTCAACAGTGTTGGTCGATTATTGGGGATGATATCTTCGCTCAATGTTGTTCTTGGCTTCAGAATTGTGAGTTTCTCAATTCTCTAAATAATAAAATTTTGGTGATGATTCCTAAGAAAGACAAACCGACCTCTATGATTGATTTACGCCCAATTTCCCTGTGTAATGTATAAGATAGTTGCTAAGGTCCTTGCAAACAGATTGAAGGTTATTCTACCGGGAATCATCTCTGAGATGCAATCGACTTTGTTCCAGGTCGTTTAATCACTGACAATGTCATGGTGGCTTTTGAGTTGATCCATCATATGAGGAACAAGAGCAGAGGTAATAAAGGCGAGGTTGCGCTTAAGGTCGATGTTAGCAAGGCCTATGATAGGGTCTATTGGGGCTTCTTAAAATATATTCTACTTATTTTGGATTTCAGTGTGGCATGGGTTAAATGGATTATGCTCTGTGTCACAACAGTCCAATACTCGATTTCTTTTGGTAGCGAGGTTGGTCCAATTCTACCGCATAGAGGACCTGGACAAGGTGATCCTCTTTCCCCTTATCTTTATATTATTTGTACAAAGGGTCTTAGTTATCTTCTTCTAAGGGTCAAAGCGAGGGGTGATATTCATGGTGTTTCTGTTTGCCGAGGGGGTCCTAGCATATCTCATATGTTTCTCGCGGATGATAATTTTTTTTTTTTTTTTTTCAGGCGACAGAGTGGGAGGCCTGTAATATTAAGGATATTCTGGGTTAGTACAAGGAAGCATCGGGGCAAGCAGTTAATTTTCGTCTGTGATCATGTTCAACTCTAGTGTTGTAACTAGTGCTCGGGCTTCGCTTTGTTCGATTTTGGGGGTTTTGGTGCCTTTGAACCATGGACGATACCTTGGACTTCCTTCTTTTTTGGGGAGAAATACGAGTCAAGTTTTCACGTTTATTAAGGAGAAGCTTTGCAAGTGTTTTTTTAGCTGAAAGAACAGTGTTCTGTCTAAGCTAGGCAAGGAGGTGGTTATCAAGAATGTGGCCCAAGCATTGCTGGTGTTTTGTATGGGCGTTTTTTTACTCCGGTTACCACGCGTGACACTTCACAAAGAATTATGATTCTTTTTGGTGGGGAGCGGATGGGTCAGACAATAGGAAACTTCATTGGGCTTCATGGGATAAGTTGTGTGTGCCGAAAAAGGGTGGTGGTATGGGCTTTCATAATTTGCGTTGTTTTAATCTTGCTTTACTTGGGAAGCAGGCGTGGTGCCTTCTTTCGAATCTGAATTCTTTGTCAAGCCATTATTTCAAAGCTAAGTATTTCCCTCACTGTTCTTTTCTTGAAGCGTCGGAGGGCAGCAACCCGTCATATGTTTGGCGAAGTATTTGTGCAGAAAGGGGACTTGTTAACAGGGGATCGCGATGGAGAGTGGGGACGGAGTGACTATTGAAGTTTTTAATGATCCTTGACTATGTGAGAATAGCGGTTTCTTTGTGCAATTGATGCCACTGCCTGACATGGAGGACTTGAAAGTGAAGGAGCTATTTAATAGTGGTGGACTGACTTGGGAGGAGGAGTTTATCATTGGTATCCTTACACCTGATTCAGCTTGAATTATGAAGTTTCCTGTCAACCTTGTGAAGTCGCCGAATTGTATGGTGTGGCATATCAACACCGATGGGAAGTATAGTATCAAGACTGGGTATAGAGTTGCGCTTCAAGATTTTTTTGATGTCCAACTTAATATGATTAAGGGGTCTTGCTTGAGAATTTGGAACAATTCCATACCCCCAAAAGTATGTGAGTTTGGATGGCGATGCATGAGACAGTTTGTTCCATACAGGGAACGACTTCCTGCTAAAGATTTAAATGTTATACCAAACTGTTATAGATGTGGGTCATTGGAAAGTATAGAGCACATTCCTTTTTATTGTACTAAAGTGTGACAGCTTGCTGGCCTACAGGCTCCTTTTTTGTGTATGGATTTTATCACGGCATGTGTCAATTTACAGGACGAGGCAAGGAGGGATCGATCACTCACTCTAATCTGATTCATTTGGTTCTGTCGCAACCTTTATAAGTGGCGGCAGAAGGATGTCTCAGTTGCTCATATTGTGTACTCAGCTGCAAGCCTGCAACATTTTTGCAGAATTGGTACGAGACCCGTCAGATTTTTGGTAATACTCGAGTACCGAGAAATCCGACCATTCTCGAGGGTGTTCGATGGTCAAAACCCCAGCAAGGCTGACTGAAGTGTAATGTAGGTGCTGCAGCCTTTTCGGATTCAGATTCGATAGCTTTAGCTGCTGTTCTTAGAAATGATACTAGTCAGTTTGTTATGGCCTATTCCAGTTATGTGACCACGACTATGGAGCCCCATTTTGGTGAAGCGGTGGCCATTCGGAAGGTTCTATCATGGATCAAAGGTTTGCGGCTTGATTGGACTATCATTGGGACAGATTGTTTACGAGTAGTGAACTCTTTGCATGCTCAAGATATTGATGTCTCTGAGTTTGGTTTGTTGGTTCAGGACTGCCGAAATGTTGCTTATTTTTAACATTTGTCATTTTGTTCGACTCGTGAGGAAGCTAATAAAGCTACTCATTCGCTTGCTCGGGTAGTTTCATTGTATGCGAAGCACAGAATGGAGTAAACCGTCTGAGGGTCTCTCTATTGTTTTATCATTTGATGCTATGAATGCCGAGGCTAATGATAGTGTAAAGTGTAGGATGGGATGTATAAGGTAAGCCTGTGTGCTTGGGTTAGTTTTGCTCTTGCCTTTGCTTCGGTTGGCTTGTTTTATTGCTCTTGTTTTGTTACTTTGGTTTTTAATACAATTATGATTCAAAAAGAATTTTATTGTTTGGTGAGAACTAAAATTTTAAATTTTGAAAAGTACAAATACTAAAAACAACTAAATTAAAATATAAAAATTAAATCCATAATTTTCACAAAATATAAAAACTAATCAAGAAAATACTCCAAGCATATTCAAAGTCCTTTCAATAATAACAACAAAATCTTATGTTTGATAAATAAAATTAAAAACTTATATTCAACAAGTAAAACGTGTTATTTTTTTTATAAAAGAAATATAATATATAAAATAGAAATATGAACTTAAATTAAAGTATTAGATTTAATATTTAAAAAATTATTGAAAAAAAAATATTTTTACATTTATGAGTTTAAAGTTAAAAATTCTTCTGTCATTTTTAATTTTACAAAATATTTTTTAATGAAAACAATAAAATAACTTTATTTTTTTAATATTTACTTATTTTTATGGCTTAATGATGAATTTAGTCACTAGCGTTTGCATGTTTTGTCAAAATAACCTTAATTGTATTTTTGAACCTTTTTTGGCCATCAACCTTTGATTTTATTTAAGTAATAAATTATATCTCATTAAAAATATTCTACATATGATATTTCACATTATCCTCGTTAATTTTTTTAATGGTAATTTCATTAAATCTATTGGAAAAGCAATTTGATAAAAAGAACAAAAGTTGATGGCAAAAAAAACTAAAAAATACAATTAGGACTATATTGACAAAATATGCAAATATTAGTGACCAAATTTATCATTAATCTATTTTTATTTCCATTTTCTAAAAATTCATTTTTAAAGTTTTCAACAAACAAATTTTGTTAAATGTTTTCTAGGCAAACAAAACATAATTTTTCATATATTTTTTTCATCCACTATAACATTCAATCTATAAGAACAGCCCTAAAACAATATTTCAATTTATAAGAACAGTCTTTCTCTTATACTATGAATTGTACTCTTTACTAAATTAGTTATTCATAAAGTGTTTTATATCAAATTTTAACAAAATTAGTTTTATTCTCAAATAAAATAAAAATAATAAATTTTAGGATAAATTATTAAAATAGTCACTTTTGTTTGTCTCATGTTACATTTTAGTCACTTATTTTTGAAATGTTACATTTTAATCACTTAGGTTATCATGTTATAACATTTTAATTATTGAGCGTTAATTATCGTCAACGGTATAGCAGTAAGCTAACGTAGAACATTAAATAATCATTTCAAACAAAAATTTTAGGTTAAATTATACAAATAGTCCCTATATATTTTTTCGTTTTGAGCAATTTAATTTTTTTTTATGTTTTTTAAACTTTCTTTTTTTTTCTTTTTTTTCATTCTCTTCTCCTTCTCCCTCAGTTTTCTTCTCTTCTCCATTTCTTTTAACGTAGTTTTTCTATATTTCTCATTTGATGAAACTAGTCCCTATACTTTTAATTTTTCAAACAATTTAATTTTTTCTTTTTATTTCTTTATTTTTCTTTTCTTCTTCCCTTTTATTTTTCTCTCCGCATATTATTCATTGCAGAAACATAATATTTGCTCACCAAATATACCAAGTCATTGTTTTTTTCACATGATTCTTAAATTGAAATTTACTCAAAACCGAATATCAATCATTCTTAGTCAAATATTGATTTAAATATAACCTAATTTTGAAACTAAAATTGGATCTAACTAATCAATATAAAAAACCATGTCCTTAATCAAATCTAACCATAAATTAAATTTTTTATATTCAAAACAATTTTTTTCCGTTTCCAAATTTTTACAGAATCATGTAGATTATTTCTTTCCTTTTCTTTTATTTCTTGACGAAAAAAGTTAAACAAACGGCAAAATTGATCTAAACCTTCTATTCCCGAGTAAGCTTGATTGGAATCCGAACATGGATGAACTGAAAAGAAAAAGAGACATGGAACCAAACTAGTTTAGGTAAAGTTGAGGATAAGTTTCGTATGGTGGTTATTTTAGTTATTGAAAGCATTTGAAGAATACGTGAAACAACGTAGTTTCAAGAGGACAAGAATGTTGCAGGTAAGATAGATAAGGTGGTTGTGAGGGTTGATTATGAGATTAATGGAACGAGCTTGAGAAACTTTGTTGAGGATGGACTACCATAAATCACGACTGACAAAGTCTTCGAGTGAGGCAAATTTATGAACTAGGTCATTGAGATATTCAAATTGGTTCATTAAAGTAATGATGGACAATGAGAGTTTGTAATCGCGAGATGAGAATATGCGAAGTAAGTTTTATTTTGGTTTCAACTTTCGTCTTTTCCTTTTTCATAAACATAAAAAAATTTTAACAAATGTAAAACATAAAAAAAAACTACATTAAAGGAGGTGAGAATGAAAGAAACGAAGGGAGAAACAAAACCTAATAGAAAAAATAAAAAGAAAAGTTAAAATAACATAAAAAAAATTAAATTGCTCAAAACGAAAAAATATAAAGACCAATTGTATAATTTAACCTAAAATTTTTGTTTAAAATAATTATTTAACATGCCACGTCAACTTACCATTACACTATTAACGACAATTCATAACTCAATGACTAAAATGTTACAACACGTTAAAGCGAGTGACTAAAACGTAACATTTCAAACATAAATGACTAAAATATAACCTAAAATAAACAAAAATAACTATTTTAATAATTTACCCTAAATTTTAATTTCAAATATTATTAAATAAAATGTTAATCATATTTTATTACATTTGCAAATCTGGTTAAAGATATGATCTAAATCCCATTAATTAATATTATTAATATATTATAAATTTCAACTTGAAAAGAACATCAAATATGATATAAATCACATCAAATTTTTTTATAAATAATTGAGATTGTTATAGAAAGAGTTTGATGGTATAATTTTTACTTTTTTAAAGTTAAAAATTCATGGGTTACTCATTGAAAACCTAACATGCATCCAAGAAAACATAAGAAAATAGACCTCTGAAAAAATATATCCAGTGTTTTTTTTTAGAGTGAGGCAGGCCACAACAAAACCAATAATGATTAAAAAACTAAAAGAACTAAAAAAACAAAAACCTAATTAAGGGCACTTCCTACTCAAATTATAAAAGAAAAGAAAGAATTGTCCATGGATAATAATAGCAAAACTATACAACCAAAAGGCCTCATTATTCCTCCACAGCCAAAACTAACCCTTTACTTTTTTTTCCTCTTTTTTTACCCCAATGTTTCTTCTCTTTCTCTATCTTTCACAGATAATTATGTATCTTTCTTATTGTTTGCCTCCAATCGCCTCACCAATCAACCCTCAAAACCACATAAGGTGATGGGCGAAAATTAAAGAAAAAGGTGTCCCATTCTTTTTGGTGCATCATTCACTTCACTCACATAAAAAAATAAAGCACAACTTCCTCACCAGATCGTGCTTTCGTGGCAGCAAGATTGATCAGTTTTGGTTCAGACAAATGCAGTCACAACCGTCCCCATTTGAGAGATGAGAGCGGCCATCAGATGGATGTCTTTCTAAAGCATCCTCAGCATGAGGGTCCACATTACCTGCTCCACTTTGGTTAGTAGACTCTTCCCTTATTGTAATCTGCTGAAAAGAACTTGCCAGCATTTCAGAACTTGATCCACCTGGAGACAGTGATCCCAGCACTGTGGAAACCTGGTAAGGTACCCATTTCTTCCAGTCATTACGCCTCCTCACTTTGTCATCCTATAGATATTTCAGTAATAGTCAAACTAACATGGGAAATAGAAAAATGGAAACAAGAATTTCCAGATAAAACAAATTGGAATTAATAAGGCATTTTTCTTCTTAATGATAATCTATGAAGCTGAATTTACTTGTACTTCTACAACAGTGGAACTTCGTAAGGAATCAACTATCAGCTGAATGTTGCTTGTCAAACTCTTAACCTGCCACATTTTCATCATAAAACAAATTTGAATTAGAAAATGTTTCAATATGTTTACATACAGATTGTGAACATATATGGTTATTTAGAAATATGAACAACTGGCACTGCAAAGTTCACAGAAAAGATCTTGGTATGGATCATAAAGAATCCCCATATAATTACACACAATTTAAAGTTTGTCTAGAATATATTATGTGCAATTTCAAGCTGGCATGGAATTACTTCTCCGTATCATTACCACAGCAATATCTCTCCATATATGCATCAATGCAAGTTGGACTCCAAGAGAGATAGCTAGTTCCTAAAAATCCAATGCCCAATCAAAGAGTTGATATCTAATAGATGCCACATATCAGCAGCAAATGGGGTTATAATTTGCTAAGGATAAAAAGAGGACAAGCTGCAGTAGGGGAATCACGTTAGATACTCCTCCATTGCCAAACAGGAAATTTAACTACTAATGGAAGAAGGAAAAAATTACATTGAAAGAGTTAGAATAGGGCAAAAATGAAATGCTCAAAGCTTGTCTAAGAAAAAGGTGAATGGAACTATCATCAGTGTATTGCCACTGTTATGTATGAGGCCAAAACACTTCTATGGTCCATCTCGATGCCCAAACTTTTCAACCTAAAGCTTTACCCGACAGTCCTGACCTCATTTTTCAGCTTAAAACCTACTACAAATTATAACCATCTCTCCAACATCAGCTGATTGCCAAAACACTTCTTTGGTCCATCTCAATGCCCAAACTTTTCAACCTAAAGCTTTACCTGATGGTCCTGCCCTCATTTTTCAGCTTAAAACCTACTACAAATTATAACCATCTCGCCAACTTCAGCTGATTGAAAATTGCCTTGTAACATAAAGACTCTTTCACTACTAACAACCAATGTAATTTAATTTACAAAGTCCGGACACCAGAACAACTTTGAACCCTGCTAAGCCCTCAGCATACTCCAATAATAGTGACAAATTAAGCTCGATTCCAAGAAATAAGCCAAATCATACTCAACAAAGTGTCATCAGATTAAAGAACTAAAGGAGAATCTCATAGTTTGATATGAACAGAAAGGCAGAGTTCTTGGCCCATAAAGGGAATTAAAGAACATACACTTCGTAGCAACAATTAGCAGAACTAGTGACCAATAAGGACATTAGACATAAAATTGCAGGTATAGAAACAACATCATTCTAACAAGGTTTTAAACAGCTTTAAATACATAAAGGCTGGATAGCGGAGAAAATAATTAAGATACTTTTATCATGGTTGTGCCCTTTGCAATGACCTTTGACCTAGTTGCAGTAAGAGGGAAAAGAGCACACAAAGACTGTGAAGAAAATAAGAAACTACTCAATCAACTGCAAATGACTTACCCGAGGAAACCCTGCTATTAAAGAGATGGCTACCCAACCCTGGTCATCCATATTAGACTTCAAAAAGTCATCTTTAACCAAATTATCATCACTACACAAAAAATAAGAGATCATTAAATGCAAAGCAACTATCACACAGTTTATTTTAAAAATAAGCTGTTGGGATATACAAATTGTCAACAAAATTTAGTTGACAACGTGGATGCACCTGAAATAATAATCAATTTGATGTAATAACAATGCAGAGACAGGAGGCTCTGGAACAGGCATGAACATTGGAGGTGTGGCAGGGGTAAATGATGGCATGCCCCTAAATGGCTCCATAGTGAAATACATATACTCTGAGAGCAGAGAAAAATTACTACCAAACCAACATAACGTAAAGAACCAAAATCTTAAGTTTGAATGTACCAGGATATCCTATGGGATTCATCAACGGCCTCACAGGCTGTGGAGGAACAAAAGAATGAACCACAGGAGGCGAAGGCCTTCGGAAGCCCCTTGGGGGAGCTCTTGGAGGCTGCATATGACCATCTCTTGCATTCCCATAATTTCCACGGTCCTGTTCATGCCTACCCCAAAAATTGTTATTATAGCCGCCATCCCCACGTGGTCCATAGTTACCTCCCCTCCGAGAAGAATGCCGGTGATCCTTGTGTGATTGTGATGCAAACCCTCCAATAGGTCTAGTTTCCCAACTATTGCCCCTGTATTGAGGATCTCTCGTAGAAGGATATGGCATTGCTGGAACAAAATTACCAAAACTGCTTGGAGGCATTTGGGGCACAGCAAATGGCGGCGGCGGCGGCGGCGGTGGCGGTGGGTGTTGGTGTGAAGAAGCTCCCTGTGGAAGCCCACTACCAGAGCTATTGCCACCACGCTTAGAAGACTTTTGTCGATTTAACATTGTACAGTTCGGTGTTGAATTGGGGTTAGCATTACTAGTAACTTGCTTCTGAGTTGATTGGGGTATTATTGGACCCTATTATTACCACAAAATAGGGTCAACTGGTTTTTATTTATTTTCTTTATGAATAGATAAAATAAGAAGCTATTCTGAGTTGCTTAACCTGAAATATAATTTTTTTTTTTTAAAAAAAATTCACCTACCTATTTTATTTTCCAGATTATGAAAAGAAAGCATTCCCTTCTCTATTTTCCAGATTCGTATCGTCCATTACGCTAATTCAGTATCCTATTCCCTTTCCCAGAATCCTATTTTCTATGCTAATTCAGTAATTCAGTATGCAAATTAATATGTAAATTAATAGAGGAAAAGAAAACGAGATAGAAGAAACCTGAGAAGTAGAAAGCAATCCGTCTTTGGAAGAGTCTGCTAATGATTTTTGGGAACCTCTAGCGGATTCAGATAAAGCAGGCCAAGAAGCAGCTCCCATTACAGGGCCCACTCCGATGATGCCATTTGAAGGCTTGTTCCAAGCCGGCTTCTTGAAGTTCGAAGCAGCAAAGTTGTTGTTATTGGAATCAGAACCACCTTCAGCGGACAAGGAAATATCCAGCGGTGGAGACGAGGAGGAAGAGAAGCAAGGTGCTTGCGAAGGAGAGCACTCGGAAGAAATGTTTCGCTCCGGTACGGAAGCCACGGGGCGTGAGATTGACGATGGCTGTGAAGAAGGGGAGTGGTGGGAGGGTGAGGTTGCTTTAGACTCACCCTGAACAACTTGGGCCCAACGAGACAAATTCTGGTGGTGGAACTCAGGATCAGCCGTCATAGCCATCCAAATTTAACGTTTTTGAACTTTAAGCCAAAATCATCGCATGGAAGAAGGAAAAACCAATGTTTATAATACAAGACACTAATAATGAAATTGGTTAATGAAACTCCCTTTTCTTCTTTCAAAAAATAAATAGAATTAGGGTTGGTTTGAGAAGAACGTAGGGATTAGATCAGAGGAAGGGAGACGGATCTAACACGTGAAACGCACGAGAGAACCGTCGAACACACAGCAAGGAGGAAACCAAGCCAGGCGCTGCCTGTATTTAGGTTTCTTATTTTTTGCTCTCTTCCTTTATTTTTATGAGTAACAATTTTATTTATACTTAATTATGTTATGTTAATCTCTTTACTGTTTGCATTTTCCTTCTGCTCTTGGGCTTTTCTTTTCTTTCAGGAGTTGAGAGATCTCTAAAATAACCAAAACACTATTTTTCTCCCTCCACGACACCGTTTATTTCTCCCACTTGTTTATTTACCTTAACATTTCCTATTATTATTTGGTTAAAATATGCTATTAGTCCCTGTACTTATCCAAAATTTGAGATTCAGTCCCTATACTTTAAAAGTTGAAAATCCAATCTTCCTACTTTTTCGATATAAAAGTTTTAGCCCAATCATTATTGTTGTTTGTAGTTTTTGTCAAAATTTGTCAACTTAACATTTTCTTGTAAATCATATGCAACAACATATGAGGGTCAATATGCCTAGTTGCCATATTTTGATGGAAAATACTAATAATGCTAATGATTGGATTGAAAATTTAAAAAAAAAGTAATAGGATTTATTTTTTAGCTTTTTAAGTGTATGGAAAAAATTCTAATTTTTGTCTAAATACAAGGAATAACAACATAATTTAACTTATTATTTTTCCTATTACTAGGTTTAAATCACATGCTTTGTATGTGAATATACACATTTAATTATTTTTATTTCTTAATAAGATATTTTAATTTTATATAATTAATGCAAGCAATCATTATTAAAAGATAAGCAAATTATATAAAATATTGTAAAATCTACATTTGTATAATGTTTAAAAGATAAATATGTTTCCTAGAGAAGATAATCAGGATACTGATGGATTGATAAAGATGGTACATGAAATAAGCTACGAGTTGCGTATGTTCGAAACTTTTCTGTTTGGGGAAGGTCTTAGAGCCATGTAACTAGTTATTTATTTTACTTATCACCAAAAATAAATAAAAAAATATGTTTCGGATTTGTGTTTTGTACTCTTAAATTTTTATTGTTTTCATCATTGGAAAATCAAAGTTAAATAAAATAGTTATATCATAAAAATATTATTTTGAGTTCTAAAATAGATAATATATATGTTGTAACTGCCTAGCAATATTTTTATTTGGTTGAGTTATATCTAAAGTCCTTTTTAATATGTTATTTTAATTAACATAATTAATAACAATTATAATTGATTTCTATCTTTAGTTTAAACTTTATATTAATAATATTTATCACATTTTTATATGCATTATATTTTTAATATTCATAATAATAATAGCAATGATAATTTATAAAAAATATTTATTCTATAAACCTATTATCTATATAAGAAAAATTTTTTATTCCGTAAAAAAAAAATCTTTTTGTTTATTCTAATATTAATTCATAAGTGGCTTAATAATAATTTTGCTTTGGTATAATTATATTAAAGTAATTTTTAATATGTTGTTTTAATTACTTTTATTAATGAGTTAGTTATAACTATATTTTTAGATTAAACATTGTATTAATACTATTTTGTTATATTTACTAAAAAATGTTTTTGTTTACTCTAATGCTCTAAATTTTAGAAGTTTGATTTTGGATTGGATTTAATAAACCGAATTATTCGAAGTTAAACCAAGAGGTTTTCAAAAATTAGAATCAGAATAAGTAGTGGGTTATTAATTGTAGAGAAAATTTTGTTCGAGTAACCAACTATCCACTCTTTTCAGAAGCTACTAAGGGTCCAATTTCTATTGAATCCTTTGTCAAATTGCCTTTTAAATTTCCAAACTTTAAAATTCTAACTCTTAAAAATTTATAAGATTATCCCTAAATTTTGAAAAATTTATAATTTAATCCTAAAAAAGTATTTTTTTTTAAAATAATACAAATGTGTTAATATCTAATTATAAATATTTAATGGTTATATTTAAATATTTAAAATACAGTTTATATATTCTAATTAAATTTTATAAATAATTAATATTTATTGCTTAAAAATATTTAAAATTTATATTTAATATATTAAAATATTAACAACAAGTTATAATAAATTATTTTTTATACTCTTACTAAAATATAATAATATTAACTAATTTGAACATTATTAAATGCATATTTGTTACTTTCTAATACATGTCTAAAATGGATATTTTATTTCTCAAAAACACTTTTTGACAGCAATACTAAACACTCAAATCTTAAACCAAACTTTTCAAAAATATTTCTTAAAAGTACTTTTCCACAACACTTTTCAAAAGTAAGGCTAAACTAGCCATTTATCAAATTTAATAAATGTGTTTTGGTCTAGTGGGGTTTGTTGATTTCTTGACTTTCTATCAAACAATCTTCTCTGCTAATCTCGTATCCTCAGATGCTAAGGGAGTTGGCTTTTAATCCTAAACTGATTACAAGATGAAAACTTTAATTTTTTAGTGGGAAAAATTAATTTTCTCTATAACAACCAAAACTGAAAAATTCAAGTCCTCACAAAACTTTTCATAACATTCAAACACTTAATTGATATTATTATTTTTTGTCCTTGATATCAAAATTTATACATATATCCACCATTAAAGCTTATTTCTTAGCCTTAAGATTTAATTTAAAGTATTATCATTAATTCATTACAAATTTGTATACACCATGTAACACCCCTAATCCTTATCCGTCGCCGGAATAGGGTTACAAAGCGTTACCGTAAAAACATAACTCAAATCATTCATTTCCAAACATTTCATAAACCATAGCATAATTCATTCAATCACATGCTTATATGTCCCTTATTCGAGCCCTCGAGGCCTTATAAATACTTTAGAAATGATTCGAGACTAAATCGAAAACATTTAGAACTTCATGGAAAAAGATAAAAAATTTTATACTGTAGGGGTCACACGACTGTGTGGTCAGGCCGTGTGACTCACACAGCTGAGACACACGCTCGTGTATCAAGCCGTGTGGACATTCAAAGTAGGGACACACGACCGTGCCCCAGCCCGTGTAACTCTTTTACTTGGGTCACACGGCCAAGCCACACGCCTGTGTGCTAGGCCGTGTGCTAGGTCGTGTATCTTTCGAAAAGCAAACATTAAAACCTACAGGGGACACACAACCGTGTCACATGGCCGTGTGTCATACATGAATGAGACACACGCCTGTGTCTTAGGCCGTGTGGACAAGAAATAGGCTAAATTCAAGCCATTTCTTTCACCCAATTCAAGCACACCCTTACAAGCCATTTACATAGATGACCAATGTATCAAAACATGTTCAAACATACATAAAATAACCAATTTCAAATGTCCAATTTCCATTCAACTAATATGCCATATGGGCACCTCAAACACATACATTAAACATACCTAAACATATGCATATTTAACCATTTATCAACTAACTTATTTCCATACCTAAACATATCACAATTGACACATACCAACCTTACCATATCGGATTCATGCCATATCAAAATAACTTTACTATTTGGTTCACTTCTCACATGCATCAAAACCATCTAAATGACACCAATCTGGCCATTACCAAATGGTTCCAATAACCAACATATAAACATACCATATTCCAATCATGCACATCTATTCAAAAGCCTTTCCAAAGCATACCATAACTTGACCATGTTGTGGTCAATTCATCACCTACCATTTTAGCCATTCAAACATGCATTAATACATTGTCAAAATAACACACATCAATAAGGCATCAAAAGTACCAAGGTTACACCATCCACAATGACATATATATGCCAAACTCATCAATTAACATGAACCACAAGTCCGCATATACATGCCAATATAACCTTGATCAAGAGATAAAAAAACTACCGATATAATCGCTGGATAGTGTGATAAATCTCCTGTAATGGCCTAAATTCAAGATTATCGGAATAATGGTTTCGCAACCAAAAATCCGATTTAAATAGAAATTTATTTCAATATGTTTGCATGAGTCTTTATATGATAGGAAATATTTTTATAAATATTTATAAAATGTTAGTAATGTGGTATTAAACTTTTGTTAGAAAATTTTAACGTTTGGGTAGGTAATTAAATGAAAAGGACTAAATTGAAATGAAAGTAAAAGTTTAATTATAGATTAAAAGAAAGTATAAAGGACCAAAATGGCAATTAAGCTATTTTGTCTAGATTGAGGCGGTTAATTAAAGAAAAATCTGAGATTTTTAGTTTATTATTATATTATTATATTATTATATTATTATATAAAGAAAAGAGAAAAGAAACAAAAGGATAAAACAAAGGAAGAAACAGAGAGCAAACGTGAAGGGAGAAAGAAGAAGAGAAAAGAAAGAAAAAAAGGGATAATATAGTTTTTAAAGCTTGGAGTTTAATTTGGTAAGTTAATTTAGTCCTTTTCTTTTAATTTTGATGCTTTATAAGTTTTAGAACAAAGTTTTGATGAATTTAAGTTGAAATTTTTGAAGTTTCAGAGTTTTTGAATATAGCATATGATGAATAAAATGATGAATTAGTGGTTTAATTGAAAGAATTTGAAGTTAGAATTGGGTAAAGGATTTAATTGTAAAATAAGCTATAACAAAACTGTTTTGGACAGTAGCAGTAGAGTAAATTTGAAAAATCACTAAAAATCATAGAAGTGGAATTAGAAGTTGAATGAGATATGAAATTAAAGCTTATTGAGTCTATTTTCATATGAAAGAAACATGGAAAGAAAAGGAATTCTGTAATTTGAGATATTTATATTTTTGTAAGACTGGTTCAGAGGGATTTCGGGATCCCCTGTTCTGACTTTGAAAAATCATAAAAAATTGGATAAAAATAATTAGGGGCTTAACTTTATATGTTTAGAATCCTAAATGAGTCTATTTTCAAATGAAATAAATAATAAGGTCATATGAATTCTGTACGAAGCGTAATTTGATTCGTAGTGAAGAGAGGTCAGAACAGTCAAACAGTAAAACAGGGGAAACTTTAAGAATAATCTGGTATTGATTGGCCATACCAAAAATTCTGAAAATTTTATGGGAAGAAGATATGTGAGTCTAGTTTCAGGGAAAATTAACGGTTCTTCATTTGGAGCTTTGTAGCTCGAGAAATAAATAATTTAGTGACTGTGACTCAAGTAGACAGCTTTGAATAAGCTAAAAATAATAATAGAATTATAGAAAATGCTACATGTGAACATGAAATGTATTGAATTGATGATTGACTTTATTTATTTAGATCCGGAAAACTCAAATACAAAGCTAGATCGAGGAAAGGAAAAAGTCCCGGATTAGTAGATTTTATAAACGAACTAGTATCGAGGTAAGTTCATGTACCATGAATTATATTCTTAAATGCTTGAAAATTTATGTTATTGATGTGAATATAATTTGAATGTTCATTGTATGAAAATTGATGAATTATTGATATATTTGATAAAAAGGGAAAGAAATCCCGGTTGAATAAAAGGAAAATTCGATGGATCTCTGAAAAGGAATTGACGGTAAAAAGGATCTAGCTCGGACGGGTGATCCTATCCTGATATAGCCCTTCCGAAGAATATGTGGAAAATGGATTTAGCCCGGACGGGTAATCCAAATTAGGGTCTGAATTTAGCCTGGACTGGTAATTCAGATCCAAGCTCATTAGAGTAATTGTCGTTGCAGGGGATTTAACCTGGACTGGTAATCCCGACAATACTCTATGAGTTTATATTACAGGGGATTTAGCCTGGACTGGTAATCCCGCTGTAAAGATGAGGTTCGCGGGAGTGTGCTCTCTAAAATGAAAATGTGCACACATGAATATGAATTGACGGACCCGGATTTGTACACTAAAGTGTACCTCTGAAAATCCATTGAAATTCCGAGTAATTCAACGGGATAAATATGGAAAAATAACAAGGAAATGGAAATCATGACATTGATGAGCTCATCAATCATGGTGTGTATACTATTGATAGATGAAAATTAATGGACTAACTTGGATGTTGAGTTTGTGAATACTAGGAAATAATGCATTGAGTGAGTATACGAATGTTTATTGCTTGTATTGATTATACTAGGTAAGTATAATTCTTGTTACATATAGGCTTACTAAGCACAAAGTGCTTACCCTATTTCCTTTTTCCTGTTTTGTAGTGTTAAGAGCTCGGAGGTCGGATCGGTGGGAGACTCATCACACTATCAACCTTGATATTTCGGTATTTAAAGAAACTTTAGTTTGGAAATGAATGACATGTATAAGCTAATAAAATAAATGTTAATATGAAATGAATATAAGGTTAGCCACTGATATGGCTTATGTGTTGAAGTTATTTTATAAATATGCATGAATTTTATTTTGAAAATATGTTGAATTAGAATGGTTTCGGTTTCAAAAAAAAAAAAAATTTGTAAACTTTGGTAATGCCTCGTACCTTATTTTGACAACGAATACAGGTAGGGGGTGTTACATCTCCGACGAGTTTTCGAACCGATCGAGCTTCCAATAATCTGCAAAGTAAGAGGAAGATGACTACGTAAGCAATGAATGCTTAGTAAATTCGTATAAAATTGAAACATAACTTATCACTTCAATACTATCATACATAGATTAACACATGATTCAACACCAATACTTTAAACTTAGTATAAACCTATTGAATACCATTCAACTCACAATTGAATATATTTATAAACATCACATACACCTTTCATTCATAACATAATAAGGTATCATAGGTTGACTTGCATAATTATCAACCTTTCCTTAAAATGATGAACCATTTCATCTACTTACTTACCATTCCATTTACTTAGTATAAGCTTAATTACATTATTAACTCATGAATTAGTGTATTTATTCATGGCATAAGTAAACTCACATATAGCATAAGTAAATTTCTTCCTTACAAGTAAGTCCTTTAACTCAACAATCTTTTCATTTCATCACATTACATCTCAACTATGAACTTATCATTTCATTACCTATTCTCACCCATTTCATTTGCATAACATACAAGACATAAACATAACATTAACCATAGCTGCAAGTAATGCATTTAATCATCACTCTTTTAGAATCAACTACACAATAAACCATTTCATGAGAAATTACATACTTTGATTCTTACCACTCTTTCATGCACATAAGCATCTTTCCATTTGGTCACTTACCATTTCAATGCATTTCTTTAAAACTAACATAATACAATCCAACCCATAGCTTGGCACAAGCCTAAGCATCATCAACAACACATGTTAATGCATCAATTCATAATTCACTTGAATAACATAAGATAAGTCATTAAACATGAATAACCTCACTTGAAATAATCAATTTCATGAACATAGACATATTTTCATTCAACATTTCCTTTTCATTCCTTTTCATAGTTTTCATGATATAAGTAATTTGAATGCTTACCGTTCCTTCCTTTTTCATGCTCGTTGAACCACTTAGAATAACATCGGATACGCGGGAAAGCTCACACAAAGTGTGCTAAACATATAGTCGTAGCTCATACAAGCTGTAAAATGGGCCTGCTCACACAAGCTGACGGTAGGAATGTAAGCTACACATGCTGCTCACACAAGCTGATGAGTATCTACAACTAATACCAGACCTCAACCATCGGTGGGACATTCAGGACCAGCACCCGAAACATGGTAACCTGGGTTTACTCACACAAGCTGTTGGTCGGAATGTAGCTACATGATGCCGCTCACACAAGGTGACGAGTATCCGCAACAAATGTTGGAACTCAGCCATCGGTAGGACATTCAAGACCAGCACCCAAAATATGGTAACCCTAATGACATGTCATTTGTATCCTATACATTCCTAAGGTTCAAACGAGGCTCGATAGTCGTCGAACGTCGTTGGATTTCCATCGTCTCTTTACTTGATAAATTGTATAATAACATGTATATATATATTGATTCATTTACAATAGAACCGCACATTAAACATTTACTTTAATCAACATTTAAGTGATTAGAGTTCATACGAACTTACTTGGCTAAATTGTAAAAATGTCAAAGTACAATGGGTTTTTGGAAAATTTTCATTCTCTTCGATTTTCCACTCAATCTTGATCTTAATTAATAATTTCATTCAAATTATTAATTTAGATAGTAAAACAATTTATTTTATGCAATTTAGTCTTTTTGACATTTTTACAAAATTTCTCCTAATATTTTACGTTTATTCAATTTAGTCCTTGAGCCTAAAACATGCAAATTAACCATTTTTAATGCAAACCCATGCCAAACGAATATTCATGAAATCCAATAAAACCCACATTTATAATAATTTCACATCAAATCCATATATTTTTACTATTTTAATAATTTAGTCCCTAATCGGTAAATTCAACAAAATTACTTAACAAAATACTTATAAATAATAAATAATACCTCAAATTCATCATTTAACATCTAAACTCACATGGATTCATCAATGGCAATATTCAATATCTTTAACAGTTTCAAAATCGAAGGTACGGGCTAGCTGGACCTAGTTACAACAATATCAAAAACACAAAAATTATTAGAAACGAGACTAAAATGTACTTAGATGCATACATGGAAGCTTGGTCGAAGCTTCAAGGTCTAACAATAGCTTTCTTATTTTCAAATTCGGTGAATGAAGGAATTGAAAAGATGATAGAAACTTTGTTTTATTTAATTTTATTTAATTTATCAAATTATTATTTTACCCTTAGTTAATAATTAATTAAAACACCAAATCTATGTCCATATTTGTCCACTAATTCCTTAAATGGTTTAATTACCATTTAAATCCCTTTACCTTTACTCATAAATCCATTTAATCTCTTAGATCAAATAGTGATCAAATTTTATATCCTTTACAATTTAGTCCTTTTTAATTAATTAACTATTGAAACATTAAAATTTCTTAACGAAACTTTAATACAACCTTAATAATACTCCGTAAATATTTATAAAAATATTTATGGCTCCGTTTATAGAAACAAGGTCCGATACCTCATTTTCTAAAAACCACTTGACTTACCACTTGAACTAAATTAATCATTTATATAACATAAATTATCATATCAAAAACCTTTTTAAAATCATAATTGACTCGTAAATATTTAATATTTACGAACTTACTTGTTGGATTTGTGACACCGAAACCATTGTTTCCGGCACCACTGAAAAACAGGCTGTTACAACACAACTTAAACAAATATTCCATATCACATACAAATCATAACTATTCTAACTTACCAATTTTGAATTTCTATTATTTAATTTCATACATATTTATTAATAAAATATTTCATTATTGTGTCCATATTTGTATTTAAATGTTTCAAAATTTACAAAACAATCCCTATACTTCAAATTTTGCATTTTTTATGATTTAGTCCCTGAAATTCCAAATTTATATAGTTTTACAATTCACACCCTAAAAATAAAATTTTATTATTTTATAGTTTAGTCCTAAATCCCATTTTGCACATTTTTGCAAAATAATCCCTCTTTTATCAAAATTTCTAGATTTCAAAATATTTACAATTTGGTCCCTATTAACTCAAATCTTATCACATAATGTCTCCTTTCTAAGTTTTCAAATAAAAAACCATACATAATAATTTAAAATTTTAAAATTAAAAATTCCACAATTCAACACCAAAAATTGAACTTTTAAAAACTTCTCAATTTAGTCCATTTAATTTAAAATATGCTAATTTAAGTACAATTTTACAATACTTTAACTATCATATTTTTATCATAAAAATTCAAACTTTAATTTCTCTATTTAATTCCTTGATTTTTAAATTTTCATAATTTGCAATTTAGCCTTTATTTCAATTTTTATCAAATTAATCACTTAAAATCATCCATCAAGTTGTTCATAAAATCATTCAACATTCACATCATACATTAACATAATACTTTCATTACTTAGAACGTAGAAAATAATTATACACATTTAATTCTTACAATTTCACTTCAAATTATACAATCAAATAAACATAACATGATAAGTGGAACAACTTACCCAAGCTTTCTCCCGCTTCCATCTTCATCTTCAAGCCTCCATGGTTCGTTTCATATGAAAGGATACTCTTGAATTAGAATTAAGTATGAAATCTCACTTTAATTTGAAAGAATTTTAGATTAGGAATATGCTTGAATAAGAAAAGGACTAAATTGAAATAAATAGAAAACTTCTCCTCTCTCTCTATTTAATGACAAAATTATCAAATTACCCTTTAAAATATACTGTCATATTTAAAACATAAGGGTAAAATAGTCATTTAACCCTTTTCTATCACTCTTTTGTTTGAGACATGGGATACTTATGTGTCCTAAGTAATTATTACTTATGTAGATATTATTTATTCATAGTATAATTGCAATTAAGGCCTATTCTCATAAAATATTAAAATTACACTTTAGTCCCTATACTTTTTATCACCTTTTAATCTAGTCCATATCTCAATTTTCTGACTCCACCTATCATTTCATATCCATGTCACCTTCATAAAAAATATTTATTAAAATTTTGCCCCTTTTTTCAAAATTGCAAATTTACGGTTTTAGTTCATCTTTCACAAATTCTCAATTTAATCTTTACTAGAACTCCACTATTCTTACTTTACTTTCCAATGTCAAATTTTGACTTTACTATCATTGTTCAATTGATAACTCTTACATTTTTGGAATAATTTGATATTTATCTTTCGAAATACTACTATCAGTGACACTGAGATTTTGGGGTGTTACAATAACCACATATATATGATTTATGTTTTTTGGCTTCCCATTGTCCCTAAAAGAAAAATTAGTTTTTATCTCGTGCAATGCATAGATTGATTGTGTGTGTTTAATTTAAAATATATTTAATAATTTTGAAAATTTTAAATGAAGTTTTAAAAATTCCTAAAACAAATTTCAAATTTTTAACTAAATGAAGTTTTAAATGAATTTTTTATTTAAATAAAGATCAATAAAAATATATTTAATATGTATACATGTTTAATTAACAAATTATAACATGTTTTAAACATATTTTAAACACTTTTAAAGCATTTATGTAAAATTTTATAAAATTTGAAAAATAATTGTTTTAAAATATGCTTGTTAAATTGTTTTAATTTTTTAAAGTATATTTTTATTTTTATAAAAAAATTATGTTGATATTTTTAATTTAATTTAATATGAAAATTTTAAACAAATTTATTTAAAAATCTTATACATTATATGATTATATGTATAGAATCTATAATATCGGTTAAAAGTATTGTATATATATTTTAAAATAATGATTAAATAAATTATGAATTGACGATATTAATTTAAAAAGATAATTTAATTAAACATAAAAAATTTTAAGTAATTATTGTGAATATATATATGTACAATGTTTTTTATTAAAAAATAAAATTTTTTATTTGGAAAACTAAGTTACCGTTATTCTTTTTCCGTAAGATATATACATTGTGCATGTGTAGTAAATGGAAAAAAGGAATAGCCTAAATTAAAATTGTCAAGGTATTTTCTTTATAAAAATTAAAGTATCTTTAGAATTAAGTGTAATGGTAATTTTGGGGATCGACTCGTATAAACAGTGAGATAATAAAAATGAAGAAGAACGGACACAAATATTTTACGTGGAAACCCTCCAAAAAGGATTAAAAACCACGTGCAAATGAGACTTCGGCTTTTCACTAATGAGTAAACAAACAATAGTACAATATGGAAAAATAAACCTAAATGTACTAAACATACAAATTCATACCCTAAAAACAAAACCCTAATTCTCATAGAGTTCTCTCAAAAGAGGTATAAAATTCTCTCCATAGTTACCACGAAAACTCTCACCAAAACTCATTTGCGACTATATCTCAACGCCCCTAACAAAAAAGCCCTAAGTATTACATCTCTAATTGCCTCTTAATTGGCATCTCAAATTAGGGATACAATTATAGGCTAAAACTAGAGTTCTAATATGACCATAGTATTCCTAGAATAATCAGAGTCTAATTAAGGGATAAATAGAAGAGTTTAACTAGGAGAAGAAAATCCGGTTGAATTTGGGAATACGTCGCCATGTTGCCACATTGTTTTCTTCTTGTCGGGATGTTGTCCATCGCAACATCATAATCCTCATCGTGACGTTGTCTCGTAAATACTTAATTATAGAAAATTTGTTGATATTAAGTTTATTACTTGAATTGGTATGGTATGATACTAAACAATTGAAATACTTGAATTGGTATGGTATGATACTAAACAATTGAAATTGTAGATAATAATAAGATGTATTGACAAACATTCTATAGAATGTTAAATTGGTTGTCAGCAAATAGATATTATGAAATTGAGTCAAAGTAAAATATAAAAGCAACTTTCATAAATTTATTTTACAATAAAATTATTGTGTTACTATCAAATCTAAACTTTAGTATTCTTTATTAACCTGTGATTAAATTAAAAAAACGAATAATGAAAATGTCATAAATTTCAATTAATTTGAAATCCTTTTTTATTCATGGATAGGAGACTAAAAGAAGTAATCGATGGTATTAGAAGAAACTAAGATAAAATTTAAAAATCAGTAAAAATTATTGCAAAGAAGTGACAAAGCCGAAAGACTTGTTATAAACATGTTGGAGGACTTGTTATAAAATAAAATTAAAAAGTAGCCAAATTTGTAAGTTGAATTATTAAATATAAGTAAATTAGAAAAACTTACTATGAAATATAATTTACAAAATACCATCAAAATTTATATAAAAAATAGGAGGAGTTTATGTTATAAATTACCACCTTATAATATATAATACTAATTTTTCTTTATCCCGTACACCTTTAAAAAAATTTCTCATACATTACCTAAATTGATTGCACCTTTAAAATCAATAATTTTATTTTAAAATTTAAAATTACAATCATGAAAAAAATATTTTAAAAATTTATAGTACTAAATTTAAAACTACTGCCAATCTCAAATTCATTGCAACTTTAAAATCAATAATTTCTAAAATAAAATTTAAAATTACCTTGTTGAGTGATGAATTTAAAATTGATCGCAACTTCAAATTCAATAGTTTTTAAATAAAAATTTTATTATAAAAATATAAAAATCGATATAATGTATATTTCATAAATTATAGTAGAATTGAAAATTACTTTGGTTTAAAAATAATATATTGAATAAAGATGATCGACCCGATCAAGTTTGTGATTTACTTGAGATTCATTCAACAATAATTGAATTAGTATACTAGAAATGACCCAACTATTTACATATTCAATAGATTATTAGTAAACCAAAATATTCAAGTGCAGATGTTGATCGAGAATCAGGAATAGTTCATTCAGTAATAGATCAGAGTTATACAGATGGATAACACATCAAGCTATAATCAGATGCAGAACAGAACAAAACAGATGCAGTTACTTAATACCAACCGCTACACACCATCTCCGACCAACCCAACACACCAAATAGAGTATTCATTACCCATCCAACCCTACACACCACTCAGTCTCAGTTTGACACGTTTCAGATATTGAAAACTAGCTGCTAGATTAGCACACGGATACTAGGGATTTAACCACCGGATCGGTATAGAATACTTTCTCCTGATTCAATTCCCATCCCACGCATATGCATATTTTACATAATAGTTATCATAGAGTTCTATACGTACTCGTATACAGTAGATCAATTTTAGCAATATTAGTTAAGCACAATACACACATTGACAATCAGTATTCAAGCTCCAGATCACATAATATTAGTTTATGCAGTTAAATTCAGTTTAACAACCTCACAGAAGGCTTGTATTCAGTTTGAGCGGTGCTTAGAATATGGCAAAGTTTCGTAAACTAGCTTACATATCCATGTGGTCTCACATAGCCTGGGTAACTCGTCAGTGTGGTTCCACACGGCCTGGCACATGCCGTGTGCTCGCCCGTGTGTCTTATACGGCTAACACACGGCTCTGTCCTCCACCCGTGTGGCCTTATCCGGTCATCAAAGAGTTACATGACCTAAACACATACCCGTGTCCTTGGCCTGTGTGATCCTTATCTTGCAATCAGTAAGTTACACGACCTGGACACACTCTCGTGTCTTTGGCCTGTGTGAACTCTACACTAACATGGCCGGTTTGGCCACACGCCCGTGTCCCTTACCCGTGTTGCTCTTACTTGATAGGCAGTGGGTTACATGGCCTACCGCACAACCTATCACACTGCAGTTTGGAGTCGAAAACCATGTTTTTCGGCGTTTGAAATTCATAAAAACTCGGGTTTTTGATATGCACCTGAAGTAGTTTTGACGTAGGAACAACACAGAGAAATCCCAGAGCCTAAATTAACCAACCAAAAACCAATTAAATGACTAAAACACCGAAATTTGCACAATTTCACACTTACTGAACTATGTCGAAAACTTCGACATAAAACCCCAACGGAACCAACATTTACCAGCGAATCAGTGTCAACCACTCGAAATAGCCTGCTAGGAAACATTACTTTTGACACATACGCCTAAAATAAAGAAGTCAAAGATTGTTTAACTGAGAGAATTCAACCCAACTAAGACAAAACCGTTTTGACAGAACGAAACTGTTGATTATAAGAAATTCACAACAAAACTTACACAATTAACTTTCAATCGACAACACGAAAAACCTATTTACCCAAATGTACCGTAGATGATCTAATAGCAACCAAAAGAAAGACGAAAGAAAGGAAGAAAAGAAAAAGAGGGAAAAAGAAAGAACGATAGAACAAAAAAAGAATAAGAAAATAAAATAAAGAAAAAAATATTAAGTTTAAAAACAACAACCAACTAATTCTATGGAGCAGCAATATACCTCTCTGCTTTGCTTACACAGAAACTCGAACACAGGACCAAAAAGTAGACAAATGCTTAAACAGTGAACCAACTAGCTCATTCTTGACACATGTTTACACAAAATGGAGATTGGATATTTAGATATAACCGATATCTAAGGAAGTTAGTGATTTTTGATGTAGAACTTTGGGGCATTTTGGAGGGCCTCAAGCTTATCCAACGTAGAGGTCATAACAAAGTAATAATCCAATTAAACAACTTGGAGGTTGTTAAATCCATTCAAGAAAGCGCTTCCACCACATCGAACTTAGCCTTGATTAGATGAATTCAAAGTATTTTGTCATAAGAAAACCAGTGGCTCTTGCATTACATCCTTAGAGAACAAAATCAAGTTGCGGATTGTTTAGCCGAACAAGCTTTGATAAAAAAAAAGATTTGCATGTTTTTGATCTTCCCTTTACTATGGTTCTAGCTTTTCTCTATTTGGACAAGTTAAAGGGTGTTTTATCTCTTTAGAATATTTCTATATAATTAGTTACGTAATGTTTTTAATGTCACAAAAAAAAAATGACTTCATTTTTGTTTGCTTCTTTTTGTAAGTGGTTTTTGACCACCATATTTTATTTATTTGTAATGTCTTTGGAAAATTAGAACAAAAAATAATGTAGAGAAAAATTGAAATTAAATAATTATTTTTAATGGAATGAATATAAAAGAATTATGTTATACCTTTAATTGACCGTTTTGAGATTTGATTGTTCTTATTCTATTCCTCAAAGAAAAAGAAGAAGAATGAGGTATGTACCTTTATTTGTCGTAGTGCTCGAACCTTTTTTATATCATTAAATTTTAAAAAATTAATGTAACACTCTATACCCGGCCTAGACCTGGAGGGCTACAATGAACGATAATCAACAACACTCTACAGCTTAGAAAAATGCACCTTTAAAGTATAATAAAGTTTTAACAAAGACAAACCATTATCCCGAAATTATCATCCAATTATCTGAAATTACGAAATTAACTAACATGGTTCATAATACTAAACGATATAAGCACATAATCGAGTTCCCCACCCGCAGACTCGATCAAATCTGTGATTTACCTGAGATTCATTCAACAATAATTAAATTAGTATACTAGAAAGGACCCAACTATTTATATATTCAATAGATTATTGGTAAACCAAAATATCCAAATGTAGATGTTGATCTAGAATCAAGAACAGTTCATTCAGTTACAGGTCATAGTTATACAGACGGATAATAGATCAAGCTATAATCAGATGCAAAACAGAACAAAACAAATGTAGTTACTTAATACCGACCGCTACACACCATCTCCGACCAACCCAACACACCAAATATGGTATTCATCACCCATCCAACCCTATACACCACTCGGTCTCAATCTGACACGTTTCAGAGATTGCAAACTAGCCAGATTAGTAAACGAAAACCAGGGATTTAACCACAGGTTTGGTACAGAATACTTCCTCCTGATTCAATTCTCATCCTACGCATATGCATGTTTCACATAACAGTTATCACAGAGTTCTATAAGTACTTGTATACAATAGATTAATTCTAGCAATATTAGTTATGCACAATACACACATTGACAATCAATATTTAAGTTCCAGATCACATAATATCAGTTTATGCAGTTACATTTAGTTTAACGGCCTCACAGAAGGCTTGTATTCAGTTTGAGCGGTGTTCGAAATATGGCGAAATTTCGTAAACTGGCTTACACACCCGTGTGGTCTCACATGGCCTGGGTAACTCATTAATGTGGCTCCACACGGCTTGGCACACGCCCGTGTGCTCACCCTTGTGTCTTACACGGCTGTGTCCTCCACCTGTGTAGCCTTATCTGGTCATCAAAGAGTTACATGACCTGGACACACGCCCATTTCTTTGGCCCGCCTGACCCTTATCTTACAATCAGTGGGTTATATGACCTGGACACACGCCCATGTCTTTGGCCTGTGTGAACTCTACACTAACATGGCCACACACGGTCTGGCCACATGCCCGTGTCCTTTACCCGTGTTGCTCTTACTTGATAGACAGTGGGTTATATGGCTTACCGTATGGCCTATCACATGGCTGTGTGGAGTCGACAACCATGTTTTTCGGAGTTTGAAATTCATAAAAACTCGGGTTTTCGATACGCACCCGTAGGAACAACACAGAGAAATCTTGGAGTTTAAATTAACCAACCAAAAACCAATTAAATAACTAAAATGCCGAAATTTGCACAATTTCACACTTACTAAACTATGTCAAAAACTTTGACATAAAATCCCCAATGGAACCAACGTTTACCAACGAATCAGTGGCAACCACTCGAAATAGCCGGCTAGGAAACATTACGTTTGACACCTACGCATAAAAAGAAGAAGTCAAAAATTGTTTAACTGAGAGAATTCAACCCAACTAAGACAAAACCGTTTTGACAAAACGAAACCGTTGATTATAAGAAATTCACAACAAAACTTACACAATTAACTTTCGATGAAAAACACAAAAATATACTTACCCGAATGTACCATAGAGGATTTAATGACAACCAAAAGAGGAAAGATAAAAGAAAAGAAGAAAAGAAAAAGAGGGAAAAAGAAAGAACGGTAGAACAAAAAAAAAAGAAAAGAAAAATTAAGTTAAAAAACAACAACCAACTAATTCTACGGAGCAAGAAAATACCTTTCTGCTTCGCTGACACAAAGACTCGAACACAAGACCAGAAAGTAGACAAATGCTTAACCAGTGAACCAACAAGCTCATTGTTGACACATATTTACACAAAATTGAGCTTAAGCCAACAAGTCAAGGATAGAGGTTAGTTTAGAATAAAGTAGCAAAAACTTTTCTTAAGACGCAACTAGAATTCCTAACCTCGAACACAAAGGCAAAGCACATAACCACAGCTATAGAAATTTAATTACTACAGAATCCCACAATAAAACATTCAAAATTTTAGGGTGTTACAACTCTCTCTCCTTAAAAGAAATTTCGGCCTCAAAATTTACCTGACTCAAATAGATACTAATATTGCTGAAGAATCAAATCTTTAGGTTCCTAAGTGGCTTCCTCAGTGCCATGATTCCGCCAAGTGACCTAAACTAAAAGAATAGTTTTCTTCATCAATAGCTAAACATCTCGATCCAAAATCTTAATAGGTTCATCCTTAAAAGTTAGATCTAGTCATATTTCAATCTCTTCAATAGGAACAATGTGCGACGGATCAGATCGATACCGTCTCAACATCGAGATATGAAACACATTGTGAATTCAATCCAACTCAGGAGGTAATTCTAACTAATATGTAATAGATCCGACACGTTTTAAAATACAGTAAGGTCCAATAAATCTCGGGATCAATTTACCCTTACGACTAAACTAGAGAACCTTTTTTAACGGAGACACTTTCAAGAACACCTAATCGCTAATAGAAAACTCGCTATCTTTTCACTTTAGATCTGTATAAGACTTTTGTCGATCAAAAGCAGTCTTAAGTTGATCTCGGATCAACTTAACAGTATTCTCAGTCTCGAAAAGTAGCCGGGACCCAAAGCCCAACGCTCACCTAACTCAGTCCAACACAGAGGAGTATGACACTTACGACCATACAAATTTGAAACTGAATTTGTACGCAAATTCTGGCAACAGTAAGTAATCCTCCCAACTGACCTGAAAATCAATTACACAACCCCAAAACATATCCTCCATAACCTAAATAACCCTTTAAGAGTGTCCATTGATCTGAGGGTGATACGCAGTACTGAAATCGAGGCAAGTGCCTAACGCCTCATGAAGCTTCTTCTAGAATTGAGAAGTAAAACGCAGATCTCTATTTGAGATAATCGACACTAGAACTCTGTGTAGTCTTACAATATCAGAAACATATAGCTTGGCGAGTTTCTACAGTGAGTAATCTGTCCGGACAACAAAGAAATGAGCAGACTTGGTCAATCGATCAACAATAACCCACACCGAATCTTTCTTAGTGTATGTTAAGGGCAACCTACTAACAAAATTCATTGTCACCTGCTCCCACTTCCACAGATAAATTTTAATCGGCTGAAGTAACCCCGAAGGCAATTGATGTTTAGCCTTAATCTTTTGACACGTCAAATAGTGTGACACAAAGGAACTTACCTCTCGTTTTAGACTAGGCCGCCAGTACAGTGCTCGAAGATCTCGATACATTTTATTCCCACTAGGATGCATGGCATAAGTGTAGCTATGTGCCTCCGTAGAATCAATTGTCTCAAATCTTGATTGTTAGGCACACAAATTTGACCCCGGAAACACAAAACCTTATCACTATTCAAACTGAAATCTGATGATTCGCCCAAATCAAGCTGACGCAGAAGCTATATCAGAGACTCATCACTTAGCTATTTAGTTTGAATCTGATCGACCTAAGATGGCTTAACTTGCAGTCTAGCCAACAAAATCTCATCTTCAAACAACCTCAAACGAGTGAACATCGCCTTCAGTTCAGTTATCGCTCTACGGCTAAGAGCATCGGCTACCACATTAGCCTTACCAGGATGATACTCTATAGTGCAGTCATAGTCTTTAAGCAATTCAACCCACTTACGCTGCCTAGAAATTAACTCATTTTGAATTAACATGTATTTGAGGCTTTTGTGATCAGTGTAAATGATACACCTTTCACCATACAGGTAATACCTCCAAATTTTCATAGGAAACACGACTGCAGCCAGCTTAAGATCATGCGTAAGGTAGTTACCCTCATGTGTCTTAAGCTATTGCGACACGTAAGCTACCACTTTACCATATTGCATTAACACATATCCTAGACCGACGTGCGATGCATTACGGAAGACCACAAACTCCCGGCTCGATTCAGGCTGAACTAGAATAGGAGCTTGTGTCAGAACAGACTTGAGCTTTTGGAAGCTAGACTGATGTTTCTCAGACCATACAAACGAAGCATTCATTCGTAGTAACTTTATCAGGGGTGATGTAATTAAAATCCCTCGAAAAACCTTCGGTAGTAACTTGCTAAACCCAGGAAACTCCAAAGCTCAAGCACATTTTTAGCTATTTCCACTAGACTACAACTTCTATTTTTGTGGGATTAACTCGGATCCCTTTTATAGTTACAACATGCCCTAGAAAGGAAAGCTCCTGCAACCAAAACTCACACTTACTAAACTTAGCATACAATTACTTTTCTCAGAGTGTATGAAGAAGAATACAGAGGTGCTCATCATGCTCAGACTCGGTCTTGGAATAAATCAATATATCGTCAATAAAAACTACCATAAATTGATCCAAATACAGTTGGAACACTCGATTTATTAAATCCATAAATGTAGTTAGGGCATTCGTTAACCCAAAAAGCATCACCAGGAATTCGTAATGTCCATAACAAGTTCTGAAGGCAGTCTTGTACACATCATTCTCTTAAACCTTGAGCCAATGGTAACCAGATCGGAGGTCAATCTTGGAGAAATAGAGGCCCCATAGAACTGATTGAATAAGCCATCAATCCTCGGTAGCGGATATTTATTATTGATTGTTAACCTGTTCAACTGTCGGTAGTCTATACACATCCTCAATGATTCGCGATTTTTTTTAACAGGCAATACCGATGCCCCCATGGAGACACACTTTGTCAAATGAACCCTCTATCAAGAAGTTCCTAAAGCTAAGCTTTAAGCTCTACAAACTCCTTCGGTACCATGCGATAAGGTGCAATGGACACCGGAGCGGTACCTTGTAACAGATCAATACCAAACTCAACCTCTCTACCTGGATTTATTTCAGGCAGTTCCTTGGGAAAGACATTCGAAAAGTCCCTTACAGTGCGAATATATCTTATGGAAATTTTTGCAGGAATAAAATCAGATACGAAGGCAAGATGTGTCTCGCATCCTTTTCGGACCGGCTTGTCAGCTATAAGAGCAGAGATTACATTCGAGAGGTAATCTCGACGCTCAACAACCATTATAACCTTGTCATTCTCATCCGTCCTAAGAGTAACCCTTTTAGTAGCATAGTCTAGATTGACTCGATGTTATACAAGACAATCTATTCTCAAAATAAAATCAAATTCACCAAAAGGCAATTCTATCAGATCAACCGAAAACACAATCCCTTAAATCTCTAGGGGTACCCGTCTATATACTTTATCAACTCGAACTGATTGGCCTAAATGACTAATCACAGAGAACTCCCTAACAGTATTTTTAGTAGATACACCCAAATTGGTAGGCATAGTACTATCTACGTACGAATGGGTTGATCCAATATTAATAAGAGCAAAATACGGAACAGAGTGAATAAAGAACATACCCGCTATGACGTCAGTGTCAGTGTCATTGCTATCCTCGTGACGTCTCACTGCATAGACTAGTACCGAAGGTCATGTCAACTGTCACACCTCAATCTGACTTGCACCTCTACCTAGTGCTTTCTAACCTCTACTAGAACCATTACCCCCTCTAATAGTACCATAACCCCTGCATGGTTGCTGAACCACTCTCAGAGGATGAACATAGCTCAGAGCTAGAGTCTGTGCCACAGCTGGCACCTGATCTGGTCGACGAGGACTATCTCTAATTCGGTGCTCTATCGACCTACAGCAGAGGTAATCGCTGGGCTTCCTCCAGCACTTGCCCAGATAGCACCTCCCGCAGTCACTACAAAGCTGAATCTCAGTCACTACAATTGGTGCCTCGATCCTCGGAGGCCTGTCAAACCTTGCCCATTTATTAGGGCTTTACAAAGAACTAGAGGGACCCAAATCTCTCTTAACTTTGCACTGAACTCTTTCTTGGTTTTACCTCTGACGCTCATTGTGCTTTATCTCTTCCGCTATCTTAACCATATCAACCAAAACTGCAAAAACCCACTTCCTATGAGGAGCTATTAGAACCCGTAAATTATAACATAATTCTTTTTCAAACCTAACACACTTATTGTTTTCAGATGCTACCAACGCATGAGCATGCCTGCTTAATTTGAGAAACTCGGCCTCATGCTCGGCTATAGATTGATCGCCCTGAACCAGACTCAGAGACTCGCGTGGGCGAGCCTCCACGTAACTCGCCTCCACATATTTACTTTGGAAGGCACTCTTGAAATAAACCCAAGTAACCTGTTTAGGCTGAGCACCTTGCGCAGCCGTCAACTACTACTGATAGGCTTTGTCCTGGAGTAGAGACACAATACCCCTTAACTTTTAAGCTGGAGTGCAATCAATATCAGTCGTAATAAGCTCAGTAGCCTCTAATCAATACTCGGCAGTTGTAGGGACTACTCTAATGAAGCCCCTAAACAACTCAGCACCATTCAATCGGAGTCACTCGATAACCAACCCTTGACTTCCAGGTCGAGAATGGGTCCCAGCGACCCTTTCTGATACCCGAATCATGGCTTGAGACATTGAGTTATCCCTAGCCGTCAGTGTTTGAGACCCCGTCTCAACAGTAGGAGTACCAACTGTCTCGTTGGTCTCCAGATTGGGCATACTGCCCATAGAGGATGACTCCGCTCGAGCTCCTCTTCGACATCAATGACGCCCACGAGACCCACATCCACGACTACCGTGCAAACTCATATTATCAATTTATCTACAAAGTCAGAAGTGCACAGAGCAGTTCCGAGGTTTCAGTATAGTGTCCATACTAGTTCATATAAGATTATTTAACCATATAACAATTTAGTCACTATAATGTTTCCACTAATCACAATAACACAACATAAATAATTAAAGGTTCGGCGTCGGAGGCTCGGTCATTTATACAAATTAGTTTTCAGAATAACTCAGATATCTTGTTTTCCTTTAACTATCTTTTGACACACGTTAGGAGCCAAAAACACATTCTGAGTGTTGACTAACTTGACTCTAATACCACTAAATGTAACACCCCATAAACGGTCTAGACGACAAGGCCAAGCCTGGAGGGTTACACTGAACGATAATCAACCATACTCTGCAATTTATAATAACACACCTTTAAAGTATAATAAAGTTTTAACAAAGACAAACCATTATCAAGAAATTATCATCCAATTATTTAAAATAATGAAATTAACTAACATGGTTCATAATACTAAATGATATAAGCACATAACCGAGCTCTCCACCCGTTGACCCAATCAAGTTTGTGATTTACCTGAGATTCATTCAATAATAATTGAATTAGTATACTAGAAAGGACCCAACTATTTACATATTCAATAGATTATTGGTAAACCAAAATATCCAAGTACAAATGTTGATCCAGAATCAAGAACAGTTCATTCAGTTACAGATCAGAGTTATACAGATGGATAACAGATCAAGCTATAATCAGATACAGAACAGAATAAAATAGATGCACTTACTTAATGCCAACACTACACACCATCTCCGACCAATCCAACACACCAATTCATTACCCATCTAACCCTACACACTACTCGGTCTCGGTCTGACACATTTCAGAGATTGTAGACTAGCTGCAAGATTCGTACACGGATACCAGGGATTTAACCACCTGTTCGGTGCAGAATACTTCCTCCTGATTCAATTCCCATCCCATGCATATGCATGTTTCACATAATAGTTATCACATAGTTCTATACATACTCGTATACAGTAGATCAATTCTAGTAATATTAGTTAAGCACAATACACACATTGACAATCAATTTTCAAGTTCCATATAATAGAATATCAATTTATACGGTTACATTTAGTTTAACAGCCTCACAGAAGGCTTGTATTTAGTTCAAGGGTGCTCAGAATATGACAAAATTTTGTAAACTGGCTTACACGCTCGTGTGGTCTTACATGGCCTGAGTAGATCAGCCGTGTGGCTCTACACGACCTAGCAAAAGCCAGTGTGCTCGCCCGTGTGTATTACATGACCTAACACACATCCATATCCTCCACTCGTGTGGCTTTATCCGGTCATCAGAGAGTTACACAGCCTGGACACACGCCCGTGCGCTTGGTCCATGTGAACTCTAAACTAATATAGCCACACATAATCTGGCCACATGCTCGTGTCCCTTACATGTGTGGCTCTTACTTGATAGACAGTGGGTTACACGACCTATCTCACAGTCGTGATGCTCACATGGCCTACCACACAGCCTGGCAAATCGCCTACGCCTAAAGTAAATAAGGCAAAGATCGTTTAACTGAGAGAATTCAACCTAACTAAGACGAAACTATTTTGACAGAATGAAACCGTTGATTATAAGAAATTCACAACAAAACATACACAATTAACTTTCAATCAACAACACGAAAAATGTACTTACCTGAATGTACCGTAGAGGATTTAACGGCACCAAAAGATGAAAGACGAAATAAAGGAAGAAAAGGAAAAGAGGGAAAAAGAAAGAACAATAGAACAAAAAAAGAAGAAGAGAAAAAAATAAAAAAATAAAAAATAAAAAAAGGAAAAAAATATTAAGTTTAAAAACAACAACCAACTAATTCTATGGAGTTGAGCAAAATACATATCTGCTTCGCTTACGCTGAGACTCGAACAAAGGATTAAAAAGTAGATAGACACTTAAACAAGCTCATTCTTGACATAAATTTACACAAAATTGAACTTAAGCCAACAAGTCAAGTATAGAGATTCGTTTAGAATAAAGTAGCAAAAACTTTTCTTAAAATATGACTCAAGCTCCTGACCTCAAACACATAGACAAAACACATAGCCACAGATACAGAAATTTAATTTCTACAAAATCCCACAATAAAACATTCAAATTTTTGGGCATTACAATTAATTAATAAATAGTTTTAAATATTTAAATAATAAATAATAAATTAAAAATATGTTTATTATTTAAATTTTATTATAGGCTATTAATTGAAATAAATACTAATATATAATATAAATAGTATATAATTTAATAAATAAAAAATTATTTAATTTAAATTAAATGGAAATATATTTTTAATTTTCTATTTATCTAATTTTTAAAATTTATGTTTATCTAATTAAATATTTTACACATAAAATTAACTTAAAAAAAGTATAGATAATATATAATTAAATAAGAAATTATTTAAGTTAACTAAGTAACTTTTTTTTTCTTCAAATTCTTGTTTATCTAATTAAGTTTTTATTTTAAACATAAAAATTTACAATTTAATGGATAATAAAAAAAATTCTATAAATTATCTTTTAAATATATATAAAAATTATAAAAGAAATATAATTACGCACTTGGCTCAAATACAAGGTATGTACCTTGTTTTATTTTATATATGATTCCAATAATTATTTGTTATTATTTATTAAATTTATAAGTTGGACTTTTTTTATATGTAATTAAGAAAGTGCAAAATAAACACTTTTCTACTAGTACACTTTTTTTTCATTCTTTTTCACATTCATCATATAAACACAAATTACAGGCAACCAACCAAATTGTTTAATGTGGTAAGGGAGAGAAATGTTTTCTGCAAGTTTCAATTATTGCCAACAAAGATATAGTCAATAGCTCAAAACGGAAGATCACATATGAAGATTCGCAAGAAAGAAATTCAATGAAAATGTTGAGCTTTAATTGGTGTTTCTCAAGCCTTTTTCTTATGAAACAATGACATCATTGATTAAGATTAAAAAGACCGATGTTTTTTATAACCTCTCCAACCCAATTTAAACGTCAGATTTAAATTCATGAGATTACATCAGTCACCGGAATGGCCTAGTACAATTAGAGTTACACAAAACTGTCATTTTAAAACATTTGTTTATCTTTAGAAGAAAATTTAGTCTATTTTCAGAAAAACTCATGAGTCATAAAAAACAGATTAAGTTTAACATATTCCTTTTAAGAGTAATTACCTTAGAAAACTTAGTTAATTTCTAATTTATTTATTACCCAAAATTTATCTATAACCTAGCAGCGGAAAAATAATATTTACTTAGATCTTATAAAATCTATGTTTCATGCATAAGTAATTAAAACCCTTATTCGACATTTAAAAAAAATAATATCATGCTGTTATATAAAACCAAAACCTAAGTCCTATGCCACAATTTAATAAACAAACAATATAGTCTTGAATAATAGTAAAAGCGGATAATAAACTGAAAATACTTTAAGAAAAATAATAAGAATAAAAACGTTCCATGCCGAAACCCTCCGGATGTTGTCTCCACGTCCCAACCTAGTGGGTTATTTGTAGAAATAAAAATAAAAAGGGAAAGTGAGCTATGAAGCTCAGTATGAGTTTAATCATAAGAAAATGAGTGCAAACAATCAAGCATATGGAAATACAACACATAGGAATAATTCACAATAGAAATTTCAAAAATCGATATTTCAGATCACTCAACAGTAGATGTATATATTTGCATATGTGATATCAAAAATCCTAGTTTTGTATGCACATGCTTTTTGAGTGCCATACATTTTCGGTTTAACAGGAAAGATCCTATCTTACCGCTACACACCACAATAGGAGTTCCCTTGAACTCCAACCACCTACACACAGAGTTGTGGTTTAACCACCAATGGTTTGCAAATAAATTGCCAATAGCTGTGGACACACAGCAAAATCTCGCAGATGGAATCTGCCTCTAGCTATGGGTACACAAAAAAAATCTCGTAGATGAAATCTGCCTTTGGCTGTGGGTTGCACAGCAAATAACCCGCAGATGGAATCTGCCTCTAGCTGTGGATACACAACAAATTTACAGATAAACTACCAATCTTCCTCCGTTCACATCATCCTACCTGTGCAATGCAATGTGGGATACTTATAACAGATTAAAGTGGTAGCATTTAATATGCTTATATCAGATCAATGTGGTAGCAATTAATATGCTTATCTTAAATCAATTCGATAACAAAAGACATGCTTTATCATGTGTTCAATTTAATGGTAACATAAGGTATGCTTATCACACAATCCGTAATACAAATGCAACAGGCATAATTTATTTACATAACATGCATATACAATAATAATTCAGACATTCAAATCATGGATTCCAATACTCATATCATCAGGGTTTAATTGAGAGAAACAAAACTTTAAAAATAGTTCGGGGACTATTTAGGGACTAAACTGAATAAATCATAAAATTTTGAGCAAAACTATAAATTAAGGGACACACGACCATGTGGTAAGGCTGTTTAAGGTGCTATAGGTTGTGTGGAGGGGTTACACAGTTGTGTGGCTAGGTCGTGTAACAAATTGTGGTTGTGGAAATTGCAAAATTAAGCTACAAGGGAGACACAGCTGTGTGGCAGGCCTTGAGGTGTTTTTGGCCGTGTGAGATTCGAACTATCCTGGGGTTCCAGAGTCACATGGCTGTGTGAAGGGCCGCGTGGTCCACACGCCCATATGGCACCCGTGTAGCCCTAATCCTAGGCACGATTTGTCCTGATTCGCACACACACCTTTCACCGAAAGCCCGACCGATGTTCCTTGCGATAAAATCTAGTCTGATGTACCTAAAACAGGTTTTTCAAACGAAATTTATACATGAATTAATGAGTTATTTCAAGATTTGTTATGATTATCGAATGATTCAACAAGAATCGAGAAAGATTGTGTAATCAGATTACAAGATTATCATGGATAGGAGTTCTATAGAAATTTGAGATTAAACACCGAGATTTTAGATGTACTTACTGATTATTTGGCAAGGTTAGGAAAGTTATGGATGGAAATTATGAACCGGTAGAAAGACGATTCAAACGAGAATTGATTTTGATTTGGGTAGCAAAAATAATTTCAGCAATAGAGAGAAAATATTTTGCAAAGAATAAAATGGTAAAGAAAATAGAAAAGAAATAGAGAAAAGAAAGAAATTCTATTTAGATTTGAAGAGAAAACAAAATCCTAGTTTTATTGGAAAAAAATGGATTAATAGTTTAGGGTTTGGAAACCCTATGGGTGGTTTGGAAAAAATGAGAGAAAAGTGTCTTGAACCTAAGATCTTTAAAGAGTGTACTAATTACTTAACCATCAAGCCTAAGTCATTTTTAGTTAATTAGTTCAATTAACCTCCTATATTTTGGGGTGTGACATAATCACATACAAATCACAATAATACAAATATGTAATCTAGTTTTTTTTTTATGAGTGATTGAAACTTGAAAGCTTGTTTTGTTCCCTAGATAATGTTGCTGGAGTGATTTCCAGTCGACTGTGTTGGGTAGTCAAAATTGTGAAAGCCAAGCATTCATCTTTAATCGTATTTGAAATAGTTTGGGATAAATTGGTGCTTCTTCTCTAGTCCAAACACCTAAATTCAGAAAAGAGTTAATTCTTCCATCATGATTTAAATATCAAAATTCATTTGTGACAAAAGAAGAGCAACCATCTGCAACACCAACATGTTTAAACTCCTGCAAATGGTGAAGTGTCCCAACCACCACTTGCTCGCTTGCTTTGACAATCCTCACAAACTCGACCATCACATTTTCTTTCTTTTTGTGCTTATCGATGATAAAATGAGTAAGGTTCTTGAGCTAATATAGGTAGGGCCTATGGATCATTGGGTGGAAAGGAAAAAGAGCTGTTACATCCCAAAAACTGAGTTGGTAGAAATTGGGTTAATGAACTGAGAGTGGTTATGCTCGAATATTTTTTAGATGACCTTGACACATTTGTCAATATATAAGTATCAAGTATAGTGATTGAGTAGTGGTGGAGCTGTCTTTGATGATCTGAGTTCTAATCTCCTCCCTCTCATTATTTTCTATGTGGTGTAATTTTTGCTTCCAACCTTAGTAAATGTCACACCATGTTTTTAAAATAATTGTTATAGGAGTGTGAACAAGTAGTTAAATAGCTTAGTGGTTAGAAGCTCAAAAAGTTTCCTAGGGGTCTTAAGTTCAAATCTCCACATTCATAACCTTTTTAGTAAACATTTTTCCAACTTTAGCATGTCAACACCCCTTAGTGCCGTCCAACTCACTTACCATGCATGAGGAAGATTCTTTCCTTTCTTTTCAAGTCAACATACCTTATTTACTCAAGCATGATCCTCTTTTTTCTCCATCGTCCCCTCAACATGCCCTTTACTCCATCCTTTCCATATGAATTAATTCATTGTACCTAGACAAACACAATTCACCTATTGAATCATTTTTCATTACACTCCTCCCCCTATTGCCATCCTTCTCTCTAGCTCCTCCCTTTTCCCCTATTTTTTCTTCTTTTGTTTTAGCCATCAACCACCTCTGCACTATTTTCCTCTCCTCCACCACTTTTGTGCCAACCGAACCACCATCGGACTTCCCCTTCATCGCCACTCCCTTTTTGTATTGTTCCACCATCGTCCTAGCACCACCATTCACCACCGTGGCCACCACCATTGAAAATAACTCCTTTTTTTCTCTTCTTCTTCTTCTTCTTCTTCTTCTTCTTCTTCTTCTTCTTCTTCTCTATTTCCTTTTCCATTTTCATTCTCTCCTACTTTCCCCTAGTGTTGCATCACCCTTCTCCCCTCCTCCTCCTTTGGGTCCTTGCTAGACCACTGCTATTGCCGCCGAGCCTCTATCGGTGATAGCAACCCTTCTTTATTTCTTCATTATTTTTTGTTTTCTACCACTCTCTATAGTAAACGAAACCTCATTTGTTTTATTTTTAATAAGTTCTTAAGATATTTTAATAATATTATTATACTTTTAACTCACTTTTCCAAGAGATCGATTGCTCTAGATCTGATTTCCTCTCCAACTCGAGACCCTGGTGACCCAACATCCCTTCCGATTCAATCGATTTAGAGTAAGTATAGTAGTGGATGTAAACCACTATCTCTTTCCTACCTTTTCCTTTTGATAGAATGTCTATAAGGACTTATAGTGTATTTTTCCTCGTGTATTAAGATATCGTACTCTATTTTTATTGAACGGCCAATCGACACCATTCCGGAAAGCTCCTAGTTTTGGAAACAAAACCATTGTACAAATGATTTGTAACAGCCCAATTACGACCCTAATCGGAACGGTGGTTTCGGGACCACGAATCCCAGTCGAAAAAATATTCTAATATTATTTTTCGTGTTAAATACTTATGATTGAGTATGTGCTAAAATTTCGTGAATTTATTTGCTCGTTTGTATGCTTAATTTAGGAAAAAGGATTAAATTGTATGAGTGGTGAAATTAGTCAATTGTTTGATTTAAGGGTTATATTAATGTGTCTTTAATTTAAGGGAGTTTTATGTTGCAATTAACCCTCTTATAATAATAGTGGACGGTAAGTGCTTATAAAATGCTTTATTATATTGATTTTATGTGTTAAAAAAATTTAGTAATAATAAGTGATACATTAAAAAAAGAAAATCATATTATAATAAAACATGAAAAGAGAAAGTGGGGGTTCATCTTCATCTTTTTCTTGTTATTGCCGAAAAAAACAAAAGAAAGGAGAAGAGCTTGAGCTTTTAACCATTCGGCTTATGGATGCTCAAATTAGGTAAGTAATTGAACTTGGTTTTTGATAATTTTAATATTTTTGAGGTTGTTGATATGTAATTTAGTTAGCCCATGTTCAAATTTTTAATTTGGTTGTGATGTTTGTAAGATGCCATGGATAGAATTTGATTTTCATGTTGTTTGGTGATGAAATGTAAAAAGTATGTGATAGATTAGTAAATGTATTCTTGAATCTTTGATGAAGTAAGTGATTTGGATTAATTTGTAAAAAGGAAAATTTTTAGAGGATGAAATGTTAAAGAAGTGAGTTGTATAGGCTTGTAGTGAGAGGGTGAAAGTTCGGCCCTAAAGGATAGTGGTTAAATTTTGAGTAATTTGTGAGTTTGGTATTAGGGACTAAATTGTAAAAATTACAAGTATTAGGGGTAAAATTATAAATTGTTAAATTATATGTTTTCAGTTCTAATTGAATGAGAAAAGTGATAAATGAATTTAATTTGAAAATTATTTAGATCAAGAACCTAAAGAAAAGAGTTTAGATCGGGGAAAGGCGAAATTGAACGAGTAACCAGGAAACCTTAGTTCGACAATTTCTGAGGTAAGTTTTAAACAATTAGATTTATTTGTATTATTATCTTGTATAATTTGTGTATGTTGGAAGATTTAAAGCAAATTAAATTGCTTATTTTCGAATATAAGAAAGAAATTTATCATGAGAAAGTCGAATGTGGTATTTGATTTAATCGAGTTGTTGATCAAGCTTATATAGCAATACTAAATGGTTGTATGCCAAAAATGTTACGAAAGATGGTTATATGAAGATGATGATTAGGTGTTAAATGTATGGAAAGAGTAAGTCGAATGTGATGTATTTATATATGTATGTGATTAATTGAGTTAATTGTGAAACCCTAGTTAATTATATGTGTATATGTGAATTAACGATTTGAATATATGGAATTTCTTTGTGAGGCAAACATGGGGTTAGTGGCACTATGTGTGCGATCTATTACATCGAGCACTGTGTGTGCGATATCGGTTGTAATGCACTAAGTGTGCGATTCATTAATTTACCGAGCATTGTGTGTGCGATGTCGGTTGATATGCACTAAGGAATATAAATATGAGATCCGGGTACTAAATGTGCGAAACTGGATGTGGGGCACTAAGTGCGCGACTAATTTAAATATCAAAAGGGTGAGAACGGTAAGTTGGTTCTGTGAGATTCTATTATCTTAATTTTCAATACAAAGGTAAATGTGTATATATGAAATATGAACTGAAAGAAAGGTATAATTTCATCTTAATTATAAATTTGAATGTTTGAGTGGGTACAAGTTATACTTATTAAAGGAAGGAAATATTGATTAGCTTACATGTAGAATTTGATTCTAAGATAGCATGTTATTGACCATGTGTTAAGGTTTAGATTTTAAATAGATGATAATGACTGAGTATGGAAGTGTATTACAAATGTATTCGAGATAAGGTATGAGAGTTAATAGTTGATTCATGATTTGTTTTCTTTTCAATGAGAATTATTATATATATGCTTACCATTTTCGGATTTAAATCAATTTGAGTAAATTGGCTAATACTTTATAGATTGTTTAAAACTTACTAAGCTATAATGGCTTACTCGGGTGTTATTTTTGTAATTATTTTTTTAGATTTTAAAGGTGGAAGCTCGAGCTCGGGGATCCTTGTCAAAGTCAAACACACTGTCAACTATTTTGGTACCCTTTTTGAGAATGAACTTAAATACTATGGCATGTATAGGCTAACTATCTTAGAGTTGACTCAAATGTTATTTTGTGAATGTATATACAAATGCCATGCGAAAAATGCTATATTCATATGATTTGGTTGTCTTAATTTTTGCTTAATATGATGTAAATGTATGCGCATTATAGGTTTGACTTAAGCATGTTTTAAAAAGGGTAAGTCACAAAACAAGGCTAGCTAAGGGTAAATTATATATATTAGATGTGGCTTATGTTATAAAATGATTCAATGGGATTTATGTGCACATGTATTGAAACTAATCTATGTTAATTGTTTGGTATATGTTAAAATTATATGGAGCCATGAATAATGGTATGGGAGTCATGATAAGTGAAGTATACTATTAATGAAAATGTTCATTGGTTTAGATTATTGGATGTGTACTACTTTGTTCATATATTCGGCCATTACATTTATCTTGTTGGATATTTTGAATTAATTCTTTGGATGTTCATAAGTGTGTCCGGCTATGAGAAATGAATAGTAGAATTTTGAATGTAATACCTAGCTAAGATGTGCCCATGATTTCATGTTATGTTTATGATATGATTATTGCCAAATGCGATATGTCATTACTAAATAATGACTTGATTTGAAACTCGTGACTATGGTATATTCCAATGTATGCTAAGTAGTTAAATTAATCAAATAAACTTATGTGATATTGAATTAGAAAGCATACACGATCGAAAGTGTAACATATGTACAATAACGTTATATGCATGAATGTTTTATGGACATTAGATATATTTATAAAATGTTGAGTATCAATTACCTATTTGGCTATTGTATTATAAGTGACTTTGTGAATAGTGACTTGCTTATGGGTTGTAATTAGATACTAAGTGATGTGAATGACATTATTATTAAGATGCATGTTAATGAATTGAGATTTGATGGAATTTATATTTTATTTTATGATGATATGAAATGGTATGCAATTTACCTAGTAATAGTTCTGATAGAGTGCATTGACTTGTATTGGTTCAGTAATGCCTGTAACCCTATTCTGGCGATGGATACGGGTTAGGGTTGTTACGATTATTTATAAGATTAAGTTCTAAATAGATGATTTAATTTAAATGACTAATCACACAAAGTGTTTAAAGATGATTCTTTAATAGAAATTCACCTTGATAATAGATTGGTATTCCATTGGTTAAGATCCGAGTGTAGATGTTCTTTAGAGTGGAGTTTCATACTGGATCTACTATCATGTGTGGGTCTTACTTGATACAAGTTATATATATTGTTAAAAATGTTTTAAATAAAACATTATTGCTTGATTTATGTTTTATATAAATATTTGAAGTATTCTAAAATGGAAGATTAAATCCGTCAAAATAGACTATACAAGTAAGTGTTTCCGAACCAACTATTTTATGAAATCATGTTGTTCTAATTCTCATGTTATGTGACATTATGGCATAAATATTGTATATGACTGTTAAAATGTGAAGTTTTGATACATCCAGATAATGTGTATATAAAACCCCTAACCCGTCTCCGTCGTCAGATTAAGGTTACGGAGCATTACCATGCAAATCCTATCACTTTAATATAAAAAAATTCAATAATGTCATATAAAAACAATCATTTAAAAATCATCAACACCTTAGCATACATGTACATTTGGGTCTTAAATCGGGCCTTGGAGCCCTAAAATCAGTTTGGAAACGATTCTGAACTAAACCGAGACAAATCAGAATATTTGGGAAGAAGTTGCAAAATTTGAAAACAGGGGTCACACAGCAGTGTGACATAGCCTAGATCGTGTAACATTCGAACAAAGGGACACACGGCCGTGTCCCAGCCTATGTCTCAAACCGTGCAACTCACTGAGTAGGGTCATACAGTCAGTCGTGTCGCAAGCTGTGTCGTTGGTCGTGTAACACAATGACTTGATACACCAAAAGCAACAAGTGACACACGTCTTGTAACACCCCTTACCTGAGTTCTAAGCCAGAACTGGGCCCGAGGTGTTACCGTAATAATCCCATGATTGCCACTGAGGCTCATCTTGACTAGTATCTCTCCAGTCCTCTCAGTAACCTCATTCTCGACTTACAAGGCCTCACTCATGCATACGAGGGCTCTCGAGACTATTCTGGAACTTTTTCAAATCTTAAAAATTTTTCTCTTTTGAACAGGGCTTACACGCCCGTGTATCATGTAACACGCCTGTGTGTGGACACACACGCCCATATTCCTTAACCGTGCTAAAAACTCGAGCATTCTGCCAATTTCCCCACGGCCATGGCATGCCCGTGCTCTCCAGCCGTAGAGAACACTGACTTCCCTCACACGGCCTAGAGTCTAGGCACACACCCGTGTGACTAGCTCGTGGTCGATTCCAATCTAAAATGTCAACATGCAGGGAACGCACGGCCCAAGCACACACCCGTGGGCTGACCGTGCGTCACACATATTCTAGACATACGCCCGTGTGCCTACCCACATGGACAAGAACAAAGCTATTTGCTAAGCTCCTCTCACCCCTCTTGCATATCCAACATGCATCCATTCAACACATTTACAATCAACTCAAATTGAATACAATCTCACATGGAAAACTACATCTTTGCATAATATAGAATAGCCAACAACTATGGCAGTATACAAAATGTATCATCCATCTAAAGGCCATTACACCTTGGCCATTTACAACAAAATTCACTAACTTATCTAACCCCTATACATGCCATATACAAAACATTAAGTTTTATGTACCAAAGTATGCTGATATGTGGGCTATCTTCCGACGATCCTCGTATCTTAATTCAACGTTTTTAATCTATAAGACAATGGAAAAGAAAGCAGTAAGCTTTGAGCTTAGTAAGTTTATACATAAACAATTAAGCATCATAGTACAAGCTAAACCACAAATAGCATTATAATAACATATAATATACCACCATGCTTACTCTTTCTATTCCTTACCACATTTCCAACACATCATGAGTCCCTTACTCATAACCATTGCAATACACCCCTGCATTTAATCTCACATTTACATAATATACCACACTTCATACATCCACACAGTTATCTTATTCAGTATATCAACCACACAGTTAGTTTACATAACTAATCCACACAGCCAATGTCTCAGTGGTTTTGCACTTAGCACACCCCTATCTATTGATAATGTATTATTGCACTTAGCTCACCACAGAGGTAATCATAGTGGTCTCGCACTTAGCCCCACTAGATAAATATACTTAACGGTAGCATCGCACACAGCCTAGCTCATCATCGTTAATCATTAATATGGTATCGCACTTAGCCCACCATCTAGCATTATCACTATACATTCACATCTACGTACTCAATCATTCATCCATTCATAATGTCTATCACATTCATTCCACTTGAACCACATAGATTTTCAATCATCCTCATTCATGCTACACACTAATTAGCATCAAGAATGTGCAAGTATAAATGCATTATTTACGCATAAACTTACCTCGATACTCAAAAGTATAGATACGTGCAATTTAGTCCACCACCTTGCTTTTGCCTCGGTTTCGATCCGAGCTTTGTCTTTCTTGATCTATAATGAATAAATCAGCTTATTCAATATACACATTGACTAAATTGACTCATATCTCATACTTTAGCAAAATTACTATTTTGCCCCTAAACTTTCTCATGTTTACACTTTAGCCCCAAGGCTCGTAAAGTGATTTTTATTCAACTTTCTAGCCTTTCATGCTGAGCCGAACCACTTACTACTAAAGCATTCATCAATTCTCACTAAATCACACATGTATGACCAAACTTAAGTTTTTCACAAACTAGTCCCTACATGCATTTTCATGGAAAATCACTTTGCAAAAGATGTTTCTCCTACATCAAGCTTTCATATTCTTCTATAAAACATCAAAATACATGCATGTCATACATATGTACATTTTTGAACATCCATTATAGCTTATCAAATAGCTAAAAATAACTTACTCATGCTACCAGGACTTCAAAAATACGAAGAATATCAAAAATCGGGCTTAAAAGCACTTACTACCAAGCTTGAAAAATTGAAAGAGCCCTAACAATGACTATTGAAATTTTCGGCAGCTTGGTGGATAAGATGAGTGAATTTTTGTCATCTTTGCACCTATTTAATCATTTAATAACTAAATGACTAAAATGCCATTTTTGATAAACTTCAAATTTTAACTCATCCATGCCCATTTTTGTCCAAAAACTAAAAATTGGGAAAATTGTTCATTAAAGGCCTTTAGTATGTATTCTAAAACAATTTCACACAAATAACTTCTAGAATCTCACATTTTGTAACTTTTGCAATTTAGTCCTTTAAGGCAATTCAATAGCAATTTCTCAAAATTGCTTCATGAAACTTTCACACTAGCATGCATACATAGCATTAACCTTAAAAACTCATTCATAACCCTCGAATTTGTGGTCTCGCACCACTATTCTGACTAGACCCTAAACCAGGATGTTACACGTCCATGTAGCCAGGCCGTGTGACAGCTCGTACCCCAATCCGTGTGCTCCATAATTTGGCCTAAAAAACAAGCCATTTCAAGGCCAAAACATAATTAATTAACCATCCAATTTATGCACACATTCAAAAGACCTAAAAACCTTTCAAACACTTATAAACATACCATTTCAAGCATCCTATTTCATCTAACCAATATGCCATTAAGGGGCACCACATTTATACTAAAACATCATTAACCAAAACAAATCAATATATAGCCATATTTCAAGCACAACACCTTGTTCCTTTAACTACCAAATGACATCACATATAACCATTTACATATCATCACAAACACACCAAAAAGGATCATATTTGTAACCTCCCAAACTCGGCCTAAACGTTATGGCTAGATTGAGAAGGCTACATTAGCCATTATAGATGCTGGAATACCATGCAGTCTCACAATTTCTCGGATATAAACTTCAGCAAGTTTCTGTAAAGACCAATTGAAAATGAAATTGGAATTGAAAAATGATATGTATGCATAATGCAATTTGCTCAAGTAAATGAGATTAGATCTACTAGGATATTAGTGGTATACCATTAAGGGACTCTAGCTCATTCTCTGATAATAACACTTTGGTACTCATCAAGTGCTATCTGATTAATAATACATAATAATACACTTCTATATTTGTTTCATATATCCTAAGTGTTCTGTTTAATCTATTGGACCTCTTATAAAAAAAAAAGTAAGTAATTTTCATTATAAAGTATGTTCGCAATATTGAATTAAAAATAAATTGCAAACTGAAAGGATATAGAATGGATATAAATGATAAACTAGATAAATATGTGTACAAAGGAGCTATAGAATTATAGAAATAATGAAGTTCATGATCAAAATCACAAGGAAATTTCGAGGACGAAATTTTTTAAGGGGGAAAGAGTTGTAACAGCCCAATTTTAGTAGTGTCGGAACAGTGATTCGAGATCACTAAATTTGACGAAAAAGTTAGAAAACTTAATTAATCAATAATTATAAGTTAAGTGTGATTTTAGAAATACTTTAAAATTAGTGAATTTTGTGAACTAAAAGAATTAATTAGAAAAATTGGGCAAAAAAAAAAACGAAGTATCGAGACCTCGAATTCATAAAGTGAGCCATAAATATTTCTAAAAATATTTATGGAATGTCATTAAGTTATTATTAAAGTTTAGTTGAGAAATTTTAACGTTTGGATATGTAATTAAATGAAAAGGACTAAATTGAAAAAGGTGTAAAAGTTGAATTATAGATTAAAAGAAATTATGAAGGACCAAAATGGCAATTATATCATTTTATAAAGTTGAGGCGGTTTAAGTATGAAAATCTGAGATTTTTTTTAAAGTATATTATTATATTATTATATTATATTATTATATTATTATATTATTATATTATTATATATATACAAACAAAAACAAAAAGAAAGGGGGGAGAGAATTGAAACAGAAAAGAAACAGAGAGTAAGACGAAACAGAGAAGAAATAGGGGAGAAAGAAAGAAAAAGGAAAAATAGAAAGTTTGAAGCTTGGAAGTTGATAGGTAAGTCAATTTAGCCCTTTTTACTTAATTTTGATGTTTTAGAAGCTTTAAAGCAAGATTTTGATGAAACTAAGTTGATATTTTGAGAGTTTTTAGGTTTTTAAGTGTAGTTGATGTTGAAGAAAAAGATGAATCAGGGATTAAATTGAATGAAATTTAAGTTAGAATTAATAAGAGGATTAAATTGTAAAGTATGCTATAAGCTGTGTTAGAGGGATTAATTTGGAAGAAATTAGAAATTAAAGTTTTAATATGAATATTAGATAGTCAAGTTGAATATGGAAGGAATTTAAGAAGAAACAAAGTATGAATTAAGTTAAGAAAATAAGTAAACTTAATTAGGATTAAATTGTAGAATGAGTTATAAGAAAACAGTTTTGGGACAGCAGCAGTAAGGTAACTTTGAAAAATCACCAAAAATGGTAGAAATGGAATTATAAGTTGAGAGAGATATGAAATTAAAGCTTATTGAGTCTATTTTCATATGAAAGAAACAGAGAAAGAAAATAAATTCTGTATTTTGAGATATTTAGATTTTGGTAAGACTGGTTCAGAGTGATTTCGAGATCCCCTATTCTGACTTGGAAAAATCATCAAAAATTGTATAAAAATAATTTGGGAACATAATTTATATGGTTAGATTCCTTAATGAGTCTAGTTTTATAAGAAATAAACTATAACATCATCTGAATTCTATATAAAAAGATAATTATTTTTTAGTGAAGAAGGGTCGGAACTGCCAGACAGCAGAACATGGGTGACTTTAAAGAATAAAATGTACTAATTGGCTAAATTAAAAATTATGACAATTTTATGGCAAGAAGATATGTGAGTCTAGTTTCAGGAAAAATTAACGGTTCTTCATTTGGAGTTCTGTAGCTCTGGAAATAAATAATTTAGTGACTATAACTCAAATGGACAGTTTTGAATATACTTATGAGTAATTTATGAAATTATTGATAATGTTACTTATAGCATGTTATATACATTAAGGATGTGGAATGGAGAGGAGGAGGAGGAAAATATGTATGAATATTTAGGTAGTATGGCTAATTTGAAATGTTTTAAGCTCAGGGACTAAATTGAATAAAAGTAAACTTTATGATTAATTTTGTAAAAATGTGGAAATGACCAATTTGCATGAAATGGATTATTTTATTATTTAAAATATCGAAATTAAATGAAATTATTAATTTAGATTAAGATCGATTGAAAAATCAATGAAAATAGAAAATTTCCAAAGTGCCCCGAATCTTGATATTTTCGCAAATTTAACTGTAGGTTCGTGTAACTTAATTATGTGATATAAGGAAATATAAGTTGATGGTACATGAAATATTGATATGATGAATTAACTGTTTTATGTTTATGAAGAAACGGCAAGTGAATGATATTTATCATGACATGTAAATATGTGGTTATCTTTAATATGTTAATACAAGGTAATTAAGTATGATGAAACGAGTAATAAATTCAAGTAAGACATGTCGATAAAAATAAATATATTTAAGGGACAATATGTTTGATTTTGATTGATTTCAAATATAAATGCTAGATGAAATAAAATGTCTGATAAATAAATTTGTAATTCCGGTAATGCCTCGTACCCTATTCCGGCACTGAAATGGCTAAGCTAACTTAAATAAACTCATTTTAGAGAAAACCATAGTTGTACTTTGAGTTAGCTTAAAAGCATTCATTCATTAGGTTATGTATACTTAGGATTCATTTTATTGTTGATAGTGTTGTTCTAGAAAAATTGTTTGCTTGTTGCTCTTCATTAAAAAAAACTCGACATTAAACTAATGTAGTGGAAAAACCATTTTTCAAGTCATTCTGGAAACTTAGTTACATTATCGATTTGTTTTTCAGAAACGGTTACTTTGCAATGCAGTCGAAACTAGAGAACAATATCAAATTGTACTTAAGCCCGATATCATTTATTATCCAGTTATTATGCTTGAGTAATCCATGCATGCAAAAATCCCAGAAGAAAAGTTACCAAGCCACAGACTAGAAGTCATTAAAAATTACAATCCAAAATCAATAGAGATTGATTAATACTTATTAAAAAATAATTCAAGGTCCAAGTTGATCCTTCGAATGTTGAGTTCGGTCTTAATTTTGAGGTTTACCTGAAAAGTTAAACGCTATTAGAGGTGAGCTTATGAAAAGCTCAGTGTGAGTCGAACAATTATTTAAACAGAAAAAAACATAAATATCAAATACAGTGAAACACATTAGCATTAATAGAAGAACACAGAATCATTATTGGAATTTCATATCATTACATAGCCATTATCAAATTGATGTCAAACGGTGTATGAGCATGGGTCATCATTCATTCAAGTAACAATCATTAATTTCGATACTATTCAATACAACACAATACAATACGTAGCATAAATCAATAACATTTGAATATGTCGTTTGCATGGTGCAATGCAAAAAGGTTCTTACCCATACCATCTGCTACACACCACAAGATCCCTAGAACCCGTCATCCGAACTCTAAAACATTATGGGCTTAAGCCTGTTGTGGTTAAAACCACTGATAAAAATATGCAGAAAATTTGGCCAATAAAAATATAGACAAAATGCCAGTAAAAATGTGATAAATCGTCATTCCCCTCGGTTCTCCTGGTGCAGTGCATTGACTACGAATAATGCGGACTTAATATGCCGCCAGTACTCCACGGAACTCCTCTGTTAACCACAAAATCTCAAACCAATATATATGCAATATGTCACACAATCTCATATATAATCATATCTCAATATTTTTCACATTCATTTGACATGATCAGCATGTCCTCAATAGTCACATACTTTCAGTAAATGGAAACAGTGTTCCAGTCTTTCAAATTACCATTGTGTTGGTATCAATCAATATTGTTCAATTTCACATACTTTACGGATTTTCATTGTGCATAAATAACACCCTTTTTAGTACACAATATAACAAATATCTTATGCGTTTAAGTCATACATAAGCTTAATATCTCAACACATTATATCATTCAATCAAACATTCTCATATCTCATAACTCAAACATGTAATTACAAACTCAATCAAACATTCATACTATCAAACTAGTAATTTTGCCAAGATGTCAATCTTTTAGGGCTCGAAACATACCTAGTTCGGCCACTCACAAAATCAATAATTTGGCTGTTAAGCTAATCCAATCAACAAGCTAATTTATCAAACATAACATGACATTTAACATTTTCAAACAATTTTATGAGTTTAGGACCCACACCTTATTTTTCGATTCCTTACAGCACACTAGCGAATATTCTAATTTTCCTTAATAATTCCTTAAATGAACCTAAACCAAAATTCAGTATAAATTCAATCAATTTACCATTAAACTAGCCCCCCAAAACCCACTTATGAGTTCAAACCAATCGTTGAAATTATAACTATTTTATGAATCCAAACTAGTTAGATTCCTTACATTGTATTGGTGAGAACCGTACGTACAATCGTTCTTTGCCTTTACGAATGATTTTGGGCGTTTGGGTCAGCACCTAATTCAATAATATATTAGGAAACCATTAGCTAGTTAATGATTAAATTCCTTCATTTAATCAATTTGTAATAGCCCATTTTTCGGTGAGATCGGAACAGTGGTTTCGTGACCACAAATCCAAGCCCAAAAATAAAAATTTATTTTATTTTATTTTATGGTTGGTATTTTGATAGGAATGTCACGTGAAAATTTTGATACGAGAATTTTATCGATTGTGTGGTTAATTGGGCGAAGGACTAAATTGCATAAAATGCGAAAGATGAATTCTAGTAGCTATAAGGATTAAATAGCTATGGAATTCAAAACTAGAGGTCCTTATATGGTAATTAGACCATTAAGAAAAATATGTAGATTTTTCTTAGTGACTCATCCATGGAAAAATTAGAAATGACTAGGGACTAAATTGGAAATCAACAAAATTAAAAGATGATAGAAAAATAAAAAGAAATTATCATCTTTTCTATTCATCTTCTTCCCCAAATTTTTTTATGGAAACCCTAGGAGAGAGAAAGAGAAATTTTCAAGCTTAGAAAGGTATGAAATCAAGTCCCATTTTAAATTATTTTAATATTTCTAGAATTGGGATAGCCTAATCTTTCTATTTATGGGATTTATTTGAAAAGATAACAAAGTGTAGAAACTTTTCCATGGATGTAAATGCTGGAAATTTGAAATTTATAATAGAAAATGAAAGATAGTTGATAGATAAACAACTTTTACAAAGCAATTTTTCATGGAAACTTGATTTAAGGACTAAAATGAAAAAGTGGTAAAACCCATGAAAAATTCTAAAATTTGTGAAATGTGTGTGCTGTAAAAATTGTTATTAAATTTTGGTGAGGCTTGGAAATAGGACTAGATTGCATGAATTTCATTTTCTGAGCCTAGGGACAAAATTGAAATTTTTGAAAAGAGTAGGGGAAAAATAGTAATTTTGCCTAGGATGTAGTAGAATGCAAATGTATGTAAAATGTAATGAATTAATAATTAAATTTGCTTATATAGACCCGGAAAGACCAACTACGAAACTAGATTGAGGGAAACAAAAAGTTTTGGATTAGTTGGAATTTAAACCCGAACAACTATCAAGGTAAGTTCGTGTAACTTAATTTGGTACGTTAATATGTTTGAATTGAATTGTGTGATTGTGATAATATGTATGTGATGATATACATAATGAAATAATTACAAGTTGGAAACACTGATAAAATATCATATCCCGGTTGAATATTGAAATTCGATGGATTATGGTGATTTCTTTAAACGGGTATAATATGACAAAGGTTACAAATAGGATTTGGCCCGGACGGGTAATCCTGAATTTAAGCCTCTTGAGCATATGTTATAGATTGGGTTTAGCCCGGATGGGTAACCCTAATAAAGCTCTTTAGAGCACAGGTCACTAATAGGATTTAGCCTGGACTGGCAATCCTAAATGACTCTGGTGAACATTGGTTGAAAATCAGGATTTAGCCTGAACTGGTAATCCCGTTGTAAAATATGTGGCTCGAGAGTGTGCTCTTTGGACTTATGCCCAATGGGTAATAATGAATATGAATTGAAGGATAATTTATATGTATACCTTATGTACATCACCGAATGTCCATCAAAATTTCATTAGTTTAACGGAAAAGACTCTCGAAATATGGAAAGGTGGAATTAATGGAAGTTTGTATATAATGAGCTCATTTATGTTTACTTGATATCTAAATGATGCTATGTGACTAACTTGTTTGATTAAATGTATATGTTTAGGTGAACTACCTATAATGGATGAAATTTATATTTACGTATGCTATTTTGAATAAATATAACTGGTAAGTTTATTTTCTGTTATACGAACTTACTAAGCATGAAAATGCTTACTCCGTTTAATTTTCCCTTGTGTTATAGTGCTCGTAAGCTCGTGAAGGTTGGAGGATCGGTCGGAGCATAATCACACTATCCACTATCTCCTTTTTGGTATACTTAGAAATCTCATTTTGGTATAATGGCATGTATAGACTTTTTTGGCCAAATGTTGACTTGTAAGTGATGTTTTGTAATCTCGCCATTGGAAGGCTAGTAATGATTTAATTTGGTATGTTATAAGTTATCTAATGTTCAATGCATATGTGTTAAGTGTGGAGTATGTTTATCATGTATATGCATTAAAAGTATGCTTATAGACATGAATTACATGTGGTATTATGCCATGATAGATGTTAAATTAGGCTTGGTTTTAATGCTTGATTTGGCTGGTATATTCATGCAAGTATTGGTGTAGGTTGTTGGCAAAATTGGGTGAGAAAATGAAGCTAAGAAATGGCTTCATTTTGTCTACATTGGTAGACACACGGGCTTGTGTCTAGGCCGTGTGTGACACACGGTCGAGTACATGGGCGTGTAGCCAGGCCGTGTGTCCCTTGCACCTTAAATTCGAGAAAACAGAATGCTCAAAATTGAGCACAGGGTAAAGACACGGGTGTGTGTCTCAGTCGTGTAGGAGACACGGCCTAGAACACGGGCGTGTGTCTTGGTCGTGTGGAACCTACACCTAATTCGAATTAAATTAATTATCCACACGGCCTAGCACACGGGCGTGTGGCATGGCCGTGTGGCGCAAGTCAGAGAGCACACTAAATCGGTCACGGCCTGTAGCACGAGCGTGTCCCAGGGTCACACGGGCGTGTGAGCCCTGCACCTTAGAAAAAAAAATTTAATTTTGTGAAAAAATCTTAGAGGTTCTGATTAAGTCCTGATTTGATTCTAATACTTGTTTTGGGCCTCGAGGGCTCATTCAAGGGACAATAAGAAAAATTTGGAGTATGAATAGTATGCTTAATACAAATTACATGAGAATGTTCTATAAACCTCGATAATACTCCGTGACCCTATTCCAGCGATGGATACGGGTTAGGGGTATTACACAATTCATAACCTTTACCCAACAACTATGTTGAAATAACAAACTAGTTATCCTTAATTGCACTTATGCTTCACGATTTGTGGGATCCGATTGGCTAATTGGTCAAAAACGTCTCTCCTTAATTAGCATGTGATTAAAGGTTTATTAGGAGGGTTCAAGAACACAATTTAATGATGGAAAAATATGGGAAGACCCAAGAAATAAAATAGCTCGCTTTCTTGCGCATTGGCGCACACACCACCACCTATGGCCAAAATTGGGGCTGAATTTTAAAACGGTTTGAGAGCACATTAATATATGGAAAAATACATTTAAAATAATTTAAAATCCCCCAACTTCTAGATCTGAATTTTTTTAATTGACAATATTAATCAAGAAATTGAAGAGAAAAAGAGATCTTACCCAAGCTAGTTGAGAGAAACGGCAATGGCACTTTCTTGGCAATGTTCGGGATCGATCTTGGGGTTCAAGATTTCAGATTTGGGGCTAATTTAGATGAGGATAAATGGAAGAAATAGATTAAAGGAGATGGTGCACAATATCGATGCAAAAAGAAGAAGAAAGAGATGGTAAAATGGGAGGTGTAGGCGATGGCAACAATAGGAGAAAGAAAGAAAATTAAAGAGAAAAGATGAGAGGAAGAGGATGAACAGCTAGGGTAGGGAAAAATTGAATTAAAGGCTAAAAAATACAATAAAAATTTGTATTTATACATAAGGTTCAAGGGTATGGATGACACACACATTAAAAAACAAGGGATTTTGCAAAATTTAATTATTTCGCAAGGGGAAGGATTCATACTTGGGACCTCATTTAATTTCCATGTTTTCTCATATTTCTTTTAACCATTAGGCTTTTTCCTCATTCTTGAAATAATTTTGCAATATTTATTTTAAAACAAGGCATGTCACATACTAGGGTTTAAGGCAGAATTTGCAAAATAATAAAAATGGTGAGAGAGAAGGAATCTGAACTTGGGTTTCAAGAAATGTTTTACTAACACTTATCCAACAAATCAATACCTCATTTATTTCCTAAAAATGCATAGATAATCTCAAAAATTAAGGCATGACCACTCTCTCTCGATTCATAAACTCGATTCTACTAACCCTTAATTTTTGTGATGTTGCAATATTTTACAAGTAACTAAAAGTGGCCAAAATGACTTAACTTGTCAAGGTATTAAGTTTATCAACAAAAAATAAACTCCAAAAGCCTATACATACCAAATTAACCATTAACACATTTAAGTACTATCATTATAAAAGGTCCTATACATGTCATTTATAACCTTGGCCAAAATAACACAAACACTACCGAAATGATTGCTGGATAGTGTGATAGATATCCAAAAAGCTTCCAACTGATCGAGCTTTCGATAATCTACGAAGCAAAGGAAAGTAACTACACAAGCAACTAGTGCTTAGTAAGCTCCTATAAAATCAAACATAATTTAACATTTCTTAAGCACACATTATAAATAAGCATAATATCATTACCAAGTCCATAAGCTTAGTAAAATCCTATACAAGCACCATCAAACTCACAAGTTAGTAAGTTCTTACATGATTCATATGAGTTCAACCATATCATAAGTAGATTTTATGTGCACATCATTTAACTCATTAACCTTTTCATAGGATCATGAACCATTATTCAATTTTGTACATACCTTACAATTAACCTTTGCATACCCGTTGAACCATCTAGAATAACATAGGATAATGACATGTCATTCGTATCCTAAGAATTCTTAAGGTACAAATAGGATTATTTATCCATCAATTACTCAAAGCATCAATATATGTATATTCAAGTCCATTTATAACTAATATGATATAGCAGATAGTCAATTTAACTATCATTAATACGATTATAATCCATATGAACTTACCTCGATAACTATGGTTGTAATAGTTTAATTGAAATCTAGTCCAAAGCTTTAGCTTTTCCCCGATTGAAGTTCGGTTGTGCTCTATCTTGATCTAAATAGATAATTACATTCAATTAAGTACTTCAATTAACATCAAGCATTCAATTCAATCCACATTATCATAAAATTACGTATTTACCACCTATTTTAACTTTTTCACAAATTGGTCCTTAAGCTCAAAACTTATAAAAATACTATTTTTACCCTCCATACATGCTATCCAAATTTCTTAAGGACCCATGCCAGCCTAATTGAATAATCATTTCATAATATTACCATGAAATTTTACTATTTTCATAAATAAGTCCCTAAATCCTAAATTCATCAAAAACCACTTAGCAAAAGAAGTTTGTTTAACCACCAAGTTTATTAACCTATCAACTAACATCAAAACACATTCACATTCAACTATGGCAAGTCCCTCAACCTTTAATAAATTTTCAAATTAACCCCCGGGCTAGCTAGGCTAAACTAAAACAAGCTCAAAAACATAAAAATCAATAAAACGGGACTCATATACATACCATGCATGAAAAAAAATCAAAATAGAAACTTTTTCCCCCTTTAATGGTGTTTCCGGTTGAAACCAAGGTAAAAGAAAGAAGATGATTATAACTGCCCGTTTCCAGTGAAATTAGAATAGTGGTTTCAGGACCACAAATTTGAGGTCAAAAGAAAATTTATTTTAATATTATTTTATGGTCTATGGTATGATAGGAATGTCGTATAAAAATCTCATTAGGAAATTTTACCGATTATATGTCTAATTTGTTAAAAATGACTAAATTGAAAAAGGTGCAACACTTGTTAATTATAATACTTAAGTGATTAAATAGCTTAACCAATAAATAAGAGAGGACGTAAGGCATAAATATGCCTAAAGTTATGCCTAAAGTAAATGGCTAAGGCGGCATAACATAGGAAATTAATAAAATAAAACCAATTAATGGCAAAATTTATAATTTTGCCAAATTAAAATGAAATAAAATTGGAATTAAAGATTTTCTAGACATTCCCTCGTAAAATTTAGCCAAGAACAGCCATGGGAGAGAGGGTTTAAGCTGGTTTTTCAATTTTTGCTTCATATTCGGATAAACCAAGTACGGAGTTAGATCGAGGAAAAGAAAAAGTGTCAGATTAGTAGATTTTGCGTACACGAACACTTGTCGAGGTAAGTTCGTATAATTAAATTGTATGTTTAAATGTTAAATTGAATTGTATGTATGTGATTATATTATTGCTTTGTATATAAAAGTAATCACATATCCGACGATGACCGATAAGCATTAAGTCCCATTTGAATAAATAAAATTCGATGGATACAGGGTTCCCGTATTGGTTGTGGTCCTGCATGTGTTGTGGACACACCATAGCTCGAAAGAGCATCCCGTTATTAGCTCTTATGAGCTTCCCGTTTAAATGGTTCTTGCGAGCTTCCCGTTAATAGCTCTTTGGAGCATCCCGATTGGTTGTGATCTTGCATATGTTGTGGACACACCGCAGCTCTTATGAGCATCCTGATATATGGCTCTTCAGAGCTTCTCGATTAAAGGCTCTTTCATGAGCTTCCTAATTAATTGGCTCTCCGAAGCTTCCCGACATTGGATCGCTTGAACTTCCCGATTATGGCTCAAATGAGCTTCCCATTACATGAATCACATGAGCTTCCCATTATATGGCTCGAAAGAGCTTCTCGTTTACATGTTTGTATGAGCATTCATGTATATGAATTGATGGATTATAGTTTTGTACACCTTGTGTGTACTATTTGTGTATCCATCGACAGTTTAAATGGTTCAACGGGTAAAATCCTGACATGAGAAAATATATGAATTCGAAATGAATTATTATCCGTATATACACGAAATAAATGGAAATTTGATATTTGATGAGCTCATACATGTTTCTTGATATTCATGTGAAATAAATGACTAACATGTTTGATGAAGTATGTGTTTAGGCTATTAGCCAAATTGCTTTGGATGTATTTTGTATTATGCTTACATTAGATGTGAAAGAATGGTAAGTTAATTTTATGTTATACGAACTTACTAAGCTTAAAAGCTTACTTTATTTTATTTTTCCTGTTTTATAGTAATTCGGAGACTCAAATTGGTTGGAAGCCGATCGGAGCATCATCACACTATCCTTCGGCTCATTTCGATATAAATATTAAATTACTTTTGGTTATAATGGCATGTGTAACAGTCCGATTTTGGCCCTAATCAGAACGGTGGTTTCGGGACCACGAATCCGAATCAAAAAATATTTTAATATTAATTTCTGTGTTAATTATATGTGAATTAGCATGTGTGAAAGTTTCGTATAAAAATTTGAGTGTTTGTGTGCTTAATTAAATAAAAGGACGTAATCGCGTAAAATAAAAATTTGATGGTTAGTTGTGAAAGTGCTTAATTATTGTTGTCTTTTAAATATGAAGGATTAAGAATGCAATTAGCCAACCTTTAAGTTAGTGGACGGCAAGATATTAATGATATGTGTTTTATATGTTTTATATGTTAAAGTTTATATTAATATTATATTATAAGTTATTATTTTATAATGAAATAAAAACATTAAAGAAAAGAAAGCCATTATGTTGTGTTCATCTTTCTGTTTGACCGAAAATACCAAGAAAAAAAAGAAGGGTTTGAGTTTTGCTATATTCGGCTATCTCAAGTCAAAATTCAAGGTATGTTTTTAGTCGGCTTTTGATAATTTTTACGTTTTTGAGATCGTTGCTTCGAGTACTACAAAGCCCATCTCTTAATGTTAGAAATTGATGAATATTTTGTGATGTGCCATTGATGAATATATGTGTTTTGTGTTGTTTGATGATGAAATATTAAAGATATGTTTTAGATTAATATGTTTTGTATTGGAGTTTTTGATGATTTTGAGTAATTAGGATTAAATTACAAAAATAATAAATTGAGGGGCCAAAATGCAAAATAAATGAAATAGATGGACTTGTAGGGATCTAGTGAACATTCGGCCTAGGCATAGCATATGCAAATTTTGTGTATTTTGTGTTTTGTGCAATAGGGATTAAATTGTAAAAAGTGTAAAATGTCAGGGGTAAAAATGTAATTTGCCCGATTATGTGTTTTTGGATTAAATTGAATGAAAGTTTGTTGAATGGGCTTAATTTGAAATTTATATAGACCAAGAACAAAAAGGATCGGGAGTGGATCAGGGAAAGACGAAGTTAATCGAATAGTCGGAATAACAAAGTCCGTCGATACTCGAGGTAAGTTTTTAAGAAATGGTCGAATGTGATATAGAGTGGGATGAAATATATATAAACTAGCCGAATATAAGGTTGGTAAATATATATAAATGTATGAGTGTTGATTCATTGAGTAATGTGAGTATATAAATGAATAAAGAGGTAGCTAAATGAGAATATGAAATGAGAGAGATGTTTGTTTTGAATAATGGATGCAAACATATATATACATGTATATTAGTTGTGCTGAATGAAATGGTATGACATAATGAAATTGAGTTGTTGTAGGACAATTGAATATTTGTGTATGTATGTATGAGAATGAAATTTTAAGTGTTCGCATAAACAAAGAAAGATTCGGTTAAGGGGCACTATATCTGCAAGCTTGAATACCGAGAATTGAGTGTGTGAAATCGGTCGAATGGCACTATGTGTGCGGAAAAATAAGTAATGGCACTAAAAATGCGATACATTACTAATAAATGGCACTATGTGTGCTCTTTTTTTTTTTCATGTAATGGCACTAAGTGTGCAATACGTTACATGAGTTGCACTGTGTGTGCGGATTATCGGACCTCTCAAGGACATGAACCAATGAATGGAGATAACCAAAAGAGACATGTAGGTAAGTGATGCATGGTAATTGAATAACTTGATGCTAATGAGGTAAGTTTTTCTTGTATACTAAATTATAGAAATGTGATGTATTCATTAATCTTTGAGCTTGTTCGAAATGGATATAGGGCATGTAAACATTTGGTTTTGGAGATCTAATGATTATGATATTGTTGTATGGTAATAGGCTATATGTAATGCTGTTACGAACTCGTTAATGATTAAGTTGAATTGATTAAATTTGTATAATGATTCGTTGTATATATTTCCTTTTGCTTATAACTTACTAAGCTATATTAGCTTACCGTACGTGTGTTTGTTTGACTATTGTATATATCTTGAAGTCTAAGCTCGAGCTCAGGAATCATCGTCAAAGTTGATCACACTATCCACTATCTTTGGTACCTTTTGTGAATGACCTTAAAGTCTATGGCATGTATAGGCTAAACTATTTTGGAGTAGATTCAAATGATGTAAATGTGTATGTCTTTAAATGCCATTCGAAAATGGCTTTGTTTCTATGCTTGAGTTGGTTGTTTTTGGTTGGGATGATATATATATATATGAATATGCATGTTCGGTTATAACATAAATTTGTGTGGGATGTGTGTATTTCGTGGAAGTTCAAAAGGTATATTATTTATAAGTTATAAATAAATGTTTCATATATGACGTATAAACTTAACTTGGATGTTATTTCATATTTATGTTATGGGTGATATTTGAAGTTATGAGTTGGTTTGTTTAGGTATATGGAACACTTTGGTTGATGAATATACCCTTGCTTAATTATATATATATACTTGCGAAAAAAAGTCATGAAAGAATGAAGTTATACTTTATGCATGTGAATATTGAATGTGTCATATTAATGAACAAGTTGAAGTATGCTCATTTATAAGTATTCGGTCATTGTATTGAATTAACTTAGAATTCATATTACAATTAGATGTCTATATATATACATTCGGTTATGAGGTTTGAAATGGGTAATTATTGTAGTGAAAAATTAATTATGTTATGCATGTGATTGAATTATTATATTATTTTATTGGTATATGTTGAATAAGAGTAACATAGTATACAAATTGACCAAATGAATAGTGTTTCGCTATTTGTATGTAATTAGTTTTAATTGACGTCAATGATATTATTTGTGATGTGATTATCTATGTTTTGATATTAAAGACGAAGATACATATTTGATTGTAATGTTATAAATTACTTATACATATATTTAGGTATTAATATTTATGTGAGTGTGCTGTTGGTGGTTAGGCGGGTAATGCCTCGTAACCCAAATCCGGCAACGGATACGGGTTAGGGGTGTTACAGCATGTATAGGCTAAATTGGGCCAATGATGGCATGTATATATGTATGTGTTTGGTTGAAAACTAGCCATTGGTATGGCTTGTAAATGGTATGTTTTGATATGTAAAAATGGCCTTAATATGTTTGATGTGTATTTGACATGGATGAATTTAGAAAATCATATAGACATGTTAGTGATTGGGTTGTAATGTTATAAATGGTAAAATATGCCAATATGTATGTATGGTTATTTTAGTAAATTGGATAGTTAAACATATGTATTGATATGTCATGCATATGACCTAGTTTTTCCTTGATTTGAATGTTTTGTATTGGCTTGTGAACGTGTTAAAGTGTTAATGCAGGTGGAAGACAAATTGGGTAAGAAATGTGGCCTTGGAAATGGCCTAATTTCATCCACACAGGCAGATATACAGGCATGTGTCTCAGCCGCGTGTGACACACGATCTATCCCACTGGCGTATGTCCCCTGCACCTTGGAAAATTTTGAAATTTTCCAAAAAATTTTTTGAGTTTCCGGTTTGGTCTTGATTTAATTCTAATGTGTATTTTGGGCATCGAGGGCTCATATAAGGGATGATATGAGTAATTATGATTGTTTTCTGATATGAATGTAAAATGATATGAAATATCTGTATTTGAGTCTTTAAATTCCAATAATACTTTGTAACCTTGTTCCAGCGACATATATGGGTTATGGGTGTTACAATGATAGCATTTTAGTTATTTGTTCTGTTTTTATTTAATTAATTATTATTTTACCCTTACAATATAACTTAAAAACTAATATATACATGTCGATATTTTTCCACTATTAACATATATGAATAATTACCATCTAAGTCCATTAATTTACATTTCCATAGTCATATAATCTTTTTAACTAATAGAATCCAACTTTTGCAACTTTTACGATTTAGTCCTTTTTACCTAATTAACTATTTAAACTTTAAAATTTCTTAATGAAAATTTAATATCACCTTATTTAACCATATAAACATTATATTAATAATAATATGCTAACTCACTTGTCAGAGTTGTTACCAACACTAGCTACTGAGGTAGCTTTCGAACTCACAGGTGGTTTGTCTCGATCTCGTCTAGAATAACCCGCAGTAGCCTTGGAACAACTAAAATCATCTCGGAACTTCTTTGAGGCCAACTGAAATGACTTATTCGATGATATTTTTCGCAAATCTCTAGCTTCAAAGTTAGCTTTTCTTTTCTCTTTCACGAGCTCTTCAGCTTTGCATGCTCGCTCGACCAGTACCACGAACTCTTTTATTTCAAGAATCCTGACTAATAGCTTAATGTATTCATTCAACCCGTCCTCAAATCTTGTACACATTATAGCTTCAGTTGAAACACATTCTCGGCCATATATGCCGAGTCTCACAAATTCCCATTCATATTCTGTCACTGTCATGCGACCCTATTTTAACTCGAGGAATTCTTTGCATTTTTTATCTATGAATCTTTGACTGATATATTTCTTTTAGAATTTAGTCTGAAAGAACTCCCAGATAACCCGTTCTTTTGGAACCACCAATACTAGTATATTTCACTAGTGATATGCGGTGTCTCGTAATAAGGATACAACACATTTTATACACTCATCAGGGGTACAAGATAGCTCATCGAACACATGGATCGTATTATCAAGCCAGAATTCAACTCACTCACCATCATCATCCACAGTCGCTCTGAACTCTTTGGCCCCGTATTTTCTGATTTTATCAACCAGTGGCTTATTTAATCGCACTGGATCAGTAACTTGTGGCATCACAGGTATTTGAGGAGGAATTGGTGGGGGTGGAGGTTGTTGTGCAGCCGGATTTGTACGAATATATTGTGTGAACCAATCGTTTATCATCTAGAAGAAGGCTTGTTTAGCCTCTCCCTCGTGGCTACTCGTAACAGGTCTAGAATCAGATTGCACTGCCCCTTGAGCAGGAGCGGGTGCATTACTTTCCACGTCATCACCTACGGCTCGGTCGGGATCCATTTACTATACAAAAATCACATCTAAACATCATTAGTTCAACCGTACAAAGAGTTTTCAATTTGATCATCAAATAGCCTTAACATTCCTACTAAGTTTCTTCATTCAATAATAAGCAAATCATACTATTTCATTTGCCGAATATCAAACATATCATTTCTTAACTCTACACATGCGCATAATAAAACCAATCGAACCATTTTACACCATTTAATAACCAAACGCATATGCAACCATAGTAACAGTACAACATGGCTGAACATGACTTTGATGCTAATATATATATATAATGCGCATTTTACTCCATCAAAATGAACCATTTTTGTACACAACAAAATAACACATATCATGCATATATCGTATGCCATAAATCATGCCTAAACATCACTCTTTCAACCATCCAAGGAACTATATAAAAACCGAACCTAAATAACCAACTATTCAAGCATAATATATATGTATACTTGCCTGCACAAATGAATCAAAATAGCCAAACCACAAATGATCGTATCATAGGCATATACATTTATTTCACTTAAGATTAGCCAAATATAAACATGCATTGTATAACCTAATTCTTATCTCACAAAATGATCAAAGCAAATACACACACATATGACATAAACATTACTTAACTAATATATCACATACCATGACTTAAACATGCATCCATCATTTACTTTATTGCTTAAGTCGAATGATACACCATGCTTACCATTACCCATTACCGAATAATATATCCAAACACCATAAGTATATATGCCATGTATTAAGCTTATCAACATGAACTAATTTATAAGTCATTCATGTCATAACCAATCAAGACATATAACTAGAACACCATACATACATGCCATGAAACATACTTACCAAAATAAACTTATATCAAAATCAAATATTCCCGAATTTAAGCATCACGATCAAGCCATTTTCGCATGCCTAAAAATATATATACAAATTTCAAAACCAAACATACTAATACTAGCCTATACATGCCATATATTCATAGTTTCAAACTTTTAAAATACCTAAATAGCGATCGATAGTGTAACGATGTTCCAAGACAATCCCCGAGCTCGTAGCTAGCTTCCAAAATCTATAAAACAACGATTAAACACACAAAGTATGCTTGGATAGCTTCGTAAGCCATAAGCAAGTAAATCATCTCAATGGTATTCATAATTCAATTCAACTAGTCCAAAATTAATAAATATAAACCGCATATACATTCATCATACTTAGAAAATTCATATAATCACATTTGGTACTTGTCTTACCTTTACTTTTCATAAACATATAAACTTCACACATACCTGATTCATTTCGCTCAATTTCACAATCGTTCTCGACTTGCCATTGCTCGTTGAACCATTCGGAATTGTTAAGGATACAAGGAAATCATAATAAGCTCGTACAATGCCATATCCCGAATATGGTCTTACATGCTATCACATATCGATGCCACTGTCCCAGACAGGGTCTTACACGAATCATATACGATGTCAGTGTCCCAGACATGGTCTTACACGTTTTCTCACTCGATGCCAATGTCTCAGACATGGTCTTACACAAATTACACATTGGAAGTCCTAATGTCATGACATACGTATCCTAAACTATTCCTATGGTTCGTACGGGGCTTTCGGACGTCGTAATTCGATCGATTCACACTCGTAACAATTTATCCAATGCTAATTTCAATATGACAATGTAGTTATATAAGCATACAATTCAATTCAGCTATGTAGATAATGAATATATTCAAATTTAACATCATTTATTAACTTATGGACTTACCTCGTACGGAGACGAACGGACCGGAACGACTATTCGACCATCTTCGACTTCCCCCCATCCAAATCCGATTTCTTTCTTTCTCGATCTAAATTAATACAAATTTCGCTTGTTTAATAACATAGTCATTCAATTTCATCCAAAAATACATAATTTGGGCATTTTAAACTTTATCCCCTAACATTTCACATTTTCTCAATTTAGTCCCTATTTCAAAATAACACAAAATACACAAAATCTCATCAAACTTATGTTAGGTCGAATTCTTCCTAGGTCCCTAGTAGCCCATTTATTCCATTTATTTCATTTATTTCACATTTTGACCCCTCAATTTGCAAATTTAACAATTTAATCCATAATACTCATTTTTACCAAAAATCACTTAATTAAACATAATAATCTATCAACAAGGATTTATTTTTTATCATCAAACAACAAAAATCTCAAACTATCAACCATGGTAAATCACAAAATCCACAACCAATTCAAAAATTCAAGTACGGGCTAGCTAGTATTCGAAGCAACGATCTCAAAAACGTAAATATTATCAAAAACCGAGCAAATTACATACCTTAATCAAGAAAAATGAGTGTCGAACCTAGCTTGCTCTTTTTCTTTATTTTTCTTTTTGTAGTTAGGTCATGAAAGATGAACAAAACCACGTTTTTATGTTTTATTTTATTTAATTTCATATTAGCACATAATTTACTATTTTAACCTTTTTAATTTCATTTAAAATCCACTAACCTTAGGCTTTTGTGTCCATCCATAATTTCAATGGTATAATATCAACATAAGGACCCCACATTATAAAAGCCATAGCAATATAGCACTTTAACAAATAGCAAGTCACTTTTGCATTATACGCGATTAAGTCCTTTTAGCAAATTGAGCACACAAACAATAAAATTTTCACACGAAACTTTCACACATATTAATTCACATACTGTAAACACCAAAAATAATATTAAAATAATTTTAAGACTTCGGATTTGTGGTTCTGAAACCACTTTTCTGATTTAGCTAAAATCAGGCTGTTACATTTCGTCCCTGAAAATCTTACCAGAAAATAGGTTCGGGTTTTGCACTTTCATAGCTTCTTTTAGTTTCAAGGTAGCTTCCTCGACCCCATGATGTTGCCAGAGAAATTTAACCAATTTTATATGTTTATTCCTTAATTCTTTAACTTCCTAAGCTAAAATTTTGATCGGTTCTTCACTGTAAAACATATATGGCTAACTTTCAACATCAACAGGCGAAATCACATGTGAAAGGTCAGATCGATACCTCCGTAACATCGACACATAAATACATTATGTGTTTTCTCCAACTCAAATGGTAAAGCTAAACGATAAGCTACTGGCCCAATTCTCTCAATGATTTCATAAGGCAAGATGAATCGTGGACTAAGCTTTCCTTTTCGGCCAAAACAGAGAACTTTTCTCCACGGTGATACTTTCATGAACACTCTTTCGCCAATTTAAAATTCAATATTCTTTCTTTTCAAATCCGCATATGATTTCTGATGGTCAGAAGCAGCTTTGAAATAATCACTATGTAACACCCTTAACCCGTATTCGTTGCCGGAATAGGGTTTCAGAGCATTATTAAATAAATGTAACCTAAATCATTCATTTCAAAACATTTCAATAATCACAACATAATCCATTATTAAACATTGATCGCTATGAAATCAGAGGTTTAAATATTTATATAAGAATGATCAATCCTGGAAACTAACTCTGACAACGATATTAAGGCAAGTGTACCTATCGAACAGTAGTATGGCTTAGGCAAGACCGGATATCGAACCCAAAGGAACTAAAAGTATTAATAGTCACTTTCTTTTTATTATTTAACCTAACTAAGATAAAGGTTGTTTCTTAAACTAAATTGACGACAACTAAACTAAGAAAACAGAGACAAAAAGATGAATTTGGGGATAACTTCAAAAAGACTCAGTTGATTTTTATGATACCTTCAGGAAGAATTCACCTAGACTTCTCTTATTATCTAACCTTAAATTATATGATTCCTTTACTTAGCTTGATCCGTGAGACTCCTTAACCTATGCTAAACCCTCTCTCGAGCTGAATAATGTCTAATCCTAGGTTAATTATTGGAACTCTCGTTCGCTTATAATAACCCCCTAGGAAAGCAGTAAATTGATCAATGGATTCCCATATTAGGTTTCACCCTAATCCGGCAAAATCTCGTAACCCTATCTCTAGGCGCCCGATCAACTCCGCTTAATTATGTTAGATCTACTCTTAGGCAGGGTCTATTTCTCCTCCACCTAAGCACATTGGATTTGGATTAAGAAACATAATTAAGAACAAACTAAGTAATTTATCATATAACTTAAAAATCAAATAATAAAATCAGTCTAGGTTTCATCCCTCTTCAGGTATTTGAGGGGTTTAGTTCATAATGTAAACAGGAAACATCACAAGAGAAAAGATAAAACAAAACATAAGAAAAATCCTAAAACTCCCTGATGGGATTGACAGAGAATTCTGCCGTCTTGAGTATAATTTCGGCTTCTTGGGATGAATCAACTGGCTATCCTTGCGTTACTCCCTAACTCTGACCTTCTCGGCTTGGCCCCTTGGCCTAGCTTTCGCTCCCCTTCAAAGGTGGTACTTGGGGTATATTTATAGGCTCTTGGAATGCGATTCTTTCTCCTGAAGTATCCTTTTTCGATTGAAATTGCTCTTTTCAGCGACAGAGGCATGGCCATGTCACACGCCCGTGCAAATCGAAACCTGACCGTGTTTGGATTTCTGCTTTGGCACGGCCGTGTGCGGTGGTGATGAAGCCGTGCTCTAGGTGTTCGTTGAGACACGGCCGTGTGGTCCTTGGCCTAGGCCGTGTCGATTTCGTGGAAAGGCTCATTTACTTCGTTTTAGGCCCGTTTTGTGTTCTTTTCATCCTCGGGTGCTTTCCTGGGTATAAAACATGAAAAGAAAGCATTAAAAGCACCTTTTTTTTATATATAAAACGAGGCTTAAATCTTTAAAAAGCATATTAAATGTGGGATCAAAATATGTTACTTTTACAGTTTATCAAATACCCCCACACTTAAGCTTTTGCTTGTCCTCAAGCAAAATTCTCAACTTACAATTAAAACGAACTTTCCATGATTCATAATTCCTATCAACAATGCCTTATCCTAATTCATAGATAATTTATACATGGATAATTGAACTCAAAGATTCCTAAAAATTCAAACAAGATAAGTCATAAATTTGTAGCACGAAAAACATAGATGTTTCCCTTCATCTAAATAATTACCTTTAACTCAAAATTGACAAGGATTAATATCCTCACAAAAGATTCACTCAAATCACTGAAAAAGTATTTAAGGGTCAAAATTAAGCACTCATAAGTCGAACATGAAAATTTAATCCCATAGGCTTGCCTGAAAATCAAATCTCCACCACTGTAAAATGATATGATAAACAGATCAAAAGGTTTTGTTAGGGTTGTAACGGGGCTAGGGTTAAAGGTGTGGATAAAGGCTGAAATTAGAAGGTTAGAATCGAGATTGAATTGATAAGTTACCTACCTAAAATTTTCCAAGATAATAATTACATCAACTGAAAACAATAAAAAAAAATCCTACTAATACGAGCTTTTCTTTTTGAGAAATAGTCTTTGATTGTGTAAGCTCACTTTCCATATTACTAATATTGAAAACATGAATTTTTTTTTAAGAACAAACTAAATACAAGATAAATTCAACTACTAGAATAATAAACTCAGATAACTGGCTCAAATCAAATCTCGATTAAGGGGTAGTCAAAATAAAGGGTGATAACAAATACAAAGGGTTTTGGGTTAAAATTAGTGGGTAAGTCAATAAAAAGGGTTGTTAGGATCAACGGGGTTCACTAAAGGTTAATTATAAGGGTAGGCTATTTAGTAGAGTAAGTGGGTTAAAACCTAAGTGCCTTTATCATCTCGGTATATCAAATCATAATTGTGGTCTTGACATGTATAATCGAGGCAAGTTCTAGAATAACAATTCATAGTCGACACACTCATAATCAAGAAGTGAGCATGAAAAAGAATGTATGCTCTGTAAGGCTCCAATTCTTACAAAAATTATGGGTGTTTTTGACATCAACCTTGTAAATCTCAAATCTCAGGATAATATTTAAATTTCGGTTGACAACCTAAAATTTTAATTTTTAGAAAATTAGACTTATCATGCTTGATTCCTAGTATTCTTCAAATTTAATTATCAATGCACAATTAACTATGACTTATTCCAAAACATATCAATAAAAATCACAAATCATTAGAAATTTCATCTTAATTAGTAATATGAGAAAATTACTTTAAAACAAGATTAAATTCAGGGATTTGAGAACAATGCAGACAGTTAGGCATTTTTACCCTTAGGGTTTGAGAATAATGAAAAATTAGGCATTTTCTCAGAATAACTATTCGCCCCCCCCCACACTTAAGATGTACATTGCCCTCAATGTACAAAGATAGAAAATGACATTTTAAAGATAAATCAAAAGAGAATGGGGAAGAACTACTCCCTGATTTGTGGACGTTTTCCCGAATCAGTGTCTTTGGTGGCGGTGATGGTCAGTCGGGATAACGTTCCTGCGCTTGATGAAGAAATTGGGTAGCGCTTTGAGAAGTAGCCAGGCCTTATTAAGACATAATAAAAATAAACTAAATATATAAATAAAGACAAGAAAGATAAAGAGAAAGAGACTAAGAAGGAAAATAGACTAAGGCTAGGAGATAAAGGGGCTTGAGAATCCTTATTGGTAGGTGGTTTGCGAGGTGGGTGTGACTTCTAAGGCGACGGAGGTGCTGGCGGTGGCGGAGGTGGCGTAACTCCCAAGCAGCCTTTAGAACCTAACACTAAGAAGCTAAAATAAAATAAAATAAATTAAGTATAAAATAGTCAAAAAGAAGGAAAATAAAGGAAAAGATAAATGTGAAACGAAAGGTAAATGGTCTCATAGTTCCTTGGCTTGGTGTTGAGACGAAGCTGCTGACATGAACTCATGTTCTTTGTTAAGGGGCCTATGCCTAGCTTTCTCCGTTTCTTTGGCATGGTTTTGGCTTGCTCAAGGATCTAGAGCCTTAATAAGTGGAGAATCTGAGATGAAGAAGAGTGAAAAACAAAGAAAATAGGGATGAAATCAGATGGGGAAAAGAGAAAGGGGTGAGGGGTTTAAATAGATTCTCAAATGTTTTGCTCTCCCACGGTCGTGGTCCAGGGTGTGTCGGATTACACGACCTCCTCACACGGTCGTGTTATAGAGGGTGTTGTCACCCTATGCCCGTGCTTGATCCGTCTACGCCCGTGCTCGTGATGTTTTTCTTGTTGGCACGATTGTCGGACACAGGCGTGTCTTACCCGTGCTCGATAAGTTAGTAACCTTAGTAATTTCACACGATTTGTGGCATGGGCGTGTTTTGTCTGTGGTATGGAAGTCGATAGCCTCACAGTTGGTGCCACGGCCGTGCCATGTCTGTCGGTGCCCGTGTTGAGAGTGGTTGGATCTGTGACGTTGGGGTGGTGGTTGGGCTGACTGTACGGCCTCAACCCTGTCATTGTGGCGGTTTTGGTGGTCCACACGGCCACGGACACGGCCATGTGTAAGGCCGTGTGGCTGGAATTCTGTACTTTTTGTTAGTTAAAAAGGAAAAGAAAAAGAGAAAAGAAAATGTAAAATAATGCAAAAAGAAATAGGGTTAGTACTCGGGTTGCCTCCCGAGAAGCGCTCGTTTATAGTCTTAAGCTAGACTTTCCTCGTATTTGAAAATTTTAGGGAGGTTTAAAAGTTTGAACATCCTCCCTCATGTCTATATTTTCAATTTTTTGACAAAATTGGAGTCGAAAAGCGTTTACCTTAAAAGTGCCAAATGTTGGATTGCTTACCTCGACTATTCCTTGTGGGAAGATATCGTGTACCTCAAGAAGGAGTTCTCTCTTTTTCTTCGGGTTGTTGTGGTGATGTGAGGTTCGACTTTATCTAACAGGCCTTGGTCTCTTATTTTATAGTGATTTGATGTCCCCACAAGTTCTTGTGGTGGTTCTTCTGGTTCTACATTGTGTGGAGCCGGCTCTTCATTGACTTGTGTTTCCTGTTCTTCGTAAGTTATTTCTCTGTTGGCACTGAACTGAGAATCTAGTTTAACCGTTCTCTTTTTTGGAGGTTCCTGAAAAGAAGGTGAAAATAAATGATTATCGAAAGAATTTTCTTGCTTACCTTGATACCTTGACGACCTAGCTAAATCGAGGGCTTGAAGGCTGATTGAGTCGTCACCTACACAAAGTATGAGCTCACCTGTGGCAACGTCAATTTTAGTCTTGGTAGTTTCTAGAAAAGGTCTTCCTAAAATTAAGGGGATTGAATTATCCTCATCCATGTCTAAAACAACAAAATCCACTGGGAAAACAAATTTATCAATTTTTACGAGAACATCTTCAATAATGTCCCTAGGGATTCTAACAGTTTTATCCACTAATTGAATACTTATCTTAGTTTGTTTTGGTTTCCCTAGACCTAGTCGCTTAAACAATGTATAAGGCATAACATTTATGCTTGCCCCTAAATCAGCTAACGCATTATCAATATTTAAACTACCAATTAAACATGGAACTGTAAAACTCCCTGGATCTTTTTGCTTCTATGGTAGTCTATTTTGTAACATTGCTGAGCATGTTGCGTTAAGTTCCACATGGTGCTCTTCATCTATTTTGCATTTGTTGGTCAAGAGCTGTCTTAAAAATTTCCTCGAGTCTGGCATCTGAAAAAGAGCTTTAAGAAGAGGTAAGTTAATATGTAATTTCCTTAAAAGTTTAAGAAACTTACCAAACTGCTCCTCTGAATCGTCTTTTTGTAATGCTGCGAGATAAGGTATGCGAGGTTTGTACTCCTTGACTACAGGTTTTGGCTTTTCTTGTACTACCTCTGTTGTACCTTCGTCTACCTTACTTTCTAAAGTTGGGTTGGGTGTATCTATCTCCTTGCTATCCTGAAGTGTGATAGCTTGAATTTGCTCCTTAGGATTAATTTCGGTGTTACTAGGTAGGCGTCCTTGCAGTCGTTCTGTCATTGACTTTATAAGTTGTTCAACGGCTTTGCTTACTTCCTTGACTAACTTAGCAAGTTCTTCCATTCAGTTTTCATTGCTTTTGATTATTCTGTCAGCTTCTTGGATACATTCCTCAATGGTTGGCTTCTTGTCTTGTGGATAAGGCTGATTTCAGAAGTTTTGGTAGGGTTGTTGCCTTTGATTTCCTTGATTGCCTTGTCCTCCCCATGAAAAATTTGGGTGATTCCTCCAACGTGGATTGTAAGTGTTACTATAAGGATTATTATTAGATCAGAAATTATTACCAATATAGTTCATCTATTCATCTTCTGCTCCTAGTTGGTAGGGTGGGTACTCAGGATTCGCCGCAGTTCCACTAGCGTTGCACTGCATGACTGGATGTATCTGTGAAGAACATAAACTATCAAACTTTTTATTTATCATCTCTAGTTGCGTTGATAGCATGTTCATGGTGTCGACGTTGAAAAATCCTGCCGATTTTGTCGGTTTGGTCCTCGAAGCTTGCCATTGATAGTTGTTTAATGACATCTCTTCGATGAACTCGTAGGCTACTTCAGGAGTTTTGTTGTTCAGCATTCCACAGGCGGCTGAATCTATCAGTTACCTTGTTGAGGGGTTTATTCCGTTATAGAAGGTTTGGACTTGTAGCCACAGGGGTAAACCATGGTGTGGACACCTCCTCAAGAGATCTTTGAACCTCTCCCATGCGTCGTATAGTGTCTTTACATTCGTCTGCACAAAGGAAGAGATATCATTACGTAATTTGGCCATTTTGGCCAGTGGAAAATATTTCATTAGAAACTTTTCAGTCATTTGATCCCATGTAGTGATTGACCCTCGTTGTAACGAGTTTAACCACTATTTGGCTTTATTCCTCAACGAAAAAGGGAATAATTGAATATGAATGGCATCATCAGAAACACCATTTATTTTGAAGGTATCACAGAACTCCAAAAAATTAGCTATATGCATGTTTGGATCTTCGTCTTGCAAACCATCAAATTGAACAAATTGTTGAATCATTTGTATTGTGTTAGGCTTTAATTCAAAATTGTTAGCAGTTATAGTAGGCCTAACAATAATAGATTCTGCTCCTGTTAAATGCGGTTTCGCATAATCAAACATTGTACGTGGAGCATTTTGATCTCCCACAACGCATAGTGGTGGGTTATTTTCGTCCATCCCTTCAGTAGGATTGGATCTGTTTTCCTTCTCTCTTCCTGTGTAATCTAGGGCTCGCTTGGTTTCCTTGCGATTCCTATGAACGGTTGCTTCAATATCGCTATCGTATACCAAAGGTCCTCTCGGATTCCTTCTAGTCATAAACTAGAGGTACCTAGAAAAGAGAAAGGAATAAAAAAATAAAAATAAAAATTAGAAAAATTGAAATTTAACCTAAGAAAACAAAAGAAATGAATTGCGAATGAAATAATGGCTTAAGTAATAAAAACAGAGCTTTCTTAATATTTTAGTTCCCCGGCAACGGCGCCAAAAACTTGATCGCTGTGAAATCAGAGTTTTAAATATTTATAAAAGAATGATCAAACCTGGAGACTAACTCTGACAACGATATTAAGGCAAGTGTACCTATCGAACAGTAGTATGGCTTAGGCAAGACCAGATATTGAACCCAAAGGAACTAAAAGTATTAATACTCACTTTCTTTTTATTATTTAACCTAACTAAGATAAAGGTTATTTTTTAAACTAAATTGACGACAACTAAACTAAGAAAATAGAGACAAAAAGATGAATTTGGGGATAACTTGAAAAAGACTCAGTTGATTTTATGATACCTTCAGGAAGAATTCACCTAGACTTCTCTTATTATCTAACCTTAAATTATATGATTTCTTTACTTAGCTTGATCCGTGAGACTCCCTAACCTATGCTAAACCCTCTCTCGAGCTGAATAACGTCTAATCCTAGGTTAATTAGTGGAACTCTCGTTCGCTTATAATAACCCCCTAGGAAAGCAGTAAATCAATCAATGGATTCCCATATTAGGTTTCACCCTAATCCGCAAAATCTAAGTAACCCTATCTCTAGGCGCCTGATCAACTCCGCTTAATTATGTTAGATCTACTTTTAGGCAGGGTCTATTCCTCCTCTACCTAAGCACATTGGATTTGGATTAAGAAACATAATTAAGAACAAACTAAGTAATTTATCATATAACTTAAAAATCAAATAATAAAATCAGTCTAGGTTTCATCCCCCTTCAGGTATCTGAGGGGTTTAGTTCATAATGTAAAAAGGAAACATCACAAGAGAAAAGATAAAACAAAACATAAGAAAAATCCTAAAACTCCCTGATGGGATTGAAGGAGAATTCCTCCGTCTTGAGTATAATTCCGGTTTCTTGGGATGAATCAACTGGCTATCCTCGCGTTACTCCCTAACTCTAACCTTCTTGGCTTGGCTCCTTAGCCTAGCTTTCGCTCCCCTTCAAAGGTGGTACTTGGGGTATATTTATAGGCTATTGGAATGCGATTCTTTCTCCCGAAGTATCCTTTTTCGACTGAAATTGCTCTTTCCAGTGACAGAGGCATGGCCATGTCACACGCCCGTGCAAATCGAGACCTGACCGTGTTCGAATTTCTGCTTTGGCACGGCCGTGTGCGGTGGTGATTAGGCCGTGCTCCAGGTGTTCATCGAGACACGGCCGTGTGGTCCTTGGCCTAGGCCGTGTCAATTTTGTGGAAAGGCCCATTTACTTCGTTTTAGGCCCGTTTTGTGTTCTTTTCATCCTCGAGTGCTTTCCTGGGTATAAGACATGAAAAGAAAGGATTAAAAGGACCTTTTTATATAAAATGAGGCTTAAATCTTTAAAAAGCATATTAAATGTGGGATTAAAATATGTTACTTTTACAGTTTATCAAACATGCATATCGTCCCTTATTAAATCCCTCGAGGCCTTACAATCACTTTAGAAACGATTCGGGACTAAATCAGAAATATTTGAAAAATTTAGGAAAAAGTTAGAAAAATTCAACTGCAGGGGTCACACAGCCGTGTGGTCAGGCCCTGTGACTCACACAGCTGAGATACACGACCATGTAACTTTCGAAATAGGGACACACAATCATGTAACTTTCTAAATAGGGACACAATGTCGTGTCCCAGCCCGTGTCCATGCCCGTGTAATTCTCGGACTTAGGTCACACGGCGAAGCCACACGCCCGTGTGCCAAGCTGTGTGCTAGATGACTTGCTCCCTAATCACTCATCAAATGAAAAGCGATCGTGTCGCCTAGTCGTGTGTCTCACACGACCAAGTTACACGCCCGTGTGTCTGGCCATATAGACCTAAAATGTACCCTAAACAACAAGTTTACCAATTCCTACTTGCTTGGGCATTAAGCAACTCAAAATCCAATCAAATAACCTATCTGAAATACTATCAAACATACTCCAAACATGCCAAAACAATCATCTTAGGTGCCTAACCAATGTACCCTCATTGGTACCACATTTATATCATCAAAACCTATCAACAATGCATCATTCAAATCAAAGTTTAAAACATACCAAAATCACTCAATTTAGCCTAGCTTATAATTACCTAAAACATCAAGCTTAAATTCACGTACTGTAACACCCCAAACCCGGCCCAGACGTTATGGCCGAATCTGGCATGTCATATCAAAGCGTCGTTTAAAAACTAAGTTTTCGTTAAAAGTTTATATTTATGTTTAAATCCTTTTGCTCAAGTTTAGCAAATCATCTCGTTAAAAACGTTTACTTAATGTCTGGCATTGATACTTTAGGTTATTCCAATCGCGGAAGCTCCTAGAGTTTGAAAAATAAAATCGTCTGTTTTTAAGTGTTTTTGCAAATATTTGTTAATTTTGAAAATTCGAGTTTAGCAGTTTTAAATAAGGAAATCTAAAGCCCATTTTAATCCCTCAAAGGACTTATAACAGAATTAAAACCCAAAATATAAAATTCAAATAAAAAGTCTACAACAGAGCATCAGCGGTTATGTGGCCACCTCCGAGTCTCTCGCGGCTCCAAATCGCCTAAGGCTGGGGATTACCTATACACTTAGACAGAAGGGTGAGTTTGCGAAAACTCAGTGTGTAATCCCATAAAATACAAACAGTCCAATATACAGTATGCAGAAACAGGCTGGGCCTGAGCCCATCACAGACACAATATCAAGTGAGCCTTAGCCCATAACAGAACCAGGTGGACCTAAGCACATTACAGAATTAGTATCAGATGCAGATATCCAGACAGAAATCCAGCCTAATCCAACCAATACACCACCCGTACCAACCAACACGCCATGTGGGGATAAAATCGACCGACCCAGCCAACACACCAAGCTTAGCATCGGTTGCAACACTAGGTTAATAGAACGGCTCAGTGCCGTAGACAGAATGACTAAAAGCCATAAATATCGTAGAAAGGCTGGAAGCCTTATACAGAATAGCAACGGGCCGTACACTTCCTCCATAACAATGTCCCAGCCCCATGCAATATGTCGTGTATGTCATGCTCAATCATCACATGTGTATGTCAAGCTTAGTAATAAGTCATTTAAACATATATTAAAAGCATATCAGTCACACGATCACAATCAAGTCAGTTAAAACACAGTCATACGATCACATTCAAATTCATAATATAAGTCAGTCATTTACCCACAAGGGCAAAATAGTCATTTTGTCCTACAGGGGTATTTCGGCAATTCTACAAAATTGGGGTCTCGGTACTTATTACGACCTCCTAGAAGGTCTATCATCGCTTCGAGCGACTCAGAAAACCTACACAGCCAGAACAGTGTATATAGACCCAAAACCCGCTATTGGGCCTAAGTGGGCCCACATGCTCGTGTGGCCCATTTAGTCCAGATTCACATACGGCATCGTGAGCCTCATAAACCAAACTATCAATGATCACTTAGTGAGGATTTTACCTGTGTAGGCCCACAAGCCCATTGGGCCCACGCGGCCGATTTCGACCCATCAAGGCCCATAACGTCCCCAGTCCACGAAAATACACGTGATGGCCTCTGCAGTCGGCTACCCATGATTTGGGGCTCAGTTCACCCCACGTGTGTTCGCACGCTCGTGAGGCCTCGAATGTCGAGGTTTCGATATTTCAGCTTATCAGCTTTTGCCGATTCACAGATAGACAGGGATGTGAATACACACTTTTATCTCGCGTTTGACAGTCACAAAATCGGGTGTACGGTTACACACCCTTTTCAGCTTTTAAGCCGCTTATCATTTATGGAAAACAGTTACACACACTCTTTCGGCTTTACGACAGTAATGATTTACAGTGTACAGATACACACCTGATTACGTAGAGTACAAAAAATCCACGAGCGCCAAAACCTTGACTAGATCGGTCGACTGTGATTTGCTTACTTGTTCCAGAGCTCGGTGCAGCCACCCTTCCGCATCCTGGCAGAAAATCCTGAACAGCCGACACCTTGCGCTGCTTAAACTTGAGAGTAGAGGCTACGTGCTCAAACTCAGCCAGTACCTTTGCCATCACTTTATTACTAGCACCCTCTTCACCATCAGAAGTTCTAGAACCCGAAAGAACATACACATAGGAGAAAGGAGAAGAATCGGTAATAAGGGATCGCACCATTTGGCTTAAATAGTAAAAGAGAGAACTGAAAGGAACCGAGAGACTTACCGATTAACAGAGATTACTTGCCAAATCAAAATCAGGAATGGAGAGAGTGCAAAATATAGGAGCAGAGAATCCCAAGCAACACGGTATTTGGCCATGGTATTAAAAAGGAAGATGGTGATTGTGCAATTAAAAAGAATGAATACAGAAGGGAAGAAGGATGAATTTGGTCACAATGGCTAAAGGATGGAGAGAGGAAGAGAGCGCATAAGCAACCCAAAGAGGAGAAGGAAAAGAATCAGTTCACAAAAGCTAGTGTGAAAAGGGAGGTAGGAAGACCAGTAAGCAGAACAAAATAAAAAAGTCAAAACCCGAATGGATGAAAAAGAGAAGTAAGATAATCTTGGCTCCCAAAGAAAAGTGACCAAAACGTGATCAATAAGCACATCAAAGACCAATTTCCCGGAAAACCAATTCCCTAACCGAATGCAAAAAGTGTCTTCACTTACCTAATCGACACCTAAAAGCCTTTGACCGAATTTGCATAAGAGGAAATCCCTTTTTTGACCAACTACTATCACTCCCCTCAACCTTCCATAATCCGCTCCTACAATCTCTCAACCTACCAATTTCCATCACTTTCAAACTCCTCCAACACCAACCTTCATCCATATCCCTTGAATCTCTCCCCCAAGACCAATTCCACAACCACCTTAGCAGAATTCTACTACAACACAAACACTAGGCGTCACAGATGCAAAATAAATACCCATCATAATACTATGCCAACACTCGAACCCCTGACCACATATACACTCCTAACGCCACCTTGCCACTAGACCACATGCTTCCTTGTGTCTTTTTTTTAACATAATAACTTAAAAGGCTTACATCCAAGCATCCAGGGTTTTATCCACTTAAAACCAAAATTTTTGCTAAAGCCTAAGTTTGAACCCAGGACTTTTCCAACTCCTCTCAGGACCCTTAACCACTTGAGCAGACAGTCAATTGCATCATTTCCTTGCACAATTAAATACTTATGTACAGCCTCCTTACTGATCCATACACAAGGCCCAATACTTCTAGGCCCAAAATTCGGGGCGTTACACGTACACCTAACAAGCCTTGGTTCAAAACAACATGCCAAATTAGAATACAAACATATTTTTATATTTATACCAAACCAACATTATACTTGTAACACCCCTTACCTGGATTCTATGCCAGAGCTGGGCACGAGGCATTACCGGACTTAACTTGCTTGATCATTCCACTTTAGGCTATAAAAATTCTCTCCAATTTTAAAACATTTCATTCACCATCGTAACATTCCTATCATGGGTCAATGAGACCCTCTACACCCGCTCGGGATGTCGCAAAACCAAATGCGAACTTTTCAAAAACTTAGAAAATTTTCACCTAAACAGGGGCCACATGCCCGTGTGAAATGGGACACGCCCGTGTGGGCAGACCATGTGGTCACACACGCCCATGTCCCTACCCCGTGTGGAATTTATTTTCATTTCAAACCTACAGGGGTTTTCACAGGGCCGGACACACACCTATGTGCTTGGCTCGAGTGCTCTACACGGCCTAGACACGCCCGTGTCCTTGCCCATGTGTAAAACCTTGGGTATTCTATTTGTGACGTCATCATCTCACACGGCCGAGGCACATGCCCGTGTCCATGGCTGTGCCACTGTCACGGCTGAGGCACACGACCGTGTCTCTGCTCTTGTGTTTACTACAAAGCTTACTGACTTGTAAAACTATCATGCAGGGGACACACGACCTGGTCACACACCTATGGGACTGACCATGTGTCACACACGGTCTAGACACACGCCCGTGTGTCTACCCGTGTGGACCAATTCTAGGCCATTTTCCAAGCTATTTAGCTTCTTATAAACATACACCATCACACAACATTCTCAAATCATCAAATATAACACTTGAATTAACACATTTGATTCATGAAAATGAAGTCTTCATCCCATACACGAGGGAGAACTATCTCTAGTACAATTACAAATGACTTGAGCCATCGTTTATAGCTATTCACAATCGTCTCATAACTCGTTTAGGCCAACACATTTGGCACATTAAATATTACTTAAACTAAGCTAAAATAAGATCCTTATACATGCCATATCTTGATAAGACTTGAATTTCATACCAAGTGTCTGCTCAATAGTGTGAAAACATCTTTGGCGGTCTCCAACACGATCTGGTTAAGCTAACCTATAAGTGATGGGAAAGGAAAAGGAATAAGCAATAATGCTTAGTAAGTTCATATGCAAATAATAATCAATTATTGATACTCATTGATTATACTCAATCACAGGGTATTATAATGAGTTTTACTCTTAAACTCATGGTTACCCATTCAATCATTCATAATGCTTACTCATTCCGTCCCTTATCACATTCTAACCATATCTCGAGCTTAATTCTCACAACCATTAACATACATTCTCTACACTTATCACCACGATTTCTCATGATACAACATATCATGATTTATCACTAAGCCAACTTCAATGCCAAATCACTCGGTGGTTTCTCACTTAACCCACCATCAATCTTTAATAGGGTGGTATCGCACATAGCCCACCAAATAGATAGTTACAATGGTATCACACATAGCCTACCATCAATCTTTAATAGGGTGGTATTGTACATAGCCCACCAAATAGATAGTTACGGTGGTATCGCCCATAGCCCACCAAATAATAATCTAAACGATGGTATCGCACATAGCCCATCGTAGATAAGTAATAAGGTGGCATCGCACTTAGCCCACCGTCATGTGTTGTTATTACACATTTACATCACTATTTCGTCATTCATACGAAACTATACAATAACTATCAAATTCATTCCACTTGAAACGTACATGTTCTCAATCAATAACAACAATGTGTATATGAAATGCATCGTTTACACTTAAACCACTATGGGTTCCTCATATATCGAATTCACCTTAATTTAACTCTAACACATACTTGTACCTCTCGTGGTACAACCACGTACTTTCTCATTTTCAAAATACATATTGAATCACTCTAATTGTTAAATAACACTCTTGAATCTCATACACATAACATCTCATCGAAATCATGCCCCCTATAGGGTCTTACATGAAATATCATATAGATGCCATGTCCCTGACATGGTCTTATTCGATATCTCACACTGAGGCCATATTCCAATATGGTCTTACGGGACCTTAACTATCATCATATCATGCTATTCGCTTTTCCCACTATTCTTAGATTCAATTCTCTTGACATCTCGTCAAAACATATTTAATACATTCATAAAGTAATTATACATTCCACACAGTATTGGAATATTAAATAACCCGTACATAATTGCAACATTTGCACATGAACTTACCTCAATATCGAAAGGGTAGAAAGGGACCTATTTGTCCATATGTCTCTTTTCTCCCGTTCTAGGTCCGCATCTCATTTTCTTTGATCTAGAACAATAGAATTTACTCATTTAATCACTTATTAATCATAACACATCATAAACTACACTTAGGCAAAAATGACTATTTTGCCCTTATACTTTGGCAAAATTACAATTTTTCCCCTAAGCTCGTAAATCACTTTTCATCACATTTTCTTATTAAACAAGCCTAGCTTAACATTTAATCCTCTTACAACTATCCACAATTCCAACTATTTCATGCATTAATGGACAAACTACAACATTTGCATCTTAGTCCCAATTACGTGTTTTCATGACAACACCTTTCACAAAAGTTGTTTCTCATCTTCCTAACATTCATTTTATTCCATAAAAACTCAGCAACCAACATAAAATCTCTCATGGAAATTCCCTATACTTTCAACCATTTGGCAAATTAGTCCCCTCATTAGCTAGCTTAAGCTTTGGGGACTCCAAAAACACAAAAATCATCAAAAATTATCATCAAAAGGACTTACTTGCAAGGATGAGATGCAGCTGAAATTTTCAAGCTTTCAAACCCTTAAGCTTGCTGATATTTTTGGTTAGAGAAGAAAAGAAAATGAAAAGATGATAGCTTTGGCTTATTTCATCTTATTTTATTCATTTTGTCAACTAACATCACCAACTATTGACCAAACATAAATGCTCTTGTCTCCCTTGTCCACATGGCCGGCCAACCTCTTATTAATGGCCTAATTGCACTTTAAATACCTCTACTTTAAAATTCTATGGCTAATAGGTACCTCTACCTTGTATAATAGAAATTTCGCACTTTATGCAATTTAGTCCTTTTTAGCGATTAAGCCTAAAATCGCTAAAATTAAAGCACCAAAATTTCCATGCATCCTTATTAACATGTTATAACACATAAAATAACATGAAATAATTTTCTCTAACCTCAGATTAGTGATCCCGAGATCACTGTTTCAACTAGCCCCTAAATCGGGCTGTTACAATACTTAAACTCAATTACATCCTACATACCAAATTCATAACAACCAAACACATCCTAGGTACATGCCATTACAAAAGGTAAACGTCACCGGATTTGAGGTCGTGATCTTTGTTGGATGCTGAGTCGGTGATCAAAAGAGAAGTACCTAACCAGCACATGGAAAACAAAACCGTACGCTGAGTAAAACTCAGTGATATTTCTATAATCCAAACATTTAAAGATATAAAGATACATGAATGCTCAAATTGAATTGTATAATCACATTACTAACTAAACAAGCAATTGTAATTTATCACCATCTCAATTTCATGCATAATACCACATTATTTCATGATTTGCTCAACTTCACAAATATTCTTCCATTAGTTGATTTAACATATAACTCAATTAATATTACTTGCTACAAAAATAGTTTTTCATAGATCTGTCAACAATTCATTTTAACAATGGCATATACCAACTATATTCAATCCATGAGTACATTACTCATATATCTTATTTATAATCACAACGTTTTCACCTTTCATTTATCAATCCACTTTTCCATTTCCAATTCACATATTTTTCCATTTTAATATCAATTAAATAGCTTTAATATTTAATTGCCCCTATTAACACGACTCAGACTCGGACGGATACACGGATCCAACCAATACACCAATTTGGCACCCAGTGCCTCATCAGATAAATCCGAAGTAACAATTGCGCCCAGCGCTATATAAATTGACACCCAGTGTCTCATCGGTTAAACTAAAGCAATTTGGCACCCAGTGCCTCATCGACTTGAAGTCGAAAAGATCCCTAAACTCTTCCTATCCTATGGCATGCCATCTGTATCTGACCCAGCCCGATACAGTTAATAGGGTTTCGTTTCACTTTTCATATACAACCAATATCCAATTCTTTTTTTTTTTGCACATTAACACTTTTTTTTGCACATTTAAACATTTAAACATTAACACATTTCCAAATACTCAATACATTCATAACATATACCAAATCAATCCACATTCTATCAACTATAAAGTCAATTCAACTGTAAAGCACAATAATTCTCACCTCCAATGCTTACCATATGCAATAATTTACAACTTAGTTCGGATTATAGAAACACAAACCGTGGATTCTAACCTATTCGACGTCGATTTTATCCTTTCCCTTTTTAGTCAAGGATTCCGGTACGACGTTAGCTACAGAATTAAAATAATTAAAATACATCAATACAACACAATTCACTTTCATATTGAATATTTGAATTTTTACTCAATGTTTGCTTAAATTTCAATTTAGTCTATAAACCGAGACTAATTTTTATTCTTCACAATTAACTCTATATTTTCATACTCATTTAACTTTAAACTAAATTTAACTCCCTATTTTTAATTATACCCCTAAATTTCAACTTTTTCACAATTTAGTCCCTATTACTCAAATTTTACAATTTGTTCTACAATTTAATCCTTTTTCATTTCTATCTTAAAAATATATTAATTTAATCCTTAATACCAAAACTATTCAATAATAACAACATTTAAAATCTTAATCATGCTAAAATTTCAACATGGGTTGAGTAATACTAAACACCGGGATTCCAAAAATATAAAAATTACAAGAAAAGAGACTAAATTGACTAACCAATTGCAATTGGAAATTTTCAAACCTAAAGTGCCGTCGATTCTTCTTCTTTCTCTCATTCTTTTATTTTCTTTTCTTTAATTTTGCATGTCTTCTTTCCTTTTTTTTCCACTTTCTTTCTTATTTCATTTTATTATACTTTAATTTTTATTTATCATTTTATATATTAAAGTTAACTTAATCTAACCATTAATGCCGTCCACTTAATGAAATAAATGCGTAGTTGCTTCTTTAGTCCCTTTAATCAATTTTAATTTATAATTCAACTTTTACCCCATACCCAGTTTAGTTCTTATACTTTAATAACTCTTAAATTCAAAAAATTCACTTACTACTAACTAACCTCGTAAATATTTAAATAAAAATATTTACGGGTTCATTTTACGGAAATGGAGTTTCAAACTTCATTTTTTAACACCATTGACTATCGGGTCGTTACACACAATTACTTTGACTTTGTCTTTGGTTTCTCGAATCAAATCAACACCAAATAGCTTTTTCTCACTCAATTTAATCTAGTATAATGGAGTTCTACATTTTCGACCATACAAAGCTTCATACGGTGCCATTTTAATACTCGTATGATAACTATTATTATATGCAAATTCAACCAACAGAAGAAACTTCTCTCAACTACCCTCAAACTCTAAAACACAACAACGGAGCATATCCTCTAGTACCTGTATCACTCGCTCAGACTAACCATCGATCTGTGGATGGAATGCTGTACTAAAATCAAGTCAAGTACCCAAAGCTTCCTATATTTTACTCCAAAATCAAGTAGTAAACCGATGATCCCTATTGGAAATAATAGACACTCGCACACCACGCAGTCTAACAATCTCAGAAACATATAGTTCTGCCAACTTCTCAAGTGAATAATCCATACGAACTAAAATGAAATATACAGATTTAGTCAAACGATAAACAATAACCCTAATAGCATCTTTCTTCCGCAGAGACAGAGGTAACCCGATACAAAATCCATCGTAACTCATTCCTATTTTCACTCTAGAACTATAACAGGTTGTAACAGTCCAGAAGGTACCTGATGCTCGACTTTAACTTGCTGACAAATCAAACATTTTGATACAAACTCTGAAATTACTCATTTCATACCTGGCCACCAGTATATATTTGTTTCAAATCACCGTACATTTTGTTACTACCAGGGTGTATTGAATAATTACTATTGTGAGCTTCCTGTAAAATCTTCTGTATAATATTAGAATTTCTCTGAACAAATCTTGTTTCTAAAATACAAACTACCACCAGAACTAACATGAAATTATAAATCAGGTATCTTCCCAATCTTCTCCCATTTAACAATAAACTCGGAGACATTTTTCTGAGCTTCACAAATCTATTGTAGAAATGTCAATCTAGCTTTTAATTATGCTACAATGGAACCATCATCAATCAACATCAATCGAGTATTCAAATCTCGTAAAGCAAATAAAGATTTTCTATTTAAAGCATCAACAATAATATTAGTTTTCCCTGGATAATAATCGATGATCAAATCATAATCTTTTTGTAGCTCCAGCCATCTACGTTATCTCAAATTTAGTTCTTTTGTGACATCAAAAACTTCAGGCTTTTATGATCCGTGAAGATATGATATTTTTCTCCATCCAAATAGTGTCGTTAGATCTTTAATGCAAACACAATAGCTACATGTTCTAAATCATGAGTCGGGTAATTTTTCTCGTGCGATTTCAATTGATGGGAAGCATAAGCTACCACTTAGCCTTTTTGCATCAAAAAATAGCCTAAATCATTCAGTGAAGCATCACTATATATCACAAATTCTTTGTTGGACTCAAGCTGAATCAACACTGGGGCTTCAGTCAACAACACTTTTAACTGATCAAAACTTTGTTGACACTTTTAAGACCATTCAAACTTAACATTTTTATGAAGTAGCTTCGTCAACGATGTAGAAATCATCGAAAACCCTTTTACAAATCTCTAATAATATCCGATTAAACCCAAGAAACTTCTGATCTCTGAAACATTTCTCGGAGGCTTCCAGTCTACAATAACTGATATTTTACTTAGATCCACTCTAATACCATCCGCCGATACAACACGTCCCAAAAATCCAACTTCTCGAAGCCATAACTCACACTTACTAAATTGAGCAAACAATTGTTTCTCACGCAATGTCTGCAATATTACTCTCAAATGTTGTGCATGCTCGATTTCATCTCGAGAATAGATTAAAATATTATCATCAATGAATACAACAACACATCTGTCTAGATATGGCCAAAATATTTTGTTCATCAAATCCATAAACACAGTAGGTGCATTGGTTAAACCAAATGGCATAATTAAAAATTCATAACGTCTATACCTGGTTCTGAAAGCAGTCTTCAGTACATCTGAATCTTTAACCCGTAACTCATAATATCCAGAACGGAGATCAATATTTGAAAACATTGTCACATCTTTCAGTTGATCAAACAAATCTTCGATATGTGGCAAAGGATATTTGTTTTTTATCGTGACTTTATTAAGCTATCGATAGTCAATACACAATCGCATTGATCGGTCCTTTTTCTTAACAAACAGTACAGGAGCACCCCAAGGAGAAAACCTAGGCCAAACAAATCCTCTGTTTGTCAATTCCTGTAACTGTGCTTTCAACTCTTTCAATTTGTAGGTACCATTCTATACAGAGCTATCGATATCGGAGAAGTTCTCGGTACTAACTTAATAGCAAATTCAACCTCTCTAACTGGCAGTAACACTTGTAACTCTTTCGAAAACACATACTCGAATTCACAAATAGTTAGAACTGACCCTAATTTCAATTTTGAAGCGCTAGAATCAAATATATAAGCTAAATACGTTTCACAACCTTTCCTGACATATTTCTGAGCTGACATGGCTGAAATGATATTAGCTAAACTATCATAACTATCTAATTCAACTCAGACGATTTCACCGTTCTGACATTTCAATAAAATTTGCTTTCGTCTACAATTCACAACAGCATCATGAAAAGTCAACCAATCCATGCCAAGAATCACATCAAACTCATCAAATGGTAATAACATCAAATCAACCGAAAAGTTCCAATACCAAATCATCAAAAGACAGTTTCTACAAACCTTATCAACTAACACATACTAACCTAAAGGATTCATTACTTTGATCATAAATTCAGTTGACTCAAAAGGTATTTTCTTATCCGACACCAAGTTTGTGCATATATATGAGTGCGTTAACCCCAGATCAATCAAAGCATTAACATCAGTATCAAAGATAGAAAATGTACCGGTAATTACATCAGACGCTGAAGCTTCCTCACGAGCTTGAATTGCATAGGCCCTAGCTGGTGCCCGAGCCTTAGATCTAACTGTAAAATCTTTCGTTCATCTTCAACTGTTTCCAGCATTACTACTGTTTCTGGGTGGTCTCCTTCTCACAGACGTATTACTTGACCGTATGTTCTAAGCTTTCTCTCTATCAGACCTTTCAGGACAGTCTCAAAGAAAATGATCATATGAACCACATTTGAAGCATGATCCATCTCTTAATCTGCACTCTCTAAAATGGCATCTAATGCACTATTGACATGCAAGTTTATTATTACGAACACTCCTTATACTCGCTACAGAAGTAGCCTGAGGTATCGAATTTGAATGTTGCTTCCCTTTTTCTCTTCCCAAAAGTCTGACTGAAGCTAATGTATGAATGTGAAATTCTTTCGATTTCTTCGATGGAGATGAAAATTATTTTCCCATAGGTGGTTTACCAGTGTCATGAGCCTCAAAATCTACCTTTCTTTTAGCTTTACTAATTTTTTCAGCCTTATGCACTCGATCCACCAATACCACAAATTCATTTAATTCCAGAATCCCTACTAACAATTTGATGTCTTCGCTTAAACCATCTTCAGATCGAGTACACATAACAGGTTCTATTAGATTTATTCCCGAGCATATTTACTAAGTCTTGCGAACTCCCTTTCATATTTGGCTACAGTCATACGACCTTGTTTTAACTCAAGAAACTCCTTTTGCTTTTTTTCAAGATATTGTTGGCTAAAATATTTCTTTTTGAATTTTGTCTGAAAGAAATCCCAATTCACACGATCCGTTGGTACCACAGCAATCAAAGTATTCCACCACTGATACGCTGAGTCTTTTAGCAGAGATACCATACATTTTAAACATTCAACTGGAGAACAAGACAGTTCATCAAAGACCCTCACAGTGTTTTCTAACCAAAACTTAGCTTTTTCTAGGTCATCTTTAGCTGTTCCATGAAAATTTTCTACCCCATACTTACGTATTTTATCAACCGGAAGCTCGCTTACACATACTTGTTTTGGACCTTAAGAAATAAAGGCAACAAGCTGGGGTACGGGAGGGGGTGGAGGTGGAGGTGGAGGTGGAGGTCGTCGAGCTATAGGGTTCGTTCTAACAAACCTAGAGAACCATTCAGACATCATCTGAAAGAAGGCTTATTTTGCCTCACTTTCCTGGCCCTTAGCTACGGGCCCACTACTAGCTTCTTCTTGAATGGAGGCTTGCGCATTACTTTCAACCTCATCAAAATCAACTTGGTTGGACGACATCTTTTATCTATATGAAAACATAATTCAATTTTAGTTAAGAGGTATCACACTATCATAGGTTATATAATGGAATGTATTTCTAAACCCCATATATACTATATTCAGTCCGAGAACCGACTAAATCGTAGCTCTGATAACACTAAATATAACACCCCTAACTCGTCTCCGTCGCCAAGGTTACGGAGCATTACCATGCAAATCTGATCACTCTAATATCAAAACATTTCAATAATGTCATATAACAACAATCCTTGAAAACTCATCAACACTCTAGCATACATGTATATTTGGGCCTTAAATCGAGCCTTCGAGGCCCAAAAATCAGTTTGGGAGCGATCCGAAACTAAAACGAAACAAATAAGAATACTTGGGAAGCTGCAAAACTTGAAAACAAGGGTCACACGACCGTGTGACATAGCCCAGATCGTGTAACAATTGAACAAAGGGACACACAACCGTGTCCCAGCCCATGTTCAAACCGTGTAACTCGCTGAGTAGGGTCACACGGTCGTGTGCCAAATTGTGTAACTCTCTAACTTGATACACCAAAATTAACAAGTGACACATGGCCGTGTAGCCAGGCCGTGTGATAGCCCGTATCCTAGGCCGTGTGCTCCGTCATTTGGCCCTAAAAACAAGCCATTTAAAGGCCACAACACAACTAATTAACCATCCAATTTATGCACACATTCAAAAGACCTAAATACCTTTCAAACACTTATAAACATACCATTTCAAGCATCCAATTTCATCTAACCAATATGCCTTTCAAAGGTACTACATTTATACCAAAAACAGCATTAACCAAAATAAATCAATATATAGCCATATTTCAAGCACAACACCTAGTTCCTTTAACTACCAAATGACATCACATATAACCATTTACATATCATCACAAACACACCAAAAAGGATCATATTTTACAAGTACCTAAAAGTGGCCAAAATGACTTAACTTGTCTAGGCATTAAAGTCCATCAGCAAAACATAAACTCCAAAAGTATATACATAGCAAATTGACCATTAACACATTTAAGTACTATCATTATAAAAGGTCCTATACATGCCATTTATAACCTTGGCTAAAATAACACAAAAACTATCGAAATGATTGATGGATAGAGTGATAGATCTCTGACAAGCTTCCCATCGATCGAGCTTTCGATAATCTACGAAACAAAGGAAAGTAACTACATAAGCAACTAGTGCTTAGTAAGCTCGTATAAACTCAAACATAACTTAAAATTTCATAAGCACACATTATAAAATAAGCATAATATCATTACCAAGTCCATAAGCCTAATAAAATCCTATACAAGCACCATCAAACTCACAAGTTAGTAAGTTCATACATGATACATATGAGTTCAACCATATCATAAGTAGATTTCATGTACACGTCATTTAACTCATTAACCTTTTCATAAGATCATGAACCATTATCCAATTGTATACATACCTTACCATTAACCTTTGCATACTCATTGAACCATCTAGGATAACATTGGATCCTCGGGAATGCTCACACATAGTGTGCCTTTCCATATAACCATAACCTTTCCTTTTTAATAGTGTTCACACGAGCTATGAAATGGGCCTGCTCACACAAGCTGTGGGTCAAAATGCTAGCTACACGATGCTGCTCACACGAGCTGTGGAGAATCCTCAACAAATGCAAGACCTCAGCCATCAGTAGGACATTCAACACCAGCACCCGAAACATGAAATCCCTAATGACATGTCATTCGTATCCAAAGAATTCTTAAGGTTCAAATAGGATTACTTATCCGTCAATTACTCAAAGTATCAATATATGTATATTCAAGTCCATTTATACCTTATACAATATAGCAGAAAATCAATTTAACTATCATTATTATGATTATAATCCATATGAATTTACCTCAATAACTATGGTTGCAATAGTCAAATTGATATCTAGTCTAAAGCTTTAGCTTTTCCCCGATTTAAGTCCGGGTCTGGTTTATCTTAATCTAAATAGATAATTACATTCAATTAAGTACTTCAATTAAAATTAAGCATTCAATTCAATCCACAATTCACATTATCATAAAATTAAAAATTTACCCTTATATTTTAACTTTTTCACAAATTGGTTCTTAAGCTCGAAACTTGTTAAAATGCTATTTTTACCCTCCATACATGCTAGCCGAATTTCTTAGGGACCCATGCCAGCCCAACTAAATAATCATTTCATAATATTACCATGAAATTTTACTATTTTCATTAAAAAAAATCCCTAAATCCTAAATTCATAAAAAAACCACTTAACAAAATAAGTCTGTTTAACCACCAAGTTTAATAATCTATCAACTAACATCAAAACACATTCAAAATCATCTATGACAAGCCCCTCAACCTTTAACAATTTTGCAAATTAACCCCTGGGCTAGCTAGATTAAGTTAAAATAATCTCAAAAACATAAAAATCAATAGAAACGAGACTCAAATACATACCATGCATGAAGAAAATCAAAATCAAAACTTTCTCCCCCCTTAAATGGTGTTTTTAGTTGAAACCAAGGTAAAAGAAAGAAGCTGATAGCATTTTAGTTATTTATTTTGTTTTTTATTTAATTAATTACTATTTTACCCTTACAATATAACTTAAAAACTAACATATACATGTCCATATTTTTCCACTTTTAACATATATGAATAATTACCATCTAAGTCCACTAATTTACATTTCCATAGTCATATAATCCTTTTAACTAATAGAATCCAACTTTTGTAACTTTTACGATTTAGTCATTTTTACCTAATTAACTATTTAAACTTCAAAATTTCTTAACGAAAATTTAATACTACCTTAATTTAACCATATAAACATTAATTAATAATAAAATATTAACTCACTTGTCGGAGTTGTAGTCTCGAACTACTGTTTCTGACACCGCTAAAAATGGGTTGTTACAGTGTAAATTACATGTCAAAACATGCCTATGTGATACTATTTAAACAATTGGATAAGCATGATCCACATGCCTAAAAGTCAAATCCTGTAACAAAGTGAAAACATGTTTATTGTGGCCATATCACATGCATGGGGAAGAACATGTCTAAGGAGGAAGTACTAGCAGTTTATCTGCATTACTTGTGACTTGACCACATTATTGGCAGCTTGTTTGCATCACTGGCAGCTTATCTACATTTCTGGCAACTTGTTTGCACTACTAGCAATTTATTTGCATTACTGGTAGCTTGTCTGCACTATTGGCTATTTATCTGCATTACTAGTGGCATGATCACATTACAAGTAGCTTGTCTGCATTACTAGTGGCTTGTTCACAAATTGGAGTGTTTGGATGGATGAGTTCTATAACACCCCAAACCCGGCCCAAACACCACGACCGGATCTGGTATGTCACATAAGAAGATTTTTATGAAAACTTTGCATCCGTCTAAAAATCTTCAAATCTCTTTTTACAACTTTAGGTTCGGTAGTTCATCTAAAAACACAGTGTTCTGAAAATTTTACTTAGCCCAAATCCTTGCTTGTAGGTGTCGTTTGAAAACACTTGATGTTGCTTTAAGTTAATTTGAGATTTTGTTAATCGTTGATTATAAACGCGTTGGTTAAGTTTTTGGAAAACTCTCGTTTGCAAGTTATTAAGAAAACATCTTACCAGTTAATTCATAATTTAAGCGTTTGAAGTTTAAACCAAAAATAAACCAGAAAATTAGTGGCCTTATTACATTACAGAAATCCCCAAGTTAAAGTAAATTCAAAGAAAAGTGAAGTTTAATTTACTAAGAAAAAAAACGTGCGTGGCCACCTCGAAATCCGCTCCGGCCCATATCCACTGAACTAAGGATTACCTGCGAACATTTAAGCAGAAAGGGTGAGTCAAGAAGACTCAGTGTGCAAATACCTCACAGATCCCTAACTGGGCCTGAGCCCGTTCAAATGCCAACTGGGCCTTAGCCCTTACGAAACACATTGGGCGAAGCCCATTCAGAAACAATTTGGACCTTAGCCTTAATAGCACAGCATAATCGATATCATATGCAATATGACGCAAACCCAACCCAGCCTAGATATCCATCCACTACACACCACCTATTCCTGCCAATCACACCAGTGGGGATTTCTACAATCGACCCTCACCGCTACACACCATCGACGGCAGTCATGCTGCAGTCAGCTGCTCATCGCCAAAACATGTGGCATAGCCACCGGAATAATATGACAACATCACCGAAATATGTGGCAGGGCCACCGAAATAATTTGACATAGTCACTGAAACATGTGGCAAAGCCACCGAAATACACTGCCCCTTTCATCAATATCATATCCCCCATGCCCATGCAACATACAGTCATAGTGGAATGGATGCAACATATAACAGCATACATAAAATGTTAGAGCATAAGTATATTCATGCTAACGTAATTATTTATATGGCATAATCAGAAAAATCACTAACCTAGTACTCCGATTTTACCCTTCAAGGGTAACTCAATAGCCATTACTGAGTTTTCGGCTTTCAGTCAACATATACACTTATTACAAACAAACGAAAGAGGGTGTGGGAATTACACACCTGTAAACGCAAAGAACTATGCTCTCTTGATCAATGTCCCCCTCACTATTACCAACCACCACAATCTGTCTATTTAGATTCGGAGTCGGCCCACAACCTGATGGAAAATCCCAAACGGCTGACACTGCATGCCGTTTGAACTTAGGGGTAGGGACTACGAGTCTACCCCCCTCCTTCGATCGGCTGACACTCGCATCCATGAAAGAACCTTGATCAATAAAATACTATAACGAAAGCAACGATTGTTTAACAACGATATTGGGTTAAGGCAACGAATGACGAAGAGAGAAAGGTACTAACTCAAAAGAACTTCTTACCTTGATCTACAGAATCCGAACACTAGGAGGCTTGGCCTATGAAACTGAATGAGTCCCTAAGTAATCACCAAGATAAACCCAATTCTCAAAATGGAGCAAGCAAGTGGCCTTTTGGCCAAACAAATCGATAAAGAACCCCCTACCACCCATTCAGCCAACATCCAACTTACCAAGATCCTCTCGAAAATAGGCCACACGAAGAAGAGATGATGAAAATACGCCCCTCTACCATCGGCCAATGCCCAAAGAAGCGAGTCAAAAACTTCAATTAAACCAACCAATGAGAGAAGGGAAAAAGAACGAATAGAAACAAAAGAGAAAGAAGGCTCCTTACCGAAGACAAGAGTATGTCAATTGAAGAGACTATAATCGGCTACTAGCACAAACAATGGAAAAGGGTGCCTTCAACAGACGCAACAAGAGATTCTGCTTCTCAGAATAAGAACAAAGAAGAGAGAAAAGAAAGCAAAGATAGAGGACAAGGGTTCGGCTATGAAGGAAACAAGTAGCAAATGGAAGAAACAGAAATAAAGGAACACAAATCACCAATCTGATATTCGGCTATTACCAAAGGAACAAGAGGGAAAAGAAAAGAGGTCAAAGGGGTTGCGGTTTTGGTAGAAAAAGAGATGAAGAAATCAAGTTTCGGATGGCAAGAGGAAGAAATGAAAAGATAGAATATCAGAATGGACTTAGCTAACACAAGAAGAAACGATATGGGAAAGAGGAGAAACCACTCAGAAATTCGGCAATGCTCACAAGTGAAAGAGAATGAAAATTAGAAGAAAAGAAAGAAAGCAACCACAAGCACCTATTTGGGAAAATTTTGGCACTTCACTCTAGATGACCGAAAATGCACACTAAGCTACCTAAGAACCAAAAGAGATCCAGACCTTACCAAGCCAAGCCAAAACTGCACACGCACTCCCCCCACACTTCCCTCATTCAGCCAACCTCTCTCTCTCTCTCTCTCTCCATATTCCACAAATTCCTCCACCTTTCACTCTCCACTCCCTATTCAAAAGTGTTGATCGATTCTTACTCCTCCAACACCTCTCCTCCTTTCATTTCAAATGTGTTGACCCATTCCACAACTAACCTGCAGAGACCAAGCCAAAATCCACCACCTCTCCATCTTGACGCCAAAAAGAGACTCTAAAATGCAAGCTGTGCGACTCGAACCTGCTCTCTTCTCCTCTAAGCTCCCCTTGAGGCATCATCCCCCATTGCTTCCTAGGCGTCACTTACCATTCCTCCACACTCCCTTTTGTGTCATCAACTACACACAAATATACATGAAACCCACTTCTACAAGCTCTCTTCCCTACAGTGCCCTAAAACAAAAATTTAACCAAGACTCCGGCTCGAACCTGAACCTTCTTAAGACCCTAAAACACATCCAAAAAGCAAGCAAAACAAGCCAACACACAGAAACATGAAATGCAAAACCCCCTAACTTGGGATGTTACAAGTTCTGGGGAAATCAATTTTTGAGTGTACCGGTGATAGGTAGGATGTTTCAAAATAAATCTGCATAATTATTTTATAAAAATTGTATTTCCATGATCATATGCATAAAGAGATTTGATTATTTTGTATGAGGATTATATGTTTATTGATTTTTATTTGTTAAAAGGCTCACATTGGGCTTTAAAAGCTCAATCCTTTAGTTTCATAACCTACCAAGTAATACTCAGACTTAGGGCTTGGATTCAGTATTCGTTTGAGCCTCTCGGATGAATTTTAATGAGTTTATAAACTATTGGGATGTTATTTTGGACATTGGACATTTTTAGTGGGTTATTTCTTTATTTTACAACTCTAAACTTCTATACATGCATGCTTGATGAGATTTCAAATATTTCAAATTATTGGGTTTATTTAAATTATTTATGCTTTTACTTGGTTTTAAACAAAATTATAAATTTGTGATTTTCTAAGTATTTTTGAAAGTCCGTTGCAAAAGGTTTTTATCCAAAATCATTTCTAAGAAATAATTAAATTTCAAATTCCTTACTTTAATAACTTAAAATGACGTTACGATAAAATACTACCTTTTTCAAATATTCGTGTTATAATAAGTATTTTTCAAAAACAAAACTACTCAATATTTAAATTTTAACGTTTTCATAAAAACAAGTAAATGTTTTCCAATGGTTTTAATGTAACTTCCGAGATTCGGTCATAACATATAAGCCGAGTTTGGAGAGTTACAAGAGCTGTAACACCTCAAAGCCAGCCTAGAAGTCTAGACCGAATCCAGGATGCTACATTGATCACCGAAGTTATCGTAGGAAAATTTAGTAAAAACCAGTCGTTCAAAATTCCATTTCTGAAAATATTTATCTCAAAACAACCAAAACGTTCAATCGTTTAAAAATACCGTTCGCAAACGTAACAAAACATAATGTACGAACAAAGTTTAAAGCAGTAATGGTACCCCAGTATTAAAAATCTTTACAGTTCAAACCAAATGTTAAAAACTAGAAAACACAAACTGCTCAATTGTTGTTCACAAGCCTGTCCGAGACCTCCGCCTGCTGAGCCCAACTACGGAATCCAGAACTGTACCTGAAAGGGAAACAGAAGAGGAGGTGAGCTACTAGAGCTCAGTGTGAGGTCAAACCAGCTAAACTATAGAAGCAGAAACAGAGAACTAGAAGCAGTTCAAAAGAAGAACACCCTTACAGACAGATAGCAGTTAAATTAGTTCGCCCAACATTAAACACACACCATATGTTCCTTACAGTTACATGGAACAAACAGAAACACCTAACCTCACGTGTTATTCAATTACAATAGCAACAGTCCACAAGTTAGTCACACTATCTCAATAACAGTTTAGTCAGACATTTATAGGGAAAGTCTGCAGAAATCGCATAGGCACGCGTGCCTTCCAGTCAATCAGTAACATATTCAATCATATAATCACATTCAGTCATAGTATCACATTCAGCCAAACTAATCAAGCAGACATTTCAGTCGAATAGTACAGTCACATTCACATATGGTCATCCAGATGCATATGAGTGCAAATGAGTTATAAAATAACCCACCCATCCAGCCAACACACCATCTCCATCCAACCTTACACTTACTGTGGGGATTTAATCAACCCACCCATCCTAGCACTCCGAGTAGGACCTCTAAAAGCCCATCAAAACTTATACTCCATAGGATGTCATCCTCGGTTACCCGGTACCGATGATCATCAGCATTGTCCTCGACTTTCAGGGAATAGGGACCATCAGTGTGCAGATAGACTGCCAATCTCATATATTACGCAGTAATGCTAGCGTATGAGCTGTACTGTGCAATGCAGTAAACCGTGGTACAGACATGCAGTATGAACTGCCAGATCAGATAATGGTACGTAGCGTAGCTAATGTACATACGGTACAGTGAAATGCGATAATCCGCTCTACTGGTAGATTGCAGTAAAACTGCCAGATCAGATAATGGTACATAGCATAGCTAACGTACATGCGGTACAGTGCAATGCAGTAATCTGCAATACCAGTAGATTGCAGTAAAACTACGAGATCAAATAATGGTACGTAGCGTAGCTAATTTACATGCGATATAGTGCAATACGGTAATCCACTATACTGGTAGATTGCAGTAAAACTGCTAGATCGCACCCAAAATAATTTTATGCAAATGTATGAATGCATATGCATGTATGCAGTCAGATGAACATAATCAGAATACCAGTTATAGATAGTTAATCAGAAGCAGGCACTCACCTCCAATCAGTCAGTTACAGAATCAGATATGTGCACATTCACAACTCAAGTTCAGTATCAAGCTCACCACACAACCAACCATAATTAACACACATAAATCGAAGTCCAGGCAGAGTCATAATTACCCTTGCTAAAGCTTATCCAAGGGTTGAAACACACAGAGTCATGATTGTAGTTAACTTGACTTAAAATTAGACATTGATGAGTCAAGGCCACACGCCCTTGTGCTCCAGCCGTGTGGAGCAATCCAAGCCATGTGGGGGTCCAAACACCCGTGTAGAGAGAGGTACACGGTAGTGTGGCAAAGGCACACGCCCGTGCAAAGTAGGGGACACGGCCGTGCAACCAGGCCGTGTGACACACTGTCCAAAATGGCTAAAATAGGGTGTAGGACAAACACAACTATGTAAAGGTGTCACACGCTCGTGTGGCCATCAGACACGGCCGTGTGTCCCATAACACACGCCCGTGTGGAAACCCTAGGCCCCAGATCAGTCACACGGTCGTGTGTCCCGAAGCACACGCTCGTGTGGGAACCCTAATTTTCCCAAATCGGTCACACAGCCATGAGGCCAGGCCGTGTGACTCCAAATCCCTAATTCCCACACTCACATGCCCATGTGCTCAGAGGACACAGTCGTGTGGATTCCGACAAAAATACCCAAATTAGCCACACGCCCGTGTGGCCAGGCCGTATGGCACCCAAAATCAGCCGAAAACCCTAATTCGCAAATCCACACGGCCATGTGCCTCAACACAAGCCCGTGTGGCCATCGGGGAGGTTACGAAACCACCCCAATTCTGCCCTGAAAACACCGTTCTGGCCACCAGAACCGTCCCTAACCTTTGACCTATCAAAGTATACCGGAAAGTGGTAATTTCTCATCACTTCCATAGACTAGAACTCAAAAGCTTCGGTTTAATATTCACTCAAGAAAACCCGAATCAAAAGGTTGCAAAAACCATTGAGTAATAAAAAAACATAATGTAGTTACAATTCAAATCCCACACCTGATTGCGACGACGAGAAGATGATAGAGGAGTGGAAATCCCCAATACCAAAAACCAACACCAAACTTGAGTATTTTATGAAGCGAGAAGTAAAGAAAAGAAAAAGAGAAAAATAGAGAGGAAAAGTGGGAAACATGAAAAGAAATAAAATAAAGGTAAACCCCACAAAATAATCCCTAAAATAAAATAAAAATACAATAATAACTTATACAATTAAGTTACCAAAATAAAGCTGAATAATTATTTTAAACCTAAAATAAATCTACCACTCAAGACGCACACAAAACGCCTCAAACCCAGAACCTTAAGGTCAGCTAACACTCAATTAACCACCAGACTAGCATGCCCATTCTTGATCACTAAATTGCACATTTAAACACATATGCACGATCTCCCCACTGTCCCTATACTCAAAACTCAAGACTTCTAGGCCCAAAATTCGGGGCGTTACAAGAGCGCTACCATAGAGGTACAAGAGGGGAAAACATTCACAAAGCCAAGTTAGATAGAGGACAACGAATACCCTATGTAAGGGGAAAAGTGAAAAGAAGGAAAGATAAGAAGTAAGGATACGTTTCGCTTATATGGCGAAGTACTTGGGATATGGCCAAGTGGAGCCATAAGGCGTGGAAGATCGAGTGGGGTTCACCACCTCGATAAAGAACACTCTCATTGTTTGCCCTCATGTGAAGAGGCTTATATATGATGCAGCGAAGGAACTCACTAAATTCAATCAAACTTATAAATTGTTGGCTTATGTTAGTAGAATTTGCGAAGTAGATGGAGGACTCAGAGAAAGGACCAAGCTAGATGTTGTTGAGAGCGGGGATCATTGTTGGATCGAGTCATGCACATGGGAAAAGGGAATTATTGAAAGCTTTGCCCTAAGCTTTATATTCAGCGAAGCCAGAAAGCATACTTAGAATCTAGACCTTTAGGGTAGATAGTCCTTAGCTAATTGTTAGGAATTTCTCTATATACAGTTAGATTTGAGACAGAATTCGTGAGGGTTTAAACAATCAATGGCTAAGGCCTTAGTTGTAAGAACTCATATAATTGATTTATTTATTAGATTAAATTACTTTAGTTTATTTATGGTAGCTAAGTTAGCAAAAATTAAGTATAGGTCCTTTGTGATGCTCCATACCCGGATTCGAATAATGAGTTGGGCATGAGGTGTTACAAAGAAGTTGTGGATATAGAGGAAGGATTAGATATTAGAGAATATTTTCCTGAGATTTTGTAGAGTATTCTTCTTAGTTTGCTGTAGAATTTGATCTTCTATTAGTTTCAGTTATCTCTTTCTTATGGATGACATTGTAAGGATGACGTTGATGTAAACTCCAACTCCATGCTACCTTGGCTGAGCAATTTTAAACTTACGTTCATCATTTTCTATTCACCAATGGTTTAGAACGATAATTTGTTTAAGACTATTATGTTATGCTAAATTCCTATGATGATTGATTGTGATGCTAGTTATTGATTGAAGTTATGATGTATGTTCTTGCTTAATTAACTGTTTGATTGTATCAAAGTGCTTAGTAAACTAGAATTGCAACTCTAGTTGAAGATTTAGATAGATGAGATTGAGAGGAGATTTTATCAAGTAAATCTTCATTTAATTGTGCCAAATAGCGAGACTGAGAGGTAAGCTATAAACTAGGTGAGCCCGAGAGATCCTAAGTGGTAGCTCTTAGGTTAGAACGAGACCGAGAAAAAATTTCTAAATAGGATTGATGGTTGGTGCATTTGAAGCATATATGTAGATTTTGTAACACCCATTACCCATATTCTACTCTGGAACCGGGTACGAGGCATTACCGGACTTAATTTGCTTGTACATACAACTTTGGGCTTTAAAAATCCATCCCCAACTTAACACTTCTCATTCAAATGCATAACATCCTTATCATGGGCCTATGAGGACTTAAACATACATTCAGAAGGTCTCGAAATTAAACTGGAAACTTTTACGCACTTAGAAAAATTTTGCCTAAACAGGGGTCACACACCCGTGTGAAATGGAACACACCCGTGTGCGTAAGCCGTGTGGTCACACACACCCATGTTTCTAACCCGTGTGGTATTTATTTTCTAATTCGAACCTACAAATTTTTTCACACGGCCGGATACACGTCTGTGCCACTGGCCCGTGTCCCTCACACAGCCTCGACACACCCGTATGCCAAAACTATGGCATTCTGTTTATGACTTCATCACTTCACTATGGTCAAACGGCCAAGGCATACGCCTGTGTCCTTAGACCGTGTGTCGAATTAAATTCTAAATTTTAAGTGCAGACTTCACACAGCCTGGGCACACACCCATGTCCATTGCCGTGCCTCCCACACAGATGAGACACACGGTCGAGTCTCTGCCCGTGTGTTTACTACTGAGCATACTGACTTCCAAACCTAGCATGCAAGAGGACACATGGCCGATCAACACACCCATGGGGCTGACCGTGTGTCACACATGCCCTAAACACATGTCTATATGTCTATCCGTGTGGACATTAAAAGGCTATATTCCAAGCCAAATGCCACCCTGCATAGCAACCATACTTATACCAATTCATTTCAACATACCTCATGACCCTAAGCATCCACACAAGCATAAACTTCATAATTTCATCATCATTGAATATAAATAAACTTGTCATGCATTGGCCAATTCCAATGACCATTTACAAAATAACTTTGATAACATAAATAGCCAACACTTTGGCTATCAATATGACATAACAAAATACCCAAGTCCTATACATGTCATACTCAAAAAAAGTCTAACTTTGTTATACCAAATAGATGTCGATAGTGTGATTTCAAAACTCCGATGCCCCACGATCCTCAAGTTATCTTGGCAATACTACAAGGAATAGGGAAATGAGAGGGGTAAGCATAAAGCTTAGTAAGTTTGCATGAAAATAAATAGCAATAATAAGCTCATAATGACATCAATCCATGGAATTAGATAACTACTCAAAGTCTTAAGCACTTTTTCATAACTTACTCATACTTGTTCTTATCTAGCACATACCATGCCACATATCGTAAACATTTCTCGTGAATTACTCACGGGTATCTGTATTCACTCAGTCACATAGCTTTAGTACTAATCTCATTTCTGTCTCTAAGCTTACCTATTTCATCCACTAAATCACTAAGGATATTCAAAGACGCATATTCATCATCATTAACATAAACACGAAGCCACTGCCACATCCCAGATGTGGTCTTACATGGGGTCACCTCTGTGTGCTGATGCTATATCCCGGATATGGTCTTATACGGAGTCTCACATCAAGTATCAATTGCATATCCCGGATATGGTCTTATACGATTCTCATATTCAATATCGAAGCCATATCCAGATATGGTCTTATACGGGATCTCAATTCAGTGCCGATGCCATGTCCCAGATATGGTCTTACACGGGACCTTATCCATTTCATGTCTCGATGATAGTATTCTCACATTTATTATAATCTAATCAGGACTTCAACATCCCAACTTTTATCATATTTCTCATTCAACACCATTATTCAATTTCATAGAATATCATGTAACATTATAATATCAAACATACTAGCATAAATGTTGAATTTTTCACATACAAACTTACCTCAATTTCAAAATAGGCTAGATTGTCGATCTAGTCTGATACTTTGTTCTTTCCCCGGTCGAGGTAAATTATTGGATCTTCTTGATCTATAACAGCAAATTATCTCATTTAATTATCACATTAATAAATGCATTTCAATAATCATGCTTTGGCAAAATTACTATTTTGCCCTTAGACTTTTGTAAAATGACCATTTTACCCCTAGGCTCAGAATCAATTCTAATCAAATTTCTCTCTTTAACGAGCCTAGGTGAACATTTATTTCTCTTATGACTACCATCAAAACTCAACATTTCTCACATTTACTACATATTTCACAATCTTTACAAAAAGTTCCTTTTAGGTGTTTTCATGGCAACACCTTTCACAAAAGTTGTTTATTAAACATCTAAGACTCATTTTCTCCCATAAAAATGCAGCAAACAACTTAAAAACTCACATGCAAAACTCTAAACGTTTCACCATATTGCAAGATAGTCCTCTCTTTAGAAAGCTTAAGCTTTAGGGGTTCCAAAAGTACAACTATCATCAAGAAAAACCATTAAAATCACTTACTTGTAGGGAGAAGACTTTGCTGAAATTTTTTAGCTTTAAAATCCCTATTTTTCCTGTGTTTTTCAGTGGAAGAAGATGAGTAAAGAGAAGGATATCATCTTTTCTTTATTTTAATATAAAATAATTAATTTAGTCACTAAACCTTTACCAACTTTTACCAATTTTAACTCACTTGTCCCCTATGGCCGGCCAACCAAGCTTTAAGGGGCTCATTTCCCTTTAAATACCTCCAATTAATATTCTATGGCTATTAGACACCTTTACCTTATAAAATAGAACTTTCGTACTTTTTGCGATTTAGTCCTTTTTCGCGATTAGTCATGAAATCGCTAAAATTAAAGCACTAAAATTTTTATGCACTTATATAATCATGCTCTAACTCATAAAATTACACAAAAATAATTTTCTCTGATCCCGGATTAGTGATTCTAAAACTATTGTTCCGACTAGCCCCTAAATCGGGTCGTTATGGATTTAGGAATAGCTAGTTGATCAATCGACCATCACTTTATTCACTTGCATAGTCTAACACAAGAAAGAGGATAGAATTTTAAGTTACTTGAATGATAAGTTTGGTTAGTTCTTTTATGATGTTCTAATTGATTTGCACTAATACTTTTTGTATCAAGTAAACCAGTAATTACTTGATTAGTAGGTCATTCAACATAATTTCCCTTATCAGTCCTTGCGGAAGAATGATCCTTGAAATAATAGCTAAAGTGTTTCATTGTAACAACTATATTATAATTTGAAACGGTCATGCTTGTAGCTTTGTCGTGCTTACATTGGTAGATATATTTGTGTTCTGTTTTGGAGTAACCATAAAATAATAACCCAAAATATAATAAAAGAAGCATTTTATTTAAAGATTGAGAACAAAAATGAAGGCAAAGAGCCTTTCAAATATCGAGAATTTAAAAAATGATCCCAAGAATTGCCAAAATCTATTTGTGCATGCTCTCTCATATTGTATTTCAAATTGCCAAACGAGTGTTCTAATTATATTCTAACTCTTTAAAGGTAAAATTACACTGTATGGTAGGTATTTTTCACTCGTTTTTCATGAATTTTATGTTTTGGGTATCTTTTTAGCTCTATCTAGCTAACTTGGGGTTAATTTGTAAAACTGTTAAATATTTTGGAAGATGTCATTGATGAACTTGGTGTGTTTTTGAAGTGTAATGGTAGAATATGATGCTTGGGTGTTAAATAGAAATATTTTGTTAAGTGATTTTGTATAATTTTCAAGTTAAAGGATTTAATTGAAAATAGTGAAAATATGACATGTTATTCTCATGAAATTTCAACATGTGAGGATTAATTTGGAATAACTGTAAATTTGGTTCTATGGATATAAATTTTAATCGTAAAAATAATATTGTCCTAGCTTTAGGGATCAAATTGAATAAAGTGTAAAAGTTTGGGGTAAAATTGAAGTTGTAAATAGGAAGAAATATGTACTAAATTGAGTTTTAAATGAAATTGAAGCTAATAAATTGAAATAAAATATCTTATAGCTTAAGAACAAGTAGATAATCAAGGAAAATGAAAGTTGCTAATTAGTCCTGGTAAGTTTGTTCGATTTAGTTTAATATATATATTGAAATGTGATATTGATATTGTCTTGTGGTTATTGGATATTTTAGAAATGATTGAATTATTACAATTTGATGTGAGTCAAGAAAGTAATTGATTTGAACATTGTTAATACGTCAAGATATTGAGCCAGATGAACATAGGATAGGATACAATTGGCATGCCAATAGGATTTAATGCGCGCGGTACGAGTTTGATTTGTGATAAGATGGTGATTATTGACTTGTTACTATCCACTGAATATACCAAAATCCAGGATTTTTTGTGAACTATCGTGTTGTATTTATAGTGATCCTGGTGTGTTACCGGGGGTGGATGTAAAGCCTTCCGGCTTGGCACTTGGTGCCTAGGTGTGTTTCCCGATGTATGTTAGCCTATGAGCTAAGCACTTGATCTAGGTGTGTTATCGGTTGGCTTGGCTCGTTTGAGCGTTCTGGTGTGTTTTGGATGGTTAACTGTGTATCTGAATATGTTTATATCATTCATCAAGCAAATTTCTAGTGGTAGATGAATTGTTATTGAAATGGTTGATACTGTATAAATGAGGTGATTAAATGACTTGTATTTACGAGACTCACCTGTTGAATAATTGTGGTTGACAATATTATCGTTTATGAACTGTTATTGTATGATTGATATGTTTATATAATAAGTTTTATCGTTTCAACCATTGAACTAACTAAGCTCTATTGAAGCTTACTTGCGTTACTTTTTTGTTTCCTTGTAGATTACATTTTGTGGAATCGAGCGATCGGATCAACTTGAAGATCACACTATCTAGATATATTTTGATAGTTTTTGATATGTTTACCTTTGGGTTATATAACATGTAATAGGTGTGATTGTATATGTTTGGATACTTATTTCATACATTACATCTTAGCTTGGTGTAAAGTTGTTTAAGCTTGCTTATATATGTGCCTTTGGTTTTAGTATGTATATGTTCTTGTGAATTTGTTTTTGGCTATGTGGTATAAGTCTCATGCAAGTGTTTGAAATAAGGTATATTGGAATGTGAATGGATTGAATGAAATGGTAGACTTGGCATGAGTTATTATAGATACTTGAGAACTTTGAATGCAAACTAGTTTGGTACGAAATGTGAACTTGATTTGAAAATTGAATTGCGATGTCAATGAGGGCACATTGGTTAGGTATTTAAATTGTATGTTTTGGTATGTTTTAAGCTTGCTTAAATGTGTTTTTAAGGTTTGGAAAGGATTGATTTTGGTTTAACTTGACACCTAAGTTTTGGATGAAAATTTGCCTTGTTTTGTAAGCTTTTTAAGGTGCACACGGACTGTCACACGATCATGTGCCACACACGGTCGTGTGTCTACTTGATTTTTAGGTGCAAGTTTGTCCACACGGTCATAGAGAGTTATACGGCTTGGCGACATGATCATGTACCTCTTTTCAAATACTCACACAGTTTGGGACACAGCCTGTGACATGATCGTGTGACTCTATTTCGATTTTTACACGGGTTGTGAACGGCCGTGTTACCCTTACTTCGAATTGTACATGGTTTGGCTACACTGCTATGTTCCTAAGCCACACGGTCGTGTGACCCCTGTTTTTAAAATTTTCAGAGTTTTCTAAAATTTTCTGTTTTGTTTGAAATTAGTCCCTAGTTGATCCCAAACTATTTTTAAGACCCTGTAAGCTTGATTTAATTATTAGGAATTAAAAACCTCCACCAAATAACGTGAATGGGGTTGAAATTTTTTATTTTTGATATATTTTCATATTAGGTCTTTTAACTTTTATTAGGCATTTAATTTAACTCTAATTTATTTTAAATATTTTTAATTAAGTGTAAAGTTTATCGTCTTGATTTATCATTTAATTATTATAAAGCTCATAGTAAATTTATCCAATTTCAACTCATTACTAAGATTATAATTAGTATAAAAAAATTATAGTAATTTCAACTCATTTAATTTATCCACATATGAAGGGGAAAAACTAGTGTATACGTATACTATTAATAAAACAGTCTTAGTGCGGACATACCAATCTAAATTTGATTGTAATAAATATAAACTTCAAATATTTTTAATTCAATTTATTTATTAAAATATAGACATATTAAGGGAAATTTTGTTTGAGAAGTCATAATTTTTCACTTTAATATTTAAAAAAAAAAACCATTGTGAATATGAATGCGTGTTATAGTTGAGTTTTCTTCTTTCTTTCCTATAATCCAATGTGTTGGCAGTTGGCAAGTCATCGATATTTATGATTATTTTTTCTTAAATCTCAATATAAACAGCTCTGTTGCTATTAATGGAGAATTTCCTTTTATTTTTCATTAAGTAGGAGCATTTCATATCATTACCTGTATTTTCCCCTTCGGTTGCAACCATTTATTCTGTTTAAGGCAGGCAATGACATATATCATTGCTTTTTCGTGTGGATATTTTTGTAAACCAATTATGTTATTTCTTTTTCCTGTAATTTAATTTTGATTATAAGTGGGTTGTGCAAAGATAATTGGGACCAAAATAAACCTAAAATGAGTTACGTGGCCAACTCCTAATCTCAAATTTTGATATACAAATCTACATTTTGTCCATATCTAATTAAGATTATCAAAAGTGGACGCAAGAATTTCCAGAGTGCTATTTTTAGACTAAGAAGAAAGCAATGATCTAATGATTTCATTCAATTTGGCCAACTTTTATTTGTCTTTGCGCGTATTATGTCTTGTATGGAGTGTTCCATATTGGGGGAAATTGGTTCTTCAACCAACTCAATATACCTCCTCATCAAGCAAAAACAAAATCAAATCAAAAAATTAAAAATAGAATTTAAATTATAAAATATAAAATATGCTAATCAAAATAACTAAAAAAATTTATTTTTTTAATGAATTTTTTCAACCTGGTTATCTTTTTTTTTATATAACGGACTTTTTAGAAAAAGGAAAATTAAATTAAATTTAAAAAAAATAGAACAAATAAAATTATTTGAAACTAGTGAAAAAGTTTTCGATTTTGAGTGTTCCAACTAGATGTTCTAATTAATGTTGCAAGAAAAAAATAACACAATAATTTTGCAAAGAAAGTGAGGTAGAGAAATAGATTGGCGCAAGAAATTTGTTAATACAGTTTCGATCAGTAATCTTACTTTATATTTATTAACTCAGTAAATAATTTTACTCAACAATTATTTTGGAATATCTATCAACTTAAATCCAATCTATCCTTAAAAAAAGAAATATTCAACCCAAGAATTAACTCAATTATTACGATCACTCAAAAATCTTTGCTTACAAACAATAATAACAATTCGAAAAATACCTAATATAAGAATATAAAAATATAAAAAAATATAAGCAAAACACTAAACTTAGCACACCACCTTATTTATAGGTCATAAATGATTAGCCTCCAATAATATAGATAAATTAGCTTCCAAATTTAAACTAATTTTATCCACCAAAATATCTCCCTATTTAATTTTCCAAATAAAATTGATTCAAAACTTTATCTATAAGGATAAGGTTCCAAGACTTGTAATTGTGATATTTAATATATTTTCACATATTCATAACTCATTATATATTCAGCACATCAAATATATGAGGCATAGATTTACATATATTATTAATTATTAACTAATTGTGCATGTTATCTTTTACGTTAATTTTTTTAATGAAATATTCATTAAAAAATAAAAGTATGGTACAGCTCGCAATAAATCAAGATAAAAAGACAAAATTAAGATCCAAGTTAATAGATTTACTCCGTACATTTTTCTATTGTCTAAACTTATCCTAAAAATTTTATGAATCACATCTGAATGTAAAACAGAAGCTAAACATGGAAGGCAAAAGGACAAACAAAACGATTTGCGTATAATAAAGCTACCCTAGTAAGAGAGTAAACTTCTTCATTTACACATTGTGTGGTCCGTTGGATAGACATCCTTGCAATCAAACTCAAAAGTCACTTTTTCAAATCCTAAGTTTTTAATCGGCTTCAGCTAAGTGGACATCTAATATATATGCAAAATGGTTTATCATTCCGATAACAAATTTCCCATTTTCGTCTCTTTTGATAGTAACAAACCTAATAACCTCTTCAACACAAAAAATTGAATCGGTATTGCATTTAACCAACCTATTGGAGGTACATACCAACTTTTAGGCAACCCTTGTTCTAATTTGGTTGTGCTTGGTATTTTGGCAAAAGCTTCCCTCGGCTCCTTCCTTGACTACAAGAAATTATTAGTAAAAGAAATAAGATGGTCACTGTCAACATCTTTATGCTGTCGAACAAAGATATTTTTATAAAACCAAAGAGCCCATAAGTAAGTTCAAAGTCGGTTCCTAAAATCACCAAAGCTCCCATCGAAACAAGATGCTATCTGGTATAGAAGTTGCATCAGCATGAACTCCAAGTTTTTCCAAACCACCGTCACCTTGAGACAATGATACGAACTCGGTTGTTGTTGTCTCGGGTCTATTAGTCTGCCCGTTCGAGAACTTGAGTAAGACTTGCCTCGTTTCAAAGAAAACTGAAAAAGGATAGAAAATAGCTCAAACAAAAGGGTTTAAGTTGGTTTAGATAAAAGATAGATGAGGTTCGGCTAAGGGCTAAGATAGAACCAACAATATAGAAAAAAATTGTTGACCCGTGTCTTAAACAGCTCTTAGGGGATTCAGTTTAGGAAATTAATGAAGAAACCTTGACTCGCTACCTAGCAAGATAGGAACCAAAGGTATATTCGAACGCCACACTCGGAAGTGATAAGTTCGGGTGAATCAAAGGAAGGAGTGAAGCCACAAGCCTAGCTTAATAAGTCAATTCAGTCCCAAAGAGAACAATGAGAGTTGAATTCTCACAAAGTAAAATAATATTCATAAAATGATCAAAAGTCCTTACAAAATGAAATGAGCTAAATATTTCTAGCCATTACATAAGCTAGCCGAATAGGCATTTTAGATAGCTGAATGGACAGCAAGAAACTAAATAGTCAGCTTACATTCAGCTCAAATGAACTAAAGCTTCTATGAAGTTTCCTAGTAACTTCCTTGAAGCTTCCTAACAAGCTGAAAATAAATGTTGAGCTGAAGAGTCCTTGATAGGTTCGGTCAAAGAGGGTGAATGGAGTTTAATATGCTGCTTTGATGAGCTGAACAGTCTTGGAATATTAATATTCAGCTTGGACACCTCAATAGTTAAGCAATGGTTCAGCCGAATGTGGTGAAAATAATTGTGGCTAATGGTGTTCACGATGGGTCAGCTTGGGAAGAATAATCAGCAACATTCTTGGCTCTTGATATTTCACGAAAAGACACATAGAGAAGAGAAAACAGTAGCTCTTTGTCCTTTGGTGTTCATGAAAAGGTGCTGGCCATATCAATCATCAGCTGACCATGTTCATGTCGTCCAATACATGTACCTAAAATAATTTTAATTAAGCAAATTAAATCAACTTAAGACATCATAAATTCGGCTGTAGCTAGGACAAATTTAATCAATTAATTCGGCTGGACATATTAAATAGCAACATGAAATAAAATTTTCCTAGAATTGTCACAATAAAATAGCTACAAATTATATTATTAACTAAGACACATTTAAACTTAATTAAGATGTTTAGAATTTTGACACATTAAAACGCAATTTAATTATTTGAGCTGAACTTAACTAAATTAATTAACTTAATTAAATAGCTAGGTTTATTCCAGTAACATAAATCGCATAAGATAAAAATGAAATAGAATCAAGTCAAATTGAGCTCCATTAAGCTGGATCGAGCTAGGTCAGCTTGCAAAAGATTGCAAACGATGCTTGGTGAGCTGGTCCAAGAGTGATCAATGAGTCCGGCCACTTCCTCTCCCCATGCCCGATCAATGTAACTTGCAAAGGCCTCTTGGAACTTCTTAGAATGTAACCGAGTAATAGGACCTTGGGGCAGCTCTATGGGATCGGCAGCAACTTCCCTAGCTAGGATCGCATGAAGTTGCATCAGCATGAACTCCAAGTTTATCCAAAACACCCTCACCTTAAGATAATTTAATGGAACATGATCAATATCTACAAGCACCATACAACTTATCATAGCTCACATTAATATGGATGCCTCTACGACCAAGAACCACCTTACATAGAAGAAATCATCTCCCAAAAAAAAAACTTTCACTGGGAAGGTAAGTTACTATTCCATAGTGTTGTCAATAACCCATAATAGCCAAATTGGGAATATAAATCAAATTATTAATAGCCACTCTATAGATTGCTTTAACAATATGTTCTTTATCCTTGGTATAATGCCAAATCATTCGCTCCGGTGGCTTTACAATGCTAATTGGAATTTTAAATTTCAATCAACATCTAAAAATTATTGAAAAATATGAAGGGAATCAAAGGATCAAGAACATTAAGTGATGAACTTGATTCAAGAATTTGAAATGAAGAGAATGAAATAGTCTGAAGCAGTTAAAGATTACGTTGATCAACTGCAGACATTTGCAAACAATGTGAGATTGCTAGGTAAAGAATTCTCTAATAAAAAATTATTGAAAAGATTTTGGTTAAGCTTCCTAAAAGATATGAACCTACAATTTCTTCCTTGGAAAATTCTAAAGATTTGTCAAGTATTACCTTAGTAGAGCTACTAACAACTTTGTAGGTTTTAGAACAAAGGAGACTCATAAGGCAAGAGAATCTTGTAGAAGGAGCTTTTCAAGCTAGCACACAAGAAAATGGAAACAAAAAAAAAAAGAACAAAAAGAATGCTAAAAAGTTTAGAAACAACAACAACCAAAGAAAAGGATCCTATCTTCATTGTCCTCATTAAAAAAAAAACAAATCATCCTCAAGAAAAATGTTGGTGGAGACCAAATGAGAAATGCAACAAATGCAGTAGATAAGGACCTGTGTAAAATATTTGTAGAACTCAGCAATACTAGGAAGAAACTAGTGCAACAATTGAGCAATACCAGGAGGAGCAACTATTTTTTGCAACATGTTTTCTAAGCAGAAGCACTTCTAAGAGCTGGATGGTACATAGTGGTTATACAAACCACGTGACAAATTATCATGATATTTTTCAAGAAATTCATAAAAAAACTATCTATAAAGTCAGAATAAAAAATGGTCAGTATATTCCAGTAAAAGGCAAAGGAATAGTAGCCACAGAAAACCAAATAGGTTTAAATCTCATTTCTGATGTTTTATTTGTGCCCAACATTGATCGAAATTTGTTAAGTGTTGGCCAGTTGCTTGAGAAAAGGTTCAAAGTCTCTTTTGAAAATAAATATTGTTTGATTAGAGATGTTGAAGGTAGAGAGGTGTTCAACATGTTAAAGGCAGAGAGGTGTTCAACATGAAATGAAAGACAAAAGTTTTTTCCTTAAATATAGTGAAAGATGATCAAGTTGTTGTTTCACAACAAGAGAGCAATACATTGTTCTGGCACAAACAACATGGGCCTTTTCATCATAATGTTATGCTCTATATAAAGAACTAGATTGTTATTGGACTTCTTGACCTAGAAGAAAAGCATTTTATATGTATAGCCTGCCAATATAGGAAGCAAACAAAACTCTCTTTTCCAAAAGAATCAACTTAGAAAGCAACACAAAAATTATAGTTGGTCCATACAACTGTTAGTGGACCCTAAAAGACACCATCTTTAAAATGGGGTAAATACTACATTACCTTTATTGATGATTTTACAAGATTTTTTTGGATTTATTTCCTTACTTACAAATATAAAGTTGTTAATGTATTCTGGAGATGTAAGGCTTTGGTTGCAAATCAAAGTGAATGCAAGATTAAGGTTATAAGGTTAGACAATGGAATAAAATACACATATGAAAATTTTAACAAATTCTTTGAAGACGCATGAATTGATCATTAGCTCACTGTACTGTACAATCCATAGTAAAATGGGGTCATGGAAAGAAGAAAAAAAAGGAAAATATTGGAGATGAAAGATGTCTTTTGCATAAAAAAGGGTTGCAAAAAAATTTCTAGTCTGAAGCTGCAAAGACAACAGTATTTCTGCTAAATTGTTTGAAGCTTGGTTTGGTTGTAAACCATTACTAATGAATTTAAAGACTTTTGGTTGTCTGTATTTCTCTTATGTTCCTCAGTTGAAAAGAGACAATTTAGATAATAAAACAAGTCAAAAATAAGTGTATTTATTGGATATAGTAGCACTTCAAAGCTTACAGAATCTACTTACCACATACTAACAAAATTGTGGTAAACAGAGATGTCAAGTTTTTGGAAATAGAGAAGTGGAATTAGGATGAGGCATGTTAATAGTATTTTGATGAAGACATTGATGACCTTCCAATTATCGACACAAGAACACTTTTTTTATATTTATTAGAGGTGTAATGTAGCTGTTTTTGAACTAGTCATTTTTGTTGAAGTTGTTTAACATGAAAAATGGAGGGTTGCAATGCAGGAGGAGCTAAATATGATTGAAAAAAAAAATTACACTTGGGAGTTAATGGATAGACCTTCACACAAGAAACCTATCAAGGTTTAATGGGTTTACAAAACCAAATTCAAGCCTAATGATTCTATAAACAAGTATAAGGCAAGGCTAGTCGTCAAAAGATACACACAAATGTTTGACATAGTTTTTTCAGATACATTCGCTCATAGTTTTTTCAGATACATTCGCACTATTAGTTTTCAGATACATTCGCACTATTAGCTCGTTTGGATACTATACGATCATCCTTCAAATTCGTGATTGAAAAATATCTTGATCTCACCTTAAAAATTCCTAAAATTATAATATCCTTACCAGTTTCAACCACATTCCTTGTGTCTTCTTTGCTAACGATCAACAACCATTCATGGTCCAAACTTCTCCAACTTTACTTTTGCGTTAATAGAATAAGAAGCTAACAGGGTATCCTTCTTTACACTCACATCACCTACCTTGCTCTAGAGATTAGGAAAAACTTCCTTAAAATGATCATATACACCATAATGGAAGCATATATTAGAAAACACTTCATAATCAATGTAACACCCCATACTTGACCTGATCACCAAGTCTAAGTTATAGGATGCCAAATTCATTTCTATAGCAGCTACGATCTAATTAAAGCTCAATTTAATAGTTAATACATATTATTAAGATCAAAACAATATTACCACATGTTACACAATCATATGCAAACCTTATAAAAGCTTATGAAAGCTCGTTAGATCACTCGAGATCAAATGAGGACCAAACTGTAAAATTTTTAAACTATCGAATTAACGTTGTACTTCAGGGGTTCCAAGTCACGATGTAACTCACTGACTTCCTCTTATCATGGCTCTAAGAGCCCGACTTCATGACCAGATATCTATTTTCAAAGGGTCCAATTGGTACCAATTTATAAGACCTAAAACAAATGAATACGTATCTCATTTCATACATCTGTACTATTATACCAATCTCAATTACACAAAACCAACAATTATGCAATTCATGCTAACATGATTATTCAAACTTCCAAATTAACCATTTGGTACCATTTCATACATCCTATCTATTATCACATTTGCATATCAAGTTCATTCCAACTTCAACCATATCAATTTATAATACGAATTATCAACAGGATCATATATAATACGAATCGACTCAATACCTAGATACATGCAATATATCAAAACAAAAAGGGACTATACAAACATTGCTGAGTTGAAGATTGTTGATTCGATGTTGAATCACATTTCAAGACTTTGGAATCTACTATAACCTACATACGAAATAAACAAACCGTACATTAAGCAATAAAGCTCAGTGGTACTTTCATGATTCAAGTCAATAATTCAAAAGCATTAACAACATGAACACATTCAATACATATTCTAGATTCAACAAATTCATGTACCATTCAAGCCAAAATACCAAGATGAAGTACAAATTCATTTAGCCAAGTTTATACACATCTATTAAGTCATATATGGCAATAACATAACTCATTCATTTCATTATGTATCATATTATCTATTCATTTCTTTTTATTCAATCTTCATCAAATCAATTGATCCAATTCATATAAACAAAATAGTAACACGATAAATACAACTAGTGTAGGTTAAATTCTAACAATAACATTTCCACCAATATAGGTCATATGAACCATTTTGTCACATCCCAAAAATGGGGTTAGTAGAATCAGGGTTTGTGAAATCAAGAGTAGTCACACCTCAATTTATAAAGGTTATCTTTGTGTATTTGAAAATAAATGAGTTACTGAGTGGTTAAGTGTTTGTGAATTTGTCTTGGAAATTTAAGATCAAATCCCTTCCCTCACATTAGTTTTATTTTGTGCAATTTTGCTCTAAACCCTAGCAAGTGTCACGCCTCGTCTTAAGAATAAATGTTGTGAGAGTTTAAACAAAATTGAGCATCTAGCCAAATGGTCGTCTAGTAGTAGAGTTTTGTTAGGGACTTAGGTTCGAGTCCCCTTTCTCTCATTTCTTTTAACTTTCAACAAAGCCTTGTTTAAATACCTAACTTACTGCCCTAAAATTTATATGCAGTTAGGTGTCTAAATTAAGTAAGAAATGAGTGATAGGCTAAATGGTTAAAGCGCTAGAGCCCTTCCCAAAAGACCTAAGTTCGAGCCCTCCTTCCCCTTTTTAATTTCGTAATTTCATCAAATACGCCCCAAAACATATATATACAATTAAGTGTTTAAAATAAACAAGAAATGAGAAACAGGCCCAATGGTTAAAGCATTAGTACTCTTAGAGATCCTAGGTTTGAGCCACCTCCTCCCCCCTTCCCCCTTCATTTTAATTTCAAGTTCGAAAAAACTTGGGAAAACTGCATGTGCTGCCTCTAGGATTTACAAACCCTAGGAATTTAACCAATTCTTTCCTAATTAGAATTCATATATTGCACATCCTCAAAATTCCAATAGAATTAGAATTTCACCATCTTTTTCTCTTCTTCTACTAATTAGATTTTCAAATTGTCTTTTTTCAAATCCTGGTAGTATTTGTTCTCCATCTTTCTTTCTTTTTTCTTTTTCTCTCATTTTCTCTCATTATTGCACCAAATTTTGCAAATCTTTGTAATGTTAATTATTTTTCTTTCCCTACTAGATCATTCCTTGTTCGTTTAATTTCTATTGGTATTTAGAATATTCGTCAGTAGCATTCGATATCTTAGCCAAGAAGCGGTAAGAATAATTCATTTCAATTATTAGATTTCGTAATCCCATTGTACAAATATCTTACGTAAATATTTCATTTGATAATCAATATTTTGCGAATCTTGCCCAAATCTTGATGCCGATTGTTAATTGTGTATATTTCTGGTTGAAGAATCGAATCTAGGTGAATCGGATCAAAATCGATAGTGATGAACGTCGATCAAACCCGTTGTGAAAGGTGTGTATTCTTTCCCAAGTGAATCGGTGGTGACCGTGCATAGGATTAGGGTCACACAGTCTCCCATACAAACGTGTGGATCACACGGGCATGTGCCTCTGTAAACCTTAGGCTAGTTCGTGAACCACACGGCCTGCCACACGGTTGTGTCTCTCCTGTAGGGTAATTTTTACGTTTGCCACACTGCCTGGCCACACAGCTGTGTAACCCTTCCACATAGCTTATAGCTTCTCACATGGCCTGGCCACACAGCCGTATGACCCTATTTTACAGTTTTACCCTAAATTTTTAAATTGTTTAATTTAGTCCCTATACAGTCCCCGAATTATTTTTATAAATTTTATTCACTCAATTAAGTCCTTGCTATTATAAATATGCTAAAATCTATAAGTTGATGACTAAATTGCTACTGTTATAATGTATGATATGTGAATGTGACATGACTACTGTCATTGTATTTTTCATAAACTATTACTGTTATTTTTACCACTGTATTACTGATTGAATGCTCAGCATGCCTACCGTTACTGTTGAATCGAATACATATTAAGCATGTCTACTGCCTCTATTGGACTGAATACATGTTAAACATGTCTATTGTTTATGTATTGTACTGTTACTAGCATGCCATATTGTATTGCATGGGGTGGAACAATTATAAGGAGAAAGTACTAGCAATTTAATAATTTGCAAACACTGGTGGTTCATCCACAACCTACTGACAATTTATTTGCAAACACTAGTGGTTCATCCATATCTTACTAGCAGTCTATCTACAGACTTTTTTTAAAATACTGGGGGTTCTTTCGCAATTTTTACTATTGGCAGTTTGTCTGCAGATACTAGTGGTTCATCCAAAAACTGGAGTGTTATGGTTGGAAGAGTTTTGGGGAACTCTTATTGAGGAGTGTAGCGGAGTATGGGTACGAATTTTCCTGTTATTTATGTATTGCATTGAAATTCATAAGCATGCCTGAATGAACTATCGAATTCCGCTATGCTATGCAATTGCCAATGTTCTTAGAACTATTATTTTGAATGCTTTGACTATTGTTCTGCAGTGGTTCGCTTGTGAACAGACTCATACTGAGCTTCTCGAGCTCATTCCCCTTAAATTTTCATCTTTACAGACAACCTGTCAGGTTAAGATGCAGACTCAACATCCGAAAGGTCTCAGCTTGGATCGTTTTTTTAAGAATATTTTATATTTATTATTGGAAACTTTTTGTTATTCAGAAAATGTATTGTTTTCTTTTTGAACTTTAACATGAGACTTAGATTTTTGGATTTATATAGCATGCATGACATTTATTTTGATTATAAGAGGTAGGAATATGGGTTTTAATTAAGGCATAATTGCCAAAAAAAAAAAAATACCCTCAACTTTTAAGGGGTTTTGGTTTTATGCCCTTGACCTTTTTTTTATTGACCCTCAATGTTACGATTTTTTCAGAAATCAGCCCAATTTTAACGGTAAACGTGAGTTGACCGTCAGTCAAATGGCAGGTCAACGAAATAGCCTATGTGGCATGCCACATAAGCATGATGTCATAGATGACATCATCAAAACAATTTTTTTTCATTTTTTTTCATCTTCTTTCTTCTCTCTTTCTCTCTTCCCTTCTAAAACATTTTTTTTCTCAATGATTTCCCAGACTTTCTCTCTTTCCAAACACCCAAATTCAAATTATCTTATTTAGAAACATTATTTGGAAATGAGAAATATGTAACTAACCAAGAAAACACAATCTTACAATCTTACAACAAAGAAAACATGATTCCGATTATCCTCCCTATCAAACTAGTTAACCAAGAAAACACAATATTACACTAAGAGCCTAATATTCTCCAATCTTTACTCGAAACCGACTTCTTTAATCTTTGGATAAGCTGTAGGCAATCAAGACTTCACAATAACATGAGATCAACCTCTCTGACTTGACAACGAGCAGAGTTGACGAATTATAATAATTTCAACAGAGGTGTAAGGGCGTTATCACTATTAGAGTCCCTGCAAATCACTGCAATATCAAATTATGCATCATAATTAAGCTTCAATCAAAGGTAAAGCCTTCTCGTCTTGTTCTATAATTGAACTTCAAATCGAGAAAAAAAAGTATGTGTTCCAACAATTCTAAATCATGCTCAGATTTTTTTTCTCAATGCTTTTTCATATTTTTTTTCTCAATGCTTTCCCAGATTTTCTCAATGCTGAATTTGGAGGTTAAAGTTGGTAGATCTAACTAAATTAGTATAAAATGGGATGTGGGATTTGTTGGGTTTTTGTAAAAATACTAGGAAGTTAACTTCTTTTTGTTGTATGGATTCATTTTATTCTGTTTGGTTGGTGAGAAAACTAAAGAAAATGGTGAGAAAACTAAAGAAAATGGATTTCATTAGTTTGCATGCCTTTTTGGATGTTTGTTATATGCCATTTCATTAACAAAGATGTGTTGATTAGAAAAAACTAATAACTCATGGAAGCGTTGAGAAAATCTGGAAAGAAAGAAATAAACTAAAGATGTGTTTGGAAAAAGAAAAAATCCGGGGAAGCGGTGAGAAAAAAAAATGTTTTAGAGGGGAAGAGAGAAGAAGAAAGAAGATGGAAAAAAAAAAAAAGAAAAAAATTTGTTTTGATGATGTAATGTATGACATCGTGCTTATGTGGCATGCCACATAGGCTATTTTGTTGACCTGCCGTTAGATTAACAGTCAACTCATGTTTATTGTTAAAATTGAGCTGATTTCTGAAAAAATTATAACATTGAAGGTGTTAATAAAAAGAAAAAGGTCAAGGGCACAAAACCAAAACCCCCCCAAACATTAAGGGTATTTTTTGCAATTATGTCGTTAATTAATTATGCATGAAATATGGTTTTTATTAAAACTATATTCGATCACTTTCTCGCTACATGACTAAGTAAATAAGGTTTGAAAAATATATACATTTATAATTTTAGAATTCAACTTCTGCAAAACAATCATTAAGATCAACCAATGTTTGAAACTAAATTGTAACACTTTTGAAACACAATAAGTTTTCTTCAAAAATTAAAGCAAACGTTTTAAACAACTATTTTTAAACTTTGATAGTTCTACTAGGCCATTTCGGTGGCCAATGTAATCTTTCAAATTCAGTCTTAACGTCTAGGCTGGTTTTGGGGAGTTACACATTTCATATATTATCACCATTAACAATAAATATATATATACCATACCTTTCTTTCTATTACAATAATACATTCAATCTCATTACAATTCAAACCATTTAAATGTATCATTATCCCATTTTTGTATCAAATATATTGATTCGTTACATCTCCATATCGACCCTTCGGGCTCGTATAAACCAGTTCGCATGGTCTTTCACATGCTATCATAAATTACATTTCACATATGTATACTAATGATGTCAATGCATATCATCGTTCAATTCAAATCTCATTCATCAAATTCATATTTTATAATCCGATTTCAAAATTCAATTTAATGTTTCGCCTAATGCAGTCTTAGTAAAAACAGACTTGGAAACGTGGGTGAACTACACCACATCAAGATAGCTCGTATGAGCATAAACTACACCACACCAATTCGCCTGAGTGCAAAGCCCGTAGGTAAAAAATGCATATACATATGCAAATATATCCTTTCACCACACCAAGGTCTCCAGAGAGATAAAAAATACTTGATGATCCGCAACAAATGTTGGATCCCAAATGACATCATAATCTCCACATCTGTAACACCCCTTACCCGTATCCGTCGTCGGAATAGGGTACAAGGCATTACTGAACTTACGGAACCAAATCAGAATCACAGAGAATTTTTCACAAAATCCCAAAATTATATTTACTCTAGCCATGCCAATAGCTAAGTTACAAACATTCGTTTCCACGTAAATATTGATATTTAGTCTAGACATGCCATTCTTTCAAAATAAGTTATTTTCATATACCAAAAGATATGGATTGATAGTGTGATAAGGCTCTGACTAATCTCCAACCTTCGAGCTCCCGAACACTACAAAATAGGGAAAAGGAGAACAGGGTAAGCACATGGTTCTTAGTAAGTTCATGCAACATGAATTATACTTACCATAGTGTACATCCATCATTTAACAACACAAGCACACATCCAATTCACATAAACATATACCTATTACATACAAACTCAACTTTTGCATTAGTTAATTAACATCGTATAAATTCAATACAAAGATAAATGATTGATGAGCTCATCAATTCTATAATTTTCATGTTCTTCCATTTCTCATATTTATCCCGTTGAATTTCTTGGAATTTCGATGGATATTCAGTAGTTCACTTTTGTGTACAAATCCGGGTCCGTCAATTCGTACACATATTGGTATACCCTTTTTTTCCAGAGAGCACACTCCCGCGAACCTCATCCTTATAGCGGGATTACCAGTCCAGGCTAAATCTCCTGTAATATAAACTCATAGAGTATTGTCAAGATTACCAATCCAGGCTAAATCCCCTGCAACAACAATTACTCTAATGAGCTTGGATCTGAATTACCAGTCCAGGCTAAATTTAGACCCTAGTTCGGATTACCCATCTGGGCTAAATCCATTTTCCACATATTCTTCAGGAGGGCTATATCAGGATAGGATCACCCGTCGGGCTAGATCCTTTTTACCGTCAATTCCTTTTCAGAGATCCATCAAATTTTCCTTTCATTCAACCGGGATTTCTTCCCCTTTTTATCAAATATATCAATGTTTCATCAACTTTCATACAATGACTGTAACATCCTGAAAAGGGCCTATGCATTTTCGGTTTAATTGTACGAAATGACATGTCTTATGTGTTATGAATGGATTTTGAATATTTTTGGAAACCTGGAAATGTATGGAAATGTTAAGTTTAAAGTGGACATTTTTGGAAACTAGGAAATGTAAGGAAATGATTTAGAAATGATTCAAAAGAGGAAAGCGAACATTTTTGGAAACTTGGAAATGTAAGGAAATGTCAAGTTTAAAGAGGGAAACGAAAATTTTTGGAAACTTGGAAATGTAAGGAAATGACTTAGAAAATGTTGAGTTTTAAAGTCTAAAAGAGGGAACTAAGGCGAGGTGGCCTTAAGAGAAAATGTATGTGAAATATGACACACAAACGGGCTTGGAAAAGTGGCTTGAAGATGCCACTTAGGGCCTCAGGAAATGGCGCCACATACTGGGGTATTGGGCCAAGGTCGAAAGTCTGAGGGAAGCAAAATAAAAGTTTTATTTTTGCAGAGATAGCAAACAAGGGACGGCACAAGGCTATAATTTAGGAGCCTTTATTCTTTTATTTTTAATAGATAAATAGTGGATAAATAAGGGATAAATAATGGATTTATTTTAGATTATTTTCAAGAGATAAATGAGGAATTATTCTTTAATTAGGAAAATAAGGGAGAAGTGATGGCCAAGTAAGGGACTTTGAGTTTAATAATTTTCGGCTAAGTAAGGATAGTTGCTGAATTATCTTTTATTTTAGGAGATAATTAAAGAGATAAAGCTATCAAAATAGAAGAGTGATGGCCAAGTAAGGGATTCTAAGTTAGTAAATTCGGCTATATAAGAAAAAGAGGGCCATTCATCATTCTTTCTCTCAACCCTTCTCTCTGCCGAATTTCCTAGAGCATTTGTTCTTCTTCTTTTTGTTAGCCAAAGCCAAAAATTCAAGATATCACCATTAGCCAATTTCTTTTCTTTCCAATCCATCAAAAGCCGAATCTTTGAGGGCTTCAAGCATAAGTCTTTGTCGATTTCTTCAAGAAAGGGTAAGAACAAGTTCGATTTCTATTCTTTTCTTTTAGATTTGTCGAAATCTAGGACTAATCCCATCAATATTCTTAATTGCCGAAATTTGGAAGGATTCTTCGGGATTTTTGCCATAGTCGACTATAAAGGAAAAGATCTTGGGATTTGACCATCAAGGTAAGTCATATATCGACATTCGGCCAAGGGCCATTGATTGTGATTAAAGGTTAGAAGTTGATCTAACATGTGGTTTTAGGGATTTCGACAGAAGCTATAACCAAGGGATAATTTCGGGATTTAAGATCCTTAAGGTAAGTGACTATGAATATTCGGCCAAGGCCTATTTTAGTAGTTAGATCTATTTTTATGTGTTTTAAGCCGAAAACTAACCGATTCAAGGGATCTAGTTATTAGCCGATTTCAAAGGGGAAGAATACAAGTTTTCGGGATTTGATTAATTATCAAATCGGCAGTAAGGTAAGAAAGTGGATACGATAATCCTTCGGGATTTGATTAAATTAGCCGAATAGGCTTTTTCCTAAAATACTAAATGTGGCCAAATGTAGGGATTTAGGATCTAAAGCGATAGATCGGTTTTTCGGGATTTCAAGGAATTCGTTAAGCTAATCAGGTGTGTACCCCACACTAATTCTTAATAAGTTTTATGGCTATGTCTAATTAAAATATGTGATATTAAGAATAAGAAAGTGGCTAAGGTACCATGTTATGGTACTAAGTACTCAAGTACGTTTCCTACTCTTACTAGGAATATGAAATATGTTATTAGTGACATGTGAATAAGAATGTGAACTTTGGCATATTAATGCATATTACAAAATGGGGCATATGGGTTATTGAAAGGGGAAGTGAATGTGGTGACCTAAGACCACGAACACGGTGACCTAAGACCAGTAGTATCCGAATGTGGTGACCTAAGACCACGATGTCTGAATGCGGTGACCTAAGACCGCGATATCCGAATGTGGTGACCTAAGACCACAAATGCACGGTGACCTAAGACCGCGATATGGAGTGTAGCGGAAGGAGGGTCGACTTAGTAGTCCCCACGGTGTACAAAGTTGGTATGGGGAGTGTAGCGGATGGCTTATTAGGTTTGGGTTTGGGAATGCATCATAATTTGTATGCTATGATATGAATGTGTAATATTTGTTATGCCTGATTCTATTATGATTTAGTGTTGTGTACACATTGAGTCTATTGACTCACCCCATTGAGGGACCATGTTTCAGGTGATGAACAGTAATGGACCGGGATGGCAGAACTTGTGGTGGCCATGCTCAACATGAAGTTTTTATTTTTATGGACTATTAATTTTTAAGTACTCCGAATTATTTAGATTTACTTGATGTAATAAGGCCATAAGGCCATAGTGCACTATTTTATTTCTGTTCTTATTTATTATGTTACGAAATTTTTATTAAGTTAAAGATTAAGTAATTTACTTTAAATATATTCTATATGTTTTATCACCTAAAATTTAAAAGGGTTTTCATTATAAAACGATTTTGTTTTCTACTCGAGCCCAACCCAAAACAATATTTCTTTCAAAACATACTATTTTCCCAAAGTAACAAAAGAACTTTGAACCAGTTTACTTGAGGAACATACCAGATCCGGTCCAGGCTCGTGGGCCGGGTGTGGGGTGTTTCAATGAACATTCAAATCATATTCACATCAATAACATACATTTGAAGCATTTAAGAATATAATCAAGTTACACAAACTTACATTAATACTTGTTCGTACACAAAAATCTACTAATCTGGGACTTTTTCCTTTCCTTGATCTAGCTTCGTATTTGAGTTTTTCGGATCTAAATAAATAAATTTAATCATCAATTCAATACATTTCATGTTCATATGTAGCATTCTCTATAATTCTATTATTATTTATAGTTCATTTAGAGCTGTTGCCTTGAGTCATAGTCACTAAATTAATAATATTTCCTACTCACTTGTCGGATTTAGTGACCTCGAATCACCGTTCCGACACCACTAAAAATTCAAGTCATTACAGCTCTCCCTCCTTAAGGATTTTCTTCCTTGAAAATCTTACCAGTAAAGAGGTTCGGGTATTGTTTCCTTATTGCCTCCTCCGGTTCCCATGTTGATTCCTCAATCCCGTACTTTTTCCATAATACTTTCACCATATTTATCTTTTTATTTCTAAGCTCATTTATTTCCAGTGCCAATATCTTGACCGGTTCTTCACTGTAAGTCATATCTGGTTGAATCTCCACTTCTGTCGGAGAAATAACATGTGAAGGATCTGATCGATACCGTCGTAGCATAGACACATGAAAAATATTATGGATTCTATCGAGTTCCGATGGTAATGCCAATCGATAAGCGACCGGTCCAATTCTTTCTATGATTTCATATGGACCGATAAATCTTGGACTCAATTTACCCTTTCGACTGAACCGGAGAACTTTCTTCCAAGGAGACACTTTTAGAAATACCTTATCACCCACCTGAAATTCAATCTCTTTTCGTTTAAGATCGGCATATGACTTTCGACTATTGGAAACTACTTTTAGATTATCTCGAATTACCTTTACTTTTTCTTCTGTTTCCCGGATCAAATCAACCCCATGTATCTTCTTTTCACTGAGCTCTGTCCAATATAACGGTGTTCTACATTTTCTACCATACAATACTTCATATGAGTCCATTTAAATACTGGACTGATAATTGTTATTGTAAGCAAATTCAATCAAAGTTAGATACCTCTCCCAATTACCTTCAAACTCTAGTATACAACATCGGAGCATATCTTCCAATATCTGAATTACACGCTCAAATTGGCCATCTGTCTCTGGATGAAATGCAGTGCTAAAATACAACTGAGTACCCAAGGTATCTTACAATTTGTCCCAGAAACGAGACGTAAATCTGGGATCTCTATCAGAGATAATGGAGATTGGCACTCCATGTAGCCTGACGATCTCATATATATACAGTTCAGCCAATTTATCTAGAGAATAATCCATACGTACCAGGATAAAATGTGCTGATTTTGTTAATCGATCAACGATCATGCAAATGGCATCTTTCTTCTTCGGTGACAATGGTAATCCCGATACAAAATCCATAGTAATTCTTTCCTATTTTCATTCCGGTATAGTAATTGGCTGGAGTAATCCCGAAGGTACCGGATGTTCTGTTTTGACCTGTTGACATATCAGACATCTTGATACAAACTCAGAAATATCACGTTTCATACCTAGCCACTAGTACATCTTATTCAAATCATTATACATTTTATTACTTCCCGGATGTACGGACATAATACCACTGTGTGCCTCGTGTAAAATCTTCTGTAGAAGCTCTAAATTCTTCGGTACACAAACTTTGCCCCTGAATAATAAACAACCATCAGTCACAATCTAAAATTCTGAATCATTACCTGACTCACATTGTACCCGTTTAGCCTCTAACTTCTCATCATTTTTCTAAGCTTCATATATTTGTTGTAGAAATGTCGGTTTAACTCTCAACTCAGCTATGATCGAACCATCATCAACCAAACACAATCGGGCATTCATAGTTCACAAAGTAAACAGAGATTGTCGACTTAAAGCATCAGTAACAACATTAGCCTTACCCGGATGGTAATCAATAATCAAATCATAGTCATTTATCAATTCAAGCCACTTGCGCTGTCTCAAATTTATATCTTTCTGTGTCATCAGATACTTCAGACTTTTATGATCAGTATAAATATGACATTTTTCACCATACAAGTAATGTCGCCATATTTTTAGTGCAAATACAATAGCAGCTAATTCAAGATCATGCACCGAGTAATTTCTTTCATGTAGCTTAAGTTGTCTCGGAGCATAGGCTATAACTTTACCTTCTTGCATCAAGACACAACCTAAACCATTTAGCGAAGCATTGCTATAAATTATAAATTCCTTACCCGGCTCAGGCTGAACTAGTATAGGTGCTTTCGTCGGTAAATCTTTCAGTTTATCGAAGCTCTGCTGGCATTCATCAGTCCACTCGAATTTAACATCTTTCTGTAATAATCGAGTCATCAGAGAAGCTATCATAGAGAAATCCTGTACAAATCTCCGATAATATCCAGCTAGACCCAAGAAACTCCTGCCTTCAGATACATTCTTCGATGGACTCCAATTAATAATGGCTGAAATTTTACTCGGGTCTACTCTAATGCCTTCAACAGATACAATATGCCCAAGGAAACTCACCTCTCGGAGCCAAAATTCACATTTACTAAATTTAGCATACAATTGCTTTTCACGTAAGATTTGCAATACAATTCTCAGATGATCTGCATGCTAGTTTTCATCTCGGGAATAGACCAAGATATCATCAATAAAAACTACCATGAACCTATCTAAATACGGTCTGAATATCCAATTCATCAAGTCCATAAATATTGCTGGTGCATTAGTCAGCCCAAACGGCATAACAAGAAACTCATAATGCCCGTACCTGGTTCTGAAAGCTGTTTTCGGTACATCTAACTCTTTTACCCGTAACTGATAGTAGCTCGATCGGAGATCAATCTTTGAAAATATAGTGGCACCATTCAACTGGTCAAACATATCATAAATTTGAGGCAATGGGTACTTATTCTTTATAGTGACTTTGTTGAGCTGTCGGTAATCAATACATAATCTTAAGGACCCATCCTTCTTTTTCAAAAACAGAACCGGAGCACCCAAGGTGAATGACTTGGTCGGACAAAACCCCTGTCAACAAGTTCTTGTAACTGTGTCTTTAACTCCTTTAATTCCATAAGAGCCATACGATACGGAGCTATAGAGATCGGAATAGTTCCTGGAATTAGATCTATAAAAAATTCCACTTCTCTTTCTGGTGGCAACCCCGGTAATTCCTCTGGAAACACATCAGAAAATTCACATATAACTGGCACTGCCTGTATCTTTGACTCAGATACCTTAGTATCTAACACATATGCCAAATAAGCATCATACCCTTTTCTGACACACCTCTGAGCTGTCATAACTAAAATCACATCAGATAATCCCTCTGTCTGATCATATTTAACCCGAAGTAATTCACCATTTTGACACTTCAACACAATATAATTCTGTTTACAGTTTACTACTGCATCATGCTGAGTTAACCAATTCATACCCAATATCACATCAAACTCATCAAAAGGCAATAACATCAAGTCAACCGGGAAACAAATACCTTTAACCATCAGTGGACAATTTTTACAAAATTTATCCACCATCACAAACTGGCCCAGGGGGTTCGAGACTTTAACCACAAATTTAGTAGGTTCAACAGATAATTTTTTAACAAATACTAATTTCGTGCATATGTATGAATGTGTAGAGCCAGGATCAATTAATGCAATAATATCAGTATCAAGTAAATAAAATGTATCAGTAATTACATCTGGTGCGGAGGCATCTTCCCTAGCACGAATAGCATATGTCATGGCTGGTGCTCGTGCCTTAAATCTGCCTGCAGTATCTTTTGTAACTCCTCGACTACCACAAACATTACTGGTAGGTCGAGGTAGTCTACCCCTCGATGTCTGTTCTGCCTCTTTTTCCATTCTTTCAGGACAATATCTGAGGAAATGATCGAAAGAGCCACATCTATAATAGGCTCCACTCTTCAGCCGGCATTCTCCAAAATGAACTTTATTACAGTACTGACATCTCGACTTAGTGGTACAAACACTGCCAACACTAGTCATTGATGGAGTGGAAGGTCTTGGATTAGTGCGTTGAGAACCTCGCCCTCTACCCGAATACCCAGTGGTTGAGGTAGAACGATCCTGGTATTTCTTCAATTTCTTTGAAGTAGAAAACTGGGATATTTCCATCGGTCTTTTACTAAGAATTCGAGCTTCCCTCTCAGCCTGTTTCTTTTCTTTGATGAATTCTTCTACTTTATAAGCTCCTTTGCCAATGTAGCAAACTCTCGAATTTCAAGAATTCCGATCAGTAGCTTAATTTCTTCATTCAATCCTTCTTCGAATCGTTTGCACATTTCGACTTCTGATTGTACCCATTCCCGAGCATACTTACTCAATCAGACAAATTCTCTTTCATACTCAGATATTGATCTATTACCCTGTTTTAGCTCAAAAAATTCTTTTCTCTTCTGATCAAGGAACCTCTGACTGATATATTTCTTTCTGAACTCGGTCTGAAAGAATTCCCATGTAATTTCTTCTTTCGGAACAACTGAAGCTTTAGTATTCCACCAATGGTAAGTTGTATTTTTTAGCAATGATACTGCACATTTCAGACACTCTTCTGGTGTGCAAGATAATTCTTCCAACACCAGAGTAGTATTCTCTAACCAAAATTCAGCCCGTTCAGGATCATCATCAACTGTTGCTCGAAACTCTTCGGCCCCATATTTTCAGATTTTATCAACCGGAGCTTTCCCTTTTTTGACAGATTCAGTACCTGTACCCTGTGGAATCTCGGGAACCGGTGGAGGAGTAGGAGGGGGAGCTTGAGTTTGCTGCACTACAGGGTTAGTTCTTATACACTGAGTAAACCATTCATTCATCATTTGAAAGAAGGCCAATTTAGCCTCTTCACATTGGTCCTCTATCTCGGACCTTCTACTACTCGTAACTTCGACTTCCCTCTGTACTCGTTCTAAAGCCGGAGCATGACTCCCGGCTTCCTTGGGTTGAGCTCGATCGGCAGGCATTTACTATAAGAAAAACACATTTTAAATAGTCAGGAGATATCACACTATCAAATATAAAATAATGGCATGTATAGCTAATCTAGTATTTGCTACGTCGGCCCGAGAACCAGCTAAACTGTAGCTCTGATACCAATAAATGTAACACCCCTTACCTGTATCTGTCGCCAGAATAGGGTACAAGGCATTACCGAACTTACGGAACCAAATCAGAATCACAGAGAATTTTTCTCAAAATCCCAAAATTATATTTACTCTAGCCATGCCAATAGTTAAGTTACAAACATCCGTTTCCATGTAAATATTGATATTTAGTCTATACATGCCATTCTTTCAAAATAAGTCATTTTCATATACCAAAAGATATGGGTTGATTGTGTGATAAGGCTCTGACTAATCTCCAACCTTCGAGCTCCCGAGCACTACAAAACAGGGAAAAAGAGAACGGGATAAGCACATGGTGCTTAGTAAGTTCATGCAACAGGAATTATACTTGCCATATTATACATCCATCACTTAACAACACAAGCACACATCCAATTCACATAAACATATACCTATCATATACAAACTCAACTTTTGCATTAGTTAATTAATATCGTATAAATTCAATACAAAGATAAATGATTGATGGGCTCATCAATTTTATAATTTTCATGTTCTTCCATTTCTCATATTTATCCTGTTGAATTTCTTGGAATTTCGATGGATATTCAATAGTACACTTTTGTGTACAAATCCGGGTCCGTCAATTCGTACACATATAGGCATACCCTTTTTCCAGAGAGCACACACCCGCGAACCTCATCCTTACAGCGAGATTACCATTCCGGGCTAAACCCCCTGTAATATAAACTCATAGAGTATTGTTAGGATTACCAGTCCAGTCTAAATCCCCTGCAACGACAATTACTCTAATGAGCTTGGACTGAATTACCAGTCCAGGCTAAATTCAGACCCTAATTTGGATTACCCGTCCGGGCTAAATCCATTATCCATATATTCTTCAGGAGGGCTATATCGGGATAGGATCACCCGTCTGGGCTAGATCCCTTTTACCGTCAATTCCTTTTCAGAGATCCATCAAATTTTCCTTTCATTCAACCGGGATTTCTTCCCCTTTTTATCAAATATATCAATGTTTCATCAACTTTGATAGAATGAACATTCAAGTCATATTCACACCAATAACATACATTTCAAGCATTTAAGAATATAATTCAAGTTACACGAACTTACTTTGATACTTGTTCGTACACAAAAATCTACTAATCCAGGACTTTTTCCTTTCCTCGATCCAGTTTTGTATTTGAGTTTTCCAGATCTAAATAAATAAATTTAATCATCAATTCAATACATTTCATATTCATATGTAGCATTCTCTATAATTCTATTATTATTTATAGTTCATTTAGAGGTGTCACCTTGAGTCATAGTCACTAAATTAATAATATTTTCTACTCACTTGTCGAATTTAGTGACCTCGAATCACCGTTCCGGCACCACTAAAAATTCAGGCCATTACAACATCGTTAACAAACCCGTATAGAAATGTGCATGTGACCCTATTGGCATGTCAATGTTATCCTAGTCTTTCTACTAAGTTTACATGGGCATCAACCATTCATATGTCATAGCCTTATTTCATTTCATAATCAATTCATGTATATCCAATTTCACATAACATAGTTCATACTATATTCACATTATAGATCCTATATCAATTATATCACACACTCTTTTATACTATATTCAATTCAATCCAATTTTCTCGATATTCAAAATCATTTAATACAAATAATTTTATAAAATATGATAAACCGTAAAAGTAACATATTTTAATCCCATATTTCACATACTTTTGGATGATTTATCCCTTGATTTATGTAAAAAGGTGCTCTTAATCCTTTCTTTTCATGTTTTATCCTCAGGAAAGCACCCGAGGACGAAAAGAATGAGAAACGGGCTTAAAACAGACCAAATTGGGCCAAGAGAGACGGCCTAAGCTTAAGCCCACACAGCCGTGCCTCCCTGATAAACTAGAACACAGCCTGATCCCGATTCACACAACCGTGCCTCATTAAAAGTCCAAACACGGCCTAACCACGATTTACACAGGCGTGTACCATGGGCGTGTCCCTACCGCAGTCAAGAGGATTTTTACTCGGATTTGGATACTTGGAGGCAAAGAAACACATTCCAAAGCCTATTCAAACACCCTAGTAGGAATTATACTTGAATTAGGATACTTAGGGGCCAAGTAAAGCATCTCAAAGTCTATATAAACACCCAAGGGGGCAACTTGAAAAGGAGTTCGGCAGAAGCTGGAACCCACGGTAGTTAGCTAGGCCAAGGAGCCGAGCCGAAAAGGTCAGATTTGTGGGAAACACTCGAAGATAGCCAGTTGATCCATCTCAAGAAGCCGAAATTCTACTCAAGACGACGGATTTCTCCTTCAATTCCTTCAAGGGGTTTTAGGGATTTCTTATGTTTTGTTTTATCTTTTCTTCTGAGATGTTTTATTTTCTTGTTATGAACTAAACCCTTCAGATACCTGAAGGAAATGAAACCTAAGACGGATCTTGTTATTGTTTTCTGAACTATATGATAAATACTTGATTTGTTCTTAATTATGTGTGCTTAATTCTTGTGTTAATATTTCCGAGATATTGATTCAAGTATGATGTGCTTAGGTGGTGGAGCAAAAGTCCCTGCTTAAGAGTAGATCTAGCATAATTAAGCGGAGTTGATCGCACGCCTAGAGATAGGGTGACGAGATTTTGCCGGATTAGGGTGAAACCTAATATGGGAGTCCATAAATCGAGTTAATGCGATTCTAGGGGTTTTAATTAGAAAGAGATTTCAATTAATCAACCTAGGGTTAGACGTTATTCGCCTCGAGAGAGGGTTTAATATAAATTAGGGAATCTTACGGATCAAGTCAAGTGAATACATCGTCTAGTTCAGTGTTAGATAACAACTGAAGTCTAGGTGGATTCTTCCTAAGGGTATCGTCTTAATCAACTGAGTTTTCCCAACAGTATTTCCCCAATCCATTCTTCTTGTCTTTGCGTCTTTAGCTTAGTAGTTAATTAAAATTAGATTTAAACAATAAACTTTACTTATTTTAGGCTAGATAATAAAAAGAAAGTTAGTATTAGTACTCTTAGTTCCTTTGGATTCGACAATTCGGTCTTGCCTAAGCTATACTATTGTTCGGTAGGTGCACTTGCCTTAAGTCATTGTCAGAGTTAGTTTCCAGGTTCGATCATTCTCTTTATAAATTTAAAGCTCTCATAAATAATCGATCAAGTTTTTGGCGCCGTTGCTGGGGAACTAAAATATTAAGAACGCTCAATTTTTATTACCCTGGTCATATTTTATTTTTGCAATTAAATTTTTTTTTATTTTGCTAATTTTTCTTTTATTTGCTTTTGACAGGTAATTTTAGTCTATAGAGAAGATGGCACTGAATAATTATCAGTGGCAAGTCATGAGGACAATTCCTACTAAAGCAGCCAGTGCCTTCAACCTCGACGTGTTCGCCAGGTTATCTAACCAGCTAGAGATGATGAATAAAAAGATTGATGATTTGTGTAGTCTCTCGCAGGTACACCCAGTAATGCAATATGACTCGAATCCAGGAGGCGTGGTAAATCCTGAGTACCCACCCTACGGATATGGCATGGAGAACGAACAAGTCCACTATATGGGTAACTATTCTAGACCTCCAAATAATTTTAATAATGACACTTATAATGCAGGTTGGAGGTACCATTTCTCGTGGGATGATCAAAGTATCCAAAGACAGGAACTTCCTCCAAATTTTCAACAACCACCTCACCAACAGGAAGAGAAGTCGAGTCTTGAAGAGATGCTGGCAAATTTTATAGCAGCCACAGGGAATCCAGATTTTCAACAACCACCTCACCAGAAGAAAGATAAGTCGAACCTTGAAGAGATGCTGGAAAAATTCATAGCAAACACAGAAACACACTACCAAAATATAGAAACGAAACAAGAAGCATCGATTCAAGGGATCGAGGATTAGTTAGGTCAGCCTGTTAAGCTAATCTTAGAACAACCACAAGAAAGTTTGCCGAGCAACACTGAAACTAACCCAAAAGAGAAAATTCAAGCCGTAACAGCTCAAGACAGTGAAAGGTTAGTAGAATCTGACCCAAGGCAAGAGCCTGTGGTAAGTGAAGGTAAGGTTGAGGTAAGTCATGATTTACCAACCCTGGTAATTACAGAGTACTGACCCCGTGTGCCACACCCCGATGCGAAAAAAGAAAGACCACACAGAGGAACAACTCGGTGAGTCTCTTAAACTTTCAAAGAAATTTCATATTAACTTGTCGTTTCTAGAAGCTCTTTCGCAGATGCCAGATCCTAGACCTCGTGTCGATAAAGAAGAAATTCATAAGAAACGAAGGCTTTGGATCAATAAACTAAACAAATGGAAGACACACTTCAAGGAGAGACTAAAAACATACGAAGCAAAAACGAGGCAACTTCACGACGAACTTAATGATGGGACAACCCAGCTTAAAATAGGAAATCAGGTACTCAAAATCTTCCCAGATGGAACAGTCGAGGTAACTAGTCCTCAAATCAGCACCTTTAAGGTAAACACTACTCGACTTAAACTTTATTTCAATAACCGAATTGATTGCATGAGAAAGGATTTTCACCTCCTCAAACCACCATGACCATACAAATATGAAGGTAAAGTCTAGCTTAAGACTATAAACGAGCGCTTCTCGGGAGGCAACCTGAGTAATAACCCCATTAATTTTTACATTTTTTATTTTTTACTTTTATTTTTCCTTTTAGCACCTAACCATAAACTAACCAAAGTGCAAAATTTCAGGCCACACGGCCTTGCACACATCAGTGGCGTGGTCGTGGTCGCGTGGGCCACCACCAGAAAGGTCTGTACGGCATGGGGCAACCACCAGATCCATAATTTCTATTTAACCCCCTTCTTCCTTCCTCTTTTCCAGTTATTTTTCTTCTTTCATTTTCCATTATTTACTTTTATTTTTATTTTTATTTTTTATTTTCTTTATTATTTTCTTCTTATTCTTCGTACCATTTAGATTTAGCTTAAGACACAATAAAATTCGACCGGCTACTTCGAGGATTCAATTTCAAACGGTTCGAGACGCTTCCCCACGTTCACCTCCAATCCTATCCGGTTTCTTTTCATTGACTTCATCCAAAATTCAGGAAGTTTCACTTCTTCCCCCCATCTTATGATTTTATGATTATTTTGATATTATCTATCTTTGTACATTGAGGGCAATGTACATCTTAAGTGTGGGGGGGTTAACTATAGTATTATTTGAAAATCCATGAATTATGCCTTGTTCTAAAGTAAGTTTCTCATATTATGATTAGAATGAAATCTCCCTGATTGATGATTTTTATTGATATGTTTTAGATTAAGTCATTGATAATTGTGCATTGATGATTAAATTTGAAGAATACTAGAGAATCAAGCATGATAAGTCTAATTTTCAGAATTAAAATTTTTGCTAGGTTGTTAACCTGAATCTGAATATTACTTTGAAGTTTGAATTCTACGAAGTTGACATCAAATACCCATAATTTTTGTGAGACTTTGAGCCTATTAGAGCATATATTCTTTTTCGTGCTCATTTTTTTATTATGAGTGTGTCAACATTGAACTGCTATTCTAAAACTTGCCTCGATTATACAGGTTGAGACCACACCTTTGATTTGATATACAGAATGATAAAGGCACTTAGGATTTAACCCACTTACTCCACTAAAAGCCTACCTTCATAATTAACCCCTAGTGAACCCCGTTGATCCTAACAACCCTTTTTTATTGACTCACCTACTAATATTAACCCAAAACCCTTTTGTATTTGTTATCACCATTCCTTTTGACTACCCTTATGTCAAGATTTGATTTGATTAGTTGCCTAATTATTTTATTTCAGTAGTAAATTCATTAATTGATTTGTTCTAAAAAAAATGGTGGTATATTCAATATTTGTTCTATGTAATTGAGCTTATATATTTAAATTCCAAGTGTTGAAGAAGAAGCTCATGTTAGACTATTATGATTAGTAGTATTAGTTTTCAATTGATGTAAGTATTTAAGATATGTTCATTGTTTCTAGTTAGGTAATTTGTCTGGTCAATCTCGATTCTAACTTTCTAATTCAGCCTTTATCCATACCCATAACCTAAGCCCCGTTACAACCCTTTAAAGATATTTTGATTTGTGTATCATCTCATTTTATAGTGGTGGAGATTTGATTTTCATGCAAGCCTATGGGATTAACTTTTCATGTTTGACTTTTGAGTGCTTAATTTTGAACCTTAAAAACTTTGAGTGATTTGAGTGAATCCTTAGTGAGGATGTTAAATCTTGTCGATTTTGAATCAGAGGTAATTATTCAGGTAAAGGGAAATGCCTATGTTTTCATGCTATAAATATATGACTTTGATTTGTTTGAATCTTTAGGACTCATTGAGTTGGATTATCCATGTATAAATTATCTTTGGATTATGATAAAATAGGATTGATGAATATTATGAATCAAGGAAAGTTCGTTTTAATTGTAAGTTGAGAATTTTGCTTGAGGACAAGCAAAAGCTTAAGTGTGGGGTATGTGATAACCCGTAAAAGTAACATATTTTAATCCCACATTTAGCATACTTTTGGATTATTTATCCCTTGATTTATGTAAAAAGGTGCTCTTAATCCTTTCTTTTCATGTTTTATACCCAGGAAAGCACCCGAGGACGAAAAGAACGAGAAATGGGCTTAAAACAGACCAAATTGGGCCAAGAGAGAAATCGACACGGTCTGGACTTAAGCCTACACGGCCGTGCCTCCCTGATAAACTAGAACACGACCTGATCCCGATTCACACGGCCGTTCCTTACTAAAAGTCTAAACACGGCCTAGTAAGAATTATACTTGAATTAGGATACTTAGGGGCCAAGCAAAGCATCTCAAAGTCTATATAAACACCCAGGGGGGCAACTTGAAAGGGAGTTCGGCAGGAGCCGGCATCCACAGCGATTAGCTAGGCCAAGGAGCCGAGCCGAAAAGGTCAGATTTGTGGGAAACACTCGAAGATAGCCAGTTGATCCATCTCAAGAAGCCGGAATTCTACTCAAGAAGAAGGATTTCTCCTTCAATTCCTTCAGGGGGTTTTAGGGATTTCTTATGTTTTGTTTTATCTTTTCTTCTGAGATGTTTTATTTTCTTGTTATGAACTAAACCCTTCAGATACCTGAAGGGGATGAAACCTAAGACGGATCTTGTTATTGTTTTCTGAACTATATGATAAATACTTGATTTGTTCTTAATTATGTGTGCTTAATTCTTGTGTTAATATTTCCGGGATATTGATTCAAGTATGATGTGCTTAGGTGGTGGAGCAAAAGTCCCTGCTTAAGAGTAGATCTAGCATAATTAAGTGGAGTTGATCGCACGCCTAGAGATAGGGTGACGAGATTTTGCCGGATTAGGGTGAAACCTAATATGGGAGTCCATAGATCGAGTTAATGCGATTCTAGGGGTTTTAATTAGAAAGAGATTTCAATTAATCAACCTAGGGTTAGACGTTATTCGCCTCGAGAGAGGGTTTAATATAAATTAGGGAATCTTACGGATCAAATCAAGTGAATACATCATCTGGTTCAGTGTTAGATAACAACTGAAGTCTAGGTGGATTCTTCCTAAGGGTATTGTCTTAATCAACTGAGTTTTCCCAACAGTATTTCCCCAATTCATTCTTTTTGTCTTTGCGTCTTTAGCTTAGTAGTTAATTAAAATTAGATGTAAACAACAAACTTTACTTATTTTAGGCCAGATAATAAAAAGAAAGTTAGTATTAGTACTCTTAGTTCCTTTGGGTTCGACAATTCGGTCTTGCCTAAGCTATACTACTGTTCGATAGGTGCACTTGCCTTAAGTCGTTGTCAGAGTTAGTTTCCAGGTTCGATCATTCTCTTTATAAATTTAAAGCTCTGATAAATAATCGATCAAAATAATATAAACTTACCTCAATAGTTATTCATGCAATCGACATGTAAATGTATATATATAATGATTTCGAATCATAAAAGTACAAATCAATAATTCGGCTACTTGCCAATGACTCTCACCTTTCCTTTCTCTCGTGACGGTCCTGCGTCGTCTTTGGTTACATTCGATAATTTAATAAATAAAACTATATCAGATTACACTCAATTCACAATCAATACATAGCCACTCATGTTATACATTTTATTCAATTTAGTCCTTATACTCAAGATATGCATATATTTCGATATTTAGCTTCAGATCAAAATTTGATTTCACATTCATTCTTTAATTAGGGACTCTATATTTCTATTTATAGCACAACTTGATGACAAGTTTTCAATTTATCCAATTTATTCCCTAATGTTACAAAGTTATCTAAAAAGCTTAATTAGCTTTACAACTTAGTCCTTATCATGATCCAAGCTTAATATCTATCAAATTCAAGCCTAATTCATCAATTTGTCTTTAATGACAATTTTCTAAAGACTCAAAAATTAAAGAAATTGATACATGGGCTAGCTACATCAAGCTCCCATAATCATAAATCTATAAAAATTACAAAGGTTTGGTTACCTTATCCAATTGTTGGTCGAAATGTTTGAAGAAATTTTTTAACTTTCTTTCTTTTTCATCTATGGTGGACAGTGCAAGACTTGAAGATGATGACAATTTTGGTTATCATCCCACTAACTTTCATATTTATAGTTAGTTTAGGCTTTAATTAAATTTATTTAATTAGTTTAATTAAAATTTTATTATTCTAATCTAACTAGTAATTAGTCTAAATGGAAACATCATCAACATCCACTATCTCATGTTATGAATTGGTTTATTTATCATTTTGATCTTTTGGATAATTGTTATCTAGGTCCTCAAATCTTTTCTTAATTAAAACTTAATAGCAATTGGACTTTTGCAATTTAGTCCCTAAGCTTTAATTAATTAATTTTTCAGTTAAATTACTTGACCTAACTTTATTATATTTTCATAAAAACTTCATAAATTTTTATATTTCATCCTTACGGACTCAATTTGCGGAAATGAGATTCTAAAATTACATTTTCTGTCTCCATTGAAATTCGAGTCATTACATTCAACCCCCTTTAACAAGTCTTCAATCATGGTTTTCAATAAAAATGGCTTACTGAGATTCACACAAACTACCATTTGAGCAAAGCATCCTCTCGAAGTATTTTATCCGTCCTCGAGTCCACCTTGATTACTTTCATTGTCGTTTCACCAATTGCATGCAAAATACTATGCTTATGCATTTCACTAGGCAATCTAGGAAGCCTAATCCAAGCCACCACCTTCAAAGGGTATGGCTGCAGAGTTGACTTTCAAACCATTTTCTGACATGTAGTCCACCTTGATTATTTTTCCCATCATTTCGCCAATTGCATGCAGGATACTACGCTTATACATTTCTCTAAGCAATCCAGGAAGCCTAATCCAAGCCACCACCTTCAAAGGGTATCCTTGCGCAGTTGAGAAAGAAGGGGACCATAGTTGTGTTGACAAATATTGCCTAAACCTTCTAAGAGAACTCTCTTACAATCAGACATCGATTTAAACCTAACCAGAAAATAATCATTCTCAACGTCCATAAGTTGGATCAATTGAGATGGGTTCCATAAAGCCTGAATCTTATTAGACAAAATGTTGAAACTAATCTTCCTCCCAAAAAGTTTGACAATAACAGTTTATGTCATACTTTGCTCAAGGAAAGAATGTACTCTCTAGGAGAAACGAATAGAGGGGACACCCGTAACTGACCCTGTTTCAGCATCACCTTCTAAAAGATCAATATCTCCATCCTCAAAATTAGTCATATCCGCCTAACCATCTCCTACATCATTCAACAGAATGTCCTCGAACGAGGGTCACCTGCCATTGTCCATATCCATGGCCACTCCACCCTCGTCTGGTGGATCGTCCTCACGCCTTTTAACCTTGTTAGTAACCGTACCCACTGAGCCATAGCCATCGAGAGAGTATTTATTGTTGAAAAGGTCTTAATTATGTTAATTTATTTTCTTGAAATTTTAAAAATATATTATTTCATGAAATAAAAAATAAATGCGCATTTTACAACTAATATCCAATATCTCCTTAATTGCTTTCCTTTTTGAATAGAAAGAGTATTTCTTTTAACAATTACAATTTTGTTAAAATCTAAAAAAGAAGGAAAAAAAGAGCTTCAACTTGAAGCATAAATGAAATAATGGTCAGCATCTTCAAACTGAAGTTTCGAGAACACGTTTATATAACTTATAGGGTTAAACTTGAAAGCATGATTTAAATTTACCAGAAAAGGAAAATAAAAAAAATATTGATTTGAAATGGATAAATGAAAAGAAAACTAAACAAATTAATAGCGTATGAGAAAACTTCAAAACTCGTAACCTCCGAACTGTGCTGCATTATTTTATGTTAAGGGGCAAGCTTGCTCTTTGTCTCAAGCCATTACACGTAGATTAACAACCGTGACGAGCGACGCTATCGTGTTATCAAAGCTATAAAGATTTCGGCCCTCTGATTAACTGCCATTTGTTTATATTATATTAACTCTTCGAACCCTTCAAGTCATCCAACTCTTTGCATATAAATATTAGCTAAAGCAATCAATCCCTAATCTGTTTCACTGAAAACTGTCTTGACGAGAAAGTTTTAAAAATCAGAAGAAAACTTGTCTCCAGGGAAAAAGATGATCCGCTTCACGAAGATAACATCAGGTCAGTTGATATTCACATGAATGGATTTCTGGGTTTTGGTTTGTTTGGTTTCATGGATTGAAAAGCTGATTAGATTTCTTGTTTATCTCAGGGAGATCAGAGATGAGGCGTGGAAGTAACTTGAGTGACAAGACAAATGTTAATGAAGAATACAAGGAAGCTTTTAGAACCAAGTCTTATGTGGAAATGTGGAGTCAAGTTCATGGGCAGTTTAATCAAATTACTAGCTTTGATAGACTCCCTTCAACGTCATCGATTCCTGGTCATCAAATAAACCTGTCGGAGTACCTGCTTAAACCAAGGCAAGAAACACTAGATAAAATAGAGAGCTTGAATGTTCATCACCTTCTTCTAGACTATTTCGATGCTGGCTTGGAAGCCTGTAATTTGTGTGAACTACTCCTTCGAAGCATCCATCAAACGCGCGTTTTTTATCAAAAGATTAGAAAGGTGATCAAGATAAGCAAGAGGGTTCAAGATTTTTCGGATGAACAATGCAGCGTCATACTCAAGGAGCTAAAAGGATTTGCATTGCTTAAAAATCCATTATCGATCATTACTCCACCGCAATTCCGGAAGATTCATGAGAATAACCTAGATTTGTTCCGAAAGCTAACATCCAAACGTGAAAAGATAAAACGGAAAGCCAAATCCAAAAAGATCTCCAAACAGATTGGGAGTCTTTGTTTAGTAATTTCTAATACAACTCTCGTGATTGCCTTGCTCATACTTGCATTCCACAGCATGATTGGGATTGTAGCAGCACCGGGGGTTGCCGCCTGGTTCATCGGCATAAGGAAGAAGAAGAAGAAGAAGAAGAAAACGGGGTCATCATCTATTCAGCAAGGGCATAACACAAGCTTGCTTGAAAGACTTGGTGAGCAACTTGATATCTCAGCTAAAGGGATTTACATTTTGATCAATGATTTCGATACCATAAGTAGACTGGTATGGAGACTGCACGATGAGATCGAGCACCTTAAAGCCATAGCTAATATGTGCATTAGAAATGGAAAGATTGAGGTACTGAAGGAGGTTGTAAGGGAATTTCGAATGCACGATTCAAGCTTCTTGGAACAACTGAAAGAGCTTGAGGAACATACTAAGTTATGTTTTCATACGATTAACAGATCCAGAAGGCACGTTATAGAAGAAATCGTCGATTCGCTGCCATAGTTTATCCATGCTTTCAAGCATAATTCTTGGTAATGCTCATAGAGCGAAGTGAAGACATTGATCATGGCATGATTATGTGCCTTGAAGATTGAAGGTCTGTCAATTCTCCGGCTTTACAGTTATCAAGGTTAAAGAATTGACTGCTATAGAGTTCAGCCATTGCCGGTTCTTTTATTTCCTGTTTGGATCAAGAATTGTTTCATTCTTTGTATAAATAAATATATATATATAATATACATGCAGGCTCCATTTACATTAAAATCTGAAAGTTAGTTTTGCATAGAGAAGTTTGCACTTTGTCTTTGTAAATGTAAAAATCATCATTAATCATCTGCATCAAGAAGTTGAAAATGGCTTTACTTTTTTTGCTTCTATCATTCATGGGATTGGAAAATAAAACAGTTCTACTATTAAATTATTTAGCTGAAGAAAATACAAACAAAAATGAAGCATTGTGTTGCATAATTCACCCGACCCAAATCTAGGAAAGTAGAAGTATAGAGCTTTTCGCAATCAGAAAAACCGTTGATGAAGGGATTTTTCTGCTTGAATTCTGCGATCAAGTATAGAGCAGGCTTCTCTTGGTTCCTGTATTTCTGCAGTTTAAGTTCAGCAAAGTGCTCTCAATTTCTTGAATTCTTCAAGGCTCAACAAGGAAGCCTTGACCTTCAGCCAGTCTGCTGGCTTTGGCATTATAATTGCTATGTATCCTTCTCTATCTGCCTGCACTCAACAACAACAATAAACCTTAGTTTTAACAACAGAAGAGACTTTGTCACACTTACACAAGACATTATTAAACTAAACGAGTTCCAAGCTAAATAATATTACAATGTTGTACCCAGTGACAAAAACTCGACCTTTGTCTCGAAGAGCTCACAAGATTTAGATTACCAGTTCTCCACAATTTTTTATTCACAAATCGCATGAATATATTTGGAATTCTCTTTACTAACATTTACACCAATATTATAGGTTATATGATATTTCTTTCTTCTCCACGAACTGTAGTCTGATTCACCAACTTATGCGATGCTTTAAAAATATTAATTGTCTTTTATCGTAACATATGCCTTTCGAATTATTGGGAAGAACATGGAGTGCTTGAGATGACAAAGATATGTCACCATCACAACTCACAAGCATTCAATTTCAACCACAAAATGCCGATGTTATGAACATATATGAACTGAAGAACCAGTAAAAAGAGTAGCTAATTATTATACTCACTGATGAATGAAGCAGCTCTGGCTGTTTGATTAATCTTTCATTCACTTCCAAAAGAGAGCCTTTAACACAACACCTGCCCGAAACTGCTATTCATTTCAAATACGGACAAAAAAGGAAACGAGAGGAGGGAGAGAAGAAATGCGAAAATAATCATACCCACCTTACAATATATGAATCACCATTGGTGCAAACCTTGCACAAAGCTGTATTGGACTCGAAGTGTTGAGCATTCTAGAAAAGTGACATTTTTAACTTCAATAAGACTTTGTCAAAGCTAAATGCAGGGATTAAACTCTTGGATATCCTAATAACAAGTGATAATGGATTTTATGTTTGTTTTCACAATTTATAAGAATTACTAACAATTCAGTATCACAAGGATAAACCTCTTTAACCCCCCCCCCCCAAAAAAAAAAAAAAAAGTGTTACTAATGAATTACAGAAATAAAAGAGAAAGAGGGAGAGCTACCTTTTTTCTCTTTCCGGTGACTTTCATACCACTGCGATCGGATTTGCCAACATTGAAATCAACGGCCGTGATCCCACCCTTATCCTTAAATGCCAAGTGAGTTGAAGCCAGGCCAACAACACACAATCTACAAATTCATAGTACTTAAGTTTTTTTCTCAATTCAAAATTTCCATTTTATAAAACCCCAAGAAAAGTTTGGAATTCTTACCCATTGGCATGACGATAAACATACTGATCGTTTCCTGGTTTCATAAAATCTGTAAATTTTAACTTTATTTTAGGGCTTAGAACACTTTATTAAAAATAATTATTATTCACTGACATCTTCAACCAATGCATAGAAAATCATGAACCAAGTTATTAGCTATTGCGTTTAACACAAAACCGGTACCATAAATAAAATCATGTAACTTAAAGCGCCTAAGCCCTATGGGTTCCTTAGCAAAACCCACAAAAAATAGATAATCCGTTATTGATTGAAAAAGAAGAGGGGTGGGGAACCTGGAGCAAAGTAAGAGGCAAAGTTGAATTCAACAGCAGAGGGGGGAATGAGAGGAAGCTGGGTTATGTCAGGCACCAGATGCTTGTGTAACTCTTCATCTTCATATTCTGCATTTTCTTGTACTGATTGCTGCGGTTGTTCTTCGTCTTGTTTGTCCTGTTGCTCTAAGTTGTTTGGGACGGCTGTTTCTTCCAGTTTTTGTGTATGGTCGACCATGACATCCGACATTGATTTAAAAACGTGGGAGAGAACAAGGGTTTTTCACTCTCTCCTCTCGTTTTTTTCAATTTTGAACATTTGATTGCTCCTTAACTGATATCCTTTGTACTGTTCCAGATTCTAGCAGACTGTAATCCTTTTGTTTAGGCCCAAAACAACCGAAATCCAAATTAGTGGGTTCATTTCTAAACTCCGAATTGAATTTTGTAAAGCTGGGATTGGCCCAATACTACTACAAGCTCATGTCAAATTTGCTTGTAATAATTCCTTAAAATATTTCCAAAGTATTTCGTTGTAAATAACAAAACTGTATTACAATTTGACTTGTACAATTACAAATACCACACCTATTTTTATATCTAATTGCATATTTCTAAGCTCCAGCACACGCACGCTAGGACACGGTCATACCTCTTATGTTGCAGAAGAAGCAAGAATTCCTAAGCCTCATGTGCCTCGAACTGTGAATATATTATATGCTCAAACAATTAGGAAGGCTTGGAAAATTGATCAAGATTGAAAAAGGATTTGCAAGTCATCTAAAAGCCTTTAAATATTCCCACCCAAAGAGACATGGGAGGAATGGGCTACAAATTGACAAGGAAAGATGTTGAAAGAATTAGGAAAGAAAATAGAGAAAAGAGAGTGGCACAGCTAAATGGATAGGAACTGGAAAGTTAAAGGCTTACAATTCCTTTTCTCTACAAGACTTTTCGCTCTATGCGGTATGTGGATCTAAACAGTGTTCCAAGTAGGTTGGAGATTGATGGAGTCATATTGGATTTAACTATGGTGAGAAAGGAAGAGTCGTTAGAGGAAAACGGCTAGGTCTGCTAAGACCTGGCTGGGCTAAATAATTGGCAACTCATATTGTTGCCAATTATCCTTGAAATTGTTGAGATATAATTTTCAACATTTTTGTTTTCAAGGTTTTTCTTCTTGTATGTTTAATTACAAAAGCAATGTTTTAATGAGAGGCCCTTTTTTTGGTTTTCTGAACTATGTGAGTTCGGATTATATTTTCACTCGTTCCTTTATATTATTTATTCATTTGTTTCCATTATATGTATACCAATATATGTATTCATAGATATTTTGAGGATTCTCATAATGAACAAATAAATTATCTTAATGACATTATCGAACCAAATTTTCATGATACAATCCATTCTAATGATCTTGAAACTAAAGACGAAGTTGACATACTAGAAGAGATCTTGAAATTGGTGGAACGGGAGAAGAAACCTATAGAGCCTCATCAAGAAGAGATAGAAATGATAAATTTGGGGGATGATGAAGTTAAAGAGAAAAGTTAAGATAAGGACAACCCTCACACCTGATCAACGCCAACTATGGAGTTATGCCTCATATTTTTCGGCTTTTATTCTCCTAGTTAAACTCTATTTTTAGTTTTTCACTTAAACTCTTATCAGTATAGGTTATTTTAATATTATTTGACCTACAAATTTAGTTTATAAATAGGCTCTTTTCCAACTAAAAAAAATTTGTATTTACGTTTTGAGGGTTCTTATTTCGGGTTTTGGGGTTTTGTTTTATCTCCATCTTTGCATTCTTCGTTTTTGTCGTTTTAGTGAAATTATCCTTTCTTGTGGTTTTTAATCCTTTACGGAGGGTTTTTTCCACGTAAAATATTTGTATTTGTTCTTCTCAACTTTTATTATCTCGTTGTTTATACAGGTTGATCCCTAACAAACTGGTATCAGAATTAGTTCGCTTTCCGCAATCAACCCATTCAAATATGGCAACAACAAGGTTTAATATTGATAAGTTCGATGGCATTACAAATTTCAATCTGTGGCAAGTTCGAATGACGGCAATTCTGATTCAGGGTGATCTTAAGAAGGCCATTACAGAGAACAAACCTCCAAACATGGATAAATCAGAATGGGATAAATTAGATAAAAAGGTTTTGTCCACGATTCAATTATGTCTAATAAATAATGAGTTGCAAGAGGTTTTGATGGAGAAAACGACGTTCACCTTACGGAAAAGGTTAGAAACCCTCTACATTACTAAGTCTTGGCTAACCGATTGGTGTTGAAACAACGTATATACACGTTCTGCATGGAACAAAGTGAGCACCTTAGAGGTCACATCAGTCAATTTATGACTCTTTTGAATTATTTAAAAAATGTTGATGTTCAGATTGACGATGAAGATCAAACTATACTATTATTGTGCTCTTTACCCTCTTCATACAAGTCTTTCAAGGAGACCCTGATTTATGACAGAGATAATCTCTCATTCGAGGAAGTGAAGGGTCATCGTTGAGTAAAGACAAACTCGACAATAAGTTTGGTTTGGATAGCAACTCAGATATGCAAGCCTCGATTTTGGTAGCATTAAGGAAGCGAGACAAAAGATGTAGCTACTGTAAGAAGTTAGGTCACGTCAAGGCAAATTGTTACAAACTGCGAAATAAAAGGGCTGCTGAAAGCAACGAGGAAATTTTAGTTGGTGTTAATTTGGCCAATGACAAGGGTGATGATTTCTTGTTTGTGTCAACAAGTGAAAGCTTCGAGCTGACGTCTGAGTAGATCCTAGATTTGGGATGTTCTTTTTACATGTCTCCCAACAAGGACTGGTTCTCCACACACAGTTCAGTTGAAGGTGGAATTGTGCGCATGGGGAATAGTTCACCCAATAAGGTAATCGGTATTGGAACTGTTTAGATCAGGATGCACGATGAGATAATTAGGACAATGTAAGATGTCAGACATGTGCCTGACTTAAAGAAAAATCTCATTTCCTTGAGAATTTTGGACAATAAAGGTTGTAGAACTAACATTGAGTCAAGTGACATTAAGGTATCTCGTAGGGATCTCATTTCGATGAAAGGTAAAAAGATTGACAGTGTTTATGTTCTGGAAGAATCGATGACCAGTGAAACAGGACGTCTTTCGTCTATTAAAGAGTCGAAGTGGACTCATTTGAAGCGGAGACAACTTGGTCATAGAAGGGAACAAGGTATGTATTAAACCAAGCTTTTTTTGATAAAATGTTTTGATATAACAAATTGAACTAGTTTTGAATAAAAATTAAAATTAAACAACACAAAATGATTTGTTTAAAATTAAAATCTAAGAGATAAAATGTTGAACATCTACTTTAAACTCTTAGAAAATTTTTGAAACAACTTTAAAATCAAAGTTAAAATGATTTTCACTTAGTTAAAAGACTTTTAATAAATCAAATAAATTTTAAACAAGTCAAAATTGCTCCAGACCAAAAAGTATTGATACTTTTTTGGCCAAATACTGATATTTTCTGAATTATCGATACCCTCTCTTAAAAACGAAACCAAAGTGGAATTTTGTTTTCACAAACCCTAATAAGTATCGATACCTTTTTGATTAAGTATCAATATTTTTTGAAATATTGATGCCCCTTCTTAAAAGGAGTATCAAAATAACATTATGTTTCTCACAAAACCTACAAAGTATCGATATGGTATCGATACCTTGTTATAAAGTATCGATAAAATTATTTTGGTATCGATAGTAAAAATCCAACAGTCACTGAATTTAGCATTTATTGTAAAAATTATTGATACCATTTTTTATGGTATCGATACTCGGTGTTGCAGGTGAATTATATGCTCTGATTTTTACATCCCCAATGGCTCTATTCATGACACCAACAACCACAACGGTTGGAAATCAATTGGGAGGTATAAATACAAACTTCTTAAGATCCTACAACAACAATAAAGTACTTTCAAGCAAAAATCATCAATCAAACAACCTTTGAGCTTACTATTTCCATATTCTTTTTACATACACTTGTGAGTTTTACTTCTATTCTTTTGTTCAAGTGTATTTCATTATACTTAAGCTTAATTTGTAAACACTTTGATCTTATAAGGATTATTTCTTTATTTGCTTATATGTACCTTGAGAGGGTTTGTGTCTTAAGATTTGGGGTAGAAATCTTAAGGGAGCTGTAAGGTTAAACATTGTCCTCAAAGGTTATCAAATTAGTGAATTTGGGAAAATCCTTAATTGTAGAAAGCTAAGGTAGTGGAGTAGGTAATTGGAGCCGAACCACTCTAAATTATCGTGTTCATCTTTCAATTTTTTTTCTAGCTTTCACAAAATTTTTAAAAGTCAATTCACCCCTCTTAGCAATTTCGGTTTGATTTATCGAGCTAACAGTATGACCATTTTGTAGAAGAGAGGTTCTCTTTTGGATGCAAGTTTTGAAAAGATAGGGCATTGCATTCGTGGAAATCAGAATCGGGTCAGTTTTAATTTGACAGTGCACAAGTCGAAGACTAGAAGACCTCCAGCTTCTAAGCATAGCTTCGACTCAGTTAAACATCCTACACAGTTCGGGATAAGCTCGTAGCTGGCTTTGGCAAAGAAGGCATTGTGTAAATACGAGTCAATGTGGAGATTTGTGGAGTTATGCCTCGCATTTTTTGTCTTTTCTTCTCTCAGCTAAACTCTGTTTTTAGTTTCTCACTTAAACTTTGATTAGTGTAGATTATTTTAATATTAGCTTCCCACCTAAACTCTTATTAGTATAGGTTATTTTAATATTATTTAACTTACGAATTTAGCTTATAAATAGATCCTTTTTCCACCCTAAGAAGATAACTCATAACACATATAGGTATAACTTTTACAAGCTTTTAGAGAATTTTGTGTTTACGTTTTGAGGGTTCTTATTCCGAGTTTTGAGTTTAGTTTTATCTCCATCTTTTGTACCCTTCATTTTTTCCGTTTTAGTGAAATTATCTTTGCCCGTGGTTTTTTATCCTCTTTAGAGGGGTTTTTCCACGTAAAATATTTGTATTCGCTCTTCTCCACTTCTATTATCTCGTTGTTTACACGAGTCAATCCGCGACACCAACAACTAAAGGATTTACTTTATGATTATTCAAATGTCTTCACATGGTCATATCAAGATATGCTCGGTTAGATGTGAGCATCGTTGAGCATAGATTTCCTTTGAAGCCAGATTGTAAACCGATTTACCAAAAGTTGACGAGAATGAAGCCCGAAGCTGCTTCAGATCAAAGAAGAAGCCAACAAACAATTCGATGCAAGATTCTTGGAAGTAACCAAATATCCAGAGTGGGTCGTAAACATAGTGTTGGTGCCGAAGAAATATGGAAAAATAAGAATGTATGTAGACTATCGGGATCTAAATAGAGACAGTCCCAAAAACAATTTCCCTTTGTTATTTATTAACACATTGGTAGATAGCGCTACTAGACACTGTACCTTCTCCTTTTTGGATGCTTTCTTGAGGAACAATCAAATCAAAATGGCCAAAGAAGACATGGAAAAAACCACATTTATTATGATGTAGGGAACTTTTGTTACAAGGTTGTACCATTTAGTTTGAAGAATGCTAGGGCTACATACTAGCGAGCCATGTGACACTCTTCCATGACATGATGCATAAAGAGATAGGGGTCTATATAGATGACACGATCGCCAATTTAGCAAAAGAAGAGAATCACATGGAAAACCTTCACAAATTGTTTGAAAGGCTAAGAAGGTACAAATTGAAATTAAATCCAGGAAAATGTACTTTTGGTGTGAAGTCGAGGAAAGTATTAGGCTTTGTAGTGAGCGAACAAGGCATCGAAGTAGATCCAAACAAAGTCAACACAATCAAAATTTGGTACGAACTCAGAAATAAGCAAGAGGATTCTTGGGAAAATTGAATTGTATATCCCGAATCATCTCTCAGTTAACTGCCAAATGTGATCCCATCTTCAAATTATTCCTGAAAAATAGCAATGGCAGAAATATAAAAGCGTATTTGATTACGCCACTAGTGCAAAGGAGGCCTTTGATCTTATATTTGGTAGCGTAAGAAAATTTCATGGGGTGTATTTTGGGACAACAAGATGACTCAAATAAAAATTGTAAATGGTTATTATATATTAAACATTATTGATGGTTCTATTAACATGTATAAAACATGATTGTTGGTTAGAGAATTTACTCAGAGATCGGGACGTGATTAAATTCCACCTCTAGTCTGATTGTTGAACCCACAACTATTCGCTTAATTGTCAATATTTTTGTTTAATGTAACCAGCCTATTCATCAATTAGATGTCAACAATGTTTTCATCTAGGGGCACATGGAGGAAGATGTCTATATGGAACAACCAGCTATCTTTGAACATACTTTCTTGTCTACTCGTGCCTGTAAGCTCAACAAGGCAATCTATGGCGTCAAATAGGCTTCACGAGTCTAATACTATGAAATAATTTGATAACAGAATTTCTTCAAGTCTAAATTAGACTCAATTTTTATTATTCTCAAAAAGTTTGGGCTCATTGTTCATGTACTTGTTTATGCGGATTGCATAATTGCCACTAGTAATAATTTATCCGGAGTTCGTCATACTATTCATAATCTCTCTAATACATTTTCTCTACGGCTTGGTAAACTTCATAGAGTTTTTTTTAGATGTTGAGGTGATTCCACATACTAGAGGTCTTTACCTATCTCGACACAAATATATTGCTTATATTTTGCATTATCAGTACACATGATACCAAAGGTATACCTACTCCTTCGAGTTCTACTACTTTTGAGAGTTCCTCCTGACGACCCCATTGTTGATGGATCTTACTATTGAAAGATTGTAGGCAAGCTTCAATATTTAGCTTTCACGTGACCTGACGTTGCCTTCTAAAGTCAATAAGCTTTCACAATTCGTGTATTGTCCGCCAAGCACACTAGAAGGCAGTAAAACGACTGCTAAAGTATCTCAATCGCACCTCTTGTTTTGGTCTTCAAATTGCTCGTGAATACAACAGCCGCCTTCTCATTTCTTTTAATTTTGATCAGGCTTGTGATCACTTCCGCTATTGGCTAGGTTATTTATTTTTATTGTGTTTCAATTTCTTGTTCCTCAAAAATATAATGTGCAGTGTTTTGCTCTTCAACAAAGTTAGGATACCGAGCAGTTACAACTGCATTAGCTTAAATTAGTCAGCTTAGCTGAAACAAAGTGCAGAGGTATTGACCCTACTGACCTTTAAAATGGCTAGTAATTTGTGTATAAGTTGGGTTGAACAAATAATGGAGTCCTTTATTTTAACCCAAGCTTAGTGAAGGCCAAAGTGTAATTTTCATCAACATAGCAAATTACAGATCTGTAAAGTTAATTCTATTTAGGCGACTCACTAGTTATGCATAATTTAAATACTTTATAATTTGCTGAAGCTGCAATGGTTTATTGTGCTTCCTATTAACAACTGAATATAATCTTGAAATAATCTTCAAGAACCAACAAGCTAAGCAGCAAACTCTAAAACAAATTATAAAGGGAAAATTTTTCTGTTTACAATTGTTCAAAACATGTAAGCTAAGGCTACAAAATAAACCAAAAAGAAAGACATTCTGCCTCCCTATGGTGTGAGGCGGCTGCACTATTGAAAACCTTAAATGCAACTATTCAAAGACTACCCATGAACATCAACACGAAAACATCCTAAAGTTAAAACTGCTAGTAATAAACAACGAAGAAAAAAATGAGAACACCCTAAGACTATAAAATAAAGAACAGACAAGATAAACGAAAAGGAGAAAAAAATCATAATCCTATAACTAGATACGCATAGCATCCGACCCCGTCATTTCCATATCATTCAAGGAATGCCACACACCACCTCATGCAGCTGCATGGATTGGCCCATTAGATCTAAACCCACGGCCCCTTCCACGGTATCCCCTGCCACGGCCACGACCTTCAAAGAGCAAATCAATAACCATTAAGCAAGTCCCCTTCAGGCGATCAACAAGTCTATGATTGCATCTCCTCATTAACTTCTTTTAGTGCCACATCATCTTAATAGTATTCAAAGTGCATTTTTTTATTCACCGTGTTTAAAATAGTTCAAATTGCAACACGTCAAGGGAAAAAATAGAACCAAAAAAATTGGTCATTATGTATACGCACGCCAGTCCATGAGGAAAACCATTAAACATGCTAAAACTTTATGGAAACTAGAAAATGGAAAACTCACCACGGCCACCTTGGGGAGGGGCTTCATAATTGTGGCCTTCATCTTGCAGCCTATCGAACTGAGGTCCATTGTATCCTCCACGTCCACGGCCCCGGACCCCACGTCCTCTTCCTCGACCTCTACCCCTAGCATAGCCACGAGTGCGGTCCCAGCTTCCATCCTCATACTCAGCGGAGACAAAACCGTTCCCTGAATAAGAATACAACTAAGCATTTGCCTCAACATATCTTCCATTACATTCAATAAAATTTAGAGCCATGGTAAGTCTTGAACCAAACACAACAAAACATAACATCTAACAGGGTGCATATCAAACACTCAAAACCAGCATACCTCTACTCCTCGGCCTTCCTCTACCACTACGGCCCCTACCTCGGTCATTAGGTGAGCCCTCTGCTAAACAAAAAGAAATCTATAAAAGGGAATATGGGCATTCAGCATAACCCAAAAAAATAGTGCAGGTAATAAAATGTGTCCAGTACCTCCTTCATGATCGACTTCTGTGGATGCTTTCACCTGATCAGCTGGTAATGGAGGCTGGTACCTGGATGAAGTGATTCATGAGTCACTGACCAACTTTGAGAATTCAAAGTCAACTAAACCATCAAGCCACCATCATGAGAGCATTAAACCTTCCATTTGCTAAAATTCTCCAGTTTCCAACATTCATAAAAATGTAATTAAACTAGCACGGTTGTAAAAAAGCCAAGTCCAACTTGCTTCATATTAACAAAAAGAACCCATTTGACCTTCACTTAAAAATTAAAGTTAAACAAGTATAATGAGGAACAATGTACTTGTATCAGTAAAGGGAAACAAGTGCAGGAAGTTACCCAACAGAGGACGTATTCAATTCTTTTTTCGAAAGGGTTATAGTGATCATTGACACATGCCTGGTGGTCTCCAACCTGTGATAATTAAACAAATTACTAAATTCCCTAAAGAAACAGATTAAGTGCATAGAAAACCCTAAACCTTTATTGCAAAAAGGTTTTAAATATAGCTCTTACGGAAGAAGTCCTTCCTCCAGAGGCTCCCACATATCTGTTATATCCATGGATCCAATTGATGTAATCTGATGTAAACCAACGATTCTTCTCTGCATTAGAAGTACATGGAAGACATTGTCAGCCTCCTTAAACAAGAATCAAAAGAATAAAACCCTTCACATAGATTAAAAAGGTAACTTAATTTACCTTAATTAACTCCACAATGGTCACAGTCTTGTTAATGGCCCTTCCCATTGCCTTAAAAACTACTTGACTCGATCCCTTCTCCTATAAAACAAAAATCGGTTTACAAACACTTAAGATATTAGACTTTCCTCAAAAGCATCGAAAGTTTTCTCAAAAGCATCGAACACCCAAATGAAATAAAGGTCTAAATACCCAGAAATTAAACCAAAAAGAAAAAAGAAAACCTGGAGCAGAGTCATGGCATAAGTGATATAACTACGCATCCTTCCTTGACTGGTAATCCGAATCTCATTCTCGTCAATGGGTGTCTCTGCTTTCGGCTTCTCCACCCTCTGGTAACGATCCATCTATCCACCGCCCAAAAAATAAAAATTAGAAAAGATGAAAGAGAAGCAAAAGCGAGGGGAAAATAGGATTAGATCTGAAAAATACAACCTGAAAAGATTTGGAAAAGGAGTAGTAAAGGAAATAATGGGGGGAATAACCTCAACCAAGAGAGAGCCCTCTTCTACGGCTTATATTTCTTTTCTTTTACGCCCTAAAGCCGCTCTCTCCAGATGTTTCTTCTTACTTTTATATCTTCTAAAACTGCCCTAACCGACTCCTTTACCCGGTTCACCCGATTATCGCCTTCCCTTCAATTAAACCGTGACTTTTTTATCAAGTGCCATGCCGTTGTTTAAGAAGAAACACTACTTCTCAGCTTAAATTTTTAACTGTTTATCTAATTCATAATATATAATATCGAGTGAATCGAGCATTAATTTTATTAATAAAATTATATAAATGTTCATTCATATTTAAGATATTAAATTATTCATAAAAAATTTTAATGTCATTTATATTAATAAAATGTTAATTTTATTATTGAATCAAAGTTTTATTTTATTATGTTTTGTTCGCTTTATTTTTATATATCTATATTCATACTATTTATAAAATCATTTATTGAGCGAGTGTCACCAATCAACCGACTCTTAACTCAGTTAAGAATTATAAAAAAAAACACATTCTATTTGCAAAGTTATATGATTATGTGGGTATTTTTTACTTTTTATATCTTTATAAATCAATAAAAATTTGTCTATAATAAGATTTGGACTAAGAACACCATGCGAATAAAATTTTTTCCTTTTATCATTTGAGTATATATATGTTATATTTGCATCTATACTTTATTTTATTTATAAAACCTTATACTAAGTAGGTGCCCACTCTAATAAGGAATTATAAAATAAAAAATTATTTTAAATTATATGATTAAGTAGGTGTTTTTTATTTTAATAAACATGTTTGTTATATATTTGTATATCTATACTATTTATAAGGTCATTTATTAAATTGGTATCACCCATCAATCAATCAGGTTCTAGTATAGTAAGTGAAATTCATTTGATGTCCTAAATTATATTATTTGAGGGTATTTTATTTTTTTATTTAAAAAATTAATAAAAAGATGCATAAAATGAGATTTGAAGCCATGCTAATTAGGTTAGTAAAACCTCAAATTTACCACTTGACCAAAATTTTATTTTAATAATATATACATTATATACTATTAATCAAATCTCTTACTGAGTTGGTGTCATGAGTCAATTGTTCACTGACTCGATTACGTAAATTACAAAAATATCATCCCGTATGTAAAATAAGTCATATTATTTGAGGGTATTCTAATCTTTCATTTTAACAAAAACTAATAAAAATGTACAAATAGTGTGATTTAAACCCACATCAATTACATTAGTAAAATTTTTAATTTACCACTCAACTAAAGTTTCATCTTGATATTTTTGTACATTTAATTTTATTATACATACTTTTATTACCTCCATCGATTGTATATATTAATAATATATTTGATTGAGTTGGTGTTGCAAGTTAATTCGACACTGACTCAAGATTGATCACAACAAAATGATAAATAATTTAATCAATTTTTTAAATATTACAATGTGCATATTTCACGTGTTATTATTAATAAATTTCAAACCATTAGCTTCATTATTTATTGTATATTATTTATAAACACACATTTGTGTACTAAATTTATTGTTCCTACACTTATACACGTGTAATGGAATTTCTATATTAATAACATTGATAGAGTTAGTATTACAAATTAATTAGACACCAACTTAGGATTAATGACAAAACAATAATAATCAATTGTAATTATTTAGTATTCTTAATTTGATGTATTTTTATGATTAAATTTAGTTTTACTACAATTTAATCTAATATTTTTCAATTTAATATCATACATTTTCATGTGATTCTATTAATTAGTTCAAAACCATACTTTTTCATTATTTATTATATGTTATTTTTAAAAACACCTTTATGTTCTAAATACATTATTTCCACACGCATACGCGTGTAATAAGATTTATAATATTAATAATGTTGTTGATTGATGTGTCACAAATTAACTCAACACCAACTCAACATTGATGACAATACTATGATAAACAATTGTATTCATTTAGTATTCTTAATATTATATATATTTTTGTTTAAATTTCTTTTTACTCACAATTTAATCTATTTTTTTCTAATTTTAATATCATATCATGTGTTATTATTAATTAATTTCAAACTATACGTTTTATTATTTGCTATATGTTATTTTTAAATACATTTTTATATTCTAAATATGTTATCTCCCCATATATATATATGTGTGAGATAAATTTTCTAATATAATAGAAAATACTTTTATTGAATTTGATTATATAACATTTTCTAAATATTTCTTTTTACTCACATGGCAAATATTACATGTATTTAAAGCTAAATAAACAAATGAAAAGGTTGAATATGCAATTATAAGGTTTTTTTTTATTCTTGATTTGATTATGCAAGGTTGCTCATCATTATTTTAGAAAAAGTTGAGTGAAAATTGAGATTTTATTTTTCTTACATGGCTTCCATGTAAAATTTACGTGAGTGTTAAACTACATAATTGGTCTTTATAAATTTTTATTTTAGGCACTAAAAATAAAAAAAATTATAAATTAGGCACTAATGTCAATAATCATTTTCATTTTATTCACTCAACTCTAATAAGTTTTCATTCTGATCACCCTATTAATTTAATGTTATTGTATACTCATTTTAGTCACCCAACTTTATAAGTTCTCATTTTGGTCACTCATCTACTTTTTAAAAAGTATTTATATTTTTTTTCCTAAAAAAACCTGAATTTTTATAGGAAATTAAGTTATTCGATTAAGGAGATGGAACCCAATTTTTTCCTTGAAGAAACCAAAAATCTCCCTTTTTACTAAAAAAAGTTAAAAATTAATTCTAAAAAGAAAAAATAAAATAACATAAAGAGATCAAATAGTTTTTTCTATAAAAACCTAAGTATTTTTCTATAAAACCTCATATTTTTCCCTTTTATAGGGAAAAACTAAAATTAATCCTACAAAAGGAAAAAAAAATAAAGGAAATTGAAAAGATAAATTGGTTTTTCCTATAACCCCTCAATAATTCCTGTAAAATTACATGTTTTTTTTATTGACGAAAATGAAATTTAATTTTAAAAGGGAAAAAAATCCTATCAAAAACCCATCTATAAAATCATATATATTTCTTTTTTACTAAAAAAACTAAAAATAATTCTAAAAAGGGAAAAAATTAATTTTTAAAAAGATGAAATGAGTAAGCAAAATGAAAGTTTATTAAAATTTGGTGACTAAAATGAGTGTACAATAATATTGAATTAACAAAAAATGATCAAAATGATAATTTTTTTAAGTTAGGTAACTAAAATGAAAGCAGATGTTAAGGGTAATGGCCAATTTGTCTTCTTCTTTTTTTTTTCTTTTCTTTTTGGTTCCTAAAATGAAAATTTATGAAAGTTTGGCAAGCATATGTATAGTTTACATTTATTTAAAAATATCACATAATTCAATTTAATGGAAGTCTTTTCACGGTCTTATCAATCGGATTGTAATTATTAGATAAAAATAGAGATATTAAATTTCAAATATACAAAAAATATAAGGATCAAGAGCATATTTTGATCCTAAATAAAAATACCAATTTTCATATGGGTAAAATATACTCCAAGTCCCCATACTCTTCATATATTAAAAATTTAGTCCCTACTTTTATTTCTAAGAAACTAGTCAATCTACTTTTTGGATTTAAAATTCGGGTCTAATTGTTAGCACATTAATATTTTTCTATTAAATTTACTGGTGAGACATTTTGAAATTAAAAAAATTACTCATTTAGTAACTACATAATAATAAAAAATTGAGCCAGTAATAGATCTCAATTTAACAAAAAAACTTTAATGGTTTTAACAATTAAATTTGTATTTTTAAATCCAACAATAAAAAGCTAAATTCCTAAGAATAAAAATAAAAGTCAAATTTATATAGGGGCGTAGATTTCAGCCCCTAAAATGAAAAAATTTTCATTTAGACCTTTTAAATTTTTAAAAATTTAAATCAATAAAGGTAAAATTGCACATTGGCCCTCTAAAAATGATAAAATTTTGATTTAATCCTTTAAAAATTATAAAGATATAGGCTATTAAAATAGTGAAATTATATTTTTACTATTGTAAGAATTACAATTTAATTTTGACCCCCTAAAAAAAAATCTGGCTTCGCCCCTGCATTTATATATATATTATAAAGTCTAAGTCTCAAAGTTGACATAGACAACTTATTTTATTGACACGTGAACGACTTGAGTTATTCACACGTGTAAAGCTAAATTTATTTTAAATTATTATGATTAGTTAAGAAAACTTTTTTTCCTTTACAAAATTAACTTTCCTCTCACTAAAACACTTTTATAACACATATTTGTCATAAATAAACAACAATTCTTAGTGACCGTTGTTAATTCATTAATTAATTTTTAGTAAGTAATATATGGAAATAACAAGTTGACTTGACATTTCATATATGATAATATATTTGCCACATCAACTTTTAGAATTAACATATCTTAGCTAAATGAATTTAATAGTTATTGCTTGGTGATAACTAAATTTTTAAAATTTGAAAAATACAATGACTAAAATGATAAAATTAAAATATATGGGCTAAATTCACAACTTTCGTAAATTACAAGGACTAATAAATATTTTACAGTAAGAAAATTTTATAAAGAGTTATATCACTATTTAGGTCCTAAACTTGATAACTTTTCCCACATTAGAGCCTGAACTTTTTTTTTTTTTTGTCTGAGTTAGGTCTTAAACTTGGCAATTGTTCTAATATTGGCTTAGACTAGGAAATTATTGTAACACCTCTAACCCGTATCCGTCACCAGAGTAGGGTTACGAGGTATTACCGATCAATACACATCATTTAACATACATAACTCATACATTTATAAATTCAAACTCAAATATCATTTTATCACAAACACATTGTCCCTTATAAGGGTCTACAAGGCCTTAAACATGCTTTAGAAATGGTTCGGGACTAAACCGATAACTTGGGAAATTTTTGGAAACTTAGAAAAATTTCAACCATACAAGGGTCACACGACCGTGTGAACAGGCTGTGTGCCTCACACGGCTCCAGGCACGCCCGTGTCTCAGGCTGTATGGAAACAGGGCATACATACTGACTTGGGTCACACGGCCAACCACACGCCTGTGTGCCCTTCGAAGTGGCCACACACGCCAATGTGCCAGGCCGTGTGCTAGGCCGTGCCAAACCTGTAGGGTATACTCACTTATGCAACACAGCCAAGTCACACGCCCATGTGCTAGGCCGTGTGCCATTTAGGGGGTATACTGACTTGTACCACACGGCCAATCACACGCCCGTGTGTGAGACCATGTGGAGCATACTAACTTCAATTCAATTTCAACACCAGGGGACACACTGTAATATCCTAAATATAGGCCTGTGCATTTATATGTGGCACTTGATTAATCTGTAATTTAAGAAGTTGAGGTTGGTGAGGCCTTGATTAAATATTTGGATTAGGATTTAGAATTAATGTTCAGGTAATTTAAGTAATATTTTGGGCTTTAAAAATTTGGGTTAGGTGGCTAATAAATGGTGTTAGCTCATAATTTAAGTAGATAGTTAATTAAGTGACAAGCTGGGCTTGTGGCCCAAAGATCTGAGGAGTTTAAGTGGGCATAAGGTGGCGTCATAAGGGGAAAGGAGTTTGGGCCAAGTGAGGGTTACTTAGAGCCCAAGTTTTGGGTCAAAAATTCGGCACTTAGGAACCTTAGGAGTGGACTGCACACTAGCTACAAAATAGGGATTTTAATTCTTTTATTTTATTGAAAAATAGGAAGATAATGAAGAGAAAGATGAGGGCTATTTTTGAGGAGGTAAGGGATTAAGATAAAAGCTATCGGATGACAATGACAAAGTTGGTAGAAAATCCAACTCGGGAAGGGAGTATTACGAAATCTATATAAGCCAAGTGATCATCCATGCTTTCATTCTTTTTTTTCTTCTCACCTAGTCGAATTTCTCTTCTTCTTTTCTCTCAAAACCTTTTTTTTGCCGCAACTCTCCAAACACAGTTACTTTCCCCTCTTCTCTTCTCAAAGCCGAATCTACAAGTGAAATCTCTGTTTCCTGAAAGTACACCGTAAGCCGTATACTCCTCTTTAATCCGGTGAGTTTCGAGATTTCTCCTTTTTCTGTGATTCCTTTATTTTTATCAAGCTCCTAATTCAAATCATTATTTCAAAGGCCCTGTCGATTATACTCTTTATCCCTAAAAGCCGAGTATGTTCCATTAAAGCCGATTTGGTGGAAAAGCCGAAGGTAGGGAGGTGACGTTTCTTAGGGATTTTCGGGATTCGACAAATAAGGCTCTACGTTAAGGATAATAGATCTTCACGGTAATAGGTGTGTAATACTTCCCCACCATCTAGATCTAATCATAAAATGCATGATCATAAAATTTATATGTTTTGATAATTGCCGACATCTCGATTTATTGATGAAAGCCCAAGGAGGGTAAAAGCGGTTCACCAGGTTAGTAAATAATCTGTTTATGTGTTATAAGTAAAATGCTTGTATGTGATTGCATGGGTTGGGTTGATGAAAGGAGGAAGTTATACGTTATATGTGTAGCGGTTTTGTCGTGATCTGATGTAGCGGCTAATACCGTGAATTGTTATACGGGCTTCGGCCATTATATGTTATAAGGGCTTCGGCCATCATATGTGGATGAGCAACATGACTGCCATCATGGTTTGTAGCGGTGTGGGTCGATTTTAGAAATCCCCAATGGTGTGTACGGTTGGTACGGGGGCGTGTAGCGGATGGAAACCTAGGCAAACGGGTTGGGCCTTACATATTATTTGTTATTAATTTTTATTATGAGTATTAAACTGTTTACTTTGTTTAACGGGCTTAAGGTCCAAAATCTAGTGGTGCATGAGGGTTGCACACTGAGTCTCACGACTCACCCTTTTAATTAACATTTCAGGTGATACCTAGTGCTTCGGATCGGGCTGGAGAGGAACGCAAGGTGGCCATGCAGAAGAATATGTTGATTTAGCAAAAAAGACTCAAGTCATTATTTTATATTTTTAATTGGTGGATTTTAAAATTTCGTTGTAATAATGCCATGGGCCACTAGTTTATATTTTGTTTTATTTTTGGGCTTTAATTACTTTTAGTTATTTAATTTTTTTATTTTAATTAAACTAAGGCATGTAATTAAGTTTGGTTTTATTTTACAAAGGCATATTCTATATGAAATATATTTGGGCTTTTCGGAAAAATACGACATGTTTGTCAAAAATTTTCTTAGTAACATACCAGATCCGGTCGTAGCAATTAAGGCGAGTGCAGGGTGTTTAAATTAATATCGAGCCGGTTCAAAACTCGACTTTGGGGTTTTGGGCTCAAAACGTTTTCGAAAATGGGCTTTTGAAACATATATGTTTTTAAAGGATTACTGAGTTTGTTAGCTCAAAGATGGCACTGTGTGTCTCCGGCCTAAGTCCGCCATGTAAGTACTCTGAACCATTGTGTGATCTTTATATATGTGGGCTTAATGGGCCTAGTGGGACGTAGATTAAGTTAGAATTAGAACTTGATGGACTCTAGGTTTAGTACAAACTACTTCTTAAAAATGCATAAAACTTAATTTCTTTGAACAAACCCATTAATGAGTCGCAAGACTAGGGTGTGGTAACAGTCATACGCATGTCTCAGGAGGATGCGGAAGAGCACGGTATTTAAGCGATCCTAGTGACTCACCTCCTCTTCGCTGAATCCTACAGTGCGTAGTAGGACTGCTCACCTTAGTCAAGTTAGGGTGTGGCAATGGGCATACGCATGTCGAGGAGTGGATTCAGGGGAGAGTTTGGTACTTAGCGAGCCCTAGCGACTCACCTCCTCTTCACTGGAATCCTCCTGCAGTGCGTAGTGACCATTCACCCTAGTTACAAGGACTTGTTGATGGGCTAAACCCTATGATTAAAACCCGAAAGGGACCAACCACCCTATTTTCTTTTTGAAAAAAAAGAAAAAAATTCCAAGGTTTTGTAAAATTTTGAAAACATTTCTAATTTGTGAAAACTTCCAACTAACCATGATGTTATAAAATACCTATGTTTTGAAAAGTTACCGAAAATTTCACGTTTACAAGAATAACCCGGACTATGAAACTAGTTTTTCCAAAGGTACCCCTGAAAAAAAAAATAACAAACAACATCAAAGTTTAAAAAAAAAAATTTTTACCAAACTACCCTTGTTTTGCAAAATAACCAAAATACCCTTAGTCTCTAAAAATTACCGAAATACCCCGAATTTCAAAATTTCTGAAATACCCCTGGATTTTAAAATTATCGAAATACCCCCAGATTTCAAAATTACCGAAATACCCCCAGAATCGAAAAATTACCAAAATACCCTCACTTCACAAAATCACCAATGACCTTATTTTGGAAAATTACGAAAATACCCCTGTAGGACAAAATTACGAAAATACCCCTGGGTTGTAGAAACAACAACAACAGCAACAACAACAACCCTTTTCTGTAATGAACGCGAGTTCATGAATGTTGATGATTGAATGAATGAACTTGAGACTGTATTGTGAATGCGAATTCGAAAGAACCACTCTTAAAACTATTATTCATAAGACTGTTAGTGGTTAACTAGTGAAAGTAAACTAATAATTCATAAAATTCTTAATCAGATAAACGCCAATCGGAGGAATGAGTTCAAGGGGTCGAGGACGTCTGCCGCGTGGAAGCCGTAGGGGTAGAATGACCGCGTCAGAGCCAGTAGGGTCTGGCCACGGGTCAGGAAATGAGATGCCGGAATTGTTGGCTGTAGAAGGAGAATTTTGGGATGAGGCGCCCGGAGATGATGCTGTATCTCAGGCGATGTTGCGAGTTCTTGAGAGAGTTACCGGAGTAGGCATGGGCATAGGAGCCCGGAAATCTGTGCCAGAGCGGCTTAAGGCCAATGGGGCAGAAGTGTTTAGGGAAGTTTCTGGTGTAGCCCCTAACATCACTGAGTATTAGATGGAAGCGACTGAGCGCATAATGGATGACTTAGACTTCACGGTAGAGGAAAAGTTGAAAGGGGTCGTGTCTCTCCTCTAAGATGAGGCTTACCAGTGGTGGCTCACGGTGAAAGAAGGTACTGCTGCAGATCTGATTGACTGGGATTTCTTTAGGGAGTCATTTCAGGGAAAGTATGTCGGGGCCAGCTATATAGATGCTCAAAGGAAGGCATTCCTGAACTTGGTACAGGGAAGTAAGTCTGTGGCTGAATATGAGCCCGAGTTTCTGCGCTTGAGCCGTTACGCTCAAGGAATGGTAGCAACGGAGTATGAACGCTGTGTTCTGTTCGAGGATGGGCTGAGAAATGAGTTAAGGGTTCTGATAGTACCACAATGAGAGAGGGTTTTTGCTGTTTTAGTAGATAAGGTTAAAATAGCTGAGGAAGTGAAACGGGTTGAGAGACAAGAAAGGATAAGGATCGGGGTAAGAATAAGAGGATTTTTGGGCCATCAAGAGCATCGGGGAATTTTCAGAAGAGGCCTAGGGCTGATGGGCCAGTTCGTGCTCCGACAAGTCAAAATCAAGCATGTTCTACATGTGGGAGGACGCATTATGAGGAGTGCAGAATAAAAACAGGTGGATGCTTTAAGTGTGGGTCCACAGAACATCTGATTAAGAACTGTCCTCAGATGGATCGAGAGGCGACCAACGGGGCCGAGTCTTGATCAAGGGAGAGGTGATCGGCCCGACCAAGGGGTCGTGGTGCGGTAGAGGAGGAAATGGGGGGGTGGTCGTGGTCGTGGAGCACCTGGTATAGGTGCCGGTAATGTAGATGCAAGGCAGCCGGGTCTAGTTTATGCAGTTCGTCGATAGGAGGATGGAGACGCACCGGATGTCATAACCGGTACGTTTCTTATAGCTGACAGCCCTTTTCTTGCTTTGATTGATATTGGGTCAACCCACTCTTATATTGTATGTTCGATATCTGAGACCTTAAGTATAGATCCTGAAACAACTACTAGGAAGATGACTGTGATTAGTCCCCTAGGACAATACAGGGTAGTAGACAAGCTGTTTAAGGATGTACCTTTAGAGGCTCAAGGGGTAGTGCTTCCGGCAGACTTAATGGAATTACCATTCGGAGAGTTCGATCTTATCCTGGGAATGGATTGGTTGTCAAAGCATCGTGCTAAGTTGGATTGTGGGACTAAGCGCATGGTGTTAAGTACCCCGGAAGGCAAGGAGATTGTTGTATTAGGAGAAAGAAGGAATTATTTGTCCAACGTAGTGTCGGCCTTGAAAGTTGTTAAGATGATTCGGAAGGGATGTAATGCCTTTTTAGCTTTTATTAGTGCTTTGGATGCTAAAGAGGTGACTGTCGATGAGGTTCGAACAGTCAAGGATTTCGCGGATGTATTTTCGGAGGAGTTGCCAGGATTACCCCCGGATCGAGAAGTAGAGTTTGGAATAGAACTACTCCCGGGTATGGCTCCGGTATCTATTGCCCCTTATTGAATGGCGTCGAAGGAGCTGGTGAAGCTCAAAGCTCAGATTCAGGAGCTATTGGATCGAGGATTCATTCGACCGAGTGTGTCTCCATGGAGAGCACCGGTTCTATTCGTGAAAAAGAAGGACGAATCCATGCGTATGTGCGTGGACTATCGTCAACTGAATAAGTTGACGATTAAGAATAAGTACCCATTACCAAGAATCAACGATTTGTTCGACCAGCTCAAAGGAGCTTCGGTCTTTTCTAAGATTGATTTAAGGTCGGGATATCATCAATTAAGGGTTAAAGAAGGAGATATTCATAAGACGGCGTTTCGGACTCGGTACGGTCATTATGAGTTTTTGGTAATGTCGTTCGGTTTGACAAACTTGCCAGCAGTATTTATGGATATGATGAACCGAGTATTTAAGCCATACCTTAATCGGTTCGCCGTAGTATTCATCGATGATATATTGGTTTATTCCAAGTCAGAGGAGGAGCATGATGCACAACTTCGAGTGGTGTTGCAAATTCTGAGGGAAAAACAGCTGTACGCGAAGTTCAGTAAGTGTGAGTTCTGGCTGAAGGAGGTGACTTTTCTAAGGCATGTGGTTTCCGCAGAGGGGATTAGGGTAGACCCTCGGAAAATCGAAGCTGTGTTAAATTAGAAATCGCCGAAGTCTGTGGCGGAAATTCGAAGTTTCTTAGGATTAGCAGGATATTATCGAAGGTTCGTTGAGGGATTCTCTTCAATAGCGGCACTACTAACTAAGTTGTTGAGGAAGGGAGTATCTTTTGTGTGGACTGACAAGCAACAGGAGAGCTTTAAGAGGCTGAAGAGAATTCTGATGGAAGCACCGGTGTTAATACAGCCAGAAGCAGGAAAAAAATTTACCGTCTATTGTGATGCGTCACACACAGGGTTAGGGTGTATGCTGATGCAAGATGGGAAAGTTGTGGCATACGCGTCTCGACAGTTGAGACTGCATAAGTTAAACTACCCTACGCATGATTTGGAATTGGCGGCGGTAGTGTTTGCTCTGAAGATTTAGAGGCACTACCTGTATGGGGAAAAGTCGGTAATTTACACCGACCATAAAAGTTTGAAGTATCTCCTTACTCAGAAGGAGTTAAATTTACGACAACGTAGGTGGATCGAGCTCTTGAAAGACTATGATTGTTCGATTAAATACCATCCCGGTAAGGCCAATGTGGTAGCAGATGCGTTGAGTAGGAAGGTGATAACAGACCTAAGGGCGATGTTCGCTCACCTTAGTTTGTATGAGGATGGTAGTTTGATGGCTGAGCTACAAGTAAGACCTATATGGACAAGTCTAATCAAGGAGAAGCAATTTCTGGATGATGATTTAAGTACTCGAATCCGACAAGTGCAGGAATGTGAGGTAGGGGACTATAGTCTGAACAATGATGGAGTTTTGTGTTTTCGCGGGAAGGTTTGTATGCCAAAAGAGGAGGAGCTAAGGCAGATGATTCTTTGGGAATCGCATAGTAGCCCCTATGCTATGCATCCTGGAGGAGTTAAGATGTATCGAGATTTGCGAGACCAGTTCTAGTGGCCAGGTTTGAAGTGAGAAGTTACGGAATACGTGGGGAAATGTTTGACGTGTCAGCAAGTCAAAGCTGAACATCAGTTGCCTTCGGGATTGTTGCAGCCGATAAAGATTCCCCAATGGAAATCGAAGAGAATCACAATGGATTTTGTTAGTGGGTTACCCCTTACACCCCCCAAGAAAGATTCAATTTGGGTAATTGTGGATCGGCTGACAAAGTCTACTCACTTCATACCGGTTCAGGTCGACTACACTTTGCAAAAGTTGGCTAAGTTGTATGTGGCTGAGGTTGTAAGATTACATGGTGTACCGGTGTCGATCATATCGGATAGGGACCCTAGGTTCACGTCACGATTTTGGAAAGCTCTTCATCAAGCAACGGGAACGAGGTTAGACTTCAGTACCACTTTTCACCCACAGACTGATGGTCAGTCTGAGAGAGTAATTCAGATCTTGGAGGATATGCTAAGGGGTTGCATCATCGATTTTAGGGGTAGTTGGGAGGAGCATTTACCCTTGGCTGAATTCGCGTACAATAATAGCTATCAAGCTAGTATTCAAATAGCGCCGTATGAAGCATTATATGGAAGGAGATGTCGTACTCCATCTTGTTGGACGGAGTTGGGTGAACGTCAGGTATTGGGTCTGGAACTAGTTTCGGAAACGGAGGAAAAATTTAAGTTAATACGGACTTGATTGAAGGAAGCGTCTGATCGGCGAGAAATCTTATGCGGATCTAAAGCGGAAGGAGGTGGAAATTCGCATAGGAGACCAAGTCTTCTTGAAGGTATCTCCGTGGAAGAAAGTAATGAGGTTTGGACGAAAGGGTAAACTAAGTCCCGGTTTATTGGGCCTTATAGGTCGTTAGAACGTGTGGGGCGGTGGCTTATCGTTTGGAGTTGCCTTGAGTTGGAGCGGATACATGGCGTGTTCCATGTCTCGATGTCGATACGATATCGATCGATCCATCGCACATAGTGCGATGAGAAGAAATTGAAGTAAGGCGATTTATCTTTTGAGGAGGAACCGAGTACAAATTTTGGATCGAGATATAAAAGTGTTGAGAAGGAAGTCATTTCTTTGGTTAAAATTTTATGGCGAAATCACGATCTTTCAAGAGGCGACGTGGGAGTCGAGGAGGATGTTATACGACAGTGATATCCCCATCTCTTTTGATCGTAAATTTCGAGGACGAAATTTATTTTAAGGGGGTAGAAAGCGTAATATCCTAAATATAGGCTGTGCATTTATATGTGGCACTTGATTAATCTGTAATTTAAGAAGTTGAGGTTGGTGAGGCCTTGATTAAATATTTGGATTAGGATTTAGATTAATGTTCAGGTAATTTAAGTAATATTTTGGGCTTTAAAAATTTGGGTTAGGTGGCTAATAAATGGTATTAGCTCATAATTTAAGTAGATAGTTAATTAAGTGACAAGCTGGGCTTGTGGCCCAAAGATCTGAGGAGTTTAAGTGGGCATAAGGTGGCGTCATAAGGGGGGAGGAGTTTGGGCCAAGTGAGGGTTACTTAGAGCCCAAGTTTTGGGTCAAAAATTCGGCACTTAGTAACCTTAGGAATGGACGGCACACTAGCTACAAAATAGGGATTTTAATTCTTTTATTTTATTGATAAATAGGAAGATAATGAAGAGAAAGATGAGGGCTATTTTTGAGGAGATAAGGGATTAAGATAAAAGCTATCAGATGACAGCAGAGTTGGCCGAAAATCCAACTCTAGGAAAGGGAGCATTGCCAAAATTTATATAAGCCAAGTGATCATCCATGCTTTCATTCTTTTTCTTCCTCACCTAGTCGAATTTCTCTTCTTCTTTTCTCTCAAAACCTTTTATTTGCCACAACTCTCCAAACACAGTTACTTTCCCCTCTTCTCTTCTCAAAGCCGAATTTACAAGTGAAATCTCTGTTTCCCGAAGGTGCACCGTAAGCCGTATACTCCTCTTTAATCCGGTGAGTTTCGGGATTTCTCCTTTTTCTGTGATTCCTTTATTTTTATCAAGCTCCTAATTCAAATCATTATTTCAAAGGCCCTATCGATTATACTCTTTATCCCTAAAAGCCGAATATGTTCCATTAAAGCCGATTTGGTGGAAAAGCCGAAGATAGGGAGGTGACGTTTCTTAGGGATTTTTGGGATTCGACAAATAAGGCTCTACGTTAAGGATAATAGATCTTCGCAGTAACAGGTGTGTAATACTTCCCCACCATCTAGATCTAATCATAAAATGCATGATCATAAGATTTATATGTTTTGATAATTGCCGACATCTCGATTTATTGATGAAAGCCCAAGGAGGGTAAAAGCGGTTCATCAGGTTAGTAAATAATCTGTTTATGTGTTATAAGTAAAATGCTTGTATGTGATTGCATGGGTTGGGTTGATGAAAGGAGGAAGTTATACGTTATATGTGTAGCGGTTTTGCGTGATGATCGATGTAGCGGCTGGCTAATGCCGTGAATTATTATACGGGCTTCGGCCATTATATGTTATAAGTGCTTCGGCCATCATATGTGGATGAGCAGGATGACTGCCATCATGGTGTGTAGCGGTGTGGGTTGATTGTAGAAATCCCCAATGGTGTGTACGGTTGGTACGGGGGCGTGTAGCGAATGGAAACCTAGGCAAACGGGTTAGGCCTTGCATATTATTTGTTATTAATTTTTATTATAAGTATTAAACTGTTTACTTTGTTTAACGAGCTTAAGGCCCAAAATCTAGTGGTGCATGAGGGTTGCACACTGAGTCTCGCGACTCACCCTTTTAATTAACATTTCAGGTGATACCTAGTGCTTCGGACCGGGCTGGAGAGGAACGCAAGGTGGCCATGCAGAAGAATATGTTGATTTAGCAAAAAAGACTCAAGTCATTATTTTATATTTTTAATTGGTGGATTTTAAAATTTCGTTGTAATAAGGCCATGGGCCACTAGTTTATATTTTGTTTTATTTTTAGGCTTTAATTACTTTTAGTTATTTAATTTTTTTATTTTAATTAAACTAAGGCATGTAATTAAGTTTGGTTTTATTTTACAAAGGCATATTTTATATGAAATATATTTGGGCTTTTCGGAAAAATACGACATGTTTGTCGAAAATTTTCTTAGTGACATACCAGATCCGGTCGTAGCAATTGGGCCGGGTTTGGGGTGTTACACAGACGACCGTGTAACATGACCATGTGTCACACACGGTTGAGACACACGCCCGTGTCTCTGCCCGTGTGGACAAAAATAGGCCATTTGCAAGGCCAATTTGCCACCCTATTTTGCACATACCTACACAAGGACAATTGGTACCATTTCAAAGCTCAAATATGCAGCCAAAAGTCATTAACCAATACTTGAATATTGATATGCCTATCTCCAACTATGCAAGTCACAAATATGTCACAACTTCCATTTAATTACATACCTAATTCACATATACAATTTAATTTACTAATTCATTTCAAACATGCATTGTCAAGCATTAATTCACAAACACATAACTTCCAAATTATCAACTTCAATCACATAACATAAGTCAATTTACCAAACTCAAATAGAACCATTTGCACATTTATAACATCATCATGTTCATCATCTTATGCCAACCTAAATCGCCAAAATACATATCCATCAAACATACCAAAATGACACAAGCCTATACATGCCATATACCATATTTACACAACTCAAAAGTACCAAATAGATGTCCGATAGTGTGATAAAGTTCCTGACGATCCCCGGTTCTGAGCTAGCTTCGATTTACTATAAAACATAGAAAAAAATAAACAAAGTAAGCTATAAAGCTTAGTAAGTTCGTATGTATATATGAAATAATCAACATCACTCATTAACATTTCCAAATAGATACATAATTTGCAATTAAAACCTCAATCAATGAGATAACATAAAGTTTAACTACAAAGCGACTCATAAGTTCTCATCTTCTTATAATTCATCATTCGAACAGTTTTCTGTACATACTTGTACTGATACATGTCTATTCTCACTAATTTGCTTATTGAATCACTTCGAGTTTATAAATGCTTACGATATAAGTACGTCAATTTTCCGATGCCATATTCCAACTATGGTCTTACACATACATTGCCAAGGCCCTGCCGTGGTCTTTCATTCACATGCCATAACTCGGTTATGGTCTTATTATTTAATTTTGCCATAGCCCAGCTATGGTCTTATTCAACAGCTCGTTTAATTAAACTGTGCATTTAATTTAATATCTCCACATTTATCCAATAGAATAAATACTATTTCAATTTCATTCATCAAATAAATAGATACACATTTAAGTTCAGTTATAGGAACTTACCTCGTATACGAATTTGATGAAACGGACTGACTACTCGATAACCTTGCTTTTCCCTCGATCTAAATATGAATTCTTTCTTTCTTGATCTATACGAATTCAAAATTAAATTATTCAATCACATATTCTTTCAATTTAGTCCATATCACACTTTAAATCACTTTTACACTTTTGCCCCAAGTATTTCACAACTTTTACAATTTAGTCATTATTTCACAAAACACAAATTCACATAATTTCAATAAAACCCATGCTTGGCTGAATTACATATAGGTCCCTAGAAGCCCAAAAATTTCATTTATTTCACATTTCAACCACTCAATTTGCACTTTTCACAATTTAATCCCTATTATGCATTTTCATCAAAAATCACTTAACAGAACATGTAAAACTATCATCAAGCTTTCATATTTCAACATTAAACATAAAAGAACACATAGATTCACCAATGACAACTATCAAAATCTTTAAAAAAAATTGAAATTTAAAGGTACGGGCTAGCTAGATTGAGCTGCAACGATTACAAAAACATAGAAATCATCAAAAATCGAGCAAAAACGGACTTACTATTAGGCAATGAAATGACCGAATGCTTGAACACCCAAAAATGGCTTCCCTTAGCCTAGTTTGGATTGAAACAAGAAGAAACAAAGATGATACTCTGTGTTTTAATAATTTAACTTAACTTTTTTATAATTTACCATTTTAACCTTTGTTATAAACAGATAAAACATATAATGGATGGTCATAATTGTCAACTTATACTAATCATGGACTAATAACATTATAAGGACCTTTGATTTATCAAATCATAGCAATTAAACACCTTTAACAAGTAGAATGCAACTTTTGTATTTTACGCGATTAAGTCCTTTTTATCAAATTAACCAACCAATCGATAAAATTAGCTCACGAAAATTTCACACATATCAAATAACATGCTGTAAATACCAAAAATAAGATTAAAATAATTTTCCTACATCAGATTTGTGGTTCCGAAACCACTGTTCTAATTTAGCTAAAATCGGGCTGTTACAACTATTACCACATTGGGGTTTGAATTTTTTTGTCCAAATTAGCCCCTGAACTTAATAATTGTTCCCATATTGAGGCTTGAGCTTTAGGGATTTTAAGGACTAACTTGGACATGAAAAAAAGTTTAAGCTCCAATGTGGGAACAATTGTCAAGTTCAAGGCCTAACTTAGACAAAAAAAAGTTTAGGCTCCAATGTGAAAAAAAATTTCAATTTCAAGGTGTAACTTGGATAAAAAAATTCAGACCTTAATATAGGAAAAATTACCAAGTTTAGGTCGCAAGAAGTGATTTAACCCTATTAAAAATATAGAGAGTTTGGAGGAGGTAAGGGACTTGCCAGCTCTTTGAATAGATTTTACAGAATTATCTACAGATATCTGATCCAAAATTTACGGATTCAAATATTAACATTATTATCCATTGCAAATAGACTCTCTCGAATATCCATTATTTGAATTCACATACGTTGTTCGGATAACGAATTCAGATATCCGCAAATATCTGACTCTGCATATAGTTACAAAATATTTAAAACTTCACTTCCAACAGGGTTCAAACACATAATTTCTGACGATTAAAACAATGTTTTAACCATCAATGCTAATCTTCAACTTTAATTAAAGTTTACATAAACTAATAAATAACATATGAATATTAATAAATGTATTTTCTAAAATTGAAATTTTTAATTAATAATAAAATTAAATACAATAATTAATAACAAATTTAAATATGTTTAAAAATTTATCAGAAAAATGGTTGGATTTGGTGCCTTAAGTGTAATATTTTCGTCTATATACACTTGTAATTTTTCAAATAGTTTGGTTAATAAAATTATTCATTAATTACATTAAGACCCTTTGTATATTGTCCTTACATGGTTTTTGCATATAAAGCAAAATAAAAACAAATATTAGCTCATTAGTTGTCTAATATTTAACTTATACTAAGCAGTATTACGTGGTCAAATCGCAATATGGAAAGAGAACTTATATTAGTAAACGAACCTAAACATGTCCTTAGTCTAATCAAAAATGAGCAAACCGGTTGAAAGACTAATATGTCATTTATCAAGTCCAATTGGGGAGATGCATTGGGCATTGGAGCAGATGACTCCCAGAAGATAGAGAAATAGATGTGTCTGGCTAGACTAACAGTACATCGAACAATACCTAAGAAGAATAGATCCTGAATTTATTTATGGATTTATTCACTTGTAATATTCATAGTGTGGCATAACTAAATCCTGCGTGGATGACGAACTATGTATGTGTGACTCGTATACTTTAATATAAGTAGAAGTCTAAGTTCAAATAGATAAGAAATTGAAAGCTGATGTGTTGGGTATACGACTTTTGTAGTATGTAGAGTCATTCACAACAATGGAATTCATAACCTAAGACATGGGTAAATGATATCCTCTCATTTGGCATTACATGGTTGATGAAAAGTAAACATGGTCACAGATCGTTAATTTTTGTGATGAATGACTTGATTACTATTTGATAGTAATTGACTTTTCATGAAGGAAGATGTAATGGTTACCATGAGATAAAATAGAATCATATTGGCAGAACTAATATTATCTCAAAAAGATTAAGGATACTCTATGAGGGTAACAAACTTATGATAAGGTAATTGGACTAGTATTGATCAAGTTGCTTTCATAATAGTATGCCATTGGGGAGTGTAACAGTCTGATTTTCAATGGTGCCAAAAAATGCGGTTTTGAAACCCCATTTTCGTATTCCAAGTCCAAAAATATTTTAATATTTACAGAGTTGGTATAAAATTTTATTAAAGTTTGGTCTTTCAATTTTTTTCGATTAATTTTTTAATTAAAGTAAAAGGACTGAATTGTAAAAGTCTTATCGCTATAAGTTTTTAATTAGCCAAAGATTAAGGGACTTAGGTTGCAATTAACCTAAGGTCTAAAATGAAAATTAAACCAATTTGAAATATGAGTTAGTGTTTTATGATGGAAGAATCCACTTATTTTAATTAATAATGGTTGAGTTTAGTTAATTAAGTTAATTAAGTAATTAATTAAGTTCTAATCTAAGTATAAAAGCCAAAAATTAAGTAAAGTTGTCATCTTTCTCCATTCTTCTTCTTTCTGTAAAAAGAAAGAAAAACCCTTTTGGAAGCTTACAACTTTTGGTCCTCAATTCTAAGGCAATTTTTGAAGTCATGGAAGCTTAGCTAGACTATGCACCAATTTGCAAAATTGTTAAGGTTTTTGAAAGTTTCCATTATTGATTTCTTGAAGAAATTGATGTTAAATTTGTAAAGACCCGTTTTTAGTGAAATTGGATAGTGATTTTGGGACCACAAATCTGAAGTCAAAATATTTATGTTATTATTATTTTAATGTCTACAACATATTAGTAGTGTCGTATAAAAATTTCGTTAAGAAATTTTATCGTTTGCATGCTTAATTTGATAAAAAGGACTAAATTGCATAAAGTGTAAAACTTAAATTCTAGATGTTAAAGTATTAAATGGCTATAAATTAAATAGTTAAGGGATTTATGTGGTAATTAAACCATTGGCATATTAAGTGGACAAATATGGACATTAATTAAGCATTTTAAAGGTATATAAGTAAGGTTAATTTAGTAATTAATAAATTAACTTTAAAATAAAATGAATAAAAGAAAGATGTCATTTTTCTTATTCTTCTCCAATCGAAAATACTAGGGCAAGACTCCATTGTTGAACATTCAACATTCAGCCAACCTTGTGTGTGCATGTAAGTGAATTTTTGCTCAGTTTTTAATGATTTTTATGTTTTTGGAGTCATTGTAGCTTAATCTAGCTAGCCCAATGACTAATTTTTGAAACTGTTAAAAGTATAGGGTTTTACCATTGATGAATGTGTATGTGTTTTGAAGTTTAATGGTAGAAAATGAATTGTTGTTGTTAGATAAACAACATTTGTTAAGTGATTTTAAATGAAATTGCAAATTAGGGATTGAGTTGAGAAATGTGATAAATTGTGTGGTAAATTTGTGAATATGTGAAATTTTTGGGCTGCTATAAGTATGTTTAATATTCGGCTAGGCTTGGGTAGGGATAAAATTGAATGAATTTCATTTTACGAGCTTAGAGACTAAATTGTAAAGAAGTTAAATGTTTAGGGGTAAAATAATAATTTTGCCATAATATGAATTTTAGGTTAAATTGAATAGAATGTATTTTAAATAAGTTAAATTTGAATATATATAGATCAAGAAAAGCAATGTTCAGATTTAGATCGGGGAAAAAACAAAATAGTGGATTGATAGCTCGGTTCTCTCCGCGTAAATTCAAGGTAAGTTCGTATATTAATAAGCATTAATGTAATTGTGTTTTAAATGTTTCATTATTACATTATTGATGTATATGACTTCATATAAATATTCGACGAAGATTAGCGATATATGAAATCCCAGTTGAACCCTAGGAATAGATAAGATACAAATGACATGTCATTAGGGGTTATTGTGTTTTGGGTCTTTGGTGCATCACGTTCTACCCGATGGTGAGTTTTTACGGCATGTGTTGCGGTTACTCATCAGCTTGTGTGAGCAGCACTGTGTAGCTATGTCTTGACCATCAGCTTGTGTGAGTAGACCCGATGATAGCTTGAGATGAGCATTTACATATGAGATATGAGATTGAGATGGTCTCAACCATGTATTGGCACTCAGGGTACGAGATTCCTGAGTATCCGATATTATTCCAAATGGTTCAACGGGTATATTTATGGTATGAAAGAATAAGTGATTGATATGTATCATAACAAGTATCTATATGAATAATATAAGCTTTGAGTCTATGAAACTTGTGAATCTCATATCTAACCTTATTAATGAATATGTGATAGGTTTGTGGATAAATATGAGTTATATTATGAAATGTTTGATTACTTAATTTGTAGTTAAATGGTAAGTTGTACTTATTATTCATACGAGCTTACTAAGCTTAATAGCTTACTCTATTTACTTTTTTGTGTTTTTTAGTGATTTCAAAGCTTGCTCGGATTGGGAGTTGTCGGAGATCTCATCACACTATCCAACCATTGTTTTGGTACTTTTGAACTTGTGTACTTGGTTATATGACATGTATAGGTGTTATGGTTAATATGACCTATATATTTGTAATGCGTATAGCCAATTGACTTGGCTTGTAAATGATGTATGTTTTGGTTATGTGTATAGTCATGTGATTTGGCTTATTTTGGTATACTTGGTTGTATATATATGTGTAAATGACCTTTGATATTTGGTTTATAATTGCTATGTGAATGCCTTGTTATGAATTGGTATTTTGAGCACAAAATGATTGAATTTGAAAATGTGGTATGCTTGTTGATTTAGGCACAAATTCTAATAGGTAAGTTTGATCATTTAGTTGAGTTTTAGATGTGAAATTGATATGATTTTGAATGGCTATTTGGGATGCTTATGAGCATTTTGGCTGTTCGTATTGATAGTATATGATTTTGGCTTGAAATTGGTTGGTTATAAGTGTCTATTTATGCTTTGGTTGTTTGTGCATTGTTGAACCTAGGTTGACAACTTTTTGGGTGAAAAATATGGCTTGAAACGTAGTCTATTTTTGTCCACACGGGCAGCCGTATGTGACACACGGCAAGATGACATGGCCGTGTGTCCCCTGGTACTTATTTAGAAACCAAGTCAGTAGCTTCACACGGCCTGGCACACGAGCGTGTGACTTGATCGTGTGGCATAAGTCAGTATACCCTCTAGTTTTCACACGGCCTGGCACACGGGCGTGTAAGGCCATTTCAAAGGGTACACAGGCGTGTGGTTGGCCATGTGACCCAAGTCAGAGAGGTACACGGGGTAGGACACATGCTGGGACACGACCATGTAATCCCATTTCGAATGTCCACACGGCTTGTGAAACGGGCGTGTTTTTGGCTGTGTGAGACATACGGTCGGGCCACACAGGCGTGTCTCCTGTACTTTAACAATTTTCTATGTTTCTCAAAAATTTTCCTGAGTTCTCAGTTTAGTCCCGAACCACTTTTAATGCATGTTTTAGGCCCCAAGGGCTTTTATTAGGGACTATATGATTGTATTTGAATGATGTTTGTTTTGACATGAGAATTGTATGATTGTTAAATTGATAAGTCCAGTAATGCTCTGAGACCTTATTTCAACGATGAATATGGGTTAGGGGTGTTACAAAATTGATAGATTTTAAGTTTAGATTATGAAAAAGGGTTAAAATGTAATATTTATTTGTTAGTTTTGTTCATAAGGATTAAAGTGAATAAATTGTGAAATTGATGTGAAATTTTAGTATAAATAGAAAGTAGAAGGTCTAAGGGATGTAATCGAAGTTAGTTTTTAAATCAAAGCTCAAAATTGAAAGATATTGTTATTTTGGTTTCAAAGACTAAATTGAATAGAATGTAAAACTTGAAGGGCATCTAAAAATGAAATTATTAAATATAATCGTACATGAAGAACAGAGAAAAATTCAGTCTCATTTACACTATAAACATAGCACAACTGTAGCTCTAATATCAATTGTTGAAAAAAAAATCCAGTTTGAAAACAGTTTTCATACACAGCGGAAAATAATAATTTCGAAAATCGAGCCAATTTATGATATTTATAATAATAAACCTTAGACAGAAATTGTACCTATATTTTTTTATAGATGGATCCTTGTCATTTTTGGCTTTCAACCAAACAATCTTCTTCGTTATTCTTGTACCACGAATCAAACACAAAAATTAGAAATAGTTTTCTTTTCTTTTGGGGTGAAAACGGAAATTCTCTCTTCAAAATAGAAACTGACAAAACCATTATTCCAAAAAATATATTTCTTTCTTAGATGATAAAAGTCTCTCTATTTTTGGGCAGAACAACGATATCTAAATGTTTTGTAAATTGCCCTATCAATGCCATCTATTTATAGGGACAAAACGTGGAATCCTTATTGAATTATAGAAGTTTATTTTAATTAGAAAAAATGAAATCCTAGTTTAACTAAGATGTAGGGGGGACAACCATAGTTAATCATACTAGGGTTTTCCGTCCCCCTTTATTACATAAGGGGCTTTTGGGCCTCTTCCATATCGGGTCCAACTATAAGTACTACTCGAGCTTTTAACCCAATACTTTATAATTTTATCCAACCCAATATTTGTTTTTCTATTTCTCAGAAAAAATAAACTTCAATATATTTGCAATTAAATAATTTTCTCAACCAAATTCTAATTTCGTTAAAATCATGACGATTTTATTGTAAAAGAATTTATGAGAAAATATATTTAATATTTTCGCATTCAATGGTTCAATATGACAAAATGATTTATTTCCATTTTTTAACTTGGTTTAATTCAAAAAAAAAAACATCAAATCATTTTTTAGGACATTTTCATTTTTTTATTTTCATTTTTATTTTGGAGAAAACCACATTCATTTCCAAATGATTTCATTTCTCCATTTCATTTTGGAGAAAACCTTAATCATTTTCAAATGTTTCCTATTTTTCCATTTCACCAAATCTATTCGTTTATGCTCATTTGATCAAACATGCAATTCATTTCTGGTTTCAACAAACTAGCGTAAGGGACCGATTGGACATATGCAATTGAAGCTCAAATGATTTATAATTAAGTTTCAACTTTTCGCTTATTAATTATAAACTAATTTAGTCATGAAGTCACTCTACTATAGTATCGTGACTGAGCTCTCCCCAACCACATACCATTATGAAAGTAACTTAATTAGTGCTCGTCCAATAACCTTGTTATAAATGAGTGACTCTCATAGGATATGCTTAATCTCTTTGAGATAATATCCATTCGTCCAATAACCTTGTTATAAATGAGTTACTCTCATAAGATATGCTTAATCTCTTTGGGATAATATCCATTCTCTCAATATGATTATATTTTATCTCATTATAACCATTACATCTTCATGAAAATTCAATCACTATCAAATAGTGATCAAGTCATCCATCACAAAGATGAATGACCCGTGACCATGTTTACCTTTCATCAACCATGTAATGCCAATAAGAAGATATCAATTATCCATGTCTCAGGCTATGAATTCCACTATTATGAATAGCGCTACATACTACAGAAGTTGTACACCCAACGCACCAACTTTCGATTCCTTATCTATTCGAACTCGGGCTCTTACATACACCAAAGTGTACGAGTCACGCATACATAATTCGTCATCCACTCAGCATTTAGGTATGTCACGCTATGAGCATTACAAGTGAATAAATCCATAAGTGAATTCAGGACCTATTCTTCTTGGGTCAAGTCCGATGTACTATCAATCTAGTCAATCACATTTATGTCTCTATCTTCTTGGAGTTATCCGCTCAGATGCCCAAGACAAAGCATCTCCTCAATTCGACTTGATAGATGACATATTAGTCTTTCAATCGGTTTGCTCATTTCTAATTAGACTAAGGACATGTTTAGGTTCGTTTACTAATATAAGTTGTCTTTTCGTATTACAATTTGACCATGTAATACCGCTTAGTATAAGTTAAACATTAGACAATCAATGAGGTAATATTTGCTTCCATTTTACTTTGTGTGACAAAACCATATAAGGACAATCATACAAAGTATATTAATGTAATCAATGTAATACATGAATTTATTTTATTAATCAATATATTCAAGACAATTACAAATTTACAAATGAATATACTACACTCGGGGCACTAAATCCAACAGATGTATGTATTGGTGTGGTATGCATGATGATTTTACTTAAGGTATATGTTGATAAATATTATTTTGGTTCATAGTTAATGTCACAAAAGTGTTGATGAATGAATTTTGTGTGTATTAAAAGTGAAATGGTATGTTTAGAAAGATTTGGCAAAGGTAAGGTTAAGCATTTGAATGAATTTGGTTGGTATGCTCTAATGGTATTGAAAAGCTTAAGTTTATTTGGTGAAAGTGTATTGAATATCTTATTAAGACATTGAATTGAGTGTTTAAACTTGATCGATATGGTTTTAGGTATGTTTTGGACCAATTGATTTTGGTATTTGGTGCAAATGTTGTAGGTTTTGCTTGGAATTATTAAAATAGGTATCAAATGGTTTATTTTTACCAAAAACAAGGGCCACATCGCGACCATGAATTTTAGATGTTGCGACGTTACCGTTATAGTGAGTAACGTCGTGACGAGCTAAGACTTGTCGTCTCATTGCGACGTGATATACTGTAATTGCCATGTTGTGACGAGCACTAGATGAAGTCATGATGTCAAACCATACATTTGTAAAACTTTACAATTTGGTCCTATTTCGTGCTCGGGTTAGTATAAGAGCATTGGTAAGCTCAATTAAAACTCAAATCTGATTGTTTATCATGAATTGAATGTATTTGACATTAGATTTCATGTGTAAAATGCTAATTACTGTAACTTTGAATATTGTTGCCTCAGCAATGAATGTAGCATTCCATAGCTCAGTTTTGGTGATCAGGTTGAACGATGGGTGTTACATTTAATGGTATTAGAGTTGCAGTTTAGTCAATTCTAGGATTGAAACTTGGTGGGTGTTGAGTTTAGAAATACATGCCATAATAACTTGTGATAGTGTGATGCCTCTTGATCCGAATTGACACTATTTTCTTATCTAGATAAACCATGTTGGTCGAATCCAATTGAGTCGTATCTGATGAATTAGAAAGTAATATTCCTACTTTCGATCAGGAAGCCACCCAAAGTTTTTGTTCTACAAGGGCTAGGGAGGGAGGCAAGAGATGCCTTCTTCCAAATGATGAACAGTGGTTCACCCAATTTATGGGAACTACCCCTTCAGCTCCACAACCTCAAGCCTCCTCCCCCGATTGTGCCTCCTGTGATACCCCCTCGTCCTTAAGGTCCTTATATGGCATTCGTTAACCTTCCTCCAATTGATAAACTTCGTAAATGCAGAGTGGAAGAATTTAAAGGCAAGAAATGTGACGATCCCTCGAGAGTTGAGTATTGGCTAGAAAACACTTTGAGGGTTTTTGATGAATTAATGTGTGCTCTGGAAGATTGTTTGAGATGTGCAATATCTTTGATGAAAGAGGAGCCTATCAATGGTGGGTAACTCTGATCCCTGTAACTCCGAGAGACCGGGTGAATTGGGATTTTTCTAGATCAAGTTTAAACAAATATATATCAACCAGTTGTACTTGAAAAAGAAGAAATGAGTATGAATATTACTAAAAAGATAAATAATAACATAAGTAAAGAATTTATATAAAAAAATTTGATGGATGAAAAGGCAAATTTTTTAAAAATTTTATTTACATTCCATGTTAATGTTTATATGGAACTTCCTACTGTTGTTTCTGAATTGGATTTTTTATTAATCAATATTTTATATTTAAAAATTTATTGATTTAATATTTGGTAAGTAACTCATTTAAAAGGACAATTGTACTTCAAATTTAAAATTTATATTCAAATTTAATAACTCAAAAAGCCTCTAACAATTCCTATTATTATTTTTTATCAAAAGCCTCTAAAAATTGGCTTATTATAATAATAATTTTATATATAGTATAAATCTTAGGACAATAAATCTGAGTTTATATGAATTTGTACATTCCACTACTTGGTTACCATAGGGTGATTTTTAGTGATGTTTAATAGAATTTTCAGCATCTATCGCAAAATTGTAGGTCTAAGAAAACCGAAGGATAAGAAATAAGAATCCAGAGGGCCCTTACCTCTCTAGGCTGTGAAACTAGTAAAATAGAAAAAAGAAACAGACAAATATATAGAAAAAACAAAGTATAGTTCCGCAAGATCAGACACAAAACTTGACTAAGATGCCCTGGCAAACCAGAGCATCTCAAACTTTAAAAATCCTACATAAAACAGGCAAAAACTTCAAACCACAAATAACCAAAGATAAAACACTCAATCTGCTTCACCGCTAAAACCTTTTGGCCTCTTCACTTCTTCTTAGCGGCAGACTTGGTGACCTTGGCACCGGTTGGGTCCTTCTTCTCGACACTCTTGATAACACCAACAGCCACAGTCTGACGCATGTCCCTCACAGCAAAACGACCCAGGGGTGGGTACTCAGAGAAGGTCTCCACAACCATGGGCTTGGTAGGAATCATCTTAATCATACCAGCATCACCATTCTTCAAGAACTTGGGTTCCTTCTCAAGCTCCTTACCAGATCGCCTGTCAATCTTGGTCAAAAGCTCAGCAAACTTAACAGCAATGTGTGACGTGTGGCAGTCGAGGACTGGGGCATATCCATTTCCAATTTGTCCAGGGTGGTTCATAATGATGACCTGAGAAGTGAAGTTGGCAGCCTCCTTAGCAGGGTCATCCTTGGAGTTGGATGCAACAAAACCACGCTTGAGATCCTTAACAGCAACGTTTTTAACATTGAACCCAACATTATCACCAGGAAGTGCCTCTGTAAGAGCTTCATGGTGCATCTCAACTGACTTAACTTCAGTTGTCAGACCAGAAGGGCCAAAGGTCACAACCATACCAGGCTTCAAGACACCCGTTTCAACACGGCCAACTGGAACAGTTCCAATACCACCAATCTTGTACACATCCTGAAGTGGGAGACGTAGAGGTTTGTCTGAAGGCCTCTTGGGCTCGTTGATCTGGTCAAGAGCCTCAAGAAGAGTAGGGCCCTTGTACCAGTCCAAGTTGGTAGACCTCTCAATCATGTTGTCACCCTCAAAACCAGAAATGGGAACAAATGGAATCTTGTCAGGGTTGTATCCCACCTTCTTCAAGTAGGAAGAGACTTCCTTCACAATTTCATCATACCTAGCCTTCGAGTATTTAGGCGTAGTGGCATCCATCTATAAAGAAAAAAATTAGCACAACAAAAATTAGCATTGAAGTAATCCAATAACATGAAATGAAAACAGATAATGATTTTTTACCTTGTTGCAACAGCAAATCATTTGCTTGACACCAAGGGTAAAAGCAAGCAATGCGTGCTCACGAGTCTGACCATCCTTGGAGATACCAGCCTCAAAACCACCAGTGGTGGAATCAATAATCAAAACAGCACAGTCAGCCTGTGACGTACCAGTAATCATATTCTTGATAAAGTCACGATGTCCAGGTGCATCAATCACAGTGCAGTAGTATTTGGTGGTCTCAAATTTCCACAAGGCAATATCAATGGTGATACCACGCTCACGCTCAGCCTTGAGCTTGTCAAGCACCCAAGCATACTTGAATGACCTCTTGTTCATCTCAGCAGCTTCTTTCTCGAACCTTTCAATCACACGCTTGTCAATACCACCAAGCTTGTAAATCAGGTGGCCAGTGGTGGTTGACTTCCCAGAATCGACGTGGCCGATGACCACAATGTTAATGTGAGTCTTTTCCTTACCCATTCTGATTCACTGTACAGAACCACGAAAACAAAAAGAGGGTAACAGTTAAATCAAAATATTTTCAAAAAACGTAACAGTCAAATCAAAATATTTTCAAAAAACGTACATATGAAATTTCACAGGGATCATAAATGTAAATATTTTAAAAACTGCTAGAAAGCAAATCTCTAAACTCAGAGCTACACTGATTCAAATTAATAAGTCAGAGAAGAAGAAAGACATGGTCTCAACTAAGGTTATGCTGAATAATAATAAAAAAGACGATGAGAAAACAATATCGTAACCAAGGCAAACTGTATCATCCCGAAAAATAAGTAAACAAAATATACAGCAAAATAATTTCAGATCACCTTATTATCTTAGATTCAATCCAATAAAAACAAGATCTGTCCCGAAATCAACATTGAAAGAGAAAACAAAAATCGAATCTCAAATAAAGATTGAAATCAACAAACAAATCACAAATTTCAACACAAAAGGAATCCATCTACACATATATACAAAGCCTCATATCATTATCTTCAATAAAATAACAGAAGAACAGAAGGGAAAATGGGATCAGAGAGACTACTAACCTTGAAATCGAGGTAACAAAAAGCAATAGACGGCGAAGGAAGGAACAAGAAAATGAAAATGAAGAACTGGGTTAAGAGCTAAGGGCTCTGCCTGCTATATATATTGAGCAAAAGCAACAAGAGCTAGGGTTAGGGTTACACAAGGAGATTCAATTACGGCAGTTTTACGAATTTGTCCTTGTATTTTGTTTCATTGACTGCATTCAAAGCCGGGGGTTCTCTGGGAATTCCGTGGATACTAAGTGCATCCAAACTACTGGCGAAACGTCGTCATTTGTATTCCACTTATTCATTAACTAACCTTTTTTGTCACCAATGGCACATTTAATTATTTCAATTTAATCAAATAAAGTAATTATTATTTAAAATTATACAATTAGTTTTTTTGAAAAGGATTATACAAAATAATTTTATTTATTTATTTCACGTAAAATAAAATAATTAAAATATTTTATAATAAGATATTATTCATCTATAAATAGTTTAAATAATATAAGTGCAATTCAGTATGAATATAAAATCTTAGTTAATATTTATTGAACTTTATTTTTTTTAAAGATTTAATGAGTTTGAATAATTTTGAGAAATTGTAAAAATATCATTTGTTTATTATATTATAAAATCCGACGTTTTAATATAATTTATTACTATATTACTATTATTATGTGATAATATAAGAAGTAATAGTAATTAACTATTAGTTAACATGATAGCATCATATTACTTAGATATATCTTTTAGAAGTTTTATCAAAAAAATAATAATCAAATATATAATTGATTAATAAAAATTTAAATTTATAAAATCATTCAGTATAATTACATAAATTAAAAATAATAAATTTCACATTTATTTTTTAAAAGGTATCATATCATATACACAACTATAATTTTTTTTTTTTACAACAAGCAATATATAAATATAAAATTGTATATCTTTATTAGAAAAAAAATTATTGCCATGTACAAATCTTTTAATTTGGTTAAAATTAACTTTTTTTTTTAATTTATCGAAAATGAAAGAGAAAATAAAAGGAAAATAAAAATGGAGAAGAAATAAAATATATTTTTGTATTTATGTAATGTTTTTGTATAACAATATATAAAATAACTAAAAACATTTTTATTATATTAAAATCAAAATTTCTATGAAACTTCATTCTTAATGGAGCTCATTTAAGTTACAAAATGATATATTTTAATGCGGGATGCCCGCATTGTGATATCGAAGTTAATGATGCCTTGCATGTAAGTCATAATAATGCAAGTTTCAAAGCTCAAATTCAGGCTCATGAATGTGATGGGCTTATACTATATCAAGGCTCAATAACATAATCAAAGTTCAAGTAAATCAAACCAAGATTCGTTTAAAGATAATATTTGAGGATGAATCTTTTCGAGGAAAAGAGAAATGATACATGCATGGAATGATTGAAATTTATTAAAGTCAATTCAACCAAACTGTCAATTTTCAAGCTGAAAAGATTAGTTAACTTGCGACGAATTTTTGGATGGGATTCAGGCATTTATGAGCTTAGATGTCTAAATAGTGGTTGAAGAACTATCTTTTATCTTCGAAAAGCACTCTGAATCACTCGATTTTGAGTTCGGAGCTCAAATTATGACTGTTTCAGTGAAGATTGCGCAAGCAGAATTTCTGGACGAGGATATTATGGAGATTACGAGTTTCAGGCTTTTTATTCAAGTTTAAATCATATTGGGTTCAAGTTTCAGACTTAATTTTTATTATACACGAGCCTAATATTGTATTTATTAAGTTTTATTATTTTATTATTTATTTATTCTGAATTTTAGATATTTTTAAGTATTTTAAGTTACTTACGAGTTTTATGTCAACAAGAAAGTTTAGCTTACAACTATTTGTTGTTTAGATTAACTAGAGTTTCAGTATACTTTAGAGTTTTATTTAGATGTACTTAGCTAGCCTATATAAAGGTTTCTTCATTGTACATAATCAAGCATTTAATTTGTTATTCACTTTAAGTTTTCTATTTAAAAATTTCTTTTGAGTTTTCTTTTAGAAATGATTTAACAATCTTTTCAGATTGTGGGGATCATCTTTAAATTTTTTCTTTTTTCTTGTCAAGTTTTCTTTCTTAGGGGGAAATTAAAGTCGTTTAAAGGGCGTTGTAGATTCATCTTGTTTCCAAGGTTCCTTTAAGACTTCTACACGCCATTTTCCATCTTTTCCGTCAATCTTCCTTATTTTCATTTTTATTTTCTTTTATTCAAATATTTGATTTATTTATTTATTTCCTATCTTAATTATTTATTTTAATTGATTCCATTTAATTTTTTCTAGATCCAACTTAGATTTGTTTGCATTACAGGTTGTGTCAAAATCCAAAATTTCTTTCCAATTATCTATAGCCCTAAATTAAATCCACAACTTGGATAAACTTACGGTATTGCTCCTTTTTCATCCCTATCACATGACTACCATTTTGCTAAAGAGGTCTGGTTTAGGTTGGGCATCATGTGGTTTATTAATAATAATGAAGACATTGTCATTTACTGGATTTTTAACTTATTTGGGAAATATAAGCGTGATCACAGACTACAAATTTTAGTAGCCATTTGGGTCTTATGGTACTCTAGAAACATTTGTATTCATGAAGGTGAAATTACATCTACTCATGAAGTGTTTACATTCATTTTGGGTTACTAGAAAGAGATATTGGATCTCCATAATGACCAAAGCTCAGGTGGTCTTCTCCCCCATCCATAATGTTGGTCAAAGTCAATTTCATCACTAGACTCCATGCAGAATAAAAAAACATTGAGTTCAAGGATTATAATAAAAAATAGTGAGAGGCTTATCATGAGAGCTTTGTTGTGAGTGAAATAGTCACGTACTTGACGCGCTCGTGGTGGAAGCTCTTTTAGAGTATTAGGCATTCAAATTTGTGAAGGAGTTGGCTTTCAACTTGATAATTTTGGAAGGGGACTCACTATTCGTCTTCAACAAACTCGCAGCTAAACAAATAGATAGATAGTCAGTTATGTCAGAAGTCAAACCGATTTTAAAGTCGGCTAAAGCATGAAGATAAGGAGGCTCTACAAATTCACTTAGAAATGTGGCAACTTACTAATGAATACGTAAGTATATAGATGAGGCGGCAAAGAAATTAGCTTGCGAGGTGGTTAGCAAGCTGTCAAGAATTTGTTCTGCAACTTGATAAAACATGCACTGTGGCAACTTGATATTTGTTTCAAGATTGACTAAGCATGGGCGTGGGATTAACTTAAGCATTGTTTGGAATTAATGGATAAGATTGACAGCAAATTAAATAAGTTAAGTCGGTTTAAATAAGTTTATAAATATATAAGAAAGTGTTATGAAAAGCATTAGTGTGTGTGCTGAAAGTGAAAAAAAGAAAAGAACAAAAAGTGAGTGTTGAGAAGAAAAGAAAGAGTGGGAGTTGTAAACTAGTAGCAGCTAGTATAGAAAAAAGAAAAGAAGATATTTGTATTGTGTGTTATTTGTGTAATAAAATCAGTATTTGAGTTATTAATTATTCATTACGCTTCCAACAATTAGTATCCAAGCTAGGTTCATGTCGGTGTCACATGGCAAACATGATTCAACCACAGATCCCGAAATTAACAAAGATAAATTATAGCAATTGGAGCATTCAGATGAAGGCTTTGCTCGGCTCTCAAGACTGTTGGGACGTTATCGAAGAAAGATATGTCGAGCCCGAAAATGCAACTGCTGAAGCGGCTTTGACAAACGAAGAAAAAAGAGTATTGAAAGAAGCTCATAAAAAGGATAAGAGGGTGTTGTTCTTTATTTTTCAAGGTGTTGATGAATCAACCTTTGAAAAATTTTCAAATGCGAAGACATCAAAGGAAGCATGGGGAATTTTGCAAAAATCTCTTTAATGAGCGGAAAAGGCCAAAAAGGTACATTTACAAACCCTTAGAGCCGAATTTGAGACATTAAAAATGAAACCTTCAGAAAGTGTTTATGATTATGTCACCCAAGTTAAAGCAGTGATAAATGAGGAATGGAGAAACACTTGATGATGTCAGAGTAATGGAAAAAATTTGCGGTCATTGACACGCAAATTTGATTATGTGGTTGTTGCCATCAAATAATCAAAAGATCTGTCACAAATATCAATTGATGAACTTGTGGGTTCCCTTCAAGCCCATAAGCATAAAATGAAGCAAAATGATGATACTAAAAATTTGGAACAAGTCTTGCAAAACAAGCTGTCATACAATGAAAGCAGAGCTAGCAATAGTTTTGGACAAGGTACAAGCAATCGTAGAGGATATAGAGGTAGAGATAGAGGTGGATGAAGAACACATGGATGAGGTAATCAATCATATGGTAGAGGCCAAACAAGTGAAAAATATCAAATATCAAGTCGTGGACAAGGAGTTTGAGGCCAAGGCCGAGGTCGAGGAAGATGTAGATTTCAACAAGGAAATAAATCTCAAAAACAATGTTATAATTGCAACAAATATGGCCATTTTAGTTATGAGTGTAGAACAACTTCCAAGGTGGAGGAGAGAAATCATGTAGTAGCACCTAAAGAAGAAGAAAACGTGGAATCTAGTGTATTCCTCACTTATAAAGAGAGTGAAAAATCAAGTAAAAATATTTGGTATCTTGATAATTGTGCTAGCAATCATGTGTGGCCGAAAAGACTTATTTTCAGATTTGGACGAGAATATTCACGGACAAGTAACGTTTGGAGATGAATCGCACGCCAAGGTCAAGGTAAAGGTAAAGTTACTATTAAACAAAAGAATAGAGAAAAAAAAGTTCATATCAGATGTTTATTATGTACCAGATTTGAAAAGCAACATCATCAGCCTTGGGTAGCTTCTAGAAAAAAGGATATGAAGTACATATGAAGAATTGCTCGCTCGCTCTAAAAAATAAGAATGGTGAATTAATTGCCCAAGTTGATATGACGAGTAACCGTCTGTTCACTATTGACATTGAATCTAGAGAGGTTGTAATGGCCTAAATTCAAGGTTATCGGAGTAATGGTTTCGCAACCATAAATCCGATTTAAAGAGAAATTTATTTCAATATATTTGTATGAATATTTTTATAAATATTTATAAAATGTTAGTAATGTGGTATTAAAATTTCGTTAGAAAATTCTAACGTTTGGGTAGGTAATTAAATGAAAAAGACTAAATTGAAAAAGGTGCAAAAGTTTAATTATAGATTAAAGAAAATAAAAAGGACTAAAAAGGCAATTATGCCATTTTTAAATGTTGAGGCGGCATAAGCATAAAAATCAAAGATTTTTATGTGTTAAAATATATTATTATTAAATAACTATATTAATATAATATTATATTATATAATAAAGCAAAGAAATAAAAGAGAAGAAACAGAGAAGCAAACGAAACAGAGAGCAGGGGAAAGAAAGAAAGAAAGAAAAAAGAGAAAAGAAAGAAGAAAAGGGAAAATTGAAAGTTGATAACACTCTAGAATGACATGTTTTTATGTGCTAATTGTATATTAATTTTGAATGTGATTCTACTAATTTGGGCTATTTATGGACTTTTATCTCATAGGGACTAAATTGGAGACCAATGCAAAATTGAGGGCCAAAATCGTGAAATTAAAGATAAAAATGGACCAATGTGCAACAAAGGGAAAAGATGGTGCCAAAAGTGCAAACATGGAGGGCAGAGGGATTGAAATGCAAAAAGAAGAGACTTTGCTTTATCAAACTCTATTTTTTTATTATATTAGGATAATTAATGTTAGGATAATTATCTAGGATTATTTAATTTCTTTATTTATTTCTATTTATCTTTAATTAAATTGTAATTATCTTTGGGAGTTTGAGTAGGACTAGTCCATCTACCTTGAGCACTATAAATAGGGGATGGAGTGACTCATTTTGGTTGTTCATCTTTTTCTGTACACTCCTCTCCCATACGTTTTTGTGCTTCTTTTATTTTCTTTTCAATAAAAACTCTCTTTTCCATATTTTTATATTTATTTATTTTTTCCACCACAAATATGAGCCACTAAATTCCATCTAGCCGAAGGTTGTCGAATTCCCCAGAAAAAGGTTCTTGAGGCTTAGAACCCGCATTCAACTTTCTCACCCAAGTATTCATCGTTTCTCCGCAGACACTGGCCGACGCTTCAGCCCGTGTCCCTTTAAAAGTAACCCTTTCAACGTATGCAAAGGCGGCCGCTTTGTGTATTTTGGGAGGATTGCACCGTCGGTTCGTGAGCTTACTGCGTCAGAGGTTAGCGAGCCCAAGAGACAAAATGGCGTGGGATTCGCCATTGAGAAACATTGATCTAGCATAAATGACTCCACAAGGGCAATAGCAAGCTAGAGTCAGGCTCTCTAAATCCGTAAGTTTAAACTCTAGGAGTTGGTGGTCGTAGGCGTCCTCTTCCACTATAACTGGCTTACTTGGGCCGAGAAGGGTCATCCAAAAGCCTAAGACGGAGCCCAAGGAGGAACGAGACAACCGGAGGCTGGAATCTCTCCACATAAGAAACTTTTCTCTAAACCCTTTCTTTTTATTTTCCTCATTTTAATTCTCGTAATTTATTCTCGTGATTTCAATTCGTCTTAAATTCTGTTTTTATTATTATTTTTCCAGATCGAAAATTATTAATTCTGTTTTTTTTATTCTTCCAGGATTGTAGGTTTTCTTGGGCACGATTCTGCCCAGGATCTCGAGAAACAGGCATTTGTATAATCCGATCCCTGTGGATTCGACCCTACTTGCCCTTTACTGTTATTTTCATTATTTTGCAAGGAGTAGGATATATTTTGGTGCATTCAATGACGCATCAAATTTTGGCACCGTTGCCGGGGATCGGTAACGTACTAATCTTGTTTTTTGTTTTCTATGACCAGATCTGCTCCAGGCATTCTTGCGTTTGATTCGGAGATCGAAAAGACTGCAAAAGCTAATCGGAAAGAAACTAAGTTAAGGAAAAAGCAGTCAGCGGTGGTAGTGACTCGAAGTAATCCACCACCAGAAATTAAAAAGCAGTCAGCGGTGGTAGTGACTCGAAGTAATCCACCACCAGAAATTAGGGTCGACGACGAAGCAGAGTCTAGGGTTAACGAAAACCCTACTCAAACACTTGAAAGTAAAGCAGAAGAAGTCGATCCATTTGAAGAAGTGTTCAATGCTAGGTTTGACGAAAAACCTAATTTGGTACAAGAACCAATGGCTCAAACGATTTGGCAACTAGCCGAAGCTCCGACGGAACAACCGCCATTGTGCATCGCGTATCCTACCATGGATACCGACTTTGAGCTAAAATCAGGGTTGATTCAGTTGCTGCCAACATTCCGAGCGTTACAAAATGAAAACCCCCATAAACACTTAAAGGAGTTTTATATGGTTTGTCTGAGTATGAAACCTCAAGGCGTAACTGAGGATCAGATTAAATTGCGCGCTTTCCCTTTTTCCCTAGCAGATTCAGCTAGGGAATGGTTATTTTATTTACCTCCTGGATCTATTACTACTTGGGCTGATTTATCTCGTTTGTTTCTCAACAGTTTTTTTCCAGCATCTAGAGCAGCTAAGCTTAGAAGAGAGATCGTGGGGATATGGCAGAAAGAAGCAAAGACTCCCTACGATTATTGGGAGCGGTTTAAGAAGTTGTGTGCGAGCTGCCCACAACATGGTATAACAGAGCAATCTCTCCTCCAGTACTTTTATGAAGGTTTGAAACCGATGGAGAGGAATATGGTAGACGCCGCTAGTGGAGGAGCGTTGGTCAACATGACCCCCCAACAAGCAAGGGACTTAATCTCCACAATGGCTGCAAATTCTCAGCAATTCTGAGCCAATCCTGAACCCCCTAAAAGGGTTCACTAGCTAAGTAATTCTTCCATAGAAGATAGACTTGATAGACTTACTAATATTGTGAGCTCTCTTGTTGCAGAAAAAGCTAAACCAGCTCGGTTATGTGGAATATGTGCTACATCAGAGCACACAACTGATGCATGTCCCATTTTGATTGATGACACTATGGCTCATTTGGATGCCGTGGGAAACTTTCCTGGCCCACCATAAAGGCATTATGATCCTTATGCTAATACTTTCAACCCAGGGTGGAGGGACCATCCTAACTTGAGCTATGGGGCCAATCCACGAAATAACCAGCCATACCAAAATCAGCTTCCACAACAGCCTCGGGATTCAGGTAATTTCTTAGAAACCATGGTCAATAAATTAGCAGCTAATGTCCTTAATTTTCAACAGCAAACTCTTAATTTCCAAAGAGAAATAAAGGATTTTCAATAGAAAGCTGAGTCATCTATAAGAGAACTGACCACATCAGTTAAGAAATTGAACTCTCAAGGGAAGTCGCCACACAAATGTAACCAAACCCAAGGCAAAACGCAAATGCGTTGTGACTGCGAAGTGGAAAATGCATGGAATCGATTCCCGGCGTAAATCATGCCCAAGAAATCGCCAGAAAAACCAAAAAAAGACGAAGCAGTTAGAACGAAACCCCCATTGCCCATAATTCAACCTCCATTTCCAGAACGATTCCACCAGTGTCGAAGAGGTAAGGAGGATAAGGAAATCCTTGAAACATTTAGGAACGTCGAGATCAACATTCCGTTGTTAGATGCCATCAAGCAAATACCGAGGTATGCTAAATTTCTTAAAGAGCTTTGCACCAACAAACGGAAGTTAACAGGTAATGAAAGGGTGAATGTCGGTGAAAATATGACCGCAGTGTTACAGCAAAAAATGCCGGCAAAATGTAAGGATAGGGGCATGTTTGCAATACCATGCAAAATAGGTCACTTCGGAATTAAAAAGGCTATGTGTGATCTAGGAGCCTCCATAAATGTAATGCCATATTCTATTTATGAATCACTTAACGCATTTTTTTAACAAAAACAGGTGTTATCATTCAACTGGCAGACAGGTCCGTTGTGCGTCCCGAAGGAGTCCTCGAGGACGTGTTGGTAAAAGTTAACGAACTTATTTTTCCTGCAGATTTTTATGTGATAAAAATGGAGGAGGACAGTGCTCCGGGATCATCAGATCTCTTGTTGGGACGACCATTCCTTAGTACAGCTAGTACTAAAATTGACGTTCGAAATGGAACTCTCACGATGGAGTTTGATGGGGAGATCGTGAAATTTAACGTCTACGATGCCATTAGCCACCCCAGTGAAATTTTGAGCGTGAATTGTGTCGATATAATCGACTCATTAGTGGAAGAAAATTTTGAATCCATTTATGATTTTAAATTTGACTTTGATAAATTTGAATCCGTTAATGAGTTGTTATCCCCAGATACTAAACTTCTACCTTCTGTTGCGCAGGAGCCAGATCCAAAATTAAAACCACCTCTCAAACATCTCAAATTCACATTTTCGGAGAATGATGAGACCATTGTCAACTTCAAAGAGATTAACTCCTTGGAGGAAAATATAAAATCAATGAAAAAGGCGCAAAGGCGATTGAACCCAAATATGGTGGATGTGATAAAAAATGAGAATTTCCAAGCTCACATGATAAAAAAGATTTATTTTGAGCCACCGTAGAACCATTTAAGTCGTCGAGCTAATGACGTTAAACAAGCGCTTGCTGGGAGGCAACCTAATCTTTATTTTTTTTATTTATTTTCATTTTTTATTTTTTATTTATTGTTTTCTTTTCTTTTCTTTTCTTTTTAATTTCTTTTATTTAAATATCAATAAATTTCTCTTCTTTGCTTAGCTAAAATGGAGCGCATTGAGGTTCGACTCGACACTTTTGGCTAGCAACTCACCGAACTCATTGCTATCCTCCGCATTTGACAGTAGCTACACGGGGAGTTTTTCTAAACTTTTCTTCTTATTTATTTCTTTTGCATCCACATTGAGGACAATGTGTTTTAAGTAGGGGGGAGGTACTCTTCGTATTACTGTCATATTCTGCTGAGATTTGTGTTTGCGGCTTGAGGCTCTTTTAGGTTCTCCATTTTTTTTTTTTTAGAATGTGATGTATTGACAAGTGCTAGCAAGAGGTTTTCGTAATATATCTTCTTTGGATTGTGTGAGTCAGGGAGATGATATTTAGGCGAGGGTGTTAAAGAGGTTTTAAGGGCACAAGAAAGGTTATAAAGTTTGTAAGGGTAAGTGTTGTAGGGTTGCATCTTTGTGATCCAAGCTAGGTTGTTTGAACAAGGCCTTGTAGGTTTGGGCTTTATATTAGTGGGTCTATCATGCCTTATCCTAGCTAAACATAAAGATTTAACAAACTTTAATAAAATATATTTTTAAGATTGTAAATTTAAAAAAATTAAATATTATCTAAAAGTCAATTTAGTAATGTAATGTAGAATAAATGATATTCTTCTATTCTTGTAACTTATAAGATATAAAAACACAAGTTTGAAGCAAGAATACTATTTATAGTTCATTATATTACTAATTACTAAATTGGCATTAAAAAAGTAATTTTTTATTATTTTTGAGTTTTTATTCAATTTCATTCAATTGAGCAGCACAACTTATTAAGAATAATTAAAATTAATTAATTATTAATAATTAATAAAATGATATCAATAATATTTTTTATAATGTAAATTTTTTTATTTGAATTACACAATTCGGTATATTAATTATTAATAAAAGATATTATTTTAAATTAATTTTTATTGATTTAATGTTACAATTATATGTAAATTAAAATTAAATAGTATTTAAATGATATGAGATTCAACTCCACAAATATGAAGCAAGGGTTAAAGGCTAAAAGTGGATGATAGGTTTTGTTTTTATATCCATACACAATGTAAGATTATAACGATAATTTTTTGTCTATAATTTGCACCATAAATTTGTGTTTGGTCAAATTCAGTCTTTATTAGTAATTTCCATACCCCATAAGTCTGTACGATTTGTTTCTTAAAAACTGCTTGTAATACTTCGTGAGTTACAATTCACTGGCTGTCTAAGTTTGAATTATATATTGATATTGAAATTATAATATATTTTATAAATTTATAAATTTTTATTATTTATTTTTAGAATTTTAGAATTATTTAATTAATTTACAACTTTAAAGTAATTAATTGTCTCAAAAGTTCAATAATGATCGAAGATGAAGACAATGATGATAAATTGAAGAGGAATATCATGATCGAAGATGATCTAAGCTAAAATATTTAAATATAGGATAAACTACACCAAGGTCAATCTAAAATATGATCATTTTAATTTTTTATCAATTTAGTCACCTTAATTAAGAAGTTATTCAAATTGGCCACTATTGTTAAAAATTCTACTAATCCACCAATAAATTACTGATGTGGCACATTAATTTATTAAATAATTAACACGAACCGTTTTATACTTTTAACTCTATTTCTGATGTGACACATTAATTTATTAAATGATTGACACGTACCATTTTATACTTTTGACTAAATTTACGTAACCAAAAAATATATATATATATTTTTTTGTTTAGTTGCAACTAATCATCAATCCTCGTGATAATCATCAATTCTAGATATCCAGTCTGGTTTCGGTCCTCGAAAGTAGCAGCTCTTGCTTCGGGGAGAAACCGTTGCCGGAACTGGTTGCTGCCTCCGGGAAGTGTGGACATTAGTGTAGCAAGCGTCCCCATCTGGCTACCTTCAATCCTTGTTCGACGATTCAGCTCATCTCCCCATCTTCGTCCGTCAACGACAACGATGTTCCTTAGTCCATTTTTTGGCCAATTGGGAACTCGTTTCTCCTTCGATCCATATTATTTCTTTGACAACTGTTTCTGGGTTCTTCTATTTTGGTAATTTTCATTTACCCATTTTAAGATCCTTTTGTTTAATTTTTGCTTGTTGAGTCCTTTCATACTCTTTTTTTGGTTCAATTATTTGTTTTGGATGACATTGATGAACATTGAAACTGACCCAAATTTATTGCAATTTAGTTGCTTTGTTTTTTTTTGCACATTTTTGTTTAGTAATGAGATAAACATTCACTGTAGTTTTTCTTTTCTTATAGGAGAGCTGTTTTTTTTTTTTTTTTGAGTATTTTGATGTTTAATTAGTTGAATTTCAATGGAATTGTAGCTGAAAATAATTAAGTTTTAGCCTTTCTATTATTATTGAAAAAAACACTAGAAAATGACTCATCCCTTTTTTTTTCTGTGAAGTCGGAAGTTAGTTTAAAATTCGACCGACTCTCACTTTGTTACGTGTAAGACCCAAATTTTGCCCGGGGCCCGTTTAAGCCCAAAATTACAAAAGTTTATTTACAAAATCACTAGAACCTAAAACCAAAACCCATTAAACTAACCCAAACCCGAATGGCACAACTGAGCCCAAATAAACCCAAAATAAAAAACCAAACAAATAATAATAAATCAGTCCATTTAAATGTTAATTTACAAAACAAATACATCAACCTAAACCCAAAGCACTACAAAAGCCCAATTGGTGAACCCAAATCTTAACCCAAATTTACAGCGACCCAATGGCCCAAAAAAAACCTCAAAAATTTTCGGCAGGGAGGAAACCCTAGTGCTTAGCGCCACTGTTGCCCCATTGGCCACTGCCCACCACACCTCTGCCAACACCCACCGTGCCTCGATCGACTTCCGCATGCCTCTGACGACGCACTATCGGCAACAACAAGAAGCGGAAACAACGAGAAATGAAAACGACAAAGACCAACAGAAAACGAAGTGAAAAAAGACCAGTAAATCGGCTATATAAACGGAGGCAAACCAATTTTGTAAACTTTCTGGTTTTACGAACACTTGAGAAATACGAAAACAGAATAGAATTTGAAAAGGTGCTTTTTAGTTTCGTTGTTCATCTTACTTTCTGTTTTATAATATCGTATTGTTTTATCTTTTTTTCTCTTAAAAATCTTTGCAAACAAAACAATAAAACAAACTAGCAATAACAAAAAGAAAAAAAGGAAGAACTCTTACCTTTCAAAGATCAAAAAAACGAAACCGAAAGGTTTCTTTCTTATTCGGATTTTAAAGCTTTTTGGGGCACTTTAGTGTTAAATCGAGGCTTGCAAAAGGAAAAAAGGTTTTAAAAGAGGTTTTCTTTCACCCTCCCTCGCCACCGTACACGGCGGCTATGATGTAGAAGCCCAAAGGCCGGACGGGGAGCGAAAGGGATAGGGATTTGAGAGAACTTTCGATTTTTTTGAAAATGAAAAGGAAAAATGTTTCTTTTTTTCTCTGATTTCTAGTTTTTATACAAGGGTAATACGGCGCCGTTTTGAGCTAAAGCTTTCATAGCCAAAATGACGCCGTTTCATCTAAACCCGAAAACCTGACCCGACCATAAGTCAGGATCCGCGCGGTTATGTTCAAAAGGGAAATTTTCGCGCTTGGTCTCTTTGTGCCTGCGGGTGTTCTATTCAAGGCCTTGCTCTCTTCTTTATTTTATTTTTAATTCGGCCCATGTTTTTAACCTATTTCCAATTTAATCCATAAATAGCGCACTGTTACATATATTAATTATAAATTTGTTACATTATTTATCTTATATAGTATTATATATTATTCATTTGAAAAAACTCCATTGCACATATTAATCATCCTAGACTACTGTTTGTTTTAAATCATGTATATATTTCGTACAATAAACTGTTTTACGTTATTTATTATTTCATTTGAAAATTACTTTGAAATGTTTTACAAGTTCTCCTTTTGTTTTTAAAAAAAATTGTTTTACGAATTTTCGATATCTTTCCCTTTTTTAAATTTTTCTTTCTTTCCTACATTATCTATCTTAAACTAATTTATTATCATTTCAAAAATCATGATTGATATTTAATTTATTTCAACTTGTTTCATACTTGTTGTAAATTGTCATATATGTTGATTAGTTTATTTGCCTTTGATTATCTATGTTAATGTTTAAATAGTGCACATTATACGATTGCCATCTTTGTATGTATTGTAGTTTGTTATTTCGTATTTTCGTACCATTGCTGTTCATTCGTATAGCACTTCATTCATGTATTATTGTTCTATGATCGTTTCAATCTTCGTACTATGCCATCACATTACGAATATCCCAATGTATTTATTCGATACAAGTTGTCATCTTACTTCAAGCAAATGATGCATGTTATTTAAATATTACATCAGCCACTACTTTAAAAGAAATTTTTTCGAAAATAAGGTAACATTTTGTATTTTGGAAATTCGAGGAAGGTCGTGCCCTAACTTACTGGGTTTCGATTTTTCTCGTTTAGTCTAAATAACGGGATTTCTTTTTAAAAAAATATATATGCGAGTTTAAAATAAAGAGCTTATTCTCGAGAATACGAAGTGTTGTGCCCTAACTTACTGGGTGTGATATCTCGTTACCTCAAGATAAGAATTTCTGAAATGATTTAAAATAAAAAGCTTATTCTCGAGACTACAAGGCGTTGTGCCCTAACTTACTGGGTGTGACATCTCGTTACCTTGAGATAAGGATTTTGCAATGATAATGATCTGGGGTGCTATGTCCTAACTTACTGGATGTGGCATTTCGTTACTTCAAAGACAATTTTTAATGATTATTCAAATTCATTCAAATGTTCAACATTAAAAACACATGATCGTATTTTAAAACTCGTTCTCAGTTCTCAATTTTTGACATTAAGATACTAATTAATCGATTTGGTACCAATTGTGGGCGTGACGAGAGTGTTAATCCTTCCTCGCACGTAACTGACTCCCGAGCCCATTTTCTCGAAATTCGTAGACCAAAAATGTTGTTTTAAGTAAAGTAAAATGTTTTATTAAAATAAAGGTGATTCGATTACACCTAACAAAGATCGATGGCGACTCCCATTCTTATTCTTAAAACCCAAGTTGATTTCTGTTTTGACAAAAAATGGTTACGACAGCTTGGCGACTCCACTGGGGACATCACGAGAATCAAGCCAAAAATCGATTAATTCTTGTCTTTTTGTCAAAATTTGAAAATATGGTTTAAAATTTCGGTCATTTTATCGTATGTTATTCTTTGCTTTCATGGTTTCCCTGATAATGTGCCTATTCCGTGGTTTAAATTGTAAGAGTATGCCCAAAGATCAATCATGAGATGGTTGTAATAACATACTTTATTTACCATATTTATTAATATAAAGCGTTGTCATTATTATTTCAGCTTTTCTATCCGTGTATACAAATAAACTGTTTTTATAATAATGTCCCGAGAATAATATGATTATTTTTAAAAGATCCTTAATCGAGTATTATTGTTGACTAGGACATGAATGCATTAAGACTAACATGTAGTTGATTGATGATAAAGAGTTGTCATTGACGTGGATTGTCAAAATCAATGCATGAATATGTGTGTTAGAGAACAACATGTTGGATTGACCCGTTATGAGTATGTTTATTGGATTATTATGTAATTGTCACAACATTACTCATAGTGATTAATATGTATATGATCCTCGGACTTGAGATAATTATTAATCTCAAAGATCGTGAGTTGTATATTTTGATACAATCAAATGTACACCGTGAATCGGTTGTTCTATAAAGGCGATGTTGGATATACCACAATCTATGTAGAGGATATGGTTGATCAATATAGGATAAGTCCCTCCTACATAATGGGAGTAATATCTTAGGCCACTTGATTGAGTGAGACTAGAAATGCATGGCCATGCTCAAATAAGTTGACATGAGATATCATACTAATTTGTATATCATAGTCTACTCAAGATATCAAGAAACATGGGATGGACTATACAAGTGTGACTATTCCATGACTTGTGTCCATTCCAGGAGATAAAGGACTTAAGGATTAATGCATGAAAGGTTAATCACAAAAAGTTATGTGGAATCATGACTTCTTGTAACTTAGGTAGCAATGATGCATTGCTAGATGCCACTCATTGTTTGTGACATTAGAATCGTTTCTATTATTACCGCTAACGTTAAAAGAACCTGCTGTGGTCACACCCTATGGTTTAAATGAACTAATAAAATATAATTGGTATTGTTTTTTGGTTGTCACATGAATTAAATTAATTAAAGAATTAATTTAATTGGGCAATCAAATATTGAACATATTATATGTACAAGGATGTTGTACACATAATGACAACATAATTCTATTAATATATGAATTTGATTCATATATAAATTTAAATAAATATAGTTTATCGAAATCCTTATTATAATTAATGTAATTATAATTTTTTGGATATAATTAATGTAATTATAATTTTTGGTTAAAAACTTTATTGTATTTATTTAACATTCAAGAGATACCAATTATAAAAGGGTATTAAAAGGATACCAAATAATGGGCCCAATGAAAAAGATACCCTAGGGTTTCTGATTAGTTTGTGGTCTTGGGCCTTTGTAAATTTGGGCTAGGGATAGGTTTAGTGGGTTGCTGTAATTGGGTTTTAGGATTTCAGAATTTGGGCTTGTTTGCTATTGGACTTTGTAAAGTGGGTCATTCGGGTTGTGTAATTGGGCTTCTGTATTGGACTTCTGTTTTTGGGGTTTTTGTAATTGGACTTTTAGTGGACTTTATTAATATTGGGTTTTTGATTTCATTGGGTTTGAATTGGTTTGATGGGTCTTATTATTCTGATGGTCCCGGGCAAAAATGGTTATTACAGCTGCCCCTCTTTGCTCATTGTCGTGAAACGAAAATAGAGCAAAGACAATAGAAGAACCAGTTTTGCCCTGTCTTGGCCAGGCCTTGACTTATTGGTCCTTGTCTTCTTCCATTAGCTTCAAACTTCACTGCAACTCTTCGCTTTGATCCATTCTACTGGAGGTTTTGGGGTGATAAGAATTTAGAAAGAAGAGATCCGTAACTTTGATCTTCTCGCTGAAACTTCTCGAAAATAGCAGGTGATAAGAATCCAGAAAGAAGAGATCCGTAACTTTGATCTTCTCACTGAAGCTTCTCGAAAATAAGAGGTGATAGGAATTCAGAAAGAAGAGATCCGTAACTTTGATCTTCTCGCTGAAACTTCTCGGAAATAGGAGGTGATAAGAATTCAGAAAGAAGAGATCCGTAACTTTGATCTTTCTCACCAAGCTTCTCAAAAATAAGAGGTGATAGGAATTGTAAAGAAAAGATCCAGTAACTTTGATCTTTCACATTTGAAACTTCTCCGAAATAGGAGGTGATAACAATTCAGAAAGAAGAGATCCGTAACTTTAATCTTCTCACCGAAGCTTCTCGGAAATGCTGGTCCTCAATTCACTCAAGGAAGAGGATTAGTAGCTTTGTCTTGCTCCGCTGGTATGTCGAGCTGATAGGAATTCGGAGAGAAGTGATCTGTAACTTTGATCTTCTCACTGAAACTTCTCGGAAAGGTCAATCCTCAATACACTCAAGGAGGAGGGATTAGTAGTTTTGTCCTGCCCCCTTGAGACTTTGGAATGACAAGAATTCAGGAAGAAGAGATCTGTAACTTTGATCTTCTCACTGAAGCTTCTCGGAAAGGTTGATCCTCAATATACTCAAGGATGAGGAATTAGTAGTTTTGACCTGCCCCCTTGAGACTTCGAGGAGATAAGTCTGAACTTTTCAATTTGCTTCCCTACTGTCCTCAGGAAGACTTCAATCTTTAGACCGCTCCACTGGAGCAAAATCTGAACTTCGATATTGTGGTACCCCCTTTTTTGAGGAACCTGTCCTGTAGAATATGCTTATGTTTATGCAAATGATGAGGATGTTATGATCGAGATGACTCAAATGCTCCTAACTATATGTGTTGTGGGTGACATTTACATGAATGCTGAATGTCATGGGAATAATGATTTTTTCAATTCAAAAAATGACTTAGGGTGTGATGATCGCCATAAATCAAATGTTCCTAACAGGATGCGCATGAATGCATGAGAAAGGCAGCTTTTATGGTTTGGGTTGTCATTGCTCATAGTTCAGCAAGGTTCTATCACTAATGCACTACGATTACTCTCTTGTTCAGCAAATATCTTTAACAGGAAACCCAAAGAAACGATCATGTTCTATTAGCAAGCTTGCCCCGCTGTAATTTCATTGTCCATTCCATTGTACCCTCTGAGACATAAAGTTCGTACCTCTCATCGCAACCTCAGGAGAGTAACATTTGTTTTCTTCTAACCTTCTGGGTGCGACTCTGAGGTATAGGATCAATCACTGCTTACTGGGTATAATGGTATCATGACTTCATTATGTACCTGGATCGGCGTTGCTTGTTATTTGTCAAAGTCGTATCTCCGACGAGGCGTCTGGTCTTTGTTTAAATAGACGATCATTTTTTCTCCAACATTTCTAAACCTTAGGTGGAATGAATTTTGAACAATAATCATGTTTCAGGTCCTTGTTTTATTCAGAGGCTTTCAGAGTAATATATAGAACTCCTTTTATGAAAGTATTATTAGTTCCATAATCATTATTTTAATGTAAAATGCCCAGAAAAGATCGTAAGGAGGAAATTGATTGAGAGTATAGCTCAAAACACAACAGGTTAATCCAAACTGGCAAATGCAAACAAGAATGAAATTCATTGAATAAGATAATCACAAATTACAAATTTAAGATGGGTAGAATAGAAATTAGGTGCCCCAGATATTGCAGCCTAAGCTTCTCTACCAGAGCATTTGGAAGACCATTTTGAGTTTGATATGTGCTTAGGAGATCTTGAGTATTTTGTTGATGCACCGAGACGCAACATACCTCTTCCTTGTCCATTCGAGTGCAGCGGGGTTCTTCCTTCTCAGTTCAAGCCGCCTTTTTCAGGTTTTCGACTTAAATCCCTTTTGGTCTCAAAGCGCCCTTTGCGGGTTTTCGCCTTGGCCTCTCATTCTTCTTCTTTTTTTTTTGGGAATCGAGGTGTCCTTGGCGGGTTTTCACCTTAGCTTGTTCAAGCGAAGTATCTTTTGACTGAATCTGAATTCACGGGGTTGGGCAAGCTTTTCCCATCCATTTCCGTTAGAATCAATGCACCTCCGGAGAAAGCCTTCTTCACCACGTACGGTCCTTCCCAATTCGGCATCTATTTTCCTCTGAAACCCTTCTGTATGGGGAGGATCTTCTTCAGTACTAGGTCTCCCTCGTGAAACTCTCTTGGGCGAACTTTTTTGTCATAGGCTCGCATCATACGTTTTTGATACATCTGACCGCGACGAATAGCCCTTAGCCTCTTTTCTTCGATTAGGTTCAATTGATCGTATCGAGCCTGAATCCATTCGGCTTCATCCAGCTTTACTTCTGTCAAAACCCGAAGAGAAGGTATTTCTACTTCAATGGGTAGGACTGCCTCCATCCTGTAGACCAGTGAGAAAGGTGTTGCCCCGGTAGAAGTCCTGACGGACGTTCGATAAGCATAAAGTGCAAATGGTAGTTTTGCATGCCAATCCTTGTAAGTCTCTGTCATCTTCCCCACTATCTTCTTGATGTTCTTATTCGCTGCTTCCACTGCCCCATTTAGTGACGTTAGCGTATGAAGCAGCTTCTACCCATTTCGTGAAGTAGTCAATGACTACGAAGATAAATCGGTGCCCGTTTGACGCTTTCGGTGAGATCGGTCCGATAACATCCATGCCCCGCATGGAAAAGGGCCATGGGGAAGTTATAATGTGTAGGGGGGACGGAGGCACATGAATCTTATCTCCATAAATCTGACATTTATGACATCGCTTAGCATAGCTGATACAATCTCCTTCCATGGTGGACCAGTAATATCCAAATCTCATTATTTGTCTGGCCATTGTGAATCCGTTAGCATGCGTTCCGCACACACCCTCATGAACTTCCTCTAGGATCATCTTGGCTTCTAAAGCATCAACGCATCTTAACAATACTTGATCTTTTCCCCTTTTATACAAGATGTCCCCGTCCAAAACATATTCGAGGGCCAATCTCCTGAGTGTCCTTTTCTCATTCTCTGTTGCATGATTTGGGTATTCACGATTTCTCACATATCGCAATATATCTTGGTACCAGGGGTGATCGTCCCTTTCTCCTTCTTCTACGATGCAGCAATAAGCTGGGGCCTCGTAAATACTCATTTGAATGGGCTTTACATCTTCTTGCTTACTTGCCTTAATCATGGAAGCTAAAGTAGCCAAAGCATCCGCCACCTGGTTTTCTTCTCGTGGGAGATAACTAAAGGTAATATCATCAAACTCCTCGATTAACCCCATGGCTACCCTTCGATAGTTGATCAATTTGGGGTCTCTTGTCTCCCATTCGCCCCTTAGTTGGTAGATCACTAATGCAGAATCTCCATATACTTCCAGCGTTTTAACTCTACGTTCTATAGCAGCGCGGAGTCCCATGATACAGGCTTCGTATTTCGCCATATTATTTGTACAATCAAAATCCAACTTGCCTGTGAACGGGTAGTGATCTCCATTTGGGGATACCAAGACCGCCCCAATGCTATTTCCAATAGCAATTGATGCTCCATCGAAATTCAATTTCCGAAGGCAATCTTTTGCAGTGTCCTCTTCCGTAGCTGCCACATACATTAGATCCTCATTGGAAAAATTAAAATTCAACGGCTCATAATCTTCTAAAGCTCTGCTAGCTAGGAAGTCGGCTATTGTGCTTCCTTTTACAGCTTTCTGGCTCACATAAAATATTGAATTCAGACAGTAAAATTTGCCATCTAGCCATCCTTCCATTCAAAGCAGTTGCCTCCATCACATATTTTAGAGGGTCTAACTTTGAGATTAGCCAGGTCGTGTGATACAGCATGTATTGTCTCAATCTCTGAGTCGTCCAAATCAACGCACAACACAGTTTTTCAATTGGCGAATATCTCATTTCGCACTCAGTGAATTTTTTACTGAGGTAGTATATCGCCTTTTCTTTTCTTCCTGAATCATCATGTTGACCTAGCACACATCCCATAGAGTGACTAAGCATCGTCAGATATAGGATTAATGGCTTGTCGAGGCGTGGAGGTGACAGTATTGGAGGGTTTGACAAGTACTGTTTGACCCTATCGAAAGCTTCTTGACATTCATTATTCCATACGCCTGGGTTATGTTTCTTCAAAAGACGAAATATGGGATCGCATTTCTCTGTTAACTGTGAAATAAACCGAGCAATGTAATTTAGTCTTCCTAAGTAACCTCGAACTTCTTTTTGAGTGCGCGACGGAGGTAATTCTTGTATAGGCCAGACCTTGTCTGAGTCGATCTCGATCCCCTTCTTGCTGACAATGAAGCCCAACAGTTTGCCAGACCTAGCTCCAAAGGTACATTTAGTGGGATTGAGTCTTAATTGGAATTTCCTTAACCTCAGAAACAACTTCTGCAAAACTTGGATATGTTCGTCTTCTGTTCTAGACTTTGCAATCATGTCATCCACGTAAACCTCGATCTACTTATGCATCACATCGTGGAACAAGGTCACTATGGCCCTTTGGTATGTGGCTCCTGTGTTTTTCAACCTAAAAGGCATCACTTTATAACAAAATGTGCCCCACAATGTTACGAAGGTAGTCTTTCCCATATCTTCAGGGTGCATCTTTATCTGATTGTATCCGGAGAAGCCATCCATGAAGGAAAATAGCGAAAAGCCCGCTGTATTGTCTACTAGAGTATCAATATGAGGCAGAGGAAAGTTATCCTTTGGGCTAGCCTTATTTAGGTCTCTATAATCTACACACATTCACACCTTTTCGTCTTTTTTAGAGATAGGCACGATATTGGCTAACCATTCTGAATATTTGATCTCCTGCAAGAATCCCGCATCGAACTGCTTTTGGACCTCCTCCTTTATTTTTAGCACAATATCCGGTCTCATCCTTCGGAGCTTCTGCTGAACTGGCTTGTAATCCCTCCTTATTAGTAAGCGGTGTACTGCTATATCGGTGCTTAAACCAGGCATATCTTCATAAGACCAAGCGAAGATGTCCTTGAATTCCTGCAATAACTTGATCAGATTCTGCTTTGTTTCCCCCATTATACATGTTTTAATTTTTACAGCTTTCTTTTCTTCCAATGTCACAGTTTCTACTGCTTCCTTATGAGGCTGAATTTGTCTCCCCTCCTACTCTACCATTCTTAACAAATCAGGAGACAGGTCACCGTCCATGTCATCTTCAAAATCCTGTAATTTTCCTAAGCATATGTCCTGCTCAAAAGGATATTTCGAATCCAAGGCGGCGTTGCTCAAGTCATTGATATCCAGGGACCTGCTACAGTTTAAAAAAATGCGGGAAGAATGAATGAATTGTAAACGGACAATTGTATGTATGATAATGACGAAAGAATGATTGGAAAACAAAGAAAGGAAATGTTTGCTTCAAATGATGATGAAAATGCATTTTATTGATATAACGATACTTGAACATGCGCCTATTTCACAAAAGAAATCTTGTTGCTCTTAGGCTTAAAGCAACAAGTGTGTCCTGGACATTACTCTGAATGAGCCCTAAATACTACAGGGATTTCTTCCGCAATCTAATTGTTCAAGATGCTTCTCGTTTCATAAGGCTGAATATTTGACAAGATTCCTCCGTCAACCGCCTCCTCAGATATGGCACTAATGTAGACATTGCCTAACATTGCTGCGATGTCCTCTCCCTTCAGTGTCTTCAGCTCAGAGTGGATTACCCCTCCCGATACAAAGGTCCTGGATATGTGCGGGATTACCATGGGTTCCCACTTGATTTCCTTCCCACTCAAACGAGCGCTTTTTCTTTCCTGTCTCCTTTCTAGCTCCTTCTTCTTTTGTCTTACATCTGGTTTGAATCCCAGGCGAAAGCGATCTTCTTTGCCTCTCAACATCGGGGCCGTCATTCTCTCCTGAAGGTACTTTCCAAGCCCTCTTCCCGGTAAAGCGCCTTTTTCCACGGTCATTTTCAATCCTATCCTTGTAGTCTTGGAGATTCTTGGTTTCAAGATTTTGCTTCCTTCCATAATGAAAGTTGCGTTCACGAACTCAAGAGATCAGAAAGAACATTCGGTTGCCTCATCGTTTGTCTCCAAGTAGCGCATATCACTGGTCACGGTCGCAATAATGTCCTCCTCAACTTTTATCGTTACTAGTCGGCCAACCGCTATTAACTTCACCTTCTGATGTAATGATGAAGGTACTGCCCCAGACAAATGTATCCATGGTCTCCCCAATAGGCAGTTGTAAGAAGGCTCGATGTCCATCACCAGAAAATCTATTTCGTAAGTGGTTGGGCCGATTAGTAAGGGTACCTCAATCCTCCCCATGACCCTTCTTTGGGTGCCGTCAAAGGCCTTTACCACGCTCTGGCATTCCTTCATGTGCGAACTGTCTACCGGTAATCTATTGAGGGTGGACAAGGGCAACACATTTAATGCAGACTCGTTATCTATCAAGACCCCTGGTAGTATGTGCCCTTTGCATCTAGTGGTAACGTGCACAGCCTTGGTGGATCCTCTACCACCTAGTGGTATTTCATCATCATTAAAATAAATAAAGTTGTCCGCACTTATATGGCCGACCAATCGATCCAACTTATTAATCGAGATGTCACTAGCACCGTAGGTTTCGTTTAAAGCTTTTATCAGTGCGTTCCTGTGTACTTATTAGCATTGAAGCAAAGCCAATACGGATATGCGCGCTAGTTGTTTGTGCAGCTGTTCTACCCCATAATATTCACTGTGTTTCAAAAATTTCAGAAACTCTTTAGCCTCTTCCTCAGTCACTGGTTCCTTGGTCCTCGGCTCGGGTTCAGCTGACTTCCTTTTCTCCTGTTCCACCATTAGGGCTTTCCCCTTTATTAAGTCGTAACGTCTCCTGCTTCGAGTATGGAAGCCTTCATCTGTATCCTCCTTTGTCACATTAGTTGAGCTCTTTGTGGCTGCTACATTACACTTATAGTTCCAGGGAACTTACTTGCTATCCTTGTAAGCGAAGGTAGTGGGCCTCTGTATTATTACTTTCGGCATTACCCGTGTTCCCGCCTTATTACCAGCTGAATTCTCCTTTTCAGGGACTGCTACATCACACCCATGATTCCGAAGAGCCTCCCTATTATCTTCAACGACAGTGGGCCTCCGTATTACCACTCTCGGTGCTACCTGTGTCCCTGCATTATCACTTTTGGGACGTGAAATAATGATCATCGGAAGGCTAACTTTCGAACTTTTTACTGTTGACTCTGACGCGCATATGCTCCTATCTTCTGTGCCTTCATCATAAAATTCGACTTCTTTATTGTTCATTAATTTTTGCACCAGAGTTCTGAATTCTCCACAAGTCTGAATCTCATGTCCCAACTCCTGATGGTACTCACAATAATTTGTCAGATCTCCTTGACTTTTTTTCGCAATAATTAGTCCATGCTTGACCATTTCTTTCCAGACCCATCTTAAGGGAGTCCTGACCTCCGCAACATTTGTTTTGATCATTTTTTCTGAACTTCCACTAATTGCATTGACTCTGCCTTTAGCGTGATTGGGTAAAGGATTTGTTACATTTGGCATGTCATCCAACTCGACCACACCCATATTGATAAATTTCTCCATCAATTTCTTGAAAGCCAGGCAATTCTCTATTGAGTGTCCCGCGATTCCTGCGTGGTATTCACACTGTGCGTTCGAGATATACCACTTGGGATACGGAGGTTGCATTGGTTTTAGGTGATAAGGGGATACAATATGCGCATCGAATAGGGTTTGATACATCTCCTTATACGTCATTGGAATCGGTGTGAATTGGGGTTTCTCATTATCTTGTCTTGAGGTGCCAGGTTCTTTCTTGGGTAACCCCTGCTGCCCCGTGCTCGTTGCTTTTGGCTTATTAATGGTGATTGACTTTGGGTGTCCTATGCTTGCGTTATTCACCTCACTTTCTTTCTTCCTTGGGGGCATTTTTTTGGCACTTTCCCTGTCTCGATCCCTCCGCTTTTCATAATGTTCTCGATCATTTCTTCGGTCGTTATGATGTCCGAAAAGCTCTGGGTTGCACTTCCTATCATATGCATGAGGAATGGGGCTTTCAGTGTGCGGATGAAGAGCATTGTGGTTTCTTTCTCGAGAAGTGGTGGCTGGACCTGAATGGCAACCTCCCTCCACCTCTGTGCATATTGTCTAAAGCTTTCGTTCCCTTTCTTTTCCATGTTATGAAGAGTGATCTTATTGGGGGTCATGTCCGTTACGTGACTGTACTGCTCCAAGAATGCTTGAGCCAAATCATCCCATGAACCAATTTTGGCACGATTTAACTGATTGTACAATCTGGCTGCAGCTCCCACCAGGCTGTCTTGGAAACAATGAATCAGCAGTGGGTCATTATTAGTGTAGCCCGTCATTCTTCTACAAAACATAGTAATATGAGCCTCTAGGCAGCTTGTCCCATTGTACTTTTCGAACTCAGGCATATTAAAATTGTACGGGAGCACCAAGTCGGGGACCAAGCTTAAGTCATTGGCATTTATTTCCCGACGTTTACCGGCATTTTCTAGAGCTTTGAATTTCTCCTCCAACCACTTATATTTATCCTCCAGTTGCTTTGGTAGTTCTAATTTTTCTTTTTCAGCCATCTCATCCAAATCAGGGATGTTGGGGTTGATCGGGCTTTCTCCTGGGTTGGTACCCGAACCCGTCGGGAGGTGTGTCGGTATTGTTGTATCAGTCTGATATTGCGACCTGATAGTGATAGATGCCCTTTGGGGATACGTATCTGGTGGCGTTTGGGCATTCAGCGGGGTAAGAGAGGGGTTATCACTGCGTTCCTCGAGCTAGTGGCAATGCCCTCTCTTTCTCACGTTCTTTAGACATCAATTCGTTAAGTTAATGGTTTATCATGTTATTCTGGGATTCTTGCATCCGCTCCATCATGTCTTGCTGGATTTTGGCCAGCTGTTCTTGTAATTGCGCTTGTCCTTTCATTTGATCCTGGATTTCTTTTTGCATCTGTTCTAGTCTTTCCATTCTTTGATCTATTATTCTTGTTTTTCCTCTTATCTTGTAGTGATGTTCAGAGTGGTATTGTCATAATTTTAGGTCCTTTTGTGAGATTCGATATGCATGATGCAATGTAATGCTGATGTATGAGATGAATGCAAAAAGGTGTCAACTCTGATTCAATTCCCCATAGGAAACTTCCTTAGAAAACAAAGCTCTTTACATAAAACAGATTACAGGAACAGCTTTGCTCTAACGCCTAAGGCTTTAATCTTCGTCAGTAGGGAAGCTAATTCTCGTCCACGATCTGACTGTGTCTCGAACTGTACGCTCAATATGTCAGCTTGTATAGCTAGAGTCTGTAAATACTCGGCTATCTCTCGTATCTGGGTTATAGCCTTCCCCATGAGGTAATCTTTATCTTTGACTCGATTCTGGGAATGGTACAGCTCCACTTCTCTTCGTTCTTCGTTCTCTTCTAAATATCCAATATGATTCTGACAGTTCTGTAACTCCATTTCTAACTATTCAGTCTTCTTCTCCATTTCTTCGATTCTACTTAAACTTGCTCTTAATTCTATCACCGAGTTGCGATTTCGATAATGATTCAAAGACCTTTCTAACTCCGCCACTCTAGTCTTCAACTCATTTCTTCCGTTTTGGCCTTCTGACACTTGCTTTTCTAGAATCTCTTTCTGAGCTTTCATTTCTAGAGATTTCTTTTCCCATTGCTCGGCTTTAGCTCTTTCTTCTTGTAACTCTTGTCGCCATTGGCCCGAAGTCTTTCCCTGCCCCGCAGTTCTCATTGAAAGACGCATCTTTTTGTAGTCCCTCTTTAGGCTATCCAACTCTTCTTCAGCTTTGCTCTTTCCTTTTCTTATCTTTTCTGCTTCTGATTTCTGTATCTCCACATCCAATTTTAAAAACATCTTTTCCTCCTCCAACTGCTCAATTCTCTTTTCAAGCTCTGAACTCCGCTGTACAAAATCTTGCTTTATAATTTCTAGTTCTGTTGGTATCATTCGCAACCATTCCTCCAAAGACTCAGCATTATCTGAACTTGGTCTCGGGATATTATCGTTGATTCTCTTGTTTAGCCACACTTTGTACTCAGAAGTCGCCGTCTCGCCTGCAGCTAACCTCTTTATCCAATGAGTTTGTTTCCAAGTATTTGCCACTTCCTTAATCTTCTTCTTATAATTTTCTCCTGTATAAGAGAATTCACTTCGATTTAACCCATGTGTTGCTGGCACGAATTGTCTAGACTGGTATTGTCTTGTTGCTAGCAGAGGGGCGTATCCGATGACTTCCCAAATTCCGGGTAGAGGGACCCAATTAAAGTCTCCACATCTGTAAAGGATCTCTCTAGGCACTATCCACGAAGCTCTCCACTCAACGTCTTCCTCCTGAAGATTCTGAAGAATTGTCCTCCATCCTTATCCCGTTATATCTTCCCGTCTTGACACGGCCACTTCCTCTTTTATCGGTGAATAATCCTTGTAAAAGGGACGATAAGAGACTTTACCCATCTTCCAAAAATGCCCGTAGAACCATACCGTCAATAGTTGTGCGCATCCGATAAACCTTCCTTCTCCCGCTCTCTTGCATGCATGTAATGATCTGAAAGTCTCGGCTAGAATTGCTGGGATAGGTGTGACTTGTTTATCCAAACGATCTAATAGATCCACTACTGCCTCATCAATATGTCGTAAGGCTTTTGGGAAGATGATTAATCCGTAGAGGCTTAAGGCGAAGATATCAACTTTCTTTTTCTCATCAGGATGCGTCAAAATCAAGTCCCTTAAATTTACCCAAAGAATGCACCTCCATTCACCTTTCTGTTGAATCTTGGTCGAGATCCACTGTTCACTCATTCCCATAATTTTCACCAATTTCTTCGCAAGAGGAGGAACAGAGGCAGGCCTAATATAAACCTTGTCAGCTTGTATCCCAGGAATACGAAGTAAAGTGGTATACTCTTCTATTGTTGGCACCAAGTCCAGTTTTCCAAAAGTGAAGCAGCTGTATGCGAAATTCCAAAACTGGACCATAGCCCGAAACAGGTGTTTATCTATCCTAACATCCAATAAGTGAGAGACATCGCCATAACGGTAGTAGAACATCTGTTTAGCTTCATCTTCCCACTAGGTCCAGATATCTCGTAACTCTTGAAGCTCATTTTGTGTCACCCTAACACGGGTGAAGTCCCTCAGCTCTGACGTATGACCTTCAACTAAGCTATCTCCTTTTTCTAACTGCAACTTTTCTGACCATGTGCACACGGCCGCATTGTCCTCTACTTTATCAAGAAAGTCGTTTTCCATAGCAAACTTCCTATTCCAGCAACCGAACAGAAATTGACACCTCTACTACATGGAATGTCATGCAAATCAAACGAACAAACATAAGCTAGTATTGCATAATCAAAATAAGCAAAATATCATTAAACGCTTATCCGGGTAACTATTTCGACATTCTACCTATGGTAGGCTCTAAGGTTTCTATATGGGGCTCGGTTCTAAAGAAGGATACCTGAACCAACAGCTTCCTCAATCCTCACCCATTATAGGCTCATACGGACTGAGTTCGATTCAGGGGGATACATCCCTATGGCCATGCGGAGGTGAAAACCTCACGAAGCACATAGGTACGGATGTATCCCGGAAGCAATCCACTAGTCCATGCGGAGGTGAAAACCTCACGAAAGCTTAGTTTCTTACTCGAACTTAAAGGTGTGACCAACGGTCATGCAATGCAATGCCAAAGTATTTCATGCCACAAAGCATAATCAAATGCGTCAGAGAAAAGATTTTCCAAAAATGATTTTCCAAGTTTCTGATCAAAAGGACAAAAATCAATCAATTTATGGCCTGACTCTCGATATTTCCCCAGCGGAGTCGCCAAGCTGTCGTAACCATTTTTTGACAAAATGGGAAACGACTAAAATAGGGAGTCGCCACCGATCTTTATTTAGGTGTGATCGGATCACCTTTATTTTAATAAAACATTTTAGTTTACTAAAACAGTGTTTTGGTCTACGAATATTCAAGAAAAAAGGTTCGGGAGTCGGTTACGTACGAGGAAGGATTAGCACCCCCGTAACGCCCAAAATCTGTACCAAATTGATTAATGTCGTCCTAATGTTGAAAACTTGAAAATGTTTAAGGCTGAAAAAGTTATCAAATCTGAATTGAATCTCAATATTAACTCGTTTCAAAGGAGTAAAAAGCATCATACCCAACACGTTAGGATATGACACCTTTACACTCTGACACGAGATCATCTCTGATCTTCAAAGCGTATAGAAAGGGTATTTGGTTATTTAGTTGAACGAAAAAATCAACAACCAGCACATTAGGATGTAATTTTTCGTACCTCTAAACACACAAATATTGCCTTGTTTTTAATATGAAATCTTGAAATTTGATCAATATTCACGTTCGGAGTAATAAAATATTTGGAAAAAAGTTTGAACATGTTGAAGTTTGAAACACAATACAGGGACACGAGAGCATAAACATTAATAAAGAAGAACACACCAATTCAAAGAAATATTGATCGACGAACTATACAATACTCTATATAATAAAATAAAATAACAATAAAAATCAGTAATAGTAAAGACAAGTAATAAGCAAATAATAATATACGCGCACATATATATAAATAATGGAATAACAGTGACAATAATAATAAAAATACTAATACTAATAACAATAATAATAATAATAATAGTTATAATAATAAAATAATAATTGCAAAATACTAAAGAGGGTCAAATTAAGTTTAAAATGAAATTTAGGGGCCGATTCGATGTAAAATAGAAGGTCAAAGGGTTTATTTGAAATGCGCGTGAAAGGAGGGGGACTATTTGGGAAATTATCCCCGGCCCTTACGAGCGGTGTTTTGTGCAGGACCAAATCGGGATTGGAAAAAAACTTTTGGGGCAACTTTGAAAATAACAGAAACCTGATTGGAAGGGTAAGAAAATGCGGAGGGGTCTAATGCGCAAATAGACCCTTCCACAGAAACAGGCGGACCTCTCCGGTCACTGGGTCGGGTTCGGGTCTGCTTCCTCAAAACGACACCGTTTTGGAGTATGGGGAGCCCTTATTGTAACGACGCCGTTTTTATTACTATATAAGCCCTATTTTTTTCTTTTTTCATTTCTGTCATCAGATTTTGAAAAAAAAGATTCTTTCCTCTCAACTATCTCAGCCCGACGATAGGGCCCCCTTCGGTTCTCGCTGCACCACCACCATGCACTGTGGCCGACGATGCGCAGGGATGGGCCTTTAGCCCTATCTGAAGCCCCCACTTCGAAGGCCAGCCCTCGACGCTACGTTCTCAATGAAAGAGGAGACGTTCTCAACGAAGCCCTCTGACGCCGCATCCATGGGGGTTTAGGCGAAGATCCCCCCTTTTCTTCGCTTTTAATGTTAATATTTTAATTCGTAAAACAAGATAATAAACAAACAGTATAACAGTAAATAATCGACCTTTGTATTCTCTTTGCCTTTTAGTTTCTGATTTCGTATTCGATTTGATAATGTGTGTTTTTCTTCTCTTTTTTTCGAAGAGGGAACCCTCGTACACTATTTTTGAGTGGCCTTTATAGCTAAAATACACACTGTTTCTCTTTATTAATCTACTATTTCGTCCATATTTTGCTTCTGGTTGTTTTCTATCTCTGTTGTGCTTGTTTTGTAGGGCATGGGCGAACGATGCTGGTGGAGAAAGGAGAGACGCGAAGGAGGCCGAGGCGTCTTGGGAAGCTTCAATCGACAGGAGGCGTGGGCGAGTGAAACCGAGGCGTGAGGAAGGGCCCTAGTGGAGGCGTGCGTGGAGGCCGAAGGACACGCGAATCTGAAAAGGCGCGCGTGTGGAACCAAAACGATGCCGGGGCGCATAGGGAGCTGGAGTGGCGCGCGTGTAACAGACGCGCGGCGGCACTGGAAAGGGGCCCTAGGGTTTCTGATTAGCTTGTGGTCTTGGGCCTTTGTAAATTTGGGCTAGGGATAGGTTTAGTGGGTTGCTGTAATTGGGTTTTAGGATTTCAGAATTTGGGCTTGTTTGCTATTGGACTTTGTAAAGTGGGCCATTCGGGTTGTGTAATTGGGCTTCTGCATTGGACTTCTGTTTTTGGGTTTTTGTAATTGGACTTTTAGTGGACTTTATTAATATTGGGTTTTCGATTTCATTGGGTTTGAATTGGTTTGATAGGTCTTATTATTCTGATGGGCCCGGGTAAAAATGGTTATTACAACCCTATTAACCCGATTGTGCCAGATTTCGATATGATGGAGAAAGAAGGAATAAAAGCTGAATCCTCAAGGTAGATGGAAGATCACTATAGATGGTTAGAGGAGAAAGTCAAGGCGATAGAAAATGCTGAAATTTGTTATGGAATGGATGTCAAAGAGCTAAGTTTGGTCCCAAACTTAGTGCTTCCACCAAAGTTCAAAACTCCAGATTTTGAAAAATGCAGTGGGACTAGCTGCCCTGAAGCACACCTGAAGATGTTCTATTGACGAATGGCGGGATACACCGATAATAAAAAATTACTGATTCACTGCTTTGAGAAAAGTCTGGTTGGATCTGCGGCCAAATGGTACGATCAACTCAGCAATACCTAAATCAAGACATGGAAGGACCTGGCCCAAGCCTTCATGAAACACTATGGCCACGTAGCGAACATAGCTCCTGCCAGAATCACGCTCCAAAATATGGAGAAAAGGCCAAGCGAGAGCTTCAGGCAATATGCTCAACGATGGAGAGAGTTAGCCACACTAGTTTAACCGCCTCTTTTAGAGAAAGAAACATCCACACTTTGAAAACTCCTTTCATCAATCACATGCTGAGAAGTTCTACGAAGGATTTTTCAGAAGTCGTGAGGTGTGGAGAAATGATAGAACATACAATTAGATGCGGTAAGATAGAAGTAGGGGAAGGTCCCAGAAAGACGGTCCCAAAGAAAAGAGAAAGTGACGTGAATAACGTAAGCGCCCGGGATAAGCCAACCACTCTAAGTCAACCGAGTACCGTAATTGCCGATCGTCCAAGCTCACACAGGTAGGAATCCAATACAAAGCCGAATGCGGATAAGCTCCAATTCACTCCAATCTACACAACATATGGGTAACTGTACCAAAAATTATACGACACACATGTTGTTGCCCCCATTACTTACAGCCCCTACAGCTTCCATACCCTAAATGGTATGATGCAAATGCACAATGCGAATAACATGTGGGGATTGTGGGACATTCAATAGAAAATTGTCTCGCCTTCAAGAGGTTGGTAGAAAAACTCATTTAAATGGGCGTTGTGAAAGCTAACGATACGGAACACCCACTACCCAATCACGTTAATAATGGGGTAAACATGATGGGTGAGAATATAGAAAAAAGAATAAAAATGAACGTTACGGAGATAAAAACCCCGCTAAGATGGGTTTGGGAGCAAATGATAAACAGAGGCTTAATCACGCAAAAATTGAGAAAAGAGCTTGGAGGAGTAGGAAGGCATTGCGAGCTTCATGCCGAAACGGGACATGATATTCAAGAATGCCCCAAATTCAGGGCCATAGTCCACATCTCATGAATAACAAAGAGATGGAGTTCTATGAAGAGATTAGAGGACCAGAAGAAGGAAAGGCCCATGCATCGGAGGAAGGACCATCTAGAAAAGTCTATGGGGGTAATCACTCCGCGGTAATCATATCACGGCCAAGAGTGAGTGGAGTCGGAACATCAATTATACCAAAGGTCATAATTCAAAGACCTGTAGCCCCTTCTTACAGAGACAACAAAAGGGTTCCGTAGAGTTATGATTGTAAACTAATAATCCCAGGAAAAGAGAATCCAGCCAATTCTACAGAGGAAGACCAAGATGGAGGTTTCTTTACACATAGTGGAAGGCGTTACACCCCAAACACGATAGCAGAAGCAGCCAAAGGAAAAGCGATGGCAATTGAGCAAAGGAAAGAAAGAACAATTGAACCTGAAACATTTGTCAATGAGCCAGTGACAGAAAACAAAGTTAAGAAGTTCTTAAAATTCCTTAAACACAACGAGTACAGTGTTGTGGAGCAATTACACAAATAGCTAGCTCACGTATCGATACTGGATTTGCTCAGGAGCTCAGAAACCCATCGAAACGTATTGATGAAAGCATTAAATGAAACGTATGTCGTAGGGGATATATCCGTCAACAAGTTGGACCGTCTGATCGGTAATATAAGCACAGACAATTTCATTTTCTTCAACGATGATGAGATACCTTCAGGGGGTATGGGATCTACAAAGGCCCTACACATAACCACACGCTGCAAAGGGTATATATTGCCGGGGGTGTTAGTTGATAACGGATCAGCCCTAAATGTATTACCTTTATCTATATTGAATAGGTTGCCCGTGGATAGCTCCCACATGAAAACATGTCATAATGTTGTGAGAGCATTCGACGGAACAGAGAGAAGGGTCATGGGGAGAATTGATATACCTCTTCAAATTAGCCCAAATACGTATGAGGTAGACTTCTTGGTGATGGACATCAAACCTTCCTACAATTGCCTGTTGGGAAGACCTTGGATCCATTCGGCAGGGGCAGTACTGTCATCACTGCACCGGTAGATTGGTCACAATCAACACTGAAGAAGATATCATAGCTTCCGTTACCAGTAGCACTCCGTACATTGAGGTAGACGAAGAGGTAATAGAATGTTCTTTCCGATCACTGAAATTTATCAACGCAACCTTCATTGCCGAGGGCAGCAAGATCCCTATACCTAAAATATCCAAGTCTACGAAGATGGGCCTTCAAATGACAATTGGGAAAAGAACCTTACTCGGGAAAGCACTCGGGAGAAACTTGTAAGAAGAGACTAGAGTGCCGATGCAAAAAGAAAAACGAGATCGTTTTGGCTTAGGATTCAAGCCAGACGCGAAACAAAGGAAGAGATAAGAAGAGAAAAGAAGGGAGAGAAAAAGGGCGCGCCTAGGTGAAGAAGAGATCAAATGAGAGCCAATGACCTTTCCTCCTTTATCCAAAACATTTGTCTCGGGGGGAATCTTATACCCTGACCAAGGCATGGAAGTAAAAGAAATGTTGGGAAACTTGAGCATTAACGCCGTATCCGAGGAAAGGGCCGAAGAAAGAGATTTATCTGGGATTCGCCCTTATGCTCCTGGAAGTGTTTTGAACAATTGGACAATGGAGGAGATTCCTGTAGCTTTTAGGAGTAATTCAGAGTAATGTTCGAAACATGCTTATTGCTCTAAGCCTGGGAGCAATGAGAGACCTTTTGTTGAATAGGCATATGTCCAAGCGTCTTTATTTCAATAAAATACATATTTCGAGCAAATATTCTTTTTACTCTCCATTCATACTCACTCACATAAATATTCATTCTTAGATTTTTGTTTCTGTGCCTTTTTTTGCCCTTTTAACAGGTCCCTAGATATCAATGACATGAGCGACACTGCTATTAACTCAGAATCTCCTTTTGAACAAGATACGGGCATGGAAGATTCTCAGGATTTCAAAGATGACCAAGACCATAACATATCTCTTGATTTGTTAATGATGGTAGAGCAAGGTGAAAAATAAATCTTACCCCACGAAGAATCAGTGGAAATGGTGAGCTTCGGAGAAGGAAAAGAGTTGAAAATTAGGGCTAGTATTACCGCAAAAACGAAGCAAGACCTCATCGAGTTACTCGAAGAATTCAGGGATGTCTTTGCTTGGTCATACCAGGATATGCCCGGGTTAAACACGGACATAGTGGTATATCGACTCCCCATAAAGGAAGAATGTAGACCCGTTCAGCAAAAACTTCGAAGAATGAGGCCCGATGTTTTGTTAAAGATAAAAGAAGAAGTCAGGAAGCAGTTTAATGCCAGTTTCTTGCAATTGGTTAAATACTCAGAATGGGTAGCAAACATAGTACCTGTCCCTAAGAAAGATGGAAAGGTACGAATGTGCGTGGACTATAGGGATTTGAACAAGGCCAGTCTAAAAGATAACTTTTCGTTGCCTCACATTGATACCTTAGTGGATAACACAGCTGGTTATTCACTTTTCTCTTTCATGGATGGCTTCTCTGGGTATAACCAGATTAAGATGCACCCTGTAGATATAGAGAAAACCACATTCGTAACTATGTGGGGGACATTTTGTTATAAGGTAATGCCTTTTGGACTAAAGAACGCGGGGGCAACGTATCAAAGGGCCATGGTGACTCTCTTCCACGACATGATGCACAAGGAGATCTAAGTTTATATGGACGATATGATTGCAAAGTCCAGGACTGAGAAAGAACATGTACAAGTCTTGAGGAAACTGTTCCTAAGATTAAGAAAATTCCAGCTGAAACTCAATCCAGCAAAATGTACCTTTGGGGCTAGGTCAGGAAAATTGTTAGGATTTGTAGTCAGTGAAAAAGGAATTGAGGTTGATCCAGATAAGGTGAAAGCTATCCAAGAGTTGTCTCCACCAGGTACCCAAAAGGAAGTTCGAGGTTTCCTAGGAAGATTAAACTACATCGCCCGGTTCATCGTGCAACTAACGGAGAAGTGTGACCCTATATTTCATCTTCTTAAGAAACACAACTCAGGTGTATGGAATGAAGAGTACCAGAAAGCTTTTGATAAGGTTAAGCATTACTTGTCTAAAGCCCCAGTACTGATACCACCTTGCCCAAATAAGCCACTGATATTGTATTTGTCAGCATTTGAAAATTCTATGGGATGCGTGCTAGGCCAACATGATGAGTCAAGAAGAAAAGAAAGAGCGATATACTATCTCAGTAAAAAGTTTACAAAATGCGAGACAAGATATTCGCCAATTGAGAAGTTGTGTTGCGCTCTGGTTTGGATGATCCGGAGACTGAGACATTACATGCTATATCACACCACTTGGCTTATTTTCAAGCTAGATCCTCTCAAGTTCATGATGGAATCAACTGCACTAAATGGAAGAATGGCCCGGTGGCAAATTCTACTTTCTGAGTTCGATATAGTCTACGTAAACTAGAAGGCTATAAAAGGGAGTGCAATAGTAGACTTTCTAGCCAGCAGAGCGTTAGAAGATTACGAGCCGTTGGACTTCGATTTCCCAAATAAAGACATAATGTATGTGGCAATCACTGAAGAAGAGGTCCAAAAGGAGGGTCATCCTTGGAAACTAAACTTTGACGGAGCTTCAAATGCAATAGGAAGTGGAATTGGGGCAGTCCTAGTGTCCCCTAACGGAGATCACTATCCTCTTACTAGCAAATTGGATTTTGATTGCACAAACAACATGGCTGAATACGAAGCATGCATCCTGGTATTCGTGCAGCCATTGAACAAAAAATTAAAACATTGGAGGTATACGGCGATTCTGCGCTAGTAATCTATCAACTAAAAGGTGAATGGAAAACAAGAGATCCCAAGTTAATCAGTTATCGAAGGCTAGTTCTGGAATTAATCAAGGAGTTTGACAACGTCACTTTCTACTACCTCCCACGAGAAGAGAACCAGATGGCCGACGCCTTAGCCACCTTAGCTTCTATGATCAAAGTGAACAAAGAAGAAGAAGTAAAGCCTATCCAAATGAACATTTATGAGGCTCCGGCACATTGCTGCAACATCAGCGAAGAAGAAGAAAAAGATAGTCACCCATGGTATCACGATATATTACGATACGTGAAGAATTGTGAATACCCCGGCCAAGCAACTGAGAATAATAAGAGGATGTTGAGAAGACTGGCTAACGATTATGTCCTGGACGGAGAAATCCTATATAAGAGAAGAAAAGATCAGGTACTTTTAAGATGCGTAGATGCTGTTGAAGCCAAGAGAATCCTCGAAGAAGTTTATGAGGGTGTCTGCGGGATACATGCTAATGGTTTTACGATGGCAAGACAAATCATGAGGTTTGGGTATTATTGGTCCACTATGGAAGGAGATTGCATCAGCTATGCCAAGAAATGCCACAAATGTCAAATTTATGGAGATAAAATTCACGTGCCTCCTTCACCTCTCCATGTCATGACCTCTCCATGGCCTTTCTCTATATGGGGGATGGACGTCATTGGGCCGATCTCACCAAAAGCTTCGAATGGGTATCGATTTATCTTTGTGGTAATCGACTACTTCACCAAATGAGTAGAGGCCACTTCGTATACAAATGTCACGAAATCAGCGGTAAGCAAGCTCTTAAAGAAAGAGATCATATGCCGATATGGGATGCCTGAAAGGATCATATCTGAAACACACTAAACTTGAACAATAGCACGATAGCGGAGGTCTGCAGCCAATTCAAGATCAAACATCACAACTCGTCACCGTATCGTCCAAAAATGAATGGTGCAGTCGAGGCAGCTAACAAGAATATTAAAAAAATTGTGGGAAAGATGACTGAGACTTACTAAGATTGGCACAAGAAGCTACCGTTCGCTCTTTGCACTTATCGAACATCAGTCAGAACCTCTACCGGGGTAACTCCTTTCTCTTTAGTTTATGGAATGGAGGCAGTACTTCCGATCGAAGTTGAAATCCCTTCCCTTCGGGTCTTTTCGAAATTAAAGTTGGATAAAGCAGAATGAACTCAATCCCGGTATGATCAGCTGAACCTAATTGAGGAAAAAAGGCTAAGAGCCATTCGTCATGGACAAATGTATGAAAAGCGAATGATACGGGCTTATAACAAAAAAGACCGCCCTAGAGAATTCTATGAAGGAGACCTTGTCCTGAAAAATATTCTTCCCATACAAAAGGACTTTAGAGGAAAATGGATGCCAAATTAGGAGGGACCTTATGCAGTAAAGAAGGCCTTCTCTAGTGGAGCTCTGATCTTGACAGAAAAGGATGGCAAAAGTTTACCTAATCCTGTGAACTCAGATTCAGTCAAAAAATATTTTGCCTAAAAAAAACGCAAATTGGAGAGGCCAAAGTGAAAACCCGCAAAAGCGCTTTATGACCAAAAAGGTTTTTGAATTGAAAACCCAAGAATGGGCAATTCAAATCGTTGATTGAAGGGGAGGCATGTAGTAGTCTTGCTGTAACCCGAATTAACAAGAAAAAGAGACGTCACGATTTGGGGCATCAATGAAGTCTTCTTATTCTGCCAGACACCTATCAAGTACAAAAGGGATCCTCAAGAAGTTTTGTGCAGAAAAGTTCATACTATGATATCTGGACACTTGTTCTTATCTTTTTTATGTCATGTTTTAACAAAATTTACCTTGTCAAAATCTGATCTTTTGGTCAATCTATTCATTTTGAGCCTTACTCTCAATATCTCTTGTGATGATATTTTTCAGGCACTTTTCATTGAAATAACGATTAATGGACCATTAATATTCAATTGAAAGAGTTTCGCATATTATTTTGGAAACTTCTAATTATTACAAGAACCTAAAGCGAGATCAATATTCAGAACCAGCCAGGTTCATGGGGGAATTGAGACTCGAAATGGTAACCCCCAAAGATACCAGCCGAAGAAGAAGGCAGGGTGATGTGTCACGAAAGAATCATTCTGCATTCATACAAATAGTTAGAAGCATTCAATTTGTTACGGTCATTGCATCCTTAATCATTGTGAAAAATTATCATTCTCATGACATTCTGCATTTAAGTAAATGTCACCCATAGCACATGTAGTTAGGGGCATCCTCATCATTTATTTAAGCATAAGCACATTCTACAGGGCAGGTTCCTCAAAAAACAGTGTGGCAAGTTCAGATTTTGTTCCATAGAGATGATAATGGAGCAGATTGAAGATTGAAGTCTTCCTGAAGGTTGAAGGAAGCAAATTGAAAAGTCTATAGGATATGTCCCCTAGAGGACGATGTAGCAACACTAGCAAAGAAAGTCCTATTGCCATCGAACAACGGTGGAATGGGTTGAAGATTATCCTATTGCCATCGAACAGCATTGAAATGGGTTGAAGATTATCCTGTTGCCATAGAACAGCGTTGAAATGGGTTGAAGATTATCCTATTGCCATCGAACTACGGTGGAATGGGTTGAAGATTATCCCATTACCATCGAACAGCGTTGGAATGGGTTGAAGATTATCCTGTTGCCATCGAACAGCATTGGAATGGGTTAAAGATTATCCTGTTGCCATCGAACAGCGGTGGAATGGGTTAAAGATTGTCCAATTGCCATTGAACAGCGGTGGCATGGGTCGAAGATTGTCCAATTGCCATCGAACAATGGTGGAATGGGTCGAAGATTGTCTTATTGCCATCGAACAGCGTTGGAATGGGTTGAAGATTATCCTGTTGCCATCGAACAGTGGTGGAATGGGTTGAAGATTGTCCAATTGCCATCGAACAGTGGTGGAATGGGTCGAAGATTGTCCAATTGCCATCAAACAGCGGTGGAATGAGTCGAAGATTGTCCAATTGCCATCGAACAGCGGTAGAATGGGTCGAAGATTATCCTGTTACCATCGAACAGCGGTGGAATGGGTTGAAGATTGTCCTATTGCCACTGACCAGCATTGGAACAGACTAAAGATTTGCAAATAGAGTCTCCCTGAAGATACAACAGAGAAGGAGCAAATTGAAGCTACAGGTCCTACCTCTCAGGAGTAGCGGAGGAGTGGATCAAAGCAACAAGTTACAGTAGAGTTTGAAGCTGCTTGAGAGAGACGAAGACCAATAAGTTAAAACCCACCAAGACCGGGCAAAATTGGTTCTTCTATTGTCTTTGCTCTATTCTCATCTTACGACAATGAGGAAAGAGGGGCAACTGTAAGACCCAAATTTTGTCCGGGGCCCGTTTAAGCCCAAAATAACAAAAGTCTATTTACAAAATCACTAGAACCCAAAACCAAAACCCATTAAACCAACCCAAACCCGAATGGCCCAACTGAGCCCAAATAAACCAAAATAAAAAACCAAACAAATAATAATAAATCAGTCCATTTAAATGTCCATTTACAAAACAAATACATCAACCTAAACCCAAAGTACTACAAAAGCCCAATTGGTGAACCCAATCCTTAACCCAAATTTACAGCGGCCCAATGGCCCAAAAAAAACCTCAAAAATTTTCGGCAGGGAGGAAACCCTAGTGCTTGGCGCCGCTGTTGCCCCATTGGCCACTGCCCACTACGCCTCTGCCAACACCTATCATGCCTCGATCGACTTCCGCATGCCTCTGACGACGCACTATCGGCAACAACAAGAAACGGAAACAACGAGAAATGAAAACAACAAAGACCAACAGAAAACAAAGTGAAAAAAGACCTGTAAATCAGCTATATAAACGGAGGCAAACCAGTTTTGTAAACTCTCTGGTTTTACGAACACTTGAGAAATACGAAAACAGAATAGAATTTGAAAAGGTGTTTTTTAGTTTCGTTGTTCATCTTACTTTCTGTTTTATAATATCGTATTGTTTTATCTTTTTTTCTCTTAAAAATCTTTACAAACAAAACAATAAAACAAACCAGCAATAACAAAAAGAAAAAAAGGGAAGAACTCTTACCTTTCAAAGATCCAAAAAACGAAACCGAAAGGTTTCTTTCTTATTCAGATTTTAAAGCTTTTTGGGGCACTTTAGTGTTAAATCGAGGCTTGCAAAAGGAAAAAGGGTCTTAAAAGAGGTTTTCTTTCACCCTCCCTCGCCACCGTACACGGCGGCTACGATGTAGAAGCCCGAAGGCCGGACGGAGAGCGAAAGGGATAGGGATTTGAGAGAACTTTCGATTTTTTTGAAAATGAAAAGGAAAAATGTTTCTTTTTTTCTCTGATTTCTAGTTTTTATACAAGGGTAATACGGCGCTGTTTTGAGCTAAAGCTTTCATAGCCAAAACAACGCCGTTTCATCTAAACCCGAAAACCCAACCCGACCCGACCACAAGTCAGGATCCGCGCGGTTATGTTCAAAGGGGAAATTTGCGCGCTTGGTCCCTTTATGCCTGCGGGTGTTCTATTCAGGGCCTTGCTCTCTTCTTTATTTTATTTTTAATTCGGCCGATGTTTTTAACCTATTTCCAATTTAATCCATAAATAGCGCACTGTTACATATATTAATTATAAATTTGTTATATTATTTATCTTATATAGTATTATATATTATTCATTTGAAAAAAATCCATTGCACATATTAATCATCCTAGACTACTGTTTGTTTTAAATCATGTATATATTTCGTACAATAAACTGTTTTGCGTTATTTATTATTTCATTTGAAAATTACTTTGAAATGTTTTACAAGTTCTCCTTTTGTTTTTAAAAAAATTGTTTTACGAATTTTCGATATCTTTCCCTTTTTAAAATTTTTCTTTCTTTCCTACATTATCTATCTTAAACTAATTTATTATCATTTCAAAAATCACGATTGATATTTAATTTATTTCAACTTGTTTCATACTTGTTGTAAATTGTCATATATGTTGATTAGTTTATTTGCCTTTGATTATCTATGTTAATGTTTAAATAGTGCACATTATACGATTGCCATCTTTGTATGTATTGTAGTTTGTTATTTCGTATTTTCGTACCATTGCTGTTCATTCGTATAGCACTTCATTCATGTATTATTGTTCTATGATCGTTTCAATCTTCGTACTATGCCATCACATTACTCATATCCCAATGTATTTATTCGATACAAGTTGTCATCTTACTTCAAGCAAATGATGCATGTTATTTAAATATTACATCAGCCACTACTTTAAAAGAAAATTTTTCGAAAATAAGGTAACATTTTCTGATGGCGACTCCCATTCTTATTCTCAAAACCCAAGTTGATTCCCGTTTTGATAAAAAATAGTTACGACACTACGCATGTTCACACTTTCTGATGGCGGAAACGGTTTCTCCCCAGAACAAGAGCTTCTACTTTAAGGATGATGATGATCATCATGATCAGTGGTTTTTATATTTGGAAATAAAAAAAAGTATTTTTGATTAATTATAGAAAAGTTTTAGCTTTAGTCAAAAGTTAAAAAAAATAAAAATTTATCAATCACTTCAAGAGTTAATGTGTCACGTCATCAATTTGTTAATGAATTAACAAAATTTTTAATAGAGTGACCAATTCGAACAATTATTTTAATTAAAATGACTAAACTGACAAAAAAATTTAGAATGATTAAAATAAGAACAATGCAGTTTTAAAGTAACCCTGTAATGCAGTTTACCCTTAAATATATTTGTAATATTATTAATATTTATTTTTAAATTAGATTTTATTTTAATCTTTTAGGAAGTTAGATTATTTTAATTTTCTAAATATAATTTTTTTTGAATTATTTATAGGTAGTTGAAGTTTTCAATTTATTTCATATTATTATTTGTAATAGATTCAATCTCAATAGTTGTTTCGTTTTGAAAAATAAACTATTATAAAATTGGAAAATATATTATAATAACTCATCTCAATTAGATAAGTTGGATTTGAAGAAGATGTATGAAGCTTAAGGGTAAACTACATTAAAGGTCACTAAACTATTAGTAACATTACATTTTAGTTACTCAGCTTCAAAAGGTTACAAAATGGTTACTAAATTATTCAAAAGTTTTCATTTAAGTCATCAGGCTGTTAAAATAGTTTATTTATGGCATTCTTTATTTGCACTATTTGCACCAATCGAAAGCTCTCATTCCATTTTTTTTACATTTAAGTCTTTTTCATGAAACAACTTTGAACATCATGAATTTGTGAACCAAAATCCAAACAACTTTATTTTCTTGTCTCCACATCGATCGTCAAGTAGACTTAGATCTAAAGTATGTTCTTTTATCCATCAATAAGTATTGATCCACCATAACGATTCTTGAATAATTGCTTGGAGCTCGCTAGCCAAACTTTTAAATAAACCTTAATAACCCAACGACATAAATAAAAACTTTCGAATAGTTCAGTAACTTAAATGAAAACTTTCGAATAGTCTTGTGACCATTTTATAGCCTTTTGAAGTTGTGTAACCAAAATATAAACTTACTAATAATTTAGTTACCTTAGGTATAGTTTACCTAAAATTTAATTTGATTATATTTAATACAATTTAAATATATTTTTTATTTAATAACATTGTTATATGGTTTTAAATTAGAAAAGATATCTAAAATATAAAACGTTGAAAAATAGTTTCTAATATTAAACTAGTTTTTTTTTAAATTAATGTTTTAACATTAAACTTAAAAAATATTATTAATTAACTCAACCATTCTAATACATCAAAATCACAATATTTTTTTTTTCTATTATTAGTCTACAACATACAAATTAAATTAAACTCTAATCTCAATTACTAATATTATGATCTTGAAAATATTTTGTTAAATATTATATCTTTTTAATAATTTCAAATATCGATGACTTATATTAATTATATAAAAATTATTTTATTAAATAATAAAAATATAAATGTGTATATTCACATGAAAAACATGTGATATCGAAAACTAGTATTAGTAAATGTGTAACTCAAGATTAATAATTTAAATCATAATAAATGTGTAATTTAACATGAATACAAAATATAGTTTTAATATTTAAAATTTAAAATAAAAATGAAATATTGTTCTAATATCAAATAAATAATATAATGAATAATAAGAGGTATTTTTGTCTATTCAAAACTTTATATAAACTTTAATTATATACAAAAGATAACATATAAAATTATTATTTTGAAGATGTTATAAGAATAATTACAAATTGAATCTAAATAAGTATAATTAGAATCAAATATTACAATGAACAAATAAATTAAAAATTAAAATATATTTGAATTTAAATAAAAATTGAGCAATACTATGTTATTGTTGAAGTTCTCTTTGATTGATCAATGTGTGATATTAATTCTCATTACTAATGGCATCGAAATGATCTATGGATTGATCAAAAGATCCTTTCAATTGGTGAGAATTTGTTCATTGAACGAAACTAGATTTTGTGGAATCATATTGAATATTTGACGATACATTCCGTACCTTGCTAAAAAAAGGACCCTTATTTATCAACCATACATTGTCTAACCAAATCTAATTCTCTCTCGATATGTTCCTCAAAAAATCTGATTCGTGTGGATTCTTTTCTCAACTAACGAAGAGATCTTGATAGAATTGTCACATATGAAATTGAGTATAATTTTGCAATAGCCCACTTGCCTCTCGAGAAGAGATAGGAAACATGCTCAATATCTTTACCGTTGTAAAACTTAAACTAGAACCAAATTTTTTAAAAATACATAATTTATATATAATAAGATTTAAAAGATAAAAAAAACATTGTTTATGAAAATAATACGAAAATAAACATAAGAAATGAAATGGTGGTACACCAACAACTTTATGTGAACATGAGAACATCCAATGTGGTAAAGTTAATCCAAAATCGTTGGCTTAAAGAACACTAAAATCCAAAGGCTAGAAGAGAAGGCCTAAACTCGAAAGGGAGCCTTGAATCTATAAAAGTCCAGATCTCCCGTAACCTCCCATTCGTAGTTCTCTCTTTCAATCCATCTCTAAGGCGACTCTTCTTCTAAAAGGCTAGAACTCCTTCCTTCCTTCGTCACCATTGACATTGATTTGCGGAAAAATTAAACCATCAAATACTACTGCACTGTGACTGATGCACCTGGACACCGTGACTTTATGAAGAACATGATTACTGGTACCTCACTGGCTGACTCTGCTGATTTGATTATCAGTTCCACCACTGGTGGTTCCGAGGCTGGTTTCTCTCTCTCTCTTTTTTTGTATTAATTCAAATACTTAAAAGCACCACTCAACTTATCCTGCTGTAAGATTTCAAGATCTCATTTGGAGCTACATAAAAAACTTGTAAGCCCATTTTAGACTAAGTTTAGCTAGCCGGTCTCGGATGATGTTGTGTTCTCTAGACACATATTTGATTTTTTTATTATTATTTAAATTTCACAATTCGATGAAACCTGTTAAATAATTTAATCAATTCAAAAGTAAAAATATCAATATTTATTGAAAAAAATGCACATTTTTTATCAATAAAAAATAATAATGATGCATATCGTTAAAAGAGTAAAAAAAAAAATGGAATTTATTGCTTTTTTCTTTTTTATCAATTATAAAGTGTAGTTTAATAAGTCAATAACATGGAAGGACTACGTACGTATTACCAAACTTTGAGTACGAAGAGCCATGTGATGTGATCCATAAACAACTCAACACCAACGCCCATCGCGCTGGCTTTTTGCTTTTTCACATTTCCAAACGCTTTTGTGCTTGTATATATATTCCCATGTTTAAGGACTCTTTTCCGGTGGGACCCTCACTTGAGATTTGAATAATTGATATCACTCACATCCCCATCCATTCCGTACCCGTTCTGATTAGGGTTTTTTAATATAATAATATAATATAAATAAATAAATATCAAAATAGTACAAAGAGATTAATATTGATAAAACTAGACAAAAGATTACAGTAAATATTTGGTGTGGCTTAATTAATTGGTGACACCGTTTTTCCTTTAAAAAAATCAAAAATAAGTTTTAATTTTTTTAGTATAATTAGTTACGTTAGTAGATGTTTGTATTAATTAACTTGTATCTTTGATTTTTTTTTTTATATTATAAATATTTGGATGGTTCTTCCTTCCCTCCCCACGGCTGAAGATCTTCTAAAAAAATCAGGTATTTATTTTTTTTGCTATTATTATAATTGTTATTAATAGATTAGAATTATATTAAAGTTTAATTTTTTTCAAGTATTCAAGGCTTTATTTTTAGCTTTATTAGTATACTAACCTTTAAACTATATTTTTTAAGGTAAATTGAGATAAAATTAATAGTTTAAGTATTAATACTAAGTGTGCTTTTAATATTGTTTTTTTGTTAAGTCGAATATTAAAATTTTAATTGTTTTTGCATATATGGATATGAGTTTTTTAATTACTGCAGAAGATCACACAATTAGGACGACCCATTTACTGATAAGAGAATGTTCTAATGTTGTACGTATTTTTTGGCATAGTTGAATGTAATTTTTATTTAATTGTGAGATCTTAACAAATTTTGTAATATGATTAAGGTCTGTACTGCGCGGCCATGGTCCGAGCTACCGGCCAGACACACAAATTATGCCCTACTTAGATGCCGTAGGATTTGGATCATCGGCATTAATCCGTATGTTTGAGCTGAAGGTCAACTTAATATTGGCACTAGTTGAGTGGTGGTGCTTAGAGACGCACACCTTTCATTTACTGTCTGAGGAATGCACCATCTGTAACACCCCTAACCCGTATCCGTCGCCAGAACAGGGTTATAGAGCATTATCAAACAAACAAAATATTAAACCATTCAAATCATACATTAATACAAACATAATCAAATTCCATCCAAATACATCCATAATGTCCCTTAATCAAGCCCTCAAGGCTCTAAAAATACTATAGAAACAATCCGGGACTAAATTGGAAACATTTGGAAATTTTAGGAAAAAGTTAAAAAATTTGGACTGCAGGCGACTGAGACACATGCCCGTGTCTCAGGCTGTGTGGATATTCGAAATAGGGACACATGGCCGTGTCCCAGCCCGTGTAGCTTAATGACTTGGGTCACACGACCAAGCCATACGCCCGTGTGTCTGGCTGTGTACCCTTAGAAATGATTTCACACACCCGTGTGCCAGGCCGTATGCTAGGCCGTGTAACAGGTTGACTTGTATGCATTGAACCTACAAGTGACACATGGATGTGTGTCACACACGGCTGAGACACACGTCCGTGTCTTAGGCTGTGTGGCCCCAAGATGAACCTTAAAACACAAGTTTATCATTTCATAATTGCTTAAACCTTAAAAAACTCAAATACCAATCAAAATACCAATCCAAAAAGAGAATAATCGAGCCATAAACACATCAAACCAACCAAAATAGTGTCTAACCAATGTACTCTCAATGGTGCCACAAGTATATAACATTTTCACAACAAAATAAACATCAATATAATTCATCAACTCTTTCAAACAATACCTAATCAATATACCTAACAGAGTTACCACAATCACCACAATTCAAATACATATCACACATACTAGCATCACAATTATACCTCATTCTCATACCAATATGCAAGTTGGTTATATAAACAAAATATCATTCATAATATTTGCATAAGCCAAACTTTGACCAAAACTGCACAAAAGCCTATACATGCCATATAATATGAATTAAACGTTTCAAAAACTACTGAGATAAACTGGATAGTGTGACTTGAGTGCCGGTCTAATCGTTCAACCTTCCGAAAATCTACAATGACATTAAACAACACAAGTAAGCTTAATGAAGCTTAGTAAGTTCGACGAGTTAAACGAAAATCTTACCAAACTAACTATAATAAATTAAACAATAAAAATCATTCAAGAGAACTCTCTGTCATTCACAATTTCAATCGATAAAAACATCTGTATTCAAATCAATACAAAAATAAATAACACGTCTTTCAAATTCGTTAAATAAATCACCTTACAGAGATTTTCCATTTGAAGAATGACTTACGGGTAAGAGTACATCGTCAACAGAAACTCATAAGAGCTGGTCCTCCCGAATACGCCAACTGAAGCTCGAAAACTGAACAGAAGCTCATGAGAGCTAATCCACCCAATCACACCAAACAGAAAGTAAAACGCGAGAGTTCGCAACAAATGCTGAACCCCGGTTTACTTAGGTAAAATGCCGATATCTGCCTCTAATACCATCTTCACTCCAAACCCCCGTCTTACACCAAATTACGAATGTACTCAAATATTGCGTTCAATTCAAACCGAATGTCCAATTCAATATTATAATTCAAATAATAAATCATTTCTAACAATAGAATATTTATACATAATATCAATCACCAATTATTACAAATGTTAAGTTTTAATCGTACAAACTTACCTGAACTGAATTGTAGTCGTTGCAGAGGTTCAGGGACTATTCCGCTATTTTTCTTTTTTCCATGAGTATCTACAAGATTTTGATCTAAAATGTAAAATTCTTCATTTATTAGCATATATTTCATTTCCAATCCATTTTACAATTAATACCCTTTTATTTTTGAATTTGCACAATTACCCTAAAACTTTCACAATTTTTGCAATCTAATCCTTTAATCAGTTAATTCATCAAATTAACTAATTTTCTCAGATCAATAATTTATCCAAAAATTCTATGCCCTCAAACAGCCCCTAATAAACATCAAATTCACTATCCAACCCTAATATCTTGACATTTTCACAATTTAATCCTAAAAACCAAAATTTAACAAAAATCACTTTACCAAATCATCACACAACACAATCAAAGCTCTAAGTACATGATATTCATCATAAACATCCAGTATTCAACAACGAAAACTTCTAAAATTTTTAACAGGATCAGAAACAAAGGTACGAGCTAACTGGACCTAGTTGCAACGATATCAAAAACATAAAAATTACAAGAAACAGGTAAGAATTGAACTCACATGCAAGCTTCTATGCTCAACCAATTCTCCGAGCTACTTTTATGGTGTTTCAGCAATGGCATAAGAAGAAATAAAGAAGAAAAACTTATTTCTTCTAATTTGTTTTATTTAATTTCTATTTATTTACAATCATGCCATTAAAATCTCATTAATCTATCATTTTAATTTCTCTTGCCGTCCAACACTATCCATTAGGGACTAATTATTACATTGGTCCCTCCTCATGTAATTACTAAGCTATTCAGTCATTTAATTGAACTAATTATTAACTTTTGCACCTTTTTCAATTTAGTCTTTTTTTCTTTAATTAACTATCTAAATTTTAATATTTCTAAACCAAATTCTAATACGGATTTAATAACTCTATAAATATTCTAAAAATAATAATTACGAGTCGACACGACAGAAATTTGTGGTCCCAAAATCACTATTTTGTCACCAATGAAAATCAGGCTGTTACAACTCTCCCCCTTAGGAAATTTCATCCTCGAAATTATTACCTGAAAATAGATTCGGATATTGTAATCTTATTGGTTCCTCGATTTCCCAGGTAGCTTCTTCTGAACCATGACGATGGCACAATACTTTCATTAACGGAACTCATTTATTCCGCAATTCTTTGACTTCCCGAGCTAAAATTCTCACTGGTTCCTCCGATACGTCAAATCTGACTGTAACTCAATCTCACTATGAGGAATCACATTTGAAGGATTAGATCTAAACCGTCTCAGTATCGATACGTGGAACACATTATGGATTTTCTTGAGTTTAGAGGGCAAAGCTAATCTATAAGCTATAGGGTTAATTTTTTCAACAATTTTATACGATTCGATAAATCTCGGACTCAGCTTTCCTTTCCTATTGAACCGTATCACTTTCTTCCATGAATAGACTTTTAAGAATACCTGATCACCAACAACAAATTTTATATCTTTTCTTTTCAGATTCGTGTATGATTTCTGATGATCAGATGCAGCTTTCAAACTATCCCAAATAATTCGAATTTTATCTTCAATTTCTCGGATCAAATCAACTCTCACCATTTTGGATTCACTCAGCTTAGACCAATACAATGGTGTTTTACATTTTCTCCCATAAAGAGCTTCAAACGGTGCCATTTTTATATTGGATTAATAACTATTATTATATACGAATTCAACCAACGATAAATACTTTTCCCAGTTACCTTCAAATTCAAGTATACAACATCTCAACATATCTTCAAGAATCCGAATCACTCATACTGATTTCCCGTCAGTCTGTGAATGAAACACTGTGCTGAAATTAAGCTTAGTACCTAGAGCCTCGTGAAGTTTGCTCCAAAATCTCGATGTAAATCTCGGATCTCGATATGAAATAATTGATGTCAGAACTCCGTGTAATCTCATAATCTCAGATACATATAGTTCCGCTAATCTCTCGAGTGAAAAATTTATTTTGACTGGAAAAAGATGTATCGATTTTGTCAATCTGTCAATAATCACCCAGATCGAATCTTTCTTTCTCGGAGTTACGGGTAAACTAGATAGAAAATCCATCGTGACTTGTTCCCACTTTCATTCAGGAATCATACCAGGTCGTGTAACATCTCGGTTTAGACCCTAGTCGAAACAGTTGTTCGAGACCACAAATCTGAAGTCGTAAAAATAGTTTAATGATAATTTCTGTGTGAATGATATGTGATATAGTCTGTGTGAAAAATTTTGTGTGATAATTTGATTGTTTGTGTGTAGAATTAAGAGAAAGGACTTAATCGCGTAAAGAGTAAAAGCTATGTGCTGATTTATGAGTCCCTAAGTGTTGTTGTCTTCATAATAAGATGGCTTTAAGAGGCAATTAAGCCTCTATTAAAGATGGTGGATGGTTAAATGACATTTTAACCTTAATATATATTTGTCTTATATGTTTAATGAAAGGATAATATAGTAATTAGATTAATAACATATTATTACACAAACAAAAGATGAAAATAAGATGATTATGTTCATCTTTGTCCACCGAAAACACAAAAAGGAAAGAAGGAGCAAAAGCTTTGTGATATTTGGCCATTGTTCATCCTAATTGAGGTATGATTTTGAGTCAGTTTTTGATAATTTCTACATTTTTGTAATCGTTGCTTTGTGCTCTAGCTAACCCATGTTGTAATTTCATAAATTGATGATGTTTTGTGATGAGCCATTGATGAACATTTGAGCTATGTGCTAGTTGGTAGTAAAATATGAGAACTTGGTGTTGGATTAACATGTGTTGCTTTTGAATTTTTGGTGAATTTAGCTAATTAGGGCTAAATTGTGAAATTAGTAAATTGAAGGGTTAAAATGTGAAATAAAAGAAATATGTGGGTTTGTATGGATATTAGTAAAATTCGGCTAAGCTTGTGTTAGGTGGAATTTGGTGAATTTGATGATTTTGTGAATTAGGGACTAAAGTGTCGAAATGTGAAACTATGAGGGCTATTATGCAAAATGCCTTAAATGTGTGTATGTGGACTAAATTGAATGAAATAGTTATTGAATGAACTGAACTTAAATGTGTATAGACCAAGAGAGAAGAGGTTCAGATCGAGATCGAGGTAAAGATAAAGTGCTCGATTAGTCGACCGTATCGATAGTCCACGTCCGAGGTAAGTTCGGATATAATACTTGTTGTTAACATATGATTTTGTATTATGAAATGAATGTGTATATACATGTATGAAATTGAGATACTATGTGCAAGTTTATGTTAAGGGCACTAAGTGTGCGATATTAAAATCGAAACAGGAATGAATAGCACTAGGTGTGTGATGTTATAAAAGCTTCGATTTATTGAATTGGCACTGAGTGTGCATTACCGAGATAAGTCGGTTGAGAGATTCGGGCACTAAGTGTGTGATGACTAATATGTATCGACCATGAATTAAGCACTGAGTGTGCGATTAAGCTGAATGAATATCAAATGACGATCAACAAGTATAATTGAGCATTGAATAGCTTGGAGATTGAATAACTATGTGTTTGTCGAGGTACGTATCGAACCTTTGTGGTTGATGAGTTTATAGATGATGTTATGGATGAACGAATGAGTATTTTAGCTATTGATAGTATGATATAAGTACAAGAAGAATGATCTATGTGATGATTAGTATATGAATGGGTTTGATTTGATGATATAGTTGTATTTTATTTTGAATTTACTAAGCTTTATAAGCTTACTGTGTAATTTGCTGCTCTGCTTTGCAGTGTCAGTAAAGCTAGCTCGGATCAAGGGATCGTCAGCTTCTCAGTCACATTATCGGCAATCTATTTTGGGGTATTTTAGAAAGATGTATATATTTAAGATATGGCATGTATAGGCTAGTCATTTGAATCATGTTTGAGACTTGTAGTAGCCATGAGATGTAGCTAGATATGTGCTAGTTTTAGAATGAATGACTTGGTATATATATGTAATGCATCTTTTGGCATGGTTTGTGGTTTGAGAGGTTGACTTATGAATGGTAACTTGGTGTTGATAAAATGCTAATATGAATTAGTAATATTGAGAAGAAATGATGTTTGGTATTGAATGTAATATGCTTGTGATGATATGAGTTCTTGTCTTTGATATTGACATGGTTGGAATTGGTATTGAATGCATGATTTGAATGGCAATTTGGTATGTTTTTGGTTGCCATATATGCTTGATAAGTGTTGGTAAATGATGCTTATAGGTTTGAACCATTTGGTTGACATTTTGGCCTTGTAAATGGCCTATAATGTCACACGATTGTGGCACACGGGCGTGCCTTAGACCGTGGGTAAGTTGCCAGGATGCAGCCTAAAATCACACGGCCTCGACACAGGCATGTCATCTGGCCGTGGTGTGCAAGTCAGTAGCTAACATAAAAATACATGGCCTAGACACAGGCGTGCTTGGTAGTCGTGGAGGGGAAGTCAGTATATGATCTAAAAGTACACGGCCATGGCACACGGGCGTGCCTAATAACCGTGTTGGTATAGTTGTATAGACACGGAAGGACACACGGGGGTGTCTAGAAGCCATGGAGGGAACATGGTCTCCTCCCACGGGCGTGTCTCCCCTGTATTTTCGAAAAGTTTCAAATTTCATGAAATTTTGTATGTGTTTCTGTTTAGTCCCGACTCAGTTTATAAGCATTCTTAGGGTCTTGATGACTTATTTAAGGGACACTATGTTTGTAAATAAATGCGAACAGTAATGATTGACTTTGTGTTGAAATTTCTAGATGTTAAAGGTTCCGTTTGATTGGTAATGCCTCTTAACCCTGTTCCGGCGACAGTCTCGGGTTAGGGGTGTTATAGGTTGTAGTAAACCCGACGGCACCTGATGTTCTGCTTTCACTTGCTGACAAATCAAGCATTTAGCTACAAATTCACAAATTTCTCGTTTCATACCCGGCCACCAATACATCTGTTTCAAATTACAATACATCTTCGTGCTACCCAGATGAATAGAGTACGTACTACTGTGAGCTTCAGAAAGAATATCATTTTTCAAATCTAAATTACTCGAAACACAAATTCTATCGCAATAACGCAATGTACCACTATTATCAACACTGTACTCTAAACTCAAATTATTCTGAACTATCTATCTTTTCAACACCAACTTCGGATCTTCATCTTGTAATTCTTGAATTCATTGAAGAAACAAGGGTTTCGTTCTCAACTCTACTAATACAAAACATTTAGAACTAAATGAGAATTTATCGCTCGAAATACAAACAATGACGACTTTCGACTGAGTGCATCCGCAACCACATTAGCCTTTCCTGGATGATAATCAATAACTTTAACCACAATCTCTGTCTCAAATTCAAATCTTTCTGAGTCATCAAATACTTTAAAATTTTGTGATATGTAAACATGTGACATTTCTTGCTGTATAAATAATGTCTCTAAATCTTCCAAGCGAATACAATCGCGGCCAACTCATGATCATAAGTAAGATAATTCTTCTCATGTGACTTTAACTGTCGAGATGTATAGGCTACTACCTCTCCTGACTGCATCAGTACACAACTCAAGCTGTTGAGAGACGCATCACTATAAGCAACATACGCTACTCCAGATTCAGGCTAAGGCAAGATTGGGGCTTCCGTCAACATGTTCTTCAGCTGATCAAAACTCTGTTGACACTTATCGGACCAAACAAACTTAACATTTTTCTATAATAATATGGTTATCGGTGAAGCAATAATCGAAAAGTTTTTCACAAAACGTCGATAGTAACTTGCTAAACCCAGAAAACTTCGAACTTCAGAAACATTTTTTGAAGTCTTCCAATTCATCACATCAAAAACTTTACTCGAATCAACTCAGATTCCTTCGGCTGATACTATGTGTCCCAAAAATCTAACCTCTTGAAGCCAGAGCTCATATTTACTAAATTTTGTACACAACTATTTTTTTCTCAAAGTCTTTTAATACGATTCTCAGATGTTAAGCATGCTCGGATTCTGTCTTGGAATAGATTAATATATCGTCAATAAACACAACAACGAATCATCCAAGTAAGGTTGAAAAACTCGAATCATTAAATCTATAAAAGTAGCAAGGGCATTTGTCAGACCAAATGGCATTACCAGAAACTCATAATGATTGTAATGAGTGCTGAAAGTAGTTTTTGACACATCACAGTCTTTAACCTTCAATTAATAATACACGAATCTAAGATTTATCTTCGAGAACACTGTATCACCTTTCAATTGATCAAACAAATCGTCGATACGTGGCAAAATTTATTTATTTTTTATCGTGACTCTATTCAACTGTCTGTAGTCTATACACAATCTCAAAGAGCCATCTTTCTTTTTCACAAACAATACAGGTGCACTATAGGGATACACGCTCGATCGAATAAACCTTCTGTCTAATAATTCTTGTAATTGTGCTTTCAATTCTTTTAGTTCAGCTAGTGCCATACGATACGGTGATATTGATATTGGTGTAGTTTCAGGAACTAAATCAATCATAAACTCAACTTCACAATTAAGACGTATACCCGACAACTCTTAAGGAAATACATCAGGGAACTCACTAACAACTTATAATTGATCTAGTATTTGTTTTGAATCTCTGGTATCAAGAATATATGCTAGAAATGCTTTGCTACCTTTTTTAATCAATCTCTGAGCAGTAAAAGCTAAGATAATTCTAACAACATATTTCGGATTCTCAAACTCAACTGAAATCATCTCTTATGTTTGGCATTTCAAATCAACTCGTTTCTGTCTACAGTTTACCACAGTATCATACAAACATAACCAATCCATACCCAGAATAACATCAAATTCTCGAAAGGGTAACAACATCAAATTAGTAGGGAATTCACATCCCCTAACTTTCAATAGACAAATACAAAAAACTAAGTTAACTATCACACTCTAACCTAGTGGATTAGTAACTTGAATATTATAATTAGTAGATTCAATAGGTAACTTCTTTTCCGTTACTAATGCAGTGCAAATATAAGAATGAGTTGACCTAGAGTCAATCAATGCATACACAATAACATCAAAGAGATATAATATACCAGCAATCACATATGGAGCAATAGCTTTCTCCCTGGCTTGAATGGCGTAGGTGCGAGAAGGTGCTTCAAAGCCTCCGACCGAACAGCGTTGTCTTTTATTTCTGCACAGTAGTCCGGTTGAAGACTGTTTCGGCCTCGGATATCTACTTTTCTGAGAGGTAGATATTTGCTTTTCTTTTTGATCTTCATCCTGTTTTGGCAATTTAAGACAATTCTGAATAAAAGGATTAGTTGAATCACATCTATAATAGGCTTTCGATTTACCTCTACACTCGCCAAGATGATATTTCCCGCAATATCTACAATTGGGCTTTAGAGTATTTTGTACACTACCCACACTATCAACTGGTCTAATAGGTACTCTGAAATCATGTTGTATCGTCTTGTTTTTGTTTGGATGCTTAAACACTGAGGTAGCTCAGCTAAAATCATCTTTAGTCTTCTTCGCTGGTGATGCAAAAAATGACTTGGAAGAACCTCTCTTGTGAAATTCTCGAATTTATCTATCTGTTGTATCTTGCGATTGTACACTTCTTCCATTTTCTGTGCAAGATTAGACAAGACAGCAAATTTTCGTATTTCATTACCTTCGGTCATCATTCAGATTTCATCATTCAAGCCATCTTCAAATCGGATACACATTTCTTCTTCAGTAGGCATAATTTCTCGGGCATATTTACTGAGATATACAAATTCTCTTTCGTATTCAGCCACCGATCTATTTCACTGACGTAACTCAAGAAATTCTCTCATTTTCTTCTCCAAATAACTTTTCCCGACATATTTCTTTTTAAACTCGGTCTGAAAGAATTCCCAGGAAATTTTCTCCCTTGGTACCACAGCTATTATCGTCGACCACCAACTATACGCTTTATCTTTTAATAACGAAATAGCACTTCGAAAACCCGTAATATATTTTGAAGCCAGTAGTCAGCTTTAATATAATCATCCTCTGATCTGCCGAGAAATTCTTCAACACCACACTTTCTAAGTTTCTCAATCAGAATATGTCTAGTAGGTTCAATCACTGAAGGAGGTGGAGGTGCAACCGGAGGTACAACAGGTGGTACAATAGGGGGTGGAGCTGGATTTTTCACTTGTATAAACTCACTAAACCATTGGTTCATATACCAAAAGAACATATTTTTAAGCTCATGTTTTTGAGCCAAAAGAATTGGAACATTACTACTCGTCCCATGATCAGAAGTCGGTACTTTACTGCTAACCTCATCATTGTTAGCACAATCAGATCTGTTTGACATATTTACAATCTATAAGAAAATAAAGGTTAGATTAGATCATACACATCACACTATCGCAGATTTATATGGCATCTAATTCTAGATATTTCACACGTTACGTTCAGTCTGAGAATCAACTAAACTGTAGCTTTGGTACCACTAAGTGTAACACCCCTAACCCGTATCCATCACCAGAACAAGGTTACAGAGCATTACCGATCAAACAGAATATTAAACCATTCAAATCATCCATTAATACAAACATAATAAAATTTCATTCAAATACATCCATAATGTCCCTTAATCGAGCCCTCGAGACCCTAAAAATACTATAGAAACAATCGGGACTAAATCAGAAACATTTGGAAATTTTAGGAAAAAGTTAAAAAATTTAGACTATAAGGGTCACATGGCCGTGTGGCTAGGCAGTGTGGACATTCGAAATAGGGTCACACCGACGTGTCCCAGCCCGTGTCCGTGCCTATGTAACTTACTCACTTGGGTCACACGGCCAAGCCACATGTCCATGTGTCAGGCCATGTACCCTTCGAAATGGTCTCACATGCCCGTGTGCCAGGCTGTGTGCTAGGCCGTGTAACAACTTGACTTGTATGCATTGAACCTTCAGGGGACACACTGCCGTGTGTCACACACGGTTGACATACATGCCCTGTTTCAGACCGTGTAGCCCCAAAATGAACCTTAAAACAGAAGTTTACCATTTCATAATTGCTTAGACCTTAAGAAACTCAAATATCAATCAAAATACCAATCCAAAACGACAATAATCGAGCCATAAACACATCTAACCAACCTAAATAGTGTCTAACTAATTTACCCTCAATAGTACCACAAGTATATAACATTTTCACAACAAAATAAACATCAATTCAATTCATAAACTCTTTCAAACAATACCTAATCAATTTACCTATCAAAGTTACCACAATCACCCCAATTCAAATACATATATATATCATACATATATATATATATCATACGACCATGTAGGGCTATTTCGAATGTTACACAGCCTGAGACACGGGCGTGTGTCTCAGTCGTGTGAGGCACACGGTCACGTGACCCCTGTTTTGTAAATTTTGTAACTTTTTCCTAAAATTTCCAAATTGTTTCCAATTTAGTCTCGAATTGCTTCTAAGGAAATTTGTTTATGATCATGTATGAAATGCATGTTTAAATGTTCTATTCGTACGGTAATACTCCGTAACCCTATTCCGACGATAGATACGAGTTAAGGGTGTTATATTGTAAACCAGAAAAAATATCTCTAGAATTTTTCTAGAATAATCTATTTAGAGAATTTTCTCTCTACAACTTTCTCTTTAATTCAAGTGTGTGTAAGTGACCAAATACTCTTTTTATATAGGAAGAGTTTAGAGAATTCAACTATAATTAAACTTAATAAGATTTAATATTTATCAAGATAAATATTAGATTAAATTTAATATTAAATCTTATTAAAATAATAGAATATTTATCTACAAGATAAATATTAAATTTAATTTAATATTAAAATATTAAAGTAATATTATTTTTGGAAAAATTCATCTGAAATCAAATTCTCTGGTATAGTCCTAGTAAGAGTGTAACTCTTTCATTGCTCAACCACCAATGATCAACCAATGCCGGCCATCAGAACGCCACTGTCCCAGCCATCGACACCATTGTGTCTGGTGATGTAAGTGCGACACCCTTACAGCACTCTAAGCCAGTTTGACTGTTGCCGGTTCGGTCTAGGTCAATGATGACCCAACCGGTCTGGTCTAGCCACCGGTTGGACTGTCGACTTGGTTTCACATACCAGGCCAGTTCGACCAATTTTTGGGTCTTAGTCTCCATTTTGGGCTCCTGGGCCCAATTTACGATCTCAGGTCTAATTTTCAAGTTCAATTACTCATTGGGCCAATTGTTTGACTTGAAAATTAACTTCCAAAATATCATATTAATTTTTAATTGATTTGATTAATTTAATTTTACTTGATAAAAATTAAATTTTCCAAAAATCATTTAGATTTTCCAAATTAAATTTTCAAGAAAATTCTTTAATCAAATTTGCTAATTGAACAATTCTCACGACCACCTAATTAACTTCCACATAGAATAAATCGACTCAATTAAATTATTCCCAAAGTCGTAGAATTTTTTTCAGATTCAAATACAGTTCAATCGAGCTTTTGTTAAGCTAGCGGAGGGACCAATCAAACATATACAATTAGGCTCTAGTGATTGCAATTATGTCCTGAAGCATCATTCCGATAAATCACAATTACTTAATCATGGAGTCAGTTCACAAGAAGTTCCATGATTGAAAACCCCTTAATGTATACTTTTTACGAAAGCAATTCATCCAATTGCTTTGTCCAATGACCTCGTCATTTGTGTGTTACCCTCATATGATATCCTTGATTTCTTTGAGTTAAATTCGGTCACTCAATACAATCTGATTTTATCTCATTGTCACCATTGTGTCTTCTTAATGATTAATATAATCACTGTCAATAAATGACTGTAATAAATTGCTCGTTTGAGAACTAGCAACCCATGGCCATGTTCCATATTTATCAATGCACACAATGTCAATGAGAGGGTATCATTAACTCTTTAATTGAGCTATGAAATCCACTGTTGCTAGTAAAACCATGCCATACACAAGTCATATACCCAATATACCAGCTATAAGCTCGATCATCTTTAGAGCATAAGCCTCCATTTATATCAAAGTACATGAGTTGCATATGCATGGTTAGTGGCTAACTCAGGATTTAGGTAAATCACACTATGAACGTCACAAGTGAATTAATTCACAAACGGATTCAGAATTAATTCATCTTGGGTCCGGTCCAGTGTATCATTTTACAAATGAATACATCTATATCTCTACTCATGCAGTCAACTGTTCCAATAGCCATGACTAGCCATCTCTCCAATTGTAGATGTCGTAACCATCTTTTTGAAAAAACGGGAATCGACTTGGTTTTGAAAATAAAAAAATGGGAGTCGCCACCGATCTTTTACCAGGTGTGATCGGATCATCTTTGTTTTAATAAAACATTCTAATTTACTAAAACAATGTTTTGGTCTACAAAAATTTGAGAAAATAGGTTTGGGAGTCGGTTACGTGCGAGGAAGGGTTAGCACCCTCGTCACGCCCACAATTGGTACCAAATGGATTAATTAATATCCCCATGTCGAAAGTTCAAAAATTTTGAAAGAATTTAAAAATTTGACCTTTTTTGGAAATATTTGAATTTTTCCGAATTGAATATTACGATTTTCTCGTTCCGAGAGAATAAAATATCACATCCAGTACATAGGACATGCTGAAACTTCTCGGAAATGCTGGTCCTCAATACACCCAAGGAGGAGGGATTAGTAGCTTTGTCCTGCTCCGCTAGTATGTCGAGGTGATAGGAATTCGGAGAGAAGAGATCCGTAACTTTGATCTTCTCACCGAAACTTTTCGGAAAGGTCAATCCTCAATATACTCAAGGAGGAGGGATTAGTAGCTTTGTCCTGCCCCCTTGAGTCTTCGAGGAGATAAGTCTGAACTTTCAATTTGCTTCCCTACTATCCTCAGGAAGACTTCAATCTTTAGACCGCTCTGCTGGAGCAAAATCTGAACTTCGATATGGTGGTACCTCTTTTTGAGGGACCTGTCACATAGAATATGCTTTTGTTTATGCAAATAATGAGGATGTTATGATCGAGATGACTCAAATGCTCCTAAATATATGTACTATGGATGATATTTACATGAATGCTAGATGTCATGAGAATGAAGACTTTTCACAATGTAAAAATGGCTAGGATGTAATGATCGCAATAAATTAAATATTCCTAACTGGATGCACATGAATGCAAGGTTCTATCACTAATGCACTACGATTACTCTCTTGTTCAGTAGATATCTTTAACAGAAAACCCAAAGAAATGAGCTTGCCCCGCTGTAATTTCATTGTCCCTTCCATTGTACTCTCTGAGACATAAAGTTCGTACCTCTCACCACAACCTCAGGAGAGTAACATTTGTTTTCTTCTAACCTTCTGGCTACGACTCTGAGGTATAGGATCAATCACTGCTTACTGGGTATAATGGTATCATGACTTCATTATGTACCTGGATCCGCACTGCTTGTTATTTGTCAAAGTCGTATCTCTGACGAGGCGTCCGGTCTTTGTTCAAACAGACAATCATTTTTTCTCCAACATTTCTAAACCTTAGGTGGAATGAATTTTGAACAATAGTCATGTTTCAGGTCCTTGCATTATTCGGAGACCTTCAGAATAATATATAGAACTCCTTTTATGAAAGTATTATTAGTTCCGTAATCGTTATTTCAATGTAAAATGCCTAGAAAGGATTGTAGGGAGGGGATTGATTGGGAGTATAGCTCGAAACAAAATAGGTTAACCCAAACTGGCAAATGCAATCAAGAAAGGAATTCATTGAATAAGATAATCAGAAATTACAAATTTAAAATGGGCAGAATGGAAATTAGGTGCCCCAGATATCATGACCTCAGGCTTCTGCTGAACATTTGGAAGACCATTTTGAGTTTGATTTTGTTAATGCACCGAGACGCAACATACCCCTTCCTTGTCAATTCGAGCGCAGCGGGGTTCTTCCTTCTCAGTTCAAGCCGCCTTTTTCAGGTTTTCGACTTAAATCCCTTTTGGTCTCAAAGCGCCCTTTGTGGGTTTTCGCCTTGGCCTCTCCTTCTTCTTTTTTTTTTTTTTTGGAATCGAGGTGTCCTCGGCGGGTTTTCGTCTTAGCTTGTTCAAGCAAAGTATCTTTTGAATGAATCTGAATTCACAGGGTTGGGCAAGCTTTTCCCATCCATTTCCGTTAGAATCAATGCACCTTCGGGGAAAGCCTTCTTCACCACGTACGGTCCCTCCCAATTCGGCATCCATTTTCCTCTGAAATCCTTCTGTATGGGGAGGATCTTCTTCAATACTAGGTCTCCCTCGTGAAACTCTCTTGGGCGAACTTTTTTATCATAGGCTCGCATCATACGTTTTTGATACATCTGCCCGTGCCAGATAGCCCTTAGCCTCTTTTCTTCGATCAGGTTCAATTGATCGTATCGAGCCTGAATCCATTCGGCTTTATCCAGCTTTACTTCTGTCAAAACCCGAAGAGAAGGTATTTCTACTTCAATGGGTAGGACTGCCTCCATCTCGTAGACCAGTGAGAAAGGTGTTGCCCCGGTAGAAGTCCCGACGGACGTTCGATAAGCATAAAGTGCAAATAGAAGTTTCTCATGCTAATCCTTGTAAGTCTCTGTCATCTTCCCCACTATCTTCTTGATGTTCTTATTCGCCACTTCCACTGCCCCATTCATTTTCGGACGGTACGGAGATGAGTTATGATGTTTAATGTTGAATTGACGACAAACATCTGCTATCATGCTGTTGTTCAGATTCAATGCGTTGTCTGATATGATCCTTTCGGGCATCCCATATCAGCAAATGATTTCTTTCATTAAAAACTGACTAGCCGTTGATTTAGTGACGTTAGCGTATGAAGCAGCTTCTACCCATTTCGTGAAGTAGTCAATGACTACGAAGATAAATCGGTGTCCGTTTGACGCTTTCGGTGAGATCAGTCCGATAACATCCACGCCCCACATGGAAAAGGGCCATGGGAAAGTCATAACGTGTAGGGGGGACGGAGGCACGTGAATCTTATCTCCATAAATCTGGCATTTATGACATCTCTTAGCATAGCTGATACAATCTCCTTCCATGGTGGACTAGTAATATCCAAATCTCATTATTTGCCTGGCCATTGTGAATCCGTTAGCATGCGTTCCACAAACGCCCTCATGAACTTCTTCTAGGATCATCTTGGCTTCTAAAGCATCGACGCATCTCAACAATACTTGATCTTTTCCCCTTTTGTACAAGATGTCCCCTTCTAAAACATACTCAAGGGCCAATCTCCTGAGTGTCCTTTTCTCATTCTCAGTTGCATGATTTGGGTATTCACGATTTTTCACATACCGCAATATATCTTGGTACCAGGGGTGATCGTCCCTTTCTTCTTCTTCTACGTTGCAGCAATAAGCTGGGGCCTAATAAATACTCATTTGAATGGGCTTTACATCTTCTTGCTTACTCGCCTTAACCATGGAAGCTAAAGTAGCCAAAGCGTCCGCCATCTAGTTTTCTTCTCGTGGGAGATAACTAAAGGTGATATCGTCAAACTCCTCGATTAACCCCATGACTACCCTTCGATAGTTGATCAATTTGGGATCTCTTGTCTCCCATTCACCTCTTAGTTAGAAGATCACTAATGCGGAATCCCCGTATACTTTCAGCGTTTTAACTCTACGTTCTATAGCAGCGCGGAGTCCCATGATACAGGCTTCGTATTCCGCCATATTGTTCGTACAATCAAAATCCAACTTACCTGTGAACGAGTAGTGATCTCCATTTGAGGATACCAAGACTGCCCCAATCCCATTTCCAATAGCATTTGACGCTCCATCGAAATTCAATTTCCAAAGGTCATCTTTTGCAGTGTCCTCTTCCGTAGCTGCCACGTACATTAGATCCTCGTTGGGGAAATCAAAGTTCAACGGTTCATAATCTTCTAAAGCTCTGCTAGCTAGGAAGTCAGCTATCGCGCTCCCTTTTATAGCCTTCTGGCTCGCATATACAATATTAAATTCAGACAGTAGAATTTGCCATCTAGCCATCCTTCCATTCAAAGCGGTCACCTCCATCATATACTTTAGGGGATCTAACTTTGAGATTAGCAGTCGTGTGATACAAAGCATGTATTGTCTCAATCTCTCGAGTCGCCCAAATCAACGCACAACACAGTTTTTCAGTTGGCGAATATCTCATTTCGCACTCAGTGAATTTCTTACTGAGATAGTATATCGCCTTTTCTTTTCTTCCTGAATCATCATGCTGACCTAGCACACATCCCATGGAGTGACTAAGCACCGTCAGATATAGGATTAATGGCTTGTCAGGCGTGTGAGGTGTAAAGATCTTGGAGGGTTTCACAAGTCTTTATTTGACCCTATCGAAAGCTTCTTGACATTCATCATTATATACGCCTGGGTTATGTTTCTTCAAAAGACGAAATATGGGATCGCATTTCTCGGTTAACTGTGAAATAAACCGAGTAATATAATTTAGTCTTCCTAGGAAACCTCGAACTTCTTTTTGAGTGCGCGACGGAGGCAATTCTTGTATAGCCCGGACTTTGTCTTAGTCGGTCTCGATCCCCTTCTTGCTGACTATGAAGCCCAACAGTTTGCCAGACCTAGCTCCAAAGGTACATTTTACGGGATTGAGTCTCAATTGGAATTTCCTTAACCTCAGAAACAACTTCTGCAAAACTTGGATATGTTCTTCTTCTGTTTTGGATTTTGCAATCATGTCATCCACGTAAACCTCGATCTCCTTATGCATCATATCGTGGAACAAGGTCACCATGGCCCTTTGGTATGTGGCTCCTGCGTTTTTCAACCCAAAAGCCATTACTTTATAACAGAATGTGCCCCATAATGTTATGAAGGTAGTCTTTCCCATATCTTCAGGGTGCATCTTTATCTGATTGTATCCGGATAAGCCATCCATGAAAGAAAATAGCGAAAAGCCTGCTGTATTGTCTACTAGAGTATCAATATGAGGCAGAGGAAAGTTATCCTTTGGGCTAGCCTTATTTAGGTCTCTATAATCACACATATCCGCACCTTTCCGTCTTTTTTAGAGACAGGCACGATATTGGCTACCCATTCTGAATATTTGATCTCTTGCAAGAATCTCGCATCGAACTGCTTTTGGACCTCCTCCTTTATTTTTAGCACAATATCCGGTCTCATCCTTTGAAGCTTCTACTGAACTGGCTTGTAATCTCTCTTTATGGGTAAGCGGTGTACTGCTATATCGATGCCTAAACTAGGCATGTCTTCATAAGACCATGCGAAGATATCCTTGAATTCCTGCAATAACTTGATGAGATTCTGCCTTGTTTCCCCAGCTATACATGTTCCAATGTTTACCACTTTCCCTTCTTCCAACGTCACAGTTTCTACTGCTTCCTTATGAGGCCGAATTTGTCTCTCCTCTTGCTCTACCATTCTTAACAAATCAGGAGACAGGTCACCGTCCATGTCTTCTTCAAAATCCTATAATTTTCCTAAGCATATGTCCTGCTCAAAAGGATATTTCGAATCCGAGGCGGCGTTGCTCAAGTCATTGATATCCAGGGACCTGCTGCAGTTTAAGAAAATGCGGGAAGAATGAATGAATTTGTAAACAGGCCCTGTATGCATGATAATGATGAAAGAATGATCGGAAAACAAAGAAATGAAATGTTTGCTTCAAATGATGATGAATATGCATTTTATTGATATAATGATACTTGAACATGCGCCTATTTCACAAAAGAAATCTTGCTGCTCTTAGGCTTAAAGCAACAAGTGTGTCCTGGACATTACTCTGAATGAGCCCTAAATACTACAGGGATTTCTTTCGCAGTCCAATTGTTCAAGATGCTTCCCGATTCATAAGGCTGAATATTTGGCAAGATTCCTCCGTCAACCGCCTCCTCAAATATGGCACTAATGTAGACATTGCTTAACATTGCTGCGATGTCCTCTCCTTTCAGTGTCTTCAGCTCAGAGTGGACTACCCCTCCCGACACAAAGGTCTTGGATATATGCGGGATTATCACGGGTTCCCACTTGGTTTCCTTCCCACTCAAACGAGCGCGTCTTCTTTCCTGTCTTCTTTCTAGTTCCTTCTTCTTTTGTCTTGCATCTGGTCTGAATCCCAGGCCAAAGCGATCTTGTTTTTCTCTCAGCATCGGGGCCGCCATTCTCCTCTGAAGGTACTTCCCAAGCCCTCTTCCCGGTAAAGTGCCTTTCCCCACTGTCATTTTCAGTCCTATCCTTGTAGTCTTGGAGATCCTTGGTTTCAAGATTTTGTTTCATTCCATAATAAAAGTTGCGTTCACGAACTGGAAAGAACATTCGATTGCCTTTTCGTTTGTCTTCAAATAGGGCATATCACTGGTCACGGTGGCAATAATGTCCTCCTCTGCTTTTATTGTTACCAGTCGGCCATCCGCTATTAATTTCACCTTCTGATGTAATGATAAAGGTACTGCCCCGGACGAATGTATCCATGGTCTCCCCAATAGGCAGTTGTAGGAAGGTTCGATGTCCATAACCAGAAAATCTATTTCGTAAATGGTTGGGCCAATTAGTAAGGGTACCTCAATCCTCCCTATGACCCTTCTGTGGGTGCCGTCAAAGGCCTTTACCAAGCTCTGGCATTCCTTCATGTGCAAACTGTCCACTGGTAGTCTGTTAATGGTGGATAAGGGCAACACATTTAATGCAGACCCATTGTCTATCAAGACCCCTGGTAGTATGTGCCCTTTGCATCTAGCAGTAACGTGCAAAGCCTTGATGGATCCTCTACCACCTGGTGGTATTTCATCATCATTAAAATGAATAAAGTTGTTCGTACTTATATGGCCGATCAATCGATCCAACTTATTAACCGAGATGTCACTAGCGACGTAGGTTTCGTTTAAAGCTTTCATCAGTGCGTTCCTGTGTACTTCTGAGCATTGGAGTAAAGCCAATACGGATATACGCACTGACTGTTTGTGCAGCTGTTCTACCACACAATATTCACTGTGTTTCAAAAATTTCAAGAACTCTTTAGCCTCTTCCTCAGTCACTGGCTCCTTGGTCCTCGGCTCGGGCTCAGTTGGCTTTTCTTTCTCCTGTTCCACAATAGGGGCTTTCCCCTTTATTAAGTCGTAGCATCTCCTGCTTCGAGTATGGAAGCCTTCATTTGAATCCTCCTTCGTCACATTAGTCGAGCTCTTTGTGACCGCTACATTACACTCATAGTTCCAGGGAACTTCCTTGCTATCTTTGTAAGCGAAGGCAGTGGGCCTTTGTAATATTACTTTCGGTGTTACCCGTGTTCCCGTCTCATTGCTAGCTGAATTCTCCCTTTCGGGGACTGCTGCATGATTCCGAGGGGCCTCCCTATTATCTTCAACGATAGTGGGCCTTCGTATTACCACTTTCGGCGCTACCTGCGTCCCTGCTTTATCACTGTTGGGACGTAAAATAATAATCATCGGAAGGCTAACATTCGAACTTTTTACTGTTGATTCTGACGCGCATATGCCCCTATCTTCTGTGCCTTCGTCATAAAATTCGACTTCTTTATTGTTCATTAAATTTTGCACCAGGGTTCTGAATTCTCCACAAGTCTGAATCTCATGTCCCAACTCCTGATGGTACTCACAATAATTTGTCAGATTTCCTTCACTTTTTTTCGCAATGATTAGTCCATGCTTGGCCATTTCTTTCCAGACCAATCTTAAGGGAGTCCTGACCTCCGCAACATTTGTTTTGATCCTCTTTTCTGAACTTTCACTAATTGCGTTGACTCCGCCTTTAGCGTGATTGGGTAAAGCATTTGTTACATTTGGCATGTCATCCAACTCAACCACCCCCATATTGATGAATTTCTCTACTAATTTTTTGAAAGCCAGACAATTCTCTATTGAGTGTCCCGTAATTCCTGCGTGGTATTTACACTGTGCGTTCGAGTCATACCACTTGGGATACGGAGGTTGCATTGGTTTTAGGTGATAAGGGACACAATATGCGCATCGAACAGGGTTTGATACATCTCCATGTACGTCATCAGAATCGGTGTGAACTGGGGTTTCTCATTATCTTGTCTTGAGGTACCAGGTTCTTTCTTGGGTAACCCCTGCTACCTCGTGGTCGTTGCTTTTGGCTGATTAATGGTGATTGACTTCGGGTGTCCTATGCTTGCGTTATTCACCTCACTTTCTTTCTTCCTTGGGGGCATTCTTTTGGCACTTTTCCCTGTCTCGATCCCTCCACTTTTCATAATGTTCTTGATCATTTCTCCGGTCGTTATGATGTCTGAAAAGCTCTGGGTTGTACTTCCTATCATATGCATGAGGAATGGGGTTTTCAATGTGTGGATGAAGAGCATTGTGGTTTCTTTCTCCAGAAGTGATGGCTGGACTTGGATGGCAACCTCCCTCCACCTCTGTGCATATTGCCTAAAACTTTCATTCCCTTTCTTTTCCATGTTTTAAAGAGTGATCCTATCGGGGGTCATGTCCGTTACGTGACTGTACTGCTTCAAGAATGCTTGAGCCAAATCATCCATGAACTAATTATGGCACGACTCAACTGATTGTACCATCTGGCTGCAGCTCCCACCAAGCTGTCTTGGAAACAATGGATCAGCAGTGGGTCATTATTAGTGTAACCCGTCATCCTTCTACAAAACATAGTAATATGGGCCTCTGGGCAGCTTGTCCTATTGTACCTTTCGAACTCAGGCATCTTAAAATTGTACGGGAGCACCAAGTCTGGGACCAAGCTTAAGTCATTGGCATTTATTCCCCGACGTTTACCGGCATTTTCTAGAGCTTTGAATTTCTCCTCCAACCACTTATATTTATCCTCCATCTGTTTTGGTAGTTCTTGTTTTGCCTTTTCAGCCATCTCATCCAAATCAGGGACGTTGGGATTGATCGGACTTTCTCCTGGGTTGGTACCCGAACCCGTCGGGAGGTGTGTCAGTATTGCGGTATCAGTCTGATATTGTGACCTGATAGTGACAGATGCCCTTTGGGGATACGTATCTGGCGGCGTTTGGGCATTTAGCGGGGTAAGAAAGGGATTATCACTGTCGTTCCCTGAGCTAGTGGCAATGCCCCTCTCTTTCTCACGTTCTTTAGACATCAATTGTGTTAGCTGGTTCATCAGGTTGTTCTGGGATTTTTGCATCCGCTCCATCATGTCTTGCTGGGTTTTGGCCAACTTGTAACATCCTAGATTAGGGGTTATGCGTTCGTGCCTAATTCATGAGTTAGTAGGTTTTGGCAGTGTTGGAAGTGTATTAAGGGTTTTTAGAATTCTAGGATGGAAGAAGAAAGCTTTGGAAAATTATTGGTTTTTAAGTAAAAAGGGGAGCTAGGTAAATGAGGCTTTAAAAGAAACTCCGTGTGAAGCATGACACAAGGAACCATGTGGTAAAATGGCATGTTTTATGAATTATGAATGTGTTATGTGAATTCTAGAAATAAGGAAATGTAAGGAAATGTATGGAAATGTATGGAAATGTAAGGAAATGTAAGGAAATGTATGGAAATGTAAGGAAATGTAAGGAAATGTGAAGAAATGTATGGAAATGTAAGGAAATGCAAGGAAATGTAAGGAAATGTCTTGTCTTGGAAATGTAGGGAAATGTCCTGAAAATGTAAAGGAATAAAGAGGAAAGTGAACATTTATGGAAACTAGGAAAATGATTTAGAAATGATTCAAAAAAGGAAAGTGAACATTTCTGGAAGCTTGGAAATGTAAGGAAATGTCAAGTTTAAAGAGCCGAACGAAAATTTTTGGAAACTTGGAAATGAAAAGAAATGTCAAGTTTTAAAGCTTAAAAAGAGGAAACTAAGGCAAGGTGGCCTTAAGAAAATTAATATGAAGAATTTGACACACAAACAGGCTTGGTAAAGTGGCCTGAAGATATCACTTAAGGCCCAGGTAGGTGACGCCACAAGCTAGGCAAGTGGGCCTGAGTTCAAGTCACATGGGAAGCAAATAAAAGAAGTTTTATTTTTGCTTCTAGAAACACAGAGGTGGACGGCACAAGGCTTGCAAAAGAGGAGTTTTATTCTCTTTAAATTTCGGCTAAATAGGAGATAAATAGTAGATTTATTTAGATTATTTTCAAGAGATAATTGTGGATTAATTCCTTTTATTTTTTTTAATGGATAAAAAAAGAGATAATAGAAGAACTATTATTAATTCAAAGGATAAAGTTATCAAATAAAGAAGAGTGGTGGCCAAGTAAGGGATTCTGAGTAGTAATTTTGGCTATAAAAGGAAGGAAAGAGGGCTACTCATCAATTTTTCTTCTTCCTCTTCTCTCTGCCGAATTTCTTAGGGCTCTCTTCTCTTCTCTTCTCTTTCTAATCCCTCCAAAAGCTGAAAGTTGTGAGAGCATCATTTAGCCATAGCCGAATCTCTGAAGGTTGAAGTGAAGGTGCAATCGATTTCTTCAAGTAAGGGTAAGATCTCATTCGATTTCATCCTTTTTCTTTTAAGATTTGCCGAAATCTAGGACTAACCCCATTAATATCTTGTTGCCGAAACTTTGAAGAGATCTTTCGGGATTTACTAACTGTTGACTATAAGGAGGAAGGTTTTGGGATTTCTAAGATTAAGGTAAGACATATGAATATTCGGCCAAGGCTTATTTTTGGTATTTATAATTATTTCCTATTTATTCAAAAGCCGGAAACTGACCTAGTTAAATGATTTGGTGGCTAGCCGATTTTTAAGGAAGGAATACTACAAATTTCGGGATTTGATTATTAATCAAATCAGCAAACAAGGTAAGTTTAAGAATACTAATCCTATTAGGATTTGGATTTATGGCCGAATGGCTTTTTATTAAATTAGTAAGTGATTAATCAAATGTAGGGACTAAGGAATTAAGCGGTAGATCAGATTTCGAAATCTCAAAGAATTTGCTAAGCGAATCAGGTGTGTACCCCACACTACTTTATAATATGTATTATGGCTATGTTTATTAATATATGTGTTATTAAGTATATGAAAGTGGCTAAAGTACCATGATATGGTACTAAGTACTCAGGTACGTTTCCTACTCCTACTAGGATTACGAAATATGTTATATTTAACATGTGAAAAGTGACATGAATGTGAATTTAAGTATGATATGCATAATATGAATAATATGGGGCATTGGGTCATATGAGAAAGGGAAGTGAATGTGGTGACTTGGTCTCACTATCCGAATGTGGTGACTTCGGTCACATTATCGAATGTAGTGACTTGGTCACATTATCCGAATGTGGTAACTTCGGTTACATTATCGAATGTGGTGTCTCATGACACAATTATATCGAGTGGCTATGCCACAAATTTTATATGGGTGATGAGCACGTCGACTGCAGCGACTGCCTTCAATGGTGTGAAGCGGATGGAGGGTTGACTTAGTAGTCCGCGGTGTGTGGCGGGCGTGTGGGGGTGTGTAGCGGATGGACAATTAGGTTTGAGTTTGGGAATGCATCATAACTTGTATTCATTGTTCTGAATGTGTAACTCTTGTATGCCTAATTCTATTATGATTTAGTGTCATGTACATATTGAGTCTGTTTGACTCACCCCGTTGTGGGACCATGTTTCAAGTGATGAACAGTAATGGACCGGGACGGTAGAACTTGTGGAAGTCTTTATTTTATGGAACTATTAGTTTTTAAGTACTTGAATTATTTGGAAATTATTTGTTGTAATAAGGCCATAAGGCCATAGTTGAATCATTTTACATTTAATATTATTTATTATGTTTAGGAACCTTATTTATTAAAGTTTAAGTAAAAATTTCTTTAAACTAAATCCTAAATGTTTTATCACTTAATATTAAAAAGGGGTTTCCAAAATAAAATCGAGTCTGTTTCAACACAAGCCCCCAAACAATATTTTTTTTTAAATCGCACAAGTTTTCTTTAAGTAACAAAAGAATTTGAAACCGGTTTTCTTGAGGAACATACCAAATCTGGTCAAAGCTCGTGGGCCGGGTTTGGGGTGTTTCACAATTGCTCTTGTAATTGCACTTGTCCTTTCATTTGATCCTGGATTTCTTTTTGCATCTGTTCTAGTCTTTCCATTCTTTGATCCATTATTCTTGTTTTGCCTCTTGTACCGAAGTGATGTTCCAGGGTAACTGTCATAATTTTAGGGTCCTTTTGTGAGATTCGATGTGTACGATGCAATGTAATGCTGATGTATGAAATTTATGCAAAAATGTTGATTCCAATTCGATTTCCATTAGCATAGCTTTTTCTAGAAAACAAGTTTTTTCACATAAAATGGATTACATAAAAGGCCTGGCCCTAATACTTAACGCCTTGACCTCCTCAAGAAGCCAAGCTAACTCCCGACCATTTTCTGACTCTGACTCGTACATCAAACCTAATACATCAGCTCGAACTGCCAAAGTTTGCAAGTGGTCCGCCACCCCTCGTATTTGAGCCATGGCCTCGCCCATTACATAGTCTCTGTTTCTAATCTGTTCTTGAGAATGGTGGAGCTGCTCCTTCCAATGTTCATTGTTTGCTTCAAGGAGCTCAACTCGAATTTTGCTATCTTGTAATGCAGTATCGAGCTCCCCTATCCTTCCTCTCATCTCCTTGATCTTGTTCTGACTGGCTCTTAATTCGACACCGAGTTGCGACTACGGTGCAGATGCAGTGACCTTTCTATTTCTGCTACTTGGGCGCGTAACCTCTCTTGCTTACTTTGGCTTTCCAACAGGCTTTTTTCCAAAGCGTCCTCTCGCACTCGAGCATCTTGGAATTTCCTTTCCCACTGATCAGCCCTGGACTTTTCTTCTTTAATTTCTTGTCGCCATTGCTCTGACGTTTTGCCCAAACCAGCAGTTCTGATGGACATGCGTAGCTTCTTATAGTCCGTCTTTAAACTATCTAAATCCTCTTCGGCCTTATTCTACCCCTTTTTCAATCTCTCCGCCTCGAACTTGTGGCTGTCAACATCTAACCCCAACTGCATCTTTTCCTCTTCTAGCTGCTCTATTCTCTTACCCAATTCCCGGCTCTTTCTCTTGAAATCTTTCTTGATAATCTCTAATTCAGACGGGATTACTTGCAGCTACTCTTCTATTGGTCGAGCATTTCCTTGGATTGGCCTTGGAACATTGTCGTTAATTATTTTGCCCCACCATCGTTCGTACTTGTGGGTCGCTATAGGCCCTATGGCGAGTCTCTTCATTTTCCGGGTTTGGGTCCATGCATCCGATATTTCACGAACTCTCTTCTTATAGTTGTCATGCTTGTATGAGAATTCACATTAGGCTAATCCGTGTGTCGCAGGTATGAACTGCCTCGATTGATACTGCCTCATCACTAGTAACGGGGCATATCCGACAGCTCCCAATATTCCGAGTAAAGGAACCCAGTCGAACCCTCCACACCGATACAAGATCTCGTCAGTGATCATTCACGAAGCCTTCCATTCTACATCTTTAACTTGCAGATTTTGGAGAATCGCTATCCATTTCTCTCCAGATAGGCCGTCCCGCCTTGGTGTTCTCGCTAATTCCTCTAAAGGAGAATAGTTCTCGAAAAAGACTTTGTATGAGACCTTTTCTATCTTCCAAAAATGGCAATGAAACCAAGATAACAACAGCTGTGCACATCCTACGAACCTCCCTTCGCCCGCTCTTCGGCAAGCGTTCAATGATCTGAAGGTTTCGGCAAAAATTGCGGGGACAGGTGTAACTCCCTTATCAAGTTTATCAAATAGGTCTGAAACCGCATCCTCTATATTCCCTAACGCCTTAGGAAAGATGACCAAACCATAGATGCTTAGAGCGAAGACGTCGGTCCTCCTTTTCTTATCAGGATGCGCCGAGTCAAGTCCCTCAAGTGTTTCCATGGAATGCACTTACAATCTCCCTTCTGCTTGATCCGGGCCGTAACCCATTGCTCGCTCATCCCTGTAATGTTCATTAGCCTTTTTGAGAACGCCGGCACATTAGCAAACCTTGAATACGCCTTATTAGTTTGAATTCTCGGGCATCGGAACAAAGCTGTGTACTCCTCTATGGTAGGCACCAAATCCACCTTTCCAAAAGTGAAGCAACTGTAAGCGGGGTTCCAAAACTGGGTAATAGCTCGAAGTAGGTACTCGTCTACCTTGATATCCAGCAGATAGTGCAAATCACCGTAATTACAGTAGAATAGTTGTTTGACCTCGTTGCCCCAGGAATCCCATATTTCCTTCAATTCTCGTAGGTCATTTTGAGCCATGCTGATGCGGGTGAAATCCCATAACTCTGATTCATGCCCCACTGTCAAGCTATCTCCTTTTTCCTGCTGTACTCTTTCGGACCACACTTGGACGGCCGCATTATCCTCCATTCTATCGAGAAACCCCTTTTCCATGTCAAGCTTTTCTACCTAGTAACCGAATGTGAATCAACACCTTTTTATGATGAAATGCCATGCAATAAAAGCAAAACACAATAAGTTAGTATCAGGTACAAAAAGAACTTAAAGCAAACAGGAAATGATCAAACTCCTATTTAAGGTAACGACTAGGGTTTATACGTCTCCACCTACAACGGGCTCTTAGGTCCCTCTATATGTGGTTTGGTTTTAAAGTAAGGGTACCTGAACCAGCAGATTCCTCGATCCTCACCCATTATAGGCTCATATGGACCGGGTTTAGTTCAGGGGAATACATTTTCCTATGGCTGCACGGAGATAAAAATCTCACGAGGACATAGGTACGGATGTATCCCGGAAGCGATTCACTATCTTGCACGGAGGTAAAAACCTCACGAAAGAGTAGCTTCTCACTCCCATTTAAGGGTGTGACCGCAATAGTCATGCAGTGCAATGCCAAAGTATTTTATAAGACTCAACATTATTAGAACCATAATATCAGCAAGTGCATTGAAAGAAACGTGATTTTTTTCAAAATAAATTTCCAAATTTCGACAAAAGGACAAAGAATAATCAATTTTACGGCCTGACTCTCTTATTTTGGTCCCTAGCGGAGTCGCCAAGCTGTCGTAACCATCTTTTTGAAAAAAGGGGAATCGACTTGGTTTTGAAAATAAAAAAAGGGAGTCGCCACCGATCTTTTACCAGGTGTGATCGGATCACCTTTGTTTTAATAAAATATTTTGATTTACTAAAACAACATTTTGGTCTACGAAAATTTAAGAAAATAGGTTCGGGAGTCGGTTACGTGCGAGGAAGGGTTAGCACCCTCGTCACGCCCACAATTGGTACCAAATGGATTAATTAATGTCCCCATGTCGAAAGTTCAAAATTTTTGAAAGAATTTAAAAATTTGACCTCTTTTGGAAATATTTGAATTTTCCCGAATTGAATATTACGATTTTCCCGTTTCGAGAGAATAAAATATCACATCCAGTACATAGGACACGATGATTTTAATCCTCGAATCCAAGATCATCTCTTAATCCCCGAGACTCATGCATAAAACTATCAAAAGGATATTCGATCTTTGGCAAAGCGAGAGAACCGAAACCCAACACATAGGGCACGACTTCTCGGTTTTCCGAACATAGAATATTACCTTCTTTGGAAACTTTTATTTTTTGGATGAAATCTATAAAAATTTTTAGGTTATGTTTTAAAAGAGTGTTATTTGAACATGAATAGGGGTTATGCGACGAATAATGATGGTGTAACACCGACTTGGCGTAATGATGATCTAACACGAGTAATATACGACATTTGTATCATGAATCTAAAATATTATCATGCATGGATAATAATAACAATAATGAAACAATAATACATGAATACAGAATTATATAATGGACTATAATAGTATGACAATACAAATAAATAAATCACGGCACATACAAAAACAATAACTAAATAATATACACCATCTAAATAGTAACATTAATGAACATAGACTAATGAACCAAACGATTTAAAGAGAAATAAGGCATAAATCACTTTAAAATAATTAGCGAAACAATTTAAGTAAATAATTTGTAATAAAAGTTTAGGATAAATAATGTGTTAAAGCAATTCAAAATAGTATAAAAGGTTCAAAATAAATAATTTGCAAAGTAATTTAAATACCTAGTATGATAAATAAAACAGTTGAAAATAACTAATGTATATAAAATATTAAAGTTGATAAATAAATAACAAATTTAAGGTTTTTTTTTTTAAAAAAAAATCAACAGATTAAGGACTGAATTAAAATTGAAGTGAAATTTTGGGCCTAAATTAAGAAACGCGCTAAGACAGGGGGACCGATCGGGGCAATATTCCCGACCTTCTTATGCGCATTTATGGTCAAGGACCCAATTGAAATCCTGGAGGAACGTACGGGTAAAATCTGTAAAATAAGGTGGTAAAAAAAAAGCCGATTCAAAGTCAAAACAGAAGCAGGGGACTAGAGACATAAATAACCCTTTTGGGCTTTAAAACGCGCGGATCTTTCTAATCTGGTCGGGTCGGGTCGCCTTAATGATTCGATACGGCACCGTTTAACTTTTAAAGACCCTAAATCTGCCTTGATTCATTTCTGCCCTAATTTTCTAACGCAGCCGCTATAGCCCTCCTTCCATTCTCTCAAAACAGAGGAAAGGGTAAAGGGTTACCCTTCGTCGACATCGAAACCACGAACCCCTCTACCCCATGGCTTGATTCCGGCGGAGGAAAATGAGGTTCCGACGGCGGAGAGGTATGCTTTTCCTTTCTCCCTTTTATTGTTTTCGTTTTGTGATTAATTTTGGTGTTTAGTCTTGAAAAACACTAGATAGAATCATAAAAAAAGGTAGGAGAAACGGTGTTGAATCAGAAAAAATAAAATAGAGCAAATAAAAAGACAACCTTCTAACCGATTCTTTGATTTCTGATAGCTTTCGTGGTTTTTATTATTTCTGATAATGTGCCTTCTTTTTTTAGAAAAAACCAACCCCTTACACTGAGTTTTTTGCATGGCCTTATAGCCAAAAAAACACAATCTTTTTCTTATTCTAGCATTTAGTCCCGTACTTTTCTGCTGTGTTGCCTTTGTTTCTCTGCTTGTCTTCTTTGCAGGGAATGGGCGTGGCGAACGACGAAGGCCGAGGCACCTGGGGAAACCCGAATCGTCAGGAGGCGTGGGTGAGGGGAGCGACGCTCGTGGGAAGCTGAAACGATGCAGGGCGCGCGTGGTGTCCACGGAGGGAGGCCAAAGGTCAGCGGCGCAGGAAGGGAAACCCTAGTGTTTTATTAATATTGGATTTTTTTGTTTTATTTAATTTTTATTTGGGTTTATTGTTCTGATGGGCCCGGGCAAATTTGGTTATTACAATAGACAGTATAATAATCTTTCTCAGTATTTGAATCAAATGTTCACTTTGATTCTTTTACGGGATTACAGACTCATTTAGATTATCTACTAAAGTAAGTTGTCTTTTTCGCAACGTAAACGTTCTTACAATGCCATATATCTTCAGTTTTAAATTTAAATAATCCATGAGCTAATATTTGCTTGTCACAATTTCACTATGCATGCAAAATATAAAAGACATAAATACAAAGGACATAATAGTGAAATGTGAAATTAAATTTGTTTATTTATTCATCATTTAAATAAATAGAAAATAGTTACATGTTTACTATAATATGGGCACATTTCCCAACAAGTTCTCCCTATAGAGCTAGCTTCATGGCATGTTTCCGTAAAGGACTATCCTCAAAGAGGAATAGTCTTGACAAACATACTGTCCCTTGGACAGAATCCTTATCTTGGGAGTGGAACTCCCATCCATTCCTTGAGATTTGCTTATCGCGTACAACTCCTTTGAAGTCTTTCTGGTGGCTCTTAATGACGGACCTTTGCTTGCGATCCTCGGGTAATTTCCCTCTTACATCTTCGTAATTAGGCCAGCTCTTGTACGACCTATCTTTCTCTAATTCTTGTTGGGTATTCAACTACGCCTTATCAGCTTCCAAATTAATATTTACTACTTTTAGAATTTTTGGTAGATTCCTCATGATCTTCTTGCCATACTTACGCTTTCTTTTAACTCTTCTTCTTCTTGCGTGGTTTCTTATGCTTGGTGCACTGGCAGTATACCCCGCACTTGAGATCCTGACAGACTTTTCGCATTCGTTACTTGGCAGACTCTATGAGTTACAGTAGCCGAGCTAGGGTTTTATACTATTCTTACCCCGTTTCTTTTGTCCTGTAGGACTTACCCTGTGTTTACTATTCTGACAGACTCTATTTGTGTTTATTGTTCCAACGTACACAAAGAGGCTAAGAATCTTACCAGCTTGTTGGTTTCCATTCTTTTTCATCTCTATCCTCATGAAGTCTACTCCATGCAGAACCTTTTATGGCTATTCATTCTTCAAGCTACTGAAGAAGGTGAAGAAGAGAAAATAAAACAAAGTTAGGAAGAAAATCATCCATGGGAATCCATTTCCCAGCAATTTATAACCATTTATGCGTTATTACCAACCTTATAAGAATCATCTATAGCTAATTATTATGCCTCACACTAAGGAACCGATTGGTCCTATTCTAACCGAACTAGGTTTGATTGTCAACAATGTCCCATTTAGTTTCCAACTTTCTTGTATCGTTCAATAAAGGCTATCATCTTGCGGTCTTTTTCAATTTCGTTCTCTCATGATTTGAAGTTTTTGGGTTAATTGAAAATCGGGTGTTACAAGAATACATTTCTTTAATAAGCCATTTATCATATTCGATTGTTTGAGACAAGTGTTCTTGGCTTGATAGAACTGTGCTTTCGAGCTTTTTTTATTCCTATCATATGACCTACAATAAATACTATTGTTAGAGCTAATAATTACTTGTTACCCATATACTATGCACTGGTTGGATTCTATACTATTATTTAAGAATTTCAACTTGGTTGTGAAATGACTAAAAACCATGTTTTTTTTAATTTTATAAAATAAGTTATTATATTATAAGTATGTTTCTATCTTTTTACATTTTTATATTAAATCAATAAAAACCCACATATAATAAGGTTTGAACTTGAGCCCATAAACTTTTAAACTTTCAATTTTACCTCTTAAGCCAAAGCTTCAATTTATTCTTTCTTACAAAATTTTAATAAATATATTGTATACAATTTTTTTTCACACACATCATGAGTGTGTCATGATCATGTTTGTAGAGTTTGAGGCTTTTAGCCTACAAATTCCTTTTATCTTGAAGCTTATGTTCTAGAGATGACATTTTAGGAGAGACAACCACGAAAATTGTAATGTTAGTCTTCATAAATTGTAAATGGATATGAAAAATACCTTATTTTAAAAAGGTTAAAATATGTTTTTAGTTCTTATACTTTTTATAGAATTTGAGATTTAGTTTTTGTATTTTAAAAGTTAAAAATTCAATCACCCTACAATTTTTAGTTTAAAAATCTTAGTCCAATCATCATTTTCGTTGGTAGTTTCTTTCAAAATTTGTCAACTTAGCATGTTTATTTTCTAGTAAGCATATGTCACATAATATGAAGATAGCTTAATTCATGTGCCAAATTGATAAATTTTGACGAAGAATATTAGCAATAGTAACGATTAGAGTGAGATTGGTAAAGTAAAAAGACTTAACTTCTAACTTTTTTAGTATATGGATTAAATATCAAATTTTGTTAAATTAGAATGATTGAGAAGAGATTTTAACCAAAAAGAAATATTACAAAATATTGAAAGCGTTGTGAAGGGAAAAAGGTTTCTAGAAAAGCTTTAACCCAATGGTGGAATACAAGCAAAAGGAAAGGATTAAAAGCACTTTTAAATTAAGGTCTTCGGGTTGCGCGTTGCCAAGTGTCGTTTAAGTGGGCCCCAATATAGTGAGAATTCAAAGCTACAATTTTTAGAGCCTTACAGCCGTCTCATCCTCCCACGCACTATTTTTATCTTTATCTTTTTCAAAAATTTAGAGGAAAATTAGATTACGGTGCTTATCATATGAGTGAAATTTTATTTAATAAAATTTAAATATTGAAGTAGGTAAATTCTTATTGTATGTGTATTTCGTTAGATTTTATATCAAAATATAAAAAAATTATAATAATATTTGTTCTTTTATTAATTTAAGCAAACTTTTAAATACTAATATATTTCATTGAAGTATGAGATAAAAGTAAATAAATATTAAATTTATCTTTTAATATTTTTATTTATTTTTTTAGTTAAATTTTGCTCTCAACTTTTTAAAAAAAATTAAATTTTATTAATTTTTAAAAAAAGATTCAAAATGATGTTTGTTTAACAAGAATACTAACTAAAATGTTAAAATTTTAAATACGGTAGCCTTCATGATAGTGGATGTGTACTCAATGCTAATATTTTTGAAATTTTATGAACTTTTTATATTTTATATTTGATTTTTTTATAATTTTTGAATTATTATTTGTTGAGATGATATATAAAATAAATGATATTATGTTAAAATGATGTGTACATAAACGATAATTTGAGTTGTCATGCAAACAATGTTAAAAATTAATGTTTTGATCATAATTTCTACTAAAAATAGAGATTTGATTTTTTTTTTTGATGTTAAAGATCAAATTTAACAAAAAGGAAAAGAACTAAGTTGATAGAAAAAATGTAAAGGCTAAATTTATTGTTTTGTTTAAATAAAAATATAAGAAGCAATTAAAATAAAAAAGAAAATAATAATGTTAAAAAGGTGGAGAGAGTTAAAAATACAGGTGTCCACTACATCTTTATGACAAACAGGGGAGCTTACCTACCTTATCTAAGATAGCTTGGAAACGCTGGCCTGGACTTTGGTTTTCTTATTTTAACAAAAGCGAACCCAATGTGTCGAACCAAAAGGTTACGTGCGTGGCAGATGACGGTCTTGACCAATTAAATATAAGTCAAGACGTCGCAGCATGATAGTTAATGGACCTGAGGAACAGTGGGAGTTTGGCTCATTGACGATACTTTTGGAGTGAATCGTAAGTTTTGGGGGGGGGGGGTTTGAATTGCTATCTTAGGATAAAGAATATGGTTCCATGCAATATAAGCTTTGGAAGGACCGATTTAATCTTTTATAAGCAAACGAGAAGCGAGAAAAGAAGACTAGTGATGAAGTAGGAAGGAAATGGATTTGGACGACAACTCCAGGAATCTTGTTCAAGCTTTGACAAATGGTGATCCCGAGAAGATTTCAACATCTAGATTTTCTTCTCTTTTGGCTTCTAAAGATCGTGATTATCTTCTATCCTCAACTACTCAAGATGACCAGGTTAGTTTTCCTTTCATGGAAGGAAATAAAGAACATATCTAGCATCTTCTTCTTCTTCTTCTTCTTCTTCAGTATCTATTATTAATTTTTAGCTGTAAACTTTTAAGTTGTGGTCAGACATGAAAGCACGCAGCCACCTTTTGGTCTAACTCACTTATGGCTTCACGGTAATTTGTACTCTTTCATCATCATAGATCCATTTCTTTTCTATCTTCTTCTTTACCCAAGACTTCTTTCTGAAATTACATAAACCTTCCAGAATATCTTTTCTAGAACTATATATATATATATATATCATTATTTGGTATTATTCTCAAAATATTTAACTTTATTTATTAGCAACATATTTCAGGAACTTCTATAGGGTTTTAAAATGGAAAGACCTACGTGCTAATACTTTGTTATATATGTATTATAAGGTCCAGCAAACTAGAATTTGGTTATGGTATAATCATCTGGGTATATTATAGCACCAAACAAAGAATGAAGAAATATATGGGATGTTGTTTGGTAGAAACATGTTTAATTGAGTAGATCTTATGTTATTTCGCTAGTGGTGGTTGTTAAACTCGACAATGATTTGATTTAGTTTTGAAGGGAATTCTTTTTTAGGGGTCTTTTATGTATTTATGACAATTAGGTGATGATCACATTAAATAATTAGATGAAACTGAGAAGTGGAGCATTGTAAGTTCATAAGATGAACAATCTAAGTCGTTTACCTTTCTTGTCGGTAATTCAAACATGTTGGAACACCATTGGTGGTGAAGAGATCTTGTTGTTTTAATGTTCTTGAGGGGGGTTATGAATTTTGCTTGTCGGGAAGGGAAATAGAACGGATTCTTAGCATGAATGTGGGATGCATTCGTGATAATGTTCAATATATCGATATATCGGCAAAAACTATCGGAAATATGTTGGTGATCGTCCTTTTAAATTTCTAAGATACTTCTTGTCGCGACAAAAACATGCCAAACATGCCTGTCCTCGTCGAATATAGGTTCCCCCCACAGCGGTTGTGCTGCGAACATGTGACATTATTGTTCTTCGCTTTAGCCTAACAACAAAGCTAGCTATTGCCATTACACACATGGCGTATTATCCTTACAACATTTGAAAGCTGGTGGCACGTCGCTTTCACAATTTTTTTTTAGGTTGGGGCTTTTTTTTTGTGTGGAATAGATTGGTATACGTATTTCCTTACTGAAAATGTATGTTGGAGTGTCCTTTGTGGTGGCTTGCGACGAAAAGGGTATTTGAGGAATAAGCTTGACTTTTCATTAGTAATTGAATGGTTCCATTTGACTTTTAACCATTACTGGTTATAGCAGGTGAAAATTTCGGATCTTGAGGGCAAGGTGATTGGACTTTACTTCTCAGCTAACTGGTATCCACCATGTAGAAATTTCAATAAAGTATTGATTGGCGTGTATGAGCAGCTGAAGAGCAATGGGTCTAGTTTTGAGATTGTATTTGTGTCATCTGATGAAGATTTGAGTGCCTTCAACAGTTACCGAGAAAGCATGCCATGGCTTTCAATTCCATTTTCTGATTTGGAGACAAAGAAAGCCTTGAATCGAAAATTTGAAGTTGAAGGCATTCCTTACTTAATCTTTTTGCAGCCTGATGGTTCAACTTTACATGACGGCGTAGAACTAATTTACAGATATGGTATTGAAGCCTTCCCATTTACTGAAGAAAAATTGGAAGAACTGCGAAGGGAAGAGAGGATGAAGCATGAGAGTCAGACCTTGACCAATTTATTAACAAACCCTGGAAGAGACTATCTTTTGGATCAAACCATGACTAGAAAGGTCAGTGCTTATACCTCATTCCCATATTATAAATATGCTTTGTTACCCATCGACTATAGTGAATAATATATACATCCTCGTGGCATTGATATCCATCTATGGTAATGAAGAAAGCTCTCTTTAATTCTTTATAGCCTAAGTTGATACAAACATGTATTGAGCATTTAGAAATTGACAAGAGTATTATTTCAGGTTTGCTACTTGAGTAGTCCCGCTTGTAGATCATTTTGTCCTTTTACCCTTACATTTGCAAGGTATCCGCACCCAACAATTGGATTCCCATTCACATCTGAGGCAAGGGCGAGACTGTGTTAATCACCAGCATAATGAGCCCTCACTTGTGTGGCCGAGATGGATGCATGTTTTGAGATCAATCTATGTATGTTTAGGCTTGATTCAAGGTTATGTAATTGTTTTGCAGGTGCCAGTTGATTCGCTGATAGGTAAGACAGTTGGGCTCTACTTCTCAGCACAATGGTGCTTTCCATGTGCTAAGTTCACTCCCAAACTGATATCCATCTACCACAAAATCAAGCAAAGTTTGGAAGGAAAAGGTGGTGGTGAGGATTTCGAAATAGTTTTTCTGTCGAATGATCGAGACCAAAGTAGCTTTGACTCCTACTACGGTACCATGCCATGGCTAGCGGTGCCTTTTGGAGACCCAATTATTAGAACCCTTGCAAAGTACTTCGACGTGCAAGGCATTCCATGTTTGATAATCGTAGGTCCCGACGGCAAAACAGTTACCAAGCAAGGTAGAAATCTCATAAATCTTTACCAGGAAAATGCATATCCTTTCACCGATGCAAAACTGGAGTTGCTGGAGAAAGAAATGGAGGAAGAAGCCAAGAGATTACCCAGATCTAATTATCATGCAGGTCACCGCCATGAGCTTACTTTGGTATCGGAAGGGAATGGAGGGGGGCCGTTTATATGCTGCGATTGTGATGAGCAAGGGTCTGGTTGGGCTTACCAGTGTCTGGGGTGTGGCTACGAGGTGCACCCAAGATGCATGAGAGCTGTCGACCCTGCAACTGCTGCCTCATTTCAACACACATGATCTTTCATATATGCTAAAATGTTGCTAATTCAGCTTTCATAAATGTTATTGTAGCTAATGCCCATGAATATCACATTTGAGAGTAACATCATAATCCTTTATAACTGATCAATAATTATATTGTCGACTCAGTTGGCAGGTATATTCATTTTTTTTTTTTTTGGAAAATGAAAAATATGAAATGGTAAAACTTAAAAAACTTAATGAATTAACCTCATTCATACCATATAAATAAAAAATATTTTCAAAAATCAAAATTGGAAACAAAAGGAAATTAAATGCAGTAGAATTTGGGCTAGAAAGCGGCCACTCACATGGCAATGGCCCATAGACATCAAATTGCAAAAGGCTCCATATAATAAAAAAACTAAAATTTGTACAGGTTATTTTGTGTTTTTGTTTTTTGTTGTTGGGGGGGGGGGGGGTACTTGTCGTGGCAGCTTCATTTTGTACTGGTAGATATAAGACATGTGAAACTTCTTTGAAGTTTCCATATTTCTGGATTTTTCTTTTTTTATTTTAAGATATATATATATATATATATATATATATAGGTTGGCTTTTCGTTTTTCATATCTGCACACGGAAATGATCAAAATAAAATCTCATTCTTTTTCATAAAATCACAATTATATTAAGATTTATATTTAATATGAAATGTAAGACTTTTAATCAAAATAATTTCTTGAGTTAACCCACATCAACTCAATTGAAAAATAATTTATTTAAAAAAACAATAAACATCATTATAATTATATTTTTATCATTTAAAATTTTTATATAATTTTTTAAAAATAAAAAAACTAAAATATTATAAAGTTATTAACATCAACTAATAATATAAGAACTTATTGCATCACATATGCATTTAATATATGGGAAATTATTATATTATATTGAATTTAATTCACTCATAAAAATATGGGTAAAAGTGATTTATAAAGTTATGATGTGTTTTTTTAATTTTTAATATAATTTAAATAATTAATATTATAATTATAATTTTTTAAATTTCACAAAATTAATGTAATTTAACTAGTAACACCAAATTTAGTAAAAAAAATATATAACTAGTATATATATAGGTTTTTAATTCTTAACTCATTAATCTATATTTACTCCTAAATTAGTACTTAACTATAGTTAATTGAGTAATTATATTATGTATTAGTATTTTGGAGTTGAAAATAACAGAAATGAAAGGGCATATGCTACGATGCTAACCTCATCTTTATAGCCACGTTGCACGATATTAAAAAAGGAAAAAAAGGGAAAAATCTATTTCTCCATCAATACAATTAGTATGAATATGACAAGTCAAGTCAGACATATGAATTTTATCAAAATCACATTGAATCATTTATTCCTTTTTTTCATCCTACATATAATTTTTCTTTTCAACTCATAAATAAAAAAATAATATGTTTGGTACATTGTAAAAAATGGATAAATGTAATAAAAATTTTAATTAAATTTGAAAATAATAAAAATTATTGAATCTTAATTTTAAGACGTTTGCAATCTCATAAATGATTTGTCAGTTAGTGCTTAATTTCTCCATTTATTTTCACAGTTCTAATCGCTTACTTGCTCAAATAGAACTGTCCAACTCAAACTAGAGATATCTTGTCATTTTGGGTAAATTTCTCTCATTCGCACTTTCCAAAACATAATCGAGGTAAGAATCGAGTGTTTTAAACCTTTGCAAATTTAGATTCCATCACTAGCCATTCAAAAACACGGTTGCTTGTTTGGATCTGAAACAATGTTTTCAAGTTTTTTTTCCTCTTTTGATCTGCTCAACTATTTTATCAGTGTAGACAGTACTGATATATGTTTCTGATTCGTTTTCTTCTTAATGTTTATAAAATTTTAATCAGCTTTGAACTTGAAGATGGGTGCTGGAAAGAATTTCATTGACATGGAGGAGGGAACTCTGGAGATCGGAATGGGTAACTTATTCATTTTACATTCAAAGCCTAAAATCTGAATTCTGACCATTGCCTAATTTCGAGATTTTTTTTTTTTTTTAATCTATCATCAATAAATTTCATGATTTTGGAGTCGTTTTGTTTTTAATCTTTTAGTTGACTGGTTATGTTATGTTTAAATTCATGACATATGTTCGTAATCGTTCTGTGGATTAAAACATACTTTTAAGTTAAGATGGATATTTTAGTTCTTTAATTTTTTTAATTAAACAACTACTTTGTGTTTTTATGGTTAATATGATCTAAGGCTAGTGGGATGCTATGGTGAGAATTTATTGTTATTCAATTGGTGTGAAGATTATCTAGAAGATTAAATCGGGGGTTTATGGTTTGCAGAGTATAGAACCGTGTCCGGCGTTGCTGGACCATTGGTTATTCTTGACAAAGTTAAGGTAGGTTTGCTCTTTTATCCTTGATGGTTTTACATTCAGTGTTAATGGGTAGTTGTTTGATTGTAAAATGCGAATAATTTTGATATGTTTCAGGGTCCAAAGTATCAGGAGATTGTCAATATTCGTTTAGGTGATGGAACAACTCGACGAGGTCAAGTCTTGGAAGTTGATGGAGAGAAAGCAGTTGTGCAGGTATTTTTCCTAGCGTTGAAACCTAGAATTCTTTGCACATAGGAGATGATTCATGGCATATTTTATTTAATGATAATCCCAATATTTGATCGTTGTTACTTGTTTTAAGTCCATATTAATGGATCAGGAAATGCAGAGGGGAACAACATAGTGATAGAAAAGATGTATTTACCATTTACTAAATCCAATAATATTTTTTCTGTGGGATATGAACTCCTGAGAGCATTTGGCAACAATTGGTTCTGGACTGACTTTAAGTCTGTACTGTGGCATCTTATTCTTTTCCCCTTTCTCCCTTAACAGGTTTTTGAAGGAACATCTGGAATTGACAACAAATACACTACTGTGCAATTTACAGGAGAGGTAATAAGTCTGCTTTTCTTTGGTGCTATAGGTTTTATTTTACCATGGCTTGTAAAACTAGGATGGCAGATAGAATGGTTACCGTTATAGAATCTTTTGAAAGTTAGTGTATTGGAATATTTGTTTTCACCTTGTTCTGTTTGATGCAAAGTATATGTGCTTGTAGCTGTCTCATAACAATTTTATCGTTAAATATGAATGATGCAGTAGGGAAATTCTCTGAACACACAGTTGCATCTTCAATCATCTTTGTCTGTGATTTTAAAGTTTTAACAAAAGGGAGGTCAGTTTAGTTATCTTTTATGACTGTTGATTGTTGAGCCACTTCTAATGTATGTTTTGCAGGTTTTGAAAACTCCCGTGTCATTAGATATGCTAGGGCGCATATTTAATGGCTCTGGAAAACCCATTGATAATGGACCTCCTATTTTGCCCGAGGCATACCTAGATATTTCTGGTAATGTGTTCGGCAAACTGTCTATTCTAGTCATTTATAGGTGAGAAAGTTTATTTTGCCAGTGCTAATTTATGTCCTTTTTCTTTCTCAGGGAGTTCCATCAATCCTAGTGAGAGAACTTACCCTGAAGAGATGATTCAGACAGGCATATCAACAATTGATGTGATGAACTCAATTGCTCGTGGACAGAAGATTCCTCTTTTTTCTGCTGCTGGTCTTCCTCATAATGAGATAGCTGCTCAAATTTGTCGTCAAGCAGGTCTCGTAAAGCGATTGGAAAAGTCTGATAATCTCCTTGATGTATGTCTACATTGCAGCTTACTGTGGTATTAATAGAGTTTGCCTTGATTGTGTGCTTGACGTTCATGGTTTATTTTGTGGATGTCAATGATTTTTGTTTTTTCACTTAAGTGAGCTGATACACATTCTTTTTGGAAGCTAGATGCCTGTTTATTTCTCTTATTCCACTTTCAGATTTTTTATTGTCCTGTTCTGTGGATTGACTTTTAGGATCAGGAAGAAGATAATTTTGCCATTGTGTTTGCTGCCATGGGGGTGAACATGGAGACAGCTCAATTTTTTAAGAGAGATTTTGAGGAAAATGGATCTATGGAGAGAGTGACCCTTTTCTTGAACCTGGTACTTTCCACTAATTAATCTCATTCTCCCTGCATTTTTCTTTTCCTGCAAGTAATTCAAGTTAAGTATATTCATTTCATTTTGAGTTTTTTTTCCCATTGAAGATGACTTTCTCTATGAGTTTTGATTTCAAGAAATTAGTCCCTTTCCTCTTCTTTTTTTTTTTTTTAAAGAAATTATAACTGGTCTATTTAATGTGTTTTACAGGCCAATGACCCCACTATTGAACGAATTATTACACCTCGAATTGCCCTCACAACGGCAGAGTATTTGGCTTATGAATGTGGGAAGCATGTTCTGGTTATATTGACAGATATGAGTTCTTATGCAGATGCTCTTCGTGAGGTACATATGCTTTATAGCTGTTATTGGAGGATATATATGTGGTACACAATTTCTTTGTCAAATTACTGCTGTACTGACAAATAGCATTATGTTGGTTCTTTTTGAACATCTCTCTATTTTTAACTCAAATTTAGAAGGCAAACTGTTATTTCTTAAGACCTTTTTGGAGCTAGAAATGACTTCAGAAAGTGAATGTAATCCACTTTACAGGGACTTTTGACTTAAATCTGACAAACCGCTGAAATGATGTTCTGTTAGAATGTCATGATGCAAATGCTGGATTCATATCATTCATCATGTTTTGTGTGTGCCTATAGGTATCTGCTGCTCGTGAAGAAGTCCCTGGAAGGCGTGGGTATCCTGGTTACATGTATACTGATCTGGCAACAATTTATGAACGTGCAGGGCGTATAGAAGGAAGAAAAGGTTCCATCACCCAAATTCCCATTTTGACCATGCCTAATGATGGTAAGATGCACCTTTAGCTCAATATAGCATTCGTTTAAGTTTGAAAACTGGCTATCTGATACTATATTCGGTTGATTATCATCTGTGAACCAGATATAACACATCCTACACCAGATCTTACTGGTTATATTACCGAAGGGCAGATTTACATTGATAGACAACTTCACAATCGACAGGTAACTGAAACAATATTCATTATTGTTTTAATCATGGGCGTAGCTTTAGAATCTATTGATACACACAATAGTGATTTAGATATTGTCAATGATGTTGAATTGACATGAAGTCGAGTATTTAATGGAGTTTTAAGTTTCCAAATAGATTTAATTTTGATAGGAGATGCCTGTGCTCAAGTTTGAACAATATGCCTAATTTTTTATTTTCTGAACAGATATACCCACCAATTAATGTACTCCCTTCACTCTCTCGATTAATGAAGGTATGGCTATTACTTATTTTCATTTCATCAATTCATCTTGTATGGGAAAACCTACCTCCTTATTTATGAGTTGACGAATAAATTAAGAGTTTGTGCTAAGCTTTTCCTTCTGTTATATATGTTTCAGAGTGCTATTGGTGAGGGGATGACTCGTAGAGATCATGCTGATGTGTCTAACCAGGTATGATTGAGAAGTTCTAAAATGAAATAAGGGTCCCTCTAGCTTAAGTAGTATTATTAGTATTCATACTGAAACCCTCCGAACCTTGATTTCAGCTCTATGCAAATTATGCTATCGGAAAAGATGTTCAAGCAATGAAAGCTGTGGTTGGAGAGGAAGCACTTTCTTCTGAGGATCTGGTTTGCATCTCTCTATCTCTCGGTTTTGCATGCACGGGAAAGCTACTTCAAAGATAAAGCTCTATATTAATAATTGCATTTTGATTTTCTGTATTGTTATCAATGACACAGCTTTATCTGGAGTTCCTAGACAAATTTGAGAGAAAATTTGTGACTCAAGGTGCTTATGATACTCGCAACATCTTCCAGTCGCTTGATCTAGCATGGACTTTGCTTCGTATCTTCCCTCGCGAACTTCTCCATCGTATACCTGCAAAGACACTTGACCAGTACTACAGTCGCGAATCGTGAAAGCAACAAGCTGAGCTGGTAAAGCATTTTCCTTTGCTGCATGGCCTTAACCCAGTACTGCGTCTTGGTGAATGGCTTCATTGGGGTGCGCTACATTTGTTTCATTTCCTTTTCAGATACAGTTCCAATCAAGTTCATGCTCTGTGATTATTAGCTGTTGAGTATTCTTTGTTTTGAGAACCCAACCCATAAGCTTTTTCGAGAACATTATTTTCAGCTTGTTATTCTCATTCAAACCTGTTGTTAAGACTTGGATTGCCAAGGAAAAGACTGGTTCTGTTTTAAGTTAAGATCTGGTAATGTTGGATGCAATTAGAGGTGTTCATGGTTGTGTCAAGGGTTTAAGTATGATATTAACATAATTCATAGTTGTTCAAGTTGTCTCAGCTCAAAATATGAGTTTAAATTTTTTTAAGCTCGACGATATTTATAAATAGTTAATTCAATCCAAGCTCATTTTAGGTTTGCAAATATTATTTTTTAAAGATTTTTGAATAATATTTATATTATTTTGAATTTAATAATTTTTTTTTAATTTTTAAAATGTTATATAGAGGTATCTTAGTTTTACATAGTAATATTATATACTATTATAAATTTATTTTGTGTCATAAATTACATAATATATAAAAATCATATAATATAGTATATTATAAACTTAGAAAACAAATCGGGTTGGGCTTGGGCTTTGAATGTGCGGGCCTGTACTCAGTTTATATTTCAAGTGGGTCTAAATTTTTTGTTTAATATATTTTCTCAAATTCTTTCAAATTTTGGTTAGAATTTTAGACTTTCAAACTTATGAACAAATCTAAATATATCAATGTTGGAGTTGGTGATTTGTAAAATTAAGTCTAAATTAAAATTTTAATTATATAATTAGATCAAATCAAAGTTTTAGTATTATATCAAATTTTAAAGTTATATGATTGCACTTGATATTATGTATTTAAGTTCTCTAGCTTTTTTTCTTTATATTTTTGGTAATAAGAACTTCAATGCTAGAAAAAATCTACAGAATAGAAATGAGCTCATGAGGGAACTGCAAGAATCTGTTTAGAGGGCACATGCTCCTCTTAGTATTCTTTGCTACCCAACCGGGACCTCGTAACAAAAACGACTAGCGTAAAAGAAATTGATATTACAACGTCCTGTTAGCTAATGAGAGATATCATCTCGAATAGCAACAAATTCCCACAAAGGTTGGCATTTTCCTTTTAAACAATTTATAACAGTTTGGTTATCGGATTCAAGGATAATGTTCCGCCATTGTTGAGTTTTTGCCAACATTGATCCTAACCGAATAGCAAGAGCCTCGGGCACAAGAGGAGGTCTAACAAAGATCAAGGCATTTGCACCTGTAATGAATAAACCATCGCTACCACGGGCAGCTGCAGCCAAACTGGCAATTTTGCTTCGCTAATCAATGGCAGCATAGACGTTTATTTTAATAACACCATGCGGAGGTGGGCTACTGACATCAATTTAATTATCAAAGTTCAATATTTACTTCAACAAAAATTTTATTGTTTTTGAACTGATGAAAGAAGAATATTTGCATATAATGCTGTTGTTGAATATCGCGATAAAAGTGAAGAATCCACTTAACTATTAAAAAAAGATAACTGACATGGAGATGGACGATTTTTTATCACACATAATTGAAGAAATAAAAAATACATGAGAAAGGTACTTTGAAAAGAAAAGCAATAAGGAAACAATATGTGAAAGCAACCACATCTATGTTCAGACAAAAATAGATCTAATAATGCCGAAATAAAAGAAAAGCAATAAGGAAGCAACGTGTGAAAACAACCGCATCTATGTCCAGACAAAAAAGGAAGCAACGTGGAAGTAACCACATCAGGACAAAAAATATCATCAAATCAAAGATGAAACATTATTCTTCTCAAAAAAATAGTGCGGGATTCAGATAAAATTAAACAGAGTTTAGAATTTCTCCTATAAAAGGAGATAGAGGAAGTCTAAGAAAGGCATTGAAGTTAGTTTTGAAATATTTCTTTAAGTTACTTCTCATCCACCATCCTCCACTATTTTCTTAAACCTTTCCTTTACTACTAGTTTCATTCTGTAGATTCGTATTACCATCTATTGTCTCCATAATCTCCATGTAACTAAAGATTTAATGACTAGTTTTTATTTCGGCATGATTTCAAACCACAAAGGCTAGATATTGTTGTGGTTACTTCCACACATTGCTTCCTTTGTCTTTTCTTTTATCCTTCTTGGATATTATCTAGATTCATTTCTTCAATTTCATTTAAATTTAATGAATCAATTAACAATCTTGGCGAGTTCTAACTTTTCCATGTATTTTTTATTTCTTCAATTATGTGTGATGGAAAATCATCAATCTTCATGTTAGCTATTTTTTTTAATAGTTGAATGAATTATTTACTTCTATCATCTTGGCGATATCCAACTCCAGCATCATATGCCAATATTCTTCTTCCATTAGTCCAAAAGCAATAAGATTTTTGTTGAAGTAGATATTGGGCTTTGATAATTAAATCTACTGTCTCCATAATCTCCTTGTAAAAGATAGAAGTAAAGAATCCGTTCAACTATTAAAAACGATAGTTGACATAGAGATTGACGATTTTCCATTACACATAATTGAAGAAATAAAAAATACCTGGGAAAGTTGGAACTCACTAAGATTGTCAATTGATTCATTAAATCTATATGAAATTGAAGAAATGAATCTAGATAATATCCAAGAAGGATAAAAGAAAAGATAAAGGAAGCAACATGTAGAAGCAACCACATCTATGTCCAGACAAAAAAAGAAGCAACATGTGGAAGCAACCACATCTATGTCCAGACAAAAAACGAAGCAACGTGGAAGCAACCATATCAAGACAAATATTATCAAATCAAAGATGAGAAATCATCCTTATCAGAAAAACTGTATGGGATTCAAATGAAATTAAACAAAGTTTAGAATTTCTCCTATAAAAAGAGATGGAGGAAGTTAATTTTGAAATATTTCTCTAAGATACTTCTCATCCACCATCCTCCCCTATTTTGTAAAATCTTTTCTTTATTACTAGTTTCATTTTGTAAAACATTCTCTTGAGCATTTAGGAACCTAGAGAAGTTCCTCCAAGCATCACTCCAAATTTGTATGGGTCAGTATTTTATGCCTTCAGATGTCCATAAATTTTGGCTCCTCCATATTTCCCAACGTATCCAAGCTGCCAGACTTGTGGCCGAGAAAGACCCAAAATTTGGAAATTGCTCATTAATCTCAATCCACCAGTTAAAGAAGCTAGAGAAACCAATATTTTTGGGATCATAGTGAAGCAAAGATGCTCTCCAAACCGCTTTCGCAATTGGACTGTGAAACAAAATATGCTCAAGAGATTCAACCTCATTGTCGCATCTTAGACACTCATTTAGTAAAGCTCGATAACGCCGGAACAGATTTTCGTTTGAGGCAGCGGCATTATTACAAGTTCTCGATATGAAATTCGGGTAACTTGAATATTCCATATCGAGTTCCAGTTTGAGCTTTGTCTATTACTTCTCGAATGAGATACACATTCTTCATTTCTGTGCTTCAGCTCTCTCAAAAGATTATACCCAGGTTTAACTGTGTATTTGCCATCTTTGGTAAAGTTCCAAACAATCTTGTCATCGATAGACGATGGTCCTATAGGACAGCTCTAATGGCTTTCACTTCATGCTCTGGAAATAAAGAAAGAAGTAGGTCATGGTTCCATTGATTATGGTGATTAATCAGGTCACAAGCCAGTGAGACATCAACCCCTCGTTGGAATTGTTGTTGCGGTATGTAACTTGTGAGAGATGGAACCCGCTTATCTTCCCAGATCAAGATATTCGAACCATTTGAGACATTCCATCGCAATCCTCTTTTAAGAAGAGGGATACATTCATGGAGACTTTCCCATGCCCATGACGATGCTTTCAAAATCGAGGATGTGAGCATTGTGGTTTCTGAAAAATACACAGGGAACACAAGATCAAGCTTCCAAAGATGAGTGCCGAAAATATTTCTTCAAATGATGTTTAACAACAGTAGAAAAATGGGAATTAGTAGAGGGTTCAATGTTGGTTGACAGAAAAAAAAGGCATGTCTTCATTGAAAAATAAGATGGAAGCAATGCAAATATCATCGATTAAATTTCTGAAGAATGAATAAGAAATTCACATCACAATATTTCAGTTTTTTCTTTCTGCAGTTTCGATGACCATTACACAGAAAGTTCAGAATATTTCTTCGAACATCAATTCAGCAATTACATTTGATATGTTAAAAAGTAAAAGAGTATGGGCTCACTATTGTGACTAGCTATAGACTAACTACCTCCTAATTTATCACAAAATTAAAATCACCAACAAAAATAAAAATCAAATTAATTAAAATATAAACAAGAATAAATATCATATTGAAACAAAAATCCAATTAAGTAAAAAAAAATCAAAATAAATAGAGAGAAAAAAAAGCGTTGAATGGAGAAGAGGGGGCAGCTGCTAGGAGACCCAAGGCTTAAAAAATAGTGAAAATGGAGAAGAGAGTATGGAATGAGTGGGGGAGTTGGACGGCAAACTTGGGGAGTAATTTAGAGATATTTCTTGTTTTTTTTTTAAAATATTAATTTATTCAATTCTACTTATCAACAAGATTCAAACTTGAGACTTATAGATAAACTAAAATATTATCATTGAACCAATAAACTTATTCTTGTCAATAAACTAACCAGAATAAAATATAACCTACTTATTAATAGTCAAATGAATGAATACTAATAATAAAAATGCAAAGGAAGGGATTTAAACACAAAACCTCAAACAAACATCCAAACCCTATAGCCATTTTACTTAACATAATTAAACCTAGAAATTACAAAATTTGGAGCATTACATCCATCAAGCTATGAACATGCTTTACTCTCTCATCATTAGGGGCTTTCTTAGTTCCAGAGCAGTCGTTGCCTTGGTAATAAAGCGAGGGGATTTGCTAGGTTCGAATAATTTTATTGAAAAAGGTCTCAGCCTCTAAACAAAAGATGGCAGAAAGGAACCATGGGAGCTAAGGCAAGTGGCTTTGGGGATGAAACGAAGATGAGAACTAGGTGGCTTTGTTAAGAAATTTGTGATTGCAGCCGTTAAACTCTCTTTAAGAGTTCTCTCGGTTCTTGAATAGACTTGATCATGGGATGAATCGAGTTCAGACTGAGCCAATACAAAATTTCAATTCTATTTTTTAAACTTGGATCAAGTCAAGTTGAATTCGGACTGAGTCAATACGAAATTTTAAGTTCGTTTTTTATGCTCAGACTTGGTTTGGTCTGAAAAATGGAACTAAAATTCAACCCAAGCCCAACTCGTATTAAAAATACTAAACTCGAGTTTGGTCCACTCGTATTAATTTTTTATTATTATTTTATATAAAAAAAAGTTTTTTTAAAAATATAATACATTAAGTACACTGAAAATTGAAAACGAAGATAGTTGCAATTTAGCAAGCAAATGCCTCTAAGATAGTAACAAAATTAACAATAAAATAAAAGTTATATAATATCTAAATAATAAAAACAAAATAATTACAATATAATAGTAAAATAGTAGTAAAACAATAGTAAAACAGCAGATTCGGGTCGAGCTTGAGTAAAAAAATCTTACCCGAGGCCTATCTATTTAGAAAATGGGCATTATTTTTTGTCTAAGCTTATTTTTCGAGCTTATATTTTTACCCATATCCTCTTATATTTTGAGAAGGAACAAAACTGAATATGGGATTAGGATGTGATCTAAAATTCTAATCGATCGAATATGCTAACCACTGGTTTTTGGTTTTTTTCTTTTTGGGTTCACTTTATCCCCGTATTTCGTTCTTTTCATGTCTTGTATTATAATTGGGTATGATATTTGAGCACTTTGGAGTATGGTTGCCCTTTGTGCAGTAGCAATCATTTTAAGGTTACTGTTCAGACCCGAGAGTTTAGATATCTAAAAATCTCCTAGACTGAAATCGATTGGGCTTCATCTACTGGAAAAATAAAAATCGATTGGGCTTGTTTGAAATGAACCATTTGGGTTTAGTTTCTAGTTGTAACTTTCAAACTCAAGAAAAATTGCAGGCTTGAGGGTCAAAGTTCATATTTTGCTACAACATAACACCACCTTAAATTGTTATAACCAATGTAAGAGCATGTTGCAAACCATGATTCCAGGGAAGTTGAAGTTCACAGCGGCTCAAGCATTTTACATGACTATCTCTTGATTGGAGAGTAAATCACATTGTATAACAAGTAGTTGTTACTGATCAATTGTACTATCAGAATGTACACTGTAACACTGAGCAGCCAAGGTTGCTATGCCAAAAATTGGCCTCTGGTCAAATTGTATGCCAGCAAAGTTAGTCAGATGCACCAATGACCATCAATTGGGTGGTTTTGTTTAAGGATATGAGATTTGGTATTTTAGGTATTTGTACAAAAAATTATTTAATATTATAATCTTATTTTAATAATAAAATTTAACATTGATAAATAAATGTTTTTTAAGAGTAACAAATGTTTTATACTATAAAATATTAGTGTTTTAATAATATAAATATAAGTATATATCTAAATATTGCTTAACTTCATTTATCCCCTCTAAGTTTAATGTGTTACTATGCACTTTCATAAATGTAATATATACAATTTCAAATTAAATTTTAATTACGCATTGATTATTATTAAATCTATATAGGATATTAGTTATCTTATTATAAAATAAATTTTGAGAAAATAGTTATATAATATTTTGCAACAAATATATATTTGTTTCATAGAAAAACAACAACTTTCAAAAATTGCTTTTAAGAAAATTTACCATATAATGAAAAATATTTTACCTAAAATCATTCTAATGTTGGAAATTTTATATAAATTAACTTTTCAAAAAAAAAATCATTTTTCAAAAATAATTTTTAATCAAACAAAAACAACCAAATTTTATATAAATTATATGATGCCATTTTATTAAAAATTTGAAAAATAAATCTAAAATAATATCATGATAATATATAATAAAAAAAGAAGATTTGATTAACTATTTTAGAAATATTCTATCCATAGCATATAGATGGGACCTATTAGGGACTTTGTTCAACTTGGAATTTCTGGTTTCTATAATGAGAATTGTGCCTTAGTAGATTTTATCATATTTACGATACGAGTGAATTAAAATATTTTATATTAAAATAATATATTTAAAAATAAAAAAAGTATTATTAATAAAATGACAAGATGATTTATTATTATTATATAAATCCGGTGATTTTATGTTTGATTCTCAACTAATGATTTTTAATTATTTTATTTAAAAATTATATAAAAGGATGAAAAGATGGAAAAATACTTTTATAATAATGTTGATTCTCCTTTAAAATAAAAGTATTTTAGTAATTTCACAGCTGAGTTGGTGGTCGAGTTGACTCGTAACACTAACTTAATCAACCACTTTATATATAGCATAGATTTGAAGCTTATATAAAAGCATGAAAAAAATATTAATTATTTTTTAAAATAATAATATTTTAATAATTTTACAGTTGAATTAGTGTGAAATTAATTCGTGATATCAACTTTGTCAACTACTTTATATAATAATAATAATAATCTCTCAAAGGGATTGATTTAGTTGATAGTATGAAATGCATGAGTGGTAAAATTTAAGGTTGAATAATGGATTCACGTTACCAACTGTCTGTTTTGATGAGCTATACATAGCCTGTGTCAAAGGCAGTTAAGTAGTTAGAGTGAGTGGTAGCATGTTTTAAGTATTTTTACTTGTAAACAATAAGGTTAAAGAATGAGATGGGTTTGGATGGGAGATTAGGGCAAATACTTTTATTTTTAGTAAATTTAATAAAAAAATCTAAATTCCATCTAAATAAGTTTGTTAAAGTTACTCATAATCACACTATAAAAAACATAAACTTCAAAATGTAAGTTTTATTTAATTATGATATTTTTAAATTATGAAATTCTAAAAATATAGAAACACAATAAACACTTGAGATTTTCATAAACTCAAAATATCCTTGAAACTTGGAACAATAATTATGGTTTTGATAATGTGGAAACAGCCAAAGGAAAAGGAGAGATTTACGGAAGCCACAGAAGCAATTATAGTTGAAAGGAATAAGGTATTTAAAATTAGAAATAATTGTAGTCCTAAGACAGCTTTTCACGCACTCTGGATTCGGTAATCCAACTCAATCACCCTAACTCAAGCTTGCACGCTTTGAAGCGTGAACACTTTCAAACCATTCTTCCACGCCTTTGCCTGTACTTCTTAGTGCGGTGTAATGAAATATGGGAAATAACTCTATCATAAAATATGGATTATGTTTATTGAGTCAATTATCTAATTAATTATCCAAAATTTACCATACATATAAGTCGGTTTACATTATTAAAGAATAATTTTTTAATATTATAGTAACAAATCAATTGATATTATCAAGGATAACAATTTTTCAATAGGTTCTTTTGATATTTTAAAATTTAAAATTTCAATATTAAAAAAAATTAGAATTTACGGTAATGGGATAAACAAGTATAATTTGACCATTTTTTAGTGCATTATTTTAGTTTTTACCTCATTTTCAGTTTAGTCATTAATTTTTTTTTACCTCGATCAATACTTAAAAAGATATCTTTGGGTGACCAAAATGAAAGCAACCTAGAAGTTGGATGACCAAAATGAAAGTGTAAATATGATATGGTGTGTATAGTTTACTGCCATTAGAGATTTAATAGTTGGGTGACTAAAATGAAAACAACCTCAAAGTTAAGTGATAAAATTGCAAGGATTTCGTTTTGGTGAAAGCGCTCTAAAAATTGAGTAACCAACTGGGTAGTTTACCATTTTATTTTTTCCCTCAAATTTTTTCCATATTAAGCATAAAAAAATTTTCATTTTCTTTTGCATTTTTATTTTCACTTGAACTTTTAGCTCTTCTTCCTTATGATTTAAGTAGAGAATTTTTACTTGAATATGTAGATATATATATATATATATATATGACAAACTTATTTTTTTAAAGCGGTACCTTAACATCCATGTTATGTAACACCCCATATTCAACCTGATCGTTGGATCCGAGCTACAAGATGCCACATTTGTTGGTAGAGAAACTACGATAAATTATAATTCAAATTTAACAACTCATACATGCTATAAGTTCATTACACAACCACAAAATATTTTACAATCATATTCAATTCTTATACGAGCTTACAAAAGCTCTTTTGATACATCGAAGTCAAGTAAGGACTAAACTGTAAAATTTCAAAACTATCGATTTGACATCACAACATTAGGGGTTCCAGGTCGCGACACCACTCACTGTCCATTCCTTATCGTAACGTTAAGGGTCTGATGTTGCGACATGACTTGTTGTTTCATAAGGTCTATATGTACCAATTTACAACACCTGAAATAAATGTTCAAATGCTTTATTTCAACCAAATAAGCTAATATACAATTCTCATATATACTTAACAAGCTATATGTTTAATTCAATTTGACATTAACTAAACAAACTTCAAAAAGATCATTTACAATACAAAATCGACTCAAAACTTAAGTACATGCCATTTACCGAAAACATAAGAAAACTATACAAACATTGCTGAGTCGAAGGTTGCAGATTGGATGTTGAATCATTTCTCGGGACTTCAAGATCTACCAATTCATGTGCACAAAAATAAACAAATAGTAGGCTGAGCGGTAAAGCTTAGTGGTACTTCCATGATTCAACTCATAAAACGAGCATAATCACAATAATAATTCAATCAATGGATGTTAAGCTACAACCATTTTAATCCTCATGTTCATTACTCAAATGCTAATCACATACACCATATCATTTGATAACCAATTTAAACATTCTATGTCATATTTTCTATTAACAAATATACAATCATTTCCACTAAATTTCATGTATACATGTATATACCAATATGATACTCAATCTCATTTTCATTCAATGCTAATTAATCATTCATTTTACGATTCCATTCTCTCTCTTGAGTCTTTTGGCTCATTCATATTCGATTCAACCCCTAAGGCTCGTTTCTAATCAGTTCGCATGATCTTTCACGTGTTTTCTTTAGTCACATTTCACATTTATGCACATATAATATCATTTTTTATTATCATTTAAATATAATATAATTTATCGAGTTCATGCTTTATAATCCCTATTAACCAAACTGGGACTCAAGACGGATACATGAATCATCCGACCATCATATCAGTCTAGCACCTAATGCCTCATAGAAATGTCTGAAGTATAACTTGTGCCCAACACTTATCGGCATAACCAAAATAAAATGTGTGCCCAACACTCATCAGAATTGTAACAGCTTGATTCTCAGTGGTGTCATAAACGTTGATTTCAGAACCCTAATTTCGTAAATCGAGTTTGTAAATATTAATATTTAATATTTACGATGCTATTATAAAAGTTTATTAAAGTTTGGTCCAATAATTTTACCAAATTGATAGTTAATTAAGGTACAAGGACTAAATTGTAAAAATTTTATTGCTATGGATTTTTAATTAGCTAAGGGTTTAAAATGGTGATTAAACCTATTTTTTATTATATAGTGGGGAATGATGTATATTCCCACTAACTTTAATTAATTGTGATTATACTTTAATTAATGATTAATTAAGTTAATTTGGATAAATTAATAATAAATCTAAGGACAAATTAATAATAAATCTAAGTACATAAGATAATTTATGTTTTGTCATATTTATTTCTCCATCTTCTTCCATCGAAACAACAAAGAAAACCTAAGGAAGCCATTGTTAAAGCTTCAAACTTTCGGCCCTTGATTAGTATATTCAATTTAGTCTTTTTCTTGTAATTTTTATGTTTTTTGGGTCATGAGAGCTTGATTTAACTAGAAAATGTACCAATTTACAAAATTTTTAAAATTTTTAGAGTTTCCGTTGATGATTTCTTGATGAAATTGGTGTTAAATTGTTAGAGTTTAAGCTTAGATGTGAAAAGGACTAATTTGTAATGTTTAATTGTTAGTTTTTTTTTCACATAAGGACTAAAGCGTATAAATTTCAAAATTGATGTGAAATTTCTATAATAATAGATAAGAGAGGGCCATATAAGGATGTGATTGAGATTAGTTTCAAAATTAAAAGATATTATTATTTCGTTTTTAAGGATTAAATTGAATAAAATGTAAAACTTCATGGGTATTCAAAAGATGAAATTAAATTGGTTCATGCATATTATAGAATGTTATAAAATGTTTGGTATTGATAAATTGAATCGAAGATCGGGAATTGCATCAAATTAAAAATAATCGGGGAAATGACAAAGTTGTTGAATAGTAATTGAAGTTCGAATTTAATTGTTGATTTTTCCAGGTAAGTTCATCTGGTATGATTGTATTTAAATAGTTGTTTATTCAAATTATGAATATGTGTATGTTTGGTTGAAATTTGGATTGTTTGCAATTTGGTACAAAAGGTGAGATTTGGACTAAATTGTAAAGAAATGTATATATTTGTGTTTGAAAATGCTCGGGTGAACTTAGTAAAGGATTTGTGCACACCTGTATGGATTGATTACCGATAATTATTGAGATCCAGCGTTTGTTGTGGACTCAAAGATGCATGTGACATAGGCTGAGCCTGGATTGGTAACCTGATGTCGTTTTAAAGGTTTAGCTTGGATTGATAACCTCACATGTATAATTTCAGCTTAGCCAAGAATTAAATGTGTAGTTAAAAGTTTATCCTGCACTGGCAACTTGACACGAATATGCATTCAGCTCGGTCGAGTAATTATTGTACCGAAGATACCTGTGTATCCGAGTCTATTTACTAGAGTTCATCAAGCTATGTGATTATAGTTAAATGAAAGGTGAAATTAAATAACATAAACTTGATGAATAGATGGGTACATGTTATATTGAGTATGATCATGATACTGAAATGAATTGAATGTTATATGTTTATATGACGTTATTATAACACCTTTAACTTGTATCCGTCACCGGATTAGGGTTACGGAGCATTACCGTACAATCAGAACATTTAAACATACATTTCATACATAATCATAAACATATTATAAACCAATCATTCACATACATATCATCCTAAATCGGGCCTTCGAGGCCCTAAAAATACCTTAGAAACAATTTAGGACTAATTTGAAATCATTTAGAAAGTTTAAGAAAAAGTTACCAAATTTTGACTACATGGGTCACATGGCCGTGTAGCCAGCCCGTATGCCTCACACGGTTGAGACACACGCTTGTGTCCCAGGTCGTGTAAACTTTGAACTAGGGACACACGACCGTGTCCCAGCCCGTGTCCTTTCTCGTGTAACTCTCTGAGTAGGGTCACACGACCGGGTCACACACCCGTGTGCCAGGCCATGTAACTCTCGAACTTGCCCCACACGCCCGTGTGTTAGGTCGTGTGCTAGGTCGTGTAACTCATTGACGTCCATGCAAAGGAACCAACAAGGGACACACAGCCGTGTGGACTAAAATTCACCGATAAATAAGCCCTTTCAAAACCATTACAAGCATAACCATTCAATCTATCTAAGCATACTTTAAAGGGACCTTAATCAACATCAAAACACAATAATACTTGCTTAAAAACATATCAAAACAAACATCTTAAGTGCCTAACTAATGTGCCCTCATTGACACCACATTTAAATAATCCATATACAACCAATATACCCTTCATAGGTACCTCAAATAAAGTTCAAGCTTTCAAATAATTGAATTTAGTAAATGCATAACCTATTATAATCATTCACAAAATAACTAATTTCATTGAACTTATCACATGAAACATACATACAAGAAAATCCAACCATCACCAAAACATGCTACATAAACATACCTCTCTCTATATATACAAACCTATAATCACATATTCAAAAGATTCAACTTGTAGGACATATTCACACCCTAGATACATGCAAAAACCACAAAAGAAAACATCACCAATGTTGAGTACGAGATTCTTGTAGGATGTTGAGTCTGAGTCTACTATTTATCTAACCTGCAAACAAGGGAACCAATTCACATTTAATAGATTTCATTTGTTTAACTAACCAAAGCATATGAGTTTGTTCCTCAACCAAATAAGAAAAAAAAAACTGTAATTTATCTTTAATAATATCTACAGCCAACTCTTTTTCGATGAATCATATAACTTTGCTGTATGGTCCATTAGTTACATGGCACCCGGTGCCTAGCGGATAAACCGCAGAAGAGTTTGCGCCCAGCGCTAGTCGGATTAACCGACGATATTAATTGTGAGCCCAGCTCTAGTTGGATAAACCAACGATGTTTGCGCCCAGCGCTAGTTGGTTAGATCGACAATTGTGTGCCCAGCACTGGTCAGATAAGCTGACGGAAGTTGCGCCCAGCGCTAGTCGGATAAACCGACAAAATCAATAGTGAGCCCAGGTCTTATTTGATAAACCAATGATATTTGTGCCCAGCGTTAGTCTGTTAGACCAACGATTATATAATTATTTACTTCCACGATTTCCTCTTTCATCAATTAACATCTTATTTCAATAATACACGTAAGATTGTATATCAAGTATTAAAGTAACATTGATTAATTAAATAATTAATAGAAAAGTTAAGTTCAAGTCTTCAAACTTACCGAAACTACGTTTGCAGACAATTATTTCCTAGCCTTCTCTTTTCCATGACTAGAAACAAGATCTCTCATTTCTCGATCTAGAATTAATAATTTAATTTAACCAATTACTCAATAATCATAATCACACATTTAACCATTAACATATGATATTCACTCAACTTAGTCCTTGTCATAAATTATAACTAGTCAATACCATATTTATACTAATTTCCTCAACCCATCGATGTATATGTATAATTATCTATATAATTCTCAAATAGTCCTTATACTCTTGAATTTCATCACTTAATACCATGTCATTTTAGTTTTAAATAGCTACATCTCTAACAATTAATTTCACCTAAAACCATCTCACAAATTAACCAAAATGACAAATGAAATAAGTTTATAAATTATCACACTTTCTTAACAAATCACTCCATAAAATGTCCATGAATAAAGGTTCACCACTAGATCACAAAACCTTAAAACATCAACAATGGCATTTTCCACTACTTCCAACAAATTTGTACTTTAGCTCATGGATTAGCTAAATTAAACTTTTTCTAACACAAAAATATAATCAAAATGAAAAATCAATTTGAATAACACTTACATGCAAGTCCTTCAAACCAAATGCACAAGCTTTATCAATGGCTTCCTTTCCCCTTAACTTTTCTTTAATTTCGGCAAGAAGGAAAATAACAGGAAATTCTTTTAGTGGACTCTTTTGTGTTTTATTAAACATGTTTTTTTTTATTTACTTTTATAAATCCTTTAATAATTTTACTAATTTATCATATATTTGTAATACTATAATATTTACTAAAACTGTCCACCATCACACTGCCCTTACAATTATTGGCTTATTTATTTAATAAGTCTCTTAAGATAGTTCCATTTAAAATTTGGTAGTAATTCCTACTTATATCCCTTATTTGATTTAGTCCCTTTACTTTAATTAAAAACTTAATATTTAAAAATATTTAACTATTATTCAATTCCCTTCTAAGAAAACTCCAAATATATTTAATGACAATATTTATAAACCCTATTCACGAAAATGGGGTCCCGAAAATACGTTTTGTAATAGCCTATTTTCAGTGAAATCGAAACAGTGGTTTCAGGACGACAAATTTGACGTCAAAAAAATTGTTTTAGTATTATTTTAACGTTTACAGTATGTTAGTAAGGTCATATAAAAATTTTGTGAAGAAAATTTATCATTTGTTTGCTTAATTTGATATAAAGGACTAAATCGCATAAAGTGAAAATTCTAGGTTCTATTAGAAAAATGTGTGAAATTAAAACATGAGTGGCCTTAAATGGTAATTAGACCATAATTATTTTTAGTGGACAAAGTTGAACATTATTGAACATTATTAAAGGTTATTATGGTAATTAATAAAATAAACTAAAATTAAATTAAGAAAAAGAAAGACATCATCTTTCTTCTTCATTTTACCAACCGGATATTAGCTTGGGAAGACATTAAAGACCATCTAAGCATTCTTCCATCCTTATTTCTCATGCATGTGAGTATTTTTCGTCCCGTTTTTAATGATTTCTATATTTTTGGAGTTGTTGTAGCATAATCTAGCTAGCCCGAGGACTACTTTGCAAAATTTTTAAAATTATAAGGTTTTTACCATGAATGTATGTTAGTTGTTTTTTATGTTTGATGAATGAAAATGAATATTGGATGATAGTTGAACAACTTTTGTTAAGGAATTTTTGATGAATTTGTCATTTTGGGATTAAATTTGAAATAGGAAAATGTCCATGGTGAAAATGTAACAGCCCGAATTAGGGGCTAGTCGAAACAGTGATCTCGGGACCACTAATCCGGGGTCAAAGAAAATTTATTTTAATTTTATTTTATGTGTCATAGCATGATTATAAGGGTGCATGAAAATTTTGGTGCTTTAATTTTAGCGATTTCATGCTTAATCGCGAAAAAGGACTAAATCGCATAAAGTGTAAAAGTTCTATTTTAATTGATAGAAGTGACAATTAGCTAAGAAATATTAATTGGAGGTCCCAAATGTGCAATTAATCCTTCCTAAAGGTGATGGCCGGTCAAGGGGACAACGGAATTAAAATTTGACAAGGGTTGGTGACATTAGTTGACTAAATGAATAAAATAAGATGAAATAAGCAAAGGCTATCATCTTTTCATTTTCTTTTCTTCTCCCATTGAAAATACAAGCAAGAATGGGAGTTCTTGAAGCTCAAACTTTCAGCCAAGCAATCCTCTTGCAAGTAAGTGATTTTGATGGTTTTAGTTGATGATTTTTGTACTTTTGGAGTCCCCAAAGCTTAAGCTACCTAATGAGGGGACTAATTTGCAATATGGTTGAAAGTCTAGGGACTTGCCATGAGAGAGTTTATGTTTTTTGCTGAGTTTTTATGGAAGAAAATGAATGTTAGGAAGATGAGAAATAACTTTTGTGAAAGGTGTTGTCATGAAAACACCTAAATGGGTCTAAGTTGTAAATGTTGTAAATTGGTAATAAATGCATGAAATAGTTGAAATCTTGAGTTTCTATAGAAGGGAATATGAATTTTCTAGGCTTGATTAGCAAAGAAGTTGGATGAAAAGCAATATACAAGCCTAGGGGCAAAATCATAATTTTACCAAAATCTAAGGGCAAAATGGTAATTTTACCAAAGTAGAATTTTTAAAAATGTACTGATTAAAGTGGTGATTAAATGAGTAAATTTTATTGTTCTAGATTAAGGAAAACGAGATTCAGATCTATAACGGGAGAAAAGAGAAATACGGGTAAATAATTCCCTTTCTATCCTTTTCAGCTTCGAGGTAAGTTTGTATGCTAAATAATGCAACTTTAAGTGAAATATGTAGTATTTCAATGTCGTATAAATTGTATGTTTCCTCCATGTATACATATTAAATACGTTTGACGGGATGTCAAGAATTGAAGGTCTTAAATTGAATCTAAGAATAGAGGGAATGCAAATGTGATGACACTGTGATAATTAAGGTTCCGTGTAAGATCATATTTGGAATATGGCCTCGGTGTGAGATTTTGTATAAGACCATGTCAGGGACATGGCATCGATATTATGTTTTCTGTAAGACCCTATCTGGGGAATGACGTTGATGTGATATTATGTGTATGAGACTCAAGAGTGTTAATTAGCATTTTGAGTGATTCAACAGGTATGTTGACAATAAGAAAGTATGTGCTTGTACCATGGGAGGTACAGGTATGTGTTAGAACTCAATTGAGGTGAATTCGGTATATGATGAACCCATGGTGAGTTTATATGTAAATGATTCATTACGAGTACACATGTTGTTAATAAATGGTGTATTGTATGAATGAGATTATTCTTGGCTGAGATGAATTGAATTCAATAGATATTGGATAATTTTCGAATGAATCTAATTATCGATAAATGGTGGGCTATGTGCGATACCTCCTTATTGTTCATATACGAGGGGCTGTGTGCGATACCATCGTTTACATTATCTTTTGGTGGGCTATGTGTGATACCACCTTATTGTTCATATACGATGGGTTGTGTGCGATACCATTGTTTACATTATCTTTTGATGGGCTATGTGCGATACCACCTCGTTACTCAATTATGATGGGCTGTGTGCGATACCATCGTTTATAATATCTTTTGGTGGGCTATGTGTGATACCACCGTAAATATTCTTAATGGTGGGCTATGTGCGATACCACCCTATTATAGATTAATGGTGAGCTATGTGTGATACCACCCTATTATAGGTTAATGGTGGGCTGTGTGCGAAACCACCGAGTGTTAGGTTTTATTTCAATGGTTCATTGAGAAATTGATTAAATGATGTATCATGTGACTTTGTGGTGTTAAGTGCAAGAATGTATGTTAATGGATGTGAGCATCATGCATGTGATATGGTTAGAATGTGGTAAGAGACGGGACGAGTAAGCATTATGAATGATTGAATGGGTAACCATGAGTTTAAGAGTGAAACTGATTATAGTACCTTTGTGGTTAAGTATAATCAATGAATGTCGATAGTTGATTATTATTGCTTATGAACTTACTAAGCTTTATTGCTTACTTCTCTTCCTTTCCTATCTCTTATAGGTTAACTTAGCTAGCTCGGGTTGGAGACTACCGGAGATGCTTTCACACTATCAAGCAATCACTTAGGTATAAGTTATCAAGTCTTTTTGAGATATGGCATGTATAGGGATCTTATGTCGGTTTAATTAAGTCATAGTTAAAGTAGCCAAATGTGTTTGCTTAAAAGAGTTATAAGTTGGTTGTGTATAGCCATGGATGATGGCTCATGTTGTTTGTAATGGTGCTAGTAATAGCCCTCCCTCGTAGATGGGAAGATGATTTGGTTTTCATGATTCAATTGTGATATTTAAGGGTTATGATTGATGATTTGAGAATGTTGTGTGATGATGTGTGAATATGTGCAAGTGAGGGTGGCTAAATGGCTTGGAAAATAGCATTGAATCGGTCCACATGGGTAGACACACGGGCGTGTCAAGGCCAAGTGCGACACACAACCAACTCCCATAGGTGTATTGATAGGTCGTGTGTCCCCTGCATTTAGTTATGAGTATTTGAATTGTCACATGGGCCAGCACACGGGTGTGTGCCTAGGCCGTGTGCCCCTTATGAGGTTGTTGACGTCACAAACAGAATACCCAGGTTTTTATACACGGGCGAGGGCACGAGCGTGTCTAGGCCGTGTGGAGCACACGGGCCAAAGACACGGGTGTGTGTCCGGCCCTGTGAGAACCCCTGTAGGTTCAAATTGAAATTATTTCTACACGGGCAAGGGACATGGGCGTATGTGATCACACGGCTTGCCCACACGGGCATGTCCCATGTCACACGGGCGTGTGACCCTTATTTAGGCAAAAATTTTCCAAGAGAGTAAAAGTTTCCGGTTGAACTCTGAAACCTTCTAAAAGTAAGTTTAAGGCTTCGTACGCCCGTTATGTGCATGTTATGATTAAGAAAGAGAAGTTTTAAATTGGAATGAATTTTATAGTCCAAAGTTGAATGCTCAAGCAAGTCAAGTCCGGTAATACCTCGTATCCTGTCCCGGCGTCAGACACGGGTAAGGGGTGTTACAGAAAATGTGAAATAATTGAAATGCAAGGCTTGCTAAGGGCTTAGATGATATTCGGCTAGCATAGGTTGGGAATAAATTGCATGAATTTTTATGTTTATGAGCTAGGGACTAAATTGTAGTAAATTCAAAATTTATGGGCAAAAGCATAATTTTTCCAAAATATGATTTATTTTGGATTAAATTGAATAGAATGAAATTTGAATGAACTAAATTTGATTATATAGATCAAGAAAAGCAACATACGAATTTAGATCGAGAATAAGAAAAAGTTGAATTGATCGATCGTATTTCTCTGTTCGTGTTTGAGGTAAGTTCGTTAATTTAAATAACATTGAATTATGTTTGATTTAGTTGCTTCATGTTATGTATATTGAATTTATGACTCTATGGAAATATCCAACGAAGTTCCGGCGACTTTCGGATCCCGTTTGAACCTTAGGAATTTATAGGATACAAATGACATGCCATTTGGGGTTACCATATTTCAGGTGTCGGTCTTGTACGTCCTACTAGTGGCTGCGTTTTTGACATGTGTTGTAGTTACTTGACAGCTTGTGTGAGCAGCACCGTGTAGCTACGTCCTGACTAATAGCTTGTGTGAGCAGACCCATTTATGGCTCCAGAGAGATCATTGCTACGAGATATGAGATAGTTGTGGTTTCGGCCACATGATGGCACATAGTGTGTGAGATTCCCGCATATCTGATATTATTCTAGTGGTTTAATGGGTATGAAAAAGGGAAGGTTCAGCAAATGCTTTGGTAGGTGTTGCTATGAAAGTATGAAAAGGTATGAGTTGATGATGTTTGAAATATGCTTAGCCATATGCTTGAAAATATGAATGCTTATAAGTAGTGTGTAAGAAAGCTATAATGTTTTGAGATGATTTGCTAAGCTATGTGATTGTCTAATTTGAAAGGTTGTTGTTGCTTAGGCTAATGCCAAGTCATGTTGGATTATCTCAAATTGTTTTTATGATTATAAATTGAAATGGTAAGTTTTATTTATGAATTACGAACTTCGTAAATGTTATATGCTTACTATAAGTTATTTTCTTGTGTTTCTAGATAATTGGAAGCTCGTTTGGATTGAAAGTTGTCGGAGATCCATTACACTATCCATCAGTTATATCGAAATATTTTGACGATTTTGAGTTATGGTTATAATGGCATGTATAAGCATTTTGTTTAATGATTTTAGCCATTATGTGTGGCTCGTATATGTGTTATTTTGGTTGATGAACTAGTTGGTATGATATTAAGATTATATGGTATTATGTGTGGATGTTAATTTGATGTTTGTGTTAGTTAAGTTGATGATAAGAAAATGTTGATGGGAATGGTATGGTAGCTTTGAATGTAGTTGGTTTTGGTCTAATTGGTAAGATGCATGATAGGTATGCAAATAGTTATAATGGTACTTATTGTGTATGTATTTTTGGTGTATGAACAATATGGCAAACGTGGCTTTATGGTTGTCCAATTGGTATAATTTGAACGTGAATGAATTGGACAGTTGTTTATGTAAATTTGATTGTGGAAGTTGAGGTGTCATTTTGGCATATTGGTTGTAGGGATAGTTTTAGGTTGTTTAAGCTTGAATTTTGCATATGTTAAGTGAGTTTTGGATGCTTGATTATAGGTGCTTTTTTTTTTTTTACTTATAGAAGTGGTATGAATGTGGGTGAGAAAAATGGCTTGAAAATGGCCTATTTTTCGTCAACACAGGCAGAGACATGGGCATGTATCTCAGTCGTGTGTAGGCGGCATGACCATGTGTCCCCTGTAGCTTTCAAAGGGTTACAAGTCATGCTGTTACACGGCCTAGCACATGGCCTGGCACACGAGTGCGTGAGGTTATTTCGAAGGGTAGACGGCCTAGCACACGGACGTGTGGCTTGGCCGTGTGGCCCAAGTTAGTGAGTTACACAGGTACGGACACAGGTTAAGACACGGCCGTGTGTCCCTATTTCGAATGCCCACACGACCTATGACATGGGCGTGTCTACTGGACTCACACGACCTTCTAACCCCTGTAGTTTTGAAAAATTTTAACTTTTTCTGAAAAATTTCATATGTTTCCGATTTAGTCCTGATTCGTTCCTAATATCTTTTTAGGGCCTTAAGGGCTAGTAAAAAAGATCGTATTATGATTTTTTGTTGATGTTGCTATGATTTATGTGATGAATTGTTAATGTTAATTGAATGTTCATTGTATGATTTTATACTCCTGTAACACTCTAAAGCCTTAATCCGGTAAAAGATACAGACTAGGTGTGTTACACGTTTCTCGACACCCATGACTTTCAGGTCGTTATAGTTATGGTTGATTACTTGATAAGCTTAGGTTGTTGTTATGATTTGTCATGTTAGGAAAATTTTTCAAGTTAATTACTTTGTTATGTTTAATTGTAAAATGAGGTAAGTCTATTGTTTAAATACCTATGAACTTACTAAGCATTGTATATGCTTACCCCGTTGTTTTCCTTTTCCTTGTAGATTATCACCTTGCAGGCGTGTTAAGCGGATTGTTCGAAAGCTCACATTAAATAATCAACAAACCGGTAACTATTTGGTCATTTTGAACCTAGATTTATATATATAGGTTTCTTGATGTATATAAGTTTTGAGTTGAAAATGGTGTTGAACTTGATATGTATATATGTTATCTAAATGTTGGTATTGCATATGGTTTTAAAATGCATGATTAGGCATTTGTAATGCGTAGTTGAATAGTTTGGCGTAGGTAATGTTATACAATGGAATGAAATTGTTTAGTATGCTCAAATGATAGTGAATTCTATGTTTAGATATGTTTGGTTAATGATCTTAAGCTTGAAATGTTATTTTGATATGCAAAGTATGGTAAATAAATGGAATGGTAAGTTGAATTAGATGGTGGATTGAATATGATATAGATTTGGCTATATACATGTAATGTTAATACCTTGTTCTATGTTGTGTATACATGTTTTGGCATAGGTGATTATGAATCATAAAGGTGTAAATTGGTTGGAAATTTGAAATAGGTGCCAAATGGCTCAAATTTTACCAAAAGCAAAGTTCACGTTTCGACGAGCAATCTTCCTTATCATAACATCGATCGATAGTGAGTTACGTCACAATATTGAGTGGCCTGAGGTCACAACATGAAAAACTGTTTGGCGATGTCACAATGTGGAATAGGTGTAACAGCCCATTTTTAGTGAAATCAGAACAGTGGTTTCGAGACCACAAATCCGAGTTCGAGAAGAAAAATTATTTAATATTATTTTATGGCCTGAATTATGATAGAAATATCGTATGAACATTTCGTTAGGAAAATTTTACTGATTACATGTTTAATTGATAAAAGGACCAAATTGCATGAAATGCAAAAGTTGAGTTCTAGTAGCTATAAGTATAAATAGCAATGGAATTCCACAATTGAGGTCTTTATATGGAAAATAGACCATTAAGAGGGGTTAGTAGATAAGTATAATGATTCATCCATGGAAAATTAAGAAAAGAAAATGATCAAATTGGAAATATAAAAAATAATAAAATAAAACAAAATATCATCATTTATCATCTTTCCTAAAATCAAAAGACATGGAAACCCTATTTTGAAGCTTGAAGATAGACAAGCCTACTTTGGCTCAATTAGATGAGTATTCAAGTCCCGTTTTTAGTAATTTTTATGTTTCCGAGATTGTAATAGCTTAATTTAGCTATCTCAGGGATTAATTTGCAAAGTTATCAAAGTACTAGGATTTTTCCATGGATGAATATAGTTGAATTATGAAGTTTTATGTAGAAAATGGAATGTTGTTGATAGATAAACAACTTTTGTAAAGGAAATTTTGATGAAATTATGATTTAGGGACTAAATTGAAAAGTTGTAAAATTCATGGAAAAATTCTAAATTTTATGAAATACATGGGCTTCTATTGTTACATGTAAAAATCGGCTAGGCTTGGAATAAGGATTAAATTGCACGAATTTCATTTTCTGATCCTAAGGACGAAATTGGAATTAATTAAAGTATATGGGGCAAAATGATAATTTTGCCTAAAATGTGAAATGGACTGCTTTGAATATGAATATGAATTGTATTGAATTGAATTGATGTTAAATTCACTCGTATAGATCTGGATAAATTAAAAACGGAGTTAGATCGTGGAAAAGAAGAAGTGTCGAATTAGTAGATTTTGCGTACACGAACAATTGTCGAGGTAAGTTTGTGTAACTAAATTGTGTATATTTATATGTTTGAATTTAATGTTGTATATGTGAATTGTGTAAATGCCATATGTATGAAATTGATCACATATCTGATAATGCCCGATAAATAATAAGTCCCTTTTGGATAAATAAGATTCGATGGATATAGGGTTCCCGAATTGGTTTTGGTCCTACATATATTGTGACAGACCATAGCTTGAAAGAGCATTTCGTTATTAGATCTTATGAGCATCCCGATATTTGGCCCTTTCGAGCTTCTCGTTAATAGCTCTTTGAAGCATCCCAATCGGTTGTGATCCTGCATGTGTTGTGGGCACATTGCAGCTCTTTTGAGCGTCCTGGTATATGGCTCTTTGGAGCTTCCCGATATTGGCTTACTTGAACTTCTCGATATATGGCTATCCGGAGCCTTACGGTATTGGCTCGCATGAGCTTCCTGATTATGGCTCTTATGAGCTTCCCGTTATACAACCCGGATAAACTTCCCCTTATAGGGCTCACATGAGCTTCCCGTTATATGGCTCGAGAGAGAGCTTCCCGTTTATGTGCTTGTATAAGCATTCCCGAATGTGAATTGACAGATTACAGTTTTGTACACTTCAAGTGTACTACCCTTGTATCCATCGATATTTTAAACGATTTAATGTGTAAAGTTTCGATATGAGATTATATGAATTTAAGATAAATTATTATGAGAAATACTTGAAATACAAAGATATAATATGTACATGTTCATGGACACTTGAAATGATAAATACATGTATGTGGAAATTGAATATTGATGAGCTCATTCTTGTTTCTTGGTATTTATGTGAATTACATGTCTAACAAGCTTGATGAGGATATGTGTTTAGGAAATTTGCCAAATTGGTTTGAGCATGTTTATTTGCTTACCTTAAATGTGAATTAATCGGTAAGTTAATTTCCGGTTGTATGAACTTACTAAGCATTAAATGCCTTACTTTTTTTTATTTCCTCTATTTTATAGTAAACTGGAAGCTCGTTATGGTTGGAAGCTAGTCGGAGCCACATCACACTATCAATCGCCCTTTTTTGATATATTTATTAAATTAAATTTGGTTATAATGGCATGTATAGGTTAACTTGGTCAATGTTGGCATATAAATGTTTTGGTTGTAACTAGTCATTGGAATGGCTTGTGATAGACATGTTTTGATGTAACTATAAGAGGCTATATCATGTTTGATATGTGTTTGAAATGGTTGATTGATAGAATTATATTGGTATAGTAATGATTAAATTGAGTTAGCATATTTGGTAAAAAATGTATATATGTGAATTTGGTAGGTTAGGTAAGTTTGTATACTTGGTCATCAAAGGTATTATATCATGTATAAGACTTGATTTTGATGGGATTTGGATGTCTTGTTTTGGCTTGAGAATATGTTTAAGTGTTTATGTAGGTGGAAGACAAATTTGGGTGAGAAATATGGATTAGAAATGACCTTATTTTGACCACACGGGCAGAGACACGAGCGTGTGTCTCAGCCGTGTGTGAAACATGACTTAGCACATGGGCGTGTGACTTAGCCTTGTGTCCCCTGCATCTTTCAAATTTCAAAACAGAATGCTCAGAATTTATCACATGGCTTGGCACACGAACGTGTGGATTGGCCGTGTGACCCCTGCACCTATTTACTAAAAGTTATTATGTTCACACGGCCTAGCACACGGGCGTGTGACTTGACCGTGTGACTTAAGTCAGAGAGTTACACAGGTATGAACACGGGCTAGGACACGGCTGTGTGCCCTATTTCGAATGCCTACACGGGCGTATGTCTCCTGTATCTTGAAAAAATTTTGAGATTTTGCAAAAAATTCTCTAAGTTCCCGATTTAATCCCGACTTGATTCGAAGGTGTATTTTGAGCCCCAAGGGCTCATATAAGGGACAATATGATTGATTTATGATATGAATGTGAAATGATATGAAATGTCTGTATTTGATTTGTAAATTTTGGTAATGCTTCGTAACCCTGTTTCGGCGACGGATATAGGTTAGGGGTGTTACAAGAGGTGACGTCACAACGTCGACCCTAATTTTTTTAAAACTTTACAATTTGGTCCTATCTCATACTTGGGTGAACAAAAGAGTTTTGGTAAGCTCAATTAAGGCTTGAAGTTAATAGGGTACCAATGATCCAATTAAATTTTATAAACCAATTCACATATCATGATCTCATACCATTTCATCATCAACTCACATCACATGCCATTATCAAGTTCATATCTGATCGTTTATGATATGCACATTCACATATCATGATCTCAGACCATTTCATCATCAACTCACATCACATGCCATTATCAAGTTCATATCTGATCGTTTATGATATGCACATCTTAATTCAATTAATGACATATTATCATTTAATACAAATCAATTCAAATAATCAATATAAGCCTACCTTGAAAGTTAATCATGCTATCAACATGTATATATATAAGTATAACGATCTCGAATAATAAAAGTACAAACCAAAATTGTCTGCTACTCGTCTATGATTCTCGACTTTCCCTTCTCTCGTGATGGTCTAGCGTCGTCTTTAATTATGTTCAATAATTCAATAATAAAAAACAATATTAGTTTACATCCAAATACACAGCCAATATATTTTTATTTTATTCAATTTAGTCCCTATACTCATGATACACATATTTTTCAATATTTAACATCGGATCAAAATCCAATTTCACATTCTTTCATTAGGGAACTTATTCTTTTCATCTACAACATAATCTCATGGTAGTTTTCAATTTATTCAATTTAGTCCATCATGTTAAAATATTATCTAACAAGTTTAACTTGCTTTTTAATTTAGTCTTATCATAATCTAAGCTTACTAACTATCAATTTCTTCAGTTCAAACTCAAAATCATCAATTTCATTCCAATGGAAACTTCTTAAATATCAACTAATTAAACAAATTGATACATGAGCTAGCTAATTCAGCTTCCATAATAAATAAAAAATGTATAAAAATTACAAAAAAAAGGCTTGGTTATCTTACTCAATTGAATAGCCAAATGTAAAAGGTCGGAAGCTTGAAATTTTCTTCTTTCTCTTTTAATGGCGGATGACAAAAAAGGAAGATGATAAGCTTTCATCTTTCTTCCCACTATTTTGGCTATTTATACTAGAATTACAAGCTTAATTAACTTAATTAATCATTATTAATGCATTAATTAAAACATTTTTATTATAAATTAAACTAAGTGTCATTCATCATCATTTTCCACTAACTTTAAAAGAAAATGATTCAATTATCATTTTGGTTCTTTGGGTAATTGCTATCTAGGTCCCCAAGCATTTTCTAAATTAAAGCTCATTAACGATTACAAGTTAGTCCGCTAGCTTTAATTAACTATTTTCTCAATTAAATTACTTAATTGATCTTCAATATATTTTCATGTTAGCTTCATTAATCTTTACATTTCATCCTTAGGGACTCGATTTACGGAAATGGGGTTCCGAAACTACATTTTCTACGCCACTTAAAATCGAGTCCTTACATGTTATGTTCCCTTATAGTTTAGAACAATTAATATGTCGTTTAATCAATTGTTGATGATGAGGTGACACCACTATGAACTTGACACATATGGATGTCAAGGTTCATCTAAAGACCTTAGAATTTTTTTCAGGGATCTTGTACTTTGTTGTTACAGATTTAGCTTGATGTAGTAAGAGCTCGACACCCATGGATGTTAAGGTATGATATTTTTTACATAATGACCTTGACAGTTATGAGTGTTTGATGAGTCATCATCATATGATTATCTTGAGTTATATCTTACTTACATTTTCTTAGTTTCTTAAGTGTTTTTATATTTTTTAGATTCATTTTAGTTGACTTGGCTTTTTTATGTTTGCATTGTAAATATTGTGTGTTTTTCGTGTTTTTCTTGCATTTAGTTTCAATAAAACATTTATTGTGGCGTTTGTGGGTAAAATACGTTTGGGAAGAAGATGTCAATATGTGGAACCATAAGATCAAATGCACTAAGCCTAAAGTTTATCCAAGATAATAAGTGATAGTCCAATGTTTAAAGATTCAAATGTTGTAATTTGGACACATTTACAACTTCTAGTTGGAACACTTTTCAGTGTTTCAATCATATCTCGAGCTTCAGGACTCCATTTTGGGTGTACTTTATATCGTTAAAAAAGGAGTTTGAAGATCTATTCAAATATTGGAACAATGCCAAAATGCATCAGGAAGAAATCCAAAAGTAAAGAGAAAGTTACAAGTTTCGAATTGATGGACAGTTTTGATGCACTTTTGTGTTTGGGTCATATCTCTTAACATACTTGGAGTTTAGAGCTGAAATTTTTATAATGAATGTGCAAGATGCATGTCTTCAATCAATTTTTTTTCTTTTCCCATTTGGATCCGTTAACTTGGGAAAAAGAATTCCTCAAATAACATGTGAAAAATGATTCTAAAAGAGGACAAAGAAATGAGCCTATCAATTTATCACTAGCAATTCCTTTGCATTGTCATTTTTCTCGTCTCAAACGTCTATAAATAGCCTTTAGTTTCAAAATAGGAAGCATTTTGGAGTTGAGATCAAGATCATTTTCTTGTTAGTGTTTATTTGTTAGTGAAAATTTAATTTTCTTACTTTTTCAATTTAAAAATCTATAACACCTCTAACCTGTATCCGTCGCCGGAATAGGATTTCAGAGCATTACCGAATAAACATAACCTAAATCATTCATTTCAAAACATTTCAATAATCATAACAAAATCCATCATTAAACATGCATAACGTCCCTTATTCGAGCCTTCGAGGCCTTAGAATCACTTTAGAAACGATTTAGGACTAAATCGGGAACATTTGAAAATTTGAGGAAAAAGTTAGAAAAATCCAACTACAGGGGTCACACACCCGTGTAGCTAGGTCATGTGCCTCACACGGCCGCAACACACACCCGTGTGGTTGGGCCGTGTGCACCCAAAAGTACCTTAAAACTTAAGTTTACTAGTTCCTACTTGCTTGGGAATTAAGAAACTCAAAAACCATTCGTTTAACCTATTCAAAACACGATCAAACATACTCAAAACATGCCAAAACAATCATCCTAGGTGCCTAACCAATGTACCTTCATTGGTACCACAAGTTATATCATCAAAATATATCATCCATGTATCATTCAAATCAAAGTTTTAAACATGCCAAAATCAATCAATTTAGCCTAGCTTATAACTACCTAACACATCAAACTTAAAATTCACATATATCTAACAAGTCTTGGTTCAAACCAACACGCCAATTTATGGCTTCAAACACAAACATATACTATATATACTCAAACCAACATTATACTTTAACTCTATTACAAACCATTCACAAAATAACTATCAACTAAAGACATCCTAGGTACATGCCATCACAAAAGGTAAACATCACCACATTTGAGATCAGGACTGTTGTTGGATGCTGAGTCGGCGATCAAAGAGAAGTACCTAACCTGCGCATAGAAAACATGTAATATCCTGAAATAGGGGTTGCGAGTTTGGAGAATAACTCAAGTGTTAGTGGGCCTCAAGAGGGGTTTGGATGTGTTTTAGGAGTTCCTAAAACTCTCGGATTGAAATGGGATGCTTTGGAAAATTTTGGAAATTTGAGGGTTAAAAGAGGAAAATAGGCAAGGAGGCCTTAAGAATAAATTTCGGAAGGTTGTGGCATATGAAATGCCCAGTAAAGTGGCTTAGTGTGCCACTTAAGGTTTAGGATTGGCGCCAAGCACGTCGGGGTGGTTCGAGTAACGCTGGCGCATGGGTTTTTAATTTTGCGTTGTATGGTGTGATGGGCTAAGGAAGCTTTAAAAGAATTTAGTGAGCATAATTGGACATGAAAGTCCGGTTGGTAAAGTGGCGCGGGTCGTGTTGGTGACTTTGGCAGAGAGGTCTCGAGTTCAAGTCCTGAAGGCAGCACTTGATTGCGCTTTATTTTGTTTTTGCGTCAAGCAAGGGACGCCTGCGAGTAAGGTTTAAAAGAAATTTTCGACGCGATATTAGCATGAAATTCAAAGTGGCTGAGTGGCTAAGGACATTGCTGGTGAGCTACGACCAGGAGGGCTCGTGTTCGAGTCCTGGGGGTCGCACTTGAGGCGTTCTATTTTTACTTTTAGCGCTAAAGCATAAGAAGCCAGTGAAGGATAGTTTAAAAGAATTTCGACGCATTTAATTATATGAAATGCGCAAAGGATCGAATGGCAGAAGGCTTGGAGATGCTTCCTCAGGTCTCGGGTTCGAGACCTGGGAGCAGTAAGGCATGGGTTTTTCTTTTTGTGCTAGCGTGGGAAAGGGCTGCATGGCCCATGCACGCATGCAGCATAAGGAGCTGCTGCTTGTTTTATTTTATTTATGTATATTGGGAGTATGGGGTATTATTCTTTTATTTTTATTCTTTCTATTATTTATTTTATTGTGAAGAAAGAGAATAAGTGATGGGGTAATGGTTTTATTATTATTGTTATATTATGTATAGGAAATGGTAAGGTATGGGTTATATTTTGCTAGTTTATTATAGGTATGGTGATGGGAGAAAGATTAAACAATAGTAATTGATGTTTGAAATTAGCAAAAGGGAGAGCATGACCGTTGGAAGCATGAGAGAGGTATGGCCGGCCTTGAATTGCAAAAACATGGCCGAATGAAGCATTTTAGGGGTGAGCATGATCGGCTTGGATGTTGAAAAAAAGCATGGCCGAATTCTTGATTTTCGGTTTTTCCCTTTCTTTGCTTTTGATGCATGGCCGAGTGAAGCATCTCTCTAGGGGCTATCCTGGTCGATTTTCTTGTAGCAAAGGAGGTGCCAAATTCTTTTGTGAAGTGTCTAGCTTTGTGCCGAATGCTCTTTGGTCTCTCTCTCTCTATCTTTTGACATAAGCCAAATCCTCTATGTTGATCCATAGCCAGAAACTCAGAGAGCTTTATTCTTCTTCTTCTTTTGTTACAAGTTTGAGAAGCTAGGAGCATTTCGGCTAGCAAAAGTTTCTTTCATTGTTGTTAGCCGTATGTTTTATTACCATTTGAACCATAGCCTCTTTCTTCACTCTTTTTCTCTCCATTATTAGTGCCGAAACACCTTAGCCGAATCTTGATTTGAAGGTGCTATCGACTATGTGTTTGTGATCTCTTCGATCGTTTTGGTAAGTAAGTTCTCTCCTAACAATCGGTTTGGATTTCTTTCCATTAAAGTGCCAAAATCAATGGTTAAACCTTGATTTCTAAAAAGGGCCGAATGTACAATAAGCTTTCATAAGTGTTCTTTTATGTGGCCAGTGTTAGGGCTTTAAAAAGGAGTCTTTAGGGTTCGACTATTCATGGTAAATGGTAAGTATAACATTCAGCCAAGGGCCATTGTTCATAGATGTGGGTATTAGCCGATCCTAACAATGTTTTAGTAGGAATTTCGATAACTCCGGGAGCAAATCGACAGGAACAACTGGTGTTTCGAGATCGAAATAAGCTAGGTAAATGACTCATGGTATTCGGCCTAAGGCCATATAATTGGTACTAAGTGTGACCGATTTCGGTTTATGTCTTCTAGGGGCAAATCGATAGAAGTAGCAGAAGCTTTCGGGATTTTAGATTTTGTTAGATTCGATAGATCAGGAACTCGCTATAATCAGGTGCGTAGTTATCGCACTGTTCTCTTGCTTGCTATATGTGTTTTATGTGTTATTTTATGTAAATGTATATGTTGTGCATGTTAGCCGAAATAAGGGCTAAGAGTGTGAATACCCAAGGTAGGTGACTGAATAATCAGGTTAATGGTTATGGTATTAACCTTTCAGTGATTTGCGGTAATAAATGATTATTGATGAATGTACAAAAATGTGATGGCATGTGATGTATGTTGTTTCGAGTAATATGTTGCCATGATATATATATATATAGGCATGGGTTGAGTTTCATAATTGCAAATTCATGTGTATGGATTGTGTGGATATGGGCCAAGCCCATATGTGAGGACACGTGTGTTAATTATTATGCTTGAGTCTTGGTGACTCACCCAATTTTTTTATTAAACCTTTCGGTGGCGCATAAAGCTTGGACCGGGTTTGGAGCGGGTACAAAGGTGGCCATGCAAAAGTGGATTTTCATGCAAAGGAATCTCTTATTTAATGAATTAAGCATCTATATTATCAATATTTTGATTAAGTGTGTATTGTAAGAAGGCCCAGTAAAGTATTTCAGTTCTTTTATTAAGTATCTTTATTATTATGCTCTATTATGGGTGGACAATTTAAAATGCTTATTGCAAATGATTTTATTTCCTTGAGTATGTACAATAAAGTTTTGCATCTCGTGTTTTCATAATAATTTAGTTTTTACTTAGAATATTTCAAGTCACGAAAATGTTTTAGGAAACTCAACAAATTTTTATCGGCTTTACTCTTAAGTAAAGATATTTTTCGAACGTGTTCCGCAGTGGCATTCCAAATTCGGTCGGAGTGAATGGGCCGGGTTTGGGGTGTTACAAAACAAAACCGCATGCTAAGTCAAACTTAGTAATATTTCTATAATCCGAACAATTAAAGACATAATGATACAAGAGTGCATAATTTGAATTATACGAACATACTATTGTCTAAGCTTACAATTACCATATACCATCATTTCAAATTCATGCATATTACCATATCATTTCATACCATACTAAATTTTCACATGTTATCAGATTTGATTTGTTTAACAAATATCTCAATTCACATCACTTGCTATAAAAATAGCTTTTCACATATCAATCCACATTTCATTTAAACAATGACATTATCCATTCCATATTCAATTCATGAGTATATAACTCGTATATTCCATTTGTTCACAACATATTTCAGATTTCATTTTCAATTCACTATCTCATTTCCATTTCACATACCATGTCATTTCAATATCAATTATAGAACTTTATTATTTATTTACCCTTATTAACATGTCTCAGACTCGAATGGATACATGGATCCAACCAACACACCAGTTTGACACCCTGTGCCTCATTGGATAAATCCGAAGTAATAACTGCGCCCAACGCTATATAAATTGACACCCAGTGTTTCATCAGTTAAACCGAAGTAAATTGGCACCCAGTGCCTCATCGACTCGAAGTCGAAGAAATCCCTGAACCAATATCCACAGCCCGATACATGAGTATTGGATATTGGTTGTATTCGAAAAGTGGAATGAAACCCTATTAACTGTATCAAATTTTAATACGAAAATTTCACACACACCAATTCACACATAATAAACATAGAAAAATAATATTAAAATATTTTTCTAAGTCGGATTCGTGGTCCTGAAACCACTGTTCCGATTAGGGTCAAAATCGGGCAGTTACAACAACTACACAACTAACTTCGTAAATATTTATTAAAAATATTTATGAGTCCGATTTACGGGAACGGAGCCCCGGGAATGCACTTTCTAACATCCCTAACTATAGGGTCGTTACAAAATATTAATTCAATCATCATCATTTTTGGTAGTTTCCATTAGAATTTGTTAACTTAACATGTTTATTTTTCATCAATCATATACCATGTCATATGAGATCAGTGTAATTAACAAAATAATTATCTTGTACACTGCCAGTAGAGTAAAAAACTCTACAAGCGGGTCTGAGTTGATGCCAATTATTTTTACGGTATAATAAATAATAATAAAATAATTAAAAAATGCTTGCATCATTCTAAGCTCGCTTGTGAAGTCTTTTTAATCCACTAGCAGTGGATAGAATAATTGCCCTAATTAATATGCCAAGTTGACAAATTTTGACCAAAAAAAAATAACGTTAATGATTTGATTGAGATTTTTAAATTACAAAAATAGAAGGATTTAATTTTTAACTTTTTAAGAAGAGAGACTAAATCTCAAAATTTATCAAAATACAGGGACTAATAGCACGTTTTAACCAAAGAAAAAGAAGGGTGGTTAAAGCTCCAAGCTGTGAAATTTCCCTCTTTACTTCGGCATCAAGAAGACAAATCAATTTACACTAGACCCCGCATCGAGTTTGTTCTGATTTGTCTGTCATTTCTATAAAGTCGATACACCAATGTGTTGTGGGAGTATCGAAATCGACTTGCGAGAAACATTTATGTGTGAATAAAACGGAAAGGTTTACACTTCACTTTGTCTTTAAACTGACGTCTTCCTTGACCACTTTCTTGCTTTGAAAGTGTTTTCTTGTAGATCGAGAGAGCTAGCTTTAGATTTTTTATTTTATTTTTGCTTTTCGTGCTTCCTCCCATTATATATAGCTCTAGCTTGTGTGACAAGTTGAGACAAACAGAGAGAAACAGAGCAATGGAGAAGTTGTCGGGGCTGAGCCACCTCTTTATGACAATCTTCCTGCATAACTTCGCCGCGTTCATGGTGATTCCCGCCATCACAGATGTTACAATGGCGGCGCTTTGTCCTGGAAAAGATGAATGCTCTATCGCAATTTACTTCTCCGGTTTGCAACATGCGGTAACAATATTGTCATGCTTTAGTTTTACTTCTTTCTTGCATATACTTGGTAAAGGTACGGCGAAGATTTTGTGCTAAGAGTTAAATTATATTTTGCCACATGTATTAAAAATTGAGTAAATTAATTTATGTATATTAAAATAAAAAATAAACTGGTCATTTCTATTCATGTCAGTTTTTAATATTAAAAACTGACATGATTGACGTAATAACTAAACAATTACATATGGTGTGACTTGTGCACCTCATGTTGACATACAAGAATTAATTTTTAACAATAAAAATAAACAAAATTTTTAACAAAAAAATTAGTTTACTTTTTGATATAATATATAAGATTTAATTTATCTATTTCTTAAGTCTCTAACTTATAATACAAGGTCCTCCATATTATTTTTACCCATATATTTAAATATACTATGTTGAAGCTTCATTGCATCCCAAACCCAGATATTCAGTGGCATTAGATTCCAAATTTACCACCTAAATAGCAGAATAATAAGCTGAGTTGACTCAGGATATAGCTCAGTCGGTAGAATTCTGCTCTTATTGTCGTTGAGAGTCTAAATGTCTAAGGTGTTCTTAACTACATTTAATTGAAGGTCAGTCTTGGGTAATTAATGTTAATTGGAAAGTGATATCTAGATTGTAAAGTAGAAATGTAGAATATTGGTGAACTGATATGTTAAGCATTAGGAAACAGTAGGCTCATCCATGGAGGATATGAGCAATGGCAAAAAGTTAAAATCTCTATTTGTCTCACTCACTCTACGAAATTTCCCTTCAATTTTAATTTTCAAGGATATGCTTCTTTTCTTTTTTACTTTTTAGTTCGCTCCAATTATATATGTGGACCACCAAGTTTTCTATCTAACTTTATTGTGTCATATATAATGATTTTTTTTCTCCAATTTTATAAATAAATAAAAAGTTATTTAGCCGTTAATTTAAATTTTTTTTATCTTTTTTAATTCTAAAATTAGTATCTATTTGTCAAATCAAATTAATTTTTCTTAACTTTGTTATATATGGACTATTACATGTATGTCACGTTAACGATTAATTCAATTTTTAAAAAATATTTTTTATAATTTTTAAAAATATTTTTTATATTTTTAATTTTTTTAAAAATTAATTAATTGTTGATGTCGCCACGTATATATCATATTAGCAAAGTTAACAAATATTAACTTTTTGCATCTATTTTTAAATGATTTGATAAAAAAATTACAAGTTCAAGAGTTAAAATAGGTAAAAAATTAAATGAAAGTTTAAAATAACTTTTTTTTATAAAGTTGAAGGACCAAATTCATTATACCTATAATGAATTAACCCTAATTTAATTTGTGATTGAGAATTAAGATAGATTAATATTGCTAAACATAAGGTCCAAAAGGACAATTGCTTGCTTTGAGTGGAAACCCGGGGTTTTTTTGTTTTCATCTTAATAAATTTTAGGTACATAATTTTCTTTGATCTTGAAAACGGAACTGCATAATCGAGTAAGTCACAAGTCAGAAGCAATAATTTGTCATTATCATTAATCCTTTCAAGTGTTGCCAACAATGCTAGTTCAAGCAATTGAAAACATCGCTATCGGTAGGAAATAGATGAAAAGAGTAAAAATATCATCGAGGGGAGTTGAATTTTATTTTATTTTTATTTAATATAAATAAATAAATTTATATCTTTTTTTATTAATTTTTTATGGTTAAAAATTAATTTTTGTATGTTAATATAAAGTACAGTGTGTAATTATTTAATTATTTTAATGATAAAATTCAATAAAATTTTAAACAAAAATACCAAAACTAATATAATCTGTGATTTATGGTGTTTTTCCCGATAAAAAAGGCGAGTTAAATGAATCTTCGCCCTTTGATCGTTTTCCATATGTTGGGAATCGGTTGATCCAAGTTTCAACGGCGTTAATACTTAACAGAGTGCCGCTTGGCGCATGAATCTTGATTTCCCTCCTCTGTGCTGTCACTCTAGAATTATTACAACAGTTAAATAGACATGCACGAATGGGCGCTTACGTTATTAAGTTTGAAAGAGTTAACAAGCGAGGTGTCCAACATCTCCCAACTCCCAAAATACTCTCTTCTTTTAACCTTCTCTGATCTCTGAGCTGCCTGACTGAGAAAGAGATATGGTAAAATTACCGGTTTTGACCCATCTTTGTTTCACATTCTTTCTCTATAACTTCGCAACATTCATGACGGCTCCCGTCATCGTCGATGTTACCATGTCTGCTCTTTGTCCTGGGGAAATCGAATGCTCCCTCGCTATATTACTCTCTGGATTTCAGCAAGCGGTACTCCGTACTATTCCCCTCTCTTTCTGTGTTCTTCTAACCTAATTGCATGCTGTTTTGGTAATTTAGATACATTTATCAGAATTTTCATTTCAACTTTACTGTAATATTCAATACTAAATTCTCAAATTCCAACCTTAAAATGACATTTTTTGCATCCAAATCAGTATGTAATCTTTTCTCCATTTTCCAGGGGTAGTTTTTTATTATTTTTTTTTATTTAAGGTTAATGTAAAAGATGATCATAATTAAGGGCTTAAAGTTGGTGGTTCCTAGCTTGTGACTGATTAGCATAAGGACAAATTTTATTGAGATAAATGAAAGGAAACTTCCCCTCGGTTTCAGGGAAGAAACTCTCAGTTTTGTCTTTGTGTGGGGGAAAGTTTAAGAGTAAATGGAAGGGTCCGCCCCACACACACATTTTTGAGCCGTCTTTCAAATGTCGGATATGCTGCTTTGCTTTGTTTCTTTCTTCCCCTCCCTGAATATCGCCTTTTATGAACTGGCATTTATAATAAAGTAACATATGTTATGGTGTACTTTTGTTTTGCAAATACACTCCCCATTTAGTGGGGTTAACGAAAATTGTGTTTTGTCTTGAGCTACAAACCAAGTTAAAATTTTGATAATTATGGGTAAAAATATGTATTGATTTTATGAAAATACAATAATAACATCTCCTCTTAATAGTATAAATTGATGAATAAAATGTTAAAATGGTATGTATAAATTACAACATGAAGGAAAGTGCGGTTTATGCAGATCATTGGGCTTGGATCCCTTGTGATGATGCCTCTCATTGGTAATCTCTCGGATAAGTATGGAAGGAAGGCTTTGCTGACACTCCCTATCACTCTCACCATAATTCCATTAGGTAATTGCAGACCCCTTTATTTTATCACTATTAAAATCAAATTCAAATTTATATCCTACTTTGGCTATGTCGAAACCCAAGTGCGGCACAGTAATTTAACACACCTATATCATTCATCAATCAAATTAAAATAACTCTGCTGTCGGATTAAATTTGATTGGTTTCAAGGAAACTCAATCCAGTTCGTTGGGTTTTAGTTTTTTTTTTTTTAATATTTTCAAATAAAATTAAATTGGGCTTTAAGAGAAAGCCAACAAAGGAAAGTTCTATGAGAAGTTTTTGGTCATAAAATTAGTGGTCGATTTTCGTAATTGAAAAAGACAGTGGCAAATGTATTACGTGCCGGGAAATTAAACTCCAAGAATGGGTGATTGCCTTGATTTGTAATCAAAATCTATTTTAAAGTAAAAGAGGGGAACATGGAGGAGTGGCAACAAAGCATTAACCATCCCTTTTTGTTTTATAAGTCAAAAGTTAAGTGTGTTATTATATGAGGATGATGAGTGGGCCTCCTTGGTGATGAAAGATCATTTTCTAGTGAGCTCTTACCCCTATTCATGGAATATAAATCAACATGTAGTAGGATCCAGCACTATTACATCCCAATTTCGCATACCAAATTGTAATGCATATTGTCGAGGAAAGCTGGATAACTGTAATTGTCCAAGATAATGAGAAATTAAATGCAGATGATGTATTCATTTTTGTTGGCAGCCATATTGGCTTACAGCAGAAGCAGGAACTTCTTTTATGCTTACTACGTCTTCAAGATTCTGACTTCCATGTTTTGTGAAGGAAGCGTCCATTGCCTCTCTCTTGCTTATGTGGTAAAACATCTCTTTCCTCTCTTTTCCACACTGACAAACCAAAAACTTAACCTTGGTTTAAATCCAAATAACACATTTTAAAATCACAATAGTCTTTTACTGTTTGATACGGATTATCCGGAATGTTCTTGGCCATGCAGGAGGTTGTTGGAGATGCTGGTTAATGAAATTTTACTAGGCATAGTGAGGACCAAACTAAAACCAAAAACTCATTTTAGCCTTCTATTTAATTTTTCTTTTCTTTTAACACTTATTGTTTGTTAAATTTTTCCTTTCTTTTAACACTTATTGTTTGTTAATTCACCCAAATGGAAGGAAAAGTTAACGATGTTAACCTTGCTGACGTAGCATACACGTGAGTTATCACATAAATATCTTGTCTCTGGACATCTAAAGATCAAAGCTAGAGGTTTGAAATAAGGGAATTAAGTATTGAGACTTGTCTTGAGATATAAGAGGTCAAGTCTCGAGACAATGTCTAGACATAAGCTTACTGTCTCGAGACATCTAAATTTTGAAGTAAAAATAGAAAAAATAGGAAAAATATGTCTCAAAACATAGTTTTCAATTTCTCAAGACATATTGCTGATTTTTGATAAATTGAGTTTGGATTCGAATCCAAATGTCGTACTTGACCCGTTTGAATTCAGACACTTTTGAATTCAGACACTTTAAATGAATAATTTGACATTCATTAATCACACTTACGTTTATAATTGAGAACGCATGAGATTGAATGCCCAATTACTTAGTGAAATGTTTTGAAATAGTCTGGATTGCTCCAATAACGTGATGCTGCGCATTTAGATTCGGCAGCCGAGTCAGATGTAGGATATCACATTTAATGGTATTAGAAACAATTAATTAATTTTTTTACAATTTAAAAATATAAAATTTATAAAAAATTAATAATTTCAAATGTTTAAAAAATAATTGTTAACTGGACATACACGAGGACTATCACTTCCATTTTGAGGTGATTTAACAACCAAGACAAGTTTATGACCTAAAACTGACGAAAAATTTATTAGAGTTAAAATAATTTTTTTTTAAAAGTTAAAAGTTGGAATAAGTTATTATTACAATTTACTATATATATTTTTAAAAAAGAAGCCAAGTTATTTACACTAATAGATGAATGGGGGTATGAGGTTATCATTGGTCCCAAGAGGGACTGCCTCTGTTACTGTAGACGTTGCGTACATACCAGATCCAAGCCTGGCTATGTTGATTGTTGTCCAAGAAGGATAAATTGGAATTTGGGCCTCAGATTCCTTTTCTTCTTTTCTTGGCCACATCTACTAAGCCCGAGAGAGGCTGAGACAAAGGTTTTGAACAGTTCCAAGTCAGGATTTGTTTTTGAGCTTAGTGAGGTTTTGTCTGCTAACGGCGGTTTTAGTTACACAGTTCCCTCCATGATTCCTATGCCATCTAATTGTTCTTCAGTGTCTGAAATTTGAGTTGTGTTTTTGTTTTCAGGCAGACAATGTTCCGGAAGGTCGACGAGCATCAGCTTTTGGGATTCTGTCAGGCATCGGGTCTTCTGCCTTTGTCTGCGGAACTCTGTCTTCCCGTTTCCTCTCTACTGCGTCCACTTTCCAGGTTTCTGATTACCTTCTTCCTCCTTTTTAATCTCCGATGCAAATTTCTTTAAAATGAGCGGTGTTTGAATATCTCCATTTTGACTAGGTCGCGACAGCAATGGCGATGCTGTCAGCAGTTTACATGAGGGTTTTCCTCCCGGATTCGATCGTAAATGATAATCTTTCTACTCCAATTATGTCAGAAGGAAAACTTGATGGCATTGTTAATCAGGATGAAGAGTCAGACAAGAAAATTCAGATGTTTAAAACCCTACCTTCAATAGAAGATATGCTTGCCTTGTTGAAAAGCAGCTTGACGTTTTCACAAGCAGCAATTGTTTCTTTTTTCAGCACTCTTTCCGATGTCGGTCTCCATGCTTCTTTACTGGTACTTTTCTAATCCCATTCTAACTGTGACTCTCAATTTTATAAAGCATTTTAGAACTCGACTCCAATTGAGAAGATGAACCAGTTGAAATTTTGTTTGCAGTATTATTTGAAGGCCAGGTTTCACTTCAACAAAGATCAGTTCGCTGATTTAATGGTCATCACTGGGATTGCAGGGACTGTATCCCAGGCATGACTCTTGCTTTTTTTTTTTAGTCATTTGATTCTTCTTTTATTTGCAATACTTTTCTGTTGATCTAAAATTGAAAGCAATCTTTCAGCTTCTTCTCATGCCCATACTAGCTCCTGCTCTTGGAGAAGCGAAATTGCTGTCAATAGGGCTTTTCTTTAACTGTGCACATGTAAGCTTACATGTTCCTTTGATATTTCATAGATTTATTGTTGATCATTTGATCATTATGACATGATCTTATGCATAAACTGTAATAATTGAAATGTTTCTTAAATTCTTTATTTAATGATTTACGGGGTTGAATGCAGATGATCCTCTACAGCATTGCGTGGTCTTTTTGGGTAATTCTTGAAACTTAAAAACTAACATTCAAAACTTTATTTTCCTTCAATTTTTAATATGATTAACTGCCCCTTTTGCTTCAACTAGATTAAGTTATATTTTAATATGGCTGATACTATGGTTTGTAAAATGACAGGTACCTTATGCAGCAGCTCTGTTTTCCTTATTATATGTTTTTTCACAGCCATGTGTAAGTTTGTTTTACTTCATTTAATGTTACAAAATCTTCAACACATCCATCATCTACCATATTTTAAACCCATTTTTTTTACTTTAAATTTTGCAGATAAGGAGCATCGTGTCTAAACAAGTCGGACCCTGTGAGCAGGTATTCTTTTGGTAGATAAGCTCCTTTTCGACAGCATTTTACCACAAGTTTTGTGAATATGAATCTTGTTTTTATTAAATAGGTAGAAGTCTTTTCCTTTTTCATGTTTTCATACTGCCTCTCATGTATTTGGTGGATCCTTGGAGGACTGTATGATATGACCCCATATGCATATCAGAATATGTGTTGAATACGGTTACTTTAAGAAAAGTGAAGAGTTCAAGCAACATAGGTCTAAAATATTTTACAGGCAAATCCAATAAACACAAAGTAAATGGATAGAAATGAAATTTGATGCAAATATGCAAATTATGTATAGTTTCCCTTGATAAGAATTATCTACCTATTCTGATTGGTTACTTTGGTTTTGCTTATTTGTTTGTTAAATCAGACTAATGCCTTTGTCCTTTTTGACTCTTTTTCTCAGGGGAAGGCTCAAGGGTTCATATCAGGCATAGGTTCCTTTGCTAATGTTGCTTCTCCCTTACTTTTCTCTCCTTTAACAGGTTAACTAAAACTCCAGTCATTTCATCCTTAGTCTCCTTCTAACTTACGACTGACATACTTTACTCAAATCTTCCAGCTTTGTTCCTGTCGGAAAGAGCACCGTTTAATTTCCCTGGTTTCAGTATCATGTGTGTTGGGTTTGCTTCGGTAAGAACATCATTTGTTCATAGTCGGTATTCTTTTCCTCTATGCAGAAAGTCGACTGTGGACATGTTATGGAGTAATATAAATTCAGTCCTTCAGTCTATGTTAGTTAAACCTGGGTGCTGGTGTTGGGATACTTTCAATTTCTATTTTTTGTGATGTTTGTTGTTGCAGGGTTATATCTCGTACTCATGTACTAATAGAAAAAATTTGATGCAGATGATAGCATTTGTCCAGAGTCTAATGATAAGGGCATTTCCTCCAATTTCAAGTGAAAGAGTTAGCAACTTGCACTAAATGGAGAAGGCAAGCAAGGTCTGAATTATTCCTTACTGAACTTTGCATTACTCTAAAAGAGAATATACGTATTAGCAACCACTGGAAATGTTCAAATATAACTTCTCAAGTCGAAATGGTGTGGATCAGTGCTGCTGCAAGGAGCCTTGTTTCAATTGCATTCGCAAGAAGCACTGCATGGTGGTTCTTCGTTCTATAAAGCACATGATTTATGATTTTTTTTTTTTTTTAATTCATTATGTACCATGTCTTTATTTGTTTAGAATTGGGAGTTATGATCCCTTGAACTTTGTATTATATAGTCAGTTTTTAGTTTGTAGGTAGGGAGAAAAAACAAAAGCATGTTTGGTTGGAATGAAATGAAATGAAGCTTTCCTGCAGGGGAAACTGCTAGAAATTTGGGGGCATAACCAAATTCAAGGATACTCGTCTGTCTTTTTTCTTAAACCAATGCCTTAAAAACAGCAAGGTCTAAAGTCTCATGTTCATATATTTTTATAGGTCATGGGTTCGAATATTTTTATGCACTTGCTAATTCCGTCTCTCTTCAAACATTAAGAGCACAAGGTAATTGGATGAAAGTGTAATTACATCATAACCTCATGTGATGTTTGATATTACAAATTGTAAGAGTTTTTAAAGGAATAACAAAAATTAAAATCAAATCATCATATGTAATATGTTAGTCCAAAAAAGTAATTGATAATATAATCGCTAAAACATCATATGCAATTTTATATAATTTCTTTAGTATTCTATATTATTTTCTTAATTCTCTTTTTTAACATTTAACATCTACAACATCACTCTTTATTATCATCATCATTCACTGATCGAGTTCACCACTATCCAAGTTTGAATCTGTATTCGTGTCATTAAAAATTATCATGATCTCTCTCTTTCATGCATACAATAGACCATCCCAATTTCACCTACAAATGAGGTAATAAAAAATGTAATATGTTAGTATGATTCAATTTTGTTTCTTTTTTATATTATATTGAGTTGATATTGTTAATGTGAAAAAAAATTAAAACGACAAATATCCTCTCAACAATATTTGGAAATTTTGAATACCTCAAACTAAAGTATTCACGAGTCAAATTTTTGTAACACTTTTTTTATAAATAAGCATATTTCTATAACTAATAGCATGGACATGTAAATAAATTATGTTCATATTTTTTTGCCATACTTTATAAGTATATTATAATACTTTTAGTTTTTTATAACATGTAAATTATTTGTTGAAAAATATAAAACTGGCAATTTGGTGTTAGAGGGAGTATCCATTTCCTTGCCTATCAAATCTGTGGACAAAAATTTCCAAATTTAGAGTGTTGACAATTTATTGAATTGTTTAATTGGATTATATTGATCGTACCGTTGATATTTAGCCATTATGGAAGATCATATTGCTTGGGAAATAGTATATAGGTGATTGAATTGATTCAAAATTACCAATGCAACTTTTGAATCATGGATTTTGGATTGGATGGTGATTTTGTTGGATGAGCTGTCAAGAGTTCATATTTACATTATGTGTTATAATTTTAATCCATTATTCTTATGGTATTGTTGTATTAGTGGGATTGAGTTAGATCTTCATTGTAAACAAGTCTCAAAATAAAGTCTATACATTTAAGAGACTTGTCTAAATGAATGTAGGCACTTGGTATGTTCTTGTGAGAATATTATTATAAGAGTAGTATTTTGATAGTAAAACCTTTGTGTTGTGGTTTTACTTGTTGGGTTCACAAAGTGTGAATATAGGGATGAGAGTATCGTATTTTTAAAAGTAAAAATGTAAGAAAAATTATTACAGTGTATGTGATTAAGTTCACTTGTAATGGTTAAATAGAGTGTACTGAATTAGAGTCTACAAATATTGTTTTTTTATTTCTATTTAATGCTTGAAAGAGTGATGGACCATCTTAGCCGCTACTTTGTTTCAACATATTGGTTCTAAGCTATATTTATAAACAATGACATTAAGAATCAAAGATATATTTGGTTATATATAACTGGTGAAAGATAAAAATATTGAGAGGTATGAATGATGTTTTATATAGATAGAATGATTGCAAAATAAATTAGGGAGTTGAGATTAGGTGAAGCTGGAAAACAACCAACCAAAATCCCTGCCGTTCCCTTGTCAGCGCGCAGCTTATGATTTCAATAAAATTTCCATTGAATAAATCTTAAGTGAAAAAAAGACAAAAAATTAGATATAAAATTTGGTTTTGAAAACTTTTAGATCTCGGGCATAAAAGCTTGAATGAAGCATGGTGGTGCAGACGTGAAGTGGCATGGGACCTTGAGAAACGTCCTGCCATCACGTGACTGACAACTACGCAACGTTCCAGCCCCATCCTCACCAGTTGGTTTGAGCTTTTCATTCAACTTTCCCCTTTTGCTTCCTTTTAACCTTCCATTGAATCGTGTTTTGTTTTAAAAGAAAAAGTAAAAACAAGTAATGGTTATGAAAATGAGAACAAAATGGTGTAACTTAAACAACGGAAGATCCAGGCGTAAATAACTGTCACGTGTATATTAAAACACTGCCTTTTTTCCCAGCATAAGTAAGACACATAACCCACATTAGCCAAAAAGAAACAAAACCCGTAAACTTCTGGAATTCCGCTCCCTGTTACAGCCTTCGGTTTTGGCCGTTGGCTTTAGTCGGAGAAAACAAACTGGGATTCTGCTGTTTCGAAAATAACGTCGCTACACGGCAGTGAGTTTGTTGTTCTCCGGTTATTGCCAACACCAATATGAACACTAATTAATTACTAAAAACAAAAACAATTTTATTTCCAAGCTCCTGTAACCTACCTTGCCAACCTTTTACATTGCTATTTATCATCTTCATTTTTCTCATTGACCGTTTTTGAATAATTTTTCTTTATTTCTCGATTTGATTCAATGGGGGAAGATGTTTCGGATCCTGTTGTGTTTTTGCATGGCGACCTTGATTTGAAAATCATCGAAGCTCGATGTTTGCCAAACATGGATCTAATGGCGGAGCGTCTCCGTCGATGTTTCACGGTGTTCGACGTGTGCAAAGCCCCGTGTACTAGAGGAAAGAAGAAGAACCATCGCCACCGTAATATCATCACCAGCGACCCTTACGTAACGGTTTGCCTAGCCGGTGCTACGGTGGCGCGCACGCGCGTGATTTCGAATTCCCAAAACCCGATTTGGAACGAGCGCTTCAAACTAGCCCTCGCCCACCCCACATCTCAAATCGAGTTTCACGTTAAGGATAATGACTTGTTCGGCGCTGATTTAATCGGAGTCGCAACGGTGCCTGCGGTTAAGGTTCTCTCCGGTGAAACCATTAGCGGTTGGTTCCCTATAATTGGTTCTTATGGAAAACCGCCTAAACCTGACTGCGCGGTTCACCTGGAAATGAGATTCATCAAATGCGAGGAAATGCCTTCATACAGATATGGGATGGCGGCAAACCCAACGGAATTCGGAATAAGAAACTGTTATTTCCCTGTCCGGCACGGGGGTTCCGTTACTTTATACCAAGACGCGCACATCCAGGAATCGATGGTGCCGGAGATTGAATTGGAGAATGGAACCGTGTTTAAGCACGAGTCGTGTTGGGAAGATATCTGTCACGCAATTTTAGAAGCGCATCATTTGGTTTACATAGCCGGATGGTCGATTTTTTCGCAGGTGAAGCTCGTAAGAGAGCCGACACGGCCGTTGCCAAACGGTGGGAATTTGAGTTTAGGGGATTTGCTGAAGTACAAGTCAGAAGAAGGGGTTAGAGTTTTGCTGTTAGTCTGGGATGACAAGACTTCCCATAGCAAGTTTTTCATTAACACGGTACTGGTTTTCTTTTGAGATATCCTTGGCAAACTTATAATCTTTTATTTGTTGTTCGATTTTTCAACTATTTTTCTCGTCTTTGGTCTTCACTGATGTTAGCTTTTGCAAAGTCATCGTTTTTATAGTGGGAATTTTGTACTAAGATTTCTTTCTTTCTAGATTCTGCATTAGGCTCTGTAAAGTTACTGTTTCAAAGTCTTGTACTTCAGTTCAGTCTAAAGAAGAAAACTAGTCAATGATGTTTTTGGCTTTTGTTCAAAGTGCTAGCCTTTTGTTTTTCCTGACGTTGCCGGGCTGCTGCTAATAAAATCAATGCAACAGCTTGAGAAAGTGACGTTTTAGTTTAATATTAATGGAGATTCCTTTCGGGGACCAGCCTATATTGTAGTTTATGCTAGGTGTTCAAATTTTTTTAACTTTGAAAGTGTTTAAATTCAGGCAGGAGTGATGCAAACTCATGATGAAGAAACCCGGAAGTTTTTCAAGCACTCATCGGTTTCATGTGTATTGTCGCCCCGTTATGCCAGCAGTAAACTTAGCATTTTCAAACAACAGGCATGCTTTATACACTCTAGTTATTCATATTGCACATTTTTCCATCAAAACTGCTGACTGCTAGATAGTGAATTAGCAATGCTAAGGATGTGGTGTGGCATGTAATCCAGGTTGTTGGAACCCTATTTACACACCATCAGAAATGTGTGATTGTGGATTCTCAAGCATCTGGAAACAATAGAAAGATCACTGCTTTTGTTGGAGGTCTGGACCTTTGTGATGGTCGCTATGATACACCTGAACATAGACTGTTTCGGGATCTTGATACTGTATTTCAAAATGATTATCACAACCCAACATTTTCTGTGAGTATATCTTTTGTACGAGTATTTGATTTAATCTGCTAAATTGAATTTGGATATGCTTTTAATTAGCCATATAACTTTCAATTAGCATCAAGAATTTTTAGGTCATTGCTCTTACCGGTTTAAATATTTTATAATTGTTAGGCAGGAACCAAGGGCCCAAGGCAACCATGGCATGATTTACATTGTAAGGTTGAAGGGCCAGCTGCTTATGATATTCTTACCAATTTTGAGCAGCGCTGGAGGAAAGCTACAAAATGGTCGGAGTTTGGACTTAAATTCAAAAGGGTTTCTAGGTGGCATGATGATTCTTTAATAAAGTTAGAACGGATTTCTTGGATACTAAGCCCTTCTGCAAAAATTGCAAATGATGATCCTTCATTATGGGTTTCCAAGGAAGAAGATCCAGAGAACTGGCATACTCAGGTAAGTACCACATGCCTCTTGAAGCAAAGTACGTAAGTTTGATTTAACCTTTTGCTAAGGGGTTCTTTGAATTGGCAGGTTTTCCGCTCTATAGATTCAGGATCTGTGAAAGGGTTCCCGAAGAATGTGTTTGAAGCAGAATCTCAGGTTTTTATTTCTATTTCCTTTGTCTTTACTCTCTTTATGATTAATCCACAGTAAAACAATATTAATATTTTAACTCACTGTACTTCGTTTTCACTTAAGTCTTACTTTATCTTACTGCAGAATCTTGTTTGTGCAAAAAATCTGGTGATAGACAAGAGCATTCAGACAGCATATGTGCAGGCAATTAGAGCCGCTCAGCACTTCATATATATTGAGAACCAATATTTCATTGGATCGTCATATGGTTGGCCATTTTACAAAGACTCAGGTTTAGGAAACATCCTATCTATTCTTTACTGCTTTGGATTATTGTGAAAAGGTGTTGCTTTCTGTTGCCGAGAGCTGAGACATCTTTTTCTTTTTGGGGCCTATTGTTAGGTGCTCAGAATTTAATTCCTATGGAATTGGCCTTGAAGATTGCTAGCAAGATAAGGGCAAAAGAAAGATTTGCGGTTTATATTGTTATACCAATGTGGCCTGAGGGTGACCCTACTTCAGCCTCCGTGCAAGAGATACTCTGTTGGCAGGTAATCTGATTCTAGTTTTTCTCTTCTTCTTTTTCCCCTTTCTGAACTGTTTATTACTAGAATGAAACAGTGATTGTGCTTTACACTAGTAGTAATGTAACCTAGAATTGGAGAAGAAGAGTGTAAAATCAAACTCATTGACACTAACAGATTATTCATCATTATTTCTAGTCATTGCTTAATATTTCATTATTTTATTGCTTAGTTTAGTTTTCTTTTCTTTTTTTTTCAGGCACAGACAATTCAAATGATGTATGGAGTCGTAGCACAAGAATTGAAATCCATGGGTATCGAGAATTCTCATCCACAAGACTACCTAAATTTCTACTGCCTTGGTAATAGGGAAGAAGTTCCCAAAAGTTCTGGGCGAAGTTCATCCCAATGTAACCATAGTGAAACGGTAACCAAACAGTGACGCTACCTTTGTCATTTGTTTATATACTTGGTTGATTGCTTGTTAGAACTTGATTGTGTTGGCTCTGTTTGGTCCCAAGCCAGAACTCGGACAAGTTTACTTTTGTTATCAGCTTTAAGGGGCCACTTGAATTGACTTTTACAACATGATTTGAATTGCGGTTTTTTATGGAGCTAAGAATGTGAGGGTAAATCACTATTTTCAGGTTTCAGCTTCACAAAAGTTCCAACGGTTTATGGTTTACGTACATGCAAAGGGAATGATAGTAGATGACGAGTATGTGATACTGGGGTCTGCCAATATTAATGAACGATCTTTGGCTGGATCAAGGGACACTGAGATAGCAGTGGGTGCATACCAGCCCTATTACACATGGGGTGAGAGGAAAAGACATCCACACGGTCAGGTTTGAATTTTCATCCTTGCCATCTCAGTTTTTTCTCTGATGCACAAGACCTAAAATTGCTGACAAATAGAATGATCTTTGTTTTCTTTTTCTTTCATTTTTGACACCCGAAGGACCTTGTTTTAGTTTATACCTAGATGATAGAATTTAATCCACAAATGTGAACATCATAAACACAATCTCGTGTTTGGATGCATTATAAATCTGTCTATTGGTCAGGTTTGAATTTTCATCCTTGCCGTCTCAGTTTTTTCTCTGATGCCCAAGACCTAAAATTGCTGACAAATAGAATGATCTTTGTTTTCTTTTTCTTTCATTTTTGACACCTGAAGGACCTTGTTTAAGTTTATACCTAGATGATAGGATTTAATCGACAAATGTGAACATCATAAACACAATCTCGTGTTTGGATTGATTATAAATCTGTCTATTGGAGAAGTGATGTTTGATCTGATTGATGGATGATGATGCAGATTTATGGATATAGAATGTCACTGTGGGCTGAACACATGGAAAAGGTGGATGATTTGTTTAAAGAACCTGAAAGTCTAGATTGCGTTAAGGCTGTGAACAATATTGCTGAAGAAAACTGGAAGAGCTACACGAGCGAGGCATTTACGCAATTACAGGGACACCTACTCAAATACCCCATTGAGGTAGATAGCAATGGTAAGGTAAGCCACTTGCCTGGACAAGAGACCTTCCCGGATGTCGGTGGCAAGATACTTGGAACTCGAACAACACTTCCTCGTTCTCTTACCACATAGGTTCCAATGTTTTCCATGTTCATATCCTTGTATGGGTTCAGTTCAACACCAAAGAACGGGAAACAAGGTGGGGGCAGGTCTGGTTCATCCTACACATATATATTGTGCAGATAAACGATTGTTTGGGTTCAAGTCAAAAACAGAAGGGGAACAGGGCGGGGAAAGTGTAGCTCTTCCTATATAGACCGTAGATTGCAGAAGCATCCTTGTGTTAACAGAGGACTGGGTTGAATTTCATGTACATGGTCGGTTTAATGTGAAACCTTAGGCATTGCAATCACCAAAATCTATACTAATTGACAATTTTTTGTAATTTTTCCAACTAATTTTGATGTAGCACATATTCTTGGAATTCCATCAGAGAAAGGGAACTAATAAGAGGATATCCACGCAATTGAATATCAATATATTAACAGTCAATTAGCAGTTTAGCACCGTCATACAGGCAAAATAGCCTTGAGGAAATTTTACACACCGAGTTACTAGTGATTTCACGCTAAAGAGCATTTTTTTACAACTACCCTGGAAATACGAAGTGTCTAAAGTAATTAACTTCACCAAGACAGGTAAAGGGCAAAGCTATATACAAACATGACCGAAATCAGTTTCCCAGTATGAGCAAAGAAATGTATGCTTTTTATGAGCCATCAAACACATTGCCGTCACCATCGTCTTCTTCATCGAACAACTTGAATCCAACATCCCATTGGCCATCCCTTTTATAATTGAAGCTGGGGTTGACATAGCATTTCATACCATGGAACAGATTCAAATTATCCACCAGCTTGTGGAAAACATTGCATCCACAACACTGCATTCATCCCCATCACCAAATCACTTCCAAACGCAGAATTCAGAATACCCAAATAAAAGACTCCACCTTGATACTGAAATTCGATTCTCTTACTTTAGACAAGTTACCTGAACAAATACGGTGCCATCGGTGTAAGCATGGGGATTGATGGCTCGAGTGGTTCGTTGACCGCAAACATTGCAAGTGAAGGCCACACGCATCCGTCGACGTGGCGACTTGGTGAAGAGAGACCATGGAAAGGTGGAAACTTGCTCCGTATTGGATTGGTCATCATCGGTTCGGGCGGGTACAGATGGACCCTCCATGCCCGATCCTGTTGTCCATCCTCTTACAGACGCCGCGCTTAGAACCAACCCCATCGCTGCATCCTAAATTGAAATCCACAAAGCAAAACCCGATACACTATTTTGTCCTTGAAAAAAAATACTAGCTTTATTTGTTTTTACCTGGGAGAAAGTTTGATTGCCAACGAGAGGAACGATGCTTGTGTTGTTAGGATCAGATTGGATATCGGAATCGTTACCGTCCTCTGATAATTAAAAACAAAAAAAAAAAAAAAAAAAAAGAGAGAGAGAGAGAGAGGAAAATATTGGAGTTAAAACGATTATTACAGCCAAGGAAAGACATAAACGAAAAAAAGAAAAAGAAAAAAGAAAGATTGAAATTAAAGGATGATATTAAGTACTTTTGGAATTGGTGGGAAAGCGGATGATTCTAGCCGGGAAATCTTTTCGTTTAGGAGAGAAGATGGAGAGAAGGGCGAGGGGTTGAGAGCTGAGAGCTTCCATGGGCGAGGCGGTGAGTTAAACTGTGTGGTCGATGGAGAACAAGAAAAAGAGCTTGAAAGAATGGTTCTTTCACGATTTCGTTTGATCTTCAACACACAAATTCAGGGTCAGAAGTTTGAAGGCCATTGCCTTCGAGACACGTTACGGAGTAGCTTAAAACCATTCATTTATTGTACGTAATTTAGTGAACAAACAGCCCATTAGAACCAGCGAATCAGAGACAACCATACCCGAAATCCAACCCAACATGACTTGCGGTCTGGCCCTTTCTCAAAGCTTTTCTGCTGTTTATAGATAGTTAGGTTAATATATTGTTTGGTACCTGAGATTGATTTTAATATTCAATTCGGTACCTGAGTTTGGCTTTGATCTTTAATTTGACATTTGAATTGTTTCAATTTGATACTTGAGTTTTTTATTTGCTCAGGTACCAAATAGCATATTAACCCTAAATAGTTCTTATTTGCTCAAACGTTTCTATTAGTCCCTATGTTATGTGTATGTTGTGAATTTAGTCTATTTATCCTAATTTGATTATTTTTAGTCCCTGTACTTTCATATTTTGAATTTTCAATCCTGATGCAAATGGTTATTGTTAAATCCATCAAGTAAAATTTTGTTATTAGTCATATACTATGCATAAGTTGCAGATTGAGTTTTTGTTCTCCAATTTGATCATTTTTTTTTGATTTTATGTTTTATCAAACTTAATCATAATTTAAATGATAATCGTTAAATCTATTAATTAAAATATCATGCCTTTTTTTTTGTCAGGATTATATGAAAATAACAAGACATTATAATGGTTATATATTTGCCACGTAAGATTTTAAAAATAGTAGAATGTAATTGCTAGTGTTTGGATTAGGAGTTATATATCAATAGTCTAAGAATACAAGGATTAAATACATAACTTAGATATAGTATTGGGACTAATAATAGAATTTGGTCATCCCTGCCGTTTGCTTGAGGTAGATAGATCAGATTAAACCAAAATGCAAGTAGATAGATTAAATCTAGGATAGTGTAAGGGGTAAAACTAGAATTGAACTTTCATTGGAATTGCATAACTTTGCTGAACTATCATCACTTTGGCGCCATTCAACCTTGATTCTTGGGACGAAAGAAACATGTCCTTTTAAACTTATAGTTTGGAGTTGAAAATTGGGAGATAAGCATTCTCTTTCTTTCTTAAACCGGGAGCTCTTTGTAATGCCATTCTTTTTCTCTTCTACTTTACTCTCATTTAAAATTAGACTCACTTGTCTCAGCTTTAATTGCTGTTGTAAACTCTTGCTGTCGTGTCTCCTACTATCAGGCTTTTCATGTTTGAGTTATCAAATATGTGAATTACCTCATGGATTCATTGGCGAGCAGTTGGTGACTAAGTATGCAAAATCAGGATATCCTGAAGATGCACATAATTTATCTGGTAAAATTCCCTAACAAGATTTGGTCTCCTGGAATTCTTTAATTTCGGGATTATCTCGAAGTGGGTTTACAATTAGATGCATGAGTATGTTTTGCAGAATGAGATTTGAAATAGATATGCAACCAAATTTTGTCACTATTTATTATCTCAGATAAGGGAGCTTTTAAGTGAAGGCTAGTGCATTAATGGCTTTACAGTGAAATTGGGCTAAATGAAGTGAAAATCTTGAATGCCTTTTACGTGAAGCTTGTTCGTTATTTGAAGCAACTCCATTTCTGAATTTGGTGTTGGGGAATTCAATGATAGCAATTTACGCTCAAAATGGGCTTGCCGAGGAAATTATGGGAATTTTCATAATAATGAGAAGGGCTGGAGTTGTGTTTGATCAAGCTACCATGTTGACTGTTCTTCAGGCTTGTGAAAACATGGGCGTGAGAAATGTAGCTGGGAGTATTCATGGTTTGGTTTCAAGGTTTGGTTTAATTGCTAATGTGACCATTGCATCTGCACTTTTAAATTTGTATGTGAAGTTAGGTACCTGCTTCAAGGAAAGTTTTTGGAGAGATTAGCTATTTAGATAAAGTGGCATGGACTGCCATGTGCGCATGGCTATGGAAAAGATGCAATAAAGCTCTTTAAAGTTATGGTGAGAAGTGTACAGCCTGATCATGTTACCTTCACTCGCTTGTTAGGTGCTTGTAGTCATTCAGGACTTGTCAACGAGGGGAAGCATTACTTCAAGATTATGTCTGAAGTTTACGGCGTAGAGCAAAAGTTAGATCATTATTCTTGCATGGTTGACCTTCTTGGCAACTTGGGACTTCTCACTGATGGATATGATGTGATTAAGTGCATGCCGAGAGAGCCAAATTTTGGTGTCTGGGGTGCTCCTCTTGGTGCTTACAGAATGTATGGTAATACTGAACTTGCAAAGGAAGTTGCAGAAAGATTATTTTCTCTAGATACATCTTATGCCAGAAACTACATCATGATGTCGAATATATATTCTGCGGCTGGAATGTGGAGAGATGCCTCAAAAGTGAGGACATCAATGAAAGAGATGGGTCTCAACAGAACAACTGGATGTAGTTTCATTGAGCATGGAAATAAAATCCATTACTTTGTTGTGGGTGATAAATCTCACCCTGAGGCAGATGGGATATATAAGAAGTTGAGAGAATTAATTGGAAAGATAAGGAAAGTCGATTTCATGTTTGAAACAGAGTTTGTTTTACATAGTGAAAAGTTAGCTATGGCATTTGGGCTTTGCTTCACTGCCTCTGATTATAACAAAAACCTTAAAATATGCGGTGAGTGTCATAGTATGGTAAAGGCTGTAGCACTGATTGAGAAGTTGTAACAACCTGATTTTGGGGCTAGTCAGAACAGTGGTTTCGAGACCGCTAATCTAAGGTTGAGAAAAATTATTTTAAAGTTATTTTATGTGTTATGGTATTAATATATGGCTATGTGAAAATTTTGGTGCTTTAATTTGAGCGATAGCATGCTTAATTGTGAAAAAGGACTAAATCGCATAAAGTGCGAAAGTTCTATTTTTCAAGGTAGAGGTGTCCAATAGCCATAGATTACTAAATTGGAGGTCTTTAAAGTGCAATTAGGCCCTAGAGAATGTGTTGGCCAGCCATAGATAGCAAAGGGGACAAGAGCATTAATTTTAGTCAAAATTGGATGAAATTAGGTGAGAAAAGATGAACAAAATATGGTAAAAAGAAAAGCTATCATCTTTCACTATTCACTCTTCATCTCCACAGAAAATTTCAAGCTTAGAGGGGTTTTGAATGCTTTAAAATTTCAGCCAAGTTATCTCCCTACAAGTAAGTGATTTTGGTAGTGTTATTTGATAATTTTTGCACTTTTGGAGTCCTCAAATCTTAAGCTAGCTAATGAGGGGACTAATTTGTGATATGGTTGAAAGTCTAGGGACTTTCCATGAGAGTATTTATGTTGTTAGCTGAGTTTTTAGGGAAGAAAATGAATGTTAGGGAGATGAAAAACAACTTTTGTGAAAGGTGTTAGCATGAAAACACCTAAATAGGACTTGAATGCAAATATTAAATTTGTTCATAAATACATGAAATAGTTGGAATTGTGAGTAGTTGTAAGAGAAATAAATGTTCAGCTAGGCTTGTCTAATGAGAAAATGTGTTGAAAAATGCCTAGGGGCAAAATCATAATTTTGCCATAGTACAAGGGCAAAATGGTCATTTTTGCCTAAGTAGAGATTATGATGCATTATGATCATGTAACAGTCTGGTTTGTACCCTAGTCGAAACAGTAGTTTCGGGACTACAAATTCGAGTCTGAATAATATTTTAATATTATTTTCTATGCCTATGATATATGATTAACCATGTATTAAAGTTTCGTAAGTTAATTTGTCCGTCTGTGTGTTTAATTTGACAAAAGGATTTAATTGCATTAAAATGCAAATTTACATGTTTTATGAAAAGATGCTTATTTTTCATGTCTTTGTAAGTGTGAAGGTTCATGTGGCAATTATGCCAATATTAGAGATAGTGGAATGATAATGGTCAATAGTGACCTTGTGTAATATGTTTTATACTTTTTTTTTGAAGGGTAAATTTGGAAATGGATTAATATGTATGTTTTAATAAAAATAAGCATAAAACATGGCCATTATTCATCTCTTTTGGCTGAATATAGCAAGGAAAGAAAAGAAGAAAATGTTCTTAGGTTTCGGCAAGCTTTTGTCTTAAATTAAGGTATGATTTTTGATTTGGATTTTTGATGATTTTTATGTTTTTGAGATTGTTGCTTAGTCTACTACCAAGCCCATGTCTCAATTTTGTATATGGATGATATTTTTGAGTTGTGCCATGGATGAAATGGTAAGTTTTATGATGTTTTATGATGTTAAATGAAAGATATATGTTAAATGAACATGCTTTGTTCTTGAAATTTTGATGAATTTAGCTAATTAGGGCTAAATTGAGAAAATAGAAATTTGAAGGACTAAATTGAAAATTTGATGGAAAATATGGGCTTGTATGAGATGTGTGAACATTCAGCTAAGCATGGTTAAATGATGATTTTGTGAATTTGATATTTTGAGAAAAATAGACTAAATTGATAAATTGTGCAAATGTGAGGGTTAGATTGCAAATAACCCTAAATATGTGTCCTTGGATTGAATTGAATGAGTTAGTGAATAAAAGGGTTAATTCTGAATATGTATAGATCAGGAACCGAGGAAAACGGACTTAGATCGCGAGAAAGCAAAAGTAACCGAGTAGTCGTTTCCATTTCCGTTAAATCGAATCCGAGGTAAGTCATTATGCAAATAAATGTATTTGTATTGAACTGTGTATGTTCATATGGTTATTGTTAACTATGAATGCTTATGAGATGATCCGTACATGAATTCCGGGATAAGGTTGACTTAGTGTCGATGTTCGAGAAGTCTCATACGAACCTAGGAATAGATAGGATTAGCTATGTCATGACATAGGTATCTATTCTGTTTATTCATGTAAGACCACGTCTGGGACATTGGCATTGATTTGAGATTTCGTGTAAGACCTCGTCTGGGATGTTGGCATCAATATGATCTTTACGTGTAAGACCATGTCTGGGACATCAGTATCGTATTGATTCGTGTAAGACCCTGTCGAGGATAGTGGCATCGATATATAAGTGCATGTAAGACCTCGTCTGGGACGTTGGCGTTGTATGATTATTCTAAGCTTTCTAAGTATCCTATTAGGTTCCTAATGGTTCAACGGGCAAGTCTGTGATACGAATGGCTATGTGAAATGTAAATCCATTTTAGGTACGTTGATTTATACCCTAAGAGTGTATACAAGGTAAGTATCTATGTGATCTTACTATGATGATTAGGTATATGGGAATAATAATATGATATGTGAAAATATGCATGAAAGGACTATGTATATGTATAAGATCTTTGAATTGATGAATGTGGCAAAATGAGGCCAAGTACATGGACCAAAGCATACATGTAATAAATTTGTTATGAAAGTTAATAGTGCCAATATTCCTATATGTATATATGCTTTTCATGTTAAGTTTATTTGTATATGACTTATTAAGCTTTTGGATAGCTTACTCTATGTATGTGTTTTCTCTGTTTTATAGATCGTCAAAGCTACTGAAGGCTCGGGGACCGTCAAGGATCGTCATCACACTACTTATATTGTTTTGGTACATTTTGGAAATGTATATAGCTAGATATGGCATGTATAGACTAGATATTTGTGTATGAATTTGAAGTAAACTTAGCCAAGTGATTTGGCTAGTTATGTGTTGGCAATATGCATTAATGAATATGATATGTGATGTATGTCTTGGTATGGTTAGATGACTTAGGCAATGGTCAAGTTTTTGGGTAAATATTTGAATGCGTTATGCTTGTGATGATATGAGTTTTAGTCTTGTAAATTGGTATGAATGGTAATAGATTTGAATGTAAAGATTGAATGGTTATTTTGGCATGTTCATGGTTGTTAAATGTGCATGGATTGTATTGGTATTTGCTAGTAGGTTATGACCCTAAGTGAGTGGCATTTTTGGCCTTGCAAATGGCTTATTTTGCCACACGGTTGTGGCACGGGCGTGCCTAGTGACCGTGGGGCTAAGTCAGTAGCTGATTAAGAGTACACGGCCTTGGCACACGGTCGTGCCTGGTAGCCTTGTGGTCAAGTCAGATTCAACCACGGCCAGAGTACACGGGCGTGCTTGGTGGCCATGCAGCCAAGTCAGATTCGACCACGGGGAGACACATGGGCGTGTCTAGTTGCCGTGGGAGGCACACGGCCTGCCCACACGAGCGTGTAACCCCTGAAACTTTGAAAGTTTTAATTTTTCCGAGAATTTCTGTATGTGTTCCGGTTTAGTCTCGACCCTGTTTCTAAGCATGATTTAGGTCTCGATGACCTACTGAGGGGATGCTATGGTTGTAATTGATGATTTACTTTATAAATTGTCTGATAAAGTTTCTGATCTATCTGGTAACGCTCTTAACCCTGATCCAGCGATAGACACGGGATAGGGGTGTTACAGATCATAAAATGTTTTAAATGAGTGAATTTTGTTGTTATAGATAAAAAAGAGCACGAAATTAACCTTGATCAGAGAAAAGGCAAGGTTTCGGATTAAACCGCACATTAACACATTTTGCACCGAGGTAAGTTTATGTGTAAACGATGCATCTTAATTAAACATGTTGTTACTTATTGGTTGCTGTATGATTGAGAATATGTACGATTCAAGTGGATTGAATTTGGTAAATATTGAATAAATTTCGTATGAATGACGAACTAGATAAGTAAATATGTAATAACAACACTTGACAGTGGGCTAAGTGCGATACCACCTTATTACTTAACTATGATGGGCTATGTGCGATACCACCGTAACTATCCTTTTGGTGGGCTATGTGCGATACCACCATAACTATCCTTTTGGTGGACTAGTGCGATACCACCCTATTAAAGATTGATGGTGGGCTAAGTGCGAAACCACCGAGTGATTTGGCATTGTGATTGGTTTAGTGAGAAATTGTGATGTGTTGTATCATGAGAATTTGTGGTGTTAAGTGTAGGGATGCAAGTTAATGAATGTAAGCATTAGGCTTGTGATATGTTTGGAATGTGGTAAAGGAGGAAATGAGTAAGCATAATTATGAATGTGGATTGCTTTGCTTAGTATATAATGCTATTTATTGTTTAGCACATACTATGATGTTATTTGTTTCCATATAAACTTACTAAGCTCAAAGCTTACTCCCCTTTTCTTTTCCCTTGTCTTATAGAGTTAAAGAGCCGAGTCGAGATACGAAGATAATTGGAAGATCACCCAAACTATCAGCTCATCTCGGTATATCTAGACTTAGTGTTTTTTTTTAGTATGGCATGTATAGGGGCTAGACTAGGTATATTATTTTGTTATTTTGGCCAAGAGTGTGTTGGCCCCTTTAATGAGAAACTCTTGTGTATATAGCCATAGTTGTTGGCTCTTTGTTATATATATGAAAAGGTGAAGTTATTCTTGGAGGTGCATATTGCAAAACCTGAGTTGTTTAGTGATATGTTGAATGGATTCATGTTGTGTGAGTTAGAGGGATGAAAAGAGCTTGGGAAATAGCCTTGCTCTTGTCCACACGAGTAGGCACACGGGCATGTGTCTAGGCCGTGTGTGACACACGGTCAGCCCATGGGTGTGTAACCAGGCCGTGTGTCCCCTACATGAAAATTTTACAAGTCAGTAAGCTTTGTAGTAAACACACGGGCAAAGACACGGCTGTGTGTCTCAGTCGTGTGGGAGGCACGGCCTAGGACATGGGCGTGTGCCGTGTGAAGTCTGCATATTAAATGGGGAATTTAATTCGACATACGGTCTAAGGACAAGGGCGTGTGCCTTAGCCGTGTGGCCATAGTGATGTGATGACGTCATAAACAGAATGCCAAGGTTTTGGCACACGGGCGTGTCGAGGCCGTGTGAGGGACACGGGTTGGGGACACAGGCGTGTGTCTGGCCATGTGAAATAAGTCAGTTTCGACCACAGGTGAGGAACATGGGCGTGTGTGGGCGTGTCCCATTTCACACGGGCATGTGACTCCTGTTTAAGTAAAATTTTTCTAAGTGTGTAAAAGTTTCTGATTATTTCTGAAACCTTCTGGGAGTATGTTTAGGGCCCTGTAGGCCCATTATAACGATGTTAGATATGAGAATGGAAAAGATTTAATTTGGAATAGATTTTGATAACCCAAAGTTGTATGACTAAGTGAGTTGAGTCCGGTAATACCTCGTGCCCGGTTCCAGCGTAAGATACGGCATAAGATACGAGTTTCATCTGAATGGATACAAATTTTGAGGTTGGATTTTGTTTTGTGGAAATGCAAAGATGAAGAAGTGAAGAGCAATCATCGAGACTAATTAAAAGCGGGCAAGGCACAAACCTTTTTTACTCTCTTTTATGAACGTTTATATCTTTTTTAAAATTAATATATTTATCCACGCGGCATGATAAATGTTATTTTTTTTATTGTTTCAAAATAAATTTGTTGAAAACAAGTGACTTAAGTAGTTAAAAATTATTATGTGGAGTTAATTTATTACTAATACTCTTATGATATGATATCTTTCTTTAAGTGGTAGTATTTTAAAAATCGGATTGATGGTCGAACTGGTTAGAATATTTATTCATAAACTAATCGATTTAACTGTCAATTCATCCATAATTAAATAAATAATTAAAATTCTCATAAAAATAAAGAAAAATTATATACTAGTTTTGTCCTTTTTTTTTCTCAACTTTTATTTTCTACCAGTTTCAAACAATTCACTTGATGTTTGGTCTAATCAGCCAATCCAATTCAATGTCATAAAAGTTAAATGATTTCAATTTATTCCATTAAGTTGAATTAAACAAATTTAGTATTACTCATAAGGACTCTCAAATCTTGAAATATGAAGAAAAAAATTGAAATACAATCAAACATTAAACAAGTTGAATTCCCATACTAAATTTTAATAAGCTTTACTTGAGTTGTTAAAGAAAGAAAAAGATGAAATTCCGGATTGGTGGAATCTTGGGGTGGCTGCTGGTTTTAGAGACAGCCCATTGTTGATCACAATCCAAATATCTTCATTCGCTGCATTGAAAGTAATAAATATTTTTATCATTAAAAAAAATCTCAAGCAGCACTAGTTAATATTAGTGTAGAAGATAACAAGGAGTTTTTACAGAGAAGATATAAAGAAGCAACATCTCACCTCTTTGTTTTTCATGCCATCTATTTTTACAGAGAAGATATAAAGAAGCAACATCTCACCTCTTTGTTTTTCATGCCATCTTATCTTTTTCTTCATAAAAATTGAAATGAGAAATTGTTGTTAATATAAAACATGATTTGGATGTAATAAATCAGACGTGAATACCTTACAAATGCATCGAAATTTAATTATAAATACAACCCAACCCGATTTAGGCCACATCCAACATTATTAAAGAATTGTAGACCCCTTTACCAAATCATCCATGAATTACTCTTTGTGGGTCCGGGATTTATTATTGGATTCTTTGCATTTACCATTTTAAGAGAATAGGAACAAAAAATAATAATTAGTTACCAAAAAATATGAAAAACATATTCATTACGAAAATAGGCATATGCTCAGGGGGCACCAGACTAAAATATGATGATATAAAACATTTAAGGACCTGATATGCAAAATTTCCGTTTTAATTGGCCGTTGCAAAAAGGGCTTTAAGATGCGGCTTGACTTTGCGGCGGCACCGAACATTAAAAAAAGTTAAATTGCTTCATAAAACCCTCTTGTTTATTATTTCTTTTATTCTCCTTTAACACTAAAAATATAGAGGCCTCTTATCAATTAGTCCAAAAAGTTTTTTTTTACCAAAATGTATTTTTGTAAAAAAATTCGATTCCAACTAGAAATAAATTTCATTTAGTTTTCAAAAAATAATTTTTTTTCAAATTATGTCTGACATAACAGTTAACGATATTCATAGTAGTTTTCCTTCACTCACATTATATTTGAAAACTATAAATTTAACTAATAATTATAATTTATAAATAATAAAATATTTCTCAAGCTTTTATAATTATAATTTTATATCGTGTCCGTAAATAAAATTGATAATAAAATTATAATTATTTTCAAAAAACAAATAAATTTATTTCTAGTTGAAATTGAATTTTTTATAAAAAATACTTTTTGATAAAAAAATTTTTTGAACTAATTGATAAGAGGTCTCTCTATTTTTTATGTTAAAAGGAAATAAAAGAAAATAATAAACAAGGGGGTTTATGAAGCAATTTACCCTTAAAGCCTTTTTTCAATTGCCAATTAAAATAGTAAATTTACATATCAAGTCCTTAAATATTTTAGGTCATCGCATTTCAGTCTAGTGCAAATGCCTATAGCAAATGCCTATTTTCGTAATTAGCCTATTTTTCATACATTTTCTGTAATTAATTATTATTTTTATATTATTTGGGTAAAAAAAAAATTCATTTATAATTTTACTTAAGTGTTATTAATCGGACATCCTCCAACTTGGTAGATTCCTTCTTTATCAACATTGGTATAGAATATGTGGAATGGATGGTATTCGTTTATTTTTTATTTGTGTCATGATGTCACATCCATACCGATAGAATCATAAAAAAAAAATTTAAAAAAAAAAAGAAATCGCCTACAATTCATCCCCCATTTTCATCTTCCATTGAGTCCAGTTTGCCCAACCACCATCACTCCATCAGACCCTTTGTTTCAAAAAGAATATCACTCAATTACAATATTACTAATATGCAGATATATATATCAAATTGATATTAATTTTTGATCAATTGATATAATTTTCCCTGTATATATAAATTGTGATGTGCATTTGACTTTGGACCACATGTTCACAATTTAATTATATATATATATATGCCGAAAAGACTAAAATGTATTGTCTTTATTTACCTCACAAATATCCCAACCTCTGTTGTTGCATGAAAAATCCTAAATTAATAATTTGGAAATTGATAAGTATACACAAATACAAATAACAAAAAATCATTTCACATAAATGTTATAAATTACATAAAGTTCTAATCACTGAACCCTAAAAAAAATACATAAGTACCGTTGAGATTGAAGATGCATTCCACAACCTGGTGGATGTTGATTTTGTGCTAGTTTTCATGGAAGTGGATCCTAGATTAGTACATCATCATCTCCCAATTATCCATTTCAAGCGTCGGTCAAAAGAACTTGAAGTGTACACTTGGCTTCCCTATCGGAGATAAATGATGCAAGGGATGTAGGAGTTGAGGTGTGTTTAGGCTCATTTAATTGAAGAACTGTGTAAAGTATGGATTCATCGATGTCATTTCCATACTCTAAGCCACAAACAATAACTAAGAGACTTTGTCATGATTGGATCCCTCACAAAATGGAATGAAGACCTACCAAGATATTAGGTCAAAAAAGCATAAGGGTTGATGCTGCATTGGTGGCTCCAAGTCTAGCTAAGAGATTAGGATGCTGAGGGATGACCTTGATAATGTGCTTTTTGATAGCTTGATGGTACACTTCATTCCTGTACTACCAGATACTCCGTCGCTTATGGTTTGTCTGACTAAACAATTGCATATATACTTCAGGGACTCAGAAATTACCATTATGGATAGTTTTATCGTATATGCTTAACTCAACTTGTCGACCTAAAAACTAGAGTTACTTGCATGCTCATTCAACCAATATTGATCTTGCCTTCTTAGATCTATCATCCAAAAGTTGCTCAATATTTAACACTCTATACGCGACCCAGATATATAGAACCCTGATATAAGGTGCCACAATACTTAACTACTTAACAAAAATTTTACAACTGGAAAAAATCTTATGGAACATACTTCTTATTTATTTATACTCTTTTCCAAGTCAAAAGATGCTGTAGGAAGCGTTTATTAATTTCAATAGATTCTCAAAAATAGTATAAGACATTACAATTTAAATATTTGTAAACAAACTTAATCGTGGCGTTAAAATTTTTGTTCATTATATTCTAAAGAATGCCCCTGTAATGACCAGAAAGTCAGGGGTGCCGAAAATGATGGTTCCATATTTCTATTTTCCAATAATAAAGTCAGTAAATCTTATTTTATTAATATTTACGAGGATATATTATCGTATTAAACTAAAGTTTGGTCTAATAATTTTGGTTATTTGGAAAGTTAGACAAGGTACTAGTGTATCAGTTCTAAAGTCAGTGATTTTAGAAATTGAGGTATCGGGACCTTGTTTTCATAAATCGAGCCTATAAATATTTTTATTTAATAATTAAAGAGTTGTATTAGAAAATTTAAATGAAATTCAATCAGGTAATTTGGTGATTTCGGAATTAATTAAGCTATAGGGACTAAATTGCAAAAGCGATAAATATGTAATTTACTTAAGGCTTTATAACATGTTAGGGATTTATTTAGCAAATATACCCTTGAATCAATTATGGTGGCCGGTTATAACATAAAACATATATGTATTTTATATAATAAAACATTAATAAAGCATAATGTATAATGATGAAATGATAATAGAATAAACTAAGTTAGTGGAGAGTAAAACCAAAAACATTTCTTATTCATTTTGGGCAAAGTTTCGAAGGTTGGAGAAAGGGGAGAATGCACGATGAAGGGTTTTCTTACTTTCAAGTTCAATTGGTTAGTCAATTTAGTCCATTTTCTTGTAATTTTTATGTTTTTGGAACCTCTGTAATACGAGCTAACTAAACCATATAGTATTTTTCGGTATTGGTCAAGATTGAAGATGTTTCCATTGTTAAATTCTTGAAGTTTGAGGTGTTATTTTGATAGATTTTAATGTTAGAAGTGAAATAGGACTAATTTGTAAAGTCAATTGATAATTTTGTGTAATAGGAATTAAAATATATAAATTTCAAAATTTGTGGTAGAAATGAAAAATAGGAAGTTAAATTAGGTCTATAGTGAAATTGAAATAAAAATTTGAGGCTTAAATTGAAAGTTATGTTAGTCCCAATTTTAGGGACTAATTGAATAAAATGAAAAATTTGCATAAAATTTTCATAATTTTAGTGATTGTGTATCGATGATTTGGTGTATTTATGTTAATTCGTAGCATCGACCAAGATTCCTCAAGATGGAAAGGAAAAGGTAAAGTTATCGACAAATAGCTCGGAGTTTACGGTTTGTGTTTCTATAACCCGAAATACTTCAATTGTTGCATTTATGAATTGTATTGCATGGGAATATCACAAGGTAAGCTAAAAATGATAAAGAGAGTTGAATTGATTCAATTCAGATTTATTATTTGCGGAAAGGATTAAAGTGAATAGTTTTGGAAATATCGTATAATTAGATAAATATGAAATTGAATCTGTTTTGAGATATGCTATATATATTATTGTGTACATGTATTGAAGTACGATGGATGAAATAACGATATAGATTTGAGACATTGATTATAAATGAAATTGAATAGAGGATACTAGAATTAAGTTCGGAAATATGTATATAATATTGAAGTGATAAAATTACTTTGATTGTTATAGGGAGAAATATATATGTGTTACAACTATGTTATATTGAATTATTATAAGTAAATCAAATTATAATATTTAAATGGTGCATTATGACATGTAGCTCTTTAATATTAATTTGCATTAGATCTTGTTGTTAAGCCATGCATTACATAATTTATATTATAATTCAATGTTGGATATAAAAATACACTGAGTTGTACTTAGCGTACATTTTCATTTGTTCATGCGCATGTTAGGTATTATTCAATTCGTATGTCGATTCAACATCCAACGACAATCCCAAACTCAAGTGTTGGTGATGCTCTTATTTTGGTTTTGGCATGTACCTAGAAAGTCTTTTGGTTATAATTTTATTTTGTATCTTGATGGTTTTGCTTATTATGTTTATAAAGTATATATATAAGTATGTATATATGAGAAGGTAATGGTATTTGGTTGATGAAATGTCAAATTGCTTGAATTGTATGTTTAATATCCTTATAGATGAGAGAAATGTCTTGTTATGCTATATGTTCTTGGTTGATGTTTAGATGTGGAAGGATGTTGGATCTATTTTGATATATTTAAAGTTAAAGCATGAAGATGATTTAAAGGTTGGTTGTGTTTAGGTAAGTGATTGAGAAAGTGTCTTATAATGTTAATGAATTGGTATGTTTGAGCATATTCAATTTGGTTGTTTTGAATTGTAAATTGAGGTGTCTTTGTGGGCATATTAGCTAGGCACTTAGGTTGAATGGTATATGACATGTTTTGACATGAATTGGTTTGTTTTGAAATGGGTAATTTTAGGTGCAAATGGTATGGCTTGGTAACCAAACAATGTGATAAGATGTTAATTTGCATGATTTTTTGTGTTTAATTTGGTTAATTTTTGAATTGATCCCTACTGAATTAGTGCTTTTATGTTTTAATCTTGTCAGGGATGCAATTGGGATGCAAAGAGTCAAAAACAAGCAGAAAAGGACCAAATTGAAACACAGTCAATAAAGTGAGGTCGAATAAAAATGTGGAAAAAAAAATCTAATTTTAATTATATTTTGAAGTGGTTAAAGCCAAAATTAATAAATATCATGTATATAAATAATGCTTTTGTACTTAGGAAAAACATATTATATTTTACATTTTGATTTTCATTTGGAATTAAAGAGCCATTATTCTTTTTCTTCCAAATTTGGGTGTGAGTAGCATTTTGTTACTTCCATCTTATTTCTTTATTCTTTCAAAATTCGTTTAGTTGCCTTTCAAGTCCTTTCCTTTCCCAATTTCCTCCATTATCATCAAATCACCTTTCATAACCTATGAAGCATGATTAAATCCATGTTTCACTAAATTCCATCTTAGCTTTAGGCCAGTGTTCTTTCCAGACGGGAATCGTGAGATACGTATCCATACTAAAAATCCTTCCAATTGGTATTCACATTTTCTTAAGTATCGGGATTGACAACTCATCCCTTAAAGTTAACTCGATTTCAAGTTAAAAAGTGTATGTTGTGTTGGAGTCGTGTTTGCTGACAGTTGGAGAAACGGTCGGCCATATTGTATTTGGATCTCCGAGAACAAATCAAGGAAGAAGTGATCGGGTTTAAACAACCCACGCAGTTGAGGTCGTTAATTCGAGTTGGGTTCTTTAGAGCGCAAGGCTGCCGAAATCTTGAATCGGGAACACGTGTATCTCGGTTAGATAATCGGTAAGGGTTGGTTTGTAGGTCGTACCAGGACCAGCTACGAGAAGAAGAATTGGTGGTTAGGCATTCTTAACTGCTATAACCAGCTTATTGTTTGGAGGAGAAAATTAATTTTCAAGGATCGATTCAAAAATCCAGAATCCACCAAGTCTAGGGCTAAGGCTTATTATCTTTGATTATAAAATCTGAGTTTAATTTCCAATTTAATTTCTAATTTATTTAATTATTTATTTATGTTGTTTCAATTATTTAGTTTCTAAACAATTTCAAAACTTCTCTAAGTTGTTTGTTTATTTCTTTCAGCAGGTCCGTTTGGAGTCGTGGGCACCACTTTTGCCACGACTTTCAACATGACAAAAATTCTGATCACAAGTTAAAAGTAGAAGTTGATTATAATATTCAATCCCTGTGGACTCGACCCTACTACCACTCTTTACTACTATTTAAAGTTATTTTGTAGGAATATTTTTTTGTGGTTTCGACACCCATCAAATTTTGGCGCTATTGAGATATTTTTGTAATTTTTGTTTCTTTACCTTATGACCAGATCTGAATTGAAAACTCTAGAGTTTGAACTAGAAATTAAGAAATTGGTTTGACAACTGTGAAAAGAAGCCATTAGACATGGTAAACGACCAAATCCAGGATTCGAAACCATATCTTACATTGACGAAATTTTCCAGTTTGACAAACTAGACGAGATGGCCAAACAAACTATATGCCAACTCGCAGCCGCACCAGATGAACAACCCTTATGTATAACCTATCCAGCAGGAGGAACGTCGTTCAAGTTAAAGTCGGGTTTGATTCATTTAGTACTCACCTTTTGTAGGTTACAGAACGAAAATTCGTACACACATTTCAAAGAATTCCATATGTTGTGCACAAGCATGAAGCCTCAGGGAGTAACTGAAGACCAAATTAAACTTCGTGCTTTTCCTTTCTCATTAGCTGACTCTGTTAGAGAGTGGCTATTTTATTTACCTCCGATATTTTTCAACACATGGTCTAACATGCCACGTTTGTTTCTTAATAGGTTCTTCCCTGCAGCTCGAGCGGCCGAAATAAGGAGGGACATTGTGGAAACTCGTCAAAAGGACGTTGAATTGCTCTACGATTATTGGGATCAATACAAAAAGTTGTGTGCAAGTTGCTCACAACATGGACTGACTGAATAGTCATTCTTGCAGTATTTCTATGAGGGGTTGCTCCTGATGGAAGGCACTAGTCAATATGACTCCTCACTGAGCACGAGAGTTGATTTCAACAATGGTTGCTAACTCTCAACAATTCTGACCAGCCACAGAACCTACAAGACAGGTTTTTGGGTTAAGTTCTTTATCCCTAGAAGATAAAATTGATAAGCTAACTAACGTTATTCAAACTTTGCTCACAGATAAAACTGGCCCAGCACAATTGTGTGGATTTTGCGCTAAACCAGATCATACGACTGACTCATGTCCGATTTTACATGAGGATTCGACAGAACAAGCAAATGTTGTCGGGAACTTTCCAAGACCACCTCAAAGACAATATGACCCCTACTCGAACTCGTATAATGTGGGGTGGAAAGGTCACCCGAATCTAAGTTATGGGTCGAATACTTGGTTCAATCAACTATACCAACAAAGGCCGCCTCCGAATCAATAGTTACCACCCTCAAAGTCATCTTTGGAAGCCATAGTGGAAAGGCTAGCCAATAGTATTGAGAAATTTCAACAAAAAATTGGCATGCATTTGCAGGAGTTGGATAAGCAAGTGAGTAAGCTTGCGCTCGCGGTTAGTAATTTGGAGTCCCAATGTAAGCTACCATCCCAAACTGAGCCAAACCCTCGACACAATGCAAGTGTTATGATATTGAGGAGTGGGAAGGTTTTGGAGCCCATACCTGGCATGAGTCGTGCCCACGACACTAGTTGAGATAAGGAGAAACTTGACACAAAGACTCCAGTAAAGATAGCACCATAAAAATCATTTGTAGTACCACCTCCATTTCTTGGAAGACTTGTCCAATGCAAGAAGGAGCAAGAAGAGAATGAAATCCTCAACACTTTTCAAAAGGTAAAAATCAACATACCTCTTCTTGGTACGATTAAGCAGATTCCACGATATGCAAAATTCTTAAAATATTTATGCACGAGTAAGAGGAAGCTCCTGGGCAATGAAAAGGTAAGTGTCGAAGAAAATGTCTCTACCGTTCGGCAAAGGAAATACCTTACCGGTAATAATCTCGAGTAAAACTCTCGAAGGTAGAAGTGGAAAACTTGGTATGAGTTCTTAGAGATTATAAAGAGGTAATTGGATAGATGATAGCGGACATTAAGGGGTTAAGCCCCTCGACTTGCATGCACAAAATTCAAGTTGTAGATAATGTTATTCCCAAAAGAAAAGCTCAAAGGCGTCTCAACCTGCCTATGATGGAAGTGGTAAGGAAAGAAGTTCAAAAATTACTTGATGCTGGGATGATCTATCCCATTCCTGACAGTAACTGGGTCAGGCTAGTCCACGTAGTACCAAAAAAAACTGGCGTAACCGTAATTGAGAATTCGAAATGTGAGATGGTTTCCACTCGGGTCCAAAACGAGTGGAGAGTTTAAATCAATTACAGGAAGTTGAACTCCTTAACTCGGAAAGATCATTTTCCACTTCCTTTTATTGACCAGATGTTAGAATGTCTAGGAAATCTCATTATTGTTGTCTTGATGGTTACTCAGGGTTTTTCCAAATTCCAGTGGCACTAGAGGATCAAGAGAAGAGGACGTCTATGTATCCATTTGGCACATTTGCTTATAGACGGATGTCGTTTGGACTTTGCAACACACTTGCCACATTTCAAAGGTGTATGGTAAGTATTTTCTGACTACGTCGAGAAAATAATTGAGGTGTTCATGGACGACTTTACTGTGTATGGTGAGTCTTTTAAGGTGTGCTTGTCAAATCTTATAAAAATTTTGGAAAGATGCTTAGAATTTAATCTTGTTCTAAAGTATGAGAAATTACATTTTATGGTGGATAAAGGATTAGTCCTAGGTCATATCATTTTTGTTGAGGGAATTTCTATTGATAAAGCAAAAATTGACATCATTAACTCACTGTCATACCCCCAACTGTGAGGGAGATTCGTTCTTTCCTTGGTCATGCAGGTTTCTACAGGCGGTTCATTAAAGACTTTTTAAAAATTGTACAACCGCTTTGTAATCTCTTACAGAAGGACAAGGAGTTCGAGTTTGACCAATCATGCAGGGATGCGTTCGACACACTCAAACATAAGCTCATTTCGGCACCCATCGTTCAACCACCAAATTGAAATTATCCTTTCAAAATAATGTGCGATGCAAGTGTCCATACCGTAGGAACATTCCTTGGGCAAAGAATCGAGAAAGAACCACACGTTATCTCCTATACATTTAAGATCTTGGATGCTGCCCAAAGCAATTACTCAACTATTGAAAAAAAGTTTCTAGTTATAGTCTTTGCTTTGGAAAAATTTCGTTCATATTTATTAGGGACTAAAATTGTTGTCTTCTCTGATCATGCAGCTCTTAAATATCTTATCGGGATAAAGGAAGCAAAATCAAGGCTTATTATGTGGATATTACTTTTGCAAGCGTTTGATCTAGAAATAAAGGATAAGAAAGGATGCAAATATTTAGTAGTTGACCATCTAAGCCAAATACCTCCATCGAAGGATGTCAAACTACTTAAAGATGATTTTTCGGATAAAAGTCTATTTGCTACTTAGACAATTTTTCCTTAGTACGCAGACATTGTGAATTACCTTGCTATAGGTATAGTTTCTTCTAACTTATCGCGAGCTAAAAAAGATAAGATCATATGTGAATCGCGATACTATTTTTGGGACAACCTCTACATATGAAAATACTATTCCGATCAAGTAATTCGATGATGCGTTGCAGAAACTGAGGTAAAATTGATTCTATCTTTTTGTCATTCTTACGCATGTGGTGGACATTTTAGCCCTAAACGAACTGCGCATAGAGTACTTGAATGTGGACTATATTGGCCACATATTTTTCAAGACGCATATTTTCTCTGTAAAACATGTGAAAAGTGTCAAAGGGTAGGAAACTTGAGCCAGAAAAATGAAATGCCTCTAACCACTGTACATGTCTGTGAAATATTTGATATATGGGGCATTGATTTTATGGGACCTTTTGTCTCATCATATGGTAATGTTTATATTTTACTTGCTATTGACTATGTGTCAAAGTGGGTGGAAGCAAAAGCCACTCGTCATGCTGATGCCAAAACGGTAGTCAATTTTCTAAAGAGTTATATCTTTTCCAGATTTGGCACATCGCGAGTATTGATTAGCGATTGGGCAACGCATTTTTGTAATAAGGTAATCGACACACATTTTAAAAAATACGGGGTATTGCAACGAGTTGCTACGGCTTATCACCCTCAATCAAACGGTCAAGCGGAAGTGTCGTGTAATAGCCCAATTTTGGGGCTAGTCGAAACGGTGGTTTCAGAATCACTAATTTGAGGTTGGATAAATTAGTTTTAATATTATTTTATTTGTTATAGCATGACTATATGAGAGCATGAAAATTTTGGTGAATTAATTTCAGCAATTTCATGTTTAATTGCGAAAAAGAACTAAATCGCATAAAGTGCAAAAGTCTTGTTCTACAAGCTAAAGGTGTTAAATAGCTATAGAACCTTAATTGGAGGTCCTTAATGTGCAATTAAGCCCTTGATAGAGTGTTGGCTTGCAATAGGGGACAAGAAATGTCAAAATTGGTCAAAGTAGGTGAATTAGGTGACTTATTGAAGGAAATAAATAAAATAAAGAGAAAGATGATATCACCTTTCACCTTCATCTTCTTCCACCGAAAATATCAGCCAAGGACGGTTTTAGAAGCCTAAAATTTTCAGCAACTTGTCACCCTTGCAAGTAAGTGATTTTGGTGATCTTTCTTAATAATTTTTGTACTTTTGAGACCCTTGTAGCTTGAGCTAGCTAATGAGGGGACTATTTTGCAAAATGGTTGAAAGTATAGGGTTTTTCCATGAGATCACTAGTGTTTTTTGCTGAATTTTTATGGAAGAAAATGAAACTTGGTTGTTAAATAAACAACTTTTGTGAAAGGAGTTTCCATGAAAATACCTAAAATGTACATTTTTGTAAAGGTTACAAAATAGGTGGTAAATGTGTGAAATAGTTGGTATTTGAGTTTCTATAAGAGTAATAAATGTTTATCTAGGCTTGTTAAAGGAGGAAATTTGATTAGAATCGGTTTACGAGCCTAGAGGTAAAATCGTAATTTTGTGAAAGTCTAAGGGCAAAATGGTAATTTTGCCAAAGTAGAAATTTTAAAATGTCTTGATTTATGTGGTGATTAAATAAGTGAAATTATCATTATAGATCAAGAAACATGAAGTCCGGACCGAAATCGACTAAAAAACAAAGTGGTGGACTAAATCGAACAAATATACATATTTTGGTATAGAGGTAAGTTTGTGTGTAATAAAGATACATAATGTTATTATGTTTTTAAATGCTTGATAGCATGAGAAATGCATATTATCTTGATGAAATTGGTTAAGGATGTCTCGATGAAAGTATGATGAAATTTTGTTAAGTCGAAGTCCCGGTTGAACCTTAAGAAGTGAGGGGATACCATCGTCAAGACATGAGATTTGTAAGGTCCCGTATAAGACCATGTTTGGGACATGTCCTCGGCACCAAAAAGAGATCTCGTATAAGACCATATCTGGGATATGGCATCGGTAAGACCACGTCGGGAATCGTGTAAGATCATGTCTGAGACATGACATCGATATACGATCCCGTGTAAGACCATATCTGGGATATGAAATCGGCACTGAGATGTAATCCTGTGTAAGACCATATCTGGGATATGGCATCGGCATCGAGATGTGATCCCATGTAAGACCATATCTGGGATATGGCAATGGCATCGCATTTTGTGTATGATGATTCTTGTATATCCTCAAGTATTCCAAGTGGTTCAATGGGATAAGGAGTTAAGTTTATGTTGAAGATGAAATTAGTGTTAAAGTTATGTGATAAAGTGATACAGGTATATGTGAGTAACTTACGAGAAATGTGTTCGATATGTGACATGTGATTGGTAAAAGTAAGCGAGAGTAAGATATGGCAATGTGCTTGAGAATTTGTGTTATTGCTCAATGTAATGTATGGATGTTATCATAAGCCTTTATGTTGCTATTTATTTCATGCAAACTTACTAAACTTTATGTTTACCCCTCTCTTTTCCATTTCTTATAGTATTGCCAAGCTAGCTCGGGGATCGAAGGAAGTCAGAGGCTCGATCACACTATCGATTGGAACATTTGGTATAGTTAGACTTATCTTTTTGAGTATGGCATGTATAGGGACTTAGTCTTTATAAACTGTCATATTGTTTTGGCCAAATGTGTTGGTTTAATTTGGAGATGAATTCATTTTTTATAAGGCCATGGTTGATGGCCATTACTCATTATTGTTATATGAAAATGATGATGTTTTTCATGGATGTGCAAATTGCATGGTCGAGTATTTGGTATATTATTGCATAAATGAGTAGGTTGTTTGATGTGGCTTATGTTGGTGCAAGTAAGGGTGGCCAAAAGGGCTTGGTAAATAGCCTTGTTTATGTCCACATGGGTAGACACACAAGGGTGTGTCTAGGCTGTGTGTGATACACGGTTTGCCTTATGGGCATGTAGTTAGGTCGTGTGTCCCCTTTCACCTTAAGTTGGTAAAACAGAATGCCCAGTAGTAACCACACGGACTGAGACACGACCGTATGGAGGACATGGCCATAGGACATGGGCATGTGCCAGGCCGTGTGAAGTCTGCACTTGAATTTAGGAATTTAATTCACCACACGGGCTGGACACGGGCGTGTGCCTTAGCCGTGTGACCATATGAGATTGCTGACGTCAAAACAGAATGTCAAGGTTTTTGCACACGGGACAAAACATGGGCGTGTCAAGGCCGTGTGAGAGACACGGACCATGGGCACGTACGTGTATCAGGCCGTGTGAAAACCCCTGTAGGTTTGATTTGAGAATTAAATTCACACAGGCTCGGGACACAGGCGTGTCCCTATATGCTTAGGCCGTGTGAGTTACACGGCCCTTCAACATGGCCATATTATCAGGTCATACGGGTGCGTCACACTTCCACACGGCCAAGGGACATACCCGTGTCTTAAGCTGTGTAACTCTCTGACTTGGGTCACATGGCCAAGCCACACGCCCGTGTGCTAGGCCGTGTGTAAATACCTGGGCATTCTGTTTTGAAATTTTAAAGATGTAGGGGACACATGGCCAGTTCATACGCCCATGTCCTAGGTCATGTGTCACACACGACTGAGACACATGCCCGTGTCTATTTTCCAAGCCATATTTCTCACCCCATTTTGTCATCCTCCTACACCAACACTTTAGCACATTTACAAGCTATTATAGGTCATTTAACCCAACTCAAAATCAAGTCTTATACATGATATAATACCTTATATAATCAAGTATACACACTTACTTAAATTACCAAGTTAAACATATATGCATATCTTATCACATATGCTAACTTAATTCAATCACCAGTATGCCAATATAATTTCTATAAACCAACCATTTCAAACACATACCAAACATATCCATCACAAGCCATTCCAATGGCTAGTTACAATTAAAGCATTTATATGCCAATATTGGCCAATTAACCTATACATGCCATTATAACCATAATTGATTTACCATATATATACCAAAATAGGCTGATGGATAGTGTGAGTGATCTCCGCCAAGCTTCCAATCGAACGAGCCTCCGAAATACTATAGAACAGGGGAAAATAAAACAGAATAAGCATGAAATGCTTAGTAAGTTCGTATAACATGGTAATTAACTTACCACTCATTTAAATTCAATATAAACACACAAGGCACATTCAATCAACTTGATCACGAGCCATAACACATATCCTCATCACCCTTGTTAGTCATATATTTCATATAAATATCAAGAAACATGTATGGGCTCAACAATAATTAGATTTCCATGTACATATACTTTCCACATCATGTATTCATATAACATACACAAATCATATCCTTGTATTCCAAGTACATTTTCATAATAATTCATCTCGAGTTCAGTTTATTTCATGTTGAAACTTTGCCAATTAAATCATTTGAAATGTCAGTGTCACACAGGTAATACATTCAAGGTGTACAAATCTATAATCATGGATGAACATATTCATCAAACAAATTCCATATTCATATATTATCATCTTGTATTTCCATATATCATGTATCATCATTTTTATGTATTTTAGGCAAATATGTGTATTAATTCATTTCATGTTCATATTTTCTCATGTCAGAATTTTGCTTGTTGAATCATTGAAAACACCTATGGATACACAGGTAGTACACTCGAAGTGTACAAATCAGAAATCTATCAATTCATATTCAGGAGTGCTCTTTGAAGCACATAACCGGGAAATCCTCTCTTAAGCCATATAACAGGAAGCTCACAAAAAGCCATTAATCGGGAAGCTCACAAAGGGCCTATCGGGAAACTTATCCGGGCTATATAATAGAAAGCTCATAAAAGCCATAATCAGGAAGTTCACAAAGAACTTTTAATCAGGAAGCTCATGAAGAGCCTTTAATCAGGAACTCCGGATAGCCATATATCGGGAAGTTCAAGTGAGCCATATCAAGACGCTCACAAAGAGTGGCGTTTGTGTCCGCAATACATGCATGATCACAACCGATCATATAAAAGGACGCTCACAAAGAGCTGTGGTAGTCGGCAACATATGGAAGATCACTACCAATCAGGATGCTCGCGGGAACCATATTATGGGAAGCTTGAGAGGGCTTATAACAAGATGCTTGTAAGAGCTATGGTGTGTCCGCAACATATGCAGAACCACAACCAATTCAAGAACCCTGTATCCATCGAAATTCTTTTGTTCAAACGAGATTTAATACTTGTTGATCATCGTCGGAGATGTGATTAATTTCATATACATGGAAATAATACAATCACATACAATTCAATTAACGCATATAAATTCTCAATTTAGTTACACGAACTTACCTCGACAAATGTTCGTGTACGTAAAATCTATTAATTCGACATTTACTCTTTTCCTCGTTCTAACTCTGAATTTGATCTATCTGAATCTATATGAATGAATTTAACATTAATTCATGTTCATTTCAATTCAATTCACATCTTAGGCAAAATTATCATTTTTCCCCTAAACTTTTAATTAATGACGATTTCATCCCTAGGCTGGAAAAATAAAATTCATGCAATTTAATCCTTATTCCAAGCCTAGCCGATTTTTACATGTAAAATTTACAGCCCATTTATTTCACAAAATTTAGAATTTTTCCATGAATTTTACATCATTTTAATTTAGCCCCTAAATCATAATTTCATTAAAATTCCCTTTACAAAAGTTGTTTATCTATTAATAACGTTTCATTTTCTACCATAAAACTTCATAATTCATTTATATTCCTCCATGAAAAAACCCTAGTACCTCGATAATTTTGCAAATTAATCCCCGAGATAGCTAGATTAAGCTATTACGATCTCAGAAATATAAAAATCATTAAAAATGGAACAAGAAAACATACCTAATTGATCAAAGTAAGCTTGCTTGAGCTACTTTCTCTTAGCGAGGGTTTCCATGGAAATAATTTGGGAAAGATGACGAAAAAGATGATATTTTCATTTTTTAATTAATTATCGTCTTTTATTTTTTCACTTTCCAATTTCATCCTTTTCTTTATTTTATTTTCCATGGATGAATCATCATCCTTAACCACTAAGCATTTTTAAATGGTCTATTTACCATAGAAGGACATCCACTTTAAATTTCTATAGCTATTTAATCCCTCTAGCTATTAGAACTCAACTTTTGCACTTTGTGCAATTTGGTCCTTTATCAAATTAAAAATGTAATCGGTAAAATTTCTTTACGAAATTTTTATACGACATTACTATCATAGTATAGACCATAAAATGATATAAAAATAATTTTTCTTCTGAAATCGGGTTTGTGGTCCCGAAACCATTGTTCCAATTTTACCGAAAACGGGCTGTTACATACACAGGCTCGTGGCAAGGCCGTGTGGTCTATAAAGTTTTACGTGATTTTGGTGCACACGGGCATAGGGAGTTATACGGGTTGTTCACATCACTGTGTGACCTATCCACAGGGTCATGTGACCCACTCACACTGGCACGACTCTTGTTCACAGTTTGGCGACACGGCCGTATGATTCATCCCACACAGGTTAAGCTTTTGCACAAGGCCAAGAGATACAGCCCTGTGACCCTTATTTTCAAATTTTTCCCAACTTTTGTTTAAGTTCCAAATTGATTCTTATTCACTACCGAGTTGATTTTAAACTTTGGTAAGCTCGATTTTTATCCAAAATCTATTGAAACACATGTTAAATTGATTGTTTATGAATTGTGATAATTAATTGAGAATTTTAAATTATAATTTGTATGTAAATGGTTTATAATTGTCTATAACATTCTATTACTAGGGTTTGACGACCAGACAGGGTATAGGGTATTACAATATGGATTTGCCTAAACTCAGCATTGCTTGAGGTTTGACCAACATCGCTCTCAGGATATGCAGAAACCCTAGTAGATAAAAATGGCTCATCCGCCATTTCCAAAATGTGCCATGGTTATGGTCTTTACACATATCCGCCACACTTGCTTCTTCCCGAGTTTACAATCCCACGAACGTTACCAAAACACCACCGTGGGGTCCATCATCATATCAAATATTTCCTGACACTCTATCTAAACCCCCTTTTAACCAACCATACTTTTTCATGCATCACTTAGTTAACATAATGGGCACATTTACATAGAATTCATTCATACCCTTAACAGAATCATACTTTCCCCACACATAAATTCCCATACATGTTTACCATACATCGTCATTTTTATGCACCACATCTTACATTTCAGTACATACATACAGACGCTGCCCACAAGCACAAACACATACACATACATACATACTGCAACTCCTCAAGAATATATGTTTATCTATATGGACATCAACCGTACAAGGAATCATTATAAGATAACATATAAGAGCCGGGTCTAGAGAATCACCAAAAACCTACCTTTATGTCGGCTTGGAGCTTCTGTTTCAATTGTCCTTCCCAATCCAGCAACTGCTTAAGAGATCATGGAGTTTCTATTAGAATCCCCATTTATAGATAGTTTACTAATGTTTCAACTACATGTGACCCTCTAGTAGGGCCTTTCACTCACACTCTATTGTTCTTACATCCTTTCTCCACAACAATCTTAACATACAAGACTATAAGACTTACTAGAAGGTTGAAACATCCAGTGATTAAACGAAATCTTAGCTCTAGCTTAATGAAGAAGAAGAGAACATTTAGTTTAAAGAAATACCAGAACGTCTAACAGAAAGAAAAACCATCTAGGATGTCCATTTTCCTTCACTTTATATATTCCTAGTGCCTTTGATTTCCCTACCAAATCCAGGGGTATGTAAAAGAAAATCCGGCGAAGATCTACTTTACTGTTGACTAGTCATGAGGAGGGTCAAATCAATGTAATTGACTCCCAACTAATCTTGTTATAAGAACCAGCTTGATTAGTGTTCATGTAAACTGAGCGTACTATACCTTGGTGGTGACTTGCGTATGGTGTTATCTTAAAGAAAATTATGTCCTACTATTTTCTCATACACTTGGTAGGCTCTTTGTGCTCAGCTAAAACTCTGGGGTGTACTCTCCCTTAGGCGTACTCTTTTTTGGGAATATTCTTTATTCACTTAAAGTTGCCCTATAATTTAATCCCTAGATACCGCCAACGAGCGGATACTTTAGTGCTAGTATATATCAATACTCTAACTCACCAACAAGTCAGCAAGGTGACAGATTATACTACCATAGTGCGCCAAAATAGTTTACATACATACTTTACTCACTTTTTTGGATCCGCCATTTTTTGGTGTGACACGATATTTTAGGGATCCCTTGAAATTTCTTGGATAGACACGAATTGGATTTTCACTCGATTAAAGTGTTGCCACTCCACGATGTGATAAAATATAATAGGCACTAGTGCCTTAAATGACGCATACTATTAGAAAAAAAATCTCTAGTATAGTGGCAAACACCTTGTTGTCCAAGTGCAACATCTACCAAAACTACAAAAATATACAAATACATGTATATCCATTAACAAGAACACTAAATTTCATTAAATTATAATGCTAATGCAACATTAACATACCTCTTCACTGCCTTGCCAATCGATTTATTGATACATCCTTGTCAAGTGGCTCTTATAGCAAGTATGATCCCAACGACCCTAAATCCATTTCATTGTTCAATGTAATAGGAGATATTAAGTAGTGGTGCTAAAACAATTTTAAGATAATAAATAATGTGATATTTTTTACCTTATAATAAGAAGAAACTACCATGGATAGGAAAGGATGGGCATTAACCAAAGTGTATGTATCCATTCCCATGTTTGCAGGAGCCATTAGTTCACTTCATCAATCAGTTCACAAACCACCAAGCAAAGCACCCTATATAGGTATGCCAAAGTAGCAAAATCCTTGCTGAGTCTACCGACTACCTTAAAATCCTACAATAGAGGAAGATACATGGTATATACCTTATTACCAGACAACATTCCTTCGACCATTCAGAGCCTCCAAGCATTGACGTGTCAATCCATGTCTTCTACAGTGGTATGTGGTGAAGGATCAATTTAACAACCTTTTCCAACCATGTGCACTTCTGCACCCATCTACATCATTTTTCGATTTCTCCCTAAATAGGATGACACCCTACAACTAATTGCATTCATACTCCAGATTGATGCCTCTACTTATGATTAACAATTCCCCAACGATTGGAAGGCTGGTCATTAAAGCAACATCTAGTGTAATGGTTACCTCCTTGCATGGAAAATGGTATGTAAATGTTTTTTCTTTGACTCCATCTTTTCAATGATACGACAACCAACTAACATCCTTTTGGTGTTCTTCAATACAAAATCGGGCTTTGTGAATTTTAAATCATGTCAATTTCACAAAACTCGATCTATTGACTGTTAAAATAACAAAAAAAAACTATGTTATATATTAGAAAATCTTAAAAATATTTTCGCAAAAAAAGTTGAAAAGATTTGAGTTAAAGATTTCACCATATTGATGACGTACCTGGCAATGTATTTGATTATTTTTCTCGATTATTGAATTAAAAAATAACAAGTTTTTCTTGGAGAGTTGAAGAGTTTGGGTAGATTTTAGGTAGAAAAAAAAGGATTGATGGCTAGGTTTTATAGGGTGAAAATCAACAACTATGATAGTCGACTTCCACTATTTTTAATTTAGTTGGTTTGGCCAATGACCAAATAAATTATCTGGTCAAACTTTTTAACCCTGACCTCGACTTCTACAAGTGTCGAAGTACTTTGCATGTACTTTTAGTATAATACCTCTTGGTATGCATTACATGAATTAATATGATGATTTAACATCACCCTTAACTTAATACCTGTAAATATTGATGTATTTTTTAAAAAATATATTATAATTTTTTTATATAAATCCTAAATTATAACCTATTGATTGAGTGTTTATCTACTTAGAAATTGTTTAGGTTTGAATAGAGGTTGTAAAAAAAAAAATACACAAATAATAAAAAAGGTAAAAATTTATATTATAAAAGTGAGAAAACAGACGTTAACTTTCCAACATCAGTGGGTCACTCTAAATGGTAATGTGATAGGCCTTGGCTATTTTACGAAACTGACCCAAAAAATTTGATATTTATAAAAATGACTCAGGTTTAAAAACAATCACTAAAATTACTTGAAGTGAACAATAGAATGGGGTTTTGGCCTTCTAATGGTCGGCACCACTTGGTATTTTGGCCCCATGATTGCCTGATAATTGTGTCAGACCTTAAAAAATTGAATTTTTTGGTTCTGGCCTTCCAATGGTTGGCATCAGGATATTTTTTTTTTTAAATTGTATCATATTGGTATACAAAAAACCAATATTTCAAAAAAAAAATTTGGTGCTGGCCTATCAATGGTCGGCACCAGACTCAGTATTTTAAAAAAATAAAAAAAATTAGTTCTGGCCTTCTAATGGCCGGCACCAAGTACGAAAAAAAATCAATTTTTTTAGGTGCTGGCCTTCTAATGGTCAGCATCAGAGTATAGTATTTAAAAAATATATTTTTTTGGTGTTAGCCTGTCAATAGCCGGCACTAGACTCAGTATTTTAAATAAAAAAAATTGGTTTTGGCCTGTCAATGGCCAGCACCCAATTTTTTTTTTAAAATATTGAGTCTGGTGTCGGCCATTGACAGGCCAGCACCAAATTTTTTTTTTAAGATACTGTACTCTGGTGCCGGCCATTGACAGGATAACACTAATTTTTTTTTAAAATACTAGTTTTTTGTATATCAGTATGATACGATTTTTAAAAAAATATCCTGGTGTCGGTCATTGGAAGGCCAGAACCAAAAAATTTAATTTTTTAAGGTCTGACACAATCATCAGGCAATCACGAGGCCAAAATAGTAGGTGGTGCCAACCATTAGAAGGCTAAAACCACTTTCTACTGTTCATTTCAAATCATATTGATGATTATTTTTAAATTTGAATTATTTTTATAAATATCAAATTATTTTAGTTCAATTTTATAAAATAGCCATAGGCCTCTGTTTCCTTCTGAACCCACTAGTGTTTCCATGATAAAAAAAAATATATTAAATTCAGGTGATTGATTTCTTCTGAAGGACAGGTCATTTATTAATTGGTTTAAATAATTATAATATTATTTAAGCACAAATTAAGGGATTATTTCATATTTTAATACATTAATTATATTCTTATAAATAATTAATTTTACACATGTCAATCTCGAGAACGAGTTGTGTATATAAAAAGAGAGTAAATCTGGAGAAGGTTGCAGCTTTTTTGTGAAATAATTGGTGAGGGTGAGGGGACAAATCTTATCTTTAAAGACAAAAGGGATTGTTTCAGTTGGATATAAAGTGTTTGTGGAAAGGGGTTTTGGTTGGGAGATCACTTACTTTTTAATTAACTTCAGCTATCTACTTTTTATTTATTTATTCATTTGGACCAACTATAGCCCCATTCATTGCCTTTTTTCTCATCATTCTCTTTCTTATAGTTTCTGGATGCACCATTTTAATCAATAATGTATTTATTCTTTTAATCAGGCAGAATTCGAAATTTTTGTAGCACTTCTTTCACTAATTTCTACTTCCTCTTGATTGTCTGATAATATTAACATTCCGTCAAATTTCTTATTAATCACAATCGCTAAATCTTCCAAAATATCTCACAATTTAATATCTAAAATTAAACAAATGCACACAAATCAATTATACTCAATAATCCACATATCTTATCTTCCTTTTCTTTTTTCTTTTATCATTTTGGGTTAATCCTTTTGCTTACTAATTACTTTTTTAATCTTTATTTTACATCATTTATTATAGACTTCAATTCCAACTTCAAAAAATGGGGTTAAGAAAAAATTCGTTTAGATAAAACAGAAACACACTAAAATTTAGGTGATTAATTAGGCAACTTTCCCATAAAATTTTGACAACGTTGATAAAAAGTTTCTGTTGTAAGATCTTAAGGTTTAGATTCAAATTTCATAATGGATAATCAGTATATAATTTATATATATATATATATATATATGAAGGAACGAAAACATATATAAAAACATTGAGTTTTAAATTCTTTGAGTTTCAAAATATTCTCTTTTAGTTATGTTTAAAGTGAGCCACGTATTGAAAATTAAAATTTAAATGCCCTTAAAAATGTGTTGTTACATTAATTACAAATTTCAAATTATCAAACAATTTAAAAAAATTCTCAATATACTTTTTTGTATTTGCATTATTGATCCTCAATACTCTTTTTTGAATTGTAATTTACTACCATCACAATTTATAACTAAACCGATTAATTACAATAATAATAATAGACAATAAATATATTTACTACTTATAAAGTCAACAATTCATCTAATATTAAACCTTATTTGCCACATCTATATATAAAAGCAATCAAAGATTCATTTTTAAAGTAAGTTAATTTCACATACAACAATAAATCATTAAAAAAATAAATTTTTAATGTCAACGTAAAACGTAATAGAAAAATCATTAATATTGATTACAAAAATTAAGGAAAAAATTAGGAGAAATAAATCATAATAATTAAAGAATAATTTGTATCAAATAAAATCAATATTCAAAGTTCACCATTCTTCCTTCCATTTCATGCATGTATAAAGGCCTATAAATAGGATTCGTGATGAAACACAACAAAGAATTATAAATCAAATCAATGATAGTTTAAGGTCTTTTAACATTATTTTTCTATTTTAAAAATTTTCTTATTTGTACTTTATATTCTTTAATTCTATTTTGCACCATTTCTTTTAACCTTATTTATTCTCTAATTTTTGACATTAAAATTATGGAAGGGAATCATCCACTAAGAAATTGAATAATGAATTTAATGATAAAGTGATCGAACAGTAAAAGTATGAGGCTGAGATTTAGGGAATATTGTACAACGAGCAACATAAAATTAATGAAAAAAAAAACATTGAAGAGCTTGAAATGAACAATAATATTATGAACATTTATCAAGGAGATTTCATTGATTCAACCAATCAATGGGTTGAACAATATGCAATAATTTATACGATATTTAGGCTATACTATTATATATTATTTGTGAAAATGTACAAATTTTTAAAAATTAAAAACAATTAATATATTATAATTAATGCATACACACTTAAGAAATTAGTTCTCTTCTAAATGATGGAGCTTTATTAAAATGGGTAAAGTACACCATTAGTTGTTAAATTATGGGTAATTTTTTATTTTGTCACTTAATTAAAAAAAGTTATAATTTGGTCATTAGACTATTTAAAAGTTTTCATTCACTGGACTATTAAAATTGATGCTACATGGCTTTATTTGTTTGCACTGTAGGGGTAGATGTCGTAGCAGATGTAATTCCTGCTACTTGTTGAACAGCATCATCTATAGCTCTAAGTAATTATGAGTCATCCATTTCTCTAACATTACCTCGTTCAACATTAGGAGGTTGATTACCCGCTGGGTTAACACTCGGTGTTGCCGACTCAGTTTCATCTAATTCATAAGATTCATCATCTCCAGTATACATTTCTTGATCAGTATCATCAATATATTCATCCGACATCTTTAACTATAAAACAAAAACAAACAATATATCAGCATTCAAATCCCGACTCAATTATGGCATGTACCTCTAGACTCAATTCCGAGCTTGATTTAGTCTGAGAATCGACTAAACCTGCAAAGCTCTAATACCACTAAATGTAATACCCCCAACCCTTATCTGTCGCTGGAATAGGGTTACAAAGCATTACCGAACTTTTCAGATCAAATACGAATAATACATAAATATTCACAAATAAACAACATAATTCAATCATATAGTCCCTTTTATGAGTCCTCGAGGCCCAAAACACGTTTTAGAAACAAGTCGGGACTTATTCATGTACTTCGAAAATTTTTTGTGAAATTTCAAAATTTTTCCTAGGTGCAGGGGTCACACGCCCGTGTGATCAAGGGACATGCCTGTGTGGCTATTAGACATGCCCGTGTCTCAAGCCATGTTCAACCCCGTGTAACTCCCTGACTTAGGTCACATGGCCAACCACACACCCGTGTGCTAGACCGTGTGCCTTACACGGCTGAGACATACGCCCGTGTCTCTTCCCGTGTGAAATTTCACCTGAGCATTCTGTTTTAAAATTTTTAAGTTGCAGGGGACACACGGCCAAACCACACGCCCATGTGATAGCCTTGTGTCTCACACGGTTCAGTCACACGCCCGTGTGTCTGGCGTGTGGACTCAAAATGAACCTTAAATAACAAATTTACCAACCCTGCAATCTTAAATAACAAGCAACTCAAAAACCAATCGTTCAACCAATAATACATTTAAAACATGTCAAAACAATCAATTCAATGACCTAACCAATGTACCCTCATAGGTACTTCACATATACTATCCAAATCAATTCAATTAACTTCATTCAAACCAAGTCTAATTTCATACCAAAATATACCATTTTATAACCTCAACATAACACATAAAATTATATATATAATTAAACAATAACATCTTATAACATCTTTTACATAGACATTCTTAGGTACATGCCATTACCAAAAAGAAATATACTTCACCACAGTTTGAGTTTCGGGATCGTTGTGGATGTTGATTCGACAATCTGACTTTAACCTAAACTTTGCATGGAAAATAAACTATACGCTGAGTATAAACTCAATGGTATTTCTATAATCCGAATGCTTTAAGGTAAAATATTAAATCATATACATTATAACATACAATATGCATAATCATATAAATTAATCATTTAATAGTTAAAGCATTTATAACTCATTCAATTCTTTTCAATTTGCTGTCCCATATAGCTTCTCACAATATGAACACAATTCATATGTCTCGATCTATATTCCAATTCATCATTCAAAGTCAATCATAACTCTATTTTATTCAATTACCCTATTAACATGACTCGGACTCTGATGGATACATGGATCCAACCAGAACACACCAGTTTGGCACCTAGTGCCTCATCGGGTAATTCGAAGCAATAAGTTGACACCTAGTGTCTCATCGGCCATGCCTGTAACACCTCTTGCTCATGTTTAAGTTGGAATAGGGTTTAAGGCATTACCTAACTTATCTAGCTTAAACATCTAGAATAGGGCTATAAAATTTCGTTTAACCTCATCGTTCACAATGCTCGGCCCAGGAGGCCCAAAAAAAAACTTCCGAGAAGTATCGGGATCTTTCTTGGAACTTCCATGAGTCCAGAAATCTTTTTGAACAAAACAGGGGTCACACGCCCGTGTAGGTCTTGAGACACGCCCGTGTCCTCTAAGGCATGCCCGTGTCTTGTGCCCGTGGACTATACTGACTTGTGCCACACGACCATGGCACGCCCGTGGCTCTACCCCGTGCATAAAACCTTAGTATTCTGACTTAATCCATACTTTGACCAACTTTGACCAACTTTGTCTATCCATGTCTCCTATGGTCGACCACGTTTAATTTGGGGATATAATTGCCTTTTAAAGACCTCCTATTAACAATCTATAGCCATTTGGCACTTTTAGCTTATAGAATGGAACTTTCGCAATTTACGCGATTTAGTCCTTTTTCGCGATTAAACATGAAATCGCTGAAATTAAAGCACCAAAATTTTCATGTACATATGCTATCATGTTCTAACTCATAATATAACATGAAAATAAATTCTCAAATCTCGGATTAGTGATTTCGAGATCACTATTCCGACTAGCCCCTAAATCGGGCTGTTACAATTCTCCCCCCTTAAGAATTTTCGTCCTCGAAAAACTTACCGGTGAATAGATTGGGGTATTGATTTCTCATCGTTTCCTCGGACTCCCATGTAGCCTCTTCTATACCGTGCCTTTTTTATAGGACTTTCACTAGGGCTATGCTTTTCTTTCTTAACTACTTGACTTCATGAGCCAAAATTCTCACTGGTTCTTCTCTATATATCAAATCCGGTTGTATCTCTACCTCAGTCGGCTCTATAACATGCGAAGGGTCTGAGCGGTATCGGCACAACATAGATACATGAAAGACGTCGTGAATCTTTTCTAACTCAGATGGCAAGGCTAACCGATAAGCTACCGGTCCTATCCTTTCGGTGACTTCATAAGGTCCGATAAAACGCAGACTCAACTTACCCTTCCGGCCAAATCTGAGGACTTTTCTCCAAGGTGATACTTTCAAGAATACTTTATCACCAACCTAGAATTCTATCTCTTTTCTCTTTAAATTCGAATAAGACTTTTGTCTATCTGAGGCAACTTTTAAACAGTCACGTATTACTTTTACTTTCTCTTTAGTTTCCCTAACCAAATCAACCCCATGTATCTGTTTCTCTCTGAGTTCTGACCAGTACAAGGGCGTTCAACACTTACGCCCATACAATGCCTCATAAGGTGCCATCTTCAAACTTAATTGAAAGCTGTTGCTGTAGGCAAATTCCACCAATGGTAAGTATTTCTCCCAATTACCATGGAATTCCAAAACAAAACACCGAAGCATGTCTTCTAGTATCTGAATCACCCTTTCTGACTGCCCGTCAGTTTGTGGATGGAAGGCTATACTAAAACTCAATTCCGTGCCCAATGCCTATTGTAGCTTTTTCCAAAATCGCGACGTGAATCTCGAGTCTTTATCTAAAATGATCGACAATAGTACACCATGAAGTCTTACTATCTCAGACATGTACAAATCTGCCAATTTGTCAAGAGAATAATCGACTCACACTGGTATAAAGTGGGCTGACTTAGCAAGTCTATCAACCACTACCCATACTGCATCTTTCCTCTTGGGAGTCAACGGTAAGTCCGTCACAAAGTCCATCGTAATACGGTCCCACTTCCACTCAGGGATCGTAAGGGGCTGAAGTAAACCTGAAGGAACTTGATGTTCAGCCTTCACCTGCTAACAAACCTGACATTTGGATATAAATTTGGAAATATCTTTCTTCATACCCAACCACCAATACCATCTCTTCAAATCATGGTACATCTTTGTGCTGCCAGGGTGTACATTCAAACATCCGTTATGTGCTTCATGCAAAATTTTGCGAATAAGCTCTTCATTTCTGGGTATACAGACTCGATCTCGAAATGTTAGACATCCATCAAGATTTACTCGAAAGTTTGTCTCAATGCTCGACTCACATAAAACTCTCTTGGCTTGCAAACTGTTATCATCCTTCTGAGCTTCACAAATCTCTTGGAGAAACAATGGTTTAGCCCTTAACTCGGCTAAAACAGAACCATCATCTAACAAGATCATCTGAGTATTCATGGCTTTTAGTGCAAATAATTATTTTCTGCTCAAAGCGTCAGCGACTACATTTGCCTTTCCCGGATGGTAGTCAATTGCTAACTCATAATCTTTAATCAACTCTAACCATCTTCGCTGCCTCAAATTTAATTCCTTTTGTGCCATCAAATATTTTAGGCTTTTGTGGTCGGTCAAAATCTGACACCTTTCACCATATAGATGATGTCTCCAAGTTTTCAACGCAAATACAATTGCGGCCAACTCTAAATCATGAGTCGAGTAGTTCTTCTCGTGCGGTTTCAATTGTCTAGAGGCATATGGAATCACTTTACCCTCTTGCATAAGTACACAACCCAACCTGTTCAAGGACGCATCACTATAAACCACAAATTCCTTCCCCGGTTCCGATTAAACCAAAACAGGAGTCTCGGTCAACAATGTCTTCAATTCCTTAAAACTCTGTTGACACTTTTCTGTCCAAACGAACTTTACATTTTTCTGCAAAAGTCTCGTCATCGATGTAGCTATCATGGAAAACCCCTTGACAAAACGCCTATAATAGCCTGCAAGGCCTAGAAAACTCCTCACTTCAGTTACGTTCCTCGCCGATTTCTATTCAACAATTGCCGAAATCTTGCTCGGGTCGACTCTAATCCCTTCTCTCGAGACAATATGCCCCAAAAATCCCACTTCCCTGAGCCAAAATTCACTCTTACTGAATTTGGCATACAATTGTTTTTTCTCTCAAAACTTGTAGAACCATACTCAAAAGCTCTGCATGATCGTTCTCATCTCGAGAGTAGATCAGTATGTCATCGATAAAAACCGCAAAAAATTTATCTAAGTACGGTCGAAAAACACAATTCATCAAATCCATGAAGATCGCGGAGGCATTTGTTAGACCAAAAATTCATAATGGCTGTAACATCCCGAAATAGGGCCTAAACGGAATAGTGGTTGCGAAACCACAAATCCGAGTCAGTAAAATATTTTAATATTATTTTCTGTGCCATTGATATGTGATTAAGCATGTGGTAAATTTTCGTGAGCTAATTTATCTGTATGTGTGTTTAATTTGATAAAAGGATTGAATTGCATCAAATGCAAAATTAGTGTGCTTATTGAAAAGATGTCTATTTGTTATGTCTTCTTAAGTGTGAGGACTTATGTGGCAATTAAGCCAATTATATGGTTAGTGGACGGCATTGAATGATGAAATGCATAATTATATGTTTTTTTTTTATATATTAAAAACATTAGTTGAAATTTTATATTATATTAATATGTTATAGTATAATCAAAGAAACATGAGTGGATGGTTTTCATTTTACCATCTTCTTGCGAAACCATAAAAGAAAAGAAAGAAAAAACCAAGCAAAGGTTTGGCCATTCTAAGCTTAAATTGAAGGTATGTTTTAGCTTGGTTTTTAATAAATTTTACGTTTTTGAGATCGTTGTTTCGAGTGCTACAAAACCCATATTTGAATTTTGAATTTTGATGAATATTTTGAGTTATGCCATTGATGAAAGCTTGTGTATTTTGATGATTGATGGTAGATTATTCATGTTTATGAGTAGAGGAACAATTTTTACTAAGTGATTTTCGGTGAAAACGAGCTAATTAGTAAAAGTTGTTATTGTTCATAAGTATGTGTTATAGTAAGAATTTGAAGTTGCTATAGAAGAGAAAAATGTTCAGCATGTTATAAAACATAAGAATAAGGGCTGAAGTTTAATTTTCGAGCCTAAGGGCAAAATTGTAATTATGTAAAAGTTTAAGGGCAAAATTGTAATTTTGCCAAAGTTAGAGTTAAGGACTGTTTTAGTAAATGTGTGTATTAAATAAGCTAAATTTGCTATTATAGATCAAGAAGAACGAAATCCAGAGTTAGATCGGGGAAAGAAAAAGATAGTGGACTAAATCGATATAGTTTATCGTATTTTGTTTCGAGGTAAGTTTGCAGTAAATAAATACAATATTCTATTATTTTACATTTAATATTATTAAATTCCAGCATTTACATATTTATTCTGTAAGTTTATTATTTATAGGCTTAAGTATGAATTGACGGAAAAGCTATCTCAGAAAGTTCCGGTTAAACCTTAGGAATGTGTAGGATACAAATGTCATGACATTAGGGTTTAAGGAAATCATGTAAGACCATGTCAAGACATGGCATTGATATGTTACTATAAGGCAAAGGTCCCATGTAAGACCATGCCAAGGCATGGCATTGATGAGTTCATAAGGCAAGAATACCACGTAAGACCATGTCAAGACATGGCAATGGTTAAGTTTCATAAGGAAAGGTACCCGAGTATCCTTAGTATTCCAAGTGGTTCAACGGAAAAATTCAAAGAGTATTCCAAAGTAAAGGTAAGACAAGTTCAAGCTAAAAAGGTAAGGTAAGATAAATTCATGTTAAAAGGTAAGGTAAGAATACAAGTTTAAGTATATTGAGTTAAAAGCTTAAGTGATCTTGATAAGAAAAGCATAAGATAATTCATTAAGAATGTTGTTATCTATTTACATGTAAACTTACTAAGCTTTATGCTTACTCCTATTCTTTATTTTTTTTATATAGTATTACAAGCCAACTCGGGGATCGAAAGGACGTCGGAGATCGTTACACACTATCAAAAGATTATATTGGTATTTTGTGATTCGAACGTTTTAAGTTATGGCATGTATAGGGACTTAGCCATTTTGTGTGTATGACCTTATGATATGGATTAATATTGGCTTGTAAATGCTTGGTAATGATTATCCATTAAAATGGTTAATTAAGAACATGTTTTGGATGTTATGAAATGCCTAGTTGATAGTTATTTTAAAGAAATTATGTAATTATATGCAGGGGAATAGTTGGACAGCAGCAGTGACGTGATTTTGAAAAATCACCAAAAATAGTAGAAATTGAATTAGGTTGTGCATGAGATATAGAATTAAATCTTATTGAGTCTATTTTCATATAAAGAAAACGGTGTAGGAAAAAGAGTTTTATATAATGAGATAATTGATTTTTAGTGAAGAGAGGTCAGAATTGTCAAACTGTGTAATAGGGGAGAGTTTAACTAATAAACTGTACTAATTGGCCATACCAAAAATTCTGGAAAAATTAAAGTAAGAGGATATATGAGCCTAGTTTCAAGGAAAATTTACGGATCTAGATTTCGAGTTTCGTAACTCAAGTTATAATTAATTTAGTGAACATGACGCAGACAGACAGTTTCAATTTTTATGCCCAGAACTAATAAGTTAAGTCTAGTAATGCCTCGTGCTCGACTCATGCAACGGTCTCGGGTAAGGGGTGTTACAATGGCCGTACCTAGTTCTAAATGTGGTTTTCGGCACATCCGAGTCCTTGACTCTCAACTGATAGTACCCTGACCTCAGATCTATCTTGGAAAATACTGTAGCTTCCTTCAATTGATCAAATAAATCGTCGATCCTTGGCAACGGGTATTTATTCTTCACTGTCACCTTATTGAGTTGCCGATAGTCTATACATAGTCTCATGGAACCATCTTTCTTCTTCACGAATAGGTCAGGAGCACCCCACGGAGAAAAAATCGGCCTTACGAAACCCTTATCCATTAATTCTTACAACTGTGCTTTCAATTCTTTCAGTTCGGCAGGGGCCATTCTGTATGGAGCAATAGAAATAGGGGCAGTACCTGGAGCTATCCTAAATTCGATCTCTCTTTCTGGAGGTAGCCCTGGCAACTCTTCTGGAAAAACTTCTAGGTACTCGCATACTATGGGTATTGACTCAATTTTCAATTCAGTCTCTATAGTGTTCAACACAAAGGCAAATAAGCCTCATACCATTTCCTTAGGTACTTTTGAGCAGATATGGTTGATACCACTATCGGTGACCCAACTGGCTTATCTGATTCAACACGAATAAAATTACCATTTTCATCTCTCAACTCGATATGCTTTTTCCCACAATTCACAATTACTCTATGGGTAACTAACCAATTCATCCCGAGAATGACATCAAACTCGTCAAATGGTAATAACATAAGATCGATAGAGAAACAATGACCTTTAATCATCAAAGGACACTCTTTGCAAACTATATCAACCAACACACACTTGCCTAGAAGATTAGACACTCTTATGATGAATTTAGTAAACTCTATAGGCATGCTCATATTAGAAGCTAATTTCGTGCATATGTATGAGTAAGCAGATCCCGGGTCAATTAAAGCTATAACACGAGTATTATGGAAAGAAAAGATACCCGTTATCACATCGGGAGAAGATGCCTCTTCATGAGCACGAATGGCAAAAGTCCTCGCCGGTGCTCTACTTTCTACTCTGGTAGCTTGCTCTCTCGGCAGATTCTTGCTTCCCATCTCAATCCCCTAGTTCCTCAATGGTCTTCCCTTTGTGGTACTTCCCGATCTCATTTTCTGAGGCTTTCCTTTCTCGTCCACCTCAGGACAGTTTCTGATAAAATGGTCTAAAGACCCACATCTGAAGCAAGCTTTCTCATTAGCTCTAAACTCACCAGAATGGTGCCTGCCACACTGAGGGCATTCTAGCCTATTTGGTCGAATGTTGCCCACACTAGCAACTGATGGAGTTTGCCCTTTTGATCCTGAGAATCGGTTGCCTTTATTTCGGGTCGAAAACCCCGCTGAAGTGACTGATCGAGTAGTGAAATCCCTCGATTTCTTAGATGAGGATTGGTTAGACTTGTTCAGTTGTCTCTTTCTTAAGTCACGAGACTCGTACTCGGCTCTTCTTTTCTCTTTAGCCAACTCTTCGGCAGTACAGGCCCTATCCACCAACACTACAAACTCTTTTAATTCGAGAACTCCCACATAAAGGCGAATATCTTCATTCAATCCGTCCTCGAATCTCTTGCACATGATGGCTTCCATAGACACGCATTCTCGTGCATACTTGCTAAGCCTTACAAACTCTCATTCGTAGTTGGTCACTGACATACGGCCTTGCTTTAATTCCAAGAACTCCTTTCTCTTGTGGTGATGAACCTTTGGCTGATGTACTTCTTCTGATACTTCTCTTGGAAAAACTCCCAACTAACTCTCTCTCTTGGCACCACCGACACGAGGGTGTTCCACCATCGGTAGGCTGAATCTCTTAAGAGGGACACTGCACACTTTAAGCACTCCTCAGGCGTGCAGGATAACTCATCGAATACTCGAATGGTATTCTCGAGCCAGAATTCCGCTCTCTCTGGGTCATCATCCTTATTTGCCTGAAATTCCTCGGCTCATTGCTTCCGAATCTTATCCACAGGAGGCCTTTCTCTTCTCACCACTTCAACTACTTGAGGGGCTACTGGAGCAGGTTGAGGAACTAGTGGGGGCGGAGGGGGTTGAGCATTGGGATTTGCTCGGATATACTCTGTATACCAATTACTCATCATGTGGAGAAAGACTTCTCGAGCTTCTTCCCCTGACCTAAGGTCTCGGGTCTACTATTAGCCGGCGCGGCCCCTTGAGCGGGAGCCGGCGTGTTACTCGCAGCATCATCAGCTGCAGTTTTGTCCGGATCAGAATCCATATACTACATAAAACATAATTTTATAAGTCAGGTGCCATCACACTATCATTACTCAAACGCTCTTACATATGACATGTATAGCTAGACTCGTACCAATGTTGCGTTAGTCCTAGAATCGACTAAACCGTAGCTCTAATACCAATAAATGTAACACCCCTTACCCGTGTTCAAGTCGGAACAGGGTTTAAGGCATTACCTAACTTATCTAGCTTAAACATCTAGAATAAGGCTATAAAATTTCGTTTAACCCCATCGTTCACAATGCTCGGCCCAAAAGGCCCCCCCCAAAAAAAAACTTCCGAGAAGTATCGGGATCTTTTCCGGAACTTCCACGAGTTCAAGAATTTTTTTGAACAAAACAGGGGCCACACGCCCGTGTAGGTCTTGAGACACGCCCGTGTCCTCTAAGGCATGCTCGTATCTTGTGCCCATAGACTATACTAACTTGTGCCACACGACCATGGCACGCCCGTGGCTCTACTCCGTGTGTAAAACCTTAGAATTCTGACTTAATCCACACGGCCTATACACACGCCCGTGTATCCTAGCCGTGGGAAATTTAAAATTTTATGAACAAAGTGTAGACTTCACACGGTCTGGGTACATGCTCATAGTTGGCCGTGTCCTTCACACGGTCTAGACACACGCCCGTGTGTCACCTATGTGGACCAAAAAGAAGGCTACCAAGCCCTTGGCCACCCTCCATTGCACACATACATACAACAATTCCATTTAACTCAATTGATGGTTCAAAGACACTTCTAGATTCCCAATTTAACATTCATACACAAGAGCATACACTTCGATAGAACTAATTTCATTAAGCAAAATATTTGTCAAGTATTTGTCCATCTCAAAGCCATTTACAAAATGACTTACAACGAAATCAACACTTTAACTAACAATTACAACTTGACAAAATACTCATGTCCTATACATGCCATACTTAAAATAAGTCTAAAATTGTTATACCAAAGTGTTGTCGATAGTGTAATTTCCGAACTCCTGCAGTCACTATCCTCGAGTTACCTTGGCAATACTACAAGGAAAAAGGGCAATGGAAAAGGGGTAAGCATAAAGCTTAGTAAGTTGCATGGAAATAAATGGCAATAATAATGCTCATAAAATGATCTATCCACGGTATTGGCTAACCATACACAAGTCAAGGCTTCTTGTCCATACTTACTTCTAATTGCCCTTATTTAGCACCTACCGTGCCACATATCGAACCGATTCTTTGATACTCATTCACAATTGCCTGAATTCATTCATTCACATGACTTAACTATCATTCACACCTCTACTTCTAAATTCATCTACTTACCTACCACTCATAAGGGATAGTAACAGAAGTGTGTTTATAGCCACTACTGTAATTATAAAGCCAATGCCACATCCTCTAGGTGGTCTTACATGGAGTCTCCTCTAGATGCCAATGCCATATCTCGGACATGGTCTTGCATGGGATTACCTTTAGATGCCAATGTCATATCCTGGACATGGTCTTACATGGGATTACCTTTAGGTGCCAATGCCATATCCCGGATATGGTTTTATATGGGATTACCTTTAATGTATCGATGTCATATCCCGAACATAGTCTTACACGATTTCCATGTTCATCACTGAAGCCATATCCCGGATATGGTCTTATACGGAATCTCAACTTGGTGCCGAGGCAATGTCCCGGACATGGTCTTATACAGGACCTTAATTATTTCATAATTCAATGATAGCATGTATATAATCAACATGACCCATTAGGACTTCAACACCTCATTCATATTAACTACTCAATTTAATAATGCCTCATGCTTTAATATACTACCAAGCATTTCTCAACATGCAAATATGAATGTTACTTAAATCCTATACAACTTACCTTGTTTTCAAAATGAGCTAGTTCTTCGGTTCAGTCCAAGACTTTATCCTTTCTCCGATCGAGGCGGATTCTCGTCTCCTCTTACTCTATAATAGCAAATTAGCTCATTTTAATCACTATATTAATATAAGCATTTCAATAATCATGCTTAAGTAAAATGACCATTTTGCCCCTAAACTTTGGCAAAATGACCATTTTGCCCCTAGGCTCGGAAATAAATTTTAATCACATTTCTACCCTCCGCAAGCCTAGGAAAACATTCAATGCTCTTGAAACTATCATCAAAATCAATATTTAACATACTTACTGCAAAATTTGTAAGCTTTTCATCAAGGTCTTAATTAGTGTTTTCATGCTAACACCTTTCACAAAAGTTGTTCACTTAGCAACTAAGACTCAATTTCTTCCATCAAAATGTAGCAATAACTAAGGTAGCTCTCATAACTTTAAACTCTTTACCATATTGCACAATAGTTCCCTCATTTGAAAGCTTAAGCTTTAGGGGTTTCAAAAGTACAATTATTTTCAAGAAAAGTTCACTAGAACACTTACATGAATGGATGAGAGCTTGCTGAAATTTTTGAAGCTTTCTACCCATTATTTGCTGGAATTTTCGGTGGAAGATGAAAGGAGAAAAAGATGATATCTTTTTCTCTCCTTATTTTATTATTACTAGTCAAATAAGACACCAACTATTACCAACTTTGACCAACCTTGTCTATCCATGTCTCCTATGGCCGGCCATGCTTAATTTGGGGGTCTAATTGCCTTTTAAAGACCTCCAATTAACAATATATAGCCATTTGGCACTTTTAGATTATAGAATGGAACTTTCGCAATTTATGCGATTTAGTCTTTTTTCGCGATTAAACGTGAAATCGCTGAAATTAAAGCACCAAAATTTTCATGTACTTATGCTATCATGTTCTAACTCATAATATAACACGAAAATAAATTCTCAAATCTTGGATTAGTGATTCCGAGATCACTATTCCGACTAGCCCCTAAATCAGGCTGTTACAATGCCGAAGTAATTTGGTACCCAGTACCTCATCGAATTTATCCGAAGTAATAGTTTAACACCCAGTGTCTCATCGACTTGAAGTCGAAGTATCCCTAAACTCTTCCAATATTATGGCATGACATCTATATCCGACTCAGCCCGATACAGTTAATAGAATTTTCAATTCACTTTCCATATACATTCAATATTTACATCAATCACAAGTTCACATAATCTCAATTTAATATCAAGTTAATAACAAATAACACTCACCTCAAATACTTACCATAAACATTAAATTAAAATGCAACAAATAATAATTACTAGATTCAGATTATATAAATACAAACCCAAATTTTCCAACTATTCATCGTCGACTTTTTCCTTTCCCTTCTTAGCTGAGGTTTCCGGCACAACATTAGCTATGAAAATTAAACGATTAAAAATCATCAATACAACACAATTTTATATTGAATATTTCAATTTATATTTAACTTTTGCCTAAATTCCAATTTAGTCCCTAACCAAAACTAAGGGTGGGTTTAGATGAGCGGTGCGTTTACCTGCAGTTAGTGTAAAAACAGCGATGGCAGTGAGATTAGATATTGTAGTGATACTGTAACGTGAGACAAAAAGTAAGCTAAATGTACCGCACCGCACTCCACTCAATCTCCCATCCAAACCCACCCTAACTTTATTTTCTTCCAAAACTAATCTCTTATTTTCATTCAATTTCCACTTTAGACTAATTTAACTCTCTAATTTAACTTAAATGCCTAAATTTTGAAAATTTTCAATTTAGTCCTTATTACTTAAAACTTATAATTTATCCCACAATTCAATCCCTTTTTCATTTCTAACTTAAAATTTCATCAATTTAATCTCAAACACTTAAATTATTCAACATGAACATCATCTAAAAATCTAATAATTTCTAAAATTTCAACACAAATCAAGTAGCATCTTGTTCTAGGATTCTAAAAACATAAAATTTACAAGAAAAGGGATTAAATTGACTTACCAATTTAAGTTTGAACCTTAAAACCCTAATTTTTCTTTTTCTTTCTCCTTTCCCCTTCTCTGTTTCGTTTTCTATTCTGTTCTTTTATTCTTTTTGTTTCTTTATTTATTTGTTTTAATTATAAAAAAATATAATATAATAATGTAATAATATAATAATAATTTATTAAATTATAAGTAAATGTATATAATTATTATAATATATGTATAATATTATTACACATGTAATATTCTATTACCATACATTTGTCAAAAATTGGCTTAATTGCTTATTTAGTCCTTCACTTTCTCTTTAATCTATAATTAAACTTTTACCATTTATGCAATTTAGTCCTTACACCTAATTACCAATAATTCAAGTTAATTCACCTAGCCAAAACCTAATTAATCACACAACTAACTTCGTAAATGTTTTTAATAAATATTTACAAATCCATTTTACAAAAATAGAGACCCGAAAATACACTTTTTGATACCCGTAATTATCAGGTCGTTATAGTAGAAGTCTAAGGCTGAGATGTAGGGAATATTGTACAACGAGCAACATAAAATTAATGAAAAAAAAAGATTGAAGAGTTTGAAAGGAACAATAATATTATGAATATTTATCAAAGAGATTTCATTGATTCAACCAATCGATGGGTTGAAAAATATAAAATAATTTATACGATATTTAGGCTATACTATTATATATTATTTGTGAAAATGTACAAATTTTTAGAAATTAAAAACAATTAATATATTATAATTAATGCATGCACCCTTAAGAAATTAGTTCTCTTCTAAATGATGGAATGAGCTTTATTTAAATGGGTAAAGAACACCATTACTTGCTAAATTATGGGTAAATTTTTATTTTATCGCTTAACTAAAAAAAAGTTATAATTTGGTCATTAGACTATTTAAAAGTTTTCATTCACTGGACTATTAAAATTGATGCTACATGGCTTTCTTTGTTTGCACTGTCTGCATAAATCAAAAGTTTTTTTTTTCCCTTCTCTTTTATGGTTCAGTTTTTTTATATATAAAACAACTTTGGGCGTCTTAAATTTATGAACTGAAGTTCAAGATTTTTTTTCTCTAATCTCCAACACTGACAGTCAGAATGACTTGGATATAAGATATGTTCTATTTGTTGAAATGTACATATCTATCATACCCATCGTCGAATTATTGCCTAGAGCTTGTTGGTGGAACTTTTTTTAAAATAAAAAAACTTAATAACTTAGATGGAAATTTTTGAATAGTTCAATAACTTAAATGGAAATTTTTGAATAATTTAGTGACTAAATTACAACATTTTTTAATTAATTGATCACAACAAAAAATTAATTAATTTACCCTATTTAAATTTACTCTAGGGATTTGCTAAGACCAAGGGCGAAGCCAGAAGAGCTTTTTAGAGGGGCCGAATGAAATTTTAGTTTTTTGTAATCTATATCTTTATAATTTTTAAATGATTAAATTGAACTTTTATAATTCTAAAAGAGCCAAATATAATTTTATCTTTACTAATTTAAAAATTTTTTAAAATTAAAAGTTAAAAGACGTAAATAATAATTTTACATTTTATAGGTGGGGCGGCTCAAACCTTAGATTCTCCGCTGGATAAGACTTCCAAACATTGGAAGAAGTGTTAATACAAATTTATTTGTGATTTTATTTCCCTTTCGATATTATAGTTAAGGTTGTGAAAATATTGAAAAAAACTGAAAAAAATGGTTTCAAACTGCAAGTGTTAAATTCGGTTCAAATATATTTTCAATTCTTTTAGAAAAAATGGCTTTCAAAAAATAAATTTTATTTCTAGTTAATTTATAATTTATAACATAAAAATAAATATTATAGATTTAAAATTATAAAAAGTAAATTTTAAATTTTAAAATTCGATTAACAGATAAAATTAGATTAGTTAATTTATTCCTTCTAATTATTGTAAAAAGTTGCGTAATACTGCAAAGAGGATTGACTTGGTATTTCATAAATATTGATAAATCACAAAAATTAAGGTGTAATTAACGTTAAACCGAGGCAGTAGGAAAGTTCAGATAGAACCATGGGAGGCGGGTGGACCCAAACGTGTCAGTGACTCAAATCACAACTCCACCGAGTTAAGACAGACTCACTTCTATCCAAAACGGAAGATTCTTGGGAATATACCGTCTTCATAACCCAATCTGTCGCGTGAAAAACTCACGTTAAGGTTAACGTCCCCCCCCCCCCCTTTTTTCTTTTTTTCCTATATAAAACCTGCTCTCTTCTTCCGCATTTCCCCCACACTTTTTTAAATTCTCAGCAAACAAACAAGCCGCCAGTCATGAGTAACATCTCATCCTCTTTCAATCTCTCCCAATCCCAACAACAACATCTCTTGGAAAAACTCAATGTCTTCAAGGTCAAAGGCAGAGATAAACGCGGTCGTAATGTTCTTCTCATCATCGGCAAATACTTTCCTGGTACCTTTCTTGGTTTTTTTTGCAAGTTTTCTGACTATTTTTTTCTTAATTATGTTTTTCTAATTGGGGTTTTGTAACAGCTCGCATGGTTAGTAGTGAGGTTCTGAAGAAGTATTTAGAAGAAACGATTTACCCCAAATTAGGGGCAAAACCGTTCTCGGTGGTGTATGTACATACAGATGTTCAAAAGAGTGAAAATTTTCCTGGAATATCAGTTCTTCGATCAGTCTACGATGCTATTCCGATGAACCTCAAGAACAATCTCGAGGTTGTTTATTTCTTGCATCCTGGATTACAGGCCAGACTTTTCCTTGCCACCTTTGGCCGTTTGTTTTTCGACGGAGGGTGAGTGAGGGCCTCTTTCCCTTTTTGTTTTCTTTCCGATTAGTTGGTGAAGGTCTCTTTCGATTTTTTATAAAATTATAAAATTTCAAACAAGGATAACAAAGCCACCCCCCTCTGGCCCACTTTAGCCACTGAAAAAGGATGATAAATTAATAATGACAAAGGATGACAATACCCATAGTGCTTTTTTTCCGGCTTTATTGTCCATCCTCATCCACCTTTTAGTTGAAGGGTCATTTTAAAGGTAAATGTAATGAATGGTTGAATTGAATGGCAGGTTGTATTCGAAACTTAAATACGTGAGTAGGCTTGAGTTTCTATGGGACCATGTGAGGAGGTTGGAGATGAAAATACCAGACTTTGTGCATGATCATGATGAAGAGCTGGAGTACCATCCCATGATGGACTATGGGTTAGAGAGCGACCACCCTAGAGTTTACACTGAGCCGCCCTCCATGGATCCTATTTCGATGTACTCTATGAGGTGCATAGCTTAAGCTTTAAGCCCGTGCTGAAAGGTTGAAACTGTAGATTTGTAGTTGATACGTTATGGGTTTTGCTTTTTGATAGAGGAGAGTTTTGGTGTTCATATTGTATAAAATGGGAGTTTGTAAATGGAACCTTAAGACTTCATTGGCAGAGTGAGCAACTGAGTGATCAAAAAATCTATTCGGCAAAATGGATAAAATCAAACTGTTAAATATGAAAAAGATCCTCAATGAAGCATACGTATGTTGAATTGCTAATGGCATCCTACAGCATTCCTCATCTAGGCCTCTGTCTATAACAAGTTAATAGCAGAAAAGGGGACCTGATTTGCAGAATCTGAAACTTCTATATATCACAAACTTTTAAAACCAACTTGATCACATGGGTTTTTACCTTGAAGGATTTCTAGCATGCAATAAGGGACAAGACGATGAGATAATGTAATATGTTTGCATGTGCCACTTTGAAGAACGGATACAAACCCTGATGTTGAAGTTGTGTTACTATATTGAAAACTACGTGGGCAATAGCTGACCAAAGAATGAAATATATTATCACGTAAAAGCGACGACTAGTTCCTCATCATTACAAGTATTTGCAGAAACTGAATCAGGAGGAGGATGGTAACCTTCATCTTTAATTTGCTTGCTTAAGATTCGTAGCTCTTCACGTATCGTTTTTATCTCTGGATGCATTTGGTCTCCGACGACGAACACGTGAACACCGTCTTTTAGTTCAATCCAGCTGCATCCAGGTTCCTTATTTACTCCTCTAAGTCTCATCATCCTCCGGACTCTCTCCACATCTTCCAGCCTGCCCAAGGCGATATAGATACTCGATAATAACACATAAGCGGATGATTCTTGAGAGCCCAACTCCATGAGTTTCTCTCCAGCATATGCCCCCAATTCATAGTTCCGGAAATTCCGGCAAGCACTTAATAGAATACGCCATAGACACATGCCATGGTCTATTGTAGCTGATTCAATAAATTCCTTGGCTTCATCGAGCTTTGCTGCACGGCCCAGCATATCAACCATGCAAGCATAATGCTCTACTCTTGGAACAATTTCAAATTTGTCAGACATCATATCGAAATAAGCCCGACCTCTTTTCACCAATCCCATATGACTACAAGCTGAAAGAATGTTAACAAATGTAACATAGTCTGGCTCGGTTCCTTCCAGCTGCATATCCTCGAAAAGTTCAAGAGCTTCATTACCATGCCCATTCTGAGCAAGCCCTGATATCATTGCATTCCATGACACTATATCTCTCCTTGGCATCCTCCTAAAGACGATGCTTCCATCTTCTAGACTCCCGCACTTAGCATACATGGTTGAAAGGGCACTTCCGATTGGGATTTCCAGACCAAATCCATGCTTAATGGTACAGGCATGGATTTGCTTTCCTTGTTCCAAAGCTGCAAGACAAGAACAAGCTTTTAGAATACTAGCCATTGTGAGCTCATTGGGCATAATCCCCTCAATCCGCATTCTAGCATACAAATTCATAGCATTTTCGTTCTCCCCATTTTGTACATATCCTCCAATCATGGAAGTCCATAAGACCATATCAGGTTCTTGTAAATAATCAAACCCCTTCCGAGCATCTAATGTACTGCCGCATTTTGCATACATATCAACCAAAGCTGTCATTATGTATACTTGCGATTCATATCCCAATTTCAACAAATAACCATGAACTTGCATTCCTTCTCCAACGGCAGCTGTATCACTACAAGCATTAAGAACCCCAACAAGGGTAAACTCACTAGGTATGATCCCGGCAAGATGCATATTCGAGAAAAGCTTGAGAGCCTTACAGGAATCCCCACTTTGTGAATAACCAGTGATTATAGCCGACCATGTAATCGAATTTTTATCACCTGATAATTCAAATGTCTTAAGTGCATCATCCAAGCTCCCACATTTAGCATACATGGTAACAAGAGCATTGCCAACAGATACAAACACCAGTAACCCATTTTTAACCGTGAGGCAATGTATTTGACTACCGGTGCTAAGAAACTCAGGATCCGCCAATGCACTAAGGATGCTAGACAATGCATACTCATTCTCTTTCTCATCTTTTAGACGCATTAATTTAAAAATCTCAAAAGCCTCCACAGCAGACCTTTGCATTGCGTACCCAGAAATCATCGTAGCCCAAGAAACCGAATTCCTTTCCGGCATTCCATCAAACACCTTACGAGCCTCAGCCAAAGCACCCGATTTACAGTACATATTCAGAAGAGAGCTCCCGACGAAGACATCACCAAAGCTGTCGGTTTTAATTGCAAGCGTATGAGCTTGCAGCCCACTAAAAACATCCGACAAACTCGATGCAGCAGTGAAAAAGCCCGCAAAGGTGTGGGAATTAGGCAAGACATTCTCTGCTCGCATTCGCTGAAAGAGTTCCATAACAAGCGACGATCCTGTCAGACCCTGTTGAGAGTAACCATTTATGAGGCAGTTCCATGAGACAACATCCTTGTCTTGTATATTATCGAATACACGTTTGGCGTGGAACAAGTCCCCGCATTTGGCGTACAAGTTAACGAGGCTGTTCGAAAGGTACACGCAGCAAGCTGAACCATCTTTTACTATTCGAGCGTGTACGGCTCGACCTCGCAACAGGTTTTTCTGTTTGGTACATTGAACAAGTTCTGAAAAACAAGAGCGATATCGAGGCGAAGTCATCAAATCTGTAAAGCTTGGGTTTCGGCTTTCGTTGATGAAACATGGTTCAACTGAGAGCAACAATGCAAAAGCATCAAAGATCAAAGCTCAAAACCCCAATACTAAATGCGCTCTCGGCTAGCCCATAAGACCCAAGAAATAGCCCAAATTAGCTATGGACCTGGCCCATGTAAACCCTTTTCGATGCTTTAAGTTTTCTTTGTTTTCAGTCTGCTTAATGCTCGAGCTTTCCCATCGACAATGGCTCTCTGCGATATATATGCAAATTTTAAAAGATTGAAGTATCCGTCTTTGTACATCAGATTCAAGAACCTAATATAAGAGTAAACTGCCAGAACAGTGGCTTAAAGGAGTTTCCAGGGATCAGATTATCAATTACTAGTAAAATAATTAATGTTATATGTATAGAAAAATGTAATGATGAAAGTACATGAGAATTGGGAGGTGGTCCGCATGCATCAAAAATGAAAAAGGTAGCTCTAGCTTTGCTACAGTGAGCCAATAATCATGGATGCATGCATGTCCATATATATATATATAAATCCGACTGCTACATGCTAATTGATTTTCAACCTCTCATCAAGATTATATATAGCTTGCATCAATTACCAGTAGTTTTTATGCTTATTATTATCGTAAAAAAGCCATTGTCCCTACAACTGCATCATAGCATAAAAGCTAGCTTTCTAAAAAGGAAAAGATAAAAGTATATGAGAATAAAAGTTGACACTTTGAAACATCACAGGGCGCAGTGAGCAAAGCGCATGAACTTTTCTTAAACAAAGCTAAGAATTAATGAAATGCATTGAATTAAAAGGGAGACTGAAAAGTTATTTCAGTTTTAGTATATCAAAATGTTTTTATATGATTAGCCTGTTTTCAATGCTTTTGCATGCACCATCCTGGATACTGCCTGCCTATGATACTGCTTTTTCTTTCACCGATGAATCCTGTTTTTTACCTTACTGAAAAAGTAGCGGACGGAAAGCCTAAACTACCCATTTTGCAGTACTGAGTGTTTTTTTTTTTTTTGTTTTTTTGTTACACAGAGTCAAAAACTTCCATACCTTGTCTATTCAAATGTCATGCACTTTCCTTTTTCATTTCTTTTCATCTTTTTTTGATATGACGTGGGTTTCCTTTTTCATTCCAGTTAAGCATTTCAATTTAAAATAGTTTCCTACCATACATAATTCATTGGGTGAGTCTAATTTCTTAAGATCAAACTCCATTGTTATAAGAAATTACTACTGAGTTTGCTGGTAAATGTACTCCCTCTGCATGGCTTGAAATGAAATTGACATGACATGACATTTAATGGAGCATGCTTTTAGTTAACAATCATTTAATATTGTCATTCATGTTTGTCTTAGTGACAACTAAACAATTCTACATTTTAGTTTGGTCACCAATATATTAGTCGTATAGTTTCATTTACAGCTACCGACAGGTTGTGTTGGAGGGTTGTTTAACAGAAATCCAATAGGACTTGCATTTGCCCGGTTTTATCAGCACAGCTGTACATATGCATGAGTTGAAATGTGGTAGGAGCTTGCATCATATACATCAAAGTTGTACAGGTAAATAAGGTTGATGCAATGAGACTATTTCAGTGCTACATTTCAGGAAAAAAAGAAGTAATGAATATTAAATGTTTCAGTGTCCCAATGATTCAATCATGGCTCTGACAGTAGCTGGGTATGGCAACTGGTATGTTCCTAGGGAGGGGCTAATGGGACGTTGAGAGAACAAAGTCAGCAAAGCCAATATCAGTCTGCAGCTGGCTTTCTGAAACAGATACTAATTCCCTTTTGTCTCACTTTGTAGTCTGAAAATTTGAACTGCAATTATGTAAAGCAATTAATTGGATATTGTTGGGGGTAGATTCAAAGCAATAAATGATGGAGTCATTAATAATTTTACCCATACGTGTAGTTTGCATTTGTTTTGCGGAATTTTACAATTTTTTTATGATAAAGAAAGAATTCGATAATATTATTATCGTGTTTAGGAGAAACGATGATATGAAATTGTGACTTCACGTCATTTTTATCTCTTTCCAATGGGAGAATGACAAATCAGATTTTTCCCTCTGATTTTTAGTATTTTTAGTTGGATTTAAATTTTTTCAACAAGAAAAAGCTAAAAATCAAGAGACTAAAAATCTAATTTCTCATTCTCTCATAAAGGATAAAGATGACGTGGAACCACAATTTCATACAATCATTTCTCTAGATGAAATGGTAATTTCACATTTTGTCAATATTTCAAAATATAGGAATTAATATCAATAGTATCTCTTACAAAATTTTACATTCTTGTTGAAATATGAAATTTTAGAAAATTTTGCCTTTTTTTATTTTAATAAATTTTATTTCCTTTTTATGTAAATAAAATATAAGTCTAATTAAAAATACCCTTTTTATCAAATGTTATTTTTTTAGTTGAAGGAAATAGCTAATTAGTTACACTAACTTAAACCTCCTATGAGAAACATTATCCCAATCATCGTGTACCACTCATAATATTTCATCTAACGGACTGTTGAAAATTAGTAGACCTAAGGGGTGACTTAGCCCCATATTTGCTAGATATCTGCAGCAAAGTTGCATTCTATGTAAACATGACTGATTCTAACATCCCAATCCCATTCCATAATACCTTTAATCCTTCTTCCTAGTGCGTTGGGCTCAGCCTTTCCATGATTCAAAATACACTCAACCACTTCCAAACTATCTATCATGATCCTTCTGAATCCCTTCCAAGCCATTATAAGACTATTAAAAACTCCCTACAATTCTGCATCGAAAACTGAATAAGATCCTAAATTGCACAAGAAACCCTAGATCCAACTCCCTTGATAATCTCGAAAGATTCCACCTACTACTACTACACTATCGACCTTTTTAATTGCACCATCCGTATTAATTTTCAACCAACCTCTTATGGTAAGATCCACCTTGGCAACTCCACTTGTCTCTTTTCCAGTGTACTTATCCCACGGTCATTTAGTTGAAACATATCCCATTTCAACACACATTCATTTACTCGCCTCCAAGATGCCCTCATTCTTAACATAGTCAGTTTCAAAAATTTTTAAATTGTGGTGCTTCTATAGATTCCAACATATTGTACCAAATAATAAATCACAATCAACCTTATTAGTAAAGTAGTTGTACAACATCTTGTTCTTTGTAATCCATTGTCTAATATCAAGGTTAAAGAACTCACCAACTTTAGTAGGATGCATAAGGCTTACCCAAAGACTCATAGCAGTTGGACAAGATCATAGAACATGGTCAATTGATTCAAATTTTTTTGTGCAAAAAGAATAGTTCACATCAATAGTCATTTTCCTTTTAAAGCATTCTTCATTTGTGAGGAGTTTGCCATTACAAACTAGCCACAAAAACATGCGTGCCTTGACCCTAACACTTCCAAAGCTTTCGCCATACATCCCCATCGCTAGTAGTAGTAGTTATTTGTAAAGATGAATAAGTCATTTTATGTGAAATGACGCTTACCATCCCAAAGCCACCTTGGAGTATGCTCAACATCCATCTCACAAAAAGGTAATGTCGTTACTATTATTCGTAAGACATTGGTAGGAATGATGTCAACAAATCGATCCAATCCCACTCACTAACCCAACTTACCATACTAGCTACAAATAAACCCTGATTGGGAAGAGCATATGAAAGTAAACACATATCCGCTAGAAGAGAATCTAGGCCAAGCCAGTCTTGCCAAAAATCAACCTTTTTACCATTGCCTAAATTCCACATAACACTACCACGCACCCTATCCCAAACATTGTATATTCCTCTCCATAGTCTTGATGAGTTAGAACAATGTAGCACAACAGGCAGTACATCCAACCATTTATACTTTGCCTTCAACATTAAATCCAAAGATGATATTCATATTTAACCAATTGGAAACCTAGTTTCATTACAAACAACTTGTTCAAATCTGACATACATCAAAATCCAAGTTCACCTTCCTCTAGTGCCTTGCAAACCTGTTTCCAAATCATTAAATTCATTCCCCTCTTCTGATCCAAGTGGAATAAAATCATGAATAATCCTATCTATTTCTAGGCAAACACTAGAAAGAATGACAGATGTTTGCATAGCATAAATAGGCATCGATGCAAGAATTGATTTCATTAGCATAATATGACTTGCTAATGATAAAGAATGTGCTTTCCACTATACTAATCTCTCTTACATTTTATATAGCCATATATTTCTTTTTTTACTCAACTATGTAGTAGAGGGACCCCCAAATATCAACCAAGGTTATCAACAATCGAAACACCCAACCCCCTACCAATTTCATCATTTAAAGCTCCATCAATATTAGTTGAGAAAAACACTTGGATCTTCCCTCGATTCATTGTATGTCTGGAGAATTTACAAAATTCAGTTAGAACAGTGTAACAACCTACATTTTCTCTTTAAAGGTCGGAACTGATCTACAGGAGGTTACTACGTGAAACTTACATAAAATATGCATACTTAAACATACATGGCAGACCATGCCGCAGACTAATAGGTGACGGGTCGATCCTATAGGTCGTTCATTGACGCATTGAAATTTAGATAGCTAGATTGCGAATTATTCTGTAGGTAAAATTATTATGGAAAGTAAGGCGGACATCAAATTTGAAAAACTTTCTTACGGATACCTAAAATGGCAAACTATTCCATGGATAATCCATACTGTGATAGGTCCCGTGAAACTTAAAATACGGAAAAATATAGAACTAAATTTCATTTTTATTATCATACATCATCGAAACCTAAAGTAATCACTGTAACACCCCTAACCCATCTCTGTCGTTAGATTAGGGTCACATGCATTACTAACCAATTAGAACATTTAATTAGAACATGTGCAAAGGTGAAAGCTGATTATTAACACTCATATTATACAGAGAGCAGAGCATGCTAATTTAATATTTTCCATATTACTATTTTGAACAATAGAGTGATGAGATATGCAACGCAATACTAAACTTAGTCTTCCACTGTTTACAATCTTATCACTATTTATCCCCTCTTAAAAGCTAGAAGTTGGTTACTTAACAAAACTATTCCAATTATTAGCATCAGAGTATCGGGGTTATACTCTGACTATCTACATCCGATGATATTAGTAGAATGACTTATTTCACCTAGTTAAGGTTTGCTACTTCATTTAAAATTAGCATAAAAATACTCTTCCAGTCCTTAATATGAGTTTACTAGACCCTAAAATAATCAGAAAATAAATAGGGGCTAATTTGAAACTGTAACAGCCCGATTTTAGGGCTAGTGGAACAGTGGTTTCAGAACCACTAGTCCGAGGTTGGAGAAAATTGTTCTAATATTATTTTATAAGCTATAGCATGATTATATGAGTGTATGAAAATTTTGGTGCATTAATGTTAGCGATTGCATGCTTAATTACGAAAAAGGACTAAATCGCATAAAGTGCAAAAGTTTTAATCTACAAGCTAAAAATACAAAATAGCTATAGAACCTTAAATTGAAGGTCTTTAATGTGAAATTAGACCCTTAGGAAAGGGTTTGGCGGCAATAGGGGACAAGAATATAAGAAATTGGTCAAAGTAGTTGGAATTAGGTGGCTTAAATTGAGGAATAAAATATAATAAGGAGAAAAATGATATCATCTTTTTCATCTTCATAATTCCACCGAAAATATCAGCCAAAGAGGGGTTTTGAAAGCTTAAAATTTTCAGCAACTTCTCATCCTTGCAAGTAAGTTATCTTGATGATCATTTTTGATCATTTTTGTGTTTTTGGAACCCCTAAAGCTTAGTCTAGCTAATGAGGGGACTATTTTGCAAAATGGTTAAAAGTCTAAGGTTTTTCCATGTGAGTATTCATGTTGATTTCTGAAATTTTAAACAACTTCTATGAAAGGAGTCTCCATGAAAACACCTAAAAGGATATTTTTGTAAAGGTTGTAAAATAGGTGGTAAATGTGTGAAATAATTGGTATTGTGAATTGCTATAAGAGTAATAAATGTTCAGCTAGGCTTTTTAAAGGAGGAAATTTGATTAGAATCAATTTACGAGCCAATGGGCAAAATCGTAATTTTATGAAAGTATAAGGGTAAAATGGTAATTTTGCCAAAGTATGACTTTTGAAATGTCTTGATCAATATAGTGATTAAATGAGTGGCTTTTTTGTCATAGATCAAGAAGAACGTGGAATTAACCTTGACCGAGGAAAAGACAAGGTTTCGGACTAGATTTGCAAATTGGCATATTTTGGTACCGAGGTAAGTTTGCGTGTAATAATTCAACATCATGTTATTATGTTTTAAAATGCTTGACATTTCATGAAGATGTATATTATTTCTATAAAATTGATCAATGATGTTTCGATGAGAATATGATGAAAATTATGATGTTGAAGTTTCAGTTGAACATTAGGAAGTGAGAGGATACCATCGTCAAGACATGAGATTTGTAAGGTCCCGTATAAGACCATGTCTGGAACATGGCCTTGACACCAAATTGAAATCCCGTATAAGACCATATCTGGGATATGGCATCGGCATCGAATAAGAAAATCGTGTAAGACCATGTTTGGGACATGGCATCGATATACGATCTCGTGTAAGACCATATCTGGGATATGGCATCGGCATCGAGATGTGATCCCATGTAAGACCATATCTGGGATATGGCGTTGGCATTGTATTACTTGTATGACGAGTTTGAGTATCTTTTGGTATTCTAAGTGGTTCAACGGAATAAAGAGCTAAGTCTATGTTCAAGAGAGTAAAAGCGCTAAAGTTATGTGATGAAATGATATAGGTACCCATGAGTAACTTACGAGAAATGAATGCAAAATGTGATGTGTGATTTGGTAAGAGTAAGCATGAGTAAGTTATGTCGAAGTGCTTGAGACCTTGTGTTATTATTTAGTGTGATGAATGGATGTTATCATAAGCCTTTATGTTGCTATTCATTACATGCAAACTTACTAAGCTTTATGCTTACTCCCTCTATTTTCCCTTTCCTTGTAGTATCACCAAGCTAGCTCGAGGATCGTGAACATCGGAGCTTGGTTCACACTATCAAGCTATTCTTTTGGTATAGTAATGTTTGATTATTTTGGGTATGACATGTATAGGAACTTGGTTATTTTGTTATATGTCATATTGGTTAGCCAATATGTTGGCTATTAATGTTGCTCAATTCATTTTTTATAAGGCCACGGTTGATGGCTATTACTCATTATTGTTATATGAAAATGATGATATTTTTCATGGATGTGCAAATTGCATGGTTGAGTATTTGGTATATTATTACATGAATGAGTAGGTTGTTTGATGTGGCTTATGTTGGTGCAAGTAAGGGTGGCCAAAAGGGCTTGGTAAATAGCCTTGTTCTTATCCATACGGGTAGACACGGGTGTGACACACAGTTTACCCCATGGGCATGTGGTTTGGCCGTGTGTCCCCCTGCATCCTAAGTTGGCAAAACAGAATGCCCAGTAACCACACGGGCTGAGACAGGGTCGTGTGTCTCAACCTTGTGAGAGACAAGGCCTTAGGTTATGGGCATGTGCCTAGGCCGTGTGAAGTTTGCACCTGAATTTAGGAATTTAATTCACCACACGGTCTAGGGACATGGGCGTGTGCCTTGGCCATGTGACCTTATTGGGATGATGACGTCAGAAACATAATGTCAAGGTTTTTACACATGGGAGAAGACACGGGCGTGTCATGGCCGTGTGAGGGACACGGGCGTGTGTCAGGCTGTGTGAAAACCCCTGTAGGTACGAATTGAGAAATAAATCTACACGGGTGTGGAACACGGGCATGTGATATGTCACACAGGTGTGTCCCTTCTTCCACATGAGCGTGTGGACTGTTTGATGAGAATTTTTCTAAGTTTTTTCGGAGATCTTCTAAAGAACTCGATTTGATCTCAAAATGTTTCTATGATGTGTTTTGGGCCTCGTAGGCCTATATTAAGGTTGCTAAGAGGAAGTTTGAAAAGTTTTAAATTTGAACGGACTTTTATGATTCGGAATTGTATGTATGCATGAGTTTAAGTTAGGTAATGCCTCGTACCCTGTCCCGGCGTCGGATTCGGGTAAGGGGTGTTACAGAAACAATTCAAAAGGGTTTGGGGAAAATTTTCAAAAATTTTAGAAACAGAGGTAACACGTCCGTGTGATATGCCCTAGGCCATATTGCTTTTGAAGTTGGGACACATGGCCATGTCCCAGCTCGTGTCTCCATCCATGTAACTTTTTGACATGAGACACACGACCGTGTGTATCTAAATACACCTTAAAACTTGACTTTACCGAATCATGCTTACTTGGACACTAAACAAACCAATTACCAGCCATTTAACCTATTCAAAACACAATTAAAAATGCTTAAAACATGCCAAAACTTCCATCTTAAGTGCCTAACCAATGTACCCTCATTGGTACCACATTTCATATTTGCAAACATATTAGTAAAACATCAACCATTCAACACACACATTCATACCAAGGTATCAAGATTTAACTAATGTTCTAGTTATTTAGGCTAACAAGTTAAAGCTAATCATATGAAAAACATCAAGCTTGACTAACTTGCCACAACATAGTTTTAACCACAACCATATGAACATATAAATACCATTACACATGGAACTCAAAATAACATCATATTAATAAAATAACCGTCAACCAAAAGACCTTCTAGGTACATGCCATTACAAAATTAAACATCACTATGCTTGAGTCCAGGATTATTGTCGGATGCTGAGTCGACAATAAGCTGAAAAGTACCTAACTTGTGCACAAAAAACAAACCGTACTCTAAGTATCACTTAATGGTATTTCTATAATCCGAACATAAAATAAAAAAGATATAATCACATAAATACTCAACCAAAATTTTCAATCAAATTAAACATGAAATTTTCATGGTAATACCATGTTACCTTACACATTTTTACAACATTGATACATGGCATATTCAATTACACAATGCCCAATTTCCATTTTTGTTTCTAGTACATGTTTCATTTCACAACTCCTATTTTGTCAATTGTCTCTAATAAATCATTTGATATTTTAATATGAAATGGCACAATCCAAACCACATTATTGATCCATATTCAAATGGAACATAGTCAATCTATATTCATGGCTCAAACCAAGATTTCATTCCATTTCAATCACATATTTCATTTCCATTTCACATATTTAAAATTCGTGATTCATATTTATTTCCCTATTAACCCGACTCGGACTCGGATGGATACGCGGATCTAACCAACACACAAGTTTGGCACCCAGTGCCTCATCAAATAATTCTAAAGTAGTAATTGTGCCCAGCGCTATAATATGTTGATACCTAGTGTCTCATCGGTTAAGCTGAAGTAAATTGGCACCCAGTGCCCCATTGACTCGAATCGAAGAAATCCCTGAACTCTTTCTATCCTATAGCATGCCATCTATATCCGACTTAGCTCGATACAGTTAATAGGGTTTTTCACTTTTCAACACAACCACTGTCTCAATTTCATATATGTACATTATCAAATATAAGCATATATTCAATTTGATAGCAACCACATTTTCTCCATACATATATTCATTTCAACATTCATAAAAATACATATATTTTTCAAATATGTATCATTAAATCCTCCTAATTTTTCATTAATTCGAACCAACCCAATTTAAATAAGAAATCTCACCTCAACTACTTAACATGAACAATCCAAATATAATGCAAAAATTTATAACTTACTTTGGATTATAGAAACACAAACCGTATATTCCGAGCTACTCGATGTCGACCTTTTCTTTCCCTTTCTTACTCGAGGATTTCAGAACGACGTTTGCTATAGAATAAAATAATTAAAATAAATTAATAATATACAACTTAATTTTTATTAAATTTCAAAATTTATACCATATTTTGCTTAATATTCAATTTAGTCCCTAAATCGAGACTAATTTTAATCTCCATATTTAACCTCCAATTTTTATACTAATTTCACTCTAAGCTAAATTTAGCTCCCTATTTTCAATCCTACCCCTTGATTTCAAAATTTTCACAATTTAGTCTCTATTATTCAAAATCAACAATTATCTTCACTATTTAGTCCTTTTCCACTTCTAACTTAAAAATCTATCAATTTAATCCAAAAACTCTAACTAATCAACAATGGTAACATCTTCAATCTTAAATAATACTAAAAATTATAACATGGGTTGACTAGCTCTAAGTATCGAGATTCCAAAAACGTAAAAATTACAGGAAAATGGACTAAATTAACTAACCAATTGAAGCTTGAATGCTTAAAAACCCCTTATTGTCGTTGGTGTTCTTCTCCCTTTCTTTCTTTCTCAATCGGTTTTGCATGTAAAATAAAAGAAAGAAATGGTTTTGGTTGTTTATTACTATTATATATTATTTTTATTTTTATATTATAATCTATTTATTAACTATAAATTTATAACATTTAATGCATTATAAGCCTCCACTACCATCCATTACATTAATTAGTGGTGTAATTACTACTTTAGTCCTTTTAATTAATTTCAATTTATAATTCAATTTTTAGCACTTACGCGATAACTCATAATACATGAAAATTACCTATCCAATATTTAATTCGCCTCTAATATAACTTTAAATATTTATGGGTCCAGTTTACAAAAAATAGAGTCCATAAACTACACTTTTTGACACCCTTGACTATCCTGTCATTACAATGCTCCCCCTAAATAAATTTTGTCCCCGAAATTTACCTGAAAAGATGTGGGGATATTGGGATCTCATCGTCTCTTCTAGCTCCGAAGTCGCTTCCTTGACACTATAACTATGCCACAGAACTTTCACTAACGGAACATGCTTAGTCTTTTACCTTGCGGGCTAAAATTTCAACCAGTTCTTCCTCGAAGGACAAATCAGGATGAATATCTATATCTTCCGCCGAAATAATATGAGATGGATTCGATTGATACCTTCTAAGTAGTGACACATGAAAAACATCATGCATTTTTTGTAATTCTGCAGGTAATACCAACCGATATTCCACTGGTCCCACTCTTTCAGTTATCTCAAACGGTTTGATAAGAAGAGGACTCAACTTTCATTTTCGGCCAAATCGTAGGACTTTCTTCCAAGGTGAAACTTTTAGAAACACCTTGTCACTAACAGTAAACTCAATATCCCCGACATTCCAAGTCTGCGTACGATTTCTGTCTATTGAAAGCTGCTTTCAATCTAGCTCAAATTATCTTAACGGCATCTTCCGTTTCTAGAATCAATTTTGGCCCAACAACTTTTATTTCACACAATTCCACCCAACAAACAGGTGTTCGACATCTACGACCATATAAAGCTTCATACGGAGACATTTGAATGCTCGATTGAAAACTATTATTATATATGAATTCGACCAAAGGTAAGTAACATTCCCAACCTAATTCAAAATCGATTAAACATGCTCGGAATATATCTTCTAAAAGTTGAGTAACACGTTCAGATTCCGTCTTTCTGTGAGTGAAAAGTTGTGCTGAAATTGAACCAAGAGATTCATGCAACTGTTTCCAAAATCTCGAAGTGAATAAAGGATCTCGATTGGAGATAATCAACATGGGGACGCCGTGCAATTTAACAATTTCGTGAATATAAACTTCAGCAAGTTTTTGAAGTGACCAATCAGTTCTGACTGCAATAAAATGAGTCAATTTCGTAAGCCAATCAACTATCACCCAAACAACAATTTTCTTACTTGGGGATAATGGTAACCTTGTTACGAAATCAATCGTTATGCATTTCCATTTCCACTCTAAAATTGAAATAGGTTGAAGTAATCCTATGGGGACTTAATGGTTTGCCTTAACTCGCTGACAAGTTAAACATTTAGCTATGTATTCAACTATTTCTATTTTCATTCCTAACCACCAATAAGATTCTCGTAGATCGTGATACATTTTCGCTCCTCTAGGATGTAAGGCAAAAGGATTATCACGAACTTCGTGAACTATCAACTACTTTAATTCTGCAACATCTGGAACACATATTCGATTCTAAACCCTTAAAAAATCGCAATCATATATGCTGAAAGTTTTTATTGAGTCCTTTGGAACCATTTCTCTTTTCTTCGTTAACTTGTCATCATCTAACTATGCTACTTTGATTTGATCAAACAATATTGGTTTGATTTTCAACTCAGCCATCAAGCTTCCATCATCATTGATACTAAGTTGAGCAAACATCGCTGTATTCAACTGCTGCCTTCTTGTTCAACGTGTCAGCAACGACTTTACTAGGATGGTAATCAATAACACAATCATAATCTTTTAGAAGCTCAACCTAACACGCTATCTCAAGTTCAACTCCTTTTGAGTTAAGAGGTATTTAAGACTTTTGTGATCCGTATAAATGTGACATTTTTCACCGTACAGATAGTGTCTCCAGATCTTTAGAGCAAAGACTACAGAAGCTAACTCTAAGTCTTGCGTCAAATAATTACGTTCATGCATTTTTAGTTGACGAGATGCATACGTGATCACTTTCTTATCTTGCATCAAGACACAATCGAGACCACTCAATGAAGCATCACTATAGACCACGAAATGTTTTCCCGATTCTGGTAAAGTTAGAATCGATGCTTCAGTCAACATCTACTTCAATTTCTCAAAACTTTCTTGGCATTCAATTTCTCAAAATCCATTTACGGATCTTCGGTAATAACTAGCTAAACCAAGAAAATTACAGACATCTGACACATTTCTCAGTGATTTCCACTGAACATTGGCTTCAATCTTTTTCGAATCCACTCTAACTCCATCTGCGCGATAACATACCCCAAAAATACAACCTCCGATAACTAAAATTTATAACTGTTTCTCTTGCAACAATTGCAAAATAGTTCTAGGGTGTTGCTCATGCTCGGATTCAAATTTTGAGTAGATCAAGGTGTCGTCAATGAAAACTACATCAAGTTGATCCAAATAAGGTTGGAAGATACGATTTATGAGATCTATAAATGCTGTAGGAGCATAAGTCAATCCAAAAAGCACAACTAAAAATTCATAATGGTCATAAAGCGTATGAAATGCTGTCTTAGGTACGTCACTATCTTTTACTTTCAACTGATAGTAACCAGATCTCAAATTGATCTTAGAAAAAATAGAAGCTCCTTTTAGTTGATCAAACAAGTCATCGATAGAGGTAGGGGGTACCAATTTTTAATCATCAACTTATTCAATTGACGATAATCTATACAAAGTCACATTGAGCCATCTTTCTTTTTAATAAATAATACTGGAGCTCCCCAAGACGATATACTAGGGTGTATAAAGCCACGATCTAGTAAATCTTGCAATTGCACCTTGTAAAGCCCCAAAATTTCTAATTTCGTTATTGTGAAAATGTGACAAAAATATCTGTCAGCTTTAGTGGTTATGTGTTCTGGGAGTGTTTGGGAGGTCCAAAGTTCAAGACTTTGCTTGGGCAAATTTTGGTATTTTGACTGAATTAGGCCTTACTCTTGTTCAATAGGCTATTATATGATTGTTGGTAAAAATATATCAGAATGGGCCTGCTGGTCTGGTGGTTAAGTGGAGTATTAGTGTGTAGGAGGTCCTAGTGTTTGAGTCCTTGCGCAAGTAGGGGAGCTAATTTTTGTTTGAGGCATGTGGCATGGTGGAGTTTAAATTAAACTGGACTGCTGAATAGTTGTGTTTTAGTGGGTTAATAGGGAGTGTTTTTAGGAGATAATTGGGGAGAAGTTATCAAAATAAGATTGTATTCTTATCAGTTTTCTATTTTCTTTTTTTCCAACAAATTTTCTGACGTTAGACTTTTGTTTCTCTACCGTTTCTTCTCCTTTCTTGTTCATTATTGGTTTTTGTTCCCCTTTGGCCGAATCTTGTTTCTTCTCTTTCCCCTCTCTTTTCGTTTCTATATTTTTTGCGATTCATCTCTTTGTGTGCAACTTTTGACTTCATCTGTTTCGGTAAGTGGAATTTTTTCCCCTTATTATTGTATTTTGAGTAGGCAATTAACAACGGGTTTGTTTTACTCTCGTTTAAGTGTTGTTCAAAGGTTTTAAGCAGATATTCCAGTGTGTGGAGACAACTGGATATCTGATTCATCGCGGTAAGTTTTCGAATCCTTGTTGGTTTAGTTTCTTGAGCTTCATGTTGGGGATATTTGGTTTGATTGACGAATCAGGTGATTAATTAAGGGATATATTGGTCAAATATAGGTTTTTGAAGGCTCAGGTTACTTTGCACAGCGAATCGATACCAGGTGTGTACCCGAAACGCAGAAAACAAGATTCGGCAAAAAGTCAAAATTGCTTGCTGTCGAGAAATAAGAGAAAGAAGAGAAACTGATGCGAAAAATTGTAGAGAAAGAAAATAAGGGTGTTATAAACTTGGAAATCAACATTTTGCACTAAAATAGTTTTGGACAACAACAGTAGTCTAAATTTGAAAAATCATCAAAAATAGTGGGAATTAAGTTAGAGGTTGAATAAAATATGAAATTAAAGTTTATTGAGTCTAATTTTTTTCCATGGAATAAATAGTGTAAGCAATGGAATTGTAAATCATGAGATATAATAAATTTTGTTAGACAAGGTCAAAATGATTTCGGGTTCCCTTATTCTGACTTAGGAAAATCATCAAAAATTGTAAAAAAATAATTAGGGGCTTAAATTTATTTTTTTAAATTATTAATGAGTCTATTTTCAAGAGAACAATTGGAAACATCATCAAAATTTTGTACTAAGAGATAAATAATTTTTAGTAAGGAAAGGATGAAGCAGTCAAACAGCAGAATAGGGATAACTTTAAAGATTTTACTGTACTTATTTGATAAACTATAAATTCTGAAAATTTTATGGTAGAAAGGTATTTGAGTTTAGTTTCAAAAACATCAAGCAGATCTTAATTTGGAATTCTGTAGCTCAAGATATAAATAATTTAGTGATAATGACTCAAGTAGACAGCTTTGAATGAACATATAAGTAAATAGTGAAAACATATATGAGTATTGAGCTAGCACGGCTTACTTTAAAAATGGATCACACGGCCAAGGCCAATTTGGGCCGAGTTGGCCGCACGGGCGCGTGGGCCGACATGGGCAGATCACATGAGCATGTGGGCCTATTTTTACTGAAATGTTTTTAAGGTTGTAAGGGTCGCCCAAGTCGACTGTGAACCTACTGTAGGGTCGGTAAGCACTACTTAAACCCCTAAATGTGTGAAATTGACTTAATGATATCTGTACTGAGCATGTTAATATCTGAACTGAATATATGTACTAAAATTGCATAATAGCATATCATCCATTGTATGTTACATTGCATTGGGTTAGGGGTTGTTATTCGGGGGAAGTGTACTGAAAGGCTTTAAGCCTAATTTTCTTGCGCACTCATTTGTAAACTCATCGTCTATGCCGCATTCTGCATCGCTTAGAGTGTAGGGATGGGTGGGTTGATTATATCCCCATATGAAGTGTAGGGTTGGACGGAGATGGTGTGTAGAGGCTGGTTGGGTAGGGTTTTGCTACTGCATAACTGTTACTACTACTACTACTGTGATGGGCTAAGGCCCTACTGCATTTTTGACACTGTACTGAGATAGGCTAAGGCCCAAACTGTCACTGATACTGAAAAGGGCTTAGGCCCAAGACTGTTCAACTGTGCACAGTGAATACTGATTGTTTGTTTCTTTCTGCAAGATTATGCACTGAGTTTACGTAAACTCACCCTTTTTGTTTAATATGCATAGGTAATCCCCAGACTTAGACGGATCGGAGTGACAGAAGACTCAGCAGTGACCACAATAATTTTTGGTCTTCATGGTTTTCAATTTACGAGTTATGACTTGTTTATTATTGATTATTTGGGTTGTACTTTAAGGACCCTCTGAGATTTTGGTTTTAAATTTGGGTTTTATTTATTTACTTTACTTTATGGATTTATACCTGCTGGTCATAGGAAATTTGGTTTTCAAAAAAAAGTTAAAGTATTTTCTAAAGGCATTATCACCTAGGTTGATTTATTAAAGATTCCGCAGCGAGGGATGTTTCAAAACAAATGTTTGAAATGAATAAAAACGACTTCCTAAGTTCTAACAAAGGTTTACTAAAGATAATAACATGGAATGTTTTCATCGTAACAATGAGGTTTCAAAAACACTATCGTGTGACATTGCTAGATACGGCCATAACGTCTAGGCCGGGTTTGGGGTGTTACACACCTTCAATTCTTTTAGCTCTTTGGGTGTCATACGATAAGAGGACATTGACACCGGAACCATTCCAAGGAACACTTCAGTTGCGAATTTAACCTCCCAATCTGATGGTAATCTCAGTAATTCTTCGAAAAACACATCAAGGAATTCACAAACAGTACGAATCTTATTGCTCTGACTATCACCAGAATTTGAGTTAATGACATAGGCCAGAAAAGCTTCACAGCCATGATTGAGAAATTTATTAACTTGAATTGCTAAAATGATATGAGTCGAACCACTCATTCTGACATCATTCACCTCAATTGTGTTACCGTCGCACTTTGAACCACAAACTTCTTTTCTGATGAGTTTAAAATGACTCCGTGTTTAGTAAGCTAATCCATACCAAAAATTAGATCAAAATTGCCAAATGACATTATCAGCAAGTCAATAGGGAAGGATATATTCGGTACTTCTAACAGGAACCTCCTACACACCTGATCAACTAACACAGACTATCCTAAATGACTTGACATTTAATACCCCTAACCCATATTCGTCGCCAAAACAGAGTTACAGAGCATTACCAAAATTTACAGATCAAATATAGATATTTCATACCATTTAACATTTATATTAGGAATCAATCATATTCAATCATATTGTCCCTTATATGAGCCCTTGATGCCCAAAATATGCATTAGAAACAAGTCGGGACTAAACCGGATACTCAGAAAGTTTTCACAAAATTTCAAAAGTTTTTCTAAGGTGTAGGGGACACACGCCCGTGTGGTCAGGCCGTGTGTCTCACACGGTCAAAAGACACACTTGTGTCTTAGGTTGTGTAGGCATTCGAAATAGGAACACACGGCCGTGTCCCAGCCCGTGTCCAAATTGGGGTGCTCATTGACTTGGGTCACACAGCCAAGCCACAAGCCCGTGTGCTAGGCCGTGTGAGCATACTGACTTGCAAAAAATAGGTGGTGGGGTCACATGGCCAAGTCACATGTTCGTGTGCTAGTTTGTGTGAAAATATTTGAGCATTCTATTTTGAAATTTTGAAGATGCAGGGGACACACGGCCAAACCACACGCCTATGTGTTAGGTCGTGTGTCACACACGACTGAGACACACGCCTGACTATCACCAGAATTTAAGAAACACATCAGGGAATTCACAAACAGTACGAATCTTATTGCTCTGACTATCACCAGAATTTGAGTTAATGACATAGGCCAGAAAAGCTTCACAGCCATGATTGAGAAATTTATTAACTTGAATTGCTAAAATGATATGAGTCGAACCACTCATTCTGACATCATTCACCTCAATTGTGTTACCGTCTGCACTTTGAACCACAAACTTCTTTTTACAGTAGTTTAAAATGACTCCGTGTTTAGTAAGCTAATCCATACCAAAAATTAGATCAAAATTGCCAAATGACATTATCAGCAAGTCAATAGGGAAGGATATATTCTGTACTTCTAACAGGAACCTCCTACACACCTGATCAACTAACACAGACTATCCTAAATGACTTGACATTTAATACCCCTAACCCATATTCGTCGCCAAAACAGAGTTACAGAGCATTACCAAAATTTACAGATCAAATATAGATATTTCATACCATTTAACATTTATATTAGGAATCAATCATATTCAATCATATTGTCCCTTATATGAGCCCTTGATGCCCAAAATATGCATTAGAAACAAGTCGGGACTAAACCGGATACTCAGAAAGTTTTCACAAAATTTCAAAAGTTTTTCTAAGGTGTAGGGGACACACGCCCGTGTGGTCAGGCCGTGTGTCTCACACGGTCAAAAGACACACTTGTGTCTTAGGTTGTGTAGGCATTCGAAATAGGAACACACGGCCGTGTTCCAGCCCGTATCCAAATTAGGGTGCTCATTGACTTGGGTCACACAGCCAAGCCACAAGCCCGTGTGCTAGGCCGTGTGAGCATACTGACTTGCAAAAAATAGGTGGTGGGGTCACATGGCCAAGTCACACGTTCGTGTGCTAGTTTGTGTGAAAATATTTGAGCATTCTATTTTGAAATTTTGAAGATGCAGGGGACACACGGCCAAACCACATGCCTATGTGTTAGGTCGTGTGTCACACACGACTGAGACACACGCCTATGTCTCTGCCCGTGTGGACGAAAATAGGCTATTTTTCGAGCCACATTTCTCACCCAATTTGTCTTCCACCCACATTAACACTTTAACACATTCACAAGCCAATACATGATCTTCAATTCAAGCCAAAATCTAGTTTTATACTTACCATTTCATAACTTATATTCAAATATCCAAACTTACCAATTTCACTAACTCAAACCATGCCTCAATATACCTATTGTTTAACCATCATTTAACCATTTCAAACACATATTAAGCATGATAATGACATATATATATATCAAAATGCACCATGCACAAGCCATTTCAATGGCTATTTACAACAAAAACTTATAAGCCAACATTGTCCAAATTACCTTATACATGCCATTATATCCAAAATTTAGCTGTCTATATGTACTGAAATAAACTGATGGATAGTGTGAGATATCTCCGCTAAGCTTCCAACCCAACTAGCTTCCAAATTACTATAAAATAGATGAAATAAAACAGAGTAAGGATTTAATGCTTAGTAAGTTCGTATAACATGGAATTTAACTTACCATTATTTTACATATAAGGTAAGCATACAAAACATATTCCAAACAACTTGGCCAAAAGCCTAAACACATATCCTCAACCATCATGTTAGTCATATAATCACATATAATAGCCATTGATCATGGATGAATAGGGTTATCAAGCAAGTTCCACATTCAAGTAATAACCAAATCATGCTTTAGGTATATCATTTCTATTTATTTCATGTATATACATGTATTAGTTCGTTTCTAACTCACATTTTATCTTATGTCAGAAATTTTCCCGTTGAATCATTCAAAATATCGATGGATACACAGGTAGTACACAACTAAAATATGTAAATTCACATTCAGGAGTGCTCATAGGAGCACATAAACGGGAAGCTCTCTTTCGAGCCATATAATGGGAAGCTCATGTGAGCCAATATCGGGAAGTTCAAGTGAGCCAATATCGGGAAGCTCCGGAGAGCCATTAATAAAGAAGCTTGTGAGAGAGCCTTTAATCAGGAAGCTCCGAAGAGCCATATATCGAGATGCTCATAAGAGCTGTAGTGTGTCTACAATACATGCAAGATCACAACCAATCGGGATGCTCCAAAGAGCTATTACTGGGAAGCTCGCAAGAACTATATAACGGGAAGCTCATGAGAGCTAATAACAGGATGCTCTTTCGAGCTATGGTGTGTCTGCAACACATGCAGGACCACAACCAATTCGGGAACCATGTATCCATCAAATTTCATTTATTCATATGTGACTTAATATTTGTCGGACATTATCGGATATGGATTGATTTCATATACATGGAAATTACACAATTCACATACACAACATTCAATTCAAACATATAAATATACTTAATTTAGTTACACGAACTTACCCCGACAAGTGTTCGTGTACGCAAAATCTACTAATCCGACACTTTTTCTTTTCCTCTATCTAACTCTGTATTTGGTCTATCCTGATCTATATGTGTAAATTTTAACTTAATTTAATACAATTCACATTGAATTCAATCCAATACACATGTTTGGTAAAGTTACTATTTTGCCCCTATACTTTTAATTAATTACTTTTGTCTATAGGCTCGAAAAATGAAATTCATGCAATTTAATCCTTATTCCAAGCCTAGCCGATTTTTACATGTCACAATAGCATCCCATGTATTTCATAAAATTCAGAATTTTTTCATAAATTTTACATCTTTTCGATTTAATCCCTAAATCACAATTTCATCAAAATTCAGTTTACAAAAGTTGTTTATCTATCAACAACTTTTCATTTTCCACCATAAAACTTCATAATTCATTCATACTCATCCATGGAAAAACCCTAGTACTTTGATAAATTTCCAAATTAATCCCCGAGATAGCTAGATTAAGCCAAATAAGCTTGTCTATCTTCAAGCTTCAAAATAGGGTTTCCATGTATTTTATTTTAGGAAAAATGATAAAAATGATGATATTTTGTTTTATTTTATTATTTATCATCTTTATTTTTTATATTTCCAATTTTATCCTTTCCTTTTCTTAATTTTCCAATGATGAATAATCATTCTTATCTACTAACTCTTCTAAATGATTTATTTGCCATATAAGGACCTCAAATTTTGAATTTCATAGCCATTTGATCCCTTTAGCTACTAGAATTCAACTTTTGCACTTTATGCAATTTGGTCTTTTACGTCTAATTAGACATATAATCGATAAAATTTCTTTACGAAATTTTCATACGATATTTAAATTTTAATACAGACCATGAAATCATATTAAAATAAGTTTTCTTTCGGACTCAGATTTGTGGTTCCGAAACCACTGTTCCGATTTCACTGAAAACAGGTTGTTACGTTACACAACTATAGATTCTCTAGGCATCTGGACTTGAAACTTTTCGATTTGACTAACTTAACATTAACATACGAATGTGAAGATCTCGGATCTGTTAAAGCATAAATAGGTTCTGAATGTAATAAAAAGATACCTGCAAGAACGTTGGTAGGATCACCTTCCTCGCGTGTTCGTACAACATATGCTCTAAGTGGCGTTCTGCCTCCGACTAATGAGTAACAACATCACTTCCCTTTCTAACACCACCTCTGGCAATAGAACCACCACAACTGATTCCACAAACCCTAGATGCAGGTACAGACCTTTGAGAAGAAATAGAGGTAGCATTATCATTTTTTGGACACTCTCGAGTGGAATGATCCATTGATCCACAATGAAAACAAGCTCGTGTTCGTTTCCAAAATTCACCCCGATGCTTTTTCCCATAGTGTTCACAATTTAGAATTTCAGTATCTCGCGACGGGCCTCATACACTACCCGTAAACACAGTCGATTGTCGATCTCAGTTTCTATCAGATCTGTTAGACTTAAAGGTCGATTTCTAACTACCACAAAAATCTTTAGTTCGCTTAGATTGTGGATAGAAAATAGCATCTTCTAACTACTTCCCAACAGTGCGAGTAACCTCAGCCTTTTTATCAAGACCCAAAACCTGTTCTACCATTTTTTCCCGTTCAACTAGATCGGTGAACTCTATGATTCGATGCGATACCAACTGTACCCAAAAATCATCAAGTAGAAATTGTTTATAACTTTCATTTTCAGATGACACAAATTCAACAGTGTACTTACTCAGTCGTAAAAACTCCCGTTCATAATCAGCCACTGTCATCCCGCTCTGCTTTAAGAGTAAAAACTCTTGTCTCCTATCTTCAAGATACAATTTTCAAACGGATTTCTTTTGAAATTCCTTTTGGAAGAACTCCCAATTGGCCCATTCGATAGGTACGTGGCATGTTACTAACTACCACCAAGTATATATCTCTCATTGTAGTAGAGAAACAACATAAAGTGCACTTTTTTGAGGGTCACATTCAAGTTGTTGTAAGACATGTTTAGTAGATTCAATCCAAACTTCAGCTGCTGAGGGATCAACCCCAAAAACTCATCCGCACCATATCTCCGCAGTTCTTTTATCGAAGCCCTCATACAATAGGTGTAGGTACTATAGCAGAAGTAGTTCTCACAACAAGTTCAAGAACATCAGCGATAGCTCAAAGTAAATTTGAATAACCTACTCCCTCATTATTACCTCGCTCAACATTAGGTTGTTGAGCACCAGCTGGGTTAGCATTTGGTGCTACCGACTTAGTTTCTTCATAATCCTCAGTATAATCATCACTAGAGTAAAACTCTTGTTCAACTTTATTATCTAATTCATTTGCCATCTTTTAACTATAAAACAAAAATAATTATAATCAACATTCAAATCCCGACTCAGACTCGACTCAATGTTGGCATGTACCTCTAGACTCAATTTTGAGCTTGATTTAGTCTGAGAATCGGCTAAAGCTGCAGCTCTGATACCAGTGAATGTAACACCCATAACCCGTCTTCGTCATTGGATTAGGGTCACGAGTATTACTAACTAATTAGAACATTTAATTACAACATACGCCAAGGTGTAAGCTGACTACTAACACTCATATTATACAGAGAGCAAAGCATGCTAATTTAATATTTTCTATATTACTATTTTGAACAACTAAATGACGAGATATACAATGCAATACTAAACTTGGTCTTCCACTATTTACAATCTTATCACTATTTATCCCCTCTTGAAAGCTAGAAGTTGGATACCTAATAAGACTATTCCAATTATTAGCATCAGAGTATTGGGTTATACTCTGGCTATCTATATCCGATGATATTAGTAGAATGACCTACTTTACCTAGTTAAGGTTCGGTACTTCATTTAAAATTAGCATAAAAATACTCTTATAGTCCTTAATACGAGTTTACGAGACCCTAAAAATAATCAAAAAAAAACAAAGACTAATTTGAAACAATTCAAAAGGGTTTAGGGAAAATTTTCAAAAATTTTAGAAATAGGGGTCACACAGCCGTGTGATATGCCCCAGGCCGTCTGTCTTTCGAAGCTGGGACAGACGGCTGTGTCCCAACTCATGTTTCCACTCATTTAACTCACTGACTTGAGACACACGGCTGTGTCTCAACCCGTGTAACTCACTATCTTGAGACACATGACCGTGTGGCCAGGGCGTGTGTGTCACATAGTTGTGTGACAGACCATGTCTTAGGTTGTGTGTACCAAAATGCACCTTAAAACTGAAGTTTACCGAATCATGCTTACTTGGACACTAAGAAACCTAATTATCAACCATTTAACTTATTTAAAACACAATTAAACATGCTTAAAACATGCCAAAATATCCATCTTAAGTGCCTAACCAATGGACCTCATTGGTACAACATTTTATATTTGCAAACATATTAGTAAAATTTTAACCATTCAACACACACATTCATACCAAGTTATCAAGATTTAACTAATGTTCTAATTATTGAGGCTAACAAGTTAAAGCTAATCATATGTAAAACATCAAGCTTGACTAACTTGCCAAAACATAGTTTTAATCACAACCATATGAATATATAAATACCATTACACATGGAACTCAAAATAACATCACTTAATAAAATAACAAAATATCATTTTGGTCCCTAATCGATCAACTTATTATCATTTGCAAAATAAATTTATAATGGTCAACTTTTACCATCTTTACGATTTCATCCCTATATTAAATAGATTATTCAATCAAGCAAATCAAACGAGGGTTCCATATAAAACTATAATAGACTAATAGATATTGAAACTTATTGATACAATCATTGGTAAATGAGGTTCCAAAATCACCATTTCTAGTATTACTGAAAACAAACTGTTACAAGAGGCCTTCATGAACAGAACTGGTTATCCAAAAAAAACAAGTACAAGATTGGTGGACAACCTTGATTTAATCTAATAAGCTGCCAATTCTTGTTTCTAACCTCCCTAACAATAGCTTGGCCAAGTGTTCTAATAAACCATATATTATACATATTTTTACCCCATGTTTGGCTTATTTTTGGTTGAATTTTCATAAGATTTGATGAATTCGATGCTCCTAATTCCTTAATTTCATGTTTTACACTCAGGAGAGCTTAGAGAGTCGAAAAGAATAAGAAACGGACCAAAAAAGGGGACAAAATGGGCATACCTTAAGAAATTAACACGGCATGGACTGTCGCACACAGGCAGACCACACGGCTGTGTATGATGTGCAGAATCGAGCACGGCCTAAGTTATCAAACATGGCTGTGTAGGACTAACAGAATCAAGCACGACCTAAGACTATCGAACACGGGCATGTCCCTGCCGAACCCAGGTTTAATTCTATTCGAAAAAGGCTATTTGTGGGCCAAGAAAGGCATCCCAAAGCCTATATAAACACCCTAAGGGAGGACTTAAGGAGAGACATAGAGTAGAAAGTAGAGAATACTCGAAGACAGCCATCGGGAGCAGCTTGGAAGAAGGATATCCATCAAGACTGAAGATCTCCTATCAATTTCTCTTGAAGTTTTTGGGTTTTCTTATATTTTGTAGTTTTCCTTATTTTAAGATGTTTTCCTCTATCAGTATGAACTAAATCCCTTAAATACCTAAGGGGATAAAACCTAAGGCAGATCTTATTACTATTTGATTTATAAGATAAGTATTTGTTCTTATTCTTAATCGTGAGTTCTTATTCTTGTTTTGATAATTCAGGTTATTGATTCAAGTCGAATGTGCTTATTCAAAGGAGCAAAAGTCCCTGTTTAAGAGTAGATCAACACAATTAAGCGGAGTTGAATGCAATCCTAATATAGGACGGCGTAAATCTACCAGATTAGAGTCAAATCCAATAAGGGAATCCATAGATCAAGTTAATGCGACAATATGGGTTTTAATTAGAAAGAGATTTCAATTAATCAACCTAGAGTCAGATGTTTTTAGTCTTGAAAGAGATATTAACATAAATCAGGGATTTCTACGGATTAAGTCAAGTGAATAAATCGTATGAATCAAAAGTAATAAGTGAAGTCTAGGTGAATTCTTCCTTGGGTATTGTCTCTTTCATAAAGTTGTCTAAAGTATTTTTCCCAATTCATTCTTGTCGTGTTCTTAATTAGTTTTAGTTCAAAAGAAATCACTCTAATTTTTAGGCTAGATAATAGAAAGATAGTAATTACTAGTACTCTTGGTCCTTGTGGATACGATATTACCAGTCTTACCATAACTATACTATTGAATGATAGGTGCGCTTGCCTTTATTGTGATCATAGTTAGTTAAAGACACATCATCTTCCCATAAACAATATAAAAATATACTGCGATAAATGGTTACTAGGCCTTATACCCCTGAGTGGTCTAAAGTCCTCAGAGTATGAGCCATTAAACAAAACTCTCATTGATGGTGTAGTAATACAACTCATAAGCATAGTAATACAAATCATAATAACAATTCACAGTGCAATCGAGAATCCAACATCTTCTAAAATATCCTCCACAAAGCCTCAGTCAAGTTTGTCATACGCTTTTTTCAAATCGATCTTTGGAGTCATCCAACCTTTACGCCTTTTTCTAATCTTCATTGAGTGTATGGTCTCTTAGGAAATAATTGTGTTGTCTGAAATATGTTTCCCCCACACATAGCTAACTTGATTTGGGTGAACCAATTTAAGCATAAGTGACTTAAGTTTGTTCACAATCACTTTAGTAAGAATTTTATAAAGAACTATGCACAAACTAATTGAGCGAAAATGTTTAGTAACCTCAGGATTCAACACTTTAGGAATAACGACAAGAATAGTACTATTAACCATGCTAACAATATCTTCCCCTACATAGCTATCTTAATAAATCAAGAAATCGAAGAGTCAACTATAACGACCTGACTTTTCAATGGTACCAGAAAATGTGGTTTTAGAACCCCATTTTCATAAAACAAGTATGTAAATATTAAATATGAATATTTATGGGGATAATCTAAAAATATATTAAATATTATTCCAGTAATTTTGTTGAATTAATAATTAATTAAGGCCTAGGCACTAAATTGTAAAAGTCCAATCGCTATAGATTTTTAATTGATAAAAGGCTTGAGGATTAAAATAGCAATTAACCAAAGGTCTAAAATGGTAATTAAACCAGCTTAAAGTGAAGTTAATAGATAGTGATCCAAACATCCACTAAGCATGATTAAGGTTAAATTAAAGTAATTAAATCATGTTATGTTAATTAAGCTAGTTTAATTAACCTTTTATCAAGGTATATATACTAACTTAGTGGATGGAGAAGTCATTTTTCTTTTCATTCATCCACCATTGTCGAGACTTGAAGAAAAACGTGAGTGTTCATGGCATTTGGCCATTAATTGGTAGGTAATTTCAAGCCCTTTTATTATAATTGTTATGATTTTGGGGTCAAGGGAGCTTAATTTAGTTAAATCATGTGCCAATTTGTAAAAAAATTTAATGTTTTAGAAAGTTTCCATTGTTGATTTCTTAAAGAATTAGGCTTGAATTTGATAGGTTTTAAGTGTAGAATATGAAAAAGACTAGATTGTAAGGTTAATTTAGCTTATTGTTAACATTGTTACATTAGGGACCAAATTGAATAAATATAAAAATATTCATGAAATTATGTTAGAAATAAGAAGAATAAGGTCCCTAATAAGAATATATGAAGTCAGATTTAATTTGAAATTAGGAATCGAAAGTTATGCTTATCTAGAGTTCATGGGCTAAATTGAATAAAATATAAATATTTTTGGGAAATCCAAAATTAATTGGTATTTAATTATATTTAAAATAATTGTATAGTTCAAGATTTAAACCAAAGTGGAGCTAATAGGAAAAAAAAAAACGAAAATTGTGGTAGTATCCACTCTTTTCACATTTTGAATAGGTAAGTTTATATGGAACTTAATAGTTTATTTTATATTGTGTTTGAGTTGATATATATATGTTTAAATATAATTTGAATTCTAATAAATTTGGCATGTTTGGAAAATTGTGGACTAAATTGAAATGTCAAGTGTGTATTAGTTATTATGTAACCGTACAGGGTATAAATATAAAAATTGATTGATTACATGACATGTAAATGAATTATGTAATTAGATATAGGGATTTTTAATGATGTATATATGGAATGCATGCCGTGTGAACTTAGAAGGTCAAGATACGTTTGGCATGCCAATAAGGTTATACGCATGTTATTATGAGGTCTAGCATTTGCTGTAAATTCTCGGATTATATGTATCATAGGTTTAGCCCAGACAAGTAACCTTGATATAGTGTCAGCTTGTGTAAGAAATTCTATTATAATGTCAACTTGTGTAACCAATTTATTTGCCTGTGTATCCAAGTCTGTTTTACTATAGTTCCATCGGGATATTCAATTGAATGAAAATAGAAACTTAAATGTGAATTGGAAATGAGATAGTATATATTTGATATTTGATATTCGATATTCGATATTCGATATGTGATAGGTATATAATTTCCTTAATGTTCATGATATTTATCATGATATGTAAGTATGACTAACCTATTTGGTTGATAATGTTGACATGTATCTAGGTGTCCCAAGGGTAGCCACTTTTGAATGCCCAAATGTTTGACATTTTATTATTCTTTAAGTAATCAAGGTAAGTCTAGAAATTCCATTTGACCTTACCAAGCATTCTTAATGCTTACTCTGGTTGTTTTCTTTCCCTGTAGATTATCACCTTTACATTTTGTTCTTGATTCATTCTCAGGTTAGTAAAAGAGCTCTCGTAAGCTTGTGTGAGACTAGAAATGATTGAGTGACAAGTTGTGAATGTGATTTATACTTATTTACATGTGTAAATGATTGAATGGTGTACAATTGTTTGTAGTTGCTCCGACAGTGATCAACCAATGGTGGTGCATCTAACCCTGGAGCTTTTAATGGTTGCATTTCAAACACAGCAGTACACACATCTTCATCTGAAACAACACCATTCAGTAGAGCAATGTCAACATGATTAAGATTTGGAAAGTCCACTCGTATCATATAGCCCCTACTCAACTTCGTATCCCTCGAAAACAACTCAATATAGAAATCAAATATGATATGACTCATTTGACTATGATCATCACACTAAGTTCCATCCTCCAACTTAAGTTGATTAATAGTGCTTTCTTGCTTACGATGAATAGTACATTGGTGGAAGAATCTAATGTTTTGGTCCTCGCACAAAAGCCAATTTAATCTTGAACGCTGTTGCCACAAGCTTTCATCCTACTGTAGAACATTATTTAGCTTTAATCTTAACTTGTGTTCTAACTCTGATAAAAATACCAATGGTGCAATGTCAAGAGCCTTATCAATCCTAACTAACCTAGCTAAAAGTCTATATTTTTTCTTCACTATATGCCTAAAAACCTCTTTATTCCATATTGGTACCTTACCAAAAAAGTTAAGAATGTTCTCCCGATTATCCCCCCTTACACTTCAGTTTGAACTTAAAAAATCATGAAGATTGGGGTGTCCCTACCAAGCAATCAAGAAATGAAAATGAGGAGGGACTATTCTCGGCTCATTGTGCATTACTTGTAAGAGTAAAGACTGATGATCAGGGCCAATTCTTTCCAAATGTTGAGCATTAAAATGAAGAAAACAAATAATCATTCATTGTTACAAATGCATTGATCTAATTGTTAGTATAAGAAGCCTCTCACCCAAGTGAACATAGGGCCTTGAAATCCCAAATCAATCAAGCCAATATTAAAAACAAAATCACGAAAGCCAGTACTAACCCAATGCCTACCTTGAGCACCTCCTTTACTCTCATTAACAGTCAAAATAGAATTAAAATCCATTTTAAGAATCAAGGGTAAATCAGAGCTTCTATGTGTCCTTGATAGCTTCTCGTAAAGCAACCGTCTTTTAGATGCATTTGGGCTAGCATACACAACAATATAAAGAAAACGCTTCGTAATCACTACATTTAGAAATTCAACATAAATAAATTATGTATTACTCTCCATAACCTTAACTCGCAGGTCACTATTCCACAGAAGCCAGATTCCCTAAGAAAACCCTTTTGTTTCTACTCGAAAAGAATTCAAGAACTTTGATTTATGAATAAACTTCTTAGCTACAATACCACTCACTCGAGTCTCAACAAGCACTACCAATTGAGGTTTCTGTGTATTTAAAAAATGACTAAAAGTATGAAAGAATTTGGGGTTTGCAACCCCCTGACAATTCCAAAATAACGATATGCCATAGAAAACAAGACAATAATGAGACTAGAAATAAAATCAATCAAAACTTAATTAAGTTGGTTCCCCATCCTGCATCTCCACTACATATTCTTTTTGTTGCATACTCACTGCCCATCTGTCTTTATAGCTGATTGCACATTCCCAGCACTAATGCTCCAACATCATCGGTAGCAAGTAGATTAGTGCAATTTGGAGGTCTAGAAACCATCTAAAGCCATTCTTAGATAATTGGTTTCATCGGCACCTAAACATCCATTTTCTTCTTCACTTCTAGGCCTCTTTTTAGTTATATCTTTTATCTTTAGTACCTGCCTCCTGCTTAATATCGACTTAGTGAAGTTAGTGCCTAGACTAGCACTTATACTACCTTCTTGTTGCCTGATTCACTCAATAGGGGACTCCTTAATATATACTTCAATATGAGACAACCCAAGAGAATCATTAGATTTCTCAACAATAATTGAATTTTGTTCCTCCACTAGGCCACCAAATGGACCCTTCCTATTGGCTCGATCCACCTGACTACTTCCCTCAATCTCTCACCCTTGTTGTGATCTAAAATTTTCTTTGCCTTTAAACTTGGTCCACACCTTTCTCATACTAGGCCTAGCAATAATCACATTTTTACTCAATATATTGTGATTTGAATTACCCATATTTAGCTCTTTATTTTCCACCACCATATCATCTCTTCCCATATTCATCAAGGAATCAAACCGTGATCCAAGATTAACTTCTTTTCCCATCATTTTCCCTTTTCCTTTTGCTCTTACCTTATTAATTACACTAGGTTTCCTTATTCGAGAAGCAACTTGCATCCATGGCCTGGATAATAAATCATTTATAGCATCATCCTTCTTGCTGGAGATATTAGTGTTGCAAACATATTCCATTATTGGTTGGGTCGGAACATTCATTTTTTAAGAACAATTCCCCTTAACATTCCCATAACATCTACATTCTAGCAAACCAAAGTAAGGCCCTAATACTTAACAACCTGGGTGAATCTATCAATATGAATATAAGGGATAAGTGGTTTGTTAAGCTTTTCCATAATTTCCATTCTTGCATATTTGCCTTGTTGACCATCACTCATATTATAGTTAATCTTAACAACCTTACTAAGGACTTGTGATGTAACACCCCATATTTGACCCGATCACCAGGTCCGAGCTATGGGATGTCACATTCGTTTCTAAAACAAGTACGATTCAATTTACCTTTTTATATATGCTATTAACAATATTATTCAATCTCAATATGATTTTTCATCATTTTTGGGTCTTGTACAAGCTTACGTGTAACAACCCGTTTTTCAGTGGTCTCAAAAATAGTGGTTTCGGGATCACAAATCCAATAAGTGAGTTCATAAATATTATTAATTAATATTATTAATTAATATTTATGACTCGAGTATAGTATTATTTAAATTTTGATTTAATAAATTTCATTAATTTATCGTATAATCAAGTTCAAGTGGTTTATTCCTTAAGTCAAATGGTTTCAGAAAATGATGTATCGGGACCTCGTTTCTGTAAATCGAGTTCGTAAATATTTTTATTAAATATTTAATAAATATTTATGGAGTTATTATTTTTATATATGAAGGTTCAGATCAGAAATTTTTTTTTAGATAGTTAATTAAAGAAAAATGACTAAATTGTAAAAGATGTTAAGCTTAATTGCTTTTGACTTTCAATGATTAAATGGTTGAATTAGTTAATGGGGGAGGATTTATATGGTAAATAGTCCATTTTTAAATTAGTGTGGACGGTGGAACATTAAGATTTGTTATATTTTATATGTTTATATTTAGTTTAATTATTAAATATAATAATTAATAAAATGAATAAAAGAAAAAAAGAAAAGAAAGCATGTTTCATTTTTTGTTTCATTTCTTCATCCCATAGTTGAACCACCATTTTTGTAACTTGGAAGTTTCGATCAAGCTAATTTCTTTGCATGATCAAGATTTGATTCGTACGGAAGATAATCGAGGAAAAGGAAAAATTATAGATTAGTCCTTGTGAGTCAACTGTTGGTATGCATTAGTTTAGTTCGTATTTCAATTAAAATATTTCATTTGATTTCTAAAAGTGAATTTATATTTATATATGTCTATAAAGTGATAGTTGGATTTGTTGAATTAAGAAAAGGAAAAGACCATGATTGAAAGATATCATGGCATTATAATAAAAGGCCATAGTTAAATGATACTATGGAATTGTTTCAGGATTGTGCAAGACCTTGGTTGAAAGATACCATTGCATTCTCGAAACAATGAAAAGGTTGAAAAGGTTACCAATGAAAAGGTCGAAAAGGATACCATTATATCAATGTTCTCGGGTAAGTTATGCAAATACGAACTTATGAATACATAATTGAAGTTTGAGTATATGATTAAATCTTGTGAATTGAATCTTATTATTGTAAGGAGTTGATTTGGAATAGTATGATTGTTAAACTTGTGATAGATGAAATATGTATTGAAATACTTGTTACCACATGTTCAGGATTTTTTGTTATTATTATGTCTTTTTTGTTATTATTATGTCTTATTGATTCACCTACTAACCGTTGGTTTGTGTTATAGGGAAGTAATATATGGGCACATGTTCTACCGTGAATCTATACAAGATGATTGTATGTTAAATGTGTGAATGATGTGGTGAAATGGAATGTTTTGATGAAGTGGTTATACAACATGGCTATACTAAAATGTTATATGAAAATAGATATATGAAATGATTATATGAAATGTTTATACGAAATATATGTGGAATTATTGTTATGTGAAATGGGATATTTGAAATGAATATCTGAAATAAAAATGTTAAGTGTTGAATGAATGTGTGAGGGTTGGTTTATGTACCAAATGTGTTTTTGGGTTTATGTTTGAGAACAAGAGAAAGTTGCATGTTTTATATATGAACTCACTAACCGTGTGAGACTTGTGAAGTGTTATGGATAGGAAAGTATCCTTGTGATCTAATGAGCAATGCTTGAAAGGTTTATTCATGTACTTATCTATTTGGTAAGTTTAAATTTCCTTTATACGAGCTTATTAAGCACTAGTTGTTTATATAGTGGTTTTTGTTTTTTTTTTTTGTAGATAATCGGAAAGCTCAACCAGTTGGAATCATGTCAGAGCACGATCACACTATCTAGTCGTCATTTTGGTAGTTTTTTGTTATGTTAGCAAGTGGTTATAAATGGCATGTATAGGGATTAAATGTACTCTTGGTTCTTTGGTTGTTTTGAGTTTGTAATGAACTTGTTTGTGGTTATATGCTTTATTGTTGTTATTTTGTAAATGATGATGTAAATAAGTAAAGTTACACTTGTATATGTCCTATCTTATGTAAGTCAAATTATGGTTGAATTGTATGCTTATGAAATGGTTTTTGGTATGTTTGAATTAAGTTTAATGAATGAAGTGGAGATGTTGAATTGAGTTAAAGTTTGGTGTGTGAAATGTTGTGCCTTTGAATGACACATTGGTTAGAAAATATAGGTTAATTGATTTAATATGTTTTGAGTGTGTTTAGAATATGTTTTGTTCATATGAATGCTTGTGGGAATGGTGTGCCTTGGTGTGCTAGAATTGGGTTTGAAATGGCTTGTTTTAGGGGCAATTTCTGAAGCATATAGGCTGGGACACTGGTTGTCACATGATCGTGTGCTGCACATGGCCACTCCACACGACTGTGCGTTAATATTATTTCAGGTGCATGTTTCACACGGCCTACGACATAGTCGTGTGATCATATTTTGAATATACACATGGCCTGACACACAGTTTATGATATTGTAGTGTGACCCAAGTCAATATGCTACACGGGTGGACACATGGGCTAGGACACGGCCATGTGTCAATACTTCGAATGCCCATATAGTCTAGGCTATGTCACACGGCCATGTGACCCCTATTTCTAAAATTTTCAAGTTTTTCCAAAGTTTTCTGTTTTGTTTCAAATTGATCCCTGAATGTTACCAACCTGTAATTAAGGCCTCGTAGGCTCGGTTTAAGGCTTGTAAGTGTATTTTTGGTATATTTAAATTGAATTATTAAATGTTAGTATTTAATTCACATAATTATTTTTGTTTTGAAGTTAAATGTTTTGTTTTGCACGGTAATGCTTTGGAACCCTATTCTAGGGATGAAGATGGGTTAAGGGTGTTACATTATGAAAGCTTTATTACTAATCCGAGGTCGAATTAGGACCAAATTATAAAGTTTGAAAAGTATCGAGTTGATGTTGTGACATCAGGGGTTCCTCATCGCGACTTAACTTACTAACGATTTCTCGTAGTGACGTCGACGACAAAGATTCGACGTTGAGACGTGACCACCTGCTTTGAATAGGTCCATGTGGTACCAAATTGCATCACCTAAGAAATCAATAATCTTTCTAAATTGCAAAAATTTCAATAATAGTACCATTCCAATAGGTCCATTTCTAACCTTAAAGATTCTATATGCATTTACATAACACAATTCCATTTCACCAACATCACAATTGACAATTATCACAAGTTCAATCATTCAATTAATCATTTGCTACTATGCCATTTTTCATATATAAACCTTAATCAAGTTATATACATGACTCAACCATATAGAAACTCTAAAATTCACATGAAATTACCTATTCGGGATTCAAAATGGCCCTTTGATATATAATCAGCTCAAAACTAGGTACATGTCATATATTAAAGAAAAGGACTATACAAACATTGTTGAGCTGAGGATCGCTTTCTGGATGTTGGAATAACTTCTCGTAACCTCGAGATTAACCTATACCTACGCATAGAGTAAACAAACCATATATTGAGCAATAAAGTTTAGTGGTACTTTCATGATTCAAGTCAATATAATACAAGCATTACTCGAATGCATACTATCAATTCAAGTTCAAACTTTAGCCATTTCAAATGTACATTCATGTCAAAAGCTTTCACTATTGTATGAAACATGCATATAACCTTTTTTTCATATCAGTTCATTTCATAATAGCATTTAAACTTACTATATCATAATTAGGGGTGATCAAAATCCGATTCGATTAGAAAAACTAGATAAAAATTCAAATTTTGAATTAAATAGTTCGAGTTATTTGAGTTAGTCAAGTTATTCAAATCAACTCGAATTAAAAATTAAGTTTTTCGGTTTAAATCGAATATGAATTACACAATTCGAGTTATCCAAAAATCCGAATAAGAAAAGACAAAACTATGTCGTTTTGATAAATGTTTACTTTTTTAAAAGTGAAAATTCAAAATAATTAAGTTAAAAGGCAAAACCACGTTGTTTTGATAAATGTTTACCCATTAAGTATAAATAATCTTGTACTTTGTCTACTAGTTAAATAATCAATCCATCTAAACGCAACATTAAGTATAAATAATAGGATTCGTTAACTCGACTCGATTTGAATCGAAATTTTTTGACTTGATTCGATTCGATTTGAAAAAAATTCAAATTGAGTTCAGTTGCTAAAATAGGATTTGTCAACTTGACTAACTCGAAAATTTTTGACTCGATTCGACTCGACTCGATCGAATACTCACCCCTAATCATAATGTTCAACATTAGGATACCAATACTTTCATTTTACAACATACCAACTTGAAGCATAATTTCATCAACCAATACATATGATTGTTGCATACTATACTTTCTAATATTTACTTAACCATTTTCCATTTATTTCACTTCCTACTTATTCATTTCATACCATCATCTATGTGTATATACTTATACCTACACATTCATCAAATTGTATGCTCAATTTCATATTACCTTTACAATCACTTTCAAGCCAATTGGCTCTCATGGCTCGATTCTAACCAATTCATATAATCTTTTATATACTTTCTTTTTCGTGAATTTCATGTATGCACACATATAACTCCATATTATCAAATCATTTCATATACTATTATCAATTCACAATTTCATACCATTTCAATACAAATCATACATTATAATAGTTTACCAAAATTCGATTTATTTTATTTTTCCTATTTCAAGATTTTATTTCAATGTTTCACTCAATAAAACCCTAGTAAAATGGATTCGAATACATGGGTAAACTACACCACACCAAGATAGCTCGTATAAGCATAACTACACCACACCAAAGTACTAAGTGCAAAAGCCCGTAGGCATCAATGTATATACATATACAAATACATCCCTCCACCACACTAAAGTCTCCATAGAGAGATATAATACTCGATGGTCCGCAACAGATGTTGGATCTCGATATAACTTGTCATAATCTCTATATCATCAAATATCTCGTAGAAGAGCGCATATGACCCCTATTGACATGTCAATAGTATCCTAACCTTTTACTAAGTTAACATGGGCATTAATCATACATATTAACATATTCATACCCTGTTCCATTCACATTTGCATATCATACCCTGTAATCAGTCACATTTGCATTTTCATATCATTTAATCATTCATATTATGATTTTCATACCTTGTATTACCACATATTAATCACCAATCCCATTTCATTTCCATTTATTCCAATTCACACATAATTTCACATTCAATATCATCATCTCATTTCAAGTCATCATCAACACACAAAATATCTCATCATATAACATATTTCAATCCATTCTAATATCATGTCCCCACTATATTATACTAATTTTTATTTTATTTCAGTCTACTATCTCGATATTCAAAAACAATCATAGCAAATCAATTAATACAACTATTATTAACTCGCCTCAATACTCAATCATACAATATGACATAAATATGTAAATAAATAGATTGATCTTGAATCATAAAAATCTCGCGTCACTCGACGACGAAAATCACTTTTCTTTTTTCCTCTCGACGGTTTGACGTTGCCTTTTGCTACGATTGGTAAATAAATAAATAAATAAATATCATATTTCATTCAATCCACATCCAAATATAAAGGAATGCATATTTTTCATTTATTTAATTTAGTCCCTAAATTCGGGATAAGCATATCTTTCGATATTTAGCTTCAAATCAAAATTTGATTTCACATTATTTCATTAGAGACCTTATACTCTCTATTCCTAGCATAATTTCATGACAAAATTTTAATTTATTCAATTTAATCTCTAATGTTACAAAGTGATGCGAATCAAGGAGCAACACTTAGGCCAATAATTAAAGCTCTATTGTAAGTTCCAAGTGGGTCGTTTACAAGAGGTCCATTGCAAATTCCAAGTGGGAAAATTATAAGAGCAAGGTTCAAATGATTATTTAGCTTTACAATTTAGTCCTTATCATAATCTAAACTTAATATCTATCAAATTCAAGCCTAATTCATCATTTTCTCAACAATGGAAACTTTCTAAAAATTTAAAAATTTGGACGAAGTGATACATGAGCGAGCTAAATCAAGCTCATCTATAAAAATTAAAGGAAAAATACATTGTTACCTTCCTAAAATTGAAGGTTGAATGTTAAGCTTCAAGAAAGCTTTTCTTCTCTTTTTAATTTCTTTACAATTTTGGGATGACATGAATAAGTGGGGAAGATGATGCTTTCATCTTCCACTATCTTTAATATATATTTTTAATTAAATCTTAATTAACCTTAATTAGTTATTTTAATAAGGTAATAATTACAATTAATCAACTATTAATTAATCAAAGTGGAATCAGCATTATCATCCATTAAACCATGCTAAGTAAATGGTTAAATAACCATTTTAACCCTTTCGATAATTCCTATTTAGGTCCCCCAAGCCTTTTCTAAATTAAAACTCAATAGTAATTGGACTTTTACAATTTAGACCCTTAGTTTTAATTAACTATTTTCTCGACTAAATTACTTAACTGAACTTTAATTTATTTTCATATCAACTCCATAAATATTCCTATTTTATATTTATGGACTTTGTTTACTGAAATGGGGTTTCGAAATCGCATTTTTCAACACCACTGAAATTCAAGTCGTTGCATGTGCAGTAGCTTGTAATAAATTCTTTTAATAGTAACGATATAGAAGTCATGGTAATTTAATCCACGCTACCACCTTGGAAGGACCTCCGCCTTTTGTAAAGAAATCCTTGCCCTAGGACTAGACTGTTACATAATGCTCATAAATCTGCCACGACCCTTCGATAAGAACTTTCTCGTAGTCCCTTTTATTTCTAATTTTGACTAGATAGAAATCATTATCAAGGCCATTCAATTAACAACTTCCCATGAGATTCCACAATGAATGTACTCTATTGTCAAGCACTCTATAGCCAATGTTCCTGCCCAAAAGCCTGATAACAACAATATTATCCATATTTCTATCAATCATATTTTGCACTCTTTTCGAAAATCAAATTGAAAGGATCTGGCCATCGTGCGGAATAACATCTTCCTTCTAGAAGACCACCTCAGCATCCTCAAGACTAGCATTAGAATCATTATCGATTGAAGTATTACGAAGTAACTGGTCCTTAAATGATGGCCTGACGACATCAGTTGTATTCATAGCCTAATCTTATTGGTCACTCTTCTCATCATCTTTTATAACAACTCGTTTTTCATTAGTGTCAGAAACAGTGGTTTCAAGACCAGAATTCCAATGAAAGAATCCATAGATATATTTAATTAATATTTATAAGTTAAATATAATATAATAGTGAATTGTGATTTAATATATTTTATTAATTGATTAGTTAGTCAATGTACAAGGGATGCATACTGAAAATTAAGTGGTTTTGAAAAATGAGGTTTCGAGACTTCATTTCTATAAACCGAGCTCATAAATACTTTTATTAAATATTTATAGAGCTGATATATAGGTGAATTAAAGTTTGGTTTTAAAATTTTAGTGAATGGTTAGTAATTGAAGAAAAAGGACTAAATTATAAAAATCATAAAAAAACTTAATTTTTATGGAATTTTAGTTGATCAAGGTGTTAATTAAGTTTATTTGAGGGATTTAAGTTATAATTAACCACTTTTTTAAGAAAGGGGGTGGTTGGTATTAATTTAAGCTAAAATATGTATTTAACTAATTAAATAAAAATTATTATAATATATGTTAAACACAAAAACATTTTTGTCATCTTCCCCACCCCTTTGTTTTCACCATTCGAAGCAAGAAAGAATAGAAGAAGCCATAGTCAAATTTCTTCAAACTTTCAAACCGTGCATGTAAGTTAATTTTAAGTTAACCTTTAGTAAATTTTATGTTTTTGAGATTGTTGCAATTAGGTCCAACTAACTCGTACCACTGTTTTCAAAACTGTCAAAGATTTAAAAAGTGGTCATTGATGTTATTTGAAGTTTTTGAATGTTTATGGTAGATTTTGGAGCATAGAAATGAAATAGGTTTAATTTGTTAAGTAAATTTTGTTAGTTTTGAGTTAGGGACTAAATTGTGAATATATTGAAATTGGTATGGAATTTGTGTAAATTGTGATAATAGGAGGCTGTATTAGACACAACTGAAGTGGGTTTAAAATTTAGAGTTCAAATTTGGATGATATAATAAGTTCAGTTTTGGGGATTAAATTGAATAAAATGGAAAAATTAGGGGCATTCAAATAATAAAATTAAAATTATATATGCTTATAATAGGATGGCATAAGATGTTTGGAATTGATAGATTGAATTGACTTGTTGAATAGATGGGATATTGGACCAAATTGAAGAAAATCGAGGAAATGAAAAAAAATTGATGATTAGTCCTTAGAAAGTTGTTTGGTTGTTGTCTTAACCAGGTAAGTTCATACAGATTTTTTCATTAAATTGTTATGCATTTGGAATTATACTTGTAATGATGTTTAATTAAAATTTTAATTGTTTATGATTCGATACAAAAGGGTGAGATAAAGAATTAAATTGAATACGATGAATATCAAATTGAAATAATTATCGAATTGACCTTAAATTGGACTAAAATAGGATATGTTCTGTGATGAGGTGATGATTTAATGAAATGAGCTGACTTGATTTGATTTAGACTAGTTGATAGTGATAAGGACTAAATTGAATATATATGAAAAATGTATATGTATATATATGTGTGTGTAATTGAATGTGCATATGATATGTATTTAGTATTGATGTGAATGATTATGTTTGAAGTTGAATTGTTGGATTGAGAGTTGTATGTTTGTAATGGATTGAATGAGTTTTATGCAGGTTATTTGTGTACCTATATGTATCTATGAGCTAAGATATAGATTTGGGCATGAAATGAACTTTTAAATTTGTGATTTTGACCATCTGGGTAAAAGTATCGATACTAGGGACCAAGGTATCGATACTTGACCAAATGAATAGTGTTTTGAAAATGGTAAAATGTCAAAATGGTACCGATATTGATTTTTGGTATTGATACCTTTTCTAAAAATATCAGTACTTGTTCCTTTTATTTTGATACTTAGTTCCAAGTTTTGAAATTTTTTAAATTGGTCTTTAATCATGCTCGAATATATTAAATTATGTTTGTATGCTCGATTTAGTCTTTGTTTGGTTCATAACTTTTGTTATGCATGTATTTATAAAAACTTAATGATTTAAATTGAATTTAATATTTTGATTTGCATATGAATGTTTTGATAACTGTAGTAGCATCTTGAAACTCGAATTCGACAATCGGATCAGGTGAGGGATATTACATCTTTGTTCTTGACTTTTTTTTTCCCTCTCCAACTCGATAGAGGGTGGAGATCCTGACCTCTCAACGCCTACTTTCAAAGCAGAACTCACAACAAACTCTATTTAAATCCTCAATGAAATTTTCAAAGATTCATCATTTATTATGAACAAGCTCGGATTTTTTTACCATTTGTTAATTATCAATTATTATATTGTTTAAAATGATTATTTGAGTTTCAAATAATTTTAAGAGTAAACTGGTTGGTGATGCAATCAATTTTCATGAATAATTATAATTATGATTTGTAAATTTATTTCAAAATCATATATATGTATTTACTTATTAATATATAAATTGTACTAAAAACATGATAGTTTATCATAATTTTATGAAAATTGAGACTAAAAAAATATAATAAAGATAATTTAATAAAATATGCTAATAGAAAATCTTACATTCGGTCAAAATATCAAAATAGTCAAATGAATAGAATAAAAGAATTTACCGTAATTGGTAATATTTTAAGTAATTTTACCTTCCATGATATTATTACTAAATATAATATTATAATTCTTATACCAAACACATCTTAAAACGTATAAATTATTTGTGGGAGCTTGTTCTCTCTTGAAAGCTCCTGGGAATTAAAAAAGAATTTTGACCACCACCATATAATTATTAGATTAGAACAAAAAAAAAAAAAAAACATGCACAATCTTGCATATAATATAATACAAGGTGTAAGGAGGTAGCATAGGCCGTGGGAGTGATGAGTTTGATGTTTAAAACGACAAAAGGGAATGTTTTGATTTTTGAGATTTCATTTATTTCGTGTAGCCAACAGCCCAAGACCATGAACCTTTTGTGATATTTTCTTTTGAGTTTTTAAGATTTTATTTAGATGAATAATTGGATTGATTTCTCACATAATTTGAAACAGAAATGAGAAGGAGCTACACCATAGTGACCTTGCAATTGGAGGCTCAACCACATGCATCCTATCCTATGTTGAATCAGTGGAAAACAGCTGCAGAAGTTGAAAAGCAAAAAAGCAGTCAAATATAATGTTATAGAAAATTGACCAACGGTTTACCTTTTAATCACATTTTAAATAGTCTAAAATTGCAGGTCAAAATTTGGTTTACACACCAAACCAAAATATATGAGATAGAAAAGTAGAAGCAAAGTATAAAGACATAGGGGTCCATACCAGTAATTTTAGTGAACGATGTTACTCTGGTTATTGAGTTATTGACTTAATATAACCATTTTTTTCCCAATAAAGTCAATAAAATCACTGTTCAATTTCCTTACCTATTAAACCAAATGCACTTATTGCTCACTCATTGTTTAAGGTCATTTTGTCATTAATGAAAAGTAGAGGGAATGGTGCAACTGATGGTGGAAGATTTGCCAATAAACTTAGGGCTGCCTATATTGTTAAGCTTCGTGTCGTTTCCATGTTTCTCTACCATTGTCATTAGAGAGATTTCTTGAATATTCTCAGATGCCATTAATTCTCAACATGTGCGGCCATTCTCATGTACATCCCGTAATAAGAATGATCATGCAACTCCTTGATTTTAGAGAGTTGATTAAAAAAAGAAAGTGAAAAAAAAAAGGATGCATAACCAGTGAAATTCTCACTGACAAACCAAAATTTAGACAATAATTAAATAAGAAGATGGTGGATAATCAGCCTAGTTGATTTGAGATTTCAGTTCAAAAGCAACGGTTAGCACTGACTAATCAAGTTTCCATTGACCATTACAATGTTGGGGAGCATGGGTTATCCCTTCTGATAAGCGTTACATATAATCCCCAGTAAGTGGAGGGTTTAGTTGCTCTAACTTTTGACATCATATGTCGTTAAAACCACTAACTGTGCTTGTCAAAGCCTTCAAATAGTTAAATTCAATTTCCCATGGGTGAAAAAAATTGCCTGCAGCTCACACTTGGCTCCTCCAGCGCCCAGATGGGGTGGATCATAAAGTTGTAGCAAAAACCCCTGTCTTTCCCTGAAAACCCTAACATCGCTCCTCTTTCAGTTTCAGAGAGAGAAAAAGTGGGTTGGTGTATTATGAGCCTTTGCTTCACCAGAAACGAGGGGATGGAAAGGAAAGGGAGAGGGTGAGAATGATGATGATGATGAAGAACGCAAGAAAAGACTGAAGGGGAAGGTGGGGTTTTACACCAGTAACGAGGGGAGAGCGAGAGAATAACCATGATGATGACGATGATCCTTTCATCCTTCTAAATATGCTCTCCATATAAACCATCCAGTCTGATTATATTTATCTGTCTGTTTCTTTTTTAAAGTCTGAAAAACGCTTCTTCCTCTTTAATTAATTACACCCATCACTCTCTCTCTCTCTCTCTCTCTCTCTCTCTCTTATTTACTGTTCTTACTTCATTGCATCTTAAATAGGAGAACTCCATCAGCCCCTCTTATTGTCCTTAACAGTCATCTTCCTTCATCAGCAGGTGCCTGTGTTGCTTTTCTTTCAGTAGTTGTGATCACAAAGGCTGCTTGTTATCACCGGGGTTTAACAAAGGGCTTCTTACGGAGTTTATTGGCATTCTGTCCACCTCCAATCACGGAAACAAAAAAACCCTTTTCTTTTTGCTCTCTGATCTCATCTTTCATGGAGGTGGGCATACTGCCAACTGGGCTCTGTTGGCTTCTCTTTGTAAAATCCATGTGATGCATTTTTTCTACCAACTCTCAGGATCCAGGTAAACACCATGTCTACAATTTTTACACTTTCTTTTATGCTGTTTTTCCTGTGGTGAATGAATATAAGGTAATGTTAGTGACAACATCACTCTTCTGGTCATCAACGCTGAGCTTTGCAGAAAAGGATAAGAAAAGAAATGGAGTGAAGCCAAATTTACTATCTGCCTAGTACTTTTCATCTTTCTTCTGTTATTCACAGGGTTTGATTGTTAGCAGTTATGTGAGGTCTGACGATGTGAGCAACATGAAGCACAAGCTTCAGGTTCTTATTCGGTCATATTCTACATTGATCTCCTTTGAGGCTTTTGACCTGCACAATTATTTTCTCCTTTTTCCCAGCCATCAAATAGTAGTCTTGAAGTTGCAGTGCTCCATCTAGGGTTTTATGATTAGCCTCTTGTTTTTGTTTTTTTGTAGTCAGGAAAGATGTTTGAATTTCATATCCAAATCCAAGTAAAACCCTTCAAAACAAACTACTTGGGACACTGTATTGTCCTAAAAAACCAAACAACAGAAACAAGGAGATTTAATTAAATTTTCATAACATCCTAAATTATGACCCCATTGAAAGTTTTGAATCAAACATTTTTGTTTCTTGAAATACATTTGTCTTAAGTATACTAATATAATCATGTCGATTATCAGATATTACAATCAAAGAAAAAATACATGTTGGTGGCTTCAGGCATGATTGCCATCAATTTCATAATGTCAGATCATATAAACTACTGCACTATTCAATCTGTACAGCTATTCTTAGTTAGGGCAATTAGCCCTTGTACTTGATATATAGATTTTCTATACTCTCCCAAACCCTTATACGCAGTCTCATGATTGAAATACTGACTATATTATTAGTCTTGAATTAATTGTTAAACGCAAATCAAGGGAAAACAAAAAAAAAGAAAACCAGCATGCCTTTGCAGTGCCTGCTGCTAAACCCAACAGAACATCGATATTTTCACTCTTTCAATGCCTTGTTTTTCCCCTCATTGTTTCCATTCATTTCTGAACACTGATGGTGAATTATTGAGGTTTTAAGGCCGGAGGGAGATGGTAAGTTGGATATAAAAGAATGGAGAAAGACATTTGCAGAAATTTGAAATTTTGAATAGTGATTTTAGACTGCTAGCTGCATTAGCTCTATATTCTACGGGTTTTCATCGACTTTTGGAGGTGTTTTAATGGGAGGATATTGGTACAAGTCATCAACGATTTTGAGGTTAGTTGGGGAGCCAGCAGGGCAAATTATATATATGTGGGATGGATTATTTTTATAATACATATTTATTTTACAATTGGATTTCCTGATTAACCCGTTTAATATGTCGTTTTCTAAGTTTAAATTTGTAGTTTTCTTAAAATTAAATGTTGGGTTGATGAAATATGTTTAATAGCATATGGCTCACACACACATATATAGAAGAATTGTTTGCTCCATTAAAGCAAGCTCCACTTTGTGATTGAATTATAAAACCATGTTTAATTGTGGCTTTTTCATGCCTGAAGTTGTAAGAAATAAATTTTTTTTTTAAAAAAATCATATTAATAAGAAATTCGAAGCACAAGATTTGGAAGATTATGATATTTGTGTTGCAGAAATGCATGAGACTAAATAATTTAAAAATAATAATGTATTATTATACACTCATCTATATCTAATACATTCTCTAACTTAATTTAATTTTAATTAAATTACTTAAAATAATTAACTTTTTAAATTATAAAAAAACATCTTTTCTTCTTTTACAAATTTTAATTATTTTATTTTTTCATAAGTTAATATATTTTTTTATTTTTGTGCAACCAATTTGAAAAAAAAAAAATAATTTTTGTGCAATATTTTCCATGTCATTGACACATAAATTTTGTAATTATTTTACCTTAAACCCCGAATCTTGAAATCGAACTCTAAACCTTAAACATTAAACTCCAAACATTGAATTTTAGGGTTTGAGTTTGAGTTCAAGATTCAAGGGTTTGGAGTTTGGGGTTTGAGGTTCTAAGTTATAGGTTTAGGATTTGAAGTTCAGGGTAAAAAAATTACCAAAACTATATGTCAATATCATGGAAAAAGTTGTTGAAATGTCATTAAATAATTGGAAATGGACCATGAATAATGTAGTGGGAAAGGTTTATAAAATAATTTCTTTATGGGTGATTGTATAATAATAATTTCATATTTTTAAAATTTGATAATGTGACAAAATTTTATTGATACCTCCAAATCTTAGCTTTTAGGATCATCTTAATATAAGTTATTCCCTTATTTTAATTATCTTACTGGTATATAGAATAATTATTTTAAATTTTATTAAATCTTAATTCATACTAAGGTGGTAAATACTAGTGGTGTATACTGATATTGATTTATTTTAGTGTATTATTTTAAACTTATAATTATTTTTTAAAAATATTTAATATATATATATATATAACAATGTTTTTAAATATCAAAGGAGTGGGATTGAATAAATTTTAAATATAAAATACTAATAAAAAATAGAAAAGATGCTGCACATAATTAATATGTGTATGTATACATATATGCTAATTAAATTTATTTTATATTTATATATTAAATAAATTTAATATTTGTATATATCGGAAGGTATTATACATATTTGATCAATACATTAATTAGCTAGGGTATACTTAATAAATTCATTTTTTTTTCTCAAAAAGGAAAAAAATATTGTACCAATTGATATTTTAGGTGGTACAAGTGAAATATATCGGCATGCATCCATACAAAATGAAATTTATATCGAAACAGAATCTAGACTTATTATTTAGTTTAATATTGAAACGGAATCTAGACTTATTATTTCAGTTTAGTATCGAAACAAGATGTTTCGACGATTGGAAAAATAAGTTATGAAAAGAAAATTATTGTGCAGAAAAAATTTAAAATTTTTCATAAAATTAGACATTTGATTTTGATATTTATAGTAATAAATTTTACCAAATTTAGTACCAATGCTTCTGGGACAGGGAGATTCACTAAATCCTGAATCTAGTGTCTTAAAATCTTTTTGGCTTTCAATCGAATCTTCTCCGCTATTCTCGAACATATGTATGCTTAGAGAGTAGGTTCTATTTAAATTATTAGATGCACGATGAAAATCAAAACTTTTTAGTGAAAGAAGTCAACTTTCTTTAAGAAAAATCTAGAACCAAAATTCCAAACTAAGAAATTGAATTATAATTGTCAAGTAATTTGCAATTGGAATATCATAAATTTTATCTCACATGTACTCACGAATTGAAATAATATTTTTCTATCTTTATTTTAAAATGTGAAAAATGCTCTTTATATTATAAAATAAAGAATAAAGAAAGTAAAAGAACAATAATTAGGAGAACTTAAGAGAAGCATGTATTTTTATTAATTAATAGGATATTTATAATGCTTCCACAAAGTTTATGTCTATAAACATGAGAAATAAATATGATATAAAATTTTACTACTAATATTGGACATTAAAGCTTAAAGTATATCAAACTTTTTATTCTAATAAATATTCACTCTATAATAATAAAATATTTATAACACTCTTAAAGAGCTCAGTAGTCTCTAGTGAGGTGTGATTGTTGTGGATTTTGGTGCAAACGCACCATTGTCATTCCTTTGGATGGCATTTTAGCTTTGGCCAGTAAAAGTTTTGACTGCAATAGAGTTAGAATTTTAGATTGGAGTATTTTGCCCAAATTAACTCCAGTTGCTTTATTTTTCCTCTTTTACCCATTTTTTTTTTCTTTTTCTCATTTTAGAGTTGCTTTATTATTTCATCATTCAATAATGTTTTATTATTCTAATATTTGTTAAATTTTTTCTTATTAAAATTTTTATGATTTTAATAAATAATTAATACAATTAATAAATTTTATTATTAAATAATATAATTATTTGATGTATAATTATTTATTTATATATATACATAATATTATTTCAAATAAAATTAGTTTCAATAAAATTTAATTATTTATTATATTTATAATAAAATATTTTTTATATATTATTATTTTTAATTATTTAATATTAATAAAAAATTTATTGGATGTACATATAATTTTAATAAAACTTAATATATTTATTAATTTCATAAATATTAAATAAAAATATTTTTTTGTTAAATTTTACGTCTTTTTTTTTTCTATTGTATTTATGTCTTCTAGATAAAGTCTTTAAAGGTCATTTTCTCTTTTCATTATAATTCACCTCACCGCTACAACTGCGTTTAAATCCAAACACACCCATTGATATTTTTAATCTCACCGCTACAATAACTAATCTCACCGCCATTGTTGTTTTTAACCTCATCAAAGGTAAATACATCATCCATCCAAACTAAGCCTTAGATGTCCATTGATAAATAAAATGCCTCATTAAAACTTTACTAAGATAAAAATCTTGTGGGAAAGAAAATTCTTAGTGAAGAAAAATGAGTACACATATCTATAATACCTGTAATATATTGCCCCATTAAAAACCTTACCAGGAGAATCTAGTGGGACAAAACCTTGGTTAGGGGAAAAGTAGTACAACACGTATTTACTCCCCATCATGACAATATCACATGATATCTCAAATTCTACATATTTCAATCTTGAATACTAGCTTTTTAAATAATCATAATTCTTCTAAAGGTCATGAGTGAGGAAGAATTTTAGGGAAATGTATTTTGATCTCTTTAGGAGTTCCAACAATAATCATAACAAACTTTGTTCATGATCCTTCTATAAAATACGTATGTTCAAATCAAACCAAATCGTATAAATATTTACATAAACATATTGAACAATTTCTCAAGAATTTTTATATACTTTTAGCATTGTAAATCCTTCAAGGATTTTAATATAAATTTCACTATAAAGTGTTTTATATAAAAGGTTGTGACAACAACCAATAGATGTATATCAACTTTTCATGAATTGGCAAACTAATAAGATATCTAACTGTTATTTCATGCACCACAAAAGAATATTATATCTTTTTATTTTCAATGTCAAGACTTAGAGAAAAACTTTATTTTCTTATTTTGTTTTCACAAGACTATCAATTGGTACCCTATTGGCTTTACACCTTTAGATGTTTGGACTACTGGTCTAAAAACTTCATTATTTGAAAGTGAATTTTACTTGAATTGCATCTTTCTATTTTGGCCAATTTATTCTATGTTTATATTTCTCGATAAATTTATTCAATATCTTCATTTTCTTTCATTATTCAACAATAATATTGCATGCAAAACTGTTGCCAACAACTTTTCATTTTGGTTCCATATTTTTCTTATTGACATATATTATCGAGATATTCTTTTACAAGAATTTTCATCTTTGAAACCAATCGATCTATCATGCTTCAGGCACACATTACTTTTATTTATTCTAGCATGTTGTCTTGTTGGGACTTCAAAACATCAGTTAGTATATAACATTTGGTTATTTCTATTAGGTTAGTAAATGCATTTGATAGTTAACTTGTAATAAAGTGAATTATTTCATTCAACTATTATTTGTCTCCCCCTAATTTTGGTGTTGATACAACGTACAAGGGAATAGACAAGGAGGAGATCCCGATGGTGCAATAGAGGTCAAGAGTCAAAACAGGGACAAGAGGACAGGTTGATCAAGAAAAAAATTGCTCAGAGTAACGTTAGGATGCTAAAAGATTGATCATTTCTTCATCTTTCTCCAGGGTATTTATAGGAAAGGTCCTCTTTTCCATTAATATGACGTGGCAGGATACACATTTAGTCCCACTAAATGCGTAAAGGATAATCATGAGTGTATATCATGTGTAACAACCCATTCTTCAATGGTGTCAAAAATAGTAGTTTCAAGGCCACAAATTCGATGAGTAAGTTCGTAAATATTATTATTTAATATTTAAGAGTCAAATATGGTATTAAAATAAATTTTTAATTGACAATTTGTGCTATTCGAATGAACAATTAGGTTTAAGTGGTAAGACCTTAAAGTCAAGTGGTTTTAGAAAATGAGGTATCAGAACCTCGTTTCTATAAACCGAGCCGTAAATATTTTTATAAATATTTATGGAGTGTTATTAAGGTTGTATTAAAGTTTCGTTAAGAAATTTTAATGTTTAGATAGTTAATTAATTGAAAAAGACTAAATTGTAAAAACTACAAAAGTTGAATTTTATTAACTAAATGAGTCAAATAGAACTATTTAAGGGATTTAAATGACAATTATGTCATGTTGTATTATGATGGACGGTGAATGAGTGATTTTAGTTATTTAATTAAAACTTTATAATTAAAATAATATTAATAATAAATTAAACATAAAATAAGAAAAGAAAACTTACCATCTTTTTCATTCTTCTCTCCCACCCAATAAGCCACCATGGAAGGAAATTTGAAAGCTTCAAATACTTTTAACATTTAGCCTTATGCATGGTAAGAAATCTAAACCCGTTTTTAGTAATTCTTATATTTTTGAGATCGTTGCAATTAGGTCCAACTAGCTCGTGCCTTTATTTTTGAAACTATTAAAAATTTTGAATATTGTCATTGATGAATCTTTCTGATTTTAGATGTTAAATGATGAATTTGAAGTATTAGTTATTATTTATAAGTATTTTGTTAAGTGATTTTTGATGAATTTACCGATTAGGGATTAAATTGTTGAAATAGTAAAAGTATAATGATTTAATGTGAGATAACAGCAAATATGGGTTGTTGTAAGGTTCCAATAAATTTGGATAAGCTTAAATTTGAGTGAAAAATGCTTAATTTGCATGTTTTAGGCTCAGGGAATAAATTGAATAAAAGTAAAATATTGGGGGCAATTTTATAAAATTGTCGAAAAGGACTAAACTGCATAAAATTAATTGGTTTCACTGTCTAAATTAATAAATCGAATGAAATTGTTAATTTAGATCAAGAACTAGTGGAAAATCGAGGAGAAGAGAAAATTACCAAATAGCCCATGTACTTAGTCATTTTTGCAAATTAGCCAGGTAAGTTCGTATGATTAAATGATGTTTTTATGTTATATTGATCTATATATTTATGAATTATTTGGTATGAAACTAAATGGTGGAAATCCAACGATGTTACGACTATTATTGAGCCCCATTTAAACCTTAAGAATCGTAAGATACAAATGATATGTCGTTAGGGTTACCATGTTTCGGGTGCTGATCTTGAATGTCCTACCGGTGGCTAATGTCCTACATTTGTTGCGGATACTCAACAGCTTATGTGAGCAGTATCGTGTAGCTTACGTTCCGATCTTCAGCTTGTGTGAGTAGACCCATTTCATAGCTCATGTGAGCAATGATGTAAAGGAAAAGGAAAGGTTACAGTTATATGTTTAGCAAACTTCGTGTAAGCTTTCTCGCGTATTTGAAGTTATTCTAAATGGTTTAATGAGCTTGAAAAGGAAAGGAATGGTAAGTGTTTAAACGAACTATGACATAAATCTACGAAAAAGATTGAAATGGAAATGTTCAATGAAAGTATATTTATGTTCATGAAAATGATGAATTCAAAAGTAGTATGTTCCTGTACATCTAGCTTACCTCATGTTAATTCAAGTGAATTTTGTGTTAATGCACTAACATGTGTTGTGGATGGTGTTTAGGCTTGTGCCAAGCTTATGGTTGGATTATATCATGCTTAATCTTATTGATATACATCAAAATGGTAAGGGTCAAATGAAAATATGCTTATGTGCATGAAAATGTTGTATGAATTAAAAGATATATTTTCTTATGAAATGACTTATTATGTGGTTGATCCCAAAAGAGTTATGTATAAATACACTAACTTGTATATTGATGATGATATTTAGGCTTTTGTCAAGCTTGTGTAATTGGTTGATGTTTATACTTATGTCTTGTATTATGCAAATGAAACTGGTAAGAAAAGGCAATGAAATGGTAAGTTCATAATTGAGATGTAATGTCATAATATAAAAGGATTGATGAGTTAAAGGACTTACTTATATGTGAGAAATTTACTTATGCTATGTATGAATTTACCTATGTCATGAATAAACACACCAATTGTAACAGCCTGATTTTGGGGCTAGTCGAAACAGTGATCTCGGGATTTTAATCTGAGGATAGAGAAAGTTATTTTCATGTTATTTTATGTGTTATAACATGTTAATAAGAATGTATGGAAATTTTGGTGCTTTAATTTTAGCGATTTCTTGCTTAATCGCTAAAAAGGACTAAATCGCATAAAGTGCAAAAGTTCTATTTTATTTGCTAGAGGTGCCAAATAGCTATGGATTATTAATTGGAGGTCCCAAATGTGCAATTTGGCCTTGTTTAATTGAGTTGGCCGGCCATAGGGTGCATAGCTGACAAGTGCATTTATTTTGGTCAAAAGTTGGTGATATTAGTTGGAGAAATAAATAGAATAAGATGATATAAGCAAAAGTTATCATCTTTTTATTTGGTCTTCTTCTCCAACCAAAAATATTAGCCATGGAAGGGCTTTGGAAGCTTGAAAATTCAGCAGCTCATTTTCTCTTCAAGTAAGTCAATTTGATGGTTGTTTTTGATGATTTTTGTATTTTTGGAGTCCTCTAAGCTTAAGCTAGCTAACTAGAGGACTAGTTTGCAATATGGTTGAAAGTCTAGGGACTTACCATGGTAGATTTTATGTTGCTTGATGATTTTGTATGGAAGAAAATGAATGATAGGATGATGATAAACAACTTTTGTGAAAGGTGTTGTTATGAAAACACCTAATTTGGGCTAAAATGCAAAAGTTGTAAATTGTTCATTAAGAAAAGGCAATGAAATGGTAAGTTCATAATTGAGATGTAATGTGATAATATAAAAGGATTGATGAGTTAAAGGACTTACTTATATGTGAGAAATTTACTTATGCTATGGATGAATTTACCTATGTCATGAATAAACACACCAATTGTAACAGCCTGATTTTGGGGCTAGTCGAAACAGTGATCTCGGGATTTTAATCCGAGGATAGAGAAAGTTATTTTCATGTTATTTTATGTGTTATAACATGTTAATAAGAATGTATGGAAAGTTTGGTGCTTTAATTTTAGCAATTTCTTGCTTAATCGCTAAAAAGGACTAAATCGCATAAAGTGCAAAAGTTCTATTTTATTTGCTAGAGGTGCCAAATAGCTATGGATTATTAATTGGAGGTCCCAAATGTGCAATTTGGACTTGTTTAATTGAGTTGGCCGGCCATAGGGTGCATAGGGGACAAGTGCATTTATTTTGGTCAAAAGTTGGTGATATTAGTTAGAGAAATGAATAGAATAAGATGATATAAGCAAAAGTTATCATCTTTTTATTTGGTCTTCTTCTCCAACCGAAAATATCAGCCATGGGAGGGCTTTAGAAGCTTGAAAATTCAGCAGCTCATTTTCTCTTCAAGTAAGTCAATTTGATGGTTGTTTTTGATGATTTTTGTATTTTTGGAGTCCTCCAAGCTTAAGCTAGCTAACTAGAGGACTAGTTTGGAATATGGTTGAAAGTCTAGGGACTTACCATAGTAGATTTTATGTTGCTTGATGAGTTTGTATGGAAGAAAATGAATGATAGGATGATGATAAACAACTTTTGTGAAAGGTGTTGTTATGAAAACACCTAATTTGGGCTAAAATGCAGAAGTTGTAAATTATTCATTAAGGCACGAAATAGTTGGAATTGTGGATAGTTGTAAGAGGATTAAATGATCAGCTAGGCTTGTTTAATAAGAAAATGTGATGAAAATTTATTTACGAGCTTAGGGGCAAAATCGTAATTTTGCCAAAGTGTAGGGGCAAAATAGTCATTTTTGCCTAAAGTGTAGTTTATGGTGTATTATGATTTATAAGTGATTAAATCAGTAAATTCAATTGTTCTAGATCAAAGAAAACAAGTTTCGGACTTAGAACCGATGAAAAGAGAAATGTGGGCAAAAAGTCCCTTTCGACCCTTTCGACATCGAGGTAAGTTCATGTGCAAATGTTGTAATTACGTATGAGTTATTTTAATATTCCAATGTTGTGTGGAATGTATAACTACGTAATGAATGTATTAAATACTTGTCGATGAGTTGTTAAGAGAATTGAATCTAAGAATAGTAAGAGATGCAAATAGTATGAAATGATGATAGTTAAGGTTCCGTGTAAAACCATATTAGAATATGGCCTCGGTGAGAGATATTAAATAAGACCATGTCAAGAACATGGCAATGATGGGATATTTCGTATAAGACCTTGTCGGGGACGTGGCATCGATATGTTAATTCATGTATGGCCCTATCAGTGTATAATGTCAATGTGACATTATGTGTATGAGACTCAAGGGAGTTAATTAACAATTTTAGTAACTCAACAAGTATTTTGAAAGTTGAGAATGATTATGTTGTAGCATGAGAGTTACAGGTATGTGTTAGAACTGAATTGAGATGAATTCGGTATCTGATGAACCCATAGTGGGTTATGTGTAAATGATGCACTTCGGTTGCATAAGTTATATTTATTAATGCATTGTGTGAATGTGAACGATTATAATATAAGGTTAGTGTGTGAGGATGTTCCCGGATGAACATTTAAAATAGAGAATTACATGTGGATAACTATCCATGAATGTATAATAACGGTGACCTATGTGCGATATCACCTTATTGATGGTTAGTGATGGGTTGTGTGCAATACCATCAACTATATTATTAACGGTGGGCTGTGTGCGTTACCACCTGGTTAATTATTAATCGATGGGCTGTGTGCGATACCATCGCTAATAAAAATTATTTGGTGGGCTAAGTGCGATACCACCATAAGTATAAATGATTGGTGGGCTAAGTGCGATACCACCCTACTAGAGATTGATGGTGGGCTAAGTTCGAAATCACCGAGAAAGTAGTAGTATGAGTGGTTTATTGAAAATGCTTGATGTGTTGTTTTATGTGATCATGTGGTGATTAGTGCAGGAATGTATGCTAATTAGCACGAGCAATCGGCTTGTGGCATGGTTAGGTTATGGTAAGAGATAGAACGAGTAAGTTAAAGAATGATTGAATAGGTAACCATGAGTTTACGAGAAAAACTCATTATAATACCTTGTGATTGAATATCATTAACTAATTCTTATTTGTATATGAACTTACTAAGCATTTTTGCTTACTCCTTTCCTTTTTCCATCTCTTATAGGTTAATTTAGCTAGCTCGGGTTGGAGATCACCGAAAATGTTTTCACACTATCGAGCAGACACTTGGTATGAGGTATCAAGTCCTTATGAGTCATGGCATGTATAGGGCTAGTACTTAAGGTTGATTAAGTCTTTGTTAATGTGCCAAATGTGTTGGCCTAAATGAGTTATGGGATGATTGAAATTATATTAGAAATAGTTTTACCCCATGTATGAGAGGAAGACTTTATTTATTTATTTTTTAGAATCAAATATGTTAATTAATGTATTTTAATTGATGATCGAGAATGTTTTGAAATAGCATATGAATGTATGCAATGTAGGGTGAAAAAGGGCTTGGTAGATAGCCTGATAATTGTCCACATGGGTAGACACACGGGCGTGTGTCTAGACCATGTGGGAGGCACGGCTAGCACATGAGCGTGTGTCCAGGCCGTGTGAAGTATGCACTTTGTACTTGGGACCTGAATCCCAACACGATTGAAGTACACGGACGTGTGTATAGGCCGTGTGGATAAGTCAGAATGCGAAGGTTTGGCACACAGGCTAGTGACACAGGTGTGTCAAGGCCATGTGAAATTAGTCAGTGTCGACCACGGGTGGAAGACACGGGCATGCCTTAGGGGCACACAGGCGTGTCCCTAGGCCTACACGGGCATGTGGCCCCTGTTTTATTAAAAAAGTTCTTAAACTCGTAAAAGTTCCCAGAATAGTTTCCAATCTTCTCGGGAGTATGTTTAGGGCCTTTTAAGCCAAGTTTGTGCAAATGATGGGTTTAAACGAAATTTTCATAACCCTATTTAAGATGTTTAAGTAGGACCAGTTAGGTAATGCCTCAAACCCTGTTCCGGCTCGAATATGGGTAAGGGGTGTTACACTAATTCGTGAATTGATAATGTTATTTAAGGTTATGCTAAGTAAATAAAGTGGAAAGTAAGTAATGGAATGACAAGTAAGTAAAAGGAGTGGTTCATAGTCTTATTAAATGGGTAATGTAACACCCCAAACCCAGCCTAAACGTTATGATGGTATTTGGCAATGTCACATGATAGTGTTTTTGAAACCTCGCTGTTACGATGAAAACATTCCATGTTATTATCTTTAGTAAACCTTTGTTAGAACTTAGGAAGTCGCCTTTATTCATTTAAAACATTTGTTTTGAAACATCCCTCGTTGTAGAAGCTTTAATAAAACAGTTTAGGTGATCATGTGTTTAGAAATAACTTTAAGTTTTTGAAAACTGAATTTCCTATGACCAACATGTATAAATCCATAAAGTAAAATAACTAAATAAAAGCCCAAATTTAAAACCGAAGTCCCAGAGGGTCCTTAAATTACAACCCAAATAATCAATAATAATCAAATCATAAATCGTTAATTGAAAACCATGAAGTCCAAAAATTATTGTGGTCACCGCTGAGTCCTCTGTCGCACTGATCCGTCTAAGTCTGGGGATTACTTGTGCACATTAAACACAAAGGGTGAGTTTATGTAAACTCAGTGTGTAATCCCGTAGAAACAAACAAACAATCAGTATTCACAATGCACAGTTGAACAGTCTTGGGCCTAAGCCCTTTTCAGTATCAGTGATAGTTTGGGCCTTAGCCCATCTTAGTAGGTGTCAAAAATGCAGTAGGGCCTTAGCCTATCACAGTATCAGTAGCAGTAACAGTTATGCAATAGCAAAATCCTACCCACCCAGACTCTACACATCATCTCCGTCTAACCCTACACTCCATGTTGGGATATAATCAACCCACCCATCCCTACACTCCAAGTAGTACTGAATGAGGCACAAAACAGTAGTTTGCAGTTGAGCTGCCAGTAAATTAGACTTAAAGCCTTTCAGTACACTTCCTTCGAATAACAACCCCCAACCTAATGCAATGCAACATACAATGGATGATATGCTATTCTGGAATTTTAGTACATATATTCAATTCAAATATTAACATGCTTAGTACAGATATTATTCAGTCAATTTCACACATTTAGGGGTCTAAGTAGCGCTTACCGACCCTACAGTAGGTTTACAGTCGACTTGGGTTACTCGTGCAACCTTAAAAATATTTCGGTAAAAATGGGCCCACATGCCCATGTGATCTGCCCGTATGGGCCCATACGTCCGTGTAGCCCACTCGACTCAAATTGGCCTTGGCTGTGTGATCTATTTTTAAAGTAACCCATGCTAGCTCAATACTCATATATGTTTTCAGTATTTACACATATGTTCATTCAAAGCTGTCTACTTGAGTCATTATCACTAAATTGTTTATATCCTGAGCTACAGAATTCCAAATTAAGATCCGCTTGATGTTTTTGAAACTAGGCTCAAATACCTTTCTACTATAAAATTTTCAGAATTTATAGTTTATCAAATAAGTACAGTAAAATCTTTAAAGTTATTCTTATTCTGCTGTTTGACAGCTTCATCCTTTCCTTACTAAAAATTATTTATCTTTTAGTACGGAATTTAGATGATGTTTCCACTTATTTCTCTTGAAAATAGACTCATTAAGGATTTAAAAATATAAATTTAAGCCCCTAATTTTTTTTTTACAATTTTTGATGATTTTCCTAAGTCAGAACAGGGGAACCCAAAATCATTCTGACCTTGTCTCACAAAATTTATTATATTTCATGATTTACAATTCCATTGCTTACACTGTTTCTTCCATGAAAAACTAGACACAATAAACTTTAGTTTCATATTTTATTCAACCTCTAACTCAATTCCCACTATTTTAGTGCAAAATGTTGATTTCCAAATTTATAACACCCTTATTTACTTTCTCTACAATTTTTTGCATCATTTTCTCTTATTTCTCGACAGCAAGCAATTTCGGCTTTTCGCCGAATCCCATTTTCTACGTTTAGGGTACACACTTGGTATCGATTTGCTATGCAAAGTAAACCGACCCTTCAAAAACATATATTTGACCAATATATATCCCTTAATTAATCATTTGATTCGTTAATCAAACCAAATGTCCCCAATGTAAAACTCGAGAAACTAAACCAACGACGATTTGAAAACTTACCGCGACGAATCTGATAACCAGTCATCTCCACACACTGGAATATCAGCTTAAAACCTTTGAACAACACCCAAACGAGAGTAAAACGAACCCTTTGTTAATTGCCTACTTGAAATACAATAACTAAGGGAAAAAAATTCCACTTACTGAAACAAATGAAGTCAAAAGTTGCAACCAAAGAGATGTCTCGCAAAAAATAAAGAAACGAAAAGAGAGGGAAAGAGAAGAAACAAGATTTGGCCAAAGGGGAACAAAAACCAAAAGTGAACAAGAAGGGAGAAGAAACGATAGAGAAACAAAAGCCTAACGTCAGATAGTTTGTTAGGAAAAAAGAAAATAGAAAACTGATAAGAAAAAAATCTTATTTTGATAACTTCTCCCCAATTATCTCCTAAAAACACTCCCTATTAACCCACTAAAACACAACTACTCAGCAGTCTAGTTTAATTTGATCTCCACCATGCCACACGCCTCAAACAAAAATCAGTTCCCCTGCTTGCGCAGGGACTCAAACACAGGACCTCCTACACACTAACACTCCGCTTAACCACCAGACTAGTAGGCCCATTCTGATATATTTTTACAACAATAAAACAAAAGCCTACTGAACAAGAGTAAGGCCTAGTTCATTCAAAATACCAAAATTTTCCCAAGCGAAGGCTTGAACTTGGGACCTCCCAAACGCTTTCAAAACACATAACCACTAAAGCTGACAGATATTTGTGTCATATTTTCACAATAACGAAATTAGAAATTTTGGTGCGTTACAACTCTACCCCCTAAAAGAAAATTTCGTCCTCGAAATTTACCTGATCAGAATAGATGAGGATATTACTGATACATCACATCCTCAAGCTCCCATGTGGCCTCTTCAGTGCTATGATTACGCCATAGAAACTTCACCAAAGGGATAGACTTCCTCCTCAGAACTTTTACGTCACGATCTAGAATCTTGACAGGATCTTCCTCAAAGGCCAAGTCTGGCCTAACCTCAATCTCCTTAACAGGGACAATAGAGTAGGATCAGAGCGGTTGCGCCTCAACATAGAGACGTGAAACACATCATGAATCTGATCCAACTCTAGAGGTAGCTCCAACTGATAAGCGACTGGTCCCACTCGTTTCAGAATCCTGTACGGTCCAATAAACCTAGGGTTCAACTTACCCTTACGATCAAACCTCAGAACCTTCTTCCATGGCAAGACCTTGAGAAATATGAAGCCCCCCACGGAATACTCAATCTCACATCACTTCAGGTCCACATAGGATTTCTGTCTGTCGAATGCCGCTTTCAGACGATCCTAAATCAGTCTAACTTTTTCCTCAGTCTCAACAACTAACTTAGGACCTTGAATACGTCGTTCACCCAACTCAGTCCAATACAAGGGAGTGCGACATTTATGACCATACAGTGCTTCGTAAGGTGCCATCTGGATGCTAGACTGGTAGCTATTATTATAGGGAAACTCCGCTAACGGCAAATACTCCTCCCAACTACCACGAAAATCAAAACTCACACTAGCTAAACTTAGCATAGCGCTGCATTTCCCTCAAAGTCTAAAGGACAACTCTAAGATGCTCATCATGCTCATCCTCAGTTTTCAAATGAATCAGTATGTGGTCGATGAAAACCACTACAAACCGATCCAGATAGGGCTAGAATACTCGGTTCAACAGGTCTATGAAAGCTGTCGGTGCATTCGTTAGTCCAAAAAGGCATCCCTAGGAACTCGTAGGATCCATAACGAGTCTTAAATGCCGTCTTAAATTCATCAGCCTCCTTAACCATCAACTGATGATATCCAGAACGTAGATTAATCTTGGAGAGCACAGAAGCCCCTCGGAACTGGTCAATCAAATCATCAATCCTTAGAATTGGGTACTTATTCTTAATCGTTAGCTTATTCAGCTGCCGATAGTCTATACATATCCTCATCGTCCCATTCTTCTTTTTCACAACCAGCATAGGTGCACCCTATGGAGGCATACTGGGACGAATGAACCCACGATCCAACAGCTCCTGAATCTGAGCCTTAAGCTCTGTAAGCTCCTTCGGTGCCATTCGGTAGGGACAATAGACACCGGAGCTGTACCAGGAAGAAGCTCAATCCCAAACTCCACTTCATGATTCAGAGGGAAACTCGGTATCTCTTCAAGAAAAACATTCAAAAAATCCTTTACCGTGCTGATATCCTTAACTATAGAATCCCTAGAATCTAAAACACTTACGTAGGCTAAGAATGCCTCATATCCCTTACGAACCATCTTCTCTGCCACCAGTACAGAGATCACATTAGGTAAGTAATTCTGGCATTCTCCAATCATGACTACCTCCTTATCCTCCTCAATCCTTAGTATGACCATTTTAGTTGCACAGTCCAAGCTAACACGATGCTTGACAAACCAATCTATCCCTAGAATTTGGTCGAACTCCCCAAATGGAAGTTCTATCGAATTAGCCAGGAAGATTGCCCCTTGTACCTCTAAAAGAACATCCCAATACAGGTTGCTAGCTCTAATAGATTGCCCTAATGGGCTCAGTACCGTAACCTCACTCGTAGTGCTCTCAACTGAAATCCCTAAGTTTCTAGATATGTTGCTAGCTATGTATGAATGAGTAGACCCTATGTCTAAAAAAGAAATATATGGTACATCAAGAATAAAGAATGTACCCGTGATAACGTTCGGAGCATCTCCATCCTCTCGGCGACGAGTACCATAAACTAGAGCTAGCTGCCTCGCCTCAGTCTATCTGACACCTCTGCTCGTTGCTCTTTGCCCACAGCCCATACCATTACCACCTCTGGCTTGTCCACGGCCCCTCGATGACTACTGAACTACCCTCGGTGGCTATACAGTACCAGTACCCAGAGCTTGCCTCTGATCAGCCCTCAGCGGACACTCTTTAATGCGATGTTCCAAAGACCCACATCTCAAGCATGCCCCAGTCCTGTTCCAACACTCGCCCTGATGGCGTCTACCATAATCAGTACATGGCTATAGTCAAGTAGCAACAACAGGAGGCCTAGCTCTAGCTGGCCCATCAGCTCTAGCCTTTTTCTTAGGCCTCTGTACAGAACTCGAGGGCTTCAAATCCCTCTTGTTCCTACCTCTCTCTCTATCGTGGTTTTGGCACTTAGTGCGCTTAATCTCCTCGGAGATCTTCGCCTTCTCGACCAAGGTAGAAATATCTCGCTCCCTCTGCGGAGCTATTAGAACCCTCAAGTTATCCCTGAGGCCATCCTCAAAGCGAACACATCGCTCATACTCCGATGCCACCATACCTCACGCATAGCGGCTCAGTCTCATAAACAAGGCCTCATACTCGACCACTGATCGATATCCCTGTGTCAGATTCAGAAGCTCCATCCTACGGGCGTCCACATAACTAGCTCCCACATATTTTCCCTAGAAGGCGGTCTTAAGGAACTCCCAGGTCGGACGTTTGGGCTGAGTGCCCTCCTTAACAGTAAGCTACCACTGATAAGCCTCATCCCGCAGTAGTGAGACTGCATTCTTTAATTTTTGCTCAAGGGTGCAATCTAAATCATCCATAATCCTCTCCATGGCCTCAATCCAGTACTTAGCCACAGTAGGGACAACTCCAGTGACACCCCCGAAGAGCTCAGCTCCATTGGACCGGAGTCGTTCCGTAATCGACCCTCAGCCCCTAGATCCAGTATTGGGCCCAGCAACCCTTTCCAAAATCCTTAGCATAGCTTGGGACAATGTGTCGTACCTAGCCATGCGATCTTGAGACCCAGTCTCAGTAGCAGGCGACACTAGCGCCTCACTCGTATCCAAATTTGGTATGCTACCCAGTGAAGAGGACTCAGCTCGAGCTCCTCTACAGCCTCTAGTACCCCGTTCACGTAAACCTCGTGCGCTCATTGTCTAATCACATTTATCTATATTAACAGTTTTATAAAACAGTTACAGTTCCAATGTTTATTAACAAATGTTTTATGTAAAACAGTATCAGTTATTCAGAGTTCATTTTCGTAAATCGCAGTCTCACTACAGTTTTTAGTTTCTCTATAATTTTCAGTATACACTTACTAGAGTGTTTTCAATACAGTTTACTTCCTATAGTAGTTTCAGAATATACTATCCATAACAGTTTCAGTTTAAAACAAATCACAGTTCAGAATACTTGCAGGATCGGCGCCGGAGACTCGGTGTACCACTTACTCAGTAAAAACATTTCAAATCATTTGGAAATCAATCAATTTTTTGGAAGACCATTTTTTTTATAAAACCCATAATCCACAGTCGAGTTTTGTAACCTAACTCTGCTACCACTAAATGTAACACCCCAAACCCGACCTAGACATTATAGCCATATCTGGCAATGTCACACGATAGTGTTTTTGAAACCTCGCTCTTACGCTAAAAACATTCCATGTTATTATCTGTAACGCCCCGAATTTGGGCCTAATAGAATTAGGCCTATTGGGCTTTGGGTCTCATAAAACTTTTAAGTGAGCAAGAAAATGACAAATGACATGACGACTTTAAAGGTTTAATGAATTTGGAGTGTCTAGGTGTGTTGGAGAAACTCTGGGTTCGAGTTTTATGGTAGAGGATTCTTAATTTAATTAATTAAGGAATTAGGGTTGTGAGTAGTAGGCTTTTAAATAAAAATAAGTGAAAAATGGCACAAAGAAGCCTGTGGTGAAGTGGCTAAGTGGCGCCACTAGGGTGTGGAGAGGTGGCGACATATGCATGCAGGGAGGTCTGAGGTTCAAGTGCTAGCTTAGTTTTATTTTAGAGTTTAATTTTAGGCTTCTAGAAAGCTAGAAGTGGCGTGTAGAGGGACTCTAAGGAGAAGTGATCAGTTGAGAGAATTTAGGAGAAGGATAAAGGAGTTATCAGGGAGAAAAGTTAGGAGATGAGGAGTGTGGATGAGGTGGTGCCGAATGGGACTTTGGGAAGGCATTTTCGGCTTGTGGCTATAAAAGGAGAGTGCCGAATCCTTTGAAGGGTTCTTTGAGTTGCCATTATTCTTTTTCTTTATTTTCTCCCCTTCAAACAGTTCCTCCCATAGCCAAATTCTCCCAATGCCAAAATATCCTATAGCCGAATCCTTTTGTGCCGAATTCTGTTGAAGGGCTCTTTCGGTTTTTAATACTTTTCTTTTTCTCCCATTTCTATTCTCCCATAGTCGAGTTCTCTCATTACCGAATTACCACCATCTTTTCCTTGCCGAAATTCCTATTAGTGCCGAATCTTTGTGGTTGTTCCTCCATCACAAATTGATTGTTACCTACTCTCAGTAAAGTGTTAAAAGCCAAATCTAGTTTGGTAGCTATCTAGGCCGCAGGATCAAAAAGGGATTTGGTAAGTATTTGGTTAACCTCTTTTGTACGTTTTGCTAAAAGCCGAAGGGCTATCTAAATTTCTTATTGTTAACCCTGTAATAACATGGATAGGGTTCTAAGATCACAAACGTGGCAAGAATCGTAAGCGAGTGGTAAGTGTACTCAACTCGATTATGGTTTAAGTAAATGGCCGAATGTGAGTATGATCTATAGGGGTGGCTTGTGTGGATTATGAGTCACTCGAATTTTGATGGTGTATGTGTAAGAGAAGATCTAGGGGATACTCGTGATTAGTAGCTAAGGAAGGGCTATTAGAACTTGGTGGCACACAGTAAGGTTACGGTGAGGCTTCGGTTTTTGATAAAGTTTGTATTTAGCCTATGATTAATTGTTAAATAATATCGAATGTAGGTTCGTGACTAAGAGGAGATCGCAGCCCGGTTATTACCAGGTGTGTACAAACACTACACACACATGATATCGGCAATGCCGGAAAGCCGAAAAGCCGACAGTGGCTAAATGGGCCCGATTGGCCCTGAGCCTAAGTTTGATGAAATTGATTGATTTGGTTATATGAATTGAGTTAGTCATGCATGTTACATGATCTGGAATTGTTTTGGGCCTAATAGGCCATATGAATGAGATCTGGGCCTAATGGGCCAAAAGGATGTGATTTGGGCTTAACGAGCTATATGAACGTAAAATGGGCTTTATGGGGATGTAGACAAGTATGTTAGGGTTTAATGGACTTTAGGCCTAGTTCTGAACAACTCTTAAACTGCATAAGACTTAATTTAATAATCAACATGTCTGAGGACAAGTCGCTGGGTTAGAGTGTGGCAATGGACATATGCATGTCTAGGATTGGATCTAGGGAGAGCTTGGTACTTAAGCGGTCCTAGCGGCCCACCTCCTCTTCTTTGGAATCCTAGCTGGTGTGTAGTGTCTATTCACTTTAGCCGCAAAGACTTGTTAATGGGCCAAAGTTCATAACTAAAACCCGAGAGGGACCAAAATACCCCTGATTTAAAAAATTACCAAATACCCTTAGTTTGAAAAATTACCAAAAACCCTTACCAAAATATCCTTAGATTTGCAAAATTAGTAAAATACCCCCAAATTGTAAAATTACTAGAATACCCTTAATTTGCTGAATTACCAAAACATCTTTAATTTACAAAATTTCCAAAATACCCCTGTTTTGCAAAATTACCTAAATACCCCTATAGAGTAGATTTATGGAAATACCCTTGGGTAGTGAAATGACTAAAATACCCCTAAGTGCTGAATGTGTGAAAATGTGTATGTTGCATTCATGAAATATATGTTACACTCGGGTGGGTTTTGATGATACGAAGGAAGATATGTGAGGATCGCATAGTGGCTTGACGACCGTGGATCCACCAATGGCTTTAAGCCCATTATATTTTTAGCAGCTTTGCTGCAACATTTGAGTAGTGCCGCTGTTGGTGCTACCTTTGGAGTGTAGGGATGGGTGGGTTGATATTTATATCCCCACAGGAGTGTAGGGTTGGAAGGGAAATGGAGTGCAGGGTTGGATTTGGGATGGGTGCATTGCATTCATGTGATACGGATGTGATATGAGGTCATTGTGTACTAAGGCCCAATACCACTGTTTTTGATAGGGCTTAGGCCCAATGTAATAATTGTATGTTGATTGGATTTCCAAGGGTCGTACACACTGAGTTTCGAAACTCACACCCTTTTTATTAAATGTTTCAGGTGATCCTCAGTAGACGGCTCGACGTAGAAGAGGACTCGGAGGTGGCCACACTGCAAGCAGTTCTTAATTTGTTTTGAAAGACTTAGTTTTAGATTACTTTGTTTCTGTTGGGTTATAATAAGGCCTTGTACTCCGGTTTGACTTTAGATTTTGAGTTTTGTTGTTTTTGTTTCAACTGTTTACTTAATTATGGAACCTGGATAAATTTCTTAAATTTAAACATTGGCTCTTATCATTACTTAGCAAGATTCAAGGATTTTGGGCTTTTAGGCCTTAAGATTTTAACTTAGCAAAATTATTTTGAATGATCCCTTTGATGTGACATCACCAGATTCGGCCATAACATCTAGGACGGGTCTGGGGGAGTTACATTATCTTTAGTAAACCTTTGTTAGAACTTAGGAAGTCGTCTTTATTCATTTAAAACATTTGTTTTGAAACGTCCCTTGTTGCAGAAGCTTTAATAAAATAGTCTAGGTGATCATGCGTTTAGAAGTTACTTTAACTTTTTGAAAACCGAATTTCCTACGACCAGCAGGTATACATCCATAAAGTAAAATAACTAAATAAAAACCCAAATTTAAAACGAAATTCCCAGAGGGTCCTTAAATTACAACCCTAATAATCAATAATAATCAAATCATAAATCGTAAATTGAAAACCCTGAAGTCCAAAAATTACTGTGGTCACCGCTGAGTCCTCCGTCGCACTGATCTGTCTAAGTCTGGGGATCACTTGTGCACATTAAACAAAAAGGGTTAGTTTATGTAAACTCAGTGTGTAATCCCGTAGAAACAAACAAACGATCAGTATTGGCAGTGCACAATTGAAAAAGTCTTGGGCCTAAGCCCTTTTTAGTATCAGTAACAGTTTGAGCCCTAGCCCATCTCAGTACAGTGTCAAAAATGCAATAGGGCCTTAGCCCATCGCAGTATGAGTAGCAGTAATAGTTATGCAGTAGCAAAATCCTACCCAACCAGCCTCTACACACCATCTCCGTCTAACCCTGCCCTCCATGTGGGGATATAATCAACCCACCCATCCCTACACTCGAACCAGTACTGAAAGCGTTACAAAACAGTAGTTTGCAACTATGTAGCACCCCTAACCCGTATCCGTCGCCCGATTAGGGTTAAAGGCGTTACTAGACAAATCAGAAACTTTTACAGACATTTCATATAATCATTCATCAATCACGATCAAGTGTCCATTATATAGGTCAACGAGACCTTAAAAATGCTTTAGAGTAGGGTCAGGACCAAGCCGAACACATACAAAAATTCTCAAAAATTAAAAATTTTTCTTGTTTATGAAGGCCACACACCCGTATGGGCAGGTCGTGTGTTTTCCACGGACACCAGACACACCCATGTGTCTTGGCCGTGCCAAATCAGGGCATATATAGTGACTTTTCCACACGGCCTCTAGGCACGCCCATGTAGCATGGCCGCGTGCTTTTAGGCCATATACTGACTTATTCACACGGCTACCAGGCACGTCCGTGTGCCAAGGCCATGCACACTTAGCTAGACACTGCCCCATGGCCATTAAGCACGCCCGTGTGCCATAGCCGGGTAGACAAACAGGCCATTGTCAGGGCCATAATGCCACCCACAATAGGGTCTTACCTACAAACAATATACCAATTCTTATCATACTCAATTGACAAACAAAGACATGCCAACTTCTTAACAAAGCTTTACATTCAATCTCATTTTCAAACATACCAAATTGCACAAATACAACACATTTGTTCATAAGCATAATTCATCTATAATTACCTTTCATATAATCATTTCTTTGACCAGACATCAATACTCAAAATTTCATCCATATGCTTACCAAATCTTTAACCATTTCATAAGCTATCTAACCATACCAAAACATGCATCATATAACACATTGACTTATGCTTATTATAAACACATAGTAAGCCATATCTCATGGCTATTTATACATGTTTAAAAGATAATCCAAAATGACTAGCCCATACATGCCATATCTAGCTATATACATATATCAAAGGTACCAAAACAACTTGAGTACTGTGATGATGATCCTCGATGGTCCCCGAGCCTTCAGTAGCTTTGACGATCTATAAAACAAACAAACACATACAGAGTAAGCTTTCAAAAGCTTAGTAAGCCATATACAAATAAACTTAACTTAAAATGCACATAGCATATTTATACAAAGACAATAATGGTTCTCATAGCATATACATCTCATATAGCATTTGGCTCACTTACTTAGCCATAACTTATCACATTACTCAACTCAAATACCATATATATACATAGCTCATTTAAGCATTATTTCCTATATCATCTCATCCTCCCATTACACATATTCATTTTAGTAAGTTCATATAGATACTTACCTTTCACACACACCTTGTGTACTTATCAAATATACCTTAAACGAATATACATTCACTTAATTGTTCATAGCTCAGAATTGCCCGTTGAACCGTTCATAATTTAATAGGATATACAGAATACTCAGAATAGTCGTACAATGCCAACATCCCAGACGTGGTCTTACATGTAATCAGATGTCGATGCCACTGTCCCCGACAAGGTCTTACACGAATTAATACGATAACAATGTCCAAGACATGGTCTTACACGTAAATCTCATATCGACGCCAATGTCCCAAACGTGGTCTTACACGAAATCTCAAATCAATGCCAACGTCCCAGACCTGGTCTTACATGATAAAACAGAACAGACACCTATGTCATGACATAGCTAATCCTATCTATTCCTAGGTTCGTACGGGACTTCTCGGACATTGTCACTATGTCGATCTTATCTCGGAATTCATGTACACATCATCTTGTAAACATTCATCGTTAACAATAGTCATATGAACATACATAATTCCATACAAATACGTTTATTTGTATAATGACTTACCTCGGATTCGGATATTCGTTCAGACTCGATTATTCAACTACCTTCACTTTCCCGCGATCTAAGTCCGTTTTCTTAGGTTATTGATCTAAACATAGTAAAATTTAACCCTTTTATTTATTAACACATTCAATTCAGTCCAAAAACATATATTTAGGGCAATTTGCAATTTAACCCTCATATTTTTACATTTTGACAATTTAGTCCCTAATTCACAAAATCACAAAATACACCAAATTTACTTTCACCCATGTTTAGCCGAATACACACTAAGCTCATATCAATCCAAACATTTCATTTAATTCACAACTTAGTCCTTCAAAATACTCTTTTCACAATTTAGCCCCAATTAGCTAAATTCATCAAAATTTTAAGAACAAAACATGTTCATCAAATACTTATCTTACATTTAATACCAATACTCATCACTAAGCTTACTATTTCATCAATGGTACATCTCATGAACATCATCAATTCTTCAAATTAAGACATTGGTTTTAAAGCATTCGAAGCAACAATTACGAAAATGTAGAAATTATCAAAAACTGATCGAAACATACCTTGAATTTAAGCCTTAAAGTAGCTGAATATGAAAAAAATCAGATTTGTGGTCCCGAAACCACTGTTCCGACTAGGGTACAAACCATATTGTTACAATTCTCCCCCCCTTAGGGATTTTTGTCCCCGAAAATCTTACCGTCAAATAGGTTCGAATATTGCTGTCTCATTGAGTCTTCAGGCTCCCACATTGCCTCTTCTATTCTGTGTCGATACCATAACACCTGTACTAACGAAATTATTTTGTTTCTCAACTCTTTTGCTTCATGAGCTAAGATGCAGATCGATTTCTCTTCATAAGTCATATCGAATCGGATATCAATTTTAGACGGAGTAATTACTTGAGACGGATCATATTGGTATCGACGGAGCATCGAAACATGAAATACATTATGTATCTTTTCTAACTCGGAGGGCAACAACAATCTATATGCTACAGGTCTAACTCGCTCAATGATCTTATACGGTCTAATGAACCTCGGATTGAACTTGCCTTTACGTCAGAATCGGAGTACTTTCTTCCACGGAGACACTTTTATGAAGACTTTATCGCCGATTTCAATTTCAATATCCTTTCTTTTCAAGTTTGCATAAGACTTCTGACGATCAGATGCTGCTATCAAGCTATCTTGGATTACTTTCACTTTCTGTTCTGAATCTTTTATCAAATCGACCCTGTTATCTTTTGTTCACTGAGCTCAGTCCAATACAGAGGTGTACGACATTTACATCCGTACAGAGCTTCATAAGGTGCCATTTTGATGCTCAACTGAAAACTATTGTAATATGCAAATTCAATCAATGACAAATACTGTTCCCACAAACCATTAAACTCAAGGATGCAACATCTTAACATGTCCTCGAGAATCTGAATAATCTATTCGGATTGACCATCTGTTTGCGAATGAAATGAAACACCCCTTACCCGAATCTTACACCAGGACCGGGCACGAGGCATTACCGGACTCAACTCACTGGGTCATACATCCTCGGGTTAACAAAATCTATCCCAAGTTTAAACTTTTTTTTTTCATTCTCCTATTGAACTTCCTTATAATGGGCCTATAGGGCCCTATTCACACGCCCAAAAGGTTTTGGAAATGAGTAGGAAACTTTTACACATTTAGAAAATTTTGAGCTAATAGGGGCCACACGCCCGTGGGGTGGATGACACGCCCGTGTATCATCTCACACGCCCATGTTCGACACCCGTGGTCGACACTGACTTGAGTCCCACGACCTGGACACACGCCCATATGGCTGGTCCGTGCCGCTCCTAATTTATCCACATGGCCTGGGCACGCTCATGTGCTACAACCGTGTGACACTTCAAATACCAAATTCAAGGTGTAGACTTCATACGGCCTGGGCACACGCCCATGGCCTGCCCTTATGTCACACACGGCCTAGACACACGCCTGTGTGCCTACCCATGTGGGCAAGAACAAGGCTGTTTGCCAAGCTCTTTGCACCCCTATGGCTTACATTACAAGAACCCAGTTAACTTACTAATAAACATCTCGTAATTTCAATAAATGATAAGGTGAGCCATCAACCATGGCAATATACAAAATAGTTATCTTAACAAGGACCAATACATTTTGGCCAAAATGACAAAATAACATATCTAGTCTAGCCCCTATACATGCCATGTACAAAATCATTAAGTCTAGGTATACCGAGGTAAGCTGGTAATGTGGGCGGTGTTCTGAATATCTTCGTATCTCAGCTTGGCTCTTAAACTTTATAAAACAAGGAAAAAGAGAAGGGGAGTAAGCTTGAAGCTTAGTAAGTTTACTTGTAAACAATATAACATTATAACATGTATTAAACAATTACATAGCATTACATACTAAGCAAGAAACAATCTACATTCATGATCATGCTTACTCAATTCTCCATTCCTACATTCCAACCATATCACAAATTTGATGCATCCATTCATTAAAAGGTTCCCCTGCACTTAGCATCACAAGGTCACATAATACAACATATCAATATTTCTAATTCCATTACTCATAGTCAAATTACTCGGTGGTTTCGCACTTAGCCCACCATTAGCCTTTCGTCAAATTAAACATACAGACATACAAATTAGTTCACGGAAATTTACCACATGCTAAATCACATATCAACGGCACAGAAAATAACATTAAAATATTATACAGAATCAGATTTGTGGTCCTGAAACCACTGTTCCGACTAGGGTATAAACCGGACTGTTACATTATGATTTTTCCCCTAGGCTCGTAATTTATTTTTCAACACATTTTCTCAATAAACAAGTCTAGCTGAACATTTATTTCTCTTTCAACTACTCACCATTCCAACTATTTCATGCATTTATGACACAAATTTATTCTTTGCATTTAAGTCCTATTTAGGTGTTTTCATGTAAACACCTTTTACAAAAGTTGTTTCTCATCTCTCTAACATTCATTTTCTTTAATAAAAACTCAGTTAACAACATAAATACTCTCATGGAAAGTCCTTAGACTTCCCACCATTATGCAATTTAGTCCTCTCATTAGCTAGCTGAAGCTTTGGGGCTTCCAAAAACACAAAAATCACCAAGAAAGACTTCTAAAATCACTTACTTGTAAGGAGATGGCTTGGCTGAAAGTTTTGAGCTCTAAATCCTCTAATTCTCTTTAATTTTCAGTGGAGAAGATGTATGAATTGTAAAAGATGATATCTTATCTTTTTGTCTTATTTTATTCATTTTTTGTCACCTAATTTCACCAAATTTAACCAAAAATTTAATGCCCTTGTCCTATTGTCTCAATGGCGGGCCAACACACCCCAATTGGCCTAATTGCACTTTAAGGACCTCCAATTTAATATTATATGGCTAGTAGACACCTTTACCTTGTAAAATAGAACTTTCACACTTCATGCGATTTAGTCCTTTTTCGCAATTATGCAATCAATCGTTAAAATTAAGGTACCAAAATTCTCATGCATCCCTATAAACATGTTACGACACATAAAATAATATCAAAATAATTTTCTTGAACGTCAGATTAGTGGTCTCAAAACCGTTGTTCCGACTAGCCCCAAAATCAGGTTGTTACATGAAAACCTGAACTAAAATGCAATTTTGTGCCCAAGGCTTCTTGCCATTTCTTTCAGAACCTTGATGTAAACCTCGAATCTTTATCTGATACAATGGATAGTGGCACCCCGTGCAATCTCACAATCTTAGAAATATAAAGCTCAGCTAACCTATCAAGTGGATAATCAGATTTCACCGGAATAAAATGGGCAGATTTTGTTAATTGGTCAAATACGACCCAAATCACATCCTTCTTTCTCGGAGTCAGAGGCAATCCCGAAACAAAATCTATTGTTACTCTATTCCATTTCCACTTAGGAATCAAAATCGGTTGTAGCAATCTTGACGAAAACTGATGTTCAGCTTTAACTTACTGACAGATTAAACACTTTGAAACAAAATCAGATATGTCTCGTTTCATTCCAGGCCACCAATAATGTTGCTTCAAATCATGATACATTTTAGTGCTTCCCGGATGAACAGATAGTCGACTATTATGAGCTTTACTTAAAATCAACTGAATCAACTCTGAGTTTCTCGGAACACAAATTTGATCTCAGAATCTCAAAAAATCATTATCATCAATTTGAAATTCAGAATCAGAGTTCGAATTACACTGAGCTCGTCTCACTATTATTTTATTATCCATTTTCTGAGTATCAGATATCTGTTGTACAAACAACGGTTTCGCTTTTAATTCAGCTATCACAGAACTATCATCAGATAGATCTAATTGAACATTCATAGCACGAAGTGCAAACAATGATTTTCTACTTAGTGCATCAGCAACAACATTTGCTTTCCCTGGATGATAATCTATCACAAGCTCATAATCTTTCAATAGCTCTAACCATCTTCTCTGACGCAGATTCAAGTCTTTCTGAGTCATCAAGTATTTCAGACTTTTATGATCCGAAAATATATGAGATTTTTCTCCAAACAGATATTGTCGTGAAATCTTTAATGCGAATACAATCCCAGTTAGCTCAAGGTCGAGTGTCGGGTAATTCTTTTCATACAGCTTTAGTTGTCTCAAGGCATAGGCTATAACTTTACCTTCTTACATTAAAACACATCTCGAAATTGCTCCCCTTGCCACTCGAACCTAGGCCCCTCTTGCACTGCTTGTGGCGTCACTTCTTAAGGCTTTAAGTGGCGCCTCCTTGCCACTTTACCACAGGTTCTCTTGTGTCCAAATTCCCCTATCAATTTTCTTAAGGCCTCATTTGCCTAGCTCCACTTCAAGACTTAAAATACAACATTTTTCTAAGGCATTCACCTACATTCTAAAGTTCCCGAAATCTATAAAACACATTCAAACCACACATAGGCATACCACCACATGCAATTAAGCAAAAATGCACAAGCCCTAAATCCCAGATATTACAGTTCTACCCCCTTAAAATAATTTCGACCTCGAAATTACCTGACTGAAATAGGTGAGGGTATTGCTGTCATATTGCTTCCTCCGGCTCCCACGAAGCTTCTTTCGATCCATGATTACGCCATAATACTTTGACCAGAGGGACTGATTTCCTCCGCAACACCTTCACATTTCGTTCCAAAATCTGAATCGGCTCCTCCTCGTAGGACAAATCTGGCTTTAGCTCCACCTCTTCAACCGGTACTACATGAGATGGATCTAATCGGTAACGACGTAGCACCGAAACATGGAACACATCATGCATCTGCTTCAACTCTGAAGGCAACTCTAACTGGTATGCTACTGGTCCAACCCGCTTCAAAACCCGATAAGGTCCTATAAACCTGGGACTTAACTTCCCTTTGAGACCAAATCTCATCACCTTCTTCCATGGTGAAACTTTAGGAAACACCTGATCTCCCACGGCAAACTCTATTTTCTTCCGCTTAAGATCTGCGTACGACTTTTACCTATCAGATGCTTCCTTCAACCGTGCCCGAATTACCTCAACCTTCTCTTCGAATTCTGCCACAATCTCTGGACCCAAAACTTGACGTTCCCGATTCTCGCCCAACACGTAGGAGTGCGCGACACTCCGATCCATACTGACGCTTCATACGGTGCCATCCGAATACTAGCTTGATAGCTGTTATTATATGCAAATTCCGCTAAAGGCAGATGTTCTTCCCAACTTCCTCTAAAATCTATCACACAACCCCTCAACATATCCTCTAACACTTGAATCACTCGCTCAGATTGACCATTTGACTGCGGATGAAATGCCGTACTGAAGTCCAATCTGGTGCCCAAAACCTGATGCAATGCTTTCCAAAATTGAGACGTAAACCTTGGATCCCTATCTGAAATAATTGACACCGGTACTCCATGCAACCTTACAATTTCTGCCACATACAACTTTGCTAACCTCTGCAGAGAATAGTCAACCCGCACTGGTATGAAATGCGCGGACTTTGTCAATCGATCCACTATCACCCATACCGAGTTCTTCTTAGTAGGCGTAAGGGGAAGCCCACTAACGAAGTCTATGGTGATTCTCTCCCACTTCCACTGCGGAATCTTTATCGGCTGAAGCAACCCTGATGGAACTTGGTGTTCAGCCTTGACTTGCTGACACATTAAGCACTTCCCTACAAATTCTGAAACTTCCCGTTTAAGACCAGGCCACCAAAATTGTTCACGTAGATCCCTGTACAACTTAGTACCTCCAGGATGCATAGCATGAGGGCTACTATGCGATTTCTGAAGAATTCTCTGCCTTAGTTCCTCATTTTTTGGCATACAGACCTTACCCTTGAAACACAATACTCCATTACTGTTAACACCATAATCCTTTAACTCCCCATTCTGCACCTGCCGTAGCTTAGCACTTAGATCCTCATCTGCCAACTGACTCTCTTTCACCTCATTCAACCATGTCGGCTTGACTTGCAACTCTGCTAACAAACTTCCATCATCATACAAGCTAAGATGTGCAAACATCGCCCTCAGATCCGACACTACTTTCCGACTTAGGGCATCTGCCACTACATTCGCCTTGCCCGGGTGATACTCTATAGAACAATCGTAGTCTTTCAACAACTTCACCCACCTTCGCTGTCTCAGGTTTAGCTCCTTCTGAGTTAACAAGTACTTAAGGCTCTTGTGGTCTGTGTAGATCACTGGCTTTTCTCCATATAGATAGTGCCTCCACACCTTAAGAGCAAAGACCACCGCCGCCAATTCCAAGTCATGCGTCGGATAATTAACCTCATGTGGCCTTAATTGCCGAGATGTATAAGCGACTACTTTCCCATCTTGCATTAAAACACATCTTAATCCTGTGTGAGAAGCATCACAATATACCACAAAATCCTTCCCTGCCTCGGGCTGAATCAAAACTGGAGCTTCAGTCAAAACCCTCTTAAGCTTCTCAAAGCTCTCCTGTTGTTTATCTGTCCACACGAAAGGTACCTCATTTCTTAACAACTTTGTCAGAGGTGCAGCTATTGATGAAAACCCTTCTACGAACCTTCTATAGTAGCCTGCTAACCCCAAGAAACTGTGAACCTCAGCCACAGACTTAGGTGGTTTCCAATCTAGCACTGCTTAAATCTTCCGAGGATCCAACCTTATCCCTTCTGCAGACACCACATGCCCTAAGAATGGGACCTCCTTCAGCCAAAATTCACACTTGCTGAATTTGGCATATAGCTTCTTTTCCCTTAACACCTGTAATACTACCCGGAGATGCTCATCATGTTCTTCCTTAGACTTGGAATACACTAGGATGTCGTCTATGAACACAACGACGAACTGATCCAAGTAAGGTTGAAAAACCCAGTTCATCATATCCATGAACACAGCTGGGGCGTTCGTCAATCTGAACGGCATTACTAAGAACTCATAATGCCCGTATCTTGTCCGGAAAGCTGTCTTATGGATATCTGCTTCCTTTACCTTAAGCTGATGATATCCAGACCGTAAATCTATCTTCGAAAATACCGCGGCCCCTTTAAGCTGATCAAACAAGTCGCCTATCCTTGGTAACGGGTACTTGTTCTTGATGGTCAGCTTATTCAACTGACGATAATCTATGCACATACGCATAGTCCCGTCCTTCTTCTTCACGAACAAGATCGGTGCTCCCCATGGAGACACACTGGGTCGGATAAACCCACGATCAAGCAACTCCTGAATCTGAGCCTTGAGCTCAACCAACTCCTTTGGTGCCATTCTATATGGAGCAATTGACACAGGAGCTGTACCCGGAAGTAAGTCAATTCCAAACTCCACCTCCCTGTCCGGGGGTATCCCAGGTAACTCCTCCAGAAAAACATCCACAAACTCCCTTACTATTCTAACTCTGCTAACTCCCTCTTCTTTTGCATCCAACGCACTAATGAAGGTCAAAAATGCCTTGCACCATTTCCGAACCATCTTATCAGCCTTTAGTGCGGAGACTACGTTAGACAAATAGTTTCTTCTTTCTCCTATCATAATTAGCTCCTCATCCTCCGGGGTCCTTAACTCCATTCGCTTAGCTGCGCAATCCAATTTAGCCCGATGTTCCACTAGCCAATCCATGCCAAGAATGAGATCAAATTCTCTGAAAGGTAGTTCCATCAAGTCAGCAGGAAATACCACTCCTTGAATCTCTAGAGGTACACTTCGAAATATCCTATTCACCACTACCGTTTGACCTAACGGGCTCACTACAGTCATCTCCCTATTAGACAGTTCAGATGCTACACCTAGCGTTTCAACTACTCTACATGCAACATATAAGTGGGTCGAGCCAACATCAATTAAAGCAAAGTAAGGCTTGTCAGCTATAAGGAACATATCGGTTATGACGTCCGGTGCGTCTCCATCCTCCCTTCGGTGAACTGCATCCACCAGACCCGGCTGTCTTGCCTCTGTATTACCAACACCTCTGCCCGGTGTTCCCCGTCCTCTTCTAGAACCATTACCTCTGCCAATCGGACCACGACCCCACTGTGGCTGCTGCCCACCTCTTCCATCCTGATTAAAACCCTGACCTGTTGGTCGGCTCCCATCTGTTTTCATAGGACTGTCCCTAATCATATGATCCCTGGACCCACACTTAAAACACCCCCTGTCTTCTTCCAACACTCTCCTAGGTGCATCTTTCCACATTGAGCACAAGTACGGTATTGTCCTCTTGTAACGACCTGCTGACCTCGTGGCCCATCAATTCTATGTCTCTTTTGAACATTCCCGGATGACCCTGATGATCCAAAACCTCTCTTTTGCCTATTCCGACCCGTATTCTATCTCATAGATTCCTTAATCCCTTCGGCTACCTTAGCCTTCTCTACCAACACGGCAAACTCCCGCTCCTGCTGTGGAGCTATCAACAACCTCAGGTCATCCCTCAGTCCGTTCTCAAACCGGACACATCGCTCATGCTCTGTAGCCACGATACCTCGAGCATAGCAGCTCAACCTTAAGAATTCCGCTTCGTACTCTGCTACGGACTTACTCCCCTCCACTAGCCTCAGAAATGCCTTTCTCTGCGCATCGATATAGCTAGTCCCAACATACTTCTTCCGATATGCCGCCTTGAAATACTCCCAAGTGAGATCCTCAGCTATAGCACTATCCCGAACTGTGAGCCACCATTGGTATGACTCATCGCGAAGTAGCGACACCACTCTCTTCAGTTTCTCCTCATCAGTCAGATCTAACTCGTCCATAATTCGCTCCGTCGCCTCCAACCAATACTCAACCGTATTGGGCGCCACACCGAATACACCACGGAATACCTCAGCTCCATTGGCTCGAAGTCGCTCGGGTACAGATTTTCGAGCTCCCATACCTCCACCTACTCCAGCCACCCTCTCAAGAACCCGCAACATTACCTGCGATACTGCATCATCCCCCGTCTGATCCTGATGTTCAACACCAGTAGCTGGTGGTGGTGGTGGTACTTCATTCTCGGACCGTTGACCAGACTTAATGGGTTCCAATACGGTCATTTTGCCTCTACCACGCCCTCGCACATTACGACCACGTCCCCTAGAACTCATGTCTACGATCGCAATCTAATCTGGTTTAAAAAGTTTTAGGCATTAGTCTTTGTTCCACTGATTACCCACGAATAAGTTTTATGTAAAGAAGTTTAGTAGTAGTTCTTTTGATCATTACAGGGATTTCATTTCAAGTCTTCTACCCTAATTCAGAGAAGCACATTCATTCAATAGTATCTACTACACACATTCACCACTCGAACATTTTCGTCCATTCCAATCCCAGGGATATTTTCGTAATTTGTCCTATAGGGGTATTTTGGTAATTTTCCAAATCAGGGTATCTTGATATTTCGCAAAATAGGGGTTTCTAGTCTTTTTGTAAAGTAAGATTATCTTAGTAAAAGTCGAGGGTAGTGTGGTAATTTTATAAACCAAGGGTATTTTAGTAATTTTATAAACCAGGGGTATTTGGGTAATTTTGTAAACCGAGAATATTTCAGAAAATTTTCTTTTTAAAATCAAAAATAGTTTTTTACAAATCAAAAGGGTGATTTGGTGATTTTGAAAACTACGGTTTGTATAAAACAGTGTAGCTGGTCCCCTTTCGGGTTTTAATTATTGAATTTAGCCCGTGAATAAGTCCTCTTGGTTAGGGTGAACCGTCACTACGCACCAGGTAGGATTCGAGCGAAGAGGAGGTGAGTCACTAGGACTGCTTAAATACCAAGCTCTCCCTGAACCCAATCCTAGACATGCGCACAATGGTCGCCACACCCTTAACTCGGCGACTTACTCACAGGTTTGTTTGATTAGGCTTTAAATTTTTATGTAATTCTGTGTTGGAGTAAGCTAATCTTAGGGTTTATTAACTCCTAATGTACTAATCTACGATCCCGTAATACCCACATACAAATCATACAATAATACTAGTCATACAATAATTAGAGGTACTTACCTGGTGGACTTCGGGTCGGAGACTTAGGTGCCATGCCAGAAAACATGCTCAATTTCAAAAATTTTCACAAAAACTTATTTGGGCTCAATTTTGAAAATGTTGTGGGCTCTAAACCCAAGGCCGAGAGTTTAAAATTGGGCTCTGATACCAAATTGAAACACCCCAAACTCAGCCCACGAGCCTCAACTGGATCTAGCATGCTCATTGAGTAAAACATTTCAAAAGCTTGTTTGCCAATTCGAAAAATTTGGTCATTTATAGGAAAAATCGATTTGTGTTGTGATTAAATTGAAAAATAGTGTCATTATTGAAGTCTATATTTTATTAAAATGTTATTTCGATACTTCGAAAATATTACATTAAAAGAAATGCCAAATTTTTAGAGTTTATCATTAAGTTGAAAATCGTGGGTATTTAGGTGTCAACACATTTGAAGTTATTTTCAGAAAAAAGTGGTTAACCCTTTTTGTTTAATATCGATCGTATCAAATAAAAATTAAAACGCATGCATAAAATAGTTTACTAGTAATGGCCTTATTACAACAAAGCAAAACCCAAAATAAATCCAAAACTTAATATGAAATCCCAAAATAAAAGAAACACTGAGCTGAGCATGGCCACCACTAAGTTCCTGCCGATCCGGTCCAATTACTGAGTGTCACCTGCAAAATGTTAGCCCAAGAAGGGTGAGTCAATAGACTCAGTGTGTAACAACCATCACAAACTCCCAAACGATTTAGGTATATCAAGTCACATATAACAAATATAAACAATGATGCAATCCCAACCCCACCAAAATAACCATCCTCTACACATCACCCGTACCTGCCAATCACACCGTGGGGATTACTAAATCGACCCTCCATCCGCTACACACCATCGAAGGCAGTCGCTGCAGTCAACTGCACATTGCCCTTATAATCGTGGCATAGCCACCAGATAATGTGACAGAGTCACCAGATAACAATTTGTGACATTAGTCACCAGATTCATAGTATGTGACATGAGTCACCAGATAATGTGGTAAAAACCACCAGAACACTTCCCCTTTTCATTATCACCCATACGCCCATGCGTCATACAAAACATCCAGAAATCATGCAATACACCTTATCTCAAATTCATAATGTATTCACATATGTGTCATGTCAAATGTTCATAACATTATTAACATAGTATTAAAGGTTAACGTACGTGAATACTTTGTACCATTGTATGGTACCCATAGCCACATTTTTCATATTTCCATTATCACATGCATAATATTAATACCATTAATCTATCAGGAATTGGTGTAGGGCTACACACCTGATACTAACGTGATTACCAAATCCCGAAAATCTACCGAAACAGGTTGTACTCCTCCTTAAAAACTATAGTCAGAATCGGCCAACATTAACACTTAATATGGCCTTGGCCGAATATTAATACTCTCTTACCTTGCGGATCTAAATCCCGAAAATACCACTTGTTTATGGAGATGTCGAAATCCCTACATGGTACATGTTAGGGTCAGCCTATTGTACAAGATCTATGGAAATGGCCCTTGGCCGAATACTACACATGGCTTACCTTGGATTTTGAAATCCCGAAGATCTCCCCCTTGTAGTCGACAATAACAGAATCCCGAAATTCCCTTTCAAGGTTTCAGCCATAACAAGAAAATGAAGTTAGATCTTCAACTTTCGGCGATCAGGAGGATATAAGAAAATGATTAAAAGAAATCTCTTACCCATTATTGAGAACCAATTGGAATAGATCCCAGCCTATGATACCTTCGGCCTTGAGGAAAAGAAGATAAGAAAAGAAGTGATGGAGAGGTTTAACAGAGATTCGACTATCACAAGAAATATTTCGGCTTTTGAAAGTGAATAAAAAAAAGGGAGAAAAGAAAAAGAATAGATACTCAGAATTTTGGCTTTGGTCAATTGAAGAGAAAAGAAAATGAACACAAGTTGAATTAGAGATTTTCGGCACAAATGAGAAAGATGAGAAGAGAATCAATTTCGGCACACCTATTCTACTACTACCAAAATCGAAAATACCATTCTCCAAAGCCCCATATTCGGCCAACTCTTCTTCTCTCTATCCAATCCCTTCTTTTTCTCCTATTTTCCTCCTCTCTACTCATTCAAGATAATTTGAATGAGTCAACACTTATCTCCTCCCTTTAGCCAAATTTTAAAAGAATTTGACCACATCTAAAGCTCATCCACCCAGTCTCCCAATGCCGTCCAACTCCCTTCCCGCCTGACACAAAAAGTAGCCCAAAATTGCTCCCCTTGCCGCTCGAACCTAGGCTCCTCTTGCACTACCTTTGGCGTCACTTCTTAAGGCTTTAAGTGGCGCCTCCTTGCCACTTTACCACAGGTTCTCTTGTGTCCAAATTCCCCTATCAATTTTCTTAAGGCCTCATTTGCCTAGCTCCACTTGAAGACTTAAAATACAACATTTTCCTAAGGCATTCACCTACATTCTAAAGTTCCCGAAATCTATCAAACACATTCAAACCACACATAGGCGTACCACCACATGCAATTAAGCAAAAATGCACAAGCCCTAAATCCTGAATATTACAACGAATGTATAGAACCAGGGTCTATCAATGCAATCACAGAAGTATCATAAAGTGTAAATGTACCCGTTATAACATCTGGAGATGAAGCTTTCTCACGAGCTCGAATAGTATAAGCTCTGGCAGGTGCTCTAGCTTCGAATCTCGTAACATTTTCTCTCATAGTTCTCTGACTACCATTGACATTTCTTACATTTCGTGAAGGTCTACCTCTCGCTGTAGCATTATCAGATCTCAAGTTCTGAATCGTCTCTAGCTCTACAAACTCTGGGCCGTCACGAATAAAATGATCCAATGATCCACATCTGAAGCAAGCTCGATCATTTAATCTACAACTTCCCAGATGCCTTTTACCACAATGCTTATATTTAGGTTTCTCAGATCGAACATTTCCAACACTTGCTATAGAAGTTGCCGGAGCTTTTAAGCTCACTTGTGATCTGGCTCGTTCTCTATTCGAATGTCCCACATTGAACTTTGAACGACTATGCTCATCTCAAAATTTCTTTGGAGCAGACTGAAATGATCTACTCTGAAATCTCTTTCTCACATCTCTAGCATCAGACTCAGCATTCCCTTTTATCTTTCCCGAGTGCTTTAGCTTTACATGCTCGGTCAACGAGTACAACAAACTCTTTTATTTCCAGAATCCCAACAAGTAAACGGACGTCTTCGTTAAGGCCGTCTTCGAATCTTTTGCACATTATTGCCTCAGTGGATACACATTCATGAGCATATTGACTCAGTCTCACAAACTCTCGCTCGTATTCAGTGACAGACATACGACCCTATTTTAAATCAAGAAATTCCTTTCGTTTTTGATCGATGAATCTCTCACTTATATATTTCTTCCGAAACTCAATCTGAAAGAAATCCCATGTGATTCGCTCTTTCGGAACAACAAAAGTTAGAGTTTTCCACCACTGATAGGCCGTATCTCGTAGAAGTGAAACAAAGCATTTAATACTTTCTTTCGGAGTCAGACATCTCATCAAATACTCGAATAGTATTTTCTAGCCAGAACTCAGCCTTTTCTGCGTCATCATCACTGGTAGCCCTGAACTCTTCAACCCCATACTTATGGATTTTGTCAACTGGAGGCCTATTCAATAGATTCAGATTCATAGTCTGAGGCATAGCAGATGTCTAAAGAGGATTAGGCAGGGGCAGAGGTTGTTAAATAGTCAGATTATTTCTTACAAACTGAGTGAACCACTCACTCATCATATGGAAGAAAGCTTGTTTAGCTTCTCCCTCTTGACCGCTCGTAGTTGGTCTTGAATCAGAGGGTGCTGTCCTTTGCGCGAGAGCAGGCGCATTACTTTCTACATTGTCAGCTACGACTCTTTTGGGATCCATTACTATACGAAAATCACATTTTACACGTCAGGTTCATCACACTATCACGGCTCAGATATAAGGTATGTATAGCTAGACTCTAACTTGCTATGTTAGTCTGAGAATCGGCTAAACCGTAGCTCAGATACCAATAAAATGTAACACCCCTAACCCATATCCATCGTCGAATTAAGGTTAAAGGCGTTACTAGACAGATCAGAAACTTTTACAGACATTTCATATAATCATTAATCAATCACGATCAAAGTGTCCATTATATTGGTCAGTAAGACCTTAAACATGCTTTAGAGTAGGGTCGGGACCAAATCGAACACATATAGAAATTTTTAGAAATTTAAAACTTTTCTAAGTTATGAAGGCCACACGCCCGTGTGGGCAGGCCGTGTGTCTTCCACGGACACCAGACACATCCATGTTTCTCGGCCGTGCCAAATCAGGGCATGTATACTGACTTTTCCACATGGCCTCTAGGCACGCCCGTGTACCATGGCCGTGTGCTCTTAGGCCATATACTGACTTATTCACACGGCTACCAGGCACGTCTATGTGCCAAGGTCGTGCACACTTAGCTAGGCACTGCCATTTCTCCATGGCTATTAGGCATGCCCGTGTGCCATAGCCGAGTAGACAAAATAGGCCATTGGCAAGGCCATAATGCCGCCCACAATAGGGTCTTCCCTACAAAAAATATACCAATTCATATCATACTCAATTGACAAACAAAGACATGCCAAATGCTCAACAAAGCTTTACATCCAATTTCATTTTCAAACATACCAAATTGCACAACTACAACACATTTGTTCATAAGCATAATTCATCTATAATTACCTTTCATATAATCATTTCTTTGATCAAACATCAATACTCAAAATTTCAACCATATGCTTACCAAATCTTTGACCATTTTATAAGCTATCTAACCATACCAAAACATGCATCATATAACACATTGACTCATGCTTATTATAAACACATAGTAAGCCACATCTCATGGCTATTTATACACATTTCAAAGATAATCCAAAAAGACTAGCCTATACATGCCATATCTAGCTATATACATATATCAAAGGTACCAAAACAAGTTGAGTAGTGTGATGATGATCCTTGATGGTCCCCGGGCCTTTAGTAGCTTTGACGATCTATAAAATAGACAAACACACACACAGAGCAAGCTTTTAAATGCTTAGTAAGCCATATACAAATAAACTTAACTTAAAATACACATAGCATATTTATACAATGACAATAATGGTTCTCATAGCATATACATATCATATAGTATTTGGCTCACTTACTTAGCCATAACTTATCACATTACTCAACTCAAATACCATATATTTACATAGCTCATTTAAGCATTATTTCCCATATCATCTCATCCTTCCATTACACATATTCATTTTAGTAAGTTCATATAGATACTTACCTTTCATACACACCTTGTGTACTTATCAAATATACCTGAAACAGATATACATTCACGTAATCGTTCATAGCTCGAAATTGCCCGTTGAACCGTTCGGAATCTAATAGGATATACAGAATACTCAGAATAGTCGTACAATGCCAACGTCCCAGACATGGTCTTACATGTAATCAGATGTCAATGCCACTGTCCCCGACAGAGTCTTACACGAATTAATACGATGCCAATGTCCCATACATGGTCTTACATGAAAATCTTATATCGACGCCAACGTCACAGACGTGGTCTTACACGAAATCTCAAATCAATGCCAACGTCCCAGGCATGGTCTTAAATGATAAAACAGAGCAGACACCTATGTCATGACATAGCTAATCCTATCTATTCTTAGGTTCGTACGGGACTTCTTGGACATTGTCACTATGTCGATCTTATCTCAGAATTCATGTACACATCATCTCGTAAACATTCATCGTTATCAATAGTAATATGAACATACATAATTCAATACAAATACGTTTATTTGTATAATGACTGATAAATTGTAAAAGTAACATATTTTAAGCCCACATTTAGCATGCTTTTTGATGATTTAAGCCTTGAATTATGTAATTTGGTGCTCTTAATCCTTTGCTTTCATGTTTTATACGTAGGAGAGCACCGGAGGACAAAAAGAATGAGAAACAGGCCCAAAACAGAGTAAATGGGCCATATCACAAAATCGGCACGGCCTGTGCCCAAGACCACACGGCCGTGCCTCCTTATCAGACCTGGACACGGCCTGGCCATGATTCACAAGGGCGTGTGCCATGACGGGTCCCTACCGCGACCAAGAGGAGTTTTACTCGGAATAGGATATTTGGAGGCAAAGAAACACATTCCAAAGCCTATTCAAACACCCTAGCAGGAATTCTACTTGAATTAGGATACTTAGGGGCCAAGTAAGGCATCTCAAAGTTTATATAAACACCCAAGGGAGCAACTTGAAAGGGAGTTCGTCAGAAGGCTTCTGGCAGGGCTTTTGTCAGGGCGTCCAGCTCGGCCAAAGAGGGTAGATTTGTGGGGATTTACTCGAAGATAGCCAGTTGATCCATCTCAAAAAGCCAAAATTATACTCAAGATAGAGGATCTCTCCTTCAATTCCTTCAGGGGGTTTTAAGGATTTCTTATGTTTTGTTTCATCTTTTCTTTTGAGATGTTTTCTTTATTTGTTATGAGCTAAACCCTCAGATACCTGAGGGGGATGAAACCTAAGAAGAATCTTGTTATCGTTTGCTGAACTATATGATAAATATTTGACTTGTTCTTAATTATGTGTTCTTAATTCTTGTGTTGATATTTCTGGGATATTAATTCAAGTGTGATGTGCTGAGGTGGAGGAGCAAAAGTCCCTACCTAAGAGTAGACCTAGCATAATTAAGCGAAGTTGATCGCGCACCTAGAGATAGGGTGATAAGATTTTGCCGGATTAGGGTGAAACCTAATATGGGAGTCCATAGATCGAGTTAATGCAATTCTAGGGGGTTTTAATTAGAAAGAGATTTCAATTAATCAACCTAGGGTTAGATGTTAGTCACCTCGAGAGAGGGATTAATATAACTTAGGGAATCTTACGGATCAAGTCAAATGAATAAATCATCTGGTTCAAAGTTAGATAACAAGTGAAGTCGAGGTGGATTCTTCCTTGGGTGTCATCTTAATCAATTGGTTTTTCCTCAAGTTATTTTCCAAATTTCATTTTTCTTTGTCTTAGAGTCTTTAGTTTAGTTGTTAATTAATTTTAGATTAAATAAAAATCCATTTAATTCTTGGGCTAAATAATAAAAAGAGAGTTAGTATTAGTACTTTTAGTTCCTTTGGGTTCGGCATTCCGGTTTTGCCTTAACTATACTATTGTTCGATAGCTGCGCTTGCCTCAAATCATTGTCATAGTTAGTTTCTAGGTTCGATCTTTCTTTATATAAATTTTAAGACTTTGACATTGCATAAAACAACGATCAAATTTTTGACTTACCTCTGATTCGGATATTCGTTCAGACTCGATTATTCGACTACCTTCACTTTCCCGCGATTTAAGTCTGTTTTCTTAGGTTCTTGATCTAAACATATTAAAATTTAACCCTTTTATTTATTAACACATTCAATTCAATCCAAAAACACATATTTAGGGAAATTTGCAATTTAACCCTCATATTTTCACATTTGGACAATTTAGTCCCTAATTCACAAAATCACAAAATACACCAAATTTACTTTCACACATGTTTAGCCGAATACACAATAAGCTCATATCAATCCATACATTTCATTTAATTCACAATTTAGTCCTTCAAAATACTATTTTCACAATTTAGCCCTAATTAGCTAAATTCATCAAAATTTCTAGAACAAAATATGTTCATCAAATACTTATCTTACATTTAATACCAATACTCATCACAAAGCTCACTATTTCATCAATGGTACATCTCATGAACATCATCAATTCTTCAAATTAAGACATGGGTTTTAAAGCATTCGAAGCAACGATTACGAAAACGTAGAAATTATCAAAAACGGATCAAAACATACCTTGAATTTAAGCCTTAAAGTAGCCGAATATGAAAAACTCAAACCCTTGCTTTCTCCCTTTTAACATTCGGTGGATGAACATAAAAGATAATGAAATTTTGGCTATTGTTTTTGTTTATTAACATTTTATTATCACTTTACCATTTTAGCCCTTTCTAAAACATATAAAACAAATAAATCCTAAGGTTATTTTGTCATTTAATGAACCACTAACTAAATAATGGATTATTTGCCTCATAAGGCCATAACATTTAAAAGCCACAACACAAAGGTGCTTTAACAAATAGCATGCAAATTTTGCATTTAATGCAATTAAATATTTTTGTCAAATTAAGCATACAGACGGACAAATTTTCATACGAGACTTTCACACATGCTAAAACACATATCAAAGGCATAAAAATAATATTAAAATATTTACTGACTTGGATTTATGGTCCCAAAACCACTACTCCGAATAGGGTACAAACCTAACTGTTACAAGCTGAGCTGCCAGTAAATTAGGCTTAAAGCCTTTCAGTACACTTCCTCCGAATAACAACCCCCAACCCAATGCAATGCAACATACAATGGATGATATGCTATTATGCAATTTCAGTACATATATTCAGTTCAGATATTAACATGCTCAGTACATATATCATTCAGTCAATTTCACACATTTAGGGGTCTAAATAGTGCTTACCGACCCTACAATAGGTTCACAGTCGACTTGGGAGACCCGTGCAACCTTAAAAACATTTCGGTAAAAATGGGCCCACATGTCCATGTGATCTGCCCGTGTGGTCCCATATGCCCGTGTGGCCCACTTGGCCCAAGTTGGCCTTGGCCGTATGATTCATTTTTAAAGTAACCCATGCCAGCTTAATACTCATATATGTTTCCACTATTTACTTATATGTTCATTCAAAGCTGTTTACTTGAGTCATTATGACTAAATTATTTATATCTCGTGCTACAAAATTTCAAATTAAAATCCATTTGATTCTTTTGAAACTAACTCAAATACCTTTCTACCATAAATTTTTCATAATTTATAGATTATCAAATAAGTACAGTAAAATCTTTAAAGTTATCTCTATTCTATTATTTGACAGCTTTATCCTTTCCTTACTAAAAATTATTTATCTCTTAGTACGAAATTTAGATGATGTTTATATATAATTCTATTTAAAATAGACTCATTAAGGATTTAAAATATAAATTTAAACCCCTAATTATTTTTGTTTACAATTTTTGATGATTTTCCTAAGTTAGAACAGGGGAACCCAAAATCATTCTGACCTTGTCTCACAACATTTATTATATCTCATGATTTACAATTCCATTGCTTACACCATTTCTTCCATGAAAAACTAGACTCAATAAAATTTAATTTCATATTTTATTCAACCTCTAACTAAATTCTCATTATTTTTAATGATTTTTCAAAATTAGACTACTGCTGCTATCCAAAACTATTTTAGTGTAAAATGTTGATTTCCAAGTTTATAACACCCTTATTTCCTTTCTCTACAATTTTTCGCATCATTTTCTCTTATTTCTCGACAGCAAGCAATTTTGGCTTTTTTTTGAATCCTATTTTCTGTGTTTCGGGTACACATCTGGTATCGATTCGTTGTGTAAAGTAACTCGAGCCTTCAAAAACCTATATTTGACCAATATGTATCCCTTAATTAATCACTTGATTCATCGATCAAACCAAATATCCTCAACATAAAACTTGAGAAACTAAACCAATGGCGATTTGAAAAGTTACCGCGGTGAATCCGATAACCAGTCGTCTCCACACACTGGAATATCCGCTTAAAATGTAATAGCCCGATTTTGGGCGTAGTCGAAATAGAGGTTTCGAGACCACAAATTTGAGGTCAGAGAAATTATTTTAATATTATTTCAAGTGTCATGGAATGATTATATTAGTGTTTGAAAATTTTGGTAAATTAATTTTAGCGATTTCATGCTTAATTTTGAAAATGGACTAAATCGCATAAAGTGTGAAAGTTTTGTTCTACAAGCTAAAGGTGTTAAATAGCTATGGAAAACTAAAGTAGAGGTCCTTATTGAGTAAATAGACCAATGAAATTATGGTGGCTGGACATGAATTTTTAATTCATGAAATTGGTCAAATTTTGGTGGCATTAGGTGACTTAATTAATAAAATAATCACAAAATAAAAAGAAATCTTCATCCTTTTCATTCTTTCTCCTCTTCACCGAAAATATCAGCAAAAATAGGGGTTTTAGAAGATTGAAATTTCATCAACTCTTCACCCTTGCAAGTAAGTGTTTTTTATGGTCATTCTTGATGGATTTTGTGACCCTTATAGATTAAGCTAACTAATGGAGGGACTATTTTGCAAACTGTTTAAGAGTCTAGGATCTTACCATGTGAGTATTCATGTTTTTTTGCTGAAATTTTGTGGAAGAAAATTAATCTTGGTTGTTAAATAGACAACTTTTGTGAAAGATATTTTCATGAAAACACCTAAAAGGACCATTTTGTGAAGTTTGTAAAATAGGTGGTAAATGTGTGAAATAATAGGAATTGTGAGCTGTTACAAGTATAAAGTAGTTTTGGCTAGGATTGGTTAATGAAGAAATTTGATGAAAATCATTTTACGAGCCTAAGGGAAAAATCGTAATTATGTGAAAGTCTAAGGGCAAAACGATAATTTTTCCAAAGTAGGAATTTTGGAATGTCTTGATTTATGTGGTGATTAAATAAGTAAATTTTATCATTATAGATCAAGAAAAATGAAATTCGGACCTAGACCGGGGAAAAACCAAGCTATTGGACTAAATCAAACTAGTCGCCCATATTTTGTATACTGAGGTAAGTTGTACGTAAATAATATAATTGTAATAGCCTGATTTTAGGGCTAGTCGAAACAGTGGTTTCAAAACCACTAATATGAGGCCAGAGAAATTATTTTAATACTATTTTATGTGTTATATCATGATTATATGAGTGCATGAAAATTTTGGTGAATCAATTATAGTGATTTCTTGCTTAATTTCAAAAAAGGACTAAATCGCATAAAAGGCAAAATTTGTGTTCCACTAATTTGAAGTTTTATATAGCTAGAGGTGTTAAATAGTGATAAAACCTTAAATTGGAGATCCTTAATGTGCAATTAGGCCTTTCTAAGGGTGATAGCTGGTCATAGGGGACAAGAGATTAAATCTGGTCAAGGTTTGGTAACATTAGGTGACTAAATGAATAAAATATAATAAAATAAAGGAAGGTATCATCTTCTCCTTCCATCATTTTTTCACTTAAGAATAGGGGTTTGGAAGCTTGAAATTTTCAGCAACTTACACTCCTTGAAAGTAAGTGATTTTGGTGGTCATTCTTAATAATTTTTGTACTTTTGGGACCCTTGTAGCATAATCTAGCTAATGAGGGGACTATTTTTCAAAATGGTTGGGAGTCTAGGGTTTTTCCATGTGAGTATTCATGTGTTTGCTGAAATTTTATGGAAGAAAATGAATCTTGGTTGTTTAATAAACAACTTTTGTGAAAGGATTTTTCATAAAATCACCTAATAGGACTATTTTGTAAAAGTTATAAAATGGATAGTAAATGTGTGAAATAATTGGAATTGTGAGTTGCTATAAAAGAGAATATGAATCGACTAGGCTTGTGTGTGAGAAAAATGAACACATTTCATTTTACGAGCTTAGGGGCAAAATCATAATTTTGTGAAAGTCTAGAGGCAAAACGATAATTTTGCCAAAATAGAAATTTTTGGAGTGATTTGATTAATGTGGTTATTTAATAAGCTAAATATGTCATTATAGATCAAGAAGAACATGGAATCGACCTTGACCGAGGAAAAGACAAGGTTTTAGACTAAATTGCAAATTGACATATTTTGTATCGAGGTAAGTGTATATGTAAATTATACACCCTTTTTACTTATGCTTTTACATATTAATGAATTATGTGAAATGTGAATGGATATTATTGAAATCTATTAGACTGATAGAAAGTGAGGAAATTCTCAGATGAACCTTCGGAGTAGAAAAAAAGTGATATGGATGAACAACGTGAATAAGTGATTATTGGTGGGCTGTGTGCGATACCACCGTATTTATTATTAATGGTGGGCTGTGTTCAATACCACCATGAATATGTGATCATTGGTGGGCTGTGTGTGATACCACCATATTATTTATTGCTGGTGGGCTGTGTGCGAAACCACCGCGTATCCGATATTATTTCGAAGTGTTCATCGAGAAACTTTGACTAAGTGAAATTATGTTTGACTATGTGATGACAAGTTTAGGGTATAAGTGCATGTAAATGTGAGCAATGTTTATGATATGTATTTGGAATGTGGTAAGATTTGAAATGAGTAAGTACAACTATATGATTCTGAATTGTTCTTGATTTGTATGTAATGTTCTTGATGGATAAGTATGTGGTATGATGTTCATTGTTTACATATAGTTTACTAAGCTTAAAGCTTAATCCTTTTTCTTTTCCCTTATTTTATAGTATCAACAGGCCAGCTTGAGATACGGAGACCATCGGAGGATCACCCACACTATCCACACCTTTTGGTATATTGAGATTTATATTGAATTATGGCACGTATAGGGAACTTGTCTTTTTGGTTATATGTCATATTGGTTTAGGCAAATGTGTTGGCTTATGATGATATTTGATTCATTTTGTATAAATCAATGAGATGTGGCTCATAAGGATTATTTGGATGTAAACCTATTCATATATGCTTGTATGTGCCAATGCCATTATGATATGGCCTATGGTTATTGATGGTTGAATGATGATATGTTGTATGTGATCATGGATTGTAACAGCCCGATTTAGGGGCTAGTCGGAATAGTGACCTCGGGAACACTAATTCGAGATTTGAGAAATTTATTTTCATGTGATTTTATGAATTAGTATATGGTTGTATAAGTACATGAGAATTTTTGGAATTTAAATTCTAGCGATTTCATGTTTAACAGCGAAAAAGGATTAAATCGCATAAGGTGCGGAAGTTCAATTTTAATTTCTAAAGGAACCAAATAGCCATAGATTATTAAATTGAGGTCTTTAAAAGGCAATTTAGCCCCTTGAAATTGCTTAGCCGGCCATAGGCTATATGGGAGACAAAGATGGACAAAATTTTGTCAAAGTTAGTAAGAGTTGGTGACTAATTTGACTAGTTTAATATTAGAATAAAGAAAGAGAAAATATCATCTCTTTTGTTCATCTCTTCCACCGAAAAGGCAAGCAAAAATAGGGGTTTTGAAGGCTTAAATTTTCAGCAAGCTCTCCTTCATTTTAGTAAGTGATTTTGATGATTTTTCTTGGTAATAGTTGTGCTTTTGAGACCCCTAAAACTTAAGCTTTGAAATGAGAGGACTATTGTGCAATATGGTGAAATGTTTAGAGTTTTGCCATGAGAGCTATCATTGATATTTGCTGCATGTTTATGGAAGAAATTGAATCTTAGTTGTTAGATGAACAACTTTTATGAAAGGTGTTGTCTTGAAAACACCTAATTGGATCTTAATAAAAAGGTTATAAATTTGTAGTAATTATATGAAATGTTGACTTTTGATGATAGCTATAAGAGTATTAAATGTTCACTTAGGCTTGTTAAAGGTAGAAATGTGATTAGAATTTATTTTCGAGCCTAGGGGTAAAATGGTCATTTTGCCAAAGTCTAGGGGCAAAATAGTAATTTGTCAAAGCATGATTATCGAAATGCTTTTATTAATTTGATGATTAAAATGAGCTAAATTGTTATTATAAATCAAGAAATACGAGGCCCGGATCGAAACCGAGGCAAGAACAATGTCAAGGACTAAATTGCATATCTACATACATTTTGAATACTGAGGTAAGTTTGTATGAATAAAAAAATTTACGTGTACCCTCATTCAATTACTTATTACGTTATATAATGTATATTATTTCTATGAAGTAAAATTATTGATATTATAATGAGAAAAGTAAATGAGAATATGTATGAGAAAGTCTCGGTTGAAGTCTCGGAATAATGAGGATACTATTATCACAACATGTGATAAGGAAAGCCGTGTAAGACCATGTCAAGACATGGCATCGGCAGATCATGTAAGTCCATGACAAGTCATGTCATTGAAAAGTTATTACAAGGCAAAGGTCCCATGTAAGTCTAAGCCAAGGCTTGGCATTGGTGAATTCAGAAGGCAAAGATGTCCTGTAAGTCCACGTCAAGACATGACATTGATAAGATTCATAAGGCAAGGATACCATGTAAGCCCATGTCAAGACATGGCAATGGTAGGTTTCCAAAGGAAACACATAAGTAAGGTCTCGTATAAGACCATGTCTGGGACATGGCATCGACACCGAGTTAAGGGATCCCATGTTAGACCATATCTGGGATATGGCATTGGCATCATGAGGTGATCCCATGTAAGACCATGTCTGGGACATAGCATTGGCATCGAGATACATGTTTGATGAGATTGAGTAACCTCAATTATTCCGGGAAACTCAACGGGTAAAAAAGCTAAATATGAAAGAGGCAAAAAGAAAGTCAAGTAAGTAAAGATAATACTAAGTTAAGTTATACAAGGTTAATATAAAGCATTTTCCATGTTAAGAAAGATGAAAGTTGAGTTTACTATTGTATCAGCAAAATGTACTAATCTATGTGATCAAGTGATACAGGTACCATGATTATAATGTAAGTATGAAATTATTATGTATCATGTGAGGAGTAAGTAAGCCATGCACTTGAGTTCTATGTTGTTCTTAACTCGAAATGTATGAGTTATAATGATTTAATATATTGCTATATGAATTTCATGCAAACTTACTAAGCTATATGCTTACCTTTCTCCCTTATCGTTTCTTCACAGTCTTGCCAAGCTAACTCGTGGATCATTGACATCGGAGCTCGGAGCACACTATCAATCACTATTTTGGTATAGCCAAGTTGTTTTTGTTAAGTATGGCATGTATAGGAATTATTTCATCTTGATGTAAGTCCTAAGAGGAGCCAAAGTGTTGGCTATTTTGGTTATTATTCTTTTTGTATATGGCTAAAGAGATTGGCCAATATTTACTGAGTTTATACATCAACTGATGATGAGTATGCATTGTTATTCATGTTTTTGATGAAGTATTTGAGTGGTTAGATTGAGTATATGAATGATCTTGATATCAGGGTGGCAATTGGCTTGGAAAATAGCCTTTAAGTGTCCACACGGGTACACACACGGGCGTGTGTCTAGGCCGTGTGAGACACACTGTAACACCCTGAATTTGGGCCTAGTAGAATTGGGCCTATTGGGCTTTGGGCTTTGGGTCTCAGAAAATTTTTAAGTGAGCAAGAAAATGACAATTGGCATGTGGGCTTTGAGGGTTATTTGAAGTCTTAGGGATAGGGAATACCATAGGGAAAAATTAATTTTTGCCTCAGTGGACCCTAGTCTCAGGTATTAGGCCTCTTAAGCAGATTAAGGGGAACATATGACGCAGTTGGGCCTGTGGTCCAGTGGCAAGATGGCGTCACTTGGGGACCTACAAGTTGGCGTTACTAGCAGGTGAGTGATAAACTATAATATAAACATATTTTAATCTTACAATTAGCATACTTTTGGATGATTTATTCCCTGAATTGTGTAATTTGGTCCTCTTAATCCTTTGTTTTCATGTTTTATACCAAAGAGAGCACTAGAGGAGGAAAAGAACGAGAAACGGGCCTAAAATGGAGTAAATGGGCCATATCACGAAATCAACATAGCCTGGGCCCAAGATCACAGGGCCGTGCCACCTTAACAGACCCGAAGACGACCTGGCCACGATTCACACGGGCATGTGCCATGGGCATGTCCCTGCCATGACAAAGAAGAGTTTCATTCGGATTAGGGTACTTAGAAGCAAAGAAAGCCATTCCAAAAGCCTATATAAACACCCTAGAGGCCAACCTTTAGGGGGCGTCAAGTTAAGCGTCCAGTTGATTTATCTCAAGAACCAAGCCAGAGAGGCCAGAATTGTGGAATTTACTCGAAGAAGCCGGAGTTGTACTCAAGACGAAGGATCTTTCCTTCAATTTCCTTCAGGGGGTTTTAGGGTTTTTCTTATGTTTTGTTTTATATTTTCTTCTGAGATGTATTCTTTTATTAATATGAACTAAACCCTTAAATACCTGAGGGGGATGAAACCTAAGACAGAACTTGTTATTGTTTTCTAAACTATATGATAAATACTTGATTGTTCTTAATTATGTGTTCTTAATTCTTGTTTTAATATTTCAGGATATTGATTCAAGTATTGATGTGCTTAGGCAGTGGAGCAAAAGTCCCTGTTTAAGAGTAGATCTAGCATAATTAAGCGGAGTTGATTGCAACCCTAGAAATAGGATGATGAAAATTTGTCAGATTAGGGTCATACCTAATATGGGAGTCCATAAATTGAGTTAATGCAATTCTACGGGTTTTAATTTGAAAGAGATTTAAATTAATCAAACTAGGGTTAGATGTTAGTATCCTCGAAAGAGGTATTAATATAAATTAGGGAATCCTACGGATCAAGCCAAGTGAATAAATAGTCTGGTTCATAGGTAGATAACAAGTGAAGTCTAGGTGGATTCTTCCTCGGGTATTGTCTTAATCAATTGGTTTTCCCCATAAGTATTTTCCCCAATTCATTCTCTTTGTCTTAGCATCTTTAGCTTAATAGTTAGTTAATTTTAGATTAAACAACAATTCACTTTTATTTTAGGCTAGATAATAAAAAGAAAGTATTAGTACTTTTGGTTCCTTTGGGTTCGTGATAAACCGTAAAAGTAACATATTTTAAGCCCACATTTAGCATGCTTTTGGATGATTTAAGCCTTGAATTATGTAATTTGGTGCTCTTAATAATTTGTTTTCATGTTTTATACCCAGGAGAGCACCAGATGATGAAAAGAATGGAAAATGGGCCCAAAACGGAGTAAATGGGCCATATCATGAAATCCACACGGCCTGGGCCCAATACCACACGGTCGTGCCCCATTCAACAGGTTCGAACACGGCCTGGCCACGACTTACACGGGCGTGTGCCATAAGCGTGTCCCTTTCACAGGAAAGAAGCGTTTCACTCGGATTTGTATACTTAGGGGCAAAGAAACATATTCAGAAGCCTATACAAACAACCTAAGTATGACCAGAAAGGAGGGAACCGAAGGCTTTAGTCAGGGGGCGTTCGACTAGGTTAGAGAAGGCAGATTTGTGGAGATTTACTCGAAGATAGCCAGTTGATCCATCTTAAGAAGCCAGAATAATACTCAAGACAGAGGATCTCTCCTTCAATTCCTTCAGGGGGTTTTAGGGATTTCTTATGTCTTGTTTTATCTTTTCTTTTGAGATGTTTTCTTTTATTATTATGAACTAAACCCTTAGATACCTGAGTGGGATGAAACCTAAGATGAATCTTGTTATCGTTTCCTGAACTATATGATAAATATTTGACTTGTTTTTAATTATGTGTTCTTAATTCTTGTGTTGATATTTCCGGGATATTAATTCAAGTATGATGTGCTTAGATGGAGGAGAAAAAGTCCCCGCCTAAGAGTAGATCTAGCATAATTAAGCGGAGTTCATCGCGCTCCTAGAGATAGGGTGACGAGATTTTGTCGGATTAGGTGAAACCTACTATAGGAGTCCATAGATCGAGTTAATGCGATTCTAGGGGTTTTAATTAGAAAGAGATTTCAATTAATCAACCTAGGGTTAGACGTTAGTCGCCTCAAGAGAGGGATTAATATAACTTAGGGAATCTTACGGATCAAGTCAAATGAATAAATTGTTTGGTTCAGAGTTAGATACCAAGTGATGTCTAGGTGGATTCTTCCTTGGGTGTCGTTTTAATCAATTGGTTTTCCTCAAGTTATTTTCCCAAATTCATTCTTTTTTGTCTTAGATTCTTTAGTTTAGTTGTTAGTTAATTTTAGACTAGATAAACAAATCATTTAATTCTTAGGCTAAATAAAAAAAAAAAAAAACTAGTATTAGTACTTTTGGTTCCTTTGGGTTCGAGATTCCGGTCTTGCCTTAACTATAGCACTGTTCAATAGGTACGCTTGCCTCAAATCATTGTCATAGTTAGTTTCCAGGTTTGATCATTCTTTTTATAGATTTTAAGACTTTGACATCGCGAAAACAACGATCAAGTTTTTGGCGCCGTTGTCGGGGAACTGAAATATTAAGAATGCTTAATTTTTATTACTTTAGCCATATTTATTTTTATTTTGCAATTAAATTCTATTTTTGTTTTGCTAAATTTTCTTTTTTCCTTTGTTCCTTTCAGGTACCTCTAGTTTACGACTAGAAGGAACTCGACAGGACCCTTACTTTACGACAGTGATATTGAAGGTACCATTCCTAGAAATTGCAGAGAGATAAGGCGAAGCTTAAACTACATAGACAAAGAGCAAGAAGCCGAAATAAATTCCACAGAAGAGATGGCTAAAAATAATCTGCCACCTTCAGAGATGGCCGAACATCATGCTCCACGAACTATGTATGATTATGCTAGAACTAGTTTAACAGGAACTGAGTCTAGTATTGTTAGGCCTACTATTGCTGCAAATAATTTTAAACTGAAACATAACACTATACAGATGATACAACAGTTTGTTCAGTTTGATGGTCTACAGGATGAGGATCCTAACACACACTTAGCGAATTTTCTAGAATTCTGTGATACCTTCAAGATAAATGGCATTTCTGATGATGCCATCCGTCTTCGGTTATTTCCCTTTTCTCTGAAAAATAAAGCCAAACAGTGGTTGCATTCTCTTCCACGAGGGTCAATCACTGCATGGGACCAAATGACCGAAAGCTTTTTATTAAAATATTTCCCACCGGTCAAAACGGCCAAATTAAGGAATGATATCTCTTCTTTTGTGCAGATAGGTTCAGAGACACTTTACGATGCATGGGAGACATACAATGATTTGTTGAGAAGGTGTCCACACCATAGATTACCCTTGTGGCTACTGGTCCAAACTTTTTACAACGGTGTGGACCCCTCAACAAGGTAGCTAATCGATTCAGCCACCGGTGGAACCCTGAACAACAAAACTCCTGAAGTAGCCTACGAGTTTATAGAGGAGATGTCACTGAATAACTATCGGTGGCAAGTTACAAGGACAAGGCCAGCCAAAGCAGCCGGTGTTTTCAACCTTGATGCAGTGACCACTCTATCAAATCAGGTAGAATTGCTACGTAAAAAATTTGATGGTTTATATGGTTCTTCGCAGGCATATCCAGTTATGCAATGCGACGCAAGTGAAAGAGTGGTGAATCCTGAGTACCCACTCTACGGACAGAGCATGGAGAGTGAACAAATGAACTATATGGGTAATAATTTCTGATCTAACAATAACCCTTATAGTAATACTTATAATCCAGCTTGGAAAAACCACCCCAATTTCTCATGGGGCGGTCAAAGAAATCAAAGGCAACAACCATCCCAAAACTTCCAACAACAACCCTACCCACAGGAAAAGAAGCCAAACCTTGAAGAGATGCTGACAAACTTCATAGCAGCCTCAGAAATACGGTCTCAAAATATAGAAACACGTTTCCAAAAGATAGAAACAAAACTTGAGGCATTGATAGAAGAGTTCAAGGAATTCGGGCAACTTGCAAAGCAAATGTCTGAGAGACCACAGGGAAGACTACCGAGCAACACCGAGACTAACCCAAGGGAGAAAGTTCAAGCCATAACAGCTCAAGATAGTGAAGGGTTAGACGCGCCTAATTCAAAACAAAAGAAAGTGGTAGAAGAAGATAAGGTTGAGATCAATAACAAGCTGAAACTGGTAATCAAAGAGTACAGACCTCACATACCATATCCTGAAGTAATAATGAAAGACGACAGAGAGGAACAGTTCTGTAAGTTTCTTAAACTTTTAAAGAAATTACATATTAACTTACCATTTCTTAAAGCTCTTTCGCAGATGCCAGATTCCAGGAAATTCTTAAAGAAACTATTAAGAAATAAGCGAAAGATAGACGAGGAATCGCATGTGGAACTGAACGCAGTGTGCTCAGCAATGTTACAAAATAAACTACCACCGAAATTAAAAGATCTAGGGAGTTTTACAATTCCATTCTTAATTGGTAGTTTATCTATTGATAATGTGTTAGCTGATTTAGGGGCAAGCATAAATGCCATGCCTTATAAATTGTTTAAACGACTAGGTATAGGGAAACACAAACAAACTAGGATGAGCATTAATTAGCTGCTAAAACTATTAGAGTTCCTAGGGGTATAATTGAAGATGTACTCGTGAAAATTGACAAATTCGTATTCCCATTAGACTTTGTCGTTTTAGACATGGATGAGGACAACACGATCCCCCTAATTTTAGGAAGACCATTCTTAGCAACTGCCAGAACTAAAATCGATGTTGATGCAGGCGAACTTATACTATGTGTAGGTGACGAGACAGTCACTCTTCAAGCCCTCGATTCAGCTAGAACATCGAATAGCCAAGGTGAGAAAGTACATTCTATTAATAACCATTCGGTTAACCATTCTTTTTAGGAAACACCATAGCATGATCCCGATCCTAAACCCTGTGCCAACAAAGAAATAACTTATGAGGAACAAAGGATTTAGATCGATGAACTAGAAGAGGGGAAGAAATATTTTAAAAAAGAACTAGGGATACACGAAGCAGAACCAAAACCGCCCTATGAGACAAACAAGTTCAAAATTGGAGATCAGATATTGCTAGAGAAAGTAGATCCACGAGTGTCCCCTCTTGATCCTAACACCAGCAAGGAAATCCCTTTCAAGGTAATCGATGATTTTTCGTACGGAACAGTCGAGGTAAGCAACCCTATATTTGGTACTCTGAAAATAAACGCCACCCGTCTTAAACTCTATCATGGTAATGGAACTGCCAGCAGGACGAAGGGCTTTCAACTCCTCAAACAACCATGAATACATAAAAGAGAGGAGAGTCTAGCTTAAGACTATAAACGAGCGCTTCTCGGGAGGCAACCCGCGTACTAACCCCATTAACTTTTACATTTTTTTATCTTATTTATTTTATTTTATCCTTTCTTTATAGCACCTAACTATAAACTAACCAAAATTACAGAATTTCAAGCCACACGGCCTTGCACACGGCCGTAGCCGTGGCTATGTGGACCTCATGAATCTCTGTACTGACATGGCAGAAATAGTATGAGTCAGAACAAATAAAATCTTCAAGTCACGGGCTCCAACCACTACACCATGAGCACCGACAAAACCCCACGGCCGTGCAATGCGGCCGTCATCGACACTGCTAAATTACACACGGGCGTGGTGACCTGAGCATGGGCGTGGGAGAAATGAATGAAGCCCACCACGGCTGTGCGACATGGCCGTGTGAACCGAAACGCCTAGGCTACATAGGAGTAGGGATGTACCAGATTTAAAATTCTATATAAACCAACTCGCCCTCCCTCTTCTCAACCACTTCCCATCCCCTTTTTTATCCCCTTTCTTCCATCCTGTTCTTCAGAATTCTCCCATTCCATATTTCTCTTCTTTAATCCTCCCCCAATTTCTGATGCCCATAACATTTATGTCGAAGAAGCGGAAGGATCCCAGCACAGTCTCTCTCATGGGTACCGATCTACATAAGTTCATGCTGGTCGCTTCATCCACTCGACAAGCCAAGGGTCTTTGAGACCATTTATCTTTTGTCTTACTTTTATTTTCTCCTTTATTTTCCTTCTCTTTGACTATCTTATGCTTAATTTAGTTTATTTTATCTTAGTTTCTTAGTATTAGGTTCTAAAGGCTTCTTGGGAATCACGCCACTTCCGCCATCGCTAGCACCACCGCAGCCTTAGAAGTCACACCCACCTCACGAACCATCCAACAATAAGGACTCTTCGATCCATTCATCTTTCATTTTAATTTTATTTACATTTCTATTTTCTTTCTCTTTATCTTTCTTGTCTTTAATTATATATTTAGTTTATTTTAAATGTGTCTTAATAATTCCTGGCTAATTCTCTATGAGATCCCGAATTTCTTCATCTATCGCAGAGCTCGGTAGTAGCCACCACCTCTATCGACTTCCAAATCCAGGAAACCATCTAAATTTAGGAAGTTTCACCTATCCCTCTCTCTTAAATTTCATATAAATCTTTGTACATTGAGGGCAATGTACATCTTAAGTGTGGGGGGGTGAATAGTTATTTCGAGAAAGTGCCTAACTTTCTTCATTATTTTCAAATCCCTGAATGATATCTTGTCTTGAAGTAAGTGTCTCTATTATGATTAGAATGAAATTTACTTTGATTTATGATTTTTATTGATATGTTTTGGATTAAGTCATTGATGATTAAACTTGAAGGATACTAGGGGATCAAGCATGATAAGTCTAATTTTCATTAAATTAAAAAATTTTAGGTTGTCTACCTGAATCTAAATGATATCTTGAAGTTTAAAATTTACGAGGTTGACATAAAAAACCCATAATTTTTGTGAGACTTTGAGCCGTAGAGCATACTTTCTTTTCCTTGCTCACCTTATTGATTATGAGTGTGTCAACATTGAATTGTTATTCTAGAACTTGCTTCGATTATACATATCGAGACCACACCTTTGATTTGATATACAGAGATGATAAAGGCACCTAGGTTTTAACCCACTCACTCCACTAAAAGCCTACCTTTACAATTAACTCCTAGTGAACCCCGTTGACCCTAACAACCCTTTTTATTAACTCACCTACTAATATTACCCAAAACCCTTTGTATTTGTTATCACCATTCTTCTTAAATACCCTTTTTATCGAGATTTGATTTTGAGCAGTTGCCTAACTATGTTCTATATTTTAGTTGTTAAAGTTCATTATTATTAATTATGTGTTCTTAAAAAAAAAAAGAAGTATATTAGTGAGCTTACATGTTTAAATTTCAAATCTTGAAGAAAAGCTCGTATTATTAGTTTTCAATTGATGAAATTATTTAAGATTAGTTCATTTTTCTAGTTAGGTAAATGGTCAATTCGATCTCGATTCTAACCTTCTAATTCAGCCTTTATCCACACCTTTAACCCAAGCCCTGTTACAACCTTGTCAAAGACCTTTTGATTTGTGTATCATCTCATATTATAGTGGTGGAGATTTTATTTTCATGCAAGCCTATGGGATTAATTCTTCATGTTCGACTTTCGAGTGCTTAATTCTGAACCTTAAACACTTCGAGTGATTTGAGTGAATCTTTAGTGAGGATGTCAATTCTTGTCGGTTTTGAATAAGAGCTAATTATTTAGATGAAGGGAAACACCTATGTTTTTGTGCTATAAATGTATGACTTTGATTGTTTGAATCTTTAGGACTCTTTGAGTTGAATTATCCATGTATGAATTATCTTTGAATTATAATGAATCATTATTGATGAAAAATATTGTGAATCAAGGAAGTTTGTTTTAATTGTGAGTTGAGAATTTTGCTTGAGGACAAACAAAAGCTTAAGTGTGGGGGTATTTGATAAACCGTAAAAGTAACATATTTTAAGCCCACATTTAGCATGCTTTTGGATGATTTAAGCCTTGAATTATGTAATTTGGTGCTCTTAATCCTTTGTTTTCATGTTTTATACCCAAGAGAGCACCGGATGATGAAAAGAACGGAAAACAGACCCAAAACAGAGTAAATGGGCCATATCACGAAATCCACATGGCCTAGGCCCAAGACCACACGGCCGTGCCCCATTCAACAGGTTCGAACACGACCTGGCCACGACTGACACGGGCGTGTGCCATGGGTGTGCCCCTGTCGCAGGAAAGAAGAGTTTCACTCGAATTTGGATACTTAGGGGCAAAGAAACATATTCAGAAGCTTATATAAACACCCTAAGTATGACCAGAAAGGGAGGAACCCAAGGCTTTAGTCAGGGGGCGTCCGAGTAGGCCAGAGAATGCAGATTTGTGGAGATTTACTCGAAGATAGCTAGTTAATCCATCTCAACAAGCCGAAATTATACTCAAGACGGAGGATCTCTCCTTAAATTCCTTCAGGGGGCTTTATGGATTTCTTATGTTTTGTTTTATCTTTTCTTTTGAGATGTTTTCTTTTATTATTATGAGCTCAACCCTTAGATACCTGAAGGGGATGGAACCTAAGATGAATCTTGTTATCGTTTGTTAAACTATATGATAAATATTTGACTTGTTCTTAATTATGTGTTCTTAATTCTTATGTTTATATTTCCGAGATATTAACTCAAGTATGATGTGCTTAGGTGGAGGAGAAAAAGTCCCCACCTAAGAGTAGATCTAGCATAATTAGGCGGAGTTAATTGCGCGCCTAGAGATAAGGTGACGAGATTTTGCCGGATTAGGGTGAAACCTAATATGGGAGTCTATAGATCGAGTTAATGCGATTCTAGGAGTTTTAATTAGAAAGAGATTTCAATTAATATACCTAGGGTTAGACGTTAGTCGCCTTGAGAGAGGGATTAATATAATTTAGGGAATCTTACGGATCAAGTCAAATGAATAAATCATCTGGTTCAGAGTTAGATAACAAGTGAAGTCTAGGTGGATTCTTCCTTGGGTGTCATTTTAATCAATTGATTTTTCTGAAGTTATTTTCCCAAATTCATTCTTCTTTGTCTTAGAGTCTTTAGTTTAGTTGTTTGTTAATTTTAGATTAGATAAACAAATTATTTAATTCTTAGGCTAATAAAAAGAGAGTTAGTATTAATACTTTTGGTTCCTTTGGGTTCGACATTCCTGTCTTTCCTTAACTATACTACTGTTCGATAGGTACGCTTGCCTCAAATCATTGTCATAGTTAGTTTCCAGGTTTGATCATTCTTTTTATAAATTTTAAGACTTTGACGTCGCGAAAACAACGATCATTTCGACATTCCAATCTTGCCACTAAACTATACTACAGTTCGATAGGTGCGCTTGCTTCCAATCATTGTCATAGTTAGTTTCTAGGCTCGATCATTCTTTATTATAAATTTTAAGACTCTGACACATGATCAAGTTTTTGGCACCGTTGCCGGGGAACTAAAATATTGAGAACGCTCAATTTTTATTACTTTAGCCATTTTATTTTTGCAATTTATTTTTATTTTTATTTGCTTTTAACTTTGCTAATTTTTCTTTTATTTGTTCTTAGCAGGTACCTCTATTTTATGAGTAGAACGAACCCGATAGGACCCCTGATTTACGACAGTGATATTAAAGGTACTGTTCACAAAAATCATAGAGAAATAAGGCGAAGCTTAAATTACATAGAAGAAGAGTAAGAAGTCGAAATTAATACCACCGAAGAGATGGCTGAGAATAATCCGCTACCTCCAGAGGTGGCCGACAATCATGCTCCTCGAACTATGTATGATTATGCTAAACCTTATTTAACAGGAGCTGAGTTATGTATTGTTAGACCTGCTATTGCTGTAAATAATTTTGAACTGAAACCTAACACAATTCAGATGATACAGCAATTTGTTTAGTTTGATGGTTTGCAGGATGAAGATCCAAACAATCACTTGGGAAATTTCCTATAATTTTACGATACGTTCAAAATAAATGGCGTTTCTGATGATGCCATCCGTCTTTGGTTATTTTCCTTTTCTTTGAGGAATAAAGCCAAACAGTGGTTGCATTCTCTTCCACGAGGGTCAATTGCTACATGGGAACAAATGATTGAATTTTTTTTATTAAAATACTTTCCGCCGGCTAAAACAGCCAAATTAAGGAATGATATCTCTTCTTTTTTGCAGATGGATTTAGAAACACTTTACGATGCATGGGAGAGATAAAAAGATCTATTGAGAAGGTGTCCACACCATGGATTACCCTTGTGGCTATAGGTCCAAACTTTTTACAATGGGGTAAACCCTTCAACGAGGCAATTGATTGATTCAGCCGCCGGTGGAACATTGAATAACAAAACACCTGAGGCTGCCTATGAATTCATTGAAGAGATGTCACTGAATAACTATCAGTGGCAAGTCACAAGGAAAAAGCCAACAAAAACAGCTAGTGTTTTCAACCTCGACGTAGTAACCATGCAATCAAATCAGGTAGAGATGTTAAATAAAAGGTTGATGGTCTTTGTGGTTCTCTACAGGTACATCCAGTTATGCAGTGCGATACGAATGGATGGGGGATGAACAACACAGACTATCCACCTTACAACCCGAGTACTGAAATGAGCAAGTTCACTATATGGGTAACAATTTCAAATCTCAAAATAACCCTTATAATAAATCTTATAATCCAGGTTGGAGGAACCACCCCAATTTTTCATGGGGTGGTCAAGGAAATCTGAGACAACAACCCCCTCTAAACTTCCAACAACAGCCCTACCCACAGGAAAAGAAACCGAACCTTGAGGAGATGCTGTCAAAATTTATAGCGGCGTCAGAAACACGTTTTCAAAACACTGAAACAACACTTAAAAATCAGCAGGCATCGATTCAAGGGATCGAGAACCAATTAGGGCAACTTTCCAAGATTATCTCAGAACGACCACAAGGCAGCTTGCAAGCAACACTGAGACTAACCCAAAGGAGCAACCTCAAGCTATAATCGCTCAGGATAGTGTAGGGTTAGATGAGCCTAAGTTAAGCCAAGAAAATATGTTAGAGGAAGGTAAGAATGAGGTAAGCCATAATAAGCCAAAATTGGTAATTAAAGAGTACCAACCTCATATACCCTATCCTGATGCGATGAAGAAGGACAACACAGACGAACAATTTGGTAAATTTCTTAAATTTTTAAAGAAATTACATATTAACTTACCGTTTCTTGAAGCTCTTTCATAGATGCCAGATTCGAGGAAATTTTTAAAAGATCTTTTAACAAACAAACGAAAGTTAGATGAAGAATCCCATGTGGAGCTAAACGCAGTGTGCTCAGCAATGTTGCAAAATAAACTACCACGAAAATTAAAAAATCCAAGGAGTTTTACAATTCCATGCTTAATTGGTAGTTTAGCTGTTGATAATGCTTTAGCTGATTTAAGGGCAAGCATAAAATTTATGCCTTACAAAATGTTTAAACAACTAGGTCTTGGGAAACCCAAACAAACTAGGATGAGCATTCAACTAGCTGACAAAACTGTTAGAATTCCTAGGGGTATAATTGAAGATGTTCTTGTGAAAATTAATAAATTCGTATTCCCAGTAGACTTTGTCATTTTAGACATGGATGAGGACAATAGTATCCCCTTAATTTTAGGAAGACCCTTTTTAGCAATTGCTAGGACTAAAATTGATGTCAGCGTAGGTGAACTCATACTTACTGTAGGTGACGAATCAATCAGTCTCCAGGCTCTTGACTTGGCCAAGACATCGAGTAATCAAGGTGAGAAAATTAATTTTATTAATGACCAATCGGTTAAACCTTCCTTTTAGGAAGCACCACAGAACTACACAACTGAGCCAGATCCTATATCTCATGCCAACAAGGAAATAACTCATGAGGAACGAAGGCTTCAGATCGATGAGCTAGACGAGTGGAAGACACACTTAAAGGAGAAGTTAGGAATACACAAAGTAGAACCAACACCATTCTGTGGGACAACTGAATTTAAGATCGGAGATCAGGTATTGTTAGATAAGGCAGACCCTCGAATACCTCATCCTAACCCTAATACAAACGAAGAAATCAGTTTTAGGGTACTCAATGTTTTCCCATACGGAATAGTCGAGGTAAGTAATCCTATATTTGGCACTTTTAAAGTAACCGCTACTCGACTTGAAGTACATACTGATAATAGGATCGATAGCATGATGATAAACCATAAATATAACATATTTTAATCCCACATTTATTATGCTTTTTAAATATTTAAGCCTCGTTTTATATAAAATGGTGTCTTAATCCTTTCTTTTCATGTCTTATAACCAGGAAATCACCCGAGGGTGAAAAGAACACAAAACAGGCCTACAATGAAGTAAATGGGCCTTTCCTCGAAATCGACACAGCCTGGGCCAAGGACTACACGGTCGTGTCTCGACGAACACTTGGAGCACGGCCTCATCACCACCGCACACGGCCGTGCCAAAGCAGAAATTTGAACACGGTCAGGTCTCGATTTGCACGGGCGTGTGACATGGCCGTGCCTCTGCCGCTGGAAAGAGCAATTTCAGTAGAAAAAGGATACTTCGGGAGAAAGAATCGAATTCCAAGAGCCTATAAATATGCCCCAAGTACCACCTTTGAGGGGGATCGAAAGCGAGGCCAAGAAGCTAAGCCGAAAAGGTCAGAGTTAGGGAATAACGCGAAGATAGCCAGTTGATTCATCCTAAGAAGCCGGAATTATACTCAAGACGGCGAAATTCTCCTTCAATCCCATCAGGGAGTTTTAGGATTTTTCTTATGTTTTGTTTTATCTTTTCTCTTGTGATGTTTTCTCTTTACATTATGAACTAAACCCCTCAGATACCTGAAGGGGGATGAAACCTAGACAGATTTTATTGTTTGATTTTTAAGTTATATGATAAATTACTTAGTTTGTTCTTAATTATATTGCTTAATCCAAATCGAATATGCTTAGGTGGAGGAGGAATAGACCCTGCCTAAGAGTAGATCTAACATAATTAAGCGGAGTTGATCGGGCGCCTAGAGATAGGGTTACGAGATTTTGTCGGATTAGGGTAAAACCTATTATGGGAGTCCATTGATCGATTTACTACTTTCCTAGGGGGTTATTATAAGCGAACGAGAGTTCCACTAATTAACCTAGGATTAGACGTTATTCGCTTCGAGAGAGGGTTGAACATAGGTTAGGGAGTCTTACGGATCAAGCTAAGTAAAAGAAATCATATAATTTAAGGGTTAACTAATAAGTGAAGTCTAGGTGGATTCTTTCTGAGGGTATCGTCGTAATCAACTGAGTTTTCCTTCAACGTTACTTTCCTATTTGTCCTTTTTGTCTTTGTTTCCTTAGTTTAGTCTTCGCCAATATAGTTTAAAGCAATCTCACTATAATTTTAAGGCTAAATAATAAAAAGAAAGTTAGTATTGTACTTTTAGTTCCTTTGGGTTTGATATCTGGTCTTGCCTAAGCTATACTACTGTTCGATAGGTACACTTGCCTTTAATCGTTGTCAGAGTTAGTCTCCAGGTTTGATCATTCTTTTATAAATATTTAAAACTCTAATTTTACAGCGATCAAGTTTTTGGCGCCGTTGCTGGGGACTTAAAATATTAAGAAAGCTCTATTTTTACTACTTTAGCCATTATTTTATTCGCAAGTTATTTCTTTTGTTTTCTTAGGTTAAAATTTCTATTTTTTATTTCTTTCTCTTTTCTAGGTAACTCTAGTTTATGACTAGAAGGAACCCGAGAGGAACTTTAGTATAAGAAAGTGATATTGAAGCTACCGCTCGAAGGAATCGTCGGGAAACTAGGCGAGCCCTGGATTACATAGAAAGAGAGGAAAAAGACAGATCCAATCCTACTGAAGGGATGGGCAAAAACAACCCACCACTACGCGATGTGGGGGATCACAATACTCCACGTACAATGTTTGATTATGCGAAACCGCATTTAATAGAAGCAGAATCTAGTATTGTTAGGCCTGCTATATCTGCTAACAATTTTGAATTAAAGCCTAACACAATACAAATGATTCAACAGTTTGTTCAATTTGATGGTTTACAGGACGAAGACCCAAATATGCATATAGCTAACTTTTTAGAGTTCAGTGATACCTTCAAAATAAATAACATTTCTGATGATGCCATTCGTCTTCGGTTATTCCCTTTTTCATTAAGGAATAAAGCCAAGCGAGTTGGTTAAACTCTTATCGTTCTGGTGAGGTCAATCACTACATGGGATCAAATGATCGAAAAGTTTCTGATGAAATATTTTCCACCAACCAAAACGGCTAAATTACGTAACGATATCTCTTCCTTTGTACAGATGGATTTAGAGACGCTATACGACGTATGGGAGAGGTTCAAAGATCTCTTGAGGAGATGCCTACACCATGGTTTACCCCTGTGGTTACAAATCCAATCCTTCTACAACAGAGTAAACCCCTCAACGAGAGAACTGATAGACTCAGCCACCAGTGGAACGCTGAACAATAAAACTCCTGAAGCAGCCTATGAGTTCATTGAGGAAATGTCATTAAACAACTATCAATGGCAAGCTTCGAGGACCAAACTGATAAAATCGGCAGGAGTTTTCAACATCGACACCATGACCATGCTATCAACGCAACTTGAGATGATGAATAAAAAGCTTGATAGTTTGTGTTCTTCACAGATACATCCAGTCATGCAGTGCGACACTAGTGGAATTGTGGCGAATCCTGAGTACCCACCCTACCAACCAGGAGTAGAAGATGAACAGATGAACTATATAGGTAATAATTTTCGATCTAATAATAATACTTATAGTAACACTTACAATCCAGGTTGGAGGAATCACCCAAATTTTTCGTGGGGAGGACAAGGCAATCAAGGAAATCAAAGGCAAAACTTCTGAAATCAGCCTTATGCATAAGACAAGAAGCTAACCGTCGAGGAACGTATCCAAGAAGCTGACAGAATAATCAAAAGCAATGAAAACTGAATGGAAGAACTTGCTAAGTCAGTCAAGGAAGTAAGGAAAGCCGTTGAACAACTCGTAAAGTCAATGTCAGAACGACAACCTAGTAACACCAAAATTAATCCTAAAGAGCAAATTCAAGCTATACACTTCAAGATAGCAAGGAAATAGATATGCCCAACCCAACTCCAGAAAGTAAGGTAGATAAAGAAACAGCAGAGGTGGTACAAGAAAAGCCAAAACCGGGAGTCAAGGAGTACGAACCTCGCATACCTTATCCCGCAGCATTACAAAAAGACGATTCAGAGGAGCAGTTCGGCAAGTTCCTTAAAATTTTAAAGAAATTACATATTAACTTACCTCTTCTTGAAGCTCTTTTCCAGATGCCAGACGCGAGGAAATTTTTAAGACAGCTCTTGACCAACAAACGCAAAATAGATGAAGAGCACTACGTGGAATTAAACGCAACATGCTCAGCAATGTTACAAAAGAAACTACCACAGAAGCAAAAAGATCCAGGGATTTTTACAATTCCATTTTTAATTGGTAGTTTAAATATTGATAATGTGTTAGCTGATTTAGGGGCAAGCATAAATGTTATGCCTTATACGTTGTTTAAGCGACTAGGTCTAGGGAAACCAAAACAAACTAAGATAAGTATTCAATTAGCGGGTAAAACTGTTAGAATCCCTAGGGGTATTATTGAATATGTTCTCGCAAAAATCAATAAATTTTTTTTCCCAGTAGACTTTGTTGTTTTAGACATGGATGAGGATAGTTCGATCCCCTTGATTTTAGGAAGACCTTTTCTAGCAACTGCCAAGACTAAAATTGACGTTGCCACAGGTGAGCTCATACTATGTGTAGGTGTCTTCAAGCCCTTGATTCAGCTAGGTCGACAAGGAATCAAGGTAAGCAAGAAAATTCTTTCAATAATCATTTAATTTCACCTTCTTTCCAGGAATCTCCAAAAAAAAAAAAGGAAACGATTGAACCAGATCCTTAGTTCAGTACCAACAAAGAAATAACTTACAAAGAACAAAGGACCCAAATCGATGACCTAGATGAGTGGAAAATACACTTCAAGGAAAAATTAGGGTTACACAAGGAAGAACAGGAAACATAAGTTAATGAAACATAAGTTAATGAAGAGTCGGCTCCACACAATGTAGAACCAAAGGAACCACCACAAGAACTTCTGGGGACATCAAATCACTATAAAATAAGAGACAAGGCCCTGTTAGATAAAGCCGAGCCTCACATCACCACAACAAACCCAAAGGAAAAAGGAGAACTCCTTCTTGAGGTACACGATATTTTCCCACAAGAAATAGTCGAGGTAAGCAATCCAACATTTGGCAACTTTTACGGTTAACGCTCCTCGACTTCAATTTTGTCATAAAACTGAAAATATAGACATGAGGGAGGATGTTCAAACTTTCAAACCTCCCTAAAGTTTTCAAAAATAAGGAAAGTCTAGCTTTGTAACATCCTTAAATCGGGGGTTCTGAATTTTACTTATGTTGCATGTGATGAATTGTCTATAATGTTCATTTATTATGTTCTGGGGTCTAGTTATAACCCTGAATTAGGCCTGAGTTAGGGCTAAAATTTGATTTTAGTACTTAAGAGGAAGGAGCGAGACAAAGTAAGGGTTAAAAGAATTTATTTGAGCTTTTAGACACAAATAATCTAGTGGAAAAGTGGCAAGGGAGGTGCCACTAAGGTACAAGGAAGGTGACGCCACAGGGAGCAAGGAGGACCTGGGTTCGAGCTGCAGAAATTCCTTTCTGCTCATTTATTTTTGACGCCACAGGTAAGGAGAGGAGTGCACAGGTGGGACTCTCTTGAATGGATGGAGAGGAGAAATTTGTGGAATTTGACACGTTCAAACAAATTTGAACTGATGGAGGGGAGAAAATTTAGGAGTTTGGAATATTTCAAACTCATTTGAAGTGTTGGCCGAATTTGGGACTTTGGGAAGAGGGGTGCTATCGGTTTTGGGTTCAAGTGATGGTGGCCAAATGTGCTAAGGGTTGTAAGCTGAAATCGGTAAGCTAAGGGGTGTTTTGGAGGTTCCCTTTTGATTCTTTTCTTCCCTGTGCAAGTCTAGTCAACATTTTCTACCACAATTGGTGTCAACTGAAACCTCATTTGGCATTTTCTCTTCTTTTTCATTCGGCATCTGTTACTTGTTAGCCGAACCTTGTAATCCCCTTTTTGCTCTCTTTTCTTATTGAGACCTTAAAGCCGAAACTTTAATAGCTACCTTCTTCTTCTCTTATTTGTGCTCAAGCCGAACCAACACCATCCCTCAGTCGACTCTCTCCACTTATTCTTTTTCCAATCTTTTTGTGCTGAAACCTCCCTCCCTTTTTTTTGCCGAACCCATACCATTTTCATTCCCTCTTTCTTCTCCATCTCCCCATTTATGAAAAGCCGAAAACCTTGAGTTTTCTCTGCTCCTTCTTTCATGTACTTTGGACGAATACTCTGCTCTTAAGTCTTTCTTTTCTTGCATTTTTCTCCATCATTTTCAGTGCCAAAATCAAGATTCTTTCCTTTGGGGATATAGCCGAATATCCTGGTAAGTGTAGATCCTTCTTTTCTTCGACTGATTTGGTTATGCCGAATCTCTTTTGCCTCTCTGTTGGTACTCTCTTCAATCATTACTAATCGGGTTTTAAACTTCACTCTTGTCCTATGTTGATAGCCGAAAACTTTAACATCATTTGGGGGTGCCGAACAATGGTGTCTGATTAGCTGAATCTATCATTAAGGTAAGGGTGCGGCAACTCTTTTCCTCTTTCTGGATTTATGCCATGGCCGAATGGCCTATGATTCATAATGATTGTGTTAAAGCCGATTGTAGGGAGAAGTGCAGCCTAACACATTGGATCTTCGGGTTTTGACTCCTGATCTAGGTAAGGGTTCAACGTTTAGATCTATTCCTTATTCTTACAAAGCCGAAGGCTAATTGTTTCTGTGTGTTAGTGGTTGGCTGATTAGGAAGGAGATCAGCACGTAGCTTCGGGATTTGGTTAGAAACCAAAACGGCCTTAGGGTGAGTACCATATTGAGCGACATATCCTTTGGGAATTCTAATAGAGCCGAATGGGCTTTTGGATTACTAACTAATGTTGGCCGAATGTAGGAGGGAGCAACGTTCGGGATCTCGTTAGTTTGCGTAGTTTCAGGATTCTTACTTAGATCTGTGATTAGTCAGGTGTGTAAACGCTTACACACTTTATTGGTATAATGATGCTTATTATGTTACTGTTATAACCATTGGATTTAGTGACTTGGCCTTATGGGCATGAGCTTGGAAATTGGTTATGTGATTTATGATATATGTATATTCATGTTTTGTTAAATGCTATGCTACGCCTTATTGCATGATACATGATATTATGACACGTATGATATGAGCATGATGTTGATGGGATTGATGAGAGGAGGGGGATGATTCATTTTTGGACTGTCACCAGTGGTTTTGGCCACAAGATGGGTTGGCCCCATCATTTGATTTGTGACTACGGTCACCAGTGGTTTTGACCACACTATTATTATCTCTAACTAAGTCCTAGTGGTTTTGACCACCAGTGGTTTTGACCACACTATTGATATTTGTGACTACGGTCACCAGTGGTTTTGACCACATATGGATATTGTGACTTGTCCCAGTGGTTTGGTACCACAGTGGGTTGGCCCCACATGATATATTACGGGATTGTCATCAGTGGTTTTGACCACATGATGGGTTGGCCCCATCACTTGATTTGTGACTACGGTCACCAGTGGTTTTGACCACACCGATATATGATATTGTGACTACGGTCACCAGTGGTTTTCACCACCAGTGGTATTGACCACACGGGGTAGTTAAAGGAGATCGGATGGTTAGGTTATGGGTTGCATGATTTGCATATTTTACTGATGCTCTGTGTAAGTGTTTGAACTATCGGGTTGGGGATTTATACACTGAGTCTTGGTGACTCACCCCTTCCCTTACATTTTGCAGATGAGGCATAGATCGCGGATAGGGAGCCGAGGAGGACTCTAGGTGGCCATGCATCTTAGTTTGGTTTTAGACTTTAAACTGCTATTCCGTTTTTATTAAATTTTCATTTAATTTGGTTTTGGGTTTGTAATAAGCCCGCTAGTATTATTTTGGGTTTTTAATTACCTGCTTTTATTTTGATTATATTATACATATATTGGATTTATGGACTTGTTAGAATAACTGGTAAAAAGCAATGTTGTCAAAACTATAACTCTTTCGGGTTTTCAAAATGTTACTATCGGGTAACACAACTTATAAAATGATAATAATAAGGTAACTTGGATGTTTTTATAACTTAAATTTTCAAACAACTTCAAAAGGAAATGGTTTTTAACTTGATCATACTTGTCACACTCAACATTTAATAAATATTAAATGTTTTTCTAAACTTTGTAGTATCAAGTGAATTTTTCTAGCATAGGTTTAAAACAACCTTTACACGATTTCAACATCACTTTAACACCTTTTAAACGATCAAAGAGTTTCTTGGAAAATTTCCTGACACACTTGTGTTTTCAAACTGTTTTCACTCCGTAACATGCTGGATTCAGTCGTGGTGTGTTGACCAGGTTTGGGGTGTTACAATTATGGTGTCAGAGCCAGTTTCAACAGCTCGGCAGTGGGCCTGAGGCCCAAATAGGTTTTAAATGGTTTAAGAAAGGCTTTTATGGGAAAAGTATAGTGATGAAAGCATGGCACCGAGTCTCCGGCACCAATCCGCCCAGGTAAGTACCCCGAACTATTGTTTGTAATGATTACATGATGGCATGATTGAATAGTAATAGGAACTACTCTAGAAACATGAACCATAGGATGATGTGTACTCGCGAAACAATCCTTTACTAAAACTTTTCATAAGACTTTGCTTTAATAGGCAGTGGAATAAAGGTCTAACGCATAAAACTTTTAGTCAGCTTGAATATATCGGTAGATATCAGTGCACATGGACATGGGCGTAACACTCGTGGACGAGGTAGGGGTAGGATGACGGTTTTGGAACCAGTAGGGTCCGAACATGGATCAGAAAATGAGGTACCACCGCCGCCAGCTATGGACGCGGAATATCAGGATCAGACGGGTGGTAATGACGCAGTATCGCAGGCTGTCCTGCGGGTATTAGAGAGGGTTGCGAGTGCAGGAGTTGGAACTGGAGCTCGAAAATCTGTGATCGAGCGAGTCAAGGCTAATGGTGCAGAGATATTCAGAGGTGTGTCTAGTGTGGCACCTAGTACAGCAGAATATTGGTTGGAGGCGACGGAACGCATCATGGATGATCTGGATTTTTCAGCTGAGGAAAAACTGAAAGGCATAGTATCTCTGCTGCGAGATGAGTCATATCAGTGGTGGCTCACTGTTAGGGATGGAGCGGTGGCAGATAACCTCACTTGGGAGTTCTTTAGGGCAACTTATCAGAGGAAATACATAGGGGCTAGTTATGTTGATGCGCAGCGCAGGGCATTCCTGAATTTGGTTCAGGGTAATAAGACTGTAGCGGAATATGAGGCGGAATTCCTTCAGTTGAGTAGGTATGCTCGGGGTATTGTGGGTACCGAGCATGAGCGCTGTTGTGTCGATTGAGGATGGCTTTGAGAGACAGCTGCGGATGATAATTGCCCACAAAGAGAACGAGTTTGTCGTTCTAGTGGAGAAAGCTAAGGTTCTTTGAAGGGTAAGAGCGATGCGTGAAGCGAGTAATCGAGGATAGGGGTTGGAATAAGAGGAGTTCTGGATCATCTGGATTTTTTGGAAATCAGCAGAAAAGGGTTAGATATAGTGGGCCAAATCAAGCTGCTAGGCTTGCTGCTACTAATACTCTGTGGTCGCCGCGGTGTGCTCGGTGTGGAAAGTCTCATACGGGAGAGTGTTGGACTGGTAATAGGGGATACTTTGAGTGTGGCTCGATGGGGCACTGAGTTAGGGATTGTCCACAGAGATCAGTTAGGCTGCAGTCTAAGGATTAGAATCGTGCACAGTTTAGGAGGGATAATCAGCAGCCACAGAGGGGCCGAGGTTCTGGCAGGGAAGTAATGGCTCTGGTAGAGGCCGTGGAGCACCGGGCAGAGGTGCAGGTGGTACAGAGGCGAGGCAGCCTGGGTTGGTCTACGCTGTGAGGCGTCAAGAGGAGGGCGACGCACCAGACATCATAACCGGTACGTTCTTAATTTTTGGAGTACCTTATAATGCTTTAATTGATGTTGGTTCGACGTACTCGTATGTTGCTAGTAGCATAGTGGAAACCATGACCTTAGACTCTGAGATTACTTCTAGGAAGATGACTGTAATAAGCCCTCTAGTCACTCTGTAGAAGTAAGTAAACTATATAGGGAGGTACCCCTAGAACTTCAAGGGGTCGTGTTTTTGGCTGACTTGATGGAACTGCCGTTTGGGGAGTTTAATCTGATTCTCGGGATGGATTGGCTAGTAAAGTATCAGGCTAGCTTAGATTGCACAGCTAAGCGTATGGTGTTGAGGACCATGGAAGGTGAGAAGGTGGTGATGATAGGTAATAGGAGAGATTACTTATCTAATGTTGTCTCTGCACTGAAGGCTGAGAAAATGGTTAGAAAGGGTTGTGAATCATTTTTGGTGCATGTATGTGCTTTGGAAGCTAAGCATGTAGCTGTGAAGAATGTCCGAACTGTAGGAGAATTTGCTGATGTTTTTCCAGAGGAACTCCCGGGTATACCTCCTGACTGCGAGGTTGAGTTCGGTATAGACTTATTACCCAGAACTGCGCCAGTATCTATTGCTCCCTATAGGATGGCGCCGAAAGAATTGGTGGAGTTAAAGGCTCAGATTCAGGAATTGTTAGACAGAGGTTTCATTCGACCCAGTATATCACCTTGGGGAGCTCCAGTGCTTTTTGTTAAGAAGAAGGATGGTACGATGCGAATGTGCATAGACTACCGCCAGCTGAACAAGATGACAATCAAGAATAAGTATTCGTTGCCTAGGATTGACGACTTGTTTGATCAACTCAAGGGTGCATCGGTTTTCTCTAAGATTGACCTTAGGTCGGGGTATCATCAGCTCAAGGTGAAGGAGGCTGATATCCATAAGACGGCATTCCATACTCGGTATGGACACTACGAGTTTCTGGTAATGCCTTTTGGTTTGACCAACGCACCGGCAGCATTCATGGACAAGATAAATCGGGTGTTTCAACCGTATTTGGATCGGTTCGTCGTAGTTTTTATAGACGACATTTTGGTGTACTCAAAATCAGAAGAGGAACATGACGCACATCTTCGAGTGGTTCTGCAGGTTCTAAGGGAAAAGCAGTTATACGCCAAATTCAGTAAATGTGAGTTCTGGCTTAAGGAGGTAACTTTCTTAAGTCATGTTGTATCAGTTGAAGGAATTAGGGTGGATCCTCGTAAGATTGAGGCAGTATTGGATTGGAAACCACCCAAGTCGATTGCAGAGATTCGGAGTTTTCTGGGTTTGGCAGGATACTACAGAAGGTTCGTAGAGGGTTTCTCTTTAATTGCAGTGCCATTGACTAAGCTGTTGAGGAAGGGGGTTTCGTTTGTGTGGACTGAGAAATAGCAAGAGAGTTTTGACAAGTTGAAAAAGGTTCTAACTGAAGCTCCAGTCTTGATTTAGCCTGAGGCAGGAAAGGAATTCGCGGTTTATTGTGATGCATCACATACTGGCTTAGGGTGTGTGCTGATGCAAGATGGAAAAGTGGTAGCATATATATCTCGGCAGTTGAGGCCTCATGAGGTAACTATTCGACTCACGACTTGGAATTGGCTGCAGTGGTTTTTGCCTTGAAGATTTGGAGGCATTACTTATATGGAGAAAAGTCAATAGTTTACACGGATCACAAGAGCCTGAAGTACCTCTTGAATCAGAAGGATTTAAATCTGAGGCAGCGAAGGTGGATCGAATTCTTGAAAGATTACGACTGTTCGATTGAGTATCATCTGGGTAAGGCTAACGTAGTAGCTGATGCGTTGAGCCGTAAGGTGGTAGCGGACTTGCGAGCGATGTTTGCTCACCTTAGCCTTTATGATGATGGGAGTCTTTTGCTATGCAGCCTATATGCTATGCATCCCGGAGGCAGTAAGATGTATTGTGATTTAAGGGAACAGTTTTGGTGGCCAGGTCTTAAGCATGAGGTAACAGAGTTTGTGGGCAAATGTTTGACATGCCAGTAGGTTAAAGCTGAGCACCAGTTGCCATCAGGGCTGTTGCAGCCGGTAAAGATCCCATAGTGGAAGTGGGAAAGAATTACGATGGATTTCGTCAGTGGGCTTCCCCTTACGCCTAGCAAGAAGGACTTAGTCTGGGTGATTGTGGACCGTTTGACTAAGTCAGCTCACTTCATACCGGTAAGGGTTGATTATTCGTTCCAGAAGTTAGGCAAGTTGTATGTGGCAGAGATAGTACGGTTGCATGGTGTGCCTGTGTCAATTATTTCGAATAGGGATCCTAGGTTCACGTCGAGGTTCTAGAAAGCTTTGCATCAGGCTTTGGGTACGAGGTTAGATTTTAGCATAGCTTTTCATCCACAGTCTGATGGACAGTCTGAAAGGTTAATTCAAATTCTAGAGGATATGTTAAGGCGCTGTGTTTTGGATTTCAGTGGTAGTTGAGAGGAGTATCTACCTTTGGCGGAGTTCGCTTATAACAACAGTTATCAAGCGAGTATTCAGATGGCACCATAAGAGGCACTTTATGGACGAAAATGTCGTACTCCTACGTGTTGGACAGAACTGGGGGAACGACAGATGATGGGTCCTGAGCTAGTGGCAGAAACAAAGGATAAGGTTAAGGTAATTCGGGCTCGTCTTAAGGAAGCGTCGGACAGGCAGAAATCTTACGCCGATCTTAAGTGCAGGGATATTGAGTATGCAGTGGGTGATAAGGTTTTTCTGAAGGTACCGCCTTGGAAAAAGGTGTTGAGATTTGGTCGGAAGAACAAGCTAAGCCCTAGGTTCATCGGGCCATATACTGTGTTGAAGTGAGTGGGACTGGTAGCTTATCAGCTCAAGCTACTAGCAGAGTTAAGTCAGATTCACGATGTCTTTCATGTTTCAATGCTTAGGCGCTATCGATCATATCCGTCACATGTGTTATCAGTTGAGGGATAGAGGTGAGCCCTGATTTTCTTTCGAGGAGGAGCCGGTACGGATCTTGGATCGGGATGTCAAGGTTCTGCGTAGGAAGTCAGTAGCCTTGGTAGAAGTATTATGGCGGAACCATGGTATGGAGGAGGCTACGTGGGAGCCAGAGTGTAACATCCTGGAAAGGGCCTATGCATTTTCGGTTTAATTGTATGAAATGACAAGTCTTAAGCATTATGAATAAATTTTTGATATTTTTGGAAACTCAGAAATGTATGAAAATGCATGGAAATGGAAATGAACATTTTTGGAAACCTGAACATTTTTGGAAACCTGGAAATGCATTAGGACATGAACATTTTAGGAAACCCCGAAATGCAAGGAAATTGTTCAAAAATGGAAAGTACACATTTTTGGAAACTAAGAAATGAAAATGGAAATGATCCAAAAATGGAAATTATACATTTTAGGAAACTTGGAAATGTAAGAAAATGGTAAGTAAACAGAGCCGATTGAAAATTTTAGGAAACTTAGAAATGATGCAGAAATGTCAAATTTTAAAGTTTAAAATAGGAAATTAGGGCAAGGAGGCCCTAAAAGAAAAAGTTGGTGAAATTTGACACACAAACAGGCTTGGAAAAGTGGCCTGAAGATGTCACTAAGAGGCATGGGCCTGGGTTCGAGTCACAAGGGAAGCAAATAAATGAAGTTTTATTTTTGCTTCCAGAAGGAGTGGACGGCAAGGTTTCTAGAAAAAAAGGGAGTTTAAATCCCTTTAAAATTCGGCAATTTATGAAGATAATAGAGGATTTTTTTTAGGACTATTCAGAGGAGTTAAATAATGGATTAAACTCTTTTATTTACGATAAATAAAATATAAAGCTATCAGATAAAGGAGTGGTGGCCAAGTAAGGGACTCCCTAGCTGATAATTTCGGATATAAAAGGAGGTAGGAGGGCTACTCATCAATTTTTGCTTCCTCCTCATCTCTGCCGAAATTTTTAGGGTTCTCTTCTCTTTTCTTTTGTCTAGCCGAATTCCCTAGCCTCCTCTCTCTTTTTCTTTTCTTCTTTTTCAAAAACCAAAAACACAATCCAACTTAGCCGAATCCTTCATAGCATTAAAAGCCGAAATTCTCGCCAAAGCCGAATCTCTCAAGCAAGTGTCGGGAAAGATCCATCGAATTCAAAAGGTAAGAATCTTGTGGTTATCGATTATTCTCCTCTTTAAGTCAAACATAGAGGCTAATGTTATTATTTTTGTGGCGAAACTATAAGGAGTGTTTGGGATTTCTAGTGCTATCAACTACAAGGAAGAGATCATTCGGGATTCAAGAATCTAAGGTAAGATCTACACATATTTGGTCAAAGTTATGGATTATGTGTGAGATTTAAGTCTAACATGAAACTATACAATTTCGATGGACATACAAGGCAAGGATTGCATTCGGGATTTGGAAATTTTAAGGTAAGTCCATAGATCCAATCGGCCAAGGTTTATTCTTTAGAAATACAAATCCTACTAGGATTTGGTTTTAAGGTCAAAAAGGTTTATTTATGTGTTTAAATAATTTGGCCGAATATAGGGATTGAGATCTAAAGTAACATATCGATTTCTTCGGGATATCAAGGAACCTATTAAGCAAATCAGGTGTGTACTCACACTAACTTTCGATATATCATATGGCAATTATTTTAATATATGAATGTGTATAAGAATGTGAATGTGGCTAAGTACCACAAATGTGGTAAAAGTACCAGTGCACGTTTCCTACTACTGATAGGATTACGAATATGATATATTTTGAACATGTGAATAGTAACATGAATGAGAAATAAGTATGTTATGCATGATATAATAATATTTGGGGCATTTCGGGCTATACGTGAAAGGGGAAGAAGGTGTTGACTTGGTCTCACCAGCGGAATATGGTGACTACGGTCACATAATTTGAATATGGTAACCGGTTACATTATCCGAATTTGGTAACTTGGTTACATTATTTGAATATGGTGTCTAATGACACAAATTATATGGGCGATGAGCACGTCGATCGCAAATGCGCCTTCGATAGTGTGTAGCGGATGGAGGGTCGACTTAGTAGTCCCACGGTGTGATTGGTGTGCACGGGTGATGTGTAGCGGATGGACAAATAGGCTTGGGTTTGGGTTGCATCATTTTTATATGAATATGTCTTTGATATGAACATGTATGCTCGAATTGTTGATTGTTAGTTTGTGTACACATTGAGTCTGTTGACTCACCCCTTTGTGGGACTATTTTTGTGCAATGAGCAATAATGGACCGGGTCGGCAGGAGCTAAAGGTGGCCATGCACAAGAAGAAAGGATTTTTAATATTTGGGACTTTATTTCTATTAAGTATTTTAAGTTTTTAAGTTTGGGAATTATTGATGTAATAAAAGTAGAAAAGGCCATAGTTTTATTTCGTTATTTTTATTTTCTTTAACTACTATGTTATGAAATATTTTATAATTTAAGTTTAAGCAAGAATTATTTCTTTAAAAGAAAACCTAAATCGTTTTGTCACCTTAAAATAAATGGATTTAAAAATAAAGTTAATGGGTTTCCAACCTAAGCCCAACCCAAACAATATTTTTTTTAAAATCACAAGTTTTCGCTAAGTAACAAAGAATTTTGAAACCGATTTTCTTAAGGAACATACGAGATCCGTTTGAGCTCGTGGGTAGGGTGTGGGGTGTTTCGGATTTAAATATCGAGCCCGATTTTCAACTCTCACTGTGGGCTAAGGCCCAAAACATTTTTAATTCGAGCCCAAATGATTTTCTTTGAAATAAAGCGGTGTTTTGGCATGGCACCTAAGTCTCCGACCCATGATCCACCGGTGTAAGTACCCTAACTTTATGTGTGATTCTGTGAACTGTATAAGGGTAGGAAAGGCATGGAACGTAGAATAGAATGATAGGAATTTGAACCCTGGGCTAGATTACTCAAACACAGAACCCATAAGATTTAATGAGCTTAACAAACCTATGGCTAAGTCATCGAGATAGGGTGTGGTAACCCCACAGACGCATGTCTCAGGATTGGATCCGGAAGAGCACGGTATTTAAGCGCCCCTAGTCACTCACCGCTCTTCGCAGAATCCTACAGTGCGTTGTTTTGGTTCACCCTAACTCGTAAGGCTCGGTGGTGTGGCAACCTGCATGCGCATGTCTAGGAATGGTTTCGATGGGAGCTTGGTATTTAAGCGATCCCGCGTGACTCACCTCCTCTCCATTCGAATCCTGCCTGGTGCGTAGCTTTGGTTCACCCTGACCAAAAAGGGCTCGGACATAGGCTAAACATAATGACTAAAACCCGAAAGGGAACTAGCCATGTTTTAAAAAAAAAAAAAGAGAGAACAAAACAACAAAACCCTAGTTTTAAAACCTTTAAAATCACTCTTTTGATTTGTGGAAACTATCTTTACAAAATTTTCCAAAAAAATTTTCGATTGGTGAAAATTACAAAAATGCCCTTAGTGGTAAAATTACCAAAATGCCCTTGATTTACAAAAATGTCAAACTTTTCAACGATTTTGCCAAAATTTCATTATTTTATAAACATTCAAAAACCCTAATTTGTAAAATATCAAAATACCTTGATTTTGGAAAATTACAAAATTGCCCCTAACTTACAAAATTACCAAAATGACCCTGATTCCCAAAATTTTTGCAACATCTCCATTTTGGAAGGAACAATTCTCAAAAAGAACCCACAACGTTTTACAACTTTTGAAATATCCCTGATTTATTAAATTTTACAAATTTACCCTGATTTGTGAAAAATTACCAAAATACCCCCGAGGTTAAAAATTACCGACATACCCCTGGATTTCAAAATTTTTCCAAAATTACACCGGGACTTTAAAATTACCAAAATACTTTTGACAAAATCACCAAGGAACTTTCTATTTTGTAAAATTACGAAAATGCCACTGTAGGACAAAATTACGAAAATACCCCTGGGTAGTGGAAAAACAACAACGATGAAAACTACAACGTTTCTCTGAATGAACGAAAGTTCATACTTGTTTGATGGATGGATGAATGAATGGAAAAGACTGTGTGCTGTATGAATGTGAAAGAACCAATCTTAAATCCCTTTTCATAAAACTCCTTCGTGGGTAAATAAGTGGAACAATGACTAATCCATAAAATTCCTTAATTGGATCTCGACGCTAGGAAATGAGTTCTAGAGGACGTGGTCGTCGTGGACGAGGTAGAGGAAGGATGACTGTGTCAAAACCCGTTAGATCGGGTCAAGGTTCTGACAATGAAATTCCACCGCCACCACCACCCCAATGTGGGTCTTTGGCGAGCAAGCTCGGACGGGGAAGATCGTGTCGCAGGTTGTGCTATGAGTTTTGGAATTGGTGGCTGGTGCGGGTGGAAATTCGGGAACCCGAAAATCTGTGCCTAAACGGCTCCGAGCTAATGGAGCCGAGATGTTTCGTTGAGTGTCGGGAGTGGCACCCAGTACAGCTAAGTACTGGTTGGAAGCGACGGAACGCATCATAGATGAGCTCGACTTGACCCCTGAGGAGAAGTTAAAGGGGATGGTGGCACTGTTACGCGATGAAGCGTATCAATGGTGGTTAATCGTGCGAGATGGTGCCACGGTGAAGATCGACTGGCAAGATGCGCTAAGGAAGAAGCGTACCAAAAGAAGTATGTGGGAACCCGGTACATCGATGAGTAGAGAGAAAGCTTTTCGGGGTTGGTGCAAGGAAGTAAGTCCGCTCATAGAATATGAGGCAGAATTTCTGAGGTTGAGCCACTATGCTCGAGGGGTAGTGGCAACCGAGCATGAACGCCGTGTCCGTTTTGAGGACGGACCGAGGACGATCTGAGACTATTGATAGCATCGCATCAGGAGCGGGAATTCTCTACTTTGGTGGAAAAGGCCAAGGTGGTCGAGGAATCAAGGATGCTACCAAGCAGCCGTGGATAGGAATAAGCCCAAAAGAGGTTTTGGGCCATCCGAAAAAAGGGTTATAAGAGGCCAGGGTTGTGGGCCACGGAATCAGCAGCCGGTACGGCCGGCGATGACGCCCTTGTGAGCATTGTGGAAAGAGGCATTTGGGAGAATGTTGGAGAAAGATGGGAGGATGTTTTAAGTGTGGGTCCAAGGACCATATGCTTAAGGATTGTCCCAAGCAACCAGATGAGCCGACCGGCGACTCGGAATGCTAGTCAGTGGTAGAGGCATGCAAAGCCAGCCTCAACAGGTCGTGGTTCGCCAACAGAGGTAATGGTGCTGGCAGAGGCCGTGGAGCACAGGGCCGAGGTGCTGCGAATGCAGAAGCAAGGCAACCAGGTTTGGTTTATGCGGTTCGCCGGAGGGAGGATGGAGACGCGCCGGATGTTATAACCGGTACGTTCTTTATTTTTGACAAGCCCTATTTTGCTCTGATTGATGTGGGCTCGACCCATTCATATGTCGCATGTAGTGTAGTGGAAACAATAGGCCTAGATTCTGAACTTTCTGATAGACAGATGACTGTAGTAAGCCCTTTAGGCCAAACCGTAGTGGTAGATAAGATCTTTCGGAATGTACCCCTAGAGATTCAGGGAGTAAACTTTCGAGCTGACTTAATGGAGTTACCCTTCGGAGAGTTTGAGCTTATACTTGGAATGGATTGGCTAGTAGAGCATCGAGCCGTGTTGGATTGTGCAGCTAAACGTATGGAACTAAGAACCCCAGAGGATGAGGTAGTAGTGATGATCGGAGAAAGGAGGAACTACTTGTCTAACGTAGTTTCGGCACTGAAGGCTGAGAAAATGGTTAAGAAAGGGTGCGAGGCGTTCTTAGCCTTCGTAAGTGCGTTAGGTGGAAAAGATGAAGGTGTCAATGGAGTTAGGATGGTAAGGGACTTTGTAGATGTGTTTCCAGAGGAATTACCAGGAATAACCCCAGATAGGGAGGTGAAATTTGGAATAGATTTGCTACCGGGAACAGCTCCTATGTCAATCGCTCCATACAGAATGGCGCCAAAGGAGTTAGTGGAGCTCAAGGCTCAAATCCAAGAACTGTTGGATCGTGGGTTCATCCGAGAGCCAGGTGTGTCTCGTGGGGAGCACCTGGTCCTATTTGTGAAGAAGAAGGATGGAACTATGCGAATGTGCATAGACTATCGTCAGTTGAATAAACTGACCATCAAGAACAAGTATCCTTTGCCAAGGATAGATGACTTGTTCGACCAGCTGAAAGGGGCAGCTGTGTTCTCGAAGATAGACTTAAGGTCGGGATATCACCAGTTGAAGGTGAAGGAGGCTGACATTCATAAGACCGCTTTTAGGACAAGATACGGTCATTTTGAATTTATAGTGATGCCGTTTAGGTTGACGAATGCTCCAGCCGCGTTCATGGACATGATGAATCGGGTTTTCCAACCCTATTTTGATAAGTTCATCGTTGCGTTCATCGATGATATTTTGGTGTACTCGAAGTCGGAGGAGGAGCATGATGAGCATCTCCGAGATGTGTTAGAAGTATTAAGGGAGAAGAAGCTCTATGCCAAATTCAGCAAGTGTGAATTTTGGCTTAAGGAGGTGGCATTCCTAGGACATATGGTATCCGCAGAAGGAATAAGAGTGGATCCTAGGAAGATTGAAGTAGTGTTGGATTGGAAACCACTTAAGTCCGTGGCTGAAATCCGAAGTTTCTTAGGCTTGGCAGGCTATTACAGAAGGTTAGTGGAAGGGTTCTCGTCAATAGCCGCGCCTTTGACAAAGTTGCTAAGGAAAGAAGTACCATTTGTGTGGACGGATAAGCAACAGGAGAGCTTTGAAAAGCTTAAGAAGGTGTTGACGGAAGCTCCGGTGTTAATTCAGTCGGAGGCAGGCAAGGATTTTGTAGTATATTGTGATGCATCGCACACGGGGTTAGGCTGTGTGCTAATGCAAGAAGGAAAGGTGATCGCGTATGCGTTTCGACAACTAAGGCCTCATGAGGTGAACTACCCAACTCATGACTTGGAACTAGCAGCAGTGGTTTTCGCCCTCAAGGGTTGGAGGCACTACCTTTATGGAGAAAGGTCAGTGATCTACACAGACCACAAGAGCCTTAAGTATTTGTTGACTCAGAAAGAGTTGAACTTGAGGCAACGAAGGTGGGTGGAGTTGTTGAAAGATTATGATTGTTCGATAGAGTACCACCCGGGCAAGCCGAATGTGGTAGCAGACGCCCTAAGCAGGAAGGTTGTGTCGAAACTAAGGGCTTTGTTCGTTCACTTGAGTCTGTATGATGATGGAAGCCTGTTGGCAGAATTGCAAGTCAAGCCCACGTGGCTGAATGAGGTGAAAGAGGGACAAATGGCTGATAAAGATCTAAGTGCTAAGGTTCAACAAGTACAGAGCGGAGAATTAGGGGATTATGGTGTCAATGAAGAGGGGGTGTTGTGCTACAAAGGAAAGGTCCGTATGCCAAAGGATAAGGAGTTGAGATAAAGGATTCTTCGGGAAGCGCATGGTAGCCCTTATGCTATGCATCCCGGAGGCGTCAAGTTGTATAGAGATCTAAGAGAACAATTTTGGTGGTCTGATCTTAAGCGGGAAGTGACTGAATTCGTGGGAAAGTGTCTGACGTGTCAGCAAGTTAAGGCTGAACACCAAGTTCCATCGGGATTACTTCAACCAATTGAGATTCCCCAATGGAAGTGGGAAAGAATTACCATGGACTTCGTTAGTGGGCTTCCCCTTACGCCTACTAAGAAGGACTCGGTATGGGTGATGAGTGGATTGTTTGACCAAGTCCGCGCACTTTATCCCGAGAAGAATGGATTATTCTCTTGAAGTTGGCTAAGTTATATGTGGCGGAGATCGTAAGGTTACATGGAGTACCAATGATCGATCATCTCCGATCGAGACCCAAGGTTTACGTCTCGGTTTTGGAAGGCACTTCACCAAGCTTTAGGCACCAAGTTGGACTTCACTACAGCTTTTCATCCACAATCTGAGGGGCAGTCTGAACGGGTTATACAAGTGTTGGAGGATATGTTAAGGGGTTGTGTTATAGATTTTCGAGGAAGTTGGGAGGATTATTTGTCTTTAGCTGAGTTCGCCTACAACAATAGCTATCAGGCAAGCATTCGGATGGCACCATATGAAGCATTGTATGGTCGGAAGTATAGAACTCCTACTTGTTGGACCGAGTTAGGAGAATGTCATGTTTTGGGTCCGGAGTTAGTGGCAGAAACCGAGGAGAAGGTTGAGATAATCCAGGGCAAGGTCAAGGAAGCTCTCGATAGGCGTAAGTCGATGGACCTTAAGCGGAAGGAAATTGAGTTTGAAGTGGGAGACCAAGTGTTTCTAAAAGTTTCACCTTGGAAAAAGGTAATGAGGTTCGGTCGCAAAGGGAAGTTAAGCCCAAGGTTTATAGGTCCCTATCGAGTACTAAAGCGAGTTGGACCAGTGGCATACCAAGTGGAGTTGCCACCAGAATTGCAGCAAATGCACGACGTATTCCATGTATCCATGCTACGTCGCTATCGATCGGATCCGTCTCATGTGGTACCTATTGAAGAAGTGGAGCTAAGGCCAGATCTATCCTACGAGGAAGAGCTGATTCGAATCTTGGAACGTGATGTGAAAGTACTACGGAGGAAGTCAGTACCTCTAGTCAAGGTGTTATGGCGCAACCATGGTCGGAAAAAGCTTCGTGGGAGTCAGAAGAGACAATGCGACAGCAATACCCTCAGTTGTTTAGTTAGGAAATTTCGAGGACGAAATTTTGTTTAAGGGGTAGAGCGTAACATCCTCGGAAAGGGCCTATGCATTTTCGGTTTAATTGTATGAATCGACAAGTCTTAAGCATTATGAATAAATTTTTGATATTTTTGGAAACTCGTAAATGTATGAAAATGCATGGAAATGGAAATGAACATTTTGGAAACTGAACATTTTGGAAACACTGAAATGCATTAGGACATGAACATTTTAGGAAACCAGAAATGTAAGGAAATGGTTCAAAATGGAAAGTACACATTTTTGGAAACTAAGAAATGAAAATGGAAATGATCCAAAATGGAAAGTATACATTTTAGGAAACTTGGAAATGTAAGAAAATGGCAAGTAAACAGAGCCGATCGAAAATTTTAGGAAACTTAGAAATGATGCAAAAATGTCAAATTTTAAAGTTTAAAATAGGAAATTAGGGCAAGGAGGCCCTAAAAGAAAAAGTTGGTGAAATTTGACACACAAACAAAGCTTGGAAAAGTGGCTCAAGATGTCACTAAGAGGCATGGGCACTGGTTCGAGTCACAAGGGAAGCAAATAAATGAAGTTTTATTTTTGCTTCAGGAAGGCTAAGAGTGGACGGTAAGGCTTCTAGAAAAAAAGGAGTTTAAATCCCTTTAAAATTCGGCAATTTATGAAGATAATAGAGGATTTTTTTTAGGACTATTCAGAGGAGTTAAATAATGGATTAAACTCTTTTATTTATGATAAATAAAAGATAAAGCTATCATCGATATAGGAGTGGTGGCCAAGTAAGGGACTCCTAGCTGATAATTTCTGGCTATAAAAGGAAGGCGGAGGGGCTACTCATCAATTTTTGCTTCCTCCTCATCTCTCGCAGAAATTTTTAGGGTTCTCTTCTCTTTTCTTTTGTCTAGCCAAATTCCCTAGCCTCCTCTCTCTTTTTCTTTTCTTCTTTTCAAAACCAAAAACACAATCCAACCCAGTAGAATTCTTCATAGCATCAAAAGTCAGAAATTCGCCAAAGCCGAATCTCTCAAGCAAAGTTGTCGGGAAAAATCATTTAATTCAAAAGGTAAGAATCTTGTGGTTATCGATTATTCTCCTCTTTAAGTCAAACATAGAGGCTAATGTTATTATTTTTGTGGTCGAAACTATAAGGAGTGTTTCGGGATTTCTAGTGCTATCAACTACAAGGAAGAGATTATTCGGGATTCAAGAATCTAAGGTAAGATCTACACATATTTGGTCAAAGTTATGGCTTATATGTGAGATTTAAGTCTAACATGAAACTATCACAATTTCGACTGGACATACAAGGCAAGGATTACATTTGGATTTGGAAATTTTAAGGTAAGTCCATAGATCCAATCGGCCAAGTTTATTCTTTAGAAATACAAATCCTACTAGGATTTGGTTTTAAGGTCAAAAAGGTTTATTTATGTGTTTAAATAATTTGGCGAATATAGGGATTGAGATCTAAAGCAACAGATCGATTTCTTCGGGATATCAAGGAACCTATTAAGCAAATCAGTGTGTACTCACACTAACTTTCGATATATCATATGGCAATTATTTTAATATATGAATATGTATAAGAATGTGAATGTGGCTAAGTACCACAAATGTGGTAAAAGTACCTGTGTACATTTCCTACTGATAGGATTACGAATATGATATATTTTGAACATGTGAATAGTAACATGAATGAGAAATAAGTATGTTATGCATGATATAATAATATTTGGGGCATTTAAGGGCTATACGTGAAAGGGGAAGAAGGTGTTGACTTCGGTCTCACCAAGGGAATATGGTGACTACGGTCACATAATTTGAATATGGTAACTTCGGTTACATTATCTGAATTTGGTAACTTCGGTTACATTATTTGAATATGGTGTCTAATGACACAAATTATATGGGCGATGAGCACGCCGATCGCAAATGATCGCTTCGATGGTGTGTAGCGGATGGAGGGTCGACTTAGTAGTCCCCACGGTGTGATTGGCAGGTACGGGTGGTGTGTAGCGGATGGACAAATAGGCTTGGGTTTGGGTTGCATCATTTTTATATGAATATGTCTTTGATATGAACATGTATGCCTGAATTGTTGATTGTTAGTTTGTGTACACATTGACTCACCCCTTTGTGGGACTATTTTTCAGGTAATGAGCAATAATGGACCGGGTCGGCAGGAGCTAAAGGTGGCCATGCACAGCAAGAAAGGATTTTTAATATTTGGGACTTTATTTCTATTAAGTATTTTAAGTTTTTAAGTTTGAGAATTATTTATGTAATAAGGCCGAAAAGGCCATAGTTTTATTTCGTTATTTTTATTTTCTTTAACTACTATGTTATGAAATATTTTATAATTTAAGTTTAAGCAAGAATTATTTCTTTAAAAGAAAACCCTAAATCGTTTTGTCACCTTAAACTAAATGGATTTAAAAATAAAGTTAATGGGTTTCCAACCTAAGCCCAACCCAAACAATATTTTTTTAAAATCACAAGTTTTTCGCTAAGTAACAAAGAATTTTGAAACCGATTTTCTTAAGGAACATACCAGATCCGGTTCAGGCTCGTGGGCCGGGTGTGGGGTGTTTCACAGAGGATGTGATGCGACAGCAATACCCTCAACTCCTTTGACCATGTAATTTTGAGGCCGAAATTATTTTTAAGGGGGTAGAACTGTAACATCCTTAAATCGGGGGTTCTGCATTTTGCTTGTGTTGCATGTGATGAATTGTCTATAATGTTCATTTATCATGTTCTGGGGTCTAGTTATAACCCTGAATTAGGCCTGAGTTAGGGCTAAAAATTTCATTTTAGTACGTAAGAGGAAGGAGCTAGATAAAGTAAGGGTTAAAAGAATTTATTTGAGGTTTTAGACACAAATAATCTAGTGGAAAAGTGGTAAGGGAGGTGCCACTAAGGTACAAGGAAGGTGATGCCACATTGAGCAAGGAGGACCTGGGTTCGAGCTGCAGAAATCCCTTTCTGCTCATTTATTTTTGACGCCACAGGTAAGGAGAAGAGTGCACTGGTGGGACTCTCTTGAATGGATGGAGAGGAGAAATTTGTGGAATTTGACTCGTTCAAACAAATTTGAACTGATGGAGGGGAGAAAATTTAGGAGTTTGGAATATTTCAAACTCATTTGAAGTGTTGGCTGAATTTGGGACTTTAGGAAGAGGGGTGCTATTGGTTTTGGGTTCAAGTGATGATGGCCAAATGTGCTAAGGGTTGTAAGCTGAAATTGGTTAGCTAGGGGGTGTTTTGGAGGTTCCCTTTTGATTCTTTTCTTCCCTGTGCAAGTCTAGTTGACATTTTCTACCACAATTGGTGTCAACCGAAACCTCATTTGGCATTTTCTCTTCTTTTTCATTCGGCATCTATTACTTGTTAGCCGAACCTTGTAATCCCCTTCTTGCTCTCTTTTCTTCTTGAGACCTTGAAGCCGAAACTTCAATAGCTACCATCTTCTTCTCTTATTTCTGCTCAAGCCGAACCAACACCACCCCTCAGTCGACTTTCTCCACTTATTCTTTTTCCAATATTTTTGTGCCGAAACCTCCCTCCCTTTTTCTTTGCCGAACCCATACCATTTTCATTCCCTCTTTCTTCTTCATCTCCCCATTTGTGAAAAGCCGAAAACCTTAAGTTTTCTCTGCTCTTTCTTTCATGTACTCTGGCCGAATACTCTACTCTTAAGTCTTTCTTTTCTTGCATTTTTCTCCACCATTTTCAGTGCCGAAATCAAGATTCTTTCCTTTGGGGATATAGCTGAATATCCTGGTAAGTGTAGATCCTTCTTTTCTTCAACTGATTTGGTTATGCCGAATCTCTTTTGCCTCTCTGTTGGTACTCTCTTCAATCATTACTAATCGGGTTTTAAACTTCACTCTTGTCCTATGTTGATAGCCGAAACCTTTAACATCATTTGAGGGTGCCGAACAATGGTGTCTGATTAGCTGAATCTATCATTAAGTAAGGGTGCGGCAACTCTTTTCTTCTTTCTAGATTTATGCCATGGCCGAATGGCCTATGATTCATAATGATTCTGTTAAGGCCGATTATAGGGAGAAGTGCAGCCTAACGCAGTGGATCTTCGGGTTTTGACTTCCGATCTAGGTAAGGGTTCAATGTTTAGATTTAGTCCTTATTCTTACAAAGCCGAAGGCTAATTGTTTCTATGTGTAAGTGGTTGGCCGATTAGGAAGGTGATCAGCACATAGCTTCGGGATTTGGTTGGAAACCAAATCGGCCTTAGGGTGAGTACTATATTGGGCGACATATCCTTTGGGATTTCTAATAGAGCCGAATGGGCTTTTGGATTACTAACTAATGTTGGCCGAATGTAGGAGGGAGCAAGGTTCGGGATCTCGTTAGTTTGCGTAGTTTCGGGATAGTATAATGATGCTTATTATGTTACTGTTATAACCATTGGATTTAGTGACTTGGCCTTATGGGCATGAGCTTGGAAACCGGGTAAGTCCCCTGTTATGTGATTTACGATATATGTATATTCATGTTTTGTTAAATGCTATGCTACGCCTTATTGCATGATACATGATATTATGACACGTATAATATGAGCATGATGTTGATGGGATTGATGAGAGGAGGGGGATGATTCATTTTTGGACTGTCACCAGTGGTTTTGACCACAAGATGGGTTGGCCCCATCATTTGATTTGTGACTACGGTCACCAGTGGTTTTGACCACACTATTATTATCTCTGACTAAGTCCCAGTGGTTTTGACCACCAGTGGTTTTGACTACACTATTGATATTTGTGACTATGGTCACCAGTGGTTTTGACCACATATGGATATTGTGACTTGTCCTAGTGGTTTGGTACCACAGTGGGTTGGCCCCACATGATATATTACAGGATTGTCATCAGTGGGTTTGACCACACGATGGGTTGGCCCCATCACTTGATTTGTGACTACGGTCACCAGTGGTTTTGACCACACCGATATATGATATTGTGACTACGGTCACTAGTGGTTTTCACCACCAGTGGTTTTGACCACACGGGGTAGTTAAAGGAGATCGGATGGTTAGGTTATGGGTTGCATGATTTGCATATTTTACTGATGATCTGTGTAAGTATTTGAACTATCGGGTTGGGGAATTATACGCTGAGTCTTGGTGACTCACCCCTTCCCTTACATTTTGCAGATGAGGAATAGATCACGGATAGGGAGCCGAGGAGGACTCGAGGTGGCCATGCATCTTAGTTTGGTTTTGGACTTTAAACTGCTATTCCGTTTTTATTAAATTTTCATTTAATTTGGTTTTGGGTTTGTAATAAGGCTGCTAGTATATATTTTGGGTTTTTAATTACCTGCTTTTATTTTGATTATATTATACATATATTGGATTTATGGACTTGTTAGAATAACCGGTAAAAAGCAATGTTTTCAAAACTATAACTCTTTCGGGTTTTCAAAATGTTACTATCGAGTAACACAACTTATAAAATGATAATAATAAGGTAACTTGGATGTTTTTATAACTTAAATTTTCAAACAACTTCAAAAGCAAACGGTTTTTAACTTGATCATACTTGTCACACTCAACATTTAATAAATATTAAATGTTTTTCTAAAATTTGTAGTATCAAGTGAATTTTTCTAGCATAGGTTTAAAACAACTTTTACACGATTTCAACATCACTTTAACACCTTTTAAACGATCAAAGAGTTTCTTGGAAAATTTCCCGACACACTTGTGTTTTCAAACTGTTTTCACTCTGTAACATGCCGGATTCGGTCGTGGTGTGTTGACGGGTTTGGGGTGTTACAAGCTTAACACTGTAGACGAGCTCTTCTCGGGAGGCAACCCGAGTACTAACCCTATTTCTTTTTGCATTCTTTTACACTTTATTTTCTTTCCTCTTTTCCTTTCCCTTTTTCAACTAACCCAAATGTGCAGAATACCAGATCAGACGGCCTTACACACGACCGTGGCCGTGGCCGTGTGGACCACCAAAACCACCACACTAACAGGGCAGAGGCCGTGCATTCAGCCCAACCACTACCCTAACGTCATGGATCCAACCACTCTTGACACGGGCACCGGCAGATATGGCACGGTCGTGGTACCAACCGTGTGCGGCTACGAACTTCCATTCCACAGACAGAACACGCCCATGCCACAAACTGTGTAAAATCACTGAGGTTACTGACTTATCGAGCACGGGTAAGACACGCCCGTGTCATATGACCGTGCCAACAGAGAAACATCACGAGCACGGGCGTAGAAGGATCAAGTACGGGCATAGGGTGACAACACCCTCTATAACACGATCGGGCGAGGAGGCCGTGTAATTCGACACACCCTGGGAACACGACCGCGGGGAAGTAGAACATATGAACATCTATTTAAACCTCTCTCCTCTTCTCCTTTCCCCCATCTAATTTCATCCTTATTTTCTTTGTTTTTACTCTCTTCCATCTCAGAATTCTCCACTTACTACGGCTCTAGATCCTTGAGTATGCCAGCACTATGCTAAAGAAGCGTAAAAGACCATATTCGCAAAGGAAAATGATCAACATTAGTTCATGCCGGCAGCTTCGTCTCAACATCAAGCCAAGGACCTACGAGACCATTTATCTTTTGTTTCACATTTATCTTTTCCTTTATTTTCCTTCTTTTTGACTATCTTATGCTTAATTATTTTATTTTATTTTAGTTTTTTAGTGTCAGGTTCTAAAGGCTGTTTGGGAATCACGCCACTTCCGCCACCGCCAGGACCTCTGTCACCTTAGAAGTCACACCCACCTCGCGAACCACCTACCAATAAGGATTCTCAAGCCCTTTTATTTCCTAGCCTTAGCCTATTTTCCTTCTTAGTCTCTTTCTCTTTATCTTTCTTGTATTTATTTATATATTTCATTTATTTTTATTAGGTCTTAATAAAGCCTGACTATTTCTCAAAGCGCTACCCACTTTCTTCATCTAGCGCAGGAACATTATCTCGACGGACCATCACCGCCACCAAAGACACTCATTCGGGAAAACATCCACAAATCAGGGAGTAATTCTTTCCGCTTCTCTTTTGGTTTATCTTTAAAATATCATTATCTATCTTTGTACATTGAGGGCAATGTACATCTTAAGTGTGGGGGGTGAATAGTTATTCTGAGAAAATGCCTAATTTTTCATTATACTCAAACCCTGAGGATAAAAATGCCTAACTTTCTGCATTATTCTCAAATTCCTGAATTTAATCTTATTTTAAAGTAATTTTCTCATATTACTAATTAAGATGAAATTTCTGATGAATTATGATTTTTATTGATGTCTTTTGGAATAAGTCATAGTTAATTGTGCATTGATAATTAAATTTGAAGAATACTAGGGAATCAAGCATGATAAGTATAATTTTCTAAAAATTAAAATTTAGGTCGTCAACCAAAATTTAAATATTATCTTGAAATTTGGGATTTACAAGGTTGATGTCAAAAACACCCATAATTTTTTGTGAGATTTTGAGCCTTATAGAGCATACATTCTTTTTCATGCTCACTTCTTGATTATGAGCGTGTCAACCATGAACTGTTATTCTAGAACTTGCCTCAATTATACATGTCAAGACCACAAGTTATGATTTGATATACCGGGATGATAAATGCACTTAGGTTTTAACCCACTTACTCCACTAAATAGCCTACCCTTATAATTAACCCTTAGTGAACCCCGTTGAGCCTAACAACCCTTTTTTTTATTGACTTACCCGCTAATTTTAACCCAAAACCCTTTGTATTTGTTATCACCTTTTATTTTGACTACCCCTTAATCGAGATTTGATTTGAGCCAGTTATCTGAGTTTATTATTCTGTTAGTCAAATTTATCTTGTATTTAGTTTGTTCTTAAAAAAATTAAAAAAATAAAAAAATTTAAAGTTTTCAATATTAGTAATATGGAAAGTCAGCTTACACAATCAAAGACTATTTCCCGAAAGGAAAAGCTCGTATTAGTAGATTTTTTTTATTGTTTTTAGTTAATGTAATTATTATCTTAGAAATTTTTAGGTAGGTAACTTATCAATTCATTCTCGATTCTAACCTTCTAATTTTAGCCTTTATCCACACCTTTAACCCTAGTCCTGTTACAACTGTAACACCCCAAACCCGGCCCAAACATTACGACCGAATTCGGTATGTTACAGAGGAAAATATTTTGGAAACCTCTTTTAGCTGATTCAAGTTTTTGGTAAAAACGTTTCACTTTAAATAGAATGTTGTCTTGTTTAAAACCATTGGGGTGTACGAATAAAACAATACTTAACTTAGTTGTTAAAAAATTTATTAAGTCAGATGGTTACCGATTTCGGATGTACCGATGGCACAGAAAACATTTACGTTTGAATTTAAGAAAACTTGTGTAATCATTTTAAAGTCATTAAGTAGTTTAAACAAATTATCCCAAAACATGTAAAATAATAAAAATAAAATCTTAGGAGGCCTTATTACAACTTGAACAAATAAAACCAACAATAAAAATAAAAATAATTCAAAGTTCGTTTAAATCACATTTCCACTGCATGGCCACCTCGAGTCCCTCCGGCTCCTTATCCGCGATCTACGAGTCACCTGAAAAAGTTAAAGGAGAAGGTGAGTCACCAAGACTCAATGTGTAACCCTTCCCCTCGGCTTAGTGCAACATCATACACAAATCATAACTAAATTAACATGCACTAAGTTTAATATGCACCCAACCTAGCCATCTAAAACACCTTTCTCTACCTCGTGTGGTACCAAACCACTGGTGGTGCCAAACCACTGGTGACTCAAAGTCACGATATCCATCAATATTGTGGTGCCAAACCACTGGTGGTGCCAAACCATTGGTGACCCAAAGTCACAAATAATAAGTTGTGGGGCCAACCCACATGTGATACCAAATCACTGGCGTCGATCCCATAATATCAACCTTGGGGCCAACCCACTGTGGTGCTAAGCCACTGGGACAAGACGCTATGAGGTGCCAAACCTCTGGTGACCATAGTCACGAATGTGGTACCAAACCACCGGTGTCGAAGACACGGATATCACTTCCTCCACTCATTTAACCCACATCAATCAATGATATGCATATAACAGAAATCATGCCAACATGTTTATTTAACAACATCCACTGGATTTATCATCAGCCATATATTTATATGCCACATATACCAAATATGTCATGCTTCCCAAAAGCATTATAACGAAAGCTCATAACAACAAGGACTTACCTGAATCCTTGCTTATACCTTTATGGTATAAAATCCAATCTACATCAATCCAGTTTAGCATACACAATGTATTTAGCACAATTATTAGTTATAAAATGTGTATGTACACACCTGTTACCAACGATAACCCTAAATCCTTGAAGAGTCAATCGGCCACACTAGCTTTCTTGCTCCTATATTCGACCAAACATGAAAGTTAGTGTTCTAGACCATTTGGCCAAACCAAAATAATTCCAAAGGGTTTCACATGAACCCGAAACCTTACCTAAACGCCTTTTGATTACCAACCATCACACACTATGTGTTTCTGTAATCATCCATATTAATAGCCTTCGACTTTTGAATACCAAAAGAATAGTATGCATAAAATAGATCCTTACCACCACTTACCAACCGATTAATCAAGGATGAAGGCTTCGCTTGATTATTCCCAAAATCCCGAGTACCTAAGAGAAGTCGATTTCCACAAGAGAGATTAGCCAACCATTACCAAATGCCGAATTTCGGCCTTTCTATACACTCAAGTCGACAGAGAAAAGAGAACAGAACAAAAAGGCATTCGACCTTGAACACTTACCCTTCCTTACAAACCGATTGGAGAAAGACTAAAAGAGATCACCCTTGCTTTGATGTTCGGCCAAGATTACACAAAATAGAGAGAAGGGAATTCGGCTATGATTGCTTAAAACAATCAATCAAAATTCGGCTTGAGTGGAAAAAGGGGAAGAAAAGAAGTGAAATTGGAGTTTCGGCCAAAGAGTTTGGGAAGAGAAAAGGAATAAAAGTATGAGAGGAGAGTGTTTTCGGCTTAGCACAATGGAGAAGAAAAGAGAGGAATGAGAGGGAGGGATATTCGGCTATTTGCAAATGGAGAAAAGAAAAGAAAAAAATGAAAAGTATGTGCCTTAAGAGAATTCGGCACTCCCCCCTTCACCAAGTCTCCTTACCGTCCACTCCACTCCAACAAGGAGTTCAAAATTCGGCCAACTCCTAAAAATGCTCCGGACCCCTAATTCAAACAAGTTTGAATTAGTCACATGCCTAAATTTTCTCTCTGCCAACAATTTACAAATTATTCAAATAAAATCCAATTAAAAATCCTTATTATCCTGAAGAGTTTGAATTGAGCACTTCTCTCTCTCTCTTTCCGTCAAAATAAGGAGTAGAAAAGGAGAATTCTGCAACTCGAACCTAGGCTCCCATGCTCCCCTTGATGGCGTCAACTCCAGCCCTTAAGTGGCCTCACCTTGCCGCTTATCCAAGGCCTTATTAGTGTCAAATATTCCCTCATTTAAACTTCTAACCCCTATTTACTATGACTCCTTGTCTTTAAAGCTTACAAATAAAATTTTTCTACTATTCGAGCCTACTCAAGATCCATAATTAAGTCCTATTATACTATGAATAACATCACAGCAATCCAATCACAAGCAAAATAATTCAATCACAAATAACCCCTATTTTAGGATGTTACGCTTCTACCCCCTTAAAATAATTTTGGCCTCAAATTACGATCGATCGTAAGAGATGGGGGTATTGCTGCCGCATCACATCCTTGGGTTCCCACGTAGCTTCCTCCGCACCATGGTTTCGCCATAGCACTTTCACCAAAGGTATAGACTTCCTACGTAAAACCTTGACATCTCGATCTAAGATCCGAACTGGTTCCTCCTCGAAGGATAAGTCCGAGTTTACCTTAATTTCTGCCACTGGCACAACGTGTGATGGATCTGACCGATATCGCCTAAGCATTGACACATGGAAGACGTCATGAATCTGACTCAACTCTGCCGGCAGCTCGAGCTGATAAGCTACCGGTCCCACTCGCTTCAACACTGTGTATGGCCCGATGAACCTAGGGCTCAGCTTCCCTTTTCGCCCAAATCTCAATACCTTTTTCCAAGGCGACCTTCAGAAAGACTTTATCTCCTACTGCATATTCCATTTCCTTGCGCTTAAGATCAGCATAAGATTTCTGCCTATCTGACGCTTCCTTGAGTCGAGCCCGAATCACCTTAACTTTATTTTCAGTTTCCGTCACCAACTCTGGACCCAAAACTTGTCGTTCACCCAACTCCGTCCAACACGTAGGAGTACGGCATTTTTGTCCATACAATGCTTCATATGGTGCCATCTGGATACTCGCTTGATAACTATTGTTATAAGCGAATTCCGCCAACGGTAGATACTCTTCCCAACTACCACTGAAATCCAAAACACAACCTCTCAGCATATCTTCCATAATCTGTATGACCCTTTCTGACTGTCCGTTAGACTGTGGATGGAAGGCTGTACTAAAATCCAATCGTGTACCCAAAGCCTGATGTAACGCTTTCCAGAACCTTAACATAAATCTAGGATCCCTATCTGAGATGATCGATACTGGCATTCCATGCAACCTCACTATTTCCGACACATACAGCTTAGCTAGCTTCTGAAGTGAGTAATCCACTCTCACCGGTATGAAATTAGCTGACTTGGTTAGTCGATCCAAAATTACCCAAACCGAGTCCTTTTTGCTAGGCGTGAGGGGTAGCCCGCTGACAAAGTCCATAGTAATCCTCTCCCATTTCCAGTGAGGAATCTTCACTGGTTGAAGTAAACCCGATGGCAATTGATGTTCAGCCTTCACCTACTGACACGTCAGACATTTTCCCACGAATTCGATTACCTCACGCTTCAACCACGCCACGTAATCAAGCTTTTTCGCAAATCTCCATACATCTTGCTACATCCAGGATGCATAGCGTATGGGCTGCTATGTGCATCTTGAAGGATTCTTTGCCTCAATTCCACATCCTTCGGGATACAAGCTCGCCCTTGAAAGCATAGTACACCATCACAAGACAAACTATACCCTTCCAAACCACCATCTTGAACTTGCAATCTCCGCGCATTCAAACTGTTATCAACTAATTGTTTTTCCTTAATCTCCTCGATCCAAGTCGGCTTAACTTGCAGTTCTGCCAAAAGACTTCCATCGTCATACAAACTGAGGTGAGCAAACATCGCCCTTAAGTATGTTACGACCTTCCGGCTCAACGCATCAGCCACCACGTTAGCCTTGCCTGGATGGTACTCAATTGAACAGTCGTAGTCCTTCAACAGTTCAATCCATCGGCGCTGCCTCAAATTCAAATCCTTCTGCGTCAAGAGATACCTCAAACTTTTGTGATCTGTGTAGACTATCGACTTCTCCCCATACAAGTAGTGCCTCAATATTTTCAAAGCGAAGACTACTGCCGCTAATTCTAAGTTATGCGTTGGATAGTTAACCTCATGCGGCCTTAGCTGACGGGATGCATAGGCTACTACCTTCCCTTCCTGCATCAACACACATCCCAAACCAGTATGGGATGCATCACAATAAACCATAAACAACTTCTCTGCCTCAGGCTGTACCAGAACTGGAGCTTCCGTCAGAATCTTCCTTAGCTTGTCAAAACTTTCTTGCTGTTTCTCCGACCATACAAATGGAACTCCTTTTCTTAATAACTTAGTCAACGGTGCTGCGATTAAAGAGAATCCTTCCACAAATCTTCGATAGTACCCTGCCAGACCCAGAAAATTTTGAATTTCTGCCACCGTCCTAGGCGGTTTCCAATCCAACACCGCTTCAACCTTACGAGGGTCCATTCTAATCCCTTCAGCTGATACTACATGACCTAAGAAAGCCACCTCCCTAAGCCAAAATTCACACTTACTGAATTTGGCATACAACTACTTCTCCCTCAGCACTTGTAGAACTATACGCAAATGCCTGTCATGCTCCTCCTCCGTCTTTAAATAGACCAATATGTCGTCTATAAACACCACGACAAACTGATCCAAGTACTGCTGAAACACCCTATTCATTAAATCCATAAATGCTGCCGGTGCGTTGGTCAACCCAAATGGCATTAATAGAAACTCATAATGTCCATACCGAGTACTGAATGCCGTCTTGTGCACATCAACCTCCTTCACTTTAAGTTGATGATAACCTGACCTAAGATCTATCTTCGAGAAAACTGATGCACCCTTCAGTTGGTCAAACAAGTCATCAATCCGGGGCAACGGATACTTGTTCTTGATCGTTAACTTGTTTAGCTGACGGTAGTCGATACACATCCGCATTGACCCGTCTTTCTTCTTGACAAACAGCACAGGTGCTCCCCACGGAGATATACTTGGTCGGATAAACCCTCGATCCAACAGCTCCTGAATTTGAGCCTTCAGCTCTACCAATTCCTTTGGCGCCATTCAGTACGGTGCTATAGACACTGGCGCCGTTCCGGGTAATAAGTCTATACCGAATTCAACTTCCCGATCCGAGGCGGACCGGAAGTTCTTCCGAAACACATCGGTAATTCCCCTACTGTTCGGACCTTCTCAACTGCTGACTCCTTAGCCTCCAAGGCACATATATCAACCACATATGCTTCACAGCCCTTCCTAACCATCTTCTCCACCTTCAACGCAGACACCACGTTGGATAGGTAATCTCTTCTATTACCTATCATGACCACTTCATCACCCTCAGCCATCTTTAGAACCATGCACTTAGTAGCGCAATCCAACCTTGCATGATACTTAACCAACCAGTCCATTCCAAGAATCAGATCAAACTCCCCAAACGACAGTTCCATCAGATCAGCCACAAGCACTACCCCTTGGAGTTCTAGGGGTACATCTCTATATAGCTTGTTTACAACTACAGAGTGACCTAGAGGGCTAATTACTGTCATCTCCCTAGAAGCAGTCTCAAAGTCTAGGTTCATAGCCTCTACCACGCTACTAGCAACGTATGAATGCGTCGAACCCACATCAATTAATGCAACATATGGAAGACCAAAAATTAGGAACGTACCGGTTATGACGTCTGGTGCGTCACCCTCCTCTCGACGCCTCGCTGCGTAGACTAAACCAGGCTGCCTTGCTTCTGTGTTGCCTGCACCTCTACCCGAAATTCTGTGACCTCGGCTAGAACTATTGCCTCCTCTACCATTACCACGACCCCTCTGTGGTGGTCCTACATTTCTAACCTGAGCACGGTTCTGACCCTCTAGCTGATTCTTAGCTAACTTTCGAGGACAATCCCTTACACGGTGATCCAGCAATCCACATTCAAAGCATCCTCTTTCACCGTCCAACATCCTCCCCAATGTGACTTCCCACAGCGATTACACTGAGCCGGTCTCTGGTTAGTAACCATGGGCCTCCCTGCCTGATTCGACCCACTCTGCCTAGCCCTTTTCTGTGCATTATTACCCGATCCAGACGACCCAAATCCTCTTTTCTGCTTGTTCCTATCATAGTTCTGTCTCACGGACTCCTTGACCCCTTCGGCTACCTTAGCCTTTTCCACCAGAACAGCAAACTCACGCTCCTGCTGTGGAGCAATCAGCAACCTTAAATCATCCCTAAGTCCGTCTTCAAAGCGGACACAACAATCATGCTCCGTTGACACAATTCCCCGAGCATAGCGGCTTAGCCTCAAGAATTCCGCTTCATACTCTGACACAGTCTTATTCCCTTGTACCAACCCCAGAAAAGCTTTCCTCTGCGCATCAGTGTAGCTGGTGCCCACATACTTTTTCTGATAAGCAGCTTTGAAATAATCCCAAGTAAGATCATCTGCCGTAGCACCATCTCGAACCATGAGCCACCACTGATATGACTCATCCTTTAGAAGCGACACCGCTCCTTTCAGCTTCTCCTCATTCGTCAGATCGAGATCATCCATGATCCTCTCAGTCGATTCTAACCAATATTCTACCGCACTGGGTGCCACTCCCGATACACCCCGGAATACCTCAGCTCCATTGGATCAGAGTCGCTCGGGTACAGATTTCTGAGCTCTCATGCCTCCACTTGCCCCAGCCACCATCTCAAGGACTCGCAACACAGCTTGCGATACCGCCTCACCTCCCGGCTGATCCTGCTCCTCAGCTCCAAAATTTGGAGGTGGTGGTGGCGGTGGTACTTCATTTTTTGACCCCTGACCCGACCTAACGGGTTTTGACACGGTCATCCTGCCCCTACCGCGTCCACGATGACCACATCCTCTAGAGCTCATTCTAACTATTGCGCTTTAATCTGATTAAGAAATTTTTATGGATTAGTACTTGTTCCACTTGGTTATCCGCGAATAAATTTTATGAAGAGAGTTTAATAGAGATTCTTTCGATCAATCAAAGTTTTAAGTCTTCTATCCTAGTTCACACAGAAAAGCACATCCATTCCCTAATACCTTTCATACACATTCACTCTTCGGACATTTCTGTCCGTTTCTATCCCAGGGGTATTTTTGTCATTTTCCTATAGGGTATTTTCGTAATAAACCAGAGAAATTTTTAAAACTCTATTAGGTCAGGACATTTTAAAATTTCCAAAACTGGAGGGTATTTTCGAAATTTTCGCAAATTAAAGGTGCAGCAGAATTTTTGGAACCTAGGGGTATTTTGGTAATTTTGTCAACCAGGGGTAACTTTGTAAATTTCAAAAGTCAGGGTATTATTTTGAAATACAGAATTTTGGATACTTTTGCAAAGTAAGAGAATTTTATTGAAATCGGGGTAATACAGAAATTTTAGAAACCAAGGGTATTTTCGTAATTTTGCCACTAGGGCATTTCAGAAATTTTGGTAAGTCGAAAATATTTAAAAAAAATTTCCAAAAAATAAATTTTTGCTACTATTTTAAAGGGATATTTTTAATGATTTTAAAACTAGAGTTTTTCATGAAACATGGCTAATCCCTTTCGAGTTTTATTTATTGTGTTTAGCCTATGACCGAGTCCTCTTGGTTAGGGTGAACCGAAGCTACGCACCAGGTAGGATTCCTGTGAAGAGGAGGTGAGTCACGAGGACTGCTTAAGTACCAAGCTCTTCCGGATCCAATCCTAGACATGCGCACCAAGGTTACCACACCCTAACTCGGCGACTTGGTCCTAGGTTTGTTTAATTAGGCATTTAAAGTCTTATGTCTTTTGTTGGGGTAACTAGTCCTAAAGTTCAAACACTTATCATTCTATCTACGTTCCATACCTACCCTTCTACAGATAATAATTCACATAGAAGTCAGAAGTATGTACCTGGGCGGATTGGTGCCGGAGACTCGCTGCCATGCTGTCTAAAAACAAAAACCATTTTCACAAAGGCCTACCAAAACATTTTGGACCTTGGGCCCCCACAGTCGAGCTTTGAACTGGGCTCTGATACCAATTTTGTAACACCCCAAATCCGACCCAAACATTACGACCAAATTCGGTATGTTACAGAGGAAAATATTTTGGAAACCTCTTTTAGCTGAATCAAGTTTTTGGTAAAAACGTTTCACTTTAAGTAGAATATTGTCTTGTTTAAAACCATTGGGGTGTACGAATAAAACAATACTTAACTTAGTTGTTAAAAAAAATTTATTAAGTCAGATGGTTATCGATTTCAGATGTACCCAATGGCACAGAAAACATTTACGTTTGAATTTAAGAAAACTTGTGTAATCATTTTAAAGTCATTTAGTAGTTTAAACAAATTATCCCAAAACATGTGAAATAATAAAAATAAAATCTTAGGAGGCCTTATTACAACTTGAACAAATAAAACCAACAATAAAAATAAAAAAAATTTAAAGTTCGTTTAAATCACATTTCCACTGCATGGCCACCTCGAGTCCCTCCGGCTCCTTATCCGCGATCAACGAGTCACCTGAAAAAGTTAAAGGGGAAGGTGAGTCACCAAGACTCAATGTGTAACCCTTCCCCCGGTCTAGTGCAACATCATACACAAATCATAACTAAATTAACATGCACTAAGTTTAATATGCACCCAACCTAGCCATCCAAAACACCTTTCTCTACCTCGTGTGGTACCAAACCACTGGTGGTGCCAAACCACTTTGGTGACTCAAAGTCACGATATCCATCAATATTGTGGTGCCAAACCTTTGGTGGTGCCAAACCATTGGTGACCCGAAGTCACAAATAATAAGTTGTGGGGCCAACCCACATGTGATACCAAATCACTGTTGTCGATCCCATAATATCAACCGTGGGGCCAACCCACTGTGGTGCTAAGCCACTAGGACAAGACGCTATGAGGTGCCAAACCTCCGTGACCATAGTCACGAATGTGGTACCAAACCATCGGTGTGTCGAAGACACGGATATCACTTCCTCCACTCATTTAACCCACATCAATCAATGATATGCATATAACAGAAATCATGCCAACATGTTTATTTAACAGCATCCACTGGATTTATCATCAACCATATATTTATATGCCACATATACCAAATATCTCATGCTTCCCAAAAGCATTATAACGAAAGCTCATAACAACAAGGACTTACCTGAATCCTTGCTTATACCTTTATGGTATAAAATCCAATCTACATCAATCCAGTTTAGCATACACAATGTATTTAGCACAGTTATTAGTTATAAAGTGTGTATGTACACACCTGTTACCAACGATAGCCTTAAATCCTTGAAGAGTCAATCGGCCACACTAGCTTTCTTGCTCCTATATTCGGCCAAACATGAAAGTTAGTGTTCTAGACCATTCGGCCAAACCAAAATAATTCCAAAGGGTTTCACATGAACCCGAAACCTTACCTAAACGCCTTTTGATTACCAACCATCACACACTATGTGTTTCTGTTTCCCTACAATCGGCAATCATCCATATTAATAGCCTTCTGCTTTTGAATACCAAAAGAATAGTTTGCTTAAAATAGATCCTTACCACCACTTACCAACCGATTAATCAAGGATGAAGGCTTCGCTTGATTATTCCCAAAATCCCGAGTACCTAAGAGAAGTCGGTTTCCACAAGAGAGATTAGCTAACCATTACCAAATGCCGGATTTCGGCCTTTCTATACACTCAAGTCGACAGAGAAAAGAGAACAGAACAAAAAAGCATTCGGCCTTAAACACTTACCCTTCCTTACAAACCGATTGGAGAAAGACTAAAAGAGATCACCCTTGCTTTGATGTTCGGCCAAGATTACACAAAATAGAGAGAAGGGAATTCGGCTATGATTGCTTAAAACAATCAATCAAAATTCAGCTTGAGTGGAAAAAGAGGAAGAAAAGAAGTGAAATAGGAGTTTCGGCCAAAGAGTTTGGGAAGAGAAAAGGAATAAAAGTATGAGAGGATAGTGTTTTCGGCTTAGCACAGTGGAGAAGAAAAGAGAGGAATGAGAGGGAGGGATATTCGGCTATTTGCAAATGGAGAAAAGAAAAAGAAAAGAAAAAGAAACAAAATGAAAAGTATGTGCTTTAAGAGAATTCGGCACTCCCTCCTTCACCAAGTCTCCTTGCGTCCACTCCACTCCAACAAGGAGTTCAAAATTCGGCCAACTCCTAAAAATGCTCTTGACCCCTAATTCAAACAAGTTTGAATTAGTCAAATGCCTAAATTTTCTCTCTGCCAACAATTTACAAATTATTCAAATAAAATCCAATTAAAATCTTTATTATCCTGAAGAGTTTCAATTGAGCACTTCTCTCTCTCTCTCTTGCCGTCAAAATAAGGAGTAGAAAAGAAGAATTCTGCAACTCGAACTTAGGCTCCCATGCTCCCCTTGATGGCGTCAACTCCAGCCCTTAAGTGGCCTCACCTTGCCGCTTATCCAAGGCCTTATTAGTGTCAAATATTCCCTCATTTAAACTTGTAACCCCTATTTACTTGACTCATTGTCTTTAAAGCTTACAAATAAAATTTTTCTACTATTCGAGCTTACTCAAGATCTATAATTAAGTCCTATTATACTATGAATAACATCACAGCAATCCAATCACGAGCAAAATAATTCAATCACAAATAACCCCTATTTTAGGATGTTACAACAACCCTAACAAAGACCTTTTGATCTGTTGATCATATCATTTTACAGTGGTGGAGATTTGATTTTTAGGCAAGCCTATGGGATTAACTTTTCATGTTCGACTTATGAGTGCTGAATTTTGACCCTTAAAACACTTTTTGAGTGATTTGAGTGAATATTTTGTGAGGATATCAATCCTTGTCAATTTTGAATTAAAGATAATTATTTAGATGAAGGGAAACACTTATGTTTTTTGTGCTACAAATTTATGACTTATCTTGTTTGAATTTTTAGGAATCTTTGAGTTGAATTATCCATGTATAAATTATCTATGAATTAGGATAAGGCATTATTGATAGGAATTATGAATCATGGAAAGTTCGTTTTAATTGTAAGTTGAGAATTTTGCTTGAGGACAAGCAAAAGCTTAAGTGTGGGGGTATTTGATAAACCGTAAATATAACATATTTTAATCCCACATTTATTATGGTTTTTAAAGATTTAAGCCTCGTTTTATATAAAAAGGTGCTCTTAATCCTTTCTTTTCATGTCTTATAACTAGGAAAGCACCCGAGGATAAAAAGAATACAAAACGGGCCTAAAACAAAGTAAATGGGCCTTTCCTCGAAATTGACACGGCCTGGGCCAAGGACCACACGGCCGTGTCTCGACGAACACTTGGAGCACGGCCTCATCTCCACCGCACACGGTCGTGCCAAAGCAGAAATCTGAACACGGTCAGGTCTCGATTTGCACAGGCGTGTGACATGATCGTGCCTCTGCCGCTAGAAAGAATCGCATTCCAAGAGCCTATAAATATGCCCCAAGTACCACCTTTGAGGGGGATCGAAAGCGAGGCCAAGGATAACGTGAGGATAGCCAGTTGATTCATCCCAAGAAGCTGGAATTATACTCAAGACGACGGAATTCTCCTTCAATCCCATCAGGGAGTTTTAGGATTTTTCTTATGTTTTGTTTTATCTTTTCTCTTGTGATGTTTTCTCTTTACATTATGAACTAAACCCCTCAGATACCTGAAGGGGGATGAAACCTAGACATATTTTATTGTTTGATTTTTAAGTTATATGATAAATTACTTAGTTTGTTCTTAATTATATTGCTTAATCCAAATCGAATGTGCTTAGGTGGAGGAAGAATAGACCCTGCCTAAGAGTAGATCTAACATAATTAAGCGGAATTAATCGGGCACCGAGAGATAGAGTTAAGAGATTTTGCTGGATTAGGGTGAAACCTAATATGGGAGTCCATTGATCGATTTACTGCTTTCCTAGGGGGTTATTATAAGTGAACGAGAGTTCTACTAATTAACCTAGGATTAGACGTTATTCATTTCAGGAGAGGGTTTAACATAGGTTAGGGAGTCTTACAGATCAAGTTAAGTAAAAGAAATCATATAATTTAAGGGTTAATTAATAAGTGAAGTCTAGGTGGATTCTTCCTGAGGGTATCGTCGTAATCAATTGAGTTTTCCTTCAATGTTACTTTCCTATTTGTCTTTTTTGTCTTTGTTTCCTTAGTTTAGTCTTCGCCAATATAGTTTAAAGTAACTCCACTATATTTTTAAGGCTAAATAATAAAAAGAAAGTTAGTATTAGTACTTTTAGTTCCTTTGGGTTCGATATCCGGTCTTGCCTAAGCTATACTACTATTCGATAGGTACACTTGCCTTTAATCATTGTCAGAGTTAGTCTCCAGGTTTGATCATTCTTTTATAAATATTTAAAACTTTGATTTTACAGCGATCACATGAGGAAGGACTTTCAACTCCTGAAACCACCCTGAATGTGCGAATGAGAGGTAAGTCTAGCTTGAGACTATAAACAAGCGCTTCTCGGGAGGCAACCCGAGCACTAACCCCATTAATTTTCACATTTTTATTTTTACTTGTCCTTTTTAGCACCTAACTATTAACCAAGTGCAAATTTCCACACCACACGGCCTTGCACATGGCCGTGGTTGTGGCGGTGTGGAGTCTACGGATGTACGTGATAACATGGCAGAGATAGTACGACACAGGATGAAAAATATCTTCAAGCCACAGGGCCCAACTGAACCCCACGGCTGTGTGATGCGGCCGTGACCGACACTGTTTTAGCAACACGGGCGTGGCGACCTGCACATGGGCATGGGAGAAACAAATGAAGCATAACACGACCGTGCGACACGGTCGTGTGACTTGACATGCCCACGAAACACGGGCGTGGGGACGTACAAACCTGAAATTTCTATTTAAACCACCCCTCTCCCCTTCTTACCTACTCCCACCCTTCTTCTTCCTTTACACCTCCGTTATTTTTCATTCTCATTCTTCTTCATTCCTCATAACTCTCATTCTAACAATCATCAATGTCGAAAAATGAAAGGATCCTAGCACAATCTCTCTTTGTGAGACCGATCTACATAAGTTCATGCCGACCGCTTCATTAACTCGATAGGAAAAGGACCTTTGAGTCTATTTAATTTCTCTTTTCATTTTCACTTCACCTTTATTTTCCTTTTCTGTATTTTTCTTTTACTTAGTTTAATCTATTTTATTTTGTTTTCTTTGATTTAGGTTCTAAAGGCTACTAGGGAATCACCACGACCACGACTATAGCTACCCCACCGTAGCCTTAGAAATCACACCCACCGTGCGAACCATCTAACAATAAGGACTCTTCGGTCCATTAATCTTTTCTTTTAATTTTATTTTACTTTCTATTTTCTTTCTCTTTATCTTTCTTGTCTTTAAATATATATTTAGTATATTTTGAATTTTTATTACTATTTCCTGGCTAATTCTTCACGAGCTTCCCAATTTCTTCATCTAGTGCAGAGATTGTCGGCGGGCACTGTACCGCGGCACTCCCAACTCAAGGAAGCCATCCAAATTCAGGAAGTTTCACCTCTCCCTATCTCTTCAATTTCATATATATCTTTGTACATTGAGGGCAATGTATATCTTAAGTGTGGGGGGTGAATATTTATTTTGAGAAAGTGTCTAACTTTCTGCATTATTCTCAAATCCCTGAATGATATCTTGTCTTTGAGTAATTTTCTCATATTATTAATTAGAATAAAATTTCCTGTGAGTCATGATGTGTATTGATATGTTTTGGATTAATTCATTGATAATCGTGCAGTGATGATTTAAACTTTAGGAGACTAGAGAATCAAGCATGATAAGTCCATTTTCAAAAAAAAAAAATTAAAATTTTGTTAGGTTGTCTACCTGAATCTAATTATTACCTTGAAATTTGAAATTTACAGAGTTGATATCAAAAACCCACTAATGATTATGAGTGTGTAAACATTGATCTGTTATTTTAGAACTTGCTTCAATTATACATGTCAAGAACACATTATCGATTTGATATACAAAGATGATAACGGCACTTAGGATTTAACCCACTTACTCCACTAAAAACCTACCTTCATAATTAACCCCTAATGAACCCCTTTGATCCTAACAACCCTTTTTATTGACTCATCCACTAATATTAACCCAAAACCCTATCTGTATTTGTTATCACCATTCCTTTTGACCACCCTTATATTGAGATTTGATTTGATCAGTTGCCTAACTATAATCTTTGTTTCAGTAGTTAAATTCATCCTTTATTATTACTTGATTTGTTCTTAAAAAAAATCAAAGTATATTCATTATTATTTCTATAATTAAGTGAGCTTACATGTTTAAATTCTACATCTTAAAGAAAAAGCTCGTATTATTAGTATTACAAATTTTTAGTTGATGTAATTATTTAAGATTAATTCATTTTTCTAGTTAGGTAAATTGTCAATTCAATCTCGATTCTAACCCTCTAATTCAGCCTTTATCCACACCTTTAACCCGAGCCCCATTACAACCCTTTTTAAAGACCTTTTGATTTGTCTATCATCTCATTTTACAGTGGTGGAGATTTAATTTTCAGGCAAGCCTATGGGATTAACTTTTCACGTTTGACTTTTGAGTGCTTAATTTTGAACCTTAAACACTTTGAGTGATTTGAGTGAATCTTTAGTGAGGATGCCAACTCTTGTCGATTTTGAATTAAAGGTAATTATTTAGGTAAGGGGAAAACACCTATGTTTTTATGCTACAAAAACCATGACTTAGATTGTTTGAATCTTTAAGACCCTTTATTTAAATTATCAATGTATGAATTATCTTTGAATTATGATGGAACATTATTGATGAATATTATAAATCAAGGAAGTTCATTTTAATTGTGAGTTGAGAATTTTACTTGAGGACAAGCAAATGCTTACGTGTGGGGGTATTTGATAAACCGTAATTTGAACATATTTTAATCCCACATTTAGCATACTTTTGGATGATTTAAACCTTGAATTATGAAATTTGGTGCTCTTAATCCTTTGTTTCATGTTTTATATTCAGGAGAGAACCGGAGGATGAAAAGAATGAGAAACGGGCTCAAAACGGAGTAAATCGGCCATATCATGAAATAAACACGGCCTGGGCCCAATTCACACGGCCGTCCCACCTTAATAGACTTGAACACGGCCTGGCCACGATTCACACGGGCGTGTGCCATGGGCGTGTCCCTGTCGTGACAAAGAAGTGTTTCATTCAAATTAGGGTACTTAGAGGCAAAGAACGCCACTCCAAAAGCCTATATAAACACCTTAGAGGCCAACTTTCAAGGGAGAGTCCAGTTAGGCGTCCAGTTAGGCCAAAGAGCCGAGCCAGAGAGGCCAAAATTGTGGAATTTACTCGAAGAAAGCCAGTTGATTCATCTCAAGAAGCCGGAGTTATACTCAAGACGGAATATCTTCTCTTCAATTCCTTTAGGGGGTTTTAGGGTTTTTCTTATGTTTTGTTTTATATTTACTTCTGAGATGTATTCTTTTATTATTATGAATTAAAACCCTCAAATACCTGAGGGGGATGAAACCTAAGACGGATCTTATTATTGTTTTCTGAACTATATGATAAATACTTGATTTGTTCTTAATTATGTCTTCTTAATTCTTGCTTTGATATTTCGGATATTAATTCAAAAATCGATGTGCTTAGCGGTGGAGCAAAAGTCCTGTTTAAGAGTAGATCTAGCATAATTAAGCGGAGTTGATCGCAACCCTAGAAATAGGATGACGAAAATTTGCTGGATTAGGGTCAAACCTAATATGGGAGTCCATAGATCGAGTTAATGAAATTCTAGGGGTTTTAGTTAGAAAGAGATTTCAATTAATCAACCTAGGGTTAGACGTTAGTAGCCTCGAAAGAGTTATTAATATACATTAGGGAATCTTACAGATCAAGTCAAGTGAATAAATTGTCTGGTTCAGAGTAAATAACAAGTGAAGTCTAGGTGGATTCTTCCTCGGGTATTGTCTTAAACAATATTTGGTTTTTCCCACAAGTTTTTTCCCCAATTTATTCTCTTTGTCTTTGCATCTTTAGCTTAATAGTTAGTTAATTTTAAATTTAATAAGTAATTCACTTTTATTCTTAGGCTAAATGATAGAAAGAAAGTTAGTATTAGTACTTTTAGTTCCTTTGGGTTCGACAATCCGGTCTTGCCGCTAAACTATACTACTGTTCGATAGTGCGCTTGCCTCAATCATTGTCGTAGTTAGTTTTTAGGCTCAATCATTCTTTTTATAAATTTTTAAGATTCTGATACATGATCAGTTCTCATCCCAAATTTACCCTAGTAATATGTTTTTTCAATTTTACCCTCAATAGGTAAAATTTTGACAATTTTACCCCTAGTAAAATTTCGAGAAATTTCATTCAATATGTCACAACTCAACATGTTCCCTATGACCGAATGATTTATTTTCATTTTTGGGCTTCAAAACAATCCAAAAACATTTTCCATCATTTTTTAAATAGCCCTATATAAGATTGCAAATTTCCATTTTCATTTTTATTTCCATGTTTGGAAAGATACATTTATATATGAATGCTTTTATTTCTCCATTCCGGAGAAAACTATAATCATTCTTGAATGTTTCCCATTTCTTTTTTTCTTTTCATTTCGTTCATTTCTATTCAAACACGCAATTCATTTATGGTTTCAATGAGCTAACTAAGGGACCGACTAGACATATGTAGTTGAGGGTCAAATGATTTATAATTAAGTTCCAGTTTTTCTGTTAGAAAATCGGGTTTGGAAAAAGCAGCGGAAAATAAATTTAGGGAATAACCAGAGTTTTAAATTATTTTTTCAAAACAAGAACTTGGTTGTGATATCTAAAGTAATAAATATCAAAATGGTACCATTTTTATTTGTGTAAGATGAACACTTCCACCGAGTAGTCTTCTTCGCTATCCTCAAGCTCACGTCTGCCGAGTGTAGGCTCGTTTCAAATTAGAAAACTTTTTACAAAATTTACCAGTGGAGTGATTTCTGAATTTCTTCAAAGTTTTGGGTCAAGTTGTAAATAAGAAACATACCTCTAGAAATTTCCTGAAATTATTTCTTCAAAGAATTTTTTTCTCTACAATTTTCTTTTGATCAAGTGTGAAAAATAATGACTCAATGCTCTCTTTATATAGGGAGAGTTTAGAGAGTTAAACTATGATTAAACTTAATCATTTTAATATTGAATTATATAATATTTATCAAGATAAATATTAGATTTAATATTAAATCTTATTAAATTAATAAAATATTTATCTAAAAGATAAACATTAAATTAAATTTAATATTAAGATAATCACTTTAATATTAAATTAATAAAATACTATTAAAATGAGTACTAAATTAAATTTTATATTAAATATATTAAAATAATATTATTTTTGGAATAGTTAATCTAAAATCAAATTATATGGTAGAGTCCCAGTTAGAGTGTAATTCTTCCATTGCTCAACCACTGAAGACCCATCGTTACCGACCATTTTTCGGCGACCAGAATGTCGTTGTCGCAGCCGTTGGCAACCCAAGCTGGTGTGATTTCTATCGGTTCGGTCCATGCCAGTGACAGTCGACCGGTCCGATCCAACCACCGGTCGGACCGTCGGCCTAATTTCACATACTAGACCCGGTTTGACCAGTTTTTGGGTCTTGGTCTCAGTTTTGGGCTCCTGGGCCCAATTTACGATCTCAGGTCCAATTTTCAAGTTCAATTATCCATTGTGCCAATTCTCCGACTTGAAAATTAATTTCCAAAAGTATCATATTAATCTTAATTAATTTGATTAATTTAATTTTACTTGATTAAAATTAATTTTCCCAAAATCACTTAGATTTTTCAAATTATTTTTCAAGAAAATTTTTTAATCAAATTCTCTAGTTGAAAAATTCTTACGACCACCCGGTTTAATTCCACATTGAATAAATCGACTCAATTAAATTAATTCCAAAGTTGTAGAATTTTCTTCTAATTCAAATGCAGTCCGATCGAGCTTTTGTTAAGCTAGTGGAGGGACCAATCAGACATATACAATTCTGCTCTAGTAATTGCAATTATGTCTAGAAGCATCATTTCGATAATTCGCAATTACTTAATCATTTAGTCAGTCCACAAGAAGTACCATGATTGAAAACTCCTTACTGTATACTCTTTCTGAAAGCAATTAATCCAACTTTTTTATCTAATGACCTTGTCATGTGTATATTACCCTCATATGATATCATTGATTCCTTTAAGTTAAATCTGTTCACTCAATACAATCATATTTTATCTCATTGTTACCATTGTGTCTTCATAATGATTAATATGATCACTGTTAACAAATGTCTATGATAAATTGCTCGTTCGAGAATAAGCAACCCATGGCCATGTTCCATATTTATCAACCCACATAATGCTAATAAGAGGATATCGTTAACTCTTTAATTGAGCTATGAATTCCATTATTTCGAGTATAGCCATACCATACACAAGTCATGTACCCATCATATCGGCTATCGGCTCGATCGCCTTTAGAGCATAAGCCTCTATTTATGTAACACCCCAAACCCATCTTCGTCACCGGATTAGGGTTACAGAGTATTACCGTACAAATGGAAAACATTTACCTTCATAACATTAAATATCTTAAAAATATCATAAATCATTCATTCACATGCATTTTGTCCCTAAATCGAGCCTTCAAGGCCCTAAATATAACTTAGATGCAATTCGAGACCAATTTGAAACAAAACAGGAAGTTTAAGAAAAAGTTGCAAAAATTGGAAAATAGGGGTCATACGGCTGTGTGGCTAGCCATTGTGACATCACCTCAGGCCGTGTAACTTTCGAACAAGGGACCCACGATCGTGTCTCAGCCCGTGTCCACACCGATGTAACTCACTGATATGCCCAACACGCTTGTGTGTCAGCTGTGTGCTAGACCATGTAACTCATTAACTTGAAACACTAACAAATCTCCAATGACACATGGCCGTGTCATACCTAACCATTCAAGCATTTAGGTATACATTCAAGGGATTCAAACACCATTCAAATATACATAAACATGCCATTTCAATCATCCTAAATCACCTAACCAATATGCCATTCAAAGTTACCACAATAGCATCAAAACATCATTTGCCTAAACATGCTAACATTGCCTCAATTCATGCAAAAAGACCTAGTTTAAATATGTGCCAAAACATGTCACAAAGTGACCATTTTCAAGCCATCATCAACATACCAAAAAAACCTTATTTACAAGTACTCAAAAGTGATCAATTTGACATAACTTGGTAAAGCATTAAAGTGTACCAAATCAACCATAGACTTAAAAGCATAAACATACCAAATCACCATTACAAAACAACCTATACATGCCATTTTTAAACTTGGCCAAAATACACAAATTCTACCAAAATAGTTGCTGGATAGTGTGATAGGTCTTTGACGAACTTCCAACTGATCGAGCTTCCGATAATCTATAAAACAAAGGAAAGAAACTATGTAAGCAACGAGTGCTTAGTAAGCTCGTATAAACTAAAACATAACTTACCATTTTATTTATACAATTCATAGTTTAAGATAAACCATTACCAATGGCAAAAGCTTAGTATACGCCTAAACAACATCATCAATTCACAAGTTAATGCACTTTTCCATGATATAAATGAGTTCATCCATTGCATAAGTAGATTTCCATATATAAGTACATCATTTAACTCATCAATCTTTTTATAACATCATGATACATCCCAATTGTATACTTACCATTTCATTTCCTTTTGTTACTTGTTGAACCATCTAGAATTACATTGGATACTCGAGAAAGCTCACACATAGTGTGCCTTTACATATAACCATAACCTTTCATTTACATCAATGCTCATATGAGCTGTGGGTCAAAATATAAGCTGCATGATATTGCTCACACGAGCTATGGAGAATCCACAACAAATGCAGGACCTCAGCCATCGGTAAGACATTCAAAACCAGCACCCGAAACATGAAATCCCTAATAACATATCATTTGTATCCTAAGAATTCTTAACATTCAACCGGGATTCATTATCTATCAATTCATCATAGCATGGATTCAATTATAGATATTGATTCATTTATAATACAACAACATAACATATATTCAATTTAGCTAACATTAAAACGAACACAATTCATATGAACTTACCTCGATAACCAGGGTGTAGAAGTAAATTTGAATTAGTCCAAAGCTTTAGCTTTTCCTCGGTTTAAATCTGATTGTGGTTTATCTTGATCTAAATAAATAATTTTAATCAATTAAATACTTATAGTATTTAATTTGATCCATAGTTCATATTTATGCAAGATTATAAATTTGCTCCCTAACATTTTAACTTTTCATAATTTGATTCTTGAGCTTACAACTTACAATCTAACCATTTTAACCTAAATCCAACTGATCGCGTGTCAGAGTCTTAAAATTTATAAAAAGAATGATCGAACCTGGAAACTAACTATGACAATGATTTTGAGGCAAGCGCACCTATCGAACAATAGTATAGTTTAGGCAAGACTGGAATGTCGATTCCCAAAGAAACCAAAACTACTAATACTAACTCTCTTTTTATTATTTAGCCTAAGAATTAAGTGAATGATTATCTAATCTAAAATTAAATAACTACTAAACTAAACTAAAAATTCTAAGACAAAGAAGAATGAATTTGTGAAAATAACTTGGAAGAAATAACAATTGATTAAGACGACACCCCAGGAAGAATCCACCTAGACTTCACTTGTTATCTAACTCTAAACCAGACGATTTATTCATTTGACTTGATCCGTAAGATTCCCTAAGTTATATTAATCCCTCTCTTGAGGCGACTAATGTCTAACCCTAGGTTGATTAATTGAAATCTCTTTCTAATTAAAACCCCTAGGATCGCATTAACTCGAGCTATGGACTCCCATAGTAGGTTTCACCCTAATCCGACAAAATCTCATCACCCTATCTCTAGGTGCATGATCAACTCCGCTTAATTATGCTAGATCTACTCTTAGGTGGGGACTTTTGCTCCTCCACCTAAGCACATCATACTTGAATTAATATCCCGAAAATATCAACACAAGAATTAAGAACACATAATTAAGAACAAGTCAAATATTTATCATATAGTTCAGCAAACGATAACAAGATTCATCTTAGGTTTCATCCCCCTCAGTATCTGAGGGTTTAGTTCATAATAATAAAAGAAAACATCTCAAAAGAAAAGATAAAACAAAACATAAGAAATCCCTAAAACCCCCTGAAAGAATTGAAGGAGAGATCCTCCGTCTTAAATATAATTCTGGCTTCTTAAGATGGATCAACTGGCTATCTTCGAGTAAATCTCCACAAATCTGCCTTCTTTGGCCTAGTCGGACGCCCTCTGACTAAAGCCTTGGGTTCCATCCTTTCTGGTCATACTTAGGGTGTTTATATAGGCTTCTTAATATGTTTCTTTGCCCCTAAGTATCCAAATCCGAGTGAAACTCTTCTTTCCTATGACAGGGACACGCCCATGGCACACACCCGTGTAAGTCGTGGCCAGACCGTGTTCGATCCTGTTGAATGGGGCACGACCGTGTGATCTTTGGGCCAGGCCGTGTCGATTTCGTGATACGGCCCATTTACTCCATTTTGGGCCTGTTTTCCGTTCTTTTCATCATTGGGTGCTCTGCTGGGTATAAAACTTGAAAACAAAGGATTAAGAGCACCAAATTACATAAACCAAGGCTTAAATCATCCAAAAGCATACTAAATGTGGGCCTAAAATATGTTACATTTACAGTTTATCACCAACTTAACTCATGATGTGTAACGCCCTAAATTTCTTATGTTTGTTTCTGCAAAATTTTGACACAAATGTGTATCTACTTCAGTGGTTATGTGTTCTGGGTGTGTGTGAGAGGTCCCAAGTTCAAGCCTTGCCTTTAGCAATTTTTGTTATTTTTGGAATTAAGTTCTATCTTTGTTTGGTGGGCTTATATTTTATGGCCTGTAATTCCATATCAGAATGAGCCTGCTGGTTCAAGTGGCAAGGAAGTCAATGTATTGGAGGTTCTATGTTCGAATCCTTGTACAAGCGTGGATAGTTATTTTTACTCGGTTGACTGAAAGAGTTTAGGTTCAACTCAAATTCTGAGGAAATTGAGATCATGTGAGTAGTGGGAGAAAATCTAGGGAATTTGTGTCATATCGTGCTTTTATTTTTATTTATATTTATATTTTCCTATTTTCTCTTTCCCAAAAGTTCACTCTCTTTGATGTTCTGTTTCCCCTCCTTTCTATCAAAATTTCTTGCTTTTCCCTCAACTTTTTAATTTTCCAAAGTGACCGTTTGTTTGTGCTCGTTTGGCGAAAGACAAGTTTTGGCTGGGGCTTTTGCAGCGATTTAGGAGTTTGGAGTCTCTGTTTGAAAATGGTCTTGGAAGGCTCGAGATAGTTTTCGCATCAAAATGTTACCAGGTGTGTACCTAAAACGTAGAAAAATGGGATTCAGCAAAAGCGAAAAACCCTACTGTCGATGCCACACGGCCATGTGGTAGGCCATGTGCGATGACATAGCCGTGTATCGAAGAAAGCAAGGTCGTGCATAAGATACGACCATGTGATGGCCGGGGTGTGGCCGTGTGGGCCACATGAGCTATGCCAATCTTGGCGTGTTGGTCCACACGGGCACACCACACGGGGTGTGATATTTGGGCCATGCCGTGTGATCTATACGGACAAGGCCAATCTAGGTGTGTAGGCCAATTATACGAAAATTTTTCATAGGGTTGCACGGGTTGTCCTACTCAATTGTGGACCTATCGTGGGGTTGGTAAAGACTTACTAACCCTAAAACTATATGTTCTACTAGACTGATGTACTGTTCTGAGCATGTCTGTCTAATGTATATCTGTTATTTGTTTTTATTAGCATGTTAAACATCTATTATCTGTAATTCTGTACGCATGTTCTGTTCTGTTACTGTGATTGGGGTGGGATGATATATATATATTGGAGGAAGTGTTCTGAAAGGCAGATTATGCCTAATATCTAGCAGCACAGCTGCAGTATATCTGATATGTGCTGCATCAGTACAACATGGTGTGTAAGGCTGGGTGAGTGTTCTAAACCCCACATGGTGTGTAGGGATGGTCGGAGATGGTGTGTAGAGGATGGGGGTAGGATTCTGATATCTGATTTGCATTTATGTAATTGTATTTGTATCTGAAAAGGGCTTTGACCCGAATCTATATTTGTATCTGACATGGGCTCAAGCCCGATTATGATTCTGTCTGATTTTTGATATTCTATATGTATACATGCTTAACTCTGTTGGGTTACATACTGAGTTTACATAAACTCACCCCTTTTCTATTTGTCTGTACAGGTAACCCACAGTCTTAGGCAGATCAGTGCAGCGGAGGACTCAGCGGTGACCACCTAATTTACTGTTTCACTTTGTTTTTGGGTTATTAAGTTTTGGCATTGAAGTTTTATTTCTTGGGACTCTAGAATCTTTTAACATTCTGAAGCTGGTTTTTGGGGTTTTGGTTTTTACTTATTTAAAACTGTGATGGTTTTCTAAAATCTTGAATGGTTTTCTGGACACAACGTTTTTACAAGCTTCAGCTACAAACACGATTTATCTCTAGATGATTAAAAGAACGAAAGCTTTGAAATTATTAATAACTCTAAAGGCTAATAATTGGAAAGGTTTTAACTTAACAACAATGGTTTTTCAACCCATTTGATGTGACCCTTCCGGATACGACCATAACATAGTGTTTCAAGGTCGAGTTTAGGGTATTACATTTAGTGGTATCAGAGTCAGGTTTTAAAAACTCGACTGTGAATTTTTGGGTTCCAAATTATGTTTTAAAGAACTAGTTTACAAATGGTTTAAAATTAACTGATTGAGGATGTGGTCCACCGAGTCTCCGGCGCCAATCCTGTAAGTATTTTTGTACTTAGTTAAAACTGCTCTGAAACACTATAGTTAGTACCGTTTGAAACTGTACTAAAATAGTTAGAAGACCGAAACCGCTGAAAACACTTCTGAATTTCTAATAAACTGTGCATAAAATATCTATTAATAAACATTGAACTGATGAATAAAACTCTTAATGTAGATGACTTCGAAATTATAATGAGCGCATGAGGTATCCGAGGATGTGGTACTTGAGGCCGAGGTACAGGCCGTAGGGGGCTCAAGCTGAGTCCTTATCTCTAGGTAGCATGCCAAATTTGGACACTAGTGAGACACCTGTGTAACCTGCTACTGAGATTGGGTCTCAGAGTCGTTCAGCTGGGGATGACACACTGTCCCAAGCCATGCTGAGGATATTGGAGAGGGTCACTGGACCCAGTTTTGGATTTGGGGGCCAATGGTCGGTAACTGAGCTACTCCGATCAAATGGAGCTGAGTTATTTGGGGGTGTCACAAGAGTCGCCCCTAATGTGGCTGAGTACTAGTTAGAGGCCACAGAGAGGATTATGGATAATTTGGACTGTACCCCTGAGCAAAAATTAAAGGGTGCAGTCTTCTTACTTTACGACAAAGCATATTAGTGGTGGTTGACAATTAAGGAGGGCACTCAGCTTGACCGTCTGACTTGGGAGTTCTTTAAGACTACATTTCAGAGCAAATATGTGGGAGCTAGCTACGTTGGTGCTCGTAGGCGTGAGTTTCTAAACTTTACGCAAGGTGAGCAATCGGTGGTCGAGTATGAGGCCGAATTTCTGAGGCTGAGCTGCTATGCTCGAGGTATGGTGGCATCGGAGTATGAGAGGTGTATTCGCTTTGAGGATAGACTGAGGGAGAACCTGCGGGTTTTGATTACTCTACAGAGGGAGTGAGAGTTTGTTGTTTTGGTGGAGAAAGCTAAGATTGTTAAAGACGTTAAGCGCGTGGAGCGCCAGGATAGGGACTGAGAGAGAGGTAAGAACAAGAGGGATTCATAGCCCTTTAGTTCTATTCCAATACCTAAAAAAAAAGGCCAGATCTGATGGGCAAGCTAGAGTGGCAGCCCCTGTTGCTTCTGTTGTTCCTACTAGGTTACAGCCATACAGTGATTGTGGGAGACGCCATCTGGGTGAGTGTTGGAGGAGGATGGGGGCTTGTTTGAGGTGTTGGTCCCTCACTGCATTCGGGAGTGTCCACTGACGGTTGATCAGGTGTAAGCTCTACTATCAGGTCTCGTGCAGCCACAGAGAGTAGTTCAGCAGCCACCTAAGGGCCGTGGTCAGGCCAGGGGTGGTAATGGTATGGGCCGAGGGCAGAGAGCACCAGTAAAAGGTGTTGGTCAGACTAAGATGAGGTGGCCTGCTTTGGTTTATGCTGCTCGACGCTAAGAGGAAAGAGATGCTCCTGATGTCATCACCGATACATTCTTTATATTTGATGTACCTTATTTGGCTTTGATAGACATAGGGTCTACTCACTCATACATAGCTAGTACTATATCTGGAAACCTAGGGATTTTTGTTGAGAGCACTATGAGTGAGGTTACTATATTGAGTCTGTTGGGGTAGTTTGTTCAGGTTAGCAAGCTGTATAGGTACGTTCCCTTAGTGGTGTAAAATATGATATTTCTGGCTAATCTTATGGACCTACCATTTGGGGAATTCGACCTGATTCTGGGTATGGACTAGTTGTCCAAGCACCGGGTTAGTCTAGATTGTCTGACTAAGAGGGTCACTCAGAGAACGGAGGGAGATGAAGAGGTGGTTGTAATCAGAGAGCGTGGAGACTATCTGTCACATATGATCTCCGAACTGGTAGCTGAGAAACTGGTCCGGAAGGGATGTGAGGCATACTTGGCCTATGTAAGTGTTTCATAATTTTGAGACTCTTCTGTTGGGAATATTAGAACAGTAAGGGATTTTTTGGACGTCTTTCTTGAGGAGTTACTGGGTCTACCTCCTAATTTGAAAGTGGAGTTTAGGATTGAACTTCTTCCGGGTACAGCTCTGGTGTCCATCGCTCCCTACCGTATGGCACCGAAAAAGCTTACAGAGCTTAAAGCTCAACTGCAAGAGTTGTTGGACTGTGGTTTCATTCGTCCCAGTGTGTCTCCGTGGGGAGCACCAGTTCTGTTCGTTAAGAAGAAGGACAGGACCATGAAGTTGTGTATCGATTACCGGCAGTTGAACAAGCTGACCATTAAGAATAAGTATCCACTTCCGAGGATCGACGACTTATTTGATCAGTTCTGAGGGGCTTCTGTGTTCTCTAAGATCGATCTACATTTAGGGTATCATCAGTTGAGGGTTAAGAAGTGGATGTGCATAAGACGGAATTTAGGACTCGTTATGGACATTACGAGTTCCTAGTTATGCCTTTCGGGTTGAGAAATGTACCAGCCATATTTATGGATCTGATGAACCGAGTATTTTAGCCCTCTCTGGATCAGTTCGTCGTGGTCTTCATCGACGACATTCTAGTTTACTCTAAGACTGAAGATGAGCATGATGAGCATCTTATAGTAGTGCTTCAGATTCTGCGTGAGAAGCAATTTTACGCTAAGTTAAGCAAGTGTGAGTTCTGGCTTCGTGAAGTAACTCTTCTAGGGCATATGGTTTCTGCTGAGGGGATTCATGTTGATCCACGAAAGATTGAGGCTATGCTGGATTGAAAAGAACCTAAGAATGTGTCTGAGATCCGTAGCTTTCTGGGTTTGATGGGATACTATCGGCGTTTTATTGAGGGATTCTCTGTGATTGCTGTACCGTTGAGTAAGCTTCTACGTAAAGGTGTGTCATTTGTCTGGATTGATGCACAATAAAAGAGATTTGAGAAGCTCAAGTCTGTTTTGACTCAGGCTCCTGTTCTGATACAGCCTATATTTGGAAAGGAGTTTGTAGTGTACAGCGATGAGTCGCATGATTGGGTTACATTCTGATGCAGGATGGTAAGGTTGTGGTGTATACGTCCCGTCAGCTTAAGACACATGAAGGGAATTATCTGACACATGATCTCGAGTTAGCTGCTGTGGTCTTTGCACTAAAAATTTGGAGGCACAATCTGTACGGTGAAAGGTGTGTCATCTACACTGATCACAAATGATAAATCGTAACATGAACATATTTTAATCCCACATTTAACAAACTTTTGGTTGATTCAAGCCTTGAATTGTGGAATTTGGTGCTCTTAATCCTTTGTTTCCATGTTTTATACTAAGGAAAGCACCGGAGGATGAAAAGAACAAGAAACAGGCCTAAAATGAAGTAAATGGGCCAAATTATGAACTCGACACGGTGTGGGCCCAAGACCACACGGTCGTGCCTCCTTAACAGACCCGAACACGGCCTGGCCACGATTCACACGGGCGTGTGCCATGGGCGTGTCCCTGCCGTGACAAAGAGGAATTTTACTCGGATTAGGATACTTAGAGGGAAAGAAAGCCATCCCAAAAGCCTATATAAACACTCTAGAGGCCAACCTTTAGGGGGAGTCCAGTTAGGCCGAAGAGCTAAGCCAAAGAGGCCAGAATTGTGGGTTTTACTCGAAGAAAGCCAGTTGATTCATCTTAAGAAGCCGGAGTTATACTCAAGACGGAGGATCTTCCCTTCAAATTCCTTCAGGGGGTTTTAGGGTTTTTCTTATGTTTTGTTTTATATTTACTTCTGAGATATATTCTTTTATCATTATGACCTAATCCCCTCAAATACCTGAGGGGGATGAAACCTAAGACGGATCTTGTTATTGTTTTCTGAACTATATGATAAATACTTGATTTGTTCTTAATTATGTGTTCCTAATTCTTGTTTTGATATTTTAGGATATTGATTCAAGTATTGATGTGCTTAGGCAGAGGAGGAATAGACCCTGTTTAAGAGTAGATCTAGCATAATTAAGCGGAGTTGATCGCAACCCTAGAGATATGATGACCAAAATCTACCGGATTAGGGTCAAACCTGATATGGGAGTCCATAGATCGAGTTAATACAATTCTAGGGGTTTTAATTAGAAAGAGATTTCAATTAATCAACCTAGGGTTAGACGTTAGTAGCCTCGAGAGAGGTATTAATATAACTTAGAAAATTTTATGGATCAAGTCAAGTGAATAAATTGTCTGGTTCAGAGTTAAATAACAAGTGAAGTCTAGGTGGATTCTTCCTCGGCTATTGTCTTAATCAATTGGTTTTTTCCACAAGTATTCTCCCCAATTCATTCTATTTGTCTTTGCATCTTTAGCTTAGTAGTTAGTTAATTTTAGATTAATTAATAATTTCCTTAATTCTTAGGCTAAATAATAAAAAGAAAGTTAGTATTAGTACTTTTAGTTCCTTTGGGTTCGACAACCTGGTCTTGCCACTAAACTATACTGCTGTTCGATATGTGCGCTTGCCTCAATCGTTGTTATAGTTAGTTTCTAGGCTCGATCATTCTTTTTATAAATTTTTAAGACTCTAACACACGATCAAGTTTCTGGCCTCTCTGGCTCGGCTCTTTGACCTCACTGGACGCCCCCTGAAGGTTGGCCTCTTGGGTGTTTATATAAGCTTTCGGGATGGTTTTCTTTGCCTCTAACAACCCTAGTTCGAGTAAAATTCCTCTTTCTCACGGCAGGGACACTCCCATGGCATACGCCTGTGTGAATCTTGGCCAAGTCGTGTTGGGACCAGGTCATGTCGATTTCGTAATTTGGTCTATTTACTCCGTTTTAGGCCTGTTTCTTGTTCTTTTCATCCTCCGATGCTTTCCTAAGTATAAAACAAGGAAACAAAGGATTAAGAGCACCAAATTCCACAATTCAAGGCTTAAATCATCCTAAAGTATGTTAAATGTAGGATTAAAATATGTTCATATTATGGTTTATCAAATACCCCCACACTTACGCATTTGCTTGTCCTCACGAAAAATTCTCAACTCACAATTAAAATAAACTTCCTTGATTCATAATATTCATCAATAATGTTTCATCATAATTCAAAGATAATTCATACATTGATAATTTAAATAGAAAGATCTTAAAGATTCAAACAATCAAAGTCATAGTTTTTGTAGCACGAAAAATATAGGCATTTTCCCTTACCTAAATAATCACCTTTAATTCAAAATTGTCAAGAGTTGACATCCTCACTAAAGTTTCACTCAAATCACTCAAAGTGTCTAAGGTTTAAAATTAAGCACTCAAAAGTCGAACATGAAAAGTTAATCCCATAGGCTTGCCTGAAAATCAAACCTCCACCACTATAAAATGAAATGATACACAGATCAGAAGGACTTTAAAATGGGGTGTAATGGGGCTCGGGTTAAAGGTATGGATAAAGGCTGAATTAGAAGGTTATAATCGAGATTGAATTGACAGTTTACCTAACTAGAAAAATAAATGAAATAATTCTAACTAATCACATCAATTAAAAACTTGTAATACTACTAAAATGAGCTTTTTCTTCAGTATGTGGAATTTAAATGCATAAGGTCACTAATGGTGGATACACTCTTTTTTTTTTTTAAGAACAAATCAAGTCAATAATGAGAAAGGACTTTAACAACTGAAATATAGATCATAGTTAGGAAACTGTTCAAAATCAAATCTCAATATAAGGGTGGTCAAGAGGAATGGTGATAACAAATACAGACCGGGTTTTGGGTTAATATTAGTGTGTGAGTCAATAAAAAGGGTTGCTAGGATCAAACGGGTTCATTAAGGGTTAATTGTGAGGGTAGGTTTTTAGTGGAGTAAGTGGGTTAAATCCTAAGTGCCTTTATCATATCTGTATATCAAATCAATGATGTGGTCTCAACATGTATAATCGAAGCAAGTTCTAGAATAAGAAATCAATGTTGACACACTCATAATCAACAAGTGAGCACGAAAGAATGTATGCTCTAAAAGGCTCAAAATCTCACAAAAATTATGGGTTTGATATCAACCTTGTAAATTTCAAACTTCAAGGTAATAGTTAGATTCAGGTAGACAACCTAACAAAATTTTAATTTTTGAAAATGGACTTATCATGTTTGATTCTCTAGTCTCCTAAAGTTTAAATCATTACTGCATAATTATCAATGACTTAATTCAAAACATATCAATAAAAATCATAAATCAAAAGAAATTCATTCTAATCATAATATGAGAAAATTAATTAAGAACAAGGCATAATTTAAGGTATAATTCAGGGATTTGAGAATAACGCAGAAAGTTAGGCACTTTCTCGAAATAAATATTCACCCCCCACACTTAAGATGTGCATTGCCCTCAATGCACAATGATAGATAATAATAATATAGTGGAAAATCAAAAGAGAGAGAGAGAGAAGTGAAACTCTCTAAATGTTGGATGAAGTCCTTGGAGGATGACTAATGATAATGATTTAGGCATAGGTGAATGTGGTGGTGAATACTCCGGTGATGTGTTCATTCTTGGAGTGGCAAATTGAACCTTTTAAACTGCGAAGTCATTAGTTAGAGGTTTAAGGAGTACTTATTTAATGATTGTTGTTGAAGATACTCGAAAGTTAGACAGCCAGTGATAAAAGAAATAAAACTGTACTAATAAGAGTTTTAAACAAGAAAGGCAAAAAGTTTTAATTAAAAACGTAAATAAGCTAAACATGAACTAAAAATGAAAAATAAATATTAAAAATGAAAAATAAAGAAAATCAAAGGACTCAAAGGTCCTCGTCATCGGATGGGTCACGAGGTGGGGGAGGCGGTGATATGTGAAAGTGATAACAAACCTGCTGAAGAGTCACCTCAATGCCGTCGAATCGTCGAGCGGAGTTATTGAATTGTTGGGTATAGTACTGCTCGAACTGAGTGAGGCATTCAGAGATTTTTGAAAGTGAAGCAGCCCTATAAACTGGGCGATGGCACAGTTGTGTCTCCTCATGTGGGTGTGGGACATCATCAGTAATGTCCTCAGGGTCCTCCTCCTCGGTGGTATGGGCTAGCTGATATTGGGGAGGATCAGTCCCACGACGACGCTTGATCATCCGCATGTTTATCATCGTTAAGATGCCCTGTGGATACATCTGGCCTATTAAGGTGAGGGAGGCGGATTGTGATTCTGTGTTGAGGAGACCAAAATATCTCGAGAGCCGTGTTACATAAGGCCTCATGAAAATGACCCCCATGCAATGCCGTTCCGTATGATGCTTAATGGCCAAAGCTATGAAGTAGGCAAAGTCGAAGACGTGGCCATTTGCCATACACTAGAGGAAGTAGGCATCATGTGTGTTCACGACCCCGGTGCTCTCTCGCCTTCCTGTCAATGTGTGAGCTAAGATGGCGTGTAAGTACTGCAAGGATGGGCCGAGAGCTATTGCTTTGGAGCGATTAGGGTCATATGTGGCTGTGTTGGGGGCTATATTGTACCAACATCTCACAGGGGAGTTATGGATGTGGGGATGGAGCTCCGCAAGATCATGTCCTCTTCTGAAGTCATCCATTTATAAGCCTAGAGTGATGCAAAATTCCGGAACACTCATCTCACAAACCAAACCACCTAGGTGGAATTGGATGGTGCCTTGGTCATCATGATTTGTCATTACCACCTGCAAATGAAAAGTGGAAGAAAGCTCAAGTGTTAGTTCGAGGTAGGTGGGCTCGATTGTAACACCCCAAACCCGTCCGAACACCACGACCGAATCTGGTATGTTACGGGGAAACGGGTTTGAAAATTTCGAATTTGTACTAAATAGAATTGATAAAACCTTGTTTCGTTTGAGAAACGGTGGTTTAATTTTGTTACTAAAACATTTAGACTTAGTAAAAATTTGCGTTCAAGTTTGAAAACCATTGATTTTCATATGCTTATAAAATCAGTGCGATACCCGATGGTATAGTTTAAAAACACTTTGCGTTATAATTTGAAATCATTATCTTTCCAAGTTTTAGTAAACTTCATACCAACTTATTTATTAAGGCATATTAAAATCAAACTTAAAACATAATATCAAAAGCGAGAATTTAAAGGCTTTTTACAAATCTGAAATAAACCCAACTGAAAGTAAATTACTAAAGTACCCAAAACATAACATCCGAGTAAAACTTTTATTCCACATGGCATGAGCACCTCGAGTCCATCCCGGCTCCATGTCGCGTCACGAGTCACTGAAATATCAAAGGAGAGGGTGAGTCGAGTGACTCGATGTGTAAATCCCGCTCCCGATAAAACAACATGCTAACACACATCATACATAGCAACATAATTAATGCAACCCGATCCTAACCATCCATACACCTTTTCTACCCGTGTGGTACCAAACCCTTTGGTGACGTATAGTCACAATGTGTTACCAAAACACTGGTGTCCCAAAGACACATTATCTATCAATGTGGTCCCAAACCACTTTGGTGTCCCAAAGACACAATTGTGCTACCTAAAGCTTTGGTGACCGAAGTCACAAATCCAAAGATGGGGCCAACCCATCGTGTGTTACCAAAACACTAGCAGACGATCCCATATCTCAAGTGGGGCCAACCCACGGTGGTCAAACCACAGGGACTAGTCGCAATGAGGTGCCAAACCTCTGGTGTCCCAAAGACACAATGTGCTACCAAAGCACTGGTGACCAGTAGTCACAAATCGGTGATGGGGCCAACCCATCGTGTGTTACCAAAACATTGGCGTCAATCCCGTATAATCATCGTGGGGCCAACCCATCGTGGTAATTGAGCCACTGGGGACGAGGACGGCGAGGTACCAAACCTCTGGAGGTGCCAAACCTCTGGTGACCCAAAGTCACAAAGTGTGCTACCAAAGCACTGGTGCTCGTCAGCACAATATATCACTGCTCCCTCCTCTCGTATCACCCATACATATCATACTCATGGGGTTATGCATCTCATACAAGCCACGCATATCATGCTAACATATCAAGCATTACAACTCATAACATGTATAACATAAATCATGATATCATGTATTATCATTAATACTCATCATAGAACAGACTTACCCGAATCGTACACAATTCCCGTTTTGGGTATCCAATTATCCTTCTCACTGTTTCAATCTTATTAAGCAATCAAGTTTATTAACAACGTTACTAAGTAGAGGGTGTGTTAGTTACACACCTGATAATACGAGTCCAAAGATCCCTACGAACGATTTATGCCCTTCGATTGTCAAGCCCCTAAAACAATCGGCCAACATAGGATTTAAGCACTAAGACCATTCGGCCAAAGACATATAAACCCAAAGGGGTTAATTTCAATCCTTTACCTTGAAGGTGATTTGGTTTCCTACCAAACCGAGTCAAGCGATGATTCCTCTTCCAACAATCAAGCACCTAATAAACCAATAGTTAATCACTAATCACTTTAAACTTAATCGAAATCAAGCGACCATAATCGGCCCTTAACCAACCAAACGATCAAGAATAGAACAAGAGAAGAAATGGCCATTCGGCCAAAAGCTTACCACCACCAACGATTGAAGCAAGGACCCCAACCCTTTACTCGCTATTAGGCCAAAAGAGACTACTAGGAGAAGGAGAATATTCGGCTATGTTGGAACCAATAGAAAAAAAGAAATCGGCACTAGGAGTTTAACTTTTCTATTTTCGGCTTTGAGGAAACAATGTGAAATGGGAGCGAGTTTGGCAATTAAGCTTAGAAAAGAAAATGGAATTTGAGAAGGAAGATGATGGTAGTTTCGGCACAAGAGAAATGGGGAGAGCAAATGGGTGATTAAGCTAACACGGTTTCAAGAAGAAAAGAGAGTTGAAGTAAGGAAGAAACAAGTTTCGGCTCACTAACACCAAAAGGTAAAACAATTTCGGCCAAGGAGAGCTTATGTTTCGGTTTGCAAAAGAAAAGATGGAGTCACTCACTTGGATTTTTGGTTTCAAGAAGTAAAGAAAATGAGAAGATACCTTGGAGAAAATTCGGCTACAAGTATCAAAAGGGGACTTTTTGCTATACCAAAAGTGACCGAAAATGCCAAAATTTCCAAATGAAATTCGGCACTCCTCAACTCCTCACACTACTATGCCGTCACTCCCCCTCCCTACTCCCTAAAATTCGGCCATAATCCCACCAATTGCTCACCTCCATTCATTCAAAATTGGTTGAACAAGTCAACCTCCTAAAATCACTCCCCACCTATCATTCGAATGTGAAGACCAAGTCAATGGCGAGTTTGAGCGCCACAAACTCCTTCCTCCATGCCGTCAAAAAGAGTGCCAAAAAGTGGCCACTCCATGGCTCGAACACAAGGCCTCCACCTTGCTTTAGGCGTTACCCACTCCAAGCCTTAGTGGCGCCTTCATTGCCACTCCACCAACTTGTTTCTTGTGCTAACAAACACCCAAAATAAATTTAAAAGCCGACTTCCTCACTCCTAATACCTTAGCTCAAAACTAAAATTTTCTACCTACTCAGCTTACTTCTAGCCTACAATTAAACCCGATACAACACAAACAACAACGCAAACATACCAAACACATGCAAAACATGCAACAACAAAAATAACCCCTAACAGGGATATTACGGTTCTACCCCCTTAAGAATAATTTCGGCCTCGAAAGTACAGTCAAAAGAGTTGCGGGTATTCTTTGTCTCATCGTATCCTCGGGTTCCCACGTGGCTTCTTCCACGCCATGATTCCGCCAAAGAACCTTAACCAAAGGCACGGACTTTCTACGCAGGACCTTGACATCTCGATCTAGAATCTGCACTGGTTCTTCCTCTATGGTCATATCTGGGTTCACCTCGATCTCTTCATCGCTACTACATGTGATGGATCTGAACGATACCGCCGAAGCATCGAAACGTGAAAAACATCGTGAATCTGGCTAAGCTCCGCTGGCAACTCAAGCTGATACGCCACTGGTCCAACACGTCTCAAAACCTTATACGGCCCAATAAACCTCGGACTTAGCTTGCCTTTTCTGCCAAACCTCAGCACCTTCTTCCAAGGTGAGACCTTTAAGAAAACACGATCTCCCACAGCGAACTCTATATCTCTTCGCTTAAGATCGGCATAAGACTTTTTTGCCGGTCAGAAGCTTCCTTCAAGCGGTGAATCAACTTAACCTTGTCTTCTGCTCTCAACCAACCAACTCGGGTCCCAACAAGCGGCGTTCACCTAACTCTGTCCAACATGTAGGTGGCGACACTTCCTACCATACTGACGCCTCATATGGTGCCATTTTGATGCTTGCTTGGTAGAAATTTGTTGTTATAAGCAAACTCGGCTAATGGCGAAACTCTTCCCAAGCGCCTCTCTGAAGTCTAGAACACAACCTCTCGGCATGTCTTCTAAGATCCGAATGACCCTTACTACATTGCCGCCGTCGCGGTGGCGGGTGGCCGTCTTTGAAATCAAGCGCGTACCAGAGCCCGATGCAACGCTCTCGAACCTCGGCGTAAACACGGGATCCCTATCCGAGATTATCGAAACCGGGCGCCGTGTAGCCTTACTATCTCGACACATAAAGCTTCGCCAATCTCGAAGTGAATAGTCCACTCTCCGGAATGAAATGGGCCGACTTAGTCGAGACGGTCCACGATAACCCAAATGAATCTTTCTTGCTTGGCGAAGCGGTAAAACCAGCGAAATCCATAGTTATCCTTTCCCACTTCCATCGAGGAATCTTCACGGTGAAGCAAAACCCGTCGATGGCGATGTTCCGCCTTGACCTGCGACAAGTCGGACACTTCCCAACAAACTCTGTCACTTCTTTCTTCAAGCCGAGGCCACCAAAAGCGCTCTTTAAGATCCCTATACATTTTGCTACCTCCGGGATGCATAGCATAAGGATCTGCTATGTGCGTCTGAATAATCCTCGCCTCGACTCAACATCTTTAGGCATACAAGCCTTCCTTGAAAACACAGAACCTCATCACTAGACAAGTTTGTAACCCTCCAAACCACCATTCGCACTTGTAACCTTCGCGCACTCGAACCTCATCCTCCAAGCTGTTTCTCTTTGATCCGCTCAACCCAAGTAGGCTTAACTGCGGCTCGGCGAGAATACTCCGTCGTCATACAAACTTAAATGGGCAAACATCGCTCTTAAGTCCGAAACAACCCTACGGCTCAACGCGTGCGCCCACCACATTAGCCTTGCGGATGATACTCGATCGAGCGGTCGTAATCCTTGAGCAACTCAACCCATCTACGCCGCGCCTCAAATTCGGATCCTACGAGTCAATAGGTACTTGGACTCTTATGATGCGTGTAGGCGATTGGCTTCTCCCGTATAAGTAGTGCCTCCAGATTTTTAGAGCGAAGACTACGTTTTGCCGGCTCTAAATCGTGCGTCGGATAGTTGACCTCGTGTGGCCTCGGTGCCGAGAAGCGTAAGCCACCACCTTACCCTCTGCGTGATCAAAGACACAACCCAAACCCGTATGTGATGCGTCGCGAGATGCGTGAATTCCTTACCGGCCTCGGGTTGAATTTAAGCAGAGCCTCGGTCAAGATCCTCTTCAACTTATCAAAACTCTCCTGCTTTGTTTCTCGGTCCAAGCGAGCGGAGCTCCTTCCCATATGACTTAGTCGCCGGTCTTTGCAATTAACGAGAAACCTCAGCGAATCTTTGGTAGTATCACGCCAAACCAGGAAACTCAGAATCTCGATGATCGACTTAGGAGGCTTCCAATCCAAAAGCGCCTCAACCTTCCGAGGATCTACTCTAATCCCTCGGTGATACTACATGACCTAAAAGCGTCACTTCACTAAGCGAACTCGCACTTGCGAACTTAGCATAGAGTTGCTTTCTCCTCAAAAATCGCAACACCACTCTTAAGTGTGCATCATGCTCCTCTTGTGACCTTGAATATACCAAGATATCGTCAATAAAAACCACGACGAAAGCGGTCCAGATCTGCTTTGAAACACCCTATTCATCATATCCATAAAGGCTGCCGGGCGTTAGTCAACCCGAGCGGCATTACGAGGAATTCGTAGTGCCCGTCATCGAGTCCAAGCTTATTTGTCTTATGGATATCCGCTTCCTTAACTTTCAAGCGATGGTACCCGGACCTCAAATCGATCTTGAAAACACCGATGCACCTTTCGGTGATCAAACAAGTCATCTATCCGTGGTAGCGGATACTTGTTTTTAATCGTCGACTTATTCGGTTGGCGATGTCGATACACATCGCGCATCGTCCGTCCTTCTTCTTGGACGAATAATACGGCGCTCCCCACGGTGAAACACTTGGCCTAATGAAGCCTCGATCCAACGACTCTTGAATCGAGCCTTAAGCTCCACCAATTCCTTTGGTGCCATCCTATATGGAGCAATAGACACTTTGGCGCGATCCACGGTAGCAGATCTATCCCAAACTCTACCTCACGATCCGGTGGCAAACCGGAAGCTCCTGCGAAACACATCCACAAATTCCTTAACGGTACGAACCTTCTCAACAGCAGATTCTTTAGCCTCCAAGGCATACACATGAACCACATACGCTTCACAGCCCTTCCTGACCATCTTTACAGCTTTTAATGCCGACACCACATTGGATAAGTAATCTCTCCTATTACCTATCATAATCACTTCATCTCCCTTATCCGTCGATAGAACCATGCGCTTGGCCGCGCAATCCACCTTAGCCTGGTACTTAACCAACCAGTCCATTCCAAGGATCAGATCGAACTCCCCCAAGCGGCGGTTCCATCGGATCGCGGCAAAAATGACCCCTTGGAGTTCTAGGGGTACATCCTTATACAACTTATCTACGACTACAGAGTGACCTAGAGGGCTAAGTACAGTCATCTGTCTAGAAGCAGTTTCTGAGTCTAAGTCCATGGTCTCAACTATACTACTAGCAACATACGAATGCGTGGAACCCAAATCAATTAAAGCAGTATAGGGAGAACCAAAAATCAAAAACGTACCGGTGATTACGTCCGGTGCGTCGCCCTCCTCGCGGCGCCTAGTGCATACATACGGATCAGTGTCGTGCCTCGAGAACTACCCGCACCTCTGCCCGGTGCTCCACGACCTCGACCAAATCCATTACCACCTCTGCCATTACCACGGCCCCTCTGTGGTGGCGGTCCATTACCTCTGAACTGATTACGGCCCTGACTCTCAGACTGAATCCTGGCCATCCTACGCGGACAGTCCCTAATGCGATGATCCAGAGAACCACACTCGAAGCAACCTTTTCCACCAGTCCAACAACCACCCCAATGAGATTTCCCCCATCGATTACACTGCGGCGGTCCGCGCCTAGTAGCAACAAGCCTATGAGCCCGATTACGCCCACTCGGTCTAGCCCTCTTGCGGGTTACGGATGATCCAGAAGACCCAAAGCTCCTCTTAAGCCTACTCCTGTCCATGCTCTGTCTTACCGACTCTTTAACACCCTCGGCTACCTTAGCCTTCTCGACTAAGACGGCAAACTCGCGCGCTCTCTTTGTGGAGCAATCGTGAGCCTCAACTCGTCTCATGGACCATCCTCGAAAGCGAACACACCTCTCATGCTCGGTGGCTACAATGCCCCCAGCATACCTACTCGGACCGGGAACTCGGCCTCATACTCAAGAAGCGATTTACTCCCGAACAAGCCTCGAAATGCCTTTCATTTGGGAGTCGATGTAGCTAGTCCCAATGTATTTCTTTTGATATGCGACTCTGAAATAATCCCATGTCGGATCCTCACCGCCACCATTGTCCCCGAACCGTGAGCCACCACCGATATGACTCATCCCGAAGAAGTGATACGATGCCCTTCAACTTCTCTTCACCGTCAAGTCAGATCATCCATGATCCGCTCGGTTGCCTCCGGCCAATATTCGGCGGTGTTTCGGAGCAACACCCGATACACCTCGGAAGAACTCGGCCCCATTGGCGAGTCGCTCGAGAGCGATTTCCTAACTCCGCACCACCACCTATGCCGGCTACTCTTTCCAACACCGCAAAGATCGCTCGCTGTGACGCGCATCGTCTCGATCGATCTTGGAACTCACCACCTCCGGTGGTGGCGAATCCCAGCATCTCATTTTTCGACCCTTGACCGGATCCTACGGGTTGAAGCGTCATCCTACCTCGACCTCGACCACGAGTATTACGGCCACGTCCTCCTTGAGTACTCATGACTAACGATCTCGTTTACGATTAAGAAGATTTTTATGCATTAGTATCGTTCCACTTTCTTAACCGCAAAGAAATTTTATGGATGGAGTTTATTCGGGGGTTCTTTTCGAGCAACCAAGGTTTCAATCTTCTATCCTATTCACCCAAAAGAGGTCATACATCCATTCCTTAACCCTTTCCATACCTATTCACTCTTGGACATTTGCGCCATTTCTAGCCCAAAGGTATTTTCGTCATTTTCCTACGAGGTATTTTTCGTAATTAAAAGATATTTTAAACTTTCAGTAAAACCGATCAATTTGAAATTCAAAAATTTGAGAGTGTTCTTTGAAAATTTTGTAAAATACTTCGTTTTGGAAACCGGGGTATTTTAGTAATTTTCACAAAGCCAGAGGCGTTCTTGTAAATTTTCCAAAATCAAAATTTCCGATTGATATTTTGTAAAAAGCAGTGTTTGAATTTCGTAACATCATTGAAATTTTGGGCAAAATCATTGAGTTGCTATTTATAAACCGAGGCATTTTAGTATATTTACCCTAAGGGCATTTTTGTAATTTTCCATAAATCGAGTTTTTCAAGAAAATTGTTGTAAAAGTGACATTCTCAATTTTGAAAGAGTTTCTTGCAAAAAGTTTGAAAACATTAGAGTTGTTGTTGTATTTTTGAAAACATGGCTAATTCCTTTCGGGTTTTAGTCGTTAGGTTAAGTCTATGGTGAGCCTTCTTGGTCGGGGTGAACTCGGACTCACGCACGGGTGGGATACTGCGAAGAGGAGGTGAGTCACGAGGATCGCTTAAATACCAAGCTCTTCCGGATCCTCTTCTAGACATGCGTCTGGAGTTACCACACCTAGCCCAGTGGTGAGTCATAGATTGGTTTAGTGCTTTAAGTCTTATGCTTTAGTTTGAGTGTTTGAGTGATCTAATCCTAGGGTTCAAGTCCTATAAATCTAACTACGTTCCATATCACCTACCCTTCTACAAATAATAATTCACAGAAGAGTTTAGAATTACTTACAGCGAACCAGTGCAGGAGACTCGGTGCCATGCCTTGTAAACCATGTATTCAACCCCAAAACACTTAAAACGAACTTTTGAAAACAATTTGGGCCTCAGGCCCACAGCTGAGCTTTTGAACTTGGCTCTGATACCAAACTTGTAACACCCCAAACCCGTCCGAACACCACGACCGAATCTGATATGTTACGGGGAAACGGGTTTGAAAATTTCGAATTTGTACTAAATAGAATTGATAAAACCTTGTTTCGTTTGAGAAAGCGGTGGTTTAATTTTTGTTACTAAAACATTTAGACTTAGTAAAAATTTGCGTTCAAGTTTGAAAACCATTGATTTTCATATGCTTATAAAATCGGTGCGATACCGATGGTATAGTTTAAAAACACTTTGCGTTATAATTTGAAATCATTATCTTTCCAAGTTTTAGTAAACTTCATACCAACTTATTTATTAAGGCATATTAAAATCAAACTTAAAACATAATATCAAAGCGAGAATTTAAAGGCTTTTTACAAATCTGAAATAAACCCAAGCTGAAAGTAAATTACTAAAGTACCCAAAACATAACATCTCGAGTAAAACTTTTATTCCACATGGCATGAGCACCCGAGTCCATCCGGCTCCATGTCGCGTCTCACGAGTCACTGAAATGTCAAAGGAGAGGGTGAGTCGAGTGACTCGAGTGTGTAAATCCCGCTCCGATAAAACAACATGCTAACACACATCATACATAGCAACATAATTAATGCAACCCGATCCTAACCATCCATACACCTTTTCTACCCGTGTGGTACTAAAACCACTTTGGTGACGTATAGTCACAATGTGTTACCAAAACACTTTGGTGTCCCAAAGACACATTATCTATCAATGTGGTCCCAAACCCTCTGGTGTCCCAAAGACACAATTGTGCTCCCAAAGCTTTGGTGGACAGAAGTCACAAGTCCAAAGATGGGGCCAACCCATCGCCGTGTGTTACCAAAACACTAGCAGACGATCCCATATCTCAAGTGGGGCCAACCCACGGTGGTCAAACCACGGGGACTAGTCGCAATGAGGTGCCAAACCTCGGTGTCCCAAAGACACAATGTGCTACCAAAGCAGCGGTGACCGTAGTCACAAATCGGTGATGGGGCCAACCCCATCGTGTGTTACCAAAACACCGGCGTCAATCCCGTATAATCATCTCGTGGGGCCAACCCTTTGTGGTACTTGAGCCACCTGGGACGAGACGGCGAGGTACCAAACCTCTGGAGGTGCCAAACCTCTGGTGACCCAAAGTCACAAAGTGTGCTACCAAAGCCTTTGGTGCTCACAAAGACAATATATCACCGCTCCCTCCTCTCGTATCACCCATACATATCATACTCATGGGGTTATGCATCTCATACAAGCCACGCATATCATGCTAACATATCAAGCATTACAACTCATAACATGTATAACATAAATCATGATATCATGTATTATCATTAATACTCATCATAGAACAGACTTACCCGAATCGTACACAATTCCCGTTTTGGGTATCCAATTATCCTTCTCACTGTTTCAATCTTATTAAGCAATCAAGTTTATTAACAACGTTACTAAGTAGAGGTGTGTTAGTTACACACACGATAATCTGAGTCCAAAGATCCCTACGAACGATTTATGCCCTTCGATTGTCAAGCCCCCTAAAACAATCGGCCAACATAGGATTTAAGCACTAAGACCATTCGGCCAAAGACATATAAACCCAAAGGGGTTAATTTCAATCCTTTACCTTGAAGGTGATTTGGTTTCCTACCAAATCCGAGTCAAGCAATGATTCCTCTTCCAACAATCAGCACCCTAATAAACCAATAGTTAATCACTAATCACTTTAAACTTAATCGAAATCAACTGACCATAATCGGCCCTTAACCAACCAAACGATCAAGAATAGAACAAGAGAAGAAATGGCCATTCGGCCAAAAGCTTACCACCACCAACGATTGAAGCAAGGACCCCACCCTTTCTCGCTATTCGGCCAAAAGAGACTACTAGGAGAAGGAGAATATTCGGCTATGTTGGAACCAATAGAAAAAAAGAAATCGGCACTAGGAGTTTAACTTTTCTATTTTTGGCTTTGAGGGAAACAATGTGAAATGGGAGCAGAGTTTCGGCAATTAAGCTTAGGAAAAGAAAATGGAATTTGAGAAGTAAGATGATGGTAGTTTCGGCACAAGAGAAATGGGGAGAGCAAATGGGTGATTCGGCTAACACGGTTTCAAGAAGAAAAGAGAGTTGAAGTAAGGAAGAAACAAGTTTCGCTCACTAACACCAAAAGGTAAAACAATTTTGGCCAAGGAGAGCTTATGTTTGGTTTGCAAAAGAAAAGATGGAGTCACTCACTTGGATTTTTGGTTTCAAGAAGTAAAGAAAATGAGAAGATACCTTGGAGAAAATTCGGCTACAAGTATCAAAAGGGACTTTTTGCTATACCAAAAGTGACCGAAAATGCCAAAATTTCCAAATGAAATTCAGCACTCCTCAACTCCTCACACTACTATGCCGTCACTCCCCTCCCTACTCCCCTAAAATTCGGCCATAATCCCACCAATTGCTCACCTCCATTCATTCAAAATTGGTTGAACAAGTCAACCTCCTAAAATCACTCCCCACCTATCATTCGAATGTGAAGACCAAGTCAATGGCGAGTTTGAAGCGCCACAAACTCCTTCCTCCATGCCGTCAAAAAGAGTGCCAAAAAGTGGCCACTCATGGCTCGAACACAAGGCCTCCACCTTGCTTTAGGCGTTACCCACTCCAAGCCTTAGTGGCGCCTTCATTGCCACTCCACCAACTTGTTTCTTGTGCTAACAAACACCCAAAATAAATTTAAAAGCCCCACTTTCCTCGACTCCTAATACCTTAGCTCAAAACTAAAATTTTCTACCTACTCAGAGCTTACTTCTAGCCTACAATTAAACCCCGATACAACACAAACAACAACGCAGCATACCAAACACATGCAAAACATGCAACAACAAAAATAACCCCTAACCCGGGATATTACATCGATAATACCGAAGAATTGTTCCCAAGGGTCTGTGGTTAGTAAAGCCCAGACATCATCAGCAAGTTGCACTTGTTCTAGAGCGTCCCAGTCGATACATCTGCCTTGACTGAGAGGTCGCGCTCGTAGGATCTGATAAAGTTCCTCTTGAGCTCTAGGGGGAAACCGTAATAATGGGTGTCTTACTTCAGCCGATATGCTGGCTGATGACGAACTGGGTCCCTTTCGTTGTTTAGAACTAGGGACTGCGATTTTCTTGCCTCGGGATGATGACATTATGGTCCTGAAAATAACATATATTCAACGATTCAAGTGACATTTCTAGCCAAGACATATTGCATATCATTTATGAACTCAACAATATCAAAAATATAACAAGGACAAAAATCATGATAAGAATAAACTAATATTTGAATAAATACTAATTGTTATTTATTTAAACGAGGACTAAACGAATAAATCAATCGAATGATGACTATAACTAATGTTAAACAAGAATAATAAACTAACTAGAGATTAAATAAAATTCTAGTGATAAAATAGTTTAATAGAGGAAAATGTAAAAACGAGAGGTGAGCGGTGCGGCTGAGGTGGTGGTCGGAGCACGGGCATTGAGTGGTGGTACACGGGCGTGTGCTGCAAATAGATGGGGGAACACGACTGTTTTGTATTTTTGGATGGGTGTGTATTTCTTCAGCACGGGCGTGGACTAGTTTTCTATATATATGTGAAAGAGAGAAAGAGATAAGGGATAGGGAAAGTCAATAGGGAAGAAGATTTTGCTGGCGGCCGGAATGGGGTAGTGAATTTGGAGAGAAACGGCTAGGGTTTTGGTGGGTTGGGGAAAAGTTTAGGGGAGGCGTGCGTTGGTTGCTTCAATAGGGGGTGGGAGACACGGTCAGGGGCCACACCCATGTTCCCTTTATTTAGCCCGTGTTTTTCGAAAATTTTAATTTTACGCGCATTTATGTTGTGTTCCACACTCGTATCGCACAGGCGTGCTTGGCATTGTTCATTTCTCCCACGCCCGTGTCGTTTACTCAGAATCAACCATAGGTTGGATACACGGGCGTGTCACATTCCCGTGTCGATTAATCAGTTTTGAGCACTGCCGAGTCGCACGGCAGTGTCGTTTAGTTGGAGCCCGTGGCTTGGAGAAAGTTTTTGTCCTATTTTTATAGCATCTTTGCCACGCCCATGTACCTGTTCGTGGTGTTCACACAGCCACAGCCATGTCCGTGTGCAAGGCCGTGTGGTAGAGAATCCTGCGTTTTACTGAATTGGTTAGTTTGTAATTAGGTGCTAGAAATTTAAAATATGTCATTAGTGCAGTTAGTAGTCAGGTTGCCTCCCGAGAAGCGGTCGTTTAAAGTCTTAAGTTAGACTTACCCTGTTTTGATCTCTAAATGAAGGTTCATGGAGCCGAAGCTCCTCTCTCATATCCCTAAAATCTTCACCATTATAAATTTTCAGTCGCTGACCATTTACCTTGAATGTGCCATGAGTTGGATGAGTTACCTCGATTGCGCCATAGGGAAAAATATTTTTGATCACGAATGGACCTGACCATCTTGATTTTAGCTTTCGAGGAAACAATTTGAGCCTTGAATTGTATAACAGGACTAAGTCTCCTACTTTGAATTGCTTTGATTACTTTAAACGAGAATCATGGCGTCGCTTTGTTGCCTCCTTATATAATCGTGAATTTTCATAGGTATTAGCTTGCCATTCATTTAGCCCGTTCAATTGCATCATCCTCTTCTAACCTGCGGTTTTATGATCGTAATTTAAGAATTTTATAGCCCAGAAAGCTTTGTGCTCTAACTCAAATGGTAGATGACAACTTTTTCCATAGACAACTTTGTATGGGGTAGTTCCTATGGGAGTTTTAAACGCTTTTCTATAAGCCCATAAAGCATCGTCTACTTTTAATGCCTATGCTTTCCTATTTGATTCAACTGTTTTCTCTAGAATACACTTAAGTTCTCGCTTTGCTACTTCTAGTTGCCCACTGATTTGAGGGTGATAAGGGGTAGCTGTCCTGTGGTGTACACATTTTTTTAAGACTTTATCAAATTGAGTATTACAAAAGTGAGTACCCCTATCACTAATAATTGCTCTGGATGTTCCGAATCGTGAGAAAAGTTTCTTAAGAAACCTTACTACACTCTAGTATCGTTAGTAGGTAAGGCTTGAGCTTTCACCCATTTTGACATGTAATCTACTGCTACTAAATGTATTTATTTCCAAATGAACTAGGAAATGGACCCATAAATTCAATACCCATACATAGAATATTTCACATGACAGCATATATGGTTGAGGCATTTCATCACGTTTAGAGATATTACCTGTTCTTTGGCATTTATCACATGAAGCAACATACTGTTGGCATCTTTAAACAGGTTGGCCAATAAAAACCTGATTCAAGTGTTTTATGTGCTCTCTTAATCCCACTGTAATGTCCTCCTGAAGGTCCTGAGTGGCAATGTTCTAGAATTTGGCTTGCTTCTGCCTTTGCGATGCATCTCTGAATTATTTGATCTGCACATATACGAAATATAAATGGATCCTCCCAAATATATTTTTTCGCATCAGCAAAGAATCACTTCTTTTGATGATGTGTTAACCTTTTTGGTAGGATGTTAGCAGAAAAGTAATTTGCAATGTCTGCGAACCAAGATACCTCGGAGTTAGATATAGCAAATAGTTGTTCTTCAAGAAACGAGTCATTTATCTCATTCTCATCTAGTTTTTCAATATATGGATTTTTAAGCCTAGAAAGATGCTCTGTTGCAAGATTTTCAGCTCCTTTCTTATCCTGAATTTCTAAATCAAATTCTTGTAAGAGTAAAATTAATAAACCATAAATGTAACATATTTTAATCCCACATTTATTATGCTTTTTGATGATGTATCCCTTGATTTGTGTAAAAAGGTGCTATTAATCCTTTCTTTTCATGTCTTACACTCAGGAAAGTATCAAAGGATGAAAAGAACGTAAAACGGGCTTAAAACGAAGCAAAATGGGCCTTTCCACGAAAACGACACGGCCTGGGCCAAGGACCACACGGTTGTGTCTCGACGAAAACCTAGAGCATGGCCTCATCACCACTGCACACGGCCGTGCCAAAGTAGAAATCCGAACATGGCCAGGTCTCGACTTGCACGGGCGTGTGACATGGCCGTGCCTCTGTCGCTGGAAAGAGCAAATTCAGTCAAAAATGGATACTTAGGGAGAAAGAATCACATTCCAAGAGCCTATAAATATTCCCCAAGTAGCACCTTTGAGAGGGCGTCAAAGCTAGGCCAATGAGCCAAGCTGAGAAGGTCAGAGTTAGGGAATAACGCGAAGATAGCCAGTTGATCCATCCCAAGAAGTCGGAATTCTACTCAAGATGGCAGAATTCTCCTTCAATTCCTTCAAGGAGTTCTAGGATTTTCTTATGTTTTGTTTTATCTTTTCTCTTGAGATGTTTTCTTGTTTAGTTATGAGCTAAACCCTTCAGATACCTGAAGGGATGAAACCTAGATGGATCTTTTTATTTGATTTTTAAGTTATATGATAAATTACTTGGTTTGTTCTTAATTATGTTGTTTAATCCAAATCTAATGTGCTTAGGTGGAGGAGGAATAGACCCTGCCTAAGAGTAGATCTAACATAATTAAGCGGAGTTGATCGGGCGCCTAGAGATAGGGTTACGAGATTACACCGGATTAGGGTGAAACCTAATATGGGAGTCCATTGATCAGTTTACTGCTTTCCTAGGGGGTTATTATAAGCGAACGAGAGTTCCACTAATTAACCTAGGATTAGATGTTATTCGTTTTGAGAGACAGTTTAACATAGGTTAGGGAGTCTCACGGATCAAGCTAAGTAAAAGAAATCATATAATTTAAAGGTTAATTAATAAGTGAAGTCTAGGTGGATTCTTCCTGAGGGTATCGTCGCAATCAATTGAGTTTTTCTTCAAAGTTATTTTCCTATTCGTCTTCTTTTTCTTTGTGTCTTTAGTTTAGTTTTCGTCAAATGCAACTTCACTCTAATTTTAAGGCTAAATAATAAAAAGAAAGTTAGTACTAGTACTTTTAGTTCCTTTGGGTTTGATATCCGGTCTTGCCTAAGCTATACTACTGTTCGATAGGTACACTTGCCTTTAATCGTTGACAGAGTTAGTCTCCAGGTTTGATCATTCTTTTATAAATATTTAAAACTCTGATTTTACAGCGATCAAAAATCCATCTTATGAGTCGAGGTTTTGCATCAGATTTAGTTAAAAGATAACGAAAAGCTGAATGGTCAGTGTGAACGACAACTTTAGATAATATCAGATACTGTCAAAATTATCAAATGCAAAAACCATAGCTAGCAATTCTTTTTCTGTGGTGGTGTAATTTTCTTGTGCGGCCATTAATGTCTTGTTAGCCTAATAGATCGACTGAAAGTGCTTGTCTCTTTGCTGTCCCAAAACTGCACCTACTGCAAAATCACTCGCATCACTCATTAGTTCAAAGGGTAAATTCCAATTAGGTGCAATTATAATTGGAGTATTTATTATTTTATCTTTGAGGATATTAAATGCATCTAAACATTCCTTTTCAAAATTGAAAGGCACATCTATTTCTAGTAATTTCGTCAAAGGTTGAGCTATTTTAGAAAAATCCTTTAATAAATCTTCTATAAAATTCAGCATGTCCTAAAAAGCTTCTAATAGCCTTAACTGAACTAGGAGGAGGTAATTTTTCTATGGTTTCGACCTTTGCTTTGTCTACCTCAATCCCTTTACTAGAAATTTTTTGTCCTAACACAATCCCCTCTCGAACCATAAAGTGACACTTTTCCCAATTTAAAACAAGGTTTGTTTCCTCACATCTCATTAGAACTCATTTTATATTTTTAAGGCAAAGAAGAAAAGAATTACCAAATACTGAAAAATCATCCATAAATACCTCCATAATGTCTTCCACAAGTTCATCAAAGATCGCCAAAGATGCAATACCGAAAGTAGCAGGAGCATTACATAATCCAAAAGGCATTCTACGATAAGCAAACGTACCGTATGGACATGTGAATGTTGTCTTTTCTTAATTCTCAGGGGCTATTGGGATTTGGAAGTAGCCGGAGAGTCCGTCCAAGAAATAATAATACATATGCCCCGATAATCTTTCCAACATCTGATCAATAAAGGGCAAAGGGAAGTGATCTTTTTTGGTGGCGTCATTCAACTTTCTATAGTCAATACAGACTCTCCAACCTGTGACTGTTCTTGTAGGAATTAATTCGTTCTTTTGTCATGCCTCCTTTCTTTGGAATGACCTGCACAGGACTTACCCAAGTACTGTCAGAAATAGGATAAATTATTCCAGCATCTAGGAGTTTAATTACCTTAGCTTTAACAACTTCTTTCACGTCGGGATTCAATCATCTTTAAGGTTGCACACATGGTTTATATTCATCTTCCATTAAAATTTTGTGGGTGAAAAACTGTAACATCTGGGATTTGGGCCCTTTACACTTATCTTGTTTCTGTGTGCCTGGTATGCTATGTGTATTGTTTGGGTGTGTTTGGGGTCTCTGGGAAGGCTCGGGGTTAAGTAGGAACCTTGGCCAAAATTTAAAATTTGGGCACTTTAGGAGGGGAGCTGGTTGGGAGCAGGACTTAAGGTTTATTGTTGTGTTTGTTGACACAAGGAGAGATGTGGTAAAGTGGCAAGTGGCGCCACTTAGAGAGCAAAGAGGGTGGCGTCAACAAGGAGAGCTGAGGGAAGGAGTTCAAGTCACGCTGACAGCATTTGGAAGCTCTCTTTTTACGTCAGAAAGCTAATGAGGTGGCTTCCAGTGGGACTCTTCAGGGTGGTTGGTGGAATGAGTCAAAGAATTTGAAATGAATGGATGAGAGGTGATGGAGGAGGGTTGAAGTGGTAAATCGGTTTGAATGGGTATTAAGGAGTGCTTTGTGGAGAAAATTATGGGATTTAAAGAGAGAGAGAGTGTTGGCCGAATGTTGGGTTGTAGGGGAAGGTATGAGCATTAGGTTTTGGAAGGGGTTTAAGTGCCGAATTGGTGAGGTGTGTATGGCAAAAATTTGGTGTTAAGAGTTTTTCTTTTGGGTGTTGGAGGTTTTCCATTTTGGAAATTTGCATTCTTTTCTCTATTGGCCGAAAATCCTAAAGACAATTAGTGCTCACCTCCTCTTTGGTAAAAGCCGAAACCTCCTAGGTACCATTCCCTTTTCACTTCACATCTTTTTTTTTTGTCAGCCGAACCCTCCTACCATCTTCCCCATTTTCATAATTTTCTTCCCATTTGCTTCATACTTCTTTATTTTGTGTAAAAGCTGAACCTCATCTCTCATTTCTTTTTCTTGACCGAACCATCATTCACTACCATTTATCTTGATTTTGTTTTGCTTTAGTCGAATCTCTTTAGCCTTTCTTTTTGATTCTTCAATTGCCAAAACCTATCCCTCATTTTGTCATCACCTTTTGTCACGGGTTCTTCTTCAAGCCGAAGCATCTATTTGGTTCTTACTCCTTCTTTATTTCTTCTAAAGGCCGAACCTCTCTTTGTGTCAAGAGTTGGCACCCTTTCTGTCGACTTTGTTGATTGCAGAGTGAAGATCTTCCTTTTGGCATTCCGGTAAGAGATCTTTCTCACTTTGTTGCTCATTCTCTCTTTCTTTTCTCTTGGGGTTGGTAGGCCAAAGATATTAATATGGTGTTTTGGTGGTTGGCCAAATGGTGGTAAGAGGGTCCATGTTTATTCTTTTGGCCGAAAGGTTATCACTTCCAATCTATGTTCTTTCCAACTGATCCTTACATGGTATTTGCATAGGTATTCAATCGACGCCTTACTCCAAGCCTTATAATCTCTGGATTCTATCAATGTAGGTAAGGGATCTTTACATATTGAGCGTAAATCCTTACTTTTCTCTATTTCAATGCCTTAATACAGTCTATTGACCAAGATTCTTTCATAGACTCAAATGCTAGCCAAGCAAAGAAGGAAGGGGTTGGACCCATAGCCCTAGCCCCAAGGTTCAAGAAGTGCGCAGTGTCTGCTGTTCGAGATTGGCCACCGGGTTGTGGACCGGCTTCAAAACAGAGTAGTAGGTAGATAGCAGTCGTTTTTGCTATCGATTGTGTCAACGTAGAGAGTATTATTTTACGTGTTATCCGGTGTGTAAAACCTCATACACTTTCTTTAATTGTAATATTAATTGTATGGGCTGAAAAGCCGAAAAAGGCTGTGATGACAGTCGTGATACCCTTGTGGGTAAGGCAAGGAATGCCAGGTACGTGATTTTAGTATCATTCTTGCGTGTATGGATGTATGTGGTAATCTATTACCTTGTTGATAGCATGTTGCATTCATTATGACATGTATGTTATGCATGGGATATGGATATGATGTTTAAGGGGAAGTGCTTGATTATGAGGTCACATAGTGATTAGTGGTTAAGCCATGTTATATTATGACATAGTGATCAGTGGCTAAGCCACATTGTATGATTTTGGTCACTTAGTGATCAGCATCATGACTGACAGCATGACTGTCGAAGTGGCGTGTAGCGGATGGAGGGTTGATTGTAGAAATCCCCACGGTGTGATTGGCTAGTACGTGTTAGCGTGTAGAGGATGGAAAAAAAAAACTAGGTTTAGGTTGGAACATGATGCATTCATTTATTTTTATGTCATCTTGAGAGGGCCAAGACCCGACATGCGATTGTGGGCCTCGAGCCGATTATGTGTTATAGAGGATTTATACACTGAGTCTCAGTGACTCACCCCTTTGCTTAACCTTTTAGGTAATCAATAGATCGTGGATATGGGAGCCGAGGCGAACTCGTGGCGGCCATAAAGACCTTATTTTTCGCAAACTTTTCCTGCTTTACTTTAATTTTAATTGGGGATTTTATTTGTGTAGTAAGGCCTTTCTAAATTAATATTAGGGTTTTATTTTATTTATTTATTGTTTATTTAAAATTTGACACTATGCAAACTTAATCACGAAATAAAAAAAAGGATTTTCAAAATATGAGTAACTCAAAACATACGTTTTGTTTCAAGTATCATCCAACTTAATGAATATCTGATTAATTAAAAGTTGAAATTTTTCCTACACTACCAAACCACTGTTTTCAAGACATCGCCTTAATGGAAAAGTTTTCAACTCTACGATTTTTCCTAAATTAAACAAGATTTCGTTTTTACTTCACCCTGTAACACACCAGATTCGGTCGTAACGTTTAGGCCGGGTTTGGGGTGTTACAAAAATGATAGGCTTATTCCTTTAATGTCAGAAATTTTCCAAGCTATGGCTCTTTTATGTTCCCTTAGTACTTTTAGCAACTCGTCTTTCTCTTCGGGTTCCAGTTCAGAAGAGATAATTAATGGTAGCGTAGAATTATCCCCGAGGAATGCATATTCTAAGTGTTTTGGCAACTGTTTTAATTCCAATTTTGGTGGCTCATCAATAGAAGGTTTTTGTTTAAATTCGTCGTGATTACAATGACCTCCTCTTTCTTTTGTCTAGAGGTAGATGTATTAGAATTCAACTCATCAGATTCATCATCTTCTCCCTTAGGTTGGGCAAGACACAGTTCTATCGTGTCGTTATGTATGATTTCCTGTAGAGAATCTTGAATAAAATGATCAATGGCATCAATAAAATAACAGGAATCATCTTGTTCTTTAGAATACCGCATAGCATCGTAAATTTGGAAAATAATTTCCTCGTCGCCTACCCTTAATGCGAGTTTACCATCACCTACATCAGTAACAGCTTTAGCAGTAGCTAAAAAAGGGCGCCCCAAAATTAAACGTAGCTCAATGTCTTCATTCATGTCAAGCACAACAAAGTCAACAGGGAATATAAATTTATCAACTTTTACCAGAATATCTTCAATAACTCCTCTAGGATATTTAATAGATCTTTCAGCTAATTGAATGCTCATCCTAGTGGGTTTTGGTTCCCCAAGATCAAGTTACTTAAACATTTTATAAGGCATTAAATTAATACTGGCACCTAGATCATCTAATGCTTTCTTAATATGTAAACTACCAATTAAACAGGGAATAGTGAAACTTCCTGGATCTTTTAATTTGGTTGGTAGCTTATTTTGGATGATAGCTGAACATTCTTCATTAAAGTTCCATTGTTGATATTTCTTCAAATTTCCTTTTATTTGTTAGAAGCTGTTTTAGGAATTTTGCGTATGTCGGCATCTATGAAATAGCTTGAACAAAAGGTAAGTTCATATGTAACTGTTTAAAATGTTAAAGAAATTTACCGTATTGTGCATCTAATCGGTCTTTCTTCAACTTTGCCGAATATGGGTTTGGTGGTTTACATTCTTCACTTACCGGCGTTACCTTCTCAACTCCCTCATCTTTTGCCTTATCTGTTTCATGTGGTATCTTCTTCGTTGTTTCAATCAATTCCTTTTCACTTCTTAGTGTAACTACTTTCACTTGCTTTTTTTCCCTAGGTAAACTTTCTAGTTGTCTTTTAGAAACTAACTTAGTTAGTTGTCCAATTTGATCCTTAAGCCCCTGAATTGATGCTTGCTGATTGTTCAATATTGTTTCAAAATTTTGGCGATGGGTTTCTGACACTTATATGAATTTTGTCAGCATTTCTTCAAGGTTTGGCTTCTTTTCTTATGGGTAGGATTGTTGTCTTTGGTTTCTTTGACTACCCCACGAGAAATTTGACTGGTTCCTCCAACCTGAATTGTAAGTGTTACTATAAGGGTTATTTTGAGGTATAAAATTGTTACCCATATAGTGAACTTGTTCCTTTTCAGCGCTCGGGTTCTACGGTGGATAATCTGTGTTGTTCCTCCAACCTCCATTCATATTGCACTGCATAACTAGATGTACCTGCAAAGAATCACATAAACCATCAATCTTTTTGTTAACCAGTTTTACCTGATTTGATAGAGTGGTTGTTGCGTCGAGGTTGAAAACACTGGCTACTTTTGTTGGCTTGGTCCTTGTGACTTGCCACTGATAGTTATTCAGTGACATCTCTTCAATGAATTCGTAGGCAGCCTCAGGTGTTTTGTTGTTCAAGGTTCCGCCGGCGGCTGAATCAATTAATTGCCTAGTTGAAGGGTGCACCCGTTGTAAAAAGTTTGGACCTGTAGCCACAAAGGTAATCCATGGTGTGGGCATCTTCTCAATAGATCTTTGTATCTCTCCCATGTATCGTAGAGTGTTTCTAAATCCATCTGCACAAAAGAAGAGATATCATTCATCAACTTGGCCGTTTTAGCCGGCGAAAAATATTTTAATAAAAAATTTTTGGTCATTTGTTCCCATGTAGTGATTGATCCTCGTGGAAGAGAATGCAACCACTGTTTAGCTTTATTCCTCAAAGAAAAGAGAAATAACCGAAGACAAATGGCATCATCAGAAATGCCATTTATTTTGAAGGTATCACAAAATTCTAGGAAACTTGCCAAGTGATTGTTAGGATCTTCATCCTGCAAACCATCAAACTGAACAAATTGCTGTATCATCTGAATTGTGTTAGGTTTCAGCTCAAAGTTATTTGCAGCAATAGCAGGTCTAATAATACTTGACTCAGTTCCTGTTAAATTAGGTTTAGCATAATCATACATAATTCGAAGAGCATGACGTTCGGCCACCACTGGAGGTATCGGATTATTCTCAGCCATCTCTTCGATGGTATTAGTTTCAATTTCTTGCTCTTCTTCTATGTAATTTAAGCTTCGCCTTGTTTCTCTACGATTTCTGTGAACAATACCTTCAATATCACTATCATAAATTAGGGGTCCTGTCGGGTTCCTTCTAGTCATAAACTAGAGGTACCTGTTAAGAACAAATAAAAGAAGAAAAAATAGCAAAGTTAAAAGCAAAATAAAAATAAAAATAAATTGCAAAAATAAAAATGGCTAAAGTAATAAAAATTGAGCGTTCTCAATATTTTAGTTCCCCGGCAACGGTGCCAAAAACTTGATCGTGTGTCAGAGTCCTAAAAATTTATAAAGAGAATGATCGAGCCAAGAAACTAACTATGACAATGATCGAGGCAAGCGCACCTATCGAACAGTAGTATAGCTTAGTGGCAAGACCGGATTATCGAACCCAAAGGAACTAAAAGTACTAATACTAGTAAACTTTCTTTTTATTATTAATTATTCTAAATTTAACTACATATTAAGCTAAAGATGCTAAGACAAAGAGAATGAATTTGGGAAATACTTGTGGGAAAAAAAAAAACCCATTGATTAAGACAATACCCGAGGAAGAATCCACCTAAACTTCACTTGTTATTTAACTCTTAACCAGATGATTTATTCACTTAACTTGATCTGTAGGATTCCCTAAGTTATATTAATACCTCTCTCGAGGCTACTAACGTCTAACCCTAGGTTGATTAATTTAAATCTCTTTCTAATTAAAACCCCTAGAATTGCATTAACTCGATCTATGGATTCCCATATTAGGTTTGACCCTAATCCAGCAGATTTTCGTCATCCTATCTCTAGGGTTGCGATCAAATTAGCTTAATTATGCTAGATCTACTCTTAGACAGGGTCTATTTCTCCTCTGCCTAAGCACGTCAATACTTGAATCAATATCCTGAAATATCTAAACAAGAATTAAGAGCACATAATTCAGAACAAATCAAGTATTTATCATATAGTTCAGAAAACAATAACAAGATCCCTCTTAGGTTTCATTCCCCTCAGGTATTTGAGGGGATTAGTTTATAATGATAAAAGAATACATCTCAGAAGTAAATATAAATCAAAACATAAGAAAAACCCTAAAACCCCTGAAGGAATTTCAAAGGAAGATCCTCCGTCTTGAGTATAACTCTGGCTTCTTGAGATGAATCAACAGGCTTTCTTCGAGTAAATCCCACAATTCTGGCCTCTCTGACTTGGCTCTTCTGCCTAACTAGATGCCCCCTGAAGGTTGGCCTCTAGGGTGTTTATATAGGCTTTTGGGATGGCTTTCTTTGCCTCTAAGTACCCTAATCCGAGTAAAATTTCTATTTGTCATGGCAAGGACACGCCCATGGCATACGCCCGTATGAATCGTGGCCAGGCCGTGTTCGGGTCTGTTAAGGAGGCACGACTGTGTAGTCTTGGGCCCAGGCCGTGTCGATTTCGTAATTTGGCCCATTTCCTCGTTTTTAGGCCTGTTTCTTCTTCTTTTCATCCTTTGGTGCTTTACTAACTATAAAACATGGAAACAAAGGATTAAGAGCACCAAATTCCATAATTCAAGGCTTAAATCATCTAAAAGTATGTTAAATATAGGATTAAAATATGTTCATATCACAGTTTATCAAATACCCCCACACTTAAGCATTTGCTTGTCCTCAAGCAAAATTCTCAACTCACAATTTAAATGAACTTCCTTGATTCATAATATTCATCAATAATGTTTCATCATAATTCAAAGATAATTCATACATTGATAATTTAAATATAAAGATCTTAAAGATTCAAACAATCAAAGTCATAGTTTTTGTAGCACGAATGTAACACCCCAAACCCGGTCAATACGCCATGACCGAATCTGGCATGCCACAGAGGAAAAACGTTGTGAAGAAAATCGAGTGAACAATTAAATTTTTGTGAAAAACTCTTTATTGTTCTATGTTTGTAGAAAACAAGTGTATAATAAATTGAAAGCTAACAATTTACTTTGAAATCTCGTAAATAAATCTTAAAAACTTAGTTACAAAACCATAGATTAGAAAACCTTTTATAGTTTAAAAGAAACCAAAGTGATTAGGTTGAAAACTGTATCGAATGAAAATTTGGAAACTTGAGTTTTGGAAAATCATAATATTAATTATCGAAAATACTTAAGTTGTTAAAACTACCAAATGAATTATGTTACCCGATGGCAACGTTTTAAAAACCATCGCATTTTGTAGTTTAGAAAACTTTGTGCACATACCATTAATTCAACCATATAATTTGTAAACCATATTTAAATCAAATCCAAAGCGTATAAATAATCCCAAAACATAATTAAAGAGGCCTTATTACAAACCCAAATTAAATCAAAAACCAAATAAAAATAAAGTTAAGTACCCAAATGGAAGTTCATGAAAAATCAAACTTTATTGCATGGCCTCCTCGAGCTCATCCGGCTCCTCATCCATGATCTCACGAATCACCTGAAATGACAAGGGAGAAGGTGAGTCACCAAGACTCAGTGCATAATCCCTCTCCCGGGTAATAGCCACTTATTTACACAAATTATAACCAAGCAATATATATATATGATGCACCCAACCTAGCCATCCAGAAAACTCCTTTTTCTACCCGTGTGGTACCAAACCTTTGGTGGTGCCAAACCATCGGTGACCAAAGTCACGATATTCAATATTGTGATACCAAATCACTTTGGTGACCCAAAGTCACAAATAATCGGGTTTGTGGGGCCAACCCACTTGTGATACCAAATCATGGCGACAATCCCATATCTCAAAAGTGGGGCCAACCCACGGTGGTATTAAACCACGAGGACCAGTCGCTATGAGGTGCCAAACCTCACGGTGTCCCAAAGACACAAATGTGATACCAAATCACCGGTGACGAGTCACGAATAATCAAGTTGTGGGGCCAACCCACGTTGTGATACCAAATCACTGGCGATAATCCCATATCTCAAAAGTGGGGCCAACCCACGGTGGTATTAAACCACAGGGATGAGTCGCTATGAGGTGCCAAACCTCTGGTGTCCCAAAGACACAAATGTGATACCAAATCACTGGTGACCAAAGTCACGAATAATCAAGTTGTGGGGCCAACCCACGTTGTGATACCAAATCACTGGCGACAATCCCATATCTCAAAAGTGGGGCCAACCTACAGTGGTATTAAACCACAGGGACGAGTCGCTATGAGGTGCCAAACCTCTGGTGTCCCAAAGACACAAATGTGATACCAAATCACTGGAGGTACCAAACCTCTGGTGTCCGAAGACACGAATATCAATCTTCCCCCTCCTCTCATATCACCCATCACAATGCAATATTTTAACAAATCATGTTAACATACTTTATTATGAATCACATAACAAATATATCATAAATCGTAGATCATGATTTCAATCCACATGTATTAACAACATATAGAAACGGACTTACCCGAATCCTCATTCATACCATCATGGTATCATATCAAGATCTCATCGTTTTCCCACTTTGATAATATGATTAGTAAATTAATATTATAAATACATATACATAACCGAGTTATAAAGTGTGTAAGGTACACACCTTTCACCAACGTAAATACTAACTTCCGGAGATTTGATCTATCGCACTATATCACCTTGTCCTACATTCGGCCAAACCACAACACTTTAATCAAGACCATTCGGCCAACATCATATCTTAATCCCAATAGCCTTAGGCTTTCTCAACCAACTTAAAGAATATTAAATCCTTACCACTTGACTTACCAACTTCGATTGCTAATGGAATGGACTTAGATCGATTGCTTCCGAAGTCCCAAAAAGCCTAAAAGAATGATTGATTCCTAAAATTGATTAGAACCTTGAAACAAATGCCCATAGGTTCGGCCCTTGTTCATAAGCAAATGGCATAGAAAAGAGAAAGAAAAGAAGGAAAAACGGCCATTAACACTTACCCTTTTCTAAAACCGATTGAAGAAAACCCAAAATGAATGCCTACCCTTGATGATATTCGGCTAAGACAAATCAAAAAGGGAGTGGGAAGTTTCGGCAATATGGTTATGAAAGAAGAAAAATATGTGAGTAGAAAAGAGAATAAAAATGAAAGAGAGAGGATTCGGTTTTAGCAACAATGGAAGAAAGAAAAAGTGAGTTTGGGGAAGAAAGAGGTTCGGCCAAATGAAACAAAAAGGAAATGTTGTGATTTTGAACAATATTCAAAAGAAAGAAAAGAGAGAAAATGGGATTAAGAGATTCGGCCAACACCTATTTTTCCAAAGAAGAAAAGTGCACAAAAATGCACAAAGTTCAAATGTAGTTTCGGTTTCAAAAGGACAAATGAAAGAAAGAAAATGGTATTTGGTTCAAACAAAATGAGGCTAAAAACCAAAAGCAAAATTGCACCAAAAGCACAATACACATTCGGCCAAGGAGGAGAGTTTTTGGAGAGAAAGAAAAACAAAAGCCAAAAGATGCACAAATGCAAAAGTTGACCAATTATCCTCCCCCAAACCTCCTATCAATATTCGGCCACCCCCTAGCCATACATGCCGTCCACATACATGCACTAAAGGCCTTGGAATAGTTTCCAAAACATCTTCCTTAAGCCAAGCCTTATATCCCCCCATCCTTCCATAACCTTAAGATTCCTTTCCCAAAGTACAAACTTTCCTAAACCAATATTCAACTTACCAAAAATTTGAAAGTCCAACCTTCCATATATAAAGCTTGACCGTCCATTAATGCTAGGATGTACAAAAATACAATCCTCAAATTTCCTTCCATGCTACTCGAACCATTTCCCTCATGCCACCTTTCAAGCTCCTTATCCACTATGCCACTAACTCCTCATGTGCTTTAATTTAACACTTAAATTAACTTAAGTGTCAAGCTCACTTAATCCACTTCACTAAATTTTTCCATAATAAAAATTATTCTAGCTTAGCTAATATTTCCAAGCCTTCACACAAATATACTAAGCATACAATAACAATCATATCCAAGCTAACACAAGTAACAACATGATACTCTAATATTTTTAGGATATTACAACGAAAAATATAGGCGTTTTCCCTTACCTAAATAATCACCTTTAATTCAAAATTGACAAGAGTTGACATCCTCACTAAAGATTCACTCAAATCACTCAAAGTGTTTAAGTTCAAAATTAAGCACTCAAAAGTACAACATGAAAAGTTAATCCCATAGGCTTGCTTGAAAATAAAATCTCCACCACTATAAAATGAAATGATACACAGATCAGAAGGTCTTTAAAAAGGGGTGTAATAGGGCTCGGGTTAAAGGTGTGGATAAAGGCTGAATTAGAAGGTTAGAATCGATATGGAATTGACAATTTACCTAACTAGAAAAATGAATGAAATAATTCTCACTAATTACATCAATTAAAAACTTGTAATACTACTAAAACGAGCTTTTTCTTCAGTATGTGGAATTTAAATGCATAAGCTCACTAATGATGGATACACTATTTTTTTTAAGAACAAATCAAGTCAATAATGAGAAAGGACTTTAACAATTGAAATATAGATCATAGTTAGGAAACTATTCAAAATCAACTTTCGATATAAGGGTGGTCAAGAGGAATGGTGATAACAAATACTGACCGGGTTTAGGGTTAATTTAGTGGGTGAGTCAATAAAAAGGGTTGTTAGGATCAAAGGGGTTCACTAAGGGTTAATTGTGAGAGTAGGTTTTTAGTGGAGTAAGTGGGTTAAATCTTAAGTGCCTTTATCATATCTATATATCAAATCAATGATGTGGTCTCAACATGTATAATCGAAGCAAGTTCTAGAATAACAAATCAATGTTGACACACTCATAATCAACAAGTGAGCACGAAAGAATGTATGCTCTAAAAGGCTCAAAATCTCACAAAAATTATGGGTTTGATATCAACCTTGTAAATTTCAAACTTCAGGGTAATAATTAGATTCAGGTAGACAACCTAACAAAATTTTAATTTTTGAAAATGGACTTATCATGCATGATTCTCTAGTCTCCTAAAGTTTAAATTATCATTGCACAATTCTCAATGACTTAATTCAAAACATATCAATAAAAATCATAAATAAAAAGAAATTCATTCTAATCATAATATGATAAAATTATTTAAGAACAAGGCATAATTTAAGGTATAATTCAGGGATTTGAGAATAATGCAGAAAGTTAGGCACTTTCTCGAAATAAATATTCACCCTCCACACTTAAGATGTACATTGCCCTTAATGTATAAAGATAGATAATAACAATATAGTGGAAAATCAAAAGAGAGAGAGAGAGAGGTGAAACTCCCTGAATGTTGGATGAAATCCTTGGACGATGACTAATGATGTTGATTCAGGCATAGGTGAATGTGGTGGTGAATACTCCAGTGATGTGTTCGTTCTTGGAGTGGCAAATTGAACCTTTTAAACTGTAAAGTCATCAGTTAGATGTTCAGGGAGTACTTATTTAAAGAGTGTTGTTGGAGATGCTTGAGAGTTAGACAGCCAGCGATAAATTAAATAAAACTGTACTAATAAGAGTTTTAAATAAGAAAGGCAAAAAGTTTTAATTAAAAACGAAAATAAGATAAACATGAAATAAAAATGAAAAATAAAGAAAATCAATGGACTCAAAGGTCTTCTTCATCAGCAGGGTCACGAGGTGGGGGAGGCGGTGATATGTGAAAGTGATAACAAATCTGCTGAAGAGTCGCATCAATGCCGTCGAATCGTCGAGCGGTGTTATTGAATTGTTGGGTACAGTACTGCTCAAACTGAGTGAGGCATTCAGAGATGTCTGAAAGTGAAGCAGTCGCATGAACTGGGTGATGGCTCGGTTGTGTCTCCTCATGTGGGTGTGGGACATCGTCAGTAATGTCCTCGAGGTCCACTCCTCGGTGGTATGGGCTAGCTGATATTGGGGAGGACCGATCCCACGGTGACGTTTGATCATCCGAATGTTTATCATCGTTGAGATGCCCTGTTGAGACATTTGGCCTATTAAGGTAAGAGAGGCGGATTGTGATGCTGTGTTGAGAAGACCAAAGTATCTCGCGAGCCGTGTTACATAAGGCCCCATGGAAATGACCCCCTTGCGATGTCGTTCCGTCTGATGCTGAATAGCTAGAGCTATGAAGTAGGAAAGGTCGAAGACGTGGCCATTTTCCATTCACCAGAGGAAGTAGGCGTCATGTGTGTTCACAACCCCGGTGCTCTCTCACCTTCCTGTCAATGTGTGAGCTAAGATGGCATGTAAGTACTGCAAGGATGGGGCGAGAGCTGTCACTTTGGAGCGACTAGGATTATAAGTGGCTGTGTTGGGGGCTATATTGTACCAACATCTCGCAAGGGAGTTATGGATGTGGCGATGGAGCTCCACAAAATCATGTTCTCTTCTAAAGTCATCCGTGTATAAGCCCAGAGCGATGCCAAATTCGGGAACACTCATCTCGTGAACCAAACCACCTAGGTGGAATTGGATAGTGCTCAAGTGTTAGTTCGAGATAGGTAGGCTCGATAATACCGAAGAATTTTTCCCAAGGTTCTGCGGTTAGTAAGGCCTGGACATCATCAGCAAGTTGCACTGGTTTTAGAGTGTCCCAGTTGATACATCTTCTTTCACAGAGAGGTCGCGCTCGTAGGATCTGATAAAGTTCCTCTTGAGCTCCAAGGGGATCCGTAAGAATGGGTGTCTTACTTCAGCCTATGCGCTGGCTGATCACTAACCGGGTCCCTTTCATTTTTGGAACTAGGGACTGCAGTTTTCTTGCATCGGGAGGATGACATTATGGTCCTAAAAATAACTGATATTCAACGATTCAAGTAACATTTCCAGCTAAGACATATTGCATATCATTTAAGAACTCAACAATATCAAAAATATAACAAGAACAAAAATCACGATAAGGATAATCTAATATTTTGAATAAATACTAATTGTTATTTATTTAAACAAGGACTAAACTAATAAATCAATCTAATGGTGAATATAACTAATATTAAACATCAAGAATAAACTAACTAGAGATTAAATAAAAGTCTAGTGATAAAATAGTTTAATAAAGGAAAATGTAAAAAGGAGAGGTGACTGATGGAGTTTTGGCGAGGAGCGGCGTGGCTGAGGTGGTGGTCGGAGCACGGGCGTTGAGTGGTGGTGCACGGGCATGTGTGGCAAATAGATGGGAGAACACGACTGTGTTGCGTTTTTGGATAGGGTGTATTCTGTTAGCACAGGCGTGGACTAGTTTTCTATGTGTATGTGAAAGAGAGAAAGAGATAAGGGATAGGGAAAGTCAAGGGGGAAGAGGATTTTGCTGGTGGCCAGAATGGGGTAGTGATTTTGGAGAGAAATGACTAGGGCTTTGGTGGGATGGGGAAAATTTTAGGGGAGACGGGCGTTGGTTGTTTTAAATAGGGGGTGGGAGACATGGTTAGGGGCCACGCCCGTGTGTCCTTTATCCATCCCATGTTTTTCGAAAATTTTAATTTTAGGCGTGTTTATGTTGTGTTCCACGCCTGTATCGCACTGGTGTGCCTAGTGTTGTTCTTTTCTCCCACGCCCGTGTCAATGGTCCTACGCCTATTTTTGTAAGTCAGTTCCGACCACGGCCTTAGAGCACGGGCGTGTTTTATGCCCGTGTCGTTTACTCAGAATCGACCACGGGTTGGATGCACTGGTGTGTCACACGCCTGTGTCAATTAATCAGTTTCGACCATGGCCGAGTCGCATGACCGTGTTGTTTAGTCAGAGCCCGTGGCTTGGAGAAAGTTTTTGTCCTATTTTTACACCATCTTTGCCATGCCCATGTACCTGTTCGTGGTGTTCACATGGCCACGACCACGCCCATGTGCAAGGCCGTGTGGTAGAGAAACTTGTGTTTTACTGAATTGGTTAGTTTGTATTTAGATGCTAGAAATCTAAAATATGTCATTAGTGTAGTGAGTAGTCGGGTTGCCTCCCGAGAAGCGCTCGTTTAAAGTCTTAAGCTGGACTCACCCTGTTTTCATCTCTAAATGAAGGTTCATGGAGCCGAAGCTCCTCTTTCATATACCTAAAACCTTCACCATTATAAATTTTTAGTCGCTGACCATTTACCTTGAATGTGCCATGAGTTGGATGAGTTACCTCGATTGCGCCATAGGGAAAAATAGTTTTGATCATGAATGGACCTGACCATCTTGATTTCAGCTTTCCAGGAAACAATTTGAGCCTTAAATTATACAACAGGACTAAGTCCCCTACTTCGAATTGCTTTGATTACTTTAAACGAGCATTATGGTGTCACTTTGTTGCCTCCTTATATAATCGTGAATTTTCATAGGCATTAGTGATCGCTGAAATCAGAGCTTTAAAATTTATAAAAGAATGATCAAACCTGGAAACTAACTCTAACAACGATTAAAGGCAAGTGTACCTATCGAACAGTAGTATAGCTTAGGCAAGATGGGATATCGAACCCAAAGGAACCAAAAGTATTAATACTAACTTTCTTTTTATTATTTAGCCTTAAAAATAAAGTGAAGTTTGTTTTAATCTAAATTAACGACAACTAGGCTAAGGACACTAAGACAAAAAGAATGAATTGGGAAATAACTTGAAGAAAAACTCAATTAATCATGACGATACCCTTAGGAAGAATCCACCTAGACTTCACTTGTTATCTAACCTTGAATCATATGATTTATTTACTTAGCTTGATCCGTAGGACTCCCTAACCTATGCTAAACCCTCTCTCGAGGCGAATAACGTCTAACCCTAGGTTAATTAGTGGAACTCTCGTTCTCTTATAATAACCCCCTAGAATAGCACTAAATCGATCTATGGATTCCTATATTAGGTTTCACCCTAATTAGGCAAATCTCGTAACCCTATCTCTAAGCGTTTGATCAACTCCGCTTAATTACGCTAGATCTACTCTTAGGCAGGGTCTATTCCTCCTCCACCTAAGCACATCAGATTTGGATTAGGCATGCATAATTAAGAACAAAATAAGTATTTATCATAAAATTCAGAAATCAAATAACAATATTCATCTAGGTTTCATCCCCTTCATGTATCTGAGGGGTTTAGTTCATAACTAAGAAAGAAAACATCTCAAGAGAAAGGATAAAACAAAACATAAGAAATCCCTAAAACTCCATGAAGGAATTGAAGGAGAATTCTGCCGTCTTGAGTATAATTCTGACTTCTTAGGATGGATCAACTGGCTAGCTTCAAGTGATTCCCACAATTCTGACCTTTCCGGCTTGGCTCCTTGGCTTAGCTCGCCTCCCGTTTTGGCTTCTGCCGAACTCTCATTTCAAGTTGCCCTATTGGGTGTTTATATAGTCTTTGAGATGCCTTACTTGGCCCCTAAGTATCCTAATTTAAGTAGAATTGGTAATAGCTTGTTTGAATAGGCTTTGGAATGTGTTTCTTTGCCTCCAAGTATCCTTTCCTGAATGTAATTGCTCTTTCCAGCGACAGGGACACGGCCATGGCACACGACCGTGTGAATCATGGCCAGGCCGTGTTCAGACTTTCTAACTTGAGGCACGACCATGTAAGTCAAGGGTCAGGCCGTGCTCTAGATAATCGGTGAGGCACGGCCGTGTGGAATTTGGGCCAGGCCGTGTCGATTTCGTGCTAAGGTCCATTTACTCCATTTTGGGCCAGTTTTATGTTCTTTTCATCCTCGGGTGCTTTCTTGGATATAAGACATGAAAAGAAAGGATTAAAAGCACCTAATTACATAATTTAAGGCTTAAATCATCCAAAAGCATGCTAAATGTGGGCTTAAAATATGTTACTTTTATGGTTTATCAAATACCCCCACACTTAAGCTTTTGCTTGTCCTCAAGCAAAATTCTCAACTCATAATTAAACGAACTTCCTTGATTCATAAAATTAATCAATCATGTTTTATCATAATTCAAAGATAATTCATACATGGATAATTCAACTCAAAGAGTCCTAAAGATTCAATCAATCAAAGTCATATATTTTTAGCTTGAAAACATAGGCGTTTCCCTTTACCTGAATAGTTACCTTTGATTCAAAATTGGAAAGAGTTGACATCTTCACTAAAGATTCACTAAAATCACTCAAAGTGTTTAAGGTTCAAAATTAAGCACTCAATAAGTCAATAATGAAAAGTTAATCCCATGGGCTTGCATGAAAATCAAATCTTCACCACTGTAAAATGAGATGATACACAAATCAAAAAGGTCTGTACAAGGTTGTAACGGGGCTAGGTTAAGGGTATGGATATAGGCTGAATTAGCAGGTTAGAATCGAGATTGACGTGATAAATTACCTAACTAGAAAAATGATCTAATCTTAGATAATTACATCAATTGAAAACTAATAATACGATCTTTTTCTTCAAGATTTGAAATTTATAAATATAAGCTCAACTTAATCATAGAACTAATAATGAACATACTATGATTTTTTTAAGAACAAATCATGTAATAATAGGAAAGAACTTTTACAACTGAAATATAGAACATAGTTAGGTAATCAAGAAGAATAGTAATAACAAATACAAAAGGCTTTGGGTTAATATTGGTGGGTAAGTCAATGAAAAGGGTTGTTAGGATCAAATGGGTTCACTTGGGGTTAATTTATGAGGGTAGGCCTTTTAGTGGTGTAAGTGGGTTAAATCCTAAGTGCCTTTATCATCTCTGTATATCAAATCAAAAGTGTGGTCTCAACATGTATAATCAATGCAAGTTCTAGAATAACAAATCAATGTTGATACACTATAATCAAAAAGTGAGCATGAAAAAGAATATATGCTCTATAAGGCTCAAAGTCTCACCAAAATTATGAGTGTTTTGATATCAACCTTGTAAATTTCAAATTTCAAGATAATATTCAAATTTAGGTTAACAACCTAAAAATTTTGAAAATTTTCGTAAAAATAGACTTATCATGCTTGATTCTCTAGTATCCTTCAAATTTAATCATCAATGCACAATTATCAATGACTTAATCCAAAATATATCAATAAAAATCATAAATCAAAGGAAATTTCATTCTAATCATAATATGAGAAACTTACTTTAGAACAAGGAATAATTCAGGGATTTTTAAATAATACTATAGCTAACCCCCCACACTTAAGATGTACATTGCCCTCAATGTACAAAGATGGATAATAGCAAAATAATCATAAAAATCATAAGATAGGGAGAGAAGTGAAACTTCCTGAATTTTGGATGAAGTCAATGAAAAGAAAATGGATAGGATTAGAGGTGAATGTGGGGAAGCGTCTCGAACCGTTTGAAATTGAATCCTCAAAGCAGCCAGTCTGATTTTATTGTGTCCTAAGCAAAATCTAAATATCATAAAGAATAAGAATAAGAAAATAAAATAAAATAAAGTAAAAAAATTGAAATGAAAATAAAATTAAAATAAAAACAAAAATAAATAATGGAAAATGAAAGACAACTAGAAGAAGGGAGAATGAGTTTTAAATAGAGATGCAGCCCGTGTTTTGGAATTTTGAATTTCGGGCGCGTTTAGGGTGTTCGGGCATGGCCTGGGTGTAGTGGCACGCCCGTGTCTTTCTTCATATAGTAATTTAATACAGGCGTGCTCCTCCCTTGTAAGATATTGGCACGGTTGGAAGGCGCGACCGTGTTTAGCCCGTGTTTAACAAGTCAGTAACCTCGCACGGGGCATCAGCACTGGTCAGGACTATTATCGCCACCCGTGTTGGGGAAAGAAATTTTTCTATGTCGTGCACGGCTACTGGCATGCCCATGGTTCATCCCCTGGCTTCCACACGGCCACGAGCATGCCAGTGTGTAGGGCCGTGTGGCCTAGAAATCTGCTCTGTGGTTAGTTTATGGTTAGGTGCTAAAAAGAAAAATAAAATAAAAAATAAAATAAAATAAAAAATAAAAAAATGTAAAAATGTAAAAATGGGTTTAGTGCTCGGGTTGCCTGCCGAGAAGCGCTCGTTTATAGTCTTAAGCTAGACTTTACCTCTCATTCGTATGGTCATGGTGGTTTGAGGAGGTGAAAATCCTTTCTCATGTGATCACTTCGGTTATGGATATATAGTTTTAAGTCGAGTAATGTTTACCTCAAAAGTGTTGAATTTAGGATTGCTTACCTCGACTGTCTCGTATAGGAAGACATTAAGTACCTCAAAAGTGATTTCTTTGTTTGCCTTGAGGTCTGAATTGGTGATTCGAGGGTTTTCCTTATTCAACAATACCTGATCCTCTATTTTGATGTGATTTGTTGTTCCTATCAGCTCGTATGGGGTTTCCGTCGGTTTCACTTCGCGTGGTTCCGATTTTTTTTTTTTAAATTGTGTTGTCCACTCTTCTTTTAGTTTGTCAACCCTAAGGCTTTGTTCCTTAGGTATTTCTTCTTTGTTGGCACGAGATCTAAGATCTAGCTCAGCTAAGTGATTTCACGATGCTTCCTGTAAAGAAGGTTGAACCAAATAATTATCAATAGAATTAGCGTTCATACCTTTATTACTTGATTTCCTAGCTGAGTCAAGAGCTTGAAGAGTGATTTTTTTGTCGTCTTCACGAAGTGTGAGTTCATCGAATTCTTCCCCTGTGTGGTCTTTCTTTATTGCATCAGGATGTGGCATACGAGGTTGGTACTCTTTAATTATCGGTTTTGGTAAATCATGGAACACCTTAACCTTACCTTCACTTACTACAGGTTCTTCCCTAGTTTGGTTCGTCTAATCCTTCACTATCATAAATGGCTTGATTTTTCTCTCTCGGATTAGTTTTAGTACTGCTTGGCAAGCTTCCTTACGGTATTTCTGATATTAGCTTTGCGAGTTGTTCGATTGCATTAGTGACTTCCTTGACTGACTTAGTAAGTTCCCCGACTCGGTTCTCGTTGCTTTTAAGTGTTTTCTCAGTATCTTGGAGGCGATTTTCTGTGGCTACCATGACTTTTGTCAGCATCTCTTCAAAGTACGACTCCTCTTCCTGTTGGTGAGGTGGTTGTTGAAGGTTTGGAGGAAGTTCCGATCTTTGGCTATTTTGATCATCCCACGAGAAATTGGGATGGTAACTCCAACCTACGTTATAAGTGTCACTATAAAAATTATTTTGCGGTCTAGAATAGTTACCCGTATAGTGAGCTTGCTCGTTTTCCATGCCATATTCGTAAGGTGGGTACTCAGGATTCGCCACGCCTCCTAGATTCGAATCATATTGTATTGCTGGGTGTACCTACGAGAGACTATATAAACCATCCATCTTTTTATTCATCTTCTCTAGTTGGTTAGATAACCTGGTGACCACGTCGAGTTTGAAGACACTGGCGGCTTGTGTTGGCGTTGTCCTCAGAACTTGCCACTGATAGTTATTTAACGCCATCTCCTCTATAAACTAAAATCACCTGTCAAAGCAAATAAAAGAAAAATTAACAAAGTTAAAAAAATGAAACTAATAATAATAAAAATAAAAATAAATGGAAATAAAAAAATGGCTAAAGTAATAAAAATAGAGTTTTCTTAATATTTTAGTTCCCCGAAAACAGCGCCAAAAACTTGATTGCTGAAATCAGAGCTTTGAAATTTATAAAAGAATGATCAAACCTGGAAACTAACTCTGACAACGATTAAAGGCAAGTGTACCTATCAAACAGTAGTATAGCTTAGGCAAGACTGGATATCGAACCCAAAGGAACTAAAAGTATTAATACTAACTTTCTTTTTATTATTTAGCCCTAAAAATAAAGTGAAGTTTGTTTTAATCTAAATTAACGACAACTAGGCTAAGGACACTAAGAAAAAAAAATGAATTGGGAAATAACTTGAAGAAAAACTCAATTGATCACGATGATAACCTTAGGAAGAATCCACCTAGAGTTCACTTGTTATCTAGCACTGAATCATATGATTCATTTACTTAGCTTGATCCGTAGGACTCCCTAACCTATGCTAAACCCTCCCTCGAGGCGAATAACGTCTAACCCTAGGTTAATTAGTGAAACTCTTGTTCCCCCTCGAATAGCAGTAAATCGATCTATGGATTCCCATATTAGGTTTCACCCTAATCTGGCAAAATCTCGTAACCCTATCTCTAGGCTATCGATCAACTCCGCTTAGTTATGCTAGATCTACTCTTAGGCAGGGTCTATTCCTCCTCCACCTAAGCACATCAGATTTGGATTAAGCATGCATAATTAAGAACAAACTAAGTATTTATCGCAAAACTCAGAAATCAAATAATAAGATTCATCTAGGTTTCATCCTTTTCAGGTATCTGAGGGGTTTAGTTCATAACTAAGAAAGAAAACATCTCAAGAGAAAAGATAAAATAAAACATAAGAAATCCCTAAAACTCCCTGAAGGAATTGAAGGAGAATTCCGCCGTCTTGAGTATAATTTCGGCTTCTTAGGATGGATCAACTGGCTAAATTCAAGCGATTCCCACAATTCTGACCTTTCTGGCTTGGCTCCTTGGCCTAGCTCACCTCCCGTTTCGGCTTCTGCCAAACTCTCCTTTCAAGTTGCCCCATTGGGTGTTTATATAGACTTTAAGATGCCTTACTTGGCCCCTAAGTATCCTAATTTAAGTAGAATTCCTAATAGGATGTGTGAATAGGCTTTGGAATGTGTTTCTTTGCCTCCAAGTATCCTTTTCCTAATGTAATTGCTCTTTCCAGTGACAGGGACACGGCCATGGCACACGGGCTTAAGAGGGGAATTTAAGGCAAGGTGGTCTTAAGAGAAAATGTGTGTAAAATATGACAAACAAACGGGCTTGGAAAAGTGGCCTGGAGATACCACTTAGGGCCCTGGAAGTGATGTCACCAGTATGTGAGGAAGGGCCAAGGATCGAGTCACATAGGAAGCAAAATAAAGTTTTATTTTTGCTTCCAGAAGCAGAGAAGTGGACGGCACTAAGAAACTCAGGGGAGGAGTTTAAATTCTCTTAAAACTTCGGCTAATAGATAGATAAATGATGATTTATCTTAAATTATTTTTCAAGGAGATAATAAGGGATTATTCTTTAATTTTAAAACTAAGGGATAATGATAAGGAAGAGTGATGGCCAAGTAAGGGAGTCTTGGCCTAGTAATTTCGGCACAAGGAGGTGAACTAAGGCCATTCATTCATTCTCCTTCTCTATTCTCTCTGCCGAATTTTTCTACGCAAAAACCCTCTCTTCTCTTTTCTTTTTCCAAAGCCGAAATACTCTATGTTCTAGCCGAAAACTTCTTCCATTAAGAGCTGATTCTTTCTAAGCCTAATATCCTTCTCTTTTTATCTAGAAACCGAATACATAGGTGGCTCATAGCCGACTATTCTCTAGGTCTTAAGCCGAATTTTTGAGGACTCAAGAAAAGGGGCTGTCGATTTCTTCAAGGGTAAGATCAAGTTTGATTTCTATTCTTTCCTTTAGGGACTTGTCAAAATTTCAAAGGCTAATTCTTATTTTTTTTCTTTGACTAAAATCTTAAGGAGAGATTCGGGATTTTGGCCTATTGTCGATTTCTAAGAGGAAGATCTTCGGGATTTCAAGGATTTACGGTAAGTCATGTATTCGGCCAAAAGCCATTGATCATGTTTAAGTAATTAGATTCGGATCTAACATATGTGTATAGAGATTTCAACATCTCCATAGTCAAGTGATGCTTCGGGATTTAAGATTTAGAAGGTAAGTACATTCGGCCAAGGGCCTATTTCGGTATTTAGACTTGTTTCTTATCTATTCAAACCGAAAACTAACCAAGCTAATGAATCTAATGGTTAGCCGATTATAAGGAGGAAACACTACAAGTTTCGGGATTTGTTTGAGAAACAAATCGGCAACAAGGTAAGATTTTTGTCACCAAGATCCTTCGGGATTTAATCTCATAGCCGAATAGACTTTTGCTAAAACATCAAAGTGATTGACCAAATGTGGGAATTGAGATATAAAGTGTTAGATCGGATTTTGGGTTCTCAGGAAAGCGTTAAGCGAATCAGGTGTGTATCCCACACTAACTTTTAATAAGATATATGGCAATATTTAATATGTGCATGTTTATAAGAATATGGCTAAGGTACCGTGTTACGGTACAAAGTACTCAGGTACGTTTCCTATTTCTACTAGGATTACGAAATATGTTATACTCAACATGTGAAAAGTGACATGAATGTGAATTTAAGTATGATATGCATAATATGAATAATATGGGGCATTCGGGTTATATGAAAAAGGGGAAGTGAATGTGGTGACTTCGGTCTCACTATCTGAATGTGGTGACCTCGGTCACATTATCTGAATGTGGTAACCGGTTACATTATTCGAATGTGGTGTCTCATGACACAATTATCCGAGTGGCTATGCCACGAATTTTATATGGGCGATGAGCACGTCGATCGCAAATGATCGCCTTCGATGGTGTGTTGCGGATGGAGGGTTGACTTAGTAGTCCCCACGGTGTGTGCGAGTTAGTGCGGGGATGTGTAGTGGATGGCATCTAGGTTCGGGTTGGGTTGCATCATTATTACTGTTTGTATATGAATATGCTGTGGTATGATATGGTATGCCTGATTTATTAGATTTTAGTGTTGGTTACACATTGAGTCTGTTGACTCACCCCGTTGTGGGAACATGTTTCAGGTGATGAACAGTGAGGGACCGGGACGGTAGAACTTGTGGTGGCCATGCTCAGCTTGAAGTTTTATTTAATTTGGGACATTTGATTTTATTTAAGTACTTTATAACTTTATTTTGGGTTTGTTTGATGTAATAAGGCCATAGTGATGATTTTTTATTTGTTTTATTTACTATGTCACAAATTTATGATAATTAAAGAATAAGCCAATTTAATTTAAAATAAACTTTAAATATTTTGACACCTGAAATAAATGGGTTTTTAATATAAAATAAACTTGTTTTCAACTCAAGCCCAACCCACAAACAAACTATCTTCAAAACACTCAGTTTTTCAAAGTAACAAAAAAAAATTTGAACCGGTTTACATCGAGGAACATACCAGATCCGGTCCAGGCTCGTGGGCCGAGTTTGGGGTGTTTCAATTTGGTATCAGAGCCCAATTTTAAACTCTCGGCCTGTGGTCTAAGGCCCAAAACGTTTTCAAATCAAGCCCAAATGAGTTTATGGAAGTATTTCTGAAAATAAGCAGGTTTTCTGGCATGGCACCTAAGTCTCGACCGCGATCCACGGTAAGTACCCCTAACCATACGTGTGATTATGTGATCTATAGAAGGGTAGAAAAGGAAAGGAACGTAGAATAATATGATAGGTACTTGAACCGTAGGACTAGTCTACTCAAACACAAATACATAAGACTTAATTGCCTAACTAAACAAACCTATGGCTAAGTCAATCGAGTTAGGGTGTGGTAACCCCTGTGCGCATGTCTAGGATTGGATCCGAAAGAGCCTGGTATTTAAGCAGTCCTAGTGACTCACCTCCTCTTCGCAGGAATCCTACCTGGTGCGTAGCTTCGGTTCACCCTAACTCAGAGGGCTCAATAGGTGTGGCAACCTCGTGCGCATGTTCAGGAATGGTTTTGGTGGGAGCTTGGTACTTAAGCGATCTGTGTGACTCACCTCCTCTCCATTGAACCCCACAGTGCGTAGCTTTGGTTCACTACGACCAAGTGGACTCTGGCCACGAGGCTAAACACGATAACTAAAGCGTGAAAGGAACTAGCCGTGTTTTTATAAAAAAAAAAACCTAGTTTCAAAACTCTTAAAATTACCTTTTTAATTTGTGAGAACTATTTATACAAAATTTTTTCTGAAAAATTCATTTATAAAATTACAAAAATACCCCTAGTGGTTGTGAAATTACAAAAATGCCCTTGGTTTATGAAATTTCCAACATACTCATGATTTTATCAAAATTTTCATCACTTTATAAGATGTACAAAACCCTAATTTGCAAATTATCAAAACCCTTGATTTTGGAAAAATTACAACATTGCCCACTAACTTACAAAATTACCAAAATGACTCTGATTTCCAAAATTTCTGCAACATCACCGTTTTGGAAAGTGAGATTCTCAAAAGAACCCTCAAAGTTTTATAAATTTGGAAATACCCCTGAAGTATTAAACTTTACAAATTTACCCTGGTTTATTATCATAATACCCCCTCCCGAGATTCAAAATTACCAAAATACCCCTAGATTTCAAAATTTTCCAAAATACCCCGGGAATTTAAAAATTTCAAAATACTTTTTGACAAAATCACCAAGGAACTTTTTCTTTTGAAAAATTTCGAACATACCCTTGTAGGACAAATTACGAAAATACCCCTGGGTAGTGGAAAAACAACAACAATGGAAACTACAACGTTTCTCTGAATGAACGAAAGTTCATAACTGATTGATGGATGTATGAATGAAAAGACTGTGTGCATGTATGAATACGAAAGAACCACTCCTAAAGTTCTTTTCATAAAACTTCTTCGCCGGTAATCAATTGAAACAAAGACTAATTCATAAAACTTCTTAATCAGATCACGACGTTAGAAATGAGTTCTAGAGGACGTGGTCGTCGAGGATGCGGTAGAGGCAGGATGACCTTGTCAGAACCCGTTAGATCGGGTCAAGGGTCTGACAATGAGATACCACTGCCACCACCACCCCCATCTGTGGGTGTTGAGCAGCAAGCTCAAACGGGAGATGATGCTGTATCGCAGGCTGTGCTGCGAGTTTTGGAGTTGGTGGCTGGTGCAGGAGGAAATTCGGGAACTCGGAAGTCGGTACCTAAGTGACTTCGTGCCAACAGAGCTGAAATGTTTCGTGGAGTATCTCGGGTGGCACGATGCAGATACCGAGAAATCTTGGTTGGAGGCAATCGGCGCATTATGGATGAGCTCGACTTGACCCACGAGGAGAAGTTGAAAGGAATGGTGGCACTGTTACGCGATGAAGCGTACCAATGGTGGTTAACTATTCGGAATGGTGCCACAGCTGAGGATCTGACCTGGGAGTACGTTAAGGAAGCGTATCAGAAGAAATACGTTGGAACCAGGTACACTGATGAACAAAGGAAAGCTTTTTCCGGGTGGTTCAAGGAAACAAGTCCGTTGCGGAATATGAGGTGAATTTACGAGGTTGAGCCGGTATGCTCGAGGAGTAGTGGCAAGCGAGCATGAGCTATTTGTGTCCGCTTTTGAGGACGGACTAAGGGATGATTTGAGATTGTTGATAGCACTGCATCAGGAGCGGGAATTTTCTGCTTTAGTAGAAAAAGCCAAGGTGGCCGAGGGAATTAAGGATGCTACAAAGCAGACTATGGATCGGATTAGGCCAAAAAGAGGTTTTGGATCGTCTGGGAATGTTCAAAAGAGGCCTAGAGTTGATGGGCCGTGAGGTCAGCAAGCTGGTACAGGATGGCAGTATCATCCTTGTGAGCATTGTGGAAAGAAGCACCTAGGGGAGTGCTAGAAAAAGACGGGAGGATGTTTTAAGTGTGGGTCCAAGGACCATATGCTCAAGGATTGTCCTAAGAAACCAGATGAAAGTCGATCAGTAGCACAGAATGTTAGCCAAGTTGGTAGAGACGGACAGCAGCCTCAACGAGGTCGTGGTTCAAATAACAGAGGTAATGGTGCTGGCAGAGGACGTGGAACACAGGGCAGAGGTACTGCTAATGCTGAGGCAAGGCAACCGGGTTTGGTTTATGCGGTTTGCCGTAGAGAGGAAGGAGACGCGCCAGATGTTATAACCGGTACGTTCTTTATTTATGGCAAGCCTTATTATGCCTTAATTGATGTAGGCTCGACCCATTCTTATGTTGCATGTAGTATAATGGAAACACTAGGCCTATATTCTGAACTTTCTAATAGGCAGATGACTGTAGTAAGCCCATTAGGCCAAACTGTAGTGGTGGATAAGATCTTTCGGAGTGTACCTTTAGAGATTCAACGAGTGAACTTTCAGGCTGATTTAATGGAACTACCCTTTGCGGAGTTTGAACTCATACTTGGAATAGACTGGCTAGTAGAGCACCGGGCTGTGTTGGATTGTGCGGCTAAACGAATAGAACTAAGGACCCCGGAGGATGAAGTAGTAGTAATGATCAGAGAAAGAAGAAACTACCTGTCTAACGTAGTTTCGACGTTAAAGGCTGAGAAAATGGTTAGGAAAGGGTGCAAGGCAATTTTAACCTTCGTAAGTGCGTTAGATGGAAAAGAAGAAGGTGTCAATGGAGTTAGAACGGTAAGGGACTTCGTAGATGTGTTCCCAGAAGAATTACCAGGAATACCCCCAGATAGGGCGGTGGAATTTAGAATAGACTTGCTATCGGGAACAGCTCCTGTGTCAATCGCTCCATACCGAATGGCGCCAAAGGAGTTGGTTGAGCTCAAGGCTCAAATCCAAGAGTTGTTGGATCGTGGGTTCATTCGACCCAGTGTGTCTCCATGGGGAGCACCGGTCCTGTCTATAAAGAAAAAGGACGGAACTATGCGGATGTGCATAGATTACCGTCAGTTGAATAAGCTGACCATCAAGAACAAGTATCCCTTGCCAAGGATAGACAACTTGTTCGATCAGCTGAAGGGGGCCGTAGTATTCTCGAAGATAGACATAAGGTCGGGATATCATCAGTTGAAGGGGAAGGAGGCAGATATCCATAAGACTGCTTTTAGGACAAGATACGGCCATTTTGAGTTTGTAGTGATGCCGTTTGGATTGACGAACGCTCCAGCCGCGTTCATGGATATGATGAACCGGGTTTTCCAACCCTACTTGGATAGGTTTGTTGTCGTGTTTATCGATGACATTCTTGTGTATTCGAAGTCGGAGAAGGAGCATGATGAGCACCTACGGATAATGTTACAAGTATTAAGGGAGAAGAAGCTCTATGCCAAATTCAGCAAGTGTGAATTTTGGCTTAAGGAGGTGGCATTCTTAGGACATGTAGTACCCGCAGAAGGTATAAGGGTGGATCCTAGGAAGATCGAAGCAGTGTTGGATTGGAAACCACCTAGGTCCGTGGCTGAGATCCGAAGTTTCTTAGGTTTGGCAGGCTATTACAGAATGTTTGTGGAAGGGTTCTCGTCAATAGCCGCGCCTTTGACAAAGCTGCTAAGGAAGAAAGTATCCTTTGAATAGACTGATAAGCAACAGGAGAGCCTTGAAAAGCTTAAGAAGGTGTTGACAGAAGCCCCAGTGTTAATTCAGCTGAAGGCAGGGAAAGATTTTGTGGTATACTGTGACGCTTCGTATACAGGATTAGGATGTGTCCTAATGCAAGATGGAAGGGTAGTCGCGTATGCGTCGCGACAGCTAAGGCCTCATGAGGTTAACTTCCCAACCCATGACTTGGAATTAGCAGCAGTGGTTTTCGCCCTTAAGGTGTGGAGGCACTATCTCTATGGAGAAAGGTCAGTGATCTACACAGACCACAAGAGCCTTAAGTATTTGTTGACTCAGAAGGAGTTGAACTTGAGGCAGCGAAGGTGGGTAGAATTATTAAAGGATTAAGATTGCTCGATAGAATACCACCCGGGCAAGGCGAATGTGGTAGCTGATGCTCTAAGTCAAAAGGTTGTGTCGAATCTAAGGGTTATGTTCGCTCACTTGAGTTTGTATGATGATGGAAGCCTGTTGGCAGAGTTGCAAGTCAAACCCACATGGCTGGATGAGGTGAAAGGGGGACAGTTGGCTGATAAGGACCTAAGTGCTAAGTTATAGCAAGTACAGAACGGAGAGATCGAGGATTATGGCGTTAATGATGAAGGAGTATTGTGCTACAAAGGAAAGGTCTGTATGCCAAGGAACGAGGAGATAAGACAGAAGATTCTTCGAGAGGTGCATAGTAGCCCCTATGCTATGCATTCCGGAGGCACTAAGTTGTACAGGGATCTAATAGAACAGTTTTGGTGGCCTGATCTTAAACGGGAAGTTACGGAATTCGTGGGAAAATGTCTGACGTGTCAGCAAGTTAAGGCTAAACACCAAGTTCCATCGGGATTACTTCAGCCAATCGAGATTCCACAATGGAAGTGGGAGAGAATCACCATGGATTTCATTAGTGGGCTTCCCCTTACGCCTACTAAGAAGGACTCAGTATGGGTAATAGTGGACCGTCTGACCAAGTCCGCGCACTTCATCCCGGTAGGGGTTGATTATTCTCTTCAGAAGTTGGCCAAACTATATGTAGCGAAAATTGTGAGGTTGCATGGAGTACCGGTGTCAATCATTTCCGATAGAGACCCAAGGTTTACATCTCGGTTTTGGAGGGCACTTCATCAAGCTTTAGGCACTAAGTTAGACTTCACTACAGCTTTTCATCCACAATCAGACGGGCAGTCTGAACGGGTTATACAAGTGTTGGAGGATATGATGAGAGGCTGTGTGATGGATTTCCGAGGGAGTTGGGAAGACTGTTTTCCTTTAGCAGAGTTCGCCTACAACAACAGCTATCAGGCTAGCATTTGGATGGCACCATATGAAGCGTTGTATGGTCGGAAGTGTCGAACACCTACTCGTTGGATTGAGTTAGGAGAACGTCGAGTTTTGGGTCCAGAGTTAGTGGCAGAAACGGAAGAGATGGTTGAGATAATCAGGGCATGGTTAAAGGAAGCCTCTGATAGGCAGAAGTCGTACACAGACCTTAAATGGAAGGAAATAGAGTTTGAAGTGGGAGATCAAGTGTTTCTGAAAGTCTTGCCTTGGAAGAAGGTGATGAGGTTTAGTCGCAAAGGGAAGTTAAGCCCAAGGTTTATAGGGCCCTATCGAGTACTGAAGTGAGTTGGACCAGTGGCATACCAGTTAGACTTGCCATCACAGTTGCAGCAGATGTACAACGTATTCCATGTATCCATGCTACGTCGTTACCGATCAGATCCATCTCATGTGGTACCAGTTGAAGAAGTGGAGTTAAGGCCAGACTTATCCTACGAGGAAGAGCCGATTCGGATATTGGAACGTGATGTAAAAGTGTTACGGAGGAAGTCAGTTCCAATAGTCAAAGTATTATGGCGCAATCATGGATCGGAAGAAGCTTCGTGAGAATCAGAAGAGGCAATGCAACAGCAATACCCTCAATTATTTTAGCTAGGAAATTTCGAGGACAAAATTATTTTAAAGGGGTAGAACTGTAACATCCTAAAAAAGGCCTATGCATTTTCGGTTTAATTGTACGAAATGACATGTCTTATGTGTTATGAAAGTATTTTGAACATTTTTTTGGAAACCTGGAAATGTATGGAAATGTTAAGTTTAAAGTGAACATTTTTGGAAACCTGGAAATGTATGGAAATGTTAAGTTTTAAGTGAACATTTTTAGAAACCTGGAAATGTAAGGAAATGATTTAGAAATGATTCAAAAGAGGAAAGTGAACATTTCTGGAAACATGGAAATGTAAGGAAATGTCAAGTTTAAAGAGGGAAACAAAAATTTTTGGAAACTTGGAAATGTAAGGAAATGTCATAGAAATGTTAAGTTTTTAAGTTTAAAGAGGGGAATTTAAGGCAAGGTGGTCTTAAGAGAAAATGTGTGCAAAATATGACAAACAAACGGGCTTGGAAAAGTGGCGTGGAGATGCCACTTAGGGCCCTGGAATTGACGCCACTAGCATGTGAGGAAGGGCCAAGGATCGAGTCACATGGGAAGCAAAATAAAGTTTTATTTTTGCTTCCAGAAGCAGAGAAGTGGACGGCACTAAGGAACTCAGGTTCCGCTAATAGATAGATAAATGATTATTTATCTTAAATTATTTTTCAAGGAGATAATAAGGGATTATTCTTTAATTTTAAAACTAAAGGATAATGACAAGGAAGAGTGATGGCCAAGTAAGGGAGTCTTGGCCTAGTAATTTCAGCACAAGGAGGAGAACTAAGGCCATTCATTCATTCTCCTTCTCTATTCTCTCTGCCGAATTTTCCTAAGCAAAAATCCTCTCATCTCTTTTCTTTTTCCAAAGTCAAAATACTCTATGTTCTAGCCGAAAACTTCTTCCATTAAGAGCCGATTCTTTCTAAGCCTAATATCCTTCTCTTTTTATCTTGAAACCGAATACATAGGTGGCTCATAGCCGACTATTCTCTAGGTCTTAAGCCGAATTTTTGAGGGCTCAAGAAAAAGGGCTGTCGATTTCTTCAAGGGTAATATCAAGTTTGATTTCTATTCTTTCCTTTAAGGACTTGTCGAAATTTCAAAGGCTAATTCTTATTTTTATTCTTTGACCGAAATCTTAAGGAGAGAGTCGGGATTTTGGCCTATTGTCGATTTTTAAGAGGAAGATCTTGGGATTTCAAGGATTTACTGGTGAAGTCATGTATTCAATAAAAGCCATTGATCATGTTTAAGTAATTAGATTCGGATCTAACATATGTGTATAGGGATTTCAACATCTCCATAGTCAAGTGGTGCTTCGGGATTTAAGATTTAGAAGGTAAGTACATTCGGCCAAGGGCCTATTTCAGTATTTAAACTTGTTTCTTATCTGTTCAAACCGAAAACTAACCAAGCTAATGAATCTAGTGGTTAGCCGATTATAAGGAGGAAACACTACAAGTTTCAGGATTTGTTTGAGAAACAAATCGGCAACAAGGTAAGATTTTTGTCACCAAGATCCTTCGGGATTTAATCTCATAGCCGAATAGACTTTTGCTAAAGCATCAAAGTGATTGACCAAATGTAGGAATTGAGATTTAAAGTGTTAGATCGGATTTCTGGTTCTCAGGAAAGCGTTAAGCGAATCAGGTGTGTATCCCACACTAACTTTTAATAAGATATATGGCAATATTTAATATGTGCATGTTCATAAGAATATGGCTAAGGTACCGTGTTACAGTACAATGTACTCAGGTACGTTTCCTACTTCTACTAGGATTACGAAATATGTTATATTCAACATGTGAAAAGTGACATGAATGTGAATTTAAGTATGATATGCATAATATGAATAATATGGGGCATTGGGTTATATGAAAAAGGGAAGTGAATGTGGTGACTTCGGTCTCACTATCTCGAATGTGGTGACCTCGGTCACATTATCGAATGTGGTAACCGGTTACATTATCGAATGTGGTGTCTCATGACACAATTATCCGAGTGGCTATGCCACGAATTTTATATGGGCGATGAGCACGTCGATCGCAGCTGCGGCGCCTTCGATGGTGTGTAGCGGATGGAGGGTTGACTTAGTAGTCCCCACGGTGTGCGAGTTGGTACGGGGATGTGTATCGGATGGCATCTAGGTTGGGTTCAAAGTTGCATCACTATTCTGTTTGTATATGAATATGCCTGTGGTATGATATAGTATGCCTGATTTATTAGATTTTAGTGTTGGTTACACATTGAGTCTGTTGACTCACCCCGTTGTAGGAACATGTTTCAGGTGATGAACAGTGAGGGACCGGGACGGCAGAACTTGTGGTGGCCATGGTCAGCTTGAAGTTTTATTTAATTTGGGACATTTGATTTTATTTAAGTACTATATAACTTTATTTTGGGTTTTGTTTGATGTAATAAGGCCATAGTGATGATTTTATATTTGTTTTATTTACTATGTCACAAATTTATGATAATTAAAGAATAAGCCAATTTAATTTAAAATAAACTTTAAATATTTTGACACCTGAAATAAATGGGTTTTTAATATAAAATAAACTTGTTTTCAACTCAAGCCCAACCCACAAACAAACTATCTTCAAAACACTCAGTTTTTCAAAGTAACAAAAAAAAATTTTGAACCGGCTTACATCGAGGAACATACCAGATCCGGTCCAGGCTCGTGGGCCGGGTTTGGGGTGTTTCACATAAAGCATCGTATACTTTTAATGCCCAGCCTTTCCTGTTTGGTTCAATTGTTTTCTCTAGAATATGCTTAAGTTCTTGATTTGCTACTTCTACTTGCCCACTGGTTTGAGGGTGATAAGGGGTAGCTGTCATGTGGTGTACCCCATAATTTTTTAAGAATTTATCAAATTGAGTATTACAAAAGTGAGTATCCCTATCACTAATAATTGCTCTGGGTGTTTCGAATCGAGACTACTACTCTAGCATTGTTAGTAGGTAAAGCTTGAGCTTCCACCCATTTTGACATGTAATCTACTGCTACTAAGATGTATTTACTTCCAAATGAACTAGGAAATGGACCCATAAAGTCAATACCCCATACATCGAATATTTCACAGGATGGCATATATGTTTGAGGCATTTCATCATGTTTAGAGATATTACATGTTCTTTGGCATTTTTCACATGAAGCAACATACATGTTGGCATCTTTAAATAGAGTTGGCCAATAAAAACCTAATTCAAGTGTTTTATATGCTGTCTTAATCCCGTTGTAATGTCCTCCTGAAGGTCCTGAGTGGAAATGTTCTAGAATTTTGCTTACTTCTGCCTTTGTAACACATCTCCGAATTACTTGATCTGTACATGTACGAAAAAGAAACAGATCCTCCCAAAAATAGTTTTTCGCATCCGCAAAGAATCGCTTCTTTTGATGATGTGTTAACCTTTTTGGTAGGATGTTAGCAACTAAGTAATTTGCAATGTCTGCGAACCAAGGTATCTCGGAGTTAGACATAGCAAACAATTGTTCTTCAGGAAATGAGTCATTTATCTCATTCTCATCTAGTTTTTCAATATATGGATTTTCAAGCCTAGAAAGATGATCTGCTGCAAGATTTTCAGCCCCTTTCTTATCCTGAATTTCTAAGTCAAATTCCTGTAAGAGTAAAATCCATCTTATGAGTCGAGGTTTTGCATCGAATTTAGGTAAAAGATAAGGAAGAGCTGAATGGTCAGTGTAAATGACAACTTTAGATAATATCAAATACTGTCTAAATTTATCAAATGCAAAAACCACAGCTAGCAATTCTTTTTCTGTGGTTGTGTAATTTTCTTGTGCAGCCGTTAATGCTTTGCTAGCGTAATAGATCGACTGAAAGTGCTTGTCTCTTCGCTGTCCCAAAACTGCACCTATTGCAAAGTCACTCGCATCACACATCAGTTCAAAGGCTAAATTCCAATCAGGTGCAATTATAATTGGAGTATTTATTAATTTATCTTTGAGGATATTAAATGCATCTACACATTCCTTTTCAAAATTGAAATGCACATCTATTTCTAGTAATTTCGTTAAAGGTTGAGCTATTTTAGAAAAATCCTTTAATAAATCTTCTATAAAATTCAGCATGTCCTAAAAAGCTTCTAATAGCCTTAACTGAACTAGGAGGAGGTAATTTTTCTATGGTTTTGACTTTTGCTTTGTCTACCTCAATCCCTTTACTAGAAATTTTATGTCCTAACACAATCCCCTCTCGAACCATAAAGTGACACTTTTCCCAATTTAAAACAAGGTTTGTTTCCTCACATCTCATTAGAACTCGTTTTATATTTTTAAGGCAAAGAAGAAAAGAATTACCAAATACTGAAAGATCATCCATAAATACCTCCTAATTTCTTCCACAAGTTCATCAAAGATAGCCAGCATGCAGCGCTGGAAAGTAGCAGGAGCATTACATAATCCAAAAGGCATTCTACGATAAGCAAACGTACCGTATGGACATGTGAATGTTGTCTTTTCTTGATTCTCAGGGGCTATTGGGATTTGGAAGTAGCCGGAGACTCCATCCAAGAAGCAGTAATACATATGCCCAGATAATCTTTCCAACATCTGATCAATAAAGGGAAAAGGGAAGTGAACTATTCTGGTGGCGTCATTCAACTTTCTATAGTCAATACAGACTCTCCAACCTGTGACTGTTCTTGTAGGAATTAATTAATTCTTTTCATTGGCTACAGCAGTCATGCCTCCTTTCTTTGGAACGACCTGCACAGGACTTACCCAAGTACTGTTAGAAATAGGATAGATTATTCCAGCATCTAGGAGTTTAATTACCTCAGCTTTAACAACTTCTTTCACGTTGGGATTCAATCGTCTTTGAGGTTGCACACATGGTTTATACTCGTCTTCCATTAAAGTTTTGTGGGTGCAAAATGATGGGTTTATTCCTTTAATGTCAGAAATTTTCCAAGCTATGGCTCTTTTATGTTCCCTTAGTGCTTTTAGCAACTCGTCTTTCTCTTCGGGTTCCAATTCTAAAGACATAATTACTGGTAGCGTAGAATTATCCCCGAGTTATGCATATTCTAAGTGTTTTGGCAATTGTTTTAATTCCAATTTCAGTGGCTCATCAATAAAAGGTTTTTGTTTAAATCCGTCGTTGATTTCAATGACCTCCTCTTTCTTTTGTCTAGATGTAAATGTATTAGAATTTAACTCATCGGAGGCATCATCTTCTCCCTTAGGTTGGGCAAGACACAGTTCCATCGTGTCGTTATGTATGATTTCCTGCAAAGAATCTTGAATAAAATGATCAATGGCATTAATAAAATAACAGGAATCATCTTGTTCTCTAGAATACGGCATAGCATCGTAAATTTGGAAAATAATTTCCTCGTCGCCTACCCTTAATGCGAGTTTACCATCATCTACATCAATAACAGCTCTAGCAGTAGCTAAAAAAGGGCGCCCCAAAATTAAAGGTACCTCAATGTCTTCATTCATGTCAAGCACAACAAAATCAACAGGGAATATAAATTTATCAATTTTTACCAGAATATATTCAATAACTCCTCTAGGATATTTAGTAGATCTGTCAGCTAATTGAATGCTTATCCTAGTGGGTTTTGGTTCCACAAATCAAGTTGCTTAAACATTTTATAAGGCATTAAATTAATACTAGCGCCTAGATCAGCTTGTGCTTTCTTAATATGTAAACTACCAATTAAACAGGGAATAGTGAAACTTCTTGGATCATTTAATTTGGTTGGTAGCATGTTTTGGATGATAGATGAACATTCTTCATTAAGTTCCACTGTTGATATTTCTTCAAATTTCCTTTTATTTATTAGAAGCTCTTTTACGAAGTTTGTGTACGTCGGCATCTGTGAAATAGCTTCAAAAAAAGGTAAGTTAATATGTAACTATTTAAAAAGTTCAAGAAATTTAACGTATTGTGTATCTAATCGGTCTTTGTAATATCCGTGACTTTGGGCTTGTGCATTATTGCTTAATTGTATGAAGTAGCATGCCTATGTGTGTTGTGAATGTGTTTTATAAATTTTGAGAACTTTAGAAGGTAGGAGAATGCCTTAGAAAATATTAGATTTTAAGTCTTGAAGTAGAGCCAAGCTTGATAGGCCTTAAGAAAATTAGTAGGGGAAATTGGACATAAAAATGGGCTTGATAAAGTGGCAAGGAGGCGCCACTTAAAGCCTTAGGAGGTGACGCCATAATCAGTGTGAAAGGGCTCAGGTTCGAGCAGCAAGAGAAGCAAAAGGGGAGTTTTATTTTGCAGCAAGGAGAGACAGAGGTGGACGAAAATGGGACACCAAGGGGATGAGCTTTAGATGTGGTTAATTTCTTTTAAAATTCGGCTAAGGTAAAAGGATATTGATGGACTCATTTAAATTATATTGAACGGGTAAGGAAGAGAAAAAAAAAGGGAGAAAAAGAAGGAGTTGATAAGGGAAGAGGAGTTGGCCGAATATGGGGATAGGAGGATGACATTTTCGGTTGGATGATAGTAAGATAGGTGCGCCGAAATTACTTCTCTTCTCATCTTTTTCATGTATGCCGAAAATCCCAAAGAAATCTACTTGTGTTCTTTTTCTTTTCTTCCTTTTCGTTACTCACTTTCATAAGCCGAAACTCCTCAAATTACATTCTCTTTTTCTTTTCATCAAAGGCCGAATATTCCTCTCTCAAAACTCATCATTGCCGATTCTCCCTAAGTCCCATACTCTTCCTTTTCATTCTTGTTGAGGCCGAATCCCCATCATCAACCTTCTCTTCTTCTTTTTCAAATTCACTCAAAGCCGAACACTCAAGGTAACCCCTAGCCGATTGATTCAGTAAATCCTAAAGCCGAGAGATTCACTTCATTGTCACTCCTTGAATCGGTTTCTTCTGCAAGCTCTCTTGCCAATTTCTTGAAGGTAGTGATCAGTTGCGTTTTGGTCACTCTCTTGGTAAGGATCTCTCTTGGCTAAACTATTGTTCTTTTCTTTCTCTAACTGTCGAAAATCAAGGCACTAATCCCATTAATGTTCTTTGGCCGAAACTATGAAGGATCTTTCAGGATTTTTAGTGTAGCCGACTTCTAGGGGAGATCATTCGGGATTTGGTTATCCAAGGTAAGTAAAAGTGTGGTTTAGGCCGAAGGCCATTTATTCAAATGTTGGAATCGAATCTAACATAGATCATATAGGTATTTCGACATCTCCATTAATAGATAGCGATTTCGGGATTTAGATCCACAAGGTAAGAGGGCATGAACATTCGGCCAAGGCCATATTGAATGATTATTGAGTGGCTGATTCTAACTTTAACTGTTTAGGGAGGAGTACAACTTGTTCGGTAGACCTTTCTGGGATTCAGTGAAAACGTTAGTAACCAGGTGTGTAGCCCCACACTGATTCTTAATTGATTTATGGTATTAGTTTAATATACGTATTAATGGAAATATGGAAAATATGGCAAAAAGGTACCATTCAATGGTACAGAGTATCCAGGTACGTTAACCTACTACTACTATGTTAATAATGTTATGAATATCTGTTATGACACATATGTGAATTTGTAACAAATATGAATATGAAATAAGGAATATGGCATGATTTATTCATGTTTGTATGACACATGGGGCATATGGGTGAATATGAAAAGGGGAAGTGATCTGGTGGTTTTTTTACCACAATATCTGGTGACTCATGTCACATAATCTGAATGTGGTGACTTATGTCACGTATTATTATCTGGTGACTTTGTCACATTATCTGGTGGCTATGCCACAAATTATAAGGGCGATGTGCATGTCGTCTGCAGCGACTGCCTTTAATGGTGTATAGCGGATGAAGGGTCGATTTAGTAATCCCCACGGTGTGATGGCAGGTACGAGTGATGTGTAGAGGATGGATATTTAGGTTTAGGTTCGGGTTTGCATCATTACCTATATTTGCTATGTATATATATGACTCGATATGCCTAAATCGGTTGGGACTTTGTGTTGGCTGTTACACACTGAGTCTGTTTAACTCACCCGTTTGTGGGATATCTTTTCAGGTGACACTCAAGAAACGGACGGGCCGCGCAGGACTTAGTGGTGGCCATGCTCATTTCAAAGATTTATTTTATTTTGAATTTTATATTTAAGTATTTTGGATTTATTTCGGGTTTTGCTTGATGTAATAAGGCCATTATTATTAACTATTTTATGCTTTCATTTTTAAATTTCTGTTATGGGACGATTAATTTTAAACCATATGTTAAACAGTTTTCTTAAAATAAATTCAAATGGGTTGAAATTCGGCCATGTCTTATAACTTATGGTTTTCAATTACGAAGATAATGTTTTAATAAAATACGGACTCCAATAAAGACAACGTTTTCGATTTAATCACAACACAAATGGATTTCTCTTCAAAATGATCAAATTTTCCAAGTTAACAAACAAGCTTTGAAAGTGTTTTACTCCAGGAGCATGCCAGATTCGGTCGAGGCTCGTGGGCCGAATTTGGGGTGTTTCAATTTGGTATCAGAGCCCAATTTTAAACTCTCAGCCTTGGGTTTAAAGCCCACAACGTTTTCAAAATTGAGCCCAAATAAGTTTTTTGAAAAATTTTGTGAAATGAGCAGGTTTTCAGGCATGGCACCTAAGTCTCCGACCCAAAGTCCACGAGGTAAGTACCCCTAACTGCCGTATGATTTGTATTATGATTTGTATATGGGTATTATGGGATCGTAGATTAGTACATTCGGAATTATTGAACCCTAGGATTAGTTTACCCTAACGCAGAATTACATAAAATTTAAAGCCTAACTAAACAAACCTGTGAGTGAGTCGCCGAGTTAAGGTGTGGCAACCATTGTGCGCATGTCTAGGATTGGATTCAGGAAGAGCCTGGTATTTAAGCAGTCCTAGTGACTCACCTCCTCTTCGCTCGAATCCTACCTGGTGCGTAGTAACGGTTCACCCTAACCAAGAGGACTCATTCACAGGCTAAACTCAATAATTAAAACCCGAAAGGGACTAACCATATTTTTATAAAAACCTTAGTTCTAAAATCATCAAATTACCCCTTTGATTTGTAAAAACTATTTTATGGAATTTTTTCGAAATATTTCCGATTTACCAAAAATTACCCAAATACCCCTGGTTTGTAAAATTACTAAAATACCCTTGGTTTATAAAAAATTACCATATTACCCTCGACTTTTATTAAAATATTCTTACTTTACAAAAATACCAAAAATCCCTATTTTTCGAAATATCAAGATACCCTGATTTGGAATTTACCAAAAGACCCCTATAGGACAAATTACGAAAATACCCCTGGGTTTGGAACGAACGAAGATATTCGAGTGGTGAATGTGTATAGTAGATACTATGGAATGAATGTATTTCTCTGAACTAGGATAGAAGACTTGAAACGGAAACTCTGAAATGATCGAAAGAACTACCACTAAACTTCTTTTCATAAAACTTCTTCGCGGGTAATCAGTGGAACAATGACTAATGCATAAAACTTTTTAATTCAGATTAAATTGCGATCGTAGATATGAGCTTTAGGGGACGTGGTTGTAATGTGCGAGGGTGTTGTAGAGGCAGAATGACCGTATCGGAACCCGTTAGGTCTGGTCAAGGGTCCGAGAATGAGGTACCACCACCCCTACCACCACCATTCTTTGGAGTTGAGCATCGAGGATCGGTCGGGGATGATGCGATGATCGCAGCGGCGGTCTTTGTGGGTTCTTGAGATGGTGGCTGGAGCAGGTGGAGGCATAGGAGCTCGAAAATCTGTACCCGAGCGATTCCGAGCTAATGGAGCTGAGGTATTTCGTGGTGTATCCGGTGTGGCACCCAGTACGGCTGAGTATTGGTTAGAGGTGACAGAGCGAATCATGGATGAGCTGGATCTGACTGCTGAGGAGAAACTGAAAGGAATGGTGTCGCTTCTCCGCGATGAGTCATATCAATGGTGGCTCACAGTTCGGAATGGTGCTACAGCTGAGGATCTCACTTGGGAGTATTTTAAGGCGGCATATCAAAAGAAGTATGTTGGGACTAGTTATATTGATTCGCAGAGAAAGGCATTTCTGGGGCTGGTTCAAGAGAATAAGTCCGTAGCGGAGTACGAAGCAGAATTCTTAAGGTTGAGCCGGTATGCTCGAGGGATCGTGGCTACGGAGCATAAATGATGTGTTCGGTTTGAGGACAGATTGAGGGATGACCTGAGATTGTTGATAGCACCACAGCAGGAGTGGGAGTTTGCCGTGTTGGTGGAGAAGGCTAACGTAGCTGAAGGGATTAAGGACTCTTGGAGACAGAATACAGATCGAAATAGGTAAAAGAGAGGTTTTGGATCATCAGGGTCATCTGGGAATGTTCAAAAGAGGCCTAGAGTTGATGGGCCGCGAGGTCAGCAGGTTGTTACAGGAGGGCAATATCGTACTTGTGCTCAGTGTGGGAAGATGCACTTAGGAGACTGTTGGAAGAAGACAGGGGGATGCTTTAAGTGCGGGTCCAAGAAACACATGATTAAGGACTGCCCTATAAAAATCGTCGGGAGCCGACCAACAGGTCAGGGTTTTAATCAGGCTGGAAGAGGTGGACAGTAGCCACCGCGGGGTCGTAGTCCGATTGGTAGAGGTAATGGTTCTGGAAGAGGACGTGGAACACTGGGTAGAGGTATTGGTAATACAGAGGCAAGACAGCTGGGTCTGGTGTGTGCAGTTCGACGGAGGGAGAATGGAGACGCACCGGACGTCATAACCGGTATGTTCCTTATAGCTAGCAAGCCTTACTTTGCTTTAATTGATGTTGGCTCGACCCATTTTTATGTTGCATGTAGAGTAATTGAAATACTAGACATAGCTTCTGAACTGTCTGATAGAGAGATGACTGTAGTAAGCCCGTTAGGTCAAACTGTAGCGGTGAACAAGATATTTCGGAGTGTACCTCTAGAGATTCAGGGAGTGGTATTTCCTGCCAACTTGATAGAACTATCTTTCGGAGAATTTGATCTCATTCTTGGCATGGACTGGCTAGTGGAACATCGAGCTATATTGGATTGTACAGCTAAGCAAATGGAGTTAAGGACCCTGGAGGATGAGGAGATAATTATGATAGGAGAAAGAAGGAAATACTTGTCTAACGTAGTCTCCGCACTAAAGGCTGAAAAGATGGTTCAGAAAGGGTGCAAGGCATTTTTAGCTTTCGTCAGTGCGTTGGATGTAAAAGAAGAGGGAGTTCGCGGAGTTAGAACAGTAAGGGAATTTGTAGATGTCTTTCCAGAGGAGTTACCTGGAATACCCCCGGACAGGGAGGTGGAGTTCGGAATTGACTTACTGCTAGGTACAGATCCTGTGTCAATTGCCCCGTACAGAATGGCACCAAAAGAATTGGTTGAGCTTAAGGCTCAGATTCAGGAGTTGCTTGACCGTGGGTTTATCCGACCCAGTGTGTCTCCGTGAGGAGCACCGGTCTTGTTTGTGAAGAAGAAAGACGGAACTATACGCATGTGCATAGATTATCGTCAGTTGAAAAAGCTGACCATCAAGAACAAGTACCCTTTGCCAAGGATAGATGACTTGTTCGATCAGCTTAAGGGGGCCGGGCTGTTTTCAAAGATAGATCTAAGGTCTGGATACCATCAGCTTAAGGTAAAGGAAGCAGATATCCATAAGACAGCTTTCCGGACAAGATACGGGCATTATGAGTTCTTAGTAATGCGATTCGGATTGACGAATGCCCCTGCCGCATTCATGGATATGATGAATCTGGTTTTTCAACCTTACTTGGATCGGTTCATCGTTGTGTTCATCGGCGACGTCCTAGTGTATTCCAAGTCTGAGGAAGAATATGATGAGCATCTCCGGGTGGTGTTGCAAGTATTAAAGGAGAAGAAGCTTTATGCCAAATTTAGCAAATGTGAATTTTGGCTTAAGGAGGTCGCATTCTTAGGGCATGTAGTGTCTGCAGAAGGGATAAGGGTGGATCCTAGGAAGATTGAGGCAGTGTTGGATTGGAAACCACCTAAGTCTGTGGCTGAGGTTCGTAGTTTCTTGGGATTGGCAGGCTATTACAGAAGGTTTGTAGAAGGGTTTTCATCAATAGCCGCACCTTTGACAAAGTTGTTGAGAAAGGAGGTACCGTTCGTATGGACAGATAAGCAATAGGAGAGTTTTAAGAAGCTTAAGAGGGTTTTGACTGAAGCTCCAGCTTTGATTCAGCCTGAGGCAGGGAAGGATTTCGTGGTGTACTGTGACGCTTCTCACACAGGATTAGGATATGTTCTGAAGCAAGACGGAAAGGTAGTCGCTTATGCGTCTCGACAATTAAGGCCACATGAAGTTAACTACCTGACGCATGATTTGGAGTTGGTGGCAGTGGTCTTTGCTCTTAAGGTATGGAGGCACTACCTATATGGAGAAAAGTCAGTGATCTACACAGACCACAAGAGCCTTAAGTATCCGCTAACTCAGAGAGAGCTGAACCTGAGACAGCGAAGGTGGGTGTAGTTATTGAAGGACTACGATTGTTCCATAGAGTATCACCCGGGTAAGGCGAATGTGGTAGTAGATGCCCTAAGTCAGAAAGTAGTGTCGGATCTGAGGGCGATGTTTGCACATCTTAGCTTGTATGACGACGGAAGTTTATTGGTAGAGTTGCAAGTCAGGCCGAAATGGTTGGATGAGGTGAAAGAAGGTCCGTTGGCAGATGATGATTTAAGTGCTAAGTTGCGGCAAGTGCAGAGTGTGAAGTTGGAAAACTATGGTGTTAACAATGAAGGAGTGTTGTGTTTTAAAGGCAAAGTCTGCATGCCGAAGAATAAGGAGTTAAGGCAGAGAATTCTTCAGGAATCGCATAGTAGCCCTTATGCTATGCACCTTGGAGGTAGTAAGTTGTATAGAGATCTAAGGGAACAGTTCTAGTGGCCTGGTCTTAAGCGGGAAGTTACAGATTTTGTAGGGAAATGCTTAACGTGTCAACAAGTTAAGGCTGAACACCAAGTTCTGTCAAGATTGCTTCAGCCGATAAAGATTCCGCAGTGGAAGTGGGAGAGAATCACCATGGACTTCGTTAGTGGGCTTCCCCTTACGCCTACTAAGAAGGACTCGGTATGGGTGGTAGTGGATCGATTGACAAAGTCCGCGCATTTCATACCAGTGTGGGTTGACTATTCTTTGCAAAAGTTGGCAAAGTTGTATGTGGCAGAAATTGTAAGGTTGCATGGAGTTCCGGTATCGATTATTTCAGATAGGGATCCAAGGTTTACATTTCCGTTTTGGAAAGCACTACATCAGACTTTGGGCACTAGGTTAGTTTTCACTACGGCATTTCATCCGCAGTCGGACGGTCAGTCTGAATGAGTGATCCAAGTGTTAGAGGAAGTTAGGAGGAATATTTGCCTTTAGCGAAATTTGCATATAATAACAGCTATCAAGCCAGTATTCGGATGGCACCGTACCGTATGAAGCGCTGTATGGTCGGAAGTGTCGCACTCCTACGTGTTGGACAGAGTTAGGGGAACGCCAAGTTTTGGGTCCAGAGATTGTGGCAGAATCTGAAGAGAAGGTTAAGGTAATTCGGGCACGGTTAAAAGAGGCATTAGATAGGCAGAAGTCGTACGCAGATCTTAAATGGAAGGAAATAGAATTTGCTGTGGGAGATCAGGTGTTTCTTAAAGTATCACCTTGGAAAAAGGTGATGAGATTTGGTCGCAAAGGGAAGTTAAGTCCCAGGTTTATAGGACCCTATCGGGTATTGAAGCGAGTTAGACCAGTGGCATATCAGCTAGAATTGCCTTCGGAGTTGAAGCAGATGCATGATGTATTCCATGTTTCTATGCTACATCGTTATCGATCGGGTCCATCTCATGTAGTACCAGTTGAAGAGGTGGAGCTAAGGCCAGATTTGTCCTACGAGGAGGAGCCGATTCAGATTTTAGAACGAGATGTGAAAGTGTTACGGAGGAAGTCAGTTCCTCTAGTCAAAGTGTTATGGCGTAATCATGGATCGGATGAACCTTCATGGGAGCGAGGAAGAAAAGCAACACGACAAACAATACCTCACCTATTTTAGCTGTGTAATTTCGAGGTCGAAATTATTTTAAGAGGGTAGAAGCGTAATATCAGGGACTTTGGGCTTGTGCATTATTGCTTAATTGTATGAAGTAGCATGCCTATGTGTGTTGTGAATGTGTTTTATAAATTTTGAGAACTTTAGAAGGTAGGAGAATGCCTTAGAAAATATCAGATTTTAAGACTTGAAGTAGAGCCAAGCTTGATAGGCCTTAAGAAAATTAGTAGGGGAAATTGGACATAAAAATGGGCTTGGTAAAGTGGCAAGGAGGCGCCACTTAAAGCCCTAGGAGGTGACGCCATAATCAGTGTAAAAGGGCTCAGGTTCGAGCAGCAAGGGAAGCAAAAGGGGAGTTTTATTTTGCAGCAAGGAGAGACAGAGGAGGACGGCAATGGGACACCAAGGGGATGAGTTTTAGATGTGGTTAATTTCTTTTAAAATTCAGCTAAGGTGAAAGGATATTGATGGACTCATTTAAATTATTTTGAATGGGTAAGGAAGAGAAAAAAAAGGGAGAAAAAGAAGGAGTTGATAAGGGAAGAGGAGTTGGCCGAATATGGGGCATAGGAGGATGACATTTTCGGTTGGATGATAGTAAGATAGGTGTGCTGAAATTGCTTCTCTTCTCATCTTTTTCATGTGTGCTGAAAATCCCAAAGAAATCTACTTATGTTCTTTTTCTTTTCTTCCTTTTTATTACTCACTTTCATAAGCCGAAATTCCTCAAATTACATTCTCTTTTTCTTTTCATCAAAGGCCGAATATTCCTCTCTCAAAACTCATCATTGCCGATTCTCCCTAAGTCCCATACTCTTTCTTTTCATTCTTGTTGAGGCCGAATCCCCATCATCAACCTTCTCTTCTTCTTTTTCAAATTCACTCAAAGCCGAACACTCAATGTAACCCCTAGCCGATTGATTCAGTAAATCTTAAAGCCGAAAGATTCACTTCATTGTCACTCCTTGAATCGGTTTCTTCTGCAAGCTCTCTTACCGATTTCTTGAAGGTAGTGATCAGTTGCGTTTTGGTCACTCTCTTGGTAAGGATCTCTCTTGGCTGAACTCTTGTTCTTTTCTTTCTCTAACTGTCAAAAATCAAGGCACTAATCCCATTAATGTTCTTTGGCCGAAACTATGAAGGATCTTTCGGGATTTCTAGTGTAGCCGACTTCTAGGGGAGATCATTCGGGATTTGGTTATCCAAGGTAAGTAAAAGTGTGGTTTAGGCCGAAGGCCATTTATTCAAATGTTGGAATTCGATGTAGCATGGATCATGTAGGTATTTTGACATCTCCATTAATAGATAGCGATTTCGGGATTTAGATCCCCAAGGTAAGAGGGCATGAACATTCGGCCAAGGCCATATTTAATGATTATTGAATGGCGATTCTAACTTTAACTGTTTGGTAGACCTTTTTGGGATTCAGTGAAAACGTTAGTAACCAGGTGTGTAGCTCCACACTGATTCTTAATTGATTTATGGTATTAGTTTAATATACGTGTTAATGGAAATATGGAAAATATGGCAAAAAGGTACCATTCAATGGTACAGGGTATCCAGGTACGTTAACCTACTACTACTATTGATACGATCCGTCTCGGGTTAGGAGGCAAATCGTAAATGTTGCTCGATCGTAAATTAGACAGTTTCTCTTTCAACTAACAAAAGGGATAATTTTATTGGAAATAATATCTTTGAAATGTAATGATAGGTGATAGTTGAAAGCAGTGCGTATTTGAAACAAGAAAGAACCTTTAATAAAAATTAAAGACCCGAATCTTATAAGTTTCAAATTGATGGAATGAGTTTCGAAAATAAATGTTGCCCGATCGTAAATTAGACAGTTTCTCTTTCAACTAACAAAAGGGATAATTTTATTGGAAATAATATCTTTGAAATGTAAGGATAGGTGATAGGTTGAAATGGGTACGTATTTGAAACAAGAAAGAACCTTTAATAAAAATTAAAGACCTGAATCTTATAAGTTTCAAATTAATGGAATGAGTTTCGAAATAAAACCGAGACCCACTATCTAGCGAGATAGGAACCAACGGTATAGGTAGATGAACGCCACACCCGAAAGGATGATAAGTTCAAAATAAGGAAAGAACGACACCACTAGAAAACTAGATAAGTCAATTCAAACCTTGAGAATTAGGAGAGTGAATACTCACCAAAAGAAATTTTTCTTTCATTCAAATTCATAGTTCTGTGTTCTAAAAGAAAATGTACAAAGTATTTATAGGATTTTCCAATGATAGCCGAATAGGGAAGGAATACATTTGAAGCTATGCTTGCTTTCCCTTTGGCTTACTATTCTATGCGTACATGGCCTAATTTAGGTATGGCCGTCCACTTTCATGGTGACTTATTTGCATGTTTTCATCATTTCAAATTAAATAAAATCCCATCCTTCATGCATCATTTGTTTACTATGCTCCTTGTAAATGATTTAAAAATTTCAGCTCCATCATTCCTTTCTCCAAGCTCAAGGCCGTCCATCTCATAAGAATATTTGCTTATCCTTCCACCAAGTTCCTCTTGCATTATTTAATTCTTTCATGCCTTCTTTTTACCCCAAGTGTGCCGTGCACCCATTTTAATTTTTTTTAAAAAATCATCTCAATAATGCTCCCTCAATTGCTCCTGAAATAATTTAATCATCCATTAATCCCACCTTGTGCCGTCCAAGTAGATTTATTCCACTAAGCAATTCATTCACCACATGTTGCCGTTTGATGCTTGAAGAATAAAATAATTTCATGAAGGCATTTGACTTGTTCTCCTTGTACCGTCCCACCATGGTTCCTATAGCCTCCCAATTGCCGTTCATGGCTATCTTCAAATTACTTCAATTTAAACCATGTTGAATAAACAATGATCCAACATTAACATAGTGCTGTCTCCACGCATGCCTCATATATCCATAAAAATTATTTTATGCTCCATATTGCCGCATGTTTATCTTGTAAAATCCACCATGCTTCTTTACTATTTTATTTATCATACACCAAACCTCCATGCCTTGTTATTTTATTGACCCACTTTGAATTTGTTTGTCTAGCCGTCCATCCCAACACTCATGCTTTATATTTTTAATTCTTCATTTCTCTCATGTGTCCATTGAATGTGTGTCCATGGCCAAATGCATCCTTGCGTATTTGCCTATAAAAACACAAGACCAAACATTAATTTTGAATAAAAATTATCTTGAACAAAAGTTAAAATACTCTATTTTAAACACTAGACATATTAATATGATACTAATTATTTGGCAAATTAATTCGCTATAGAAAATCAATTAAATAAATTAAGATGTTTAATTCATTTAATTAAAATTCAGCAATTTAATTTTCACGAAATTAAATAAATTAAGATGTTTAATTCATTTAATTAAAATTCATCAATTTAATTTTCACGAAATTCAAAGACTCGATTTTATTTGAAGCAATAAAAAAATTAAAATTTGGCGTCGAGCTTTGTCGACTTGAAAATTCGGTGGGTGCCCCGGGCGTGCCCGTATCAACTATGTTAATAATGTTATGAATATCTGTTATGACACATATGTGAATTTGTAACGAATATGAATATGAAATAAGGAATATGGCATGATTTATTCATGTTTGTATGACACATGGGGCATATGGGTGAATATGAAAAGGGGAAGTGATCTGGTGGTTTTTTTACCACAATATCTGGTGACTCATGTCACATAATCTGAATGTGGTGACTTATGTCACGTATTATTATCTGGTGACTTTGTCACATTATCTGGTGGCTATGCCACAAATTATAAGGGCGATGTGCATGTCATCTGCAGCGACTGCCTTCGATGGTGTGTAGTGGATGGAGGGTCGATTTAGTAATCCCCACGGTGTGATGGCATGTACAGGTGATGTGTAGAGGATGGATATTTAGGTTTGGGTTCGGGTTTGCATCATTACCTATATTTGCTATGTATATATATAATTCGATATGCCTAAATCGTTTGGGACTTTGTGTTGGCTGTTACACACTGAGTCTGTTTGATTCACCCCTTTGTGGGATATCTTTTCAGGTGACACTCAGTAAACGGACCGGGTCGGCAGGGACTTAGTGGTGGCCATGCTCAGCTCAGCATTTATTTTATTTTGAATTTTATATTTAAGTATTTTGGATTTATTTCGGGTTTTGCTTGATGTAATAAGGCCATTATTATTAACTGTTTTATGCTTTCATTTTTAAATTTTTGTTATGGAACGATTAATTTTAAACCATATGTTAAACAGTTTTCTTAAAATAAATTCAAATGGGTTGAAATTCGGCCATGTCTTATAACTTATGGTTTTCAATTACGAAGATAATGTTTTAATAAAATACGGACTCCAAAAAAGACAACGTTTTCGATTTAATCACAACACAAATCGATTTCTCTTCAAAATGATCAAATTTTCCAAGTTAACAAACAAGCTTTGAAAGTGTTTTACTCCTGAAGCATGCCAGATCCGATCGAGGCTCGTGGGCCGTGTTTGGGGTGTTTCAGTCTTTCTTCAACTTTGCTAGATATGGGATTGGTGGTTTACGTTCTTCACGTATCGGTGTTACCTTCTCAAGTCCCTCATCTTTTGCCTTATCTGTTTTATGTGGTATCTTCTTCGTTGTTTCAATCAATTCCTTTCTACTTCTTAGTGTAACTGATTTCACTTGCTCTTTTTCCCTAAGTAAGCTTTCTAGTTGTCTTTCAGAAACTAACTTAGCTAGTTGTCCAATTTGATCCTTAAGCCCATGAATTGATGCTTACTGATTGTTCAATATTGTTTCGATTTTTTGGAGATGGGTTTCTGACACTTCTATGAATTTTGTCAGCATTTCTTCAAGGTTTGGCTTCTTTTCTCGTCGATAGGATTGTTGTCTTTGGTTTCTTTGACTACCCCACGAGAAATTTGACTGGTTCCTCCAACCTGAATTGTAAGTGTTACTATAAGGATTATTTTGAGGTATAAAATTGTTACCCACATAGTGAACTTGTTCCTTTTCAGCACTGGGGTTGTATGGTGGATAATTTGTGTTATTCCTCCAACCTCTATTCGTATTGCACTGCATAACTAGATGTACCTACAAAGAATCACATAAACCATCAATCTTTTTGTTTATCAGTTCTACCTGATTTGACAGCATGGTTACTGCGTCGAGGTTGAAAACACTGGCTGCTTTTGTTGGCTTGGTCCTTGTGACTTGCCACTGATAGTTATTCAGTGACATCTCCTCAATGAATTCGCAGGCAGCCTTAGGTGTTTTGTTGTTCAAGGTTCCGCCGGTGCCTAGTTGAAGGGTTCACCCCGTTGTAAAAAGTTTCGACCTGTAGCCACAAAGGGAATCCATGGTGTGGGCACCTTCTCAATAGATCTTTGTATCTCTCCCATGCATAGTAGAGTGTTTCTAAATTCATCTGCACAAAAGAAGAGATATCATTCCTCAACTTGGCCATTTTAGCCGGAGAAAAATATTTTAATAAAAAATTTTCAGTCATTTGGTCCCATGTAGTGATTGATCCTTGTGGAAGAGAATGCAACCACTGTTTGGCTTTATTCCTCAAAGAAAAGGGAAATAACTGGAGATGAATGGCATCATCAGAAACGCCATTTATTTTGAAAGTATCGCAAAAATTCTAGGAAATTTGCCAAGTGATTGTTTGTATCTTCATCCTGCAAACCATCAAACTGAACAAATTGTTGTATCATCTGAATTGTGTTAGGTTTCAGTTCAAAATTATTAGCAGCAATAGCAGGTCTAACAATACTTGACTTAGTTCCTGTTAAATTAGGTTTAGCATAATCATACGTAGTTCGAGGAGCGTGATCTTCGGCCACCTCTGGAGGTAGCGGATTATTGTAAGCCATCTCTTCGGTGGTATTAATTTCGATTTCTTGCTCGTCTTCTATGTAATTTAAGCTTCGCGTTATTTCTCTATGATTTCTGTGAACAGTACCTTCAATATCAGTGTCGTAAATTAAGGGTCCTGTCGGGTTCCTTCTAGCCATAAACTAGCGATACCTATTAAGAACAAATAAAAGAAAGAAAATTAGTAAAGTTAAAAGCTAAACAAAAATAAAAGTAAATTGCTAAAAAAAATGGCTAAAGTAATAAAAAATGAGCGTTCTTAATATTTTAGTTCTCCGGCAACGGCTCCAAAAACTTGATCGTGTGTCAGAGCCTTAAAAATTTATAAAGAGAATGATCGAGCCTAGAAACTAACTATGATAATGATGGAGGCAAGTGCACCTATCGAACAGTAGTATAGCTTAGTGGCAAAACCGGATTGTCGAACCCAAAGGAACTAAAAGTACTAATACTAACTTTCTTTTTATTATTTAGCCTAAGAATTAAGGGAATTATTAATTATTCTAAATTTAACTAACTACTAAGCTATAGATGCAAAGACAAAGAGAATGAAATAATTGATTAAGACAATACCCGATGAAGAATCCACCTAGACGTCACTTGTTATTTAACTCTGAACCAGACGATTTATTCACTTGACTTGATCCGTAGGATTCCCTAAGTTATATTAATACCTCTCTCTAGGCTACTAACGTCTAACCCTAGGTTGATTAATTGAAATCTCTTTCTAATTAAAACCCCTATAATTTCATTAACTCGATCTATGGACTCCCATATTAGGTTTTACCCTAATTCGGTAGATTTTCGTCATCCTATCTCTAGGGTTGCGATCAACTCCGCTTAATTATGCTAGATCTACTCTTAGACAAGGTCTTTCCCTCCTCTGCCTAAGTACATCAATACTTGAATCAATATCTTGAAATATTAAAAAAAGAATTAAGAACACATAATTATGAACAAATCAAGTATTTATCATATAGCTCAGAAAACAATAACAAGATCCGTCTTAGGTTTCGTCCCCCTCAAGTATTTGAAGGGATTAGTTCATAATGATAAAAGAATACATCTCAGAAGTAAATATAAAACAAAACATAAGAAAAACCCTAAAACCCCCTGAAGGAATTTGAACAGAAGATCCTCTGTCTTGAGTATAACTCCGGCTTCTTGAGATGAATCAACTGGCTTTCTTTGAGTAAATCCCACAATTCTGGCCTCTCTGGCTTGGCTCTTCGGCCTAACTGGACGTGCCCTGAAGGTTGGCCTCTAGAGTGTTTATATAGGCTTTTGGGATGGCTTTCTTTGCCTCTAAGTACCCTAATCTGAGTAAAAATCCTCTTTGTCAAGGCAGGGATACGCCCATGGCACACACCTGTGTGAATCGTGGCCAGGCCGTGTTCGGGTCTGTTAAGGAGGCATGGCCGTGTGGTCTTGGGTCCAGGCCGTGTTGATTTCGTAATTTGTCCCATTGACTCCATTTTAGGCCCATTTCTTGTTCTTTTTATCCTTCAGTGCTTTCCTAAGTATAAAACATGTAAACAAAGAATTAAGAGCACTAAATTCCACAATTCAAGTCTTAAATAATCCAAAAGTATGTTAAATGTGGGCTTAAAATATGTTCATATTACGGTTTATCAGCAAGAGCTTCAAGTATCTCCTTAGTCAGATGGAGTTGAATCTTAGACAGCATTGATGGAATAAGCTGCTTAAAGATTATGACTGCACCATCGAGTATCATCCTGGTAAGGCCAATGTGGTGGCCGATGCTCTAAGCCAAAGAGTGATGTCTGGTTTGAGGGTGATGTTTGCTCGCCTTAGTCTGTTTGATGATGGGAGTCTGTTATCTGAGTTGTAGGTTAAGTTGGATTGGATTGAGCAGATTCAAGATAAACAGTTAGTGGATGAGACTCTAGGTGTACGATTCTGTCGGGTGGAGAGTGGTACTACTTCTGATTTTGGGTTGAACAATGATGGTGTGTTATGTTTTCGAGGATGGATATGTATGCCAAACGATTCTGATCTGAGGTAGTCCATTCTGAGGAAGGCGTATGGTAGCCCTTACGCTATGCATCCTGGGGTTAATAAGATGTATTGCAACCTTTGTGAGTTATACTGGTGGCCAGGTTTGAAGCGTGAGGTTGCTGACTTTGTGGCTTGATGTCTGACGTGCCAGCAAGTGAAAGCTGAGCACCAGTTGCCTTCGGGTTTGCTGTAGCCAGTTAAGATTCCCTTATGGAAGTGGAAACGAGTGATGATGGATTTTGTTAGTGGGTTACCCTTGACACCCACTAAGGACTCTATCTGGGTCATCGTGGATCGATTGACCAAGTCTACACACTTCATTCCAGTTTGGATGGACTTTTCTCTTCATAAGTTGGTGAAGTTGTACATTTTTTAGATTGTAAGATTGCACGGGGTTCCTATCTCGATCATAGCTGATATAGATCCTTGCTTCACTTCTCGGTTCTGGAATAGATTGCACGAGGCTCTAGGTTCAAGGTTGGACTTCAGTACTGCGTTCCATCCTCAGACCGATGGTCAATCTGAAAGGGTGATTCAGATACTGAAAGATATGCTTCAGAGTTGCATGATTGATTTCCGAGGTAGTTGGGAGGATTATATATTGTTAGTCGAGTTTGCTTATAACAACAGCTTCCAGTCTAGTATCCAGATGGCAACTTCCGAGGCTTTGTATGGTCGTAAGTGTCGTATTCCGTTGTGTTGGATTGAGTTGGGTGAACGGCGAGTTTTGGGTTCTGAGTTGGTTTATGAAACTAAAGATAAGGTTCGACTAATTTGAGATCAACTGAAAACGGCTTCTGATAGACAGAAGTTTTATGCAGATCTAAAGAGATGTGAGATTGAGTATTCTTTAGGGGACTTCGTGTTTCTTATGGTCTCTCCGTGGAAGAAAGTTCTAAGGTTCGGTCGGAAGGGCAAGATGAGCCCTAGGTTTATTGGACCATACCGAATTCTGAAGCGTGTGGGACCAGTTGCTTATCAGTTGGAGCTACTATAACACCCCTAACCCATATCCATCACCGGACTAGGGTTAGGAGGTATTACCGGTTGAATCATAACATTTAAATAACCATTGCTCACACATCAGCATATCATAGTTAATCAATAACACAAAGTCCTTTTAGAAGGTCTACGAGTCCTTAAACAGGCTTTAGAAGTGGTTCAGGATTGAACCGATCACATTTAAAACTTTTACGAAACTTTAAAATTTTTTCTTCAAAACAGGGCACACGCCATTGTGGCTAGGCCGTATGCCTCACACGGCCGTGCCTTGGACCATGTCTTATCCTATGTGCAACACTGACTTGGATCACACGACCTGTCACACACCCGTGTGTCTAGCCCGTGTGCAACACTGACTTGAATCACACGGCCTGTCACACACCCGTGTGTCTGGCTCGTTTGCAAGTCTAACTTGCTTCGAATTGGGACATTGAAGGACATGGTCGAGACACACACCTGTGTGCTCAACCATGTAGGCAATTATAGGCCATTTACAAGGCCAAATGGCTACCCATTTTGGGTCATTCCAACAAGCATCACTCTATACTCAATTCATGCCCAATTAATGGTCAAACCATACCAAAACATGTACAATTCATGCTATAATATCCTCATTCATTTCCATATACAATTCCAACTCAAAACATGTCCATTTCATGAACCAATTCCATACCAAAAGAATATGATTCATATCTCATTTCAAACCATTTCAAACATGCAATATATTCATCATCTCAACTACCAAATCAAGTATGAAATATACTGTTTCTATTTCACTAAAGCATACCATAATGGCCATTCACATAAGTCCATATAGACACATCACTTACACCATTTTCACATAGCAAAACATATACCAAAACCAATCCAAAGTCTCATCCATTATCAAGCCATATCACATGGCAAGATTTATACATCTCAAAACATTCCACAACCTCACTAGCCTATATATATCATATATCATAAATACAACTTTCAAAAGGTACCAAAATAGATGTTTGATAGTGTGATTGAGTTGCTGATGATCCCTGGATCCGAGCTAGCTTTAAATACCACTTTAAAACAGAGAAAGACTTCACATAGTAAGCTTTAAAGCTTAGTAAATTCATAATATAACACAATTAACTCAATAATTCAATTTCAATATGCAAAAATTAACAAACACTTAGTTCAATTCACATCATTACTCAATTTCATCCATGGCTATTACTCACTTTCATACCATATCTATAGGTTCATATACAAGCATTTATAATGCTATTCAATCCAACTCTCTACATCATTCATTCAAATAATCTTTCATCTATCTCATACACAACATTATCAACCACATAGGTTCTGTACATACCTGAACCATCACGTATTTATCTATCACATTTACCACGTCAATGCTCAATACCAAAATTCATTCGATCCTTATTAAACATTCGATGAACTTGCACACCTAGTGCTAATTAATTAGCCAAAGCTATAATAATATAGCACACTTAGTGCCATCAAATTAAACTAAATTTATCTTGGCATCACACACGTAGTGCCAAATAATACAGCCGATGCTTTCTTTATCTCGCACACTTAGTGCCATTCATCACGGTAATGATTCTATTTACGCACACTTAGTGCCACATATCTGTGAACTCACATTTCACATTACCAAACCCTACAATCACATTTCTATTCATCTCATCACATATAAACATTGTTTAAGCAATACGTATTATACACGAACTTACCTCGGATTTAGAAATGACGATACTAGTCGATCAATCGAGCACTTTGTTCTTGCCTCGATCTAGGTCTAGATTTCTCCTTTCTTGATCTATATAATATCAAATTCAACTCATTCAATCACATTTTCACTCAATTTAGTCCACAACACATAATTAGAGCATTTTACACATTAGCCCCTTAATTTCCATATTTTTTTTATCAATTTTGTCCTTTTTGCATAAAAGCAGAAATTCAATAAATTTCTTAGCAACCCATGCTAGCCAAATTTATCACATTCTACTAGTAGCCCATAACTTTCATTTACTTCACATTTTAGCCCCTCAATTTCTCATTTTCACAATTTAATCCTTAATAGGCAAATTTCACCAAAAATCATTATACAAAACATGTATATCAACCATCAAACACTTAGTTTTCATCATCAAACATTACAAAACTCAATTATTCAACAATGGTACTTCATAAAATCATCATCAATTTCGAGAATCAAGGTACAGGCTAGCTAGTACTCAAAGCAACGATCACAAAAACATAAAAATCATTAAAAATCGAGATCAAAACATACCTCATGCAAACTCAACAAGTGACGAATGCTCAAAGCTCATAAAACCTATCTATTTCTTGAGTTTTTGGTGATGAATGCATGAAAAAGATGAGTTTTTGGCTTTGTTTTAATAACAATATCATGATTTATCAATTACCAAAATTAACCTTTCATAATCACATTAAAATCCACTAATATATACCCATTTTTGTCCATCCAAACTATTAATGGTCTAATAACAACATAAGGACCTCTCGTTTAATAAGACATAGCATTTAGGCACTTTTAACCACTAGCACACAGCTTTTGCATTTTACGTGATTAGGTCCTTTTTCACAAATTGGCACATAAACGATAAATTTTTCACACAGAACTTTCACACATACTTTATCACATGCCATAAACATCAAAAATAATATTAAACTATTTCTCTAACCTCGAATTTTTGGTCCCAAAACCACTGTTCTGACTAGGGTCTAAATCTGCATGTTATAGCTACCTCCTGAGCTGGACCGTATTCATGATGTGTTTCACGTCTCAATGTTGAGGCGGTACTATTCTGACCCATCCCATGTCGTCTCGGTTGAGGAGATTGAGGTTAGGCCAGACTTGACCTTTGAGGAAGAACCTGTTCAGATTCTAAATCACAATGTTAAAGTTCTGAAGAGGAAGTCCATACCATTAGTAAAGGTTCTATGACAGAATCATGGCACTGAGGAAGCCACGTGGGAACCTGAAGACTCGATTCGTCAGTAGTCTCCTCACTTATTCTGATCAGGTAAATTTCGAGGTCAAAATTTCTTTTAAGGGATAGAGTTGTAACGCCCCAAATTTCTTATGTTTGTTTCTGCAAAATTTTGACATAAATGTGTATCTGTTTCAGTGGTTATGTGTTCTGGGTGTGTGTGTGAGGTCCCAAGTTCAAGCCTTACCATTAGTAATTTTTTTTTATTTTTGGAATTAAGCTCTATCTTTGTTTGGTGCGCTTATATTTCTTGCTTGTAATTCTATATCAGAATGAGCCTGCTGGTTCAAGTGGCAAGGGAGTCAGTATGTTGGAGGTTCTATGTTTGAATCCCTGCGCGAGCATGGGTAGTTATTTTTACTCGGTTGACTAAGAGAGTTCGATTCAACTCAAATTCTGAGGAAGTTGAGATCATGTGAGTAGTGGGTGAAAATCAAGGGAATTTGTGTCATATCCTGCTTTTATTTTTGTTTTAGTTTTTTTTCCTATTTTTGTTTTCCCAAAACTTCCCTCTCTTTGACGTTCTGTTTCCCCTCCTCTCTATCGAATTTTCTTTCTTTTCCCTCTCCTTTTCAAAATTCCAAAGTGACAATTTGTTTGCGCTCGTTCGACGAATGACAAGTTTTGGCTGAGGCCTCTGCAGCGATTTAAGAGTTTAGAGTCTCTGTTCGATAACGGTCTTGGAAGGCTCAGGATAGTTTTCGTATCAAAATGTTACCAGGTGTGTACCCGAAAACTAGAAAAAAAGATTAGGTAAAATCCGAAAAACCCCACTGTCAACACCACACGACCGTGTGGTAGGCTACGTGGTAGATCGTGTGGAAGACACGACCGTATGATGGTCGGGGTGTGGCTGTGTGGGCCACATAAGCGTGTGATATCTGGGCCAGGCCGTGTGATCCACATGGGCAAGGCCAATCTGGGCGTGTAGGCCTACACGGGCATGTGGGCCCATTATACTAAAATTTTCTGTAAGGTTGCACGGGTCGTCCTAAGCAACCGTGGACCTAACGTAGGGTCGGTAAAGACTAACTAACCCTAAAACTATATGTTCTGCTAGACTAATGTATTGTTTTGAGCATGTCTGTGCCATGTATATCTGCTATATGTTTTTATTATCATGTTAAGCATGTATTATCTGTAATTCTGTACGCATGTTCTGTTTTGTAACACCCCTAACCCGTATCTGTCGATGCACTAAGGTTAAGTGGCGTTACAGGACATATCGGATCATAACACGAACATTTCACAGTGAAATATACACATAAAGTCCCTTTAGAAGGTTTACGAAACCTTGAACATGCATTGGGAAGGGGTCGGGACTAAACCAAGTACATACAAATTTTTTTTTAAAAATTAAACATTTTACAAAGTTACAGAGGTCACACGCCCGTGTGGGCAGGCCGTGTGCCTCACACGGCATTAGACACACTCGTATGTCTAAGCTGTGGCAAAACAGGGCATACATACTGAAACACCCCATACCAGGCCCACGAGCCTGGACCGGATCTGGTATGTTCCTCGAAGTAAACCGGTTAAAAATTTTTTTATTACTTTAGAAATCTGTGTGTTTTGAAGATAGTTTGCTAGTGGGTTGGGCTCGAGTTGAAAACAAATTTATTTTATATTGAAACCCATTTAATTTCAAGTGACAAAATATTTAAAGTTTATTTTCAATTAAATTGACTTAATCTCTAATAACTAAAATCTCGTAACATAGTAAATAAAACAGAAAATAACATAGTTCACTATGGCCTTATTACATCAAATAAAAACCCAAAATGAAATTTGAAGTACTTAGAAAAATAAAGAGTCCACATAATAATTTCCTTGCTGGGCATGGCCACCACTAAGCTCCTGCCGACCCGGTCCATTACTGATCATCACCGGAAAAATGTTCCCACAACGGGGTGAGTCAACAGACTCAATGTGTAACACAGCACTAAGATTTAACAATTCAGGCATACATTATCATGTCACATATCAATACATATAACAGATAAAAATAATGATGCAACCCGAACCCAAACCTAGATGCCATCCGCTACACATCACCCGTACCAACCTGCACACCGTGGGGACTACTAAGTCAACCCCCTACCCGCTACACACCATCGAAGGCAGTCGCTGCAGTTGACGTGCTCATCACCCTTATAAATATTCGTGGCATAGCCACCAGATTAAATAATTGTGACCGAAGTCACCACATTCAGATATCATGGTCTTAAGTCACCACATTCAGATAATATGACCGAAGTCACCACATTCAGATATCGTGGTCTTAGATCACCACATTCACTTCCCCTTTTTCAATAACCCATATGCCCCATATCATACATATTATGCATTAACATGCCAAATTTCACATTCTTATCTCTGTTCACATATGAGTCATAACATATATTCATAATCCTAGTAGGAGTAGGAAACGTACCTGAGTACTTTGTACCACAATATGGTACCTTAGCCATGTTCACATTCTTATACATACTTGTATTAAATATTGCCATAAATCTTATTAAAAGATAGTGTGGGGTACACACCTGATTCGCTTAACAAATTCACTGAAATCCCGAAACCCCGATCTACGCTTTAAATCCTTTAGTTCCTATATTCGGCCAATACCAAGTGTTTTAAACAAAAAGTCATTCATCCACTTAATCAAATCCCGAAGGATTAACATAACCAAAATCTTACCTTGCTGCCGATTCACTTCCTAATCAAATCCCAAAACTTGGTAGTGTTTCTTGTGTTCGGCTAGCACTAAATCACTTTCATAGGTTAGTTTTCGGCTTTTAATCGAATAATAAAAACATATCTAAATACTAAAATAGAGCCTTGGCCGAATATTAGATTCTCTTACCTTGTGAATCTCAAAACCCGAAAACAACCACTTGCTTAGGGAGTTGTCGAAATACCTATAGGCTCATATTAGATCCGATCTCAACCTTAAACATAATAAATGGCATTTGGCCGAATATACATATGACTTACCTTGGTTGACTAGATCCCGAATAATTCTTCTTATAGCCGACTATAGCCAAATCCCGAAAGATCCCTTGTAGTTTCGGCTAAAACAACAATAGGGATTAGTCTTGAACTTTCGGCTAAAAGAAAAATAATGAAAAGATGACAAGAGAATCCTTACCCTCAATAATGAAATCGGCAATCCTTTACTTGAATCCACACTCTATTCGGCTATGGCCTAAATCTTAACAAGCTTTCGGCTTTTGAAACTTAACAAGAAATCGGCTAGAATTTATTAGTGTTGTCGGTTTTATCAAAAGAAAAGAGAGGGAAAAGAGTCACTAGGGAATTCGGAAATGGCAGAATAAGGAGAAGGGAAATTCGGCAAGACTAGGGGATCTTACTCTCAGCTTTTTGGAGAATTGAAAAGAAAAAGAAAAAGGTTGCAGAGAGAATTCGGTAGAGGCTTCCAAGAAAAGAAAATAATGCAGAATGGCCTCTCTTTTCCTCCTATTGCCGAAATTACTAGGCCAAGACTCCCTTACTTGGCCATCACTCTCCCTTATTTTCCTCCTTATCTCTTTATTTTAAAATTAAAGAATAAATCCTTATTTATCTCTTAAAAATAATCTAAAATAAATCCATTATTTATCCCTTATTTAGTCAAATTTTAAAAAAAGAATTGGAACCTATCTAAAGCTTCTTCCTTGCCGTCCACTCCTTCCTCTTAATGCCGAAAAATAAAACTTTATTTTGCTTCCCACGCGACTCGATCCTTGGCCCTTCCTCACATGCTGGTGGCGTCATTTCCAGGGCCTTAAGTGGCACCTCCAAGCCAATTTTCCAAGCCCAATTGTGTGTCATATTTTCGCTACATTTTCTCTTAAGGCCATCTTGCTTTAGTTCCCTCTTTTAAAACTTTAAAACTTAACATTTCTAAAGTATTTCCTTACATTTCCAAGACATTTCCTTACATTTCCAAGACAAGACATTTCCTTACATTTCCAAGACATTTCCTTACATTTCCAAGACAAGACATTTCCTTACATTTCTAAGACAAGACATTTCCTTACATTTCCAAGACATTTCCTTACATTTCCTAGGTTCTAAAAATGCACACAACACATCCATATCACAATAGACATGCTATTTCATAAAATTAAGCAAAAATGCATAAGCCCATTTTCAGGATATTACAGTTCTACCCCCCTTAAAATAATTTCGTCCTCGAAATTACCTGGCTGAAATAGATGAGGGTATTGCTGTCGCATTGCTTCTTCTGGCTCCCACGAAGCTTCTTTCGATCCATGATTGTGCCATAACACTTTGACTAGAGGAACTGACTTCCTCCGTAACACTTTCACATAACGTTCCAATATCTGAATCGGCTCTTCCCCGTAGGACAAATCTGGTCTTAGCATGGACACATGGAATACGTCGTGCATCTACTTCAATTCCAAAGGCAACTCTAACTGATATGCCACTGGTCCAACTCGCTTTAATACTCGATAAGGTCCTATAAACCTTGGACTTAACTTTCCTTTTCGTCCAAATCTCATTACCTTCTTCCAAGGCGACACTTTAAGGAACACTTGATCTCCCATATCAAATTCTATTTCTTTCCGTTTGAGATCTGCGTATGATTTCTGCCTATCAGATGCTTCCTTCAACCGTGCCCGAATTACCTCAACCTTTTCTTCAGACTCTGCCACAATCTCTGGACCCAAAACTCGACGTTCTCCCAATTCCGTCCAACATGTAGAAGTTCGACACTTCTGTCCATACAACGCTTCATATGGTGCCATCCGAATACTAACCTGATAGCTGTTGTTATAGGCAAACTCTGCTAAAGGAAAATAGTCTTCACAACTTCCTCGAAAATCCATCACACAGCCTCTCAACATATCCTCCAACACTTGTATTACCCGCTCAGACTTCCCGTCTGATTGTGGATGAAAAGCCGTAGTGAAGTCCAACTTAGTGCCTAAAGCTTGATGAAGTGCCCTCCAAAATCGAGACATAAATCTTGGGTCTCTATCCAAAATGATTGACACCGGCACTCCATGTAACCTCACAATTTCTGCCACATATAACTTGGCCAACTTCTGAAGAGAGTAATCAACTCTTACCGGGATGAAGTGCGCGGACTTGGTCAAATGGTCCACTATTACCCATACCGAGTCCTTCTTAGTAGGCGTAAGGGGAAACCTACTAACGAAGTCCATGATGATTCTCTCCCACTTCTACTGCAGAATCTCGATTGGCTGAAGTAATCCCGATGGAACTTGGTGTTCAGCCTTAACTTGCTGACACGTCAGACATTTTCCCACAAATTCAGTAACTTCCCGTTTAAGATCAGGCCACCAAAACTGTTCCCTTAGATCCCTTTACAGCTTCGTGCCTCCGAGATGCATAGCATAAGGGCTACTATGCGCTTCCCGAAGAATCCTCTGTCTTAACTCCTCGTCCCTCGGCATACAGACCTTTCCCTTGAAGCACAATATTCCCTCATCATTAACACCATAATCCTCTAACTCTCCATTCTGTACTTGTTGTAACTTAACACTTAGGTCCTCATCCACCAACTGACTTTCCTTTAGCTCATCCAACCATGTTGTTTGACTTGCAATTCTGCCAACAGACTCCCATCATTATACAAACTCAAGTGTGCGAACATCACCCTCAGATCCGACACCACTTTCTGACTTAAGGCATCCGCTACCACATTCGCCTTGCCCGGGTGGTACTCTATCGAACAATCATAATCCTTCAGTAATTCCACCCACCTTCGCTGCTTCAAGTTCAACTCCTTCTGAGTCAACAGATACTTAAGACTCTTGTGATCCGTGTAAATTATCGACTTTTCTCCATAAAGGTAGTGCCTCCAAACCTTAAGAGCGAAGACCACAGCCGCCAATTCCAAGTCATGAGCCGGGTAATTAACTTCATGCGGCCTTAACTATCGAGACACATAAGCGACTGCTTTTCCATCTTGCATTAGAACACATCCTAATCCCGTGTGCGAAGCGTCACAGTACACCATAAACTCCTTTCCTGCCTCCGACTGAATTAACACTGGAGCTTCAGTCAAAACCCTCTTGAGCTTCTCAAAGCTCTCCTGTTGCTTATCCGTCCATATAAAGGGTACTTCCTTCCTCAACAACTTTGTCAAAGGCGCGGCTATTGACGAGAACCCTTCCACGAACCTTCTGTAATAGCCTGCCAAACATAAGAAACTACGGATCTCAGCCACGGACCTTGGTGGTTTCCAATCCAACACTGCTTCGATCTTCCTAGAATCCACTCTTATTCCCTCTGCAGATACCACATGCCCTAAGAATGCCACCTCCTTAAGCCAAAATTCACACTTGCTGAATTTGGCATAGAGCTTCTTCTCTCTTAATACTTGTAACATTATCCGTAGGTGCTCATCATGCTCTTCCTCTGACTTTGAGTATACTAAGATGTCGTCGATAAACACAACGACGAACCTATCCAAGTAAGGTTGAAAAACCCGGTTCATCATATCCATGAACACCGCTGGGGCGTTTGTCAACCCAAACGGCATTACTACAAACTCAAAATGGCCGTATCTTGTCCCAGGCTGTCTTATGGATATCTGCCTCCTTCACCTTCAGCTGATGATATCCAGACCTTAGATCGATCTTCGAAAATACGGTGGCCCCCTTAAGTTGATCGAACAAGTCATCTATCCTTGGCAAAAGATACTTGTTCTTGATGGTCAGCTTATTCAACTGACGATAATCTATGCACATACGCATAGTTCCGTCCTTCTTCTTCACAAACAAGACCGGTGCTCCCCACGGAGACACACTGGGCCGGATAAACCCACGGTCAAGCAACTCTTGGATTTGAGCTTTGAGCTCAACTAACTCCTTTGGCGCCATTCGGTATGGAGCGATTGACACAGAAGCTGTTCCCGGCAGCAGGTCAATTCCAAACTCCACCTCCCTATCCGGGGGTACTCCTGGTAATTCCTCCGGAAACACATCCACGAAGTCCCTTATCGTTCTAACTCCACTAATTCCCCCTTCTTTTGCGTCCACAGCACTAACGAAGGCCAGAAATGCCTTGCACCCTTTCCGAACCATTTTCTCAGCCTTCAACGCCGAAACTACATTAGACAGGTAGTTTCTTCTTTCTTCCACCATGACCACTACTTCATCCTCCGGGGTCCTTAACTCCATTCGCTTAGCTGCACAATCCAACACAGCTCGATGCTCTACTAGCCAGTCCATGCCAAGAATAAGGTTGAATTCTCTGAAAGGAAGTTCCATTAAGTCGGCTCGAAAGTTCACTCCCTGAATCTCTAGAGGTACACTCCGAAAGATCTTATCCACCACTACAGTTTGGCCTAATGGGCTTATTACAGTCATCTGCCTATCAGAAACTTCAGAGTCTAGGCCTAGTGTTTCCACTACACTACATACAACATAGGAATGGGTCGAGCCCGCATCAATCAGAGCATAATAAGGTTTTTCAAATACAAGGAACGTACCAGTTATGACGTCCGACGCGTCTCTATCTTCCCTCCGGTGAACCGCATAAACCAAACCCGGTTGCCTAGCCTCAGTATTAGCAGCACCTCTGCCTGGTGTTCCACGTCCTCTGTCAGTACCATTTTCTCTGCCATTCGGACCACGACCTCGCTGAGGCTGCTGTCCACCTCTACCAGCCTGATTAACATTCTGAGCTGCTGGTCGATTCCCATCTGGTTTCATAGGACAGTCCCTGATCATATGGTCCTTGGACCCACACTTAAAGCATCCTCCCGTCTTTTTCCAACACTCTCCTAAGTGCTTCTTCCCACACTGATCACAAGTACGAGCATCGCTCTCTCAGAGCGACTTTGCGGCCTCGCGGCCCATCAACTCTAGGCCTTTTATTCCCAGATGATCCTGACGATCCAAAGCCTTTTTTCTGCCTGTTCTGGTCGAAGTTCTGCTTTATAGAATCCTTAATTCCCTCAGCTACTTTTGCCTTTTCTACTAACGCAGAATATTCCCGCTCCTGATGTGGAGCTATCAACAATCTTAGATCATCCCTTAAACTGTCTTCAAACCGGACACATCGCTCATGCTCCGTAGCCACTACTCCTCGAGCATATCGGCTTAACCTTAAAAATTCTGCTTCATACTCCTCTACAGACTTATTCCCTTGATCTAGCCCTAGAAAAGCCTTCCTCTGCACATCAGTATATCTGGTTCCAACATACTTCTTCTGATACGCCGTCTTAACATAGTCCCACGTCAGATCCTCAACTGTGGCACCATCCCGAACTGTGAGCTACCATTGATACGCTTCATCGCGTAGCAATGCCACTATTCCTTTCAGTTTCTCCTCAGGGGTCAGATCAAGCTCATCCATAATTCGTTCAGTGGCCTCCAACTAATACTCAGCGGTACTGGGTGCCACACCAGATACACCACGGAACACCTCAGCTCCGTTGGCACGAAGTCGCTCAGGTACCGACTTTCGAGCTCCCGAATTTCCTCCTGCACTAGCCATCAACTCAAGAACTCGCAGCACAGCCTGCGATACAGCATCGTCTCCCATCTAATCTTGCTGTTCAGCACCAACAACTGGTGGTGGTAGTGGCGGTACCTCATTTTTAGATCCTTGACCCGATCTAACGGGTTCCGACACGGTCATTCTACCTCTACCGCGTCCTCGTATGTTACGTCCACGTCCCATAGAGCTTATGTCTACGTTCGCATGTTAATCTGATTAAGAAATTTTATGAATTCGTCCATGTTTCATTGATTATTCGCGAAGAAGTTTTATGAAAGAAATTCAAAAGTAGTTCTTTCGATCAATCAAAGTTTTCGTTCAGGTTTTCTATCCTAATTCAGAGAATCGCATTCATCCACACATTCATTCAGTAGTACCTATCACATACATTAACTATTTCTATAGTTTTGTCTATTCCTACCCCAGGGGTATTTTCGTAATTTGCCCTACAGGGGTATTTTCGTAATTTTTCAAAATAAGATTCCTTGGTGATTTTATCAATAAGGGTATTTCGGAAATTTTGCACTCACGAGGGTATTTTTGGAAATTTTGAAATCCGAGGGTATTTTGATAATTTTGAAACTCGGAGGTATTTTGGTAATAAACCAGGCAAATTTGTAAAGCTTAATATTACAAGGGCATTTCAAAATTTGCAAAATTTGGGGGGTTCTTTTTGAGAATTTGTTTTCCAAATTGATGATATTGCAAAAATTTTGGAGATTAGGGTCATTTTGGTAATTTGTAGGTTAGGGGCAATTTCGTAATTTTCCAAAATCAAGATATTTTGATATTTTGCAAATTAGGGTTTTTGGACTTGTTATAAAGTAAGGAAATTTTGATAAAACTGTGGGTGGTTTGGACATTTTATAAGTCGAGGGCATTTTTGTAATTTTACAACCAGGGGTATTTAGGTAAATTTGTAACTTAGAAATTTTTTTTTAGGAAATTTTTCAAAAAAATCACAATTTTCACAATTCAAAAGAGTAGTTTGTTGATTTTTAAAAACTAGGATTTCCATGAAAACGTGGCTAATCCCTTTCGGGTTTTAGTTATTGTGTTTAGCCTGTGACTGAGTCCTCTTGGTTAGGGTGAACCGAAGCTACGCACCAGGTAGGATTCCAGCGAAGAGGAGGTGAGTCACTAGGACTACTTAAGTACCAGGCTCTTCCGGATCCAATCCTAGACACGCGCACAGGGGTTGCCACACCCTAACTCGGTGACTTAGCCATAGGTTTGTTTAACTAGGCATTTAAGTCTTATGTATTTGTTGGGGTAGCTAGTCCTAGGGTTCACATACTTAATATTCTAATCTACGTTCCATTCCTACCCTTCTACAGATCATACAATAAATCACACAATGGATTGGGGTACTTACCTGGTGGACTGCGGGTCGGAGACTTAGGTGCCATGCCAGAAAAACCTGCTTATTTCCAAAAAATATTTCATAAAACTCATTTGGGCTTGATTTGAAAATGTTTTGGGCCTTAAACCCCAGGCCGAGGGTTTAAAACTAGGCTCTGATACCAAACTGAAACACCCCATACCCGGCCCACAAGCCTAGACCGGATCTGGTATGTTCCTCGAAGTAAATCGATTAAAAATTCTTTTATTACTTTCGAAATCTGTGTGTTTTAAAGATAGTTTGCTGGTGGGTTGGGCTCGAGTTGAAAACAAATTTATTTTATATTGAAACCCATTTAATTTCAAGTGACAAAATATTTAAAGTTTATTTTAAATTAAATTGACTTAATCTCTAATAACTAAAATCTCGTAACATAGTAAATAAAATAGAAAATAACTTAGTTCACTATGGCCTTATTACATCAAATAAAAACCCAAAATGAAATTTGAAGTACTTAGAAAAATAAAGAGTCCACATAATAATTTCCTTCTTTGGGCATGGCCACCACTAAGCTCCCTGCCAGGCCAGTCCATTACGATCATCACCGAAAAATGTTCCCACAACGGGGTGAGTCAACAGACTCAATGTGTAACACAGCACTAAGATTTAACAATTCAAGCATACATTATCATGTCACATATCAATACATATAACAGATAAAAATAATGATGCAACCCGAACCCAAACCTAGATGCCATCCGTTACACATCACCCGTACCAACCTGCACACCGTGGGGACTACTAAGTCAACCCTCCACCCGCTACACACCATCGAAGGCAGTCGCTGTAGTCGACGTGCTCATCACCCTTATAAATATTCGTGGCATAGCCACCAGATTAAATAATTGTGACCGAAGTCACCACATTCAGATACCGTGTCTTAAGTCACCACATTCATATAATGTGACCGAAGTCACCACATTCAGATATCGTGGTCTTAGATCACCATATTCACTTCCCCTTTTTCAATAACCCATATGCCCCATATCATACATATTATGCATTAACATGCCAAATTTCACATTCTTATCTCTGTTCACATATGAGTCATAACATATATTCATAATCCTAGTAGGAGTAGGAAACGTACCTGAGTACTTTGTACCACAATATAGTACCTTAGCCATGTTCACATTCTTATACATACTTATATTAAATATTGCCATAAATCTTATTAAAAGATAGTGTGGGGTACACACCTGATTCGCTTAACAAATTCACTGAAATCCCGAAACCCCGATCTACGCTTTAAATCCTTTAGCTCCTATATTCGGCCAATACCAAGTGTTTTAAACAAAAAGTCATTCAGCCACTTAATCAAATCCCGAAGGATTAACATAACCAAAATCTTACCTTGCTGCCGATTCACTTCCTAATCAAATCCCGAAACTTGGTAGTGTTTCTTGTATTCGGCTAGCACTAAATCACTTTCATAGGTTAGTTTTTGGCTTTTAATCGAATAATAAAAACATATCTAAATACTAAAATAGAGCCTTGGCCGAATATTAGATTCTCTTACCTTGTGAATCTCAAAACCCGAAAACAACCACTTGCTTAGGGAGTTGTCGAAATACCTATAGGCTCATATTAGATCCGATCTCAACCTTAAACATAATAAATGGCCTTTGGCCGAATATACATATGACTTACCTTGGTTGACTAGATCCGAATAATTCTTTCTTACTGATGACTATAGCCAAATCCGGAAGATCCCTTGTAGTTTCGGCTAAAACAACAATAGGGATTAGTCTTGAACTTTCGGCTAAAAGAAAAATAATGAAAAGATGACAAGAGAATCCTTACCCTCAATAATGAAATCGGCAATCCTTTACTTGAATCCACACTCTATTCGGCTATGGCCTAAATCTTAACAAGCTTTCGGCTCTTGAAACTTAACAAGAAATTGGCTAGAATTTATTAGTGTTATCGGTTTTATCAAAAGAAAAGAGAGGGAAAAGAGTCACTAGGGAATTCAGAAATGGTAGAATAAGGAGAAGGGAAATTCGGCAAGACTAGGGGATCTTACTCTCAGCTTTTTTGGAGAATTGAAAAGAAAAAGAAAAACGTTGCAGAGAGAATTCGGAAGAGGCTTCCAAGAAAAGAAAATAATGCAGAATGGCCTCTCTTTTCCTCCTATTACCGAAATTACTAGGCCAAGACTCCCTTACTTGGCCATCACTCTCCCTTATTTTCCTCCTTATCTCTTTATTTTAAAATTAAAGAATAAATCTTTATTTATCTCTTGAAAATAATCTAAAATAAATCCATTATTTATCCCTTATTTAGCTGAATTTTAAAAAAAAAATTGGAACCTATCTAAAACTCCTTCATTGCCGTCCACTCCTTCATCTTAATGCCGAAAAATAAAACTTTACTTTGCTTCCCATGCGACTCGATCCTTGGCCCTTCCTCACATGCTGGTGGCGTCATTTCCAGGGCCCTAAGTGGCACCTCCAAGCCACTTTTCCAAGCCCAATTGTGTGTCATATTTTTGCTACATTTTCTCTTAAGGCCATCTTGCTTTAGTTCCCTCTTTTTAAACTTTAAAACTTAACATTTCTAAAGCATTTCCTTACATTTCAAAGACAAGACATTTCCTTACATTTCCAAGACATTTCCTTACATTTCCTAGGTTCTAAAAATACACACAACACATCCATATCACAATAGACATGCTATTTCATAAAATTAAGCAAAAATGCGTAAGCCCATTTTCAGGATATTACACATACTGACTTGTCCACACGGCCACAAGACATGCCCATGTGCCAAGCTGTGTGAAATTTAGAAAGGTTACTGACTTGCTCACACGGCCAATCACACGTCCGTGTGTGCAGCCCGTGTGGCTTCCCGACTTGTTTCGAAATGCAACCTTGAGAGACACAATCGAGACACAAGCTTGTATGCTCATATAACACCCCAAACTCGGCCTAGAAGTTAGGCCCGCATCTGGCGTGTCACATTGATGTGTTTTTTGAAAACCCTTCTTGTTTAAAAGCTCAAGTAAAATCCAAGTTACGTTAGTTTATTCTTAAAATATGGTACATTGAAAAATTATTAATTTTAATCCCAAAATATCTTTTTAGTTACGGAAGCTAATTTTGAGAGTAATCGATTTACGAGAAAGATTAAGTCGGGAAACCATTTAAAAAAGGTTGCGAAAACGTAGTGTTATTTTAAAAACAATTAACATTTTAGAAAACCGTGATTTACTTCTAACGGATATAACTCAAAGTAAATAAAAACCCCAAGTTAAAACCCAGAACCTTAAAGAGGCCTTATTACAAAAATTAAAACCCAAAATGGAATCTAAAGCATAAATGAAGTCCAAAGGCAGTCGTGTGGCCATCTCCGAGTCCCTCGCAGCACCGATCCTCCTAATGATGGGGATTATCTGCACAGTTAAAAATGGGGTGAGTTTGCAAAAACTCAATGTGTAGTCCCCTAATATAAAAACAGTCAGTCAGATAAACGGAATACAAAAGCTAACTGGCTTGAGCCCTATTCAGTCACCGTACAGTTTTAGTGGGCCTAAGCCCATTGCCATATCGTTTGGGTCTCGGCCCATAATAGAATCGTTTGGGCCTAGCCCATATCAGTATCGAATCTCATAAGAAGAAATGCAATAGTGTAAGAATGCACCCCACCCCACCCCAATCCAGCCAGCACACCACCCGTACCAACCAACACACCATGTGGGGATAAAATCGACCTACCCAGCCAGCACACCAATGTTAGCAGCGGTTGCGGCGCTAACTGATATCGCAGTAGAGCTGCCAGAATATAAGCGGCTTAAACTCGTTGGTTGGTCCACAGTCGTCTCTGGCGACCCGTGTGACCCTAACAGATCAATCACTTCCTCCAATTATAAAATCCCAATCCCATGCAGTATGTCATGTATGCAAAGCACATATATATAATTCACATGGCATACTCTAGAAAGACAGACAAATCATAGCTCAGGTCAGTGAAAGCATAGCATAAAACAATCATTTACCCACGAGGGCAAAACAGTCATTTTACCTTATAAGGGTATTTCGGTAATCCTACCCTTCAGGGGTATTTCGGTAATTTTGCAAATTGGGGGTATTTCGGTCATTTTACACTCGTGTGACCCAATTAGCCTAGAAATAGCCTCAGCTATACGAACAACAAAGTTCAACCAATAGAAACCATATAACATGCATTTTATCCGTGTAGGGCCCACGAGCCCATTGGGCCCATCGAGGCCCATAACAGCCTCTACAGTCCTACGCTTAAGATTTGTAGGCTCGAATCACTACACGTGTGATTGCACACTCGTGTGGCATTAAATGATGTACTTCGGCTTTTTGACTTTTCAGCTTTTTGGCTTTTGCTGTTCTACAGTCCATATCAGTGTGGAATACACACTTTCGGCTTTTCAGCCGATCATCAACAGAGCACAAAATTACACACCTGCTTGTGAGCACTCGCGCACTGCCTTCGAGTGCCAACCTATAATCATTCACAACACATGATTTCATGCATATCAACAAAACATAACCAGCCTTAATCAACCAAACCTCATCACTCAAACCATAGTCACCTACCTTGCTTGAACTAATGGATACATGCAACTAAATTGCTAATTAAAAGCGATTACCCACTTCTTGATTAGTATCTACACACGAAACGCACCACCCATTAACAAAACTCGCATACCCAAAGGCTTGAAACAAAACCCATTGTCTAACTAAGTCTCAAAACTAGAGATAGGGAGAAATGGCATTCGGTTTTAAGCAGAACCAAAGAAGGAGGTCTCTTAAAACAAAAAAAAAAAGAAATTAAAGAAACAGAGCAAGAGTTGATCATACTTACAATTACCAGAGAACCGTTGTCAAGCCAAAACGAAATGAATAGGTGAAAAGAAAGAGAATCGGTCAAAAACATATGGCTAAAATTGAAATAAATAATAAAGATGAAAAGAAGAGCAATAATCGGTCAACACAATTCCCAAGCTACAAGATGTGATATTCGGCCAACAGATTCAAGGTACTTAGGTGTAAGAAAGAAAAGAGTATCCGGCTTAGGAAAAGAAAAGGAGAATAATTGATTCAGCAAAGAAAAGAAAGGGAAAAGAAAGGTATAATCGGTTTAGAAATATGAGAGGAGAAAGATAGAGATTCGGTCAACCCAGTGGAAAGAAAAGAAAGAAATGAGAAGCCAAAAGAAAGGAAAGATTCGAAAAAATTAAGAAAGGAGAAATCGACCACTCATAAAATACCCAAAATGCAATATTCAGCCACCAGAAAAGAAAACGAGAGAAAAACGGGTCCTAAACGCTACTCCAAAAAAAAAAAAAATTCGGCACATCAAAAGAACTTGAAGAGCACAAAACAAAATGCTGAAAACTAAACAAAGAAAAACGTAAGCACCTAAAACCTTCTAGCTGAATTTACACATACCAGCACTTGCATTCGGCTACAACTTCTCCCCCTTTTCAAATTCCTTCAACATCTCCATAAATCCCTCCTTGATTTGCTGCATAATCCTCTCCCAACAACTCAAGATCAATTAAAACTTTCTCCCCAGTAGTCTTTCACTTGAATTCCACCACCTCGCAGCAAAGTAGTAAATAAATACTCCTTTGTGCACAGGTGACTCGAATCCAAGATCCCTTGCCATCATAATGATGCCACAACCACCAGACCACCAGGCCATCTTGTGTCACATTTTATCCCAAATATTTATAAAGCCTTTCTACCGATATCCAGGTTCATTCAAGAACAACAAAAAATTGTGCACAAGCTATAACTTGATCCTCAGACCACACGCATTCTCCTAACGCCTCCTCGCCACTAGACCACAAGCTTCCTTGTGTCATATTTTAACCATTGGTATTAATAAGGCCCTCCAGTTAACGCCAAGTTCACTTATGGGAAAAACTCAATCTTTTGCTAAAGCCTAGATTGGAACTCAAGACCTCCCAAACGCCCCAAATCACCGCTAAAGCATATAGCCTGCATGCCCAAGATGAAATTGTAAAATTTTTCTTGCACAACTAAAATCAAATTGCTCCTATGTTCAAGGCCTATTTCTTCTAGGCCCAAAATTCGGGGTGTTACAGCTCAACCGTGTGGGCAAATATAGGCCATTTGCAAGGCCAATTTGCCACCCAAAATTTAGGTCAACCTACAAGCATCAATTCATGTCTCAAAAGCAGCCAAAAACATACCAAAACATGCACAATTTGACCCTTAACAACATCATTCATTTCCATATACAAATCTAACTCAAACATACCAATTCAAAGTACCAAATTCACATAAAAAAACATGTAATCCATACATCATTTTAATCCATATCAATTCATATCATTTCTCATCATAACAATTTCTTAAATTAATCATGAAACTTACCAATATTGACCATTTCATTTGGCTATTCATGAGCACATCAAAACATATCAACTTTTGTACCATAAAGCATGGACTAAACTCACTCCATATTCACAATTCATTATCAAGCCATATCACATGGATATATTTACACATTTCAAAACATAATCAAAGTTCTCTAGCCTATACATGCCATACTTCAATATCTACATTTTAAAAAGGTACCAAAATATAAATTCGATAGTGTGGTGATGATCTTCGACGATCCCCGAGCTTCCCGTAGCTTTGATAATCTATAAAACAATTAACAAACACAAACATAGAGTAAGCTTCCATAGCTTAGTAAGTCATAAGCAAATAATGATCAAATAAACCTTTGCATTAAATCAACTAGCCAAATCAAACAAACCTTAACCAAATGTACATTTATTATGTTTGCAAACTCAAATATTATCACATATATAATTGCATTACAACATCAATGGCCGAATGCACATATACTCATAAGCACATATAAATTTCTCTTTTACCATGTCTAATTCATATATTCATCTCAAACATATAATTACCTTACTTTTATATTCATATAAAATAGCAAGTACCTGAACCTTTTAGTTCATTTTCCCATTCGATCTTAACTCGATAATGCCCGTTGAACCATTCGGAATCAATAAGGATACTCAGATAGTTGGAAGGCTCGTTCAATGCCAACGTCCCAGACGTGGTCTTACATGTAATCACATATTGATGCCACTGTCCTAGACAGGGTCTTACCCGAATCAAATACAATGCCAATGTCCCAGACATGGTCTTACACGTAAACACAAGTCGATGCCAATATCCCAGATGTAACCTTACACGAAAACACATATCGGAATCCTATGTCATAACATATGTATCCTAACTATTCCTAAGGTTCATAGGGGGATTTCGAACGTCGTAACTTGATCGATTCAAGCTCGTAGACAATTCTTCCACACTTTTACCAATTCGGCATTCACACACACATATATATAAGTAATAATTTAATTCTGTATAAATAAAATATATACAATCGAATTTAACAACATTTATTTACTTATGAACTTACCTCGGACGAAGACGGACGAATTGGAACGACTATTCAACAACTTTATATTGTCCTCGATCGAAATCTGATTTCCTCTTTTCTTGATCTAAATTAGTATAAATGAAACTTATTTAATCACATTTTCAATTAAATTCATCCAAAAACACATAAATGGGTAAATTACACTTTTGCCCCTAACATTTCACATATTTCATAAATTAATCCTTATTTCACAAAATACAAAATAAACATAATTTCTTTACACAATAGCTTGACCGAATATTCACTAAGCTCATACAAGTCCACACATTTCATTTATTTCACATTTTAGTCCCTCAATTTAATATTTTCATAATTTAGCCCAAATTACTCAAATTCATCAAAAATCTAAAGACAAAAGAAATTAATCTATCACATATCTTTGATTTTCCATCATCAAAAAATAAAAACCACAAACTATCATCAATGGGAATTCATGAATACATCATCAAATTCAAAAATTCAAGCATGGGCTAGCTAGTATTCAAAGCAACAGCCTCAAAAACATAAAAATTATCAAAAAAATGAACAAAAACGAACCTTTAATCAAGCTTGAAAGTAGTCGAATATCAAAATGCAAAAACCTTAGGTTTTCTTTCTTCAACTTTAGCAACATGGATGAACATAATGGCCATGTTTTATGATTTGTTTTAATCTAATGAACATTATTAATCATTTACCATATTAACCTTTTTAATTAACAAATAAAACATATATATATTAAGGCCATTAATGTCTATTATCAATCAAAATGGTTTAATTACCATTTAAAACCATCACATTCAAAAGCCAACTCATTTAAACACATTAACATATATAATGTCACTTTTACCTTTTATAGGGTTTAATCCTTTTCGCAAATTAAGCACACAAACAATCAAATTTAATCACGAAAATTTCACACATGTCAATTCACGTACTAAAAACACAAAAAATAATATTAAAATATTTTTCTAACTCGGATTTGTGGTACCAAAACCACTATTCCGACTAAGGTCTAAATTAGACTTTTACAACTCTCTCCCCCTTAGGTATTTTTGTCCCCGAAAATCATACCGGCGAATAGGTTAGGGTAACATTCTCTCATAACATTCTCAGGCTCCCAAGTAGCTTTTTCAACCCCGTGTCGATGCCATAAGACTTTTATTAAAGAAATTTTCTTATTTCTCAATTCTTTCACTTCGCAATCTAAAATCCGAATCGGTTCTTCCTCATATGTCATATCGGATTGAATCTCAATCTCAGATGGGGCAATTACATGTGATGGGTCGGATCGATATCGTCGAAGCATCGAAACATGAAATACGTTATGGATATTTTCTAACTCAGGTGGCAACAATAGTCTGTAAGCAACTGGCTCGATACGCTCTATAATCTCATACGACCCAATGAATCTCGGACTCAATTTGCCTTTACGATTGGATCGGATTATTTTATTCCACGATGAGACTTTCAAAAACACTTTGTCCCCAATCTTAAACTCAATATCTTTACATTTCAAGTCTGCATACGACTTCTGATGAGCTGATGCGGCTTTCAGACTATTGCGAATCAGTTTCACTTTTTGTTTAGTCTCTTTCATCAAATCGACCCCGTGTATTTTATTCTCACTGACCTCAGTCCAATACAAAGGTGTTCGACATTTGCGATCGTGCAAAGCCTCATAAGGTTCCATTTTGATACTCGATTGAAAGCTATTATTATACTCAAATTCAATCAGTGGCAAGTATCTTTCCCATGTACCTTCAAACTCAAGAATGCAACATCTCAACATATCCTCGAGTATCCGAATAATTCGTTCGGACTAACCACCTGTCTGCGGATGGAAAGCAATGCTAAAGTGTAGTTTCATACCTAGTGCATCTTGCAGTTTCTTCCAAAACTGCGATGTGAATCTCGGATCACTATCCAAAACAATAGAAATAGATACTCCGTCCAATCTCACAATCTTTAAAATGTACAAATCAACAAGCTTATCAAGTGAATAATCTATGCGAACCGAAATGAAATGAGCCAATTTAGTTAATCTATCCACAATAACCCAGATTGCATCTTTCTTGTTCAATGTCAAAGGTAAACCTGATACAAAATCCATCGTGACTCTGTCCCATTTCCACTCGGATATCATAATCGGCTAGAGTAACCCAGAAGGTACCTGATGCTCAGCTTTGACTTGTTGACAAATTAGACATTTTGAAACAAAGTCGGAGATATCTCGTTTCATACCAGGCAACCAGTAAAACTATTTTAAATCATTCTACATTTTCGTACTACCCGGGTGAACAGATAACCAAATACTATGAGCTTTATTTAAAATCATCTGAATCAACTCTGAATTTCTCGGAACACACATTCGGTCTTTGAACCTCAAACATCCTTCAATATCAACTCGGAACTTTGAATCAGTATTCGCATCATATTGAGCCCGTTTTGCTATCAATTCATTATCAACTTTCTGAGCCTTACAAATCTGCTGAATAAATAACGGTTTCTCTTTCAACTCAGCTACTAGTGAACAGTCGTTGGATAGGGTCAACTATGTATTCATCGCACATAGGGCAAACAACAATTTCTGACTCAAAGCATCAACATCAACATTGGCTTTCCCCAGATGATAGTCAATTACAAGCTCGTAATCTTTTAACAACTCTAACCATCTTTGTTTTCGTAGATTCAGATCTTTCTGAGTCATCAAATATTTTAAGCTTTTGTGATTAGAATAGATGTGACATTTCTCACCGAACAGATAGTGGCGTCAAATCTTCAACGCAAACACAATAGCTGCCAATTCCAGATCGTGTGTCGGATAGTTTTTTTCGTGTGGCTTTAACTGTCTTGAGGCATAAACTATAACTTTACCTTCCTGCATCAAAACACAGCCAAAACCGTTCAAAGATGCATCACTATAGATAATGAATTCTTTACCCGATTCTGGTTGAACTAGCACTGGAGCTTCGGTCAACAAAGCTTTCAACTGATCGAAACTTTTCTGGCACTTTTCTGACCACTCAAACCTAACATCTTTCTGAAGCAGTCTCGTCATCGGGATTGCAATCATAAAAAAACCTTTTACGAACCGTTTATAGTAACCAGCTAGTCGACATGAACGGGTATGAAGTGAGCGGACTTCGTCAACTAGTCGGCAATCACCCACACCGAATCTTTCCTAGTAGGCGTAGGAGGTAGCCCACTAACAAAGTCCATCGTTATCCTCTCCCACTTCCAAAGTGGAATCTTCACCGGCTGTAGCAACCCCGAAGGCAACTGGTGCTCTGCCTTCACTTGTTGACACGTCAAGCATTTACTCACAAGCTCAGTAACTTCTTGCCTTAGACTTGGCCACCAAAACTGTGTATGCAAATCTTGATACATCTTGCTCCCACAGGGATCATAGCGCATGGGCTGCTATACGCTTCCCGCAGAACCATCTATCTCAACTCGGAATCCTTCAGCATACAAACCTTTCCATGAAAGCATACTATTCCATCACTGTTCAGACCAAAACCTTCTGTCTCACCACCTTTTACTTGCTGAAATCGACAACTTAACAACACGTCCGATAACTGTCTCTCTTTAATCTGACTTACCCATGATGGCTTCACTTGAAGTTCGGCTTCCAAGCTTCCATCTTCATACAAACTGAGATGAGCAAACATCGCCCTCAGATCTGATATCACCTTACGGCTCAATGCATCCGCCACTACATTGGCTTTACCCGGGTGATACTTAATCGAGCAGTCATAATCTTTCAACAGTTCAATCCACCTCCGCTGCCTTAAATTCAACTCCTTCTGGGTGAGGAAATATTTCAGGCTCTTATGGTCGGTGTAGATAATTGACCTTTCTCCATACAAGTAGTGTCTCCAAATCTTCAAGGCGACCACTACTGCAGCTAACTCCAGATCATGAGTGGGATAATTCACCTCTTGTGGTCTTGATTGTCGAGACGCGTACGCTACTACCTTCCCTTCTTGCATTAGTACACATCCTAACCCTGTGTACGATGCATCGCAATAGACGACAAACTCCTTTCCAGCCTCAGGCTGAATCAATACTGGTGCATCAGTCAAAATCTTCTTCAACTTCTCAAAGCTTTCCTGTTGTTTATCGTCCATACAAACGGTATCCCTTTCCGTAATAGCTTGGTTAATGGGGTAGCAATCAACGAGAATCCCTCGACAAACCTTCTGTAATACCCAGCTAACCTAAGAAAACTTCAAATTTTAGCTACTGACATCGGTTGTTCCTACTCCAACATAGCTTCAATCTTTCGGGGATCAACCCTAATTCCCCCCGACAGACACCACATGTCCCAAAAAGGTAACTTCCTTCAACCAAAATTCACACTTGTTGAATTTGGCATACAGTTGCTTCTCTCTCAAAATCTGTAGAACCACCCAAAGATGCGAATCATGCTCCTCTTCCGTCCTTGAATAAACCAAGATATCGTCTATGAACACCATGACAAACCGATCCAGGTAGGGTTGGAATACCCGATTCATCATATCCATAAATGTAGTTGGTGCATTCGTCAACCCAAACGGCATCACTAAGAACTCGTAGTGACTATAACGAGTTCAAAAAGCAGTCTTATGAATATTCGCCTCCTTGACCTTTAACTGGTGGTACCTCGACCTCAAGTCTATCTTCGAGAAGACCGAAGTGCCTCATAGCTGATCGAATAGATCGTCAATCCTAGGCAACGGGTATTTGTTCTTAATCGTCAATTTGTTCAATTACCTGTAGTAAATGCACATCCGTATTGTCCCGTCCTTTTTCTTAACAAATAACACCGGCACTCCCCACGAGGACACAGTTGGTTGGATAAAACCACGGTCCAACAACTCTTGAATCTGGGCTTTAAGTTCTACCAGTTCCTTCGGCGCCATTCTATACGGGGCAATGGACACCGGAGCTATTCCCAGAAGTAGATCAATGCCAAACTCTACTTTGCGATCAGGAGGTAACCCTGAAAGCTCTTCTAGAAAGACATCCGTGGACTCTTTCACCATTCTAACATCCTTTATAGACAATTCTTTGGCCTCCAAAGCACTGATGTAAGCTAGAAACACTTCACATCCTTTCCGCACCATCCTTTCAGCCTTTAAAGCAGACACGACATTGGACAGATAATTCCTTCTTTCAGCTATCACCAACACCTCCTTATCCTCGGGAGCCTTCAATACCATATGCTTAGCAGCGCAGTCCAAGTTTGCTCGATACCTAACTAACTAATCCATGCCTAAAATCAAGTCGAACTCGCCGAATGGTAATTCCATCAAGGCAGTCGGGAAAACAATCCCTTGTACTTCTAAAGGCACATTCCTAAAGAGTTTGTTCACCACTACAGATTGTCCCAAAGGGCTAATCACTATCATCTCCCTAGAAGCAATCTCAGATTCTATATTCAAAGTCTTAGACACAGTACTAGAAACATATGAATGTGTAGACCCAATATCTATCAAAGCTGTAAAGGGCACACCAAAAATAAGAAACGTACCGGTTATGACGTCCAGTGCATCACCATCCTCTCGACGTCTAGCTGCATAAATTAATCCAGGCTGCCTTCCATTTGTACCCCCAACACCTCTACCCGGTGTCCAACGACCTCGACCAAAACCATTTCCTCCTCTGGCCGGACCTCGACCTCTCGTGGCGGTGCGACCACCTCTTCGGCTGTGCATAACCCCGACCTCATCTGGACGCGCGCTGCTGCTCGCTCTTGTGGGGGCGATCCCTTATCCGATGATCCATAGATCCACACCTGAAGCATCCTCTATTACCTACCCAACACTCCCCCGAATAAAGTTTCCCACATCGAGCACACTATTGAGACCGATAAATTGCAATAGGCTTCGCAGCTCGACTCGGTCTATCAAACCTAGGCCTATTTTAGAAACCCCCAGCAGATCCTGACGACCCAAAGTTCCTCTTGTTCCTACCCCTATCCTTATCCCGATTCTGCCTCTCAGACCACTACACCTCTTCCGCTATCTTTTCCTTCTCAACTAGAGTAGCAAACTCTTTTTCCCGTTGTGGAGCTATCAGTACTCGCAACTTGTCCCTCAGGCCATCCTCAAACCGAACAAAACACTTGTAATCAATTGCGACAATACCCCGAGCATAGTGACTTAAACGCAGAAACTCTGCCTCATACTCAGCCACCGACTTATTCCTCTAGACCAAGTTTAGGAATGCCTTTCTCTGAGCATCCACATAACTTGCCCCAACATACTTTCCTGAGCATTTGTCTTAAAGAAGTCCCGAGTGTCTACGGTCTATTTGATGTACCATCCCTTACCATGAGCCACCACTAGTATGCCCCATTTCGAAGGAGGGACACTACTCCTTTCAACTTTTCTTCTGCGGTACAGTCAATATCGTCCATGATTCGTTTGACCGCTTCCAGCCAATACTTAGCTACGTTACGAGCCACACCAGAAATACCCCTAAATATCTCAGCCCTATTTGCTCGAAGTCGCTCAGGAATAGATTTTCGAGCTACTGATCCTGTGCTAGCTCCAGCAACCCGCTCCAGACCACGTATCATGGCTTGGGACAAAGCATCATCCCCTCCAGATCAATCTTGAGATCCTGCTTCCGCTACTGGTGAGGCTGGCACTTCACCTTCCAGCCCATGTCCTGATTCTGAGGGTTCAGCCTCAATACCCCGGCCTCTACCACGGTCGCGCATACCACGTCCACGTCCTCTAGTGCTCGTGATTATGGATTCAAATTAATCTAATTAAAAGTTTTATGAATTAGTATATCTTCCACTGTTTATTAACGGATAACTTAAGAAGATAGAATTTAGAAGTAGTTTTTTCGCAATAACGTATTTCTAAAGGTCTCATTCTCTAAAATAGGATCTCTTAAAACCAACAATCACCACACCATACAGTATAAACTTTTCATACAAATCAACCAAGAATCAGACGACTTACCGTACAGATTTGGTGCCGGAGATTTGGGTGCCATACTTCCAGAAAACATGTATTTTCTAAACCATATTTCAAACCAACTAAAAAAAATATTTTTGAACCCATTCCACAGTCGAGTTTTGCAACCTAGGCTTTGATACCACAATTGTAACACCCAAACCCTGACTAAATGTTACGATTGAATCTGGTATGTCACATGGAAAGGTTGTTTTAAAGAACTTGAAATTTTAAAGAAAAACCTTCTTCGCATTGTGTTAACATTTTGAAACTCAAGTGAGTTTTAAGGTTGCCTTGCAAAAATTTCCATTAATAAAACTAACAGTGGAAAATAGGTTCTATGATACGGAAACCGAAAACTAGTGGAATTCCGAAACGTGACATTTTGAAAATAGTGTTTGCGATTTTAAGAAAAAATTTCGATTTTAATTATTTAATCGCTTGTCATCTTTTGTTAACACTTGAAAGAAATGATGGTTTATATTTTTATTTTAGAAAAGCTCCATATTTGACATCTCATAAAATATGTAATAAAAGTAAAAAATCAAAACCCAAATTAAAAAAAAAATGAATTTACGTAAGAAGTGATGCATGGCCACTCGAAGTCCACCTCGGCTCCAAATCCGCATCTAGGAGTTACCTGCAATATTAAGAAGAGGGGTGACTCACCGAGACTCAGTGTGTAATTCCCCTTATGAATGCAATCTGAGCCTAAGCCCACAAAACACATTGGGCCATAGCCCTTACAACATGGCATATCAACAATTGTATGCAATGCAGCCCAGCCCAACCTAGTTTTCCATCCTCTACATCACCTGAACCAGCCGAACACCTGTAGCACCAAAGCCACTGTGGTACCAAACCACTGTGGTTCCAAACCAGTGTGATAGAGTCATTGATAAATGTATATGTGGGGCCAACACACTGTGGCACCAAACCACTCTGACAATCACTGATAAATATATGTGGGACCAATCCACTGTGGTACCCAACCACTGTGACAGTCACAGATAAATATATGTAGGTGGTGTCAAACCACTTTGGTACCAAACCACTGTGACATAGTCACTAAAATATATGTGGGGCCAACCCATTATGGCACCAAACCTGTAACACCCCAAACCCGGCCCGTTCACTACGACCGAATTTGAAATGCCACTGTGGAACACGTTCGAAAAATATTCTTACTTAAGAGTAAAAACCGTTAAAAATTTGTTTCCTTTAATAAAATATTTTCGTGAATTAAATTTTTCTAAGTAAGAATTAAAGTTTGTTATAAAAATACCAGATTCAAGCTTTATTATACATACTTAAGAAAATAAAATCATTTGCAATCAACATTTAAATTGTCCATCCATAATAGAACATAATAATAAAGATACTTAATAAAAATACTTAAGTACTTTAATGGGCCTTATTACAACAAACACTTAACCAAAATACTGAAACTATAAATACTTAATTAATTAAAATATCTTCTGCATGGGCCACCTTGTATCCACTCCAACCCGGTCCGAAAATCACAATCACCTGCGATGATTAATAAAAATTTTGGGTGAGTCACACGGACTCAGTGTGTAATTAATCCACTGAATTCCACCCACATGTTAACCACATATTAACCCATAATTCAGATAATAATTATCATATTCACATATCATCACATTCTGGGCTTGGCCCATATTCAAGTCTCTTATCGAGTAACAAGGTAATTAACCACATAATTTCCATATGCTGGGCTTAGCCCATTTCTCATTTAAAACCACATTCATATACTGGGTTTGGCCCTTTTTCACATTAATCCACATATCATATTGGGCTTGGCCCATTTCCACATATGTTCACATACAAAATCATGCAAATATGAAGCCCAACCCAGCCTAGGGTCCATCCTCTACACACCCCCCGTATCCAGCCTACCACACACCAGGGGATTATCAAATCACCCTCTCCTTTTCACTCTAAAAGGCAATCAATGCCGTCCACGTGCAGTTAAGCACAAAAATCCACAACGCGACCTCAGTCAGCGCCAATCCACGATGTAGCCGTAGCTAACACCAAAACCACGATGGGACACATAGTCATTCATCAACCACGATATGGCACATAGCCGATATCAACCACGATGAGGCACAAAGCTACTTATCAAGCCACGCGAACTTAATCGCAGATAATCCACAACGTGACCTTAGTCAACGTCAATCCACGATGTAGCTCAAGGCTAACATCAAACCACGTACTCGAAGTACACCCGTACCTTCTTTCATATCCCACCCATGCACATGTGACGTAAAAATGATGCCATGATAATGTATGTACATGTTATTCATAATCATAGGCATACTCACATATACAATTTAATGATCACATCTCACAGATTCGATACTAACCTGGTCATCATCATACCCTTTAAGGGTATCTATTTCACATTTATCACTGCATTTATCAATAAACACATAACACATGCAATTATCACATAAATCCCGAAAAACAGTAGGCTAACTACACACCTGATTACTAGTAGCGTTACGCCCTCAATCCCGATACTGTCACTAAGTGACACTACGACTATCTGCCTACTTTGCTGTTCGGACGCTGGCCCACACCCCGGAGGCCAATCTCGCACTGCAGAGACTGCTCTCCTTTTAAACTTGGGGATAGGGGCTACCCCTTTACCTTCTAGACTAACACTTGCATCCATCGTAGAACACTTATTCAGAAACATTCGGTCAATCGATAACATCATAATCCAAATAATACGAATCTTAACTATACTTACCAAAGATAAAGAATCTGAATCCCGAAACTTGTCCTACTGTTGTCGATTTGCCTTTAAAACCAAAGTTAGAAATTGGTCACATACTTGCGTACTCATAATATGGCCTATGGCCGAAACTACACTTCCTTACCTTATTAACTAAAGCCTGGAAACCACCTCTTGAATATGGGTTGTCGAAATCCCTTGAATACTTCAAATCCCGAAGCTTCTCCTTTAATGCTCCTTCACGTTGGCACATGCAAAAGAAACACATACTATGGCTTATGAACATTCAGCCATCTCATAGAAACCAAGACCAACCCTTGGTTCCGGCACCCTTATTGAAAAGAACTCATAACCGATTACTAGAGTAGAGAATACTTACCCTTACACGCTTAAAACGGAACCAAAAGCAAGAGATCGATGGTATTACCCTTGTAGATTCGGCCTCAACGAGAATAAGTATGGATTTGAGGTTGAAAGGAAAAACAAAGAACAAAAGGAAAAGGTTGAAAGAATTTCGGCACACAAGAGAATAAACAAGAGATGAGAGGTTTGGTGACTTAACAATTTCGGCACAAGATGTATTGTATGTTTCAAAGGGAAAAAAAATCAAAAAGTAGCAAAAGGGGAAGAAGGGAGTTTTGGTTTGAACAAAAATGAAAGAAAAAGAATGTAACAAGTGCTAGCCGGAAATACTCCTTAGCTCCTTCAAAACCGAAACTCAACCTTGCTCTCACTCTTTTTTTTTCGGCCAAAACACAAGGGATAGAAGAGAAAACAAAACATCAATTTCGGCCATTTGCTATCCTCAAGGCCGACCATGAAGGTCTCTTAAGCATGCTTCATTTGGCCATGCTCCCATGCAATAAGACCCACCACCAAAATAAAACACTAATTAACAAGTTTACCCATCACTTAAACTCTTCCTTCAATAAATAAAATAAAAGGATTAATGCCCATACTTTCAACAATAAATAAAATAAAAACTCCCCATACTTTCCAGCAGAAAACAACAACTTGCCTTCAAAAATTTTTGAGCCCATGCAGGCCACTAGCCTCACGCCGGTCACAAAAAAAAGAAATACCCATGCTGCTGCTCATGGGTTTCGAACCCCAGACCTGCTGGAGACTCCCCACGCCTCCAGCCACTCTGCCACTGCTCCTTTCGTGACATGAACCCGTCACACTATCTTTTAAACACTCCCTCGATAGCTTCCCTTCGCCTTAACACCAAAGCAAAAATAAAAACACTCATGCGCTACCATCAGGACTTGAACGCGAGACCTCACTACCGCAATCACCAACACGACCCGCGCCACTTTACTACCTCGACTTTCATGTCCATCAATGCTCACAAAAACCTTTTGAAGCCTCCTTAGCCCCTTCCTTTTTAGCGCCTAAAACCCAAAAATTAAAACACTCCCAAAGATGACTCAACTTGAGTCCAATCGCCTGAGCCCTTAAGTGGCATTCCCAAGCCACTTTGCCAGGCTGACAATCATGCCCTTAAACCGCACCATTAATTAATAAGGCCTTTTGCTTATTTTCTTCTTTTTGACCTAAAATTCCAAAAATTTTCCAAAGCTTCCCTTTTTGTCCTAAAGTTTTAAGAACCTCTAAAACACATCCAAACCACTCTTAAAGCCTACTAACTTATGAATTATGCACGAACGCATAACCCCTAATCTAGGATGTTACAAAACCACTCTGACAGTCGCTGAATCACATTTCCCCTTTCAATATCATAGCCCAAATCCCCATGCGTTATGAAGTCAGAATATAATGAGTGCGACATACGTCAACGTCAATCACATGACCAAAGCATACATAATTTGATGATAAAATATTTACATAACATGGTATCTCCGATCTTTACCCCTTCCAAGGGTAACTCTATAACCATTACCAATGATTCGGCTTTTGAGAAATTCACGAATTAATTAATAATCAAACAGAAGATGGTGTGACATTTACACACCTAATTACACGTAAAACTAGACTCTCTACATCGACACTCTCACTAGCAGACAGCGATTTGCCTATCCCAGGCAGACATCGGCTCTCTACCACAACTCGTCGAAAAGTCTCGAACCGCCGACACAGCACATCTTTTAAATTTAGGAGCAGAGATTACGGGTCCACTTCCCTCCTTAGTTTGGCTAGCACTCGTATCCATGAAGAGACTTGATCAGTACAGTACTATAGTGAAACAATGATTTTCCCCAACAGAGGTTTGATCATGACAGGGTAAACGAATAGAGGTTGATCACAAAGAACAAAAGAAGGGCTCCTTACCTTAAGAACCCGAATGAAAAGGTAAGATTCGGCAACCAATAGACCTTCAGGCTTCAGACTTCAAAATGTTCGGCTATTGGGGTTTCTCAGAGTAAGCGTTCCAAAACGAGAGAAAAGCGGAGGGATTAGCCAAAATCTAACCATCAAAACAAAATAGCCATTCGGCTATGACCACAGTGAATCAAAAAAGAAAGAGAAAGAATTGAAAGAGTCTTCTTTACCATGCACAAATAGAACTCGATTGAAGAGGAGACTTTCGTTAAACCATAGAAATGCTTCTTAATGTTCGGCCGATAACAGTAGATGAGAGACACGGGTTTAGTTTGATACTAGGGGTGATTCAGCCTTGGGAAAAAAGAGAATAGAGTAGAACCAAGAAGTAAAGAAGAAAGACAGGATTCGGCTATGGCACACACACTCAAAAAGAACAACTCAAAATGGCCACAAAGGAGATTTGGCTCTGGGGAAGAAACAAGTTGTAAGAGATGAACAAAGGTGATTCGGCTCAAGAGAAAAACAAGGAAGACGAAAAGAAAATGAAGAAGATAGAAGTAGTGTAGAAGAGAAAGAGAGTTTCGGCTTAATGAAGGATGTAGAGAAAATGAAGGAGAAAGGTTTCGGTTATAGTGAAGAATCAAACTGTAGAAGGTGCAAGAGAGGTTCGGCTAATACCAAAAACAAGAAGGAGAAGAAGAGAGAAAAATGCTATGGTTTTGGTAAAAAGAAATGAATGAAACTCCAAATGCAAAAGAAAGAAAAGCTTCTAAATAAGTTTCGGTTGCACTCCTCTTTTTTTCCCAAAATGGCATAAACGGCACACATTACCCCCTTATGACCGAATGTTGAAAACAAGGATGCCTAAAGGAACCAAAAGGAAACGACACACCCCCCACACTAGCTTAAAACTGAAAGTGCTCCCCTAGCATTCCCCTCATTCGGCCGAACTCTCATCCACCTCCCCCTCCTTGATTTGCTCCTTGCTTCACTCTCCATCTACCCATTTGAATTGTTTGACCAATTCAAACTCCCCCAAGCTCTCTTGTCCATCCATTTCAAATGATTTGACTTATTCAACAACCACCTTGAAGGGTCCCAGCCGAATGCCAACACTCTACCACCTTAAGCACAAAAATAAAGCCCCACATGCTACAGATGAGACTCGAACTCGTTCCCCCTTGCTCAGCCAATGACGCATTCCCCTTTGTACTGCTAGTGACGCCACCACCGCTTGGACCCAAGCTCATTTGTGTCAACAAGCACATGCAAATAATCTTAAGGTCTGCTTCCCCTAGCTCTCCCCCCTAAAGTTCCCAAAAAGCAAAATTTTTTCTAAAGCTCTGGGTCGAACCCGAGCCTCCCTAGGACCCCCAACCACACCAAAATAGCATGCTAAACAAGCCAAAAACATAGAATAGCATAAAATGTAGAACCCCTAATTCCAGGATGTTACAGTGACTCATAATCCACACAAGTCACCCTTATAGATCATACTCACATTCGGCCATTTACTTAAACCATAATCGAGTTGAGTACACTTACACTTTGCTAACGATCCTTACCACACTTGCGATCTCTGAACCTTACCCTTGTTAATATAAGATTAACAAAAATGAGAAGTTAGATAACCCTTCGGCTTTTAACAAAACACAATAAGGGGTTAACTGAATACTTACCGAATCCACTTTTGATCTTACGGCCTAGATAGCTACTGAACGAGATTCAGCTTTTAACCTTGACTAATAGTAGATAACAATCGATTTGTGATGGAGGAAAACAACAAAGATTCGGTACTAATAGGGATTTCGATAAGAGAAGATGATGCTACTTTGGCAATAAAAGAGTTTGGCTATGAGAGAATTCGGCAAAAAGGGATTCAGCGATAGGAGATTTTGGTAACAAGGCAAGGTATTTTAGGTTGTGGAAAACTAAGGTTTCGGCAAGGAAAAGAAAAAGAATTGAAAATTCGGCATTACCTAGGACCCCAAATTCGGCGCATACACATTTATATAGCCTACAGCCGAAACTTAGCCACCCGTAAAGTCCAATTCGGCACCACTTCATCCACTGCTCATCTCCTAAGTTTTCTCCATGATGTCTCTCTTATCCTTCTCCTAAAATCTCTACTGATGACTTCTCCTTAGAGTCCCTCTACACGCCACTTCTAGCCTTCTAGAAGCTTAAAATTAAACTCCAAAATAAAACTAAGCTAGCACTCGAACCTCAAACCTCCCTGCATGCATATGTCGCCACCTCTCTACAACCTAGTGACGTAACTTAACCACTTCACCGTAGGCTTCTTTGTGCCATTTTTCACTTATTTTCATTTAAAAGCCCACTACTCACAACCCTGATTCCTTAATTAATTAAATTAAGAATCCTCCGCCACAAAACTCGAACCCAGAGATTCTCCAACACACCTAGACACTCCAAATTCATTAAACCTTTAAAGCCGTCATGTCATTTGTCATTTTCATGCTCACTTAAAAATTTTATGAGACCCAAAGCCCAATAGGCCCAATTCTTCTAGGCCCAAATTTAGGGCGTTAAATTTTATGATTATGCTAAACCAAATTTAACAGGAACTGAATCAAGTATTGTCAGACATGATATTGCTACAAATAATTTTTAACTGAAACCTAACACTATACAGATGATTCAGTAATTTGTTCAGTTGATGGTTTGCATGATGAGGATCCAAACAATCACTTGACGAATTTTTTGGAATTCTGCGACACATTTAAAATTAATGGCGTTTCTGATGATGCCATTCACCTTCAGTTGTTTCCCTTCTTGTTGAGAAACAAAGCTAAACAGCGGTTTAACCCGTGACCACGAGGATTAATCACTACATCGGACCAAATGACCGAAAAATTTTTACTTAAATATTTTCTGCCGGCAAAAATAGCTAAGTTGAGGAATGATATTTCTTTTTTTGTGCAGATGGGTTTAGAAACACTCTACGATGCATGGGAGAGATATAAGGATCTACTAAGGAGATGCCCTCACCATGGGTTACCTTTGTGGCTACAGGTTCAAACATTTTACAATGGTGTGAACCCTGATCGTTCTATCAGAGTCTTAAAATTTATACAAAGAATGATCAAACCTGGAACTAACTATGAGAATGATTTTTAGGCAAGGGCACCTATCGAACAGTAGTATAGATTAGGCAAGACCAGAATGCCGAACCCAAAGGAACCAAAAGTACTAATAATAACTCTCTTTTTATTATTAAGCCTAAGAATTAAGTGAATTGTTTATCTAATCTAAATTTAACTATCAACTAAACTAAAGGTGCAAAGACAAAGAGGACGAATTGAGAAAATAACATGAGAAAAAACCAATTGATTGAAACGACACCCAAGGAAGAATCCACCTAGACTTCACTTGTTATCTAACTCTGAACCAGAAGATTTATTCATTTGACTTGATCCGTAAGATTCCCTAAGTTATATTAATCCCTCTCTTGAGGCGACTAACGTCTAACCCTAGGTTGATTAACTTCTTCAAGGTTAGGCTTCTTTTCCTGTGGGTAGGGCTGTTGTTGGAAGTTTTGGGATGGTTGTAGCCTTTGATTTCATTGACCACCCCATGAGAAATTAGGGTGGTTCTTCCAACCTGGATTATAAGTATTACTATAAGGGTTATTGTTAGGTCGAAAATTATTACCCATGTAGTTCATTTGTTTCCTCTCCATGCCCTGTCCGTAGGGTGGGTACTCAGGATTCACCACTTCTCCACTTGCGTCATACTGCATAACTGGATGTGCCTGCGAAGAACCATAGAAACTATCAAATTTTTTATGTAGCAATTCTACCTGATTTGATAGCGTGGCCACTGCATCGATGTTGAAAACTCCGGTTACTTTGGGTGGCCTTGTCCTTGTAACTTGTCACTGATAGTTATTCAGTGACATCTCCTCTATAAACTCGTAGGCTACTTCAGGAGTTTTGTTGTTCAGGGTTTCGCCGTTGGCTGAATCGATTAGTTGTCTTGTTGAAGGGTTCACACCGTTGTAAAAAGTTTGGACCTGTAGCCACAAGGGTAATCCGTGGTGTGGACACCTTCTCAACAAATCCTTGTATCTCACTCATGCATCGTAAAGTGTCTCTGAATCTATTTGCACAAAAGAAGAGATATCATTCCTTAATTTGGCCGTTTTTGCCGCTGGAAGATATTTTAATAAAATTTTTTCGGTCATTTGGTCCCATGTAGTGATTGACCTTCGTGAAAGAGAATGCAACCACTATTTGGCTTTGTTTTTCAAGGAAATGGGAAATAATCGAAGACGGATGGCATCATCAGAAACGCCATTTATCTTGAAGGTATCGCAAAATTCTAGAAAATTTGCTAAGTGTGTGTTAGGATCCTCATCCTGCAAACCATCAAACTGAACAAACTGTTGTATCATCTGTATAGTGTTAGGTTTAGTTCAAAATCTCTGGAGGTGGCGGATTATTCTCAGCCATCTCTTCTGTGGTATTTATTTCAGCTTCTTGCTCTTCGTTTATGTAGTTTAGGCTTCGCCTTATCTCTCTGTGATTTCTATGAATGGTGCCTTCAATATCATCGGCGTAAAGTAAGGGTCCTGTCGGGTTCCTTCTAGTCATAAACTAGAGGTACCTGAAAGGAACAAAAGAAAGAAAGAAAATTTAGAAAAAAAAATAAAATTTAAGTGCAAAAATAAAAATAAAAATAAAAATAAATATTGTTAAAGTAGTAAAAATTAAGCGTTCTTAATATTTCAGTTCCCTGGCAACTGCGTCAAAAACTTGATCGTGTCTTTCAAAGTCTTAAAATTTATACAAAGAATGATCGAACCTAGAACTAACTATGACAATGATTTTTAGGCAAGAGCACCTATCGAACAGTAGTATAGTTTAGGCAAGGCAGAAATGTCGAACCTAAAGGAACCAAAAGTACTAATACTAACTCTCTTTTTATTATTTAGCCTAAGAACTAAGTGAATTATTTATCTAATCTAAATTTAACTATCAACTAAACTAAAGATGCAAAGACAAAGAGGATGAATTGAGAAAATAACTTGAGAGAAAACCAATTGATTAAAATGACACCCAATGAAGAATCTACCTAGACTTCACTTGTTATCTAACTCTGAACCAGACGATTTATTCATTTGACTTGATCCATAAGATTCACTAAGTTATATTAATCCCTCTCTCGAGGCGACTAACGTCTAACCCTAGGTTGATTAATTGAAATCTCTTTCTAATTAAAACCCCTAGAATCGCATTAACTCGATCTATGGACTCCCATATTAGGTTTCACCCTAATCCAGCAAAATCTCGTCACCCTATCTCTAGGCGTGCGATCAACTCCGCTTAATTATGCTAGATCTACTCTTACGCAGGGACTTTTGCTCCTCCACCTAAGCACATCATACTTGAATTAATATCCCCAATATATCAACACAAGAATTAAGAACACATCATTAAGAACAAGTCAAATATTTATCATATAGTTCAGAAAACAATAACAAGATTCATCTTAGGTTTCATCCCCCTTAGGTATCTGAGGGTTTAGTTCATAACAATAAAGGAAAACATCTCAAAAGAAAAGATAAAACAAAACATAAGAAATCCCTAAAACTCCATGAAAGAATTGAATGAGAGATACACCATCTTGAGTATAACTCCGGCTTCTTGAGATGGATCAATTGGCTATCTTCTAGTAAATCTCCACAAATCTGACCTTTCTGGCTAGGCTCCTTGCTAACTGGAAACACGAAAATTTATATACTTTTTGATGCCCTTTTTGACCCAATTTCATGTGGTTCCGAGTAAGTTCTTGTCGAAAAATAATTGAATATTATAAAATAATTAATTTGTACTAAAAATATGAACATGATGAATTTTAATTAATTTTATAGTTAATTTTGTTTAAATCGACTATTTTTCAACAAATCGCAGGAAAGGGCAAAAATTGGCTCGGCAGACACTGCTCGAAGAATTAAACCGAGTGTCAAGGCGACTCTATTTCCAGCCCAAGACGGTCCAATTATGAAGATTTAATCATAATTTAATTAATTTTAATTTATACCCAATTTAATTTGGGTCAAATAAATTATTATTAATTAATTATGAAAAAGGGTCCAGTAAAACCGCACTGGTTGAACCGAACCAATTGAACCGGATCAGCCACCAATTGGGCAGCCCAAACCGTCCACAATGAAGGCCCAAATCAGCTTATTTGCTGATTTATTCAGCTTGCAAGGGAGCCCTTGAAGACCTTTCAAAATCTCATTCAAACCCCTCCAAAATTCAAGGTTTTTTAGATTTGTCCAAGCTAAATTTAGCAAAGTTGAATCCATCAACTTTGCCACATAGGATGGCCGGCCAAGAGGGACTCTTTGCTGCTGAAGTTTTGCTATTTTTAGCAGACCCTAAACACTATAAATACAGCCCCTAGCTGCTCATTCAAAGGATCCCTCAATTCTCAAACATTCTCTTATTCTCTCTTCTTTTCTCTCACTTTTTCTCCCTTCATTTTCATTCCATTTTCCCCTTGTTCTTGTGCCGATTTCCCCTCTTGGAAAAGAGGTGTTTTCCAGCCATTTGAAGCAGCATTTGAAGTGTTCATAAGCCCCCTTGACAGCCGAGGACAACGAAGAACGAAGGAGGAATCAATCAGACAAGTCACGGAGAGCCACCGGATTTGTTTCTCGTCCCTATCTCTTTAAATTATTTGTTGCTGTTTTGATGAACATGTTTATGAATATTCATGCTTTTGAAATGTTTAATTTAATCAATTTAGCTTGAATTTAATTTGTGTTGGTTTGATTTCATTTCGCCCTCTTAGATTATTAAAAGTATGTTTATGCTGTTAAAGGCCTCGGTGAAATGTTTGATTAAGTAAAATTATGCTAAGTTATCTGGCATTGTAATTGTTTAGATAGCTAATGAATTAATTATTTAAACACATTGAAATTGTAATTAATGGACACAATACTTAATCTGTGCATGTTTAATTCTTCTAAGGTAGCTAAAGATTAAATTAGCATTATATTTGACGATATAAATGCCTTGCATAACTTGTGGGATTTTTGTGATTAAATTGTTTCAAAATAAAAATACTTTGTTACTTCACATGATCTTTTATATGCTTGTTAGGTTGAATTAATTGTTTGCATCGACATAGGAATATGCGAGAGATTGTTTAATTTAATGAGTATGTATGTGCAATAACATGTTTACTTTTTGAAGTCTGTTTAATCGATTGAATTGGCATAGAAATATGTACAAGAGATAGATGGATTTTTGATTTGTAAACATGTTCATAAGTTAGCAAAGTACCGAGTTGCCATGTTTTAACGAGTATAAACACAAGTTTAATAATTCTAAGGTAAGGAATGTGATTAAACCAACACAATTATATCATCTTAATTAAAATCAGTTTTTGAAATCACACACTTGAACTTTGTTTTATTTTAAGTTACTTTTCTTTTAGTTTTCAAATAGCTTTCAAAAATCAAATATTTTTCCCTAACCAAAGTGTTTGAAATTATTTCATAAATAATTCTTTTACAGTCCCTGTGGGTACGATAACTCGACATTTACTTGTCACTTTTATTACTTGTTACGATTGTGTACACTTGCACATTTCCACCGTTCCACTAACCGTCCCCTGACTAAAGCCCTGGGTTCCGGCTTCTGCCAAACTCCCGTTCAAGTTGCCCCCTTGGGTGTTTATATAGACTTTGAGATGCCTTACTTGGCCCCTAAGTATCCTAATTCAAGTAGAATTCCTACTAAGGTGATTGAATAGGCTTTGGAATGTGTTTCTTTGCCTCCAAGTATCCAAATCCGAGTAAAACTCCTCTTGGCATGACAGGGACACTCCCATGGCACACGCTCGTGTAAGTCGTGGCCAGGCCGTGTTCGAGACTGCTGAATGAGGCACGGCCATGTGGTCTTGGGCCCAGGCGGTGTGGATTTCATGATATGGACCATTTACTCTGTTTTGAGCCCGTTTTCCATTCTTTTCATCATCCGGTGCTCTCTTGGGTATATAACATGAAAGCAAAGGATTAAGAGCACCAAATTACACAATTCAGGGCTTAAATCATCCAAAAGCATGCTAAATGTGGGTTTAAAATATGTTACTTTTACGGTTTATCAAATACCCTACACTTAAGCTTTTGCTTGTCATCAAGCAAAATTCTCAACTCATAATTAAAATGAACTTCCTTGATTAATAATATTCATCAATCATGCTTTATCATAATTCAAAGATAATTCATACATGGATAATTCACATCAAAGTGTCCTAAAGATTCAAACAATCAAAGTCATACATTTATAGCACAAAACATAGGTGTTTCCCCTCATTTAAATAATTACCTCTAATTTAAAACTGACAAGAATTGACATCCTTACTAAAGATTCACTCAAATCACTCGAAGTGTTTAAGGTTTAAAATTAAGCACTCAAAAGTTGAACATGAAAAGTTAATCCCATAGGCTTGCATGAAAATCAAATCTCCACCACTATTATATGAGATGATACACAAATCAAAAGATCTTTAACATGGTTATAACGGGGCTTAGGTTAAGATGTGGATAAAGGCTGAATTAGAAGGTTAGAATCGAGATTGACCTGACAAATTACCTAACTAGAAAAATGAACTAATCTTAAATAATTACATCAATTGAAAACTGATAATACAAGCTTTTTCTTCAAGATTTGAAATGTAAACATGTAAGCTCATTTAATTATAGAATTAATAATGAATATACTTCGATTTTTTTTTTTAAGAACAAGTCATTACAATAATAAGAAAGAACTTTAACAACTGAAATATAGCACATAGTTAGGTAACTGTTCGAAATCAAATCTCGACAAAAAGGGTATTTAAGAAGAATGGTGATAACAAATACAAAGGGTTTTGGGTTTATATTAGTAGGTAAGTCAAATAAAAAGGGTTGTTAGGATTTAACGAGGTTCACTAGGGGTTAATTAAGGAGGTAGGCTTTTTGATGGAGTAGGTAGGTTAAAACCTAGGTGCCTTTATCATCTCTGTATATCAAATCAAAGGTGTGGCCTCGACATGTATAATCTATGCAAGTTCTAAAATAACAAATCAATGTTGACACACTTTTAATCAATAAAGTGAGCAAGAAAACTAATATATGCTCTATAAGGTTCAAAGTCTCACAATAATTATGGGTATTTGATGTCAACCTTGTAAATTTTAAATTTCAAGATATCAGTTAGATTCAGGTGGACAACCTAATAAATTTTTTTAATTCTGAAAAATAGACTTATCATCCTTGATTCCCTAGTATTCTTCAAATTTAATCATCAATGCACAATTATCAATGACTTAATCTAAAACAAATCGATAAAAATCATAAATCAAAGGAAATTTTATTCTAATCATAATATGATAAACTTACTTCAAGACAAGGCATAATTCAGGGATTTGAGAATAATGAACAAAGTTAGGCACTTTCTCGAAATAACTATTCACCCCTCACACTTAAGATGTACATTGCCCTCAATGTACAAACAAGTATATGCAATTTAAGAGAGAGAGGGAGGTGAGACTTCCTGAATTTGGCTGGTTTCCCGGAGTTGGAAGTTAATAGAGGTGGTTGCTGCTACCGACCTCTGCGCTAGATGAAGAAATTGGGGAGCTCGTAGAGAATTATCCAGGAGTTATTAAAATACATTTAAAATAAACTAAATATATAATTAAAGACAAGAAAGATAATGAGAAAGAAAATAAAAATGTAAATAAACTAAGGCTAAAAGATAAAGGGGCTTGAGAATCCTTATTGGTGGATGGTTCGCGAGGTGGGTGTGACTTCTAAGGCGACGGAGGTGTTGGCGGTGGCGGAAGTGGTGTGATTCCCTAGAAGCCTGAAGAACTTCAAAGGCTGTGTTGAGTTGGTGGTCGTGGTTCTGGTGTGATTCCCTAGCAGCCTTTTGAACCTGACACTAAGAAACCAAAATAAAATAAACTAAATTAAGCATAAGATAGTCAAATAGGATGAAAATAAAGGAGAAGATAAAAGTAAAACAAAAGATAAATGGTGTCAAAGACCCTTGGCTTGTCGTGTGAATGAAGCCGTCGGCATGAACTTATGTAGATTGGTGTCCAAGAGGGAGACTGTGCTGGGATTTCGCGGTTTCTTCAACATTGAGTTTATGGACATTAGAAATTGGGGGAGGTTTAAAGAAGGGTAATATGGAAGGGGAGGATTCTGAAAAATAGGATGGAAGAAAGGGGGTGGGAACTGCTTGAGAAGAGGGAGGAAGAGTCTGTTTATATAGAACTCCAAACATGGTACAGCCCCACGCCCGTGTACCATAGGCGTGTTGATTCACATGGCCATGTCATACAGCCATGGTGAACTTCGTTCATTTCTCCCACGTTCGTGTGTAATCTAACAGTGTTGACCATGGCCACATCACACGACCGTGGGGTTTTTTCGGTGCCCGTGGGGTGCTGGTTGGTGTCCGTGACTGAAAGATTGATTCTCTCTGACTTGTACTGTCTCTACCATGTCAGTACGGAGGTTCTGTGTACCTACACAGCCACGACCGTGTGGCCTGGAAATCTGTACTTTTGGTTAGTTTATAGTTAGGTGCTATAAGGAAAGAATAAAATAAATAAAATAAAAATGGAAAATATAGAAATTAATGGGGTTAGTACTCGGGTTACCTCCCGAGAAGTGCTCGTTTATAGTCTTAAGCTAGACTCTCCTCTCATTTGTATATTCATGGTAGTTTAAGGAGTTGAAAGTCCTTCCTCATGCTGGTAGTTTCATAATCATGATAGAGTGTAAGACGAGTAGCGTTTATTTTGAAAGTGTCGAACATAGGGTTACTTACCTCGATTGTTCCGTATGGAAATACATCGATTACCTTAAAAGGGATTTCCTTGCTGGTGTTAGGATCAGGAGGGGACACTCGTAGATCTACTTCATCTAGTAATACCTGATCTCCAATTTTGAATTTGTGTGTCTCGTAGGGTGGCTTTGGTTCTGCTTCGGGTATCCCTAGTTCTTCTTTATGGTGTGTCTTCCCTTTTTCTAGTTCATCAATCTGAATCCCTTGTTCCTTGTGAGTTATTTCCTTGTTGGCACGGGGTTTGGAATCGGGATCATGCTGTGGTGTTTCTTGAAAAGAAGGGTTAACCGAATGTTTATCAATAGAATTTACTTTCTCACCTTGGCTATTCAATGTTCTAGCTTAATCGAGGGCTTGAAGAGTGACTGTCTCGTTACCTACACAGGGTATAAGTTCGCCTGCATCAACATCGATTTTAGTTCTGGCAGTTGCTAAGAATGGTCTTCCCAAAATTAAGGGGATCGTGTTGTCCTCATCCATGTCTAAAACGACGAAGTCTACTAGGAATACGAATTTATCAATTTTCATAAGTACATCTTCGATTATACCCCTAGGAATTCTAAAATTTTTATCGGCTAATTGAATGCTCATCCTAGTTTGTTTGGGTTTCCCTAGACCTAATTGTTTAAACAATTTATAAGGCATGATATTTATGCTTGCCCCTAAATCAGCTAACGCATTATCAATAGATAAACTACCAATTAAGCATGGAATTGTAAAACACCCTGGATCTTTTAATTTCTGTGGTAGTTTATTTTACAACATTGCTGAGCACACTGCGATTAGTTCTACATGTGATTCCTCGTCTATCTTTCGCTTATTTGTCAGTAGCTTCTTTAAAAAATTCCTGGAATCTGGCATCTGTGAAAGAGCTTCATGAAATGGTAAGTTGATATGTAATTTCTTTACAATTTTAAGAAACTTACCGAACTGTTCTTCTGTGTCTTCTTTCGTTATTACTTGAGGATATGGTATGCGAGGTTTGTAATCTTTAATTACTAGTTTTGACTTTTTATTAACCTCAACCATATCTTCTTCCACCACATTCTTTTGCTTCAAATTCGGCTCGTCTAACCCTTCACTATCTTGAGCTGTTATGGCTTGAACTTACTCCCTTGGGTTAGTCTCGGTGTTGCTCGGTAGTCTTCCCTGTGGTCTCTCAGAAATTTTCTTAGCAAGTTGCCCGAATTGATCCTTGAACTCCTTTGACACTGCCTGAAGTTTTGTTTCTGCCTTCTGGAAATGTGTTTCTGAGGCTGCTATAAAGATTGTCAGCACTTCTTCAAGGTTCAGCTTCTTTTCCTGTAGGTAGCGCTGTTGTTGGAAGTTTTGGGATGTTGTTGCCTTTGATTTCTTTGAACACCCCATGAGAAATTGGGCTGGTTCTTCCAACCTGGATTATAAGTATTACTATAAGGATTATTGTTAGATCGAAAATTATTACCCATGTAGTTCATTTGTTCGCTCTCCATGCCCTATCCGTAGGGTGGGTACTCAAGATTCACCACTCCTTCACTTGCGTCGCACTGCATAACTAGATGTGCCTGTGAAGAACCATAAAAACTATCAACTTTTTTATGTAGCAATTCTACCTGATTTGATAGCGCGGTCACTGCGTCAATGTTGAAAACTTCGGTTGCTTCGGCTGGCCTTGTCCTTGTAACTTGCCACTGATAGTTATTCAGTGACATCTCCTCTATAAACTCGGAGGCTGCTTCAGGTGTTTTGTTGTTCAGGGTTCCACCAGCGGCTGGATCTTTTAGTTCTCCTTTTGAAGGGTTCACACCGTTGTAAAAAGTTTGGACCTGTAGCCACAAGGGTAATCCGTGGTGCAGACACCTTCTCAACAAATCCTTGTATCTCTCTCATGCATCGTAAAGTGTCTCTGATTCTATTTGCACAAAAGAGGAGATATCATTCCTTAATTTGGCTGTTTTGGCCAGCGGAAGATATTTTAATAAAAAAATTTCGGTCATTTGGTCCCATGTAGTGATTGACCCTCGTGGAAGAGAATACAACCACTGTTTGGCTTTGCTTCTCAGGGAAAAGGGAAATAACCGAAGACGGATGGCATCATCAGAAACGCCATTTATCTTGAAGGTATCGCAAAATTCTAGAAAATTTCATAAGTGTGTGTTAGGATCCTCATCCTGCAAACCATCAAACTGAACAAACTGTTGTATCATCTGTATAGTGTTAGGTTTCAGTTCAAAATTATTTGCAGCAATAGTAGACCTAACAATACTAGACTCAGTTCCTATTAAACTAGGATTAGTATAATCATACATAGTACGTGGAGCATGATGTTCTGCCATCTCTGGAGGTGGCGGATTATTCTTAGCCATCTCTTCTGTGGTATTTATTTCGACTTCTTGCTCTTCTGTTATGTAGTTTAGGCTTCGCCTTATCTCTTTACGATTTCTACGAACGATGCCTTCAATATCACCATCGTAAAACAAGGGTCCTGTCGGGTTCCTTCTAGTCATAAACTAAAGGTACCTGAAAGGAACAAAAGAAAGAAAGAAAATTTAAAAAAATAAAAATAAAATTTAATTGCAAAAATAAAAATAAAAATAAGTATGGCTAAAGAAATAAAAATTAAGCGTTCTTAATATTTCAGTTCCCCGGCAACGGCGCCAAAAACTTGATTGTGTCTGTCAGAGTCTTAAAGTTTATACAAAGAATGATTGAACCTGGAACAAACTATGAAAATGATTTTTAAGCAAGCGCACCTATCGAACAGTAGTATAGTTTGGGCAAGACCGAAATGTCGAAACTAAAGGAACCAAAAGTACTAATACTAACTCTCTTTTTATTATTTAGCCTAAGAATTAAGTGAATTATTTATCTAATCTAAATTTAACTATCAACTTAACTAAAGATGCAAAGACAAAGAGGATGAATTGAGAAAATAACTTGAGAGAAAACCAATTGATTAAAACGACACCCAAGGAAGAATCCATCTAGACTTCACTTGTTATCTAACTTTAAACCAGACGATTTATTCATTTGACTTGCTCCGTAGGATTCCCTAAGTTATATTAATCCCTCTCTCGAGGCAACTAACGTCTAACCCTAGGTTGATTAATTGAAATCTCTTTCTAATTAAAACCCCTAGAATCACATTAACTTGATCTATGGACTCCCATATTAGGTTTCAACCTAATCCGGCAAAATCTCGTCACCCTATCTCCAGGCATGCGATCAACTCTATTTAATTATGCTAGATATACTCTTAGGCAGGGACTTTTGCTCCTCCACCCAAGCACATCATACTTGGATTAATATCCCGATATATCAACACAAGAATTAAGAACACATAATTAAGAACAAGTCAAATATTTATCATATAGTTCAAAAAACAATAACAAGATTCATCTTAGGTTTCATCCCCTCAGGTATCTGAGGGTTTAGTTCATAACAATAAAGGAAAACGTCTCAAAAGAAAAGATAAAACAAAACATAAGAAATCCCTAAAACCCCCTTAAAGAATTGAAGGAGAGATCCGCCGTCTTGAGTATAATTCCGGCTTCTTGAGATGGATCAACTGGCTATCTTCGAGTAAATCTCCACAAATCTGACCTTTCTGGCTCGGCTCCTTGGCCTAGCTAACCGTCCCCTAACTAAAGCCATGGGTTCCGGCTTCTGCCAAACTCCCCTTCAAGTTGCCCCATTGGGTGTTTATATAAAGTTTGAGATGCCTTACTTGGCCCCTAAGTATCCTAATTCAAGTAGAATTCCTACTAGGGTGTTTGAATAGGCTTTGGAATATGCTTCTTTGCCTCTAAGTATCCAAATCCAAGTAAAACTCCTCTTGGCGTGGTAGGGACACGCCCATGGCACACGCTCGTGTAAGTTCTGGCCAGGCCGTGTTCGAGACAGTTGAATGAGGCACGACCGTGTGGTCTTGGGCCCAGGCCATGTGGATTTCGTGATATGGCCTATTTACTCTGGTTTGAGCTCGTTTTCCGTTCTTTTCATCATCCGGTGCTCTCCTGGGTATATAACATGAAAACAAAGGATTAAGAGCACCAAATTACACAATTCTGGGCTTAAATCATCCAAAAGCGTGCTAAATGTGGGCTTAAAATATGTTACTTTTACGGTTCATCAAACCCCTCAACTAGGAAGTTGATTGATTTAGCCGCCGGTGGCATCCTAAATAACAAGACCCCTGAAGCGGCTTATGAGTTTATAGAGGAGATGGCACTGAATAACTATCAGTGGCAAGTTATGAGAACAAAGCCAACAAAAGCTGCCAGTGTTTTTAACCTCGACGCAGTGACCATGCTATCAAACCAGGTAGAGCTGTTAAATAAAAAGGTTGATGGTTTGTATGCTTCTTCGTGGGTACATCCAGTTATGCAGTGTGATACGAATGGAAGAGGAATGAACAATACCGAATATCCATCTTACAACCCTGGCATAGAAAGCGAACAGATGAACTATATGGGTAACAACTCTAGACCTCAAAATAACCCTTATAGTAACACTTATAATCCAGGTTGGAGGAACCACCCAAACTTCTCTTGGGGTGGCTAAGGAAATCAGAGACAACAAACCCTTCCAAGCTTTCAACAGCAACCCTATCCACAAGAGAAAAAGCTGAACCTTGAGAAAATACTAACAAAATTTATCGCGGTGTCGGAAACCCGTTTCCAAAACACTAAAATAGTGCTAAAAAATCAGCAAGCATCAATTCAAGGGCTCGATAACTAATTAGGTCAGCTTGCTAAGTTGATCTCAGAATGGCCACAAGGCAGCTTGCTAAGCAACACCGAAACTAACCCAAAAGAGCAAATTCATGCCATTATTGCTCACGATAGTGAAAGGTTAGATGAACCAAAATTGAGGCAAGAGAATGTTATAGAAGAAGGTAAGGTTGAGATAAGCCATGAAAAACCAAAACTGGTAAGTACAGAATGCCAGCCTCGTGTGCCATATCCCAATGCTACGAAGAAAGACTACACAGATGAACAATTCGGTAAATTTCTTAAACTTTTAAAAAAATTACATATTAACTTACCTTTTATTGAAGCTCTTTCGTAGATGCCCAATTCAAAAAAAAATTTAAAAGAGCTTTTGACGCACAAACGAAAGCTAGACGAGGCATCGCATGTAGAGCTAAATGCAGTATGCTCAGCAATCTTACAAAATAGGTTACCACATAAGTTAAAAGATACAGGGAGGTTTACTATTCCTTGCTTAGTTGGTGGTTTATCTGTTAATAATGCTTTAGTAGATTTAGGGGCAAGCATAAATGTTATGCCTTATAAACTGTTTAAACAACTAGGTCTTGGGAAACCCAAACAAACTAGGATGAGCATTCAATTGGCTGATAAAACCATTAGAGTTCCTAAGGGGATAATTGAAGATTTACTGTTAAGAATTGATAAATTCATATTCTTAGTAGACTTTGTTGTTTTGTACATGGATGAGGACAATAATGTTTCTTTAATTTTAGGAAGACCCTTTTTAGCAACTGCTAAAACTAAAATTGATGTTGGTACAGGTGAACTCACACTTCGTGTAGGTGACGAAATAATCACTCTTTAGGCTCTTAACTCGACTAGGACATCTAGCAATAAAGGTGAAAACATAAATTCTATTAATGACCATTTGGTTCGACCTTCTTTTCAGGAAGCACCATGAAATTACACAACTGAGCCACATCCTAGACCTCGGGCCAACAAAGAAATAACTTATGAGGAACAAAGGCTTCAGATCGATGAACTAGACGAGTGGAAGACACATGTCAAGGAGAAACCAAGAACACATGAAGTAAAACCGAGGCAACTCCATGTCAAACTTAAAGATGGAAGAAACTAATTTCAGATCAGGGATCAGGTATTATTGGATAAGACAGACCCTCGAATCGCCACTTCAGACCTTAATACAAACGAAGAGATCCGTTTCACGGTACTCAATGTCTTCCTATACGGAGCAGTCGAGGTAACTAATCCTACATTTAGCACTTTTAAGGTAAACACCACTAGACTCAAACTATACAGTGATCATAGAACTGATAGCAGGAAAGAAGAGTTTCAACTCCTCAAGCCACCATGATTATGCGAATGAAAGTACATCTAGCTTAAGACTTTAAACGAGCGCTTCTCGGGAGGCAACCCAAGCACTAACCCCATTAATTTCTATATTTTCGATTTTTAGCACCTAACTAAGAAACTAACCAAATTAATAAAGCGCAGGTTTCCCTACCACATGGCCATGCACACGGGCGTGGACGTAGCCGTTTGGACATCATGAATACGTATATCAGCGTGGCAGAAACCGTGCAAACCAAGGACGAAAATTTACCCAAAACACGGGCTGCAATAAAATGCCACAGCCGTGCGATACGGTCATGGTCTACACTGAAAAAATGACACGGGCGTACGACACGCTAGTACTTTTAGGCCGTGGTCGACACTGAGAAATTTACACGGGCGCGGAAACCTCTACACAGGCGTGGGAGAAACGAACGAGCCATCACACGGCCCTGCAGTATGGCCGTGTGAACTAACACGCCCAGGGAACATGGGCATGGGCAGTAACCAGATGCCCCAATTTCTATTTAAACCCCTGTCTTCTATTCACTTTCTTCCCCAATCCTTCTTCTCCCAAACCCTAATCACCACACCCCTTTCTTTTCCCATTATCTTCTCCTTTTATTTTCCTTTCCCATTTTCCCTTATTTCTTCTTTGCACCTACACCGCACCATCCACCATCCTTGCCACCATACATAATGATTAATACTAGAGGCAAGACCAAGGCCACCATCACCATGTCGAAAAAGCGAAAGGATCCTGGCACGGTATCCGCGTGTGCGACCACCCTACATAAGTTCATGCCAGCCGCTTCATTTACTCAACAAGACAAGGACCTTTGAGTCCATTTATTTTTTATTTTTCTTTTATTTTCATTTTTAAATTCTTTCCTTTTGTCTTTCTTTTCTTTAATTTTTACTATTATATTTTGATTTCTTTCATTTAGGTTCAAAGGGCTATTACGGAACGACCACACCACCACCAGAGTATCCACCTCCACATTCATCTATGCCCAACTTACCGTTTCTTTTCCTTGATTCAATTGTGAGTTGAGGATTTTGCTTGAGGACAAGCAAAGGCTTAAGTGTGGGGATATTTGATAAACCATAATTTACACATATTTTAACCCTATGCTTGGCCTATTTTTGGATGAATTTTTATTAGAATTGATGAATTTGGTGCTCCTAAATCCTTTAATTTCATGTTTCATACTCATGAGAGCTTAGGGAGTCGAAAAGAGCTTAGGGAGTTCTTTAGAAGTTTTTGGGTTTTCTTATGTTTTGTTGTTTTCCTATTTTAAGATGTTTCTCTCTATCAGTATGAACTAAATTCCTCAAACAGCTGAGGGGATGAAACCTAAGACAAACCTTATTATTATTTGATTTATAAGATAAATACTTGTTCTTATTCTTAATTGTGAGTTCTTATTCTTGTTTTGATAATTCAGGTTATTGATTCAAGTCGAATGTGCTTATTCAGTGGAGCAAAAGTCCCTGTTTAAGAGTAGATCAACACAATTAGGCGGAGTTTATTGCAGCCTTAGAAATACGGCGGCAAAAATCTGCCGGATTAGAATCAAATCTAATAAGGGAATCCGTAGATCGAGTTAATGCGACAATAGGGGTTTTAATTAGAAAGAGATTTCAATTAATCAACCTAGAGTCAATTCTTTTTAGTCTTGAAAGAGATATTAACATAAATCAGGGATTTTTACGGATTAAGTCAAGTGAATAAATCGTATGAATCAAAAGTAATAAGTGAAGTCTAGGTGGATTCTCCCTTAGGTATTGTCTATCTCATAAAGTTTTTTAAAAAGTATTTTCCTAATTCTTCCTCTGTCGCATTCATAATCAATTAGTTAGTTAAAAATTAAATTAAAATAAATCCCTTTAATTATTAGGCTAAATAATAAAAAGATAGTTATTACTAGTAATTTTAGTCCTTGATGATACGATATTCCGGACTCACAATAACTATACTACTGTTCGATAAGTGAGCTTGCCTTTGTCGAAATATTAGTTAGTTTCGAGCCCATCAGTCTAGGTCGAGCTGACATGTTACTTGATCTCACATTCTGTACTATGTTTTGCTCAGCTAATTCAGGGCATTCACGGATGAAATGATCTAATGATCCACATTTGAAACAAGCCCGATCATTCAATCTACAACTATCGGGATGTCGTTTACCACAATATTTGCACTCCAATTGATTTATTCTAACATTCAAAACTAGCTACTGAGGTAGCTTTCGAACTCACAGGTAGTTTGTCCTGATCACATCTAGAATAAACTACAGTAGCCTTTGAACGGCTAAAATCGTCCCGAAATCTCTTTGATGCCGACTGGAATAATTTACTCGATGATCTCTTACTTGAATCTCTAGCTTCAAAGTCAGCTTCTCTTTTCTCTTTCCTAAGCTCTTCATCCTTGCATGCTCGCTCAACAAGTACAATGAACTCTTTTATTTCAAGGATCCCAACGAGCAATTTAATATCTTCATTCAACCCGTCCTAGAATCTTTTACACATAATTACATCTGTTGAAACACATTCTCGGGCATATCTACTAAGTCTCACAAATTTCCGCTCATATTTTGTTACAGTCATACGACCCTATTTCAACTCAAGGAATTCTTTGCGCTTTTGATCAATGAATCTCTGACTGATGTATTTCTTCCAGAATTTAGTCTGAAAGAACTCCCAGGTAACTCGTTCATTCAGAACTACGGATATCAATGTATTCCACTAATGATACGCAGAATCTCGAAGCAAGGATACAGTACATTTAATGCACTCGTCAAGGTTACAAGATAGTTCATCAAATGCACGGATCGTATTATCAAGCCAAAATTCATCTCACTCAACATCATCATCAACAGTGGCTCTGAATTCTTCAGCCTCGTCTTTTCTGATTTTATCAACAGGTGGCTTATTCATTTGCACTAGATCAATAACTTGTGGCATAATAGGTATTTGAGTAGGAATCAGTGGGAAAGAAGGTTGTGGAACAGTCGGATTCATCCGGATATACTAAGTAAACCATTCATTCATCATTTGGTAAAAGGCTTCTTTAGCCTCTCCCTCTTGGTTACTCGAAGTCGGCCGAGATTCAGCCGACACTGTCCTTTGAGCGGAAGCAGGTGCTATACTTTCTACATCATCAGCTACAGCTCGATCAAGATCCATTTACTATACGAAAAAACATTTCAATTGTCAGGAATCATCACACTATCGTAGTATAAAAAATATGGCATGTATAGCTAGACTCAAACGCGCTGCATTAGTCCTAGAACCAACTAAACCATAGCTCTGATACCAATAAATGTAACACCCTAACCCGTATCCTTCACTGGACTAAATTAAGAGGCATTACCGGACATATCAGATCATAACACAAACATTTCATAGCGAAATATACACATAGAGTCCTTTTAAAAGGTTTACAAAACCTTCAACATGCATTGGGAAGGGGTCGGGACTAAACCGAGCACATACAATTTTTTTTTTTAAAATTAAACATTTTATAAAGTTACATAAGTCACACGTCCGTGTGGGCAGGCCGTGGCAAATAGGGCATACATATTGACTTGTCCACACGGCCACAAGACACGCCCGTGTGCTAGGCCATATGAAATTTAGAAAGGTTACTAACTTGCTCACACGGCCAGTCACACGCTCGTGTGTCCAACCCGTGTGGCTTCCTGACTTACTTTGAAATGCAACCTTGAGAGACACGGTCGAGACACACGCCCGTGTGCTCAACCGTGTGGGCAAATATAGGCCATTTGCAAGGCCAATTTGCCACCCAAAATTTGGGTCAACCTTCAAGCATCAATTCATGTCTCAAAAGCAGCCAAAAACATACCAAATCATTCACAATTTGACCATTAACAACATCATTCATTTCCATATACAAATCCAACTCAAACATACCAATTCAAAGTACCAACTTCATATCAAAAACATGTAATCCATACATCATTTTAATCCATATCAATCCATATCATTTCTCATCATATCAATTTCCTAAATCAATCATGAAACTTACCAATATTGACCATTTCATTTGGCCATTCATGAGCACATCAAAACATATCAACTTTTGCATCTTAAAGCATGGACTAAACTCACTCCATAATCATATTCATTATCAAGCTATATCACATGGCTATATTTACAAATTTCAAAACATAATCAAAGTTCTCTAGCCTATACATGCCATACTTTAATATCTACATTTTAAAAAGGTACCAAATATATAAATTTGATAGTGTGGTGATGATCCTTGACGATCCTCGAGCTTTCTGTAGCTTTGGTAATCTATAAAAAAATAAACAAACACACACAGAGTAAGGTTTCATAGCTTAGTAAGTCATAAGCAAATAATGATCAAATAAACCTTCGCATTAAATCAACTAGCATCAAACAAACATTAACCAAATGTACATTTATTATGCTTGCAAACTCAAATATTATCACATATATAATTGCATTATAACATCAATGGCCGAATGCACATATACTCATAAGCACATATAAATTTCTCTTTTACCATGTCTAATTCATATATTCATCTCAAACATATAATTACCTTACTTTCATATTCATATGACATAGCACGTACCTGAAACTTTTAGTTCATTTTTATATTCAATCTTAACTCGATAATGCCCGTTGAACCATTGAAAATCAATAAGGATACTCGAATAGTCAGAAGGCTCGTACAATGCCAACGTCCCAGATATGGTCTTACATGTAATCACATATCGATGCCACTGTCCCAGACAGGGTCTTACACAAATCAAATACAATGCCAATGTCCCTGACATGGTCTTACACGTAAACACAAGTTGATGCCAATGTCCAGATGTAGTTGATAAATCGTAAAAGTAACATATTTTAAGCCCATATTTAGCTTGCTTTTGGATGATTTAAGTCTCGATTTATGTAATTTGGTGCTCTTAATCATTTGTTTTCATGTTTTATACTCAGGGAAGCACCCGAGGATGAAAAGAAAGAGAAACGAGCTTCAAATGGACTAAATTGGGCCAAAACAGAAATCAACACGGCCTGGGCCCAAGACCACACGGTCGTGCCTCATTAAAAGTCCGAACACAGTCTAAAGACGACTCACACGGGTGTGTGCCATGGCCGTGTCCCTGTCGTGGAAAAGAGCGATTTCACTAGGAAAAGGATACTTAAGGGCAAAGAAACCTATCTCAAAAGCCTATATAAACCCCCTAAGTATAACCTAGAGGGGACGGTTAGCTAGGCCAAGGAGCTGAGCCAAAAAGGTCAGATTTGTGGGAATCACTCGAAGATAGCCAGTTGATCCATTTTAAGAAGCCAGAGTTATAATCAAGACGAAGGATCTCTCATTCAATTCCTTCAGGGGGTTGTAGGGATTTCTTATGTTTGTTTTATCTTTTCTTTGGAGATGTTTACTTTTATTGTTATGAACTAAACCCTCAGATATCTGAGGGAGATGAAACCTAAGATGAATCTTGTTATCGTTTGCTGAACTATATGATAAATATTTGATTTGTTCTTAATTATGTGTTCTTAATTCTTGTGTTGATATTTTTGGGATATTAATTGAAGTGTGATGTGCTTAGGTGGAGGAGCAAAAGTCCCTGTCTAAGAGTAGATCTAGCATAATTAAGCAGAGTTGATCGCGCGCCTAGAGATGGGGTGACGAGATTTTGCCGGACTAGGGTGAAACCTAATATGGGAGTCCATAGATCGAGTTAATGCGATTCTAGGGGTTTTAATTAGAAAGAGATTTTAATTAATCAACCTAGGGTTAGACGTTGGTCGCCTCGAGAGAGGGATTAATATAACTTAAGGAATCTTACAAATCAAGTCAAATAAATAAATCCTATGGTTCAGAGCTAGATAACAAGTGAAGTCTAGGTGGATTCTTCATTGGGTGTCAACTTAATCAATTGGTTTTCTCTCAAGTTATTTTCTCAATTCATCCTTTTTGTCTTTGCATCTTTAGTTTAGTTGATAGTTAATTTTAGATTCGATAAATAAATTCACTTAAATCATAGGTTAAATAATAGAAAGAGAGTTAGTATTAGTACTTTTGGTTCCTTTGGGATTCGACATTCCGGTCTTGCCTAAATTATACTACTATTCGATAGGTGCGCTTGCCTGAAATCGTTGTCATAGTTGGTTTCTAGGTTCGATCATTCTCCTTTATAAATTTTAAGACTCTGATACGCGATTAAGTTTTTGGCGCCAATATTAAGAAAGTTCAATTTTTATTACTTTAGCCATATTTATTATTTATTTTATTTTTATTTTTGCAATTAAATTTTTATTTTTATTTTTCTAAATTTTCTTCTTTCTTTTTTGTTCCTTTCAGGTACCTCTAGTTTATGACTAGAAGGAACCCGATAGGACCCTTGCTTTACGACAATGATATTGAAGGTACCGTTCGCAGAAATTGCAGAGAAATAAGGCGAAGCTTAAACAAATAGACCAAGAGAAAGAAGCCGAAAATAATACCACAGAAGAGATGGCTAAAAATAATCCCCCACCTCCAGAGATGGCCCAACATCATGCTTCACGTACTATGTATAATTATGCTAAACCTAGTTTAACAGGAACTGAGTCTAGTATTGTTAGGCCTACTATTGCTGCAAATAATTTTGAACTGAAACCTAACACTATACAGATGATACAACAATTTGTTCAGTTTGATGGTTTGCAAGATGAAGATCCTAACACACACTTAGCGAATTTTCTAGAATTCTGTGATACCTTCAAGATAAATGGCGTTTCTGATGATGCCATCCATCTTCAGTTATTTCCCTTTTCTTTTAGGAATAAAGCCAAACAGCGGTTACATTTTCTTCCACGACGGTCAATCACTACATGGGACCAAATGACCGAAAAAATTTTATTAAAATTTTTTCCACTGGCCAAAACGGCCAAATTAAGGAGTGATATCTCTTTTTTTGTACAAATAGATTTAGAGACACTTTACGATGCATGCGAGAGATACAAGGATTTGTTGAGAAGGTGTCCATACCATGGATTACCATTGTGGATATAGGTCTAAACTTTGTACAACAGTGTAAACCCTTCAACAAGACAACTAATCGATTCAGCCGTCGGCAGAACCTTGAACAACAAAACTCCTGAAGCAGCCTACGAGTTTATAGAGGAGATGTCACTGAATAACTATCAGTGGCAAGTTACAAGGACAAGGCCAGCCAAAGCAGCCGGAGTTTTCAAAATTGACGCAGTAACCACGCTATCAAATTAGGTAAAGTTGCTACATAAAAAATTTGAGAGTTTCTATGGTTCTTCGCAGGCACATCCAGTTATACAGTGCAACGCAAGTGAAGTAGTGGTGAATCCTGAGTACCCACCTTACGGACATGGCATGGAGAGCGAACAAATGAACTATATGGGTAACAATTTTCGATCTAACAATAACCCTTATAGTAATACTTATAATCCAGGTTGGAAGAATCACCCTAATTTCTCATGGGGTGGTTAAAGAAGTCAAAGGCAACAACCATCCCAAAACTTCTAACAACAACCCTACCCACAGGAAATGTAGCCGAACCTTGAAGAGGTATTGACAAACTTCATAGCAGCCTCAGAAACACGTTTCCAGAAGGTAGAAACAAAACTTGAGGCATTGTCACAAGAGTTCAAGGATCAATTCGGGCAACTTGCTAAGTAGATTTCTGAGAGACCACGGGGAAGACTCGAGAGCAACAGAGACTAACCCAAGGGAGCAAGTTCAAGCCATAACAGCTCAAGATAGTGAAGGGTTAGATGCGTCTAATTCAGAACAAAAGAATACAGTAGAAGAAGATATGGTTGAGGTTAATAACAAACTGAAACCAGTAATCAATGAGTACAGACCTCGCATACCGTATCCCCAAGCAGTAACGAAAGACGATACAGAGGAATAGTTCAGTAAGTTTCTTACACTTTTAAAAAAATTAGATATTAACTTACCGTTTCTTGAATCTCTTTCACAGATGCCATATTCTAGGAAATTTTTAAAGAAGCTATTAACAAATAAGCAGAAGATGGACGAGGAATCACATGTGGAACTGAACGCATTGTGCTCAACAATGTTACAAAATAAACTACCACAAAAATTAAAAGATCCAGGGAGTTTTACAATTCCATGCTTAATTGGTAGTTTAACCATTGATAATGCATTAGCTGATTTAGGGGCAAGCATAAATGGCATGCCCTATAAATTGTTTAAACAACTAGGTCTAGGGAAACCCAAACAAACTAGGATGAGCATTCAACTAGAGGATAAAACTATTAGAGTTCCTATAGGTATAATTGAAGATGTACTTGTGAAGATTGATAAATTCGTATTCCCAGTAGACTTTGTCACTTTTGTAACATCCTAGATTAGGGGTTATGCATTTGGAGCATAACTCAAGTGCTAGTGGGTTTTAAAGGTATTTGGAGATGTTTTAAGAGTTTTTAGAACTTTAGAATGAAAGTGAATGCTTTGGAAAAATTTTTGGATTTAAGTGTAAAAAGAGGAAATTAGGCTGAGGAGCCTTAGAATAATTTGTGGGCGTTTTGGGTCATGAAAGGGGGCTTGGTAAAGTGGCTTAGGGACACCACTTAAGGCCTGGGAATGACACCAACAAGGGTCTGGAGTTCGAGTCTTGAGGGCAGCATGGGAGTGTTTTATTTTTGTATTTTACGTCAAGAAGGGAGGTTGGACTGAAGACGGCTTTAAGGAAATATGCAGTGGTCTTTGGACATAAAGCAGGCCTTGGTAAAGTGGCTGCAAGGCGCCACTTAAGGGCCTGGAGGTGACGCTTGGCGCAGGTCTTTGGTTCGAGTTGCAGAGGAAGTGAATGGGATTTTATTTTTATGCGTCAAGTAGGAGCTTGGCTTGAGAGGTCTTAAAAGAATTTGTGGCGGGTTTATGTCATAAAAACCGCCACGGCAGAGTGGCTTGGAGCGCTATATGCGGCTTGCAGCAACAAGGGCCTTGATTCGAATCCCGTTGGCAGCATGGGGCGTGTTTTTATTTTGCTTTGGCGCTAGGACAATGGGGAGCTTGGGAAAGAGGTGTTAAAAGAAGTTCAGGGTGAATTATAACACAATCAGCACCTTGGCAAAGTGGCAGGGATGTTACTTGCAGTTAAGGGTTTCAGCAGGTCCTATGTTCGAACCTGGTGGGCAGCAAATGGGTGTTTTAAATTTTTGGGGCTTTTGGTGAAGGAAAGGAATTTGACGGCAATTGGATTTTTAATTTGATGAGGATTAAGTTTGCTTTTATTTTGGAATTCGGCTAAGAGCAAGATATTTGTGAATTTAATTTGTTTATTTTTAATGTGAGATAAGAAGATAATTAAGGTTTTATTTTATTTTAGATGGGTAGGATAATTGAAGATTTATTTTAGTTATTTTGAATATGTGTAAAAGAGATAAAATAAGAGATTAAATTGGGATTTGATAATTGAAGTTTTATTTTGTTTTATTTAGATAGATAGATAGAAGATTAAGGAGAAGATAATAATTGTTTTAATTTAGTTATTTTTGAATAAGCTTAGAGATTAAATAGGAGATGGATAAATGTTGACTTATTCAATTTATTTTGAATAAGTATTGAAGAGGGAAATAAGAGATTGATTTGGATTTGATAAGTGGAGATAGGTGTGCCAAATTGTATAGTTAAATAGGAGTGATCACCTGTTGGAATTCTTTTCTCCAATTATTTTTCCTCTAGCCGAAATTCTCCTCTCAACTCACTCCCTCATTGTGCTGAAATCTAAGAAGCCAAAAGGGCCATTTGTGTTTCTTCTTCTCCTCTATTTGTTAGCATTAGCCGAATCCTATAAGCTTCCTTTTTCTTTTCTTTGATTGGCACCCAAAAGAAAACATCATAGTCGAATACACTTTCTTTCTCCTGTGGCCGAATATCTCAGTGATCAAAGGGGGGAGGTGTTGTCGATTTCTTTTGGTGCAAGTTATCCAATAGGTTCATTATAGAGGTAAGGTGATATGTGCAATACGGACATAAGTCTTATTGGTTATTAAAGTTAGCCGTTTCTCACAGTTAGTTCATATAGGGATTTCGACAGTTCAAAGGCAAGGAGTGACTTTTCGGGAATTGGTAAGTTAAGTATGTGGTTGTTAGTATTCGACTAAGGCCATATTATTGGTATTAAGTGTGACTAATTTTGGCTATGTGTATTTAGGGCCAAATCGACAGGAATAAGAGAAACTCTGGGATTCAAGATTTATTTCGATAAGGATATTTAGTAAGTGTAGATTTGATTTGATATATTAAAGTAGTAGTGATTAACCGTTTGATCTGATTAAGTATTGTTATGGAGGCGAATACCAGTCAAGGAGGACAAGGGGTAGTCCCTATCCCGAAGTTTAAGAGAAGATCTGTTTCTGCAGTTCGGGATTGGCCACCGGGGTGTGGGCCAGCGTCAGAGCAGGAAAGTAGGCAGATAGTCGTAGTATCGCTTAGTGATAGTATCGGGATTGAAAGCGTAGTTCTTCACGTTATAAGGTGTGTAGTTAGCCTACCGTTTTCTGGGTTATATGTTTATATGTATGGGATATATGCGTGTTATGAATGTGCTAACTAGTGCAGTGGAAATTGTGATATGGATGCCCTCAAGGGGTATGTCAATAATCCGGTAAGTATCAAATCTGATGAATGTGACTATTGTTATGAATATATGATAATATGTTAAATAACATGTACATGCATTATCATGGCATTATTTTATGTTGCATGTGCATGGGTGGGTTATGAAAGAAGGATAGGGTGTACTTCGAGTATGTGGTTTGATGTTAGCCTTGAGCTACATCGTGGATTGACATTGACTGAGGTCACGTTGTGGATTATTTGCGATTAAGTTCGCGTGGTTTGATGAGTAGCTCTGTGCCTCATCGTGGTTGATATGAGCTATGTGCCATATCGTGGTTGCTGAGTGACTATGTGTCCCATCGTGGTTTTGGTGTTAGCTACGGCTACATCGTGGATTGGCACTGACTGAGGTCGCATTGTGGATTATTGTGCTTAATTGCACATGGACGGCAGTGATTGCCTTTGTAGTGAAAAGGAGAGGGTGATTTGATAATCCCCTGGTGTGTGGTAGGCTGGATAAGGGGGTGTGTAGCGGATGGACCCTAGGTTTGGGTTGGGCTTCATAATTGCATGATTTCGTATGTGAACATATGTGGAAATGGGCCAAGCCCAATATGATATGTGGATTAATGTGATATGAGTATTTAATGTGAAAATGGGCCAAGCCCAGTGATATGTGGATTAATGTGAAAAGGGCCAAGCCTAGTATATGAATGTGGATCAGTGTGGAAATGGGCTAAGCCCAGTATATGGAAATTATGTGGTTAACTACCCTATTATATGAATGTGATATGAATATGGGCCAAGCCCAGAATGTGATAATATGTGAGTATGTTAATTTGTATCTGATATATGGGATAATATGTGGTTAACATGTGGGTGGAATTCAGTGGTTTAATTACACACTGAGTCTGTATGACTCACCTAGTAATTTATCAAACATCGCAGGTGATATGATGATCGGACCAGGTTGGAGTGGATACGAGGTGGCCCATGCAGAAGACATTTTGATTATTTCAATCAGTTTCTTATTAAGTACTTTGGTTTAATTATTTATTGTAATAAGGACCAGTTAATGTTATGTATAAGTTAGATTTATAATTAAGTTAATATTTTGTAAATTAAATTTTTAAAAGCTATGTATATCTCAAAAGTCATATTAAAGTTTTGAATCCGGTACTTTTATAATAATTTGAATTTTATTTTCCTAGAATGTTTTAAATTACGAAAATGTTTTATTAAAGGAAACAATTTTTAACGGTTTTTACTTTTAAGTAAGAATATTTTCGAACGTGTTCCGCAGTGGCATTTCAAATTCGGTCGTAGTGAATGGGCCGGGTTTGGGGTGTTACAACTTTAGACATGGATGAGGACAACACGATCCCCTTAATTTTAGGCTGTCTATTTTTAGCAACTGCCAGAACTAAAATTGATGTCGACGCAGGCGAACTCATACTTTGTGTAGGTGAGGAGACAGTCACTCTTCAAGCCCTCGACTCAGCCAGAACATCGAATAACCAATGTGAGAAAGTAAATTCTATTGATAACCATTCGATTAACCCTTCTTTTCAAAAAGCACCACAAAAGAACACAACTGAGTCCGATCCGAAACCCTGTGCAAGCAAGGAAATAACTCACAAAGAACAAGGGATTCAGATAGATAAACTAGAAGAGGGGAAGACGAATCTTAAAGAAGAACTAGGGATACACGAAGGAAAACCGAAGCCACTTCATGAGGTAAACAGGTTCAAAATCAGAGATCAGGTACTATTAGACAAAGCAGACCCACGAATATCTCCACATGATCCTAACACAAGTAAGGAAATCCCTTTCAAGGTAATCGATGTTTTTCCGTACGGAACGGTCGAGGTAAGTAACCCTATTTTTGGCACTTTGCGAGTAAACGCTACTCGTATTAAACTCTATCATGATAAGGGAACTGCCAGCAGGAGAAAGGACTTTCAACTCCTCAAACCACCATGAATACATACAGGAGAGGAGAATCTAGCTTAAGACTATAAACAAGCGCTTCTCGGGAGGCAACCCGAGTACTAACCCCATTAACTTCTATATTTTCCATTTTTATTTTATTTATTTTATTCTTTCCTTATAGCACCTAACTATAAACTAACCAAAAGTGTAGATTTCCAAGCCACACGGTCGTGTAGGTACACAAAACCTCCGTACTAACATCACAGAGATGGTACGAGTCAGAGAAAATCAAATTTCAGAGTCACGGACTTCAACCACCATCCGATGGGCACCAAAAAAACCCGACAGCCGTGCGATGCGACCGTGGTCGACACTATTAGATTACACACGGGCATGGCAACCTGAGCACGGGCGTAAGAGAAATGAACGAAGCCCACCATGGCCATGCGATGTAGCCGTATGAGATGCCACGCCCATGGTACACGGGCGTGTGAATGTACCTGACTTGAAAATTCTATTTAAACCACCCACCTCTCCCTCTTTTCACCCATTCAACCCATTTAGTTTTTCTTTTCTTTCTCAACCCTCTCCCTACTTTGCATCCCTAATCTCTTCACACAACCACCAAGATATTTCGAAGAAACGGCAGAATCCCAGCATAGTCTCCCTCATAGAGACCGATCTACATAAGTTCATGCCGGCCGCTTCATTCACTCGACAAGCCAAGGGTCTTTGAGACCATTTATCTTTTGTTTTACTTTTATCTTCTCCTTTATTTTCCTCCTCTTTGACTATCTTATGCTTATAATAGTTTATTTTATCTTAGTTTCTTAATTTTAGGTTCAAAAGGCCGCTTGGGAATCACACCACTTCTGCCACCGCCAGCACCTCCGTAGCCTTAGAAGTCACACCCACCTCACGAACCATCTACCAATAAGGATTCTCAAGCCCCTTTATCTTTTAGCCTTAGTTTATTTACATTTTTATTTTCTTTCTCTTTATCTTTCTTGTCTTTAATTATATATTTAGTTCATTTTAAATGTGTCTTAATAATTCCTGGCTAATTTTCTACGAGCTCCCCAATTTCTTCATCTAGCGCAGAGCTCGCTAGCAGCCACCACCCCTATCGACTTCCAACTCCAGGAAACCATCCAAATTCAGGAAGTCTCACCTCCCTCTCTCTCTTAAATTGCATATACTTGTTTGTACATTGAGGGCAATGTACATCTTAAGTGTGAGGGGTGAATAGTTATTTTGAGAAAGTGCCTAACTTTCTTCAGTATTCTCAAATCCCTGAATTATGCCTTGTCTTGAAGTAAGTTTTTCATATTATGATTAGGATGGAATTTCCTTTGATTTATGATATTTTTTATGTGTTTTAGATTTAGTCATTAGTAATTGTGCATTGATGATTAAATTTGAAGAATGCTAGAGAATCAAGCATGATAAGTTTATTTTTCAAAAATTAAAAATTTTTCTAGGTTGTCTACCTGAATCTGAATGTTATATTGAAATTTGAAATTTACAAGGTTGATATCAAACACCCATAATTTATGTGAGGCTTTGAGCCTATTAGAGCATATATTCTTTTTCGTGCTCATTTTTTTATTATGAGTGTGTCAACATTGATCTGTTATTCTAGAACTTGCATTGATTATACATGTCGAGACCACACCTATGATTTGATACATCGTGATGATAAAGGCACCTAGGTTTTAACCCATTTACTCCATTAAAAAGCCTACCTTCATAAATTAACCCCTAGTGAACCTCGTTGATCCTAACAACCCTTTTCATTGACTCACCTACTAATATTAACCCAAAACCCTTTGTATTTGTTATCACCATTCTTTTTGACTACCCTATATCGAGATTTAATTTGATCAGTTGCCTGACTATTTTATCTATTCCAATCTATCCTTTATTATTGTAATGACTTGTTTTCAAAAAAAAAAAATTGAAGTATATTCATTATCAGTTATGCAAATAAATGAGCTTTTACGTTAAATTCCCAATTGTTGAAGAAGAAGCTCGTGTTATTCGTATTAGTAGTACAAGTTTATTAGTTCGTGTTTTTAGTTAGGTAAATTTTTAGGTCAATCTCGATTCTAACCTTCTAATTCAGCCTATATCCACACCTTAACCCTAGCCCCATTACAACCCTGTTAAAGACCTTTTGATTTGTGTATCATCTCAGTTTACAGTGGTGGAGATTTGATTTTCATGCAAGCCTATGGGATTAACCTTCATGTTTGACTTTTGAGTGCTTAATTCTGAACCTTAAACACTTCGAGTGATTTGAGTGAATCTTTAGTGAGGATGTCAATTCTTGTTGATTTTGAATCAGAGTAATTATTTAGATGAGGGGAAACACCTATGTTTTATGCTATAAATATATGACTTTGATTGTTTGAATCTTTAGGACCCTTCTATTTAAATTATCCATGTATGAATTATCTTTGAATTATGATAAAGCATGATTGATAAATTTTATGAATCGAAGAAGTTCGTTTTAATTATGAGTTGAGAAATTTGCTTGAGGACAAACAAAAGCTTAAGTGTGGGGGTATTTGATAAACCGTAAAAGTAACATACTTTAAGCCTTCATTTAGCATGCTTTTGGATGATTTAAGCCTCGCTTTATGTAATTTGGTTCTCTTAATCCTTTGTTTTCATGTTTTATACTCAGGAAAGCACCCGAGGATGAAAAGAACGAGAAATGGACTTAAAACAGACTAAATTGGGCCAAAATAGAAATCAACACGGCCTGGGCCCAAGACCACACAGCCGTGCCTCATTAAAAGTCTGAACATGACCTAAAGGCTACTCACACGGGCGTGTGCCATGGCTGTGTCCTGTCGTGGAAAAGAGCAATTTCACTCGGAAAAGGATACTTAGGGGCAAAGAAACCTATCTCAAAAGCCTATATGAACCCCCTAAGTATAACCTAGAGGGGGACGGTTAGCTAGGCCAAGGAGCCGAGCCAGAAAGGTCAGATTTGTGGGAATCACTCGAAGATAGCCAGTTGATCCATCTTAAGAAGCCGGAGTTCTACTCAAGACGGAGGATCTCTCCTTCGATTCCTTCAGGGGGTTTTAAGGATTTCTTATGTTTTGTTTTATCTTTTCGTTGGAGATGTGTCTTTTACTATTATGAACTAAACCCTCAGATACCTGAGGGAGATGAAACCTAAGATGAATCTTGTTATCATTTGCTGAACTATATGATAAATATTTGATTTGTTATTAATTATGTGTTCTTAATTCTTGTGTTGATATTTCTGGGTTATTAATTGAAGTGTGATGTGCTTAGTTGGAGGAGCAAAAGTCCCTGTCTAAGAGTAAATCTAGCATAATTAAGAGGAGTTGATCGCGCGCCTAGAGATAGGGTGACGAGATTTTGCCGGACTAGGGTGAAACCTAATATGGGAGTCCATAGATCGAGTTAATGCGATTCTAGGGGTTTTAATTAGAAAGAGATTTCAATTAATCAACCTAGGGTTAGACGTTGGTCGCCTCGAGAGAGGAATTAATATAACTTAGGGAATCTTAAGGATCAAGTCAAATGAATAAATCGTCTGGTTCAGAGCTAGATAACAAGTGAAGTGTAGGTGGATTCTTCCCTGGGTGTCGACTTAATCAATTGGTTTTCTCTCAAGTTATTTTCTCAATTCATCCTTTTTGTCTTTGCATCTTCAGTTTAGTTGATAGTTAATTTTAGATTAGATAAATAAATTCACTTAAATCTTAGGCTAAATAATAGAAAGAGAGTTAGTATTAGTATTTTTGGTTCCTTTGGGATTCGACATTTCGGTCTTGCCTAAACTATACTACTGTTCGACAGGTGCGCTTGCCTCAAATCATTTTCATAGTTGGTTTCTAGGTTCGATCATTCTCATTTATAAATTTTAAGACTCTGACACGCGATCAGTGGTCTTACACGGAAACACATATTGGAATCCTATGTCATGACATATATATCCTAACTATTCCTAAGGTTCATAGGGGCTTTTGAACGTCGTAACTCGATTGATTCAAGCTCGTAGAAAATTCTTCCACACTTTTACCAATTTGGCATTCACACACATATATATAAAAGTAATAATTCAATTCGGTACAAATAAAATATATATAATCGAAGTTAACGACATTTATTTACTTATGAACTTACCTCGGACGAAGACGGACGAACCGGAACGACTATTCAACAACTTTAGATTTTCCCCGATCCAAATCTGATTTCCTCTTTTCTTGATCTAAATTAGTATAAATTAAACTTATTTAATCACATTTTCAATCAAATTCATCCAAATACACGTAAATGGGCAAATTACACTTTTGCCCCTAACATTTCACATTTTTCACAAATTAATCCTTATTGCACAAAATAAAAAAAACATAATTTCATTACACAATAGCTTGACCGAATATTCACTAAGCTCATACAAGTCCACACATTTCATTTATTTCACATTTTAGTCCAATTTATTATTTTGATAATTTAGCCCAAATTACTCAAATTCATCAAAAATCCAAAGACAAAACATATTAATCTATCACATATCTTTTATTTTCCATCATCAAACAACAAAAACCACAAACTACCATCAATGGCAATTCATGAATACATCATCAAATTCCAAAATTCAAGCATGGGCTAGCTAGTATTCAAAGCAACGATCTCAAAAACATAAAAATTATCAAAAACCAAAAAAAAACGAACCTTTAATCAAGCTTGAAAGTAGCCGAATATCAAAATGCAAGAACCTTAGTTTTTCTTTCTTCAATTTCAACAAAATGGATGAACATAGTGGCCATGTTTTATGATTTGTTTAAATTTAATGAACATTATTAATCATTTACCATATTAACCTTTTTAATTAACAAATAAAACATATATATTATGGCCATTAATGTCCATTATCAATCAAAATGGTCTAATTACCATTTAAAACCATCACATTCAAAAGCCAACTCATTTAAACACATTAACATATAGAATGTCACTTTTACCTTTTATGCGATTTAATCCTTTTCGCAAATTAAGCACACAAACGATCAAATTTAATCACGGAAATTTCGTACATGTCAATTCACGTACTAAAAACACAAAATAATATTAAAATATTTTTTTGACTCAGATTTGTGGTCCCGAAACCACTATTCCAACTAGGGTCTAAACCAGATTGTTACATGTTCTGTTATTGTGATTGGGGTAGGATGATATATATATTGGAGGAAGTGTTCTAACAGGCAGATTGTGCCTAATATCTGGCAGCATAGCTGCATTATATCTGATATGTGCCGCATCGGTACTGTGTAGTGTGTAAGGCTGGGTGGGTGTTCTAAACCCCGCATGGTGTTTAGGGATGGTCGGAGATGGTGTGTAGAGGATTAGGGATAGGATTCTGATATCTGATTTGCATATTTGTAACTGTATCTGTATCTGAAAAGGGCTTTGGCCTGAATTTGTATTTGTAGCTGACATGGGCTCAGGCCCGATTATGATTGTGTCTGATTTGTGATATTCTGTATATATACATGCTTAACTCTGCTGGGTTACACACTGAGTTTACGTAAACTCACCCCTTTTCTATTTGTTTGTACAGGTAACTCACAGTCTTAGGCAGATCGGTGCAGTGGAGGACTCGACAGTAACCACCTAATTTACTATTTCACTTTGTTTTTGGGTTATTAAGTTTTGGCATTGAAGTTGTATTTTCTGGGACTCTGGACTCTTTTAATATTTTGATGTTGGTTTTGGGTTTTAGGTTTTTACTTATTTAAAACTATGGTGGTTTTCTAAAACCTTGAACGGTTTTCTAGACACAATGTTTTTACAAGATTCCGCTCCAAACACGATTTATCTCTAGGTGATTAAAAGAACAAAAGCTTTGAAATTATTAATAACTCTAAAGGCTAATAACTGGAAAGGTTTTAACTTAATGAAAATGGTTTTTCAACCCATTTCATGCGACCCTTCCGGATTCGGCCATAACATCAAGGACGGGTTTAGGGTGTTACATGATGCAAGGGACTTTAAAGAAACTCTTATTTATCAACAATTCATAACAAAACCCTTAGTTTCACAGTTTTAACAATTTAATCCCTAATTGTCATTTTCATCAAAATCACTGATCGTAGTGGAAAAGTCTTAAATTTCATATAATGAATGATCGAGCCTAGAAACTAACTATCACCACGATTGAGGCAAGCGCACCTATCGAACAGTAGTATAGTTTAGTGGCAAGACCGGAATGTCGAACCTAAGGGAACCAAAAGTACTAATACTAACTTTCTCTTTATTATTTAGCCTAAGAATTAAAGGAATTGTTGTTTCATCTAAAATTAACTAACTACCAAGCTAAGGATGCTAAGACAGAGAGAATTAATTGGGGAAAATACTTTTGGGAAAAACCAATTGATTAGGACAATACCCGAGGAAGAATCCACCTAGACTTCACTTGTTATTTAACTCTGAACCAGACGATTTATTCACTTGACTTGATCCGTAGGATTCCCTAAGTTATATTAATACCTCTTTCAAGGCTACTAACGTCTAACCCTAGGTTGATTAATTGAAATCTTTTTCCAATTAAAACCCCTAGGATTGCATTAACTTGATCTATAGACTCCGATATTAGGTTTGACCCTAATCCGGCAGATTTTCATCATCCTATTTCTAGGGTTGTGATCAACTCCACTTAACTATGCTAGATCTACTCTTAAACAGGGGTTTTTGCTCCACTACATAAGCACATCAATACTTGAATCAATATTCCGATATATCAAAGAAAGAATTAAGAACACATAATTAAGAAAAAATTAAGTATTTATCATATATTTTAGAGAACAATAACAAGATCCGTCTTAGGTTTCATCCCCCTCAAGTATTTGAGGGGTTTAGTTCATAATCATAAAAGAATACATATCAGAAGAAAATATAAAACAAAACATAAGAAAATCCCTAAAACCTCCTGAAGGAAATTGAAGGGAAGATCCTCCATCTTGAGTATGACTCTGGCTTCTTGAGATGAATCAACTGGCTTTCTTCGAGGAAATCCTACAATTCTGGCTTCTCTGGCTTGGCTCCTTGGCCTACCTGGACGCCCCCTCTTTTATCACACTTTAGGGTGTTTATATAGGCTTTCGAAATGTCTCTATTCGCCCCTAAGTATCCTAATCCAAGTGGAATTAAAACAGGTCACAATAGGGACACGCCCGCGGCACACACCCATGTAAATCGAGGCCAGGCCGTGTTCGGGTCTGCTAAGGAGACACGATCGTGTGGCTTGGGCCCAGGCTGTGTCGATTCATACTTTGGCCCATTTTCTTCGTTTTTGGCCCGTTTCTCATTCTTTTCATTGACAAACTGTAATATATACATTTTTTAATCCCACATTTAGCATACTTTTGAATGATTTATTCCCTAAATTGTGGAATTTGGTGCTCCTAATAATTTAATTTCATGTTTTATACTCACGAGAGCACTGAAGGATGAAAAGAACGAGAAACAGGCCTAAAATGGAGAAAATGGGCCAAAGTAAGAAATGTACACGGCCTGGGCCTATGCCACACAGTCGTGCCTCCTTAACAGACCTAACCACGGCCTGGATGCGATTCACACGGGCGTGTGCCATGGGCGTGTCCTTGTGGTGACAAAGAGGACTTTCATTCGGAATAGGGTACTTAGAGGCAAAGAAAGCCATTCCAAAAGCCTATATAAACACCCTAGAGGCCAACCTTTAGGGGGCGTCTAGTAAGGCCGAAGAGCCAAGCCAGAGAGGCCAAAATTGTGGAATTTACTCGAAGAAAGCCAGTTGATTCATCTCAAAAAGCTGAAATCATACTCAAGACGGAATCATACTCAGGGGGTTTTAGGGTTTTCTTATGTTTTGTTTTATATTTTCTTCTGAGATGTATTCTTTTATAATTATGAACTAAACCCCTCAAATACCTGAGGGGGATGAAACCTAAGACGGATCTTGTTATTGTTTTCTGAACTATATGATAATGTAACATCCTGAATTAATGAGCCTATGCATTTAATGTGTAAATTTGAGTGTTAGGGGTCCAGATCGGGCTCAGGATTGGGCCAAGGCCTTAGTTAAAAATATTTTACTTGGGCACTCTAGTGGAAAGCCAATGGGATCGGGCTTCAAAGATGTTATCAGTGTTTTAAGACACAAATGGGCTTGTGGCCCAGTGGCAAAGTGGCGCCACTTAGGGGCTTTGAGGTGGCGTGATAAGCAGTAAGGGAGGTCCAAGGTTCGAGTCGCATTACCCATCTATTTTAATTAATTTTGGCGTCAAGGGAGAGCAGAGTTGGAGTCAGTTAGAATGCTTGAAATTAGGAAGAATAATTGATGGATAATGTGGATAATATGGATGATAATGTGGTAGATAAAGGAAGGAAGAGGTGGTGTTATCCATGTCACTTAAGGATGAGTGATTAGATGAAGATAAGGGAGAAAATTTAGGAATTACCTGCTGAGTGCATTGTTGGCCGAATTTTCCCTATTATTTGTTTAATTTTTAGCTATCAGGAAGGGCACTTTCGGGATTTGTTAAGTGCCAAAATTCTCTATAAATAAGGGTAGTATCTCTTCAATTCTGACATTTGAACCCTATTCCTTTCTTCATTCTCTGTGCCAAAACCCTCAGCCATTCTCTGCAACTTTTCCTTTTAATTTTTTCTAAAAGCCAAAACCTCATAATCTTTTCTCTACATTCTTTTCTTTTGATCTTTGCTGAAGCCGAACCTACCCCTAGTCTGCCAAAATTCTCTTTCTTCTTCCAGTCGATCTCTTCATTAAAAGCCGAATCACCATAGACTTCTTTGAATCATCTTCACTTCCTGATTTTCGCAAAAAGCCGAAATCTCCTAAGAGTAGCCGAATTTTCTCTATTAAGGTAAGTGTCGACTCTTGCTATTCCTTAAAATCTCTTTTAGTTTTTAGGAGACAAGGCCGAATGGCCACTTTGTTTGTTAAGGCTGTCGATTAAGGCTAATACTTTCTCTCTTTTTGCGTTTTGGGCTGCATTCCGAGATTTGAAGGAAACCTGATCGTCTAGATCTAAAAGCCGAAAACACTAGTCCCTGAATCTCATATCACTTTTCGAGAAATTTAAGGTAAGGGATTCTCTCTAGGTTCTCGTTCGATTCGATATCGAAATCACAATCTTAACCATATGTTATGATTAATAAGGCCTTTTTGATGGAATCAAATGTCAATCAGGCAAAGGAGGCGACTAGATCTGAAAGCCCGATTCCTAAGTTTAAGAAGCGAGCGATGTCGTGATGCGACGGATTGGCCACCGGGTTGTGGACCGAACACGAACAACACCTTAGGCAGATAGCGGTTGTGTGACTCTGAGATACCGTCGACGTAGGAAGTCTTGTTCTAACGATAATGAGGTGTGTAGATCTCTAACACACTATTAAACCTGTATGTATGTCTATATATATATGTTATGGGCTAAAAAGCCACAAAGAGGCTGTGTAAACAGTCGAATGAAACCCTAATAGGGGTTAGGGAAAGGGTGCCAGGTATGTGATCATAGAAAACTCTATGTGTATCTATATGTATTTATGAAAGCCTGTTTTCTTAAAGATGGTATGATGTTTTCAATTTTTCATGTGTGTATGCATGGGGTAGGATTATGATAATGAAGAGAAAGTGCATGATAGGTCACAATTGTGATCGGTGGCTCTGCCATAACTGATTTAGGTCACAATAGTGATCGGTGGCTCTGCCACACTTGATTATAAGGTCACACAGTAATCGGTGGCTATGCCACGTTTAATGATTCCTGATTAATAGGAATAGGCAGTACGGCTATCGTTATGGTGTGTAGCGGATGGAGGGTTGATTGTAGAAATCCCCAAGGTGTGATGGTTGGTACGGGTTGATGTGTAGAGGATGGAATTTTAGGATGGGTTGGGCTATTCATCATTCATTATTTTCATGTAATTATAATTGTTGCCATTATGTATGGGCCAGGGCTCATAATGTGTTTGTGGGCCTTAGGTCAGTGTGTCTGGGATTTATACACTGAGTGTTGGTGACTCACCCTTTCATTTTTCTCCACTCTTTCAGATGAGCAGTAGATCGTGGACACGGGAGCCGAGACAGACTGAAGGGGCCATCAAGTTTTTATTTTTATAGATTATTTCGGCTTTTCTTTAAGTTTTAATTTTTTTTTGCAATATTTATGTAATAAGGCCCCATAGTTTATATTTCACTGCTTAGTTTTTAATGTTTGCAACTTATGAATTTTTGTCATGGGTTTAATTATTCAAAATAATAATAATACAAGGTTTTAAAAATTCACCTATTCATTCAAGTATTGTCTAATTAACTTACAATTTCCGAAACCAACAAAGCAGAAGTTTTTAATGTACAACCCGTAGCATACTAGATCTGGTCGAAACGTATGGGCTGGATTTGAGGTGTTCCAATTTTGGTATCAGAGCCCAGTTCAAAACTCGGGCTGTGAAATGGGTCTAGTAGTGATTTGAAACTTTGATGTGAATTTAAGAAAAATGTTTTGGATGAAGATATGGCCTTTGAGTCTACCGGCACCCGATCCACGCAGGTAAGTACTCTAAACTTTTGGATGTGATATGTATGTGGGCTTGATGGGCTTGATGGACGTAGACTAGTATGTTAGGCATTGATGGGCTATAGGCTTAGTCACAACAACTCTTTAAATTCATAAGACTTAATCTATCCAAACCAAACCCGTGAACAAGTCGACAGGTTAGGGTGTAGCAACAGGCATACGCATGTCTAGGATTGGATTCAGGGAGAGCTTGGTACTTAAGCAGTCCTAGTGACTCACCTCTTCTTCGCTGGAATCCTACCTGGTGCGAAGTGACTGTTCACCTTAGCCACGAGGACTTGTTGACGGGCCAAAATTCATAACTAAAACCCGAAAGGGACCAGCCACCCTATTTTGCAAAATTACTAAAATATTTTCCCTGGTTTCGTAAAATTTCTGAAATACCCTGGATTTGTAAAACTACCAAAATTCGTGAAATTACCGAAATACCCCCGGTTGGCAAATTACCAAAATACCCATGTTTTGAAAATTTACTCGAAAACCCCTAGATTTACAAAAGTACCTGGTATAAGAAATTATCGAAAATTTACAAAATTACCAAAATACCCTCGATTTGGAAAAAATTAAAATTTACAAAATACCTCTATTTTAAAAATATATATACACCAAAATATCTCTATTTCGAAAAATCACCAAGATATCTATTTTTGAGGAATTACGAAAATACCCCTGTAGGATAAAATTACAGAAATACCCTGGGTAGTGAAATGACGAAAATACCCTTATGTGATGGATGTGAGTTCATGGATGCCACTTGTATGTTGATGTGTGATGGTTGAATGTATGTGGTTCCTAGAACTAGGAGATACAAACTTGAGATGAAACCAGTAGATATAGTTTGAATTGAAAGAACTACTCTGAAAACTATCATCCATAAGATTGTTCGTGGTTAATCGGTGAAAGAAATTAATAATTCATAAAATTTCTAATCGGATAAACGCAAATCGGTAGAATGAGTTCAAGGGTAGCTTTTGGTGTCGATCGATGGAACCGCTAGTTTGGGGAGTTCGATTTGATCTTAGGAATGGATTGGTTAGTGAAGTATCAAGCAAATTTGGATTGTGCAGCCAAGCGTATGGTGTTAAAAACTTCAGAAGGTGACGAAGTGTTGGTGATAGGTGAAAGGGGGAACTGTTTGTCAAATGTGGTGTCTGCCTTAAGAGCAGACAGGATGGTGAGAAAAGGATACGAGGCAATTTTAATGTTTGTACGGGCTCTAGAAGCCAAGGAACTAATTGCTGGGGACGTTAGAACGGTAAAGGAATTTCCTGATGTTCTCCAAAAAGAGCTTCCGGGATTACCCCCAGATCGTGAAGTGGAGTTCAGTATCAATCTTCTTCCAGGAATAGCGCCAGTATCTATTACTCCGTATAGAATGGCGCCAAAGGAGTTGGTGGAATTGAAAGCACAGATTCAAGAGTTGCTGGATAGAGGGTTATTACAATCAGAGTGTGCAGCGTAAGCGTAGTGTTGTAGGTTAGGTTGTACGACTTTTCTTGTAGTTGGAAATTTCGAGGACGAAATTTCTTTAAGGGGGTAGAACTATAACATCCTGAATTAATGAGTCTATGCGTTTAATGTGTAAATTTGAGTGTTAGGGGTCCAGATCGGGCTCAGGATTGGGCAGAGGCCTTAGTTAAAAATCTTCTACTTGGGCACTCTAGTGGAAAGCCAGTGGGATAGGGCTTAAAAGATGTTATCTGTGTTTTAAAACACAAATGGGCTTGTGGCCCAGTGGCAAAATGGCGCCACTTAGGGGCTTTAAGGTGGCGTGATAAGCAGTAAGGGAGGTCCAATGTTCGAGTCACATTACCCATCTATTTTAATTAATTTTGGCATCAAGGGAGAGCAGAGTTGGAGTCAATTAGAGTGCTTGAAATTAGGAAGAATAATTGATGGATAATGTGGATAATATGGATGATAATGTGGCAGATAAAGGAAGGAAGAGGTGGTGTTATCCATGTCACTTAAGGATGAGTGATTAGATGAAGGTAAGGGAGAAAATTTAGGAATTATCTGCTGAGTGCAGTGTTGGCCTAATTTCCCCTATTACTTGTTTAATTTTTAGCTATTAGGATCGGCACTTCTGGGATTTGTTAAGTAAGTGTCGAAATTCTCTATAAATAAGGGTAGTATCTCTTCAATTCCGGCATTTGAACCCTATTCCTTTCTTCATTCTCTGTGCCAAAACCCTCAGCCATTCTCTGCAACTTTTCCTTTTAATTTTTTCTAAAAGCCGAAACCTTATAATCTTTTCTCTACATTCTTTTCTTTTGATCTTTGCTGAAGCCGAACCTACCCCTAGTCTGCCGAAATTCTCTTTTCTTCTTCCTGCCGATCTCTTTATTAAAAGTCGAATCACCATAGACTTCTTTGAATCATCTTCACTTCTTGATTTTCGCAAAAAGTCAAAATCTCCTAACAGTAGTTGAATTTTCTCTATTAAGGTAACTGTCGACTCTTGCTATTCCTTAAAATCATTTTCAGCTTTTAGGAGACAAGGCCGAATGGCCACTTGGTTTGTTAAGGCTGTCGATTGAGGCTAATACTTTCTCTCTTTTTGCGTTTTGGGCAGCATTATGGGATTTGAAGGAAATCTGATCGTTTAGATTTAAAAGCCAGAAACACTGGTCCCTTAATCTCATATCACTTTTCGGGAAATTTAAGGTAAGGGATTCTCTCTAGGTTCTCGTTAGATTCGATATCGAAATCACAATCTTAACCATATGTTATGATTAATAAGGCCTTTTTGATGGAATCAAATGTCGATCAGGCAAAGGAGGGGACTAGATTTGAAAACCCGATTCCTAAGTTTAAGAAGTGAGTAGTGTCAGCAATACGGGATTGGCCACTGGGTTGTGGACCAGCTTCTGAACAACACCTTAAGCAGATAGCGGTTGTGTCGACTACGGATAGCGTCGACGTAGGAAGTCTTATTCTAACGATAATGAGGTGTGTAGATCTCTAACACACTATTTAACCTGTATGTATGTCTATATATATATGTTATTGGCTAAAAAGCCAGAAAGAGGCTGTGTAGACAGTCGAATGAAACCCTAACAGGGGTTAGGCAAAGGATGCCAGGTACGTGATCATAGAAAACTCTATGTGTATCGATATGTATTTATGAAAGCCTGTTTTCTTAAAGATGGTATGATGTTTTTAATTTTTCATGTGTGTATGCATGGGGTGGGATTATGATAATGAAGTGGAAGTGCATGATAGGTCAAAATTGTGATTGGTGGCTCTGCCGCAATTGATTTAGGTCACAATAGTGATCGATGGCTCTGCCACACTTGATTATAAGGTCACACAGTGATCGGTGGCTATGCCACGTTTAATGATTCCTAATGAATAGGAATAGGCAGTACGACTGTCGTTATGGTGTGTAGCGGATGGAGGGTTGATTGTAGAAATCCCCAAGGTGTGATGGTTGGTACGGGTTGGTGTGTAGAGGATGAAATTTTAGGATGGGTTGGGCTTAATTGGTAGTTTATCTGTTGATAATGCTTTAGCTTATTTAGGGGCAAGCATCAATGTTATGCCTTGTAAATTGTTTAAACAACTAGGTCTAAGGATACCCAAACAAACTAGGATGAGCATTCAATTAGCTGATAAAACTATTAGAATTTCTGGGGGTAAAATTGAAGATGTTCTTTTGAAAATTGATAAATTCGTATTCCCAGTAGATTTTGTCATTTCAGAAATGGATGAGGAGAATAGTATCCCCTTAATTTTAGGAAGGCCCTTTTTAGCAACTATAAGGACTAAAATTGATGCAGTGCAGGAGAACTCATACTTTGTGTAGGTGACGAATCAATTAGTCTTGAGGCCCTCGACTCTGCTAGGACATCGAGTAATCAAGGTGAGAACATAAATTCTATTAATGACCATTCAGTTACACCTTCTTTTCAGGAAGCACCACGAAACTACACAACTGAGCCAGATCCTAGATCTCATGCCAACGAGCAAATAACTCATGAAGAGTGAAGGCTTCAGATCGATGAGCTAGAAGAGTGGAAGACACATTTTAAGCAGAAACTAGGAATACACGAAGCAGAACCAACACCATTCCATGGGACAAACAAATTCAAAATCAGAGATTAGGTATTGTTAGATAAGGTAGACCCTCGAATATGTCCACTTGATCCTAATACAAACTGATCGCTGTAAAATCAGAGTTTTAAATATTTATAAAAGAATGATCAAACTTGGAGACTAAATCTGTCAATGATTAAAGGCAAGTGTACCTATCGAACAGTAGTATAGCTTAGGCAAGACTGGATAACGAACCCAAAGGAACTAAAAGTACAAATACTAACTTTCTTTTTATTATTTAGCCTTAAAATTAGAGTGAAGTTGCTTTTGACGAAAACTAAACTAAGGACACAAAGAGAAAGAAGATGAATAGGAAAATAACGTTGAAGAAAAACTCAATTGATTACGACGATACCCTCAGAAAGAATCCACCTAGACTTCACTTATTAATTAACCTTTAAATTATATGATTTCTTTTACTTAGCTTGATCCGTGAGACTCCTTAACCTATGTTAAACGCTCTCTCGAAATGAATAACGTCTAATCCCAGGTTAATAAGTGGAACTCTCGTTCACTTATAATAACCCCCTAGGAAAGCAGTAAATCGATCAATGGACTCCCATATTCGGTTTCACCCTAATCCGGCAAAATCTCGTAACCCTATCTCTAGGCGCCCGATCAACTTCGCTTAATTATGTTAGATCTACTCTTAAGCAGGGTCCATTCCTCCTCCACCTAAGCACATTAGATTTGGATTAAACAACATAATTAAGAACAAACCAAGTAATTTATCATATAACTTAAAAATCAAATAAAAAGATCCATCTAGGTTTCATCCCCTTCAGGTATCTGAAGGGTTTAGCTTATAACTAAACAAGAAAACATCTCAAGAGAAAAGATAAAACAAAACATAAGAAAATCCTAGAACTCCCTAAAGGAATTGAAGGAGAATTCCACCGTCTTGAGTAGAATTTCAGCTTCTTGGGATGGATCAACTGGCTATCTTTGCGTTATTCCCTAACTCTGACCTTCTCAGCTTGGCTCCTTGGCCTAGCTTTGACGCCTCCTCAAAGGTGGTACTTGGGGAATATTTATAGGCTCTTGGAATGCGATTCTTTCTCCTTAAGTATCCTTTTTCGACTGAATTTGCTATTTCCAGCGATAGAGGCACGGCCATGTCACACGCCCGTGCAAGTCGAGACCTGACCGTGTTCGATTTACGCTTTGGCACGCAGCGTGTCTTGCGGTGGTGATGAGGCCGTGCTCCAGGTGTTCGTCGAGACACGGCCGTGTGGTCCTTGGCCCAGGCCTGTCGTTTTCATGGAAAGGCCCATTATGCTTCATTTTAAGCCTATTTTACGTTCTTTTCATCCTTTGGTGCTTTTTTAAGTGTAAGACATGAAAAGAAAGGATTAAGAGCACCTTTTTACACAAATCAAGGGATAAATCATCAAAAAGCATAATAAATGTGAGATTAAAATATGTTATATTTATGTTTTATCACAAACAAAGAAATCCCTTTCAGGGTAATCAAGGTTTTCCCGTACAGAACAGTCAATGTAATTAATCCTATATTCGGCACTTTAAAAGTAAACTGAAACACCCCAAACCCGGCCCACGAGCCTGGACTGGATCTGGTATGTTCCTCGAAGTAAACCGGTTAAAAATTCTTTTATTACTTTGGAAAACTGTGTGTTTTTGAAGAAAGTTTGTTTGTGGGTTGGGCTCGAGTTGAAAACAAATTTATTTCATTATTAAAATCCTTTACTTTAGGTGACAAAACGTTTAGGCTTTTTTTTAAAATAAATCTACTTTAACTTCACTTGATAAAAATTCGTACATAGTAATTAAAAGAAAAATTAAAGTAATTCAACTATGGCCTTATTACATCAAATAAAAACCCAAAATGAAATTTAAAGTACTTAAAAAAAAATAAAGAGTCCACATAATAATTTCCTTGCTGGGCAAGGCCACCACTAAGCTCCCGCCAGGCCAGTCCATTACCGATCATCACTGAAAAATGTTCCCCAAGCAGGGTGAGTCAACAGACTCAATGAGTAACACAACACCAAGTCTTAACAAATTTAGGCATTTCATAGCATACAAGTTCATATATCATTAAATTAAAATGATGCAACCCGAACCCAAACCTAGATGCCATCTGCTACACATCACCCGTACCAACCTGCACACCGTGGGGACTACTAAGTCAACCTTCCATCCGCTACACACCATCGAAGGCAGTCGCTGCAGTCGACGTGCTCATCGTCCTTATGAGTATTCGTGGTCTTAGGTCACCACACTCAGATATCGTGGTCTTAGGTCACCACGTTCAGATATCGTGGTCTTAGGTCACCACATTCAAATCTCGTGGTCTTAGGTCACCACATTTAAATATTGTGGTCTTAGGTCACCACATTCACTTCCCCTTTTCAATAACCCATATGCCCCATATCATACATATTATGCATTAGCATGCCAAATTTCACATTCTTATTACTTATCACATGTGAAATATAACATATTTCATAATCCTAGTAGGAATAGGAAACGTACCTGAGTACTTGGTACCATATCATGGTACCTTAGCCACATTCTTACAATTTCATATTAACACATATATCAAGTTTAAGCCATAAATCTATTAAGATTAGTGTGGGGTACACACCTGATTAACTTAGCAACTTCACTTCAAATCCCAAAAATCCGATCTAAAGCCTTAGATCCTTAGTCCCTACATTCGGCCATTACTTAAAAATTTAATGAAGACCATTCGGCCATAAAACCAAATCCTATTAGGATTGTTGTAACCCAAAACTTACCTTAGTGCCGATTTCACAATAAATCAAATCCCGAAAACTTTGTGCTACTCCTCCCTTCAATCGGCCAATGCTAGATCATTTAACTTGATTAGTTTCGGCTTGTTAAACAAATAAAGAATAGATCTAATTACCAAAATAGACCTTGGTCGATTGTACTTATATACTCACCTTGCGATTTCAAATCCCGAAAGTATCCCTTGTCTTAATTATCTGTCGAAATACCTATACACATATGTTAGATTCGATTCTAACATTAAATCATCATAGATGGCCCTTGGCCGAATGCTATAGACACTTACCTTGTGGATTTTAAATCCCGAAACTCACCGAATAACTAGGGAACACACGGCCTATGGTGTACCTTCGGGAAAAGAACTTCTCCTTCCTTGTAGTAGACATTTAGTAAATCCCGAAAGAATCACTTGCTTAGGGAGTTGTCAAAATACCTATAGGCTCATATTAGATCCAATATCAACTTTAAACATAATGAATGGCCTTTGGCCGAATATACACATGTCTTATCTTAAATCTTTAAATCCCGAAAAGTCCCGAAAGATCTTTCCTTGAAGTCGACAGCTCCTAAATCCCGAAAGATCTCTTCAAAGTTTCGGCAACAAGATATTAATGGGGTTAGTCCTAGATTTTGGCAAATCTTAAAAGAAAAAGGATGAAACCGAATGAGATCTTACCCTTACTTTAGGAATCGGCAATCCTTGCTTGAACCTTTAACAATATTCGGCTATGTAGGCTAGAAGGATCTTGATTTCGGCTTTTTGATTGGTAGAAAGAAAAGAGAAAGAAGAATAAAGATGGAGGATTCGGCTAGAGCACAAGGTATTTCAGCTTGGCAAAAATAAAAGAGAAGAGATGAGTTATTTGCTAGAGAGAATTCGGCAGAGAGAGAGTTGAAAGAAAGAAAGAATGGCCCTCTTTTCCTTTAGTAGCCGAAATTACTAACTTAGAATCCCTTCTTGGCCATCACTCTTTTATTTTGATCGCTTTATCTCTTTAATTATCAATATATTCAAATTAAAAGAATTTAATCCATCAATTATCTCTTATCTCTTAATAAAAGTAATACTAATAATAACCCATCATTATCTATCTATTTGCCGAATTTTAAAGAGAATAAAACTCCTCTTTTAAGAGCCTTAATGCCGTCCACCTCTCTGCTCCTTGTAGCAAAAAATAAAATTCTTTATTTGCTTCCCATGCGACTCGATCCTTGGCCCATTTGCCTATGTATGTGGCGTCACTTGCTAGGCCCTTAAGTGGCACCTTGTAGCCATTTTACCAAGGCTATTTGTATGTCATATTTCACATACATTTTCTCTTAAGACCACCTTGCTTCATGTCCCTCTTTTAAACTTTAAACTTGACATTTCTAAAGCATTTCCTTACATTTCTAAGACATTTCCTTACATTTTCAAGACATTTCCTTACATTTCCAAGACAAGACATTTCCTTACATTTCAAGTCATTTTCTTACATTTCCAAGTCATTTCCTTACATTTCCAAGACAAGACATTTCCTTCCATTTCCAAGTCATTTCCTTACATTTCCAAGACAAGAATTTTCCTTCCATTTCCAAGTCATTTCCTTACATTTCCAAGACAAGACATTTCCTTACATTTCCAAGTCATTTCCTTACATTTCCAAGTTTCCAAAAATGTTCACCATACATTCATAACACATAAGACATGCCATTTCGTATAATTAAATCAAAAATGCATAGGCCCATTTCCAGGATGTTACAGTTCTGCCCCCCTTAAGAATAATTTCGCCCTCGAAATTACTTACTAACAAATAATCGTACATCAAAACTCATCGCACTACGCTTATGCTGCGCACTCTGATCTTAATAGAACCATCATACTTCCTAGGCACAATCTCTAAGTTCACGTCCCCTAGAACTCATTTCTAACGCCGCGATTTAATCTAATTAAAAAGTTTTATGCATCAGAATTTTATTCCACTTATTAATCGCGAACAATTTTATGAAATGAGATATTTAGAAGTAGTTCTTTCGATCACACAAAGTTTCAGTTCAAGTTCACTACTCTAATTCAGAGAATCACATTCATTCCTCAATAGAGGCACATTCATTCATCAACATAGACACATTGATTCAGTGGTATCCACCACCCACATTCACTATTCGAACATTTCTGTCCGTTTCTATCCCAGGGGTATTTTCGTCATTTTTCCTACAAGGGTATTTTGATAATAAATCAGGGTCAATTTAAAAATCTTTACAAATCAACGGTATTTTCAAAATTTTCAAAACTCGTGGGTACTTCGGAAATTTTCTAAATCAAGGTATTGCAAAAATTTCGGAAATCAGGGTTATCTTGGTAATTTTGTAAATCAGGGGTAATTCAATAATTTTCCAAATCAGGGTATCTTAGCATTTTACAAAATAGAATTTTCTGATATTTTTGTAAGGTAAGAATATTTTAGCAAAAGTTAAGGGTAATATGAAAATTTTAGAAACCAGGGCATTTTTGTAATTTCGCCACTAGGGGCATTTTGGTATTTTTTTATAAATCGGAAATTTTTTGGAAAAAATAGTTCTCACCAATTAAAAGGGTAATTTTAAGAGTTTTAAAACTAGGGTTTTTATAAAAATACGGCTAGTTCCCTTTCGGGTTTTAGTTATTGCGTTTAGCCTGTGACTGAGTCCTCTTGGTTAGGGTGAACCGTAGCTACGCACCAGGTAGGATTCCTGCGAAGAGGAGGTGAGTCACTAGGACTGCTTAAGTACTAGGCTCTTCCGGATCCAATCCTAGACATGCGCACCATGGTTGCCACACCCTAATTTGGCGACTTAGCCATAGGTTTGTTTAATTAGGCATTAAGTCTTATGTATTTGTTGGGGTACACTAGTCCTAGGGTTCAAGTACCTATCATACTATTTCTACGTTCCATTCCTACCCTTCTACAGATCATTCAATAAATCACACAATGGATAGAGGTACTTACCTGGTGGACTGCGGGTCGGAGACCTAGGTGCCATGCCAAAACCTGCTTATTTCAAAAAAATGTTTTCATAAAACTTATTTGGGCTCGCTTTGAAAATGTTTTGGGCCTTAAACCCAAGGCTGAGAGTTTGAAACTGGGCTCTGATACCAAACTGAAACACCCCAAACCCTGCCCACGAGCCTGGATCGGATCTGGTATGTTCCTCGAAGTAAACCGGTTAAAATTTCTTTTATTACTTTGGAAAACTGTGTGTTTTGAAGAAAGTTTGTTTGTGGTTTGGGCTCGAGTCGAAAACAAATTTATTTCATTATTAAAACCCTTTACTTTAGGTGACAAAACGTTTAGGCTTTGTTTTAAAATAAATCTACTGCAACTTCACTTGATAAAAATTCGTACATAGTAATTAAAAGAAAAATTAAAGTAATTCAACTATGGCCTTATTACATCAAATAAAAACCCAAAATGAAATTTAAAGTACTTAAAAAAAATAAAGAGTCCACATAATAATTTCCTTGCTGGGCATGGCCACCACTACGCTCCTGCCGACCCGGTCCATTACTGATCATCACCTGAAAAATGTTCCCACGACGGGGTGAGTCAACAGACTCAATGTGTAACACAACACCAAGTCTTAACAAATTTAGGCATTTCATAGCATACAAATTCATATATCATTAAATTAAAATGATGCAACCCGAACCCAAACCTAGATGCCATCAGCTACACATCACCCGTACCAACCTGCACACCGTGGGGACTACTAAGTCAACCCTCCATCCGCTACACACCATCGAAGGCAGTCGCTGCAGTCAACGTGCTCATCGCCCTTATGAGTATTCGTGGTCTTAGGTCACCACACTCAGATATCATGGTCTTAGGTCACCAAGTTCAGATATCGTGGTCTTAGGTCACCACATTCAGATCTCGTGGTCTTAGGTCACCACATTCAAATATCGTGGTCTTAGGTCACCACATTCACTTCCCCTTTTCATTAACCCATATGCCCCATATCATACATATTATGCATTAACATGCCAAATTTCACATTCTTATTACTTATCACATGTTAAATATAACATATTTCATAATCCTAGTAGGAGTAGGAAATGTACCTGAGTACTTAGTACCATATCATGGTACCTTAGCCACATTCTTACACTTTCATATTAACACATATATCAAGTTTAAGCCATAAATCTATTAAGATTAGTGTGGGGTACACACCTGATTAACTTAGCAACTTCACTTCAAATCCCGAAAATTCAATCTAAAGCCTTAGATCCTTAGTCCCTACATTCGGCCATTACTTAAAAATATTATGAAGACCATTCGACCATAAAACCAAATCCTATTAGGATTGTTGTAACCCAAAACTTACCTTGGTGCCGATTTCACTATAAATCAAATCCCGAAAACTTTGTGCTACTCCTCCCTTCAATCGGCCAATGCTAGATCATTTAACTTGATTAGTTTCGGCTTTTTAAACAAATAAAGAATGGATCTAATTACCAAAAATAGACCTTGGTCGATTGTACTTATATACTCACCTTGCGATTTCAAATCCCGAAAGTATCCCTTGTCTTAATTATCTGTCGAAATACCTATACACATATGTTAGATTCGATTCTAACATTAAATCATCAGAGATGGCCCTTGGCCGAATGCTATAGACACTTACCTTGTGGATTTTAAATCCCGAAACTCACCGAATAACTAGGGAACACGCGACCTATGGTGTACCTTCGGGAAAAGAACTTCTCCTTCCTTGTAGTCGACACTTAGTAAATCCCGAAAGAATCTCTTGCTTAGGGAGTTGTCGAAATACCTATAGGCTCATATTAGATCCAATTTCAACTTTGAACATAATGAATAGCCTTTGGCCGAATATACACATGTCTTACCTGGAATCTTTAAATCCCGAAAAGTCCCGAAAGATCCTTCCTTGAAGTCGACAGCTCCTAAATCTCGAAAGATCTCTTCAAAGTTTCGGCAACAAGATATTAATGGGGTTAGTCCTAGATTTCGACAAATCTTAAAAGAAAAAGGATGAAACCGAATGAGATCTTACCCTTACTTTAGGAATCGGCAATCCTTGCTTAAACCTTTAACAATATTCGGCTATGTAGGCTAGAAGGATCTTGATTTCGGCTTTTTGATTGGTAGAAAGAAAAGAGAAAGAAGAATAAAGATGGAGGATTCGGCTAGAGCACAAGGTATTTCAGCTTGGCAAAAATAAAAGAGAAGAGATGAGTTATTTGCTAGAGAGAATTCGACAGAGAGAGTTGAAAGAAAGAAAGAATGGCCCTCTTTTCCTTTAGTAGCCGAAATTACTAACTTAGAATCCCTTACTTGGCCATCACTCTTTTATTTTGATCGCTTTATCTCTTTAATTATCAATATATTCAAATTAAAAGAATTTAATCCATCAATTATCTCTTATCTCTTAATAAAAGTAATACTAATAATAACCCATCATTATCTATCTATTTGCCGAATTTTAAAGAGAATAAAACTCCTCTTTTAAGAGCCTTAATGCTGTCCACCTCTCTGCTCCTTGTAGCAAAGAATAAAATTTTTTATTTGCTTCCCATGCGACTCGATCCTTGGCCCATTTGCCTATGTATGTGGCGTCACTTGCTAGGCCCTTAAGTGGCATCTTGTAGCCATTTTACCAAGGCTATTTGTATGTCATATTTCACATATATTTTCTCTTAAGACCACCTTGCTTCATGTCCCTCTTTTAAACTTTAAACTTGACATTTCTAAAGCATTTCCTTACATTTCTAAGACATTTCCTTATATTTCCAAGACATTTCCTTACATTTCCAAGACAAGACATTTCCTTACATTTCCAAGTCATTTCCTTACATTTCCAAGACAAGACATTTCCTTCCATTTCCAAGTCATTTCCTTACATTTCCAAGACACGACATTTCCTTCAATTTCATTTCCTTACATTTCCAAGACAAGACATTTCCTTCCATTTCCAAGTCATTTCCTTACATTTCCAAGACAAGACATTTCCTTACATTTCCAAGTCATTTCCTTACATTTCCAAGTTTCCAAAAATGTTCACCATACATTCATAACACATAAGACATGCCATTTCGTATAATTAAATCAAAAATGCATAGGCCCATTTCCAGGATGTTACATAAACGCTACTCGACTTCAACTATATACTGATAATAGGACTGATAGCATGAGAACGGAGTTTCAACTCCTCAAACCACCATGATTATGTGAATGAGAGGTAAGTCTAGCTTAAAACTATAAACAAGCGCTTCTTGGGAGGAAACTCGAGCACCAATTTTACATTTTTATTTTTTCTTTTATTTTTCCTTTTTAGCACCTAACTATAAACTAACCAACTGCAGATTTCTATACCACACGGCCTTGCACATAGCCGTGGTCGTGGCCGTATGGATACTACGGATGTACATACTGACATGGTAGAGAGAGTATGAAACAGGACAAAAAATATCTTCAAGCCACAGGCTCCAACCAAACACCACGGTTGTACGACGCAGCCGTGGTCGACATTGTTTTATCAACACAAGCATGGCGACCTACACATAGGCGTGGGAGAAAAGAACGAAGCATAACACGGCTATGCGACATGGTCGTGTGACTCGACACGCCCACGGTACACGGGCGTGGGGATGTACCAGACTGAATTTCTATTTAAAACCACCCCACTCCCCTTCTCACCTACTCCCCATTCTTCTTCTCCCATGCTCCTTACATTTCCCTTCTTTTTCATTCTCATTTTTTTCATTCCCCCTAACTTTATATCTAACCATATCCATGTCGAAGAAGTAGAAGGATCCTAGCACAGTCTCCCTCTACGAGACCGATATACATAACTTCATGCCGGTTGCTTTATTAACTCGACAGGAAAATGACCTTTGAGTCCATTTAACTCTTCTTTTTATTTTCCCTTCTCCTTTATTTTCCTTTTCGTTATTTTTCTTTTACTTAGTTTAATCTATTTTATTTCATTTTCTTTTATTTAGGTTCTAAAGGCTGCTTGGGAATCACACACCATGGCCTTAGAAATCACACCCACCTCGCTAACCATCTAACAATAAGGACTCTTCGGTCCATTAATCTCTTCTTTTAATTTTATTTTAATTTCTATTTTCTACTCTTCGGTCCATTAATCTCTTCTTTTAATTTTATTTTAATTTCTATTTTCTTTCTCTTTATCATTCTTGTCTTTAAATATATATTTAGTATATTTTGAATTATTATTAGTATTTCTTGGTTAATTCTTCACGAGCTTCTCAATTTCTTCATCTAGCGCAGAGATTGTCGACGACCACCACACCATGACACTCCCAACTCAAGGAAGCCATCCAAATTCAGGAAGTTTCACCTCTCCCTATCTTTTAAACTTCATTGATATCTTTGTACATTGAGGGCAATGTACATTTTAAGTGTGAGGGGGTGAATATTTATTTCGAGAAAGTGCCTAACTTTCTGCATTATTCTCAAATCCCTGAATTATACCTTGAATTATGTCTTGTTCTTAAGAAATTTTCTCATATTATGATTAGAATGAATTTCTTTTGATTTATGATTTTTATTGATATGTTTTGGATTAAGTCATTTATAATTGTGCAGTGATGATTTAAACTTTAGGAGACTAGAGAATCAAGCATGATAAGTCCATTTTCAAAAATTAAAATTTTGTTAGGTTGTCTACCTAAATCTAATTATTACCTTGAAGTTTGAAATTTACAAGGTTGATATCAAAAACCCATAATTTTTGTGAGATTTTGAGCCTTTTAGAGCATACATCCTTTCATGCTCACTTTTTGATTATGAGTGTGTCAACATTGATTTGTTATTCTAGAACTTGTTTCGATTATACATGTCAAGACCACATTATTGATTTGATATACAGAGATGATAAAGGCACTTAAGATTTAACCCACTTACTCCACTAAAAGCCTACCTTCACAATTAACCCCTAGTGAACCCCTTTGATCCTAACAACCCTTTTTATTGACTCACCCACTAATATCACCCCAAAACCCATCTTGTATTTGTTACCACCATTCCTTGAATTCCTTTTTGTCGAGATTTTATTTTGAGCAGTTGCCTAACTATTAAAGCTTTTTCTTATTATTGTACTTGATTTTTTCTTAAAAAAATCGAAGTATATTCATTATTAGTTATATGATTATTGAGCTTATACGTTTAAATTCCACATCTTGAAGAAAAAGCTCGTATTGTTAATATTACAAGTTTTTAATTGATGTAATTATTCAGGATTAGTTCATTTTTCTAGTTAGGTAAATTGTCAATTCAATCTCGATTCTAACCTTCTAATTCAGCCTTTATGCACAATGTTAACCCAAGCCCCATTACAACCCTTTTTAAAGACCTTTTCATTTGTGTATCATCTCATTTTACAGTGGTGGAGATTTGATTTTCAGGCAAGCCTATGGGATTAACTTTTCATGTTCGACTTTTGAGTGCTTAATTTTGAACCTTAAACACTTTGAGTGATTTGAGCGAATCTTTAGTGAGGATGTCAACTCCTGTCAATTTTGAATTAAAAGTGATTATTTAGGTAAAGGGAAACACCTATGTTTTTATGCTACAAAAACTATGACTTTGATTGTTTGAATCTTTAAGACCCTTTGCTTAAATTATCAATGTATGAATTATCTTTGAATTTTGATGGAACACTATGGATGAATATTATGAATCAAAGAAGTTCATTTTTAATTGTGAGTTGAGAATTTTGCTTGAGGACAAGCAAATGCTTAAGTGTGGGGGTATTTGATAAACCGTAATATATACATATTCTAACTCCACATTTAGCATACTTTTGAATGATTTATTCCCTGAATTGTGGAATTTGGTGCTCCTAATTCTTTAATTTCATGTTTTATACTTATGAGAGCACCGGGGGATGAAAAGAATGAAAAACGGGCCTAAAATGGAGAAAATGGGCCAAAGTACGAAATGCACATGGCCTAGGCCTACGCCACATGGCCGTGCCTCCTTAACAGACCTGACCACGGCCTGGATACGATTCACACGAGCGTGTGCCATGGGCATGTCCCTGCCATGACAAAGAGGAATTTCATTCGGAATAGGGTACTTAGAGGCAAAGAAAGCCATTCCAAAAGTCTATATAAACACCCTAGAGGCCAACCTTCAGGGGGCGACCAGTAAGGCCGAAGAGCCAAGCCAAAGAGGCCAGAATTGTGAAATTTACTCGTAAAAGCCAGTTGATTCATCTCAAAAAAGCCAAAATCATACTCAAGACGGAGGATCTTCTCTTCAATTTCCTTCAGGGGGTTTTAGGGTTTTTCTTATGTTTTGTTTTATATTTTCTTCTGAGATGTATTCTTTTATAATTATGAACTAAACCCCTCAAATACTTGAAGGGGATGAAACCTAAGGCGGATCTTGTTATTGTTTTCTGAACTATATGATAAATACTTGATTTGTTCTTAATTATGTGTTCTGAATTCTTGTTTTGATATTTCAGGATATTAATTCAAGTATTGATGTGCTTGATTTGATATTTCAGGATATTGATTCAAGTATTGATGTGCTTAGGCAGAGGAGGAATAAACCCTGTCTAAGAGTAGATCTAGCATAATTAAGCGAAGTTGATCGCAACCCTAGAGATAGGATGACGAAAATCTGCCGGATTAGGGTAAAACCTAATATGGGAGTCCATATATCGAGTTAATGCAATTCTAGGGGTTTTAATTAGAATAAGATTTCAATTAATCAACCTAGGGTTAGACGTTAGTAGCCTCGAGAGAGGTATTAATATAACTTAGAGAATACTACGGATCAAGTCAAGTGAATAAATCGTCTGGTTCAGAGTTAAATAATAAGTGAAGTCTAGGTGGATTATTCGTCGGTTATTTCTTAATCAATTGGTTTTTCCCACAAGTATTTTCCCAAATTCATTCTCTTTGTCTTAGCATCTTTAGCTTAGTTGTTAGTTAATTTTAGATTAAATAACAATTCCTTTAATTCTTAGGCTAAATAATAAAAAAAGTTAGTATTAGTACTTTTAGTTCCTTTAGGTTTGACAATCCGGTCTTTCCACTAAACTATACTACTGTTCGATAGATGCGCTTGCCTCAGTTGTTGTCATAGTTAGTTTCTAGGCTCAATCATTCTTTTTATAAATTTTTAAGACTCTGACACACGATCATTCATCCTCCAGTGCTTCCTTAAGTATAAAACATGAAATTAAAGGATTAGGAGCACCAAATTCCACAACACGGGGAATAAATCATCCAAAAGTATGCTAAATGTGGGATTAAAATATGAACATATTACGATTTATCAAATACCCTCACACTTAAGTATTTGATTGCCTTCAAGCAAATTTCTCAACTCACAATTAAGATGAATTTCCTTAATTCATAATATTCATCAATATCGTTTCATCATAATTCAAAGGTAATTCATACATTGATAATTTAAGTAGAAGGGTCCTAAAGATTCAAACAATCAAAGTCATAGTTTTTGTAGCATGAAAATATAGGCGTTTCCCTCTACCTAACTAATCACCCTTAGTTCAAAATCCACAAGGGTTGACATCCTCACTAAAGATTTACTCAAATCACTCAAAGTGTTTAAGGTTCAAAATTAAGCACTCAAAAGTCGAACATGAAAAGTTAATCCCATAGGCTTGCATGAAAATCAAATCTCCACCACTATAGAATGAAATGATACACAGATCAAAAGGTCTTTAAAAAGGGTTGTAACGAGGCTTAGGTTAAAGGTGTGGATAAAGGCTAAATTAAAGGGTTAGAATCGAGATTGAATTGACAATTTACCTAACTAGAAAAATGAACTACTCCTGAATAATTACATCAATTGAAAAATTGAAACACTAATAACACGAGCTTCTTCTCAGAATGTGGAATTAATTGCTTAAGCTCAAACATAGAAATGACAATGAATAACTTCGTTTTTTTTAAAAAAATTATTTACAATTAAGAAGAAAGAACTTTAACAACTGAAATATAGAACATAGTTAGGCAATTGCTCAAAATCAAATCTCGACAAAAAGGGAGTCAAGAAATGGTGATAACAAATACAAGATGGGTTTTGGGTTAATATTTGTGGGTAAGTCAATAAAAAGGGTTGTTAAGATCAAAGGGGTTCACTAGGGGTTAATTGTGAGGGTAGGTTTTTAGTGGAGTAAGTGGGTTAAATCCTAAGTGTCTTTATCATCTCTATATATCAAATCAATAATGTGGTCTTGACATGTATAATCGAAGCAAGTTCTAGAATAACAAATCAATATTGACACACTCATAATCAAAAAGTGAGCGCGAAAGAATGTATGCTCTAAAAGGTTCAAGATCTCACAAAAATTATGGGTTTTTGATACCAACTTTGTAAATTTCAAAATTCAAGGTAATAATTAGATTCAGGTAGACAACCTAAAAAAATTTTAATTTCTGAAAATAGAATCATCATGCTTGATTCTTTAGTCCCTTAAAGTTTAAATCATCGCTGCACAATTATCAATGACTTAATCCAAAACATATCAATAAAAATCATGAATCAAAGGAAATTTGGTTCTAATAGTAATATGAGAAAATTACTTAAAAACAAGACATAATTTAGGGATTTGAGAATAATGCAAAAAGTTAGGAACTTTTCAAAAAAAAATTCATCCCCCGCACTTAAGATGTACATTGCCCTCAATGTACAAAGATAGATATTCACAATACAATAGAAACATCAAAAGAGAGGGAGAGAGGTGAAACTTCCTAAATTTTAGATGGGTTCCTCGAGTTGGAAGAGTGGACACTTGATTCGGAGGTGAAAGATAACTTGGAGGAGGCATATTTGGTGGTGGTATGGTGGCCGCCCACAATCTCTGCGCTAGATGAAGAAATTAGGAATCTCGTGAAGAATTAGCCAGGAAATAAGAAGAATAATTCAAAATATACTAATTATATATTTAAAGACAAGAAAGATAAAGAGAAAGAAAATAAAAAGTAAAATACAATTAAAAGACAAGATTAATGGACTGAAAAGTCCTTATCGTTAGATGGTTTGCGAAGTGGGTACGATTTCTAAGGCCGTGGTATGGTGATTCCCAAGTAGCCTTTAGAACCTAAATCAAAGAAAACGAAATAAAATAGACTAGATTAAGTATAAGAGAAATAAAGATAAGGAAAATAAAGGAGAATGGGAAATAAAAAAAATTAAATGGACGCAAAGGTTCTTGTCCTGTCGAGTGGATGAAGCAGCGGGCATGAACTTATGTAGATCGGTCTCGCAGAGGGAGACTGTGCTAGGATCCTTTCGTTTCTTCGACATGGATATGGTGCAGATCAAGAGTTAGAAGGATGAAAATTTAAAGGGAGGGGTGTGAAGGATATGGAAGAAGGGGAAAAGGGAGTGGGTGAGAAGGGGAGAGGGGTGTTTTAAACAGAAATTTTAGATCTGGTACATCCCCATGCCCGTGTACCATGTGTGTGTTGTGCCACACGGCTGTATCACACGGCTGTGTTGTGCTTCATTCGTTTCTCCCACGCCTGTGTATAGCTCGTCACGCCCGTGTTGCTAAAACAGTGTCGACCATGGCTGTATCGCACAGCCGTGGTGTTTAGTCGGAGCCCGTGGCTTGAAGATATTTTTCATCCTGTTTCGTACTATCTCTGCCACATTGGTACGAAAATTTGTGGTGTCCACACGACTACGGCCACGGCCGTGTGCAAGGCCGTGTGGTATGGAAATCTGCACTTTGGTTAGTTTGTAGTTAGGTGCTAAAAAGGAAAAATAAAAGTAGAAATAAAAATCTAAAAATTAATGGGGTTAGTGCTCGGGTTGTCTCCCGAGAAGCGCTCGTTTAAAGTCTTAAGCTAGACTTATCTCTCATTCATATAATCATGGTGGTTTGAGGAGTTGAAAATCCTTTCTCATGCTATCAGTTCTATTATCAATATATAGCTTGATTCAAGTAGAATTTACTTTAAAAGTGCCAAATATAGGATTACTTACGTCGAATGTTCCGTAAGGGAAGACATTGAGTACCTTAAAAAGGATCTTTTCTTTCGTATCAAGGTCTGATGTGGTGATCCGAGGGTCTGTTTTAGCCAACAATACCTGATCCCCGATCTTAAATTTGTTTGTCCTGTTACACCCCTATCCCGTGTCCGTCAGCGGATTAGGGTTAAGAGCGTTACCTGACGGATCGAAAACTTAATCAGACAATTCATCAAGTATCACATTGAATACAATCATAGTGTCCCGTATTGCGGTCAACGAGACTTTAAGCATGCTCAGAAATAGGGCTGAGACTTAACCGGAACATATACAGAAATTCTCGAAAATTTAAAACTTTTTTAAGTTTCAGGGCTTACACGCCTGTGTGGGTAGATCGTATGCCTCTCACTGCTGCTAGACACACCCGTGTGTCCTCCCCGTGGTCGAAACTGACTTTACTTCCACGGCCACTAAGCACGCCCGTGTACTCTGGCTGTGGTCGATCCTGTCAAAAATCACACGGCTACTAGGCACGTCCATGTGCCAAGGCCGTGTACCCTTATGGTAGCTACTGACTTAGCCCCACGGTTACTAGGCACGCCCGTGTGCCGTAACCGTGTGGCAAAATAGGCCATTTGCAAGGCCAAAATGCCACCCACATGGGTCTTACCTATAAGCAAAATCATCAAGACATATCATACCAATTTGGCAACCAAGAATATACCAAAATAACCATCCAATTTACAAGACTAAAATTCATCTCATCACAAGCATAATTCATTCATTTGCTTAGTCAAAACTTGACCATTCATGTATCAAATAACCATGCCAAAAACATACTTCGCATATCAGATTCATTCAAGCAAATTCACAACTCATAACTAGCCAAATCACATGGCTAAGTTCACATTTCATTCTTGACCAAATATCTAGCCTATACATGCCATATCTAGCTATATACAATTTCAAAATGTACCAAAATGAGCTTGGGTAATGTCATGACGATCCTCGACGGTCCCAGATCCTTCAGTAGCTTTGATGATCTATAAAACATAGAAAACACACGCACAGAGGGTAAGCTTCCAAAAGCTTAGTAAGTTATATACAAATAAACTTAATATTTAAGCATTCAAAACATATAATCAATATGAAATCACTAGTAGCTTAATTGCATAGCCATAATTCTTCTTGGCATTTTTATTTAACTATTCATCATTCAAACTTGCCTATCATCACATACTTGTTAACTCATAGCTTTTTCACTCTTGTATCACATTTACATACGACTCATTCAAGCATATCTTCACATATTATCTCATCATTTCAATGCACGTATTCATTATAGTAAGTTCATATAGACACTTACCTTTTCATACACACATAGTGTACTTTTTAAATGCACCTAAAACAAATACATAATTCACATAGTCGTTCATTTCTCGGACTTGCCTGTTGAACCCTTCGGAATCTAATAGGATACTGAGAATGATCAGAATAGTCGTACAATTCCAACGTCCTAGACATGGTCTTACATTTAGTCGGATGTCGATACCACCATCCCAGACAGGGTCTTACACGTAATTAGATATCGATGCCACTGTCCCAGACAGGGTCCTACATGTAATCAGATATCGATGCCACTGTCCCAGGCAACGTCTTACACGTAATCAGATATCGATGCCACTGTCCCAGACAGGGTCTTACACGTAATCAGATATCGATGCCGCTGTCCCAGACATGGTCTTACATGTAATTAGATATCGATGCCACTGTCCCAGACAGGGTCTTACACGTAATTAGATATTGATGCCATAGTCCCAGACAGGGTCTTATGCCACTGCCCCAGACAGGGTCTTACACATAATTAGATATCGACGCTACTGTCCCAAACAGGGTCTTACACGTAACCAGATATTGATGCCACTATCCCAGATAAGGTCTTACACGTAATCAGATATCGATGCCACTGTTCCAGACAAGGTCTTACACGTGATCAGATATCGATGACCCATTTCATAACATGGTTAATCCTATCTATTTCTATGTTCGAACGAAACTTCTCGGATGTTAACATTATGTCAATCTTATCCTAGAATTCATATATATATATATATAACATCTCATATGCATTCATCATTATCCATAGTCATATGAACATACATAATTCAATACAATTACATTTATTTATATATATCAACTTACCTCGAATTCATATATTTGTTCGGTCTCAATTATTCGACTACTTTCATTTTTCCGCGATCTAAGCCCGTTTTCTTCGATTCTTGATCTATACACATTCAAATTTAACCCTTTTATTTACCAACACATTCAATTCAATACAAAAACACATATTTTGGGCAATTTACAAATTAGCCCTTACATTTTCACATTTGGACAATTCAGTCCCTATTTCACAAAATCACAAAATACACAAAATTACCATATACCCATGCTTAGCCGAATATTCATGTATCTCATACAAGTCCATACATTTCATTTATTTCACAATTTTGTCCCTCAAAATATTATTTTCTCAATTAAGTCCAAAATACTCAAATTCATCAAAAACTTAATGTCAAACTATGTCAATCAAACACATATATTTCATATTTCATCCTTAAACATCATAAAACTTATGAATTCATCAATGGCTCATTTCAAAAACATCATCAATTTACAAAATTGAGACATGGGTTTTGAAGAACACTAAGCAACGATTGCAAAAACGTAGAAATTATCAAAAAATTGAAGTCAAAACTTACCTTAATTAAGCTCAAACCTAGCTGAAACCTTGCTTTCTTCTTCATTTCTTTTTCTTTTTGATATTCGGCCAAAGATAAGCAATATGGCTTTATTTTTAATGTTTTGTTTTTATATAATAACTTATAATATATTAATGTTAATTTTAACTTATAAAAATTAACATATAAAAGCATATATAACATTTTCCACTATTCTCATTTATGGCCAATTTGCAACATGAATCCCCATATAAAAGGAGACACACCAATTAGGCCACTTTCACCTTTTATGCGATTTAGTCCTTTTTCAAATTAAACACACATACCAAATTAAATCACGAAACTTACACACATGCTTAATCACATATCAAAGGCACAGAAAATAATATTTAAATATTTTACTGACTCGAATTTGTTGTCCTGAAATCACTGTTCCGACTAGGGTATAAATCGGACTGTTACAATTCTCCCCCTAGGGATTTTCATCCCCGAAAATCTTACCGTTGAACAGATTCAGATATTGTTGTTTCATTGAATCTTCAGGCTCTCACGTAGCCTCTTCCACTCCATGTCGATGACACAACACTTTCACTAACGAAATTTTCTTGTTTCTTAAATCTTTCACTTTATGAGCTAAAAATACGGATTGGTTCTTCCTCATAACTCACATCAGATCGGATTTTAATCTCAGACAGATTAATTACATATGACGGATCAGATCGGTATCATCTAAGTATTGATACGTGAAATACATTATGTATCTTTTCTAGCTCGGAGGGCAATAATAATCTATACATAATAGATTTAACACGCTCGATGATCTCATACAGTCTGATGAACCTCATATTCGACTTGTCTTTATATCTGAATCAGAGTACTCTCTTCCATGGAGATAATTTTAAAAATACTTTATCACTGATTTCAAATTCAATGTCTTTTCTTTTCAAATCTGTATAGGATTTCTGTTGATCAGACGCTGCTTTTAGACTATATCAGATTACTTTTACTTTCTGTTCTGTATCTTTTATCAAATCAACCCATGTATCTTACTTTCTCTGCGTTCAGTCCAATACAAAGGTGTTCTACATTTACATCCGTACAAAGTCTCATATGATGCCATTTTAATACTCAATTGAAAACTGTTATGAGCTTCATTCAAAAATAACTGAATCAACTCTAAATTCCTCGGTGTACAGATTTTATCTCGAAATCTCAAACAATCATCAACATCAACTCAAATTTCAGAATCAGAGTTCGAATCACACTGATCTCGTTTCACTATTATTTTGTTATTAACTTTCTTAGCATCACATATTTGTTGTAAAAACAATGGTTTCGCTTTCAATTTTCAACTAACATTGAACCATCCTCAGACAAATTTAAATGAACATTCATAGCATATAATGTAACAATGATTTCCGACTCAATGTATCGGCAACAACATTGGCCTTACCCGAATGATAATCTATTATAAGCTCATAGTCTTTCAATAGCTCTAGCCATCTTCTCTATCTCAATTTCAAATCTTTCAGTATCATTAGACATTTTGAATTTTTATGATCTAAAAATACGTGACACTTCTCACCAAACCGATAATGATGCAAAATCTTTAATGCAAATACAATCGCAGCTAGCTCAAGATCGTGTGTCAGATAATTTTTCTCATGAGGCTTTAGTTGTCTCGAGGCATAAGCTATAACTTTGCTTTCTTGCATCAGAACACATCCCAGATCATTTTATGAAGCATTGCTGTAAATTACAAACTCTTTACCTAATTCTAGTTGTATCAAAACTGGAGCTTCAGTCAAAAGGGTTTTCAACTGATCAAAACTTTTTTGGCATTTATCAGACCATTCATATTTCACATTTTTTTCTGAAGCTGTCTAGTCAACGGAGTAACTATCATCGAAAATCCTTTTTACAAACTGACGATAATAACTAGTGAGTCCCAAAAAGTTACAGATTTCAGATACATTCTTTGAGGGTTTCCAATCCAGAATAGCAAAAATCTTGTTCGGATCCACTCGAATACTAGATTCAACTTCACGTATCGAAGGTAATCCCGTTAGTTCTTCAGGAAGTACACCAGGGAATCCAAAAACAACAGACACTAATTCCAGTTTCTTTTCAGATACTTTTGAATCATTCACATAACTTTGAGCTTTCAACACAGATATCACAACAAGCAATCCGTTCAATTCACTAGGCTCAATCCAAACTATTTCATCATTTTGACCTTTTCAAATCAATGATCTTTCTTTTGCAATTCACAACAGCATCATGCAAAGACAACCAGTCCATACCCTGAAAATATCGAACTCATCAAATGGCAGAAGCATTAGATCAGCAGGGAAGCAGATATCTCTAAACATTAACAGATAGTTCTTGCATACTTTGTCAACCAAGACACTTTTACCTAAGGGGTTCGATACTTTTATAGCAAATTCAGTAGACTCTACAGGAAAAGTCTTACTGAAAACTAAATTCATGCATATATACGAATGTGTAGAACCAGGGTCTATCAATACAATCACAGAAGTATCATAAAGTGTAAAAGTACCCGTTATAACATCAGGTGATGAAGCTTCGTCACGAGCTCGAATAACATACGCTCTGGCAGGCGCTCTAGCTTCAGATCTTGCAACAGTGTCCCTCCTAGTTCTCTGACTACCACTGTCATTTCTTACATTCTTTACAGATCTACCTTTCACAGGTGCATTGTCAGGTCTCAAATTTTGAACAGTCTCTGGTTCGATAGACTCAGGGCAATCACGGATAAAATGGTCAAGCGATCCACATCTGAAGCAAGCTCTGTCATTTAATCTACAGCTTCTGGGATGCCTTTTTTCACAATGTTTACATTCAGGTCTCTCAGATCAAACATTTCCAACACTAACCATAGAAGTTGCTGGAGCTTTAAAGCTCAACAGTGATCTAGCTCGATCTTTACTCAAATGCCTCACATTAGCCTTTAAACGGCTATGTTCATCCCGGAAGTTCTTTGAGTCAGACTGAAATGATTTGCCCAAAAATCTCTTTTTCCTATCTCTGGCTTCAAACACAGCTTTGCATGCTCGGTCAACTAGCAGTACGAACTCTTTTATCTCTAGAGTATGAACTAGAAATCAGATATCTTTATTTAGGCCATCTTTGAATCTTTTACACATTATCACTTCAGTCGAAACGCATTCCCGAGCATACTGACTTAATCCTACAAACTCTCGTTTGTATTCAATGACAGACATGTGACCTTGTTTCAATTCCAAAAATTCTTTTCGTTTCTGATCAATAAATATTTGAATAATGTATTTCTTTCTGAACTTAGGCTAAAAGAAATCCCATGTGACCCATTCTTTAGGAACAACTGAAATCAAAGTTTTCCACCACCGATAGGCTGCATCTCGTAACAAAGATACACCACATTTAATACATTCTTCAGGATTCAATGATATTTCATCAAATACTCGGATAGTGTTTTCTAACCAAAACTCAGCTTTCTCGACTACATCACCACTGGTAGCTCTGAACTCTTCTGCCTCATACTTACGGATTTTATCAACTAGAGGCTTTGTTCCACAGATTCAAATTTGTAGTCAAAGGCATAGCAGATGTCTGAGGGGAATTAACTGGGGGCGGGGTTGTGAAACAGTCGGGTTATTTCTTATAAATTGAGTGAACCACTCACTCATCATCTGGAAGAAAACTTGTTTAGCTTCTTCCTCTTGACCGCTCGTAGCTGGTCTTGGATCAGATAACACTATCCTTTGCACGGGAGCAGGGACATTACTTTCTACGTCGTCAGTTACGGCTCTTTCAGGATCCATTACTATATAAAAAAATCACATTTTACACGTCAGGATTCATCACACTATCATAGTTCAGATATATGACATGTATAGCTAGACTCTGGCAAGCTACGTTAGTTCGAGAATCGGATAAACCGTGGCTCAGATACCAACCAAATGTAACACCCCTATCCCGTGTCCGTCGTCAGATTAGGGTTAAGAGCGTTACCTGACAGATCAGAAACTTAATCAAACAATTCATCAAGTATCACATCGAATACAATCATAGTGTCCCTTATTACGTTCAACGAGATCTTAACCGGAACACATACAGAAATTCTCAGAAATTTAAAACTTTTCTAAGTTTCAGGGTTTACATGCCAGTGTGGGTAGACCGTGTGCCTCCCACGGCTGCTAGACACACCCGTGTGTCCTCCCCATGGTCGAAACTGACTTTACTTCTAGGCCACTAAGCACGCACGTGTACTCTGGCCGTGGTCGATCCTGTCAAAAATCACACGACTACTAGGCACGTCCATGTGCCAAGGCCGTGTACTCTTATGCTAGCTACTGGCTTAGCCCCACGGTCACTAGGCATGCCCATGTGCCATAACCGTGTGGCAAAATAGGCCATTTGCAAGGCCAAAATGCCACCCACATGGGTCTTACCTATAAGCAAAATCAACAAGACATCTTATACCAATTTGGCAACAAAGAATATACCAAAATAACCATCCAAATTACAAGACTAAAACTCATCTCATCACAAGCATAATTCATTCATTTGCTTAGTCAAAACTTGACCATTCATGTATCAAATAACCATGCCAAAAACATACTTCACATATCACATTCATTCAAGCAAATTCACAACTCATAACTAGCCAAATTACATGGCTAAGTTCACATTTCATTCTTGACCAAATATCTAGCCTATACATGCCATATCTAGCTATATACATTTTCAAAATGTACCAAAAATGAGCTTGGGTAATGTCATGACAATCCTCGACGGTCCCCGAGCCTTCAGTAGCTTTGATGATCTATAAAACATAGAAAACACACACACACAGAGTGTAAGCTTCCAAAAGCTTAGTAAGTTATATACAAATAAACTTAATATTTAAGCATGCAAAACATATAATCAATATGAAATCACTAGTAGCTTAATTGCATAGCCATAATTCTTCTTGGCATTTTTATTTAACTATTCATTATTCAAACTTGCCTATCATCACATACTTGTTAACTCATAGCTTTTTCACTCTTGTATCACATTTACATACGACTCATTCCAGCATATCTTCACATATTATCTCATCATTTCAATGCACATATTCATCATAGTAAGTTCATATAGACACTTACCTTTCATACACACATAGTGTACTGTTTAAACGCACCTAAAACAAATATACAATTCACATAGTCGTTCGTTTCTCGGACTTGCCTGTTGAACCCTTCGGAATCTAATAGGATACTGAGAATGATCAGAATAGTCGTACAATTCCAACGTCCTAGACGTGGTCTTACATGTAGTCGGATGTCGATGCCACCATCCCAGATAGGGTCTTACACGTAATTAGATATCGAAGCCACTGTCCCAAACAGGGTCCTACATGTAATCAGATATTGATGCCACTATCCCAGGCAACGTCTTACACGTAATCAGATATCGATGCCTTTGTCCCCCGCATGGTGGTCTTACACGTAATTAGATATCGATGCCCTTTGTCACGGCTGTGGTCTTACACGTAATCAGATATCGATGCCACTATCACAGACAGGGTCTTACATGTAATCAGATATCGATGACCCATTTCATAACATGGTTAATCCTATCTATTTCTATGTTTGAACGGAACTTCTCGGATGTTAACACTATGTTAATCTTATCCTAGAATTGATATATATATATATATACAACATCTCATATGCATTCATCATTATCCATAGTCATATGAACATACATAATTCAATACAATTAAATTTATTTATATATCAACTTACCTCGAATTCAGATATTCGTTCGGTCTCAGTTATTCGACTACTTTTGTTTTTCCATGATCTAAGTTCGTTTTCTTCGATTCTTGATCTATACACATTCAAATTTAACCCTTATATTTACCAACACGTTCAATTCAATACAAAAACACATATTTTGGGCAATTTAAAAATTTGCCTCACATTTCCACATTTTACAATTTAGTCCCTATTTCACAAAATCACAAAATACACCAAATTACCATATACCCATGCTTAGCCGACTATTCATGTATCTCATAAAAGTCCATACAATTCATTTATTTCACAATTTAGTCCTTCAAAATATTATTTTCTCAATTAAGTCCAAAATACTCAAATTCATCAAAAACTCAAAGCAAACTATGTCAATCAAACACATATATTTTATATTTCATCCTTAAACATCATAAAACTTATGAATTCATTAATGGCTCACTTCAAAAAACATCATCAATATACAAAATTGAGACATGGGTTTTGAAGAACACTAAGCAACGATTGCAAAAACGTAGAAATTATCAAAAACCGAAGTCAAAACTTACCTTAATTAAGCTCAAACCTAGTCAAAACCTGCTTTCTTCTTCTTTTCATTTTCTTTTTGATATTCAGCCAAAGATAAGCAATATGGCTTTATTTTTTATGTTTTGTTTTTATATAATAACTTATAATATATTAATTTTAATATTAACTTATAAAAATTAACATATAAAAGCATATATATCATTTAATGCCGTCAACTATTCTCATTTATGGCTAATTTGCAACATGAATCCCAATATAAAAGAAGACACACCTATTAGTCCACTTTTACCTTTTATGCGATTTAGTCCTTTTTCAAATTAAACACTCATACGTCCAAGTTAAATCACAAAACTTACACACGTGCTTAACCACATATCAAAGGCACAGAAAATAATATTTAAATATTTTATTGACTTGGATTTGTGGTCCCGAAACCACTATTTCGACTAGGGTATAAACCAGACTGTTACATGTCCCACGGAATGTCATTGGTTCTGCTTCGTGTATTCCTAGTTTCTCCTTGAAATGTGTCTTCCACTCGTCTAGTTAGCCGATATGAAGCCGACGTTCCTCATGATTTATTTCTTTGTTGTCATGAGGTATAGGATCTGGCTCAGTTGTGTAGTTCCGTGGTGTTTCCTGAAAAGAATGTTTGACCGAATGATCATTAATAAAATTAATTTTCTCACCTTGATTACTTGATGTCCTAGATGATTCAAGAGCCTGAAGACTGATTGATTCATCACCTACACGAAGTATGAGTTCTCTTGTACCAACATCAATTTTAGTTCTAGTAGTTGGTAAAAAGGGTCTTCCTAAAATTAAGGGGATACTATTGTCCTCATTCATGTCTAAAACGACAAAGTCTACCGGGAATATGAATTTGTCAATTTTGACTAGTACATCATCAATTATACCTCTAGGAATTCAAATAGTTTTATCAGCTAAATGAATGATTATCCTAATTTGTTTGGGTTTCCCTAGACCTAGCTGTTTAAACATTTTATAAGGCACAACATTTATGCTTGCCCCTAAATCAGCTAAAGCATTATCAACAAATAAACTACCAATTAAGCATGGAATTGTAAAACTCCCTGGATCTTTTAATTTTCATGGTAGTCTATTTTGTAACATTGCTGAGCACATTGCGTTTAGTTCCACATGCGACTCCTCGTCTAACTTTCGGTTGTTTGTTAAAAGCTCTTTTAAAAATTTGTAGTATCCGGGACTTTGGGCCTGTGCATTATTGCTTAATTGTATAAAGTAGCATGCCTATGTGTGTTGTGAAAGTGTTTTATAAATTTTGAGAACTTTAGAAGCAAGGAGAATGCCTTAGAAAATATTAGATTTTAAGTCTTGAAGTAAAGCCAAGCTTGATAGGCCTTAAGAAAATTAGTAGGGGAAATTGGACATAAAAATGGGCTTGATAAAGTGGCAAGGAGGCGCCACTTAAAGCCTTAGGAGGTGACGCCATAATCAGTGAAAAAGGGCTCAGGTTCGAGCAGCAAAGGAAGCAAAAGGGGAGTTTTATTTTGCAGCAAGGAGAGACAGAGGTGGACAGCAATGGGACACCAAGGGGATGAGCTTTAGATGTGGTTAATTTCTTTTAAAATTCAGCTAAGGTGAAAAGATATTGATAGACTCATTTACATTATTTTGAATGGGTAAGGAAGAGAAAAAAAAGGGAGAAAAAGAAGGAGTTGATAAGGGAAGAGGAGTTGGCCGAATATGGGGCATAGGAGGATGACATTTTCAGTTGGATGATAGTAAGATAGGTGTGCCGAAATTGCTTCTCTTCTCATCTTTTTCATGTGTGCCGAAAATCCCAAAGAAATATACTTGTGTTCTTTTTCTTTTCTTCCTTTTTGTTACTCATTTTCATAAGCCGAAACTCCTCAAATTACATTCTCTTTTTCTTTTCATCAAAGGCCGAATATTCCTATCTCAAAACTCATCATTGCCGATTCTCCCTAAGTCCCATACTCTTCCTTTTCATTCTTGTTGAGGCCGAATCCCCATCATCAACCTTCTCTTCTTCTTTTTCAAATTCACTCAAAGCCGAACACTCAAGGTAACCCCTAGCCGATTGATTCAGTAAATCCTAAAGCCAAAAGATTCACTTCATTGTCACTCCTTGAATCAATTTCTTCTGCAAGCTCTCTTGCTGATTTCTTGAAGGTAGTGATCAGTTGCGTTTTGGTCACTCTCTTGGTAAGGATCTCTCTTGGCCGAGCTCTTGTTCTTTTCTTTCTCTAACTGTCGAAAATCAAGGCACTAATCCCATTAATGTTCTTTGGCCAAAACTATGAAGGATCTTTCGGGATTTCTAGTGTAGCCGACTTCTAGGAGAGATCATTCGGGATTTGGTTATCCAAGGTAAGTAAAAGTGTGGTTTAGGCCGAAGGCCATTTATTCAAATGTTGGAATCGGATCTAACATAGATCATGTAGGTATTTCGACATCTCCATTAACAGATATCGATTTTGGGATTTAGATCCACAAGGTAAGAGGGCCTGAACATTCGGCCAAGGCCATATTTAATGATTATTGAGTGGCCGATTCTAACTTTAACTGTTTAGGGAGGAGTACAACTTTGTTGAGTGAGACCTTTGAGGATTTAGTGAAAAGCGCTAGTAAAACGGTGTGTAGCCCCACTTTGGTTCTTAATTGATTTATGGTATTAGTTTAATATACGTGTTAATGGAAATATGGAAAATATGGCAAAAAGGTACCATTCAATGGTACAAAGTATCCAGGTACGTTAACCTACTACTACTATGTTAATAATGTTATGAATATCTGTTATGACACATATGTGAATTTGTAACGAATATGAATATAAAATAAGGAACATGGCATGATTTATGCATGTTTGTATGACACGTGGGGCATATGGGTGAATATGAAAAGGGGAAGTGATCTGGTGGTTTTTTTTACCACAATATCTGGTGACTCATGTCACATAATCTGAATGTGGTGACTTATGTCACGTATTATTATCTGGTGACTTTGTCACATTATCCGGGTGGCTATGCCACAATTTATACGGGCGATGTGCATGTAAATGCATGTAGCGCTGCCGATGGTGTGTAGCGGATGGAGGGTCGATTTAGTAATCCCCACGGTGTGATGGCAGGTACGGGTGATGTGTAAAGGATTGATATTTAGGTTTGGGTTCGGGTTTGCATCATTACCTATATTTGCTATGTATATATATGATTTGATATGCCTAAATCATTTGGGACTTTGTGTTGGCTGTTACACACTGAGTCTGTTTGACTCACCCCTTTGTGGGATATCTTTTTAGGTGACACTCAGTAAACGGACCGGGTTGGCAGGGACTTAGTGGTGGCCATGCTCACTCAGCATTTATTTTATTTTGAATTTTATATTTAAGTATTTTGGATTTATTTCGGGTTTTTCTTGATGTAATAAGGCCATTATTATTAACTGTTTTATGCTTTCATTTTTAAATTTCTGTTATGGAACGATTAATTTTAAACCATATGTTAAACAGTTTTCTTAAAATAAATTCAAATGGGTTGAAATTCGGCCATGTCTTATAACTTATGGTTTTCAATTACGAACATAATGTTTTAATAAAATACGGACTCCAATAAAGATAACGTTTTCGATTTAATCACAAAACAAATCGATTTCTCTTCAAAATGATCAAATTTTCCAAGTTAACAAACAAGCTTTGAAAGTGTTTTACTCCAGGAGCATGCCAGATCCGGTCGAGGCTCGTGGGTCAGGTTTAGGGTGTTTCAATTTGGTATCAGAGCCCAATTTTAAACTCTCTGCCTTGGATTTAAAGCCCACAACATTTTCAAAATTGAGCCCAAATAAGTTTTGTGAAAAATTTTGTGAAATGAGCAGGTTTTCAGGCATGGCACCTAAGTCTCCGACCCAAAGTCCATCAGGTAAGTACCCCTAACTACTGTATGATTTGTATTATGATTTGTATATGGGTATTATGGGATCGTAGATTAGTACATTAGGAGTTATTGAACAAACATGTGAGTGAGTCGTCGAGTTAGGGTGTGGCAACCATTGTGCGCATGTCTAGGATTGGATTTAGGTAGAGCCTAGTATTTAAGCAGTCCTAGTGACTCACCTCCTCTTCGCTCGAATCCTACCTGGTGCGTAGTAACGGTTCACCCTAACTAAGAGGACTCATTCACAGGCTAAACTCAATAATTAAAACCCGAAAGGGACTAGCCATATTTTTTTAAAAACCTTAGTTCTAAAATCATCAAATTACCCCTTTGATTTGTAAAAACTATTTTATGGAATTTTTCCGAAATATTCCCGATTTACCAAAATTGCCCAAATACCCCTGGTTTGTAAAATTACTAAAATACCCTTGGTTTATAATACCATATTACCCTCGACTTTTATTAAAATATTCTTACTTTACAAAAATACCAAAAATCCCTATTTTTCAAAATATCAAGATACCCTGATTTGGAATTTACCAAAATACCCCTATAGGATAAATTACGAAAATACCCCTGGGTTTGGAACGAACAAAGATATTCGAGTGGTGAACGTGTATAGTAGATACGAATGGAATGAATGTATTTCTCTGAACTAGGATAGAAGACTTGAAACGAAAACTCTGAAATGATCGAAAGAACTACTACTAAACTTTTTTTCATAAAACTTCTTCGCGGGTAATCAGTGGAACAATGACTAATGCATAAAACTTTTTAAATCAGATTAAATCACGATCGTAGATATAAGCTCTAGGGGACGTGGTCGTAATGTGTGAGGGCGTGGTAGAGGCAGAATGACCGTATCGGAACCCATTAGGTCTGGTCAAGGGTCCGAGAATGAGGTACCACCACCCCCACCACCACCATTTCTTTGGAGTTGAGCATCGAGGATCGAGACGGGGATGATGCGATATCGTGGCGGTCTTTGCGGGTTCTTGAGATGGTGGTGGAGCGGTAGAGGTATGGGAGCTCGAAAATCACTGCCGGCGACTCCGAGCCAATAGAGCTGAGGTATTTCGCGGTGTATCCGGTGTGGCACCCAGTACGGCTGAGTATTGGTTGGAGGCGACAGAGCGAATCATGGATGAAATTTGGATCATTGCGAGGAGAAGGCGAAAGGAATGGTGTCGCTTCTCCGCGATGAGTCATATCAATGGTGGCTCACAGTTTAGGATGGTGCTACAGCTGAGGATCTCACTTGGGAGTATTTTAAGGCGGCATATCAAAAGAAGTATGTTGGGACTAGTTATATTGATTCGCAGGGGAAGGCATTTCTGGGGCTGGTTCAAGGGAATAAGTCCGTACTAGAGTACGAAGCGGAATTCTTTAGGTTGAGCCGGTATGCTCAAGGGATCGTGGCTACGGAGCATGAACGATGTGTCCGGTTTAAGGACGGATTGAGGGATGACCTGAGATTGTTGATAGCACCACGGCAGGAGCGGGAGTATACCGTGTTGGTGGAGAAGGCTAAGGTAGCTGAAGGGATTAAGGACTCTGTGAGACAGAATACAGATCGGAATAGGCAAAAGAGAGGTTTTGGATCATCAGGGTCATCTGGGAATGTTCAAAAGAGGCCTAGAGTTGATGGGCCGTGAGGTCAGTAGGTTATTACAGGAGGGCAATATCGTACTTGTGCTCAGTGTGGGAAGATGCACTTAGGAGAGTGTTGGAAGAAGACAGGGGGATGCTTTAAGTGCGGGTCCAAGAAACACATGATTAAGGACTGCCCTATGAAAATCGACGGGAGCCGACCAACAGGTCAGGGTTTTAATCAGGCTGGAAGAGGTGGACAGCAGCCACCGAGGGTCGTGGTCCGATTGGTAGAGGTAATGGTTCTAGAAGAGGACGTGGAACACCGGGCAGAGGTATTGGTAATACAGAGGCAAGACAGCCGTGTCTGGTGTATGCAGTTCGACGGAGGGAGGATAGAGACGCACCGAACGTCATAACCGATATGTTCTTTATAGCTGGCAAGCCTTACTTTGCTTTAATTGATGTTGGCTCGACCCATTCTTATGTTGCATGTGGAGTAGTTGAAACACTAGACATAGCTTCTGAACTGTCTGATAGAGAGATGACTGTAGTAAGCCCGTTAGGTCAAACTGTAGTGGTGAACAAGATATTTCGGAGTGTACCTCTAGAGATTTAGGGAGTGGTATTTCCTGCCGACATGATGGAACTACCTTTCGAAGAATTTGATCTCATTCTTGGCATGGAATGGCTAGTGGAACATCGGGCTATATTGGATTGTGCAGCTAAGCGAATGGAGTTAAGGACCCTGGAGGATGAGGAGATAATTATGATAGGAGAAAGAAGGAACTACTTGTCTAACATAGTCTCCGTACTAAAGGTTGAAAAGATGGTTCGGAAAGGGTGCAAGGCATTTTGACTTTTCGTCGGTCGTTGGATGTAAAAGAAAGAGGAGTTCATGAGTTAGAAACAGTAAGGGAATTTGTAGATGTCTTTCCGGAGGAGTTACCTGGAATACCCCCGGACAGGGAGGTGGAGTTCGGAATTGACTTACTGCCAGGTACAGCTCCTGTGTCAATTGCCCTGCACAGAATGGCACCCAAAGAATTGGTTGAGCTTAAGGCTCAGATTCAGGAGTTGCTTGACCGTGGGTTTATCTGACCCAGTGTGTCTCCGTGGGGAGCACCGGTCTTGTTTGTGAAGAAGAAGGATGGAACTATGCGTATGTGCATAGATTATCGTCAGTTGAACAAGCTGACCATCAAGAACAAGTACCCTTTGCCAAGGATAGACGACTTGTTCGATCAGCTTAAGGGGACCGGGGTGTTTTCAAAGATAGATCTATGGTCTGGATACCATCAGCTTAAGATGAAGGAAGCAGATATCCATAAGACAGCTTTCCGGACAAGATACGGGCATTATGAGTTCTTAGTAATGCCGTTCGGATTGACGAACGCCCCAGCCACATTCATGGATATGATGAATTGGGTTTTTCAACCTTACTTGGATCAGTTCGTCGTTGTGTTCATCGACGACATCCTAGTGTATTCTAAGTCTGAGGAAGAACATGATGAGCATCTTCGGGTGGTGTTGCAAGTATTAAGGGAGAAGAAGCTTTATGCCAAATTCAGCAAGTGTGAATTTTGGCTTAAGGAGGTCGCATTCTTAGGGCATGTAGTGTCTACAGAAGGGATAAGTGTGGATCCTAGGAAGATTGAGGTAGTGTTGGATTGAAAACCACCTAAGTCTGTGGCTGAGGTTCGTAGTTTCTTGGGATTGGCAGGCTATTACAGAAGGTTTGTAGAAGGGTTTTCATCAATAGCCGCACCTTTGACAAAGTCGTTGACAAAGGAGGTACTGTTCGTATGGACAGATAAGCAACAGGAGAGTTTTGAGAACCTTAAGAGGGTTTTGACTAAAGCTCCGATTTTGATTCAGCCTGAGGCAGAGAAGGATTTCGTGGTGTACTGTGACGCTTCTCACACAAGATTAGGATGTGTTCTGATGCAAGACGGGAAGGTAGTCACTTATGCGTCTCGACAATTAAGGCCACATGAAGTTAACTACCCGACGCATGATTTGGAGTTGGCGGCAGTGGTCTTTCCTCTTAAGGTATGGAGGCACTACCTATATGGAGAAAAGTCAGTGATCTACATAGACCACAAGAGCCTTAAGTATCTACTGACTCAGAAAGAGCTGAACCTGAGACAGCGAAGGTGGGTGGAGTTATTGAAGGACTACGATTGTTCCATAGAGTATCACCCAGGCAAGGCGAATGTGGTAGTAGATGCCCTAAGTTGGAAAGTAGTGTCGGATCTGAGGGTGATGTTTGCACATCTTAGCTTGTATGACGACGGAAGTTTATTGGCAGAATTGCAAGTCAGGCCGACATGGTTGGATGAGGTGAAAGAAGGTCAGTTGGCAGTTGGTGATTTAAGTGCTAAGTTGCGGCAAGTGCAGAGTGGGGAGTTGGAAAACTATGGTGTTAACAATGAAGGATTGTTGTGTTTCAAAGGCAAAGTCTGCATGCCGAAGAATAAGGAGTTAAGGCAGATAATTCTTCAGAAATCGCATAGTAGTCCTTATGCTATGCACCCTGGAGGTAATAAGTTGTATAGAGATCTAAGGAGCGATTACGGTGGCACTGGTCTTAAGCGGAAGATTCTGATTTTGTAGGGAAATGCTTAATGTGTCAACAAGTTAATGCTGAACACCAAGTTCCATCAGGATTCCTGCAGCCGATAAAGATTCCGCAGTGGAAGTGGGAGAGAATCACCATGGACTTCGTTAGTGGGCTTCCCTTACGCCTACTAAGAAGGACTCGGTATGGGTGGTAGTGGATCGATTGACAAAGTCCACGCATTTCATACAAGTGCGGGTTGACTATTCTTGCAAAAGTTGGCAAAGTTGCATGTGGCAGAAATTGTAAGGTTGCATGGAGTTCCGGTATCGATTATTTCGGATAGGGATCCAAGGTTTGGGCACTAGGTTAGATTTCACTACGGCATTTCATCCGCAGTCAGACGGTCAGTCTGAACGAGTGATCCAAGTGTTAGAGGATATGTTGAGGGGCTGTGTGATAGACTTCAGTGGAAGTTGGGAGGAATATTTGCCTTTAGCGGAATTTGCATATAATAACAGCTATCAAGCCAGTATTCGGATGGCACCGTATGAAGCGCTGTATGGACGGAAGTGTCGCACTCCTACATGTTGGACAGAGTTAGGGGAATGCCAAGTTTTGGGTCCAGAGATTGTGGCAGAATCTGAAGAAAAGGTTAAGATAATTCGGGCACGGTTAAAGGAGGCATCTGATAGGCAGAAGTCGTACGCAGATCTTAAATGGAAGGAAATAGAATTTGCTGTGGGAGATCAGGTGTTTCTTAAAGTATCGCCTTGGAAAAAGGTGATGAGATTTGGTCGCAAAGGGAAGTTAAGTCCCAGGTTTATAGGATCTTATCGGGTATTGAGGCGAGTTGGACCAGTGGCATATCAGCTAGAATTGCCTCCGGAGTTGAAGCAGATACATGATGTATTCCATGTTTCTATGCTACGTTGTTATCGATCGGATCCATCTCATGTAGTACCAGTTGAAGAGGTGGAGCTAAGGCCAGATTTGTCCTACGAGGAGGAGCCGGTTCAGATTTTGGAACGAGATGTGAAAGTGTTACGGAGGAAGTTAGTTGCTCTGGTCAAAGTGTTATGGCGTAATCATGGATCGGAAGAAGCTTCGTAGGAGCCGGAAGAAGCAATGCGACAGCAATACCCTCACCTATTTTAGCCAGGTAATTTCGAGGTCGAAATTAGTTTAAGGGGGTAGAACTGTAATATCCAGAACTTTGGGCTTGTGCATTATTGCTTAATTATATGAAGTAGCATGCCTATGTGTGTTGTGAATGTGTTTTATAAATTTTGAGAACTTTAAAAGGTAGGAGAATGCCTTAGAAAATATCAAATTTTAAGGGAGAATGCCTTAGAAAATATCAAATTTTAAGTCTTGAAGTAGAGCCAAGCTTGATAGGCTTAAGAAAATTAGTAGGGGAAATTGGACATAAAAATGGGCTTGATAAAGTGGCAAGGAGGCACCACTTAAAGCCTTAGGAGGTGACGCCATAATCAGTGTAAAAGGGCTCAGGTTCGAGCAGCAAGGGAAGCAAAAGGGGAGTTTTATTTTGCAGCAAGGACAGACAGAGGTGGACGGCAATGGGTCACTAAGGGGATGAGCTTTAGATGTGGTTAATTTCTTTTAAAATTCGGCTAAGGTGAAAGGATATTGATGGACTCATTTAAATTATTTTGAATGGGTAAGGAAGAGAAAAAAAAGGGAGAAGAAGAAGGAGTTGATAAGGGAAGAGGAGTTGGCCGAATATGGGGCATAGGAGGATGACATTTTCGGTTGGATGATAGTAAGATAGGTGTGCCGAAATTGCTTCTCTTCTCATCTTTTTCTTGTGTGCCTAAAATCCCAAAGAAATCTACTTGTGTTCTTTTTCTTTTCTTCCTTTTTGTTACTCACTTTCATAAGTCGAAACTCCTCAAAATACATTCTCTTTTTCTTTTCATCAAAGGCTGAATATTCCTCTCTCAAAACTCATCATTGCCGATTCTCCCTAAGTCCCATACTCTTCCTTTTCATTCTTGTTAAGGCCGAATCCCCATCATCAACCTTCTCTACTTCTTTTTCAAATTCATTCAAAGCCGAACACTCAAGGTAACCCCTAGCCGATTGATTCAGTAAATCCTAAAGCTGAAAGATTCACTTCATAGTCACTCTTTGAATCGGTTTCTTCTGCAAGCTCTCTTGCCGATTTCTTGAAGGTAGTGATCAGTTGCTTTTTGGTTACTCTCTTGGTAAGGATCTCTCTTGGACGAACTCTTGTTCTTTTCTTTCTCTAACTGTCAAAAATCAAGGCACTAATCCCATTAATGTTCTTTGGCCGAAACTATGAAGGATCTTTCGAGATTTCTAGTGTAGCCGACTTCTAGGGGAGATCATTCGGGATTTGGTTATCCAAGGTAAGTAAAAGTGTGGTTTAGGCCGAAGCCCATTTATTCAAATGTTGGAACCGGATCTAACATAGATCATGTAGTATTTCGACATCTCCATTAACAGATAGCGATTTCGAGATTTAGATCCACAAGGTAAGAGGGCATGAACATTCGGCCAAGGCCATATTTAATGATTTGGCCGATTCTAACTTTAACTGTTTAGGGAGGAGTACAACTTGTTCGGTAGACCTTTTCGGGATACAACTTGTTCGGTAGACCTTTTCGGGATTCAGTGAAAACGTTAGTAACCAGGTGTGTAGCCCCACACTGATTCTTAATTGAATTATGGTATTAGTTTAATATACGTGTTAATGGAAATATGGAAAATATGGCAAAAAGGTACCATTCAATGGTACAGAGTATCCAGGTACGTTAACCTACTACTACTATGTTAATAATGTTATGAATATCTGTTATGACACATATGTGAATTTGTAACGAATATGAATATGAAATAAGGAATATGGCATGATTTATGCATGTTTGTATGACACGTGGAGCATATGGGTGAATATGAAAAGGGGAAGTGATCTGGTGGTTTTTTTTTTACCACAATATCTGGTGACTTATGTCACATAATCTGAATGTGGTGACTTATGTCACGTATTATTATCTGGTGACTTTGTCACATTATCTGGTGGCTATGCCACAATTTATAAGGGCGATGTGCATGTCGTCTGTAGTGACTACCTTCGATGGTGTGTAGTGGATGGAGGGTCGATTTAGTAGTCCCACGGTGTGATGGCAGGTACGGGTGATGTGTAGAGGATGGATATTTAGGTTTGGGTTCGGGTTTGCATCATTACCTATGTTTGCTATGTATATAGATGATTCAATATGCCTAAATCGTTTGGGACTTTGTGTTGGCTGTTAAACACTGAGTCTGTTTGACTCACCCCTTTGTGGGATATCTTTTCAGGTGACACTCAGTAAACGGACCGGGTCGGCAGGGACTTAGTGGTGGCCATGCTCAGCTCAGCATTTATTTTATTTCGAATTTTATATTTAAGTATTTTGGATTTATTTCGGGTTTTGCTTGATGTAATAAGGCCATTATTATTAACTGTTTTATGCTTTCATTTTTAGATTTTTGTTATGGAACGATTAATTTTAAACCATATGTTAAACAGTTTTCTTAAAATAAATTCAAATGGGTTGAAATTCGGCCATGTCTTATAATTTATGGTTTTCAATTACGAAGATAATGTTTTAATAAAATACGGACTCCAATAAAGACAACGTTTTCGATTTAATCACAACACAAATCGATTTCTCTTCAAAATGATCAAATTTTCCAAGTTAACAAACAAGCTTTGAAAGTGTTTTACTCCAGGAGCATGCCAAATCCGGTCGAGGCTCGTGGGCCGGGTTTGGGGTGTTTCAAAATTTCCTTGAATCTAGCATCTGTGAAAGAGCTTCAAGAAACGGTAAGTTAATATGTAATTTCTTTAGAAGTTTAAGAAATTTAACGAATTGTTCGTCTGTGTTGTCTTTCTTCATCGCATTGGGATATGGTATACGAAGTTGGTACTCTTTAATTACCTAATTTGGCTTGTCATGGTTTACCTCAACCTTTCCTTCCTTTACCACTTTCTCTTTCCGTAATTTGGGCTTATCTAACCCTTCACTGTCATGAGCTATTATGGCTTGAAGTTGCTCCTTTGGGTTAGTTTCAGTGTTGCTCGGTGGGCTTCCTTGTGGTCATTCTGATATGATCTTGGCAAGTTGTCCTAACTAGTTCTCGATCCCTTAAATCGATGCTTGTTGATTTTTAAATGTTGTCCCGGTGTTTTAGAAATGTGTTTCTGACACCGCTATGAATTTTGTCAACATCTCCTCAAGGTTCGGCTTCTTTTCCTGTGGGTAGGGCTGCTGTTGGAAATTTGGAGGGGGTTATTGTCTCTGATTTCCTTGACCACCCCATGAGAAATTGGGGTGGTTCCTCCAACCTAGATTGTAAGTATTACTATAAGGATTATTTTGAGATTTAAAATTGTTACCCATATAGTGAACTTGCTCGTTTTCAGTGTTCAGATTGTAAGGTGGATATTCTGTATTGCTCATCCCTCCTCCATTCATCTCACACTGCATAGCTGGATGTACCTACGAATAACCACATAAACCATCAATTTTTTATTTAACATCTCTACATGATTTGATAGCATGGTTACTGCGTTGAGGTTAAAAACACTGGTGGCTTTTGTTGACCTTGTCCTTGTGACTTGCCACTGATAGTTATTCAGTGGCATCTCTTCAATGAATTCATAGGCAGCCTCAGATGTTTTGTTATTCAGGGTTCCGCCGGCGGCTGAATCAATCAACTGCCTGGTTGAGGGGTTCACACCGTTATAAAAAGTTTGGACCTGTAGCCACAAGGGTAATCCATGGTATTGGCACCTTCTCCATAGATATTTGTATCTCTAAATCCATCTGCACAAAAGAAGAGATATCATTCCTCAATTTTGTAGTTTTAGTCGGCGGTAAATATTTCAACAAAATTTTTCGGTCATTTGTTCCCATGTAGTGATTGATCCTCGTGGAAGAGAATTCAACCACTGTTTAGCTTTATTCCTCAAAGAAAAGGGAAACAACTGAAGATGAATGGCATCATCAGAAACGCCATTTATTTTGAAAGTGTCGTAAAATTCTGGGAAATTTGCCAAGTGATTGTTTGGATCTTCATCCTGCAAATCATCAAATTGAACAAACTACTGTATCATCTGAATTGTGTTAGGTTTCAGTTCAATATTATTTGCAGCAATAGCAGGTCCAACAATACTTGACTCAGTTCCTGTTAAATTAGGTTTACTATAATCATACATAGTTCGAGGAGCATGATTTTCTGCCACCTCCGGAGGTGGCGGATTATTCTTAGCCATCTCTTTGGTAGTATTAATTTTGTCTTCTTGCTCTTCTTGTATGTATTATAGGCTTCTCCTTATTTCTCTTCAGTTTCTACGAACTGTGCTTTTAATCTCACTATCATAAAGTAGTGGTCCTGATGGGTTTTTTCTAGTCATAAACTAGAATGCCTGCTAGAAGCAAAAAAGAAAATTTAGAAAAGTAAAAATAAAATTTAATTGCGAAAATAAAATATGGCTAAAGTAATAAAAATTGAGCGTTCTTAATATTTCAGTTCCCCGGCAACGATGCCAAAAACTTGATCGTAGTGGGAAAGTCTTAAAATTTAATAGTGAATGATCGAGCCTAGAAACTAACTATCACCACGATTGAGGGAAGCGCACCTATCGAACAATAGTATAGTTTAGTGGCAAGACCGGAATGTAGAACCCAAGGGAACCAAAAGTACTAATACTAACTCCCTCTTATTATTTAGCCTAAGAATTAAGGGAATTGTTGTTTAATCTAAAATTAACTAACTTCCAAGCTAAGGATGGTAAGACACAGAGAATGAATTGGGGAAAATACTTTTGGGAAAAACCAATTAATTAGGACAATACCCGAGGAAGAATCCACCTTGACTTCACTTGTTACTTAACTTTGAACCAGATGATTTATTCACTTGACTTGATCCGTAGGATTCCCTGAGTTATATTAATACCTCTTTCGAGGCTACTAACGTCTAACCCTAGGTTGATTAATTGAAATCTCTTTCTAATTAAAACCCCTAGGATTGCATTAACTCGATCTATGGACTCTCATATTAGGTTTTACCCTAATCTGGCAGATTTTCGTCATCCTATTTCTAGGGTTGCGATCAACTCCGCTTAACTATGCTAGATCTACTCTTAAACAGGGACTTTTGCTCCAGTGCCTAAGCACATCAATACTTGAATCAATATCCTGAAATATCAAAGCAAGAATTAAGAACACATAATTAAGAACGTATCAAGTATTTATCATATAGTTCAGAAAACAATAATAAGATCCGTCTTAGGTTTTATCCCCCTCAGGTATTTGAGGGGTTTAGTTCATAATCATAAAAGGATACATTTCAAAAGAAAATATAAAACAAAACATAAGTGATAAACCGAAAAAGTAACATATTTTAAGCCCACATTTAGTATGCTTTTGGATGATTTATCCCTTGATTTATGTAAAAAGGTGCTCTTAATCCTTTCTTTTCATGTCTTATACTCAGGAAAGCTCCCGGGGATGAAAAGAACATAAAACAGGCCCAAAACGGAGTAAATTGGGCCAAGGAAGAAATTGACACGGCCTGGACTTAAGCCCACACGGCCATGCCGCACTAAGCATCTAGAACACGGCCTTACCCCGACTCACACGGTCGTGTCTCATTAAAGAAGTCCGAACACGGCTTGAAGATCGTCCACACGGGCGTGTGCCATGGCCGTGTCCCTGTAGCTGGAAAGAGCAATTTTGGATACTCATGGAGAAAGAAACATATTTCAAAAGCCTATATAAACCCCCTACGTATCAGCTGAAAGGGGGCGGTTAGCTAGGCCAAGGAGCCAAGCCGGAAAGGTTAGAATTGTGGGAATCACTTGAAGATAGCCAGCTGATCCATCTCAAGAAGCCGGAATTCTACTCAAGACGGCGGATCTCTCCTTCAATTCTTTCAGGGTGTTTTAGGGATTTCTTATGTTTTGTGTTATCTTTTCTCTTGAGATGTTTTCTTTATTTGTTATGAACTAAACCCTTCGGATACCTGAAGGGGATGACACCTATGATAGATCTTGTTATTATTTTCTGAATTATATGATAAATACTTAGTTTGTTCTTAATTATGTGAGCTTAATCTAAACTTGATGTGCTTAGGTGGAGGAGGAATAGACCCTGCCTAAAAGTAGATCTAGCATAATTAAGCGTAGTTAATCGCACACGCTTAGAGATAGGGTGACGAAATTTTGCCAGATTAGGGTGAAACCTAATATGGGAGTCCATAGATCGATTGACTACTATTCTAGGGGGTTATTAAGAGAGAAAGAGATTTCCATTAATCAACCTAGGGTTAGACGTTATTCGCCTCGAGAGAGGGTTTAATATACATTAGGGAGTCATAACAAGTGAAGTCTAGGTAGATTCTTCTTAAGGGTATCGTTTTAATCAATTACGTTTTCCTAAAGTTATTCCTCCAATTGGTTCTTTTTGTCTTTGTGTCAGCTTAGTATTTAATTTAGATTAGGGTAAAAGCAACTTCACATATTTTAGGCTAAATAATAGAAAGAAAGTTAGTATTAGTACTTCTAGTTCCTTTGGGTTCAACAATCCGATCTTGCCTAAGCTATACTACTGTTCAATAGGTACACTTGCCTTTAATTGTTGTCAGAGTTAGTTTCCAGGTTCGATCATTCTCTTTATAAATTTTAAAACTCTGATTCACAGCGATCAAGTTTTTGACGCCGTTGCCGGGGAATTAAAATATTAAGAAAGCTCTATTTTTATTACTTTAGCCATTATTTTTATTTTTCGTAATTTATTTTTGTTTTTGTTTTATTTTGTTTTTGCTAAGATCCTTCTTTCTTTCTTTTCCTAGCAGGTACTTCTAGTTTATGACTAGAAGAAACCTGAGAGGACCTTTAGTATACGACAGTGATATCGAAGCTACCGGTTGTAGGAATCACCGAGAAATCAGGCGAGCCCTGCATTACACAGAAGAGGGCAGATCCAATCCTACTGAAGGGATGGACAAGAATAATCTGCAACCATACGATGTGGGAGAAAACAATGCTCCATGCACTATGTTTGATTATGCTAAACCATATTTAACAGGAGCAGAATCAAGTATTGTTAGGCCTGCTATAGCTGCTAATAATTTTGAATTAAAGCCTAACACAATACAAATGATTCAAAATTCAATTTGATGGTTTGCAGGACGAAGATCCAAATACACATATAGCTAACTTTTTAGAGCTCTGTGATACCTTCAAAATAAATGGTGTTTCTGATGATGCCATACGTCTTCGGTTATTTCCCTTTTCATTAAGGAATAAAGCTAAACAGTGGTTAAACTCGTTACCACGAGGGTCAATCACTACATGGGAACAAATGACCGAAAAATTCTTATTGAAATATTTCCCACCGGCCAAAATGGCCAAATTACAGAATGATATCTCTTCTTTTATGCAGATGGATTTAGAAACATTATACGACGCATGGGAGAGATACAAGGACATACTAAGAAGATGCCCACACCATGGATTACCTTTGTGGCTTCAAGTCCAAACTTTTTACAATGGTGTGAATCCCTCAACGAGACAACTAATCGATTTAGCCGTTGGTGGAACCCTGAACAACAAAACTCCTAAAGCAGTGTACGAGTTCATTGAAGAGATGTCGCTAAACAACTATCAGTGGCAAGTTATAAGGACGAAACCAACAAAAATAGTTGGAGTTTACAACCTCGATGAAGTAACCATGCTATCAAATCAGGTAGAATTAATGAATAAAAAGCTTGATAGTTTGTGTTCTTCATAGGTACATCCAGTCATGCAGTGTGACGAAGTGGAACTGTGGCGAATCCTGAGTACCCACCCTACCAACTGAGCGCAGAAAGCGAACAGATGAACTATATAGGTAATACTTTCAGATCCAATAATAATCCTTATAGTAATTCTTACAATCCAGGTTAGAGGAACCACCCAAATGTTTCATGGGGAGGGCAAGGAAATCAAGGAAATCAAAGATAACAGCCTCCTCAAAATTTCCAAAATCAGCCTTATCCACAAGAGAAGAAGCCGAACCTCAAAGAGATGTTGGCAAAATTCATGGCAGCCACCGACACTCGTCTCCAAAAAACTGAGACAACACTTAATGACCAACAAGCATCAATCAAAGCAATCGAGAACCAAGTTGGGGAAATCACTAAGTCAGTCGGACAGCTCGTAAAATTGATGTCCGAACGACAACAAGGGCGTCTACTAAGCAACACTGAGATTAATCCAAAGGAGCAAATCCAAGCCATAACAGCTCAGGAAAATGAAAAATTAGATGGACCCAACCAAATACAAGAAAACGAGGTCGAAGAAGGTAAAGTTGAGGTAATACAAGAAAAGCCAAAACCGGTAATCCAAGAATACCAACCTCGCATTCCTTATCCCGAAGCGTTAAAGAGAGACGATACAGAGGAACAGTTTGGTAAGTTTCGTAAACCTTTAAAGAAATTACGCATTAACTTACTGCTACTCGAAGCTCTTCCGCAAATGCCAGACTTTAGAAAATTTTTAAGGGAGCTGTTAACGAAAAAACGAAGGATAGACGAGGAACCACATGTGGAACTCAACGCAAAATGCTCAGCAATTCTACAAAATAGACTACCACGGAAGCAAAAAGATCCATGGACTTTTACAATACCATGTTTAATTGGTAGTTTAACTGTTGATAATGCGTTAGCTGATTTAGGGGCAAGATTAAATGTCATGCCTTATGCATTGTTTAAACGACTAGGTCTAGGAAAGCCCAAACAAAATAGGATGAGTATTCAATCAGCTGATAAAACTGTTAGAATTCCTAGGGGCATTATCGAAGATGTTCTGGTAAAAATCGATAAATTCTTTTTTCCAGTAGATTTTTTTGTCTTAGACATGGATGAGGATAATTCAATCCCCTTAATCTTAGGAAGACCCTTTCTAGCAACTGCCAAGACTAAAATTGATGTTGCCACAGGAGAACTTATACTTTGTGTAGGGGATGAATCAATCAGTATTCAAGCTCTTAACTCGGTGAGGACAACAATCGGTGAAGGTAAGAAAGACAATTCAGTTGATAATCAATTTGTGCAACCTTCATCGCAGGAAACACAACAAGGATACAAACCTGAGCCGACTCACAAACCTAATACCAACAAAGATAATTTACATAAGGAACGAAGCCTTAAGGTTGACAAACTAAAAGAGTAGGAAACACAAATCAAAGAGGAACCGGAACCACACAAAGTAAAACCAAATGAGCGTCCAGAAGAGCTCGCAGGAACATCAAACCACTTCAAAATAGGAGACCAGGTACTGTTAGACGAGATCGACACTCACATCAACACATCAGACCTGAACAAGAACAAAGAAATTCCTCTCAAGGTACGAAATATCTTCCCACACGAAGCAGTCGAGGTAAGCAATCCAAAATCTGACAATTTTAAGGTAAACACCTCTCGACTTAAACTTTATCAAGAAAATAAAACTGTAAGTATGAGGGAAGATATTCGAACCTTTAAACCCCCCTGATTTTTTATAGCAATTACAAGGAAAGTCTAGTTAAGACTATAAACGAGCGCTTCTCGGGAGGCAACCCGAGTACTAACCTCATTGAATTTTATGTTTTCCATTTTATTTTATTCTTTCTTTTTATCTAACTCTAAAACTAACCAAAAAGTACAGAATTCCAGGCCACACGGCCTTGCACACGGCCGTGGCCGAGGCCGTGTGTACCTTAAGAATCTTGGTACTAACATGGCAGGACGGTACAAGTCAGATTCACCTAATTTTCAAAATCACGAACTCAACCACTCCCTCACGGGCACCAGCAAAGTGACACGCTCGTACCCCACGACCGTGTGAAGCTACTGACTTGCCAACCACGGGCCAAACACATCCGTGCCTCCCAACCATGCCAATATACTGACTTGTTACCAACGGGCGTGGCTAGCTGAAAACGGGCATGGAGAAACAACACGCCTAAACACACGACCGTGCGAGGCGGCCGTGCGAATCTGCACGCCCACGGTCCACGGCGTGTGAATGTACCAGGATTGAAACTCTATTTAAGCCCAACTCCCCTCTCCCCTCTCCCCCCTTCCTTCTTCTTTCCTTCATTCCCCTCTTAGAACTCTTCCCTCTCCATATTATTTTTCATAACCCTTGAGCAACACCGAAACCATGTTAAAGAAGTGTAAAAGGCCAAACTCCTCAAAGGAGAAAGATCTACATGAGTTCATGTCGGCAGCTTCATCCAAACAACAAGCCAATGGTCTTTGAGACCATTTAGTTTCTATTTTTCTTTTCTCTTTTGCTTCAATTTCCTTCCCTTTGATAATCTTATGCTTAATTTAGTTTAACTTATTTTAGTTTTGTAATGTCAGGTTCGAAAGGCTACTAGGGAATCACGTCACTTCTACCACTGCTAGCACCTCCCCAGCCATAGAGGTCACACCCACCTCGCGAACCATCCACAAATAAGAACTCTTCGGTCCATCCATCTTTAATTTTTATTTTGTTTACATGTTTGTTTTCTTTTTCTGTATCTTTATTATCTTTAATTATGTATTTAGTTTATTTTAAATGTGTCTTAATAACTCTAGGCTAATTATCCATGAGATACACAATTTCTTCATCTAGCGCGGGATCGTCATCCAGACTGACCCCTCAAACTCTGGGATTCATCCATAATTCAGGAAGTTTCACTTCTCCACCCTTCTCTTTTGATTTATCCCGTACATGTTATTATCTATCTTTGTACATTGAAGGGAATGTACATCTTAAGTGTGGGGGGTGAATAGTAAAATACCTAACTTTCTGCATTATTCTCAATCCCTGAGGAAAAAGTGCCTAACTTTTTTCATTATTCTCAAATCCCTGAATTTAGTCTTGTTTTTAAGTAAATTCCTCATATTACTAATTAGGATGAAATTTCTGTTGATTTATGGTTTTTATTGACATGTTTTAGAGTAAGTCATTGATAATTGTGCATTGATGAGGAAATGTAAAGAATACTAGAGAATCAAGCATGATAAGTCTAATTTTCAAAAAAAAAAAAATTTTAGGTTGTTAACCTGAATTTGAATATTATCTTGAAGTTTGAAATTTACAAGGTTGATGTCAAAAACACCCATAATTTTGAGAGATTTTGAGCCTTATAGAGCATATATTCTTTTCCATGCTCATTTATTTATTATGAGTGTGTCAACTATGAACTATTCTAGAACTTGCCTTGATTATACATGTCAAGACCACAGTTACGATTTGATATACCAAGATGATAAAGGCACCTAGGTTTTAACCCACTTACTCCACTAAAATGCCTATCTTCATAATTAACCCCTAGTAAACCCCGTTGATCCTAACAAACCCTTTTATTGACTCACCCGCTAATATTAACCCAAACCCCTTTGTTTTTTGTTATCACCATTCTTTTGACTACCCTTATGTTGAGATTTGATTTGATCTGATGCCTAGCTATGATCTTTATTTTAATAAATTCATTCATTATTGTAATACTTAGTTTGTTCTTAAAAAAATCAAGTTATATTCAGTACTAGTATTATGAAAAGCGAGCTTATACAGTTAAAAGTTTAATTATCAAAAGAAAAAGCTCGTATTATTAGGGTTATTACTTTTCTAGTTTATATAATTATTATCGTCTCAGTATTTCTAGATAGGTAACTTGTCAATTCAATCTTGATTCTAACCTTCTAATTCAACCTTTATCCACACCTTTAACCCTAACCCCGTTACAACCCTGACAAAGACCTTTTGATCTGTTTATCATCTCATTTTACAGTGGTGGAGATTTGATTTTAAGGCAAGCCTATGGGACTAACTTTTCAGGTTCGACTTATGAGTGATCTTTTAACTTTGAACCTTAAACACTTTTTGAGTGATTTGAGTGAATCTGTTGCAAGGATGTCAATCCTTGTGGGTTTTGAATTAAAGGTAATTATTCAGATAAGGGGAGACACCTATGTTTTTGTGATACAAATACATGACTTATCTTGTTCGAATCTTTAGGACTATTTGATTTGAATTATCCATGTATGAATTATCTTTGAATTATGATGAAACATTATTGATGAATATTATGAATCAAGGAAGTTCGTTTTAATTGTAAGTTGAGAATTTTGCTTGAGGACAAGCAAAAGCTTAAGTGTGGGGGTATTTGATAAACCGTAAAAGTAACATATTTTAAGCCCACATTTAGTATTCTTTTGGATGATTTATCCCTTGATTTATGTAAAAAGGTGCTCTTAATCCTTTCTTTTCATGTCTTATACTCAAGAAAGCACCCGGGGATGAAAAGAACATAAAACGGGCCTAAAACAGAGTAAATTGGGCCAAGAAAGAAATCGACACGGCCTGGACTTAAGTCCACACGGCCATGCTGCACTAAGCATCTAGGATACGGCCTTACCCCGATTCACACGGTCGTGTCTCATTATAGAAGTCCGAACACGGCTTGAAGATCGTCCACAAGGGCGTGTGCCATGGCCGTGTCCCTATCGCTGGAAAGAGCAATTTCACTCGGATTTGGATACTTAGGGAGGAAGAAACGTATTTCAAAAGCCTATATAAACCCTCTAAGTATCAGCTGAAAGGGGGGCAGTTACCTAGGCCAAGGAGCCAAGCCGGAAAGGTTAGAATTGTGGGAATCACTCGAAGATAGCCAGTTGATCCATCTCAAGAAGCCGAAATTCTACTCAAGACGGGGGATCTCTCCTTCAATTCCTTCACGGAGTTTTAGGGATTTCTTATGTTTTGTGTTATCTTTTCTCTTGAGATGTTTTCTTTATTTGTTATGAACTAAACCCTTCAGATACCTGAAGGGGATGACACCTATGATGGATCTTGTTATTGTTTTCTGAATTATATGATAAATACTTAGTTTGTTCTTAATTATGTGAGCTTAATCTAAACTTGATGTGCTTAGGTGGAGGAGGAATAGGCCCTGCCTAAGAGTAGATCTAGCATAATTAAGCAGAGTTGGTCGCACGCCTGGAGATAGGGTGATGAAATTTTGCCGGATTAGGGTGAAACCTAATATAGGAGTCCATAGATCGATTTACTGCTATTCAAGGGGGTTATTAAGAGAGAAAGAGATTTCCATTAATTAACATAGGGTTAGACGTTATTCATCTCGAGAGAGGGTTTAATATACATTAGGGAGTCTTACGGATCAAACTAAGTGAATAAATCGTATGGTTCAGTGTTAGATAACATGTGATGTCTAGGTGGATTCTTCCTAAGGGTATCGTTTTAATCAACTGAGTTTTCCTAATGTTATTCCTCCAATTCGTTCTTTTTGTCTTTGTGTCTTTAGCTTAGTAGTTAATTTAGATTAGGTTAAAAGCAACTTCACATATTTTGGGCTAAATAATAGAAAGCAAGTTAGTATTAGTACTTCTAGTTCCTTTGGGTTTGCTAACCCGGTCTTGCCTAAGCTATACTACTATTCAATAGGTACACTTGCCTTTAATCATTCTCAGAGTTAGTTTCCAGGTTCGATCATTCTCTTTATAAATTTTAAAACTCTGATTCACAGTGATCAATAAGAAAATCCCTAAAACCCCCTAAAGGAAATTGAAGGGAAGGTCTGCCGTCTTGAGTACGGCTTCGGCTTCTTGAGATGAATCAATTGGCTTTCTTCGAGTAAATCCCACAATTCTAGCTTCTCTGGCTTGGCTCCTTGGCCTACCTGGACGCCCCCCCTTAGGTCACACTTTAGGGTGTTTATATAGGCTTTTAAAATGTCTTTCTCCGCCCCTAAGTATCCTAATCTGAGTAGAATTAAAACAGGTCAGGCGCCCGTGGCACACGCCTGTGTAAATCGAGGCTAAGCCATGTTCAGGTCTGCTAAGGAGGCACCGCCATGTGGCTTGGGCCCAGGGCGTGTCGATTTCATACTTTGGCCCATTTTCTCTATTTTTGGCCCGTTTCTCATTCTTTTCATTCTTCAGTGCTTTCCTAAGTATAAAACATGAAATTAAAGGATTAGGAGCACCAAATTCCACAATTCGGGGAATAAATCATCCAAAAGTATGCTAAATGTGGGATTAAAATATGAACATATTACGGTTTATCAATCACTTAACAAAACATGTTTGTTTTACAACCAAAACTAATAATCTATCAATCTATTCAAAAAAATTATGGAAAGTCCCTCAACCTTTAAAAATTTTGAAAATTGACCCTCGGGCTTGCTAGATTAAGCTAAAATGATCTCAAAAACATAAAAATCATTAAAAAGGGGACAAAACTACATACCATGCATGAAGAAAATCAAAATCAAAGCTTCTCCTCCCTTTAATGGTGATTTCATCCAAGCAAGAAGAAAATGAAAAAGATGATATCTTTTTCTTAGATTATTTTAGGTTTAATTTACCAATTTACCAATTTACCCTTTAAAAACTATCAAATTTGCAATAAAACCTAGTCCATAATTATCCACTAACTTATTACATGGTTTATTTACTATTCAAGTCCTTTAGTTTAAGATTTCATAGCCATTGGACCTCTTTAACTAATAGATACACACTTTTGCACCTTTTATGATTTAGTCCTTTTAACCTAATTAACAATTAAAACATCAAAATTTCTTAATGAAATTTTAATACGACCTTAATATAATCTTTTAAATGTCAAATAAACATTAAAAAATAATATACTCGCCGAAATTATGGTCTCGAAACCACTGTTTTCGACACCACTAAAAACGAGTTATTACAATTTATATCAAAGCACATGAGTTACATATGCGTGGTCAGTGACTAACTCAAGATTTAGGTAAATCACACTATGATTGTCACAAGTAAATTAATTCATAGATGGGTTCAGAATTAATTCATCTTGGGTCCTATCCAATATATCATTCTGCCAATAAATACATCTATGTCTCTGCCCATGAAGTCAACTGCTCCAATAGGCAAGACTTACCATCTCCTCAATTGGAATTGTAGACAACATAATAATCTTTCTAAGTAGTTGAATTAAATTTTCACTTTGATTCTTTTACAGGATTACAGACTCATTTAGATTATCTACTAAAGTAAGTTGTCTTTTTCGCAATGTAAATGTTCTTACAATGCACTTATCATCGGTTTGAACTTAGACAATCAGTGAGCTAATATTTGCTTGTCACAATTTCGTTATACATGCAAAATATGAAAGATAGAAATACAAAAGATATAACAGTGAAATGTGAAATTTATTTATTCATCATTCAAACACATAGAAAACAATTACATATTTACTACAATATGGACACATTTTCCAACATTTTCACCTATTAATTATTCATTTAGTCACAAAGTTATTTCACTAGAGTATCATGACTGAGCTCTCCTCAATGACATAACATTATGAAAGCAAGTACTTAGTGCTCGTCTAATGACCTTGTCAACCCTTAAAGTCTATCCTTGATATATTTTGGATAATAATCGTTCTCCCAATATTATCCTATTTTATCTCAGGGTAACCATTATATCTTCCTTCATGAAAAATTCAACGACTATCAAATAGTGGTCAATTCATCCATCACAAAGGCGAACGACCTGTGACCACTTTTACTTTTCATCAACTATGTAATTATAATGAGAGAATATCATTTACCCATGTTTTGGGCTATGAATTCCACGGTTGTTAATGCCATTATATACTACAGAAGTCGTACACCCAATGCACCAATTTTCGCTTCTTTATCTTTTAAACTAAGGCTTTTACTTACATCAAAGTGTACGAGTCACACATACATAGTTTGCCATCCACTCAGGATTTACATATGTCACACTATGAATGTCACAAGTGAATAAATCCATAAATGGATTCAAGATCTATTCTTCTTGGGTCATGTTTGATGTATTGTTAGTCTAGTCAGTCATATCTATTCTCTATCTTCTGGGAGTCATCCACTCCGATGCCCAAGATAAGGCGTCTCCCCAATTGTTTTTGGTAGACGACATATTAATCTTTCAATCGGCTTGCTAATTTCAGATTAAAGTAAGGACTTGTATAGGTTTGTCAACTAATACAAGTTGTCTTTCTGTACTATGATCCAACCACGTAATACTGTTTAGTATTATTTAAACATTTAGACAACCAATGAACAACACTTGCTTCTATTTTGCTTTGCGTGCAAAAACCATTTGAGGACAATAATACAGAATATATTAATTTAATTCATGAATAATTTTATTAATCAATGTATTCAAAAAAATTACAATTGTACTTAGACGAAAATACAACACTTAGTGCACCAAATCCAACAGAGAGTCCCTTGGGTTCCCCATTTAATAGAAAAGGCCTATGCCCACCATGTCGCACCCCAAATCTAGCAGACCCATTAGAAGATGTGTATATGTGAAGTTATTTGTTTGGCGTAGTGTAGTATGCCCATTTGCATTCTTTTGGAAATAAGTGTTGGCATAAAGTACCCACCTTATAAGTAATTGAAGATTTTATCTCAGATTATTTTGTTATTTGAGAAGAGAATGTGACAAGCGAAGAGTAAGCTTGTTGTAAGTTACCGCCAAAAGTATAGTACGCCTAGTTTGCTTGAGTACTGTGCTAGTTCAGTTTTGTAACGTGATCTGGTTAGGAGTTAACTGGATTGATTGGTCAAATAATATTTGTACATGATTCTCATTTATATTTCTCCCGTATTTTGCAGGTCATTTATTATGACAAATTCTAGATGCAGTCGGCACTTGTCAAGTTCCACTAAAGGGAACTAGATACATATATATGGAGAGAAGGGTCTGTCTGGGTGGTTTTTCTTCTTCCAATACTAATATCTAGTTTTTCTTATTAAACTTAGATGTTTTCCTCTCATTTATTTAGTTGGAAGCTAAGTTTTTTGAATAAATGATTGGATGTTCCACCTCTTGGCAAGTTTGATTACTCTGCATGTTACATTTTTGAAATAATAAGGTTGTTAAGAAGCATATGAATAGTGAGTTGTGAATAAGAGACCTTGCATAAGATTTGTTTGTAATTGAGATGTTAGTCATTTATCTATAAAAGGATTTTAATGTTGGTTTTATGCTCTTTAAGCAGTTGTTGCTGCTGGTTCGAGAAAGATGTTTGAGATTGGAACTTCAAGCTATAGTATAGGTGAGTATCAGGTGAGTTCTAGTCTTGAATTTTATAATTTTTCTAGAAAGTTCTTCATATAGTTGATATTCTAGTAATGATGCATGAGTTCTTGAGTGACTACTGAATGTGTATATGTGATTTTTGTATAGTATCCGTGTGAATTTAGTTGTATGATGTGTTGCATGTATAAGTGCATATGATTCTATAAAGCAACTGCATGTGTGTACATGGAACATATACTGTGATGCATGATCATGTTGATGTGGGTAAAGCATGTAAGAAGTATAATGTAGTTAGGAAATGAGTATAGCTTACATGAATGGGTACTTGTGTTAGAAGTACGGTGCATGATTGAAAATGTTGGACAAATGAGGGTTTAATGGTGTGTTGTGAAATTATGGTATGTGAGTTTTGATACCGTGGTGGTATTTGATGAAGTTCGTTAGGACAGTAAACATGAATTTTGGTATGAAAATTCTGATAAAAGATCATGTGTAACCTCCCTAACTCGGCTTAGACGTTATGGCTAGATTGGGAAGGCTACATTAGCCATTGAAATAACTAAGCTAACTTATGAAACTTTTGAAGACCTTAAGTAAACTTATTTTAAAAAAAAAATTGTAGTTGCATTTTGAGTTAGTTTAAAAACATTCGTTTATTAGGCCTTCTGCCTTTAAGATTCATTTTATTGTTCACAATGTTGCTTTAGAAAAACTGCTTGTTCGTCGCTTTACTTTGTACAAACTTGATGTTAACTAATGCATTGAAAAAACTATTATTTAAGTCATTTTGGAAATCTAGTTGCCTTATCGATTTGTTTTAAAAAAAAAACAGTTTCTTTACAATGCAACGAAAATTAGAGTACAATGTTAAATTTTATATAAGCCAAATATCATTCATTTTTTTGTTATTATCCATGCATGCAAAAAAATCCCCAAATGAAAAATTATCAAGCCATAGACTAGAAATAATTAAAAATTACAAACCAAAACCAATAAAGACTTATTAAAAATATTCCAAGGTCCAAGGTGATTTTTCATATGTCGGGTCCGATCTTAGTTTCGAGGTTTACCTAAAAAGCTAAACACTAGGGGGAGTGAGCTTATGAAAGCTTAGTCTGAGTCAAGCAGTTATTTAAACAAACATAAATATCAAATACGATGAAACATATTAGCATTAATAGAAGAACACAGAACCATCATTGGAATTTGATATCATTACATAGCCATTATCAAATCAATGTCAAATGGTGTTTGAGCATTGCCATCGTTCATTCAAGTAACAATCATTAATTTCAATACCATTTAATACAACACCATACAATACATAGCATAAATCAATAACATTCGAGTATGTCGTGAGCATGATGCAATGCAAAAATATTCCTACCCCAACCATCTACTACACACCACAAGTTCCCAGAACCTGTCTGCCAAACTCTAATTGTAACATCCTGAAATGGGCCTATGCATTTTTGATTTAATTATGTGAAATGGCATGTTTTATGTGTATGAATGTATTGTGAATATTTTTGGAAACTTGGAAATGCAAGGAAATGATTTAGAAATGTTAAGTTTAAAAGAGGAAAGTGAACATTTTTGGAAACTTGGAAATGCAAGGAAATGATTTAGAAATGTTAAGTTTAAAGGAGGAAAACGAACATTTTTGGAAACTTGGAAATGTAAGGAAATGTCATAGAAAATGTTAAGTTTTAAAGTTTAAAAGAGGGAACTAAGGCAAGGTGGCCTTAAGAAAATTAATAGAGGAAATTTGACACAAGAATCAACTTGTTAAAGTGGCTTAAAGGCACCACTTAACTTAAGGGCCTAGCAAGTGACGCCACATACAGGTGCAAAGGGTCTTGAGTTCTAGTCACTTAGGAAGCAAAATAAAGTTTTTATTTTAGGGACAAGGGGGAGGTAATGGACGGCACCAAGGCACTTGAAGGGGAGTTTAAATTCTCTTAAAATTTCGGCTAAGGGGTGGATAAATAATAGATTTATTTTAGATTATTTTCAAGAGAGATAAATGAGGATTTATTCTTTAATTTTTAAATTAAAGAGATAAAGCTATCAAAATAGAAGAGTGGCGGCCAAGTAAGGGATTCCCTTGGTGATAATTTCGACAAAAGGGGAGGAGATTAAGGCTATCATTCATTCTTCTTCCTTTTCCTTCCCATTCTCTGCCGAATTCCTAAGCAACATCTTTTTTTTCTTTTTCCTTTGTCAACCGAATTCCTCTTCTCCCTAAGTCCACCATTGCCGATTCTCCCTAAGTTCATATCCCTCTCTTTTCAATTCAGTTGAAGACGAATACGTAAGTGACCATAGCCATCTAGTCTCCAAGTCTTCATAGCCGAATCTTTGAAGGGCTTCAAGCATAGGTGCTGTCGATTTCTTCAAGTAAGGGTAAGATCCAAATATTGGTTTCCATTCTTTATATTTTAGACTTATCAAAATTTAGGGACTAATCTCTATTATTAATCTTGTTCAAATTATGAAAGGAAGGTTTCGAGATTTATGGGTTGTCTACATCAAGAAAAGATCTTTCGGGATTTTTAAGATCCAAAGTAAGATGACTTTTGGCCTTAGGCCATTCTTAATGTGTTTAAATGTTAGGAATTGATCTAACATGTATCCATGGGAATTTCGACAGACATCTGAGGCAAGGGATACTTTTCGGGATTTGAGAATTTCAAGGTAAGTGTACTCACATATTTGGCCAAGGCCCTATCTTAGTACTTAGATCTATTTGTTTTAACCAAAAACTAACCGATTTTAGGGATCTAGTGATTAGCCGATTTCAGAGGGGAAGAATACAAGTTTCCGGGATTTGATTAATTATCAAATTGGCAGCAAGGTAAGAAAGTGGATACGATAATCCTTCGGGATTTGGTTGAATAGCCGAATAGGCTTTTACTAAAGGTGTTAAGTGTGGCCGAATGTAGGAATTGAAGATCTAAGGCATTAGATTGAGTTTCGGGATTTCAATAAAAGCATTAAATGAATCAGGTGTGTACCCCACACTAACTTTTAATAAGATTTATGGCAATATTTAATATGTGTATGTTTATAAGAATGTGAATATGGCTAAGGTACCATGTTATGGTACAAAGTACTCAGGTACGTTTCCTACTCCTACTAGGATTATGAAATATCTTATATTTAACATGAGATAAGTGATAAGAATGTGAAATTTGGCATGTTAATGCATAATATGTATGATATGGGGCATATGGGTTATTGAAAAGGGGAAGTGAATGTGGTGACCTAAGACCACGATAATCTGAATGTGGTGACCTAAGACCACGATACCTAAATGTGGTGACCTAAGACCACGATATCTGAATGTGGTGACCTAAGACCACGAATATTTATAAGAGGCGATGAGCACGTCATTGCGGCATTGGCGCCTTCGATGGTGTGTAGCGAGATGGAGGGTCGACTTAGTAGTCCCCACGGTGTGCAGTTGGTACGGGGATGTGTAGCGGATGGTATATAGGTTTGGGTTCGGGTTGCATCATTATTTTGTTCTGTTATATGAATTGATATGTGATATGATTATGTATGCCTGAATTGTTAACTTTAGTGTTGGTTGCACATTAAGTCTGTTAACTCACCCCGTTGTGGGAACATGTTTCAGGTGATGAACAGTTATGGATCGAGACGGCAGGACTTGTGGTGGCCATGCTCAGCTTGAAGTTTTATTTGATTTGGACATTTTATTTCATTTAAGTATTTTAAAATTATTTGGGTTTTTATTTGATGTAATAAGGCCATATTGAGCTCTTTTATTTCTGTTTTGTTTATTTATCATGTCACGAACTTTTTGCTCATTAAAGACTAAGCAAATTTTAATTTGAAATAAACTTTAAATATTTTGTCACTTGAAATAAATGGGTTTTCAATATAAAACAAACTTGTTTTCAACTCGAGCCCAACCCAAAAATAATTTCTCTCTCCAAACACACAGTTTTTCCAAGGTAATAAAAGAATTTTGAACCGGTTTTCTTCGAGGAACATACCAGATCCGGTCAAGGCTCGTGGGCCGAGTTTGGGGTGTTTCAGTTTGGTATCAGAGCCCGTTTCAAACTCTTGGCCTGAGGTTTAAGACCCAAAACGTTTTCGAATCGAGCCCAAATAAGTTTTATATAAATATTTTATGAAATCAGCAGGTTTTTTCTGGCATGGCACCCAAGTCTCCGACCCGCAGTCTACCAGGTAAGTACTTCTATCCATTTATGTGATTTATTGAATGATCTGTAGAAGGGTAGAAATGGAATGGAACGTAGATTAGCATGATAAGTACTTGAACCCTAGGATTAGTTTTCCCCAACACTTACATAAGACTTAAGTGCCTAACTAAACAACCCTATGACTAGTCGCCGAGTTAAGGTGTGGTAACCCCTGTGCGCATGTCTAGGATTGGATTCAAAAGAGCCTGGTACTTATGCAGTCCTAGTGACTCTCCTCCTCTTCGCTGGAATCCTACCTGGTGCGTAGCTTCGATTCACCTTAACCAAGAGGACTCGGTCATAGGCTAAACATAATAACTAAAACCCGAAAGGGACCAACCATGTTTTTATGGAAACCCTAGTTTTAAAATCCCCAAATATACCCCTTTGAATAGTGACAAAAACTTATTTTTAGAAAGTTTTCAAAATATTCCCAATTTATCAAAAATTTACAAAAATACCCCTAGTGGTAAAATTACAAAAATGCCCTTGGTTTATGAAATTTCCAAAATACTCACAGTTCTTATCAAAATTTTCATTACTTTATAGAAATGTTCAAAAACCCTAATTTGCAATTTATCAAAAATACCTTGATTTTGGAAAATTACGAAATTGCCCCTAACCTACAAAATTACCAAAAGAACCCTAACTTCTAAAATTTTTGCAATATCACCAAACTAGAAAGCAAAGTCTCAAAAAGAACCCTCAAAGTTTTGCAAATCTTGAAATACCCCTGAATTATTAAACTTTACAAATCTACCCTGGTTTATTACCAAAATACCCCTGTAGGACAAATGACGAAAATACCTCTGGGATAGGAACAGACAGAAATGTCCGAAAAGTGAATGTGTATGGGAGATATTATGGAATGGATGTCACTGAATGAATGTTTGAATGAATGTACTTCTCTGAATTAGGATAGAAGACATGAAAACTTTGATTGAATCAAAAGAACCACTACTGAGCTTCTATCCATAAAATTTCTTCGCGGATAATCAGTGAAACAAGTACTCATTCATAAAATTTCTTAATCAGATTAAAGCACTGTAGTAGAAATGAGCTTTAGGGGACGTTGTCGAAACGTGCAAGGATGCGGTAGAGGTAGGATGATCGTGTCAGAACCCGTTATGTCGGGTCAAGGGTCTGACAACAACGTACCACCGCCGCCACCACCCCCAGCTGTTGGTGTTGAGCAGCAAGCTCAGACGGCGATGATCGCGTGTCGCAGTCGCATCTTTGCGAGTTCTTGAGTTGGTGGCTGGTGCAGGAGGAAATTCGGGATCTCAAAAGTCGGTGAGACTGAGCGACTTTCGTGCCAATGAGGTGAGGTGTTCCGTGGAGTGTCGGAGTGGCACCCGCATCTGCGAGTATTGGTTGGAATCAACCGAGTGGATTATGGATGAACTAGATCGACCACGAGGAGAAGGTGAAAGGAATGGTGGCATTCCTCTGCGATGAAGCGTACCAATGGTGGCTCACGATTCGTGATGGTCTTGCGGTGAGGATCGGCGTGGGACTATGTTAAGGCGGCTTATCGGAAGAAGTATGTCGGTACCGAGTAGATTTGGTGAGCAAAGGAAGGCATTTATGGGGGTGGTTCAAAGGAACAAGTGCGTGGCGAGTATGAAGCCGAGTTTAGGAGGCCGAGTTATATGCTCGAGGAGTGGTGGCTACGGAGCATGAGCGGTGTGTCCGATTTGAGGGCGGTTTGAGGATAATTTAAGGTTGTTGATAGCCTCACATCGAGGAACGGAATTTACCGCGTTAGTGGAAAAGGCTAAAGTAGCCGAGGGAATCAAGGACTCTGGTAAGCGAGCTACGATAGGAATAGGCCCAAGAGGGGTTATGGGTCGTCGAGGATCGCCCGGAGTGTGCGAAAAGGCCCCGAGTTGGTGGGCGCGAGGTCGCAAGTTGGTGCGGAGAGGCGATCGTCCTTGTGATCGGTGTGGGAAGAGACACTTAGGAGAGTGTTGGAAGAAGAGGACGGAGGATGTTTCAGGTGTGGGTCCAAGGACCATATGATTAAGGATTGTCCAATGAAACCAGAGGGAAGTCGGCCAGCAGCTCAGAACGTTAATCAGGCTGGTAGAGGTGGACAGCAGCCGCAACGTAGTCGTGGTCCGAATAATAGAGGTAATGATGCTGGCAGAGGACGTGGAACACCAGGCAGAGGTGCTGCTAACACTGAGGCAAGGCAATCAGGTTTGGTTTATGTAGTTCGCCGAAGGGAGGATGGAGACGCACCGGACGTCATAACCGGTACGTTCCTTATTCATGGCCAGCTCTATTTTGCTCTTATTGATGTGGGCTCAACCCATTCATATGTTGCATGTAGTATAGTGGAAACACTAGGCCTAGACTCTGAACTTTCTGATAGAGAGATGACTGTAGTAAGCCCATTAGGCCAAACTATAGTGGTGGATAACATCTTTCGGAGTGTACCCCTAGAAATTCAGGGAGTGAACTTCCGGGCTGACTTAATGGAGTTACCCTTCAGAAAATTTGACCTCATACTTGGTATAGATTGGTTAGTAGAGTACCGGGCCGTGTTGGATTGTGCGGCTAAACGAATGGAACTAAGAACCCCGGAGGGTGAGGTGGTTATCATGATGGGAGAAAGAAGGAACTACTTGTCTAATGTAGTTTCGGCATTAAAGGCTGAAAGGATGGTTCAAAAAGGGTGCAAGGCGTTTCTAGCCTTCATAAGTGCGTTAGATGGAAAGGAAGAAGGTGTCAGTAGAGTCAGAATGGTAAGGGACTTCGTGGATGTGTTCCCAAAGGAATTACCAGGAATACCCCCAGATAGGGAGGTGGAATTTGGAATAGACTTGCTACTGGGAACAGCTCCTGTGTCAATCGCTCCATACCGAATGGCGCCAAAGGAGTTAGTTGAGCTCAAGGCTCAGATTCAAGAATCACTGGATCATGGGTTCATCCGACCCAGTGTGTCTCCGTGGGGAGCACCGGTCCTATTTGTGAAGAAGAAGGATGGAACTATACGAATGTGCATAGACTATCGTCAGTTGAATAAACTGACTATCAAGAACAAGTATCCTTTGCCAAGGATAGACGACTTGTTCGATCAGTTAAAGGGGGCAGCTGTGTTTTTGAAGATAGATCTACGGTCGGGATATCATCAGTTGATGGTAAAGGAGGCAGATATCCATAAGACAGCCTTTAGAACAAGATACGACCATTATGAGTTTGTAGTAATGTCGTTTGGGTTGACGAACGCACCAGCCGCGCTCATGGATATGATGAACCGGGTTTTCCAACCCTACTTGGATAGGTTTGTTGTCGTGTTTATCGATGACATTCTTGTGTATTCGAAGTCGGAGGAGGAGCATGATGAGCACCTACGGATAGTGTTACAAGTATTAAGGGAGAAGAAGCTCTATGCCAAATTCAGCAAGTGTGAATTTTGGCTTAAGAAGGTGGCATTCTTAGGACATGTGGTATCCGCAGAGGGAATAAGGGTGGATCCTAGGAAGATCGAAGTAGTGTTGGATTGGAAACCACCTAGGTCTGTGGCTGAGATCCGAAGTTTCTTAGGTTTGGCAGGCTATTACAGGAGGTTCGTGGAAGGTTCTCGTCAATAGCCGTGCCTTTGACAAAGTTATTGAGGAAGGAAGTACCCTTTGTATGGACAGATAAACAACAGGAGAGCTTTGAGAAGCTTAAGAAGGTCTTGACGAAAGCTCCAGTTCTAATTCAGCCTGAGGCAGGAAAGGATTTTGTGGTGTACTGTGACGCTTCGCATACGGGATTAGGCTGTGCTCTAATGCAAGATGGAAAGGTAGTCGCGTATGCGTCTCGGCAACTAAGGCCTCATGAGGTTAACTACCCAACTCATGACTTGGAATTGGCAGCCGTGGTCTTCGCTCTTAAGGTTTGGAGGCATACCTTTATGGAGAAAAGTCGATAATCTACACGGACCACAAAAGTTTTAAGTATCTGTTGACTCAGAAAGAGTTGAACTTAAGACAGCTAAGGTGGGTGGAGCTATTAAAGGATTATGATTGCTCGATCGAGTATCACCCAGGCAAGGCGAATGTTGTAGCGGATGCTCTAAGTCGAAAGGTAGTGTCGGATCCGAGGGCGATGTTCGCACACTTAAGTTTGTATGATGATGGAAGTCTGCTGGCAGAATTACAAGTCAAACCCACATGGTTGAATGAGGTAAAGGAAAGTCAATTGTTGGATGAGGACTTAAGTGCTAAGCTACAGCAAGTACAGAACGGAGAGTTAGAAGATTATGGTGTTAACGATGAGGGAGTATTGTGCTTCAAGGGAAAGGTCTGTATGCCAAAGGACGAGGAGTTAGGACAAAGGATTCTTCGGGAGGCGTATAGTAGCCCTTATGCTATGCATCCCGGAGGCACTAAGTTGTATAGGGATCTAAGGGAACAGTTTTGGTGGCCTGATCTTAAACGGGAAGTTACTGAATTCGTAGGAAAATGTCTAACGTGCCAGCAAGTTAAGGCTGAACACCAAGTTCCATCAGGATTACTTTAGCCAATTGAGATTCCGCAGTGGAAGTGGGAGAAAATTACCATGGATTTCGTTAGGGGGCTTCCCCTTACGCCTACTAAAAAGGACTCGGTATGGGTAATAGTGGACAGTTTGACCAAGTCCGCGCATTTCATTCCGATAAGAGTGGATTATTCTCTTGAAGTTGGCCAAGTTATATGTGGCGAGAGATTGTGAGGTTAGTTTGACAGTGCGGTGTCAATCATTTGGATAGAGACCCTGTGTTTACGTCTCGGTTTTGGAGGGCACTTCATCAAGTTTTAGGCACTAAGTTGGATTTCACTATGGCCTTTCATCCACGATCGGACGCAGGCGATGCGAGCGGGTAATTCAGTGTTAGAGGATATCTTTGAGGGGTGTGTGATGGATTTCAAGGAAGTTGGGAGGACTATTTGCCTTTAGCGAGTTCGCCTACAACAATAGCTACCAAGCTAGTATTCGGATGGCACCGTGCACGAAGCCTTTGTATGGTCGAAGGTGTCGGACTCCTACGTGTTGGACAAAATTAGGAGAACGTCGAGTTTTGGGTCCTGAGATTATGGCCGAATCCGAAGAGAAGGTGGAGATAATTCGGGCACGGATGAAAGAAGCCTCTGACAGGCAAAAGTCGTATGCTGACCTCAAGCGGAAAGAGGTAGAGTTTGAAGTGGGGGACCAAGTCTTTCTGAAAATCTCGCCTTGGAAGAAGGTGATGAGGTTTGGTCGCAAAGAGAAGTTAAGCCCAATGTTTATAGGGCCCTATCGAGTGTTGAAGCGAGTTGGACCAGTGGCATATTAGTTAGAGTTGCCACCAGAGTTGAAGCAAATGCACGACGTATTCCATGTTTCCATGCTACGTCGATATCGATCGGATCCATCTCACGTAGTACCGGTTGAAGAGGTGGAGCTAAGGCCAGACTTATCCTACGAAGAAGAGCCGATTCAGATCTTGGAACGAGACGTGAAAGTGTTACGGAGGAAGTCAGTTCCTCTAGTCAAGGTGTTATGACGCAACCATGGATCAGAGGAAGCTTCGTGGGAGCCAGAAGAGGCAATACGACAGGAATACCCTCATTTATTTTAGCCAGACAATTTTGAGGACGAAATTATTTTAAGGGGGTAGAACTGTAACATCCTGAAATGGGCCTATGCATTTTTTATTTAATTATGTGAAATGGCATGTTTTATGTGTATGAATGTATTGTGAATATTTTTGGAAACTTGGAAATGCAAGGAAAAGATTTAGAAATGTTAAGTTTAAAAGAGGAAAGTGAACATTTTTGGAAACTTGGAAATGCAAGGAAATGATTTAGAAATGTTAAGTTTAAAAGAGAAAAGTGAACATTTTTGGAAACTTGGAGATGCAAGGAAATGATTTAGAAATGTTAAGTTTAAAGGAGGAAAACGAACATTTTTGGAAACTTGGAAATGTAAGGAAATGTCATAGAAAATGTTAAGTTTTAAAGTTTAAAAGAGGGAACTAAGGCAAGGTGGCCTTAAGAAAATTAATAGAGGAAATTTGACACAAGAATCAACTTGAAAATGGCTTGAAGGCACCACTTAAGGGCCTAGCAAGTGACGCCACATGCAGGTGCAAAGGGTCTTGAGTTCGAGTCACTTAGGAAGCAAAACACAGTTTTTATTTTCGGCACAAGGGGGAGGTAATGGACGGCACCAAGGCACTTGAAGAGGAGTTTAAATTCTCTTAAAATTTCGGCTAAGGGGTGGATAAATAATAGATTTATTTTAGATTATTTTCAAGAGAGATAAATGAGGATTTATTCTTTAATTTTTAAATTAAAGAGATAAAGCTATCAAAATAGAAGAGTGGTGGCCAAGTAAGGGATTCCCTTGGTGATAATTTCGGCAAAAGGGGAGGAGATTAAGGCTATCATTCATTCTTCTTCCTTTTCCTTCCCATTCTCTGCCGAATTCCCTAAGCAACATCTTTTTTTCTTTTTCTTTGTCAACCGAATTCCTCTTCTCCCTAAGTCCATCATTGCCGATTCTCCCTAAGTTCATATCCCTTTCTTTTCAATTCAGTTGAAGCCGAATACATAAGTGACCATAGCCATCTAGTCTCCAAGTCTTCATAGCCGAATCTTTGAAGGGCTTCAAGCATAGGTGCTGTCGATTTCTTCAAGTAAGGGTAAGATCCAAATATTGGTTTCCATTCTTTATATTTTAGACTTATCAAAATTTAGGGACTAATCTCTATTATTAATCTTGTTCGAATTATGGAAGGAAGGTTTCGGGATTTATGTGTTGTCGACATCAAGAAAAGATCTTTCGGGATTTTTAAGATTCAAGGTAAGATGACATTCGGCCTTAGGCCATTCTTAATGTGTTTAAATGTTAGGAATTGATCTAACATGTATCCATGGGAATTTCGACAGACATCTGAGGCAAGGGATACTTTTCGGGATTTGAGAATTTCAAGGTAAGTGTACTCACATATTCGGCCAAGGCCCTATCTTAGTACTTAGATCTATTTGTTTTAACCAAAAACTAACCGATTCAAGGGATCTAGTGATTAGCTAATTTCAAAGGGGAAGAATACAAGTTTCCAGGATTTGATTAATCATCAAATCGGCAGCAAGGTAAGAAAGTGGATACGATAATCCTTCGGGATTTGGTTGAATAGCCAAATAGGCTTTTACTAAAGGTGTTAAGTGTGGCCGAATGTAGGAATTGAAGATCAAAGGCATTAGATCAAGTTTCGGGATTTCAATAAAAGCATTAAGTGAATCAGGTGTGTACCCCACACTAACTTTTAATAAGATTTATGGCAATATTTAATATGTGTATGTTTATAAGAATGTGAATATGGCTAAGGTACCATGTTATGGTACAAAGTACTCAGGTACGTTTCCTACTCCTACTAGGATTATGAAATATCTTATATTTAACATGAGATAAGTTATAAGAATGTGAAATTTGGCATGTTAATGCATAATATGTATGATATGGGGCATATGGGTTATTGAAAAGGGGAAGTGAATGTGGTGACCTAAGACCACGATAATCTGACTGTGGTGACCTAAGACCATGATAATCTGAATGTGGTGACCTAAGACCACGATACCTAAATGTGGTGACCTAAGACCACGATATCTGAATGTGGTGACCTAAGACCACGAATATTTATAAGGGCGATGAGCACGTCGACTGCAGCGGCTGCCTTCGATGGTGTGTAGCGGATGGAGGGTCGACTTAGTAGTCCCCACGGTGTGCAGGTTGGTACAGGGATGTGTAGCGGATGGCATATAGGTTTGGGTTCGGGTTGCATCATTATTTTGATCTGTTATATGAATTTATATGTGATATGATTATGTATGCCTGAATTGTTAACTTTAGTGTTGGATACACATTGAGTCTGTTGACTCACCCCGTTGTGGGAACATGTTTCAGGTGATGAACAGTGATGGACCGGGACGGCAGGACTTGTGGTGGCCATGCTCAGCTTGAAGTTTTATTTGATTTGGATATTTTATTTCATTTAAGTACTTTAAAATTATTTGGGTTTTTATTTGATGTAATAAGGCCATATTGAACTCTTTTATTTCTGTTTTGTTTATTTATCATGTCACGAACTTTTTGCTCATTAAAGACTAAGCAAATTTTAATTTGAAATAAACTTTAAATATTTTGTCACTTGAAATAAATGAGTTTTCAATATAAAACAAACTTGTTTTCAACTCGAGCCCAACCCAAAAATAATTTCTCTCTCCAAACACACAGTTTTTCCAAGGTAATAAAAGAATTTTGAACCGATATTCTTCGAGGAACATACCAGATTTGGTCAAGGCTCGTGGGCCGGGTTTGGGGTGTTTCACCAATGAATACGAGTAAAGCTCGATGTGGTAAAACCACCGAATAAATATAATTGCAGAAAATCTACCAAATAACAAATAAATGTGATAAAACAACCGAATAATGAATAAGTGCAATAAAATCACCAAATCCCCTCGAATCTCCAGTGCAGTGCACTGACTATGAATAAATGCAGACTTAATATGCTGCTAAATCTCCACGAAACTCCTCCATCGACCACAATAACAATGCCACTCCAATGCACATACAGGATGTCATACAATCTCATACATAGTCATGAATTCAATTTTTTAACCTTTATTTGGCATGGTCAACACACCCTTATATTATCAAATACTTTCAATGAATAGGATCATTGGTCCAATTTTCAATTTACCATCAAGGTGGTATCATTTAACAAATCACAATTTCATGTGTTCTGTAACACCCCTCACCCGTATCCAACTCCGGGATAGGGTTCGAGGCGTTATCAGACTTAAACATTCACAATCATACAAAACTGAGTTACCAAATTTCACCCAAAATTACAACTTTTCAAATACATGCATTTGACCTTGTCATCTATTTAATCACTTATACCACACAACAACACATTAACACATACCATGGACAAATAGGCTTACAAGCCAAAATCATCATAAGCCACATCTCATGGCTATAATCAACAAATCAATATAAGTCAATACATTTGACTAATCACAACAACATCCATCATAGAAAAATTAAGTCCCTATACATGCCGCTCACTTGAAAACATTTAACATACATATGCCAATACTCCAAGGATAATGGCTCGATAGTGTGATCTTTGCCTCGATGATCTCCAACCCCTGAGTGACTGACAAAACTAAAAGAAATAGAAAGGAGGGAGTAAGTTTTACGCTTAGTAAGCTCACATGAAAATAATAAGTAATGCGATAACATGCTATTTTCATATTCTTTCTATTTATTCAAATTCCAGTTAAGTTGTTTTCTTGAGTCACATTCATTACATTATTTATATCTGGAGCTACCGCACTCCAAATTAATAGCCGTTAATTTTACATGAAACTAGACTCACATATCCTCTTACCATAAAATTTTCAGAATTTTTTATTCAGCCAATTAGTACAGTTTATTCTTTAAAATCTCCCCTATTTCACTATTTGACTATTCTGACCTCTCTTCACTACGAATCAATTTTCTCCTTGTACAAAGTTCATATGACCTTTTTATTTAGTTCATTTGAAAATAGGTTAATTCAGGATTTCAGTCATATAAATTATATCCCACAATTATATTTGTACAATTTTTAATGATTTTTCAAAGGCAGAACAGGGGATCACATAATCATTCTAAACTAGTCTCATAGAAATTCAAATATCTAAAAATATACGAATCATTTGTTTGCTATGTTTATTTTATATGAAAATAGACTCAACAATATTTAAATCAATATCTCATCCAACTTATAATTCATTTTCTACTATTTTTGGTGACTTTTCAAAGTCATGTCACTGCTGCTATCCAAACAGTTTTATTGTAAATTTTTGCTCTCTCTTTCACTTTAGTTGTGTTCATCACTTGCCTATACCAATCTTTCCAATTTCCGATTACATATCGAACATATTTTTCATACATACAATTGCCACATTTCTCAATTGGTCACATTCACACTTGTACTTATTCATAACATGATCGTATTCAATTACACTTAGTCGTTACAATCACATGTATTTTCACTTAGTCAACTTCCCGTTGAACTCATCGGAATAATAACAGATACACGGTGCCCTACACATAGTACCACCCTTGTAGCCGAAGCTATCAGGTACACATAGTAGCCTACACTTAGTACTACACATGTGACCAAAACCATCACTTGCACATAGTGGCCTGCAATTAGTACCACACATGTGATCGAAACTATCGGGTACGCATAGTAGCCTGCACTTAGTACTACACATGCGACCTATCTGTCTGGTACACCTAGTAGCCTGCACTTAGTACTACACACATGACCTAAAACCATCTCGTAGCTCTCTTGTACACATAGTGGCCTACACTTAGTATCACACATGTGACCTAGCTACCTCATTCGTATCTTTTCTATTCCGAAGGTTCAACCGGGAATTCACACTTTTCAACATTTTACCAATTCATAAATTTTCATGCCATCATTTTATACAACTATCATACATTCATAAAGCATGCATTTAGGCATATTATGGGTTTAATTTAGGTTATTCGAACTTACTTGTCGAAATCTCGCCAGGTACAACCGTGTACCAACTCATACAACCCATGTAATATTAATTTAACATTCAATTCATATAACATTAATTTGCCATTCAATTTCACATAACACAACAAACATCACATTTTCAATACCATACATCAACTTCTCATAAACATATTAAATCATACAATTTATGTCATATCAATAGAGAATTACAATTCAAGCATGGTGTTGCATTATTATTAACAAACGAACTTACCTCGGATCCAGAAACGGCAATTTACCATTTTAATCCATAACCTTGTATTTTCTCGATTTAAGCCCGAATCACGATTTCCTTGATCTATATCACATTTAGCCTACTAATTAGTCACATTATTCATATGGGTCCAAAAATCATATTTTTTTATAAATTGCACTTTGACCCCTAAACTTTCACATATTTGTACTTTTGCCCCAATGCTCGTAAATTAAACTTCAGCCCTTATTCTTATGTTCTATAACATGCTGATCATTTTTCTCTTCTATGGCAACATCAAATTCTTGCTCTAACATGTATTTATGTACATTAGGTATTTTTGCCGATTATGTCGTTTTACTCGTTTTCACTTAAAATCGCTTATTACAAGTTGTTTAACATAATTCCAAGCTTCATATTCTGCCATAAAACATAAAAATAAACACATTTCACCTATGGGTATTTTTCCAAATATGAACCCTAGGTTAAATTATTGCTAGAATAAGCTAAATCAAGTTATCGGGACTCCAAAAACGTAAAAAACATGAAAAATGGGGCTAGAATGGACTTACCATGAAGCTTGGAAAGATTTAAAACCCTATCCATGGCTTCCCACATGTTAAATTCGGCCTAAGCTTGAAGATGGACAAATTTCGCATTTAAATTTTGTTTTTAATTCATTTAATTCACTAAATTACCAAAATGCCCCTTAAAAAAATCTTTTGAAACATACCCATCCATGTCCATTTTTGTCCACCAACTTAACCAATGGTCTAATTATTATTTAAGAACCTCCAATTTAAAATTTCATAACAATTGGACACCTCTAACATGTAGAACTCAACTTTTGCACTTTTTACAATTTAGTCATTTTGACTAAATTGAGTGCCCAAACGTCAAAATTTTCGAATGAGATTTTCACGAAATCATTCTGGGAAATTGTAGATCATAAAAATATAATAAAAATAAAATTTTCCTTGTCAAATTTGTGATCTCGAAACCACTGTTCCGACTAGGCCCTAATTTGGGATGTTACATGTTCTTACAAACTTTTTTTGTGTGCATGTATAGCAGTCTTTCAAACATTGCATAACAAATTAATCATACCAATCTCTCATGCATATGCCTTATTTTCATTAAAAATCATGTTATACAAACAACCAATCATACATCATATTATCTAACCATTCACAACAATATCAATCATGTAATCATTCAGTCAATTTAGCAACTCTGCTAACATGCCAAACAGTTAGGGCTTGAAACATACCTAGGTCAACCTCTTACAATTTTAATTACTTAGCTATTTAGCCAAACTCAATTAGCAAACTAAATCATCAATTATATCATTAAAATCATTGTTAACATTCAAGTTTTAGAGTTAGGACCCACACCTTATTTTACGCTATTTCGCGGTACATTCGTAAATCATGCAGTTTCTCTAATAAGCTTTAAAATTATCTTAGACTAAAAATCAGTATTAAAGTAAATAAATATGCCTCTTAATCTGCCCCCAAACACCCACTTATGGGTTCAATCCAAGCATTAGAACTATAACTATTTTTTTTGAATCCAAACTAATTAATTTTTTTACACTGAATGGATGCAAATCGCAGGCGCGAACATCTTTCGTCTTCACTGTTGATTTGAGGAGTTTAATTCGGCACCTAAAAAATTTAAATACTGAAAAATTAGTAGTTATTCCATATTTAAAATCTTTAATTTAATCAATTAACAATTTCCCTCACATCAAAATTGAAACTACACACTAGCCCATACGCTTCCTGAATTTTTAGATCTGAGTCGCCGATTGATCAAGATTTATTTTTCCTAATTTACACATGATTAAAGGTTGATTAGAAAGGGTCCAAGAACTCAAGATATTTCTGGAAAAGGATGGTAAAAATTAAAGAAATAACAGTCCCCTTTCCTAGCCTTTAGGCGTACACACCACCGCCAACGGTGGTCAATTTAAGGCTGATTTGAGATCACATTTAAAATCACTTGGAAGGCTGGAAAAATAATATTTAAATCCTTAAAAATCACCCTCATTCCAAATATAGATATTTGGATACTCAACCTACAAGATCTATCAAGAAATTGAAAGACAATAAGAACTTACACAAGCTAGGTGAAAGGGGCGGCAGTGGCTCTTCTTGGCAACAATGGGAATCATTCTTGCAGGCCTAAATTTTCAGATTTGGGGTAGGAAAATACCCATTAAATATTTAAAAAAATCACCCTATAACAACCTGATTTTAGGTCTAGTCAGAATAGTGGTTTCGAGACTACAAATCTGATAAAGAAAATTTTATTTTTATTATTATTTTATGGTCTACAGTTTTATGGAATAATTTCATGAAATTTGCATTCAAAATTTTTGACGTTTGAGCACTCAATTTAGCTAAAATGACTAAATTGTAATAGATGTAAAATGTGTGTTCTAGAAGGTAAAGGTGGTTAAATGCTATGAGATTCAAATTAGTGGTTTTTAAATAGTAATTAAGCCATTTTATCTTTTAGTGGACAAGAATGGACATGGAGTAGGTAAATTTAAAAGTTTTAAGTTAAGGGCATTTTGGTCATTTATGAATTAAAGACTAAATAAAACAAATAAAAGATGTCATCTTCTCAAAATAGTCCCCCCTTGTGCCGAAAATTGGAAGGATTCCATAGCTAGGGTTTAGCCATCTTTCAAGCTCAATTGTAAGTCCATTCTTGCCCTGTTTTTCATGATTTTTATGTTTTTGAAGTTGTCTCAACCTAATCTAGCCTTTCTAATTACTAATTTGGAGAGGGATTAAAGTCTAAAATTTTACCCATGTTGAAAATGTGTGTATTTTGATGTTTAATGGTAGAAAATGTATGTTAGTTGTAAGATAAACAACTTTTGCTAAGTGATTTTCGTTAAAAATGTCAAAAAGGACTTATTTGTTAAAAGTTATAAAATGAGTAGCAAAAGTGTGATTAAATGGAAAATGTGGACTGTTATGAGTATGAATAAATTTCAGCTAGGCTTGGGTTTTTAGGAAATTGAATGAAATTCATTTTTCGAGCTTAGGGACTAAAATGTAAGATGTTGAAAAGTTAGGGGCAAAAAGGTAATTTTTCCATAATGTGATTTTTGGGATAAATTGAATAATGTGATTATTAAATAAGTTAAATTTGCTATTATAGATCAAGCAAAATGAGGTTCGAACCTAAATCGAGGGAAAAATAAGGTGTTTCACGATTAGGTCTATTTCTACTACTTTTGTACCGAGGTAAATTCGTATGTTAATAATGAAAAATTACAATTGAATTTATAATGTTTTAATATTGCATGAATTGTATGATTGACTCTATGGATGTAATTGACGAAGTTTCGACAAGCGAGAAAATCTCGGTTGAACCCTAGGAATAGATTAGGATACAAGTAGCATGTCACTAGGAACCCATGTGAATATGTAATTATGTGATTTTTGTGTCTCGGGTGTTAGTCTTGTGCATCCTATCGGTGGCTGGATATATTGGCATGTGTTGCGAATACCTGACAGCTTGTATGAGCAGCGTCGTGTAGCTACGTCTTGACTGACAGCTTGTGTGAGTAGGGCCATGGATAGCTCGAGAGATAGAGCCTATATGGGTTACAAGATTTGTGGTAGCCTTGGCTACATATGTGGAACTTATGTACAAACTTTTCTGTGTATCCGATAGTATTCCAAGTGGTTCAATGGGTATGTCCAAGATGAGAAAGTATATGAATATGTTACGAGTTGGTACAGGTATGTACGTAAAACTCAAAGGCGATGAACTCGGTATATAATAAACTATTGGTAAGAATGTATTTGAGTAAGTTGTGCTTATGAAGTTTTACTGGCATTTATGTTAGTATATGTTAAGTTATTTATATGACAAATGTATGAATAATGTTTTGTATTATTTTCATATGAACTTACTAAGCTATATAGCTTACCCCCTTTCTTTCCCTTATCTTATAGTGTCACCAAGCTAGCTCGGGATCGGAGATCCATTCACACTATCAATCATTATTTTGGGTACCATTGAAATGTCAATATTTTGAGTTATGGCATGTGTAGGGACTTGGTCATTTTGTTATATGTGCCATTATGATTTGGCCAAAAGTATTGGTATGTAATTGATAAGTGTTTTATTTTGTACAAGGCCTTGAAAGATGGCCTATCTTAGTTAAATTGGATGTGCTTGTGGTATGTTTGTGTTTGGTAAATTATGATGTTGAAGCATGATAGATGTTAGCATGTGGATGTGATGTTAATACCTTGGTTGTGAGTGTTTTGTTGCTTGTATATGCTTGAATTGGTGTTATAAGATGTTGTGTAGGAATGTGCATGGAAGGGTGATAAATGGTTGGTAAATAGCCTTATTTTTGTCCATACGGGTAGACACACAGGCGTGTGCGACACACGGCTTGCCTCATGGGCGTGTGTGTCAGTCGTGTGTCCCTGTATCTTAATTTTGAGAAATAGAATGTCCAGAATTGAGCACACGGGCAGAGACACGGGCGTGTGTCTCAGCCATGTGTACTATACCGCCTAAAACACGGGCGTGTGTCTTGGTCATGTGAAACCTACACTTAATTCGAATTAAATTCATTAACCACACGGCCTAGCGCACGGGCGTGTGGCACAAGTCAGAGAGCACCCTAAATTGAACAGTCTGTAGCAAGGGCGTGTCACAGGGTCACACGGGCGTATCCCTTGGACCACTCGGGCGTGTGAGCCCTTTTTCAAGTAAAAATTTTCTAAGTTTTATAAAAATTTCTTGAGTTTTCGGTTTAGTCCTGAACCACTTTTAAAGCATGTTTTGGGCCTCAAAGGCTCGAATTAGGGACTTTATGATTGAATATGAATGGTTTTAATTTGGACGCAATTTATGTCTCAGAATTGTATGAATGTTTGTGTTGTAAGTGTAGTAATGCCTCATACCTTGTTCCGACGTTGAATACGGGTAAGGGATGTTACATTTAGTGGTATCAGAGCTATAGTTTAGTCAATTTTCAGACTAACGTAGCATGTGTAAGAGTCTAGCTATACATGCCATAAATAAACCGTGATAGTGTGATGACTCCTGACAACTTTCAATTGTGTTTTTATATAGTAAATGGATCCCACTCGAGCTGAAGCTGATGACGTTGAAAGTAATGCACCAACTCCCACTCAAGGGGCAACGTTGTCTAAAAATTGGCCTCCCACGGTTAGTCAATGAGGAGGAGTAGGGGCTAGGGAAGCCTTCCTCCACATGATGAATGAGTGGTATACAGAGTTTGTTCGAACAAATCTGACTGGTCAACCCCCTCCACCCCCACCTATTCCTCAGTCGGTTCCCGTAGCTCCACAAGGTATAGAATTTGTAGGATTGACTGGTTGATAAGATTCAAAAGTATAGGGCTGAAGACTTCAGGGCTAATGTTGATTATGATCCCGAGAGAGCCGATTTTTGGCTCGAAAACTCCATCAGGGTATTTGATGAACTGTCTTGCACACTGGATGAATGTATGAAATGTGCTTTACCGCTTCTGAGAGACTTAGCATACCGGTGGTGGAAAACTCTTCTGTTAGTAGTACCGAGAGAGAGGATTAACTGGGAATTCTTCCAAAATGAATTTAGGAAGAAATATATTAGCCAACGGTTCATTGATCAGAAACGTAATGAGTTTTTAGAGATGAAACAGGGCCGGATGTCTATAACTGAGTACGAACGAGAGTTTTCAGGCCCAGTAAGTATGCTCAGGAGTGTGTATCCATCGAGGCTATCATGTGCAAAAGATTCGAAGATGGGTTGAATGAGGATATCCGATTGTTAGTTGGAGTTCTTGAGCTGAAATAATTTGTGGTGCTATTCGACCGAGCTTGTAAAGCTGAAGAATTAAGTAAGGAGACAATAAGAGCTAAAATTGAGACTAGAGATTCGAGAAAGAGGCCGATGAGTAAGTCATTTCAATCTCAGTCAAAGAAATCTAGAGAAATGTATTCTCATTCGACTGTTCCAATTGGGTATTCCAACAGAGATCGTGAGAGGCAATATTCAGGCTCTAAAGTTCAAGCTAACTCTATGGCTAGCGTTGGTAATGTTAGATCTAATCGACTTGAATGTCAACACTATGGTAGGCGACATACTAGTAAATGTAGAATGAATGATGGTAGGCGACATACTAGTAAATGTAGAATGAATGATCGGGCTTGTTTTAAGTGTGGCTCACAAGACCACTTTATTTGGGACTGCCCTGAGATGGCTGAGAAAGACAAGATTCAGAATGCAAGATCGGGCAACACTGCCACTAGAGGGAGACCCCGAGGAATACTGGTCATGTCTAAACTAACTATAACAATGAATAAGGCAAGCCCACCTATCGTTTGGTAGTATAGCTATGGCAAGACCAGAAATATCGTATCCTCAAGAACCAAGAGTACTAGTAATTACTATCTTTCTATTATTTAGCCTAAGAGTTAAGGGAATTGTTGTTTAATCTAAAACTAACTAACTACTAAGCTAAAGATGCTAAGACAAGAGAATGAATTTGGGAAATACTTTTGGGAAAACCAATTGTTAAGACAATACCCGAGGAAGAATCCACCTAGACTTCACTTGTTATCTAACTCTGAACCAGATGATTTATTCACTTGACTTGATCCGTAGGATTCCCTAATTTATATTAATAACACTCTTGAGGCTACTAACATCTAACCCTAGGTTGATTAATTGAAATCTATATCTAATTAAAACCCCTAGAGCTGTATTAACTCGATCTATGGACTCCCATATTAGGTTTGACCCTAATCCGGTAGATTTTTGTTATCCTATCTCTAGGAGTACGATCAACTCCGCTTAACTATGCTAGATCTACTCTTAAACAGAGACTTTTGCTCCACTTCCTAAGCACATCAATACTTGAATTAATATCCTGAAATATCAAAGTAAGAATTAAGAACATATAATTAAGAACAAATCAAGTATTTATCATATAGTTCAGAAAACAATAACAAGCTCTGTTTTAGGTTTCATCCCCCTCAGGTATTTGAGGGGTTTAGTTCATGTTTATAAAAGATCTTCCGTCTTAAGTATGATCCTGGCTTCTTGAGATGAATCAACTAGTTGTCTTCGGGTAAATCCCATAATTCGGCCCTCTCTAGCTTTACCTCTTCGGCCTCTCAAAAGCCTGACAGAGGCCTTCTGTCGAACTCTCGAACGCCCCAATTTAGGTTGGCCTCTAGGGTGTTTATATAGGCTTTTGGAATGTCTTTCTTTGCCTCTAAGTATCCTTTTCTGAGTGGAATTAAAACAGGTCACGGCAGGGACACGCCCATGTGGCATGCCCGTGTGAATCGAGCCCTGAGCCGTGTTCGAGTTTACTAAAGTGGCACGACCGTGTGGCGAACTCTAGGCCATATGGATTTCTTACTTTGGCCCGTTTTCTCTATTTTTGGCCCGTTTCTCGTTCTTTTCGACTCCCTAAGCTCTCCTAAGTATATAACATGAAATTAAGAGATTAGGAGCATTGAATTCAATAATTAAAGGGATAAACCATCCAAAAGTATGCCAAATGTGGGATTAAAATATGTATATATTATGGTTTATCAAATACAAGGAATGCAACCAATAGTAAAGGTGCAACTAAAGATTCAACTGTAAGATTTGAGGCTAGAGCACGTGCTAGAGCCTATGCTATCCGTGCTCACGAAGAAGCGACATCTCCCGATGGTATCAATGGTACTTTTTCTCTCTATAATACTAATGTAGTTGCATTCATTGATCATGGATCGACTCATTCTTATGTTTACATGAAATGGGTAGCTAGTAAGAGCCTGCCTGTTGAGTTTACTGAGTTTGTGATTAAAGTGTCAATCCCCTTAGGCAAACATGTATTAGTTGATAGAGTTTGTAAGAATTGTCCCTTGATGATTCGAGGTCACTGTTTTCCGGCTGACTTAATGTTGTTGCCATTTGATGAGTTTGATTTTATTTTGGGTATGGATTGGTTGACACTGCATGATGCTGTAGTGAATTGTAAAGGGAAAATTATTGAATTGAAATATGAAAATGGTGAAATTCTTCGGATTGATTCAGATGATTCGAGTGAGTTACCTATTGTGATTTCTTCAATGTCTGCCCAGAGATATGTAAGAAAAGGTTGTGAAGCTTATCTAGCTTATGTGTTAAATACAAAAGTGTCTGAGTTGAAAATTGAATCAGTGCCGATAGTTTGTGAATATCTGGATGTTTTTCCAGAAGAGTTGCCTGGGTTGCCACCGATTAGAGAAGTTGAATTTGGTATTGATTTAGTACCAGGGACTTCACCGATATCAATAGCTCCATATAGAATGGCTCTGCCTGAATTGAAAGAATTGAAAGTTCAATTGCAAGAGTTGACGGATAGGGTTTTGCAAGATCGAGTTTTTCTCCCTGGGGTGCGCCAGTATTATTTGTAAAGAGGAAAGACGGATCTATGAGAATTTGTATCGATTATTGACAGCTTAATAAAGTAACAATAAAAAACAAGTATCCTTCGCCGAGAATTGATGACTTGTTTGATCAATTGAAAGGGGCAACAGTGTTTTCAAAGATTGATTTGAGATCTGGCTACTACCAGTTGAGAGTTAGAGAGTTGGATGTACTGAAAACTGTTTTCAAAACAAGGTACGGGCATTATGAATTTCTTGTCATGCATTTCGGACTAACTAATGCTCCTGCTATTTTTATGGACTTGATGAACCGAATCTTCCAACCATATTTAGACAAATTCGTGGTTGTGTTTATTGATGATATTCTGATTTATTCTCGAGATGTGACTGAGCATGCCGAGCACTTAAGTACTGTATTGCAGACTTTGAGAGATAAGAAATTATTTGCTAAATTCAGTAAAAGTGAGTTTTGGCTCCGAGAAGTCATATTTTTGGGACATATTGTTTCAAGAGATAGTATTCAGGTTGATCCGAGTAAGATTTCAACAATTGTTGATTGGAAACCATTGGGAAATGTATTTGAGGTTAGAAGCTTTTTGGGTTTAGCCGGTTACTACCGAAGTTTTGTTAAGGATTTGTTGATGATCGCTACTCCTATGACTAAGCTGTTGCAAAAAGATGTTAAGTTTGAATGGACCGAAAAATGTCAGCAAAGTTTTGAGAAGTTGAAAGCATTATTGACTAAGGAGCCAGTTTTAGTGCAATCTCAGTCAGGAAAAGAGTTTGTGATTTATAGCGACGCGTCACTAAATGGATTAGGATGTGTGTTGATACAAGAGGGCAAAATGATAGCCTATGCCTCGAGACAGTTAAAACCGCATGAAAAGAATTATCTGACGCTCGATCTAGAATTGCATGCCATAGTGTTTGCTTTGAAGATTTGGAGACATCACTTGTATGGTGAGAAATGTCATGTCTTTTCATATCATAAAAGTTTAAAGTATTTGATGACTTAGAAAGATTTGAATTTGCGGCAACAGAGATGGCTCGAGCTACTGAAAGATTATGAGCTAGTGATTGACTACCACCTTGGAAAGGCAAATGTAGTCGCCGATGCTTTAAGTAGGAAATATTTGCTTGCCTTGAGAGCAATAAATACGTGACTGAATTTATCCAATGATGGTTCGGTTCTACTGAGTTAAAAGCTAGACCCGTATTTCTTCAGCAAAATTGTGAAGCTCAGAAATGTGATAGTGAACTTCAAGCTAAAAGAGTTCAGTGTGAATCGAATAGTGATTCAGACTATCAAATTGGGACCAATGACTGTTTGATGTTCCGAGGTAGGATTTGTGTACGGAGAGATACCGAGCTTATTCAGAAAATTCTTCACGAGGCACATAGTGGTTGTCTGTCTGTTCACCCAGGAAACACGAAGATGTATAATGATTTGAAGAAATTGTATTGGTGGTCAAGTATGAAAAGAGATATTTCTGAATTCGTATCGAGATGTTTGATTTGTCAACAAGTAAAGGCTGAACATCAAGTACCTTCGGGTTTACTTAAGACTGTGATGATTCCCGAGTGGAAATGGGATAGAATTACGATGGATTTCGCAACTGGATTACCTCTGACTCCTAAGAAGAATGATGTTGTTTGGGTCGTTGTTGATAGATTGACGAAATCGTCTCATTTATTCCGGTACGTACTGACTATTCACTTGATAAGCTAGCTGAACTATACATTGCTGAGGTTGTTAGATTGCACGGAGTGCCTAATTATATTATTTTAGACAGAGATCTGAGGTTTACGTCTCGATTTTGGGAGAAGTTGCAAGAAGCTTTGGGTACAAAGTTGAACTTTAGTACCACATTTGTAATGCCCTGAATTTTGGGCCTAGAAGAATTGGGCCTTGGCCATGGGAGCACTTCAATTTTTTTGAGAAAAAGAGAACAATACAATTGCATGTTAAATCTGCTGGGTGAGTGATTTTGGAAGGTTAAGGGGCTTCTATGAAGTCCTGGGTTCAAGCCATGTCATATGGAAAAATTTTTAACATTAGGGAACCATGACTCCTAGTTTTAAGCCTTTTAAATAATTGTGATTAAAAAGAGACACAAAAGAGCCTGTGGTGTTGTGGCAAGGTGGGACGGTGGAAATGTGCAAGTGTACACAATCGTAACAAGTAATAAAGTGACAAGTAAATGTCGAGTTATCGTACCCATAGGGACTGTAAAAGAATTATTTATGAAAATGATTTTAAACACTTTGGTGAAGGGAAAATATTTGAATTTAATAAATATTTAAAAACTAAAAGAAAAACAAAGTAAAAAAAAATAAAACAAAGTTCTAATGCACGATTTCAAAAGCTGATTTTAATCAAGATGATATAATTGTGTTGGATTAATTACATTTCTTTCCTTAGAATTATTAAACTTATGCTTACACTTGTTACGAAATAAATCACAGCAACTCGGTAATTTGCTAACTTATGAACATATTTACAAATAAAAAAATCCATTCATCTCTTGTACATACCCCTATGTCAATTCGACCGATAAAACAGATTTATAAAAGCAAACATGTTATTGCACATACATACTTATTAAATTAAGCAATCTCTCGCATATTCCTATGTCAATTCAAACGATTAATTCAACCTAATAAGCATATAAAAGATCATGTGAAGTAACAAAGTATCCCTACCTTGAAACAGTTTAATCACAAAAATCTTGCAAGTTATGCAAGGCATATGCATCACCAAATACAATGCTAATTTAATCTTCAGCTACCTTAGAAGAATTAAACATGCACAGATTAAGTATTGTGTCCATTAATTACAATTTTAATGCATTTAAATAATTAATTCTTTAGTTATCTAAACAATTATAATGGCAGAATAACTTAAACATGATTTTACATAATCAAGCATTTTACAGAGGCCTATAACAGCATAAACACAATTTTAATAATTTAAGAGAACAAAATGCAATCAACCCAACACGAATTAAATTCAAGCTAAGATGTTTAAAATAACCATTTCAATAGCATAAATATTCATAAACATGTTTGTCAAAACAACAACGAAATTTAAAGAGATAGGGAACAATAAGCAAATCCGGTGTTTCTCTGTGGCTTGACTGATTGCTCCGTTCTTCGTTCTACGTTGTCCTCGGCTATCAAGGTGGCTTATGAACACTCCAATTGTTGCTCCAAATGGCTGAGAAAACACCTCTTTTCCAAGAGGGGAAATCGACACAAAAAGGATTGGTTTTGTTTGGGGAAAAAGGAGAGAATTGAGAGAAGAGAAGTGTTGAGAGAAGAGAAGTGTTGAGAGAATGTGAATGCTGAAGGATTGATGGATGGTTTGAATGATCAGCAAGGGGTGGTATTTATAGCTGATTGTGGCTGATAAAAATAGAAAATAATAGCAGCCAAAGAGTCCTCCCTTGGCCGGCCATCTATGTGGAAAAGTTGATGGTTTCAACTTTGCTAAATATGGCATGGGGCAAATCTACAAAGCCACTAAATTTGGAGGGGGTTGAATGCAACTTTGAAAGGTCTTCAAGGGCTTCTTTGCAAGCTTAATTAATCAGCTAATAAGCTGATTTGGGCCAGCATATGGACGGTTAGGGCTGTCCAACTCTTTGCTCAGTTCGGTTCAACCGGTTTGGTTCAACTGATGCGGTTCAACTGGGCCTTTTTCATAATTAATTAAGATTAATTTATTTAGCCTAAATTAAATTGGGAATAAATTAAAACTAATTATATTATGATTAAATATTCATAATTGGACCCTCTTGGGCTGGAAATAAATTTGCCTTGATACTTCAAATTGCTTCTCGGGTTTATTCTTCGAGCAGTGTCTATCGAGCCAATTTTCACTCTTTGTTCGAATCTATCGAAAATAGTCAAAATAAATAAAAATTAACTATAAAATTAATTAAAATTCATCATGTTCATATTTTTAGCACAATTTAATTATTTTATAATATTTAATTATTTTCCGAAAAGAATTTAATGGAAACTGCATAAATTTGAGTTAAAAAGGGCATGAAAAAGTGTATAAATTTCTGTGTTTCCATACCCCCAAACTTAATTCATTGCTCGTCCCGAGTAATGCACAAATTTGAAAAGAATTTTCTCGAAAACACCTTTGAAAAACTCCTTCAGAAAAACTTTCTTCTCAAAATTATGAATTTAATATACTTATGCTCAAAAATAAGAAATTTGATAGTTATGCTACTTAAGTATACATATCGTTCAAATTACCTCCAACAATTATTATACTAGTGATCGCTGAAATTAGAGTTTTAAATTTTATAATGAATGTGATCGAACCTGGAAACTAATTTTGACAACGATTAAAGGCAAGTGTACCTATCGAACAATAGTATAGCCTAGGCAAGACAGGATTATCGAACCCAAAGGAACCAAAAGTATTAATACTAACTTTCTTTTTATTATTTAGCCTTAAAAATAAAGTGATGTTTGCTTTAATCTAAATTAACGACGACTAAGCTAAGGATAAAGACAAAAAAGAACGAATTGGGAAATAACTTGAAGAAAAACTCAATTGATCACGACGATCCCCTCAGGAAGAATCCACCTAGACTTCACTTGTTATCTAACCCTGAATCATATGATTTATTTACTTAGCTTGATCCGTAGGACTCCCTAACCTTAAACCCTCTCTCGAGGCGAATAACGTCTAACCCTAGGTTAATTAGTGGAACTCTCATTCTCTTATAATAACCCCCTAGAATAGCAGTAAATCGATCTGTGGTTTCCCATATTAGGTTTCACCCTAATCTGGCAAAATCTCGTAACCCTATCTCTAGGCGTTCGATCAACTCCACTTAATTACGCTAGATCTACTCTTAAGCAGGATCTATTCCTCCTCCACCTAAGCACATCAGATTTGGATTAAGCATGCATAATTAACAACAAACTAAGTAATTATCATAAAATTCAGAAATTAAATAACAAGATTCATCTAGGTTTCATCCCCTTCAGGTATCTGAGGGGTTTAGTTCATAACTAAGAAAGAAAACATCTCAAGAGAAAAGATAAAACAAAACATAAGAAATCCCTAAAACTCTCTGAAGGAGTTGAAGGAGAACTCTACCGTCTTGAGTATAACTCCGGCTTCTTAGGATGGATCAATTGGCTAACTTCAAGCGATTCCTACAATTCTGACCTTTCCGGCTTGGCTCCTTGGCCTAGCTCGACTTCCCTTCAAAGGTGGCACTTAGGGGCTATATATAGGCTCTTTGGAATGTGATTCTTTCTCCCTCAGTATCCTATTCCGACTGAAATTGCTCATTCCAGCGACAGAGGCACAGCCATGGCACACGCCCGTGTGGGTCGACTTCAACCCGTGTTCGGATTTCTTAATGAGGTATGGCCGTCTAAATCGGGGGAGAAGTCGTGCTCTAGGTGATCGGCGAGGCACGACCGTGTGGTCTTTGGGCTAGGCCGTGTTGATTTCGTGATATGGCCCATTTACTCCGCTTTGGGCTCATTTTACGTTCTTTTCATTCTCGGATGCTTTCCTGGGTATAAGACATGAAAAGAAAGGATTAAAAGCAGCTTTTTATAAATCAATGGATAAATCATCCCAAAGTAAGCTAAATGCGGGATTAAAATATGTTATAATTACGGTTTATCAAATACCCCCACACTTAACCTTTTGCTTGTCCTTAAGCAAAATTCTCAACTTATAATTAAAACGAACTTTCAATGATTCATAATTCCCATCAATAATGCCTTATCCAAATTCATAGATAATTTATACATGGATAATTCAATTCGAAGAGTCCTAAAGATTCAAACAAGATAAGTCATACATTTGTAGCACGAAAACATAGGTGTTTCCCTTCATCTAAATAATTACCTCTTGATTCAAAATCGACAAGGATTGACATCCTCACAAAAGATTCACTCAAATCACTCAAAGTGTTTAAGGGTCAAAATTAAGCACTCATAAGTCGAACTTGAAAAGTTAATCCCATAGGCTTGCCTGAAAATCAAATCTCCACCACTGTAAAATGAAATGATAAACAGATCAAAAGGTCTTTGTTAGGGTTGTAACGGGGCTAGGGTTAAAGGTGTGGATAAAGGCTGAAATTAGAAGGTTAGAATCGAGATTGAATTGATAAGTTACCTACCTAAAAATTTCTGAGATAATAATTACATCAACTGAAAATAATAATAAACCTACTAAAACGAGCTTTTTCTTTTGATAATTAGACTTTAACTTTTATAAGCTCACTCTTCATAATACTAATATTGACTATACTTCGATTTTTTTTAAAGAACAAAACCAACTAAGTAAAGACAACTTCAAATAATAATTCATAAAAACTTAGGTAACTAATCAAATCATATCTCGATTAAAGGGTAGTCAAAAAGAAGGGTGATAACAATTACAAAGGGTTTTGGGTTAAAATTAGCGGGTGAGCCAATAAAAAGGGTTGTTAGCTCAACGGGGCTCACTAGGGGTTAATTATGAGGGTAGGCTTTTTAGTGGTGTAAGTGGGTTAAAACCTAGGTGCCTTTATCATCTCGGTATATCAAATCATAACTGTGGTCTCAACATGTATATACGAGGCAAGTTCTAGAATAACAGTTCATAGTTGACACACTCATAATTAATAAAGTGAGCATGAAAAAGAATTATGCTCTATAAGGCTCAAAATCTCACAAAAAATATGGGTGTTTTTTACATCAGTCTTATAAATTTCAAACTTCAAGATAACATTCAAATTTAGGTTAACAGCCTAAAAAAAATTCTAATTCCTGAAAAATGAACTTATCATGCTTAATTCTCTAGTATTCTTCAAATTCAATCATCAATGCACAATTAACTATGAATTATTCTAAAACATGTCAATAAAAATCACAAATCATCATAAATTTCATCCTAATTCGTAGTATGACAAATCTGCTTAAAAATAAGACTAAATCAGGGAATTGAGAATAATGAAGAAAGTTAGACACTTTTACCCCCCACACTTAAGATGTACATTGCCCTCAATGTACAAAGATAAATGATGATAATTAGTGATCAATCAGAAGAGAAGAGGGAAAGTGTCACTTCCTGAATTACGAATGAGATCCTTGAAGGATGTGGAAAATGTTTGGCACCAGGTGACTTGTAACACCCCAAACCCGGTCAAAATGCTACGACCGAATCTGGCATGTCACAGGGAAGAAAACATTCTTTTGAAAACCGAGTTAACACATAGGGTAAATGTGAATAGATTAACATGTTAGCATAAAAGATCTCCTTACTTAGATCGATAAAAGCCGAAGTTTTAGGCTTGATCCACAAGTCAAGTGAATCCCGAAAATCTCCAAAAAGAATGCGACACCACCTCCACCTACATTTGGCCAAGCCCCCAAACATTAGACCAACTAGCCATTTGGCTTTGGCTCCCTAAAATCACAAGAGAAGATAAAGATACAGAAGAAATCGTCACTAACCTTAGCACAGGAGATCTAGTTATCACCTAAGAGGATTCGGCACTAGCACAGTAGAAGAGAAGATTCGGCAAAGCAGGGAGGAAGATGAAAGAACCGAAAAAGAACTACCAATGGAACTTAGGAGTTTTCAGTTTTAGAAGTGATCAAAAAGAAAAGATGAAGAAGAAAAGGCCATGAAGATTTAGTTTGTAGACAAAAAATCAGAAAAGAGAACTTTGAATGGGGATATTCAGCTATTGCACAGAGAATGGAGATGAGAATGGATTTAGGGGTTTTCAGCCTTGAAATAGAAAAAGGAAAAAGAAGAAAAGATGAATAATAGATGCAGTTATGGTGCTCAAAGGAAATCGAAGAAAAGGGAAAAAAGGGTTTCGGCTTTCAGAGAGAACAAGAAGAAGAAGAAGAAGGAAGATTCATGGAAAGTGTGAGTCAAGAGGATTTCGGCAATAGTGAGAGATTTGTGTTTCATAGAAAAGAAAATAAGAAAAGAAATAAACTCAAAACAAAAAGAACCCATTTGGACACCTTAAACACTTTCGGCACAAGGCAAAACAAACCACATTCGGCACCTATCTCCCAAACCCAAAATTTGCACAAAAATGACACTACAGGGTCCTGTGGCCTATGTAAATTTTGGCACACTCCAATATAGACCAAACCGATCCCCCCTCCTACACCAAGCATTTGAATTTCGGCCACCACCTACACCCCTTGCTCAATCCCTTGTTTTTCTCCTTAATTTTCTCCTGATCACACATTCAAACTTGTTTGAATACTTTAAACTCCTTGAATTGCTCTCTTCCACTCATTCAAAGATATTGACCCATTCAACACTCATTCACCAGAGTCCATGCTGAGTGCAACTCTTCCTTGCCTTGGCGTCAAAAATAAATCCCCAAAAAGGGAATCCCCGCAGCTCGAACCAAGTCCCTCCAGCTTCCCTGAGGCGTCACTTCCCTGAGCTCTATGAAACACCCTAAACCCGGTCCACGAGCTTTGACCAGATTTGGTATGTTCCTCAAGTAAACCGGTTCAAAGTTCTTTTGTTACATTGGGAAAATAGTGTGTTTTGAAAGAAATATTATTTTGGGTTGGGCTCGAGTAGAAAACAAAATCGTTTTATTTGATATGAAAACCCTTTTAAATTTTAGGTGATAAAACATATAGAATACATTTAAAGTAAATTACTTAATCTTTAACTTAATAAAAATTTTGTAACATAATAAATAAAAATAGAAATAAAGATAGTGCACTATGGCCTTATGGCCTTATTACATCAAGTAAATCCAAATAATTCAGAGTACTTAAAAATTAATAGTCCATAAAAATAAAAACTTCATGTTGAGCATGGCCACCACAAGTTCTGCGCCTGGTCCATTCTTATTCATCACTGAAACATGGTCCCTCAACGGGGTGAGTCAACAGACTCAATGTGTACACAACACTAAATCATAATAGAATCAGGCATAACAAATATTACACATTCATATCATAGCATACAAATTATGATGCATTCCCAAACCCAAACCTAATAAGCCATCTGCTACATTCCCCCGTACCAACCTGTACACCGTGGCGACTACTAAGTCGACCCTCCTTCCGCTACACTCCATATCACGGTCTTAGGTCACCGCATTTGTGGTCTTAGGTCACCATATTCAGATATCGCGGTCTTAGGTCACCGCATTCAGATTACTGTGGTCTTAGGTCACCACATTTAGATGCCACGGTCTTAGGTCACCGTGTTCGTGGTCTTAGGTCACCACATTCACTTCCCCTTTCAATAACCCATATGCCCCATTTTGTAATATGCATTAATATGCCAAAGTTCACATTCTTACTCTCATGTTACAAATAACATATTTCATATTCCTAGTAGGAGTAGGAAATGTACCTGAGTACTTTGTACCACAATATGGTACCTTAGCCATATTCACATTCTTATACATACTTATATTAAATATTGCCATAAATCGTATTAAAGATAGTGTGGGGTACACACCTGATTCGCTTAGCAAATTCCTTGAGATCTTGAAATCTGATCTATCACTTAGATTCTTAATCCCTACATTTGATTAATCACTTACTAATTTAATAAAAAGCCATTCGGCCATAAATCCAAATCCTAGTAGGATTAGTATACTAAAACTTACCTTGTTGCCGATTTGATAATTAATAAAATCCCAAAAACTTGTATTCTTCCCCTTTGGAATCGGCTAATCACTAGATCCCTTAAACCGGTTAGTTTTCGGCTTAAAACACATAAAAATAGATCTAACTACTAAAATAGGCCTTGGCCGAATATTCATAGTCACTTACCTTAAGGATCTTAAATCCCGAAATTATCCCTTGGTTATAGCTTCTGTCAAAATCCCTAAACCCACATGTTAGATCAACTTCTAACCTTTAAACACAATCAATGGCCCTTGGCCAAATGTCAGATATGACTTACCTTGATGGTCAAATCCCGAAGATCTTTTCCTTTATAGTCGACTATGGCAAAAATCCTGAAAGAATCCTTCCAAATTTCGGCAAATAAGAATATTGATGGGATTAGTCCTAGATTTTGACAAATCTAAAAGAAAAGAATAGAAATCAAAACTTGTTCTTACCCTTTCTTGAAGAAATCGACAGCACCTATGCTTGAAGCCCTTCAAAGATTCGGCTTTTGATGGATTGGAAAGAAAAGAAATTGGCTGATGGTGATATCTTGAATTTTCGGCTTTGGCTAACAAAAAGAAGAAGAACAAATGCTCTAGTAAATTCGGCAGAGAGAAGGGTTGAGAGAAAGAATGATAAATGGCCCTCTTTTCCTTATATAGCCGAATTTACTAACTTAGAATCCCTTACTTGGCCATCACTCTTCTATTTTGATAGCTTTATCTCTTTATTTATCTCCTAAAATAAAAGATAATTCAGCAACTATCCTTACTTAGCCGAAATTATTAAACTCAAAGTCCCTTACTTGGCCATCACTTCTCCCTTATTTTCCTAATTATTCCTCATTTATCTCTTGAAAATAATCTAAAATAAATCCATTATTTATCCACTATTTATCTCTTAAAAATAAAAGAATAAAGGCTCCTAAATTATAGCCTTGTGCCGTCCACCTCACTTCTTCTGGAAGCAAAATAAAATTTCTTTTATTTGCTTTCCCTGTGACTCGAACTCAGGCCCAATCCCCTTGCATGTGGCGCCATTTCCAGAGGCCCTAAGTGGCATCTCCAGGCCACTTTTCCAAGCCTGTTTGCGTGTCAAATTTCACATACTTTTTCTCTTAAGGCCACCTTCCCTTAATTTCCTCTTTTAAACTTTAAAACTCGACATTTCTAAGTTATTTCTAAGTTTCCAAAAATTTTCGTTTGCCTCTTTAAACTTGACATTTCCTTACATTTCCAAGTTTCCAAAAATGTTCACTTTCCACTTTTGAATCATTTCCAAATCATTTCCTTACATTTCCAAGTCATTTCCTTACATTTCCAAGACAAGACATTTCCTTCCATTTCCAAGTCATTTCCTTACATTTCCAAGTTTCCAAAAATGTTCACCATACATTCATAACACATAAGACATGCCATTTCGTATAATTAAATCAAAAATGCATAGGCCCATTTCCAGGATGTTACAGTTCTACCCCCCTTAAAATAATTTCGTCCTCGAAATTACTTACTAACGAACCATCATACGGTCTAACTCACCCCACTACACTATTGCTGCGTACTCTGATCTTAAAGAACTATCTTACCTTCTAGGCACAGTCTCTAAGTTCACATCTAAAGTTTCAAACAGTTCGCTTGTAACACAAGAATGAACTATCTCTAAAACAATAAATAGTACTCCAAAAACAAGGAACTTAACTGCTATCATATCCTTGGTTGTCTCACATCTGAACCTTCAGCACCTCTACCGGGTGTTCCATGACCATTTTCTCCATGGTTTAAACCACAAACCTTCGTTGTCTGAGGGTAATTCTTAACCAAATGAGCCTTAGACTTACATCTAAAACATTCCGATCTCGGTTCCAACATTCACCAACATGATACCTTCCACACTCGAGCACGGGACGATGCGGATTTTTAGCGATTGGCTTAAAAACACGGCGTAATTCTCAACCTTCGGTCTTTTCGAAGACTCTTAGATGATTTACGACGGTCCAAGACTCCTCTTATCCGTCCACGATGACCACGTCCCCTAGAACTCATTTTCTAACGTCGCGATTTAATCGATTTAAGAGTTTTATACATTAATCTTTGTTGTTTCAGCGATTAACCGCGAACAGTTTTATGAAAAGAGATGTTTAAAAGTGGTTCTTTCGATCAAACAAAGTTCTCGGCTCAAGTTCACTATTCGAAAGTCACGTTCACATTCATCAACCAATTATGAACTTTCGTTCATTCAGAGAAATGTTGTAGTTTTCATTGTTGTTGTTTTTTCCACTACCTAGAGGTATTTTAAGTAATTTGTCCTCATGTGTGGTATTTTCATAATTTGTCAAAATAAGGTTCCTTGGTGATTTTGTCAATAAGGGTATTTTAGTAATTTTGAAATCCGGGGCCTTTCGGTAATTTTAAAATTCGAGGGTATTTCGGTAATTTTTCACAAACCAGTATATTTGTAAAGTTTAATAATTCAGGGTATTTCAAAATTTGCAAAACTTTGAGGTTCTTTTTGTGAATTTGCTTTCTATTTTGGTGATATTGCAAAAATTTTGGAAGTTAGGGTCATTTTGGTAATTTTGTAAGTTAGGGGCAATTTAGTAATTTTCCAAATCAGGTATCTTAACATTTTGTAAAAATAGATTTTTTCGATATTTTTATAAAGTAAGAATATTTTAAAAGTCGAGGGTAATATTGGAATTTTAGAAACCAAGGGCATTTTAGTAATTTTACAACTAGGGGTATTTTTGTAATTTTGTAAATCAGAGATATTTTAGAAAAATTTTCACAATAATCTTTTACTACAATTAAAAGGGTAATTTAGGGATTTTAAAACTAGGAGTTTTATAAAACTACATGGCTAGTCCCTTTTGGGTTTAAATTATCGGGTTTAGCCCGTGAATAAGTCCTCTTGGTTAGGGTGAACCGTAGCTACGCACCAGGTAGGATTCGAGTAAAGAGGAGGTGAGTCGCTAGGACTGCTTAAATACCAAGCTCTTACTGAATCCACTCCTAGACATGCGCACAACAGTTGCCACACCCTAGCTCGGCGACTTAGTCACAGGTTTGATTAGTGATCCTTAAGTCTTATGTAATAGTTGGGGTAAACTAGTCCTAGGGTTCAAATACTTATCATGCTAATCTACGTTCCATTCCATTTCTACCCTTCTACAGATCATTCAGTAAATCACACAAATGGATAGAAGTACTTACCTGGTGGACTGTGGGTCGGAGACTTAGGTGGCATGCCAGAAACCTGCTTATTTCAAAAATATTTTCATAAAACTCATTTGGGCTCGCTTTGAAAATGTTTTGGGCCTTAAACCTCAGGCCGAGAGTTTGAAACAGGCTTTGATACCAAACTAAAACACCCCAAACCCGGCCTACGAGCTTTAACCAGATTTGGTATGTTCTTCAAGTAAACTGGTTCAAAGTTCTTTTGTTACTTTGGGAAAATAGTGTGTTTTGAAAGAAATATTGTTTTGGGTTGGGCTCGAGTAGAAAACAAAATCGTTTTATTTGATATGAAAACCCTTTTAAATTTTAGGTGATAAAACATATAGAATACATTTAAAGTAAATTACTTAATCTTTAACTTAATAAAAATTTCGTAACATAATAAATAAAAACAGAAATAAAGATAGTGCACTATGGCCTTATGGCCTTATTACATCAAGTAAATCCAAATAATTTGAGTACTTAAAAATTAATAGTCCATAAAAATAAAAACTTCATGTTAAGCATGGCCACCACAAGTTCCGCTGTCCCAGGTCCATTCTTGTTCATCACCAAACATGGTCCTCAACGGGGTGAGTCAACAGACTCAATGTGTACACAACACTAAATCATAATAGAATCGGGCATAACAAATATTACACATTCATATCATAGCATACAAATTATGATGCATTCCCAAACCCAAACCTAATAAGCCATCCGCTACACTCCTCCGTACCAACTTTGCACACAGTGGGGACTACTAAGTCGACCCTCCTTCCGTTACACTCCATATCGCGGTCTTAGGTCACCGCATTTGTGGTCTTAGGTCACCACATTCAGATATCGCGGTCTTAGGTCACCGCATTCAGATTCATCGTGGTCTTAGGTCACCACATTCGAGATGATGCCACGGTCTTAGGTCACCGTGTTCGTGGTCTTAGGTCACCACATTCACTTCCCCTTCAATAACCCATATGCCCCATTTTGTAATATGCATTAATATGCCAAAGTTCACATTCTTACTCTCATGTTACAAATAACATATTTCATATTCCTAGTAGGAGTAGGAAACGTACCTAAGTACTTTGTACCACAATATGGTACCTTAGCCATATTCACATTCTTATACATACTTATATTAAATATTGCCATAAATCGTATTAAAAGATAGTGTGGGGTACACACCTGATTCGCTTAGCAAATTCCTTGAGATCTTGAAATCTGATCTATCGCTTAGATTCTTAATCCCTACATTTGATTAATCACTTACTAATTTAATAAAAAGCCATTCGGCCATAAATCCAAATCCTAGTAGGATTAGTATACTAAAACTTACCTTGTTGCCGATTTGATAATTAATCAAATCCTGGAAACTTGTATTCTTCCCCTTTGAAATCGGCTAATCACTAGATCCCTTGAATCGGTTATTTTCGGCTTAAAACACATAAAAATAGATCTAACTACTAAAATAGGCCTTGGTAGAATATTCATAGTCACTTACCTTAAGGATCTTAAATCCGAAATTATCCCTTGGTTATAGCTTCACGTAAAATCCCTAAACCCACATGTTAGATCAACTTCTAACCTTTAATCACAATCAATGGCCCTTGGCCGAATGTCGAATATGACTTACCTTGATGGTCAAATCCAAGATCTTTTCCTTTATAGTCGACTATGGCAAAAATCCCTAAAGAATCCTTCCAAATTTCAGCAAATAAGAATATTGATGGGATTAGTCCTAGATTTCGACAAATCTAAAAGAAAAGAATAGAAATCAAAACTTGTTCTTACCCTTTCTTGAAGAAATCGACAAAGCACCTATGCTTGAAGCCCTCAAAGATTCGGCTTTTGATGGATTGGAAAGAAAAGAAATTGGCTAATGGTGATATCTTGAATTTTCGGCTTTGGCTAACAAAAGAAGAAGAACAAATGCTCTAGGAAATTCGGCAGAGAGAAGGGTTGAGAGAAAGAATGATGAATGGCCCTCTTTTCCTTATATAGCCGAATTTACTAACTTAGAATCCCTTACTTGGCCATCACTCTTCTATTTTGATAGCTTTATCTCTTTAATTATCTCCTAAAATAAAAGATAATTCAGCAACTATCCTTACTTAGCCGAAATTATTAAACTCAAAGTCCCTTACTTGGCCATCAGTTCTCCCTTATTTTCCTAATTAAAGAATAATTCCTCATTTATCTCTCGAAAAATAATCTAAAATAAATCCATTATTTATCCCTTATTTATCCACTATTTATCTCTTAAAAATAAAAGAACAAAGGCTCCTAAATTATAGCCTTGTGCCGTCCACCTCACTTCTTCTGGAAGCAAAATAAAATTTCTTTTATTTGCTTTCCCTGTGACTCGAACTCAGGCCCAATCCCCTTGTATGTGGCGCCATTTCTAGAGGCCCTAAGTGGCATCTCCAGGCCACTTTTCCAAGCCTGTTTGCGTGTCAAATTTCACATACTTTTTCTCTTAAGGCCACCTTCCCTTAATTTCCTCTTTTAAACTTTAAAACTCGACATTTCTAAGTTATTTCTAAGTTTCCAAAAATTTTCATTTGCCTCTTTAAACTTGACATTTCCTTACATTTCCAAGTTTCCAGAAATGTTCACTTTCCACTTTTGAATCATTTCCAAATCATTTCCTTACATTTCCAAGTCATTTCCTTACATTTCCAAGTCATTTCCTTACATTTCCAAGACAAGACATTTCCTTCCATTTCCAAGTATTTCCTTACATTTCCAAGTTTCCAAAAATGTTCACCATACATTCATAACACATAAGACATGCCATTTCGTATGATTAAATCAAAAATGCATAGGCCCATTTCCAGGATGTTACACTCTAAGTGGCACCTCCTTGCCACTTTGCTAAGGCACTCCTTTGTGTCATCCAACACAAACAATATCCCTTAAGGCCCAATTCAGCTAGCTTCCCTAAAAGTACTCAAAAAGCAAATTTTCACCAAGACTCCGGCTTACCCATAACTCATTCCTGGACCCTAAAGTACCCTAAACTAACATGTCAAACATTGTATTCACATACAAACACATAGAATGAAAAGGCCCTGATTTACGATGTTACATGACTTATTGAATTTCTCTTAATTGTGCATTTTTGTATGTGGAGTGTGTAATTTTGTAACATCCGGGATTTAGGGGTTATGCAGTCAACTCATAATTCATGTGATAGTGGGCTTGGTGTGTGGTTGGATGTGTTTTAGGGGTTTCGGGAACCCTAGGATGTAGGAGAAGGCCTTGGAAAAAATATTAGATTTGAAGTTTTAAAAGAGGGAGCTAGGCAAGGAGGCCTTAAGAAAATTTGTAGGGGTTTTAAGACACAAGTTTGGGCTTGGAAAAGTGGCAAGGAGGCGCCACTTAAGGCCTTGGTAATTGACGCCTCAAGCAGTGGGGAAGGGCTCAGGTTCGAGCAGCGTGAGAAGCAGGGGGAGCTTTTATTTTTGCTGCAAGGAGAGACAGTGGTGGACGGCAAAGGGCCTCTAGGTGGATGAGCATTTAATCAAGTTAAATGCATTCAAAATTTTGGCTAAGGAGAGTGGATGAAGGCTAGACTCATTCAAATTCTTTGAATGAGAGGCAGAGAGGAAAAATAAGAGAAAAACGTAGGATAAGGGTGAGGGGGAAGCAGTGGCCGAATGTGGGACTCTTTGGGGGTGCCTAATCGGTTTTGAGGCATAGGTAGGAGGTGTGTGCCAAAACTTAGTTGGTAGGCTTCTCTTTTTAAGTGGTGATGCTCATACTCTCCAAAGTTTCGGTCATTTAGTGCATTAGGTGAGTTGCCAAAATTCTTCTCACTTTCTCTTCTCACTCTATTTCTTTCTTTCAACCTTATTTCTCCATCTTTTCTTGTGTGTCTGAATATCCCTTTGTCATTTAGAATCTTAGCCGAATCTGGTAGCTTTCTTCTTCTCCTTTCTTTTCTTGAGATCATTAAAGCCGAAACTTTGATCACTTTGATCTATTTCTATTCTTGGTCGAATCCTCTAAGCATAAAGCTCTCTCTACTTTTGCGTTTTCTCTCTTCACCATTAAAGTGCCGAAACATCATCTCTATTTTGGTTCTCAGAAGCCGAATCTTCCTAGTGTTCTTCAAGCCGAATCTATAATCCTTTGCTATTCTTTGCAAAGCCGAAACACTTCTTGTGGAATAGCCAAAACCTTTCTCTTTGGGATTCAGAAGCCGATTCTCTGAGGGTGCTTTAGTAATGGTAAGTATTTTCTTCCTTATCAATTGGTTTTGGGTTCTTGTTCATTGGAGTGCCGAATCAAGTTATTAGGCCTTGGTTTAGGGATGGCCGTATGTTCGCAGTGCCATAATATGTGTTCTTTTGTATGTAGCCAGCGTGAAGGAGATCTTTCGGGATTCGGATGCTTGAGGTGAGCAAGTGTAATATTCGACCAAGTGCCATCTTCATAGATTTCATGTATTAAAGCTGATTCTAACAATTGATTAGTAGGGATTTCGTCAACTCCATAGACAAGTGGTGGTTTCCGGTAATTAGATAAACAAGGTAAGTGGTCGATGACATTCGGCCTTAGGCCATTTTGTCTATTAGTGATGGCCGATTCTGACTATGATTATTTAGGGGCAAATCGATAGGAGTAAGTAGAGGCTTTCGGGATTCTGATCCATTTCAGTATGGGTGTTAAGTTGTAATCTTTATTCGTTTAAGATCTCGTATTAATCGGGTTTTGATTAGAGTGTTCTTCTATGGATGCGAGCGCCAGTCAAGAAAGGAAAGGGGTAGTCCCTATTCCTAAGTTTAAGCGATCGATCTCTGCACAGACGAGATCGGCCATCGGGGTGTGGGCGGTGGTAGAAGCGGTGATTTTTAGCGAGATATTTGTAGTTTCGATTAGTGATAGTATCGGTATTGAGAGCGTAATGCTTCAGGTTATCAGGTGTGTGATTAACCCACAATTTCCCGGTTATATGTTATGTTTGCATGTGTTATGTATATGTGTGACTAATGCAGTGGAAATAATGAGATGGGTACTCTTGAGTGAGTATGTCGATAATCAGGTTAGTATTAAATCTGATAAAATTGTGGTTATTGGTGTATATATGTATGGTATGCCGAATAACATGTTCATGCATTCATCATGACAGTATCGTATGTTGCATGTGCATGGGGAGGGATTGATATATATATGAAAGAAGGACAGGGTGTACATTTATGTACGTGGTTTAATGATGGCTACGAGCCTCCCGTGGATTGATGATTGGCTCTGTGCCTCATCGTGCTTGGTATCGGCTTTGTGCCATATCATGGTTGGTGATGGTTGTGTGCCACATCATGGTTTGATGCTAGCTATTAGCTACATCGTGGATTGACATTGACTGAGGTCGCGTTGTGGATTATTTTGTGATTTATTTCACGTGGATGGCATTAATTGCCAAATTGGTGTGTAGAGGTTGGACGGTTGATTTAGTAATCCCCTGGTGTGTGGTGGCTGGATACGGGTGTGTGTAGAGGATGGACCCTAGGCTGGGTTGGGTGCACCTTGCATAATCATGTGTGGTATGTGGATTGGTGTGGATATGGGCCAAGACCATTTGTGGACTCATGTGGATTAATTGCATTATTATCTGACATGTGGTTGGGTGTGGTTGTGGGCTAAGCCCATGTGTGGGATTCTGTGGACTAATGACACACTGAGTCAGTTTGACTCACCCAATTTTTACCAAACATCACAGGTGATACATGACGCTTGGACCGGGTTGGAGCGGATACGAGATGGCCATACAGAGGATGTTTTATTTATTTCATGCACTTATTCTTTTTAGTACTTTTAATAAATGTTTATTGTAATAAGGGCCATTTGAAGTATTTGGGAATTTTTACTCTGTTTAAGTTGGATTGACTTTCGAGTGGATATTTGGGAATGTTTCTTTATTTTAAAAGTAATTTATATCTTAGAAATACATATTAAAGTTTTAAATCCGGATATTCTATAACAACCTAATTTTACTTAGAATTTTAAATATACAATGTCTGATAAATGACAGGAAATTTTTATGTTTTTACCCTTAAGTCAAATACTTTTTAAACGTTTTTCGCAGTAGCATTCTAAATTCGGCCATGGTGTTTGGGCCGGGTTCAGGGTGTTACAGTTTGGTATCAGAGCCAGGTTCAAAACTCGGCTTTGAGGGTTTGGGGCCCAAAAACATTTTTTCAAAGATGGGCTTTTCAAAAAAAAACATAGGCTTTTATGAACTATTTTAGGTTTATTCTGGCATGGCACCTGTATCTCCGGCTCGAAGTCCACCAGGTAAGTACCTCTAACTACTGAAGTGATTGGTATGTGAGACTTATTGGGCATGATAGGGTCGTAGATTAGTAGATTAGGGCTATTGAACCCTAGGATTAGCTTACTCCAACACAAAGTACATAAGACTTAGGTACAACCAAACAAACCCGTGAGTAAGTCACTGAGTTAGGGTGTGGCAACAGTTGTGCGCATGTCTAGGAGTGGATTCGATGAGAGCTTGGTATTTAAGCTATCATAGTGACTCACCTCCTCTTCACTCGAATCCTACCTGGTGCGTAGTGACGGTTCACCCTAACCAAGAGGACTTATTCACCGGTTAAACCGATAATTAAAACCCGAAAGGGACCAGCTACATTGTTGTGTAAAAAAACCCACCCTAGACTGAATACGAACCTTAGTTTTGTAAAAACTACACTGTTTTGACCAAAATATCCCGATTTGGAAAATTTACAAAAAAACCCCTGAGTTACAAAACTACCAAAATAACCCCGATTTCTAAAAATTCTGCAATACCTTTGATTTGGAAAAAAAATTCAAAATAGCCCCAGGTTTGTAAATTTTGGAATGCCTTTGGTTTGTAAAGATTTTCGAATTGACCCCGACTTATTACCGAAATACCCCTATAGGAGAAATTACGAAATTACCCTTGGGTTGGGGAAGGACAAAATGGCCATAGTAGTATGTTGAATTTTGTTGATGAATGAATATGACTCTCTGAATTAGAATAGTAACCTTGAGCTGAAAACTTTGGTTGATCGTAAGAACTACTGTTAAAAACTTCTTTGCATAAAATTGTTCGCAGGTAATCAGTGGAACAAAATATTAATGCATAAAATTTCTTAAAACAGATTAAATCACGATAGTAGATATGAGTTCTAGGGGACGTGGTCGTCGTGGACGTGGTAGGGGCAGAATGACTGTGTTGGAACCAGTAGGGTCTGGCCATGGGTCAAAAAATGAGGTACCGCCACTGCCAGCGGTGGGCACAGAGGATCAAGATTAGACAGGAGGAGATGATGCGATGATCGCAGCTATCTGTTGCGAGTGCTAACGCAGTGGCGGAGGCTGGTATGGGAAATAGGGCTCGGAAGTCAGTATCGGAGAGACTTAGGTCAAACGGAGCCGAGGTTTTTAGAGAAGTATCTGGGGTGGCTCCGAATGTAGCGGAGTATTGGTTGGAGGCAGTCGAGAGGATCATGGATGATTTGGATTGCACTGCAGAGGAAAAGCTGAAAGGTGCTGTTTCGCTGCTCCGGGGTGAGGCCTATTGGTGGTGGCTCACTGTCAGAGAGGGAACCCCTGCAGATCGAGTGGATTGGGGGTATTTTAAAGTTAAGTTTGAAGGAAAATACGTTGGAGCTAGTTACCTAGACTCGCAGAGAAAAGCATTCCTAAAATTGGTACAAGGAAGTAAGTCGGTAGCAGAGTATGAAGCTGAATTTCTGCGGTTGAGCCGGTACGCCAAGTGGATCGTGGCTATTGATTATGAGAGGTGTGTCCGATTCGAAGATGGGCTGCGGGATGAGCTGCGGGTGTTGATTGCTCCGCAGAGAGAGAGGGACTTTGCTATTCTAGTGGAGAAAGCTCGGATAGCTAAAGAAGTAAAAAGGACTGAGACACAAAATCGAGATAAGGATAGGAACTGGAGCAAGAGGAGTTTTGGATCGTCAGTATCGTCTGGGGATTTCCAGAAAAGACCAAGGACCGAGAATTCTGTATGTGCACCTGTATCAGAGTCGTCCATGTGCTCAGTGTGGGAGAGCTCATGCAGGAGAGTGCTGGGGAAATAGTAAGAAATGTTTTTGGTGTGGGTCTAAGGCTCATTTGGTTAGAAATTGTCCTCAAAAGATGGATAGGGCTCGGACAGTGGACCAGGGTTATGTGCAGCCGGGCAAAGGTGGTCAGCAGGTGACGAGGGGTCGTGGTCCGATCCATGGAGGAATTGGTTCCGGTCGAGGTCGTGGACCACCAGGCAGGGATGCTGAGGTTTCAGAGGCGAGGCAACCAGGGTTGGTTTATGTAGTCAGGCGTCGCGAGGAGGAAGACGTGCCAGATGTGATAACGGGTACGTTCCTTATCCCTGGAATACCCTTTATTGCCTTTGTTCGTTTTAGGGTAAGCTCATTCTTATAAGGCTAGTGAAGTGGCTAGAACTTTGAATGTGAACTTTGAGATTGTATCTAGGAAGATGACCGTACCTAGTCCTTTAAGACAAGCAGTGGTAGTAGATAAACTTTTTAAGTAAGTGCTTTTAGAGGTTCAAGGAGCAGCAGTACCCTCACTTAGTTTAGCCAGGTAATTTCGAGGACGAAATTATTTTAAGGGGGTAGAACTGTAACATCCAGGATTTAGGGGTTATGTGGTTAACTCATAATTCATGTGATAGTGGGCTTGATGTGTGGTTGGATGTGTTTTAGGGGTTTCGAGAACCATAGGATGTAGGAGAAGGCCTTGGAAAAAATATTAGATTTTAAGTTTTAAAGGGGGAAGCTAGGCAAGGAGGCCTTAAGAAAATTTGTAGGGGTTTTAGGACACAAGATTGGGCTTGGAAAAGTGGCAAGGAGGCGCCACTTAAGGCCTTGGTAACTGACGCCTCAAGTAGTGGGGAAGGGCTCAGGTTTGAGCAGCGTGGGAAGCAAGGGGAGCTTTTATTTTTGCTGCAAGGAGAGGCAGTGGTGGACGCAAAGGGACTCTAGGTGGATGAGCATTTGATCAAGTTAAATGCATTCAAAATTTTGGCTCAGGAGAGTGGATGAAGGTTGGACTCATTCAAATTCTTTAAATAAGAGGCAAAGGGGAAAAATAGGAGAAAAACGTGGGATACGGGTGAGGGGGAAGCAGTGGCCGAATGTGGGACTCTTTGGGGGTGCCTAATCGGTTTTGAGGCATAGGTAGGAGGTGTGTGCCGAAACTTAGTTGGTAGGCTTCTCTTTTTAAGTGGTGATGCTCATACTCTCCAAAGTTTCGGTCATTTAGTGCATTAGGTGAGTTGCCAAAATTCTTCTCACTTTCTCTTCTCACTTTGTGTCTTTCTTTCAACCTTATTTCTCCATCTTTTCTTGTGTCGCTGAATATCCCTTTGTCATTTAGAACCTTAGTCGAATCTGGTAGCCTTCTTCTTCTCCTTTCTTTTCTTGAGATCATTAAAGCCGAAACTTTGATCACTTTGATCTATTTCTATTCTTGGCCGAATCCTCTAAGCATAAAGATCTCTCTACTTTTGCGTTTTCTCTCTTCACCATTAAAGTGCCGAAACATCATCTCCATTTTGGTTCTCAGAAGCCGAATCTTCCTAGTGTTCTTCAAGCCGTATCTATAATCCTTTGCTATTCTTTGCAAAGCCGAAACACTTCTTGTGGAATACCCGAAACCTTTCTCTTTAGGATTCAGAAGCCGATTCTCTGAGGGTGCTTTAGTAATGGTAAGTATTTTCTTCCTTATCAATCGATTTTGGGTTCTTGTTCATTGGAGTGCCGAATCAAGTGATTATGCCTTGGTTTAGGTATGGCCGTATGTTCGCAGTGCCATAATATGTGTTCTTTTGTATGTAGCCAGCGTGAAGGAGATCTTTTGGGATTTGGATACTTGAGATGAGCAAGTGTAATATTCGGCCAAGGGCCATTTTCGTAGTTTTCATGTATTAAAGCCGATTCTAACAATTGATTAGTAGGGATTTCGTCAACTCCATATACAAGTGGTGGTTTCCGGTAATTAGATAAACAAGGTAAGTGGTCGATGACATTCGGCCTTAGGCCATTTTGTCTATTAGTGATGGCGATTCGACTATGATTATTTAGGGCAAATCGGCGGAGAAGTAAGTAGAGGCTTTCGGGATTCGATCCATTTCGGTATGGGTGTTAAGTTGTAATCTTTATTCGTTTAAGATCTCGTATTAATCGGGTTTTGATTAGAGTGTTCTTTTATGGATGCGAGCGCCAGTCAAGAAAGGAAAGGGGTAGTCCCTATTCCTAAGTTTAAGAACCGATCAATCTCTGCTGTACGAGATTGGCCACTGGGGTGTGGGCCAGCAGCAGGTTAGGATTTTAGGTAGATAGCTGTAGTTTCAATTAGTGACAGCATCGGTATTGAGAGCGTAACGCTTCAGGTTATTAGGTGTGTGATTAACCCATAATTTCCCGGTTATATGTTATGTTTGCATGTGTTATATATATGTGTGACTAATGCAGTGGAAATAATGAGATGGGTACTCTTGAGTCAGGATGTCGATAATCAGGTCAGTATTAAATCTGATAAAATTGTGGTTATTGGTGTATATATGTGTGGTATGCCGAATAACATATTCATGCATTTTTCATCATGACAGTATCGTATGTTGCATGTGCATGGGGAGGGATTGATATATATGAAAGAAGGACAGGGTGTACATTTATGTACGTGGTTTAGTGATGGCTACGAGCCTCCCGTGGATTGATGATTGGCTCTGTGCCTCATCGTGGTTGGTATCGGCTTTGTGCCATATCGTGGTTGGTGATGGCTATGTGCCACATCGTGGTTTGATGCTAGCTATGAGCTACATCGTGGATTGACGTTGATTGAGGTCGCGTTGTGGATTATTTTGTGATTTATTTCACGTGGACAGCATTAATTGCCAAATTGGTGTGTAGAGGTTGGAGGGTTGATTTAGTAATCCCCTGGTGTGTGGTGGCTGGATACGGGGTTGTGTAGAGGATGGACCCTAGGCTAGGTTGGGTGCACTTTGCATAATCATGTGTGGTATGTGGATTGGTGTGGATATGGGCCAAGCCCATTTGTGGACTCATGTGGATTAATTGCATTATTATCTGACATGTGGTTGAGTGTGGTTGTGGGCTAAGCCCATGTGTGGGATTCTGTGGACTAATGACACACTGAGTCGGTTTGACTCACCCAATTTTTACTAAACATCGCAGGTGATACATGACGCTTGGATCGGGTTGGAGCGGATACGAGGTGGCCATGCAGAGGATGTTTAATTTTTTCATGCACTTATTCTTTTTAGTACTTTTAATAAATGTTTATTGTAATAAGGGCCATTTGAAGTATTTGGGAATTTTTACTCTGTTTAAGTTGGATTGACTTTCGAGTGGATATTTGGGAATGTTTCTTTATTTTAAAAGCAATTTATATCTTAGAAATATATATTAAAGTTTTAAATCCGGATATTCTGTAACAACCTAATTTTACTTAGAATTTTAAATATACAATGTCTGATAAATGACAGGAAATTTTTATGCTTTTACCCTTAAGTCAAATACTTTTCAAACGTTTTCCGCAGTAGCATTCTAAATTCGGCCATGATGTTTGGGCCGGGTTCAGGGTGTTACAAATTTATTCTGCAACATCACTGGTTAACGATCTTAGATATGTGGTTAGGGATGCTCGAATAGTTAGGTACCAATGGTAGAAGTTTGCAATAATAATAAAAGTTCAAACTAAAACAACACACAATAAAAACTTAAAATAAAGAAAAATAAAATGAAAGATAATAAGTTAAGAGGACTCAGAGGTCCTCATCATTGGTTGGGTCCGGTGGTGGTGCTGATGATGAAATGTGGAGGTGCTGGCATATTTGTTGCAGAGTTACCTCTAGTCCATCAAAGCGCCAAGTGTTTTCAGTGGCCAAGTCTGACTCAAGCCCGGTCGAGTCGATGCGAGAGATGTCCGCTAATGATGGTGCTGCTCGGTACGGATGCTGGCTCAAATTTGGTGCCTCCTCTGATGGTAGTGGGACATCATCAGGAATGTCCTCGGCCTCCCCCTCGTTTGTGGGTGTCCTTAGCTAGTACTGAGGGGGTCGGTCCCTCGATATTGTTTGATCATCCTCATGTGTAGCATCATCTGGATGCCTGGAGGTACCATGTTACCCATCAGTGTGAGGGAGGTGATCTGATCATTGGTGTTAAGGAGGTTGAAGTGTCGAGCAAGCCTCATAATGTATGGCCCAATTGATAAAATCCCCTTCCTATGTGGCTCTGTTTAATGCTGGATTACGCATGCAGTAAAATATGCCAGGTCGAAAACACGTCCTTCAGACATGCATGATAGGAAGTAAACATCTTGTTTGTTTACGACGCCTGTGCTCTCTCTGCGACCTGTGATGGTATAGGCAAGAATGGCATGAATATACCTCAGGGCTGAGGGAAGGGCTGTCGCTTTAGAGCGACTGGGGTCGAAGTTGCTTGTAGTGGGGCGTAGGTTGTGCCAGGAGTTGAGTGGAGTGCAGTGGAGTTCACGATTTAATCCGGACAATGGGTTTTCTTCTATGAATTCTGGCGTATAAAGTCCGAGAAAAACTCTAGTGTGAGCTCCAAGTATGTGGGCTCGTCGATTGAGAAAAAGTGCTCCCACAGTTTGGTTGAGAGGAGGGCTTGAATATCGGTTGTGAGCCCAACTTGCCTCACTGCATTCCAATCAATGCATCTCCCAGTGCCTAGGGGTCTATCTTGGATTTCTTTGTATCATTCTTCCTAGGTTGCTTGAGGAAATCTGAGGAATGGGTGTCGAAGCTCGATAGTGGCGCTTGTGAAGGATGATCCGGGCCCCTTTTTTTCTTGCTTGGGGTTGATTGTTTGATTAGTGATGTTGACATGGTTCCTGCAATTTGTAATCAAATATAAAGCAGTTTCTTTTTATCAAAATTCATTAATAACCCAGCCATCATATGCCACACTAAGTCAAGTAAAATTTGAGAATTTAGAATCATAAGCATGTTAATTCGCAGAAAAACTTTCTTTGACAATAGTGAGCAGAGCAATGTATCAATTTCATTAGTTCTAAAATGCAAGAATTTGTTCCTAAAAAAAATGAACATGAAATCTAGCAACCAATAAGTATGGGGACTGAAACAAATAAAAATCATGTTTTTAAAACTAAAACTAAGCAAAAACTAAAAATAAAGAAATATGCTATAATGTTCAAGGTTTAAGTCAAGAAAAGGAAACCAGGGATGGTGTAAAAGGGACGAGCACAGGCGGAGCACGACGGTGGTGCTGTTTCTGCAGTATGAACATGGCGGTGGTAGAGGCGTAGCGTTCATGCCCACGGCTGTGGTGTGGGCATGTGAATGGTTCTTGGGTGGTTTTTGGAGAGGAATGGTGAGGGCAAGTGGTTTAGGTGGAGGGGAATGGTTGTGTGGCCGGATTTGGGGAGAAGTGTGTTAAAAACTGATTTTAGGTTTAGGTTTTAAGGGGTGACGGTTAAATTTTATATATAGGGGAGGGGGCATGGTCTACCGCCACGCCCATGTGAATTTTAAATTGCCCGTGCTTTTCGCGATTTCCAGAATTTGGGCTTGTTTCAGGATTCTTGGCACGGCCATGGGTAAATTAGCACGTCCGTGTTCGATAAGTCAGTATGTTAGCATGGTGGGGTAGCACGGGTGTGTAGCCCGTGTGTGGCAAGTCAGTATCTTCGCACGGTCGTTGGGCACGGCTGTGTTGTTCCCGTGGTGTGCAAGTCAGTAGCTTTACACGATTATGAAGCACGGGCTGGTGCTGCCCCTGCTGGATAAGTCAGTGACCTTGCACAGTTAGGTAGCATGGGCGTGGTTTGGTGTCGCATCTCGTATTTAACGAAAGAAATTTTTCCCTGTTTGGGCACGACTCTTGACACGCCCGTAGTTCGTCCCCTTTCTTGCACACGGCTATTGACATGCCCGTGTTCAAGGCCGTGTTTTAAAAACTTGTACTTCTATTGGACCCGTTTAGAAAGATGGAAATAAAATGTTAGTGGGTTAGTGCTCGGGTTGCCTCCCGAGAAGTGCTTGTTTATAGTTTTAAGCTGGACTTTCCCTATTTTCGGTTCTAAAAGAAGGTTCATGGAGCAGAAGCTCCTCTCTCTTATCGCCAAAATCTGCACCATTATAGATTTTTCGGTGACCATTTACCTTGAATGTGCCTTTAGTGGGATGAGTTACCTCGATGGTGCTATATGGAAAAATTGTTTTGATCATGAATGGGCCTGACCATCTTGATTTCAGCTTTCCCGGGAATAGTTTAAGCCTTGAGTTGTATAATAGGACTAGGTCTCCTACTTTGAATTGTTTTGATCTTTTGAGACGAGCATTGTGATGTCGTTTGTTGCTTCCTTGTATAGTTTTGAGTTCTCGTAGGCTTCCGTTCTCCATTCGTCCAGCTCATTCATCTGCATCATTCTTTTATTTCCTGCAATTTTGGGTTCAGAATTCAAGAATTTTATTGCCCAAAAAGCTTTGTGTTCTAATTCGAATGGTAGATGATAGCTTTTCCTGTATACAAGTTTGTATGGGGATGTCCCTAGAGGTGTTTCCATAAAGCATCATCTACTTTAATTACCCAATCTTTTCTATTTGATTCAACTATTTTTTTCTAGAATACGCTTAAGTTCTCGGTTTGCTACCTCAACTTGCCCACTGGTTTGAGGGTGATATGGGGTGGCTGTCCTATGGTATACTTCATATTTCTTTAGAACTTTTTCAAACTGAGTATTACAGAAATGAGTACCCCTGTCACTAATAATGGCTCTTGGTGTGCCAAATTGGGAAAATAGTTTCTTGAGAAATTTAACTACTACCCTGGCTTCATTGGTAGGTAAAGCTTCTGCTTCTACCCATTTTGACAAGTAATCAACTGCTACTAGGATGTACTTGTTCCCAAACGAACTAGGGAATGGTCCCATAAAGTCAATACCCCATACATCAAATATTTCACATGACAAAATATATGTTTGAGGCATTTCATCATGTTTAGAGATATTACCTGTTCTTTGGCATCTATCACACGAGGTAGCATACCTGTTGGCATCTTTAAATAAAGTGGGCCAATAAAAACCTGATTCGAGTATTTTGTTTGCTGTTTTAATACCACTATAGTGTCCTCCTGAGGGTCCTGAATGGCAATGCTCTAAGATTTTGCTTAGTTCTACTTTTGTAACACATCTTTGAATTACCTGATCTGTACATATGCGAAAAAGAAAAGGATCTTCCCAAAAATAATTTTTCACATAAGCAAAGAATCGCTTTTTTTTGGTGATGTGTTAATTTTCTTCGCAAGATGTTAGCTGCTAAGTAATTCGCAATATTTGCAAACCATGGTACCTCAGAATGTGTTATAAAAAAGAGTTGTTCTTTGGGAAACAAATCATTTATTTCACTTTCATCGAGCTCTTTGATGTGTGGATTTTCAAGTCTATAAAGGTGATCTGCTGCAAGATTCTCGGCTCCTTTCTTATCTTGTATTTCCAAGTCAATTTCCTGTAAGAGTAAAATTCATCGTATGAGTTTGGGTTTTGCATCAGGTTTGTTTAAAAGATAACGAAGAGCTGAATGGTCAGTGTAAATGACAACTTTATACAATATTAGATACTGTCTAAATTTATCAAAAGCAAAAACTACAGCTAGCAATTCTTTCTCTGTGGTAGTGTAGTTTTCTTGTATGGGTGTTAATGTTCTGCTAGCATAGTAAATTGGCTGAAAATGCTTGTCTCTTCGTTGTCCCAAAACTGCACCTACTGCAAAATCACTTACATCACACATTAGTTCAAAGGGTAAGTTCCAATTAGGTGCAATTATAATCGACGTATTTATTAATTTATCCTTAAGGATCTTAAATGCATTTAAACATTCCTGATTGAAATCGAAAGGAACATCTTTTTCTAGTAATTTTGTCAAAGGCTTAGCTATTTTAGAAAAATCTTTTATAAATCTTCTATAGAACCCTGCATGTCCTAAAAAGCTTCTAATAGCCTTAACAGAACTAGGGGGAGGTAGTTTTTCTATGGCTTCAACCTTTGCTTTATCTACCTCAATCCCTTTACTAGAAATCTTATGTCCTAACACAATTCCTTCTCTAACCATAAAGTGACATTTTTCCCAATTCAAAACAAGGTTTGTTTCCTCACATCTCATTAGAACTCGTTTTAAATTTTTAAGGCAAAGATGGAAAGAATTATCGAATACTGAGAAATCATCCATAAATACCTCCATGATGTCTTCCACGAGTTCGTCAAAGATTGCCAACATGCAACGCTGGAAAGTAGCAAGAGCATTACATAATCCAAAAGGCATTCTATGATAAGAAAACGTACCATATGGGCATGTAAATGTTGTCTTCTCTTGATCTTCAGGAGCTATGGGGATTTGGAAGTAGCCGGAGAGTCCGTCCAAGAAGTAGTAGTACATATGCCCGGATAATCTTTCCAACATTTGATCTGTGAAGGGCAGAGGGAAGTGGTCTTTTCTGGTGGCATCATTCAGCATTCCATAATCTATACAGACTCTCCAACCTGTAACTGTTCTTGTGGGAATTAATTCATTCTTTTCATTGGGTACCATCGTCATTCCTCCTTTCTTTGGAACTACCTGCACAGGACTTACCCAAGTGCTGTCAGAAATAGGATAAATTATTCCTGCATCTAGAAGTTTAATTGTAACATCCTGAAATAGGGCCTAAATGGAATAGTGGTTCTAAAACCACGAATTCAAGATAGAAAAGTTTATTACGATTAATTATTATGATTTATCGAGTGATTAGATGCATGTGTTAGAATATCGATAGAAAATTTCATGAATTGCATGTCTAATTTGCCTATTAGGACTTAATTGCAAAAGTTGATAAATATGAGTTTTAGATGTTAAAGGATTTAATTGAAGAGCATAATTGAAGTAGAGGCCCTTAAATGGTAATTATACCATTAGGCTTTCATGGACAAAAATGGACATATATAGGTAGAAAGAACCAAAGTTTTTAATGAAGGGTAATTTAGTCATTTGGTAATAAAAAGATATTAAAAGGGAAAAAGATGGCAAAATATGCTCATCTTCTTCATTAGGCCGAATTTTCAAGGGTTCACCATAACTAGGGTTTGTTTCAAGCTTCCAAGCTCCATAGTAAGTGATTCCAAGCCCCGTTTTTAATGTTCTTTACATTTTTGAAGCCCCGGTAGCTCGATTTAGCTTATTCTATCAATAATTCATGCTAGGGTTCATATTCGGAAAAATACCCATAGGTTAAATGTGTTTATTTTGATGTTTTATGATAGAATATGAAGTCTGAAATTATGTTAAACAACTTTTGCTAAGTGATTTTAAGTAAAAACTAGTAAAACGGCTTAATCAGTAAAAATACCTAATGTTCATAAGTACATGTTAGAGTGAGAATTTGATGTTGTAATAGAAGGGAAAAATGATCAGCATGTCATGAAACATAAGAATAAGGGATAAAGTTTAATTTTCGAGCTTTGGGGCAAATGTGTAAATATGTAAAAGTTTAGGGGCAAAATCATAATTTTGCCAAAGTTAGAGTTAAGGACTATTTTAGTAAATTTGCTATTATAGATCAAGAAGAACGAAATCTGGAGTTAGATCGGGGAAAGAAAAAGATAGTGGACTAAATCGATATAGTTTATCGTATTTTGTTTCGAGGTAAGTTTGCGGTAAATAAATGCAATATTCTATTATTTTACATTTAATACTATTAAATTCCAGTATTTACATATTTATTTTATAAATTTATCATTCAAAGACTCAAGTATGAATTGACAAAAAAGCTATCTCAGAAAGTTTCGGTTGAACCTTCGGAATGTGTAGGATACAAATGTCACAACATTAGGGTTTAAGGAAATCATGTAAGACCATGTCAAGACATGGAATTGATAAGTTTCTATAAGGCAAAGGTCCCATGTAAGACCATGCCAAGGCATGGCATTGGTGAGTTCATAAGGCAAGGATACCACGTAAGACCATGTCAAGACATGGCAATGGTTAAGTTTCATAAGGAAAGGTACCTGCGTATCCTTAGTATTCCAAGAGGCTCAACGGGAAAATTCAAAGAGTATACCAAAGGAAAGGTAAGACAAGTTCATGTTAAAAGGTACAGGTAAGAATGAAATTTTAAGTACATTGAGTTAAAAGTTAAATGATCTTGATAAGAAAAGAATAAAATAATTTATTATGAATGTTGTTATTTATTTACATGCAAACTTACTAAGCTTAATGCTTACTCCCATTCTTTTCTCTCTTTTTATAGTATTACAAGCCAACTCGGGGATCGAAAGGACGTCGGAGATCGTTACACACTATCAAAGGATTATATTGGTATTTTGTGACTCGAATGTTTTAAGTTATGGCATGTATAGGGACTTAGCCATTTTGTGTGTATGACCTTATGATATGGCTTAAGATTGGCTTGTAAATGCTTGGTAATAATTAGCTATTAAAATGGCTAATTAAGTGCATGTTTTGGATGTTTTGTAATGCCTAGTTGATAGTTATTATAGAGAAATCATGTAATTATATGCAGGGGAACAGTTTCGACAGCAAATATGACATGAATTTGAAAAATCACTAAAAATCGTATAAATGGAATTATGGTGTTAATGAGATATAGAATTAAAGCTTATTGAGTCTATTTTTATATGAAATAAACGATGTAGGCAAAAGAGTTGTATATTATGAGATAATTGATCTTTTGTGTAGAGGGTTCAGAACTATGGAACTGTGTAACAGGGGAGACTTTAACTAATAAATTTTATTAATTGGCCACACAAAAAATTCTGGAAAAATTATAGTAAGAAGATATATGTGTATAGTTTTAGAGAAAATTTACAGATCTAAATTTTGAGTTTCTTAACTCGAGTTATAGTCAATTTAGTGAACATGACGCAGATGGACAGTTTCAATTTTTATGCCCTGATTTAGTAAGTTAAGTCTAGTAATGCCTCATGCTCGACTCCGTCAACAGTCTCGGGTAAGGTGTTACATTAATTATCTCAACTTTGACCACTTCTTTCATATTGGGGTTTAACCATCTCTAGGGTTGCACACACGACTTGTATTCTTCTTCCATTAAAGTTTTGTGGGTTCAGACCGCGGGGCTTATCCCCTTGATGTCATAAATTTTCCAAGCTATGGCTTTCTTGTGTTCTCTTAGTACCTTTATCAGCTCCTCTTTTTCCTTGGGTTCTAGTTCTGAAGAGATGATTACCGGTAGCATAGAATTGTCCCCGAGGAATGCATATTCTAAGTGTTTTGGTAACTGTTTTAATTCCAATTTGGGTGGCTCTTTGATGGAGGGTTTCTATTTTATTTCATTATCATTTTCAATGTTTTCTTCTTTCATTTGTCTGGATAATGATGTATTCATATTCAACTCATCATCTTCATCTTCTTCCCCTTCTTCTTGAGTCAGGCATAGTTCCATCGTGTTGTCACGTATGATTTCCTGTAATAAATTTTGAATGATATGATCAGTAGTATCAATAAAATAACAGGAATCATCTTGTTCTTTAGAATATCACATGGCATCATAAATTTGAAAAATGATTTCTTTATCACCTATCCTCAATTCGAGTTTATCATCACCTACATCAATAACAGCTCTAGAAATGGCTAAAAAAGGATGCCCTAAGATTAAAGGAACATTAATGTCTTCTTCCATGTCTAACACAACGAAATCAACAGGGAAAATAAATTTATCAATTTTTACCAAGACATCTTCAATAACTCCTCTAGGATATTTAATGGATTTATCTGCTAACTGAATACTCATCCTAGTGGGTTTTGGTTCCTCAAGATCTAGTTGTTTAAACATTTTGTAAGGCATTAGATTAATACTGGCGCCTAGATCAGCTAATGCTTTCATAATATTCAAGCTACCAATTAAACAAGGGATAGTAAAACTTCCTGGGTCTTTTAATTTGGTTGGTAACATATTTTGGAGGATGGCTGAGTATTCTTCATTAAGTTCCATCGTTGATACTTCTTCAAGCTTCCTTTTATTCGTCAGGAGTTCCTTTAGGAATTTTACGTACTTCGACATCTGTGAAATGGCTTCAACAAAAGGTAAGTTAATATGTATTTGTTTAAAAAGTTCAAGAAACTTACCATATTGGGCATCAATTCTTCCTTTTTTAACTTGGCTGGATATGGGATTGGTGGTTTGTTTTCGTCTCGTACTGGATTTACATCCTCAATCCTCTGATCGCTTGCCTTGTTATCTTCGTATGGAATTTGTTTCTTTGGGTCGACTAATTCCTTTCCACATCTTAGTGTAACTGCTTTTACCTGTTCTGTTTCTTTAGGAAAACTTTCTGCCCATATTTCACAGATCATCTTAGTAAGTAATCCAACCGTCTTAGTGAGCTCCGCAAATGACTCAGTAAGTTTTTCAACTAACGCTTGTTGATTTTTAAGGGTTCTCTCGATATCTTGTAGGCATTTTTCTGCGTCTTCCAATTTTGCTAGCATCTCCTCGAGGGTTGGTTTCTTCTCTTGTGGATAGGGCTATTTTTGGAAGTTTTGAGGAGGTTGTTGTCTTTGATTTCCTTAATTTCCTTGACCTCCCCACAAAATATTTGGGTGGTTCCTCCAACCTGGATTGTAAGTGTTACTATAAGGATTATTATTGGATCTGAAATTGCTACCTATATAGTTCATCTGTTCGCTCTCTGCTTCTGGTTGGTAGGGTGGGTACTCAAAATTCACCACTGTTTCATTTGCGTTGCACTGCATGACTGGATGTACCTGCGAAGAACACAAATTGTCAATATTTTTATTCATCATCTCCATTTGTGTTGATAGCATGGTTATTGTGTCTATGTTGAAAGCTCCGGCTAATTTTATCAGTTTCATCCTTGTAACTTGCCACTGATAATTATTCAGTGACATCTCTTCAATGAACTCGTACACTGCTTCTGGAGTTTTATTATTCAGCGTTCCACCGGCAGCTAAATTGATTAGTTGCCTCGTTCAGGGGTTTACACCGTTATAGAATGTTTGGACTTGTAGCCACAAGGGTAAACCATGGTGTGGACACCTTCTTAAGAGATCCTTGTATCTCTCCCATGTGTCGTATAATGTTTCTAAATCCATCTGCACAAAAGAAGAGATATCATTCCGTAATTTGGCCGTTTTGGCCGGTGGGAAATATTTTAACAAAAAATTTTCGGTCATTTGTTCCTATGTAGTGATTGACCCTCGTGGTAACGAGTTTAACCACTTTTTGGCTTTATTCCTTAATGAAAAAGGGAATAACTGAAGACGTATGGCATCATCAGAAACACCATTTATTTTGAAGGTATCACAGAACTCTAAGAAATTAGCTATATGAGTATTTGGGTTTTCGTCCTACAAACCATCAAATTGAACAAACTGTTGAATCATTTGTATTGTGTTAGGCTTTAATTCAAAATTATTAGCAACTATAGCAGGCCTAACAATACTTGATTCTACTCCTGTTAAGTGCGGTTTAGCACAATCAAAGATGATGCTGGAGCGTTGCGTTCCCCCACATCGTGTGGTGGTGGATTAGTTTTGTCCATCCCTTCAGTAGGATTAGATCTATCTTCTTCCTCTCTTTCTGTATAGTTTATGGCTCGCCTGATTTCTCGGCGATTCCTTCGAGCAGTAGCTTCAATATCACTGTCGTATTCTAAAGGTCCTCTCGGGTTCCTTCTAGTCATAAACCACAGGTACCTGGAAAGAAAAGAAAGAAAGAAAGAAAAATTAGCAAAATTAAAAATTAAACTAAAAACAAAATAAATTGCTAAAAAATAATCGCTAAAGTAATAAAAATAGAGTTTTCTTAATATTTTAGTTCCCCGGCAACGGCGCCAAAAACTTGATAGCTGAAATCAGAGTTATAAAATTTATAATAATGTAATCGAACCTGGAAACTAACTCTGACAATGATTAAAGGCAAGTGTACCTATCGAACAGTAGTATAGCTTAGGCAAGACCGGATTATCGAACCAAAGGAACCAAAAGTATTAATACTAACTTTCTTTTTATTATTTAGCCTTACAAATAAAGTGAAGTTTGTTTTAATCTAAATTAATGACAACTAAGCTAAGGATAAAGACAAAAAAGAACAAATTGGGAAATAACTTGAAGAAAAACTCAATTAATCATGGCGATCCCCTCAGGAAGAATCCACCTAGACTTCACTTGTTATCTAACCCTGAATCATATGATTTATTTACTTAGCTTGATCCGTAGGACTCCCTAACCTATATTAAACCCTCTCACGAGGTGAATAACGTCTAACCCTAGGTTAATTAGTGGAACTCTCATTCTCTTATAATAACCCCCTAGAATAGCAGTAAATCGATCTGTGGATTCCCATATTAAGTTTCACCCTAATCCAGCAAAATCTCGTAACCCTATCTATAGGCGTTCGATCAACTCTGCTTAATTACGGTAGATCTACTCTTAAGCAGGGTCTATTCCTCCTCCACCTAAGCACATCAGATTTAGATCAAGCATGCATAATTAAGAACAAACTAAGTAATTATCATAAAATTCAGAAATTAAATAACAAGATTCATCTAGGTTTTATCCCCTACAAGTATCTGAGAGGCTTAGTTCATAACTAAGAAAGAAAACATCTCAAGAGAAAAGATAAAACAAAACATAAGAAATCCCTAAAACTCCCTGAAGGAATTGAAGGAGAATTTCACCGTCTTGAGTATAACTCCGGCTTCTTGGGATGGATCAACTGGCTAACTTCAAGTGATTCCCACAATTATGACCTTTTCGGCTTGGCTCCTTGGCCTAGCTCGACTCCCTTTCAAAGGTGGCACTTTGGGGCTATATATAGGCTCTTTGGAATGCGATTCTTTCTGCCTAAGTATCCTTTTCCGACTGAAATTGCTCATTCTAGCGACAGAGGCACGGCCATGGCGCACGCCCATATGGGTCAATTTCAACCCGTGTTCAGATTTCTTAATGAGGCACGGCTGTTTAAATCGGGGGAGAGGCTGTGCTCTAGGTGGTCGGCGAGGCACGGCCGTGTGGTCTTTGGGCCAGACCGTGTCGATTTCGTGGTATGGCCCATTTACTCTGTTTTGGGCCCGTTTTACGTTCTTTTCATCCTCGGGTGCTTTTCTGGTTATAAGACATGAAAAGAAAGGATTAAAAGCACCTTTTTATATAAATCAAGGGATAAATCATCCAAGAGTAAGCTAAATGCGGGATTAAAATGTGTTATAATTACGGTTTATCAACTAGCAAAATTAGACTAAATGTTTCTTAATAAAAACATGTTACTCACTACCAATTTGATTTTAATTCCTTATTCAAAATTAAACTGCAATCATTAAGCTTAACTGATGTCTTTATATGTTGAACAGAACAATTTCTCTCCACTAATGTAGGTAACATTGGAACTTTGAATCAATAGGTCTTTAACAAGGTTGTAACGTGGCTGGGCTTAGGGGTAGGTAAAAGATAGACAAATTATTGGCTTAAAAACCCTAGACTCAGCTTAAAATCGAACCTTCAGAATTCTTACCTTTGATACACCAACTTTTGCTCTTTCGACAATTTTCGAGTACATGCATTTTTTTTAATTCAAATTCGTGCACTTGCTTCATGTACTAGAATTTTTTATCAATTGATTCCAACTCCCCCAAACTTATTTTCAAATGATATTCTGAATAGTACTGAGTCTAGTGTTTGGGGACAATTTTTAAAGTAATGAAGAGAAAATTGATGGCTAAATATTGCATAGGTCCAAATAAAATTAGGCCATATAGTCTCAAAGTTGGGTTTCAAAGGATAATTTTATCAGGATCGGCTTGTAAGCCTCAAACGGTCCAAACAATATTTGCCTAAATGATTTTCAATATTCCATGCTTCCTAGGATTTCGCCTCAAGAAATTACTAAGTCAATTCTAAAGACTTAAACTTTCATGCATGCCTAATTTTTTCATAGGGAATTAAAAATTTTATGGTACGAATTTGCATGTTTTATTAAAAATACATTCATATCATTATTAGGCTAACATAATAACTTATTGAAATAATAGAACTTTATTAATACTGAAGTTCAGCATACTTAACAAAATTTCAAATTATTGAACAAAATATATCCTAATCATAATTAAAAGAAAATTTTATTCTTAGTGGAAGTAATTCAAATTTTCGATCCCCCTACTTAAAGTGAACAATGTCCTTATTGTTTAAAGTGAATAGATACTATACACCAGGTAGGATATTTAGAAGAGAGGAGGTGAGTCAAATTGACTGCTTAAGTACTAGGCTCTCTCTAAAATCCAATCCTAGACATGTATATATCTATTGCCACACTTTAGCCTTTGTGACTTGTTCAGATTTTATTCATGATTCCTATCTCTTGTTTTATTGTGAAAAAATAAAAATTCCTAATTAACCTAATCCTAAAATAACTTAAGAATAAAAATAAACTAAAGTTGAAGTCCTCCCCGTTTTTATTTGTTTGTCGATCCTTCCGAATTCGACTCATCTTTTGCTCCATCAGTATTGTCTTTAAATGAATCGCCTTGCTTCCTCTTTGATGATGAAATCCATGGTTCAAATATGAAATCTGGAAACTCAGGCACAAAAATAAATGGGTAATTATAAATTTTCTTAAGGGCACTCATCATCGAATCATCTCTTATTTTTAAGTATCTCTAGAAGGCTTGTTGCTGCCATTGCATGTGCTGCATTAAGTCCATCAGCTTCAACAGCTCATCACGAAGATCTATGCTATGCGGTGGAGCTCCAAACATTGAGGTTTCGATATCAGGTTCAGCTTCTGGTTCCATTGATTCTGCCTCATTAGGGACTTCAGTTGATTGCTCTGGTGAGATTTCTGTGGGTTCATCTTCCGCTTCTTTGGGATCCTCACTTTCTTCAACTCGTTGCTGTAGAACAGAATCTTCGGCTACTCGGTAGAGGTCCCAATTGGTGATTGTGCCTTGACTATACTCTGTCCCTTTCACGTCCGCAAGGAGTTTTGCTTTTAAACATAAAATTGTTATTGTAAAAGGGAAATAGGCCGAGCCAGAACGTCTAACGGTACAATTTCGCATTTCTGTCAAGATGGTTTTGCCCACAGCAATTGTCTTTCCAGTTAGAATAGAGTATAATAGGACCATTCACTCTAATGAGATTTTAGTCCCATGCGAACTAGGCATGCGGCTGAAACGAATGAAATAGAACCATACCTTCGCAAGTGGTGTCAAATACTCTTTTCGACATGTGTGGGTTCCTTGCTTTGACACAGTATACTTAGAACCTGGAACTGTAAGTTCCTCGAGCATCTCTTGCAAATTTTCAGGCTTAATGTTGCTCAACAGAGAAGAATATTCATCATTGTCGAAATCAAGTAATTCAAAGAATTCATTAATAGCATTTGAATTTATTGGTACCTTGATTCCGCGGACTGGAACTTTGGTCAATTTGCTTGAGGTTAAGTTCGCATAGAATTCTCGAACTAGTTCCTCATCCACACTTGGTCTCTTTTCACAAAACAATTTCCAATTGAGGGCTTTAGAAACTTGACGAATACGTGCCATAAAGTCTTTATAGTTGCTTTCCTTCAATGTGAAGCCTTTCTCTGGATGCATCTGTTGATTTTTGAAGATACTTTCGTATCTTGCTTTGGCTTCTTCACAGTGAAATTTGTTTTTGTGCTTCGTCAATTTGGGCGGAGGCACGAATTCTCTTGCGAGGCATGATTAACCTGAACATAAGATAAAAAAATTTATTTTCTTAAAAATTTAATTAATAAAAATTGCTAATATTTCAATAAATTGAAAAATTAAATAATTGAATAAAAATTAAACTTTAGGAAAGAAAATTGTTCTTACCACATTCCTTGTAAAAATTAAGAACTCCTAAAACAAAATATACTAATGAACAAAAGATGGAACTTTAAAAAGAAAGGTTGAAGGCTTTTGGCTTAGGTTGGGTGAAGGAGGAGTGTAATATCCCGGGTTAGGGGCTATTTTGTTGTTGCATGTTATTGCATGTGTTAGTGCGCTGTGTTGCTATTTCGGTGTTTTAGGGGTTTAATTATAGGCTAAGTGAATGCCTGAGTAGGTAGGAAAATTTTAGTTTTTGGCCTTAGGTGTGGGGAGCTGATAGAGTTGGGGCTTAAGAAAATAAAAGGGAATTTTATTGCAAAAATGAGGAGCTAGCAAAGTGGCAGAGCTTGCGCCACTTGGAGTTTGGTGTGGCGTCATCTGCAAGGGGGAGTGGAGGTCCAGTGTTCGAGCTGCAGAGTACTCCTTTTTATTTCTTTTTGGGACGGCATAGGAGGGAGGAGTTGTGTGTGATTTAAACTCCACCTTGGACTTGGTCAAGGGTGACTTGGATGGTGGAGAGCAAATTTAGGAGGAGGACTTGTTCAAACTTATTTGAAATGGTGGTTGGGAGTGAATAGGGGGATTTGGCCGAATGTTGGGGAGTTGTGGAGTGGGTGGACGGCTTGGTGGTGTGTTGTAGTGGGTAATGCCGAAATTCAATTGGAATTTTGAAGCATTTTCGGTCAAGTTGAAAGACTATTCTTTCTTTCTTTTGTCATTGAGTTTTCAAGAGAATTTCTCTCATTCTTTTACTCTTGGAACCGTAAGACTAGAACTCAAAAAGGGATTGCCGAAAGTTTCATTTTATTTCTTGTCTCCTAAAGTGTTTGTAGCCGAAAGTTCTTGAGCCTCAAGCTAGTACCTCTTTTTGTCCCTTTCTGCCGAATCATCATTCCATTTCTCCTTCTTATCTTCTTTGGAGCTAAGCCGAAACTAGCCTTCTCATATCTCATATTTTTCCTTTCTTTTTGAAACACTAAAAGCCGAAATTTACCTTGCCTAAACCAAAATTCCTATTCATTCTTTCCATTTCTTGTCATCTCAAGAACCGAAAAGCACCTACCACTTTTCCATTTTTCTTTCTTTTCTTCTCAAACTCTGGCCGATTCTTTCTTCTTTATCACATATATCCCTTGCTTTATTTTAAGTCTAGACCGAATTCTCGTTGGTTCAAAGTGGACGGATCCATCCCTTCTCCTAGAAGTTGTAGTGGCGAATATCGGTGGTGTTTTGGAAGCCTTGCCTTAATCGTTGGGGTGGTAAGCTTTTGGCCGAATGGCCATTTCTTCTCTTTTCTATTCTTAATCGGTTGGATTGATTAAGAGCCGAATGTGACTTTGTTGTGAGTGCTAATCCTTTGGTGATGAAACCGATTGTGTTATAGGGCATCGGGGACTTCAAGGCAGTCAAGCAGAGTCTCTATTGTTGGGTAGTCATTTGGTTGTGCCGATTGTGGTAAGGGACCATTAGTTGGTTCGGGTATTGGTTGGAAAGCAAATCAATAGCAAGGTAAGGGTTCGATATTAACCCCTTTGGTTAATGGTTGTTGGCCGAATGTTAGTGATGCCTAACCCCTAATGTTTGACCGATTTTAGGATCTTGTAATCGAGGGGCTTAGATCGTTCTCGAGGGATTTTTGGACTCGTGTTGTCAGGTGTGTAAACTAACACACTAGTACTTAGTAATATTATTAATAAACCGATTTGCCTGTTAAAAGTATAACAGTATGATGGACAAGTGAATACCCAAAATGGGGTATGTGGACGATTCGGGTAAGTTGTTCTATTATGAGTACTATTAATAAAGTATTATATCATGACCTATGTTTTGATTGTATACTATGATGCTTGGTATGTTGGCATGATATGCATGACTTGCATGAGATGCATGATACATGAGTATGGCATGTTGATGGGTGATATGAGATGAGGGAGCAGTGTGATTTTTAGGTCGACGAGCACCGGTGCTTTGGTAGCACACTTTGTGACTTTGGGTCACGGAGGTTTGGCACCTCCAGAGGTTTGGTACCTCGGCGTCGTCCCGATGGCTCGGTTCCACCGTGGGTTGGCCCCACAGATGATTATACGGGATTGGCGCCGTGTGTTTTGGTAACACACGCTGGGTTGGCCCCATCCCGATTTGTGACTACGGTCACCAAAGTGCTTTGGTAGCACATTGTGTCTTTGGGACACCAGTGGTTTGGCACCACATTGCGACTTGTCCCTGTGGTTTGACCACCGTGGGTTGGCCCCACTTGAGATATGGGATTGTCTGCTAGTGTTTTGGTAACACACGATGGGTTGGCCCCATCATCATTGGATTGTGACTTCGGTCACCAGTGCTTTGGTAGCACAACTGTGTCTTTGGGACACCAGTGGTTTGGGACCACATTGATGGATATTATGTCTTTGGGACATCAGTGTTTTGGTAACACATCGTGACGGTATGTCACCAGTGGTTTGGTACCACGCGGGGTAGAAAGGAGTATGGATGGTTAGGATCGGGTTGCATTGATTGTATTGCTATGTATGATGTGTGTTAGCATGTTGATTCTATCGGGAGCGGGATTTACACACTGAGTCACTCGACTCACCCTCTCCTTTGACATTTCAGGTGACTCGTAGACGCGGACATGGAGCCGGGATGGACTCGGGGTGCGCATGCCATGCTCAAATAAAAAGTTTACTCAGCCATTTGCATTTGAGTACTTTAGTTATTTAATTTTGTTTGGGTTTTATTTGGACTTGTAAAAGCCTTTAAATCATGCCTTTTATTATTATGTTTTAAGTTTAGTTTTAATATGCCTTAATGAGACTAATTGGGTTAATTTGCTAAAACATGACACAACAACGATTTTAAAACTTTAACGATATGTTTTCAACTATACCATCGGGTATCTGCTAATCGCTTTTATAAACCAATAAAAATCAATTGTTTTCTAACGTGGAATCAAACTTTTACTAAGTTTAAATGTTTTAGTAACATCATTAAACAACTTGTTTTCAGAAAAGAGCAAAGTTTTTATCAAGTCTAGTTGGTACAAATTCGAAATTTTCAAACTCGTTTTCCCTCGTAACATACCAGATTCGGTCGTGGTGTTGGACCGGGTTTGGGGTGTTACAATTGTGGTATCAGAGCTAAGTTCAAAAGCTCGGCTGTGGGCTTGAGGCCCAAACCGTTTTCAAAAGTTTGTTTTAAGTGTTTTGGGATTGGATACATGGTTTACAAGGCATGGCACCGAGTCTCCGGCACCAGTTCGCCCAGGTAAGTGGTTCTAACTCTTCTGTGAATTATTATTTGTAGAAGGGTAGGTGATATGGAACGTAGTTAGATTTATAGGACTTGAACCCTAGGATTAGAGTACTCAAACACTTGAACCAAAGCATAAGACTTAAAGCACTAAACCAATCTGTGACTCAGCCACGGGGCTAGGGTGTGGTAACTCCTGTACGCATGTCTAGGAGAGGAACCGGAAGAGCTTGGTATTTAAGCAGTCCTCGTGACTCACCTCCTCTTCGCAGTATCCCACAGTGCGTAGCTCGAGTTCACCACGACCAAGAAGGCTCGATCATAGACTTAACCTAACGACTAAAACCCAAAAGGGAATCACCATGTTTTCAAAAATACAACAACAACCCTAATGTTTTCAAACTTTTTGTTATAAACTCTTTCAAAAACAGAAAATGTCACATTTACAACAATTTTCTTGAAAAACTGATTTATGGAAAATTACAAAACGCCGCCTTAGGGTAAATTTACTAAAATGCCCTCGGTTTTATAAAATAGCAACTCAATGATTTTGCCCCAAAATTTCAATTATGTTCTGAAATTCAAATACTCGGTTTTACAAAGTATCAACCAAAATTTTGATTTTGGAAAATTTACTAAAATACTCGTTTGTGAAAATTACTAAAATACCCACGGTTTCCAAACAAAGTATTTTACAAAATTTTCAAAGAACACTCTCAAATTTTGGAATTTCAAATTGACCGGTTTTGAAAGTTTTAAAATATTTTTTTATTACGAAAATATACTGTAGGGAAAATGACGAAAAATACCCGGGCTAGAAATGGGCAAAGAATGTCAGAAGAGTGAATAGGTATGGAAAGGGTTAAGGAATGTATGTATAATCTCTTTTGGGTGAATAGGATAGAAGATTGAAACCTTGATTGCTCGAAAGAACCCCTGAATAAACTCTATCCATAAAATTTCTTTGCGGTTAAGAAAGTGGAACTATACTAATGCATAAAAATTCTTTTAATCAGATACGTAGCTCGTTAGACATGAGCACTCGAGGCGGACGTGGTCGTAATACTCGTGGTAGAGGTAGGGGTAGAATGACGGTTTCTGAACCCGTAGGATCTGGTCAAGGGTCAGAAAATGAGATGCCGGTTCCGCCACCAGGTGGAGGTGGTGAGTTCCAAGATCGATGGAGATGACGCAAAGGTGTCAGCGAGCGTCTGCGGGTGTTGGAAAGAGTAGCTGGTGTAAGTGGTGGTGCGGGAGTTAGGAAATCTGTTCCTGGCGACTCGGGCTAACGGGCCGAGTTCTTCCGAGGTGTATCGGGTGTTGCTCCCAAAGATCTTGAATATTGGCTAGAGGCAGCGAGCGGATCATGGACGATCTGGACTTGACGATCGAGGAGAAACTTAAGGGGATTGTATCGCTTCTTCGAGATGAGTCATACCGGTGGTGGCTCACTGTTCGGGACAAGTGTGGCGGTGAGGATCCGACATGGGATTATTTTGAGCCGCTACCAAAAAAGAAGTACATCGGGGCTAGCTACATCGACTCCCGAGAGAAAGGCATTTCGAGGCTTGTTCAGTGGAAGTAAATCGCATTCTCGAGCACGCAGGCGAATTCTGAAGCCGAGTAGGTATGCCCGGGCATTGTGGCCACCGAGCATGAGAGGTGTGTTCGTTTCGAGGATGGTCTTGAGACGAGTTGAGGTCGCTTGCTGATTGCTCCACAGCAGGAGCGCTTGAGTTATTTGTCTTAGTTGAGAAGGCTAAGGTAGCCGAAGGTGTTAAGGAGTCGGTAAGACAGAACATGGACAGGAGTAGGCTTAAGAGGAGCTTGGGTCTTGGGATCGTCGGGTAACCCGCAGAAGAGGGCTAGACCGAGAGTGGGCGAATCGATCCGCTAGATTTGGTGCTTTGCTAGGCGGGGACCACCGCAGATTGTGTCGGTGTGGGAAATCTCATTGGGGTGGTTGTTGGGTGGTGGTAAGGGTTGCTTCGAGTGTGGTTCTCTGGATCATCGCATCAGGGATTGTCCTCGTAGGATGGCGAGATTGATCCCGAGAGTCGGCCGTAATCGATTCGAGAGGTAATGGACCGCCACCACAGAGGGCCGTGGTAATGGCAGAGGTGGTAATGGATTTGGTCGAGGGCGTGGAGCACCGCAGAGGTGCGGGTAGTTACGAGGCACGGCGGCTTGGTTGGTTTGGTGTATCCGCTAGGCGCGCCGCGAGAGGCGACGCACCGGACGTAATCACCAGTGCGTTTTTGATTTTTGGTTCTCCTATACGCTTTAATTGATTTGGGTTCCACGCATTCGTATGTTGCTAGTAGTATAGTTGAGACCATGGACTTAGACTCGAGATATCTTCTAGCGCATGCGGATGGTATGTACTTAGCCTACAGGTCACACTCTGTAGTGGTAGATAAGTTGTATAAGGATGTACCCTAGAACTCCAAGGGGTAGTTTTTGCTCCGATCCGATGGAACCGCCGTTTGAGGAGTTCGATCGATTCTCTGGATGGACCGGGTGGTGAAGTACTGTGCCAAAGTGGATTGCGCGACTAAGCGCATGGTTCTATCGACGGATAAAGGAGATGAAGTGATTATGATAGGTAATAGGAGAGATTACTTATCAAATGTGGTATCCGCTTTGAAATTTGTAAAGATGGTCGGGAAGAGTGCAAGCGTATGTGGTTCATGTGTATGCCTTAGAGGCTAAGGAGTCCTTTGTTGAGAAGGTTAAATCTTGTTAAGGAATTTGTTGATGTGTTTCGGAGGAGCTTAGGGTTTGCCACCGGATCGTGAGGTAGAGTTTGGGATAGATCTGCTACTGTGGATGCGCGCGGTGTCTATTGCTCCATATAGGATGGCACCAAAGGAATTGGTGGAGCTTAAGGCTCGATTCGGGAGTCGTTGGATCGAGGCTTCATTAGGCCAAGTGTTTCGCCGTGGGGAGCGCCGTTTTATTCGTCAAGAAGAAGGACGATGCGATGCGGATGTGTATCGACTCACCGCCAACCGAATAAGTCGACGATTAAAAACAAGTATCCGTTACCACGGATAGATGACTTGTTTGATCGGTGAAAGGTGCATCGGTATTTTCAAGATCGATTTGAGGTCAGGTACCATCGGTTGAAAGTTAAGGAAGCGGATATCCATAAGACAGCGTTTGGACTCGATGACGCACTACGAATTCTCGTAATGCCGTTCGGGTTGACTAACGCTCCGCAGCTTTTATGGATATGATGAATAGGGTGTTTCAGTGAAGATTCGGATCGGTTTGTCGTGGTTTTTATTGACGATATCTTGGTATATTCAAGGTCGGAAGAAGAGCATGATGCACACTTAAGAGTGGTGTTGCAGATTTTGAGGGAGAAGCAACTCTATGCTAAGTTCAGTAAGTGCGAGTTCTGGCTTAGTGAAGTGACGTTTTTGGGTCATGTAGTATCAGCTGAGGGGATTAGGGTAGATCCTCGGAAGGTTGAGGCGGTTTTGGATTGGAAGCCTCCTAAGTCAGTGGCTGAGATTCGGAGCTTCCTGGGTTTGGCAGGATACTACCGAAGGTTTGTCGAAGGTTTCTCGTTAATTGCAGCACCGATGACTAAGCTGTTAAGGAAGGGAGTTCCGTTCGTTTGGACTGAGAAGCGCAGGAGAGTTTTGATAAGTTGAAGAAGATCTTGACAGAGGCTCTGTTTTGAGACACCACCTGAGGCTGGTAAGGAATTCACAGTGTACTGCGACGCATCACATACGGGATTGGGTTGTGTCTTTCGATGCGGGAGGGTAAGGTGGTGGCTTACGCTTCTCGCAACTGAGGCCACACGAGGTCAACTATCCGACGCACGACTTGGAGCTAGCAGCTGTAGTCTTTGCTCTAAAAATCTGGAGGCACTACTTATACGGGGAGAAGTCAATAGTCTACACCGATCATAAGAGCACAAGTACCTATTGACCCGAAGGATCCGAATTTGAGGCGGCGTAGATGGGTTGAATTGCTCAAGGACTACGATCGTTCGATCGAGTATCATCCGCAAAGCTAACGTGGTGGCGCAGCGCGCGTTGAGCCGTAGGTTGTTTCGGACTTAAGAGCTTTGTTTGCCCATTTGAGTTTGTACGACGACGGGAGTATTCTCGCAGATCTGCAGTTAAGCCTACTTAGGTTGAGCAGTGATTAGAGAGAAAGCAGATTAGAGGATGAGGTTACGAGTGCGCGAAGGTTACAAGTGCGAGAATGGTGGTTTGGAGGGTTACTGACTTGTCTAATGATGAGGTTCTGTGTTTTTCAAGGAAGGCTTGTATGCCTAAAGATGTTGAGTCGAGGCGGAAGATTCTTCAGACGCACATAGCGATCCTTATGCTATGCATCCCGGAGGTAGTAAATGTATAGGGATCTTAAGAAACAGATTTGGTGGCACGGCTTGAAGAAAGAGGTGACAGAGTTTGTTGGGAAGTGTCGACTTGTCACAGAGTCAAAGCGGAACATCGATTTGCCGTCGGGTTTGCTTCGACTGTGAAAATCCTCGATGGAAATGGGAAAGGATAACTATGGATTTCGTCGGTGGTTTACCGCTCACGCCAAGTAAGAAGGATTCAGTTTGGGTTATCGTGGACCGTTTGACTAAGTCGGCTCATTTCATTCCTGTGAGAGTGGACTATTCACATCAGAGATTGGCAAAGCTTTATGTGTCAGAGATAGTGAGGCTACACGGTGTTCCAGTTTCGATAATCTCGGATAGGGATCCCAGGTTTACGTCAAGGTTCTGGAGAGCGTTGCATCAGGCTCTGGGTACGCGCTTGGATTTCAGCACGGCTTTTCACCCGCAGTCTGACGGGCAATCAGAAAGGGTCATTCAGATCTTGGAAGACATGCTGAGAGGTTGTGTTCTGGACTTCAGGGGCAGTTGGGAAGAGTTTCTGCCGCTAGCCGAATTCGCCTACAACAACAGTTATCAAGCGAGCATTAAGATGGCTCCATATGAGGCGCTGTATGGTAGGAAGTGTCGCTCACCTACTTGTTGGACAGAGTTAGGTGAACGTCAGTTGTTAGGACCTGAGTTGGTAGCTGAGACTGAGGACAAGGTTAAAGTGATACAAGCGAGATTAAAGGAAGCTTCAGACCGCAAAAAAGTCTTTATGCCGATCTTAAGCGAAGAGATATAGAGTTATTTGTGGGAGATCGGGTTTTCTTAAAGGTCTCGCCTTGGAAGAAGGTCTTGAGGTTTGGCGAGAAAAGGCAAGCTAAGTCCGAGGTTTATTGGGCCGTATAAGGTATTGAGACGCGAGTTGGACCGATGGCGTATCAGCTTGAGTTGCGAGAGCTTAGCGATTCACGACGCGTTTTCACGTTTCGATGCTTGGAGGTACCGTTCGAGATCCATCGCATGTAGTAGCGATGGAAGAGATCGAGGTAAATCCAGATATAACCATAGAGGAAGAACCAGTGCAGATTCTAGATCGAGATGTTAAGGTTCTACGTAGGAAGTCTGTGCCTTTGGTTAAGGTTCTTTGGCGGAATCATGGTGTGGAGGAAGCCACGTGGGAACCCGAGGATGCGATGAAACAGCAATACCCGCAACTCTTTTGACCAGGTAATTTCGAGGCCGAAATTATTTTTAAGGGGGGTAGAACTGTAATATCCCGGGTTAGGGGCTATTTTGTTGTTGCATGTTATTGCATGTGTTAGTGCTTATTTGTGTTGCTATTTTCGGTGTTTTAGGGTTTAATTATAGGCTAAGTGAATGCACGAGTAGGTAGGAAAATTTTAGTTTTTGGCCTTAGGTGTGGGGAGCTGATAGAGTTGGGGCTTAAGAAAATAAAAGGGAATTTTATTGCAAAAATGAGGAGCTAGCAAAGTGGCAGAGCTTGCGCCACTTGGAGTTTGGTGTGGCGTCATCTGCAAGGGGGAGTGGAGGTCCAGTGTTCGAGCTGCAGAGTACTCCTTTTTATTTCTTTTTGGGACGGCATAGGAGGGAGGAGTTGTGTGTGATTTAAACTCCACCTTGGACTTGGTCAAGGGTGACTTGGATGGTGGAGAGCAAATTTAGGAGGAGGACTTGTTCAAACTTATTTGAAATGGTGGTTGGGAGTGAATAGGGGGATTTGGCCGAATGTTGGGGAGTTGTGGAGTGGGTGGACGGCTTGGTGGTGTGTTGTAGTGGGTAATGCCGAAATTCAATTGGAATTTTGAAGCATTTTCGGTCAAGTTGAAAGACTATTCTTTCTTTCTTTTGTCATTGAGTTTTCAAGAGAATTTCTCTCATTCTTTTACTACTCTTGAACCGTAAGACTAGAACTCAAAGGGATTGCCGAAAGTTTCATTTTATTTCTTGTCTCCTAAAGTGTTTGTAGCCGAAAGTTCTTGAGCCTCAAGCTAGTACCTCTTTTTGTCCCTTTCACGAATCATCATTCCATTTCTCCTTCTTATCTTCTTTGGAGCTAAGCCGAAACTAGCCTTCTCATATCTCATATTTTTCCTTTCTTTTTGAAACACTAAAAGCCGAAATTTACCTTGCCTAAACCAAAATTCCTATTCATTCTTTCCATTTCTTGTCATCTCAAGAACCGAAAAGCACCTACCACTTTTCCATTTTTCTTTCTTTTCTTCTCAAACTCTGGCCGATTCTTTCTTCTTTATCACATATATCCCTTGCTTTATTTTAAGTCTAGACCGAATTCTCGTTGGTTCAAAGTGGACGGATCCATCCCTTCTCCTAGAAGTTGTAGTGGCCGAATATCAGTGGTGTTTTGGAAGCCTTGCCTTAATCGTTGGGGTGGTAAGCTTTTGGCCGAATGGCCATTTCTTCTCTTTTCTATTCTTAATCGGTTGGATTGATTAAGAGCCGAATGTGACTTTGTTGTGAGTGCTAATCCTTTGGTGATGAAACCGATTGTGTTATAGGGCATCGGGGACTTCAAGGCAGTCAAGCAGAGTCTCTATTGTTGGGTAGTCATTTGGTTGTGCCGATTGTGGTAAGGGACCATTAGTTGGTTCGGGTATTGGTTGGAAAGCAAATCAATAGCAAGGTAAGGGTTCGATATTAACCCCTTTGGTTAATGGTTGTTGGCCGAATGTTAGTGATGCCTAACCCCTAATGTTTGACCGATTTTAGGATCTTGTAATCGAGGGGCTTAGATCGTTCTCGAGGATTTTTGGACTCGTGTTGTTGTCGTGTGTAAACTAACACACTAGTACTTAGTAATATTATTAATAAACCGATTTGCTGTTAAAAGTATAACGAAGATGATGGACAAGTGAATACCCAAAATGGGGTATGTGGACGATTCGGGTAAGTTGTTCTATTATGAGTACTATTAATAAAGTATTATATCATGACCTATGTTTTGATTGTATACTATGATGCTTGGTATGTTGGCATGATATGCATGACTTGCATGAGATGCATGATACATGAGTATGGCATGTTGATGGGTGATATGAGATGAGGAGCGGTGTGATTTTGTCTTGACGAGCACCGGTGCTTTGGTAGCACACTTTGTGACTTTGGGTCACAGAGGTTTGGCACCTCCAGAGGTTTGGTACCTCGCGTCTCGTCCCGATGGCTCGGTTCCACCGTGGGTTGGCCCCACAGATGATTATACGGGATTGGCGCCGGTGTTTTGGTAACACACGATGGGTTGGCCCCATCACCCGATTTGTGACTACGGTCACGGTGCTTTGGTAGCACATTGTGTCTTTGGGACACCAAAGTGGTTTGGCACCACATTGCGACTTGTCCTCGTGGTTTGACCACCGTGGGTTGGCCCCACTTGAGATATGGGATTGTCTCGCTAGTGTTTTGGTAACACACGATGGGTTGGCCCCATCATCATTGGATTGTGACTTTGGTCACGGTGCTTTGGTAGCACAAGCGTGTCTTTGGGACACACCGGTGGTTTGGGACCACATTGATGGATATTATGTCTTTGGGACATCGGTGTTTTGGTAACACATCGTGACGGTATGTCACCAGTGGTTTGGTACCACGCGGGGTAGAAAGGAGTATGGATGGTTAGGATCGGGTTGCATTGATTGTATTGCTATGTATGATGTGTGTTAGCATGTTGATTCTATCGGGAGCGGGATTTACACACTGAGTCACTCGACTCACCCTCTCCTTTGACATTTCAGGTGACTCGTAGACGCGGACATGGAGCCGGGATGGACTCGGGGTGCGCATGCCATGCTCAAATAAAAGTTTACTCGACCATTTGCATTTGAGTACTTTAGTTATTTAATTTTGTTTGGGTTTTATTTCGGACTTGTAAAAAGCCTTTAAATCATGCCTTTTATTATTATGTTTTAAGTTTAGTTTTAATATGCCTTAACAGACTAATTGGGTTAATTTGCTAAAACATGACACAACAACGATTTTAAAACTTTAACGATATGTTTTCAACTATACCATCGGGTATCACACTGTTTTTATAAACCAATAAAAATCAATTGTTTTCTAACGTGGAATCAAACTTTTACTAAGTTTAAATGTTTTAGTAACATCATTAAACAACTTGTTTTCAGAAAAGAGCAAAGTTTTTATCAAGTCTAGTTGGTACAAATTCGAAATTTTCAAACTCGTTTTCCCTCGTAACATACCAGATTCGGTCGTGGTGTTGGACCGGGTTTGGGGTGTTACAAGGAGTGTGCATGGTAGGAGCTGCACGCAAGCAGCAATGCACAAGGCCTTGCGGCAGGTAGGCCACAGGCTGGTCGAGTGTGCGGGGAGATGGTACGCAACAAGCAACATGAGCTGGAGGCAGCAGGCGTGAGGCCACAACCTGGGCAGCTGCTAGAGCTGGGGCATGCGGCGTGTGCTGAAACAGGCTGCTGGCCGAATAGCTGTTGTGGCTAGGGACTTGCGGCACTTCGGTGATACGTTGATTTGGGGTTTTGAGTGATGAATGAATGGGGAGAAATAATGGTGTAATTTATAGAGGGAGAAGTAGGAATTAGAGTAGAACTCTTATAACAATTTGATAATAAAAATATTCTAATTCTAATTCTACTCAATGTTAACAACAATTAATAATATGCATATGCAATTATCAATTGCTATTAATTTATTAAGATAAACATAAAATAAAATTAATCCTAATCCTAAGCTAAGTTGATAAAAGTTAATATATAAATTATGATGAATATAATTATATATTAAAGTTTATCAATAATTTATAAATATGGTATTAAGTAAAAATATTTATTCTAGATGCCTTTTTAAAAATATTTACAAAAAGAGGCACCTAGTTTTTATTATTTATGAAAATAGCAACTAAATTTTAAAAATAATTCAATTAAGTCCCTAGACTTAATGAAAATTTGAAATTGAGTTGCGATTTAAGACTTGGGTAAAAATTGACCTTTTTATTTGGAAAACCAAAAATTTATTTTGTCATTTAGGGGCTAACTTCTTGGAAAATTTTGTAAAAATCAATTCCCAGGAAAGATTGGAGGGGTCACAAGCGGTCCCGCTTAAGTTCCAATCTCCTAGACAGAATTTATTTAAACATAATAAACCCGAAAATATACCCTAAATAATTTATTGAAAATAAAAAAATTTAAAGATCAGATAAACTGAACAAGATTTGATCCCGTTTAGGTCTTTCTCCGTAGTAATGTTTCAAACGCTGAGCATTAATTTGAAAATTAGCTCCCTTACCTTGGAGTTCAACAACTCCATAGAGATAGACGCGATGAATCGTAAATGGACCGGACCAATGTGATTTTAACTTACCTGGGAAGAACTTCAATATGGAATTAAATAACAAGACTTGCTGACCTGCTTCAAACTCTCAAACTCGAATATGCTTGTCATGCCATTTCTTGAGTCTTTCTTTGAGTAATCTGGCATTTTCGTATGAGAACATTCGAAATTCCTCTAGCTTGTTGAGTTGGAGCATCTGTTTCTCTTTAGCAGACTTAAGATCCAAGTTAAGTCGTCGAAGAGCCTAGTAGGCTTTGTGCTGTAACTCCAAAGGTAGATGACAGGCTTTCCCAAAGACCAACTTATAGGGTGACATTCCTAAAGGTGTCTTGTATGCCGTTCTGTAAGCCCATAAAGCATCATCTAGTCTCTTGGACCAATCTCGTCGGTTCGGGCAAACTACCTTCTCAAGTATGCCTTTGATCTCCTTATTCGCTAGCTCAGCTTACCCATTTGCCTGCAGATGGTAAGCTGTAGCAACCTTATGTTTCGGTCCATATTTATCTAGCAACCATTTTAACCACTTATTCACAAAATGGGTCCCTTCATCGCTGATAATAGCTCTTGGGGTTCCAAACCTTGTGAACACATGTTTTTGCTAGAACTTCATCACAACCTTGGCATCGTTCATCGGATAAGCTTCAGCCTCGACACACTTGGACACATAATCTACTGCTACCAATATGTACTTGTGACCAAAAGACGGAGGGAAAGGACCAAGAAAGTCAATACCCCAAACATCGAACAATTCTACCTCAATGATATTCATTTGAGGCATCTCATTTCTGTTGGTGATGTTTCCAACCCTCTGACATCGATCACAATTCTGTACGTAAGCTATGCATCCTTAAATAATGTTGGCCAAAAGAATCCGGCTTGCAATACTTTGGCCGCTGTATGAGTACCTCCGAAGTGTCCCCCACTCGGAGCTGAATGATAGTGATATAAAATCTTCGATATTTCATCTTCTGTCACACATCTCCTAATCATCTGATCTGCACACTTTTTAAACAAATATGGCTCTTCCCAGAAATAGTACTTCACATCGTGAAGAAACTTTTTTCTTTGTTGATACATTTTATCAATTGGCATCAAACCATAAGCTAAATAGTTAGCAATATCAGCAAACCAAGGAATATTATGGACATGATTTACCTTTAGTATGTGTTCATCTGGAAATGTCTCTGGATCGGTACAAGTGGAGAATTTCCCTCTTACGGCTCTAATCTGAATAAGTTATCTGCTACTTGGTTTTCTACTCCCCTTCGAACTTGAATTTCTAGATCGAACTCTTGAAGTAGAAGCACCCACCGGATCAATCTCAGCTGAGCACCTTTCTTGGCTAATGAGTACTTAATTATGGAGTGGTCCGTATAGACAATCACTTTGGTACCTACAAGATAAGATCGAAACTTGTCGAAAGCAAACACAATAGCAAGTAACTCTTTTTCTGTTATCGTATAGTTTAGTTGAGCTCCGGTTAGAGTTCTACCTGTGTAGTAGATGGGATGAAAAACTTTGTTCCTTCGCTGTCCCAAGACAACTCCAATGGCGAAGTCACTTGCGTCACACATCAACACGAATGGAAAATCCCAATCTGGTGTGACGATTATGGGTGCCATGACTAATCGACTTTTCAGATCGTTGAAGGCTTTTCAGCATTTCTTATCAAACTTGAATACTGAGTCTTTCTCCAATAGTTTGCATAAGGGTTTAGCCACTTTGGAAAAGTCCTTGATAAATCTTTGATAAAAACTGGCTTGACCCAAAAAGCTCCTAACACCTTTTACAGATGTTAGAGGTGGGAGTTTCTCAATAACATCTACTTTTGCTTTGTGCACCTCGATCCCATGTCTCGTTATCCTATGCCCTAGAACAATTCTTTCTCGTACCATAAAATAGCATTTTTCCCAATTAAGTACGAGATTTGTTTCTTCGCATCACCTTAGTACCTTAGCTAGATTGGCTAAGCAATCATTGTAAGTATCTCTAACTACTGAGAAATCGTCCATGAAAACTTCCAAGTACTTCTCAACCATGTCAGTAAAAATAGATATCATACATCTTTGAAATGCAGCTGGTGCATTTCATAAACCAAATGGCATGCATCTAAATGCAAATGTACCGTACGGATAGGTGAATATCATTTTGTGTTGATCTTTCGGTGCTACTGTAATCTGATTATACCCTGAGTATCCATCAAGAAAATAGTAGTAATCTCGTCCTGCGAGTCTATCCAGCATCGGGTCCAAAAATGGCAGAGGAAAGTGATCTTTCCTAGTCGCCTTGTTTAGCTTTCGGTAATCGATGCAAATTCTCCATCTCGTAACTGTTCTAGTTGTTATCAACTCATTGTTCTCATTCTCCACGACCGTGATACCTCCTTTCTTTGGCACACACTGGACTGGACTCACCCATAAACTATCTGAGATGGGGTAAATTATACCCGCATCCAACGACTTGATAATTTCCTTTTTTACTACATCTTTCATGATGGGGTTCAGTCTCCGTTGTCCATCAATCATTCCTCTCTCGCCATCTTCTAATATGATCTTGTGTATGCATACAGATGGGCTAATACCACAAATATCGGCTATGGTCCATCCGATAGCCTTCTTGAATTGTTTCAAAACTATGATAAGTTTCTCTTCTTGTTCAGTAGTTAATTCGGCTGAAACAATAACAGGCAGAGTAGAGGCGTTACCTAAATAAACATATTTTAAATGTGAAGGTAATACCTTGAGTTCTAATTTAGGTGGCTCCTCGATTGATACTTTTGGCTGGCTGTAATCTCTTTTCTGTAATTCCAAAGATTCAAAATGGGATTGCGGATTAAATCCCTTTTGATTAGCTTCTAGCACAGTTAAGTATTCGTCAACCTCTTCATCATTTGGGGATCCGATGTCAAAATTCTTTCCAGTGGGCCCTTAACACAATTAAGTTCCTCCTCTACTATTAATTCCTCTAAATTGGATACCGCAAAACAATCATCCATTGTGTCAGGAAATCGCATTGACTTAAAAACATTAAATGTTACTTAATCATCTTGAACACGCATAGTCAGCTCGCCCTTTTGCACATCAATAAGGGTCCTTCCAGTTGCTAAGAATGGTCTTCCTAGGATAATTGGCACTTATTTGTCTGCTTCAAAGTCTAGAATTACAAAGTCAGCAGGAAAGATAAATTTATCTACATGTACCAATATGTCCTCGATTTTTCCTTCTGGATGCGCTAAGGATCGATCTGCTAGTTGTAGTGTAACCGTAGTTGGTCTAACTTCTCCTATCCCCAACTTCCTAAATATTGACATAGGCATCAAGTTGATACTTGCACCTAAGTCACATAATGCCTTACCATAATGCTCCAATGTTGCACAGTATGGTGAAACATCCAGGATCCTTCAATTTTGGGGGTAGTTTATCTTGAAGATATGCACTACATTCCTTCGTTAGAGCTACCGTCTCAAATTCTCCAAGTCTTAGTTTCTTTGACAAGATATCTTTCATGAACTTGACGTAGTTCGGCATTTGCTCAAGTGCTTCGACCAACGGGATGTTGATGTGAAGTTGCTTGAGTACGTCAAGGAACTTCTTGAATTGAATCTCCTGCTTCGGCTTCTGAAGTCTTTGAGGGTAGGGTGGTGGTGGTCTCATTTACTAGAACTGATTCTGGTTGATTCGCCTTTGGTGGTAATTCTTCATCTAACAAAGTTGTTGGTTGATCAGAATTGACTGGTCTTGAGGTTACTTTGTCGGGTTTTGCAGATTTTGGTTCTGGTGAAACTGGGGTTTCAACACTTGGTTGAACTTCCTCTGAGTCTTGAGCATTAGCTTGCTCCTTTTCAACTTCGACAGTGTTGGGCTCTACTATCTTTCTACTCCTTAATGTCAACGATTTGCAATGTTCCTTCCTCGGATTTCTCGAATTCTTCGTATCACTGGGTAAGGTACCCTGTGGTCGGTTCCTAAGTTCAGTAACAAGCTGGCCCACTTAGTTCTCCAAATTCTTCAATGTAGCTGCTTGGCTCTGGATTAAGGCACCATTCTTTGCCATGTATGTCTTCAGAAAACTCTCCAAGCTATTGGATGTTTCAGCTTGAACTGGTTTCTGAACTTGTTGTGGAAAATTAGGCGGCTGGGTTGGTCTGGGTTGGGTGTAAGGGGTACTGGTTCCAGCCCGTTGGTTACTCCAAGAGAAATTCGGGTGGTTTCTCCATGATGGATTATAAAATTTTGATTGCAGCCCTTGCCTTTCTTGGTTTTGGTTCTAATTACCCATTTAGTATACAGATTCTGGGTTCGACGGACATTCTTCAAACAAATGTCCCTCCCCACAATAAACACAGGCTATATTTTCAAATTGATTAGGTGGTTGCGCTGCTAAACTATTAGACCCATTAGTAGTAAGATTTTTAAGCAATGAGGATATTGATGATACCTGAGATGCGAGTGAAGTAAGAGCGTCTACTTCATGAATTCCAGTGACTCGTCTTCCTGACGCTACTCGACTGGTTGGCCATTGATAATTGTTGCTGGCAATCCTCTCAATAATTTCATAAGCCTCGTTATAAGACTTAGAAAGGAGAGCACCATTAGCAGAGGCGTCCACTACAATCCTTGTGTGAGCGTTGAGACCATTATAGAATGTCTCAAGTTGAATGCAATGAGGGATTTCATGATGAGGGCATTTTTATAATAACTCTTTAAATCTTTCCCGTGCCTCATACAGGGACTCGTCATCCATTTGGTAGAAAGCAATGATCTCGTTCCTCAGCTTAGCATTCTTGCTTGGCAGAAAATACTTCATGAGGAATCTCTCGGCTAATTCTTGCCATGTAGAAATAGAGTTTGGTGGCAATGAGTTCAACCAGGCATGAGCTATGTCCCTTAATGAATATGGGAACAACTTCAATCGTAAGGCATCTTCAGAAACTCCGGCTAACTTGAAAGAATCGCTCACTTCCATAAGTAGTTTTAAGTGAAGATGAGGATCTTCAGTAGGCATTCCACTGAATTGGCCCACTGTCTGAAGCATCTAGAACATGACTGGCTATAGCTCGAATTGTTGTGCCTCGATTTCGGGTCTCCTAATACTCGGATTAAGATCGTTAAATACTGGCACGACATATTATCTTAAGGCTCTATCCCTATCATCAGCAATAAGGATAGGATTCTGAGCAGGGTTTGCTCTGTTTCCTTGGTTCATATTCTCGAAGTTCATTTCTTAGGTCCTTCTCTGGTTTGCTTGTCTTCTTCGTTGTCGAAAGGTTCGTTCTATTTCAGGGTCCACAGGAAGTAAGTCAATAATCTGGTCAAAACTCATAAACACCTGAAATATTCACCGAAAAATTAATTAAGTAAGAATTTCAATATGAAAATAAATAAACCAAAATGTAAGACAGATTCACAAATAATGGCTTTGAAAAACAGTCCCCGGCACCGGCTTCAAAAACTTGGAACGGTGGAAATGTGCAAGTGTACGCAATCGTAACAAGTAATAAAGTGACAAGTAAATGTCGAGTTATCGTACCCACAGGGACTGTAAAAGAATTATTTATGAAAATGATTTTAAATACTTTGGTGAAGGGAAAGTATTTGAATTTAAGAAATATTTAAAAACTAAAAGAAAAACAAAGTAAAATAAAATAAAACAAAGTTCTAATGCACGATTTCAAAAGCTGATTTTAATCAAGATGATATAATTGTGTTAGATTAATTACATTTCTTTCCTTAGAATTATTAAACCTATGCTTACACTTGTTACGAAATAAATCACGGCAACTCGGTAATTTGCTAACATATGAACATATTTACAAATAAAAAATCCATTAATCTCTTGTACATATCCCTATGTCAATTCGACCGATAAAACAGATTTATGAAAGCAAACATGTTATTGCACATACATACTTATTAAATTAAACAATCTCTCGCATATTCCTATGTCGATTCAAATGATTAATTCAACCTAATAAGCATATAAAAGGTCATGCGAAGTAACAAAGTATCCCTAGCTTGAAACAGTTTAATCACAAAAATCTTGCAAGTTATGCAAGGCATATGCATCGCCAAATACAATGCTAATTTAATCTTCAGCTATCTTAGAAGAATTAAACATGCACAGATTAAGTATTATGTCCATTAATTACAATTTCAATGCGTTTAAATAATTATTTCTTTAATTATCTAAACAATTATAATGCCAGAATAACTTAAACATGATTTTACTTAGTCAAGCATTTTACCGAGGCCTATAACAGCATAAACACAATTTTAATAATTTAAGAGAATGAAATGCAATCAACCCAACACGAATTAAATTCAAGCTAAGCTGATTAAAATAACCATTTCAATAGCATAAATATTCATAAACATGTCTGTCAAAACAACAATGAAATTTAAAGAGACAGGGAACAATAAGCAAATCCGGTGTTTCTCCGTGGCTTGACTGATTGCTCCATTCTTTGTTCTCCGTTGTCCTCGGCTATCAAGGTGGCTTATGAACACTCCAATTTCTGCTTGAAATGGATGAGAAAACACCTCTTTTCCAAGTGGGGAAATCGGCACAAGAAGGCTTGGTTTTGTTTGGGGAAAAAGGAGAGAATGGAGAGAAGAGAAGTGTTGAGAGAATGTGAATGTTGAAGGATTGATGGATGGTTTGAATGATCAGAAAGGGGTGGTATTTATAGCTGATTGTGGCTGCTAAAGATAGCAAATAATAGCAGCCAAAGAGACCTCCCTTGGCCGGCCATCTATGTGGCAAAGTTGATGGTTTCAACTTTGCTAAATATGGCATGGGGCAAATCTACAAAGCCACTAAATGTGGAGAGGGTTGAATGCAACTTTGAAAAGTCTTCAAGGGCTTCTTTGCAAGCTTAATTAATCAGCTAATAAGCTGATTTGGGCCAGCATATGGACAGCTTGGGCTGCCCAACTCTTTGCTCGGTTCGGTTCAACCGGTTTGGTTCAACTGATGCGGTTCAACTGGGCCTTTTTCATTATTAATTAAGATTAATTTATCTAGCCCAAATTAAATTGGGAATAAATTAAAATTAATTATATTATGATTAAATATTCATAATTGGGCATTCTTGGGCTGGAAATAAATTTTCCTTGATACTTCAAATTGCTTCTCGGGTTTATTCTTCGAGCAGTGTCTACTGAGCCAATTTTCGCCCTTTGTGCGAATCTGTCGAAAATAGTCAAAATAAATCAAAATTAACTATAAAATTAATTAAAATTCATCATGTTCATATTTTTAGCACAATTTAATTGTTTTATAATATTTAATTATTTTCCGACAAGAATTTAATCGAAACTACATAAATTTGAGTTAAAAAGGGCATGAAAAAGTGTATAAATTTCCGTGTTTCCACAAGGTGGCATCACAGGTGTGGAAAGGAGGTCAGAGGTTCAAGTCTTACTGCATGCAAATAGGTTTATTTATTTTGCTCATGAGTGGGCAAGAGTTGGTGTTGGATTTGATCTCTGTGTTTGAGAGTTTGAATGGGTCAAATGAGTGATTTAAGGAGTGGATCATAGAGGATATCAATGAGGGATAAGGGGAGAAAATCAAGGGAAGGGAGGTGGAGATTTTCAAGGAGTTTGAAGGCTTGAGAAGTTGTGCCGAAATAGGTTTCTTGCTATTGGAAATTCGGCTAGTGTGTTGTAGAGATGTCGTTTTTCTTTTAGCCATTTCGGTTTTTGGCTCATTTTTTTCGGTTTGAAATAGTGATGTGGGTAGTAGGTGATTTTATTCTAGTTATTCTATTCACTTTAGTTCTTTTGTGCCTTTTGCCAAAATCGAGCAATACCCCTTTTCTCTGCTATTTTCTTTGCGACAATTGCTGCTTGTGCTGATTCTCCCTTTATTCTCCTCCTCTTGGCACTTTTCTGCTCTTTTTGTTTCTCAATTTGACCAAACCAAGTCCTTCTCTCCCTCCTTTCTTACTCATTCGAAGTTCTTGTTCTCATTTATCTAAAATCGAATTCTCCTTCTCTCTATTTCTTTTTCTGCAACTTTTCATCTCTGTCAACCTTGAGTATTCTTTCTTAATCTGGAATTAGGCCGAATATTAGTTATCTTTTCTTCTTCTTCTCTTTTAATTTGGTCAACATTTGATTGCTATACTTGATCGATTCTCTTCTTTCCCATTTGTTTTAATCCGCATCGTCAAAGGTTTGCTGGTTCTGTGGCCGAATGTTGTAGCCGAATATACCCTGTCCTTGTAACCAAATATTAATCCTTCCTCCATTTGTTGCTCCAGCCTCTAAAGTGCCGAATCTATTCTTCTCTTGAGGGTTTTCTGAGTTCAATTTATCTATTTGGCCGGTTGTTAGGGGTAACTGGTTTGTGCTTCCAATCATTGACCGAATGCTAGTTCTCTTGTTGGTCGTGTGTTTTCCATAGGTTAGTATTTGATTAACCTTGTTTATTTGATATTGCTTAATAATGGTTGTGGTATAGATAAACCACAAGGAGGTGAGGTCGATTCATAATCAAACGGCTTAGGAAGTATAAGCCGATTCAGTTAAGGTAGGTATGAATCTTGGGTTCCGCTTCTGTATTAGAAAGGCTTGTTAAATCTTATTAATGGAATGGCTAACTAAATACCTTAATCGAATATAGGTTCTACGCTCGTGGGCTACTACATTTTTCTCCAACAAGGTGTGTACACACACCACTCCAACTGTAGATCGGCAAATGCTGAAAAGCCAAAAATCTAAAAATACAGCAATGGTTACCATACAAGCGCACGAACGCTCGTGTGGGAAAGTCGATACAATTACAGAAATACCCTCATTCACACTACTGACTCTTTAGGTAAGATTACTGAAATACCTCCATAGGGTAAATGACCAAAATACCCTCATAGGGTAAAATGACTGAAATACCCCCACGGGGTAAAATGACTGAAATACCCCCATATTATTTATCCTAAGAATTAAAGGAAATTTTATCTAATCCAAAATTAACTAACAACCAAGCTAAAGATGCAAAGACAAAGAGAATGAATCTGGGAAAAATACTTTGGGAAAAACCAATTGATTAAGACAATACCCGGGAAGAATCCACCTAGACTTCACTTGTTATCTAACTCTGAACCAGATGATTTATTCACTTGACTTGATCCGTAGGATTCCCTAAGTTATATTAATACCTCCGTCGAGGCTACTAACGTCTAACCCTAAGTTGATTAATTGAAATCTCTTTCTAATTAAAACCCCTAGAGTTGTATTAACTCGATCTATGGACTCCCATATTAGGTTTCACCCTAATCCGGCAAAATCTCATCACCCTATGTCTAGGCATGCGATCAACTCCGCTTAATTATGCTAGATCTACTCTTAGGCAGGGACTTTTGCTCCTCCACCTAAGCACATCACACTTGAATTAATATCCCAGAAATATCAAAACAAGAATTAAGAACACATAATTAAGAACAAATCAAGTATTTATCATATAGTTCAGCAAACGATAAGAAGATTCATCTTAGGTTTCATCCCCTTCAGGTATCTAACGGTTTAATTCATAATCACAAAAGAATACATCTTAGAAGAAAAGATAAAACAAAACATAAAAAACCCTAATATAACATCTTGGAATTAGGGGCTTTGCATTTTTATGTTTGCTGGGTGTTTGGCATGATTTGTTTGTTAATTTGGTATGTCTGGGGATCCCAGGAAGGCTCGGGGTTAAGCTAGAGCCTTGGTAAAAATTTTGTTTTTAGGCACTTTTGGGGAGAGCTAGTTGAGGCAGGCCTTAAGGGTAATTACTTATGTTTGTTGACACAAAAGGAGGTGTGGTGAAGTGGAAAGGAGACGTAACTTAAGATGCAGGGAAGTGGCGTCACAAGGGAACAGTAGCAGGGAAGAGGTTTGAATCCCATAAGCCTCACTTTGAAGCTTTATTTTTGGCACCTGGATGGGGAGAAGGTGGATTCGGCTGGGACTCTCCAAGGATGATGGTTGAATGAGTCAAATTGTTTGAATGGGAGGTGTGGAGGAGTTTGTGGAGGAAGACTTGGTCTTCTAATTCAAAATAGAGGAAGGGGAGTGAAAGTAGGAGGAAATCGTGGGTTGGGTGTTGGTGGTGGAGTTGGCCAAAAGTTGGGGTGTTTAGGGGAGTGAATTCGGTCAAGTGGGTGAGAGAGGGGGGACCCTTGGTTGATGAGCATGTACGGTTTAGTGCTAGCTTGGTGTGCCGAAATTTGAAAGATCTTAGACTTTTATTCATTTCATTCTAGCATCATTCATTAAAAGAGGTGCATGTCGTTTGGTGGCTAGTATCATTTGAGCGTGGAGTTGAGCCGAAACCGTCCATAGAGATTTTGTTTTCTTCTTGTTACTTTGTGGTCATTTGCTTTCCTTTTGCTCTTGTTTATCGAAGAAAACCATAGCACTCTTCTCCTACTCTCTTTTTCTCATCACCATTTCTCTACATCTCTCACCATAACCGAACCTCCATCTCTTCTCCTTCTCTACTCATACTTTTCTCTCTTCTTCTACGGTGCACCTCTACTTCTTATCCTCTTTTCTTGGCCGAACTACTCTCTACCACCCTTCTGCGATTCCTTTCTCTTTTCTCTCCTTGCTTCTCTATTTCTCCCTTGATTAGCCAAACCTGTCACCGAAACATTTTCTTTATTTTCTCTACATCTTGTTCTAAATCGAAACCCCCTGGCTCTCGCATATCGTTCCCATCTTCTTCTTTCTTTTGCGTTTTTTTTATTGTTCTCTTAAGTCAAACCTTGGCTCATCTATACAACTTGTTTTACCCCTCCATCCTGCTCCATTGTTCAAAACCGAACCACCCCTTTGCTGCAAACCAAACTTGTGACTCTCGTCTACTATTATCAACCGTATATCAAGAACATCCTTGTGGGTTGCCGAGAGTCTCTGTTGTAGTAAGGTTCTATCGTGCAAGCCGAGTGTTTGTAGTCTGAAGCCAGAGGGTTGTTTTTCGTCGAATCGGATCACTCCATTTAGGTTCTTAAGTGTCGGTCAGTCAAGAGAAGGAAGCGAACCCATAGTTTCGGCTCCTAAGTTTAAAAAGCATGCTGTGTCGGCGATTCAGGATTTTTCGCCTGGCTGTGGTACAGAGCCGACGTCTACCTGGGATAGGCAAATAGCCGTTGTCCCTGCTAATAAAGGTGTCAACGTTGAAAGCTTAGTGTTACGCGTTATCAGGTGTGTATTACTCACATGTTACTTTGTTGATTGTATTATTAATTGTGTTGGCTGAAAACTGAAATGACTAATTTGATAGTCGAGATACCCTTGTGGATAAGGTTGGAGACACCGTGTAAGTTCTTCAATGATGATTTTCGATTATATGCACGTTTGTAATAATTAACGGTTACACATTGAGAGTATGTTGCATTCATATTTAGCATGAGGAAAAGAGCATGGGCTCGGGATTGAATGAAAGGGGAAGTGTGAATTAAGTGACTACAGTCACGGTGGTCTAAAAACCACAGTGGTTGAAACCACGTATACACATATCAGTGACTTGTCTTGATGGTCTAAGACCACAGTGGGTTGGCCTCACGATTATATATTTTAGTGACTTTGTCATGAGTGGTCTGGAACCATGGTGGTCAAGAACAACAGTGGTGTATTGCCACGGGTGTTTGGATGGAAAACAAGATGGGGCTGGGCTGCATTGCATACATGTGATATATGCTATATTGAGTGGGCTAAGGCCCAATGTGCATCTGTAGGCATAAGGCCCAGTTTGCGTTATTCGGGGATTTACACACTGAGTCTTGATGACTCACCCCTCTGTTGAATTTTATAGGTAATTAGTAGATCGCGGGTTTTGGGAGCCAGGCGGACTCGAGGTGGTCATGCGTTGCTATTTCTCTCGTAAATTCATTACTTTATTTTGAACTTAGTTTAATTCGGGATTTTATTTTGTAATAAGGCCACAATAACTTAAATTGGGGTTTTATTTCAATGATATTATTAAATGTTTTGTTAACTATTAAATAAGGGGTTTTCTTAAAAACATAACTAATGGTTTTCCAAAATATTAACATACGAACCATAAGCAATAAATAATTAAACTTGAATTTTTTTTAATACCACAAACATTATTTTTAAAAGATCACGCACCTCAACATTGTTTCAATTGTCACCTTATAAAATTTTCCAAGTTCAGGTTTTCTAAATAAACCAGTTATTAACTTCTAGTTATCCTTAACAAGAAGTTGGTAAGATATAACATGACTGAATTTGAAATAGCGCTTAACATGGATTTACCCAAACAAAAAGTTTTCCTCAGATTACGATGTTCCATTAAACGTTTTTAAACTACCCTTCCTGTAACAATCCAGGTCTAGTCGTAACATTTGACCGAGTTTGGGGTGCTACACCTAAAACCCCCTGAAGGAATTAAAGGAGATATCCTCCGTCTTGAGTATGACTCTGACTTCTTAAGATGAATCAATTAGCTTTCTTCAAGCGAATCCCACAATTCTGGCCTCTCTGACCCGGTTCCTTGGCCTTGCTGGACGCCCCATGAAGGTTGGCCTCTAGGGTGTTTATATAGGCTTTTGAAATGGCTTTCTTTTCCTCTGAGTACCCTAATCCGAGTGAAACTCTTCTTTCTCACGATAGGGACACGCCCATGGCACACGCCCGTGTGAATCGTGGCCAGGCCATGTTCGGGTCTGTTAATGAGGCACGGCCGTGCGGTCTTGGGCCCAGGCCGTGTTGATTTCATGATATGACTCATTTACTCCTTTTTGGGCCCGTTTCTTGTTCTTTTCATCCTCCGGTGCTCTCCTAAGTATAAAACATGAAAACAAAGGATTAAGAGCACCAAATTACACAATTCAAGGAATAAATCATCCAAAAGTATGCTAAATATGGGATTAAAATATGTTACTATTACGGTTTATCAAATACCCCCACACTTAAGCTTTTGCTTGTCCTCAAGCAAAATTCTCAACTCACAATTAAAACGAACTTCCTCAATTCATAATATATATCAATAATGTTTCATCACAATTCAAAGATAATTCATACATTGATAATTTAACTCAAAGTGTCCTAAAGATTCAAGCAATCAAAGTCATACATTTATAGAACGAAAATATAGCCGTTTCCTTTTAATTAAATAATTACCTCTGATTTGGAATTGACAAGAGTTGACATCCTCACTACAGATTCACTCAAATCACTCAAAGTGTTTAAGGTTCAAAATTAAGCACTCAAAAGTCGAACATGAAAAGTTAATCCCATAAGCTTGCCTGAAAATCAAATCTCCACCACTATAATATGAGATGATACACAAATCAAAAGGTCTTTTAAAAAAGGTTGTAACGGGGCTTAGGTTAAGGGTGTGGATAAAGGCTGAATTAAAGGGTTAGAATTGAGACTGGCCTGATAAATTACCTAACTAGAAAAATGAACTAATCTTAAATAATTACATCAATTGAAAGCTTGTAATACTAATAACATGAGCTTATTCTCAAGATGTGGAATTTAAACGTATAAGCTCAATTACATAAAGCTAATATTGAATGTACTTCATTTTTTTTAAGAACAAATCATTACAATAATTAAAAAATAACTTTAACAACTGAAATATAGAACATAGTTAGGAAACAGTTCAAAATCAAATCTCGACAAAAAGGGAGTCAAGGAATGATGATAACAAATACAAAGGGTTTTGGGTTAATATTAGTGAGTGAGTCAATAAAAAGGGTTATTAGGATCAAAGGGGTTCACTAGGGGTTAATTATGAAGGTAGGCTTTTTAGTGGAGTGAGTGGGTTAAAACATAGGTGCCTTTATCATCTCTGTATATCAAATCAATGATGTGGTCTCGACATGTATCATCGAAGCAAGTTCTAGAATAACAAATCAGTGTTGACACACTCATAATCAAAAAGTGAGCATGAAAGAATGCATGCTCTAAAAGGCTCAAAATCTCACAAAAATTATGGGTATTTGATGTCAACCTCATAAATTTCAAACTTCAAGGTAATAATTAGATTCAGGTAGACAACCTAACAGAATTTTAATTTTTGAAAATAGACTTACCATGCTTGATTCTCTACTCTCCTAAAGTTTAAATCATCACTGCACAATTATCAATGACTTAATTTGAAACATATCAAAGAAAATCATGAATCACAGGGAATTTCATTCTAATTAGTAATATGATAAAATTACTTAAAGACAAGATATCATTCATGGCATAATTCAGGGATTTGAGAATAATGAAGAAAGTTAGGCACTTTCTTGAAATAAATATTCACCCCCCACACTTAATATGTACATTGCCCTCAATGTTCAAAGATATATATGAAATTTAAGAGAAGAGGAGAGGTGAAACTTCCTGAATTTGGATGGTTTCCTTGAGTTGGGAGTCCCAAGGTGGTGGCTACTACTGAGCTTTGCGTTAGATGAAGAAATTGAGAAGCTCGTGAAGAAATAGCCAGGAGATATTACGACACATTTAAAATAAACTAATTATGAATTTAAAGACAAGAAAGATAAAGAGAAATAGTGTAAAAATTGAAATAAAACTAAAAGAAAAGATGAATAGACTGAAAAGTCCTTATTGTTGGATGGTTGGCGAGGTGGGTGTGATTTCTTAGGCTGTGGTAGGGTGGTGGTCGTGGTAGAGGTGTGATTCCCTAGCAGCCTTTAGAACCTAAATCAAAGAAAACGAAATAGAATAGATTAAACTAAGTAAAAGAAAAATAAAGAAAAGGAAAATAAAAGAGAAGTGAAAATGTAAAGACAAGTTAAATGGATTCAAAGGACCTTTTCCTGTCGAGTTAGTGAAGCGGCCAGCATGAACTTATGTAGATCGGTCTCACAAAGGGAGACTACGCTAGGATCTTTCCATTTCTTTGACATTGATGATTGTTAGAATAAAAGTTAAGAGAAAAATGAAAATGGAGGGGGTGTAAAGGAAAAAGAGGAGTGGGGAATGGGTAAGAAGGGGGGAAGGTGGTTAAATAGAAAAATCAGGTCTGGTACATCCCCACGCCTGTGTACCGTGGGCGTGTTGAGTCACACGGCCGTGTTATGCTTTGTTCGCTTCTCCCACGCCCATAGGCAGGTCGCCACGCCCGTGTATGATCTAACAGTGTCGGCCACGACCGTGTGTGGAATGAAAATCTGCACTTTTGGTTAGCTTATAATTAGATGCTAAAGTAGAAATAAAAATAAAAGTAAAGTAATGTAAAAGTTAATAGAGTTAGTACTCGGGTTGCCTCCTGAGAAGTGCTCGTTTATAGTCTTGAGCTAGACTTACATGTTATTCGCACATTCATGGTGGTTTGAAGAGTTGAACATTCTCTCTCATGCTACCTATCTTACTAACAGTATATAGTTCAAATCGAGTAGCATTTATTTTGAAAGTGTCGAACATATGATTACTTACCTCGACTGTTCCGTATGGGAAAATATTGATTACCTTAAAAGGGATTTCTTTGTTTGTATTAGGATCAGGAGGAGATATTCGTGGGTCTGCTTTATCTAGCAATACCTGATCTCCGATTTTGAATTTTTCTGCCCCATAAAGTGGCTTTGATTCTGCGTCGTATATCCCTAGTTTTTCCTTGAAGTGCGTCTTCCATTCATCTAGTTCATCGATCTGAAACCTTCGTTCCTCCTGAGTTATTTCTTTGTTGGCACGGGGTCTAGGATCGGGTTCAATTGTGTTCTTTTGTGGTGCTCCCTGAAAAAAAGGTTTAACCGAATGGTTATGAATAGAATTTACGTTCTCACCTTGATTATTTGATGTCCTAGTCGAGTCGAGAGCTTGAAGATTGATTGATTCGTCACCTACACAGAGTATGAGTTCACATGCGCTAACATCAATTTTAGTTCTGGCAGTTGCTAAAAAGGGCCTTCCTAGAATTAAGGGGATACTATTGTCCTCATCCATGTCTAAAACGACAAAGTCTACTGAGAATACGAATTTATCAATTTTCACGAGAACATCTTCAATTATACCCCTAGGAATTATAACAATTTTATCAGCTAATTGAATGCTCATCCTAGTTTGTTTGGATTTCCCTAGACCTAGTTGTTTAAACAATTTATAAGGCATAACATTGATGCTCGCCCCTAAATCAGCTAAAGCATTATCAATAGATAATCTACCAATTAAACATGGAATTGTAAAACTTACTGGATCTTTCAATTTTCGTGGTAGTCTATTTTGCAAGACTGCCGAGCATATTGCGTTTAGTTCCACATGCGATGCCTCGTCTATCCTTCGTTTGTTCGTCAATAGCTTCTTCAAAAATTTCCTAGAATCTGGCGTCTGCGAAAGAGCTTCAAGTAATGGTATTAATATGTAATTTCTTTAAAAATTTAAGAAACTTACTGAACTGCTCTTCTGTGTCGTCTCTCTTTATTGCTTCGGGATATGGTATGCGAGGTTGGTATTATTTGATTACCGATTTTGGCTTTTTATTACTTACCTCAACCTTACCTTCTTCTACCGAATTCTCTTGCCTGAAATTGGGCTCGTCTGACCCTTCACTATCTTGAGCTGTTATGGCTTGGATTTGCTCCCTTAGGTTAGTCTCAGTGTTGCTTGGTAGGCTTCCTTGTGGTCTTTTAGAGATCAGCTTAGCAAGTTGCCCTAACTGGTTTTTGATCCCTTGAATCGATGCTTGTTGATTTTTAAGTGTTGTCTCGGTATTTTGGAAACGTGTTTCTGAGACTGCTATGAATTTTGTCAGTATCTCCTCAAGGTTCAGCTTCTTTTCCTGTGGGTAGGGCTATTTTTGGAAGTTTTTGGGTGGTTGTTGTCTCTAATTTCCTTGACCAGCCCATGAAATGGTTCTTCTAACCTGGATTATAAGTATTACTATAAGGGTTATTTTAAGATCGAAAATTGTTACCTATATAGTTCATTTGTTCCCTCTCCACTCCCTATCCGTAGGGTAGGTGCTCAGGATTCGCCACGCCTCCACTTGTCTCACATTGCATAACTAGATGTACTTGTGAGGAACACAAACCATCAATCTTTTTATTTAGCGTCTCTACCTGATTTGATAGCATGGTTACTGCGTCAAGGTTGAAAACTCCGACTGCTTTTGCTGGCCTTGTCCTTGTAACTTGCCACTGATAGTTTGATAAACCATAATAGTAACATATTTTAATCCCACATGTAGTATACTTTTGGATGATTTATCCCTCGATTTATGTAAAAAGGTGCTCTTAATACTTTCTTTTCATGTCTTATACCCAGGAAAGCACCCGAGGATAAAAAGAATGAGAAACGAGCACAAAACAGAGTGAATGGGCCATATCACGAAATCAACACGGCCTGGACCCAAGACCACAAAGCCGTGCCACGCCAATCATCTAGAACACGGCCTTCTCCCGATTCACACAACCGTGCCTCATTAAAGAAGTCTAAGCATGGCCTAAACCACGATCCACACGGGTATGTGCCATGGCCATGTCCCCGTTGCTGGAAAGAGCAATTTCACTCGGATTTGGATACTTGGGGAGAAAGAAACGTATTTCAAGAGCCTATATAAACCCCCTAAGTATCAGCTAAAAGGAGACGGTCAGCTAGGCCAAAGAGCCAATCCGAAAAGGTCAGAGTTGTGGGAAATCACTCGAATGAAGCCATTTGATCCATCTCAAGAAGCCGAAATTCTACTCAAAACGGTGGATCTCTCCTTCAATTCCTTCAGGGAGTTTTAGGGATTTCTTATGTTTTGTTTTATCTTTTCTCTTGAGATGTTTTCTTTATTTGTTATGAACTAAACCCTTCAGATACCTGAAGGGGATGAAACCTAGATGAATCTTGTTATTGATTTCTGAATTATATGATAAAGACTTAGTTTGTTCTTAATTATGCATGCTTAATCCAAATCTGATGTGCTTAGGTGGAGGAGGAATAGACCCTGCCTAAGAGTGGATCTTGCATAATTAAGCGGCGTTGATCACACGCCTAGAGATAGGGTGACGAGATTTTTTCGAATTAGGGTGAAACCTAATATGGGAGTCCATAGATCGATTTACTGCTATTCTAGGGGGTTATTATAAGAGAACGAGAGTTCCACTAATTAACCCAGGGTTAAAAGTTGTTCGCCTCGAGAGAGGGTTTAATATATGTTAGGGAGTCTTACGGATCAAACTAAGTAAATAAATTATATGGTTCAGGATTTAATAACAAGTGAAGTCTAGGTGGATTCTTCCTGAGGGTATCGTCTTAATCAACTGAGTTTTTCCTAAAGTTATTTTCCCAATTCGTTCTTTTTGTCTGTGTCTTTAGCTTAGACATTCGTTAGTTTTAGATTAAATCAACTTCACTTTATTTTAGGCTCAATAATAAAAAGAAAGTTAGTATTAGTACTTTTAGTTCCTTTGGGTTCGATAATCCGGCCTTGCCTAAGCTATACTACTGTTCGATATGTACACTTGACTTTAAATCGTTGTCAGAGTTAGTTTCCAAGTTCGATCATTCTCTTTATAAATTTTAAGACTCTGATCACAACGATCATAGTTATTTGATCATTGTTTTATACGATGTCAAAGTCTTAAAATTTATATAAAGAATGATCAAACCTGGAAACTAACTATGACAATGATTTGAGGCAAGCGCAGCTTCGAACAATAGTATCGTTAAGGCAAGACCGGATTGTCGAACCGCAAAGGAACCAAAAGTACTAATACTAACTGTCTTTTTATTATTTAGCCTAAGAATTAAGGGAATTGTTTATCTAAACTAAAATTAACTAACTACTAAACTAAAGACTCTAAGACAAAGAAGAATGAAATTGGGAAAATAACTTTGAGGAAAAACCAATTGATTTAGACGATTCCCAAGGAGAAATCCACATAGACTTCACTTGTTATCTAACTCTGAACCAGACGATTTATTCATTTGACTTGATTCGTAGGATTCCCTAAGTTATATTAATCCCTCTCTCGAGGTGACTAACCCTAGTTTGATTAACTGAAATCTCTTTCTAATTAAAACCCCTAGAATTGCATTAACTCGATCTATAGACTCCCATATTAGGTTTCACCCTAATCCGGCAAAATCTCGTCACCCTATCTCTAGGCGTGCCATCAACTCCACTTAATTATGCTAGATCTACTCTTAGGAATGGACTTTTGCTCCTCCACCTAAGCATATCACACTTGAATTAATATCCCGGAAATATCAACACAAGAACAAGAACATATTATTAAGAACAAGTCAAATATTTATCATATAGTTTAGCAAATGATAACAAGATTCATCTTAGGTTTCATCCCCCTCAGGTATCTGAGGGTTTAGTTCATAACAATAAAAGAAAACTTCTCAGAAGAAAAGATAAAACAAACCATAAGAAATCCCTAAAACCCCCTGAAGGAATTGAAGGAGAGATCCTCCGTCTTGGGTATGATTCCAGCTGCTTGAGATGAATCAACTGGCTATCTTTGAGTAAATCCCCACAAATCTACCCTCTTTGGCTTAGTTAGACGCCCCTGACTAAAGCCTTGCGTTCCGGCTTCTGCCGAACACCCCTTCAAGTTGCCCCCTTGGGTGTTTATATAGACTTTAAGATGCCTTACTTGGCCCCTAAGTATCCTAATCCAAGTAGAATTCCTGCTAGGGTGTTTGAATAGGCTTTGGACTGTGTTTCTTTGCATCCAAGTATCCTATTTCGAGTGAAATTCTTCTTTCCCACGGCAAGGACACGCCCATGGCACACGCCCGTGTAAATTGTGGCCAGGCCGTGTCCAAGTCTGATAAGGAGGCACGGCCGTGCAATCTTGGGCCCAGGCCATGTCGATTTCATAATATGGCCCATTTAGTCTGTTTTGGGCCCATTTCTCGTTCTTTTCCTCCTCTGGTGCTCTTCTAGGTATAAAACATGAAAACAAAGGATTTAGAGCACCAAATTACACATTTCAAGGCTTAAATCATCCAAATGCATGCTAAATGTGGGATTAAAATATGTTACTATTACGGTTTATCAAATACCCCACACTTAAGCTTTTGCTTGTCCTCACGTAAAATTCTCAAATTACAATTAAAACAAACTTCTCTGATTCATAATATTTATCAATAACGTTTCGTCATAATTCAGAGATAATTCATACATTGATAATTCAACTCAAAGAGTCCTAAATATTTAAACAATCAAATTCATACATTTGTAGCCGAAAACGTTAGGTGTTTCCCCTTACCTAATTAATTACGTCTGATTCAAAATCGACAAGAGTTTTCATCCTTACTAAAGTTTCACTCAAACCACTTAAAGTGTTTTAAGGTTCAAAATTAAGCACTCAAAAGTCAAACATGAAGAGTTAATCCCATAGGCTTGCATGAAAATCAAATCTCCACCACTATAATATGAGATGATACACAAATCAAAAGGTCTTTACAGGGTTGTAACGGGGCTTAGGTTAAGGATATGGATATAGGCTGAATTAGAAGGTTAGAATCGAGATTGACCTGAAAATTTACCTAACTAGAATAACGAACTAATCCTAAATAATTACCTCAATTGAAAACTAATAATACGAGCTTTTTCTTTAAGATTTGGACTTTTTCGTATAAGCTCAATTATATAAAACAAATATGAATATACTTCATTTTTTTTCTTTTTTATTAAGAAAAAGTCAAATGATGAATTTACTACTGAAATAAAATAATTAGGCAACCGATCAAATCAAATCTCAATACAAGGGTTAGTCAAAAAGAATGGTAATAACAAATACAAAGGGTTTTGGGGGAATATTAGTGGGTAAGTCAATGAAAAGGGTTGTTAGGATCAATGGGGTTCACTAGGGGTTAATTATGAAGGTAGGCTTTTTAGTGGAGTAAGTGGGTTAAATCCTTAGTGCCTTTATCATTTTTGTATATCAAATCAAATGTGTGGTCTTGACATGTATAATCGAAGCAAGTTCTAGAATAACAGATCAATGTTGACACACTCATAATCAATAAAGTGAGCACGGAAAAGAATATATGCTCTAAAAGGCTCAAAATCTCACAAAAAATTATGGGTATTTGATGTCAACCTCGTAAATTTCAAACTTCAAAGTAGTATTCAAATTCAGGTAGACAACCTAGAAAATTTTAATTTTCTGAAAAAATAGAGTTATTATGCTTGATTCTCTAGTATCCTTCAAATTTAATCATCAATGCACAATTATCAATGACTTAATCCAAAACACATCAATAAAAATCATCAATCAAAGGAAATTTCATTCTAATTATAATATGAGAAACTTACTTTAAGAAGAGATATCATTCATGGCATAATTCAGGGATTTGAGAATAATGAAGAAAGTTAGGCACTTTCTCGAAATAAATATTCACCCCCACACTTAAGATGTACATTGCCCTCAATGTACAAAGATGTATATGAAATTTAAGAGAGATTGAGAGGTGAAACTTCCTGAATTTGGATGGTGTCCTTGAGTTGGTAGTCCCAAGGTGTGGTGGCTGCTACCGAGCTTTGCGCTAGATGAAGAAATTGAGAAGCTTGTAGAGAATTGTCCAGGAAATATTAAGACGTATTTAAAATAAACTAAATATATAATTAAAGACAAGAAAGATAAAGAGAACTAATGTAAAAATCGAAATAAAAGTAAAAGAAAAAATGAATGGACTGACGAGTCCTTATTGTTGGATGGTTCGCGAGGTGGGTGTGATTTCTAGGGCTGTATTGGGGTAGCGGTGGCGGAAGTGGCGTGATTCCTAAGCAGCCATTAGAACCTAAAACCAAGAAACTAAGATAAAATAAACTAATTTAAGCATAAGATAGTCAAAGAGAAGGAAAATAAAGGAGAAGAGTAAGGAAGGAGAAGAATTAAATGGCCTCAAAGACCCTTGGCTTGTCGAATGGATGAAGTGGCCGGCATGAACTTATATAGATTGGTCTCACAAAGGGAGACTACGCCAGGATCCTTTCGCTTCTTTGTCATAGATGTGGTGTAGCTCAAGGGTTTGGGTAATAGCTAAAGAAGAAAAAGTGTAGGGAAGGGGATATCTGAAGGATGAGATGGGGGAAAGGAGATGGGAAGTAGGTAAGAAGAAAATGGGGGGTTAAATAGAATTTTCAGGTCTTGTACGTCCCCACGCCCGTGTACCATGGGCGTGTTGTATCACACAGCCGTATCGCACGGCCCTGTTGTGCTTTGTTCACTTCTCCCACGCCCATGTTCTGGTCTCCACGCCCGTGTATGATCTAACAGTGTCGGCCACGGCCGCATCGCACAACCGTGGCGTGGTAGTTGGAGTCTGTGACTTGAAGATTGATTCGTTCTGATTCGTACCATCTCTTTCATGTCAGTACGGAGATTCGGGGTATCCACACAGCCACAGCCACAGCTGTGTACAATGCCGTGTGGCTTGAAATTCTGTACTTTTGGTTAGTTTACAGTTAGTTGCTATAAGGAAAGAATAAAATAAAATAAATAAGATAATAAAAAATGTAGAAGTTAATGGGGTTAGTACTCGGGTTGCCTCCCGAGAAGCGCTCGTTTATAGTCTTAAGCTAGACTTACCTCTCATTTGCATATTCATGGTGGTTTGAGGAGTTGAAAGTCCTTCCTCATGCTAGCAATTTCATTATCATGATAAAGTGTAAGACGAGTAGCATTTATTTTCAAAGTGCCAAAAGTAGGGTTACTTACCTCGACTATTTTGTGAGGGAAAACATTGACCACCTTAAAAGGGATTTCTTTGTTTGTGTTAGGATCAGGGGGAGGTACTCGTGGGTCTACTTTATCTAACAATACCTGATCTCTGATTTTGAACTTGTCTGTCTCGTAGAGTGGCTTTGGTTCTACTTCATGTATCCCTAGTTTTTATTTGAGATGCATCTTCCACTCTTCTAGTTCATCGATCTGAATCCCTTGTTCCTCATGAGTTATTTCTTTGTTGGCACGGGGTCTAGGATCGGGATCACTTGCGTTCTTTTATGGTGCTTCCTGAAAAGAATGGTTAACCGAATGGTTATCAATAAAATTTGCTTTCTCACCTTGATAATTTGATGTCCTTGCTGAATCGAGAGCTTGAAGACTGACTATCTCGTCACCTACACAGAGTATGAGTTCATCTGCATCGACATCAATTTTAGATCTGGCAGTTGCCAAGACTGGTCTTCCTAAAATTAGGGGGATCGTGTTATCCTCATCCATGTCTAAAACGAAAAAGTCTACTGGGAATACGAATTTATTGATTTTCACGAGTACATCTTTAATTATACCCCCAGGAATTCTAATAGTTTTATCAGCTAATTGAATGCTCACCTAGTTTGTTTGGGCTTCCCTAGACCTAGTTGTTTAAACATTTTATAATGCATGACATTTATGTTTGCCCCTAAATCAGCTAGCACATTATCAACATATAGACTACCAATTAAGCATGGAATTGTAAAACTCCCTAGATCTTTTAATTTTCATGGTAGTTTGTTTTGCAACATTGCTGAGCATACTGCGTTCAGCTCCACTTGCGATTCCTCGTCTATCTTTCGCTTATTTGTCAATAGCTTCTTTAAAAATTTCCTAGATTCTGGCATCTACGAAAGAGCTTCAAGAAACGGTAAGTTAATATGTAATTTCTTTAATAGTTTAAGAAACTTAACGAATTGTTCCTCTGTGTCGTCTTTCGTTATCGCTTCGGGATATGGTATGCGAGGTTTGTACTATTTTATTACCGGTTTTGGCTTATTTTTTTCCTCAACCTTACCTTCTTCGTCCATATTCTCTTGCCTTAAATTGGGCTCGTCTAACCCTTCACTATCCTAAGCTGTTATGGCTTGAATTTGCTTATTTGGGTTAGTCTCGGTGTTGCTTGGTAGTCTTCCCTGTGGTCCCTCAGAGATCTGCTTAGCAAGTTGCTCGATTTGTTCCTTGAGCTCCTGTGTCGATGTCTCAAGTTGATTTTTAAAGGTTGTCTCAGTATTCTGAAAACATGTTTCTCTAGCTGCTATGAATTTAGTCAGCATCTCCTCGAGGTTTGGCTTCTTTTCCTGTGGGTAGGACTGTTGTTGGAAGTTTTGGGATGTTTGTTGTCTTTGATTTCCTTGGCCACCCCATGAGAAATTGGGGTGGTTCTTCCAACCTGGATTATAAGTATTACTATAAGGGTTACTGTTAGATCAGAAATTATTACCCATATAGTTCATTTGTTCGCGCTCCATGCCCTGTCCATAAGGTGGGTATTCAGGATTCGCCACTCCTCCACTTGCGTCGCACTGCATAACTGGATGTGTCTGCGAAGAACCATATAAACCATCAAATTTTTTTATGTAGCAACTCTACCTGATTTGATAGCATGGTTACTGCGTCGAGGTTGAAAACTCCGGCTGCTTTGGCTGGCCTTGTCCTTGTAACTTGCCACTGATAGTTATTCAGTAACATTTCCTCTATAAACTCATAGGCTGCTTCAGGAGTTTTGTTGTTCAGGGTTCAACTGGCAGCTGAATCGATTAATTGCCTTGTTGAAGGGTTCACACCATTGTAAAAAGTTTGGACCTGTAGCCACAAAGGTAATCCGTGGTGTGGGCACCTCCTCAACAAATCTTTGTATCTCTCTCATGCATCGTAGAGTGTCTCTAAATCCATCTTCACAAAAGAAGAGATATCATTCCTCAACTTGGCCGTTTTGGCCTGTGGAAAATATTTTAATAAAAGGAAATAACCGAAGACGGATGGCATCATCAGAAATGCCATTTATTTTGAAGGTATCACAGAATTCTAGAAAATTTGCTAAGTGTGTGTTACAATCCTCATCCTGCAAACCATCAAACTGGACAAACTATTGTATCATCTGTATAGTTTTAGGTTTTAGTTCAAAATTATTTGCAGCAATAGTAGGTCTAACAATACTTGACTCAGTTCCTATTAAACTAAGTTTAGCATAATCATACATAGTTCGAGGAGCATGATTTTCGACCATCTCTTGAGGCGGCAGATGATTTTCAGCCATCTCTTCTGTAGTATTAATTTCGGCTTTTGCTCTTCTTCTATGTAGTTTAAGCTTCTCCTTATTTCTCTGCGATTTCTGCGAATGGTACCTTCAATATCACTGTCGTAAAATAGGGGTCCTGTCGGGTTTCTTCTAGTCATAAACTAGAGGTACCAGAAAGGAGTGAAAGAAGAAAATTTAGAAAAACAAAAATAAAATTTAAATCCAAAAATAAAATGAATATGGCTAAAGTAATAAAAATTAAGCGTTCTTAATATTTCAGGTCCCCGGCAACGGCGCCAAAAACTTGATCATTGTTTTATGCGATGTCAAAGTCTTAATATTTATATAAAGAATGATCAAACCTGGAAACTAACTATAACAACAATTTGAGGCAAGCGCACCTATCGAACAATAGTATAGTTAAGGCAAGACCGGATTATCGAACCCAAAGGAACCAAAAGTACTAATACTAACTCTCTTTTTATTATTTAGCCTAAGAATTAAGGGAATTGTTTATCTAAACTAAAATTAACTAACTACTAAACTAAAGACTCTAAGACAAAGAAGAATGAAATTGGGAAAATAACTTTGAGGAAAAACCAATTGATTTAGACGATACCCAACGAAGAATCCACCTAGACTTCACTTGTTATCTAACTATGAACCAGACGATTTATTCATTTGACTTGATCCGTAGGATTTCCTAAGTTATATTAATCCCTCTCTCGAGGTGACTAACGTCTAACCCTAGGTTGATTAATTGAAATCTCATTCTAATTAAAAACCCCTAGAATTGCATTAACTCAATCTATGGACTCCCATATTTGGTTTCACCCTAATCTGGCAAAATCTCGTCACCTTATCTCTAGGCTTGCGGTCAACTCCGCTTAATTATGCTAGATCTACTCTTAGGCATGGACGTTTGCTCCTCCACCTAAGCACATCACACTTGAATTAATATCTCGGAAATATCAACACAAGAATTAAGAACACATAATTAAGAACAAGTCAAATATTTATCATATAGTTCAGCAAACGATAACAAGATTCATCTTAGGTTTCACCCCCCTCAGGTATCTGAGGGTTTAGTTCATAACAATAAAAGAAAACATCTCAGAAGAAAAGATAAAACAAAACATAAGAAATCCCTAAAACCCCCTGAAGGAATTGAAAGAGAGATCCTCCGTCTTAGGTATGATTCCGGCTTCTTGAGATGAACCAACTGGCTATCTTCGAGTAAATCCCCACAAATCTGCCTTCTTTGGCTTAGCTGGACGCCCCCTGACTAAAGCCTTGGGTTCCGGCTTCTGCCAAACTCCTCTTCAAGTTGCCCCCTTGGGTGTTTATATAGACTTAGAGATGCTTTACTTGGCCCCTAAGTATCCTAATCCAAGTAGAATTCCTGCTAAGGTGTTTGAATAGGCTTTGGAATGTGTTTCTTTGCCTCCAAGTATCCTATTCCGAGTGAAATTCTTCTTTCCCACGGCAGGGACACGCCCGTGTGAATCATGGCCAGGTCGTTTCTAGGTCTGATAAAGAGGCACGGCCGTGTGGTCTTGGGCCCAAGACGTGACGATTTCGTGATATGGCCCATTTACTCTGTTTTGGGCCCGTTTCTCATTCTTTTCATCCTCTGGTGTTCTCCTGGGTATAAAACATGAAAACAAAGGATTAATAGCACCAAATTACATATTTTAAGGCTTAAATCATCCAAAAGCATGCTAAATGTGGGATTAAAATATATTACTATTGCGGTTTATCATTATTTAATGACATCTCCTCTATAAACTCGTAGGCTGCTTCAGGAGTTTTGTTGTTCAGGGTTCCACCGGTGGCTGAATCGATTAATTGTCTTGTTGAAGGGTTCACACCGTTGTAGAAAGTTTGGACCTGTAGCCACAAAGGTAATCCTTGGTATGGCACCTCCTCAACAAATTTTTATATCTCTACCATGCATCATAAAGTGTCTCTAAATCCATCTGCGCAAAAGAAGAGATATCATTCCTCAACTTGGCCGTTTTAGCTGGTGAAAAATATTTCAACAGAAATTTTTTGGTCATTTGATCCCATGTAGTGATTGATCCTCGTAGAAGAGAATGCAACCACTGTTTAGCTTTATTCCTCAAGGAAAAGGGAAATAATCAAAGACGGATGGCATCATCAGAAACACCATTTATTTTGAAGGTATCACAGAATTCTAGAAAATTTGCTAAGTGTGTGTTAGGATCCTCATCCTGTAAACCATCAAACTGAACAAACTGTTGTATCATCTGGATAGTGTTAGGTTTCAGTTCAAAATTATTTGCAGCAATAGTAGGCCTAACAATACTTGACTCAATTCCTGTTAAATTAGGTTTAGCATAATCATACATAGTTCGAGAAGCATGATATTCGGCCATCTCTGGAGGTGGCAGATTATTCTCAGCCATCTCTTCGGTGGTATTAGCTTCGGTTTATTGCTCTTCTTCTAAGTAATTCAAGCTTCACCTTATTTCTCTATGATTTCTGTGAACAGTACCTTTAATATCACTATTGTAAAGTAGGGGTCCTGTCGGGTTCCTTCTAGTCATAAACTAGAGGTACCTGTCAGAAGAAAAGAAGAAAATTTAGAAAAATAAATTGCAAAAATAAAATATGGCTAAAGTAATAAAAATTAAGCGTTCTTAATATTTCAGTTCCCCAGCAACGGTGCCAAAAACTTGATCGTGTGTCAGAATCTTAAAAATTTATAAAAAGAATGATCGAGCCTAGAACTAACTATGACAACGAATGAGGAAAGTGCACCTATCGAACAGTAGTATAGCTTAGCAGCAAGACCGGATTGTCGAACCCAAAGGAACCAAAAGTACTAATACTAACTTTCTTTTTATTATTTAGCCTAAGAATTAAAGGAATTTTTACCTAATCTAAAATTAACTAACAACTAAGCTAAAGATGCAAAGACAAAGAGAATGAATTTGGGAAAAATAGTTTGGGAAAAACCAATTGATTAAGACAATACCTGAGAAAGAATCCACCTAGACTTCACTTGTTATCTAACTCTGAACCAGACAATTTATTCACTTCACTTGATCCGTAGGATTCCCCAAGTTATATTAATAGCTCCGTCGAGGCTACTAACGTCTAACCCTAGGTTGATTAATTGAAATCTCATTCTAATTAAAACCCCTAGAATTGCATTAACTCAATCTATGGACTCTCATATTAGGTTTCACCCTAATCCGGCAAAATCTCGTCACCCTATGTCTAGGCGTGCGATCAACTCCGCTTAATTATGCTAATCTACTCTTAGGCAGGGACTTTTGCTCCTCCTCCTAAGCACATCACACTTGAATTAATATCCCAGAAATATCAAAACAAGAATTAAGATCACATAATTAAGAACAAATCCAATATTTATCATATAGTTCAGCAAATGATAACAAGATTCATCTTAGGTTTCGTCCCCCTCAGGTATCTGAGGGTTTAGTTCATAATCATAAAAGAATACATCTCAGAAGAAAAGATAAAACAAAACATAAGAAAACCCTAAAACCCCTTGAAGGAATTGAAGGAGAGATCCTCCGTCTTGAGAATGACTCCGGCTTCTTGAGATGAATCAACTGGCTTTCTTCGAGTGAATCCCACAATTGTGGCCTCTCTGACTCAGCTCTTTGGCCTTGCTGGATGCCCCCTAAAGGTTGGCCTCTAGGGTGTTTATATAGGCTTTTGGAATGGCTTTCTTTGCCTCTAAGTATCCTAATCCGAGTGAAACTCTTTTTTCTCACGGCAGGGACACGCCCATGGCACACACTCGTGTGAATCATGGCCAGGCCGTGTTTGGGTCTACTAATGAGGCACGGCCGTCTTGGGCCCAGGCCATGTTGATTTCGTGGTATGGCCTATTTACTCCGTTTTGGGCCCGTTTCTCGTTCTTTTCATCATCCGGTGCTCTCCTAAGTATAAATCATGAAAGTAAAGGATCAAGAGCACCAAATAACATAATTCAAGGAATAAATCATCCAAAAGTATGCTAAATGTGGGATTAAAATATGTTACTATTACGGTTTATCAGTGCTACATAAGTAGTGTAAGGATGGATGGGTCGATTTAATCCCCACAGGAGTGGGTTGGATGGGATTCGGAGTGCAGGGTTGGTTGGGTATTTGTGCATTGCATGATCTGATTTGATATGGGCTCAGGCCTAGTTGAGGCTATTATGGGCTAAGGCCCAAATGCCACCGTTACTGTAATGGGCTTAGGCCCGGATTGATGTGATGCATGCTTTATGATTGATGAGGGTTGTACACACTGAGTTTTCGTAAACTCACCCCCTCTTTTTAATTTTTCAGGTATTCCTCAGTAGGCGGTTCGATGTACTGGAGGACTCGGAGGTGGCCACACTACGAACAACTTTTAATTTTAGTATTCTATTTTACCTTACTTAAATCGCTTTCTTATTGGGTTATAATAAGGCCTCTTTTAATTTCTAGTTTTTAGTTTAGGATTTTCAGTTTATTACGTTTTCTATCTGTTAAGAGTAGATCGTGATTTTCCAAAATAATAACTGTTTTTCAAACGCTACGTTTCCACAACTCAATTTTTAAATATCACGTTTTCGTAAATCATTTTTTTAAGCTTCCGTAACAAATAAGGTTTTAAAGGGAATAACTTTTAATAAACAAATGCAAACTGAGGTTTTGTACAAGTTTTAAATGGCAAGAAGTTTGAAATTTCAAGAAGGGTTTTCAATGAAAACATGGTTTTTGAAAAACACTTCAATGTGACACGCTAGATTCAGCCATAACATCTAGGTCGGGTTTGGGGTGTTACAGCATTTCATCCGCAGACCGACGGTCAATTTGAAAGAATGATTCAGGTTCTCGAAGATATGCTTCATTGTTGTATTTTAGAGTTCAAAGGTAGTTGGGAAAAATATCTACCTTTAGTGGAATTTGCTTATAACAATAGTTTTCTTTCGAGTATAAAGATGACACCGTATGAGGCATTCTATGGCAGCAAATTTTGAACTCCATTGTACTGGGCTGAGCCCAGTGAGAAACAGATTCACGGGGTTGATTTGGTTAGAGAAATCAAAGAAAAAGTGAAGGTAATTCGTGGTTGTTTAAAAGCAGCTTTGGATAGACAGAAATCTTACGCGGATCTAAAATGAAAGGAAATTTAATTTCAAGTCAGTGATAACATATTTCTGAAAGTGTCTCTGTTGAAGAAAATCCTTAGATTCGATCGTAAGGGTAAACTGAGTCCACGTTTTATTGGTCCATATGAGGTTATTGAAAGAATAGGGTCAATGGCATATCGGTTAGCTTTGCCAACATAATTAGAAAGGATCTACAATGTGTTTCATGTATCGATGTTGCGCCGTTATCGATCAGATCCTTCGCACATAATTTCACCGGCAAAGGTTAAGATTCGACCCGATATGACTTATAGTGAAGAATCAATCAAGATTTTACCTCGATAAGTTAAACAGTTGAGAAATAAAAGTATAGCCCTAGTGAAAGTTTTGTGGCAAAGACATGGGGTCGAAAAAGCTACGTAGGAACCCGAGGAAGCTATGAGAAAACAGTACCCAAACCTCTTTCTGGTAAGATTTTCGGGGACGAAAATCCCTAAAAAGGGGAGAGTTGTAAGGGTCTAGTCGGAATAATGATTTTAAGACCACAAATTCGACAAAGAAAATTTTATTTTTATTATTATTTTATGGTTTACAGTTTTATGGAATAATTTCAAGAAATATGCGTTTAGAAATTTTGAAGTTTGAGCACTCAATTTAGCTAAAAGGTCTAAATTGTAATATATGTATAATGTGCGTTCTAGAAGCTAGAGATGGTTAAATGCTATGAGATTAAAATTAGAGGTCCTTAAATAGTAATTAAGTCATTTTATCTTTTGGTGGACAAGAATGGACTTGGAGTAGGTAAATTTTAAAGCTTTAAGTTAAAGGCATTTTGGTCATTTAGTAATTAAAGACTAAATAAAACAAATAAAAGATGTCATCTTCTCAAAATAGTCCCCCTTTGTGCCGAAATTTGAAAGGAGTCCATAGCTAGGGTTTGGCCATCTTTCAAGCTTGATTGTAAGTTCATTCTTGCCCTTTTTTTCATGATTTTTATGTTTTTGAAGTTGTCTCAACTTAATCTAGCCTTTCCAAGGACTAATTTGAAGAGGGGTTAAAGTCTAAAATTTTAACCATGTTGAATATGTATGTATTTTTATGTTTAATGGTAGAAAATGTATGTTAGTTGTAAGATAAATAACTTTTGCTAAGTGATTTTCGGTAAAAATGTCAAAAAATGACTTATTAGTAAAAAGTTATAAAATGAGTAGTAAAAGTGTAATTAAATGGAAAATGTGAAGTGTTATGAGAACGAATAAGTTTCAGCTAGGCTTGGGTTTTTAAGAAACTGAATGAAATTCATTTTTCGAGCCTAGGGACTAAAATGTAAAATGTTGAAAAGTTAGGGTCAAAAAGGTAATTTTTCCGTAATGTGCTTTTTGCTCTAAATTGAATAATGTGACTATTATAGATCAAGAAAAATGAGGTTCAGACCTAGATCAGAGGAAAAACAAGGTGTTTGATGATTAGGTCTATTTCTACTATTTTTGTATCGAGGTAAGTTTGTATATTAATAATGCAACGTTACAATTGAATTTATAATGTTTTGATATTGCATGAATTGTATGATTGACTCTATGGATGTAATTGACGAAGTTTCGACAAGCGAGAAAATCCTGGTTTAACCTTAGGAATAGATTAGGATACAAGTGACATGTCACTAGGAACCCATGTGAATATGTAATTATGTGATTTATGTGTCCCAGGTGCTGGTCTTGTGCGTCCTACCGGTGGTTGGGTATACCGGCATGTGTTGCGAATACCTGACAACTTGTGTGAGCAGCACCATGTAGCTACGTCTTGACTGACAGCTTGTGTGAGCAGGCCCATGGATAGCTCGAGGGCGAGCCTATATGCGTTACGAGATTTGTGGTAGCATTGGCTACATATGTGGCACTTATGTACAAACATTTCCGTGTATCCGATAGTATTCCAAGTGGTTCAACAGGTATGTCTAAGATGAGAAAGTATGTGAATATGTTATGAGTTGGTACAGGTATGTACGTAAAACTTAAAGGCAATTAACTCGGTATATGATGAACTATTGGTAAGAATATGTTTGAGTAAGTTGTGCTTATGAAGTTTTAATGACATTTATGTTAGTATATGTTAAGTTATTTATATGACAAATGTATGAATAATGTTTTGTATTATTTGCATATGAACTTACTAAGCTATATAGCTTACCCCTTTTCTTTCCCTTATCTTATAGTGTCACCAAGCTAGCTCGGGATCGGAGATCCATTCACACTATCAATCATTATTTTAGGTGCCATTGAAATGTCAATATTTTGAGTTATTGCATGTATAGGGACTTGGTCATTTTGTTATATGTGTCATTATGATTTGGCCAAAATTATTGGTTTGAAATTGTTAAGTTTTTTATTTTGTACAAGGCCTTGAAAGATGGCCTATCTTGGTTAAATTGGATGTGCTTGCGGTATATTTGTGTTTGGTAAATTATGATGTTAAAGCATGATAGATGTTAGCATGTGGATGTGATGTTAATACCTTGGTTGTGATTGTTTTGGTTCCTTGTATATGCTTGAATTGGTGTTATAAGATGTTGTGTAGGTATGTGCATGGAAGGGTGACAAATGGCTTGGTAAATTGCCTTATTTTTGTCCACACGGGTAGATACACGGGCGTGTGTCTAGGCCGTGTGTGACACACGGCTTGCCCTATGGGCATGTGTGTTGGCTGTCTGTCCCTTGATTCTTAATTTTGAGAAACAGAATGTCTAGAATTGAGCTCACGAGTAAAGACACGGGCGTGTGTCTCAGCTGTTTGTGCTACACGGCCTAGAACATGGGCGTGTGTCTTGGTCGTGTGAAACCTGCACCTAATTCGAATTAAATTAATTAATCACACGGCCTAACACACGAGCGTGTGGCATGGCCATGTGGCACAAGTCAGAGAGCATCTTAAATTGAACACGGTCTGTAGCACGGGTGTAACACCCCTTACCCGTATTCTATGCTAGAACCGAGTTCGAGGCGTTACCGTACTTGACTCACATGATCATACTGCTTTAGGTTATCAAAATCCATTCCAAATTAAACTTTCCCATTCTCATATCTAACCTCCTAATAATGGGCCTACGAGGCCCTAAACATACTTCCAGAAGGTTTCAGAAAAGATTCGGAACTTTTACACACTCAGAAAAATTTTGCCTAAACAGGGGCCACACGCCCGTGTGAGATGGGACATGCCCATGTGGGCAGGCCATGTGGTCACACAAGCCCATGTCCCTCACCCGTGGTCGACACTAACTTATTTCACGTGGTCGAGGACACTCCCGTGTCCCTGGCCCGTGTCCCTCACATGGTCTCAACACGCCCATGTTTTAGCCCGTATGCCAAAACCTTGGCATTCTGTTTATGATGTCATCACCTCACGAAGGTCACACGGCCAAGGCACACGCCCGTGTCCTTAGACTGTGTATCGAATTAAATTCCACATTTAAAGTGCAGACTTCACACGGCCTGGGCACACGCCCATGTCCAAGGTCGTGCCTCCCACTCGGCTGAGACACACGGCCGTGTCTCTGCCCTTGTGTTTACTACTGAGCATATTGACTTGCAAGCTTAGCATGCAAGGGGACACACGGCCGATCAACACGCCCATGGGGCTGACCGTGTGTCTTACACGGCTTAGACCCACACCTGTGCATCTATCGGTGTGGACATTAAAAAGGCTTTATTCCAAGCCAAATGCCACCTTGCATAGCAAACATACTTAATCCAACTCATCTCAACACAACTCATAACTCAAAGGCACAACCAAGAACTCAATTCAAAACATTCACACAAGCATAAACTTCATAAATTCATCTTCCTTAAACATAAGAATTTGCCAAGTATTGGCCCAACTTAAATGACCATATACAAAATGACTTTAATAACATACATAGCCAACACTTTGGCTAAAAATTACGACCTAACAAAATACCCAAGTCCTATACATGCCATACTCAAAATAAGTGTAAATTGTTATACCAAAGTGATGTCGATAGTGTAATTTTCGAACTCCGACTTCTACATTCCTCGAGTTATTTGGTAATACTACAAGGGAAAAATGGCAATGAAAAGGGGTAAGCATAAAGCTTAGTAAGTTTGCATGGAAATAAATAACAACAATAAGCTCATGATAAAGTCCATCCATGGCATTTATTAACCATACACAAGGTTATAGGCTTCTTGCCATACTTACTCACACTCGCCCTTATTAAGCACATACCATGCCACATGTCGTAAATATTTCTTTGTGAATCATTCACGAGTACCTGCATTCACTCGTTCACATTACTTTAGTACTAATCTCATTTCTATTTCCAAGCTTATCTATATATCCCATTAATCACTAGGGATACTCAAGGACGCATATTCATCGTCATTAATATAAGTACGAAGCCAATGCCACACCCTAGATATGGTCTTACATGGGGTCACCTCTGAGTGCCGATGCCATATCCTAGATATGGTCTTATACGGAATCTTACATCAAGCATCGATGCCATATCCCGGATATGGTTTTATACGATTCTCATATTCAATACCAAAGCCATATCCCGGATATGGTCTTATACGGGATCTCAATTCGGTACCGAGGCCATGTCCTGGACATGGTCTTATACGGGACCTTATCCATTTCATGTCTCGATGATAGCATTTTTACATTCATTATAGTCCACTAGGACTTCAACATCTCAACTTACTCATTCAACATCAAATACTCAATTTAGTAGAATATCATGTATCAATATAGTACAAAATATTCTCAAATATGCTAACATAACATTGAATTTATCAAATACAAACTTACCTCGATTTCAAAATAAGCTAGATCGTCAATCTAGTCCGAGACTTTATGATTGAACATGAATGGATTTAATTTGGACGCAAATTTATGACTCGAAATTGTGTGAATGTTTGTGCTTTAAGTCCGATAATGCCTCGTACCCTATTCCAGTGTTGAATACGTGTAAGGGGTGTTACACACCCCAATTCCATATATGAAAAAATTAGGTATTTAATTGAAAGATCCATCAAGAAAAATGAAAGAAAATGGAACTTACTTAACCAAGAAGAAAGAGGAAGCAAATAAGGGCTATCGAACATTGAGAGAATTAGCCGTGGGTCGCTAAATGATGCTGCGAAAGGCTGCTGCTGTTGTTAGCTTGTGGTGCACAAGGTGCAATAGAAGTCGATGACTACTATAACAGCCCGTTTTTAGTCAAATTAGAACAGTGGTTTTGGGACCACAAATCTAAGGTCAAAATAATTATTTTATTATTATTTTAATGTCTACAGCATGATAGTATGATTGTGTGAAAATTTTGTTAAGAAATTTCATCATTTGAATGCTCAATTTGATAAAAAGGACTAAATCGCGAAAAGTATAAAACTTGAGTTCTATTATCCAAAGGTGTCTAATAGCTATAGAAACTTAAAGTGGAGGTCCTTATGTAGTAACTAGACCATTTATGTTGATAGTGGATGTACATGGCTTGGTATAAGTGAAAATTTTAATGTTTTTAAAGGTTAATTTTGGTATTTAGTAAATAAAGGTTAAATAAATAAAATAAAACAATTTCATCTTTTCTTATCATCTTTCTCAATTGCAATTAGCATGAGAAGAAGCCATTTTTAGGGTTCTTCATTTGGTCATCTTCAAATCTTTCAATTAGGTACGATTTTTGTCCCATTTTTATCGATTTCTATGTTTTTGAGATTGTTGCAGCTTAATCTAGCTAGCCCAGGGACTAATTTGTAAAAATTTTAAAGGTTTAGGGTTTTCTAGATGAATATAGATGTATTTTGATGTTTGATGATATAAAATGTATGCTTGTTGTTAGATAAACAACATTTGTAAAGTGATTTTTAGTAAAATTGCCAATTAGGGATTAAATTGTGAAATGTGTAAAGTTTGTGGTTAAATTGTGAAACAACTGAAAAATAAGAGCTTATATGGGTCTATATGAAATTCGGCTAGCATGGGTAGGGACCTAATTGCATGAATTTTTATTTTTATGAGCTAAAGACTAAATTGTAAAAATGTTGAAATATTAGGGGCAAAAGTGTAAAGCTTCCCTAAGATACATTTGGGCTATATTGAATAGATTGATAATTAAATAAGTTAATTTTGATTACATATAGATCAAGAAAAGTGAAATTCGATTTTAGATCGGGGAAAAAACAAAGTATTGGACTAGTCGATCCATTTTGTCGTTTTAGCGATCGAGGTAAGTTCGTATGTTAATAAGCATTAATATAATTGTGTTTTAAATGCTTTATTATTGAATTATTTTTTTAATACAACCTTGCGGAAATGTTCGACGACGATTCAGAAAATGTGAAATCCCGGTTGAACCTTAGGAATAGATTAGGATACAAATGACATGTCATTAGGGGTCATGTGATTTGGGTGCTGGTCCATACGTCCTACCAGTGGCTGAGTTATCCAGCATGTTTTGAGGATTCTCATCAGCTTGTGTGAGTAGCACCATGTAGCTACGTCATGACCGTCAGGTTGTGTGAGCAGACCCGTTGATAGCTCGAGAGTGAGCATTATATATGATATGAGATTGAGATAGCTTCAGCTATGTATTGGCACTTAGGGTGCAAGATTCCCGAGTATCCGATAGTATTACAAATGGTTCAATGGGTATATCAAAGATATGGATGACTATGAGATTAGTACGAGATGGTACAGGTATGTTCATTAACCGTATAAGCTTTGAATCGAAGAAACTTGTGAATTTCACATCTAACCTTATATATATGATCATGTGATAGCTTTATGGATTAATATGAGTTGTATATTATTATATTCAATTGTTTGAATTGTGTATTTATGACAAACTTACTAAGCTTTATAGCTTACTTTGTTTACTTTTTCGTGTTTTATAGTGAATATCAAAGCAGCTTGGATTGGGAGTCGTCGGAGATTGTATCACATTATCGAGCTTCTATTTTAGTACTTTTGAGCTTATGTTTTTGGTTGTATGGCATATATAGGAATTATGGTCATTTTGGTATATTGTTTGGTAATGGATTTAGCAATGTGAGTTGACCTGTAAATGTTAAGTGTTTGGTTTTATGTATAGCTATGAGAGTTGGCTTATTTTAGTATTTTTTGTGATGTATATATATGTGCAAATGGCCTTTGTTATGCATTTGGTACTTGCTTTGTAAATGCTTGTGATGAATGGTTGTTTGTGAATTGGCATTTTGGAAACCAAATGGTTAGAATTTGAGATTTATATGCTTGTGGTTTTATGCAATAGTGCATAATTGAAAGTAACCATTTAGGTGATTTGAGAATGTGAAATTGGTATAAATTAAATGACTTATTTGGATACTTGTATGTCTTATGGATGATGGTATGGAATTAGGCTTGGTTGAGATTGACTTGGATGCCTATTTATGCCATGTTATATGATATTTGGTTTATGTAGGTGATTGAAAGTTTGGGTGAGAAAAATGGCTTGGCAAATAGCCTATTTTTGTCCACACGGGCATGTGTCTCAGCCGTGTGTGACACACGGTCAGGTGACACGACCGTGTGTGCCCTAGTGTTTAATTTGAAATCAAGTCAGTATGCTCCACACAGCCCAGCACATGGGAGTGTGACTTGGCCGTGTGGCATAAGCCAGTATACCCTATACGATTGGCACGGCCTAGCACACAGCCTGGCACGTGAGCATGTGAGGCCATTTCGAAGGGCACACGAGCTGGTCACACAGGCGTGTGGTTAGCCGTGTGACCCAATTCAAAGAGTTATAGGGGTCGGAAAGGGCTGGGACACGGCCATGTGATCCCATTTCGAATGTCCACACGGCCTATGACACAGGTGTGTCTTTGGCCGTGTGAGACACACAACCGGGCCACACGGGCGTGTGTCCCATGTATTTTGTATAAATTTCTAAGTTCTTCAAAAATTTTCTGAGATATTGATTTAGTCCTGAACCACTCCTAAAGCATGTTTTGGGCCTCGTAGGCTCGTATTGGAGACGTTATGAATGATTATGAATGTTTTATACTTGTGATCGCTGTAAATCAGAGTTTTAAAATAAAAGAATGATCAAAACCCGAAAACTAACTCTGAAAACGATTAAAGGCAAGTGTACCAATAGAACAGTATTATAGCTTAGGCAAGACCGGATATCGAACCCAAAGGAACTAAAAGTACTAATACTAACTTTCTTTTTATTATTTAGCCTTAAAAATAGAGTGAAGTTGCTTTTGTCTATATTGACAATGACTAAACTAAGGACACAAAGACAAAAAGGACGAATTGGAAAATAACTTTGAAGGAAAACTCAGTTGATTACGATGATACCCTCAGGAAGAATCAACCTAGACTTCACTTGTTATTTAATCCTAAATTATATGATTTCTTTTACTTAGCTTGATCCGTAAGACTCCCTAACCTATATTAAACCCTCTCTCGAGGCGAATAATTTCTAACCCTAGGTTAATTAGTGGAACTCTCATTCGCTTATAATAACCCTCTAGGATAGCAGTAGATCGATCAGTGGACTCCCATATTAGGTTTCACCCTAATCCGACAAAATCTCCTAACCCTATCTCTAGGCATTCGATCAACTTCACTTAATTATGTTAGATCTACTCTTAGGCAGGGTCTATTCCTGCTCCACCTAAGCACATTAGATTTGGATTAAGCAACATAATTAAGAACAAATTAAGCAATTATCATATAACTTAAAAATCAAATAAAAAGATTGATCTAGGTTTCATCCCCTTCAGGTATCTGAAGGGTTTAGTTCATAATGAATAAACAAAACATCGCAAGAAAAAAAATAAAACAAAACATAAGAAAATCCTAAAACCCCCTGAAGGAATTGAAGGAGAATTCCGTCGTCTTAAGTATAATTTCGACTTCTTGGGATGGATCAACTGGCTAACTTCAAGCAATTTCCACAATTCTAATCTTTTCGACTTGGCTCCTTGGCCTAGCTCGCCTCCAGTTTCGGCTTCTGCCGAACTCACCTTTCAAGTTGCCCCCTTAGGTGTTTATATAGACTTTGTGATGCTTTACTTGGCCCTTAAGTTTCCTAATTTAAGTAGAGTTCTTAATTGGGTGTTTGAATAGGCTTCGGAATGTGTTTTTTTGCCTCCAAGTATCCTTTCCCGAATGTAATTGCTCTTTCCAGCACAGGGACACGGCCATGGCACACGCCCGTGTGAATCGTGGCCAGGCCGTGTTTGGACTTTTAATGAGGCACGGTCGTGTTTGTCGGGGTCCAGCCGTGTTCTAGTAATTTAATAAGGCACGACCGTGTGGCTTGAAGTCCAGGCCGTGTCGATTTCGTGAATTGGCCCATTTGGCCCGTTTTAATCCCGTTTTATGTTCTTTTCATCCTTGGGTGCTTTCCTGAGTATAAGACATGAAAAGAAAGGATTAAAAGCACCTTTTTATATAAATTAAGGAATAAATCATCAAAAAGCATATTAAATGTGGGATTAAAATATGTTGCTTTTACGATTTATCAATACCCCCACACTTAAGCTTTTGCTTGTCCTCAAGCAAAATTCTCAACTCGTAATTAAAACAAACTTCCTTGATTCATAATATTTATCAATCATGCTTTATCATAATTCAAAGATAATTCATACATGGATAATTCAACTCAAAAAGTCCTAAAGATTCAAACAAGATAAGTCATGAAGTTTTAGCTTGAAAATATAGGTGTCTCCCCTTATCTAAATAATTGCCTTTAATTCAAAATCGACAAGGATTGACATCCTCACAAAAGATTCACTCAAATCACTCAAAGTGTTTAAGGTTCAAAATTAGAAGATCACTCATAAGTCGAACCTGAAAAGTTAATCCCATAGGCTTGCCTGAAAATCAAATCTCCACCACTGTAAAATGAGATGACAAACAGATCAAAAGGTATTTAACAGGGTTGTAACGGGGCTAGGTTAAGGATATGGATATAGGCTGAATTAGAGGGTTAGAATTGAGATTGAATTGACAAGTTACCTATCTAAGAATCGAGATTGAATTGACAAGTTACCTATCTAGAAAAATAAGCTGATAATTACATCAATTGAAATTTTACAATACTAATAATACGAGCTTTTTCTTTTGATAATTTGACTTTAACTGTATAAGCTCACTCTTTATAACACTAATACTGAATATACTTCAATTTTGTTTTTAAGAACAAACTACTTGTTACAATAATAAGAAGGAACTTTAACAACTGAAATATAGAACATAGTTAGGCAACTGCTCAAAATCAAATCTCGACAAAAAGGATAGTTAAAAGAAATGGTGTTAACAAATACAAAGGTTTTTTGGTTAAAATTAGTAGGTGAGTCAATAAAAAGTGTTGTTAGGCTTCAATGGGGTTCACTAGGGGTTCATTATGAAGGTAGGCTTTTTAGTGGTATAAGTGGGTTAAAACCTAGGTGCCTTTATCATCTCGGTATATCAAATCATAACTGTGGTCTCAACATGTATAAACGAGGCAAGTTCTAGAATAACAATTCATAGTTGACACACTCATAATCAATAAAGTGAGCACGAAAAAGAATATATGCTCTATAAGGCTCAAAGTCTCATCAAAATTATGGGCGTTTTGATATCAACCTTGTAAATTCAAATTTCAGGATAATATTCAAATTTAGGTTAACAACCTAAAATTTTTAAAATTTTCTTAAAAATAGGTTTATCATGCTTGATTCTCTAGTATCCTTCAAATTTAATCATCAATGCACAATTATCAATGACTTAATCCAAAACACATCAATAAAAATCATAAATCAAAGGAAATTTCATTCTAATCATAATATGAGAAACTTACTTTAGAACAAGGCATAATTCGGGGATTTTCAATTAATACTATAGTTAACCCCCACACACACACTTAAGATGTACATTTTCCTCAATGTACAAAGATAGATAATATCAAAATAATCATAAAATCATAAGATGGGGAGAGAAGTGAAACTTCCTGAAGTTTGGATGAAGTTAATGAAAAGAGACCGAATAGGATTGGAGGTAATCGTGAGGAAGCGTCTCGAACCGTTTGAAGTTGAATCCTCGAAGTAGTCGGTTGAATTTTATTGTCTCCTAGGCTAAATCTAAATATCATAAAGAATAAGAAGAAGAAAGAAAGAAAATAATAATAATAATAATAAAATAAAATTAAAAATAAATAATGGAAAATAAAAGACAACTAGAAAAGGGGAGAATGATGTTTAAATAGAGATGTAGCCTGTGTTTTGGGATTTTGAATTTTGGGCGCGTTCAAGGTGTTCGGGCATGGCCGTGGGTGTAGTGGCACGCCCGTGTCTTTCTTCACACGGTCATTTAATATGGGCTTGCTCCTCCCGTGTTCGATAAGTCAGAATGTTGGCATGGTTGGAAGGCACGGTCGTGTTTAGCCCGTGCTTAACAAGTCAGTAACCTCACACGGGGCGTCGGCAGGGGAGTGGACTATTATCGCCACCCGTGTTGGGAAAAGAAATTTTTTCTATGTCGTGCACGGCTACTGGCACGCCCATGGTTCCTCCCTCGCTTTCACACACCGCCACGCACGCCCGTGTGTGTAGTAGGCCGTGTGGCCTAGAAATATGCTCTTTGGTTAGTTTATGGTTAGGTGCTAAAAAAAATAAAAAAATAATAAAAAATAGGGTTAATGCTCGGGTTGCCTCCCGAGAAGCGCTTGTTTATAGTCTTAAGCTAGACTTTACCTCTCATTCGTATGGTCATGGTGGTTTGAGGAGGTGAAAATCCTTTCTCATGTGATCACTTCGGTTATGGATATATAGTTTAAGTCGAGTAATGTTTACTTCAAAAGTGTCGAATTTAGGATTGCTTACCTCGACTGTGCCGTATAAGAAGACATTAAGTACCTCAAAAGTCATTTCTTTGTTTATCTTGAGAACTGAATTGGTGATTTGAGGGTCTTCCTTTTCAACAATACTTGATCCCCTAATTTGAAGTGATTCATTGTTCCTATCAGCTTGTCTGAGGGATCCTTCGTTTTCACTTCGTGCGGTTCCTGTTCCTCTTTGATTTGTGTTTCCTGTTCTTGTAGTTTGTCAACCCTGAGGCTTTATTCCTTATGTATTTCTTCTTTGTTGGCACGAGGTCTAAGATCTAGCTTAGCTAAGTGATTTTGTGATGCTTCCTGTAAGGAAGGTTGAACCAAATGATTATCAATAAAATTAACGTTCGTACCTTTATTATTCGATGTCCTAGCTGAGTCAAGAGCTTGAAGAGTGATTGTTTCATCGTCTTCACGAAGTGTGAGTTCACTGGATTCATCCTCTGTGTGGTTCTTCTTTATTGCATCGGGATATGGCGCACGAGGTTGGTATTCTTTATAACTTGATGTTCTGGCCGAGTCAAGAGCTTGAAGAGTGACTATCTCGTCGCCTACGCGAAATATGAGTTCACCGAACTGGTCTTCTAAATCGTCTCTTTTTAATGCTTCGGGATAAGGAATGCGAGGTTGATACTCCTTTATTACCGATTTCGGCTTTTTTTGCGTTACCTCTATTTTTCTTCCGTCTACCTTGTTTTCTTGTTGTGAGATGGGTTTGTCTATCTCTGCATTTTCCTGAGCTGCTATGGCTTGAATTTGCTCCTTTAGATTAATCTCGGTGTTACTCGATAGATGTCCTTGCGGTCGTTCTGACATGAGCTTTGTGAGTTGTTTGACTGCCTTAGTGACTTCCCTTACTGACTTAGTAACTTTCTCTAATTAGTTCTTGTTCTCTTCAACCGGTGTTTGTTTACTTTTAAATGTTTTCTCAGTGTCTTGGAGATGGGTATTTGTGGTTGCCATGAATTTTGTCAGCATCTCTTAAATGTTCGACTCCTCTTCCTGTTGGTGAGGTGGTTGTTGAAAATTTAGAGGAAGTTCATGTCTTTAGCTACTTTGATCATTCCACTAGAAATTGGGATGGTACCTCTAACCTGCATTATAAGTGTCATTATAAAAATTATTTTGAGGTCTAGAGTAGTTACCCATATAGGGGACTTGTTCGTTCTCCATGCCATGTCCGTAGGGCGGGTACACAGGATTTGCCATGCCTCCTAGTTTCGAGTCATATTGCATTACTGGGTGTACCTGCAAGCGACTACACAAACCATCGATCTTTTTATTCATCATCTCTAGCTGAGTAGATAACCTGGTGAACATGTCGAGGACGAAGGCATTGGCTGCTTTAGTAGGAATTGTCCTCATGACTTGCCACTGATAATTATTCAGTGCCATCTTCTCTATAGACTAAAATTATCTGCAAAAAGCAAAATAGAGGAAAAATTAACAAAGTAAAAATAAAAATAAAAAATAAAAAATAATAATGAAAATAAATTGCAATAATAATAATAATAATAAATGGCCAAAGTAATAAAAATTAAGCGTTCTTAATATTTTAGTTTCCCGGAAACGGTGCCAAAAACTTGATCGCTGTAAATCAGAGTTTTAAAATAAAAGAATGATCAAAACCCGAAAACTAACTCTGACAACAATTAAAGGCAAGTGTACCTATCGAACAGTAGTATAGCTTAGGCAAGACTAGATATCGAACCCAAAGGAACTAAAAGTACTAATACTAACTTTCTTTTTATTGTTTAGCCTTAAAAATAGAGTGAAGTTGCTTTTGACTATACTGACGACGACTAAACTAAGGACACAAAGAAAAAAAAGACGAATTGGAAAATAACTTTGAAGGAAAACTCAGTTGATTACGACGATACCCTCAGGAAGAATCCACCTAGACTTCACTTGTTATTTAATCCTAAATTATATAATTTCTTTTACTTAGCTTGATCCGTAAGACTCCCTAACCTATATTAAACCCTCTCTCGAGGCGAATAACATCTAACCCCTGGTTAATTAGTGGAACTCTCGTTAAACTTATAAAACCCCTAGGATAGCAGTAAATCGATCAATGGACTCCCATATTAGGTTTCACCCTAATCCGGCAAAATCTCGTAACCCTATCTCTAGGCGTTCGATCAACTCCGCTTAATTATGTTAGATTTACTCTTAGGCAGGGTCTATTCCTCCTCCACCTAAGCACATTAGATTTGGATTAAGCAACATAATTAAGAACAAACTAAGCAATTATCATATAACTTAAAAATCAAATAAAAAGATTCATCTAGGTTTCATCCTCTTCAGGTATCTGAAGGGTTTAGTTCATAATGAATAAACAAAACATCGCAAGAAAAAAATAAAACAAAACATAAGAAAATCCTAAAACCCCCTGAAGGAATTGAAGGAGAATTCCGTCGTCTTAAGTATAATTTCGACTTCTTGGGATGGATCAACTGGCTAACTTCAAGCAATTTCCACAATTCTAATCTTTTCGGCTTGGCTCCTTGGCCTAGCTCGCCTCCGGTTCCGGCTTCTGCCGAACTCCCCTTTCAAGTTGCCCCCTTGGGTGTTTATAGACTTTGTGATGCTTTACTTGGCCCCTAAGTTTCCTAATTTAAGTAGAGTTCTTAATTGGGTGTTTGAATAGGCTTTGGAATGTGTTTCTTTGCCTCCAAGTATCCTTTCCCGAATGTAATTGCTCTTTCCAGCGACAAGGACACGGCCATGGCACACGCCCGTGTGAATCGTGGCCAGGCCGTGTTTGGACTTTTAATGAGGCATGGCTGCGTTTGTCGGGGTCCAGGCCGTGTTCTAGTAATTTAATGAGGCACGACCGTGTGGCTTGAAGTCCAGGCTGTGTCGATCTCGTGAATTGGCCTATTTGGCCCGTTTTAAGCCCTTTTTACGTTCTTTTCATCCTTGGGTTCTTTCCTGAGTATAAGACATGAAAAGAAAGGATTAAAAGCACGTTTTTATATAAACCAAGGAATAAATCATCAAAAAAATAATGTGGGATTAAAATATGTTGCTTTTACGGTTTATCAACTTCGAATGGGAAAATGTATGAGAAATGTATGTTTATTTTTGAAAAAAGTCCGGTAATGCTCTGTAACCCTATTTCGACAATAAATACGAGTGAGGGGTGTTACAACTACTGGTTGTGTCTGACAGAAGCCGACGAGTGTCGATGCTGGCAGCAACAAAGGGAAAAGAATAGAAAATTTGAAGAGAAGAGAGGGACGGCTAGGGTGAAAAAATGAGATTAAAGGCTGATCAAATTTTCTAAAAATTAATATTTATACCTAGGTTGAATTAGGCATAGGTGGCACACACTTAAAAAAAGAAGAAGGGATTTTTTTAAAATTTAATTATTTTACAAGGGAAGGGATTTGAACTTGGGACCTTAATCTACTTTCCAAGTTTTTCTATTTATTAATTAACCAGTACGCTATTTCCTTATTTTGAAATAATTTTGCAATATTTATTTTAAAAACAAGGCGTGTCACATACTAAGGTTTGATGAAAAATTTGCAAAATAATAAAAATGGTGCAAAAGAAAGGATTTGAATTAGGGTTTCAAGGAACGTTTCAGTAACACTTAACCAACAAACCAATACCGCGTTTATTTCCTAAAAATGCATAGATAATCTTAGAAATTAGGGCATGACCACTCCCTCTCGATTCACAAACCTGATTCTACTAACCCCTGATTCTTGGGATGTTACATCATGACCATGGCATTTTCTGAAATGGACGAATGAGCTACATTTATCTATTGGGGTTTTTACGTGTCCTAAGGTGATGATGGGCAAACCTCACACAAACATGAGTTTAGGCAAATCCATATCACAAAAACGACAGTTTTTGTGGTGCCTTCGTGGCAACCAAACAGAGCCTTTTTAGGCAAGGTATTCCATAAGTGCCTTTGTGGTGCATTATGTAACTGCCTTTGTGGCATATTCTGTAAGTACCATTGTTACATATTCTATAAGTGTTTTGTAGTAAGATCTGGGTAAGTTCTGAGACTTCTTCGATAGATAATTCTACTATAAAGATCTGATACATCAGAAGATAATTTAGTTTGGTTAGTCATGTGATGAATTTGAAGGAGGTTTCTGAAAGAAAATATGTATTTGTATTTCTAATGAGGGAATCCACCATGGTAGTCTATTAGTTTTGGATATGGGGGTATTCATAGATACGAAAAGTATAAGTGTTCATTGGTCTGAGTTTGTTTATGCTATGAATGGTTGAAATATGAATTATCCGATATCCTCTATATTTATGAATAGTATTATGTCTCATTTTAGGGTTATTTGGAATTTAAGCCATTGGTAAATTTTGGTTTTCTTGTGTTAGGTAACATATTCATTTGAAATTATTTTGAACAATCTGAAACATTTCGTCATCGGTATATGCATGTTTTGGGTTGAAATAGGATAAAGTCTAAGGAGTAGTCTGATAGTTAACAAACCTAATATGGGAATTCGCCTAATACAAGATCAACTAGTAAATATTTGCCAAGGAATAGTATTCGTGAATGACCATTTTGGGAAAAATGAATAGTGTTTGTTCGAAGAAGAATCTGTTGAAAGTAAGCTCTATACAAGTCTTCTTCTGAGAAGCACCTATGTTGTTTTAAGAAGGAATAAGATCTATATTGATTAGTAAGATCTGAAACATCAAATGAGTGAAGTGAGAGTTGGTAGGTTAGCATGGTAGTCAAAGACACCAAATACAGAGATGAGATCAAACCTACAAGATTATAAATTCTACTAGAAAGACTCCAAGGTATTTTGAATTAAAACTCACTAATTTCGAGTGAGCTTACAAGCATTTTGTTCATGTTTCAGGTGTTGCTGTAAGAATGATTTCGCTAAGAGAGACCAAGTCAAGAATGCACCAGGGAAACAACGAGTTGGGTTATTATGCACACAAATGACATCTTAAGAGTTTGGCATATGGTTTTCTATGCTAAAGAGAGTTTGTTTTTAATAAACAAATGTGTTGTAATGTATTATACTATTTTTCAGAGCCTGTTGTATTTTTGAATGTTTTCCTTATCTCTTTCATTCTGAAAACCTTTATTAAGAAAATTTGAAGTATGTTGAAAAAGGGTCATACGTAGATGAGTTAACATTTATGCTAAGTGTTTTTATGTGGTAACATTCGATATCCGAATCTAGTGTTTCGGGTGGGGTAGAGGGTGTTACATTCCAATTATCTTCACCGTCCAAAGCTAGAGGACATTCACCAGGGGGAAGGTATTCACAATGTCCTCAATCATAATAGTGTCTTGATCATTCTTCAGGACATCTCCATTAGCGGGGTGTTTCGTTATTATCTTCGTGAAAAGGGGTGATAGGGTATACCCCTCCATACTTGATAGATATCCTAAAGGATATTAGGTGCTGCAAGTGGCATTAGCATTCTTGGCCTTATGACTCGAGGGATTATGTAGCTAAATATCTTCTAGGTTTGTGCTCGGAGCCCTAAAATTTCAGATTATGCGGGGCTTCCAGATTGTAAATGGCAAATCCCTCATGGGTTTCCACACATGGTACCTATGATGAGGCCAGACTTGGAGAAGCCTATTTCTTCCCCACTGTTAGCATTACCTCAGACAAGTCTGATGCAATAGTTGTTAGATACTTGAAGGGTATGTAATGCTTGCTCACTTTTTTGATGGTCTTTATGGTTATATGATTATTTTCTCTTTTAAGGTTTTTTGTAGACCTTGCTTGAAATAAAAGGGATAAGCAAATAAGGGTGGGAAAATTTGGGTCTAAAAGGCTACTGAGGAAGTTTCTAGCCTCGAGAAAAGGTGAAATGTGGTAAAGCTGAAAAGTGATCACACACAACGGAGATATGGAGGATTTCTATCTAAGAGTCGTTTGCCAATCCCACACAAAGGGATCCACCACCAAAAAGTTAGTCTCCCACCTGAATTGCAACTTCTCTTGTAAAAGCGCGAGATGTTACTCTTTGAATGGTTTCTATTTTTATCCTTTTGGATAAAGGATCACCTGATGAGGAGTTTAATTCAATGTCAATTCTCCAAGGGAGTCTCATTCAAGAGGTAGAAATCCAAGGCTCTTTAGGTAATCATCTAGTTTTTAACATCGTTGGTTATCTCATGTTTCTATTCCTGATTTAACTACTTGATTGATGTATGTACTGAGTTGGCAATTCTCCCTTTTCGTAGAATTGACCAACCCGCATGAAATTCCTACACTTCTCTCGATTACTTCTTGAAGAACAAGTAAATGATTCAGTAAGGCATGGCTAGTATAAAGGTGTAGTATCAACAAATAAGTGAGTTGTTGCAGAAGGCGTAAGAAAAAATTTGTAACAGCCCATTTTCAGTGGTACCAAAAATGGTGGTTTTGGAACCCAAACACCAATGATTAAGTTAGTGATGATGATTCACTTCACTAACTAAAATCACGACAAAGGCAAGCACACCTATCGAATAGCAGTATAGTCATGGTGAGTCAGGAATATCGTATCCACAAGGACTAAAAGTACTAGTAATTACTATCTTTTTATTATCTAGCCGATAAATTGAAGGAATTTTTTTTAATCAAAAATTATCTAAACTAATTATTAAGACGCAACAGAGAATTAAGTAAGAAAATATTTGAATGAACCAATAAGAGAGACAATAGCCAGGAAGAATCCACCTAGACTTCACTTATTATTTTAAATCTGAATTAAACGATTTATTCACTTGCCTTGATCCATAAAAATCCCTAAATTATATTAATATCTCTTTCGAGAGTAAAAATAATTGACTCTAGGTTGATTAATTGAAATCTCTTTCTAATTAAAACCACTATTGTCGCATTAACTCGATCTATGGTTTCCCCTATTAAATTTGACTCTAATCCTGTAGATTTATGTCGTCCTATTTCTAGGATTGCATGCAACTCCACTTAATTATGCCAGGTCTACTCTTAAACAAGGACTTTTGCTCCACTGACATAACCACATCAATCATGAATTAATATCCTGAAAACATTAAAACATGGAATAAGTACTGATCTTTGTTTTATGCGATGTCAAAGTCTTAAAATTTATATAAAGAATGATCGAACCTGGAAACTAACTATGACAACGATTTGAGGCAAGTGCACCTATCAAACAGTAGTAAAGTTAAGGCAAGACCGGATTGTCGAACCCAAAGGAACTAAAAGTACTAGTACTAACTTTCTTTTTATTATCTAGCCTAAAATAAAGGGAATTTGTCGTTTAATCTAAATTAACTAACTACTAAACTAAAAATGCAAAGACAAAGAGAATGAACTGGGGAAAATAACTTTGGGAAAAACCAATTGATTAAGACAATACCCGAAGAAGAATCCACCTAGACTTCACCTGTTATCTAACTCTGAACCAGACGATTTATTCACTTGACTTGATCTGTAGGATTCCCTAGCGTATATTAATCCCTCTCTTGAGGGACTAACGTCTAACCCTAGGTTGATTAATTGAAATCTCTTTCTAATTAAAACCCCTAGAATTGAATTAACTCGATCTATGGACTCCCATATTAGTTTGACCCTAATCCGATAGATTTTTGTCACCCTATCTCTAGGCGCGCAGCAACTCTGTTTAACTATGCTAGATAGGGACTTTTTCTCCTCCACCTAAGCACATCACACTCGAATTAATATCCCGGAAATATCAACACAAGAATTAAGAACACATAATTAAGAACAAGTCAAATATTTATCATATAATTCAGTAAACGATAACAAGATTCATCTTAGGTTTCATCCCCCTCAAGTATTTGAGGGTTTAGTTTATAATAATAAAAGAAAACATCTCAGAAGAAAAGATAATACAAAACATAAGAAATCCCTAAAACCCCCTGAAGGAATTGAAGGAGAGATCCTCCGTCTTGAGTGTGATTCCAGCTTCTTGAGATGAATCAATTGGCTATCTTCGAGTAAATCCCCACAAATCTGCCCTCTTTGGCCTAGCTGGACGCCCTTGACAAAAGCCCTGGGTGAATGCTTCTGGCGAACTCTCCCCTTATGTTGGCCCCCTAGGATGTTTATATAGGCTTTGTGATCGCTGTAAATCAGAGTTTTAAAATTTATAAAAGAATGATCAAACCTGGAAACTAACTCTGACAACAATTAAAGGCAAGTGTACCTATCGAACAGTAGTATAGCTTAGGCAAGACTAGATATCGAACCCAAAGGAACTAAAAGTACTAATACTAACTTTCTTTTTTATTATTTAGCCTTAAAATTAGAGTGAAGCTGCTTTAGACGAAGACTAAACTAAGAACACAAAGACAAAAAGAACGAATAGGAAAATAACTTTGAAGAAAAACTCAGTTGATTACGACGATACCCTTAGGAAGAATCCACCTAGACTTCACTTATTAATTAACCCTAAATTATATGATTTCTTTTACTTAGCTTGATCCGTAAGACTCCCTAACCTATATTAAACCCTCTCTAAAGCCGAATAACGTCTAACCCTAGGTTAATTAGTGGAACTCTTGTTCGCTTATAATAACCCCCTAGGATAGCAGTAAATCGATCAATGGACTCCCATATTAGGTTTCACCTTAATCCGGCAAAATCTCGTAACCTTATCTCTAGGCGTTCGATCAACTCCGCTTAATAATGTTAGATCTACTCTTAGGCAGGGTCTATTCCTCCTCCACCTAAGCACATTAGATTTGGATTAAGCAACATAATTAAGAACAAACTAAGTAATTATCATATAACTTAAAAATCAAATAAAAAGATCCATCTAGGTTTCATCCCCTTCAGGTATCTGAAGGGTTTAGTTCATAATGAATAAACAAAACATCGCAAGAGAAAAGATAAAACAAAACATAAGAAAATCCTAAAACCCCCTGAAGGAATTGAAGGAGAATTCCACCGTCTTGAGTATAATTTTGGCTTTTTGGGATGGATCAACTGGCTATCTTCATGTTATTCCCTAATTCTGACCTTCTCGGCTTTGCTCCTTGGCCTAGCTTTGACACCCCTTCAGAGGTGGTACTTAGGGGATATATATAGGCTCTTGGAATGTGATTCTTTCTCCCAAAGTATCCTTTTTCGACTGAAATTGCTCATTCTGACGACAGAGGCACGGCCATGTAGCACGCCCGTGTGGATCAACTCCAGGTCATGTTCGGATTTCTAACTTAAGGCACGACCGTATGAATCGGGGGAGAGACCGTGTTCTAGATGTTTGGCGTGGCATGGCCGTGTGGCTTGAAGTCTAGGCCGTGTTGATTTCGTGAATTGGCCCATTTGGCCCGTTTTACGTTCTTTTCATCCTTTGGTGCTTTCCTGAGTATAAGACATGAAAATAAAGCATTAAGAGCACCTTTTTATACAAATCAAGGGATAAATCATCCAAAAGCATATTAAATGTGGGCTTAAAATATGTTACTTTTTCGGTTTATCAAATACCCCCACACTTAAGCTTTTGCTTGTCCTCAAGCAAAACTCTCAACTTACAATTGAGACGAACTTTCCATGATTCATAATTCCTATCAACAATGCCTTATCCTAATTCATAGATAATTTATACATGGATAATTCAACTCAAAGATTCCTAAAAATTCAAACAAGATAAGTTATACATTTGTAGCACGAAAACATAGGTGTTTCCCTTCATCTAAATAATTACCTTTAATTCAAAACCTACAAGGATTGACATCCTTACAAAAGATTCACTCAAATCACTCGAAAAGTATTTAACGGTCAAAATTAAGCACTCATAAGTCGAACCTAAAAAGTTAATCCTATGGGCTTGCCTGAAAATTGAATCTCCACCACTGTAAAATGAAATGATAAATAGATCAAAAGGTCTTTGTTAAGGTTGTAACGGGGCTAGGAAGGTGTGGATAAAGGCTGAAATTAGAAGGTTAGAATCGAGATTGAATTGATAAGTTACCTACCTAAAAATTTCTAAGATAATAATTACATCAACTGAAAATAATAATAATCCTACTAATACGAGCTTTTTTCTTTTGATAATTAGACTTTAACTTGTATAAGCTCACTCTTCATAATACTGATACTGAATATACTTTTTTTTTTACGAACAAACTAAATACAAGATAAATTTAACTACCAGAATAATAACTTAGGTAACTAGCTCAAATCAAATCTCGATTAAGGGGTAGTCAAAATAAAGGGTGATAACAAATACAAAGGGTTTTGGGTTAAAATTAGCGGGTAAGTAAATAAAAAGGGTTGTTAGGCTCAACGGGGTTCACTAAGGGTTAATTATAAGGGTAGGCTATTTAGTGGAGTATGTAACACCCCAAACCCGGCCTAAACGTTACGACCGAATCTGGCATGTTACGAAGTGAAAACATCTTAAAATCATAAGTTTGTCGGAAATGTTTAAATAAGACTCTTGTTTTGTTTTAGGGTTCAGAAAACTTAGTAATAATTGATGCTGAGTTTGTTTTAGGAGTTGTCATAATACTTGGAAAACTCGTGAGTAAAAACCCATTTGTGATTGCCGATTTTAGAAAACATTGGACACTTGTTAAAACTGAATGCGATAAGAAAAATCAAGTTTAGAACCATTTGCCTTTAAAGTGATTTGAAAATGAGAGTTTATAAAAACATTCAAGTTACCTTTATTATCTTGTAACGTTTGGAAAACCCGAAGAGGTATAGTTTTGAAAACGCTGTATTAAGCAATCAAGTTCTAATCACATGCATAACAACATCAGAAGTAAATCAAATAACCAAAACCCAAAATAACAAACCAATGCCTTATTACAAAAATCATACCAAATTAAAAGAAAATAAATAAAACCGAGAAGGTATTTTATAGTCAAAACCCGAAACCAACATGCATGGCCACCTCGACTCCTCCCGGCTCCATATCCGCGATCTATGCCTCATCTCGCAAAATATAAGGGAAAGGGTGAGTCACCAAGACTCAGTGTATAAATCCCCAACCCGATAATTCAAGCACTTATGCAAATCATTGATAAAACATACAAATCATGCAAACCCCATAACCTAACCCATCCGAACTCCTTTCTCTACCCGTGTGGTCAAAACCACCGGTGGTCAAAACCACCGGTGACCAAGTCACAATATCATATCGGTGTGGTCAAAACCCATCGTGACCGTAGTCACAAATCAAGTGATGGGGCCAACCCATCTTGTGGTCAAAACCACCGATGACAATCCGTAATATATCATGTGGGGCCAACCCACTGTGGTACCAAACCACTGGGACGAGTCACAATATTCATTTGTGGTCAAAACCACTGGTGACCGTAGTCACAAATATCAATAGTGTGGTCAAAACCACTGGTGGTCAAAACCACTGGGACTTAGTCACAAATCATAATAGTAATGTGGTCAAAACCACTGGTGACCGTAGTCACAAATCAAATGATGGGGCCAACCCATCTTATGGTCAAAACCCGGTCGTGATCCAAATAAATCATCCTCCTCTCAACAATCCCACCATCATGTCCAAAATTAATCGTGGCATAATAACATATGATGATGCAAAATAACATATGGCATAGCATTCAATAACGACATGATAGCATATATCAAGATCCACAATCAGAGGACTTACCCGGAGTCCACGCTCATGCCCACAAGGCACACACAGGGGTTTCAATGGCTAATCGGCTAATAACAGTTAACACAATAACATGTAATACTAATGAAGTGTGTAAGGTTACACACCTGGTTACTAACGCGACTATCAAATCCCGTAGATCAAGATCTAACGCACTAGATCCCCCTTCCTTAATGCTTTTCGAGCACTAGTCACAACCCGAGATATGCGAGATCAAGCCATCCCCTACAATCGGCCAAAACTAAACAACATAATCATCCCAATCAACCTCTAAGGGTATAACCGTAATTTTACCTACTAAGGGCATTTTCGTAATTTACCCACCAAGGGTATTTTTGTAAATTCACACCTGCAATGGCCTTTCCGAAGGCCTGATGTGGCCACTAGCGACTCAGTTACCATTTCCGGTCGTACCGGACGATTGGGCTTAAAACCCGATTTCAGCCTATCCGGGCCCACACGCTCGTGTGGCCCACCTAGCACGAATCTAGCCACGCATATAAGTTCTACCTAGTCTAGTTCAACAAATACTAACCAATCATACAATTTACTCATATGGGCCCACGGGCCCATTGGGCCCACTTTGGTCCATCGTGGCCCAAGCAGCCCAACCCACAAGAATACTACTGGTGGCCTCAACTATCGCGTCGAAGCCCCACACGTGCGCTCGCACGCTCTTGTGGCTACTATTGCCGTGATCAGCACTTCGGCATTTGCCGCTCTACAGCTAGAGTAGAGAAGTTACACACCTGATAGGACTCTGGGGCTAATCCGCACTCCGACACTCTTGTGCCCAAACGCCCTCCAAGATGTGTTTACTCTCCTCCTAGAATAATCCTTATATAGCTAGCTCTTCACTTTCATTCTTTGTGTCTTTCCGATGTGGGATCCCTTCGTCAGTAGAGTTTAAATTCAATGAAACTCTTACCGTCTGCATCGCAAAATAAATACTCCTTGCTTCTCATGAGATTCGAACCCGGGCTCCCTTGCAACATAATCCACGCCGCTAACCACTTGGCCACAAGCTCCTCTTGTGTCTTAAACCATGCGCAACTAAATATAAATTATGGCCCAAATTCTAAGATCCAAGTAAAAAGAAACCAAAATGCAAAAGCCAAGACTTGAACCTTGGACCTCCTTCCTTCCTTGTAGCGTCACTCCCTTGTCCCTAAGTGGCGTCACTTTGCCACTACACCACACACTCCACTTGTGTCATTTTCCTTCATATTTTATTCTTAAGGCCTATCTGCCAACTTCCAGGGTTTTTTTCACCTAAAACCAAAATTTCCTCAAAGCCAATATTTGATCCCGGGACTTCATAGAAGCCCTCTAACCTTCCAAAATCACTTATCCAATAGGTCTAACTAGCATTTAAGCCAATCTCTTATTCTCCAAAAATTTAAACGCTACTACGCCTAAGGCCCATTGGGCTCAATTCTCCTAGGCCCAATTTCGGGATGTTACAGAGTAAGTGGGTTAAAACCTAAGTGCCTTTATCATCTCAGTATATCAAATCATAACTGTGGTCTTGACATGTATAATCGAGGCAAGTTCTAGAATAACAGTTCATAGTCGACACACTCATAATCAAGAAGTAAGCATGAAAAAGAATGTATGCTCTATAAGGCTCAAAATCTCACAAAAATTATGGGTATTTTTGACATCAACCCTGTAAATCTCAAATTTCAAGATAACATTCAAATTCCGGTTGACAACCTAAAATTTTATTTTTTTAGAAAATTAGACTATCATGCTTGATTCCCTAGTATTCTTCAAATTTAATCATCAATGCACAATTAACTATGACATATTCCAAAACATATCAATAAAAATCACAAATCATTAGAAATTTCATCTTAATTAGTAATATGAGAAAATTTCTTTAAAACAAGATTAAATTCAGGGATTTGAGAACAATGCAGAAAGCTAGGCATTTTTATCCTCAGGGTTTGAGAATATTGAAAAAAAGTTAGGCATTTTCTCAGAATAACTATTCACCTCCCCCCCCCCCGCACTTAAGATGTACATTGCCCTCAATGTACAAAGATAGATAATGACATTTTAAAGATAAATCAAAAGAGAAGGGGAAAGAATTACTCCCTGAGTTGTGGATGTTTTCCCGAATGAGTGTGTTTGGTGGCGGTGATGGTCAGTCGGGATAACGTTCCTGCGCTAGATGAAGAAATTGGGTAGTGCTTTGAGAAGTAGCCAGGCTTTATTAAGACCTAATAAAAATAAACTAAATATAAAGTTATAGAAAAACAAATTAAAGGAAAGGGGACTAAGTAGAAAACTAAAATGAAAAGAAAATATTAATGCACTGTGAAGTCCTTATTGAAGGATGGTTCGCAAGGTGGGTGTGACTTCTAAGGCTGGGGAGGTGCTGGCGGTGGTGGAAGTGAAGAGATTATCATGGTGGTCGGCGTGATTCCCTAGCAGCCTGAAGAACCTGACACTACGCAACTAAATTAAGCTAAACTAAATTAAACATAAGATTATTAAAGAAAAGGAGAATGAAAGGAAAGAGAAATGAAAAATAAAAACTAATTGGTCTCATAATTCCTTGGCTTGGTGTTGAGACGAAGCTGCCGGCATGAACTCATATTGATCGTTCTTTATTAAGGAGCCTATGCTTAGCTTTCTCCATTTCTTCGGCATGGTGTTGGTTTCCTCAAGGATCTAGAGTCTTAGTGAGTGAAGAATCTGAGATGGAAGAGAGTGAGGAGCAAAGAAGATAGGGGTGAAAATCAGATGGAGGGTGAAACACCCCACACCCGGCCCACGAGCCTTGACCGGATCTGGCATGTTTCTCGATGTAAACCGGTTAAAAATCCTTTTGTTCCTTCGGAAAATAGTGTGTTTTAAAAGAAATATTGTTTTGGGTTGGGCTCGAGTTGAAAACAAATTTATTTTATATTGAAACCTGTTTAATTTCAAGTGACAAAATAATTAAAGTTTATTTCGAATTAAATTGACTTAATCTCTAATAAATAAAATTTCGTAACATAGTAAATAAAACAGAAAATAACATAGTTCACTATAGCCTTATTACATCAAATAAACCCAAATAATTTAAAATCCTTAAATAAAAATGAAATGTCCAAATAAAATTCCTTGCTGAGCATGGCCACCTTTAAGCTCCTACCGACCCGGTCCATTACTGATCATCACCTGAAAAATGTTCCCACAACGGGGTGAGTCAACAGACTCAATGTGTACACAAACACTAAATCCAAATAAATTCAGGCATTTCAAAACATACATATTCATATATCATTAAATTAAAAATGATGCAACCCGAACCCAAACCTAGATTCCATCCGCTACACATCACCCGTACCATCCTGCACACCGTGGGGACTACTAAGTCAACCCTCCATCCGCTACACACCATCGAAGGCAGTCGCTGCAGTCGACGTGCTCATCACCCTTATAAGTATTCGTGGTCTTAGGTCACCATATTCAGATGTCGTGGTCTTAGGTCACCACATTTAGATATCGTGGTCTTAGGTCACCACATTCACTTCCCCTTCTCAATAACCCATATGCCCCATATCATACATATTATGCATTACATGCCAAATTTCACATTCTTATCACTTATCACATGTTAAATATAACATATTTCATAATCCTAGTAGGAGTAGGAAACGTACCTGAGTACTTTGTACCATATCATGGTACCTTAGCCACATTCTTACACTTTCATATTAACACATATATCAAGTTTAAGCCATGAATCTATTAAGATTAGTGCGGGGTACACACCTGGTATTAATGTTTTTGAAAACCCGAAAACCCGATCTAACACTTTAGATCCTTACTCCTACATTCGGCCAACACTTAGAAATTTAATGAAAACCCATTCGGCCATAAAACCAAATCCCATTAGGATTATTGTAATCGAATTCTTACCTTGGTGCTGATTTCACTATAAATCAAATCCCAAAAACTTTGTGCTATACCTTCCTTCAATCGGCCAACATTAAATCCTTTAACTTGGTTAGTTTCCGGCTTTTAAACATTTAAGAAACAAATCAAAATACTAAACTAGGCTTTAGTCGAATGTACATATGTACTTACCTTCCAAATCTTAAATCCCGTAATTGATCTCTTGTCTTAGGTGTATGTCGAAATCCCTATAGCCACATGTTAGATCAATTTCTAACATTAAATCTCAATAAAAATGGCCTAAGGCCGAATACTTTATTGCCTTACCTTGATCCTTAAATCCCGAAATAGTTGACTTAGACGAATCCCGAAAGATACTCCCCTTGAAATCGACAACTAGCAAATCCCGAAACCTTTTTCCAAAGTTTTGGCCAAGATTATTAAGGTTGGTTTCTAACATTCGGCTATAAAGAAAAGGAATGATCAAGAAAATAATCAGCCCTTACCCTATTTGTGGAAGTCGACAGCACTTCTTCTTAATGCCACTTGAGGTATTCGGCTGTAGGTTGGAAAGAACTTGATTTCGGCTTTCTTGAATAATCGGCTATGGCCTTAAAAAGGCTTACTTTCGGCTTTTGAGTGGATTTAGAAAGAAAAGAGAAAGAAGAATAAAGATGGAGGATTCGGCTAGAACACAAGGTGTTTTCGGCTTGGCAAAAAAATAAAAGAGAAGAGAGAATATTGCTTAGGAAATTCGGCAGAGAGAAAAAGGAGAGGAAAGAATGATGAATGGCTTAGTTTTCCTCCTTTTGCCGAAATTACTAGGCCTAGTGTCCCTTACTTGGCCATCACTCTTCTATTTTAATAGCTTTATCTCTTTAATTATCACCTTGTTTTAAATTAATAGAATTAATCCATCATTATCCCTTATCCTTATTATCACACCTTTTATCTCTAAATAATAATAAAATAAAAGGATTTTAAACTCCTAAAATATAGCTTATGTGCCGTCCACCTCTGTCCATCCTTGCAGCAAAATAAAACTTTTATTTTGCTTCCCCTACAGCTCGAACCTTGGCCCAATCTCCCCTGCATGTGGCGTCACTTACAGAGGCCTTAAGTGGCGCCTTGTAGCCATTTTACCAAGGCTATTTGTATGTCATATTTCACATACATTTTCTCTTAAGACCACCTTGCTTCATGTCCCTCTTTTAATACTTTAAACTTAACATTTCTAAAGCATTTCCTCACATTTCCAAGACATTTCCTTACATTTCCAAGACATTTCCTTACATTTCCAAGACAAGACATTTCCTTACATTTCCAAGTCATTTCCTTACATTTCTAAGACAAGACATTTCCTTACATTTCCAAGTCATTTCCTTACATTTCCAAGACAAGACATTTCCTTACATTTCCAAGTCATTTCCTTACATTTCCAAGACAAGACATTTCCTCACATTTCCAAGATTCTAAAAATGCACACATCACATCCATAACACATAAGACATACTAATGCATAGGCTATAATCCAGGATGTTACAGAGGGAAGGGGAAGAGTTGAGGGGTTTAAATAGATGCTCAAGTTTGGTAATCCCCCACGGCCGTGGTCACAGGGTGTGTCGACTTACAGGGCCTCCTCACACGGCCGTGTTATAGATTGTCACCCTATGCACGTGTTTGAGCCCTCCATGCCCGTGCTTGACAAAGTAAACGGTAGGCACGGTGAGGTCCCACGGGCGTGTGTAACCCGTGTGTTACAAGTCAGTATCCTCAGAATTTTCACATGGTTGGGGGCAACGCCGTGCCCTATCTGTCGGTGCACGTGGAGAGGGTGGTTGGATCCGTGACGTTGAGGGGTGGTTGGACTGGCTTTGCACGGCCTCTGCTCTGTCAGTGTGGCGGTTCCGGTGGTCCATACAGCCACAGCCACGGCCGTGTGTAAGGCCGTGTGACCTGGAAATCCTACATTTGTTTGGTTAGTTCAAAAAAAAATTTAATGCAAATAAAAGTAAAAAGAATTAAAGTTAGTGCTCGGGTTGCCTCCCGAGAAGCGCTCGTTTATAGTCTTAAGCTAGACTTTCTTCTTATTTGAAAAAAAAATTTTTAGGGAGGTTTGAAAGTTTGGATATCTTCCCTCATGCCTATAGTCCTATTTTCTTGACAAAGGTTGAGTCGAGAAGCGTTTACCTTAGAAATGCCGCATGTTGGGTTGCTTACCTTGACTCTTTCGTGTAGGAAGATATTATGTACCTCAAGAGGGATTTCTTTCTTCAGGTTTGCTGTGATGATGCTAAGATCGGCCTTATTGATTAGCACCTGATTTTCTATTTTGATGTGATTTGATGTTCCTACGAGCTCTACTGGTGGCTCCTTCGGATTTTCAGTGTATAGCTATGGCTCTTCCTTGTGTATCCCTAATTTCTCTTTGAAGTGTGTTTTCCACTCATCTAGGTCATTGATTTGAATCCTTTGCTCTTCGTGAGTTATTTCTTTATTAGTACTGAGCTGAGGATCCGGTTCAATCGTTCCCTTTTTTGGTGGTTCCTGTAAAGAAGGTGTAATTGAATGATTATCAAAAGGATTTTCTTTCTCACCTTGATTCTTTGATGACCTAGCTGAGTCGAGGGCTTGAAGGCTAATTGAGTCGTAACCTACACAAAGTATGAGCTCACCTGAGGCAACATCAATTTTAGTCTTGGCAGTTGCTAGAAAAGGCCTTCCTAAAATTAAGGGGATTGAATTATCCTCATCCATGTCTAAAACAACAAAATCTACTGGGAAAACAAATTTATCGATTTTTACGAGAACATCTTCAATAATGCCCCTAGGAATTCTAATAGTTTTATCAGCTAATTGAATACTCACCCTAATTTGTTTGGGCTTTCCTAGACCTAGTCGTTTAAACAGTGTATAAGGCATGACATTTATGCTTGCCCCTAAATCAGCTAACGCATTATCATGGTTAAACTACCAATTAAACATGGAATTGTAAAACTCCCTGGATCTTTTAATTTCTGTCGTAGTTTATTTTGTAGTATTGCTGAGCACTTTGCGTTGAGTTCAATGTGTGGCTCTTCGTCTAATTTGCCTTTGTTTGTCAAGAGCTGTCTTAAAAATTTCCTTGAGTCTGGCATCTGAAAAAGAGCTTCAATAAGAGGAAAGTTAACGTGTAATTTCTTTAAAAGTTTAAGAAACTTACCAAACTATTCCTCTGAATCGTCTCTTTTTAATGCTTTGGGATAAGGTATGCGAGGTTTGTACTCCTTGATTACCGGTTTTGGCTTTTCTTGTGCGACCTCTGTTACCCCTTCATCTACCTTACTTTCTAGAATTGGTTGTGGTTCATCTAACTCCTCGCATTCCTAAGCTATGATGGCTTGAATTTACTCCTTTGGATTAATCCAATGTTACTTGGTAGACATCCTTGTGGTCGTTCTGACATGAGCCGTGTGAGTTACTCGACTGCATTAGTCATTTCCTTGACTGATTTAGCAATTTCACACATTCGGTTTTCATTGCTTTTGATTGTCTTATTAATATTTTGTAGGCGTTCTTCTGTGTTTGCCAGTTGTTTTAGCTCCTCCTCGTAGGGTGGTTTCTTTTCTCGTGGATAGGGCTGATTTTGGAAGTTCTGAGGATGTTGTTGCCCTTGATTTCTTTGATTGCCTTGACATCCCCATGAAAAATTTGGGCGGTTCCTCCAACCTGGATTGTAAGTGTTACTATAAGGATTATTATTGGATCAGAAATTATTACCTATATAGTGCATCTGTTCGTTTTCTGCTTCCGGTTGGTAGGGTGGGTACTCAGGATTCGCCACGGTTCCACTTACGTCACGCTGCATAACTGGATGTACCTGCGAAGAACATAAACTATCAAGTTTTTTATTCATCATCTCAAGCTGCGTTGATAGCATGGTCATGGTGTCGACGTTGAAGACTCCTGCCGATTTCGTTGGTTTAGTCCTCGAAGCTTGCCACTGATAATTGTTTATCGACATCTCCTCAATGAACTCGTAGGCTACTTCTGGAGTTTTGTTGTTCAGGGTTCCACCGGTGGCTGAATCAATCAGTTGTCTTGTTGAGGGGTTTACACCATTGTAGAATGTTTGGAATTGTAACCACAAGGGTAAGCCATGGTGTGGGCACCTCCTTAAGAGATCTTTATATCTCTCCTATGCGTCATATGATGTCTCTACATCCATCTGCACAAAAGAAGAGATATCATTCCGTAATTTGGCCGTTTTGGCCGGTGGGAAATATTTCATTAAAAACATTTCGGTCATCTGCTCCCATATAGTGATTGACCCTCGTTGTAACGAGTTTAACCACTGTTTAGCTTTATTTCTTAATGAAAAAGGGAATAACCGAATAAGTATGGCATCATCAGAAATGCCATTTATTTTGAAGGTATCACAGAACTCTAAAAAGTTAGCTATATGCATGTTTGGATCTTCGTCCTGCAAACCATCAAATTGAAAAAATTGTTGAATCATTTGTATTTTGTTAGGCTTTAATTCAAAATTATTAGCAGCTATAGCAGGCCTAACAATACTCAATTCTGCTCCGGTTAAGTGTGGTTTAGCATAATCAAACATTGTACGTGGAGCGTTGCGATCTCCCACATCGCGTGGCAGTGAGTTGTTTTCGTCCATCCCTTCAGTAGGATTGGATCTATCTTCTTCCTCTCTTTCTGTGTAATTTAGTGCTCACCTTGTTTCGCGACGATTCCTTCGAACGGTAGCTTCAATATCACTTTCGTATACTAAAGGTCCTCTCGGGTTCCTTCAAGTCATAAACTAGAGGTACCTGGAAAGCAAAGAAAGAAAGAGAAAAAAAAATTTAACAGAATTAAAAATTTTCCTAAAAATAAAAATAAATTGCTGAAAAATAAAAAATAATGGCTAAAGTAATAAAAATAGAGTTTTCTTAATATTTTAGCTCCCCGGCAACGGTGCCAAAAACTTGATCGCTATAAATCAGAGTTTTAAAATTTATAAAAGAATGATCAAACCTGGAAACTAACTCTGACAACGATTAAAGGCAAGTGTAATTATCGAACAGTAGTATAGCTTAGGAAAGACCGGATATCGAACCTAAAGGAACTAAAAGTACTAATACTAACTTTCTTTTTTATTATTTAGCCTTAAAATTAGAGTGAAGCTGCTTTAGTCGAAGACTAAACTAAGGACACAAAGACAAAAAGAACAAATAGGAAAATAACTTTGAAGAAAAACTCAGTTCATTACGGCGATACCCTTAGGAAGAATCCACCTAGACTTCACTTATTAATTAATCCTAAATTATATGATTTTTTTTACTTAGCTTGATCCGTAAGACTCCCTAACCTATATTAAACCCTCTCTCGAGGCGAATAACGTCTAACCCTAGGTTAATTAGTGGAACTCTCGTTCGCTTATAATAACCCCCTAGGATAGTAGTAAATCAATCAATGGACTCCCATATTAGGTTTCACCCAAATCCAGTAAAATCTCGTAACCCTATCTCTAGGCGTTCGATCAACTCCGCTTAATTATGTTAGATCTACTCTTAGGCAGGTTCTATTCCTCCTCCACCGAAGCACATTAGATTTGGATTAAGCAACATAATTAAGAACAAACTAAGTAATTATCATATAACTTAAAAATCAAATAAAAAGATCCATCTAGGTTTCATCCCCTTCAGGTATCTGAAGGGTTTAGTTCATAATGAATAAACAAAACATCGCAAGAGAAAAGATAAAACAAAACATAAGAAAATTATAAAACCCCCTGAAGGAATTGAAGGAGAATTCCACCTTCTTGAGTATAATTATGGCTTCTTGGGATGGATCAACTGGCTATCTTAGCGTTATTCCCTAATTCTGACCTTCTCGGCTTGGCTCCTTGGCCTAGCTTTGACGCCCTTTCAAAGGTGGTACTTAGGGGATATTTATAGGCTCTTGGAATGCGATTCTTTCTCCCCAAGTATCCTTTTCCGACTGAAATTGCTCATTCTGACGACAGAGGCACGACCATGTAGCACGCCCGTGTGGATCAACTCCAGGCCGTGTTCGGATTTCTAACTTGAGGCACGACCGTGTGAATCGGGGGAGAGACCGTGTTCTAGATGTTTGGTGTGGCACGGCCGTGTGGCTTGAAGTCCAGGCCGTGTTGATTTCGTGAATTGGCCCATTTGGCCTGTTTTAAACCCGTTTTACGTTCTTTTCATCCTTTGGTCCCTTCCTGAGTATAAGACATGAAAAGAAAGGATTAAGAGCACCTTTTTACACAAATCAAAGGATAAATCATCCAAAAGCATATTAAATGTGGGTTTAAAATATGTTACTTCAACGGTTTATCACTTTGAGATGCCTTACTTGGCCAGCAAGTATCCTAATCCGAATAGAATTCCTCCTTGCCACTAAGTATCCTAATCCGAGTGAAAGTCCTCTTTGTCACGATAAGGACACGCCCATGGCACACGCCCATATGAATCATGGCCAGGCCGTGTTCGAGTCTATTAATGAGGCACGGCCGTGTGGTCTTGGGCCCAGGCTGTGTCGATTTCTTTCTTTGGCCCATTTGGCCCGTTTTAAGCCCATTTTCCGTTTTTTCATTCTCCTATGCTCTATTGAGTATAAAACATGAAATTAAAGGATTATGAGCACCAAATTACATAATTCAAGGGATAAATCATCCAAAAGCATGCTAAATGTGGCCTAAAATATGTTACTATTATGGTTTATCAAATACCCCCACCCTTAAGCTTTTGGTTATCCTCAAGCAAAATTCTCAACTCACAGTTAAAACAAACTTCCTCAATTCATAATATTCATCAATAATGTTTCATCATAATTCAAAGATAATTCATACATTGATAATATAAGTAAAAGGGTCCTAAAGATTCAAACAATCAAAGTCATACATTTATAGCCTGAAAACGTTAGGTGTTTCCCCTTACCTAAATAATTACCTCTGATTCAAAATCAACAAGAATTGACATCCTTACTAAAGATTCACTCAAATCACTCAAAAGTGTTTAAGGTTCAAAATTAAGCACTCAAAAGTCGAACATGAAAAGTTAATCCAATAGGCTTGCCTGAAAATCAAATCTCCACCGTTGTAAAATGAGATGATACACAGATTAAAAGGTCTTTAAAAGGGTTGTAACGGGTCTTAGGTTAAAGGTGTGGATAAAAGCTGAATTAGAAGGTTAGAATCGAGATTGACTTGACAAATTACCTAACTAGAAATAACAGACTGATAATAAATAATTACATCAAATGAAAACTTGAAACTAATAAAATGAGCCTCTTCTTCAAGATGTGGGAATTAAATGTATAAGCTCACTTAATCATAAAGCTAATAATGCTAATAATGAATATACTTTGTTTTTTTTTAAGAATAAATCAAGTAATAAATGATGAATTCAACTATTGAAATAAATAAAATTAGGCAATCGATCAACTCAAATCTCGATATAAGGGTAGTCAAAAGGGATGGTGATAACAAATACAAAGGGTTTGGGGTTAATATTAGTGGGTGAGTCAATAAATGGGTTGTTAGGATCAAAAGGGTTCACTAAGGGTTAATTATGAAGGTAGGCTTTTAGTGGAGTAAATGCGTTAGAACCTAGGTGCCTTATCATCTCCGTATATCAAATCAATAATGGGGTCTTGACATGTATAATCGAAGCAAGTTCTAGAATTACGAATCAATGTTGACACACTCATAATAAGTGAGCACGAAAGAATGTATGCTCTAAAAGGCTCAAAATCTCACAAAAATTATGGGTTTTTGATATCAACCTCGTAAATTTCAAACTTCAAGGTAATAATTAGATTTAGGTAGACAACCTAACAAAATTTTAAATTTTGAAAATAGACTTATCATGCTTGATTCTCTAGTCTCCTAAAATTTAAATCATCACTGCACAATTAACTATGACTTAATCCAAAACATATCAATAAAAATCATAAATCAAAGGAAATTTTATTCTAATCGTAATATGAGGATATTACTTAAGAAACAAGATATAATTCAAGATTTGAGAATAATGCAAAAAGTTAATAAGTTAGGCACTTTCTCGAAATAAATATTCACCCCCCACACTTAAGATGTACATTGCCCTCAATGTACAAGGATAGATATAATGACAACATAGTGAGAAAATCAAAAGATGGGGGGAGAAGTGAAACTTCCTGAATTTTGGATGAAGTCAATGAGAAGAATTTGGATAGGATTGGAGGTGAACATGGGGAAGCACCTCGAACCATTTGAGATTGAATCCTCGAAACAGCCGTCCTGATTTTATTGTATCCTAAACTAAATCTAAATAGCATGAAGAATAAGATGAAAATAATAATGTAAAAAATAGAAATAAAAAGAAAAAGAAAAATAGGAATAAAAGTAAATAATTAAATAGAGATACGGTCCACGCCCATGTGCCTACCCGTGGTGTCCACACGACCACGACCACGGCCGTGTGGGTATGGAAACCTATGCCTAAATAAGAAAAGAAAGAAAACCAAACTAATTAGTAGAGTTAGTGCTCGGGTTGCCTCCCGAGAAGTGCTCGTTTATAGTCTTAAGCTAGACTTACCTCTCATTCATATAGTCAGGGTGGTTTGAAGAGTTGAACATCCTCTCTCATGCTATCGATTTTACTATCATGGTAAAGCTTAAGTCGAGTATCGTTTACTTTAAAAGTGTCAAATGTAGGATTACTTACCTTGACTGTTCCGTATGGTAAAACATTGATTACCTTAAAAGAGATTTCTTTATTTGTATTAGGGTCAGGAGGAGGTATTCGAGAATCTGCTTTATCTAACAGTACCTGATCTCCGATCTTAAGTTCATTTGTCCCATGGAATGGTGTTGGTTTTGCTTTGTGTATTCCTAATTTCTCTTTGAAGTATGTCTTCCACTCGTCTAGTTCATCGATCTGAAGCCTTCGTTCCTCATGAGTTATTTCATTGTTGGCATGAGGTATAGGATATGGCTCGGTTGTGTAGTTTCGTGGTGCCTCCTAAAAAGAAGGTTTAACCGAATGGTTATTAATAGAATTAATGTTCTCACCTTGATTACTCGATGTCCTAGCCAAGTTAAGAGCCTGGAGACTGATTGATTCGTTACCTACACAAAGTATGAGTTCACCTGCACTGACATCAATTTTAGTCCTGCCAGCTGCTAAAAAGGGCCTTCCTAAAATAAAAGGGATACTATTGTCCTCATCCATGTCTAAAATGACAAAGTCTACTGGGAATACGAATTTATCAATTTTCACTAGCACATCTTCAATTATACCCCTAGGATTTCTAATAGTTTTATCAGCTAATTGAATGCTCATCCTAGTTTGTTTGGGTTTCCCTAGACCTAGTTGTTTAAACATTTTATAAGGCATAACATTGATGCTTGCCCCTAAATCAGCTAGAGCACTATCAATAGATAAACTACCAATTAAGCATGGAATTGTAAAACTCCCTGGATCTTTTAATTTCTGTGGTATTTTATTTTGCAACATTGCTGAGCACACTGCGTTTAGTTCCACATGCAGTTCCTCATCCAACATTCACTTATTTGTTAAAAGCTCTTTTAAAAACTTTCTTGAATCTGGCATCTGCGAAAGAGCTTCAAGTAACGATAAGTTAATATGTAATTTCTTTAAAAGTTTAAGGAACTTACTGAACTGTTCATCTGAATTGTCTTTCTTTAGCGCATCAGGATAAGGTATACGAGGTTTGTATTCTTTGATTACCAGTTTTGGCTTATTATTTACCTCAACCTTACCTTCTTCTACCACGTTTTCTTGCCTTAAATTGGGTTCGTCTAACCCTTCACTATCTTGAGCTGTTATGCCTTGAATTTGCTCATTTTCCCTAAGTAAACTTTCTGGTCGTATTTCAGAAATTAACTTAGTAAGTTGCCCAATTTGATCTTTGAGCTCCTATGTTGATGCTTGCTGTTTTTCAAGTTTTGTTTCTATATTTTAGAAACGTGTTTTTGATACTGCTATGAATTTTGTCAGCATCTCTTCAAGGTTCAGCTTCTTTTCCTGTGGGTAAGGCTGTTATTGGAAGTTTTGGGGTGGTTGTTGTCTTTGATTTCCTTGATCACCCCGCTTGTCTCACACTGCATAACTGGATGTACCTACGAGGAACACAAACCATCAATCTTTTTATTTAACATCTCTACCTGATTTGATAGCATGGTTACTGCGTCGAGGTTGAAAACTCCAGCTGCTTTTACTGGCCTTATCCTTGTAACTTGCCATTGATAGTTATTCAATTACATCTCCTCTATAAACTCGTAGGCTGCTGCAGGAGTTTTGTTATTCAGAGTCCCATCGGCGGCTGAATCGATTAATTACCTTGTTGAGGGGTTCACACCGTTGTAGAAAGTCTGCACCTGTAGCCACAAGGGTAATCCATGATGTGGGCATCTTCTCAACAAATCCTTGTATCTCTCTCATGCATCATAAAGTGTCTCTAAACCCATCTACACAAAAGAAGAGATACTATTCCTTAACTTTGCCGTTTTCGCTGGCCGAAAATATTTTAATAAAAATTTTTTGGTCATTTGATCCCATGTAGTGATTGACCCTCGTGGAAGAGAATGCAACCACTTTTTGGATTTATTCCTCAAAGAAAAGGGAAATAACCGAAGACGGATGGCATCATCAATAACGTCATTTATCTTGAAAGTGTCGCAAAATTCTAGGAAATTCACCAAGTGATTATTTGGATCTTCATCCTGCAAACCATCAAACTGAACAAATTGTTGTATCATCTGAATTGTGTTAGGTTTCAGTTCAAAATTATTTGCGGCAATAGCAGGTCTAACAATACTTGACTCAGTTCCTATTAAATTAGGTTTAAATAATCATGCATATTACTTGGAGCATGATTTTCGGCCATCTCTGGAGGTGGTGGACTGTTCTCAGCCATCTTTTCAGTAGGATTGGTTTTGCCTTCTTGCCCTTCTTCTATGTAGTTTAAGCTTCGCCTTATTTCTCTATGATTTCAGGGAACTGTACCTTCAATATCACTATTGTAAAGTAGGGGTCCTGTCGGGTTCTTTCTAGTCATAAACCAGAGGAACCTAAAAGGAACAAAAGAAAGAAAATTAACAAAGTTAAAAACAAACTAAGAAATAAAAGTAAATTGCAGAAAAAAATGGCTAAAGTAATAAAAATTTAGCTTTCTTAATATTTTAGTTCCCCGGTAATGGCGCCAAAAACTTGATCGTTGTTTTATGCGATGTCAAAGTCTTAAAATTTATATAAAAAATGATCGAACCTGGAAACTAACTATGACAACAATTTGAGGCAAGCGCATGAATAGTAGTAAAGTTAAGGCAAGACCGGATTGCCAAACCCAAAGGAACTAAAAGTACTAATACTAACTTTCTTTTTATTATCTAGCCTAAAGTAAAGTGAATTTTTTGTTTAATCTAAATTAACTAACTACTAAGCTAAAAATGCAAAGACAAAGAGAATGAATTGGGAAAATAACTTGGGGAAAAACCAATTGATTAAGACAATATCCGAGGAAGAATCCACCTAGACTTCACTTGTTATCTAACTCTGGACCAGACGATTTATTCACTTGACTTGATCCGTAGGATTCCCTAGCGTATATTAATCCCTCTCTCGAGGTGACTAACGTCTAACCTAAGGTTGATTAATTGAAATCTCTTTCTAATTAAAACCCCTAGAATTGCATTAACTCGATCTATGGACTCCAATATTAGGTTTGACCCTAATCCGGCAGATTTTCATCACCCTATCTCTAGGCGCACGAGCAACTCTGCTTAATTATGCTAGATCTACTCTTAGGTAGGGACTTTTGCTCCTCCACCTAAGCACATCACACTCGAATTAATATCCTGGAAATATCAACACAAGAATTAAGAACACATAATTAAGAACAAGTCAAATATTTATCATATAATTCAGCAAACGATAACAAGATTCATCTTAAGTTTCATCCCCCTCAGATATCTGAGGGTTTAGTTTATAATAATAATAATAATAATCTCAGAAGCAAAGATAAAACAAAATATAAGAAATCCCTAAAACCTCCTGAAGGAATTGAATGAGAGATCCTCCATCTTGAGTATGATTTCGACTTCTTGAGATGAATCAACTGGCTATCTTCGAGTAAATCCCCATAAATCTACCCTCTTTGGCCTAGCTGGACGCCCTTGACAAAAGCCCTGGGTGAAAGCTTCTGTCGAACTCTCCCCTTATGTTGGCCCCCTATGATGTTTATATAGGCTTTGAGATGCCTTACTTGGCCAACAAGTATCTTAATCCGAATAGAATTCCTCCTTGCCACTAAGTATCCTAATCCGAGTGAAATTCCTCTTTGTCACGGCAGGGACACGCCCATGGCATACGCCCGTGTGAATCGTGGCCAGGCCGTGTTCAAGTCAATTAATGAGGCACGGCCGTGTGGTCTTGGGCCCAGGCCGTGTCTATTTCTTTCTTTGGCCCATTTGGCCTGTTTAAGCCCGTTTTCCATTCTTTTCATCCTTTTGTGCTCTCTTGAGTATAAAACATGAAATTAAAGGATTAAGAGCACCAAATTACATAATTCAAGGGATAAATCATCCAAAAGCATGCTAAATGTGGGCCTAAAATATGTTACTATTATGGTTTACCAAGTACTCTTAATTGAGATCAAGAAATCAAGTATTTATCATGTAATTAAGAAATTAAATAACAAGATCCATCATAGGTTTCATCTTTCCTAAGTATCTAGGGAATTTAGTTCATAATTTGAAAGGAAAACATATCAGAATTAGGAAATCAACAAACCATAAAGAAACCCAAGAACTTCTAGAGAAATTGAATGGAGATCTACAATCTTGAAGGAAATCCTGCTTCTGATTTGAATCCGTTGGTGTTCTTCTAGTAAATTCTTCATTCTTCTCTGCATGCTCCTTTAGGTCCTCTTCTAGTGTGTATTTATAAACTTTAGAATGCTCAGAAATCTTAAAAATTGTCTTTTTCTGCGTGTCTGGGAAACAGGGTTTAAAATCGACAGGGGTTGGCACATGAGCATGTGGCCAGCCCTTGTGGGAATGCCCAAGCCATGTGGTTCCTGAAAATAGCTCATTTTGTCTGATTTTGGCCCGTTTTCCGCTTCTTTTGCTCCCCAATGCTCTCCTAAGTATGGAAACATGAAATTAAAGGATTAGGAGCATCAAATTCACTAAATTATATAATAAATCATCCAATAACGAATCAAGAATGGGATTAAAACATGTTACTTTAATGGTTTATCAAATATCCCTACACTTAAGCGTTTGCTTGTCCTCAAGCAAAATCCTCAACTCACAATTAAAAGTAAACTTTCTCAATTCATAATTCTCATCAATAATGTTTTGTCATAATTCAAAAATAATCACACATTGATAATTTAACTAAAAGAGCATTAAAGATCCAAACAATCCAAGTAAAAATTTTAAGCGTGAAAACATAGGTATTTCCCTTTATCTAAGTAATTACCTTTAATTCAAAACTGATAGGAATTGACATCCTCACTAAAGATTCACTCAAATCACTCAAAATGTTTAAGGTTCACAAATAAGCACTCAATAGTCAAACATGAAAAGTCATTACCATAGGCTTGCATGAAAATCAAATCTCCACCACTATAAAATGAGATGACACACAAATCAAAAGGTTTTTAAAGGGTTGTAATGGGGCTTAGGTTAAAGGTGTGGATAAAGGTTGGAAGAGAGGGTTAGAATCGAGATCGAATTGATAAATTGCCAAACTAGAATAATAAACTAATGCTGAATAATAACATCAATTAAAAACTTATCAAGAATAACGCGAGCTTCTTCTCAAAATATGAAATTAACTGTTTAAGCTCAAATAACATAGAACTAGTAATAATCAACATATATGTATTTTTTTCACTCTTTTTTTTAATAACAATGGATAATAAGAGATAATTTAACAACGGAAACAAAGGAACATAGTTAGGCAACTAACCAAATCAAATCTCGATTAAAAAGGGTTAATAAAATGGGAATAATTCTTACTGAAACAAAAATAAGTTTTAGGTTAACATTAATGGGTAAATCAAGAAACGGTTTGTTAGGCTCAAAGGGTTTCACTAAGGGTTAATTATGAAGGTAGGCTTTTTATGGGATACGTGGGTTAAAACCTAAGTGCATTTATCATCTCAGTATATCAAATCAAAGGTGTGGTCTCGACATGCATATCTGAAGCAAGTTCTAGAATAACCAATCAATACTGACACACTCATAACCAATAGTAAAGTGAGCAAGAAAAGTGTATGATCTAAAGGCTCAAAATCTCACAACAATTATGGTTTTTGATGTCAATCTTGCAAATCTCAAACTTCAAGGTAATACCTCAATTCAGGAAAACGACCTAACAATTTTTAATTCTGAAATTAGACTTATCATGCTTGATTCTCTCATGTCTTAATGTTTAAACAATCAATGCACAATTACCTATGAAATTAATCTAAAACTATCAATGATAATCACAAATCGATAAGAATTCATTCTAATAGTAATATGAGAAAATTACTTAAACACAAGACATAATTCAGGGATTCTCTAATAATAATATAAATAACCTCCCCACATTTAAGATGTATATTGTCCTCAATGTACAAATACACATAAGTACAGTAGAAACAGAATATCAAAAGAGAGGGAGAAAATTGAAACTACCCTGAATATTGGATAAGATCCCTAAAATAGTGAAAAGTAAAATTGTAGATAAATGTCTATGTAGTGCTTGATTCAGAGCATCTGATAAGAAAATAATCACAATGCTGAAAAAGATTAAAGGGTTTCAAACCCTATTAGAAACAACCATAAGAAATAAAATATAGTTCAAAATATAAAAGTGAAAAAGTCTATGAAAATACAAATAAATAGAAAAATAAAAACAATAACTAAAAATAAAAATAAAATGAAAATGAAAATGAAAGTAAATGGACTCAATGGTCCTCATCATCAGACACATCAGCATCGTGAGTCGTCGGTGCTGGAGGAGAAATATGGAAATGCTGACAAATCTGCTGCAATGTCGCATCAATACTGTCGAACCTCTGAACGCAGTATTGACGGAAGCTAGTGAACTCCTTAGTGGATACTCCTTGGAAACTAGCAGCAGAAGGAACAGGTCGGTGACTCGAAAGGGAAGGTTGTGGTGGGTCTTCATGATAGGGAGGAACATTATCAATGAAGTCCTCGGGTTCATTCTAAACGTAAAAATGAAACAATCTGTACTAAGGAGTATCCACTCTAGGATGTCGCTCGATCATCCTCATGTATATTCATGCTCGAGATACCTTGAGGGGACATCTAGCCGACTAGTGTGAGTGTAGAGAAATGCTCTGATGTGTCGAGGAAACCGAAGTGTCGAGCGAGGCGAGTCACGTAAAGGCCTAAACAAATGGGGTCCTTCTTGTGGCAGACAGTCTGATGGTGAAAGGCTAAAGCGAAGAAGTATACCAAATCAAATATATTCCCGTGCGCAATGCTCCATAGAAAGTAATTATCGTGAGTGCTAACGACTCCGATGCTCTCTCTGACCTATCAAAGTGTGAGCTAAGATCGCGTGAATGTACCGTAAGGCTGGAGAGAGAAGTCACCTTCGAGCAACTCGTGTCATATGGTGTCTAACTAGCTGTAAGATCGGCCCAGCAACATGATTGCGAATGATGGATATGCCGATGAAGTTGAAGGAATTCCTCAGCGCTTATAAATTCGTCTATGTAAAGTCCCATGGCAGTACCGAACTCAGGGATGCTATGTGGCGCACCAAACCACCAAGTCAAAAAGTGATGGTGTCGGGCTCATCACGAGTCTTCATAACCTGCTATACCAGAAACATCGCGCAAAACTCAAAGGCCAGCTCCTGTAGGTGGCCTCGACGACGGCAAAGAATCTATCCCACGGAGTAGTAGCGATAATGACGCGTACGTCATCAGCGAGCCAGACCTGCTTCAACGCGCTCCAATCAATGCAGCGGCCTAGGCCAAGCGGACGTACTTGAAGGAGCCAATATAAATCCTTCTTGTAACACCTCAAACCCAGCCTAGACGTTACGACTGGATCTGGCATGTCACATAAAAGGGTTGTTTAAAACTGCGCGTTTGTTAAAAATTTTGAGTTTAATTATTTATTCACTAGTAATCCTTTATTTAACATTTTGGAAAACGATTATTAAGGGTTTAGGAAATTCCCGTATTGAACATTTAATAATAATAGGCAGTAATAAAATTAAAAACTAAACCAAATAAAATACCAAATTTAAAGTAATAGTGGCCTTATTACAAAATAAAATCCCAAATTAAAATAAGTTCAAATTAAAACGGAGTTTACGAAAAAAGTAATCGTAACGCATGGCCACCTCGAGTCTGCCCCGGCTCCAAAGCCTGCGATCTATGAATTACCTGTAAAAATTTAAGCAAAAGGGGTGAGTCAAGAAAACTCAGGGTGCAACCACTCCACACCAACCATAGCTGGGCCCGAGCCCATTCAAATACCAACTGGGCCTTAGCCCTACAGTACAGAATAACAGATAGCATATGCAAGATGACGCAAAACCCATCCCAACCTAGATTTCCATCCGCTACACACCTCCCGTACCAGCCAATCACCGTTGGGGATTTCTACAATCAACCCTCACTGCTACACACCATTGATGGCAGTCATGCTGCTCATCGTCAGAATCGTGACAGAGTCACCAGAACAGATCGTGGCAGAGCCACTACAACAGATCGCGGCAGAGCCACTACAACACTTCCCCTTTCATCATATCCCAAGCCCATGCAACATGTCGTGACATAATAATTCGTGCATGCAGTATGACATGTATGTAAATCATATATCAAATATAACATATGAAAGGAATTACCATCATAATCAGAATAACAAATACAACATAATCAAGCTAATCAACCTCTAAGGGTATAACAATAATTTACCTTCCAAGGGTATTTTCGTAATTTACCTATCGAGGGTATTTCAGTGATTTCACGCCTACAGTGGCCTTTCCGAAGGCCTAATGTCGCCTCGAGTGACTCAACTACCATTCTCGGTCGTTACCGGACTATTGGACCTAAAACCCGATTTTGGCCCATTCGAGCCCACACGCTCGTGTGGCCCACCTAACACAAATCTAGCCATGTATATAAGATTCACCTAGTCTAGTTCACTATATACTACACCATCATACAATTTTAATTAATTGGGCCCACGGGCCAATTGGGCCCACTTAGCCTCAACCCACAAGAATACTACTGATGGCCTCAACTATCGCGTCGAAGCCCCACACGTGCGCTCGCACGCTCGTGTGACTACTATGCCGTGATCGGCACTTCAGCATTTGCCACTGTACAGCTAGAGTAGAGAGAGTTACACACCTAATAAGAATCTGGTGCTAATCCGCGCTCCGACCACTCCTGTGCCCAAACGCCCACCAAGGTATATTAACTCACCTCATAGAATGCTCTATATATAGCTAGCTTCTCACCTTCTTTCTTTGTATCTTTCCGATGTGGGATCCTTCCATCAGCAGAGTTTAAATCCAACTCAAACTCTTCCCGTCCAGACCACAAAATAAATACTCCATTGCTTCTCATGAGATTCAAACCCAAGCTCCCCTGTAGCATAATCCACGCCGCTAACCACTTGGCCATAAGCTCCTCTTGTGTCTAAAACCATGCGTAACTAAATATAAATCTAATGTCAAATTCTAAAGTCCATTTAAACAGAAAACCAAAATGCAAGAGCCAAGACTTGAACCTTGGACCTCCTTCCTTCCTTGTGGCGTCACCCCCTTGCCTCTTATGTGGCGTCACTTTGCCACTACACCACACACTCCACTTGTGTCATTTTTCTCCATATTTTATTCTTAAAGCCTACCTACTAACTTCCAGGGTTTTTTCCGCCTAAAACCAAAATTTTCATAAAGCCAAAGTTTGATCCCGGGACTTTATAGAAGCCCTCTAATCTTCCAAAATCACTCACTTAGTAGGTTCAACTTGCGCTAAAGCCGTTCTCTTGCTCCCAAAAATTTAAAAGCTACTACGCTCAAGGCCCATTGGGCCCAATTCTACTAGGTCCAATTTCAGGATGTTACACTTCTGGGGTCCCGTTACAAATCGAAGGTAGGGGTGGTGAGCATTGGTGGAGGTGCTCGAGGAGGAGGATGCTCCGAGGCCCTTCCGCTTTTTCGAAGCGGGAACAACGGTCTTAGCCTTACTGCGTGTGTTCGTCATCGTGTATTGGTGGAGGACCGATGGTGTTTTGTGATAGTCGGAGTGAGGGCTGTGGTGGAGGGTCGGGAATGGTGATGGCCAAGCGGTGGGGGGTCGGGAAAATACAGGCGAAGGGAGAAGTGAGAAAGGGAGGTGGCTATTGAAGGAAGGGTGCAAAGATGAAGGAGAGGCAAGAAAAGAATGGGAAAGAAAGGAGAACGAAAGGAGGGTTGTGAGTGGCCGAAGAAGTGAAGAATGAAAGGGGAAAAAGGACGAAGGGTGTGGTTGGGTGTGGGACTGGTGCACGATGAGGGGGAAGAAAAAGGTGAGGGCTAAGGAAATAGGGATGCAAGAGGAGAGTTCGGGCTTGTGGGACAACGGTTGAACGGTAAGCTGTCGACAGCAGTCAGATGGTGAGCAAAGAGAGGGAGCAAGGGCTAGGGAATGTTAGGAAAGTTAGGGAAAAAGACAAAATAGATGAAAAAGTAAAAGGGAATTAAGGTTTGGGGGTTAAAAGGGAACACGGCCGTGTGAGACCCATGTTAGGCCACACGCCCATGTCACACGCCTGTGTGGTACCTGTTCAGCCCATGTGCGTTTAATATTTTTAACCCAGTTGTCACACGACCACAGACACGCCCGTGTGTCCAGGCCGTGTGTAATCTCCTTCGCTTCTTTGACGCCCGTGTGACCTCCCATATGCCCGTGTGACCACACACACGACAGTGTGCCTTGCCCGTGTAACTCTCTGACTTATTTTAAAATTGAAAACTTTAGCTCCAGGTTTCACACGGCCTAGGACACGCCCGTATGTCTAGGCCGTGTGGTTCATACGCCTGTGTCATGGGCTCGTATGGACTGGTTTAGGCCGTGTCTCTATTGATTTTTTAGAAACATTTAAGTCTCAGGCTCCACACAGCCAAGGACATGCCCGTGTGTCCAGGCCGTGTGCGTTACTCGACCGTGTCGCCTGGCCGTGTAACTCACTATCGATTTTTTTCAAATTTTAAAACTAAGTCAAAAGATCTACACGGCCAAGGACACGCCCATGTGGGTTTTAAAAACTCAATATTTTTTAATTAATTTTTTAAAAAAATATTATGATATAAAATTAAGAAATTAGCAATGTTAGCACTCGAGTTGCCTCCCGAGAAGCGCTTATTTAGAGTCTAAGCTCGACTTACCTCGTATTCGCCTGGTCATGGTGGTTCGCAGAGTCGAGACTCCTCTTTCTCACTGTCAATTCTATTATTAAAATAAGGTTTTTAGTCGAGTGATATTTACCTTAAAAGTGTCAAATTCAAAATGATTTACCTCGACTGTACCGTATGGAAAGACATTGAGTACCATAAAAGGAATTGCTCTGTTCACATTAAGCTCTGAAGTGGTAATTCACGGGTCTGTTTCTTCTAACAGTACCTAGTCCCCAACCTTGAAGTGGTTCGTTCCATCCTTAAGCTTGTCATGGAGTCACTTCAATTTTGCATCGTGTATTCTTGGTTCCTCCTTGACATGTGTCCACCATTCATCTAGTTCATCAATTTGTAGCCTTCGTTCTTCATGAGTTGTTCTATTTTCGTTGCATGAGCTGGAACGTGGCTCTATCTCACTTTTTCGCGGAGTTTCCTACAAAGAATGTTAAGCCAAAGGTTACTCGTATTAACAGAATTCGTATAATCAACTCGATCACAAGATATCTTAACCAAATCACGAGCTTGGAGTTTGATCGTGTCATCACCTACACGAAGTATGAGTTCACCTGTACCAACATCAATAATAGTTCTGGCAGTTGTTAAAAAGGGTCGTCCTAAAATTAAAAGTACATCACTATCCTCATCCATGTCTAAAACAACAAAATCAACTGGGAATATGAATTTATCAATTTTAATAAGAACTTCTTCAACAATACCCCTAGGAAATCTAATGGTTCTATTTTCCAATTGAATGTTCATCCTAGTTTGTTTGGGTTTCCCAAGACCTAGTTGCTTAAACATTTTATAGGGCATGACATTAATACTCACCCCTAAATCAGTAAAGCATTATCAACATTTAAACTACCAATTAAACAAGGAATAGTAAAACTCCCTGAAACTTTCAACTTATTGGGCAGTTTATTCTGTAAGTAGCTAAGCAAACTGCATTTAGCATCACGTGTGATGAACCATCTAACTTCTACTTGTTTGCTAAAAGCTCTTTTAAAAATTTTATGGAATTGGGCATCAGCGAAAGAGCTTCAATAAACGGTAAGTTAATAAGAAACTTTTTCAGAAGTTTAAGAAATTTACCTAATTGTTCATTTGTGTGGTCTTTCTTTGTCGCATTGGGATATGGAACTTGAGGTTTATACTCCTTACTTACCAGTTTTTGTTCATTGTGGCTCACCTCAACCTTACCTTGACTTACCACACTTTCCTGCCTTAGTTCTAGTTCTAGTTCTGGTTCAACTAATCCTTCTTCATCTCGAACCGTAATTGCATGAAACTACTGTCTTGGGTTAGTTTCGGTGTTGCTAGGCAAGCTTCTTTGTGGTCTTTCTGAAATCATCTTAGCAAGCTGTCCTATCTGGCTTTCAAGTCCTTGAATAGACGCTTGTTGATTTTTAAATGCGGTTTCAGTGTTTTGGAAATGGGTTTCTGATACCGAAAAAAACCTCATCAGCATCTCCTCAAGGTTTGTCTTTTTATCTTGCTGGTATGGTTGTTGTTGAAAGCCTGGAGGGGGTTGTGGTATCTGATTTTCTTGACCACCCCAAGAGAAATTGGGATGGTTTCTCCAACCTGAATTATAAGTGTTACTATAGGGATTATTCTGAGGTCTAGAATTATTACCCATATAATTTACTTGTTCGCTCTCTATGCTCAGGCTGTAGGATCGATTTTCTGGATTGTTCATCCCTCATCCATTTGCATCACATTGCATCACTGGATGTACCTACGTAGAACCATATAAACCATCAATCTTTTTAGTCAAAAGTTCTACCTGATTTTACAACATGGTGACTGCATCTACGTTAAAAACACGGGGTGCTTTCATCGGCTTCATTCTCATTACTTGCCACTGATAATTATTTAGTGACATTTCCTATATGAATTCATAAGCCACTTCAAGTGTTTTATTATTCAGATTCTCACTGTTAACTGTATCGATCAATTGCCAAGTTAAGGGATTCAAGCCATTGTAGAAGGTTTGAACCTGTAGCCATAAAGGTAACCCATGGTGAGGGCACCTTCTCAATAAATTCTTATACCTCTCCCAAGCATCATAGAGGGTCTCTAAATCCATTTGTACGAAGGAAGAGATATCATGCCTCAGCTTGGCTATCTTAGCCGGTGGAAAATACTTTAACAAAAAAATTTCAGTCATTTGCTCTCATGTAGTGGTAGAACCTCGTGCTAGGGAGTTCAACCACTGTTTAGCCTTATTTCTTAATGAGAATGGAAACAACCGAAGGCGAATGGCATCGTCAAAAATGTCATTTATCTTGAAAGTGTCACAGAATTTTAAAAAGTTAGCCAAATAAATATTTGGATCTTCATCCTGCAAACCATCAAACTGAACAAATTGTTGGATCATCTGAATTGTGTCCAGCTTCAGTTTGAAGTTATTCGCAGCAATAGCAGGTCTCACAATACTCAATTCAGCTCCAGTTAATGAGGGCTCGGCATAATCGTACATTATACGAAGAGTAGGATTCAGATTTACAGGATTTGTAGCAGCCACAAGAGGTAGCTGATTATTATGATTATCAGCCATCTCCTTAGTAATAACAATAACATCTTTTTGCTCTTCTAATGTACTTTGTCGACTCTGTCTTGCTTCTCTACAGTTTCTGTGAGTTGTGCTTTCAATCTCACTATCAAATATTAGAGGTCCTGATGGGTTTCTTCTATTCATAAACTAAAGTAAACTACCAGAAGAAAACAAAAGAAAAAAAATTAGAAAATAAAAATAAAATGAAATAAAAATAAATGGCTAAATTAATAAAAATCAAGTGTTCCTAATATCTTAGTCTCCGGTAACGGCACCAAAAACTTGATGATGATTCACTTAACTAACTAAAATCATGACAAAGGCAAGCGCACATATCGAATAGTAGTATAGTTATGGTGAGTCGGGAATATCGTATCCACGAGGACTAAAAGTACTAGTAATTACTATCTTTTTATTATCTAGCCGATAAATTGAAGGGATTGTTTTTAATCTAAAATTATCTTAACTAATTATTAAGACGCAACAGAGAATTAAGTAAGAAAATATTCGAATGAACCAATAAGAGAGACAATAACAAGGAAAGAATCCACCTAGACTTCACTTATTATTTTAAATCTGAATTAAACGATTTATTCAGTTGCCTTGATCCGTAAAAATCCCTAAATTATATTAATATCTCTTTTGAGAGTAAAAATAACTGACTCTAGGTTGATTAATTGAAATCTCTTTCTAATTAAAACCTCTATTGTCGTATTAACTCGATCTATGGATTCCCCTATTAGATTTGACTCTAATCCGGTAGATTTATGTTGTCCTATTTCTAGGATTGCATGCAACTCCACTCAATTATGCCAGATCTACTCTTAAACAGGGACTTTTGCTCCACTGAAATAAGCACATCAATCATGAATTAATATCCTAAAAACATTAAATCATGGAATAAGTACACATAATTAAGATCAAGAAATCAAGTATTTATCATGTAATTTAGAAATTAAATAACAAGATCCATCATAGGTTTCATCTTCCCTAGGTATCTAGGGAATTTAGTTCATAATTTGAAAAGAAAACATCTTAGAATTAGGAAATCAACAAAACATAAAGAAATCCAAAAACTTCTAGAGAAATTGAATGGATATCTTCAATCTTTAAGGAGATCCTGCTTCTGAGTTGAATCCATTGGCGTTCTTTGAGTAAATTCTTCGTTCTTCTCTACATGCTCCTTTAGGTCCTCTTCTAGTGTGTATTTATAAACTTTAGAATGCTCAGAAACCCTAAAAATTGACTTTTTATGCGTGTTAGGGAAACAGGGTTCGAAATTGACACAGGCTGGCACATGGGCGTTTGGCCAGCCCATGTGGCTCACACGGGCGTGTGCTCAGCCTAGAGATGTCCATGGGTTGGGCCCAACTAAAAATCTAGGCCCGTTTTGTAGGCCCAGCCCTACCCGACCCGAAATATGGGCTTGAAAAGTTGTCCAAGCCTGGCCCGCCATGGAATTGGTAAACCCGAGCCCGGCCCAGCCGGTCCTTTTTTTATTAAATAAAAAATAATGAATCAAATACATTTAAAGAAAATAGATGCTTATTTTCTGTAACATCCCGAAATTGGGCCTAGGAGAATTGAGCCCAATGGGCCTTAGGCGTAGTAGCGTTTAAATTTTTGGAGAACAAGAGATCGGCTTAAATGCTAGTTAGACCTATTGGATAAGTGATTTTGGAAGGTTAGAGGGTTTCTATGAAGTCCCGGGATCAAATATTGGCTTTGGGGAAATTTTGGTTTTAGCTGAAAAAAACCCTGGAAGTTGGCAGATAGGCCTTAAGAATAAAATATGAAGGAAAATGACACAAGTGGAGTGTGTGGTGTAGTGGTAAAGTGATGCCACATAAGAGGCAAGGGAGTGACGCCACAAGGAAGGAAGGAGGTCCAAGGTTCAAGTCTTGGCTTTTGCATTTTGGTTTCTTTTTACTTGGATCTTAGAATTTGGGCCATAGTTTATATTTAGTTGCGCATGGTTTAAGACACAAGAGGAGCTTGTGGCCAAGTGGTTAGCGGCATGGATTATGTTGCAAAGGAGCACAGGTTCGAATCTCATGAGAAGCAAGAGGAGTATTTATTTCATGATGCTGGACGGTAAGAGTTTCAGTTGAATTTAAACTCTACTGACGAAGGGATCCCACATCGGAAAGACACAAAGAATGGAGGTGAAGAGCTAGCTATATAAGGAGCATCCTAGGAGGAGAGTAAACACATCTTGGAGGGCGTTTGGGCACAAGAGTGGTCGGAGCGCGGATTAGCCCCAGAGTCCTATCAGGTGTGTAACTCTTTCTACTCTAGCTGTAGAGCGGCAAATGCCGAAGTGCCGATCACGGCAATAGTAGCCACACGAGAATGCGAGCGCAAGTGTGGGGCTTCGATGCGATAGTTGAGGCCATCAGTAGTATTCTTGTGGGTTGGGCTGCTTGGGCCACGATGGGCTGAAGTGGGCCCAATGGGCCCGTGGACCCATATGAGTAAATTGTATGATTGGTTAGTATTTGTTGAACTAGACTAGGTGGAACTTATATACGTGGCTAGATTCGTGCTAGGTGGGCCACACGAGCGTGTGGGCCCGGATGGGCCAAAATCGGGTTTTAGGCCCAATCGTCTGGTACGATCGAAAATGGTAGCTGAGTCGCTAGTGGCCACATTAGGCCTTCGGAAAGGCCATTGCAGGTGTGAATTTACGAAAATACCCTTAGTGGGTAAATTACGAAAATGCCCTTGGTAGGTAAAATTACGGTTATACCCTTAGAGGTTGATTAGCATGATTATGTTGTTTAGTTTTGGCCGTTTGTAGGGGATGGCTTGATCTCGCATATCTCGGGTTGTGACTAGTGCTCGAAAAGCGTTAAGGAAGGGGGATCTAGTGCGTTAGATCTTGATCTACGGGATTTGATAGTCGCGTTAGTAACCAGGTGTGTAACCTTACACACTTCATTAGTATTACATGTTATTGTGTTAACTGTTATTAGTCGATTAGCCATTGAAACCCCTGTGTGTGCCTTGTGGGCATGAGCGTGGACTCCGGGTAAGTCCTCTGATTGTGGATCTTGTTATATGCTATCATGTCGTTATTGAATGCTATGCCATATGTTATTTTACATCATCATATGTTATTATGCCACGATTAATTTTGGACATGATGGTGGGATTGTTGAGAGGAGGGGGATGATTTATTTGGGTGTCACGGTGGTTTTGACCACAAGATGGGTTGGCCCCATCATTTGATTTGTGACTACGGTCACCAGTGGTTTTGACCACATTACTATTATGATTTGTGACTAAGTCCCAGTGGTTTTGACCACACTATTGATATTTGTGACTACGGTCACCAGTGGTTTTGACCACAAATGAATATTGTGACTCGTCCCAGTGGTTTGGTACCACAGTGGGTTGGCCCCACATGATATATTACGGGATTGTCATCAATGGTTTTGACCACAAGATGGGTTGGCCCCATCACTTGATTTGTGACTACGGTCACCAGTGGTTTTGACCACACCGATATGATATTGTGACTTGGTCACGATGGTTTTGACCACGGTGGTTTTGACCACACGGGTAGAGAAAGGAGTTCGGATGGTTAGGTTTTGGGGTTTGCATGATTTGAATGTTTTATCAATGATCTGTGTAAGTGCTTGAATTATCGGGTTAGGGATTTATACACTGAGTCTTGGTGACTCACCCCTTCCCTTATATTTTGCAGTGAGGCATAGATCACGGATATGGAGCCGGGGAGGAGTCGGGGTGGCCATGCATGTTGGTTTTGGGTTTTGACTATAAAATACCTTCTCAGTTTTATTTATTTTCTTTAAATTTGGTATGATTTTGTAATAAGGCCGCTGGTTATTATTTTGGGTTTTGGTTATTTGATTTACTTTTGATTTTGTTATACATGTGATTAGAACTTGATTGCTTAATTAACCGGTAAATACAGCGTTTTCAAAACTATACCTCTTCGGGTTTTCCAAACGTTACAAGATAATAAAAGTAACTTGGATGTTTTTATAAACTCCCATTTTCAAATCACTTTAAAGGCAAATGGTTCTAAACTTGATTTTTCTTATCGCGTTCAGTTTTAACAAGTGTCCAATGTTTTCTAAAATCGGCAATCACAAATGGGTTTTTACTCATGAGTTTTCCAAGTATTACGACAACTTCTAAAACAAACTCAGCATCAATTATTACTAAGTTTTCTAAACCCTAAAATAAAACAAGAGTCTTCTTTAAACATTTCCGACAAACTTATGATTTTAAGATGTTTTCACTCTGTAACATGCCAGATTCGGTCGTAACGTTTAGGCCGGGTTTGGAGTGTTACATTTTCAACTTTAAATCTCATAATGATACTATTCTACCATTTAATTTTCTACTTTGCGAAAATAGATGCTTAATTTGTTTAGCTTAATTTATTAATAATTTTTTCATATTCTCAAAAATTCAATTTTAAAGAAATTAAATATGGAATAAAATAAATACATGTTCCTAATTTGGTAACAAAAATCAGGTAACATTCCAACTTTTGCAAGCAACTTAAAACACATGTTTGTCACTTGAAAACTTAAGATACGGAGCCTTCAACTTAAACATTAATGATTAATATATAAAAAAGTAGTAAAGAGTTTTTTTTTTTTTTTAAGTCTTGATATTCAATCAATATATTATAGGATCTCAAACATCATATCGAAATAATATTAAAAATGACAGCAGAACAGTAAAAAGTAATTATATTAAAATTGAAACAAGTTGTTTGCACTAAAATAATAACCAAATTAATAATAAAACAAAAGTTCTACAATATCAAAATAATATTAAATACAACAACAGAACAATAGAATACCATAAAAGAATAATAAAACAGCATCAAACAGTAACAAAACAGCATCAAACAACAACTAACAGCAACAAAATAGTGCCAAAAATAGCATAAAAATAGCATTAAACTGCAGAAAAACAACATCACCAACAATCCCAAAATAGCACCAAAAACCTGCAAAATATAATCAACCAACCAATATATCTATACATTAACCAATTAACATATTTAATTTTAAAAGAAACTATAAATTGTAAGCTAAATTAAATTGCCAATAGTTAGAAATGAAGGTAACCTAAAAAGCAATTGAAGAAATATCGTCCTCATCGTCATTCTTGTCACCAACTTTTAACATGAAATAAGAATAAATAATTAGATTATCAAATTGATAAAAAATAATATAAAATTACAACAATAAAATGAGAATAATAATTACCCATTGAAAATCCCTTAGCTCGCATCCAATCATCAAGGCAAATAATGGCTTGAACCATTTTTGGCTTAAGTGAACTCCTCAAAGGTGTGATAACTTTTTTACCCATGCTAAAAGCCGATTCGGAAGCTACAGTCGGTATTGGAATTGCCAAAAGATCACGAGCCAATAATGAAAGCTCATTATATCGAACTGAACTTTTGCTCCAATAATCCAAAACATCTATTTGACTTTCAACTCAAGCCCTGGTTCTTCCAAATAAATGTCCAACTGTGATTTTCACTTTTAGTGCTAGATTCATTTAAATACCGTTTATAATCATGACTCTCATCAAAATCTCCCCCAAAATCAACACTATTAACATTGTGTTGATGTAAACTAGAATTAACGGGATCTTTATCTAAGACATTAGATTTCTCAGCTAAAGAGGAAGACGTGGATTTGGATTTCTTAGCATACTCGTCAAGCAAGAGTCTAAGATTGCTAAGAATGGTTTCAACAAAATCTGAAGCATGAATACCATAGATTGTAGTAAAGAAATACTGCACATAATTCAACTTGTAATGAGGATCTAAAATTGTAGCACATGACAATATCAACGAATACTCAGCCCAATATTTATTAAATTTCTCTTGCATTTTCTTAACCATTAGAGTTAAAAAAGAATGAGGACCTTTAACTGTATCAAGCAAGACCTTGTAAACCTTCCAAACCCCTCTGAAATAAAGATTGGCCGTCGGATAATTAGAACCAAAAAAAATACAAGTCACATCATAAAAGACTTTCAAAAATTTGCAAAGAATAGCAACATTTCTCCATTCCTCGTCAGAAAGTGCAAATATTTGATAGTCTTTATCCCGTTGGCCCCAATAATCTAGCACATCTCTATAGTAAAGAGAAGATTCAAGCATCAAATAAGTACAATTCCATCTCACACACACATCTTGACGCAACTTTTTGGTCACATTCAAATGAAAACTTTTGTCAGCCACATCATAAAATCTTTTCCTATGAATTCCAGACTTTTTTATGTACTTAATTCCATTTCGAATCTTACCAGCAACATTATCAGCAAGTTCCAGACCAGCTTTAACTATAAGATTCAAAATATGTACACAACATCTAACTTGAAAAAAAGCATCATCACACAAAATAGCTCGGTTCGCACGAAAACGATTTTTAAGACAAGAAACCAACACATCACTATAAGAAGCATTATCCAAAGTGATGCTAAAAATTTTCTTGTCTATACCCCATTGAGATAAACATAAAACAAGTTCATTCGCTATGCTCAAACCATCATGCGGAGGAAATAAAGCTCTAAACCTTATGATTCTCTTTTGTAGCTTCCAATCTTTGTCAATCCAATGAGCAGTAATGCAAATATATTCATCATTAGTATGCTCTGAGTTCCAATTATTGGAAGTTAGACAAATTAAACTAAGTGCTTTAGCCAACTCTTCTTTAACATGATCTCTCTCTTTTGCATAATACATTAGGACATCCCTAGCAACTGTAACTCTACTTTTATTCTTAAAATTAAGACTAGCAATTCTCATCATGTATCTAAATCTCAGTTCTTCAACTGTCCTAAATGAATGCTTGCCATACACAAGAAAAGTAGAAACAGCTCGGCGACACTCATCAGCATCAAACTTATAGTTTTTTTTATAGATGGACCACCTCCTAATGATGGTTGATTGGCTATGGTGTATTGAGTGATACCCTTATTAAATTTTTTCAAACATTGATTTAGATGACATCTTAAATGAGAGGTTCCACTAGAAGATTTAGCAAACAAGATACTCTTACAGTGATTACATTGGGCCTTCAATTCATTTTTGTCCTCGTATTCAAGCTTTGTCATTTCATCCCACACCTTGAAGTGGTAGACTTTTGACGTTTGGCAAACTTTCATACTCATTAAACCCATCGTCCACAGGTATAGGAGTGTTCGAACTAGCCATGGTCATAAAAACTTAAGTCCTGGAATCCAAATAAACCAAATTAGCCCAAATTATTCATAGTCATAAAAACAACCAATGGATGTAAACATTTCAAAGTTGACCTAAGGCAGCACATTTTCTTGAGTTTGAAGCCAATTTTGTCAAATTAATTATGGCCTCAAGCAATACGTTCATGTATTATCCTTGAAAAAATAATATACAAATCATGCACAAAATTATATCGACTTCTTTATAATAATTTTCAACTCAATTAGCAACCAATCATTCATCCATATAAGTCAAGTCTGCATATACAAAGCACATGACCAATATAAATCGAACATACATTATTAATCATATTACAAAAACAATCCATGCTATAAAATTGAACCATATCAATATCATTATCTTTTGTCAAATCAAAATTTCAATTCAACTAATATGTATTCAAATCTTACCACATGTGTCTTATAAAACATTCATACATGAGACATTTTTAAACATTACCAATTAATCAAATATAATCATGTGCAGTACTAATTCATGCACAATCCACTACAATATCAAATATAATTGATATTTTTTAAAAATAATAAAGTTAAGTTAAAAACAAACTTCAATAATTTGTTAAAATATTAAATAAAAAATCATATGGTAGCCAAAATAGACCCTTGTGAAGTGTTAGTGACTCGTTCAGTTTAAAAGATAATGAATTTTTAAAATATTTATATAAAAAAGAATTCGAATATTTTTTAATTTAATTTAGTAAAGAGAGAATATCTAAATTCTAAAAGGAGGGACAGAGTGGAAGATTTGTATATAAGGCATGGAAGCCAACTCTTAAAATACGTCTTCATTTCGAGAGAGAAAGGGGGGAATGGCAGATTCTAGCGATTCGGTTTCCATTGATATGGAATCGATCTCTCTTGGTGGCAAGGTAACCTGCATTTTCCATTTATCTTCTTGTTTAGTTACCGGGAAAATCCGAGAATCGAGGAGGAAAAGAAATGGGAAAAAAATGCTTTCCTTGTTAAAGCTATACAATGCACCCATCTGTCTTATGCTTAGATAGGCTGGATTTTTTTTTTTATTTCTAATACAGCTTAAAGCATATATTGAAATTATTCTTTCATTCTTCTTCTTGTAACAGTCTAGTTTATTTACATTTATGTTATAATTAGTTTTGAATGATAACATAATTTGCTCTTCATGGTACATTCAATTAATGACTTCTGAGCTTTAATTATTTCTCATTTTAATTCAATTAATGCTTTCATTTTACTTCTGAGCTTAAAGCATATATTGAAATTATTCTTTCATTCTTCATTTCTTATTTTAAATCTAACACAAATAATAAGAATAGCATATAAATCCACAACAAATAAACTTCTCCTGGAAAGAAATTTCTACTGCAACTAGGTATACTGAAACCAAAAAGAAAAAAGAAAAAACAGAACTCAACCAAGAAATGAAGATTGAAGAAGAAGCTTACAACTTGGGGGAGCTCCAAGACCGCAAAATTGAAGATGCTAGAGACAATGTGCTGTTGGGAGGTGGAGAAGTTCCACTGGAGGCTAAGACTGGAGATGAATGGGTATTCGAGAATGTTTGGGAGGAAGAGGGAGGAAGATGAAGAGGAAGTTAGGTTAGGGATTTAGATTTCAGAAATGGAAAAAATGAGAGGAAGCCTGGAAGAGATTAAGAGAAAGGCACGTGAAAAAATAAAATAAAAATAAAACTAAAGTTAAAATTTTATTAATAAAAAAATAAAAATAATACTAAAATATTTCGGGCCAGCCCCGGGCCAAAAAAATCATACCCGAGGCCCGGCCTATTTTTTAAACGGGCCTTATTTTTTGCCCAAGCCCATTTTTCGAGCCTATATTTTTACCCAAACCCTCCCATTTTTTGGGCAGACCTTCGGGCCGGGCCGGGTAGCCCAGCCCATGTACACTTCTAGCTTAGCCCGTGTGGGAATGCCCAAGCCTTGTGGTTCTTGAAAATAGCTCGTTTTGTCTGTTTTTGGCCCATTTTCTGCTTCTTTTGCTCCCCTATGCTCTCCTAAGTATGGAAACATGAAATTAAAGGATTAGGAGTATCAAATTCACTAAATTATATAATAAATCATCAAAAAACGAATCAAGAATGGGATTAAAACATGTTAGTCTAATGGTTTATCAGTTAGTATGTTTTAATATTTAATATCTATTAGTCTATTATAGTGTTTTATGAAATTTTGGTTTGTTAATTTGACTGATGGAATAATCTATTTGAGTATAGAGATGAAATAGTAAGGGTGGTAAAAGTTAACCACTATGGATTTATTTCATTTATAGTAACATGATAATAGATTGGGGACTAAATTCATAATCCAGCCAATTTTTGTAGTTAATGGTCAGACAGGTGTTGGTTTTTACCTTACCTGTAATGATGTTAATCTTAATTAATAATTAGATTAGACATATATATTGTAGCATAATGGATGGAAAGAGGTAGTTTGATTTTTTTTTTTTTTCCTTTCTTCATCCTTTTCATCACCATTTCTCTTCTCTGTTAAGCTATGAAAAACTTGGCCAAGCTTTGTATTCTTATATGGTAAGACAAGTCAAGCATGTTTTGCTTGAATTTGATGTATTTTGAATTTGTCGTGGTTCAATCCAACTAATAGTGGTGTTTGTTTTCAAAACTGTTAAAGATTTATTTATATTACCATTTTTGAATGCTTGAAAGTTGTGATGTTAAATGTATAGATTAGATGAAATGTTATGGAAAAGAGATTTAATTAGTAAAATGAGAATTTGTCAAACAGATAACAACTAAAATGAAGACATTTCGAAACCAGCTTAGAATATCTATAGATATGGCTATAAAGAGCTTAATTGTTTAAATGTTAGGTTAAAGGGAATGCTAAATCGATGGAAATGATCTAATTTATGTGTTTCATAAGCTGATGAATAATGTTAGTCAATAAAAGGTGAATTAAAATTGTGTTATAGATTAAGAGTTGAATCCACCAAAAGAAGATCGCGGGAAAGAAAAAGCAGTGGAGTAGACTATTGTGGTGAATTACCATTCCGCCAGGTAAGTTCATGCAATAGGAACATTATTTAACCTTGTTTCCTTTTTGTTCTTAAATTGTATAAATAAAAATACGGTAAGTAGATGTAGTTGTTAAATATATATAAAGAGACTGAGGTGAGAATACTAAAACATGTTATGAAAGAATACGAATGGAATTACAATATGAAAATGTCCAGATGAACTTAGTAAAATATTCATACACATGGTTACATGTTATTTCCTGATGATTTCAAGATCCAACATTTGTTGCGGACTCGAAGATACATGTGGCACAGCCAGGACTGGAAATCTGATGTTGTTTTAAAGGTTTAGCCTAGATTGGTAACCTTACATGTATATAGCCCTAGCTAGGCTTTCATTGTGTCGATAAAGGTTTAGCCCAGACGGGTAACCTCTCACCTCTGTATATGATTGACTCGAATAAGCCTCTAATGTGAAGCGCACCTGTGTTTTGAACTCTTTTACGACATTCATTAGGTAATGTAAAGCATGTGAAATATGAAATTTGCAAGTTAAGAAATGAGGGGAAATGGAAGAATTAATTATTATAATTGAAGTCCTCATTAACGAAAGGTTTGATATGAAGATGACAGGAGAAGTATCTGTAACAGCCCATTTTTCAGTGGTGTAAAAAATAGTGGTTTCGAGGCCACCAAATCTGATGAGTAAGTTCGTAAATATTATTATTTAATATTTACGAGTCAAATATAGTTTTTTAAAAGGTTTTTGCTTTGATAAATAATGATTTATAAGCGATTTATTAAGTTCAAGTGTATGACCCTAATATTAAGTGGTTTTAAAAAATGAGGTATCGGAACCTTGTTTTTATAAATCGGGCCATAAATATTTTTATAAATATTTACGGAGTGCCATTAAGGTGGTATTAAAGTTTCGTTGAAAAATTTTAACGTTTCGATGGTTAATTAATTAAAAAGGACTAAATTGTAAAAGTTGAAAAAGTCAATCGCTATTTGATGTGAGTGATTAAATGGCTTATTGAATGAAAGTATATGGACTAATATGGTAAATATACCATATTACATATGATTGGGCGGTTGGCTTTGTCTTATTATGAAAATATGTATGTTTTATTAATTAAAAATAAAACAAATTAAAAGGTAAATAATTAAAGTAAAAGATATCATCTTTTTCTTTTTATGTTTTGCCGAATTTTAGAAAGAAGAAAGCCATTGTTGGACCTTCAAGCTTCTTCCAAGCTTCATAGGTTGCATGTAAGTCTGCTTTAGCCCCGTTTCTAGTAATTTTTATGTTTTTGAGATCATTGCAATTAGATTCAGCTAGCCCGTACCTTTGATTTTGAAACTGTTAAAGATTTTAAGTATTTCCATTGATGAATCTTGTGATTTTTTATGTTAGATGATGAATTTAGAATGTTGATTGATAATTAAAAGTATTTTATTAAGTGATTTTTTATGAATTTATTGATTAGGGACTAAATTGTTAAAATAATAAAAGTACAAGAATTTGATGTGAAATTATTACAAATATGGGCTGGTATGGGTGGCATGAATAGTCTGCTGTTATAATCTGGCATTAAAAATAGTTAATTTGCATGTTTTGGGCTCAGGGACTAAATTGAATAAAAGTAAAACTTTAGGGGCAATTTTGTAAAAATGTAAAAAGACCAAATTGCATGAAATACATTGTTTTACTGTCTAAATTGATAAATTGAATGGAATTATTAATTTAGATCAAGATCGGGTGGAAAATCGAAGAAAATGGAAAATTACCAAAATGCCCCTAAACTTTGGTATTTCTGCAATTTAGTCAGGTAAGTTCATATGAACTGTATTCTGTGTAATTTTGATTAAACTAAATGTTAATATGTGATTATGTTTTGATTAAATCAATATATATATGTTAGTATGCAAATTACTGTGTTGTGAAACGACGTAAATCCAACGACTTAAGACGATTACCGAGCCCCATTTGAACCTTAGAAATTTGTAGGATACAAATGACATGTCATTAGGGTTTATATGATTCGGATGTTGGTCCTGAACATCCTACTGGTGGCTAAGGTCCGGCATGTGTTGCGGATACTCCACAGCTCGCGTAAGCAGTATTATGTAGCTACGTTCTAACCTACAGCTCATGTGAGCAGGCCCATTTTCACAACTAGTGTGAGCATTCTGATTCACAGCTCATGTAAGCATACATGTACAGGACGGATTATAGTTATATAAGTTAGCACACTATGTGTGAGTTATCCTGGGTATCCAACGGTATTCTAAATGGTTCAACGGGCATTATTCAGATAAGAAACGGTAAGAGAATGATATGTATTATGACATGTACATTTATAAATATCTTTGATATGATGATACATGGAAATTATGTAAGTTGAGATGAGTAATAAACTCAAGTGTTACATGTTGAGAATAAATGGTTATCAATGTTGAATTTATATGAAATATGTTCAAGTATGCTAACATGTCTTATTGTTTGATGCTTAGGCATGTGCCAAGCTATTGGTTGAATGGTATTATGTTTACTTATAAGTTGCATTGAAATGGTACATGCTTAAATGGAAATATGCTTGTGTTCATGAAGAGAGGTAAGGTTCAAATTATGCAATTTCTTATAAAATGGTTTATCATGTGATTAATTCGAAAAGAGGTATGTTTAAATGCACTAGCTTATGGCTATGGTTGAATGATATGCTTATGTCTTGTGTGTTATGCATATGAAACGGGTGTGGAAAGGTAATGAAATAGTAAGTTCATACCTGAAGTGTAAAATGATGAAAAAAGAAATGATTAGTTGAATTGATGTTGTTATTTAAGCTAAAGAAAGTAAATGCAATGGAAAGTAATGAAATGCAAATGAAAGTAAGAAAATTTTGAAAGGGTTTAAAGTTTTATAAAATCCTACGATGCTAAGGATGATATATATATGTGATGCTATGGATTTATCCACTTTGTAAGTTGTTGAATATGGATTCATGAATCTTGCGGTATCGATATAGGATTATTCTTAATATGTATAAATTTCGTATTTGAAATGGATTGATATGACTAAATTTTATACGAGCTTACTAAGCATTCATTGTTTACGTAGTTATTTTTCCTTACTTTTCAGATTATCAGAAGCTCGATCTGGTTGGAAGCTAGTCGGAGATCCATCACACTATCCAGCAATTATATTGGTAGATTTTGATGTCTTGGTTAAGGTTATAATGGCATGTATAGGTGAACTTATGGTTGATGATTAGTTGAATGTTAGTTGATGTGTTTGGCATGTATATGTCATTTTGGGTGATGTAGCCTTGGTACATTTGGTGCCTTGTTGATATGTGTTAATATGATAATGTATTAAAGCATGTTTGAATGGCCAAAGTGATATATGATGAATTAACCTCAACATGGTCAAGATATGGTATGCTTTGGAAAGGTTTTGAACTTGATATGCACATGTATAGGTGTTTTTGGTTGATGTTTTAGCCATTATGTTTTGGCTTGTAAATTTGGTGTTTTGAATGATTGAAATGGTTGATATGTGGATATATGTATGTGGCCTTTTGATGGATGACTTTATAGTCTTTATGATGCTTAGATGATGGAAGTTGAACATGGTCATTTTGGTATTAAAAATGTAGTTTGTATTTATGGCTTATGATGCTAAATGTTAAATGGTAAATTAGGTACATATGAGTGTGGATTTGATATGTGTACAAAATGGTAAGTTTTGGCTAAACTAAGCATTTAGTACTAAGTGTTTAATTGTTGTGATTGAGGTACCTTTTGGGCATATTGGTTGTATGAATATGAACCTATTTGGATAGCTTGTTGATGTATGGTTTGGTGTACTTTGATATGCTTGATTACATGTGGTAAATTCGTTATAGGTTTGTGCATGAATGGGTGAGAAAAATGGCTTGGAAATGACTTACTTTTCATCCACAGAGTCAAAGACAAGGGCGTATGTCTCAGCCGTGTGTGACACATGGCTAGGTGACACGGCCGTGTGTCCCCTGTAGGTTTTTAAAGGTTGCATTTTGAGAGTTACATAGCCTGGCACACGGGCGTGTAGCTTGGTCGTGTAACCTAAGTTAGTGAGTTACACGGGTTGGGACACGGCCTTATGTCCCTATTTCAAATGTCCACACGGTCTGAGACACGGACATGTCTCTTAGCCGTGTGAGTCACACAGCCTGTGACCCCTACAGTTTTGAAAATTTTCATCTTTTTCTGAAAAATTCTATATGTTCTTAATTTGATCCCGACTTGTTTCTAATGTATTTTTAGGGCCTCGAGGGCTTGTATAAGGGATGATATGCACGTTATTGATTGGTTTTGCTATGATTAATGATATGAATTAAAATGTTTAAAAATTTTTGTTTGTTTTGAAATGTAAACTCTGGTAATGCTCTGTAACCCTATTTCGGCGACGAATATGGGTTAGGGGTGTTATAGTTTCATTGTATCAGGTTGTTATACAATATATTATATATATAAAGGAATATATGCACCTACCTTGTTGGCAAACTGTTTTGGTGGATAGGTAATCCTATGTGTATTAAGTTATCTATACTTATTTTTCTAAGTAAGTAAATTATTGAATTTGTATGAGCTTACTAAGTATTTTAAATACTTACATCTAGATTACTTTTTACCTTGTATGTTTTGGAACATCTTGCGTAGGTCGAGTTAGTAAGGAGCTCACACTATCCGTCAGTCGTTCTGCTAGACTCTCGATTTATTTGAGTCAGCCTAAGTGGCATGTATATGGTCGTTTGATTATTTGTAAGCAAACTTTTTAAACCTTAAAGGAGGTTATTTTGAGTTTTGTGATGTACGATAATAAATATGAAGATTAGTTTCGTTATGTTCCACGTTTTAGGTTCTGTGGGATCTTCCAAAATATGGGGTATCCATGGAATAATCCGCCACCCTTTTAGGTATTTGCAGGAATTGCTTTAAATTTTATATCCGCCTTACTCTTGAAATAGTATCCGCAGAATAATCTGCCACGAATGTTTAAAGTATGTAAATATTTTGTAAGTTCACGTTGTAACCTCTTGTTGCTCGGGTATGACAATCGGACTGGGCAAGGGGTGTTATAAGAATTATCTCCTAAGAAAGGAGAATACACAATTGAAGGAGGAAAAAAATAACTTCGGGAGGGCTTAGTAGGACGGGATGTCAAAGTTAAAAACTTAAGCTTTTAGCTTAAGCGTGTGTATGCGTTCTGGGGAAAGACCAAAAAAGGCTCGAGGATGTCTCGGTGACAGTTTCGACTATCGCTATGCATGGGGTCATGGTAGCTATGCAAGTGGGCCTTGGTCCGATGTACATGTATGGAATGGCCTTTTAGCCATTTGTTTATTTTATCAGGTGTGATCGATGCTTGGGTTTTAATAATAATTGCTCGCTCAGATATGGTTGTCATTTTTTCGCTAGAAGATGCTACCCTTCATTTTGGTTTGTGATTCTTCGAGACGTAATCTGCTTGAAGATGAGAACGAGAGGTCAAGATCCTACCTGGAGTAGTTAAAAGAGGACGGGAAGGGAATAGAGCCAATGGGTGGGAGGTCTAGCTTGTCTTGTGCACCTCATGAGGGTACTTTGGTTAGGTGTAGGAAGGAGAGTTCTTTGTAAATAAATAAAAATATAGTGTTGTTAGGGCATTGTAATTTTTTAATCGTTATGGTTATAAGTTAATAAAATGTTTTCTTTTCCTTGTTATATCATTGCATTGTGTTTTATGTCTATATATTCTATATTCGTTTCTAAACTGATCGTTCAAATGTTATGAAGTAACTTGTTTCCACGTGTTAGTTGAAGATAATGTTTTACTGACTAACAGGTGGTAGTCTTCAATTTTTATCGTGTCTTCTTTTCTTGTTCCTTCTACAAATATTTTGTTTTCAAAATCTAGTTAATTAATAACCATCCATTATGTGGGTGTGTTAGAGTTGTGACCCAAATTCTTATTAAAATAAAATACAAGTGGCAAGATATTGGATTGGGGTCGCAACCAGAGGTGTGGGGGCTGGAGGCCTCCACGGTACGGTACAGGCTGCACAAGAAGAATTCATATAGAAGTTTACTTCCTCTGTTTGATATTGATTTTAATAAGGTGTTTCAACCTTACTGCATTACTTCTATTAGATGTTGATTAGAATAAGGTTTTCTAAACCTATAAATAGATGCAGTCTATACTCCTTGTAATTATTCGAATTCGACATAGTGAATTTTCTTCACATCTGCCCTTGGTTTTTCCCAAAAGGGTTTTCACGTAAAATCTGTATGTTCTATTTTTCTCTCTTTTCTTGTCATTATCGACATTCTATTTTTTTACAGGGTGGTTTGTGTGTAGAATTTATTTTTCCTATAGAATTTCTTCTCTTTTGCTGGGACCTCTATAAATCGAGATGATCAAGCTTGGATGCTTTATGTGATCGACATGTTTTAGTGAGCATTTCTTAAACTCTTTCCTTTTATATTTTGCATACCATGTGTTTGATGAAATGTTTATTGGGTTATTGAGCCTTATTATGAGCTAAAATTGCTTATTGGTTGATTGATGAGTTGATTATTAAATTAATTTAATAACTATGTCTGATTGATTGTTTGTTCTATTATATCAAATCATTTAGTACACTAAAATTGACACATCTAGTAGAATATTTAGATAAATGAGACCGAAATGAGAGTTTATCATTTGATAATTTGATATAGTTGTGTTGAGTAGTGAGACTAATAGGAGAACTACATGCCTAAGTGAGACCGAGAGGAGAACTTAGGTGGTAGTTCCTCGTTAGAATGAGATTGAGAGGAGATTCCTAGTTAGAAATGACAAACAATACAATCGGGATAGGTTTATTAGCCTAGTAATGGATAACTTAATTTGTTTAATTGATCATTTAGGATTAGTTTTAATATTATTTCTATTTGGTTGCATAAATAATTTCCGGGTTAATTAGATTAGTAATTGTTTAAAATTACGTATTCATACAAGTCGTAAGCTTTTTTTAGCTTTTCTTTTAAGAAAGAGTAAAAGAATAAATTTTCATAGCATAATCTATTGTTTTACAGCTCCAAATCTTATCCTTAATCTAATGTGAAGTTAAAGAAATGGACTACTACCAATAATAAATATCCACATTTTCTTTTTATTTTCACCTAAGGAATTATTTTTCTTCAAAAGAATAAATTCTTCTGAACTGTGCTAATAAGACAAGTTATTCAGTTCACTGAATCTGTCCGATTTCCTCATATAAAACATATATCCACCCAGTGGCTCCTCATCATTGGGAAACCTAGAATTTCAGACTACTACATGCTAAGATCATGTTTGTTGGATTATATTTGTCATTAAATATTCATCTGTTGCGATACTTCTCAAATCATATTTTAAAATTACTGAACATGAAATTGATGACTCTTATAATATTAGAGTTCAGCTTTTTTTTTAATTATCAACTGGGTAGAATTATATTCTAGTAGAGGTTACTTAATTTTGTTTTCTTTTTAGTTTTTTTATCACTCAATTATAAAAAGTTATAAAATAATCATCAAATTATTTAATTTTATCTTTGTTGGTTAACAGTTGTTTAACGTTAAAAAAAAAAAAGAAACACCCAAAAATTCAAGATGATTGTGTGACTAAAAAAGAAAAAAATTGAATAGTTGAATGACAATTTTGTAATTTTTCATAATTGGATGACAAAAAAATAATATACTAATAATTAAGCGATCATTTTGTAAATTTTCATAATTGAATAATAAAAAAGAAAAAAAACTACAATTAAGTGATTACTAATGTAGTTTATCCTTATATTATATGATTCTCTCATTAAATGAGCTACCTTGATCAGAGCTCACAGTTCAAACTTCAAGGGAAAACAATGATAGAATGGAACTTGTAGGACAAACGATTCCGATTCTTAGTTGGCAGTGGTCCACTATCGTAGCTTGAAAGGATAGGAGTCTAATCACGAGAGTTAGGTAAGATGACAAAGGTTTCTCATACCTTAATCAGTGGTCGAGGGTTTGATCCTCGTCCTGGGCATAGAGCAATTTTAAAACTCGTGGCTAGCATCGACTCTCTTAATGAGCCTACAAAATGAGGAAAATTAATTACTGGGCTCGCTCTGGATTTGGCTCAGGATTACCTATTTTTTATTCCAGGGTTTCTCTGAATTTGAAAGTTATCACTTAGTAGGTTTCAAGGCTCAATCCAATTAAGTCCGTAGCGTCTACCAATTTCGCCATATCCCCTTTTGTGGCTTGAGATTAGGATCTCATTAGGATGACCCTCCTTCCCCCTTTCTCCCTCCTTTCCCCCCTCTTTCCCCCTTCTTTCATTTTTTTATTTTCTTTCCTTTATTTATTTGCTTTCTTTTTATGCGAAACCGTTGAATTTAGTAGATATGATAAATACCTTGAAAAATAAAAAAGGACAAGAGTCCAAGAAATTAAAATAAATATGATTTTATATGGAATTTGTGGACTTTTTTTTTTAATTTATAGGTTAATTGATTATTATGTGTTTTATTTATTACTTTTTAAAATATTAATTAAAAACTATTTTTTTATAATTAAAAATTTTATTATCAATATATCAAATAATTATTCATAAATAAAGAGTTTCTAATGTATAAGAAAAACAATTAGTTAATTAAAACAAATATAGATAAAATTACTTTTGGAGAATAATAAATATAGATAATTAATTTTTTTTAATAAGTGAAATACCAGTTAATTAAATATAAAACCATAAATAAACAATAACTTTTCCTTCCAAGGAATATAACTAACACGACAGATCTAAGATTCCAATAATATGGCAACATGTTAGAGCCATAATGGCAACATTTTAAGGCCGAAATCCCCTAGATACCGATTAGGGCCAACCCCATGGTGCAATAAATGGCTTACGATGTCTTCATCTATTACACATACCCGCATTAAGCGGCCGACATGTATATAAATTTGCGTCTACCCCAAAAAATAGAACGCAAGACAACTCAGTTTTCTAAGTTTTAACTACTATTTGAGAAGGTTTTTTTATCCTACAGGTTCTGCTAAGTTCAAGCTCTGCAATCATGGGTTCTCTCGGTTTCTTTGAGGAACCCTTTGGCCCTTTGAAGTATCCAAAAGCTCGCAGGGACGAGTCAGTAGTTGATGATTATCATGGTTTTAAAGTGGCTGACCCTTATCGATGGTAAGCACATTGCCTTGAATCTCTTTGTTAGATTATTTGATCACAAAAAAAAAAAAAAAAAAAAAAAAAAAAAAGAAGAAGAAGTTTCCCTTGCTATTGGTTTTTGTTGGTATAATCGCTGAAGTTGTTTATGAATTGCATATAAGGCTTGAAGATTGTGATGCTGAAGAAGTAAAGGAGTTTGTGAAGAAACAGGTTGCTCTGACAGAGTCAGTGCTTGAAAAGTGCGAAACAAGGGGTAAACTTCACAACAAAATCACCAATCTCTTCGACCATCCACGATACACTGTGCCCTTTAAGCGAGGCAATAAATATTTTTACTTCCATAACACCGGTCTCCAAGCACAAAACGTCCTTTACATGCAGGTTGTCAGAAAACAATAATTTTTTAAATGCTTAGTAGCGGATCCATGCTTCTTTTATTTCTTTATTTTTTTTAATCTCACCTCAGTCCAATTGGGTTCAGGATGGTTTAGAGGGAAAACCAGAAGTTTTGCTTGACCCCAACACCCTCAGTGAGGATGGAACAGTGTCGTTTAAGGCCCTGTCTATTAGTGAGGACGCCAAGTACTTGGCTTACGGGCTTAGTTCGAGTGGAAGTGATTGGGTGACTATTAAAGTAATGCGAATCGAGGATAAAACAGTGGAGCCTGATAGTTTATCATGGGTGAGTTATTTGGTTCTTGCACTTTAATGGTGCAGCCTGCAGAGTCTGTCTATTACTGTTTCACAGTAATAATCTTGAGTTTATATTACAGGTAAAGTTTTCTGATATCAGCTGGACACATGATAGCAAAGGGTTTTTCTACAGCCGGTACCCAGCGCCCAAGTAATTGACCTCACTTCTCATTAATTACTGCAAATTTTGTTCTCTGTTTTCTGCCTGCTAACTATCTCTCTGTCCCCTGATTTTAAAATGCAGAGATGGAGGAAACTTTTATTCTGGGATACAAACTAATGTTAACGTCAATCATGAGCTATACTATCATTTCCTTGGTACAAATCAGTCTGAAGACATTTTATGCTGGAGAGATCCTGAAAATCCAAAGCACATGTTTAGTGGAAAAGTGACGGATGATGGGAAGGTAAGTTGATGTTTAAGCATGCATCTACAATTTCATTTCACTTTGGTGTCTAAGGGGAAATTCTTTGTATTCGTTATCGTGCAGTATCTTGTTCTGTATATTGATGAGGGATGTGGCCCTGTCAATAAATTCTATCTCTGTGACATGTCTACACTTCCTGGAGGTCTCCAAGGTTTCCGGAAAAGAAATGGCCCACTCCCGTTTGTTAAGTTGATAGATAAGTTCGACGCACAATATATTAATGTTGCTAATGATGATTCGTGGTTTACTTTCATGACAAACAAAGATGCTCCGAAATATAAATTAGTTCGAGTCGATCTGAAGGAACCGGGTAAATGGATTGATGTTATTCCAGAGAATGAAAAAGATGTGCTTGAATCAGCATGTGTTGTGAATGGCAATCAGATAATTACGAGTTATTTGAGCGATGTCAAGTATGTGATCCAAGTAAGGGATTTGGAAACAGGTTCCATGCTGCATAATTTGCCTATTGACATAGGAACTGTTTACGGGATCTCTGCTCGCCGTGAAGATAGCATCGTTTTCATTGGTTTTACTAGCTTTCTTACTCCTGGTATAATATATCAATGTAACTTAGGAACTAAGTTTCCAGAAATGAAGATATTTCGTGAGATTAGTGTGCTTGGATTTGATCGGTCGGAGTTCAAAGTCAATCAGGTGATAAATCCTGCTAGTTTTGCTTACCTCTATTTTATATGGTTGTTCTTTATTTGGTATGTTACCTTTCTTTCTTTCAATTCATTTTAGGTTTTTGTGCAAAGTAAGGATGGCACCAAGATCCCAATGTTCATAGTTGGGAGGAAGGACCTAAATCTGAATGGATCACACCCTTGTTTGTTGTATGGATATGGTGGATTCAATGTCAGTCTCACACCATCATTTAGTGTTAGTCGTATAGTGCTTGCCAGGCACCTTGGTGCTTTTTTCTGCATCGCAAACATTCGCGGTGGTGGAGAATACGGTGAGGAATGGCACAAAGCTGGTGCCTTATCCAAGAAGCAAACTTGCTTTGATGACTTCATTTCTGCTGCTGAGTATCTAATATCTTCTGGATATACTATGCCCGAAAAGCTATGTATTGAAGGGGGAAGCAACGGTGGGCTTCTAGTTGGGGCTTGCATAAATCAGGTTTACTTCCCTTTCATTTGTTGTTTTCCTTAATCGTAAATTGTTCAAAATATTAAGTCATTTTCCTTTCTCCAGAGACCTGAGCTTTTTGGTTGTGCGTTGGCTCATGTTGGTGTGATGGACATGTTGAGGTTCCACAAATTCACCATAGGTTAGTTTCTTTTGACCTTCTTTACATTAGATGACCACTGTTATATGTTGATTAAAGTTTTGGATTGAATTAGGCCATGCTTGGACATGTGATTTTGGCTGTTCTGACAAAGAAGAAGATTTCAACTGGCTTATCAAGTATGTCAAAATTTATATTACTTTGGCATCTGATTATGAATTAACTTGAGACATGGTTTTGGACGTTGGACTAACTGTTGGGGTTCTAACTTATGTTTATTAGGTACTCACCATTACATAATGTAAGGAGACCATGGGAGAAACTTCCTGGTAGAATGTTGCAATATCCATCCACTATGCTATTGACTGCAGATCACGATGATCGTGTCGTTCCGTTACATTCATTGAAGATGTTGGCAGTAAGTTCCTTCTGAATACTCGTACTAGTTTCTACTTGTTCGATCCACCCGCATAGGAAGCCTGGAAATTCCACCATTTGTAAGGGCACTTGGTTTCTTTGTTCTTTTTCAGACAATGCAACATGTTCTGTGTACGAGCTTGGAGAACAGTCCCCAGACTAATCCGATTGTTGGACGTATTGAGTGTAAGGCCGGTCATGGATGTGGACGTCCAACACATAAACTGGTAATCAGAGTCGTTAACGTTGTAAAGTTATCATCTTTTTAGCCACTCCCTGGACTATATTTCACCTTATGGCGTTTTTTTCCTGCAGATTGATGAAGCTGCTGACAGGTATAGCTTCATGGCTAAGGTGTTAGGTGCATCTTGGATAGAGTAACTCATACCAAATATGAAAATCTTCCTAGAGATAGGCCAAACTTTTTTCTCGACAAGAAACTACAAGAAACTATGTTACAGAGATATATGTAGTTAAAAATTTACTCAGAATTCACAACGTTAACCTCAGGCTATATTTACAAACTATTACTTGTAAAGGAAACATGGATCAAGATAACAATAAAGTGTTCCTTATACTCAGTACGCACATACACAATTAACTGATGATCTAATGTTTATGTATGTCGTGTAATGTGCCGAATTTTATACACAATTTATCTGATATTCTTTGATCAAGATATTCTCGCTTTTCCTTCTTAAGATAGAGAACATTAACTGCATATATTCTATTAAACCAATACTTTAGATATCCACTTGGTAGAAACTTAGGCTGCCTGAGAATCCAGTTTAAAAGACATGGGATTGTAGATTCGTTGCCCACTTCTAAAGGAACATGATAATGCCAAATGCCTATCTATAACTAAATGACACACAAGTCTGGCGTCAAAGAATAGAATGTTGGTGTGGGGTTACTAAAATTTAACGAAGACTTCAAGGCGTGTATCAATATAGATGTGGCGGAGATAAAAGTAAACTTAAGAGAAAATTGAACACACAAATATTTACGTGAAAAATTCTTCGGAAGAGGATTAAAACCACGAGCAAAGGAGGCTTCAGCTTATCATTAAATGAGTAAACAAACGAGAGTATAATATGGAGCTAAATGTACTAAATCTACAAACCCAAACCCCAAAAACAAAGCTCTAACTCAGCAACAAATTTTTTTTCATAATTATCACGAAACCTCTCATCAAAACTCATTTGCGACTACATCTTGTCACCCAGAAGAAAAACCTCATAGTACTATATATCCCTAAAGTAATCATAGATCGACTGATAAAATATTAGAATTCTAATCATATTAAAATATTCCTAAAGCAATCATAGATCGACTAAGAAAATATAGTAAAATTTAACTAGGAGAAGATACTCAATTTTGGTGTGAGACACGTCGCAATGTTCGTTCTTATTCGCGTTGTCACGACGTCGCCGGCTAACTTTGGTAAGTTCCTGCAAATTGTTCGATAAATGCGAGGCACATCCCATAAAATTACACTAACGGACTACAAAAATATCAATTTCTATAAAAAAAAATTCTAAATTAATTTTTTTATAAAATACTCTAGGAATATTAAAAATGGTGAGAAAATATAAACAAATTTTGCTTAAAACATCTTTTAAGTGTGACATATAAATAAAATTTCGCTCATATCTGTTCGTAAAAATATAATACTCTTACTTATAATTTTTGGTTTGAAAGAATAGAATGTAAAATATTGTGTTTTTTTTTTTACGTTGGAAAACTTTGAGCTTGAAATAGATAAGACAGAATTAGAGTTGAATTACTAGCGTAGGCGGGTCTTTTTCTTTTTTAAGGAATAATGTACAGATAGGCAAATAAAAGATTGGAGCGAAACTGGCAACACTTCAAAGATTCGAAGAAAACTGGAAAAGTCTGTTTAGCCAGCCCCAGACGGCCTTTAACCTAGTCAAGCCGTTTCTTTTTCCCTATTTATAATAGATGATTTCACGCGCATGCCACCCGCTCCTTTTTAATCTTCCTTACACTACGCGCCGTCTCGGAAACCTCGCTCCCAATCTAATAGTAAAAGTCTCAGCTCCACGGAAGAGTCGCCATTGCCTCAACCCTTTCTTTTCGACTGCTAGTCTCATGGGTTCAGTTTCTGCGTTGAAAGAGCCTTTAGAGTATCCAATTCCTCGCAGAGACGACTCTGTCGTTGACGATTACCATGGCGTTAAGATTGCTGACCCTTATCGATGGTATCCTATTTCATTAAAATTTCCATCATTTTATTCAAATTTTATATCGATTATTTTGAAGATATTATTCAATCATTTCGCTTCCTAGGCTTGAAGATCCCGATGCTGAGGAAGTAAAGGATTTTGTTCAGAAACAGGTAAAATTAACCGAATCGGTGCTTCAGCAGTGCGAAGCAAAAGATAAGCTTCGCGAGAAAATCACCAAGCTTTTTGATCACCCACGTTATGAGGTCCCATTCAAGCGAGGCAATAAGTATTTCTATTTCCATAACACTGGACTTCAAGCCCAAAATGTCCTTTATGTCCAGGTTCGTAATCCAAGAATTCTATTCAAATGGATTTTCTTTGTTTCGTACATAAAAAGGGATTCAAGAGCTGACCTGATGTTGGGTTTTTCTTTTTCCAGGATAGTTTGGAAGGAGAAGCTCAAGTGTTGCTTGACCCCAATTCGCTTAGTGATGATGGAACCGTGTCTTTGAGCTCCTTGTCTGTAAGTGAGGATGCTAAGTTTTTGGCATATGGGCTTAGTTCCAGTGGCAGTGATTGGGTGACGATTAAAGTTATGCGAGTTGAGGATAAATCAGCTGAGCCTGATACTTTATCATGGGTGAGCTGATTGATTTGAGTCTTTGAGTGTTCAATTTTGTTTCAAGAGTCTGTTGATTGATTATCCTGCTAACCTTGCAATTCAATTCTGTTCACAGGTAAAGTTTTCAGGTATAAGTTGGACCCATGATAGCAAAGGGTTCTTCTATAGTCGTTATCCAGCACCTAAGTAAGTAAAAATGATGTTCCGATTGGAGTAGAGACGGGCCTTTTTTTTTTAAATTCTGAAAATAGAAAATAAGGTTATGGTATGTTTATTATGTAGAGAGGGAGAAAATGTTGACGCTGGGACAGAGACCGATTCTAACCTTAATCAACAGCTATACTATCATTTTCTCGGTGCAGATCAATCTGAAGATATTTTATGCTGGAGAGATCCTGAAAATCCTAAGCACTTTGTGGCAGGTGGTATCACAGATGATGGAAAGGTAAATGGATGTCATGTTTGGCAACTAGAAATGTATGAACAACTTGGACGGCAATCTAGTTTTCACATCATTTTTCCTTGTATTCAAGTTGTAGTATCAAGCAACTTCTTTTAACTTAATTTCACTATATTTTCATGTTTCCAAAGAGTTAAATCATAATGCTGCTAATGAAACTACTAGTTCACCGTTCTAACTGAAAGAGAGTCTGGAGATAAAATGCCAGGAGAAAGCAAATTTAATATTTTCTCATTCTATTTTTCCTTTTAAATTTTGTTGTGCAGTATCTTGTCCTAACCATTGGGGAGAGTTGTGACCCTGTCAATAAACTATACTACTGCAACATATCCTCACTTCCTGAAGGTCTTGAAGGTTTCAGGAATAAGGATGGTCTTCTCCCATTTGTCAAGTTGATTGATACATTTGATGCTCAATATGAAGCTATTGCAAATGATGACACAGTTTTTACTTTCCTTACCAATAAAGATGCCCCTAAATATAAAGTAGTCCGAGTAGATCTGAAGGAACCAAGTAACTGGATTGATGTTATCCCAGAGGCTGAAAAGGATGTGCTTGAATCAGTATATGCTGTAAATGTTAATAAATTGATCGTCAGTTACCTGAGTGATGTGAAGTATGTGCTGCAAGTAAGGAATTTGAAAACAGGATCACTGCTGCATCAGTTGCCAATTGACATTGGGTCTGTTTATGGGATTTCAGCACGAAGGGAAGACAATGTGGCTTTTATTGGTTTTACCAGCTTTCTTACTCCAGGTATTGTATATCAGTGCAATCTAGGCACTGAGACACCAGATATGAAGATATTCCGTGAAATTAGTGTGCCTGGATTTGACCGCTCAGGGTATGAAGTCAATCAGGTAACTATTGCAGCAATCTGGTGATGTTAAACTTCCGATGGCATGCATTTAGTATGTTCTCTTATTCTTTTATTTGCATTTCAGGTATTTGTGCCAAGTAATGATGGTACGAAGATCCCAATGTTCATTGTGGGCAGGAAGAACATTAATTTGGATGGATCACACCCTTGTTTGCTATATGGATATGGTGGGTTTAACATCAGTCTGACACCAACATTCAGTGTGAGTCGTATTGTACTTACAAGGCATCTTGGTGCTTTTTATTGTGTTGCCAACATTCGTGGTGGGGGAGAATATGGAGAGGAGTGGCATAAAGCTGGTGCTCTTTCCAAGAAGCAAAATTGCTTTGATGACTTCATTTCGGCTGCTGAGTATCTTATATCTGCTGGCTATACTCGGTCTGAAAAGTTGTGTATTGAAGGTGGAAGCAATGGTGGGCTTCTCATTGGGGCTTGCATAAACCAGGTTGACTGAAATTTGCTTGACTGCTTCTTCTGTTTTTTTTATGTATATATAATTCCTTGTATCTATATGTTATAGTATTCATTATTGATCTATTTTGTTTTTGGCAGAGACCAGATCTTTTTGGTTGTGCTTTGGCTCATGTTGGTGTGCTGGACATGTTACGATTTCACAAGTTCACTATCGGTTAGTATGCGCTGCATCTTTTAACTCTATGGTATACTTATTTTAGTGTTATATATATGCATGTATGTATATATATGTTGATGAATATTCTTTTTGAAGGCCATGCATGGACATCGGATTATGGATGTTCTGACAAGGAGGAAGAGTTTCACTGGCTGATCAAGTGAGTGACTTTCTTTTGTATGGAAACTTCCATTTAATTCAAATATTCAGCTTTGTAATATGGTTATAAATCAGACTTCTATTAGCAAATATCTGATCTGGTCTGATATCAAACATGGATGAAAAGGTGGTTTTCCCCATTCAAGGGAGAAAAAACAAAGCATAAAATAAAGATGACCTGAAAGTAAAACTAAAACACAAGTAATTTATTTGTGAACAAAATTTCTAATTTATCTAACTCTTTTGCAAGGTACTCACCACTACATAATGTACGAAGACCATGGGAACAGCATCCTGATCAGCCATTACAGTACCCTCCTACTATGCTGTTGACTGCTGATCATGATGATCGTGTTGTGCCATTACACACGTTGAAATACTTGGCGGTGAGTCTTTGAATCATCATTTGTCATATATTTCACTCATCTGCACTTCACAAACCAAGAAGCTCCAGAACATGTTTTCGTACTTTGCTTCTATATTTTAGCGTGTAAAGCTGGCCCATTGATTTCTTGTGTTCTGTTATCTTATCAGACACTGCAATATGTACTGTGTACAAGCTTAGAGAAGAGCCCCCAAACCAACCCGATCGTAGGCCGCATTGAATGCAAGGCTGGACATGGAGCTGGACGCCCAACACAGAAAATGGTATGCTTTTATTTTGATTTCTTTTCAATTAAAAAGTGCTAACATGGGGTTAACTAAGCCACCGGTGTAATGGCAAAAGACTTGTTGCATTGATTAAGTTTTTAATAGACACTAGTCCTAGACATCCCTTACCCCTAGCCTCTGATAAAAAAAATGCTAGCATGGATTGAGGTGATATTTAATATTTATGGGTTTAGTAAAAGTAATACATTAATGCTTTGTTTGGTAGGAGTTATTTTTTCCATACCTCTTAGTACATGAGTTAGTAATAAACCAATTTCATTTGATAATTTTTAGTCACATGTCTTCTTTTCAGCAAAGGGAAGGAAAAACTTTAGCTTATTTTGAGGAGGTTTTATTTATTTTTTATCAGAGTTTTATTTATTTTTTAATTTTAAATTTAAATTTGTACTAATTATTATTTATTTAATGACAAATTATTTTAATAGTTATGTAATAATTAAGCTTTTACTTGTCTATGCACTAAATAAGCAAACGAGGCATAAATGCTAAAATAAGAATAGTAATAATTAAATCAATCCTTAGCCGAGAACTTGAACCTCAAGCTATGATCTATTGGTCGGGTAGGAATAACAAGGTTCGAATTATCATTGTGCAAAAAATAAAAGAGAATTTCCTTAGCCAAGAACCTAACCAGTGTCATAGGGTATATGCAACACAACTAACTGCGCTTATGGAGATTCTAGACTCCTGTATCAGTACGAATGATAATAATTCATCACTAAACGTGATAAGACAGCTTTAGCAAAGTTCATATTATATTCGTTACTAGAGCATGTGATTGGCTTTGTGTGTTGTGCAGATTGACGAAGCTTCTGACCGATATGGTTTCATGGCTAAGATGTTGGGTGTATCATGGATTGAGTAGCCTTTTGTGCTGGAAAAATTTGCTGCAATAGTATTTATAGTCAACTGTTGTGACTGAAGAATTCTATTTGCCCTTTTTCTTATTCCTTCGCAGTAGGGCTTAAGGAAGATTCTTTTTCCCCCTTGTTCAATGGAAAGGCACCATTGCTTGCGAAGCTTGTGCCATCATTTTTTTTTTCCCGGATCATAAAGAAAATACTGTTACCATTTACCATACGATTATATTAGCCATTTATCCCTATTTGCAAAAATATGAGCTTGCTTGTAAGTTACAAAATGAACTTTCCACTCTCTCCAATCCCCCTCCTGCCTTTTTTCTGTTAGAAGTATTAAGGTGGAATTAGGAGTGATAGTAGGGTTAAGTTTAAGTATGATATTAATGTATTTTATGTTTACTCAAATTATAAAATTATTTAAGCCTATTTATATTTATAAATAGTTAAGCTAAATTTATTTTAAGTTCATTCGTATTATTTTTTAAAAATATTAATTTAAAATTTAATAATTTTGTTTATTTTTCATGAAATAATTTCAAAACTATACATGAACTTCGATTTCATGTGCAATACCATTTTACCAATAAAGGTTTATTTTTAATTTTATTTATGGAATTGGGCTACTTTTTTTATTATTTATTGGAATAGGTCGAAAACAGCAAAACGCGTCTACGTAGGAGCGTTTTAGGGGGAAATTTTAGCAAAACGCGTCCTTGAGGGAGCGATTTTGTCATGTTAGCACGTTGCGCTTTGTTGACGTGGCAAAATTGTTCCCCGTGTTTTAGCCTATGTTTTTCTAGGGTTAGGGCTATTTGCATGTTCAGTGCCTAGGGTTTATGGGTTTACGACTTTATGGTTATAATGTTAGTGTTTTGTTAAAATAATTTAGGGTTTTATTTAAGGTTTAAGAATTTTAAAAAATAAATTAGGGTTTAGAGTTTTTTAAAATTAATTAAATTAGGTTTTAGGCGTTTTAAATAAATTAATTAAATTAGGGTTTAGTTTTTTTAAAAAATAATTTGTGTTTAGCTTTTAAGGTTTTTGTAAAAGGGTTTAGGTTTTAGAAAAAATTATATTAACAAGAAGAATTTTATTTTTTTTCTATTGTAGTTTTAGAAAAATTAATTTTGAGAAGACGGTTCTGAAAAGATAATGTCAAGAACGCTCTTTTTCTATAGTAGTTCTTGAAAAAATAATTTTGAGAATACGATTCTGAAAAAATAGTGTTAAAAACGCTTGAAGTAGGATGCGCTATCAGCAAAGTTACTGAAAAAAGCTCCCACGTGGATGCTCTTTTTCTATAGTAGTTCCTAGAAAAATAATTTTGAGAAAACGGTTCTGAAAAAATAGTGTAAAAAAAGCTTCAAGCAGGATGTACTGTCAGCAAAATTACTAAAAAAACTCTCACGTGGACGCTCTTTTTCTATAGTAGTTCTTAAAATTTTTTTCTAGAAGACAATTATGAAAAAATAGTTTAAAAAACGCTTCAAGTAGGATGCGCTATCAGTAAAATTACTAAAAAAAACTTCTACATGGACGCTCTTTTTCTACAGTAGTTCCTGCTTGGCCTTAGGCTATAAATGAATCAAATTTCATTCTCATGTTGCATAAGTTACAGCAAGAAAAATTAGAGAGGCTAAGCAGAATAGAAATTAAAGATGAGTGAACGTATTAGTATTGTTATTTACTATGATGGTGAGATTCGTGACACCGAGAATGACGTTGTTTTTCTATCGGAGAACACAACGTGACTGATTTTTAACTAGAACATAGATTTGACAGAACTTTGTAAAAGACTTAGATGCAAATCTTCGGAACGACGCCAATGAGAGTTTCGTCTATTAAGTATCGATTTTGTGCTTCGGTTGATCCCGTGACATATGACTTATTAGATATCAAAGGTGGTCGTAGCTTGGAGGCGATGGTCCAGACTCATCTCGCTAGTGGATCACCCTATCTTGAGTTATATGTACAATTTTCATCGCCAAATGAAGCATTTGAGACTTCAACATCTACTATTATTCGAGAGGAATACACAACCCCTACCCGACACTCCGTTAGTGAGAGGCAGAACACGAAAGCGCCCGTGTTTGGTGGCAGTATGGAATATACAACTCCTGCAGACACCCGATTAGTGGATGGGGCATGCACCTTGGTGGGTCGATGTTCGATGCTGGAAATACGTACTGGGAAATGACATCAACTTCTAATGCTTTGGCAATCCACATCTGATTGGGGACGTTATGAAACGTCTACAATAAGGGATGATGTAATCCTATGACGTCCACCAGCGAGGGGATCTCGTACGTTGCAGATGATGGTGGGTTGTATAATGAGTCCGATATGGATCCACCTCGAGAGCCCGGTCCCAAGTAGTGCAGAAGTTGCATTATTTTTTGAATTGGAGTCTGTTCCAATCGAACCTGAAGATGGTAAAGGGGGTTCAGATAAAGAAAAAGAAGAAGAAGATTCGCGATTTAGGGCGTACTCACCTCTAGCCCATATGCATAATTTCGATCTATCGACAGATAATGCGTTGGAGTTTCCAGATCTACCACACAAAAGGCATGATCGTACAAGTTCATTATTGGATTCAGGTGAATTGGAAGTTGGTAAGGAGTTTTCCAGTAAGGATAGTTTTCTTGATGCATTGAAACAATATAGCATCATGAACGGGGTTAACTACCACGTAGTTAAATCCAAATCTAAGAAGTTCGAGGTCAAGTGTACAGTGTAAGACGGTACATGTTCATGGAAAATTATGGCTTCGGTTAGGAAAAAGATAGGCTTGTGGGAGATAAAAAAGTACAAAGGTCCACATACTTGTGTTGCCGGTACAATATCACTGGGTGTTAGGGTTTTTGAATAATATTGTTATTACTTAATTTTACATTATTTAACGTACTTCATTGACAGGTGTTTCACAAGATCATCCCAAGATGGATTCAGAATGATAGCTAGCTTAATACTATCGATGGTGAAGGCGGATCCCAAGACTTTTGTGTTAGTCTTAATTGTCAATATTCGTAGCCAATTGAGGTACACGCCCTCTTACCACAAGGCTTGGATAGCTAAGCAGAATGTGTTGGAAAAGATGCATAGTGGGTGGGACGCTTCATATAATGAGGTTTGGCAGTAGTGTCAGGTGCTGGAGAGGTACGTCCCAGGTTGCATAACAGATCTTGAAACAGGCCCTGCGTACTACAACGACCACTTACTCCGTGGATGCCAAGCGTTCAAGCGTCTGTTCTGAAGTTTTAAGCAATACCGGGAGCATTTTTGTACTGCAAGCTATTGGTACAAATTGACGATACCTTTATGTATGGTAGATATACCTAACGGCTATTGCTAGTTGTGGCACAAGATGGTAGTGGGAGAATCCTTCCAATTGCGTTTGCAATAACACCGGGGGAGTCAGGTGATGACTGAGATTTCTTTTTTTTTTTCTAGGTTAAGGAGGCATGTTTGTCCCCAACCTAATATCTGCTGTAGTTAGTCCATTTTGCTCGGGCCCATTTTATTCAGAAAAAGGAAAAAAATAATAAAATAATAAAATGTCCTTTTATAGTTTTTTTTACAAAAGCTTAATTTTAATAAACCAAATATTAACCCACTAGCCCAAATCCTACCCAGACCCAACAGACTTTGACCCAATGCCTAAAACCCGTAAACGATTAACCCAGATTTAACAGACTACCTAGACAGGACCCAAATTACACGGCCCAAAGAGGCCCAAAAACTTAAACAGAAACTAGAAGATCTAGGGTTTCTGAAACCCTAGGCGCCGTTGCTTCAGCCTCGCTCCGCAGCACCTCAGCCTTGATACTCAGCAACCTTTCTTCGCGCTGAGGCCCCTAATCGCGCCGCAAATGGCGCCTGGTCATCACCGCGAGATCATCGTCATCAACCTGCAAAAGGAAACAAATCACAGCAAAAATGGCAAAACAGTAGCAAACTCCTTTTTTATTTTTTATTTTCAAGGCTATAAAAGCCTAATTATTTTGTAACAAAAGACACACAGATATAAAAAGAATACTCAAAATATTCAAAATACAGAGATCTTTGGATACACAGAGAGAAGTATACAAAAAGATATGGAGAAACAGATACGAAAATATTCGCAGAAAACAGAGATTAATAAAAGTAGAGGTGACCTTTTATTTCGGTTATTTTTTTTTATGTATATGAAACTGTAAAAAAGATATGAAAAGGGGTTACCCTTTGACTCGCGCTGGAAAGAAGAGGTTTTTCAACCACCGACCACCATATCTGGTGGTACTGACGGTGGCGCGTGAGGCGCGTGGAGGCAATGGCCAGAGGTCTGACGATCGGAAGCTTAGAGGGGTTTCAGAGGATTTTCGGAATTTTTTTTTAAAATTGGTGTTCAAATGATTTTTTTAAAATAAAATTAACTTATATAAGCAAAGAAGAACGACGTCGTTTTTGATTAACAGGATCCGCCCGTTGACCCAAAAACCCGTTGACCCAAAAACCCGACGAGGATCCGCGTGTTTTATTAAAAAGGGGAATTTACCATTTCATTCCCTCTGTAAATTTATTGGTTTTAATTTAATCCAAATTAAATTTTTATTTCTTATTAAATTAACCCTGAAAGTTGTTTTTATTTCAATTAAATCCTCGAGCTCTTTAAAAGGCCAAAAATCAGAACGACGCCGTTTTGAAAATGTGGCATAATTGCCCAATTGATCCTTGCAATTTCGGCACGCATTTCAATATCATCCTTTTTTGTATTTTAAATTTATTTTTTAAAATTATTTTAATTTAATCCTCATCCATTTTTTTTGTTGTATTATTCTTTTCATTTTACTTTTATTTTAATTATTTTAATATAATGCATATATTAAATTATCCTTATTTATTATTTATATTTCTCACAATTATCCATATTTTTTTATTAGTTATTATATCATATTTTATTTTTATATCATATTATTATATTATATTTTATGTAGCGTTTTAATTATTTTATTATATTAAATTCCTATTATTTATATAAAATTCGCATATATGTATTTTTTATGTATTATTCTTTTTTAAAAATTATTATTTATCATTTCATTTGTTATTTGTAACTTATACATTATTATTTACATTATATCTTATATATTATATAGTATTATATCTTATATTATTTTATAAAATTTATTCTATCTAAAATTAATTATATTGCATAGTATATTATTCATTCTTAAAAATATAGTTTTATAAATATAAATTATTTATTTATTTTAAAATGTATTTTATTTATTTTCTCAATACATATATATTGTATTTATTTATTACTTGGTATAGGTTATTGTATGAAAATTTTCAACCTGCATGAAATGTGTTCATATTTATTTTATTGTTTATTGTATTTGTTTATACTTCGCCATGTATTTACAATTGCTTTAGTGTAGGAATTATTATTTGTCATATTTTGTATTATTATTTCTTTATTGCCTATATTAAATGTTAGTATATTATAATTGCTTTTGATGATTGATAATGTGTTAATATGATATTTTCATAAGATCATCGTTTTAAGATAAAATGCATTTTACAAAATTACTATATTTTACCTAAATGTTTAAAATAAGGCAATGTTTAGTATTTAGAAATTCGGGAAATAGTGCCCTAACGTGTGGGTTTCGATTTTCCGTTTGACTAAATAATTAAATACCCTTTTAATAAATTTCGTAAATTATGAGATGATTTTAGTTACGAGGGTTTAAAAATATCGTGTCCAAATTTAGTTACGAGGGTTTAAAAATATCATGTCCTAACGTGCTGGATGCGATGTTTGTATTCTGTCGGAACAAAGAAATCTCAAGTTTTAAATCAAGTTGTTCAGTTTTTTTTTAGCCATATTTTAAATGTTTATTAAATTTCAAACATTTGGACATGATTCTATCGATTAGGTACCAATTTTTGGGCGTTATGAGGGTGCTAACCTTTCCTCATACGTAACCGACTCCCGAATCCTTTTTTTTTTGTGGACCAAAAATCAGATGTTTTAAAATAAAACCTTTTGCAAGGTGATCCAATCACACCTAAGTAAAAAGGGATTGGTGGCGACTCCCACTTTCGTTTTTAAAAGTCGACCCCGTTTTTCAAAAAAAATTAAAAATGGTTTCGACAACTTGACGACTCCACTGGGGACAATAAGAGAGTCAAGCCGTAAAATCGATAATTTCATGTCCTTTTGTTTGAATTTAAAATTTTGATTTAAAAAAAAATGATCTTTTTATTGCATGTGGTTCTAAATATATCTCTCTGTATTGCATTGCATGACCGTCGTGGTCACACCCTTAAGTGGGAGCGAGAAGCTATGCCTTCGTGAGGTTTTCACCTCTGCATGGGCTAGTGGACTGCTTCCGGAATACATCTGTACCTATGTCTTCGTGAAGTTTTCACTTCTGCATGGCCATGGGGAAATGTATTCCCCTGAACCGAACTCGGTCCGTATGAGCCTATAATGGGTGAGGATAGAGGAATCTGCTGGTTCAGGTACCTCAATTTTAGAACTAAACCGCATATAGTAAACCCTAAGAAACCCACCTTAGGTAGAGCTATGCCAAACTTTAGTAGTTACCCAGATAGGTGTGCGTTTATTTCACTTGCTTTATATTTTATTCTGTGGTACTAACTCGTTGTGTTTCATTTTTGTGCATGACATTTCATATTTTTAGAGGTATCGATTCACGGTCAGTTTCTAAGTTAGAAAGCTGGTTATGGAGAACGAGTTCCTTGATAAAGTGGGAGACAATGCAACTGTTCGCACATGGTCAGAGCAAACGCAATCAGAGAAAGGGAATAGCTTAGTTGACGGGGATGTTTCTGAACTATGGGATTTTACTCGTATTAGTATTACACAGAATGAGTGCCAAGAGTTGAAAGAAATATGGACCTAGTGGGACGATGAGTCAAAGCAGATGTTCTATCATAATTATGGTGATCTACCCTACTTACTCGACATCAAGGTAGATAAGCATCTTGAAACACCCCAAACCCGGCCCACGAGCCTCGACCAGATTTGGTATGTTCCTTAAGAAAAACCGGTTCAAATTTATTTGCACTTTGAAAAACTTTAAGTGATTTTAGGAGAAAGTTCGAATTGGGTTGGGCTCGAGTTGAAAACAGGGTTATCTTATATTGAAATCCCTTTATCTTAGGTGTCAAAACATTTAGGGTTTAGTTTAAAAGAAATTTACTTAAACTTTAATTGATAAAAATTTGTAAACATAATAAATAAAATAAATGTAAAATAGTTCAACTATGGCCTTATTACATCAAATAAACCCAAATAAATTAAAATACTTTAAATAAAAATAAAATGTCTAAATAAAATTCCTTGCTGAGCATGGCCACCTTTAAGCTCCTACCGATCCGGTCCATTACCGATCATCACCGAAAAATGTTCCCACAATGGGGTGAGTCAATGACTCAATGTGTACACAAACACTAAGTCCAAATAAATTCAGGCATTTCATAACATACATATTCATATATCATTAAATTAAAAATGATGCAACCCGAACCCAAACCTAGATGCCATCCGCTACACATCACCCGTACCATCCTGCACACCGTGGGGACTACTAAGTCAACCCTCCATCCGCTACACATCATCGAAGGCAATCGCTACAGTCGACGTGCTCATCGCCCTTATAAATATTCGTGGCATAGCCACCAGATTAAATAATTGTGACCGAAGTCACCACATTCAGATATCGTGGTCTTAAGTCACCACATTCAGATAATGTGACCGAAGTCACCACATTCAGATATCGTGGTCTTAGATCACCACATTCACTTCCCCTTTTTCAGTAACCCATATGCCCCATATCATACATGTCATGCATTTCACATTCTTATCACTTTTCACATGTTAAATATAACATATTTCATAATCCTAGTAGGAGTAGGAAACGTACCTGAGTACTTTGTACCATAACACGGTACCTTAGCCATATTCACATTCTTTTAAACATGCACATAATAAATATTGCCATAAATTTTATTAAAAGATAGTGTGGGGTACACACCTGATTCACTTAACAAATTCACTGAAATCCCGAAAAGATTGATCTAATGCCTTAGATCTTAAATCCCTACATTCGGCCAACCTTTATAAGACCAAATCCTATTAGGATTGTTGTAACTCAAACTTACCTTGGTGCCGATTGATGTCTAATCAAATGCCGGAAACTTTGTATCCTTCTTTCTTGAAATCGGCAATCACTAGATTACTTGAATAGATTAGTTTCGGCTTTTGAATAATTAATGAAACATATCTATTTACCAAACATGGCCTTGGCCGAATGCTATAAACACTTACTTTGTGGATTTTAAATCCCGAAACTCACCGAATAACTAGGGAACACGCGGCCTATGGTGTACCTTTGAGAAAAGAACTTCTCCTTCCTTGTAGTCAACACTTAATAAATCCCGAAAGATCTCTTCAAAGTTTCGACAACAAGATATTAATGGGGTTAGTCCTAGATTTTGGCAAATCTTAAAAGAAAAAAAAAGGATGAAACCGAATGAGATCTTACCCTTACTTTAGAAATCGGCAATCCTTGCTTGAACCTTTAGCAATATTCGGCTGTGGAGACTAGCTTGTTGTGGATTAATCAACTTCGGCTTTTAGACTTAATGGAGTAATCGGCTAGAACACAAGCAAACTTTCGGCTTTGACAAATAGAAGAGAAGAGAAGAAAAGAGAGACTTTGGAAGAGGAAAAGAATCAACGAAAAGGGAGGCTATTTGGCTAAGTGAAATTCGGCTATCCTTTTTCCTAGCTTAGTCGAAATTACCAAGCTTAAAGTCCCTTACTTGGCCATCACTTCTCCATATTTTGATAGCTTTATCTCTTTAATTATCACCTTATTCAAATTAATAAAAATTTAATCCAATAATTATCTCTCATCTCTTAATAAAAATAATACTAATAATAATCCATCATTATCTATCTATTTGCTGAATTTTAAAGAGAATAAAACTCCTCTTTTAAGAGCCTTAATGCCGTCCACCTCTCTGCTCCTTGTAGCAAAAATAAAATTCTTTTATTTGCTTCCCATGCGACTCGATCCTTGGCCCATTTGCCTATGTATGTGGCATCACTTGCTAGGCCCTTAAGTGGCGCCTTGTAGCCATTTTACCAAGGCTATTTGTATGTCATATTTCACATACATTTTCTCTTAAGACCACCTTGCCTTAGTTTCCTCTTTTAAACTTAACATTTCCTTACATTTCCAAGTTTCCAAAAATGTTCACTTTCCTCTTTTAAACTTAACATTTCCTTATATTTCCAAGTTTCCAAAAATGTTCGTAATACATTTATAACACATAGGACATGTCATTTCATATAATTAAATCAAAAAAAATGCATAGGCCCATTTTCAGGATGTTACACATCTATTCCAGGCTATGACTCAATTTTAGAACTCTGCTTATAGTTGTTTCACTTTCGGGGAAGTAGATTTAGTGCCCACGCTGGAGGAATATACTACCTTGCTTCGTTGTTCAAGGTTCCAAGTCGACAAAGCTTATTTTAGGGCTATCAATGTTCCAACTTTTGTGAAGAAGTTGATGAGTATAATTGGGATGAGTGACCAGTGGGTTACAACTAGAATCCAAGAGAAATGAGAAGGAAAATGCATACCTTGGGTGAGTTTGAGAGACCTGATCCTAGTACATCCAGATGAAAAGAAGAAGATCGACGTCTTTTCCTTATGTATTTATAGTTTGGTGATCTTCCCCAAAGCTTTAAGACATATAGATGAAGCAGTTACTGATCTATTCGACCTACTTAACAAAGGAGTCATGCTTGTACCTGCGATACTAACTGAGACATTTAGATCTTTGAATGCATGTCGGAGAGCTGGTGAAGGTAGATTCATTGGATGCACAAAATTATTATTGGTTTGGTTTCATAGTCATTTTTGGAAGGTTGACAAGGTTCCTTGTCGAGTGTTCTTTAAAAGTTATTCCCCTTTAAAGGAAGCCACAACAACGACAAGGATGGACGATATATCAGAGGAAAGATGGATGGAAATTCTTCAAAACCTCTGAAAGGATGATGTTGAGTGGAAAGCCCATTGGATGATTCCCGATGAAGTCCTTTATCGATGCGGAAATTTTGATTGGGTACCTCTGCTTGGAATTTGGAGAGCTGTTGGATATACGTCGTTGCTCGTGCTAAGGCAATACAAAGCAAGACAGTTCATACCGATGACATATGGATTAGCTCAAAGTGAATTCTCATATAAGGGGGATAATTATAAGAAGAAGATTCGAGAGATTTCTGAGGCTTGGAAGCAGGCTCGCCGTATGAAGATATTAACTGGAGGACCGATGAAATCCCCAGAATATAAGGAGTGGAAGAGCAAAAGGATCAATGATAACATTCCTGGGCCATGCTTGGAGGGTGCTCGATCAATGAAGGAGTATTTACAAGTAGTCCCATCGGAGTTAGAAATTATAAAGTAAGACTTCAAAAGGCAAAGTTTAGAGCTCGGAAAGAAGATAGAAAAGCTAGAAGAAGAAAAAATGTACTTAAGGCTAAATGTGGATGTTCAGAAATCAGAAGCCGAGAAAGTAAGAAAGGAGAAAAGGAAGATCGAGATAGCTTGAAGACAGAGTATAAGAAGATGCGACTGACAATGAAGAACGCTGGATTGGGGAAGACTTCTGAACAATGGCAACAAGAGGTCCAGGAGGAAAAGGCCAAAGCTGACTATTGGGAGAGGAAGTTTTGAGAAATGTAAGCGCAAAATGAGGCATTAGAGAAAAATTTGGCAGAAAGTTTAAATGAAAAGGGAGAATTAAAAGCTAAAATGGCTGAACTTGGATGGTCTCTTCATCACCATCGAAACCGTAATTTCGCGATCGAGTTAAAGTCAAGCCTGAACAAGATCGAGGAAATGAAGGGTAAGATTGAGGAGTTAGAATCAGCATTGCACAATTGTGAACTTCGGATGAGCTTCTTGAAATAAGAGAAAGGCGTTGGAAGGAAGAGCTTCACCATTATCATGAACAAGTTAGGAGTCGGGATTACATCATGGGTGAAGCAATAGTTCAGATTCGAGAGGTAGCTGATCATCTATAGACTTTGGCATTACAGACTGATACGTTGAACATGAAGTATGAGCTACAGTCCGATGGTAGTCAAGAGCTAGCTTCATTATTTGGGAAAATCAAAACTTTAGGACGTAGGGCGAAATTATATTTGTAGTCCGTTTTATGTAAAAGATTTTTTTTCTAATAAAGTTTTCTAAAATGAAGTTGAATCAGAATCGATGCCTCTTTGTATTCATGCATTTGCATTACATAACATCATATGCATTCAAATCCATAGAGAGAGTATAATTAGTTGAAATTATAATATATATATAGAGAGAGAGAGAGAGAGAGAGAGAGAGAAGGAGAGAGAGAGAGAAAGAGAAAAAAAATCTGAAAGCTGAACATCCTTACGGTACACGTGCCAAATCGAAGAAAATGGATCAAAGATTAGAATAGTTCCAAAGAGATATGCAAGACCAGATGCAAGAGCAAATGGCAAAATTCCAACAAGAGATGAGGGACCAGATGTTAGAAGCTCACAGGAACATGATGGCCCAAATGGCCCAAATGTTAAGCGGGGCAATGGACAATGGAAAAGGTCCTATAGTCAATGCTGAAGACAATGAGGATTTTCCTAGGGGATTCACTCCACCACACGTGCAAACACAACCTTAAGAATATCTAGAAGGCCACCTGTCACAATTAGGCCTCTGCAAGGGCAAGCTGATACTAGAGTGCTCATGAATTTTCAAGTTGGCATAGGATCCAACCCAGGGGACAACTCCGTTAATCCTGTTATTTTTTATCTGGACATAGCAGAGAGAGAGGGAATCAAAATTGAATCCTCAAGGCAGTTAGAGGATCGCTGCAGATGGTTGGAAGAGAAGTTTAAGGCTTTGGAGAATGCTGACCATCACCATGGTATTGACACAAAGGACTTAAGTTTGGTCCCTGATCTTGTGTTTTCTCATAAATTCAAGATGCCAGAATTTGATAAGTACAATGGGACTAGTTGCCCTGAAGCCCACATCACTATGTTCTGTAGGCGTATGACTGGCTATGTGAACAACGATCAACTTTTGATTCATTGTTTCCAAGACAGTTTAACTGGAGTAGCGTCTAGGTGGTACAATCAACTTAGCCGTGCTAATATTAGCTCATGGAAAAACTTAGCTCAAGCCTTCATGAAGCTATACAATCATGTCACAGACATGACGCCTGATAGAATCATGTTGCAAAACATGAAAAAGAAATCGAATGAAAGCTTCAGGCAATACGCACAAAGGTGGAGGGAAGTTGCCATGTAAGTTCAACCATCTCTCATGGAAAAAGAAACTGCCATATTGTTTATGAACACCTAAAGGGCACCTTCTATCATGATAGGAAGCACCACCAAAAGCTTCGCAGATATAGTGATGGCAGGTGAGATGATAGAAAATGCCATAAGGGGTGCTAAGATTGAAGCGGGAGAAGCCACTAGGAGGTCTGCTCCTAGGAAAAAGGACAACGAGGTGAACAATACGAGTACATATAACAAAGGGTACTCAAAGGCAGTTACTGTCAGCCAGTCGAAAGTAATTACTACCGGGCAACAAGGGCCGACAAGATAAGAATCAGGCTCTAGACAGAATTTCAAAAAGCTCCAATTTATGCCAATTCCAATGACGTATAAGGAGTTATATCAGAGTTTATTCGAGGCATGCGTAGTGTCCCCATATCCTAAATTGTATGACTCCAATGCTCATTGTGATTACCATACAGGAATATCGGGGCATTCGATAGAAAACTGTACTGCCTTCAAAAAGGTAGTTGAAAGGCTCATCAAGATGGGGATCGTGAAATTCGATGACACACCTAGTTCGGAAAACCCATTACCCAACCATGGAGATAAGGGGGTAAACGCGGTCGGAGAGGATGTCGTGAGAAGGACAAAGGGGGAATCTCAGAGGTGAAAACCCTATTGAGAGTAGTATGGAAAGAAATGGTAAGAAGGGGACTGATGAAATCAAGTCTCGAGGAAGGAGGTGAAGAATCAAGGAACTACTGTGAGTTCCACAAATTTAAAGGACATGAGATCCAGGAATGTGCTGAGTTCAGACTATTGGTACAAAGCCTCATGAACAATAAGGAGCTAGAGTTTTACGAAGAAGGCTCAGAGGGAGGAAACATACATGCAGCCGAAAGAGAGTTGACAGCTCAAAAAGTCAATTATCCGAGGATCATTATTTCCCAACCGAGAAGTACAGAAGGTGAAGCACGAATCGCGCCTAAAGTCGTAATCCTAAGACTTGTGTCCTTTCCTTACAAGGATAACAAGATGGTACCATGGAATTACAATTGTAATGTGACGACACCGGGAGTAGAAAACTCAGCTAGCACTTCCAAGGAGGTTCAAAGAGGGATTCTACACACGAAATGGGAGGCGTTACAACTCGGTAAACGTTAGAACAGAACTAGTAAAATCAAAGAATGTGCCAGTTGAACCAGAAAAAGAACTTGATACCCTTATCAATGTACCAGTAAAGGAAAAAGAGGCTAAAGAATTTCTAAAATTCCTAAAGCACAGTGAATACAGCATGGTGGAGCAGTTGCGCAGACAACTGGCTCGTATATCGGTGCTAGCCTTACTTTTAAGTTCGGAAGTTCATCGTGAGGCTTTGATAAAAGTGCTGAACAAGACTTACGTTACTGAAGATATATCTGTCAATAAACTTGATCGATTAGTGAGTAACATAAGTGCTGACAACTTTATTTCCTTCAGTGACGATGAAATTCCACCTGGGGGTATGGGATCGACCAAGGCCCTACACATAACTACTCATTGTAAGGGATATACTCTACCGAGCGTGCTGATTGACAATGGATCAGCCTTGAATGTCTTACAATTGTCGACACTGAAGAGGTTGCCAATAGATAGTTCTCACATGAAGACGTGCCAGAACATAGTGAGAGCGTTTGGCAGCACCGAGAGAAGGGTGATGGGGAGAATTGACATACCGTTGCAGATTGGGCCAAACACATATGAGGTGGACTTTCTGGTGATGGATATAAAGCCCTCATACAATTGCTTGCTGGGAAGGCCCTGGATTCATTCGGTAGGAGTAGTGCCCTCATCCATTCATCAAAAACTGAAACTGGTGACAGATGGTCGACTGGTCATTATAAATGTAGAGGAAGACATCATAGCGACTGTTACCAATGACTTGCCATATGTAGAGACAAATGAGGAGGCCATTGAGTGTTCTTTTCGGTCTTTAGAGTTCGTTAACACTACATTTATTATGGAAGGAAATGAAGTTCCGGTGCCCAAGATATCCAAGACCACGAGGATGGGTTTATAAATAATGGTGGGAAAGGGAGCCCTACCAGGAAAAGGACTGGGCAGACATCTCCAAGGAGAGATTCAAGTGCCATTGCTGAAAGAGAAAAGAGACCGTTTTGGCTTGGGTTTTAGGCCAGATGCCAGACAGATGAGAAAAGAAATTGAGAAAAATAAAGAGAGAAGAAGGGCACGCTTGAATGGAGAAGAAGTCTAGTGGGAATCGATGACATTCCCCCACATATCCCAGACCTTCGTATCCGGAGGGATAATTCACCCTGGGAGAGGGTTATTGGAAATTCCCCACGTCAGTGCCATATATGAGGAAGAAATTGAACAAAGAAACTTGTTGGGCATTTTCCCTTATGAACCAGAAGCATTCTGAACAATTGGACTGCAGAGGAACTTCCTGTAGTTTTTAGAGATTATACAGAGTAATATTCAGAACACTCTTGTTGTTTTTTTAGCCTAGGAACAATAAGATTTCTTTTGTGAAATAGGCTCATGTTCAGAAATTGTTGTTTCAATAAAATACATTTTTGGTAATTAACTTGAGCAAATATTCTTTCATTTCATTCTTTTGACTTCCTAATTTCATTCTAAATTTTATATTTTTCATTCATATCATGTGAATAGTTATCCTCGAATTCATTTGTTCTTCGTACATTCTTTGGTACCCATCACAGGTCCCTAGATATTAATGATGTGAGCAACGATAATACAGATCCAGAGGTCCACCTTGAGTAGGATATGTGTTTAGAGGGATCTCAGGATTTTGAAGGTGGCTGAGATTGTGCTTTATATCCAGATTTGTTAAGAATGGTAAAGCAAGAGGAGAAACAGATCTTAGAGAACATAGCCTTGGAGGAAGGAAATGTCATGAAAATTGGGACACGCATAACTGAGGAGACAAAATAGGACCTTGTTGAGTTACTACGGAAATTCAAAGATGTCTTTGCATGGTCATACCAAGATATGCCTGGGCTGAGTACCGACATTTTAGTATATCATCTTCCCATAAGAGAAAAGTGCAAGCTAGTTCAGCAAAAGCTACGAAGGATGAGGCCTGATGTAGTGTTGAAAATAAAAGAAAAGGTCCAGAAATAGTTTGATACTGGTTTTCTTCAAGTGGTCAAGTACTCAGAGTGGGTTTCCAACATTGTTCCTGTCCCTAAGAAGGACGAAAAGGTCCGGATGTGTGTGGACTATAGGGACTTAAATAAAGCTAGCTCAAAGGACAATTTCCCTTTGCCGCATATCGACACATTAGTGGATAATACGGAGGGATACTCACTGTTTTCTTTCATGGACGGCTTTTCGAGATATAATCAGATCAAGATGCACCCTGAGGATATGGGGAAAACTACCTTCATAACATTGTGAGGTACCTTCTGCTATAAGGTAATGCCATTCGGACTAAAGAATGCTGGGGCAACATATCAAAGAGCAATGGTAACATTGTTCCACGACATGATGCACAAAGAGATTGAAGTATATGTTGATGATATGATTGCCAAATCTCGAACGGAAAAGGAACACATCGAAGTTTTGAAGAAGTTGTTTCTGAGGTTGAGAAAATTTCAATTGAAGCTCAACCCAGCAAAGTGTACTTTTGGAGCTCGGTCAGGGAAATTACTTGGTTTTGTAGTCAGCGAGAGAGGAATCGAAGTTGACTCAAACAAGGTCAAAGCAATACAAGAATTACCTCCACTGTGCACTCAGAAGGAAGTCCGAGGTTTTCTTGGAAGGTTAAATTATATCGCTCGGTTTATTTCACAATTAACTGAGAAATATGATCCCATATTTCGTCTTCTCAAGAAACACAACTAAGGTGTATCAGACGATGAATGCCAGAGAGCTTTTGACAAAGTCAAACAGTATCTGTCAAATGCACCAGTACTATCTCCATCTAATCTAGATAGACCATTGATACTGTATCTGTCAGTATTTAATAACTCCATGGGATGTGTGCTCGGACAACACGATGAGTCAGGAAGAAAAGAAAAGGCGATATACTATCTCAGTAAAAAGTTCACTGATTATGAAATGAGATATTCGTCGATTGAGAAATTGTGTTGCGCCTTGATTGGACAACTCGGAGATTGAGGCAGTACATGCTATATCATACTAGCTGGTTAATTTCGAAGCTTAATTCGTTATAGTACATGATGGAGTCCACTGCTTTGAATGGAAGGATGGCTAGGTGGCAGATTTTGCTGTCTGAATTTGACATAGTCTATGTGAACCAAAAGGCTATAAAAGGGAGTGCAGTAGTAGAATTTTTTGCTAGCAGAGCTTTGAAGGATTATGAGCCTTTGAGCTTTGATTTCCTAAATGAGGAGCTGATGTATGTGGCAAACACTGAAGATTGTCCGTGGAAGTTAAACTTTGATGGAGCATCAAATGCTGTGGGAAATGGTTGGGGCAATCTTGTATCCCCTAGTGGTGATCATTACCCATTCACATGCAAACTAGATTTTGATTTGCACGAACAACATGACGGAATATGAAGCATGCATCATGGGACTTCGAGCAGCCTTAGAACGTAAGATCAGAGTGCTAGAAGTATATGGAGATTCTGCCTTAGTAATCTACCAGCTTAAAGGAGAGTGGGAGACAAGAGATCCCAAACTAATTGATTACCGAAAAATAGTTCTGGGATTGATTGAGGAGTTTGATGACATTACTTTTAATTATCTCCCACGTGATGAAAACCAGATGGCAGATGCTTTGGCAACCTTGGCTTCTATGATCAAAATAAACAGGCCAGAAGATATAAGACCTATTCAGATGAGTATCTTTGAAGTTCCAGCTCATTGTTATGATATAGAAGAGGAGGAAAGAGATGACCACCCTTGGTACCAGGATATATTACGATACGTAAAAAATCGTGAATACCCGGAGCATGCCACTGAGAATAAGAAAAGGACTTTAAGAAGATTAGCCTTTGACTATGTTTTAGACGGGGATATCTTATAAAAAAAGCGAAAAGGTCAAGTATTATTGAGATGCGTTGATACAGTGCTAGAAAGATTCTAGAGGAAGTTCATGAGGGCGTCTGTGGAACACATGCTAATGGATTCACAATGGCCAGACAGATAATGAGATTTGGATATTATTGGTCCATTATAGAAGGGGATTGTATCAGCTATGCCAAGAGATGTCATAAATGTCAGATTTATGGAGACAAAATTCATGTGCCTCTGTCACCTTTGCATGTTATGACTTTCCCATGGCCATTTTCTATGTGGGGCATGGATGTTATCGGATCGATCTCACCAAAAATTTCGAATGGGCATCGATTCATCTTCGTGGTAATTGACTACTTCACGAAATGGGTAAAGGCTACTTCATATACTAGCGTCACTAAGTCAGCAGTTAGTCATTTCTTGAAAAATAAGATCATTTGTCGATATAGAATGCCCGAGAGGATCATATCAGATAACGTACTGAATTTGAACAACAGCATAATAGCAGAAATTTGTAGTCAATTCGGGATCAAGCACCACAACTCGTCTCCGTATCATCCAAAAATGAATAGGGTAGTGGAAGCGGCCAACAAAAATATCAAGAAGATAGTAGGGAAGATGACTGAGACTTATAAGGATTAGCATGAGAAACTACCGTTTGCACTCTATGCTTATCAAACGTCCGTCAGAACCTCTACTAGGGCAACACTCTTCTCGTTAGTCTATGGAATGGAGGCTGTTCTACCCATTGAAGTGGAAATACCTTCTCTTGAGTTTTTCGAGGAAATAAAGTGGATGAAAAGTGAATGGATCGAGCTCGGTATGATCAGTTGAATTTAATTGAAGAAAAGAGGCTAAGGGCTATTCGTCACGGTTAGATGTACCAAAAATGAATGATGCAAGCCTATAATAAGAAAGTTCACCCAAGAGAGTTTCATGAGGGGGACCTTGTATTGAAAAAGATCCTTCCTATATAAAAGGATTCCAGAGGAAAATGGATACCGAATTGGGAAGGACCATATGTGGTGAAGAAGACTTTATGTAGAGGAGCACTGATCTTGATCGAAATGGATGGGAAAAGTTTACCCAACCCTGTGAACTCTGACTCAGTCAAAAAGTATTTTGCTTGAAAAGGAGAAGAGGCCAAAGTGAAAACCCGCAAAGGGCGCTTTGAGTTTCTAAAAAAAAAAATAGAGAAGCCAAGGTGAAAACCCACAAAGGGCGCCTTGAGGCCAAAGGGGTTTTGAGTTAAAAACCCGAAAAGGGCAGCTCAAATTCTGAATGGACACACAGTCATCTTGCTACACTTGAATCAACAATAAAATGAAGAATGTTGCATATCGGAGCATCAACAAAGTACTTTGGGTCTTCTAAACACATGTTGAGCTCAAGGCAGTCTTCATAAGTTTGTATATAGGAGCTCAGTCGGCGATATCTAGGGCATCTGATTTTTGTCCTATTCACTTTACTATCTTTGGGATTCTTTTTCTTCTCAAAGATATGTTTCCAGTTAATTTCCTTTGTATTTTTTTTTAATTTTAACTCTTTTTGAGATCAATTTATTTGTTACCTATTATTCATAAATGTGTTGCATTGAAATAATGATTGACGAACTAATAATTTCATAAAAAGAAGTTCTACATATTACTTTGGAAATTTCTAGATAAGACAAGAAACCAAAACAGGACAATTATTTAGAATTTCGATGTGCATAGAAATATTTGAGAAAGAAGAGTCTGGATAGAGACTATTTATCTGAATTCTTGGTCCAATTGATAATTGGACAAAGTAAATGAGTTGATGTGATGGAAGTAAGTGATGTCATCAGGTCATTCGAGGGGTGGTGTGATTAACTAAGAAACCCTAAATTGTGGTGGAATGAGTTAAATTCAAAATAAACCCTATACCCTGAAAATTTTAGATGGGTCAGATTGAAAAGTTTCAATGCTCATTGTGGTAGCATGGTATCAGCCTTGCGTTCTCAAGATTCAAGCGGAGTTGGCTCAGAAATTACATTGGGGCAAGCTTGTTGAGTAGAACATGATCGATGAACAAGAGTGAAGAACAAATGAGTGATAACACCTAGTGTAGGAATCATACTCATAACATTTTTGTATCATAGCAAATTACATTAGGAGCATTTGATTCATTCCAATCATTGTATCCTAATTCTTTAAAAGGAATCATTTTCATGACATGTTACATGTAGCTAGAAGTATTTGATTCAATCTGATCATAGCATCTGAGTCATGTGGCATAAGTATACGAAACCGAGTCTACAGGACATATCCCTCAGTGGATGGTGTAGCAACATTGGTGAATTCGTAGATCTCATCTTCCTGAAGTTGTAGGAAGCAGATCAAAAGCATTTTCAATCTTGTCTCCCTGAAGTTGCAGCGGAGTAGACTGAAGACAGAAGATCTTATCTTCCTGAAGTTGCAGGAAGCAGATCAAAAGCATTTTTCAGCCTTATCTCCTTGAAGTTACAGCGGAGTAGACTGAAGACAGAAGATCTTATCTTCCTAAAGTTGCAGGAAGCAAATCAAAAGCATTTTCAACCTTGTCTCCCTGAAGTTGCAGCGGAGTATACTGAAGACAGAAGATCTTATCTTCCTGAAGTTGCAGGAAGCAGATCAAAGCATTTTCAGCCTTGTCTCCCTGAAGTTGCAGCGGAGTAGACTGAAGACAGAAGATCTTATCTTCCTGAAGTTGCAAGAAGTAAATCAAAAGCATTTTCAGCCTTGTCTTTCTGAAGTTGCAATGGAGTATACTGAAGACAGAAGATCTTATCTTCCTGAAGATGCAGCAAAGTAGACTGAAGACAGAAGATCTTATCTTCCTAAAGTTGCAAGAAGCAAATCAAAAGCATTTTCAGCCTTGTCTTCCTGAAGTTGCAGTGGAGTATACTGAAGACAGAAGATCTTATCTTCTTGAAGTTGCAGAAAGCAGATCAAAAGCACTTTCAGTCTTGTCTCTCTGAAGTTACAGCGGAGTAGACTGAAGACAGAAGATCTTATCTTCTGAAGTTGCAGGAAGCAGATCAAAAGCATTTTCAGCATTATCTCCCTGAAGTTGCAGTGGAGTGGACTGAAGAAAGAAAATCTTATCTTCCTGAAGTTGCAAGAAGCAAATCAAAAGCATTTTCAGCCTTGTCTCCCTGAAGTTGCAGCGGAGTAGACTGAAGACAGAAGATCTTATCTTCCTGAAGTTGTAGGAAGCAGATCAAAAAGCACTTTCAGCCTTATCTCCCTGAAGTTGCAGTGGAGTAGACTGAATAAAGAAGATCTTATCTTCCTGAAGTTGCAGGGAGCAGATCAAAAAGCACTTTCAGCCTTATCTCCCTCAAGTTGCAATGGAGTAGACTGAATAAAGAAGATCTTATCTTCCTGAAGTTGCAGGAAGCAGATCAAAAGCACTTTCAGCCTTATCCCTTTGAAGTTACAATGGAGTTGGAAGCCATTTGAAGAAAACGAGGACCAAAAGTCAAGACTCGACAAGATTGGGCAAAATTGGGCCTTTTATAGTCTTTGCTCTATTCTCGTTACACGACAATGAGCAAAGAGGGGCAGCTGTAGTTAGCCTATTTTGCCCGGGCCCATTTTATTCAGAAAAAGAAAAAAACAAAATAATAAAATAATAAAATGTCCTTTTACAGTTTTTTTTACAACGCCCAATTTTAATAAACCAAATATTAACCTGCTAGCCCAAATCTTACCCGGACCCAATAGACTTTGACCCAATGCCTAAAACCCGTAACTTAGTAACTCAAATTTAACAGACTACCCAGACAGGACCCAAATTACACGGCCCAAAGAGGCTCAAAAACTTAAACAGAAACCAGAAGACCTAGGGTTTCTGAAACTCTAAGTGCCGCAAGCTTTGCTCCAGCCTCGCGTCGCAGCAGCTCAGCCTCGATACTCAGTAGCCTTCCTTCGCGCCGAGGCCCCTAATCGCGCCGCAAATGGCGCCTGGTCATCACCGTGAGATCATCGTCATCAACCTGCAAAAGGAAACAAACCGCAGCAAAAATGGCAAAACAGTAGCAAACTCCTTTTTTTATTTTTTATTTTCAAGGCTATAAAAGCCTGATTATTTTGTAACAAAAGACACACAGATATAAAAAGAATACTCAAAATATTCAAAATACAGAGATCTTTGGATACACAGAGAGAATTATACAAAAAGATATAGAGAAACAGATACGGAAATATTCGCAAAAAACTGAGATTAATAAAAGCGGAGGTGACCTTTTATTTCGGTTATTTTTATTTTTTTATGTATATGAAACTGTAAAAAAGATATGAAAAGGGGTTACCCTTTGACTTGCACTGGAAAGAAGAGGTTTTTCAACCACCGACCACCGTATCTGGCGTTACTGACGGCGGCGCGTGAGGCGCGTGGAGGCAATGGCCAGAGGTCTGACAATCGGAAGCTTGGAGGGGTTTCAGAGGATTTTCAAATTTTTTTTTAAATTGGTGTTCAAATGATTTTTTTAAAAAATAAAATTAACTTATATAAGCAAAGAAGAACGGCATCGTTTTTGATTAACAGGATCTACGCATTGACTCGAAAACCCGACGAGGATCCGCGTGTTTTATTAAAAAGGGGAATTTACAATTTCAGTCCCTCTGTAAATTTATTGGTTTTAATTGAATCCAAATTAAATTTTTATTTCTTATTAAATTAACCCTGAAAGTTTATTTTTATTTCAATTAAATCCTCGGGCTCCTTAAAAGGCCAAAAATCAGAACGACGCCGTTTTGAAAATGAGGCATAATTGCCCAATTGATCCTTGCAATTTCGGCGCACATTTCAATATCATCCTTTTTTGTATTTTGAATTTATTTTTTTAAATTATTTTAATTTAATCCTCACCCATTTTTTTTTGTTGTTTTATTCTTTTCATTTTACTTTTATTTTAGTTATTTTAATATAATGCATATATTAAATTATCCTTATTTATTATTTATATTTCTCACTGTTATCCATATTTTTTATTAGTTATTATATCATATTTATTTTTATATCATATTTTTATATTATATTTTATGTAGCATTTTAATTATTTTATTATATTAAATTCCTATTATTTATATAAAATTCGCATATATGTATTTTTTTATGTATTATTCTTTTTTAAAAATTATTATTTATCATTTCATTTGTTATTTGTAACTTATACATTATTATTTACATTATATCTTATATATTATATAGTAGTATATCTTATATTATTTTATAAAATTTTAATCTATCTAAAATTACTTATATTGCATAGTATATTATTCATTCTTAAAAATATAGTTTTATAAATAAAAATTATTTATTTATTTTAAAATGTATTTTATTTATTTTCTCAATACATATATATATTTGTATTTATTTAGTACTTGGTATAGGTTATTGTATGAAAATTTTCAACCTGCATGAAATGTGTTCATATTTATTTTATTGTTTATTGTATTTGTTTATACTTCATCATGTATTTACAATTGCTTTAGTGTAGGAATTATTATTTGTCATATTTTGTATTATTATTTCTTTATTGCCTATATTAAATGTTAGTATATTAAAATTGCTTTTGATGATTGATACTGTGTTAATATGATATTTTCATAAGATCATCGTTTTAAGATAAAATGCATTTTACAAAATTACTATATTTTACCTAAAGGTTTTAAAATAAGGCAATTTCCCTAATGTGCTGGGTTTCGATTTTCCGTTTGACTAAATAATTAAATACCATTTTAATAAATTTCGTAAATTATGAGATGATTTTAGTTACGATGGTTTAAAAATATCGTGTCCTAACGTACTGGATGCGATGTTTGCATTCTGTCGGAACAAAGAAATCTCAAGTTTTAAATCAAATTGTTCAGTTTTTTTTAGTCATATTTTAAATGTTTATTAAATTTCAAACATTTGGACAAGATTTTATCGATTAGGTACCAATTTTTGGGCGTTATGAGGGTGTTAACCTTTCCTCATACGTAACCAACTCCCGAACCCTTTTTTTTTTTTATTTTTTTGTGGACCAAAAAATCAGATGTTTTAAAATAAAACGTTTTGCAAGGTGATCCAATCACACCTAAGTAAAAAGGGATTGGTGGCGACTCCCACTTTCGTTTTTAAAAGTTGACCCCATTTTTAAAAAAAAATTAAAAATGGTTTCGATAGCTGCGTTATATCGGATTGGGGCACTGGAATAAAAGCTGAAATTGAGCGACAGGGAAGCCTATAGGATCGCACACCCCATCGGTATTGTCTAAGGAACATTGCGTCCAACTACTACGGGCAATATCGGTCTACCACTGAACAACAGAAAGTTATCAACATGGGTATTTAATCTTTATTAATATAATTTTGCTTGTAATATTCAATTTATTTTAAATGGAAGAGTGGTATGTAATTTTCACTGTCAATTTGTATTGATAGGGTATGAAATCAATAAGGACCATTTTTATGAGATGTTGGCGATTTAGCGGTTAGTTAATGATTAAGGCTCAGACTACCTCTGTAACATATCTTTCGATCAGTGGACACAAGCATACGACGGTGGCCTACAATATGGTCATATGACCTCAAACCTAGCTGAATGCATAAATTCTATTCTAAAAGGAACGCGCCATTTGCTGATAACCTCAGTTGTGTGAGAGACATTTCTGTTTGGTGACACTATTTCCAAAGTGAGTAACGAGTTATAAAGGCTAAATGTAGAGAGTCCATGTATGGTGCCGGAAGGTATTGCAAGAAATTAACAACGCGAAGGTGTGGGCCAACACCATGCACACAGTGTGTCACGATTACGACAACCTATGGTTTCGTGTGACAGAGTTCGACAGACCGAACCAAAGTATTACCGGCGAGTGATATCGTGCACAACTAAGAAATAGGACTTGCGAATGTGGGATATTTAACGCACTTCATTATCCATGTGCTCATGCAATTGCAGCTTGTCAGAATCTTTGTTTGGATCCCATGAGCTATGTCGACGAAGTGTACAATATATAATACATGTACAATGTGAGGAGACATGTATTTCCACTGGTCCCAAATGAACGTAAGTGGTCGTTTGTATCGTTTGCTCCATTTAAGTTGTTACCGGATAGAGGATTGCATCGCAAGCCAAAAGGTTGAGCTTGCTCGAGTAGAATACGTGATAATATGGATATCCGAGAAAGAACGAACCAACAGAAGTTGTGCAGATGGTGTAGGAACCTAGGTCATACAATTCGAACATGTCCAAATTGAAATAATTGATAATTACTTAAATGAAACTATGTTGCATTATTTCCATTGTCTTATTCAAAAAAAACTTCTATTTTATTAAATAAGACAAAATATAAAAATAATTTACTATTAAAATATTCAAAATAACTTTTATTTTATTAAATGAAATAATATAAAACCAGTTTGTACAAATATATTAAAAAAATCAATGTATGTGCCGGTCGAAATCAGTGCCACATTGGGGTGGTCGACGATTACGCGTTGTATTCCTTCTTGATTCAGCTTCCAGCGGAGGTTGTGGTTGCTTTTGTGAGGGTTGTGGTTGTTCTGTTATGGGTGTTGGGAGGATGACCCACCTTGATAGAATAAAGAATGCGGAGGTGTTTAAATTCCATAAGGTGATGGGGATTGGAAATGAGATGAGCTCTCTGACGGTGCCTTGTGTGATCCCTCCTACGACGATGACCTATATATCATCGGTTGAGTCGGAGTCATCGAAAAAGAAGATGCACCGGGCCATGCATTCCAACCTGGCATAGGATTGAGAAAAGGAAACATATATGGGTTAGGATACATATAAGGGCTAGGATACGCACTTGGCATAATCTACAGAGGTTATGGTGTGGGTGTAGTCGCTTGGGGTGTTGGGCCCGGTGGTTGTATAGGCGCTATTGATGGGCCCATGCCGTCATCCCTTCTCCTTGGATTTAAAGGGCCCCGTCGTTCCCTTTTGACACGAATTTACCGACGCCTCTGCTCTTCCGAGAGTAAATATGGCTTGCCATGGATCCTAAACCATGCATGTAAATCGACAAGAACGCTAACTCTGGAACGATGATCGGTTCACGAGTTGGTATATGATCATACCGATTTTTCCAAATTTTAATATATTCCGAGAAGAATACCGGCCAATGCATACTCGATTTTCGTAAGTCGATTTTGTGCACATCATCGAGCACCTCAAGTGTCACCGGAATCGGTTGTCGGTATCCAAATTGCCACAACACTCTATCCGTCTGGTGCATCTTGACAGTAACATAGTTGACCAATAGGACCTTAACATGTCAAATGTTCGGATTTTGAAAAAATTCATTCGAAATTACTGCTTGAATTGCCGGATCCTCGTATGGTGTCCATTGAAACTATATGAACGTGATAAAAATATTAGTTATATACATAATACTAAATACTAAATATGAAATGATTGTGTTATGTATATATATTTTATTTAATACTTACATGCGCTTCCGATCGTTGGTCTAATAGAAGTCATATATCTTCAAGAGCGGTAGGCTTTCCAACATAACTCGTCGAATGGTTTCACCTAATTAAATAAACTTTTAGCATAAAATTATATTTTAAATCTATGTAATAATTGTAAAATCTAATATAAATTTTACCTCATTATGAGTGGGAACGTATATGGATGGTTCACCCGAGGACGTAATAATGAAAAGCGAAACCAAACCCATGATTGTAATAGTTATAGGCAACCTCCGATTTTGGCTTTATTTTGTTTTGTCACCTTGCACATCTCCCGGTACAATGTTGCCAATACGGCAAACCCCCAACTAAGTTCCCAGTTGCTCTAAAATCAACGAGTTTCAGCAGCCACATCAGATATGCGAGGTTTTGTGAAAAGTTCGGCATCAGTTAACCTCCAATGATCTCAAGGATGTATGCCCGAACATATCGTATTCTTTCTACTTCAGTCGAATCATTCCCTGGCTCCAGGAATGTATCACGTAACCAGCACATCTCGATCCGACCTCCGTAAATATTATCCAGAATCGCACTCAAAAGATCGTAGCATATAGCTCTCCAATCAGTAGATTGAACGGACCCGGTGAGTACGGATCCATCCACCGACAATCCCAATTGTAATTGCACGTCCTCCAAAGTGATGGTACACTCTTCGCGTGGAAGATGAAATGTGTATATCACGAGTCTCCTCTTCTTTATGAACGCGCTGATGAGTTTCGAGTCCAACTTGCACCCCCGGCCTATAATGGCCACATGGTAAAAACACGCTTCCCTCAAGTAATTTTCTATCAACAGTGATGGAGGACTAGACATATTACGAATATAACATTGTAACACTCAATTTATAGGCTGTTATAAAAAATTATAAAATAAAAATTAAGTAAAATTACATAAAAGACAAAAATATTAAATAATATTCAAAAATTAAAATTAACTCTTACCATTTTTATTTGTTCGACGGAGATATGTTTATGATCGAGACGAATTTATTCCCCGGCCATTGCTAACACGATAAAATATTTTTAAAATTATAAAAAAATACTAATTTAGAAAAAAAATAAAGGAAATAATTAATTAAAGAGAGCTTTGAGAAATTTAAGGAGAAATTTGAGAGTTTTTTTTGAGAATTTTGGAAGAAATGTTTGTGTGAAAAAAATAGGATGGGGTTTATATATATATATATTTACTGTTGGAGCCCCCAACGGTCAAAATTTTAAATGACCATTGGGGGTTAAAAACACGGGCTAAAACGCGTCCTTGAAGAAGCGATTTTGCCACGTCAGCAAAGCGCATCTACGTTAGCGCGTTTTGTGCTGACATGGCAAATAATGAAAAAGGTTAGGGACACGTTTTGCTGGAATTTTCCCCTAAAATCCTCCTACGTGGACTTGTTTTAGTGTTTTGGCCCATTACGGTAAATAATAAAAAAGGTAGCCCATTTCCGTAAATAAAGTTGAAAATGAGCCTTTATTGGTAAAATGGTCTATGTATATATGAAACTTTAATTTTAATTTAATTGTATACATTTCAAAAATAAATATACAAATATATTTTTATATTATAAATAATTATTTATAGTGCAGTATATATACTTCAAAAGTGTCAACAAAAATTTTATTAAATTGATATTAAATATATAAAAGTGTACAAAAATCAAACTTTGTGTGTAATTTTAAGATTTTTTTTCATTTATCAAAATTTTATATATAATCAAACTATATTTTGAAATATTTACATTTAGTATTATATTGTTAATAATTTAATTCTTTTATAAATTACATAATATTAAAAAAATAACCCATTATATTATATTACAAAATTAAAAAACAATGTCTAAACTTAGCATGACGTCTATTCTCATCTAATTAAATTGGGATGCATTTTATATAAAAATGGTGATTTTTTAAACGATAGCACAGTCCGAACATTTTTAATTAATTGAAGGTTAAACATACTTAAAACATACTTATGGTCCTTGTATTTTTTAAAAATTTGAAATTTAATTCATATATTTATATTTTATTTAATCTCTATAATTATATTTTAAGGAATTTAATTCAGGTATAATTGTTAATTTTTTTGTTAAATTCAGATTAACTATATTTTTAATTACATAACTACGAAGTAAATACTTTTTTATTTCAAAATGTTTAACTAAAAAAGTTTAACAGTATTAACAATTGGAATTAATCTAAAGTAAATAGACTAAATTCCTTAAAAATACAAGTACATGGACTAAATTATTAATTTTTTAAAAAGTACAGGGACTATAGAGATATTTTAACCTTAATAGAAATATGAATTATGATAGTGCATCATAATTAATGGTTGAAAAATGAAAACTGAAAGAAACAATAAGAACATAAGTCTATTAGAAGGAAAAAAAAAATGCGACCTCGAGTTGAGGGCTTTTAATTTAAGGTTAAAAGCATCAAAGTTCCTCCATAGTTCACATTAGCAACATTAATGCCAAAACTCTGTCATTCAATCCTAAACCCAAACCTGGAGATTTTATTATATGCTGGGTTAGAGGGGGCGGGTGTGTCGGCCACTTGCCCTACCGCAGAGTAGTGCATTCTTAGGGATCGGATATTCATCCCTTAGCGAAGTTGAGGTGGTGTATACTCGTAAATAAAACTGTTGTCCCAGATATTGTCTTGCCCAAAACTCCGACCTTAAGTTCCACATTCCTACGTTGTCAAGTGCCACATAAATGGCAGTCCATGACTTGGGATACACCTGCATTTATCCCCACCTAAATATCACAATCTAGTTCTGAGTGTTTTTTTTTAAGATGCTAGATGAAGAAAGATGTCATTCTTACCTGAGTGGTACATCGAGAAACCGCGTCACGGAGATTGTATCCCCTCCTACTAGCTGTTGTCCATTGCCCTCCATCCATACTGCATTCCAGAATAGTTCAAAAACCAATGTTTCAGCACAATTCCCTGAATATATCTTTTGGATTATTGGGGGTAAAAGAAAAAGATGTGCTTACCCAACAACAAAGAAAGAGTAGCCATCAAGATGCCAACTCTGTACAATGTTCTCATTATTCTGAAACACTATCTCAATGAAAGCCCTGTAGTCAGCTTGCATTACTGAAGTATCAAGGTATATCTTTCCGCCATAAGGATTATCAGATATGCTTCCTACACGAAAAACTCCTCCGATTTTGAAATAGTCAGCAAGTTTCAGAGGTGTGTCTGCTGGAACAAATGAAACACTGTTAACTGCATATCTTTGCTTGCCGTTAACTTGCCCGGCGGAATTCACAAGCCTGATGGTTCTGGTTGTGTTAATGAGACCGTAGTGATATGAACCTTGTGGGTTAGGCCTTGGTCCACTTGCTGTAAGGTTAGTCCTGAAACAAAAACATGCACATAACTAGATTAGAACACATAATATAAGGTTCACAGCTTGTCAGTGTCAGTTAAAACTTGGAAAAAAGTACCTGATAGAGCGGGCCTGGTTCAAGGACCAGTCAATTTGGATAGTTGGTCCACCAGGAGGAGGACCAGATACAGGGCCAGCGGAATTGCTATATCGGAGAATTGCTGTAGAGGTGAGGACCCGGCTGGTGAAGCGAGTGGAGACCACAATGTAATAATCTTTTGCAGGCTGATCAGCTTTAAATAAAACTGAACATGATTGGCCAAGGTGAAGGTCTATTGAAGAGTAGGTAGTTTGCAAAGTGTGGGTTCCCTCAACTTCTACCAACGTCAACGGATGGTTTTGGATGCGGAGATTGAGAGAATTCTGCAATCCAACATTTGATATCCGAAGCCTGTAGGTTTTCTCTGCAATAAATGGTGCACAACATGTTTATTCTCAAATCAAATCCTTCCGAAACAACTTAAACCACATATAATTAGAGTGACTAATATACCCTGTTCAACGTTGAAGGAGGCACCGCCAGGTCCTCGACCGTTTATAAGGATTCCATCAGGGAAAGGCAGCTTCTTACCACGATCCAGACGAGCTTTCAAATTCTGCACAAGCACATTTCCAGAAACCAAGTGATCCCAAATGTTAGAAGTCTCACAGCTTTTATGAAGATCATGCATTTTCCATTTAAATGCCAAGTAGAGGCAAGGGTTTGAAAAATGAAGGATGATTAATACCGTGTGATTGGACTTGTACCAATCTCCAATAAGAACAGTGTAATCTCCAGCAGGATCCGGGAAGGGAACCGGGATCCGAGGTCGGCTGAGGATCCTGATCCCTCCAAAGCCACCAGCAGCCTTATGGAATGCAAGAGAGGGGAAGTAAAAGAAACTTCCTATTTGATCCTTGACCTGAAGAATGTATGTGAAGTTCTTTCCTGGTGGAATAGGACAGGTTGTTCCATATACACCATCTTCATAAGAATTCCTCCTCTGTTGGATTCCACTCCTACATTTACCATTTCAGTTCCAAATAACAGCATCAACCTTTTAGTATCTGCTAATTTTAGATGGTATCTTTCATCAAGTTCACAGCTTTTACCACTTGTATGCAACTTTTCTACTTTTTCAGGACTTTACAAGTGATGAACAATTCAATTCAATATCAAGAACAAAATACTGCAATCTGACATTTTATTTGCAAGCTCATAAATGATGAACAAAATGTTGAGGTATGAAAGACATATTAGCTTCCTTTTTCTGGTATGCGTCCAAATCTCTATCAAAACATTCCTAAGTCCACCAACATTGCACCTTCCCATTATCTCTTAGGTGGTGGTGGGAGACAGCTAATTAAAAATTGGGCCATGATGAATGATGGGTTTAAATTAGGTAGATTATGGGCCATCCAACTTCCCCAAATTAATTCAACAGTTAAATCTTAAAATGCTGTCTCTCTCAATCAAGGACACTTTTGTTTTCTAGTTATATACTGTACTAGACACTGTTTTCTGTGTCTCCAAGACCTATGCCTTAAACCTCGGCATTCAAATTGCCGCTTTTACGGGCAGTCTTTCACTTTACAGGAAAGAGTTAAAGGAAGTAAATGAATGGGGACAACCAGATCTGCCATGTGACCAACCACATGCAAGGATGGCAGGAAAGAAGTAAAACGAATAAAGCTGACCGATTCTTTTAATAACAAATCTTAGTGAACAACTAAGTGGGATGTTTGTCAGAATGGTACTAAGGTTAAAAATATGCCCCCACATGGCAGCTAGACAGATGATGATTAGTTAGATTCGTGTCTTTCAAAAGAAAGGGTGGGTAAATGTTTGTGGATACAAGAAGATGTAATGAATGGAGTTGGATCTTACCAGGAAATAAGAAAAGGCTCGTTTAAACTGTTATGGACGTTGATAATGAGATTGTCGTTGGTAACAGAGTGAATGTCAGGGCCCGGGAATTGACCATTGATAAGAATACCCTGCCAAAATCAAAATCTAACTAATCAATTCATCATCATATATGGCTTAAAACAAAAACAGAAAGATGTGAATGAATGAAGGGTCACCGTTTGGCGAACTCCAAGAGGATAAATGTCACCAAAGGTAACATTCCAGTCGAAGAATCTGTAGGGATCTTCAGCACCGGCAATGGCAAAAAAACCAGCTGTGGCACAAAGCAATACCACCGCCAAATGAAGCTGCATTTTAGAAGTATAAAATGAAAAAAAAAAAAAAAAAAAAACCTTTCCTGGCTCTCAGTTCCTATGTAGCGAAAGTGGAAGACTTTAAAAAGAAAAAAGGGTGGGAGTGGCACACTCTTTTAGTGCGGTACAGGCGATGATGTCTGTCTGCAAGTGTAAATAAGCCGTAAAGAAAAGAAAAATAAAAGGCAGTGTCGGTGGTGGGGTGCTTAGATAAACATTAGCAGTTGAACTGGGAATGTTTTAGAGATGAGATTCAGGGTCACATGAGCTTCGGCTTCATTGCGAATGTATTGATAGCGAGGCGGTGGAAGAATGACTTCAATACAATACTAATATTATGATAGTGGTGGTATCATGTGTGTTTTGTACTCTTCTCTTTTGTTTTGACCTTTACTGTGAAACTGCCAAGTGATTAATTTAAAGCAGGGAAACCCAAAGTCAAGACCCCACCTTTGATCTCGCATCTTTTTTGTTCTTGTTAGAATCAATAAATTATGGTCTAATTTTAGTATTATACATTAATTCTAAATTTAGTTTTTATACTCTAGTTTTATACTATTTTCAAATTATGTTATAAAAAAAATCATGTAATTTGATTTAATGAATATAATAACTAACATTTTAATTAAAATTAAAATTTAAAATATGAAAAAACATAAATACTAAAATTAATCAAATTTAAGGACAAGGAGTACGAGATTAATAGTAAAATTTGACATAAAAAGGTTATTATTATTTAAATCGAGATTAAAATTTTAAAATTTAAAAATTACAATAATTAAAATAAAAACTTAAAATATATATATAAAAAAAGAAACTGATCGGATACATAACTTACCCATTATACAAGTAAAAACATAATTCAACTTAAAACCATTATCGCTTCAATTAAAAAGTTTGAGGTTCATTCGAATTGAATTTTGTTTTCTACATTTGAGCTTAACTTATTATTTACTCCAATAATTTCAAGGAAAAATTAATTAAATTTTATAATATCTTATAGTATATTTTTTATCCACTTTCATTTATTTATATACAATTTTATTTTAAACCGATTTTAAAATAATTAAATTCGATTCAAATAATTTGAGTTTAATTAAACAAATATGAATGCTAATATTATATACCGTTATGATCATTTGTATTTGTTCGTTGCCTCATATTTTGTCTTAAAAATGTGAATTATGATTCAGGGATGTAGTTAGGGGTAGCAAGGGCTCGACCCTCTAAAATGAAAATTTTTTATTTAAGTTTTTTAAAATTTTAAATTAATAAAATACTTTGGCTTTCTCTAAAAAAAAGGATAAAAACTTAATTTAATCCTTAAAGAATTATAAATATATAAACTATTAAAATAATAAAATTACATTTTTATTATCGTAAAATTTACAATTTAATTTTAACTTCTAAAATTCTTTTTAGCTTCGTCCTCCAATTATTATTATCAAAATAATAAACTATGAAGGAAACTAGCTAAGAAAATTCGTCGAATTTATTAACATTACTAGGATTTCATTCAAATGGTCTCATTCTTGGTTCATTGGATCGGTAAATATCGAATATATTTTCATTTATAAAATTTAGATTGCATATTTCATTCATATTCATATTCATATTCATATTCATATTTGTTTTTTGTTTTTCTTTTACCACAGTAACAATATGTATGTATGCATGCATGCAATGAGATTAGCAGCACATCTCCTTTATTTAATTTTGTAGCAACTTGGGACACTGAGGAAATCATTAGCGGCCTACTTTGATGGAGCCTGAAGCAACATATATAGACCCTATCATTATCCTTTAAACTTACGTCAAGCTTCTTTTTAGTACAAAAGAAAGAAAATCAAACAATTCTATCCGGTTAAATACGGTTATTAGTATATGTGCTTTCCGAAAATTGTGAATTTAGTTTCTGTATTTTTATTTGATCAATTTTAATACCTTACTTTTCAAATTGGTAAATTTTAGTCTTTATAACTTTTAAAATTTGAATTTTAATCCTAGTCCAAACAATAGCAGTTAAATCTGTTTGGTTAAATTCAATTACAAGTCTTGTTCTATGTATACAGTTGTAAATTTAGTCCATTTTCTCCAACCGGATCATTCTAAGTCCCTATACTTTTCGAATTTTTAAATTTTAGTCTTAACACAAATGACAGTTGATAATCCATCAACTAGATTTTTAGTGAGTACTATTTAATAATAAGTTGACATGACATTACACATACGATAATATATTTGGTGCATCATATTTTGGAAATAGAAAAACTATACTTAATGAATTTAACAATTATTATTTGGTGAGGACAAAAATTTTAAAAGTACAGGGACTAAAAATGACCAAATAAAAGTAAAGGGATTAAATACACAAGTTTTGCTAAGTACAGGGACTAATAGTAGAATTTAACCATTCTAAAATCTAGTCCTCCCATGCCTAAGAACATCCGCAAGAAACAAAGGCAACGGGTCATGCAAATGGACAAGCCCATCTGTACCGTTTTGTGCCAAATTAGATAAATGATCAGCGAAGTGGTTGCCTTCTCGTAAGATATGTCGAAACTCCAGCACATAGCCCTCTTATATCAAGTCCAAACAGTCAACAGTATAAGTGTTTAATTGATTCTCACAATCATAAGGTCGAGACAACAACTGAACTACCCACAACACGTATAAGTCAACGACCAAACGAGACACCCTTATCTCCTTGGCTATTTACAATTCCTCTCGAACCCCCGTAGTCCCTCTTGCAAGCTATCTATTCTTTCGATTCTAAGCATGAATCCATGTATCCAATCACTAGCCGAGTTGTGCAGCAGCCTACCAGCCGTTACTATGCTTGAACGAGACTGTACTGCCCTATCTATGTTCAAAATATAACAATCTGCCAGAGAACACTATTAGAGGTGAGCAAAATTTGATTCGATTCGAAAAACTTGATAAAATTTTCAAATTTTAAATTAAATAGTTCGAGTTATTTGAGTTAATCAAGTTTTTTGGATCAACTCGAATAAAAAATTAAGTTTTTCGGTTTAACTTGAATGTGAATTACACAATTCGAGTTATCCGAAAATCCAAATAAGAAAAGGCAAAACTACGCCATCTTGATACATGTTTACCTTTTCTAAAGTTAAAAGTCAAAATCATTAAGTTAAAAGTCAAAACTACGTTGTTTTGATAAATGTTTACTCATTAAATTAAAAGGCAAAACCATTATATTGTTTATGTAGTTAAATAATTTTATACTTCATTTACTAGTTAAATAATTGGTTCATGTAAATGTAATATTAAATATAAATAATAGGATTCGTTAACTCGACTCGATTCGATCCGATTCGAAAAAAATTCAAATTGAGTTCGGTTGCTAAAATAGGATTCATCAACTCGACTAACTCGAAATTTTTTGACTCGATTTGACTCGACTCGATCGAATACTCACCTCTAAATACTACCATGCAACCCAATGTGGCCCAGGATAGACCCTTGGGACGAAGCCCAATTGGGTTCAATTAATATCATTGGAAAAGACCTTCGCATATCCCAAGACTCGTGTTAGCAAATCTCCAACTCCCTTAGAGATGTTATCACTTCGATGCTTCCACGGTCCCCAAATTATCATTGAAAAGGTCTCCCATGGAAGTAGAAAGTTCAAACGTTCTATGGAACGACAGTTCAATTCAAACCATTTGAGGAAAAGGGATGTCAAAGAAATCATTTTGGACATGCTTTATCCGCAATTGCGTAAAATATGTTTTGTGGTCTCAACATCAACCCCACACTCAGTATAAGATGCATCTGTTGTTATATTCTTCCTGTATCGTACCTGATTAGAATTCAAGCAATCCAATGCCACAATCCATATGAAGAAACGAGCTCATTCTGGGTATTGCAAAAACCAAATCTAGCCCAGATTCCAGATCGAATATGTGCATTCACTGCCTTCTCCAACATCGAATACATGGATGGAACAGAGAACTTTTCTGGAACTCTCTAGTCCCTAGTAGCAAGTATCCCGAGCCTCTCAGCTATGGGAATAAGAAAGAGGGATAGCCTTAATGGCCAACTAAACATCCTTCGATAGCTCAAGGAGGACCGTGTTAATGGTCCAAATTCCATCAGCACCCACAATTGAAGAGACCATAGCATAATGTTTTATTTAGCGGCGTCATACCCACCCACCAATCGTCCCACAATCTAATCCGAGTACCATCGCCAGCCCACCATCTAATATCCTCTGTATAATGTTCCTGATCTGAAGCAACCCCTTTAAACCGAGGATGCTATTGCCTTGGGCATTCCTTCCAAAAAGGACACCTCTGTAAGATATTTCTGACGAAAAACATTACACAAGAATGAATTCCGTCGTGAATGTAAACACTAACCAACTTTAACAAGCATCACCAGTTTTCTCAATCGTGCCTTCCTCAACCCCAGATCATCAGACACTTTCGGACAACAAATTTGATCCTAGTTTACTAAATGGTTATACATGTAGTCCGTCAAGCCGCCCTATAAAAAATTCTGATCTAATTTCTTATAGATAGATATCGGTAAAAAAGTCATTTGCATAACATGCAACAATATGACATTGGTGGTAGGTTGTATAAGCACCTTTCGACCTGCTAATGAAAGCACTTTACCTTTCCAATTGACTAACCATCACTTTGTCCACAATACCAACATAAGTCTACTTTGAAGCCCTCCCATGCACAAGAGGAACTCCAAGATAGGTTCCCAAATCTGTAGCTAGAGGTATGCCCCCCCACCGTACTGAAATAATAAGCCTCATCTCTTTGAATGTTAGGCGAAACAAAGAGCTTAGATTTTTCTAAATTAACTGTCAAACCCAAAGCCTCACCAAAATCCTTTAAGCAATCTCAAATCATACCCATTTGTTATTGTCACATCCCAAAAACCGGAATGTAGAATGGGTTAGTAGAACTAGGTAGCGAACTGAGAGTTAAATTCAAAATTCTAGAATTAGGATCATAAGGATTAATTAAATAATATTTGGGATTAGAAATTTAATCGAGGAAATTAAATTAAGTGTTCGGGAATTCATTTGTTTAAAATGGATTTTAAAAACGGAACCCAATTTGAAAATAATTAAGAAAATATATTTTATTTAAACAAAAGGACTGATTTGAAAAAGAGAGGAAAGTGGGAGTGGCCTAGGGGGTAATTGCCCAATTTTTGAAAATTGGTCGGTTATTTAAACCACCCATCGTCCCTTCCCTCTCATTTTCATCTCCCATTCAAAATTTTCCCAAAATCAAAATATGAGTTTTTCTCAAAATTGATTCATCCTAATAAATTTTCTAACCTTTCAAGCACCAATTCTTCCTTCAATTTTAAAGAAAATTTAAGTTTCCTTCATCAAATCCTTCATTGTTCTTCAAACATTTTTCACCGAGTTGGATCTATAACTCGTCGTTTTCTTCAAATTGAGGTAACATTTTGATTCCTATTGATGATTCCAAGTTCATTGTTTTTATAATTTGAGATTTGATCAACTAATACAGGATTTTAATAGATCTAAAGCTTTAACACCGAAATTTGGTTAAAAATGGTGAAATCCGAATTATTGAGTTAACTTCTTGTTTTAGATTGATTTTCAACTTATTTTGAACTAATTAGAAGATTTTTGAATTCGATTTAACAAATCATTAATGATTTTTTTATGAATTGAATGTTTTCCCTCTTTTTAATGTTCATGTAAGCTTGATTTTCCAGAAAAGTTAGATCCGAGTGGTTAGGTGAAATTGATGGCTTAAATATGTAATAATATGATATTTAATATATTTACAAACATATTTGAGGTTTAGAAACGATAATTGAGTGATGGAAACTCTTATTTTGGTAAAACGGGTTAGTTTTTGGTATTGAGAAAGAGAAGCATTGATTTGCGATTCCATTGCTATTTGATTGTTTTTGATGTCCATGAAACCAACTAAAAATTCGACAAAGGTAAGTGCATCTATCAATTAATAGTATAGCTATAGTGAGCACAAATATTATTCTCACAAAGACTAAAAGTACTAGTAATTACCGTATTTCTATTATTTAACCGACAAATTGGAGTAATTGATTAAAACTAAAATTAACTAAAGAATACGACAAAGAATAAATCAAGAAAACAGACGATTAACAACCAAGAAGCGAAACAATACCCAGGAAAGAATCCACCTAGATTTCATTTGTCATTATCAATTTCAATTAAACAATTTCTTCACTTAGTATCTTGATCCGTAGAATTCCTAAATTATGCTAATATCTCTTTCGAGAGTAAGAGCAATTGACTCTAGGTTGATTAATTGAAATTTCTTTTTAATATAAATCCTATTGTCGCATTAACTTGATCTATTGATCCCATATTAGATTTGACTCTAATTTGGTAGATTTATGTCGTCCTATTTCTAGGATTGCATGCAACTCTACTCAGTTATGCTAGATCTACACTTAAACAATGACTTTTCCTCCTCTATTCAAGCACATCAAATATGGATTAATAATATGAAAATATTAAACCAAGAATTAAGCACACAAAATTGATAACAAAATTCAAATATTTATTGTGTAAAAAAGAAATAAAAAGATAGAATTCATCATAGGGTTCATCTCCCTAGGTATTTAGAAAATTAGTTCATAATCGCAAATAAAAACATCTCAAAGACAGTATAGCCACAAGATTAAATTGGGAATAAATCAAAATTAATTATATTATGAATTAACACACATTTTTGGACCATCTTAGGCTGGAAATAAATTTGCCTCGATACTTCAAATTGCTTCTCGGTTTTATTCTTCGAGCAGTGTCTACCGAGCCAATTTTTGCCATTTGTGCGAATCTGTCCAAAATAGTCAAACTTAATCAAAATTAACTATAAAATTAATTAAAATCCATCATGTTCATATTTTTAATACAATTTAATTATTTTATAATATTTAATTTTTTTTAAAAAGAATTTAATCGAAATAGCTTGATTTTAAGTTAAAAGGGCATATAAAAACACGCAAATTTTTGTGTTTCAACACCCCTAAACTAATTCATTGCTCGTCCCGAGTAATGCACAAATTTGAAAAGAATTTTCTCAAAAACACTTTTGAAAAACTCCTTCAGAACAACATTCTTCCCAAAATCATGAAATCAATATACTTATGGTCTAAAACAAGAAATTTGATAATTATGCTACTCAAGTATATATATCGTTCAAATTAATCTCAACAATTACTACAATAGCAAAATTAGACTAAATGTTTCTTAATAAAGATATGTTAATCCCTACCAATTTGATTTTAATCCCTTATTCAAAATTAAACTGCAATCATTAAGTTTAATTGATGTCTTCATATGTTGAACAGAGCAATTTCTCTCCACTAATGTAGGTGACATTGGAACTTTGAATCAATAGGTCTTTAACAAGGTTGTAACATAGCTGGGCTTAGGGGTAGGTAAAAGATAGATAACTTTAGGTTTAAAAAAAAACCCTAGACTCAACTTGTATCGGATCTTTCAAAATAATTACCTTCAATACATCAACTTTTCTTTCCTTTTCACATGCTCTTTAGTGCCATTTACTTCAAGTACATATGCTTTTTTTTTCGAGTATTTTACTACATGTACTACAATTTTTAGAGCATTTCATACTTATTTTCAACTCCTCCAAACTTATTTTCAAAGAATACTCTGAATAGTACTGAGTCTGGTGTTTGGGACATTTTTAAGATAATTAAGAGAAGTGATGGCTAACTTTATAAGGGTTCAAATAAAATTAAGCCATAAAGTCTCAAAGTTGGGTTTCAAAGGATAAAGATTTCATCATGGTTGGCTTGAAAGGCTTAAACGGTCCAAACAATAGTTGCCTAAATCATTTTCAACGTTCCGTGCTTCCTAGGATTTCGCCTCAAGAAACTACTAAGTCAATTCTAAAGATTTAAACTTTCATGCATGCCTAACTTTCCTAAAGAACTAAAATTTTATGTTATGATTTGCATGCTTTATTAGAAATAAATTTCATGTCATCATTAAGCTAACATAACAATTTATTGAAATGATCAAACTTTATTCATACTTAAATTTAGCATACTTAACAAAATTCAAATTTATTGAACAAAAATATATCATATTCATAAATAAAAGAAAAATTTTATTCTGAGTGGAAATAATTTCAATTTTCAGTCCCCTCAACTTAAAATGAACAATGTCCTCATTGTTTAAAGTGAATAGATACTATACACCAGGTAGGATTCCAAAAAAGAGGAGGTGAGTCAATTTGACTGCTTAAGTACCAATCTCTTCCTAGATCCAATCCTAGACATGTATATACCTATTGTGTAACGACCCGAATTTGGGCCTAGTAGAATTGGACCTTGACCGGGGGAGCGTTTAAAATTTTTGAGAATAAGAGAACGACACTAATGCAAGTTGGTCCTATTAGGTGAGTGATTTTGGAAAGTTAGGGGGCTTCTATGAAGTCCCAGGATCAAACTTGGGCTTTAGAAAATTTTTGGTTTTAGGTGAATAAAACCCTGGGAGTTAGTAAGTAGGCTTTAAGAATAAAATGTGGAGAAAAATAACACAAAAGGAGTTGTGTTCTAGTGGCAAATGACGCCACATAGGAGACAAGAAAGTGACGCCATACAAGGAAGCAAGGGTCTAAGGTTCAAGTCTTGGCGCTTGCATTTCATTTTGATTTATTTTTAAGTGAACTTAGACTTTGGCCTATAGACTTATATTTAGTTGCGCATGATTTTAGACACAAGAGGAGCTTGTGGTCTAGTGGCTAGCGTGGATTAAGTTACAGGGGAGCCTGAGTTCGAATCCCATCGCAAGCAAAAAGGGATATTTATTTTGCTAAGTTGGGACGGCCAGAGTTTGTGTTGGAATTAAACACTGCTGAAGGAGGGATCCCATATCGGGAAGCTAGCATGAGAGTGGGTAAGAAGCTGGCTTTAAATAGAGCAATCTATGAGGAGAGTAAGCATACCTTGGTTGGCGTTTGGGCAAAAGAGTGTTTGGAGCGCGGATTAACTCCAGATTTCTATCAGGTGTGTATTTCGCCCTACTCTAGCTGTAGAGCGGCAAATGTCGAAAAGCCAGTCACACGACAATGGTATCCAGACGAGCGTGCGAGCACACGTGTGGGAGCTTCGACGCGATAGTTGAGGCCCTCATGAGTGTTCTCATGAGTCTAGGCTGTCTTGGGCCAAGTGGGCCCATATGAATAAATTGTATGATTGTGTAGTAGATAGTGAACTGGTCTATGTGAATCTCATATCTGAGGCTAGATTTGGGCTAAATGGGCCACATGAGCGTGTGGGCCCATTTGGGCCGAGAATGGGCCATAGGCCTATTCGCATCATTATCTCTGCTTAGAATATCTCGGTTTACAAAATTACTGAAATACCCCGGTTTGCAAAATTATCGAAATACCCTCTATGGGTAAAGTTACCGAAAAACCCTTAGTGGGTAAATTACCGAAATACCCTTAGTGGGTAAATTATTGAAATACCCCTAGAGGGTAAATTACTAAAATACCCCTAAAGGGGTGAAAATTACCATTATACCCTCGATTGTGGTTTAATATCGTGTATGTGATTTATATATATATGTTTATAAATGTTTTACACTGCATTCATACCATGTTGTATGGGTTGGGATTGATGATCGGAGGAAGTGTAGCCTGGTGGCTTTGCCATATATTATTTTTGGTGGCTATGCCACAAATATATACTATTATTCTTGGTGGCTCAGCCACAAATATCGTGATTAGCAGCTTGTTTGCAATATTGGTGTGATTGGCGGGGTGGGTTGACTTGATCCTCACAGGTGACGATTGGTTGGTACGGGGGTGTGATTGGTTGGATTGGGTTGGGCTGCATTTCATTATTACATTATCATGGTTATAGGGCTTAAGCCCAGGTTGATACCGTAAGGGCTCAGGCCCAGATATTGATTGTTTAGGGGATTACACACTGAGTTCTCGTAACTCACCCCCTTTTTCTCTTAACCCTGCAGGTAATCCCCAGCGTTAGAGGATTTGGAGCTGCAGAGGACTCGATGGTGGCCATACATTGGAGTTACTTTCCACGAAAATTAGTAAATCCAGTTTTACTTTATTCTATGATTATTTCATTTAGGGTTAATATCATGTAATAAGGCCATTGGATTTTATTTTCCTTTTAAACTTTCATTTCAACTATTTTTAAATTATTAATGATTAAACTTTGGGTTTTCACAAAATGACAATAATCATTTTTCTTTCAAAATAACACGTTTTCACAATTTCGTAATTTAACTTCAGTAATAATCAAAGTTTTCGAAAATAATAATAACATTTTTACAAGAAAACAATTATAGCAAATCTGAATTTCACAAACAACAAAGTTTGGAGTTTCAAAAAGAATACAAAGTTTTTAACGAACACGTAGCTTTTAAACAACCCTTTTATGTGACATGCTACATCTGGTCATAACGTCTAGGCTGGGTTTGGGGTGTTACATATTACCACACTTTAGACTTTACTACTTGTCCATATTTACTTTTGAGTCCCATCTCTTATTTTATTGTGCAGAAATAAAAAAAATTCCTAATTAATCCTAATCCTAAATTAACATAAGAAGAAAAATAAAGTCAAGATCCCTCCCTTTTATTGATTTGCAGATCCTTCCAAATTTGACTCATCTTTTGCTCCATCATTATTGCCTTTGCATGAATCACTTCGTTCCTTCTTCGATAATGGACTCCATGGTTCAAATATGAAATCTTGAAATTTAGGCACAAAAATAAATGGATCATTGTATATTTTCTTAAGAGCACTTCTCATCGAGTCATCCCTTATTTTTGAGTATCTCCAGTAAGCTTGCTACTGCCATTGCATACGTTACATTAGGTCCATCAATTTTGACGACTCATCTCGAAGATCTGGGCTAGGCGGTGGTGTAACACCCCTAACCCGAGTCCGTCGCCGGATTGGGGTTACGAGGCATTATTGGTCATCTCACAATTCATATAGATGTTCATTACATAACACAACTCAAATTTCAAGCACATAAAAGTTGAAAGCTTAATCAAATATCCATAAAAATATGACTCTTGCTCATTTACAAATATAAACCTCAAACAACCCAAAACTTTACTATTAAAATTTTCATTTAGTAGTCTATACGGCATTGGTAATATAAAGCATAACCCGTCATATTATGATTACTATAATATCATGTACCTGTTTTCTAATGTCTAAAATACATCTACGCATAATTACCAAATCAATATGAACTTATTCCATTAAAAAAATACTCGGCATATTAGTCATGCATAAACATATACTCAATTTAACAAGTAACATTTCAAAGACCCAAAATTATTTCTTTTCTTGACATAAATTCATGCGTAAATGACCATATTGGTTTGAACCATTTAAGTACAAATTACACTAAAAGAACAACCAATTCACATTATTTAAATCCACATACATAACCAATTTCTAACTATGTGTTCGGTCATATAAGATGGTTTAAAAACATAGCATAAATCATTTCACATACCCATTTATGAAAGTCTAATACTTTAACCGAATATTATCATGCTTTATATAACTTAATCCTTATCTCGCAAGTGATCAAATCAAATACACACATACATGGCATATACATTACTTAACTAATATATCACATACTACAACTTAAACATGCATTCATCATTTACTTCATTGCCTAAGCTGAATAATGCACCATACTTACCATTATTCTTTGCCAAACGTATATCCAAACACCATAAATATATATACCATGTATTAAGCTCATCAACATGAACTAATTTATAAGTCATTCATGTCATAACTAGTCAAAACATATAACCAAATACAAGCATATATACATCATAAAATATACTCCCATAATAAGTTAATACTATAACCGAATTCACATAAGTTCTAAGTATCAAGATTTAGCCATTTTCGCATGGCATAATATATATACATAACCTAAAACAATCCTTTTAAACTATATCCCAGCCTATACATGTCATAGTTCAAAAAAAAAAAAATTAGATTATAGAGTACCCAAGTTAGTTGATAGTGTGATAGACTTTGACGATGATCCCCAAGCTCGTAGCTAGACTTTAAAATCTATAAAACAATACAAATAAATACACACAGTAAGCTACCATAGCTTAGTAAGTTATAAGCAATTTCCCATCAATGATGCATTATAACATTATACTAGTAAAGTCAAATTAATATAATCACAACCAAGGTTTATAACCATAACTATAATTTATATCACCTTTCGTAAACTTTACATTTCATAGCCCATAGGCCGAACATCCACACCTTTGATAATAGATTTCACATGCATATATTACTTACCAAATTTATACTAGCATTTCAAAACTCATATAAATCACATATTCAGGATCAAAACTAATCAAATAAACTCCTTATACGGAATTCCATGTGGCCGAATTACAGTTTATAATTCATATAGCAATCTATGATATTTGTAAGTATTTCTCCATATCGACCTATATCAATCGAACTGTATATTTAATAAATACATACCATCCAAACCAAATTGTCACACATACTGGATTTCAAATAATAACATCTCATAATACCAACTTACCAAATTCAATTCAAAATATAAAAATTAATCGCACACTTAATGCTCTTTATCCAATTTCGCACACTTAGTGCTCAGAATTTCGATTCGCACACTTAGTGCATAATAACCTATTTCACACACTTAGTGCTCGCTATTTTAAAATTCGCACACTTAGTGCCAAATGACCGATTTCGAACACTTAGTGCTCGGTATTAAAAATTTCTCATTGGATCATTTCTCAAACTTGTTCTTCATTCATACATATACGCATAAACTTATAATCAACCAAATATATAAATTTCAAATCAACTCATTCATCTCACCATTCCTTATCACATTCGACAATATTCATTACATATATATATACTTCCATTTAAATTACTTACATCATTATAAATAAATTCAATTCAACTCAATTACTTAAAAACTTACCTTGAGTATCGACGGACTATATTTTCCGACTATTCGACTAGCTTCGCCTTTCCCCGATCTAATCTCGATCCTTTTTATTCTTGATCTAAATCAATTTCAAATTTAGCTCATTCAAACATATTTTCATTCAATTTAATCCAAAAACACATAAATAGGTAAATTACTATTTTACCACTGACATTTTCAATTTTTACAATTTAATCCCTATTGCACAAAACACAAAATACTCAAAATTTCAAGGTACCCATGTTTGGTCGAATTTCCATAGTGTTCATATAAGCCTTTATATTTTATTTATTTCACATTTGACCCCTCAATTTACAAATTTCACAATTTAATCCTATTTAGACATTTCTATCAAAAATGCCTTAATTAAACTTAACAACCTAACAACTTATATTTATTTTCCATCACTAAACACCAATTTCATCAAGCAATCAACAATGGCAATTCATGAATGCATCAACAAGCAATCACTAAACACCAATGTCTTACCTATTTAAGACACAAATGGGCTTGTGGCCCAGTGGCAAAGTGGCGCCACTTAGAGAGAAGGGAGGTGGCGTCAGCTGAGGAGCTCCAAGGTTCGAGTCGCATTACCCGCTTATTTTTAAATGTTTTTGGTGTCAAAAGAGAGTAGAGTTGGGGGCGGCTAGGATACTTGAATTAGGAGATTAATAGAATGGATAATGTGGATAATATGGCTGATAAAGTGACTGATAAAAGGGAGGAAGAGGTGGTGTTATCCATGCCACTTGAGGATGAGTGATCAGATGAAGATAAGGGAGAAAATTTAGGAGTTATCTACTGATCAGCAGTGGTGGCTGAATTTCCATCTTTTGGAGGGGGGAGAAATCGGTTTTGTTATACTATGGGGGTGCCGAAATTTCCCTTATTAGTTGATCAATTTTAAGTTATAAAAAGGGGCATTTTCAGTTTTTGAGAGGTAGTGACCGAAATTTTGATTAAATAAGGGGGATATCTCTTCAATTCCGGCATTAGGATCCTATTTTCTTTTTCTATTCTCTCATCTTCACTTCTATGCAAAAGCCGAAAGTCCATTATTCTTTTTCTATTTTCTACTACAAAGCCGAAACCACCCAATTCTTCTCAGCATCTTTCCCTTCAAAAGTCGAAACTCTGAACTTTCTTCTCATCTCCATAGCCGAATACTTCCTATTCCCTTTTTGCCGATCTCTTCACTAAAAGCCGAATCTACATAGATTTCTTCCTATCATCTTCTCTTTTTGATCTTCTCAAAAGCCGAAATCTTCTAGGAGTTGCCGAATTCTCTGTAAAGGTAGGTGCCAATTTCTTCTGATCTATTCTTTTTCTCTTTTGGTTTTTAGAAGAAAAAGCCGAAATGCTAATGAATTGTTGGTTTCTTGTGTTTACGTGTTGGGCGACATCGGGAATCGAAGTAGATCGTCTAGATCTAAAAGCCAGAAATCGTTGGTCTCATATCTCTCTTTCGGGATTTCAAGGTAAGGGGTTCTCCTTAGATTTTCGTTAGGTTCGTTTATCATAATGTAATCTTAACCCTATGATATGGATTAATAGCCACATGTTGTGATGGAATCACATGTCGTTCAGGCGAAGGAGGGATTGGATCTGTAAATCCAATCCCTAAGTTTAAGAAACGAGCGGTGTCAGCGGTTCGGGATTGGCCACCAGGTTGTGGACCAGTGTCAGAACAAAATCTTAGACAGTTAGCAGTCGTATCGGCTTCTGATAGTATCGACATAGAAGGTCTCATCTTGGCTGTAATCAGGTGTGTAGATATCTAACACACTAATTTGTCTGTACTATATATGTTATGGGCTAAAAGCTGGAAAAAGGTTATATGGACAGTCGTATTACCCAAAAAAGGTAGGCATGGGATGCCAGGTACGTAATCATAGAACCTTCTCTATGTGTATCGATGTATGTAAGAACCTGTGATCTTTTAGGTAGTATTTTGTTTTGATTCTGCATGGATGTATGCATGGGATGGGGTTGATATAATGAAGGGGAAGAGCATGTTAAAAGGTCACTTAGTGATCAGTGGTTAAACCACGATATGTACATTTAGGTCACAATAATGATTGGTGGCTCTGCCACACTTGATTATAAGGTCACACAGTGATCGGTGGCTCTGCCACAATGGATTATAAGGTCACATGGTGATCAGCATTTTAACTGACAGCATGATTGTCGATATGGTGTGTAGCGGTTCGTGGGTTGATTGTAGAAATCCCCGAGGTGTGATGGCTGGTACGGGCTGGTGTGTAGAGGATGGACTTTTAGGTTGAGTTGGGCCATATTGCATGTAAATATTCTGTTGCCATTGTGTATGGGCCAAGGCCCATAATGTGTTTGTGGGCCTCAAGCCTTTTATGTGTTTTCGGGATTTGCACATTGAGTCTTGGTGACTCACCCCTTTATTTTTCCTGACTTTTCAGATGAGCAGTAGATCGTGGACATGGGAGCCGAGGCGGACTCGAGGGGCCATCAAGTTCTTTTATTTCCATAAACTATTTTCGGTTTTCTTTAAGTTTTAATTTTTTTTGATTATTTATGTAATAAGGCTCCATAGCTTAGGTTTAAATTATAATTGTTAATGTATTTATTATATTTTTTTTAAAATTTAAATTTTATGTTCAAAGACTTATCTACAAGAAGTAATAATATAGGATTTTCAAACACGTTCAAAGAAAAAGCAAAGGTTTTCTTAAAATATCACTTATTTTAGTAAATACCTAAATAAGCAAACTGGATTTCCAAAATTATCCAAGTTGAGTTTTTAACGTTAAACCTCGTAGCATGCCAGATCTGGTCGTAGCATTTGGGCCGGGTTTGAGGTGTTACAGATCTCGAGATCACTAATCCGAGGTTAGGGAAATTTTTTTTCCATGTTATTTTATGTGCTAGAGCATGATTTTAGAATTACATGAAAATTTTGGTACTTTAATATTAGCGATTTCTTGCTTAATTGCGAAAAAGGACTAAATCACGTAAAGTGCGAAAGTTCCATTCTATAAGCTAAAGGTACCAAATAGTCGTAGATTGATAATTGGAGGTCTTTAAAAGGCAATTAGACCCCCAATATATCCTTGGCCGGCCATACGGGACAAGAATTGACCAAGTTGGTCAAAGTTGGTGACGTTTGGTGGACTAATTTCTAGTTTAATATTAGAATAAGGAAAGAAAAGATATCATCTTTCTCTCCATCTTTCTCCACCAATTTTAGCAAGCAAAATAAAGGTTTGAAAGCTCAAAATTTTTAGTAAGCTCTCCTCCATTCTAGTAAGTGATTTTGATGCTCTTTCTTGATAATAATTGTACTTTTGAGACCCCTAAAGCTTAAGCTTTCAAATGAGGGGACTATTGTGCAATATGGTGAAAAGTTTAGAGTTTTTCCATGAGAGCTATCATTGTTATTTGCTGCATATTTATGGAAGAAATTGAGTCTTAGTTGTTAAATGAACAACTTTTGTGAAAGGTGTTGTCTTGAAAACACCTAATTGGACCTTGATGAAAAGGTTACAAATTTGTAGTAATTATGTGAAATGTTGAGTTTTGATGATAGCTATAAGAGTATTAAATGTTCACCTAGGCTTGTTGAAGGTAGAAATGTGATTAGAATTTATTTTCGAGCCTAGGGGCAAAATAGTAATTTTGCCAAAGTCTAGGGGCGAAATAGCAATTTTGCCAAAGCATGATTATCAAAATGCTTTTATTAATGTGATGATTAAAATGAGGTAAATTGCTATTATAGATCAAGAAATACAAAGCCCAGATCAAAACCGAGGCAAGAAGAAAGTCGAGGACTAAATTGCATATCTACATACATTTTGAATACCGAGGTAAGTTTGTATGAATTTAAGGTTTCACATTTATTTTCAATAAATTGCTTATTATGTTGTATAATATACACTATTTTCATGAAGTCATGATTAATGATATATTGATAAGAAAGTGAATGAGAGTATGTAAGAGGAAGTCCCGGTTGAAGACTCGAAATAATGATGATTACTAATATCACAGCATGAAACACATGGCATCGACACCCAAGAAACGTAGATCCCGTATGAGACTATGTCTGGGACATGGCATCAGTATCGAACACGGAAGGTCTTGAGTAAGACCATGTCTTGGACATGGCATTGACACCATACAAGGAAGGTCCCGTGTAAGACCATGTCTGGGACATGGCTTCGGCACCAAAGGAAGATCTCGTGTAAGACCATGTTTGGGGCATGGCATCGACATCAAGTTAAGGGATCCCATGTAAGACCATATTTGGGATATGACATTGGCATCATGAGGCGATCCCATGTAAGACCATGTCTGGGACATGGCAATGGCATCGAGACCCATGTGTGATGAGATTGAGTAACCTCAGTTATTCTGGGTAATTCATCGGGCAAAAGAGCCAAGTATAAAAGAGGTAACAAGAAAGCTAAGCAAGTAGAGATGGTAATAAGCTAAGTTTTTCAAAGTTGATAAAGAGTTTCATTCAAGATAAGAAAGATGAATATTGAAATTTATGTTGTATTAGCAAAATATACTAATTTATGTGATTAAGTGATAAAGGTACAATGAGTACATTTCAAGTATGTAATTATTATGTATCATGTGATGAGTATGAATAAGTATGAGTAAGTAAGTCCAAGCACTTGAAACTCAGGTTGTATTTGTCTCTTGATGGATGAGTTATATGAAGCAAATATAATTGTTATATGAATTTCATGCAAACTTACTAAGCTATATGCTTACTTCTTTCATTTTTTTTCTTTCCTTGTAGTTACGCCAAGCTAAATTAGGGATCATAAACGTCAGAGTTCGAATCACGCTATCAATCAATATTTTGGTATAGCCAAGTAGTTTATTTTGGTATGGCATGTATAGGAGTTATATCATGTGGAAAGCCAAAGTGTTGGCTATTAAGGTTATCATTCTTTTTGTATATGGCTAAAGAGATTTACCAATATTTATTAAGTTTATACACTGATGTTGTTAATTTATGCACTACTGTCCATGCATTTGAAGCAATATTTGTGTAGTTGGAGTGGACATTGTTATGTTCTTGTTTTCAAGGTGGCAATTGGCTTGGAAAATAGCTTTTAAGTGTCCACACGGGTAGGCACACGGGCGTGTGTCTAGGCCGTGTGTGACATACGATCAGCCCCATGGGCATGTGCCCAGGCCGTGTGAAGTCTACACATTAATTGTGGAATTTAATTCGACACACGGGCTAAGGACACGAGCGTGCGCCTTGGCCGTGTAACCATAGTGAGTTGATGACATCATAAACAGAGAGCTCCACGGGTAGGAGACACAGGCGTGTCTAGGCCGTGTGAAGGACACGGGTTATAGACACGAGCGTGTGCTCAACCGTGTGAAATAAGTCAGTGTCGACCACGGGTGTCGAACACGGGCATGTCTTAGGGGCACCCTGTTTGGGCAAATTTTTTTTAGGGAATGCAAAAGTTTCCGGTTGAATCCCAAAACCTCCCGGAAGTATGTCTAAGGCCTCGTAGGCCCATGAAATGTATGTTATTAGTAAGAAAGAAAAGTTTTAAGATGGAATGAAATTTTATAGCCCAATAATACAAGTTCAAGTAAAGCTAAGTACAGTAACGCCTCGTATCCTGTTCCGGCATCGGACATGGGTAAGAGGCGTTACATCTGTCATCTCGCTCGAGGTTAAATTCGCATAGAACTTACGAACTAGCTCCTCATCCACACTAGGTCTCGTCTCACAAAATAGTTCCCAATTGAGGGCTTAGGCAACTTGATGAATACGTACAACAAAGTGTTTGTAGTTGCTTTCCTTCAGTGTGAAGCCTTTCTCAGGATGCATATGTTGATTTTTGAAGATACTTTCATATCTCACTTTGGCTTCAACACAATGGAACTTGCTTTCTGTTTCGTTGATTTGAGCAGAGGCACAAGTTCTCTTACGAGGCATGATTAACCTGATAATAAGATGGAAAATTTATTTTCTCAAAAAGTTGATTAAAAAATTATTAATAATTCAATAAATTGAAAAATTAAATAATTGAATAAAATTGAAATTTTGAAAGAAACTTAGGTCTTACCACCTTTTTTTTTTAAAAAATATAAGAACTCTAAAAATAATTATGAAGGAAAATAAATGGCAATTTGAAGGAGGTTAGAGGGTTTGGTGTAACATCCCGATTTAGGGCCTAGTCAGAATAGTGGTGCGAGACCACAAACCCGAGGTCTATGTATGAGTTTTTGAGGTTTATGCTATGTTTACATGTTAGTGTGAAAGTTTTATGAAGCAATTTTGTGAAATTGCGGTTGAATTGTCCAAAAGGACTAAATTGCAAAAGTTACAAAATGTGAGATTCTAGAAGCTAATTGTGTGAAATAGCTTTAGAATATTAATTAGAGGTCTTTAAATAGCAATTTTCCCAATTTTTATTTTTTGGAAAAAATTGGGCATGGATGAGTTAAAATAAGAAGTTTATCAAAAAGGGCATTTTGGTCATTTGGTAATTAAATTATTAAAATAGGAGGAAAAGATGACAAAATTCATTCATCTTCTTCTCCAAGGCTGCCGAAATTTTCAAGAGCCATTGTTAGGGTTCTTCAAATTTTTTAAGCTTGCTAGTAAGTGCATCCAAGCCCCATTTTTGATATTCTTCATATTTTTGAAGTCCTAGTAGCAAAAGTAAGCTATTTTTAGCTATTTGATGAGCTATAATGAATGTTTAAAAATATGCCTATGTATGACATGCATGTATTTTGGTGTTTTATGGAAGAATATAAAAGCTTGATGCAGTAGAAACATCTTTTGCTAAGTGATTTTCCATGAAAATGCATGTAGGGACTAGTTTGTAAAAGTCTTGAGTTTAGTCATACATGTGTGTTTTAATGAGAATTGATGAATGCTTTAGTTGAGTAAGTGACTCGGCTAAACATGTAAGGCTAGAAAAAGTGTAATATGAGAAAGATTTAGGGCAAAAGAGTAATTTTGCCAAAGTATGAGATAAGTGTCAATTTAGTCAATGTGTATATTAAATAAGCTGATTTATTCATTATAGATCAAGAAAGACGAAGCCCGGATCTAAACCGAGGCAAGAGCAAGGTGGTGGACTAGATTGCATATCTCTATATTTTTGAGTATCGAGGTAAGTCTATGCAAAAACAATACATTCATACTTATAATTTGTTAATGCTAGCTAGTGTGTAGCATGATTGGGAATAATTGAGAATGATTGAGAACCTATGTGGGATGAATATGTTAGAATTTGTGAATTGATGTATGGTTAAGTAAGTAGATATGTAAATGTGTAGTGAGAATGCTAAATGGTGGGCTAAGTGTGATACCATCTTAATGCATATTGACAATAAGCTGGCTATGTGCGATGCTATCGTTAGGTATATCATCTAGTGGGCTATGTGCGAGACCACTAAGAATACCTTTGTGGCAAGCTAAGTGCGATACTACCTTATTAATTGATTATGGTGGGCTAAGTGCGAAACCACCGAGAAATTAGCTGTGTGGTTGTAATATTGAGTTGATTAGCTGTGTGGATGAATTATCGAGCAATAATGTTGTGTTGTATATTGTGTAAATGTGATATTGTATTTAGGGGTGCATTTCAATGGTTATGAGTATGTGACTCATGATGTGTTGGAAATGTGGTAAGGGATAGAAAGAGTAAGCATTGTTGTACATTATATGTTAGTATAATGCTAACTGTTGTTTAGCTTATACTATGACGCTTAATTGTTTATGTGTAAACTTACTAAGCTCAAAGCTTACTCCTTGTCTTTTCCCTTGTCTTATAGAGTAAAAGTGTTGAATCGAGATACGAGGATCAATTGGAAGGTCGTCCACTTTATCAGTACACTCTGGTACATGAGACTCAATGTTTTGTATATGGCATGTATAGAGGCTAGACAAGTTAGTGAATTTAGTTGTAAATGGTTAGGATGTGTTAGCCCATAGTTGGACAGTCTATTTTGTATAATGCCATAGTGGTTGGCTACCTTATTTTATAAAAAGGTTGTAGTTATCTATGTGAGATTGAACTTCAATTTGAGTTATTTATGGATGTGTTAAATGAATGCATATTGTGTATGCTAGAGGGGTGAAAGGAACTTGGCACATAGCTTTGTTCTTATCCATATGGATAGACACACGGGCGTATGTCTAGACCATGTGTGTCACAAGGTCAGTCAACGGGCGTGTGACTTGGCCGTGCGTCCCCTGCATGTTAACATTTTAAGTCAGAATAGACCACGAGCTAGCCACACGGGCATATGCATAGGCAGTGTGAGTTTAATCAGTGTTGGCCACCGGTTAGCCACACAGGTGTGTTACTAGGTTTTGAGGCCGTGTGTATGTAGTCAGTATTCACCACGGTTGAGGAGCATGGGCGTGTAGATCTATGCACGGGCGTGTCTGTTCTTACACGGGCGTGTTAGCCCTGTACAAAAGAGAAAAATTTTAAGGTTCGAAAAAGTTCCGGAATAGTCTCGAGAGCCCTTGTGTGTATGAGTGAGGCCTCGTAAGTCGAGAACAAGGTTGTTGAGGTGACTAGAGAGAGTAGTCACGATGGTCTAAGTGGCGATCAAGTGGCTTTATTAAGATAACGCCTCGGGCTTGGTTTTTGGCGTAGAACCCGGGTTTAGAGTGTTACATTTAGTGATATCAGAGCTATTGTTTAGTCGGTTCTAGGACTACCATAATAAGTGTAAGAGTCTAGCTATACATGCCATAAGTGTACTATGATAGTGTGGTGGTTTCTAATGATTTTAAATCTTGTTTCGTATAGTATATGGATCCTGATCAATCTACTGGTGATGAAGCAGCTAGTAATGTGCCGGCTTCTGCGCAAGGGACCGTGCCTGTACAAGGTGGACCCGAGGCTAGGGGTCAAGGAGAAGAGGCACGGGAAGTTTTTCTCCAGATGATGAGTAATTTGTACTCGGACTATGTTCGAGTGAATCTTAATGCTCAACCTCCTCCACCTTCTCCTATACCTCAGCCAAATCCAGTGGCTCCTCAAGGTATTGATGTTGTGAGGATATCAAAACCCTCGGTGGATAAAATTAGGAAGCACGGGGCTGAGGAGTTTGGAGCAAAGATAGATGATGACCCTGAGAGGGCGGAGTTCTGGTTAGAGAACTCGATGAGAGTGTTTGATGAACTCTCATGTACACCCAAAGAGAGCTTGAAGTGTGCTGTATATTTGCTTAGGGATTCGGCGTACCATTGGTGTAAGACACTGACGTTAGTGGTCCCAAAAGAGCGGGTGACGTTGGAATTCTTTCTAGAAGAGTTCCGGAAGAAGTTTATAAGCCAATGATTTACTGATCGAAAAAGGAAAGAATTCCTTGAGTTGAAGCAAGGAAGAATGAAAGTAGTAGAATATGGGTGTGAGTTTGTTAGGCTTACCAAATTTGCTCAAAAGTGTGTATCGATAGAGACGATCTTGTGTAAGAGGTTCGAAGACGGACTGAATGAAGACATCAAACTCCTAGTGGGTATTTTGGAGTTTAAAGAATTTGTGGTGTTGGTTGAAAGGGTAAGTAAGGCCGAAGAATTGAGTAAAGAAAAGAAAAGGGCTGTGAGTGAAGCCCGAGATGCTAGAAAGAGGCCGATGGGCAAGTTGTATCAGGCCCAGTCAAAAAGATCCAAGGAAGGGAATCCTCGGACGACAACACCAGTGGGTTATTCGCATCAAGACTTGGGCAATGCTCGTTCGGGTTCGAGAGTCCAAGCCACCTCGATGAAAAGTGTAGGCAATCCGAAGAGTAAGTCAGAGAGTCCAAATTGTGGTAGATATCACACCGGAGAGTGTTGGGGTAACAGTCGAAACTGTTATAAATGTGGCTCCCCTGATCACTTTATTTGAAACTGCCCCGAGAGGGATGATAAGGAAGAGAAGCAAGAGATAAGATCCAGTGACATGTCTGCAAAAGGTAGACCACCTAGAAACCCGAGAGGTGGGAATAGTGGCAGAGGTGCGTCCAAAGATTCTACTGTGAGACCAGAGGGTCGAGCACCTGCGAGGACGTATGCTATTCGTGCTCGCGAAGAGGCATCCTTCCCAGATGTGATAATGGGCACTTCTTTTCTCTATGACACCTTTGTTATTGCTTTAATAGATCCAGAGTTTACTCATTCTTATATTTGCATGAAATTAGCATCTAGTTTGAGTATGACCGTTGAGTCTACGAATATTGTGGTTAAGGTGTCAAACCCGTTAGGAAAGCATGTGTTAGTGGACAAAGTGTGTAAAAATTGTCCTTTATTGATTGAGAATCATTGTTTTCCGACAAGCCTGATATTGTTGCCGTTTGATGAGTTTGATTTAATCCTTGGCATGGATTGGTTAACTACCCATAATGTCTTAGTGAACTGTGGTAGTAAGTTTATTGAATTGAAATGTGAGAGTGGAGATGTGGTTCGGGTTGAATCAGGTGGATCGGATAGTCTACCAGTGATGATTTCTTCCTTAGTGGCGAAGAAATGTTTGAGAAAAGGGTGTGAATCCTATCTCGCCTTCGTGTTGAATACTCGAGAGGTTAGAGTGAAGTTTGAAACAGTGCCAGTGGTACGCGAGTATCTGGATGTATTCCCGGAAGAGTTACTCGGATTACCTCCAGTGAGAGAGGTCGAGTTTGGAATTGAGTTGATTCCAGGAACGAAACTGATTTCAATTGCTCCATATAGAATGGCACCTTTAGAGTTGAAAGAACTGAAGGTATAGTTGCAAGAGTTGACAGATAAGGGTTTTGTAAGACCGAGTTACTCACTGTGGGGTGCTCCAGTATTATTTGTGACGAAGAAAGATGGGTCTATGAGATTGTGTATAGACTATAGACAGCTTAACAAGGTGACGATGAAGAATAAGTATCCTTTACCAAGGATTGATGACTTTTTCGATCAACTGAAAGGAGCTACAGTGTTCTCCAAGATAGACCTGAGGTCTGGTTACTCTCAGTTGAGAGTGAAAGAGCAAGATCTGTTGAAAACTGCATTTCAAACAAGGTATGGCCATTATGAGTTTTTGGTTATGCCGTTTGGTTTAATGAATGCACCTACGATTTTTATGGATCTGATGAACCGTGTTTTCAGGCCATATGTGGACAAGTTTGTGGTTGTCCTCATTGACGACATATTGATCCATTCTCGGGATGAGAACGATCATGAAGAGCATTTGAGAATTGTCTTGCAAACTTTAAGAGATAAGCAATTGTATGCTAAGTTTAGTAAGAGTGAGTTTTGGCTCCGAGAGGTTGGATTTCTAGGACACATTGTGTCGGGTGATGGTGTCAGAGTTTACCCAAGTAAGATTTCGGCTATTGTAGATTGGAAACAGCCAAGGGACGTGTCAGAAATCAGAAGTTTCTTGGGATTAGCAGGATATTACAGACGTTTCGTAAAGGGGTTCTCTGTGATTGCTACCCCGATGATGAAACTTTTGCATAAAGATGTCAAGTTTGAATGGAATAAAACTTGTCAACAGAGTTTCGAGAGACTAAAAACAATGTTGACTGAGGCACCGGTTTTGGTTCAACAAGAATCAGGGAAAGAGTTCATGGTTTACAGTGATGTGTCATTTAATGGTCTCGGTTGCGTGTTAATGCAAGAGGGTAAGGTAGTCGCTTATGCCTCGAGATAGCTAAAACTGCACGAGAAGAATTACCTGACTCATGATTTGGAGTTGGCTGCGATTATTTTTGCGTTAAAGATTTGGCGACATTACTTGTATGGTGAGAAGTGCCAAATCTTTATGGATTACAAGAGTTTGAGATATTTGATGGATCAGAAGGATCTGAATTTGAGACAGAGGCGGTAGCTTGAGTTATTGAACGACTATGAATTAGTCATTGATTATCACCCGGGAAAAGTGAATGTGGTTGCAGATGCCTTGAGTAGGAAATCCTTGTGTGCTCGAAGAGTTATGAGCACGAGTTTAACATTGTCTGATGATGGTGCTATTTTAGCAGAGTTGAAAGCTAAGCCACTATTTGTTCAACAGAAATGTGAGGATCAGAGAAATGATAGTGAGATGCAAGCTAAGGGAGCTAAGTGCGGATCTGAAGGTGATTCTGATTTTCGAGTGGGCTCGAACGGTTGTTTGCTATACCATGATAGAATTTGTGTACCGGGAGATGAAGAGTTAATTCGAAAGGTTTTGCGTGAGGCCCACAGTGGATGTTTGTCAGTACATCTGGGCAGTACAAAAATGTACAATGACTTGAGGAAGTTGTATTGGTGGCCCGGTATGAAAAGAGATATTTTAGAGTTTGTGGCAAAGTGTCTGATTTGTCAACAAGTGAAAGCTGAGCACCAAGTGCCTTTGGGATTGCTTCAACCTGTGATGGTTCCTAAATGAAAGTGGGATCGGGTTACCATGGATTTTGTAACGGGGTTGCCGATGACTCCGAAAAAGAAAGATGCTGACTGGGGTAATTTTGGATAGACTAACAAAGTCAGCTCACTTTATTCCAGTACGTGTTGATTATTCACTGGATAAGTTAGCTGAGTTGTATGTTGCAGAAATAGTGAGATTGCATGGTGTGCCTATGTCTATTATATCGGATAGAGATCCGAGGTTTACTTCAAGATTTTGGAAGAAGTTGCAAGAGGCCATGGGTACGAGGTTGAATTTCAGTACTGCGTTCCATCTGCAAACTGATGGTCAGTCTGAAAGAGTAATTCAAAATCTCGAAGATATGCTTCGATGCTGTGTGTTAGAATTCGTAGGTAGTTGGGAGATATATCTACCTTTGGTCGAATTTGCTTACAACAACAGTTATCAGTCGAGTATATAGATGGCTCTGTATGAGGCCTTGTATGGTCGTAAGTGTCGGACTCCATTGTATTGGACCAAGCTTAGTGAAAAGCGGATCCATGGAGTTGATCTGGTAAAAGAGACCGAAGAGAAAGTGAGAGTAATCCATAATAGTCTGAAAGCTACTTCGGACTGACAGAAGTCGTACGCGGATTTGAAAAGAAAAGAGATTGAGTTTGAGGTGGGTGACAAAGTGTTTTTGAAAGTGTCCCCGTGGAAGAAGATTATGAGATTTGGACGAAAAAGGAAGTTGAGTCCAAGATTTATAGGGTCATATGATATTATAGACAAAGTTGGGCCAGTAGCTTACCGGTTGGCTTTGCCGATAGAATTGGAAAAGATTCATAATGTGTTCCATGTATCGATGTTGCGATGGTATCGCTCTGATCCTTCACATGTGATTCCTTCAATGGAAATTGAAATAAGACCGGATATGTCTTATAAAGAGGAGCCAATTAAGATCTTGGCTCAAGAGGTGAAACAGTTGAGAAATTGGAGCATAGCACTAGTGAAAGTGTTGTGGCAGAAACACGGTGTGGAAGAGGCTACGTGGGAAATAGAAGAGACTATGAGACAGCAACATCCAAACCTCATTACTGTTAAGATTTTCGAGGGCGAAAATCTCTAAAGGGGGAGAGTTGTAACATCCCGGTTTAGGGCCTAGTCGGAATAGTGGTGTGAGACCACAAATCTGAGGTCTATGTATGAGTTTTTGAGGTTTATGCTACGTTTGCATGTTAGTGTGAAAGTTTTATGAACCAATTTTGTGAAATTGCGGTTGAATTATCGAAAAGGACTAAATTGCAAAAGTTTCAAAATGTGAGATTCTAGAAGCTAATTGTGTGAAATAGCTTTAGGATATTAATTAGAGGTCTTTAAATAGCAATTTTCTCAATTTTTATTTTTTGGACAAAATTGGGCATGGATGAGTTAAAATAGGAAGTTTATCAAAAAGGGCATTTTGATCATTTGGCAATTAAATGATTAAAATAGGAGGAAAAGATGACAAAATTCATTCATCTTCTTCTCCAAGGCTGTCGAAATTTTCAAGAGCCATTATTAGGGTTCTTCAAATTTTTCAAGCTTGCTAGTAAGTGCATCAAAGCCTCGTTTTTAATATTCTTCGTATTTTTGAAGTCCTAGTAGCATGAGTAAGGTATTTTTAGCTATTTGATGAGCTATAATGAATGTTCAAAAATATGCATATGTATGACATGCATGTATTTTGGTGTTTTATGAAAGAATATGAAAGCTTGATGTAGTAGAAACATCTTTTGCTAAGTGATTTTCCATAAAAATGCATGTAGGGACTAGTTTGTAAAAGTCTTGAGTTTGGTCATACATTTATGTTTTAATGATTGATAAATGCTTTAGTTAAGTAAGTGACTAAGCTAAACATGTAAGGCTATAAAGTTGAATAAAAATCACTTTAAGAGCCTTGGGGCAAAAGTATAATATGAGAAAGATTTGGGGTAAAAGTGTAATTTTGCCAAAGTATGAGATAAGTGTCAATTTAGTCAATGTGTGTATTGAATAAGCTGATTTATTCATTATAGATCAAAAAAGACGAAGCCCGGATCTAAATCGAGGCAAGAGCAAGGTGGTGGACTAGATTGCATATTTCTATACTTTTGAGTATCGAGGTAAGTCTATGCATAAACAATGCATGCATACTTACAATTTGTTAATGCTAGCTAGTGTGTAGCATGATTAGGAATAATTGAGAATGATTGATAACCTATGCGGGATGAATATGTTAGAATTTGTGAATTGATGTATGGTTATGTAAGTAGATATGTGATTGTGTAGTGAGAATGCTAAATGGTGGGCTAAGTGCGATACCATCTTAATGCATATTCACAATAAGCTGGCTATGTGCGATTCTATTGTTAGGTATTTCGTCTAGTGGGCTATGTGCGAAACCACTAAGAATACCTTTGTGGCAGGCTAAGTGCGATACTACCTTATTAATTGATTGTGGTGGGCTAAGTGCGAAACCACCGAGAAATTAGCTGTGTGGTTGTAATATTGAGTTGATTAGCTGTGTGGCTGTAATATTGAGTTGATTAGCTGTATGGATCAATTATCGAGCAATAATGTTGTGTTGTATATTGTGTAAATGTGATATTGTATTCAGGGGTGCATTTCAATGGTTATGAGTATGTGACTCATGATGTGTTGGAAATGTGGTAAGGGATAGAAAGAGTAAGCATTATTGTACATTATATGTTAGTATAATGCTAATTGTTGTTTAGCTTATACTATGACGCTTAATTGTTTATGTGTAAACTTACTAAGCTCAAAGCTTACTCCCTTTCTTTTCCCCTGTCTTATAGAGTAAAAGTGTTGAATCGAGATACGAGGATCAGTTGGAAGATCGTCCACATTATCAGCACACTCTGGTACATGAGACTCAATGTTTTGTATATGGCATGTATAGAGGCTAGACAAGTTAGTGAATTTAGTTGTAAATGGCTAGGATGTGTTAGCCCATAGTTGGATAGTCTATTTTGTATAATGCCATAGTGGTTAGCTACCTTATTTTATAAAATGGTTGTAGTTATCTATGTGAGATTGAACTTCAATTTGAGTTATTTATGGATGTGTTAAATGAATGCATATTGTGTATGCTAGAGGGGTGAAAGGAACTTGGCACATAACTTTGTTCTTGTCCATGTGGATAGACACACGGGCGTGTGTCTAGACCATATGTGTCGCACGGTCAGCGCACGGACGTTTGACTTGGCTGTGCGTCCCCTACATGTTAACATTTTAAGTCAGAATAGACCACGGGCTAGCCACACGGGTATGTGCATAGGTAGTGTGAGTTTAATCATTGTTGGCCACGGGCTAGCCACACCGGCGTGTGACTAGGCCTTGAGGCCGTGTGTATGTAGTCAGTATTCACCACGGTTGAGGAGCATGGGCGTGTGGGTCTATGCATGTGCGTCTCTTCTTACACGGGTGTGTTAGCCCTGTACAAAAGAGAAAATTTTTAAGGTTCAAAAAAGTTCCGGAATAGTCTCGAGAGCCCTCATGTGTATGAGTGAGGCCTCATAAGTCGAGAATAAGGTTGTTGAGGTGAATAGAGTGAGTAGTCATGATGGGCCTAAGTGGCAATCAAGTGGCTTTATTACGGTAACGCCTCGGGCCTGATTCTAGTGTAGAACCCGGTTAGGGGGTTAAAGGGGTTGATGCAAGGATGGTGTGCCAATCAAGTGCTTGAATGGCGACTAGGTGCAAGGCTGGTGGTGCGGGAGCAGGCAGTAATGTGCAGCAGTGGTTGATTCGGCAAGCAGTAGCGTGCGGGACCTTCCGCAGGCTAGCTTGTTGCGCTGGGACATGTGCAGGTGCTTAGTGTAGGTGTGGAACATGGCCTGGGCAGCTGTTGGGCAGGAGCAGCAGGCGCGTGTGGATGGGCGCTGGAACAGGTCTGCACGCAGGTTGCTGGGACGTGTTGGAGCTAGGTGCTGGCCGAGTGCTGGGCTAGGCTTGCGACACTTTTGGGGTTTTGGTTCTTTGGGGTTTTGAAGATGGATGAATGGAGGGAGAAAAGTTGATGATATTTATAAAGGGAGAAATAAGATTTGTAGTAGAATTCTTAGAAAATTTTAATGATTAAAAAAAATCCTTAAGTTCTAATTTTACTCAAACTAAATAACAATTAATAATTAAATATATGCATATGAAATTATCAACTGTTATTAAATTATTAAGATAAACATAAAATATAATCAAAATAAAATTAATCCTAATTTTAAGCTAAGTTAATAATTATATATTAAATTTTATCAAATTATTAATAATATTAAAGATATTTATTCTAGATGCTTTTTGAAAATATGCACAAAGAAAGGCACCTAGTTTTTTTTAATTATTTACGAAAAGAGCGACTAAATTTTAAAAATAATTCAATTAAGTCCCTAGACTTAATGAAAATTTAAAATTGAGTTGCAAATTAAAACTTGGATCAAAGTTGACCCTTTTATTTGAAAAATGAAAAAATTATTTTTCCATTTAGGGGATAATTTCTTAGAAAATTGTGTCAAAATAAATTCCCAGGAAAGATTGGAGGGGTCACAAACGGTCCTGCTTAAGTTCCAATCTCCTAGATAGAATTTATTTAAACATACTAAACCCGAAAATATATCCTAAATCATTTATTCAAAAAGGAAAACGAAAAATTAAGTATCCGATAAAATGAATGCGATTTTATCCCGTTGAATTTTATCTCTCTTATAATGTTTCAGGCGCTGAGCATTAATTCAGAAATTACCTCCCTTACCTTGGAGTTCAACAACTCCGTATGGATAGACTTGGTGAATCGTAAATGGACTGGACCAACGTGATTTTAGCTTACCTGGAAAGAACTTCAATCTAGAATTGAACAACAAGACTTGCTGACTTGCTTCAAACTCTCGAACTCGAATGTGGTTGTCATGCCATTTCTTGAGTCTTTCTTTAAGTAATTTGGCATTTTCATATGAGAACATTCGGAACTCTTCTAACTCATTGAGTTGGAACATCCATTTCTCTTTTGCGAGCTTAGGATCCAAATTAAGCTGTTGAAGAGCCCAGTAAGCTTTGTACTCTAACTCCAATGGTAGATGACAGGCTTTCCCAAAGACCAACCTATAGGGTGACATCCCTAAAGGTGTCTTGTATGCTGTTCCGTAAGCCCATAAAGCATCATCTAATCTTGTGGACCAATCTCATCGGTTCGGGTAGAATAGCTTCTCAAGTATGCCTTTGATCTCCTTATTTGCCAGTTCAGCTTGCCCATTCGTCTGCGGATGGTAAGTTGTTGCAACCTTGTGTTTCACTCTGTGCTTGTCTAATAACCATTTTAACCACTTTTTCACAAAGTGGGATCCTTCATCACTGATGATAGCTCTTGGGGTTCCAAACCTTGTGACCACATGCTTCTGCAAAAACTTCATCACAACCTTAGAATGGTTTGTCGGATATGCCTCAGCCTTGACCCACTTAGACACATAGTCTACTGCTACTAGTATGTACTTGTGACCACATGATGGAGGAAAAGGACCAAGAAAGTCAACACCCTATACATCGAACAACTCTACCTCAATGATGTTTGATCGAGGCATCTCATTTCTGTTGGTGACATTTCCAACCCTTTGACATCGATTGCAGCTCTTCACGTAAGCATATGCATCCTTGAATAGTATTGGCCAAAAGAATCCGGCTTGTAATACTTTGGCCGCTGTACGTGTACCTCCGAAGTGTCCCCCACTTGGAGCTGAGTGACGGTGGTATAAAATCTTCGGTATTTCATCTTCTGCCACGCATCTCCTGATCATCTGATCTGCACACTTTTTAAACACATATGGCTCCTCCTAGAAATAGTACTTCACATTGTGAAGAAACTTTTTCCTTTGTTGATACGTCTTATCAATTGGCATCAACCCAGAAGCTAAATAGTTAGTAATATCAGCAAACCAAGGGGTATTATGGATATGATTTACCTTCAATATATGTTCATCTGGAAACGTCTCCTGAATTGGTATAAGAGGAGAATTCCCTTCTTGTGGCTCCAATCTGGATCTGCTACTTGATTTTCTACTTCCTTTTGATCTTGAATTTCTAGATCGAACTCTTGAAGTAGAAGTACCCATCTGATCAGTCTCGGCTTAGCGTCTTTCTTCGCAAGTAAATACTTAATTGCTGAGTGGTCCGTATAAACAGTCACTTTGGTACCTACAAGATAAGATCGAAACTTGTCGAAAGCAAACATAATAGCAAGTAACTCTTTTTCTATTACCGTATAATTCAGTTGAGCTCCTGTTGGAGTTCGACTTGCGTAGTAGATGGGATGAAAAACTCTGTTCCTTCGCTGGCCCAAGACAGCTCCAATTGCGAAGTCACTTGCGTCACACATCAATTCGAATGGAAAATCCCAGTTTGGTGTGACGATTATGGGTGCCGTGACTAATTGAATCTTCAAATCTTTGAAGGCTTTTAAGCATTCCTTATCAAACCTGAATATCGAGTCCTTCTCCAATAATTTGCATAAGGTTTTAGCAACATTGGAGAAGTCCTTGATAAATCTTCGATAAAAATTGGCGTGGCCCAAAATGCTCCTAACACCTTTTATAGATGTTGGAGGTGGGAGTTTCTCAATAACGTCTACCTTTGCTTTGTCTACCTCGATCCCATGTCTCGTTATCCGATGCCCTAGAACAATTCCTTCTCGTACCATAAAATGGCACTTTTCCTAGTTGAGTACGAGATTCGTTTCTTCACATCGCCTTAGTACCTTAGCTAGATTGGCTAAGCAACCATCGTAAGTATCTCCGAATACTGAAAAATTGTCGATAAAAACTGCCAAATACTTCTCAACCATGTTAGTAAAAATAGACATCGTACACCTTTGAAACGTAGCAGGTGCATTACATAAACCAAATGGCATGCGTCTAAATGCAAACTTATCGTACGGACAGGTGAATGTCGTTTTGTGTTGATCTTCCGGTGCTACTATAATATAATTATACCCTGAGTATCCATCGAGAAAATAGTAGTAATCTCGTCCTGCGAGTCTATCCAGCATCTGGTCCAAGAACGGCAAAGGAAAGTGATCTTTCCTAGTCGCCTTGTTCAGCTTTCGGTAATCGATGCAGATTCTCCATCCCGTAACTGTTCTAGTCGGTATCAACTCATTGTTCTCGTTCTCTACGACCGTGATACATTCTTTTTTTGGCACGCACTGGACCGGACTTACCCATGAACTGTCTGAGATGGGATAGATGATACTCGTATCTAACCACTTGATAATCTCTTTTTTTACTACGTCTTTCATGATGGGGTTCAGTCTCCATTGTCCATCGATCGTCCTTTTTTTGCCATCTTCCAAGATAATCTTGTGCATGTATACAGATGGACTAATACAGCGAATATTGGCTATGGTCCACCCGGTGGCCTTCTTGAAATGTTTCAAAACTAAGATAAGTTTCTCTTCTTGCTTAGTGGTCAATTCTACTGAAACAATCACAGGTAGAGTAGAAGCGGTACCTAAATAAACATATTTTAAATGAGAAGGTAATACCTTGAGTTCTAATTTAGGTGGCTCCTTGATCGACGTTTTTGGGTGGGAAGAGTCCCTCTTTTCTAACTCCAAAGATTCAAAACGGGATTGCGGATTACATCCTCTTTAATTAGCTTCTAGCAAAGTTAAGTATTCATCCTCCTTTTCATCATTGGGGGATTCAATGTGAAAATTCTTTCTAGTGGGTCCTCAACACAGTTGAGTTCCTTCTCCACTATTAAATCCTCTAAATCGGACACTACAGAGCAATCGTCAATTGTGTCAGGAAATCACATAGACTTAAAGACATTAAATGTAACCTGATCATCCTGAACATGCATAGTGAGCTCACCCTTCTGCAAATGAATAAGGGTCATTCCACTTGCTAGGAACGACCTTCCTAGTATGATTGGTACTTCTTTGTCTGCTTCAAAATCTAGAATTACAAAGTTAGTAGGAAAGATAAACTTATCTACGCGTACCAATACGTCCTTGATTTTTCCTTCTGGATGTGCTAAGGATCGATCTGCTAGTTGAACTATAACTGTAGTTGGTCTAACTTCTCCTATCCCAACTTCCTAAATATTGACATAGGCATCAAGTTGATACTTGCACCTAAGTTACATAATGCCTTACCACAATATGTTGCTCCAATGTTGCACGGTATGGTAAAACATCCAGGATCCTTCAATTTTGGGGGTAGTTTGTCTTGAAGATATGCACTGCATTCCTTCGTCAGAGCTACCGTCTCAAATTCTCCAAGTCTTCATTTCTTAGAGAAGATATCTTTCATGAACGTGACGTAGTTTAGCATTTGCTCAAGTGCTTCAACCAACGGGATGTTGATGTGAAGTTGCTTGAGTATATCAAGGAACTTCTTAAATTGAATCTCCTGCTTCATCTTTTGAAGTCTTTAAGGGTAGGGTGGTGGTGGTTTCATTACTGGAACTAATTCTAGTTTATTCATCTTTGGCGGTAATTCTGCATCTAACGAAGTTGTTAGTATATCAGAATTAGCTGGTCCTGAGGTTACTTTGTCGGGTTTTGTAGATTTTGGTTTCGGTGAAACTGGGATTTCAACACTTGGTTGAACTTCTTCTGAATCTTAAGCGTTAGCTAGCTCCTTTTCAACTTCGATAGTGTTGGGCTCTACTGTCTTTTTGCTCCTCAATGTCAACGCTTTACAATGTTCCTTTCCTGGATTTCTCAGATTCTCCGTGTCACTAGGTAGAGCACTTTGTGGTCGGTTCCTAAGTGCAGTAGAAAGCTGGCCCACTTGATTCTCCAAATTCCTTAGAGTGGCATCGTTTTTTGCCATGTATGCCTTTAATAGATTCTCTAAGCTATTGGATGGTTCTGCTTGGGTTGGTTTCTGAACTTGTTGAGAGAAGCTAGGCGGCTGAGTTGGTCTAGGTTGGGCGTAAGTGTTACTGGTTCCAGCCCCTTGGTTACTCCAAGAAAAATTTGGGTGATTTCGCCACGATGAGTTATAAAAGTTGGATTGCAGTCCTTCCCTCCCTCGATTTTGGTTCTGGTTACCCATGTAATATACTTATTCATGGTTCGATGGATATTCTTCAAACAAATGTCCTTCCCCACAATACACACAGGCTATATTCTCAAATTGGTTAGGCGGTTAGGCTACAAAACTGTTAGACCCATTATTGGTAAGATTCTTAAGCATTGAGGATATTAAAGATACCTGAGATGTGAGTGAAGTGGGAGCGTCCACTTCATGTATTCTAGTGACTTGTTTACCTGACGCTGCTTGATTGGTTGGCCATTGATAATTGTTGTTGGCAATCCTTTCGATAATTTTGTAAGCCTCATTATAAGACTTAGAAAGGAGAGCACCATTAGCAGAGGCGTCCATTACCATCCTCGTGTGAGCATTGAGACCATTATAGAATGTCTCAAGTTGAATGCAATGTAGGATTCCATGATGAGGGCACTTTCATAATAACTCTTTGTACCTTTCCCATGCCTCATATAGGGACTCATCATCCATTTGTTGGAAGGCAGTGATCTCATTCCTCAACTTAGTATTCTTACTCGGCGAGAAATACTTCATGAGGGATCTCTCGGCTAACTCTTGTAGAAATGGAGTTCGATGGCAATGAGTTTAACCAGGCACGAGCTCTGTCCCTTAGCGAATATGGGAACAACTTCAGTAGTAATACATCTTCGGGTACTCCGGCTAACTTGAAAGAATCGTTCACTTCCATAAATAGTCTTAAGTGAAGATGAGGATCTTCAGTAGGCATTCCATTGTATTGGCCCACAGTCTAAAGCATTTGGAACATGATTGGCTTCAGCTCGAATTGTTGTGCCTCGATTTTGGGTCTCCTAATACCCGGATTAAGATCGTTAAATACTAGCACAACATACTTTACGCTATCCCTATCATCAGCAATAAGGATAGGATTCTGAGCAAGGTTTGCTCCGTTTCCTTGATTCATATTCTCGAAGTTCATCTCTTCGGTCCTTCTCTAGTTCGCTTTTCTTTTTCACTGTCGAAAGGTTCGTTCAATTTCAGGGTCCACAAGGAGTAAGTTGATAATCTGGTCAATACTCATAAAAACCTGAAATAATCACAGAAAAATTACGTAAGTAAAGATTTAAACAGGAAAATAAATAAACCAAAATGAAAAAACAAATTCACAAATAATGGCTTTTTTTTTAAAACAGTCCCCGGCAACAACGCCAAAAACTTGGAACGATGGAAATGTGCAAGTGTACACAATCGCAACAAGTAATAAAGTGACAAGTAAATGTCAAGTTATCGTACCCACAGGGACTGTAAAAAGGAATATTTATGAAATTGATTTTAAAACACTTTAGTGATGGAAAATATTTTGGTTTAAAGATGATTAAAAACTAAGGTTTAAAAATTAAGTTAAAAAAAAAGGTTCTAATGCACGAGTTCAAATAAGGTTTAATCAAGATAATATAATTGTGTTGGATTAATTACATTCCTTTAACGTAGAATTATTAAACTTATGTCTATATTACTACGAACAAATTCACGGCAACTTGGTAATTCGCTAACTACTGCTCATACCTACTTATTAAATTAATCAATCTCTTGAACATTTTTCAATGTCAATCCAAGTGATTAATCAATCTTCACAAGAATATAAAAGATCAAGTGAGGTAACAGAGTATTTTTACCTTGAAACAATTTAATCACAATAATCTTGCAGGTTATGCAAGGTATATGTATTGCCAAATACAATGGTAATTTAAACTTCAGCTACCTTAGAAGAATAAACATGCACTGATTAAGTATTGTGTCAATTAATTACTATTCCAATACAATTTAATAATTAATTCATTATTTATCTAACAATTAATATTGCAAGAATAACTTAGGCATGATTTTACTTAATCAAGCAGATTACCGAGGCCTATAACAGCATAAACACATTTCGATAATTCAAGCAGGCAAAATATAATTAACCCAACACTGATTAAATTCAAGCTAAATTGATTAAAATAACCATTTCAATAACATAAATATTCATAAACATGGTTTTCAAAACAACAACGAAATTTAAAGAGATAGGGAACAAGAAGCAAATCTGGTGTTTCTCCGTGGCTTGACTGATTGCTCTGTTCTTCGTTATCCGTTGTCCTCGGCTATCAAGGTGGCTTATGAACACTTTAATTGCTGCTCAAAAATGGCTGATGAGGACCTCTTTCCCAAGAGAAGAAATCGACACTTGAACAAAAGGGGAAATGGAAAGGAAAAGTTGAGAGAAAGTGTGAGAGGAGAAGAAAGAATGAGAGTGTGAGGGATGAGTTGAATAATAAGCAAGGGGTGGCTTTTATAGCTGATTGTGGCTGCTAAAAATAGAAATTTCCATCAGCCAAAGAGATCCCCCTTGGCCGGCCACACACATGGCAAAGTTGAGAGATTCAACTTTGCTAAAAATAGCCTGGGGCAAATCCATAAAGTCACATTTTTTGGAAGGGTTTGAATGTAAGGTTGAAAGTTCTTCAAGGGCTTCTTTGCAAGCTTATTTAGTCAGCTAAAATGCTGATTTAGGTTAGCATATGGACGGTCCTGGGTAGCCCAATTGGTCGCTGGTTCGGTTCACTAAATTCGGTTCAACCAGTGTGGTTCAACTGGACCCTTGTTTCCATAATTAATTAATAATAATTTATTTAGCCCAAATTAAATTGGGAATAAATCAAAATTAATTATATTATGAAGTAACAGACATTTTTGGACCATTTTATGCTGGAAATAAATTTTCCTCGATACTTCAAATTGCTTCTCGATTTTATTCTTCAAGTAGTGTCTACCGAGCCAATTTTCGCCCTTTATGCGAATCTGTCAAAAATAGTAAAAATTAAGCAAAATTAACTATAAAATTAGTTAAAATTCATCATGTTCATATTTTAACACAATTTAATTATTTTATAATATTTAATTATTTTTCGAAAAGAATTTAACTGAAATATCATGATTTTAAGTTAAAAGGGAATGTAAAAACACGTAAATTTTCGTGTTTCTTCCTATGCAGAATTGAAGGCTCCGAATCCCTCTTGTTCCTACCTCTTTCTCTATCGCGGTTTTGGCGCTCAGTGCGCTTAACCTCCTCGGTGATCTTCGCCTTCTCGACCAAGGCAGAAAAATCTCGCTCGCTCTGCGGAGCTATCAGAACCCTCAAGTTATCCCTGAGGCTATCCTCAAAGCAAACACGTCTCCCATACTCCGATGCCACCATACGTCACGCATAGCGGCTCAGTATCAGAAACTCGGCCTCATACTCGGCCACTGATCGATCTCCCTGTGCCAGATTCAGAACCTCTTTCTTACAGGCGTCCACATAACTGGCTCCCACATATTTTCCCTGGAAGACGGTCTTAAAGAACTCCCAGGTTAGACGTTCAGGCTAAGTGCCCTCCTTAACAGTAAGCCACCACTGATAAGCCTCATCTCGCAGCAGTGAGACTGCACCCTTTAATTTCTGCTCAAGGGTGAAATCTAAATCATCCATAATCCTCTCTGTGGCCTCAATCCAGTACTCAGCCACATTAGGGGAAACTCCAGTGACATCCTTGAAGAGCTCAGCTCCATTAGACAGAAGTCATTTTGTAATCGACCCTCGGCCCCCAGATCCAGTATTGGGCCCAGTGACCTTCTCCAAAATCCTTATCATAGCCTAGGACAATGCGTCGTCCCCAGCCATGCGATCTTAAGACCCAATAGTAGGCGACATTAGCGTGTCACTCGTATCTAAGTTCGGTATGCTACCCAGTGAAGATGACTCATCTCGAGCTCCTCTGCGACCTCTACCTCAGCCTCTAATACCCCGTCCGTGGATACCTCGTGCGCTCATTGTCTAATCACGTTTATTTGTATTAATAGTTTTATGAATTAGTTACAGTTCCAGTGTTTATTAACAATTTTTTTTATGTAAAACAGTATCAATTATTCAGAGTTCGTTTTCATAAATCGCAATCTGACTACAGTTTTCAGTTTCTCTACAATTTTTAGTATACACTAACTAGAGTGTTTTCAGTATAGTTTACAACCTACAGTAGTTTCAGAATATACTATCCATAACAGTTTTAGTTTAAAACAAATCACAGTTCATAGTACTTACAGGATCGGTGCTGGAGACTCGTTATACCACTTACTCAGTAAAAACATTTCAAATCATTTAGAAATCAATCAATTTTTTGATAGCCTATTTTTTTTATAAAACCTATAATCCACAGCCGAATTTTGTAACCTAGCTCTAATACCACTAAATGTAACACCCCAAGCACGGCCTAGATGTTATGACCGTATCTGCCAATGTCACACGATAGTGTTTTTGAAACCTCGTTGTTACGATGAAGACACTCCATGTTATTATCTTTAGTAAACCTTTGTTAGAACTTAGGAAGTCGTCTTTATTCATTTAAAACATTTGTTTGAAACATCCCTCGCTGCGAAAGCTTTAATAAAATAGTCTAGGTGATCATGTGTTTAGAAATTACTTTAACTTTTTAAAAATCGAATTTCCTACGACCAGTAGGTATAAATTTATAAAGTAAAATAAATAAATAAAAACCAAAATTTAAAACCAAAGTCCTAGAGGGTCCTTAAATTACAACCCAAATAATCAATAATAATCAAATCATAAATTGAAAACCATGAAGTCCAAAAATTACTGTGGTCACCGCTGAGTCCTCCATCGCACCGATTCGTCTAAGTCTAGGGATTACCTGTGCACATTAAATAAAAATGGTGAGTTTACGTAAACTTAGTGTGTAATCCTGCAGAAACAAACAAACGATCAGCATTCACAGTGCACAGTTGAACAGTCTTGGGCCTAATCCCTTGTCAGTATCAGTGACAGTTTGGACCTTAGCCCATCTCAGTACAATGTAAAAAATGCAGTAGGGCCTTAGCCCATCATAGTATCAGTCGTAGTAACAGTTATGAATTAGTAAAATCCTACCCAACCAGCCTCTACACACCATCTCTGTCCAACCCTACACTCTATGTGGGGATATAATCATCCCACCTATCCCTACACTCCAAGTAGTACCGAATGCTGCACAATATAGTAGTTTGCAGCCGAGCTGCCAATAAATTAGGCTTAAAGCCTTTCAGTACACTTCCTCCGAATAACAATCCCCAACCCAATGCAATGCAACACACAATGAATAACATGCTATTATGCAGTTTCAGTACATATATTCAGTTCAGATATTAACATGCCCAGTACAAATATCATTTAGTCAATTTCACACATTTAGGGGTCTAAGTAGTGCTTACCGACCGTACAGTAGGTTTACAGTCGACTTGGGCGACCCGTGCAACCTAGAAAAACATTTCGGTAAAAATAGGCCCATACGCCTATATGATTTGCCCGTGTGGGCCCATACGCCCATTTGGCCCACTCGGCCCAAATTGGCCTTGGCCGTGTGATCCATTTTTAAAGTAACCCATGCTAGCTCAATACTCATATATGTTTTCACTATTTACTTATATGTTCATTCAAATCTGTCTACTTGAGTCATTATCACTAAATTATTTGTATCTTGAGCTACAAAATTCCAAATTAAGATCCGCTTGATGTTTTTAAAACTAGACTCAAATACCTTTCTACCATAAAATTTTTAGAATTTATAGTTTATCAAATAAGTACAGTAAAATCTTTAAAGTTATCCTTATTCTGCTATTTGACAGCTTCATCCTTTCTTTACTAAAAATTATTTATCTCTTAGTACAGAATTTAGATGATGATTCCATTTGTTTCTCTTGAAAATAGACTCATTAATAATTTAAAAATATAAATTTAAGCCCCTAATTATTTTTGTTTTACAATTTTTGATGATTTTCAAGCAGAATAGGGGAACCTGGAATCATTCTAACCTTGTCTCACAAAATTTATTATATCTCATGGCTTACAATTTCATTGCTTACATAGTTTCTTCCATGAAATCTAGAGTCAATAAAATTTAATTTCATATTTTATTCAACCTCTAACACCCTTATTTCCTTTCTTTACAATTTTTCGCATCATTTTCTCTTATTTCTCTTATTTCTTGATAGCAAGCAATTTCGGCTTTTCGCTGGATCCCGTTTTCTGCATTTTGGGTACACACTGGTATCATTTCTGATGCGTAAGCACTCCTAAGCCTCTAGAACCTAAAAATTGACCAACATATCTCTAGATTAATCACTTAATTTGTTTTTAATCAACCAATTTCGGAAGGAACTCAACTAAAAACCTAACAAAACCCTTACCTCGCTTGAGTAACCACGACTTCGCACAATCATAGTGTGGATTCAAAACCATCAGCCCCTTGATTAACTTCTAAACACCAAAAAGGAATCCCCCTTTTAGGGATTAACCAAGAACAATTAACAATAGACAAAATCGTTACTTACTGAACACGCGCAACCAACGATGAACAACCAAATAAATTGGAAAAAAAAAGAAGAAGAAAGAAACGGAAGGGGAAAACATTAATGGAAATTTTGGCAGCAACTAGGGGAAAGAATCAGCAGAGAAGGGAAAAAAGAAGAAGAAGAAAAAGGTAGAAAAAGTTTGGGGAATTGGAGAGAAAACCGAAACTCTACTTTTTTTTTGCAACAAAAAGATAATCAGATTATTTTCTGATAACCTCTCCCCTTTTATCTCCTAAAATCACTCCCTATTAACCCACTAAAACACAACTTCTCAGAATTTTGCCCCAGCACAACTTTTAGCTGAAATTGGAGCAAAAATACTGTATCCACGCCATCACAGAGAATTGAACACAGGACCTCCAACACTCCAACACTCCACTTAACCACAAACTAGCAGACCCATTCTGATATAAACTTACCAACAATTAAACTTAATCCCTTTGCACAAGGTTAATGCTTTATTTATAAAAAATACCAAAATTTGCCCAAGTAAGGCTTGAACTTGGGACCTCACACACACACCCAGAACACATAACCACTGAACCGGATAGACATTTGTGTGTCACACATACACGAAATCAAAAATTAAAATTTTGGGGCATTACAATTCTACCCCCTAAAAGAAAATTTCGTCCTCAAAATTTACCCAGTCAGAACAGATGAGGATATTTTTGACGCATCGTATCCTCAGGCTCCCACGTAGTTTCCTCAGTGCTATGATTATGACAAAGAACCTTAACCTTAATCTCGATCCAGAATCGTAGCCTCCTCAGTACTTTTACATCTCGATCCAGAATCTGAACCAGCTCCTCCTCAAAGGTCAAGTCTGGCCTAACCTTAATCTCCTCAACGGAAACGATGTGAGTAGGATCAGAGCGGTAGTGCCTCAACACTGAGACGTGGAACATGTCATGGATACGATCCAACACTGGAGGTAGCTCCAACTGATAAGCGACTGGTCCCACTCATTTCACAATACGGTAAGGCCCAATAAACCTAGGGCTCAACTTGTCCTTACGACCAAACCTCAATACCTTCTTCCATGGCTAGACCTTAAGGAATACAAAGTCCCCCACCGAATACTCAATCTCATGTCGCTTCAGGTCCACATAGGATTTCTGTCTGTCAGAAGCTGCTTTTAGTTGATCTCGAATTAGTCTAACCTTATCCTCTGTCTCAGAAACCAACTCAGGACCCAAAACACGTCGCTCGCCCAACTCAGTCCAGCATAAAGGAGTGCAACACTTACGACCATACGATGCCTCGTAAGGTGCCATCTGGATGCTAGACTGGAAACTGCTATTATAGGCGAATTCCGCTAGCAGTAGATAATCCTCCCAACTGCCTCAGAAATCAAAAGTACAGCTCCTGAATCTAAGCCTTAAGCTCCACAAGCTCCTTCGGTGCCATTCGATAGGGAGCAATGGACACCGGAGCTTTACTTGGAAGTAGCTTAATTCTAAATTTTAACTCGTGATTCGAAGGTAACCTCGGTAGCTCCTCAGGAAAGATGTCTGGAAAATCCTTTATCGTTCTGATATCCTTAACTGTAGAATCCCCAGAATCTAAAACACTTATATAGACCAATAATGCCTCACATCTCTTACGAACCATCTTCTCTGCCACCAGTGCAGAGATCACATTAGATAAGTAATTTCGGTGTTCTCCAATCATGACTACCTCATTATCCTCCCCAGTCCTTAGTAGGACCTTCTTAGTCTCATAGTCCAAGCTAACACAATGCTTGACCAACCATTCCATCCCCAGAATTAGGTCGAACTACCCAAATGAAAGCTCCATCAAATCAGCCAAGAAGATTGCCCCTTGTACCTCTAAAGAAACGTCCCTATACAGTTTGCTAACTCTAACATATTGCACTAATGGGCTCAGTACCATAACCTCACTCGTAGTGCTCTCAACTGAAATCCCCAAGTTTCTAGACACAGTACAAGCTATATAGGAGTGAGTGGATCCTATAACTATCAATGCAATATAAGGTACATCAAAAATAAGAAACGTACCCGTGATGACGTCTGGAGCATCTCTATCCTCTCATCGACGAGCAGCATAAACTAGAGCCGGCTGCCTCGCCTTAGCCTGTCCAGCACCTCTGCTCGGTTCTCTCTGCCCACGGCCCATACCATTACCACCTCTGTTGGCTTTATACACACTATATATGAGATCTATATGATAAGGCTCTTTAAGCATTATGAGAGCACTTGAAAGTGCATTACAAGCGATATGAAAATGCCATGAACATGTTTTATATGATATGTGAAAATGTGCATAAAACAATAAGTATATGTGTTTACATGGATATGCTAGCATTGTGATCTCTTGGAACCATTAGATATAGTTGGCATGTCATAGGATTGTGAGTATTCACCATTTTATGGTTGTGTATGGAGGGGATATTGGTTGTGTTTGGAGGGTATATGGGCTGTGCTTAGAGGGTGATAGTTTTATGCTACATGTTATATTAGTTGTGTTTGGAGGGTGTATTGGCTGTGCTTGGAGTGCGATAGCTTTATGCTAATATTGGTTGTGCTTGGAGAGCGATAGCTTTATGCTACACGTTATATTGGTTTTGTTTGGAGATCTGTTTATTTAATGAAATATATTTTATATATGTTTCATAATTATATTACGTCAATTTATCAATATGAATGCTATGTGTATGCTTAATGCCATGCAGTGATTAATTGTTGTAGTATGCCTTCTTTTAACCATGAGTATGTGTTTACAGGTAGCGCTCTTAAGCACTCATTAAGCTTGAAGAAGCTCACACTATATTATGTTTAATAATGTAGAAATCTAGTTGAAACGAGGAGGAAAAGTGAGCTACCAAGTGATCCAAAGTAAGGGAAATTATCTTGAGTATGTGTTGTGTTTTCTACTTCAATAAGGAAGGCAATGTAGGACCACAAATGAGGGTTTTAGGCTTTACTAATTGTTGGTTGTAATAGACTTTTTAAGGATTTTATATCTAGTTTATGATTGATTGATTGTTTGGATTTAATGCTTGAATACGCAATGATATGCATATTTACTAGTGAGATATTGATATAGATGCTCAAATGGTATGCAAAATATTTGGACAAGTTTTAAATGACATATTGGTATGAAATAAACCTATTTTGCACTTAGAAATGCATGAGATGCAAATTTGACATGTTAAGTAATTGAATTGTGACTTTAGGATTTCATGCCAGCATAGCAATTTACTTGAGATGTCAAAGTATGTTAATGCATGAATTAGAGTAATTGAGCATGATTTATATGATCTATGAATGTTATGTGATATGTTAGAATAGGGAAATTGGCATGAAAACATGAAATGGTATGTCTAATTTAGTGTCAAAATGTCAAACATAGGTTTCTGGATTGTTTCTACAGAAGTTGCAAGTGAAGTCGTGACGACATTCGTGTGACGTTGTGATGAGGGAATGTCATCATGACGCCAAAAATTGTGTCATTGGGATGAGAGAGGGTCTCTAGGTCATGTCATGACAAGGTAAATCGCGTGGTCATGACGAGAATTTCTGAGTATTTCTGGCATGTTTTGTTATCTTTGCAAATGAGTCTTGACTATTATGCAATGCAATTGAGGTCCTTAAATGCTATGAAACGCCACAAAATTTTGCATGACTAAGTCTTGTATGGTTAATTTCATAATTTTACTCTTGATTTTCAAAAAGGTTTTTCAAAGTATTTTGCAAAATTTACAATTTAGTCCTTAAACCTTTATTTTAAAATTACATGTGTTTTAAATATGGTTGCGGATTTTTAAATAATCAGAGGACCAATTGAGCAATTGGACCATTGGTAATTGGATAAACAATGGTGGGTGTTAGTTGGAACCTACTAAATTTGTTAATTACACTTAAGGTTTATTAATTATGTTAATTTTGATTAATTAAAATTTAAACAACTATATATGAAAAAAATTTAAAAGAAACAAAACCATTGTTCATATTTTTCTCTTTTCCACCCGAAACTAAGAAGAAAGAATAGGGTATTATGCATTTCAAAAATTGGTCCCTAATTGGTAAGCAATTTTAAGTCATTTTCTTGTATTTTTTAATGTTTTTGAGGTCGTGAGAGCTTGATTTAGCTGGCCTGTGTACCAATTTGTAAAAATGTTAAAATTTCTAAAAGTTGTCATTGATTAATTCTTGAAGAAATTGGTATTAATTTGTTAGATTTTAAGCTTAGATATAGAAAATGACTAATTTCTAAAGTGAAAATTATTGGTTTTGAACATAAGAACTAAAGTGTAAATATTTCAAAAATGTTATGAAATTTATGTAATTATGGACAATATATGGTCTTAGAAGGATGTGATTGAGATCAGTTTCGAAACTAAAGCTCAAATTTGAAAAATATTGCAATTTTGGTTTTAAGGCTAAATTGAATAAAATGTAACTTTTTAGGGTCATTCAAAAGATTAAATTGAACTGATACATGCATATGATGGGATGTTATAAATTGGTCTAAATTGATAAACTGAATTGAATTATTGTATAGATCAATAATTGAATCAAATTGAAGATAATCGAGGAAAAAAGCAAAATTGTTGATTAGTCCTTAGAGAATTGACCGTTTGATGTTTTGTCAGGTAAGTTCATATGGTATGATTGTATAAATTGTTATATGTTGGAAATATGAATTTGTGTAGGTTCGATAGTAATTTTAATTATTTTCAATTTGGTACAAAATATGAGATATGGACTAAATCGTAAAAAAATGATAATTGATTGGTAATTTGAATGTGATGAATTTCAAATTGAGATATTTAATGAATTGATAGTTGATATTGACTGATCAGATCATACTGATGTGAATTTGATTGATTATTAAGATAAAAGATTAAATTGAATAAATTGCAAAGTTTGTATATAATGATGGTTGATTGTGAAATTGGTTGAATATAGATGGTGTGTAACACCCTATACCCAGTCCAGTCACCCGACCCAAGCTATAAGGTATTACAACTATAAAATATTAACAATGTTCACCAGCTAACCAAACATAGCCAAAAAGATCATTTCATAATAAATTACAATCATTTCCATGTTATTTAATCATATCGGGACCTAATTCGAGCTTACTGAACATTTTAAAAAAAATTAGGAACAATTATGGACTAAATTGAAACTTTTACAAAAAAAAAATAGGTAAATAGTGAAAACATGGGTCATATGGCCGTGTGACAGAGCTCAGACTGTGTGGCTCAAAGACATGGTCGTATGGCCAAACCGTGCAACTCTCTATGACTGTGTGGACAAACCTACATCAAAATCAAATAGGCCACATAGCCGTGTGGCAGGCCGTGTGTACCTAAAAGTGCCCTCAAAATCAAACTATTTCATCTACAATTCCTTAGGTCTCAAACCATACCATTTCCATCAATTAAACATATCTAAAATACATCAAGTCATGCCGAAATATACTAAATAACATTTAACCTAAGTGCCTAACCATTATGTCATCATTGGCACTGCAACTCAAGTATTAAAACATAAACCAATCAAGCATCAACCATCAGCAATCCATGTCAACCATTCCATGAACTCAATAACCAATTAAACACATTACATCGTTGTTCACATTACTAGCATATTATCAACCCGAGGTTCACCAAGTTACCTAAAGCATTTATACCAAAACAACCATTTAAATTGCATTTAGATATCGAAACATACGCTTACTTTCACACACACAACCAACCAAATTACTAAATAGGATTTACATCAATACACAAATTATATACTTTAAATAGAATAAAATACAACCTTAGCGCTTATAACATACATAACCAAAACCCTATTTACATGCCACTTATAACCGGGACAAAATAACGAATAGCTATCGAAATAGTTGACGAATAGTATGATCTCCAACGATGTTCCAATCGACAGCAAAAGTCTGACGATCTATAAGGAAGAAAACCAAATAGGGTAAGTGATGGTCACTAAACTAACTATAAATATGAAAAAGCCAAGCGCATCTATTGAACAATAGTATAGCTACGGTGAAAAGAGAATATCGTATCTATGAGGACTAAAAGTACTATTAATTACTGACTTCTTATTATTTAGCCGACAAATTGGAGTGCTTGTGTTTTAATCTAAAATTACTAAACTAATTTAACTAAGAACACAGCAGAGAATGAATCAAGGAAATAATCAAAAATAACCAATGGGATAAACAATACCTAGAAAATAATCCACCTAGACTTCACCTTTTATGATAAATATGAATTAAATGATTTGTTCACTTGTGTCTTGATCCGTAGAAATCCCTAAATTATGTTAATATCTCTTTCGAGAGTAAGAACAATTGACTGCAGGTTGATTAATTGAAATCTCTTTCTAATTAAAACCCCTATCGTCGCATTAACTCGATCTATGGATTCCCTTATTAGATTTGACTCTAATCTGATCGATTTATGTCGTGCTATTTCTACGATTGCATGCAACTCTACTTAATTATGCTAGATGTAACACCTCTCACCCGTATTCAACACCGAAATAGGGTTACGAAGCATTACCAAACTTATCACACATTAAAACATACATTTCTCATACAAATTAATAAATTCAAGTACAAATTCATTCATAACCAATCATTTTGTCCCTAATACGAGCCTAAGAGGCTCTATACATGCATTTGGATTGGTTCTGGACTAAACCGATAATTTTGGAAACATTTTGAACATTTAGAAAATTTTTCTCAAAAATAAGGGACAGATGCCCTTGTGGCCTAGCCGTGTGTCTCACACGGCCAAAGACACGCCCGTGTCACAGGCCGTGTAGACATTTGGAATGGAAGCACATGGCCGTGTCCTAGCTCGTGTCTGACCCCGTATAACTCTCTGACTTGGGTTACACGGCCAACAAACACGCTCGTGTGGCTAGCCCAGGCCGTGTCAAACCTGTAGGTATACTGACTTATACCACATGGCCAAGTCATACGCCCGTGTGTGAAGCCGTGTGGAGCATACTGACTGTAACACCCCAAACCTGGCCCAAACACCACGGCCGAATCTGGAATGTTACTGGAAAAGGGAAGAAAATGAGTTCTAGTTTTATTGGTGAAATTAGAATTTAAATTTGAGAAAAACCTATCTTTTCAAGGGTTGCTATTAAGAAATAGATAGTTTGCCGAAGAATAAAAATCTCCAAGTTGTATAAAATTCGATTCGTTATTGGTGCTGGTTTTGATAGAAAACAGTTGTTTTTAAGGAATTCAGGTTTGAAAGCTTCATTTGTCTCCCATGTTGAAAATATTTTAAAGTCACATTTTAGTACTTAATTAGTGGCAAATTCAACTTAAAACCATAAATCCCAAATTATTTAAGTGGCCTTATTACACAATAAAATATCCCAAAGTAAAATCTAACAGTTTTAAATAAAAGTAATGAAAACAACTTCTGCATGGCCACCTCGAGTCCACTCCAGCCCGATCTAGTGAATCATGAGTTACCTGCATTGTTTTGGGAAAATTGGGTGAGTCACCAGACTAAGTGTGCAATTATACAACACAAATTCCACGAATGGGCTTTGCCCCAAATCCACATCAAACCGGCATACTATGCTCTAAAATGCAATATGATAGCCCAACCCAACCTAGTATCCATCCGCTACACACCACCCGTACATCCATCCTCATACACACCGGGGGATTTCTACAATCAACCCTCCATCTGCTACACACCTCTTTGGCAGTCTATCCTAACAGACATACTGCTCAAAGTCCAGATAAGTGGCCTAGCCACTAATCCACGTGATTAAATCACAAAAATCCACGATGAGGCCTGTGGCCATCATCAATCGTGACAGGGTCACCCACATATATATATACACTTCCCCTTTAATCAATATATCCTGGAACCCATGCACATGCAACATAATATGGTATATGGCAATATGATATAACACGAATCATCCATACATGTATATAATACGCTACATGCATCCACAATCATTTATCCTCAACATTTAATGTAAATAGAATACTAACCTGATTTACCGATTACCCAGCGCAGGTAATAACCCCACCACTGCCATTAATTTGGCTTCTAAGCATAACACATACATTTAATTAAAAACTACTATGGGAACAGTGTGATAATTACACACCTGAAAACTTGAAGAACTAGACTATCGATACCCCTAACGTCCTCACTCAAAGAGATTACAACGATCTGCTTGTCTTTTTCAGACGCTGGTCCATAGCCCGATGGCCAGTCCCGAACCGCTGAAACTGTTCGCCTTTTAAACTTGGGGGTAAAGACTACGTGTCCAACCCCTTTCTTCAATTGACTGGTACTCGATTCCATTAAATAAGATCTTGGTCAGAAGACCCGGTTAAAATGTTGAAAAAAACTATATCGGAAACCAAAAGAACGCTTTGATAAATGAATACCCTTACCAAAGTCGACAGAATCCTGAAGGCTACTCACTTGCGCTTAAAAATTGCCGAAGTCCCTACATAAACCCACGTTAGGTTCGGCCCTAACACTTATGGACAAAAGAAGTGGCCTTCGGCTGAACGTTATAACCTTCTTACCTAAGTTGATCGAATCCCGAAAGATCCTTAACGCCCCTATCGCTGGCTTCAAAGAAAAAATCCGAAATCAAGCCTTTTATGGATTCAGCCACACATAAGATCAATGTTAGGCTTTTGGTTCGGCAACCAAATAGAAATGAGAGAGATTCAGATGAAAAGAAAACCCCTTACCGCTGTTAGTAGAACCTGAATGAGAGGATTGATAGAAGAGGAATGACGGCACCTCCCCTAAAAACCAACCAATGGGAAGAGCTACTACCATAGAGTGAGATATTCGGCTTTGATAGCAAGAGTCGAAAGAACACCAAAAAAGCAATATGGAATAAGATTCAAAAGAAAAAAAGGTAAGAAGAATTCGGGCAAGGGATGGGTTTGCAACAAATGACTAAAGAAGAAGTGGAGATGATTTAGAAGGTTCGGCTATGGTTCAGAAATGAGAGGTATATTTGGCCACCAAGAGAATAAGATGACAAGAGGAATAAGATTCGGTTTGTGAAGTAATCAGGTAAGAATGGGAAAGAGAAGAAGATGAGGGAAGAGTGGTAGAAGGTTCAGCCTCTGGAAGTGAATAGCAAAGAAGAGAAAAAGAAATGGGACGACAAATGCCTATGGTCCTTTCGAATTTCGGCTTTTAGTCAGATGAAAAGAAAAGAGAAGAAATGGACAGCTTTTGCTTGGCACCTTTCGGCAAAGAGAAATGTAAAAGATGAATACCCAAGCTACTAGCACACCTAAATTCGGCACTTAACCCCCCTCACATGACTGAAATTACCACCTCCTAGAGCCCCATATTCGGCCAACACTTCTCCCCTCTCCAAATCCCTTCTTCCTCTCCACAATTTCCTCCTCTTCACTCATTCAAACAAGTTTGAATGGTTCAAGCTCCTAATAATTCTCTCCACTACCCATTCAAAATGTTTGACCCTTTCAAACCTCCCTCTTTCAAGTGCCCTTGCTGAATCCACTACTCCCTCTTCTTGATGCAAAAATACAACTCCAAAATGCCATCTTTGCAGCTCGAACTCCCATCCCCTTGTGACTCCCCTTTGACGCCACCTTCCAGCCCCCAAAGTAACATCTCGTTGCCACTACACCCACCTTCTCCTTGTGTCAACAATCTCAGAGTTAATTCCTTTAAGGCTGGTTCCCCTAGCTCTCCCCTAACAGCTTAAAATCAAGAATTTTCACTAAGGCTCAAACTTAACCTCAAGGTTTCCCGAAGCCGCAAACACACTCAAACAGTCATGCAAAACACACTAACACATTGATACGAAATAAAATACAAAACCCCTAAATCCCGGATGTTACAGTTTTACCCCTTTAAAGAAATTTCAGCCTCGAAATTACCTGATCAAAAGAGCCGGGGGTATTGCTGCCGCATTGCCTCCTCCGGCTCCCACGACGCTTCTTTTGAACCATGGTTCCACCACAACACTTTGACCAACGGAACTGATTTCCTCCGCAGCATTTTCACTTCTCGTTCCAGAATCTGGATTGGTTCCTCTTCGTATGACAAGTCTGGTCTCAATTTGACTTCCTCGACTGGCACCACGTGAGACAGAACCGAACGGTAACGTCTTAGCATCGAGACGTGAAACACATCATTCATCTGCTTCAACTCTGAAGGCAATTCCAATTGGTACGCTACTGGCCCTACCCACTTCAAAACCTGATAGGGCCTTATAAACCTGGGGCTCAGCTTACCCTTACGTCCGAATTTCATCACCTTTTTCTACGGCGAAACTTTCAGGAATACCCGATCACCTACTGCAAATTCTATCTGTAATACCCCAAACCCGGTCAAAATGCTACGATCAAATCTGGTATGTCACAGGAAAGAAAACATTTTTGGAAACAAGTGGTCGTCTCTAATTTTAAGGAAAACTTTTGGTTTTATGAAAAGCCGAGTTGATTTAAGTAAATTGTCAAAAACCATTCCGAAATTAGTTTTAAAGAAAATTGAATTAACTTGTTGTCACTACATGTTTGCCGTTTACCCGATGGTAAACTTTTGGAAAATCCCAAAAAATTTGTGAAGGTTTGTAAAACACTCCTTTTATAGGTTTTCTAGGCATGCCGTTAATAACTTAAACAAAATTTAGCGAAAATTTAAACAGATAAATAATCCCAAAAATAAAATCTAGTCGCCTTATTACAAAACCGAAGACTCGAAATTTAAAACAAAAACCTAAAATATCGTCCATGGCCACCTCGAGTCCGTCCTGGCTCCGTATCTGCGATCTAAGGATCATCTACAAAATTGTAAAGAAAGGGGTGAGTCACCAAGACTCAGTGTATAAATCCCCATCTCGAAGATAAGAAGCCCTTACACAGTTCCATAAGTGAATATGTATGCCATGCAACCCAAAACCTAACCCCCCGAAACTCCCGAATCTACCCCCTTGTGGTACCAAACCACTGGTGGTCCCAAACCACTGGTGACCGAAGTCACAAATAATATATGTGGTACCAAACCACTGGTGACCGAAGTCACAAATAATCATGTATGGGGCCAACCCATATTGTGGTACCAAACCAGTGATGACAATCTCGTATATCGATATCTGGGGCCAACCCACTATGGTACCAGACCACTGGGACGAGTCACAAAAATATATGTGGTACCAAACCACTGGTGGTGCCAAACCACTGAGACTTAGTCACAATATCATAGTAAGCGGGGCCAACCCACTGTGTGGTACCAAACCACTGGTGATAATCTGAAATCATACCTTCCCCCTCCTCTCATCACCCATTTTTATGAACATGCTTTTCAAGGCAAAATAGTCATGCTTAATATTCCGAAATAATGTAACATGGCATATGTAGAGTTAACAGAGGCATTTAACGTTAGCCAATCAAGTGGACTTACCCGGAGTCCTTGCTTTTACCCACAAGGGTAACATACTAATTTCTACAGTTATTTCGGCTTTTGACAATATGCAAGATAAAACATATTAACGTATGAAGTGTGTAAGAGTTACACACCTGATTACCCGCAATACGACACTCTCTACGTCGACATTGTCGTTAACCGGCACTACCACTATCTGTCTACTACTCTGCTCAGATGCCGGCCCACACCCTGGTGGCTAATCGCAAACCGCCGACACAGCCCTCTTTTTGAACTTAGGGGCTAGGGTCACAGATCCAACCCCTCCTAATGCTTGACTGGCATTTGAGTCCATAATAATCCTTGGTCACTAACCCGAATCAAAGCAACGAAATCAAAACCAAAAGATTAATTCAATACTTAAAGCGAAAACCCTTACCTAGATCGATAAACCCCGAAACGTTGGGTTTGATCCACAGGTCAAGCGAATCCCGAATACCTCCCCTGAAAAGCGACGCCCCCTTCTTCACCTACATTCGGCCAAGCTCCCAACAATAGACCAATTAGCCATTCGGCTTTGGCTCCTCAAAACCTGAAAGAGAAGATAAAGATCTAGAGGCAATCGTTACTAACCTTAACAGGAGATCTGGTTAACACCTAAGAGGATTCGGCACTAGCAGAGAAGAAGTGGAAATTCAGCAAATCCGTAGGAGAAGATGCAAGAATCGAAAAGGAGCCCCCCAATGGATCTTAAAAGTTTTCAGCTTTAGAAGCAACAAAAGAAAAAGATAAAAAAGAGTTGGCCACGGGAATTCGATTTATGAAGGGAAATCAGAGATGAGAACCTTGGATGGAGATATTCGGCTATGGCACAGAGACTAAAGATGATGATGGAGTTAGGGGTTTTCGGCTTTGAAACAAAGAAAGAAGAATAAAAGATGGGCACTTGATGCGGCTATGGTGATTAAAAGAAAACGAGGACAAGAAAAGAAGAGGTTTCGGCTATGGTCAAAGGATGAGAAAAGAAAAGAAAGGTTTAGGTGTTTTCGACACAAGAGAGTTTGAGAGAAGAAAAAGAATCAAAAGAGAGGGTGGGATAATGATTTCGGCTTTGGAACAAGGATGGAGAAAAAGAGTAGGAAGAATTCGGCTTTGGTTTGTTGAGAGAAAAGATAGAGAATCAACAAATGCAAAATGTGAAATATGGGAGTGGTTCAATTCGGCACAAAAGAAAATAAAAGAGTAAGGCCCTAACTGCCTTCTAGCTAGCCGAATGCCACACCTCACCAAAGCCAACATACCACATTCGGCCACCCCCCTTAGCAACACTCAATCGAATGCCCAACCATATTCCAACTCTTTTGAAATTCGGCTAACACACCTCCCACTTCAATCCCCCTTTTCTCTCCTTAATTTTCTCCTGACCACATATTCAAACAAGTTTGAATACTTTAAATTCCTGAATTTTCTCTCCTCCACTTATTTGAATTTGTTGACTCCTTCAATAGTCATCCACCATAGTCCATCCTGAGCACAACTCCACCTGGTCTTGGCGTCAAAAAGAATGCCCAAAAGGAGATTCCCGCAGCTCGAACCAAGGCTCCTTCTGCTCCCTGTGGCGTCACTCCCTTGTGCCTTTAGTGGCACCTCCCGTGTCACTTTACCAAGGCACTTCTTGTGTCTAAACTTGCCACTAAATTCCCTTAACACCTAACTCATACAGCTCTCCCTTCTAAGTGCTCAAAAAGGAAATTTTTGCTAAGGCTCAGGCTTACCTCTAGCTCATGCCTAGACCCTAAAACACCCTAAACTAGCATAACAAACATACTATTTACATGCAAGCATACCAAATGCAAAGGCCCCGTTTTAAGGATGTTACACTATCTCCCTCCGCTTAAGATTCGCATACGATTTCTGCCTTTCTGACGCTTCTTTCAATCTAGTTCGAATTACTCTAACTTTCTCCTCTGTTTCTACAACCATTTCCGGACCCAAAACATGACGTTCACCTAATTCTGTCCAACAAGTGGGAGTGCGACACTTCCGCCAGTACAATGCTTCATACGGCGCCATCTGAATGCTAGCCTGGTAACTATTGTTGTACGCGAACTCTGCCAGTGGTAAGAACTCCTCCCAACTGCCTCTGAAATTGATAACACACCCATTCAGCATATCCTCCAAAACCCGAATTACCCTTTCAGACTGGCCATCTGTCTGCGGATGAAAAGCTGTGCTAAAGTCTAGCCTCGTACCCACAGCATAATGCAATGCCCTCTAAAACTACAACGTAAATCTAGGATCCCTATCTGATATGATTGACACTGGTACACCATGCAGCCTCACAATATCTGCCACATACAACTTGGCCAACTTTTGAAGAGAATAGTTGGCTTGCACCGGTATGAAGTGTGCGGACTTTGTCAACCGATCTATGATCACCCATACTAAATCTTTCTTAGTAGGTGTAAGAGGTAGCCCACTAACAAAGTCCTTAGTGATTCTCTCCAACTTCCACTGTGGGATCTTCACCGGTTGCAGCAAACCTGAAGGCACTTAGTGCTCAGCTTTAACCTGCTGACACGTCAAACATTTCCCCACAAATTTCATGACTTCTCGTTTCAATCCAGGCCACTAGAACTGTTCCCGCAGATCCCGATACATCTTAGTTCCTCCAAGATGCATAGCGTAAGGGCTACTATGCGCTTTCTAAAGAATCATCTGCCTTAACTCCACATCCTTCGGCATGCAAACTTTCCTATGGAGACACAAAATCCCGTCATTGTTCAAACTGTAATCCTCTATTCCCCCATCCTGTACTTGCCGAAGTCACGCACTCAAAACATCATCCAATAACTGTTTTTCTTTAACTTGACTTACCCATGTCGGCTTCACTTGCAGCCCAGCTAAAATACTCCCGTCGTCATATAGACTAAGATGGGCGAACATTGCTCTCAAATCCGATACTTCTGTTTGGCTTAATGCATCTGCCACCACATTTGCCTTACCCGGATGGTATTCAATTGAACAATCATAATCCTTCAACAACTCTACCCATCTTCGTTGCCTCAAGTTCAGCTCCTTCTGAGTCAACAGATACTTTAAACTCTTGTGGTCAGTGTAGATAACAGACTTCTCTCCATACAAATAATGTCTCCACACTTTCAAAACGAAAACCACAGCAGCCAACTCCAGGTCATGCATGGGATAGTTGATCTCATGTGGTCTTAACTGCCGAGATGCATAGGCAACAACTTTCCCCTCCTGCATCAGAACACAACCTAACCCCGTATGAGAAGCATCACAATACACCACAAAATCTTTCCCAGCCTCAGGCTGAATTAAAACCAGAGCCTCTGTCAAAATTCTTTTCAGCTTTTCGAAACTCTCTTGCTGCTTGTCCGTCCACACAAACAGTACCTCCTTTTTCAACAACTTAGTCAAGGGCTCTACGATTGAGGAGAAACCTTCGACAAATCTCCTGTAATAACCTGCCAATCCCAAGAAACTCCGAATCTCCGCCATAGACTTAGGTGGTTTCCAATCCAGTACTGCCTCGATCTTCTGAGGATCCACCCTTATCCCTTCTGCAGATACCACATGACCCAGAAAAGTAACTTCTCTTAACCAAAATTTGCACTTACTAAATTTGGCGTACAATTTCTTCTCCCTCAGAATCTGTAGAGCAATCCAAAGATGTGCATCATGCTCCTCCTCTGACTTAGAGTACACTAGGATGTCGTCTATGAACACTACTATGAACTGGTCCAAATATAGTTGGAAGACCAGATTCATCATATCCATGAACGCAGCTGGTGCGTTCGTCAACCCAAACGGCATTACCAGGAATTCATAATGCCCGTATCGAGTCGGGAAAACTGTCTTATGAATATCTGCTTCCTTTACCTTAAGCTGGTGATACCCGGACCTCAAATCTATTTTCAAAAAGACCAATGCCCCTTTGAGCTGATCAAACAAGTCGTCTATCCTCGGCAGTGGGTACTTGTTCTTGATCATCAGCTTATTCAACTGACGATAATCTATATACACACGCATAGATCCGTTCTTCTTCTTTACAAACAACACCGGTGCTCCCCATGGAGACACACTGGGTCGAATAAAACCGCGATCCAACAACTCCTGGATTTGAGCTTTTAGTTCCACTAGCTCCTTTGGTGCCATCCTGGAAGGGGCGATAAACACCGGAGCCGTACCCGGTAGAAGCTCGATTCCAAACTCCACCTTACGATCCGGAGGCAACCTTGGAAGCTCTTCTGGAAAAACATCTACAAACTTCTTTACCATTCTAACCTCCCCTGCGGTCGCTTCCTTTGCATCCAGGGAACTAACAAACGTCAAGAAAGCCATGCACCCTTTCTTCACCATCCTTTCCACCTTAAGAGCTGACACCACATTAGACAGATAGTCTCTCCTCTCACCTATTACCAAAATTTCATCATCCCCGGGATTTCTTAACGTCATGCGCTTAGCAGCACAATCCAAGTTTGCTTGATACCGCACTAACCAATCTATGCCTAAGATCAGGTCGAATTCCCCAAACAGTAATTCCATCAAGTCAGCCGGTAACACCAACCATTGCACTTCTAAAGACACACCTCTAAAGAGTTTATCTACCACTACCGATTGCCCTAAAGGACTAAGTACAGTCATCTTCCTAGAAGCAGTTTCAGGATTCACATTCAAGGTCCCAGACACCGTACTAGCAATATAAGAGTGAGTTGACCCAACATCAATTAGTGCAGTAAAGGGTAACCCAGAAATGAGAAACGTACCCGTTATAACATCTGGTGCCTCCCCCTCTTCACGACGTCTGGCCACGTAAACCAACCCAGGCTGTTTTGCCTCAGTACCCCCTGTTCCTCTGTCCGGTGTTCCACGAGCTCGGCAAGAACTATTCCCACCTCGGTTCGGACCACGACCCCTTGGCATCTGCTGATCACCCATTCCTGGCTGCACGTATCCCTGACCTACCATCCGAGCCCTGGTCGCGTCTTGCAGACAATTCTTAATCAGGTGATCCTTTGACCCACACCTGAAACACTCCTTACTTCTTCCCCAGCACTCCCCTGCATGTGACCGCCCACACTGAGCACACTGATGAAATTGCCACCCAGCAGCCAGCGTATATCATGAACAGGTCCATCAACCCTAGGCCTTTTCTGAAGTCCTCCCGACGATCCCGACGATCCATAATTTCTTTTATTCTTGCCTCCGTCCTTGTCCCTATTTTGCCTCTCAGTTCGCTTAACCTCCTCAGCTATCTTAGCTTTTTCCACCAAAATAGCAAAGTCCATTTCTCGCTGAGAAGCTATCAACACCCGCAGCTCATCTTGCAGCCCATCCTCAAATCTCACACAGTGCCGTAATCGGTTGCAACAATCCCTCGGGCATACTGGCTTAGCCGCAAAAATTCTGCCTCATACTCAGCTACCGATTTACCCCATTGCACTAAATTCTAAAAAGCCTTCCTTTGAGCATCCACGTAACTGGCCCCCACGTACTTCCCTTAGAATTTCATCTTAAAGAAATCCCAATTTACCTGATCCGCCGGGTACCCTCCCTGATGGTGAGCCACCACTGGTAGCCTTCATCCCGAAGTAAAGAAACTGCGTCCTTCAGCTTTTCCTCAGCTGTGTAATCCAAGTCATCCATAATTCTTTCGACCGCCTCTAGCCAGTACTTAGCCACGTTCGGAGCTACGTTAGAGACACCCCTAAATATTTCGGCTCCATTTGCTCGGAGTCGCTCAGGAACCGATTTTCGAGCCCCATTACCTGTGCCTGCTCCCGCAACTCTCTCTAGAACCCGCAGCATTGCCTGGGACACCGCATCATCACCACCTGTTTGATCCTGGAATTCTGCTTCCGCAGCTGGCGGCAACGACATCTTATTTCCTGACCTATGGCCAGACTCTACTGGTTTCGACACAGCAACCCTGCCTCTACACCGTCCACGAGCATTACGTCCACGTCCTCTAGTGCTCATAGCTCATGTTCCGCCCTTACTCTAGTTATAAATTTTATGAATCAGCAAATCTTTCCACTTGTTTAATAACAAAAAGTTTTATGATACAACATTTTTAAGTTGTTCTTTCGAAAGGTACACACCTCCTAAAGGTTTTTGTCTCTATAGTCAATATCCTAACATCTAAGATCCACAACAATGCATCATATAACCAACTCATACAATTCATTTAACAATTAGAGAACTTACCGGTGGACCTGGGCCAGAAACTCGAGTGCCACCCTTTCACAAGACCATTTCAAAATTTTTTTAAAATCAATACAAAATTTGAAAACATTGTGGGCCTTAAAACCCAAGGCCGAGTTTTAAATTCTGGCTCTGATATCAAATTGTAACACTCCAAACTCGGCCCAAACACCACAGCCGAATCTAAAATGTTACTGGAAAAGGGAAGAAAACTAGTTCTAGTTTTATTGGTGAAATTAGACTTTAAATTTGAGAAAAACCTATCTTTTCAAGGGTTGCTATTAAGAAATAGATAGTTTGCCGAAGAATAAAAATCTCCAAGTTGTATAAAATTCGATTCGTTATTGGTGCTGGTTTTGATAGAAAACAGTTGTTTTTAAGGAATTCAGGTTTGAAAGCTTCATTTGTCTCTCATGTTGAAAATATTTTAAAGTCATATTTTTAGTACTTAATTAGTGGAAAATTCAACTTAAAACCATAAATCCCATATTATTTAAGTGGCCTTATTACACAATAAAATATCCTAAAGTAAAATCTAACAGTTTTAAATAAAAGTAATGAAAACAACTTCTGCATGGCCACCTCGAGTCCACTCCAGCCCGATCCAGTGAATCATGAGTTACCTGCATTGTTTTGGGAAAAATTGGGTGAGACACCAAACTCAGTGTGCAATTATACAACACAAATTCCACGAATGGCTTAGCCCCAAATCCACATCAAACCGGCATACTATGCTCTAAAATGCAATATGATAGCCCAACCCAACCTAGTATCCATCCGCTACACACCACCCGTACATCCATCCTCATACACACCGGGGGATTTCTACAATCAAACCTCCATCCGCTACACACCTCTTTGGCAGTCTATGCTAACAGACACACTGCTCAAAGTCGACATAAGTAGTCTAGCCACTAATACACGTAATTAAATCACAAAAATCCCTGATGAGGCCTGTGGCCATCATCAATCATGACAGAGTCACCCACATATATATATACACTTCCCCTTTAATCAATATATCCTGGAACCCATGCACATGCAACATAATATGGTATATGGCAATATGATTTAACACGAATCATCCATACATGTATATAACACGCTACATGCCATCCACAATCATTTGTCCTCAGCATTTAATGTAAATAGAATATTAACCTAATTTACCAATTACCCAGCGTAGGTAATAACCCCACCACTGCCGTTAATTTGGCTTCCAAGCATAACACATGTATACATTTAATTAAAAACTACAACGGGAATAGTGTGATAATTACACACCTAAAAACTTGAAGAACTAGACTATCAATCCCCCTAACGTCCTCACTCGAAGAGATTACAACGATTTGCTTGTCTTTTTCAGACGCTGGTCCACAGCCCGGTGGCCAGTCCCAAACCGCTAAAACTGCTCGCTTTTTAAACTTGGGGGTAGGGACTACGTGTCCAACCCCTTTCTTCAATTGACTGGTACTCGATTCCATTAAATAAGATCTTGGTTAGAAGACCCGGTTAAAACGTTGAAAAAAACTATATCGGAAACCAAAAGAACGCTTTGATAAAAGAATACCCTTACCAAAGTCGACAGAATCCCGAAGGCTACTCACTTGCGCTTAAAAATTATCGAAGTCCCTACATAAACCCACATTAGGTTCAGCCCTAACACTTATGGACAAAGGAAGTGGCCTTCGACTGAACGTTATAACCTTCTTACCTTAGTTGATCGAATCCCGAAAGATCCTTAACGCCCCTATCGCTGGCTTCAAACAAAAAATCCGAAATCAAGCCTTTCATGGATTTGGCCACACATAAGATCAGTGTTAGGCTTTTGGTTCGGCAACCAAATAGAAATGAGAGAGATTCAGATGAAAAGAAAACCCCTTACCACTGTTAGTAGAGCCTGAATGAGAGGATTGATAGAAGATGAATGACGGCACCTCCCCTAACAACCAACCAATGGGAAGAGCTACTACCACAGAGTGAGATATTCGGCTTTGACAGCAAGAGTCAAAAGAACACACAAACAGCAATATGGAATTAGATTCGAAAGAAAAAAAGGTAAGAAGAATTTGGGCAAGGGATGGGCTTGCAACAAATGACTAAAGAAGAAGTGGAGATGATTTAGAAGGTTCGGCTATGTAACATCCTAAAATTGGGGTTATTTGTGATTGGATTATTTTACTTATGATTGGATTGCTGTGATGTTATTCATGGTGTAATAGGACTTAATTATGGATCTTGAGTAAGCTCGAGTAGTAGAAAAATTGTATTTATAAGCTTTAAAGATAGAGAGCCATAGTAAGTAGGGGTTACAAGTTTAAATGAGGGAATATTAGACAGTAATAAGGCCTTGGAGGAGCGGTAAAGGGAGGTCACTTAAGGGTTGGAGTTGACGCCATCAAGGGGAGCAGGGAAGCCTAGGATCGAGTTGCAGAAATCCCCTTTTCTGCTCTTTATGTTGACGGCAAGAGAGAGAGAGAGAAGTGCTCAATTTAAACACTTCAGGATAATGATGATTATTTGGATTTTATTTGGTTAATTTCTAAAAGGGTGGCGAGGAGAAAAAGTAGGAAATTGATTATTCAAATTCTTTTGAATAATTTCAAATGATTGGCCAAGAGTGATTCAAGGTGGTGGCCGAATTTTGAACTCCTTGGAGAAGAGTGGACGGCAAGGTGATAGGGGGAGGGTGCCGAATTCTCTTAAGGCACCATCTATCAGTTGACTCTTTTCTTTTCTTTTTCCAAATAGGCGAATTTCCCCTCTTCCTCATCTTCAATTTTCTCTCCTTCTCATTCTCTCAAAACCGAAACCTCCATTAACATCTTTCTCTTCTATTTGTTTTACTTAAACACCAAAAATCTCCTCTACTCTCTTCTTTGCCGAAACTCTATCTCCTTTCCCATTATTTTCTTTCTTTCCTTTAGCCGAATATACCCCTTTGATGTGCCGAAATTCCTTTCTCCTATTTGGAACCCCTTTGGCCGAATATTAAAAGTGGCATAGATCTCTTCGAGACTTTTCTTTCAATCGGCTTGAGAAGGTAAGTGTCAATAGCCGAATGTTTATTTTCTTCTCTCTTGTTCTCTGTCGACTAGGATCAATGGAAAGCCGAAATCCGGCATATACTGATGGTTCGGCTAATCAGTTTTGGGAACCGATTTCTATTTAGGAACTCCAGAATTTGCAAAGCAGTAGATCTGACTCTCCAGTCTCTGTCAATCGGTTGGTAAGTGGTAAGGATATATTTTAGTAAGTTATTCTTTTAGTAATAAAAAAGCCAAAGGCTATTAATTTGGATAAGTGCCGATTGTAGGGAAGTGAAGCAGATCCACTTATCGTGAGGTGGCTAGTGTTCAAGAGACGTATAGGTGAGGTTTCGGGTGCATGGGTTAACTCTTTGAAATTATTTGGTTTGGCCGAATAGCCCATGTCACTAACTCTTGTGTTTGGTCGAATATAGGAGCAAGAAATCTAGTGTGGCCGATTGACTCTTCGGGATTTAGGGCTACCAGTGGAAGCTGGTGTGTACATACACACTTTGTAGCTAATAAATGTACTAAATATATTGTGTGCTAATCGGATCTATGTAGATTCGAATTTAATACCATAAAGGTATAAGCGAGGCCTCAGGTAAGTCCTTATCGTTATGAGGGTACTATTTGATGCTTATGGAAAGCATGACATATTTGGTAGATGTGGCATATAAATATATGGCTGATGAGAAATCCAGTATGTGTTGTTAATTAAACATGATTGTTATGATTTCTGTTAATGCATGTCATAAAATGGTGGGTTAAACGAGTGGAGGGGGAAGTGATATCCGTGTCTTCGGACACCAGTGGTTTGGTACCACATTTCATGACTATGGTCACCAGAGGTTTGGCACCTCATAGCGTCTTGTCCCAGTGGCTTAGCACCACAGTGGGTTGGCCCCACAGTTGATATTATGGGATCGTCGCCAGTGATTTGGTATCACACGTGGGTTGGCCCCACAACTTATTTTTTGTGACTTCGGGTCACCAGTGGTTTGGCACCACCAGTGGTTTGGCACCACAATATTGATGGATATCGTGACTTTGAGTCACCAGTGGTTTGGCACCACCAGTGGTTTGGTACCACACGGGGTAGAGAAAGGTGTATTGGATGGCTAGGTTGGGTGCATGTTAACTTAGTTATAAATTGTGTATGAGGTTGCACTAAACCAGGGAAAGGGTTACACATTGAGTCTTGGTGACTCACCTTCTCCTTTAATATTTTTCAGGTGGCTTGTAGAACGCGAATGAGGAGCCGGATGGACTCGAGGTGGCCATGCAGTGAAAATGTGGACTTAATGAACTTTGAATTATTTTATTTTATTGTGGTTTATTTGTTCAAGTTGTAATAAGGCCTCCTAAGATTTTATTTTTATTATTTCACATGTTTTGGGATAATTTGTTTAAACTATTTAATGACTTTAAAATGATTACACAAGTTTTCTTAAAGTCAAACGTAAATGTTTTCTGTGCCATCGGGTACATCTGAAATCGGTAACCATCTGACTTAATAAATTTTTAACAACTAAGTTAAGTATTGTTTTATTCATACACCTCAATGGTTTTAAACAAGACAATATTCTATTTAAAGTGAAACGTTTTTACCAAAAACTTGAATCAGCTAAAAGAGATTTTTTCAAAATATTTTCCTCTGTAACATACCGAATTCGGTCGTAATGTTTGGGCCGGGTTTGGGGTGTTACAAAATTGGTATCAGAGCCCAGTTCAAGGCTCGGCTATGGGGGCCCAAGGCCCAAAATGTTTTGGTAGGCCTTTGTGAAAATGGTTTTTGTTTTTAGACAGCATGGCTATGAGTTTCCGGCACCAATCCGCCCCGGTAAGTACTTCTGACTTCTGTATGAATTATTATTCGTAGAAGGGTAGGTATGGAACATAGATAGTATGTTAAGTGATTGAACCCTAGGACTAGATTACCCCAACAAAGTACATAAGACTTTAAGTGCCTAATTAAACAAACCTACGACCAAGTCGCGGAGTTAGGGTGTGGTAACCCCTGTGCGCATGTCTAGGATTGGAGTCGGAAGAGCCTGGTACTTTAGCAGTCCTAGTGACTCACCTCCTCTTCGCAGGAATCCTACCTGGTGCGTAGCTTCGGTTCACCCTAACCAAGAGGACTCGGTCATAGGCTAAACAAAATAAATAAAACCCGAAAGGGATTAGCCATGTTTCATGAAAAACTCTAGTTTTAAATCATTAAAAATATCCCTTTAAATAGTAGCAAAAATTTATTTTTGGAAAATTTTTCAAAATATTTTTGACTTACCAAAATTTCCAAAATGCCCTAGTGGCAAAACTACGAAAATGCCCTTGGTTTCTAAAATTACCGTATTACCCCGATTTCAACAAAATTCTCTTACTTTGCAAAAAGTATCCAAAAATCTTGCATTTCAAATTACTACCCTGACTTTCAAAATTTACAAAATTACCCCTGATTGACAAAATTACCAAAATACCCCTGGATTCCAAAATTCTGCTATACCTTCAATTTGAGAATTTTCGAAAACACTCTCCAGTTTTGGGAACTCCAAAAAGGCCCTGATTTATTAAAGGTTACAAAATTTCTTTGGTTTATTACAAAAATACCCCTGTAGGAAAAGGACGAAAATACCCCTGGATAGAAACGGACAGAAGTGTTCGAAGAGTGAATGTGTATGAAAAGAATTAGGGAATGGATGTGCTTTTCTGTGCGAACTAGGATAGAGGACTTAAAACTTTGATTGATCGAAAGAATCTCTATTAAACTCTCTTCATAAAATTTCTACGCGGATAACCAAGTGAAACAAGTACTAATCCATAAAATTTCTTAATCAGATTAAAGCGGAATAGTTAGAATGAGCTCTAGAGGACGTGGCCGTCGTGGGACGCCAGAGAGGCGGAGGATGACCGTGTCAGAACCCGTTAGGTCGGGTCAGGGGTCGGAAAATGAAGTACCACCGCCACCACCACCCCCAACTTTTGGTGCAGAGGAGCAGGATCAGACTGGTGGTGAAGCAGTATCCCAAGCGGTGTTGCGAGTCCTCGAGATGGTGGCTGGGGCTAGTGGAGGTATGGGAGCTCGAAAATCTGTACCCGAGCGACTCCGATCCAACGGAGCTGAGGTATTCCGGGGTGTATCAGGAGTGGCACCCAGTGCGGCGGAATATTGGTTAGAATCGACTAAGAGGATCATGGATGACCTCGATCTGACGAATGAGGGGAAGCTGAAAGGAGCGGTGTCGCTTCTAAAGGATGAGCCATATCAGTGGTGGCTCACGGTTCGGGATGGTGCCACGGCAGATGACCTTACTTGGGAGTATTTCAAAGCAGCTTATCAGAAAAAGTATGTGGGTACCAGCTACGTAGATGCGCAGAGGTAAGCTTTTCTGGGGTTAGTACAAGGCAATAAGTCTGTATCAGAGTATGAAGCGGAATTCTTGAGGCTGAGCCGCTATGCTCGGGGAATTGTGTCAACGGAGCATGATCGTTGTGTCCGCTTTAAAGACAGACTTAGGGATGATTTAAGGTTGCTGATTGCTCCACAGTAGGAGCGGGAGTTTTCTGTCTTGGTGGAAAAGGCTAAGGTAGCCGAAGGGGTCAAGGAGTCTGTGAGGCAAAACTACGATAGGAACAAGCAGAAAAGGAGCTTTGGGTCGTCTGGATCGGGTAATAATGCACTGAAAAGGGCTAGGTAGAGTGGGCAGAATCAGGTAGGAAGGCCCATAGCTACTAATCAGAGACCAGCTAAGTGTAATCGCTGTGGGAAGTCACATTGGGGAGGATGTTGGACTGGGGAAAGAGGATGCTTTGAATGTGGATTTTTGGGTCACCGTGTAAGGGATTGTCCTCGGAAGTTAGCTAAGAATCAGCCAGAGGGTCAGAACCATGCTCAGGTTAGAAATATAGGACCACCACAGAGGGGTCGTGGTAATGGTAGAGGAGGCAATAGTTCTAGTCGAGGTTGCAAAATTTCGGGCAGAAGTGCAAGCAACACAGAGGCAAGACAGCCTGGTTTAGTCTGCGCAGCGAGGCGTCGAGAGGAGGGTGACGCACCGGATGTCATAACTGGTATGTTTCTAATTTTTAGTCTTTCATATGTTGCATTAATTGATGTGGGATCGACGCATTCATACGTTGCTAGTAGCGTGGTAGAGACTATGAACTTAGACTTTGAGACTGCTTCTAGGGAGATGATAGTAATTAGCCCTTTAGGCCACTCTGTAGTTGTAAACAAGCTATATAGAGATGTACCCCTAGAACTCCAAGGGGTAATATTTGTGGCTGATCTGATGGAACTACCGTTTAGGGAGTTCGATCTGATTCTTGGAATAGACTGGTTGGTTAACTATCAGGCAAGGTTGGATTGTGCTGCTAAGCGCATGGTTCTAAAGATGGCTGAAGGTGATGAAGTGGTCATGATAGGTAATAGAAGAGATTACCTATCCAACGTGGTGTCTAGGTTGAAGGCGGAGAAGATGGTTAGGAAGGGCTGTGAGGCATATGTGGTTCATATATGTGCCTTGGAGGCTAAAGAGTCAGCAATTGAGAAGGTCTGAACAGTAGGGAATTCACTGATGTGTTTCCAGAAGAACTTCTAGGTCTGCCTCCAGATCGGGAAGTTGAATTCGGTATAGACTTGTTACTCGGTACGGCACCTGTGTCTATAGCACCATACCGAATGGCACCAAAGGAATTGGTGGAGCTGAAGGCTCAAATTCAGGAGCTGTTGGATCGAGGGTTTATCCGACCAAGTATATCTCCGTGGGGAGCACCTGTGCTGTTTGTCAAGAAGAAAGACGGGTCAATGCGGATGTGTATCGACTACCGTCAGCTAAACAAGTTAACGATCAAGAACAAGTATCCATTGCCCCAGATTGATGACTTGTTTGACCAACTGAAGGGTGCATCGATTTTCTTGAAGATAGATCTTAGGTCGGGTTATCATCAACTTAAAGTGAAGGAGGTTGATGTTCACAAGACGGCATTCCGTACTCGGTATGGGCATTACGAGCTTCTAGTGATGCCATTTGGGTTGACCAACGCACCAACGGCATTCATGGACTTAATGAATAGGGTGTTTCAGCAATACTTGGATCAATTTGTTGTGGTGTTTATAGACGACATATTAGTTTACTCAAAGACGGAGGAGGAGCATGACAGGCATTTGCGTATAGTTCTACAAGTACTGAGGGAGAAACAGTTATATGCCAAATTCAGTAAGTGCGAGTTTTGGCTTAGGGAGGTGGCTTTCTTAGGTCACGTAGTATCAGCGGAAGGGATTAGAGTGGATCCTCGCAAGGTTGAAGCGGTGTTGGATTGGAAACCGCCTAGGTCAGTGGCAGAAATTTGAATTTTTCTGGGTCTGGCAGGGTACTATCGAAGATTTGTGGAAGGATTCTCTTTAATCGCAGTGCCGTTGACTAAGTTATTAAGGAAAGGAGTTCCATTTGTATGGTCAGAGAAACAACAAGAAAGTTTTGACAAGCTAAGGAAGATTCTGACGGAAGCTCCAGTTCTAGTACAGCCTGAGGCAGGGAAGTTGTTTACGGTTTATTGTGATGCATCCCATACTGGGTTGGGATGTGTGTTGATGCAGGAAGGGAAGGTAGTGGCCTATGCATCCCGTCAGCTAAGACCGCATGAGGTCAACTATCCAATGCACGACTTGGAATTAGCGGCAGTAGTTTTTGCTTTGAAAATATGGAGGCACTACTTGTATGAGGAGAAGTCGATAGTCTACACGGATCACAAAAGTTTGAGGTATCTCTTGACTCAGAAGGATTTGAACTTGAGGCAGCGTCGATGGATTGAGCTGTTGAAGGACTACGACTGTTCAATTGAGTACCATCTGGGCAAAGCTAACATGGTGGCTGACGCTTTAAGCCGGAAGGTGGTGACGGACTTAAAAGCGATGTTTGCTCACCTCAGTTTGTATGACGATGGAAGTCTCTTGGCAGAATTGCAAGTTAAGCCAACTTGGATCGAGGAGATTAAGGAAAAATAATTAGTTGATGACAGTTTGAATGCGCGGAGATTGCAAGTTCAAGATGGTGGTTTGGAAGGGTATAGTTTGTCTGGTGATGGTGTACTATGCTTTCAAGGGTGAGCTTGTATGCCGAAGGATGTGGAATTGTGGCAAAGAATTCTTCAAGATGCATATAGCAGCCCATACGCTATGCATCCTAGAGGTAGCAAGATGTATGGAGATTTGCGAAAACAGTTCTGGTGGCCAGGGTTGAAGCATGAGGTAACTGAGTTTGTGGGAAGGTGTCTGACGTGTCAGTAGGTAAAGGCTGAACATCAGTTACCATCAGGGTTACTTCAACCGGTGAAGATTCCTCAGTGGAAATGGGAAAGGATCACCATGGACTTTGTCAGCGGGCTACCCCACACGCCTAGTAGAAAGGACTCGGTTTGGGTAATTGTGGATCGACTAACCAAGTCAGCTCATTTCATACCGGTGAGAGTAGATTATTCTCTTCAGAAGCTAGCTAAGCTGTATGTGTCGAAAATAGTAAGATTGCATAGAGTGCCAGTATCAATTGTCTCGGATAGGGATCCGAGGTTCACGTCAAGGTTCTGGAAAGCGTTGCATTAGGCTTTGGGTACACGATTGGATTTCAGTACAGCATTCCATCCACAGTCTGACTGGCAGTCGGAAAGGGTCATACATATTTTAGAAGATATGCTGAGAGGGTGTGTTTTGGATTTCCGTGGAAGTTGGGAAGAGTATCTACCATTGGTAGAATTCGCTTATAACAATAGTTATCAAGCGAGTATTCAAATGGCACCATATGAAGCACTGTATGGACAAAAATGCCGTACTCCTTCATGTTGGACGGAATTAGGGGAGCGACAAATTTTGGGTCCAGAGTTGGTAACAGAAACTGAAGAGAAAGTTAAGGTAATTCGGGCTCGTCTCAAGAAAGCGTCAGATAAACAGAAGTCTTATGCTGATCTTAAGCGTAAGGAAATGGAATATACAGTAGGAGATAAAGTTTTTCTGAAGGTGTCGCCTTGGAAGAAGGTATTGAGATTTGGGCGAAAAGGGAAGCTAAGCCCAAGATTCATCGGCCCATATACAGTAGTGAAGCGAGTGGGACCGGTAGCTTATTAGCTCGAGCTGCCGGCAGAGTTGACCCAGATTCATGACGTCTTCCATGTGTCGATGCTTAGACGATATCGATCAGATCCATCACACGTTGTGCCAATAGCAGAGATTGAGGTAAACTCGGATTTATCTTTCGAGGAGGAACCAGTCCAGATCTTAGATCGAGATGTCAAGGTTTTGCATAGGAAGTCAGTACCTTTGGTGAAGGTGCTATGGCGAAACCATGGTGCAGAGGAAGTTACGTGGGAACCTGAGGATGTGATGCGGTAGCAATACCCCCACCTCTTCTGATCAGGTAATTTCGAGGCCGAAATTATTTTAAGGGGGGTAGAACTGTAACATCCTAAAATTGGGGTTATTTGTGATTGGATTATTTTGCTTATGATTGGATTGCTGTGATGTTATTCGTGGTGTAATAGGACTTAATTATGGATCTTGAGTAGGCTCGAGTAGTAGAAAAATTGTATTTATAAGCTTTAAAGATAGGGAGCCATAGTAAGTAGGGGTTACAAGTTTAAATGAAGGAATATTAGACACTAATAAGGCCTTGGAGGAGCGGCAAAGGGAGGTCACTTAAGGGTTGGAGTTGACGCCATCAAGGGGAGCAGGGAAGCCTAGGATCGAGTTGCAGAAATCCCCTTTTCTGCTCTTTATGTTGACGGCAAGAGAGAGAGAGAGAAGTGCTCAATTTAAACACTTCAGGATAATGATGATTATTTGGATTTTATTTGGTTAATTTCTAAAAGGGTGGCAAGGAGAAAAAGTAGGAAATTGATTATTCAAATTCTTTTGAATAATTTCAAATGATTGGCCAAGAGTGATTCAAGGTGGTGGCCGAATTTTGAACTCCTTGGAGAGGAGTGGACGGGAAGGTGATAGGGGGAGGGTGCCGAATTCTCTTAAGGCACCATCCATCAGTTGACTCTTTTCTTTTCTTTTTCCAAATAGCCGAATTTCCGCTCTTCCTCATCTTCTATTTTCTCTCATTCTCATTCTCTCAAAACTGAAACCTCCATTAACATCTTTCTCTTCTATTTGTTTTGCTTAAACACCAAAAATCTCCTCTACTCTCTTCTTTGCCGAAACTCTATCTCCTTTCCCATTATTTTCTCTCTTTCCTTTAGCCGAATATACCCCTTTGATGTGCCAAAATTCCCTTCTCCTATTTGGAACCCTTTTGGCCGAATATCAATAGCCGAATGTTTATTTTCTTCTCTCTTGTTCTCTGTCGACTAGGATCAATGGAAAGCCAAAATCTGACATATACTGATGGTTCGGCTAATCAGTTTTGGGAACCGATTTCTATTTAGGAACTCCGGGATTTGCAAAGCAATAGATCTGACTCTCCAGTCTCTGTCAATCGGTTGGTAAGTGGTAAGGATCTATTTTAGTAAGTTATTCTTTTAGTAATCAAAAAGCCGAAGGCTATTAACTTGGATAAGTGCCGATTGTAGGGAAGTGAAGCAGATCCACTTATCATGAGGTGGCTAGTGTTCAAGAGGCGTATAGGTGAGGTTTCGGGTTCATGGGTTAAATCTTTGAAATTATTTGGTTTGGCCGAATAGCCCATGTCACTAACTCTTGTGTTTGGCCGAATATAGGAGCAAGAAATCTAGTGTGGCCAATTGACTCTTCGGGATTTAGGGCTACCAGTGGAAGCAGGTGTGTACATACACACTTTGTAGCTAATAAATGTACTAAATATATTGTGTGCTAATCGGATCTATGTAGATTCGGATTTAATACCATAAAGGTATAAGCGAGGCTTTAGGTAAGTTCTTGTCGTTATGAGGGTACTATTTGATGCTTATGGAAAGCATGACATATTTGGTATATGTGGCATATAAATATATGGCTGATGAGAAATCCAGTATGTGTTGTTAATTAAACATGATTGTTATGATTTCTGTTAATGCATGTCATAAAATGGTGGGTTAAACGAGTGGAGGGGGAAGTGATATCCGTGTCTTCGGACACCAGTGGTTTGGTACCACATTTCGTGACTATGGTCACCAGAGGTTTGGCACCTCATAGCGTCTTGTCCCAGTGGCTTAGCACCACAGTGGGTTGGCCCCACAGTTGATATTATGGGATCGTCGCCAGTGATTTGGTATCACACGTGGGTTGGCCCCACAACTTATTCTTTGTGACTTCGGGTCACCAGTGGTTTGGTACCACCAGTGGTTTGGCACCACAATATTGATGGATATCGTGACTTTGAGTCACCAGTGGTTTGGCACCACCAGTGGTTTGGTACCACACGGGGTAGAGAAAGGTGTATTGGATGGCTAGGTTGGGTGCATGTTAGTTTTAGTGCATGTTAACTTAATTATAAATTGTGTATGAGGTTGCACTAAACTGGGGAAAGGGTTACACATTGAGTCTTGGTGACTCACCTTCTCCTTTAATATTTTTCAGGTGATTTGTAGATCGCGGATGAGGAGCCGGATTGACTCGAGGTGGCCATGCAGTGAAAATGTGGACTTAATGAACTTTGAATTATTTTATTTTATTGTTGGTTTATTTGTTCAAGTTGTAATAAGGCCTCCTAAGATTTTATTTTTATTATTTCACATGTTTTGGGATAATTTGTTTAAACTATTTAATGACTTTAAAATGATTACACAAGTTTTCTTAAAGTCAAACGTAAATGTTTTCTGTGCCATCGGGTACATCTGAAATCGGTAACCATCTGACTTAATAAAATTTTAACAACTAAGTTAAGTATTGTTTTATTCATACACCTCAATGGTTTTAAACAAGACAATATTCTATTTAAAGTGAAACGTTTTTACCAAAAACTTGAATCAGCTAAAAGAGATTTTTTCAAAATATTTTCCTCTGTAACATACCTAATTCGGTCGTAATGTTTGGGCCGGGTTTGGGGTGTTACAGGCTATGGTTCAGAAATGAGAGGTATATTTGGCCACCAAGAGAATGAGATGACAAGAGGAATAAGATTCGGTTTGTGAAGTAGTCAAGGAAGAATGGGAAAGAGAAGAATATGAAGGAAGAGTGGTAGAAGGTTCAGCCTCTGGAAGTGAATAGCAAAGAAGAGAAAAAGAAATGGGACGACAAATGCCTATGGTCCCTTCGAATTTCGGCTTTTGGTCAAATGAAAAGAAAAGAGAAGAAATGGACAGCTTTTGCTTGGTACCTTTCGGCAAAGAGAAATGCAAAAGATGAATACCCAAGCTACTAGCACACCTAAATTTGGCACCTAAGCCCCTCTCACATGACCGAAATTCCCACCTCCTAGAGCCCCATATTCAGCCAACACTCCTCCCCTCTCCAAATCCCTTCTTCCTCTCCACAATTTCCTCCTCTTCACTCATTCAAACAAGTTTGAATGGTTCAAGCTCCTAATAATTCTCTCCACCACCCATTCAAAATGTTTGACCCTTTCAAACCTCCCTCTTTCAAGTGCCTATGCCGAATCCACTACTCCCCCTTCTTGACGCAAAAATACAACTCCAAAATGCCATCCTTGCAGCTCGACCTCCCATCCCCTTGTGACTCCCCTCTGACGCCACCTTCCAGCCCCCAAAGTAACGCCTCCTTGCCACTACACCCACCTTCTCCTTGTGTCAACAATCTCAGAGTTAATTCTTTTAAAGCCTGGTTCCCCTAGCTCTCCCCTAACAACTTAAAATCAAGAATTTTCACTAAGGCTCAAACTTAACCTCAAGGTTTCCCGAAGCCGCAAACACACTCAAACAGTCATGCAAAGCACACCAACACATTGATACGAAATAAAATGCAAAACCCCTAAATCCTAGATGTTACACTGACTTGGTTTCAATTTCAACACCAGGGGACATACGGCCGTGTACATGACCGTGTATCATACACGGCTGAGACACATGCTCGTGTCTCTGCCCATGTGGACAAAAATAGGCTATTTACCAAGCCATTTTGCCACCCAAACTTGGATGTAGCTACACCATATCAATTGGCACCAACACATAGCATATATAAGCATTTAAACCAGCCAATTCAAACATAAATCATGCATATTCTATACTCCATTTACATATACACAAATCACCAAAACATGCAATACCATTTGTACCAAACTTTGCTTCCTTAAATCATCAATATGACCATTATCAACTATGCATCATTTGATCTATTTTCTCAAGCATGTCAATCAATCAAAACTTGCCTATTAGATATCTATTATGCTAATTATCCACAAGCATCACAAGCCCAACTTTCAAAACATCACAGAAGCCACACACACACACACACACACACACACACACACACACACACACACACACACACACATATATACATGATTCAAACATACCAAAATAAGCCAACTTTCATGGCTATATAAACAACCAAATCACTTACATTTACAAACCATTTCAAATAACTAAATTCATTACTAACACATAACCAAAATGACCAAAGTCCCTATACATGCCATATACCAAAATGTCAAAATTCAAAAATACCAAGTGATAGTAGGATAGTGTGAAGTAGTCTCCGACGATCCTTGAATCTGAGCTAGCTTTGAAATCACTATAAAACATGGAAAAATAAACAAAGTAAGCTTTATAGCTTAGTAAGCTCGTATGAAATAAACTCAAACTAATCATAAATACACAATCATCAATTTGAACATATCAACATGTAATTCATGTTAACTAACAAACCTTTCACATGTTTAATCATATTCTTATATGTACACTTCACAATTTCTTTGATTTAAAACTTATACGGTTCACGTACATACCTGTACCATATCGTATCAATCTCATACTCAAACAAATCTTTCATTTAACCGTTAAACCATTCAGAATACTATCAGATATATGGGAAACTCGCACTAGAAGTGCCACATATATAGCCGTAGCTATCTCAATCACATATCACATATATGCTCACTCTCGAGCTATCAACGGGCCCGCTCACAGAAGCTGTGGGTCAAGACATAGCTACACGGTGCTACTCACACAAGTTGTCAAGTGACCGCAACAAATGCCGATATACTCAGCCACCAGTAGGATGTACAGGACTAGCACCCAGATCACATGATCATAATAAGCCCTAATGACATGTCATTCGTATCCTAATCCATTCCTAAGGCTCAACTGGGATTTCACACTTGTTAAATCATCGTCAAATCATTGTTAAACATGTTCGTAGTCTCGTATTCATAGTTTATGCAATATCAAAGCATTAAAAACATAATTATATCAATGCTTATTACATTCGGACGTAAAAATGGCTAAACTAGTTGATTAGTTAAGAACTTTATTTTTCCCTCAATCTAGATCCGAGTTTTGCTTTTCTTGATCTATATGTATTCAAAATTAACTTATTTAATTATCTCTCTATTCAATTTAGTCCGAAATTCACATTAAGGCACTTTTACACATTTGCCTCTAATGTTTCACATTTTTACAATTTAGTCCTTATTTCATAAAATCACAAATTCATGCAATTAAATACTAACCCATGCTAGATGAATTACACATAGGTCCCTAGCATCCAATATTTTCTATTTATTTCACATTTTAACCATGAATTTTAAAATTTTCACAAATTAATCCCTAATTTGCATTTTCACTAAAAATCACTTAACAAAACTTGTATAACTATCATCAAACATTCATAATCTATCATTAAACATCAAATTACTCATATATTCATCAATGGAAAAATTTAAAATATTTAACAGTTTTGCAAAATAGTCCCTGGGCTAGCTAGACCTAGTTGCAACGATCTCAAAAACATAGAAATCATTAAAAATCGAACAAAAATGGACTTACAATTAAGCATGGATGTGGCCGAACCCTAAAATGGAAAATAATGGTTTCTTCTTCTGCAATATTTGATTGACGATAAGAGAAAATGAAAGCTTTTTCTTTTGTTTAACTTATTTTATCTTAATTATTGACTAATTTACTATATTAACCTTTTAATTAATAAACAAAAATCACTTAAACAATGCCCATAATTGTCCACTTACTAATATAATGGGATAATTGCAACATAAATCCATCAGGTATTTAATTTCATAGCTAATAAACCCTTTTAGCTTATAGAACTCAAAAATTTCACTTTACACTATTTAGTCCTTTTTATCAAATTAACTAATCAAACGATAAAATTTGTTAACAAAATTTTCACACAAACATATTTTCATGCTATAGAAATTAAAATAATAATAAAATAAATATTTCAACTTTGGATTTGTCTTCCCAAAACCACTGTTCTGATTTGACTAAAAACGGGCTGTTACACTAGATTTACTTTTAAATAGGAACTTTTCCTCCACTGAAATAAACACATTAAACATTAATTAATATCTCAGAAATATTAAAAAAGAAATAAACATACATAATTGAGAACAAGAATCAAGTATTTATCCCGTAAAGATAGAAATTAATTAAAAGGATTCATCATAGATTTCATCTTCCCTAGGTATCTAGGGAAATTAGTTCATTATCCTGAATAGAAACATATCAAAGTCATAATAACCATATGAAATAAAGAAACTAAATAAAAATTCAAAAGAAATTAAAAGGAGATCTTTGATCTTGAAGGAGATCCGCTTCCGAGTTGATTCCGATGTGTTCTTCAAGTGTTTTCTTTGATTTTCTCTGATTGCCCCCTTTTGTCTTCTTCTAATGGGTATTTATAGACTTTAGAATGCTCAAAAACCCTAAAAATTGGATTTCTCTGTGTATTTGGGAAGTAGGGTGCAAAATCGACATAGGATGGCACATGGGCGTGTGTCTAGCTTGTGTGGAAATGCCAAGGCCATGTGGATCCTGAAAATAACTCTTTTTGTCTGATTTTGACATGTTTTTCGCTCCTTTCGCTCCCAAATGCTCTCATAAGTATAGAAACATGAATTTAAAGGATTAGGAGCATCAAATTCACTAATTTTCATAGTTAATCATCCAAAAACACCTTAAGAATAGGATTAAAATATGTTACTTTTATAGCATATCAATAAGCTTATGTAAAGCTTAGTAAGTTCGTAAAATAAAACATCACATACATGTCAACTTAAGTTTACAATTCATACATAACATATAAATAACATCCCTTTGTCTTGTTTCATAATTCCTACCATGTCAAATGGTTAGGCCTGGATAAAGCATATCATCAAAACATAACATACCAAGTTTTATATACCATGTTATAATCAACATAACATAATTCATCATATCATCTTATTTCATTTCCATTTCAATAATTAACTATTTTGCTCGGAGAACAATAGTAAATTCACTTTGGATACATGAAATGGTAATGCTCACACAAGCTGACAAAAGGACAATAACCGATACACGATGCTACTAGCACAAACATCAGAGAATCCACAACACATGCAAGATCTCAAGCCATTAGTATGGTATCCATCACTGGTACATAATACCTACTAAATATAACACTGACACAAAGTGTCTGCTACTGCAACACCAGTAAATAGTACCTGCTGAATATAAATGGCATATAGCCAACACCGGTACATAGTACTTGCTGAATATAAATCCTAATGACATGTCATTTGTATCCTAGCTATTCACTAAGTTCACACGGGATTTAACCTATATTCTATAAACTTTTCATCTTTATAGTATTTTATCATGATCAACCTACTCATATACATTTCATATGATATACCATTCAATTCACATATACTCGTTTACCATGCTTTACCTATCAATCCTTCATTTCCAAACTCATGTCTTACCTAAATTAATCATATTAACTATAATATATATACATAATCACATATATAGTTAAATTAAAATCATTATAAACATAATAAACCTAATACAAATTTGCTAAAACGTAATAGCTACCAACACCTCGACGATGACTACTCGATAACTTTTCCTTTTTTGTGATTATCAACTGATTGATCCGTTTCTTGAGATATATATAATAATTTAGCTTAATTAACCATTTAAAATATCTTAAAATATTAAAATTCATGTAATTAACCCTTTATCAACATTTTACACTTTTACTCTAAACTTTTACCTTCTATTCAATTTAGCCCCTAAACTTGAAACTTTCAAATTTATCACAATTAAACTAAATCCATGCTAGTTGAATTCTCTCTTATACGTATATAACCCATAGTTATTGAATTTTCACAAGAATTCATGTAACTTTACTATTTTAATAATTTAGTCCTTAAACTTTAAAATCAACCAAAACTACTTTACAAAATAGCCTTATTTAACTATCTAGCTTATAAATCTATCATCAAACTTTAAAAAACTATAAATTCATCAATGGCATAATTCAAAACATTTAACAGTTTTACAAATTAGTCCTCTGGTTAGCTAGATTAAGCTACAATGAACTCAAAACATAAAAATAATGAAAAATGAATGAAAATTATACTTACATGCATATACAAAAACAAGGCCAAAACTTCAAGCTTAATGGCCATAGAAGTTCAGTGGAAGAAAGGCCAAATGATGAAGATGATAAATTATTATTTAATCATTTGTTTAATTTAATAATATTATAAAACATATAATTTTAATTCAATTCTTCCACTAACCGTACATACTTAATCATTATAGTTTAATTACCATATAAGTCCTCTCCCATTAACCAAATAAGCCATTTAATTAATAAAAATCAATAGTGAGTGAATTTTGCAACTTTTACGATTTAGTCATTTTTCTTTAATTAACTAGCTAAACATCAAAATTTCCTGACTGAATTTCAATACACCTATTTAGTAACTCCATAAATATTTAATAAAAATATTTACAAGTTTGATTTAAAGAAACAAGGTCCTGAAATCTCATTTTCCAAAACCACTTGACTTTAGGGACAAACCACTTGAACTTAACTATTCGTCCAATTAAAAAAATTTATCAAATCAAAATTTAATATAATATTATATTTGATTCAGTAATATTAAATAATAATTTTTATGGACTCACTTGTCGGATTTGTGGTCCCGAAACCACTATTTTTGACACCACTAAAAATAGGTTGTTACATTGTGTTATATGTTTATGTTAATCCGTAGCTAACGTCGATCCAAATTCCTTGGGAAGGAAAGGAAATGCTAAGGCCGACAATGAATAGCTTGGAATTTTTGGTTTGTATTTCTATGACTCGAAACAAGATATTTGTTTCCTATTCATGATATACTGCATTATACAATACTGAGGTAAGCTATTAATAGCTATTGAGTGAAATGCTATGGTTGGAATCGAATATCGAGACATGGACTAAATTGAATAGAATAGAAAAGTTGCATGTCCTAACTAACACATGAAATTGGTATGAAATTGAGCTAAAATATGTTATATTACATGATGAATTGATGTTGAATTGAGAATGATGGGATGCGAATTGAACTATGTGATGATATTGTAAATTGGTTACTCTGTTAACTATACAGGTCTATACTTCGAGTTAGCCGATGATATATTACGGTGCTAGTTGAGATGTAGATCGACTAATCCGAGTATTCGTCTTGAAAAATCTAATTAAGGTTAACAAGATTATATCAATGTGTTTTGTGATTAAATGTAGTCGAATTGTTGTAACTATACAATAGTGTATGTAAATCAAATGAAACCGAGCCCCTAGGGCTTGAAACAAATTCAAACGAGTTGGAAGACTCCAAAAATGATTGAATTAGGTGATATTAGAAATGGTAAATCAGAAGTCGGACTGATAAGAGAATGTTTTTATATTGATATGTCTAAAGTATTGTTATTATAAGCATAATGAAATGTCTATATAGATTGTATTGTAGTAGGATGAATTTGTATTAGTTTTGTACACTTAACATGTTTATATTGTAGATGTAAAGCTTAGTAACTCTAGGTTATAATTATATGGTAGATATGTGCATATAATTATACATGTTTACTTAGGGTAGAATTTTTAATGTTAATATTACATACTTGAATTATAGAAATACCATTGTGTGTATTTGCTTAGCATACAAATTTTTTTCTCTGTGTGCAAGTATAGTAGATTTTCGATGGATCGAGGGAGACTTATCTCAGCATCCAAGAATCGAACTCGAATCAACAATGTTGGTGTATTTATGTTTTTTAAATAGTTTGGCATGTACCTATCTAGTTGAGTCACTTTTGGTATACTTTATGCCCTTATAAACTTGAGTGCCAATTTGGTTTATGTGAATATGGTTAATAATTTTGATTATGTCATAAGTAAGTGATATGAGGAAGGAGTGTATAATGCTGCAATCTAAAGTTTTGTTTGGTTGGATTAGTGTAACAGCCCGGTTTAGACCCTAGTCAGAATAGTGGTTTCGGGACCAAAAATCTGAGGTTGAAGACATAATTTAATATTATTTTTGATGTTTATGGCATGTGATAAAGTATATGTGAAATTTCTGTGTGAAAATTTTATCGTTTGTGTGCCGAATTGTGAAAAAGGACCTAATCGCGTAAAATGCAAAATCTGTGTGCTAGTTGTTAAAAGTGCTTAATTGCCATGGCTTATTAAATGAGAGGTCCTTATGTTGTTATTAGACCATTGATAGTGGAAATGGTCATAAATGGACATTTATTAAGATGTTTAAATGGTTTAATATTAAGGTTAAATTTGAAAATTGGTTATTAAGGTATATTAAATAAAACCAAAACCAAAACCAAAATTTTATCATCTTTGTTCTTACCGAAAATTGAAAGAAAAAGAAAAGAAAAAGAGTTAGCTAGGGCTCAGCAAGCTCAAGCTTTAATTAGGTATGTGTTTTCGATCCGTTTTTGATGATTTTTATGTTTTTGTGATTGTTGTTAAGTACTTTAGCAAGCTCATTTTAAATTTCTGAATTTGATGAAGATTTTTAGTTATGCCATTGATGAAATTGTGAGCTTTGTAATGTTAGTTGATGAAAAATGAAAGATACGTGTTGGGTTAACATGTTTTGTATTTGGATTTTTGATGTGAAATAAATGTGAAATATGGGTTGCTAGGGGCACTATGGTAATTCGGCTAAGAATGGATTAAATTGGATTTTGTGAATTTGATGTATTTGTGAAATAATGACTAAAATGCTAATGTGTGAAATTATAAGGGCTAAAGTGCAAAATGCCCTAATTATGTGTTGTGGACTAAATTGAGTGAAAATGTGATTGAATGAGTTGAATTTGATATTATATAGATCAAGAAAGGAGAAATTTGGACCTAGATCGAGGCAAGAACAAAGTGCTCGATTGATCGACTAGTGTCGTTGTTTCTACGTCCGAGATAAGTTCGTGTATAATACGTATTGTTTAAACAATGTTCCTATGTGATGAAATGAACGGAAATGTGATTGTGGAGTTTGGTAATGTGAAATGTGAGTTCGAAGATATATGGCACTAAGTGTGCGTAAGTATAATCGTTACCGTGATAAATGGCACTGAGTGTGCGAGATAAAGAAAGCATCGGCTGTATTATTGGGCACTGTGTGTGCGATTGGAATGATGGAAATGTGCAAGTGTACACAATCGCAACAAGTAATAAAGTGACAAGTAAATATCGAGTTATCGTTCCCACAGGGGCTATAAAAGAATTATTTATGAAAGTAATTTTAAACACTTTGGTGAAGGAAAAATATTTGGATTTGAGAAATGATTAAAAACTAGAAAACAAAGTAAAATAAAATAAAATAAAGTTCTAATGCACGATTTCAAAAGCTAATTTTAATCAAGATGATATAATTGTGTTGGATTAATTATATTTCCTTACCTTAGAATTATTAAACTTATGCTTATACTTGTTACGAATAAATCACGGCTACTCGGTAATTTGCTAACTTATGAACATATTTACAAATAAAAAATCCATTCATCTCTTGTACATATTTCTATGTCAATTCGACCGATTAAACAGATTTATAAAGGTAAACATGTTATTGCACATACATACTTGTCGAAACCATTTTTTATTTTAAAAAAAGGGGGTCGACTTTAAAAACAAAAACGGGAGTCGCCACCAATCCCTTTTTGTTTAGGTGTGATTGGATCACCTTATAAAAAGTTTTATTTCAAAACATTTATTTTGATCCACGAAATACAAGAAAATGGGTTCGGGAGTCGATTACGTACGAGGAAGGGTTAGCACCCTCGTAACGCCCAAAATTTGGTACCTAATTGATAATCTTATGTCTTAATGTCAAAATTTTGAAAAATTTAAAATACGATCCTTTTATTTGAAGGAAAACTAAAGCTCACTTATCTCAAAGAAAAAAAGTGCTATACCCAATGAGTTAGGATGTAACATCTCATGACTTTGAAACTAGGCTTGCCTTTATTTGAAGAAAATTCTTACCTTGAGACACAAAACATCATATCCAATAAGTTAGGATACAATGTTCTGAATTCCCGACAATAAGTTTTGATTTGAAGTTTATAAGTTTTAATTTCGAAAGAAAATGGATACTTAATATTTTAAGTTCAATGGGAAAAATCGAAAACCAGTGAGTTAGGGCACAATTTTTCTCAAAGCCCCCAAATATTATGTATCACCGTATTAAAAAATATTTGAATAAAATGCGTTAATTCAAAAGGTATTTTTATAAAAAATAGTTTTGGTGTAAGATGTGACATATATATATTACAAAACATCAATTCCAAATAGCAATTCTTCACTATTACAAATCATATTTAAAATTATAGACAATTAACGAAGGACTAATGTGACATGGCAAATGATATACATAATAAAAGGACTATGCTAAAACGATATTAAGCAAATAAAGAACACAAATAAACAAATACAAGATATAAAATAAGCAGTAATCAATAAAAAAAAACACTTTATATGAAAGATAAATTTAAGAAATAAATATGAAACTTCTACAAACAAGATCAAATATATAAAAGAAATGGATGATATATATATTTAAGAACATCAAATACATAAAAAAATAAAAATACGACAATCTTTAAAATGATTAATATACATAAACGATTTATTTTAAATAAATAGTATAGAGCTTAGAGTTAAAAAAAATAGGGATACCTATAATAAATTTTAATAATTTAATACATATAAATGATAATATATGATAAAACGATTAGTAAATAGCATATAATAATTTTAAATAAAGATATATAAAAATTACATATATAATATAAACAATATAAATAAAATATGTTATACAATATAAATAAATTTTATACAAAATAAAATTTTAAAAGTAATATATGATATAATATAATACTATATAATATACAAAATTTTAAAAAAATGTATGATATAATAACTAATATATAAATTATAAAATAATATGAAATATATATAAATAATTAAACTAAATAAAATAATAAATAGTAATAATTTAATATTTATAAAAATAATACGTAAAAAAACAATACACAAAAACTTTATCTTATTAATAAATTAATATACAAATAGTAAAAAAAATAATATAGAATTTTAATATGATAAAATAATTTAATATAATGTTAAAATAATTTTAAAATAAAATAAAATAAGATAAAAAATTTTAAAATAAACAAAGAAACAAGGCTTAAATAGAAATGTAAATAAATGTAAAAGGGCTAAATCAAAACGTGCGTCACATTATAGGGACCCATTAGGCAATTATGCCTTATCTCCTAAACGACGCCATTCTGATATTGGCTTTTAAGTAGCCCGAAGGACTAAATTGAAATGAAATAAGGATCTCAGTGCTAATTTAAAAATAAAAGAAAATTCAATTTAGGATGAAATTATAACTAACTGTAACATCCTGATCTAGGGGCTATGCATGTGATGTGTTTTGTGTGTATGCTTTGTGTAATGTGCTTGTTTAGGGTGTATGGGAGTCTAGGAAAGGCCTGGGGAAAAGCCGGAACCCTGGCTAAAATTTTCTTTTTAGGCACTTTAGTGGAGGAGCTTGTTGAAATAGGACTTAAGGGATTATGTTGGTGTTTGGTTGACACAAGAAAAGGAGTGGCAGAGTGGCAAGGAGGCGCCACTTAAGATACTGGTAAGTGACGCCACAGAGAGTGGGAGAGGGAGCAGGTTCAAGTCACAAGGAGTTCATTTTGGGAGTTCTTTTTGGCGTTAGGGAGAGCAGAGGCAGACTGGTGGGACACTTGGGTTAGGGAGTGGGTGAGTCAAATAATTTGAATGAATGGCAGAGAGGAAAAAGTGGAGCTTGAAGTGTTCAAAATATTTCAAACGGGTGATCAGGAGGAATTTGAGGAGAGAAGAAAGGGATGGGCATTGTAAGCTTGGTATTGGCCGAATTTCAAACTCATAGTAGAGGGGGGGAATCAGTTTTTGTGTGGTTAGGGTGTGCCGAATTTCTACTTTGGAAGCATAGGCTTTTTGTTCCCAAAATAGTGCATTTTCGGCTTTTGGGTTGGTAAGTGCCGAAATTTTGAATAGTTAAGTGAGAGTTCTTTTTCCATTTTCGGCATTTGAGGTTTCTTTCATTCTCTTCTTCATTTTCTGCTAAAGCTGAACCTACCTAAGTCTTGCCGAAAATTCTTCTTCTTTACCATTCCTACCACTTTTTTTCATTTCATTTTATTCTTCTTCTCTTTATTTGTTTTATCTCAAAGCCGAAACCCCTAACCCCCTTCTCATCTCCATTCTCTATGCTATAGCCGAATGTTCCTTGTCCATAGTTCCCTTTTCTGATTTCGTCTACAAGCCAAATCTTCATAGCCTTTTCATTTTCATCTTTTCTTTTGATCTCTTCTAAAGCCGAAATACACTCCTCATTTTCTTTCATAGCCGAAACCTCTCAACCTCAACATCATTCTATTCGTTCTTTCCCTAACTGTTCATCATAGCTGAATATATCCATTTGAAACATCTCTTCTATTTTTTCACTAAAGCCGAATCTTCTGTGTTAAGGTAAATGGCGACTTCTTTTAACTCTTTATTTTCTCTTTTGGTTTTTGGAGGCCAAAGCCGAATGGCTAATTGGCTTAGTAAGGCCATCGTTGGATTTATGATTCTTATTGTTTCTTGTGTTCTCTTTGGGGCGCTATTTCGGGAATTGAAGGAAATCAAATCATTTAAATCCCTAAGCCAAAAACCGTTAATCTTTGAACCCTATCTCTCTTTTCAGGATTTCAAGGTAAGGGTGTTCTCTTTAGATTTTATTTAGGTTCGTTATCGTATGCGTACCTTAACCCTATATTGTGGTTTAACAACTATATTTCATTATAGTAGCGTCTAACAAGATCTTTTGATGGAATCCAATACCGATCAGGCAAAGGAAGGGGTTGGACCCGTGAATCTAGCCCCTAATTTCAAGAAGAGTGCGGTGTCAGCAGTCTGAGATTGGCCACCGGGTTGTGGACCGGCTTTAGAGCGGAGTCGTAGGCAGATAGCGGTAGTTTCCACTAGGATAGTGTACATAGATAGCATAGTACTGCGTGTAACCAGGTGTGTAAAATTGCACACTTTAATATTAATATGTGATACTAATCCTTTGGGGCTGAAAAGCCGAAGTGACTAGATGGATAGTCGTTATGCCTATATGGGTATGGTTGAAATACCAGGTAAGTACCTTGTGTTATGTATAATTTATTATGTGTGCATGCCATAATAATACTGTTCGTTAAATGGCATGATACTTTCATGTGGGTTTACATATGCTATGCATGGGTTGGATATGTTGTGAAGGGGAAGTGCTTAAGACTGTTACTAGTGGTTTGGTACCACAAGTGGGTTGGCCCCACATTCTTGATTCCGTGACTAAGTCTCAGTGATTTGGAATCACCAGTGGTTTGGTACCACATACGTATGATTTTGTGACTTGTCCCAGTGGTTCGGTACCACAGTGGGTTGGCCCCACATGCATGATTATGAGGGATTGTCACTAGTAGTTTGGCACCACAAGTGGGTTGGCCCTACAGATGATATTTTGTGACTCTGTCACCAGTGGCTAGGTGCCACATATGGAGTTTAACGGATGGAGGGTTGATTGTAGAAATCCCCACGGTGTGATTGGCTGGTACAGGATGGTGTGTAGAGGATGGAAAACTAGGTTTGGGCTGGGTCATGACGCATTCATCTACTTGCATGTCATCTTGAGTGGGCTAAGGCCAACATGCGATTGTGGGCCTCGAGCCGACTATGTGTTATAGGGGATTTACACACTGAGTCTTAGTGACTCACGCCTTTGTTTAACCTTTCAGGTAATCAGTAGATCGTGGGTATAGGAGCCGAGGCGGACTCATGGAGGCCATGAAGACTTTATTTTTCGTAAACTTTTCCTTACTTTACTTTAAATTTTAATTGGGGATTTTATTTGTGTAGTAAGGCCTTCTAAATTAGTATTTGGGTTTTCTTTTTATTTATTTATCGTTGATTTAAAATTTAACACTATGCAAACTTAATCACTTTAAATTAAAAATGGGGTTTTCAAAATACAAGTAATTTAAGACACTTGTTTCTTCCAAATATTACCGAACATAACGAATATATGATTAACGTAAAATTGGAATTTTTCTTATACTACCAAACCCCTGTTTTCAAAGACATCGCATTAAATTAAAAAGTTTTCATAAGTACGATTTGTCCTACTTCAAGCAAAATTTTGTTTTTACTTCACCCTGTATCATGCCAGATCTGGTCGTAACATATAGGTCGGGTTTGGGGTGTTACAATTTTGGTATCAGAGCCTAGGTTGCAAAACTTGTGCTATGAAAATGGGTTCACTGATGCTTTATTAAGTTGGTCTAAATGATTTTTGGGAATAATTTGATTGAAACATGGCATCCGAGTCCATCGGCACCCAATCCACCCAGGTAAGTGTTTTAAACTACTCGGTGATATATACCTGAAATGATTGTTAGCATGGAAAAAATATATATACTTCTTAGCTCTAGGGGATTCAAACTTTAGAGACTGAAACCTCTAGGTTGTGATGTGCTTGCGAAAACTACTCCCTAAAGCTATTTCTCATAAAATTTGCTCGGTATCAAACAGTGGAAGAAATACTAATTCATAAAACTTTTAATCAGATTAAATCACAAACGTTAGTCATGAGTACTAGGGGACATGGACGTGGTGTGCGTGGTCATGGTAGGGGTAGGATTGCTGTGTCAGAACCAGTGGGATCTGGTCACGGGTCAGGAGACGAGATGCCAGTACCACCAGCTGTGAAAGTAGAATTTCAGGACCAAACGGCTGGAGATGATGCGGTGTCGCAGGCGATGCTACGGGTTTTGGAGAGAGTTGTCGGGGCAGGCATGGGCATAGGAGTTTGAAAATCTGTGTCTGAACGACTCCGAGCCAGTGGAGCCAAAATGTTTAGGGGCGTTTCTGGTGTAGCTCCCAATGCAGCTGAATATTGGTTAGAAGCAGTTGAGCATATAATGGATGATCTTGACTTCACGGTAGAGGAGAAGTTGAAAGGAGTCGTGTCTCTTCTTCGAGACAAGGCCTATCAGTGCTGGCTCACGGTCAGGGATGGTATGATGGTTGATAATATCACCTGGGATTTCTTTAAAATAGCATTCCAAAGGAAGTACGCCGGATCAAGTTATGTGGATGCACAGCGTAAGGCATTTTTAAATCTGGTTCAGGGGAGCAAGTCGGTGTTCGAATTTGAGGAGGGATTCTTATGTTTAAGCCGTTATGCCCGGGGTATTGTGGCCGCAGACCATGAACGTTGTGTTCGGTTTGAGGATGGGCTGAGAGATGAGTTGCGAGTGCTGATAGCTCTACAGAGAGAGAGGAAATTTGCTGTTCTTGTGGAAAAGGCTAAGATAGCCGAGGAGGTGAAGCAGTCCCAAAAGCAGAATCAGGAGAGAAATAGAAATAAAAGGAATTTTGGTTCGTCAGGATCAGTTGGACGGTTTCAGAAGAGACCTAGGGTTGAAGGGCCAAATCGTGTTGTGATACCTGCTGTTGATAGTCAGCCTCTGAGGTGTGCTCGATGTGATAAATTTCATTTTGGTGCGTGTTGGGCTCGTAGTAGAGGCTGTTTCAAGTGTGGGTCTACAGAGCATCGAATAAGGGACTGTCCACAGGAGAGGGGTAGAGCGCAACCAATGGGGCAAGGTTATGTTCAGTTAGGAAGAGTTGGTCAGCAACCATAGATAGGTCGTGGTCCGGTAAGAGGGGGTAATGGTTTTGGTCGTGGACGTGGAGCACCAGGCAGAGGTGCAGGGGGCACGGATGCGAGACAGCCAGGGTTAGTCTATGCAGCTAGATGTCAAGAGGAAGGTGACGTATCGGATGTCATAACTGGTACGTTTCTAATCTTTGGATTGCCTTTTTTTGCACTAATTGATATAGGGTCAACACATTCTTATGTTGCTAGTGTGGTGTCGGGAATCTTAAGCATAGACCTTGAGATTTCTTCTAGGGAGATGGTTGTAATTAGCCCACTAGGACAATCTGTAGTGGTGAACAAGCTTTATAAGGATGTACCTCTAGAAGTTCAAGGGGTGGTGTTTCGAACTGATCTGATGGAACTACCGTTCGGAGAGTTCGATTTGATCTTAGGGATGGACTGGTTAGTAAAGTATCGAGCGAATCTGGATTGTGCTGCTAAACGGATGGTGGTCCGTACTCCTGAAGACGAGGACGTGGTGGTAATAGGAGAAAGAAGGAACTATTTGTCTAACGTGGTGTCCACCTTAAAGGCTGAAAGAATGATGAGGAAAGGATACGAGGCATTCATAGCCTTGGTTTGTGCCTTAGAGGTCAAGAAATTGTCTGTGGGGGATGTTAGGACAGTGAAGGAGTTTCTTGATGTTTTCCCAGAAGAGCTTCTAGGGCTACCCCCGGATCGCGAGGTGGAATTTGGAATTGATCTTCTTTCGGGGATAGCGCCTGTATCTATCGCTCCTTATAAAATGGCGCCGAAGGAGTTAGTAGAATTGAAAGCCCAGATTCAAGAACTTTTAGATCGAGGTTTCATCTGACCGAGTGTATCAGCATGGGGAGCGCCGGCACTATTCGTTAAGAAGAAAGATGGATCAATGCGTATGTGCATTGACTATCGTCAGTTGAATAAATTGACAATCAAGAACAAATACCCGTTGCCGAGAATTGACGACTTGTTCGAACAACTGAAGGGGGCTTCAGTTTTTTTGAAGATAGATTTGCGGTCAGGTTATCATCGGCTTAAGGTCAAGGAAGCAAACATGTATAAGACGGCGTTTCGTACTCGCTATGGACATTACGAATTTTTGGTGATGCCGTTTGGGTTATCCAACGCACCAGCAGCGTTGATGGACATGATGAACCGAGTTTTCCAACCCTATCTGGACCGATTCATCGTAGTATTTATAGACGATATTCTAGTTTATTCAAAGTCAGAGGAGGAGCACGATTCACATCTTCGAGTTGTTTTACAGATCCTGAGGGAGAAGCAGTTGTTCGCCAAATTCAGTAAGTGTGAATTTTGGCTTAGCAAAGTTACTTTTCTGGGCCATGTTGTGTCGGCAGAGGGGATTAGAGTTGATCCCCGGAAAATTGAAGCTGTCTTGGATTGGAAGCCACCCAAGTCGGTGGCAAAAATCAGAAGTTTTCTTGGTCTTGCTGGATATTATCGAAGATTTGTTGAAGGTTTTCTTTGATTGCGGCACCATTGACCAAGTTGCTACGGAAAGGGGTTCCGTTCGTTTGGTCTGATAAACAGCAGGAGAGTTTTGAAAAGCTAAAGAGAATTTTGATGGAGGCTCCGATGTTGATTCAGCCGGAGGCTGGAAAGGAGTTCATGGTTTACTGTGATGCTTCACACACGGGTTTAGGAAGTGTGCTAATGCAAGATGGAAAGGTTGTCGCGTATGCGTCTCGGTAGTTAAGACTGCATGAGTTAAACTATCCCAGACATGACTTAGAGTTGGTGGTAGTAGTGTTTGCTTTGATGAGTTGGAGGCATTATCTGTATGGTGAGAAGTCTGTTATTTATACAGATAATAAGAGCCTAAAGTATCTCCTTACCCAGAAGGAGTTGAATTTAAGACAACGCTGGTGGATTGAGCTATTGAAGGATTACGATTGCTCGATTGAGTATCATCCGAGTAAAGCTAACGTGGTGGCAGATGCATTGAGTCGTAGGGTGATCTCTAACTTGAGAGCAATGTTTGCTCACCTTAGCTTGTACGATGATGGAAGTCTATTAGCGGAACTTCAAGTGAAACCTTCCTGGGTTAGTCAGATTAAAGAGAAGCAGTTGTTGGATGATGTCTTGAGTGCTCGACTACTCCAAGTTTGGAATAGTGGGGTAGAGGATTTCAGTTTGAATAGTGAGCGGGCTCTGTGTTTTTGTAAGAAAGTTTGCATGCCTAAGGATGTTGAGTTAAGACAGTTGATACTTCAGGAAGCGCATAGTAGCCCATATGCTATGCATCCTAGCGGAAGTAAGATGTATAGGGAATTGCGAGAACAGTTTTGGTGGCCGGTCTTAAGCGTGAAATAATCAAATTTGTAAGTAAGTGTTTAACATGCCAGGAGGTGAAAGCAGAACATCGGTTGCCTTCAGGTTTGTTACAGCCATTAAAGATTCCGCAGTGGAAGTGGGAGAGGATCACGATGGATTTTGTTAGTGGACTACCCCTTACACCTACTAAAAAGGATTCGGTATGGGTAATTGTTGACTGATTGACGAAGTCTGCTCATTTCATACCAGTTCATGTTGACTACTCTCTTCAGAAATTAGCTAAGTTGTATGTAGCAGAGATCGTAAGATTGCATGGGGTACCAGTGTCTATCATTTCAGATAGAGACCCGAGATTTACGTCAAGATTTTGGAAAGCATTGCATCAAGCATTGGGGACAAAGTTAGATTTCTGTACAGCATTTCATCCACAGTCTAATGGACAATCGGAGAGGGTAATACAGATTCTAGAGGATATGTTGAGAGGCTGTGTCTTAGACTTCAGAGGTAGTTGGGAAGAATTTCTACCATTAACGGAATTCACGTATAACAATAGCTACCAATTGAGTATTCAGATGGCACCATATGAAGCGTTATATGGTTAGAAGTGTCGTACCCCTACGTGTTGGACAGAGTTGAGCGAGCGTCAAGTGTTGGGACCAGAGTTGGTTTCGGAAACGGAAGATAAGGTTAAGCTAATTCGGGCTCGTTTAAGGGAAGCGTCGGACAGGCAGAAATCCTATGCTGATCTAAAGCGTAAGGATATAGAATTTGAGGTAGGTGACCAAGTGTTCTTAAAGGTTTCACCGTGGAAGAAAGTGCTAAGGTTTGGACAGAAGGGTAAGCTAAGCCCCAGGTTCATTGGGCCTTATCGGGTGTTGAAGCGTGTGGGAACAGTAGCTTATCAACTTGAGTTACCTGCAAAGTTAAGTTAGATCCATGATGTGTTCCAGGTTTCAATGCTAAGACGCTATCGTTTGGATCCATCTCACGTGGTACCAGTGGAAGAGATCAAAGTAAGACCTGATCTATCCTTCGAAGAGGAACTAGTTAGGATTTTGGATCGTGATGTCAAAGTGTTACGTAGGAAAATGGTTCCGTTGGTTAAGGTTTTGTGGCGTAATCATGGTTCTAAGGAAGCTACGTGGGAACCAGAAGAAGCAATGCGACAGCAATACCCTCATCTCTTTTGACCAGAGTTGGTTTCGGAAACGGAAGATAAGGTTAAGCTAATTCGGGCTCGTTTAAGGGAATCGTCGGACAGGCAAAAATCCTATGCTGATCTAAAGCGTAAGGATATAGAATTTGAGGTAGGTGACCAAGTGTTCTTAAAGGTTTCACCGTGGAAGAAAATGCTAAGGTTTGGACAGAAGGGTAAGCTAAGCCCCAGGTTCATTGGGCCTTATCGGGTGTTGAAGCGTGTGGGAACAGCAGCTTATCAACTCGAGTTACCTGCAAAGTTAAGTCAGATCCATGATGTGTTTCAGGTTTCGATGCTAAGACGCTATCGTTCGGATCCATCTCACGTGGTACCAGTGAAAGAGATCAAAGTAAGACCTGATCTATCCTTCGAAGAGGAACTAGTTAGGATTTTGGATCGTAATGTCAAAGTGTTACGTAGGAAAACGGTTCCGTTGGTTAAGGTTTTGTGTATATGCTTTGTGTAATGTGCTTGTTTAGGGTCTATGGGAGTCTAGGAAAGGCCCGGGGAAAAGTCGAAGCCCTGGATAAAATTTTCTTTTTAGGCACTTTAGTGGAGGAGCTTGTTGAAAGTAAAATATGATATAATATAATACTATATAATATAGAAAATTTTAAAAAATGTATGATATAATAACTAATATATAAATTATAAAATAATATGAAATATATATAAATAATTAAACAAAATACAATAATAAATAGTAATAATTTAATATTTATAAAAATAATAGGTAAAAAAATACACAAAAACTTTATCTTATTAATAAATTAATATACAAATAGTGAAAAAAATAATATAGAATTTTAATATGATAAAATAATTTAATATAATGTTAAAATAATTTTAAAATAAAATAAAATAAGATAAAAAATTTTAAAATAAACAAAGAAATAGGGATTAAATAGAAATGTAAATAAATGTAAAAGGGCTAAATCAAAACGCGCGTCACATTATAGGGACCCATTAGGCAATTATGCCTTATCTCCTAAACGACGCCGTTCTGATATTGGCTTTTAAGTAGCCCGAAGGACTAAATTGAAATGAAATAAGGATCTCAATGCTAATTTAAAAATAAAAGAAAATTCAATTTAGGATGAAATTATAACTAACTGTAACATCCTGATCTAGGGGCTATGCATGTGATGTGTTTTGTGTGTATGCTTAGTGTAATGTGCTTGTTTAGGGTGTATAGGAGTCTAGGAAAGGCCCGGGGAAAAGCCGGAGCCCTGGCTAAAATTTTCTTTTTAGGCACTTTAGTGGAGGAGCTTGTTGAAATAGGACTTAAGGGATTATGTTGGTGTTTGGTTGACACAAGAAAAGGAGTGGCAGAGTGGCAAGGAGGCGCCACTTAAGATACTGGTAAGTGACGCCACAGAGAGTGGGAGAGGGAGCAGGTTCAAGTCACAAGGAGTTCATTTTGGGAGTTCTTTTTGGCGTTAGGGAGAGCAGAGGCAGAATTCGACTGGGACACTTCAGGATAGGGGAGTGGACTGAGTCAAATAATTTGAATGAATGGCAGAGAGGAAAAAGTGGAGCTTGAAGTGTTCAAAATATTTCAAATGGGTGATCAGGAGGAATTTGAGGAGAGAAGAAAGGGATGGGCATTGTGAGCTTGGTGTTGGCCGAATTTCAAACTCATAGTAGAGGGGGGAATCGGTTTTTGTGTAGCTAGGGTGTGCCGAATTTCTACTTTGGAAGCATAGGCTTTTTGTTCTCAAAATAGTGCATTTTCGGCTTTTGGGTTGGTATGTGCCGAAATTTTGAATAGTTAAGTGAAAGTTCTCTTCCCATTTTCGGCATTTGTGGTTTTTTTCATTTTCTTCTTCATTTTCTGCTAAAGCCGAACCTACCTAAGTCTTGTCGAAAATTCTTCTTCTTTACCATTCTTACCACTTCTTTTCATTTCATTTTATTCTTCTTCTCTTTATTTGTTTTATCTCAAAGCCGAAACCCCTAACCCCCTTCTCATCTCCATTCTCTATGCTATAGCCAAATGTTCCTTGTCCATAGTTCCCTTTTCTGATTTCGTCTACAAGCCAAATCTTCATAGCGTTTTCATTTTCATCTTTTCTTTTGATCTCTTCTAAATCCGAAATACACTCTTCATTTTCTCTCATAGCCGAAACCTCTCAACCTCAACATCATTCCATTCGTTCTTTCCCTAACTGTTCATCATAGCCGAATACATCCCTTTGAAACCTCTCTTCTATTTTTTCACTAAAGTCGAATCTTCTGTGTTAAGGTAAATGGCGACTTCTTTTAACTCTTTATTTTCTCTTTTGGTTTTTGGAGGCCAAAGCCAAATGGCTAATTGGCTTGGTAAGGCCATCGTTGGATTTATGATTCTTATTGTTTCTTGTGTTCTCTTTGGGGCGCTATTTCGGGAATTGAAGGAAATCAAATCATCTATATCCCTAAGCCGAAAATCGTTAATCTTTGAACCCTATCTCTCTTTTAGGGATTTCAAGGTAAGGGTGTTCTCTTTAGATTTTATTTAGGTTCGTTATCGTATGCGTACCTTAACCCTATATTGTGGTTTAACAACCATATTTCATTATAGTAGCATCTGACAAGATCTTTTGATGGAATCCAATACCGATCAGGCAAAAGAGGGGGTTGGACCCGTAAACCCAGCCCCTAAGTTCAAAAAGCGTGCGGTGTCAGTAGTCCAAGATTGGCCACCGGGTTGTGGACCAGCTTTAGAGCGAAGTCGTAGGCAGATAGTGGTAGTTTCCGCTAGGGATAGTGTCGACATAGATAGCATAGTGCTGCTTGTAACCAGGTGTGTAAAACTGCACACTTTAATATTAATATGTGATACTAATCGTTTGGAGCTGAAAAGCCGAAGTGACTAGATAGATAGTCGTTATGCCTATATGGGTATGGTTGAAATACCAGGTAAGTACCTTGTGTTATGTATAATTTAATATGTGCGCATGCCATAATAATACTGTTCGTTAAATAGCATGATACTTTCATGTGGGTTTACATATGCTATGCATGGGTTGGATATGTTGTGAAGGGGAAGTGCTTAAGACTGTCACTAGTGGTTTGGTACCACAAGTGGGTTGGCCCCACATTCTTGATTCCGTGACTAAGTCTCAGTGGTTTGGAATCACCAGTGGTTTGGTACCACATACGTATGATTTCGTGACTTGTCCCAGTGGTTCGGTACCACAGTGGGTTGGCCCCACATGCATGATTATGAGGGATTGTCACTAGTGGTTTGGTACCACAAGTGGGTTGGCCCCACAGATGATATTTTGTGACTCTGTCACTAGTGACTAGGTGCCACATATGTAGTGTAGTGGATGGAGGGTTGATTGTAGAAATCCCCACGGTGTGATTGGCTGGTACGGGATGGTGTGTAGAGGATGGAAAACTAGGTTTGGGCTAGGTCATGACGCATTCATCTACTTGCATGTTATCCTGAGTGGGCTAAGGCCAATATGCGATTGTGGGCCTCGAGCCGACTATGTGTTATAGGGGATTTACACACTGAGTCTCGGTGACTCACCCCTTTGTTTAACCTTTCCGGTAATCAGTAGATCGTGGGTATGGGAGCCAAAGCGGACTCGTGGAGGCCATGAAGACTTTATTTTTCGTAAACTTTTCCTTGCTTTACTTTAAATTTTAATTGGGGATTTTATTTGTATAGTAAGGCCTTCTAAATTAGTATTTGGGTTTCTTTTTATTTATTTATCGTTGATTTAAAATTTAACACTATGCAAACTTGATCACTTTAAATTAAAAATGGGGTTTTTAAAATACAAGTAATTTAAGACACTTGTTTCTTCGAAATATTACCAAACATAACGAATATATGTTTAACGTAAAATTGGAATTTTTCCTATACTACCAAACCCCTGTTTTCAAAGACATCGCATTAAATCAAAAAGTTTTCACAAGTACGATTTTTCCTACTTCAAACAAAACTTTGTTTTTACTTCACCCTGTATCATGCCAGATCTGGTTGTAACGTATAGGCCGGGTTTGGGGTGTTACACTAATAAAATTGCGGAGGGACTAAAATGGTAAATTGCCCCTTTTATAAAAACGCGTGGATCTAGCCTTAAAATGGTGTCGTTTTGGTCATTAACTGACCTTACCAAAACGGTGTCGTTTCTTTGGCCTATATAAATAAAAAAGTAATCAAAAAAAATCATTTTAACAGACATTCTAAAAAGAAACAAAACAGAGCTTTAAAAAGCTCTTTCTTCCCCTCTGTCTCCGGCCATAGTCTGGCGACAGATAATACTGGGGCATTTGACAAATATTGTTTGACTTTGTCAAAAGCTTTTTGGCGCTCATCGTCCCATACGCCTTGGTTGTGTTTCTTAAGAAGACGAAATATAAGATTACATTTCTCAGTTAATTGTGAAATAAACCGAGCAATGTAATTTAACCTTCCCAAAAAAACCTCGAACTTCCTTTTGAGTGTGTGGTGGAGGCAATTCTTGTATAGCTTTGACCTTATTTGAGTCAACTTTGATTCCTCTCTCGCTGACTACGAAACCCAGTAATTTCCTTGACCGAGCTCTAGAAGTACACTTTACCGGGTTGAGCTTCAATTGAAATTTTCTCAATCTCAAAAGCAACTTCTTCAAAACTTCAATGTGCTCCTTTTCTGTTCGAGATTTGGCAATCATATCATCAACATATACTTTAATCTCTTTGTGCATCATGTCATGGAATGAGGTTACCATGGCCCTTTGATATGTTGCTCCTGCATTCTTTAACCCGACCGGCATTACTTTATAACAAAAGGTACCCCACAATGTTATGGAAGTAGTTTTCTCCAAATCCTCAGGGTGTATCTTGATCTGATTGTATCCCGAAAAACCATCCATGAAAGAAAACAATGAGTATCCCGTAATATTATCCACCAATGTGTCAGTATGAGGTAAAGGGAAATTGTCCTTTGGGCTGGCTTTATTCAAGTCCCTATAGTCCACACACATCCGAACCTTTCCATCCTTCTTAGGGACAGGAACGATATTGACAACCCACTCTGAGTGTTTGACCACCTGTAGAAAACCAGTATCAAACTGTTTCTTGACTTCCTTTTTTATTTTTAACACCACGTCAGGCATCATCCTTTGTAGCTTTTGTTGAACTAGCTTGCACTCTTCTCTTATTGGAAGGTGATGTACTACAATATCAGTACTTATTCCAGGCATATCTTGGTATGACCATGCAAAGACATCATTGAATTCCCGTAGTAACTCAACAAGGTCTTGTTTCGTCTCCTCGACTATGCGCGTTCCAATTTTCACAACCTTTCCTTCCTCTAAGACAATATTCTCTACCACTTCTTCATAGGGTAAAATTTGTTTCTCTTCTTGCTTTACCATTCTTAACAAATCTGGAGACAAGTCACATTTATATCGTTGCTCATGTCATTGATATCTAGGGACCTGTGGTAGGCACCAAAGAATGTACAAAGAACAAATGAATTCGAGAACAACTATTTATATGGTATGAATGAAAATAAAAAATTTAGAATGAAATTAGAAGATCAAAAGAATGAAAGGATATTTGCCAAAATTGATCATTAAAGATGTATTTATTGAAACAAAAGATGTCTGAACACGAGCCTATTTCACAAAAGAAATCTTATTGTTCCTAGGCATAAAAACAACAAGTGCGTTCTGAATATTACTCCGTGTAATCTCTAAAAACTACAGGTGTAAAACCTCAAACCCGGCCTAAACATTACGATCGAATCTGATATGTCACATGGAAAAATTGTTTTGCAACTTTAAAGAAACTTCACATTTTTAAAACTTTTCGTTTTGTGTTTCCATTTTGAAAAAGAATTAACTAAATTCGGTTTTAAAGGTTTCTTACCAACTTTTTATTAAGAAATAATAGTCGAAAAAGGGTTGGTGATACGAAAGCCGAAGCTAGGGAATTTCATAAACGTGACATTTAGAAACAGTTTGTGTGGTTCTAGGAAAATTCTGAGTTTAATTATTTATTTGCTTGTTATTCGTGTGTCATTATTAAAAGAAATGTTTGTTTTCATTCTATTTAGAAAACTCCCAACTTAACGTTCCATAAAAGCAATAATCACCGTGATAAGTCGAAAACCAAATTATAAAACCCCGGAGGCCTTATTATATAACAAATGCCCAAATTAAAGTAAGTTTAAATAAAGGAACCGAAGTTTACGAAAGAAGTAATGCATGGCCACCTCAGAGTCCTCCTCGGCTCCGAATCCTCGAATTAGGGATTACCTGCAAAATTAAGCAGAGGGGTGAGTCACGAAGACTCAGTGTGTAATTCCCTTATGAACAAAACCTGGGCCAAAGCCCACAGCACATTGGGCCTTAGCCCTATCAACATGGCATATTAACCAAAAAAAGTGTATGCAATGGAACCCTGCCCAACTTAGTGTTCCATCCTCTACACCACCTGTACTAGCCAAAACACCGGTGGCACCAAGCCACTGTGGTACCAAACCACTGAAATAATGTGATAGAGTCACTAATATATGTGGTACCAAACCACCGAAATAATGTGACAGAGTCACTGATATATGTGGTACCAAACCATTTTGGTACCAAACCACTGAAATACACTTCCCCTTTTGATAAACTGTAAAAGTAACATATTTTAAACCTACATTTAGTATGTTTTTGGATGATTTATCCCTTGATTTATGTAAAAAGGTGCTCTTAATCCTTTCTTTTCATGTTTGATACTCAGGAAAGCACCCGAGGATGAAAAGAACGAGAAACAGGCCTAAAACAGACCAAATTGGGCCAAAGAGGAAATTGACACGGCCTGGACTTAGACCCACACGACCGTGCCTCATCAAGAAACTAGAACATGGCCTAACCCCGAGTTACACGGCCATGCCTCATTTAAGAAATTCGAGCACGGCCTGACCACGATCCACACGGGCGTGTGCCATGGTCGTGTCCTGTCGCTGGAAAGAGCAATTTCATTCGGGAAAGGATACTTGGAGGCAAAGAAACACATTCCAAAGCCGATTCAAACACCCAAATAGGAATCCTATTCGGATTAGGATACTTGGAAGCCAAGTAAGGCATCTCAAAGCCTATATAAACACCTTAGGAGACAAATTGAAAGGGGAGTTCGGCAGAAGTCGAAACGGACGATTAGCTAGGCCAAGGAGCCAAGTCGAAAAGGTCAAGAGTTGTGGGAATTACTCGAAGATAGCCAGTCGATCCATCTCAAGAAGCTGGAATTCTACTCAAGACGGCAGATCTCTCCTTCAATTCCTTAAGGGAGTTTTAGGGATTTCTTATGTTTTGTTTTCCCTTTTCTTCTGAGATGTTTTCTTTTATAATTATGAACTAAACCCTTCAGATACCTGAAGGGGATGAAACCTAGATGAATCTTATTATTGTTTTCTAAACTATAAGATACATACTTGATTTGTTCTTAATTATGTGTGCTTAATTCTTGTGTTAATATTTCTGGGATTTGATTCAAGTTAGATGTTTTTAGGTAGAGGAGCAAAAGTCCCTGCTTAAGAATAGATCTAGCATAATTACAGTGGAGTCGTTCGCGTGCCTAGATATAGGGTGACAAGATTTTACCGGATTAAGGTGAAACCTAATATGGTAGTCTATAGATTGATTTACTGCTATTCTAGGGGGTTATTAAGTGAGAAAGAGATTTTCTATTAATCAACCTAGGGTTAGACTTTATTCGCCTCGAGAGAGGGTTTAATATACGTTAGGGAGTCTTACGGATCAAGTCAAATGAATAAATCGTATGGTTCTGTGTTAGATAACAAGTGAAGTCTAGGTGGATTCTTCCTAAGGGTATCATTTAAATCAACTGAGTTTTTCTAAAAGTTATCTCCCCAATTTAGTCTTTTTGTCTTTGTGTCTTTAGCTTGGTGGTTAGATAGATTTAGATTAAAAACAACTTCACCTATTTTAGGCTAGATAATAAGAAGAAAGTTAGTATTAGTACTTTTAGTTCGTTTGGGTTCGACAATCCGGTCTTGCCTAAGCTATACTACTGTTCGATAGGTACACTTGCCTTTAATCATTGTCAGAGTCAGTTTCCAGGTTCGATCATTCTTTTTATAAATTTTAAAGCTTTGATTTCGACAATCAAGTTTTTGGCGCCATTGCCGGGGACTAAAATATTAAGAAAACTCTATTTTTATTACTCTAGCCATTATATTTTTTTATTTTTGTTTTTGTTTTTTTTTTTTTGCTAAAATGTTTTCCTTCTGTCTTTTTCTAGCAGGTACCTCTAGTTTATGACTAGAAGGAACCCGAGAGGACCTTTAGTATATGACAGTGATATTGAAACCACCGCTCACAGGAATCGTAGAGAAACCAAGCGAGCCCTAAATTACACAGAAGAAAATCAAGACGGTAGATTCAATCCTACTGAAGGGATGGACGAGAATAACCCACCATTGCAAGATGTGGGAGAAAACAATGCTCCACGTACTATGTATGATTATGCTAAATCGCATTTGACAGGAGCGAAATCGAGTATTGTTAGGTCTGCTATAGCTGCTAATAATTTTGAATTAAAGCCTAACACAATACAAATGATTCAACAATTTATTCAATTTGATGTTTTGCAAGACGAACACCCAAACACTCATATAGCTAATTTTTTAGAGCTCTGTGATACCTTCAAAATTAATGGTGTTTCTGATGATGCCATACGTCTTCGGTTATTTCCCTTTTCATTAAGGAATAAAGCCAAACAGTGGTTAAACTCGTTGCCACGAGGGTCAATCACTACATGGGAACATATGACCAAAATTTTTTTATTAAAATATTTCCCACCAGCCAAAACGGCCAAATTACGGAATGATATCTCTTCTTTTGTGCAGATGGATTTAGAGACATTATACGACTCATGGGAGAGATACAAGGATCTCTTGGGAAGGTGTCCACACCATGGTTTACCTTTGTGGCTCCAAGTCCAAACTTTCTATAATGGTGTAAACCCCTCAACGAGGCAACTAATCGATTCAGTCGCCGATGGAACCCTGAACAATAAAACTCCTGAAGCAGCCTATGAGTTTATCGAAGAGATGTCACTGAATAGCTATCAGTGGCAAGTTACAAGGACTGTAACATCCTGAATTTTTGGGCCTATGCGTTTAATGGGTGAATATGTTTAATATTTTAATTTAAGTAATAGGGGTTCAAATTGGGCTCAAAATTAGGCAAAGGCCTTATTAAAAGTATCTATTTGGGCATTATAGGGTTTAAAAGGTAGTATCTATGTTTAAAATACCAAAGTGGGCTTGTGGCCCAATCTTAGGAGGTGGCACAACACAAGGGAGTAAGGGGCCCAAATTTAAGTTTCATGGAGCCCAATTCTTTTAATTTAAGTTAGCTAAACTTTGGGCATTAGGATTAGTGGAGTGGATGGCAACAAGGCTAAAATTTAGGGGTTTTAATGTTTAAAATATGTGGATAATAAGTAGATAAAGGCTATTATTTAGGAATTTATTTTATGTGGATAATAAGCAGATAAAGGCTAAAATTTAGGGATTTTAATGATTAAAATATGTGGATAATATGCTGATAAAGGATGGAGGAGTTGGAGATAATTAAGTCTCTTTTAGATGAGCTAGTAGATTAAGATAAAGGAGAAAAGACAGGATTTATCTGTAAGGTTAGGTAAGTGTCGAAATTTCTATAAATAGGGGGAATATCTCTTCAATTTCGGCATTTGGGTTTTTCTCTCATTCTTTTCTCTTCTTCTCTGAGTAAAAGCCGAAAAGTCCTAAAGTTCCATCTTCTTCTTCATTCTCTGCAAAAGCCGAAATCTCTAAGCCTAATCCCTCATCCTCACTTTGATTCAAAAGCCGAAACTCTTTCCATTCTTTTTCTTCCTAGCCGAAATCTTCAAGTCTCTTCCTTGTTTTCTTTTCTTCTTCTCTTTTCCTATCAGAAACTGAAACTCTTCACTCAAGTATTTTAAAAGCCAAAGACACATCAGCCTTCTCTTGTTCATACTTTTTCCGGGATTTTCCTAAAAGCCGAAATCCCTAGGAACTCACTTCCTGAAGTTGCCGAATTCTCTTCAAAGGAGTTTGCTTGTGCTGAAGGAAACAATAGGTAAGTATTGATTTTGGGATTTCAATGTTCTTTCGGCTTTTCAAAAGTCCTTAACCGAATGGCTATTAGAAACTAATCTCTTATTTCACTCTTCTTTTTGGCATTCCGGGATTTGAAGAAGAAGGCCAATTGCATAGATCTCTAAGTTATAGAATCGTGTTACTTTCGAGATTTCAAGGTAAGAGGATTTGTTTATTTATATATATAAAATCGGGTAGAATACTAACCATGGCTGAATATGGGAGAGACCTATTTTCGCAATTTTTTCGGCTTTTGAGCAAGGCTATAGATTGAGGATAATAGATCTGGATAGCAAGGACATCGACTAAGAATATTTGATTTCGCGATATCAGGTGTGTAACTCTCCACACCATCTAGATCTATTTGTTAAATATATGATTATAAGTCTTATATGTTCTGTTAAATGTCAAAATCCCGGCACAACGTTTGAAACCCAAAGAGGGGAAAGCAAATCACCAGGTTAGTGATCCCTGTCGTTCTAAATGAATGTTCTGACTAAATGATATGAGTATGCCCATTTTCTATAATTGCATGGGTTGGGTTTGATGAAAGGAGGAAGTTATACGTTGTAGCGATTTTTACCGTGATCTGTTGTAGCAGTTCCTTACCGTGATCTATTGTAGCAGCTTTTGCTGTGATCTGTTGTAGTGGCTACGGCCATGATCTGATGATGAGCAGCATGATTTCCATCAAGGCGTGTAGCGGTGTGGGTTGATTGTAGAAATCCCCAATGGTGTGTATGGCTGGTACGGGTGGCGTGCAGCGGATAGATACCTAGGAAATGGGTTGGGCTTTGCATATCATTTGTTATATACATGAATTTATTATTCTGTTCTGTAGGGTTAAGGCCCAAATCTAATGGTGCATGAGTGTTGCACACTGAGTCTCGCGGCTCACCCTTTTAATTTAACAATTTCAGGTGACACCTAGTGCATCGAACCGGGCTAGAGAGGAACGCGAGGTGGCCATGTAAAAGAACATTTGGATTCAGCAAAAAGGCTTTCAGTTTATTATTTTTATAACTTTAATTTAATGGGTTTTAAATTTCCTTGTAATAAGGCCATGGGCCACTAGACTATTAATTATGCTTTGGTTTTATGTTGTGCTTTTATTACTGGGCTTTTAAGTTTTTATGTTTAAATTACGTTAAGTCATGGATAAATATTGGGGTTTTATTTTAAAGTTCACCAATGCATTCTATCACTTTATATTTTATATTTTAATGAATTAGTAAGCTATCGGTATTAGTATTTAAACCTGATAATTGTTTTCCAAAATACTACATATTTAGTAAAATCACTCAAGTAACATACTAGATCCGGTTGTAGTGTTTGGGCCGGGTTTGGGGTGTTACAAGGACAAAACCAACAAAATCAGCTAGAGTTTTCAATCTTGATATAGTAACCATGCTATCAACACAGATGGAGATGATAAATAAAAAGCTCGATAGTTTGTGTTCTTCACAAGTACATCCAGTGATGCAGTGCGATGCAAGTGGAACTGTGGCGAATCCTGAGTACCCACCCTACCAACCGGGCACAGAAATCGAACAAATGAACTATATAGGTAACAATTTTAGAACTATATAATAATACTTACAGTCCAGGTTGGAGGAACCGTCCAAATTTTTCATGGGGAGGTCAAGGAAATCAAAGACAATAACCTCCTCAAAATTTCTAAAATCAACCATATCCATAAGAGAAGAAGCCAAACCTTGAAGAGATGCTGACAAAATTCATCGGTTGAAGATCGTCTCCAAGATATTGAGAAAACACTTAAAAGTCAACAAACATCGGTTGAAGAGACCAAGAACCGAGTCGGGGAACTTACTAAGTCAGTAGGGGAAGTCACTAAGGCAGTCGGACAACTTGCAAAGTTAATGTCCGAACGAGCGCAAGGACGTCTACCAAGTAACACGGAGATTAACCCAAAGGAGCAAATCCAAGCCATCACAGCTCATGATAGTAAGGGTTAGATGAACCCAACTCAATACAAGAAAACGAGGTAGAAGAAGGTAAAATAGAGGTAACACAGGAAAAGCCAAAACCAGTAATCAAAGAGTACCAACCTCGTATACCTTATCCCGAAGCAATGAAAATAGATGATACAGAAGAATAGTTCGGTAAGTTTCTTGATAAACCATAAAAGTAACATATTCTAAGCCCACATTTAGCATGCGTTTGGATGATTTAAGCCTTGAATTATGTAATTTGGTGCTCTTAATCCTTTTATTTTTCATGTTTTACACCCAGGAAAGCATCTGAGGATAAAAAGAACGAGAAACGGGCCTAAAACGGACCAAATTGGGCCAAGGAGCAAATCGACACGGCCTGGACTTAAGCCCACAAGACCGTGCCTCATTGAGCAACTAAAACACGGCCTGACCTCAATTCACACGGCCGTGTCTCATTAAAGAAATCCGAACACGGCCTAACCACGATTCACACGGACGTGTGCCATGGCCGTGTCCCTGTAGCTGGAAAGAGCAATTTCACTCGAAAAAGGATACTTGGAGGCAAAGAAACACATTCTAAAGCCGATTCAAACACCCAAATAGGAATTCTATTCGGATTAGGATACTTGGAAGCCAAGTAAGGCATCTCAAAGCCTATATAAACATCCAATGGGGCAACTTGAAAGGAAGTTCGGCAGAAGCCAGAACAGGCGGTTAGCTACGCCAAGGAGCCAAGCCGAAAAGGCCAGATCTGTGGAGAATCACTCGAAGTTAGCCAGTTGATCCATCTCAAGAAGCCCGAATTCTACTCACGACGGCGGATCTCTCCTTCATTTCCTTCAGGGAGTTTTAGGGATTTCTTATGTTTTGTTTTATCTTTTCTTATGAGATGTTTTCCTTTATAGTTATGAATTAAATCCTTCAAATACTTGAAAGGGATGAAACCTATGATGAATCTTGTTATTGATTTTTGAATTATATGATAAATACTTAGTTTATTGTAACATCCTGAAAAGGGCCTATGCATTTTCGGTTTAATTGTACGAAGTGACATGTTTTATGTACTAAGAATAAATTTTGAACATTTTTGGAAACCCGAAAATGAATGGAAATGATTTGGAAATGAACATTTTTGGAAACCTGAAAATGTATGGACATGATCTAGAAATGATTCAAAAGAGGAAAGTGAACATTTCTGGAAACTTGGAAATGTAAGAAAATGTCAAGTTTATAGAGCCGAACGAAAATTTTTGGAAACTTAGAAATGACTTAGAAATGTTGCGTTTTAAGTTTTAAAGTAGGGAATAAAGGCAAGGTGGCCTTAAAAGAAAAATTTTGTGAAATTTGACACACAAATAGGCTTGGAAAAGTGGCCTGAAGGTGCCACTTAGGGTCTCTGGAAATGGCACCACATGCAAGGGTGTTGGGCCTAAGTTCGAGTCACTTGGGAAGCAAATAAAAGAAGTTTTATTTTTGCTTCCAGAAGCCAGAGGTGGACGGCACAAGCTTTCTAGAAAGGAAGAGTTTTATTCTCTTTAAATTTCGGCTAATAAGAGGATAAATAGTAGATTTATTTTAAATTATTTTCAAGAGATAATTGTGGATTAATTCCTTTTATTTTTAATGGATAAAAGAAGAGATAATAGAAGGATTATTATTATTATTAAGGAGATAAAGTTATCAAATTAAGAAGAGTGGTGGCCAAGTAAGGGATTATGAGTAGTAAATTCGGTTATAAAAGGAAAAAAATAGGGCTACTCATCAATTTTTCTTCCTCCCCTTCTCTCTGCCGAATTTCTTAGTGCTCTCCTCTCTTCTCTTCTCTTTTTATTTTGTCAAGCCGAAATCTACTTCTTCTTTATCCACCATTGCCGATTCTTTAAGCCTCAAGAATCAAAAGTGTTGATACACCTCTAGGCCATAGTCGTCTAGTCTTCAAGACTCCATAGCCAAATCTTTGAGGAGCTCCAAGCATAGGTGCTGTCGATTTCTCCAAGTAAGGGTAAGATCTAGACTCAGTTTCCATTCTTTTCTTTTTAAGCCTGTCGAAATTTAGGGACTAATCCCTCATATTGTATTTTGGCCGAAACTATGGAAGGGAATTTTGGGATTTAATGGTGGTCAACTACAAAAGGAGATCAGTCGGGATTTTCAAAGATCTAAGGTGAGGCAATTGATCTAAGGCTATTTCTCATGATTAAATGATTGGAAATTAGATCTAATATATATAAGTCTATAGGGATTTCGATAAAGGTATAAAAAGATTCCGGGATTTGAGAATTTCAAGGTAAGTCCCTATATACATTCGGCCAAAGGCCATGTTTTATGTTTTAATGTTAGATTAAATCTAACATATGGTTAAAGGAATTTCGACAATTCCTAGGGAAACAAGGATCAATTTCTGGATTTGTTGGTGTCCAAATCGGCAAAGAAGGTAAGTTTTAAGAATACTAATCCTACTAGGATTTGGATTTGTGGCCGAATGGCTTTTTATTAAAGTAGTAAGTGATTAATCAAATGTAGGGATTAAGGATCTAAGCATTAGATCAAGCTTTTCGGGATCTCAAGGAATTTGCTAAGTTTAATCGTGTGTGTACCCTACACCAATCTTTATAGATTCATGGCTTTATATATGTTTTAATCTGAAAATATAAGAATATGGCTAAGGTACCGTGTGTTACGGGTACAAAGTACTCGTGCACGTTTCCTACTTCTACTAGGATTACGTAAATATGTTATATTTAACATGTGAAAAGTGACATGAATGTGAATTTAAGTATGGTATGCATAATATGAATAATATGGGGCATTCGGGTTATATAAAGAAGGGGAAGTGAATGTGGTGACTTCGGTCTCACTATCTGAATGTGGTGACTTCGGTCACATTATCTAAATATGGTAACTTCGGTTACATTATTTGAATGTGGTAACTTCGGTTACATTATCTGAATGTGGTGTCTCATGACACAATTATCTGGTAGCTATGCCAGAAATTTTATATGGGCGATGAGCACGTCGATTGCAGCGACTGCCTTTGATGGTGTGTAGCGGATGGAGGGTTGACTTAGTAGTCCCCACGGTGTGTAGGTTGGTACGGGGATGTGTAGCGGATGGCACCTAGGTTTGGGTTTGGGTTGCATCATCATTTTTATCTGTTATATGAATAAGTATTTGATATGAAAATGTATGCCTGATCTATTGAATTTTAGTGTTGTGTACACATTGAGTCTGTTGACTCACCCCATTGTGGGACTATTTTTCAGGTGACGATCAATAATGGACCGGGTTCGGCAGAAGCTTAGGGATGGCCATGCTCAGCTTGAAGTTTTATTCAATATGGAAATTTAATTTTAATTTGGGATTTTACTTGATGTAATAAGGCCATAAGTTACATTTCTTTACTTTTATTTTTAATTACTATGTTACGAATTATTTTCAATTAAAGTTAAGTAAAATTTATTCTTTAAAAATAAACCCTAATTGTTTTCTCACCTTAATTAATTGGATTTTAAAATAAGATAAATGGGTTTTTTTTAACTCAAGCCCAACCCAAAACAATATTTCTTTCAAAACACACTATTTTTCCCAAAGTACAAAAGAACTTTGAAACCGGTTTACTTAAGGAACATACCAGATCCGGTTCAAGCTCGTGGGCCGGGTTTGGGGTGTTTCATTTATTCTTAATTATGTGAGTTTAATCCAAATTTGATGTGCTTAGTTGGAGGAGCAAAAGTCCCTGCTTAAGAGTAGATCTAGCATAATTAAGCGGAGTTGATCGCACGCCTAGAGATAGGGTGACAAGATTTTGCCGGATTAAGGTGAAACCTAATATAGGAGTCCATAGATTGATTTACTACTATTCTAGGGGATTATTAAGTGAGAAAGAGATTTCCGTTAATTAACCTAGGGTTAGACGTTATTCGCCTCGAGAGAGCGTTTAATATATGTTAGGGAGTCTTAGGGATCAAACTAAGTGAATAAATCGCCTGGTTCAGTGTTAGATAACAAGTGAAGTCTAGGTGGATTCTTCTTGACGGTATCGTTTAAATCAACTGAGTTTTTCTAAAAGTTATCCCCCCAATTTAGTCTTTTTATCTTTGCATCTTAGCTTGGTAGTTAGTTAATTTTATATTAGACAACCAATCACTTAATATTTAGGCTAAATAATAGAAAGAAAGTTAGTATTAGTACTTTTAGTCCCTTTGGGTTCGACAATCCGGTCTTGCCTAAGCTATACTACTGTTCGATAGGTGCACTTGCCTTAAATTGTTGTGAGAGTTAGTTTCCAGGTTTGATCATTCTCTTTATAAATTTTAAAACTCGACAAAACAACGATCAAGTTTTTTGCGCCATTGCCGGAGAACTAAAGTATTAAGAAAACTCTATTTTTATTACTTTAGCCATTTTTTTTATTTTCTGCAATTTTTTTTATTATTATTTTTTACTTTGCTAATTTTTCCTCTATTTTTCTTTTGGCAGATAATTTTAGTCTATAGAGAAGATGGCACTGAATAATTATCAATGGCAAGTCATGAGGACAATTCCTACTAAAGCAGCCAGTGCCTTCAACCTCGACGTGTTCACCAGGTTATCTAACCAGCTAGAGATGATGAATAAAAAGATTGATGGTTTGTGTAGTCTCTCGCGGGTACACCCAATAATGCGATATGACTCGAATCCAAGAGGCGTGGCGAATCCTGAATACCCACCCTACGGATATGGCATGGAGAACGAACAAGTCCATTATATGGGTAACTATTCTAGACCTCAAAATAATTTTTATAATGACACTTATAATGCAGGTTGGAGGTACCATCCCAATTTCTCGTGGGATGATCAAAGTAGCCAAAGACAGAAACTTCCTCTAAATTTTCAACAACCGCCTCACCAATAGGAAGAGGAGTTGAGTCTTGAGGAGGTGCTAGCAAAATTCATAGCAGCCACAGAAAATCCAAATTTTCAACAACCACCACACCAACAAGAAGATAAGTCGAACCTTGACGAGATGCTGGCAAAATTCATAGCAAACATAGAAACATGCTGCCAAAATATAGAAACAAAACAAGAAGCATTGATTCAAGGGATCGAGGATCAGTTAGGTCAGCCTGCTAAGCTAATCTTAGAACAACCACAAGAAAGCTTGCCAAGCAACACTGAAACTAACCCAGAAGAGCAAATTCAAGCCGTAACAGCTCATGAAAGTGCAAGGTTAGTGGAATCTGACCCAAGGCAAGAACCTGTGGTAAGTGAAGGTAAGGTTGAGGTAAGCCGTGATTTACCAAACCCGGTAAATACAGAATACCAAGCTCGTGTACCATATCCCGAAGCAATAAAGAAGGACAAAACAAATGATCAATTTGGTAAGTTTCTTAAACTTTTAAAGAAATTGCATATTAACTTACTGTTTCTCGAAGCTCTTTCGTAGATGCCCGATTATAGAAAATTTATAAAAAAGCTATTGACAAACAAACGAAAGCTAGACGAGGAGCCGCATGTGGAATTAAACGCAGTATGCTTAGCAATATTGCAAAATAGACTACCACGAAAGTTAAAAGATCCAGGGAGTTTTACAATTCCATGTTTAATTGGTAGTTTAACTGTTGATAATGCTTTAGCTAATTTAGGGGCAAGCATCAATGTTATGCCTTATAAAATGTTTAAACAACTAGGTCTGGGGAAACCCAGACAAACTAGGATGAGCATTCAATTAACTGATAAAACTATTAGAATTACTAGGGGTATAATAGAAAATGTTCTAATCAAAATTCATAAATTCGTATTCCCAGTAGACTTTGTCGTTTTAGACATGGATGAGGACAATAATATCCCTTTAATTTTAGGAAGATCCTTTTTAGCAACTGCCAGAGCTAAACTTGATATCAATGCAGGTGAACTCATACTTTGTGTAGGCGATGAAACAATCACTCTTCAAGCTCTCGACTCAGCTAGGACATCAAGTAATAATGGTACGAACGTTAATTCTATTGATAACCATTTGGTTCAACTTTCTTTACAGGAAGCTTCACGAAATCATCTAGCTGAGCCAGATCTTAGACCTTGTACTCGTAAAGAAATTCATGAAGAACGAAGGCTTCAGGTCGTTGAACTAGACGAGTGGAAAACACACTTTAAAGAGAAACTAGGAATACACGAAGTGAAACCAAAGGAAACCCCAGACGAGCTGATAGGAACAAAAAATCACTTCAAAATAGGGGATCAGGTATTGTTGAATAAGGAAGACCCTTGAATCACCAATTCAGACCTCAAGGCAAACGAAGAAATCACTTTTGAGGTACTTAATGTCTTCCTATACGGTACAGACTAGGTAAGCAATCCTAAATTCAACACTTTTGAGGTAAACACTACTCGACTTGAACTATATATCCATAACCGAATTGATCACATGAGAAAGGATTTTCATCTCCTCAAACCACCATGACCATACAAATGAGAGGTAAAGTCTAGCTTAAGACTATAAACGAGCGCTTCTCGGGAGGCAACCCGAGTACTAACCCCATTTTTACATTTTTTTATATTTTTTATATTTTTATATTTTTTACTTTTATTTTTCCTTTTAACACCTAACCATAAACTAACCAAAGTGCAGATTTTCATACCACACGGCCTTGCACACGGCCGTGGCCGTGGTCGTGTGGCCACCACAGGAAGGTACAAAGGCGGGGGCAACCACTAGATCCATAATTTCTATTTAACCCCCTTCTTCCTTCCTCTTTTCCAGTTGTTTTTCTTCTTTCGTTTTCCATTATTTACTTTTATTTTTATTTTATTTTTATTTTATTTTCTTTATTATCTTCTTCTTATTCTTTCGTACCATTTAGATTTAGCTTAGGACACAATAAAATTCGACCGGCTACTTCGAGGATTCAATTTCAAACAGTTCGAGACGCTTCCCCACGTTCACCTCTAATCCTATCCGGTTTCTTTTCAATGACTTCATCCAAAATTCAGGAAGTTTTACTTCTCTCCCCATCTTATGATTTTATGATTATATTGCTATTATTTATCTTTGTACATTGAGGACAATGTACATCTTAAGTGTGGGGGTTAATTATAGTATTATCTAAAAATCCCTGAATTATGCCTTGATCTTAAAGTAAGTTTCTTATATTATGATTACAATGAAAATTCCTTTGATTCTTGATTTTTATTGATATGTTTTGGATTAAGTCATTGATAATTATGCATTGATGATTAAATTTGAAGGATACTAGGGAATTAAGCATGATAAGTCTGTTTTTCAGAATTAAATTTTTGCTAGGTTGTTAACCTGAATCTGAATATTATCTTGAAATTTGAAATTTACGAGGTTGATATAAAAAACACACATAATTTTTGTGAGATTTTGAGCCTTATAGAGCATATATTCATTTTCATGCTCACTTTTTGATTATGAGTGTGTCAACATTGAACTGTTATTCTAGAACTTGCCTTGATTATACATGTCAAGACCACATCTATGATTTGATATACAGAGATGATAAAGGCACCTAGGATCTAACCCACTCACTCCACTAAATAGCCTACCTTCATAATTAACCCCTAGTGAACCCCGTTTAATCCTAACAGCCCTTTTTATTGACTCACCCACTAATATTAACCCAAAACCCTTTGTATTTGTTATCACTATTCCTTTTTAACTACCTTTTTTTTTTCAAGATTTGACATTGAACAGTTTCCTAACTATGTTCTATATTTCAGTTGTAAAAGTTCTTTCCTATTATTACTTGATTTGTTCTTAAAAAAAAAACACAAAGTGTATTCATTATTAGTTTTGTGATTAGGTGAGCTTACACATTAAATTCCAATTATTGAAGAAGCTCATACTAGAGTATTATCAACAGTAGTATTATTAGTCTTCGGTTGATGTAATTATTTAAGATCAATTCATTTTTCTAGTCAGGTAAATTGTCAGGACAACCTCGATTCTAACCTTCTAATTCAGCCTTTATCCATACCCTTAACCTAACCCCGTTACAACCCTGTAAAGACCTTTTGATCTGTTTATCATCTCATTTTACAATGGTGGAGATTAGATTTTCAGGCAAGCCTATGGGATTAACTTTTCAGGTTCGACCTTTGAGTGCTTAATTTTTAAACCTTAATCTTTAGTGAGGATGTCAATCCTTGTCGTTTTTAAATTAAAGCTAAGTATTTCGATAAGGGGAGACACCTACGTTTTCGTGTTATAAAAATATGACTTTGATTGTTTGAACCTTTAGGACTCTTTGAGTTAAATTATCCATGTATAAATTATCTATAAATTATGATGAGACATTTTTGATAGGAATTATGAATCATTGAAAGTTCGTTTTAATTGTAAGTTGAGAAATTTGCTTGAGGACAAGCAAAAGCTTAAGTGTGGGGGTATTTGATAAATCGTAAAAGTAACATATTTTGACCCCACATTTAGCATGTGTTTGGATGATTTAAGCCTTGAATTATGTAATTTGGTGCTCTTAATCCTTTGTTTTCATGTTTTATACCCAGGAAAGCATCCGAGGATAAAAAGAACGACAAACGAGCCTAAAACGGACCAAATTGGGGCAAAGAGGAAATCGACACGGGCTGGACTTAAGCCCACACGGCCGTGCCTCAGTGAGCAACTAGAACACGGCCTGACCCCGATTCACATGGCTGTGTCTCATTAAAGAAATCTGAACACGGCCTAACCACAATTCACACCGGTGTGTGCCATGGCCGTGTCCCTGTCGCTGGAAAGAGCAATTTCACTCGAAAAAGGATACTTGGAGGCAAAGAAACACATTCCAAAGCCGATTCAAACACTCCAATAGGAATCCTATTCGGATTAGGATACTTGGAAGCCAAGTAAGGCATCTCAAAGCCTATATAAACACACAAGGGGGTAACTTGAAAGGAAGTGCGGCAGAAGCTGGAACGAGCAGTTAGCTAGGCCAAGGAGCCAAGTCGAAAAGGCCAAATCTGTGGAGAATCACTCGAAGTTAGCCAGTTGATCCATCTTAAGAAGCCGAAATTCTACTGAAGACGGCGGATCTCTCCTTCAATTCCTTCAGGGTGTTTTAGGGATTTCTTATGTTTTGTTTTCTCTTTTCTTCTGAGATGTTTTCCTTTATAGTTATGAACTAAATCCTTCAGATAGCTGAAGGGAATGAAACCTATGATGAATCTTGTTATTGATTTTGGAATTATATGATAAATACTTAGTTTGTTCTTAATTATGTGAGCTTAATCCAAATTTGATGTGCTTAGTTGGAGGAGCAAAAGTCCCTGCTTAAGAGTAGATCTAGCATAATTTAGCGGAGTTGATCGCACGCCTAGAGATAGGGTGACGAGATTTTGCCGGATTAGGGTGAAACCTAATATGGGAGTCCATAGATTGATTTACTGCTATTCTAGGGGGTTATTAAGTGAGAAAGAGATTTTCGTTAATTAACCTAGGGTTAGACGTTATTCGCCTCGAGAGAGGGTTTAATATATGTTAGGGAGTCTTAGGGATCAAACTAAGTGAATAAATTGCCTGGTTCAGTGTTAGAAAACAAGTGAAGTCTAGGTGGATTCTTCTTGACGGTATCGTTTAAATCAACTGAGTTTTTCTAATAGTTATCCCCCTCAATTTAGTCTTTTTATCTTTGCATCTTAGCTTGGTAGTTAGTTAATTTTAGATTAGACAACCAATCACTTAATATTTAGGCTAAATAATAGAAAGAAAGTTAGTATTAGTACTTTTAGTCCCATGGGTTTGACAATCCGGTTTTTGTATTCAACAGTAGTATTAGTACTTTTAGTATTCAATTAGCTGATAAAACTGTTAGAATTCCTAGGGGAATTATCGAAGATGTTCTTGTAAAAATTGATAAATTCATTTTTCCAGTAGATTTTGTTGTCTTAGACATGGATGAAGATAATTCAATCCCCCTAATTTTTAGAAGACCCTTTCAAGCAACTGCCAAGACTAAAATTGATGTTGCCACAGGAGAATTCATACTTTGTGTAGGTGACGAATCAATCAGTCTTCTAACTCTTAACTCAGCCAGGACAACAATCGATGAAGGTAAGAAAGTCAATCCAGTTGATAATCAATGTGTTCAACCCTCACCACAGGGAACACCACAAGACTACAAATCTAAGCTGAATCATGGACCTACTACCAACAAAGAAGAGTCATATAAGGAACGAAGCCTTAAGGTCGACAAACTAAAAGAGCATGAAACACAAATCAAAGAAGAACTGGAACCGTACGAAGTAAAACTGAAGAAACCCCTAGAAGAGCTCGTAGGAACATCAAACCACTTCAAAATAGGAGACCAGATACTGTTAGACAAAGCCGACCCTCGAATCACCACATCAGGCCTGAAAGTAAATGAAGAAATTCCTCTTAAAGTACACAATATCTTCCCACACGGAACAGTCGAGGTAAGCAATCTAACATTCAACAATTTTAAGGTAAACGCTTTTCGACTTAAACTTTATCAAGAAAATAGAACTGTAAGCATGAGGGAAGATATTCAAACCTTTAAACCCCCCTGAAATTTTTATATATTCAAGGAAAAGTCTAGCTTAAGACTATAAACAAGCGCTTCTCGGGAGCAACTCGAGTACTAACCTCATTAACTTCTATGTTTTTCATTTTTTATTATTTTTTATTTTATTTTATTCTTTCTTTTACCTAACTTTAAAAATAACCAAGGGTGTAGATTTCCAGGCCACACAGCCTTGCACACGGCCGTGGCCGAGGACGTGTGTACCTCAAGAATCTTGGTACTAACATGGCAGGACGATACAAGTCAGATTCAACTAATTTTTGAAATCACAGGCTCAACCATTCCCCCACGGGCACCGACAAAGTGGCACGACCGTGTCCCACGATCGTGTGTAGTTACTGACTTGCCAACCACAGGCAGAACACGCCCGTGTCGTCCAACCGTGTCAACATACTAACTTATCAACAGTCGTGACAAAGTGCAAAACGGGCATGGGCGAGCCAACACGCCTAAACACACGGCCGTGCGAAGCGACCGTGTGAATCGACACGCCCTCGGTCCACAAGCACGTGAATGTACCAGAATTGAAATTCTATTTAAACCTAACCCCTTCCCCATTCTTAACATCTACTTCCCACTTCTTTTCTTCCTACTTTTTCCCATATTTCTCCCCTCTCCATAACAAGTCTCAATACTCTTGAGCTACACCAAAACCATGTTAAAGAAGCGGAAGGAATCAAGCATAGTCTCCCAGTGGGAGACCGATCTACATAAGCTCATGCCGCCCGCTTCAATCATCCGACAAGCCAAGAACATTTGAGGCTATTTAGTTTTTATTTCGTTTTTCTCTTTTGCTTCAATTTCCTTCTCTTTGACAATCTTATGCTTAATTTAGTCTAATTGATTTTAGTTTCTTAGTGTCAGGTTCAAAAGGCTGCTAGGGAATAACACCACTTCAGCCACCGCCAGCACTTCCGCAGCCTTAGAAGTCACACCCACCTCGCGAACCATCCAACAATAAGGACGATTCGGTCCATTTTTCTTTTCTTTTCCTTTTATTTTCCTTCTTAATCTCCTTCTCTTTATCTTTCTTACCTTTAAATATATATTTAGTTTATTTTAATTGTGTCTTAATAAAGCCTAGCTAATTCTTCACAAGCTACCCAATTTCTTCATCTAGCGCAGAGCTCGTTAGTAACCGCCATAACAAAAGACGGTACTTCTCACATCCTCCAAGGCAATCATCCATAATTCAGGAAGTGTCACTTTTTCCCCTCTCTTTTGATCAATTAATAACTGTTATTATCTATCTTTGTACATTGAGGGCAATGTACATCTTAAGTGTGGGGGTTAAAAGTGCCTAACTTTTTGCATTATCCTCAAATCCCTGAATTTAGTCTTGTCTTAAAGTAATTTCCTCATATTACTAATTAGGATGAAATTTCTGATGATTTATGATTTTTATTGACATGTTTTTGAGTAAGTCATAGTTAATTGTGCATTGATGATTAAATTTGAAGAATACTAGAGAATCAAGCATGATAAGTCTATTTTTCAGAATTAAAATTTTTTGCCAAGTTGTTCACCTGAATCTGAATATTATCTTGAAATTTGAAATTTACAAGGTTGATATCAAAACACCCTTAATTTTTGTGAGATTTTGAGCCTTATAGAGCATATATTCTTTTTCTTGCTCACTTTATTGATTATGAGTGTGTCAACTTTGAACTATTATTCTAGAACTTGCATTGATTATACATGTTGAGACCACATCTATGATTTGATATACTGAGTTGATAAAGGCACCTAGGATTTAACCCACTTACTCCACAAAAAGCCTACCTTCATAATTAACCCCTAGTGAACCCCGTTTGTAACATCCTGAATTAATGGGTCTATGCGTTTAGTGTAAGGATATGTTTAATATGTTAATTTAAGTGATAGGGGTCCAAATTGGGCTCAGGACTAGGCAAAGGCCTTGGTTAAATTATCTGATTGGGCATTATAGAGTCAAAAGGAGGTAATTGTGTTTAAAATACCAACGTGGGCTTGTGGCCCAAAAATAGGTTGCACCGCAAGGGAACTTGAAGGTGGCGTCATTAACAATTAAAGGGGCCCAAGTTTTGGCCGCAAGGAGCCCATGTTTCTGGGCCATTTTCGGCACTTTAAAGGGAGCAAGGGGTGACGCCATACACAAGGAGTTAGGGGCCCAAAAATTTAAGTTTCATAGAGCCCAAATTCTTTAATTTAAGTTATCTAAATTCGGCATTAGGGTTAGGTGAAGTGGACGGCAACAAGGCTCAAAAATAGGAGGATTTATATGGATTTTATAATTGATAATATAGAAGATAAAAAGGAGAAAAGATAGAGCTATCTGCAAGGCAAGGTGATGGCCAAAAATCCACCACCTAGAGGAGTAAAGAATTCGGCTACTTCATGGATAAGGGGTGCCGAATTTTCCCTTTTTATTAGTTCGACTTTTAGTTATCAGGAAGGGCATTTTCGGTTTTAAGCAGTAAATGCCGAAATTTCTATAAATAGGGGGGAATATCTCATTGATTCTGGCATTTAAACGCTAATTTCCTCTTCACTCTTTGTGCCGAAATTCTTAGCCTTCCCCTCTACAATTTCTTTTCTTCAATTTCTTCAAAAGCCAAAACCTCTTCTTTCACTCTCTTCTCCATTCTTTTGCTCTTGAGCCGATTTCTCTAAAAAGCCGAAATCTCCATAGTTTTTCTCTATTCATCCTATTTGTGAGATAGTTCTATTCTTCCGGCATTTAATTTTTTCTTTTGGCATTGCCGAATCTTCTCTCCAAGTGCTAGCCGAATTCCCTGTGCTAGGGAAAGTGTCGACTTCTGTTAGATCTCATGTTCTATTTCGATTCTTGAAAGGCAAAAGCCGAAAAGCTAATAGTTTAATGGTTCTTTGTTGGGCGGCATTCCGGGATTTGAAGGAAACTTGGTCATCTAGATCTAAAAGCCAAAAATCGTTAGTCTTCAATTTTGGGATTTTAAGGTAAGAAGATTTCCCCTAGATTTTTACTAGATTCACTTATTATATGCTATATCTTAACTTTATGATGAGGATTAACGATCATAAAGTGTGATAGTAGTTCTGACAAGGACTTGTAATGGAATTAAATATGGATTAGGCAAAAGAGAGAATCCCTAAGTTTAAGAAACGAGCGGTATCTGTCGTTCGAGATTGGACACTTGGTTATGGACCGGCTTCTGAACAACATCTTAGGCAGATAGCGGTTGTGTCGACTACGGATAGCTTCGACATAGAAAGTATCATTTTATCAATGTCAGGTGTGTAGATCTCTAACACACTATTAATCCTGTATGTATGTCTATATATTTATGTTATGGGCTAAAAAGCCGGAAAAAGGCTATATAGACAGTCGAATGGAACCCAAAAAGGGTTATGCTAAGATGCCAGGTATGTAAACATAAAACTCTCTATGTGTATCAAAATATGTATAACTATGCATGATGTTTCTTTTATGTGTATGCATGGGGTGGGATTATGTTATTGAAGGGGAAGTGCATGATAGGTCACATAGTGATCGGTGGTAGAAATCCCACAAATATGAATGTTAGGTCACACATTGATCGGTGGCTATGCCATATTTAATGATTCCTGAATAACAGGAATAGGCAGTACGGCTGTCGTTATGGTGTGTAGCGGATGGAGGGTTGATTGTAGAAATCCCCAAGGTGTGATGGTTGGTACGGGTTTGTGTGTAGAGGATGAAAACCTAGAATGGGTTGGGCTATTCATTGTTTAATATCTGATTTATATTCATGATTGTTTCCTTTATGTATGGGCCAGGGCCCATAATGTGTTTGTGGGCTCATGTCGTTGTGTGTTTTGAGATTTATACACTGAGTCTTAGTGACTCACCGCTTTCCTTTTTCTCTACTCTTTCAGATGAGCAGTAGATCGTGGACATGGGAGCCGAGACGGACTCGAGGGGACATCCAGTTTTTTTTATTTATATTTCTTTAGATTATTTCGGTTTTTCTTAAGATTTTAGTCTTGGGAAATTATATGTAATAAGCCCCCCCATAGTTTTTTATTCATCTAAGTAGGTTTTCTATAAAAGTTCTGCAACTTGTGAATTTGTGTCAAAGGTTTTATTATATTTAATAATATTCATAAGTTTTTTTTTTTAAATGTCACTCATTTATTCAAATAATGTTTAAATTAACTTATGACTTCCAAACCAACAAAGCAAAAGTTTTCCATGTACAACTCGTAGCATACCAGATTTGGTCGAAACGCATGGGCCGGGTTTGGGGGTGTTCTACTGTTGATCCTAACATCCTTTCTTTTTAGCTCACCCACTAATATTAACCCAAAACCCATTGTATTTGTTATCACCATTTCTTTTCTTTTTTTTTTTTTGACTACCCTTATATCAAGATTCGATTTGATTAGTTACCTAATTATATTATTTCAGCAGTTGAATTCATCCTTTATTATTGATTTTTGCTTTAAAAAACAAAGTATATTTAATATTTGTCCTATGTAATTGAGCTTATATATTTAAATCCCAAATGTTGAAAAAGAAGCTCATGTTAGAGTATTATGATTCGTATTATTAGTTTTCAATTGATGTAAATATTTTAGGATTAGTCCATTTTTCTAGTTAGGTAATTTGTCAGGTTAATCTCGAATCTAACCCTCTCATTCAGCCTTTATCCATACCCTTAACCTAAGCCCCGTTACAACCCTATTAGAGACCTTTTGATTTGTGTATCATCTCATTTTACAGTAGTGTTGATTTGATTTTCAGGCAAGCCTATGGGATTAACTTTTCAGGTTCAACTTATGAGTGCTCTTTTCCTAAACTTTAAACACTTTGAGTAATTTGAGTGAATCTTTTGTGAGGATATCAATCCTTGTCGGTTTTGAATTAAAAGTAATTATTTAGATAAGGGGAGACACCTACATTTTCGAAATACAAATATATGACTTTGATTGTTTGAATCTTTAGCACTCTTCGAGTTAAATTATCCATGTATAAATTATCTATGAATTATGATGAGACATTGTCGGTAGGAATTATGAATCATGGAAAGTTCGTTTTAATCATAAGTTGAGAATTTTGCTTGAGGACAAGCAAAAGCTTAAGTGTGGGGGTATTTGATAAACCGTAAAAGCAACATATTTTAAACCCACATTTAGTATACTTTTGGATGATTTATCCCTTGATTTATGTAAAAAGGTGCTCCTAATCCTTTCTTTTCATGTTTAATACTCAGGAAAGCACCCGAGGATGAAAAGAATGAGAAACGGGCCTAAAACGGACCAAATTGGGCCAAACAGAAAATCGACAGGGCTTGGACTTAGACCCACACGGCCGTGCGTCATCAGGCAACTAGAACACGGCCTAACCCCGAGTTACACGGCCCTGCCTCATTTAAGAAATCTGAGCACAGCCTGGCCACGATCCATACAGGCGTGTGCCATGGCCGTGTCCCTGTCTCTGAAAAGAGCAATTTCATTCGGGAAAGGATACTTGGAGGTAAAGAAACACATTCCAAAGCCGATTCAAACACCCAAATAGGAATCCTATTCGGATTAGGATACTTGGAAGCCAAGTAAGGCATCTCAAAGCCTATATAAACACCTTATGAGGCAACTTGAAAGGGGAGTTTGGCAGAAGCAGGAACGGGCGGTCAGCTAGGCTAAGGAGCCAAGCCGAAAAGGTCAAGAGTTGTGGGAGTTACTCGAAGATAGCCAGTCAATCCATCTCAAGAATCTGGAATTCTACTCAAGACGGCGGATCTCTCCTTCAATTCCTTCAGGGAGTTTTAGGGATTTCTTATGTTTTGTTTTCTCTTTTCTTCTAAGATGGTTTCTTTTATAGTTATGAACTATACCCTTCAGAGACCTGAAGGGGATGAAACCTAGATGAATGTTGTTATTTTTTTCTGAACTATAAGATACATACTTGATTTTTTCTTAATTATGTGTGCTTAATTCTTGTGTTAATATTTCCAGAATATTGATTCAAGTCAGATGTTCTTAGGTAGAGGAGCAAAAGTCCCTGCTTAAGAATAGATCTAGCATAATTACAGCGGAGTCGTTCTCGCGCTTAGAGATAGGGTGATGAGATTTTGCCGGATTAGGGTGAAACCTAATATGAGAGTCCATAGATCGATTTACTGCTATTCTAGGGGGTTATTAGGTGAGAAAGAGATTTTCGTTAATCAACCTAGGGTTAGACGTTATTCACCTCGAGAGAGGGTTAAATATACGTTAGGGAGTCTTACTGATCAAGTCAAGTGAACAAATCGTATGGTTCAGTGTTAGATAACAAGTGAAGACTAGGTGGATTCTTCCTAAGGGTATCATTTAAATCAATTGAGTTTTTCTAAAATTTATCTCCCCAATTTAGTATTTTGTCTTTGTGTCTTTAGCTTAGTGGTTAGATAGATTTAGATTAAAAACAACTTCACCTATTTTAGGCTAGATAATAAGAAGAAAGTTAGTATTAGTACTTTTAGTTCCTTTGGGTTCGACAATCCGATCTTGCCTAAGCTATACTACTGTTCGATAGGTACACTTGCCTTTAATCATTGTCAGAGTTAGTTTCCAGGTACGATCATTCTCTTTATAAATTTTAAAGCTCTGATTTCGTCAATCACCTTTTAATCAATAACATATCCCCAACCCCATGCAACATATAATCATAATGTAATGAATGCACATATATCAACATAAAATGAATCATCAGAGAACATAGATATTAATGATAAAGAATTTACAAGACACCACCAAAGGTAACTAACCTGGTACCTCCGATTTTACCCCCAAGGGTAACTCAACAGCCATTATCGATGTTTCGACTTTTCAACAATTCACATACTGTTTAATAATCAAACAAAAGATGGTGTGAATATTACACACTTGATTACGCGAAGGACTAAACACTCCTGATCGTTGCTACTCTCACTAGTGGGAATAACCACTATCCGCCTATCCCAAACGGATTTCGGCTCTCTACCACAACCCAGCGGAAGGTCTCGAACAACCGACACAGCAAGTCATTTGAATTTAGGAGCAGAGCTACGAGTCCACTCCCCTCTTTAGATTGGCTAGCACTCGCGTCCATGAAGAGAATCTTTGATCAGTATAGTACTTTTAGAGAGAATGATGGTTGTCTAACAAAAAGGGTTTTGGTTATGGTAGAGTATAACGAATAGAAACTGGCCGCAAAGAATAAAAGAGAAACTCTTTACCTTGACTACTCAAAAATCGTCCTAATGGATTCGGCCTGCGATCCCAGATGAATCCCTAATAACTCACAAGTTAGAAATGGTGCTCCAAAACAGGAAAGAAACAGCCTTTCGGCCTAAACGAAACATGAAAGGGGCCTCCCCTTATTCGGCCAACATAAACTTACCACCCTCCTTACGAGATTCCAAAACTAAGAAGAGGCTTAAAGGGGTGTGCTTGTACTCCAACAGATTTGACCCTTGGAAGAAGAGACAGAGTGAGACTTTCAGCTTTTAGAGCGAAGAAGATATAAAGGAAAAGAACAAGAACCGAAAAGAAACATGAACAACAGAGAAGAACCTTACCTTGCACAACCCAACCCGATTGGAGAGGATACTTTCGGCAAACCAAAGGGACGTTTCCAGATGTTCAGCTTATAATAAAAAGATGCAAGACACGGGTTTAGTTTGACACAAGAGGTGATTCGGTCTTGAAAAAAAAGAAGAGAATAGAGAAGAACGAAGAACGAAGAAGTAAAGAAGAAGGACAAGATTAGGCTATGGCACACACACTCAAAAAGGATCGACTCAAAATGGCTGCAAGAGAGATTCGGCTATGGAGAAGAAACAAATCGCAAGGGGGAGAAAGAGGTTTGGTCGAAGAAGAAAAGTAGTAGAGAGGAGGTGAGAGTTGATGAGAATGGATGAAGGGAGAAAGAACCACTTCTAAAATTCGGCTAACAAAAGAAAATGAGTAGAAGACAATGAGAGTACTGAGAAGATGACACAAGATTCAGCTTAGGCGTAGGGAAGTCAAAGCTAGATTCGGCCAAGAGTGTGTTTTAGTAACCTTAAAGGGAAAGCAATGTGTGAATAGGCAAGGAATGGTTTGGAAAAATGAGTGAAAAGATGCATAGCAGTTGAAAAGAAAAAGAAGAAACACAAAAGAAGAGACCTTAGATGCACTAGGGAATTTTCAGCACAACACCCCCGAAAGAAAGTTTCGGCCCCCCCCCCCACATTTGACCGAATATACTATCTAACCCCCTTAGCCAAATTTTCACTCCACCCCAAGCTTCCCATTTTCGGCCAAACTCTACCTCACACCTGAATCCCATAACTTGCTCCTAAATTTTCTCCACCAAGCCCTCTCCATCTATCATTTGAATTATTTGACCAATTCAAACTCTTCCTAGAAGAGTCCCAGCACACTACAGCAGATGGGATTCGAACTCCTCCCCCTCTGCTCTACAAGTGACGCTACACCACCTTGCCACTAGCTCTCTTGTGACATCAAATTACCACCAATCATACCTAAGGCCTGCATCCACCAGCTCTCCCTCTAAAGTGCCCTAAAGAGAAAAATTTACCAATGCTCTAGCTTGAACCCGAGCCTTCTCAAGACCCTCAAACACACCAAAACAACAAGCATAACTAGCCAAACACAAGAAATAGTGCAAATTGCAGAACCTTTAATTCTAGGATGTTACAGTTCTACCCCCTTACAGAAATTTCGACCTCAAAATTTACCTGATCAAAAGAGGTGAGGGTATTGTTGTCGCATCACATCTTCTGGCTCCCATGTGGCTTCTTCTAAACCGTGATTTCACCATAAAACCTTGACCAATGGAACTGACTTTCTTCTCAATACCTTGACATCTCGATCTAAGATTTGCACTGGTTCATCTTCAAAAGACAGATCGGGTTTTACTTCAATTTCCTCCACCGACACTATGTGAGATGGATCCGAACGATATCGCCTTAACATTGAAACATGGAATACATCATGTATCCGATTCAACTCCAGAGGTAACTCAAGCTAATAAGCTACTGGTCCTAAACATTTCAACACTCGATAAGGCCCGATGAATTTGGGGCTCAACTTGCCTTTCCGTCCAAATCTTAGAACCTTCTTCCAAGGTAAAACTTTCAAAAAAACCTGATCACCCACTGAAAATTATATTTCTTTATGCTTCAGATCTGTATACGATTTCTGCCTGTCAGAAGCTTCCTTCAACCGAGCCCAAATCAACTTAACCTTTTCCTCCGTATCTGAGACCAATTCCGGACCCAGCAACTGTCACTCACCTAACTCTTTCTAGTAGGGAGGAGTATGACACCTACGACCATACAATGCCTCGTAGGGTGCCATCTGAATACTGGATTGATAGCTATTGTTGTATGCAAATTCTGCCAACGGTAAGAAATCCTCCCAACTACCTCTGAAGTCGATTACACAACCTCTCAACATGTCTTCCAGAATCTGAATTACTCTCTGTGACTGACCATCAGTCTGTGGATGAAACGCCGTGCTGAAATCCAGTCTTGTACCTAATGCTTTATGTAACGCCTTCCAGAATCGCGATGTAAACCTAGGGTCCCTGTCTGATATGATAGACACTGGTACCCCATATAACCTCACAATCTCTGCTACATACAGCTTGGCTAATTTCTGTAGTGATTAGTCAATACGAATCGGTATGAAGTGAGCGGACTTCATCAACCAATCAACAATCACCCACACCGAATCTTTCCTAGTAGGCGTAAAAGGTAGCCCACTAACAAAATCCATTGTTATCCTCTCCCACTTCCAAAGTGAAATCTTCACTGGCTGTAGTAACCCCGAAGGCAACTGATGCTCCGCCTTCACCTGTTGACACGTTAAACACTTACTCACAAACTCGGTAACTTCTTGCTTCAGACCTGGCCACCAAAACTGTTCACGTAAATCTCGATACATCTTACTTCCACCGGGATGCATAGTTTATGGGCTACTATGCGCCTCCTGCAGAATCATCTGCCTCAACTCAGAATCCTTCGGCATACAAACCTTTCCACGAAAGTATAATACCCCTTCACTGCTCAGACCAAAATCTTCTGTCTCACCACCTTCCACTTCCTGAAGTCGAGAACTTAACAATTCATTTGACAACTGTTTTTCCTTAATCTGACCTACCCATGAAGGCTTCACTTGAAGTTTGGCTAACAAACTTCCATCTTCATACAAACTGAGATGAGCAAACATTGCCCTCAAATCCGATATTACCTTATGACTCAACGTATCCGCCACTACATTAGCTTTACCCGGGTGATACTCGATCGAACAGGTTGTCAATCCTTGGCAACGAGTACTTGTTCTTAATCGTCAACTTGTTCAATTGCCTATAGTCAATGCACATCCGCATCAACCCTTCCTTTTTCTTAACGAACAACACCGACGCTCCCTAAGGAGGCACACTCGGTTGGATAAAACCGCGGTCCAACAGTTCCTGAATCTAAGCTTTAAGTTCTACCAGTTCTTTCGGCGCCATCCTATATGGGGCGACAGACACCGGAGTTGTTCCTGGAAGTAGATCAATGCCAAACTCCACCTCGTGATCTGGAGGTAACCCTGGAAGCTTTTCTGAGAAGACGTCTGAGAACTCTTTCACCGTTCTAACATCTCTTACAAACAATTCTTTGGCCTCCAAAGCACTAATGAAAGCTAAAAATGCCTCACACCCTTTTCGTACCATCCTTTCAGCCTTTAATGCAGACACCACATTGGACAGGTAATTCCTTCTCTCACCTATCACCAGCACCTCCTTATCCTTGGGAGTCTTCAATATCACGTGCTTAGCAGCACAATCCAAGTTTTCTCGATACTTAACCAACCAGTCTATGCTTAAAATCAAGTCGAACTCGCCGAACGATAATTCCATCAAGTCAGCCGGGAAAACAATCCCTTGCACTTCTAAAGGCACATTTCTAAATAGTTTGTTCACCACTACAGATTGTCCTAAAGGGCTAATCATAGTCATTTCTCTAGAAGCAACCTCAGATTCTATACTCAAAGTCCCAGACACAGTACTAGCAACATATGAATGTGTGGACACAATATCTATCAAAGTTGTAAATGGCACACCAAAAATAAAGAACGTACCGGTTATGACGTCCGGTGCGTCACCACCCTCCTGACGTCTAGTTGCATAAACCAATCCAGGCTATCTTGCATCTGTACTCCCAGCACCTCTACCCGGTAGTCCACACCCTTGACCAAAACCATTTCCTCCTCTGACCGGACCGTGGCCTCTTGGTGGCTGCTGCCCACCTTTTCCGGACTGTGCATATCCCCGACCTACTGATCGCGCCCTGTTTGGCTCTTGTGGACAGTCCTTTATCCGATGATCCATTGATCCACACCTGAAACACCCTCTATTTCTTACCCAACACTCCTCCGAATCAAAATTCCCACATCGAGCATGAAACACCCCAAACCCGGCCCACGAGCCTTGACCGGATCTAGTATGTTCCTTGAGTAAAACGATTCAAATTTCGTTTGTTACTTTGGAAAATCTGAGTGGTTTTGAAAGAAAATTTATTTTGTGTTGGGCTCAAGTTGGAAACAAGTTTATTCTTGAAATCTAGGTTTTTATAAAACTTCATTTCTAAGTTTCAATCTTTAAATTAAAGAAATATCGAGTTGTTTTAGAGTTTACCTTATATTGAAAATCATTTGCTTTAGGGTGTCAAAACATTTGAAGATTTATTTCAAAAACAAATTAGATAACCTTTGATTTAACAATAATAATATCGTGATAAAAACAAATAAAAGCAAGCATAAAACAGTTTAAAACTTATGGCCTTATTACATCAAAACATAACCCGAATAAATCCAAACTTAAAACATAAAGTCTCAAAATAAAAGTTCACTGAGCTGAGCATGGCCACCTCCAAGTTCCTGCCGACCCGGTCCATCACTGAGCGTCACCTGAAACATATCCCACAACGGGGTAACAGACTCAGTGTGTATAACCAACACTAAGTCCCAACGATTCAGGCATATCATATCATATCATACATATATATAACAGGTATGAATAATGATGCAAACCCGAGCCCAAACCTAGGTAACCATCCGCTACACATCACCCGTACCAACTATCACACCGTGGGGACTACTAAGTCGACCCTCCATCCGCTACACATCATCGAAGAAGATCATCCATTTGCAGACGACGTGCTCATCGCCCTTATAAATTTTGTGGCATAGCCACCAGATATTATTTTGTGACATAAGTCACCACATTCAGATTTCGTGACATGAGTCACCACATTCAGATATTGTGGTATAAACCACCAAATCACTTCCCCTTTCCATATAACCCATATGCCCCATGTCACACAAAACATGCAATATCATGCCTTATGCCTTATTTCACATTCTTATCGATATTCACATATGTACCATATTCCAAATATTCATATCATAATAATATTCATATCATTTATTAACATAATGTTAAGGTTATGTACCTGAGTACTTTGTACCATCACATGGTACCTTTACCCACTTTTCACATTATTATAAACACATATATTAAATTGATGCCATAAATCTATTAAGAGTTAGTGTGGGGTACACACCTGTTTTACTTAACGCTTTCACTAAAATCCCGAAAATCCCGATCTAATGCTTTAGATGTAACACCCCCAAACCTGGCCCACGAGCCTTGACCGGATCAGGTTATGTTACTGCGGAAAGACGGTTGAAAATCTTTTTGACTTGGAATAATCATGAAAGTTTGTTAACTTTTGAAAACCATGTCCATTTAAAGTAATATGAAAAACCTTAGTGTTATAAAATTGTCTGAACTTAAACTTTATTAAATACTATTTTGAATAAGCAGGTTGCTAAGATAAAATCCTCTTCACATAGTGGTTCAGTTTAATCAAGCCATAATTAAAATAATACCAAAATAATAGTAAGGCCCTTATTACAACCCATACTTAAAACAAAATACTCAATATTAAAAATGCTTAAAATAATCCAAATATCTTCTTCTGCATGGGCCACCTTGTGTCCTCTCCGAACCTGGTCCATATTTACGCATCACCTAAAATTGTTAAAGGAAAAAGGTGAGTCACCAAGACTCAGTGTGTAGCCCTTTTTCCCGGTTTAGTAAAACATCATACACTAATCATAAACAGGTTTAACATGCACAAGTTACGATATGCACCCAGCCTAGCCTTCCAAACACCTTTCTCTACCCCGTGTGGTACCAAACCACTGGTGGTGCCAAACCACTTGGTGACTTAAAGTCACAATATTTGTCAATACTTGTGGTGCCAAACCACGGTGTCCCAAAGACACAAATGTGATACCAAATCACCGGTGACCGAAGTCACGAATCAAGTGATGGGGCCAACCCATCGTGTGATACCAAATCACTGGCGTCAATCCCATAATGTAAACTGTGGGGCCAACCCACTGTGGTGCTAAGCCACTGGGACGAGACGCTATGAGGTGCCAAACCTCTGGAGGTGCCAAACCTCTAGAGGCGCCAAACCTCTGGTGACCGTAGCCACAATGTGGTACCAAACCACTGGTGTCCGTCGACACGAATATCACTTCCCCCTCCTCTCATATCACCCATCATCATACCAACTCATGTATAGTATTCAAATCATGCAAACATGTTTAACGTTGCATCTCATAGCACATACATCATAAATCATGACATCATGTATCAATAACAATACTCATAATGAAACGGACTTACCTGAATCCGTGCACATACCCCATAGGGTATCATATCACTCAACCATACTGTTTCAGTTTTACCAATCAATCAGTTTATCAAACATATACAAAGCAAGAAGCGTGTTAGTTTACACACCTGGTTCCTAATGCGACTATCAAATCCCGTAGATCAAGATCTAACGCACTAGATCCCCCTTCCTTAACACTTTTCGAGCACTAGCCACAACCCGAGATATGCGAGATCAAGCCTTCCCCTACAATCGGCCGGAACTAAACAACATAATCATGCTAATCAACCTCTAAGGGTATTTTCGTAATTTACACACCAAGGGTATTTTCGTAAATTCACACTTGCAATGGCCTTACCGAAGGCCTAATGTCGCCACTAGCGACTCAGCTACCATTTCCGGTCGTACCAGACGAATGGGCCTAAAACTCGATTTCGGCCCATCCAGGCCCACATGCTCGTGTGGCCCACCTAGCACAAATCTAGCCACGTATATAGGTTCCACCTAGTCTAGTTCAACATATACTAACCAATCATGCAATTTACTCATATGGGCCCATGGGCCCATTTGGCCCACTTCGGCCCATCGAGGCCCAAGCAGCCCAACCCACAAGAATACTACTGATGGCCTCAACTATCGCGTCGAAGCCCCACACGTGCGCTTGCACGCTCGTGTGGCTACTAATGCCATGTAACTGGCATTTCGGCATTTTGCCGCTCTACAACTAGAGTAGAGAGAGTTACACACGACGATAGGACTGGGCTAATCCGCGCTCCGACCACTCTTGTGCCCAAACGCCTCCAAGATGTGCTTACTCTCCTTCTAGGATGCTCCTTATATAGCTAGCTCTTCACCTTCATTCTTTGTGTCTTTCCGATGTGGGATCCTTCCTCGTGAGAGTTTAAATTCAACTAAAACTCTTGCCGTCCAATCCGCAAAATAAATACTCCTTGCTTTTCATGAGATTCGAACCTGTGCTCCCTTGCAACATAATCCACGCTGCTAGCCACTTGGCCACAAGCTCCTCTTATGTCTTAAACCATGCGCAACTAAATATAAACTATGGTCCAAATTCTAAGGTCCAAGCAAAAAGAAACCAAAATGCAAAAGCCAAGACTTGAACCTTAGACCTCCTTCCTTCCTTGTGGCGTCACTCCTTGTCTCTTATGTGGCGTCACTTTGCCAGTACACCACCCACTCCACTTGTGTCATTTTCCTCCATATTTTATTCTTAAGGCCTATCTGCCAACTTCTAGGGTTTTTTTCACCTAAAACCAAAATTTCCCCAAAGCCAATATTTGATCCCGGGACTTCATAGAAGCCCTCTAACCTTCCAAAATCACTTATCCAATAGGTCTAACTTGCATTTAAGCTGATCTCTTATTCTCTAAAAATTCAAACGCTACTACGCCTAAGGCCCATTGGGCTCAATACTCCTAGGCCCAATTTTGGGATGTTACAAATCTACCCTCCTTAAAGAAATTTCGTCCTCGAAATTTCCAACTAACTAATAGTCGCACATCCTAACCTACCACACTACGCTCTTGCTGCGCACTCTGATCTTAATAAAGCTGTGATTCCACCTTGACCACGTCTGCGACAACCACGTCCCTTAGAACTCATATCTGCGTCGCGATTTAGTCTGATTAAAAGTTTTATGCATTAGAAATTTGGTTCCACTGTTTTATCCACGAGCAAATTTTATGAACAGAAGTTTCTGGAAGTCGTTCTTTCGAGCAATCAAAGTTTCATCTCAAGTTCTCTGTTCTAATTCAAACATTCACATACTGCACTAAAGACACATTCATTCATCCATGTCACTTTCTTGAGCATTCCCAACCTGTGGGTAATTAGTCATTTTCCTATAGGGGTATTTGGTAATAACTCTGTGGTCAATTTGAAAATAGTTTTCAAATTAAAGATATTTCAAAGTTTACAAAATCTCAGGGGTCATCTTGAAAAATTTGTTTTCCAAACCAGATGTGTTGCAAAAATTTCAGAAATAGGGGTTATTTCAGTAATTGGGGACGTTAAGGGCATTTTCATAAATTTCTCAAATTAGGATATCCTGATATTTGTAAAACAGAAGTTTTTGATATTTTCATAATGTAAGAACATTTTAGTAAAAATCGAGGGAATTATGAAAATTGAGAAACCAAGGGCATTTTGGAGGGGTAATTTTGTAAATTTTCAAATTAGGGTATCTTGAAAATAGCATTTTTGTATACTTTTGCAAAGTAGGGAAATTTTATTAAAATTGGAGTTAAACCGAAAATCTTGAAAGTCAGGGGCATTTTAGTAATTTTCAACACATGGGTATTTTTGTAATTTCCCCATACCAGAGTATCTTAACATTTTGAAGTTTCGAGATTTTGGTATTTTGCAAAGTAAAATCATTTTAACAGAAGTTGAGGGTAGTACCGTAATTTTACAATACAAGGGCATTTTTGTAATTTTGCCACTAGGGGCATTTTGGAAATTTTGGTAAATCGAGAAAACGTCTTTCAAAATCAGATTTAGGGTTTACAAACCAAAGGGGTAAGTTTGAAAATTTTAAAACTAAGGGTTTTAAAACAGTAAGGCTAATCCCTTTCGGGTTTTAATACTTGGTTTAGCCTATGAACAAGTCTTCTTGGTTAAGGTGAACCGTAGCTACGCACCAGGTAGGATTCGAGTAAAGAGGAGGTGAGTCGCTAGGACTGCTTAAATACCAAGCTCTCAATGAATACCAATCCTCGACATGCGTACAGTGGTTGCCACACCTTAACTCGGTGACTTACTTCACATGTTTGTTTAAAAAAGAATTTAAACCCATCTAAAGCTCCTCCCTCAGTCTCCCAATGCCGTCCATATCTACTCTTTGTTGCCGTAAAATAAAAGCTCTTGTTTTGCCTCCCCTGTGACTCGAACCCTGGCCCATTTGTAGATGCTTGTGGCGTCACTTACAGAGACTTTAAGTGGCGCCTCCATGCCACTTAAACAAGCTGATTTTTATGTCATACTCCTCCTACAATTTCTCTTAAGGCCTCCTCTGCCTAGCTTCCTCTTTTAAACTTTAAAATCAAATAATTTCTAAGGCATTCTCCTATATTCTAAAGTCCTCAAAATTCATAAAACATACTTATAATACACATAGGCATGCTTTCACATAAAATTTAGCAATAATTCATAAGCCCAAAATCCCGGATATTACAGTTCTACCCCTTTAAAATAATTTCGACCTCGAAATTACCTGGCTAGAATAAGTGAGGGTATTGTTGTCGCATTGCTTCTTCCGGCTCCCATAAAGCTTCCTCCGATCCATGATTGCGCCATAACACTTTAACTAGAGGAACTGATTTCCTCCGTAGCACTTTCACATCTCGTTCCAAGATCTCAATCGGCTCTTCCTCGTAGGACAAATCTGGCCTTAGTTCCACCTCCTCAACTGGTACTACATGAGATGGATCCAATCGATAACGGTGTAGCATCGAAACATGGAATACATCGTTCATCTGCTTCAACTCTGAAGGCAACTCTAACTGGTATGCCACTGGTCCAACTCGCTTCAATACCCGATAAAGTCCTATAAACCTAGGACTTAACTTCCCTTTGTGACCAAACCTCATCACTTTCTTCCAAGGTGAAACTTTAAGGAACACTTGATCTCCCACATCAAATTCTATCTCCTTTCGCCTAAGATCTGCATACGACTTTTGCCTATCAGATGCCTCCTTTAACCGTGCACGAATTACCTCGACCTTCTCCTCAGATTCTGCCACAATCTCTGGACCCAAAACTCCGCTCCCCTAATTCCGTCCGACACGTAGGAGTACGACACTTTTGTCCATACAACGCTTTATACGGTGCCATCCGAATACTGGCCTGATAGCTGTTGTTATATGCAAACTTAGCTAAAGGCAAATACTCTTCCCAACTTCCTCTGAAGTCTATCACACATCCCCTCAGCATATCCTCTAACACTAGGATTACTCGTTCAGATTGACCGTCCGATTGTGGATGAAATGCCGTAGTGAAATCCAATCTGGTGCTTAAAGCTTGATGTAGAGCCTTCCAAAACTGAGACGTAAACCTTGGATCCCTATCTGAGATAATCGATACCGGCACTCCATGCAACTTCACAATCTCCGCCTCATATAACTTTGCCAACTTCTGCAAAGAATAATCAACCCGCACTGGAATGAAATGCGCGGACTTTGTCAATCGATCCACTATCACCCATACCGAGTCCTTCTTAGTAGGCGTAAGGGGAAGCCCACTAACGAAGTCCATGGTGATTCTCTCCCACTTCCACTATGGAATCTTTATCGGCTGAAGCAATCCTGACGGAACTTGGTGTTCAGCCTTAACTTGCTGACACGTCAAGCATTTCCCTACAAATTTCGTAACTTCCCTCTTAAGACCAGGCCACCAAAACTGTTCCCTTAGATCCCTGTACAACTTAGTACCTCCAGGATGCATAGCATAAGGGCTACAATGCGATTCCTGAAGTATCCTTTGCCTTAACTCCTTATCCTTAGACATACAGACCTTGCCATGAAGACACAGCACTCCTTCACTGTTAACACCATAATCCTCTAACTCCCCACTCTGCACTTGCTGCAACTTAGCACTTAAATCCTCATCCACTAACTGACTTTCCTTCACCTCATTCAGCTATGTCGGCTTAACTTGCAACTCTGCTAGCAGACTTCTATCGTCATACAAGCTCAGATGTACAAACATCGCCCTAAGATTTGACACCACTTTTCGACTTAAGGCATCCGCCACTACATTCGCCTTGCCCGGGTGATACACTATGGAACAATTGTAGTCTTTCAATAATTCCACCCACCTTCGCTGTCTCAGGTTCAACTCCTTCTGAGTCAACAGATACTTAAGACTCTTGTGTTCTGTGAAGATTACTGACTTTTCTCCATATAGATAATGCCTCCACACCTTAAGAGCAAAGACCACTGCTGCCAATTCCAAATCATGCATCGGGTAGTTAACCTCATGTGGCCTTAATTGCCGAGACGCATACGCGACAACCTTCCCATCTTGCATCAGTACGCAACCCAAACCTGTATGGGAAGCGTCACAATACACCACGAAATCTTTCCCTGCCTCAGGTTGAATCAAAATCGGAGCTTCAGTCAAGACCCTCTTAAGCTTCTCAAAGCTCTCCTGTTGCTTCTCTGTCCATACAAAAGGTACTTCCTTTCTCAACAACTTCGTCAGAGGCGCGGCTATCGATGAGAATCCTTCTACAAACCTTCTGTAGTAACCTGCCAATCCCAAGAAACTACGAACCTCAGCCACAGATTTAGGTGGTTTCCAATCTAATACTGCCTCAATCTTTCGAGGATCCACCCTTATTCCTTCTGCAAACACCACATGCCCTAAGAATGCAACCTTCTTAAGCCAAAATTCAGACTTGCTGAATTTGGCATAAAGCTTCTACTCCCTTAACACTTGCAACATTATCCGGAGATGCTCATCATGTTCCTCTTCAGACTTGGAATACACTAAGATGTCATCTATGAATACAACGATGAACCTATCTAAGTAAGGTTGAAAAACCCAGTTCATCATATCCATGAACGCGGTTGGGGCATTCGTCAACCTAAACGGCATTACTAAGAACTCATAATGCCCGTATCTTGTCCGAAAAGCTGTCTTATGAATATCTGCTTCCTTCACCTTCAACTGATGATATCCAGACCTTAAGTCGATCTTTGAGAATACCGCGGCCCCCTTAAGCTGATCGAACAAGTCGTCTATCCTTGGCAGCGGGTACTTGTTCTTGATGGTCAGCTTATTTAACTGACGATAATCTATACACATACGCATAGTTCCGTCCTTCTTCTTCATAAACAAGACCGGTGCTCCCCATGGAGACACACTGGGTCGGATAAACCCACGATCAAGCAACTCTTGGATTTGAACCTTGAGCTCAACCAACTCCTTTGGTGCCATTCTGTATGGGGTAATTGACATAGGAGCTGTCCCCGGCAGCAAATCAATTCCAAACTCCACCTCCCTATCCGGGGGTATTCTAGGAAATTCCTTCGGAAAAACATCCGCAAATTCCCTTACTGTTCTAACCCCTTCATAAAACACCCCAAAACCGACCCACGAGCCTTGACCGGATCTGGCATGTTCCTCGATGTGAAACGGTTCAAAATTCTTTTGTTACTTTGGAAAAGCTGTGTGTTTTGAAAGAAAGATTATTTTTGGGTTGGGCTCGAGCTGAAAACAAGTTTATCTTATATTGAACACCCCTTGATTTTAGGTGACAAAACATTTAGAGTTTACTTTAAATTAAATTTACTTAATCTTTAGTTGATAAAAAAAATTCGTAACATAATAAATTCAAATAAAAATCATGCATTAAACAGTTAATATTATGGCCTTATTACAACCGAAAACAATACCAAAATGAATCCAAGTACTTAAAATGTAAAAGTCCAAAGTTTAATAAACTTCAAGTTGAGCATGGCCACCACTAAGCTCTCCTGTCGACCTTGGTCCATCACCGATCGTCACTGAAAAATGTTCCCACAACGGGGTGAGTCAACAGACTCAATGTGTAACCACAACACTAAGTCCTAACAAATTCAGGCATATCAAGTCGTACATGTACATATAACATTTAAATAATATGATGCAAACCCGAACCCAAACCTAGGTACCATCCGCTACACATCACCCGTACCAACCTGCACACCGTGGGGACTACTAAGTCAACCCTCCATCCGCTACATACCATCGAAGGCAGTCACTGCAGTCGACGTGCTCATCGCCCTTATAAATATTGTGGCATAGCCACCAGATAATATTTTGTGTCATGAGACACCACATTCAGATAATGTGACCGAGGTCACCACATTCAGATATCGTGACATAAGTCACCACATTCACTTCCCCATTCATAATATCCCATATGCCCCATGTCATGCATAAACCAAGTCATATTTCTTATTCACATTCTTATAGATTCACATATGTACCATAACATATCTTATTATAATCCTAGTAGGAGTAGGAAAACGTACCTGAGTACTTTGTACCATTGCATGGTACTTAGCCATAGCTTTCACATCATTATAACACATATATTAAATTTAATGCCTTAAATCTATTAAGTCTTAGGGAAGGGTACACACCTAATATATTTATCAGTTTACTGATTTCCCGAAAAACCCGATCTAACGCTTAGATCCTTACTTCCCTGCTGCCGATTTGATTACTAATAAAATCCCGAAATTTGTAATATTCCTTCCTTGAAATCGGCTAACACTAAATCACTAGATCCATTGACTTGATTAGTTTTCGGTTTAAACACATAGGAAACAGATCCGACATACAAAAATAAGGGCCTTGGCCGAATGTCAGATTCACTTACCTTGTGAATCTTAATTCCCGAAAATTGTCACTTCTTTTTAGTACTGATGAAATCCCTATAGTTATATGTTAGATCAAGTTCTAACATTAAATCATAATGAATGGCCCTTGGCCGAATATCAAGGCTCCCTTACTTTGATTATCTAAATTCTGAGATCCCTTCTTGATCGATGGAGATACCGAAATCTCTGCACAACCGTTGTTAATGTCGATTTAAACACTTAATAGACCAAAACAAATAGCCTTCGGCCTAAAATCTTACCTACTTACCTTAGACCTAAAATCCCGAAAGATCCTTCTCTAAAGTCGACAACAACCAAATCCCGGAGGAACCTTCAAAATTTTTGCCAAAGAGTTCTAATGGGATTAGAATCTCGATTTTGACTTAAAGAAAAGAAATAGAACAACAATAGGTCCTTACCCTTATTACAGAAGTCGACGACACCCTTGCTTGAAGCCCCTCAAAGATTTGGCTATGAAGACCAGCTAGTGATCAAAAGGTTTCAGCTTTAATGAACTTGTGAGAAGAAGGAAAGAAGGGTTGATCAATTTGGTAATGGTGATAATCTTGAAGAAGAAAAAAAGATGGAGAAGTCAGCTAGGCTTTCTTGAGTTTTCGGCTTTTGCAAAAGAAAGGAGAAAGTTTGCTAGAGAATTTCGGCAGATGAACAAGGTAGAAAAGAATGAAGATTTTCCTCTTTCAGCCGAAATTACTACCCCAAGACTCCCTTATTCGGCCAACACTATCAAATTCCTTGCTTTTCTCTTTATCTCTTTATTTAAAATTAAAGAAAAATAATCCATCATTTATCTCTTAAAAATAAAAGGATAAAAACTCCTAAAATTTAGCCTTAGTGTCATCCACTACTCCCCTCTCATTGACGTCACAAGCAAAAATAAAAACCTCAAAAATTTTGCTTCCCATGCGACTCGAACTCAAGCCCTTTCCCCCTAGCATATGGCGTCACACACTAAGGCCTTAAGTGGCGCCTTGTAGCCACATTACCAAGCCCAATTTCATGACATATTTCCTCTATAAATTTTCTTAAGGCCTACCCTGCCTAGCTTCCTCTTTTTAAAATTAAAATCGAGTAATGTCTAAAGTGCTCACCTATGCACTAAGGTTCACAAAATTCATAATGCACATTCACAACACACACAAGCATGCTATTTCATATAACTTAGTATTAATGCATAAGCTATAATCCAGGATATTACAGTTCTACCCCCTTAAAATAATTTTGTCCTTGAAATTACCTGGCTAAAACAAGTGAGGGTACTGCTGTCGCATTACCTCTTTTGGCTCCCACGAAGCTTCCTCCGATCCATGATTGCGCCATAACACTTTGACTAGGGGAACCGACTTCCTCCGAAGTACTTTCACATCTCGTTCCAAAATCTGAATCGGCTCTTCCTCGGAGGACAAATCTGGTCTTAGCTCCACCTCTTTAACCGGAACTACATGAGATGGATCCGATCGATAACGACGTAGCATGGACACATGAAATACATCGTACATCTGCTTCAATTTCGAAGGTAACTCTAATTGGTATGCCACTGGTCCAACTCGCTTCAATACCCGATAAGGTCCTATGAACCTCAGGCTTAGCTTTTCTTTTCGACCTAATGTCATCACCTTCTTCCAAGGCGAGACTTTAAAAAACACATGGTCTCCCACATCAAATTCTATTTCCTTCCGTTTAAGGTCTACGTACGACTTCTATCTATCCGATGCTTCCTTTAATCGCGCCCGGATTATCTCAACCTTCTCCTCGGATTCTGCCACAATCTCTGGACCCAAAACTCATCGTTCCCCTAATTCAGTCCAACACGTAAGAGTTCGACACCTCCGACCATGCAATGCTTCATACGGTGCCATCCGAATACTGGCCTGATAACTGTTGTTGTAGGCAAACTCTGCTAAAGGCAAATATTCCTTCCAACTTCCTCTAAAATCCATCACACAGCCCCTCAACATATCCTCTAATACTTGGATTACCCGTTCAGACTGCCCGTCCGACTGTGGATGAAAAGCCGTAGTGAAATCCAACTTAGTGCCTAACACCTGATGTAGCGCTTTCCAAAATCGAGAAGTAAACCTTGGGTCCCTATCTGAGATAATTGACACTGGCACTCCATGCAACCTTACAATTTTCGCCACATATAACCTTGCCAACTTCTGCAAAGAATAATCTACTCTCACCGGAATGAAATGTGCGAACTTTGTCAAACGATCCACTATTACCCATACCGAGTCCTTCTTAATAGGCGTAAGGGGAAGCCCACTAACGAAGTCCATGGTAATTCTCTCCCACTTCCATTGTGGAATCCTGATTGGCTGAAGTAATCCCAATGGAACTTGGTGTTCAGCCTTAACTTGCTGACACGTCAAACACTTGCCGACAAATTCTATAACTTCCCTCTTCAAACCAGGCCACCAAAATTGTTCCCTTAGATCTCTGTACAACTTAGTACCTCCAGGATGCATAGCATAAGGACTACTATGCGATTCTTGAAGAATTTTCTGCCTCAGTTCCTCATTCCTCGGCATACAGACCTTACCCTTGAAGCATAACATTCCCTCACTGGACATACTGTAATCCGCTAAACCACCATTCTGAACTTGCCGTATCTTAGCACTTAGATCCTCATCAGCCACCTGTCCCTCTTTCACCTCATTCAACCACGTCGGCTTAACTTGCAGCTTTGCCAGCAGACTCCCATCATCATACAAACTCAGATGTGCGAACATCGCTCTCAGATCCGACACAACCTTCCGACTTAGAGCATCTGCCACTACATTCACCTTGCCCGAATGATACTCTATCGAACAATCATAGTCCTTCAGTAATTCCACCCACCTTCGCTGTCTCAGGTTCAGCTCCTTCTGAGTCAGCAGGTACTTAAGGCTCTTCTGGTCTGTGTAGATTATCGACTTTTCGCCATAAAGATAGTGCCTCCACACCTTGAGAGCAAAGACCACTGCCGCCAATTCCAAATCATGAGTCGGGTAGTTAACCTCATGTGGCCTCAATTGCCGAGACGCATAAGCGACTACTTTCCCATCTTGCATCAGTACGCATCCCAATCCTATATAAGAAGCGTCACAGTACACCACAAAATCCTTTCCTGCCTCTGGCTGGATCAACACTGGAGCTTCCGTCAATACTTTCTTAAGCTTCTCAAAGTTCTCCTGTTACTTATCCGTCCATACGAAAAGTACCTCCTTCCTCAATAACTTTGTCAATGGCGCGGCTATCGATGAGAATCCTTCCACAAACCTTTTGTAGTAGCCTGTCAATCCCAGGAAACTACGAATCTCCACCACTGACTTAGGTGGTTTCCAATCCAACACTGCCTCAATCTTTCGAGGATCCACCCTTATTCCTTCTGCGGATACCACATGTCCCAAAAACTCAACTTCCTTCAGCTAAAATTCACACTTGCTGAATTTGGCATAGAGCTTCTTCTCCCTTAGCACTTGTACCACAATCCGAAGATGCTCATCATGTTCCTCTTTAGACTTGGAGTACACTAAGATGTCGTCGATAAACACGACGACGAACCTATCCAAGTAGGGTTGAAAAACCCGGTTCATCATGTCCATGAACGCGGCTGGGGCGTTCGCCAAACCAAACGGCATTACTAAGAACTCGTAATGGCTGTACCTTGTCCTAAAGGCTGTCTTATGGATATCTGCCTCCTTCACCTTCAACTAATGATATCCCGACCTTAAGTCGATCTTTGAAAATACTGCGGCCCCCTTAAGCTGATCGAACAGTCATCTATCCTTGGCAAAGGATACTTGTTCTTGATGGTCAGCTTATTCAACTGACGATAGTCTATGCACATACGCATAGTTCTATCCTTCTTCTTCACAAACAGGACCGGTGCTCCCCATAGAGACAAACTGGGTCTAATAAACCCACGATCCAGCAACTATTGGATTTGAGCCTTGAGCTCAACCAACTCCTTTGGTGCCATTTGGTACGAGGCAATTGACATAGGAGCAGTTCGCGGCAGCAAGTCAATTCCAAACTCCACTTCTCTATCTGGAGGTATTCCTGGTAATTCCTCCGGAAACACATCTTCAAAATCCCTTACAGTTCTAACTCCACTGACACCTTCTTCCTTTCCATCTAACGCACTTACGAAGGCTAAAAACGCCTTACACCCTTTCCGAATCATCTTTTCAGCCTTTAGCACCGAAGCTACATTTGACAAGTAGTTTCTTCTTTCTCCTATCATAATGACCACCTCATCCTCCGGGGTCCTTAACTCCATTCGCTTAGCTGTACAGTCCAACGCAGCCCGATGTTCCACTAGCCAGTCCATACCAAGTATGAGATCGAATTCTCCGAAGGGAAGTTCCATCAAGTCGGCAGAAAATACTACGCCTTGAATTTCTAAAGGTACACTCTGAAGGATCTTACTCAGTACTACAGTTTGACCTAGTGGGCTTACTACAGTCATCTCCCTATCAAAAAGTTCAGAGGCTATGTCTAAAGTTTAAACTACTCTACATGCAACATAAGAATGGGTCGAGCCTACATCAATTAAAGCAACATAAGGCTTGCCATAAATAAAGAATGTACCAGTTATGACGTCTGGCGCGTCCCCATCCTCCTCCGCAAATCAAGGCGTATACATAAGACCCATTGCTTTGCCTCGTGATAGCAACACCTCGCGCGGTGTTCCACGCCCTCTGCCAAAGACCATTACCTCGACCATTCGGACCACGACCTCACCGAGGTTGCTGCCCACCTCTACCACTGATTAACACTCTGAAAGAGCCTGGTCGATTCTCATCCGTTTCCTAGGACAGTCCTTAATCATATGATCTTTGGACCCACACTTAAAGCATCCTCCCGTCTTTTTCCAACATTCCCGTAAGTGCTTCTTTCCACACTGATCACAAGTACGATCGCGCTCTCTCCCAGAAGAACCATCGACCTCACGGCCCATCAACTCTAGGCCTCTTTTGAACATTCCCAGATGATCCTGACGGCCCAAAACCCCTCTTTAGCTTATTTCTTTCCGAGTTCTGCCTTACAAAGTCCTTAATCTCCTCGGCTACCTTAGCCTTTTCTACCAACGCAGAAAACTCCCGCTCCTGATGTGGGGCTATTAACAACCTCAGATCATCCCTTAGTCCGTCCTCAAACCGGACACATCGCTCATGTTCCATAGCCACCACCCCTCGAGCATATCGGCTTAGCCTTAGAAATTCAGCTTCATACTCCACCACGGACTTGTTCCCTTGAACCAGCCCCAGAAAAGCCTTCCTCTGCGCATCAGTATATCTGGTTCCAACATACTTCTTCTGATACGCCGCCTTAACGTACTCCCAGGTCAGATCCTCAGCCGTGGCACCATCCCTAACTGTGAGCAACCATTGATATGCTTCATCACGTAGCAGCGCCACCAACCCTTTCAACTTTTCCTCAGTAGTCAGATCGAGCTCATCCATGATTCGCTCAGTCGCTTCCAACCAGTACTCAGCTGTACTGGGTGCCACACCTAATACTCCACGAAACACCTCGGCCTTCGAGTTAGCTCTGAGTCGCCGGCATGCACTTCACGAGCTCCCATATTTCCTCCAACACCACCACCATATTCGTAACTCGCAAAGACGACTCACGATACAACATTGTCTCCCATCTGATCTTGCTGTTCAGTACCAATAGCCGGTGGTGGTGGTGGTGGTACTTCATTCTCAGATCCTTGACCCGACCTAACGGGTTCCGACACGGTCATTCGGCCTCGACCACGTCCTCGTACGTTACAACCACGTCCCCTAGAGCTCATTTCTACTATCGTGCTTTAATCTGATTAAGAAATTTTTATGCATTAGTATATGTTCCACTGATTATTCGCGAAGAAATTTTATGAAAGGAGTTTAATAGTAGTTCTTTCGATCAATCAAAGTTTTCGTTCAAGTTCTCTATCCTAATTCAGAGGAGCACGTTCATTCAAACATTCATTTAGTAGTATCTACCACACACATTCATTACCCGAACATCTTTGTCTTATTCCTATCCTAAGGGTATTTTCGTCATCTTTCCTACAGGGGTATTTTGGTAATAAATCGGGGTCAATTAATAAATCAAGGCACTTTGAAATTCCCAAACCTCAAGGGTACTTTTGTAAATTTTTTTAAATTATGGGTATGGCAGGAATTTTCGAAATTGGGGGTCATTTTGGTAATTTTTGTAAATTAGGGGTAATTTCATAAATTTTCCAAATTAAGGTGTTTTGATATTTTGCAAATTAGGGTTTTTGGACTTTTTATAATGTAAGGAAATTTTGATAAGAACTGTGGGTAGTTTGGACATTTTATAAACCAAGGGCATTTTTGTAATTTTACAGCCAGGGGTATTTAGGAAATTTTGTTACTTAATAATTTTTAGAAAATTTTTTAAAAATAACAATTTTCACAATTCAAAAGAGTAGTTTGTTGACTTTTAAAAAAACTAGGGTTTTCATGAAAATGTGGCTAATCCCTTTCGGGTTTTAGTTATTGTGTTTAGCCTGTGACTGAGTCCTCTTGGTTAGGGTGAACCGAAGCTACGCACCAGGTAGGATTCTAGTGAAGAGGAGGTGAGTCACTAGGACTGCTTAAGTACCAGGCTCTTCCGGATCCAATCCTAGACATGCGCACATGGTTGCCACACCCTAACTCGGCGACTAAGTCACAGGGTTGTTTAATTAGGCATTAAGTCTTATGTACTTGTTGGGGTAAACTAGTCCTAGGGTTTAAGTACCTATCATACTATTCTACGTTCCATTTCTACCCTACTACAGTTTATACTATAAATCACACAATGGATAGGGATACTTACCTAGTGGACTGCGGGTCGGAAACTTAGGTGCCATGCCAAAAAAAACCTGCTCTTTCCATAAAAGTTTTTCTCAAAACTTGTTTAGGCCTTATTTTAAAAACGTTATGGGCTTTAAACCCAAGGCCGAGAGTTCAAAACTGGGCTCTGATACCAAGCTGAAACACCCCAAACCTGGCCCACGAGCCTTAACCGGGTCTGGTATGTTCCTCGATGTGAAACGGTTCAAAATTCTTTTGTTACTTTGGAAAAGTTGTGTGTTTTGAAAGAAAGATTATTTTTGGGTTGGGCTCGAGTTGAAAACAAGTTTATCTTATATTGAAAACCCCTTTATTTTAGGTGACAAAACATTTAGAGTTTACTTTAAATTAAATTTACTTAATCTTTAGTTGATAAAAAAAATTTGTAACATAATAAATTCAAATAAAAATCATGCATTAAATAGTTAATATTATGGCCTTATAACAACCGAAAACAATACCAAAATGAATCCAAGTACTTAAAATGTAAAAGTCCAAAGTTTAACAAACTTCAAGTTGAGCATGGCCACCACTAAGCTCCTATCGACCCGGTCCATCACTGATCGTCACCTGAAAAATGTTCCCACAACGGGGTGAGTCAACAGACTCAATGTGTAACCACAACACTAAGTCCTAACAAATTCAGGCATATCAAGTCGTACATGTACATATAACATTTAAATAATAAGATGCAAACTTGAACCCAAACCTAGGTACCATCCGCTACACATCACCCGTACCAACCTGCACACCGTGGGGACTACTAAGTCAACCCTCCATCCGCTACACACCATTGAAGGTAGTCGCTGCAGTCGACGTGCTCATCGCCCTTATATATATTGTGGCATCGCCACTAGATAATATTTTGTGTCATGAGACACCACATTCAGATAATGTGACCGAGGTCACCACATTCAGATATTGTGACATAAGTCACCACATTCACTTCCCCATTCATAATATCCCATATGCCCCATGTCATGCATAAACCAAGTCGTATTTCTTATTCACATTCTTATAGATTCACATATGTACCATAACAGATCTTATTATAATCCTAGTAGGAGTAGGAAAATGTACCTGACTACTTTGTACCATTGCATGGTACTTAGCCATAGCTTTCACATTATTATAACACATATATTAAATTTAAGGCCTTAAATCTATTAAGTCTTAGGGAAGGGTACACACCTGATATATTTATCAGTTCACTGATTTCCCGAAAAACTCGATCTAACACTTAGATCCTTACTTCCCTGTTGCCGATTTGATTACTAATCAAATCCCGAAATTTGTAGTATTCCTTCCTTGAAATCGGCTAACACTAAATCACTAGATCCATTGACTTGATTAGTTTTCGGTTTAAACACATAGGAAACAGATCTGAAATACAAAAATAAGGGCCTTGGCCGAATGTCAGATTCACTTACCTTGTGAATCTTAATTCCCGAAAATTGTCACTTCTTTGTAGTACTGACGAAATCCCTATAGTTATATGTTAGATCAAGTTCTAACATTAAATCATAATGAATGGCCCTTGGCCAAATATCAAGGCTCCCTTACCTTGATTATCTAAATTTCGAGATCCCTTTTTGATCGATGAAGATACCGAAATCTTTGCACAACCGTTGTTAATGTCGATTTAAACACTTAATAGACCAAAACAAATAGCCTTCGGCCTAAAATCTTACTTGCTTACCTTAGATCTGAAATCCCGAAAGATCCTTCTCTGAAGTCAACAACAACCAAATCCCGGAGGACCCTTCAAAATTTCAGCCAAAGAGTTCTAATGGGATTAGAATCTCGATTTTGACTTAAAGAAAAGAAATAGAACAACAATAGGTCTTTACCCTTATTACAGAAGTCGATGACACCCTTGTTTGAAGCCCCTCAAAGATTCGGCTATGAAGACTAGCTAGTGATCAAAAGGTTTCGGCTTTAATGAACTTGTGAGAAGAAGGAAAGAAGGGTTGATCAATTCGGTAATGGTGATAATCTTGAAGAAGAAAAAAAGATAGAGAAGTCAGCTAGGCTTTCTTGAGTTTTTGGCTTTGGCAAAAGAAAGGAGAAAGTTTACTAGAGAATTTCGGCAGATGAACAAGGGAGAAAAGAATGAAGATTTTCCTCTTTCAGCTGAAATTACTACCCCAAGACCCTCTTATTCGGCCAACACTATCAAATTCCTTACTTTTCTCTTTATCTCTTTATTTAAAATTAAAGAAAAATAATCTATCATTTATCTCTTAAAAATAAAAGGATAAAAACTCCTAAAATTTAGCCTTAGTGCCGTCCACTACTCCCCTCTCATTGACGTCACAAGCAAAAATAAAAACCTCAAAAATTTTGCTTCCCACGGGACTCGAACTCAAGCCCTTTCCCCCTAGCATATGGCGTCACACACTAAGGCCCTAAGTGGCGCCTTGTAGCCACATTACCAAGCCCAATTTCATGACATATTTCCTCTATAAATTTTCTTAAGGCCTACCCTGCCTAGCTTCCTCTTTTTAAAATTAAAATCGAGTAATGTCTAAAGTGCTCACCTACGTACTAAGGTTCACAAAATTCATAATGCACATTCACAACACACACAAGCATGCTATTTCATATAACTTAGTATTAATGCAGAAGCTATAATCCAGGATATTACACTTCACCACTTGTTTCCTTAGCATCCAAGGCACTGACCAACATCAGGAAAGCCAGACACCCTTTCCTTACCATCTTCTCCGCCTTAAGAGCGGATACTACATTTGACAAATAGTTCTGTCTTTTGCCCATCACCACAACTTCCTTATCGTCGGGAGTACTCAACGACATGCGTTTGGCAGCACAATCCACATTCGCATGGTACTTCACTAACCAGTTCATGCCTAAGATTAGATCAAATTCCCCGAATGGCAGTTCCATTAAGTCAGCTGGGAACTGCGTCCCCTGAACTTCTAAAGGCACTTCCTTAAAGAGCTTATCTACTACTACAGTCTGTCCTAAAGGACTAAGTACAGTCATCTTCCTAGGTACAGTCTCAGAGTTCACATGCAGAGTTTCGGATACTTCACTAGCAACATAGGAATGAGTTGACCCTATGTTTATCAAAGCAATAAAGGGTAACCCAAAAATAAGGGACGTACCCGTTATAATATCAGGTGCATCACTGTCTTCCCTCCGACGAACGCATATATACCGCCCCGCTGTCTAGCCTCGAGATACTAACACCTCTCGCTCGGTGTTCCCCGCCCTCTTCTAGTACCGCTTTCTCGCGCTAATCGGACCACGACCCGCCGAGGTCTGCTGGCCCACCTCTTCCAGCCTGATTAGAACCCTGACCCATGGGTCGGCTCCCATCTATCTTAATAGGACAGTCCTTAATCATGTGTTCCTTAGACCCACACTTAAAGTATCCTCCTGTCTTCTTCCAACACTCTCCTAAGTGCATCTTTCCACATTAAGTACAAGTACGATACTGCCCTCCGGTCACAGCCTGCTGACCTCGCGGCCCGTCAACTCTAGGCCTCTTTTGAATATTTCCAGATGTCTTTGATGATCTAAAACCCCTCTTTTGCCTATTCCGGTCAGTATTCTGCCTTACAGAGTCCTTAATTCCTTCGACTACCTTAGCCTTCTCCACTAACACTGCAAATTCTCGCTCCTGCTGTAGAGCTATCAACAACCTCAGATCATCCCTCAGTCCGTCTTCAAACCGGACACATCGTTCATGCTCCATAGCCACTATTCCTCAAGCATACCGGCTCAACCTTAAGAATTCAGCCTCATATTCCACTACGGACTTGTTCCCTTGAACCAGCCCCAGAAATGCCTTCCTCTGTGCATCAGTATAACTAGTACCAACATACTTCTTCTGATACGCCGCCTTAACATATTCCCAAGTGAGATCCTCAGCTGTGGCACCATCCTGAACTGTGAGCCACCATTGATACGCCTCATCGCGAAGTAGCACCACCATTCCCTTCAGTTTCTCCTCAGCGGTCAGATCTAGCTCATTCATAATTCGCTCTGTCGCCTCCAACCAATACTCAGCTGTACTGGGTGCCACTCCAGATACACCACGAAACACCTCAGCTCCATTAGCTCGGAGTCGCTCGGGTACAGATTTTCAAGCTCCCATACCTCCACCGCTCCACCCACTATCTCCGTAACTCGCAAAGATCGCCACGAGCATCGCATCATGCCCCGTCCGATCCTGTTTGCATTGCTCAACACCAACGGTGGTGGTGGTGAGGGTGGTGGTACCTCATTCTCGGGCCCTTGACCAGACCTAACGGGTTCCAATACGGTCATTCTGCCCCTACCACGTCCTCACACATTACGACCACGTTCCCTAGAACTCATTTCTACGATCGCGCTTTAATCTGATTTAAGAAATTTTATGCATTAGTATTTTGTTCCACTGATTATCCGCGAAGAAATTTTATGAAAAGGAGTTTAGTAGCAGTTCTTTCGATCAATCAAAGTTTTCTACCCTAATTCAGAGGAACACAATCATTCGATAGTATCTACTACACACACATTCATCACTCAAATATCTTCGTCTATTCTAATCCCAGGGTATTTTCGTAATTTGTCCTACAGGGGTATTTTGGTAATAAATCGAGGTCAATTTGAAAATCTTAATAAATCAGGGCACTTTGAAATTTTCAAAACTCGAGGGAACTTTTGAAAATTTTTCTCAAATCAGAGGTATGGCAGAAATTTTGGAAATCAGGGTCATTTTGGTAATTTTGTAAATCAGGGGTAATTTCGTAAATTTTCCAAATCAGGGTATTTTAATATTTTGCAAAATAGGGGTTTCTGGTATTTTGAAAAAAAAATATCTTAGTAAAACTCGAGGGTAGTATGGTAATTTAAAAATTTTCAAACCAAGGGCATTTTGGTAATTTTACAACCAGGGGTACTTAGGTAATTTTTTGTAAATCGAGAAAAACTTTCAAAATAATTTTTACAATTCAAAGAGGCAATTTGGTGATTTTAAAACTAGGGTTTTATAGAAATACGGCTAGTCCCTTTTGGGTTTTAATTATTGAGTTTAGCCTGTGAATGAGTCCTCTTGGTTAGGGTGAACCGTAGCTACGCATCAGGTAGGATTCGAGCGAAGAGGAGGTGAGTCACGAGGACTGCTTAAATACCAGGCTCTTCCTGAATCCAATCCTAGACATGCGCACAATGGTTGCCACACCCTAACTCGGCGACTTAGCCACAGGTTTGTTTAATTAGGCATTAAGTCTTATGTAATTCTTATATTGGGGTAAACAAATCCTAGGGTTCAAGTACTTAATATACTAATCTACGTTCGCGTTATACCCTTCTACAAATTATACTATAAATCACACAACAGTTAGGAGTACTTACCTGGTGGACTTCGGGTCAGAGACTGAGGTACCCTGCCAGAAAACCTGCCCATTTCACAAAATCTTTCACAAAATTCATTCGGGCTTGAATTTGAAAACGTTGTGGGCTTTAAATCCAAGGCCGAGAGTTTAAAACTTGGCTTTGATACCAAGCTGAAACACCCCAAACCTAGCCCACGAGCCTTGACCGGATCCGGTATGTTCCTTGAGTAAAACGATTCAAAATTTGTTTGTTACTTTGGAAAATCTAAGTGGTTTTGAAAGAAAATTTATTTTGTGTTGGACTCGAGTTGGAAACAAGTTTATTCTTGAAATCTAGGTTTTTATAAAACTTCATTTCTAAGTTTCAATCTTTAAATTAAAGAAATATCGAGTTGTTTTAGAGTTTACCTTATATTGAAAATCATTTGCTTTAGGGTGTCAAAACATTTGAAGATTTATTTCAAAAACAAATTAGATAACCTTTGATTTAACAATAATAATATCGTGATAAAAACAAATAAAAGCAAGCATAAAATAGTTTAAAACTTATGGCCTTATTACATCAAAACATAACCCGAATAAATCCAAACTTAAAACATAAAGTCTCAAAATAAAAGTTCACTGAGCTGAGCATGGCCACCTTCAAGTTCCTGCCGACCCGGTCCATCACTGAGCGTCACCTGAAACATATCCCACAACGGGGTGAGTCAAACAGACTCAGTGTGTATAACCAACACTAAGTCCCAACGATTCAGGCATATCATATCATATCATACATATATATAACATATAGGAATAATGATGCAAACTCGAACCCAAACCTAGGTAACCATCCGCTACACATCACCCGTACCAACCATCACACCGTGGGGACTACTCAGTCGACCCTCCATTCGCTACACATCATCGAAGGCAGTCGCTGCAGACGACGTGCTCATCGCCCTTATAAATTTTGTGCCATAGCCACCAGATATTGTTTTGTGACATAAGTCACCACATTCAGATTTCATGACATGAGTCACCACATTCAAATATTGTAGTATAAACCACCAGATCACTTCCCCTTTCCACATAACCCATATGCCCCATGTCACACAAAACATGCAGTATCATGCCTTATGCCTTACTTCACATTCTTATCGATATTCACATATGTACCATATTCCGAATATTCATATCATAATAATATTCATATCATTTATTAACATAATGTTAAGGTTACGTACCTGAGTACTTTGTACCATCACATGGTACCTTTACCCACTTTTCACATTATTATAAACACATATATTAAACTGATGCCATAAATCTATTAAGAGTTAGTGTGGGGTACACACCTGGTTTACTTAACGCTTTCACTGAAATCCCAAAAATCCCGATCTAATGCTTTAGATCTCTAGTTCCTATATTCGGCTACCTTAAGCATGTTAGCAACAAGCCATTCGGCTAAATAACCAAATCTCGAAGGATTAACGCAACCAACTTCTTAACTTGCTGCCGATTTGATTACTAATCAAATCCCGAAACTTTGTAGTCTTTCTCCCTTGTAATCGGCTAACACTAGATCACTTGACTTGGTTAGTTTTCGGCTTTTAAACAATTAGGAAACAAATTCGAAACATCCTTGGCTGAATATCCACATGACTTACCTTAGATCTTTAAAATCCCGAAGACCTCCTTCCTTGTAGTCGACAATAGCAGAAATCCCAGAAGACCCTTCAAAGTTTCGGCCAAAGATTACTGATGGGATTAGTACCTTGATTTCGACTAAAAGAGAAAGAATAAAAATTGAATTTGTTCTTACCCCTATGGTGAAATCGGCTACACCTTATCCTGACAGCACAGAGAGATTCGGCTTTGAGGCTTAATGAATAATCGGCTAGGAGTCACTTGTGTATTCGGCTCCTGATGAGCACCAAGGAGGTTCGACTTCATCAAAAGTGAAAAGGAAGGGTATGAGACTCAGGAAGAATCGGCAATGATAGTTTTTAGGGAGGGGTTTCGGCTAGAACAAGAAAAAGAAGAGAACAGTGATGGCTTTAGAGAGAAAAGAATAACTGAAAGAGAGGTTCAAATGCGTTATGAATTTTGGCTACTCCCCCCTTACTAACCTTGGCCGAAATTCACCTCAAGGGAGTCCTTAGGCCGGCCAACACTCTTCCCCTTATCAACTTCCTCCTTATTCTCCTTATTTTCCTCTTTATCTCTCATTCAAAATAATTAAAATAAACCAATAATTATCCCTTGCCCCTAGCCGAATTTTAAAAAAGAATTTAAACCCATCTAAAGCTCCTCCCACAGTCTCCCAATGCCGTCCACCTCTACTCCTTGTTGCGACAAAATAAAAGCTCTTATTTTGCCTCCTTTGTGACTCGAACCCTGGCCCATTTGTACATGCTTGTGGCGTCACTTGCAGAGACTTTAAGTGGCGCCTACATGCCACTTAAACAAGCTGATTTTTATGTCATACTTCACCTACAATTTCTCTTAAGGCCTCTTCTGCCTAGCTTCCTCTTTTAAACTTTAAAATCGAATAATTTCTAAGGCATTCTCCTATATTCTAAAGTCCTCAAAATTCATAAAACATACTTATAATACACATAGGCATGCTTTCACATAAAATTCAGCAATAATTCATAAGCCCAAAATCCCGAATATTACAGAGCACACGGTTGAGACCGACCAACGGCAACAGGCATCGCAACTCGACCTGGCCCCTCAAACCTAGGCCTCTTTTGAAAACCCCCAGTAGATTCTGATGACCCAAAGTTCCTCTTATTCCTACCCCTATCCTTATCCCGATTCTGCCTCTCAGACCGCTTCACCTCTTCGGCTATTTTTACCATCTTAACAAGAATGGAAAACTCTCTTTCCCGTTGCGGAGCTATCAGTATCTGCAACTCATCCCGCAGACCATCCTCAAACCGAACACAATGCTCATAATCAGTTACGACGATACCCCAAGCATAGCGGCTTAAACGCAGGAACTCCGCCTCATACTCAGCCATCGACTTATTCCTCTAGACCAAATTTAAAAATGCCTTCCTCTGGGCGTCCACATAACTCGCCCCAACATACTTTCCCTGGAACGTTGTCTTAAAGAAGTCCCAGGTAATACGATCCGCTGGTGTACCATTCCTGACCGTGAGCCACCACTGGTATGCCTCATCTCGAAGGAGGGATACTACTCCTTTCAACTTTTCCTCTGTCGCGCAGTCCAAATCATCCATAATCCGTTCGACTGCTTCCAGCCAATACTCCGCAACGTTTGTAGCCACACCAGAAATACCTCTAAATATCTCGGCCCTATTTGCTCAAAGTCACTCAAGAATAGATTTCTGAGCTACTGATCCCGTGCTTGCTCCAGTAACCCACTCCAGAACATGCTGCATAGCTTGGGACAAAGCATTGTCCCCTCCAGATCGGCCCTAAGACCCTGCTTCCGCTACTGGTGATGCTGGCACTTCGCCTTCCGGCCCATGCCCTGATTCTGAGGGTCAAGCCTCAACACCCTGGCCTCTACCACGACCGCGTATACCACGTCCACGTTCTCTAGCACTCATGATTACTGAATTGATTTAATCTGATTACAAATTTTATGAATTAGTATATCTTCCATTGTTTATTAACGGATAGCTTTTGAAGATAGAATTAGTAGTTTTTCGCAAAACGTATTTCTAAATGTCTCAATCTCTAAAATTGAATCTCTTAAAACTAGCAATCACAACACAATATAATCTTTTGATACAAATCAACCAATAGTCAGAAGAGTTACCGTACGAATTTGGTGCCGGAGACTCAGGTGCCATACTCCAGAAAAAATATATTTTTCTAAACCATATTTCAACCCAATTTTAGAAAACATTTTTAAACCCATTCCACAGCTAAGTTTTGCAACCGGCTCTGATACCATAAATGTAACACCCCAAACCCGGCCTAAACGTTACGACTGAATCTGGTATGTCACATGGAAAGATTGTTTTGCAACTTTAAAGAAACTTCACATTTTTAAAAATTTTCGTTTTGTGTTTCCATTTTGAAAAAGAATTAACTAAATTTGGTTTTAAGGGTTTCTTACCAACTTTTTATTAAGAAGTAATAGTCAAAAATAGGGTTGGTGATACGAAAGCTGAAGCTAGGGAATTTCATAAATGTGACATTTAGAAACAGTTTGTGTAGTTCTAGGAAAATTTCGAGTTTAATTATTTATTTGCTTGTTATCCGTGTGTCATTATTAAAAGAAATGTTTGTTTTCATTCGGTTTAGAAAACTCCCAACTAAACTTCCATAAAAGCAATAATCACCGTGAAAAGTCAAAAACCAAATTATAAAACCCCGGAGGCCTTATTACATAACAAATACCCAAATTAAAGTAAGTTTAAATAAAGGAACTGAAGTTTACGAAAGAAGTAATGCATGGTCACCTTAGAGTCCTCCTCGGCTCCAAATCCTCGAGCTAGGAATTACATGCAAAATTAAGCAGAGGGGTGAGTTACGAAGACTCAGTGTGTAATTCCCCTTATGAACGAAACCTGGGCCTAAGCCCACAGCACATTAGGCCTTAGCCCTAACAACATGGCATATTAACAAAAAAAAGTGTATGTAATGCAACCCAGCCCAACCTAGTGTTCCATCCTCTACAACACCTGTACCAGCCAAAACACCTGTGGCACCAAGCCAGTATGGTACCAAACCACTGAAATAACATGACAGAGTCACTGATATATGTGGTACCAAACCACCGATATAATGTGACAGAGTCACTGATATATGTGGTACCAAACCACTGAAATATACTTCCCGTTTTAATCAAATAATATATCCCCAATCCCATACAACATATAATCATAATGTAATGAATGTACATATATCAATATAAAACGAATCATCAGAGCATATAGATATTCATGACAAAAAATTTACAAGACACCACCAAAGGCAACTAACCTGATATCTCCGATTTTACCCCCCAAGGGTAACTCAACAGCCATTACCGATGTTTCAACTTTTCAACAATTCACATACTATTTAATAATCAAACAAAAGATAGTGTGAATATTACACACCTGATTACGTGAAGGATTAAGCACTCCTGATCGTTGCTAGTCTCACTAGCGGGAATAACCACTATCTGCCTATCCCAAACGGATGTCGGCTCTCTAACACAACCCGGCAAAAAGTCTCGAACCGCCGATACAGCACGTCGTTTGACTTAGGAGCAGAGACTACAAGTCCAATCCCCTCCTTAGATTGGCTAGCACTCGCATCCATGAAGTGAATCTTTGATCAGTACATTACTTTAAAAGAGAACGATGGTTGTCTAACAAAAGGGGTTTTGGTTATGGCAGAGTATAATGAATAGAAACTGGCCGAAAAGAATGAAAGAGAAACTCCTTACCTTGACTACTCAGAAATCGTCCCAATGGATTCGGCCTGCGATCCCAGATGAATCCTTAATAACTCACAAGTTAGAAATGGTGCTCCGAAATAGGAAAGAAATAACCTTTCGGCCTAAACAAAACATGAAAAGGGCCTCCCTTTATTCGGCCAACATAAACTTACCACCCTCCTTACGAGACTCTGAAAATAAGAAGAGGTTTAAAGGCGTGTGCTTGCACTCCAACAGATTCGGCCCTTGGAAGAAGAGACAGAGTGAGACTTTCGACTTTTAGAGCGATGAAGATAGAAAGGAAAAGAACAAGAACCGAAAAGAAACATGACCAATAGAGAAGAACCTTACCTTGCACAACCCAACCCGATTAGAAAGGAGACTTTTAGAAAACCAAAGGGATGTTTCCAGATGTTTGGCTTATAACAAAAAGATGCAAGACACGGGTTTAGTTTGACACAAGAGGTGACTTCGTCTTGAAAAAAAAGAAGAGAATAGAGAAGAACGAAGAAGTAGAAGGACAAGATTCAGCTATGGCACACACACTCAAAAAGGATCGACTCAAAATGGCTGCAAGGGAGATTTAGCTATGGAGAAGAAACAAATCGCAAGGGGGAAAAAGAGGTTTGGTCGAAGAAGAAAAGTAGTAGAGAGGAGGTGAGAGTTGATGAGAATGGATGAAGGGAGAAAGAACCACTTCTAAAATTTGGCTAACAAAAGAAAATGAGTAGAAGATGACTCAAGATTCGACTTAGGAGTAAGGAAGTCAAAGCTAGATTCAGCTAAGAGTGTTTTTTGGTAACCTTAAAGGGAAAGCAATGTGTGAATAGGCAAGGAATGGTTTGGCAAAATGAGCGAAAATATGAATAGAAGTTGAAAAGAAAAAGAAGAAATACAAAAAAAGAAACCTTAGATGCACTAGGGAATTTTCGGCACAACACCCCCAAAAGAAAGTTTCGGCCCCCTTACACTTGACCAAATATACTATCTAACCCGCTTAGCCAAATTTTCACTCCACCCCAAGCTTCTCATTTTTGGCCAAACTCTACCTCACACCTCAATCCCATAACTTGCTCCTAAATTTTCTCCACCAAGCCCTCTCCATCCATCATTTGAATTATTTGACCAATTCAAACTCTTCCTAGAAGTGTCCCAGCTAAATGCCATCACTTCTCCATCTTGAGCGCAAAAATAAAGTCCCACAGTGCAACAGATAGGATTCGAACTCCTCCCCCTCTGCTCCTACAAGTGACGCCACACCACCTTGCCACTAGCTCTCTTGTGACATCAAATTACCACCAATCATACCTAAGGCCTGCATCCACCCGCTCTCCCCCTAAAGTGCCCTAAAGAGAAAAATTTACCAACGCTCTAGCTTGAACCCGAGCCTTCCCAAGACCCCCAAACACACTAAAACAACAAGCATAACTAGCCAAACACAAGAAATAGTGCAAATTGCAGAACCCTTAATTCTAGGATGTTACAACAGGAAGTTCCTCTGCAGTCCAATTGTTCAAAATGCTTCCAGGCTCATAAGGGCGAATGCCCAACAGGTTTCTTTGCCAAGTTTCTTCCTCGTGCATGGCATTAATGTGAGGATTTTCATTTTCCAATAACCCTCTCTCAGGGTGAATTATCCCTTCGGATACAAAGGTTTGGGATATGTGGGGGAATGTTATCGATTCCCACTTGACTTCTTCCCCATTCAATCGTGCTCTTATTCTTTCTTGCTTTTTCTCTATTTCCTTTCTCCTCTGTCTAGCATCTGGCCTGAAACCCAAGCCAAAACGATCTCTTTTCTATTTCAGCATTGGAACTTGAACCTCTCATTGAAGATGTCTACCCAGTCCTTTTTCCAGTAAGACTCCTTTCTCTATCATCATTTGTAGGCCCATTCTCGTGGTCCTGGATATCTTAGGCACCGGAACCTCATTTCCTTCCAATACGAAAGTTAAATTTACGAACTCTAAAGACTGAAAAAAACACTCAGTGGCCTTCTCATTTGCTCTAAGTATGGTGCGTCATTGGTAACGGTTGCTATGATGTCCTCCTCTGCGTTTATAGTTACCATCCGACCATCTGTTACGAGTTTCAATTTTTGGTGCTGCGATGAGGGCACTGCCCCTGCCGAATGAATCCAGGGCCTTCCCAACAAGAAGTTGTAGAAGGGCTTGATATCCATCACCAAAAAGTCCACTTCATATGTGCTAGGCCTAATCAACAATGGTATGTCAATCCTTCCCATCACTCTTCTCTCAGTGCCATCAAATGCTCTCACTATGTTCTCGCATGTCTTCATGTGAGAACTGTCTATAGGCAACCTCTTCAGTGTAGACAATGGTAAGACATTCAAAGCTGATCCATTATCTATTAACACACTTGGGAAAGTGTATCCCTTGCAACGAGTAGTAATATGCAGAGCTTTGGTCGATCCCATACCTCCAAGTGGAATTTTATCATCACTGAAGTAGATGAAGTTGTCTGCACTTATATTACTAACCAGATGGTCAAATTTGTTGATAGATATATCCTTAGTAACATAAGTTTTATTCAGGACATTCATCAATGCTTCACGATGCACTTCTTCACTTAAGAGTAAGGCTAGCACTGATATGCGAGCCAGTTGTTTGTGCAACTACTTTACCACGCTGTATTCACTGCGCTTCAAGAATTTTAGAAATTTTTTAGCCTCTTCCTCCTTCACAGGTTCATTGATAAGTGCCTCAGCCTCTTTCTCCTGCTCCACTACCAGAGTTTTTGCTTTCACAGGCGCAGTTCTGACGTTTACCGAGTCGTAACGCCTTCCACTACGTGTGTAAAATCCTTCATTTTGGACCTCATTGAAAGTGCCAGCTGAATTTTCCACTCCCGGTATTGTCAGATTGTAGTCGTAATTCCAAGGTACCATTTTATTATCCTTGTAAGGAAAGGAAACAGGTTTCTGGATTACGACTTTAGGCGCAATTTGTGCTCCGCCTTCCGTGTTTCTTGGTCGGGAAATGATGATCCTTGGATAATTGACATTTTGGTTTGTCAACTCTCCTTCTGTCACACATATGTTTCCTCCCTCTGAGCCTTCTTCATAAAATTCCAATTCATTATTATCCATAAGGCTTTGTACCAATACCCTGAACTCAGCACATTCCTAGATCCCATGCCCCTATGCTTAGTGGAACCCACAGTAGTCCCTTATTCCTTCACATCCTTCCATGGAATCTGATTCTACTAATCCTCTTCTCATCATTTCTCTCCAAACCATTCTCAACGAGGTTTTCACTTCTGAGATATCCTCCTTGATCTTTCTCACGACCTTCTCACCGATTGTGTAACATCTTGAATTTTTGGGCCTATGGATTTAATGGGTGGATATATTTAATGTGTTAATTTAAGTGTTATGGGTCCAAATTGGGCTCAGGCTTAGGTAGAGGCCTTGATTAAAATTATCTGTTTGGGTATTATAGGGTTTAAATGGTGGTATCTATGTTTAAAATACCAAAGTGGGCTTGTGGCCCAATCTTAGGAGGTGACGCCACACAAGGGAGTAAGGGGCCCAAATTTAAGTTTCATGGAGCCCAATTCTTTTAATTTAAGTTAGCTAAATTTTGGGCATTAGGATTAGGTGGAGTGGATGGCAACAAGGCTAAAATTTAGAGGTTTTAATGTTTAAAATATCTGGATAATAAGCAGATAAAGGCTATTATTTAGGAATTTATTTTATGTGGATAATAAGTAGATAAAGGCTAAAATTTAGGGATTTTAATGATTAAAATATGTGGATAATATGCTGATAAAGGAGGGAGGAGTTAGAGATAATTAAGTCTCTTTTAGATGAGCTAGTAGATTAAGATAAAGGTGAAAAGATAGGATTTATCTGCAAGGTTAGGTAAGTGCCGAAATTTCTATAAATTGGGGGAATATCTCTTCAATTTCGGCATTTAGGTTTTTCTCTCCTTCTTTTCTCTTATTCTCTGAGTAAAAGCCGAAAACTCCTAAAGTTCCATCTTCTTTTTCATTCTCTGCAAACGCTAAAATCTCTAAGCCTAATCCCTCATCCTCACTTTGATTCAAAAGCCGAAACTTTTTCCATTCTTTTTCTTCCTAGCCGAAATCTTGAAGTCACTTCCTTGTTTTCTTTTCTTCTTCTCTTTTCCTATCAGAAACTGAAACTCTTCACTCAAGTATTTTAAAAGCCAAAGACACATCAGCCTTCTCTTGTTCATACTTTTTCCGGGATTTTCCTAAAAGCTGAAATCCCTAGATCTCATCTCCTGTGATTGCCAAATTGCTTCTGTGGTGCCTACTTGTGCCGAAATCTGAAAGGAACTTTAGTGGATCAATCGCCTACATCTCTAAGTCAAGGATCAGTAACATTTGAATCGTGTTACTTTCGGGATTTCAAGGCTTTACATTAAGGATAATAGATCCGGATAGCAAGGACATCGACTAAGAATATTGGATTTCGTGATATTAGGTGTGTAATACTTCCCCACCATCTAGATCTGATTATTAATGTATGTTCATAAGTTTATATGTTGTGATAAATGCAGATATCTCGGTTTAATGTTAGAAACCCGAAAAGGGTGAAGCAAATCACCAGGTCAGTGAATGTTTTGACTTTATATGATAAAAGTATATTGATTTTATGATTGCATGGGTTGGGTTGATGAAAGAAGGAAGTTATACGTTATATGTGTAGCGGTTTATACCGTGATCTGTTATATGTTGTAGCGGCTAATGCCGTGATATGTTATAAGGGCTTCGGCCATAATATGTTTATGAGCAGCATGACTGCCATCTTGGCGTGTAGCGGTGTGGGTCGATTGTAGAAATCCCCAATGGTGTGAATGGCTGGTACGGGGGCGTGTAGCGGATGGAAACCTAGGCAAACGGGTTGGGCCTTGCATATTATTTGTTATTTTTTTAAATAAAATTATTAATCTATTTTATGGGCCTAAGGACAAAATCTAGTGGTACATGAGGGTTGCACACTAAGTCTCGCGACTCACCCTATTAATTAACCTTTCAGGTGATACCTAGTGCTTCGAACCGGGCTGGAGAGGAACGCAAGGTGGCCATGCAAAAGAACATCTAGATCCAGTAAAAAGACTCAAGTTAATACTTTATATTTTTAATTAATGGATTTTAAATCTCGTTGTAATAAGGCCATGGGCCATTAGTTTATGTTTTGTTTTATTTTGGGCTTTAATTGCTTTTTGTTATTTAAATTCTTATTGAACTAATGCATGTATTTAAATTTGGGTTTTTAATTTATAAAGGCATATTTTATTTAAACTATCAACTATTAAATTTCTTTCAAAAAAGAAGATAAACTTTAGAAAAATATTTTCTGAAAATATGACATGTTTTTCCAAAATTTTCTTAGTGACATACCAGATCCGGTCGTGGTGTTTGGGCCGGGTTTGGGGTGTTACAGATTGCATTTATCCCCTTATCCCCATGGTTAGGTAATGGGTTATCCACACTAGGTGTATCATCGAACTTCACAATCCCCAACTTGATAAGTCTCTCTATTACCTTTTTGAAGGCAGTGCAGTTTTCTATTGAATGCCCCGATATTCCCCCATAGTAATCACACTGAGCATTTGACTCATACCATTTAGGATATGGGGCCTGTAAAGGTTTTAGATAAAATAGGGACACCACATGCGCATCAAATAAACTTTGATATAGCTCCTTATACGTCATTGGGATTGGCGTAAATTGGAGCTTTTCAGAGTTTTTCCTTGCGCCAGATTCTTGTATTATCGGCCCTTGTTTCCCAGCCGTGATTACCTTTGGTTGGCTAACAGTAATTGCCTTCGAGTACCCTTTGTTGTATGTACTCGTATTATTCACCTCATTGTCCTTTTTCCTAAAAGCAGACCTTTTAGTTGTTTCCCCCGCTTCAATCTTGCCACCCCTTATGGCATTTTCTAACATTTCCCCTACCATCACTATATCCGCGAAGCTCTTGGTAGTACTTCCTATCATGTGGGTGATGAATGGAGCCTTCAAGGTGTTGATAAAAAGCATTGTAGTTTCCTTTTCTAAGAGCGGTGGCTGAACTTGCATAGCAACCTCCCACCATCTTTGCGCATACTGCCTGAAGCTTTCATTTGGCTTCTTCTCCATGTTTTGCAAAGTAATTCTGTCAGGTGTCATGTTTGTGACATGATTGTATTGCTTCGTGAAGGCTTGGGCTAGATCTCTCGAAGAGCTAATCTTAGCACGACTGAGTTGATTGTACCACCTGGACGCTACCCCTACCAAACTGTCTTGGAAACAATGAATCAAGAGTTGATCACTGTTAACGTAGCCAGTCATCCGTCTATAGAACATAGTGATATGGGCTTCAGAGCAGTTGGTCCCATGGTACTTCTCAAATTCAAGCATTTTGAACTTCTGAGGAAGCAACAAGTCTGGAACCAAGCTCAGGTCTTTAGCATCAATTCCATGATGATTATCAGCATTTTCTAAAGCCTTGAACTTCTCTTCCAACCATTTGCAACGATCTTCCAACAGCTTTGAAGATTCAATTCTTATCCCCTCCCTCTCTGCTATATCTAAGTCAGGGATAACAGGATTAGTAGGGTTATCTCCTGGGTTGGATCCTATGCCAACTTGGAAATTCATGGGCACTCTAGCGTCATTTTGCCCTTGTTGATGCCTAATCGTGACAGATGGCCTTCGGGGATATTCCTCCGATTGTGTTTGCACATGCAGTAGGGTGAAACCCCGAGGAAAGTCCTCATTATCTTCAGCATTAATTATGGGACCCTTTCCTTTGTCCATCACCCCATTTAGCATCTGAGCCATTTGAGCCATCATGTTCCTTTGAGCTTCCAACATTTGGTCTCTCATTTCTTGTTTGAGCTTTGCCAATTGCTCTTACATCTGGTCTTGCATGTCTCTTTGGAACTGTTCAAGTCTTTGATCCATTTTCTTTGTTCTGGCACGTGTACCGTAATGGTCTTAAATTTTACTTCTCTCTCTTTCTCTTCTTCTATGATAATTTCAACTAATTAGGCTCTCTCTATGGACTTAAATGCATATGATGTGATGTAATGCAAATGCATGAATGCAAGGAGGCATCGATTCAGATTCAACTTCATTTTAGAAAACTTTATTAGAAAACAAAATCCTTTACATAAAATGGACTACAACTATGCTTTTGCCCTAAGGCCCAAAGTTTTGATTTTCTCAAACAATAAGGCTAACTCTTGACCACGATCTGACTGTAGCTCACACATTATGCTCAATGTATCAGCCTGTACTGCCAAAGTCTGTAGGTGATCAGCTATCTCTCGAATCTGGACTATTGCTTTACCCATGAGATAATCCCGATTTCTAACTTGATCATGAGAATGGTGGAGCTCTTCCTTCCAATGCCTTTCTCATGCTTCAAGATGCTCGATTCGAAGTTCACAATTCTGCGATGCTGATTCTAATTTTTCAATCTTGCCCTTCATTTCCTCAATCTTGTTCAGACTTGACTTCAACTCGACTGTAGAATTACGGCTTCGATGGTGATGAAGAGACCGTCCCAGTTTAACCACTCTAGCTTTTAATCCACTCTTTTCCTTTTGGCTTTCTGCTAAACTCTTTTCTAGGGCCTCATTTCGTATCTGCATCTCTATGAACTTCCTCTCCCAATGGTCAGCTTTGGCTCTTTCCTCTCGAATCTCCTGTTGCCACTGTTCCAAAATCTTCCCCAATCTGACATTTTTCATTGATAGACTTAACTTTTTATACTGTCTTTAGGCTGTCTAGGTCTTCCTCGACCTTTTTCTTCCATTTTCTTAACTTATCGGCCTCCAATTTCTGAACATCCACGTCTAACCTCAGATACATTTTCTCTTCTTCCAACTTCTCTATCCTCTTTCCAAGATCTGAACTCATCTTTTCGAAATCTTATTTCACAATCTCTAACTCTGATGGGACCACTTGCAAGCATTCCTCTCTTAATCAGGTGCCTTCTGGATTCAGCTTAGGGATGTTATCATTAATCCTTCTAATCCTCCACCAACTGTATTCTGGGGTTGCAATTGGGCCTGCAGATAATCTCTTCATCCTACGGATCTGATTCCAAGTACTAGAAATCTCCTTAACCCTCTTCTTATAGTTTTCCCCTCTGTATGAGAACTCACACTAAGCTAGCCCATATGTCGCTGGTACAAACTGTCTTGATCCATATTGTCTTAGTACAAGTAAAGGAGCATACCAACGGCTCCCCAAATTCCAGGTAAAGGAACCCAGTCGAAGTTTCCACACCAATAAAGAATTTCGTCGGGAATCATCCGAGGAGCCTTCCACTCGATATCCTCCTCTTGAAGGTTTTGAAGGAGCGCCATCCAGTTTTCCTCGGACACGTCTTCTCTCCTTGTTGTAGCCACTATTTCTTTTAACGGAGAGTAATTCTCAGACAAAACCCGATAATAAACTTTCTCCACCTTCCAGAAATGACTATGGAACCAAGCTAATAACAACTGCGCGCATCCAATGAACCTACCTTCACCTGCTCTCCGACATGCATTCAAAGATATAAACGTATCAGCTAAGATCACAGGTATAGGTGTGACCCCTTTATGAAGTCTATCGAATAAATCAGTAACTGCTTCATCTACATGTCTGAGAGCTTTAGGGAAAATTACCAAACCATAAATACACAAGGCAAAGACGTCAATCTTTTTCTTTATATCTGGATGTGCTACGATCAGATCCCTCAAACTCAACCAAGGTATGCATTTACCTTCACCTTTTTCTTGAATTTTGGCTGTAAGCCACTGTTCACTCATCCCTGTTATATTCATTAACTCTTTACAAAAGTTGGGACGTTAGCAGCCCTAGAATAAGCTTTGTCAACTTGAATCGTTAAATAGCGAAGCAAAGTCGTATATTCCTGCACCATGGGCACTAAATCTTCTTTCCTGAAAGAGAAATAGCTATAAGCAGAATTCCAAAACTGAGCCATAGCCCAGAACAGATACTTATCTACCTTGACATCGAGCAAGTAAGGTAGATCGCCATAATTACGATAGAACAACTGCTTTGCCTCATCATTCCACTGGGTCCATATTCCTTTTAACTCCTTGAGCTCATTTTGCGTGACATTAATACGAACGAAATCCCATAGTTCCGACACATACCCCTCAGCTAAGCTATCCCCTTTCTCCAATTGCGTTTGCTCTGACCACATGCGGACGGCTGCATTGTCTTCCACTTTATCAAGGAATTCATTCTCCATAACCAGCTTTCTAACATAGAAACTGATCGTGAATCGATACCTCTTAAAATATGAAATGACATGCACAAAAAATAAAACACAACAAGTTAGTACCATAGAATAAAATATAAAGCAAGTAAAATAAACGAACACCTACCTGGGTAACTACTAAGGTTTGACATAGTTCTACTTAGGTAAGTCCTTATGTTTTCTATGTGTAGTTTAGTTCTACAGTTGAGGTACCCGAACCAGTATATTCCTCAATCCTCACCCATTATAGGCTCATACGGACCGAGTTGGGTTCAGGGGAATACATTTCCCTATGGCCATGCGGAAGTGAAAACTTCACAAAGACATAGGTACAGATGTATCCTGGAAGCAATCCACTAGCCCATACGGAGGTTAAAACCTCATTAAGGCATAGCTTCTCGCTCCCACTTAAAGGTGCAACCACAATGGTCATGCAATGCAATGCAGAGATAAAATTAGAATCACATGCAATAAAAGGATCATGTTTTTTTTTAAATTAGAATTTTAAATTTGGACAAAAAGACATGAAATTATCGATTTACGGCTTGAATCTCTTATTGTTCCCCAGTGGAGTTGCCAGGCTGTCGAAACCATTTTTTATTTTAAAAAAAAGGGGGTCGACTTTAAAAACAAAAACGGGAGTCACCACCAATCCCTTTTTACTTAGGTGTGATTGGATCACCTTATAAAACGTTTTATTTCAAAACATTGATTTTGATCCACGAAATACAAGAAAATGGGTTAGAGAGAGTTTACATGCATTGAGGAAGGGTTAGCATCCTCGTAACGCCCAAAATTTGGTACCTAATTGATAATCTTATGTCCTAATGTCAAAATTTGGAAAAATTTAAAATACGATCCTTTTATTTGAAAGAAAACTAAAGCTCACTTATCTCAAAAAAATAAAATGCTATACCCAATGAGCTAGGATGTAACATCTCATGACTTCGAAACTAGGCTCGCCTTCATTTGAAGAAAATTCTTACCTCGAGACACAAAACATCATGTCCAATAAGTTAGGATACAACGTTCTGAATTCCCGAAAATAAGTTTTGATTTGAAGTTTATAAGTTTTAATTTCGAAAGAAAATGGATACTTAATATTTTAAGTTCAAAGGGAAAAATCGAAACCCAGTGAGTTAGGACACTATTTTTCTCGAAGCCCCCAAATATTATGTATCACCGTATTAAAAAATATTTGAATAAAATGCGTTAATTCAAAAGGTGTTTTTATAAAAAAAATGGTTTTGGTGTAAGATGTGACATATATATATTACAAAACATCAATTCCAAATAGCAATTCTTCACTATTACAAATCATATTAAAAATTATAGACAATTAACGAAGGACTAATGTAACATGGCAAATGATATACATAATAAAAGGACTATGCTAAAACAATATTAAGCAAATAAAGAACACATATAAACAAATACAAGATATTAAATAAGCAATAATCAATAAAAAAAAAACTTTACATGAAAGATAAATTTAAGAAATAAATATGAAATTTCTACAAACAAGATCAAATATATAGAAGAAATGGATAATATATATATACATATATATAAGAACATCAAATACATAAAAAATAAAAATACAACAATCTTTAAAATGATTAATATACATAAACGATTTATTTTAAATAAATAGTATAGAGCTTAGAGGAAAAACAATAGGAATACTTATAATAAATTTTAATAATTTAATACATATAAATGATAATATATGATAAAATGATTAGTAAATAGCATATAATAATTTTAAATAAAGATATATAAATATTGCATATATAATATAAACAATATAAATAAAACATGTTATACAATATAAATAAATTTTATACAAAATAAAATTTTAAAAGTAATATATGATTTAATATAATACTATATAATATACAAAATTTTAAAAAAATGTATGATATAATAACTAATATATAAATTATAAAATAATATGAAGTATATATAAATAATTAAACTGAATAAAATAATACATAGTAATAATTTAATATTTATAAAAAAATAATACGTAAAAAACAATACACAAAAACTTTATCTTATTAATAAATTAATATACAAATAGTAAAAAAAATATAGATTTTTAATATGATAAAATAATTTAATATAATGTTAAAATAATTTAAAAATAAAATAAAATAAGATAAAAAATTTAAAAATAAACAAAGAAACAGGGATTAAATAGAAATGTAAATAAATGTAAAAGGGCTAAATCAAAACGCGCGTCACATTATAGGGACCCATTAGGCAATTATGCCTTATCTCCTAAACGATGCCGTTTTGATATTGGCTTTTAAGTAGCCCGAAGGACTAAATTGAAATGAAATACATATCTCAAGGCTAATTTAAAAATAAAAGAAAATTCAATTTAGGACGAAATTATAACTAATAAAATTATGGAGGGACTAAAATGGCAAATTTCTCTTTTTATAAAAACACACGGATCCTCCCTGGGTTTTCGGGTCAACGCGCAGATCTAGCCTTAAAACGGCTCGTTTTGCTCATTAACTGACCACACCAAAACGGGGTCGTTTCTTTGGCCTATATAAATAAAAATTAATCAAAAAAATCATTTTAACAGCCATTCTAAAAAAAAACAAAACAGAGCTTTAAAAGGCTCTCTCTTCCCCTTTGTCTCCGGCCATAGCTCCGGCGACAGGTCGTCACACGCGCCGCCGCACATGCCACTCTAGCTGGCGGGCGGAAGCTTAAAAAAACTTCAATTTTTCTCACATATCGAAAGGTAACCCCGTATTTTATTTTTAGTATTGTTTTATGTATAAAAAAAAAGCATGCATGAATCGAAAGAAAAAAATAAAATGATGCGAATTAAAAATCGAAAATCACCTCTATATTTGGGTTTTCTCTATTTTTTTTAGTGTATATTTTTGTATTTTTTTGTCTCTCCTTTTTTACAGATTATGTCGGGGCTTTTATAGCCCCGAAAAATAAATCAAAAATAAATATGAAGACATGGTCTTCCATTCTTGCCATTTTACTGTCGTTTTCCTTCCTTGTTTTGCAGGTTAATGGCGAGAAGTCCGGCGCTGATGAAGGCTGGTCGAGGGGCTTGTGCTGGGTGTTGCGGCTGCGGCGTAGTGGAAACCTTAGGGTTTCCTGCGTCTGAAAATTGTTTGGGCTATTGGGCCATAGTTGGGTTAGGGTTTAATTTTGGGTCTGTTTTGGGTCTGGGGTGTAACGGGTTTTGGCGTTTGGGTTTGGGCTTTAAGCCCATTTATTATAAATGGACTGTAGTAAAATTTGGACTTTGGTTTATTTTTTTTATTTTTCTTTTTTATTCTGGTTTGTTTTATTTTACACGGGCTCTGGAAATAATGGGCTACTACAATACTTATTAAATTAAACAATCTCTCGCATATTCCTATGTCGATTCAAACGATTAATTCAACCTAATAAGCATATAAAAGACTATGTGACGTAACAAAGTATCCTTACCTTGAAATAGTTTAATCATAATAATCTTACAAGTTATGTAAGGCATGTGTATCATCAAATACAATGCTAATCTAATCTTCAACTACCTTAGAAGAATTAAACATGAACTGATTAAGTACTGTGTCCATTAATTACAATTTCAATGCATTTAAATAATTAATTCTTTAGTTATCTAAACAATTATAATGCCAGAATAACTTAGGCATGATTTTACTTAATCAAGCATTTTACCGAGGTCTATAACATCATAAAAATAAATTTAATAAATCAAGAGGACGAAATGCAATCAACCCAACACGAATAAAATTCAAGCTAAGCTGATTAAATTAACCATTCCAACAACATAAATATTCATAGATATGTTCATCATAGAAACAACAAAAATTAAAGAGATAGGGAATAAGAATCAAATTCGGTGGTTTTTCGTGGCTTGACTAGGTTGCTCCGTTCTTCCTTCTTTGTTGTCCTCGCCAATCAAGGCTACTATGAATACTCAATTGCTGCTCCAAAATGGCTGAAGAAGACCCCTTTCCCAAGAGGAGAAATCAGCACTAGAGCAAGGACCATTGAATGGGAAAATGAGAGAAAAAGTGAGAGAGGAGAGAAAAGTCGTGAGAGAAGAGATGTGAATGAGGGATGATTTGAATGGGCAGCAATGAAACACCCCAAACCCGGCCCACGAGCCTTGACCGGATCTGGTATGTTCCTCGAGAAAACATTTGAAAATCTGTTTGTTACTTAGGAAAAATTCGTGTGGTTTTGAAGAAGGATTTGCTTGTGTTGGGTTCAAGTGGAAACTTTTGTTAATTTAGAAATCAGGGATTTATTAAAAACCTTGTTTTCATAAAAAAAGATATGCCGAAATTGTTTTAAAAATTTTACCTTTAAATTGGAAATTATTTGTGATAGGTGTTCAAAACACTTAATATTTATTTTTAAGAAAAACCATCTAACTTTGATTTAACCTTAATCATATGGTAGTAAAATCAAATAAAAAGCATGCATAAAACAGTTCATACTATGGCCTTATTACATCGAAAATGAAACCCAAAATAAATCCAAAATACTTAAAATATATATAATGTCTAAAATAAATAAATCCTCTTCTGCATGGCCACCTCTTATCCACTCCAACCCGGTCCGAGAATCATGTATCACCTGCGATGTTGCTAAAAATTTGGGTGAGTCAAACACACTCAGTGTGTAATTAGTCCACTGAATTCCACCCACCTGGGCTTAGCCCACAACTACATATTAAATCACATATCAGATAACAAGGCAACTTATTCACATAATTCTACAATTGGGCTTGGCCCATATTCATGCCACATATCGGATAATAATGTAATTAACCACATGAGTCCACATATTGGGCTTGGCCCATTTCCACATCGATCCATATTTCATACATAATCATGCATAGTGCACCCAACCCAACCTAGGGTCCATCCGCTACACACCCCCGTACCTGCCGCACACACCAGGGGATTACTAAATCGCCCTCCAACCGCTACACATCTCTTTCGCAGTCATGCTGCTCAAAGCCGTGGCTTAGCCACCGATCACCTAAGTGACCCCATATATCTATATCCACGAGGTGACTCAAAGTCATCCTCTATCCATGGTGATGCACACAGCTATCATCCGCCCACTATGTGGCACATAGCCAACACCCCTTCTTGATGAAGCACAAAGCCAACACCAAGCACCAACGTAGCACAAGGCTAACATCAGACCACGTACATAAATATGTACACCCTGTCCTTTAATAGTCCTTTTCATATCCCATTCCATGCACATGCAACATACGATAATGACATAATAAAATAATGCATGCACATGCTATTCGGCATTCAATCATACTTTTATAGGCATATTCACATATACACATAATAACCACACTTCATCAGATTTGCCACTGACCTGATTATCGACATACCCCTTAAGGGTATCCATCTCATATTTACCACTGCACTGGTTAGCACATTCATAACACATACAAATACAACATATACCCGGAAAACGGTGGGTTAATCACACACCTGATAACCTGAAGCACTAACCTCTCGATCCCGATGCTATCACTAAGCGACACTACAGCTATCTGCCTATAATTCTCCCCTGCTGCTGGCCCACACCCTAGTGGCCAATCCCGAGCGGTAGAAACGGATCTCTTCTTAAACTTCGAAATAGGGACTTTCCCTTTACCCTCGCCACTGTATTCACGTCCATCGTAGAACACTTAATCAGAACAATCAATTAATCAACACTATTATGGTCTAAGTATATTGAATCCACACTTACTAAATATTTTTACCAAATGATCTCGAATCCCGAAACTTTGCTTACTCCTGTCGACTAGCCCCTAAACCATCATAGTCAAATCGGTCACACTTAAATACCAAATATGGCCTATGGCCGAATGTCAACACTGTCCTTACCTTGCTTACCAAATCCCGAAATACTTGCTTGCCCCTTGAGACTGTCGAAATCCTATATGCCATTGTTAGAATCGACTATACACAATAAATCCATGAAGATGGCCTTTGGCCGAATATTTCAATGCTTACCTTGAGTACCTTAAATCCCGAAAGAACACCTTTACTCTGGTTAAAACCAAAAGAAACATATTAATATGGCCTTAAGCATATTCGGCCACCCTTAGAAATCAAGGCCTACCTTTGATTTCGGCATACCAAAAGAAAGAGAAAGGAAACCAACTGCTAATAGGAGTACTTACCAATGTTTGCTTCGAGAGACTACAAGAAGATAGTCGACGGCACCCTCCTTGGGGATTCGGCTTTCGAAACAACAAGAGAAGAAAAAGAGATGTTGATGAGGCTCACCAGAGATTTGGCTTATGCTCTAAATGGTAACTACACATTCGGCTATGGCTCTCCCAAGAAGAAAGTTTCGGCTTGCCTAAGGAGTGCTTCGGCTTTGAGGATCACAAGCAAAGAAAGGAGAAAAAGAAAGCTACCAATTTCGGCCAAGGTCCCAAATGACAAAAGAATATTCGGCCATACAAGAAACTAAGTAGAATTGGGGTTTGAAGAAAAGAAAAGAATAGGGAGAGAAGTTAGGAGAATTTTGGCAAAAAGATGAATACACTCCCTAGCTAAAATTCGGCACATATCCCCCTTAACATGACCGAATTTGCTCCCTAAAGAGCCCCTCGGCCGGCCACTACATTCTCCTCATCATATCCCACATTTTTCTCCTTTATCACTTCATTTAAAATAATAAAAATAAAACAACACTTATCCCTTATCTTATAGCCGAATATTAAAAGAATTATCCAAGGCTTATCTTCATCTTTTCAAAGTCCCCAAGCCGTCCAACTGCTCCTCCTCCTTGACGCAAAAATAAAAGCTCCCCGTGCTACCAACATGATTCGAACCTCCTCCCTTCTCCCTTGCCTAAGGCGTCACATACCAAGGCCCTAAGTGGAGCCTCCAAGCCACTCTACCAAGCCCAATTCCATGTCCAAATTCCCTTACAAATTCCCTTAAGGCCTCCTTAGCCTAGCTGCCCTTTTTAGACTTAAAACTTAATATTTTTCCAAAGCGTTCACTTATATCTTAGAGTTCTCGAAACCCTTAAAACATATCCAAACACACTCCAAGCCTACTACCACTTGAATTATGCATTAAATGCATAACCCCTAAATCCTGGATGTTACAAGCAAAGGGGGGTTTATATAGCTGAGGATGGCTGCTAAAAATAGCAAATTTCAGCAGCCAAAGAGCCCCTTCATGGCCGGCCATCCTACATGGCAAAGTTGAGACTTTCAACTTTGCTAAAATTAACACAGGGCAAATCAGTAAAGCCTTAATTTAAGGTGGGGTTTGAATGCAATTTGGAAGTCTTCCAAGGGCCTTTTGCAAGCTCATTTAATCAGCTAAAATACCGATCCGGGTCAAGATTTGAAGCAGTCGGGCCGCCCAATTGGTGGTCAAAAGTGCGGTTCAACTGGGCCCTTTTTCCATAATTAATTAAAATTAATTTATTTAGCCCAAATTAAATTGGGAATAAATTAAAATTAATTATATTATGAATTAATACACATATTTGGATTGTCTTAGGTTGGAAATTATTTTGCCTTGTTACTTCGAATTGCTTCTGAGTTTTGTTCTTCTAACGGTGTCTGTCGGGTCAATTTTTGCCCTTTGTACGAATCTGTCAAAAATAATTAAAATTCACTAAAAATAATTGTAAAAATTGACTAAAAATTAACATGTTCAAAATTTTAATACAATTTAATTATTTTATAAAAATTAATTATTTTATGACAAAAATTCTATCGAAAATGCATGATTTTAAGTAAAATTAGGTATGAAAAAGTAAATAAATCTTTGTGTTTCCAGACCCTCGAACTTAAATCATTGCTCGTCCCGAGTAATGCACAAATTTCGAAAAAAATTTCTTGGAAATACTGTTGAAAAACTCCTTCAGAACAACTTTTTTCTCAAAATTATGAATTTAATATACCTAGGCTCAAAAATAAGAAATTTGATAATTATGCTACTTAAGTATACATATCGTTCAAATTACATCCAACAACTATTATAATAACAAAATTAGACTAAATGCCTTTTTAACAAAGACATGTTAACCCTTACCAATTTGATTTTTTTTATTCCCTTATTCAAGACTAAGCTGCAATCATTAAGTTTAACTTATGTCTTCATATGTTGATCTTAACAATTTCTCTCCACTAAAGTAGGTAGCATAGAAACTTGAATCAATAGGTCTTTATTAATGTAACACCCCTTACCCGTATTCAACTCCGAAACCGGGTACGAGGCATTACCGGACTTGACTTGCTTGAGCATTCGACTTTGGGCTATAAAATTTGTTCCAATTTAAAACTTTTTCATTTACAATCATAACGTCCCCAATATGGGTCTACGAGACCCTTTACATATAACCGAGATGCTTTGGGACCAAACCGAGACTTTTAAACACTTAGAAAGTTTTGGCATAAAAACTGGGCCACACGCCCGTGTGTAGAGTGGGACACGCCCGTGTGACATATCACATACCCGTGTTCCATACCCGTGTAGAATTAATTTCTTTTCGAAACTACATGGGTTTTCACATAGCCGGACACACGCCTGTGTGCTTGGCCCGTGTGCTCCACACGACCTAGACACGCCTGTGTGCATGCACGTGTGTAAAAGCCTGGGTATTTTGTTTGTGACATCATCACCCCACTATGGTCACACGGCCAAGGCACACGCTCGTGTCCTCAGACTGTGTGTCAAATTAAATTCCTAAATTCAGGTACAGACTTCACACGGCCTGAGCACACGCCCATGTCCAAGGCCGTGCCTCCCACACGACTGAGATACATGGCCGTGTCTCTACCCGTGTGTTTACTACTAAGCTTACTGACTTGAATTTCTAGCATGCAAGGGGACACACAGCCAAATCACATGCCTATGGGCCAACCGTGTGTCACACACGGTCTAGACACACTCCCGTGTGCCTACCCGTGTGGACCTATTCAAGGCTATTTTCCAAGCCAATTAGCCACCCTCACTTGCACACATTCACACACCATCACATAACATTTCCAAATCATCAATTATAACTCTTGAATTATCACATTTGAATCATGAAAATCAAATTTTCATCCCATATACGAGGGGAAACTATTACTAGTACAATTACAATCGACTTGAGCTATCATTTATGGCTATACACAACCAATCCATAAACTCTTTTAGGCCAACACCTTTGGTTACTTTAACTATGACTTAAACCAAAATAAGATCCCTATACATGCCATATCTCAAGAAGACTTGAATCTCATACCCAAGTGTCTGCTCGATAGTGTGAAAACATCTCCGGTGATCTCTAACCCGAGCTAGTTAAGTTAACCTATAAGAGATAGGAGGGGAGGAGGAGTAAGCAATAATGCTTAGTAAGTTCATATGCAAATAATAATCAAGTATTTACATTCATTGATTATACTCAACCACAAAGGTATTTTACTCATGGTTACGCATTCAATCGTTTATAATACTTACTCATTTCATCTCTTACCACATTCTAACCATGTGACAATTATAGCATTCTCATTTATTAGCATATAATCCCTGCATCTATCATTAAAATAATCCATGAAACATTTACTTAAACAATTTCTCAATGACCTATTCAGGATAATACCAGGCTTAGGTGATTCCGCACACAGCCTACCATTTAATAATTTATAAGGTGGTATCACACATAGCCCACCATGTAACACTAAGCACGATGGTATCGCACCAGCCCATCGGTTACAAATAGTAAGGTGGTAACGCACACAACCCACCATTGATAATATTGGCGATGGTATCGCACATAGCCCATCGCTAACAATTAATAAGGTGGTAACGCACACAGCCCACCATTAATAATATTGGCGATGGTATCGCACACAGCCCATCGCTAACAATTAATAAGGTGGTAACGCCACACATTGATTACACATTCACAGATATTTATCCACACACCCTTTCATATTTCGAATGTTCATCCAGGAATGTTCTCACTCACTATCATTCTTAAATAGATTTCTATGATAATCATTTACATTCACACAATGCATTAATAAATATAACATATACAATCAGGATGCATCATTTACACATAATTCACCATGGGTTCATCATATACCGAATTCACCTCAATTGAGTTCTAGCACATACTTGTACCTTTCATGACATAACCACATACTTTCTCATTTTCAACATACCTGTTGTAATGTTCAAAATACTAAAGAATACTCCTGTGACTCATACATCTAGTATCATAGCAACATTATATCCCTGATAGGGTCTTACATGAAATATCATATCGATGCCATGTCCCTGATATGGTATTATATGAAATCACACACCGAGGCCATATTCCAAATATGGTCTTACAGAGGACCTTAGTTATCATAGTATCATGCTATTTGCATTCCCTCTATTCTCAGATTCAATTTAAGACTTTCAATTCTTGACATCTCCTCAAAACGTATTTAATATATTCATAGAGTCAATATGCAATTCATACATCATCGAAATATTAAATAATTCACTATAGTTGCAATATGAGCACACGAACTTACCTCGATACCGAAAAGGGTAGAAAGGGACCTATTTGTCCATATTTCTCTTTTCTCCTGTTCTAGGTCCGAATCTCATTTTCTTTGACCTAGAACAATAAAGTTTACTCGTTTAATCATTTTAAGATCATATTACATCATAATCTCTACTTAGGCAAAAATGACCATTTTGCCCTTGTACTGTGGCAAAATTACGATTTTGCCCCTAGGCTCGTAAATCATTTTTCATCACATTTTCTTATTAAAAAAAGCCTAGATGAACATTTATTTCTCTTACAACTACTCACAAATCCAACTATTTCATGCATTTATTACCAAATTACAACATTTACAACTTAGTCCCATTTAGGTGTTTTCATGATAACACCTTTCACAAAAGTTGTCTCTCATCTCCCTAACATTCATTTTCTTCCATAAAAACTCAGAAAACAACATAAAATCTCTCATGGCAAGTCCTTAGACTTTTAACCATTTAGAAATTTAGTCCCCTCATTAGCTAGCTTAAGCTTTGGGGACTCCAAAAGTACAAAAATTATCAAGTAAAACCATCATAATCACTTACTTGTAGAGAAGATGAGTTGCTAAAAATTTCAAGCTTTCAAAACCCCCTCTTTGCTGGTATTTTCGGTGGAAAATGGTGAAGATGACAGGTGTTATCATCTTTCTTCTTATTTTATTTTAATTTATCAAATATGTCATCAAAACCCCACATAACCAATTGACCATGTCAATTCTTGTCCCTATGGCTGGCCACTACATTAAACAAGGCCTAATTTCACATTAGAGACCTCCCATTAGAATTCTATAGCTATTAGATACCTCAAGCTTGTAAAATAGAACTTTCGCACTTTATGTGATTTAGTTCTTTTTCGCAATTATGCGTTCAATCAAAATAATTCTAAGGTACCAAAATTCTCATGCATCCTTAGAAACATGTTACAACACATAAAATAATATCAAAACAATTTTCCTCCACCTTAGATTAGTGGTCTTGAAACCACTGCTCTGACTAGCCCCTAATTCGGGCTATTACAATTAAGATTGTAACGTGGCTAGCCTATGGGTAAGTAAAAGATAGATAAATTTTGGCTTAAAAACCCTAGACGCGACGTAAAATAGAACCTTCGAAATTTTTACCTTCGATACACCAACTTATTTTACTTTCACATGCTCTTTTGTACATCTATTTTCTTTCAAGTACATGTGTTTTTTTAATTCAAATACGAGCACTTGCTTCATGTACTACAATTTTTGAGCAATTGATACTTCTTTTCAATTCCCCAAAACTTATTTTCAAACGATATTTTGAATAGTACTGAGTCTAGTGTTTGGGACAATTTTAAAGATAATGAAGAGAAAAGTGATGGCTAAATATTGCAAAGGTCCAAATAAAACTAGGCCATATAGTCTCAAAGTTGGGTTCAAAGGATAATTTTATCATGGTCGGTTTGAAAGGCTCAAACGGTCCATGTAACACCCCAAACCCCACCTAAACATTACGACCGAATCTGGTATGTCACATGGAAAGATTGTTTTGCACTTTTAAAGATACTTCGCAAATTTTAAAAAAAACTTTTCGTTTTGTGTTTTCATTTTGAAAATTAAATTCAGTTTTAAGGGTTTCTTACAAACTTTTTGTTTAAAAAAAACTAACAGTCGAAAAAAGGTTTTGTGATACGAAAGTCAAAATTAGGGGATTTCATAAATGTGACATTTAAAAACAGTTTGTGTGGTTCTAGGAAAATTTTGAGTTTAATTATTTACTTGCTTGTTATCCGTGTGTCATTATTAAATGAAATGTTTGTTTACAATTTGTTTAGAAAACTTCCAATTTAATGTTTCATAAAATATAATCACCGTAACAAGTCGAAAACCAAATTATAAAATCCCGGAGGCCTTATTACATAACAAATTCCCAAATTAAAAAAAAAAGTTTAAATAAAGGAAATGAAGTTTACGAAAGAAGTAATGCGTGGCCACCTTAGAGTCCACCTTGGCTCCAAATCCTCAAACTAAGGGTTACCTGCAAAATTAAGCAGAGGGGTGAGTCACGAAGACTCAGTGTGTAATTCCCCTTACGAACGTAATCTGGGCCTAAGCCCACAGAAGCATATTAGGCCTTAGCCCTTATAGTAATAAATTTGGTCGAAGCCCATACGAATCGAACTGGGCCGTAGCCCTAACATCATGGCATATCAAATAGTGTATGCAATGTAACCCATCCCAACCTAGTATTTCATCCTCTACACACCACCCGTACCAGCCAAAACACACCTGTGAGGATTTCTACAATCAACCCACCATCCGCTACACTCATTATATGTGGCACCAAGCCACTGAATGTGGTACCAAACCACTGAAATAATGTGACAGGGTCACTGATATATGTGGTACCAAACCACTAAAATAAGGTGACAAGGTCACTGATATATGTGGTACCAAACCATTGAAATACACTTCCCTTTTTAATCAATATCATATCCCAATCCCATGCAACATGTAATCATAATATAATGAATACAACATATGTCATCGTAAATTAAATCATCAAAGCATATAGATATTCATGATAAAGAATTTACAAGACACCAGCAAAGGTAACTAACCTGGTATCTTCGATTTTACCCTCCAAGGGTAACTCAACAGCCATTACCGATGTTTCAGCTTTTAAACAATTCACATGCTAATTAATAATCAAACAAAAGATGGTGTGAATATTACACACCTGATTACGTGAAGGACTAAACTCTCCTGATTGTTGCTACTCTCACTAGCGGGAATAGCCACTATCTGCCTATCCCAATCAGATGTTGACTCTCTACCACAACCCGACGAAAAGTCTTGAACTGCCGACACGGCACGTCGCTTGAACTTAGGAGCAGAGACTACGAGTCTACTCCCCTCCTTGGATTGTTTAGCACTCGCATCAATGAAGAGAATCCTTGATCAGTACAGTACTTTCAGAGAGAACGATGGTTGTCTAACAAAAGGGGTTTTGGTTATGGCAGAGAAAAAGAAAAGGGAATAGACAAGCCGAAATTAGAGAGAACCTCCTTACCTTGATCAAAGAAGAACTGAACACAGATAAACTTGGCTATTGATTCCAATCCAATGTGAACATGCCACATTGAGAGGAGGACAGAAGAGATTAGCCGCGAACTAACATTAAGAACAAAATAGCCATTTCAGCAATGACCACATAAGACCAAAAGATAGAGAAAAAAACAAAAGAGTTTCCAGTACCTTGCACAATAGAGAAAAAAATGAAAGAGTTTCCAGTACCTTGCACAAATAGAAACCTATTGAAGAGGAACCTTCGGCAGACAACTAGCCCTTTGATTCTTGGGGTTCGGCTAAATAACAAAAGATGGAAGAACTGGGTTACAAAAGATAGAGTAATCAGCTTTGGAAGAGAAACCAAATTCGGTTTGTGATTAACGAATGAGTCATCGGTTTTCTTAGAAAAAGTGAGGAGATAACAAGAATAAAAGAAAAGTTCTTTACCTTAAACAGAGAGAAGTCGAATGGAGTCCAAGAAGATTCGACACAAGTAGTAAATGCCAAGTAGATTTCGGCTCAAGAGTAGAACAAGAGAAAAATGTCAGGAAAAAAGATGAAAGTGAGCAGACTAAGGTTTGGCTAATGAAACAAGGAATGAATGTGCAAAAAGAGAAAAGAAATGAAACAGAAGAAGTATAGAAGAAGAATAATTCGGCTAAGGTATAAGGATGTTGAAGAAAAAGAAAGGGTGCAGAAAGTGTTTGCAAAGAGAATAGAAAAGGAAGCAACTGAAGAGTTGGGGTTTCGGCAATAAGAGAGGCAACAAAGAAAGTAAAATACTCAATGAAAGAAGAATTAGTGACCAAAAGGATACCCGAAAACTAGAGTATCAACTGCCGAAAATGCAAAAGAAAAACTAAGACTGCACAGAGATTTTCGATACAACAACAAAATTTTCGGTTTTGCTCTTCTCCTACTAATGCTGAATTTTCCTTGTTAAACACCCTATAGCCGAAATTCACCTCTCCAACATTCGACCAACTCCTCCTCTATCCCCATCCTCCACGATTTTCTCCTTCATTCACTCTCCATCAACTAATTTGAATTGTTTGACCAATTCAAACTCCTCAAGCTCCTCTTGTCCATCCATTTGAATTTGTTTGACTCATTCCACAACCACCATGGAAGAGTCCCAGCTGAATGCCACCTCTTCCCCTCCTTGAACATAAAAATTAAACTCCAAAGTGCAGCAGATGGGATTCGAACTCCTCCCCTTCTGCTCCTACAAGTGACGCCACGCCACCTTGTAATTGTTGTTTTGTCGAGTTTTAAAATTTATAAAGAGAATGATCAAACCTGGAAACTAACTCTGACAACGATTTAAGGCAAGTGCACCTATTGAACAGTAGTATAGCTTATGCAAGATCGGATTGTCGAACCCAAAGGAACTAAAAGTACTAATACTAACTTCCTTTTTATTATTTAGCCTAAAATAAGTGAAGTTGTTGTTTAATCTAGATTTAACTAACTACTAAGCTAAGACACAAAGACAAAAAGAATGAATTGGGGAAATACTGTTGGAAAAACTCAGTTGATTAAGACGATACCCTTAGGAAGAATCCACCTAGACTTCACTTGTTATCTAACACTGAACCAGATGATTTATTCACTTGACTTGATCCGTAAGATTCCCTAAGTTATATTAAACCCTCTCTCGAAGCGAATAACGTCTAACCCTAGGTTGATTAATTGAAATCTCTTTCTAATTAAAACCCCTAGAATCGTATTAACTCGATCTATGGACTCCCATATTAGGTTTCACCCTAATCCGGTAAAATCTCGTCACCCTATCTCTAGGCGTGCGATCAACTCCGCTTAATTATGCTAGATTTACTCTTAAGCAGGGACTTTTGCTCCTCCACCTAAGCACATCATACTTGAATTAATATCCCAAAAATATTAACACAAGAATTAAGCACACATAATTAAGAACAAATCAAATATTTATCATATAGTTCAGAAAACAATAACAAGATCCGTCTTAGGTTTCATCCCCTTCAAGTATCTGAGGTGTTTAGTTCATAACAAATTAAGTAAACATCTCAACAGAAAAGATAAAACAAAACATAAGAAATTCCTAAAACCCCCTGAAGGAATTGAAGGAGAAATCCGCCGTCTTGAATTGAATTCCGGCTTCTTAAGATGGATCAACTGGCTATCTTCGAGTGATTCCCACAAATCTGACCTTTTCGGCTCGGCTCCTTGGCCTAGCTAACCGCACCCTTTTAAGTAACACTTAGGGTGTTTATATAGGCTCTTGGAATGCATTTCTTTGGCCCTAAGTATCTTTTTTCGAGTAAAATTAATCTTCTCCACGACAGGGACACGGACATGGCAAATGCCCGTATGAACGGTCTTTAAGCCGTGTTCAGACTTCTTTAATGAGGCACGACCGTGTGAGTCGGGGTCAGACCGTGTTCTAGTTGCTCAATGAGGCACGGCCGTGTGGGCTTAAGTCCAGGCCGTGTCAATTTCCACTTCAGTCTAATTTGGTCCGTTTTAGGCCCGTTTTACGTTCTTTTCATCCTCGGGTGCTTTCCTGAGTATAAGACATGAAAAGAAAGGATTAAGAACACCTTTTTACATAAATCAAGGGATAAATCATCTGAAAGAATGCTAAATGTGGGATTAAAATATGTTACTTTATGGTTTATCACATACCCCCACACTTAAGCTTTTGTTTGTCCTCGAGCAAAATTCTCAATTTACAATTAAAACGAACTTTCCGTAATTCATAATTCCTATCAACAATGTCTCATCACAATTCATAGATAATTTATACATGGATAATTTAACTCAAAGAGTCCTAAAGATTCAAACAATATAAGTTATACATTTGTATCACGAAAACGCAGGTGTCTCCCTTTATCTGAATAATTACCTTTAATTCAAAATCGACAAGGATTGACATCCTCTCAAAGGATTCACTCAAATCACTCGAAGTGTTTAAGGTTCAGAAAAAGAGCATTCATAAGTCGAACATGAAAAGTTATTCCCATAGGCTTGCTTGAAAATCAAATCTCCACCACTATAAAATGAAATGATAAACGGATCAAAAGGTCTTTACAGGGTTATAACGGGGCTAGCGTTAAAGGTGTTGATACTGGCTAAATTAGAAAGTTAGAATCGAGACTGAATTGACAAGTTACCTATCTAAGACGATAATAAACAATTACATCAACTGAAAATTAATAATCCTAATAATACGAGCTTTTTCTTTTGACAAATAGACTTTAACTATATAAGCTCACTTTTCATAATACTAATACTAAATATACTTCGATTTTCTTTTAGAGCAAATCAATAAATTCAACTACTAAAATAATATAATTAGGTAACTAATCAAATCATATCTCGATATAAGTGTAGTCAAAAGGAATGGTGATAACAAATACAAAGGGTTTTAGGTTATATTAGTGGATGAGTTAATAAAAAAGGGTTGTTAGGATTAAACAGGGTTCACTATTGTTAATTTATAGAGGTAGGCCTTTTGTGGAGTAAGTGGGTTAAATCCTAGGTGCCTTTATCATCTCGATATATCAAATCATGGATGTAGTCTCAACATGTATAATCGAGGCAAGTTCTAGAATAACAGTTCAATGTCGACACACTCATAATCAAATAAAGTGAGCATGAAAAAGAATATATGCTCTATAGGGCTCAAAATCTCATAAAAATTATTGGTGTTTTTGACATCAACCTCGTAAATTTCAAATTTCAAAGTAATATTCAAATTTAGGTTAACAACCTAGCAAAAAATTTAATTCTGAAAAATAGACTTATCATGCTTGATTCTCTAGTATTCTTCAAATTTAATCATCAATGCACAATTAACTATGACTTACTCAAAAACATGTCAATAAAAATCATAAATCATCAGAAATTTCATCCTAATTAGTAATATGAGGAAATTACTTAAGAACTAGGCATATTTCAGGGATTTGAGAATAATGAAAAAAATTAGGCAGTTTTACCCTCAGGAATTGAGAATAATGCAGAAAGTTAGGCATTTTTACCCTCCCACACTTAAGATGTACATTGCTCCCAATGTATAAAGATAGATAATAACAATTAATAGATAATTAAAAGAGAGGGGAAAAAGTGACACTTCCTGAATTACGAATGAATTCCTGGAGTTGAAAGTCGATAGTGGTGGCATCTGCTACCGAGCTCTGCGCTAGATGAAGAAATCAGGGAGCTCATAGAGAATTAGCCAGGAGTTATTAAGACATATTTAAAATAAACTAAATATATAAAAAGATAAGAAAGATAAAGAGAAAGTAAATAGAAAGTAAAATAAAACTAAAAGAAAAGAAAAATGGACCGAAGTCCTTATTGTTGGATGATTCGCGAGGTGGATGTGACCTCTAAGGCTGCGAAGGGTGGCTATGGTCGTGGTCGTGGTGATTCCCAAGCAGCCTGGGGAATTTCGAAGGCTGCTTTGAGTTGGTGGTCGTGGTTCCAGTGTGATTCCCTAGCAGCCTTTTGAACCTGACACTAAGAAACTAAATTAAATTAAACTAAATTAAGCATAAGATAGTCAAAGGGAAGGAAATTGAAGCAAAAGAGAAAAGAAAAATAGAAACTAAATGGTCTCAAAGACCCTTAGCTTGTTGTTTGGATGAAGTGGCCAGCATGAACTTATGTATAAGGGTCTCCCTTAGGGAGACTTTGCTTGCCTTCTTCCGCTTTTTCGACATGGATATGTGTAGCTCAAGAGGTTGGAGACTTTGTTATGGAGAGGGGAGCATTTGAGAAAAAGGAGGAAGAAAATAGGTGGAAAGTAGATGAGAAGAGTGGGGAGGGGGTGGGTTTAAATAGAGTTTTGTAGTCTGGTGCTCCCCCACGCCTGTGGACCGAGGGCGTGTCGATTCACACGGCCGCCTCGTACGGCCGTGTGACTAAGCGTGTTGGTCTGTACACGTCAGTTTTTTCAGATTGCCACGCCTGTTGGTGAGAAGTCAGTGTCGTCCACGGTCGCATCGCACGGCCGTGGCACTTTGTCGGTGTCCATGGTGGGGTGGTTGGGTCCGTGATTTCGAAAATTAGTTGGGATTTGATTTGTACTGCCTCTGTTGTGTCAGTATGGAGATTCTATACTTCCACACGGTCATGGCCACGGCCGTGTGTAAGACCGTGTGGTCTGGAGATCTGCACTTTTGGTTAATTTACACTAGGTATTCAGAAAGAAGAAAAGAAAAGAAAAGAAAAAATGTAAAAATAAATTAGTTAGTGTTAGAGTTACCTCCCGAGAAGCGCTCGTTTATAGTCTTAAGCTAGACTTTCCTCGTATTTGAAATAAATCAGAGAGGTTTAAAGATTTGAATATCTTCCCTCATGCTTACAGTTCTGTTTTCTTGATAAAGTTTAAGTCGAGAAGCATTTACCTTAAAAGTGCCGAATATAGGATTGCTTACCTCGACTGTTGATTGTCGAAATCAAAGTCTTAAATTCATAAAGAGAATGATCGAACCCGGAAACTAACTCTTTCTAATTGAAACCCCTAGAATCGCATTAACTCGATCTATGGATTCCCATATTAGGTTTCACCCTAATTCGGTAAAGTTTCGTCACCCTATCTCTAGGCGCGCAAACAACTCCGCTGTAATTATGCTAGATTTATGAATAGGCAGGGACTTTTGCTTCACCACCTAAACACAACATACTTGAATGAATATCCCAGAAATATTAACACAAGAGTTAAGCACACATAATTAAGAACAAATCAAGTATTTATCTTATAGTTCAGAAAACAATAACAAGATTTATCTAGGTTTCATCCCCTTCAGGTATCTAAAGGATTTAGTTCATATTAAATAAAGAAAACATATCAGAAGAAAAGATAAAACAAAACATAAGAAATCCTTAAAACCCTCTGAAGGAATTAAAGGAGAGATCTGCCGTCTTGAGTAGAATTCTGACTTCTTGAGATGGATCAATTGGCTATCTTCGAGTAATTCCCACAACTCTAACCTTTCCGGCTTGGCTCCTTGGCCTAGCTACCCGCCCCTTTTCTGGTAGCACTTAGGGGGTTTATATAGGCTTTTGAAATAGGTTTCTTTGCCCCTAAGTATCCAAATCCGAATGAAATTGCTCTTTCCAGTGACAGGGACACGGCCATGGCACACGCCCATGTGGATCGTCGCCAGGCCGTGCTCGGACTTTTTTAATGAGGCACGGCCGTGTGACTTAGGGTTAGGCCGTGTTCTAGTTACTTGATGAGGCACAGTCATGTGGGCTAATGTCTAGGCCGTGTCGATTTCTTCCTTGGCCCAATTTGCTTCATTTTATGCGCGCTTCTTGTTTTTTTTATCCTCGAGTGCTTTCTTGTGTATAAGACATGAAAAGAAAGGATTAAGAGCACCTTTTTACATAAATTAAGGGATAAATCATCCAAAAGCATACTAAATGTGGGATTAAAATATGTTACTATTACGGTTTATCAAATACCCCCACACTTAACTTTTGCTTGTCCTCAAGCAAAATTCTCAACTTACAATTAAAACGAATTTTCCATAATTAATAATTCCTATCAACAATGTCTCATTGTATTTCGTAGATAATTTATACATGGATAATTCAACTCAAAGAGTCCTAAAGATTCAAACAAGATAAGTCATATATTTGTATTTTGAAAATGTAGGTGTCTCCCCTTATCTAAATAATTACCTTTAATTCAAAACCGATAAGGATTGATATCCTCACAAAAGATTCACTCAAATCACTCAAAGTGTTTAAGGTTTAGGAAAAGAGCACTCATAAGTCGAACCTGAAAAGTTAATCCCATAGGCTTGCATGGAAATCAAATCTCCACCACTTTAATATGAGATGATACACAAATCAAAAGGTCTTTAACAGGGTTGTAATGGGGCTTGGGTTAAAGGTGTGGATAAAGGCTGAATTAGAAGGTTAGAATCGAGATTGAATTGACAAGTTACCTATCTAGAAAAATAAGCTGATCTAAAATAATTACATCAATTGAAAATTTTAATAATATGAGTTTTTTCTTCAAGACTTGAAATTTACATGCATAAGCTCACCTAACTAATAATGAATATACTTCGTCGTTTTTTTTTAAGAACAAATCAAATAATAAAGTATGAATTCAACTACTGAAATAATAAAATTAGGTAACTAATCAAATCATATCTCGATATAAGGGTAGTCAAAAGGAATGGTGATAACAAATACAAAGGGTTTTAGGTTATATTAGTGGGTGAGTTATTAAAAAAGGGTTGTTAGGATTAAACGGGGTTCACTATTGTTAATTTATGGAGATAGGCCTTTTGTGGAGTAAGTGGGTTAAATCCTAGGTGCCTTTATCATCTTGGTATATCAAATCATGGATGTGGTCTCAACATGTATAATCGAGGCAAGTTCTAGAATAACAGTTCAATGTTGACACACTCATAATAAAAAAAAGTGAGCAAGAAAAAGAATATATGCTCTATACAGCTCAAAGTCTCACAAAAATTATGGGTGTTTTGACATCATCCTTATAAATTTCAAATCTCAAAGTAATATTCAAATTCAGGTTAACAACCTAAAAATTTAAATTTTTGAAAGATAGACTTATCATGCTTGATTCTCTAATATTCTTCAAATTTAATCATCAATGCACAATTAACTATGATTTATTCAAAAACATGTCAATAAAAACCATAAATCATCAGAAATTTCATCCTAATTAGTAATATGAGGAAATTACTTTAAAACAAGACTAAATTCATCGATTTGAGAATAATGAAAAAAGTTAGGCACTTTTATCCTCAGGGATTGAGAATAATGCAGAAAGTTAGGCATAATAACTATTCACCCCCACACTTAAGATGTACATTGCCCTCAATGTATAAAGATAGATAATAACATGTAAGGGATAAATCAAAAGAGAAGGGGAAAGAATACTTCCTGAATTTTGGATGGATTCCTTGAGTCGGAGGTTGAAAGATAAGTTAGAGGAGTCGGTCTGGATGACGATCCTGTGCTAGATGAAGAAATTGGAGAGCTAGTGAAGAATTAGCCAGGGGTTATTAAAACAAATTTAAAATAAACTAAATATATATGTAAAGATAAAAAATAAACAGAAAAATGAAACAAAAATGTAAACAAAATGAAAATTAAAGATGAATGGACCGAAGAGTCCTTATTGTTGGATGGTTCACGAGGTGGGTGTGACTTCTAAGGCTGCGGAGGTGCTGGCTATGGCGAAAGTGGCGTGATTCCCTAGCAGCCTTTTGAACCTGACACTAAGAAAGTAAAAGAAGTTAAACTAAATTAACCAGAAAAGAAGTAAGATGAGGAAATTGAAGCAAAAGAGAAAATAAAAATAGAAACTAATTGGTCTCAACGACCCTTGGCTTGTTGTTTGGATGAAGCGGCCGGCATGAACTTATGTATTGGGGTCTCCCTTGGGGAGACTATGCTTAGCTTCTTCCACTTCTTCATCATGACTTTGGTGTGGCTCAAGAGTTATAGAGACTTGTTATGGAGAGGGAAGAAGTTTGAGAGAAAGGGGAGGAAGAAAAAGAAGTGATCAGTGGGTGGAAAGAATGGGGAAGGGAGGTAGGTTTAAATAGAGTTTTGTTTTTTGGTGCTTACCCACGCCCATGGTCCAAGGGTGTGTTGATTCCACGGCTGCCTCGCACGGCCGTGGTAAGGCTTCATCCATTTCTCCCACGCTCGTCGGCCATGTGCGTGTTGATTCACACGGTCGCTTCGCACGGCCGTGCGTCTAGGCGTGATAATTCTCCATGCCTATTTCTCAGCCAGCCACGCCTGTTGATGATAAGTCAGTATGTTAGCACGGTTGGAAGGCATGGGCCTGTTTTGTCTGTGGTTGGCAAGTCAGTAGTACAAACGGTCGTGGGACACGACCGTGCCACTTTGTCAGTACCCGTGGGGGAGTGGTTGAGTCCGTGATTTCAAAAATTAGTTGAATCTGACTTGTACCGTCCTGCCATGTTAGTACCAAGATTCTTGAGGTACACACGGCCTCGACCACGGCCGTATGCAAGGCCGTATGGCCTAGAAATCTGCACCCTTGGTTATTTTTAAAGTTAGGTAAAAGAAAGAATAAAATAAAATAAAAAAATAAAAAACTTAGAAGTTAATTAGGTTAGTACTCGGGTTGCCTCCCGAGAAGCACTCGTTTATAATCTTAAGCTAGACTTTTCCTTGTATATATAAAAATTTCAGGGGGGTTTAAAGGTTTGAATATCTTCCCTCATGCTTACAGTTCTATTTTCTTGATAAAGTTTAAGTCGAGAAATGTTTACCTTAAAAGTACCGAATGTTGGATTACTTACCTCGACTATTCCATATGGGAAGATATTGTGTACTTTAAGAGGAATTTCTTTGTTTACTTTTAGGCCTGATGTGGTGATTCGAGGGTCGGCTTTGTCTAATAGTACTTGGTCTCCTATTTTGAAGTGGTTTGATGTTCCTACGAGCTCTTCTGGGGGTTCCTTCGATTTTACTTCGTGTGGTTCCGGTTCTTTTTTGATTTGTGTTTCCTGCTCTTTTAGTTTGTCAACCTTAAGGCTTCGTTCTTTATGTGATTCTTCTTTGTTGGTACTAGGTCCGTGATTCAGCTCAGATTTGTAGTCTTGTGGTGTTTCCTGTGGTGAGGGTTAAACACATTGATTATCAACTGGATTGACTTTCTTACCTTTATCGATTGTTGTCCTGGCCGAGTCAAGAGCTTGAAGACTGATTGATTCGTCACCTACACAAAGTATGAGTTCTGGTATGGCAACATCAATTTTGGTATTGGCAGTTGCTAGAAAGGGTCTTCCTAAAATTAGGGGGATTGAATTATCCTCATCCATGTTTAAGAAAACAAAATCTACTGGAAAAACAAATTTATCAATTTTTACAAGAACATCTTCAATAATTCCCCTAGGAATTCTAATAGTTTTATCAGCTAATTGAATACTCATCCTAGTTTGTTTGGGCTTCCCTAGACCTAGTCGTTTAAACAATGTATAAGGCATGACATTTATACTTGCCCCTAAATCAGCTAATGCATTATCAATAATTAAACAACCAATTAAGCATGGAATTGTAAACCTCCCTGGATCTTTTTGCTTTCGCGGTAGTCTATTCTGTAACATTGCTGAGCATACTGCGTTTAATTCCACATGTGGCTCTTCGTCTAATTTACACTTGTGTAACATCCTAAATTAGGGGCTGTGCATGTGGTGTATTTTGTGTGTATGCTATGCTTAATATGTTGGTTTAGGATGTTTTGGGGGTCCAGGAAAGGCTCAGGGTTAAGCTGAAGTCTTGGCCAAAATTCTCTTTTAGGACACTTTAGGGGAGAGCCGGATGGGATAGGATTTAAGGGTTGTTGCTTGTAGGTATTTGGCACAAGAAGTGGTTTAGTAAAGTGGAAAAGAGGTGCCACTTAAGAGGCAGGTGAGTGATGCCTCAGGAGAGCTGCTAGGGAGCAGGTTCGAGTCGCATGGGTTACCTTTTTGGGGAGTTCTTTTTTACGCCAAGGTAGAGGAGAGGTGGATTCAGCTTGGACTCTGGTGGATGAGTGTTGATTAAGTCAACACATTTGAATGAAGGGAGGGGAGGATTTCAAGGAGGAGGAATCGGTCAACAAGTTTGAATGGGGAGTGGAGAGTGATCGGTGGAGAGGATTATAGGATTGGGAGAGAGGAAGAGAGTTTGGCCGAATGTGGGAAGTGAATCTGTGAGTGTGTGTGTGTACGATTTAGTTGGTTTGGGGGGTGGCCGAACTTTAGATGGTAGCACTTAGGGGGCGTGGTGAGCATTTCGGCTAGCTAGAAAACTTAAAGCATTCTTTTGCCTCATTTCTTAATGGTCAAAACCCAAAACCATCATCTTTTGTTATCAATTTTGGCATTTATTCAAGAGACCGAAGTTGGCACCCTATTGCTTTCCTTCATAGCCAAATTTTACATTACCTTCTACCCTCCACATTTGTTTTCATCTTTTCCTTTGCTATTATCTTCACAAGCCGAAATCCTCTCAAGCTACCCCTCCTGCCGAAGCTTTGTCATCTTCTCTACCCTTCTCTTTAACATTATAGTCGAACCTTTCTTGATATATAGCACCTCTCTTCTCCATTTCTTTCTTTTCCTGAGCAAAACACCTTCGGCATTCGTTCATTCTTTGAGTTCTTTTTGCTTAGCCGAATCTCCCTAGACATCTCTTCTTCATATTTTTCCCTGGTTTTCTTTCAAAAGAAAAGCCGAAACTTATCATCTTTTAGTCGAATCTCTCTGGTATTCATATCCCTTCATTTGATCCTTGTTTACAGTGGATTGACATTACTTATCTTCCACCGCTCCCAATCGGATTCTCTATTGATCGTGGTAAGTATTTTCCCTTTTTGTTTCAATTTTCTTTTTGCTCTTTTGAGTGCCGAAGACATTAATCTTATTCTATGTTCTTGGCCGATTGAAGGGGGGCTTTGTCTTCGCGTTCTTCCGGCTTCTGGTCTATGATTGAAGTGTGTTAAGGGACATTCGGTTCTAGTCAAGTATTCGATCGGTGCAGGATCCAAGCCTTTTTAATCTCCAGGATTTGTCGATCTAGGTAAGGAACCTTAGCCTTTAAGTGTTTATTCTCAGTTTCTTTGATTTCAGTGCCTTAATTCGATTTAGTGACCAAAGTCTTTTCATGGATTCAAATATCAGCCAAGCGAAGGGAGGGGGTGCACCCGTAATTCCAGCCCCTAAGTTCAAGAAGCATGCGGTGTCTACTGTTCGAGATTGGCCACCATGTTGTGGGCCAGCTTCTGAGCAGAATAATAAACAGATAGCAGTAGTTTCTGCTAGTGATAGTGTCGACATAGATAGCATAATGCTGTGTGTAATCAGGTGTGTAAAACTTCACACTGTTTTATTAATATGTGATACTAATCGTTTGGGGCTAAAAAGCTGAAGTAATTAGATGGATAGTCGTTATGCCTATATGGGTATGGTTGAAATACCAGGTAAGTACCTTATTGTTATGTATGAGTTAATATATATGTATGCCATAATGATACTGTTTATTTAAATAGCATGATACTTTCAATTTGTTGACATATGCTATGCATGGGTTGGATATGTTGTGAAAGGGGAAGTGTTTAAGACTGTCACTAGTGGTTTGGTACCACAAGTGGGTTGGCCCCACATTCTTGATTCCGTGACTAAGTCCCAGTGGTTTTGTACCACATACATATGATTTCGTGACTTGTCCCAGTGGTTTGGTACCACAGTGGGTTGGCCCCACATGCATGATTATTAGGGATTGCCACTAGTGGTTGGGTACCACAAGTGGGTTGGCCCCACATGTGATATTTTGTGACTCTGTCACTAGTGGCTAGGTGCCACATATGGAGTGTAGCGGATGGAGGGTTGATTGTAGAAATCCCCACGGTGTGATGGGCTGGTATGGGTGATGTGTAGAGGTTAGAAAATTTAGGTTGGGCTGGGTACATTGCATTCATATTTGTGTATGTTACTCTAAAATGGGCTAAGGTCCAATATGTGATTGTGGGCCTGAGCCATTTATGTGACTTAAGGGGGGAAATTTACACACTGAGTCTTGGTGACTCACCCCCTCTGCTTAACCTTGCAAGTGATCAGTAAGACGTGAACTTGGGAGCCGAGGTGGACTTGTGGATGGAGGCCATAGCATGATAATTTTCGTAAACTTAGTTTCTTTCTTAAAAATTTTTTAATTTGGGGATTTCAGTTGATTTTAGTTGATGTAATAAGGCCTCTTAAATTACTATTTTGTTTTAACGTTTTGTATTTAATTATGACCTGACGTTATCATACCTTTTAAACATGATTGTTAAATGGAGCTTTCAAAACATAAGAAACATAAAACAACCGTTTTTCTCAAATGCTAACAAAAATAACAAATTCGCGATTAATTAAACTCGAAAATTTTTCTTAAGCTACAAACCACTATTTTTCCTAAACCTCACCTAAAACAAAAGCTTCAAACTTACGGTATTTTCCAAAATTCACTCTTACTTTTCCCTGTGACATACCAGATCTGGTCGTAACGTTTAGACCGGGTTTGGGGTGTTACAATTTTGGTATCAGAGTCTAGGTTGCAAAACTCGGGCTGTGAAAATGGGTTCAATGATGTTTTATTTCAATGATGTTTTATTAAGTTGGTCTGAATGATTTTTGGGAATGTTTTGATTGGAACATGGCATTTGAGTTCGTCGGTACCCGATCCACCCAGGTAAGTGTTTTAAACCATTCGGTGATATATGCCTGAAATGATTGATAGCATGAATGAGTATTTGTTAGCTCTAAGAGACCCAAACTTTAGAGACTAAAACTTTTTGATGTGTCCAGCGAAAACTACTCTCTAAGACTATTATCCATAAAACTTCTCGGTGTTAAACAGTTAAAGAAATACTAACTCATAAAACTTTTAATCAGATTAAATCACAAACGTTAGTCATGAACACTCGGGGGCGTGGACGTAATGTACGTGGTCGTGGTAGAGGCAGAGTTGCTGTGTCAGAACCAGTAGGATCTGGTCATGGGTCAGGATGTGAGATACCAGTGCCGCCAGCTGTGGAAGTAGAATTTCAGGACCAAACAGGCGGGGATGAAGCGGTGTCTTAGGCAATGTTACGGCTCTTGGAGAGAGTTGCTGGGGCAGGCATGGGCACTGGGGCCCGAAAATCTGTGTCTGAACGACTGCGAGCCAATGGAGCGGAAATGTTTATGGGCGTTTTTGGTGTAGCTCCCAACGCAGCTGAATATTGGTTAGAAGTAGTTGAGTGTATAATGGATGATCTTGACTTCACGGCAGAGGAGAAGTTGAAAGGAGTCATGTCTCTTCTTCGAGATGAGGCTTATCAGTGGTGGCTCACGGTCAGGGATGGTACGATGGTTGATAATATCACCTGGGATTTCTTTAAAACAACATTCTAGAGGAAGTACGTCAGATCAAGTTATGTGGATGTGCGGCGTAAGACATTTCTAAATCTGGTTCAGGGGAGGAAGTCAGTGTCCAAGTATGAGGCAGAATTCTTACGTCTAAGCCATTATGCCCGGGGTATTGTGGCCACAGACCATGAGCGTTGTGTTCGGTTTGAGGATGGGCTGAGAGATGAGTTGCGAGTGCTGATAGCTCCACAGCGAGAGAAGGAATTTGCTGTTCTTGTAGAAAAGGCTAAGATAGCCGAGGAGGTGAAGCAGTCTGAAAAGCAGAATCAGGAGAGAAATAGAAATAAAAGGAATTTTGGTTCGTCAAGATCAATTGGGCGGTTTCAGAAGAGACCTAGTGTTGAGGGGCCGAATCGTGTTGTGAGGCCTGCTATGGATAGTCGACCTTCGAGGTGTGCTCAATGTGATAAATTTCATTTTGGTGAGTGTTGGGCTGGTAGTAGAGGCTGTTTCAAGTGTGGGTCTACAAAGCATCAAATAAGGGACTGTCCACAGGAGAGGAGCAGAGCGCAACCAATGGGTCAGGGTTATGTTCATTTAGGTAGAGTTGGTCAGCAACCACAGAGAGGTCATGGTCCGGTCAGAGGGGGTAATGGTTTTGGTCGTGGACGTGGAGCACCAGGCAGAGGTGCTGGGAGTAGTGATGCAAGGTGGCCAGGGCTGATCTATGCAGCCAGACGTCGAGAAGAGGGAGATGCACCGGACGTCATAACCGGCACGTTCCTTATTTATGGGTTGCCTTATACTGCATTAATTGATATAGGATCGACACATTCTTATGTTGCTAATGGGGTATCTGGAACTTTAAAAATAGACTCTGAGATTGCTTCTAGGGAGATGACCGTAGTTAGCCCGTTAGGACAATCGGTAGTGGTGAATAGACTTTATAGGGATGTACCTCTAGAAGTTCAAGGGTAGTTTTTCCGGCTAACCTGATGGAACTACCATTCGGGGTGTTTGATTTGATCTTAGGTATGAACTGGTTAGTAAAGTATCGAGCAAATTTGGATTGTGCTGCCAAGCACATGGTATTAAGAACTCTCGAGGATGAAGAGGTGGTGGTAATAAGTGAGAGGAGGAATTACCTATCTAATGTAATATCTGCTTTAAAGGCTGAGCGAATAGTGAAGAAGGGTTGTGAGGCATACAGAGCTCTGGTTTGTGCCTTGGAGGTCAAGGATTTGGCTGTAGGGGATGTTAGGACAGTGAGGGAGTTTCCTGAGGTGTTTTCGGAAGTGCTTCCAGGACTACCTCCGGATCGAGAGGTGGAATTTGCTATTGATCTTTATCCGGGGACAGCACCTGTATCGATTGCCCCATATAGGATGGCGCCCAAAGAATTGGTGGAATTGAAAGCTCAGATTCATGAACTCTTAGATCGAGGATTTATCCGACCGAGTGTATCACCTTAGGGAGCACTGGTGCTGTTTATCAAGAAGAAGGATGGATCAATGCGTATGTGCATTGACTACCGCCAGTTGAAAAAATTGACCATCAAGAATAAGTACCCGCTGTCGAGAATCGATGACTTGTTTGATCAACTGAAAGGGGCTTCAGTCTTTTCGAAGATAGATTTGTGATCAGGTTATCATCAGCTTAAGGTCAACGAGGTAGACATTCATAAGACGGCATTTCGAACTCACTATGGCCACTACGAATTCCTGGTGATGCCATTTGGTTTGACCAATGCACCAGTAGCATTTATGGACATAATGAACCGGGTTTTCCAACCCTATCTGGACCGATTCATCATAGTATTTATAGACGATATTCTGGTTTATTCAAAGTTAGAGGAGGAACATGATTCGTATCTTCGTGTGGTTTTACAGATTCTGAAGGAAAAGCAGTTGTTTGCCAAATTCAGCAAGTGTGAGTTCTGGTTAAAAGAAGTTACCTTTTTGGGTCATCTTGTGTCTGCTGAGGGGATCAGGGTTGACCCTCAGAAGGTCGAAGCTGAGCTGGATTGGAAGTCACCTAAGTCTGTGGCTGAAATTAGAGTTTTCTTGGTCTAGCTGGGTATTATAGAAGATTCGTTGAGGGATTCTCCTTGATTGCGGCTCTTTTAACCAAGTTGTTGCGGAAAGGGGTACCTTTTGTTTAGGCTGACAAGCAACAGGAAAGTTTTTAGAAGCTAAAGAGGATTTTGACAGAGGCTCCGGTGTTGATTCAGCCAGAGGGTGGAAGGGAGTTGGTGGTTTATTGTGATGCTTCACACACGAGTTTAGGGTGTGTGTTGATGTAAGACGGAAATGTTGTTGCGTATGCATCTCGGCAGTTAAGACCGCATGAGTTAAATTATCCCACACATGACTTGGAGTTGGCGGCGGTAGTTTTTGCTTTGAAAATCTGGAGACATTATCTGTATGGGGAGAAGTCCGTCATTTACACAGATCACAAGAGCCTAAAATACCTTCTCACCCAGAAGGAGTTGAATTTAAGGCAGAGGCGATGGATCGAGTTGTTAAAGGATTATGATTGTTCGATCGAATACCATCCGGGTAAAGCTAATGTGGTGGTAGATACATTAAGTCGTAGGGTGATCTCGGATCTGAGAGCGATGTTTGCCTATTTTAACCTGAATGATGATGGGAGATTGTTTGCTGAGCTTCAGGTGAAACCAACGTGGGTAAGTCAGATCAAAGGGAAGCAGTTGTTGGATGAGGTCTTGAGTGCTCGATTACTTCAGGTACAAAATGGTGGGGTAGAGGATTATAATCTGAGCAATGAGGGGATTCTATGTTTCCGAGGAAGGATTTGCATGCCAAGGGATTCGGAGTTGAGCCGTAGAATTTTACAGGAAGCGCATAGCAGCCCATACGCTATGCATCCTAGAGGAAGTAAGATGTATCAGGATTTGTGAGAACAGTTTTGGTGGCCGGGTTTGAAGCGCGAAATAACTAAATACGTGAGTAAGTGTTTGACGTGCCAGCAGGTGAAAGCAGAACATCAGTTGCCTTCGGGATTGTTGCAGCCATTGAAGATTCCGCATTGGAAGTGGGAAAGGATCACGATGGATTTCGTTAGTGGGATTCCCCTTACACCTACTAAGAAGGATTCGGTTTGGGTAGTTGTTGATCGTTTGACGAAGTCTGCTTATTTCATACCGGTCGTGTGGACTACTCTCTTAAGAAGTTGGCTAAGTTATATAAAGCAGAAGTTGTAAGGTTGCATGGGGTACCAGTGTCGATCATCTCGGACAGAGACCCTATATTTACGTCAAGATTTTGGAAGGTGTTGCATCAAGCGTTAGGTACAAAGTTAGGTTTCAGTACAGTGTTTCATCCACAGTCTGATGGACAATCAGAGAGGGTGATTTAGATCCTAGAGGATATGTTGAGGGGTTGTGTCTTAGACTTCAGAGGTAGTTGGGAAGAATTTCTACTGTTAGCGGAATTCGCCTATAACAATAGCTACCAATCGAGTATTCAGATGGCACCGTATGAAGCGTTATATGGTCAGAAATGTCGCACTCCTACTTGTTGGACAGAGTTGGGTGAACGTCAGATGTTGGGTCCAGAATTGGTTTCTGAAACGGAAGATAAGGTTAAGCTAATTAGGACTTGATTGAAGGAAGCTTCGGACAGACAGAAGTCCTATGCAAATCTGAAATGTAAGGACATAGAATTTGTAGTTGGTGATCGAGTTTTCCTAAAGGTGTCACAATGGAAGAAAGTACTTAGGTTTGGACGGAAGGGTAAGCTAAGCCCCAGGTTTATTGGACCTTATCGTGTATTGAAGTGTGTGGGACTAGTAGCCTATCAACTCGAGTTACCTGTAGAGTTAAGTCAAATTCATGATGTGATTCACGTATCGATGCTAAGACGTTATCGTTCAGATCCATCTCACGTGGTGCCAGTAGAAGAAATTGAAGTAAGGCCTGATCTATCCTATGAAGAGGAACCAGTTCAGATTTTGGATCGTGATATCAAAGTATTACGTAAGAAGACGGTTCCGTTAGTTAAGGTGCTACGGCGTAATCACTATTCTGAGGAAGCTACGTGGGAATCAGAAGAAGCGATGCGACAGCAACATCCTCATCTTTTTTGATCAGGTAATTTCGAGGCCGAAATTATTTTTAAGGGGGTAGAACTATAACATCCTAAATTAAGGGCTGTGCATGTGGTGTATTTTGTGTGTATGCTATGCTTAATATGCTGGTTTAGGGTGTTTTGAGGGTCCAGGAAAGGCTCAGGGTTAAGCCGAAGTCTTGGCCAAAATTCTCTTTTTGGACACTTTAGGGGAGAGCTAGATGGGATAGGACTTAAGGGTTGTTGCTTGTAGGTATTTAGCACAAGAAGTGCTTTAGTAAAGTGGCAAAGAGGTGCCGCTTAAGAGGCAGGTGAGTGACGCCTCAGGGGAGTTACAAGGGAGCAGGTTCAAGTCACGTGGGTTACCTTTTTAAGGATTTCTTTTCAACGCCAAGGTGGAGGAGAGGTGAATTCAGCTTGGACTCTGGTGGATGAGTGTTGATTGAGTCAACACATTTGAATGAAGGGAGGACAAGAATTCAAGGAGGAGGAATCGATCAACAAGTTTGAATGGGGAGTGGAGAGTGATCGGTAGAGAGGATTATAGGATTGGGAGAGAGGAAGAGAGTTTGGCCGAATGTGGGAAGTGAGGTGTGTGAGTGTGTTTGTGTACGGTTTAGTTGGTTTGGGGGGTGGCCGAACTTTAGATGGTAGCACTTAGGTGGCGTGGTGATCATTTTGTCTAGCTAGAAAACTTAAAGCATTCTTTTGCCTCATTTCTTAATGGTCAAAACCGAAAACCATCATCTTTTGTTATCACTTTTGGCATTTATTTAAGAGACCGAAGTTGGCACCCTATTACTTTCCTTCATAGCCGAATTTTACATTACCTTCACCCTCCACATTTGTTTTCATCTTTTCTTTTTCTATTATCTTCACAAGCCAAAATCCTCTAAAGCCACCCCTCCTGCCTAAACTCTGTCATCTTCTCTACCCTTCTCTTTAACACCATAGCCGAACCTTTCTTGATAGATAGCACCTCTCTTCTCCATTTCTTTGAACCTTTCTTGATAGATAGCACCTCTCTTCTCCATTTCTTTCTTTTCCTGAGCAAAACACCTTCGGCATTCGTTCATTCTTTGAGTTCTTTTTTCTTAGCCGAATCTCCCTAGCCATCTTTTCTTCATGTTTTTCTCTGGTTTTCTTTCAAAAGAAAAGTCAAAACTTATCATCTTTTAGCCGAATCTCTCTGGTATTCATATCCCTTCATTTGATCCTTGTTTACAGTGGATTGACATTACTTATCTTCCACCACTCCCAATCGGACTCTCTATTGATTGTGGTAAGTATTTTCCCTTTTTGTTTCAATTCTCTTTTCGCTCTTTTGAGTGCCGAAGACATTAATCTTATCCTATGTTCTTGGCCGATTGAAGGGGGCTTTTTCTTCGTGTTCTTCCGACTTCTAGTCTATGATTGAAGTGTGTTAAGGGACATTCGGTTCTAGTCAGGTATTCGATCGGTGCAGGATCCAAGCCTTTTTAATCTTCGAGATTTGTCGATCTAGGTAAGGAACCTTAGCCTTTGAGCGTTTATTCTCAGTTGCTTTGATTTCAATGCCTTAATCCAGTTTAGTGACCAAGGTCTTTTCATGGATTCAAATATCAGCCAAGCGAAGGGAGGGGGTGCACCCGTAATTCCAGCCCCTAAGTTCAAGAAGCGCACGGTGTCTGCTGTTCGAGATTGGCCACCAGGTTGTGGGCCAGGTTCTAAGCAGAATAGTAGACAGATAGCAGTAGTTCTTGCTAGTGATAGTGTTGACATAGATAGCATAGTGCTGCGTGTAATTAGGTGTGTAAAATTTCACACTGTAGTATTAATATGTGATACTAATCGTTTGGGGCTAAAAAACCGAAGTAACTAGATGGATAGTCATTATGCCTATATTGGTATGGTTGAAATACCAGGTAAGTACCTTATTGTTATGTATGAGTTAATATATATGTATGCCATAATGATATTGTTCATTTAAATAACATGATACTTTCATTTAGTTGACATATGTTATGCATGGGTTGGATATGTTGTGAAGGGGACGTGTTTAAGACTGTCACTAGTGGTTTGGTACCACAACTGGGTTGGCCCCACATTCTTGATTCCGTGACTAAGTCCCAGTGGTTTAGTACCACATACATATGATTTCGTGACTTGTCCCAATGGTTTGGTACAACAGTGGGTTGGCCCCACATGCATGATTATTAGGGATTGTCACTAGTGGTTGGGTACCATAAGTACATTGGCCCCACATATGATATTTTGTGACTCTGTCACTAGTGGCTAGGTGCTACATATGGAGTGTAGCGGATGGAGGGTTAATTGTAGATGTCCCCACGGTGTGATGGGCTGTTACGGGTGGTGTGTAGAGGATGGAAAATTTAGGTTGGGCTGGGTACATTGCATTAATATTTGTGTATGTTACTCTAAAAATGGGATAAGGTCCAATATGTGATTGTGGGCCTGGAGCCATTTATGTGACTTAAGGGGGGGAAATTTACACACTGAGTCTTTGTGACTCACCCCCTCTGCTTAACCTTGCAGGTGATCAGTAAGACATGGACTTGGGAGTCGAGGCAGACTCGTGGATGGAGGCCATAGCATGATAATTTTCGTAAACTCAGTTTCTTTCTTAAAACTGTTTTAATTTGGGGATTTTAGTTGATTTTAGTTGATGTAATAAGGCCTCTTAAATTACTATTTGGTTTTAACATTTTGTATTTAATTATGACCTGACGTTATTATACCTTTTAAACATGATTGTTAAATGGAGCTTTCAAAACATAAGAAACATAAAACAACCGTTTTTCTCAAATGCTAATAAAAATAACAAATTCGCGATTAATTAAACTCGAAAATTTTTCTTAAGCTAAAAACCACTATTTTTCCTAAACCTCACCTAAAACAAAAGCTTCAAACTTACGGTATTTCCAAAAATTACTCTTACTTTTCCTTGTGACATACCAGATCTGGTCGTAACGTTTAGACCTGGTTTGGGGTGTTACAACTTGTCTATTTTAAAAATTTCCTCGAGTCTGGCATCTTAAAAAGAACTTCAAGAAGTGGTAAGTTGATATGTAATTTCTTTAAAAGTTTAAGAAACTAACCAAACAGTTCTTCTGTATCATTTCTTTTCATTGCTTCAGGATAAGGTATGCGAGGTTGATACTCTTTGATTACCGGTTTTGGATTTTCCCGTGTTACCTCTATTTTACCTTCTTCTACCTCGTTTTCTTGTATTGAGTTGGGTTCATCTAACCTTTTACTATCATGAGCTGTAATGGCTTGGATTTGCTCATTTGGGTTAATCTCTGTGTTACTTGGTAGACGTCCTTGCGGTCGTTCGGACATTAACTTTGCAAGTTGTCCGATTACCTTAGTGACTTCCCCTACTGACTTAGTAAGTTCCCCGACTCGGTTCTTGGTCTCTTCAACCGATGTTTGTTGACTTTTAAGTGTTTTCTCAGTACCTTGGAGACGATTTTCTGTGGCTGCCATGAATTTTGTCATCATCTCTTCAAGGTTTGGCTTCTTTTCCTGTGGGTATGCCTGATTTTGGAAATTTTGAGAAGGTTGTTGTCTTTAATTTCCTTGATTTCTTTGACCTCCCCATGAAAAATTTGGGTGGTTCCTCCAACCTGATTTATAAGTATTACTATAAGGATTATTATTGGATCTGAAATTATTGCCTATATAGTTCATCTGTTCGCTCTCTGCACCCAGTTGGTAGGGTGGGTACCCAGGATTCGCCACAATTCCACTTGCGTCGTACTGCAGTACTGGGTGTGCCTGTGAAGAACACAAGCTATCGAGCTTTTTATTCATCATCTCCATCTGTGTTGATAGCATGGTTACTGTATCGAGATTGAAAACTTCGGCTGATTTTGTTGGTTTTGTGCTTGTAACTTGCCACTGATAGTTATTTAGTGACATCTCTTTGATAAACTCATAGACTGCTTCAGGAGTTTTATTGTTCAGGGTTCCATTGGCTGCTGAATCAATTAGTTGCCTCGTTGAGGGGTTTACACCATTATAGAAAGTTTGGACTTGGAGCCACAAGGGTAAACCATGGTGTGGACACCTTCTCATGAGATCCTTGTATCTCTCCCATGCATCGTATAATGTCTCTAAATCCATCTGCACAAAAAAAGAGATATCATTCCGTAATTTGGCCATTTTGGCTGGTGGGAAATATTTTAATAAGAATTTTTTGGTCATCTGCTCCCATGTAGTGATTGACTATCGTGGCAACGAGTTTAACCACTGTTTGGCTTTATTCCTTAATGAAAAGGGAAATAACCGAAGACGTATGGCATCATCAGAAAAGCCATTTATTTTGAAGGTATCACAGAATTCTAAAAAATTAGCTATATGAGTATTTGGGTCTTCGTCCTACAAACCATCAAATTGAACAAATTGTTGAATCATTTGTATTGTGTTTGGCTTTAATTCGAAATTATTAGTAGCTATAGCAGGCCTAACAATACTCGATTCTGCTCCTGTTAAATGTGGATTAGCATAATCATACATAGTACGTGGAGCATTGTTTTCTCCTACATCTCGCGGTGGTGGATTATTCTCGTCCATCCCTTCAGTAGGATTGGATCTGCCTTCTTCTGTGTAATTTAGGGCTCGCCTAATTTCTCTGTGATTCCTGCGAGCGGTTGCTTTAATATCATTGTCGTATACTAAAGGTCCTCTCGGGTTCCTTCTAGTCATAAACTAGAGGTACCTGCTGAGAAAAGAAAGAAAAAAAGTTTTAGCAAAATCAAAATTTAACCTAAAAAAATAAAGAAATAAAAGTAAATTTCGAAAAAAAAATGGCTAAAGTAATAAAATAGAGTTTTCTTAATATTTTAGCTCCCCGGCAATGGCGCCAAAAACTTGATCGTTGTTTTTTCGAGTTTTAAAATTTATAAAGAGAATGATCAAACCTGGAAACTAACTCTGACAACGATTTAAGGCAAGTGCACCTATCGAACAGTAGTATAGCTTAGGCAAGACCGGATTGTCGAACCTAAAGGAACTAAAAGTACTAATACTAACTTTCTTTTTATTATTTACCCTAAAATAAGTGAAGTTGTTTTTTAATCTAAATTTAACTAACTACTAAGCTAAGACGCAAAGACAAAAAGAATGAATTGGGGAAATACTGTTGGAAAAACTCAGTTGATTAAGACGATACCCTTAGGAAGAATCCACCTAGACTTCACTTGTTATCTAACACTGAACCAGACGATTTATTCACTTGACTTGATCCGTAAGATTCCCTAAGTTATATTAAACCCTCTCTTGAAGAGAATAACGTCTAACCCTAGGTTGATTAATTGAAATCTCTTTCTAATTAAAACCCCTAGAATCGCATTAACTCGATCTATGGACATCCATATTAGGTTTCACCCTAATCCGGCAAAATCTCATCAACTCCACTTAATTATGCTAGATCTACTCTTAAGCAGGGACTTTTGCTCCTCCACCTAAGCACATCATACTTGAATTAATATCCCGGAAATATTAACTCAATAATTAAGCACACATAATTAAGAACAAATCAAGTATTTATCATATAGTTCAGAAAACAATAACAAGATCCGTTTTAGGTTTCATCCCCTTTAGGAATCTGAAGGGTTTAGTTCATAACAAATAAAGAAAACATCTCAGAAGAAAAGATAAAACAAAACATAAAAAATTGCTAAAACCCCCTGAAGGAATTGAAGGAGAAATCCGCCGTCTTGAATAGAATTTCGGCTTCTTGGGATGGATCAACTGGCTATCCTCCAGTGATTCCCACAAATCTGACATTTTCAGCTCGGCTCCTTGGCCTAGCTAATCGCCCCCTTTCAAGTAACACTTAGGGTGTTTATATAGGCTCTTGGAATGCGTTTCTTTGGCCCTAAGTATCCTTTTCCGAGTGAAATTAGTCTTCTCCACGACAGGGACACGGGCATGGCACACTCCCGTATGAACGGTCTTTAAGCCGTGTTCGGACTTCTTTAATGAGGCACGGCCATGAGAGTCGGGGTCAGACCATGTTCTACTTGCTCAATGAGGCACGGCCGTGTGGGCTTAAGTCCAGGCCATATTGATTTCCACTTTGGCCTAATTTGGTCCGTTTTAGGCCCATTTTACGTTCTTTTCATCCTCGGGTTCTTTCCTGAGTATAAGACATGAAAAGAAAGGATTAAGAGCACCTTATTACATAAATCAAGGGATAAATCATCCGAAAGTATGCTAAATGTGGGATTAAAATATGTTACTTTATGGTTTATCACCTTGCCACCAACTCACTTGTGACATCAAATTACAACCAATCATACCTAAGGCCTGCATCCACTAGCTTTCCCCCTAAAGTGCCCGAAAGAGAAAAATTTACCAAAGCTCCGGCTTGAACCCGAGCCTTTCCAAGACCCCTAAGCACACCAAAACAACAAGCATAGCTAGCCAAACACATGAAATAGTGCAAAATGCAGAACCCCTAATTCTAGGATGTTACAGTCCAAATAATAATTACCTAAATCATTTTCAATATTCCATGCTTCCTAGGATTTTGCCTCAAGAAATTACTAAGTCAATTCTAAAGACTTAAACTTTCATGCATGCCTAATTTTTTCGTAGGGAACTAAAAAAATTTTATGGTACGAATTTGCATGCTTTATTAAAAATACATTCATATCATTATTAAACTTGTAATACCCCTAACCTGTATCCATCGACGAATTAGGGTTATGAGGCATTACTTGTAAAAGTACAATTTTAAACAATTACATTACATGGGTACACATTGTCGTTTCATATTGATAGTGATATCATTACTAATTTCAAATTCAAGACATCATATAATTATCTAATATCAATTGAATTTATACTAAAAATCACATGTCAATACATTAAATTAACTAATATCTTTTATTATAACTAAAAGTGACCAACCCAATCAGTGTCGAATATCTAGTTCAAAATAACCACATAAATCACATAATAATGTCAAACATTTTTGCATGCTAATATCATGTAATAGATCATTTATGAAATTAACTTTTATAACTTAAATAATGCATCAAATCACTTTATTTCATATATAGTCATTAATGTCGAACCATGTGTAACTCATAAATAATATTTATAACCCTCATCTCATAACCGAATGCCATTAATTCAGTCATAGTTCACTAACTAATAAAATACATATTTACATATATTCAAAACATGCATTTTCCCATACCATATAATGGACATATCAAGACAAAAATTATATGATGTTCGAACATATTCAACTGACCTTTAAGGCCAAATCACATATAACATTTTGTCTAAATCCAACAATTAAAAATTCAAATAGTCGTTTGTCTGTGCACACCATAACCTAATCAACTTAATGCATATATCCAAAATCACCAATCCAACATTTACACTCAAAATAGATATTATAAGTATCAATCAACTGAGGTATGTTGTATAATAATCAAAAAGATCTTAAAATATAATTTAACCAAAACTGAATTCAAACCTAGAAGTTAAGCCATTTTCGCATGACCTTTATACAAACCAAAATTAGATTTCTCTAAAACACATTCCGGCCTATACATGCCATAAGTCTAATAAATTCAACTTATAAAATACCGAAGTAGTCGATAGTGTGGTGAACTTTGCTGACAATCCTCGAGCCTGTAACTAGAATCCAAAATCTATAAAACAAAGTAAACAATTTCACCAGAGTAAGCTAATTTAGCTTAGTAAGCCTTAAACAAATTAAACTTAGTGCTTAATACAGATTCAATACTAATTCATTGTAATCAAATAATTCAAATTATACTTTTGTAATCATAATTAATTTAAGCTTACAACTCCATATATATGTAACTTATAAGTTCGTATAACAATTTCTCTTTAACCAAGAGTTTATAAAATCCAAATATTCACTCATAATCTAACCATCAAAATCAATATGTCATTATATAACCAAAAATATAAATAATCATATGCTCAAACTCAATTATCATAATTTAACATCACATTCTCAAACTATCATGGGGCCGAATATACACTTACTACAATTCATAAATTATTTTCACTTATATCACACATATTTAGTAACAAATTACAAGTTACTAACTTACCTTATCTCAAACAACCAATATGCTTATACATACCTGAACATTGAGCTCATTTATCAAATTTAAATTCCACATCAGCAAGAATCTTTTTAAGCATACACTTATAATAATTCACCGGCATAAAGCCTGCTAGGCATAAAGCCCGATATTATTCACCGGCACAAAGCCTGCTAGGCTTAAAGCCCGATATCTTTCACCAGCACAAGGCTTGCTAGGCTCAAAGCCCGAATATCATATTTATAAAGCTGTCTCACAACCAATTCATATATCAAACTTTTCATATACTTCATAATCTTTATACGAACTTTCAAATATTATAACTCAGTCGAACTAAACTTAAACATATTAATTCTAGATTTATTCACATTCAGCTAACTCAATACTAATTCCAAAAATTCCAAATCAGCATATTACTAATTTACATACATAATTTACAATGTTTAATTGCTTAAAGACTTACCTCGGATATCGATGAACGATGAAAATCGGTTATTCGACTATTTTTGTTTTTCCCCGATCCAAGTCCGATTTCTTTGGTTCTTGATCTAAACATATTCAAATTAAGCTCATTCAAACATATTTCATTCAATTTAGTCCAAAAACACATTAATGGGAAAATTATATTTTTACCCTAATATTTCACATTTTCACAATTTAGTCCCTATTGCACAAAACACAAAATATGCAAAATCTCACAACAACATAGCTAGGCCGAATCTTCCTTATAATCATATAAGTCCATGCATTTCATTTATTTCATATTTTAGTCCCTCAATTTATGATTTTTGCAATTTAGTCCTAATTACTTAAAATCATCAAAAACTCCAATACAAAACTTGTTAATCTAAAACATATCTTTAACATTTTATCATCAAACATTACAAAAAAAAAATGTCATCAATGGCCTAACTCTAAATATGCATCAAAATCAGAAATACTAGTATAGGTTGGATAGTATTCGAAGCAACGATCTCAAAAACGTAAAAATTATCAAAAACCGAGCTGAACACATACATTGATTTAGCTTGACAATGGCCGAATACCCTAAACTTTCTTATTTCTTTTTTTTTCTTTTCTTGGTTTCGGTTGGTAAAAATAAAGATGACAATGGCTTCTTTTTTTTTTAATGTTTTTCTTATTATATTAACTTTATAATATAACATATAATATTTTAACCTTTATAAATAATATAAAAACTATATAATATAAACATAATGTCGTCCACTATCTTTATTAATGGAAAAATTGCAACATAAAACTTCCATATTAAAAGAACATCCACTATTCGCCCTTTTAGAAATAACTACTAAATTTTAATTTTACGCGATTAGGCCCTTTTTTTTAAATTAAGCACACAAACAATAAAATTAATTCACGAAACTTTCACACATGTAAATTCACACATAATTATCACAGAAAATAATATTAAAATATTTTTTGGACTCGGATTTGTGGTCCCGAAACCACTATTCTGATTAGGGTCAAAATCGGGCTGTTACAAAGCTAACATAATAACTTATTGAAATAATAGAACTTTATTAATACTGAAGTTTATCATACTTAACAAAATATATCCTAATCATAATCAAAAGAAAATTTTATTCTGAGTGGAATTAATTTAAATTTTCGGTCCCCCTACTTAAAGTGAACAATGTCCTCATTGTTTAAAGTGAATAGATACTATACACCAGGTAGGATTTTAGAAAAGAGGAGGTGAGTCAAATTGACTGCTTAAGTACCAAGCTCTCTCTAAATCCAATCCTAGACATTTATATACCTATTGCCACACTTTAGCCTTTGTGACTTGTTCAAATTTCATTCATGATTCCTATCTCTTGTTTTATTGTGCAAAAATAATTCCTAATTAACCTAATCCTAAAATAACTTGAGAATAAAAATAAAATAAAGTTGAGGTCCTCCCTTTTTTTATTTGTTTATCGATCCTTCCGAATTCGACTCATCTTTTGCTCCATCATTATTGCCTTTGTATGAATCACTTTGCTCCCTCTTTGATAATGAATTCCATAGTTCAAATATGAAATCAGGCATAAAAAATAAATGGGTTATTATAAATTCCTAAGGGCACTCTTCATCGAGTCATCCCTTATTTTTGAGTATCTCTAGTAGGCTTGTTGTTGCCATTGCATGTGTTTCATTAAGTCCATCAGCTTTGATAGCTCATCACAAAGATCTAGGCCAGGCGGTGGAGCTCCATACTTTCGATATCAAGTTCACCTTCTGGTTCTATTGGTTCTGCCTCATTAGGGACTTCCATTGATTGCTCTGGCAGGATCTCTATGGGGTCATCTTATGCTTCTTCGGGATCCTCACTTTCTTCAACTCGTTGCTATAGAATAGAATCTCCAGCTACTTGGTAGAGGTCCCAATCGATGATTGTGCTCTAATTATAACCTGTCTTCTTTACGTTCGCAAGAATTTTTGGATTTAAGCACATAATGGTTATCGTAAAGGGGAAATAGGCTGGGCCAGAACGTATAACGACACAATTTCGCATTTGTCTTTGGATGATTTTGCCCACATCAATGGTCTTTCCAATTAGAATCGAGTATTATATGACCATTCGCTCTAATGAGATTGTAGTACCATGCGAACTAGGCATAAGGCTGAAACGGATGAAATAGAATCATACCTTCGCAAGTGGTGTCAAATATTCTTTTCGACACGTGTGGATTCCTTGCTTTGACACAGTCCACTTAGAACCTGGAACTGTGAGTTCCTCGAGAATTTCTTGCAAATTTTCAGGCTTAATGTTGCTCAACAAAGAAGAATATTCATCGTTTTCAAAATAAGGTAATTCAAAGAACTCATTAATAGCATTTGAATTTATTGGTACCTTGACTCCATGAACTGGAACTTCGGTCAATTCGCTTGAGGTTAAGTTCGCATAGAATTCGCGAACTAGTTCCTCATCCACACTTGGTCTTTTTTCACAAAACAATTTCGAATTGAGGGCTTCAGCAACTTGACAAATAAGTGCCATAAAGTCTCTGTAGTTGCTTTCCTTCAATGTGAAAAGCCTTTCTCTGGATGCATCTGTTGATTTTTGAAGATACTTTCGTATCTTACTTTGGCTTCTTCGCAGTGGAACTTATTTTGCGTTCCATCGATTTGGGAGGAGGCACGAGTTCTCTTACGAGGCATGATTAACCTGAACATAAGATGGGAAAAATTATTTTCTCAAAAATTTAATTAATAAAAATTATTAATAATTCATTAATTTGAAAAATTAAATAATTTAATAAAATTAAAATTCAAGAGAAAATTTGGTCTTACCATCTGATCGCTGAAATCAGAGCTTTAAAATTTATAAAAGAATGATCGAACCTGAAAACTAACTCTGACAACGATTAAAGGCAAGTGTACCTATCGAACAGTAGTATAGCTTAGGCAAGACCGGATTATCGAACCCAAATGAACCAAAAGTATTAATACTAACTTTCTTTTTATTATTTAGCCTTAAAAATAAAGTGAAGTTTGTTTTAATTTAAATTAACGACAACTAGGCTAAGGACACTAAGACAAAAAGAACGAATTGGGAAATAACTTGAAGAAAAACTCAATTGATCATGACGATACCCTCAGGAAGAATCCACATAGACTTCACTTGTTATTTAACCCTGAATCATATGATTTATTTACTTAGCTTGATCCGTAGGACTCCTTAACCTATGCTAAACCCTCTCTCGAGGCGAATAACGTCTAACGCTAGGTTAATTAGTGGAACTCTCGTTCTATTATAATAACCCCCTAGAATAGCAGTAAATCGATCTATGGATTCTCATATTAGGTTTCACCCGAATCCTACAAAATCTCGTAACCCTATCTCTAGGCGTTCGATCAACTCCGCTTAATTACGCTAGATCTACTCTTAAGCAGGGTCTATTCCTCCTCCACCTAAGCACATCAGATTTGGATTAAGCATGCATAATTAAGAACAAACTAAATAATTATCATAAAATTCAGAAATCAAATAACAAGATTCATCTAGGTTTCATCCCCTTCAGGTATCTGAGGGGTTTAGTTCATAACTAAGAAAGAAAACATCTCAAGACAAAAGATAAAACAAAACATAAGAAATTCTTTAACTCCCTGAAGGAATTGAAGGAGAATTCCATCGTCTTGAGTATAATTCCGGCTTCTTGGGATGGATCAACTGGCTAACTTCAAGCAATTCCCACAATTCTGACCTTTTCGGCTTGGCTCCTTGGCCTAGCTCGCCTCCTCCTCAATGGTGGCACTTTGGAGATATATATAGGCTCTTTGGAATGCAATTCTTTCTCCCTAAGTATCCTTTTCCGACTGAAATTGCTCATTCCATCGACAGAGGCACGGCCATGGCACACGCCCGTGTAAATTAGGGGAATGGCCGTGCTCTAGGTGATCAGCGAGGCACGACCGTGTGGGCTTTGGGCCAGGCCATGTCGATTTCATGCTAAGGATCATTTACTCCGTTTTGGGCCCGTTTTACGTTCTTTTCATCCTTGGGTGCTTTCCTGGGTATAAGACATGAAAAGAAAGGATTAAAAGCACCTTTTTACATAAATCAAGGGCTAAATCATCCAAAAGCATACTAAATATAGGCTTAAAATATGTTACTTTTACGATTGATCACCACCCTTTTTTAAGAACTTCTAAAAAGATAATTAAAATCAAAAGAGGTTGATTTAAGGTAGGTTGAAGGATTTGGCTAAGGATGGGTGAAGGTGTGTGCCGCAGAAGTGTTGGAAGGCTGCTATGTGTGCGGGCGGATGGGTGCGAAAGCAAGCAACAACGCGCAGTAGGGGTTGCACATAAGCAGTAACGTGCGAAACCTTCTACAATCAGGCCTGATGCACAGAGATGTGCGCAGGTGTGGCACACAGGAGCAGGACACGGCGTGGGCAACTGTTGGGGCTGGGGCTTGCAGCGTGCTGAGGTTGCTAGCCAAGCAATGTGCGATTGAGGCTTGCGGCACTTAAGGGATTTGGTGCTTTGGGGTTTTGAGTGATGAATGAATGGGGGAAGTAAGGGTGGAATTTATACTGGGAGAAGTAAGAATTAGAGTAGAATTCTTAGAGAAATTTAATAATTTAAATATTCTAAGTCTAGTCCTACTCAAAGTTAACAACAATTAATAATTAAATATATGTATATGAAATTATCAATTGCTATTAAATTATTAAAACAAGAATAAAATATGATTAAAATTAAACTAATCTTAATTCTATGCTAAGGTGATAAAAATTAATATATAAACAATAAGAGATATAATTATATATTAAAGTTTATCATATTTATATAAATATATATTAAGTAAAAATATTTATTTTAGATGCCTTTTGAAAATATTTACAAAAAGAGGCACCTAGTTTATATTATTTACAAAATTAGCAACCAAATTTTAAAAATAATTCAATTAAGTCCTTAGACTTAATGAAAATTTGAAATTGAGTTGTAATTTAAAACTTGGATCACAATTTGACCCTTTTATTTGAAAAATTAAAAATTTATTTTGTCATTCAAGGAACAATTTCTCAGAAAATTATGTAAAAAATCAATTCCCAAGAAGATTGGAGGGGTCGCTAGCGGTCCCGCTTAAGTTCTAATCTCCTAGACAGAATTTATTTAAATATAATAAACCTAAAAATATACCCTAAATAATTTATTAAAAATAAGAAAATTTAAATATCTGATGAATTGAACAAGATTTGATCCCAGTCAGGTTTTTCTCCGTAGTAATGTTTCAAACGCTGAGCATTGACTTGAAAATTACCTCCCTTACCTTTGTGTTCAACAACACCATATGGATAGACACGATGAATCGTAAATGGAATGGACCAACGTGATTTTAACTTACTTGGGAAGAACATCAATATGGAATTAAATAACAAGACTTGCTGACCTGCTTCAAATTCTCTAACTCGAATGTGCTTGTCATGCCATTTCTTGAGTTTTTATTTGAGTAATTTGGCATTTTCATATGAGTTCCTCTAGCTCGTTGAGTTGGAGCATCTGTCTCTCTCTAACAAGCTTAAGATCCAAGTTGAGTCGTCGAAGAGCCCAGTAAGTTTTGTGCTCTAACTCTAGAGGTAGATGATAGGCTTTTCTAAAGACCAACCTGTAGGATGACATTCCTAAAGGTGTCTTGTATGCTACTCTGTAAGCCCATAAAGCATCATCTAGTCTCTTGGACCAATCTCGTCGGTTCAGGAAAACTACCTTCTAAAGTATGCCTTTGATCTCCTTATTCGCCAGCTCAGCTTGCCCATTCGTCTGTGGATGGTAAGCTGTAGCAACCTTATATTTCACTCCATGTTTATCTAACAACCATTTTAACCACTTGTTTACAAAATGGGTCCCTTCATCGCTGATAATAGCTCTTGGGATTCCAAACCTTGTGAACACGTATTTCTGCAAGAACTTCATCACAACCTTAGCATCGTTCTTCGGATAAGCTTCGGCCTCGACCCACTTGGACACATAATCTACTGCTACCAATATGTACCTGTGACCAAAAGACGGAGGGAAAGGACCAAGAAAGTCAATACCCCAAACATCGAACAATTCTACCTTAATAATATTTGTTCGAGGCATCTTATTTCTGTTGGTGACATTTCCAACCCTCTAACATCGATCACAACTCTTTACGTAAGCGTATGCATCCTTGAATAGTGTGGGACAAAAGAATCTGGCTTGTAATATTTTGGCCACATTGCGAGTACCTCCGAAGTGTCCCCCACTCGGAGCTGAGTGACAGTGGTATAAAATCTTAGGTATTTCATCTTCTGCCACACATCTCCTGATCATCTGATCTGCTCACTTTTTAAGCAAATATGGCTCTTCCTAGAAATAGTACTTCGCATCGTGAAGAAACTTTTTCCTTTGTTGATACTTTTTATCAATCGGCATCAAACCACAAGCTACATAGTTAGTAATATCAGCAAACCAAAGAATATTATGGACATGATTTACCTTCAGTATGTGTTCATCTGGAAATATCTCCTGAATCGGTACAAGTGGAGAATTTCCCTCTTGCGGCTCCAATCTAGACAAGTGATCTGCTACTTGGTTTTCTACTCCTTTTCAATCTTGAATTTCTAGATCAAACTCTTGAAGTAGAAGTACCCACTGGATCAATCTCGGCTTAGCTTCTTTCTTGGCAGTAAATATTTAATTGCCGAGTGGTCCGTATAAATAGTCACTTTGGTACTTATAAGATAAGATCGAAACTTGTCGAAAATAGATACAATAGCAAGTAACTATTTTTCTATTATCGTATAATTCATTTGTGCTCCTGTTAGAGTCCAACTTGTGTAGTAGATGGGGTGAAAAACTTTGTTCCTTCGCTGGCCCATGACAGCTCTAATTGCGAAGTCACTTGCGTCACATATCAATTCGAATGGCAAATCCCAATCTGGTGTGACGATGATGGGTATCGTAACTAATTAATTCTTCAACTCTTTGAATGCTCTTAAACATTCATCATCAAACTTGAATGTCGTGCCCTTCTCTAATAATTTGCACAAAGGTTTTGCAATTTTGGAGAAGTCTTTGATAAATCTACGATAAAAACAGCGTGGTCCAAGAAACTTCTAATCCCCTTTACAGATGTTGGAGGTAGGAGTTTCTCAATAACGTCTACCTTTGCATTATCTACCTCGATTCCATGTCTCGATATCCGATGCCCTAGAATAATCCCTTCTTGTACCATGAAATGGCACTTTTCCCAGTTGAGTACTATGTAACTCCCCGAATCTGGGCCTAGTAGAATTGGGCCTATTGGGCCTTGGGCAGGGGAGTGTTTAAAAATTTTTTAGAACAAGAGAATGGCATTAATGCAAGTTGGACATGTTAGGTGAGTGATTTTGGAAGGTTAGTGCGCTTCCATGAAGTCCTAGGATCAAACCTGAGCTTTAGGAAAAATTTTGGTTTTAGGTGAATAAAACCCTAGGAGTTAGTAAGTAGGCTTTAAGAATAAAATGTGGAGAAAACTAACACAAAATGAGTTATGGTCTAGTGGCAAATGGCGCCACATGGGAGACAAGGAAGTGATGCCATAGAGGAAGCAATGGGTCCAAGGTTAAAGTCTTGGCGCTTGCATTTCATTTTGATTTCTTTTTAAATGAACTTAGACTTTAGCCCATAGACTTATATTTAGTTGCGCATGCTTTAAGTCACAAAAGGAGCTTGTGTTGTTGTGGCATATAGTGTCTGGAGCATAGGAGAGAGCAAGGGTTCGAATCCCATTGCAGGAAAAAAGGGATATTTATTTTGCTAAGTTGGGACGGCTAGAGTTTGTGTTGGAATTAAACTCTGCTGAATGAGGGATCCCACATCGGGAAGCTAGCATGAGAGTAGGCGAGAAGCTGGCTTTAAATAGCAATCTAGGAGGAGAGTAAGCATACCTTAGTGCGTTTGGGCATAGGAGTGTTCGGAGCGCGGGTTAACTCCAGATTCCTATCAGGTGTGTATTTCGCACTACTCTAGTTGTAGAGCGGCAAATGTCGAAATGCTGGTCACATGGCGATGGTAGCCACATGAGCGTACGAGCGCACGTGTGGGAGCTTTGACGCGATAGTTGAGGCCCTCATGAGTGTTCTCATGGGTTTAGGCTGCCTTGGGCTGAGCGGGCCCATATGAATAAATTGTATGATTGTGTAGTAGATATTGGACTGGTCTATTTGAATCTCATATCTCTGGCTAGATTTGGGCTAAATGGGCCACACGAGCTTGTGGGCCCATTTGGGCTAAGAATGGGCCCTAGGCCTATTCGTATCATTATCTCTGTTTGGAATACTTTGGTTTAACTGGGCAAATCTCAGTTGATCGCTCTAGTGTAGGTGACGGCGCTCATGATTATTTAGTACTCTACGTGATAAGGTGTGTATCTGTATACACTGTTCTGATTGTTAATCGGTTGAAAAGTCGAAGGTGCATATATTGTATTATCTTGACTATTGATCGATGTTATGTCGAATATCAGCGAGCGATGCCATACGAGCGTGCTATCGTACGTGTGGTGAACTGAGCTCACGAATTGTGAGCGTGTGATGAGAAAGGCCACCACGAGCGAATTCATGGGCTTGGGCCGTAGTGGGTCACTTGGGCTGGAATGGGCCTCGATGGGCCCAATGGGCCATAGGGCCTGCGAATGCAAGTTAGACTGTTAAATGGGAAGTGGATAGGCTTATCATGTCGCGTACATGACTTAGGTGCTTTGGGTCGCGTAAGGCTAAAAGGGGGCTGTGTGGGCCCAATGGGCTTGTGGGCCCACACAGATGAAATGTGTGTGATGTGACAAGTTATTGATTTAGGCTGTGTCGTCGTATAGCCGTGGTTGCTTCTAGGCTAAATGGGCCACATGAGTGTGTGGGCCCACTTGGGCAGGGTAATGGGCCTCAGGCCTATTTTCACCATTAAGTCGAATTAAGTTTCTTAAGTCACTCGAGGCAACTGTTGACCTTCTAGGAGGTCATAAAATTACAGGAATACCCTCGAAGGGTAAAATTATTGAAATACCCCTAATTTGGAAAATTATCGAAATACCCTAGATTTATAAAATTACTGAAACACCTCTGATTTATGAAATTACTGAAAAACCCTTGGTTTACAAATTACTGAAATACCCTTGATTTACAAATTACTGAAATACCCTTGGTTTACAAATTACTGAAATATCCTTGGTTTACAAATTACTGAAATACCCTTAGTTTACAAATTACTAAAATACCCTTGGTTTCCAAATTATTGAAACACCCTTGGTTTACAAATTATTGAAATACCCTTGGTTTACAAATTACTGAAATACCCCTAATTTGGGAGATTACCGAAATACCCTCAATTTGCAAAATTACCAAAATACCCTCAGATTGTAAAATTGCTAGAATACCCTTGATTTGTGAAAGTATCGAAATACTCTCAGTTTGTGAAATTAGCAAAACACCCCTGTAGAGTAGAATTACTGAGTTACCCTTGTAGGGTAGAGTTACGGAAATACCCCTATAGGGTAGAATTACCGAAATACCCTTATAAGGTGAGATGACTATTTTGCCCTCGTGGGTAAATGACTGATTTGTGCTATGATTTGACTGATTTGACTGTGATCGCATGACTGTGTTTTACTGATTTGATTGTGGTCATGTGACTGATATGTTTTCAATATGTGTTGAAATGACTGTTACTAAGCATGGCCATTTTGCATACACGTGTAATGATTGAGCATGACATACGCGACATATTGCATGGGGTTGGGACTTTTTATTTTGGAGGAAGTACTGTACTGGTGGCTATGCCACGATTTACTGATTTAGTGGCTCTACCACGTATACTGATTCTGGTGGCTCAGCCACGTTTACTGTTACTGGTAGCTTTCCTGCGTTATTATTAGCAGCTAGATTGCGTTATTGATTTGCTGGGTGGGTAGGTTGACTTGGTCCCCACAAGGTGTGTTGGTTGGTACGGATGGTGTGTTGGCTGGATCGGGGTGGGATGCATCCTCATATTGTTGCATATCTGTTTATGAGATCTTTCACTGTACTGGGCTTAGGCCACTTGCTCTGATATTGGTTGGGCTAGGCCCAATTGATTCTGGTATGGGCTGTGAACCAAATGATATTGTAGTGGGCTTTGACTCATGTATGCTTTGAACTAACTGTACTGTTACTCTTAAAGGGCTTTGGCCTAGACTGTTTCAAGTTTTGTTTCTGTATACTGATTGTTACTCTAGTAAGGGGATTACACACTGAGTTTTCATAAACTCTCCCCATTTTTAACTGTGCATGCAATCCTCAGCCTTAGATGGATCAGAGCTACGAGGGACTCGAAGAAGACCACACACTGCTTATGCTTGTTGTTTTGATTATTTACTATTAAAATATTTTTATTTGGGTTGTTATAAAGCCTCGCTGTTTTTAACTTTTATTTGAAATATTTACTTAAAAATGTTTAATATCTGCTAGAAGTAGGACACTATTTTTTTGAAAACAATAACTGCTTTCAAACACTATGTTTCTGCAACCCAATTTTTAGATATCATGTTTCCATAAATCATTTATTTTAATTAAGCTTCCGTAAATGAAAAAGATTTTACTAAGTGATTAATAACATTTTGAAAAGGGAATAGTTTTTTTTTTTATAAACCACGTTTGAAAAAAAACGAAAGCAAATGAAAACACAATTTTTGAGAAACACTTCAATGTGACACGCCAGATTCAGGCCTAACTTTTTAGGCCGGGTTTGGGGTGTTACATACTAGGTTTGTTTTCTTCACATCGTCTTAGTACCTTAGCTAGATTGGCTAAACAATCATCATAAGTGTCTCCAAATACTGAAAAGTCATCCATAAAAACTTCCAGACACTTCTCAACCATGTCAAAAAAAGTTGACATCATACATCTTTGAAATGTAGCAGGTGCATTACATAAACCAAATGGCATGCGTCTAAATGCAAACGTACCGTACGGGTAGGTGAATGTTGTCTTGTGCTGATCTTCCAGTGCTACTGTAATCTAATTATACCCAGAGTATCCATTGAGAAAATAATAATAGTCTCACCCCGTGAGTCTATCAAGCATTTGGTGCAAGAACGACAAAGGAAAGTGATCTTTCCTGGTCGCTTTGTTCAGCTTTCGATAATCGGTGCAAATTCTTCATCCCGTAATTTTAACGCCCCAAATTTGGGCCTAGTAGATTTGGGCCTATTGGGTTGTAACACCATAAAAATCCTGAAACTTTAAATTTCTGTGCACTGAGGTTGGTATGTATGAGTAGCACTTATAATATTAATTTTATGGTATTATCGGGATTATTTGAGATCTTAGAGATAGGGATGACCATAGGGAAAATTTTATCTTTCTTACTTTAGTGGACCCTAGTCGCAGGCATTAGGCCTCTTAAGCAGATTAAGGGGAAAATAGGACACAAATGGGCTTGTGGTCCAGTGGCAAGGTGGCGTCACTAGGGGAGCTACAAGGTGGTGTGAAGAGGTCCAAGATTCGAGTAGTGTTAAGGTGTTTTTGGAGTGTTTATTTTGCTTAGTGGACGGCCAGAGTTGTGTGGAATTTGGACTCATTTGTTGAAGTGTTTGAATTGGTCTTGTGAGCTGATAAAGGAGGGTATTTTGGATGAGATAAGGGAGATATCATGAAGAAAAATTAGGAGATGAGAGGTGGGAAGAGTTGGTGCCGAATTGGACTGTGGGGGAAGGTAGGATTCAGCTATTGGCTATAAAAGGAGGTGCAAATTCCTTAGAGAGGTTCCTTGGGTTCCATTACATTTCTTTTTCTCCACCGTAGCCGAATTCTTCCATTTGTCGAAAAAAAACCCATCATTCCTTTGCCGAAATTTTGATTTTCTCTCTAGTCGAATTCCCCATACCTTCTCTTCTTAAATTCCTTCTCTTGTTCACCTTTAGTTCTAGTCGATCACTTCTCCTCTTCTTCTCCCTATTGGTGTCGAATTGTCTATCACCATACTAATATCAAAAGCAGAATTTAGGTCGTAAGATCGAAAGTAGATTTCGTAAGTGTACGCTTACCATCTCCTATACGATTTGTTAAAAGCTGAAAGGCTATCTAACTGACCTGTTGTTAACTCTATGGTAACAAGGATAATGTTCAAGAACGCAAGCATGGTAGGATCGTTAGCAAAGGTAAGTGTACTCAACTCGATGGTGGATTAAGTGAATGGCCGAATGTGTGTGTGATTTATAGGGGTGACTTGTGGATAATGAGTCCCTCGATTTTGATGATATATGTTTGGGTGCAGATCTAGGGATATTCGCTAATAGTAGCTAAGGAAGGGCTACTAGAATGTGTGGCACACATTAAGGTTACGGTGAGGTTTCAGTTTTTGATAAAGTGTGTATTAAGCCAAGATTAACCGTTAAGTGGCGACTATTGTAGGTTCGTGACTAAGGGGTTTACAGCATGCGTTGTAACCAGTGTGTACAAAACTATGCACACACACGAAATCGACAATGCCGAAAAGTCAAAAAGCCGAAAGTGGCTAAATGGGCCCGGTGGGCCCTGAGGCTAAGTTTGATGAAATGGATTAATTTGATTATATGAACTAGGTTAGGCATGCATGTTACATGATCTGGATTTGTTTGGGGCCTAATAGGTCATATGATTGAGATTTGGGCCTAGTGGGCCATAAAAATGTGATGTTGCCATTATGGGTTCTATGAACGTGAAATGGGTTGATGGGTTTTATGGGGATGCAGACTAGTATGATAGGGTTTTATGGACTTTAGGCTTAGTACTAAACAACTCTTAAACCGTATAAGACTTTCTAAAAATTAAACATGTTCGTGGACAAGTCGCTAGGTTAGATTGTGGCAACGGGCATATGCATGTCTAGGATTAGATCTAGGGAGAGCTTGGTACTTAAGCGGCCCTAGCGACCCACCTCCTCTTCCATAAAATCCTACCTGGTGCATAGTGTCTGTTCACTTCAGCCGCAAGGATTTTTTAATGGGCCAAAGTTCATAACTAAAACCCGAGAGGGACCAAATACCCCTAGATTTATAAAATTACTAAAATACCCCTGATTTGGAAATTACTAAAATACCCTTAGTTTAAAAATTACCAAAACATCCTTAGATTTATAAAATCACTAAAATAGCCTCAAATTGTGAAATTACCAAAATACCCTTGGTTTGTAGAATTACCAAAACATATTTGATTTACAAAACTCTCAAGGTACCTCTATTTTACCTAAATACCCCTGTAGAGTAGATTTACGGAAATACCCTTGGGTTGTGAAATAACGAAAATACCCCTATGTGATGAGTATGAGTTTTATAGATGTTACTCATGTGCATGTTGCATTCATATAATATTCTGATTAGGATGCATATGGGTGGGAATTATGGTACGGAGGAAGACTTGAGGATCGCATAGTCGCTTGACGACCATGGATCCACCGGTGGCTTTAAGCCTTTATATGATTAGTAGCTTAGCTGTAATGTTGAGTAGTGCCACTGTGAGTGCTACCTTTGGTGTGTAGAGGATGGGTGGGTCGATTTAGAAATCCCCACAGGTGTGTAGGATTGGAAGGGAAATGATGTGTAGCTGATGGATTTTTAGGGAGAGTTTTGCATTACCTTGTTTTGCATATGATATGATATGATATGAGGTCATTGTGGGCCAAGGCCCAATACCACCGATTTTGATAGGGCTCAGGCCAATGTGATAATTATATATTGATTTGAATGCCAAGGGTTGTACACACTGAGTTTCGAAACTCACACCCTTTATTTAATATTTCAGGTGATCCTCAGTAAATCACTTGATGTGAGAGAGGACTCGGAGATGGCCACACTACAAGATGTTTAAACTTTTATTTAATTGTTTCAGAAGACATAGTTTTAATTGCTTATTTTCGTTGGATGTAATAAGGCCTTGTACTCTGATTTGACTTTAAATTTTGCGTTTTGTTGTTTCAACTGTTTACTTAATTATTAAACCTAAGTAAATTTCTTATGTTTAAACTTGGTTTTCGAAGTACTTAAAATTATAAAATGGGTTTTTTTATTACTTAACAAGATTCAAGGGTTTTGGGCTTTTGGACCTTAAATTTTTAAGTAGCAAAATCATTTGAATTATGCCTTTGATGTGACACGCTGGATTTGGGCCTAACTTATGGGCCGGGTTTAGGGTGTTACAGTAACCATTCTGGCCGATATCAACTTGTTATTCTCATTCTCAATGACCAGATACCTCCTTTCTTCGACACTCACTAAACTGGACTTACCCATGAACTGTCTGAGATGGGGTAAATTATACCCGCATCCAACCACTTGATAATTTCCTTCTTTACTACATTCATAGGGTTCAGTCTCCGTTGTCCATCAATCGTCCCTCTCTCGCCATCTTCTAATATGATCTTGTGCATGCATACAGATTGGCTAATACCGAGAATATCGGCTATGGTCTTGATAAACCGTAAAAGTAACATATTTTAGGCCCACTTTAGCATACTTTTGGATGATTTAAGCCTCGATTATGTAATTTGGTGCTCTTAATCCTTTGTTTTCGTGTTTTATACTCAGGAGAGCACCAGAGAATGAAAAGAACAGAAATGGGCCCAAAACGGAGTAAATGGGCCATATCACGAAATCCACACGGCCTGGCCACGACTTACACGGGCGTGTGCTATGGGCGTGTCCCTGTCGCAGGAAAGAAAAGTTTCACTCGGATTTGGATACTTGGAGGCAAAGAAACACATTCCAAAGCCTATTCAAACACCCTAGTAGGAATTCTACTTAAATTAGGATACTTAGGGGCCAAGTAAGGCATCTCAAAGTCTATATAAACACCCAAGGGGGCAACTTGAAGGGGAGTTCGGCAGAAGCTGGAACCTAGGGTGGTGAGCTAGGCCAAGGAGCCGAGCCGAAAAGGTCAGATTTGTGGGAAACACTCGAGGATAGCCAGTTGATCCATATCAAGAATTCGAAATTCTACTCAAGATGGCGGATTTCTCCTTCAATTCTTTCAGGGGGTTTTAGGAATTTCTTATGTTTTTTTTTATCTTTTCTTCTGAAATGTTTTCTTTTATTATTATGAACTAAACCCTTCAGATACCTGAAGGGACGAAACCTAATACGGATCTTGTTATTGTTTTCTGAACTATATGATAAATACTTGATTTGTTCTTAATTATGTGTGCTTAATTCTTGTGTTAATACTTCCAGGATATTAATTCAAGTATGATGTGTAACAGTCCAAATTTGACCCTAATCGGAACGGTGGTTTTCGGACCACGAATCTGAGTCCGAGAAATATTTAGATATTATAATTTGTGCCTACCATATGTGAATTAATGTGTGTGAAAGTCTCGTAGAAAAATTTTATCGTTTGTGTGTTTAATTTAGAAAAAGGACTTAATCGCGTAAAAGGTAAAAGTTGCAAACTATAGTGAAATGTACGAAATTGATTGTGGCTTTATAAATGGAAGTCCTAAAAGACCAATTAGCCCATTATTCAAGATAGTGGACGGCATAGGACTAAATTACCCTTATATTATAAGTTAGTTTTATTATTATTAAAAGGTTATATTAGTAATTCATAAATAAAACATATTATATGTTAAATAAAACAAAATAAAAACCACCATCATCTTTTACATTGTTGGCCGAATATTGAGAAATGAATAAGGGTTAGGAAGCTTTGAATTTCGGCAATCAAATTGCTTGATTAAGGTATGTGTGATTTTCGATTTTTGATAATTTTTGCGTTTTTGAGATCGTTGCTTCGTATATTATCCAACCCATGCTCAAATTTTTGAGATTAGTATGTATGTGTGATTCGGCCATTAACATGTTTATATGGTTTTTGATATTTGATGATTTTATATTAAAGATATGTTAAAGATTAGTATGTTTTGTATTGGAAATTTTAGTGAATTTGAGTATTTTGGGCTAAATTGCAAAAATGAATTTTTAAAGGGGCTAAAATGCAAAATAAATGAAAGATATGGACTTGTAAGGTCCTTGTGAACATTCGGCCCTTGAGTGTTGTAGTGAAATTTTGTGTATTTTGTGTTTTGTGCAATTAGGATTGAAATGTAAAAATGTGAAATAGTAGGGTAAAATGGTAATTTGCTCATTTATGTGTTTAAGGACTAAATTGAAATGGAATGTACTTGAATGAGCTCAATTTTAATGTGTTTTGATCAAGAACAAAGAAAAACGGAACTGGATCGGGGAAAGACGAAGGTTGTCGAATAGCCGGTCTGCGCGGTCCATCGACAGTCGAGGTAAGTCCTTAAGCTGAAATATATCAAAGAATTATTTATGAACCTGTTAAATGATGATGTTCGATAAATTTGAGTGTATATTATTGTAAAAGCCGAATGTATATGGGTTAATTTGGCTTGAATGCATAAATTGACAATATAATAATAATGTGTATCTTTGATATAATATTTGGGAAAAATGTGAAGTATGTGATTGGTTTGTGAAGTCAGCTTTTAGAAATGTGTATTACAAGAATAATTCTATTGTATTTCGGGCTTAATGCCTAGCAGGCCTCGTGCCAGTGATATATTTCGGGCTTAATGCCTAGCAGGCCGTGCCGGTGATATATTTCGGGCTTAATGCCTAGCAGGCCTCGTGCCGGTGATATATTTCAGGCTTAATGCCTAGCAGGCCTTGTGCCGGTGATAAATTTCGGGCTTAAGGCATAGCAGGCCTTGTGCCAGTGATGTATATATATATATATTTCGGGCTTATTACCTAGCAGGCTTAATACCGGTGTTATGATTTCAGACTCTGAGTTCAGGAGGCTTAGTGCCGGTGTGTGAGATTCAGGTAATGTTTTGTAGGTTCTAGCTATTGAATTACTATTTTAAGATAAAATTAAGTGCTAATGATTTTGGTGGAACGAATTAAATATGCCTAAGTGTGTGGAAGTGAATTTCTTAATTCGGTAGTAAGGTATGTGTTATTCCTACTTAAGTGTTCTATGAATACGCATGTATGTATATAGATGTATGTATGTGATGTTATTAAAAAAAAAGAAGAAGATCAAAGTGATAAGAAAATTGGCTAAATGAAAGCATAAGTAGTTACGGTATTTGTAAAGGTATAAGGAAATGTATAAGTTGGTGTTATATATATGAATATTCAGCCATAATGTATATATATAAGACAAGAATTGTTTATTAAGGTTATGAGTTGGTTGTTTAACTGTTTTACCATTGAATGTGATAATGTTTTTGCTTAAGACTTACTAAGCTAACATGCTTACGGTGTGTTCTTGTCTACTTCTATTTTATAGACTTTTGATTCAAGCTACGGGCTCGAAAGATCTTTGAAGAAGTCAACCACACTATCGACTCTCTTTTGGGTATTGATAAACTTAGTTTTTCAGTTGAAAAGGCATGTATAGACTAGACTAAGCTGTATTACTAATGATACTTGATCATGTATATATATTTAGCCATGCGAAAATGGCTATCTATTTTGGTTAAATTTTGTTCATGTGTTTTGATGAAATGGCTTGCTCATGCTATGAATTATTGTTTGTATTCGGATGTGGTTTAGGTACTATTTGAAATATGAATAGGTGATACGAATGTTATGTATTTAGTTGGAGAAAACTTGACTTGGGTCGTTGTTGCTTAATACAGTTGATTAGGTTAAGTAATATGAGTGATCTTATGATTAAAGATTGTGTATGTAACTTAACTTGTTGGATTCATTGTTAATGATAAGTATAAGTAGTTACAAATTATGGAAAAGTGGTAATGAATATGCGGTCAAGACATGGTTTATATGCTTGTGTTTTTAGGTTAAGTTGGCTTTGAGACCTATGTTCATGTATGGTCAATTGTTGTACAATTAGTAATATGAATTTTGCATGAATTATGGAAGTTTAGTTGGCACATTTGGTCTTTGATCTATGCATATAACATGAAAAGTTAGGTTGTGATTATGCATTAAAAGCTAAGGTTATGCATATTCGGATATATTCATTTATTTATAAATGAAGTGTATTTTCTCTTAGTCCATAGATGTAAAGTCAAATGATGTATGCATGTAACTGTAATGAAGCTTATTAGTAGTTCCAACTACAAGGTTGGGTGTGCTTTGATTCAAAATGAAATGGTACGTGAGGCATGTTTGCATGAAACGATTACAAAAGTAGTGGTACTAAATAGGTGTCTGTATCATAGAATTAAATAGATAAATATGCTAATAATGAGGTTAGAAGTATATTGTTTGATTATTTTGTATTTGTGGATGATTATATTGAATATGTTTTAACTTAGTATATCAAGTATATATATATACTGTGCCCATGTGCTTTGTCTGACTAAGATAAGAATTAATTGATTGAAAAAGATTTGGCTATTTGGTAATGCCTGTAACCCTAATCCGGCGACGGATACGGGTTAGGGGTGTTACATTTTATTGGTATCAGAGCTTACGGTTTAGTCGATTCTAGTACTACCATAGTACTTGTGAGTCTAGTTATACATGCCTTTAGTGTATTTTTGATGGTGTGGTGACTTCTGACTTTCCAAACTATGTTTAGTAAATGGATTCCGATCCTGACAGAGCCGTAGCTGATGATGTAGAGAGTGTAGCGCCTGATCGTGCACGCGGATCAGCGCCAGCATACTCTCGACCAGTTTCAGATAGCCATGAGGGGAAGGCTAAACAAGCCTTCTACCAAATGATGAATGAATGGTTTACCTAGTTTGTTCAGAATAATCTGGCTGTACAACAACCTCCACCCCCGCATAATCCAACTCCGGTACCTTCAACACCTTCGATGATAGATTCGATGAGATCTAGTAGGCCTCCCGTTGATAAAATCAGGAAATATGGGGCCGAAGAATTCAAAGCCAATGATGATGATGACGCAGAGCGAGTTGAGATGTGGCTTGATAACACTATTCGGGTGCTTGATGAGCTATCCTGTGCTCCAAATGAATGCCTAAAGTGTGCTATATTTCTACTTCGGGACATTGCCTGTCACTGGTGGAACACACTAGTATCAGTGGTTCCGAAAGAAAAGGTGACTTGGGACTTCTTCCAGATTGAGTTCCATAAGAAATATATCAGTCAGAGATTCATCGATAAGAAAAATAAAAGAATTTCTAGAATTAAAACAGGGTCGTATGACTGTGATGGAATATGAGCGAAAGTTTGTCAGATTGAGCCATTATGCTCGAGAGTGTATATCTATTGAAGCCATTATGTGCAAAAGATTTGAAGACGGTCTGAATGAAGACATAAAGTTGCTTGTTGGCATTCTTGAAATCAAAGAGTTCGTGACACTAGTCGAGCGAGCTTGCAAGGCTGAAGAGCTCGGAAGGGAGAAAAGAAAGGCTGAAATTGAAGCTAGAGACACTCGTAAAAGATCATCGAGTAAGACTTTCCATTCAGTGCCTAAGAAGTTCAGAGATGACTTCAGCCGACATAAAGCTACTTCAGACTTGCCTAGACGTGATCGACCTCCAGTGAATTCCCGAGCCACTTCAATGGCTAGTATTGGTAATGTTCCGCAGAACCTGGCTGAGTGCAAACATTGTGGGAAATGGAATTCTGGGAGTTGTAGATTCCATGATTGGTCCTACTTTAAATGTGGATCGTCGGACCATTTCATTCAAGAGTGCCCGGTGCTAGCCGAACAAAATACGGCTCAGAAAACTAAACCAAGCAGCGCGCCAGCACGGGGCAGACCACCCAGACATTCAGGCTATATAGGTGGCTGTCAGAGAAGGACAAAAGACACTGTAGTTCGATCAGAGGCTAGAGCTCTAGCTAGAGCTTATGCTATACGAGCCAGAGAGGATGCTTCTTCCCCAGATGTTATTACCGGTACTTTCACACTTTATGATACTACTGTGATTGCATTGATTGATCCTGGTTCGACTCATTCATATGTGTGTGAAACTCTAGTATCCAGTAAGACTCTGCCAGTTGAGTCTACTAAGTTTGTGATTCGTGTGTCCAACCCTTTGGGCAGATGTGTACTCGTTGATAAAGTGTGTACAGATTGCCCGTTGATGATTCGAGATTCCTGCTTTCCAGCCGATTTAATGTTGTTACCTTCGACGAGTTTGATATAATTCTGGGAATGGATTGGTTAACTTTGCACGATGTAGTAGTCAATTGCAAAAGAAAGATCATTGATTTGAGATGTCAGAACGGTGAGACCATTCGAGTTGAACCTAGTGATTTAAATGGGTTACCTACAGTAATATTCTCAATGTTAGCCCGTAAATATGTGAGAAAAGGATGTGAAGCTTACTTGGCTTATGTACTGGATAATAAAGTGTCCGAAAAGCAGATTGAGTCTGTACCAGTTGTGTGTGAATACCCTGAGGTGTTCTCTGATGAATTATTGGGTTTGCCGCCAATACGAGAGATTGAGTTCGGCATTGAATTAGTACCGGGGATGACTCCGATTTCGATAGCTCCATATCGGATGGCACCTACTGAGTTGAAAGAGTTGAAAGCACAGTTGCAAGAGTTGATAGATAGGGGTTTTGCACGACCGAGTTTTTCTCCTTGGGTGCGCCAGTTCTGTTTGTGAAAAAGAAATATGGAACTATGCGAATGTGTATCGATTACCGGCAGCTGAATAAGGTGACTATAAAGAATAAATACTCGTTACCTCGGATTGATGATTTATTTGATCAGTTGAAAGCATCTTCAGTGTTTTCGAAAATAGATTTAAGACCGGGTTACTATCAATTGCGAGTCAGAGATTCTGATGTGCCAAAGACTGCATTCTAGACGAGGTACGGCCACTTTGAGTTTCTGGTTATGCCTTTTGGACTTACTAATGCACCCGCTGTATTTATGGATCTAATGAATTGGGTTTTCAGGCAGTTTTTAGATCAGTTTGTAGTAGTGTTTATTGATGATATACTGATCTACTCTAAAGACGAAACAGAACATGCTGAGCACTTGAGATTAGTGTTACAGACTTTCTGAGATCAACAATTGTATGCAAAGTTTAGTAAGTGTGAGTTCTGGATGAAGGAAGTCAGCTTTTAGGGTCATGTTGTTTCAGCTTCAGGTATTCGGGTTGATCCGAACAAAATATCGGCTATACTTGATTAGAAACCACCAAAAAATATCTCCAAAATTTGGAGCTTTTTGGGACTTGCGGGATACTATAGACGATTTGTCAAAGGCTTTTCCATGATAGCTACACCTTTGGCAAAGCTGCTACAGAAAGATGTTAAGTTCGAATGGTCAGAGAAATGTCAGAGAAGTTTTGATGAGTAGAAAGTCCTTTTGACCGAAGCTCCAGTGTTAGCTCAGCCTGAATCGGGTAAAGAATTTATTGTTTATTGCGACGCTTCTTTGAATGGTTTGGGTTGCGTTTTGATGCAGGAAGGCAAAGTCATAGCCTACGCTTCGAGACAATTGAAGCCCCACGAAAGAAATTATCTTTCTCATGATTTGGAACTTGCAGCTATTGTTTTCGCTTTGAAAATTTGGCATCATTACTTGTTCGGCAAAAAATGTCATGTTTGTTCAGATCACAAAAGTCTGAAGTATTTGATGACTCAGAAAGATCTGAACTTGAGACAACGCAGATGGTTAGAGCTGTTGAAAGACTATGAATTGGTGATTGACTACCATCCGGGGAAAGCTAACGTTGTTGCAGATGCATTAAGTCGAAAATCATTGTTTGCTCTTCGTGCGTTGAACGCACATATGGTTATGTCTGGTGATGGTTCGATCATAGCTGAGTTAAAAGCGAGACTGATGTTTATTCAACAAATTTATGATGCACAAAGAATTGACAAAGACTTAACTGCTAGACGAGTTCAGTGTGATAATGATACAAAGTCAGAATTTTGAATTGATGCAAATGATTGTTTGAACTTCAAAGGACGAATTTGTGTTCTGAAGAATGTGGATTTGATTCAAATGATTTTGAACAAGGCTCATAATAGTCGACTATCGATACATCCGGGTAGCACGAAAATTTATAATGATTTAAAACAGTTCTATTGGTGGCCTGGCATGAAACAGGATATATCTGATTTTATTTCAAATGCTTAGTTTGTCAGTAAGTAAAAGCCGAGCATAGAGTGCCTTTCGGGTTACTTCAGCCAATCATGATACCTGAGTGGAAGTGGGATAGAATCACTATGGATTTTGTATCCGGTTTGCCTATGACAATGAGCAAGAAGGATGCGGTCTGGGTTATAGTAGATAGACCAGCTCACTTTGTGCCAGTTCGTACAGACTATTCACTCGATAAACTTGCTGAGTTGTATGTATCTCAAATTGTGAGATTACATGGTGTGCCGAGTTCCATTATTTCAGACAGAGACCCGAGATTCACATCGCGGTTTTGGAGAAGTTGCAAGATGCTTTAGGTACTAAACTCCACTTTAGTACAGCCTTTCATCCGCAGACAGATGGTCAGTCTGAACGAACTATTCAGATACTTGAGGACATGTTGAGATGTTGTGTTCTCGAGAAGGTACGTGGAAACGATACATACCTTTGATTGAATTTGCTTATAATAATAGCTTTCAATCTAGCATCAAAATGGCGCCCTACGAAGCTTTGTATGGTCGCAAGTGTCGAACACCATTATACTGGGCTGAACTCAGTGAGAACAAGATACACGGGGTCGATTTGATTAAAGAGACAGAAAAGAAAGTGGCTATAATCAGAGATAGTTTGAAAGCTGCATCAGATCGTCAAAAGTCTTACGCTGATTTGAAACGTAAAGACACTGAATTTCAGGCCAGATATCAAGTATTCTTGAAAGTTTCTTCGTGGAAGAAAGTACTCCGATTTGGTCGGAAAGGCAAACTAAGTCCGAGGTTCATCGGACCATACGAGATCGTCGAACGTATTGGGCCTGTTGCTTATAGATTGAAGTTGCCCTCTGAACTAGAAAAGATACACAATGTATTTCACGTTTCGATGCTTCGTAGATATAGATCAGATCCATCACATGTGATCACTCCGTTCGAGATTGAAATCAGATCCGATATGACATATGAGGAAGAACCGGTCTGTATTTTAGCTCGAGAAATGAAAGAGCTAAGAAACAAGAGAATTCCATTAGTGAAAGTACTCTGGAATCGGCACGGAGTTGAAGAGGCTACGTGGGAGCTTGAGGATTCTATGAGGCAACAATATCTGACTTTGTTTAACGGTAAGATTTTTGGGGACGAAAATCCCTAAGGGGGGAGAGTTGTAACAGTCCGAATTTGACCCTAATCGGAACAGTGGTTTCAGGACCACGAATCCAAGTTCAAGAAATATTTAGATATTATAATTTGTGCTTACTATATGTGAATTAATGTGTGTGAAAGTCTCGTAGAAAAATTTTATCGTTTGTGTGTTTAATTTAGAAAAAGGACTTAATCGCGTAGAAGGTAAAAGTTGCAAACTATTGTGAAATGTACCAAATTGATTGTGGCTTTATAAATGGAAGTCCTAAAAGGGCAATTAGCCCATTATTCAATATAGTGGACGGCATAGGACTAAATTACCCTTATATTATAAGTTAGTTTTATTATTATTAAAAGGTTATATTAGTAATTCATAAATAAAACATATTATATGTTAAATAAAACAAAATAAAAACCACCATCATCTTTTACATTGTTGACCGAATATTGAGAAAAGAATAAGGGTTAGGAAGCATTGAATTTCGGCAATCAAATTGCTTGATTAAGGTATGTGTAATTTTCGGTTTTTGATAATTTTTACGTTTTTGAGATTGTTGCTTCGTATATTATCCAACCCATGCTCGAATTTTTGAGATTAGTATGTATGTGTGATTCGGCCATTAACATGTTTATATGGTTTTTGATATTTGATGATTTTATATTAAAGATATGTTAAAGATTAGTATGTTTTGTATTGGAAATTTTAGTGAATTTGAGTATTTTGGGCTAAATTACAAAAATGAATTTTTAAGGGGGCTAAAATGCAAAATAAATGAAAGATATGGACTTGTAAGGTCCTTTAAACATTTGGTCCGTGAGTGTTGTAGTGAAATTTTGTGTATTTTGTGTTTTGTGCAATTAGGACTGAATTGTAAAAATGTGAAATAGTAGGGTAAAATGGTAATTTGCTCATTTATGTGTTTAGGGACTAAATTGAAATGAAATGTAATTGAATGAGCTCAATTTTAATGTGTTTAGATCAAGAACAAAGAAAAACGGAATTGGATCGGGGAAAGACGAAGGTTATCAAATAGCCGGTCTGCGCGGTCCGTCGATAGTCGAGGTAAGTCCTTAAGCTGAAATATATCAAAGAATTATTTATGAACCTGTTAAATGATGATGTTCGATAAATTTGAGTGTATATTATTGTAAAAGCCGAATGTATATGGGTTAATTTGGCTTGAATGCATAAATTAACATTATGATATGGATGTGTATCTTTGATATAATATTTGGGAAAAATGTGAAGTATGTGATTGGTTTGTGAAGTCAGCTTTTAGAAATGTGTATTACAAGAATAATTCTATTGTATTTCGGGCTTAATGCCTAGCAGGCCTCGTGCCGGTGATATATTTTGTGCTTAATGCCTAGCAGGCCTCGTGCCGGTGATGTATATATATATTTCGGGCTTATTGCCTAGCAGGCTTAATTTTGTTCCTGTGTTTTGATGAAATGGCTATATATATTTAGCCATACGAAAATGGCTATCTATTTTGGTTAAATTTTGTTCATGTGTTTTGATGAAATGGCTTGCTCATGCTATGAATTATTGTTTGTATTCGGATGTGGTTTAGGTACTATTTGAAATGTGAATAGGTGATACGAATGTTATGTATTTAGTTGGAGAAAACTTGACTTGGGTCGTTGTTGCTTAATACAGTTGATTTGGTTAAGTAATATGAGTGACCTTATGATTAAAGATTGTGTATGTAAGTTAACTTGTTGGATTCATTGTTAATGACAAGTATAAGTAGTTACAAATTATGGAAAAGTGGTAATGAATATGCGGTCAAGACATGGTTTATATGCTTGTGTTTTTAAGTTAAGTTGGCTTTGAGACCTATGTTTATGTATGGTCAATTGTTGTACAATTAGTAATATGAATTTTGCATGAATTATGGAAGTTAGTTGGCACATTCGGTCTTTGATCTATGCATATAACATGAAAAGTTAGGTTGTGATTATGCATTAAAAGCTAAGGTTATGCATATTCGAATATATTCATTTATTTATAAATGAAGTGTATTGTTTCTTAGTCCATAGATGTAAAGTCAAATGATGTATGCATGTAATTGTAATGAAGCTTATTAGTAGTTCTAACTACAAGGTTCGGTGTGCTTTGATTCAAAATGAAATGGTACGTGAGGCATGTTTGCATGAAATGATTACAAAAGTAGTGGTACTAAATAGGTGTCTGTATCATAGAATTAAATAGATAAATATGCTAATAATGAGGTTAGAAGTATATTGTTTGATTATTTTATATTTGTGGATGATTATATTGAATATGTTTTAACTTAGTATATCAAGTGTATATATATATACTGTGCCCATGTTCTTTGTCTGACTAAGATAAGAATTAATTGATTGAAAAAGATTTGGCTATTTGGTAATGCCTGTAACTCTAATCCGACGACGGATACGGGTTAGGGGTGTTACATGATGTGCTTAGGTGGAGGAGCAAAAGTCCTTGCTTAAGAGTAGATCTAGCATAATTAAGTGGAGTTGATCGCACGCCTAGAGATAGGGTGACGAGATTTTGCTGGATTAGGGTGAAACCTAATATGGCAGTCCATAGATCGAGTTAATGCGATTCTAGGGGTTTTAATTAGAAAGAGATTTCAATTAATCAACCTAGGGTTAGACGTTATTCGCTTCAAGAGAGGGTTTAATATAACTTAGGGAATCTTACCGATCAAGTCAAGTGAATAAATCCTCTGGTTCAGTGTTAGATAACAAGTGAAGTCTAGGTGGATTCTTCCTAAGGGTATCGTCTTAATCAACTGAGTTTTTCCAACAGTATTTCCCCAATTCATTCTTTTTGTCATTGCGTCTTTAGCTTAGTAGTTAGTTAATTTTAGATTAAACAACAACTTCACTTTATTTTAGGCTAAATAATTAAAAGAAAGTTAGTATTAGTACTTCTAGTTCCTTTGGGTTCGACAATCTGGTCTTGCCTAAGCTATACTACTGTTCGATAGGTGCACTTGCCTTAAATCATTGTCAGAGTTAGTTTCCAAGTTCGATCATTCTCATTATAAATTTTAAAACTCGACAAAACAACGATCACGTTTTTGGCGTCGTTGCCGGGGAACTAAAATATTAAGAACGCTCAATTTTTATTACTATAGCCATATTTTATTTTTGCAATTAAATTTTATTTTTTATTTTTTATTTTGCTAATTTTTCTTTTATTCACTCTTAGTAGATAATTTTAGTTTATAGAGGAGATGTCATTGAATAATTATCAATGGAAATTCATGAGGCCAAAGCCTACTAAAGCAACCAGTGTCTTCAACCTCGACGTGGTCACTGGATTATCTAATCAGTTAGAGATGATGAATAAAAAGATTGATGGTTTGTATAGTCTCTCGTAGGTATACCCAGAAATACAATATGATTCGAATTTAGGAGGCGTGGCGAATCCTGAGTACCCACCCTACGGATATGGCATGGAAAACGAGGAAGCTCACTATACTGGTAACTATTCTAGACCACAAAATAACTTTTATAATGACGCTCATAATGTAGGTTGGAGGTACCATCCCAATTTCTCGTGGGATGATCAAAATAGCCAAAGACCGGAACTTCCTCCAGATTTTCAACAACCACCTCACCAACAGGAAGAGGAGTCGGACATTGAAGAAATGCTGACAGAATTCATAGCAGCCACAGAAAACCGTTTCCAAGACACTAAAACAAACCAACGAACATCGATTGAAGAGATCAAGAGCCAAGTTGGGGAACTTTCTAAATTAGTTGGGGAAGTCACTAAGTCAGTTGGACAACTTGCTAAGCTGATATCAGAACTACCACAAGGAAGCTTGCCAAGCAATACTGAGACTAACCTGAGAAAGCAAAATCAATCCATTTACGATAGTGAAAGGTTAGACGAACCAGACCCAAGGGAAGAACCTGTGGTAAGTGAAGGTAAGGTTGAGGTGTGCCATGATATACCAAAACCGATAATTATAGAGTACCAACCTCGTGTGCCATATCCCGGTGCTATAAAGAAAGATCACACAGAGGAAGAATTCGGTGAACTCACACTTCGTGTAGACGACGAAATAATCACTCTTCAAGCTCTTGACTCAGCTAGGACATCAAGTAATAAAGGTACGAATGTTAATTCTATTAATAACCATTTGGTTCAACCTTCTTTACAGGAAGCATCACAAAATCACCTAACTGAGCCAGATCTTAGACCTCCTACCCATAAAGAAATAATTCATGAAGAACTAAGGCTTCAGGTCGATGAACTAGACAAGTGGAAAACACACTTTAAAGAGAAACTAGGAATACACGAAGTGAAACCAAAGGAAACCCCAGATGAGCTGATAGGAACAACAAATCACTTCAAAATAGGGGATCAGGTATGGTTGAATAAGGAAGACCCTCGAATCGCCAATTCAGACCTCAAGATAAATGAAGAAATCACTTTTGAGGTAATTAATGTCTTCCTGTACGGCACAGTCGAGATAAGCAATCCTAAATTCAACACTTTTGAGGAAAACACTACTCGACTTAAACAATATATCCATAACTGAATTGATCGCATGCGAAAGGATTTCCACCTCCTCAAGCCACCATGATTGTGCGAATAATAGGTAAGTTTAGCTCAATACTTTAAATGAGCGCTTCTCAGGAGGCAACCCGAGTACTAGCTGTACTAATTAGTTTGGTTTTATTTCTTTTCATATTTAGGCGTAGATTTCCATACCCACACGGCCTTGTACACGGCCGTGGCCGTGGCCATGTGGGCATTACAGGAAGGAACACGGGCGGTGGATGCATCTCTATTTAAACCCCCTTCTTCCTTTCCTTTTCCCATTATTTTTCTTATTTCATTTTCCTTTATTTACTTTTATTTTCATTTTCATTTTTTATTTTCTTTATTATCTTCTTCTTGTTCTTCATGCCATTTAGATTTAGCTTAGGATACAATAAAATCAGGACGGCTACTTCGAGGATTCAATTTCAAACGGTTCAAGCCGCTTCCCCACGTTCACCTCCAATCCTATCCGGTCTCTTTTCAATGACTTCATCCATAATTCAAGAAGTTTCACTTCTCTCCCTATCTTATGATTACTAAATTGCTATTATCTATCTTTGTACATTGAGGGCAATGCATATCTTATGTGTGGGGGGGTTAACTATAGTACTATTTGAAAATCCCTAAATTATGCCTTGTTCGAAAGTAAAGTCTCTCATATTATGATTAGAATAAAATTTCCCTGATTTATGATCTTTGTTAATATGTTTTGGAGTAAGTTATTGATAATTGTGCATTGATGATTAAATTTGAATAATACTAGAGAATCAAGCATGATAAGTCTATTTTTTTCAAAATTTTAAATTTTTTTTAGGTTGTCTACCTGAATCTAATTATTACTTTGAAGTTTGAAATTTACGAGGTTGATATCAAAATACCCATAATTTTTGTGAGAGTTTTGAGCCTTATAGAGCGTACATTCTTTTCCTTGCTCACTTTATTGATTATGAGTATATCAACATTGATTTTGTTATTCTAGAACTTGCATCGATTATACATATCGAGACTACACTTTTGATTTGATATACAGAGATGATAAAGGCACCTAGGTTTTAACCCACTCACTCCACTAAAGGCCTACCTTCACAATTAACCCCTAGTGAACCCCGTTTAATCCTAACAACCCTTTTTATTGACTTACCCACTAATATTAACCCAAAACCCTTTGTATTTGTTATCACTATCCCTTTTGACTACCCTTATGTCGAGATTTGATTTGATTAAGTTGCCTAACTATTTTATTCAATCGTTAAATTCATCCTTTATATTTGATTTGTTCTTAAAATATATTCATTGTGTGATTGAATGAGCTTATACATTTGAATGCCAATTATTGAAGAAGAAAGCTCGTATAAGAGTATTATTATTGGTATGAAAAATTTTCAATTGATGTAATTATTCATTATTAGTTCGTTGTTTCTAGCTAGGTAATTTGTCAATTCAGTCTCGACTCTAACCTTCTAATTTCAACCTCTATCCACACCTTTAACCCTAGCCCCGTTACAACCCTGCTAAAGACGTTTTGATTTGTGCATCATCTCATTTTACAGTGGTGGAGATTTGGTTTTCATGCAAGCCTATGGGATTGACTTTTCATGTTCGACTTTTGAGTACTTAATTTTGAACCTTAAATACTTTGAGTGATTTGATTGAATCTTTAGTGAGGATATCAACCCTTGTCGATTTTGAATCAGAGGTAATTATTTAGATAAGGGGAGACACCTATATTTTTGTGGTACAAATGTATGACTTATATTGTTTGAATCTTTAGGACTCTTTGAATTAAATTACCCATGTATAAATTATCAATGAATTATGATGAGACATTATTGATGAATATTATGAATTAAGAAAAGTTCATTTTAATTGTAAGTTGAGAGTTTTGCTTGACGACAAGCAAAAGCTTAAGTGTGGGGGTATGTGATAAACCATAAAAGTAACATATTTTAGGCTTATATTTAGCATGCTTTTGGATGATTTAGGCCTCGAATTTTGTAATTTGGTGCTCTTAATCCTTTGTTTTCATGTTTTATACTCAGGAGAGCACCAGAGAACGAAAAGAATAGAAAACAGGCCCAAAACGAAGTAAATGGGCCATATCACGAAATCCACACGGCCTGGCCCAAGATCACACAGCCGTGCCCCATTCAATAGGTTCGAACATGGCCTAGCCACGACTTACACGGGCGTGTGCCATGGGCGTGTCCCTGACGTAGGAAAGAAGAGTTTCACTCGGATTTGGATACTTGGAGGCAAAGAAACACATTTCAAAGCCTATTCAAACACCCTAGTAGGAATTCTACTTAAATTAGGATACTTGGAGGCCAAGTAAGGCATCTTAAAGTCTATATAAACACCCAAGGGGGCAACTTGAAGGGGAGTTCGGCAGAAGCCGAAACCTAAGGCGGTGAGCTAGACCAAGGAGTCGAACCGAAAAGGTCAGATTTGTGGGAATCACTCGAGGATAGCCAGTTGATCCATCTCAAGAAGCCGGAATTCTACACAAGACGGCGGATTTCTCCTTCAATTCCTTCAGGGGGTTTTAGGAATTTCTTATGTTTTGTTTTATCTTTTCTTCTGAGATGTTTTCTTTTATTATTATGAACTAAAGCCTTCAGATACTTAAAGGGGATGAAACCTAAGACGGATCTTGTTATTATTTTCTGAACTATATGATAAATACTTGATTTGTTCTTTATTATGTGTGCTTAATTCTTGTGTTAATATTTCCGGGATATTAATTCAAGTATGATTTACTTAGGTAGAGGAGCAAAAGTCCCTGCTTAAGAGTAGATCTAGCATAATTAAGTGGAGTTGATCGCACGCCTAGAGATAGGGTGATGAGATTTTGCCGGATTAGGGTGAAACCTAATATGGGAGTCCAGAGATTGAGTTAATACGATTCTAGGGGTTTTAATTAGAAAGAGATTTCAATTAATCAACCTAGGGTTAGATGTTATTCGCTTCGAGAGAGGGTTTAATATAACTTAGGGAATCTTACGGATCAAGTCAAGTGAATAAATCCTCTAGTTCAGTGTTAGATAACAAGTGAAGTCTAGGTGGATTCTTCCTAAGGGTATTGTCTTAATCAGCTGATTTTTTCCAATAGTATTTCCCCAATTCATTCTTTTTGTCTTTGCGTCTTTAGCTTAGTAGTTAGTTAATTTTAGATTAAACAACAACTTCACTTTATTTTAGGCTAAATAATAAAAAGAAAGTTAGTATTAGTACTTCTAGTTCCTTTGGGTTCGACAATCTGGTCTTGCCTAAGCTATACTACTATTCGATAGGTGCACTTGCCTTAAATCATTGTCAGAGTTAGTTTCCAGGTTCGATCATTCTCATTATAAATTTTAAAACTTGACAAAACAATGATCAGGTCCATCTGATAGCCTTCTTGAAATGTTTCAAAACTATGATAAGTTTCTCTTCTTGTTCAGTAGTTAATTCTGCTGAAACAATCATAGGCAAAGTAGAAGTGTTACCTAAATAAACATATTTTAAGTGTGTAGGTAATACCTTGAGTTCTAACTTAGGTGGCTCATCGATTGATGCTTTTAGCTTGGTGTAATCCCTTTTCTCTAATTCCAAATATTCAAAATGGGATTGCGGATTAAATCCCTTTTGATTAGCTTCTAGTAGAGCTAAGTATTCATTCTCCTCTTCATCATTTGGAGGGTCTGATGTCAAAATTTGTTTCAATGGATCCTTAACATAGTTGAGTTCCTTCTCCACTATTAATTCCTCTAAATCGGATACTGTAGAACAATCATCAATTATGTTAGGAAATCGCATTGACTTAAAAACATTAAATGTTACTTGATTATTCTGAACACGCATAGTCAGGTCGCCCTTCTGTGCATCAATAAGGGTCCTTCCAGTTGCTAAGAATGGTCTTCCTAGGATAATTGGCACTTCTCTGTTTGCTTCAAAGTCTAGAATTACAAAGTCATCAGGAAAGATAAATTTATCTACACGTACCAATACATCTTCAATTTTTCCTTCTGGATGCGCTAAGGATCGATCTGTTAGTTGAAGTGTAACCGTAGTAGGTCTAACTTCACCTATCCCCAACTTTCAAAATATTGACATAGGCCTCAAGTTAATACTCGCACCTAAGTCACATAATGCCTTACCACAATAGGTTGCTCCAATATTGCACGGTATGGTAAAACATCCAAGATCCTTCAATTTTGGGGGTAGTTTGTCCTGGAGATATGCGCTGCATTCCTTCATCAGGGCTACCGTCTCAAATTCTCCAAGTCTTTGTTTTTTAGACAGGATATCTTTCATGAACTTGACATAATTCAGCATTTGCTCAAGTGCTTCAACCAACGGAATGTTGATGTGAAGTTGTTTAAGTACGTCAAGGAACTTCTTGAATTGAATCTCATGACTCTGCTTCTACAGTCTTTGAGGGTAGGGTGGTGATGGTTTCTTTACTTAAACTGGTAATGGTTGATTCATCTTCTTTGGTAATTTTGCATCTAACGGAGTTGTTAGTTGATCAGATTTAGCTGGTTCTGAGGTTACCTTGTCCAGTTTTGCAGATTCTAGTTCTTGTGAAACTGGAATTTCAACATTCGATTGTACTTCCTCTAAGTCTCGAGCATCAGCCTACTCCTTTTCAACTTCATTGGTATTGGGCTCTACCGTCTTTCCACTCCTCAATGTCAGCGTTTTGCAATGCTCCTTTCCCAGATTTCTCATATTTTCTGTATCACTAGGTAAGGTACCCTGTGGTCGATTCCTAAGTTCAATTGCAAGCTAGCCCATTTGGTTTTCTAGATTCTTCAATGTAGCTGCTTGGCTTTAGATTTCGGCATCATTCTTTGCCATGTATGCCTTCAGTAAACTCTCCAAGCTATTGGATGCTTCAACTTGAACTGGTTTCTGAACTTGTTGAGGGAAACTAGGCAGCTGGGTTGGTCTGGGTTGGGTATAAGTGTTACTGGTTCCAGCCCCTTGATTACTTCAGGAAACATTCAGGTGGTTTCTCCATGATGGGTTATAAAAATTTGATTGCAACCCTTGCCTTCCTCGGTTTTGGTTCTGATTACCCATGTAGTATACAGATTCTGGGTTTGACGAACATTCTTCAAACAAATGTCCTTCCCATAATAGAAACAGGCTATATTCTCAAATTGATTAGGCGGCTGTGCTGCAAAACTATTAGACCCATTATTAGTAAGATTTTTAAGTATTGAGGATATTGATAATACCTGAGATATGAGTGAAGTAAGAGCGTCTACTTCATGTATTCCAATGACTCGTCTTCCTCATGCTGTTCAACTAGTTGGTCGTTGATAGTTGTTGCTGGCGATCCTCTCGATAATTTCATAAGCCTTATTATAGGACTTAGAAAGGAGACCACCATTAGCAAAAGCATCGACTACCATCCTCGTGTGAGCGTTGAGAACATTGTAAAACGTCTCGAATTGGATGTAATGTGGAATTCCATGATGAGGGCACTTTCGTAATAACTCTTTAAATCTTTCCCATGCCTCATACAAGGATTTGTCTTCCATTTGTTGGAAGGCAGTGATCTCATTCCTCAACTTAGTATTCTTGCTAAGCGAGAAATACTTCATAAGAAATCTCTCTGCTAACTCTTGCCATGTGGAAATTGAGTTTGGTGGCAATGAGTTCAACCAGGCTCGAGCTCTGTCCCTTAGAGAATATGGGAACAACTTCAACCGTAATGCATCTTCAGATACTCCGACTAATTTGAAAGAGTCGCTCACCTCCATGAATAGTCTCAAGTGCAGATAAGGGTCTTCGGTAGGTATTCCACTGAATTGGCCCACTGTCTGAAGCATCTAGAACATGACTGGCTTCAGCCCAAATTTTTGTACCTCGATTTCGAGTCTTCTAATACCCGGATTAAGATCATTGAACACTGGCACGGCATATTGTCTTAAGGCTCTATCCCTATCATCAGCAATAAGGATAGCATTTTGAGCAAGGTTTGCTCCATTTTCTTGATTCATATTCTCAAAATTCATCTCTTCGATCCTCCTTTGATTTTCTTGTCTTCTACGTTGTTGAAAGGTTCGTTCTATCTCAGGGTCTACAAGGAGTAAATAGATAATTTGGTCAATACTCATAAACACCTGAAATATTCACAGAAAAATTAATTAAGGTAAAAATTAAATAGAAAATTAAACCAAAATGTAAGATTAACAAATTCACAAATAAAGGGTGTAACACCCCAAACCTGGCCTGGACGTCATGGCCAAATTTGGCTTGTCAGATCAAAAGGTTGTATAAAACCACACGATCATTAGAAACCTTTCCTCAATTCAAAAACTTTTTATCAATGAAAAACTGAGTTTCGTTGCTTATCAAATAAGGTTTGCTTAAACTTGTTTCCCTTGCGAACGCGATATTATTTTCAAAACGTTGTTTGTTGCAGAATACTGACTTTTAAAGTTGCGGAAACGTGATATTTGAAAACAACAGTTATTAGTTTAAAAACCCGTGTTCGAATGTTTGACAGTTCATAAATAAAGAATTACCAAATGAAAATTAAAAGAAAATCCCAATGGCCATATTACATAAATTATTAACCCAAAAATAATATAAAAATAAATTAAACCCAAAAAAATTTGCTAAGTTTCGTTTATTGACAAATCCGACGTATGGCCACCTCCGAGTCCTCCGCAGCTCTAAATCCTCTAACATTGGGGATTACCTGCACGATTAAAAAGAAAAGGGGAGAGTTACGAGAACTCAGTGTTTAATCCCCTATAACGGTCATAATCTGGGCCTGAGCCCATACGGTGTCAATCTGGGCCTAAGCCCTATTCGGTATCAAGCTGGGCCTTAGCCCCAAATCAAATCAATGCAATGGATGTGTACCCACCACAATCCAACCAAACTCTCCACCTGTAGTAACCAATCTCTCCGTGGGGACCAATCTCTCCAATAATGCAGCCAAGCTGCTAATAACGGAATGTGTGGCTGAGCCACTAAATAAAGCATATATGTGGCGAAGCCACTATAATGGTATGTGGCGATGCCACTAGAACGGTATGTGGCAAAGCCACTAAACGGTACTTCCTCCGATCAGCAAACCCAACCCAATGCAATATGTTATGAATGCAATACATTACAATTATAAACAGAAATACAAAATCAAATAAACGGTACTTAACTATCACCAAAGGTCTAACGGTCATTTTGTCGCTTAGGGGTAAATCGGTAATTTCACCCGTTGGGGGTATTTCGGTAATTTTACTCATCGCGGGTATTTCGGTAACTTATCCACTAAGGGTATTTCGATAATTTACCCGCTAAGGTTATTCCGGTAATTTACCCACTGAGGGTATTTTGATAATTTACCCACTAAGGGTATTTCGGTAATTTATCATCTAACGGCCTCTTCGAAGGCCCACTGTCGCCTCGAACGACACATGCTCCCTTTTTGCTCATTACGATGTAATTTGGCCTAAAATCCAATTTCGGCCCAAACGGGCCCACACGCTTGTGTGGCCTACTCAGCTCATTTTCGGTCTCAGTTCTGCGGACCTCGCAATCGCATCACTCATTCGGCGATTTTCTATCGATTTTGCTCATGTGGGCCCGTTAACCCATTGGGCCCACTTAGCCAGTTTCGGCTCAACAAGGCCCATTACGGTCTTAATTCCACGAGGGAGTTCGTGACACTCTCAACAGTCTATTGCCATCATAAGTGACTCGGTTTATCTCTGCGAGCGCTTGTACGCTCGAGAGATCTCAATTGCTGATACTCCAGATTTTCGGTATTTTAGCTTTTAGCCGACTAACAGAATAGCACATAATAACACAAGCAAAGGTGTGAGATTACACACCTTAACGAGACGCACGATTAGCCCTTCGTGTCAAACCTACACATCATCAGATTACCTTATTAGCTAAACATTGCTTAAGAATAACCACTTAGAGAACTAACCCAAAACGTTCTCCTCACCTTGTTTGAGCAAACGACCCTAAACACCAAGATTATTGGGCACGGTTGATTGGCTTCACGTCCTTAACAAGAATCTATACCAAATGACACCCATAAGTGTGACTAAAATCCACATACCACTCAACCCAAACACATGGCACATTCAGCCAAACCAAGTATTATGACAATGTTCTTACCTCCCTTGAATGATGAATCCACAATGAAGGTTTGATTAATACAAACCACTTGCTCCCCTTCGCCTTATAGAAATCCCTAAACCCAACGATGGCCAGAATACAGAAAGAAATGTATTTTGAGTCAGAGAGTGTAAGAAAGAACATATGGTCATTAAAAAAGAAATCGAATGGGAACAGAGTTACTGACAAGAAAGAATTATAACTTACCGGTTGTTACACTCCTTGCAGAACCATAGATGTAGAGAAAAGAAGCTAGTTGAAAAATAAAGGAAAAGGAAATATGTATTCGGCTATGGAGAGAAGGCGGTTCAAGAAAGGAAAAGAGTAATGTGAGAAGAGGAAAGAAGTGTAGGTATTCGGCTATTAGTAAAAGAAAGAAGAAATAACGAAAATGCACGAAAGGTAAGTAGACGAGAAAGAGAAAGTGAACGAAATACTGCCAAGGAGAAATCCCAAAATGCTTCCAAAAGACTCTCAGCTGAAATGCCTAAATGAAACAAGCTCGAAAAGAATCAAAAAGACAAAAGGTAGTAGCACAAAGAAGTTTCGGTTTCTACACAAATTCAAAGCTGCCGAAATTGACTCCCAATGCCACCCCCTAGTCGAAATCTTCCCCTTGGCCACTATCCCACATTTGGCTAACTCTCCCACTCTCCTCCATCCCGTGATTTTCTCCACTATTCTCTCCTTGAAGCACTCCTACCCTCCCATTCAAACCTGTTGACCCAATCTCCAACTCCCCTTGAAGAGTTTGATTCGAACTTTGCTTCCTCCCCTCTTAAGTCACAAAATAAAAGCCTTTATTTGCAACTTGTGGGATTCGAACCCCACTCCCCAAGCCTTCCCAATGATGCCATTGCCACTGAGCTACAAGCTCAACTTGTGTTAGTATAGCACACACAAATTTACTTAAGTCCTTCTTCCAACAGCCTACTCCCACAAAAGGGCCAAAAACTAAAATTTTTCCAAGGCTCATACTCGAACCCAAGCCCCTCTAGAACCTCCAAACACACTCAAATAACCAGCTAAGCAAGCACAACATGAAATTATACAAAAATTTACAACTCCTAACTTTTGGGATATTATAATTCTACCCCTTAAAGAAATTTCGGCCTCGAAATTTACCTGATTAGAAGAGGTGAGGGTAGTGCTGTCGTATCGCCTCCTCAGGCTCCTACGTGGCTTCCTCTGAACCGTCATTACGCCACAACACCTTGTCTAACGAAATAGATTTTCTTCTCAACACCTTAACATCACGATCCAAAATCTGCACCGGTTCTTCTTCAAATGTTAGATCAGGTCTTACCTCGATCTCCTTTACCGGCACTATATGAGAAGGATCCGAATGGTAAAACCTCAGCATAGAAACATGGAATACATTATGTATACGATTTAACTCCGGAGGCAGTTCCAGCTAATAAGCGACCGGTCCTACACGCTTTACTATCAGGTAAGGCCCGATAAATCTAGGGCTCAGCTTTCCCTTTCGCCCAAATCTCAGAATCTTCTTCCAAGGTGAGACTTCCAAGAAGACAAAATCTTCCACCGAGTACTCAATCTCTTTACGCTTTAAATCAGCGTATGACTTTTGCCTATCAGATGCTTCTTTTAACCGACCCCGGATCAATTTCACTTTCTCCTCAGTTTCAAAAATTAACTCTGGACCCAACAGTCGCTGCTTACCCAATTCTGTCTAACAAGTAGGGGTGTGGCACCTACGACAATATAACGCTTTGTACGGTGCCATTTGAATGCTGGATTGGTGGCTGTTGTTGTAAGCGAATTCTGCCAACGGTAAATAGCCCTCCCAACTGCCCTTGAAATCAATCACACAGCTTCTTAGCATGTCTTCCAAAATCTGAATTACTCTTTCCGACTGACCATCAGTCTGCAGATGAAATGCTGTGCTGAAATCCAATCTTGTACCCAAAGCTTTGTGTAACACTCTCCAGATTCGAGATGTGAACCTAGGGTCTCTTTCTGAAATGATAGACACTGGTACCCCATGTAACATTACAATCTATGCCATATACAACTTTGCCAACTTTTGCAACGAGTAATCAGTGCGAACCGGTATGGAGTGGGCAGATTTAGTCAACTGATTAACAATTACCCATACCGAATCTTTCTTAGTAGGCATCATGGGTAGCCAACTAACAAAATCCATGGTTATCCTTTCCCACTTCTAGAGTGGAATTTTCACAGGTTGAAGTAATCCAGAAGGCAGTTGATGCTCAGCCTTCACTTGCTGGCATGCCAAACACTTACTTACAAAGTCGGTAATCTCCCGCTTAAGCCCTAGCCACCAGTATAGCTCACGCAGATCTCGGTATAATTTTTTTCCACCAGGACGCATAGCCTATGGGCTACTATACGCCTCCCGTAAAATGGACTGCCTTAATTCAGAATCCCTCGGCACATAAACTCTTCCACGGAAGCATAATACTACTTCACTATTCAGCTCAAAATCCACAGTCTCTCCTTTCTTCACCAGTTGGAAACGAGAAACCAACGACTTATCCAACATCTTCTTCTCTTTAATTTGATTAATCCAAGTTAGTTTTACTTGCAGTTCAGCCAACAAACTACCATCCTCAAACAGGCTGAGACGAGCAAACATTGCTCTTAGATCAGATACAACCTTACGACTTAATGCATCCGCCACTATATTAGCTTTTCCCGAATGATACTCAATCGAGCAATCATAATCCTTCAGCAACTCTATCCGTCTTTGTTGCCTAAGATTCAACTCCTTCTGAGTAAGGAGGTACTTGAGGCTCTTATGGTCGGTATAGATGATCGACTTCTCTCCGTATAAGTAATGTCTCCAAATCTTTAATGCGAACACCACCACAGCTAATTCCAAGTCATGAGTGGGGTAGTTTACCTCGTGCAGCCTAAGTTGACGAGACGCATACGCCACCACCCTACCCTCCTGCATCAGCACACAACCAAGACCCGTATGTGACGCATCACAGTAGACAATAAATGCCTTGCCAGCCTCTGGCTGTATTAATACCGGGGCTTCAGTCAGAAAATTTTTTAGTTTCTCAAAACTCTCCTGCTGTTTATCAGTCCAAACAAACAGTACTCCCTTATGCAATAACTTAGTTAGGGGTGCAGTAACAAGTGAAAACCCCTCAACGAATCGTCTGTAATACCCGGCCAGACCCAGAAAACTTCTAATCTCAGATAGCGACTTCGGTGGCTTCCAATCTAGTACGACCTAAAATTTTTGAGGGTCAACCCTAATCCCTCGGCAGACAAGACATGTCCCAAAAATGTCACTTCACGCAACCAAAATTTGCACTTGCTGAATTTGGCATAGAACTACTTTTCTTTCAGTATTTGTAGAACAATCCAGAGATGTGAATCATGCTCCTCTTCGGTTCTTAAATACACCAAAATATCATCTATAAATACCACTATGAACCGGTCTAAGTAGGGTTGGAAGACCCGGTTCATCATATCCATTAAAACAGCTAGTGCATTCATTAGCCCAAACGGTATGACCAGAAACTCGTAGTGTCCATAACGAGTCCTAAATGCAGTCTTGTACACATCTGCCTTTTTAACCTTTAATTAATGGTACCCCAATCTTAGATCTATCTGGGAGAAAACTGAAGCTCCTCGCAGCTGATCAAACAGATCGTCTATCCTTGGTAAAGGGTATTTGTTCTTAATCGTCAGTTTGTTCAATTGACGATATTTAATACACATGCGCATCGACCCATCCTTCTTCTTCACAAACAGTACCGGTGCTCCCCACGGAGACACACTCGGTCGGATGAATCCTCAATCCAATAGCTCTTGGATTTGAGCCTTTAGTTCAACCAGCTCCTTCGGTGCCATCTTGTAAGGGGCGATGGACACCAGAGTCGTTCCCGGTAAAAGCTCAATACCAAAGTCGACCTCACAGTTTGGTGGCAACCTCGGAAGCTCTTTAGAAAATACCTCTGGAAACCCCCTTACAGTTCTGACATTCTCAATAGATAATTTGTGAACCAGCTTCTCAGCCCTTAATGCTAAAACTATGTTGGACAAATGATCCCTTCGCTCCCTTATCACAACCACCTCTTCATTCTCTGAAGACTTAAGTACGATACATTTAGCAGTGCAGTCCAAATTCACACGGTGTTTCACTAACCAATCCATGCCCAGAATGAGATCAAACTCGCCAAACGATAGTTCCATCAAATTCGCTGGAAAGACAACCCCTTGAACCTTTAGAGGCACGTCTCTAAACAGTTTATTCACTATAACCGACTGTCTTAAAGGACTAATCACCGACATTTCTCTATCAGCAAGTTCGAACTGTATACCCAAAGTTCCAAACACAGTACATGCAACATACGAGTGCGTAGAACCAATATCAATTAAAGTAATACATGGTACATTATGAATGAGGAACGTACCGGTTATGACGTGTGGTGCATCGCCATCCTCTCGATGCCGAGCAGCATAAACCAACCCTGGCTATCTTGCCTTTGTATTACCAACACCTCTGTCCGTGCTTCACGACCTCGTCTCGATCCATTTCCTCCTCTAGGTAGACCATGGCCTCTCGGTGGCTGCTGACTACCTCTCCCCGTGTAACAACCCAAACCCGGCCCAAATGCTACGACCGAATTTGGTTTGCTACGGAGAAAATATTTTGAAATCTTTGAAAAAATGATTCAACTTCTTGGTATAAGATAGCGTCTTGTTAAAACAGTTGAGGTGTATAAAACCCATAGTTAGATTTATTCTGAAAATATTTATTAAGTCAAGTTATTATATACATATTTTATGAACCCGATGGTCATTGTAAAACCTTTACGATTGCTTTGGAAAACATGTGAACTCATTTTTATTAGTAAGTAATTTAAAACAATATTAAAGCTTGTATCCATAATAAAATATCCCTAGGAGGCCTTATTACAACCCAATTAAAATTTAAAACAACCATCCAAAAATAAATAATTCGAAATTCAATGTCTATTAAAATTTAAATCTCACTGCATGGCCACCTCGAGTCCCTCCGGCCCCATATCCACGATCTACGTGTCACCTGAAAAATTAAAGGAGAATGTGAGTCACCAAGACTCAGTATGTAACCCTTCCCCCAGTTTAATGCCACCACATACACAATTTATAACAATTAACATGCACTAAGTCATGCACCCAACCTAACCATCCGTAACACCTTTCTCTACCCCGTGTGGTACCAAACCACTGGTGGTGCCAAACCACTGGTGACTTAAAGTCACAGATGTGATGCCAAATCACTGGAGGTACCAAACCTCTAGTGTCCGAAGACACAAATCGATTGATGGGGCCAACCCATCATGTGATACCAAATCACTGGCGTCAATCCCGTATTATCATCTATGGGGCCTACCCACTATGGTACTAAGCCACTGGGACGAGACGCTATGAGGTGCCAAACCTCTGGAGGTGCCAAACCTCTGGTGACTGAAGTCACATGTGATACCATATCACTGGTGTCCGTCGACAAAAATAGCAGTGCCCCCTCCGCTCATCAACCCATATCAAATCATGATATAACAGATCTCATGCCATCAGATATTTAAGTTACAAATAATAAACATGCCATGCTTCCTAAAAGCATCAAATAGCATTCACAAGGTGTGTATGTACACACCTGTCACCACTGAATCATCTAAATCCCGAAAAGAGAAGTCGGCCACCCTAGATCTACTTGTTCCTATATTCGGCCAGATACAAGGGTTGGTATTATGGCCTATTCGGCCAAACCAAATTGAGAAGGGTTCCTTGTGAACCCGAAATCTTACCCAAATGTCTTAAAATACCCGCCACCACAGTCCAAGTGTTTTTGCTTCCCTGCAATCGGCAACCATTAGTAGCCACTTAATAGCCTTCGGCATTTTAATCACTTCGAAGAATAATCCATTACAAGTAGGCACTTACCACCACTTACCCAAATCTGATTGACAGCGAATAAAGACTTGAACCAATTACTTCAAGATCCGACACACGGGACAGAATCGGTTTGAGTAGGAAGTTAATATCCTAGCAACAAGTGCCGAAATCAGTTCTTATTTCCTTAAAAGAAATCGGCAAGAACAAGGGATCAAAATAACGCATTTGGCTTTTACCACTTACCCTCTTTATGAACCGATTGGAGAAAAACTCGAGGAGATTACCTTTGTTATGCTATTCGGCCACAACCACACCAAATAAGGAGAAGGGGTTCGTCTTTGAGTGAAAAAGAGGAAGAGAAGAAGTGCAAAAAGGAGTTTCGGCTAATTGTTTTGAGAAGAGAAAGAAAGAAGTAGGTGGGAGATTAAGGTATAGGAATTTCGGCCAAGATCAAAGAAGAGGAGAAGAGTTTTTCGGTTTTGAAAAAAAAAATGAAAGAGAAGAGAAAAATCAAAGAGAGTTTCAGCTACTTGCAAATGAAGAAAAGGTAAAAGATAAAAGATGGATAGGTATTTTTAGGGAAATTCGGCACTCTCCCCCTATCACCTTGCCGTCCACTCCTTTCAAAGGAGTTTAAAATTTGGCCAACTCCTTTTGAAAGTATTCAAAATAATTTGAATACTCAAATACCTATTTTTCCTCCTTGCCACTTATTATGGATTAATCAAAATAAAATCCACTAATATCTAATTAATAATCTATTTTAATCCTAATAATATCCTCATTTATCTAAAAGTGTTTAGACTGAGAAAAACTCCCCCACTTGTGCCGTCCAACATATAGTGCAAAAAGGGAATTCTGTGACTCGAACCAAGGCTCTCCCTTGCTCAATGTGGCGTCACTTCTAGCTCCTAAGTGGCCCTCTTTTTGCCACTTTTCCAAGGCTTATCTTGTGTCAATAAACCCTCTATTTATTCTTATAACCCCCACTTGCTAAGGCTCCATGTCTTTAAAGTTCAAAAATGAAATTTTCTACTAACCAAGCCTACTCAAGACCTCTAATTAAGCCGTATTATTCCACGATTAATACCATAGCAATTCAATCACAATAAAAATCATTCAATCACAAATAGCCCCAATTTTAGGATGTTACAGTTCTACCCCCCTTAAAATAATTTCGGCCTCGAAATTACCTGATTAGAAGAGGTGGGGGTATTGCTGTCGCATCACATCCTCGGGTTCCCAGGTAGCTTCCTCGACACCATGGTTCCGCCATAGCACTTTCTCCAAGGGCGCTGACTTCTTACGTAGAACCTTAACATCTCGATCTAAGATTTGAACCGGTTTTTCTTCAAAGGACAAATCTGAGTCAACCTCAATCTCAGCCACTGGCACAACGTGCGATGGATCTGACCGATATCGCCTAAGCATCGAAATGTGGAAAACGTCATGGATCTGACTCAACTCGCGGTAGCTCGGTGCGATAAGCTACGGTCCCACTCGCGCCAAAGATTTGATATGGACCAATGAACCTTGGGCTTAGCTTCCCTTTTCGTCCAAATCTCAACACCTTTTTCCAAGGTGACACCTTCAGAAAGACCTTGTCTCCTACATTATACTCCATTTCCTTACGTTTCAGATCAGCATAAGACTTCTGTCTATCTGATGCTTCCTTAAGACGAGCCCGAATTACCTTAACCTTGTCCTCAGTTTCAGTAACCAATTCTGGACCTAAAACTTGTTGTTCTCCCAACTCCGTCCAACATGTAGGGGTACGGCATTTCCGTCCATGTAGTGCTTCACATGGAGCCATCTGAATACTCGCTTGATAACTATTGTTATAAGCGAATTCCGCCAATGGTAGATACTCCTCCCAACTACCACTGAAGTCCAAAACACAACCCTTCAGCATATCCTCTAAGATCTGTATAACCCTTTCCATCGCCCATCATTTGTGGGTGGAAAGGAAAGTCTTTGAAAATCCAATCGTGTACCCAAAGCCTGATGCAACGCTTTCCAGAACCTTGACGTGAACCTCGGATCCCTATCCGAGATAATTGACACGGGTACACCATGCAATCTTACTATCTCAGCCACATACAACTTTGCTAGCCTCTGAAGAGGATAATCCATTCTTACCAGTATAAAATGAGCTGACTTCGTCAGACGATCCACAATCACCCAAACTGCGTCCTTTTTGCTGGGCGTTAGGGGTAGCCCACTGACAAAATCCATGGTGATCCTCTCCCATTTCCATTGAGGGATCTTTACTGGCTGAAGTAGCCCTGATGGCAACTGGTGTTCAGCCTTAACCTGCTGACACGTCAGACACCTTCCCACAAATTCAGTTACCTTACGTTTCAACCCCGGCCACCAGAATTGTTTTCGAAGATCTCCATACATCTTGCTTCCTCCCGGATGCATAGCGTATGGGCTGCTATGTGCATCTTGGAGAATTCTCCGCCTCAATTCTATATCCTTCGGCATACAAGCTCGCCATTGAAAACATAGCACTCCATCCCTAGACAAACTGTATCGTTCTAATCCACCATCCTGAACTTGCACCCTCTTAGCATTCAACCCTTCGTCTACTAACTGCTTTTCCTTAATCTCCTCGACCCAAGTTGGCCTAACTTGAAGCTCTGCCAAAAGGCTTCAATCTTCATATAGACTCAGACAAGCAAACATCGCTCTTAAGTCTGTCACGACCTTCCGGCTCAACGCGCCAGCCACCATGTTAGCCTTACCCGGATGATACTCGATTGAACAGTCGTAGTCCTTCAACAGTTCAATCCATCGGCGCTGCCTTAGGTTCAGGTCCTTCTGAGTTAAAAGATACCTTAGGCTCTTGTGATCCGTGTAGACTACCGACTTCTCCCCATATAGGTAATGCCTCCATATCTTCAAAGCGAAGACTACAGCCGCTAGCTCCAAGTCATGCGTTGGGTAGTTAACCTCATGCGATCTTAACTGACGAGATGCATAGGCTACTACCTTCCCTTCCTGCATCAACACATATCCCAAACCAGTATGGGACGCGTCACAGTAAACTGTAAACAACTTCCCTGCCTCAGGCTGTACCAAAACCGGAGCTTCTGTCAAGATCTTCCTTAGCTTATCGAAACTTTCTTGCTGCTTCTCCGACCATACAAATGGGACTCCTTTTCTTAATAACTTAGTTAATGGCGCTGCAATAAGAGAAAATCCTTCCACAAATCTCCGGTAGTGCCCCGCTAGACCCAAAAAGCTTCGAATTTTGGCTACTGACCTAGGCGGTTGCCAATCCAACACCGCTTCAATCTTGCGGGTATCCACTCTAATCCCTTTCGCTGACACCACGTGACCTAAGAAAGCCACCTCCCTAAGCTAAAATTCGCACTTACTGAATTTGGCATACAATTGCTTCTCCCTCAATACTTGTAAAACTATACGTAAATGCCTGTCATGCTCCTCCTCCGTCTTTGAATAAACTAATATGTCGTCTATGAATACCACGACAAATTGATCCAAGTACTATTGGAATACTCTATTCATTAAGTCCATGAATGCCGCCGTGCGTTCGTCAATCCAAATGGCATTACCAGAAACGCGTAATGCCCATACCTCGTTCAGAATGCTGTCTTGTGCACATCAGCCTCCTTCACCTTGAGTTGATGATAACCCGACCTAAGGTCTATTTTCGAAAACACTGATGCACCCTTCAATTGGTCGAACAAGTCATCGATACGAGGCAATGGGTATTTGTTTTTGATCGTTAACTTGTTTAACTGACGGTAGTCAATGCACATCCGCATCGAACCGTCCTTCTTCTTGACAAACAACATAGGTGCTCCCCACGGAGATATACTTGGTCGGATAAACCCTCTATCCAAAAGTTCCTGAATTTGAGCCTTCAGCTCTACCAATTCCTTTGGTGCCATTCGGTACGGTGCTATAGATACAGGTGCCGTTCAGGGTAGCAAGTCTATACCGAATTCAACTTCCCGGTCTGGAGGCAGACCCGGAAGTTCCTCTGGGAATACATCAACGAATTCTCCTACAGTTCGAACCTTCCTAACTACTGACTCCTTAGCCTCCAAGGCACAAATTCGAACCAAGAACGCCTCGCACCCTTTTTTGACCATCTTCTCAGCCTTCAAGGCCGACACCACATTGGATAGGTAATTCCTTCTATTACCAATCATGACCACTTCATCACCCTCAGCCATCTTAAGAACCATGCGCTTAGCCGCGCAATCCAATCTCGCCTGATACCTAACCAACCAATCCATTCCAAGGATCAAATCGAACTCCCCAAACGGCAGTTCCATCAGATCAGCCACAAACACGACCCCTTGGAGTTCTAGGGGTACGTCTCTATATAGCTTGTTCACAACTACAGAATGGCCTAAAGGGCTAATTACAGTTATCTCCCTAGAAGTAGTCTCAAAGTTTAAGTTCATAGTCTCTACCACACTACTGGCTACGTACGAGTACGTCGAACCCACATCAATTAATGCAACATAAGGAAGACCAAAAATTAAAAACGTACCGGTTATGACATCCGGTGCGTCACTCTCCTCGCGACGTCTCGCTGCATAAACCAAGCCAGCCGCCTAGCCTGCTGTCGTGCCGCTGCGCCTCGCCTCGAATTCCACGACCTCGGTTAGGACCGTTGCTTCCTCTACCATCACCACGACCTCTCTGTGGTCCCACATTTCTATTCTGAGTACGGTTCTGCCCCTCTGACTGATTCTGAGCTCGTTTCCGGGGACAATCCCTCACACGGTGATCCAAAGACCCACATTCAAAGCAACCCCTCTCACCGGTCCAACAACCTCCCCAATGGGATTTTTCACAGCGATTACACTGAGCCGGTCTCTGATTAGTAGCCATGGGCCTTACCGCCTGATTTGGCCCACTCTGCCTAGCCTTTTTCTGAACATTACCACTTGACCTAGACGACCCAAAGCCTCTTTTCAGCTTATTCCTATAATAATTCTTCCTCACAGACTCCTTGATCCCTTCGGCTACCTTAGCCTTCTCCACTAACGACGAAAACTCCCGAACCTACTGTGGAGCAATTATCAGCCTCAAGTCATCTCTAAGCCCGTCCTCAAAGCGGACACAACGCTCATGTTCGGTAGCTACGATGCCTCTAGCATATCTACTCAGCCTTAAAAATTCCGCCTCATACTCCGACACTGACTTAGTTCCTTGCACTAACCCTTAAAAGCTTTCTCTGCTGGCGTCGGTGTAGCTAGTACCCACGCGCTTCTTACTCAAAAGCAACTCTAAAGTAATCCCACATAAGATCATCTCGCTATGGCACCGTCTCGAACCGTGAGCCACCATCGATACGCTTCATCCTTCAAAAGCGACATCGCCTCTCTTTCGACTTTTTCCTCACTAGTCGGTCGAGATCGCCCATGATCCTTTCAGTGGACTCGGCCCGAGATTCCGCCGCGCTGGGTGCCACTCCCGACACACCGGAACACCGACTCAGTTAGACCGATTCGCTCGGGAGCAGATTTTCAAGCTCCTAAATTTCCACCATTGACCACCAACTCGAGAACTCGCAACACGACTTGCGATCGCTCTCTCCTCCCGTCCCGATCTTGCTCCTCATTTCCAAAAGGCTGGAGGTGGTGGTGGCGGTGGTACCGTTGCTGAACCTTGACCCGACTGACGGGTTCAAACACCATCATCCTACCCCTACTGGCGTCCCACGGCGCCCACGTCCTCTAGAACTCATTCTCTCATCTGCGCTTTTAATCGATTAGGAAAATTTTATGGATTAGTACTTGTTCCACTTGATTATTAGCGAAGAAGTTTTATGAAAACAGTTTAATCGAGGATTCTTTCGAGCAAACAATGTTTTAAGTCTTCTATCCTAATTCACTTGAGAATGGGTACATCCATTCCCTAATACTTTCCCTGCTTATTCACTCATTGGACATTTTTGTCCGTTTCTATCCCAGGGGTATTTTCGTCATTTTCTTACAGGGGTATTTTCGTAATAAAATCTGAGGGAATTCAAAACTTTAATAAAGCAGGTCACTTTGAAGTTCCCACAACTGGAGGTTGTTTCTGAAAATTTGTAATATTTAAAGATATAGCATCGTTCCGGAAACCAAGGGTATTTTGGTAATTTTGTAAATTAGAGAGAATTTTGTAATTTCAGTAAATCAGGGATATTTTAACAGTTGTAAAACTCGGAGGGTTCCTTTTTGAAAATTTTCCTTTTTAAGAGGTGATGTTTGTAAAGATTCAAAAATTAGGGGCATTTTGGTAATTTTGCAATTTGAGGGCATTTTCGTAATTTTCCAAAACCAAAGTATTTTATTGATGATAATCAAAGTAGAGTTGTTGGATTTTGATAGAATAATGGAATTTTTGGGCAAAACCATTGAGTTGATATTTAATGAACCAAGGGTATTTTGGTAATTTCACCCCTAAGGGCATTTTTGTAATTTTCCACAAATCAAATTTTCCGGGAAAATGTTGTAAAAATGGTTGTTCTCAAATTCAAAAGGTAATTTTGAAAGTTTTTGAAGAACTAGGGTTTTGTTGTTTCCTTCTATTTCAAAACATGGCTAATTCCCTTTCGGGTTTTAGTCATTATGTTTAGCCTATGACCGAGCCCTCTTGGTCAGGGTGAACCAAAGCTACGCACCAGGCAGGATTTGAGTGGAGAGGAGGTGAGTCACGCGGACTGCTTAAATACCAAGCTCTCACCGAAACCTTTCTAGACATGCGCACAGAGGTTGCCACACCACTGAGCCCTCTGAGTTAGGGTGAACCGAAGCTACGCACCAGGTAGGATACCTGCGAAGAAGAGGTGAGTCACGAGGACTTCTTAAATACCAGGCTCTTCCGGATCCAATCCTCGACATGCGTACAGGGGTTACCACACCCTAGCTCAGTGACTAAGTCATAGGTTGGTTTAGTTCATTAAGTCTTATGTTCTGTTTGTGTTTGAGAAACCTAATCCTAGGGTTCAAGTTCCTATAAGTCTATCTACGTTCCATGCTTCCCACCCTTCTACAGAAAATAATTCACAAAGAAGTTCAGATGTACTTACCTGGGCGGATCGGTGCCGGAGACTCGGGCCATGCTATTCAAAAACCAAAAATTATTCCATAAGGCCTACCCAAAACATTTTTTGGGCCTTGGGCCCCCACAGCCGAGCTTTGAACTGGGCTCTGATACCAATTTTGTAACAACCCAAACCCGGCCCAAATGCTACGACCGAATTTGGTTTGTTACGGAGAAAATATTTTGAAATCTTTAAAAAAACGATTCAACTTCTTGGTATAAGATAGCGTCTTGTTAAAACAGTTGAGGTGTATAAAACCCATAGTTAGATTTATTCTGAAAATATTTATTAAGTCAAGTTATTATATACATATTTTATGAACCTGATGGTCCTTGTAAAACCTTTACGATTGCTTTGGAAAACATGTGAACTCATTTTTATTAGTAAGTAATTTAAAACAATATTAAAGCTTGTATCCATAATAAAATATCCCTAGGAGGCCTTATTACAGCCCAATTAAAATTTAAAACAACCATCCAAAAATAAATAATTCAAAATTCAATGTCTATTAAAATTTAAATCTCACTGCATGGCCACCTCGAGTCCCTCCGGCCCCATATCCGTGATTTACGTGTCACCTGAAAAATTAAAGGAGAAGGTGAGTCACCAAGACTCAGTACGTAACCCTTCCCCCGGTTTAATGCCACCACATACACAATTTATAACAATTAACATGCACTAAGCCATGCACCCAACCTAACCATCCGTAACACCTTTCTCTACCCCGTGTGGTACCAAACCACTGGTGGTGCCAAACCACTGGTGACTTAAAGTCACAGATGTGATGCCAAATCACTGGAGGTACCAAACCTCTGGTGTCCGAAGACATAAATCAATTGATGGGGCCAACCCATCGTGTGATACCAAATCACTGGCGTCAATCCTGTATTATCATATGTGGGGCCAACCCACTGTGGTACTAAGCCACTGGGACGAGACGCTATGAGGTACCAAACCTCTGGAGGTGCCAAACCTCTGGTGACTGAAGTCACATGTGATACCATATCACTGGTGTCCGTCGACACAAATAGCAATGCCCCCTCCGCTCATCAACCCATATCAAATCATGATATAACAGATCTCATGCCATCAGATATTTAAGTTACAAATAATAAACATGCCATGCTTCCCAAAAGCATCAAATAGTAACTCATATTAACAGGTACTTACCTGAATCGTCACTTATACCGATATGGTATTAAATCCAATGCTACATAAATCAGAGTTAGCATTCACAACATTTAGCACAGTTAATAAGTTATAAGGTGTGTATGTACACACCTGTCACCACTGAATCGTCTAAATCCCGAAAAGAGAAGTCGGCCACCCTAGATCTACTTGTTCCTATATTCGGCCAGATACAAGGGTTAGTATTATGGCCTATTCGACCAAACCAAATTGAGAAGGGTTCCTTGTGAACCCGAAATCTTACCCAAATGTCTTAAAATACCCGCCACCACACTCCAAGTGGTTTTGCTTCCCTGCAATCGGCAACCATTAGTAGCCACTTAATAGCCTTCGGCTTTTTAATCACTTAGAAGAATAATCCATTATAAGTAGGCACTTACCACCACTTACCCAAATCGATTGATAATGAATAAAGACTTGAACCAATTACTTCAAGATCCCGACACCTGGACAGAATCGGTTTCAGAGTAGGAAGTTAATATCCTAGCAACAAGTGCCGAAATCAGTTCTTATTTCCTTAAAAGAAATCGGCAAGAACAAGGGATCAAAATAACGCATTTGGCTTTTACCACTTACCCTCTTTATGAACCGATTGGAGAAAAAATCGAGGAGATTACCTTTGTTATGCTATTCGGCCACAACCACACCAAATAAGGAGAAGGGGTTCGTCTTTGAGTGAAAAAGAGGAAGAGAAGAAGTGCAAAAAGGAGTTTCGGCTAAGTGTTTTGAGAAGAGAAAGAAAGAAGTAGGTGGGAGATTAAGGCTTAGGAATTTCAGCCAAGATTAAAGAAGAGGAGAAGAGTTTTTCGGTTTAAAAAAAATGAAAGAGAAGAGAAAAATCAAAGAGAGTTTCGGCTACTTGCAAATGAAGAAAAGGTAAAAGATAAAAGATGGATAGGTATTTTTAGGGAAATTCGGCACTCTCCCCCTATCACCTTGCCGTCCACTCCTTTCAAAGGAGTTTAAAATTTGGCCAACTCCTTTTGAAAGTATTCAAAATAATTTGAATACTCAAATACCTATTTTTCCTCCTTGCCACTTATTATGGATTAATCAAAATAAAATCCACTAATATCTAATCAATAATCTATTTTAATCCTAATAATATCCTCATTTATCTAAAAGAGTTTAGACTGAGAAAAACTCCCCCACTTGTGCCGTCCAACATATAGTGCAAAAGGAGTTGTGACTCGAACCAAGGCTCTCCCTTGCTCAATGTGGCGTCACTTCTAGCTCCTAAGTGGCCCTCTTTTTGCCACTTTTCCAAGGCTTATCTTGTGTCAATAAACCCTCTATTTATTCTTATAACCCCCACTTGCTAAGGCTCCATGTCTTTAAAGTTCAAAAATGAAATTTTCTACTAACCAAGCCTACTCAAGACCTCTAATTAAGCCGTATTATTCCACGATTAATACCATAGCAATTCAATCACAATAAAAATCATTCAATCACAAATAGCCCCAATTTTAGGATGTTATACCCCGGTTGCACATAACCTTGACCTAGTGCTTGCCTCTGACCAGGCTCCCGGGGATAGTTTCTGTACTGATGATCCTTGGACCCACATCAGAAGCACCCCCAGTCCTTTTCCAGCACTCTCACGAATGAGGTCTTCCACACTCAACATAAGGTTACAGTTGACTAATAGCAACTGGAATCCCAACTCGGAATGGCCCACAAAACCTAGGCCTCTTATTAAACCCACTTGAAACACTTGAAGGCCCAAAATCCCTTTTATTTCTACCCCTTTCCTTCTCACGATTTTCATGCTCAGAGCGTTTCACATCCTCGGCAATCTTAACATTTTCAATCAGAGCAGCAAAATCCCTCTCCCTCTACAGGGCTATCAGTACTCGCAACTCATCCCGAAGACCAACCTCAAATCATACGTAGCGCTCATACTCAGTCGCGACTATGCCCCGAGCGTACTGGCTCAACCGTAGAAATTTTGCCTCGTATTCTGCTACAGACTTGTTCCTTTGTACCAGATTTAGAAATTCCTTTCTTCGGGCATCCACATAACTTGCCCCAACATATTTCCCTTGGAAGGCCGACTTAAAGAAATCTCATGTCACTCGGTCGGCCTGCGTGCCTTCCCTCAAGGTAAGCCACCATTGATATGCCTCATCTCGCAGTAAAGACACTGCTCCCTTTAGTTTCTGCTCCACCGTGCAGTCAAGGTCATCCATTATTCGCTCAACTGCCTTCAACCAATATTCTGCTACATTTGGGGCTACACCAGAGATGCCCCTAAAGATTTTTGCCTCGTTTGACCAGAGTGACTCAGAAATTGACCCACGAGCCACTGTCCCAGTACTCGCTCCAGCAACCCTTTCAAAAACCCATAGCATTGCTTGGGATAGAGCATCATCCCCACCAGCTCGGTCATGCGACCCCGTCTCAGTCACTGGTGATACCGGCACTTCCCTTTCAGGTATATGCCCTGATGCTACGGACCTAGCCCTAGCACCACGGCCTCTACCTCGGCCTCGTGTACCCCTTCTGCGACCTCTTGTATTCATATCGATGTAACACATTAATCTGTTTAAGAGTTTTATGAATCAGCTTATAGTTCTCATGATTATTAACAAATGTTTTATGAAAAAATAGTAATAAGAGTTGTTTTCGCAAATCGAGTTTACTATAGTTTCAGTCTCCTACAGTCTCAGTTTCCCTAACTAAAGAGTTCGATACGCTACTACTATCCCTTGTAGTTTCTCAATACAGTCATTATAGCATATAATAGAGTATAAGGTCAGGAAACTTACAAATTTGGTGCCGAAGACTCAGTGTGCCATACTTTCAGTAACATTATCGTTTCCCGAACTAAAAATTTAAGCAGATTAGAAAAATTTTCAAAACCCATTCCACAGTCAAGTTTTGTAACCGGACTCTGATACCATTAAATGTAACACCCAAAACCCGGCCTGGACGTTATGGCCGAATCTGGAATGTTAGCTCAAAAGGTTGTATAAAAACCACACGATCATTAGAAACCTTTCCTCAATTCAAAAACTTTTTCTCAATGAAAAACTCCGAGTTTCGTTGCTTATCAAATAAGGTTTGCTTAAAGTTGTTTCCTTTGCGAACACAATATTATTTTCAAAACGTTGTTTGTTGCAGAAGACTAACTTTTAAAGTTGCGGAAACGTGGGAAACGAGATATTTGAAAACAACAGTTATTAGTTAAAAACCCGTGTTTGAATGTTTAACAGTTCTAACTAAAGAATTACCGAATGAAAATTAAAAGAAAATCCCAATGGTCGTATTACATAAATTATTAACCCAAAAATAATATAAAAATAAATTAAACCCAAAAAAATTTGCTAAGTTTCCTTTATTGACAATCTGACGTATGGCCACCTCTGAGTCCTCCGCAGCTCCAAATCCTCTAACGCTGGGGATTACCTGCACAATTAAAAAGAAAAGGGGTGAGTTAATAGAACTCAGTGTGTAATCCCCTATAACGATCATAATTTGTGCCCCAGCCCATAGGGTGTCGGTCTGGGCCTAAGCCCCATTCAGTATCAAGCTGGGCCTTAGCCCCAAATCAAATCAATGCAATGGATGTGTACCCACCCCAATCCAACCAAACTCTCCACCCGTACCAACCAATCTCTCCGTGGGGACCAAGTCAACACACCCAGCCAAAACTCTCCAATAATGCAACCAAGCTGCTAATAACGGTATGTGTGGCTGAGCCACTAAATAAAGCATATATGTGGCGAAACCACTATAACGGTATGTGGCGATGCCACTAGAACGGTATGTGGCAATGCCACTAAACGGTACTTCCTCCAATCAGCAAACCCAACCCAATGCAATATGTTATGAATGCAGTGTATTACAATTATAAACATATATAGAAAATCACATAAACAGTACTTAACTATCACCAAAGGTGTAATGGTCATTTTGTCACTTAGGGGTAAATCAATAATTTCACCCCTTGGAGGTATTTCGATAATTTTACCCATCGAGGGTATTTCAGTAACTTATCCACTAAAGGTATTTCGGTAATTTACCCACTGAAGGTATTTCGATAATTTACCCACTGAGGGTATTTCGGTAATTTACCTACTAAGGGTATTTCGGTAATTTATCATCTAACGGCGTTTTCGAAGGCCCAATGTCGCCTCGGACGACACATGCTCCCTTTTTTGTCATTACGATGTAATTGGGCCTAAAATCCAATTTTGGCCCAAATGGGCTCACACGCTCGTGTGGCCTATTCAGCTCGTTTTCGGTCTTAGTTCTACGGACCTCACAGTCGCATCACTCATTTGGTGATTTTCCATCCATTTTGGGCCCGTTAATCCATTGGGCCTAGTTAGCCCGTTTCGGCTCAACAAGGCCCATTATGGCCTCAATTCTGCGAGGGAGTTCGTGACACTCTCAACGGTCTATCGCCATCACAAGTGGCTCGGTTTATCTCTATGAGCGCTCGCACACTCAAGAGATCTCAATTACCGATACTCCCGCTTTTTGGTATTTCGACTTTTGGCCAACTAATGGAACAGCACATAATAACACAAGCAAAGGTGTGAGATTACACACCTTAGCGAGATACACGATTAGCCCTTCGTATCAAACCTACACATCATCAGATTAACTTATTAGCTAAACGTTGCTTAAGATTAATCACTTAGAGAACCAACCCAAAACGTTCTCCTCACATTGTTTGAGCAAACGGCCCTAAACACTAAGATTACTAGGCACTGTTGATTGGCTTCACGTCCTTAACAAGAATCTATACCAAATGACACCCATAAGTGTGACTAAAATCCGCATACCACTCAACACAAACACATGGCACATTCGAACAAACCAAGAATTATGACAACGCTCTTACCTCCCTTGAACGATGAATCTACAATAAAGGTTTCATTAATACAAACCACTTGCTCCCCTTCGCCTTATAGAAATCCCTAAACCCGACGATGGCCAAAACACAGAAAGAAACGTAAATTTAGCCACAGAGTGTAAGAAAGAACATATGGTTACTAAAGAAGAAACCGAATGGGAACAAGGTTACTGACAAGAAAGAACTATAACTTACTGATTGTCACACTCCTTGTAGAACCATAGATGAAGAGAAAAGAAGCTAGTTGAAAAATAAAGGAAAAGGAAATATGTATTCGGCTATGGAGAGAAGGCGGTTCAAGAAAGGAAAAGAGTAATGTGAGAAGAGGAAAGAAGTGTAGGTATTCAGCTAGAGAAAAGACAATAGATGAACAAGGTGTGAAGAGAAATGAGAAGAAAGGTAGTGATCCGGCCAACCAAATGTTTCGGCTATTAGCAAAAGAAAGAAGAAATAACGAAAATGCACGAAAGGTAATCAGACAAGAAAGAGAAAGTGAACAAAATGCTGCCAAGGAGAAATCCCGAAATGCTTCCAAAAGACTCTTAGCCACAAATGCCTAAGTGAAACAAGCTCAAAAAGAATAAAAATGACAAAAGGTAGTAGCACAAAGAAGTTTTGGATTCTACACAAAATCAAAGCTGTCGAAATTGAATCCCAATGCCACCCCTTAGCCGAAATCTTCCCCTTAGCCACAATCCCACATTCGGCCAACTCTCCCGCTCTCCAGCATCCCTTGATTTTCTCCACTTCCTCTCCTTGAATCACTCCTAGCCTCCCATTCAAACCTGTTGACCTAGTCTCCAACTCCCCTCGAAGAGTTTGATCTGAACTCTGCTTCGTCTCCTCCTAAGTCACAAAATAAAAGCCTTTATTTGCAACTTGTGGGATTCGAACCCCACTCCCCAAGCATTCCCAATGACGCCACTGCCACTGAGCTACAAGCTCAACTTGTGTTAGTATAGCACACACAAATTTACTTAAGTCCTGCTTCCAACAGCCCTCTCCCACTAAAGGGCCAAAAACTAAAATTTTTCCAAGGCTCATACTCGAACCCAGGCCTCCCTAGAACCCCTAAACACACTCAAATAACCAGCTAAGCAAGCACAACACGCAATTATGCAAAAATATACAACCCCTAACTTTTGGGATATTGTAACACCCCTGACCCTTTATCCGTCGCTGGATTAGTGTTATGGGGCATTACTTGACTAACCCCAAATCAGCACACTCATATAAATCATTTTTTTCTAGTAAAGCATACTTTCAAGTTTAAACATATACTTAATAATTATTAAACACTAGCAAACAAAAATCAATCTAACATAGCAATCTATTATTCAATTAGTTATAACCGAATGTACTAGAAATAAAAATATACTTTCATTGTATACTTAAACATTTACAAAAGTATCACGATTCTATATTGCCAATTACACATAAAAGTAGTTCTTATCAAATAGTACAAATTACTATTCATTTAGTTAATAGATTATAAAGGCCGAATATGCACCTTGCCTATATTCATTTCACCAATAAAGTACCAAACATCTTAAGCTAAATAAACTCATGCCAAACATTTTGCCAAACCAAATCAAACATATATCCAATATAATATTGATTGCCGAAAGCTTAAAACTATTTTAGTGCTCAACTCCTCATAAATGACAAAACCAAAATACTCAAATCCAAACAATTCATATACATAACCTAAAACATATAATATCCAATCCCATTCAAAAACACACACATATTATGTTCGAATGTACACAACTCAAAAACATAACCTATAATGTCATTTATCCCTAAACATGAACTATGCTTACTAAAGAACACATATATGGCAAGACTAAATGTTTCATTGATAATTTAATTCAAATCCTTCAAAACTCATATTCAAATTTTTCATGAATACCAATAAGGTATATCTATTTCAAAATTAAGTCAATACCATGGCCGAATCTTTATAACAAATATGCCACAATTTGATCATTATTAAACCACATCCAATAGTCACATATGAAAAGCATAACATTGTCACCTCATAACTTAACATAACATGTAGCTACATATATATATAAGCATAAGTTCATCCACCAACCAAAACATACTATATGTCTCACTCAAAACCATGTTCATGCACTCAATTATCACATATATATAACATATCAAGAAATGAATTTCCAAGTTAAGCTTATAACATGACTAAACATACACAAACATTATCATCATCATCATGTATAGCCAAATCAAACCCATACATAGAATTATAGCCATTTTCACATGGCATTTTTTTTTATCCATCATAGTCATAATAAACTCAAAAGAGTAGTATAGCCTATACATGCCATAGTTCCAAAAGTGTAACTTATAAAAAGGGTACCAAAGGTAGTTGATAGTGTGATTGCCTTTGACGTTGATTCTCGAGTTCGAACTTAGACTTCAAAATCTATAAAATAGTCAAATGAACATGCAAAGTAAGCTACCATAGCTTAGTAAGTTATAAGCAATTGTAAAGTATACAATTTAACCTTTTACAAGTTAAAAACAATTTAAATTTGTTCATCAACGAAACCCATAACTATGGGTATAGATCATATCGCTATTCTTTAACTATCTTATTTAATAATCTCATACCAAATACTCAACCATTCCTTATTAGATATCATTTTACACTATACATCATTATATTATCTCAAAACAAACTCAAAAACTACTAATCACATCTCATTTCTAAAATTTCATAAGCAAATGTAACTTACCGTATTAGTACTAAATTTCCAAACCATCATGAATCACATATCTGACCATTTCATTTTGTTTATTTCGAATCACTAAATTGATATCCTTGGAGTATCTGCAAAAACCCGCACACTTAGTGCAAAACCACGTAATGTATCGCACACTTAGTGGCGTTACCTTTATAAAACACACACATAGTGCCAATTACTTGTAATGTATCGTACACTTAGTGCCATTACATTATATTCTGCACACTTAGTGCCAAATGACCGATTTCGCACACACAGTGCTCGGTAATTAGATCCGCACACTTAATACTTTACTTAAAGCTATTATTCACTTCAATAAATACATATATACATATACATTCAATTTAACTTATTACATCTATATTCCACAACACATTCGGTTATACAATTAATATAAGAATATGCGTCCCATTCAATCCATTTCATCTCTTAAATCTATATCTCACATAGCTACCATTATCATATATGTATACATCTCATTCAACTAAAATTTACCCTTCATCAGTTATTGTATTCGACATTTCCATATAGTCCACATACACTTATATAAATACATAAACATCATTATAGATAGATATTCAAATCAACCCAATTGCTTATAAACTTACCTTGAGTATCGATGAACTTTGTTTTTCCGGCTATTCAATTATTTTCTCCTTTCCCCGGTCCAATCCCGATCCTTTTCTTTCTTGACCTAAATCAATTTCAAATTAAACTCATTCAACATATTTTTAATCAATTTAGTCCAATAACACATAATCTAGCAAATTACGCTTTTACCCCTGACATTTACAATTTTTACGATTTAGTCCCTATTGCATAAAACACAAAATATGCAAAATTTGAACACACTCCTTTAGGGCCGAATGTTACTCATGTCCATACAAATCCATACATTCCAATTATTTCACATTTTGACCCTTCAATTTACAAATTTCACAATTTAATCTTAATTACTCAAAATTATCAAAATTTCCAATACAAAACATGTAAATCTAAAACATATCTTTAATATATAGTCATCAACCATCACAAAATACAAATTTTCATCAATGGTCGAATTCCAAACATGCATCAAAATCGGAAATTCTAGCATGGGTTGGATAGTATTCGAAGCAACGATCTCAAAAACGTAAAAATTATCAAGAACCGAGCTAAATACATAGCTTAAATCAAAGCTTACAAGGGCCAAAGGTTTCAAGCTCAAACTCTCCTTTCTTTTTCTTAGTTTCGGTCAAATGAAAATAAAAAGATGAACATGCAACACTTTTTTTTTATGTTTTCATTATAATAAGTTTATAATATATTATTATTATAATATAAACTTAACATATAAAACAAATATATATATAAATGCATTATAAAAGCATATTGCCGTCCACTAGTCTTATAAAAAGGAAAATTTGCAACATAAAACCTCCTCATTATAAAGACACACTAATTAAGCCACTCAACTAAATAAAAGGCTACTTTTACCACTTATTCTATTTAGTCCTTGTCCTTAAATCAAACACACAAACGGACAAATTAACTCACAAAACTTTAACACATGTTCGATCATATACTACAGACACCAAATATATTATTAAATATTTTTTTTCTTACTCGGATTCATGGTCCCGAAACCACCATTCCGATTAGGGCCAAAACCAGGCTATTACAACTCTCCCCCGTAAGGATTTTCGTCCTCAAAAATCTTAACGATGAAAAAGTTTGGGTACCGTTCTTTCATCGAATCCTCAAGCTCCCAAGTTGCTTCTTCGATCCCGTGCTTATGTCACAGTACTTTCACCGACAAAATTTTTTTATTATGTAAAGCTTTCACTTCGCGAGCCAAAATACTAATCGGTTCTTCCTCATAAGTCAAATCAGACTGAATCTCAATTTCTGATGGACTAATCACATGAGAAGGATCAGATCTATATCGTCGAAGCATCAAAACATGGAAAACATTGTGAATCTTTTCTAATTCAGGTGGCAACATCAACCTGTATGCAACCGGCCCGATACGCTCAATAACCTCGTAAAGCCCAATAAATCTCAGACTCAGCTTTCCTTTACGACCAAATTTAAGTATCTTCTTCCACAGTGAGACTTTCAAAAATACTCGATCACCCACTTGAAACTCTATATCTTTACGTTTCAAGTCTGCATATGATTTCTGATGATCTGACGCAGCTTTCAAAATTTCTCAGATCACTTTTATTTTCTGTTCAGTCTCTTTGATTAAATCAACCCCGTGTATCTTGCTTTCACTTAGCTTTGTTCAATATAAAGGTGTACGACATTTACGACCATACAAAGCTTCATAAGGTGCCATTTTGATACTCGATTGAAAGCTATTATTATATGCAAAATCAAAGAAAGGCAAGTATCGTTCCCATGTACCCTCGAACTCAAGAACACAACATCTTAATATATCCTCGAGTATTTGAATAATACGTTCGGAATGACCATTCGTCTGAGGGTTGAAAGTAGTACTGAAATGCAATTTAGTACCTAGAGCATCTTGTAGTTTCTTCCAAAACCGTAATGTAAATCTCGGATCTCTATCCTAAACAATAGAGATAGGTACTCCATGCAATCGTATAATCTGAGAAATGTACATTTTAGCTAACTTATCAACCAAGAAGTTCGTACGTACCAGAATAAAATGGGTCGATTTCATCAATCTATCAACAATAACCCAGATTGCATCTTTCTTGCTCGGTGTCAACGGTAACCCAGCTACGAAATCCATGGTGACTCGATCCCGTTTCCACTCAGGTATCATAATCGGCTGAAGTAATTCCGATGGCAATTGATGCTCAGCTTTTACTTGTTGACATATTAAACAATTCGACACAAAATCTGAAATATCCCGTTTCATACCATGCCACCAGTAATGTTGTTTTAAATCATTATACATCTTCGTGCTACCCGGGTGAATAGACAATCTACTATTATGAGCTTCATTACAAATGGCTCGAATCAACTCAGGGTTCTTTGGTACACATATTCCATTTCTGAATCGTAAGCATCCCTCAACATCAATCTGAAATTTTGAATCAGTATTTTGCTAATAAATCATTATCAACCTTTTGAGCTTTACAAATCTGTTGAATGAATAATGGTCTAGCTTTCAATCCTGCAATGATCGCACCGTCACCAGTCATAACTATATCCACATTCATTGCACGTAGAGCAAATAGTCATTTTCAGCTTAGTGCATCAACAACCACGTTAGCCTTTCCCGGGTGATAGTCAATCACGAGCTCGTAGACTTTTAACAATTCCAACCATCATCGCAATCTCAAATTCAGATTCTTCTAAGTCATTAAGTATTTTAGACTCTTGTGATCGGAGTAGTCATGACATTTTTCACCAAATAGCTAGTGACGCCATATTTTCAAAGCAAAAACTATGGCAGCCAACTCGAGATCATGTGTTGGATAATTCTTTTCGTGTGGCTTTAATTGTCTCGAGGCATAGGCTACAACCTTACTTTCCTGCATCAAAACACAGCCCAAACCATTCAAAGATGCATCACTGAAGATAATGAACTCTTTACCCGACTTTGGCTGCACAAGCACTAGAGCTTCTGTTAACAAAGTTTTTAGCTGATCAAAACTCTTCTGGCACCTCTCTGACCATTCGAACTTGACATCTTTCTGCAACAGCTTTGTCATCGGAGGTGCAATCATTGGAAACCCTTTCACAAAATGTCTATAGTAACTGGTTAGTCCCAGAAAACTTCGAACTTCAGAAACATTTCGCGGGGGTTTCCAATCAAGTATAGCCGAGATTTTACTCGGGTCAACCCGAATACCTGATGCTAAAACAGCATGCCCTAAAAAGCTAACTTCACGTAACCAAAACTCACATTTGCTAAATTTCGCGTACAACTACTTATCACGCAAAATTTATAACACAAGTCTTAAGTGTTTGGCATGCTCAGTTTTGTCATGCGAATAGATTAGAATATCATCTATCAATACAACCACAAATCGATCCAAATACTGTCTAAATATCTGATTCATCAAATCCATGAAAACAACAGGGGCATTAGAGAGTCCGAACTGCATCACCAAAAACTCGTAATGGTCGTATCTCGTCCGAAAAGCAGTCTTAGATACATCTGAGTCTCTAACTCGTAGCTGATAATAACCGGATCTCAAGTCGATCTTCGAAAACACTGAAGCTCCCTTTAGCTGATCAAATAAATCATCAATACGTGGCAACGGATATTTATTCTTTACGGTCACTTTATTGAGTTGTCGATAGTCAATGCACATTCTCAAAGTTCTATCTTTCTTTTTCACAAATAGAACTGGCACACCCCAAGGAGAGAATCTCGGTCGAGCAAAACCTCTATCTGTCAATTCTTGTAACTGAGCTTTCAACTCTTTTAATTCAGTCGATGCCATTCTATACGGAGCTATCGAGATCAGAGTCGTCCTTGGCACTAACTCAATACCAAACTCTACCTCCCGAACAGGTGGCAATCCCGGTAATTCCTCTAAGAACACATCTGGATATTCACATACAACTGGTACAGATTCTATCTTCTTTTCGGTTACTTTACTATCGATCACATAAGCAAAGTAAGCTTCGCAACCCATTCTCAAATACTGTCGAGCCAACATTGAATATATCACTGCTAGTAGCCCATTCAAATCCGCAGACTCAATTCGAATTATCTCATTATTCTGACACCGCAAATCAATAGTCTTTCGTCTGCAATTCACTACTACATCGTGCACGGTTAACCAATCCATACCAAGAATAATATCGAACTCATTAAATGGTAGTGACATCAAATCAGCCGGAACAGATGAATCTCGAATCATCAAATGGCAATTCTTTCACACTCTATCAACTAACACACACCGGCCCAGGTGGTTCGAAACCCGAATCACAAACTCAGTAGACACAACAAGTAGAGTCTTGCCGGATACTAATGTTTCACACACATAGGAATGGGTTGAACCGGGATCAATCAGAGCAATTACACTAGTATTAAAGAGAGTGAATATACAAGTGATGACATCTGGAGATGAAGCCTCTTCTCGAGCACGAATGGCATAGGCTCTAGCAGGCACACGAGCCTCTGATCGAATAGCTGTATCCGAAGTCCCTCTTTGAGTGCCGCTCTTACCTCCCACATTTCAGGGTGGTCTACCTCTAGCTGTGGTACCGCTCAGTCTTACACTCTGAGCATTATCCTTTTCAGCTAACTCCGGGCAATCCCGGATGAAGTGATCCTGCAAACCACACTTGTAATAAGCTCGGTTGTTGGACTTGCCCCAACATTCACCAAAATGTCGCCTACCACACTGTTGACACTCGAGTTTATTCGGTTGAGTATTGCCGATGCTAGCAATCGAGGTAGCTCACGAACTCACTAGTGGTCGTTCTCGTATTGAGATTCCTTTATTAGCTTTGGATCGGCTATTTTCATTTTTGAACTTTTTTGATGACGATTGAGAAAATTTACCCACTGATCTCTTACAGAAATCTCTAGCTTCACTATCAGCCTTTCGTTTTTCTTTCCCAAGCTCTTCGGTTTTACAAGCTTGTTCAACAAGTACCACGAACTCATTTATTTCAAGTATACCCACCAGTAATTTTATGTCTTCGTTTAAACCTTCTTCAAATCTTCCACACATAGCAACCTTAGATGAAACACACTCGCGAGCGTATCGGCTAAGTTTCACAAATTTACGATCATACTCGGATATAGTCATACGACCCTGTTTAAGCTCGAGAAATTCCTTGCATTTCAAATCTATGAATCATTGGCTGATGTAATTCTTGCGAAACTCTGTCTGGAAAAAGTCCCAAGTAACTCGTTCCTTTGGAACAACCGATACGAGAGTGTTCCACCAATAGTAGGCAGGATCCTGTAATAAAGATATGGACATTTTAGGTACTCATCAGGTGTGCAAGATAGTTCATCGAAAACACGAATTGTATTATCGAGCCAAAATTCAGCTCATTCAGCATCATCATCATCTTTAGCTCTAAACTCTTGAGCCCCGTATTTTTTGATTCTGTCGACTGAAGGCTTATTTATTCTCTCAGGATTTACGATCGGGGATACCACCGATTCTATAGGTAGAGTATTCGGATTCGGGAGTTGTTGAACAGCCGGATTGGTAAGGCTTGTTTAGCCCCCTCATCATGATTACTCGTGGCTAGTCGAGATTCTACCGGCATGGTCCCTTGCGCGGGAGCAGGCTCTACACTCTCGACATCGTCAGCTATGGCTCGCTCGGGATCAGGATCCATTTACTATACGAAAGAAGAAAACACATTTCACTGTCAGAAGTCATCACACTATCACAGTATAAATTATGGCATGTATAGCTAGACTCACACGCGCTACGTTAGTCCAAGAACCAACTAAACCGTAACTCTGATACCAATCAAATGTAACACCCCTAACCCGTATCCATCGCTGGAATAGGGTTATGAGGCCTTACTCGACTAACCCCAAATCAGCACACTCATATAAATCATTTTATTTCTAGTAAAGCATAAATGATCCTGTAACACCCCAAACCCGGTCAAAACATTACGACCAGATCTGGATTGTTACAAGAAGGGTAGTTTAAAAACATCTAATGGAATATCGTAATTTGAGGAAAACTTTTTGTTTGGGTCAATCCATGTTAAGGGCTATTTAAAATTCGGTCATGTTATATCTTACCAACTTCTTGTTAAGGATAACTAGAAGTTAATAACCGGTTTATTTAAAAAACCCGAACATGGAAAATTTTATAAGGAGACAATTGAGACAATGTTGAGGTACGTGATCTTTTGAAAATAATGTCTGTGGTATTAAAAAAAATTTCAACTTTAATTATTTATTGCTTATGGTCTGTATGTTAATATTTTGGAAAACCGTTAGTTATGTTTTTAAGAAAACCCCTTATTTAATTGTTAATAAAACATTTAACAACATCATTGAAATAAAACCCCAATTTAAGTTATAGTGGCCTTATTGCAAAATAAAATCTCGAATTAAACTAAGTTCAAAATAAAGTAATGAATTTACGAGAGAAATAGCAACGCATGGCCACCTCGAGTCCGCCCGGCTCCCAAAACCCGCGATCTACTGATTACCTGCAAAATTCAGCAGAGGGGTGAGTCATCAAGACTTAGTGTGTAAATCCCCGAATAACGCAAACTGGGCCTTAAGCCCGCAGATGCACATTGGGCCTCAGCCCACTCAAAATAGCATATATCACATGTATGCAATGCAGCCTAGCCCAATCTAGCTTTCCATCCAAACACCCGTGGCAATACGCCACTGTGGTTCTTGACCACCGTGGTTCTAGACCACTCGTGGCAAAGTCACTAAAATATATAATCGTGGGGCCAACCCACTATGGTCTTAGACCACTGTGACGATCTCTAATAAGTTTATGCATACGTGGGGCCAACCCACTGTGGTCTTAGACCACCGAGACAAGTCACTGATATGTGTATATGTGGTTTCAACCACTGTGGTTCTTAGACCACCGTGACAGTGGTCACTTAATTCACACTTCCCCTTTCATTCAATCCCGAGCCCATGCTCTTTTCCTCATGCTAAATATGAATGCAAATACTCTCAATGTGTAACCGTTAATTATTACAAACATGCATATAGTCGGAAATCATCATAGAAGAACTTACCCGGTGTCTCCAACCTTACCCACAAGGGTATCTCGACTATCAAATTAGTCATTTCGACTTTTAGCCAACAAAGTTAATAATACAATCAATAAAGTAACGTGTGAGTAATACACACTTGATAACGCGTAACACTAAGCTTTCTACGTTGACACCTTCACTAGCAGGGACAATGGCTATTTGCCTATCCCAGGCAGACGTTAGCTCTCTACTACAGCCCGGCGAAAAATCTCGAATCGCTGACACAGCATGCTTTTTAAAGTTAGTAGCCGAAACTATGGGTTCGCTCCCTTCCCTTGACTGACCGACACTTGCATCCATGGTAAGAGTCTTGATCAGTACATAGGAGAAGCGTAGATTGACTAATAACGGAATTTCGTTAAGGCATATCACAATTGAAAGGAATGAATAACTAAGAAATCACAAGATGGCCCCTTGCCTTAAGAACCCGAATGGAGTGATCCGATTCGACAAACAACAGCCCTCTGGCTTCAGACTACAAACACTCGGCTAAAGGAGTTTCCCGGAGTAACGTCTCAAAACGAGAAAAGAAGAAGGGAAAGAGATTAGTCGCAAGCCATTAATCCAGAACAAAATAGCCATTCAGCTTTGGTCAACCAGTACCGAATGAAAGTAAAGAAAGAAATGAAAGAGAGTCCCCCCTTGCCTTGCACGATAGAACCTTACTGTAGCAGAGACTCTCGGCAACCGACAAGGATGTTCTTGATATACGGTTGATAATAGTAGACGAGAGTCGCAAGTTCGGTTTGCAACAAAGGGGTGGTTTGGTTTTGAACAATGGAGCAGGATGGAGGGGTAAAACAAGTTGTATAGATGAGCCAAGGTTCGGCTCAAGAGAACAATAAAGAAAACACAAAAGAAAGAAGAAGATGGGAACGATATGCGAGAGCCAGGAGGTTTCAATTTAGAATAAGATACAGAGAAAATGAAGAAAATGTTTCGATGAGAGGTTCAGCTAATCAAGGGAGAAATAGAGAAGCAAGGAGAGAAAAGAGAAAGAAATCGCAGAAGGGTGGTAGAGAGTGGTTCGGCCAAGAAAAGAGGATAAGAACTAGAGGTGCACCGTAGAAGAAGAGAGAAAGTATGAGAAGAGATGAAGGTTTGGTTATGGTGAGAGATGTAGAGAAATGGTGATGAGAAAAAGAGAGTAGGAGAAGAGTGCTACTGTTTTCTTTGATAAACGAGAGCAAAAAGAAAGAAATGACCACAAAGTAACAAGAAGAAAAGAAAATCTCTATGGATGGTTTCGGCTCAACTCCACACTCAAATGATACTAGCCACCAAACGGCATACACCTCCCTTAATGAATGATGCTAGAATGAAATGAATAAAATTCTAATATCTTTGGAATTTCGGCACACCAAGCTAGCACTAAATCGCACATGCTCATCAACCAAGGGTCCTCCCTCTCTCACCCACTTGACCGAATTCACTCCCCCAAACACCCCAACTTTTGGCCAACTCCACCACCAACACCCAACCCACGATTTCCTCCTACATTCGCTCTCCTTCCTCCATTTTGAATTAGAAGACCAAGTCTTCCTCCGGAAACTCCTCCACACCTTCCATTCAAACAATTTGATTCATTCAACCATCATCCTTGGAGAGTCCCTGCCAAATCCACCTTTTCCCCATCCAGGTGCCAAAAATAAACCTTCAAAGTGAGGCTTATGGGATTCGAACTTCTTCCCTACTGCTGCTCCCTTGTGACGTCACTTCCCCGCATCTTAAGTGGCGTCTCCTTGCCACTTTACCACACCTCCTCTTGTGTCAACAAACATAAGTAATTACCCTTAAGGCCTGCCTCAGCTAGCTCTCCCCTAAAGTGCCTAAAAATAAAATTTTTACCAAGGCTCTAGCTTAACCCCGAGCCTTCCCGGGATCCCCAGACATACCAAATTAACAAACAAATCATGCCAAACACCCAGCAAACATAAAAATGCAAAGCCCCTAATTCCAGGATGTTACAGATCCATACTTTCAAGTTTAAACATATAGTTAATAATTATTAAACACTAGCAAACAAAAATTAATCTAACATAGCAATCTATCATTCAATTGGTTATAACTGAATGTACCAGAAATAAAAATATACTTTCATTGTATACTTAAACATTTACAAAAGTATCACGATTCTATATTTCCAATTACACATAAAAGTAATTCTTATCAAATAGTACAAATTACTATTCATTTAGTTAATAGATTGTAAAGGCCGAATATGCACCTTGCCTATATTCATTTCACCAACAAAGTACCAAACATCTTAAGCTAAATAAACTTATGCCAAAATTTTTGCCAAACCAAATCAAACATATATCCAATATAATATTGATTACTGATTGTTGTTTTATGAGATGTCAAAGTCTTAAAATTTATAAAAAGAATGATCGAACCTGGAAACTAACTATGACAACGATTTAAGGCAAGCGCACCTATCGAACAATAGTATAGTTAAGGCAAGACCAGAGTGTCGAACCCAAAGGAACCAAAAGTACTAGTAATAACTCTCTTTTTATTATTTAGCCTAAGAATTAAGTGGATTTTTATCTAATCTAAAATTAACTAACTACTAAACTAAAGACTCTAAGACAAAGAAGAATGAAATTGGGAAGATAACTTTGAGGAAAAGCCAATTGATTAAGATGATACCCAAGGAAGAATCCACCTAGACTTCACTTGTTATCTAACTCTGAACCAGACGATTTATTTATTTGACTTGATCCGTAAGATTCCCTAAGTTATATTAATCCCTCTCTCGAGGTGACTAACGTCTAACCCTAGGTTGATTAATTAAAATCTCTTTCTAATTAAAACCCCTAGAATTGCATTAACTCGATCTATGGACTCCCATATTAGGTTCCACCGTAATCCGGTAAAATCTTATCACCCTATCTCTAGGCGCGCGATCAACTCTACTTAATTATGCTAGATCTACTCCTAGGCAGGGACTTTTGCTCCTACACCTAAGCACATCACACTTGAATTAATATCTCGAAAATATCAAGAGAAGAAATAATTAAGAACAAGTCAAATATTTATCAAATAGTTCAGCAAACGATAACAAGATTCATCTTAGGTTTCATCCCCCTCAGGTATCTGAGGGCTTAGTTCATAATAATAATAATAAAAGAATCCATCTCCAAAAGAAAAGATAAAACAAAACATAAGAAATCCCTAAAACCCCCTTGAAGGAATTCAAGGAGAAATCCTCCGTCTTGAGTATGATTCCAGCTTCTTGAGATGAATCAACTGGCTATCTTCGAGTAAATCCCTACAAATCTGCCTTCTTTGGCCTAGCTAGACGCCCCCTGACTAAAGCCTTGGGTTCCCCCCTTTTAGGTTATACATAGGGTGTTTATATAGGCTTCTGTATATGTTTCTTTGCCCCTAATTATCCTAATCTGAGTGAAACTCTTCTTTCTCATGGCAGGGACACGCCAATGGAACACACCCATGTAAGTCATGGCCAGGCGGTGTTCGAAGCTGTTGAATGAGGCACGGCCATGCGGCCTTGGGCCCAGGCCGTGTGAATTTCGTGATATGGCCTATTTACTCCATTTTGGGCCTATTTTTCATTCTTTTCGTCATCCGGTGCTCTTCTGAGTATAAAACATGAAAACAAAGGATTAAGAGCACCAAATTACATAATTCAAGACTTAAATTATCCAAAAGCATGCTAAATGTGGGCTTAAAATATGTTACTTTTACAGTTTATCGAATACCCCCACACTTAAGCTTTTGCTCGTCCCTCAAGCAAAATTCTCAACTTACAATTAAAATGAACTTCCTTGACTCATAATATTCATCAATAATGTTTCGTCATAATTAAAAGATACTTCATACATGGATAATTCAACTCAAAGAGTCCTAAAGATTCAAACACTCAAAGTCATACATTTGTAGCACAAAAAAATAGGTGTTTTCCCCTCATATATATAATTAACTCCGATTCAAAATCGACAAGAGTTTTCATCTTCACTAAAGATTCACTCAAACCACTCAAAGTGTTTTAAGGTTCAAAATTAAGCACTCAAAAGTCAAACATGAAGAGTTAATTCCATAGGCTTGCATGAAAATTAAACCCCACCACTATAATATGAGATGATACACAAATCAAAAGGTCTTTACAGGGTTGTAACGGGGCTTAGGTTAAGGGTATGGATATAGGCTGAATTAGAAGGTTAGAATCGAGATTGACCTGTCAAATTACCTAACCAGAAACAGTGAACTACTAATAAATAATTACATCAATCGAGAACTTGTAATACTAATGCTAATAATACGAGCTTCTTCTTCAACAATTAGAATTTAAACGTATAAGCTCATTTAATCACATAACTAATAATGGATATACTTTGATTTTTTTCTTTTTTCTTTTTTTAAGAACTATTGAAATAAAGATCATAGTTAGGCAACAGATCAAATCAAATCTCGATATAAGGGTAGTCAAGAAGGATGGTTATAACAAATACAAAGGGTTTTGGGTTAATATTAGTGGGTGAGTCAATAAAAAGGGTTGTTAGGATTAAACGGGGTTCACTAGGGGTTAATTGTGAAGGTAGGCTTTTATTAGAGTGAGTGGGTTAAAACCTAGGTGCCTTTGTCATCCATGTATATCAAATCAAAGGTGTGGTCTCGACATGTATAATCGATGCAAGTTCTAGAATAACAAATCAATGTTGACACACTCATAATCAATAAAGTGAGCAAGAAAAAGAATATATGCTCTAAAAGGCTCAAAAGCTCACAGAAATTATGGGTATATGATATCAACCTTGTAAATTTCAAATTTCAAGGTAACATTCAGATTTAGGTAGACAACTTAGAAACAAATTTTAATTTTTGAAAAATAGACTTATCATGCTTGATTCTCTAGTATCCTTCAAATTTAATCATCAATGCACAATTATTGATGACTTAATCCAAAACATATCAATAAAAATCATAAATCAAAGGAAATTTCATTATAATCATAATATGAGAAACTTACTTTAAGACAAGATATCATTCATGGCATAATTCAAGGAATTGAGAATAATGAAGAAAGTTAGGCACTTTCTCAAAATAAATATTCACCCCCCACACTTAAGATGTACATTGCCCTCAATGTACAAAGATGTATATGAAATTTAAGAGAAAGGGAGAGGTGAAACTTCCTGAATTTGGATGGTTTCCTTGAGTTGGGAGTCCCGAGGTGTGATGGCTGCTACCGAGCTCTACGCTAGATGAAGAAATTGGGAAGCTCGTAGAGAATTAGCCAGGAAATATTAAGACACATTTAAAATAAACTAAATATATATTTAAAGACAAGAAAGATAAAGAGAAAGAAAATAGAAACGTAAATAAATTTAAAATGAAAGATGAATAGACCGAAGAGTCCTTATTGTTGGATGGTTCGTGAGGTGGATGTGACTTCTAAGGCTATAATGGGTTGGTGGTCGTGGTTCCAGTGTGATTCCCTAGTAGCCTTTAGAACCTAAAAGAAAGAAACTAAGATAAAATAAACTAATTTAAGCATAAGATAGTCAAATAGAAGGAAAATAAAGGAGAAGAGTAAAGAAGAAGAAAAATTAAATGGCCTTAAAGATCCCTGGCTTGTCTAGTGGATGAAGCGGCCGGCATGAACTTATATAGATCGGTCTCACAAAGGGAGACTGCGCCAGGATCCTTCCGCTTCTTTGTCATAAATGTGGTGTAGCTCAAAGGTTTGGGTAATAGCTAAAGAAGAAAACGTGTGGGGAGGGGGATATCAAAAGGACAGATGGGAGAAAGGAGGTGGGAAGTAGGTAAGAAGAAAATCGGGGGCTTAAATAGAATTTTCAGGTCTTGTTCGTCCTAATGCCCGTGTACCATGGGCGTGTTATGTCACATGGCCATATAGCACAGTTGTGTTGTGCTTTGTTCACTTCTCCCACGCCCATGTTCTAGTCTCTATGCTCGTGTATGATCTAACACTGTCGGCAATGGCCGTATCCCACGGCTGTGGCGTGGTAGTTGGAGTCCGTGACTTGAAGATTGTTTCGTTCTGACTCATACCATCTCTGCCATGTCAGTACAGAGATTCGGGGTATCCACACGGCCACGGCCACAGCCATGTGCAAGGCCGTGTGGCTTGAAATTCTGTACTTTTGGTTAGTTTATAGTTAAGTGCTATAAAGAAATAATAAAATAAAATAAATAAGATAAAAAATGTAGAAGTTAATGGGGTTAGTACTCGGGTTGCCTCCCAAGAAGCGCTCGTTTATAGTCTGAAGCTAGACTTACCTCTTATTCGCATATTCATGGTGGTTTGAGGAGTTGAAAGTCCTTCCTCATGCTAGCAGTTCCATTATCATGATAAAGTGTAAGACGAGTAGCGTCTATTTTCAAAGTGCCAAAAATAGGGTTACTTACCTCGACTGTTCCGTAAGGGAAAACATTGACCACCTTAAAAGGGATTTCTTTGTTTGTTTTAGGATCAGGGGGAGGTATTCGTGGGTCTGCATTATCTAACAATACCTGATATCCAATTTTGAACTTGTCTGTCTCGTAGAGTGGCTTTGGTTCTGCTTCATGTATCCCTAGTTTTTCTTTGAGATGCGCCTTCCACTCTTCTAGTTCATCGATCTGAATCCCTTGTTCCTCATGAGTTATTTCTTTGTTGGCACGGGGTGTAGGATTGGGTTCATGCTATGGTGCTTCCTGAAAAAAAGGGTTAACTGAATGGTTATTAATAGAATTTACTTTGTCACCTTGATTATTTGATGTCCTAGCTGAATCAAGAGCTTGAAGAGTGACTATCTCGTCACCTACACAGAGTATGAGTCCGCCTGCATCGACATCGATTTTAGTCCTGGCAGTTGCTAAGAATGGTCTTCCTAAAATTATGGGGATCGTGTTGTCCTCATCCATGTCTAAAATAACAAAGTCTTCTTGGAATACGAATTTATCAATTTTCACGAGTACATCTTCGATTATACCCCTAGGAATTCTAACAGTTTTATCAGCTAATTGAATGCTCATCCTACTTTGTTTAAACATTTTATAAGGCATGACATTTATGCTTGCTCCTAAATCAACTAACGCATTATCAATAGATAAAATACCAATTAAGCATGGAATTGTAAAACTCCCTAGATCTTTTAATTTTCGTGGTAGTTTATTTTGCAACATTGCTGAGCATACTACATTCAGCTCCACATGCGATTCCTTGTCTATCTTCCACTTATTTGTCAATAGCTATTTTAAAAATTTCCTAGAATCTGGCATCTACAAAAGAGATTCAAGAAACGGTAAGTTAATATGTAATTTCTTTAAAAGTTTAAGAAACTTATCGAATTGTTCCTCTGTGTCGTCTTTCGTTATCGCTTCGGGATATGGTATGCGAGGTTGGTACTCTTTGATTACTGGTTTTGGCTTTTTTTTTCCTCAACCTTACCTTCTTCTTCCACATTCTCTTGCCTTAAATTGGGCTCATCTAACCCCTCACTATCCCAAGCTGTTATAGTTTGAATTTGCACCTTTGGGTTAGTCTCGGTGTTGCTCGGTAGCCTTCCTTGTGGTCTTTTAGAGATTTTCTTAGCAAGTTGCCTGATTTGATCCTTGAGCTCCTGTGTCGATGTCTCAAGTTGATTTTTAAAGGTTGTCTCAGTATTCTGAAAACGTGTTTCTGTGGCTGCTATGAATTTTGTCAGCATCTCCTCGAGGTTTGGCTTCTTTTCTTGTGGGTAGGGCTGTTGTTGGAAGTTTTGGGATGGTTGTTGTCTTTGATTTCCTTTGCCAACCCATGAGAAATTGGGGTGGTTCTTCCAACTTGGATTATAAGTATTACTATAAGGGTTATTGTTAGATCGAAAATTATTACCCATATAGTTCATTTGTCCGCTCTCCATGCCCTGTCCATAAGGTGGGTACTCAGGATTCGCTACTCCTCCACTTGCGTTGCACTGCATAACTGGATGTGCCTGCGAAGAACCATATAAACCATCAAATTTTTTATGTATCAACTCTACCTGATTTGATAGCGCAGTTACTGCGTCGAGGTTGAAAACTCTAGCTGCTTTGGCTGGCCTTGTCCTTGTAACTTGCCACTAATAGTTATTTAGTGACATCTCCTCTATAAACTCGTAGGCTGCTTCAGGAGTTTTGTTGTTCAGGGTTCCACCGGCAGCTGAATCGATTAATTGCCTTGTTGAAGGGTTCACACCATTGTAAAAAGTTTAGACCTGTAGCCACAAAGATAGTCCGTGGTGTGGGCACCTCGTCAACAAATCTTTGTATCTCTCCCATGCATCGTAAAGTGTCTCTAAATCCATCTGCACAAAAGAAGAGATATCAGTCCTTAACTTGGCCGTTTTAGCCGGCAAAAAATATTTTAATAAAAATTTTTCGGTCATTTGATCCCATGTAGTGATTGACCCTCATAGAAGAGAATGCAACCACTATTTGGCTTTATTTCTCAAAGAAAAGGGAAATAACCGAAGACGGATGGCATCATCAGAAACGCCATTTATCTTGAAGGTATAACAGAATTCTAGAAAATTTTCTAAGTGTTTGTTAGGATCCTCATCCTGCAAACCATCATCTGTATAGTGTTAGGTTTCAGTTCAAAATTATTTGTAGCAATAGTAGGCCTAACAATACTTGACTCAGTTCCTGTTAAGCTAGGTTTAGGATAATCATACATAGTTCGAGGAGCATGATTTTCGGCCATCTTTGGAGGTGGCGGATGATTTTTAGCCATCTTTTTTGTAGTATTAATTTTGGCTTCTTGTTCTTCTTCTATGTAGTTTAAGCTTCGCCATATCTCTCTGCGATTTCTGCGAACGGTACCTTCAATATCACTATTGTAAAGTAGGGGTCCTGTCGGGTTTCTTCTAGTCATAAACTAGAGGTACCTGAAAGGAGTGAAAGAAGAAAATTTAGAAAAAAAAATTTAATTACAAAAATAAAATAAATATGGGTAAAGTAATAAAAATTAAGCGTTCTTAAGATTTTAGTTCCTCGGCGACGGCGCCAAAAACTTGATCGTTGTTTTATGCGATGGCAAAGTCTTAAAATTTATAAAAAGAATGATCGAACTTGTAAACTAACTATGACAACGATTTGAGGCAAGCGTACTTGTCGAACAATAGTATAGTTAAGGCAAGACTGGAATGTCGAACCCAAAGGAACCAAAAGTACTAAAACTAACTCTCTTTTTATTATTTAGCCTAAGAATTAAGTTGATTTTTATCTAATCTAAAATTAACTAACTACTAAACTGAAGACTCTAATATAAAGCAGAATGAAATTGGGAAAATAACTTTAAGGGAAAACCAATTGATCAAGACGATACCTATGGAAGAATCCACCTAGACTTCACTTGTTATCTAACTCTGAACCAGACGATTTATTCATTTGACTTGATCCGTAATATTCCCTAAGTTATATTAATCCCTCTCTCGAGGCGACTAATGTCTAACCCTAGGTTGATTAATTGAAATCTCTTTCTAATCAAAACCCCTAGAATTGCATTAACTCGATCTATGGACTCCCATATTAGGTTTCACCCTAATCCGGTAAAATCTCGTCACCCTATCTCTAGGCACGCGATCAACTCCATTTAATTATGCTAGATCTACTCTTAGGCAGGGACTTTTGCTCCTCCACCTAAGCACATCACACTTGAATTAATATCCCCGAAATATCAACACAAGAATTAAGAACACATAATTAAGAACAAGTCAAATATTTATCATATAGTTCAGCAAACGGTAACAAGATTTATCTTAGGTTTCATCCCCCTCAGGTATCGAGGGTTTAGTTCATAATAATAATAAAAGAATACATCTCAAAAGAAAAGATAAAACAAAACATAAGAAATCCCTAAAACCCCCTTAAAGGAATTGAAGGAGAAATCCTCCATCTTGAGTATGATTCCGGCTTCTTGACATAAATCAACTGGCTATCTTCAAGTAAATCCCCACAAATCTGCCTTCTTTGGCCTAGCTAGACGCCCCCTGACTAAAGCCTTGTGTTCCCCCATTTTAGGTTATACTTAGGGTGTTTATATAGGCTTCTGAATATGTTTCTTTGCCCCTAAGTATCCTAATCCAAGTGAAACTCTTCTTTCTCATGGTAGGGACACGCCCATGGCACACGCCCGTGTAAGTCATGGCCAGGCCGTGTCTGAAGCTGTTGAATGAAGCACGGCCATGCGGTCTTGGGCCCAGGCCGTGTGGATTTCGTGATATGGCCCATTTACTCTGTTTTGGGCCCGTTTTTCATTATTTTCGTCATCTAGTGCTCTTCTGAGTATAAAATAGGAAAGCAAAGGATTAAGAGCACCAAATTACATAATTCAAGGCTTAAATCATCCAAAAGCATGCTAAATGTGGGCTTAAAATATGTTACTTTTACGGTTTATCAATTGCCAAAAGCTTAAGACTACCTTAGTGCTCAACTCCTTATAAATGACACAACCAAAATACTCAAATCCAAACAATTCATATACATAACCTAAAACATATAATATCCAATACTATTCAAAAACACACACATATTATGTTCGAATGTACACAACTCAAAAACATAACCTATAATGTCATTTATCCCTAAACATGAACTATACTTACTAAACCACACATATATGGCAAGACCAAATGTTTCATTGATAATTTAATCCGAATCCTTCAAAACTCATATGCAAATATTTCATGAATACCAATAAGGTATATCTATTTCAAAATTAAGTCAATACCATGGCCGAATCTTTATAACAAATATGCCACAATTTGATCATTATTAAACCACATCCAATAGTCACATATGTAAAGCATAACATAGTCATCTCATGACTTAACATAACATGTTGGTACATATATATATATAAGCATAAGTTCATCCACCAACCAAAACATACTATATGTCTCACTCAAAACCATATTCATGCACTCAATTATCACATATATATAACATATCAAGAAATGAATTTCCAAGTTAAGCTTATAACAAGACTGAACATACACAAACATTATCATCATCATCATGTATAGCCAAATCAAACCCATACATAGAATTATAGCCATTTTCGCATGGCATTTTTTTTATACACCATAGTCATAATAAACTCAAAAGAATAGTATAGCTTATACATGCCATAGTTCCAAAAGTTTAACTTATAAAAAGGGTACCAAAGGTAGTTGATAGTGTGATTGACTTTGACGTTGATTCCCGATCTCGAACTTAGACTTCAAAATCTATAAAATAGTCAAATGAACACGCAAAGTAAGCTACCATAGCTTAGTAAGTTATAAGCAATTTTAAAGTATACAATTTAACCTTTTACAAGTTAAAAACAATTTAAATTTGTTCATCAACGAAACTCATAACTATGGGTATAGATCACGTCGCCATTCTTTAACTATCTCATTTAATAGTCTCAATACCAAATACAAACAAACTCAAAAACTACTAATCACATCTCATTTCTAAAAGTTATAAGCAAATGTAACTTACTGTATTAGTACTAAATTTCCAAACCATCATGAATCATATACCTGATCATTTCATTTTGTTTATTTCAAATCACTAAATTGATATCCTTGGAGTATCCGTAAAAACCAACACACTTAGGGCAAAACCACGTAACGTATCGCACACTTAGTGTCGTTACCTTTATAAAACGCACACATAGTGCCAATTACTTGTAATGTATCGCACACTTAGTGCCATTACATTATATTCCGCACACTTAGTGCCAAATGATAGATTTCGCACACACAGTGCTCGGTAATTAGATCCGCACACTTAATACTTTACTTAAAGCTATTATTCACTTCAATAAATATATATACATATACATTCAATTTAACTTATTACATCTATATTCCACAACACATTCGGTTATACTATTAATATACGAATATGTAACACCCCTTACCCGAGTTCTATGCCGGAACTAGGCACGAGGTGTTACCGAAATAAAATCTCATGATCGCCACTTAAGCTCATCTTGACTACTCTCTTTAGTCAATTCAAAAACCCCATTCTTGACGTACGAGGTCACATCCATAACACACGAAGAATCTCGAGACTATTCTGGAACTTTTTCAAAGCTTAAAATTTTTCTCTTTTGAACAGAGATCACACGCCCGTGCAATATGAGACATGCCCGTGTATAGTCATACACGCCCATGTTCTCAAATCGTGCTTAAAAACCCAAGCACACTGTCAATGCCCCACGGTCAAGCCACACGCCCGTGCTTCTTAACCGTGCTAAACAAGAACTTCCTTCACACGGCCTGGGGTCTAGACACACGCCCGTGTGACTAGCTTGTGGCCAATTCTAACCTAAAATATCAACCCGCATAGGACGCACGACCAAAGCACACGTCCATGGGCTGATCGTGTGTCACACATGGCCTAGACACACGTCCCTGTGTCTATCCATATGGACAAAAACAAAGCTATTTGCTAAGCTCTTCTCACCCCTATAACATTCACAACATGCACTCATACAACACATCCATAGTCAACTCAAATTGAAGTGCAATCTCACATAGAAAACTACAACTTTTCATATAAGGTAATAGCCAACTACTACGGCATTATACAAAATACACTATCTATCCTAAGGCCAACACATCTTAGCCATTTACACCAAAAATTCACTAGTTTGTCTAGCCCCTATACATGCCATATACAAAACATTGAGTTTCATGTACCAGAGTGTGCCGATATGTGGGCTATCTTCCAATGATCCTCGTATCTCAGTTCACCTCTTTTACTCTATAAAACAAATGAAAGGAAAAGGTGTAAGCTTTGAGCTTAGTAAGTTTACACATTAACAATTGAGCATCTTAGTATAAGCTAAACAACAATTAGCATTATACTAACATATAATGTACAACTATGCTTACTCTTTCTACTCCTTACCACATTTCCAACATATCATGAGTTACATATTCATAACCATTGAAATGCACCCCTGCATTTAATATCACATTTACACAATATACAACACATCATTATTTATCAATAATACATCCACACAGCTACTTTACTCAATATAACAACCACACAGCTAGTTCACATAATTAATCCACACAACTGACATCTCAGTGGTTTCGCACTTAGCACACCACAATCAATTAACAATGTGGTATCGCACTTAGCCTGCCACAAAGGTAATCATAGTGATTTAGCACATAGCCCATTAAACAATATACCTAACGATAGTATCGCACATAGCCAGATCATTGTGAATATGCATTAGGATGGTATCGCACTTAGCCCACCACCTAGCATTATCACTACACATTCACATGTCTACTTACTCGTTCATACATCCATTCATAATTTCTACTACATTCATTCTACTTGAACCACATAGGATCTCAATCATCCTCAATCATTCTCATTCATTCTCGATCATGCTACACACTAGCTAGCATAAACAAACTATAAGTATGAATGCATTGTTTATGCATAGACTTACCGCGGTACTCAAAAGTATAGAAACATGCAATTTAGTCCCCCACCTTACTCTTGACTCAGTTTCGACCCGGGCTTCATCTTTCTTGATCTATAATGAATAAATAAGCTTATTCAATATACACATTGACTAAATTGACTCACATCTCGTACTTTAACAAAATTACTATTTTGCCCCTAAACTTTCTCATATTTGCACTTTAGCCACAAGGCTCATAAAGTGATTTTTATTCAACTTTCTAACCTTTCATGCTTAGCCGAGTCACTTACTCAACTAAAGCATTCATCAATTCTCACTAAATCACACATGTATGGCTAAACTAAAGTTTTTCACAAACTAGTCCCTACATGCATTTTCATGGAAAATTACTTAGCAAAAGATGTTTCTATTACATCAAGCTTTCATATTCTTCCATAAAACATCAAAATACATGCATGTCATACATATGTACATTTTTGAACATCCATCATAGCTCACCAAATAGCTAAAAATAGCTTTCTCATGCAACTAGGACCTCAAAAATACTAAGAATATAAAAAACGGGATTTAAATGCACTTACTAGCAAGCTTGAAAATTTTGAAGAACCCTAACAATGGCTCTTTCAATTTTCGGCAGCCTTGGAGAAGAAGATGAATGAATTTTGTCATCTTTTCTCCTATTTTAATCATTTAATAACCAAATGACCAAAATGCCCTTTTTGATAAACTTCCTATTTTAACCCATTCATGCCCAATTTTGTCCAAAAGTTAGAAATTGGGAAAATTGCTATTTAAAGACCTCTAATTAATATTCTAAAGCAATTTCAAACAAATAGCTTCTAGAATTTCACATTTTGCAACTTTTGCAATGTAGTCCTTTTGGACAATTCAACCGCAATTTCACAAAATTGCATCATGAAACTTTCACACTAACATGCAAACATAACATAAACCTCAAAAACTCATACATAGACCTCAGATTTGTGGTCTCGCACCACTATTCCGACTAGGCCCAAATCCGGGATGTTATAACTCTCCCCCCTTTAGAGATTTTTGCCCTCGAAAATCTTACCAGTAAAGAGGTTTGGATGTTGCTCTCTCATAGATTCTTCTGTTTCTCACGTAGCTTCTTCCATACCGTGTCTCTGCCACAACACTTTCACTAGTACTATACTTTTATTTCTCAACCGTTTCACCTCTCGAGCTAAGATCTTAATCGGATCCTCTTCATAAGACATATCCAGTCTTATTTCAATTTTCGTTGAAGGAATCACATGTGAAGGATCAGAGCGATACCATCACAAAATTGGCACATGGAACACATTATGAATCTTTTCCAACTCTATCGACAAAGCCGATCGATATGCTACTGGCCCAACTCTGTCTGTAATCTTATACAGCCCTATAAATCTTGGACTCAACCTCCCTTTTTGTCCAAATCTCATAATCTTCTTCCACAGGGATACTTTCAAAAACACCTTGTCACCCACCTCATACTCAATATCTTTTCTTTTCAAATCCGCATACGACTTCTATTGGTCTGAAGCAGCTTTTAGACTATTACGGATTACTCTCACTTTCTCTTCAATCTCTTTTACCAGATCAACTCCATGGATCCGCTTTTCATTAAGCTCTGTCCAACACAATGGAGTCCGACATTTACGACCATACAAGGCCTCAAACGGAGCCATCCGTATACTCGTCTGATAACTGTTGTTGTAAGCAAATTCGAACAAAGGTAGGTATTTCTCCCAACTACCCTCAAATTCTAATACACAGTATCGGAGCATATCCTCAAGAACTTGAACCACTCTTTCAGACTGATCATCGGTTTGTGGGTGGAACGCAGTACTAAAATTTAACCTCGTACGCATGGCCTCTTGCAACTTCTTCCAAAACCTTGAAGTAAACCTCGGATCTCTATCCATATGATGGACATAGGCACACCATGCAATCTTACTATCTCTGTCACATACAACTCAGCTAACTTATCCAGTGAATAATCAACATGTACTGATATAAAGTGAGTCGGCTTTGTAAGTCTATCCACAACAACCCACACAGTATCTCTTTTTTTTCAGAGTCATCAGCAATCCCGACACAAAGTCCATGGTAATTCGATCCCACTTTCATTCAAGAACCATCACTGGCTGAAGCAATCCCGAAGGCACTTGGTGCTCAGCTTTCACTTGTTGACAGATCAGACACTTTGCCACAAACTCTGAAATGTCTCCTTTCATAACCGGCCACCAATAAAACTTCCTCAAGTCGTTGTACATATTAGTACTGCCTGGGTGCACTGACAAATAACCACTATGTGCCTCAAGCAAAATTTTTCGGATCAACTCCTCATCCTTAGGAAGAAAAATTCTATCACGGTACAACAAACAACCATTCAAATCCACTCGAAAATCAGAATCACTTTCTGATCCGCACTTAGCTCTCTTAGTTTGCATTTCACTGTCATTCCTCTAAGCGTCACATATCTGTTGAACAAATAGTGTTTTAGCTCTCAATTCTGCCAAAATAGCACCATCATCAGATAATGCTAAACTCGTACTCATAACTCTTAGAGCACATAAGGATTTCCTACTCAGGGCATCCGCAACCACATTCGTTTTTCCCAGGTGGTAATCAATGACTAATTCATAGTCCTTCAACAACTCAAGCCACCGTCTTTGTCTCAAATTCAGATCCTTCTGATCCATCAAGTATCTCAAACTCTTGTGATCCGTAAAGATTCGGCACTTCTCATCATACAAGTAATGTCGCCAAATCTTTAACGCAAAAACAATCGTAGCCAACTCCAAATCATGAGTCGGATAATTCTTCTCGTGCGGTTTCAGCTGTCTCGAGGCGTAAGCGACTACCTTACCCTCTTGCATCAACACGCAACCGAGATCATTGAACGACGCATCACTATAAACCACAAACTCTTTCCCTGATTTTGGATGAACCAAAATCAGTGCGTCCGTCAATATTGTTTTCAGTCTCTAAAAACTCTGTTGACATGACTCAGTCCATTCAAACTTGACATCTTTATGCAATAGTTTCGTCATTGGGGTAGCAATCACAAAGAACCCCTTCACGAAACGTCTGTAATATCCCGCTAATCCCAAGAAACTTGTAACTTCTGACACATTCCTTGGCTGTTTCCAATCCACAATAGCTGGTATCTTACTTAGGTCAACTCTGACACCATCTTCCGACACAACGTGTCCCAAAAATCTGACCTCTCTTAGCCAGAACTCGCTCTTGGTAAACTTAGCATACAACTGCTTATCTCTTAAAGTTTGCAATATAGTTCTCAAAAGTTCCTCATGGTCATTCTCATCCCGAGAATAGATCAATATGTCGTCAATGAAGACAACCACAAACTTGTCTACATATGGTCTGAAAACACGTTTCATCAAATCCATAAAAATTGCAGGCGCATTCGTCAAGCCGAACGGTATAACCAAAAACTCATAATGGCCATACCTCGTTCGAAACGCAATCTTCAACACATCTTGCTCTTTCACTCTGAACTGATAATAACCCGACCTCAGGTCTATCTTGGAGAACACTGTAGCTCCTTTCAGTTGATCAAAAAGATCATCAATCCTTGGTAAAGGATACTTATTCTTCACCATCACCATGTTGAGTTGTCTATAGTCTATACACAATCTCATAGAGCCATCTTTCTTATTCACAAATAGCATCGGAGTACCCCACAGTGAGTAACTCGGTCTTATGAAACCCTTATCTGTCAACTCTTGCAACTGTACCTTCAGTTCTTTTAACTCTACCGGTGCAATTCTATACGGAGCAATTGAAATTGGTGCCGTTCCCGAAATCAACTCAATCCCAAACTCGACCTCTCTCACTGGAGGTAATCCGGGTAGCTCTTCCGGGAATACATCCAGATACTCGCGTACCACTGGCACTGTTACAAACTCTACTCCAACCTCTTGAGTATTCAGCACAAAGGCGAGATAGGACTCACACCCTTTTCTAAAACATTTCTTAGCCACTAGGGAAGAAATCATCACTGGTAGACTATCCGATCCACCTGATTCAACCCGAACCACATTTCCATTCTCACATTTCAATTCAATAAACTTACTACCAGAGTTCACTTATACACTATGGGTAGTCAGCTAATCCATGCCTAGGATTAAGTCAAACTCATCAAACGGCAACAACATCAGGTTTGCTGAAAAATAATGACTCTCAAACAACAAAGGACATTTTTACACACCTTGTCCACTAATACATGCTTTCGTACGGGTTTGACACCTTAACCATAATATCTGTAGACTCAACAGTCATACTCAAACTAGATGCTAATCTCATGCAAATATATGAGTGAGTAGACCTTGGATCTTTTATAGCAATAACAAAGGTGTCAAAGAGAGAAAAAATACCCATTATCACATCTGGGGAGGATGCTTCTTTGCGAGCGCGAATAGCATACGTCCTCGAAGGTGCTCAACCCTTCGGTCTCACAGCAGAGTCTCTGTATGCACCTCTACCACTAGCCCCACCTCTTGGGTTTCTTGGTGGTCTACCCCTTGCAGACATATCACGAGGTCTCATCTCTTGCTTCTCTTCCATATCATCCCTCTCGGGGCAATTTCGAATAAAGTGATCGGGGGAGCCACACTTATAACATTTTTGACTATTTCCCCAACACTCTCCAGTGTAATACCTATCACAACTTGGACACTCTAATTTACTCTTCGTATTGCCCACACTTTCCATTGAGGTAGCTTAAACTCTCGAACCCGAACGAGTATTGCCCAAGTCTCGATGCGAATAACCCACTGGTGCTATCGTCCAAGGATTCACTTCCTTGGATCTTTTCGACTGGGCTTGATACGACTTGCCCATCTTCACTCACAGCCCTCCTCTTTTCTGTACTTAATTCTTCGGCCTTACTTGCCCTTTCGACTAACACCACAAATTCTTTCAACTCCAGAATGCCAACTAGGAGTTTGATATCTTCATTCAGTCCATCCTCGAACCTCCTACACAAGATGGTCTCTGTCGACACACACTCTTGAGCATATTTGCTAAGCCTAACAAACTCACGCTCATATTCCGCTACTGTCATTCTTCTTTGCTTCAACTCAAGGAATTCTTTTCTTTTTCGACCAGTAAACCGTTGGCTTATATATTTCTTCCAGAACTCTTCCAGAAAGAAGTCCCACGTCACCCGCTCTTTCGGGACCACTAGCGTCAATGTCTTCCACCAATGGTATGCCGGATCTATCAGCAAAGATACGATACACTTTAAGCTCTCTTCGGGTGTACATGAGAGTTCATCAAACACTCTCATTGAGTTCTCTAACCAGAACTCCCCCTCTTAGGGTCATCATCTATCTTTGCTCTAAACTCCTCAGCCCCGTGCTTCCTAATCTTATCCACCGGGGGTTTCGATATCCTCACAACATCAATACCTTAAGGAGCCACTAGGTTTGGCTGAGGTGTAGGAGGAGGTGGAGGAGGTTGAGCATTAGGGTTAGCTCGAACATAGTCCGAGTACCAGTTACTTATCATTTGGAGAAAGGCTTCCCGTGCCTCTTCTCCTTGACCCCTAGCTTCGGGTCCACTTTGAAGAGGCACGGTTCCTTGCGCAGGAGCCGGCGCATTACTAGCTGCTTCATCAGCAGTAGATTGATCGGGATCCATATTCTATATAAAACAAGATTTAAAATCATTAGAAGCCACCACACTATCATTGCAAACTTATAGCATGTATAGCTAGACTCTTACACCCACTACGGTAGTCCTAGAACCGATTAAACCATAGCTCTGATACCATTAAATGTAACACCCTTACCTGAGTTCTACGCTGAAACTGGGCCCGAGGCGTTACCGAAATAAAATCTCATGATCGCCACTTAAGCTCATCTTGACTACTTTCTTTAGTCAATTCAATAACCCCATTCTCGACTTACGTGGTCTCATTCATACACACGAAGAATATCGAGACTGTTCCGAAACTTTTTCAAACCTTTAAATTTTTCTCTTTTGAACATGGATCACACGCCCGTGTATAGTCACACACGCCCATGTTCTCAAACCGTGCTTAAAAACCCAAGTACATTATCAATGCCCCACGGTCAAGCCACACGCCCGTGCTTCCCAACCGTGATAAACACTGACTTCCCTCACACGGCCTGGGATCTAGACACACGCCCATTTGACTAGCTCGTGGCCAATTATAACTTAAAATATCAACCCGCAAGGGACGCACAGCTAAAGCTCACGTCCTTGGGCTGACCGTGTGTCACGCATGGCCTAGACACACGCCCGTGTGTCTATCCATATGGACAAGAACAAAGTTATTTGCTAAGCTTTTCTCATCCCTATAACATTCACAACATACACTCATACAACACATCCATAGTCAACTCAAATTGAAGTGTAATCTCACATAGAAATCTACAACTTTTCATATAAGGTAATAGCCAATAACTATGGCATTATACAAAATACACTATCTATCTAAAGGCCAACACATCTTAGCCATTTACACCAAAAATTCACTAATTTGTCTAGCCCCTATATATGCCATATACAAAACATTGAGTTTCATGTACCAGAGTGTGCCGATATGTGGGCTATCTTCCAATGATCCTCGTATCTCAGTTTACCACTTTTACTCTATAAAACAAAGGAAATGAAAGGAAGTAAGCTTTGAGCTTAGTAAGTTTACACATAAACAATTAAGCATCTTAGTATAAGCTAAACAACAATTAACATTATACTAAAATATAATGTACAACTATGCTTACTCTTTCTATTCCTTACCACATTTCCAACACACTATGAGTTACATACTCATAACCATTGAAATGCACCCCTGCATTCAATATCACATTTACACAATATACAACACATCATTATTTATCAATAATACATCCACACAGCTACCTTACTCAATATAACAACCACACAGCTAGTTCACATAACTAATCCACACAGCTGATATCTCAGTGGTTTCCCACTTAGCACACCACAATCAACTAACAAGGTGGTACCGCACTTAGCCTACCACAAAGGTAATCGTAGTGATTTAGCACATAGCCCACTAAACGATATACCTAACGATAGTATCGCACATAGCCAGCTCATCGCTAATATGCATTAGGATGGTATCGCACTTAGCCCTCCACCTAGCATTATCACAACACATTCACATGTCTACTTACTTATTCATACATCCCTTCACAATTTCTACTACATTCATTCTACTTGAACCACATAGGATCTCAATCATCCTCAATCATTCTCATTCATTCTCGATCATACTACACACTAGCTAGCATGAACAAACTATAAGTATGAATGCATTGTTTATGCATAGACTTACCTCGGTACTCAAAAGTATAGAAACGTGCAATTTAGTCCCCCCACCTTGCTCTTGCCTCAGTTTCGATCCGGGCTTCGTCTTTCTTGATCTATAATGAATTAATCAGTTTATTCAATACACACATTGATTAAATTGACTAACATCTCATACTTTAGCAAAATTACTATTTTGCCCCTAAACTTTCTCATATTTGCACTTTAGCCCCAAGGCTCGTAAAGTTATTTTTATTCAACTTTCTAGCCTTTCATGCTTAGTCGAGTCACTTACTCAACTAAAGCATTCATCAATTCTCACTAAATCACACATGTATGACCAAAGTAAAGTTTTTCACAAACTAGTCCCTACATGCATTTTCATGGAAAATTACTTAGCAAAAGATGTTTCTATTACATCAAGCTTTCACATTCTTCCATAAAACATCAAAATACATGCATGCCATACATATGTACATTTTTGAACATCAATCATAGGTCACCAAATAGCTAAAAATAGCTTTCTCATGCAACTACGACTTCAAAAATACGAAGAATATAAAAAACGGGACTTAAATGCACTTACTAGCAAGCTTGAAAATTTTGAAGAACCCTAACAGTGGCTCTTGCAATTTTCGACAGCCTTGGAGAAGAAGATGAATGAATTTTGTCATCTTTTCTCCTATTTTAATCATTTAATAAGCAAATGACCAAAATGCCCTTTTTGATAAACTTCATATTTTAACCCATTCATGCCCAATTTTGTCCAAAAATTAGAAATTGGGAAAATTGCTATTTAAAGACCTCTAATTAATATTCTAAAGCAATTTCACCCAAATAGCTTCTAGAATTTCATATTTTTCAACTTTTGCAATTTAGTCCTTTTGGACAATTCAACCGCAATTTCACAAAATTGTATCATGAAACTTTCACACTAACATGCAAACATAACATAAACCTCAAAAACTCATACATAGACCTCGAATTTGTGGTCTCGCACCACTATTTTTACTAGGCCCAAAACCGGGATGTTACAGAATATACATCCCATTCAATCCATTTCATCTCTTAAATTTATATCTCACATAGCTACCATTATCATATATGTATACATCTCATTCAACTAAAATTTACCCTTCATCAATTATTGCATTCGGCATTTCCATATAGTCCACATACACTTATAAAAATACATAAACATCATTATAGATAGATATTCAAAGCAACCCAATTGCTTATAAACTTACCTTGAGTATTGACGAACTTTATTTTTCCGGCTATTCAATTATTTTCTCCTTTCCCCGGTCCGATCTCGATCCTTTTTGTTCTTGATCTAAATCAATTTCAAATTAAACTCATTCAACATATTTTTAATCAATTTCGTCCAATAACACATAATCTAGCAAACTACACTTTTACCCCTGAGATTTACAATTTTTATGATTTAGTCCCTATTGCATAAAACACAAAATATGCAAAATTTGAACACACTCCTTTAGGGCTGAATGTTACCCATCCATTCCTTTATCGTCTGATCCAGTGATTAGTTAAGTTAGAAGAATGGAATTACTTCCATGGTCAAATAGTATTCGAAGCAACGATCTCAAAAACGTAAAAATTATCAAGAACCGAGCTAAATACATACCTTAAATCAAAGCTCACAAGGGTCGAAGGTTTCAAGCTCAAACTCTCCTTTCTTTTTCTTAGTTTCGGTCAAATGAAAATAAAAAGATGAACATGCAACACTTTTTTTTATGTTTTCATTATAATAAGTTTATAATATATTATTATTATAATATAAACTTAACATATAGGACAAATATATATAAATGCATTATAAAAGCATATTGCCGTCCACTAGTCTTATAAAAAGGAAAATTTGCAACATAAAACCTTCTCATTATAAAGTCACACTAATTAAGCCACTTAATTAAATAAAAGGCTACTTTTACCACTTATGCTATTTAGTCCTTTTCCTTAAATCAAACACACAAACGGACAAATTAACTCACGAAACTTTAACCGATCATATACTATAGACACCAAATATATTATTAAAATATTTTTTCTAACTCGAATTCATGGTCTCAAAACCATCGTTCCGATTAGGGCCAAAATCGGGCTGTTACAGATATTACAATGGCTTTTGAAAAACAGTCCTCGACAACGGCGCAAAAAACTTGGAACGATGGAAATGTGCAAGTGTACACAATCGCAACAAGTAATAAAGTGACAAGTAAATGTCAAGTTGTCGTACCCACAGGGACTGTAAAAGAATTATTTATGAAAGTAATTTTAAACACTTTGGTGAAGGAAAAATATTTGCATTTGAGAAATGATTAAAAACTAGAAAACAAAGTAAAATAAAATAAAATAAAGTTCTAATGCATGATTTCAAAAGCTAATTTTAATCAAGATGATATAATTCTGTTGGATTAATTATATTTCCTTACCTTAGAATTATTAAACTTATGCTTATACTTGTTACGAATAAATCACGGCAACTTAGTAAATTGCTAACTTATGAACATATTTACAAATAAAAAATCCATTCATCTCTTATACATATTTCTATGTCAATTCGACCAATTAAACAGATTTATAAAGGTAAACATGTTATTGCACATACATACTTATTACATTAAACAATCTCTCGCATATTCCTATGTTGATTCAAACGATTAATTCAACCTAATAAGCATATAAAGACTATGTGACGTAACAAAGTATCCTTACCTTAGAAGAATTAAACATGCATTGATTAAGTATTGTGTCCATTAATTACAATTTCAATGCGTTTAAATAATTAATTCTTTAGTTATCTAAACAACTATATTGCCAGAATAACTTAGGCATGATTTTACTTAATCAAGCATTTTACCGAGGCATATAACAGCATAAACATAAATTTAATAAATCAAGAGGACGAAATGCAATCAACCCAACACGAATTAAATTCAAGAAAAGCTGATTAAATTAACCATTCCAACAACATAAATATTCATAGATATGACAACAAAAATTAAAGAGATAGGGAATAAGAATCAAATCCGGTGGTTTTCCGTGGCTTGACTAGGTTGCTCCATTCTTCCTTCTTTGTTGTCCTCGCCGATCAAAGCTGCTATGAATACTCAATTGCTGCTCCAAAATGGATGAAGAAGACCCCTTTCCCAAGAGGAGAAATTGGCATAAGAGCAAGGAACTTTGAATGGGAAAATGAAACAAAAAATGAGAGAGAAGAGAAGAGTTGTGAGAGAAGAGATGTGAATGAGGGATGATTTGAATGGGTAGTAAAAGGGGGTTTATATAGCTGAGGATGGCTGCTAAAAAATAGAAAATTTCAGCAGCCAAAGAGCCCCCTCATGGCCGGCCATCCTACATGGCAAAGTTGAGACTTTCAACTTTGCTAAAATTAGCCTGGGGCAAATCCGTAAAGCCTTAATTTAAGGTGGCGTTTGAATGCAATTTGAAAGTCTTCCAAGGGCCTTTTTGCAAGATCATTTCATCAAACAAAATACTTATTTGGGTCAGCATTTGAACAGTTCTGGGCTGTCCAATTGGTGGCTGGTTCGGTTCGCTCAATTTGGATCAACTGGTGCGGTTCAACTGGGCCCTTTTTCCATAATTAATTAAAATTAATTTATTTAGCCCAAATTAAATTGGGAATAAATTAAAATTAATTATATTATGAATTAATACACATATTTGGACTGTCTTAGGCTGGAAATTATTTTGCCTTGTTACTTTGAATTGCTTCTCGATTTTGTTCTTCTAACAGTGTCTGCCGGGTAATTTTTGCCCTTTATACGAATCTGTCAAAAATAATCAAAATTCACTAAAAATAATTGTAAATTTGACTAAAAGTTAACATGTTTAAAATTCTAATACAATTTAATTATTTTATAAAAATTAATTATTTTATGACAAAAATTCTATCGAAAATGCATGATTTTAAGTAAAATTAGGTATGAAAAAATATATAAATCTTTTTGTTTCCAGCGATACTGAGACAAATTCGGTTTAATGTGATAGCACTAAGTGTGTGATATTATTATAGCTTCGGTTAATTCATTGGCACTAAGTGTGTGAGGTTATCGAACGTTTAAAGAAGATCAAATGAATTATGGCATCGAGTATTGATGTGGTAAATGTGATAGATAAATATGTGATGGTACAGGTATGTACAAAACCTATGTGGTTGATGATATTGTGTATGAGATAGATGGAAGATTATGTGAATGAATGATGAAAAGGGTTGAATTGAGTAGCATTATAAATGCTTGTACATGATCCTATAGATATGGTATGAAAGTGAGTAATAGCCATGGGTGAGATTGAGTAGTGTTGTGAATTAAACTAAGTGTTAGTTAATTTTGCATATTGAATTTGAATTGTTGAGTTAATTGTGTTATATTACGAACTTACTAAGCTTTAAAGCTTACTGTGTGAGGTCTTTCTCTGTTTTACAGTGTCATTAAAGCTAGCTCGGATCTGGGGATCACCAGTGTCTCAATCACACTATCGAACATCTATTTTGGTACCTTTTAGAAGTTGTTTTTATGGTATATGGCAAGTATAGGCTAGTGAGGTTGGGGAGTGTTTTGAGATGTATAAATCTTGCCATGTGATATGGCTTGATAATGGATGAGACCTTGGTATGCTTTTGGTACATGTTTTGACTATGTGAAAATGGTGTATGTGATGTGTATATATGGTCTTGTGTGAATGGCCATTATGGTATGCTTTGGCGAAATAGAAATGGTATGTTTCATGCTCGATTTGGTATATAAGATGGTGAATGATTTGTATGTTATTTGATGTTGGAATTGAACATGTAGGGTTGACCCAATTTGGGTGGCAATTTGGCCTTGTAAATGGCCTATAATTGCCTACACGGGTGAGGACACGGTCGTGTGTCTCGACTGTGTCCTTTACTGTCCTTATTCGAAGAAGGCTAGACTTGCACACGGGCCAGACACACGGGCGTGTGACAGGCCGTGTGACTATAGTCAGAGTTGCACACGAGGTAAGACATGGTCTAAGGCATGGCCGTGTGAGACACGCGGCCTAGCCCCACGGGCATGTGCCCTGTTATAAAAGAATAATTTTCTAAGTTCTACAAAGTTTATGTACAAGATTGTTTAGTCCCGAACCTTCTCTAAAGCATGTTTAAGGCCTTGTAGACCTTTTAAAGGGACTTTGTATTATTGATTCGACCGGTAATACCTCGTAACCCTAGTCCGGTGATAGATACGAGTTAAGAGTGTTAAATTGGTATAAATTTATGTTTTATTTATTTTGTACTAGAATTTAATATGTTTGGAGTAAGTTAATGTATTCTAGTTGTATGCATAGGTATCTTAGTTCAAATGGTTGGAATGTGAATTTTATTAGTTAGACATGGTTGTAAAGGTTTAATTTCGGCTTAGAATATCATACCATGGTGTAATGTGTAACAACATGTTTTCTAGTGGTGTCAAAAATAGTATTTTCGGGACCACAATTCTAACGTCAAAGTCCATAAATATTAATTATTTAATATTTATAAGGTCATTAAGGTTATATAAAATTTTGGTCTAGATATTTTAATGATTGATTAGTTAATTAAAGAAAAAAGACTAAATCATAAAAGTTAAAAAAGTTAATTGCTATTAGTTTTTATAGGCCAAATGGATGGGAAAACATTATTGCATCGATTTAAATGGCAATTTAGCCATTCTTGTAGTTAGCGTCCGATTTTGGACTTGATTAATTAAGTTTTATGATTAAAATTTTATATTAAACTAATGTTAAAAGTTTAATAAATAAAAACTGAAAAAGTCTTCATCTTCTCCATTCTTTTATTTTGTGAATTGAAACACCATTTCTAAAGCATGGGAGCTTCGGCCTTGTATTTGTTCATGCATGTAAGTCCATTTCCACCCGTTTTTCATGAATTTTTTTTTTGAATTTGTTGTAGCTTAATCTGAGCCCAAGGACTATTTTGAAATATTTTCAGATATTTGAAAACTTTCTGTTGATATTTTTGAAGCTTTTTAGTTGTTAATAGTTTAGTTTGAAGTTTGGTGATGAATTAGTACTAATTTGTAAAGTGATTTTAAATAGTTTTGAGTTTAGGGACCCATAACACCCTAAATTTTGGGGTTAGAAGTTTTGGGTTTTGTGGTTATGGTCAGAGAATTGGTAGTGCTATTGAGTTTAGTGGCGCGTTTAAGTATCAGAATGGGCTTGCTGGTCTGGTGGTTGAGTGAGTTTTAGTGAACCTTTGGGTTCTAGGTCCGAGTCGCTGTGTACGCATTCTGGGAACCTTTTTATTGTGTTTTATTTTGTTTAGTTTTAAGTTAATATTTCTTTTAATTATTTATTGTTGTTTTATTTTTATTTTTCTATTTTTTTTTTTTGCTGGACATTTCTTCTTTTTCCTTTTTTCTTTGTCTTATTGGTTTTTGGCCTTTGCTCTTTTATTTTTGCAAACGATTTATGCTGGGCATATTTCAAAGAATTTCGCTCCTTCATCGTCAAACATGTGTTGGTTCTGTATCTCTTTCTATTTTAATTGCAAATTCTTCTTCGTCTTTACTAAAATTCGACATCATAGGTGTGGATGTTTGTAAACATGCTAACCTCGATGTTGTATCATCGTATTATGCTTAAAATTTGTGTGTTTTGGTATATTTTCGAATCATGGAGGGCTAGAGAGTGCTTCGGGGTTGGAAGCACATTTTTCGGGCTATTTTTAAGCTGGTTTTGTGGCCACTGGTGTTTTGGGGCGTGTACTTTTAGGAATTAGGGTTTTTGAGCTGATTTGGGTGCCACACGACTGTGTGGCTGATTTGGGGATTTCATCACTTCTCACACGGCCGTGCCTCTCAAGCACACGGGTATGTGAGTTTTGGGATTAGGGTTTAAGTGATTTGGAGTCACAAGGCCATGCCTGTAACATCCCGAAATTGGGCCTAGTAGGATTGGGCCCAATGGGCCTTGAGCGTAGTAGCGTTTAAAATTTTTGAGATCAAGAGATCGGTATTAATTCAGGTGTGTGACTTTGGAAAGTTAAGGGGCGTCTATGAAGCCCCGGGATCAAACTTTGGCTTTAGGGAAATTTTGGTTTTAGGTGAAAAAAACCCTGGGAGTTAGTAGGTAGGCTTTAGGAATAAAATGTGGGGAAAAATGACACAAGTGGAGTGTGTGGTGTAGTGGCAAAGTGACGCCACTTAAGGGACAAAGGGGTGACGCCACAATGAAGGAAAGAGGTCCAAGGTTCAAGTCTTAGCTCTTGCATTTTGGTTTTCTTTTTATATGGACCTTAGAATTTTGCTATAGATTTAAATTTAGTTGCGCATGGTTTAAGACACAAGAGGAGCTTGTGGCCAAGTGGTTAGCGGCGTGGATTATGCTACAAGGGAGCCTGGGTTCGAATCTCGTGAAAAGCAAGGGAGTATTTATTTTGCAGATTGGACGGGAAGAGTTTGAGTTGGATTTAAACTCTTGTATCGAAGAGATCCCACATCGGAAAGATATAAAGAAGGAAGGTGAGAAACTAGCTATATATAGAGCATTCTAAGAGGAGAGCGAATACACCTTGGAGGGCGTTTGGGCACAGGAGTGGTCGCAGCGCGGATTAGCACCACATTCCTATTAGGTGTGTAACTCTCTCTAATCTAGTTTTAGAGCGGCAAAAGCCGAAGTGTTGATCACTAAAATAGTAGCCACACGAGTGTGTGAGCGCACATGTGGGGCTTCGACGCGATAGTTGAGGCCATCAGTAGTATTGTTGTGGGTTGAGGCTGCTTGGGCCACGATGGGCCGAAGTGGACCCAATTGAATAAAATGTATGACGGTGTAGTATATAGTGAACTAGACTAGGTAAATCTCATATACGTAGCTAGATTTGTGTTAGGTGGGCCACACGAGCATGTGGACCCGAACGGGCCGAAATCAGGTTTTAGGCCCAATAGTCTGGTACGACCTAAAATGGTAGTTGAGTCGCTCGAGGCGACATTAGGCCTTCAAAAAGGCCATTGCAGGTACGAAATTACTGAAATACGCTCGATAGGTAAATTACAAAAATACCCTTGGTAGGTAAAATTACTGTTATACCCTTAGAGGTTGATTAGCTTGATTATGTTGTATTATGTCTATCTGATTAACATCCTGGATTACAGCCTATGCATTAGTATGTCTTATGTGTTATGGATGTGATGTGTGCATTTTTAGAATCTTGGAAATGTAAGGAAATGTCTTGTCTTGGAAATGCAAGGAAATGTCTTGGAAATGTAAGGAAATGTCTTGGAAATGTAAGGAAATGTCTTAGAAATGTAAGGAAATGCTTTAGAAATGTCAAGTTTAAAGTTTAAAAGAGGGACATGAAGCAAGGTGGTCTTAAGAGAAAATGTATGTAAAATATGACATACAAATAGCCTTAGTAAAATGGCTACAATGCGCCACTTAAGGGCCTAGCAAGTGACGCCACATACATAGGCAAATGGGCCAAGGATCGAGTCGCATGGGAAGCAAATAAAAGAATTTTATATTTGCTACAAGGAGCAGAGAGGTGGACGGCATTAAGGCTCTTCAAAGAGGAGTTTTATTCTCTTTAAAATTCGGCAAATAGATAGATAATGATGGATTATTATTAGTATTATTTTTATTAAGAGATGAGAGATAATTATTGGGTTAAATTTTTATTAATTTGAATAAGGTGATAATTAAAGAGATAAAGCTATCAAAATATGGAGAAGTGATGGCCAAGTAAGGGACTTTTAAGCTTGGTAATTCCGGCTAAGCTAGGAAAAGGGATAGTCGAATTTCACTTAGCCAAATAGCCTCCCTTTTCATTGATTCTTTTCCTCTTCCAAAGTCCCTCTTTTCTTCTCTTCTCTTCTATTTGTCAAAGCCGAAAGTTTGCTTGTGTTCTAGCCGATTACTCCATTAAGTCCAAAAGCCGAAGTTGATTGATCCACAACAAGCTAGTCTCCATAGCCGAATATTGCTAAAGGTTCAAGCAAGGATTGCCGATTTCTAGAGTAAGGGTAAGATCTCATTCAGTTTCATCCTTTTTTTCTTTTAAGATTTGCCGAAATCTAGGACTAACCCCATTAATATCTTGTTGTCGAAACTTTGAAGAGATCTTTCGGGATTTATTAAGGGTCGACTACAAGGAAGGAGAAGTTCTTTTCCCGAAGGTACACCATAGGCCGCGTGTTCCCTAGTTATTCGATGAGTTTCGGGACTTAAAATCCACAAGGTAAGTGTTTATAGCATTCGGCCAAGGCCATGTTTGGTAAATAGATGTGTTTCATTAATTATTCAAAAGCCGAAACTAATCTATTCAAGTAATCTTGTGATTGTCGATTTCAAGAAAGAAGGATACAAAGTTTCCGGCATTTGATTAGACATCAATCGGCACAAGGTAAGTTTGAGTACAACAATCCTAATAGGATTTGGTTTTATAGCCGAATAGGCTCTTCGCTAACATATAAAGGTTGGCCGAATGTAGGGATTTAAGATCTAAGGCATTAGATCAAGCTTTTCGTGATTTCAGTGAATTTGTTAAGCGAATCAGGTGTGTGCCCTACACTAATCTTAATAGATTTATGGCTTAAACTTGATATATGTATTAATATGAAAGTGTAAGAATGTGGCTAAGGAACCATGTTATGGTACAAAGTACTCAGATACGTTTCCTACTCCTACTATGATTATGAAATATGTTATATTTAACATGTGATAAGTGATAAGAATGTGAAATTTGGCATGTTAATGCATAATATATGATATGGGGCATATGGGTTATTGAAAAGGGGAAGTGAATGTGGTGACCTAAGACCACGATATCTGAATGTGGTGACCTAAGACCACGATATCTGAATGTGGTGACCTAAGACCACGATATCCGAATGTGGTGACCTAAGACCACGATATCTGAATTTGGTGACTTCGGTCACAATTATTTAATCGGTGGCTATGCCACAAATATTTATAAGGAGGCGATAAGCACGCCGATCGCAATGATCGCCTTCGATGGTGTGTAGCGGATGGAGGGTTGACTTAGTAGTCCCCACAGTGTGCAGGATGGTACGGGTGATGTGTAGCGGATGGCATATAGGTTTGGGTTGGGGTTGCATCATTTGTTTATATCTGATTTATGAATGTGTATGTAGTATGATAATGTATGCCTGAATTGTTAAATCTTAGTGTCGGTTACACATTGAGTCGGTTGACTCACCCTGTTGGGGAACATTTTTCAGGTGATGATCAGTAATGGACCGGGTCGGCAGGAGCTTAGTGGTGGCCATGCCCAGCAAGGAAATTATTATGTGGACACTTTATTTTTTTTCTAAGTACTTTAAATTTCATTTTGGGTGTTTATTTGACGTAATAAGGCCATAGTGAACTATGTTATTTTCTATTTTATTTACTATGTTACGTAATTTTTTTATTAGAGATTAAGTCAATTTAATTTAAAATAAACTTTAAATATTTTGTCACTTGAAATTAAATGGGTTTCAATATAAAATAAATTTGTTTTCAACTCGAGCCCAACCCACCAGCAAACTATCTTCAAAACACGCAGATCTCCAAAGTAATACAAGAATTTTTAACCTGTTTACTTCGAGGAACATACCAGATTCGGTCCAGGCTCGTGGGCCAGGTATGGGGTGATTTAGTTTGGTATCAGAGCCCGTTTCAAACTCTCGACCTGAGGTTTAAGGCCCAAAATGTTTTCAATGCGAGCCCAAATAAGTTTTATGAAAACATTTTCTTTGAAATAAGCAGTTTTTGGCATGGCACCCAAGTCTCCGACCCGCAGTCCACCAGGTAAGTACTTCTATCCATTTGTGTGATTTATAGTATGATGTGTAGAAGGGTAGAAATGGAATGGAACGTAGATTAGCATGATAAGTACTTGAACCCTAGGACTAGTTTTCCCCAACATTTACATAAGACTTAAGTGCCTAATTAAACAAACCTGTGGTTAAGTCGCCGAGTTAGGGTGTGGCAACCATGGTGCGCATGTCTAGGATTGGATCCGGAAGAGCCTGGTACTTAAGCAGTCCTAGTGACTCACCTCCTCTTCGTAGGAATCCTACCTGGTGCGTAGCTTCGGTTCACCCTAACCAAGAGGACTCAGTCACAGGCTAAACCCAATAAGTAAAACTCGAAAAGGAATTAGCCGTATTTTCATGAAAACCCTAGTGGTAGAACTCTTAAAATTACCCTTCTAATTTGTGAGAACTATTTTTACAAAATTTTCTGAAAAATTTCCGATTTATAAAAAATTACCTAAATACCCCTGATTGTGAAATTACAAAAATGCCATTGGTTTATAAAATGTCCAAACTAATATCAAAATACCTTGATTTTGGAAAATTACGAAATTGCCCCTAACTTGCAAATTACCAAAATGACCCTAATTTCCAAAATTTTTGCAACATCACCATTTTGGAAAATAAATTCTCAAAAATAACCCTAAAGTTTTGTAAAATCTGCAATACCCTTGATTTATTGAGCTTTACAAATTTACCCTGGTTTATTACCGAAATACCCTCGAGTTACAAAATTATCGAAATGCCCTCAAATTTAAAAATTTCCAAAAATACCCTGGGAACGCAAAATTACCAAAATACCCTTATTGAAAAAATCACCAAAGAACCCTAGTTTGAAAAATTACGAAAATACCTCTGTAGGACAAATTACGAAAATACCCCTAGGGTAGGAATAGACAAAATTATAGAAATAGTGAATGTGTGTGATGGATGTCACTGAATGAATGTTTGAATGAATATGCTTCTCTGAATTAGGATAGAAAACTTGAACTTTGATTGATCGAAAGAACTACTTCTAAACTTCTTTCATAAAATTTCTTCGCGGATAATCAGTGAAACCAGTATTAATTCATAAAATTCCTTAATTAGATTAAAGCGCGAACATAGACATGAGCTCTAGGGGACGTGGACGTAACGTACGAGGACGCGGTAGAGGTAGAATGACCGTGTCAGAACCCGTTAGATTGGGTCAAGGATCTGAGAATGAGGTACCGCCACTACCACCCGCTGTTGATGCCAAACAGCAGGATCAGACGGAAGATGATGCTGTATCGCAGGCTGTGCTGCGAGTTCTTGAATTGGTGGCTGGTGCAGGAGGAAATTTGGGAGCTCAATAGTCGGTACCTGACCGACTTCGTGCCAATGGAGCTGAGGTATTCCGTGGCGTATCTGGTGTAGCACCCAGTACGGCCGAGTATTGGTTGGAGGCAACCGAGCGCATTATGGATGAGCTCGATCTGACCCCTGAGGAGAAGTTGAAAGGAATGGTGGCACTGTTATGCGATGAAGCGTATCAATGGTGGTTAACAGTTCGGGATGGTGCCACAGCTGAGGATCTGACCTGGGAATATGTTAAGGCCGCATATCAGAAGAAGTATGTCGGCACAAGGTATACTGATGAGCAAAGGAAGGCTTTTCTGGGACTAGTTTAAGGGAACAAGTCCGTAGCAGAGTATGAAGCTAAATTTTTAAGGTTAAGCCGGTATGCTCGAGGAGTAGTGGCAACGGAGCATGAGCGATGTGTCCGTTTTGAGGACGGACTAAGGGATGATCTAAGGTTGTTGATAGCTCCACATCAGGAGCGAGAATTTTCTGCGTTAATCCAGAAGGCAAAAGTAGCTGAGGGAATTAAGGACTCCGTGAGGCAGAACTCTGATCGGAGTAGGCCGAACAGAGGCTTTGGATCGTCAGGATCATCTGGGAATAAAAGGCCTAGAGTTGATGGGCCACAAGGCCAGCAAGCTGCTACAGGAGGGCAGTATCGCACTTGTGACTAGTGTGGGAGGAAACACTTAGGAGAGTGTTGGAAAAAGATCAGAGGATGCTTTAAGTGTGGGTCCAAGGATCATATGATTAAAGACTGTCCGCAGGATCCAAATAGGGCTCGGACAGCAGGTCAAGGTTATGAGCAGACAGGCAGAAGTGGTCAAAAAGCGACAAGGGGTCGTGGTTGGAACCATGGAGGGAATGGTTCTGGCCAAGGTCGTGGAACACCAAATAGAGGTGCCGAAGGTTCTGATGAGAGGCAACCAAGATTGGTTTTTGCAGTTGGCCGTCGCGAGGAGGACGATGTACCAGATGTAACAACAGGTACGTTCCTTGTTCTGGAATACCCTTTATTACTTTGCTTGTTATGAATTAGCTCATTCTTTCTTCTTTGGTAAAGTGCCTGAAACCTTGCGTGTGAATTTAGAGATTATACCTAGGAAGTATGATAGTGTTATTAAGATCAGAGTGCGCAACCTAAGCGTAGTGTGGTGAGTAGGAATGCAGTTGGCCAAGTAATTTCGAGGACGAAATTATTTTTAAGGGGTAGAATCAGTAACATCTGTAGACACACCTATGCATTAGTATGTCTTATGTGTTATGGATGTGATGTGTTCATTTTTAGAATCTTGGAAATGTAAGGAAATGACTTGGAAATGTAAGGAAATGTCTTGTCTTGGAAATGTAAGGAAATGTCTTGTCTTGGAAATGTAAGGAAATGTCTTGGAAATGTAAGGAAATGTCTTAGAAATGTAAGGAAATGCTTTAGAAATGTCAAGTTTAAAGTTTAAAAGAGGGACATGAAGCAAGGTGGTCTTAAGAGAAAATGTATGTGAAATATGACATACAAATAGCCTTGGTAAAATGGCTACAAGGCGCCACTTAAGGGCCTAGCAAGTGACGCCACATACATAGGCAAATGGGCCAAGGATCGAGTCGCATGGGAAGCAAATAAAAGAATTTTATTTTTGCTACAAGGAGCAGAGAGGTGGACGACATTAAGGCTCTTAAAAGAGGAGTTTTATTCTCTTTAAAATTCGGCAAATAGATAGATAATGATGGATTATTATTAGTATTATTTTTATTAAGAGATGAGAGATTATTATTGGATTAAATTTTTATTAATTTGAATAAGGTGATAATTAAAGAGATAAAGCTATCAAAATATGGAGAAGTGATGGCCAAGTAAGGGACTTTTAAGCTTGGTAATTTCGGCTAAGCTAGGAAAAGGGATAGCCGAATTTCACTTAGCCAAATAGCCTCCCTTTTCGTTGATTCTTCTCCTCTTCCGAAGTCCCTCTTTTCTTCTCTTCTCTTCTATTTGTCAAAGCCGAAAGTTTGCTTTTGTTCTAGCCGATTACTCCATTAAGTCCAAAAGCCGAAGTTGATTGATCCACAACAAGCTAGTCTCCATAGCCGAATATTGCTAAAGGTTCAAGCAAGGATTGACGATTTCTAAAGTAAGGGTAAGATCTCATTCGGTTTCATCCTTTTTTTTCTTTTAAGATTTGCTGAAATCTAGGACTAACCCCATTAATATCTTGTTGTCGAAACTTTGAAGAGATCTTTCGGGATTTATTAAGTGTCGACTACAAGAAAGGAGAAGTTCTTTTCCCGAAGGTACACCATAGGCCGCATGTTCCCTAGTTATTCGGTGAGTTTTGGGACTTAAAATCCACAAGGTAAGTGTTCATAGCATTCGGCCAAGGCCATGTTTGGTAAATAGATGTGTTTCATTAATTATTCAAAAGCCGAAACTAATCTATTCAATTAATCTAGTGATTGCCGATTTCAAGAAAGAAGGATACAAAGTTTCCGGCATTTGATTAGACATCAATCGGCACCAAGGTATGTTTGAGTACAACAATCCTAATAGGATTTTGTTTTATAGTCGAATAGGCTCTTCGCTAACATATAAAGGTTGGCCGATTGTAGGGATTTAAGATCTAAGGCATTAGATCAAACTTTTCGTGATTTCAGTGAATTTGTTAAGCGAATCAGGTGTGTGCCCTACACTAATCTTAATAGATTTATTGCTTAAACTTGATATATGTATTAATATGAAAGTGTAAGAATGTGGCTAAGGAACCATGTTATGGTACAAAGTACTCAGGTACGTTTCCTACTCCTACTAGGATTATGAAATATGTTATATTTAACATGTGATAAGTGATAAGAATGTGAAATTTGGCATGTTAATGTATAATATATGATATAGGGCATATGGGTTATTGAAATGGGGAAGTGAATGTGATGACTTAAAACCATGATATCTGGATGTGGTGACCTAAGACCACGATATCTGAATGTGGTGACCTAAGACCACGATATCCGAATGTGGTGACCTAAGACCACAATATCTGAATTTGGTGACTTCGGCCACAATTATTTAATCTGGTGGCTATGCCACAAATATTTATAAGGGCGATGAGCACGTCGACTGCAGCGACTGCCTTTGATGGGGTGTAGCGGATAGAGGGTTGACTTAGTAGTCCCCCCGGTGTGCAAGATGGTACGGGTGATGTGTAGCGGATGGCATATAGGTTTGGGTTGGGGTTGCATCATTTGTTTATATCTGATTTATGAATGTGTATGTAGTATGATAATGTATGCCTGAATTATTAAATCTTAGTGTCGGTTACACATTGAGTCTGGTTGACTCACCCTGTTGGGGAACATTTTTCAGGTGATGATCAGTAATGGACCTGGTCGGCAGGAGCTTAGTGGTGGCCATGCCCAGCAAGGAAATTATTATGTGGACTCTTTATTTTTTTTCTAAGTACTTTAAATTTCATTTTGGGTTTTTATTTGACGTAATAAGGCCATAGTGAACTATGTTATTTTCTGTTTTATTTACTATGTTACATAATTTTTTTATTAGAGATTAAGTCAATTTAATTTAAAATAAACTTTAAATATTTTGTCACTTGAAATTAAATGGGTTTCAATATAAAATAAATTTGTTTTCAACTCGAGCCCAACCCACTAGTAAACTATCTTCAAAACACGCAGATCTCCAAAGTAATAAAAGAATTTTTAACCGGTTTACTTCGAGGAACATACCAGATCTGGTCCAGGCTCGTGGGCCGGGTATGGGGTGTTTCACATGTTATACGTTATATTTGATATATGTTTTGCATACATGACATACTGCAGATACGAATTATTATGTCATATTACATGAGCTTTGGTATATGATGTCAAAGGGGAAGAATTTCGGACTGTCACGGTGGTTTGGTACAACAAGTGGGTTGGCCCCACATATATCTGATTCAGTGACCATGTCTCGGTGGCTTGGTGCCACGGTGGTTTAATTCCACGTATATACGATTTAGTGACTCGTCCCAGTGGTTTGGTACCACCGTGGGTTGGCCTCACATATATTCATCAGGGATTGTCACGGTGGTTTGATACCACGGTGGGTTGGCCCCACATATGTTAATAGTGACTTTGTCATGGTGATCTAGTATCACGGTGGTCTGGAACCACGAGTGGCCTGGTGCCACGTGTGAGGCGTGTAGCGGATGGAGGGTTGATTGTAGAAATCCCCATGGTGTGATGGGCATATTGCATTCATTTCTTTCGTATGCCATCTTGAGTGGGCTAAGGCCCAATATGCGATTGAGGGCCATGAGCCGTTTATGTGACTTAGGGGATTTACACACTGAGTCTTGGTGAGTCGTCCCTTTGCTTAAACCTTCCAGATAATCAGTAGATTGTGGATATGGGAGCCGAGGCAGACTCGTGGAGGCCATAAAACCTTTTCTTTCGTAAACTCTTTTTTAATAATTATTTTAATTGGGGATTTTTGTCATGTAATAAGGCCTTCCTAAGTTAATATATGGTTTTTATTATTTATTATTTATTTAAGATTCGACACTATGGTAACTTAATCATGAAAGTGAAATGGGGTTTTCAAAATTCGAGTGACATAAAATAATCATTTTCTTTCAAGTACCAACAAATATAACGAATATTCGATTATCACAAATTGAGAATTTTTCTTAACTACAAATCACTATTTTCAAGACACCACCTTAATCGAAAAGTTTTCAAACTTACGGTACTTTCCTAAATTCAACAAAATTTGCTTTTACTTTATCCTGTGACATACCAGATCTAGTCATAACGTTTTGGCCGGGTTTGGGGTGTTACATGGCCACACGGCCATGCGGCTAAATTGAGGATTTAGGGATTCCACACAGGTGTGTGTTTCGAGACACACGGCATTGTCTGGTGGGCACTCTCACACGACCATGTCAGCCCTGTACTCAAAGTTAGTGCAAATGGACAGAGAGTTACACGGCTTGCTCCCACGGCCATGTCCTTGGTCCACATGGGTGTGTGCTTCAGTCATACGATCACGTGCCTCTCTTCACATGGGCGTGTGCTTCCGTCACACGGCCGTGTGTCCCTTTTACATAGGTTTTTTACCTTCCACACGGCCTAAGGCACACGGGCGTGTGGTCCTAAGGCACTTAAATTGGTTCCAAGTGCGTTTTTGATCCGAATAAGTATTGTGTGTGCTCCGACCCTTAGCTAAACTTAGCTAAGTTTAGTGAGGGTGTTCATGACCCGACATCTATGCTGAGTGTGTATGATGTGTGAGTTTGAATCTAGTCTATGGAGTGTGTTGTTTATCAGTTCTGACTGACTGACTGTGTAAATGTCCCTGTTCTGTGAGCTTGAATGCATTCATGCATTTACATAAAGTTTTTTGGGTTGGGTTGTGAAGAGAAGGAAGACTATATCTGTTCTGACCTGGCAGTTTAACTATAAGTTTATACGTATAGTGATTTATCACACTGTACCGCTCATGCGTCAACTTTGCTGTGCACTATTATCTGATCTGGTAGTTTTCACTGCAACATGACTATACAGCAGAATACGGCATTGCACAATACTTTATGTACGTCAGCTTTGCTGCATACCATTATCTGATTTGGCTTTTACCCCGGTCTACTGCATTGCACAGTACAACACATATGCTAGCCCTGCTGCGTATTATTATTTGAGTGGCTTAGTCCACGTATGTGGCGTGTAGGATTGGATGGGCCTTTCGAGGTCCTAATTGGTGTTATTGGTTGTATGAGCTTTAACAACTCTTATGAGGTGTGATTGGGGGACGGGAAGGTGTGTTGGCTGGATGGGTGGGTTATATTTTCTGACTACATTTCATTTACATCTGTCTATGAGATTTGTTTGTATTATCGCTTGACTGTACTCTGTCTGTGTGTGTGTGACTTGGTGTGATATGTTCTGATGGCATGTTGGAACATTGGTTCCTTGTCTGGTATCTGTTTCTACTTACATCCGTAAGTATGTTTGTCTAGAACTACCATCTGGTGTTCTCTTCTGAAATCTATTTTTAACCGTTTTAGAACTCACACTGAGCTCGTGTAGCTCACCATCTCTTAGTGTTTCCTTTTTAGGTACCTTTTCCTGAATTCTGATGCTAAACTCGGTGTGCGGAGGTCTCAGACAATCTTAGTGGAAATAAATGATTATCGGTTTATATTATCATTTTATACTTAGTTAAACGATTTTTGGACTGTAAGATTTTATAAAAACTATGTTACAAATTCCGTTTTAATTTATTTCCGGTTATATGTTTTACCTAATTGTAATTATATATACTGGGTTTTAAATGTTTCGGTTTGACTTGAGAACTTGTTTTGTAAAATTTAACTATGGCTACTTCGGTGACCAATGTGACATCTGGGATTCGGTCTAAACTTCTAGGCCGGGTTTTGGGTGTTACAGGACCAAAATGATTAAATATTGAAATTTGGTGGGTTTTCTTGTAAAATTTCAGAATTAGATTGTTTTTTTAAGGATGGTTAAGAATTTAACACTATAGGTTGTGGATTAAATTATGAAAATAAGCTTGTTTCGGTCTTAAGGACTAAATTAAATAAAACGTAAAAGTTTAGGGTAATTGTGAAAATTTTCAATAAGAAGTCATATGCATCAAATGGGATTGTTATAAAGTATTTGGGATTGATAATTGAAATAAAATTAATGTATAGATCAAGCACGTAGATAATCGTGGAAAAGAGAAAATTACTTATTAGTCCCTGACATTGCCATCTTTGTTGTAACATCCTGGAAAGGGCCTATGCATTTCCGGTTTAATTGTACGAAATGACAAGTCTTAAGTACTATGAATAAATTTCTAATATTTTTGGAAATGAAAATGGAAATGAATATTTTTGGAAACCTAGAAATGCATGGAAATGAAAATGGAAATGAACATTTTTGGAAACCTAGAAATGCATGGAAATGGAAATGGAAATGAACATTTTGGAAACACGAAATGTATGGAAATGATTCAAAATGGAAAGTAAACATTTTCGAAACTTGGAAATGTAAGAAAATGGCAAGTTTACAGAGCCGATCGAAAATTTTAGGAAACTTAGAAATGATGTAGAAATGTCAAGATTTAAAGTTTAAAATAGGAAAGTAAGGCAAGGTGGCCTTAAAAGAAAAAGTTTGTGGAATTTGACACACAAACAGGCTTGGAAAAGTGGCCTAAAGATGGCACTTAGGGCCTATGGAAATGGCGCCATATGCAGAAGGCATGGGCCTGGGTTCGAGTCACAAGGGAAGCAAATAAAAGAAGGTTTTATTTTTGCTTCCGTAAGACTGGAGTGGGACGGCAAGGCTTCTAGAAAAGGGAGTTTTATTCCTTTAAATTTCGGCAATTAAGGGGATAATTGAGGAATTAATTTGGATTATTTAATTTGGAAGAGATAATAAGGATTTTCGTTTATTTATTTTAAATAGAAGAGATAATATTATCACAAAGGAAGAGTGGTGGCCAAGTCAAGGACTCTTGGCCTGATAATTTCGGCTAAAGAAGGAAAATTAAGGCTATTTTCCATTCATCCTCTCTCTTTGCCGAAAATTCCTAGCCCTCTTTTCTCTCTCACAAATTTTCCTTAAGCAAAACTTCATCTTTTCTTCTTCTCTCCTTTTCTACTGTCAAACCAAAATCTCTTTGATTCCTGTTTAAATCTCTATAGCCGAATGTCTGTGACTCTAGGCAAGGAAGCAATCGATTGAAGCGTAAAAGGTAAGATTAAGCATTATTCAAGTTCCTTTCTTTTCTATTTGCCGGAAGAGAAGGGTCTAATCTCTATTCTTGCTTTATGGCCGAATCTATAAGGATCTCTCAGGTTCTTTCTACAACTGTCGAATACAAGGAGGAATCTTTCGGGAAATTTGAGGATCTAAGGTAAGAAATATGAATATTCGGCCATAGGCCATTTAATGGTGATTAAGGGTTAGAAATCAATCTAACATGTGCATATAGGATTTTCGACAGCATCAAGGAAGCAAGGATCTATTTCGGGACTTGAATAATCAAATCAACATCAAAGGTAAGTTTTTAGAATACAAATCCTATTAGGATTTGGTTTTTAAGCCGAATAGGTTTATTGATGTGTTTAAATGATTGACTGAATATAGGAGTAAACGGATCTAAGGCAAAGATTAGTCTGTCGGGATCTCAAGGAAATTATTAAGCGAATCAGGTGTGTAATCCCCACTATCTTTTAATATGTCACATGGCAATATTTTAATCTATGGGTATATAAATATGAATGTGAATATGGCTAAGAACCCAAATGTGGTACAAAAGTACTCAGGTACGTTTCCTACTTCTAGTAGAAATATGAAATATGTTATTCGTAACATGAGAATTTTATACGATTGTGAACTCTGGTATATTATGCTTATTAATATATGGGGCATATGGTTGTATATTGAAAGGGGAAGTGAAAAGTGGTGACTTAAGACCACAGTAATCTGAAAAGTGGTGACTTACGACCACAGTAATCTGAAAAGTGGTGACTTAAGACCACAGTAATCTGAAAAGTGGTGACCTAAGATCACAGATGCGGTGACTTAAGCCCGCAATTTGGTGTGTAGCGGAAGGAGGGTCGACTTAGTAGTCCCCACGGTGTGTTTGGTTGGTACGGGGGTGTGTAGCGGATGGCATCTAGGTTTTGGGTTCGGGATTGCATCATTATTTTGAATTAATGTATGAACATGTTATGTTCGGTATGCCTTGATTTATTAAATTGTAGTGTTGGTTACACATTGAGTCAGTTTGACTCACCCCGTTGTGGGAAATATTTTTCAGGTGATGAGTAAGAATGGACCGGGTCGGCAGGAGCTAAAGGTGGCCATGCATTGCAAGGAGAAATTTAAAGATTTGGACTTTTATTTTACTCAGTACTTTAATTTTATTTTTGGGTTTGGGTTGATGTAATAAGGCCATAAGGCCCAAGTTGGATAGTTTTATTTCTTTGCTTTTATTTTTAATTATTATGTTACGAATTACTTTTAATTAAGTTCAATTAAATTTATTTTAAAAATAAACCCTAAATTGTTTTGTCACCATAATTAAATGATTTCTAAGTAAAATAAATGGGTTTTCGCTCTAAGCCCAATCGAAAACGATATTTTTCTAAAATTACACAAATTTTCTCCAAGTAACAAAAGAATTTGAAACCAGTTTACTTGAGGAACATACCAGATCCGGTTCAGGCTCGTGGGCCGGGTGTGGGGTGTTTCATTTGTTGTTTAGCCCTGGTAAGTTCATACGGTATTATTTTGTGTATTTTTGTAATGTTATTATTGAAATCCTATAATTTGATGACATTCGTTTTAAACTAAAATGTTACAGTTGAATTGGTGAGAAAATGCATTGAAATGTAAATTGTTATATGGTTTCGTGTGTCGAGCTTGGATGAACATAACCAGTAAGTTATTTTTCGCGTTGTATGGGATTGACTTGTGATGGGATGATGATTCATGACTTGTTATTATACACTAAATATATCGAAATCCAGCATTTGTTGCGGATTGCCAAGTTATATTTACAGTGATCCTGGCATTTTTCTTGGGACGGATGTAAAGGCTACGGGATAGGCATTTGATGCCCAGGCGTCTTCTTGGTTGGATTGGATCGGTTGAGCATTCTGGCATGTCTTGGGTGGATAACTATGTATCCGTATACATTCATTCATCAGGTTGAATTTCAATGGTTAAATGACATGATGATGATATGTATTTGATATTTGGTTATGTTACCTTTTAGATTACTTGTATATGTTTTCACAATTTTTGATATTATATCATGACTTGATAATTACTGGTATCATACAAATGAGATGATTAAATGACTTGTATAAATGGAACTCACCTATTGAATGCTTGTGGTTGACAGGGTTAATGTTAGTTAATGAGTTTGTTAATTATTAAGCTATGTTTCTAAGGTAAGTTATATTGTTTTAACCTATGAACTTGCTAAGCTCATTGAATCATACTCGTGCCGTTTTCCTTGTTTTCTTATAGATACCATTTTGCGGAACTGGGCAATCAGATCAGGTTAAAGATCACATTATCCAACTATCTTTTGATAGACTTTGAAAACATTTATTTTGGGATATGTGGCATTTAATAGGAGTATCATGTATTTGCTAATAAGTGTTCTTTATAGGTGACTATATAATTTCTATGTTTGAGATTAATAATGTGGTTGATTATGGATTGGTGAGTGATGATATAATGGTTGGAAATGTTTTGAAAGGTTTATTGCATGGTGAATGGTCTGGTTGAATGTCAAAGTTATATATTGGTCATTGGATACTTGATTCATGGTTAATGATTATGGTATTGTACTTTGATTGTTGAATTGGAAATGTTCTAGTTGAATGATTGAATTTGTATATTTGTTGAAAAATGTATGTCTAGATATACAATGGTATATAACTTGTTACTTGTTAGAAAAATGGATGGTATTTGACATTTTGGTACTTTACATAACATAGATTTGCTAAGTATGGGTTTGTTAGAAAATGAAGCTGAACTTTAGGTTGAAATGTTGCTTGTGAAGGTGCCTTATGACATAATTATTAGAATTAGGGAAATAACATGTTCTGGTATGTTTTTGGTGTGATTTCAATTGGTTGAATGATTGGTTAATGGTATACTTTTCTATTTTGTTACGAATTAGTCCCTACTTTTTTCTAAATTGATTCTAGAGTTTCTTTGTAGCATCCCGAAATTGGGCCTAGGAGAATTGGGCCTATTGGGCCCCGAGCATAGGAGTGTTTAAATTTTTAGGAACAAGAGATCAGCTTAAATGCAAGTTGGACCTATTAGGTGAGTGATTTTGGAAGGTTAGAGGGCTTCTATGAAGTCCCGGGATCAAACTTTGGCTTTAGGGAAATTTTGGTTTTAGGCGAGAAAAACCCTGAGAGTTGGTAGGTAGCTTTAAGAATAAAATGTGGAGAAAAATGACACAAGTGGAGTGTCCGGTGTAGTGGCAAAGTGATGCCACTTAGGGAGCAAGGGAGTGACGCCACAAGGAAGGAAAGAGGTCCAAGGTTCAAGTCTTAGCTCTTGCATTTTGGTTTTCTTTTTACATGGACCTTAGAATTTGGCTATAGATTTATATTTAGTTGTGCATGGTTTAAGACACAAGAGGAGCTTGTGGCTTGGTGGCAAGTGGCGTGTTGAGCTATTGAAGGGAGCAAGGGTTCGAATCTCATGACAAGAAAAGGAGTATTTATTTTGCGGATTGGACGGGAAGAGTTTGAGTTGGATTTAAACTCTGCTAAAAGAAGGTGAGAAGCTATATATATATATATATATATATATATATATATATATATATATATATATTTAAACCTTGGTGGGCGTTTGGGCGTAGGAGTTTCGGAGCGCGAATTAGCACCAGATTCCTATCAAGTGTGTAACTCTCTCTACTCTAGTTGTAGAGCGGCAAATGCCGAAGTGCCGGTCACGACAATAGTAGCCACACGAGTGTACGAGCGCACGTGTGGGGCTTCGACGCGATAGTTGAGGCCATCAGTAGTATTCTTGTGTGTTGAGGCTGCTTGAGCCATGATGGGCCGAAGTGGGCCTAATGGGCCCGTGGGCCCAATTGAATAAAGTGTATGATGGTGTAGTATATAGTGAACTAGACTAGGTGAATCTCATATACGTGGCTAGATTTGTGTTAGGTGGGCCACACGAGCTTGTGGGCCCGAATGGGTCGAAATAAGGTTTTAGGCCCAATTGTCCGGTACAACCGAAAATGGTAGTTGAGTCGCTCGATGCGACATTAGGCCTTCCGAAAGGCCATTGCAGGTGCAAAATTACTGAAATACCTTCGATAGGTAAATTACGGAAATACCTTTGGTGGGTAAAATTATTGTTATACCCTTAGGAGTTGATTAGCATGATAGTGTGTATTACTCACACGTTACTTTGTTGATTGTATTATTAACTGTGTTGGTTGGAAGCCGATAAGACTATTTTGACAGTTGAGATACCCTAGTGCGTAAGGTTGGAGACACCGGGTAAGTTCTTTGATGATGATATTCTGGATTATATGCATGTATGTATGTTTGATGTTACACATGTATGAGATAGTTATCTGTTACGCATTGTGATTGTGGTTGCATTCATATTTTGGACGATGTAAAGAGCATGGGCTCGAGATTGAATGTAAGAGGGATAATAAGTGACTATTGTCACGAGTGACTATTGTCACGAGTGGTCTAAGTACCGCGGTGGTTGAAACCACGTATGCTTTAATCAGTGACTTGTCTTGGTGGTCAAGTACCACAGTGGGTTGGTCCCACGTATGCGTAATTTATCAGAGATCGTCACGGTGGTCTACGACCAAGTGGGTTGGCCCCACGATTATATGTTTTAGTGACTATTGTCACGAGTGACTACTGTCACGAGTGGTCTAAGTACCACGGTGGTTGAAACCAAGAGTATTCTAATTAGTGACATATCTCGGTGGTCAAGTACCACAGTGGGTTGGCCCCACGTATGCGTTATTTATCAGATATCGTCACGGTGGTCTAAGACCACAGTGGGTTGGCCCCACGATTACATATTATAGTGACTTTATCACGAGTGACTGCTGTCACGAGTGGTCTGGGATCATGGTGGTCATGAACCGCAGTGGCTTAATGCCACGGGTGTTTGGATGGAGAGCGAGACTGGGTTGGGCTGCATTGCATACATGATTAACATGCTATACTGTGTGGGCTGAAGGCCCAGTTTGCGTTGTATATGGGTTTACACACTGAGTCTCGGTGACTCACCCTTTTGCTTAATTTTGCAGGTAATCGTTAGATCGCAGATTTGGGAGCCCAGGCAGACTTGTGGTGGCCATACAATTTTTTTCTTGTAAACTCGTTTTCTTAATTAAACTTATTTTTAATTGGGATTTTGTTATGTAATAAGGCCACTTTAACTGTATTTTTGGTATTTTATTTGGTTTAGCTTTTAAAATGTTTACTGCCTATTATTATTAAATGTTTAATATGAGATTTTCCTAAACCCTTGATAGCCATTTTCCAAAATGTTAATAGAAGGATAACAAGCGAATAAATAATTTAACTCAAGATTTTTAACAAACGCGCAGTTTTTAAACAATCCTTTTATGTGACATGCCAGATCGGGTCATAACTTCTAGGTCGGGTTTGGGGTGTTACATTCTTAGGCTCGGTTTAAGTCTTATTTTTTGTATGATTGGCATGATTATCGAATTTTAATCTATTAATGATTGTTAAAATTGAATTTTGAGTTGAAATTGTATATTTCTGACTTGTTAATTGTAGTAGCATCCCGTAACCCTAAATCGATGACGAAGACGGGCGAGGGGTGTTACATAATGGCAATAGTTATAAAGAAGTAGGAAATTTTGTTTGTGTTTTGTTTGAATGGCTTAGGAATTGGTTAATAAGAAATGAATCTTGGTACATGTTGAACAACGTTCATATATTTATGTTTTGGTGCATTGGTTTGGTATACATTAGTTGGAAATTAATTGGAATAAGTATACTTATTGGTTTGGAAAGTTACAGGTTTTAATCAATGGTAAAATTACAGAAATAGTATATGATGTCGCAACGAGATATGGGCTCTAGGCCACAACATGGCAACCAACCCCGTTGTCATGACGAGGTCTAAATCAAAATGTCACGTCACGACATCAATACTATATTTTGAAACTTTTACAATTCAATCCTAATTTGATCTCGAGTTAAATTTAAAGCTTTTGTAAGCCCATATATGTAACACCCATAACCAGTCTCCATCACCGGATTAGGGTTATGGAGCATTACCGTACAATGAAAAACATTCAAACATTATATCATTCAATAATTTAATCATATCATCAACCATTCATATAAACACATATTGTCCTTAAATCGATCCCTCGAGGCCTTAAAAATATATTAGAAGAAAATCGATACTAATTTGTAACAATCTGGAAACGTTGGAAAAACATGTAAAATTTATATAACATGGGTCATACGGCCGTGTGCCTTACACGGCTGAGACACACGTCCATGTCTCAAGCCATGTAACTTTTGAACTATGGATACATGGCCGTGTCTTAGCTCGTGTAACTCTATGAGTAGGGTCACATGACCGTGTCACATGCCCGTGTGCTAGGGTCACATGACCGTGTCACATGCCCGTGTGTTAGGTCGTGTAACTCTCTAAGTTTCCCCATAAGCCCGTGTGCTAGGTCGTGTGTTAGGCGGTGTAACTCATTGACTTGCACCCTAAAGAAACCATCAGATGACACACAGTCATGTCCCTAGGCTTTGTGTCTCACATGGCTGAGTCACAGGCCCATGTCTCAGGCCGTGTAGACCCAAAAATTTACCTAAACTCAAGCCATTTCGAAACACCCCAAACCCGACCCACGAGACTTGACCGAATCTGGTATGTTCCTGGAGTAAAGCATTTTCAAAATTCGTCTGTTCCTTTGGAAAACTTGGGTGGTTTTGAAGAAAGTCGGATTCGTGTTGAGTTTAATTGAAAACATTGCTATTCCTGAAATCAGGGATTTATTAAAACCTTGTTTTTAAATTAAAAGACATGCCGAATTTGTTTAGAGTTTATTTGCACATTGGAAATCGTTTGTGTTTAAGTGTCAAAACGTTTAAAAGTTTACCTTTAAGAAAAATTACTTAACTTTAATTTGATAAAAATCATATCATACTAATATAATTAAAATGCATGCATAAACAGTTTCATACTAATGGCCTTATTACATTAAAGAAAACCCGAAATAAATCCAAACTTAGAAATAAAGTATCAAAATAAAATAACTTTAAGCTGAGCGTGGCCACCACTAAACTCCTGCCGACCCGGTCCATCTACTAAGTGTCACCTGAAACCATATCCCACAACGGGGTGAGTCAAACAGACTCAGTGTATAACCACCATCACAAAGTCCCAACGATTTAGGTAATTCAGTTCATACATATGTACATATAACAATTATAAATAATGATGCAATCCCAAACCCAAACCTAGGTAACCATCCGCTACACATCACTCGTACCAACCATCACACCATGGGGATTACTAATTCGACCCTCTATCCGCTACACATCATCGAAGGCAGTCGCTGCAGACGACTAGCTCATCGCCCTTATAATGTCGTGGCATAGCCACCAGGTAATAATTTGTGACATAAGTCATCACATTCAGATTATGTGACATAAGTCACCAGATTTCGTGGTAAAAACCACCAGATCACTTCCCCCTTTTCATATCACCCATATGACCCATGTCATACAAATCATGCAAATATCACGTCTTATGTCTTATTCCACATTCTTAACCAATTCTTATTTATGCCATATTCAAGGTTCATAATGCTTATTAACAAAGTTTCGGAGAGTAACGTACCTGAGTACTTTTGTACCATTGAATGGTACCTTTGGCCACTTTTCACATTATTATTAACACATGCATTAACATAGTACCATAAATCTTTTAAGACTTAGTATAGGGATACACACCTGGTTTACTTAACGAGTTCACTCAAATCCCAAAAAGCCCGATCTAATGCTTTAGATCTCTAGTTCCTTGCTGCCGATTTGACTACTAACCAAATCCCGAAACCTTGTGATGCTCCCTCTTGCAATCGGCTAGACACTAAGTCACTTAACTAGTTAACTACGGCTTTTGAACGAATAAGGAACAGATTAGAATTACTAAATATGGCCTTGGCCGATTGTTCAAGTTCACTTACCTTGTGAATCTTAAATCCTGAAAACCACTACTTGCTCCGGAAATTGACGAAATCCCTCGATCACTTCCAATCCCAAAACACTCCTTCACGCTAGCACTACACGTTGCTTGAAGAGACAAAAAGAGAGTTGTCGATAGCACCTTTCTTGGGGATTCGGCTTTCAAGGAAATAAAAGAAAGAGAGAGCACAGGGTTCGACTATGGCTCTCAAAGGGTTATGAAATATTCGACTACAAGAGGAAGGGGTAAGGTTGAAGAGAAAGAAAGAAAAAGATGACTTGGGAAACACTTAGGAGAATCAGTCCAGAAGACTAAAGGAGAAAGAAGAAGAGAATGGATGCTCACTAAAAGAAAAATTCGGCACTTACTCCCTTGCCACACTTCTAAACCGAAAATACAAGCCCCTAGAGTCCTATATTCGGCCACTACATCTCCTCCTATCATATCCTTTTTTCTGCTCCTATTTTCTCTCTTCTCTACCCATTCAAAATAATTTGAATGGTCAACCATTATCTCCTCTCATCTAGCCGAATTTAAAAAAAAATAACAAGACTTATACTCATCTTTTTGAAGTCCACATGCCGTCCAACACTTCTCCCCTCCTTGACGCCAACATCCAAAATAAAATCCACACTCCCATGCTGCCAACATGATTCGAACATCCTCCCTTCTCCCTTGCTTGAGGCGTCACATACCAAGGCCCTAAGTGGCGCCTCCAAGCCACTTTACCAAGCCCAATCTTGTGTCATAAATCCCCCACAATTTCTCTTAAGGCCTCCTTAGCCTGGCTCCCCCCTTTCAAATAATTTCTAAGGCATTTGACTACACACTAGGGTTCACAAAATTCATACAACACAATCAGAACACACATAGGCATGCTACTTCATACAATTTAGCAGTAATGCATAAGCCACAAATCCCGGATGTTACAGTTCTACCCCCTTAAAATAATTTCGTCCTCGAAATTACCTGGCTGAAAATAAGTGAGGGTATTGCTGTCGCATTGCTTCTTCCGGCTCCCACGAAGCTTCTTCCGATCCATGATTACACTATAACACTTTGACTAGAGGAACTGATTTCCTCCATAGCACTTTCACATCTCGTTCCAAGATCTGAATCGGCTCTTCCTCGTAGTACAAATCTGGCCTTAGTTCCACCTCCTCAACTGGAACTACATGAGATAGATCCGATCGATAACGACGTAGCATCGAAACATGGAATACATCGTGCGTCTGCTTCAACTCTGGAGGCAACTCTAACTGGTATGCCACTGGTCCAACTCGCTTCAATACCCTATAAGGTCCTATAAACCTGGGACTTAACTTCCCTTTGCGACCAAACCTCATCACTTTCTTCCAAGGCGAAACTTTAAGGAATGCTTGATCTCCCACATCAAATTCTATCTCCTTTCGCTTAAGATCTGCATATGACTTTTGCCTATCAGATGCCTCCTTTAACCGTGCACGAATTACCTCGACCTTCTCCTCGGATTCTGCCATAATCTCTGGACCCAAAAGTCGACGCTCCCCTAATTTCGTCCAACACGTAGGAGTGCGACACTTCCGTCCATATAACGCTTCATACAGTGCCATCCGAATACTGGCCCGATAGCTATTGTTATATGCAAACTCAGCTAAAGGCAAATATTCTTCCCAACTTCCTTTGAAGTCTATCACACATCCCCTTAGCATATCCTCTAACACTTGGATTAATCGTTCAGATTGACCGTCCGATTGTGGATGAAATGCCGTAGTGAAATCCAATCTGGTGCCTAAAGCTTGATGTAGAGCTTTCCAAAACCGAGACGTAAACCTTGGATCCCTATCTGAAATAATCGATACTGGCACTCCATGCAATCTCACAATCTCCGCCACATACAACTTCGCCAACTTCTGCAAAGAATAATCAACCAGCACTAGAATGAAATACGCGGACTTTGTCAATCGATCCACTATCACCCATACCGAGTCCTTCTTAGTAGGCGTAAGGGGAAGCCCAATAACGAAGTCCATGGTGATTCTCTCCCACTTCCACTGCAGAATCTTGATTGGCTGAAGCAATCCTGATGGAACTTGGTGTTCAGCCTTAACTTGCTGACACGTCAAGCATTTCCCCACAAACTCTGTAACTTCCCGCTTAAGACCAGGCCACCAAAACTGTTCTCTTAGATCTTTATACAACTTGCTGCCCCCAGGATGCATAGCAGAGGGGCTACTATGCGATTCCTGATGAATCCTCTGCCTTAAGTCCTCATTCTTTGGCATACAGACCTTGCCTTGAAAACACAATACTCCATCGCTGTTAACACCATAATCCTCTAACTCCCCACTCTGCACTTGTCGCAACTTAGCACTTAAATCATCGTCTGCCAACTGTCCTTCTTTCACCTCATTCAACCACGTTGGCTTAACTTGCAATTCTGCTAGCAAACTTCCATCATCATACAAGCTCAGGTGTGCAAACATCGCTCTCAGATCCGACACTACTTTCCGACGTAGGGTATCTGCCACTACATTCGCCTTGCCCGGGTGATACTCTATAGAACAATCGTAGTCTTTCAACAACTCCACCCACCTTCGCTGTCTCAGGTTCAACTCCTTCTGAGTCAGCAGATACTTAAGGCTCTTGTGGTCTATGTAGATCACTGCCTTTTCTACATATAAATAGTGCCTCCACGCCTTAAGAGCAAAGACCACTGCCGCCAATTCCAGATCATGCGTCGGGTAGTTAACCTAGTGTGGCCTTAGTTGTCGAGACGCATAAGCGACTACTTTCCTGTCTTGCATCAGAACACATCCTAATCCTGTGTGAGAAGCGTCACAGTATACCACGAAATCCTTCCCTGCCTCAGGCTGAATCAAAATTGGAGGTTCAGTCAAAACCCTCTTAAGCTTTTCAAAGCTCTCCTGTTGCTTATCTGTCTATACGAAAGGTATTTCCTTTCTCAACAGCTTCGTCAAAGGTACGGCTATGGATGAGAACCCTTCCACGAACCTTTTGTAGTAACCAGCTAATCCCAAGAAACTGCGAACCTCAGCCACAGACCTAGGTGGTTTCCAATCTAACACTGCCTCAATCTTCCTAGGATCCACCCTTATTCCTTCGGCGGACACTACATGCCCTAATAATGCGACCTCCTTCAGCCAAAATTCACACTTGCTTAATTTGGCATAGAGCTTCTTCTCCCTTAACACTTGCAACACTGCCCGGAGATGCTCATCATGTTCCTCGTCAGACTTGGAATATATTAAGATGTCGTCTATGAACACAATGACGAACCTATCCAAATAAGGTTGAAAAACCCGGTCCATCATATCCATGAACGCGGCTGAGGCGTTCGTCAATCCGAACGGCATTACTAAAAACTCATAATGCCCGTATCTTGTCCGGAAAGCTGTCTTATGGATATCTGCTTCCTTCACCTTAAGCTGATGGTATCCAGACCGTAGATCTATCTTTGAAAATACTGCGGCCCCCTTAAGCTGATCAAACAAGTCATCTATCCTTGGCAATGGGTACTTATTCTTGATGGTCAGCTTATTCAACTGACGATAATCTATACACATACGCATAGTTCCATCCTTCTTCCTCACAAACAAGACCGGTGCTCCCCATGGAGACACACTGGGTCAGATAAAACCATGATTAAGCAACTCTTAGATCTGAGCCTTGAGCTCAACCAACTCCTTTGGTGCCATTCTGTATGGGGCAATTGACACAGGAGCTGTTCCTGGCAGCAAATCAATTCCGAACTCCATCTCCCTGTCCGAGGGTATTCCAGGTATCTCCTCCGGAAAAACATCCACAAACTTTCTTACTGTTCTAACTCCACTAACTCCCCCTTCTTTTGCATCTAACGCACTAACGAAGGCCAAAAATGCCTTGCACCCCTTCCGAACCATCTTATCCGCCTTTAAAGCAGAGACTACGTTAGACAAGTAGTTTCTTCTTTCTCCTATCACAATCATTGCCTCGTCCTCAGGCATCCTTAGCTCCATTCAATTAGCTGCACAATCCATTATAGCCTAATGTTCCACTAGCCAGTCCATGCCAAGAATGAGATCAAATTCTCCGAAAGGTAGTTCCATTAAGTCGGCAGAAAACACCACTCCCTGAATCTCTAGAGGTACACTCCAGAGTATCCTATTCACCACTACAGTTTGACCTAATGGGCTTACTACAGTCATCTCCCTATCAGATAGTTCAGAGGCTATACCTAGAGTTTCAACTACTCTACATGCAACATAAGAATGGGTCGAGCCCACATCAATCAGAGCAACATAAGGCTTGTTAACTATAAGGAACATACCGGTTATGACGTCCGGCGCGTCTCCATCTTCCCTCCGGTGAACTGCATACACCAGCCCCGGCTGTCTTGCCTCTGTGTTACCAACACCTTGGCCCGGTGTTCCACGTCCTTTTCCAGCACCGTTACCTCTACCATTCGGACCACGACCTTGCTGAGGCTGCTGTCCACCTCTTCCAGCCTGGTTAAAACCCTGACCTGTGGGTCGACTCCCGTCTATCTTTATCAGATAGTCCTTAATCATGTGTTCCTTAGACCCATACTTGAAACATACCTCTGTCTTTTTCCAACACTCTCCTAGGTGCATTTTCCCACATTGAGTACAAGTACGATACTGCCCTCCTGTCACAGCCTGCTGACCTCGCGGCCCATCAAATCTAGGCCTCTTTTGAACACTCCCGGATGATCCTGATATTCCAAAACCTCTCTTATGCCTATTCTAATCCGTGTTCTGTCTCACAGAGTCCTTAATCCCTTCAGCTACCTTAGCCTTTTCTACTAACACGGTAAATTCCCGCTCTTGCTATGGGGCCATCAATAACCTTAGGTCATCCCTCAGTCCGTCCTCAAACCAGACACATCATTCATGCTCCGTAGCCACAATTCCTTAAGCATACCGGCTCAACCTTAAAAATTCAGCCTCGTACTCCGCTACGGACTTGTTCCCTTGAACTAGCCCCAGAAATGCCTTCCTCTGTGCATCAGTATAACTAGTACCAACATACTTCTTCTGATACGTGACCTTAACATACTCCCAAGTGAGATCCTCAGCTGTGGCACCATCCCGAACTGTGAGCCACCGTTGATATGCCTCATCGCGAAGTAACGACACCATTCTATTTAGTTTCTCCTCAGCAGTCAGATCCAGCTCATCCATAATTCGCTCTGTCGCTTTCAACCAATACTCAGCTGTACTGGGTGCCACACCGGATACACCACGGAACACCTTAGCTTCATTAGCTCGGAGTCGCTCGGGTACAGATTTTCGAGCTCCCATATTTCCACCTACTCCAGCCACCATCTCAAGAACTCACAAAGACCGCCGCTGAGCATCAGTATCATCCCCGTCCGATCTTGTGCGCCAACTCTAACCTTGGTGGTGGTGGGGTGGTGGTACCTCATTCTCAGACCCCTAACCCGATCTAATGGATTCCGATACGGTCATTCTGCCTCTACCACGTCCTCACACATTACGACCACGTCCCCTAGAACTCATTTCTATGATCGCGCTTTAATCTGATTACAAAGTTTTATGTATTAGCCTTCGTTCCACTGATTACCCGCGAAGAAATTTTATGAAAAGAAATTTAATAGTAGTTCTTTCGATCATTCAGAGTTTTCGTTTCAAGTTTTCTACCCTAATTCAGAGAGACACAATCATTCGATAGTATCTACTACACACACATTCATCACTCAAATATCTTCGTCTGTTCTAATCCTAGGGGTATTTTCGTAATTTGTCCTACAGGGGTATTTTGGTAATAAATCAGGGTCAATTTAGAAATCTTAATAATTCAAGGCACTCTGAAATTTTCAAAACTCGAGGGTACTTTTGAAAATTTTCTCAAATTAGAGGTATGGCAGAAATTTTGGAAATCAGGGTCATTTTGGTAATTTTGTAAATCAGGGGTAATTTCGTAAATTTTCCAAATCAGGGTATTTTAATATTTTGCAAAATAGGGGTTTTTGGATTTTGAAAGAAAAATATCTTAGTAAAAGTCGAGGGTAGTATGGTAATTTAAGATTTTTCAAACCAAGGGCATTTTAGTAATTTTACAACCAGGGGTACTTAGGTAATTTTTGTAAATCGAGAAAAACTTTCAAAATAATTTTTTTTTTCACAATTCAAAGAGGCAATTTGGTGATTTTAAAACTAAGGTTTTATGAAAATATAGCTAGTCTCTTTCGGGTTTTAATTATTGAGTTTAGCCCGTGAGTAAGTCCTCTTGGTTAGGGTGAACCGTCACTACGCACCAGGTAGGATTCGAGCGAAGAGGAGGTGAGTCACGAGGACTGCTTAAAAACCAGGCTCTTCCTAAATCCAATCCTAGACATGTACACAATGGTTGCCACACCCTAACTCGACGACTTACTTCACAGGTTTGTTTAGTTAGGCATTAAGTCTTCTGTAATTCTTATGTTGGGGAAAACTAATCCTAGGGTTCAGTAACTTACTATGCTAATCTACATTCTCGATATACCCTTCTACAAATCCTACTATAAATCACACAACAGTTAGGAGTACTTACCTGGTGGACTTCGGGTCGGAGACTAAGGTGCCATGCCAGAAAACCTGCTCATTTCACAAATTCTTTCACAAAATTCATTTGGGCTTAATTTTGAAAATGTTATGGGCTTTAAACCCAAGGCCGAGAGTTTAAAATTGGGCCCTGATACCAAGCTGAAACACCCCAAACCCGGCCCACGAGACTTGACCGAATCTGGCATGTTCCTGGAGTAAAGCATTTTCAAAATTCGTTTGTTCCTTTGGAAAACTTGGGTGGTTTTGAAGAAAGTTGGATTCGTGTTGAGTTTAATTGAAAACATTGCTATTCTTGAAATCAGGGATTTATTAAAACCTTATTTTTAAATTAAAAGACATGCCGAATTTGTTTAGAGTTTATTTGCACATTGGAAATCGTTTGTGTTTAAGTGTCAAAATATTTAAAAGTTTACCTTTAAGAAAAATTACTTAACTTTAATTTGATAAAAATCGTATCATACTAATATAATTAAAATGCATGCATAAACAGTTTCATAGTAGTGGCCTTATTACATTAAAGAAAACCCGAAATAAATCCAAACTTAGAAATAAAGTATCAAAATAAAATAACTTTAAGCTGAGCGTGGCCACCACTAAGCTCCTGCCGACCCGGTCCATCTACTGAGTGTCACCTGAAAACATATCCCACAACGGGGTGAGTCAAACAGACTCAGTGTATAACCACCATCACAATATGTACATATAACAATTATAGATAATGATGCAATCCCGAACCCAAACCTAGGTAACCATCTGCTACACATCACCCGTACCAACCATCATACTGTGGGGATTACTAAATCGACCCTCTATCCGCTACACATCATCGAAGGCAGTCGCTGCAGACGACTAGCTCATCGCCCTTATAATGTCGTGGCATAGCCACCAGATAATAATTTTTGACATAAGTCACCACATTCAGATTATGTGACATAAGTCACCAGATTTCTTGGTAAAAACCACCAGATCACTTCCCCCTTTTCATATCACCTATATGCCCCATGTCATACAAATCATGCAAATATCACGTCTTATGTCTTATTCCACATTCTTAACCAATTCTTATTTATGCCACATTCAAGGTTCATAATGCTTATTAACAAAGTTTCAGAGAGTAACGTACCTGAGTACTTTTGTACCATTGAATGGTACCTTTGGCCACTTTTCACATTATTATTAACACATGCATTAACATAGTACCATAAATCTTTTAAGATTTAGTATAGGGATACACACCTGGTTTACTTAACGAGTTCACTCAAATCCCGAAAAGCCCGATCTAATGCATTAGATCTCTAGTTCCTTGCTGCCGATTTGACTACTAATCAAATCCCGAAACCTTATGATGCTCCCTCTTGCAATCGGCTAGACACTAAGTCACTTAACTGGTTAGCTACGGCTTTTGAACGAATAAGGAACAGATTAGAATTACTAAATATGGCCTTGGCCGATTGTTCAAGTTCACTTACCTTGTGAATCTTAAATCCCGAAAACCACTACTTGCTCCGGAAATTGACGAAATCCCTCGATCACTTCCAAACCCGAAAGACTCCTTCACACTGGCACTACACGTTGCTTGAAGAGACTAAAAGAGTGTGGCCGACAGCACCTTCCTTGGGGATTCGGCTTTCAAGAAAATAAAAGAAAGAGAGAGCACAGGGTTCAGCTATGGCTCTCAAAGGGTTTTGAAATATTCGGCTACAGGAGGAAGGGGTAAGGTTGAAGAGAAAGAAAGAAAAAGATGACTTGGGAAACACTTAGGAGAATCCAGCCAGAAGACTAAAGGAGAGAGAAGAAGAGAATGGATGCTCACTAAAAGAAAAATTTGGCATTTACTCCCTTGCCACACTTCTAAACCGAAAATGCAAGCCCCTAGAGTCCTATATTCGGCCACTACATCTCCTCCTATCACATCCCTTTTTCTGCTCCTATTTTCTCTCTTCTCTACCCATTCAAAATAATTTGAATGGTCAACCATTATCTCCTCTCATCTAGCCAAATTAAAAAAAAAAAAACAAGACTTATCCTCATATTTTTGAAGTCCACATGCCGTCCAACACTTCTCCCCTCATTGATGCCAACATCCAAAATAAAAGCTACACTCCCATGCTGCCAACATGATTCGAACCTCCTCCCTTCTCCCTTGCTTGAGGCGTCACATACCAAGGTCCTAAGTGGCGCCTCCAAGCCACTTTACCAAGCCCAATCTTGTGTCATAAATCCCCCACAATTTCTCTTAAGGCCTCCTTAGCCTGCTCCCCCCTTTTTATACTTAAAGTCAAATAATTTCTAAGGCATTTGACTACACACTAGGGTTCACAAAATTCATACAACACAATCAGAACACACATAGGCATGCTACTTCATACAATTTAGCATTAATGCATAAGCCATAAATCCCGGATGTTACACATTTCATACCATTTTATGCATAACCTTTCAACCCATTTAGGCACACTTTAAAGAGACCTAAACATCACCACAACCTACATCAAAATGCCATTTCAAAACCCTAATTCAATAAACCAATATGCCAATAAAAGGCATCTCAAATGCATACAAACATGTCAATGTTACCACATTTCAAGCATACAAACCTAATTCATTTAGGTGTTAAAACATACCACATTTAACCATTTCCAAGGCATTCAAAACATACCATAAGAGCCACGTTTACAATCTTTAATAGACACTTAGAATGACAACATTTGGTAAACATAATGTGCATCAACCAAACATAATCTTTAAGACTTAACACATTAAAGTACCATTACACAACATCCTATACATGTTAATATTGCCAATTCCAAGCATAATAACCTAGTTCAAATATGAACTAAAACATGTCACAAGTAACCATTTTCAAACTATCATCAACATGCCAAAGAACCATATCAACAAGCACTTTAAAGTAACCAAAATCACATAACTTGGTAAGGTATCATGGTGTACCAAACCAACATAGCTTTCCAAAGCTTACACATACCAAAACCCCATTAACAGATGCGCCATATTACCATTACAAATCACCCTATACGCAAAACCTTAGCCAAATTACTCAAAAACCATCGATTTGTCCACTAGATAGTGTGATAGATCTCCGACGAACTTCATACCGGTGGAGCTTCCGATAATTTGTATAACGAAGGAAAATAACTACGTAAGTAAATAATGCTTAGTAAGCTCGTATAAACTTAAACATGACATACCATTTCAATATTGACATTTATAGAAGACCATAAGCTTAATAAAAGCCTATATAACACCATCAAACTCACAAGTTATTATACTTTTTCATGATACATATGAAATCAATCATATATAAACATAAGATTTAATTTATCATGGTTACCATTCGGTCATGATTCATTCCATTTGCTTACTTACCATTTCTAATACCATGAGTTTAATATAAGCCTATTTAAGCATCATCAAGCTCACATGTTAGTAGATTCATTAACAATCATATAAGGTAATTTATAACATAAATAGATTTCATAAGATACATTATATAAGCATCAACCTTTTCATATAGTTATGGACCTTTCCATTAAGTCTGATCGCTGTAAAATTAGATTTTTAAAATTTATAAAAGAATGATCAAACCTGGAGACTAACTCTGACAACGATATTAAGGCAAGTGTACTTATCGAACAGTAGTATAGCTTAGGCAAGACCGGATATCGAACCCAAAGGAACTAAAAGTATTAATACTCACTTTCTTTTTATTATTTAACCTAACTAAGATAAATGTTGCTTTTAAACTAAATTGACGACAACTAAACTAAGGAAACAAAGACAAAAAGATAAATTTGGGGATAACTTGAAAAAGACTCAGTTGATTTTTATGATACCTTTGGGAAGAATCCACCTAGACATCTCTTATTATCTAACCTTAGATTATATGATTTCTTTTACTTAGCTTGATCTGTGAGACTCCCTAACCTATGCTAAACCCTCTCTCGAAGCGAATAACGTTACCCTATCTCTAGGTTAATTAGTGGAACTCTCGTTCACTTATAATAACCCCTTAGGAAAGCAGTAAATCAATCAATGGATTCCCATATTAGGTTTCACCCTAGTCTGGCAAAATCTCGTTACCCTATCTCTAGGCGCCTGATCAACTTTGCTTAATTATGTTAGATCTACTCTTAGGTAGGGTCTATTCCTCCTCTACCTAAGCACATTGGATTTGGATTAAGCAACATAATTAAGAAAAAACTAAGTAATTTATCATATAACTTAAAAATCAAATAATAAAATCTTTCTAGGTTTCATCCCCCTTCAGGTATCTGAGGGGTTTAGTTCATAATGTAAAAAGAAAACATCACAAGAGAAAAGATAAAACAAAACATAAGAAAAATCCTAAAACTCCCTAATGGGATTGAAGGAGAATTCCACCGTCTTGAGTATAATTCTGGCTTCTTGGGACGAATCAACTGGCTATCCTCCCATTACTCCCTAACTCTGACCTTTTCGGCTTGGCTCCTTGGCCTAGCTTTCACTTCGATTTCAGCTTCTGCCGAACTCCCCTTTCAAGTTGCCCCCTTGGGTGTTTATATAGACTTTGAGATGCCTTACTTGGCCCCTAAGTTTCCTAATTTAAGTAGAATTCATGCTAGGATGTTTGAATAGGCTTTGGAATGTGTTTCTTTGCCTCCAAGTATCCTTTCCCGAATGAAATTACTCTTTCCAGTGACAGGGACATGGCCATGGAGCAGCCCGTGTGAATCGTGGCCAGGCCGTGTTTGGACTTTTAATGAGGCACGATCGTGTGGCTTGAAGTCCAGGCCGTGTCAATTTCGTGAATTGGCCCATTTGGCCCGTTTTAAGCTCGTTTTCCGTTCTTTTCATCCGTGGGTGCTTTCCTGAGTATAAGACATGGAAAGAAAGGATTAAGAGCACCTTTTTACGTAAATCAAGGCTTAAATTATCTAAAAGCATGCTAAATTTGGGCCTAAAATATGTTACTTTTATGGTTTATCAAATACCGCCACACTTAAGCTTTTGCTTGTCCTCAAGCAAAATTCTCAACTTACAATTAAAACAAACTTTCCATGATCCATAATTTCTATCAACAATGCCTCATCATAATTCATAGATAATTTATACGTGGATAATTCAATTCAAAGAGTCCTAAAGATTCAAACAATATAGGTCATATTTTTGTAGCACGAAAACATAGGTGTTTCCCTTCATCTAAATAATTACCTTTAATTCAAAATTAACAAGGATTGATATACACACAAAAGACTCACTCAAATCACTCAAAAAGTGTTTAAGGATCAAAATTAAGCACTCATAAGTCGAACATGAAAAGTTAATCCCATAGGCTTGCCTGAAAATCAAATCTCCACTACTGTAAAATGAGATGATAAACAGATCAAAAGGTCTTTGTCAGGGTTGTAACGGGGCTTAGGTTAGGGGTATGGATAAAGGCTGAATTAGAATGTTAGAATCGAGATTGACCTGATAAGTTTCCTGACTCGAAAAAAATGAACATAATCTTACATTAATTAAAAACTAATAATACGAGCTTTTCCTTGAGAATTGGAATTTGAACATGCAAGCTCACTTAATCATAGAACTAATAATGAATATACTTCGTTTTTTTAGAACAAACTATCATAATAATAAGAAAGAATTTTTACAACTGAAATATAGAACATAGTTGAGAAACTTGTTTAAAATCAAATCTTAAAAAAAAAAGGGTAGTTAAAAGAAATGGTGTTAACAAATACAAAGGGTTTTTTTGGTTAAAATTAGTAGGTGAGTCAATAAAAAGGGTTGTTAGGCTTCAATGGGGTTTACTAGGGGTTAATTATGAAGGTAGGCTTTTTAGTGGAGTAAGTGGGTTAAAACCTAAGTGCCTTTATCATCTCGGTATATCAAATCATAATTGTGGTCTTGACATGTATAATCAAGGCAAGTTCTAGAATAACAGTTCATAGTTGACACATTCATAATCAAGAAGTGAGCATGAAAAAGAATGTATGCTCTATAAGGCTCAAAACCTCACAAAAATTATGGGCGTTTTTGACATCAACCTTGTAAATTTTAAATTTCAAGATAACATTTAAATTTCGGTTGACAACCTACAATTTTAATTTTTAGAAAAGTAGACTTATCATGCTTGATTCCCTAGTATTCTTCAAATTTAATCATCAATGCACAATTAACTATGACTTATTCCAAAACACATCAATAAAAATCATAAATCAAAGGAAATTTCATTCTAATCATAATATGAGAAACTTACTTTAGAATAATACATAATTCAGGGATTTTCAAATAATACTATAGTTAACCCCCCACACTTAAGATGTACATTGCCCTCAATGTACAAAGATGGATAACATCAAAATAATCATAAAATAAGATAGGGAGAGAAGTGAAACTTCCTGAATTTGGATGAAGTCAATGAAAAGAAACCGGATAGGATTGGAGGTGAACGTGGGGAAGTGTCTCGAACCGTTTGAAATTGAATCCTCGAAGCAGCCAGTCTGATTTTATTGTATCCTAAGCTAAATCTAAATATCATAAAGAACAAGAAGAAGAAAATAAAATAAAATAAAGTAAAAAATGAAATGAAAGTAAAAATAAAAACAAAAATAAATAATGGAAAATGAAAGACGACTAGAAAAAGGGAGAATGAGGTTTAGATAGAGATGTAGCCTGTGTTTTGGGATTTAGAATTTTGGGCGTGTTCAGGTGAGGTAACCACGGCCGTGTTATAGCTGACACGCCCGTGCTCGACAAATCAGTAACTTTGCACGGGTAGGTAGCACGGGCGTGTTTAGCCCGTGGTATGCAAGTCAGTGAGTTTACACGGTCGTGGGGCACGGGCGTGTGTACCCCGTGCTCGACAAGTCAGTAACCTCGCACGGGTAGTTAGCACGGGCGTGGGCTAGTATCACAGCCCGTGTTGGGAAAAGAAATTCTTCTCTGGTGGTGCACGGCTACTGGCACGCCCATGGTTCATCCCCTGGCTTCCACACGTACGCACGCACGCGTGTGTAAGGTCGTGTGTCCTAGAAATATGCTCTTTGGTTAGTTTATGGTTAGGTGCTTAAAAGGAAAAATAAAAGGAAAAAAAAATAAAAAAATGTAAAAATAGGGTTAGTGCTCGGGTTGCCTCCCGAGAAGCGCTTGTTTATAGTCTTAAGCTAGACTTTACCTTTCATTCGTATGGTCATGGTGGTTTGAGGAGGTGAAAATCCTTTCTCATGCTATCACTTCGGTTATGGATATATAGTTTAAGTCGAGTAATGTTTACCTCAAAAGTGTTGAATTTAAGATTGCTTACCTCGACCTTGCCATATAGGAAGATATTAAGAACCTCAAAAGTGATTTCTTCGGTTGTCTTACGGTCTGAATTGGTGATTCGAGGGTTTTCCTTATTCAACAATACCTGATCCCCTATTTTAACGTGGTTTGTTGTTTCTATCGACTCATTTGGGGTTTCTTTTGGTTTTACTTCGTTCGGTTCCTATTCCTCTTTGATTTGTGATTCCTCCTCTTTTAGTTTGTCAACCCTAAGGCTTTGCTCCTTAGGTATTTCTTCTTTGTTGGCACTAGGTCTAAGATCTAGCTCAGCTAAGTGATTTCGCGATGCTTCCTGTAAAGAAGGTTGAACCAAATAATTATCAATCGAATTAACGCTCGTACCTTCATTGTCCTAGCTGAGTCAAGAGCTTGAAGAGTGATTGTTTCGTCGTATGCACGAAGTGTGATTCACCGAATTCTTCCTCTGTGTGGTCTTTCTGTATTGCATCAGGATATGGCACACGAGCTTGGGATTCTTTATCACTTGATGTTCTGGCCGAGTCAAGAGCTTGAAGAGTGATTATCTCATCACCTACGCGAAATATGAGTTCACCTGCATAGATATCAATTTTAGCTCTGGCAGTTGCTAAAAAGGGTCTTCCTAAAATTAAAGGAATATTATTGTAGTCATCCATGTCTAAAATGACAAAGTCTACTGGAAATATGAATTTCTCAATTTTGATTAGAACATTTTCTATTATACCCCTAGGAATTATGATAGTTTTATCAGTTAATTGAACGCTCATCCTAGTTTGTTTGGGTTTCCCTAGACCTAGTTGTTTAAACAGTTTATAAGGCATAACATTGATTCTTGCCCCTAAATTAGCTAAAGCATTTTCTATAATAAACTACCAATTATGCATGGAATTGTAAAACTCCTTGAATCTTTTAATTTCTGTGGTAGTCTATTTTGTAGAATTGCCGAGCACTTTGCGTTGAGTTCCACATGTGATTCCTCGTCTATCCTTTGCTTTTTCGTTAACAGCTCCCCTAAAAATTTTCTAGAGTCTGGGATCTGTGAAAGAGCTTCAAGAAGAGGTAAGTTGATATGTAATTTCCTTAAAAGTTTAAGAAACTTACCGAACTGGTCTTCTGAATCGTCTCTTTTTAATGCTTCGGGATAAGGAATGCGAGGTTGATATTCCTTTATTACCGATTTCGACTTTTCTTGCATTACCTCTATTTGTCTTTCGTCTACCTTGTTTTCTTATTGCGAGATGGGTTCGTCTATCTCTACATTTTCCTGAGCTGCTATGGCTTGAATTTGCTCCTTTGGATTAATCTCGGTGTTACTCGGTAGATGTCCTTGCGGTCGTTCTGACATGAGCTTTGCGAGTTGTTCGACTACCTTAGTCACTTCCCTTACTAACTTAGTAACTTCCTCTAATCGGTTCTTGTTCTCTTCAACCGGTGTTTGCTGACTTTTAAATGTTTTCTCAGTGTCTTGGAGACGGGTATCTGTGGTTGCCATGAATTTTGTCAGCATCTCTTCAATGTTCGACTCCTCTTCCTGTTGGTGAGGTGGTTGTTGAAAATTTAGAGGAAGTTCCTGTCTTTGGCTACTTTGATCATTCCACGAGAAATTGGGATGGTACCTCCAACCTGCATTATAAGTGTCATTAAACAAATTATTTTGAGGTCTAGAGTAGTTACCCATATAGTGGACTTGTTCGTTCTCCATGCATATCCGTAGGGTGGGTACTCAGGATTCACCATGCCTCCTGGATTCGAGTCATACTGCATTACTGGGTGTACCTGCGAGAGACTACACGAACCATCGATCTTTTTGTTCATTATCTCTAACTGGGTAGAAAACCTGGTGAACATGTCGAAGTCGACGGCACTGGCTGCTTTAGTAGGAATTGCCCTCATGACTTGTCACTGATAATTATTCAGTGCCATCTTCTCTATAGACTAAAATTATCTGCCAAAAGCAAAATAGAGGAAAAATTAGCAAAGTAAAAAAAAAATAATAATAATAGTGAAAATAAATTGCAATAAAAAATGGCTAAAGTAATAAAAATAGAACTTTCTTAATATTTTAGTTCCCCGGCAACGGCGCCAAAAACTTGATCACTGTGAAATCAGAGTTTTAAAATTTATAAAAGAATGATCAAACCTAGAGACTAACTCTGACAACGATATTAAGGCAAGTGTACCTATCGAACAGTAGTATTGCTTATGCAAGACCGAATATCGAACCCAAGGAACTAAAAGTATTAATACTCACTTTCTTTTTATTATTTAACCTAACTAAGATAAAGGTTGCTTTTAAACTAAATTGACGACAACTAAACTAAGGAAACAAAGACAAAAAGATGAATTTGGGGATAACTTGAAAAAGACTCAGTTGATTTTTATGATTTTTAAGATTATATGATTTCTTTTACTTAGCTTGTTCCGTGAGACTCCCTAACCTATGCTAAACCCTCTCTTGAAGCGAATAACGTCTAATCCTAGGTTAATTAGTGGAACTCTCGTTCGCTTATAATAACCACCTAGGAAAGCAGTAAATCGATCAATGGATTCCCATATTAGGTTTCACCCTAGTCTGACAAAATCTCATAACCCTATCTTTAGGCGCCCGATCAACTCCGCTTAATTATGTTAGATCTACTCTTAGGCAGGGTCTATTCCTCCTCTACCTAAGCACATTGGATTTGGATTAAGCAACATAATTAAGAACAAACTAAGTAATTTATAATATAACTTAAAAATCAAATAATAAAATCTTTTTAGGTTTCATCCCCCTTCAGGTATCTGAGGGGTTTAGTTCATAATGTAAAAAGAAAACATCACAAGAGAAAAGATAAAACAAAACATAAGAAAAATCCTAAAACTCCCCGATGAGATTGAAGGAGAATTCCACCGTCTTGAGTATAATTCCGGCTTCTTGCGATGAATCAACTGGCTATCCTCTCGTTACTCCCTAACTCTAACCTTCTCGGCTTGGCTCCTTGGCCTAGCTTTAGCTCTGGTTTCGGCTTCTGCCGAACTCCCCTTTCAAAGTTGCCCCCTTGGGTGTTTATATAGACTTTGAGATGCCTTACTTGGCCCCTAAGTTTCCTAATTTAAGTAGAATTCCTGCTAGAGTGTTTGAATAGGCTTTGGAATGTGTTTCTTTGCCTCCAAGTATCCTTTCCCGAATGAAATTACTCTTTCTAGCGACAGGGACACGGCCATGGAACACGATGTGTGAATCGTGGCCAGGCCGTGTTTGGACTTTTAATGAGGCACGACCGTGTGGCTTGAAGTCCAGGCCGTGTCGATTTCGTGAATTGGCCCATTTGGCCCGTTTTAAGCCTGTTTTCTGTTCTTTTCATTCGTGGGTGCTTTCCTAAGTATAAGACATTAAAAGAAATGATTAAGAGCACCTTTTTACATAAATCGAGGCTTAAATTATCCAAAAGAATGCTAAATGTGGGCCTAAAATATGTTACTTTTATGGTTTATCAAAGTCACTTACCGTTCCATTCATTTTCTTACCCGTTGAACCATCCAGAATTACATCGCATACTCAAGAAAGCTCACACAAAGTGTGCCTTTACATATAACCATAGCCTTTCCTTTACATCATTGCTCACACGAGCTGTGAAATGAGCCTGCTCACATGAGCTATAGGTTGGAATGTAAGCTACACGATGTTTCTCATATGATCTGTGGAGAATCTATAAAAAATGCAGGACCTTAGCCATCGGTAGGACATTCAGGACCAGCATCCGAAACATGAAATCCCTAATAACATGTCATTTGTATCCTAAGATTTCTTGAGGTTCAACAAGGACTCGATATCCATCAATTCATCATAATGTGGACACATTCACACACACATACACACACACACACACACACACACACACACACACACACACACACACACACACATATATATATATATATATATATATATATATATATATATATATATATATTAATTCAACAACATAGTAAACATTTAATTTAATTAACATTATAATGATTACAGTTCATACGAACTTTACCTGACTAAATGGCAACAATGACTAAGTACAGGGGCTATTTGGTAATATTCTCTTCTCCTCGATTTTCCACTCGTCTTTGATTTAAAATAATAATCCCATTCAATTCACTAATCCTAACATAGAAATCAATTCATTTTATGCAATTAAGTCCTTTTCGACATTTTACAAAATTGTCCCCAACGTTTTACTTTTATACAATTAGTCCTTAAGCCCAAAACATGCAAATTAACCATTTTCATCCAATTAATCTCATTCCAGCATTTAAAATAATTAATTTAGCTTATAACCCATAATAATAAAATTTTACAAAATTACCCTCAACATTTACCCTTTATGCAATTTAGTCATTAAACCTGAAACTTGCAATTTCATCATTTTTAATCATAAATCATGCTAGCCGATTTTTACCCAATATTATAATAGCCCATATTAATCCATAATTTACACAATTTCCTCAGAATTTACCTATTTCGTAAATCAGTCCCTAAAATTGAAAATCATCAAAAATTACTTAACAAAATACTTATATTTAACAACCAAGCTTTGTAACACCCCAAACCTGGCCCAAACACCACGACCGAATCTGGCATGTCACTAAGAAGATTTAGTAAAAATGTCGCATTTTTGGAAGACAATCGTCGAGTGTAAACATGTATATCGGAAAACTTACTAAGTTGGATAGTTTGTAGAAGGTATAAATTTTCATTTAAATGCCTTTACGAATTAAAACTGAAATTTAGTACATGTCTTAACTTAATTAAAACGTAAAATCTAAATGTCTAGTAATAATAAAATCCCAAAACAAACGAAAGTATAAAGCTAGTGGCCCGAGGCCTTATTACAACGAAATTTAAAACCCACTAACTGAAAATATTACAAATTAATAAACTAGTAAAGTCTTTTACTGAATCAAAATAATCTCTCGCAGGGCCACCTTGCGCTCCTCTCCAGCCCAGTCGGATGCACTAGGTGCTACCTAAAAGTTGTTAAATAATGGGGTGAGTCGCGAGACTCAGTGTGCAACCCTCGTGCACCATCAGGTTGGGCCTTAGCCCCACAAAATAGATAACAGAGTATAATATATCAGAAAATATGCAAAGCCCAGCCCAATCCTAGGTTTCCATCTGCTACACACCACCCTTACTTTCCAATCACACCATTGGGGATTTTTACAATCAACCCACACCGCTACACACCATCGATGGCAGTCATGCTGCAGATAGCTACTCATCATCAGATCATGGCAATAGCCACTAGAACAGATCATGGCATTAGCCACTAGAACAGATCATGGCATTAGCCACTACAACAGATCATGGTAATAGCCACTACAATAGAACACTTCCCCTTTCATCAATCACCCAACCCCGTGCATACATAGAAATCGGCATACATATAAAACATATCATCTCAACAGAAACATTCACTTATGAATGATAGAAATCACTAACCTGGTGATTCGTACCCTCCTTGGGTTTTCTACCATTATGTCGGGATTTCGGCATTTAACAGAATATAAACAGATGTATTTACACATACTAACAGACAATCTAAATGGTGTGAGAAGTTACACACCTGATTAATGCGTAGGACTACCCTATATGTGGATACCCTTGCTAATTGGATCTACTGCCCTTTTTCTACAACTTTGCTAAGAAGCCGGAAGAACACGAAGATATAGCTTCCCCTACATTCGGCCGAGGATTAATATTTACCTGAATTTATATGTTTAAATAAACAAATCTCCTCACCTAAATCGATTAGATCTCGGAAGTAGGATGATTCGAGTGCTACCGATTTAGAAACCTAAGCGATTAGCTCTCCTTCAAATCCCGAAATGCCGCAAAAGAAAGAAAAACACGAGATCAGCTTCCATATAGCCATTCGGCTAGGGTCTCTAAAACCAGGAAAAGATTGAATCATGCGAATCGACACTTACCTTCAGTTTTCTTTAAGATTCGGCAGAAGCAGACACCACAGAGAGGATTCGGCTTCTAGGAATGAAGAGTGAGAAGAAAAAAACAAGCCATCAAGACATAAAGGAAATGATTCGGTTCAAAATAAGGATGAGGAAGAAAAGAGATAGCAGAGAGGAAATTGTCAAAAATTTTACCAACCCTGAGATGATGATTCGGCTATGGTGAGACTTCGGGAAAAGAGGCTGAACTTTTTGAGATTTCGGCTATGGAAGGGAATGAGGGTGTAGTTTCGGCTTTTAGTGAATGGGAGATGAATAATAATGAAAATCCAAAAGATTCGGCTAGAAAGAGGTTTCAAAGAAAAAGAAAAGGGAGAGGGAAGTGGTGATTTCGGCTTTTGAAAGAGTGAAGATGAGAAAAGAAAGAAAGAAAAAAAAATGCTTAAGATGGCCTTTAAAATTTCGGCACACCCTCCTAAAGCCAAAACCAAATGCCCTTCTCCTCTCCAATCTTCACACTTTCGGCTAACATTAACCTTCTAAAGATAGCTCCTATCTTTCCTCTCTATCTCCATCTTTATCAGCTCATTATCTAGATTATTAAACATTAAAAATTTCCTAAATTATAGCCTTGATGCCTTCCCCCCCTTTACTCCCATTTAAGTGCCGAATTTGGCCCAAAAACATGGGCTACAAGTGGCCAAAACTTGGGCCTCCTCTTTTGCCATTGACGCCAACTATAGCTCCCTCCTACTGCACCTCTTGTTCCTGGGCCACAAGCCCATTACGCCTATTTCACTCTGAATATTTTATTTAAACCTAATAATATCTAAACAAAATATTTAGCCAAGACCTCGGCCCATTCCCGAGCCCAATTTGCACCTCTAATTCTCATACTAACCTATTAAACATGTCTACACATTAAACGCATAAGCCCATTAATTCAGGATGTTACAGTTCTACCCCCCTTAAAATAAATTTCGACCTCGAAATTTACCTGGTCAGAAGAGATGGGGATATTGCTATCACATAACATCCTGTGGCTCCCAAATCGCTTCCTCTGCACCATGGTTTCGCCACAAAACCTTGACCAAAGGGACGGTCTTCCTTTTCAACACTTTTACGTCTCGATCTAAGATTTGCACTGGCTCCTCCTCAAAAGACAAATCTGGCCTTACTTTAATCTCTTCCATTGGCACAATGTGCGATGGATCGGAATGGTAACGCCTTAGCATCGAGACATGAAACATGTCATGTATCTGCTCCAACTCTGGAGGCAACTCCAAACGATATGCCACTGGCCCCACACATTCTGGTACCCGATAAGGTTCAATAAATCGCAGACTTAGCTTACCCTTCCGACCAAACCTCATTACATTCTTCCACGACGACACTTTCAAAAAGACTTGGTCTCCCACTGCAAATTCCAACTCCTTACGCTTAAGATCCGCATAAGATTTCTTCCGATTAGACGCTTCCTTCAACCGAGCTCAAATTAACTTAACTTTCTTTTCCGTTTCTGAAACTAGTTCTAGACCCAACACCTGACGCTCACCCAACTCCGTCCAACAAGTAGAAGTGCGACACTTCCGTCCGTACAACACTTCATAAGACACCATTTGAATACTAGATTGATAGCTGTTGTTGTACGCAAATTCTGCCAAAGGTAAATACTCCTCCCAACTACCCCTAAAATCGATGATACAACCCCTTAGCATATCCTCCAAGACCTGGATTACCCTCTCAGACTGACCATCAGTCTCTAGATGAAAAGCGGTGCTGAAATCTAACCTTGTTCCCGTTGCCTGATGAAGAGTCTTCTAAAATCTTGACGTGAACCTAGGGTCCCTATCTAATATGATCGACACAGGTACACCATGCAGTCTCACAACCTCAGCCACGTACAGTTTAGCCAACCTTTACAGAGAATAGTCAACTCGAACTGGTATGAAGTGAGCAGACTTCGTCAGCCGATCAACAATCACCCAAATCGAATCCTTCTTAGTGGGCGTATGAGGTAACCCACTAACAAAATCCTCGTGATTCTTTCCCATTTCCACTGCGGAATCTTTACCGGTTGCAACAACCCAGAGGGCAACTGGTGTTCCGCCTTCACCTGCTGACACGTCAAACATCTACCTATAAATTCTGTTACCTCTCGCTTCAGACCCAGCCACTAGAATTGCTCTCGCAAATCCAGATACATCTTAACTCCTCCAGGATGCATAGCGTATGGACTACTATGCGCCTCCTGCAGAATCATCTGCCTTAACTCAACACCCTTTGGCATACAAATTCTCATACGGAAACATAGAACCCCATCACTATTCACACTATAGTCCTCTCCTTCACCACTTGCACTTGCCGGATTTGAGTACTCAATACATCATCTAGAAGTTACTTCTCTTTGATCTGATTTATCCACATAGGTCTTACTTGGAGTTCAGCTACCAAATTTCCATCCTCACACAGACTAAGATGAGCGAACATCGCCCTTAAATCTGCTATCGCCTTCCAACTCAGCGCATCTGCCACCACGTTAGCCTTACCCGGATGATATTCGATTGAGCAATCATAGTCCTTCAAGAGCTCAATTCACCTACGTTACCTCAGATTCAACTCCTTCTGGGTAAGGAGATACTTCAGGCTCTTATGGTCCATGTAAATAACTAACTTCTCCCCATACAGGTAATGCCTCCAAATCTTCAGAGCGAACACTATCGCCGCCAATTCTAAATCGTGCATAGGGTAGTTCAATTCATACAGTCTCAACTGTCGAGACACATATGCAACAAATTTTCCATCTTGCATCAACACACATCCTAAACCCGTGTGTGACGCATCATAGTAGAAAGTAAATTCTTTTCCCGCCTCTGGCTGAATTAACACTGGCGCTTCCGTCAAGATTCTCTTCAGCTTCTCAAAGCTCTCCTGCTGTTTGTCGGTCCACACAAACGATACTCCCTTCCTCAACAACTTAGTTAGAGGTGCCGCAATTAATGAAGACCCCTCAACAAACCTCCTGTAATACCCTGCCAATCCTAAGAAACTTCAAATCTCTGCTACCGACTTCGACAGTTTCCAATCCAATACAGCTTCTACCTTCCGAGGGTCCACCCTAATTCCCTCTGCGGAAACTACATACCCTAAGAAAGTCACTTCCTTCAGCCAAAACTCACACTTACTAAACTTTGCGTACAACTGCTTCTCCCTTAGAATTTGTAACACCACACGAAGATGTGCGTCATGCTCCTCATTGGACTTGGAGTAAACCAGGATATCCCTGATGAACACCACGATGAACCAATCAAGATACGGTTGAAACACCCAGTTCATCATATCTATAAATGCTACTGGCACGTTCGTTAACCCGAACGGCATCACTAAAAATTCATAATAATCATAGCGAGTCCAAAATGTCGTCTTATGAATGTCTCCTTCACCCTTAACTGGTGATATCCTAACCTTAAATCAATCTTAGAAAAGACCAAAGCTCCTTTGAGTTGATCGAACAAGTCGTCGATCCTTGGCAGTGGGTACTTGTTCTTAACAGTCAACTTATTTAGTTGACGGTAGTCCACGCACATACGCATAGATCCGTCCTTCTTCCTCACAAACAGGACCGACGCTCCCCATGAAGACACACTCGGTCGGGTAAAACCTCGATCCAACAGTTCCTGGATCTGAGCTTTGAGTTCCACTAACTCTTTCAGCGCTTTTCTACAAGGAGCAATGTACACCGAAGCTGTACCCGGAAGTAGCTCTATTCCAAACTCCACTTCGTGATCCAGGGGTAACCCTGGTAGTTCCTCAATGAAGACGTCTGTGAAATCTTTGACTGTTCGAACCTCATCAACAGTCACTTCCTTAACATCCAAAGCACTGATAAAGGCTAGAAATGCATTACATCCCTTCCAAATCATCTTAATAGCTTTTAATACGGACACTACGTTGGACAAGTAATTCCTTCTTTCTCCTCATGTAACATCCTTAAATCGAGGTTCTGCATTTTACTTGTGTTACATGTGATGAATTGTTTATAATGTTGATTTGACATGTTTTAGGGTCTAGTATAACCCTGGAGTAGGCCGGAGTTAGGGATAAAATTTCATTTTAGTACTTAAGGAAAATGAGCTAGGGGATCTAGGGGTTAAAAGAAATTATTGGAAGTTTTAGACACAAGAATACCAGTAGAAAAGTGGTAAGGAGGCACCACTAGGGTGTCCAAGGAGTGACGCCACAAACAAGTTAGGAGTGCCTGTGTTCGAGCAGCAGGAATTGCACTCCCTTCTATTTCTTTTTGACGCCACAAGCTAGAGGAGGAGTGCTCAGGTGGGACTCTTTTGAATGGATGGAGTGGAGAAATTTGAGGAGTTTGACCTATTCAAACAGCTTTGAATTGATGGAGGGGAGGAAATTTAGGAGTTTGAATATTTTCAAACTCATTTGAAGGTGCTTGGCCAAATTTGAACTCTGAGGGAGGAGTGTTCAGCCGAAATTGGTAAGGTGTGGAGCAAGGGGGAATAATCGGTTATGGGAATTCATTTTTGGGTGGTGGCCGAATGGTTATAGTGGGCTAGGGGAGTATTCGGCTAGTTAGGAGGGGGTTCTTTCTTTGTCGGTTTAGTGTCAAAGCTAAATCACTAGTGCATTATTTGTTGAATAGCTGAAACTTCAGTAATCATCTTCTGCTTTTCTTTTCGGTTCACTTGGGGTAGCCTATTGCCGAATCCATCTCTTGTGTTCTTCTTCTTCTTATTTGTTTCAAGCCGAAATCAGCCTGGTTACATCTCCTTCTTTCTTTCTTTTTTCCAATTCCCTTTCTGCCGAAATTTCTTCCACTCTCTTTGCCGAATCATTATTGATTATCTTTTCTTTTCTTATTTTTGCTCCAAGCCGAAACCAATACCCTCTTTCTTCTGTCGACATCTTTCTTCTTCCAAGTCTCTTGTGCCAAAAGTTTTCTTTCTCTTTGTCAAATCCCTTCTTATCTATTTTTCCTTCTTCTTTCAATTGTATCACTTTCAAAAGCCGAACCCTTGGTGTTGTTCTCCTCTTGGCCGAATACTCTTAGTGTACTTTCTTTCTCTTTGTGTGCTTTCTCTTCATCATCTTAAGTGCCGAAATCAAGTGTGCTTTTGGGTTGTGGCCAAATCTTTTGGTAAGGGATATCATTTTCCTTTCCTGACCGATTTGTGTAGTGACCGAAACTCACTTCTCTTCCATTCCTTTTCCGTTTTAGATCTAAGTATTAAAAACGTTGTTCTTGTTCTTTGAAGGGAGCCGAAAACCTTTAACATCATTTAGGGGTGCAGAACATTAGTGTTGGATTAGCCGGATCTATCATTAAGGTAAGGGTGCGGCAACTCTTTTCTTCTTTTGGGATTTATGCCATGGCCGAATGGCCCTATGATTCATAATGATGTGTTAAGGTCGATTGTAGGGAGAAGTACAGTCTAACGTAGTGGATCTTCAGGTTTCGATTTTCGATTTAGGTAAGGGTTCAAAGTTTAGATCTATTCCTTATTCGTTCAAAAGCCGAAGGCTAATCGTTTATAGGTATCAGTGTTGGCCGATTGAAGATGCAGTGAGGGCATACGTTTCAGGATCTCGTAGTATCACGTAGTTTCAGGATTTCGCATTAGATCTACATATAGTCGGGTGTGTAATGCTTACACACTTTATTAGTATAATATGTTTATTATGTTACCGTTATAACTATTGAATCAGTGATTTTGCCTGGTGGGCATGAGTTTCGAAACCGGGTAAGTCCCCTGCTATGTGATTTACGATATATATATCATCATGTTTTGTTAGATGCTATGCTATACCTTATTGCATGATTCATGATATTGTGACACGTATGATATGAGCATGATGATGATGGGATTGATGAGAGGAGGGGGGATGATTTATTTGGACTGTCATCAGTAGTTTTGACTACAAGATGGGTTGGCCCCATCATTTGATTTGTGACTACAGTCACCAGTGGTTTTGACCACATTACCATTATGATTTGTGACTAAGTCCCAGTGGTTTTGACCACACTATTGATATTTGTGACTACGGTCACCAGTGGTTTTGACCATATATGGATATTGTGACTCGTCCCAGTGGTTTGGTACCACAGTGGGTTGGCCCCACATGATATATTATGGGATTGTCATCAGTGGTTTTGACCACACGATGGGTTGGCCCCATCACTTTATTGTGACTTTGGTCACCAGTGGTTTTGACCACACCGATATATTTGTGACTTCGGTCACCAGTGGTTTTAAGCATCAGTATTTTTGAGCACACGGGGTAGTTAAAGGAGATTGGATGGCTGGGTTATGGGTTGCATAATCTGCATGTTTTACTGATGATCTGTGTAAGTGCTTGAATGCTCGGGTTGGGGATTTATACACTAAGTCTTGATGACTCACCCCTTCCCTTATATTTTGTAGATGAGGCATAGATCGCGGATATGGAGCCGGGGAGGGCTCGAGGTGGCCATGCATCTTAGTTTGGTTTTGGACTTTAAACTGCTATTTCAATTTTATAAATTTTCTTTAATTTGGTTTTGGGATTGTAATAAGGCCGCTAGTATTATTTTGGGTTTTAATTATTTACTTTTATTTTGATTATATTATATATATATTGGATTTATAGACTTGTTAAATCAACCAGCAAAAAGCGATGTTTTAAAAACTATAACTCTTTCGGGTTTTAAAAATGTTACCATCGGGTAACAAGGTTCACAAAATAATAAGGTAACTTGGATGTTTTTATAACTTAAATTTTCAACCAACTTCAAAAGCAAACAGTTTTTAACTTGATTATACTTGTCACACTCAGCTTTTAATAAATATTAAATGTTTTCTAAAATTTGTGGTATCAGGTGAATTTTTCTAGCATAGGTTTAAAACAACCTTTACATGATTTCAACATCACTTTAACACTTTTTTTAAACAATCAAAGAGTTTCTTGGAAAATATCCCGACACACTTGTGTTTCCAAATTGTTTTCACTTCGTAACATGCCAGATTCGGTCGTGGTGTGTTGACTGGGTTTAAGGTGTTACAATTGTGGTATCAGAGCGAGGTTCAACAGCTCGGCTATGGGCCCAAGGTCTAAAAATGTTTTAAAGGATTGTGAAAGGCTTTTATGGGAAAAGTATAGTAATGGAAAGCATGGCACCGAGTCTCCGGCACCAATCCGTCCAGGTAAGTACCCCGAGCTATTGATTGCTGATTATATGATTATGATGATGGCATGATGGAATAGTAGTAGGGACTACTTTAGAGATATGAACCATAGGATGATGTGTACTCGCGAAACAACCCCTTACTAAAACTTTTCATAAGACTGTGCTTTAATAGACAGTGGAATAAAAGTCTAACGCATAAAACTTTTAATCAGCTCGGATATATCGGTAGACATGAGTGCACGTGGATGTGGGCGTAACACTCGTGGACGAGGTAGGGGTAGGATGACGGTCTCGGAACCAGTAGGGTCTGGACATGGTTCGAAAAATGAGGTACCACCACCGCCAGCTGTGGGCGCGGAATATCAGGATCAGACGGGTGGTAATGACGCAGTTGTCGCCGGGTCAGATCATGCGAAGTCTTTGCCGGAGAGGTTCTGAGTCTAGGCATTGGAATGGGAGCTCGAAAATCTGTGACCGAGCGACTCAAGGCTAATGGTGCAGAGGTATTTTGAGGTGTATCTAGTGTGGCACCTAGTACGGCGGAGTATTGGTTGAAGGCGACAGAACATATCATAGATGACCTGGATTTTTTAGCTGAAGAAAAGCTGAAGGGCATAGTATCTCTGCTGCAGGATGAGTCATATCAGTGGTGGCTCACAGTTAGGGATGGAGCGATGGCAGATGACCTCACTTGGGAGTTCTTTAGGGAATCTTATCAGAGAAAATACATAGGGGCTAGTTATGTTGATGCGCAGCGTAGGGCATTCTTGAACTTGGTTCAGGGTAATAAGACTGTAGCGGAATATGAGGCGGAATTCCTTCGGTTGAGTAGGTATGCTCGGAGTATTGTGGGTGTCGAGCATGAGCGCCGTGTCAAATTTGAGGATGGGCTGAGAGATGAGCTGCGGATGATAATTACCCCACAGCAGGAACGAGAGTTTGCCGTTCTAGTGGAGAAAGCTAAGGTTGGTGAAGGGGTAAGACAGTCTGTAAGGCGAAATCAGGATAGGGGTTGGAATAAAAAGAGTTCTAGATCATCTGGGTTTTCTAGGAATCAGCAGAAAAGGGTTAGATATAGTGGGCCGAATCAAGCTGCTAGGCCTGCTGCTACTAATACTCAGTGGCCGCCATAGTGTGCCCGGTGTGGAAAGTCTCGGGAGAGTGTTGGACTGGTAACAGGGGATGTTTTGAGTGTGGCTCGATGGGGCATCGAGTTAGGGATTGTCCACAGAGATCAGCTAGGCCGCAGTCTGAGGATCAGAACCGTGCACAGTTTAGGAGGGATAATCAGCAGCCACAAAGGGGCCGTGGTTCATGCAGGGGAGGTAATGGCTTTGGTAGAGGCCGTGGAACACCGGGCAGAGGTGCAGGTGTTACAGAGGCGAGACAGCCTGGGTTGGTCTATGTTGCAAGGCGTCGAGAGGAGGGCGATGCGCCGGACGTCATAACTGGTACGTTCTTAGTTTTTAGAGTACCTTACAATACTTTAATTGATGTTGGTTCGACGCACTCATATGTTGCTAGTAGCATAGTGGAAACCATGAACTTAGACTATGAGAGTACTTCTAGGTAGATGACTGTGATAAGCCTTCTAGGTCACTCTGTAGAAGTAAGTAAACTATATAGGGATGTACCCCTAGAATTTCAAGGGGTCGTGTTTCTGGCTGACTTGATGGAACTGCCATTCGGGGAGTTCGATCTGATTCTCGGGATGGATTGGCTAGTTAAGTATCAAGCTAGTTTGGATTGCGTAGCTACGCGCATGGTGTTGAAGACCATGGAAGGTGAAGAGGTGGTGATGATAGGTAATAGGAGAGATTACTTATCTAATGTGGTTTCTGCGTTGAAGGCTGAGAAAATGGTTAGTAAGGGTTGTGAGTCATTTTTGGTGCATGTTTGTGCTTTGGAAGCTAAGGATGCAGCTGTGAAGAATGTCCCAACTGTAGGGGAATTTGCTGATTTTTTCCAGAGGAACTCCCAAGTATACCTCCTGACCGCGAGGTTGAGTTCGGTATAGACTTGTTACTTGGAACCGCGCCAGTATCTATTGCTCCATATAGGATGGCGCCGAAAGAATTAGTGGAGTTAAAGGCTCAGATTCAGGAGTTGTTGGACAGAGGTTTCATCCAGTCGAGTGTATCACCTTGGGGAGCTCCAGTGCTTTTTGTTAAGAAGAAGGATGGTACGATGCGGATGTGTATAGACTACCGCCAGCTGAACAAGTTGACAATCAAGAACAAGTATCCGTTGCCCAGGATAGACGACTTGCTCGATCAACTCAAGGGTGCGTCAGTTTTCTCTAAGATCGACCTTAGGTCGGGGTACCATCAGCTCAAAGTGAAGGAGGCTGATATTCATAAGACGGCATTTTGTACTCGGTATGGGCACTACGAGCTTTTGGTGATGCCTTTCGGTTTGTCAAATGCACCGGTAGCGTTCATGGACATGATGAATCGGGTGTTTTAGCCGTATTTGGATCAGTTTGTCGTGGTGTTTATAGATGACATTTTGGTGTACTCGAAATCTGAGGAGGAGCATGACGCGCATATTCGAGTGGTTCTGCAGGTTCTAAGGGAGAAGCAGTTGTACGCCAAGTTTAGTAAATGTGAGTTCTGGCTCAAGGAGGTAACTTTCTTGGGTCATGTTGTATCAGCAGAGGGAATTAGGGTGGATCCTTGAAAGATTGAGGTGGTGTTGGATCGGAAACCACCCAAGTCGGTTGCAGAGATTCGAAGTTTTCTGGGTTTGGCAGGATACTACAGAAGGTTTGTAGAAGGGTTTTCCTTGATTGCAGCACCGTTGACTAAGCTGTTGAGAAAAGGGATTCCGTTTGTGTGGACTGAGAAACAACAAGAGAGTTTTGATAAGCTGAAGAAGATTCTAACTGAAACTCCAGTCTTGATTCAGCCTGAGGCAGGAAAGGAATTCACAGTTTATTATGATGCATCACATACTAGTTTAGGGTGTGTGCTGATGCAAGATGGAAAAGTGGTTGCTTATGCATCTCGGCAGTTGAGGCCTCAGAAAGGTAACTATCCGACACATGACTTGGAATTGGCTGCAGTGGTCTTTGCCTTGAAGATTTGGAGGCATTACTTATATGGAGAAAAGTCAATAGTCTATATGGATCACAAGAGTTTGAAGTACCTCTTGACTCAGAAGGATTTAAATTTGAGGCAGCGAAGGTTGATCGAACTGTTAAAAGATTATGACTTTTCGATTGAGTACCATCCAGGTAAGGCTAACGTAGTAGCTGATGCATTGAGCCGTAAGGTGGTAGCGGACTTGCGAGCGATGTTTGCTCACCTTAGCCTTTATGATGATGGGAGTCTTTTGGCGGAATTGCAGGTTAAGCCATCTTGGATTGATCAGGTTAAGGAGGGGCAGCTGACTGATGAGGTTTTGAGTGCCCGAATGCTGCAAGTGCAGAATGGTGAATCCAAAGGTTACAGTTTGGGCAGTGATGGAGTACTGTGTTTTCAGGGGAAGGTATGTGTGCCTAAGGATGTTGAATTGAGACAGCGGATTCTTCAGGAAGCTCATAGCAGCCCATACACTATGCATCCTGGAGGCAGTAAGATGTATCGTGATTTAAGGGAATAGTTTTGTTGGCCGGGTCTTAAGCGTGAAGTAACTGAGTTTGTGGGCAAGTGTTTGACATGCCAGCAAGTCAAGGCTGAGCATCAATTATCGTCAGGACTGTTACAGCCAGTAAAGATTCTGTAGTGGAGGTGGGAAAGGATTACGATGGATTTCATCAGTGGGCTTCCCCTTACGCCTAGTAAAAAGGATTCAGTTTGGGTAATTGTGGATCGATTGACTAAATCAGCTCACTTCATATCGGTAAGGGTTGATTATTCACTCCAGAAGTTAGCCAAGTTGTATGTGGCAGAGATAGTAAGGTTGCGTGGAGTGCCTGTGTCAATTATTTCGGATAGGGATCCCAGGTTTACGTTGAGGTTCTGGAAAGCTTTGCATCAGGCTTTGGGTACGAGGTTGGATTTTAGCACGGCTTTCCATTCGCAGTCTGATGGACAGTCTGAAAGGGTAATTCAGATTCTGGAAGATATGTTAAGGGGCTGTGTTCTGGATTTCAGTGGTAGTTGGGAAGAGTATCTTCCGTTGGCAGAGTTCGCTTATAATAATAGTTATCAAGCGAGTATTCAGATGGTGCCTTAGGAGGCACTTTATGGATGAAAATGTCGTACTCCGACGTGTTGGACAGAACTGGGTGAACTACAAATGTTGGGTCCAGAGTTGGTGGCTGAAACAGAGGATAAATTTAAGTAATTCGGGCTCGTCTTAAGGAAGCGTTGGACAGGCAAAAATCTTACGCTGATCTTAAGCGCAGGGATATTGAGTATACAGTGGGTGATAAGGTCTTTCTGAAGGTATCGCCTTGGAAGAAAGTGTTGAGATTTGGTAGGAAGGGCAAGCTAAGCCCTAGGTTCATCGGGCCATATACAGTGTTGAAGCAAGTGGGACCGGTAGCTTATCAGCTTGAGTTGTCAGCAGAATTGAGTCAGATTCACGGTGTCTTTCATGTTTCAATACTTAGGTGCTACCGTTCAGATCCGTCACATGTTGTACTAGTTGAAGAGATAGAGGTGAGTCCTGATTTGTCTTTTGAGGAGGAACCAGTAGGGGTTTTGGATCGGGATGGTGAAAGTATTATGGCGGAACCATGGCACGGAGGAGGCCACGTGGGAGCCAGAGGATGTGATGCTACAGCAATACCCTCAACCCTTCTGACCAGGTAATTTCGAGGCCGAAATTATTTTTAAGGGGGGTAGAACTGTAACATCCTTAAATCGGGGTTCTGCATTTTGCTTGTGTTACATCTGATGAATTGTTTATAATGTTGATTTGACATGTTTTGGGGTCTAGTATAACCCTGGAGTAGGCCGGAGTTAGGGCTAAAATTTTATTTTAGTACTTAAGGAAAAGGAGCTAGGGGATCTAGGGGTTAAAAGAAATTATTAGGAGTTTTAGAGGCAAGAATACCAGTAGAAAAGTGGCAATGAGGCGCCACTAGGGTGTCCAAGGAGTGACGCCACAAACAAGTTGAGAGTGCCTGTGTTCGAGCAGCAGAAATTGCACTCCCTGCTATTTCTTTTTGACGCCACAAGCTAGAGGAGGAGTGCTCAGGTGTGACTCTTTTGAATGGATGGAGAGGAGAAATTTGAGGAGTTTGACCTGTTCAAACAGCTTTGAATTGGTGAAGGGGAGGAAATTTAGGAGTTTGAATATTTTCAAACTCATTTGAAGATGCTTGGCCGAATTTGAACTCTGAGGGAGGAGTGTTCAGCCGAATTGGTAAGGTGTAGAGCAAGGGGGAACAATCGATTTTGGGAATTCATTTTTGGGTGGTGGCCGAATGGTTATGGTGGGCTAGGGGAGTATTCGGCTAGTTAGGAGGGGGTTCTTTCTTTGTCGGTTTAGTGTCAAAGCTAAATCACTAGTGCATTATTTGTTGAATAGTCGAAATTCAGTAATCATCTTCTGCTTTTCTTTTCGGTTCACTTGTGTTAGCCTATTGCCGAATCCATCTCTTGTTTTCTTCTTTTCTTATTTGGTTCAAGCCGAAATCACCTTGGTTACATCTCCTTCTTTCTTTCTTTTTTCCAATTCCCTTTCTGCCGAAATTTCTTCCACTCTCTTTGCCGAATCCATTATTGTTTATCTTTTCTTTTCTTATTTTTGCTCCAAGCCGAAACCAATACCCCCTTTCTTCTGTCGACATCTTTCTTCTTCCAAGTCTCTTGTTCTGAAAGTTTTCTTTCTCTTTGTCAAGTCCCTTCTTGTCCATTTTACCTTCTTTCAATTGTATTACTTTCAAAAGCCGAACCCTTGGTGTTGTTCTCTTCTTGGCCGAATACTCTTAGTGTACTTCCTTTCTCTTTGTGCGATTTCTCTTTATCATCTTAAGTGCTGAAATCAAGTGTGCTTTTGGGTTGTGGCCGAATCTCTTGGTAAGTGATATCATTTTCCTTTCTTGACCGATTTGTGTAGTGACCGAAACTCACTTCTCTTCCATTCCTTTTCCGTTTTAGATCTAAGTATTAAAAACGCTGTTCTTGTTCTTTGAAGGGAGCCGAAAACCTTTAACAACATTTAGGGGTGCCGAAGATTGGTGTTGGATTAGCCGGATCTATCATTAAGGTAAGGGTGCGGCAACTCTTTTCCTCTTTTGGGATTTATGCCATGGCCAAATGGCCCTATGATTCATAATGATGTGTTAAGGCCGATTGTAGGGAGAAGTACAGTCTAACGCAGTGGATCTTTGGGTTTCGATTTTCGATTTGGGTAAGGGTTCAACGTTTAGATCTATTCCTTATTCGTTCAAAAGCCGAACGCTAATCATTTATAGGTATCAGTGTTGGTCGATTGAAGGTGCAATAAGGGCATACGTTTCGGGATCTCGTAGTATCACGTAGTTTCAGGATTTCGCATTAGATCTACATATAGTCAGGTGTGTAATCCTTACACACTTTATTAGTATAATATGTTTATTATGTTACCGTTATAACTATTGAATCAATGATTTTGCCTGGTGGGCATGAGTTTGGAAACCGGGTAAGTCACCTGCTATGTAATTTACGATATATATATCATCATGTTTTGTTAGATGCTATGCTATACCTTATTGCATGATTCATGATATTATGACACATATGATATGAGCATGATGATGATGGGATTGATGAGAGGAAGGAGGATGATTTATTTGGACTGTCACCAGTGGTTTTGACCACAACATGGGTTGGCCCTATCATTTGATTTGTGACTACGGTCACCAGTGGTTTTGACCACATTACCATTATGATTTGTGACTAAGTCCCAGTGGTTTTGACCATACTATTGATATTTGTGACTAAGGTCACCAGTGGTTTTGACCACATAAGGATATTGTGACTCGTCCTAGTGGTTTGGTACCACAGTGGGTTGGCCCCATATGATATATTACGAGATTGTCATCAGTGGTTTTGACCACACGATGGGTTGGCCCCATCACTTGATTGTGACTTCGGTCACCAGTGGTTTTGACCACACCGATATATTTGTGACTTCGGTCACCAGTGGTTTTGACCACACGGGGTAGTTAAAGGAGATTGGATGGCTAGGTTATGGGTTGCATAATCGGCATGTTTTACTAATGATCTGTATAAGTGCTTGAATGCTCGGGTTGGGGATTTATACATTGAGTCTTGGTGACTCACCCCTTCCCTTATATTTTGCAGATGAGGCATAGATCACAGATATGGAGCCGGGGAGGGCTCGAGGTGGCCATGCATCTTAGTTTGGTTTTGGACTTTAAATTGCTATTTCAATTTTATAAATTTTCTTTAATTTGGTTTTGGGTTTGTAATAAGGCCGCTAGTATTATTTAAGGTTTTAATTATTTGCTTTTATTTTGATTATATTATATATATTGGATTTATAGACTTGTTAAATCAACCAGCAAAAAGCAATGTTTTAAAAACTATAACTCTTTCGGGTTTTAAAAACGTTACCATCGGGTAACAAGGTTTACAAAATAATAAGGTAACTTGGATATTTTTATAACTTAAATTTTCAACCAACTTCGAAAGCAAACGGTTTTTAACTTGATTATACTTGTCACACTCAGCTTTTAATAAATATTAAATGTTTTCTAAAATTTGTGGTATCAGGTGAATTTTTCTAGCATATGTTTGAAACAACCTTTACACGATTTCAACATCACTTTAACACTTTTTTTTTTAAATGATCAAAGAGTTTCTTGGAAAATTTCTCGACACACTTGTGTTTCCAAACTGTTTTCACTCCGTAATATGCCAGATTCGGTCGTGGTGTGTTGACCGGGTTTGGGGTGTTACACCTAACACAACCACCTCCCCACCTTCCGTGGTACTCAACACCATGCGCTTAGTCTCACAATCCAACTTAGAACGGTGTTTAGTCAACCAATCCATTCCCAAAATAAGGTCAAATTCTCCATACAATAATTCCATTAAGTCTGCCAGGAACACCACTCATTGAGTCTCTAAGGGTATGTCTCTAAACAGTTTGTCCACAACCCTAGATTGTCCTAATGGACTAACCATAGTCATCTTCCTAGTAGTTATTTCAGAGTCTATACTAAGGGTCTCAAATACCGAACATGCAACATAGGAGTGGGTTGACCCAATATCAATCAAGGCAAGAAAATGGTTATCAACAATAAGAAACGTACCGGTTATGACGTCCGATGCGTCACCATTCTCCCGTCAAAGAGCTGCATAAACTAGACCTCGATGTCTCGCGTCTACATTACCCGCACCCCTACCAGGTGCTTCACGACCCCGACCAAATCCATTTCCTCCTCTGGCTGTGCCACGACCCCTCGGTACTAGCTGACCACCTCTCCCAACCTGATCAGAACCTCGTCCCTTGGGCTGTTCCTGATTCACCTATGGACAGTCCTTAATCATATGCTTCGTGGATCAACACCTAAAGCATCCATCGGTTCTCCTACTACACTCCCCATAATGCACCTTCCCACATGAAGGACATGACCGATTGTGACCTGTCGGAGCACGAGCTGACCCATCAGACCTAGGCCTTTTCTGAAAATTTCCAGATGATCTCGACGGCCCAAAATTCCTCTTATTCCTATTCCTATCCTTATCCCTATACTGTTTCTCAGTCCGCTTAACACACATCAAGCCCAACAAGCCCACATACATATATAACACACAGTGAGTTCGGAATACTTACTTGGTGGACTTGGGTCGAAGATACAGGTGCCATGCCGGGAAAAACCCTCCTGTGCTATTTATAAACATGCATGTTTCCAAAACCCATCTTTAGAAAACGTTTTGAACCCAAAACCCCAAAGTCGAGTTTTGAACTGGGCTCTGATACCAATTTGTAACACCCGAAACCTGACCAAAACACCACGACCGGATCTGGCATGTTACTAAGAAGATTTAGTAAAACATGTCGCATTTTTGGAAGACAATCGTCTAGTGTAAACATGTATACCGAAAAACTTACTAAGTTGGATAGTTTGTAGAAGATATAAATTTTCATTTAAATGCCTTTCCGAATTAAAACCGAAATTTAGTACATGCCTTAACTTAATTAAAACGTAAAATATAAATGTCTAGTAATAATAAAAGCCTAAAATAAACGAAAATGAAACACCCTAAACCCGGCCCACGAGCCTTGACCGGATCTGGTATGTTCCCTGAGTAAAACAGTTCAAAACTTGTTTGTTACTTTGGAAAATTTGGGTGGTTTTGAAGAAAAATTTGATTTGTGTTGAGTTCAAATTGAAAACGGTGTTGTTCTTGAAGACTAGATTTTATTAAAACAATATTTATAGTTGTACTTGAAATCAATAAGTTAAAAGTATTGTCGAGTTTTTAGAGTCTATCTTTAAATTGAAAATCGTTTGTGTTTAGGTGTCAAAACATTTAAAATTTAATTTTAAGAAAAGTTATTTAATCTTGATTTAATAATAATCGCATAATAAACCAAATAAAATGCATGCTTAAAACAGTTAATAGTAATGGCCTTATTACATCAAAGCATAACCTGAAATAAATTCAAATCTTAAATATAAAAAAAAAACTAAAAATAAGATAACTCTGAGCTGAGCATGGCCACCATTAAGTCCCTGCTGACCCGATCCATTACTGAGTGTCACCTGAAAAGATATCCTACAAAGGGGTGAGTCAAACAGACTCAGTGTGTAACAGCCAACACAAAGTCCCAAATGATTTAGGCATATCAAATCATGTATATATAACAAATATAAATAATGATGCAATCCCAAACCCAAGCCTAAATATCCATCCTCTACACATCACCCGTACCTGCCATCACACCGTGGGGATTACTAAATCGACCCTCCATCCGCTACACACCATCGAAGGCAATCGCTGCAGACGACTTGCACATCGCCCTTATAAATTGTGGCATAGCCACCAGATATTGTGACAGAGTCAGCAGATAACAATTTGTGACATAAGTCACCACATTCAGATTATGTGACATGAGTCACCAGATTTTGTGGTAAGAACCACCAGATCACTTCCTCCTTTCAATATCACCCATGTGCCCATGTGTCATACAACATGCAGAAATAATATAATTTACCTTAATTCACATTTGTAACAAATTCTCATATGTGACATGTTCTAATATTCATAATATTATTAACAGAGCATTAATGGATAACATACCTGAATCCATTGTTCCATTGAATGGTATCTTTAGCCATACTTTTCATATTTTCATTATCACATACAAATCATTGATACCCTAAATCTATTAGAAGTTAGTGTAGCGCTACACACCTGGTTACTATTGTGTTCACTAAATTCCAAAAGTCTGCCGAACAGATTGTATTCCTTCCTAAAAATCAAAGTCAGAATCGGCTAGACACTAATACCTAATATGGCCTTGGCCGAATATTCATATTCCCTTACCTCGTGGATCTAAATCCCGAAAATAGTCACTTGGCTATAGAGATGTCGAAATCCCTGCATAATCCTATGTTAGTGTCGATTCTAACTCTTAATGGATCATAGAAAATGGCCTTCGGCCTAAATCACACTTCACTTACCTCAGATCTTAAATTCCTGAAAGATCCTCTCTTGAAGTCGGCTACAATAGGAATTCCGAAACCTTCTTCAAAGTTTCAGCCAAAAACACTAATAGAATTAGAGTCTTAATTTTGGCTAAAAGAAAAGAAATAAAACGACGACAATTGAATCCCTACCCTTACTGCTGAAGTCGACTGCACCTTTGCTTGAACCCACAGAGATATTCGGCTATGATGTCAGAGAGAATCGCGAGATGAAGAGGGAATAAACTTAGCAGAATTTGGCAATGGTGAAGAAGGGTATAGAGGTTTCGGCTTTGTTAAAGATGAGAGGGTAAGTTTCGGTTTCTAGGGAGTGAGTGAAAGAGAAATAAGATATGAAAGAAGAAAGGAAAAGATGCACAAATGGTTTCAAACTTTTCAGCTTTTGGTTAAGAGAGAAGAGGGTGAAAATTTCGGCACTCTACTAGAGAAAGAAAGGAGAACCGAAAAGAACCTCTAAACCTCCCTTTAGAAATTCAGCTATGACCGAAATTGATCACCAAAGAATCCCTTGGCCGACCAACACTCATTCTCCTCTCAATTCCACCTTTTTCTCCTCTACCCTTAGCTGAATTTTAAAAGGAATTTGACCTCAACTAATGCTCATCTCCTCAGTGTTTCAGTGCCGCCCAACTCTCCTGCTGCCTGACGCCAAAAACACTCCCAAAAGTGCTCCCCTTGCAGCTCGTACCTAGGCCCCTTTGCACAGCTTGTGGCGTCACTTACCAGGGCTTTAAGTGGTGCCTTCCTGCCACTTTACCAAGCTGATTTTTATGTCCTATTTCTCCTACAAATTCTCTTAAGGCCTATCAAGCTTGGCTCCACTTAAAATCAAATATTTTCTAAGGCATTCTCCTATATTTTAAAGTTCTCAAAATTCATAAAACACACTCAACATACACATAGGCATGCTTTCACATATATTTAAGCAAAAATGCACAAGCCCTAAATCCCGGGTATTACGGTTCTACCCCCTTAAAATAATTTCGACCTCGAAATTACCTGGCTAAAATAAGTGAGGGTATTGCTGTCGCATTGCTTCTTCCGGCTCCCATGAAGCTTCTTCCGACCCATGATTACGCCATAACACTTTGACTAAAGGAACTAATTTCCTCCGTAATACCTTCACATCTCGCTCCGAGATCTGAATCGGCTCTTCCTCGTAGGACAAATCTAGTCTCAGCTCTACATCCTCAACTGGCACTACATGAGATGGATCCGATCAGTAACGACGTAGCATAGAAACATGGAATACGTTGTGCATCTGTTTCAACTCCAGAGGCAACTCTAACTGGTATGCCACTGGTCCAACTCGTTTTAATACCCGATAAGGTCCTATAAACCTGGGACTTAACTTTCCTTTGCGACCAAATCTCATAACCTTCTTCCATGGCGATACTTTAAGAAACCTGATCTCCCACAGCAAACTCTATTTCCTTGCGCTTAAGATCTGCGCACGACTTTTGCCTATCAGATGCTTCCTTCAACCGTGCTCGAATTACCTCAACCTTCTCCTCAGATTCGGCCACAATTTCTGGACCCAAAACTCGACGTTCCCTCAATTTCGTCCAACACGTAGGTGTGTGACACTTCCGTCTATACAGCGCTTCATATGGTGCCATCCGAATACTGGCTTGATAGTTGTTATTATAAGCAAATTCCGCTAACGGCAAATATTCTTCCCAACTTCCTCTGAAGTCTATCACACAGCCCCTCAGCATATCTTCTAACACTTGGATCACTCGCTCAGATTGATCGTCCGACTGCAGATGAAATGCCGTACTGAAGTCTAATCTGGTGCCTAAAGCCTGATGTAGTGCTTTCCAAAATTGAGATGTAAACCTTGGATCCCTATCTGAAATAATTGACACCGGTACTTCATGCAATCTCACAATTTCTGCCACATACAACTTTGCTAACATCTGTAAAGAATAGTCAACCCGGACTGGAATGAAATGCGCGGACTTTGTCAATTGATCCACTATCACCCATACCGAGTCCTTCTTAGTAGGCGTAAGGGGAAGCCCACCAATGAAGCCCATGGTTATTCTCTCCCACTTCCACTGCGGAATCTTTATCGGCTGAAGCAATCCTGACGGAACTTGGTGTTCAGCCTTAACCTGCTGACACGTTAAGCCCTTCCCTACAAATTCTGTAACTTCCCACTTAAGACCAGGCCACCAAAACTGTTCCCGTAGATCTCTGTACAACTTACTACCTCCAAGATGCATAGCATACGGGCTACTAAGTGATTCCTGAAGAATTCTCTGCCTTAACTCCTCGTTCTTCGGCATACAGACCTTACCCTTGAAACTCCCTCGTCATTAATACCATAACCTTCCAACTCCTCACTTTGCACTTGCCGTAACTTAACACTTAAATCATCATCCACCAACTGACTTTCTTTTACCTCATTCAACCATGATGGCTTGACTTGCAACTCTACCAACAAACTTCCATTGTCATACAAGCTAAGATGTGCAAACATCGCCCTCAGATCCGACACTACTTTCCTACTTAGGGCATCTGCCACTACATTCGCCTTGCCCGGGTGATACTCTATAGAACAATCGTAGTCTTTCAGTAACTCCATCCACCTTCGCTGTCTCAAGTTCAGCTCTTTCTAAGTCAACAGATACTTAAGGCTCTTATGGTCCGTGTAGATCACTGACTTTTCTCCATATAAATAGTGCCTCCATACCTTAAGAGCAAAGACCACTGCCGCCAACACCAAGTCATGCGTCGGGTAGTTAACTTCATGTGGCCTTAATTGTCGAGACGCATAAGCGACTACCTTCCCGTCTTGCATCAATACACATTCTAATTCTGTGTGAGAAGCATCACAATACACCACGAAATCCTTCCCTGCCTCAGGTTGAATTAGAACCGGTGCTTCAGTTAAAATCCTCTTAAGATTCTCAAAACTCTCCTGTTGCTTATCTGTCCATATGAAAGGTACTTCCTTTCTCAACAACTTTGTCAAGGGTGCAGCTATTGATGAGAACCCTTCCACGAACCTTCTGTAATAGCCTGCCAACCCCAAGAAACTACGAACCTCAGCCACAGAATTAGGTGGCTTCCAATCTAACACAGCCTTGATCTTTCAAGGATCCACCCTTATTCCTTCTGCAGACACCACATGTCCTAAGAATGCAACTTCCTTAAGCCAAAATTCACACTTGCTGAATTTGGCATAGAGCTTCTTCTCCCTTAACACTTGCAACACTACTCGGAGATGCTCATCATGATCTCCCTCAGACTTGGAATACACTAGGATGTCGTCGATGAACATAACGACGAACCGATCCAAGTAAGGTTGGAAAACCCGATTCATCATATCCATGAATGCGGCTGGGGCATTCGTCAATCCGAACGGCATTACTAAGAACTCATAATGCCCGTATGTTGTCCGGAAAACTGTCTTATGGATATCTGTCTCCTTCACCTTAAGCTGATGATATCCAGACCGTTAGTCTATCTTTGAAAACACCGCGGCCCCCTTAAGCTGATCGAATAAGTCGTCTATCCTTGGCAAAGGGTACTTGTTCATGATGGTCAGCTTATTCAACTGACGATAATCTATGCACATACGCATAGTTCCGTCCTTCTTCTTCACAAACAAGACTGGTGCTCCCCACGGAGACACGCTGGGTCGTATAAATCCACGATCAAGCAGCTCATGGATTTGAGCCTTGAGCTCAACAAATTCTTTTGGTGCCATTCTGTACGGAGCAATTGACACAGGAGCTGTACCCAGCAGCAAATTAATTCCGAACTCCACCTCCCTGTCTGGGGGTATTCCAGGTAACTCCTCCGGAAAAACATCCACAAATTCCCTTACTGTTCTAACTCCACTAACTCCCCCTTCTTTTACATCCAGTGCACTGACGAAAGTCAAAAATGCCTTGCACTATTTCTGAACCATCTTATCAGCCATTAATGCTGAAACTACGTTAGACAAGTAGTTTCTTCTTTCTCATATCATAATTATCTCCTCATCCTCCGAGGTCTTTAACTCCATTCGCTTAGCTGCACAATCCAATATAGCCCGATGTTCCACTAGCCAATCCATGCCAAGTATGAGATCCAATTCTCTGAAAGGTAGTTCCATCAAGTCGGCAGGGAATATCACCCCCTGAGTCTCTAGAGGTACATTCCGAAATATCTTGTTCACCACTACCATTTTCCTACTACAGTCATCTCCCTAACAGACAGTTCAGAAGCAATGCCTAGTGTTTCAACTACTCTACATGCAACATAAGAGTGGGTCGAGCCAACATCAATTAAAGCAAAATAAGGCTTGTCAGCTATAAGAAACGTACTGGTTATGACGTCCAGTGCGTCACCATCCTCCTTCCGGCGAACTGCATACATCAGACCCGGCTGTCTTGCCTCTGTATTACCAACACCTCTGCTCGGTGTTCCCCGTCCTCTTCCAGAACCATTACCTCTGCCAATCGGACCACGACCCCGCGGTGGCTGCTGTCCACCTCTTCCAGCCTGATTGAAACCCTGACCTGTTGGTTGACTCCCATCTATTTTCATAGGACAGTCTCTAATCATGTGTTCCTTAGACCTGCACTTAAAACATCCCCCTGTCTTCTTCCAACACTCTCCTAGCTGCATATTCCCACACTGAGCACAAGTACAATACTGCCCTCCTGCAATAACCTGCTGACCTCGCGGCCCATGAACTCTAGGCCTCATTTGAACATTCCCAGATGACCCTGATGATCCAAAACCTCTCTTTTGCCTATTCCGACATGTATTCTATCTCACAGAGTCCTTAATCCCTTCGGCTACCTTAGCCTTCTCCACCAACACGGCGAACTCCCGCTCCTGCTGTGGAGCTATCAACAACCTCAGGTCATCCCTCAGTCCGTCTTAAAACCGGACACATCGTTCATGCTCCGTAGCCACAATCTCTCGAGCATACCGGCTCAACCTTAAGAATTCTGCCTCGTACTCTGCTACAGACTTATTCCCTTGAACCAGCCCCAGAAATGCCTTCCTCTGCGAATCAATATAACTAGTCCCAACATACTTCTTTTGATATGCCACCTTAAAATACTCCAAAGTGAGTTCCTCAGCTGTAGCACCATCCCGAACTGTGACCCACCATTGATATGACTTATCACGAAGAAGTGACACCATTCCTTTCAATTTCTCCTCAGCAGTCAGATCCAGCTCATCCATGATTCGCTCTGTCGCCTCCAACCAATACTCAGCCGTACTGGGTGCCGCGCCAGATACACCACGGAACATCTCAGCTCCATTGGCTCAGAGTCGCTTGGGTACAGACTTCCGAGCTCCCATACTTCCACCTGCTCCAGCCACTATTTCAAGAACCCGCAAAGATCGTCATGCGATCATCGCATCATCCCCGTCGATCACGATGCTCAACTCCAACCGCTGGTGGTGGGGGTGGTGGTACCTCATTTTCGGACCTTTGACCAAACCTAACGGGTTTCGATAGGGTCATTCTACCTTTACCACACCCTCGGACATTACGACCACGTCCCCTAGAACTCATGTCTACGATCGCGATTTAATCTGATTTAAGAAATTTTTATGCATTAGCATTTGTTCCACTGATTATCCGCGAACAATTTTATGAAAAGAAGTTTAGTAGTAGTTCTTTCGATCATTTCCAAGTTTCCGTTTCAAGTCTTCTACCCTAATTCAGAGAAATACATTCATTCAGTAGTACCTACCACACACATTCACCACTCGAATATCTTCGTCCGTTCCAACCTAGTGGTATCTTCGTAATTTGTCCTATAGGGGTATTTTGGAAATTTACCAAATAGGGGCATCTTGATATTTCAAAAAAAATAGGGATTTTTGGTATTTGTAAAGTAAGAATATTTTAATAAAAGTCGAGGGTAATATGGTAATTTTTATAAACTAAGGGTATTTTAGTAATTTTACAAACCAGGGGTATTTGGGTAATTTTGTAAATCGGGAATATTTCAGAAAAATTTTTGTTTTTTAAAATCTATAAATAGTGTTTACAATCAAAGGGGTGATTTGGTGATTTTAAAAACTAAGATTTTTATAAAAAGTATGGCTAGTCCCTTTCGGGTTTTAATTAGTGAATTTAGCCTATGAATGAGTCCTCTTGGTTAGGGTGAACCGTCACTACGCACTAGGTAGGATTCGAGCGAAGAGGAGGTGAGTCACTAGGACTGCTTAAATACCAGGCTCTCCCTGAATCCAATCCTAGACATGTGCGCAATGGTTGCCACACCCTAACTCGGCGACTCATTCACAGGTTTGTTTAGTTAGGCTTTAAATTTTATGTAATTCTGTGTTGGAGTAAGCTAATCCTAGGGTTCAATAACTTAACATACTAATCTACGTTCCCGTTATACCCTCATACAATAAATCATACATCAGTTAGGGGTACTTACCTGGTGGACTTCGGGTCGAAGACTTAGGTGCCATGCCAGAAAACCTGCTCATTTCATCAAAATTTTTCACAAAACTTATTTGGGCTTAATTTTGAAAATGTTATGGGCTTTAAACCCAAGGCCGAGAGTTTAAAACTGGGCTCTGATACCAAACTAAAACACCCTAAACCCGGCCCACGAGCCTTGACCGGATCTGGTATGTTCCCTGAGTAAAACAGTTCAAAACTTGTTTGTTACTTTGGAAAATTTGGGTGGTTTTGAAGAAAAATATTATTTGTGTTAAGTTCAAATTGAAAACGGTGTTGTTCTTGAAGACTAGATTTTATTAAAACAATATTTATAGTTGTACTTGAAATCAATAAGTTAAAAGTATTGCCGAGTTTTTAGAGTCTATCTTTAAATTGAAAATCGTTTGTGTTTAGGTGTCAAAACATTTAAAATTTAATTTTAAGAAAAGTTATTTAATCTTGATTTAATAATAATCGCATAATAAACCAAATAAAATGCATGCTTAAAACAGTTAATAGTAATGGCCTTATTACATCAAAGCATAACCCGAAATAAATTCAAATCTTAAATATAAAAAAATAAAAATAAGATAACTCTGAGCTGAGCATGGCCACCACTAAGTCCCTGCCGACCCAGTCCATTACTGAGTGTCACCTGAAAAGATATCCCATAAAGGGGTGAGTCAAACAGACTCAGTGTGTAACAGCCAACACAAAGTCCCAAATGATTTAGGCATATCAAATCATGTATATATAACAAATATAAATAATGATGCAATCCCGAACCCAAGCCTAAATATCCATCCTCTACACATCACCCGTACCTACCATCACACCGTGGGGATTACTAAATCGACCCTCCATCCGCTACACACCATCGAAGGCAGTCGCTGCAGACGACTTGCACATCGCCCTTATAAATTGTGGCATAGCCATCAGATATTGTGACAGAGTCAGTAGATAATAATTTGTGACATAAGTCACCACATTCAGATTATGTGACATGAGTCACCAGATTTTGTGGTAAGAACCACCAGATCACTTCCCCCTTTCAATATCACCCATGTGCCCATGTGTTATACAACATGGAGAAATAATATAATTTACCTTAATTCACATTTGTAACAAATTCTCATATGTAACATGTTCCAATATTCATAATATTATTAACAGAGCATTAATGGATAACGTACCTGAATCTATTGTTCCATTGAATGGTATCTTTAGCCACACTTTTCATATTTTCATTATCACATACAAATCATTGATACCCTAAATCTATTAGAAGTTAGTGTAGGGCTACACACCTGGTTACTAACGTGTTCACTGAATTCAGAAAGTCTACAGAACAGATTGTATTCCTCCCTAGAAATCAAAGTCAGAATCGGCTAGACACTAATACCTAATATGGCCTTGGCCGAATATTCATATTCCCTTACCTCATGGATCTAAATCCCAAAAATAGTCACTTGGCTATGGAGATGTCGAAATCTCTGCATAATCCTATGTTAGTGTCGATTCTAACTCTTAATGGATCATAGCAAATGGCCTTCGGCCTAAATCACACTTCACTTACCTCAGATCTTAAAATCCCAAAAGATCCTCTCTTGAAGTCGGCTACAATAGGAATCCTGAAACCTTCTTCAAAGTTTCGACCAAAAACACTAATAGAATTAGAGTCTTAATTTCGGCTAAAAGAAAAGAAATAAAACAACGACAATTGTATCCCTACCCTTACTGCTGAAGTCGACTGCACCTTTGCTTGAACCCACAGAGATATTCGGCTATGATGTCAGAGAGAATCGCGAGATGAAGAGGGAATAAACTTAGCAGAATTTGGCAATGGTGAAGAAGGGTATAGAGGTTTCGGCTTTGTTAAAGATGAGAGGGTAAGTTTCGGTTTCTAGGGAGTGAGTGAAAGAGAAATAAGATATGAAAGAAGAAAGGAAAAGATGCACAAATGGTTTCAAACTTTTCAGCTTTTGGTTAAGAGAGAAGAGGGTGAAAATTTGGCACTCTACTAGAGAAAGAAAGGAGAACCGAAAAGAACCTCTAAACCTCCCTTTAGAAATTCAGCTATGAATGAAATTGATCACCAAAGAATCCCTTGGCCGACCAACACTCATTCTCCTCTCAATTCCACCTTTTTCTCCTCTACCCTTATTTGAATTTTAAAAGGAATTTGACCTCAACTAATGCTCATCTCTCGGTGTTTCAAGTGCCGCCCAACTCTCCCGCCGCTGCTGACGCTAAAAACACTCCCAAAAGTGCTCCCCTTGCAGCTCGTACCTAGGCCCTTTGCACGACTTGTGGCGTCACTTACCAGGGCTTTAAGTGGTGCCTTCCTGCCACTTTACCAAGCTGATTTTTATGTCCTATTTCTCCTACAAATTCTCTTAAGGCCTATCAAGCTTGGCTCCACTTAAAATCAAATATTTTCTAAGGCATTCTCCTATATTTTAAAGTTCTCAAAATTCATAAAACACACTCAACATACACATAGACATGCTTTCACATATATTTAAGCAAAAATGCACAAGCCCTAAATCCCGGGTATTACAGTTAATATAAAGCTAGTGGCCCGAGTCCTTATTACAACGAAATTTAAAACCCAATAACTGAAAACACTAAAAATTAATAAACTAGTAAAGTCTTTTGCTGAATCAAAATAATCTCTCGCATGGCCACCTTGCGCTCCTCTCCAACCTGGTCCGTTGCACTAGGTGCTACCTGAAAGATGTTAAATAATGGGGTGAGTCGCGAGACTCAGTGTGCAACCCTCGTGCACCATCAGATTGGGCCTTAGCCCCACAAAATAGATAACAGAGTATAATATATCAGAAAATATGCAAAGCCCAACCCAATCCTAGGTTTCCATCCGCTACACACCACCCTTACCTGCCAATCACACCATTGGGGATTTCTAAAATCAACCCACACCACTACACACCATCGATGGCAGTCATGCTGCAGATAGCTGCTCATCGCCAGATCATGGCAATAGCCACTACAACAGATCATGGCATTAGCCACTACAACAGATCATGGCAATAGCCACTACATTAGATCATGGCAAAAGCCACTACAACAGAACACTTCCCTTTTCATCAATCACCCAACCCCGTGCATACATAGAACTCGGCATACATATAAAACATATCATCTCAACAGAAACATTCACTAATGAATGACAGAAATCACTAACCTGGTTATTCGCCTTTACCCTCATTGGGTTTTCCACCATTATGCCGGGATTTCGACATTTAACAGAATATAAATAGATGTATTTACACATACTAATAGAAAATCTAAATGGTGTGAGAAGTTACAAACTTGATTAATGCGTAGGACTACCCTCTATGTGGATACCCTCGCTAATCGGATCTACTGCCCTTTTTCTACAACTTTACTAAGAAGCCGGAAGAACGCGAAGATAAAGCTTCCCCTACATTCGGCCAAGGATTAATATATACCCAAATTTATATGTTTAAATAAACAAATCTGCTTACATAAATCGATTAGATCCTGGAAGTAGGATGATTCGAGTGCTACCGATTTAGAAACCTAAGCGATTAGCTCTCCTTCAAATCCCGGAATACCGCAAAAGAAAGAAAAACACGAGATCAGCTTCCATATAGCCATTCAGCTAGGGTCACTAAAACTGGGAAAAGATTGAATCATGCGAATCGACACTTACCTTCAGTTTTCTTCAAGACTCGGCACAAGCAGACACCACAGAGAGGATTCGACTTCTAGGAATGAAGAGTGAGAAGAAAAGAACAAGCCATCAAGACATAAAGGAAGTGATTTAGTTCAAAATAAGGATGAGAAAGAAAAGAGATAGCAGAGAGGAAATTGTCAAAAATCTTACCAACCCTGAGATGATGATTCGGCTATGGTGAGACTTCGGGAAAAGAGGCTGAACTTTTTGAGATTTTGACTATGGACGGGAATGAGCATGTAGTTTCAGCTTTTAGTGAATGGGAGATGAAAAATAATGAAAATCCAAAAGATTCGGGTAGAAGGAGGTTTCAAAAAAAAAAAGAAAAATGAGAGGGATGTGGTGATTTCGGCTTTTGAAAGAGTGAAGATGAGAAAAGAAGGAAAGAAAAAAAACAAATGCTTAAGATGGCCTTTAAAATTTTGGCACACCTTCCTAAAGCCAAAACCAAATTCCTCTCTCCTCTCTAACTTTTCACACTTTCGGCTAACATTAACCTTGTAAAGATAGCTCCTATCTTTCCTCTCTATCTCCATCTTTATCAGCTCATTATCTAGATTATTAAACATTAAAAATTCCATAAATTATAGCCTTGATGCCGTCCCCCCCTTTACTCCCATTTAAGTGCCAAATTTGGCCCAAAAACATGGGCTCCAAGTGGCCAAAACTTGGGCCTCCTCTTTTTCCATTGACGCCAACTATAGCTCCCTCCTACTGCGCCTCTTGTTCCTGGGCCACAAGCCCATTATGCCTATTTCACTCTCAATATTTTATTTAAACCCAATAGTCTCTAAACAAAATATTTAGCCAAGACCTCGGCCCATTCCCGAGCCCAATTTGCACCTCTAATTCTCATACTAACCCATTAAACATGTCTACTCATTAAACGCATAAGCCCATTAATTCGGGACGTTACAAGCTTAATAATCTATTATAAAATTTCAAGAACACTTCAATTTCATCCATGTTAAAATTCTAAACATTTAACTATTTAACAAATTGATCCCCGAGTTAGCTAGATTAAGCTGGAACGATTTCAAAAACGTAAAAATTACTAAAAATGGGCCTCAAAATCACAAGCATGCATGAGAAAGAGTTGATCAAACCCAAGCTACCATCAATGGATTTTTCTTCCCCCTTTCAATCGGTTGAAGACCAAAGTAAAAGATGAAGACATGTTTTAATTTTATTGTTTGTTTTAATTTACTTACTAAATTACTATTATAGACTTTATAAATTAGCTAGAATTGCTTAAATCCATACCTTGTGTAACAGTCTGATTTGTACCTTAGTCGGAACAGTGGTTTCGGGACCACAAGTCCGAGTCTGTATAATTTTTTTTAACTTTATTTTCTGTGCCTATGATATATGATTAAGCATGTGTTAAATTTCCATAAGCTAATATGTTTGTTCGTGTGTTTAATTTGAGTAAAGGGTTAAATTGCATTGAAGGACAAACTAGCATGCTTTATGAAAAGATGCGTATTTGTTATGTCTTTATAAGTGTGAGGACTTATGTGGCAATTAAGCCAAAACTATTATATTGGACGGCATTAAGTGTGGCTATGTATATTTATATGTTAAAGTTAAAATTTATATTATATAATATAAGTTATATTTTTATAATAAAAGATAGGAAGGCCATTATTATCATATGTTTGCCAAAAAATAAAAGAAAAAAAGAAAGAACAAAAGCATCAAGGGTTTCAGCCATTTCAAGCTTAAATTAAGGTATGTTTTGGCTTTAGATTTTGATGATTTTTATGTTTTTGAGATTGTTGCTTAGTCTACTATCAAGCCCATGTTGTAATTTGAAGAATTGATGATATTTGTGAATTGTGCCATGGATGAATTAGTGAGCTTTATGATGAATTTAGTTGTTAAATGAAAGATATGTGTAAGATGAACATATTTTATTCTTGAAATTTTAATGAATTTAGCTAAATAGGGCTAAATTGAGAAAATGTTAATTTAAGGGACTAAATTGTGAATTTGATGGTAAATATGGGCTTAAGCATTCGGTTAAGCATGAGTATGTGATGATTTTGTGTATTTGATGTTTTGAGAAAAATGGACTAAATTGATAAATGTACAAATGTGAGGGCTAATTTGTAAATTTCCCTAAAAGTGTGTATTTGGATCGAATTGAATAAATTATTGAATAAAAGGGTTAATTTTGAATATGTATAGATCAGGAGCCGAAGAAATCAAACTTAGATCACGATAAAGCGAAAGTAACCGTATAGCTGTTTCCGTTCAGTTAAGTCGAATCCGAGGTAAGTCATTATGCAAATAAAAATATTTGTATTGAATTGTGTAGGTCCTTATAACTATTGAATACGATGAATGACTATGCAATGATGTGTACATGATTTCTAAGATAAGAACGACTTAGTAGCAATGTCTAATAAGTCCCGTACGAACCTAGGAATGGATAGGATTAGCTATGTCATGACATAGGTATTTGTTCTGTTTTATCATGTAAGACCACGTCTGGGATGTTGGCATTGATTCGAGATTACGTGTAAGACCACGTCTGGGATGTTGGCATTGATATGATCTCTATGTGTAAGACTACGTCTGGGACGTTGGTATCGATATGATCTATACGTGTAAGACCATGTTTGGGACACCGGCATCGTATTAATTCGTGTAAGACCCTGTCGGGGACAGTGGCATCGACATCTGATTATATGTAAAACCATGTCTAGGACATTGGTATTGTGTGACTATTCTGAGTATTCTGTATATCCTATTAGATTCCGAATGGCTCAACAGGCAAATTCTGAGCTATGAACAACTACATGAATGTATATTTGTTTCAGGTACATTTGGTATATACACTAAGTGTGTATAAAAGGTAGGTACCTAGATGCATTTGTTTTGAAGGAATGTATGATTGAACATGAGAATTTGAATGAGATACAAGAATGGATATGAATAAGCTAAGTATATATGTGATATATGAAATGAAATATGTGGTAAGCTTTGTGTGAGTAAAAGTGCCAAAGTCTATGAAATGAAATGGCTATGAGATTTATAAGTACCAATGGTACAATTTGGTTATGCATTGTGTATTAAATTTATTTGTATATGGCTTACTAAGCTTTTGGAAAGCTTACTATGTGTGTATGTTTTCTCTGTTTATAGATCGTCAAAGCTATTGAAGGTTCGGAGACCGTTGAGGATCGTTATTACACTACTCAACTTGTTTTGGTATATTTTGGAAATGTATATAGCTAGAAATGGCATGTATAGGCTAGTTATTTGTTGTTGAATATGAAGTGAACTAAGCCATGTGATTTGGCTAGTTATGTGTTGGCAAATGCATTAATGAATATGATATGTGATGTATATTTTGGTATAGTTTTGATAGTATATGAAGTGGTTAAGTTCAAGGTAAGTATTTGAATGAATTATGCTTGTGTTTACATGAGTTTTAGTCTTGTAAATTGGCTTGGTTGAAATTGGATTTTATATGTAGTGATTGGACATTTATTTTGATATGTTCTTGGTTGCCAAATGTGCATGAGATGTATTGGTAATTGCTTGTAGGTACGACCCTAATGTGGGTGGCATATTGGCCTTACAAATGGCCTATTTTGTAACACGGTTGTGGCACACGGGCGTGCCAGTGACCGTGGGACTAAGTCAGTAGCTAGTTAAGAGTACACAACCTTGGCACACGGACGTGTCTGGTAGCCGTGTGGTGTAGTCAGGATCGACCACGGCCAAAGTACAAAGGGTGCTTAGTGGCCGTGGAGCCAAGTCAGATTTGACCACGGCCAAGGTACACGGGCGTGCTTGGAGGCCATGGAGTTAAGTCAGATTCAACCACGGGGGAGACACATGGGTGTGTCTAACAGCCGTGGGAGGCACACGGCCTGCCTACACGGGCGTGTAACCCTTGAAACTTAGAAAGTTTAAAATTTTTCAAGAATTTCTTTATATGCTCCGATTTAGTCCCGACTCTGTTTAACACACAACTAAGGTCTCGTTGAACTATTTAAGGGACATTATGAGTGTGTTTGATGAACGAATGTTTGTAATGTCAGTAAAAGTTTCCGATCTGTCAGGTAATACATTTAACCCTAGTCCGACGATGGTCACGGGTTAGGGGTGTTACACCATGAAACCATCCACTATATTTAACAAGGTATATTTAACTTTTAAAACCCTTAATTCAAGGTTATTTAGCGATTTAATACAATTAAGCTAATAGCGATTGACTTTTGCATCCTTTACGATTTAGTCCTTTTTCCTTAATTAACTATCTAAACATTAAAATTTCTTAACCAAATTTTAATACAAAATTGATAACATTCCACAAATATTTAATAAATATTTATGGCTTGATTTATAGAAACGAGGTCTCGATATCTAATTTTCTAAAGCCACTTGACTTTAGGGTCATACCACTTAAACCTAATTACTCATTCAAATAGAATAAATTCAAAATTAAAAATTTATTATAATACCATATTTGACTCGTAACTATTAAATAATAAAATTTACAAACTTACTCGTCGGATTTGTGGCCCCAAACCACTATTTTCGACACCACTGGTAAATGGGCTGTTATAATATAAGTCCCGAGAAAGTTAGTATATCGTAATTTTATACTGAAATGCTTATGTCTACATGAATTGATACATAAAATCAGATAGTTTGTATTCGTAGTTGCTCCGACAATGAATGTGATATCCTATTGCTCGGACCCAACGATCGGGTTGAGTAAAAGGGTGTTTCAATTAATGGTATCAAAGTTATAGGTTTAGCAGTTACTCAGACTAAATCAAGCTCGAAAATTGAGTCCAAAGGTACATGCCAAGGCTAAGTCAGTCTAAGTCAAGATTTAGATGCTGATGGTTAATTATTTTGCCTTCTATTTGAAAATGTTTGATGAGTCGAAGTATGTTGTTGAGTGTCCAATGAGAAATGTGACCATTCCAGCATGTGAACACTATGGAAATAAGCACAGAAGCGGATGCTGAAAGAAAATAGGAGTACGTTACTAGTGCGGATCCCTAGAGCATTTGGCTTGATTTTGCCCAAAAAATAATAAGAATGTTTCTACTACTATTCAGAGATCTAGGCATTACTTCATGTTTGACTTGTCTGTATTAGGACAGTACGCCGATTTCATTGACATAGTAATTACATCACACAACTGGTTTACTTAAACTTTACACATTTCCCTCAGTGATACCATCGATTATATGTTCTTTTAATATGGAGAACAATTCATCTTATTTTATTTCAATTGATCTATTGTTGATGACTTGAAAGGAAAAGATTTCATGTTTGGCTATACGAATCCTAGCATACATATAGCTTCCACCAATGAGATCTCATAGATGCAATACCATAATGCCGATCTAATGACAAATGATTACTTGGCGGATTTCCCTTGCGATTTCTATTTTCACTAGTTGCCTTCTTGGCTCCTTACGCATCTATTTCCTCGAGAGGAGAATCCTCACGAATTCTTACTGTAAGATCCCAAAATTGGGCCTAGTAGGATTGGGCCCAATGGGCCTTGAGCGTAGGAGTGTTTAAAATTTTGAGAACAAGAGAATGGCATTACTGCAAATTGGACTTATTAGTTAAGTGAATTTGGAAGGTTACGAGGTTTCTATGAAGTCTCGATTTTAATTGGGCTTTAGGAAAAATTTGGTATTTTAGCACTTTAAGGAGAGATGGTAAGTAGCTTCAAGACTTATAGAAATAAATGAGTAATGTGCTTGCATAAATGAGCTATTGGTAAAGAGGTTATGGCATCAAGTGATGGACTTTGAGGGAAGAGGTTCAAATCCCATTGTGTGCAAACCTTAACTATTATTTTTGCACTCTTTCCTTAAGTGTCGGCCAAGCATGTAAATAAGGCAAGGTGGACTTTTTTTATTTTTGGCAAGATGGCTAAGGAAAATAGGAAAGGATGAATGTGAGGAAAGAAATCAAGAGAAAGGGGAAAGTAGGGGGAACATGTGGCCTTTTTCAAGGGATGTATTATGGAAAGGGTGGTTGGTAAAATTTTGACTATTAGGGACATGAACGTGGATGGTTTTGGGGCTAAAGGGGGTGATAGCCGAATTTTGCTAGGAGTTTTTGGCAAAGCTAGTGCTTGAGAGGTTGTTCTCTTTAGTTTTTTGTATCATTCTCTTTCTCTCCAAATTTCCTCTTCTCTTTGCCTAATTTTCAAGCCTTTAGTGTGCATTTTTGTTTCTTCTTTTCCTCATTGTTGCCAAAAGTACCTAAACCTTGGAGATCAAATTGTTCACTCGTTTTCCTTTGGAAAAACCGAACCCTTCATTTCTTCTTTATCGTTCTTCTCATCCGTATTAACACCCACTCCTTTGGTCAAACGGTAAGTGGTTCTATTCAAACATTTTTATTTTTCTTTCTCCTAGCCGAATATATGTCTTGGTATGGGATGGTCCTTTTAACTGAGACCATCATTTTATTCTACCCTCTCAAATGAGATTATTTTCTCTTTTTCGTAGTATTTTAAGTGGGAGACCGTGTATTGTTCTAGCCGAAGTCAAACGGTGGAAATTGGATCCAATATCGATAAGGTAAGGGGGTTCATTTTGGATTTTTCGTTATATCTCTATTTGGCTATGTTGCAAATCGAATTGAAGTTTTGACTAATCAATTATGTTTTAAGGATGAAATCAATCGATATATCCTATTTGCAAATCCTTTGGATATAGTGGGTCAACGAAGAGTGGTTCTTTAAGGAATCCTAATCAAGGTGTGTAATCTCGTGCTTTAATCCCGTACTTTCCGGATACATGTTTGAAATGGTGTGTAACCTCACATCTTTCTTAATTTTGTATGATATGTTCTATGATTCGGTCAAAATACCGAAGAAAATGGGAAACCATCATCCATAATCACTCGAGCGTGCGTATGATCGTAGTGGTAAATCATATTTTGTAATAAAACAGTTTCGGTTAGAAAAAGTGATGTGTTTTTGAAAAATCAAGAAAAATAGGAGAAAGGGAATTAGAAAGTGAATGAGATATTGAATAAAATCTTACTGTGCCTATTTTGATAAGGAAGAAACGGAGAAGGAAAAGGAATTTTATATTCTGAGATATGTTAATTTTAGTGAGACTGGTTCTGAATGATTTTGTGGTTCCCTGATCTGTATTGGTAAAATCATATTAAATTATACAAAGTGAATTATAGGTTATAATTTATATGTTTAGATTCCTTAGTGAGCCTATTTTCATTAGGAACAAGTGAGAGCAATATATGAAAATCGTACAGTGAGATATTTGAATTTTGGTTAAGAGAGGTCAGAATCGTTAGACAGTGAAACAAGGGAAAATTTAAGGAATAAAATTTACTAAATGGTTAAGCCAAAAATTCTGGAAAAACTTCAGTAAGAAGATATATGAGTCTAGTTTCAAGGAAAATTTACGGATCTAGATTTCGAGTTTTCTAACCCGAGTTATGGTCAATTTAGTTAGTATGACGCAGATGGACAGTTTCAAATGTTATGCCCCAAATTAGTAGTTAAGCCTAGGTTACGAAATTACCATAATACCCTTAGAGGGTAAATTACCAAAATACCCCTGGCTTGTGAGATTACCGAATTACCCTTAGTGGGTATGATTTCTGAATTACGAAAATGCCCTTACGGGCTGAATTACAAAAATACCCTTACGGGCTGAATTATGGAAATGCCCCTAAAGGGCCGAAATACGAAATTGCTTAATGGGCCGAATTGACATATTGCCTTATGGGCCGATTTGATAATTTGATATATGGGCTGATTTGAAAATTTGATATATAGGCCGATATGATAATATGATATATGGGCCGATGTGATATTTTGATATATGGGCCGATCTGATATTTTGCTAAATGGGCCAATTTGATAAATTGTTATAATGGGCCATAATTTTTGTAATAAATATTCGAAGTAAATTTCTGTTGTTTTATTGATATTTGTTGAGCATTATATACATGATTTGCATGGGACGGGTTAATGTTGAAGAGAAGTTCTTGTAGCTCTGCTACAAAATTTTGGTGGCTCTGCCACAAATCTGAATAGTGGCAATGCCACATAAATTCTGTTAATCTGGTGGCTTGTCCACAATTATATTTTGATATAAATGGCTTAATGCCTGCGATTGGTGTGTTGGCAAGGTGGGTTGACTAATGATCCCCATAGGTGTGTTGGTTGGTACAGGTGGTGTGTAGCGGATGGAATACTAGGCATGGTTAGGGAATTGCATTTCATATTCATGTTATATCCATTACATTATTATGAAAAAAGGGCTTAGGCCCAAAGTATTGCTAAATGGGCTCAAGCTCAAGATTATGCTTTATGGGCTCAGGCCCAAGTCTTTTCTAAATGTGTTCCGACCCAGTGGATGATGGTAAGGGGATTATGCACTGAGTTCTTGTAACTCACCCCCCTTTTCTCTTACTCCCTGTAGGTAATGCAGTGACGTGGACTTGGGCCATGGATGACTCGGGTGGAGGCCATACTTCAAAAATGGTGTTTTACTTTGGAACTTTAGATTTCTGTTTTCGTTCACTTTACTATTTCGGGTTTTATGTTGTAATAAGGCCTCTGGAGTATTTTATTATTTGCTTTATGTTTGATATACGCATTATTTTACTTAAATTGTTTTAAATGAGAATTTTCTAAAAAATTAAATAAAGGTTTTCCAAAATCGATTAACAAATGGATTTCAAAATAAACTTTTACAAATATTTTTAACACAGAAATTGTCTTTCGAATTATCAATGAAATATTCAAAAGACTCAGATTTTCTTTCAAATTTTCAAACGTCGTTTTCAAAAGTCACGTTTTGTAAAATCATTACTTCAAATTTATCGATTTATCAATCAATCTTTGAATTTATTAATATTTTATCAAATAGTTTAAATCAAAATTATTTTCCTTGATTTTAACAAATTAATACCTATTTTAGTACGAATAAAAAGGGTTTAACATGTTTTGCTCGTGTGACATACCAAATCCGCTCATAACGCATGGGCCGGGTTTGGGGTGTTACACTTACTTTCAAACTTATAAAAGATACTCCATAAATATTTTCCATAACACGCTTGCACCAATGATTACAGATATCCACATAAGGCGGATCTTGGTAAATAGTCCCTGTTACAGACTATTAATAACGATTTGTCTTATCAAACTCAAGCTCGTATTACAACCCTCCTGGATCCATGAAGAAGACTCTGTCACAACTTAATATAGAATGTCTACTCATCTCAATCAAGTAGACAGATCTAACAATATGTCTTATCCAGCCTTTGTTTCACAATCAAATAACCCATTCCCGATGGTCTTTTCTTTGAAATAGAGAATATGTAGGTGGATTCTTAAGAGCGAATCCCCTATTTGCAGATTCATCCATGTGAGATAGTCATGGCGGACTATCATACCTTTCATATACGATTTTGTGAAATCAGATAGCTCGCACATAGTAATGGATTACAGGAGAACAAACTCATTTTTGGCGAACACATACAGGCGAATCCCTTCATTGTGGAGTCCTATTTGTAATTTTAGCTAGATAATTCAATCCAAAATTGCTAGGAGAGGGTGAATTGGCTTTTAAAAATTTGTGGAAGCTTGAGCGAAATGATAAGAAAATTGAACACAACAATTTAAAGTGGTTCAACCCCAATTGCATACTTCACTGCCCTAGCTTTCCACAACTAAGGATTTTCTCAAATTTACTAATTTCATCAACATTTGAGGACAAGGTTTAACCTTATAACTCCCTTAAGATTTCTATACAAATCTTAAAACTCAAACGCTCTCAAAGAGAAACAAATAAGCAAACAAAGAAATAACCCTTACAAGATCAAAGTGTTTGCCAATTAAGCACAATTACAAAGAAAAACACTTGAGTTAATAGAAAAACAATGGAAGCTCACAAGTGTATACAAGAAAAGTATGAAAACTTTAAGCACGAAGGTTGATTGATTGGAATTTTTTTTCTTTGATAATCTCTCTTGTTGTTGTAGGACCTTTAGAAGTTGGTATTTATACCCTCCAATTGATTTCCAACCATTTTGGTTGTTGGGATATTGAATAGAGTCGTTGGGGATGAAAATACCAGTGCATTAATGTCACTTGCAACAACAAGTATCGATACTTTTTCTACGAGGATCGATACCAATACCATTTTAGTGACTGTTGTAACCATTAATATCGATACCAAGAAAATTCTATCGGTACCAAATATGATGTATTGATACCGTATCAATACTTGATAAATCCTTCAGAAGTTAGAATGTCAATTTCGTATCGATACTGAAAAATGTATAGATAAAAGTATACCATTATCGATACTTGAAGAAATTTATCATACCAAGCAAAAGGTATCGATACCGGATCGATACTTGGTAAATATTTTGGAAAATAAAATGTCATTTTTGTATTGATACTGCAAAATGTATCGATAAATTTGTGAATCTATCGATACTCATTTAAATTTATCAATAATTGACAAAAAATATCGATTTTGGATTGGTACTTTTTGGCCTGGAGTAATTTTAAAATGTTTGAAAGTTTGCTTAACAACTTGGACTTAAAATAATTTCTAAGTATAAACAACTTATCTTGTAGATATCATTTAAAATGAAATTTTTTGTCGAGTTTTATTTAAATTGAGTTTTATACAAAACATAATATTTTTTATATCAAAATAATTTGCCAACTAAAGCTTAGTTCAACAATCTCCCCCTTTTTGATATAATAAAACATTTTGGTAAATTCAGTTTTGAATATGTTTTCTCCTATTTTCTAAAAATCATTTTCAATTTAAGGCTTAGATAAAATTTGTTGTTCATATCAAAATTTGGCATTCATTTATAAATTGGCCATTCATTTTCAGTTAAAGACATTTTGACACAAGTATAAAGAATCAATCATTAGCCAAAATTTACCTTTCTATTCTTCCCTTTTTGTTATATCAAAAAAATAACAAGTAAAGCTTAAGAGAGAGATATTGTTTGTTCAATAAAAGAAATTGAAAATTCAGAACAAAGAACTAACATATGCAAAGTAAGCATGCAAGTATCTAAAGAATACAAATATAGACATTAAAGTGCATTCATTCATAGTCATAGGAAACAAAGGCATAATGAACCAATGATGCAAATGTGAATGCAAATGCTAGACCAACCCTCTTAAGGAGGAGGAGGCGGTGGAGGAAAATTAACCATAAGATGAGCTAATTGATCCTCCAAAGAGGACAAACTAGAGGCCATGTTATCCTCCATCCTAGACACCCTAATATTTAAACCTCTAAAGTCTTCTCATAATGATCCAATAGCGTCAAGTATAGCAAGAGTATCGACTGAGAACGTTGGTGTTTGTGTTGGAGTAGATGAAGTGGCAAGTGTCGAAGCTGGCTCAAGTGGAGGAACATCATCATGCTCACCTCCAACTTATTTATCATCAACCTTGTGCGGTTCTGGTTGAACACCCTTGACCCAATTGTCAGTAAGTGGATCTTTCTTATAGCCGACATAATGAAGAGCACCAATGCCAAGAGGAGTAGGCGAGGCCAAAGGAGGGTCGCCACGGGATGGGATTTTTAGACATTTAAAATATAAGAGAGATACATTCCAGAGGTAAAAGCAACAGAGTTGGAAAGTATTGGATCACCGGTACACCCCATGGCGCAGCAGAAAATTAAGTCCTGCAATCACATCCAGGGATCCATATGCAAGGAACAAATAAGTGTGAGAAGGGTATGAATGATTACCTTTAATCGTCTGAAAAATTGAATAAACAAATTGAACAATTGTATGTCGATTCCAAGCCGCTACGAAACGTTTCAGCCTCTACGTAGTCCACCCGGTGTGACAACGAACAATAAGTACTCTCTAAAACTTTTTTAGAGAGAGAAAAATCTCTTGACGGTTGCTAGACCTCACACACACCTTATTTCAGGTATTTTAGGTTTTTCTTAAAAACTCTATATATCCTAATTCGGGAATAATTGATATTTTATATAAATCAAATCATAATAATTAACCGAATATAATAATTATAATTACCATAATTATAATAATGTTTGACCAAAAAATTACAATTATAATAATTATAATAATATTCGATTCTAAATTATAATTACAATAATTATAACAAGGATTTCGGTAAATTATTTTTTAGTTAAATTTTATACGAATCAAATTCATATATTCATTTAACCATATTTTTCATTATGTGTACAACATACTTGTATATATAATTCATTCAATATTTAACTGTCCAATTAAATCAATTCTATAATCAATTTAATTCATGTGGCAACTAAACATAATACCAACTATGTTTAGATTCTCTTCGTTTCAACCATAGGGTGTGACCCCGTAGGTTCTTGTAATGTTAACAGTAATACTAGAATGATTCTAATATCACAAACAATGAGTGGCATCTAGCAATACATCATTGTTACCTAAGTTACAATAAGTCATGATTCGACATAACCTCTCTGTGATTAACCCTTCATGTATTAAATCCTTTTGTCCTTTACATCTAGAATAGGCACAGTTCATGGAATACTCACACTTGTATAGTCCATCTAATGTTTCTTGATATCCTAAGTAGACTATGAAAAAAAATATGTAACACCCCAAACCCAACCCATGCGTTATGACCGGATCTGACATGTCACATGAGGAAAACGTATAAAGTCCTTGTGATTTGTACTAAAATAAGTGTTATTTGGTTATGGTTAAGAAAACAAGTTTGGATGTAAATATTTGATGAAATTCAACTATTTTTGAGAGGTTGATTGATAAATCAATCAATCGAGGTAGTGAACGTTAAAACTGTGACTTTTAAAAAATATGTTGTTGGTAATTTGAAAGAAAATTCGAGTTAAAATATTTGTCCATGTAACATCCTTAAATTGGGCCTAGTAGGATTGGGCCATTTGGAGCCTGGTCTTTAGGAAAATTAGAATATTATTTATTTATTTGTGTTGGCTCAGGTATGAATTTTATGTGTTAGTATAGTCTTGTGAGGGCTTGATTTTATTTAGGAAGCTAGAATAAATTTTAGTATGGCTTATTTAATGAAGTGGATTAAATGAGCTTAGCACTTAAGTTAATTTAAGTGTAAATTAAAGCACAAGAGGAGTTAGTGGCAAGTTGGTTAAAGAGCTTGAAAGGTTGCATGAGGTTAATGGTTCGAGTAGTAGGTATAGCATTTTTAAAGTTTATTTTTGTATGTTAGCTTTAATGGACGGTCAAACATAATTATGATAGGTGGACTAATAATTTTGGTAAGTTGAATTGTTGTTTAAGGAAAGCATGGAATAAGGGATAAGATTACTAAGGTTATGGTAGGATATCTTGAGTTTATGGTATAATGAGGGGACAAAGGCATGGAAGGTGGAGGATGTTTTGGAAAGAAATCCTATGCCTTAGTGCATGAATGTGGGACGGCATGTAAGGCTAGGGGAGTGGCCGAATTTTTGGTAGGTAGCTTGGAGGATGTTGACCAACCTTTTGTTTTGTGTATCATTTTGTGTTTGTTTTTCCTCTCCAAAAGCTCTCATCTTTGGCCGAATGTATAGGGTACTTTTGGTGCAAAAATATTTCTTTTGATGACAACTTCATTTTGTTGGAAACAAAATACCACTTTCTTTCTCTCATTTGTCTTTTGAACCAAACTACATTTTTGTATCTTGTGCATTTTCTTCTTTGGTAAAGTTTGTGGTGACCGAATATCATTTCTTCCATTTCTCTTTTTGTTCCTTTGATCAATTCTTTTTCATTCTCTTTTCAACTTTTATCAAAACCAAAAACCATTCTTTCTTTCTCTAAACTTTGGCCGAATCTCCTACACCATTATCTTTCATCTACTACTTTTCTTTTCTTCTCAAAACCAAATCCCCTATTTCTCCTTTCTTCTCAATAATTTCTTTATTAGCCAAATATACTCCTTTGGGTGTCTTGTGAAACTCTCTTCTTCCATTTTGAAGTATCTTGGCGAATATTGAAGGTGGTAAGGATTTATTTCAAAGGATTATTCTTTTAAGTTTTCGTTTAAGCCGAAGGCTAATAACCTTGATGATGATGGTTGATTGTAGGAAAGTGAGGCCGATTCATTTAGGAGTGTGTTGGCTAGTGTTCGAAGGCTTTTGGGTAAGATTTTGGGTTCACAAGGAACCCTTCTCAATTATTTTGGTTTGGCCGAATAGGCCATGGTTCTAATGATCATTTTTGGCCGAATATAGGGACAAGAATACTTGTGTGGCCGATTTGTTTATTCGAGATTTAGGACTCTCGTTAGTATCAGGTGTGTACATACACATCTTATGACTTTTTAATATGCTAAGTGTTATATTATGCCTAATCGATTTATGTAGACATGGATGTAATATCATCATGGTATTAACAAGGATTCGGGTAAGTCTTTGTGACTATGAGATTACTATTTGATGCTTTTGGGAAGAATGACACATTTGGTATGTGTATTATTGGACATATGGCAATGATAAATTTATTATTGTTGTTAAAATAAACCTTAATGCATGATTTCAGTAAATATACGTAATTGTTTGATATGGGTTGATGAGTGGAGGGGGCAGTGATATTCGTGTCGACGGATACTAGTGTTTTGGTAACACATCGTGACTACGGTCACCAGAGGTTTGGTACCTCCAGAGGTTTGGCACCTCATAGCGACTTGTCCCTGTGGTTTATACCACCGTGGGTTGACCCCACTTTGAGATATGGGATTGTCTGCCAGTGATTTGGTATCACACGATGGGTTGGCCCCATCATCTATTTTGTGAGTTCGATCACCAGTGTTTTGGTAACACAATCGTGTCTTCGGACACCAGTGATTTGGTATCACATTTGTGACTATATGTCACCAGTGGTTTGGCACCACCAGTGGTTTGGTACCACACGGGGTAGAAAAAGGTGTTTGGATGGCTAGGTTGGGTGTATATTTTAATGCATGTTAAATTGTTATAAATTGTGTATGTTGTTGAATTAAACCGGGAAAAAGGGTTACAATTGGGTCTTGATGACTCACCTTTTTCCTTAACATTTTCAGGTGATTCGTAGCTGCGGATGAGGAGTCGGATAAACTCGAGGTGGCCATGCGATAAAAATAAGGACTAGGTGGATTTTGAACTATTTTATTTTATTATGGGTTTGATTTATTTTGTAATAAGGCCTCCTAGAATTATATTTTGGTTATTTATCTGTTTTGGATAATCTGTTTAACAACTTAATGACTTGAAAAATGGTTACACATGTTTTATGAAAATTAATACGTAAAATGTTTTATTGTGCCATCGGGTACACTTGAAATTTGTAAACAACACGACTCAACAAATATTTTTTTTAAAAAAATATAAATTAAGCATGGTTTTTAACAAAGACATTTAAATTGAATGGCATTTCAACTAATTTCAAAATCGGTTTTAAAATGGTTTTCAAAATGTTTTTCTCTGTAGCATACCAAATTCGGTCATAATGTTTGGGCCGGGTTTGGGGTGTTACAGTCCATATTTATAAAAACCTTTTTGTTAATCAATTTTGGAAACCGTTGTTTATGATTTTTAGAAAAATTCCCATTAAAAATAAATTAAGCAAGATAATAAGTACGTCAAACATAAAGCAAAATAAAATATTCTAGAGGCCTTATTACAACTTAAACACCCAAAATAGTAAAAGTAATAAAGTAAACGTAAATAGAAATCTAAAGTTCAAGAACACCCTTTCTGAAGTATGGCCTCCATCGAGTCATCCAAGCCCAAGTCTACATCACTGATCATTACCTGCAAGGGTTAAGGAAAAGGGGTGAGTTACTAGAACTTAGTGTATAACCTCCTTACCGATGTCCACTGGGCCTGAACCCGTATACCATAATCTTGGGCCTAAGCCCCTTTACATAACAATATTAAATGATGAAAATGTATGAACCCAACCCAACCATCCATCACACCCCCGACTAGCCAATCACACCTGTGGGGATCAAGTCAACCCACCCTGCCGCTCACACCAAAATTTGCAGTCAAGCTGCTATCATACAATATTTTGTTGTCAAGCCACCGAAATTATATTTAAACACGATGATCAATAAATTGTGGCTATGCCACCAGGCTACACTTCTCTTCGTACAATATTTCCCACCCCATGCAATATGTAAAAATGCATCATAATAAAATACATTCACATACATAATAAAATATCCATAAGTAAATATCAACAACTTAATCTAGTAATTTATTTAAAGACTTAGTCCACTAAAGTAAATTAATAATTCGGTCCACTAAAATATTCTAACAATTCGGCCCATATGTGAAACACCGTGGGGACTACTAAGTCGACCCTCCATCCGCTACACACCATCGAAGGCAGTCGCTGCAGTCGACGTGCTCATCGCCCACTTACGTTGTGTCTTTAGACACTATATTCAGATAATGTAACCGAAGTTACCATTTTCAATAATGTGACCGTAGTCACCATAATTCGTTGGTGAGACCGTAGTCATTACCTTCACTTTCTCCCTTCACATATATCCCAAATGCCCCAATTTATTACATATCATTCATATCATACTTAAAATTCACATTCATGTCACTTTTCAGAATATAACACATTCATAACCCTATCAAAGTAGGAATACGTACCTGGGTACTTTTTGCCACATTTGTGGTACTTAGCCACATTCTCATTCTTATACACATTCTTATATTAAAACAATTATTGCCATAATATATATTGAAAGTTAGTGTGAGTACACACCTGATTCGCTTAATAGGTTCCTTGAATCCCGAAGAACGATCTACCGATCTAGATCTTTCACTCCTATAGTCGGCCAATCATTAAAATATATTAATAATCTTTTTTGGTTTGAAAACCAAATCCTAGTAGGATTTGTATTACTTACCTTGTTGCCGAATTGGATGATTGTAAATCAAGTCCCAAAATTGCTAATATTCCTTCCCTTGAAATCGGCTAACACTAAATCATGTAACCATGTGAGTCTCCGGCTTTTGAAATAAATGAGAGATAACCCCAAATACCAAAATTAAGCCTTGGCCGAATATCACTTACCTTGTGATGGGATTCCCAAAACCGATTTCTTGCCTCTTTTATATATGTCGAAATCTTCATGTTAGATCTAATCTAACATATACATCATAACCTTTAATCGAATAAATTTTCTTACCTTAGATCCTTAGATTTCCCGAAAGATCCTTCAAATTTTTGGCCAAATTTGCTAACAGAGTTAGTACCTTGATTCCGATGGAAAGAAGAGAAATAAGAATTGATTGATTACAGATCTTACCCTTTTGATGTTGTAGATGATTGCCCCCCTTTCTTAGAATCCACAAAGATTCGGCTTGACAGTAGAAACGGAGAAGAAACTAGAAGAAAAAGAGAGGGATTTTGCTTAATGAAAATTCGGCAGAGAGGGGGAGAGAGCTTAGAAAATTTCGGCAACACTAGAAAGATGAGAGAAACTCTTTTAGTTTTCCTCCTATAGCCGAAATTATCAATAGGAGAGTCCCTTACTTGGCCACTACTCCTCAAGTGATAATATTAACCTTTAATTATCACTTTTATTCAAAATTAAAGGTGTTTAATCCTTTATTTATCTCCTCAAATAATCCTAATTTAAAATCCCTTATTTATCACTTTTTAATCATGTATTTATGGAATTAAAACACCTTGGTTTCTAGATGCTTGTGCCGTCCACCTTTAAGCACAGGAAGCAAAAATTAAACTTCATTTATTTGCTTCCCTTGTGACTCGAACCTGTGCCCATGCCTCCTTCACATGGTGCCATTTCCATAGGCCCTAAGTGGCATCTTCAGACCACATTTCCAAGCCTGTTTGTGTGTCAAATTTCCCCAACTTTTTCTTTTAAGGCCCTCTTGCCTTTATTTCCTATTTTAAACTTTAAAACTCATCATTTTGGGGTCATTTCTAAGTTTCCTAAAATTTTCGATCGGCTCTGTAACTTGCCATTTTTCTTACATTCCAAGTTTCCAAAAATATTCAGTTTCCAAAATGTTCAGGTTTCCAAAAATGTGTACTTTCCATTTTTGAACCATTTCCTTACATTTCTAGGTTTCCTAAAATGTTCATGTCCTAATGCATTTCCAGGTTGCCAAAAATGTTCATTTGCATTCATTTTCGTGCATTTCTGAGTATCCAAAAATATCAAAAATTTATTCATTATGCTTAAGACTTGTTATTTCTTACAATTAAACTGAAAATGCATAGGCCCTTTTGAGGATGTTACAGTTCTACCCCCCTTAAACAAAATTTCATCCTTGAAATTTCCTAACTAAACAATTGAGAGTATTGCTGTCGCATTGTCTCCTCTGACTCCCACGAAGCTTCTTCCGATCCATGATTGCGCTATAACACCTTGACTAAAGGCACCAACTTCCTTCGTAGTACTTTCACGTCACGTTCCAGGATCCGAATCGGCTCCTCTTCGTAGGATAGATCTGGCCTTAGCTCCACTTCTTCAACAGGTACCACATGAGACGGATCCGATCGATAGCGACGTAGCATGGATACATGAAATACGTCGTGCATTTGATGCAACTCTGGTGGTAACTTCAATTGGTATGCCACTGGCCCAACTCGCTTCAGCACTTGATAAGGCCCTATAAACCTTGGGCTTAACTTTCCTTTGCGACCAAACCTCATAACCTTCTTCCAAGGCGAAACTTTCAAGAATACTTGGTCTCCTACTTCAAACTCGATTTCCTTCCGCTTAAGGTCCTGCGTGATGACTTCGCTCATCATCGAATCTTCCTTCAACCGTGCCCGAATTAATTCCACCTTCTCCTCAGTTTCCGCCACTAACTCTGGACCCAAAATGCGGCGTTCTCCTAACTCGGTCCAACAAGTTGGTGTTCTACATTTCCTTCCATACAATGCTTCGTATGGTGCCATCCGAATGCTTGCCTGATAGCTGTTGTTGTAGGCGAACTCAGCTAGAGGCAAGTAATCCTCCCAACTTCCTCGGAAATCCATCACACAACCTCTCAACATATCCTCTAACACTTGTATAACCTGCTGGATCGCCCGTCGATTGTGGATGAAAAGCCGTAGTGAAGTCCAACTTAGTGCCTAATGCTTGATGAAGTGTGTTCCAAAACCGAGACGTGAACCTTGGGTCTCTATCGGAGATGATCGACATTGGTACTCCATGTAACCTCACGATCTCCGCCACATATAACTTAGCTAGCTTCTGAAGAGTATAATCCATTCTTACTGGGATAAAGTGCGCGGACCTAGTCAAACAGTCCACTATCACCCATACCGAGTCCTTCTTAGTAGGCGTAAGGGGAAGCCCACTAACGAAGTCCATGGTGATTCTCTCCCACTTCCATTGGGGAACTTCAATTGGTTGAAGCAATCCTGATGGGACTTGGTGTTCAGCCTTTACTTGCTGACACGTCAAACATTTCCCCACAAATTCGGTCACCTCTCGTTTCAGATCTGACCACCAAAATTGTTCCCTTAGATCTCTATACAGCTTGATGCCTCTGGGATGCATAGCATAAGGGCTACCATGCGCTTCCCGAAGAATTCGTTGTCTCAACTCCTTATCCCTCGGCATACAAACCTTTCCCTTGTAGCACAGTACTTCTTCATCATTGACGCCATAGTCCTTTAATCCTCCTTCTTTGTATTTCATCAGAACTTAGTACTTAAGTCTTTATCCGCCAACTGTCCCTCTTTCACCTCCTTCAGCCATGTGGGCTTGACTTGTAACTCTGCCAACAGGCTTCCGTCATCATACAAACTTAAGTGAGCAAACAAAGCCCTTAAATCCGACACAACCTTCCTACTTAGGGCATCAGCTACCACATTCGCCTTGCCCGGATGGTATTCTATCGAACAATCGTGGTCCTTCAGTAATTCCACCCACCTTCGCTACCTCAAGTTCAACTCCTTCTGAGTCAACAAATACTTAAGGCTCTTGTGATCTGTGTAGATATCTGACCTTTCTCCATAAAGCTAGTGGCTCCAAACCTTAAGGGTGAAAACCACTGCTGCGAGCTCCAAGTCATGAGTTGGGTAGTTAACCTCATGCGGCCTTAATCACGAGACGCGCAAGCGACTACTTTTCCTTTTTGCATTAGCACACAGCCCTAACCACTGTGTGCGAAGCGCGCCACAATATACTACAAAGTCCTTGCTCGCCTCATTTGAATTAACACAGAGCTTCCGCCAGCACCCTCTTAAGCTTTTCAAAGCTCTCCTGCTGCTTATTAGTCCATTCAAATGGTACTTCCTTCCTTAGCAACTTTGTTAAAAGCGCGGCTATTGACGAGAATTCTTCCACAAACCTTCGTAATAGCTTTGCCAAGCCTAAGAAACCGGATCTCTCACCACGGACCTATGTGGTTTCCAATCCAACATCGCTTCGATCTTCCTTGGGTCCACTCTTATTCCTTCTGCGGATACCACATGTCCTAAGAATGCCACCTCCTTAAGCCAAAATTCACACTTCTTTGAATTTGGCATGAGCTTCTTTTCCTTAACACTTCCAACACAACTCGGAGATGCTCATCATGCTCCTCTTCTGACTTTGAGTACACCAAAATATCGTCGATGAATACAACGACGAACCTATCCAGGTAGGGTTGGAAAACCTGATTCATCATGTCCATGAACGCGACTGGAGCGTTCGTTAAACCAAAGGCATCACCACAAACTCCAAATGGCCATATCTTGTCCTAAAAGCGGTCTTATGGATGTCAACCTCCTTCACCTTCAACTGGTGATATCTCGACCTTAAGTCTATCTTCGAGAACACAGCTGCCCCTTTCAGCTGATCGAACAAGTCGTCTATCCTTGGCAAAGGATACTTGTTCTTGATGGTCAGCTTATTCAACTGACGATGATCTATGCACATATGCATAGTTCCGTCCTTTTTCTTCACGAATAGGACCGGTGCTCCCCATGGAGACACACTGGGTCGAATAAACCCACGATCCAACAACTCTTGGATTTGAGCCTTGAGCTCCACTAACTCCTTTGGTGCCATTCGATATGGAGCGATTGACACGAGGAGTACATTCTCTCGTAGCAAATCAATTCCAAATTCCACCTCCCTATCTGGGGGTATTCCTGGTAATTCCTCTGGAAATACATCTTCAAAATCTCTTACGGTTCTAACTCCATTGACACCTTCATCCTTTCCACCTAACGCACTTACGAAGGCCAGGAACGCCCTGCACCCTTTCTTAACCATTTTCTCAGCCTTTAGTGCCGAAACTACGTTAGACAAGTAATTCCTCCTTTCGCCGATCATCACTACTACTTCATCCTCCGGGGTCCTTAGTTCCATACATTTAGCCGCACAATCCAACACGGCTCGATGCTCTACTAGCCAATCCATTCCAAGTATAAGCTCAAATTCTCCGAAGGGTAACTCCATTAAATCAGCCTGAAAGTTTATTCCCTGAATCTCTAGGGGTACATTCTGAAAAATCTTATCTATTACTACGGTTTGGCCTAATGGGCTTACTACGTTTATCGGCTTATCGAGAGAGTTGAGTCTAGGCCTAGTGTTTCCACTACACTACATGCAACATATGAATGGGTAGAGCCCACATCAATCAGAGCAAAATAGGGTTTGTCATGAATAAAGAACGTACCGGTTATAACATCCGGCGCGTCTCCATCTTCCCTCCGACGAACCGCATAAACCAAACCCGGTTGGTTGCCTTGCCCGGCATTAGCGCGGCACTCGCCCACGGGCTCCACGGCCTCGCCGCCACTACCTCTGTTGGCCGACCCACGACCCCTTTGAGGTCGCTGTCCGCCTACTACCACCGATTAGCATTTCTGGCCGCGGTTGGCTCTTATCTAGTAGCTTGGGGTAATCCTTAAGCATATGGTCCTTGGACCCACACTTGAGACATCGTCCCGTCTTTTTCCAACACTCTCCCAATTGCTTCTTTCCACAATGCTCACAAGGGCGACATCGCCGGCCGCATCGGCTTGTTGATTTTGTGGCCCGTCAACTCTAGGCCTCTTGTGACTCTTTCCAGCTGGCCCAAAACCTCTTTTGGGCTTATTCCTATCCATAGCCCGCTTGGTAGCATCCTTAATTCCCTCGGCCACCTTGGCCTTTTCCACCAAAGTAGAGAATTCCGCCCCGATGCGGTGCTATCAGCCTCAGATCATCCTCATCCGTCCTCAAAACGGACACGCTGCGTTCATGCTCGATTGCCACTACACCTCGAGCATAACGGCTCAACCTCGTAAATTTCGCCTCATATTCTGCGACGGACTTACTTCCTTGTACCAATCCCATAAAAGCCTTTCTTTGTTCATCCGTATACTGGTTCCCACATACTTTTTCTAAAATGCTTCTTTAACATATTCCCAGGTCAAACCTGCAGCCGTAGCACCATCCCGAACAGTTAACCACCACTGATACGCTTCATCGCGTAACATTGCCACCATCCCTTTCAACTTCTCCTCGGGGGTCAAGTCGAGCTCATCCATGATGCGCTCCGTTGCTTCCAACCAAGATCACGGCATCGGGTGCTACTCCAGACACTCCACGAAACATCTCGGCTCCATTAGCTCGGAGCCGTTCAGGCACAGACTTACGGGTTCTTGAATTTCCTCCTGCACCAGCCACCAATTCCAAAACTCGCGGCCACACCTGCGACACAAAGATCTTCCCCATGCGAGCTCGCCGCTCAACATTAACAAAATTTGGAGGAGGTGGTGGCGGTGGTATCTCATTGTCAGAACCCTGACCCGATCTAACGGGTTCTGACACAGTCATTCTTCCTCTACCTCTTCCACGACGACCATGTCCTCTAGAGCTCATTTTCTATCGTCGAGATCTGATTAAGAAGTTTTATGAATTAGTATTCTTTTTTCACTTATTACCCGCGAAGATGTTTTATGAAGAAGAATTTAAGAGTGGTTCTTTTGTATTCATACAGCACACAGTCATTCATTCATTCATCCATCCATCAAACAATTATGAACTTTCGTTCATTCAGAGAAACGTTGTAATTTTCATCGTTGTTGTTTTTCCACTACCCAGGGGTATTTTCGTAATTTTGTCCTACAGGGGCAATTTCGTAATTTTCCAAAATAATAAAAAAAATTCCTCAGTGATTTTGTCAAAAGTATTCTGGTAATTTTAAAGTCCCGGGGTAATTTTGGAAAATTTTCGAAATTCAGGGGTATTTCGGTAATTTTTGACCTCAGGGGTATTTTGGTAATTTTTTTCACAAACTGGGGTATATTTGGAAAAACTAACAAATCAGGGATATTTCAAAAGTTGTAAAATTTTGTGGGTTCTTTTTGAGAGTTTAACCTTTCAAATGGTGATGTTGCAAAAATTTGGAAATCAGGATCATTTTGGTAATTTTGCAAGTTAGGGGCAATTTTGTAATTTTTTCCAAAATCAGGGTATTTTTGATGGTTTGCACATTAGGGTTTATGAACATTATAAAATAATGGAGTTTTGACAAAACCATTGAAAAGTTTGACATTTTGTGGATCTAGGGCATTTTGGTAATTTTGCCACTAAGGGTATTTTTGTAATTTTCACAAATTAGAGATTTTTCAGAAAAATTTTGTAAAGATGGTTTTCGAAAATTTAGTGAAGTAATTTTAAGAGTTTTGAAATCTAGGGTTTGTTGTTTTGTTCTCTTTTTTTTTTTAAAAAAAAACATGGCTAGTTCCCTTTTCGGGTTTTAGTCATTATGTTTAGCCTATGTCCTAGCCCTCTTTGGTCAGGGTGAACCAAAGCTACGCACTGTGCAGGATTCGAATGGAGAGGAGGTGAGTCACGTGCATGCCTTAAATACCAAGCTCCCATCGAAACCATTCCTAGACATGCACACAGAGGTTGCCACACCACCGAGCCCCCTCGAGTTAGGGTGAACCTGAAGCTACTTTTGGGTAGGATACTGCGAAGAGGAGGTGAGTCACTAGGATCGCTTAAATACTGTGCTCTTTCGGATCCAATCCTAGACATGCGCATTGGGGTTACCACACCCTTAGCTCGTTGACTTAGCCATAGGGTTGTTTAGTGCATTAAGTCTTATGTGTTTGTGTTTGAGTAGAGTAGTCCTGTGGTTCAAGTTCCTATCATACTATTCTACGTTCCATGCCTTTTCTACCCTTATACAGTTCATAAGTCACGTAATCACACATAAAGTTAGGGTACTTACTCGTGGATCATGGTCGGAGACTTAGGTGCCATGCCGTAATACCGCTTTATTTCAAAGAAAATCATTTGGGCTCGAATTAAAAATGTTTTGGGCCTTAACCCACAAAGCCGAGAGTTTAAAAGCGGGCTCGATACCAAAATCAAACACCCACACCCTACCACGAGCTTGAACCGGATCTCGGTATGTTCCTTAAGTAAACCGGTTTTCAAGTTCTTGGTTACTTAGAGAAAAATTGTAAATTTTAGAAAACATTGTTTTGGGTTGGGCTTAAATTGGAACCCATTTAATAAATTTTGAAAATCCAACTTAAATAAGGTAACAAAATAATTTTAGGGTTTATTATTTTAAAAGAAATAAATTTACTTAACTTTAATCAAAAATAAATTGTATCATAATCAGATAAAAATAAATGTAAATAACGAAAATCCAACTGGGCCTTATGGCCTTATTACATCATTCAAACCCAAAATAAAATTTAAAGTACTAAAATTATATAAAGTCCAAATTTCTAAATAAATTCTTCAAGTGATGCATGGCCACCCTTAGCTCCTGCCGACCCGGTCCATTATCGCTCTTCACACGAAAAATAATTCCCCAGCAGGGTGAGTCCATGAGACTCAATGTGTACACTGATACTAATTTTCAACAAATCGTGCATACAAGTCATATCAATTTCATGTTCATACAAAATAAAGGATGATGCAACCCAAACCCAAGCCTATTTGTACATCCGCTACACACCACCCGTACCAACCTGTACACCGTGGGAACTACTAAGTCGACCCTCCATCCACTACACACCATCGAAGGCAGTCGCTGCAGTCGACGTGCTCATCGCCCACTTACGTTGTATCTTTAGACACTATATTCAGATAATGTAACCGAAGTTACCATTTTCAACAATGTGACCGTAGTCACCATAATTCGTTGGTGAGATCGTAGTCATTACCTTCACTTTCTCCCTTCATATATATCCCAAATGCCCCAATTTATTACATATCATTCATATCATACTTAAAATTCACATTCATGTCACTTTTCAGAATATAACACATTCATAACCCTATCAAAAGTAGGAATACGTACCTGGGTACTTTTTGCCACATTTGTGGTACTTAGCCACATTCTCATTCTTATACACATTCTTATATTAAAACAATTATTGCCATAATATATATTGAAAGTTAGTGTGAGTACACACCTGATTCGCTTAATAGGTTCCTTGAATCCCGAAGAACGATCTACCGATCTAGATCTTTCACTCCTATATTCGGCCAATCATTAAAATATATTAATAATCTTTTTTGGTTTGAAAACCAAATCCTAGTAGGATTTGTATTACTTACCTTGTTGCCGAATTGGATGATTGTAAATCAAGTCCCAAAATTGCTAATATTCCTTCCCTTGAAATCGGCTAACACTAAATCATGTAACCATGTGAGTCTCAGGCTTTTGAAATAAATGAGAGATAACCCCAAATACCAAAATTAAGCCTTGGCCGAATATCACTTACCTTGTGATGGGATTCCCAAAACCGATTTCTTGCCTCTTTTATATATGTCGAAATCTTCATGTTAGATCTAATCTAACATATACATCATAACCTTTAATCGAATAAATTTTCTTACCTTAGATCCTTAGATTTCCGAAAGATCCTTCAAATTTTTGGCCAAATTTGCTAACATGAGTTAGTACCTTGATTAGATGGAAAGAAGAGAAATAAGAATTGATTGATTACAGATCTTACCCTTTTGATGTTGTAGATGATTGCCCCCTTTCTTAGAATCCACAAAGATTCGGCTTGACAAGAGAAACGGAGAAGAAACTAGAAGAAAAGAGAGGATTTTGCTTAATGAAAATTCGAGAGAGAGGGGAGAGAGCTTAGAGAATTTCGGCAACACTAGAAAGATGAGAGAAACTCTTTTAGTTTTCCTCCTATAGCCGAAATTATCAATAGGAGAGTCCCTTACTTGGCCACTACTCCTCAAGTGATAATATTAACCTTTAATTATCACTTTTATTCAAAATTAAAGGTGTTTAATCCTTTATTTATCTCCTCAAATAATCCTAATTTAAAATCCCTTATTTATCACTTTTTAATCATGTATTTATGGAATTAAAACACCTTGGTTTCTAGATGCTTGTGCCGTCCACCTTTAAGCCGGGAAGCAAAAATTAAACTTCATTTATTTGCTTCCCTTGTGACTCGAACCTGTGCCCATGCCTCCTTCACATGGTGCCATTTCCATAGGCCCTAAGTGGCATCTCTTGGACCACATTTCCAAGCCTGTTTGTGTGTCAAATTTCCCCAACTTTTTCTTTTAAGGCCCTCTTGCCTTTATTTCCTATTTTAAACTTTAAAACTCATCATTTCTAGGTCATTTCTAAGTTTCCTAAAATTTTCGATCGGCTCAGAACTTGCCATTTTTCTTACATTCCAAGTTTCCAAAAATGTTCAGTTTCCTAAAATGTTGATTTCAAAATGTTCTGAGTTTCCAAAAATGTGTACTTTCCATTTTTGAACCATTTCTTACATTTCTAGGTTTCCTAAAATGTTCATGTCCTAATGCATTTCAGTTGCCAAAATGTTCATTTGCATTCATTTTCGTGCATTTCGAGTATCCAAAAATATCAAAAATTTATTCATTATGCTTAAGACTTGTTATTTCTTACAATTAAACTGAAAATGCATAGGCCCTTTTGAGGATGTTACGCTTCTACCCTCTTAAACAAAATTTCGTCCTCGAAATTTCCTAACTAAACAATTGAGAGTATTCTTTGTCGCATTGTCTCCTCGACTCCCACGAAGCTTCTTCCGATCCATGATTGCGCTTATAACACCTTGACTAAAGGCACCAACTTCCTTCGTAGTACTTTCACGCCACGTTCCGGGATCCGAATCGGCTCTCTTCGTAGGATAGATCCGCCTTAGCTCCACTTCTTCAACAGTACCACATGAGACGGATCCGATCGATAGCGACGTAGCATGGATACATGAAATACGTCGTGCATTTGATGCAACTCGTGGTAACTTCAATTGGTATGCCATCGCCCAACTCGCTTCAAAGACTTGATAAGGCCCTATAAACCTTGGGCTTAACTTCCTTTGCGACCAAACCTCATAACCTTCTTCCAAGGCGAAACTTTCAAGAATACTTGGTCTCCTACTTCAAACTCGATTTCCTTCCGCTTAAGGTCTGCATGCGACTTACATTTCATCGTAATCTTCCTTCAACCGCGTTCGAATTAATTCCACCTTCTCCTCGTTTCCGCCACTAACTCACTGGACCCAAAACGCGCGCGTTCTCTAACTCGGTCCAACAAGTTGGTGTTCTACATTTCCTTCCATACAATGCTTCGTATGGTGCCATCCGAATGCTTGCACGATAGTTTGTTGTTGTAGGCGAACTCGGCCTAGAGGCAAGTAATCCTCCCAACTTCCTCGGAAATCCATCACACAACCTCTCAACATATCCTCTAACACTTGTATAACCCGTTCAGACTACCCGTCTGATTGTGGATGAAAAGCCGTAGTGAAGTCCAACTTAGTGCCTAAAGCTTGATGAAGTGCGTTCCAAAACCGAGACGTGAACCTTGGGTCTCTATCGGAGATGATCGACATTGGTACTCCATGTAACCTCACGATCTCGCCACATATAACTTAGCTAGCTTCAAGAGTATAATCCATTCTTATCGGGATAAAGTGCGCGGACCTAGTCAAACAAATCCACTATCACCCATACCGAGTCCTTCTTAGTAGGCGTAAGGGGAAGCCCACTAACGAAGTCCATGGTGATTCTCTCCTACTTCCATTGGGGAACTTCAATTGGTTGAAGCAATCCTGATGGGACTTGGTGTTCAGCCTTTACTTGCTGACACGTCAAACATTTCCCCACAAATTCGGTCACCTCTCGTTTCAGATCTGACCACCAAAATTGTTCCCTTAGATCTCTATACAGCTTGATGCCTCTGGGATGCATAGCATAAGGGCTACCATGCGCTTCCCGAAGAATCCGTTGTCTCAACTCCTTATCCCTCGGCATACAAACCTTTCCCTTGTAGCACACAAGACTTCTTCATCATTGACGCCATAGTCCTTTAATCCTCTCCTTTGTATTTGCTGTCAGAACTTAGTACATAAGTCCTTATCCGCCAACTGTCCCTCTTTCACCTCCTTCAGCCATGTGGGCTTGACTTGTAACTCTGCCAACAGGCTTCCGTCATCATACAAATTTAAGTGAGCAAACAAAGCCCTTAAATCCGACACAACCTTCCTACTTAGGGCATCAGCTACCACATTCGCCTTGCCCGGATGGTATTCTATCGAACAATCGTAGTCCTTCAGTAATTCCACCCACCTTCGCTACCTCAAGTTCAACTCCTTCTGAGTCAACAAATACTTAAGGCTCTTGTGATCTGTGTAGATAACTGACCTTTCTCCATAAAGCTAGTGCCTCCAAACCTTAAGGGTGAAAACCACTGCTGCGAGCTCCAAGTCATGAGTTGGGTAGTTAACCTCATGCGGCCTTAACTGCTGAGACGCATAAGCGACTACTTTTCCTTCTTGCATTAGCACACAGCCTAACCCTGTGTGCGAAGCGTCACAATATACTACAAAGTCCTTGCCTGCCTCCGGCTGAATTAACACAGGAGCTTCCGTCAGCACCCTCTTAAGCTTTTCAAAGCTTTCCTGCTGCTTATTAGTCCATTCAAATGGTACTTCCTTCCTTAGCAACTTTGTTAAAGGCGCGGCTATTGACGAGAATTCTTCCACAAACCTTCTGTAATAGCCTGCCAAGCCTAAGAAACTTCGGATCTCAGCCACAGACCTATGTGGTTTCCAATCCAACACTGCTTCGATCTTCCTTGGGTCCACTCTTATTCCTTCTGCGGATACCACATGTCCTAAGAATGCCACCTCCTTAAGCCAAAATTCACACTTGCTGAATTTGGCATAGAGCTTCTTTTCCCTTAACACTTCCAACACAACTCGGAGATGCTCATCATGCTCCTCTTCTGACTTTGAGTACACCAAAATATCGTCGATGAATACAACGACGAACCTATCCAGGTAGGGTTGGAAAACCTGATTCATCATGTCCATGAACGCGGCTGGAGCGTTCGTTAAACCAAAGGCATCACCACAAACTCAAAATGGCCATATCTTGTCCTAAAAGCGGTCTTATGGATGTCAACCTCCTTCACCTTCAACTGGTGATATCCCGACCTTAAGTCTATCTTCGAGAACACAGCTGCCCCTTTCAGCTGACCGAACAAGTCGTCTATCCTTGGCAAAGGATACTTGTTCTTGATGGTCAGCTTATTCAACTGACGATGATCTATGCACATATGCATAGTTCCGTCCTTTTTCTTCATGAATAGGACCGGTGCTCCCCATGGAGACACACTGGGTCGAATAAACCCACGATCCAACAACTCTTGGATTTGAGCCTTGAGCTCCACTAACTCCTTTGGCGCCATTCGATATGGAGCGATTGACACAGGAGCTGTTCCTGGTAGCATATCAATTCCAAATTCCACCTCCCTATCTGGGGGTATTCCTGGTAATTCCTCTGGAAATACATCTTCAAAATCTCTTACGGTTCTAACTCCATTGACACCTTCATCCTTTCCACCTAACGCACTTACGAAGGCCAGGAACGCCCTGCACCATTTCTTAACCATTTTCTCAGCCTTTAGTGCCGAAACTACGTTAGACAAGTAATTCCTCCTTTCGCCGATCATCACTACTACTTCATCCTCCGGGGTCCTTAGTTCCATACATTTAGCCGCACAATCCAACACGGCTCGATGCTCTACTAGCCAATCCATTCCAAGTATAAGCTCAAATTCTCCGAAGGGTAACTCCATTAAATCAGCCCGAAAGTTTATTCCCGAATCTCTGGGGTACATTCGAAAAATCTTATCTATTACTACGGTTTGGCCTAATGGGCTTACTACAGTTATCTGCTTATCAGAGAGTTCAGAGTCTAGGCCTAGTGTTTCCACTACACTACATGCAACATATGAATGGGTAGAGCCCACATCAATTAGAGCAAAATAGGGTTTGTCATGAATAAAGAACGTACCGGTTATAACATCCGGCGTGTCTCCATCTTCCCTCCGACGAACCGCATAAACCAAACCCGGCTGCCTTGCTTCAAGATTAGCGCACACTCTCGCCCTGGGCTCCACGGCCTCTGCCACTACCTCTGTTGGCTGACCCACGACCCCTTTGAGGCTGCTGTCCGCCTCTACCAGCCTGATTAGCATTCTGTGCTGCCGGTTGGCTCTTATCTAGTAGCTTGGGGTAATCCTTAAGCATATGGTCCTTGGACCCACACTTGAGACATCGTCCCGTCTTTTTCCAACACTCTCCCAAGTGCTTCTTTCCACAATGCTCACAAGGGCGATACTGCCAGCCCGTACCAGCTTGTTGATTTTGTGGCCCGTCAACTCTAGGCCTCTTGTGACTCTTCCCAGCTGGCCCAAAACCTCTTTTGGGCTTATTCTTATCCATAGCCTGCTTGGTAGCATCCTTAATTCCCTCGGCCACCTTGGCCTTTTCCACCAAAGCAGAGAATTCCCGTTCCTGATGTAGTGCTATCAACAGTCTCAGATCATCCCTCAGTCCGTCCTCAAAACGGACACAGCGTTCATGCTCAGTTGCCACTACACCTCGAGCATAACGGCTCAACCTCAGAAATTTCGCCTCATATTCTGCGACGGACTTACTTCCTTGTACCAATCCTGAAAAGCCTTTCTTTGTTCATCCGTATAATCGGTTCCCACATACTTTTTCTCAAATGCTTCTTTAACATATTCCTGTGTCAAACTCGCAACTGTAGCACCATCCCGAACAGTTAACCACCACCGATACGCTTCATCGCGAATGCGGTGCCACCATCCCTTTCAACTTCTCCCTGGGGTCAAGTCGAGCTCATCCATGATGCGCTCCGTTGCTTCCAACCAAGACTCGGTTTATCTTGGGTGCTACCTGCGAACACTCCACGAAACATCTCGGCTCCATTAGCTCTGAGCCGTTCGTGCATGAACTTACGGGTTCTCGAATTTCCTCCCGCACCACCACCAATTCCAAAACTCGCAAAGACAAACCGCGACACAAAGATCTTCCTCTGTCTCGAGCCTCGCCGCTCAACATTAACGGTGGGGTGGTGGTGGCGGTGGTATCTCATTGTCGTAACCCCGACCCGATCTAACGGGTTACGACACGATCATTCTTCCTCTACCTCTTCCACGACGACCATGTCCTCTAGAGCTCATTTTCTATCGTCGAGATCTGATTAAGAAGTTTTATGAATTAGTATTCTTGTTTCACTTATTACCCGCGAAGATGTTTTATGAAGAAGAATTTAAGAGTGGTTCTTTTGTATTCATACAGCACACAGTCATTCATTCATTCATCCATCCATCAAACAATTATGAACTTTCGTTCATTGAGAGAAACGTTGTAATTTTCATCGTTGTTGTTTTTCCACTACCCAGGGGTATTTTCGTAATTTTGTCCTACAGGGTTTGTTGTTTTGTTCTCTTTTTTTTAAAAAAAAAAACATGGCTAGTTCCCTTTTCGGGTTTTAGTCATTATGTTTAGCCTATGTCCTAGCCCTCTTTGGTCAGGGTGAACCAAAGCTACGCACCAGGCAGGATTCGAATGGAGAGGAGGTGAGTCACGCAGACAGCTTAAATACCAAGCTCCCATCGAAACCATTCCTAGACATGCGCACAGAGGTTGCCACACCACTAAGCCCTCTGAGTTAGGGTGAACCGAAGCTACGCACCAGGTAGGATACCTGCGAAGAGGAGGTGAGTCACTAGGATCGCTTAAATACTGTGCTCTTTCGGATCCAATCCTAGACATGCGCACAGGGGTTACCACACCCTTAGCTCAGTGACTTAGCCATAGGGTTGTTTAGTGCATTAAGTCTTATGTGTTTGTGTTTGAGTAGAGTAGTCCTAGGGTTCAAGTTCCTATCATACTATTCTACGTTCCATGCCTTTTCTACCCTTATACAGTTCATAAGTCACAGAATCACACATAAAGTTAGGGGTACTTACCTGGTGGACTGCGGGTCGGAGACTTAGGTGCCATGCCAGAATACCTGCTTTATTTCAAAGAAAATCATTTGGGCTCGAATTAAAAATGTTTTGGGCCTTAACCCACAGGCCGAGAGTTTAAAACTGGGCTCTGATACCAAACTGAAACACCCCACACCCGGCCCACGAGCTTGAACCAGATCTGGTATGTTCCTTAAGTAAACCGGTTTTCAAGTTCTTGGTTACTTAGAGAAAAATTGTAAATTTTAGAAAACATTGTTTTGGGTTGGGCTTAAATTGGAACCCATTTAATAAATTTTGAAAATCCAACTTAAATAAGGTAACAAAATAATTTTAGGGTTTATTATTTTAAAAGAAATAAATTTACTTAACTTTAATCAAAAATAAATTGTATCATAATCAGATAAAAATAAACAGAAATAACGAAAATCCAACTGGGCCTTATGGCCTTATTACATCATTCAAACCCAAAATAAAATTTAAAGTACTAAAATTATATAAAGTCCAAATTTCTAAATAAATTCTTCAAGTGATGCATGGCCACCCTTAGCTCCCCGCAGACCTTGGTCCATTATCGCTCTTCACACGAAAAATAATTTCAACGGGGGTGAGTCCATAGACTCAATGTGTACACAGTACTAATTTTCAACAAATCAGGCATACAAGTCATATCAATTTCATGTTCATACAAAATAAAGGATGATGCAACCCAAACCCAAGCCTATTTGTCCATCCGCTACACACCACCCGTACCAACCTGTACACCGTGGGAACTACTAAGTCGACCCTCCATCCGCTACACACCATCGAAGGCAGTCGCTGCAGTCGACGTGCTCATCGCCCACTTACGTTGTATCTTTAGACACTATATTCAGATAATGTAACCGAAGTTACCATTTTCAATAATGTGACCGTAGTCACCATAATTCGTTGGTGAGACCGTAGTCATTACCTTCACTTTCTCCCTTCATATATATCCCAAATGCCCCAATTTATTACATATCATTCATATCATACTTAAAATTCACATTCATGTCACTTTTCAGAATATAACACATTCATAACCCTATCAAAAGTAGGAATACGTACCTGGGTACTTTTTGCCACATTTGTAGTACTTAGCCACATTCTCATTCTTATACACATTCTTATATTAAAACAATTATTGCCATAATATATATTGAAAGTTAGTCTTGAATCCCGAAGAACGATCTACCGATCTAGATCTTTCACTCCTATATTCGGCCAATCATTAAAATATATTAATAATCTTTTTTGGTTTGAAAACCAAATCCTAGTAGGATTTGTATTACTTACCTTGTTGCCGAATTGGATGATTGTAAATCAAGTCCCAAAATTGCTAATATTCCTTCCTTGAAATCGGCTAACACTAAATCATGTAACCATGTGAGTCTCAGGCTTTTGAAATAAATGAGAGATAACCCCAAATACCAAAATTAAGCCTTGGCCGAATATCACTTACCTTGTGATGGGATTCCCAAACCGATTTCTTGCCTCTTTTATATATGTCGAAATCTTCATGTTAGATCTAATCTAACATATACATCATAACCTTTAATCGAATAAATTTTCTTACCTTAGATCCTTAGATTTCCCGAAAGATCCTTCAAATTTTTGGCCAAATTTGCTAACAGAGTTAGTACCTTGATTCCGATGGAAAGAAGAGAAATAAGAATTGATTGATTATAGATCTTACCCTTTGATATTGTAGATGATTGCCCCCTTTCTTAGAATCCACAAAGATTCGGCTTGACAAGAGAAACGGAGAAGAAACTAGAAGAAAAAGAGAGGATTTTGCTTAATGAAAATTCTAGAGAGGGGAGAGAGCTTAGAGAATTTCGGCAACACTAGAAAGATGAGAGAAACTCTTTTAGTTTTCCTCCTATAGCCGAAATTATCAATAGGAGAGTCCCTTACTTGGCCACTACTCCTCAAGTGATAATATTAACCTTTAATTATCACTTTTATTCAAAATTAAAGGTGTTTAATCCTTTATTTATCTCCTCAAACAATCCTAATTTAAAATCCCTTATTTATCACTTTTTAATCATGTATTTATGGAATTAAAACACCTTGGTTTCTAGATGCTTGTGCCGTCCACCTTTAAGCCTAGGAAGCAAAAATTAAACTTCATTTATTTGCTTCCCTTGTGACTCGAACCCAGGCCCATGCCTCCTTCACATGGTGCCATTTCCATAGGCCCTAAGTGGCATCTTCAGACCACATTTCAAGCCTGTTTGTGTGCCAAATTTCCCCAACTTTTCTTTTAAGGCCCTCTTGCCTTTATTTCCTATTTTAAACTTTAAAACTCATCATTTGAGGTCATTTCTAAGTTTCCTAAAATTTTCGATCGGCTCAGAATTTGCCATTTTTCTTACATTCCAAGTTTCCAAAAATGTTCAGTTTCCTAAAATGTTCGATTTCCAAAATGTTGAGTTTCCAAAATGTTCATTTCAAAATGTCTGAGTTTCCAAAAATGTGTACTTTCCATTTTGAACCATTTCTTACATTTCTAGGTTTCCTAAAATGTTCATGTCCTAATGCATTTCCAGGTTGCCAAAAATGTTCATTTCCATTCATTTTCGTGCATTTCTGAGTATCCAAAAATATCAAAAATTTATTCATTATGCTTAAGACTTGTTATTTCTTACAATTAAACTGAAAATGCATAGGCCCTTTTGAGTAGGAAAATCCAGAACTGCCGATATCGCTCTACGCTTAAACTTAGGAGTAGGAATCACAAATCCACTCCTTTTGTGTTCTCTAATCGCTTTTCCTTTCAAATAGGTATCACTTGCCTCCACTAGAAAAAGTCTTAGTCAAAACGATATTGCGATATGAAACGATTGTCTAAGAAGAAGGTTCGGCTTACCACTATTTCCGAAGGAACAACGAGTGGATAAGAACGAGTGATTTAATCCCTATAATAACCAATTAGCCAAACTTTCAAATCGATTAACAAAATAACCGAGTAGCGAAATAGACCAAAAATAAACTATAATGAACTCCTTACCTTACGATAATAAATCTGATTCCTACCAATTGGACTTATGACTTCGGATGAGTCAAAGGTATATGATTCGACTTTCCCACTATAACACTATATTTAAAAGATGATCACGATATGAAGGATTATGAGAGAATGATATTTCGGTTTTGAAAAAAAAAATGAAAATCCGAATAATAATAGACACACATTCAGCTATTGAATAAAAAGAAAATGAAAAAAATGGAATAAAGCCATTTACCCGATTTAATCAAGAAAGAAAAGTCCAACTTGCAAGATGGAATAGAGAAGATGATCAAGATTCGGCTATTGAAGAGAAAGGGAGAAAAATGGACAAATGGACTAGGAGGTTTCGGCCAAAGCAAGGGGAAAAGAAATTGGAAAAGAATGTACCAAAATGACTTTAGTGATTCGGCAAGACAAAGGAAAAATGAACAATTTTGGCCTTTAGTGTTTCGACAAGAAAGGAAAAAGGTTTGGAAAAGAAACATAAAATGTTCAAACAAAAGAAAATACCTCTCATGCACAAAACTAGCAAAAGCTATAGGAAAAATTCGGCTCTCCCTTCCCCCTAACAAAACCGTGAATCACCTATGCCAAAAGATGAGTATTGACCAAAAAAATTCTATCCTAGGCACCTTCAAAATATTCGGCCAACACATCCCCCTTCTTACTACTTTCCTTTTACTTCTTTCCTTACTCTCCTCGTTACCTTATTCCCTTAGCCATCTTTCCATAAATAAAAAGTCTCCCTTACCATAATTACAATCATGGCCGACACTTTGGGAAGAAGCACAAAAATTTAATAAAACATTTTGCACTAGGTGGGATTCAAACTCCTCCCCTAAAGCCCCTTCATGTGACGCCACAACCTCCTTGCCATATGCTCACTTATCCTAGCAAATTACTCACTTATTTCCATAAGCATTGATGCCACTTACCTTCTCTCCTTAAAGTGCTTAAACACGAAAATTTTGCTAAGGCCCAATTCAACCCCAAGCCTTCTTAGGACACTTAAACATACACAATTAACATTTTAAACTAGTCTATCACACGATATAACACAAAACATAAATTCCCGAATTTCAGGATGTTACAAAATAAGTATGATATCTCATATCAACTTATTTGAGCATGGTCATACATTTCTAGTCTCACTCAGTCAAGTGACCTAGGATATTGCTCCCATTATGTAGGAGGGACAAATTCTATATTGATCAACCATATCCCACTACATAGATTATGCTATATCCAACATTAGCCTTTATAGAACAACCAGTTACGATAGACATTTGACTGTTTCAAAATATACGACTCACAATGTTGGGATAATGATGATCTCAAGTCTGAGGATTGTATACATAGTAATCACTATGAGTAATGTTGTGACTATTACACAATAATCCAAGAAACATACTTATAGTGGGTCAGTCCAATATGTTTTTCTCTAACACACATACTCATGTATTGATTTTGACATCTCATATCAATGACAACACTTTTTCATCAATCAAGTACACGTTAGCCTTAATGCATTATTGTTGTCCAAGCCTACAAAAATACTCGACTAAGAACCTTTTAAGAATAATCATATTATTTTCAGGACATTATTATAAAATAGTTTATTTATATACATAGAAAACAAACTGAAATAATAATGGTTATGCCTTGTATTAACAAATGAGGTAAATTAAGTATATTATTATAATCATCTCATGATTGGTTTTTAGGCGTACTCTAAGAGAAAGGTCCTTACCAATACCCTTGGTAATGTCATTAAACATGATAAGTGCAAGGTCAAGACACCTATTGTTTTGAAAGTAACCAATCCACCAATAATCAATGGATCGAAAACATGTTTGGAAATAGGATGTAATATCCATGTAAGTATTAAATGAAGAAAACGATCATGGATATTGAGCCCAGATGCATTCGAGCTCAGAATGGTTAAGGTTGGATTATAAGGGCCTTTTTCATCCGACACCCTACCAGAGGGAAGTGTTCAAATTCTCCAAAATTTTCTACGATGAGACGAATAGGGGTATTCATTAAAAAGGATTTGATAGCAACAACAATCTCACTCGTTTCATCATGTTCGAGCAAGGCATCCGAATAAAATGCTCGAATGAGATTAGCATGGGTTTGAGAGCGAATTTTGAAAAAATCAACCCAATCCATTCAACCAAAGTAGTAAGATAGGCAAAGATAAAACTAGTTAATGAATCCAAATCGAGTGGCCGAGAAACATTTACTTTGCGAGTAGAAAAATAACTGTTAAAACGATAACGTTCGTAGGAGGTTATAAAATAATCGTTCATCAAAATGGTCGAACCACTAGGTGGGTTAGAGACGAGGTATCGGTACGAGCACGTTTTTTTAAAGGCATATTAGCTAAATGGATGCAATAGTCTCACTAAATGACTTAAAAATATGGTTGAGGAATTTTTTTCGAATAATTGGCAGGCAAGGGTTTTGAAAAAAATGTAAGAAATTTTTTTGGTTTTAGGCAACCTCCTGTATCAAAACAACAATATATAGATCTTAAATAAACCCATTAACACAATTTTTAGCCAAATAAAAACCAAATATTGAGTAAAAATTCTAAATGAAAACAAGTGATTTTTACCTCAAAAATGGCTTGAAAGAGATGAAATTCTAGAGCAACCCTTGTTGAAATCTTATTGAGAGGAGAATGTGGGTCGTTTTGTTTGAAGATTTAAGGAAAAATGAAGGATTTGAGAGTTTTTGAGTGTTAGGGTTTTGAGGGTGTTTAAAATTGGTAAAAAGAGATTTAGGAATAAAGTGAAACTGATTTTGAAAAACACGGTGTAGGAACCTTTAAAACTCGATGGATATCAATAAAATTTTGTAAGTATCGATACTTTTTATAAAATATCGATATTTTTGTATCGGTATCGATACCAAATGCCTATTATGTTTTACAAATGCAAAAAATTTGCCCAAGTGAACTTTTAAGTCTTAAAAACATCGTAAACTATCCTAAAATGACTTAGCAAATTATAATAATTTCATATGCTTAAAAATGCAGAATTTAAATATGATACATATGACTCATAGAATGTCATAAATGCATTAAAAATTTTTATTATATCAACTAAGGGAAGTCTATTCAAACACATTCAAAAGGCATTGAAAACATAGCATACTAGACAATGTTGGGCAAAATAGATTAAACATGCAACATTAACTCCACTTAACTATTTGCATATAAGAGCCATAGAAATCATGCATACATGCTTTTGCAATCAACTTTAAGTCATAAACATTTTGAAAACATCAAAGTGCAAAAATTCATTTGAACACAAAATCAAGTAAGTTAGTAATACCTAGTTATCTCCTAAGTGTCCAAAATCTTTCCTTATATAATAGGTTAGTAAAAATGAATGCTAATTGGTGCAAAGTGTCAAAAATTCTAGAACTACATCTCCTCTTTGGACATTATCTCTAATGAAATAATGTCTAATTTCAATATGCTTAGTTCTAGAGTGTTGGATGAGATTCTTAGTGAGACAAATAGTACTAGTATTGTCACACTTAATAGGAATGGTATCTACATCAATTCCATAGTCCATAAGTTTTTATTTCATCCATAAAACTTGAGCACAACAACTACCGTTAGAAATGTAAGTGGTGGACAATGCAACATTATTTTTTTTAAAACCATGATACGAGCATGTTGCCTAGAAATTGACAAGTACCAGATGTTCTTTTCCTATCTAATTTGCAACCTCTAAAATCCGCAAATGAGAATGCATGCAAGTTAAAGGATGAGTCTCTAGGATACCAAATACCTAAGTTAGAAGTGTTTTTAAGGTATCTAAAGATTCTCTTAAGGGCTTGTAAATGTGATTCCTTAGGACATGATTGATATCTAGCACACAAGCACTAAACATAGTATTGGGTCTACATGTAATAAGATAAAGAAAAGAGCCAATCATATACCTATATAACTTTAAAACGGCACATTTACCTTCCTCATCTTTGTCAAGCTTTGTAGAAGAGTTCATGGGTGTATCTTGTGGTTTGAGGTTGTCCATCCCAAAATTCTTTAGCGTTTCCTTTGTGTACTTAGCTTGGTTGATGAAGATGCCATCCTTTCTTTTCTTAATTTGGAGTCCTAAAACAATTTTAGTTCTCCCATCATGCTCATATCAAATTCACTTTGCATTAGCTTTGAAAATCATTAGTAGCGCCAAAGATAATATCATCAACATAATTTTATACTATAAATAAATCTTTATCTTTTCTTTTAATAAAAAGTGTTGTGTCAACCTTCCCTTTACAAAAACCTTTTTCAACAATAAAAATTGATAATATTTCATACCAAGCTCTCTGAGCTGAAACACCCCAAACCCGGCCCATGAGCCTTGAGTGGATCCGGTATGTTCCTTGAGTAAAACGATTCAAAATTCGTTTGTTACTTTGGAAAATTTGAGTGGTTTTGAAAGAAAATTTATTTTGTGTTGGGCTCGAGTTGGAAACAAGTTTATTCTTGAAATCTAGGTTTTTATAAAACTTCATTTCTAATTTTCAAACTTTAAATTAAAGAAATATCAAGTTGTTTTAGAGTTTACCTTATATTGAAAATCATTTGCTTTAGGGTGTCAAAACATTTGAAGATTTATTTCAAAAACAAATTAGATAACCTTTGATTTAACAATAATAATATCGTGATAAAAACAAATAAAAGCACGCATAAAATAGTTTAATACTTATGGCCTTATTACATCAAAACATAACCCGAATAAATCAAAAATACTTGAAAATAGAAAGTCCAAAAATAAAATAGAATCTGAGCTGAGCATGGCCACCACCAAGTTCTTGCCGACCCGGTCCATCACTGAGCGTCACCTGAAACATATCCCACAACGGGGTGAGTCAAACAGACTCAGTGTGTATAACCAACACTAAGTCCCAACGATTCAGGCATATCATATCATATCATATCATACATATATATATAACAGATAGGAATAATGATGCAAACCCGAACCCAAACCTAGATAACCATCCGCTACACATCACCCGTACCAACCATCACACCGTGGGGACTACTAAGTCGACCCTCCATCCGCTACACATCATCGAAGGCAGTCGCTGCAGACGACGTGCTCATCGCCCTTATAAATTTTGTGGCATAGCCACCAGATATTATTTTGTGACATAAGTCACCACATTCAGATTTCGTGACATGAGTCACCACATTCAGATATTGTGGTATAAACCACCAGATCACTTCCCCTTTCCATATAACCCAGATGCCCCATATCACACAAAACATGAATATCATGCCTTATGCCTTATTTCACATTCTTATCAATATTCACATATGTACCATATTCCGAATATTCATATCATAATAATATTCATATCATTTACTAACACAGTGTTAAGGTTACGTACCTGAGTACTTTGTACCATCACATGGTACCTTTGCTCACTTTTCACATTATTATAAACACATATATTAAATTGATGCCATAAATCTATTAAGAGTTAGTGTGGGGTACACACCTGGTTTACTTAATGCTTTCACTGAAATCCCGAAAATCCCGATCTAATGCTTTAGATCTTTAATTCCTACATTCGGCCAACCCTAATCATGTTAGCAAAAATTCATTCGGCTAAAATAGCCAAATCCCGAAGGATTTACGCAACCAACTTCTTACCTTGCTGCCAATTTGAAAATTTTGTGATGACTCTTATTGCAATCGGCCAATACTAGATCACTTGACTTGATTAGTTTTTGGCTTTTGAACAAATAATTAATAGATCTAAAACACTAAATATGGCCTTGGCCGAATATTATATCCACTTACCTTGTGGATCTAAATCCCAAAATATCACTTGTCCTTGGTCTCTGTCGAAATCCCTACAAGCACTATGTTAGAATTGATTCCAACATTTGAATGGCCTTTGGCCTAATATTGCACTTTACTTACCTTGAAGAACCAAATCCCGAATGATCTCCCCTAGAAGTCGGCTACACCAAAAATCCCGGAAGACCCTTCATAGTTTCGGCCAAAGATTATCATTGGGATTAGATTCAAACTTTTGACTAAAAGAGAAAGGATTGAAAATTGAGTAGCAACGATTCAAACTTTTGACTAAAAGAGAAAGGATTGAAAATTGAGTAGCAACTAATCTTACCCTTAATACAGTAGTCGACGGCACCCTTGCTTAAATCTACAGAGACGTTCGGCTATGAAGGCTAGGTAGTGATCAACAAGTTTCGGCTTTTAGATAGTTATGAAAAGAAGAAGAAAAGAAGAGGTTGATCAATTTCGGCAATGAAGATAGATAAAGATTCGGCTTTTGATGCTATGAAAAAATCGGCTTTGAGTGAAATTGTAAAAAGGAAAAAGAGAAAAGAACTCAGTTGCTCTCTTTAGGAATTTCGGCACAATTGGAAAAAAGATGAGAAGAGAATGAATTTTCGGCTCTCCCCTTCCTACTATTGCCAAGCTGAAATTACCATCCTCCTGTGCCCCATTTTCGGCCAACTCCTCCTCCCTTATCTAATCCCTTGTTTTTCTCTTTATCACTTCATTTAAAATAATTGAAATAAATCCATAATTATCTCCTACCTTAGCCGAAATTTTTAAAAGGAATTTGACTTGATCTATACTCCTCTACTCAGTGCCCCATTGCCGTCCACTACTGCTCATCTCTGCTGCAAAATAAAACTTTTATTTGCTTCCCTTGCAGCTCGAACCTAGGCCATTGCACCTTGCTTGTGGCGTCACTTACTGAGGCCCTAAGTGGCGCCTCCAAGCCACTTAAACAAGCCCATTTTTGTGTCATATTTCCCCCACTAATTTTCTTAAGGCCTCCTCTGCCTAGCTTCCTTTTTTAAACTAAAAATTGAATAATTTCTAAGGTATTCACCTACACTCTAAGGTTCACAAAATTCGTACAACACAATCAGAACACACATAGGCATGCTACTTCATACAATTAAGCATTAATGCATAAGCCATAAATCTCGGATGTTACAGTTCTACCCCCTTAAAATAATTTCGACCTCGAAATTACCTGGCTAGAATAAGTGAGGGTATTGCTATCACATTGCTTCTTCCGGCTCCTACGAAGCTTCTTCTGATCAATGATTACGCCATAACACTTTGACTAGAGGAACTGATTTTCTCCGTAACACTTTCACATCCCGTTCCAAGATCTAAATCGGCTTTTCCTCGTAGAACAAATCTGGCCTTAGTTCCACCTCCTCAATGGTACTACATGAGATGGATCCGATCAATAATGACGTATCATAGAAGCATGGAATACGTCATGCATCTACTTCAATTCTGAAGGCAACTCTAACTGGTATGCCACTGGTCCAACTCTCTTCAATATCCGATAAGGTCCTATAAACCTGGGACTTAGCTTCCCTTTGCGACCAAATCTCATCACCTTCTTCCAGGGCAACACTTTCAGAAACACTTGATCTCCCACATCAAATTCTATCTCCTTTTGCTTAAGATCTGCATACGACTTTTGCCTATCAGATGCCTCCTTTAATCGTGCATGAATTACCTTAACCTTCTCCTCGGATTCTGCCATAATCTCTGGACCCAAAACCTGACGTTCCCCTAATTCTGTCCAACACGTAGGAGTGCAACACTTCCGTCCATACAGCGCTTCATACGGTGCCATCGGAATACTGGCTTGATAGCTATTATTGTATGCAAATTCCACCAACGGTAAATACTCTTCCCAACTTCCTCCGAAGTCTATTACACAGCCTCTCAACATATCCTCTAACACTTGGATTACTCGTTCAAATTGACCGTCCGATTGTGGATGAAATGCCGTAGTGAAATCCAATCTGGTGCCTAAAGCTTGATGTAGAGCTTTCCAAAACCGAGACGTAAACCTTGGATCCCTATCTGAGATAATTGACACCGGAACTCCATGCAACCTTACAATTTTCGCTACATACAACTTTGCTAACTTCTGCAAAGAATAGTCAACCTGCACTGGAATAAAATGTGCGGACTTTGTCAGTCGATCCACTATCACCCATACCGAGTCCTTCTTAGTAGGCGTAAGGGGAAGCCCACTAACAAAGTCCATGGTGATTCTCTCCCACTTCCACTGCGGAATCATTATCGGTTGAAGTAATCCTGACGGAACTTGGTGCTCTGCCTTGACTTGCTGACACGTCAAGCACTTCCCTACAAATTCTGTAACTTCCCTTTTAAGACCAGGCCACCAAAACTGTTCCCTTAGATCCCTGTACAACTTAGTAACTCTAGGATGCAAAGCATAAGGGCTACTATGCGATTCCTGAAGAATTCTCTGCCTTAACTCCTTATTCTTAGGCATACAGACCTTACCCTTAAAACACAACACTCCATCGCTGTTAACACCATAATCCTCTAACTCCCTACTCTGCACTTGCCACAACTTAGCACTTAAATCATCGTCTGCCAACTGTCCCTTTTTCACCTCATTAAACCACGTCGGCTTAACTTGCAATTCTGCCAGCAAACTTCCATCGTCATACAAGCTCAGATGTACGAACATCGCCCTCAGATTTGACACTACTTTCCGACTTTGGGCATCTGCCACTACATTCACCTTGCCTGGGTGATACTCTATGGAACAATCGTAGTCCCTCAATAATTCCACCCACCTTAGCTATCTCAGATTCAACTCCTTCTAAGTCAACAGGTACTTAAGGCTCTTGCGGTCTGTGTAGATTACTGACTTTTCTCCATATAGATAATGCCTCCACACCTTAAGAGCAAAGACCATTGCCGCCAATTCCAAATCATGCGTCTGGTAGTTAATCTCATGTGGCCTTAATTGCCGAGACGCAGAAGCGATAACCTTCCCGTCTTGCATCAGTACGCAACCCAAACCTGTATGGGAAGCGTCACAATACACCATGAAATCCTTTCCTACCTCAGGTTGAATCAAAATCGGAGCTTCAGTCAAGACCCTCTTAAGCTTCTCAAAGCTCTCCTGTTGCTTCTCTGTCCATACGAAAGGTACTTCCTTTCTCAACAACTTCGTCAAAGGCGCGGCTATCGATGAGAATCCTTCTACAAACCTTCTATAGTAACCTGCCAATCCCAAGAAACTATGAACCTCAGCCACAGATTTAGTAGTTTCCAATCCAACACTGCCTCAATCTTCCTAGGATCCACTCTTATTCCTTCTGCAGACACTACATGCCCTAAGAATGCAACCTCCTTCAGCCAAAATTCACACTTACTGAATTTGGCATAGAGCTTCTTCTCCCTTAATACTTGCAACACCATCCGGAGATGCTCATGATGCTCCTCTTCAGACTTGGAGTATACTAAGATGTCGTCTATGAATACAATGACGAACCTATCCAAGTGAGGTTGAAAAACCCGGTTCATCATATCCATGAACGCAGCTGGGGCATTCGTCAACCCAAACGGCATTACTAAGAACTCATAATGCCCGTATCTTGTTCAGAAAGCTGTCTTATGGATATCTGCTTCCTTCACCTTAAGCTGATGATATCTAGACCTTAGATCTATCTTCGAGAATACTGCTGCCCCCTTCAGTTGATCGAACAAGTCGTCTATCCTTGGCAAAGGGTACTTGTTTTTGATGGTCAGCTTATTCAACTGACGATAATCTATGCACATACGCATAGTTCTGTCATTTTTCTTCACAAACAAGACCGGTGCTCCCCATGGAGACACACTGGGTCAGATAAACCCACGATCAAGCAACTCTTGGATCTGAGCCTTGAGCTCAACCAACTCCTTTGGTGCCATTCTATACGGAGCAATTGACACAGGAGCTGTTCTCGGCAGCAAATCAATTCCAAACTCCACCTCCTATCCGGGGTATTCTGTAATTCCTCGGAAAAACATCCATAAATTCCCTACTCGTTTCTAACCCTTTCACCACTTGTTTCCTTAGCATCCAAGGCACTGACCAACATCAGGAAAGCCAGACACCCTTTCCTTACCATCTTCTCCGCCTTAAGAGCGGATACTACATTCGACAAATAGTTCCGTCTTTCGCCCATCACCACAACTTCCTTATTGTCGGGAGTTCTCAACAACATGCGTTTAGCAGCACAATCCGCATTCGCACGGTACTTCACTAACCAGTCCATGCCTCAGATTAGATCAAATTCCCCGAATGGCAGTTCCATTAAGTTAGCTGGGAACTGTGTCCCCTGAACTTCTAAAAGCACTTCCTTAAAGAGCTTATCTACTACTACAGTCTGTCCTAAAGGACTAAGTACAGTCATCTTCCTAGGTACAGTCTTAGAGTTCACATGTAGAGTTTCGGATACTTCACTAGCAACATAGGATTGAGTTGACCCTATGTCTATCAAAGTAATAAAGGGTAACCCAGAAATAAGGAACGTACCCGTTATAACATCAGGTGCATCGCTGTCTTCCCTCCGACGAATCGCATATACCGATCCCCGGGCCGTCTAGCCTCGATATTACCAACACCTCTGCCTGGTGTTCCACGTCCTCTTCCAGCACCATTTCCTCTGCCAATCGGACCACGACCCCTCTGAGGCTGCTGTCCACCTCTTCCAGCCTAATTAGAACCCTGACCCGTGGGTCGGCTCCCATCTATCTTAATAGGACAGTCCTTAATCATGTGTTCTTTGGACCCACACTTAAAACATCGTCCTGTCTTCTTCCAACACTCTCCTAAGTGTATTTTTTCACATTGAGTACAAGTACGATACTGCCCTCCTGTAACCACTTGCTGACCTCGCGGCCCATCAACTCTAGGCCTCTTTTGAACATTTCCTGATGACCCTGACGGCCCAAAACCTCTTTTTTGCCTATTCCGGCCAGTGTTCTGCCTTACAGAGTCCTTAATCCCCTCGGCTACCTTAGCCTTTTCGACTAACACGGCAAATTCCTGCTCATACTGCGGAGCTATCAACAACCTCAGATCATCCCTCAGTTCGTCTTCAAATCGGACACATCGTTCATGCTCCGTAGCCACTATTCCTCGAGTATACCGGCTCAACCTTAAGAATTCAGCCTCATATTTCGTTACGGACTTGTTCCCTTGAACCAGCCCCAGAAATGCCTTCCTCTGCGTATCAGTATAACTAGTACCAACATACTTCGTCTGGTACGCGGCCTTAACATACTCCCAAGTGAGATCCTCAGCTGTGGCACCATCCCGAACTGTGAGCCACCATTGATATGCTTCACCACGAAGTAGAGACACCATTCCTTTTAGTTTCTCCTCAGCAGTTAAATCGAGCTCATCCATAATTTGCTCTGTCGCCTCTAACCAATACTCAGCCATACTGGGTGCCACACCAGATACGCCATGGAACACCTCAGCTCCATTAGCTCGGAGTCACTCAGGTACAGATTTCCGAGCTCCCATACCTCCACCTACTCTAGCCACCATCTCAAGAACTCGCAAAGATCGCTCGAGATATCAGTATCATCCCCGTCCGATCTTCTTTGCTCAACACCAACAGCTGTTGTTGGTGGTGGTAGCTCATTCTCAGACCGTTGACCCGATCTAATGGGTTCTGATACAGTCATCCTGCCTCGACCATGTCCTCGCACATTACGACCACGTCCCCTAGAACTCATTTCTATGATCGCGCTTTAATCTGATTTAAGAAATTTTATGCATTAGTATCTTGTTCCACTGATTATTCGCGAAGAATTTTTATGAAAAGAAATTTAATAGTGGTTCTTTCGATCATTCAGAGTTTTCATTCCAAGTTTTCTACCCTAATTCAGAGAAACATATCCATTCAGTAATATCTACTATACACATTTATCGTTTGAATATTTTTGTCTGTTCCTAACCCAGGGGTATTTTCGTCATTTCTCCTACAGGGGTATTTTGGTAATAAATCGGGGTCAATTTGAAAATCTTAATAAATCAGGGCACTTTGAAATTTTCAAAACTCGAGGATACTTTTGAAAATTTTCTCAAATTAGAGGTATGGCAGAAATTTTAGAAATCGAGGTCATTTTGGTAATTTTGTAAATCAGGGTAATTTCGTAAATTTTCCAAATCAGGGTATTTTAATATTTTGCAAAATAGGGGTTTCTGGTATTTGAAAAAAATATCTTAGTAAAAGTCGAGGGTAGTATGGTAATTTAAAATTTTTCAAACCAAGGGCATTTTAATAATTTTACAACTAGGGGTATTTGGGTAATTTTGTAAATCGAGAATATTTTGGAAAAATTTTCAAAATAGTTTTTCCACAAATCAAAGGGGTGATTTGGTGATTTTAAAACTAAGGTTTTATAGAAATACAACTAGTCCCTTTTGGGTTTTAATTATTGAGTTTAGCCCATGAGTAAGTCCTCTTGGTTAGGGTGAACCGTCACTACGCACTAGGTAGGATTCGAGCGAAGAGGAGGTGAGTCACGAGGACTGCTTAAATACCAGGCTCTTCCTGAATCCAATGCTAGACATGCGTATAATGGTTGCCACACCCTAACTCGGCGACTTACTTCACAGGTTTGTTTAGTTAGGCATTAAGTCTTATATAATTCTTATGTTGGGGAAAACTAATCCTAGGGTTCAATAACTTACCATACCAATCTACGTTCCTGATATACCCTTCTACAAATCATACTATAAATCACACAACAGTTAGGAGTACTTACCTGGTGGACTTCGGGTCGGAGACTTAGGTGCCATGCCAGAAAACCTGCTCATTTCACAAAACTTTTACAAAACTCATTTGGGCTCGCTTTTGAAAACATTGTAGGATTTAAACCCAAGGCCGAGAGTTTAAAACTGGGCTCTGATACCAAGCTGAAACACCCCAAACCTGGCCCACGAGCCTTGACAGGATCCGGTATGTTCCTTGTGTAAAACGATTCAAAATTCGTTTGTTACTTTGGAAATTTTGAGTGGTTTTGAAAGAAAATTTATTTTGTGTTGGGCTCGAGTTGGAAACAAGTTTATTCTTGAAATCTAGGTTTTTATAGAACTTCATTTCTAAGTTTCAAACTTTAAATTAAAGAAATATCAAGTTGTTTTAGAGTTTACCTTATATTGAAAATCATTTGCTTTAGGGTGTCAAAACATTTGAAGATTTATTTCAAAAACGAATTAGATAACCTTTGATTTAACAATAATAATATCATGATAAAAACAAATAAAAGCAAGCATAAAACAGTTTAATACTTATGGCTTTATTACATCAAAACATAACCCGAATAAATCCAAAATACTTGAAAATAGAAAGTCCAAAAATAAAATAGAATATGAGCTGAGCATGGCCACCACCAAGTTCCTGTCGACCCGGTCCATCACCGAGCGTCACCTGAAACATATCCCACAACAGGGTGAGTCAAACAGACTCAGTGTGTATAACCAACACTAAGTCCCAACGATTCAGGCATATCATATCATATCATACATATATATAACAGATAGGAATAATGATGCAAACCCGAACCCAAACCTAGATAACCATTCGCTACACATCACCCGTACCAACCACACACACCGTGGGGACTACTAAGTCGACCCTCCATCTGCTACACATCATCGGCGATCATTGCGCAGACGACGTGCTCATCGCCCTTATAAATTTTGTGGCATAGCCACCAGATATTATTTTGTGACATAAGTCAGCACATTCAGATTTCGTGATATGAGTCACCACATTCAGATATTATGGTATAAACCACCAGATCACTTCCCCTTTCCATATAACCCATATGCCCCATGTCACACAAAACATGCAATATCATGCCTTATGCCTTATTTCACATTCTTATCGATATTCACATATGTACCATATTCTGAATATTCATATCATAACAATATTCATATCATTTATTAACACAGTGTTAAGGTTACGTACCTGAGTACTTTGTACCATCACATGGTACCTTTGCCCACTTTTCACATTATTATAAACACATATATTAAATTGATGCCATAAATCTATTAAGAGTTAGTGTGGGGTACACACCTGGTTTAGTTAATGCTTTCACTGAAATCCCAAAAATCCCGATCTAATGCTTTAGATCTTTAATTCCTACATTCGGCCAACCTTAATCATGTTAGCAAAAAGTCATTCGGCTAAAATAGTCAAATCCTGAAGGATTTACCCAACCAGCTTCTTACCTTGCTGCCGATTTGAAAACTTTGTGATGACTCTTCTTGCAATCGGCCAATACTAGATCACTTGACTTGATTAGTTTTCGGCTTTTGAACAAATAATTAATAGATCTAAAACACTAAATATGGCGTTGGCTGAATATTATATCCACTTACATTGTGGATCTAAATCCCGAAATATCACTTGTCCTTGGTCTCTGTCGAAATCCCTACAAGCACTATGTTAGAATTGATTCCAACATTTGAATGGCCTTTGGCCTAATATTGCACTTTACTTACCTTGAAGAACCAAATCCCGAATGATCTCCCCTAGAAGTCGGCTACACCAAAAATCCCGGAAGAACCTTCATAGTTTCGGCCAAAGATCATCATTGGGATTAGATTCAAACTTTTGAATAAAAGAGAAAGGATTGAAAATTGAGTAGCAACTAATCTTACCCTTAATACCGTAGTCGACGGCACCCTTGCTTAAATCTACAGAGATGTTCGGCTATGAAGGCTAGGTAGTGATCAACAAGTTTCGGCTTTTAGAAAGTTATGAAAAGAAGAAGAAAAGAAGAGGTTGATCAATTTCGGCAATGAAGATAGATAAAGATTCAGCTTTTGATGCTATGAAGAAATCGGCTTTGAGTGAAATTGCAAAAAAGAAAAAGAGAAAAGAACTCAGTTGCTCTCTTTGGGAATTTCGGCACAATTGGAAAAAAGATGAGAAGAGAATGAATTTTCGGCTCTCCCCTTCCTACTATTGCCAAACCGAAATTGCCATCCTCCTGTGCCCCATTTTCGGCCAACTCCTCCTCCCTTATCTAATCCCTTGTTTTTCTCTTTATCACTTCATTTAAAATAATTGAAATAAATCCATAATTATCTCCTACCTTAGCCAAAATTTTTAAAAGGAATTTGACTTGATCTATACTCCTCTACTCAGTGCCCCATTGATGTCCACTACTGCTCATCTCTGCTGCAAAATAAAACTTTTATTTGCTTCCCTTGCAGCTCGAACCTAGGCCCTTGCACCCTACTTGTGGCGTCACTTACTGAGGCCCTAAGTGGCGCTTCCAAGCCACTTAAACAAGCCCATTTTTGTGTCATATTTCCCCCACTAATTTTCTTAAGGCCTCCTCTGCCTAGCTTCCTCTTTGAAACTAAAAATTGAATAATTTCTAAGGTATTCACCTACACTCTAAGGTTCACAAAATTCATACAACACAATCAGAACACACATAGGCATGCTACTTCATACAATTAAGCATTAATGCATAAGCCATAAATCCCGGATGTTACAGGAGCTCTTTTTTTTTAACCGTATAAGGCTTTTGAATGTTTGAAAATTCGATTTGGAAATTTTGAATCTTCAAAATCGGGTGATTGTTCAACATACACTTCTTCATTTGTAAAACCATTTAGAAAAGCACTTTTAACATCCATTTGATATAATTTGAAATTATTAAAGCATGCAAAAGCTAAAAGTATCCTAATGGCTTCAATCCTAGCTACGGAAGCATAAGTTTCATCATAATCTATTCGTTCCTTTTGAGTGTAACCTTGAGCAACAAGCCTAACCTTTTTCCTTACTATATTGCCATCTAGCTTGTTCCTAAAAACTCATTTAGTATTTACTGTAACACCCCTAACCCGTGTACTTTGCCAGAATAGGATTACAGAGTATTACTGGAACATTCATAAAATTTTTAGGTAAATCATGTCAATCACTATTCATTAACCGAGATCATTCGTAAAGTCCCTTAGATGGACCTTCGAGGTCCAATATGACCATTAGAATCGATTCAGGACTTAATCGAAAACTCTAAGAATTTTTCATGACATTTCAAAAATTTTCCAAGGTTCAAGGCTCACACGCCCGTGTGGTCCAAGGGACATGCCCGTGTGACCCTTAAACATGCCTGTGCCTCAGGCCGTGTTTGATTTAGGTTGCTCTCTGGCTTGTGCCACATGGCCATACCACACGTCCGTATACTAGGCCGTGTGGTTAATTAATTGAATTCAAATTAATTGCACGTTTCACACGGCCAAAACACACGTCCGTGTTCAAGGTCGTGTCAACCACATGGCTAAGACACATGCCTGTGTCTCTGACCGTGTGCCCAATTCTAAGCATTCTGTTTTCTTGAATTTAAGGTGCAGGGGACACACGGCCAGGCTACACGCCCATGGGGTAGGCCATGTGTCACACACAGTGTAGACACACGCCCTTGTGTCTGCCCATGTGGACAAGATAAAGCCATTTCCTAGCCTCATTTGTCGCCCAAATTTACCATTTTCTGCACCAAAACATATCAAATACAATCCAACCATACCAAGCATTCAAACAGCAAATTTCATCATTCAACATGGCCTATCGTTGCATGCATACATGTTTACTATCTTACCTTGGTTCGATTCATGTGTTAAACATAATTTGATCAACTACTTACATATACATATGGTTACCATAGCATAACCTTACAAGTATATCAAAACAACCATTACTAGCCATTCTAATGGCTAGATTACAAGCATAATTTATATTTACATGCTAATATGGCGAACATATCCTATACATGCCATTACAATCGTAACTGATTTACCATATTGTACCGACATTGATTGATGGATAGTGTGAGTGATCTCCGTCGAGCTTCTAATCCAACGAGCTTCCGATTTACTCTAAAACAGGGGAAAATAAAATGGGGTAAGCATTGTATGCTTAGTAAGTTCGTATAACATGGTACTTAACTTACCATTCATTCTATTTTGCGGTAACTATGTAAGGCACATTCATTCAATTTGACTTCAAGCCCTATACATATCCTCATTGCCCTTGTTAGTCGTATATTCCATAATAACCTCAAAATATGTTTGGCTCAACAACAATCAAGTTTCCATGCACATTTGCATTCCATAACATTTGTTCATTTAACATGCATAAATCATATCTTTATATTACAAGTATAATTTCATAATATTTTATCTCAAGTTCAGATTATTTCATATCAGAATTTTATTCACATTTCTCGAAATATCAAAGTCAAATGTGTCGTAGTACACTCAAAGTATAAAGTCTATAATCAAGGATGACATATTCATCAAATGAATTTCACGTACAAGTATCATCATCTCATGTTTTCTTATATCAATCATCACATATCATCATTTTCTTGTATTTCAGACATATACATGTAATAACTCATTTCTTATTCATATTCATCTCATGTCAAGAGTTTTACCCATTAAATTTATTTGAAATATCGATGGATACACCGGTAGAACACTCGAGGTGTACAAATCAGAATCCATCAATTCATTCTCAGTAGTACCTTGTAGGTACACTTTAGATCCACGTATCATATAGCAGAATTACCAGTCCAGGCTAAATTCTATCTGTAACATATACTCTAAAGGCTTTGTCGGATTACCAGTCCAGGCTAAATCCTTTATATGACAAAGAATTCCCTATAGAGTCCGATCTAGATTACTAGTCCAGGCTAGATCCAGTCAATTAGGATTACCAGTCCAGGCTAAATCCTAACTGAAACATATACTCGAGAGGCTCATTTCAGATTACTCGTCCGGGATAAATCCATTCTGTAACACATGTAATTTTATCAAGGAAATCACCTTTATCCATCAACTTCTGGATATGTGATCATTTCATATATCTTTAACACCACATAATTCATATGATAATATTCCATATCCATTCCGGGCATGAAAGCAACATTTCCATCATTTAACCTTTTAACATCTATCGGGCATTAACAATTAATTAGAATATTTTTATTTATCGGGCTTGATTCGATAATCCTTTCATATATTGTAACATCCTTAAAACGGGGTCTTTGCATTTTATCTGCTTGCATGTACATAGTATGGATGTCATGTTAGTTTAGGCTATTTTAGGGTTTAGATATAAGCTAGGGATAGGCTAGGGTTTCTGTAAAATTTGCGTTTTGGGCTTTTAGAAGGGGGAGCTGAGTGAGTTGGGTGTTAAGGGTAGTTGGTGGCAAGTTGGGACACAAGAAATTCCTTGGTAAAGTGGCAAGGAGGCGCCACTTAAGGCCCAAGGAAGTGACGCCTCATGTGAGTGGATGGAGCCTTGGTTTGAGCTGCTGGAATCTCTTTTTGGGCATTCTTTTTGACGCCAGGACAAGGGAGAGTTGTGCTCAGGATGGACACTGGTGGATGAGTGTTGAAGGAGTCAATAGGATTTGAATGTGTGGAAGAGAGAAGATTTAAGAGTTTGAATTATTCAAATTCGTTTGAATGATTGGATGAGAGGGAAGCAAGGGGAGAAAGAAGGGATTGAGTTGGAGTATGTGTTAGCTGAACTTTGGTAATGGCTAAGGTGTGGTGGAGCATTCGATTTTGGAGTTTGGGGAAGGGTGTGCCAAAATTCAAAGGGAAGCTAGCTTAGGGTGCTAGTGTATAGTGTTTTTTTTTCGGCAGTTGGTGTGTGCTTCACATTTTGTTGTAATTTTGCTTTCATCCTCTCTTGTGCCGAAAATCACCTAGCATTTCAACTCTTTTTTCTCTTTTGACTCATAGCCGAAACCTAGAAGACCATTAGGGTCAGTTTTGTTCATCTTTTCTTCTCACTTTCAAAAGCCGAAATCACTCTCATATCCTCTTGCAGCCGAAAACCCTCTATAGCCTGCCGAAACATCATTTTTCATTTTCTTCTCTCTCAAAAGCCATAGTCGAAATCACATATTCCATTCTTTCTCGTCATCTTTTCATTCATTGGTTGCCGAAACCTCTATCACTTTCTCTTCCTCTCTTCAAGCACTTGGGCCAAATATCAATTGTTAGGGATCACCCTTCTTTTCATCTTCTCTATGCGTAGTGGAGCAAACTTCAGCATTTGGGGTAAGCACTTGGCACTATGGCTGAATCTATTCCATCTCTATTCCCTTCCCTCTGTTATTTTCTATAGGGAGAAAAGCCGGGATTTGACATCTGTTTTGGGTAGTTCTTTAGCTGAATTCCCTTGGCTCTTATAATCGTTACTTCGGTTCTTGTAACAACAGATCATCGTTATCTATCCACTCTCAATCGATTTTACTAGTGTTGTGGTAAGTGTCCCTGCCGTTCAATCTTTTCTTATTGCGTTAAATGCCGAAGGCATTAACTAAATCTTGTAGGGTCTTGGCCGATTGAAGGGTGTTAAGGAAGGCTTGGTGTTAGTCGACAGGGTACTCGATCAGTGCTTTGGTCTAAGTCGTTGAATCTCTGGGATTTGTCGATCTAGGTAAGGGATCTATTCATTCGGGTTTATACCTCTATTTGTCGTTATTTCGTTGCTTTAACCTGAGTTAGTGACTAAGGTCTGTTATGGACTCGAAGGCAAGCCAAGCGTTAGGAGGGGTTAGATCTGAGACCCCAACCCCTAAGTTCAAGAGGAGGGCAGTGTCGGCTATTCACGATTGGCCACCTGGGTGTGGGCCGGCATCTGAGGAAAGTTGTAGGCAGATAGCGATAGTGTCGGTTAATGACAGTATCGACATAGAGAGTGTCATATTACAGGTAATCAGGTGTGTAACTCTTACACACTTCGTATGTTAATATGTTTTATCTTGTATATTGTCAAAAGCCAGAATAACTGTAGAAAGCGGTATGTTACCCTTGTGGGTAAAAGCGAGGACTTCGGGTAAGTCCACTTTGATTGGCTAACCTTAAACACCTCTGTTAAATCTGCATATACCATGTTATATTATTTCTGAATGTTAAGCATGATTATTTTGCCTTGAAAAGCATGTTTATGGAAATGGGTGATGAGAGGAGGGGGAAGGTATGATTTTTAGACTGTCACCAGTGGTTTGATACCACACGGGGTAGGTTCGGGAGTTTCGGATGGTTAGGTTTGGGTGGCATGGCATACATATTCGCTTATGAAACTGTGTAAGGGCTTATTATCTTCGGGATGGGGATTTACACACTGAGTCTTGGTGACTCACCCCTTCCTTTACATTTTGCAGATGATTCTTAGATCGAGGATATAGAGCCGGGACGGACTCGAGGTGGCCATGCACGACATTTTGGATTATTGTTTTCAATTATCATTTCGGACTTAATTTACTGTAAATTAGGTTTTTGGTTGTAATAAGGCCACTAAATTTTACGTTTGGGATTATTTATCTGTTTGAATTTTCACTAATTTTTTTTAGTTATTAACGACATGCCTAATAAACCTATAAAATGAATGTTTTACAAAACATTTACAAATTATCGGGATTTTTTTGAGACTTTACCATTGGGTAACGGCAAACATGTAGTAACGACAAGTTAACTCAATTTTCGTTAGGACAAAGTTTGGAATGATTTTAGCAATTGACTTAAAACAACACGGGTTTTCTTTAAATGAGAAGTTTGTTTTTAATTTAAAGACGACAACTTGTTTCCAAAAATGTTTTTTCTTTTTTGTGACATACCGGATTCGGTCGTAGCGTTTTGACCGGGTTTAGGGTGTTACAATTTTGGTATCAGAGCCTGGTTCAAAAGCTCGGCTGTGGGCCTGGGCCCAAAATGTTTTCAATAAGGGGTTACGAAATGATTTTGATGGAAAATGCATGATTTGGGAAAGCATGTCACCTGAGTCTCTGGCACCAATCCATAACGGTGAGTCCCCTAAACTGCTATTATTATTTTTCAATGATTGTGATATGGATGCTAGTGATAAAGATTCACTTTAGAGAGTGAGACCGTAGGGCTGTGTGAACTTGCGAGAACAACTACTATAATAAAATGTTCATAAAACTGCGCTATAATAAACAGTGGAAGAAAGCTAACACATAAAATTCTTAAACCAGATTAATACGTGAACACTAGTCATGAGCACTCGAGGACGTGGGCGTAATACGCGTGGTCATGGTAGAGGTAGGATGACTGTGTCGGAACCGGTAGGGTCTGGCCATGGGTTAGAGAATAAGGTGTCACCGCCGCCAGCTGAGGTCGCGGAGTTCCAAGGTCAGACAGGTGGTGATGACGTAGTGTCGCAGGCGACATTGCGGGTCCTGGAGAGAGTTGCTGGTGTAGGCGTTGGAACGGGAGCTCAGAAATCTGTGTCTGAAGGGCTCCAAGCCAATGGGGCGAAAGTATTCAGGGGTGTTTCTGGTGTGGCTCCCAATACAGCTGAGTACTGGTTAGAGGCGACCGAGTGCATAATGGACGATTTGGACTTTACGGCTGAGGAGAAGTTGAAAGGGATAGTGTCTCTTCTCCAGGATGAGTCTTACTAGCAGTGGCTTACGGTTAGGGATGGTACGATGGCCGATGATATCACATGGGATTTCTTTAAGGCGGCTTATCAGAGGAAGTATGTCGGGTCTAGCTACATAGATACGCAGCGTAAGGCGTTCTTGAATTTGGTCCAGGTGAGTAAGTCAGTATCTGAATATGAGGTTAAATTCTTAAGGTTGAGTCATTATGCCCGAGGTATCGTGGCTACGGAACACAAATGCTGTGTTAGATTTGAGGACGGGCTAAGAGATGAGCTGCGGTTGTTGATTGCCTCACAGTGGGAGAGAGAACTTGCTGTCTTGGTGGAGAAGGCCAAAATAGATGAAGAGGTGAAGCAGTCAGTGAAACAGAATCAGGATAGAAATTGGAATAAGAGGAGTTCTGGGTCATCAGGGTCTGCCAGGAATTCACAAAAAAAGGCTAGATTTGGCGGGCTGAGTCAAGCTGCTAAGCCTGCTGCTACTACTCAGTGGCCGCCACGGTGTGCTCGATGTGGGAAGTCTCATTCGGGAGAGTTTTGGACAGGAAACAGAGGGTGCTTCGAGTGTGGGTCAACGGGGCATCGAGTAAGGGATTGTCCAAGTAAGCTGGCTAGGATGTAGTCTGAAGGTCAGGGGTGTGTTCAGTTTAGGGGTGGTGGACAGCAACCACAGAGGGATCGCGGTTCGGCCAGGGGAGGTAATGGTTCTGGACGAGGCCGCGGAGCACCGGGTAGAGATGCTGGGAGCTCAGAGGCAAGACAACCTGGGTTGGTCTATGCTGTGAGGCGTCAAGAGGAGGGCGATGCACCGGACGTCATAACCGGTACGTTCTTAATTTTTTGATTGCCTTATACTACTTTGATAGATGTTGGATCGACGCACTCCTATGTTGCTAGTAGTATAGTGGGAACTATGAACTTAGCATACGAGACTTCTTCTAGGGAGATGACAGTAATTAGCCCTCTAGGTCACTCTGTAGATGTAAACAAACTGTATAGGGATGTACTCCTAGAACTTCAAGGGGTAGTGTTTCCTGCTGATCTGATGGAACTGCCATTCAGAGAGTTCGATTTGATCTTAGGGATGGACTGGTTGGTAAGGTATCAGGCGAATCTAGACGGTGCAGCTTAGCGCATGGTGTTGAGGTCTGTTGAGGGTGAAGAGGTGGTGATGATAGATGATAGAAGGAATTACCTATCCAATGTAGTATCCGCTTTGAAGGCTGAAAAAATGGTGAGGAAGGGATGTGAGGCGTTTATGGTTCATGTTTGTGAGTTGGAGGCCAAGGAATCAACTGTAGCAAATGTCCGAACTGTGAAGGAATTTACCGATGTATTCCCAGAAGAGCTTCTGGGTCTGCCTCCGGACCGCGAAGTTGAGTTTGGTATAGATTTGTTACTCGAAACCGCGCCAGTGTCTATTGCCCCATATAGGATGACGCCGAAGGAATTGATGGAGCTGAATGCGCAGATTCAGGAATTGTTGGACCGGGGTTTTATCCGGCCGAGTGTATCACCTTGGGGAGCGCCAGTGCTTTTTGTTAAGAAGAAAGACAGAACAATGCGGATGTGTATTGATTATCGTCAGCTGAATAAGTTGATGATTAAAAATAAGTATTCGTTGCCGAGGATAGATGACCTGTTCGATCAACTTAAGGGAGCATCAGTTTTCTCTAAGATTGATTTGAGGTTGGGGTATCACCAGCTTAAGGTAAAGGAGGGGGATATTCACAAGACGGCGTTTCATACTCGTTATGATCACTACAAGTTTTTGGTAATGCCGTTTGGGTTGACCAACGCGCCAGCAGTGTTCATGGACATGATGAATTAGGTTTTTCAGCCGTACTTGGACCGGTTCGTCGTAGTGTTTATAGACGACATTTTGGTGTACTCAAAATCAGAGGAGGAGCATGATGCACATCTACGTGTGGTTTTGCAGATTCTGAGGGAGAAGCAGCTATTCGCAAAGTTTAGTAAGTGCGAGTTATGGCTAAGGGAAGTAACCCTCTCGGGTCATGTGGTGTCAGCTGAGGGGATTAGAGTGGACCCTCGGAAGATTGAAGCAGTATTGGACTGGAAACCACCTAAGTCTGTGGCAGAGATTCAGAGTTTTTTGGGTTTGGCAGGGTATTACAGAAGATTTGTGGAAGGGTTTTCTTTGATTGCAGCACCATTAACTAAGTTGCTAAGGAAAGGGGTTCCATTCGTATGGTCAGACAAACAGCAAGGAAGTTTTGACAAGTTAAAGAGGATTCTGACGGAAGCTTCAGTTTTGATTCAGCCTGAAGCAGGGAAGGAGTTTACGGTTTATTGTGATGCGTCACATACTGGTTTGGGATGTATGTTGATGCAAGAAGGGAAGGTAATGGCGTATGCGTCTTGGCAGTTGAGACCTCACAAAGTGAATTACCCGATGTATAATCTAGAGTTGGCTATAGTGGTTTTCGCTTTGAAAATTTGGAGACATTACTTGTATGGGAAGAAGTCTATTGTGTACACAGACAATAAGAGTTTGAAATACCTCTTGCTCAGAAGGAATTGAATTTGAGGAAGCGGAGGTGGATCGAGTTGTTGAAGGATTACGACTGCTTGATTGAATACCACCCGGGTAAGGCTAACGTAGTGGCTGACGCGCTGAGCCATAAAGTGGTAGCAGACTTAAGAGCAATATTTGCCCACCTTAGTTTGTTTGATGACGGAAGTCTGTTAGCGGAATTGCAGGTGAAGCCGACTTTGGTAAACCAGGTTAAGGAGAAATAGCTAGTGGATGAAGACTTAAGTGCTCGATGTTTGCAAGTGCAGAATGGTGGATTAGAGGGGTATAGCTTAAGCAGTGAGGGTGTGTTGTGTTTTCAAGGAAAGGTTTGCATGCCGAAGGATGTGGAGTTGAGGCAAAAGATTCTTCAGGAGGCGCATAGCAGTCTGTACGCTATGCATCCTGGAGGTAGTAAGATGTACCGGGATTTGTGGGAATAGTTTTGGTGGCCGTATCTGAAGCGAGAGGTAACAGAGTTTGTAAGTGTCTGACGTGTCAACAAGTCAAAGCTGAACATCAATTACCTTCAGGTCTGTTGCATCCGGTTAAGATTCCGCAGTGGAAGTGGGAAAGGATTACGATGGATTTTGTCAGTGGGCTACCCCTTACGCCTAGCAAGAAGGATTCAGTCTGGGTGATTGTTGATCGTCTGACAAAGACTGCTCACTTCATACCTGTGCGTGTGGATTACTCACTTCAGAAGTTGGCTAGACTGTATGTAGCGGAGATTGTAAGGTTGCATGGAGTGCCAGTGTCGATTATCTCAGATAGGGATCCTAGATTTACGTCAAGATTCTGGAAAGCGTTGCATCAGGTGTTGGGTACAAGGTTGGATTTCAACACGGCATTTCATCCGCAGCCAGATGGGTAGTCAGAGAGGGTAATTCAGATTTTAGAAAATATGTTGAGGGGTTGTGTTCTGGATTTCAGAGGTAGTTGGGAAGAATTTCTACCGTTGGCAGAGTTCGCGTATAACAATAGCTATCAGGCAAGTATTCAGATGGCACCGTATGAAGCCTTATATGGACGGAAGTGTCACACTCCTACGTGTTGGACAGAGTTGGGTGAACGTCAGTTGTTGGGTCCCGAGTTGGTTGCTGAAACAGAGGATAAGGTTAAGCTGATTTGGGCTCATCTGAAGGAAGCTTCGGATAGGCAGAAATCCTATGCTGATCTCAAGCGAAGGGATATAGAGTTTGCAGTGGGTGACAAGGTTTTCCTGAAGGTGTCGCCATTGAAGAAAGTGCTGAGATTTGGTCGAAAGGGCAAGCTGAGCCCTAAGTTTATCGGGCCTTATCGGGTGTTGAAGCGGGTAGGACCAGTAGCTTACCAGCTTGAGTTACCATCAGAATTGAGTCAGATTCATGACGTATTTCATGTTTCCATGCTTAGACACTATTGTTCAGATCCGTCTCATGTTGTGCCAGTAGAGGAGATCGAGGTGAACCTAGACTTGTCTTTTGAGCAGGAACCAGTGCAGATCTTGGATCGGGATGTCAAGGTATTGCGTAGAAAATCAGTTCCTTTGGTAAAGGTGTTATGGAGAAATCATGGAACAGAAGAGGCCACGTGGGAACCAGAGGATGTGATGCGGCAGCAATACCCTCAACTCTTCTGACCAGGTAATTTTGAGGCCGAAATTATTTTTAAGGGGGGTAGAACTGTAACATACTTAAAACGGGGTCTTTGTGTTTTATCTGCTTGCATGTACATAGTATGGATGTCATGTTAGTTTAGGCTATTTTAGGGTTTAGGCATAAGCCAGGGATAGGCCAAGGTTTCTATGAAATTTGCGTTTTGGGCTTTTAGAAGTGGGAGCTAAGTGAGTTGGGTGTTAAGGGTAGTTGGTGGCAAGTTGGGACACAAGAAGTGCCTTAGTAAAGTGGCAAGGAGGCGCCACTTAAGGCCCAAGGAAGTGATGCCTCATGTAAGTGGATGGAGCCTTGGTTCGAGCTGCGGGAATCTCCTTTTAGGCATTCTTTTTGACACCAGGACAAGGGAGAGCTGTGTTCAAGATGGACACTGGTGGATGAGTGTTAAAGGAGTCAACAGGATTTGAATGTGTGGAAGAGAGAAGATTTAAGAGTTTGAATCATTCAAATTTGTTTGAATGATTGGATGAGAGAGAAGCAAGGAGAGAAAGAAGGGACTGAGTTGGAGTGTGTGTTAGCCAAACTTTGCCAGTGGCTAAGGTGTGGTGGAGCATTCGGTTTTTGAGTTTGGGGAGGGGTGTGCCGAAATTCAAAAGGAAGCTAGCTTAGGGTGCTAGTGTATAGTGTTTTTTTCGATAGTTGGTGTGTGCTTCACATTTTGTTGTAGTTTTGCTTTCATCCTCTCTTATGCCGAAAATCACCTAGCATTTCAACTCTTTTCTCTCTTTTGACTCATAGCCGAAACCTAGAAGATCATTAGGGTCACTTTTTTTCATATTTTCTTCTCACTTTCAAAAGCCGAAATCACTCTCATATCCTCTTGAAGCCGAAAACCCTCTGTAATCTGCTGAAACATCATTCTTCATTTTCTTCTCTCTCAAAAGCCATAGTCAAAATCACATATTCCATTCTTTCTCGTCATCTTTTCATTCCTTGGTTGCCGAAACCTCTGTCACTTTCTCTTCCTCTCTTCAAGCACTTGGGCCGAATATCAACTGTTAGGGATCACCCTTCTTTTCATCTTCTCTATGCATAGTGGAGAAAACTTCGGCATTTGGGGTAAGTACTTGGCACTATGGCTGAATCTCTTCCATCTCTGTTCCCTTCCCTCTATCGTTTTCTATAGGGAGAAAAGCTAGGATTTAACATCTGTTTTGGGTAGTTCTTTAGCTGAATTCCCTTGGCTCTCATAATCGTTTCTTCGGTTCTTGTAACAATAGATCATCGTTATCTATCCACTCTCAATCGATTTTACTAGTGTTGTGGTAAGTGTCCCTGCCGTTCAATCTTTTCTTATTACATTAAATGCCGAAGGCAGTAACTAAATCTTGTAGGATTTTGGCCGATTGAAGGGTGTTAAGGAAGGCTTGGTGTTAGTCGACTGGGTACTCGATCAGTGCTTTGGTCTAAGTCACTGAATCTCTGGGATTTGTCGATCTAGGTAAGGGATCTATTCATTCGGGTTTATACCTCTATTTGTCGTTATTTCGTTGCTTTAACCTGAGTTAGTGAGCAAAGTGTGTTATGGACTCGAAGGCTAGCCAAGCGTTAGGAGGGGTTGGATTTGAGACCCCAGCCTCTAAGTTCAAGAGGAGGGCCACCTAGGTGTGGGCCGGCATCTGAGCAAAGTTGTAGGCAGATAGCGGTAGTGTCGGTTAATGACAGTGTCGACATAGAGAGTGTCGTATTACGGGTAATCAGGTGTGTAACTCTTACACACTTCGTATGTTAATATGTTTTATCTTGTATATTGTCAAAAGTCGGAATAACTGTAGGAAGCAGTATGTTACCCTTGTAGGTAAAAGCGAGGACTTCGGGTAAGTTCACTTTGATTGGCTAACGTTAGACGCCTCTATTAAATCTGCATATGCCATGTTATATTATTTCTGAAGTTAAGCATGATTATTTTGCCTTGAAAAGCATGTTCATGAAAATAGGTGATGAGAGGAGAGGGAAGGTATGATTTTTAGACTGTCACCAGTGGTTTGGTACCACACAGTGGGTTGGCCCTGCTTACTATGATATTGTGACTAAGTCTCAGTGGTTTGGAACCGCCAGTGGTTTGGTACCACTTATATATTTTTGTGACTCGTCCCAGTGGTTTGGTACCACAGTGGGTTGGCCCCACATATCGATCTACGGGATTGTCATTAGTGGTTTGGTACCACAAAGTGGGTTGGCCCCACACATGTTATTTGTGACTTCGGTCACCAGTGGTTTGGGACCACCAGTAGTTTGGTACCACACGGGGTAGGTTCGAGAGTTTCGGATGGTTAGGTTTGGGTGGCATGGCATACATATTCGCTTATGAAACTGTGTAAGGGCTTATTATCTTTGGGATGGGGATTTACACACTGAGTCTCAGTGACTCACCCCTTCCTTTACATTTTGCAGATGATTCTTAGATCGCAGATATAGAGCCGGGACGGACTCGAGGTGGCCATGCATGATATTTCGGGTTATAGTTTTCAATTATCATTTCGGACTTAATTTACTTTAAATTAGGTTTTTGGTTGTAATAAGACCACTAAATTTTACGTTTGGGATTATTTATCTGTTTGAATTTTCACTAAATTCTGTTTAGTTATTAACGGCATGCATAATAAACCTATAAAATGAATGTTTTCCAAAACATTTACAAATTATCGGGATTTTTTCGAGAGTTTACCATCGGGTAACGGCAAACAGGTAGTAACGACAAGTTAACTCAATTTTCCTTAGGACAAAATTTGGAATGATTTTAGCAATTGACTTAAAACAACATGGGTTTTCTTTAAATGAGAAGTTTGTGTACAAACTTACCTCGACAAAGGTTCGTGTACAAACATCTACTAATCCGACATTTTCCTATTTTTCCTCGTTGTAACTCTGAATTTGGTCTATCTGGATTTATACTAGTAAATTTTACATCAATTTCACATATATCATATTTATTTGGACTCAATTTACATTCTAGGTAAAATTACCATTGATAAATCGTAAAAGTAACATATTTTAAGCCCACATTTAGCATGCTTTTGGATGATTTAACCTTAAATTATGTAATTCGGTGCCTTAATCCTTTGTTTACATGTTTTATACCCAGGAAAGCACCAGAGGATGAAAAGAATGAGAAACGGGCCCAAAACGGAGTAAATGGGCCATATCACGAAATCCACACGGCCTGGGCCCAAGACCACACGGTCGTGCCTCATTCAATAGGCTTGAACACGGCCTAGCCACGACTTACACAGGCGTGTGCCATGGGCGTGTCCCTGCCATGACAAATATAAGTTTCACTGGGATTAGGATACTTAGGGGCGAAGAAACATATTCAGAAGCCTATATAAACACCCTAAGTATGGCCTAAAAGGGAAGGGACCGAAGGCTTTAGTCAGGGGGAGTCTAGCTGGGCTAAAGAGGGCAGATTTGTGGGATTTACTCGAAGATAGCCAGTTGATTCATCTCAAGAAGCCGAAAACATACTCAAGACAGAGGATCTCTCATTCAATTCCTTCAGGGGGTTTTAGGGATTTCTTATGTTTTGTTTTATCTTTTCTTCTGAGATGTTTTCTTTTATTGTTATGAACTAAACCCTCAGATACTTGAGGGGGATGAAACCTAAGATAAATCTTGTTATCGTTTGCTGAACTATATGATAAATATATGACTTGTTCTTAATTATGTGTTCTTAATTCTTGTGTTGATATTTTCGGAATATTAATTCAACTGTGATGTGCTTAGGTGGAGGAGCAAAAGTCCCTGCCTAAGAGTAGATCTAGCATAATTAAGCGGAGTTGATCGCACGCCTAGAGATAGGGTGACAAGATTTTGCCGGATTAGGGTGAAACCTAATATGGGAGTCCATAGATCGAGTTAATGCAATTCTAGGGGTTTTAATTAGAAAGAGATTTCAATTAATCAACCTAGGGTTAGACATTACCTCGGGAGGGATTAGTATAACTTAGGGAATCTGATAGATCAAGTCAAATTAATAAATCGTTTGGTTCAGAGTTAGGTAACAAGTGAAGTCTAGGTGGATTCTTCTTTGGGTATCGTCTTAATCAATTGGTTTTTCCCAAAGTTATTTTCCTCAATTTCATTTTTCTTTGTCTTAGAGTCTTTAGTTTAGTAGTTAGTTAATTTTAGATTAGATAAACAATTCCCTTAATTCTTAGGCTAGATAATAAAAAGATAGTTAGTATTAGTACTTTTGGTTCCTTTGGGTTCGACAATCCGGTCTTGCCTTAACTATAATATTGTTCGATAGGTGCGCTTGCCTCAAACCATTGTCATAGTTAGTTTCCAGATTCGATCATTCTTTTTATAAATTTTAAGACTTTGACATCGCATAAAACAACGATCAAGTTTTTGGCATCGTTGCCGGGAACTGAAATATTAAGAACGCTTAATTTTTATTACTTTAGCCATATTTTTTTTTTTGCAATTAAATTTTATTTTTGTTTTTCTAAATTTTCTTCTTTCACACCTTTCAGGTACATCTAGTTTATGACTAGAAGGAACCCGGTAGGACCCCTAGTTTACTGCAGTGATATTGAAGGTATCATTCACAGAAATCACAGAGAGATAAGGCGAAGCTTAAACTACATAGAAGAAGAGCAAGAAGCCGAAATTAATACCACCGAAGAGATGACTGAGAATCATCTGCCACCTCCAGACATGGCCAAAAATCATGCTCCTCGAACTATGTATGATTATGCTAAACCTAGTTTAACAAGAACTGAGTCAAGTATTGTTAGGCCTACTATTACTGCAAATAATTTTGAACTAAAACCTAACACTATACATATGATACAATAGTTTGTTCAGTTTGATGGTTTGCAGGATGAGGATCCTAACACACACCTAGCGAATTTTCTAGAATTCTGTGATACCTTAAAGATAAATAGCATTTCTGATGATGCCATCCGTCTTCGGTTATTTCCCTTTTCTTTGAGAAATAAAGCCAAATAGTGGTTGCATTCTATTCCACGAGGGTCAATCACTACATGGGATCAAATGACCGAAAAATTTTTATTAAAATATTTTCTGCCGACAAAAATGGCCAAGTTAAGTAATGATATCTCTTCTTTTGTGCAGATGGATTTAGAGACACATTACGATGCATGGGAGAGATACAAAGATTTGTTGAGGAGGTGCCCACACCACAGATTACCTTTGTGGCTACAGGTCCAAACTTTTTACAATGGTGTGAACCCTTCAACAAGGTCACTAATCGATTCAGCCGCCGGCGGAACCCTGAAAAATAAAACTCCTGAAGCAGCCTACAAGTTTATAGAGGAGATGTCACTAAATAACTATTAGTGGCAAGTTACAAGGACAAGGCCAGCCAAAGCAGCCAGAGTGTTCAACCTCGACATAGTAACCATGCTATCAAATCAGGTAGAGATGCTACATAAAACATTTGATGGTTTATATGGTTCTTCGCAGGCACATCCAGTTATGTAGTGCGATGCAAAGTGGAGGAGTGGTGAATCCTGAGTACCCACCTTATGGATAGAGCATGGAGAGCGAACAAATGAATATATGGGTAACAATTTCTGGTCTAACAATAACCTTTATAGTAATACTTATAATCCAGGTTGGAAAAACCACCCCAATTACTCATGGGGTGGTCAAGGAAATCAAAGGCAACAACCATCCCAAAACTTCCAACAACAGCCTTACCCACAGGAAAAGAAGCCGAACCTTGAAGAGATGCTGACAAAATTCATAGCAGCCTCAGAAACACGTTTCCAAAATATAGAAACACGTTTCCAAAATATAGAAATGAAACTTGAGGAATCGACACAGGAGCTCAAGGATCAAATCGGGCAACTTACTAAGCTAGTTTCTGAAATATGATCAGAAAGCTTACCTAGGGAAAAAGAGCAATTAAAGGCAGTAATGTTAAGAAGTGGAAGGGAGTTAATCGAAACGAATAAAGAGATACCACATGAAACCGATAAGGGAAAGGTAACCCCAACCCGTGAGAAAACTAAACCAACGATCCCATATTCAGCGAAGTTGAAGAAAGACCGCTTAGACGTACAATATGATAAATTTCTTAAACTTCTCAAACAGTTACATATTAACTTACCTTTTGTTGAAGCTATTTCGTAGATGCCAACATATGCAAAATTTTTAAAAGAGCTTCTAACAAGTAAGAGGAAGTTCGAGGAAATTTCAACAGTGGAACTTAATAAAAAATGCTCAGCTATCATCCAAAACAAGCTGCCAGCCAAATTGAAAGATCCAAGAAGTTTCACTATTCCTTGTTTAATTGGTAGCTTGAACATAGAGAAAGCACTAGCTGATTTAGGTGCCAGTATTAATCTAATGCCTTATAGAATGTTTAAGCAACTTGGTCTCGGGGAACCAAAACCCACTAGGATAGTATTCAGTTAGCTGACAGATCTATTAAGTATCCCAGGGGAATTATCGAAGATGTTCTGGTAAAACTAGATAAATTTATATTTCCTGTTGATTTTGTTGTGCTTGACATGAATGAGGATATAGAGGTACCTTTATTTGGGACGACCTTTTTTACCTACTACTAAGGCTGTCATTGATGTTGGTGATGGTAAACTTGCACTAAGGGTAGGCGATGAGGAAATTGTTTTCCAAATCTATGATGCCATGTGATATTCTAGAGAACAAGATGATTTTTGTTACTTTGTTGATGCCACTGATCACATTTTTCAAGAGGCTTTGCAGGAAATCATACACAATGACACGATGGAACTGTGTCTTTCAAAATGAGAGGAGATAGATGACAATATCGATGAACTGAATCCTAATACATCAACCTCTTGACAGACAAAAATAGGGGATATTGAAATCAATGACGAACTAAAACAAAAATCCTCTGTTGATGAACCACCCAAATTAGAATTAAAACAATTTCTAGAACATTTAGAATACGCATTCCTCAAGGATAATTCTACGCTACCAGCAATCATCTCTTCAGAACTACGACCCAAAGAAAAAGAAGATTTGCTAAGGGTACTGAGGAAACATAAAAGAGCCATAGCGTGGAAAATGTCTGACATTAAAGGAATAAGCCCATCATTCTGCACCCACAAAATTTTAATGGAAGATGAGTATAAACCGTGTGTATAACCTCAGAGACGTTTGAACCCTAATATGAAAGAAGTTTTCAAAGCTGAGGTAATTAAACTTCTAGATGCAGGAATAATTTATCCTATTTCTGACAGTACTTGGGTAAGCCCTGTGCAGGTAGTTCTAAAGAAAGGAGGCATGACTGTTGTAGCCAACGAAAAGAATGAATTGATTCCTACAAGAACAGTCACAAGTTAGAGATTCTGTATTGACTATAGGAAGCTGAAAGGCGCCACTAGAAAAGATCACTTCCCTTTACCCTTTATTGATCAGATGTTAGAAAGATTATCTGGGCATATGTACTACTACTTCTTGGACAGACTCTCCGGCTACTTCCAAATCTCAATAGCTCCTGAGGATCAAGAAAACACTACATTTACATGTCCATACAGTACATTTGCTTATCGTAGAATGCCTATTGGATGTAATGCTCCTGCTACTTTTTAGCGATGCATGCTGGCCATCTTTGACGAACTTGTGGAAGACATTATGGAGGTATTTATGGATGACTTCTTGGTATTCGATAATTCTTTCCATATTTGCCTCAACAAGTTAGAACGAGTTCTAATAAGATGTGAGGAAACGAATCTTGTTTTAAATTGGGAAAAATGTCACTTTATGGTTAGAGAGGGGATCGTGTTAGGACATAAGATTTCCAGTAAAGGGAGGTAGATAAAGCAAAGATTGAAACCATAGAAAAATTACATCCTTCTATTTCAGTTAAGGCTATTAGAAGTTTTTTAGGACATGTTGGATTTTATAAAAGATTCATTAAAGATTTCTCTAAAATAGCTAAGCCTTTAACAAAATTACTAGAAAAAGATGTTCCTTTCAATTTTGATCAAGAGTGTTTAGATGCATTTAATATCCTCAAAGATAAACTAATAAATGCTCCGATTATAATTGCACCTGATTGGAATTTACCCTTTAAACTGATGTGTGATGCGAGTGATTTTGCAGTAGGTGCAGTTTTGGGATAGTGAAGAGACAAGCATTTTCAGCCAATTTATTATGCTAGTAGAATAATGATGCCCGCACAAGAAAACTACACCACCACGGAGAAAGAATTGCTACCTGTAGTTTTTGCATTTGACAAATTTAGACAGTATTTGATATTATCTAAAGTTGTCATTTACATTGACCATTCGGCTCTTCGTTATCTCTTAACTAAATCTGATGCAAAACCTCGACTCATATGATGGATCTTACTCTTACAGGAATTTGATTTGGAAATTTAGGATAGAAAGGGAGCTAAAAATCTTGTAGCAGATTACCTCTCCAGGTTTGAGAACCCTCATACCGAAGAGCTCGACGAGAGTGAGATAAATAACTCATTCCCTGAGGAACAACTCTTTTCTATAACCAACTCCGAGGTACTGTGGCTTGCAGATATTGCGAATTATTTAGCTGCTAACATCCTACCAAAAAGGTTAACACATCATCAAAAGAAGCGATTCTTTGCTGATGCGAAAAGCTATTTTTGGGAGGATCCCTTTCTTTTCCGCATATATGCAGATCAAGTAATTTGAAGATGTGTTACAAAGTTAGAAGCAAGTAAAATCCTAGAACATTGCCATTCATGACCTTCAGAAGGACATTACAGCGGGATTAAGACAGCACAGAAAATGCTCGAATCAGGATTTTATTGGCCAACTCTGTGTAAAGATGCCAACAGGTATGTCGCTTCGTACGATAAATGCCAAAGAACAGGTAATATTTCTAAACATGATGAAATGCCGTAAACATATATGTTATCATGTGAAATATTCAACGTATGTGGTATTTACTTTATGGGTCCGTTCCCTAGTTCATTCGGAAATAAATACATCTTAGTAGCAGTAGATTACATGTCAAAATGGGTGGAAGCCCAATCTTTACCTACTAACGATGCTAGAGCTGTAGTAAAGTTTCTTAAGAAACTCTTCTCTCGTTTTGGAACACCCAGAGCGATTATCAGTGATAGGGATACTCACTTCTGCAATACTCAATTTGATAAAGTCTTAAAAAAATATGGAGTACACCACAGAACAGCCACCCCTTATCATCCTCAAACCAGTGGGCAAGTGGAAGTGGTAAATTAAGAGCTTAAGTGAATCCTAGAGAAAACAGTTGAATCAAACAGGAAAGATTGGGCAGTAAAAGTAGATGATGCTTTATGGGCCTATAGAACAATATTTAAAACCCCTTTGGGAACATCCCCATACAAACTTGTTTACGGAAAAAGTTGTCATCCACCATTTGAGTTAGTGCACAAAGTGTACTGGGCTATAAAATTCTTGAATTACAATCTTAAAACCGCAGGTGAAAAGAGGATGATGCATTTGAGTGAACTAGATGAATGGAAAGCTGAAACCTACGAGAATTCATGGCTTTATAAGGAGGCAACAAAAGGACGCCATGGTGCTTGTTTACAACAATCAAAGCAATTCGAAGTAGGAGACTTGGTCTTGCTGTATAAATCGAGGCTCAAACTATTTCCTGGAAAGCTGAAATCAAGGTGGTCAGGCCCATTTGTGATCAAAAATATTTTTCCTTAAGGTACAGTCGAGGTAACCCATCCAACTCAGGGAACATCCAAGGTAAATGGCCATTGACTGAAACTTTATAAGGGTGAAGACTTCAAGGAATTGAGAGAGGAGCTTCAGTTCCGTGAACTTTCATTTAGAAATGAAAACCGAGTGAGTCTAGCTTAAGACTTTAAACGAGCACTTCTTAGGAGGCAACCCGAGCACTGACTTCACTAACATTATATTTGTGATTTTTAGCATCTAACCCCAAACCTAACCAATTCAGTGAAGCACAGGTTTCCCTACCACACGGCCTTGCACACGGGCGTGCCGATAAACGTGCGAGATAAAGAAGAAAAATTTTCTTCTCAATACGGGCCGCGATAATAAGACCATGGCCGTGCGAAGCAATCGTGGACTATTCTGAGTAAATCGGCATGGCTATGAGCCACGCCTGTGCCTACCAACTGTGTGCGACATTGACTACATGAACACGGGTGTGGCAATCTTAACACGGGTGTGGGAGGAGAGAGCATAAAAGTACACGACCTAAGAGCACGGGTGTGGGCAACACCTTAAATGCGCCCAAATTTAAAAATCACGAAAAACACGGGCTAAATAAAAGAAATACGGGCGTGGCACCTGCCCGTGCCTCCATCCCTCTTTAAAGAACATCACCACCATTTTCCCCAAAAATATCTCCCCAAAACACCAACTCTAGCCGTTTCCCTCAAAATTTCTTTTAACCACTTTGGCCACCATCAAATACCCCCACTATTGCCTTCCCCCATCCTTTATCTTCCATTTTCTTTCACATTCACACTAAAAAAAACTAGTACACGCCCGTGCCTAAGGAGCATACGCCCGCCCAAAGGTGTTCCACCGCCGTGCTCCCCAACTATCTGCAGCATACGCCCGTGGTTCACCCCTACACGCCCGTGCTCCTCCCAACTACACTGTTTTTCTCCAACAACACCATCCGTTACACCTCATTTTTTCCATTTCTAAAAACTAATTTATTATTAGAATATTATTACTATTATATTAATTTAGTCGTTGTTTAATAACATGCAAACTATTTGACTATTCTTATTATGTTTTGTGTCCTTACTATATAATTGCCATTATTCAAGCCCGTAACTGCATATGACATATCTTAAATAGAAACATTACTTAAATCATTGAATATATGTTATTTCCAAGAAAATAATGCCGTCGTCCCGAGGCAAGAAAATTACGGTCCCTAGTTCCAAAAAACGAAAGGGACCCGATTCATCATCAGCTAGCACAACCACAGAAGTGCCCCACCTATTCTTACGTTTTCCTCCAGGTATTCAGGAAGACAGTTACAAGATACTTCGGGTGCGACCACTCGACACAGGGAGATGTATTGATTGGGCCACCTTGGAACAAGTCTAATTAGCCGACGACGTACGGGCTCTACTAACTACTGACCCTTGGAACTAGTTCTTCAACATCATCGAGCCTACCTACTTAGAGCTCGCTCTGGAGCTCTGTTCAACATTTCATCTTCAGATAGTGATGTCAAACCACGATGACCCTGGCACGATTCGGTTCTGACTCAGAGGCATTATACGAGAACTAAATGTACCACAATTTAGGGCCGCATTGGGACTTTATACCATATAAATGTACCACAATTCATGGAAGAACATAATCTCTCAGAGCTTTCTTGCCATATCCACGAAACCCCCACAAAATGTTGGTACAATATAGCTCCCAACAACAACGATTATGAACCTAGTCGCTCCAAAGCAACGGCCCTTGTCCCATCCCTGAGGTACGTACACGCACTTTTAACTAATACACTGACAGGTCGGCGAGAGAGCACCGGCATCGTCAACACTCACGACGCCTACTTCCTATAGTGCATGGCGAATGGGTACGTTTTTGACTTGGCCTATTTTTTAGCTCCCGCCATTCAACATCAGAGGGAGCAGCATAGGAAAGGTGTCATATCTATGGATCCTTACATCACACGCTTGGCTCGATATTTCGGGCTCCTCAACACCGACGCTCAAACCTCCTCCCTCACACTGATAGGTCAGATGTCCCCACAGGGTATCCAGACGATGTTTCACATGAGGTAATTCAACGTAGACGAGGGATCGATCCCTCCCAATATCGACTAGCACCCATCACCGATGAGAAGGACCCTGAGGACATTATTGATGATGTCCTCCCAACACAGGAAGGACCACTACCAAGCCATCGTCCATCCCATACGACAGCATCTATTTCAGACATATCTGAGCGCCTAACACGATTTGAGTAGCAATGTTTCCAGTGCTTCGACCATACTGACACCACCCTCCAACAGATATGTCAGTACCTTCACATCTTATCGCCGCTACCACCGCCCAACCCAGCTGACGCAGAAGACCTCTGAGTTCTTGTCTTTTAATTTTTTTTATTATTACTGCCACTTCTACTTTTATTTCTACTTTTATTTTCATTTTAATTTGGTTTCTATTTTCATTAGTACTATTGATTTCACTTTATCACTGCCCAAGTTTCCATAACGACATCCATTTCCTAAAATCTACTTGATGACTTCGCAGATTAAATAGATTAAATATACCACTCAAGGAATGAAAACATCACATATACCTAATCATCACATTCGTCCTGGAACATCCTCTAAGAATTTTATCCATAATTCAGGAAGTTTCACTTCTCTCCCTATCTTTTGATTATTATATTGCTATTATCTATCTTTGTACATGATCGTTGTTTTATGCGATATCAAAGTCTTAAAATTTATAAAAAGAATGACCGAACCCAAAGGAACTAAAAGTACTAATACTAACTCTCTTTTTATTATTTAGCCTAAGAATTAAGTGGATTTTTATCTAATCTAAAATTAACTAACTACTAAACTAAAGACTCTAAGACAAAGAAGAATGAAATTGGGAAAATAACTTTGAGGAAAAAACCAATTGATTAAGACGATACCCAAGGAAGATACCTAACTCTGAACCAGACGATTTATTCATTTGACTTGATCCGTAAGATTCCCTAAGTTATATTAATCCCTCTCTCAATGCGACTAATGTCTAACCCTAGGTTGATTAATTGAAATCTCTTTCTAATTAAAACCCCTAGAATTGCATTAACTCCATCTATGGACTCCGATATTAGGTTTCACCCTAATCCCGCAAAATCTCATCACCTTATCTCTAGGTGCGCGATCAACTCCACTTAATTATGCTAGATCTACTCTTAGGCAGGGACTTTTTCTCTTTCACCTAAGCACATCACACTTGAACTAATATCCAGGAAATATCAACACAAGAATTAAGAACACATAATTAAGAACAAGTCAAATATTTATCATATAGTTCAGTAAACGATAACAAGATTCATCTTAGGTTTCACCCCCTCAGGTATCTGAGGGTTTAGTTCATAATAATAAAAGAATACATCTCAAAAGAAAAGATAAAACAAGACATAAGAAATCCCTAAAACCCCCTTGAAGGAATTGAAGGAGAGTGGTTGGATCCGTGACGTCGGAAGGTGGTTGAACTAGTTCACACGGCCTCTGCTATGTCAGTACGAAGATTTCAGTGGTCTACACGGCTACAGACACGGCCGTGTGTAAGGCCATGTGGCCCGGAAATATGCACTTCTGGTTAGTTTAAAAGAGAAAGGAAAAAAGAAAAATAATGTAAAATGAAAATAAATGCAAAATTCAGTAAGGTTAGTGCTTGGGTTGCCTCCCGAGAAGCGCTCGTTTATATTCTTAAGCTAGACTTTCCTTGTGTTTGACAAATTTAGGGAGGTTTAAAGGTTTGAGTATCTTTCCTCATATTATCCGATTGATGTTCATTGTGTGGTTCAGGTCGAGTAGCATTTATTTTAAGAGCATCAAAATTAGGATTGCGTACCTCGACTATCTTGTGTGGTAGAACATTGATTACCTTAAAAAGGATTTCTTTGTTTGTGTTAGGGTCCGGAGGAGATAGTCGTAGGTCTAATAATACTTGATCTTTGCTTTTGCCTATCTCGTAGAGTGGTTTTGGCTCTGTATCTTGTATCCCTAATTTTTCCTTGAAGTGCTTTTTCCACTCGTCTAATTCATCGGGTTGAACCTTTTGTTCCTCATGATATGTTCGTTTGTTGGCACTGTATTCAAGATCAGGTTCAATCGTGCCTTTTTCTGGTACTTCCTGAAAAGAAGGGTTAAACGAATGGTTATCAATGGATTTTTCTTGCTTACCTTGGTCATTCGATGTCCTGGCTGAATCGAGAGCTTGAAGAGTGACTGCCTCATTACCTACACAAAGTACGAGTTCTCCTGTGGCAACATCAATTTTAGTTTTGGCTGTTGCTAGAAAAACTCTTCCTAAAATTAAAGGGATCGAATTATCCTCATTCGTGTTTAAGACAACAAAGTCTACTGGGAAAATGAATTTATCGATTTTGACAAGAACATCTTCGATAATACCCCTAGGAATTCTAACAGTTTTATCAGCTAATTGAATACTCATCCTAGTTTGTTTGGGTTTCCTTAGACCTAGTCGTTTAAACAATGAATAAGGCATGACATTTATGCTTGCCCCTAAATCAGCTAACGCATTATCAATAGTTAGACTACCAATTAAACATGGAATTGTAAAACTCCCTGGATCTTTTAATTTCTGTGGTAGTCTATTTTGGAGAATTGCTGAGCATTTTGCGTTGAGTTCACGTGTGGCTCTTCGTCTAATTTGCGTTTGTTTGTTAAGAGCTGCCTTAAAAATTTCCTTGAGTCTGGCATCTGAAAGAGAGCTTCAAGAAGAGGTAAGTTAATATGTAATTTCTTTAAAAGTTTAAGAAACTTACCGAACTGTTCTTCTGAGTCGTCTCTTTTTAATGCTTCAGGGTAAGGTATGCGAGGTTGATACTCCTTGATTACCGGTTTTGGCTTTTCTTGTGTTACCTCTACTTTACCTTTGTCTACCTTGTTTTCTTGTTTTGAGATGGGTTCGTCTATCTCTGTATTTTCCTGAGCTGCTATGGCTTGAATTTGCTCATTTGGATTAATCTCAGTGCTACTTGGTAGACGTCCTTGCGGTCGTTTTGACATCATCTTTGTGAGTTGTTCGACTGCATTATTGACTTCTTTGACTGACTTGGTAATTTCTCCGATTCGGCTCTCGTTGCTTTTAATTGTTCTCTCAGTTTCCTGAAGACATTTTTCTGTGTCTGCCGAGAACCTTGTTAGTATCTCTTCAAGGGTTGGTTTCTTCTCTTGTGGATAGGGCTGATTTTAGAAACTTTGAGGAGGTTGTTGTCTTTGATTTCCTTGGTTTTCTTGACCTCCCTATGAAAAATTTGGGTGGTTCCTCCAACCTGGATTGTAAGTGTTACTATAAGGATTATTATTGGATCTGAAATTGTTACCTATATAGTTCATCTGTTCACTATCTGCTTCCGGCTGGTAGAGTGGGTACTCAGGATTCGCCACGGTTCCACTTGCGTCGCACTGCATGACCGGATGTACCCGCGAAGAACACAAACTGTCAATCTTTTTATTCATCATCTCCATCTGTGTTTATAGCATGGTTATTGTGTCTATGTTGAAAGCTCCGACTGATTTCGTCAGTTTCATCCTTGTAACTTGCAACTGATAATTATTTAGTGACATCTTTTCAATGAACTCGTATGCTGCTTCTGGAGTTTTATTATTCAACATTCCACTGGCGACTGAATCGAATAATTGTCTCGTTGAAGGATTCACACCGTTGTAGAATGTTTGGACTTGTAGCCACAAAGGTAAACCATGGTGTGGACACCTTCTCAAGAGATCCTTGTATCTCTCCCATGCATCGTATAACGTCTATAATATCCGGGATTTAGGGCTTGAACATTTTGCTTAAATATATGTGGAAGCATGCCTGTGTGTGTTTTGAATGTGTTTTATGAATTTTGGGAACTTTAGAGTGTAAGTGAATGCCTTAAAAATTATTTTATTTTAAGTTTTAAAGGGGAGCTAAGCCTGAGAGGCCTTAAGAAAAAATTATAAGGGAGACACAAAAATGGGCTTGGAAAAGTGGCAAGGAGGCGCCACTTAAAGCCCTAGTAAGTGATGCCACAAGCAGTACAAGGGGGCCTAGGTTCGAGCAGCAAGGGGAGCAATTTTGAGCTGCTTTTTACGTCAGGCAGTAGGAGAGTTGGACGGCATAGGGAGACTGGATGGATGAGCATTAGTTGAGGTCAAATTCCTTTTAAAATTCGGCTAAGGGCAGAGGATAAGTGATGACTCATTCAAACTTGTTTGAATGAGGGGAGAAGAGGAAAAATAGAAGGAAAATGTGGGATAAGGGGGAAGAGAAGCTAGTGGCCGAATATAGGACTCTAGGGGATGTGTATGTGCGGCTTTGGGTATTGAAGGAGGTAGTGCCGAATTTTAGTGGTAAGAGTGTCCATCTTTTTGCCGAAATTTCCTTTTAATGAGCATCCATCTTCTTCTTTCTCTTTTCTTTGCTTGAAACTCTAAAGAAACACCATAGCCGAACATTTCATCTCCATTTGAGAGCCATAGCCAAACATTTATTTGAATCTCCTTATCATCTCCTTTCTTCTCTTGTTCTCTTCAAAGCCGAAAGTGTCATTGACTGAAATCTACTCCAACCGATTCTCAATAGTGGGTAAGGGTCCTCTTCTAATCGTTTTCTTCTATCTCTTTTGGTTGCTGAAAGTTAAGGGTCTAACTCCATTTCTCTGATGTGGCCGAACCTAGGAAAGTGATTTCGGGAAGTTGATCACTAATAGTAAGCAACGTGGGTGGTAAGTATTTCCTTCCTTAGCAATCGGTTTTGCGTTCTTTTTCTATTAGTGGCCAAAATCGAATGGTTGGCCTTGGTTATTTGGGATGGCCGAACCTCAGTAGGGCCTTTGGTTTCATGTTCTTTCATGTATAGCCGAAGGAAGGAAACACTAAGGATTCTTTCGAGATTTGGATGCTCAAGGTAAGTAAGAATAGTATTCGGCCAAGGGCTATTTTCATAAATTTATGTGTTAAAACCGATTCTAACAGTTGATAAGTAGGGATTTCGTCAACTTCATAGGCAAGTGGTGGTTTTCGGGATTTAGGTCCGCAAGGTAAGTGAATATGAATATTCGGCCAAGGCCATATTAAGTGTTAAGTGATTAGCCGATTCTGACATTGGTTTTTAGGGAGGAGTACAATCTGATTCGATAAGACTTTCGGGATTTCAGTGAACACGTTAGTAAACCAGGTGTGTAGCCCTACACTAATTCCTAATAGATCTATGGTATTAATATTATGTATGTGTTAATGGACATATGGAAAATATGGCTAAAAGGTACCATTCAATGGTACAAAGTATTCAGGTACGTTAACCTACTACTACTACTATGTTAATAATGTTATGAATATCTGTTATGACACCTATGTGAATTTGTAACGAATATGAAATAAGGAATATGGCATGATTTATGCATGTTTGTATGACGCATAGGGCATATGGGTGAATATGAAAAGGGGAAGTGATCTGGTGGTTTTTACCACAATATCTGGTGACTCATGTCACATAATCTGAACGTGGTGACTTATGTCACATATTATTATCTGGTGACTCTGTCACATTATCTGGTGGCTATGCCACAATTTATAAGGGCGATGTGCATGTCGTCTGCAGCGACTGGCTTCGATGGTGTGTAGCGGATGGAGGGTCAAATTAGTAATCCCCACGGTGTGATGGCAGGTACGGGTGATGTGTAGAGGATGGATACTTAGGTTTGGGTTCGGGGTTGCATCATTACCTATATTTGCTATGTATATATTTATGATTTGTTATGCCTAAATCGTTGGGACTTTGTGTTGGCTGTTACACACTGAGTCTGTTTGACACACCCCTCGTGGGCTAACATTTTGTAGGTGACACTCAGTGATGGACCGGGTCACCAGGGACTTAGTGGTGGCCAATACTCAGCTCAGTGTTTACTTTCATTTTGGATTTTTATGTTAAGTTTTGGATTTATTTTTGAGTTTTGCTTCGTTGTAATAAGGCCATTACTATTAACTGTTTTATGCTTTCATTCCAAATTTCCATTATGAAACGATTAATTTTTAAACCATGTGTTAAACAGTTTTTCTAAAAATAATATCAAATGGGTTAAAATTCGGCCACATCTTATAACTTATAGTTTTCAATTACGAAAATAATGTTTAAATAAAATATGGACTTTAATATAGACAACGTTTTCAATTTAATCACAACACAAATCAACTTCTCTTCAAAATGACCCAAATTTTTCGAATTAACAAACAAGCTTTTGAAGTGTTTTACTCGAGGAGCATGCCAGATCCAGTCGAGGCTCGTGGGCTGGGTTTGGGGTGTTTCAATGTCTCTAAATCCATCTGCACAAAAGAAGAGATATCATTCCTTAATTTGGCCATTTTGGCCGGTGGGAAATACTTTAATAAAAACTTTTCAGTCATTTGCTCCCATGTAGTGGTTGACCCTTGTGGTAACGAGTTTAACCACTGTTTGGCTTTATTCCTTAATGAAAAGGGGAATAACCGAAGACGTATGGCATCGTCAGAAACACCATTTATTTTGAAGGTATCACAAAACTCTAAAAGTTAGCTATATGATTATTTGGATCTTCGTCCTGTAAACCATCAAATTGAACAAACTGTTGAATCATTTGTATTATGTTAGGCTTTAATTCAAAATTACTAGCAGTTATAGCAGGCGTAACAATACTCGATTTCACTCCTATTAAATGAGGTTTAGCATAATCAAACATTGTACATGGAGCATTGCGGTCCCCCACATTGTGTGGTGGTGGATTAATCTCGTCCATCCCTTCAGTAGGATTGGATCTGACTTCTTAATTTTCCTCTGTGTAATTTAGGGCTTGCCTGATTTCTCGGCGATTCCTACGAGCGGTTGCTTCAATATTACTGTCGTATACTAAAGGTCCTCTCGGGTTCCTCCTAGTCATAAACTAGAGGTACCTGGAAAGAAAAGAAAGAAAGAAAAGTTAGCAAAATTAAAAGTTTACCTAAAATCAAAAATAAATTGCTAAAAATAAAAATAATGGCTAAAGTAATAAAAATAGAGATTTCTTAATATTTTAGTTCCCCGGCAACGGCGCCAAAAACTTTATCACTGAAATCAGAGATTTAAAATTTATAAAATAATGATCGAACCTGGAAACTAACTCTGACAACGATTAAAGGCAAGTGTACCTATCGAACAGTAGTATAGCTTAGGCAAGACAGGATTGTCAAACCCAAAGGAACTAAAAGTACTAATACTAACTTTGTTTTTATTATTTAGCCTTAAAAATAAAGGGAAGTTGTTTTAGTCTAAATTAACGAAAACTAAGCTAAAAGATAAAGACAAAAAGAACGAATTGGGAAATAACTTGAAGAAAAACTCAATTGATCACGACGATACCCTCTGGAAGAGTCCACCTAGACTTTACTTGTTATCTAACCCTGAATTATATGATTTATTTACTTAGCTTGATCCGTAGGAATCCCTAACATTTATTAAACCCTCTCTCAAGGCGAATAATGTCTAACCCTAGGTTAATTAGTGGAACTCTCGTTCTCTTATAATAACCCCCTAGAATAGCAGTAAATCGATCTATGGATTCCGATATTAGGTTTCACCCTAATCTGGAAAAATCTCGTAACCCTATCTCTAGGCGTTCAATCAACTCCGCTTAATTATGCTGTATCTACTCTTAAGCGGGGTCTATTCCTCCTCCACCTAAGCACATTAGATTTGGATTAAACATGCATAATTAAGAACAAGCTAAGTATTTATCATATAATTCAAAAATCAAATAACAAGATTCATCTAGGTTTCATCCCCTTCAGGTATCTGAGGGGTTTAGTTCATAATGAATAAAGAAAACATCTCAAGAGAAAAGATAAAACAAAACATAAGAAATTCCTAAAACTCCCTGAAGGAATTAAAGGATAATTCCGCCGTCTTGAGTATAATTTCGGCTTCTTCGGAGGGATCAACTGGCTAACTTCGAGCGATTCTATAATTCTGACCTTTCCGGCTTGGCTCCTTGGCCTAGCTCGACGCCCCCTCAATGGTGGCACTTAGGGGATATATATAGGCTCTTTGGAATGCGATTCTTTCTCCCTAAGTATCCTTTTTTGACTAAAATTGCTCATTCCAATGACAGAGGCACGGCCATGGCACACGCCCGTGTGGCTCGACTTCAAGCCGTTTTTGAATTTCTACTTTGAGGCACGGCCGTGTAAGTCGGGGTTGAGGCCGTGCTTTAGGTGATCGGTAAGGCATGGCCGTGTGGGATTTGGGCTAGGCTGTGTCGATTTCGTGATATGGCCCATTTACTCTGTTTTGGGCCCATTTTATGTTCTTTTCATCCTCGGGTGCTTTCCTGGGTATAAGACATGAAAAGAAAGGATTAAAAGCACCTTTTTACATAAATCAAGGGATAAATCATCCAAAAACATACTAAATGTGGGATTAAAATATGTTATAATTACGATTTATCATTAAGGCAAGACCGGAATGTCGAACCCAAAGGAACCAAAAGTACTAATACTAACTCTCTTTTTATTATTTAGCCTAAGAATTAAGTGGATTTTTATCTAATCTAAAATTAACTAACTACTAAATTAAAGACTCTAAGACAAAGAAGAATGAAATTGGGAAAATAGCTTTGAGGAAAAACCAATTGATTAAGACGATACCCAAGGAAGAATGCACCTAGACTTCACTTGTTATCTAACTCTGAACCAAACGATTTATTCATTTGACTTGATTCCTAAGATTCCCTAAGTTGTATTAATCCCTTTCTTGAGGCGACTAACGTCTAACCCTAGGTTGATTAATTGAAATCTCTTTCTAATTAAAACCTCTAGAATTGCATTAACTCGATCTATGGACTCCCATATTAGGTTTCACCCTAATCCGGCAAAATCTCGTCACCGTATCTCTAGGCGCGCGATCAACTCCGCTTAATTATGCTAGATCTACTCTTAGGCAGAGACTTTTGCTCCTCCACCTAAGCACATCACACTTGAATTAATACCCCAGAAATATCAACACAAGAATTAAGAACACATAATTAAGAACAAGTCAAATATTTATCATATAGTTCAGCAAACAATAACAAGATTCATCTTAGGTTTCATCCCCTTCAGGTATCTAAGGGTTTAGTTCATAATAATAATAAAAGAATACATCTCAAAAGAAAAGATAAAACAAAACATAAGAAATCCCTAAAACCCCCTTGAAGGAATTGAAGGAGAAATCCTCTGTCTTGAGTATGATTCCGGCTTCTTGAGATGAATCAACTGTCTATCTTCGAGTAAATCCCCACAAATCTACGTTTTTTGGACTAGCTCGATGCCCTTTGACTAAAGCCTTGGGTTCCCCCCCTTTTAGCTTATACTTAGGGTGTTTATATAGGCTTCTGAATATGTTTCTTTGCCCCTAAGTATCCTAATTCGAGTGAAACTCTTCTCTCTCAAGGCAGGGACACGCCCATGGCACACGCCCGTGTAAGTCATGGCCAGGCCGTGTTCGAAGCTGTTGAATGAGGCACGGCCGTGCGGTCTTGGGCCCAGGTCGTGCGGATTTCGTGATATGGCCCATTTACTTCGTTTTGGGCCCGTTTTCCATTCTTTTCGTCATCCAGTGCTCTTCTGAGTATAAAACATGAAAACAAAGTATTAAGAGCACCAAATTACATAATTCAAGGCTTAAATCATCCAAAAGCATGATAAATGTGGGCTTAAAATATGTTACTTTTACGGTTTATCAGTACATTGAGGGCAATGTACATCTTAAGTGTGTGGGGTTAACTATAGCATTATATGAAAACCCCTAAATTATGCCTTGTTCTGAAGTAAGTTTCTCATTTTATGATTAGAATGAAATTTCCTTTGATTTATGATTTTTATTGATATGTTTTGGATTAAGTTGTCAATAATTGTGCATTGATGAATAGTTTTGAAAGATACTAGAGAATCAAGCATGATAAGTCTATTTTCAAAAAAATTAAAATTGTGTTAGGTCGTCTACCTGAATCTAATTATTACCTTGAAGTTTGAAATTTACAAGGTTGACATCAAAGACTCATAATTCTTATGAGATTTTGAGCCTTTTAGAGCATATATTCTTTCGTGCTCACTTTTTATTATGAGTGCGTCAACATTGATTTGTTATTCTAGAACTTGCTTCGATTATTCATGTCAAGACCACACCTTTGATTTGATATACAGAGATGATAAAGGCCTAAGAATGCGCATTTCATACCCTTATCCCTTCTGCAGACACTACATGCCCTAAGAATGCGACCTCCTTAAGCCAAAATTCACACTTGCTGAATTTGGCATAAAGCTTCTTCTCCCTTAATACTTGCAACACCACCCGGAGATGCTCATCATGTTCTTCCTCAGACTTGGAATACACTAGGATGTCGTCGATGAACACAACGACGAACCGATCCAAGTAAGGTTGAAAAACCTGATTCATCATATCCATGAATGCGGCTGGGGCGTTCGTCAATTTGAACGGCATTACTAAGAACTCATAATGCCCGTATCTTGTCCAGAAAGCTGTCTTATGAATATCTGCTTCCTTCACCTTAAGCTGATGGTATCCAGACCTTAGATCTATCTTTGAAAACACCCCGGCCCCCTTAAGCTGATCGAACAAGTCATCTATCCTTGGCAAAGGGTACTTGTTCTTGATGGTCAGCTTGTTCAACTGACGATAATCTATGCACATGTGCATAGTTCTGTCCTTCTTCTTTACAAACAAGACCGATGCTCCCCACGGAGACACACTGGGTCGGATAAAACCACGGTCAAGCAACTCCTGAATCGGAGCCTTAAGCTCAACCAATTCTTTTGGTGCCATTCTGTACGGGGCAATTGACACAGGAGCTGTACCTGGCAGTAAGTCAATTCTGAACTCCACCTCCCTGTCCGGGGGTATTCTAGGTAATTCATCTGGAGAGACATCTACAAATGCCCTTACAGCTCTAACTCCACGAACTTCCTTTTCTTTTACATCCAACGCACTGACGAAAGTCAAAAATGCCTTGCACCCTTTTCGAACCATCTTTATAGCCTTTAGTGCGGAGACTACGTTAGACAAGTAGTTCCTTCTTTCTCCTATCATAATTATCTCCTCATCCTCCGGGGTCCTTAACTCCATTCGCTTAGCTGCACAATTCAATATAGCCCGATGTTCCACTAGCTAGTCCATGCCAAGAATAAGATCAAATTCTCCGAAAGGTAGTTCCATCAAGTCGGCAGGAAATACCACTCCCTGAATCTCTAGAGGTACATTCTGAAATATCTTGTTCACCGCTACAGTTTGACCTAATGGGCTTATTACAGTCATCTCTCTATCAGAAGTTCAGAAGCTATGTCTAGTGTTTCAACTACTCTACATGCAACATAAGAATGGGTCGAGCCAACATCAATTAAAGCAAAGTAAAGCTTGCCAGCTATAAGGAACATACCGGTTATGACATCCGGTGCGTCTCCATTCTCCCTCCGTCGAACTGCACACACCAGACCCGGCTGTCTTGCCTCTGTATTACCAATACCTCTGCCCGGTGTTCCACGTCCTCTTCCAGAACCATTACCTCTACCAATCGGACCACGACCCCCCGGTGGCTGCTGTCCACCTCTTCTAGCCTGATTAAAACACTAACCTATTGGTCGACTCCCGTCGATTTTCATAGGGCAGTCCTTAATCATGTGTTCCTTGGACCCGCACTTAAAGCATCCCCCTGTCTTCTTCCAACACTCTCCTAAGTGCATCTTCCCACACTAAGCACAAGTACGATATTGCCCTCCTGTAACAACCTGCTGACCTCGTGGCCCATCAACTCTAGGCCTCTTTTGAACATTCCCAGATGACCCTGATGATCCAAAACATCTCTTTTGCCTATTTCGATCTGTATTCTGTCTCCTAGAGTCCTTAATCCCTTCGGCTACCTTAGCCTTCTCCACCAACACGGCAAACTCCCGCTCCTGCTGTGGTGCTATCAACAATCTCAGGTCATCCCTCAATCCGTCCTCAAACCGGACACATCGTTCATGCTCCATAGCCACGATCCCTCGAGCATACGGCTCAACCTTAAGAATTCTGCTTCGTACTCCGCTACGGACTTATTCCCTTGAACCAGCCCCAGAAATGCCTTCCTCTGCGAATCAATATAACTAGTCCCAACATACTTCTTTTGATATGCCGCCTTAAAATACTCCCAGGTGAGATCCTCAGCTATAGCAACATCCCGAACTGTGAGCCACCATTGATATGACTCATCGCGGAGAAGCGACACCATTCCTTTCAGTTTCTCCTCAGCAGTCAGATCCAGCTCATCCATGATTCGCTCTGTTGCCTCCAACCAATACTCAGCCGTACTGGGTGCCACACAAGATACACCACGAAATACCTCAGCTCTATTGGCTCGAAATCGCTCGGGTACAGATTTTCGAGCTCTCATACCTCCACCTGCTCCAGCCACCATCTCAAGAACCCACAAAGACCGCGCGCGCGCATCGCATCATCCCCGTCCGATCCTCGATGCTCAACTCCAAAGAATTGGTGGTGGGGGTGGTGGTACCTCATTCTCGGACCCTTGACCAGACCTAACGGGTTCCGATACGGTCATTCTGCCTCTACCACACCCTAGCACATTACGACTACGTCCCCTAGAGCTCATATCTATGATCGCGATTTAATCTGATTTAAAAAGTTTTATGCATTAGTCATTGTTCCACTGATTACCCGCGAAAAAGTTTTATGAAAAAAAGTTTAGTAGTTCTTTCGATCATTTCAGAGTTTTCGTTTCAAGTCTTCTATCCTAGTTCAGAGAAATACATTCATTCCATAGTATCTACTATACACATTCACCACTCGAATATCTTCGTTCGCTCCAAACCCAGGGGTATTTTCGTAATTTGTCCTATAAGGGTATTTTGGTAAATTCTAAATCAGGGTATCTTGATATTTCGAAAAATAGGGATTTTTGGTATTTTTGTAAATTAAGAATATTTTAATAAAAGTCGAGGGTAATATGGTAATTTTTTATAAACCAAGGGTATTTTAGTAATTTTACAAACCAGTCCTATTTGGGTAATTTTGGTAAATCGGATATATTTTGAAAAAATTCCGTAAAATAGTTTTTACAAATCAAAGGGGTAATTTGATGATTTTAGAACTAAGGTTTTTATAAAAATATGGCTAGTCCCTTTCGGATTTTAATTATTGAGTTTAGCCTGTGAATGAGTCCTCTTGGTTAGGGTGAACCGTTACTACGCACTAGGTAGGATTCGAGCGAAGAGGAGGTGAGTCACTAGGACTGCTTAAATACCAGGCTCTCCTTGAATCCAATCCTAGACATGCGCACAATGGTTGCCACACCCTAACTCGGCGACTCACACACATGTTTGTTTAGTTAGGCTTTAAATTTTATGTAATTCTGCGTTGGGGTAAACTAATCCTAGGGTTCAATAACTCTAATGTACTAATCTATGATCCCATAATACCCATATACAAATCATACAGCAGTTAGGGGTACTTACCTAGTGGACTTTGGGTCGGAGACTTAGGTACCATGCCTGAAAACCTGCTCATTTCACAAAATTTTTCACAAAAATTATTTAGGCTCAATTTTGAAAATGTTGTGGGCTTTAAACCAAAGGCTGAGAGTTTAAAACTGGGCTCTGATACCAAATTAAAACACCCCAAATCTGACCCATGAGCCTCGACCGGATCTGGCATGCTCCTGGAGTAAAACACTTTCAAAGCTTGTTTGTTAACTTGGAAAATTTGATCATTTTGAAGAGAAATTAATTTGTGTTGTGATTAAATCGAAAACGTTGTCTTTATTGGAGTCCGTATTTTATTAAAACATTATCTTCGTAATTGAAAACCATAAGTTATAAGACATGGCCGAATTTCAACCTATTTGAATTTATTTTAAGAAAACTGTTTAACATATGGTTTAAAATTAATCGTTCCATAACAGAAATTTAAAAATGAAACCATAAAACAGTTAATAATAATGGCCTTATTACATCAAGCAAAACCTGAAATAAATCCAAAATACTTAAATATAAAATTCAAAATAAAATAAATGCTGAGTTGAGCATGGCCACCACTAAGTCCCTGCCGACCCGGTCCGTTTACTGAGTGTCACCTGAAAAGATATCCCACAAAGGGGTGAGTCAAACAGACTCAGTGTGTAACAGCCAACACAAAGTCCCAAACGATTTAGGCATATCGAATCATATATATACATAGGAAATATAGGTAATGATATAAACCCGAACCCAAACCTAAATATCCATCCTCTACACATCACCCGTACCTGCCATCACACCGTGGGGATTACTAAATCGACCCTCCATCCGCTACACACCATCAAAGGCAGTCGCTGCAGACGACATGCACATCGCCCTTATAATTTGTGGCATAGCCACCAGATAATGTGACAAAGTCACCAGATAATAATACGTGACATAAGTCACCGCGATTGATTATGTGACATGAGTCACGGATATTGTGGTAAAAAACCACCAGATCACTTCCCCTTTTCATATTCACCCATATGCCCCATGTGTCATACAAACATGAATAAATCATGCCATATTCCTTATTTCATATTCATATTCGTTACAAATTCACATATGTATCATAACAGATATTCATAACATTATTAACATAGTAGTAATAGGTTAACGTACCTGGATACTCTGTACCATTGAATGGTACCTTTTTGCCATATTTTCCATATTTCCATTAACACGTATATTAAACTAATACCATAAATCAATTAAAAATCAGTGTGAAGCTACACACCTAGTTACTAACGTTTTCACTGAATCCCGGAAAGGTCTACCGAACAAGTTGTACTCCTCCCTAAACAGTTAAAGTTAGAATTGGCCACTCAATAATCATTAAATATGGCCTTGGCCGAATGTTCATGCCCTCTTACCTTGTGGATCTAAATCCCGAAATCGTTATCTGTTAATGGAGATGTCAAAATACCTACATGATCTATGTTATATCTGATTCCAACATTTGAATAAATGGCTTTCGGCCTAAACCACACTTTTACTTACCTTGGATAACCAAATCCCGAATGATCTCCCCTAGAAGTCGGCTACACTAGAAATCCTAAAAGATCCTTCATAGTTTCGGCCAAAGAACATTAATGGGATTAGTGCCTTGATTTTCGACAGTTAGAGAAAGAAAAGAACAAGAGTTCGGCCAAGAGAGATCCTTACCAAGAGAGTGACCAAAACGCAACTGATCACTACCTTCAAGAAATCGGCAAGAGAGCTTGCAGAAGAAATCGATTCAAGGAGTGACAATGAAGTGAATCTTTCGGCTTTAGGATTTACTGAATCAATCGGCTAGGGGTTACCTTGAGTGTTCGGCTTTGAGTGAATTTGAAAAAGAAGAAGAGAAGGTTGATGATGGGGATTCGGCCTCAACAAGAATGAAAAGGAAGAGTATGGGACTTAGGGAGAATCGGCAATGATGAGTTTTGAGAGAGGAATATTCGGCCTTTGATGAAAAGAAAAAGAGAAAGTAATTTGAGGAGTTTCGGCTTATGAAAGTAACAAAAAGGAAGAAAAGAAAAAGAACACAAGTAGATTTCTCTGGGATTTTCGGCACACATGAAAAAGATGAGAAGAGCAGCAATTTTGGGACACCTTTCTTACTATCATCCAACCGAAAATGTCATCCTCCTATGCCCCATATTCGTCCAACTCCTCTTCCGTTATCAACTCCTTCTTTTTCTCCCTTTTTTTTTCTCTTCCTTACCCATTCAAAATAATTTAAATGATTCCATCAATATCCTTTCACCTTAGCCGAATTTTAAAAGAAATTAACCACATCTAAAGCTCATCCCCTTGGTGTCCCATTACCGTCTACCTCTGTCTCTCCTTGCTGCAAAATAAAACTCCCATTTTGCTTCCCTTGCTGCTCGAACCTGAGCCCTTTACACTGATTATGGCGTCACCTCCTAAGGCTTTAAGTGGCGCCTCCTTGCCACTTTATCAAGCCTATTTTTATGTCCAATTTCCCCTACTAATTTTCTTAAGGCTATCAAGCTTGGCTCTACTTCAAGACTTAAAATCTGATATTTTCTAAGGCATTTTCTTACCTTCTAAAGTTCTCAAAATTTATAAAACACATTCACAACACACATAGGCATGCTACTTCATACAATTAAGCAATAATGCACAAGCCCAAAGTCCCGGATATTACACCACTAAAGCCTACCTTCACAATTAACCCCTAGTGAGCCCCGTTTAATCCTAACAACACTTTTTATTGACTCACCCACTAATATTAACCAAAAACCCTTTGTATTTGTTATCACCATTCTTTTTGACTACCCTTATATCGAGATTTGATTTGATCGGTTGCCTAATTATTTTATTTCAGTAGTAAATCCATCCTTTATTATTATTTAACTTGCTCCTAAAAAAAATTGAGGTATATTCATTATTAGTTATGCGATTAAATGAGTTTATACGTTTAATTCCCAATTGTTGAAGAAGAAGCTCATATCAGAGTATTATTATTAGTAGTAGTACTAGTTTTGAATTTATGTAATTATTATTAGTTTGATATCTCTATTTAGGTAATTTGTCAGGTCAATCTCGATTCTAACCCTCTAATTCAGCCTTTATCCACACCTTTAACCCAAGCCCCAGTTACAACCTCAGTAAAGACCTTTTGATTTGTGTATCATCTCATATTACTGTGGTGGAGATTTGATTTTCATGCAAGCCTGTGGGATTAACTCTTCATGTTCGACTTTTGAGTGCTTAATTTTGAACCTTAAACACTTCGAGTGATTTGAGTGAATCTTTAGTGAGGATGTCAACCATTGTCGATTTTGAATCAGAGGTAATTATTTAGGTAAGGGGAAACACCTAACATTTTCAGGCTATAAATGTATGACTTTGATTGTTTGAATCTTTAAGACCCTTTGAGTTGAATTATCCATGTATGAATTATATTTGAATTATGATAAAACATTATTGATGAATATTATGAATCGAGGGAGTTTGTTTTAATTATGAGTTGAGAATTTTGCTTGAAGACAAGTAAATGCATAAGTGTGGGGGTATTTGATAAATTGTAAAAGTAACATATTTTAAGCCCATATTTAGCATGCTTTTGAATAATTTAAGCCTTGAATTATGTAATTTGGTGCCCTTAATCCTTTGTTTTCATGTTTTATACCCAGGAAAGCACTAAAGGATGAAAAGAATGAGAAACGGGCCCAAAACAGAGTAAATGGGCTATATCAAGAAATCCACACAGCCTGGGCCTAAGACCACATAGCCGTGCCTCATTCAATAGCCTCGAACACGGCCTGGCCACGACTTACATGGGCGTGTCCCTGCCGTGACAAAAAGAAGTTTCACTCGGATTAGGATACTTAGGGGCGAAGAAACATATTCAGAAGCCTATATAAACACCCTAAGTATGACCTAAAAGGAAGGGTGATAAACCGTAAAAATAACATATTTTAAGCCACATTTAATATGCTTTTGGATGATTTATCCCTTGATTTGCGTAAAAAGGTGCTCTTAATCCTTTCTTTTCATGCCTTATACTCAGGAAAGCACCAAAGAATTAAAAGAACGTAAAACGGGCTTAAAACGGGCCAAATGGGCCAATTCACGAAATCAACACGGCCTAGACTTTAGGCCACGCGGCCGTGCCATGCCTAACATCTAGAACACGGTCTCTCCCCTGATTCACACGGTCGTGCCTCAAGTTAGAAATCTGAACACGGCCTGGAGTCGATCCACACGAGCGTGCTACATGGTCATCCCTCTGTCGTCAGAATGAGCAATTTCAGTCGAAAAATGATACTTGGGGAGAAAGAATCGCATTCCAAGAGCCTATATATATATATATATATCCCCTAAGTACCACCTTTGAACAGGCGTCAAAGCTAGGCCAAGGAGCCAAACCGAGAAGGACAGAATTAGGGAATAACATGAAGATAGCCAGTTGATCCATCCCAAGAAGCCAGAATTATACTCAAGACGGCAGAATTCTCCTTTAATTCCTTCAGGGGTTTTAGGATTTTCTTATGTTTTGTTTTATCTTTTCTCTTGCGATGTTTTGTTTATTCATTATGAACTAAACCCTTCAGATACCTGAAGGGGATGAAACCTAGATGGATCTTTTTATTTGATTTTTTAAGTTATATGATAATTACTTAGTTTGTTCTTAATTATGTTGCTTAATCCAAATCTAATGTGCTTAGGTGGAGGAGGAATAGACCCTGCCTAAAAATAGATCTAACATAATTAAGCAGAGTTGATCGAACGCCTAGAGATAGGGTCATGAGATTTTACCAGATTAGGGTGAAACCTAATATGGGAGTCCATTGATCGATTTACTGCTATCCTAAGAGGTTATTATAAGCGAACGAGAGTTCTATTAATTAACCTAGGGTTAGACGTTATTCGCCTCGAGAGAGGGTTTAATATAGGTTAGGGAGTCTTACGGATCAAGCTAAGTAAAGGAAATCATATAATTTAGGGTTAGTTAATATGTGAAGTCTAGGAGGATTCTTCCTAAGGGTATCGTCGTAATCAACTGAGTTTTTCTTCAAAGTTATTTTCTTATTCGTCCTTTTTGTCTTTGTGTACTTAGTTTAGTCTTCGTCTAAGGCAGCTTCACTCTAATTTTAAGGCTAAATAATAAAAAGAAAGTTAGTATTAGTACTTTTAGTTCCTTTAGGTTCGATATCCGGTCTTGCCTAAGCTATACTACTGTTCGATAGGTACACTTGCCTTTAATCGTTGTCAGAGTTAGTTTCCAGGTTTGATCATTCTTTTATAAATTTTAAAACTACGATTTCTGATGATCAAGTTTTTATGCATGTTCTTTGGGAACTAAAATATCAAGAAAAGTCTATTTTTATTACTTTAGCCATTATTTTTTTATTTTCAGCAATTTATTTTTATTTTTAGGATAATTTTTAATTTTTGTTAATTTTTTTCTCTTTCTTTCTTTTCTTTCCAGGTACCTCTAGTTTATGACTAGAAGGAACCCGAGAGGACCTTTAGTATACGAAAGTGATATTGAAGCTACCGCTCAAAGGAATCATCGGGAAATAAGGCGAGCACTAAATTACACAGAAAGAGAGGAAGAAGACAGATCCAATCCTATGAAGGGATGGACGAAAACAACCCACTGCCACGTAATGTGGGAGATCACAACGCTCCATGTACAATGTATGATTATGCTAAATCACATTTAACCGGAGCAGAATCGAGTATTGTTAGGCCTGCTATAGCTGCTAATAGTTTTGAATTAAAGCTTAACATAATACAAATGATTCAACAGTTTGTTCAAATTGATGGTTTGCAGGACGAAGATCCAAACATGCATATAGCTAACTTTTTAGAGTTATGTGATACCTTCAAAATAAATAGTGTTTCTGATGATGCCATACGTCTTCAGTTATTCCCTTTTCATTAAGAAATAAAGCTAAATAGTGGTTAAGCTCATTACAACGAGGGTCAATCACTACATGGGATCAGATGACCGAAACGTTTTTAATGAAATATTTCCCACCGGTCAAAACGGCCAAATTATAGAATGATATCTCTTCTTTTGTGCAGATGGATGTAGATACATTATATGACGCATGGGAGAGATATAAGGATCTCTTGAGGAGGTTCCCACACCATGGCTTACCCTTGTTACAAGTCCAAACATTCTACAATAGTGTAAACCCCTCAATAAGACAATGATTGATTCAGCTGCCGGTGGAACCTTGAACAACAAAACTCTAGAAGTAGCCTACGAGTTCATTGGGGAGATGTCGATAAACAATTATCAGTGGCAAGCTTCGAGGACTAAACCAACAAAATCGGCAGGAGTCTTCAACGTCGACACCATGACCATGCTATCAACGCAGCTTGAGATGATGACTAAAAAGCTTGATAGCTTATGTTCTTCGCAGGTACATCCAGTCATGCAGTGTGACGCAAGTGCAACCGTGGCGAATCCTAAGTGTAATATCCGGGATTTAGGTCTTGTGCATTCGTGCTTACATATATGTGGAAGCATGCCTGTGTGTGTTTTGAATGTGTTTTATGAATTCTGAAAACTTTAGAGTGTAGGTGAATGCCTTAGAAAATATTGTATTTTAAGTTTTAAAGAGGAGCTAAGCTTGATAGGCCTTAAGAGAATTTGTAGGAGAAATTAGACACAAAAATGGGCTTGTTAAAGTGGCAAGGAGGCGCCACATAAGGCCCTAGTAAATGACGCTACAAGCAATACAAGGGGGCCTAGGTTCGAGCAGCAAGGGGAGTAATTTTGAGCTGCTTTTTGCGTTAAGCTAAGAGGGGAGTTGGACGGCATTAAAACACTAAGGAGATGAGCACTAGATGTGGTCAGATACCTTTTAAAATTCGGCTAGGGGCAAAGGATAATTGTTGATTATTCAAATTATTTTTGAAGGGGAGAAGAAGAGAAGTTTTAGGAGAAAGACAAGGGTGTAACATCCTAAAAAAATTAGAGTATCATCTTGTTATTTGTGTTGGCTCGGGTATGAATTTTGTGTGTTTAGCATAGTCTTGTGAAGGCTTGATTTTATTTATGAAGCTAGAATAATTCTTAGTATTAAGAATTATGTGAAGTGGATTAGGTGAACTTGACACTTAAGTTAATTTAAGTGTTAAATTTAGCACAAGAAGAGTTAGTGGCAAGATGGTTATGGCGCTTGAAGGGTTACTTGAGGGAAGCGGTTCGAGTTGTATGGATTGCATTTGGAAGACTTTATTTTTATGCATCCTAACATTAAGTGTCGGCCAAGCTCTAATTATGGAAGGTTGCACTTTCAATTTTATGGCAAGTTGAATATTAGTTTAGGAAAGCTTGAACTTTGGGAAAGGAATCTTAAGATTTATGGAAGGATGGGGGGCACAAAAGGCTTGGCTTAAGGAAGTTGTTTTGGAAACTCTTCTATGGCCATTAGTCCATGTATGTGGATGACATGTGTGGCTATGGGGGTGGCCGAATGTTGATAGGAAGTTGGGGGGGGAATTGGTTGGTCAATTTTTAACATTTTGTGCATCTTTTGCATTTTTCTCTTCCTCTCCAAAAACTTCCTCCTTAGCCGAATGTGTACTGGGTATTAGGGCAATTTTGCTTTTGGTTTAGCTCTCATTTTTGTATGAACCAAATTCTAATTTCTTTCTCTCATTTCTCTTTTGAAACCAAAACCACATTTTTGCACTTTGTGCACTTTTCTTTTTCGGCAAACAAAGTGTTTGGCCGAACCTCTTTCTCCCATCTCTCTCTTTTCTTTCTTTTGATATTTGCTCAAAACCACATTTCTTTTTAGTTTCTTTTTGCCGAATCTTCCTCCTCCCCAATTCTCTTTTCTTTGTTTTACTTTTGCTCAAAGTTAATAACATCCATTTCCATTCTATTTTCTTCTTCCATTTTCTTCTTTCTTCCATTTCTGAATCCTCCTTCTCCTATTTTTTTTCACTTTTATTTTCTCTTCTTGTTCTCCACTATAGCCGAATCTTTTTCTCTCTTTTGGTGTTATCTTGGCCGAATATCATTTAGGGAAGATATTCTTTGGGTTCACCTATAATCGATTTTGAAGATAGGTAAGTGTCTTGACCGATTTTTCCTTTTCTTTTCTTTCTATTATTTCTCATGAGGGCAAAGGCCAAATTTTTGGGCATTTGTTAGAAAAGTTCTAACTATTCTTAGGAATCAATTTTCTTCGAGACTCTTCGGGACTTTGGAAGCAATCGATCTAAGCCCTATCTCTTTAGCAATCGAAGTTGGTAAGTCAAGTGGTAAGGATTCATGTTGGATCAATATTCATTAAGTTGTTGAAAAAGCCGAAGGCTAATGAGATTAAGATTTATTGGTGTGGCCGAATGGCCTTGTTAATAGTTTTGTGGTTTGGCCGAATGTAGGATAAGGAGATCTAGTGCGGTAGATCAGGTCTTCAGGATTTAGAACTTTCATTAGTGACAGGTGTGTATCTTACACACTTTATAATTCGGTAATATACATATTTATTAATATACTTATCATCTTATTAAAGTTGGAAACTGTGAGATCTTGATATGATACCGTAAGGGTATGAGCAATGAATCGGGTAAGTCCGTTTCGATATGACTTTTGCAATATGATACATGATGGTATGAATTATGATATATTTGATAAGTGAATTCTAATAAAGTATAATGGCATGATTTGTTTAAATGTACATTGGTTTGGGCAATATGAGAGAAGGGGGAAGGATTTGATATCCGCGTCTTTGGGACACCAGAGGTTTGGTACCTCCAGTGGTTTGGTACCACAATTATTTCGAGTCTTTGGGACACCAGAGGTTTGGCACCTCATAGCGACTTGTCCCAGTGGCTTCGCACCACAGTGGGTTGGCCCCACATTTAATATTACGGGATCATCGCCAGTGATTTGGTATCACACGTGGGTTGGCCCCACAACTTGATTATTCGTGACTTTGGGTCACCAGTGGTTTGGCACCACATTATTGGATATCGTGACTTTGGGTCACCAGTGGTTTGGCACCACCAGTGGTTTGGTACCACACGGGGTAGAAAAGGAGTTATGGATGGCTAGGTTGGGTGCATTATATATAGATATATTGCTAGATTATAAATTGTGTAAGTTTGTTGCATCAATCGGGGGAAGGATTTATGCACTGAGTCTTGGTGACTCACCTTCTCTCTTATCTTTTCAGGTGATTTGTAAATCGCGGATGAGGAGCCGGATAGACTCGAGGAGGCCATGCAATAAAATTCGATTTACACGGATTTTGGTTTGGGTACTATATTTTATTTAAATTTGGTTTTTCATCTTTATTTGGATTTGTAATAAGGCCTTTCAAATTATGTTTTTGGATTATTTATATGCTTTGGACTTGTGTTAAACATGGCTTAATAAACTACATGGTTAATTAAATAATATGAGCGCAAAGTTTTATAAACTACAAAATGCAATGGTTTTCAAAATGTTACCATCGGGTAATATAAATCATTTGATAATATTTAACAACTTAAGTGTTTTCGATAACTCATACTATTTTCCAAAACTCAAGTTCCCAAATTTCAATTTGAAACAGTTTTCAAACTATTCGCTTTGGTTTCTTTTAAATTATAAAAGGTTTTCTAATCCATGGATTTACAACTATGTTTTAAAGATTTATTTACGGAATTTCAAAGAAAATTATCAGTTTTTAACTTATTATACACCTGGTTTCTACATTCATAGAACAACAAAGAGTTTTTCACTAAAATTTAATTGTTAACTCGATTTTCTTAAAAATGTTTTCCTCTGTGGCATGTCAGATTCGGTCATGGCGTATTGACTGGGTTTGGGGTGTTACAAATTGGTATTAGAGCCAAGTTCAAAAGCTCGATTGTGGGCCCAAGGCCCAAAATATTTTAAAGTATAGTCTTAAAATGTTTTTGTTGAAAATTATATGGTTGGAAAGGCATGGCACCGAGTCTACGGCACCGGTCCGCCCGGGTAAGTATTTCAAACTATTGTTTTGATGATATGATTATGATGAGGATGGCATGACTAAATAGTTGTAGAAACTACTCTAGAGACCCAAAACTATAGGTTGAATGTACTCGCATAATTGTGTTTTAAAGAAAGTGGAATTATGACTAATGCATAAAACTTTTAAATCAGATAAGTCGAGACTTTAGACATGAGTACTCGAGGTTGGGGTCGTATTACTCGTGGACACGGTCGGGGTAGGATGGCTGTGTCTGAGCCAGTGAGGTCTGGTCAAGGATCCGAGAATGAGGTACCACCACCCCCCACCACCAGCGGTTGGAGTTGAGCATCGGGATCAAACGGGGGATGACGCAGTGTCTCAGGCGATGCTGCGAGTTCTTGAGAGGGTAGCTAGAATAGGTGGAGGCGCGGAAGTTCGAAAATCTATACTTGAGCGACTCCGAGCCAGTAGAGCTGAGGTATTTCGAGGTGTTTCGGGTGTGGCTCAAAGATCACCGAGTATTGGTTAGAGAGCGTTTTGAGCAAATCATGGATGATTTGGATCTGAATGTTGAGGAAAAGCTGAAAGGGATAGTGTCACTTCTTCGAGATGAGTCATATCAGTGGTGGCTCACGGTGCAGAATAGTGCTGCGGCGGAGGATCTCACTTGGGACTATTTTAAGGCAGCGTATCAGAAGAAATATATTGGGTCTAATTACATTGATGTGCAGCGTAAGGCATTTCTGAGTTTGGTTCAGGGGAGTAAGTCCGTATCAAAATATGAGGCAGAATTCTTAAGATTGAGCCGGTATGCTGGAGGTATCGTGGCTTCGGAGCACGAGCGATGTGTTCGGTTCGAAGACGGTTTGAGAGACGAGCTGAGATTGCTGATTGCTCCACATCAGGAGCGAGAGTTTACTGCGTTGGTTGAAAAGACTAAGATAGATGAAGGGATAAAGGAATCTGTAAGGCAGAGTCACGATAGGAATAAGCATAAGAGAGGTTTTGGATCAACTGGGTCAGCCGGTAATTCTCAGAAGAGGGTTAGGCAGAGTGGGCCAAATCAATCTGGAAGGCCTGTTACTGCTAATCAGGGTCCAGCACAGTGTAAACGATGTGGAAAATTTCATTGGGGCGAATGTTGGACCGGAGGGAAAGGATGTTTTGAGTGTGGCTCGCTGGATCATCGTGTGAGGGACTGTCTATGTAAGCTAGCCAGGAATCAATCTGAGGGTCAAGGTCGTGCTCAGTTCAGAAAGGAGGGACTGTCACCACAGAGAGGTCGTGGTAATGGTAGAGGAGGTAATGGTTCTGGTCGAGGCCGTGGAGCTTCGGGCAGAGGTGCAGGCAGCACTAAGGCAAGACAGCCTGGTTTGGTGTATGCAGTAAGATGTCAAGAGGAGGGCGACGCACCGGATGTCATAACCGATATGTTTTTAATCTTTGGTGTACCATATACTGCTTTGATAGATGTGGGTTCGACACATTCGTATGTTGCTAGTAGCATAGTTGAGACTATGAATCTAGACTTTGAGACTACTTCTAGGAAGATGATAGTACTTAGCCCTCTAGGTCACTCTGTAGAAGTAAATAAGCTGTATGGAGATATACCCTTAGAACTCCAAGGGGTAGTGTTTGTAGCTGATCTAATGGAACTGCCGTTTGGGGAGTTCGATTTGATTCTTGGGATGGACTGGTTGGTCAAGTACCAGGCAAGTTTGGATTGCGCTGCTAAGCGCATGGTTTTGAAGACAGCTGAGGGCAAAGAGGTGGTCATGATAGGTAATAGAAGAGATTATCTATCCAACGTGGTATCTGCGTTGAAAGCTGTGAAGATGGTCAGGAAGGGCTGTGAGGCATATGTAGTCCATGTGTGTGCGTTGGAGGCTAAGGAGTCTACTGTAGGGAATGTCCGAACGGTAAAGGAATATGTTGACGTATTTCCAGAAGAACTTTCGGGACTGCCTCCGGATCGTGAAGTTGAATTTGGTATAGATCTATTACCCGGAACTGCGCCAGTGTCTATCGCTCCGTATAGGATGGCACCGAAGGAATTGGTGGAATTGAAGGCTCAGATTCAGGAGTTGTTGGATCGAGGGTTCATTCGACCAAGTGTTTCGCCTTGGGGAGCGCCGGTACTTTTTGTCAAGAAGAAGGATGGTACGATGCGAATGTGTATAGACTACCGCCAGTTGAATAAGCTGACGATCAAAAACAAGTATCCTTTGCTGAGGATAGATGACTTGTTTGATCAGCTTAAATGGGCAGCAATTTTCTCCAAGATTGATTTAAGTTCTGGGTATCATCAGCTAAAGGTGAAAGAGGCTGATATCCATAAGACAACATTTCGCACTCGGTATGGGCACTACGAGTTTCTGGTAATACCGTTTGGGTTGACTAACACGCCGGCAGCATTCATGGACATGATGAATCGGGTTTTCCAGCAGTTTTTGGATCAATTTGTTGTGGTATTTATAGACGATATTTTGGTATACTCAAAGTCAGAGGAGGAGCATGATGTGCATTTGCGAGTAGTGTTTGCGATTCCGAGGAAAAACGACTTTTTTATGCTAAATTTAGTAAGTGAAGTGCGGCTTAGGAGGTGACTTTCTTGGGTCACGTAGTATCAGCGGAGGGAATTAGAGTGGATCCTCGGAAGATTGAAGCAGTGTTGGATTGGAAGCCGCCTAAGTCAGTGGCTGAGATTCGGAGTTTTCTAGGTCTGGCGGGGTATTACCGAAGATTTGTAGAGGGATTTTCTTTGATAACAGCACCAATGACTAAGTTATTGAGGAAAGGAGTTCCATTTGTGTGGATTGAGAAGCAGCAAGAAAGTTTTGACAAGTTAAAGAAGATTCTGACTGAAGCTCCGATTTTGATTCAACCTGAGGCAGGCAAGGAATTCACGGTTTACTGTGATGCATCACATACTGGTTTGGGATGTGTGCTGATGCAGGAAGGGAAGGTAGTGGCTTATGCATCTCGACAGTTGAGACGACATGAAGTTAACTATCTGACGCATGACTTGAAATTAGCTGCAGTAGTTTTCGCTCTGAAGATATGGAGACACTATTTGTACGGAGAAAAGTCGATAGTCTACACGGATCACAAGAGTCTTAAGTATCTTTTGACTCAGAAGGATTTGAATTTGAGGCAGCGAAGATGGATTGAGTTGTTGAAGGACTACGACTGTTCGATTGAGTATCATCTGGGCAAGGCTAACATGGTGGCAGACGCGTTGAGCCGTAAGGTTGTATCTAATTTAAGAGCGATGTTTGCCCATCTAAGCCTGTATGATGATGGGAGTCTGAATTGCAAGTCAAGCCGACTTGGTTAGAGCAGATCAAGGAAAAACAGTTAGAGGATGATGGTTTGAATGATCGGAGGTTGCAGGTTCAGAATGGTGGTTTAGGGGATTATAGTTTGTCCAGTGATGGAGTATTGTGTTTTAAAGGGAGAGCTTGTATGATGAAGAATGTTGAGTTGAGGCAAAGGATTGTTCGGGACGCACATAGCAGCCCATATGTTATACATCCTAGAGGTAGCAAGATGTATCGGGATTTAAGAGAGCAGTTTTGGTGGCCAGGTCTGAAGCGGGAGATAACTGAGTTTGTTGGTAAATGTTTGACGTGTCAGCAGGTCAAGGCTAAACAACAGTTGCCGTCTGGATTACTTCAGCCGGTGAAGATTCCACAGTGGAAGTAGGAAAGGATCACTATGGACTTTGTCAGTGGATTACCTCTTACACCTAGTAAGAAGGATTCAGTTTGGGTGATTGTGGATCATTTGACTAAGTTAGCTCATTTTATCCCGGTGAGGGTGGATTACTCGCTTCAGAAGTTAGCTAAGTTGTATGTGGCGGAGATAGTGAGGTTGTACGGTGTACCAGTGTCGATCATCTCGGACAAAGATCCTAGATTTAAGTCGAGGTTTTGGAGAGCGTTACATCATGCTTTGGGTACGCGTTTGGATTTCAGTACCGCATTTCATCCATAGTCTGACGGGCAGTCGGAAAGGGTTATACAGATTTTAGAGGATATGTTGAGAGGTTCTGTTTTGGATTTCAGAGACAGCTGGGAAGAGTTTTTGCCATTAGCTGAGTTCACATACAACAACAGTTATCAGGCAAGCATTAAGATGGCACCATATAAGGCGTTGTATGGTAGGAGGTGTCACACACCTACATGCTGGACAGAGTTGGGTGAGCGTCAGATGTTAGGACCAGAGTTGGTTGCAGAAACTGAGGATAAGGTGAAGTTGATTCAAGCTTGGTTGAAAGAAGCTTCAGATAGGCAAAAGTCATATGCCGATCTCAAGCGGAGGGATATAGAGTTTGCCGTGGGTGACAAGGTTTTCTTGAAGGTCTCGCCATGGAAGAAAGTGTTAAGATTTGGGAGAAAAGGCAAGTTAAGTCCAAGATTTATTGGGCCGTATAAGGTATTGAGATGAGTGGGACCAGTAGCCTATTAGCTCGAGTTGCCAGCAGAGCTGAGTCGGATTCACGATGTGTTCCATGTCTCCATGCTTAGACGCTATCGTTCTGATCCATCGCATGTTGTGGCAGTAAAGGAAATAGAGGTGGGTCCAGATTTGACGATAGAAGAAGAACTTGTGCAGATTCTAGATCGAGATGTGAAAGCTTTGCGTAGGAAGTCAGTTCCTTTAGTGAAGGTTTTATGGCAGAACCATGGCGTAGAAGAAGCTACGTGGGAACCGGAGGATGCGATGAGGCAGTAGTACCCTTAACTCTTTTGATCAGGTAATTTCGAGGACGAAATTTTCTTAAGGGGTAGAATTGTAACATCCTAAAAAAATTAGAGTATCATCTTGTTATTTGTGTTGGCTCGGGTATGAATTTTGTATGTTTAGCATAGTCTTGTGAAGGCTTGATTTTATTTATGAAGCTAGAATAATTCTTAGTATTAAGAATTATGTGAAGTGGATTAGGTGAACTTGACACTTAAGTTAATTTAAGTGTTAAATTTAGCACAAGAGGAGTTAGTGGCAAGATGGTTATGGCGCTTGAAGGGTTGCTTGAGGGAAGTTGTTCGAGTTGCATGGATTGCATTTGGAAGACTTTATTTTTATGCATCCTAACATTAAGTGTAGGCCAAGCTCTAATTATGGAAGGTTGGATTTTCAATTTTATGGCAAGTTAAATATTAGTTTAGGAAAGCTTGAACTTTGGGAAAGGAATCTTAAGATTTATGGAAGGATGGGGGGACAAAAGGCTTGGCTTAAGGAAGTTGTTTTGGAAACTCTTCTATGGCCATTAGTCCATGTATGTGGACGGCATGTGTGGCTAGGGGGTGGCCGAATGTTGATAGGAAGTTGGGGGAATTGGTTGGTCAATTTTTAACATTTTGTGCATCTTTTGCATTTTTCTCTTCCTCTCCAAAAATTTCCTCCTTAGCCAAATGTGTATTGGACATTAGGGCAATTTTGCTTTTGGTTTAGCTCTCATTTTTGTATGAACCAAATTCTAATTTCTTTCTCTCATTTCTGTTTTGAAACCGGAACCATATTTTTGCACTTTGTGCACTTTTCTTTTTCGGCAAACAAAGTGTTTGGCCGAACCTCTTTCTCCCATCTCTCTCTTTACTTTCTTTTGATATTTGCTCAAAACCACATTTCTTTTTAGTTTCTTTTGGCCGAATCTTCCTCCTCCCCAATTCTCTTTTCTTTGTTTTACTTTTGCTCAAAGTTAATAACATCCATTTCCATTCTATTTTCTTCTTCCATTTTCTTCTTTCTTCCATTTCTGAATCCTCCTTCTCCTATTTTTTTTACTTTTATTTTCTCTTCTTGTTCTCCACTATAGCCGAATCTTTTTCTCTCTTTTGGTGTTATCTTGGCCGAATATCATTTAGGGAAGATATTCTTTGGGTTTACCTATAATCGGTTTTGAAGATAGGTAAGTGTCTTGACCAATTTTTCCTTTTCTTTTCTTTTTATTATTTCTCATGAGGGCAAAGGCCAAATTTTTGGGCATTTGTTAGCAAGGTTCTAACTATTCTTAGGAATCAATTTTCTTCTAGACACTTCGGGACTTTGGAAGCAATCGATCTAAGCCATATTTCTTTAGCAATCGAAGTTGGTAAGTCAAGTGGTAAGGATTCATGTTGGATCAATATTCTTTAAGTTGTTGAAAAAGCCGAAGGCTACTGAGATTAAGATTTATTGGTGTGGCCGAATGGCCTTGTTAATAGTTTTGTGGTTTGGCCGAATGTAGGATAAGGAGATCTAGTACGGTAGATCGTGTCTTCAGGATTTAGAACTTTTGTTAGTGACAGGTGTGTATCTTACACACTTTATAATTCGGTAATATACATATTTATTAATATACTAATCATCTTATTAAAGTTGGAAACTATGAGATCTTGATATGATACCGTAAGGGTATGAGCAATGAATCGGGTAAGTCCGTTTCGATATGACTTTTGCAATATGATACATGATGGTATGAATTATGATATATTTGATAAGTGAATTCTAATAAAGTATAATGGCATGATTTGTTTAAATGTACATTGGTTTGGGCAATATGAGAGGAGGGGGAAGGATTTGATATCCGTGTCTTTGGGACACCAGAGGTTTGGCACCTCCAGTGGTTTGGTACCACAATTATTTCGTGTCTTTGGGACACCAGAGGTTTGGCACCTCATAGCGACTTGTCCCAGTGGCTTCGCACCACAGTGGTTTGGCCCCACATTTAATATTACGGGATCGTCGCCAGTGATTTGGTATCACACGTGGGTTGGCCCCACAACTTGATTATTCGTGACTTTGGGTCACCAGTGGTTTGGCACCACCAGTGGTTTGGTACCACACGGGGTAGAAAAGGAGTTATAGATGGCTAGGTTGGGTGCATTATATATATATTGCTAGATTATAAATTGTGTAAGTTTGTTGCATCAATCGGGGGAAGAATTTATGCACTGAGTCTTTGTGACTCACCTTCTCCCTTATCTTTTCAGGTGATTTGTAAATCGCGGATGAGGAGCCGGATAGACTCGAGGAGGCCATGCAATAAAATTCGATTTACACGGATTTTGGTTTGGGTACTATATTTTATTTAAAGTTGGTTTTTCATCTTTATTTGGATTTGTAATAAGGCCTTTCAAATTATGTTTTTGGATTATTTATATGCTTTGGACTTGTGTTAAACATGGCTTAATAAACTACATGGTTAATTAAATAATATGAGCGCAAAGTTTTCTAAACTACAAAATGCAATGGTTTTCAAAATGTTACCATCGGGTAATATAAATCATTTGACAATATTTAACAACTTAAGTGTTTTCGATAACTCATACTATTTTCCAAAACTCAAGTTCCCAAATTTCAATTTGAAATAGTTTTCAAACTATTCGCTTTGGTTTCTTTTAAATTATAAAAGGTTTTCTAATCCATGGATTTACAACTATGTTTTAAAGATTTATTTACGGAATTTCAAAGAAAATTATCAGTTTTTAACTTATTATACACCTGATTTCTACATTCATAGAACAACAAAGAGTTTTTCACTAAAATTTAATTGTTAACTCGATTTTCTTAAAAATGTTTTCTTCTGTGGCATGTCAGATTCGGTCATGGCGTATTGACCGGGTTTTGGAGTGTTACAAAGGGATTGAATAGAGAGAGTAAGAGTTGGCTGAATATGTGGCTTTGGAGGATGGTATTTTTGGTTTTTGTAATAGTAGGAAGGGTGTGCCGAAATTCATTCTTTTCTCATCTTTCTCTTTGAGCCGAAAATCTCTAATTCAACTTGTGCTCTTTTCTTTTCAATTCATCAAAAGCTGAAAGTAGGATTCTCTTAGCCACTGCCGATTCTGCCTAAAGCTTCATACTCTTCCTTTTCTTTCACTTGTTGAAGCCGACTCTCCCTATTGTCCATCAAGCCGAATCCATAAACTCCTTACTATTCTCTTCTAAGCCGAATTCCCTATTTTTGGGGACATAGCCGAATGCTTCTCTACCCTTTTTGAAGCCGATTTGATCATTTACTCAGGAGCCAAAACTCTCTGTTTCAAGTAAGGATATTCGACTAAGTTGGTAAGGGATTCGTGGCATTTAACTTTTCTATCTCTTTCTTTTAGATTAGCCGAAAGTTGGACTCTAACCCCATTATTGTTCTTTGGCCGAATATTTGAAGGGGAATTTCGGGATTCCTATTGTAGCCGACTTCAAGAGGAGATCTTCGGGATTTCTAGATCTAAGGTAAGCAAGGGTGATCTTAGGTCGAAGACCATTTATGGTGTTCATTAAGTGTTAAAATTGGATCTAACATAGATCATGTAGGCACTTCGACATCTCCATTAACAGATAGCGATTTCGGGATTTGATTAGTAACCAAATCGGCAGGAAGGTAAGGATTTTGGTTCCGATAATCCTTCAGGATTTGACTATTTAGCCGAATGGCTTTTTGCTAAAATGCTTAGTGTTGGCCGAATGTAGGAACTAAGGATCTAGAGCATTAGATCGTGACTTTCGGGATTCAGTGAACACGTTAGTAACCAGGTGTGTAGCCCCACACTAATTCTTGATAGATTTATGGTATTGGTTTAATATACATGTGTTAAAGAAAATATGAGTTAAGAATGTGGCTAAAGGTACCACACAATGGTACAGAGTATTCAGGTACGTAACCTTTAATATTATGTTAATAAATGTTATGAATATTTGGAATATGGCACCTATGTGAATTGTTATAAATATGGAATAAAGTATATGGCATGATTCTTGCATGTTTTGTATTATGCATGGGCCTATGGGTGATATTGAAAAGTGGAAGTGATCTGGTGGTTTTTACCACAATATCTGGTGACTCATGCCACATAATCTGAATGTGGCGACTTATGTCATATATTGTTATCTAATGACTCTGTCACATTATCTAATGGCTATGCCACAATTTATAAGGGTGATGTGCAAGTCGTCAGCAGCGACTGCCTTCGATGGTGTGTAGCGAATGGAAGGTCGATTTAGTAATCCCCACGGTGTGATGGCAGGTACGGGTGATGTGTAGAGGATGGATATTTAGGTTTGGGTTCGGGATTGCAGCATTACTTATATTTGTTATATATATGTGAGTTAATATGCCTAAATCGTTTGGGACTTTGTGTTGGCTGTTACACACTGAGTCTGTTTGACTCACCCCGTTGTGGGATATCTTTTCAGGTGACACTTAGTAAATGGACCGGGTCGGCAGGAACTTAGTGGTGGCCATGCTCAGCTCAGAGATATCTTATTTTTAGTTTTTTTTTTATATTTAAGATTTGAATTTATTTCGGGTTATGCTTTGATGTAATATGGCCATTACTATTAACTGTTTTAAGGGTGCATTTTATTTGGTTTACTATGCGATTATTAATAAATCAAGAATAAATAACTTTTCTAAAAATTAAATTTTAAATGTTTTGACACCTAAACACAAACGATTTTCAAATTAAAGATAGACTCTAAAAACTCGGCAATACTTTTAACTTATTGATTTCAAGTACAAATATAAATATTGTTTTAATAAAATCTAGTCATCAAGAACAACACCATTTTCAATTTGAACTCAACACAAATCAAATTTTTCTTCAAAACCACCCAAATTTTCCAAAGTAACAAACAAGTTTTGAGTTGTTGTACTCAGGGAACATACCAGATCCGGTCAAGGCTCGTGGGCCGGGTTTGAGGTGTTTCTGTTTGATATTAGAGCCCAGTTTCAAACTCTCGGCCTTGGGTTTACAGCCCACAACGTTTTCAAAAGTAAGCCCAAATAAGTTTTGTGAATTTTTTTTTGAAATTGAGCAGGTTTTCTGGCATGGCACCTAAGTCTCCGACCCGTAGTCCACCAGGTAAGTACCCCTAACTGTTGTATGATTTATTGTATGATTTGTATGTGGGTATAATGGGAACGTAGATTAGTATATTAAGTTATTGAACCCTAGGATTAGCTTACTTCAGCACAGAATTACATAAAACTTTAAGGCCTAATTAAACAAACCTGTGAGTAAGTCGTCGAGTTAGGGTGTGGCAACCATTGTGCGCATGTCTAGGATTCGATTCAGGGAGAGCTTGGTATGTAAGCAGCCCTAGTGACTCACCTCCTCTTCGCTCGAATCCTACCTGGTGCGTAGTGATGGTTCACCCTAACCAAAAGGACTCATTCACAGGCTAAACACAATAATTAAAACCCGAAAGGGACCAGCTACACTGTTTTATAAAAACCTTAGTTTTAAAATCATCAAATTACCCCTTTGATTTGTAAAAACTATTTTATAAAATTTTTCCAAAATATTCCCGATTTACAAAATTACCCAAATGCCCCTGGTTTGTAAAATTACTAAAATACCCTTGGTTTATAAAAATTACCATATTACCCTCAACTTTTATTAAAATATTCTTACTTTACAAAAATACCAAAAACCCCTATTTTGTGAAATATCAAGATACCCTGATTTGAAAATTTACCAAAATACCCCATATAGGACAAATGACGAAAATACCCCTGGGGTTGGAGTGGACGGAAATATTCGAGTGATGAATGTGTATTGTAGATACTATGGAATGAGTGTGTTTCTCTGAACTAGGATAGAAGACTCGAAACGAAAACTTTGAAATGATCGAAAGAACTACTACTAAACTTCTTTACATAAAACTTCTTCGTGGGTAATCAGTGGAACAAAGACTAATGCATAAAACTTTCTAAAACAGATTAAATCGCGATAGTAGACATGAGTTCTAGGGGACGTGGTCGAAATGTGCGAGGGCGTGGTAAAGGCAGGATGACCATATCGGAACCCGTTAGGTCTGGTCAAGAGTCCGAAAATAAGGTACCACCACCCCCACCACTAGTGGTTGGAGTTGAGCATCGAGGATCGACGGGGATGATGCGATGTGCAGCGATGTCGCGGGTTTTGAGATGGTGGTGGAGCGGTGGAGGTATGGGAGCTCAAAATCTGCACCGAGTGACTCAGGAGCCAATAGAGCCGAGGTATTTTGTGGTGTATCGGTGTGGCTGAAGACGGCTGAGTATTGGTTGGAGGCGACAGAATGAATCATGGATGAGCTGGATCTGACTGCTGAGGAGAAACTGAAAGAAATGGTGTCGCTTCTTCGCGATGAGTCATATCAATAGTGGCTCACAGTTCGGGATGGTGCTACAGCTGATGATCTCACTTGGGAGTATTTTAAGGCGGCGTATCAAAAGAAGTATGTTGGGACTAGTTATATTGATTCGCATAGGAAGGCATTTCTGGGGCTGGTTCAAGGGAATAAGTCTGTAGCGGAGTACGAGGCGAAATTCTTAAGGTTGAGCCGGTATGCTCGAGGGATCATGGCTACGGAGCATGAATGATGTGTCCGGTTTGAGGACGGACTGAGGGATGACCTGAGGTTGTTGATAGAAAAGGCTAAGGTAGCCGAAGGGATTAAGGACTCTGTGAGACAGAATACAGATCAGAATAGGCAAAAGAGAGGTTTTGGATCATCAGGGTCATCTGGGAATGTTCAAAAGAGGCCTAGAGTGGATGGGCCGCGAGGTCAGCAGGTTGTTGCAGGAGGGCAGTATCGTACTTGTACTCAGTGTGGAAAGATGCACCTAGGAGAGTGTTGGAAGAAGACAGGGGTATGTTTCAAGTGTGGGTCCAAGGAACACATGATTAGGGACTGTCTTATGAAAACAGATGGGAGTCGACCAACATGTCAGGGTTCAATCAGGCTGGAAGAGGTGGACAGCAGCCACCACGGGGTCGTGGTCCGATTGGTAGAGGTAATGGTTCTGGAAGAGGACGGGGAACACCGGGCAGAGGTGTTGGTAATACAGAGCAAAGGCAAATGGTGCGGCGTATGCGATTTCAGGAGGGAGGATGGAGACGCACCGGATGTCATAACCGGTATGTTCCTTGTAGCTGGCAAGCCTTACTTTGCTTTAATTGATGTTGGCTCGACCCACTCTTACGTTGCATGTAGAGTAGTTGAAACACTAGGCATGGCCTCTGAACTGTGTAATAGGGAGATGACTGTAGTAAGCCCGTTAGGTCAAACTGTAGTAGTGAACAAGATATTTCGAAATGTACCTCTAGAGATTCAGGGAGTGATATTCCCTGCCGACTTGATGGAACTACCTTTCGGAGAATTTGATCTCATACTTGGCATGGATTGGCTAGTGGAACATTGGGCTATATTGGGTTGTGCAGCTAAGTGAATGGAGTTAAGGACCCCGGAGGATGAGGAGATAATTATGATAGGAGAAAGAAGGAACTACTTGTCTAATGTGGTCTCCGCATTAAAGGCTGATAAGATGGTTCGGAAAGGGTGCAAGGCATTTTTGACCTTCGTTAGTGCGTTGGAGGTAAAAAAGGAGTTAGTGGAATTAGAACAGTAAGGGAATTTGTGGATGTTTTTCCGGAGGAGTTACCTGGAATACCCCCAGGCAGGGAGGTGGAGTTCGGAATTGACTTGCTGCTGGGTACAGCTCCTGTGTCGATTGCTCCATATAGAATGGCACCAAAGGAGTTGGTTGAGCTCAAGGCTCAAATTCAAGAGTTGCTTGATCGGGGATTCATACGACCCAGTGTGTCTACATGGGGAGCACCGGTCTTGTTTTTGAAGAAGAAGGACGGAACTATGTGTATGTGCATAGATTATCGTCAGTTGAATAAGCTGACCATCAAGAACAAGTACCCTTTGCCAAGGATAGAGGACTTGTTCGATCAGCTTAAGGGGGCAGCGGTTTTCTCAAAGATAGATTTATGGTCTGGATATCATCAGCTTAAGGTGAAGGAAGCAGATATCCATAAGACAGCTTTCCGGACAAGATACGGCCATTATGAGTTTCTAGTAATGCCGTTCAGATTGACGAACGCCACAGCCGCGTTCATGGATATGATGAATCGGGTTTTCCAACCCTACTTGGATCGGTTCGTCGTTGTGTTTATAGACGACATCTAAGTATATTCCAAGTCTGAGGAGGAACATGATGAGCATCTTCGGATAGTGTTGCAAGTGTTAAGGGAGAAGAAGCTATATACCAAATTCAGCAAGTGTGAATTTTGGCTTAAGGAAGTTGCATTCTTAGGACATGTGGTGTCTGCAGAAGGGATAAAGGTGGATCCTCGGAAGATTGAGGCAGTGTTAGATTGGAAACCACCTAAGTCTGTGGCTGATGTTCGTAGTTTCTTGGGATTGGCAGGCTACTACAGAAGGTTCATAGAATGGTTCTCATCAATAGCCACACCTTTGACAAAGTTGTTGAGAAAGGAAGTACCCTTCGTATGGACAGATGAGCAACACGAGAGCTTTGAGAAGCTTAAAAGGGTTTTGACTGAACCTCCGGTTTTGATTCAGCCTGAGGCGGGGAAGGATTTTGTGGTGTATTGTGACGCTTCTCACATAGGATTGGGATGCGTATTGATGCAAGATAGGAAGGTAGTCGCTTATGCGTCTCGACAACTAAGGCCACACGAGGTTAATTATCCGACGCATGACTTGGAATTGGCGGCAGTGGTTTTTGCTCTTAAGGTATGGAGGCATTATCTATATGGAGAAAAGTCAGTGATCTAGACAGACCACAGGAGCCTTAAGTACCTGTTGACTCAGAAGGAGTTGAATCTGAGACAGCGAAGGTGGGTAGAGTTATTGAAAGATTACAATTGTCCATAGAGTATCACCCGGGCAAGGCGAATGTAGTGGCAGATGCCCTAAGTCGGAAAGTAGTGTCGGATCTGAGAGCGATGTTTGCACATCTTAGCTTGTATGACGATGGAAGTTTGTTAGCAGAGTTGCAAGTCAAGCCGACATGGTTGAACAAGGTGAAAGAGAGTCAGTTGGCAGATGAGGGTTTAAGTGCTAAGCTACGGCAAGTGCAAAATGGGGAGTTGGAGGATTATGGTGTTAACAGCAATGGAGTATTGTGTTTCAAGGGTAAGGTCTATATGCCGAAGAACGAGGAGTTAAGGCGGAGAATTCTTCAAGAATCGCATAGTAGCCCTTATGCTATGCATCCTTGAGGTAGTAAGTTGTATAGAGATCTAAGGGAACAGTTTTGGTGGCCTGGTCTTAAGCGGGAAGTTACCGAATTTGTAGGGAAGTGCTTAACGTGTCAGCAAGTCAAGGCTGAACACCAAGTTCCGTCAGGATTGCTTCAGCCGATAAAGATTCCGCAGTGGAACTGGGAGAGAATCACCATGGACTTCTTTAGTGCGCTTCCCCTTACGCCTACTAAGAAGGACTCGGTATGGGTGATAGTGGATCGATTGACAAAGTCCGCGCATTTCATACCAGTGCGGGTTGACTATTCTTTACAGAGGTTGGCGAGGTTGTATGTGGCAGAAATTGTGAGATTGCATGAAGTACCGGTGTCAATTATTTCAGATAGGGATCCAAGGTTTACGTCTCGGTTTTGGAAAGCACTACATCAAGCTTTAGGCACCAGATTGGATTTCACTACGGCATTTCATCCGCAGTCGGATGGTCAGTCGGAGCGAGTGATCCAAGTGTCAGAGGATATGCTGAGGGGCTGTGTGATAGATTTCAGAGGAAGTTGGGAAGAATATTTGCCTCCAGCGAAATTTACATATAATAACAGCTATCAAGCTAGTATTGGGATGGCACCGTATGAAGCGCTGCATGGACGGAAGTGTCGCATCCTACGTGTTGGACGGAATTGGGGGAACGTCACGTTTTGGGTCCAGAGATTGTGGCAAAATCCGAAGAGAAGGTTAAGGTAATTCGAGCACGGTTGAAGGAAGCATCTGATAGGCAAAAGTCGTACGCAAATCTTAAGCACAAGGAAATAGAATTTGCTGTGGGAGATCAGGTGTTTCTTAAAGTGTCACCTTGGAAGAAGGTAATGAGATTTGGTTGCAAAGGGAAGTTAAGCCCAAGGTTTATAGGACCTTATCGGGTATTGAAGCGAGTTGGACTAGTGGCATACCAATTAGAGTTGCCTCCGGAGTTGAAGCAGATGCACGATGTACTCCATGTTTCTATGCTACGTCGTTACCGATTAGATCCATCTCATGTAGTGCCGATTGAAGAGGTGGAGCTAAGGCCAGATTTGTCCTACGAGGAGGAGCCGATTCAGATTTTGGAACGAGATGTGAAGGTATTACGGAGGAAATCAGTTCCTCTAGTCAAAGTATTATAGCGTAATCATGGATCGGAAGAAGCTTCGTGGGAGCCGGAAGAAGCAATGCGACAGCAATACCCTCACCTATTTTAGCCAGGTAATTTCGAGGTCGAAATTATTTTAAGGGGGTAGAACTGTAATATCCAGGATTTAGGGCTTGTGCATTCGTGCTTACATATATGTGGAAGCATGCCTGTGTGTGTTTTGAATGTGTTTTATGAATTTTGAGAACTTTAGAGTGTAGGTGAATGCCTTAGAAAATATTGTATTTTAAGTTTTAAAGAGGAGCTAAGCTTGATAGGCCTTAATAGAATTTGTAGGAGAAATTAGACACAAAAATGGGCTTGTTAAAGTGGCAAAGAGGCGCCACATAAGGCCCTAGTAAGTGACGCCACAAGCAGTACAAGGGGGCCTAGGTTCGAGCAGCAAGGGGAGCAATTTTGAGCTCCTTTTTGCATCAAGCTAAGAGGGGAGTTGGACGGCATTAAAACACTAAGGAGATGAGCACTAGATGTGGTCAGATACCTTTTAAAATTCGGCTAGGGGCAAAGGATAATTGTTGATTATTCAAATTATTTTTGAAGGGGTGAAGAAGAGAAGTTTTAGGAGAAAGACAAGGGATTGAATAGAGAGAGTAAGAGTTGGCCGAATATGGGGCTTTGGAGGATGGTATTTTCAGTTTTGGTAATAGTAGGAAGGGTGTGCCGAAATTCATTCTTTTCTCATCTTTCTCTTTGAGCCGAAAATCTCTAATTCAACTTGTGCTCTTTTCTTTTCAATTATTCAAAAGCCGAAAGTAGGATTCTCTTAGCCATTGCCTATTCTGCCTAAAGCTTCATACTCTTCCTTTTCTTTCACTTGTTGAAGCCGGATCTCCCTATTGTCCACCAAGCCGAATCCATAAACTCCTTACTATTCTCTTCTAAGCCGAATTCCCTATTTTTAGGGACATAGCCGAATGCTTCTCTACACCTTTTGAAGCCGATTTGATCATTTACTCAGGAGCCAAAACTCTCTATTTCAAGTAAGGATATTCGACTAAGTTGGTAAGGGATTCGTGGCATTTAACTTTTCTATCTCTTTCTTTTAGATTAGCCGAAAGTTGGACTCTAACCCCATTATTGTTCTTTGGCTGAATACTTGAAGGGGAATTTTGGGATTCCTATTGTAGCCGACTTCAAGAGGAGATCTTCAGGATTTCTAGATCTAAGGTAAGCAAGGGTGATCTTAGGCCGAAGGCCATTTATGGTGTTCAATAAGTGTTAAAATTGGATCTAACATATATCATGTAGGTACTTCGACATCTCCATTAACAGATAGCGATTTCGGGATTTGATTAGTAACCAAATCGGCAGCAAGGTAAGGATTTTGGTTACGATAATCCTTCAGGATTTGACTATTTAGCCGAATGGTTTTTTGCTAAAATGCTTAGTGTTGGCCGAATGTAGGAACTAAGGATCTAGAGCATTAGATCGTGACTTTCGGGATCCAGTGAACACGTTAGTAACTAGGTGTGTAGCCCCACACTAATTCTTGATAGATTTATGGTATTGGTTTAATATACATGTGTTAAAGAAAATATGAGTTAAGAATGTGGCTAAAGGTACCACACAATGGTACAGAGTATTCAGGTATATAACCTTTAATATTACGTTAATAAATGTTATGAACATTTGGAATATGGCACCTATGTGAATTGTTATAATATGGAATAAAGTATATGGCATGATTCTTGCATGTTTTGTATTATGCATGGGCATATGGGTGATATTGAAAAGGGGAAGTGATCTGGTGGTTTTTACCACAATATCTGGTGACTCATGTCACATAATCTGAATGTGGTGACTTATGTCACATATTGTTATCTGGTGACTCTATCACATTATCTGGTGGCTATGCCACAATTTATAAGGGCGATGTGCAAGTAAATGCAATGATCGCCTTCGATGGTGTGTAGCGGATGAAGGGTCGATTTAGTAATCCCCACGGTGTGATGGCAGGTACGGGTGATGTGTAGAGGACGGATATTTAGGTTTGGGTTCGGGATTGCATCATTACTTATATTTGTTATATATATGTGAGTTAATATGCCTAAATCGTTTGGGACTTTGTGTTGGCTGTTACACACTGAGTCTGTTTTACTCACCCCGTTGTGGGATATCTTTTCAGGTGACACTCAGTAAATGGACCGGGTCGGCAGGAACTTAGTGGTGGCCATGCACAGCTCAGAGATATCTTATTTTTAGTTTTTTTTTTATATTTAAGATTTGAATTATTTCGGGGTTATGCTTTGATGTAATAAGGCCATTACTATTAACTGTTTTAAGCATGCATTTTATTTGGTTTACTATGCGATTATTAATAAATCAAGATTAAATAACTTTTCTAAAAATTAAATTTTAAATGTTTTGACACCTAAACACAAACGATTTTCAAATTAAAGATAGACTCTAAAAACTCGGCAATACTTTTAACTTATTGATTTCAAGTACAAATATAAATATTGTTTTAATAAAATCTAGTCTTCAAGAACAACATCGTTTTCAATATGAACTCAACACAAATCAATTTTTTCTTCAAAACCACGCAAATTTTCCAAAGTAACAAACAAGTTTTGAACTGTTGTACTCAGGGAACATACCAGATCCGGTCAAGGCTCATGGGCCGGGTTTGGGGTGTTTCACTGAGTACCTACCCTACCAACCGAAAGCAGAAAACAAACTGATGCACTATATAGGTAATAATTTCCGATCCAATAATAATCCTTATAGTAACACTTACAATCCAAGTTGGAGGAACCACCCAAATTTTTCATGGGAAGGTCAAGGCAATCAAAGAAATCAAGGGTAACAACATCCTCAGAACTTCCAAAATCAGCCTTATCCACGAGAAAAGAAACCACCCTACGATGAGGAACTAAAACAACCGGCAAACACAGAAGAATGCCTACAAAATATTAATAAGACAATCAAAAGCAACGAAAGCCGAATGAGTGAAATTGCTAAATCAGTCAAGGAAATGACTAATGCAGTCGAGCAACTCACACGGCTCATGTCAGAATGACTTCAAGGACGTCTACCAAGTAACACTGAGATTAATCCAAAGGAGAAAATTCAAGCCATCACAGCTCAGGAAAGCAAGGAGTTAGATGAACCACAGCCAATTCCAGAAAGTAAGGTAGACGAAGGGGTAACAGAGGTCGCACAAGAAAAGCCAAAACTGGTAATCAAAGAGTACAAACCTCGCATACCTTATCCCGAAGCATTAAAAAGAGACGATTTAGAGGAACAGTTCGGTAAGTCTCTTAAACTTTTAAAGAAATTACACATTAACTTACCTCTTCTTGAAGCTCTTTTTCAGATGCCAGGCTCAAGGAAATTTTTAAGGCAGCTCTTAACAAACAAACGCAAATTAGACGAAGAGCCACACATTGAACTCAACGCAAAGTGCTCAGCAATACTACAAAATAAACTACCATAGAAATTAAAAGATCTAGGAGTTTTACAATTCCATGTTTAATTGGCAGTTTAACCATCGATTATGCGTTAGCTGATTTAGGGGCAAGCATAAATGTCATGTCTTATGCACTGTTTAAACGACTAGGTTTAGGGAAGCCCAAGCAAACTAGAATAAGTATTCAATTAGTTGATAAAATTGTTAGAATTTCTAAGGGCATTATTGAAGATGTTCTCGTAAAAATCAATAAATCTGTTTTCACAATAGATTTTGTTGTTTTAGAAATGGATAAGGATAATTAAATCCCCTTAATTTTAGGAAGGCCTTTTCTAGCAACTGCCAAGACTAAAACTGATATTGCCTCAGGTGAGCTCATACTTTGTGTAGGTGACGACTCAATTAGCCTTCAAGCCCTTGACTCAGCTAGGTCATCAAAGAATCAAGGTGAGAAAGAAAATCCTTTTGATAATTATTCAATTACACCTTCTTTACAGGAACCACCAAAAAAGGGAACGATTGAACTGGATCCTCAGCTCAGTACTAATAAAGAAATAACTCACGAAGAGCCAAGGATTCAAATCGATGACCTAGATGAGTGAAAAACACACTTCAAAGAGAAATTAGGGATACACGAGGAAGAGCCAGAGCTATACACTGAAAATTTGAAGGAGCCACCAGCAGAGCTCGTAGGAACATCAAATCACATCAAAATAGAAAATCAGGTGCTAATCAATAAAGCCGATCTTAGCATCATCACAGCAAACCTGAAGAAAGAAATCCCTTTTGAGGTACATAATATCTTCCTACACGAACGAGTCGAGGTAAGCAACCCAACTTGCGGCACCTTCTCGACTCAACCTTTGTCAAGAAAATAGGACTATAGGCATGAGGGAAGATATCCAAACTTTCAAACCACCCTAAAAAAAATTTCAAATAAGAAGAAAGTCTAGCTTAAGACTATAAACGAGCGCTTCTCGGGAGGCAACCCGAGCACTAACTTTAATTCTTTTTACTTTTATTTGCATTTAAATTTATTTTCCTTTATTTTCTTCTTTTTAAACTAACCAAACAAATGCAGGATTTCCAGGTCACACGGTCTTACACACGGCCGTGGCCGTGGCCGTATGGACCACCGGAACCGCCACACTGACAGAGGAGAGGCCGTACAAAGCCAGTCCAACCACCCCTCAACATCACTGATCCAACCACCCTCTCCACGGGCACCGACAGATAGGGTACGGCCATGCCCCAACTGTGTGAAAATTCTGAGGATACTGACTTGTAACACACAGGCTACACACGCCCATGGGACCTCACCGTGCCTACTGTTTACTTTTTCAAGCACGGGCATGGAGGGCTCAAACATGGGCATAGAGTGACAACAACCTTTATAACATGGCCGTGTGAGGAGACCGTGTAAATTGACACACCCTGGGACCACGGTCGTGGGGGATTACCAAACTTGAGCATCTATTTAAACCCCTCAACTCTTTCCCTTCCCTCCATCTGATTTTCACCCCTATCTTCTATGCTCCTCACTCTCTTCCATCTCAGATTCTTCACTCACTAAGACTCTAGATCCTTAAGCAAACCAACACCATACCGAAGAAATGGAGAAAGCTAAGCATAGGCTCCTTAATAAAGAACGATCAACATGAGTTCGTGCCGACAGCTTCGTCTCAACACCAAGCCAAGGAATTATGAGACCAATTAGTTTTTATTTTTCATTTCTCTTTCCTTTCATTATCATTTCTTTAATAATCCTATGTTTAATTTAGTTTAGCTTAATTTAGTTGCGTAGTGTCAGGTTCGCCAGGCTGCTAGGGAATCACGCCGACCACCATGATAATCTCTTCACTTCCGCCACCGCCAGCACCTCCCCAGCCTTAGAAGTCACACCCACCTTGCGAACCATCCTTCAATAAGGACTTCACAGTCCATTAATATTTTCTTTTCATTTTAGTTTTCTTCTTAGTCTCCTTTCCTTTAATTTATTTTTCTATAACTTTATATTTAGTTTATTTTTATTAGGTCTTAATAAAGCCTGGCTACTTCTCAAAGCGCTACCCAATTTCTTCATCTAGCGTAGGAACGTTATCCCGACTGACCATCACTGCCACCAAAGACACTCATTCGGGAAAACATCCACAACTCAGGGAGTAATTCTTCCCCTTCTCTTTTGATTTATCTTTAAAATGTCATTATCTATCTTTGTACATTGAAGGCAATGTACATCTTAAGTGTGGGGGGTGAATATTTATTCTGAGAAAATGCCTAACTTTCTTTCATTATTCTCAAACTCTGAGGATAAAAATGCCTAACTTTTTGCATTATTCTCAAATCCCTGAATTTAATCTTGTTTTAAAGTAATTTTCTCATATTATTAATTAAGATGAAATTTCTGATGATTTGTGATTTTTATTGATATGCTTTTGAATAAGTCATAGTTAATTGTGCATTGATGACTGAATTTGAAGAATACTAGGGAATCAAGCATGATAAGTCTAATTTTCTAAAAAATAAAACTTTAGGTTGTCAACTGGAATTTGAATGTTATCTTGAAATTTGAGATTTACAAGGTTGATGTCAAAAACACCCATAATTATTGTGAGAATTTGAGCCTTATAGAGCATACATTCTTTTTCATGCTCACTTCTTGATTATGAGTGTGTTGACTATGAACTATTATTCTAGAACTTCCCTCGATTATACATGTCAAGACCATAGTTATGATTTGATAACCGAGATGATAAAGGCACTTAGGTTTTAACCCACTTACTCCACTAAATAGCCTACCCTTATAATTAACCCTTAGTAAACCCCGTTGAGCCTAACAACCCTTTTTATTGACTTACCCGCTAATTTTAACCCAAAGCCCTTTGTATTTGTTATCACCCTTTATTTTGACTACCCTTTAATCGAGATTTGATTTGAGCTAGTTACCTAAGTTTATTATTCTGGTAGTTAAATTTATCTTGAATTTAGTTTGTTCTTAAAAAAAAAAGTAGTAGTATATTCAGTATCAGTATTATGAAGATTGAGCTTCTACAAGTTAAAGTCTAATTATCAAAAGAAAAGCTCATATTAGTAAGATTATTTTCAGTTTATGCAATTGTTATCTTAGAAATTTTTAGGTAGGTAACTTATCAATTCTATCTAGATTCTAACATTCTAATTTCAGCCTTTATCCACACCTTTAACCCTAGCCCCGTTACAACCCTAATAAAGACCTTTTGATCTATTTATCATTTCATTTTACAGTGGTGGAGATTCGATTTTCAGGCAAGCCTATGGGATTAACTTTTCAGGTTCGACTTATGAGTGCTTAATTTTGACCCTTAAACACTTTTCGAGTGATTTGAGTGAATCTTTTGTGAGGATGTTAATCCTTGTAGGCTTTGAATTAAAGGTAATTATTTAGTTGAAGGGAAACACATATGTTTTCATGCTACAAATGTATGACTTATCTTGTTTGAATTTTTAGGAATCTTTGAGTTGAATTATCCATGTATAATTTATCTATGAATTAGGATAAGGCATTGTTGATAGGAATTATGAATCATGGAAAGTTCGTTTTAATTGTAAGTTGAGAATTTTGCTTGAGGACAAGCAAAAGCTTAAGTGTGGGGGTATTTGATAAACCGTAAAAGTAACATATTTTAAGCCACATTTAATATGATTTTGGATGATTTATCCCTTGACTTGTGTAAAAAGGTGCTCTTAATCCTTTCTTTTCATGTCTTATACTCAGGAAAGCACCAAAGGATGAAAAGAACGTAAAACAGGCTTAAAACGGGCCAAATGGGCCAAATCACGAAATCAACACGGCCTGGACTTCAAGCCACACTGTCATGCCACGTCTAACATCTAGAACACGGTCTCTCCCCCGATTCACACGATTGTGCCTCAAGTTAGAAATCCAAACACGGCCTGGAGTCGATCCACATGGGCGTGCTACATGGCCGTGCCTCTGTCGTCAGAATGAGTAATTTCAGTCGAAAAAGGATACTTGGGGAGAAAGAATCACATTCCAAGAGCCTATATATATCCCCTAAGTACCACCTTTGAAGAGCCGTCATAGCTAGGCCAAGGAGCCAAGCCAAAAAGGTCAGAATTAGGGAATAACGCGAAGATAGCCAGATGATCCATCCCAAGAAGCGGAAATTATACTCAAGACGGCGGACTTCTGCTTCAATTCCTTCAGGGGGTTTTAATATTTTCTTATGTTTTGTGTTATCTTTTCTCTTGCGATGTTTTGTTTATTCATTATGAACTAAACCTTTCAGATACCTGAAGGGGATGAAACCTAGATGGATCTTTTTATTTGATTTTTAAGTTATATGATAATTACTTAGTTTGTTCTTAGGTATGTTGCTTAATCGAAATCTAATGTGCTTAGGTGGAGGAGGAATAGACCCTGCCTAAGAGTAGATCTAACATAATTAAGCGGAGTTGGTCAAACACCTAGAGATAGGGTTACGAGATTTTGCCGGATTAGGGTGAAACCTAATATGGGAGTCCATTGATCGATTTACTGCTATCCTAGGGAGTTATTATAAGCGAACGAGAGTTCCACTAATTAACCTAGGGTTAGACGTTATTCGCCTCGAGAGAGGGTTTAATATAGGTTAGGGAGTCTTACGGATCAAGCTATGTAAAAGAAATCATATAATTTAGGGTTAATTAATAAGTGAAGTCTAGGAGGATTCTTCTTAAGGGTATCATCGTAATCAACTGAGTTTTTCTTCAAAGTTATTTTCCTATTCGTCCTTTTTGTCTTTGTGTCCTTAGTTTAGTCTTCGTCTAAAGCAGCTTCACTCTAATTTTAAGGCTAAATAATAAAAAATAATGTTAGTATTAGTACTTTTAGTTCCTTTGGGTTCGATATTCGATCTTGCCTAAGCTATACTACTGTTCGATAGGTACACTTGCCTTTAATTGTTGTCAGAGTTAGTTTCCAGGTTTGATCATTCTTTTATAAATTTTAAAACTCTGATTTACAGCGATCAGAGAGGACCCAAAGCTTTAGTTAGGGGGCGTCCAGCTAGGCCAAAGAGGGCAGATTTGTTGTGATTTACTCGAAGATAGCCAGTTGATTCATCTCAAGAAGCCAGAATCATACTCAAGATGGAGGATCTCTCCTTCAAATCCTTTAGGGGGTTTTAGGGATTTCTTATGTTTTGTTTTATCTTTTCTTCTGAGATGTTTTCTTTTATTGTTATGAACTAAACCCTCAGATGCCTGAGGGGGATGAAACTTAAGATGAATCTTGTTATCGTTTGCTGAACTATATGATAAATATTTGAATTTTTCTTAATTATGTGTTCTTAATTCTTGTGTTGATATTTTCGGAATATTAATTCAAGTGTGATGTGCTTAGGTGGAGGAGCAAAAGTCCCTGCCTAAGAGTAGATCTAGCATAATTAAGCAAAGTTGATCGCACGCCTAGAGATAGGGTGACGAGATTTTGCCGGATTAGGGTGAAACCTAATATGGGAGTCCATAGATCGAGTTAATGCAATTCTAGGGGTTTTAATTAGAAAGAGATTTCAATTAATCAACCTAGGGTTAGATGTTAGTCGCCTTGAGAAAGGGATCAGTATAACTTAGGGAACCTTACGGATCAAGTCAAATGAATAAATCGTCTGGTTTAGAGTTAGGTAACAAGTGAAGTCTAGGTGGATTCTTCCTTGGGTATCGTCTTAATCAATTGGTTTTTCCCAAAGTTATTTTCCTCAATTTCATTCTTCTTTGTCTTAGAGTCTTTAGTTTAGTAGTTAGTTAATTTTAGATTAGATAAACAATTCCATTAATTCTTAGGCTAGATCATAAAAAGATAGTTAGTATTAGTACTTTTGGTTCCTTTGGGTTCGACAATCCGGTCTTGCCTTAACTATACTATTGTTCGATAGGTGCGCTTGCCTCAAATCGTTGTCATAGTTAGTTTCCAGGTTCGATCATTCATTTTATAAATTTTAAGACTTTGACATCGCATAAAACAACGACCAACCATTTTGCCCTTAACTTTTCCATAAATTCCATTTTTGTCCCTAGGCTTAGAAAATGAAACTTGTGCAAATTACTCCCTAATTCCAAGCCTAACCAAAGCCCCATTACAAATTTTACAGCACATGTATTCATAAAGTTTCAGAATTTTTCTTCAAATTTTATAACTTTTCATTTTAGTCCCTAAATAATGTTTTCATCAAAAATCACTTTGTAAAAGTTGTTTACCTATCAATAATCTTTCATTTTCTACCATAAATTTCTAATTTCTAGCATATACATCCATGACCCATTTTCATACTTTGATAACTTTTCAAATTAATCCCCCAAATAGAGAGATTAAGCTATCCCTATCAAAATTCCTAAAAACATGACAAGGAAACTTACCCAATTATGCCATGGAAGTCTCTCCTCTCTGTCCAAGGGTTTCCATGTTTATTTTGGGGAAGAAGATGACATAAAATAAGATGCTATCTATTTTATCGTCTTTTAATTAATTAAAATTTTCACTTTCCAATTTAGTCCTTAGCCTTTTTCTCATTTTCCATGGATGAGTCACCAAGAAAAATCTACATACTTTTCTTAATGGTCTAATTACCATATAAGGACCTTTGGTTTTTAATTCCATAGCTATTTAATTCTTATAGCTACTAGAATTCAACTTTCACATTTTATGCGATTTAGTCCTTCTCTTAATTAGGCACCAAATCGATAAAATTTTCATGTCAAAATTTTCACATGTCACGTCTATTATATCACGGACCATATAATAAAATAAAAAATAAATTTTATTTTCGGCTGGATTTGTGGTCCTGAAACCACTGTTCCAATTTCACTGAAATTGGGTTGTTACAACTCTCCCCCTTAAGAAATTTTCGTCCTCGAAAATTTTACCAGTAAAGAAATTAAGACATTACTCTTTCTCATAATTTCCTCCATTTCCTAGGTAGCTCCTTCTATATCATGTCACTGTCAGAATCCTTTATTTCACATGTCAAAATTTCAATAAATCTTCCACTTAAATCAGGTCAGGGTAAATTTCAATATCTATCGGAGAAACAACATGTGATGGATTAGATCGTTACCTTCATAACATAATTAAAGGAAAACATTATAAATTTTGTCAAACTCTGACAATAATGCAAATCAATACGCTATAGGTCCGATTCCTTTCAATATTCTCATATGACTTAGTAAGTCGCAGACTCAATTTTGCCTAAACAACCAATCTAAATAAATTTTTTTCATGTTAAATTTTCAGAAATACATTGTCACTATCAGAAACTCTATTTCTTTTCATTTTAGATCCATATCAGATTTTCTGACGACCAAATACTGCTTTTAAACTGTCTCAGATCACTTTCACCTTTCTTCGATTTCAAAGAATTAAACCTACTACATGTATTTTTTTTTCTAACTGAACTCCGTCCAAAACACCAGAGTTTTACATTTGTGACCATATAAAGCCTCATAAAATATAATTTTATACTTGACTGTTAACTTGTTATAACAAGGAAATTCAACCAACAACAAATATTTCCTTTTCAATTACTGTAACACCCCAAACCCGGCCTGGACGTTATGGCCGAATCTGGCGATGTCACATTGAAGTGTTTTTTGTAAAATATGTTGTCGTTGAAATCCTCATTTCTATTTAATCACTTTGTGTTATTCAATGATGAGTCAAAAACGAGCCGTTCATTTTTAAAGCATGAATCAGTGAAATGTTATTTATTCTTAAAAAAGTTGTTAGTTTTCAAATCGTCGTTTATTGCAAAAGCTTTTAAAATAGTTTGTGTTTTCGTGTGTAATTTGTTAAAAAGGTTTACTTTTTGAAAACTCAGTTGTCTCTACTACTAGAAGTTATAAATAAAAATAAAAAAATCCCAAATTAAAGCAAAAACTCATAAAGGCCATTTACAGTAAAAGTACCCCAAATAATAATAATACTTAAAAACATAAGCAAGTACGAAAATATATACGGACGTGTGGCCATCTCTGAGTCCCTCGCTACACTGATCCACCTATGACTGGGGATTACCTAAAAAGTAAAAAAAAAAGGGGGTGAGTTTACAAAAACTCAGTGTGTAGTCCCCATGCAATTATACAGTCAAATGTAAGCAGTAACAGACTGGGCCTAGGCCCTTCACGGTAGCAGTATCAATTTCAGTTTGGGCTCTGGCCCATCTCAGTATAGAACAGTCATGTGCTTGGGCCCTGGCCCATTACTGTAACAGCCCAAATTAGACCCTAGTCAGAATAGTGGTTTTGACACCACAAATCTGAGGTCAGAATAATAATTTAATATTATTTTTTGTGTGAATAGTATGTGATTTAGCCTATGTGAAATTTTTGTGTGAAGATTTTATTGACTATGTACCGAATTAAGAAAAAGGATCTAATCGCATAAAATGCAAAAGCTGTGTGCTGATTTATAAGAGCCTAATTGTGGTTGCCTTTTTAATATGTAGGCCTTAAGATGCGATTTGACCATTATTAGTGATAGTGGGTGATAATGGACAAAAATAGCCTTGGTGTATATATGTTTTATATATGTTTAATAAGGGCTAAATAAGTAAATGAATAAACAATGTTATTATAATAAAATAAAGACATAATGATGGCATTTTAATGGTTTTCATCCACCAAAATTAGAAGAAAACGAAAGTCTTAAGAGCTTTGAAGATTTCGGTTATTTCCAAGCTCAATTCAAGATATGTTTGAGCTCAATTTTTGTTAATTTCTACGTTTTCGTAATCGTTGCTTCGTGCTCTAGCTAACCCATGTCATAAATTTTTGAATTGATGATGTTTTTGTGATGAGCTACTGATAAAATGGTGAGCTTTGTGACGAATATTAGTGTTAAATGGAAGATATGTGTTTAATGAACATGTTTTGTTCTTGGATTTTTGGTGAATTTAGCTAATTAGGGCTAAATTGTGAAAATGATAAATTGAAGGACTTAAATGTGAAATTAATGAAATAATTGGGCTTGTATGAGTATAGTGAGAATTTGGCTTGGCATGAGTACAGGCAAATTATGTGTATTTGGTGATTTGATGAATTAGGGACTAAAGTGTCGAAATGTAAAAATGTGAGGGCTATTTTGTAAAATACACTAAATAAGTGTGTGTGGACTAAGAAGAATGATTTGGTGATTTAATGAATTGATTTGAATGTGTATAGACCAAGAGAGAAGAGGTTCGGATCGAGATTGAGGCAAAGATAAAGTGCTCGATTAATCGACCATTTCGGTATTTTGACGTCCGAGGTAAGTTCGGATATAATACTTGCTATTAAACTAGTATCTATGTGATGAGTAATGAATGAATGTATATTAATGAAATAGAATGTGTTATGTCTGAGTTTGAGTATTGAGGCTCTAAGTGTGCGAAATTGAGTTGATACGGAGTTGAATTAGCACTGTGTGTGCAAAACGATAGAAGCTACGACTTAAATGATTAGCACTGTGTGTGCGAAAAGATAGAAGCTTTGACTTATCGAATTGGCACTTTGTGTGCGATACCGATATAAGTCCAGTTTAACATATTGGCACTAAGTCTGCGATGATAATTATGTTTCCGTTATGAAATTGTACTAAGTGTGCGAATTTATCAAAGGAATAGAAAAGGTTGAATGAGAGGTAATATCGAGAAATTGAGTAGCATGAATGATGAGTAACTATGTGTTGATCAAGGTACGTTTGAACCTATGTGGTTGATGATAGATTTAAGAGTTGAATGAATAGACATTTGAGTATGTGGTTGAGATACATTTGAGTATGTAGTTGAGATTAATAATGTGATTAGTTGTGTCTTTATCTATGTGATGGTTGGATAGCATGGTTAATGAATAACTAAGTGTTGGCAAAGGTATGTATGATACCTATGTAGTTAGTGAAATTGAAAGTAGATGAATGGAATGCCATGTGAGTATTGGATATAGTTGAAATTATGTATCATTGGTAAATTATCTATGTGATGGTTCAATTTGTACATTGGTTTGATTCCATGAGTTAATTGTATTGTATTTTGAACTTACTAAGCTTTGTAAGCTTACTGTGTGATTTCTTTCTTTGTTTACAGTGTCATTAAAGCTAGCTCGGATCCGCGGATCGTCATCATTTTCTATTACCCTATCGGCAATCTATCTTGGTACCTTTGGAAAGATGTATATAGTTGGAATATGGCATGTATAGGCTAGAAGTTATGATATGTTTTGAAAGGTTTAGTCCTTGCCATGAGATTTGGCTTGGAAGTTGAATGATGTAGAATTTATGAATGAACAATGAATGTGGTATATTTCATGACTTTGTGGATGATGAAAGATGTGTTTTGAAGATGAATTTTGATATGGATTACATGTTGTTTGAGATGTACTATTGTTACTTTGAATAGTCTTAGTTGTGATGATAATGAGCATGGAAGTAGATGGTATAGTTGGTGGTTGAATAATGCATGAAATGGTATGTTTGAATGCATTTAGAAGCATGAATTGGTATTGTATTGATGCTTGTAGGCATGATCCTATTGTGGATGACATTTTGGCCTTCCAAATGGCATGTTTTGCCTACATGGTTATGGCATAAGGGGCGTGCCTCGTGACCGTAAGAGAAAGTCAGTAGCTAGCCCAAGTATGCAAGGCCATGGTACACAGACGTGCCTAGTAGCCGTGTGAATAAGTCAGTATCTTGCTTTAAGAGTACACAACCATATCACACGGGCGTGCTTGGTGGCCGTGTGGAGAAGTCAGAATACATGCTCTCTTTTGGCATGAACTGGACACATAGGTGTGTCTGGTGATCGTGTAAGGCACACAGCCTGATTGCACGCGCGTGTGACCTCAATAGTATTGAAGAATATTTAAAATTTTGAAAACTTTCATTAGTGTTTGGTTTAGTCCCGACCCCTTTATAACACGTGTTTAAGGTATTGTAGACCTAGATAAGGGACTATATGCTTATATTTATGTATGTTTGATTTATGATTGACTTTGTGCCATGAAATGATCTGTAAATGTTCCGATTATTCGGCAATGCCTCTTAAGCCTAGGCCGGCGACGGTTACGTGTTTGGGGTGTTACAATTACAGTAACATTAATCAGTGCGGTAAAATATGAAACAGTATACAAGTCCTACCCATCCATCCTCTACACTCCATCTCCGTCCAACCCTACACTCCATGTGGGGATATAATCAACCCACCCATCCCTACACTCCAAAAAACCGAATGTGACACTATACAGTAACATGCAGCTGGGCTGCCAGTAATTTAGGCTCGAAGCCTTTCAGTACACTTCCTCCGATCAATGTAAAACCCATCCCCATGCAATGCATCATGCAATCATGCCATGACATATCACGGTATCATACATGTATTCAGTACAATTTAAATAACATGCTAAAATACAATCATACATGTACATATATATCTCACCCAGGGGTATAATAGTCATTCAGTCAGTTAGGGGTCCAGGCAAGCTTACCGACCCTATAGTAGGTCCACAGTCGACTCGGGCGACCCGTGCAACCTTAGCATTCAAATAGTGAAAATGGGCCTACGAGCCCATGATGCTAGCCCATGTGGGCCCACACGTCCGTGTGGCCCACACGACCCATAATGGCCTTGGCCATGTGAAATTAATAGCCTGGCCCAATAACTTCCACACGTCCGTGTGGTTTGCTCGTGTGAGGCCCACACAGCCCAGGTCAACCCTTGCCCATGAAATCGCACATGGCCGGCCTCATCGACCACACACCCTTGTTTAGTCACACGGCTTACCACACGGGTAGCCTCACGCCCGTGTGGAGTCGACGATTCACACTTTTCAGCTTTTTGTCAATTTCCAATTGTAGAACAGTGTTTACACACACCTGTCACGAATTCTAAGTCGAAACACTCCCTAAGCCCGAATACCGCCAAGGAAGACACTTCGCTAATGCCATTAAACCGAGAAGCACAAGCACCCTAGAACCTTCATTTAGCCAAAATAACACCACTTAATAACTTAAAGTTGCGTTAAATTGAAACACACAATCAAATCCAAATACTAAATTCACAAATGTTACCTTCACACGCACCAACGGGGTTTCGCACACTTTGTACGCCAATCAAAGGTCACCATTCCGCTGAATAATTCCTATCAACAACAAAACCCCTCTTCAATGATATTCCAAAAAGAAAATTTTGAGTTACCACTCACTGAAACTTATCGAGCCCACAGAATTAGGAGTTGAGCGCAAGAGAAAGAATGAATAGGCTAAAAGAGATGAAAAAGGAAAAATAGAGGGAGGGAGAAGGTTCAGCCAAAGAAAGGAAGAAGAGTACGTTTGTTAGTGAGGAAGAAAAAGAAGAGAAAATTGGTAAACAATTGAAGGAAGTAAACGATTTCCATAGGGAAGCACGAAGTCGAAAAAGAAGAAAAAAGAGAGAAACTACTTGGAACCCTTAGCAATATTCGGCCTTCAAGAATGGAAAAAATATTGACAGAAGCCAAAATGAGAAGAAAACTAAACCCCAGCTGAAAATTTGAGAAAGCAATAAGGAATTCAATTCGGCACCAGCTCTCCCTTCATATCCCTAAAATCTCTCCTTAAAATCCTCCCTCTTATCTCACCAAAATCCTCTCAACAACCGAAACCAACCCTCAGTCAAACTCTTTAGTATTTTGGCTAGACTAAAATACCAATACGACACAAGCAATAAAATAGGTTCCTCTTTGTTTGCGCAAAGACTCGAACCCCAGACCTCCTGCCCATAAGCTCTCCACTTAACCGCCAGACCAGTAGGCCTATTCTGACATATTTTACCAGTATTTATTTATAAGCCTACTGCCTAAAGATAGGGGTTTATTCAAATAAAAACAAAATTTTTCCCAAGCTAAAGCTTGAACCCAAAACTTCTCAGACACTCCCAGAACACTTAACCACTGAAGCAGATAGAAATTGTGTCCCAAAAATAAATATTAAAGATTTTTAGGGCGTTACAATTACCTTTGAACTCAAGTTCAAAATATAGAAGCAACGTTCCAAAATCTGAATCATATGTTCAGATTGATCATTCTTTTGAAAATGAAATACGATACTAAAATGTAACCGTACATCCAGAGTTTCTTATAACTAGTTTCAGAATCAAAATACAAACCGTAGATCTCTATCAGAAATAACAGAAACTAGCACATCATGAAATCTAACAATATCAAAAATAGGTTATTCAAGCAATCTATCAAGTGAGAAATCTATTCATACCAGGATAAAATGTGCAGGCTTCGTCGAACAATCGACTATTACTTAAATCGTATCTTTCTTTTTCATAGCCAGGGATAATCCTGATATAAAAATTTCATAGTAACTTTGTCTCATTTCCATTTCGGTATTTTCACTGACTATAACCATCTTGAAAGTATCATCTCCATCTTACGAATACATCCAGCATTCGAATATAGATTTAGAAATACCACATTTCTTTACGAGCTACCAGTATATCTCTTACAATTCATTGTGTAACTTATCATTTTCCAGATAAACAGACTTAGTACCACTGTGATCATTCATGTAAAATTTTCAGTATAAGCTCTAATTTCTTCAATACACAGACTGTCTTTGAATGACATACATTTATTGAATCTATTCTGAAATTCTGATTCATAAATTATTTCACATTGTACTCATTTAACTCACAACTCTATCACTTTTTTGAGTTTCACTGATCTGTTGTAGAGACACCAATTTAGCTCTATACTCAGCAAAAATTAAGTTATTATCAGACAATCATATTCGATACCCATGGCTTGCAAAATATATAGAGATTTGCTACTCAAATCATTTGTAACCACATTCGCTCCTTCCGAGTGATATTCAATTATCAAATCACAATCTTTCGACAATTCAAGCCATAAACGAAATCTCAAGGTCAAATCTTTTAGCAATATCAGATACTTCAAATTTTTATGAACATGACTTATATGATATTTTCACCATACAGATATTGTTACCAAATTCTTAGTGCAAACACAATAATTGTCAACTTAAGATCATATTTCAGGAAATGCTTTTCTCGTAGTTTTATCTGGCTGGAAGTATAGACCATTTCTTTATCTTTCTTTATCAAAACACAATTTAATCCATTCAATGATGTATCACTATAATAATAAATTCCTTACCCGATTCAGACGGAACCAAAACTGAGGTTTCGATCATCAGGGCCTCCAACTGATCAAAACTTTACTAACATTTATCAGTCCATTCAACTCTTACATCTTTTCCCTAATAACTGGGTCATCAATGTAGCTATGTCAATTATTAGCATTGAAGCTTTGAGTTTTTCCCAAAACCACAACCATTAGATAGATTTTAAACCATTGTGCAATAATATGACTGACATTTCAGCTGTATAAATAAAGTAACACTTAAACATCAATAGTGCACTTCGACTTAAAACAGGGAAAACCAAAAGTGGCCCCAATATTAGTCAATATAGTAATACAGTTTCTATAATCTGTGATCTCTATCACTATACCTCATGATCAAGTCAATATTTATAATGATAATGAATGTAACTGCCTCCAATCAAAGAATATCTTTCACAAGTAACCCATGTTTACATAATAAAGAGATTGATTATATCTCAGAGAAAATTCAGAAGTATAATGTCACATATACTCAGTAGAAACAACTGTGATAAAGACAATATAACTTGCACATTCGCAATTCAGTGCTTCAATCAGTAGAAGTAGAAAATAACATCACATGAATCTTATCCTCAAATCTTATATCATTCATGATGATTTAGCAACCCAATTAAAATAGAGCAATACTGCGCTCATGAATCAACCAGACTTTCAGTAATTCCATTTATCATGATTTGCTAGTCTTTCAATACGATAAATATTGCATCTATACATGCACAAATTCATATGCCTCTAAAAATAACAGAATATATAGAATACCCAGAAGGGATTATTGTAATATACTTAATTATAACAGCTGTATTCAAATATCTTTACAATTTCATCAATATTCCACTGACCAATAAGGTCATCAATAATCTTACATCATTCAGTTCATTAGAAGAGTCAATTCAGAAGAATTTTTGGCTAATCCGTTCAGTAATTATCATATCTGGGTAAGTCAATTACTCATGAATAACTTCTTCCTTAACAATGACATCACATATTCAGAATAATCTTCAGAAAAATTTGATATCTCTTTAATACCATCTTTACTTATTAACCCATTCTTATTCTGACTACATCATTGGTCATTCAGCCTTTGAAATTTTTAGCTCCACATTCATGAGCTTAATCCATATAAATCTTGTGAATTTCATTATATAACACTATACTGGTAAGGGGGTGGAAATTGTAAGCCTCAAAATTTAACTTTCATAGATAAACTCATATAACATAACATTTATCATTTTCTTTTACTATAAAAAATCTATCTAAACCTTTTCGAATTCTATTCCATCATCAGTAACATTTTACTCAGATACTTGAATATCTCTTTCAGAGTCATCGGAATTAGCTCGATTGGAAAGCATCTCTGTCTATTTGTAAAACAATTTTTCATCAGAGTCAGGAGATATCACACTATCACAGGTTAAATAATGGCATGTATTTCTAGACTTCACATATGCTACGTTTAGTTTAAGAACCTACTAAACTATAGCTCTGATGCCACTAAATGTAACACCCATAACCCGTGTTCGTCGCCGGAACAGGATTACAGAGTATTACCGAAACATTCAGAATATTTTTAGATAAATCATGTCAATAACTATTCATTAACTGATATCATTTGTAAAGTCCCTTAGATGGACCCTTGAGGTCCAATACGAGCATTAGAATCAATTCGGGACTTAATCAGAAACTCTAAGAATTTTTCGTGACAATTCAAAAAATTTCAACGGTATAGGGCTCACACTCCTGTGTGGTCTAAGGGAGACACCCGTGCCTCAAGCTGTGTTCGATTTAGGTTGCTCTCTGACTTGTGCCACACGGCCATACCACACGCCCGTGTGGTTAATTAATTCAATTCACATTAATTGTAGGTATTACACGACCAAAATACACGCCCGTGTTCAAGGCCGTGTCTCTACCCGTGTGCTCAATTTTGAACATTCTGTTTTCTCGAATTTAAGGTGCAGGGGACACACGGCCTAGTTACACGCCCATGGGGTAGGCCGTGTGTCACACACGGTGTAGAGACACGCTCGTGTGTCTGCCCGTGTAGAAAAGATAAAGCCATTTCCTAGCCTCATTTGTCACCCAAATTTACCATTTTCCTGCACCAAAACATACCAAGTACAATCCGACCATTCCAAGCATTCAAATAGCAAATTTCATCATTCAACATGGCCTATCGTTGCATGCATACATGTTTACTCTCTTACCCTAGTTCGATTCATGTTTTAAACATGATTTGATCAACTACCTTACATATCATATGGTTACCATAGCATAACCTTACAAGTATATCAAAACAACCATTACTAGCCATTCCAATGGCTAGATTACAAGCATCATTTATATTACATGCCAATATGACCAACATATCCTATACATGCCGTTACAACCGTAACTGATTTACCATATTGTACCGACATTGACTGATGGATAGTGTGAGTGATCTCCATCGAGTTTCCAATCCAATGAGCTTTTGATTTACTCTAAAACAGGGGAAAATAAAATGGGATTAGCATTGTAGGCTTAGTAAGTTCGTATAACATGGTACTTAACTTACCATTCATTCTATTTTGAGGTAAATATGTAAGGCACATTCATTCAATTTGACTTCAAGCCCTACAAATATTCTCATTGCCCTTGTTAGTCATATATTCCATAATAACCTCAAAACATGTTTGTCTCAACAACAATCAAGTTTCCATGCACATTTGCATTCCACAAATTTGTTTATTTAACATGCATAAATCATCTCTTTAAATTACAAGTATAATTTCATAATAGTTCATCTCAAGTCCAGATTATTTCATATCAGAACTTTATTCATAATTCTCGAAATATCAATGTCACACGAGTCGTAGTACACTCAAAGTATACAAGTCTATAATCAAGGATGACATATTCATCAAATGAATTTCATGTACAAGTATCATCATCTCATGTTTTCTTATATCAATCGTCACGTATCATCATTTTTGTGTATTTCAGACATATACGTGTAATAACTCATTTCTTATTCATATTCATCTCATGTCAAGAGTTTTACCCGTTGAATTTATTTGAAATATCGATGGATACACCGGTAGAACACTCGAAGTGTACAAATCACAATCCGTCAATTCATACTCAGTAGTACCTTGTAGGTACACTCTCGATCCACGTATCATACAGTAGAATTACTAGTCCAGGCTAAATTCTAGCTGTAACATATACTCTAAGGGCTTTGTCGGATTACCAGTCTAGGCTAAATCCTTTATATGACAAAGAATTCCTTATAGAGTCTGATCTGGATTACCAGCCCAGGCTAAACCCAATCAATTAGGATTACAATTCCAGGCTAAATCCAAATTGAAACATATTCTTGAGAGACTCATTTCGGGTTACCCGCTCAGGCTAAATCCATTCTGCAACACATGCAATTTTATCAGGGAAATCACCTTTATCCACTGACTTCCATTTATTCAAACGGAATTTAGCATTTATCAGGTAATTGTCGGGTATGTGATCATTTTATACATCTTTAACACAACATAATTCATGCAATATCCTGGATTATGGCTTATGCATTAATACTAAATTAGATAAGGTAGCATGCTTATGAATAGTCTGAATGTGTTCTATGAATTTTGTGAACTCTAAAATGTAGATAAATGCCTTAGACACTATTAGATTTTAAATCTAGAAAAAGGGAGCTAGGCCAGATAGGTCTTAAGAGAATTAGTAGGGGATTTATGACACAAATATGGGCTTGTTAAAGTGGTTGCAAGGCGCCACTTAGGGCCTCTGGGAATGACGCCATGGGCTATGATGAAGGGCCTAGGATCGAGTCACATGGGAAGCAAATAATGGCTTTTATTTTTGCGGCACAAAGGGAGGTAATGGACGGCAAAGGGAGACTGGGGAAGGAGTTTAAGATGAGGTCCAATTCCCTTGAAAATTTCGGCTAAAGAAGATGATAATTGAGGATTTATTTTTAATTATTTTGAATAAATGAAAAAGAGATAAAATAGGAGGAAAATAAGGGAGGGATGTGGTGGCCGAATGGGGGACTCTAGGCTTAGTAATTTCGGCAAAAGGGGGAAAAGTGAGGCTATTCTGCATTCTTTTCTTTTTCTCTTTTTTCCTCTACCGAATTTTTTAGCAACATCTCTCTTCTCTTTTATTTTATCAAAGCCGAATACTCCTTACTCAAGATCCAGCATTGTCGATTCTCTCTAAGTCCTATACATCTTTCTTCTCTTTTTCTTTTTGGGATTTCTCAAAAGCCGAATATACAAAGTGACTTCTAGCCGATTCTTTTATTTGATCAAAAGCCGAAACTAAGGTGATCCACATCTATCAGGAGAGCAGTCGATTTCTGTAGTAAAGGGTAAGGATCTATAGTTGTTGTTTATTTTCTTTCTTTAAGTCAAAATTAAGATTCTAATGCCATTTGTGTCTTTTGGCCGAAACTACAAAAGATCTTTCAGGAATTTTGTCTATAGTCGAGGAGATCTCCGGGATTTCAATATCTGAGGTAAGTCATGTATTAGGCCAATGGCCATTCATTGTAATTAAATGTTAGAATTGGATCTAACATGTGCTAGAGTGATTTCGACAGACACCTTAGCCAAGTAACACTTTTCGGGATTTAAGATTCACAAGGTGAGTGAATCTGACATTCGGCCAAGGCCCTATTCAATGATGAGATCTGTTTCATATTATTCAAAAAGCCGGAAACTAACTTGTGATATGACTAAAGGATTAGCCGATTGCAAGGAAGAAAGACTACAAGTTTCGGGATCTGATTAGTGAGCAAATCGGCAGCAAGGTAAGGATTTAAGTTGTGATAATCCTTCGGGATTTGGTTAAATGGCCGAATGGGTTTTTGCTAATATGCCTAGTAATAGCCGAATATAGGAACTAAGATCTAGAGCAGTAGATCGGGATTCTTCGGGAATTTCAGTGAATTCGTTAAGTAGATCAGGTGTGTAGCCCTTCCCTAAGTCTTAATAGATTTAAGGCATTTAATTTAATATATGTAATAATGATGTGCAAAGTGGGCTAAGGTACCATGCTATGGTACAAAGTACTCAGGTACGTTTTCCTAATCCTACTATGAGTATGACATGATCTGTTATGGCACATATGAGAAACTATAAGAATGTGAATAAAGAATTTGGCATGATAATGCATGTTTTGTATGATATGGGCATATAGGTTATTATGAAAGGGGAAGTGAATGTGGTGGTTCTATACCATGATATCTGAATGTGGTGACTTCGGTCACGTTATCTGAATGTGGTGGCTCATGTTATGATTATTTTATCTGGTGGCTATGCCACAAATTTTATAAGGGTGATGAGCACGTCGACTGCAGCGACTGCCTTCGATGGTGTGTAGCGGATGGATGGTTGACTTAGTAGTCCCCACGGTGTACAGGTTGGTACGGGTGATGTGTAGCGGATGGTACCTAGGTTTTGGGTTCGGGTTTGCATCATTCTCTTTATTCTGCTAAATATATTTGAATGAATTGTTATGCCTAAACTGTTGGACTTAGTGTTGGTTGTACACACTGTGTCTGTATGACTCACCCCGTTGTGGGAATATTTTTCAAGTGATGATCAGTGATGGACCGGGTCGGCAGGAACTTGATGGTGGCCATGCTTAGTTCGGGGTTTTATTTGATTTTGGACATGTTTATATTTTAAATACTTTGAATTCATTTCGAGTTTTAAATTTTGATGTAATAAGGCCATAGTTGAACTATTTAATTTTTTTTTATTATGTTACGAATTGTTATCAAATTAAAGATTGAGTAAATTAATTTTAAAAAAATAACCTCTAATTGTTTTGGACACCCTAAAACAAATGGTTTTCAATATAAGATAAACTTGTTCCCAATTCGAGCCCAACCTAATAATAATCTTTCTTTCAAAATCACACAGTTTTTCCAAAGTAACAAAAGGATTTTGAACCATTTTACTCGAGGAACATACCAGATCCGGTCAAGGCTCGTAGGCCGGGTTTGGGGTGTTTCAGCTTGGTATCAGAGCCCAGTTTTAAACTCTTGGCCTTGGGTTTAAAGCCCATAACATTTTCATAATAAGGCCCAAACAAGTTTTGAGAAAAACTTTTATGAAAAGAGCAGGTTTTCAGGCATGGCACCTAAGTCTCCGACCCGAAGTCCACCAGGGAAGTACCCCTATTCATTTGTATGAATTATAGTATGAACTGTAGAAGGGTAGAAATGGAACGTAGATAGTATGATAGGTACTTGAACCCTAGGACTAGTTTACCCCAACAATTACATAAGACTTAATGCCTAAACAAACCTGTGGTTAAGTCGCCGAGTTAGGGTGTGGCAACCTTTGTGCGCATGTCTAGGATTGGATCCGGAAGAGCCTGGTACTTAAGCAGTCCTAGTGACTCACCTCCTCTTTGCTGGAATCCTACCTGGTGCGTAGCCTCGGTTCACCCTAACCAAGAGGATTTACTTACGGGCTAAACCCAATAATTAAAACCCGAAAGGGACTAGCCGTATTTTCATGGAAACCCTAGTTTTAAAATCACCAAATTACCCCTTTAAAGTGTAGTAAAACTTAGTTTGAAAATTTTTCCCAAAATATTTCCGATTTACAAAATTACTAAAATACCCCTAGTGGGGAAAATTACTAAAATGCCTGAAACACCCCAAACCCGGCCCACGAGCCTGGACTAGATCTGGTATGTTCCTCGATGTAAACCGGTTCAAAAAATTTTTTTTTGTTACTTTGAAAAACTGAGTGTTTTGAAGATAGCTGTTTGTGGGTTGGGCTTGAGTAGAAAATAAGTTTATTTTATATTAAAAACCCATTTATTTTAGGTGTCAAAATATTTAAAGTTTATTTTAAATTAAATTGGCTTATTCTTTAATTATCATAAATTTGTGACATAGTAAATAAAACAAATATAAAATCATCACTATGGCCTTATTACATCAAACAAAACCCAAAATAAAGTTATAAAGTACTTAAATAAAATCAAATGTCCCAAATTAAATAAAACTTCAAGCTGAGCATGGCCACCACAAGTTCTGCCGTCCCGGTCCCTCACTGTTCATCACCTGAAACATGTTCCCACAACGGGGTGAGTCAACAAACTCAATGTGTAACCAACACTAAAATCTAATAAATCGGGCATACCATATCATACCACGAGGCATATTCATATACAAGCAGAATAATGATGCACCCGAACCCGAACCTAGATGCCATCCGCTACACATCCCCGTACCAACTTTGCACACCGTGGGGACTACTAAGTCAACCCTTCATCCGCTACACACCATCATCGGAGGCGATCGCTGCGATCGGCGTGCTCATCGCCCATATAAAATTCATGGCATAGCCACCAGATAATTGTGTCATGAGACACCACATTTAGATAATGTAACCGAAGTTACCACATTCAGATAATGTGACCGAGGTCACCACATTCAGATAGTGAGACCGAAGTCACCACATTCACTTCCCCTTTTTCATATAACCCGAATGCCCCATATTTTTCATATTATGCATATCATACTTAAATTCACATTCATGTCACTTTTCACATGTTAAATATAAAATATTTCGTAATCCTAGTAGAAGTAGGAAACGTACCTGAGTACTTTGTACCGTAACACGGTACCTTAGCCATATTCTTATAAACATGCACGTATTAAATATTGCCATATATCTTATTAAAAGTTAGTGTGGGATACACACTTGATTCGCTTAACGCTTTCCTGAGAACCTGAAATCCAATCTAACACTTTAAATCTCAATTCCTACATTTGGTCAATCACTTTGATGTTTTAGCAAAAGTCTATTCGGCTATGAGATTAAATCCCGAAGGATCTTGGTGACAAAAATCTTACCTTGTTGCCGATTTGTTTCTCAAACAAATCCCGAAACTTGTAGTGTTTCCTCCTTATAATCGGCTAACCACTAGATTCATTAGCTTGGTTAGTTTTCGGTTTGAACAGATAAGAAACAAGTCTAAATACCGAAATAGGCCCTTGGCCAAATGTACTTACCTTCTAAATCTTAAATCCCAAAGCACCACTTGACTATGAAGATGTTAAAATCCCTATATACATATGTTAGATCCGAATCTAATTACTTAAACATGATCAATGGCTTTTGGCCGAATACATGACTTACCGTAAATCCTTGAAATCCCGAAGATCTTCCTCTTAGAAATCGACAACAGGCCAAAATCCCAAATCTCTCCTTAAGATTTCGGTCAAAGAATAAAAATAAGAATTAGCCTTTGAAATTTCGACAAGTCCTTAAAGGAAAGAATAGAAATCAAACTTGATCTTACCCTTGAAGAAATCGACAGCCCCTTTTCTTGAGTCCTCAAAAATTCGGCTTAAGACCTAGAGAATAGTCAGCTATGAGCCACCTATGTATTCGGTTTCAAGATAAAAAGAGAAGGATATTAGGCTTAGAAAGAATCGGCTCTTAATGGAAGAAGTTTTCGGCTAGAACATAAAGTATTTCAGCTTTGGAAAAAGAAAAGAGAAGAGAGGATTTTTGCTTAGGAAAATTCGGCAGAGAGAATAGAGAAGGAGAATGAATGAATGGCCTTAGTTCTCCTCCTTGTGCCGAAATTACTAGGCCAAGACTCCCTTACTTGGCCATCACTCTTCCTTATCATTATCCCTTAGTTTTAAAATTAAAGAATAATCCCTTATTATCTCCTTGAAAAATAATTTAAGATAAATCATCATTTATCCATCTATTAGCCGAAATTTTAAGAGAATTTAAACTCCTCCCCTGAGTTCCTTAGTGTCGTCCACTTCTCTGCTTCTGGAAGCAAAAATAAAACTTTATTTTGCTTCCCATGTGACTCGATCCTTGGACCTTCCTCACATGCTGGTGGCGTCACTTCCAGGGCCCTAAGTGGCATCTCCAGGCCACTTTTCCAAGCCCGTTTGTTTGTCATATTTTACACACATTTTCTCTTAAGACGACCTTGCCTTAATTTCCCCTCTTTAAACTTAAAAACTTAACATTTCTATGACATTTCCTTACATTTCCAAGTTTCCAGAAATGTTCACTTTCCTCTTTTGAATCATTTCTAAATCATTTCCTTACATTTCCAGGTTTCCAAAAATGTTCACTTAACATTTCCATACATTTCCAGGTTTCCAATAAAAATGTTCAAAATACTTTCATAACACATAGGACATGTCATTTCGTACAATTAAACCGAAAATGCATAGGCCCTTTTCAGGATGCTACAATGCCCCTGGTTTCTAAAATTCCCATGCTACCCCCGATTTCAACAACATTTTCTGATTTTGCAAAAAAATGTCCAAAAATCTTATCTTTGCAAAATACCAAGACACCTTGATTTGAAAAATTTACGAAATTACCCTTGTTTTACAAAATTACCAAAATGACCCCCTATTTCCAAAATTTTTGCAACAACACCGATTTGGGAAACAAATTCTCAAAAGAACCCCCAAGTTTTGCAAACTTTGAAATACTTTTGATTTATAAGGATTTTTGAAAGTTACCTCGGTTTATTACCAAAATACCCCTGTAGGAAAAATGACGAAAATACCCCTGGGATAGGAATAAGACAAAGATGTTAGGGTAATGAACGTGTGTTCTAGGTACTACTGAATGAATGTTTGGATGAATGTGCTTCTCTGAATTAGGATAGAGAACTTGAAACTTTGATTGATCAAAAGAACTACTCATAAATTTCTTTCATAAAAATTTCTTCGCGGATAATCGGTGGAACATATACTAATGCATAAAAATTTCTTAATTAGATTAAAGCACGATAGTAGAAATGAGCTTTAGAGGACGTGGTCGTAACATACGAGGACGCGGTCGAGGCCAAATGACCGTGTCAGAACCCGTTAGGTCGGGTCAAGGATCTGAGAATGAAGCACCATCACATTGCTTTGTTGGTGCTTTGAGCAGCAAGATCGGACGGGAGAGCGATCTTTGTATCACAGCCGTGTCTTTGCGAGTTTTGAATATGGTGGCTAGTGCTGGAGGAAATATGGGAGCTCGAAAGTCTGTACCCGAGTGACTCCGAGCCAACGGAGTTGAGGTGTTCCGTGGCATATCTGGTGTGGCACCCAGTACGGCTGAGTATTGGTTGGAAGCAACCGAACGCATTATGGATGAGCTGGATCTGACTCCTGAGGAGAAACTAAAAGGGATGGTGGCTTCGCTTCTGCGATGAAGCATATCGGTGGTGGCTCACAATTCGGGAGGGTGCCACGGTGAGGATCGACACAGGAGTATGTTAAGGCGCGTGTATCGGAAGAAGTATGTTGGAACCCAGATATTCTGATGCGCAGAGGAAGGCTTTTCTGGGGCTGGTTCAAGGGAACAAGTCCGTGGCGGAGTACGAAGCTAAATTTCTAAGACTGAGCCGGTATGCTCGAGGAGTAGTGGCTACGGAGCATGAGTAATGTGTCCGGTTTGAGGACGGACTAAGGGATGACCTGAGGTTATTGATAGCTCTACACCAGGAGTGGGAGTTTTCTGCGTTGGTAGAAAAGGCTAAGGTAGCCGAGGGAATTAAGGACTCGGTAAAGTAGAACTTTGATCGGAGCAGGCAGAAGAGAGGTTATGGATCGTCAGGATCATCTGGAAATGTGCAGAAGAGGCCTAAAGTTGATGGGCCGCAAGGTCAGCAAGCTACTATAGGAGGGCAGTATCGTACTTGTGCTCAATGTGGGAAGCTGCACTTAGGTGAGTGTTGAAAAAAAGACGGGAGAATACTTTAAGTGTAGGTCCAAAGATCATATGATTAAGGACTGTCCTATGAAACCAGATGGGAATCGACCAGTAGCTCAGAGTGTTAATCAGGCTGGTAGAGGTGGACAGCAGCCTTTGCGAGGTCGTGGTCCGAATAACAGAGGAAATGGTGCTTTGGAGGGCGTGGAACAGGCGCGAGGTGTTGCTAATCATCGAGGCAAGGCGTAGGTCTAGTGTACACGGTTCACCGGAGGGAAGATGGAGACGCGCCGGACGTCATAACCGGTAAGGTTCGGTAAACCTTATGTTGCTCTAATTGATGTGGGCTCGACCTATTCCTATGTTGCATGTAGTGTAGTGGAAACACTAGGCATAGCCTCTGAACTTTCTGCTAGGGAGATAACTGTAGTAAGCCCACTAGGTCAAACTATAGTGGTAAATAAGATCTTTCGGAATGTACCTTTAGAAATTCAAGGCGTAGTATTTTCTGCCGACTTGATGAAACTTCCCTTCGGAGAGTTTGATCTCATACTTGGCATGGATTGGCTAGTGGAACAACGGGCTGTGTTGGATTGTACAGCTAAACAAATGGAATTAAGGACCACAGAGGATGAAGTGATAGTTATGATCGGAGAAAGAAGAAACTACTTGTCTAATGTAGTTTCAGCACTTAAGGCTGAGAAGATGGTTCGAAAAGGGTGCAAGGCTTTCTTGACTTTCGTTAGCACGTTGGATGCTAAGGAAGGGGGACTTAGTGGAGTAAGGACAGTAAGGGATTTTGTAGATGTTTTTCCGGAGAAATTACCTGGAATACCCCCGGATAGGGAAGTGGAATTTGGAATTGACTTGCTACCGGGAACAGCTCCTGTGTCAATTGCCCCATACAGAATGGCACCAAAGGAGTTGGTTGAGCTCAAGGCTCAAATCCAAGAGTTGCTCGATCGTGGGTTTATTCGACCCAGTGTGTCTCTATGGGAAGCACCGGTCTTGTTTGTGAAGAAGAAGGACAGAATTATGCGTATGTGCATAGACTATCGTCAGTTGAATAAACTGACCATCAAGAACAAGTATCCTTTACCAAAGATCGATGACTTGTTTGATCAGCTGAATGGGGCAACGGTATTTTTGAAGATAGATCTACGGTCGGGATATCATCAGCTTAAGGTGAAGGAGGCAGAAATCCATAAGACGGCTTTCCGAATAAGATACGGCCATTATGAGTTCTTAGTAATGCCGTTTGGATTGACGAATGCCCCAGCCGCGTTCATTGATATGATGAACCGGGTTTTTCAACCCTACTTAGATAGGTTCGTCGTTGTGTTCATCGACGACATCCTAGTGTACTCAAAGTCTGAAGAAGAGCATGATGAGCATCTCCGGGTAGTGTTACAAGTGCTAAGGGAGAAGAAGCTTTATGCCAAATTCAGCAAGTTTGAATTTTGGCTTAAGGAAGTTGCATTCTTAGGGCATGTGGTATCCGCAGAAGGAATAAGGGTAGATCCTCGAAAGATTGAGGCAGTGTTAGATTGGAAACCACCTAAGTCTGTGGCTGAAATTCGTAGTTTCTTGGGATTGGCAGGCTACTACAGAAGGTTTGTGGAAGGGTTCTCATCGATAGCCGCACCATTGACGAAGCTATTGAGAAAGGTAGTACCTTTTGTATGGACAGATAAGCAACAGGAGAGCTTTGAGAAGCTTAAGAAGGTGTTGACTGAAGCTCCGGTATTGATTCAGCCTGAGGTAGGGAAAGATTTTGTAGTGTACTGTGACGCCTCTCATACAGGATTGGGATGTGTATTGATGCAGGACAGGAAAGTAGTTGCTTATGCGCCTCGATAATTAAGGCCGCATGAGGTTAACTACCCAACGCATGATTTGGAATTAGCGGCAGTGGTTTTTGCTCTCAAGGTGTGGAGGCACTATCTTTATGGAGAAAAGTCAGTGATCTACACAAACCACAAGAGCCTTAAGTACTTATTGACTCAGAAGGAGTTGAACCTGAGACAACAAAGGTGGGTGGATTTGTTAAAGGATTACGATTGTTCCATAGAATATCATCCAGGCAAGGCGAATATGGTTGCAGATGCTCTAAGTCGGAAGGTTGTGTTGGATCTGAGGGCGATGTTCGCACATCTGAGTTTGTATGACGAGGAAGTTTGTTGGCAGAGTTGCAAGTCAAACCGACATGGATGAGTGAGGTAAAAGAGGGTCAGTTGGCTAATAAGGATCTAAGTGCTAAGATGCGGCAAGTTCGGAATGGTGGTTTAGAGGATTACAGTATATCCAGTGATGAAGTATTGTGTTTCAAAGGTAAGGTCTGTATGCCGAAGAATGAGGAACTTAGGCGGAGAATTCTTCAGGAATCGTATAGTAGCCCTTATGCTATGCATCCTGGAGGTACTAAGCTGTACAGGGATCTAAGGGAACAGTTTTGGTGGCCTGATCTAAAACAAGAAGTTATAGAATTTGTCGGCAAGTGCATGACGTGTCAGCAAGTTAAGGCTGAACATCAAGTTTCGTCGGGGTTACTTCAGCCAATCAGGATTCCACAGTGGAAGTGGGAGAGAATTGCCATGGACTTCGTTAGTAGGCTTCCTTTTACGCCTACTAAGAAGGACTCGGTATGGGTAATAGTGGATCGATTGACAAAGTCCGCGTATTTCATTCCGATAAGAGTTGATTGCATTTCATTCCGGTAAGAGTTGATTACTTTTTGCAGAAGTTGGCAAAGTTGTATGTGGCGGAAATAGTAAGGTTACATGGAGTGCCAGTGTCAATCATTTCAGATAGGGATCCAAGGTTTACGTCTCGATTTTGGAAAGCTCTACATCAAGCTTTAGGCACTAAGTTGGATTTCACTACGGCTTTTCATCCGAAGTCGGACGGGTAGTCTGAACGAGTGATCCAGGTGTTAGAGGATATGCTGAGGGGATGTATGATAGACTTCAGAGGAAGTTGGGAAGACTATTTACCTTTAGCAGAATTTGCGTACAATAATAGCTATCAGACTAGTATTCGGATGGCACCGTATGAAGAGCTGTATGGACGGAAGTGTCGCACTCCTACGTGCTGGACAGAATTAGGGGAACGTCGAGTTTTGGGACCAGAGATTGTGGCAGAATTCGAGGAGAAGGTTGAGATAATTCGGGCGCGGTTGAAGGAAGCATCAGATAGGCAGAAGTCGTATGTAGATCTCAAATGAAAGGAAATAGAATTTGATGTGGGAGATCAAGTATTTCTTAAGGTTTCGCCTTGGAAGAAGGTGATGAGATTTGGTCTGAAAGGGAAGTTAAGCCCAAGGTTTATAGGACCTTATCGGGTATTGAAGCGAGTTAGATCAGTGGCATACCAGTTAGAGCACATGTATTTCATGTGTCTATGTTACGTCGTTATCGATCAGATCCATCTCATGTAGTTTCGGTTGAAGAGGTGGAGCTAAGGCCAGATTTGTCCTACGAAGAAGAGCCGATTCAGATCTTGGAGCGAGATGTGAAAGTACTACGAAGAAAATCAGTTCCTCTAGTCAAAGTGTTATGGCGTAATCATAGATCGGAAGAAGCTTCGTAGGAGCCGGAAGAAGCAATGCGACAGCAATACCCTCACTTATTTCAGCCAGGTAATTTCGAGGACAAAATTATTTTAAAGGGGGTAGAACTGTAATATCCTGGATTATGGCTTATGCATTAATACTAAATTAGATGAGGTAGCATGCTTATGAATATTCTGAATGTGTTCTATGAATTTTGTGAACTCTAAAATGTAGATAAATGCCTTAGACACTATTAGATTTTAAATTTAGAAAAAGGGAGCTAAGCCTGATAGGTCTTAAGAGAATTAGTAGGGGATTTATGACACAAATATGGGCTTGTTAAAGTGGTTGCAAGGCGCCACTTAGGGCCTCTGGGAATGATGCCATGGGCTATGAGGAAGGGCCTAGGATCAAGTCGCATGGGAAGCAAATAAAGGCTTTTATTTTTGCGGCACAAAGGGAGGTAATGGACAGCAAAGGGAGACTGGAGAAAGAGTTTAAAATGAGGTCCAATTCCCTTGAAAATTTCGGCTAAAGCAGATGATAATTGAGAATTTATTTTTAATTATTTTGAATAAATGAAAAAGAGATAAAATAGGAGGAAAATAAGGGAGGGATGTGGTGGCCGAATGGGGGACTCTAGGCTTAGTAATTTCGGCAAAAGGGGGAAAAGTGAGGCTATTCTGTATTCTTTTCTTTCTTTTTCCCTCTACCGAATTTTCTAGCAACATCTCTCTTCTCTTTTATTTTGCCAAAGCCGAATACTCCTTACTCAAGATCCACCATTGCCGATTCTCTGTAAGTCCCATACACCTTTCTTCTCTTTTTCTTTTTGGGATTTCTCAAAAGCCGAATATACAAAGTGACTTCTAGCCGATTCTTTTATTTGATCAAAAGCCGAAACTAAGGTGATCCACATCTATCAGGAGAGCAATCGATTTCTGTAGTAAAGGGTAAGGATTTATAGTTGTTGTTTATTTTCTTTTTTTAAGTCAAAATTAAGATTCTAATGCCATTTGTGTCTCTTGGCCGAAACTACAAAAGATCTTTCGGGAATTTTGTCTATAGTCGAGGAGATCTCTGGGATTTCAATATCTGAGGTAAGTCATGTATTAGGCCAAGGGCCATTCATTGTAATTAAATGTTAGAATTGGATCTAACATTTGCTAGAGTGATTTCCACAGACACCTTAGCCAAGTAGCACTTTTCGGGATTTAAGATTCACAATGTGAGTGAATCTGACATTCGGCCAAGGCCCTATTCAATGATGAGATCTGTTTCATATTATTCAAAAAACCGGAAACTAACTTGTGATGTGACTAAAGGATTAGCCGATTGCAAGGAAGAAAGACTACAAGTTTCGGGATCTGATTAGTGAGCAAATCAGCAGCAAGGTAAGGATTTAAGTTGTGATAATCCTTCGGGATTTGGTTAAATGGCCGAATTGGTTTTTATTTAATATGCCTAGTAATGGCCGAATATAGGAACTAAGATCTAGAGCAGTAGATCGGGATTCTTCGGGATTTTCAATGAATTCATAAAGTAAATCAGGTGTGTAGCCCTTCCCTAAGTCTTAATAGATTTAAGGCATTTAATTTAATATATGTAATAATGATGTGCAAAGTGGGCTAAGGTACCATACTATGGTACAAAGTACTCAGGTACGTTTTCCTAATCCTACTATGAGTATGACATGATCTGTTATGGCACATATGAGAAACTATAAGAATGTGAATAAAGAATTTGGCATGATAATGCATGTTTTGTATGATATGGGCATATGGGTTATTATGAAAGGGGAAGTGAATGTGGTGGTTCTATACCACGATATCTGAATGTGGTGACTTCGGTCACGTTATCTGAATGTGGTGACTCATGTCACGATTATTTTATCTGGTGGCTATGCCACAAATTTTATAAGGGCGATGAGCACGTCGACTGCAGCGACTGCCTTCGATGGTGTGTAGCGGATGGAGGGTTGACTTAGTAGTCCCCACGGCGTACAGGTTGGTACGGGTGATGTGTAGCGGATGGTACCTAGGTTTTGGGTTCGGGTTTGCATCATTCTCTTTACTCTGCTAAATATATTTGAATGAATTGTTATGCCTAAACTGTTGGACTTAGTGTTGGTTGTACACACTGAGTCTGTATGACTCACCCCGTTGTGGGAATATTTTTCAGGTGATGATCAGTGACGGATCGGGTCAGCAGGAACTTGATGGTGGCCATGCTCAGTTCGGGGTTTTATTTGATTTTGGACATGTTTATATTTTAAATACTTTGAATTCATTTTGGGTTTTAAATTTTGATGTAATAAGGCCATAGTTGAACTATTTATTTTTTTTTATTATGTTACGAATTGTTATCAAATTAAAGATTGAGTAAATTAATTTTAAAAAAATAACCTCTAATTGTTTTGGACACCCTAAAACAAATGGTTTTCAATATAAGATAAACTTGTCCCCAACTCGAGCCCAACCCAAAAATAATCTTTCTTTCAAAATCACATAGTTTTTCCAAAGTAACAAAAGGATTTTGAACCGTTTTACTCGAGGAACATACCAGATCCGGTCAAGGCTCGTGGGCCGGGTTTGGGGTGTTTCAATTCATATGATAATATTCCACATCCATTATGGGCATGAAAGCAACATTTCCATTGTTTATCCTTTTAACATTTATCGGGCATTATCATTTAATTAGAAATTTTTTATTTATTGGGCTTGATCGGATATGTAATCCTTTCATATATATTTGACATTTATACAATTTACATAATCATAATCAAAATAAACATATAAATAAACATAATTTGATTACACGAACTTACCTCGACAAAGGTTCGTGTATAAACACCTACTAATCCGATATTTTTCTCCCTTTCCTCGTTCTAACTCTGAATTTGGTCTATCCAGATCTATACTAGTAAATTTTACATCAATTTCACATATATCATATTTATTTGGACTCAATTTACATTCTAGGAAAATTTACCATTTTGCCCCTAACTTTTCCATAAATTCCATTTCCGTCCCTAGCCTCGGAAAATAAAACTTGTGCAAATTACTCCCTATTCCAAGCCTAACCAAAACCCCATTACAAATTTTACAGAACATGCATTCATAAAATTTTAGAATTTTTCTTCAAATTTTACAACTTTTCATTTTAGTCCCTAAATCATGTTTTCATCAAAAATTACTTTGTAAAAGATGTTTATCTATCAATAATCTTTCATTTTCTACCATAAATTTCTAATTTATAGCATATAAATCCATTACCCATTTTCATACTTTGATAACTTTTCAAATTAATCCCCCAAATAGAGAGATTATGCTATCCCGATTCCAAAAATACCAAAATTACTAAAAACGGGACAAGGAAACTTACCCAATTATGCCATGAAAGTCTCTCTTCTCTCTCTCCTAGGGTTTCCATGTTTATTTTTGGGAACAAGATGACATAAAATAAGATTGTATCTATTTTATCATCTTTTAATTAATTAAAATTTTCACTTTCTAATTTAGTCCCTAGCCTTTTTCTCATTTTCCATGGATGAGTCACCAAGAAAAATCTACTTAATGGTCTAATTACCATATAAGGACCTTTAGTTTTGAATTCCATAGCTATTTAATTCTTATAGCTACTAGAATACAACTTTCACATTTTATGCGATTTTGTCCTTCTCATTATTAGGCACCAAATCGATAAAATTTTCATGTCAAAAATTTCACATGTCACGTCTATTATATTATAGACCATATAATAAAATAAAAAATAAATTTTATTTTCGGCTCGAATTTGTGGTCCCGAAACCACTGTTACGATTTCATTGAAATTGGGTTGTTACATTTATAGTCAATTTATCACAAGGTCTTTCAACTAGGGTCCATACTTTACCTATCTCAAATTGATTTAACCCTTCTTGTATAGCCAATATCCAATATTAATCATTCAATGCTTCTTTGATATTTTTAGGCTCAATGCATGGGATAAATGCAATATAGCTAGTATCTAACTAACCCCTCCCATCCATGTGGACTAATCGGTGTTCTTTCAATCAATCACCAACATACAAGGTTCCTTGAACACCCTCTGGAGATTCTTGATGGGAGATCATTATCTAATATCCCTGGTTACACTCTATTTTGTTTTTTGTACTCCAGGTAACACTAGCACATCAACTCCCGTGACTACTTCCCGTTAGTTATCATCCTTATACCCTGCTATTTCACACGATTACTATTCCCGTAGTCCTTTCTCATTTTCATTACATTCACATTCATTAGCAAATTCCTTCGACCCATTACTCGACTGTTTCATGTCCATACTTCCATCTTCCTTTCAACCATTTTTCCTTATTTGTGGGTTGTCTCATGCTTTCTATCTAATTTTTCACCCATTTATTGTCTCGGCAAACTCTCTATGCTGCCATAGTCGATCCATAGTCTAATTATGTCTTAGCAGACTCCATTGGTTGTCATAGTCTAACTATGGTTGTAACACCCCAAACCCGGCCTAAAAGTTAGGCCCGAATCTGGCGTGTCACATTGAAGTGTTTTTCGAAAACCATGTTTTCATTGAAAACCCTTCTTAAAGAAAGCTTAAGTAAAATCCCAGTTACATTAGTTTATTTTTAAAATGTGGTACACTGAAAATGTATTAGTTTTAATCCCAAAACATCTTTTCAGTTGTGGAAGCTGATTTTGAAAGTAATTGATTTACGAAACAGATTAAGTCGCGAAACCATTTCTTCTGTGTTGCGAAAATGTAGTGTTGTTTTAAAAACAGTTAGCATTTTGGAAAACTGTTATATACTTCCAACGGATATAATTCAAAGTAAAAAAAGACCCATAGTTAAAATCTAGAAACTTAAAGAGGCCTTATTACAACCCAAATCAAAATACTTGAATGTAAATAATCAAAACGGAAAACACAAGCAGTGTGTGGCCTTCTCCGAGTCCCTTGCAGCATCGATCTGTCTAAGGTGGGGGATTATCTGCACAGTTAAAAACAAGGTGAGTTTACAAAAACTCAGTGTGTAATCCCCTTACTAGAGTAAGCAGAGCGATATCTAAAACGAAACCTAAGCGATCGTGGCCAAAGCCCTTTTTTTGAGAATATGATAAAGATGCAGATCAAAGCAGCATCGTGGGCCAAAGCCCACTAAAATATCATTTAGGTCACAGCCCATAACAGAATCAATTGGGCCTAGCCCAAACCAATAACAGAACAAGTGGCCTAAGCCCAGTATAGTGACAGATCTTATAACAGATATGCAGTAGTATGAGGATGCATCCCACCCCGATCCAGCCAGCACACCACTCATACCAACCCTACACTTACGTGGGGATGAAATCGACCCACCCAGCCAGCACACCACTGTTAGCACCGGTTGCGGCCCTAACCGAAATCGCAGCAAAGCTGCTAGTATATATATATGGCTCTAAGCCTTCAGTAGTGGTATTATAATTGGCACCAAGCCATCAGTAACTGTATTATGTTTGGCACATATCCATTAGCGACGGTAATATAATCGGCACACAGCCTTGGGTAAATATGATCGACACAGAGTCATCAATATATATGTTAGGCACATAGCCACGGGTAAGTATGATTGGCACAAAGCCATAATCAAGATGGCACAGAGCCATAATCAGATTACGCGGCTTGAAGCTGTACGTTAGTTCATAGTTGTCTCATGCGACCCGTGCGACTTTAATAGATCTGTACGTTAGTTCTCAGTCGTCATGTGACCCGTGCGACCCTATCAGAACTTCCTCCGTATCAATGTCCCAACCCCATGAAATATGTCGTGTATGTCATGCTCAATCATTACACCTGTATGCAAAATGGCCATGCTCAGTAACAATCATTTCAAACCTAGTAAAAGCATATCGGTCACACGACAACAGTCAAATCAGTTAAAACACAATCATACATTCACAGTTAAATCAGTCATAGTCCTAATCAGTCAGTTACCCGCAAGGGCAAAATAGTCCTTTTACCCTATAAGGGTATTTTGGTAATCTTACCCTTCAAGGGTATTTGATAAACCGTAATTATAACATATTTTAATCACACATTTAGTATGCTTTTGGATGATTTGTCCCTTAATTTATATAAAAAGGTGCTTTTAATCCTTTCTTTTCATGTCTTATACTCAGGAAAGCACCCGAGGATGACAAGAACACAAAACAGGCCCAAAACGGAGTAAATGGGCCTTAGCACGAAATCAACACGGCCTGGCCCCAAGCCCACACAGCCGTGCCTCGCTGATCACCTAGAGCACGGCCTGACTCTCGACTTACAAGGCCAAGCCTCGAATAAGAAATCTGAACATGGCTTGAAGTCGACCCATACGGGCGTGTGCCATGGCCGTGCCCCTGTCGCTGGAAAGAGCAATTTCAGTCAGAAAAGGATACTTAGGGGGAAAGAATCGCATTCCAAAGAGCCTGTATATATATTCCCTAAATGCCACCATTGAGAGGGCGTCGAGCTAGGCCAAGGAGCCAAGCCGGAAAGGTCAGAATTGTGGGAATCGCTCGAAGTTAGCCAGTTGATCCATCCCAAGAAGCCGTAATTATACTCAAGATGGTGGAATTCTCCTTCAATTCCTTTAGGGAGTTTTAGGAATTTCTTATGTTTTGTTTTATCTTTTCTCTTGAGATGTCTTCTTTATTATTATGAACTAAACCCCTCAGATACCTGAAGGGGATGAAACCTATATGAATCTTGTTATTTGATTTTTGAATTATATGATAACTACTTAGTTTGTTCTTAATTATGCATGCTTAATCCAAATCTGATGTGCTTAGGTTGAGGAGGAATAGACCCTGCTTAAGAGTAGATCCAGCGTAATTAAGCGGAGTTGATCGAACGCCTAGAGATAGGGTTTCGAGATTTTGCCGGATTAGGGTGAAACCTATGGGAATCCATAGATCGATTTACTGTTATTCTAGGGGGTTATTATAAGAGAACAAGAGTTCCACTAATTGACCTAGGGTTAGACATTATTCGCCTCGAGAGAGGGTTTAATATACGTTAGGGAGTCCTACGAATCAAGCTAAGTAAATAAATCATATAATTCAGGGTTAGATAACAAGTGAAGTCTAGGTGGATTCTTCCTGAGGGTATCGTCGTGATCAATTGAAGTTTTTTTTTCAAGTTATTTCCCAATTCGTTCTTTTTCTCTTAATGTTCTTAGCTTAGTCGTCGTTAATTTAGATTAAAACAACTTAACTTTATTTTTAAGGCTAAATAATAAAAAGAGTGTTAGTATTAGTACTTTTAGTTCCTTTGGTTTCGACAATCCGGTCTTGCCTAAGCTATACTACTGTTCGATAGGTACCCTAGCCTTTAATCGTTGTCAGAGTTAGTTTCCAGGTTCGATCATTCTTTTATAAATTTTAAAGCTTTGATTTCAGCGATCAGTATTTTGATAATTCTACCCTACAGGGGTATTTCGGTAATTTTGCAAACACAGGATATTTTGGTAATTTTGCAAGTCGGTGGTATTTCGATAATTTTACAAACCGGGGGTATTTCGATAATTTTACAAATCGAGGGTATTTTGGTAATTTTGCAAATTGGGGGTATTTCAGTAATTTTGCAAATCGAGGGTATTTTGGTAATTTTACAAGTCGAGGGTATTTCAGTAATTTTGCAAATCAGGGTTATTTCGATAATTTTGCAAGTTGTGGTATTATGGTAATTTTACAAATCGTGGTATTTCGATAATTTTACAAACTGAGGGTATTTCAGTAATTTTGCAAGTTGAGGTTATTTCGATAATTTTACAAACCGGAGTATTTCGGTAATTTTGCAAGTCGAGGGTATTTTGGTAATTTTTGCAAATTGGGGGTATCACCGTCCCAACAGAAGGTCCACCGCCGCCTCGAGCGATTTAAGAACCCAAAGAGACACAACGATGTAAATGGGCCTAAGGCCCATTACTTGACCCAAGTGGTCCCACACACTCATGTGGCCCATTTAGCCCAGAAACAGCCACAGCTATGCAAACGTCACAGTTCAAACTAATAGAAACCACCACATATATTTTATCTGTGTGGGCCCAGTTCGGCCCAACAAGGCCCAGAACTACCTAAGCCATGTGCGCGACATGACAAGTCTATCTACGTCTCACTTAACAGTGAAGCTTACCTACGCGGGCCTACGGGCCCATTAGGCCCATACAGCCCACTTTCGGCCCAAGCCCATGAGTACGCTCATGGTGGCCCTAACCATCTTACGCCCACACTCGTGGGCTCGGTCCACCACACATGCGATCGCACGCTCGTGTGGCATCATTCGTCGGTATTTCAGCTTTTTGGCATTTTGCCGATCTACCGTCATCGTAGTGTAAACAACACCTACTTTCGACTTTTCAGCCGCTTATCAAACACAGCACCATTACACACCTGATCACGTAGAGTATTAAGAATTCCCGTGCCCCGGAACCTATTCAAACTTAACAACAGTTAATCACTTAACAAATAGTGTCTAGAAAAACCCGTAACAACCACTTAACCGAGAGGACGACTACCACTTGCCTTGACTAGATCGGTCGACTGTGATTAGCCGACTCGAACTAGAGTTTGGTGCAGCCACCCTTCCATATCCTGACGGAAAGTCCCGAATAGCCAACACCGCACGCCTCTTAAACTTGGGAGTAGGCACGCTTCCTAATCTCCCCTCAGACTGGCTACTACTTGCCTCCATGACAATCTCTTGATTGCCTAAACCCACGGGTTAAACATATATTAATCTACAACAAGCACAACACCCCAGAATAGGGAAAGTAGCATTCGGCCCAAACCAAGAATACAATCTAACTTACCTTAGATATTCGATCGAAAGACAAAAGGCAGATTCGAATGCTCCAATGATACTTGAACACTCTTCCACACCTTGAGAAGTTTTTAGAAACCGAAAGAAAATGTATGGCGAGAGACAAGGTTAATTCAGCAAGGGTTTAAGAAGAAAAAAGCAAATCTTGGCAACAAAATGAGACCAACAGATAAACACCTATTCGGCCAAAGAAGTAACTCAATACTACGAAATAAGGGTAAAAGAGTTTGGGAAAGGGAAAGTGTAGATAAAGATTCTCAATAGGCAAAGTGAAAGTATTCAGCTTTAGCAATACAAGGAGGGGCACTCAAAAAGAATCGAAGCAAAGAGAGAAAAGGAAAAGGGTATTCGGCTATCATTGGAAGAAAAATGAAACAGAGGAACCTTACTTCGATTTAGCAAAAGAGGAGAAGAATAATTTCAATTCAGCACAGGCAACACTTGATGCAAAGAAAATAACAGAGAAAGGAGTATTGCTCGGTTTTGAAAAAGGAAAAAAGAAAATAAAACAAATGAGTTAAAAGCCAAAATGGCTAAAAGAAAAATGGCATCTCTTCATACACTAGCCGAATTTCCAAGAGCAAAGACCCCAATATTCGGCCAACACCTACCCATTTCAAATTCCCTAATTTTCTCCTTGAATCCAGCCACCAACCGAGTTTGAATTACAATCAAACTCCTTCATCCAATCTTCATCCCTTGAAACACTCCCCTAAACACTCACTTGACCAATTCAAACTCCCAACATAGAGTTTAAATCCAACACAAACTCTTGTCCACACCAAAGTAAAATGAATTATCCCCTTTTGCATGCAGTGAGACTTGAACCTATGCCCTCTTTGCCATACTTGTGACGCCACGACCACTTCACCACAGGCTCTCTTGTGTCTCCTTTTTAATCACAAATACTTATAAGGCTTAATACCAGGAGTCAGGGTCCCCTAATGCTAAAAATAAAAATTTTCTAAATCACATGGCTTGAACCCAGGACTTCATAAAAGCCCCCTAACCTTCCAAAATCACTCACCTATTAGATCTAACTTGCATTAGTGTCGTTCTCTTGTTCTCAAAAGTTTTAAACACTCTCATGCCCAAGGCTCAATAGGCCCAATTCTACTAGGCCCAACTTTAGGGAGTTACAATGGTCCTTCACTTTATTACTCTCGTGTTTATCGTCCCGGTGGACTATCTACAATGCCAAAGCGTCTTTCAACTATGGTCTTACATGATATAACCTCGTGTTTTCCATCCTAGTGGAGCATCCTATGTTTAGTGTCTTGGTAGACTACTAGGATGTCATAGTGTCTTTCAGCTATGGTTTTAGTCCTGTTTACCATAATGCCATAGCATCTTTCAGCCATGGTCTTATTCATTTATATCATGATGCCATAACGTCTTTCAGCTATAATTTTACTAATTTTTATGGTGATGTCATAATATCTTTTAGCTACGATCTTACTCATCTTTATCATAATGCTATAGAATCATTTAGCTATGGTCTTACTCATTTTATGCGTATAGCCTTCGATCAGTCCCATGGCCTAGTCATGATAATTATTTACTATTTCTTATTGCAATCCAATCATTCCTCATTCGCCATCCTATCCTTGATGGTCGAACACCGTAGTGTCCCCTCCGCAAGGCCTGGAGTTTCGTTCATCATAGTTTGCACTCAGCAACGCCGAATGGTGGTATCTAACTAAATCACTCTCTTTCCCATTCCTAACTTTGTCTAACCCGTCAGTGCTTCCCATTCATGTTATGCTTCAACAGACATGCAGTGTATACATTTCTTAGATGAACTACCATTTGAATCATAGTTAATTCATGCTTACTGAACTAACATGGTGGATACTTTTAGACCATGCAATCTTACTGCATAATTAGCTTTTTAACGGTTTAGTGTAGAAACTAACCTAATATTTTCTGGCCTTGTCCGCTTAACTTTTCTGGACGCCAAAGCTTCCATTCTCCTGAAAACTAAGCAAGACAACAAATTCATGCATTAACCTTAACAAATCCCAGTTTAAACTCAGTTTTCCAGTAACATGCAGAACCTTTAAAATGGTTTTGAAAGCCCTTAATTTTATATTAAATCTTACGTACAACGAAGGATTTAGAACCTTACCAGCTCACTGAATTTTACACTTTTCCTACTAAAATCCCACGATCATCACTCCATGTAAAGCTTTCCTTAGCCATCACTTCCTCGGAGCCCAAGAAAGATGATGAAGAAGAAAACAAAATAGATTTGGAGAAAAAGTCTCCCTAGGAAGTTACTCTCCAGCTATTTATAACCCTTCCCACACAGTCTTTAACCGTGTAAAATATACCCGTTTTCAATCATTTTTCCCCCACTAAGAGGTCGAATGGTTCTAATCTAACTGAACCAGAATTGGATTTCAAGTAAGTCCTATTTCATTTATAACTTTTCTTAATTTTCCAAAAGAGTCTGCTAACTTACGATATCTTTCAATTTAACCTTTAACTTGCTTCTAGTTTCTAGATTTAAGGGGAAACTTGGTGGGACAAACATTTCATCCTGGAAATTTCCTCTTTCACTCAGCCGCAAAGGCAGACTTAAAGATACTCTCCCTTATCATTGCATTCTTATGGCTTACAGAACCTCTAGCTTGGTTCATCATTCATACATTTGTGTTATCTTACTCCGCCCAACTTGTGGATCCTTTCAAGCACTGGACAAATAAGAATTCATGTTTATTGGTAGGTATCTAACCCTTCCATCGTTAGACTTGTCCTAGTCCATAAGTTCCTTTAAGTCTAACTTTTGGTGAATGCACTGTAATAAACACAGTCTAACTATCGTCCTCTTGTCTCAATTTTTGGCAAATAATCTAGTTGTTCCTAAATTCATTTATACACTAGCCTCACCCACCTAATGAGTTAGTTCCTTCCCTATCACTAGGCAGTTAAGTTTGCCCACAAAACATTTTCACTTCTACTTTTGTGGAATACCAAAGTTATTACTCTGATTCTGGATTCCTATTTCAACAATAAAAATGGCTTACAAACCCTGCCTGAAAAGACTGGTCACTAAATAGACTTATGACGAGCTTTACTTTCCTGAGGGCCACACCCTAATGGATAACCCTTAGCAGTTATTCTCGCCTTGGAATCTTAAAGGATACTTCATTCTCCCAATGCCAACTAGTGGCTTACAAGCATTAATGGGTTTGAGCAGTTCCTTAGAACCCATTAAATTTCTCCACAACTCCCCACACTCTTCCTTGGTTATAAATAAACCAAAACGTCAAAAGGATTTTTACAACTCCTCAAACCTTCTTCTTGATCATCTTGCCTAATGTTTCTCACCTCTCCTTTCCTAGCTTTCTATCTCTCATCTGAATACATCCTTGGGGATTAGTCCTCGAGTACTCTCATCGCAAAAATCCTAAAAATAAATCTTTTATTCTCTACTTCCTTACTTTCCCATCAGCTAAATCCTTTATAGAATTCATAGACAAGTAATAGCTCCTAATTTTCAAGTATAAGCCTACGGTTACAACATGGTGATTTACATGTTCCTTCGAGAAACCTATTGTAACATCCCTAAATTGGGGTTCTCCATTTTGCTTGTGTTGCATATGATGAATTGCTTATAATGTTGATTTAACATGTTTTGGGGTCTAGTTATAACCCTAGGTTGGGCCTGAGTTAGGGCTAAGAATTTTGTTTTAATGTTTGGGAAGAGGGAGCTAGGTGAGTTAGGTGTTAAAAGAATTAATTGGAGGATTCAGACACAAAAATTACCTTGGTAGAGTGGCAAGGGAGGCGCTACTCAGGTGTAAGGGAGGTGACGCCACAGGGAGCAAAGGGGACCTTGGTTCGAGCTGCAGAAACCCCTTTCTGCTCATTATTTTTGACGCCACAAGTAAGGAGAGGTGTACTCAGGTGGGACTCTCATGGATAGATGTGGATTGAGTCAACCAATTTGAAATGGATGGAAGGGAGGAAAATTTGGTGTTTGACTTATTCAAATTTGTTTGAATGAGTGGATAAGAGGAATTCAAGGAGAAAAGATGGGGGACGATAAGTGTTGTGTGTGTAGCCGAATCCTTGAGGGGTGGCAATCGGTTTGGGTTCTTTTGGGTGTTGGCCAAATGTGCCTTGGGTAGTAGCAAAAATCGGCTAGCTTAAATGGTTTCCCTTCTTGCGTTTTGTGCTAAAACCCAGGTCTTATGTGCTTTTCTTTCTTTTTCTCTTTTGGCAAATTTTGGGCACTTGGCCGAATCATTTTAGCAACCCCTGTGAAGCGCCAAAAACTCCCTCTGTGCTGAATCCACTCTGGTTACTTCTTCTTTTTTTTATTTTCTTCAAATCCGAAACCACCATTGTTCATCTTCTCCTTTTCTTCTTTTTGTTCATAGCCGAAACCAACAACCTTACCCCCATTCGGCATCCTTTCTTTTCATTCTCTCAAAACCCCTTTCATCGTGCCGAAATCTCTTTCATTCTCCCTTGCTGAATACTTCTTTCTCCATAGTCATTTTTCTTCTTCATCTTGATTACCAACAAAAGCTAAAAGCTTTGTTGTCCCTTTCGTTTTCATCAAGAATCTTGGCTGAATATTGTGTTCATAAACACCTCCTATCTTGCGTTTTCTCCATCATCTTAAGTGCCGAAATCAAGTTCTTTCTTTTAAGGATAGCCGAATCTCCTGGTAAGATTCTTCTTCTCTTCTTGATCAACTTTGGGTAATGCCGAAACCCCACTACTCTTCTATCTTTTCTTCTTTTAAAGCATTTTTATTTGTTTCATGCTAGTAGCCGAAACTACTAGTATCATTAGGGAGTGCCGATCTTTGGAGTATAGAAGCCGAATCAATCATCAAGGTAAGGGGGGACTAACTCATGTGGTTTCGGGTTTCATGTTATGGCCGAATGGCCTCTGGTCTTTAAATGGAATGTTAAAACCGAATGCAGGGAGAGCTATAGCCGAATACATTAAGCCTTCAGGATTTGGTGGTCGATCTAGGTAAGGGTGTTATCATTTCATGATCTCTTTCGCAATCGTTCAAAAGCCGAAGACTAACAATTTGTGTGTATTAAGGTTTAGCCGATTGTAAGGGAAATCATCACTTGGTTTCAGGATTCGGTTGGAAACCAAGTCGGCTTTAAGGTGAGTGCTATATTGGACGATATATCCTTCGGGATTTCTAATAGAGCCGAATGGGCTTTTGGATTACTAACTAATGTTGGCCGATTGTAGGAGGGAGCAACGTTCGGGATCTCATTAGTTTGCGTAGTTTCGGGATTCACTTAGATTTACGAATAGCCAGGTGTGTAAACACTTACACACTTTATTAGTATAATATGCTTATTATGTTACTGTTATAACCATTGGATTTAGTGACTTGGCCTTTTGGGCATGAGCTTGGAAACCGGGTAAGTCCCCTGTTATGTGATTTACGATGTATGTATATTCATGTTTTGTTAAATGCTATGCTATGCCTCATTGCATGATACATGATATTATGACACGTATGACATGAGCATGATGATGGGATTGATGAGAGGAGGGGGATGATTTATTTGGACTGTCACCAGTGGTTTTGACCACAAGATGGGTTGGCCCCATCATTTGATTTGTGACTATAGTCACCAGTGGATTTGACCACACTATTATTATCTATGACTAAGTTCCAGTGGTTTTGACCACTAGTGGTTTTGACCACACTATTGATATTTGTGACTACAATCACCAGTGGTTTTGACCACACATGGATATTGTGACTCGTCCCAGTGGTTTGGCACCATAGTGGGTTGGCCCTACATGATTATTACGGGATTGTCATCAGTGGTTTTGACCACACGATGGGTTGGCCCCATCACTTAATTTGTGACTACGGTCACCAGTGGTTTTGACCACACCGATATATTTGTGACTTCGGTCACCAGTGGTTTTGACCACACGGGGTAGATAAAGGAGACCGGATGGTTAGGTTATGGGTTACATAATCTGCATGTTTTACTGATGATCTGTGTAAGTGCTTAAGCTATCAGGTTGGGGATTTATACACTGAGTCTCGGTGACTCACCCCTTCCCTTATATTTTGCAGATGAGGCTTAGATCGCGGATATAGAGCCGGGGAGGACTCGAGGTGGCCATGCATCTTAGTTGGTTTTGACTTTAAACTGCTATTTCAATTTTAGTAATTTTCCTTAAATTTGGTTTTGGTTATGTAACAAGGCCGCTAAGTTTATTTTGGGTTTTTGTTATTACTTGTTTTTATTCTATCTACATTCTACATATGTTGGATTTATGGACTTGATAAAATTAACCGGTAAAAAGCAATGTTTTCAAAACTGTAATTCTTTCGGGTTTTTAAACGTTGCCATCGGGTAACACAACTTATAAGTTGATAACACAGGTAACTTGAATGTTTCTACGATTCTAATTTTCAAACAACTTAAAGGCAAATGGTTTTAAACTTGATTATACTCGTCGCACTCAGTTTTTAATAAGTATCAAATGTTTTTCTAAAAATTGTAATATCAAGTGAATTCTTCTAGCATAGGTTTTTAAAACAACAATCACACGATTTCAACATCACTTTAAACAGGGATTTCTAACCTTTTTAAATGATCAAAGAGTTTTCTTGAAAATTACCCGACACACTTGTGTTTTCCAACTGTTTTTCACTCTGTAACATACCAGATTCGGTCGTGGTGTGTTGACCAGGCCTATTTTCTCATCCCTATTTTTATTCTTGAGGTGAGCCAAGAAAGGGGTCGACTAGGTGACGTTAAAGGCTACTTCTCTTCCTGAATGAGAGATTTTATCATAGGGAGTTATGCACTCTCTCCGTTTTTATCATCCTAGAACAAGGCAAGTATCTGTCTATAGGCTCGAGGAAGTTCTGTTCCTCAGCTTCCCAAATCCTCCCTTAGACTTGACTCACTACGACTTCTTTTGCAACTTTGTGGGGAAGCCACGTCAGTACCACTCACCTCCCTACTTAGTCCCCATTCAAACCCGACAAAAGGATCCTCCTTGCCAGGTTTCAAACTCGTAGCTAATTTTTCTCGCTACTAAGGGCCTCTCCAAGATGAATCTCACTACTCTTCCAGTTCCTATAAGGAGATTGACAAGAGGAACCCGACGACTTCTTTTGTTTCTAGCATTAGCTCAATCATCCCTACTCCTTCCAAAGGAGTCAATCGAAAAGAGTGAAGACAGCATTGAGGCCACATTCTACTAAACGAGTAAAAATATTTATTTCTCATTGTATCTTTTCTCTATCGTAATTTCCTTTACTCGGTAATTGTAACTTCAACCACTGTACTTACTTAATTATACTTTCCTTATAACCTTTAAATTCATTTGTCTCTTCTATCATTACTATTCGTCTATCTAAGCAAATGCATCCATACTCAGCACTTATGGATTTAGTAATTTAAGGACTCGAGGGGCTCAGCTAGATTAATCATCATACACATAAGGGGTACTTCTCCCAATTCCTAGGTCCAGAGGACCAACTAAACCATGCTTTAGTAGCACTTAACTTGTAACACCGCCACCTGACCCATTTGTCAAATCCGAATATGGGCGTCACTGCTAAATCGGGTTAATGTACATACATAGAACGCATTATTTTAGAATCGTATTATATTACCTATTTATAAAATAAACTTACAATAGAGACCAAATTACAAAATAAAGTTCATTATCCCGACTCCAGACCCTAAAGAAACTATTCGATTACAACATATTCACCCCTTGGCGAAGTCTCAATGGTACCCCCTCCTTATGTGCATGACACTTTCCCGACGCATTTTCTTGATCCCACACAGTTTGGCTTAGTCCCTCATCAAGTTCTTTATTCCGTGAATCCTGCAACAACAAATCGAATGTTTGTAAGTTCAAATAAGCTTAGTGAGTTTCCACTTTACACAAAAATAGGCCCCATCTTACAAGGGTTTAAATAAGTATATTCAGATACAGTAAACTCCTTGATCTATCTGGGAAATTTTTTTAAACCCGTTATAATAGATTTTATCTTATTCTCAATCCTATCTAATGGCAGACAAATTGTTGAGTGATTCCCCTTCCGACCATTCTACTAGTCTTCAATCAACCTTACAATTCCACTAAATGTCTCGCCACTTCTGTGGACTCTACCCTTTCTTATACTCAACTTCTTTTTTCCACTTATCCTCAATGTGGATTTCTTCTTCCCACCATGCCCTATTGATGCAACCCTCCAGACTTCCTCCTAAAGGTTCTTAAGTATATTTCTTTTAGCTATCACTCCAAATTTGAATAGCCTATGGCAGACTCGTATTATCACCCTAACCACAATGGGCTTGCTATCATCCCATCTATTAGGATACCTAGAAGATTTCCAGCTACTCTGGTGGATTAAGTCTCATTCGCAGCAAGTCGTGGTTGGATCACATCTTGGTAATCCATATTGATCGAGATACTATACTCATAAGTGCAATATATTTGTCTGTTGTGGGTCACTCTAACCTTTAGTTCACCACTAACTATCGTTGGAGTGGTTATCTGTGCCTACTATCCCTCTCTAATTGTTCCTCTATGGAACCAACCGTATGGCGGGTACTTTTCCAATGGTTTCCCCTTTTGGTAACTCTCTCTATGATTAGGAACAGACTAACCCCTCCTATCTATGTGGACTAATCAGCATTATTTTGATCAACCACCAATATACAATGTTCCTTGAACACCCTCTGGAGATTCTTGATGGCGGATACTTATCTAAGATCCCCAGTTATACCTATTTTGTTTGTCTATACTCCAAGTAACACTAGTACGTCAACTCCCATTACTACTTCTCGTTAGTTATCATCCTTATACCCTGCTAGTTCACACGACTATTATTCCTGCAGTCTTTTTTTATTTCCATTACGTTCTTATTCATGGGCGGATTCCTTCAACCCGTTGCTCAACTATTGCATGTCCATACTTACATTTTCCTTCCAACTCTCTTTCCTCGTTTGTGGGTTGTCCCAAACTTTCTATTAAATTTTTCACCCATTTATTGTCCCAACAGTCTTTCTATGTTGCCATAGTCGATTCATGGTCTTGCACAGTATACCCCTCCCATGTTTAATGTCCTAGCGGACTCTATTAGTTGCCATAGTCTAACTATGGTCTTTCACTTTAGTATTCTCATGTTTATCATCACGGTGTACTATCTACAATGCCATAGCATATTTCAACTATGGTCTTACATGATATAACCCCGTGTTTACTGTCGTAATGGGCCGTCCCATATTTAGTGTCCCATCGGACTGTCCCGTGTTTAGTGTCCCTGCAAACTGTCTATGATCCCATAACATCTTTTAGCTATGTTCTTACACAGTTTAACCCATGTTTACCATCCTAGCGAAGTACTAGGATGCCATAGCATCTTTCAGCTATTGTTTTAGTCTTGTTACCATAATGTCATAGTGTCTTTCAGCTATGCGTCTTTCGGCTATGGTCTTATTCATCTTTATGGTGATGCCATAACATCTTTCAGTTATGATTTTACTTATATTTATAATGGTGCCATAACATATTTCAGCTATGGTCTTACTCATTTTAGGCGTACAGCCTCTGATTGGTCCCATGGCCTGGCCATGATGTTTATTTACTTTTCCCCGTTGCAGTCCAACCATTTCTCCATTCACCATCTTAATCTTGATGCACGAACACCATAGTGTCCCCTTTGCAAGGCCTAGATCTTCGCTTATCATGAATTGCACTCAACAACACCATATGATGGTATCTAATGAAATCACTCTCTTTCCCATTCCTAGCTTTGTCTAACCTGTAAGTGTTTCTCATTCATGTGATGCTTCAACAGGCATGCAGTGTATGCATTTCTTAGATGAACTACCATGGAATCATAGTTAATTCATTCTTACTGAACTAACATGGAAGATACTTTTAGACCATGCAATCTTACTGCATACTTAGCTTTTTAGAGGTTGAAGGCAGAAACTCACTTGATGTTTTCTAGCCTTGTCCGCTTAGCTTTTCTAGACGATGGAGCTTCCATTCTACTGACAACTAAGCAAGACAACCAATTCATATGTTAACCTTAACAAATCCCAATTTAAACTTAGTTTTCCAAAAACATGCAGAACCCTTAAAATGGTTCTAAAAACCCTTAACTTTGTTTTCTAAATCTTATGTACCATGAAGGACTTAGAACCTTACCAGCTCATTGAATTCTCCTTCTTTCCTACAGAAATCCCATGATCATCACTCTATGCAGAGATTTCCTTAACCACCCCATCCTCGAAGTAACCAAAGGAAGATGATAAAGAAGAAAACAAAATAAATATGGAGAAGAAGTCTCCCGGGAAGTCATTCTCCAACTATTTATAGCCCTTCTCGCACGGTCTTCAATCGTGTAAAATCCACCTGTTTTCAATCATTTTGTCATTCACTAAGGGTTCAGCTGGTTATAATCTAAAAAAACCAGAATTGGATTCCAACCAGGTCCTATTTCGTTTCTAACTTTTTCCTAATTTTCCAAAATAGTCTGCTAACTTACGATATCTTTCAATTTAACCCCTAACTTGTCCCTAGTTTCTGAATTTAAGGGGAAACTGGGTGTGACAAATTTAGACATCTTAATTAAAATAAGCAAACTTGAATTCAATTTTGTAACACCCTATACCTGACCCGGTCACTGAGCCTGAATTCTAGGATGCTACACCACCGTCTCCCTTCATATTCATCACAAACTGTCACATTATTACACATGCATCTTTTTTTATTTTAATATAATAGCATTCACATGAAACGTAAGTCATACACACTCTAAGGAGGTTGAATCATGCTAAACATTCATTGAATAATCATAAAATAAGTACTAAACATGCATTAGGACCATTTAGCCAAACATCCCAAAACTATTACGTAGGTATCTGTACTAGAAGTGTGGTATCGATAATTCTCTCAAGTGGTATTGATACCGCTTGGAAAATTGATACCAAATTAGCTTACTGTTTTTCATCTTAAGAACCCAACTTTCAAAAAATATCGGTATAACTGGAAAAGTATCGATAATTTTATCTCGAGTATCAATACTCGTACTAAAATATCGATACCAACTAGCAAAACTGACTTCCTGCATTTCAAAAATTCCAGAGGTATCATTTTTTAAAACCCAAATATCAATTCCTCCATTCCAAACCTTAAAAACACAACTATCATCACATAAATCATTCCAAAATAGTTTTAAAAATCATGCATCAAATACCATGTAAATTTAGCACCAAAATTCCCAAATATTAGTCTCAATGTCATATTTTAATTCTACAACTTACCAAGCACATTTGGCATGCAAACAACTAAATATCATAGCAAAACCAACGCAAAGTCTACCACATTGCCTTTTATTTCCTGAAACATAATTAAACAAATAACACCTACTAATAGCAACCAAAATATTTGGCTTGGATCACACCTCGAGACCACACCGTTCACACCGGCACTACTTATCTGCAATGGTTAAAAAGGTGTGGGTGAGCTTAACAAGCTTAGTGAATGCTTAGAATAACCACTATGTAAACAAGTCATCATGCAACAGTGAAACATATCTAACTCTAATATTATATTTCACATGTTTAAACATCTTCCATGAATTCTTTTACACATTAATCACATGAATATTTAAGCATATAACACAGCACATATAAATCACATTTAATCACATTCAGTCACATTTTATGCTAGTTTGGCTCTTAAGGTTATGAAACATAAAGTGGAATCTATCACCAAACATCCGATACACAGATCTCCAACACACCAAAATAAATCAGAGTCAAACATGTCCCATAAGTGAAGCATATAACTAACACACCAAACACACATATCTCGGTGAATGGAGCTTAGCTCATAGTCCCTTATGTAACAACCCGATTTTGGGGCTAGTCGGAACAGTGGTTTCGGAACCACTAATCAGAGGCCAGAGAAATTATTTTTAATATTATTTTATGTGTTATAGCATGATTATATGAGTGCATGAAAATTTTGGTGAAATAATTTTAGCGACTTTTTGCTTAATTTTGAAAAGGGACTAAATCGCAAAAAGGCAAAATTTGTGTTCTACTAATTAGAAGTGTCATATAGCTATATAACTTTAAATTAGAGGTCCTTAATGTGCAAATATTCCTTTAAGAGAGTAATGGTCGACCATAGAGACAAGGAAATGAAATTATCAAAGGTCAGGTGAGGTTTTGGTGACAAATTTGACTAGAAATAAAATAAAATAAAGAGAAAAAGATATCACCTTTTTATCTTCCTCCTCTCCACCAAAAATATCAGTAAAAATAAGGGTTTTGGAAGCTTTAAATTTTACAAACTCTTCACCCTTGCAAGTAAGTGATTTTAATGGTCATTCTTGATAATTTTTGTACTTTTGGGACCCTTGTAGCATAAGCTAACTAAAGGGGGGACTATTTTGCAAAATGGTTGATAATCTAGAGATTTACCGTGAGAGGATTTGTGATGTTTACTGAGTATTTATGGAAAAAAATGAATCTTGGTTGTTAAATAGACAACTTTTGTGAAAGGGGTTTTCATGAAAACACCTAAAAGGACCATTTTGTGAAGTTTATAAAATAGGTTGTAAATGTGTGAAATAATTGAAAATTATGAGTTGCTATAAGATTAATAAAGGTTCAGCTAGGCTTTTTAAAGGAGGAAATTTGATTAAAATCGTTTTACGAGCCTAGAGGCAAAATCATAATTATGTGAAAGTCTAGGGGCAAAATGGTAATTTTGCCCAGGTCTGAATTATAGATTGTATTGATTAATGTAGTGATTAAATAAGTGAATTTTTCATTATATATCAAGAAAAACGGAGTCCGGACCCAGACCGGGGGAAGACCAAACTAATAGACTAATTCAATCTAGTCGCTCACTTTTTGTATGCCGAGGTAAGTTGTACGTAAATAATACAACTTTATTGTTATTATGTATTGAACAATTAATATGGAATAGAGTGTTTGATTATTTTTGTAAATATGTATGATGAGAATTGATGTAGTAAAAACTCTCGGTTGAACCTTAGGAATAGATTGGATATCCATGGCATGACATTTGGGTGATATGTGTGCTAGTGTAAGACCATGTCTGGGACATGGCATCGGCCACATTATGAGAGCCAATGTAAGACCATGTCTGGGACATGGCATCGGCATTGATATGTATGGTAGTGTAAGACCATGTCTGAGACATGGCATCAACCACATTATGAGAGCCAGTGTAAGACCATGTCTGGGACATGGCATCGACATTAAGACGAAAGCTAGTGTAAGACCATGTCTGGGACATGGCATCAGCCTCGACAAGTGAGCCAGTGTAAGACCATGTCTGGGACATGGCATCGGCATTTTACCCTCTTGTGTGAGGCTTATCGGATATCCTTTAGTATTCCAAATGGTTCCACAGGTTATTTAAAGCTTATGATAAAGATATGCAAGGATATAATTGATGGTGGTCTGAAAGCTTTAAAATTTATAACAAGAATGATCGAGCCTAAAAACTAACTATCACCACGATTAAGGCAAGCACACCTATGAACAGTAGTATAGCTTAGTGGCAAGACCAGAATGTCGAACCAAAGGGAACCAAAAGTACTAGTTTTAACTTTCTTTCTATTATCTAGCCTAAAATAAAGAGGATTGATATTTATCTAACTAATTACTAAACTAAGGATGCTAAGACACAGAGAATGAATTGGGGAAAATACTTTTGAGAAAACCAATTAATTAAGACAATACCCGAGGAAGAATCCACCTAGACTTCACTTGTTATTTAACTCTGAACCAGGCGATTTATTCACTTACCGTGATCCGTAGGATTCCCTAATTTATATTAATACCTCTTTCGAGGCTACTAACGTCTAACACTAGGTTGATTAATTGAAATCTCTTTCTAATTAAAACCCCTAGTGTTGCATTAATTCGATCTATGGACTCCCATATTAGGCTTGACCCTAATTCGGCAGATTTTCGTCGTCCTATTTCTAGGAGTGCGATTGATAAACCGTAAAAGTAACATATTTTAAACCCACATTTAGCATGCTTTTGGATGCTTTAAGCCTTGAATTGTGCAATTTGGTGCTCTTAATCCTTTGTTTTCATATTTTATACTCAGTAGAGCACCCAATGATGAAAAGAACGGAAAATGGGCCCAAAACAGAGTAAATGGGCCATATCACGAAATCCACACGGCATGGGCCCAAGACCACACGGCCGTGCCCCATTCAACAGGTTCAAACATGGTGTAATATCCGGGATTTTGGGCTTGTGCATTATTGCTTAATTGTGTGAAGTAGCATGCCTGTGTGTATTATAAATATGTTTTATGAATCTTGAGAACTTTAGAGTGTAGAAAAATGCCATAGAAATTATTTGAAATGCCTTAGAAATTATTTGATTTTAAGTTTCAAAGAGGGAGTTAAGCCTAATAGGCCTTAAGAGAAATTGTAGGGGAAATTGGACATCAAAATGGGATTGTTAAAGTGGCAAGGAGGCATCACCTAAGGCCTTGGTAAGTGATGCCTTAAGCAGTGGAGAAGGGCTTGGGTTCGAGCCACAGGGGAAACAAAAAGGGAGCTTTTATTTTGCGGCAATGGGGAGCAGTAGTGGACGGCATAGGGACTTTATTTAGATGAGGATTAGACTTGGTCAATTCCTTTTAAAATTCGACTAAGGTAGAAGATAAATGTTGATTTATTTAAAATTATTTTGGATGTGCAAAGAAGAGAGAAAATAGGAGAAAAGCAAGGAGTAGCTAGTGTTTGAATGCTAGCTGAATTCAGGGATGGGGGAAGTAAGTGAGGCAATCGGTCATACAAAGAGGGTTATGTGCCGAAATTTCTTCTCTTCTCATCTTTCTCTTTTGTGCTGAAAAGTCCTTAGGAATTCAATTTGCTCTCTTTGTTTCTTCTTCCCTTCCTCTTCAATTGACCAAGCCGAATATTCCTCTCTCAAATCCCATCATTGCTGATTCTCCCTAAGCCTCATATTCTTTCTTTTCTTTCCCTTGTTGAAGTCGAATCTCTCTAAGTGATCATCAAAAGCCGAACACTCAAGGTAACCCCTAGCCGATTGTTCAAAGCCGAAAGTTCACTTCATTGCCACTCTTTGAATCGATTTCTCCTACAAGCTCTCTTGCCGATTTCTTGAAGGTAGTGATCAATTGCGTCTTAGTCATCTTATTGGTAAGGATCTCTCTAGCCGAACTCTTGTTCTTTTCTCCCTCTAACTGTCGAAAATCAAGGCACTAATCCCATTATTGTTTCTAGCCAAAACCTTGAAGGATCTTTCGGGATTTTTGGAGTAGCCGACTTCTAGGGGAGATCATTCGGGATTTCAAAATCTAAGGTAAGCAAAGTACGATATTAGGCCGAAGGCCATTTATTGTGATTAAATGTTAGAATTGGATCTAACATATGCCTATAGGAAGTTCGACAGATACCACAACCAAGTAGCAATTTTGGGATTTAAGATTCGCAAGGTAAGTGAACATGAATATTCGGCCAAGGCCATATTTAATGATTCAGATCTGTTTCTTATTCGTTCAAAAGCCGAAACTAACCAGTCAAGTGATCTAGTGTTTGGCCGACTGCAAGGGGGAAACATCACGAAGTTTCGGGATTTGATTAGTAACCAAATCTACAAGAAAGAACTAGTGATCTAGAGCATTAGATCGGGATTTTTGGGATTTCGCTAAACACGTTAATATCAGGTGTGTAGCCCTACACTAATTCCCGATAGATTAAAGGTACTAATATTATGTATGTGTTAATGAAAAATACGAGAATGTGGCTAAAGGTACCATACAATGGTACAGAGTATTCAGGTACGTAACCCTTAATATTATGATATTAAATGTTATGAACATTTGGAATATGACACATACATGAATATGTTATGAATATGGAATAAGGAATATGGCATGATTAATGCATGTTTTATTGTGCATGGGCATATGGGTGATTATTTAAAGGGGAAGTGATCTGGTGGTTATTACCACAATATCTGGTGACGCATGTCACATAATCTGAACGTGGTGACTTATGTCACAAATTGTTATCTAGTGACTCTGTCACATTATCTGGTGGCTATGCCACAATTTATAAGGGCGATGTGCAAGTCGTCTGCAGCGACTGCCTTCAATGATGTGTAGCAGATGGAGGGTCGATTTAGTAATCCCCACGGTGTGATGGCAGGTACGGGTGATGTGTAGAGGATGGATACTTAGGTTTGGGTTCGGGATTTCATCATTATCTATATTTTCTATATGTATATGTATGATCTAATATGCCTAAATCGTTGGGATTTTGTGTGGGCCATTACACACTGAGTCTGTTTGACTCACCCCGTTGGATATCTTTTCAGGTGACACTCGTGAGATGGGACAGGGTCACAGGACTATGTGGTGGCCATCTTTGAGGATTTTCGGGATTTCAAACAGTTGAATTTGCGTTTTCTATTATTTTATTTTCGGGATTTATTTGGTATTTTTCAGTTGTAATAAGGCCATTACTATTAACTGTTTTAAGCATGCATGTTATTTGTTTTATCATGATACGATTTTTAGCAAATTAAAGTTTAAGTAACTTTTCTTAAAAATAAACTTTTAAATATTTTGACACCTAAACACAAATGATTTTCAATTTGAAGGTAAACTATAAAATAAATTGCAATTCTTTTAACTTTTAGTTTTGAAATATGAAAATGAGGTTTCATAAAAATCCAGACTTCAAGTGAAAACACATTTTTCAATTTAAACTCAACACAAATCACCCTTCCTTCAAAACCACTCAAATTTTTCCAAAGTAACAAACGAGTTTTTAAAATGTTTTACTTGAGGAACATACCAGATCCGGTCAAGGCTCGTGGGCCGGGTTTGGGGGTGTTTCAGTTTGGTATCAGAGCCCAGTTTTAAACTCTCGGCCTTGGGTTTAAAGCCCATAACATTTTCAAAATTGAGCCCAAATAAATTTTGTGAAAATTTTTGTGAAATGAGCAGGTTTTCTGGCATGGCACCTAAGTCTCCGACCCGAAGTCCACCAGGTAAGTACCCTTAACTGTTGTGTGATTTATTGTATGTGGGTATAACGAGAACGTAGATTAGTATATTAAGTTATTGAACCCTAGGATTAGCTTACTCCAACACAGAATTACATAAAACTTTAAGGCCTAATTAAACAAACCTGTGAGTAAGTCGCCGAGTTAGGGTGTGGCAACCATTGTGCGCATGTCTAGGATTGGATTCAGGGAGAGCCTGGTATTTAAGCAGTCCTAGTGACTCACCTCCTCTTCGCTCGAATCCTACATGGTGCGTAGTGACAGTTCACCCTAACCAAGAGGACTTATTCACGGGCTAAACTTAATAATTAAAACCCGAAAGGGACTAGCCATACTGTTTTATCAAAACCTTAGTTTTTTTTAAATCACCAAATTACCCCTTTGATTTGTAGCAAAATTTATTCTGAAAATTTTTCCAAAATATTTTCGATTTACAAAATTACCCAAATACCCTTGGTTGTAAAATTACTAAAATGCCATTGGTTTATAAAATTACCATACTACCCACAGTTTTAATTAAGATTTTCTTACTTTATAAAATATCCAAAAACCCCTATTTTACAAAATATCAAGATACCCTAATTTGAAAATTTACCAAAATACGCCTATAGGACAAATTACGAAAATACCCCTGAGATAGGAACAGACAAAAATGTTCGAATGGTGAATGTGTGTGGTAGGTACTACTGAATGAATGTATTTCTCTGAATTAGGGTAGAAGACTTGAAACGAAAACCTTGAAATGATCGAAAGAACTACTACTAAGCTCCTTTTCATAAAATTGTTCGCGGATAATCAGTGGAACAAAATACTAATGCATTGAATTTCTTAAATCAGATTAAAGCATGATCGTAGAAATGAGTTCTAGGGTACGTGGTCGTAATGTGCAAGGACGTGGTAGAGGCAGAATGACTGTATCGGAACCCGTTAGGTCTGGTCAAGGGTCCGAGAATGAGGTACCACCACCACCCCCACCACTAGCTGTTGGTGTTGAGCAGCAAGATCAGACGGGGGATGATGCAGTATCGCAGGCGGTGCTGCAAGTTCTTAAGATGGTGGCTGGAGCAGGTGGAGGTATGGGAGCTCAGAAATCTGTACCTGAGCGACTCCAAGCCAATGGAGCTGAGGTGTTTCGTGGCGTATCTGGTTTGGCACCCAGTACGGCTGAGTATTGGTTAGAGGCGACAGAGCGAATTAGATCTGACTACTGAGGAGAAACTGAAAGGAATGGTGTCGCTACTTCGCGACGAGGCAAATCAATGGTGGCTCACAGTTCGGGTTGGTTCTACAACTGAGGATCTCACTTGGGAGTATGTTAAGGTGGTGTATCAGAAGAAGTATGTTGGTACCAGTTATACTGATGCGCATGGAAAGGCATTTCTGGGGCTGGTTCAAGGGAACAAGTCCGCAGCGGAGTACGAGGCTAAATTCTTAAGGTTGAGCTGGTATGCTTGAGGAATGGTGGCTACGGAGCATGAACGATGTGTCCGATTCGAGGACGGACTGAGGGATGACCTAAGGTTGTTGATAGCTCCACAGTAGGAGTGGGAGTTTGCCGTATTGGTAGAAAAGGCTAAGGTAGCCGAAAGGATTAAGGACTCTGTAAGACAGAATACGGATCGGAATAGGCAGAAGAGAGGTTTTGGAACATCAGGACCATCTGGGAATGTTCAAAAGAGGCCTAGAGTTGATGGGCCGCGAGGTCAGCAGGCTGTGACAGGAGGGCAGTACTGTACTTGTGCTCAGTGTGGGAAGATGCACCTAAGAGAGTGTTGGAAGAAGACAGGAGGATGTTTCAAGTGTGGGTCCAAGGACCACATGATTAAGGACTGTCCTACAAAGATAGACGGGAGCCGGCCAACGGGTCAGGGTTTTAATTAGGCTGGAAGAGGTGGACAGCAGCCTCAGCGGGGTCGTGGTCTGATTGGCAGAGGTAATGGTTCTGGAAGAGGACGTGGAACACCGGGCCGAGGTGTTGGTAACACGAGCAGGCAAGGCAAGATGTCAGTGTATGCGATTCATCGGAGGGAGGATGGAGACGCACCAGACGTCATAACCGGTACGTTTCTTATAGCTGGCAAGCCTTACTTTGCTTTAATTGATGTTGGCTCGATCCATTCTTATATTGCATGTAGTGTAGTTGAAACACTAGGCATAGCCTCTGAACTATCTAATAGGGAGATGACTGTAGTAAGCCCATTAGGTCAAACTGTAGTGGTGAACAAGGTATTTCGAAATGTACCTCTAGAGATTCAGGGAGTGATATTCCCTGCCAACTTGATGGAACTACCTTTCGGAGAATTTGATCTTATTATTGGCATAGACTGGCTAGTGGAACATCGGGCTATATTGGATTACGTAGCTAAGCGAATGGAGTTAAGGACACCTGAGGATGAGGTGATAATTATGATAGGAGAAAGAAGAAACTACTTGTCTAACGTAGTCTCTGCTTTAAAGGCTGATAAGATGGTTCGGAAAGGGTGCAAGGCATTTTTGACCTTCGTTAGTGCGTTGGATGCACAAGAAGGGGGAGTTAGTGGAGTTAGAACAGTAAGGGAATTTGTGGATGTTTTTTCGGAGGAGTTACCTGGAATACCCCCGGACAGGGAGGTGGAGTTCGGAATTGATTTGCTGCCGGGGACAGCTCCTGTGTCAATTGCCCCGTATAGAATGGCACCAAAGGAATTGGTTGCGCTTAAGGCTCAAATCCAAGAGTTGCTTGATCATGGGTTTATCCGATCTATGTGTCTCCGTAGGGAGCACCGGTCTTGTTTGTGAAGAAGAAGGATGAAACTATGCGTATGTGCATAGATTATCGTCAGTTGAACAAGCTGACCATCAAGAACAAGTACCCGTTACCGAGAATAGACGACTTGTTCGACCAGCTTAAGGGGGCAGTAGTGTTCTCAAAGATAGATTTAAGGTCTGGATATCATCAGCTTAAGGTGAAGGAGGCAGATATCTATAAGACTGCTTTCCGGACAAGGTACGGGCATTATGAGTTCTTGGTAATGCCGTTCGAATTGACAAATGCCCCAGCCGCGTTCATGGATATGATGAACCGGGTTTTTCAACCTTACTTGGATAGGTTCGTCGTTGTGTTCGTCGACGACATTCTAGTGTATTCCAAGTCTGAGGAGGATCATGATGAGCATCTCCGGATAGTGTTGCAAGTATTAAGGGAGAAGAAGCTCTATGCCAAATTCACCAAGTGTGAATTTTGGCTTAAGGAAGTCGCATTCTTAGGGCATGTGGTGTCTGCAGAAGGAATAAGGGTGGATCCTAGGAAGATTGAAGCAGTGCTAGATTGGAAACCACCTAAGTCTGTGGCCGAGGTTCGTAGTTTCTTGGGATTGGCAGGCTACTACAGAAGGTTTGTGGAAGGGTTCTCATCAATAGCCGCACCTCTGACGAATTTGTTTAGAAAGGAGGTACCTTTCGTATGGACAGATAAGCAACAAGGGAGCTTTGAGAAGCTTAAGAGGGTCTTGACTGAAGCTCGAGTTTTGATTCAACCGGAGGCAGGGAAGGATTTTGTGGTGTACTGTGATGCTTCTCACAAAGGATTAGGATGCGTATTGATGCAAGACGGGAAGGTAGTCACTTATGCATCTCGACAATTAAGGCCACATGAAGTTAACTACCCGACGCACAGCAGTGGTCTTTGCTCTTAAGGTATGGAGGCACTATCTATATGGAGAAAAGTCAGTGATCTACACAGACCACAAGAGCCTTAAGTATCTGTTGACTCAGAAGGAGTTGAACCTGAGACAGCGAAGGTGGGTAAGTTATTGAAGGACTACGACTGTTCTATAGAGTACCACCTGGGCAAGGCGAATGTAGTGGCAGATGCCCTAAGTCAGAAAGTAGTGTCGGATCAGAGAGCGATGTTTGCACATCTTAGCTTGTATGACGATGGAAGTTTGTTAGCAGAGTTACAAGTTAAGCTGACGTCGTTGAATGAGGTGAAAGAAGGACAGTTGGCAGACGATGATCTAAGTGCTAAGTTACGGCAAGTGCAGAATGGGGAGTTGGAAGATTTTGGTATTAATGACGAGGGAGTACTGTGTTTCAAGGGTAAGGTCTGTATGCCGAAGAACGAGGAGTTAAGGCAAAGAATTCTTCAGGAATCGCATAGTAGTCCTTATGCTATGCATCCTGGAGGTAGCAAGTTGTATAAGGATCTACGAGAATAGTTTTGGTGGCCTGGTCTTAAGCGGGAAGTTACAGAATTTGTAGGTAAGTGCTTAACGTGTCAGCAGGTTAAGGCTGAACACCAAGTTCTGTCAGGATTGCTTCAGCCGATAAAGATTCCGCAGTGGAAGTGGGAGAGAATCACCATGGACCTCATTAGTGGGCTTCCCCTTACGCCTACTAAGAAGGACTCGGTATGGGTGATAGTGGACTGATTGAAAAAGTCCGCGCATTTTATTCCAGTGCGGGTTGACTATTCTTTGCAGAAGTTAGCGAAATTGTATGTGGCAGAAATTGTAAGGTTGCATGGAGTTCCGGTATCGATTATTTCAGATAGGGATCCAAGGTTTACGTTTCGGTTTTGGAAAACTCTACATCAAGTTTTAGGCACCAAATTGGATTTCACTACGGCATTTCATCTACAGTCAGACGGTCAGTCTAAATGAGTGATCCAAGTGTTAGAGGATATGTTGAGGGGCTGTGTGATAGACTTCAGAGGAAGTTGGGAAGAATATTTGCCTTTAGCGAAATTTGCATATAATAACAGCTATCAAGCCAGTATTCGGATGGCACCATATGAAGCGTTGTACGGACGAAAGTGTGGCACTCCTACGTATTGAACGGAATTAGGGGAACGTCAAGTTTTGGGTCCAGAGATTGTGGCAGAATCTGAGGAAAAGGTTAAGGTAATTCGGGCACGGCTAAAGGAGGCATCAGATAGGCAGAAGTCGTACACAGATCTTAAACGGAAGGAAATAGAATTTGCTGTAGGAGATCAAGTGTTTCTTAAAGTTTCGCCTTGGAAGAAGGTGATGAGATTTGGTCGCAAAGGGAAGTTAAGTCCCAGGTTTATAGTACCTTATCAGGTATTGAAGCGAGTTGGACTAGTGGCATACCAGTTAGAGTTGCCTCTTTAGATGAAGTAGATGCACGATGTATTCCATGTTTCTATGCTACGTTGTTACCGATCAGATCCATTCCATGTAGTGCCAGTTAAGAAAGTGGAACTAAGGCCAGATTTGTCCTACGAGGAAGAGCCGATCCAGATTTTGGAACGAGATGTGAAAGTGTTACGAAGGAAATCAGTTCCTCTAGTCAAAGTGTTATGGCGTAATCATGGATCGGAAGAAGCTTCTTGGGAGCCGGAAGAAGCAATGCAACAGCAATACCCTCACCTATTTTAGTTAGGTAATTTCGAGGACGAAATTATTTTAAGAGGGGTAGAACTGTAATAACCGGGATTTTGGGCTTGTGCATTATAGCTTAATTGTATGAAGTAGCATGCCTATGTGTATTATAAATATGTTTTATGAATCTTGAGAACTTTAGAGTGTAGAAAAATGCCTTAGAAATTATTTGATTTTAAGTTTCAAAGAGGGAGTTAAGCCTGATAGGCCTCAAGAGAAATTGTAGGGGAAATTGGACATAAAAATGGGCTTGTTAAAGTGGCAAGGAGGCGTCACCTAAGGCCTTGGTAAGTGACGCCTCAAGCAGTGGCGAAGGGCTTGGGTTCGAGCCACAGGGGAAACAAAAAGGGAGCTTTTATTTTACAGCAATGGGGAGCAGTAGTGGACGGCATAAGGACTTTATTTAGATGAGGATTAGACTTGGTCAATTCCTTTTAAAATTCGGCTAAGGTAGAAGATAAATGTTGATTTATTTAAAATTATTTTGAATGTGCAAAGAAGAGAGAAAATAGGAGAAAAGCAAGGAGTAGCTAGTGTTTGAATGCTAGCCGAATTCAGGAAGGGGGGAAGTAAGTGAGGCAATCGGTCATACAAAGAGGGTTATGTGCCGAAATTTCTTCTCTTCTCATCTTTCTCTTTTGTGCCGAAAAGTCCTTAGGAATTCAATTTGCTCTCTTTGTTTCTTCTTCCCTTCCTCTTCAATTGACCAAGCCGAATATTCCTCTCTCAAATTCCATCATTGTTGATTCTCCCTAAGCCTCATATTCTTTCTTTTCTTTCCCTTGTTGAAGTCGAATCTCTCTAAGTGATCATCAAAAGCCGAACACTCAAGGTAACCCCTAGCCAATTGTTCAAAGCCGAAAGTTCACTTTATTGCCACTCTTTGAATCGATTTCTCCTACAAGCTCTCTTGCCCGATTTCTTGAAGGTAGTGATCAATTGCGTCTCAGTCATCTTATTGGTAAGGATCTCTCTAGCCGAACTCTTGTTCTTTTCTTCCTCTAACTGTCGAAAATCAAGGCACTAATCCCATTATTGTTTCTAGCCGAAACCTTGAAAGATCTTTCGAGATTTTTGGAGTAGCCGACTTCTAGGGGAGATCATTCGGGATTTCAAAATCTAAGGTAAGCAAAGTACGATATTAGGCCACAGGGCATTTATTGTGATTAAATGTTAGAATTGGATCTAACATATGCCTATAGGAAATTCGACAGATACCACAACCAAGTAGCAATTTCGGGATTTAAGATTCGCAAGGTAAGTGAACATGAACATTCGGCCAAGGCCATATTTAATGATTCAGATCTGTTTCTTATTTGTTCAAAAGCTGAAACTAACCAGTCAAGTGATCTAGTGTTTGGCCGATTGCAAGGGGGAAACATCACGAAGTTTCGGGATTTGATTAGTAACCAAATTGACAGCAAGGAACTAGGGATCTAGAGCATTAGATCGGGATTTTCAGGATTTCGCTGAACACGTTAATATCAGGTGTGTAGCCCTACACTAATTCCCGATAGATTTACAGTACTAATATTATGTATGTGTTAATGAAAAATACGAGAATGTAGCTAAAGGTACCATACAATGGTACAGAGTATTCAGGTACGTAACCCTTAATATTATGATATTAAATGTTATGAACATTTGGAATATGACACATACATGAATATGTTATGAATATGGAATAAGGAATATGACATGATTTCTGCATGTTTTATTGTGTATGGGCATATGGGTGATTATTAAAGGGGAAGTGATCTGGTGGTTATTACCACAATATCTGGTGACGCATGTCACATAATCTGAATGTGGTGACTTATGTCACAAATTGTTATCTGGTGACTCTGTCACATTATCTGGTGGCTATGCCACAATTTATAAGGGCGATGTGCAAGTCGTCTACAGCGACTGCCTCCGATGATGTGTAGCGGATGGAGGGTCGATTTAGTAATCCCCACGGTGTGATGGCAGGTACGGGTGATGTGTAGAGGATGGATACTTAGGTTTGGGTTCGGGATTGCATCATTATCTATATTTGCTATATGTATATGTATGATCTAATATGCCTAAATCGTTGGGATTTTGTGTGGGCCGTTACACACTGAGTCTGTTTGACTCACCCCGTTGTGGGATATCTTTTCAGGTGACACTCTGTAGATGGACCGGGTCAGCAGGGACTATGTGGTGGCCATGCTGAAGATTTTCGGGATTTCAAACAGTTGAATTTGCGTTTTCTATTATTTTATTTTCGGGATTTATTTGGTATTTTTCTGTTGTAATAAGGCCATTACTATTAACTGTTTTAAGCATGCATGTTATTTGTTTTATCATGATACGATTTTTATCAAATTAAAGTTTAAGTAACTTTTCTTAAAAAAAACTTTTAAATATTTTGACACCTAAACACAAATGATTTTCAATTTGAAGGTAAACTATAAAACAAATTCGGCAATTCTTTTAACTTTTAGTTTTGAAATATGAAAATGAGGTTTCATAAAAATCCAGACTTCAAGTGAAAACACATTTTTCAATTTAAACTCAACACAAATCACCCTTCCTTCAAAACCACTCAAATTTTTCCAAAGTAACGAACGAGTTTTTAAAATGTTTTACTCGAGGAACATACCAGATCTGGTCAAGGCTCGTGGGCCGGGTTTGGGGGTGTTTCACATGGCCTGGCCATGACTTACACGGGCGTGTGCCATGTGCGTGTCCCTATCATCAGGAAGAAGAGTTTCCCTCAGATTTGGATACTTAGGGGCAAAGAAACATATTCAAAAGCCTATATAAACACCCTAAGCATGACCAGAATGGGGGGGACCTAAGGTTTTAGTCAGCGGGCGTCCAGCTAAGCCAAGGAGGGCAGATTTGTGGAGAATTACTCAAAGATAGCCAGTTGATCCATCTCAAGAAGTCAGAATTATACTCAAGACGGAAGATCTCTCCTTAAATTCCTTCTGGGGGTTTTAGGGATTTATTATGTTTTGTTTTATTGTTATGAACTAAACCCTCAGATACCTGAGGGGGATGAAACCTAAGATGAATCTTGTTATTGTTTTCTGAACTATATGATAAATATTTGACTTGTTCTTAATTATGTGTTCTTAATTCTTGTATTGATATTTTCGGGATATTAATTTAAGTCTGATGTGCTTAGGTGGAGGAGAAAAAGTCCCTGCCTAAGAGTAGATCTAGCATAATTAAGCAGAGAAAAAGTCTTTGCCGGGGAGCTAAAATATTAAGAACGCTTAATTTTTATTACTTTAGCCATATTTATTTTTTATTTTTATTTTTGCAGTTAAATTTTATTTTTATTTTTCTAAATTTTCTTTCTTTCTTGTGTTCCTTTCAGGTACTTCTAGTTTATGACTAGAAGAAACCTGACAGAACCCCTGCTTTACGATAGTGATATTGAAGGTACCGTTCGTAGAAATCGCAGAGAGATAAGGCGAAGCTTAAACTACATAGACGAAGAGCAAGAAACCAAAATAAATACCATGGAAGAGATGGCTGAAAATAATCCGCCACCTCTAGAGATGGCCGAACATCATGCTCCACGTACTATGTATGATTATGCTAAACCTAGTTTAACAGGAACTGAGTCTAGTATTGTTAAGCCTACTCTTGCTGCAAATAATTTTGAACTGAAACCTAACATTATACAGATGATACAACAGTTTGTTCTATTTGATGTTTTGCAGGATGAGGATCCTAACACACACTTAGTGAATTTTCTAGAATTATGTGATATCTTCAAGATAAATGGCATTTCTGATGATGCCATCCGTCTTTGGTTATTTCCCTTTTCTCCAAGAAATAAAGCCAAACAGTGGTTGCATTTTCTTCCACGAGGGTCAATCACCACATGGGACCAAATGACCGAAAAAAATTTATTAAAATATTTTCCATCGGCCAAAACGGCCAAATTAAGGAATGATATCTCTTCTTTTATGCAGATAGATTCAGAGACACTTTACGATGCATGGGAGAGATACAAGTGTTTGTTGAAAAGGTGTCCACACTATGGATTACCATTGTGACTACAGGTCCAAACTTTTTACAACGGTGTGAATCCCTCAACAAGGCAATTAATTGATTCAGCCACCGGCGGAACCTTGAACAACAAAACTCCTGAAGCAGCATACGAGTTTATAGAGGAGATGTCACTAAATAACTATCAGTGGCAAGTTACAAGGACAAGGCCAGCCAAAGTAGTCGGAGTTTTCAACCTCGACGCAGTAACCGTGCTATCAAATCAGGTAGAGTTGCTAAATAAAAAATTTGATAGTTTCTATGGTTCTTCGCAAGAACATCCAGTGATGCAGTGCGAGACAAGTGAAGATGTGGCAAATCCTGAGTACCCACCCTATGGACAGGGCATGGAGAGAAACAAATGAACTATATGGGTAACAATTTCCGATCTAACAATAACCCTTATAGTAATACTTATAATCCAGGTTGGAAGAACCACACCAATTTCTCATGGGGCAGTCAAAGAAACCAAAGGCAACAACCTTCCCAAAACTTCAAACAACAGCCCTACCCACAGAAAAAGAAACTGAACCTTGAAGAGGTGCTGATAAACTTCATAGCAGCCTCAGAAACACGTTTCCAGAATATAGGAACAAAACTTGAGGCATTGACACAGGAATTCAAGGATCAATTCGGGCAACTTACTAAGTTAGTTTCTGAAACACGATCAGAAAGCTTACTTAGGGAAAAAGAGCAGGTACAGGCAGTGACACTAAGAAGTGGAAGGGAGTTAATCGAAACGAAGAAAGAGGTACCACATGAAACCGATAAGGCAATATAACACTGACCCACGACGAAATTAAACCAACAATCCTATACTCAGCAAAGTTGAAGAATGACCGCTTAGATGCACAATATGGTAAATTCCTTGAACTTTTTAAACAGTTACATATTAACTTACCTTTTGTTGAAGCTATTTCGCAGATGCCAACATATGCAAAATTTTTAAAGGAGCTTCTAACAAATAAAAGGAAGTTCGAGGAAATTTCAACAGTGGAACTTAATGAAGAATGCTCAGCTATCATTCAAAACAAGCTACCAACCAAATTGATAGATCCAGGAAGTTTCACTATTCCTTGTTTAATTGGTAGTTTGAGCATAGAGAAAGCTTCAGCTGTTTTAGGTTCCAGTATTAATCTAATGCCTTATAAATTAAGCAACTTGGTCTCGGGGAACCAACACCCACTAGGATGAGTATTCTGTTAGCTGACAATCTGTTAAGTATCCTCGAGGAATTATTGAAAATGTTCTGGTAAAAGTAGATAAATTTATATTTCTCATTGATTTTGTTGTGCTTGACATGAATGAGGACGTAGAGGTACCTTTAATTTTGGGACGACCCTTTCTAGCTACTGCTAGGGCTGTTATTAATGTTGGTGAGGGTAAACTTGCACTAAGGGTAGGAGATGACGAAACTGTTTTCCAAATTTATGATGCCATGCGATATTCTAGAGAACAAGATGATTCTTGTTACTTTGTTGATGCCACTGATCACATTTTTCAAGAATCTTTGTAGGAAATCATGCACAGTGACAAAATAGAACTGTGTCTTTCACAAGGTGAGGGGAAAGATGACGATACCAATGAAGAGAATCCCAATGCATCATCCTCTAGACAGATGAAAATAGAGGACATCGAGATCAATGACAAACTAAAACAGAAACCTTCTATTGATGAGCCGCCCTAATTAGAACTAAAACAATTGCCAAAGCAATTAGAATATGCATTCCTGGGGGATAATTCTACGCTACCAGTAATCATCTCTTCAGAACTAGGACCCAGAGAGAAAGAAGATTTACTAAGGGTATTAAGGAAGCTCAAAATGGCCATAGCATGGAAAATGTCGGACATTAAAGGAATAAGCCCATCATTTTGCACCCACAATATTTTAATGCAAGATGAGTATAAACCGTGTGTGCAACCTCAAAGACGGTTAAACCCCAATATGAAAGAAGTTGTCAAAGCCGAGGTAATTAAACTTCTAAATGGAGGAATAATTTATCCTATTTCTGACAGCACTTGGGTAAGTCTTGTGCAGGTAGTTCCGAAGAAAGGAGGCATGACTGTGGTAACCAACGAAATGAATGAATTGATTCCCACAAGAACAGTCATAGGTTGGAGAGTCTGTATAGACTATAGGAAGCTGAACGACACCACCAGAAAAGATCACTTCCCTCTACCCTTTATAGATCAGATGTTAGAAAGATTGTCTAGGCATATGTACTACTGCTTCTTGGACAAACTTTTGGATTATGTAATGCTCCTGCTACTTTTCAGCGCTGCATGTTGGCCATCTCTGATGAACTTGTGGAAGACATTATGGAGGTATTTATGGACGACTTCTCGGTATTCGATAATTCTTTCCACCTTTGCCTTAAAAATTTAGAACGAGTGCTAATAAGATGTGAGGAAACGAATCTTGTCTTGAATTAGGAAAAATGCCACTTTATGGTTAGAGAAGGGATTGTGTTAGGACATAAGATTTCTAGTAAAAAGATTAAGGTAGATAAAGCAAAGATTGAAACCATAGAAAAATTACCTCCCCCTATTTCAGTTAAGGCTATTAGAAGCTTTTTAGAACATGTTAGATTCTATAGGAGATTGATTAAAGATTTCTCTAAAATAGCTAAGCCTTTAACAAAGTTACTAGAAAAAGATGTTCCATTCAATTTTGATCAGGAATGTTTAGATGCATTTAATATCCTCAAAGATAAACTAATAAATGCTCCAAATATAATTGCACCTGATTGGAATTTACCCTTTGAACTAATGTGTGATGCGAGTGATTTTGCAGTAGGTGCAGTTCTGGGACAACGAAGAGACAAGCATTTTCAGCCAATTTATTATGCTAGCAGAACATTGACACCCACACAAGAAAACTACACCACTACAAAGAAAGAATTGCTAGCTGTAGTTTTTGCTTTTGACAAATTTAGGCAGTATTTAATATTATCTAAAGTTGTCGTTTACACTGACCATTCAGCTCTTCATTATCTTTTAACTAAATCTGATGCAAAACCTCAACTCATACGATGGATCCTACTCTTACAGGGATTTGATTTGGAAATACAGGATAAGAAGGGAGCTGAAAACCTTGCGGCAGATCACCTCTCCGCCCAACAAAGTCGTCACCACCATTACTGGTCACCTCTTATTGTTACATTTACTGTCATTTTACTTCCTCATAATTAGAATTTTATTCGTCTAATTAAGTTTAATAAGTAGAATAGGTTAACTAATTTCTCATTATTAGATTGATTTAAACATTTAATTTTTGTTTAAATAACAATGATTAGAATTAGATTGAATCACTCGTTCTTATATGCGAAATATGAGTGACTTATCTTGTTATTAATTGACCTTTCTTATATTTTGGATATTAAAAGAACCCCTTGATAAATGTCTTGGCTGGAAATATACTTGAATCATTACTTTTCGATTCTTTTCAGGCCCATAATGTCATCATCACGAGGAAAGAAAATGACAGCCCCGAGTTCTAATAAGCAAAATGGACCCGGTTCATCCTCCGCAAGCGCATCCACCGAAGTACGCCACCCGTTCCTACAATTTCCCCCAAGGGCCCAAGAAGACCGTTATAAGATACTACGCACACGATCCCTTGGCATAGGGAGATGCATCGACTGGGCCGCTTTAGAACAGGTCCATCTTGCCAATGATGCATGAGCTCTCTTAACCACTGATCTGTGGGAGCAATTCTTTAGAATAATTTAGCCGACATACCTAGAGCTCACTCTAGAATTCTGCTCAACGTTCCAACTTCAGACGGCAATGACGAAATACGATGATCTGGGTATAATACAATTCCGTCTCGGAGGCACTACACGAAAGCTAAGCATACCACAGTTTGGAGCCGCACTAGGACTTTATACAGAAGAGTTTGTAACAGAGAATGATCTCTCTGAGCTACACCGCCATATTCGCTGTACCCCTGTAAGTTATTGGTACAACATTGCCCCCAAAGGAGGCAATTACGACCCCAGCCGCTCCAAGGTGACGGCTCTTTTCCCGCCCCTGAGGTATGTACATGCTATTCTAGCCCATACACTTACAGGTAGGCGAGAAAGCACTCCATCGTCAATACTCACGACGCCTACTACATGTGGTGCATGTCAAATGGACACGTTTTCAACCTCGCCTATTTCATAGCTTGCACCATTCAACACCAAACGGAGCAACACAGGAGAGGGATCATATCTATGGGTCCGTACATCACACGCTTGGCTCGACATTTTAGACTCCTCCACACTAACGCACAGAAATCCTCACTCACCCTTATCAGTCAGATGTCCCCACAAGGCATCCAGACTATGTTACACATGAGGATGATCCAACACCGATGTGGAACTGATCCCCCAGCACAAGAGGCACCACCACCAAGCCATCGTCCCTCTCATACGGCTGTTTCACTCTCAGACATTTCTGCATGTCTCACTCAATTCAAGTAATATTGTACGCAGTAATTCAATAACATCGCTCGACGATTCGACAGCATTGATGCGACTTTTCAGTAGATCTGTCATCACCTTCATATCTCATCACCACCACCGCCTTAAGACCCAGATGATGCAGAGGACTTCTGAGTCCTTTTCTTGTTATTTTTTTCTGTTTTATTTTATGTTTATGTTTATTTGTAATGATTCTATTTTAAATCTATTGTCTAAAGACTTGAAAGTCTCATTAGTACTTTTTATCTCACTTCATCACTGGCTATCTAACCCTAAGTCTCCATAATGGCACCATTTTATTAAATTTAACCGATGACTTCGCAGAATAAATAAACTTAATGTATCACTCAAAGAACAAAAACATCGCTTATACATAGTCATCACATTTGTCATGGAACACCCTACAAGGATCTCATCCATAATTCAAGAAGTTTCACTTCTATCCCTCTCTTTTGATTATCTTACTAAATGCTATTTTCTATCTTTGTACATTGAGGGCAATGTACAACTTAAGTGTGGGGGGTTAATTATAGTATTATTTGAAAATCCCTGAATTATGCATTGTTCAAAAAGTAATTTTATCATGATTAGAATGAAATTTCCATTGATTTATGATTTTTATTGAAATGTCTTGGATTAAGTCATTGGTAATTGTGCATTGATGATTAAATTTGAAGGATACTAGAGAATCAGGCATGATAAGTCTATTTTTCAAGAATAAAATTTTTAGGTTGTCTACCTGAATCTGAATATTACTTTGAAGTTTGAAATTCACGAGGTTGACATCAAAAACCCATAATTTTTGTGAGATTCTAAGCCTTCTAAAGCATACATTCTTTCGTGCTCACTTTTTGATTATTAGTATGTCAACATTCATTTTTTATTCTAGAACTTGCTTCGATTATGCATGTCGAGACCACACATTTGATTTGATATACAGAGATGATAAAGGCACCTAGGCTTTAACCCACTCACTCCACTAAAGGCCTACCTTCACAATTAACCCCTAGTGAACCCTTTTAATCCTAACAACCCTTTTTATTGACTTACCCACTAATACTAACCCAAAACACTTTGTATTTGTTATCACCATTCCTTAACTCCCTTTTTGTCGAGATTTTATTTTGAATAGTTTCCTAACTATGTTCTATATTTCAGTTGTTAAAGTTCTTTCTTATTATTGTAATGACTTGTTCTAAAAAAACAAAGTATATTCATCATTAGTTCTATAATTAAGTGAGCTTACATGTTTAAATTTCAAATCTTGAAGAAAAAGCTCGTATTATTAGTTTTCAATTGATGTAATTATTTAAGATTAGTTCATATTTCTAGTTAGGTAATTTGTCAAGTCAATCTCAATTCTAACCCTCTAATTCAGCCTTTATCCACACCTTTAACCCAAGCCCCGTTACAACCCTGTCAAAGATCTTTTAATTTGTGTATCATCTCATATTATAGCGGTGGAGATTTGATGTTCATGCAAGCCTATGGGATTAACTTTTTAATGTTCGACTGTTGAGTGCTTAATTCTGAATCTTAAACGCTTCGAGTGATTTGAGTGAATCTTTAGTGAGGATGTCAACTCTTGTCGATTTCGAATCAGAGGTAATTATTTAGGTAAAGGGAAACACCTAAAGTTTTCAGGGCTATAAATGTATGACTTTGATTGTTTGAATCTTTAGGACTCTTTGAGTTGAATTATCCATGTATAAATTATCTTTGAATTATGATGAGACATTATTGATAAATATTATGAATCCAGGAAGTTCATTTTAATTGTGAGTTGAGAATTTTGCTTGAGGACAAGCAAAAGCTTAAGTGTGGGGGTATTTGATAAACCGTAAAAGTAACATATTTTAAGCCCACATTTAGCATGCTTTTGGATGATTTAAGCCTTAAATTGTGTGATTTGGTGCTCTTAATCATTTGTTTTCATGTTTTATACTCAGGATAGCACTGGATGACGAAAAGAATGGAAAACGGGCCCAAAATAGAGTAAGTGGGCCATATCACGAAATCCACACGGCCTGGGCCCAAGACCACACGACAGTGCCCCATTCAACAGGTTCGAACACAGCTTGGCCACGACTTATACAGGTGTGTGCCATAGGCATGTCCCTGTCGTCAGGAAGAAGAGTTTCACTCAGATTTGGATACTTAGGGGTAAAGAAACATATTTAAAAGCCTATATAAACACCCTAAGCATGACCAGAAAGGGGGGAACCTATAACACCCCAAACTCGGCCTAAACGTTACGACCAAATCTGGCATGTTACGAAGTTAAAACATCTTAAAATCATAAGTTTGTCGAAAATGTTTAAAGAAGACTCTGTTTTGTTTTAGGGTTTAGAAAACTTAGTAATAATTGATGTTGAGTTTGTTTCAGAAGTTGTAGTAATACCTGGAAAACTCGTGAGTAAAAACCCATTTGTGATTGCCGATTTTAGAAAACATTGGACACTTGTTAAAACTAAACGCGATAAGAAAAATCAAGTTTAGAACCATTTGCCTTTAAAGTGATTTGAAAATGAGAGTTTATAAAAACATCCAAGTTACCTTTATTATCTTGTAACGTTTGGAAAACCAGAAGAGGTATAGTTTTGTATTTGTATTTAATGATTAATTAAGCAAACAAGTTCTAATCACATGCATAACAACATCAAGTAAATCATATAACCAAAACCCAAAATAACAACCAGTGGCCTTATTACAAAAATCATACCAAATTTAAAGAAAATAAATAAAAGCGAGAAGGTATTTTATAGTCAAAACCCAAAACCAACATGCATGGCCACCTCGACTCCTCCCCGGCTCCATATCCGCGATCTATGCCTCATCTATAAAATATAAGGGAAGGGGTGAGTCACCAAGACTCAGTGTATAAATCCCCAACCCGATAATTCAAGCACTTACACAGATCATTGATAAGACATGCAAATCATGCAAACCCCATAACCTAACCATCCGAAACTCCTTTTTCTACCCGTGTGGTACCAAAACCTTTGGTGGTGCCAAACCAACGGTGACCTAAAGTCACGATATCCAATAATGTGGTGCCAAACCACTGGTGACCCAAAGTCACGAATAATCCATCTGTGGGGCCAACCCACGTGTCATACCAAATCACTGGCGACAATCCCGTAATATCAACTGTGGGGCCAACCCACTGTGGTGCTAAGCCACTGGGACAAGTCGCTATGAGGTGCCAAACCTCTGGTGACCGAAAGTCACAAAATATCAATATCCAAGTGTGGGGCCAACCCACGTGTGATACCAAATCACTGGCGACGAACCCGATATGTCAACTGTGGGGCCAACCCCATGTGGTACTAAGCCACTGGGACAAGTCGCTATGAGGTGCCAAACCTCTGGTGACCCAAAGTCACTAAATCAATCTGTGGTACCAAACCACTGGAGGTGCCAAACCTCTGGTGTCCCAAAGACATGGATATCAACTTCCCCCTCCTCTCATATCACCCATTATCATGCCATACTCATGTAAATCATGCAAATCATGTCATCATGCTTTATTACGAATCATAATACATATATGTCATAAATCACAATATCATACATATCGAATAGCAGAACTTATATCGAAACGGACTTACCCGAATCCCTGCTCATACCCATAGCGTATCATATCAACATCCACACTGTTTCAGCTTTATCATATTCAGGTTATTAAAACATATTACTAAGTAATAGAGTGTGTAAGTTTCCACACCTAGTTACTAACGCGACTATCAAATCCCGTAGATCAAGATCTAACGCACTAGATCCCCTTTCCTTAACGTTTTTCGAGCACTAGTCACAACCCAAGATATGCGAGATCAAGCCTTCCCCTACAATCGGCCAAAACTAAACAACATAATCACGCTAATCAATGTCTAAGGGTATAACCGTAATTTTACCTACCAAGGGCATTTTCATAAATTCACACCTGCAATGGCCTTTCCAAAGGCCTAATGTGGCCACTAGCAACTCAGGTACCATTTCCCGTCGTACCGGACGATTGGGCCTAAAACCCGATTTCGGCCCATCCGGGCCCACACGCTCGTGTGGCCCACCTAGCACGAATCTAGCCACGTATATAAGTTCCACCTAGTCTAGTTCAACAAATACTAACCAATCATACAATTTACTCATATGGGCCCACGGCCCATCGTGGTAAGCAGCCACCCAACCCACAAGAATACTCATCGATGGCCTCAACTATCGCGTCAAAGCCCCACACGTGCGCGCCGCGCTCGTGTGGCTACTATTGCCGTGATCGACACTTCGGCATTTGCCGCTCTCTGACTAGAGTAGAGAGAGTTACACACGATAGGACTCTGGGGCTAATCCGCGCTCCGACCACTCTTGTGCCCAAACGCCTCTCAAGATGTGTTTACTCTCCTCCTAGGATGCTCCTTATATAGCTAGCTCTTCACCTTCATTCTTTGTGTCTTTCCGATGTGGGATCCCTTCGTCAGTAGAGTTTAAATTCAACTGAAACTCTTACCGTCCAGATCGCAAAATAATTTTTTTTGAAAATTGGACTTATCATGCTTAATTCTCTAGTATTCTTCAAATTTTATCATCAATGCACAATTATCAATGACTTACTCTAAAACATATCAATAAAAATCATAAATCAAAGAAAGTTTCATTCAAATCCTAATATGAGAAACTTACTTTAAGATCAAGGCATAATTCAGGGATTTTCAGATAATACTATCATTAACCCCCCCACACTTAAGATGTACATTGCCCTCAATGTACAAAGATAGATAAAATGACAATGTAGTGAGAAAATCAAAAGATAGGGAGAGATGTGAAACTTCTTGAATTTTGGATGAAGTCGATGAAAAGAAACCGGCTAGGATTGGAGGTGAACGTGGGGAAGCATCTCGAACCATTTTAAATTGAATCCTCAAAGCAGCCGGTCAAATTTTATTGTGTCCTAAGCTAAATCTAAATGTCATAAATAATAAAAAGATAAAAATAAAAGAATAAAATAAAGATAAGAATAAAAATAAAAACAAAAATAAAAATAAAAGTAAATAATTAAATAGTATACGGTCCACGCCCTTGTGCCAACCCGTGGTGTTCACACGGCCACGGCCATGGCCGTGTGCAAGGCCGTGTGGGTATGGAAACCTGCACCTAAATATGAAAAGAGGTAAAACTAAACTAATTGGTAGGGTTAGTGCTCGGGTTGCCTCCTAAGATGCGCTAGTTTATAGTCTTAAGCTAGACTTTCCTCGTGTAGAAATTTCAGGGAGGTTTGAAGGTTTAAATATGTTTGAATATCTTCCCTCAAGCTTATAGTTTTATTTCCTCGATAAAGTTTAAGTCGAGAAGCGTTTACCTTAAAAGTGTCGAATGTTGGATTGCTTACCTCGACTTCTCCTTGTAGGAAGATATTTTGTACCTCGAGAGGGATTGCTTCATTTTTGTTCAGGTCTACTGTGGTGGTGTGATGATCTGATTTATCTACCTGTACCTGGTCTCCTATTTTAAAGTGGTTTGAAGTTCCTACGAGCTCTTCTGGGTGCTTCTTCGGCTTTACTTCGTGTGATTCTGGTTCTTCCTCGTGTAACCCTAGTTTTTCCTTGAAGTGTTTTTTCCACTCGTCTTGATCTTTCATTTGAATCCCTTATTCCTCGTGAGTTATTTCTTTGTTGGCACTGGATTTAGGATCAGGTTCAATCGTGCTCTTTGTTGATGCTTCCTGAAATGAAGGGTTAATCGAATGGTTATCAATGGATTTTGGTTATCAATGGATTTTTCTTTCTCACCTTGGTCATTCGATGCCCTGGCTGAATCGAGAGCTTGAAGAGTGACTGTCTCATTACCTATACAAAGTATGAGTTCTCCTGTGGCAACATCAATTTTAGTCTTGGCAGTTGCTAGAAAGGGTCTTCCTAAAATTAAAGGGATTGAATTATCCTCATCCATGTCTAAGACAACAAAATCTACTGGGAAAACGAATTTATTGATTTTTACAAGAACATCTTCGATAATGCCCCTAGGAATTCTAACAGTTTTATCAGCTAATTGAATACTCATCCTAGTTTGTTTGGGCTTCCCTAGACCTAGTCGTTTAAACAATGTATAAGGCATAACGTTTATACTTGCCCCTGAGTCAGCTAACGCATTATCAAAAGTTAGACGACCAATTAAACATGGAATTGTAAAACTCCCTAGATCTTTTAATTTTCGTGGTAGTCTATTTTGTAGAATTGCTGAACACTTTACGTTGAGTTCCACATGTGGCTCTTCGTCTAATTTGCGTTTGTTTGTCAAGAGCTGTCTTAAAAATTTCCTCGAGTCTGGCATCTGGAAAAGAGCTTCAAGAAGAGGTAATTAATATGTAATTTCTTTAGAAGTTTAAGAAACTTACTGAACTGTTCCTCTGAATCGTCTCTTTTCATCGTTTCGGGATAAGGTATGCGAGGTTGATACTCCATGATCATCGGTGTCGGCTTTTCTTGTGTCACCTCTACTTTACCTTCTTCTACCTTGTTTTCTTGTATTGGATTGGATTCTTCTTTTTCCTGAGTTGTTATGGCTTGAATTTGCTCCTTTGGATTAACCTCAGTGTTACTTGGTAGACGCCCTTGCGGTTGTTCGGACATTAACTTTGCAAGTTGTTCGACTGACTTGGTAACTTTCTCAACCGACGCTCGTTGGTCTTTAAGTGTTCTCTCATTTTCTTGGAAACGGTTTTCCGTGTTTGCCATAAATTTTTTTAGCATCTCTTCGAGGTTTGGCTTCTTCTCTTACGGATATGGCTGATTTTGGATGTTTTAAGGAGGTTGTTGTCTTTGATTTCCTTGATTTCCTTGTCCTCCCCATGAGAAAGTTAGGTGGTTCCTCCAACCTGGATTGTAAGTATTACTATATGGGTTATTATTAGATCTGAAATTATTATCGATATAGTTCATTTGTTCGCTGTCTGAGCCCGGTTGGTAGGGTGGGTACTCAGGATTCGCCACAGTTCCACTTGCGTCGCACTACGTGACTTGGTGTACCTGCGAAGAACACAAACTATCAAGCTTTTTATTCATTAATTCTACCTGATTTGATAGTATGGTTACTGCATCGAGGTTGTAAACTCCGGCCAATTTTGTCGGTTTCGTCCTTGTAACCTGCCACTGATAATTATCCAATGACATCTCTTCAATGAACTCGTACGCTACTTCAGGAGTTTTGTTGTTCAGGGTTCCACCAACGGCTGAATCAATTAGTTGCCTCCTTGAGGGTTTACACCGTTATAGAAAGTTTGGACTTGAAGCCACAAGGGTAAACCATGGTGTGGACACCTTCTCAAGAGATCCTTGTATCTCTCTCATACATCGTATAATGTCTCTAAATCCATATGCACAAAAGAAGAGATATCATTCCGTAATTTGGCCGTCTTGGCCAGTGGGAAATATTTTAATAAGAATTTTTCGATCATTTGTTCCCATGTAGTGATTGACCCTCGTGGTAACGAGTTAAACCACTGTTTGGTTTTATTCCTTAATGAAAAGGGAAATAACCGAAGACGTATGGCATCATCAGAAACACCATTTATTTTGAAGGTATCACAGAACTCTAAAAAGTTAGCTATATGAGTATTTGGGTTTTCGTCCTGCAAACCATCAAATTGAACAAATTGTTGAATCATTTATATCGTGTTAGGCTTTAATTTAAAAATATTAGCAGCTATAGTAGGCCTAACAATACTTGATTTTGCTCCTGTTAAATGCGGCTTAGCATAATCAAGCATAGTATGTGGAGCATTATTTTCTCCCACATCATGGGGTTGTAGAATGTTCTCGTCCATCCCTTCAGTAGGATTGGATCTGCTTTCTTCCTCTCTTTTTGTGTAGTTTAAGGCTCGCCTAATTTCTCGGCGATTCCTGTGAGTGGTAGCTTTAATATCACTATCATATACTAAAGGTCCTCTCGGGTTTCTTCTAGTCATAAACTAGAGGTACCTAACAGGAAAAGAAAGAAAGAAAGAAAATTTAGTAAAAATCAAAATTTAACCTAAAAACAAAAATAAATTGCGGAAAATAAAAATAATGGCTAAAGTAATAAAAATAGAGTTTTCTTAATATTTTAGCTCCCCGGCAACGGCGCCAAAAACTTGATCACTGTAAATTAGAGTTTTAAAATTTATAAAGAATGATCGAACCTGGAGACTAACTCTGACAACGATTAAAGGCAAGTGTACCTATCGAACAGTAGTATAGCTTAGGCAAGACCGGATTATCGAACCCAAAGGAACTAAAAATACTAATACTAACTTTCTTTTTATTATTTAGCCCTAAATAAGAGAAGTTGTTTTTAATCTAAAATTAACGAATAACTAAGCTAAAGACACCAAGACAAAAAGAACGAATTGGGAAAATAACTTTAGGAAAAACTCAGTTGATTAAGACGATACCCTCAAGAAGAATCCACCTAGACGTCACTTATTATCTATCACTGAACCATACGATTTATTTACTTAGTTTGGTCCGTAAGACTCCCTAACGTATATTAAACCCTCTCTCGAGACGAATAACGTCTAACCCTAGGTTAATTAGTGGAACTCTCGTTCTCTTATAATAACCCCCTAGAATAGTAGTAAATCGATATATGGACTCCCATATTAGGTTTCACCCTAATCTGGCAAAATCTCGTCACCCTATCTCTAGGCGTGAGATCAACTCCACTTAATTATGTTAGATCTACTCTTAGGTAGGGTCTATTCCTCCTCCACCTAAGCACATCAGATTAAGATTAAGCTCACATAATTAAGAACAAACTAAGTATTTATCATATAATTCAGAAAATAATAATAAGATCTATCATAGGTTTCATCCCCTTCAGGTATCTGAAGGGTTTAGTTCATAACTAAATAAGAAAACATCTCAAGAGAAAAGATAAAACAAAACATAAAAAATACCTAAAACTCCCTGAAGGAATTGAAGGAGAGATCCGCCGTCTTGAGTAGAATTCTGGCTTCTTGGGATGGATCAACTGCCTACCTTCGAGTGATTTCCACAATTCTGACCTTTTTGGCTTGGCTCCTTGGCCTAGCACGACGCCCCTTTCTCAGCTGGTACTTAGGGGGTTTATATAGGCTCTTGAAATACATTTCCTTCTCCCCAAGTATCCAAATCCAAGTGAAATTGCTCTTTCCAGCGATAGAGACACGGCCATGGCACACGCCCATGTGGATCGTGGCTAGGCCGTGCTCGGACTTCTTTAATGGAGTACGGCGGTGTAAATAGGGGGAAGGTCATGTTCTAGATGACTACTTAAGATCAAATTGAACTCGCCGAACGGTAGTTCCATCATATCAGCCAGAAAAACTATCCCTTGTACTTCTAAAGGCACATTTCTAAAGAGTTTATTCACCACTACAGATTGTCCTAAAGGGCTAATCACAGTCATCTCTCTAGAAGCAATCTCAGATTCTATGTTCAGGGTTCTAGAGACAGTACTAGCAACATAGGAATGCATTGACCCAATATCAATCAGTGCAGTAAAGGGTAAACCAAAAAAAAGGGACGTACCGGTTATAACGTCCGGTGCATCACCCTCCTCTCGACGTCTGGCTGTATAGACCAACCCATGTTATCTAGCGGCTGTATTCCCAGCACCTTTTCCACGTGCTCCATGCCCCCGACCGAAACCATTTCCTCCTCTGGCCAGACCACGACCTCTCTGTTGTTGTTGACCACCTCTTCCCAGCTGACTATAACCCTGACCATCTGGTCGCATTCTGTTGGGCTCTTGCGGGCAGTCCTTTACCCGATGATTCATAGATCCACATCTGAAGCATCCTCTACCACCCAACCAACACTCTTCTGAATGAAATTTCCCACATCGAGTACACAGTTGAGATCGACCAATAGCAGCAGGCCTCACAGCTCGACCCGGTCCATCTAACCTAGGCCTCTTCTAAAAATTCCTTGTAAATCCTGATGATCCAAAATTCCTTTTATTCCTTCCCTTGTCCCAATCCTGATTTTGCCTTTCAAACCTCCTTACCTCTCCAGCTATCTTAGCCTTCTCCACCAGAACGGCAAACTCCCTTTCCCATTGCGAAGCTATCAGTACTCGCAACTCGTCCCTCAGGCCATCTTCAAATCAGACACAACGCTCATGATCAGTTGCAACAATATCCCGGGCATAACGACTCAGACGTAAAAATTCCACCTCATACTCGGCCACTGACTTACTTCCCTGAACCAAATTAAGGAATGCCTTTCGCTGAACGTCCACATAGCTCGACCCAATATATTTCCCCTGAAACGCAACCTTAAAGAAGTCCCAGGTAATGCAGTCCGCTGCTGTACCATCTCTAACTGTGAGCCACCACTGGTAAGCCTCATCTCGGAGAAGAGACACAACTCCTTTCAGTTTCTCTTCCCCAGTGCAGTCAAGATCATGGATGATGCGCTCAACCGCTTCCAACCAATACTCAGCTATGTTAGGAGCCACACCAGAAATGCCCCTAAACATTTCAGCCTCATTAGCTCAAAGTCGCTCCGATAATCCTGTGCTCGCTCCAGCAACTCTCTCCAAAACACGTAACATCGCCTGAGACACAGCATCGTCTCCACCAGTTTGATCCTGAAATTCTGCTTCCACAATTGGCGGTGCTGGCACTTCACCTTTCGGCCCATGTCCTGATTCTGAAGGTTCAGACCCAACATGTAACACCCCTAACCCGTAATCAACGCTGAACTAGGGTTAGGAGCATTACCGGACAGATCAGAAACTTACATAACATTTCATACATTACATTCATCATTAACAATCATAGTGTCCCTTAGATGAGTCATCAAGACCCTAAACATGCATATAAGCCGAGTTGGGACTAAACTGAATCACATACAGAATCTCATAGAAAAATTTAAACTTTTCTAAAATACAGAGGAGACACGCCCGTGGGAGGAGACCGTGTGCCGTCCACAGTTTCTAGACACCCCTGTGTGTCCATTCGTACCTATATACTGACTATATCAACACGGTCACTAGGCATGCCCGTGTGCCATGGCCGTGTGCTACTAGACCATATACTGACTTCCCCACCACGGCCACCAAGCACACCCTTGTGCCTTGGCCGTGTGCTCTTAGCTAGCTACTGACTTGCACACCACGGCCAGATGACACGCCCATGTCGAGGCCATGTACTACTAAGCTACATCCTGTTAATCACCCACGGTCTTTAGGCACGCCTTTGTGCCACAACCGTGTGACATTATAGGCCATTTACAAGGCCAAAATGCCACCCATAAGAGTCATCCCTAAAGCCATTTTTACCAAGATATCTAATACACATATAACCATAAAAAAACATACCAAAATAATCATCCAAACCATGCATTCAATACCAATTCTAACCATGACAATTTCAAAGACTAAAACTCATATCATTACAAACATAATTCATTCAATTGCTCACTCAAAACTTGGCCATTTCACATGCTTCAACCATACCAAGCTATGCATCATATATCACATTCATTTAAGCAAAGTCTCAACTCATAAATAGCCAAATCACATGGCTAAGATCACATAACAACTTATACCAAAATACTAGCTTATACATGCCATATCTATCTTTATACATTTTCAAAGTGTACCAAAATAAGTTTAGCAGTGTGATGACGATTCGTGACGGTCCCGAGCCTTCAGTAGCTTTGACGACCTACAAAATAGATTAAACATACACAGAGTAAGCTTTCCAAAAGCTTAGTAAGTCAATATACCAACAGCTTAACATAAAATGCATATATTGGAAATAGATACATAGGCACATTCCAATCATTTAGCATATATCACAATTATGCTTTGTTTCACATACTTGTAGCCACATTTGCCACATTCATCATTCTAAGATTCTCATTCTCACCTTTAAACATACACTTGTTCGAGTCAAAGTCTTATAGGTACTTACCTTTTTATACGCACTTGTGTATATATATACCAAGCGTACCTGAAACAAACATTCGTTCATTTGTTTGATCATGGCTCGGATTCACAATTCATAACACAGACTTGCCCGTTGAACCATAAGGAATCCAGTAGGATACTCAGAAGCTCAGTATATTAGTACAATGCTATCATCCCAGACGAGGTCTTACATGCTCTTGGATATCGATGCCACTGTCCCAGACAGGGTCTTACACGAATTAATACGATGCCGATGTCCCGGACATGGTCTTACACGTAAAGTCTCATATCGATGCCAACGTCCCAGACGTGATCTTACTCGTAAAGCTTATATCGATGCCAACGTCCTAGATGTGGTCTTACTCGTAAAGCTTATACCGATGCCAACGTCCCAGACGTGGTCCTACATGATAAAACAGAACAAATACCTATGTCATGACATAGCTAATCCTATCTACTCCTAGGTTCACACGGGACTTCTCGAAATTCAAATGCATAACCTCTCATAACATAAGCATTCAATATCATCATTAATCATATGAACATTTACAAATGCATACATATACATTTATTTATATATTGACTTACCTCGGATTCGGTTTATCGGAATTAAAACGGCTACTTGTTTACTTTCGCTTTCCCACGATCTAAATCCGTTTTCCTCAGTTCTTAATCTAAACATATTCAAAATTAACCCTTTTATTCACTAATTCATTCAATTCAACCCAAGGACACGCATTTAGGGCTATTTGCAAATTAACCCTCATATTTGCATATTTTATCAATTTAGTCCATTTTTCTCAAAACATCCAACTCACAAAATTCACACATACACATGCGTAGTCGAATATTCATACATCACATATAAGCCCATATCTTTCATCAAATTCACAAATTAGTCCCTTAATTTGCCATTTTTTCAATTTAGCCCTATTTAGCTAAATTCATCAAATCTTCAAGAACAAAACTTGTGCATCAAGCTTAAATCTTTCATTTATCCACATAAAACATCACAAAATTCAACATATCATCAATGGCATCTCACACAAACATCATCAATTCATTAAATTAAAACATGGGTTTGATAGTAGGAGAAGCAACGATTACAAAAACGTAGAAATTATCAAAAATCGAACTCAAATCATACCTTAATTTTGGCTTGCAAGTGCCGAATGCCTAGCCAAAGTTTTCTTTCTTTTCTTTTGGTGTTTTCGGCAATAACGTGATAAAATGATGATAATGTTTCTTCCTTTTTTTCATTATAATAATATATAACATAACATAATAATATTAATGAACCATTTAAAGTAAATATAATTAAACATATAATATACATACATATTACCACCCATTACCGTCCACTAACAATGACTTTGGCCAAATTGCCACATACGGCCCTCACTTTACAAAGCCACAACACATAGCACTTTAACATATAGCATAGAACTTTCACAATCAATACAATTTCATCCTTTTGTCAAATTAAACACACAGACGGACAAATTAACTTACGAAAATTTAACACATGCTAAACCACATATCAACGGCACAGAAAATAGTATTAAAATATTATACGGACTCGAATTTGTGGTCTCGAAACCACTATTCTGACTAGGGTATAAATTAGACTGTTACACAATGCCCCGGCCTCTACCACGGCCTCGCATGCCACGACCACGTCCTCTAGTACTCATGACTACTGATGCGACTTAGTCTGATTAAAAGTTTTATGAATTAGTATTTTCTTCCACTGTTTATTACCGAGAAGTCTTATGAAAATAGCGTTTATGAGTAATTTTCGCCAATTTATATAAACCTAAAGTTTCAGTCTCTAAAGTTGAGTTTCTAGCATTCATAACACAATACAATTACTTCACGCAAAACAACCAATGGTCAGAAGACTTACCGTGCGGATTTGGTGTCGGAGACTCGGGTGCCATGCTTCCAGAAAACATGTACTTATCTAAACCATTTTCCAAGCCATCTTTTGAAAACATTTTTGAACCTCATACCCACAGTCAAGTTTTTGAACCAGGCTTACCACAATTGTAACACCCCAAACCCGGTCAAAACGCTACAACTGAATTTGGTATGCTACAAGGAAGATAATTTTGGAAAACTAACTAAAAACCACAAGTTGGAAAAACCTTGCGTATTGTTATTGTACCTTTAGAGAAAATTTAAAGTTACTGTTTAGCTTAGACCGCATTACGAAGTCGGGTTCATTTGTTGAAAATCGAATTTAAGAAAAATTTCGTTAAATTTGTCAATTAAAAATGAGGTTGCAGATTCTAAGTGAAAACTCTGAATTAATTTGTTACTCGTTATCCATCTTTCAATAGCCAATTGAAAATCAACTTTTATAGTTTATTAAGCATGCTAAATCAACTTTATAGAAAAACCCAACTTAAAGTTAAAGTGGCCTTATTACAATACCGAAAGCCAAACTTAATAGTGAAATTTAAAATATAATGAATGAAATTACTAAAAACACTGCATGGCCACCTCAAGTCCTCCACGGCTTCAAATTCGCGATCTAAGGATTACCTGCAAAATTAAGTAAAGGGGTGAGTCACCGAGACTCAGTGTGTAATCCTCAATGAACGATATTCGGGCTCTAAGCCCACAGATGCCAGTTGGGCCTTAGCCCGCACAATCCAACACATTAAGCATGTATACAATGCAGCCCAGCCCAACCTACTTTTCCAACCTCTATATCACCGAATCAGCCAAACGCCCGTGGCATCAAGCCACTGTGGTTCTAGACCACCGTGATACCAGATCACTGTGACAAAGTCACTAATAGTATGTGTGGGGCCAACCCACCGTGGTACCAAACCACTGGGACGAGTCACTGAATCATATATGTACGTGGTGTTAAACCACCGTGGCACCAAGCCACTGAGACATAGTCACTGAATCGTATATGTGGGGCCAACCCTCTAAATAGCACTTCCCCTTTCGCATCATATCCCAAGTCCATGCACATGTTAACATACCGAGATGAATGATCATGCTTTGAATGCACACTATCAATTAAATCATACATATACATATTTAAACATAAAATTGTAGTGGAACTTACCCGGTGTCTCCAACCTTACCCCTAAGGGTATTTCGACTGGCAATATAGTCGTTTCGGCTTTCAGCCAACACAGTTAATAACGTAATTTAATATACAGAGTGTGAGAATTACACACCTGATAATGCGTAAGACTAGACTCTTTACATCGACGCTTTCACTAGCAGGGACGACGGCTATATGTCTATCCCAACCAGACGTAGGCTCTCTACCACAACCCGGCGGATAGTCCCGAACCGATGACACAGCACGCCTCTTGAACTTAAGAGCGGAGGCTATGGGTCCACTCCCTTCCTTAGATTTACTAGCACTCGCATCCATGGAGAATATTTGATCAGTACAATACTATAATAGAAACAATGGTTATCTAACAACATTATCCGGATAAGGCGGCGAATAAACAATGAATGACCAAATGAATAGAATCAGAGGGTAACTCCTTACCTTTGTTACTAACGCAAGTAAGCAAGACTTCTTGGAAAAGAACTTCCGGCAACCTAAGAAGTCTTAATACTTCTCTTCCTGATATTCGGCTACTTAATCAATAGAAACCAAACACTTCGAAGATTGGCTTGTGAAACCGAATGAGTCTTTAGATATCATCAAGTTAGAATCAATTCCCGAAACAGAACAAAAGGAATGACGTTTCGGCCAAACCAAAACAAAAAAGAACAACCCTTTCCATCCATTCGGCCAACGTCCAAACTTACCAATGACCTTCCAAACGCTGGCTAGATGAAGAAGAGAATACGAGAATGAACCCCCTACAATTAGCCAATGCCCCAAGGAATCGAGTCAGCGCCTTCGATTTAACAACCATCAAGAGAAAAGAACGAACAGAAAAAGAAGAAGAAGAATCTCTTACCAAAATAACATGGAGATGCCAATTGAGAAGGCTGGAAGGATAAGTGGCGGCTATCTAGAAGAGAAAAGAGAAGAGTTAAGGAGTAGGAGAGAAATCGGTTTGCAAAAAGAAAGTGATTAGAGAAGAGAAAAGAAGAAGTCAGAATGGAAACAAGGTTCGGCTATTACCCAAAGAAACAAGAAGGAGAGAAGAGAAGCAAGGGTGTTATGGTTTTGGTAGAGAAGAAATGTACCAAAGTTACCAAAATGCAAAAGAAAGGGAAGATGGTTTCAGATTTGGAGTAAAGTGGGAAAACCAATGGAAAGAAGAAAGAAAAAGAATAAAAGAGAGCTCAAGAGGACTTGCCAAAAGTCGGCACTCAACATCCCCCTTAATGACCGAATATGCCCCAACGAAAAAGAGAGAAAAGCCTAAGACCCAAAGAATTTTCGGCACACTCATCTCTCCTAGCACCAAAACCGAATTCTCTTCCCCCACTTCAAGCTTCCCACATTCGGCCATCACTCCACCAACCTCAAATCCCATACTTTTCTCCTACTTTCACTCCCCTCCAACAATTTGAATTGGTTTGACCCATTCAAACCCCACTATCACCTCATGGCCACTCATTCAAAATCTTTGACTCATTCTACCAACAACCTTGGAGAGCCCTTGCCGAATCCACCACCTTAGCTCCCTAGGCGCAAAAATAAAGCTTCTGGATACTGTCGACGCGACTCGAACCCCTTCCTTCTACTGCTCCCTTGTGACGCCACTTCCCTACAACTTAAGTGGCGTCTCCTTGCCACTTTACCACACCACTTCTTGTGTTAACAAACACGAGTAATTACCTTTAAGGCCTGCCTCAGTTAGCTCCCCCTAAAGTGCACAAAAACAAAATTTTCACCAAGGCACAAGCTTAACCTTGAGCCTTCCCGGAACCCCTAAACACACCAAATTAACAGACAAAACATACCAAACACATAGAAACATAACAAATGTAGAGCCCCTAATTCCCGAATGTTACAAAATGAGTAATGTGTGAAGTATATGCATCATGAACGCAGTGTGAAATTATGGTGTGGATGTCTTGATTGTGGATATTAAAGGTGCATTATTATTATGCTATGTGTTGTTGGAAACGGTATAAGTGTGGTTGATTTTCAGGGTGGCAAAAGGCTATGTAAATAGCCTTATATTTGTCCACAAGGTTAGCCCCGTAGGCGTGTTGATAGGCTGTGTGTCCCCTGCATCCAAATTTAGCAAAATTGAATGCCCAGTAGTAAACACACAGGCAGAGACACAGCCGTGTGTCTCAGACGTATGAAAGACACGGCCTAAGGACATGGGCGTGTGCCAAGGCCGTGTGCCCTAAATGTCTCCTTACATCATAAATAGAATGTCAAGGTTTGTACACACGTGTTAAGACACGGGCGTGTCATGGCCGTGTGAGGGACACAGGCGTGTGCCAAGCCGTGTGAAAACCCCTGTAGGTTCGAAATATAAAATAAAATAAAATCCGCACGGACTAGGGAATTGGCATGTGTGACCACATGGCCTGCCCAAACGGGCGTGCTCCTTTCCACACGAGCGTGTGGCCCTGTTTTGAGCAAAAATTTTCTAAGTGTTCATAAGCTTCCGGTTTAGTCCTGAACCACTTTATATGTATGTTTCGGGTCTCGTAGGCCCATAATAGGGACGTTATGAACACGAATTAAGTTGGAATGAAAATTCATGTCCTGATTTTGTATGATTAAGTATGTTAAGTTCGAAAATGCCTCATACCCAGTTCCGGTGTCGAATACAGGTATGGGGTGTTACACCTTATCTCTCTGAAAATTGTTTCTAAGCCTTAACGCCTCAAACATCACATCACAAAGATGAGTACTCACAATCTTATGACATGCTAACGATATCCAACGGTCTCATAAGATCACAAGGCCAAAATGTCCACATTATTATCACATATTTACTTATCATTTTTGGCACATATTCACTGCATATTCACATCGTTAGCACATTATAATCACTATCACAAGGTATGGAAACATACCGACATATTTACTGTCACATGGCATGAATAACATACCCACATATTCTCTTTCACAAAAATCATCATAAGCTTATGGCACATGTCGTAGCATCTCATATACGTTCATATTTTCACAATTGCACATGCACACATATATCACATTTAATCATAGGTGTGAGAACACTTACACTCTGAATTTAGAGTAGCGGTTTAGGCTACCTCTAAATTCCCAACTACACAATGAATCATCTACGAGCAACAATTTCAAAACATCACCAAAAATAAACTTTCACCGAAAAATCGAAAGCTCAGACAAGCTTTTCTTTGCCTTTGTCTCTACTCATTGAAGGTCCTATTGACTTTGACACTTCAACAAGACAAACCACGCAATCATACAATCAGCAATCATCATTTACTCACTTTAAACAATCAAAAACAATAGTCTAAGCTACGTTCTCTTTTAACCGAAACCTTCGACATAAAAAAACTTCAAATTTGTATATCTCGACCTACACTTGATCTTTTTCACATGAAACAAATTCCATTCATCTACATATTCATCAACGACTAATTCACAACCTTTAAACTATTCACAATTACACGTTTCATAGTATTGAAATTTTTTGACGTACAATGGCTATTATGACAAAATTCATTAAAACTTGAGAAATCTTTAATGAAACTTCAAAGTAACTTTAGAAACCTTAAAAAATTAAAAAAAAAAAACTTGAAACCACGCTTTAATCCACAATCCCGAAATTTACCATTAACGACCCAAATTTTGGCTTTTATTTAAAACATGCATTTTAATGGCTAAAAATTCAATTTAAGAGACTAGATATCATTTAAAACTAATAGAAAGATGAATGGTTACCTTTGATGGGAGAAAAATGGCTTTGACGCAAATTTGAAAAACCCACAGGTAAAGATGATGATGAAATTAATGAGACTTTTAGATATTTTTCTTGGTTTCGATCAATATTTATGGTTAGGTTGATGGTAGAAATCAATAGGAATCAGGATTTGGAAGTAAAAATCAATTAGGAGAGATGAGAGAGTAAAAGGGACGGAAACACAACAAAGGGGAGGTTTTTCTGTCGTGAACAATTTGGAGAATACGGGTTTTTAGGTTGAGTTTAAAAACTGGTTAATTTTTTTCATAAAAGCTCTCAATTTTTACTCTTTTACGGATCAGTCCTATTTTCAAAATTAAAGGTCGTAAGAACCCATTTTCAGAAATTGATTTAATTTCTATTATCGAAAACATTATTGATTACCAAACTTACAAAATTTTGAACACATTTTGGCTAAGATTCCTATTTTACCCTCGAAACTTCTAGGCCAAATTGTAGGGTGTGACAAATTAAGTATTTACTTATTCTCTTCACTTGAACTTAACCTTTCTCTTTTCAATTCAAAGCTTTCATTTACTTTGATCACCTTTCCTTCATCTTTTCCTCTTTCTCTCCATGCATACATACAAAACATAACTTCTATCTTGTATCCAATATAATCTTTTCATGATTTCATATCAAAATAGCATGAAAACCTTAAAAATATCATAAAATCTTACCTTTATCCTTTACTTTTTCTTCACTTTCCCAAGCTTTTCCTTCACTTCCTTCTTCAACTAAGTAGTTTTCATGGTAGAAAATATTTCTATAACACTCTAGGATATGAAATTTGGCTATGTTTTTAAGGAAAAATTCAAGAAAAATGCATGAAAACTTTTCCTTTCCTTTCTCTATTTTTCTTTTATTTTCTTTCTTTCTTCCTCCCTTCTTTCTTTCCTTTCTTTCCCTTTTATTTTTTTTTTTTGTCTCACGCTGCCGCCGTTCAACCTTCCACATGTGTGTAAGATTCTACACTTTTCTTTTTATTTCAACTTAGTCCGTATTTCACCAACCAATCAAATTTCACCACCTTTCAACCTTAATTTCCATAAATTCTCTCTCATTTACACCTCAACACTTAGATATTCTAATCTCGTGATTATGTCTCCAGACATCAATAAAATATGTTAAAATTATATTTAGGTACTTTTCATATAAAATGGGAAATTTACACTTTAAAACCTATACTTTTCCACTTTATTCAATTTAGCCCATATCTTGATTTTCCAACTCCACATATCAATACATATCCATGTCAAAATAATAAAAAATATTTCTTAAAATTCCACTCCTTTTCCTAAAATGGTAATTCTATACTTTTAGTCCTCCAACTTTTAAATTTTCACAATTTAATCCTTATCAAATTTTATTATTCATATTTTCTCTCCAAATACTTATTTCACTTTTGAAATATTTATTCTTTCTTGAAAACCAAATGGGCCAAGTTGGGCCAGGCTCGGGCCTTGAATGTTCAAGCTCGAGCCCGATCCATATTTTAAATGACCTTAATTTTTTTTGTCCAAATTCATTTTTCTGATATAATATTTTTGCTCAAACCCTCCCAAATTTTGGGCAAGCCTTCGAGCTTAGGCGAGTAGCCCGACCTATGAACATGTCTACCATTGATGTAGTTTATTATTATTATTAAGGTTAATATATATGAAGGTACACGAACTTAGCGACTTGTGTCTATTTGGTACCTAAACTATTTTTTACCTAATAGGTATCTATCTAAACTTAAAAATTGTAAGTCAATTTGGTGCTCTTTTTAGGAATTTGACTAACACCATTAAGTATTTAATCTCAACCAATCATATTATGCCACATGTATTAAAAAGCCAATCATATTGTGTTACCAGTATTAAAAATATTTAATTTAATTTTTTAAAATTTTCTTTTACTTTTTATTAATTAAAAATAAAAAAATTAATTAATTAAACTTTTCAATTATTTCTTTCCTTTTAATTTTTCATCCTTCTTCTTCCATCTCATCACCATCATCTTTCACCATCACCATTCAAATCGTCACCACTCAAGTCCCGACCCAACACTATCACCATCACAAATGGTTTGTCTAAGTCATTCCGAACTTAATTTTTTTAATTCTAAAATTTTTATAATTTTTTAAATGTGTAAAACATTATTAAATTCTATACAAATTTGAAGATCAAAAAATAAAAATTATTAAAAATCATTTAAAAATTTAAGTTAAAAGTGAGTCTAGGTAACCTCATCTCCAAATTCATTCAAGAAGATTTTTCTAAACTATATAAAGTTTTAAAAGTTACTTTTCTTAAAAAATATATATATGACATGTGTATTGGTGTTTTAATTCTTATAATACTTTTAGACTATATGTAACAGCCCGTTTTTGGTCAAACCGAATAAGTGGTTTCAAGACCACAAATTTGAGGTCAAAATTTTTTTTTATTTTAAAGTTTATATCATGATAGCATGTATGTGTGAAAATATCGCGAAATAATTTTACCGTTTAAATGTTCGATTTGAGAAAAAAGACTTAATCGTGTAAAATGCAAAATAAGTGTTCTATTAGTTAAAGGCGTCAAATAGCTTTGGTTTTTAAATATGGTGGTCGTAAATGGTAATTAAACCATTTGAAATATTATTGGACATATATGGACGCATTTTAGGTGTTTTAAATGGTTTATTATTAAAGGTTAATTATGTAATTTGGTTATTAAACATAAAATAAAGTTAATTAAAGGCTTCCATTATCATTTTATAACCACAATTAAAGAAGAACAAGAAGAAAATAGGGTTATTCATTCAGCTAAGCAAAAATTCAAGCAAAAATTCTTTGAAAAGATCGATTCAGTACTTAGTGTGATTTGAATTATTGATTGAAAAGTTAATTGGGTTATATGTGTTTGAATATATCTACGAACTGGAGATAAATTTTGAACGTCATGTATGAATTGAAGGATAGTATGGAAGAAGAATTTGTATTCTTGAAGATTTAATACAGAATTATATCTATTGGAACAATTCTATCTGAGAAATGTTGTGGTAAATTAAAGTTAGTTCAAATGTTGAAGCTTTCTTTTGCACGAAGACATTATCAACCGAAATGTCAGTTCTAGTTCAGTCTGAGTTGAATAAAGAGTTTATGATCTTCAGTCACACATTAATGAATGGTTTGAAGTGTGTTCTAATGAAAAAATGTACAGAGATATCTTGTGATTTTATATAGTTAAAGATGCATGAAAAGAGTTATGTGATATATATGATGACTATAAGAGTGTAAAATGTTTAATGTCAGATAAAGATCCGAACTTGGCACAGAAAAGTTAGCTCGAATCGTCGAAAAACTTTTGAGTCTGTAAGTGATTCTTATCCAAGGAAATGATTATAGTTTTGAATGTTTTGAATGGGAAACTTTTGTGTGCTTTTTGAGCGATGAATACGTGATTGATCTTATCAGGTAATGAATAGTTGTTAGCTGAATTAGAGGCTAATTAAATGTTTATTTAGTGAAGTTGTAAAATTCAAAAATGTGCCAATGAATTATAAGTTAAAAGGGGTTCAGCATAAATTGATTTCTGATTTGGAACTTCAGATGTGGAATCGATGATTATTTATTGCTTCGAGATAAAGTGTCTATATCGAGAAGCTCTGAGACTGTATAACCATTGTTATAGGTGGCCCACAGTGACAATTAGTCTGATCGTGCGAGAGTAACATGATGCACGACATTTCGAGATATGATATTGATGAGTGAGTGTGAACTGTGATATTACTGACTTTGTTGATTATAGAAATAAAGTGTTGATGAATTTTGTATCGAGATTATCCTTATTATTGAAAAGTGATAGAGTTATATGTTCTTGAAATGATAAGTCTACACATGGTACTAATCAACATTGTTTCAGATTGAGATCTGAAACTCATATTGTGATTCTGAGGAAAATTACAGTAATCTATGAGTATGAGATTGCATTGAAATTGGGAAACGCAATTCAAACTCTCGAAATATTTATTTTTCACTGTGCTTTAGAGTTTCAAAGCAACTAAGAAAGACTGTTGTTGTTATAAGCAGTTACCGAACTTTGTTATTTCAGGATCGAGCTTTGTGAGAAAATGATCCACGGGATTAATATCGTCAAAGAAATTGAGCAGAAAATGAAAACAATTTAATACAGTCATAAGCAGTCTCAGCTAGAGATGATGTACAGCGAAAGTCAGATTAGAATTTCAGTTGTGAGATTAAAAAGATTTGAAATCCGAAGCTATGTGTGAATTTGAAATGTATTGTGCGGAAGCAAATCCTTAATCTACTTCTGGTAAGATTTTCAAGGACGAAAATCCCTAAGGGGGGGAGAGTTGTAACAGCCCGATTTAGACCTTAGTCGGAATAGTGGTTTCGAGACCACAAATCTGAGGTCGTAAAATATATATATTAATATTTTTTTTTTGTGTTAATTTTATGTGACATGGCCTGTGTGAAAATTTTGTGTGATGATTTTATCGACTGTGTGTCAAATTGTGAAAAAGGACTAAATTGCATAAGGTGTAAAAGCTGTGTGCTAATTTATAAGTGTCAATTTGTTGATGGTTTTTTAAGGTGGAGGCTTTATGTTGTTATTAAACCATTATATAGTTAGTGGATGGTGAATGGACATAAAAACCTATGGATAGTGGAAAAGGAATAATAATAAAAAGGGTAAAAAGGTAAAAGATGAATTAATGATAATAAAACAAAACAAAAACATTTAGTGGCTGAAACACCGAAACCCGGCCCACGAGCCTCGACCGGATCTGGTATGTTCCTTGAGTAAAACAGTGCAAAACTTGTTTGATACTTTGGAAAATTTGGTCATTTTGAAGGGAAATCCGTTGGAGTTGTGATTACATTGAAATCGGTGTCATTTTAAAAGCCTAGCTTTTAATAAAACTTTATTCAAATATTTCAAAACAATTGAAGTTAAAAGAAATACCGAGTTTTTAGTTTATCATTAAATTGAAAATCATTTGTGTTTGGGTGTCTAAACATTTAAAGTTTATTTTTATAAGAAAAGGTGTTTAATCTTAATTTTATAATATTCGTATCATAATAAACCGAATAAAATGCATACTTAAAATAGTTAATAGCAATGGCCTTATTACAACTGAAAATACCAAATAAATCCTGAATTATTAAAATAATAAGAAAACGCAAATCCACTAATTGAAATCCCGAAAATGTTCAGCATGGCCACCACATAGTCTCCGCTGACCCGGTCCATCTACTGAGTGTCACCTGAAAAGATATCCCACAACGGGGTGAGTCAAACAGACTCAGTGTATAACAACCAACACAAATCCCACAAGATTTAGGCATATCAAATCATACATATAAATATAGCAAATAGAGATTATGATGCAATCCCGAACCCAAACCTAAGTAACTGATACGAGCTCACCTACGAAGCCTGTGACGGACGTCAACCATGACCCGATGAGGCTACCTAATGGGCCAATTACATGTTCCCGAACCAAACAATTCAAAGATGCCGCGATGGTGTTGGTGACACAAATTTGGGATGACCATAGAAGAGAGCCCAAAAACATGCTGAACTCATACAACTTTTTTGAAGTTGAATATACTAGCTAGTCCGACTGCTAGTTTATTTAACACTTTAATTTACGCATGTTTTAATTTTCAGTAGTAACTTCATTTTCGTATTTCATATTTATTTGCTTAGATAGTACAAGTTTTTAGATAGTCTTAGTCGAAGTTGAATATTAGTATGCTCTTACCTAGTGTTTAAATAAGGTAATTAAAATTTTGTCTAACTATGTTTAGTCGAATTTTAATTAATGAGATTTATGTTTTTTTTTTTTTGTAGTGCTTCACGTCTTTGATAAGATGTCATGGAAGATGGTAGCTGAAAGTCTAACAAATGTGCAAGTGGGTGATGGTGGAAATGCAAGCCTTGAATTTGAAATTATCATGGTGGGTTTTAGAAGATGGACATGCGGTAATATGGAGCATAAATTAAGAACTTTGTCTTTTATAAACAAAGTGGATGGACAGCATGCTTGTTGAATGAATTAAACAATTGAAGAATTCTTAATTTAAGCAAGGCATGGGACGGCAAAGCATGAAGCACCATAAAGGAATTAATAAATAAACAATTGAAAGGATGAAAACATGCAACATCAAAATAAGTCACCACAGAAGTAGACGGCCACACCTAAATTAGGCCATGTGCGCATAAAATAATAAGCAATGGGGAAAGCATGCATAGTGGACGGCTTAAGCACTTTTAAATTAAGATAATTTAGTCAATCTTATGGCAAATAATTTAGTCAATCTTATGGCAAATGCAAGTGGCATACGGCAACAAGCTTTGGTGGAGTTTAGGTTGAACGGCCACAACATTCAAGTGCTTTAATTTAATTGCAAGTGGCCATACCTTCATGCTCCATGATCTTTTTGTCTTACATGACACCTTATCTCCAACATGACTAAGCCCTTCCCTTGGCCGAATACTCACAAATGCCCCCACCAAGTCAACTACTCGTGTGCACAAATAGAGATTGAAGCCCTCTTTCCTTTCTGGAAGTTTCAAGTTTATTCCTTTCCTATTCGGCTATCATTGGAAAAGCCTATAAATATTTTGCACATTTCATTTTGTAAGGGACTTTTGGAATTTTAATGAAAGAAGAATTTCTTTTGGTGAGTATCCACTCTCCTAATTCTCAAGGTTTGAATTGGCTTATCTAGTTTTCTAGTGGCATCGATCTTTCCTTGTTTTGAACTTATCATCCTTACGGGTGTGGCGTTCATTTACCTATACCGTTGGTTCCTATCTCGCTAGATAGTGGGTCTCGGTTTTTTATTTCAAAAACTCATTCCATCAACTTGAAACTTATAAGATTCGGGTCTTTAATTTTTATTAAAGGTTCTTTCTTGTTTCAAATACGTATCCATTTCAACCTCTCACCTATCTTTACCTTTCAAAGATATTATATCCAAAAAAATTAACCCTTTTGTTAATTAAAAGAAAACTACCTAATTTACGATCGGGCAACATTTACGATTCGTCTTCAAACCCGAGACGGACCTTATCATCTGGTATCAGAGCCAATTAAATTAGGCACGTTTTGATCATCTCGAATTTTTTTTAAGTTAAAAAAATTATCGTAGTATCTGGATTTTTTTTAAAAACTCTTCATTTTTCACCACCTCCACTATCGAGCCTTATTTTTCGACCCACCACCTATCAACATTTCTATCCTTTCTAAGCCTACCCATTTCCAAAACCAATTTTACCCTTTTAACTCTTGAAACGACCTACGAGTTGCTAGTAAGTCGAAGACAACCTTCTAGAATCTAGAAGAGTGAATTCGAGCGGTAAAAGGCAAGAGTGATTACATTAAGGAAAAGGCCAGAAATTGAGTGAAAACAGGAGTGTGAGTGTTGATAATTTCTTTGTGAGTGAACAAGTGAGGATTGTAGTGAGGATTCATTAATTTTGTTTAAAAACATGTCTAGGAGCCCCGAACGTCGAATAATAAGCGACCAAGCATCTGACGCCGCCAGAGGTGGAAGAGGATTGCATCCCCGAAGAAATGATCCTGAAAGGAGAGATCCGGATTTGCAAACTGTAATGCGCGAAATCACACGTTTGGTCCAGTCAATCAACGAATGATTGGATCGAAGAGATGAACAGAGGCCTCGAGCAAACACCCCTCCGATTCTGAGAAGGGGACGAGAATAACCTTGGTTACATGACAACGACATCTACGAACCGAGTGAAGCCGATAGCAATCCGGCTTTCGAATACAACGAACGGAGAGAAGGTCCACGAGTCCGCGAGCGAAGAGATCGAGAATGGGCTGATGACGACTTGAAGAATATTAAAATGGCGATTCCTGCTTTCCAAGGGAGGTCCGATCCGGAAGCCTACCTTGAGTGGGAAAAGAAGGTGGAGTTAATCTTCGAATGCCATAATTATTCAGAAAATAAGAAGGTAAAACTTGCTGCCATCGAATTTTCTGATTACGCCCTTATTTGGTGGGATCAATTAACAACGAGTCGAAGACGGGATGGTGAACGCCCAATATCCACATGGGCGGAAATGAAGGCACTAATGCGGAAAAGATTCATCCCAACCTACTATCACTGCGAGTTGCATCAAAAGTTGCAAAGCCTAACTCAGGGTCACCGAAGCGTGGAGGATTACTACAAGGAAATGGAAGTGGCCATGATCCGAGCCAATGTAGAAGAAGAACGAGAAGCCACCATGGCACGTTTTAGCGCTGGCCTCAATCGAGATATCGCAAATATTGTAGAATTACACCATTACATCGATATCATCGAAATGGTTCACATGGCAATAAAGGTCGAAAGATAGCTAAAACGAAAAGCTATGCCTAGAGCAAACCCCAATCATGCTTCAACATCTAAGTGGGCGCAAGTGACCAACAAAAAAGACATGCCAAATCGAGCCAAAGAAACAAGTGGCGCACCCAAGTTTAACAAGCCGATCGGTGAAACAAGCAAGGGCAAAATGGAAGCCCTTCCGAATCGATCCCGAGACATTAAGTGTTTCAAATGTTCAGGACGAGGCCATATTGCAAGTCAATGTCCAAACCGAAACACTATGTTTATTCGAGATAATGGCGAGATTGAATCCGAAAGTGAAAAGGAAGATGATGGCGAGACTGAATCCGAAAGTGAAAAGGAAGATGATGCCAGTGAGACATCCCAAGACGAGGAAGAAGTAGAACAAGCCGAAAATGGAGAGATCTTGGTGGTAAAAAGGAGCCTTAGCTTACAAGGTGTCGAAAATGAACAACAACACGAAAACATCTTCCATACGCGTTGCCAAGTACAAGGGAAGATTTGTTGCGTCATTATTGATGGAGGAAGCTGTACTAATGTGGCTAGCACCATATTGGTGGAGAAACTTGGATTGACTACCACCAAACATCCCCATCTGTATAAGCTACAATGGCTTAACGACACGGGAGAACTTAAGGTCACAAAACAAGTTTTGGTTTCCTTTGCAATAGGGAAGTATCAAGATGAGGTCTTGTGCGATGTGGTTCCGATGCTAGCGGGACATCTCCTGCTTGGACGACCTTGGCAATTTGACAAGCGAGCAATCCATGACGGCTGCACTAATCGGTACACTTTTAAATACTTGGGCCGGAACATGACACTAGCTCCGCTAACACCCAAGCAAGTTTACGAAGATCAGTTAAAGATGAAGGCATCAATGGAAAAATCAAAAGAAAGCGAGTGGAAAAATGAGAAAGAAAGAGAAAAGAATTTAAAAAAAAAGAGGGGCAAGAAAATAAGTGATAAAACAAGAGAGTGTGAACAAAAAGAAAGGGAAACGAAGGAAGAGAATGAAAAGGAAAGTGGAAAAATGAGTGTTTTTGCAAAAGCAAGAGATATTCGAAAAGCTTTGTGTGTGAGACAACCGATGTATGTCCTACTATACAAGGAATCATTTTTGAACACTAATGACTTACCCGAGAATCTTCCCTCTTCTGTGTTGTCTCTGATTCAGGAATTCAAGGACATCTTTCCAGATGAGATACCAAGTGGTTTACCGCCCATTCGAGGTATAGAACACCAAATTGACTTGGTGCCGGGAGCTTCTCTGCCCAATCGACCTGCGTACCGGAGCAATCCCGAAGAAACAAAAGAGCTCCAAAAGCAAATCACTGAATTGCTAGAAAAGGGATATATCCGAGAAAGCCATAGTCCATGCGCGGTACCGGTGTTACTAGTGCCAAAGAAAGATGGTTCGTGGCGAATGTGTGTCGACTAACGTGCCATCAACAAGATTACCGTCAAATACCGACACCCGATACCCCGACTCGATGACATGCTCGACGAGTTAAGCGGAGCTCGAATCTTCACAAAGATTGATCTCAAAAGTGGCTATCACCAAATTAGGATGCGGGAAGGCGATGAGTGGAAAACGGCTTTCAAAACAAAGTTAGGTTTGTATGAATGGTTGGTAATGCCGTTCGGACTTACAAACGCTCCAAGTACTTTTATGCGACTTATGAATCATGTTTTACGAGCTTTCATTGGCAAATCATGTGTTGTTTATTTTGATGACATATTAGTGTACAGTAAATCTTTGGAGGATCACCTCCAACATCTACGTGCGATCTTAGAAACACTGCGGAAAGAGGTATTGTACGCCAATCTCGAGAAATGTTCTTTTTGTACTGACAAGGTTATTTTCTTAGGATACGTCGTAAGTGCAAATGGATTAGAGGTGGACCAAGAGAAGGTTCAAGCAATCCAAGAATGGCCCCATCCTACAACGGTTAGCCAAGTACGAAGTTTCCATGGGTTGGCTAGTTTTTACCGCCGATTCGTTCCCAACTTCAGCACGATAGCCGCTCCTTTAACGAGCGTGATCAAGAAGAATTCAGCTTTCCATTGGTCCGATGAGCAAGAACGGTCTTTTACTGCCATTAAAGAATGTCTTGTTAAAGCTCCATTGTTATCCCTTCTTGACTTTACTAAAACTTTTGAAATTGAGTGTGATGCATCAGGTGTAGGGATCGGAGTCGTTCTAACTCAGAATGGAAGACCGGTGGCATACTTCAGCGAGAAATTGAATGGAGCTGCACTTAATTACCCCATGTACGACAAGGAGATGTACACTCTAATAAGATCACTTGAAACGTGGCAACATTACATGAGGCTGAAAGAGTTTGTTATTCATTCAGATCATGAAGCACTCAAGTAAATTAAAGGTCAGCACAAGCTCAACAAACGACATGCAAAATGGATCGAGTATTTAGAATCGTTTCCGTACGTAATTAAGTATAAGAAAGGTAAGGAAAATGTAGTAGTGGATGCGTTATCACGAAGGTACACTTTATTAACCTTTCTTGATTCTAAAGTACTTGGTTTGTAACACCCCTTACCCGAAACCCTTGCCGGAATCGAGTACGTGGCATTACTAGACTTGACTATTAACTCGAGGTGTAAGATTTTAAAGCTGTCTAACTGCATCATGCTGACTAAATCGACCATAACTCTAGTTAAAAAACTCGAAATTTAGATCCGAAATTTTTTCTTGAAACTAGACTCATATAACTTTTCATCATAATTTTTCCAGAATTTTTCATGTGGCCAATTAGTACAGTTTATTCATCAAAGTTACCCTTATTACACTGCTTGACAATTCTGACCTATCTCTACAAAAATACAGTTATCTCATTGCACAAATTTCCTATAATGTTCTTGTTTATACCAATGAAAAATATACTCATTAAGGGTTCTACACATATAAACCATGCTTCTTAATTATTTTTGTACAATTTTTGAAAATTTTTCTAAAACAGAACAGTGACTCACGAATTCATTCAGAGCAGGTCTCACTAAAACTTAATTATCTCATAATATATAAATCTTTTGCCTACTCTGTTTCTTTCATGTAAAAATAGGCACAATAAGGTTTAATTTCATATCTCATTCACCTTCTAATTCAATATACCCTAAATTTTGGTGATTTTTCTAACTCACATCACTGCTGCTACTACAAGCTGTTTTGTTGCATTTTATGAAAGACTAGCTTCTAACCGAACCTACCTACATCCCTAATTCAAGGATTCATTTCGTATACAAACATTTCCTTAACAAAAACGATTAAACTTTGATTAAGAATGCATAAATATTGCCATCATGAGCCAACATACATATCAAGACACAACAGCGTACTTAACTAAAAAATTTAGCCATATTCGCATGGCTATTATATACGTGAACCTTAAAATTTCATCAAACAAAGACCAAGTCTTTCCTATACATGCCTTCGTTTAAAACCAAAATGAAAGAGTACCCAAAATGTAGATTGATAGTGTGAGCGACTTTCCGAACGATCCCGACGAGCTTGTAGCTTGCACCTAATCCATAAAACAGAGGAAACATTTCACACGATAAGCTTGCTAGCTTAGTAAGTCCTAATTTCATAAAAATAACATTTGAATTTCAACAATTAAATTACTATAATTCAACTTGTGGACTTGTACTCATACTTATTTTCAAACTTTAATTTTCATACCCATATTAACAAGTATGAATTCGTAGAAACGATATCTCTTCACCCACATGCTTATGATCAAAAATACTTGTTTATAAACCAACCTTTCGAAACCCAAAATGTCATCGTATAATCATAGGTACATGCATTTATATACTTAAATGTCAATTACTATAACATGGCATCAATTACACAACCACTCATGTGGCCGAATATGCCTAGTCATGTATCCTCATATTAGAAGACCAAGATACAACAATCATATCATTCATTAGTAAAGCCGAGAACACATATTATAACCATATATATATGTATATATTCCACACTCGTAACACATGCCATTTGTAATAAATTACTGATTTTCCTTGTCTTATATAAGTAAGAAATTCATTCCTACTTCACATACTCACCTGAGCCGTTAACTCGATAAGTTTGCTTTAATTCGCCTTGAACATAAATTTCGGTTTCTATTTTGTAAAATACATCACCGTCATCAAGCCTGCTAGGCGTAAAAGCCCGATAAGTAACACCGGCACAAGGCCTGCTAGGCGTAAAAGCCCGATAAGTAACACCGACACAAGGCCTGCTAGGCTTAAAAGCCCGATAAGTAACACCGGCACAAGGCCTGCTAGGCTTAAAAGCCCGATTTAAATCACCGGCACAAGGCCTGCTAGGCGTAAAAGCCCGAGTCGTGTCAATACAGTTAAACATTCCCAACAATTCCAATCACTTACTCAACATAATTCATCAACCAAATATGTGAATATACATTCGGCCATAAGGTAGATGGATACTAAAATTTATCAAATTTTTATTTCATATTCCTTTCGAATATCTAATCAAACATACTTGATCACTTCACATATAACAAAACAATTTCAAATTCACTACCATAATTCACATTTGGCAATTTCCACATTTCTATCCTAAAAATGTAAAATTTCAACTTTTAATAGATTCGAAATTAGTCCCTTGACATGTATTAACTTAAGGACTTACCTCGGTTGTCGATAGTCCGTGCGAATCGGCTATTCGAGAACCTTCGTCTTTCCCCGGTCTAATTCCATTTTTCTTTGCTCTTGATCTAAAACACATTAAAATTTAGCTCATTTAATTGCATTTCATCTCAATTTAGTCCCAAAACACACAAATGGTCAATTTACAATTTTGCCCCTAATGTTTTCCATTTTTACAATTTGGTCCAATTTACACAAAACTCAAAATATGCAAAATTTCCTAACACTATAGCTAGGTCGAACCTTCCCCATAGCCATGGGTGTCCATGCATTTCATCTATTTGACATTTTAATCCTTCACAATTTTATTCTTTTCAATTTAGCCCTATATACTCAAAATCACCAAAAACTCCAATACAAAACTTGTAAATCTTTAACATACATTTAATCTAAGACCATCAATCATCAAAACTATCCAAGCATGTTGATGGCCGAATCCTATATACATAGTATTTTCAAAAATTTAGACATGGATCGGGTAATACACGAAGCAACGATCTCAAAAACGTAAAAATTATCAAAAACCGAAAACCGACCATACCTTAATCAAGCTTCTTATCTAGCCAAAAATCAAGCTTCAACCATGGAGTTTCTAGCTCCTACATTCGGCCAAGGAAGAAGAACAAGGTATGTTCTCTTTCTTCCCACTTATTTTCATTATTTAATGTTATATTAACACATATAATTTACCTTATTTACTAATATATTAACATAACATATAATAGGCTAAAATAACATATAATTTGAAATTAGAAAGGCCCATTGCCGTTTCCCTTGTTGTACATGGGCTAATTGCCCTTTTAGTACACTCACTTAAAAAGCCACAATCAAATTAGTACCTTACTCTCTAGCATACAACTTTTACGCTTTTCTCGATTAAATCCTTTTTATCAAATTAAGCACTTAAACGATAAAATTTTTCTACGAAACTTTCACACATTTTCATTCACATATAATAGACATGAAATAAATTATTAGAACATTTCTCGGGCTCAGATTCGTGGTCCCGAAACCACCGTTCCGATTTGGGTCAAATTTGGTCTATTACATGGTTTCCATCACATTAAGGAATTGTATGCTAATGATGCTGATTTTGGCAATGTCTATAATGCTTGTGAGAATGGTGCTTTTGATAAGTTTTACAGACATGAAGGATTCCTTTTCAAGGAAAACAAGATATGTATACCGCAAGGTTCTATGCGAGATATGCTGGTGATAGAGGCACATAGTGGTGGCCTTATGGGACACTTTGGAAGAGACAAAACGTTGTCCACTCTTCAAGAACATTTTTTCTGGCCAGGAATGAGAAAGGATGTTGAACGGATTTGTGAACGTTGCATAGCTTGCAAACAAGCAAAATCGCGGGTCCAGCCTCATGGTTTATATACGCCCCTTCCTATTCCAGACACTCCGTGGGCCGACATTTCCATGGATTTCATCCTTGGAATACCGAGATCAAAAACCAGGAAGGACTCGATTTTTGTTGTAGTTGATCATTTTTCTAAAATGTCCCATTTTATCCCTTGTTCTAAGACTGACGATGCTGTGCATATTGCAAACTTGTTTTTTAGGGAAATCATACGATTGCATGGAGTTCCAAAAACGATCGTATCTGATCGGGACGTAAAATTTTCAAGTTATTTTTGGCGAACTCTGTGGGGAAAGTTAGGGACGAAATTGCTATTTTCGACCACTTGTCATCCTCAAACAGATGGACAAACCGAAGTAGTGAACCGAGTCCTATCAACCTTGTTGCGAGCATTGGTGAAAAAAAACCTCAAAACATAGGAAGACTGTCTGCCCCACATCGAATTTGCTTACAACCGAGCTGTTCATTCTGCAACTAAATTTTCGCCTTTCGAGATTGTTTATGGGTTTAACCCTCTCACTTCTCTTGATTTATTGCCATTACCTTCAGATAAATTTATCCATTCTGATGTTAGAAAAAAGGCGGAATACATAAAGGAACTGCATCGAAAGGTGCGCAAGAATATTGAAGCAAGAACCAAGCAATACGTCCAACGAGCTAACAAAGGTCGTAGATGCATTCTCTTTGAACCAGGGGACGGTTTGGGTTCATATGCGAAAAAAAGGTTTCCCACACAAAGGTGATCTAAACTTCTCCCAAGGGGGGACGGTCCATTTCAAGTCCTTGAACGCATAAATGACAACTCATACAAATTGGACTTGCCAGGTGACTATAACGTGAGCGCAAGTTTTAATGTTTCTGATCTTTCTCCTTTCGATGTAGGTGATGATTCGAGGACAAATCAACTTAAAGAGGGAGGGGATGATACGAGCTTACCTACGAAGCCTGTGACGGACGTCAACCATGACCCGATGAGGCTACCTAATGGGCCAATTACACGTTCCCGAACCAAACAATTCAAAGATGCCGCGATGGTGTTGGTGACACAAATTTGGGATGACCATAGAAGAGAGCCCAAAAACATGCTGAACTCATACAACTTTTTTGAAGTTGAATATACTAGCTAGTCCGACTACTAGTTTATTTAACACTTTAATTTACGCATGTTTTAATTTTCAGTAGTAACTTCATTTTCGTATTTCATATTTATTTGCTTAGATAGTACAAGTTTTTAGATAGTCTTTGTCGAAGTTGAATATTAGTATGCTCTTACCTAGTGTTTAAATAAGGTAATTAAAATTCTGTCTAACTATGTTTAGTCGAATTTTAATTAATGAGATTTATGTTTTTTTTTTTTGTAGTGCTTCACGTCTTTGATAAGATGTCATGGAAGATGGTAGATGAAAGTCTAACAAATGTGCAAGTGGGTGATGGTGGAAATGCAAGCCTTGAATTTGAAATTATCATGGTGGGTTTTACAAGATGGACATGCGGCAATATGGAGCATAAATTAAGAACTTTGTCTTTTATAAACAAAGTGGATGGACGGCATGCTTGTTGAATGAATTAAACAATTGAAGAATTCTTAATTTAAGCAAGGCATGGGACGGCAAAGCATGAAGCACCATAGAGGAATTAATGAATAAACAATTGAAAGGATGAAAACATGCAACATCAAAATAAGTCACCATGGAAGTAGACGGCCACACCTAAATTAGGCCATGTGCGCATAAAATAATAAGCAATGGGGAAAGCATGCATAGTGGACGGCTTAAGCACTTTTAAATTAAGATAATTTAGTCAATCTTATGGCAAATGCAAGTGGCATACGGCAACAAGCTTTGGTGGAGTTTAGGTTGAACGGCCACAACATTCAAGTGCTTTAATTTAATTGCAAGTGGCCATACCTTCATGCTCCATGATCTTTTTGTCTTACATGACACCTTATCTCCAACATGACTAAGCCCTTCCCTTGGCCGAATACTCACAAATGCCCCCACCAAGTCAACTACTCGTGTGCACAAATAGAGATTGAAGCCCTCTTTCCTTTCTGGAAGTTTCAAGTTTATTCCTTTCCTATTCGGCTATCATTGGAAAAGCCTATAAATATTTTGCACATTTCATTTTGTAAGGGACTTTTGGAATTTTAATGAAAGAAGAATTTCTTTTGGTGAGTATCCACTCTCCTAATTCTCAAGGTTTGAATTGGCTTATCTAGTTTTCTAGTGGCGTCGATCTTTCCTTGTTTTGAACTTATCATCCTTACGGGTGTGGCGTTCATTTACCTATACCGTTGGTTCCTATCTCGCTAGATAGTGGGTCTCAGTTTTTTATTTCAAAAACTCATTCCATCAACTTGAAACTTATAAGATTCGGGTCTTTAATTTTTATTAAAGGTTCTTTCTTGTTTCAAATACGTATCTATTTCAACCTCTCACCTATCTTTACCTTTCAAAGATATTATATCCAATAAAATTAACCCTTTTGTTAATTAAAAGAAAACTACCTAATTTACGATCGGGCAACATTTACGATTCGTCTTCAAACCTGAGACGGACCTTATCAGTAACCATCCGCTACACATCACCCGTACCTACCATCACACCGTGGGGATTACTAAATCGACCCTCCATCCGCTACACATCATTGAAGGCAGTCACTGCAGAAGACTAGCACATCGCCCTTATAAATTGTGGCATAGCCACCAGATAATATTTTTGTGACATAAGTCACCACATTCAGATTATGTGACATGAGTCACCAAATATTGTGGTAAAAACCACCAGATCACTTCCCATTTCATAATCACCCATATGCCCCATGTCATACAAATCATGCATAACTCATGCCATATTCTTTATTCCACATTCGTAACAATTTCACATATGTGCCATAACAGATATTCATAACTATTAACATAGCTTTAGAGAATAACGTACCTGAATATGCCGTACCATTAAATGGTACCTTAAGCCATATCTTTTACATTCTTATTAACACACATATTAAAACATTACCATAGATCTATTAAGATTCAGTGTGGGGTTACACACCTGGTTTACTTAACGAGTTCACTGAAATCCCGAAAATCCCGATCTAAAGCCCTAGATCCTTAGTTCCTACATTCGACCAACACTAAGCAATTTAGAAAAAAGCCATTCGGCTAAATGAACAATTCTCGAAGGATTATCGCAACTAAGATCCTTACCTTGCTGCCAATTTAGTGACTACTCAAATACTGAAACTCCGTGATATTTCTTCCTTGCAATCAGCCAACACTAGATCACCTGACTTGGTTAGTTTCGGCTTTTGAACAAATAAGAAACAGATCTGAATTACTAAATATGGCCTTGGCCAATTGTTCAAGTTCACTTACCTTGCGAATCTTAAATCCCGGAATTGCTACTTGGTTGTGGTATCTGTCAAAATTCCTATAGGCTTGTGTTAGATCCAAATCATTTAATCACAATAAATGGCCCTTGGCCTAATACCACACATGACTTACCTTTGATCTTTAAATGTCCCAAAAGATACCTTCTTGAAATCGGCTACAATAGAAATCCCGAGCTCCTTCAAGGTTTTAGCCAAAAACAATAATGGGATTAAAGCCTTGATTTCGACAATCAGTGAAAGGAAAGAGGATAGTAATTCGACATAGGAGAGATTCCTTACCAACTTAATCAATGTCCTTCCTTGAAGCAGAGAGATTTGGCTATTGCTTGAATGATCAAATCGGCTCCTAAAGGGTAGAGGAGCATTCGGCTATGGCCACTAAAATAGGAGATTCAGCTTCAACAAGGAAAAGAAAAGAGAGAGTATGAGACTTAGGGAGAATTGGCAATGATGGATTATTGAGAGAGGAATATTCGGCTTTGGTCAATTGAAGAGAAAAGGAAGAAGAAAGCAGAGAAAGCTAGTTGAACTCCTAAGGATATTCGGCACAAATGAGATAAGTGAAGAGAGAACTAAGTTTCGGCACACCTAAGCTATCATTAGCCAAAAATGCTATCAGGAAAGTCCCTAGGCCAGCCAACTCTCCTTCCCTTATCAGCTTCCTCATTTTTCTCCTATTTTATCTCTTCCTCATCTATTCAAAATAATTAAAATAAATCAGCAATTATCTCCACCCTTCAGCCGAATTTTAAAAAGGTATCTGACCACATCTTAAACTCATCCATCTAGTCTCCCCATGCCATCCACCTTTGTCTCTCTTTGCTGCAAAATAAAACTCCCCTTTTGCATTTTATAAGATTCGAACCTGAGCCCCTTTACACTGACTATGGCGTCACCTCCCTAGGCTTTAAGTGGCGCCTCCTTGCCACTTTACCAAGCCCATTTTTGTGTCCTATTTCTCCTACTATTTCTCTTAAGGCCTATCAGGCTTAGCTCCCTCTTTGAAACTTAAAATCAAATAATTTCTAAAGCATTCTCTTACTTTCTCAAGTTCTCAAAATTCATAAAACACATTCATAACATACTTAGGCATGCTTCCACATATAATTAAGCAATAATGCACAAGCCCAAAATCCCGGATATTACAGTTCTACCCCCTTAAAATAATTTCTCCCTCGAAATTACCTGACTAAAATAGGTGAGGGTATTGCCATCGCATTGCTTCTTCCGACTCCCACGAAGCTTCTTCTGATCCATGATTACGCCATAACACTTTGACTAGAGGAACTGATTCCCTTCGTAACACTTTCACATCTCGTTCCAAAATCTGAATCGGTTCTTCCTCGTAGGACAAATCTAGTCTCAGCTCCACCTCCTCAACTGGCACTATATGAGATGGATCCGATTGGTAGCGACGTAGCATAGAAACATGGAATACGTCATGCATCTGCTTCAACTCCGGAGGCAACTCTAACTGGTATGCCACTGGTCCAACTCAGTTCAAGACCCGATAAGGTCCTATAAACCTGGGATTTAACTTCCCTTTGCGACCAAATCTCATAACCTTCTTCCATGGCGATACTTTAAGAAACACTTGATTCCCACGTCAAATTCTATTTCCTTCCGTTTAAGATCTGCATACGACTTCTGCCTGTCAGATGCTTCCTTTAACCGTGCTCGAATTACCTCAACCTTTTCCTCAGATTTAGCCACAATCTCTGGACCCAAAACTCGACATTCCCCCAGTTCTGTCCAACACGTAGGAGTGCGACACTTCCGTCCATACAGCGCTTCATACGGTGCCATCCGAATACTGGCTTGATAGCTATTATTATAAGCAAATTTCGCTAGAGGCAAATATTCTTCCCAACTTCCTCTGAAGTCAATCACACAGCCCCTCAACATATCCTCTAACACTTAAATTACTCGTTCAGACTGGCCGTCTGACTGCGGATGAAATACCGTAGAGAAATCCAACCTGGTACCTAAGGCTTGATGCAGTGCCTTCCAAAATCGAGACATAAACCTTAGGTCCCTATTTGAAATAATCGATACTGAAACTCCGTGCAACCTTACAATTTCCACCACATACAACTTCGCCAACTTCTGAAAAGAATAATCAACCCGCACTGGAATGAAAAGCGCGGACTTTGTCAATCGATCCACTATCACCCATACCGAGTCCTTCTTAGTAGGCGTAAAGGGAAGCCCACTAACGAAGTCCATGGTGATTCTCTCCCACTTCCACTGCGGAATCTTTATTGGCTGAAGCAATCCTGACGGAACTTGGTGTTCAGCCTTAACTTGCTGACACGTCAAGCACTTCCCTACAAATTCGGTAACTTCCCTTTTAAGACCAGGCCACCAAAACTGTTCCCTTAGATCTCTGTACAACTTACTACCTCCAGGATGCATAGCATAAGGGCTATTATGCGATTCCTGAAGAATCCTCTGCCTTAACTCCTTGTTCTTCGGCATACAGACCTTACCCTTAAAACACAATACTCCCTCGTCATTAATACCATAATCTTCCAACTCCCCATTCTGCACTTGTCGTAACTTAGCACTTAGATCCTCATCTGCCAACTGTCCTTCTTTCACCTCATTTAACCACGTCGGCTTAACTTGCAACTTTGCTAGCAAACTTCAATCGTCATACAAGCTCAGATGTGCAAACATCGCCCTCAGATCTGACACTACTTTCCGACTTAGGGCATCTGCCACTACATTTGCCTTGCCCGGGTGATACTCTATAGAACAATCGTAGTCTTTCAATAACTCCACCCACCTTCGCTGTCTCAAATTCAACTCCTTCTGAGTCAACAAATACTTAAGGCTGTTGTGGTCTGTGTAAATCACTGACTTTTCTCCATATAAATCATGCTTCCATACCTTAAGAGCAAAGACTACTGTCGCCAATTCCAAGTCATGCGTCGGGTAGTTAACCTCGTGTGGCCTTAATTGCTGAGACACATAAGCGACCACTTTCTCGTCTTGCATCAATACGCATCCCCAACCCTGTATGAGAAGCGTCACAATACACCACGAAATCTTTCCCTGCCTCAGGCTGAATCAAAACCGGAGCTTCCGTCAAAACCCTCTTAAGCTTCTCAAAGCTCCCCTGTTGCTTATTTGTCCATACGAAAGGTACTTCATTTCTCAACAGCTTCGTCAAAGGTGCGGCTATTAATGAGAACCCTTCTACAAACTTCCTGTAGTAGCCTGCCAATCCCAAGAAACTACGAACCTCAGCCACAGACTTAGGTGGTTTCCAATCTAACACTGCCTCAATCTTCCTAGGATCCACCCTTATCCCTTCTGCAGACACCACATGTCCTAAGAATGCGACCTCCTTAAGCCAACATTCACACTTGCTGAATTTGGCATAGAGTTTCTTCTCCCTCAACACTTGCAACACAACCCGAAGATGCTCCTCATATTCTTCCTCAGACTTGGAATACACTAGAATGCCGTCTATGAACACAACAACGAACCTATCCAAATAAGGTTGAAAAACCCGATTCATCATATCCATGAACGCGGTTGGGGCGTTCGTCAATCCGAACGGTATTACCAAGAACTCATAATGCCCGTACCTTGTCCGGAAAGCTGTCTTACGGATATCTGCCTCCTTCACCTTCAACTGATGATATCCCGACCTTAGATCTATCTTTGAGAACACTGCTGCCCCCTTGAGCTGATCGAACAAGTCGTCTATCCTTGGCAACGGGTACTTATTTTTGATAGTCAGCTTACTCAACTGACGGTAGTCTATGCACATACGCATAGTTCCGTCCTTCTTCTTCACAAACAAGACCGGTGCTTCCCACAGAGACACACTAGGTCGGATGAACCCACGATCAAGCAACTCTTGGATTTGAGCCTTGAGCTCAACCAACTCCTTTGGTGCCATCCTATACGGGGCAATTGACACAGGAGCTGTCCCTGGTAACAAGTCAATTCCGAACTCTACCTCCCTGTCCGGGGGTATTCTAGGTAACTCCTCCGGAAAGACATCCAAAAATTCCCTTACTGTTCTAACTCCACTAACTCCCCCTTCTTTTGCATCCAACGCACTGGCGAAGGCCAAAAATGCCTTACACCCTTTCCGAACCATATTATCAGCCTTTAGAGCAGAAACTACGTTAGACAGGTAGTTTCTTCTTTCTCCTATCATAATTATCGCCTCATCCTCCAGCGTCCTTAACTCCATTCGCTTAGCTGCACAATCCAATATAGCCCGATGTTCCACTAGCTAGTCCATGCCAAGAATGAGATCAAATTCTCCGAAAGGTAGTTCCATTAAGTCGACAGGAAATACCACTCCCTAAATCTCTAGAGGTACACTCCGAAATATCTTATTCACCACTACAGTTTGACCTAATGGGCTCACTACAGTCATCTCCCTATCAGACAGTTCTGAGGCTATGCCTAGTGTTTCAACTACACTACATGCAACATAAGAGTGGGTAGAGCCAACATCAATCAAAGCAAAATAAGGCTTGCCAGCTATAAGGAACGTACCGGTTATGACATCCGGTGCGTCTCCATCCTCTCTCTGGTGAACTGCATATACTAGACCCGGCTGTCTTGCCTCTATATTACCAACATCTCGGCCTGGTGTTCCATATCCTCTTCCAGAACCATTACCTCTGCCAATCAGACCACGACCTCGCTGAGGCTGCTGTCCACCTCTTCCAGCCTGATTGAAACCCTGACCTGTTGGTCGGCTCCCGTCTATTTTTATAGGACAGTCCTTAATCATGTGTTCTTTAGACCCACACTTGAAACATCCCCCGCTCTTCTTCCAACACTCTCCTAGATGCATCTTTCCATATTGAGCACAAGTACGATACTGCCCTCCTAAAACAACCTGCTGACCTCGCGGCCCATCAACTCTAGGCCTCTTTTGCACATTCCCAGATGTCCCTAATGATCCAAAACCTCACTTTTGCCTATTCCGGTCCGTATTCTGCCTTACAGAGTCCTTAATCCCTTCAGCAACCTTAGCCTTTTCTACCATCACAGCAAACTCCCGCTCCTGCTGTGGAGCTATTAACAACCTCAGGTCATCCCTTAGTCCGTCTTCAAATCGGACACATTTTTTGTAACATCCTGAAAAGGGCCTATGCGTTTTCGGTTTAATTGTACGAAATGACATATCTTATGTGTTATGAATATATTTTGAACATTTTTGGAAACTTGGAAATGAAAGGAAATGTTAGGTTTAAAAGAGGAAAGTGAACATTTTTGGAAACCTGGAAATGTAAGGAAATGTTAGGTTAAAGGGGAGAAACGAACGTTTTTGGAAACTTGGAAATGTAAGGAAATGACTTAGGAAATGTTGAGTTTTAAAGTCTAAAAGAGGAAACTAAGGCAAGGTGGCCTTAAGAGAAAATGTATGTGAAATATAACACAAAAACGGGCTTGGAAAAGTGGCTTGGAGATGCCACTTAGGGCCCCTAGAAATGGCGCCACATACAGGAGTATTGGACCAAGGTTCAAGCTGCAGGGGAAGCAAAATAAAAGTTTTATTTTGCAACAGGGATTAATAGCAAGGGACGGCACAAGGCTATAAATTAGGAGCTTTTATTCTTTTATAATTAGTGGATAAATAAGGGATAAATAAGGGATTTATTTATCATTATTTTCAAGAGATAATTGTGGGATTAAATTCTTTTAATTTGAATAAAGGGGATAATTCAAGGGATAAAGCTATCAAAATAAGGGAGAGTGGTGGCCAAGTAAGGGACTCTAGCTAGTAATTTCGGCTACTAGAGGAAAAGAGGCCATTCATTCATTCACTCTTCCTTTGCCGAATTTCTTAAGCAAATTCTCCTCTCTCTGCCGAATTTCCTAGAGCTTTGTTCTTCTTCTTTTATTTTTGCCAAAGCCAAAATCTACTTCTTCATTATTCACCATTGTCGAATTCTCTATTCTTTCTTCTTCTTTTCTTTCCAATCCATCAAAAGCCAAAACCCCAAGGTTAACCCCCTAGCCGATTATTCAAGGAAGCCAAAATTGTTGATCCACATCTAGGCCATACCCGAATATTTTTGGAGTTCAAAAGGTGTTGCCGATTTCCATATAAAGGGTAATGATCTATAGTCATAATTGTATTCCTTTCTTTTAAGCCGAGAGTTAGTCTAATCCCTCCTAATCTTGTTGATCGAAATATGGAAGGTGAAATCCATGATTTCAGATCTAGGGTATTTTGGCATCTCCATTAACCAGGAAGAGAGTTTTGGGAGTTAAAGATTCAAGGTAAGACATATGTATATCTGGCCAAAGGCCATGTTTTATGTTTTAATGTTAGATTAAATCTAACATATGGTTATAGGAATTTCGACATCCCTAGGGAAGCAAGGATCAATTTCGGAAAGTTTATCACAAGGTAAGTGGTTATGTAATCAGCCAAGGTCCTATCTTAAGTATTTAGATCTATTTGTTTTAACCGAAAACTAAGCGATTCAAGGGATCTAGTGATTAGCCGATTTCAAAAGGGAAAAATACAAGTTTCCGGGATTTGATTAATTATCAAATCGACAGTAAGGTAAGAAAGTGGATATGATAATCCTTCGGGATTTGATTAATTTAGCCGAATAGGCTTTTCTCTAAAATACTAAATGTGGCCAAATGTAGGGATTAAGGATCTAAAGCAGTAGATCGGAATTCTTCGGGAAATCAGTGAATTTGATAAGTTAATCAGGTGTGTACCTCACACTATCTCTTAATATATTCATGGCAATATTTAATCTATATGTGATTATAAGAATGTGCAAGAATATGGCTAAGGTACCATGTAATGGTACAAAGTACTCAGGTACGTTTACTACTCCTACTAGGATTATGAAATATGTTATATTTAACATGTGATAAGTGATAAGAATGTGATATGCATGGCATGTATAATATGGGGCATATGGGTTATTGAAAAGGGGAAGTGAATGTGGTGACCTAAGACCACGATATTTGAATGTGGTGACCTAAGACCACGATATCTGAATGTGGTGACCTAAGACCACGATATCTGAGTGTGGTGACCTAAGACCACGAATACTCATAAGGGCGATGAGCACGTCGATTGCAAATGCGCGCTTCGATGGTGTGTAGCGGATGGAGGGTTAACTTAGTAGTCCCCACGGTGTGCGAGTTGGTACGGGGATGTGTAGCGGATGGCATATAGGTTTGGGTTGGGTTGCATCATTTTAATCGATGATATATGAATTTTTATGTTATGTAATACCTGGAATTGTTAAGATTTAGTGTTTGTAGTACACATTGAGTCTGTTGACTCACCCCGTTGTGGGAACATGTTTCAGGTGATGAACAGTGATGGACCGGGACGGCAGGACTTATGGTGGCCATGCTCAGCGACAAGTTTTATTTTATTTGGATATTTTATTTCATTTAAGTACGTTAAATTTATTTTGGGTTTTTATTTGATGTAATAAGGCCATAGTGAACTATGTTATTTTCTGCTTTATTTACTATATTACGAAATTTTATTAAGTCAATTTAATTCAAAATAAACTTTAATTATTTTGTCACTTGAAATTAAATGGGTTTCAGTATAAAATAAATTTGTTTTCAACTCGAGCCCAACCCAATTCGAACTTTCTCCCAAATCACTTAAAGTTTTTCAAAGTGCAAACGAATTTTAACCGGTTTACTTCGAGGAACATACCAGATCCGGCCCAGGCTCGTGGGCCGGGTATGGGGTGTTTCATTGTTCATGCTCCGTAGCCACTATCCCTCGAGCATACCGGCTCAACCTTAAGAATTCAGCCTCATATTCCGCTACGGACTTGTTCCCTTGAACCAGCCCCAAAAATGCCTTCCTCTGTACATCAGTATAACTAGTACCAACATACTTCTTCTGGTACGCCACCTTAACATACTCCCAAGTGAGATCCTCAGCTGTGGCACCATCCCGAACTGTGAGCCACCATTGATATGCCTCATCGCGAAGTAGCGACACCATTCCTTTTAGTTTCTCCTCAACAGTCAGATCCAGCTCATCCATAATTCGCTCTGTCGCCTCCAACCAATTCTCAGCCGTACTGGGTGCCATTCCAGATACACCACGGAATACTTCAGTTCCATTGGCTCGGAGTCACTCGGGTACAGATTTTCGAGCTCCCATACCTCCACCTGCTCCAGCCACCATCTCGAGAACTCGCAGCACCGCCTGGATACTGCATCATCCCCCGTCTGATCTTGATGCTCAACCCCAGCAGCTGGTGGTGGGGATGGTGGTACCTCATTCTCGGACCCTTGACCAGACCTAACGGGTTCCGATACGGTCATTCTGCCTCTACCACGTCCTCGCACATTACGACCACGTCCCCTAGAACTCATTTCTACGATCGCGCTTTAATCTGGTTTAAGAAATTTTATGCATTAGTATTTTGTTCCACTGATTATCCGCGAACAATTTTATGAAAAGGAGCTTAGTAATAGTTCTTTCGATCATTTCAGAGTTTTTGGTTGAAGTTTTCTACCTTAATTCAGAGAAACACAATCATTCGATAGTATCTACTACACACACATTCATCACTCGAATATTTTCGTCTGTTCAAATCCCAGGGGTATTTTAGTAATTTGCCCTATAGGGGTATTCTGGTAATAAATCGGGGTCAATTTGAAGATCTTAATAAATTAAGGCACTCTAAAATTTTCAAAACTCGAGGGTATTTTGAAAATTTTCCCAAATCAGAGGTATGGCAGAAATTTTAGAAATCGGGGTTATTTTGGTAATTTTGTAAATCAGGGGTAATTTAGTAAATTTTTCCAAATCAGAGTATTTTGGTCTTTCGAAAAATAGGAATTTTTGGATATTTTATAAAGTAGGAGTGTCTTAGTAAAAATTGAGGGTAGTACAGTAATTTTATAAACCAAAGGCATTTTAATAATTTCACAACCAGGGGTATTTGGGTAATTTTTTATTTTGGAAAACTTTTATAAAATAGTTTTTTACAAATCAAAAGGGTAATTTGAAAATTTTAAAAACAAAGATTTTTATAAAAAATATGGCTAGTCCCTTTCGGGTTTTAATTAATGAATTTAGCCTATGAATAAGTCCTCTTGGTTAGGGTGAACCGTCACCACGCACCAGGTAGGATTCGAGTGAAGAGGAGGTGGGTCACTAGGACTGCTTAAATACCAGGCTCTTCCTGAATCCAATCCTAGACATGCGCACAATGGTTGCCACACCCTAACTCGGCGACTTAGTCACAGGTTTGTTTAATTAGGCTTTAAGTTTTATGTGATTCTGGGTTGGAGTAAGCTAATCCTAGGGTTCAATATCTTAATATACTAGTCTACGTTCCCGTTATACCCTTATAAAAATATAAATCACACAACAGTTAGGGGTACTTACCTGGTGGACTTCGGGTCGGAGACTTAGGTGCCATGCCAGAAAACCTGCTCAATTTCACAAAATTTCCACAAAACTTATTTGGGCTCAATTTTTGAAAATATCGTGGGCTTTAAACCCAAGGCCGAGAGTTTAAAACTGGGCTCTGATACCAAGCTGAAACACCCAAACTCGGCCACAAGCCTCGACCAGATCTGGTATGTTCCTTGAGTAAAACAGTGCAAAACTTGTTTGATACTTTGGAAAATTTGGTCATTTTGAAGGGAAATCGGTTGGAGTTGTGATTACATTGAAATCGGTGTCATTTTAAAAGTCTAGCTTTTAATAAAACTTTATTCAAATATTTCAAAACAATTTAAGTTAAAAGAAATACCGAGTTTTTAGAGTTTATCATTAAATTGAAAATCGTTTGTGTTTGGGTGTCTAAACATTTAAAGTTTATTTTTATAAGAAAAGGTGTTTAATCTTGATTTTATAATATTCGTATCATAATAAACCGAATAAAATGCATACTTAAAACAGTTAATAGCAATGGCCTTATTACAACTGAAAATACCAAATAAATCCCGAATCATTAAAATAATAAGAAAATGCAAATCCACTAATTGAAATCCCGAAAATGTTCAGCATGGCGACCACATAGTCTCCGCTGACCCGGTCCATCTACTGAGTGTCACCTGAAAAGATATCCCACAATGAGGTGAGTCAAACAGACTCAGTGTATAACAACCAACACAAATCCCACAAGATTTAGGCATATCAAATCATACATATAAATATAGCAAATAGAGATTATGATGCAATCCCAAATCCAAACCTAAGTAACCATCCGCTACACATTACCCTACCTGCCATCACACCGTGGGGATTACTAAATCGACCCTCCATCCGCTACACCGAAGCTATCATTAGCCAGAAATGCTATCAGGAAAGTCCCTAGGCCGGCCAACTCTCCTTCCCTTATCAGCTTCCTCATTTTTCTCCTATTTTATCTCTTCCTCATCTATTCAAAATAATTAAAATAAATCAGCAATTATCTCCACCCTTCAACCAAATTTTAAAAAGGTATCTGACCACATCTTAAACTCATCCATCTAGTCTCCCCATGCCGTCCACCTTTGTCTCTCCTTGCTACAAAATAAAACTCCCCTTTTGCATTTTATGAGATTCGAACCTAAGCCCCTTTACACTGACTATGGCGTCACCTCCCTAGGCTTTAAGTGGTGCATCCTTGCCACTTTACCAAGCCCATTTTTGTGTCATATTTCTCCTACTATTTCTCTTTAGGCCTACCAGGCTTAGCTCCCTCTTTGAAACTTAAAATCAAATAATTTCTAAAGCATTCTCCTACTTTCTCAAGTTCTCAAAATTCATAAAACACATTCATAACATACTTAGGCATGCTTCCACATTTAATTAAGCAATAATGCAAAAGCCCAAAATCTTGGATATTACAGTGGCCATTTTTATCATCTTTTCTACCACCGAATATTGATGAAAGAAAAGGGTTTTAAAGCTTTTGGAATTTCGGCACTTCCTAAGCTCAATTGAGATCAAGAATGGAAGAAAACAAAATTTAGGTCGGGGGAAGTCAAAAGTAGTCGAGTAGTCGATTACGTTTGTCGATATCTGAGGTAAGTTTATAAGCATATATGTGTTGTTAATTATATATAAACATGAGATTTATATGCTGATTTGTAATATGTGAAATTAATGTACGGAAATGATAGTATGAAATATGGCACTAAGTGTGCGAGAAATTAAATGTGACGGCACTAAGTGTGCGATACGTTACAAGGATTTGGCACTAAGTGTGCGAGAAATTAAATGTGACGGCACTAAGTGTGCGATACGTTACAAAGGTTTGACACTAAATGTGCGAGAAGTTAAATGTGACGGCACTAAATGTGTGATACATTACAAGGTTTTGGCACTGTGTGTGTGATATCTATATATAGCTTCGGCTATTCATTTGGCACTGTGTGCACAAAATCTATATATAGCTTCAGTTATCCATTTGGCCCTAAGTGTGTGAGTTCATTGAATATAAAATATTATCGTGTGATATAACGTATCGATCAATAAGGTGACGTGGGAAATGTAATAGATAAGTATGACGAAGTACAGGTACGTACGGAACCTATGTGGTTGTTCACTTTTGTGTATGAGTTTGAAAAGTGGTAGAAAAAAATAGGTATTGATTCATGAGTAAGAATTGAATAGTAGAACTTATTGATATTGATTTGAAATAATGTGCTTTTGATGATGTTTAAGAGATTCAACGGGTATTGAATTGATATAATGAAAAGTGATTGAATGTGAAAAGGTTTTAATCATGTGGTAATAATGTGCAAGTGAACATTGTAATAGATGCATTTATATGTGTAAGTGTGAATATGAAGCTGTTTGTATAAATGAAGTGCAGGTATGAAATTAAGTAGGAAACTGTATGAACAAATAATACAGGTATGTGTATCAAATTGCTATTGTATGATTTATATGTTGAATAAAGTGTTTAGGTTATGAGGCATCAATTGTAAGGATGCAAATGAGTGAGTTGTGCCTATGATCAAATGATAATTATATGCTAATTTATACTATGTTTTTGTGCACATGTGTAAAAATGAAAGTGAATACATGAAAATCATGAAAAAGTGAAATTAGCATTAAGACAGTACTGGACAGCTGCAGTTGTGTATTTTTGAAAAATCACCAAAAATGGTAGGAATTGAATTAATAAGTGAATGAGATATGAAATTAAATCTCATTGAGTCTAGTTTCAAAGAAAGGAAATGGTGTGAGAAAATGAGTTATACTTTAAGAGATATTTAAATTCTTGTGAGACTAGTTCAGAATGAATATGTGATTCCCAGTTCTGACTTGGAAAAAATCATTATAAATTGTACAAAAATAATTATGGGGCATGGTTTATATTATTATAACCCTTAGTGAGTCTATATTTTATTGGGGCAAACAAAAATATTATTTGAACTCTGTACAATGAGATATCACAGATTTTGTGAAGAGAGGGCAGAACTATCAAACAGTGAAACAGGGGAACTTTAATGAATAAACTGTACTAATTGGCTGAGACAAAAATTCTGGAAATTTTATGTCAAGAAGATATATGAGTATAATTTCAGGGAAAATTTACGAAACTTAATTTCGAGTTCTGTAGCTTATGAAATAATTAAATTAGCAACTGTGACTCAGGAAAACAGCCTTAGCTGAACTTGAGTAAAAGGTGAAATCATGTAAATAATGATTCTATTTTCTTAAGCATATCTAATGTGGAATGGGATAGTATTGTTAAATAGATTGTTTATTATTATATTCCAACTTACTAAGCTATAAAACTTACACGATTTTCCCATTTCTCTTAGTGTTGTCAGATTGGCTCGGGGTTGGAGATCGTTGGAGGTATCATCACACTATCAATTTGTCAAGTTGGAATCACGACAATTCCTAATTACTTTCAAGTGAATGGCATGTATAGAGATTTAGTTATTGGTTATATGTATTATTATGAATTAGCCAAATGTTTAGGCTTATATTGTTTCGTTGAATAGAGCCATGAGTTGTGGCTCATAATGCCTATAGGTAAGTAAACCTATTTTATGCATGCATGGAGAAATGTCTTGATGTGGCTAAGTTAGAATTAGCTAAAGGTATAACAAAGATCGATATATTGTATATTAGTACAAAGAGTTAAGAACACAAAAGGTTTGAAAAATAGCCTAATGTATGTCACACGGACTAGAGACACGGTCGTGTGTCTCAGCCGTGGGGTAGGACACGGCCACCGCACGAGCGTGTGGTTTGGCCGTGGTGCATAAATAGAATGCTAGTGAATTACACATGGGGTCAAGACCTGGGCGTGTGAGGACCACACGGTTTACTCATATTGCCGTGTCATATGTCACACGGGCATGTGACCCTGTTTTGGTAAAAATTTTCTAAATGCCCGAAAAGTTTCGGTTAGGTTCCGAACCAACTTTAATAATTTTTTTGGGCCTCGTAAGCCCATAATAGGGACATAGAGTGTGACTATGAATGGTTTTAATGTATAATTGAAATGTATGTATCGAAAAAGTGTAAAAGATTGCTGTAATGCCTTGTACCCTGATCCGGCTACAAATAGGGGTAAGGGATGTTACATTTTAGTGGTATCAGAGCTATGGTTTAGTCGGTTCTAGGACTACCATAGCGTATGTGAGTCTAGCTATACATGCCATATTAAATCTGCGATAGTGTGATATCTCCCGACTCTAACGAAGATTATTTTGATGAGATAGATAAGATTTCCAACTGAGCTAATTCTGATAGTACAGAAATAGATATTCAAATATTTGAGTGGAAATGTACTGATGATGAGTTGAGACTTACAAAGGTAAGAATTAAATTGTATGGCATGTTGTAATTGATAAACGTTGTAATTATATGAGCATATAAGATGTGATATTTGAGTTATGATCACTATCTGAAATATTCTGATCGTGAAATAGTGATTTGAGTTTGCATATGAACAATGTGTTAAGAATAAAAGTGATTAAAAACAAAAGTTTATTAAATGATTTAAGAACGTGAAATTAGTAATGAATTGACTATTTGTGATAGTATGTATTATGTGCAATTATGTGAGAGTTAAATTTGAGGCTTCACTATTCTTACCCCCTTGTCAGGAAAATGTTACAATTTTATTATAAGAGTTGGAATGAATAAACTCACTAATGTGAAGTTTTAGAAATCCGTGTTTGAAAGATTAGTAATGTAGTCAGAAAGGAAAGTGAATCAGCAAATGAAGACAGCACTAAAAGAGATATTGGGCAGTTCTAAAGACTATTCAGATGATGCAAAGACATTATTAAAGAAGAAGTTAACTTTTATTAAATGACTTGTTCAGGTATGTTATCTAAAGAAAGTTTTATCGTATGAGAACATTAGCTAAACATATTAATAGACGAAAGCATCATTGATCTGTTTGGGTTATATTCAACATTGTTATGTCTTCATTTGATAATTTATTCCATGGTGTGGATGTGAAAGTCGACAGTAAAATCTGTATGAGACTAATATTCTGTTCCTACTGGTTATTTCTCTGTTGAAAATACGTGAAGATTATATTACTTCTGTTACTGTGGATTTCAGTATTTATGAGCGACATTGTTCTTTCTGGATATTTCTAGGATATCATCGGAACTAATATTATTTTATGTGAGTCGTAATTTTCAGATATTCTGTGTAACTCCAAATGTGAAATTTTTCTATTTTGGTATTTTTATGATTTCATGTGATTATCTGCAAGAGATTTGTATTTGACAGAGATGACTATGTCTATTGCAATTATAATTTCTGGCTGGAAATGTGAGAATATAGTGGTACCTTCCTCAGAGTTATAGAAGATGTGTTTCTACAATGGTTGCTATTTAAATCATATTTGATTCCTTTCTGTGTTCAGATACTTCATTAATAGCTGGGGTAATGCTCATTATAGGATTGAGACATTTTTCCTAATAAAGCTTAATGATTTCTATATGGTTAAGGTGATTTTAGTATAATTCGGAGTTTCGATGATTAATATATGAGACAACTTTATTATAAACTCTTTTCTAGTTCTCGTGAAGGTTCGACAATGATAAAGTGAAAATGATAGAAAATCAAGAATTAATTTGTATAATGATATGCCTGGGGTCATCTTTCTAATGAGAATAAAGATTTCCTTGAAAAGATCGATTCAGTCGTTAGTGTGATTTGAATTATTGATTGAAAAGTTAATTGGGTTATATGTGTTTGAATATATCTACGAACTGGAGATAAATTTTGAACGTACATATATGAATTGAAGGATAGTATGGAAGAAGAATTTGTATTCTTGAAGATTTAATACAGAATTATATCTATTGGAACAATTCTATCTGAGAAATGTTGTGGTAAATTAAAGTTAGTTTAAATGTTGAAGCTTTCTTTTGCACGAAGACATTATCAACCGAAATGTCAGTTCTAGTTCAGTCTGAGTTGAATAAAGAGTTTATGATCTTCAGTCACACATTTATGAATGGTTTGAAGTGTGTTCTAATGAAAAAGTGTACAGAGATATCTTATGATTTTATATAGTTGAAGATGCATGAAAAGAGTTATGTGATATATATGATGACTATAAGAATGTAAAATGTTTAATGTCAGATAAAGATCCGAACTTGGCACAGAAAAGTTAGCTCGAATCTTCGAAAAACTTTTGAGTATGTAAGTGATTCTTATCCGAGGAAATGATTATAGTTTCGAATGTTTTGAATGGGAAACTTTTGTGTGCTTTTTGAGCGATGAATACGTGATTGATCTTATCAGGTAATGAATAGTTGTTAGCTGAATTAGAGGCTAATTAAATGTTTATTTAGTGACGTGAAATTCAAAAATGTGTCAGTGAATTATAAGTTAAAAGGGGGTTCAGCATAAATTGATTTCTGATTTGGAACTTCAGATATGGAATCGATGATTATTTATTGCTTCGAGATAAAGTGTCTATATCGAGAAGCTCTGAGACTGTATACCCATTGTTATAGGTGGCCCACAGTGTCAATTAGTCTGATCGTACGAGAGTAACATGATGCACGACATTTCGAGATATGATATTGATGAATGAGTGTGAACTATGATATTACTGACTTTGTTGATTATAGAAATAAAGTGTTGATGAATTTTGTATCGAGATTATCCTTATTATTGAAAAGTGATAGAGTTATATGTTCCTGAAATGATAAGTCTACACATGGTACTAATCAACATTGTTTCGGATTGAGATCTGAAACTCATATTGTGATTCTGAGGAAAATTACAGTAATCTGTGAGTATGAGATTGCATTGAAATTGGGAAACACAATTCAAACTCTCGAAATATTTATTTTTCACTGTGCTTTAGAGTTTCAAAGCAACTAAGAAAGACTGTTGTTGTTATAAGCAGTTACCGAACTTTGTTATTTCAGGATCGAGCTTTGTGAGAAAATGATCCAAGGGATTAATATCGTCAAAGAAATTGAGCAGAAAATGAAAACAATTTAATACAGTCATAAGCAGTCTCAGCTAGAGATGATGTACAGCGAAAGTCAGATTAGAATTTCAGTTGTGAGAATAAAAAGATTTGAAATCCGAAGCTATGTGTGAATTTGAAATGTATTGTGCGGAAGCAAATCCTTAATCTACATTCTGGTAAGATTTTCAAGGACGAAAATCCCTAAGGGGGGGAGAGTTGTAACAGCCCGATTTAGACCTTAGTCGGAATAATAGTTTCGAGACCACAAATTTGAGGTCATAAAATATATATATTTTAATATTATTTTTTGTGTTAATTTTATGTGACATGGCCTGTATGATAATTTTATCGACTGTGTGTTAAATTGTGAAAAAAGGCTAAATTGCATAAGGTGTAAAAGTTGTGTGCTGATTTATAAGTGTCAATTTGTTGATGGCTTTTTAAGGTGGAGGCTTTATGTTGTTATTAATCCATTATATAGTTAGTGGATGGTGAATGGACATAAAAACCTATGGATAGTGGAAAAGGAATAATAATAAAAAGGGTAAAAAGGTAAAAGATGAATTACTGATAATAAAACAAAACAAAAACATTTGGTGGCCATTTTTATCATCTTTTCTACCACCGAATATTGATGAAAGAAAAGGGTTTTAAAGCTTTTGGAATTTCGGCACTTCCTCAGCTCAATTGAGATCAAGAACGGAAGAAAACGAAATTTAGATCGGGGGAAGTCAAAAGTAGTCGAGTAGACGATTACGTTCGTCAATATCCGAGGTAAGTTTATAAGCATATATGTGTTGTTAATTATATATAAACATGAGATTTATATGCTGATTTGTAATATGTGAAATTAATGTACGGAAATGATAGTATGAAATATGGCACTAAGTGTGCGAGAAATTAAATGTGACAGCACTAAGTGTGCGATACGTTACAAGGATTTGGCACTAAGTGTGCGAGAAGTTAAATGTGACGGCACTAAGTGTGCGATAGGTTACAAGGATTTGGCACTAAGTGTGCAAGAAGTTAAATGTGACGGCTGAAACACCCCACACCCGGCCCACGAGCCTGGACCAGATCTAGTATGTTCCTCAAGTAAACCGGTTCAAAGTTCTTTTGTTACTTTGGGAAAATAGAGTGTTTTGAAAGAAATATTGTTTTGGGTTGGGCTCGAGTAGAAAATAAATTTATGTCCTTATAAAAAAAATCCTTTAATTTAGGTGGCAAAACATTTAGGGTTTAGTTTAAAAAATAAATTAATACTTAAACTTTAATAGATAAATCACATAAACATAATAAATAAAAATAAATGGAAAACAATTCAACTATGGCCTTATGGCCTTATTACTTCAAATAAGTTCCAAATAAGTCAATTACTTAAATAAAAATAATAGTCCATAAAATAAAAACTTCATGTTGAGCATGGCCACCACAAGTTCTGTCGTCCCGGTCCATCACTGCTCATCACCTGAAACATGGTCCCACAACGGGGTGAGTCAAACAGACTTAATGTGTACACGACACTAAATCATAATAGAATCAGGCATACAAGAGTTACTCATTCAAAACATAGCATACAAATTATGATGCATTCCCAAACCCAAACCTAATTATCCATCCGCTACACACCCCCGTACCTGCCAGTCACATCGTGGGGACTACTAAGTCGACCCTCCTTCCGCTACACTCCAAATTGTGGTCTTAGGTCACCGCATTTACTGTGGTCTTAGGTCACCACTTTTCACTTCCCCTTTCAAAACGAACCCATATGCCCCATATAATAATAATATGAATAAATATGCTAGAGTTCACATTCTTATTCTTATTCTCATGTTACAATTAACATATTTCATATTCCTAGTAGGAGTAGGAAACGTACCTGAGTACTTTGTACCATAACATGGTACCTTAGCCACTTTCTTATTCTTAATATCACATATTTTAATTAAACATAGCCATAAAACGTATTATAAAATAGTGTGGGGTACACACTTGATTCGCTTAACAACTTCACTGAAATCCCGAAATCTGATCTACCGCTTAGATCCTTAATCCCTACATTTGATTATTCACTTACTATTTTAATAAAAAGCCATTCGGCCATAAATCCAAATCCTAGTAGGATTAGTATTCTTAAACTTACCTTGGTGCCAATTTCACTACTAATCAAATCCCGAAAACTTTGTCTATACCTTCCTTCAATCGGCCAACATTGAATCAATTAACTTGGTTAGTTTTCGGCTTTTGAATAATTAATGAACGCATATATTTACCAAACATGGCCTTGGCCGAATGCTATAGACTTATCTTGTGGATTTTAAATCCCGAAACTCACCGAATAACTAGGGAACACGTGGCCTATGGTGTACCTTCGAGAAAAGAACTTCTCCTTCCTTGTAGTCGACACTTAGTAAATCCCGAAAGATCTTTTCAAAGTTTTGGCAACAAGATATTAATGGGGTTAGTCCTAGATTTCGAAAAATCTTAAAAGAAAAAGGATGAAACCAAATGAGTTCTTACCCTTACTTGAAGAAATCGATTGCACCTTCACTTCAACCTTCAGAGATTCGGCTATGGCTAGATGATGATCTCACAACTTTCAGCTTTTGGAGGGATTAGAAAGAAAACAGAAGGAAGAATAAAGATGGAGGATTCGGCTAGAACACAAGGTATTTCAGCCTGGCAAAAATAAAAGAAGAAGAAGATTTGGTGAAGAGAATTCGACAGAGGCTTTCAAAGAATAGAAAATAATGCAGAATGGCCTCTCTTTTCCTTTTATAGCCGAAATTGCTAACTTAGAATCCTTTACTTGGCCATCACTCTTCTATTTTAATAGCTTTATCTCTTTAATTATCACTTAAAATAAAAGATAATTCAGCAACTATCCTTACTTAGCCGAAATTATTAAACTCAAAGTCCCTTACTTGGCCATCACTTCTCCCTTATTTTCCTAATTAAAGAATAATTCCTCATTTATCTCTTGAAAATAATCTAAAATAAATCCATTATTTATCCCTTATTTATCACTTTATTAATTGAATATGTATGAAAATAAAACTCCTCCTTTCTAGAAGGCTTGTGCCGTCCACCTCAGCCTTCTGGAAGCAAAAAATAAAACCTTCTTTATTTGCTTCCCAAGTGACTCGAACTCAGGCCCAACACCTTGCAAGTGGCGCCATTTCCATAGGCCCTAAGTGACATCTTCAGGCCACTTTTCCAAGCCTGTTTGTGTGTCAAATTTCACAAACTATTTCTTTTAAGGCTACCTTGCCTTAATTTCCCCTTTTAAACCTTAAAACTCATCATTTCTAGGTCATTTCTAAGTTTCCAAAAATTTTCGTTCGGCTCTGTAAACTTGACATTTCCTTACATTTCCAAGTTTCCAGAAATGTTCACTTTCCTTTTTTGAATCATTTCTAAATAATTTTCCTAGTTTCCATAAATGTTCACTTTCCTCTTTATTCCTTTACATTTTCAGGACATTTCCCTACATTTCCAAGACAAGACATTTCCTTACATTTCCTTGCATTTCCTTACATTTCCATACATTTACTCACATTTCCTTACGTTTCCTTACATTTCCATACATTTCCATACATTTCCTTACATTTCCTTATTTCTAGAATTCACATAACACATTCATAATTCATAAAACATGCCATTTTACCACATGGTTCCTTGTGTCATGCTTCACACGGAGTTTCTTTTAAAGCCTCATTTACCTAGCTCCCCTTTTTACTTAAAAACCAATAATTTTCCAAAGCTTTCTTCTTCCATCCTAGAATTCTAAAAACCCTTAATACACTTCCAACACTGCCAAAACCTACTAACTCATGAATTAGGCACAAACGCATAACCCCTAATCTAGGATGTTACAACGGCACTAAGTGTGCGATACGTTACAAGGTTTTGGCACTGTGTGTGCGATATCTATATATAGCTTCGGCTATTCATTTGGCACTGTGTGCACAAAATCTATATATAGCTTCGGTTATCCATTTGGCACTAAGTGTGTGAGTTTATTGAATATAAAATATTATCGTGTGATATAACGTATCGATCAATAAGGTGACGTGGGAAATGTAATAGATAAGTATGACGAGGTACAGGTACATACGGAACCTATGTGGTTGTTGACTTTTGTGTATGAGTTTGAAAAGGGGTAGAAAACAAATAGGTATTGATTCATGAGTAAGAATTGAATACTAGAACTTATTGATATTGATTTGAAATAATGTGCTTTTGATGATGTTTAAGAGATTCAACGGGTATTGAATTGATATAATGAAAAGTGATTGAATGTGAAAAGGTTTTAATCATGTGGTAATAATGTGCAAGTGAACATTGTAATAGATGCATTTATATGTGTAAGTGTGAATATGAAACTATTTGTATAAATGAAGTGCAGGTATGAAATTAAGTAGGAAACTGTATGAACAAATAATACAGGTATGTGTATGAAATTGCTATTGTATGATTTATATGTTGAATAAAATGTTTGGTTATGAGGCATCAATTGTAAGGATTCAAATGAGTGAGATGTGCCTATGATCAAATGATAATTATATGCTAAGTTATACTATGTTTTTGTGCACATGTGTAAAAATGAAAGTGAATACATGAAAATCATGAAAAAAGTGAAATTAGCATTAAGACAGTACTGGACAGCTGCAGTTGTGTATTTTTGAAAATTCACCAAAAACGGTAGGACTTGAATTAATTAGTGAATGAGATATGAAATTAATTCTCATTGAGTCTAGTTTCAAATAAAGAAAATTGTGTGAGAAAATGAGTTATACTTTATGAGATATTTAAATTCTTGTGAGACTGGTTTAGAATGAATATGTGATCCCCTGTTCTAACTTGGAAAAATCAATTTATAAAATCATTATAAATTGTAAAAAATAATTATGGGGCACGGTTTATATTCTTATAATCCTTAGTGAGTCTATTTTTTATTGGAACAAACAAAAATATTATTTTTTATAATCCTTAAGAACACAAAAGGTTTGAAAAATAGCCTAATGTATGTCACACGGACTAGAGACACGGTCGTGTGTCTCAGCAGTGGGGTAGGACACGGCCATCGCAAGGGCGTGTGGTTTGGCCGTGGTGCATAAATAGAATGCTAGTGAATTACACATGGGGTCCATACATAGGCGTGTGAGGACCACAAGGTCTACTCAGATGGCCGTGTCATATGTCACACGGGCGTATGACCCTGTTTTGGTAAAAATTTTCTAAATGCCCGAAAAGTTCCGGTTTGGTCTCGAACCAACTTTAATAATTGTTTTGGGCCTCGTAAGCCCATAATAGGGACATAGAGTGTGGCTATGATTTGTTTTAGTGTATAATTGAAATGTATGTATCGGAAAAGTGTAAAAGATTGCTGTAATGCCTCGTACCCTGATCCGGCTACGAATAGGGGTAAGGGGTGTTACAATTTAGGCCGTTTGAGTTTGCTTGTGATGGTGAATTTGATCTTGTTTATAAATGTGCAAATGGTATTATTTTGAGTTAGGTAATTGCCTTATAATGAGTGATTGAGATTTAATGGATATTGCATGTTTGGAATGGTTTAGTTAATTGAATGGTATATGTGAATTAGGTATGAAATTATATGGCAAATTATGGTATATTTATGATTTATATTGATGGTAAAGAATTGGTATGGTTTGAACTTTGGTTGATGACTTTTTGCTACTTATTTGTGTCTTGAAATGGAATTATTTGAACTTGTTTAGGTATGTGTAAAATGGGTGGCAAAATGGCTTGGTAAATAGCCTATTTTTGTCGACACGGGCAGAGACATGGGCGTGTGTCTCAACAGTGTGTGACACATGACCGTGTGTCCCCTGGTGTTGAAATGGAAATAAAGTCAGTATGCTCCATACGGTCTCACATACGGGCGTGTGATCGGCAGTGTGGCACAAGTCAGTATACCTCCCTAATTGGCACACGGCCTAGCACACGGGCATGTGACTTGGCTGTGTTGCATAAGTCAGTATGCCCTACAGGTTTGGCATGGCCTACCACATGGCCTGGCCCACGGGCGTATGTGGCCACTTCGAAGGGTACACGGGCTTGACACACGGGCGTGTGGTTGGCCGTGTGATCCAAGTCAGTAAGCTCACTTGTTTAGAAACGGGGTAGGACACGGGCTAGGACACGACCATGTGATCCCATTTCAAATGTTCACACGGCTAGTAACACGGGCGTGTCTGGTGGCTGTGTGTCTGGTCACACGAGCGTGTGGCCCATGTTTTGGAGAAAATTTTTCTAAGTGCTCAAATTGTTTTAAAGGTTATCGATTTAGTCTCGAACCACTTCCAATGCATGAATAGGGCCTCGTAGGCTCATATTAGGGACATATTGGTTGAGGTTGATTGACGAATGTTTGAATTGATGAAATGTATGCTAATAGTATGTATAATTGAGTTGTAAGTCCGGGAATGCTTCTTAACCCTATTCTGGCGTTGAATACGGGTGAGTGGTGTTACATTTATTGGTATCAGAGCTACGATTTAGTTGATTCTAGGACTAACGTAGCGTATGTGAGAGTCTAGCTATACACGCCCTATATAACCTGTGATAGTGTGATGAATCCTAACATTATAAACTATGTTTTCGTATAGTATAGATCCCGAACGAGCTATAGCAGAAGATGTTGAGAGTAATCCGCCAGCTCCCGCTCAAGGGACAGCGCCTTCTGAATCTAGACCCGTGTCGAGTAGTCATGGAGGTAAGGCTAAAGAAGCCTTCTTTCAAATGATTAACGAGTGGTTCACTCAATACCTTCGTACGAACCCGGTTGCTCAACAACTTCCACCCCTGCCAACTCCTCAACCAATCCTCGTAGTTCCTCAAGTTATTGATCCAATACAATTGAACAAACCACCAGTCGATAAAATTTGTAAGCATGAGGCTGAAGAGTTCGGGGCTAATGTTGATGATGATCCTGAGAGAGCTGAGTTTTGGCTTAAAAATACAATCCGAGTGTTTGATAAACTTTCATGCACACCGGCTGAATATTTAAAGTGTGCTATAAACCTTTTGAGAGACACTGCATACTAGTGGTGGAATACATTAATATCTGTGGTGCCGAGAGAGAAAGTCACCTAGAATTTCTTTCAAACTGAGTTCCGGAAAAAGTACATAAGTCAGTGATTTCTCGATCAAAAGCATAAAGAATTTTTAGAACTGAAACAAGGTCGCATGACTGTAACCGAATACGAAAGAGAATTTGTACGATTGAGTAAGTATGCTCGGGAGTATGTTTCTACCGAAGAGATTATGTACAAGCGGTTTGTTGACGGGTTGAACAAAGATATTAAACTTCTGGTCGGGATATTGGATTTAAAAGAATTCGTTGCGTTAGTTGAGCGTGCCTGCAAAACTGAAAAACTGGGCAAAGAAAAGAGAAAGACTGATTATGAAGCTAGAGATTCGAGAAAGAGATTGGTGAATAAACCCTATCACTTTTCATCAAAGAAATCTTGAGATTCGTATAGTCGATCAAATGCATTAGTGGAGTACTCTAATTGAGATCGTGGGAAGCAATTTACGAGTTCAAAAACTCTAGCTACATCAATGGCAAGTGTGGGTAATGCTAGAACGAATAAACCTAAATGTGGACGATGTGGAAAATGACATTCGAAGAGTGTAGAATGATTGATAAAGCTTGTTTTAGATGTAGTTCGCACGAGCACTTCATTCAAGATTGTCCTGAGTTAGATGAGAAAGATAAATCTCAGAGTGCAAGACAAAGCAACACGACTAGGAGAGGAAGACCATTCCGTAATGTTGGAAATGTGAGTGGTGGTAGAGGTGCAACACGAGATGCTGTTGTAAGATCAGATGCTAGAGCACCTGCCAGAACTTATGCTATTCGCGCTAGCGAATAAGCGCCATCTCCAGATGTTATTATCGGTACATTATCTCTTTATAACACTGATGTAGTTTCATGGATAGACCCGGATCAACTCATTCATACATATGTGTGAACTTACTGTCTAGTAAGAATTTACTTGTTGATTCTATTGAGTTTCTTATAAAAGTGTCGAACCCCTTAGGAAAATATGTCCTAGTTGACAAAGTTTGCAAGAATTGTCCGTTAATGACTCGAGGTTACTATTTTATGGCTGATTGATGTTGTTTTCGTTTGATGAGTTCGATGTTATTTCGAGTATGGACTGGTTGACGTTGCATGATGCAGTAGTAAATTGTAGACGAAAGACCATTGAGTTGAAATGTCAGAATAATGAAACTCTCTTAATCGAATCAAATGATTTGAAGGGTTTACCAGCTGTAATTTCGTCGATGTTAGCTTAGAAATATGTGAAAAAGGAATCCAATGTATATCTTGCATATGTACTTGATGCAAAAGTGTCATAAACAAAGATTGAATCAGTACTAGTTGTTTGCGAGTATCCAGATCTGTTTCCAGAGGGTTTGCCACCGATCAGAGAGGTTGAATTTGCTATTGATTTAGTACTGGGAACTTCACCAATATCGATAGCTCCGTAAAGAATGGCTCTGACAGAGTTAAAAGAGTTGAAAGCTCAGTTGCAAGAATTAATTGATAGAGGATTCGCAAGACCGAGTTTCTCGCCCTGGGGTGCACTAGTGTTGTTTGTAAAGAAAAAGGATGGTTCTGTGAGAATGTGTATAGACTATCGACAACTCAACAAAGTGACAATCAAGAATAAATATCCTCTACCGAGAATTGATGATTTATTTGATTAGTTGAAAGTTGCAACAATGTTTTCAAAGATTGATTTGAGATCTGGTTATTATCAGTTGCGAGTTAAAGACTCAGACTTGTCAAAAACTGCGTTCAAAATGAGGTACGGACATTATGAATTCCTTGTTATGCCTTCAAATGCTCCTACCATTTTTATGGATTTGATGAATCAGATTTTCAGACCATATATAGACAGATTCGTTGTTATGTTCATTGATGACATTCTGATCTATTCACGAGATGAGTCAAGCATCAAGTGCCTTCAGGTTTGCTTCAGCCTGTGATGATACCGGAATGGAAATGGGATAGAGTGACAATGGATTTCATATCGGGATTACCCCTGTTTCCAAAAAAAAAGATGCAGTTGGGGTTGTCATTGATCGACTGACAAAATCAACACATTTCATCCCTGTACGTACTGACTTTTCGCTTGATAAATTGGTTGAGATGTACATTTATGAGATTGTTAGATTGCATAGGGTGCCAATTTCAATTATTTCGGATAGAGATCCGAGGTTTACGTCACGGTTTTGAAAGAAATTGCAAGAAGCTTTGGGTACGAAATTGAATTTCAGTGCAGCTTTTCATCCACAAACCGATGGTCAATCTGAGAGAGTAATTCAGATTCTCGAAGATATGCTCAGATGTTGTGTTTTAGAGTTCGAAGGAAATTGGGAGAAATATTTACCGCTGATTGAATTTGCGTATAATAACAGTTTTTAATTGAGTATAAAGATGGTGCCGTATGAAGCATTGTATGGTCGTAAATGTCGAACACCATTATATTGGTCCGAACTTAGCTAGAAACAGATTCACGGGGTTGATTTGGTTAGAGAAACCGAAGAGAAAGTGAAAGTAATTCGCAATTGTTTGAAAGCGGCTTTAGATCGACAGAAATCGTATACGAATTTGAAACGAAAAGATACTGAATTTCAGATCGGTAAAAAAGTGTTTCTGAAAGTATCACCGTGGAAGAAAATACTTCGTTTCGATCGCAAAGACAAATTGAGTCTGCGATTCATCGGGCCATATGAGATTATTGAACGAATAGGGCTAATAGCATATCGATTAGCCTTACCATTAGAGTTAGAAAAGATTCATAATGTATTCCATATGTCAATGTTGCGCTGATATAGATCTGATCCATCACATATGATTTCTTCGTCAGAGATTGAAATTTAACCTGATATGACATATAACGAAGAACTGATCAGAATTCTATCACGTGAGGTTAAACAGTTGAGAAATAAAAGCATAGCTCTCGTGAAAGTAATTTGGCAATGACACGTTGTTGAAGAGGCTACGTAGGAGCCCGAGGAAGCTATGAGAAAATAGTACCCTAAACTTTTCACTGGTAAGATTTTCATGGACGAAAATCTCTAAGGAGGGAGAGTTGTAACAGCCCGTTTTTGGTCAAATCAGAATAGTGGTTTTGAAACCAAAAATTTGAGGTTGAAATTATTATTTTATTATTATTTTAGTGTTTACAGCATGATAGCATGTATGTGTAAAAATTTCGTGAAATAATTTTATCATTTAAATGGTCGATTTGAGAAAAATGACTTAACTGCGTAAAATGCAAAATAGGTGTTCTATTAGTTAAAGGTGTCAAATAGCTTTTCTTTTTAAATATGGTGGCCTTAAATGGTAATTAAACCATTTGAAAGATTAGTGGACATATATGGACACATTTTAAGTGTTTTAAATGGTTAATTTGGTTATTAAACATAAAATAAATAAAATAAAGTTAATTAAAGGCTTCCATTATCATTTTATAACCGAAATTAAAGAATAACAAGAAGAAACTAGGGTTCTTCATTCGGCTAAGCAAAAATTCTAGCAATTAGTTATGTGTTTTGTCCCATTTTTAATGATTTCTATGTTTTTGAGATCGTTACAGTTAGGTCTGGCTAGCCCAGGGACTATTTTGCAAAATTATTAAAGATTTTGAATGATTTCATTGATGAATACATGTGTATTTTGAAGTTTCTTGATAGATTATGAATGCTTTTTGATAGATATACAAGTTTTGTTAAGTGATTTTTAGTAAAAATGTAAAATATGGATTGAATTGAGAAATGTGTAAAGTTAGTGGTTAAAATGTGAAATAAATGAAAATTATGGGTTGCTAAGGGCATTATGGTAATTCAGCTAGCATGAGTTAGTCTTGAATTTCATGAATTTATGATTTTATGAAATAAGGACTAAATTGTAAAAAATGTGAAATATGTGGAGCAAAAGTGTAAAAATACCTTAAAGTATGTTTTGGACTAAATTGAATGAATAATTGATTAAATAAGTTAATTTTGATTATTTATATATCAAGAAAAGAGGAATTCGGACTTAGATCGAGGAAAAAGCAAAGTAGAATAGTCAGTCTGTTTCGTCATTTCCGTACACAAGGTAAGTTCGTATATTTGAACTTAAATGTGTATTTATTCAATGGATGGATGGTATTGAGATTGTATTTATCCTATGGTTAAATGTGTAGAACTTAATTTAAATGTATGATTTAAGTGGACGAGTTGCTGAATGAGATCATAGCTAGGCTATGGAAAATCGGATAATAAGACCATAACCGGGTTATGGCATGTGAATGGAAGACCATGGCAGGGCCTTGGCAAAATATGTGTAAGACCATAGTTGGACTATGGCATCGAAAAATCGAAGTATTTTGTATCGTAAACATTTATTAGCTCGAAGTGATTTGGTAAGAGAGTTGGTGGTAAATAGATATGTATCGGTACAGGTATGTACTGTAAACTATTCTAGTAACGAGTTAGAAGAAGTTGAGGACTTATGAGTTACCATATGATTAAAATTTACGTTAGCTCATTGATTGATGCTTTAAATGTTAATTATGTTATCCATTTTGAAATGTTAATGATTGTTGAGATTATTTCATATTTACATACGAACTTACTAAGCTTTATAGTTTACTTTGTTTAATTTTCAATGTTTTATTGTTCTACGAAGGTAGCTCGAATTTGGGGATCGTCAAGGACTTCATCTCACTATCGGACATCTATTTTGGTACTTTTGAAGTGTGTATATATGGTATATGGCATGTATAGGCTTGAGCCATTTTGGTATGTTTGATGAACATGTATTTAGGCCATTTGAGTTGGCTTGCGATGGTGAATTTGATCTTGTTTATAAATGTGCAAAGGGTATTATTTTGAGTTAGGTAATTGACCTATAATGAGTGATTAAGGTTGAATGGATATTGCATGTTTGGAATGGTTTAGTTAATTGAATGGTATATGTGAATTAGGTATAAAAGTATATGGCAAATTGTGGTATATGTAATATCCGGGATTTAAGGGTCTCGCATTTTGTATATATATGTGTGATAATATGCTTTGTGTGCTGTTTGATTGTGTTTAGAGGCTTCGGGAAACTTTGGGGTTAGGTAGGAGCCTTAGTGAAACTTTTTGGTTTAAGCTGTTTAAGGGGGAGCTAAGGGAGTTAGGCCTTAAGGGGTTTGATGAGGTGTTCTCTGACACAAGAATCCCAGTGGTAAATTGGCAAGGAGGCACCACTTAGAGCACAGGGGAGTGACACCTCAGGGAGTGAAAAGGGGCCTTGGTTCGAGCAGCACTGGCAGCATTTTGGCATTTCTTTTGCGTCAAGGGGAGGGGAGAGTTGGATTCAGCTATGGCACTTGGAAGGTGGGATTTGACTGAGTCAAATTATTTTGAATTTGTGGCTATGATGGGAGATAGAGGTTTGAAGCATTCAAACTCACTTGAATGAGTAGAGGGGAGGAAAATGAGGAGGAAAAAGAAGGATTTGGGAGAGAAGGGAAGAGTTGGCCGAATGAAGGGTTCTTGGTGTGGCATTTTCGGCCAAGAAGGAAGTGGTTCGGCTAGGGGCTTTAGGTGCCGAAATAAGGAGTGTGGGTGGTCATTTCTTTTCCCTCTTTTGAAAGTTCTTCTTTTCTTTAGTTCTTCTTGCCGAAATTTTGCTCTCTTTTCTCTTGACCAAAAGCCGAAAGTGAAGAACCATTCGTGCACTTTTTCTCATCTTAGCAAACTATTTAGTCTCTTTTCTATTCACCCTCTAAAAGCCGAAACATACCCTCCATTCTCACCATAGCTGAAACCACACAAACTCCAACCATTTTCTTCTTCTTTGCACCGATTCTCCTATCTTCAAAAGCCGAAAGAACTTTTCCCATTTGCTGAGACCATAGCCGAACCTCTTTGAGCCTCTCCACTAATTCCTCTTCTCTTGCTTTTCATCAAGGCCGAATAGTACCTTGGCCAAACCTCTCATCCATCGTTTCTCTTTCTCTTCTTTTATTTTCGTCTACACTCTTCTTCCATTCTCTTCTATCGCGTTGATCTCCAAGGGTTGTCATTAAGCCGAATCGGGTTAGTAGAGTGGTAAGGATCTCTCCTTTGATCGGTTTCTTTCTTCTTTTCTCCTTGGTTAGCCGAAACCAAGAACCTAATCTTGTTTATTTGGATTGGCCGAAACCATGAAGGGTTGGGTTCGGGATTCTTTGTAGCCAGCGTTAGGAGGAGAAGCTTTCGGGATTGATCAAGCAAGGGGGTTTCGACAAAGGTTAAGGAGGAGCCTTCGGGATTTGGATCTATTCGTCAAGGGGAAAAAAGGGTTGTCTCTACCCCTAAGTTCAAGAAACGTTCAGTTTCTGCGGTTCGGGATTGGCCACCGGGGTGTGGGCCAGCGTCGAAAAGAGACAAGCAGATCGCTGTAGTCTCTTTGAGCGAGGACGTTAGGGAAATCGAGAGTCTAGTGCTTCGGGTTATCAGGTGTGTAGTTAATACGCTGTTTTCCCTGTTAGTTAATTAATTTTATGTGATATTATGTGGTAGCTGACACAGTGGCTGTGGTGGTGTCGTATCATTAATGGGTATTTCGGTAACCAGGTTAGTACCTTATCTATAGTGTGGTTGTGGTGGATTACTGTGGATACACGTAGCATGTCATATGCCTATTTAATCTGTTCATGCATTATTTTGCCATATCATCATAATATGTTGCATATGCATGGGGATGGGATATATATCGATTGAAGGACAGGGTGTACATTTATGTACGTGGTTTAGTGATGGCCTCGAGCCTCACTGTGGATTGATGTTGGCTATGTGCCACATCGTGGTTGGTGTTGGCTATGTGCCACATCGTGGTTTGGTGTTGGCTACGTGCCACATCGTGGATTGACGTTGACCTTGAGTCACGTTGTGGATTTTGTGATTTAATCACGTAGACCAGTGGCTAGACCACTAGGTGGACGGCATTAATTGCCGAATTGGTGTGTAGCGGATAGAGGGTCGATTTAGTAATCCCCTGGTGTGTGGTGGCTAGATACGGGGGTGTGTAGCGGATGGATACTAGGCTGGGATGGGTAACATTTTGCATTATCACATGTGTTTGTGGATTTGTGTGGTTTTGGGCCAAGCCCAACAGTGGAAACATGTGGATTAATTATACACTGAGTCGGTTTGACTCACCCTATTTTTACGAAACATGCAGGTGATACATGATGTACTGGACCAGGCTGGAGTGGATTCGAGATGGCCATACCGATGCGGTCTTACTTTCTCTTAAAATACATTTTTAATTTCAGTACGTATGGGATAATTTTTATTGTAATAAGGTCGTTTTAAGTATTTTGGGATTTTTATTATATTTGAAGTTAGATTGACTATCGGATTAATAATTGGAAATAATTTACAACTTAGAGACCTAAATTAAAGTTTTAAACCCGGATACTCGCAATAACGCGATTTTTCTTGAATTTTTTTAAACGTACAAAGATTTAAACTAAACACGGCCTACAAAGTTTTTATTCTCCTCGGCAAACTACTTTCAAAACGACAAACATTTTGTAAACAAGATATCTTTTATAAACCAAGAAAAAGATTTTTAAACGCAACACATGTTTTCACCCTTAAATCAAATTTCGTTTCAAACGTTTTTCCCAGTAACATTCCGAATTCGGCCGTGGTGTTTTGGGTCGGGTTTGGGGTGTTACAGTATAGTTGTGATTTATATTGATGGTAAAGAATTGGTATGATTTGAACTTTGGTTGATGACTTTTGGCTACTTATTTGTGTCTTTAAATGGAACTATTTGAGCTTGTTTAGGTATGTGTAAAATGGGTGGCAAAATAGCTTGGTAAATAGCCTATTTTTGTCCACACGGACAGAGACACGTGCGTGTGTCTCAGCCTGTGTGACACACGGTCTTGTTACACGATCGTGTGTCCCCTAGTTTTGAAATTGAAATGAAGTCAGTATGCTCCACACGGTCTCACACACGGGCGTGTGATCGGCCGTTTGGCACAAGCCAGTAAACACCCTAATTGGCACACGGACTAGCACACGGACGTGTGACTTGGCCGTGTTGCATAAGTCAGTATACCCTACAGGTTTGGCACAACCTAGCACACAGTCTAGCACACGGACGTGTGTGGCCACTTCAAAGGGCACACGAGCTAGACACACGGGCGTATGGTTGGTCGTGTGACCCAAGTCAGTAAGCTCAATTATTTGGACACGGGGTAGGACACGGGCTGGGACACGGCCATGTAATCCCATTTCGAATGTCCACACGGCCTGTGACACGGGCGTGTCTGGTGGCCGTGTGAGACACATGGCCTGGTCACACAGGCATGTGTCCCCTATTTTGGAGAAAAAATTTCTAAGTGCTCAAATTGTTTTAAAGGTTATCAGTTTAGTCCTGAACCACTTTCAATGCATGAATAGGGCCTCGTAGGCTCGTATTAGGGACATTGATTGAGGTTGATTGAAGAATGTTTGAATTGATGAAATGTATGCTAACAGTATGTATAATTGAGTTGTAAGTCCAATAATGCTCCTTACCCTATTCCAACGTTGAATATCGGTGAATGGTGTTACACTATATAAAATAAAAAATATAAAATATATATATATATAATTTTTTTGTAGTTTTATTAATTCTACTCATAGAATTTAAAAAATGAATGTATCCCAATTATTTTCTAACATGTGTAGCACTAAATGTACTTGACCATAAGTAATAGAATTTAAAAAATAAATAAACTATTTCAACGAATAATTCATATAATGTTTTTTATTTTACTTGAACAAAAAGAACAATTTAGAAGAATTTTAAAATTACTAAATTTTAAAAGAGTCTTAAATATAAAAAAAAATCAAATAACTTGAAGAATGAACAATTTAAAATTTATTATATTAAAATTAATTTTTTATAATTTTAAAAATCATCCCGAATAAATCTCGACACATAGTTGTCAAAATTCCAAAAAGATTCGGAAAATCATGTCGAAATTCTTTCTAGAATTAAATTCTTGAATGATTTTTAATAATTTTTATTTTTAAATTCTATTTAACATTTTATAATTTTTAATAATTTTTAACAAATTTATAATTTTTTAAAAGAATTAAAATATTTTTATACTTTTAAAAGGAAAATTTTCTTGATGTTCAAGTCGGCTACGAGCGTAACGAAAATGTTGATCAACGAACCTAATTAATACAATTCGAAAATTTGAGGACTTAATTAAATTTATTTTTCACGAAAAAAACTTTTTTTTTTTTTGTCAAAATTTGGAACTTTTTACATTGAAGCCATAAAATAATTGAACCATATATATAAAAAGATTATATAAGAAACAATGAGACTTAAATTGGAATAGCAAAGTTCAGATTTTGAGACTCGCAGTGCTAAGTTCAAGGTTTTTTTTTTATATATATATAAAGTAATTTTTAATCCATTAAAAAAAACTACCAACACGATAAATAATTGAGCGATTAACTAGTAATAGCTTATTTTGACATTGTCTTGCCAATTCTGAATTTAAATTTTATATTTCTTAAGAAAATATAATCATTTGTTCATTCTTATGAAATTACAATCGTATAATTATATTCACATAAGTATTCATGTATAACATAAATCATAAAAACCTTTAAAACAAATACATATCGAAGATTAGGGTTCATCGATTGTTCTATATATATACATAATGTTTAGTAGTAAACTATTTAACAAATTGATTTATATATTTGTGCCGATAGCTTTGATATTAATATACAAATTTAATTAGAATATCAATAGCACAAAATGTTACTCCAAAATCAACAATAATATATATTTTTGATTGATATTACATCTAACATGCAATAAAGAAAAAAAGACTTACCCGAATAAAAATCTAATAGAAGATGTAACCCAAAATTTCAACCACATCACAGTTTTACTAAATATATAGCAAGCAATTGTTTTGTGAAATTAGAGACCTAAAAAATGCAGTATAAAAAAGAAACAAAGATACAGACAACACAACACAAACAATAATCCCTACCTAAAGCACATGCAACACAATATTTGAACTTACTGATCATTTCCAACACCAAGTATCCACTGTGCAAGATGTGTCAAATATGGTTCTGCTTGGGAGCTGCTGCTCAAAATTGGTCTCAGGCTCTGAAGCTCAGCATTGAATTCTCTCTCAAATTTACTGCAATGTATATTAGTTCAGGTTAGAGTGATGAGAGAAAGAGGTCATCATAGCCACCCATTCTCCACACTTACAGAATGGAATCAGTAACGGCTGAGTTTCTAGTCATGACTTTTTGCACTTGAGATGGATTCTTTGATTTCAATTTTCCTGAGCCAACCGAACCATCAGACTGCTCATCTAACTTGGGGATGTCAATAGACGACGAGATTAACCATTGTGTTGCTGCTGCATATTGTAGGCACAATGATTTCAACTTCTCCACTTTCTGCGACAGTAAAAACAAACAAACATGAATACTGAAAGTGAATTTCCCACAATCAAATCTTGTATATTCAAGGGCTGTTTCAGACTTCATTTCCAACTACATCTTTTTTTTCACTTCAAAAATTGAAATATGCATCATTCACCAGTTCTTATTAGATTCTAATAATATAACTCTAAAACACCATTTTAGTCTAACAAATAGCAACAGACTAGCATGTCCTATTTATTAAAAGCTGTCCCAAAAATACTGATAAATGAGAAGCAACAAACCTTTATCAGTTCAGGCAAAAGAAGTAAGCATTCTTTCAGACACTTATCAAGGAAAAAATCATGATGCTGGATGACCTGTTACAAATGGAAGGATGTTCAAATATAACTTGTGATGCACTAGTTTATCACCAAAAAAATTATATTTTATATTAAAAACAGATATGCAGCATTTAGAAGTCTAATTAGGATAATACCTCGTCAATGCTTTTTGCAGTCTGGAGTCTACCATGCATCACATGCCAATTGGGTTCAAGAACCTGAAAAGAAGGATTTCAAGAATGTTACTTAAAAGCACCAAGCCAACTAATTGAACATCTCAATATAAGTTCATATTTTCTTCCTCATTCTTTTTTGTGCCTTTCCTTGATAAAGCTAAGAGTCAAAACCCAAAGTCCATCTTGCTAGTGGCTTTGACTACCACAAATGCAGAGATTTCCCGAAGTAAAGAAATACTGAGGTTCAGTTATGCCCAAAACTGAAATAAAGTGGAATGGAAGATAAAGAGTATGTAAGACTCGTCTGACTTCATGAGCTATTCCTTCTAGGCCTTACAAAAGTATTCAGAGCTGCTATGGTGCAAAGGATACAAAGAAACCTGCCTCAAATGTTAGATAATGCAGAAGACTGTTAATAAATCTCAGCATGCTACGACAGAGGAGAGATGATCTAGAGATGACAGTTCCATGAGAATTAAGAGCACGAACTCCCTGCAAAATTTGTTGAAGTTATAGGATAGCATAGAGCAAACACATAGAAGGTCGCCAGATTACAACAATTAAGTTCAAGTCCATACTTGATGCATTTGCCAAGCCCCACAGAGCTGGCGTTCCACATGCTTACAATGAAAAAGGAAGCGGAAAAGCAACTGATATTTTGTTAAAGCTTTTCTTGATATAACAATTGACAGTGGCCACTGAATCTGAAAACACACAAAATATCATAAGCATAAGGATGAAAATACATGGTTGCACCGTGAAATGATGTAAAAGTGATGTCACCAATGGATTACAATATAAAGAGCTTCCACTCACAATAAACCATCAAGCAAGTATAAGAAACAACTAGGGCAGAGCACAATTTGGTCAAAAACAAAGAAACCTATGTATTACATACTATCATTTACTGTGTTTTCTAAAGTGTTTTTATGTGAACCAGTTTATATTTATGATGCTACAAATTCAGTTCTTAGTTGCCCATTTAGGCAGGCTTCATCTGTTGCATGACTCTAGTGTTGGGGGAAATGAGGTGAGAATGAATTCCCAATACACTGAAGCCATTCACAGAACAGGCACTTAGACTGTTGTTTTCTATTTTAATTTAACTGTTTATATTTGACTTGAATTTGTTGCATGACTCTCTAGTGTTGGGAGAATGAGAAGAGAATGAATTCACAAAACACTGAAGCCATTCAGTGAACAGACACTTAGACTCTTGCTTTTATTTTAATTTAATTGTTTATATTTGACTTGAATTTAGGGCTCCTTTAATTTTTAATTATTTGATTTCTTTTTTTCTTTTTTTTTTTTTTTTTTGGCTTATTTGGTCAAAACGAAATAAGAAAGCAAACCAAACTAAATTACTTCAATTGGGTTTTCATTATAATATAGTTTGGTTTGGTTTCAAAAAAAAAAAAAAAAAGTCAGAAATCAATTTCTTGGTTTGTTTTTTATTTAACAAAAGTAAAAGTGCACACCCCAAGAAACTACCACGCAAATCATGTAATTCTTACGATTGACTATTATTTCACCTTGAAAAAGAAGTTTAAACACAATCCAGAAAAATATTGGAAGAACTAAATATAATTTTACTAAAAAATTTTAACCTTAAAAGAAATCACAACATTCAAGAGACTCACTAACAATGGCTATACTCCCTGCAAGTAGGTCCCTTTAATTAACTTGTAATTTGAAGACTCATGCAAGAACGGACATTGTACAGTAACTACAAAAAAAAAAAAAAAAAAAAAAAAAAAGCCTACCTTATAGCTCAAGGAAAATGTCTCAAGACCAGTAATGCTTATTGGCTCCTCTAGATCATTACTATGAGAAATATTCTTGATGTCAAGATCCTTCAGTCTGCTCAATCCTTTGAGAACCGAAGACCTCTCCTGAGAGTTAAAACATTAAATAATAATACAATATAGATACAATCCAAGTTTTTCCCATACAAAGAAATGAGGAACAGAGGAACCACTTACCACACAACATGTTAAGTCCTCATGACAAGGATCTGCTGCAGCAGCCGTGGTACGCAAAGCTAGATCCAGCAGAGACTACATATTCAAGAAAAAATGGATGAAGAGAAATAAATTCACATATGTCAGATAGCTTGCCTTTTTAATAACATTTATTTTGCAGTTTCCTTTTTAAATTTTATTGAGTAGAGATGTAGAAGCCTTGTCATATGCACCTCACATGGTGAACAATCAAAGAAAAAGACGGGAAAGATGATAAAACCTGCAGTTTCTCTACAGATATCTCATCATGCTTTTTCAAGAGCTCTTCTCGAGCTATATCCATAAAATGAACCAAGAAATCACCCTGCAATTTGATAGCACCTGAATTAGAATGACTACATAAATCATTATGAAAACATATGTCTATCATACAACTATATACAATCACTCTCTAAATGTTGCACAGGAATAGGAATAGAATATTAATTTTATTCTAGATCCTATTATTCCAAAATGTAGTGCTGTGTTTGCATATGATCACTCCAAGAAAGAACTCAAATTTAAAACTATTTTAATCTATAAAGCAAATTACCTTATTTGTCTAAAACATAGAAAGGATTTTCAAAATGCTCCAGCACTTTAAGCATGTATTTGGTAGCCAGAACCAGGCATTATCTGAGACTGCCTTCATCTTCCTTTTATCTCTCCCTACTCGGACTCCTGCCCTCTCTCAACTATTTCTATCCCTCACTCTATCAATCCCTTCCTATGATGCTAAGTCAATACTTTTCCAGTAAGCCAACTATTTTCACAGCCGCCAATATGTTCTTCTCAGTTTTGCAAACATCTATGTGTTTTCTTGTTCTTATTATCTTCTCAGTTTTGCAAGCATCTACGTGTTTTCCTTTTCTTATATCTTCTCAGTTTCGCAAACACATTGTCTCAGGCTCTTCTTGATAGGAATGATTGAGGTGGCTAAGAAAGGAAAATGTTACTCCCATGGTTAGGTAGCCACTTTTCTACTTTGTAGCTTTAAACATTGGATTAACAGTTTTTTCATCCGTATCCATTTCCATTATTCTTACCAAGCAAAGAGATAATAAAAGCTGAACCAAACTAGTTGTGTTTACAAGTGCTTAAAATGCTGTATAAGAGAGGAAAATAGGCACTTATAGAGTTTTAGCAACTTTGAGAACTTCTAAAGGACCCTCCGAGAAGAAATTAGGGTGCCTCTCAAAGCCTTTGAGAGGAAAATAGGCACCCTAATTTCCTCTCTTCAACACCCTTAAAGTTAAGGTCCAACAGCATACCCTATTATTAGGGTGCCTCTCAAAGCCCTTTACTTTAAGGGTCCTTTAGAAATTCTACAAGGTCAAACTTCCTAGAGTTTGGCAATCCCAATTAGTAGCTAGCTAGTGCAAAAGCAATTTGGTTGATCCCTTAGGAAGAAATATGGGAGTTACCCATTCTATAACTTAAAAAAAAAAATATCCATGCGCTAGATATTATTTTAGCATATGCCACCTCCTTGTCACACAAACATTTCTATTTTCAATGAAAATGAAAATTGAAAATAGGTTTTTTTTTTCCCATACCAAATACACACAAACTATTTCTTATTCTCTTTTCAGTTTTTTAGTATATTAAGATCATACTTTTCACCTAATATTTCTCAAAGTAGCTTTGGATACTTCAAGGAGTTTTCTATCCATCTATCAACTGGTATCTCTTTACAATTTATTATGTCCCCTATCGAATTATCATCTTCAATTTATACATTCTTCAGTATTTATACATTTATTTCATTTAGTATCATTAAATTACTAATTTTAGGTAAAAGTTTTAGTTAAAAACCCAATCAATTTCAAAACTTATTTTGATAAATATCAAACATAGAGATAGAAAATACAATGGTCAATGATGAAAATGGAAAAGATGATCTAAGCAATATAAAAGGGTATAGATCCCTACAAATGCAAGTGCTTGGCTTCCGGGAAAATGCATTTAGGGCTTCACCAATTGTAGGTCCTCTCATTGAATGCACTCAACATGTTCTCATTTGAAAGATTCTTCTAAGAAGCCACTCCAGGACTGAAAAACTTTTAAATCCTTGAAACTTCTAGTTTCAATCCTTTATGCAGTTATCAGAACAACACTTACATTATTAAATTCTCCTGTTAGATCCATTGCTGGCCAAGAAATAAGACCAAAGCAATGGTACTACTACTATTACCATGCACCAGAACAGTTAAAGCTTTGGTGCTTGAGTTTTACAAAGCTCAACTAAGTACTAATTATGTTAAATAGTTAGAACTTGAGAACTAGTCCCAAATGGTTACAATATGGTTTAAATATTGGCCAATAATCATATAAACCGAATCACAACTTAACCTAGTGTGACTACTGAATGCCAAGCATGCCCTGCATAAGGCTATTGAAAGCTTGGCGCTGACATACACTCATCAAAAGTTGTGATCTACAAGAAGTGGTCCTTATCTATCTCAACCAGCATACTAGAAAAAACAATTACAAATTGTGTACTTTCTGTTAGAGATAACTGGTAACCACATTCAAAACCATACTATACATAAATAAAGATTGATTTTCATCCCAAAGTATACAATATTTAACATATTTACCTGGTCAAGTAGAAGATAGTGCTTTATAGACCGCAACTTTCCTATTAAATCATACTGGAACATTAGACATGGAAGTCAAAATTAGATAAAGTTCTGGCAAATTCTCTTAATGGATGACCAAAAAAAACTCTTGAAAATTAGCTTTTAAATTACTAAGTAGTAACAATTCATGCTCACCTTTTCCTTAATGAGACTTAAGAGCTCACCACCAGCAAATTCATAAGCAGCTTTTACACACTCAAGGTATTGATGGTTTGATCCAAAAGTCATTAATTTAGAATTTTCAGACACAGGGACCTAAAAATAATATCTAGTTAGAGGTATGTCACAAAGCAAAACGGACAAAGGAGGTTCTCGTTTAAAGAATCAGACCTGAACATTGTACCCACATTCTCTCATGACGTTCAGATATTTCCCAGTAGTCAATATTGTACCAGCAATATTTGCAAGGAAGCTAGGAATGTCCTTCTTGAGACTATAACGTTGCCTCCAATACTTAGCATCATAATCTTGAGTAAGGCTCTCCTACAAACCTAAAAATTATAAGTAAAGAAAGCACAAATTTGAAACAGAAATATACGTGGACAGAAACAATATACCTTTTGAAGAGACTTGTTCTCAGCAATAAAAAATTCACCATATGGATCATCAATTACTCCTTCATAGATCCACCTATTTGTTGGGATTTCCCCATGACAATTAATTTAATTATAATGCTTCAAAAAACCCTACAACTCTTCAAAAGGTAAGAAACTGAGAAAATTTAATAGCATTTTCATGTTGAACACATTGACGTTTATAAAATAGGGATGGGAATGGATTAAATTTTGGAGTAGCGATAGTATCCGATTTAATATTTTTCAGATTCAGGTAGTAATGTTTGGATATCCAATTTACTTTTGGTTTGAAGAGAATCGGGACATTATCCAAATTCATTTTTAGTTGATTGTTGTTTCTTTATCAATTTATGGTTGTTTTAGTTTCATAAATGGACTTTTATTATCTAAGGTTTTCTTTTGTTGTATTTAAAAGCTGTTACTTGTTAATAATGTGTAAACTAAAACTTTAATTTAATTACAGTTTGATTTTTTATCTTTATTTTGACAAAAGAAATTGATTTAAATAACCAAGTATTTTCTTCTTTGATTTTATATCTTTGTTATGGAAAAAGAAACAGATGTAAGTAACCGAGTATTTTAACAGATTCAAGCCTTTAACAGATGGTTCTATCTATTTCAGATTAGGATTTGGATAACAATATTCACATTTTATTAGACAATAATCAAATTCAAATATTATGAAAATTAATCAATTCAGATATGGAAATTTAAAAAGTGTCAGTGCCATCCCTACTTTAAAGTCATAATCAGACTTCACAAGTAGAAAAGAACACTAAACATTTTTTTATTACTAGGTCACAGGAAGAGCTTCCTAAATACCTTGTCTAGGAACTATAAGCAACTTCTTCACTCAAAAACAATTAAAAAAAGCCGAAATATTTAAGCAAAAAAATGTGTAAGCCACTGACTGTAGGCCTTCATGATAAGTAAAACTGAATTTAATTTCTAGGCATTTAAATCTAAAAAGGCTAGATGCAAATTATAGAGAGCTGCTTCAGGATCAAGCTACAAAATAAATTGTAAAGGCATAAGCATTGAATGCCATTCCATATATGCAATTTCTCCATTTAGAATAGAGCCCCTTTTCAAAAACAAGACACTTATCAATATTTTTAGAATGTTCACAAATTTATCGTACAAATTCGAATTTTGATGTTATCAATAACCTGCACCAGTAAAAAATGAAACATGGTCTTCTTGCAACCATGATATCTTTCTGAGACTTACAAAAAAAAAAAAAAAAAAGCAATCTGCTCAGTGAACTAATACTTATCATCTCAAGTGACATGGGGACTTTTCCATTACTAGCCATAGGATGTTTTGCCATAATTTTAACTCATTTATATATCAAGGGTGTAAATATCACATAACATGGATGGTAATAAAGGAAGCTATCTACTATTACATTCAAACATGCATGACCAGACTGAACAAAAGCAACTCTCTCATTTCATGTAAGGACCAGATGTGGGTTTGGGAGAACACTACTGTCCTGCTTAACACTCATTCTCTTTGAAAGCCCAGCCTTCAACCAACACAACCCCTAGCATAAACCCCAAAACTAACCAGATACCCAAATTTAACTAAATCCATTCAATTATTTCATTCAAACAAGCCAAGATAGTCAGACCTGATACGTACATATTCAAGTTTTGTTATGGGCCGAACCTGTGTTAGGAAAGGCCATTAATTTCGATTCTCCAATTAAAGCTTACATTGCGCTTTTATTTCTTTCCTTAGGGTTCTTGATTATACTTTTATTTAAGTTGATTTATTTTCCTTCTAGGAATAGGCTTCCTCTTTATGTAATAAAACTAGTCCTTATTTAAAGGGGCATATGAAATAATAAAATCCAAAGAAGAAAATCTATAAAAAAAAACCCTAAAGAGATTTGGCTTTATGAAATAATAAAATCCAAAGAAGAAAATCTATAAAAAAACCCTAAAGAGATTTGGCTTTCTCTCTCAAACGAGCCCTAAGGTTTCAATCTCCCTTTGATGTGTTGGACTATCAATCACAATAGGTCATTACATGAATCAAGATATAAAGTTAAGACAATTGACTTCGACTTCCCCGTCAGTCGCCCTGCGACTCAGTCCTGTTCGCGTGTTCATAACAACTCTATATATAGTAGTGAAATAAGTGACGAGCATTCCATATCAATTGATGATTCATCGGAAAAAAAATTTCTTGGAAACACATTTTTCCAACTCTCCACCAATAATATACTTTTTAGAGTGGGGGAAACAGATACACATAACAAGATAAAGTTAAAACTCCTGAAGCATAACAGACTTTCAAACATAGTAACAACAAAAATCAGATATACTGCAGTTATTACAGGGAACGGGGTACCTTTCCAATATGCTAAGGTATGCATTGCTAGCAGATTGAGTCATTTTCTCAAGCAATGACCTCACTGCACTATCACCAGCCATAGCCTTAGCCTGAAATCGAATAAGCAAATAGGACAAAGCAAACAAATATCATTTTTTTAAGTTCTAATGCGATAATAAATAACTAAAATAACTATATTTTCCTGCATCAATCAACTAAGATAACATCTTACCTGGCTCTGCAACAAATTAAGCACAGCAGAACCTGCATAATTATTAGCTGAAACCTTCCTTATCACAGTGGACAATGCTTGCATGGAGCCCATCATGGGCTGCAAACAATGGATGAAAGCATACTTAGTGAAACACTCTAAAAACAAAAGGATTAAGAATAGAGCCAAACCTGACAATAAAACCACAATCCTTGAATAGAAAGTCTTCTAAGTCGAAATTGGTGTTCAAGTTGTGCAACCATGGCCTGATAATCCTGACCAAGAAAGTTGACATATGGAGAGGAAAACATTATGCAGAACGTCAAAACAGTTATCATGAAACTATTTAACAGCAAATCATACAAAATATGAAGGATGATAAACAAAACACTAACATCCTACATAAAGACCATACCGACCAGGGAACCATATGTTTCAATTGACAAGTCATAAAAAATGGCAAAGGGAGTTGGAATTAATTTGTAACCCTATTTGAACCCCCAAAACCCTATTTTCTCAATGGCCTAAAAACCTGACAGGTTACGCTCTTTCCAACTATAAAATAAAATGCCTATCATTTATCTATTGTGGACATCTATATCAAATAAACTAGCAAGCATGCATCATGGATACAATCACAACTTGGCATATATTCATTTGCTTGACAAAGAAACAACAAACTATAGGAAATGACAACCTACATGTGCAAATTAGACAATAATAGCCATTACTATAAAAAATAATGTTTACAAGGATGGTAAAAGAACAGATAGCCTAACCACTTCTTGAATAGAAAGAAATAGTATATTATCTAATGAAAAGCATTGTAGCCTAAAGAACCTACCAAAAGGAATGCCCTCAGTGCAGCAGCAAAGGCATGATTGACAAGCCCATGCTTGAACTGAGATCTGGACTCTACAAACTCATCAATCAGGAGATAGCTCTCACACAAAGGAAATATCCGTTTTGCTAATTCCTGCAATGGTTTCTCAATCAGTTAAAGTATTGTGCAAATGCAAGTGAGAAAATCACACATGATACATTTGCAACACCATCTCATCAATTATTAACATAGACAAAAATTATCAAAAACGGCCTCCATCATGCTCCAAGACTAAAATGGTCCAGGGAAGTAATTTATCGATACTCAAGGGAATTATTTTTACTTCCAGGAATATAGTCTTTTATCTTTAGCAATCTGGATTTAGAGCAAGTGTGCTTCTAGAGTCTCTAAAGAAACCATGCTCAAGCAGTCTGCTACTAGAGGTTTTTTACTTTATGGAATCGAACCCAAAGCTAAACTGCATATCCCTTTCATGGTTAACGGAGAATAACAAAAAGGTATTTATAGTAGCACAGCAGTGCATCAAGTTTTTTCAATAACCATAACAGTAAAATTCCAGAGTAAAAGCAATTCAGCCACAAAGGATAGCTGAACACTTGTTTGTGCCAACAGAAGAAAATTTCTAACCTGAAGTGCTAAATCCATAGATGCATCAACCTGGAAACTGACAACATCAGCCTTTCCATGCACTCTTTTGATTGAAATGTATCGTCCTTCAATTCCAACCAACGCAAACAGGAGATCATCAATGAGAATAAGTTCCTACAAACCAAATTAACCAATTAACACCTACACTAATTGTGAGATCTTCACAGGTTACAACCAATTGAACAGTTGCAGTACAAACCACGCAAATTAGAACGTAGATTACTGCACATAATGAAGAAAATGCCCCGGTATGCAGATACGTGTATGCTCTTATAACAATTTTATGCATAAATGAAAAGGAAAATCAGCTCACATGTTGCATTTTTCTCCCAAAAATGTGCAGCCCCAAAATCTCATAGAGTGCATAATTTTCAACCAACCCCATGCAAACTAGAAATAAAAACAGTTTAGGTAAATGATCAACTTGTATGAAAGTGGCAAAACAAGAGAGATGCACTGCATTAAAGACTACAGTTCAACTCATTAGTAGTAAGTACCAAAAATTAAAATCCCACAGCTAGACATGTAAGATAAAGTAACAGAAAATTGGATAATTCAGTTGTTGGCCAAAAACAATCAGGTTGTCTAAATTTTCAGAAATGAAACTACAACTCTGAGTTCCAGCAAAAGCCAATCATACCAACATTCTTCGTTACCAGGACTCGGCAATTTGGGGTGCAGTACCGTGTCGACACGATCCGACACGGGATACGGGTCAGATCCGGCAAAAACCAGCGGTCACGGAGTTGGGTGAGAACTGAGATAAGAAGAGAAGAAAAAAAAACTGATTTGGAGAGACGACAGAGAGAAGCGGGACGATTGTAGGAGGACGATGATAGGAAAACGAGAAGACTTTTCAAATAAATGAACAAAAAATTAGGGTGTAAATGTGTAATTAGAGAAGAGAGAATAATATATAAATTAAAGGGGTAAACAACATCATTAGTCATGTCACTAAAGCTTTCCAAAATATTAACCTTTTGTCTTGGTCATCAATTTTTATATATTCTGTGAACTTAATCTTGATTTTATATAAAAATTGATAAAAGTGCAAAATTTGCCACCATATTATTACTATACTTTATTTTGATTATCACTAAACTTTTAATTTTATTAAATTTTACTATTAATCTTGATTTTTGATGATTTGAAAATATAATTTGACAACAAAATATTATTTAATATATTTTATTTTAATAGTTAATAAAAATTTAATTTACAAAATATTATCCAGTAATAAATTAACATGAAATTTTTATTTAATAAAAAAATACTTGCAATATACTAAACTCTCTAATTCATTAAGAGGTTGTCTAAATGATTGCCGATATAATTAGGAAGACGTTTCAAATACCATACATGAGTTAGTGGACATGTCATCCTTATGTATCCTATTTGATATCTTCGTATCCGAAAATCAACAAATTCAACTCTACATTGTTCACAAAATTTAAGGTCCTCCTTTTGATTTTCAATTACTCGATAATTTCCCCAAGCACAAATTCCACTTTTTATAGGTTCAAAAATTCATTCACAAAATAATCCATCCTTTTCCGGTTTATTAGTTTTGTAATGAAAAATAAAAAAATAATAAAAGATTAAGTTTACTCTTTTATAAATAATTGTTTTTGTAAATTGTTGATACTATATTAATTTATTTATTTTAAATATTAGATTATTATTAAATTTGTCTTTAAAATATTTTTAAATTAAAATAAAAATCAATTTTTATTGACAAAATTCAATCTAAAGTAGAAAATTTCAAGATAAAGTAAAAATATAGTGGTAATTTTCTCTTTGAGCTTAAAAGTATAATGACAAATATCAATCAAAATAAAGTATAGTAGCAAATTTTAAGTTTAACCTAAAGTATAGTGACAGATTTACACATTAACCCAATTAGTAATATCTTCAAATCAAGTTTTATTTGCTTGACTAATATTACATGAGATTGTAAAATCGACTCTAATGTTGTTTTTTCAACAAAAAATACAATATATACCACAAAATTTTCTTTTTCAAACTCAATTCATGTAAATTATTTTTCAGAACTCAAATTGTAAAAAATATATATATTTTTTAAATTTTTTCTTTTCTTATAATGAAAAAGTTATGTTAAGAGGTAAAAAAAAATAGAGATCCAATAAAATGATTATTTTTTAAAAAATTTTTTAAAGAATGAGTGTGGAATATTTTTATACAGATAATACGAAGAGAAAATTTGGAAGGTTCAAAAACTAATTTTCCTCATTTTCTCTCACTTTTCTATTTTAGAAATTTTTATCTACTTTTATTTTAATTTACATTTTTAGAATTTTATATTTAAAAACTATTTCTATCATTATATATATAATCAAGGTCAATTTCGTAAAAAGTATAAAAATTGAGGACTCAAATTGTTATTATATCAACTAAAAAAGTGCCACTTAATAGTCGAGTGACCAAAAAACAATTTCGAAAACTTTAGAGACCAAATTGTAACTTTTTTAATTAAATGTAAAACAAAAATTTAAACATAATTTAGTGACTAAATGTAGTTTACGGAGATTTAAAATTCAATGTCTTATACTTTTTATTTGTAACATTTACAATTTTGATCCTTACTCTTTAAACGTAGTTAAACAATTAAAAAACATTTTAAAAATTAAATTTTTTTTCAATGAAAATCATAAAAGATTGTGAAAATTTAAAAACTTTAAAAATTAAATTAAATTTTAAAACAATTTTAAAAAATATGATAAATATAAAAGTAAAAAAATTTAAAGAAAAATGTCTTCTTACTCCATTAATGGTAATAAGGTCTCTCCAAGATTTGAATTATTTATTTACATTGTTGAGATCGACCCGATTAAGCAACGAACAAGTAAAAATAACAAAAGAAATTGAGAAATTGAACACACAAATTTAACGTGGAAAAACCCCTCCAAAAAGAATAAAAAACCATGAGTAAAGATAATTTTACTATAATGGCAAAAGAACGAAGAGTATAAAAGATGGAGATAAAAACTAAACTCCGAAAACAAAGAACCCTCAAAACGTAGTCTAAATGTGTTATGAGTTCTAATCTCTAATGGGCGTATTTTCTAAAGTTGTAAAAGAGCCTATTTATAAGCTAAATTCATAGGTCAAATAATAATAAAATAATCTAGACTAATCAGAGTTTGACTGAAATAGGAGTTATACTTAACAAATCTCCACCTAGATTCATATTTCCACAACGCCATCTTTGTCAAAGCTCGCCACTAGTGCATCTTGAACTATGTGGGAATTAACTGAGTTGAATCTGTGTTTAGAAATTGGAAGACTTCTAGCCTTCGACTTGTACACTACCAAATCAAAACTAACATGGGTCTAATTTTTACGAACACAGTGCCCTAACTTTTCAAAACCTACATCCAAAAGAAAACCTGTCTTCAATGAAATGGTCATACATTTTTCCCTCCTATGACCAAGTTGCCTCTACTCCAAAACGAGTTGACTTCGACTCCGTAACATACGAGGGACGTTTGATTTCACTGGTCATTATAGAACCTTCTAGAATATAAAGACTGTCGATCATTTCACCTTTTAACAAAACGAGAGCTCCACGAGATACCTTAATGTCTAAAATACTCAAGGAGATAAGATTATTTCGTAAATCAGGTACATACCTAACATCTAAGAGTGTCCTAATCGTCCCATCGTGCATCCTAATTTTAACAATACCAATACCAATTACCTTACTAGATGAATCGTTTCCCATGTGCACAACTCCACATTCAACCGAACTGTATGTGGAGAACCATTCTCTATTGGGACACATGTGGAAAGAACATCCTGAATCTAGGATCCACTCAGACATAAGCTCGAAGCTTTTGCTCATTGACACTAACAAGAAATCATTACCGCTTTTGTCGGCCAAATTAACACCAGCTATATCTTCCTTATTACTCTTAGCAATCCTTTTTATTTCACAATTTATAACAATCTGCTTGACGTGACCTAACTTCTTCAATAGCAACACCTTTTGTCTCGCTTCTTTGATGCTACCAAAACGGAAGCTTGTCTATCTGCCTTGTTATCCAAACCAAACTTATTGTTGAGTTTGTCTCTACTCAACAAATGACCATTCATATCTTTAAACGAGAGTTTGTCTCTGCCATAAATCAGGGTCTCCCTGAAAGACTTGTATGAAGGAGGTAAAGAGCACAATAATAGCATAGCCTGATCTTCATCGTCAATCTGAACCTCAACGTTCTTTAAATCATTTAAAATAGTAATGAGCTGACTGATGTCATCTCTAAGAAGCTCACCTTCGTTCATGCGAAATGTAAATAAACGTTGTTTCAACACAATACGGTTAGTTAGAGACTTAGTCGCATAAAGAGTTTTTAATCTTTTCCACAAGACGGATAATATCTTCTCCATTAATATCTCCTGCAATACTGTATTCGTGAGGCACAACTAGATTGCAGACAAGGCCTTTTCATCAAGCTCTACCCATTCTGTTTGATTTAAATTCTTAGGGTTTTTCCCGGTAACAGCCTTTTTCAGGCCAGTTTGGACTAGAATTGCCATCATCCGAACTTGCCACAAGTAGAAATTTGTGACACCATCAAACTTCTCAATTTTAAATATTGTTGCAGCCATCTCTGAACGAGTTGATCTACAAAAACTGAACTAGCTCTGATACCATTTGTTGGAGATCGACCCAATTAAGCAACAAACAAGTAAAAATAACAAAAGAAATTAAGAAATTGAACACACTAATTTAACGTGGAAAAGTCCCTTCAAAGAGGATAAAAAACTACAGGCAAAGATAATATTACTATAATGACAAAAGAACAAAGAGTACAAAAGATGGAGATAAAAACTAAACCCTGAAAGCAAAGAACCCTCAAAACGTAAACACAAAATTCTCTAAATGTGTTATGAGTTCTAATCTCTAATGTGTGTATTTTCTAAGATTGTAAAAGAGCCTATTTATAGGCTAAATTCATAGGTCAAATAATAATAAAATAATCTAGACTAATCAGAGTTTGATTGAAACAAATAAACAGAGTTTAACTAAAAGATTATTTCTTAAATTTGACTGAAATAGAAGTTATACTTAACATACATATTAAATCAAATTTGAACAATTTTCTTTTATTTAAATCATATTAGTTATAAATCAAAAATATTTTTTATGTAAATTTAATTATAAAAGATTGAATGACAGTGGTTGACCTTTGTTAAAAATATTAAGAAAATATTAAATTTAATTTTAAGTGCCTTAATATTAAAAAAATAATGCTATAACACTAAAAGCTTGTGGGTTAGAAAGTAATGTTGAAGGGAGAATAGAGATTGAAAAGCCTAAACTTTTTCTTATTATGTAATGCAAGAGAATGCTTTGTTGATTTAGAGTGGATTTGGATGGACAGTGTGTTTATATATTGTTAGTGTAAAAATAACGATAGCGGTAAGATAAGAGAATGTAGCAATACTGTAACGTGAGACACTAACAGGAGTGAAGCCAGGGGGGTGACATGGGCCCCGACCCCCTAAAATGAAAAATTGCTATTTAGGCCCTTAAAATTTTTAAAAAAATTTAAATTAGTAAAGGTAAAATTGCACTTTGGCCCCCTAAAATTATAAAAATTCGATTTAATCATTTACAAAATATAAAGATATAAACTATAAAAAATTAAAATTTCATCCAGCCCCCCTAAAAAATTGTTCTAACTTCGCCTCTGGATATTAAACACACTGCACCCCATTACCCATCCAAACCCACACCAAATTTTTGCATTTGCATGCAAGAAAATCACAAGCAAATTGTAAAATATACCTTGTCACTGTTATGATATGATTTTATATTATTTACTAAAAATTAAATTTTATATGAAATGGTTAATAGTATGTATTAATTAAATTGATTTTAATTAATTTCTTATTTGACAAATAATATGATTAAAAATATACTTTAAAAATTTATGTAGCAATTATTTTAATTGATGTAACAAAATAATATATGTTTTACTTGTATAGAGTGATACTTAAAGTTTTTTTCGGACATTTATTTGATCTACCACACTCATTTTCCACCCTTAATATTATATAAAAAAAATTATTAAACCCATTACCATTATCAAATTTTTATTTTTTAATATGTTGTTTAAATTATGTATATCATAGTGATTTTAATTTATTAAATTGATTATGGTTTAATTTACTTTTTAAATAGTGATTTTAATTGTGTCTTCATTATTTTGAATTAAATATTAAATTATTTTATACTTTTTATAAATTAAATGGATAATTTAAAATTTATTTCATTTTTAATAATATATTTAAATAAGGTTTACCTTTTAAAATCGGAAGACGGAAGTTTTAGTATATTAATAACATAATTACTTCAAATATTTTGCAATAAAAATTGATAAGTTGATTTTAATTTCTAAATAAATGATGAAAATAATCTACTTGCATCATAAAGATGTGGACTAACTTGCATGTAATTAAAATTTTTGGTACAAAGGTAAAAAAATAATTAAGACCAAATAAAGTTAAAAAACAATTCAAAAGCATTCTCAGTCCAACAAATTGCCTCGCTCTTTGGATGGTAATTGTCTCTTGGTTGCAATATGATGTTTAACCAAGATCTAAAAACTGGTCTAACCAAGTCCGGTATGTGAAACCAGACCGACAATCTAACCGGTGACTAGACTGGATTGGTCAGGTTGTCATTGACCTGGACCAAATCAGCAATAGCCGAACCGGATCGTGGTGCCGTAAGGGTGTCGCACCTGCATCATCAGACACGACAGTTGCAACAGCGATATCCCGGTCGTCGGCGGCGGTTGGTCTTCAATGGTTGAGCAATAGAAGAGTTACACTCCTACCATGACTCTATCAGATAATTTAATTTCAAATTAACTATTTCAAAAGTAATATTATTTTAATAGTTTAATATTAAAATTTAGCTATTAGATTTGGTGAGTAAGATTTAGAATTATTAATTGGCATCTTTTTTTATACTATAAATTCAAATAATTTGTATAACATGTTTAAAAGTAAACATTTAAGATATAAAATTGGTTAGGATGAAAAAAACATAGAAAGAATTGGTTTTTATGGGTTAGAAGTTTTTGTGAGCTTGCATGATGAGCTCTCAATAAATTGGTTATAAATAGAGTTGTAATTAGGTTTACAAGTGTTTTATAGGTATAGTAAAATATTAAAAAAAATGATACATAATAATTTTTAAGGTTACTTATGGAATAAAAAAAGTACACTATCAGTGTACAAATATTAACACTACAGGAAAATAGACCTTTAGCGGCGTTTTTAGTGGCGCTTCGATAAAAACGCTGCAAATGTAATATATTAGTGGCGTTAAAAGGAAAACATCGCAAAAAGTTGAGCAATAGTGGCGTTTTTAGGCCAAACGCCGCTAAAAGCTGAGCAATTGTGGCGTTTTTAGTCCAAACGCCGCGAATATGTATTATTTTTTGCAAAACGACTCCGTTTTGTTATCTCCGAAATGCCTTGGTCTTTTTCTGAAAATCAGTTCCCCCCTCCCCAAAATTCCAAAATCAAACTTAATCAACTACTTTTGAATGCCTCAATTTTTATTTTGAATCTTATAAAATTGAATCCAACTTAAATAAAACTTTATGTCTCAAATTACAAATCCAACTTGAATTTGAGTTTTTACAATCTCAAGTGAATCATATCCAATTAAATCCTAAACCTATAATTAATATACATTTAGGGGCATAACTAGGGGGCAGAAAGGGTCTCGGCCCCCTTAAAATGAAAAATTTATCATTTAGGCCCTTTGAAATTTTTAAAAATTTTAAAGGTAAAATTGCACTTTGTCCCTCTGAAAATGGAAAAAATTTGATTTAATCATTAAAAAATTATAAAAATATATGCTATCAAAATGATGAGATCGCATTTTTTACTTACAATTTAATTTCAACCCCTAAAAAAATTCTGATTGTGCATCTGTTTATCCCTAAACCCTAAACCCATAAACTTAAATCTTAAACACTAAACCATAAACTCTAAACCCTCAACCCAAAAACCAAAACCGTAAACCATAAAACCCTAAACTACAAACACTAAACCATTAATCCATTAAACCCTAAATATTAAACCCCAAAACTCTAAACCTTGAAAATATATTTCATATGGATATATATTGATGTGTGTATATATAGATATTAATGTAAAAGCTTATGTTTATAATAATTTGTGGAAGCACTTAATATTGATTAAAAAGTCAAAAAGCAAAACACAAACAATAGAAGAGGAAAAAAAAGTGAAATGGCCAAAATGATGCATTTTTAGGTTTATTAATTTTCCTTTTCAATTCAACATATATTTCATGTTTATTTTTAGGCTTATGAAAAATAATTTTTCAGAATTCATAATTATCTCTCTTAAATTATGGTTAGCATTCTAATTTAGTTGTTTTAAAACGTTTTATTTGAGTCATCGAATAATCAGTGTCTTATCAATCATATTCTTCTGTCAATTTACTTGTTGGCTTGGGCATTAAAAGTTGGCTCAAATCTAGATTAGGGTATAACTTGAATTAAATTTTAATTATGTTTAACAATAGTGACGTTTTCGGTCAAATCGCCGCAAAAAGGTTAGCAATAGTGGCGTTTTTTGTTAAAATGCCACTAATATGTATGAAAAAATTGTTGAACGGTGTCGTTTTATGCTGCATGTTTAGTGGCGTTTTCTCTAAAACGCCACAAAAGATTATGGATTATCGGCGTTCTCAATATAAACGCCGCAAAAATGTATTTAAGAGTGCAAAACGGCTGCATTTTTATCCTTGTTTTTAGTTGCGTTTTGTCTAAAACACCGTAAAAGGTTGTGCGTTACCTGTGTTTTAGCCAAAAATGCCGCGAATATGTATTAAGTGTTTACAAAACGTCGCCGTTTTTATGCTTTGTTTTTAATGGAGTTTTTAAAAGCGCCGCAAATTTTATTAAACTCAGCTTAAACGACGTCATGTTTTAGCCTCGAATTTCCTTTACTTTCCCCAATTCAGATTTCCCTGAATTTAATTTAACCAACATCCCAATTTCTCATTTTACTTTTCCCAAATTGCTTCTTCTATACCCCGATTCCCTTTATTTTTCCCTCAATTTCTCCAAATCGGCAGCCCTCTGCATCTCCGTCGATAGCCCTCTGCTACTTCTTCGTCAGTAGCCTGCTACAACATCTCCGTCGGCAACCTCCTTTTTTTGTTTTGCATTTTCTTTTAAATAACTGGAAGCTGGGAGTTAACTTTAAAATTCGAAGGGACAAAATTGGTACGCCGATATCTCTCTCTCTTTCTCTTGTTTTACTTCATGTGCTGGTGCATTTTAATGTCTCAATTTAGATGTTGGCTTACATAGTTTGTTCATTAAAAACCATAGTACATATAGTTTTGAAGTCTTACTGTTTGGTCTTGTTATGGTGTTAAAGGCGTTTGATTAGTATGGTCCATGGAGTGACTGCATATTGTTAAGTGTGCTTATTGATTGTCCTTGCAAGGTGATGATATTGTTGATTATTGGCATTTCATGTGTTCTCTAATGGAATTAAGATGCTGGCTTAAAATGTTTATTCATTAAAACCCACAAAACATATGGTTCTGCAGTCTTACTGTCACATTTGATATTCAAAAAACGATTAGCATTTAGCAGTTATTAGTTACTCATTGAAACCGTCGAAATTGTAGTCTTTTATGTAAAAGATGCTATTGCTTTGGGTCATTTAGTTTGAGTATGGATCATGCATATTAGAATCATTTTCTCTTGGATCATCCAAGGTCTCTCATTAGAGAATAGAGGGATAGTAAAATCCCAATTAAATCTAGAAGTTTACTTAACTTGTGGGCCTCTATAGCACATTTATAATAAGTTTGTAATGCTACCCTATTGCAACCATAACTTAGCTTTTAAGTTTATTTATGCATAATGATCCCTTTATTTCCTAAATAGTAGGCAATATGTCGTAAACATAGATTCTTTTGAAAGATGATCAATAATAATTATGCTGATAAAATTATGTATGGGATAATACTAATGAAAGAAAGCGACTCCTTTGAATTAATTTCAATAATTGTCGCTGAAGATGACTTAAATTTAATTAATTTAATATTATTTTTACATAGAATGCATTATTATTTTTTTAATTACTTAAATATCATTTTAATTACTTAAATATTATTTTAATATTTTGGTTTGGGAGTTAATTACCTTATCTTCATTGCTTGCAGGTGTAATTTTATTCTTAACAATATTATAGAAAAAGTTTTGTTATTGACTCGTAGAAGGGAAAAATACTTAGTATTTGTTGCAATTCGTTATGTTCGCACCATTCTCACTCGTCGTGTAAGTTAATTCACTCGCACCATTTCTTTGTAAAGTCTCCATTCTAGCTTTAAGTTTTGCATGTTCCTAGGTCCAGTTTTGGTGTCTTCAAATTTTTCATGGTTTGATCCATGAACATCCCCTTTCAAAATGAAACCAAAAAAGCATGTTTTAAAAAAACTTAAAAAATCGTAAATTGAGTTTAAAAATTGTAAAAAACTAGCTTCCTCTCCTTTTTTAAGTTTGTGCTACTGTTTGCAATTTTTGGATTATTTATTTGTAAATTTTGATTTTCAAGTGAAATTTCTTCTGTTATTGAAAAATTGACTTCTCTCCAAATATTTTCTCTTACCAATAACAAGTTAACAGGTATAATTTCATCTTTCTTATCTTTTCTTTTTTCATCGGATATGCTTTTAAGTTATTAGGGGCTTCCCATGTATAAATATGTGCTTTACAATGGTGTTTAGTCCCTTGTTGACTAAGGCTAGCATAGTTGAGTTTTTACATCAACAATTTCTTGATACAGACACGGTTTTGTAGGGCTGTTACTGAGCTCCAAATTATCTATTTCTTTCTCTTTTTTGGTCAGACCGAATTAAGCAGGCCAAAGTTTATAAAGGTAATAGCAGTGAATTTCACCCTTATATTTAAAACTGTTGTTTTCTCTTCGATTGATATTTGATACTTCGAAATATTACGATATGCCCAATACCCCACATTTTATCTACTAGATACTTTGAGAATGGACTTGAATTTCAATAGGCTGTTTAGTTGTAAATGGAGGTGAGAATGGAGCATGCTATTGTCTTTCTCTGGATATGCTACTTGCAAACTGTTAAAGCCTTTATTGTCCTATATTTAAAGCCTTCTTTCTCATATGCTGTTTGCAAATTGTTTGGCTGAATGTTTAGCCTGTATGCTCGTGGAGTATGTATGTGATCTCTTTTGCTCCTTAGTTATTAAATCAATTTTGGTTTAATAATGTTCCATGCTGTTAATTATTAGGAAAGTTTGGTTGAATATTCATTCTTTTTTTGCAATCAATTTGAAAGGGTTTTTTTGTTTCCATTTTAGTCTATAAATTTTCAAGTTTATTACTGTACATATTTTGTGACATTCAAATTAATTCTTACATTTTAATGATTAATTTAACTCTATAATTAGGGTTTAGCATTAGTTGCACTATTTGAACTCGTAATTTTGCTATTTATACTCTTTTATTTTTCATTTATTTTATTATTTTTGCTGTTATGGAGATCAATATTTTATTAAAATATTAACATGATTTTTTAATATTTTGACTAAAAATATTAATTTATTACATGATTAAATACTCTTTTTTAACTAAAAATATATATTTAGTACTAATTAATGTATATGTTTAATAATATTGAAAATTATAATGTTTGATTTTAATATTTAATATTTTTAAATGTATGCAAAAACTTAAAAATAATTTTTTTATCAATATAATAATATTTACCATTAATTAAATTTATTTTTATATAAAAATCAAATTACTTATCTTTTTAACAAAAAAAATTGATTTAAAAGCTTTTTAAAATGAAAAGTTATTTTTGTTAACCATCAAATTATAACCCATTCTTATCCTAAATAAAGAAAAATATAAGCATATAAAATAGATTTATTGTACTAGTATATTTTTTAAAAAATGGATCACTGTATGACTTTCTCCGACAAGATATTAGATGACGAGCTCACCTAATTAATCCCCAAAATGAGTAACCACAAATTAAGCGGAGCACTTTCGGGGTTCAAGCACATGGACAAATTAAAAGTTATAAATTAAAAGAGTATAATTAAAGGGTTAAAATTTAAAGTTAGAAATTAAAGATGATAATCATAACTTATATAAATATTTAAAGAAAACATTGGATCATAACTTACATAATACATAAATATATATCATATATATGGACTTACATAACTTACATAACTTACATAATACATAATTATATATCATATCATAACTTACATAACTTACATAATTTACATAAATATATAACTTACATAACTTACATAAATATATGTCATATCATAACTTACATAACTTACATAACTTACATAACTTACATAAATATATATCATACCATAACTTACATAACTTACAAAACTTACTTAACTTACGTAATACATAAATATATACTTAAAAATCCAACAACTTACTTGAATTAGTTTACACCCATTAGATACTTGATACTTGATATGTATTATCTATTTTAGAACAATGACATGATTTAAATCAATTGAGAACATTTAAGTAATCATAATTTATTGTCAACTTTAGACTTCAAGAACAACGAAATGGATAAGAGTTGGATGAATTTGTCAAGGGTAGGCAACGACTATCGAAATGGAGTACAAACTTTTCTAAATTTTACATTTCAAAATGTAAGCCAAGAAAATATGATTCTTTGCCTGTGTAAGAAATGTGACAAAATCAATTGGCATTTTCGTGAAGTTGTATACGAACATCTAATTGTTGATGGATTTATTCGGGGGCATAAAAAATGAATTTTCCATGGAGAGTATACACCTAGTAGAACCTCTTCAATGATTAATCCGGCTTATCCTCATAGTTCTTACCATCAGTCTGTTAGAGAAGATGACATGGAAGGTAAGTTGCGGGATGCATTTAATATGCACAGTCATGGTTTGCAATCGTTTCCACCTGAATTTATTGCATCTGATGATTGTAATATTGGTGGAAATGTTTTTACCGAAATGGGAAGAAGTGTACGTGATGAAGAGTCAAATAGAGAAGCGGTGAAGTTCTACAAGTTACTTAATGAAATGAATAAAGAACTTTACGAAGGATCAAAATATTCAAAAATGTCATTCTGCATTTGCCTATTTCACTTAAAATGTTTGGGAGGGTGGACTTGAAACTCTTTTACAATGCTGTTAAAGTTTTTGAGAGAGATGTTTTTGTTTGTTAAAATCCCTCATTCATACAAAGATATGAAGAAACTGATAAAATATTTAGGACTTGGGTACGAGAAAATTCATAATTGCCCAAATGACTGCATGTTGTATTGGGGTGATCGGAAAAACCAACAGTCTTGTCATGTTTGTGGTAAATTTCGTTGGATGAATAGGAATACAAAAGATGTGAATGAGGATGAAGGTAAGGCACAGTCAAGAAATAAGTCGGTAAATATTTTGCGATATTTTCCACTAATACCAAGGCTTCAAAGGCTTTTCATGTCGTTAAAGACAACGGAGTCTATGAGGTGGCATCATGATCAATGAACCGATGATAGATTATTAAGGTATCTTGTGGATTCTTTAGCTTGGAAATCATTTGACAGTAAATTTCCAAGCTTTGCAATTGATCCTCAGAATGTAAGGCTTGAGCTAGCATCTGATGGGTTTAATCCTTATAAAATCATGAGTACTTCGTACAGTACTTGGCTTGTAGTGCTTGTTCCTTACAATTTGCCCCCGTGGATTTGCATGAAGCAATCTTCTTTTATCTTATCTATGATTATCCCTGGAGAGAAAGGTCACGAAAATGATATTGACATCTATATACAGCCACTTATTGAAGAGTTGAAACAGTTATGGGCGGGTGTTGAAACATATGATGTCTTGAGAAAGGAGAACTTTTTTTTACATATAGCTTTGTTGTGGACAATTAATGATTTCCTGGCTTATGCCAATTTATCTGGTTGGAATACCAAAGGACGTGCTTGTCCTTGTTGTGTGGCGCAAACATGTTTAAAGTGGTTATATAATGGGAAGAAGTTATCTTATATGGGGCATCGTCGGTGGTTAGATGAAAATCATAGATTTAGATTTTAGAGGACTCTATTTGATGATACTGAAGAGTTCAGAGAAGCTCCTGAGCAGACCGTTGGATCTGAAATCTTATTCATGTTAAAAGATATCAATTTTAGTTATAGGAAGATGAATCAACCACACAACACGCAAGCAATGAGAAGACCGAGGGAGGCGTATGTTGGTGATGTTGATAAGCAGATTGATGATGAATCTGATGAAGAGGATGATCCTAATGAGGCAGACTTGTGGAAAAAAAGAAGTATTTTTTTCGAGTTGCCTTATTGGGAGCATCACATTCTGCGACACAATCTTGATGTCATGCATATTGAAAAGAATTTTACGAGAACATAATTGGGACAATTCTGAATGTTGATGGAAAATCGAAAGACAATCTTCAGAGTCGACTTGATCTAGTTGACATGAGGATTCAGCATTAACTTCATCCCCAAATACTTTCGAATGGGAAATATATGTTACCGCCTTCAATTTTTGCAATGTCGAAGAAAGAAAAAGAAGTGTTATGCACGATGTTGAAGGACATAAAGGTCCCAGATGCACATGCATCAAATATATCTCGATGTGTGAGTATTAAATATCGAAGACTATATTCCTTTAAATCACATGATTATTACATCTTGATGCAAGATTTACTACCAGTTGCTTTACGGTGTTGTATGTAAAAAAAGGTGACGTCTTGTATAATTGAACTATCCAATATAATGAAAGTTATTTGTGGCAAAGTTTTAAATGTTGAAGAACTTGAGAAAGTACAAGATCGAGCCGCCTTGACTTTATGCAAATTGGAGAAGATCTTTCCACCTTTCTTCTTCACTATCATGGTGCACTTGATAATCCATCTCCCCTATGAAGCAAAACTTGGTGGACCGATTTTCTATCGGTGGATGTATCCTATAGAGAGTTGCTAATTTATTTGTAAAGTTTTTTATTCATTCATGAATATACCTTGAGTTACAAATTTTGATAATGTTGTATATCGTCTTTAGGTTCCTATTCAAATTGAAGTTTTAATATCATAATAAGCGTTATCCAGAAGGATCAATAGCTGAAGGATACTTAGCAAAGGAGTGTATGACTTTCTATTCTAGATATTTAGAAGATGTTGAAACAAGACTGAATAGACCAAGCAGAAATGCTAGGCTCACTAATAATAACTTGGCCGAAACTTACTTATTTCAAAGTTATGGGGAACCAATCGGTAAAGTTGAAATTGCAGAATTAGATGATATATCTTGGGTACAAGCACATCGATATGTTCTTTTTCACCACAATTCGATTGAACCATTACGCAAGTAAGATTTAGGATTTGATAAATATTCATCTTTTTTATTTGTTTATCTTCTAACCAAGTAATCCACTTCTTAACATAGCGAGTACGAACAAATCTTGAGATCTCGTTCACGCTCCCGAAGATTACAACATCAAGAGATTAATAAGTTATTCATAGAATCTTTTCATGAATCGTTAAGCCAAACGGTATGCAACTGAAGCTTTCATTGACAAATAATAATGTTTTCTCATAACATTTATAATTACTCAATTTACTTTTGATTCAATAGGTTTGGAGTGAAAAGGATGTCAATGACGAAGTTAAATGGCTTTCCCAAGGTCCGAATAAAGTAGTAAAAAGATATAGTGCCTTCCTCATCAATGGATTCAGATTTCATACAAAATATCGTGAGAGATTGAGGAGAACTCAAAATTGTGGAATAGTTGTTAATTCGTCAATTACAAGTTATGTTAGTGCTAGGGATAGTAGTGCTGTTGAGGGAAATGTGGAGTATTACGAACTTCTTACTGACATTATTGAGTTGGATTACTATGGCAAATGGAAAGTTGTCTTATTTCGATGTGATTGGGCTGATGTTAATACTGCTCACAAAATTAAAAAAGATCAATTTGGTTTTGCAATGGTGAACTTCTCTCGATTAATTCACACTGGACAATAATTGATAGACGAGCCGTATGTATTTTCTTCTCAAGTGAAACAAGTTTTTTACTCAAAAGATCCAACTGATGAGGGTTGGTACGTTGTACTCCGAAACACCCCTAGAGACTTGTTTGACATGGGCAATGGAAGTAGAGATGACATCGTCGAAAGATCAGAAACTTTGCCTTTTCCAGAACAAAACTTAAATGAAAGAAAATAACCCTAGTACTAGTACACAATCTCAATGGGTTCGCCAGGATGTGGATAAAGATATTTATGAATTATGATGTAGTAAGATTTTACGATTTTTTAATTATATGTAATATTATAATTTAAATCTTGGTCTTGTTAAATATTTCAACTATTTTATATGTACTATTCTTGTTGTAATTAGTTACTAAAATTTCAACTATTTTATGTGTATTGCAGAAAAAATGCCTAGAAGAAGATTGCGAGATCTAAGTATTGTTCAGAATACTCCAAATTCGGAAGAAACAAATAGTGAACAACAGACTGCCATTGGATCTTCAAATGTTCCAAATACATCTGACGAATCTACAGAAATTCAAAGTAATGTTAACTTTAATTTACATAGTGTTGACTTTTATTATTGATTTCTTTTTCAAATTATTATATTATAATATACCATTTTTCAGCTGAAAGTGGTGGGACGCGCAAAGCTCGAGGACATACGCTACTAAAAGAATTGTACGAGTTAAATCCTGTCGAGCGTGTCAAAGTATCTAGAAACAGTCATGGTCAGCCTGTTAGATCAGAAGCTCGACTTTTAGCAGGATATTTGGGCATTATAGCACGAAATGCCAATATGTTGCTTATCAACTATGAGTCATGGCATCAAATGCCTGATAGTAACAAAAATCAAGCTCTCGATAATATTAAGGTAACAAAACGTGAATGTAATTTATAATACTTTGGTTTAAGTTTCATTTATATTTACTTTCTAAACTTGTGTTTTTTGTAGGAGAGATTTGCTTTAGAGGTCTCAGATAATTATGTCAAGAAGGCATTGGGGAAAAAATAGAGAGACCATAAAAGCACTTTAAAGAAAAAATATTTTAAGAAAAATATAAGCCTCAAAGAGAAATTGCGAAATGTCCCACCGGGAATACTGAGGTACCAATGGGAAGATGCGGTTAGATTCTCGAATTCAAAGAAAGGAGAGGTATTACTTATTTCCAAACTCTTATAATTATTTTGATTTATAGTATTTACTATATACGTACTAATAATTTCATAATGTAGGATCGTGAGTGAGTTGGAACAACAAGCAGGCAAAAACAAAAATTCACGCACACAGCAGGGTCGAAAAGTTTTGCTTGTGTAGCTGAGGCCGAGGTATTTTGAATTTATTAATTGTGTCAAATATTAATTACTTTCTATTAAATTATATTTTTACTAATATATTGTAGGAACTCTAGTCTGGTTAAAAAGTTGGATGCCTTCAGCTTTTTAAGATTACACATAGGAAGAAAGATGGATCTCCTATGACTTCTGAAGCTGGAGAAATTATGGTATATTTACTTAATAAAATTTGATTTATTTTAAATATTTATAATGTTTAATTATAATGGTTTAATTCGTCATTAGTAGTTCTAAATAATGTTAAGTTATGTTGCATTTGTTTTTATTATATATTTCGTTTCTAACTCTTTAATTGATTTTTTAGGAGAAACTAAAGGATAAAAAGGCGGAGTATGAAGCGGTTGCTTCGAGTGATAGTTCTGTTAATCTTGATGACATTGAAAATAGAATTATTACTGAAGTTTTGGGTCCTGAAAGGTATGGTCGGGTTCAATTTCAAGGATCTAGTGTTATCCCAACCCAATATTTCGGATCTAGTTCGCAACAATACATGCCTTCGGGGAGTCAGACTCAAGCTGAAGTTCTGAGGTTAAAAGAACAGATGGCTCAGATGCAAACGAGCACAGTTGAGCAAATTGCTCAACTTAAAGCGGAGGCAGCATCTAGAGAAGCTGAGGTTCAAAGAAAATATGAAGAACTTCAGCTACAGCTTAAAGCAGAGGCAACGAGAGGAAGCAGAGAGAGAAGCGTAAAGTATGACGACTCCACATACAAACTTGTAATATGATGAAAATGTTTCAACAGTCGCAAAATCCACCCTCTTAGACATTTGTTTTCTTATTGTAAGAATATTTTTAACATTATAACTTTTAGCATTATTGTAAGAATATTTTGAATTATACTTCATTTATTAATTTATATCATATATCTTTCGTTGAATTTGAAGTATCATTTAAATTTGCTGTTAGATTTGTTGTTTTTGGTTGGATTTCCTATTACAGGAAGGGTTGTATATGGATGAAAATAGGATGTTGCAAATATGCCAAAGTTAATGGCATTTTTCCTAAAAATGCCGCTAAAGAACGATACTTTTAGCTGCGTTTGTAAAAAAAAAAAAGTCGGCCTAGAAGTTAGGCCCGAATCTGGCATGTCACGAATAAAACTCATTTGAAAATTTCAACCTCTTTGTTAAAACCTCAAAACACTTAAGTAATTGTTATCTACTTGAAAACGTAATTATCTTTAAAAACTGTTTTGGTTGTGAAAACATATTTGAAATAAACAATTTACAAAAATATGACGTTTGGAAATAGAGTTGCAGAAGCATTTTGAAAACATTGTGGAAACATAGATAAAATACATGTATTTTTGAGACGTTGATTAATAAGTCGAAAATCGAAGTAGTGGACTTTAAAATCAAGACTTTTGAAAATATCGCCGATAATTTGAAAGAGAATTTCCGAGTTAAATCATTTGTAAAAGTTTGTTATGAAAATCATTTGTTAATCAATTTTTGGAAAACCGTTATTTACGTTTTTAGAAAAATTCTCGTTTTAAACAATTTAAGCAAAATAATAAGTATAACAACCATAAAGCAAATAATAAAATACTCCAGAGGCCCTATTACAACTTAAACCAAAATAGCAAAATAATAAAATAAACGGAAATAGAAAATTTAAAATTCGATAACACTATTTCGAAAGTATAGCCTCCACCGAGTCATCCATGGGCCCAAGTCCTCACTACGGAGCATTACCTACAAGGGCTAAGAGAAAAGGGGGGGTGAGTTACAAGAACTCAGTGTATAATCCCCTTACCATCATCCACTGGGTCGGAACACGCGTAGAAATATTTTGGGCCTAAGCCCATTACAATCATAGCATAATATCATATATATAACATGCATGTGTTATGCAATTCCCAACCAAGCCTAAATTTACAACTGCTACACACCATCCGTACCAACCAGCACACCTGTGGGGATCAAGTCAACCCGGCCTGCCAACACACCAATACCAGGCATTAAGCCAATTATAATATTTGTGGCATTGCCACCGAACTATATTTTGGCAATAGGCCATTTAAAATATTTGTGGCAGAGCCACCGAACTAGATTTTGGCAACAGGCCTTTCTTATCTTCGTCATTTATCCCAACCCATGTAGTCATGTATATATATAATGCATAACAATATATTCATAAGGTAAATTTCAACAAAAACCCCATATTACAAGTTATCAATTTGGCGCATTAGTCAAAAATAGTAATTTGGCCCATTTAACGATCTAGCAAACTTTGGCCCATATAGCTCATATTACACTTGGCCCATATATCAAATATCAAACGGCCCATATAGCAAATACCAAACGGCCCATATAGCAACATATCACATTTGGCCCATAAAGGGTATTTTCGTAATTCGGTCCATAGGGACATTGCGTAATTCGGCCCATTAGGGGCATTTTTGTAATTTGGCCCGTAAGGGCATTTTCATAATTCGGTAATCGTACCCACTAAAGGTAATTCGGTAATTTACCCTCTAAGGGTATGACAGTAATTTCGCAACCTAGGCTTAATTATTAAATTGGGGCATAAAATCGAAATTGTCCAACTGCGTCATACTGACTAAATTGACCATAACTCGAGTTAGAAAACTCGAAATCTAAATCCGTAAATTTTCCTTGAAACTAGGCTCATATATCTTTCTCTTATAATATTTCCAGAATTTTTAGCTTAACCACTTAGTACAGTTTATTCCTTAAAGTTTCCCTTGTTTCACTGTCCAATGATTCTGACCTCTTGTACCTTAATCTCAAATATCTTACTGTACGCCTTTCATATACTGCTACCACTTGTTTCTATTGAAAATAGATTCACTAAGGAATCCATACATATCAATTATAACTCTTAATTCACTTTATACAATTTTATACGATTTTTCCAAGACAGAACAAAATACCCCAAAGTCATTCAGAACCAGTCTCACTAAAATAACATATCTCCAAATATCAAAATTCCTTTTCCTTCTCTGTTTCTTCCATATTAAAATAAACATAGTAAGCTTTGATTTGATATCTTATTCACTTTGTAATTCCCTTTTATCCTATTTTTCGTGATTTTTCAAATACACGTCACTGTTTCTGATCGAAACTATTTTATTACAAAACATGATTACCACTACGAGCATACGCACGTCCGAGTGATCACGGATGCCGGTTATTGGTCTTCTTCGGTATTTCTACCGAATCACTCATGTAAACTTTCAGAGAGATGTGAGATTTACTCACCATTTCAAACATATATTCGAAAGGGTACGGGATTACACACCTTATTCGGAATCCGTAACACGATATTCTTCGCGGCACCTAAAGATACAATCGGTCAACAATTAATCCCAAAACTGAATTTACCACTTCAACCAATTATTTCGATTGATTAACAATCTATAAACTTACCAATAATCCGAGTCTCTTATTGCGAGGGATAGATCAAGCAATTAGTCCCTAAAAATATAATCGATTAGTCACAACCACTATTTCGTTAAGCAAAATAACCGGTCAACAAAAAAGATCCAAAAAGAACCATGATGAATCCCTTACCTTAACGATATTAGTTCCGATTTCTAACAATTGTACAATGGCTATGGATGAGTCAAAGTTTCAGCCTTCCACTATCACTCGATTGATCAAAGGAGTGAATATCAACACAAATGAGAAGAAATGATTAAAAGAATGGAGAAGGTGTATCAAGGTGTTTGGAACGTTTCGATCGAAACTAAAAGAAATATGAACTAAAAAGAAATGTGAGTATTTCGGCAACAAAAAGAATGGTGAAAGATGGATTAAGGTTTCGGCCCCCAAGAAAAAAATGAAGAAAGTGTGCTCACCAATGGCATGTAAATTCGGCATAAAGCAAAAGAAATTTAGAGAGTACCAAATAGTGCAAAGAGAAAGGTTTTTGGTCTAACAAGCACCAAAAATTAAATCAAAAGGCAATGGAGAATTTCGTCTATCAAAGAAGGTGGAAAGAAAATGAGTTTGTGGTCAAACAAAAGAGAAAGAAAATGCACCATTGTGCTAGTAGGTTTCGGCAAGGAGAGTTGCAAAATTGGGAGAGAATGACACAAAGTTGTCAAAGGGATTTTGGCCAAAACAAAGCTAAGACTTTAGCCAAAACAATGCCAAATAAAATTTTTTAGCCACCTATCTACCTCAAAACCATATGCATCCCCCCTAGGATAAGAGTTTGGCCACCCATACTTTCCAAAACTCCTCCCCCGATATTAGCCTCTTGTCCCCCTTTCTTTCCTATTCCTCTTGATTCCTTTCCCAAACTTTAACCTTGCCATATTCTTTTAGCCACCTTACCAAAATAATGAAGTCCATCCTTGCCAAAAATACTTTTTGGTCGACATATAAGGAAGGAAAGCAAAAATAATAGTCAAATTTGCAAACCATGGGATTTGAACCTCTTCCCTCAAGGTACATCACTTAATGCCATAACCTTTTTACTACTTGCTCATTTATACAAGCACTTTACTCATTTCTTTCTATAAGTTTGAAGCTACTTATCATCTCTCCTTAAAGTGCTAAAATACCAAATTTTTCCTAAGGCTCAATTAAACCCGAAACTTCATAAAAACCTCGTAACCTTCCAAATTACCTTAACTAATAAGTCCAATTTGCAATAACACCATTCTCATATTCTCGAAAATTTTAAACACTCCTAAGCCCAAGGCCCAATGGGCCCAATCCTACTAGGCCCAATTTCGGGATGTTACACTAAAAGTCATGTTTTATAACGGCGTTTGTGATAAAAGCGCCGCTACAGGTCATGTACTATTGCAGCATTTGTTATAAAAGCGGTCATGTACTATTGCCGCGTTTGTGAGAAAAGCGCCTCTAAAGGTCATGTACTATTGCGACGTTTGTGATAAAAACGCTGCTAAAGGTCATGTTCTTTAGCGGCATTTGTGGAAAAGTGCCGCTAAAGGTCATGTTCTTTAGCGGCGTTTTTTTCACATAAATGCCTCAAAATTTAGTGGCATCGTCTATAGCGGCGTTTTTTGCGGCGCTTGTAAAAACACTGCAAATAGTTTTAGCGGAGCTTATAAATGCCGCTAAAGGCCTAAAAAAACACCGCTAAAAGTCTGTTTTGTTGCAGTGTAACAATATATTTAAAAATGTCCTCAAACTATAATAGCTTATTGATAAAAGACCTTGTTTTAAAAAGTCGACATTGTTTGATGATATGAAATTTAATTTGAGAAAATAATATGAGAGTTATTTGCTTGTTTGGAAAAACATATTAGTCTAATAATACAATATGAAAAACAAATTACTTAACCTAATAAGATTTTACATGTTAAAGCTCTTTTCACACACCCATTTCACACACTTTTGAATCGTGTTATCCCTATCCCCTACTTCTAATATTGTATACAAAAATTTATTTTTATACAATCAAGTTCATGTATATTATTAACATCATTTAAACTAATAAAATTTTAAAAACTGAAAATTATAAAAAAAATCTTTTTTTTTTCTTTTTAAACAATTTCATTGGCCAAAAAAATTAAACAAATCTATATTTTATATTTTACCCTTTGTTTTGAAATTTTATTAGATTAATATATTCATAATAATATACATTTTGTAATACTCCTCGTTGGACCCGATCGTTAGGTTTGAGCTGCAAGATGCTACATTCGTTGCCAGAGCAATTATAGTCAAATACACAGTATTTACTCATTCACACATGCAATTATTAATCACATTCAATTCATGTTAAACAATCAATTCTGAGTCTTAATTGAGCTTACGAAAGCTCTTTTGTCAACCTTAGCACGAAATAGGTCCAAATTGCAAAATTTTAGAAGTTTAGGGTCGACGTCACCAAAATAGTAAGTCACGTCACATCATGACTTCAGGCCACTCGACACCCCGACGTCACTTATTGTCAACCGGCATTGTAACGAGGAAGGTTGATCGTCGAGACATGACCCCTGTTTTTGGTAAAAATGAACCATTTGGTACCTATTTCATAGTTTCCAACTACAACAAGTCATCACTTTTACTTGATTCAAAACTTACCAAATCATGGTAAACAAGCTCAAACATTCAAATTCAACATCTTAACAAGACAATCAACACTTATTCATCAATTAAATTTAATAATTCATTGTCATGGAATACAAATCAACCAAGTTATCCAAATACCAAACCTTATCTATACCATACCACATTGAGAATTACCATTTCACTTCATTCCATGCCATTTCACATGTCGTACATATAATTATAGCTCATTACATCTTTTAGCATAAAAATATATATATGCCCAACAACATGTATGATTCAAAACACCAAATCAATATATCATATGTAATGGTTAAGTCAACTTGCTAAGTATTAAACACATTCACATACTAAGATACAAACCATGACACTTATATACATGCCACAACCCTAGACTCAAAATGATCATATAACTACCGATTCAATGATAGTGTGAGCTTCAAGATGATCTTGCGTGTCGTGTTCCATAAAGTGATAGTCTACAAAGAAAAGGGAAAACAAACTAGATAAGCATATAAGATGCTTAGTAAGTTCATATATATTAAATAAAATTTACCTTATTTTTTTATCTAAACACAATAAGCAACCTTAACTTGGCATAATTTGGCTAGACATGGAAAATCAAAACATCAACAGAGTGAGCATTCACTTATAATTAAAACCATATGATACCACAATCATTTATCATACCAATTCATGTCATTGTAATTACCTAATTTCAAAACTTATTCAATCAAGGGATAATACAATCACATACATGATAAAGTCAATATTCCAATACATTGCTCATGCTCAATTCAATAATTTTTTTTTCATTTGAACATCAAGTTCATATCATCCATTTCAATTTCTCATTTTCATATTTACCGTTTCTCTCGATGAACCCTAGTAAATGGACTCAGATACATAGGTATCTACACCACACTAGTTGTCACATCCCAAAAATTGGGTTAGAAGAACTTGGGTTAGTGAAACCTAGAGTGGTCATGTTCTGATTTTTTAGTTAAGATTGTGAAATCATGTCAAATGAGTTAATTTGGTGCAGTGGACCGGTGTTGTGCTTGTGTGTGTGAGGATTTGAGTTCAAATATTTCCTTTTCAACTAATGACAAAATGAGTTTGCTGGTTTAGTGGTAAGGTTTTAGCATACCCTTTAATCATGTGTTCGAATCCCGACGTATGCAAACGAGAAATAATTTTGTTATGCTCTGTTGTGCCACCCATATGGTTGAAATTGGAATGAATTTGAATTTTACAGAATCTGATAGGATGTTAGTTATCAGAGTTGGTGGGGGTGTGGGTAGTTTTTGGGGCAAAAAAAAAGGAATTATCACTAAAATCGCTCTCATTTTCTACCTCTCCTCTCCTCTTCTTCTTTTTTCATGTCGATTTTCTTTTTTTTTTCTTTCTTTTCCTTTTCTGTTTCCTTTATTTTTTGGATGTGATACTGTAAATTGCCGCCACTAGTTTTCGGATGGTGCTTCGAAAGTGTCAGGCAACATTGGGAAGCACTGTAGCAAAGGCGAAGCTAAAAAATTTTTTTTTTGAGGTGAAATTAAATTATATATTTTTATGATAGTAAAAAGGCAATCTCACCATTTTAATAGTTTATATCTTTATAATTTTTAAAATATTAATTTTATTATTACTAATTTAAAATTTTATCAATTATAAAGGGAATAAAAGAAAAAATTTTCATTTTAGGGGGGTTGAGGCCCCTGTCAGCCCCCTAGCTCTACCCTTATACTGTAGCAAACACTCCATTTTTGTAATTAATTTGTTCTTCACCCCATTTTTTATTTAATTAATTTTTAATATTATTTTTATAAAAAAAACCAAATGTGCAAAATAAAATTAAAATGTATAAAAATATTAAAGTAAAACTTTGGTTTAGTGATAAATTAAAGGTTTTGCTAATACGATTGGTTTGATAGATTTCACCATATGCATATTTTTATTGATTTTTTTAAATAAGAAAGATTAAAGCCCTTTTGAATAATATAACTTATTTTAATTACAAAAAAGATATTTTCATAAATTTTTTAATTAAATTGACCCAATTAAAAGTGACAACAACTCAATGACAGCTTAAATAATAATATTTATATAAATAAAGTAACATATATATTACATGTATTTTTTTTAGGAAAATAAGGTTTCATTATCAGATAGAAAATATCATACCAAAAAGAAAGACAAAATTTAACCCCAAGCCCATAGGTTATGTGCCATACACCCAATTCCTAGTGCCCTTCCATAATGGCTACATTCTATGCATCAGCCAAAAGAATATCACACAAAGTACCTGGAACGACAGTTTGCGTACACAAGTGAGCAAAGAAAGAGGGCACCCGAGCCAACCTATGAGCTACTGATTAGCTTCTCATTGAGCCAAGTGAAGGACACTAGTGCAAACAAATGCAGAAATTGACGGTAATATTATATGCTATATATAACGCATGCATATATAAATAGATAGATATATCTTCTTCTTTTTTGGTAATTTAGTGTTATAGCATAATAATTAAAGATACAATGATAATAAAAAATACATATTACTACTAAAAATCATAAAATTTGAGATTAACTAACTTGAATAAGATATATTTGATAGATGTAAATCATAAGAGTTATATATTCTTTTTCCATGTTGACTCTTGTGTCACGAGCCGCAGTTCAAAGCCCGTGACCATTGTACCAAATGTATCTCAAAGAGGTCTATAGTTATATGGGGCTTATTTGACCTAAGAGAGTTGGCTCGATTCAAAGAGTTGTCGGAAAAGCCTGTCAGATTGAAGCTTGGGTGGCCCAATGATGAATATATGGCAACATAGACTACCTTTGTAAATAGGGAAACTAACCTTAGAAGATTAAAGTGAATCATATCTTATAAGATTAGATTGGATTTGATTATGTAATCTTGTAAATCCCTAGATTTAAGGGATAGGATAATCTTGTCCGTCGATGTAACTTGATCTAGACCGTCGGTTTTGGGGGAGCTCAACTATAAATAGAGAGCTTTCCCTTCACTTGTAACTCACTTCATTTTTTCATTGTTTCTTATAATCTTTGAGAGAAAGTAATACAGTTGAAAGCATTTACTCAAACGCCTCACGTGCATAATTTTTTGTAGCTTTCTGTTTTTTTGTGCTTTCTTTTGGCAGTATTGCTTCCACTATATAAATTGGTGCATTGGAGGAATTCTTTGTGAATCCTCAATTGTTTAGTGATTAGGCTGAATTAGGCATGTTTGCATCGAAAGGATTACCTAAGGCCACACAAAATGCGAGATGAAAGTTTTAGCCCAGTGAAAGTGGTATCTAAGCTTTGGTTGCCAAGGCACCATTGGGATGTCGAAAGAAGTTTCTGATCAGGAGTGAGCCAGAAAATCAATCATTTTGAAGGATATGTTGTCAGATGTAGAGGAACGTGTGGACAAACTTGAGGATTCCTTGGAAGACGTAAAGGATTACATAGAAGACTATCAGGAGGACTCTAGAGACTATGTAACAATGTCTCTCAAATCCACTGTGGATAAGGTAAACGACTTCTTAAATTCACACAGGGATAAGCTGATAGAGAGGAGCAATGCTCTCGAGGCCATGATGGTGGCTTTGAAGGAGGAAATAAGGGCCACGACAAAGGCTTTGAGCACAAGAATAGAGGAGCTTGAGGGAGAGGTTACCTTGTATGGAGTAGTCGTGGGTAATGAAGTATTAAGTGCAGCACTTAATTGTGAAGATGTCTCGAAGCCGAAAGAGTTTGCAAGGACAAGGTCTGCATGCGATGTGAACAATTTCTTATGGAGGATAGAGCACTAATTTCGTGCCAAAGGCATCATGGGGGATGTGAGTAAGGTAAATATTGCTTCCATATTTCTTACTGATATTGCACTTTTATGGTAGCGAGGCAGGTCCACAGATAAAAGGCATTGTGAGATTGGGACTTGGGACGAGTTCCAAGGTGAGTTGAAGGGGTAGTTTTATCCAGAATTTATTGAGGATAAAGCTCGGGCAAAGTTACGATGGCTTACACATTGAGGCACAGTGGGGGAGTATATTCGAAAGTTCAATGAACTCATGCTCCAAATTTCAGATGTGACCGAGAAAGAGGCATTACTTTCCTTTATGAATGGATTAAAGCCGTGGGTCAGACAGGAAACGAAACGAGGACATGTCTGAGAGCTGTCGAAAGCCATGATGGTAGGCGGAGTCTGTGGTCAAGCTTGGTTTAGGGAAAGACAAGCTTGAGTCTTCCAAGTCCGGGGGTATGTGAAGGGAATCACGAGAAAGATAATGGCAGTGGCAACGACAACGATGGTGGTAATGGGAAACCACGAGTTGGGAAGAAGAAACCCAACAAAAAGAGGGGCAAATTAAGATATTTTCTTTGCGACGGTTCACATTTGCTGAAGAAATGTCCAAAGAAATTCGTGCTTTCTAAGAAGAACAAGCTGAAAGGTAAAGCTGTGAGACTTCATTCGAATGTAAGGGGTGTTGAAGCCAAGAAGGCCAAAAGTGAGAAGAAGATAGTGAAGTGCTTCTTGTGGCATGGTCCGCATAGGTTGCGAAAATGTCTGAGGAAGTCTACCATTGGATAATGCGTCAGACAAGGAGCCCAAGAAGTTTGGTTTGAGCAACAGAAAATTCAAAGCCAATAGGGCAAAGAGGAGCAAGAAGAAGCGAGTAAAATGCTTGTTGTGTTGTGGTTTGCATAAGTTGCCGAACTGTCCAAAGCAAATCGTGGTCAAATAAAAGGCAACATCGAAGCTTCTTGAGTCATCAGAGGGGCTTTCACCTAAGGAAGAGGTGAGTTTGTCATCAGACTTAGGGGAAAAAAGTGGCGATGAAAACAGTGAAGCTGAGACCAATGAGGCTCAATTTGAGTAAAGCGATAGAGTTGGCCGAGTTTTCGGTGAGGCTTCCATCCATGGAAGAGGTGAGTTTGGCATCGGACTTAGAGGAAGAAATAGCGATGCAAACTTTGAAGATAGGATCAATGAGGCTCACTTCTGTTTATTGGAAAAACAGGTTTGAAAAACGCAGCGAAAAATGGTTTTAAATTTTTTTTTTCAAAACAAAATCTTGGTTGTGATATCTAAATTAATAAACACTTAATCAAAATTGTAACTTTTCGATTCGTCTAGGATGAACGCTTTGACCAGGTAGTCTTCTCCGCTATCTTCAAGCTCACATCTGCCGAGTGTGGGCTCGATTTGAATCAGAAAATTTTTCACAAAAATTACCAGTGAGGTAATTTTACAATTTTTCTAAACTTTTGGGTCAAGTTGTAAATCAAAAAAATATCTCTAGAAATTTTCCAAAATAATCTCTTCAGAGAATTTTCTCTCTACAACTTTCTCTTGAATTCAAGTGTGTGTAAATAATGACTGAAGGATCTCTTTATATAGAGGGAGTTGAAAAAGTTCAACTATGATTAAACTTATCACTTTAATATTAAATTAATATAAATATTAGATTAAATTTAATATTAAATCTTATTAAAATAATAAAATTAAATTTATCTTGTAAATAAACATTAAATTAAATTTAATATTAAGATAATCAGTTTAATATTAAATTAATAAAATACTATTAACATAAGTGTTAAATTAAATTAAATATTAAACTATGAAAATAATATAATTTTTGAAATAGTTAATCTGAAATCAAATTCTCTTGTAGAGTCCCAGTAGAGGTGTAACCCTTCCACTGCTCAGCCACCGATGACCAACAGCTGCTGGCACCGCCGTGTCCGGTGATGTAGGTGCAATACCCTTATGACACCCCGAGCCGGTTTGGCTGCTGCCAGTTCAGTTCAGGTCAGTGATGACCCAACCGGTATTGTTTAGTCACACGTTGGACCATCGACTCGGTTTCACAATACAGAGTCCGGTTCAACCAGTTTTTGGGTTTTGGTCTCGATTTTAGACTATCGGGCCCAATTTACGATATCATATCCAATTTTCAAGTTTAATTACTCGTCGGACCAATTGTCCGACTTGAAAATAAATTTCCAAAAATATCATATTAATATTATTTAATTTGATTAATTTAATTTTACTTGATCAAATTAATTTTTCCAAAAATCACTTAGATTTTCCAAATTAAATTTTCAAGAAAATTCTTTAATCAAATTCTCTAATTGAATAATTCTCACGACCACCTAATTTAATTCCACATAGAATAAATTGACTCAATTAAACTATTCCCAACATGGTAGAATTTTCTTCTAATTCAAATGCAGTTTGATCGAGCTTTTGTTGAGCTAGCGGAGGGACCAATTGGACATTTACAATTAGGCTCTAGTGATTGTAATTATGTCCAAAAGCATCGTTCCGATGATTCACAATTACTTAATCATGGAGTCAGTCCACAAGAAGTACTATGATTAAAAACTCCTTATTGTACACTCTTTACGAAAGAAATTCATCCAACTACTTTGTCCAATGACCTCGTCGTGTGTGTTACACTAATATGATATCATTGATTCCTTTAAGTTAAATCTGTTCACTCAATACAATCCTATTTTATCTCATTGTCACCATTGTGTCTTCTTAATGATTAATATAATCACTGTCAACAAATGACTGTGATAAATTGCTCGTTCGAGAACGAGCAACCCGTCGCCATGTTTCATATTTATAAATCCACACAATGCCAATGAGAGGATATCATTAACTCTTTAATTGATCTATGAATTCCACTGTTGCTAGTAAAGCCATGCCATACACAAGTCATGCACCCAATATACCGACTATTGGCTCGATCATCTTTAGAGCATAAGCCTTCACTTATATCAAAGTACATGAGTTGCATACGCATAGTCAATGACTAACTCAGGATTTAGGTAAATCACACCATGAACGTCACAAGTAAATTAATTCAAAAATAAATTTAGAATTAATTCATCTTGGGTCCAGTCCAATGTATCATTCTACCAATGAATACATCTATGTCTCTACTCGTGGAGTCAACTGCTTCGATAGCCAAAACTAGTCATCTCCCCAATTGGAATTGTAGACAACATAATAATCCTTCTCAATATTTGAATCAAATGCTTACTTTGATTCTTTTACGAGATTACGAACTCATTTAGATTATTTACTAAAGTAAGTCATGTTTCTCGCAATGTAAACATTCTTTACAATGCCACTTATCTTCAGTTTGAACTTTAGACAATCAATGAGCTAATATTTGCTTGTCACAATTTTTCTATGCATGTAAAATATAAAAGATATACATATAAAAGACATAATAGTGAAATGTGAAATTAACTTTATTTATTTATTCATCATTCAAATAAATAGAAAATAGTTACATGTTTACTACAATATGGACCAATTTCCCAACACTATTGACACAGCGGAGGAGCTACCACCTATGGGAGATGTGGGTTATGCATCAAACTTTGGGAAAGTGGTGATACAAGTTGGACAGTTGACCAGAGTAAATGTGAGAAAGGTACATTCCGAACACTTTTATAGTGTTTTTCATTTTAACTTGTTGGCTTGGCAAAAACGTAAAGGCCCTTTCAAAGTTGTTAAGTAGGGAGGCCGATGGACTATGGGTAATTCGGAGCCAAGTTGTGTGAATAAAGAGGATTCCGTTCGAAGTTGAGGTTCATGGGTCCTTGACCACCTATAAACGCACTATATTTTATAGAATATATATATATAACACCAAAAATATAAGAACTAAGAACGGGGGTGTTCACAAGTGCACTGGTCAAATTGTAATATAATTTAGTACAATGAAATACTTGGAAGTGTTATGAGGATCATACCCAAGGGATGATGGAATAAATAATAAAATTTTTTTTTACAATAATAAGTCTAAATAGTAATAATTAATTCCTATATTGCAATAAATCATAAAATAGGCTGAGAAATAAAAATAAATAAACAATGAAAAGAAATTAATAAAGAAAAATAAACCAATTAGGAAGATTAACTCGTTTCAGGTTAGTAACTAATTTCAAATTAGGGTTTTAGAGTGGATTAGTAATCGATTAACTAATTATTACCTCTCGGGCTCTAATTAACTAATTGATACTAGCTTATCTCCCGACCTCACTTTCTCAACTAGGATAAATTACAATTTACTTTGTTCGATTTATCTTCCGACCTCGTCTAGTCTATGATAACTTATTAGGTTGTCAAACCTAACAATTTAAGAACACATAATTTATACCAACTAATCCCTCTCGGAAAACCCCAAATCCTTCGTTAATCACATCCTCATTCATTTGTTAATCTTCCCTAAGGGATTTTGCCACTCATGTTATTCATAATCTCAACTTCGATTGAATAAACCATGCTAAAAAAACGATTGATTCGGGGAAGAAAAGATATTTGAATAATCATGGATTGAATATCGAATGGGGAACGGAGTAGCAAATCTTTTCATTGGAATAAAGAAATAAAACGAATGCAAAGGAAAATATAAAATGAACACTTTAATTAAATAAACAAACTCTTGAATCTAATCTGATTCAAGAAGAAAATAATAAAGTTATAAAAAGCTGAAAAGAAAATAATTTAGAATTACTTCTAAACTACTAGGGTTTTTGAAGGCGTCTAGGACGACTTAGTTACATTCATTCCCTAATGTCTTGTTTATAGTGGTGTTGGAGGCCCAAATTAAGTCTTCGGCACGTCTTAGGTCTTCGAATAAGTTTGATTGCATGGAAGAAAATAACCCTAATGAACTTGGCAACACGCTAGCCTTGTGTCGCGCCACTCCCCTTGCGTGGCGCGGCACAACATGCAACTTCAGCCTAATGTGGCTCTTTTGGTGCTTTGATGTCCCGAGAAGCTTGTGCACCACTCGACCTTCTTTTTAACGTCAATTGGGCATTTATATCTCCATCTTACACACTCAATTGAACCAATTAGTATAACCTAAGCCCCGTGTCGACCTGTAGGGTCCCAACACCTACAAAATGTGTTTAAAATACTTATTTTTATTAACTTTCTATCCTAAGGTCTAATTACTAAAGACATAAATTAAAATACTAAATTTCCTAGAAAACAAGCTCCTTAAGTGTGGATTGACTCGAATTGACTACTACATTTGACAACAGGTCAATCCTCATTTTAAAAAATTTGAGGTTAAAAAAAATTGTCTTCATATTCAAAAAATCTCAAATCTCAAACCATAATCCCCAATTTCTCCAACACAATTGACCATTGTTTCTTATTTGATGACCTTAGCTACCCAATTTTCAACAACGTCGGAAAATTTTGATTTAAGGTGGAATTTATTAAATCAGGTTAGCTACAAAAAGTTAAGGTTAAATAATTACAGTGGACTTATTAAGAGGAATTAAACTAATGAGTAAATATAGTACAAGGATTAATGTGTAAAGTAAGCGAAATGGAAAGAATTAATTGGAGAATTGAGTGGGCCCTTATCTTGCAATTAAGCCATGGCACTAAATATAATTTTACTTTAAATGAAATGAAGTTAGTGGATAGTGTTGATCACATCCATTGGTTTCCACTTATTTTTATCATAATTAAGCTCTAACCATTTATTTATTTATTTATTATTATTTCTTTATGTAAAATGTAAATGTTTTTAGAAAATAAATTATGATTATCAAAATAATTATATTTTACTAATTTATGGTTTAAAAAATCAACTCTACCTTTTGAATTTATTTTATTTAAAAAATAAATTGTTTATCAACAAATTATCTAAAATTTTTAATGATGTTACTGGTTGCAACTGCAAGATAATATTAATTTAAATTTAAGGTTATTGGTTAGTACTTAACATCAAATATCGGCTTTTTCACTTCAATAACAAAAAATAATTAAATACTAAAACGAATAATCCTATAAATTAATTATTGAAATCCGTCGTTTATTATTCTATTTCTAGGTATCGTGGCACTATATGAGTTTTTCTTTAAAAAATATTATTTTTATTAGTATTGTTTAATAAATTGGCGTCACGAACTACAATATAATTAGGCCTCCTTTGGTTTAACGTTTGAAGTCAGTGAGGTGCAGTTGGGGTAGATAACTGCCACCAACCTCACTGCTATGCTGTTTGGTTTAGGGTACCAGTGCAGTGAAAATACATATTCATCGGCCCGAGATGTCGAACTCAATTAGTTGTTTCAGCAAAGAATAAAAATCATAAGGCGATTGGTATTTTTAACTGCCAAAAATACCCATACTTTTATTTATTATTTTACCATTTTATCCTTGAAAGTTATATTAATTTCTTTCCCAACCATATTTGTATTCAGATTTGGGGAAAAAACAACCGTTTCTCCCCTTTTTTTGCTTTGTTCTTGGTTTTTTTTTTTTTTTTGCTTTGTTCTTGGTTGTAGCAATCGATCTGTCTGCAGATAAAATCAAACAGTTTGGAGGGGCCTTGTTCATAAGGTATGATTCTTACTAATTTAACCGGGTTAGCATCGATTTGCTTGCTTGTTCTTTAGTCAGTATTTCATCTGGTCGTCAATGGAAGTATGACTTCAATCATGGTTTCTCTGTTAAAATTCTTCTTATGTGTCTCAGAATCAGAAATGAAACCCTTCATAGGACGTAAGATAGTTGCTCATTTTTTCTTGAACTTTGCAGCATTTTCTGGGGAAAATCATTTACATTTTCTTTTTTTATAAACTGATGTACTTGTACTCTTCTTTGTGAATGAATCTGTTCCAGTTTTTTCATTTGTCCTTGCAAGAAAGATCATGAATAGAAAACATGACAATAGTTGACTTTTACTCAAAATAGAACTGTAGCAGAACATCAAACCAGGTTCCTTGTATTTCACTACAAGTTCTTGTTAAAGCTGCTTTAAAATGGTTATAGGTTTTGTTCATTTATTCTTGAGCTGTAGCATAATTGACATATAAGAAAGAATATATATTGTACTTTTATGTTCTTCAAGGATTCCAAATTAGTCGTGTGAACATATATATTGACATTCCATAGTTATTTGAGATTTATTGAAGTGGAAGTCGATTTGTATGTGAGAGCAGGAAATAGTTATTGTTCTTTTGCAACACGTTGATATAGTCCAAGGAGTTCCTATTCTATGCTGGTTTCTTGTGTATATCTGACATATATTTATGTATATTGTCAAAACATGTCTGGAGACGGAACAATAAAGTGTTTTTGTTTCAAACTTTTTGGATGAATGGTTATATGGCATAGAAAGTTGCAGTTAGCTTTGTGAGAATGTTTGCGGTTTTATAAAAAAATGAGCTGTGTGATGATGTTTAGCTTTTGCTTGAGTGATGAAATAACTCAAGAAGTTGATTTTGCTAAGGTGTTTAATCATGAAATAATTGTTTTCAGTTTTTATCTATAAAAAATGGTGTTTAATCATGATATTTAGTTTCATTCAAGGACCAAAATGGGTTTGTTTGTTACTGCTACCCATTGTTTTCTTGATGGAATCAGTTAATAGTTATGGAATTTTTGCACATTATAAACAATTTGATGAAGTTCTCGAAAATCATTGTGGAGCATTTACGGTTAGATGGTCAGTTTATGCATGATGATACTAGAATAATGTTGTAATTGTTTCTGATTTTTATCTATAAAAAATGGTGTTTAATCATGATATTTAGTTTCATTCAAGGACCAAAAAGGGTTTGTTTATTACTACTACCCATTTGTTTTCTTGATGGAATCAGTTAAAAGTTCTGCGCATTGTAAACAATTTGATGGAGTTGGTATGGTTTATTTGGTGCCATTGCTGGTCTTTGTAATGCCATGAATTAAGAGGTGTTTAGCTGCTCTTTTGTAGCAACAAACTATGTTTTATGTAAACTATAGACTTGTAACCCCCACAAGCTCCAACAACGGGATAATATCTCTTTTAGGGGGTGTTGGCTTCGTTGAATATAATATTAAGGTCCATAATATTACATTTTGGAATGAAATTATAATGTTCGGATTAACATTTTATAGATAAAAACTGAAAACAATTATTTCATGATTAAGCACCTTAGCAAAATCAACTTCTCGATTTGGGTATATTTTTTGAATGTTTTCCCTTTTTGATTTCGCTTCAAGCAGCACACAATGGCTGCTCCTTGAATCTGGTAGTGATTCTCTCTTCTTTATTTATCCTAATGTTTCCCCTTTTTTATTTTAATGTCTCGCAAATAAAAAGTGACTACCTAAATCCATCCAAAAGCAAGAGGTACTTTAATGTCTCTAAAAATGCCTTTATTCATTTTGAAAATATAGTCATAATCAATTATCCTTTTCTATCTTGTTATCATTTACCATGGATTTTTGAGAATTTTTTCTTTACTGTTCATTTTATGGCTTTCATCTTTTTTTGATGTGTTATTCTTAATTTTTAATGAAACTATATTATTATATCTAATTATATATTTATGGTTTTATGTCGGTTGACATTTAAAATCAAAATACTAATAATAGATGGTAAAGACACGAAAATTTGTGGAGGGAGAAAGTACCTTAGCAACAAAAGCTATTTGGGATGATGAGCTGACGTTGATATTTTGTGAACTTTGCGTGAATGAAGTCAATGCTGGTAATAGACCGACAACTCATCTAAACTCAAAAGGATGGGAAAATGTCGTTGCTCTTTTTCAAGCAAAAACGCAAAAAAAATATGGAAAACCTCAATTGAAAAATAAGTGGGATACATTAAAAAAGGAATGGAGGTTATGGAGGGAGTTGCTTAAGGAATCTACAGGTATTGGATGGTGTCCATCTAAAAAGACGGTTGATGCTACCGAAGAATGGTGGGCTGAAAAAATACAGGTTAGTGTTAACTTTATCATTATTTTAATGCATAAATTTTATTGAAATTAATAATTTACAAATATAAAAATCTTAGTATAACATTTAACATTTAACATGTTATGTAGGAAAATCCTGATTTTAAAGGATTTAAGAAGAAAAGAATTGAACCACGATTGAATGATTTAATGTGGCAAATGTTTGGTGGCATTGTAGCCACTGGAGAGAATGCATGGGCACCTTCGTTTGGTGTTCTTCCAAGTGGGTTCCTATGGGAGATGATACACCTAATGAGAGATTTGGTGATTCAGATGAAAATAGTAACGAGAATGAAGGTATTCCTACTAATGAGGTACCATCAAACCCTTCTCATGAAACTCCTAATCGAAGAAAGGAAACACTTGGGGTTGTACATGGTAAAGGAAAAAAATCATGTTCAAGTAGAAAATCATCAAAAAATTCATTAGCTACTCATATTAAGAAATTGTGTGAGAGTATGGCTAGTCCAATGAAGTCAGTTTCTGAAATTATTTTTCCTCACTCTCAATATACTATTTCAAGTGCAATGGATGCTTTGCGTGATTTGGAAGATGAAATTCCAAAAAAAGATTAACTGTACTATTTTGCCATCAAAATGTTCCAAATACCGGTGAAACGAGAAGTGTTTTTGAACTTAGATCTAGATGTTAGGGTTTGGTGGCTTCGACGTGAGTATGCTGAACAAAATCCAATTGCATCATTTTCATCTTTGGTAGCAACATCCTCATTTCCCTTCCAACCATACCATCCACAACCTCCACCATAAGCTCCTTAGCTATATTATTGTAATATAACTATACTACTCTTTTATATGTAAAACTAATGTAGGATCTACTTTTTTATATGCAAAACTAATGTATGATCTACTTTTTTATAGTAAAATTAATGTATATTATTTTTTATGTTTGGTATTTTTATGCTATGCTTTTATTCAATTTTGTTGTGTTGTTTAGAATGTCATAAGTTATTAATTTATTTTCATTTTATTACTTTTTCAGGTTATGGATGAATTTAACAATATGTATAATAGTTTTTATATGAATTATGATACCCATGAATTGAGTGAAGAAGCTCAACGAAGAATAGCCACAATTGTTACACAAATTGAGCACAACAATTATCATGAAGAGGAAGAACAAATGTTAAGCAGTGTATTGGTACACCATGAAACTTATTTTACTATGCAACCGTGTATGAATTCAAATTATACAGGTCAAATGTGGGTGGACGAAGTATTAAATGGGCATGATGATCCTTGCACGAATAGTTTTAGGATGCCAAAAAATATATTTCACAGCTTATTGCATGATTTGCAAACAAATTATGGCTTAAAGCATAGGAAGGTATCTGCGATGGAGAAGTTAGCATTATCATTGTATATTCTTGGAAATAGAGAATCAAATTCAAATTCAAAGTACCGAATGATATTCGACATGATACAAGATATTAGTCTTACTTTAAGGTAAAATTTACACAATCTTTATATTTTTAAAATATAAATTATTTCTAACTTTTATCTCATTACTTGTATTTATTTTAAAGGATTGTATTGGGGCTATAGATGGAACCCACATAAAAGCATGCATTTCGCCTTCTTGTCAAATACCTTATATCGGACGGAAAGGTGAACCAACTCAAAATATTATGGCAGTTTGTGACTTCAACATGTGCTTCATTTTTGCATTTCCTGGTTGGGAAGGAACAACACATGACAGTAGAATTTTTTGCCAAGCACTTAGAAAACCAGAGTTAAAGTTTCCACACCCTCCACCAGGTCGAACTTTAATTTTTTAATTAATCTTTACATAAAAATGATATTAAAATTTTTAATTTATTTTTAAACCTGATATTATGTTTTAATTTTTCTGTAGGAAAATAATATCTTGTGGATTCAGGATATCCACAAATGACAGGTTTTCTAGGTCCATATAGGGGGGAACGATATCATTTACCTGACTTTCGTCGAGGTAATCATCGAGCATCTGGAAAAAAAGAAATCTTTAATCATGCCCATTCTTCGTTACGCTCTGTGATTGAACGAACATTTGGAGTGTGGAAAAAAAATGGCCAATATTAAGAGATATTCCAAGCTATTCATTCGACAAGCAAGTTTTAATAATTATTGCAACAATGGTTTTGCATAATTAAATTCGAAGACATGCTTGGTCAAATGATGAGGATTTTCGACAATTTGAGAATATACCCGACATGCCAATCTCATCAGGCCATTTTGATAGAGGTGAATCGAGTTCTTCTAACAGTAAAAGTGACCTTGAAATTGTAATGTTAAGGGAAACCATTGCAAATAGTTTAATGAATCAATATTTGTAAAAACAATTTTGTATCATAACCTAATTTCTAGTAATAATGAAACTTGTTATGTTTATGTTACTATTTTCTTTTTTTTTTTAAAAATCAATCGTTTAGATACTTCAAAATTTGATCCAAGTATAATGTTACTATTTGCGAAAATAATATTTATCATTGTTATAAAAGAATATTTAACTATAAAAAATTAAAAATAATAATCATTTTATCTAATAAATAATTTAAATTGATTGTATAATTCATTAAAATATTTATAATAAAATATTAGAAGATACATTTTAATATATTATTAAATAAATTTATAAATTCATATATTTTAATAATTTTATATAAGTAAAATAATTTAAAAACTTCTATTATATATCAATTCTAATATGATATTCTTAATAGTCATTTTTTATTTTCACCTCACCGCTAAAGTTGTATTTAAATCTAAACACACACTCCACCGCTGTTTCTAACCTCACTGCTACAGTGTTCAATCTCACCGCTACAATAATTAATCTCATCACCACTACTATTTTTAACCTCATCGAAGCTAAAGACACCGCCCATCCCAACTAAACCTATATTCATCGCATCTGAAATTTGTTTTATTTACGCAACTTACGCAGGATTCGAGTAGGCAAGATTTGTGGTGTTTCAAGCTTTCTTCAGCTTTATTCAACTGGCCGATAGGGCTCCAATCTTCACCGCTGCCACCCTATAATCAGTTTTAGTATTTTTGTTACCATGGAAGACGGTAAATCCTCAAGCCAATCTGCCGGAAAACCAATTCGATGCAAAGGTATCTGTGTCTGTCAATGACCTGTTTCCAAGTTTTTTTTTTTCTTTTCCTTCTTTGCTTTGCTTTGATCGATAGAGCATAATGTAACCGGGTGTTGCTAGTTGCTTTCAGCTGCAATTTGTCGCGAAGCAGGGGAGCCTCTAGTGATAGAGGAAATCATGGTGGCTCCTCCTTGTCCCTTCGAAGTTCGAATCCGAATTATTTGCACCTCGCTCTGTTACAGCGACATTACATTTTGGAAATTGACGGTCTTTCCAACTTTCTTCATTATTAACATTTTTTCTTGAATTTCGTCCTTTTTTTTTTCCTGTTACTTACCCGAAATTTATTTCTGCTTGAAGGTGCCTCCTGCTTGTGTTCCCAGAATTCTTGGTCACGAGGCCGTCGGGTGAGCTTCGTTGACTTTTCTTTTTCTTCTTAACTATATTTTTTTTTTCTCAGCATGACAGCAGAAGTTTGACTTCTTGTTAGAAAAATTAAATAGAAAAGAAAAATCAAAGCGGGTAAAACATTTTACTTCAGATTGATCAATAAAAACTTCCTACATTTCACGAAAAATAATGAAAATCACTAATATAATTTTTTTTTATGTTTTGATGAGATAGGGACATATCTTTTTTAATGGTTTAGACCATCCTACTTCAGCAAAAATCTTTGTTAAGAAAATCTCTTTAAGACTTCAACATTACTGAAATGATGATCTTAGCCAATCTTTATGATTCAAACCCTGAGAATAAATTCATATTCGTATAATTCACAACTGTTGTAGGGTGGTGGAGAGTGTGGGTGAGAATGTAAACGAGGTAGCACCAGGAGATGTTGTCATTCCAACTTTTTTGTCAGAATGTGGAGAATGTGAAGATTGCTGTTCAAAAAGGAGTAATTTATGTTCAAAATTCCCATTCAAGGTTCATCCTTGGATGCCTAGATATGAGAACAGTAGATTCACTGACCTTAAGGGAGAGGTCTTATATCATTTCCTATTCGTCTCCAGTTTCTCCGAGTACACGGTTGTGGATATTAACCATGTAGTCAAGATTGATCCTGCAATCCCTCCAAACAGGGCATGCCTCTTTGGCTGTTGTATAGCTACAGGTAATGGGGCTTTCATCTTATTTGCACTTCGGTTTCCAAATCTGACATCTAACCTTTTCGGTTTTTAAGGGGTTGGTGCTGCTTGCAAAGTGGCAAATGTCGAGGCAGGATCAACTGTTGTTATTTTTGGGCTGGGATCGATTGGATTAGCGGTATGATCTTGAACAAAACTTCCACTCGCTATTCGACACCTATTTATGTTTTGTTGAATTGACACTAAATACACTCAAAAATCAAAGAATAAATACACTCAAAAATCAAAGAATAAACCCTGAAAATATATGAAGTACTATTGAATCAACAACCTGAGTACTATAGAGTAGTAGCACAGTTTTTATAGACCAAGTACTTCTTCAGCAGCTTAACAGTCTCATAACCTCCTGTTTCAAACTTGAACAACTGACTCACATTCAAAAAACAACCAGCTGTTGTATAACAGCACAACAACCTGAAAACTTTATTCAAACGATTAACACAGCATGAATAGCGCAGCTGTATATTGATCGACATGTTCTGAATGACCGACTCACTGCTTGCTTCGTTTTCTAGGTTGCAAGGGGAGCAAAACTGTGTGGTGCAAATAGAATTATAGGAGTCGATGTGAACCCAGATAAATTTGAGATTGGTAAGTAAATTTATGTCACTGAATTTTCATTAAATTGGGACTCAAAGATCACTTTAACGATGGCCAGAGTCACCTTATAGTGGTTGATTACTAAGCTGAACAGTTCTTACACAACAATAATGGCTTGTTTCGTGTGGTTTCTTTGTTGATGTTTCTTCCTTCATATTTATGCAGCAAAAAAGTTTGGAGTGACCGAGTTTATCAATTCAAAAGACTGTGGGAACGAATCTCTAAGCCAGGTCTTGCTCCTACTCAAACATGAATCTCTAAGCCAGATATTATATGAATTAATATCAGAAACAGATTTCAACACAGATTTTGAGGAATATATTTTTATGTTAGGAAGCAATTCTAATAATCGATTAGAAGAAATTCCTAAATCTGAACAACAGGATATTAAATTAAGAAATTTAATCAGAGAAGAAACAGACTTTTCTGATGAAATGATGGAAAAAAATACTAAAAACCATATATCTAAAGAAGAAATTTATAAAACATCTAAGTTTAAAATATGGTCACAAAGACATAAAGAAAAAATTAGCGGTAACACAGTCGCTAAAGATACTAAAGGTGAATTAACAGAAATCCCATTATTTACTAATGATAGAATAAAGAGGATTAAGAAAAAAATATCTTCAGGTTAGATATATACATTTAGGAATAATTATGATAACAATTAGAGCTTTATTTAGAAAAGGTCATGATATTCCTATTATAGCAGTATTATTAGGTAAAAGATTTGAAAATTCAATAAAAGCACTTATTGGAGGAATTCAATCTAATTTACATACAGGAGTTATAGGATTTAAAGTTAAACTAAATTACTTTATATCCATAACAGATCCTCTAATAGAAGAGTGTCTATGTCTTAGAATTCAGACAAAAAATTTTGATATTAGTGATTTAGCAAAAGATTTAGCAATAAGCTGGACTTCTATTAATGAATATACTAACACAGTAGAAGTAGAAATAAAAGAAGTTAATAATAAAATAATTGAGCTTTTTGAACTCAATAAATTTATTACAGAAATTCAACCAAAATTATTACATTTAAAAGACCTATCAATTCCAAAAGATTGGATAATAGAAAAGACTAATAATGCAAGTACTTCTAAACCAGTAAATACTATAGAATATGTCATTTAGAGATAAGTTATATTTTAAAAATAATTTGATAACTAATACATATGATAATGTTTTATCCTCTAATTAATAGTGATTGTGACTTGTATAGTGATATTAATTCAAAAGACTGTGGGAACGAATCTCTAGTGATTGTGACTTGTATAGATGCGACCTTACAGATGAGTCAATTTTGAAGGCATGCCCCGTATGCCAATCATGCATAAAAATAAGATATTTAATACCTCATGGTTTGTGATTTTTGACGTCCTTGTTGATAGCTTGATGACTGATTAAGTAGTTTTTGATGGAGGAGTGTAAATGTTGTGTGAAATATTGTTTAAAATAAATATGTAGCAGAAAAGCAGATTCTGAGGAACAGTTATCTTGAATGATGAATTTAGTTACATTTTTAGGTTGTGTTTGTTATATTTCGTATCTAACTTTGAGCAGGTAGTGAAAGAGATGACTGGAGGAGGTGCGGATTATTGCTTTGAATGTGTTGGATTAGCATCCTTGGTACAAGAAGCCTATGCAAGCTGTCGAAAGGTAAGCATATGTTCCCAGATTATCATCACTTCCTCACTAGCTTACTATATTTGCATGTGTCTCTGTGTGGTTTTTTCCTTGTCCTATATGATATATAAAAGTGATGAGATTAGTAAGTACTCTATGATGTATAGCATTCTGGCATATTGGGGTTTGCAAATTGTAAAGATTAAGACTTGTGTGCAACTTTTTTGCAGGGTTGGGGAAAGACTATAGTTTTGGGAGTGCAGAAGCCAGGGTCTCAGTTGAGCTTAAGCTCATTTGAAGTTCTTCATTCAGGGAAAACCCTCACTGGAGCCTTGTTTGGAGGGGTCAAAGCCAAGTCTGACCTTCCACTTCTGCTAAAACGTTACACAGACAACGTAAACTCCCTTCACAGTTATTAACTTGTTTTTCTTGAAAGATTGGAATCCATTGGCGGTTCTCATGCGATGCATATATGTATTGCAGGAGTTGCAGGTAGACGAATTTGTGACTCACGAGGTAAAGTTCCAAGACATCAACAAAGCATTTGAATTACTTATGGGAGGGAAGTGCATCCGATGTGTGATATGGATGGACAAATGAGTGATTTACACACCTGCCCCTTTATTCTCATCAAGGAGTTTGCAATACTCCCTTTGCGTGTATGCTGTATTAATTTATGTTAAAATTAATAAATTTTTTTTAAAAAAATAATAAGCTGGGATCCATTAAGTAAAGGGGAAAATCAAACGTCAAATCAAAAACAACTACTTGGAAAACATAAAAAAAAAAAACCATAAATACATTAAAGAAAAATTTTGACTTTTTTATTAAAATAATAAAAAAATTAATTAATTATCAAAATAATCTATTTTTTAATTAAATATGAAAATAAGTTAAAATTTACAGTAAAAGTTGGTGTAGTCAAATTATACGGCGCCACCAACTTGCCATATCAGCAAGGGGCATACAAAAATAATTTTTTAGTTAAGCCATGTTGAATGGTGCCACTTGTATAAAATTATAAGAAAAATATTGTAAAATCTGTAAAATTGGGGGCTTTTAAAACAATGTTTTATTTTTGGTGGAGCTATTTTAAACGGTGTCACCACCTAACACCCTTTGCCTGTTTCATTTTTTTTTTATTTTTTTAAATTTTGTCTTTTTCTTTTTCTTTTTTTTACTTTTTTGAAGTTTTATATTTTTTTTATTTTGTTTATTTATTTTATTATTATTTACTATTAATTTTAAAAAATTTGAAATGTTTATCATATATGTTTTTTAAAATTTTAAATATTATTTTTAAAATTTTAGATATATATTTTTGAAATTATCTTTTATAAATTTTTAAAATATATTTTTAAATTTTTTTAAATTTTAAATATTATTTTTAAAATTTTAACCATATTTTTAATAATATAAAACATTTAAACATTTAAAATTTTTAAATACATTTAAAAAAATGGGGGCTTTTAAAATAATTTCTCATTTCTGGTGGAGCCATTTTAAATGGCGCCACCACCTGCCATCCTTTGCCATTTTCTTTTTTTTTTAATTTTATTTAAATTTTGTTTTTTTCTTTAATTTTTTTTCTTTTTTGAAGTTTTATATTATTTTCTTATTTTATTTTATTTATTTTATTTATTTATTTTATATTATTAATTTTAAAAAAAATTGTAATGTATATTTAAAATGTTTTATAATATATTTTTTAAAATTTTAAATATTATTTTAAAATTATTTTTTTAACTTTAGATATATATTTTTCAAATTATTTTTTATAAATTTAAATGTATATTTTTCAAATTATTTTTGAAATTATTAGTTTTATAATATTTGAAATATATGTTTAATATTTTATTAATTTTACATTAAGATTTTTTATTTTTTTAAAGATATTTAAACATTTTTAAAATTTTATATAAAAATTTTATTTAAAAATATACATTAAAAAAGTAAAAGTTTGAATTAAAAAATAAATAAATAAATAAATAAATATATTATAACTAGTCACATCATGTCAGTGATGTGATTATTAATAAATTTAAATATAAATATAAAAAAAGATAATTGTGTTATATATATGAGTGGGGCTTGGTCCCCTTGGATGGATGAATGAAGTAAAAACATTATTTTGAGGAAGAAAAAAAAGTAAGTTTTATAAAATTTTATTTTGTACTTTTATACTTTATAGTTAATCTAATATAATAAATAATTGTATTGTATTTATGCTTTTTTATATTATACAGATATCAAAATGTCCTCTGGAGCAAATACGGATCACATTTCATCGATGATCGACGAAATAGTAAAATTAATTATAAATGAAATAAAAAATCGTTTTAGTTTCTAGTTTTTTCTTGCTAATTGCTACTCTGTTGAACGTGTTTTGACTGTTTTAAAATACTTATCTCTATTTAGTTGTTATTATTCATTTTTAACTATTTTCTTACATGATATTAATCTCTATTTAGTTGTTATTATTCCTTTTTAACTGCTTTAAAAAATATTTTTTTAATATATTTAAAATTTTAAAAAGAAAAAGGAGTGGGCAACTTCACAACTCCGAAATAATTATAATATGTTTAATTATTTATAGGAAAAGAATATTATAATTTAATAAAACTTATTTTAAAATTAAAATTTTAACATAATCAAATAAAAATTTTAAAAATCTCGATGTAGTAGGGTTATAATGTTACTATATTCAATATCTAAAACTATTTATAATTCCTCTTAAATTTTAACCTTAAATAGAAAAAAAAAAACTTCAATACACTTAAATTTATAATAATCCAAATAACAATCCAAGTACAAAGAGCATAAATATGCGATAAAAAATGTTGTTAAATTCCACAACTTAAACCTTTAGAACTAAACTTCATTTCGACATGTTATTATTACTAATAATATCCAATTAAAAATAAATATAAGAAGGCAGAGAATGTAGTTAATATAATATCCTATTAAAAATTAAAATAAGAAGGTAGAGAATGTAGTTATATAGTTGTCTTTAGTTTTAATGCTTAACTATGACTAGGACATAATAATCACATTTGATTTCTACGTGTTATTATTAATATTTTATAACAAATTTTCATTCTATTATTAATATATTATTACTTATTTAATTTAACTTAAATAAAAAAATACTTAGAATGACTACGTTGGTATAGTATAAGTGTGATGTTTTTGTTTTCTCAACCTTTCAATTTTACTCTTCAATATATTTTTTTATGTTTAAATTATAGAGATAATTGATTTATCATATTTTTATAAAAAAATTACCATACAGGATGGTTATCGGGTTTTGAGGTTGCGGTGTCATTTTCCCAAGTACGATCCGGACGAGCGGGTCATGCCATACTTACGGTTGGCGGGATTTGGGGACGTCGCATTGATCCGGAGGTTTGACCTGATGCCGTACTTAATATCCGCCTTGGTTGAGCGGTGGTGTACGGAGACCCATACTTTCATTATGCTGTGCGGGGAGTGCACTATCACATTAGAAGACGTCGCTATGCAACTTGGGTTACGGATTGATGGTGCTGTGGTCACGAGTCGAAGTAAAGTGTTGGAACTTTCAGTAGTATGCCACAGATTGCTTGGACGGTCCCCTAGTGATGGGGAACAAAATTTCACATGCTTGACATTGGCATGGTTGAGAGCAAATTTTAAGCGGTTATCGAGCACTGCCACTAAGCAGGAGGTGATGTGTGTTGCTCGAGCCTATATTATGCAGCTGATTGAGGGGTGCTTATGTCGAACAACACGTCTAATAGAGTCCACTTAAAGTACTTGCCTATATTGGAGGATTTTTCTCGTGCCGGTAGTTACAGCTGGGGATCAGCAGTGTTGGCCGCATTATACTATGAGCTTTGTCGAGCAACAAAACATGGGGTTAGTCATATGGCTAGTTGTCTGGGTCTACTGCAGTCTTGGGCTTTATACAGGATGCCGTTTCTAGCGGCTGTTAGGCACCAACCATATTCGTGGCCACTTATAAATAGGTAAAAACAAAATTATACTTAACATTTAACGACTCATAAGTGTGGATAATATTTTTCAAAGTTTAACTACCAACGTGTTTGTTTCAATTTCAGATGGGCGACGTCTCTGGAAATTGGTGCGAGCTAAACATTAATCATTTACCGTCAAATGATAGAGGCGTACGCTGGAGAGAAAGTAATATATATTAATATAGTTTAAGTAACGTTTATTTAACTTATCCACTTATAGTATGTGATGTGAATTGACTCATTATGTTATATTGTGCAGTTCTTGTGGATGCCGTATTCTGCACTGAACATTGCAACCCTTATTCCTCAGAGGGTTCACGCTGAAGCCCATATGTGGTGCATTAACATGCCGGTGCTCAACTTCTCAATGGTTGAGTGGTACAACGGTGATCGAGTTATGCAACAATTTAGGTGTAGACAATTTGTGCCGGTCGAGCCACAACAATTTGCTGATGTCCACGGTAAGACCATGAAGGGGAGACATACATTAGATTGCAGCGTGGAACATCAATGTTATGTAGCACTATATGATCGTGTCCAAACTAACTATGACAACGAATAAGGCAAGCGCACCTATCATTTGGTAATAGAGCTATGACAAGACCGGAAATATCGTATCCTCAAGGACCAAGAGTGCTAGTAATTACTATCTTTCTATTATTTAGCCTAAGAATTAAGGGGATTGTTGTTTAATCTAAAACTAACTAATTACTAAGCTGAAGATGCTAAGACACAGAGAATGAATTGGGACAATACTTTTGGGAAAACCAATTGATTAAGACAATACCCGAGGAAGAATCCACTTAGACTTCACTTGTTATTTAACTCTGAACTAGACGATTTATTCACTTGACTTGATCCGTAGGATTCCCTAATTTATATTAATACCTCTCTCGAGGCTACAAACGTCTAACCCTAGGTTGATTAATTGAAATCTTTTTATAATTAAAACCCCTAGTGTTGCATTAACTCGATCTATGGACTCTCATATTAGGTTTGACCCTAATCTAGTAGATTTTTGTCGTCCTATCTCTAGGAATGCGATCAACTCCGCTTAACTATGCTAGATCTACTCTTAAGTAGGGACTTTTACTCCACTGCCTAAGCACATCAATACTTGAATCAATATCTTGAAATATCAAAGCAAGAATTAAGAACACATAATTAAGAACAAATCAAGTATTTATCATATAGTTCAGAAAACAATAACAAGATCCGTCTTAGGTTTCATCCCCCTCAGGTATTTGAGGGGTTTAGTTCATGTTTATAAAAGAATACATCTCAGAAGAAAGTATAAAACAAAACATAAGAAAAACCCTAAAACCCCCTGAAGGAAATTGAAGGGAAGATCTTTCGTCTTGAGTATGATTCCGGCTTCTTGAGATGGATCAACTGGCTGTCTTTGAGTAAATCCCACAATTCGGCCCCCTCTGGCTTCGCTCCACGACCTCCCCCTTTTTAGGTTACACTTAGGGTGTTTATATAGGCTTTCGGAATGTATTTCTTGGCCCCTAAGTAACCTAATCTGAATGGAATTAAAATGAGTCACGGCAGGGACACGCCCGTGTGGCACGGCCATGTGAATCGAGCCCAGGCCGTGTTCGGGTCTGATAAAATGGCACGACCGTGTGGTTATCTCCAGGCCGTGTAGACTTCTTACTTTGGCCCATTTTCTTCGGTTTTGGCCCGTTTCTCGTTCTTTTCATCCTCTGATGCTCTCCTAAGTATAAAACATGAAATTAAAGGATTAGGAGCTTCAAATTCCACAATTTAGGGGATAAATCATCAAAAAGTATGCTAAATGTGGGATAAAAATACGTACATATTACGGTTTATCAAATACCCTCACACTTAAGCATTTTCTTGTCCTCAAGCAAAATTCTCAACTCGCAATTAAAATGAACTTCCTCAATTCATAATATTCATCAATAGTGTTTCATCATAATTCATAGGTAATTCATACATTGATAATTTAACCAAAAGGGTTCTAAATATCCAAATAATCAAAGTCATAGTTTTTAAAGTACGAAAACATAGGTATTTCCCTTTACCTAAATAATTACCTTTAATTCAAAATCGACAAGGGTTGACATCCTCACTAAAGATTCACTCAAATCACTCAAAGTGTTTAAGGTTCAAAATTAAGCACTCAAAAGTTGAACATGAAAAGTTAATCCCATAGGCTTGCATGAAAATCAAATCTCCACCACTATAGAATGAAATGATACACAGATCAAAAGGTCTTTTAAGGGTTGTAATGGGGCTTCGGTTAAAGGTGTGGATAAAAGCTGAATTAAAGGATTAAAATCGAGATTGAATTGACAAATTACCTAACAAGAAAGATGAACTAAGACTCGAATAATTACATCAATTAAAATTTCATAACACGAGCTTCTTCTCAAGATGTGGAATTTAAACATATAAGTTCAATTAACATAGAACTAATAATGAATATACTTCAATTTTTTTAATAAGAACAAATCATGTACTAATGAAGAATTTAACAACTGAAATGGAAATTATAGTTAAGCTAAGTAATCTGTTCAAATCAGATCTCGACAGAATAGGGGTTAAATTAATTAAAGGGATTTCAACAAAAGGTTTTTGCTTAATGTTGAGGGTAAATCAATGAAAGGGTTGTTAGGATCAAAGGGGTTTACTAAGGGTTAAACATGAAGGTAGGCTTTTTTGGGAGTAAGTGGGTTAAAACCTAGGTGCCTTTATCATTTCAATATATCAAATCAATGATCTGGTCTTGACATGTATAATCAAAGCAAGTTCTAGAATAAAAATCAATGTTGGCACACTCATAATCAATAAAGTGAGTAAGAAAAGAATGTATGCTCTAATAGGCTCAAAATCTCACAAAAGTTATAGGTTTTTGATATCAACTTTGTAATTTTCAAACTTCAAGGTAATGATTAGATTCAGGTAGACAAATTAACAAATTTTTAATTCTTGAAAATAGACTCAACATGCTTGATTCTCTAGTCTTCTAAAGTTCAAATCATCACTGCACAATTATCAATGATTTAATCCAAAACATATCAATAAAAATCATGAATCAAAGGAAATTTCATTCTAATAGTAACATGAGAAAATTACTTAAGAACAAGACATAATTCAGGGATTTGAGAATAATGCAAAAAGTTAGGAACTTTTCAAAATAAAATTCACCCCCCACACTTAAGATGTACATTGCCCTCAATGTAAAAAAGATGTATATCTAGAGATTAATAGCATGAAATCATAAGAGATAGGGAGAAGTGAAACTTCCTGAATTTTGGATGGATTCCTTGAGTTGGCAGTGGTCGTGGTGTGGTGATTCCCAAGTAGCCTTTAGAACCTAAATCAATGAAATCAAAATGTAGTAATAAAAACTTAAGAAAGATAAAGGGAAGGAAAATAAAAGAGAAGAGAAAAGAACAAGAAAGATTAAATGGATTCAAATGTCTTTGGCTTGGCGAATCAATGAAGCGGTCGGCATGAACTCATGTAATTTGGTCTCGCACGGGGAGACTGTGTTATGGTCCTTTTGCTTTTTCGACATGGGAATGGTAATGTTAGCCTTGCCCTTGGGCATTAAGTGATAGTGGTAATGATGGTGAAATAGGAAGAGAAATTATGGTGGCTAGGGTTGAGAGGAAAGGGGTTTGGTGGAGAAAGTGAGCAAAAAATGGGGTTTATATAGAAATAAGGATTTGGTGATTTCCCACGCCCGTGTACCATGGGCGTGTTGGGTCACACGGCCGTATCGCACGGCTATGTTGTGCTTCATTCGTTTCTCCTACGCCTGTGTGCAGGTCCCCACGCCCATGTTGAGAAATCAGTATCGTCCACGGCCGTATCGTACGACCGTGGCATTTGATTGCCGCCCGTGGTTTAGAGATTTTTCGTCCTTGGTTCATATTATCTCTGCCACGCCGGTGCAAAAATTCGTGCTGTCCACATGGCCATGGCCACGCCCGTGTGCAAGGCCGTGTGGAATGGAGATCTGCGCGGTTAGTTTGTAGTTAGATGCTAAAAATAAAAAATATGAAATTTAGTGGGGTTAGTGCTCGGGTTGCCTCCCGAGAAGCGCTCGTTTAAAGTCTTAAGCTAGACTTACCTTTCATTCACACATTCATGGTGGTTTGAGGAGTTGAAACTCCTCACCCCTGCTATCAGTTCTACGATTACTATATATTCGAGTCGAGTAGTGTTTACCTTAAAAGTGCCGAACTTGGGATTAGTTACCTCGACTATTCCATGTGGGAAGATATTCAGTACCTCAAAAGGGATTTCTTCTTTTGTATCAAGGTCTGAAGTGGTGATCCGAGGGTCTGTTTTGTCCAACAATACCTGATTTTTGATCTTAAATTGGTTTAGTTTATCCTTAAGTTTGACATGGTTTTGCTTTGGTTCTACTTCATGTGTTCCTAATTTCTCTTTGAAATGCGTCTTCCACTCGTCTAGTTCATCGATCTAAAGCCTTCGTTCCTCATGAGTTATTTCCTTGTTGGCATGAGGTTTAGGATATGGCTCAGTTGTGTAGTTCCGTGGTGTTTTCTGTAAAGAAGGTTGAACCAAATGGTCATTAATAGAATTTATGTTCTTACCTTGATTACTCGATGTCCTAGCCGAATCAAGAGCCTGAGGAGTTATTGTCTCGTCACCTATACGAAGTATGAGTTCACTTGTACCGACATCAATTTTAGTCCTAGTAGTTGCTAAAAAGGGTCTTCCTAAAATTAAAGGAATATTATTGTCCTTATCCATGTCTAAAACGACAAAGTCTACTGGGAATATGAATTTGTCAATTTTGACTAGTACATCTTCGATTATACCCCTAGGAATTCTAATAGTTTTATCAGCTAATTGAATGCTCATCCAAGTTTGTTTGGGTTTTCCTAGACCTAGCTGTTTAAACATTTTATAAGGCATAACATTTATGCTTGCCCCTAAACCAGCTAAAGCATTATCAACAGATAAACTACCAATTGAGCATGGAATTGTAAAACTCCTTAGATCTTTTAATTTTCATGGTAGTTTATTTTGCAAAATTGCTGAGCACACTGAGTTTAGTTCCACATGCGACTCTTCATCTAACTTCTGTTTGTTTGTCAAAAGCTCTTTTAAAAATTTCCTTGAATCTGGCATCTGCGAAAGAGCTTAAAGAAACGGTAAGTTAATATGTAATTTTTTTAAAAGTTTAAGAAATTTACCAAATTGTTCGCCTGTGTTGTCTTTCTTCATCACATTAGGGTATGGCACACGAGGTTGGTACTATTTAATTACCAGTTTTGGCTTATCATGACTTACTTCAACCTTACCTTCCTCTACCATATTCTCTTGCCTTAATTTTGTTTTATCTAACCCTTCACTATCATGAGCGGTTATTGCTTAAAGTTGCTCATTCGGGTTAGTTTCAGTATTGCTTGGCAGGCTTCCTTGTGATCGTTCAGAAAATTGTTTAGCAAGTTGCCCTAATTGGTTCTTGATCCCTTAAATTGATGCTTGTTGATTTTTTAGTGCTGTCTCGGTGTTTTGGAAATGGGTTTCTGACACCACTATAAATTTTGTTAACAACTCCTCAAGGTTCGGCTTCTTTTCTTGTGGGTAGGGTTGTTGTCTTTGATTTCCTTGACCACCCCATGAAAAATTGGGGTGATTCCTCCAACCTGGATTGTAAGTATTACTATAAGGGTTATTTTGATGTCTAGAATTATTACCCATATAGTGAACTTGCTCGTTTTCAGTGCCCGGGTTGTATAGTGGATATTCTGTATTGCTCATCCCTCCTCCATCCGTATCACACTACATAACTGGATGTACTTGCGAAGAACCACATAAACCATCAATCTTTTTATTTAACATCTCTACCTGATTTGATAGCATGGTTACTGCGTCGAGGTTGAAAACACTGACGGCTTTTGTTGGCCTTGTCCTCGTGACTTGCCACTGAGAGTTATTCAGTAACATCTCTTTAATGAATTCGTAGGCAGCCTCAGGTGTTTTGTTATTCAGGGTTTTTCCAAAGGCTGAATCAATCAACTGCCTGGTTGAGGGGTTCACACCGTTGTAAAAGGTTTGGACCTGTAGCCATAAGGGTAACCTATGGTGTGGGCACATTCTCAATAAATCCTTGTATCTCTTCCATGCATCGTAAAGTGTCTCTAAATCCATCTGCACAAAAGAAGATATATCATTCCTCAACTTGGCCGTTTTAGCCGGCGCGAAATATTTTAACAAAAATTTTTATGTCATTTATTCCCATGTAGTGATTGATCCTCGTGGTAACGACTTCAACCACTATTTAGCTTTGTTCCTCAACGAAAAGGGAAACAACTGAAGACGAATGACATCATCAGAAACGCCATTTGTTTTGAAAGTATCGCAAAATTCTAGAAAATTTGCCAAGTGATTGTTTGGATCTTCATCCTACAAACCATCAAACTGAACAAATTGTTGTATCATCTGTAGTGTTAGGTTTCAGTTCAAAATTATTTGCGGCAATAGCAGGTCTAACAATACTTGACTCAGTTCCTATTAAATTAGGTTTAGCATAATCATACATAGTACGAGGAGCAGGATTTTAATTCATCGGGTTTGCGGCAACCACAAGAGATAGCGGATTGTTATCAGCCATCTCTTCGGTAGTATTGGTATCATCCTCTTGCTCTTCTTCTATGTATTGTAAGCTTCGCCTTATTTGTCTTCTGTTTCTGTGAACGGTACCTTCTATATCGCTGTCAAAAATCAAGGGTCCTGACGGGTTCCTTCTAGTCATAAACTAGAAAAACCTATTAGAAGCAAAGAAAACAAAAGAAAAATTACAAAAGTAAAAATAAAAAAAGAAATTGAAAATAAATAAAAATAATGACTAAAGTAATAAAAATCAAGTGTTCCTAATATCTTAGTCCCCGGCAACGGCGCCAAAAACTTGACCGTGTCCAAACTATCTATGACAACGAATAAGGCAAGCGTACCTATCGTTTGGTAGTGTAGCTATGGCAAGACCAGAAATATCGTATCCTCAGGGACCAAGAGTATTAGTAATTACTATCTTTCTATTATTTAGCCTAAGAATTAAGGGGATTGTTGTTTAATCTAAAACTAACTAATTACTAAGCTGAAGATGCTAAGACACAGAGAATGAATTGGGACAATACTTTTGGGAAAACCAATTGATTAAGACAATACCCGAGGAAGAATCCACCTAGACTTCACTTGTTATTTAACTCTGAACCAGACAATTTATTCACTTGACTTGATCTGTAGGATTCCCTAATTTATATTAATACCTCTCTCGAGGCTACTAACGTCTAACCTTAGGTTGATTAATTGAAATCTTTTTATAATTAAAACCCCTGGTGTTGCATTAACTCGATCTATGGACTCTCATATTAGGTTTGACCCTAATCCAACAGATTTTCATCGTCCTATCTCTAGGAGTGCGATCAACTCTGCTTAACTATGCTAGATCTACTCTTAAACAGGGACTTTTGCTCCACTGCCTAAGCACATCAATACTTGAATCAATATCCTGAAATATCAAAGCAAGAATTGAGAAACATAATTAAGAACAAATGAAGTATTTATCATATAGTTTAAAAAACAATAACAAGATCCATCTTAGGTTTAATCCCCCTCAGGTATTTGAGGGGTTTAGTTCATGTTTATAAAAGAATACATCTCAGAAGAAAGTATAAAAGAAAATATAAGAAAAACCCTAAAATCCCCTGAAGGAAATTGAAGGGAAGATCTTCCGTCTTGAGTATGATTCCGGCTTCTTGAGATGGATCAACTAGCTGTCTTTGAGTAAATCCCCCAATTCGGCCCTCTCTGGCTTCGTTCCACGGCCTCCCCCTTTTTAGGTTACACTTAGGGTGTTTATATAGGCTTTCAGAATGTCTTTCTTGGCCCCTAAGTAACCTAATTCGAATGGAATTAAAATGAGTCACGATAGGGACACGCCCGTGTGGCACAGCCGTGTGAATCGAGCCTACGCCGTGTTCGGGTCTGATAAAGTGGCACAACCGTGTGGTTATCTCCAGGCCGTGTGGACTTCTTACTTTGGCCCATTTTCTTCGTTTTTGGCCCGTTTCTCGTTATTTTCAGCTTCTGATGCTCTACTAAGTATAAAACATGAAATTAAAGGATTAGGAGCATCAAATTCCACAATTCAGGGGATAAATCATCCAAAAGTATGCTAAATGTAAGATAAAAATATGTACATATTACAGTTTATCACTATAGAATACTTGGTACTACAGGCGGCCTGAGATGCACTCCTGCATGTTTGACTTCAGTCCCTCGACTGAGTATATGCAGTGTTACATGAATCGATGGCACGTATATTTATATGGTGGACAACTTATGATAGTTATTTATATGGTGGACAACTTATGATAGTACCAGGTCACGGCTACAGACGTGGAAATCAACCTATAGGGGAGGTAGAGGATCAACATATGGCGGAGCCCGACTCGGAGAACCAACTTTTCAACACATTGGACCAATGGGTTGACGCTTTTTGTGATGAGTCCCAAAGCAGTTCATATCATTCGAACATGGGTGGTTCGAGTTCATATCACCTGGATATGGGTGGTTCGAGTTCATATCACCCGGACATAGACGGTTCGAGTTCATATCACCCGGACATAGGCGGTTCGAGTTCATATCACCCAGACATAGGCAGTTCAAGTTCATATTACTCAGATATAGGCGGTTCGAGTCCATTTCACCTAGAGCAAACACCGATATCATTTGATATGTTTGGTAATAACATGTACTCCACCCTGCCTCAGGCTACGATCGACCCAGCTGCCAATCCTCCTGATGTGTACAATACACCTCAACGTCCACCCCGTCAACGAAGGCCCGTAAATCGTTATACCCTTGATTGCTGAAATTAGAGCTTTAAAATTTATAAAAGAGAATGATCGAACCTGGAAACTAACTCTGACAACGATTAAAGGCAGGTGTACCTATCGAACAGTAGTATAGCTTAGGGAAGATTGGATTGTCGAACCCAAAGGAACTAAAAGTATTAATACTAAATTTCTTTTTATTATTTAGCTTAAAATAAAGTGAAGTTGTTTTAAACTAAATTAACCACTACTAAGCTAAAGAAACAAAGACAAAAAGAACGAATTGGAAAATAACTTGAAGAAAAACTCAGTTGATCACGATGATACCTCCAAGAAGAATCCACCCAGACTTCACTTATTATCTAACCCTGAATCATATGATTTATTTACTTAGCTTGATCCATGAGACTCCCTAACGTATATTAAGCCCTCTCTCGAGGCGAATAACGTCTAACCCTAGGTTAATTAGTGGAACTCTCGTTCTTTTATAATAACCCCTTAGAATAGCAGTAAATCGATCTATGGATTCCCATATTAGGTTTCACCCTAATCCAGCAAAATCTCAGCACCCTATCTCTAGGCGTGCGATCAACTCTGCTTAATTACGCTAGATCTACTCTTAAGCAGGGTCTATTCCTTCTCCACCTAAGCACATCATATTTGGATTAAGCATGCATAATTAAGAACAAACTAAGTATTTATCATATAATTCAAAAATCAAATAACAAGATTCATCTAGTTTTTATCCCCTTCAGGTATCTGAGGGGTTTAGTTCATAATGAATAAAGAAAACATCTCAAGAGAAAAGATAAAACAAAACATAAGAAATCCCTAAAACTCCCTAAAGGAATTGAAGGAGAATTCCGTCGTCTTGAGTATAATTCCGGCTTCTTGGGATGGATCAACTGGCTAACTTCGAGCGATTCCCACAATTTTGACCTTTTCGGCTTGGCTCCTTGGCCTAGCTAAACGCCCGTTTCGGCTTCTGCCGAACTCCCATTCAAGTTGCCCCCTTGGGTGTTTATATATGTGATGCCTTACTTGGCCCCTAAGTATCCTAATTTAAGTAGAATTTCTGCTAGGGTGTTTGAATAGGCTTTGGAATGTATTTCTTTGCCTTCTCCTTTCCTGAATGAAATTACTCTTTCCAGTGACAGGAACACGGCCATAGCACACGCCCAAGTGAATCGTGGTCAGGCCGTGCTCAGACTTCTTTAATGAGGCACGGCCGTATGAATCGAGATCAGGCCGTGTCGTTTTCCTCCTTGGCCCAATTTGGTCCATTTTAGACCCGTTTCTCATTTTTTTCATCCTCGGGTGCTTTCCTGAGTATAAGACATGAAAAGAAAGGATTAAGAGCACCTTTTTACATAAATCGAGGGATAAATCATCCAAAAGCATACTAAATGTGGGATTAAAATATGTTACTTTTACGGTTTATCAACCCCGAACGATGATACCACTCCTGGTTCTTTCCAATTTTAAGTTATGTAAATTTCAAGTGTTATGCTTGTTGTATTAGTTTAAGGTTTCACAACTTATATATTAGTCTTTTTTTATATAATTTATTATAATATCTTTTAAAGTATTAAAAGTTACAACTATTGATTTTAAATAAAATTTTAACACTAAATAATACAAACTTTATTTCTAAAAGATCATAAAATGCAAACATCAGGTACAACATTTAATTTCTTTCAGATCATGAAGATTGGCCAGTGTAGATGTTTCCATGGGGACATTTGCTCCGATTGTGGCCAACTGTTCTACATATGGTGCAACGCTTTGGATCGACTTGTTCTCTTATATCCATGTTGTTTCGAATCCTCATTGTTGTCGGTCTACCATTGACTCTCCTACGTAGTGACTGATCTGGCAACATATCGAATGCAAGCAGTTGCACTTCCCATGTCGATATATCCCTTAATACGAGGAACTTGTTACCCTAAATATGCAACATACATTCAAGTGTGTACACATCATCGATATATTGTTTGACATTCAAACTATAGGTAGCACAAGCTGCAACCACATGCGCACACGGGTACCATAGTGTTTAGAACATTCCGCACTCACATCGCCTGTTCCGGAGATCAACTCCATAGGACCGTGGCGGGATCCCTGACCGATGACTGATATACTCTGTCACTCGAAAAGTTTCCAAATTTTGAGAATATAGTTCTACATTCATCAACCTAGCCCTTTGACTGTTATCTTTCATGGCATCTCTGATTTTTTCGATGTACACGTGTCCTGCCTCTAATTGTTTTGCTTGTTTCAACCCCATTTTTGGTATTAAGGTTGCTAACCTGTAAAATGTGGCTGAAAAAGCCGCTGAAATTGGCAAGTGACGCGTACGCCTCAAGACGAAGTTAACGACCTCAACAAGGTTAGTTGTCATATGACCATAACGGTACCCCTCGTCAAAACATTGAGCCCATTGCCACGGCTCCATGCTACTCAACCACTATCTAAGAGAAGGTTTGGACCCTGCCATATCAGTATCTAACCTCGCCAACTTATGTCTAAATCGGTGTGCTTCCAGCTCGTATCCTATGTATATATTTCGATAAAATGAGTTAAAATTAGGAAATGGACTCGAAATAATTACAAATACGAATTTAACTACGATATTTTTACCCATGTTCACAATTCGTTTGCGTCAGTCTTTGTTCTTATACTCATTGTGGAAGTTGACAGTGACGTGACGAATATAATAGACAGGTCTCCACGGAACCTCCGATTGCCGAATTGCAGCAACAAGACTCTTCAACCTGTCGAATATAATGCAAATGTTGTCTTGCCTGACAACATGTCGTCGTAAGTTTCCAATGAAATATGCCCATGATTCAGAGTTCTCCGACTCTACGATGGCAAAAGCGATTGGTAGTACATTTCCATTATCGTCCTGTGCAACCGCAATCAGAAGTATCTGCCTGTATTTTCCATAAAGCCATGTTCCATCAACTTGCACTAGCGGTTTGCAGTGGGAGAAGGCCCCAATATATGGATCGAAAGTCTAGAACAGTCGATGAAAAACTCTTTTTCCCAGTTCCAATTGTAAAACATTTTAAATATACATTACAAATTTTTTAAAATTAATAATATAAATTAAATAAACAAAATAAAATAAGAAAATAATATAAAACTTCAAAAAAAATTAAAGAAAAAGACAAAATTTAAGAAAAAAGTAAAAAAAAAAGTAAATTGCATGTGTCAGCACTGGTGGCGCCATTTGAAATGGCTCCACCAGAAAATGGGAAATTATTTTTAAGGGCCCCCAAACTTTTCAGAAATTTTAAAAAAGTTTAAAAAAATTAAACATGCATGGTGTCAGTCTGGTGGCGCCATTTAAAATGGCTCCACCAGAAATGGAAAATTGTTTTAAAAGCCCCCATCTTTTCATAATTTTTTAAATGTATTTAAAAAATTGTATTTAAAAATTTTAAATGTTTAAATATTTTATATTATTAAAAATATGGTTAATATTTAAAAATAATATTTAAAATTTAAAAAAATTAATTTGAAAAATATATTTTTAAAATTTATAAAAAATAATTTCAAAAATATATATCTAAAATTTAAAAAAATAATTTAAAAAAATAATTTAAAAAATATTTAAAAATTTAAAAAATATATATTATAAACATTTCAAATATACATTTTAAATTTTTTAAAATTAATAATAAAAAATAAATAAAATAAATAAAAAATAAAATAAGAAAAAATATAAAACTTCAAAAAAGTAAAAAAAAAAAAAAAGAAAGAGAAAAAGACAAAATTTAAAAAAAAAGTTAAAAAAATTGAAACGGGCAGAAGTTGCCAGGTGGTGGCGCCATTTAAAATGGCTCCACAAAAAAGAAAAATTGTTTTAAAAGCCCCCAAAATTTCCAGATTTTGCAGTATTTCCCATGTATTTTATACAGGTGGCGCCATTCAACATGGCTCCACCAAAAAATTATTTTTTATGCCCCTTGCTGACGTGGCAAGTTGGTGGCGTCATATAATTTGGCTCTACCAACTTTTACTGTAGATTTTGGGTTATTTTCGTTTTTAATTATAAAGGTTGGTCATTTTGATAATTAATTAATTTTTTTGGGTTATTTTAATAAAAAATCCAAAAAATTGATTAACAAAAACTATCCTTTAAACAAAAGACAAAAAAACCTAAAATAGAAACACAAAGAAAACCCTCCCTTTCAAAACAGGAAAATCAAGTAGCCAACTGAAAAACTCTCTCAAATCTACATCACACCAGCTGATAGGTCAACAGTGCACATCCCAAAGAGAGAAAAGAGATTGGTAGCCAAATTCGGAGTGAAAGATGAGAGCTTCTGAACAGACCAAACCCAAAAATACTCAAATCAGAAGTTCTTTACCCAGTGCGACCAGACCACTTTTGCTATTCTTTCCACCGTTGTCGATGCCTCCTCAACCTAGAATCTTGCCTATTGGAATTGATGACCCTCAGTTGTTAAGAAATGCGCCGCTCTGTTTGCATTTCGTCGAACATGCAGGAAGATAATTGTATAAAAAAAAACCCACACAATCTTTAGTGTCTTCAAAGATTGGGCTTAGAACAGAGTTGTCCTTGCTGCAGGAATTCAACCGCTTAATGATAGTTAAGGAGTTGCCTTCCATTTGTACCTGACAAAGGCCAGATCAATTGCAAATCTGATAGCTTGTTCACATGCCCTAGCTTCAGCTATAAACGCATCTGCCACATGAATCACAAGGTAAGTACATGCCCCCATAATCTATCCCAAGTGATTTCTTGCTAAAACTCCTGAGATAGCTGAGTGTGTCGTCGCATTCTAAGAATTATTAAAATTAATTTTAGGGTAAATTACACAATAATCATTTAGGTTTTATTTTAGTCACTAAACTTTTAAAAAATAACAAAACAGTCACTTAATAGATGGCAAGTTAACTGCTGATGTGGCCAATTAACTTGCCAAGTTGGATGTAAACAGTAGAAATCCACCCATTTTAAGAAGAAATTAAAAAAAAAAACCCCTAAAAAACCATTAATAATAGAGAAGAAGAATAAAAGGAGGAGTTTATAAAAAAAAAGATAGGTAACCGCTCTGAGGGAGTTTTGTAAAATAAATAAGTCTCACACTTTGTCTTGTCTCTTTATTTCTCAATATTCAGTTTGATTTCCTGTTTAAATAGGCAATATAATTAACTCCTGTTTGTTTAAATTAAATAGATAGTAATACCTTGCTAGAGCAGATTAGAGGATCTTTCTTCGAATTATTTTTCTGTCAGCTGTCTTAGTTAGTTAATTTAAGAGCATAAGTAGGCCATGGCTTGATGAAAATGGCATTGACTCTCTAACTCTTAACTCATTATTCACTAACCCCAGTTGAAAACAAATACAAAATTTGAACCCAGAGGTTCCATGATGACATTGTGCCCTCAAATCCCGGCTCATTCCTACTTCTCACCAATTAAAAAAGTTTATAAAGATTGAAAAGAGCCATAGAACATAGTTTGCCATATATGTGTTCACTGAAGAAGCTCTGCTATATCCTATGTTTTAAATTGGTTTTGTAACCATTTATTGAATAAATCTCTACTGCTGAAAAACTAAATTGGGTGCACTAAAAATGCCAAAGTTATTTTAAGAGTTGCCAAATTTATCTGTATTTTCATTTCAAGAAAATTGCTAATGGAAAATTGGCAGGGACAGATGTAGTATAGTAGAGGATTTAGAGAAGCAGAGACCTATAGCTTTTGTTGGAACATTTTGAAAACATTCTTTTATACGTAAAAGAATATGTTCCATAAATGAAATGTTATGTCTTCAATAAGAATTATCAAGAGTTGCATATTTTGATTATTTAGTATTTTCTTATGTACTAATCACTTCATTTAAAGTTTATAAAGGAAGAGAGCCAAGAAGAAGAAGAGCAAAGACATGATGTTTCAATGGCAAAGAATCAGACCCCGCCAAATTAAGCAAATAAAACTTTTTCTTTAACAGTCTCTTCTTCTTCTTCTTCTTCTCTGTTATTAAGGGTTTTTTAGGGTTTTTTTTCAATTTCTTCTTAAATTGGGTGGGTCTCTACTATATACATTCCACCGTGGCAAGTTAATTGGCCACATCAGCAGTTAACTTGCCATATCAACGGTCCCATTAAGACTCTAACAGAAACTATTAATCAATTGACTGTTTTGTCACTTTTTTATAACATTAATGACTGTTTTGTTATTTTTCAAAAGTTGAGTGACTGAAATGAAACCTAGGTGACTGTTTTGTTAGCTACCCCAAAGTTGAGTGACTGTTGGTGTAATTTACCCTTAATTTTAATAAATCCTGGATCAGGTGGTCTCCAGATTTGTTGTTGAGTAGGTACTGTGATAACCTTGACAGATCTAACTTCCTCAATTTCCTATAAATACCCGGAAATAAACCCACTAGTTCACTCACTGACTGTCAAACACTGTCATGAACAAGACAATTCGTTGCAAACCAAATTGCCCATAAGATAAGTGACAATAATTTCCTAGACTTCTCATTTTCCATACGAAAAGTTTCATCCAGGACCTGTAGTTAGGGTAAGATGAGACGAGGGAACAATAGGTTTAACCTTTTTATTATTTGGTAGGTGACCGAGTAAAATCGCAGCAGATGATTAATCAATTCCATTCCAATTTGGCACAGAGGATAGAACATAGAATCATGCATATTTCTTCTGTTTAGATTAACATATGTAGGAATGAAATCATTGTAAATTTTTCATACTGCAATTTTTATTTTACCAGGTAGCTGTAGCGCCCACAATGTTGTGTAGAATGGTCTATTATTTTGGTTCATGCTACTAGGATAGACATCTAGTCATTTAAGTTTGTCCAGTACTAGTAATTTATAACCACTCTTGACTGTGTAATCCTTCGTGCCCTAATACCTCCAAACCACAATATTTGTCTGCTTCAACTTGGCAAATAGGATATGCAATATGTGGTCAGCTTGTTCCCCGGCAGTAATAGCATGAACAGTGTCTTCCTTCCAAGTATAGTGGAATTGATATCAATATTATGATAATTGATTCTGCCATTTCCAGGTCCGAGAATCCAAGTCATTCCAAATATTCACAGTAGATTCATTTCTTATTCGCCAACCCATTCCTCTCTCAATTAGACCCCTAGCAGCTAGAATACTTCTCCTTGTAAAGGAAGGGTAATAACCTACCTCAGATGATTCAAAAGTGGTATGAGGGAAATAGCGCGCTTTAAAGACCTTAGTTAATAAGCAATCTAGTGTTTCAGAATTCGCCAATACTGCTTTGCCAACAAAGCAATATTAAAAATTGATAAATCATGAAAACCCAATCCATCTTGCGATTTCGGGAAACATAACTTTTGCTAAGAGCTCCAATGAATTCCTTTAAGCGTTTTAGAGTTCCTCCACCAAAATTGGTTGAAAATATTTTCTAATTCAATACATAAAGATTTAGTTAAAAGGAAACATTGCATAGCATAAACTAGAATGGATTGTAAAACTGATTTAATTAAAACCTCCTTCCTTCTGATAGATAGGAATCGCATATTCCAATTTTCAACTTTGGATCAAAATTTGTCAACATAGGTCATAAAAGCCCGTCATTTATTTTTACCCACCATCATAGGTAGACATAAGTATTTCTTCGAATTTGTTGAGATACAAACCCCAAACATGTTTCCAACCAGATCCTTCTCGACTTCTTTGATGTTTGCCCGAAAATACAAAAGTGATTTATCATAATTAACTTTCTGGCCAGACGCATTCTTATATGTAGAGATAACTGAGGCAACTTTTTTAGCTCTATCTTTCGTTGCATCCCTAAAAATTATACAATTATTAGCAAATAATAAATGATTAATGGTCAAATATCCTCTGCCTATCTGCACATCATTTATCGACCTCTCAGATTTAGCCTCATTCAAAATAGTTGAAAAACCTTTTGCACATAGTAGGAATAAATAAGGGCTGAGGGGATCACCTTAATGTAGACCTTTCGACAGACAAAAATTGGAGCTAAGACCCCCATTAATCCCGACCGTATAGGAAACCGCTGCAACACGTCTCATAATTAAAGTAACCTAATCAATATGAAAACCCAAATGAAGCATCATCCCAACTAGAAAATCTCATTCCACCCGATTATAAGATTTGCTCATATCCAATTTGAAAGCAAAGTTTCCAACCTTTCCCTATCATCTGGATTTTAGCAAATGAAAAATCTCATAAGCAAAACACCGTCAGATATTTGCCTTCTAGGTATAAAAGCTCATTATGTTTCAGTGAGACACTGTGTGAGAAAACCACCCATCCTGTTGGCTAAAACCTTCGCAATAAATTTGCATAGCACATTACAAAGACTAATAGCCTGAAATTGCATGATAGTACACAGTTTATTAACCTTTGGAGTGAGAACAATATGTGTTTGATTGATACCTTCCAAGGCAATGTCTTTTCGAAACATTGCAAGGCAAAATGACGTGATGTCCTTTCCCAAAATCTGCCAATATTGTTAAAAAAATAATGCGAAAAAGCGATAAACTCCTAGAGATTTAAGAGGGACCATGTCTTTAATTGCCATCCATATCCCCTCCTCTCAAAATGGGTTTAATAAAGTAGCATTCATCTAATTTTGAAATTTTCTTTTCCATTTTAGCAAAAATCTGTGAGGTATTGCCAGCACCAGAAGCTATAAACAATTTTAAAAAATAATCGGATACTAGCTTTTTAATCCCATCTTTATCAAATACCCAATGCCCCTCATCATCTTCCAAACCTTAAATAGTATTCCTCTGCTTTCTTCTATTAGCTGTCTTATTAAAGAAGGTAGAGTTGCAGTCATTGTTAGAAAGCCAATTAATTCGAGCCCATTGTTCCCAATAAATCTTCTCTCTGTCAGCTTTAATATTCAACACTAATTGGATTTCTGTTAACTCAACGAGGGTGTCGTCATCCAGATCTCTTGCAATTAGTTCATTCAGCCAATCCTCACACTTTTTTTTCAAGTCTGTCAATCTTTGCGAATAGAATGACTCCACTTGACAAGTTTTTTTCTTAAATTGTCAAGCTTCATAGGTACATGTTCCTTAATTGACTCCCAATAATCTCGTACTAATTTCTTATATGACTTATCTAGACACCATTCAGCATTGAATTTAAAAGGTTTTCGTTGGATCCCTTGAGTAAATTATGTCTCCCCTTTGTATCCGCCAAAACTGGGCAATGGTCAGCGATAAAATGACTCAGATAAGTGATTGAAAAATCTGAGAAACAATTCCACCAGGCTGAGTTCGCAACCCCTCGATCTAGTCTCTCTCTAATATTAGTTGATTCAAACTGGCCTCATTCCCAAGTGAACCAACGGCTTGTATATCCCAAATCACTAAGCTCACAATCAAGTAACACTGATCGAAAAGCAGCCATACTGTTTTTGCCCGGCAACGACCACCTTACTTCTCAAAAGAATAAACAATCTCATTAAAATAACCCACGACAAACCATGGTAAGCTTTGGTCTAACCCAATTGTCGAAGAATATCCCATGTTCTTTCTCTAAATCGTTCTTCAAGATGCCTGTAAAACTTAGTAAAACGCCAAGGAAATCTGTCATCTGCATCATGTATCACAACATTAATGTAATGTTGTGAATAACTACGTAAAGTCACTATGGTATGTTGCCTCCACCCTAACGATAAACCACCCTTAGACCTATCCGCACCGATATCAGTACCATGTTAAAACTTGCACTTCATTCTAGTTCTTTCCATTTGTCTAACACTAACTTTCGTTTCCATCAGAAACAATATTTGGGGACTAAATTCTCTCAGTTTATTTCTGAGACAATGAACTGCCCGTGGCTTCCCCAACCCATGAACATTCCAACTAAAGATTTTCATTGCGATCGCTTACCCTACCTCGTAGAGCCAACCGATAACTCTTCATTTTCATGCAAAGCACTTGTACCTCCTAAACCCGAAACAGAATATGTGTTACAAATAGTTCTTTGATGTTTTCCCCTCATTCATTTGAATTGGGCTATCCTCCCTATCTGACCCTATCTCTATAAGCCCAATTGTATTATCCATCTTACCTCGTAATCCAACTCCATTCAAAATGTTACCCTGAAAATCTGAGCAAATCTCCTTATTAGTGGCGTCAATTACGAAATTGGGAACAAAATTCCTAGTAAGATTCCCTAAATTAAGCTGCATCAATACTTTTTCCTTATTCGCATAATGACCCGTCGTTCCATCTTATTCACGCAGCCACCTAATGACATCCACTGATCTTCTTCCCGACGGAGCCCTTAGAGTGATATCCTAGCCAAAAATAATCATAGTCAGATCAACCCTCACCCGCACCAGACAAAAGCTTTCTTCATGTCCCAATTTGCCACAAATGAAACAGAAAAGACTAAGTTTTTCATATTGAAAACAAGCATAATAAAAATCGCTCTCCCAACAGAACCTTCTTCTTCCGTCTAAGAGGCAATTGAACATCAATACGAACTCTAACTTGCATAAAACGTTGTACCCCCATAGAAGGAATTCGTGTATCATAATCTAAAAATTCTCCCAAAAAAGCCCCAAATCTCCTTGCCATTGTTTTCGACATAAGTCACGGTGGTAGATCATGTATTTGAACCCAAAACAACGCATGATGGAGAGACAGTTGAAGGTTATCCTCCCCAATTTTTGCAGTAAAAGGAGATTGGTAAAAGACCACGGCATTCAGTCAACCACCCTATTCATATCAACAACATAAAAGAACTTAAACAAATAACGTTTCTCTCCCAAATCCATAATGACTATTCTCCCAATTGGATGCCAGAGATCAGCCAGACTATTTCGCAGTGATGGGAAATGAACTATACTATCTGTCAAATAAGAACCCACCAGACAAAACTGCAAATCATCAATAGAATTTTTCGGATCCTCCCGAAAAGCCTCCTCTTCTTCATTTGCAAGCTGCAGATTCACCAATTCATCCTCCATTGGAGCACAAAAGCAAAATAGATGGTCAGAAGAACCACCAGTAACTGAAAAACAACCAAAGCATGTAAAAAAGACGAACAAAAAACTGTGCCAGAGAAAACTGGCAGACAAAATTAATAAATTTTAAATAAGTAGGTTGTATTAACTTATTTATATTTAAATCTATATAAATAAAAATTTATTTTAATTAAAATATTTTAGGTTAATTTACCCTCATTAAATCCTAAACTTTTGGATTGTTTTTTTTTTAAAAAGAAAATTGTGGATATTTAACAATTTAAGGATAAAATTTTGGTTTCAATACTCAAATTTTTTTGGACCAATCAAATACTTATATTTGGTTTCATTACAAAAGTTGGTTCCCAAGTTAACACTTTTTGCATAGCCTAATGAATATTAACACGTAGGCTATTGACAAAAATGATATTATCATTAAAAAAAATAAAAAGTATAAATAAAAAAATCAAAATATGTATTTAAAATTTTAAAAATTAAAAAGTTAAATAAAAATTAAAATATTTTTATAATTTTTTATAAAAAGCCAAAAACATTAGAATGAAATATCTTTATTAAAATTGAAAAATATAATTGTTATAAAAATAAAATCACGAAAATATTCATTGAGAGACGTAATTACTTTTATAAAAGAAATTAAAAAAATATATTTTATATAATTTTATAGTTTTCGGATAATAACATTATTGTTACTATGCAACAAAAACCAAATCAAAAAAATATATTATCAAGTAAAACTTAGACATTAAATAATATATTAATCTTATTAAACTTTACGTAATTTTGCGGGCCTTATTGTGTTTCGGTATGTGTCAGTGCCAGTTGGTTTTGTTTGAACATGTTTTATGCATTTATTGTGGTATCTTTAGTGGTACTTGATGCTTTGATTTGATTGTATTATATTTTTAAATCTAACCTTTCATGGTTGTATATTTTTTAAATTTATATATTTTCATATGTTTTAAAATTTTTAAAATTTATGAGTAAATTGAGAAAATATATATTTATTTTTTATTTATAAAATTAAATAATTATTTTAAATATTATTAATTGAAAATAATAATAATAATATGCTTATAAAAATAATTAAAAATAAAAAAGCTTGAAACAATATGAAATAAAAAAAATATTAATATGCTTATAAAAATAATTGAACTTCAGACTCAAAGATGTAATCACAATTATCTAATCATCTAATAAAATAAACTAATATGCTAAAAATATTAATTAAAAATAAAAAAAATGCTTGAAATAACATGAAATAAAAAATACAAATGTGATTAGTAAAAGAATTGAACTTGAGATGTAATTACAACTATCTAACCATCTAAGGAAAAAAAACTAAAATGTTAAAAAACATTAATTAAAAATTTAAAAAGGTTGAAGTAACATGAAATAAAAATACAAATATATCTCACATCCACTTTCTCTTAAGCCTCTTCCATGAAAACTTCAAGCAACTACGTAAAAAAAAATCAACCAATAAAGTACATTAAAAAGAATTCATTACAATTGAATAAGTTTTTCTTATGAACGGTGTTGAATCTTTGTTCGACGATCGGATTGGCACGGGAGAGGACTCTACTGCTGATCGCAATACCAAAAAAGTTCGGTTCAAGGATGGAAGTGTTGACTCCTTGGTTAACATGGTGGTTGACTCGTCTTTAGTGAGCGGAGTTTCATGGAAAGACAAACTCTTGGGAGAATCGAGTTCCAATTCTCTCGATGATGCCGCTAATATTGACTTGGAGTTTGAAGGCGGTGATATTCATAGATCCAACCTTAATGGTATACCTATCATCGACTTCTCGGATCGTATTAACAAAATCTTGATTAAAGGAATGGAGCTCATTGTGGTGGTCAAATTGCTTGGGCACAATATCGGATATAGGGCTCTTTATAATCGTATCACAAACCTCTGGAAGCCTATACAATCCTTTCGTCTTATGGATATTGCTAACTGGTATTGTCCTGTTCGGTTCCAGAGTAGAGTTGATTACGATGCTGTACTAACACAAGGCTCTTGGATAGTGTTTGGACACTATCTCACAGTCCAACCGTGGACATTGGATTTTGACCCGTCACGACCATTCCCCTGCGGTGTGTTGGCTTGGATACGCTTTCGGGTCTACTGGGATTCCTGTATCAGAGGAAGATCTTAGAAGAGCTCGGAAGTCTGGTTAGAAAAGTGTTTAAACTTGACATTAAAACAGACAATCGGGAAAGAGGGCAATTCGCCCGAATGGTTATTTTTGTCGATTTTGAGAAACCTCTAACCTCTCAAGTGCTTGTCAATGGTCGACTTCAACACGTGGAATTTGATGCACTACCCGAGGTATGTTTTACGTGTGGAAAATATGGACACCTTAAGAATTTATGTCCTTCTTCTTTGACAGATTGTAGCGGTTAAGGCGGTTGATCATAGTGAGAAAGTCTTAAAATTTATATAATGAGTGATCGAGCCTAGAAACTAACTATCACCACGATTGAGGCAAGCGCACCTACCCGAGGTATGTTTTACTTGTGGAAAATATGGACAACTTAAGAATTTATGTCCTTTTTCTTTGGCAGATTGTGGCGGTTAAGGCGGTTGATCATAGTGGGAAAGTCTTAAAATTTATATAATAAATTATCGAGCCTAGAAACTAACTATCACCACGATTGAGGCAAGCGCACCTATCGAACAGTAGTATAGTTTAGTAGCAAGACCGGAATGTCGAACCCAAGGGAACCAAAAGTATTAATACTAACTTTCTTTTTATTATTTAGCCTAAGAATTAAAGGAATTGTTGTTTAATCTAAAATTAACTAACTACTAAGCTAAGGATGCTAAGACACAGAGAATGGATTGGGGAAAATACTTTTGGGAAAAACCAATTGATTAGGACAATACCTGAGGAATAATCCACCTAGACTTCACTTGTTATTTAACTCTGAACTAGACGATTTATTCACTTGACGTGATCCGTAGGATTCCCTAAGTTATATTCATACCTCTTTCGAGGCTACTAATGTCTAACCCTAGGTTGATTAATTGAAATCTCTTTCTAATTAAAACCCTTATGATTGCATCAACTCGATCTATACACTCCCATATTAGGTTTAACCCTAATCCGGCAGATTTTCGTCATCCTATTTCTAGGGTTGCGATCAACTCCGCTTAACTATGCTAGATCTACTTTTAAATAGGGACTTTTGCTCCACTGCCTAAGCACATCAATACTTGAATCAATATCCTGAAATATCAAAGCAAGAATTAAGAACACATAATTAAGAACAAATCAAGTATTTATCATATAGTTCAGAAAACAAAAACAAGATCCGTATTAGGTTTCATCCCCCTCAGGTATTTGAGGGGTTTAGTTCATAATCATAAAAGAATACATCTCAGAAGAAAATATAAAATAAAACATAAGAAAAACCATAAAACCCCCTGAAGGAAATTGAAGGGATGATCCTCTGTCTTGAGTATGACTTCGGCTTCTTGAGATGAATCAACTGGCTTTCTTCGAGTAAATCCCACAATTCTGGCCTCTCTAGCTTGGCTCCTAAGCCTACCTGGATGCCCCATTCTTAGGTCACACTTAGGGTGTTTATATAGGCTTTCGAAATGTCTTTCTTCGCCCCTAACTATCCTAATCCAAGTGGAATTAAAACAGGTCACGGCAGGGACACGCCCGTGTAAATCGAGGCCAGGCCGTGTTCGGGTCTGCTAAGGAGGCACGGCCGTGTGGCTTGGGCCCAGGCCGTGTCGATTTTGTACTTTGACCCATTTTCTCCATTTTTGGCCCGTTTCTCGTTCTTTTCATCCTTTGGTGCTTCTTTAAGTATAAAACATGAAATTAAAGGATTAGGAGCACCAAATTCCACAAGTCGGGGAATAAATCATCCAAAAGTATGTTAAATGTGGGATTAAAATATGAACAATTTACGATTTATCAAATACCCCCACACTTAAGCAAATTTCTAAACTCACAATTAAGATGAACTTCCTTAATTCATAATATTCATCAATAGTGTTTCATCATAATTCAAAGATAATTCATACATTGATAATTTAAGTAGCAGGGTTCTAAAGATTCAAATAATCAAAGTCATAGTTTTTGTAGCATGAAAATATAGGCGTTTCCCCTTACCTAACTAATCACCTTTAGTTCAAAATCGACAAGATTTGATATCCTCACTAAAGATTCACTCAAATCACTCAAAGTGTTTAAGGTTCAAAATTAAGCACTCAAAAGTCGAACATGAAATGTTAATCCCATAGGCTTGCATGAAAATCAAATCTCCACCATTATAGAATGAAATGATACACAGATCAAAAGGTCTTTAAAAAGGGTTGTAACGGGGCTTAGGTTAAAGGTGTGGATAAAAGCTAAATTAAAAGGTTAGAATCGAGATTGAATTGACCTTTTACCTAACTAGAAAAATGAACTAATCCTGAATAATTACATCAATTGAAAAATTGAAACACCAATAACACGAGCTTCTTCTCAGAATGTGGAATTAATTGCTTAAGCTTAAACATAGAAATAACAATGAATAACTTTGTTTTTTTAAGAACAATATTTACAATAAGAAGAAAGAACTTTAAACTGAAATATAGAACATAGTTAGGCAACTGCTCAAAATCAAATCTCGACAAAAAGGGAGTCAAGAAATGGTGATAACAAATACAAGATGGGTTTTAGGTTAATATTAGTGGGTGAGTGAATAAAAGGGTTGTTGAGATCAAAGGAGTTCACTAGGGGTTAATTGTGAGGGTAGGCTTTTAGTAGAGTAAGTGGGTTAAATCCTAAGTGCCTTTATCATCTTTGTATATCAAATCAATAATGTGGTCTTAACCTGTATAATCGAAGCAAGTTCTAGAATAACAAATCAATGTTGATACACTCATAATCAATAAAGTGAGCAAGAAAAGAAAGTATGCTCTAAAAGGCTCAAAATCTCACAAAAATTATGGGTTTTTTATATCGACTTTGTAAATTTCAAACTTCAAGGTAATAATTAGATTCAGGCAGACAATCTAACAAAATTTTGATTTTTGAAAATAGACTTATCATGCTTGATTCTCTAGTCTCCTAAAGTTTAAATCATTACTGGACAATTATCAATAACTTAATCCAAAACATATCAATAAAAATCATGAGTCAAAGGAAATTTCATTCTAATAGTAATATGAGAAAATTACTTAAAAACAAGACATAATTCAGGGATTTGAGAATAATGCAAAAAGTTAGGAACTTTTCAAAATAAAATTCACCCCCACAGTTAAGATGTACATTGCCCTCAATGTACAAAGATATATATGATATCATAAGAGATGGGGAGAAGTGAAACTTCCTAAATTTTGGATGGATTCCTTGAGTTGGCAGTGGTCGTGGTGTGATGGCCGCCGACAATCTCTGTGCTAGATAAAGAAATTGGGAATCTCGTGAAGAATTAGCCAGGAAATAATAAGAATAATTCAAAATATACTAATTATATATTTAAAGACACGAAAGATAAAGAGAAAGAAAATAAAAAGTGAAATAAGACTAAAAGAAACGATTAATGGATTAAAAAGTCCTTATTGTTAGATGGTTCACGAGGTGGGTATGATTTCTAAGGCGTGGTGTGGTGATTCCCTAACAACCTTTAGAACCTAAATCTAAGAAAAAAATAGATTAAATTAAGTAAAAGAGAAATAAAGAAAAGGAAAATAAAGGAGAAGAGAAAAGAAAAAGAAGAATGAAATGGACTCAGAGGTCCCTGTCCTGTCGAGTTAATGAAGTGGACGACATGAACTTATGTAGATCGGTCTCGTAGAGGGAGACTGTGCTAGGATCCTTCCGTTTCTTCGACATGGATATGGTGTAGCTCAAGAGTTAGAAGAATGAAAATGAAAAGGGAGGGGAGTGTAAAGGATATGGAAGAAGGGGAATGGGGAGTAGGTGAGAAGGGGAGAGGGGTGTTTTAAATAGAAATTTCAAATTTGGTACATCCCCACGCCTGTGTGTCATGGGAGCGTAAAGTCGCACTACCGTGTTGTGCTTCGTTCATTTCTCCCACGCCCGTGTGCAGGTCACCACGCCCGTGTTTATAAAACAGTGTCGACGACGACTGTATCGCATGGCCGTGGTGTTTAGTCGGGGGCTGTGGCTTAAAGATATTTTTCATCCTATTTCGTACTATCTCTGCCACATCGGTACAAAAATTTGTGGTGTCCACACGGCCACGGCCACGGTCGTGTGCAAGGCCGTGTGGTATGGGAATCTGTGTCTTAGTTAGTTTGTAGTTAGGTGCTAAAAAGGAAAAAAATAAAAGTAAAAATAAAAATGTAAAAAATTAATGGGGTTAGTGCTCGGGTTGCCTCTCGAGAAGCGCTCGTTTAAAGTCTTAAGCTAGACTTACCTCTCATTCGCATATCATGGTGGTTTGAGGAGTTGAAAATCCTTTCTCATGCTATAAGTTCTATTATCAATATATAGCTCGAGTCGAGTAGCGTTTACTTTAAAAGTGCCGAATATAGGATTACTTAACTCGACTGTTCCGTATGGGAAAACATTGAGTACCTTAAAAGGGATTTCTTCATTTGTATGAAGGTCAGGAGGAGATATTCGAGGGTCTGTCTTATCTAACATACCTGATCTCCGATCTTAAATTTGTTTGTCCCACGGAATGGCATTGGTTCTACTTTGTGTATTCCTAATTTCTCTTTGAAATGTGTCTTCCATTCATCTAGTTCATCAGTTTGAAGCCTTCGTTCCTCATGAGTTATTTCCTTGTTGGCATGAGGTCTAAGATCTGGCTCAATTGTGCAGTTCCGTGGTGCTTCCTGAAAAGAAGGTTTAACCAAATGCTCATTAATAGAATTTATGTTCTCACATTGATGTCCTAGCCGAATCAAGAGCCTGAAGAGTGATTGTTTCGTCACCTACACAAAGTATGAGTTCACCTAGGCCGACATCAATTTTAGTCCTGGCAGTTGCTAAAAAGGGTTTTCCTAAAATTAAAGGAATATGATTGTCCTCATCCATGTCTAAAATGACAAAGTCTACTGGGAATACGAATTTATCAATTTTCACGAGAACATCTTCGATTATACCCCTAAGAATTCTAATAGTTTTATCAACTAATTGAATGCTTATCCTAGTTTGTTTGGGCTTCCCTAGACCTAGCTGTTTAAACATTTTATAAGGCATAACATTGATTCTTGACCCTAAATCAGCTAAAGCATTATCAACATATAAACTACCAATTAAGCATGGAATTATAAAACTCCTTGGATCTTTTAATTTTCGTGGTAGTCTATTTTGTAGCATTACTGAGCACACCACGTTTAGTTCCACATGTGACTCCTCGTCTAACTTCCGTTTGTTTGTTAAAAGCTCTTTTAAAAATTTCCTTGAATCTGGCATCTGCGAAAGAGCTTCAAGAAACTGTAAGTTAATATGTAATTTCTTTAGAAGTTTAAGAAATTTACCGAATTGTTCGTCTGTGTTGTCTTTCTTCATCGTATCGAGATATGGTATACAAGGTTGATACTCTTTAATTATCGATTTTGGCTTGTCATGGTTTACCTCAACCTTTCCTTCCTCTACCACTTTCTCTTGCCTTAATTTGGGCTTATCTAACCTTTCACTGTCATGAGCTGTTATGGCTTGAAGTTGCTCCTTTGGGTTAGTTTCAGTGTTGCTTGGTAGGCTTCCTTGTGGTCGTTCTGATATGATCTTGGCAAGTTTTTCTAACTGGTTCTCGATCCTTGAATCGATACTTGTTGATTTTTAAGTGTTGTCTCGGTGTTTTGGAAACGGGTTTCTGACACCGCGATGAATTTTGTCAGCATCTCTTCAAGGTTCTGCTTCTTCTCTTGTGGATAAGGCTGTTGTTGGAAGTTTGGAGGGGGTTGTTGTCTCTAATTTCCTTGACCACCCCATGAAAAATTGGGGTGGTTCCTCTAACCTGGATTATAAGTGTTACTATAAGGGTTATTTTGAGGTCTAAAATTGTTACCCATATAGTGAACTTGCTCGTTTTTAGTGCTCGGGTTGTAAGGTGGATATTCTATATTACTCATCCCTCCTCCATTCATCTCGCACTGCATAGCTGGATGTACCTACGAAGAACCACATAAACCATCAATTTTCTTAGTCAAAAGTTCTACCTGGTTTGATAGCATGGTTATTTCGTCGAGGTTGAAAACACTGGCGGCTTTTGTTGCTTTTCCTCATGACTTGCCACTGATAGTTATTCAGTGACATCTCTTCAATGAGTTCATAGGCAGCCTTAGGTGTTTTATTATTTAGGGTTCTGTCGATGGTTGAATCAATTAACTGTTTGGTTGAGGGGTTCACACCGTTGTAAAAAGTTTGGACCTGGAGCCACAAGGTTAATCTATGGTGTGGGCACCTTCTCAATAGATCTTTGTATCTCTCCTATGCATCGTAAAGTGTCTCTAAATCCATCTGCACAAAAGAAGAGATATCATTCCTCAACTTAGCCGTTTTAGCCGGCGGAAAATATTTCAACAAAAATTTTTCGGTCATTTGTTCCCATGTAGTGATTGATCCTCATGGAAGAGAATTCAACCACTGTTTAGCTTTATTCCTCAAAGAAAAGGGAAACAACCGAAGACGAATGACATAATCAGAAACGCCATTTATTTTGAAAATGTCGCAAATTTCTAAGAAATTCGCCAAGTGATTATTTGGATCTTCATCCTGGAAACCATCAAATTGAACAAACTGCTGTATTATCTGAATTGTGTTAGGTTTCAGTTCAAAATTATTTGAAGCAATAGTAGGTCTAACAATACTTGACTCAGATCCTATTAAATTAGGTTTAGCATAATCATACATAGTCTGGGGAGCATGATTTTTGGCCACCTCCGGATGTAGCGGATTATTCTCAGCCATCTCTTCGGTAGTATTAATTTTGTCTTCTTGCTCTTCTTGTATGTATTGTAGGCTTCTTCTTATTTCTCTTCGGTTTCTGCGAACTTTGCTTTCAATTTCACTATCATAAAGTAGAGGTCCTGACGGGTTTCTTCTAGTCATAAACTAGAATACCTGCCAGAAGCAAAGAAGAAAATTTAGAAAAGTAAAAATAAAATTTAATTGCAAAAAGAAGAGTAAAATATGGCTAAAGTAATAAAAATTGAGCGTTCTTAATATTTCAGTTCCCCGACAATGGTGCCAAAAACTTGATCGTAGTGGGAAAGTCTTAAAATTTATATAATGAATGATCGAGCCTAGACTGGAATGTCGGACAGTAGTATAGTTTAGTGGCAAGACCGGAATGTCGAACCCAAGGGAACCAAAAGTACTAATACTAACTTTCTTTTTATTATTTAGCCTAAGAATTAAGGGAATTGTTGTTTAATCTAAAATTAACTAACTACTAAGCTAAGGATGCTAAGACACAGAGAATGAATTGGGGAAAATACTTTTGGGAAAAACCAATTGATTAGGACAATACCTGAGGAAGAATCCACCTAGACTTCACTTGTTATTTATCTTTGAACCAGACGATTTATTCACTTGACTTGATCCGTAGGATTCCCTAAGTTATATTAATACCTCTTTCGAGGCTACTAACGTCTAACTCTAGGTTGATTAATTGAAATCTCTTTCTAATTAAAACCCCTTAAACTGCATTAACTCGATCTATGGGCTCCCATATTAGGTTTGACCCTAATCTGGCAGATTTTCGTCATCCTTTTTCTAGGGTTGCGATCAACTCCGCTTAACTATGCTAGATCTACTCTTAAACAGGGACTTTTGCTCCATTACCTAAGCACATCAATACTTGAATCATTATCCTGAAATATCCAAGCTGCTACTTGCATCCAACCCCTGCTGCGCACTGCTGCCTCGCACACCTGGACGACATACCGACCTTGCACCAAACCTACCCCTTTAGCCGAAAACCTTCCAACTTCTTTTAATTTTCCATCTTTTGATTCATAATTATTTTCTTAAGAGTTCCTAATTTTTACTAAAAAGGTGGTAAGGCCAATTTTTCTCCTAAATTTTAATTTTATTCAATTATTTAATTTTTCAATTTATTGAATTATTAATAATTTTTATTAATTAAATTTTTGAGAAAATAATTTTTCCCATCTTATGTTCAGGTTAATCATGCCTCGCAAAAGAACTCGTACCTCTGCCCAAATTGACGAATCACAAAGCAAATTCCACTGTGTAGAAGCCAAAGTAAGATACGAAAGTGTTTCCAAGAATCAACAGATGCATCCAGAGAAAGACTTAAACATTGAAAGAAAGCAACTATATTGATTTTATGGGATGTATTCATCAGGTTGCTGAAACTCTCAACTGGGAGTTTTTTTGTGAGAAGAGACCTAGTGTGGATGAAGAGTTAGTGCATGAATTCTATGCAAATTTAACCTCAAGTGAGTTGATGAAAGTTCCAGTTTGCAGAATCATGGTACCAATAACTTAAAATGCTATTAATAAGTTCTTTGAATTACCTGATTTCGAAAACGATGAATATTCTTCCTTAACGAGAAATATTGAGCTTGAAAATTTGCAAGAAATACTTGAGGAACTTACAGTTCCAGGTTCTAAGTAGACTGTGTCAAAGTAAGGAATCCAAACTTGTAGAAGAGGATATTTGACACCACTCGCAAAGGTATGGTTCTATTTTATCCGTTTCAGCCTTATGCCTAGTTTGCATGGGACTACAATCTCTTTAGAGCAAATGGTCTTATTATACTCGATTTTAACTGGAAAGATCATTGATGTGGGAAAAATCATTCTGAGAGAAATGCGGAATTGTGCCGTTAGACGTTCTGGCCCAGCTTACTTTCCTTTTACAATAACAATTCTGTGCTTGAAAGCTAAAATTCTTGCAACGTAAAGAAGATAGGATATAACCAAGGCACAATCAAAGATTGGGACCTCTATCGAATAGCTGGAGACTCTGTTATATAGCAATGAGTTGAGGAAAGTGAGGATCACGAAGAAGAAGAAGAAGAAAAAGAAGAAGAAAAAGAAGAAGAAGAAGAAGAAGAAGAAGATCCCACAAAGATCGAGCGAGTGCAATCGACTAAAGTCCTTGATAAAGTGGACCCAATGGAACCAGAAGCTAAACCTGATGTCGAGACTTCAATGCGCAAAGCTCAACCGCCTCACCCAGATCTTCGAGATGAGCTGTCAAAATTGATGGACATAATACAACATATACATTGGCAGCAACAAGCCTACTAGAGATACTAAAAAATAAGGGATGACTCGATGAGAAGTGCTCTTACGAAAATTTATAATGACCAATTATTTTTGTGCCTAAGTTTCTAGATTACATATTTGAACCATAGAACCCATTATCGAAGAAGGAGCGAAGCGATTCATGCAAAGACAATAATGATGGAGCAAAAGATGAGTCGAATTCAGAAAGATCTGCAAATAAATAAAGGGGGATCTCGAATTTATTTTATTTATGTTCTTAGGTTATTTTAGGATTAAGTTAATTAGGAATTTTTATTGTTGAATAATAAAACAAGAGATGGAAATCATTAATAAAATTGAACAAGTCGCGAAGTATAAAGTGTGGCAATAGATATATACATGTCTAGGATTGGATTTAGAAAGAGCTTGGTACTTAAGCAGTCAAATTGACTCACCTCCTATTTTCTAAAATCCTACTTGGTGTATAGTATCTATTCACTTTAAACAATGAGGACATTGTTCATTTTAAGTAAGGCGACCGAAAAATTGAAATTATTTCCACCCAGAATAAATAGTTCTTTTCATTATGATTAGGATATATTTTGTTCAGTAATTTGAAATTTTGTTAAGTATGCTAAACTTCAGTATAAATAAAGTTCTATTATTTCAATAAATTGTTATGTTAGCTTAATAAATATATAAATGTATTTTTAATAAAGTATGCAAATCGTACCATAAAATTTTTAGTTCCTTAGGAAAGTTAGACGTGCATGAAAGTTTTAGTCTTTAGAATTGACTTAGTAGTTTCTTGAGGCAAAATCCTAGGAAGCATGAAATGTTGAAAATGATTTAGGCAACTTTTGTTGGGACCGTTTGAGTCTTTCAAGCCAACCATAATTAAATTTTATCCCTTGAAACCCAAATTTGAGACTATATGGCCTAATTTTATTTGAACCTTTGTAATATTTAGCCATCACTTTTCTCTTAATTATCTTTAAATTGTCCCAAACACTAGACTTAACCCTTGTGTCAGGCTGTGTTTAAAAACTTGGGCATTCTGCTTTGAAATTTCAAGGTACAGGGGACACACTACAGGACCACATGACATGGCTGAGACACACGCCTGTGTCTCTACCCGTGTGGACGAAAATAGGCCATTTTAAGGCCACTTTTCTCACCCTTTATACAATCTACCTGCACATAACACTCTCATATACCAATATATCCCAAGCAATCAACCAATACAAGTCAAAAATCATGTTTTACACAAAATATATCATCACAAGACTCATTTGCATAAAATTACCATAATAACTTCATTCATTGATTACTAAGGACTACTACTAAACATATGCATACAAACATATACATATGTATCATTCACAACCATATTTCAAGTATAAGTCTTTTCTAATCCAACCCTATACATGCCATAAAAACCATAAGATGAAATACAAAATCTACAGAAGTAATTTGGATAGTATGATTCGATGTGTTGATCCGATCCACCGAGCTCACGTCAATCTACATAGAACATTAAACACACAAGAGTAAGCTTATAGAAGCTTAGTAAGTTCATAGGCTTTAAAAAATTAAATCTTACCGAACATACTATAATAAAACATTAAATAAAGGATGTCACTAACTTTGTCTCCCAATCACAACTTCAACTAATAAAATTTACTTAATTGAGCTCAATATCAATAACTTCTTAGATTCTTCCACCATAAATCCATATGACACTTACCAATACTTGTCAAATTAGAGAAACGTCTTATGAATTTTGAGTACATCATTTTCTTGATGCCATAGTTCAATTATGGTCTTACACGAATATTGCCATGGCCCTGCCATAGTCTTACACTCGTAGTGCCCAATTATGGTCTTGCCATCAGGATGCCATAGCCCAACTATGGTATTACACTTATATTTACTGCCATGGTCCAACCATGGTCTTACAACGATGCCATAACCCAGTTATGGTCTTTTCACTAAAATGCCATAGCCCAGCTATGGTCTCACATTTAAACATTGCCATGGTCCAACCATGGTCTTACCTATCAATTAATCTTTTATCGCAAAATGATCGTACTCAATCATGTGTTTCTCTTAATTTGAACTTTCAATTCAATTTCCATATTTTTATAATAATCATAATTCAATAACAAAAATTATGAACTAATACATTATATCATTCCTAAATTAACAATTAAGCATGAAAATTCAACTATATGAACTTACTTAGGGTAGTTTTTAGAAGTTTTAGAGATTCAGGGACTAATCTGTTAATTTCTCTTTTCCATGTTTATCTTTGAGTTCTTGATTTGTAGCAAAAATATGAAAAACCAACTTAGGAGGACTCTTTAATGGCTATTTTTGGCTGGAGAAATGTGAAGATTTGTCTAGAATTTCAATTTGGTCATTATTTTATTTAGTTAATTTGTAAAATTTCCAATTTTCCCTTAGTTAACATTATATCCTTGATAATTTTTATATCCTTCCCGTCCAGCCTTTGAAATTTTGGAAAAATTGCTCTTTAAATCCTTCTTATTTATTATTTGAACTATTGATCGTAGTGGGGAAGTCTTAAAATTTATATAATGAATGATCGAGCCTAGAAACTATCACCATGATTGAGGCAAGTGCACCTATGAACAGTAGTATAGTTTAGTGGCAAGACCGGAATGTCAAACCCAAGGGAACCAAAAGTACTACTACTAACTCTCTCTTTATTATTTAGCCTAAGAATTAAGGGAATTGTTGTTTAATCTAAAATTAACTAACTACCAAGCTAAAGATGCTAAGACACAAAGAATGAATTGGGGAAAATACTTCTATGAAAAACCAATTGATTAGGAAAATACCCGAGGAAGAATCCACCTAGACTTCACTTGTTATTTAACTCTGAACCAGACGATTTATTCACTTGACTTGATTCGTAGGATTCCCTAAGTTATATTAATACCTCTTTCGAGGCTACTAACATCTAAGCCTAGGTTGATTAATTGAAATCTCTTTCTAATTAAAACCCTTAGGATTGCATTAACTCGATCTATGAACTCCCATATTAGTTTTGACCCTAATCTGGCAGATTTTCGTCATCCTATTTCTAGGGTTGCAATCAACTCCGCTTAACTATGCTAGGTCTACTCTTAAACAGGGACTTTTGCTCCACTGCCTAAGCACATCAATACTTGAATCAATATCTTGAAATATCAAAGCAAGAATTAAGAACACATAATTAAGAACAAATCAAGTATTTATCATATAGTCCAGAAAACAATAACAAGATTCGTCATAGGTTTCATCCCCCTCAGGTATTTGAGGGGTTTAGTTCATAATCATAAAAGAATACATCTCAGAAGAAAATATAAAACAAAACATAAGAAAATCCCTAAAACCCCCTGATAGAAATTAAAGGGAAGATCCCCCGTCTTGAGTATGACTCCTGCTTCTTGAGATGGATCAATTGGCTTTCTTCGAGTAAATCCCACAATTCTAGCTTCTCTGGCTTGGCTCCTTGGCCTACCTGGATGCCCCCTCCTAGGTCACACTTAGGGTTTTTATATAGGCTTTCGAAATGTCTTTCTTCGCCCTAAGTATCCTAATCCGAGTGGAATTAAATCAGGTCACGGTAGGGACACGCCCGTGTAAATCGAGGCGAGGTCGTGTTCAGGTCTGCTAAGGAGGCACGGTCGTGTGGCTTGGGCCCAGGTCATGTCGATTTCGTACTTTGGCCCATTTTCTCCATTTTTGGCCTGTTTCTCGTTCTTTTCATCCTCCGATGCTTCCTAAAGTATAAAACATGAAATTAATGGATTAGGAGCACCAAATTCCACAACTTGGGGAATAAATCATCCAAAAGTATGCTAAATGTGGGATTAAAATATGAACATATTATGGTTTATCAGCGGTGAAGGAGATTCCAAGAATTCTTTGAGTGGTGACTCAACTCCGGCGAAGACAGGGGATGCTCTGTCAACGGAGGGTGAAGCCTTTGGCCCATGGATGGTGGTTGAGCGTAAGTCTAGGAGAAAATAGGATGGGATTAGGGGATAAAAGGCAAAATTTATGGAAGTGAATTTGGCTGGTTCCAAATTTAAGACGCTTGCTATCATCGAATCTGAATCCTTAATGCCGAATTTGAATGCATCTTTTAAGGACCTTGGAAGGGCTAGGTTTATCCAGAGATATTTCTTAAAAAATCTGAAGGGCAAAGGAATTGAAAAAGGGTCTGGTTCGGGGGTTAATATTAATTCGGGTGAAGGGCTTTAAGGCAGTGTTAATGATTTTGGGCCGAGCACAAAATCTGGGCATTTAAAGGAAAATAGTATAGAGCAGGCGTTGGATTTAAATAACCATGTCGCGCCGCAGGTGAACATTTACCACCTGTTAGTTCTGGGCCAATCTCGGCGTTGGGCCTTCAGCAGTAGGGCTCTGAATCTTTGCTTAAGCATCCTGGTCCTCAGTTGTTCGTGGGCTAGCCTCCTTCTTCAATTATTTTGGGCATTGAAAGTGCAATGAGTTTTGGGAGCGCAGACCGATCCGTCCCTATTTATTTATCCAAAAATAATGCTACTTATTTGCATGTCAATCCCATTTTTGAAAAACACCCTGAAGCTAAAGTGGGTATAATTTCCAATGCCCTTGACCCCAAAAAACACTCTGCTGTTACCTTTCATGAGAAGCTGGAAATTAAACAAATTCAAAGGTTCGTACCAATTCCTAAAGGGTACAGTGGTGAAAATAAAAAAGGAAATGGACAAAGTGGGAAATCTTTTTGTAAATCTATTCATGGGGCATGGGGGTAATTTAAACTTGGCAGTAGTTCGCGTGTCTCCCTTCTAGAAGCTATAGATTCTATGGTAGAGATCATTAGTGTGAAAACTGCAATTTCTACTAATAAATCAGACGTTAAATTAGACTATGTCTGAGTTAATGATAGCCTTTACGAGGTCAGTCTTTTTTTCTCATTTTTAATTTATTTATGACTTTTACTATCTTTTCTTGGAATTGTAAAGGTTATGCGAGCCCTAAATTTGTTAGAGCCTTCTATGAATACAACCGAGAGCACCGACTAGACTTGATCAGTCTGTTAGAAACTAGAGTCAGTGGTGAGAAAGCAGATCTGGTTATTGCTAAGCTCGGTTTTTATAATTCTCATCATGTGGAAGCAGTTGGTTTTTCTAGAGGTATTTGGATTGGTTGGAAGGATTCGATTAATGTGGAGGTGCTTCAAAGTCATCCCCAATTTATTTTAGCCAAAGTTACTTATAGATCCTTCAGGAAACCTTTTCTAGTCTCCTTTGTGTATGGCAGTCCTAATAGTCAGAAGAGGAGATATCTATGGGATGTTTTGCAAAGTACTATTCCGATGGACGGGTCCTCGTGGGTGGTGATTGGTGACTTTAATGCCATCCTTCCCTCTAGTGAAAAGAAATAAGGACTAGTTTTAAGTAAAAGATGTCCTTTCTTTGGTAATTTTCATTTCTTTGGTAATTTTATCGACTCCGCCCAAGTTCAAGATTTAGGTTTTCATGGGTCACAGTTCACCTGGTAGAGAAGGGGGGATTGTTGAACGCTTGCACAGGGCTATTTGCAATATTTCTTGATTCTCTATTTTTTCGAACTCTATGGTGACCCACTTACCTCGGATTAAATTTGATCATAAGCCTCTTAAATTATCACTTTTTTCTGAGGCTTATTCACTGAAAGGGCGTCCGTTCATATTTTTAGTCGGTTGGATTGAGCATCCATCCTTTTTCGGTTTTGTTAAAGAAAATTGGAGGATGTCTGGGAGCATGTCTTCCTTGCATTCTAAGTACACTAACCAAGTTATGATTTGGAACAAAGATGTTTACGGACATATTTTTACTCGTAAAAAGCTCCTGTCTCGCAAACTTGAGCATATTGAGATTGAACGTGATAGGTCTAGCTCGGAGCTTCTTGAGCAGGTCGAGATGGATGTAAGGGAGGAATTAGAGAATGTATTTCATCATGAAGAAATTCTTTGGCGGTAAAAAGCGTGTTGTGATTAATTGGTTTTGGGTGACCGTAACACCAAATTCTTTCACTCTCACGCGTTGCGAAGACGTAATCAGAATAGAAATACTACTTTGAAAAATAGCTTGAGAGAGTGGATTATGGATGATGATCATTTGAAGCTTGAAGCAGTTAACATTTACTCTAAGCTTGATGGCGAACATCCTGGGCCCAGGAGAGATTTCTTGTAACAGCTCGTTTTTAGTCAAATCGAAGCAGTGGTTTTGAGACCACAAATTTGAGGTCAAAATATTTATTTTATTATTATTTTAATGTTTACAGTATGATATCATATGGGTGTGAAAATTTTGTTAAGAAATTTTATCGTTTAATTGGTCAATTTGATAAAAAGGACTAAATCACGTAAAGCGTAAAACTTGAGTTATAATAGCTAAAGGTGCCTAATAGCTATAAAACCTTAAAGTAAATGTCTTTATGCTAAAATTAGACCATTGTTAAGGTTAGTGGACATTTATGTCCATGGTTTATGTGTTATATTAATGTTTTATTTAAAAGGTTAATATAGTAAATTAGTTATTAATTAAGATAAAATAAGAAAAACAAAAGAAAAAGCTTTCATATTCTTCATTTCCACCAAAAATAAAAAGAAGAAGCCATAGCAGTTATTTTAGGGTTCGATCACTTTGGAGTTTAATTGGTAATTGATTTGACTCGGTTTTTAATGATTTCTATATTTTTGAAATCGTTGCAGCTAGGTCTAACTAGCCCAAGGACTAATTTGCAAAATTGTTAAAGATTTTGAATGTTGCCATTGATTAATATGTATGAGTTTTGATGTTTGGTGATAGATTATAAATAATTGTTATGAATTATACAAGTTTTGTTAAGTGATTTTTAGTGAAAATGCAAAATATGGATTAAATTGAGAAATGTTGAAACTTTATGGTTAAAATGTAAAATAAATGAAAAATATGGGCTGCTAGGGGCATAATGGTAATTTGGCTAAGCATGGGTGTTTTGAAATTTGCATGAATTTGTGATTGTGTAATTAGGATTAAATTGTAAAAAATGTGAAAGTTTAGGGGCTAATGTGTAAAAGAGCTCAAATGTATATTGTGGATTGAATTGAATAAATATATGGTTAAATAAGTCAATTTTGAATATATTTTGATCAAGAAAGGAGAAATACGGACTTAGATCGGGGAAAGAACAAAGTTACAGAATATTTGACTTGATTTGCCGTTTTAGCAACCGAGGTAAGTTCGTATGTTATAATTTCATTTCAAATGTATTTTATATGTCTTGATATAGCATAAAATGCGATTATGTGACTACGGACAAGTTTGGAAATGATTAGATGATAATTTGACAGTTGGAATCCCAATTGAACCTTAGGAATAGTTTAGGATACTAGTGACATGTCATTAGGGGATACTGTGAGTTGGCCTCGGGCCATGATATTAGCACTTCGAGTGCGAGATATACTGATTTGGCTTCAGTCCATGCATATCGACTGATTTGGCTTCAGGCCATGATATTAGAATTTCGAATAAGTTACCTTGATTTGGCTTCAGGCCATGGTATAGGTACTTATCGTGTGAGACCTTTGAGTATCCGACTTCTATTCCGAATGGTTCAACGGGTAAATGAAAGACGAGAATGTGTATGAGATTGTTACCAGTTGGTACAGGTATGTTCATAAACTATATTAGTTTTTAATTGAAGAAATGATGAAGGAAGTATAAAACTTCGTGAATGAGTAATGGAAAGGTTTGTTAGTTGATGTGAATTCATGTATCTTTAATCAATTCTTGAATTATGTGTTATGATTTTATCAAGTTTATTTCATATGAGCTTACTAAGTTTTGTAGGTTACTTTGTGTATTTTTTAGTGTTTTATAGTGATATCAAAGCTAGCTTGAATTCGGGGATAGTCGGAGATCGTTTCACACTACCACCTATCACTTGGTACATTTGAACTTTGGTATTTTAAGTATATGGCATGTATATATATTTTGAGTTATTTTGGTTATGGGTTGATAGTGATTTTGGTTACTTGTAATGGCTTGTGATGACATATGTTTTGGTTTGTAAATATGGCCATAAGTGTTGACTTAATTTGGTGGATTTGGTTATGTGCATATATGTGCATATATTGTTAATATTTTGAGTTCATGGATGGATATGTGAATGGCTTATATTATGAGGCTTGTGGATATGGAATTAGTAAATGTTAAATGGTTGATATTAGATATGAATTATGCTTGTGAACTGGTGTAAAATAATGTATTTTTGGTATAGGTTTAGTTGTTGATAGGTATATGTGTTTTGGTATGTTTTGATTGAGTAAGACTTGAGGCTACAAGCATATTGGTTGTTAGTATTGGAAATGGTATGAATTAACCTTGATTGTGGCTAAATTAGATGTTCATTTATACTATGAATTGGTGCCATTTTGGTTGTTTAGGTGAGCATAAGTTTGGGTGGAAAATTGGTTTGGTAAATAGCTTTTTTTGTCCACACAGGCAGAGACACGGACGTGTGTCTCAGTCGTGCGTGACACACGCTCATGTTACACAGCCTATGTCCCTTGGTGTTGAATTTGAAATAAAGTCAGTATGCTCTACACGTCTTACACACGGGCGTGTGATCGACCGTGTGGCATAAGTCAGTATACCCCATAATTTAGACACAACCTAGCACACGGGCGTGTGTCTTGGCCGTGTTGCATAAGTCAGTATACCATACAGGTTTGGCAGGGCCTAGCATACGGCCAGGCACACAGGCGTCTGTGGTCACTTCGAAGCGCATAAGGGCTAGACACATGGGCGTGTGGTTGGCCATGTAACCCAAATCAGTAAGCTCACTTATTTGGACACGGGGTAGGACACGGGCTGGGACACAGTCATGTGCTTCCATTTCGAATGTCCACACGACCTGTGACATGGGCGTGTCTAGAGGCCGTGTGAGACACACGGTCTGACCACACGGTCGTGTGTCCCCTGTTTTGAGAAAAAATTCAAAGTTTCGTGAAAGTTTCTTAAGTTATCAGTTTAGTCCTGTACCACTATTAAAGTATGTTTAGTGTAACACCCTAAACTTGGTTTAGACGTTACGGCTGTATCTGACAATGTCACACGATAGTGTTTTTGAAACCTTGTTGTTACGATGAAACGATTTCATGTTATTATCTTTAGTAAACTTTTGTTAGAACTTAGGAAGTCGTCTTTATTCATTTAAAACGTTTGTTTTGAAACATCCCTCGTTGCGGAAGCTTTAATAAATCAATCTAGGTGATCATACATTTAGAAAATACTTTTTTTTTTGAAAACCGAATTTCCTACGACCAGCAGGTATAAACCATAAAGTAAAATAAATAAATAAAACCCAAATTTAAAACCAAAGTCCTAGAGGGCCCTTAAATTACAACCCAAATAATCAATAATAAACAAATCATAACTCGTAAATTGAAAACCATGAAATCTAAAAATTACTGTGGTCACCGCTGAGTCCTCCGTTGCATCGATCCGTCTAAGTATGGGATTACCTGCGCACGTTAAACAAAAAGGGTGAGTTTACGTAAACTCAGTGTATAATCCCACAGAAACAAACAAACAATCAGTATTCACAGTGCACAGTTGAACAGTCTTGGGCCTAAGCCCTTTTTAGTATCAGTGACAGTTTGGGCCTTAGCCCATCTCAGTATAGTGTCAAGAATGTAGTAAATTAGGCTTAAAGCGTTTCAGTACACTTCCTCCGAATAACAACCCCCAACCCAATGCAATGCAACATATAATGGATGATATGCTATTATGTAATTTCAGTGCATATATTCATTTCAGACATTAACATGCTCAGTATAGATATCATTCAGTCAATTTCACACATTTAAGTGTCTAAGTAGCGCTTATCGACCCTACAGTAAGTTCACAGTCGACTTGGGCGACCCGTGCAAACTTAAAAACATTTTGGTAAAAATGAGCCCACATGCCCATGTGGGCCCACACGCCCGTATGGCCCACTCGGCCCAAATTGGCTTTGGCCGTGTGATCCATCTTTAAAGTGACCCATGCTAGCTCAATACTCATATATGTTTTTACTATTTACTTATATGTTCATTCAAAGCTGTCTACTTGAGTCATTATCACTAAGTTATTTGTATCTTGAGCTACAGAATTTCAAATTACGATCCTCTTGATGTTTTTGAAACTAGACTCATATACCTTTCTACCATAAAATTTTTAGAATTTATAGTTTATCAAATAAGTACAGTAAAACCTTTAAAGTTATCCATATTCTGTTGTTTGACAGCTTCATCCTTTCCTTACTAAAAGTTATTTATCTCTTAATACAAAATTTAGATGATGTTTCCGTTTGTTTCTCTTGAAAATAGACTCATTAAGTATTTAAACATATAAATTTAAGCCCCTAATTATTTTTTTTTTTACAATTTATGATGATTTTCCTAAGTTAGAACAGGGGAACCCGAAATCATTCTGAATTTGTCTTACAAAATTTATTATATCTCATAATTTGCAATTCCATTGCTTACACTGTTTCTTCCATGAAAAAATAGACTCAATAATATTTAATTTCATATTTTATTCAACCTCTAACTCAATTTCCACTATTTTTGATGATTTTTCAAATTTAGACTACTGCTGCTGTCCAAAACTATTTTAGTGCAAAATGTTGATTTCCAAGTTTATAACACCCTTATTTCCTTTCTCTACAATTTTTCGCATCATTTTCTCTTATTTCTCTTATTTTTTGATAGCAAGCAATTTCGGCTTTTCGCCGAATCCTATTTTTTGCGTTTCAGGTACACATCTGGTATCGATTCGCTGCGCAAAGTAACCCAAGCCTTCAAAAACCTATATTTGACCAATATATCCCTTAATTAATCACTTGATTCGTCAATCAAATATCCTTAACATAAAACTCGAGAAACTAAACCAACGACGACTCGAAAACTTACTGCGACGAATCCGATAACATGTCATCTCCACACACTGGAATATCCACTTAAAACCTTTGAACAACACCTAAACTAGAGTAAAACGAACCTTTTGTTAATTGCCTACTCGAAATACAATAACTAAGGGGAAAAATTCCACTTACCGAAATAGATGAAGTCAAAAGTTGCACCCAAAGAAATGACTCACAAAAAATACAGAAATGAAATGAGAGGGGAAATAGAAGAAACAAGATTCGACCAAATGGGAACAAAAACCAAAAGTGAACAAGAAGGGATGAGAAATGCAGAGAAAGAAAAGTCTAACGTCAGAAAATTTGTTGGAAAAAAGAAAATAGAAAATTGATAAGAAGTAGATCTTATTTTGATAACTTCTCCCAAATTATCTCATAAAAACACTCCCTATTGACCCTCTAAAACACAACTACTCAGCAATCAAGTTTAATTTGAACTCCACCACGCCACACGTCTCAAACAAAAATTAGTTCCCCTACTTGCACAGGGACTCGAACACAGGACCTCCTACACTCTAACACTCCGCTTAACGACCAGACCAGCAGGCCCATTCTGATATATTTTTACCAACAATCAAATAAAAGCCTATTGAACAAGAGTAAAGCCTAATTCATTCAAAATACCAAAATTTTCCTAAGTGAAGGCTTGAACTTGGGACCTCCCAAACACTCCCGGAACACTTAACCACTAAACCTAATAGATATTCGTGTCATATTTTCACAATAACAAAATTAGAAATTTTGGGGCGTTACATTTAGGGCCTTATAGGCTCGTTATAGGGACATTGTGCTTGAGTTTGAATAAAGTTTGGATGAAATGTGAAATTATATGTGAATGAATGGATAAATGTTCTATAAGTCCGGTAATGCTCCATAACTGTATTCCGACGTTGAATATGGGTGAGGGGTGTTACATTTCTCATCTGTTGCTTTTCCGCGCCTCAAAGAAGAAGACTTTAATATTCTTAATAGACATGTGTCGGATGAGGACATTAAAACAACTCTTTTTATATGGCACCCTTAAGGGCTCCAGGGGGTAAAGGTTTTCATGCCTTGTTTTATCAAAGTCAGTGGGATCATGTGGGTGCCTCGGTTTGTACGTGGGTTAAGGAGGTCTTTGATGGGAAAAGCATTGATTCGGAGTTAAATAATACTCTTATTGTGCTTATCCATAAAACTCATAATCCTGAAGAGTTCTCTCAGTTTCGGCCAATCAGCTTATGTTCTATTCTTTATAAGCTAGTCATGAAGGTCATTGCCAACCGTTTCAATAAAGGTTTTTCCGAGGCTCTTAACTCCCGAGCAAGTTGGTTTTGTTGCATGACGGAATATCACTGACAACATCATTATTACTCGAGAGGTTATTCATTTCATGAGAGGTACGTAGAAAAGTAGGAAGTGGATGGCCATCAAAATTGACTAGGAGAAGGCCTTTGATCAAGTACGGTGGGATTTCATTGAGGGGTCGCTTCAAGCTACAGGTTTTTCTGTCTTTTTACGAATTGTTATTATGTCTGCAATTTCTAGCTCTACTATGCAGGTCTTGTGGAATGGCGTCCCAACCCAAAAATTTCAACCAGCTAGGGGCGTTCGTCAGGGATGTCTTTTATCTCCTTACTTGTTTACTCTTTGCATGGAGTGGTTAGGTCATAGTATTCGTAATGCTATTGATGCTGGTAACTGGTCTCCTATTGGACTGTCCCGTGGTGGCCCTCTGCTATCTTATCTTTTTTTTTTTGCAGATGACTTGATACTCTTTCGCCATGCCGATGAGAATCAAGCTCGAGTTACGAAAAATATTTTAGATGAGTTTTGTGATTATTCGGGACATTGGATTAACTCGCAGATGACTAAAGTTTTTTTCTGCAAAGCTGTTGACAACAACTTGGGGGAGCGTATAAGTAATTTCTTTGGTTTTCAAAAAGTTACCAATTTGGATTACTACCTAGGAGTTCCTCTTCTTCATGATAAAGTCACCAACAACACCTTGAATTTAGTGGTGGAAAGGGTGCGTAATAAATTGTCCAGTTGGGCTGCTAGACAACTTTCTTTCTTTAGTTGGAAGGGTTACTTTGGCTCAATCTGTTCTTCTCTCAATTCCCAGTTATTTTATACAGACAATGATGGTTCCCATAGGTGTCTGCAATGAGATTGAGCGCATAGTTCAGAAATTTGTATGGGGAGTCCATAATTGCAGCTCTAAGACGGCTCTGGTCAGTTGGGATTTGGTGTGCCAACCTAAGTCCTACGAAGGTCTTGGTCTCAGATAGTTGAAAGACCACAATGCCTCTTTCATGATGAATGTTGGTTTTAACATCATTTCAAATGCTAATGCCCTCTAGATTCAGGTACTCCGTTCTAAATATAGAGTCTCAAGCGGGTTACTAGATGACTTATCAATGAGTTGGTGTTCCTTTCTTTAGAGATCCATCTCTAAGGTATGACCCATCATTCGTGTAAACCTTATCTGGTCAGTCGGAGACGGAAACAGCATCAAGTGCTGGAAAGACCCCTAGATCCCCAATTGTGGCCCTTTATTTAAGATTATCCCCTATTCTACTAACCCTTCTCTAGATTGCTCCCTTTATAGTATGGTTGTAGGTGATGGCTCCTAGGAGTTGGATCTTTTTAGACCTTGGGTTCTTGAAGGGATCATCAACAAAATAATAGGTATTCCACCACTACATCCTTCGTCAGGTCCTGACCAAATTATTTAGGGAGCTACCTTGTCTGGCTCTTTCTCTCTGAAAAGTGCCTATGAGAAGGTTCGTAAAGGCACTTTGAACTTAAAAGATTGGCATGGAAGTTTCACGGCCCTCATCGGATTTGTTTTTTCATCTGATTAGCTCTCAAACAACGTCTCTTAACTAATTCCTAGAGGGCAAGACGCGACTTTGGGAATAGCAGTGCTTGTGGCCTCTATGGACATGAAAATGAAAATGTTTTGCATATACTCAAAGATTGTAATGATGCCAGAGGCATTTGGGAAAAGCTTATTCTGCAGCAAGATCTTTTGGTCTTCTATACTGGGTCTCTCTTCAACTGGATAAAGAGCAATTTGCAGCGCCATTTTTATCCTTTGGATGGAATTGATCGGCCATACCTTTTTGGGATTATTGTGTGGCGTATCTAGAAGAATCAAAACCTATGCAACATGATATGAATGCAGTGTATTACAATTATAAACAAATATATATAAAATCACATAAACGATATTTAACTACCACCAATGGTATAACGGTCATTTTTGATTTAGGGGTAACACGGTAATTTTACCCCTTGGGGGTATTTCGGTAATTTACCCACTAAGGGTATTTCGGTAATTTACCCACTAAGGGTATTTCGATAATTTACCCACTGGGGGTATTTCGGTAATTTATCATCTAACAGCCTTTTTGAAGACCTACTGTCGCCTCGAACGACACAAGTTCCCTTTTGGGTTACTACGGTGTAATTGGGCCTAAAATCTATTGTTTTGTCTCGGTTTTTTGGACTTTGAAGTCGCAGCAATCATTCGGTACTTACCGTTGATTCCACTAACGTGAGCCCATTAACCCATTGGGCCCACTTCGGATCAACAAGGCCTATTACAGCCTCAGTTTCACGAGAGCGTTCATGACTCTCTCAACGGACTATTGCCATCATTAGTGGCTCGGTTTATCACAACGAGCGCTCGCATGCTCGAGTGATCCCTGTTGCTGATACTCTGGCTTTTCGGCATTTCGGCTTTTAGCCGACTCATAGATCACAGTAATAGCAAAGTATACAGAGGTGTGAGATTACACAGCTGCTACAGATTACGGTTCACGACACTTTCCGAAGCACCTGAGATTACAGTTGATCATTAACTAGTCTTTACCCTTGGTAATCCAAAATATCGAAATACTCTACCCATAGACTTTACTTACCAAAGATCGACAAACTCCTCGCTATGGGGAAGTATTCGGCTTACACCTCTTGATTAAAGAATCAAGTCCTTAGCAAAAAGAACATATTAGAAACGTCGCTTCAAGGCAACAAGAGAAACATCCTTTCAGCCTCGAAAAACACAAAATGCTAAAGAGAGAAAACGACCCTTCACATTCGGCCATAGCCACAACTTACCAGCCACTTCCCGAGATTTGAAGTCTGAACGAACAAAGAGAAGGATAAGTTTAGATCCTAATAGATTTAGCCTTACTCTAAAAGGGTCAAGGTTTTAAGTGTTTCGGCTTATGCTTTGAATAGAGAGGGAAAGAACAATAAGAGAAAAAGAAGGTGTTGTATTTGGCCAGAAGAGAAACTGAAAGGGAATAAAGAATTCAGCAGTATACGAGCAGTAATCGCGAGGTGATGGAAAAGAAGAAAGAAGATGGGAGAGGAGAGGCTTGATCGTCTAGCACTTGTCAAAAAGTGAAAAAAAAATAGGAGATTTTAGAATGAAATGGTTGCAGGAGGGATCAAAAGAAAGAAAAAAAGTAAAAGAAACGAACCCGAAATGTCTAAAAACACTAAAATGTTAACATTTTCCCAATGAAGATTCAGAGAAAATTCGGCACTTCCCTTGCACTGACCGAATATGCACTTTCCAGAATGAAAAGTCTTTGGCCGAAATTCCCTATTCACTTCCCCACATTCGGCGAACTCCCCCTCACCCATCCATCCCCTTGATTTTCTCCACTCTTTTCTCCTAACTTTTCTCTCCCTCATCCATTTGAACTATTTGACCAAGTCTTCAACTCCCCTTGTAGAGTTTGATCCAAAATCTGCCTCTTGCTCTCCCAAGTCACAATATAAAAGCCTTCAGTTGCCATCTGTGGGATTTGAACCCCATACCTCATTGCTCTCCACTTGACGCCACACCATCTCACCATATGCTCAACTTGTGCTTTCAAACACACACAAATTTACTTAAGCCCTACTGTCAACAACCCTCTCCACTTTAGGGTCAAAAACCAAAATTTTTCCAAGGGTCAAACTCGAACCCAGGCCTCCTTAGGACTCCCAAACATACTCAAATAGCTAACCAATGAAGCACAACATGAATTTAAGCAAAACTACAAACCACTAACTTTTGAGGCGTTACAAATGGATTTTATATCTAGATTGCCTGTGACCCCCAAGGAAGAAGTATTCGATCTGAGTGATTGTAGATAGATTGACTAACTCAGCACATTTTATCCCGGTCAGAATAGACTTTTCACTTAAGAAGTTAGCAAAATTTTATATGTCTGAGATTGTAAAACTACATGGGATTCCAAAACCTATTATTTCGAATTGAGATTTGAGGTTTACATCGAGAAGCCTTAGGTACTAAGCTAAATTTCAGTACAGCATTTCATCCTCAGACTGACGGGCAATCAGAATGAGTGATTCAAATTCTAGAAGTCATGTTGAGATGTTGTATACTCGAGTTTGGAGATAGTTGGGAAAGGTACTTACCATTGGCCGAATTTGCCTATAAAAATAGTTATCAGTCCAGCATCAAAATGGCACCATTTGAAGCTCTTTATGGTAGAAAATGTAAGACTCCCTTGTATTAGGCTAAATTGAATGAATCTGAGTTAGTTGGAGTTAACTTGATCCAAGAAACCAAAAAAAAGTTCGAATCATCCGAGACAGTTTGTTTGAAAGTCGTCTTGATCATCGTAAATCATCCTGTGATTTTAAAAGAAGAGATATAGAACTTGCGGTTGGCGATCGAGTGTTCTTAAAAGTGTCACCGTGGAAGAAAGTATTACGATTTGGCAAAAAAGGAAACTGAGTCCAAGATTTATTGGACCGTATGAAATTGTAGAAAGAATTGGCCCTATGGCGTATCGGTTAGCTCTGCCTCCAGAACTTGAGAAGATTCATAACATGTTTCATGTGTCTATGCTAAGAAGGTACAGATCAGATCTTTCACATGTGATTTCTCATAATGAAATTGAGCTTCAACCAGATATGACTTACTCAGAAGAACCATTGAAAATTTTAGCTCGAGAAGTTAAGGAATTACGAAATAAACGAGTACCGTTAGTTAAAGTATTGTGGCATCGTCATGGTTCGGAGGAGGCTGCTTGGGAAATGATCGCTGTGAATCAGAACTTTAAATTTTATAAAGAAAATGATCGAATCTGGAAACTAACTCTGACAACGATTAAAGGCAAGTGTACCTATCGAACAGTAGTATAGCTTAGGCAAGACCGGATTATCGAACCCAAAGGAACTAAAAGTACTAATACTTTCTTCTTATTATTTAACCTAAAATAAAGTGAAGTTGATTTAATCTAATCTAAATTAACTATTAAGCTAAGGGCACAAAGACAAAAAGAATGAATTGGGAAATAACTAGAGGAAAAACTCAATTGATCAAGACGATACCCTCAGGAAAAATCCGCCTAGACTTCACCTGTTATCTAACACTGAACCATACGATTTATTCACTTGACTTGATCCGTTGGACTCCTTAATGTATATTAAACCCTCTCTCGAGGCGAATAACGTCTAACCCTAGGTTAATTAATGGAAATCTCTTTCTCTTTTAATAACCCTCTAGAATAGCAGTAAATCGATCTATGAACTCCCATATTAGGTTTCACCTAATCTGGCAAAATCTCGTCACCCTATCTCTAGGCGCGCGAACGACTCTACTGTAATTATGCTAGATCTATTCTTAAGCAGGGACTTTTGCTTCACCACCTAAGAACATCTTACTTGAATTAATATCCCGGAAACATTAACACAAGAATTAAGCATACATAATTAAGAACAAATCAAGTATTTATCTTATAGTTCATAAAACATAACAAGATCCGTCATAGGTTTCATCCCCTCCAGGTATCTGAAGGGTTTAGTTCATAACAAATAAAGAAAACATCTCAAAAGAAAAGATAAAACAAAACATAAGAAATCCCTAAAACTCCCTGAAGGAATTGAAGGAGAGATCCGCCGTCTTGAGTAGAATTCCGGCTTCTTGAGATGGATCAACTGGCTATCTTCGAGTAATTCCCACAACTCTGACCTTTTAGGCTTGGCTCCTTGGCCTAGCTTGACCGCCCCCTCAAAGGTTATACTTAGGGGGTTTATATAGGCTTTTGAAATAGGTTTCTTTGCCCCAAAGTATCCAAATCTGAATGAAATTGCTCTTTGCCAAGACAGGGACACGGCCATGTCACACGCCCGTGTGACTGGTCTTCAAGCCGTGTTCGGACTACTTTAATGAGGCACGGTCGTGTAAATCGGGGGTCAGGCCGTGTTCTAGATGATTAGTGAGGCACGGTCGTGTGTGCTTAAGTCCAGGCTGTGTCAATTTCTTCCTTGGCCTAATTTGCTTTGTTTTAGGCCCGTTTCTCATTCTTTTTATCCTCGGGTGCTTTCCTGGATATAAGACATGAAAAGAAAGGATTAAGAGCACCTTTTTATATGAATCAAAAGATAAATCATCCAAAAGCATACTAAATGTGGGATTAAAATATGTTACTTTTACGGTTTATCAAATACCCCCACACTTAAGCTTTTGCTTGTCCTCAAGCAAAATTCTCAACTTACAATTAAAACGAACTTTCCACAATTCATAATTCCTATCAAAAATTTCTTATCATAATTCATAGATAATTTATACATGGATAATTCAAACTCAAAGAGTTCTAAAGATTCAAACAAGATAAATCATACATTTGTATCACGAAAACGTAGGTGTCTCCTCTTATTTAAATGATTACTTTTAATTCAAAACCGACAAGGATTGACACCCTCACAAAAGATTCATTCAAATCACTCTAAGTGTTGAAGGTTCAGTAAAAAAAAAGCACTCATAAGTCAAACTTGAAAAGTTAATCCCATAGGCTTGCCTGAAAATCAAATCTCCACCACTATAAAATGAGATGATAAACAGATGAAAAGGTCTTTGTCAGGGTTGTAACGGGGCTAGGGTTAAAAGTGTGGATAAAGACTGAATTATAGGGTTAGAATCGAGATTGAATTGTCAAGTTACCTATCTAAAAATAAATAATTACATCAATTGAAAATTAATAACCCTAATAATACAAGCTTTTTCTTTTTATAAATCGACTTTAACTGTATAAGCTCACTTTATAATACTAATACTAAATATACTTCGATTTTTTTAAGAACAAATAAAAAAATGAATTCTACTATTGAAATAATATAATTAGGTAACAAATCAAATCAAATCTTGATTATAAGGGTAGTCAAAAGGGGATGGTGATAACAAATACAAGGGGGTTTTTGGGTTAATATTAGCTGGTGAGTCAATAAACAGGGTTGTTAGGATCAATGGGGTTCATTAAGGGTTAAATTGTGAAGGTAGGCTGTTTAGTGGAGTAAGTGGGTTAAAACCTAGGTGCCTTTATCATCTCTATATATTAAATCATAGATGTGGTCTCAACATGTATAATCAAGGCAAGTTCTAGAATAACAGTTCAATGTTGACACACTCATAATCAAAAAGCGAGCAAGAAAAAAAAATGCTCTATAAGGCTCAAAATCTCGCAAAAATTATGGGTGTTTTTGACATCAACCTTGTAAATTTCAAATTTCAAATTAGTTTTCAAATTCAGGTTAACAACCTACAATTTTTAATTTTGAAAATTAGACTTATCATGCTTGATTCTCTAGTATCTTAAAATTTCAATCATCAATGCACAATTATCAATGACTTACTCAAAAACATATCCATAAAAATCATGAATCGTCAGAAATTTCATCCTAATTAGTAATATGAGGAAGTTACTTAAAAAGAAGATTAAATTCAGGGATTTGAGAATAATGACAAAGTTAGTCATAATGACTATTCACCCCCCACACTTAAGATGTACATTGCCCTCAATGTACAAAGATAGATAATAACATTTAAGGGATAAATCAAAAAAGAAGGGGAGAGAGTGACACGTCCTGAATTTATGGATGATTTCCTTGGAGGATGGTCTAGAGGAGTCGGTCTGGATGACGATCCTATGCTAGATGAAGAAATTGGGGAGCTAGTTAAGGATTATCCAGAGGTTATTAAGACAAAGTTAAAATAAACTAAATATATATGTAACGATAAGAAAGATAAAGAAAAAGGAAACAAAAATGTAAACCAAATGAAAATTAAAGATGAATGAACCAAATAGTCCTTATTGTTGGATGGTTCGCGAGGTGGGTGTGGCTTCTAAGGCTGCGGAGGTGCTGGCGGTGGCGAAAGTGGCGTGATTCCCTAGTAGCCTTTTGAGCCTGACACTAAGAAAGTAAAAGAAGTTAAACTAAATTAAGAAGAAAAGAAGTAAAGATAAGGAAATTGAAGCAAAAGAGAAAAGAAAAATAGAAACTAATTGGTCTCAATAACCCTTGGCTTGTTATTGGGGTCTCCATTGGGGAGACTATGCTTGGATTTTGCCGTTTCTTCGTCATTGAGTTGCTGTAGCACAAGAGTATAGAGACTGGTTAGAGAGAAATTTGAGAAGGGGGGAGAAGAGAAGGGGTGGATAGTAGAGGGGAAGAATGGGGAAGGGAGGTTGGGTTTTAATAGAGGTGTAAATTCTAGGACTTTCCCTCTCCCGTGGGCTGCGAGCGTGTCGACGCACACGGCTACTTCGCACGGTCATGTGTCTAGGCGTGTTGGCTCATCCATGCCCGTTTGCAGTTTGCCACGGTCGTTGGTGATAAGTCAGTATGTTGGCACGGTTGGACGGAAAAGGGCGTGTTCTGCCCGTGGTTGGAAAGTCAGTAGCTTCACACGGTCATGGGGCATGGCCGTGCCACTTTGTCGGTTCCCGTGGGGGAGTGGTTGAGTCGTGACTTCGAAATTCAGTTGAATCTGACTTGTACCGTCCTGCCATGTTAGTACCAAGATTCTTGAGGTACACACGGTTTCGGCCACGATCATGTGCAAGGCCGTGTGGCCTGGAAATCTGCACCATTGGTTATTTTTAAAGTTAGATAAAAGAAAGAGTAAAACAAAATAAAAAACATAAAGTTAATGATGTTAGTACTCGGGTTGCCTCCCGAGAAGCGCTCGTTTATAGTCTTAAGCTAGACTTTTCCTTGTATTTATAAAAATTTTAGGGGGGTTTAAAGGTTTGAATATCTTCCCTCATGCTTACAGTTCTATTTTCTTGATAAAGTTTAAGTCGAGAGGCGTTTACCTTAAAATTGTCGAATGTTGGAATGCTTACCTCGACTGTTCTGTATGGGAAGATATTATGTACCTTAAGAGGAATTCCTTCGTTTACCTTCAGGTCTGATGTGATGATTCGAGGGTCGGCTTTGTCTAACAATACCTGGTCTCCTATTTTGAAGTGGTTTGATATTCCTACAAGCTCTTTTGGGGGTTCCTTTAGTTTTACTTCGTGCGGTTCCGGTTCCTCTTGATTTGTGTTTCCTGCTCTTTTAGTTTGTTGACCTTAAGGTTTTATTCCTTATGTAATTCTTCTTTGTCGGTTTGGGGTCTATGATTTGGCTCAGGTTTGTATACTTGTGGTGTTTCCTCCGATCAAGGTTGCACACATTGATTATCAGCTAGATTGACTTTCTTATCGTCATCGATTGTTGTCCTGGCCGAGTAAAGAGCTTGAAGACTGATTGATTCGTCACTTACACAAAGTATGAGTTCTCCTGTGCCAACATCAATTTCAGTCTTGGCAGTTGCTAGAAAGGGTCTTCCTAAAATTAGGGGGACTGAATTATCTTCATCCATGTCTAAGACAACAAAATCTACGGGGAAAACGAATTTATCGATTTTGACAAGAACATCTTCGATAATGCCCCTAGGAATTCCAACAGTTTTATCAGCTAATTGAATACTCATCCTATTTTGCTTGGGCTTCCCTAGACCTAGTCGTTTAAACAGTGTATAAGGCATGACATTTATACTTGCCCCTAAATCAGCTAACGCATTATCTAGAGTTAGACTACCAATTAAACATGGAATTGTAAAACTCCCTGGATCTTTTTGTTTTCACGGTAGTCTATTTTGTAACATTGCTGAGCATACTGCGTTCAATTCCACATGTGGCTCCTCGTCTAATTTGCATTTGTTTGTCAAGAGCTGTTTTAAAAATTTTCTCGAGTCTGGCATCTGAAAAAGAGCTTTAAGAAGAGGTAAGTTGATATGTAATTTTTTTTAAAAGTTTAAGAAACTTACTGAACTGTTCTTCTGATATCGTCTCTTTTCAAGGCTTCTGGATAAGGTATGCGAGGTTGGTACTCTTTGATTACTGGTTTTGGCTTTTCTCGTGTTACCTCTACTTTACCTTCTTCTACTTCGTTTTCTTGTATTGATTTGGGTTCATCTAACCCTTTACTATCATGAGCTATGATGGCTTGGATTTGCTCCTTTGGGTTAATCTCCGTGTTACTTGATAGACGTCCTTGCGGTCGTTCGGACATTAACTTTGCAAGTTGTTCGACTACCTTAGTGATTTCCCTTACTGACTTAGTAACTTCCTCAACTCGGTTCTTGGTCTCTTCAACCGATGTTTGTTGATCTTTAAGTGTTTTCTCAGTATCTTGGAGACAATTTTCTGTGGCTGCCATGAATCTCTTCAAGGTTTGGTTTCTTCTCTTATGAATATGGTTGATTTTGGAAATTTTGAGGAGGTTGTTGTCTTTGATTTCCTTGATTTCCTTGTCCTCCCCACGAAAAATTTGGGTGGTTCCTCCAACCTGGATTGTAAGTATTACTATAAGGATTATTATTGGATTTGAAATTATTACCTATATAGCTCATCTGTCGCTCTCTGCTCCCGATTGGTAGGGTGGGTACTCAGGATTTGCCACAGTTCCACTTGCGTCACACTGCATTACTGGGTGTACCTGCGAAGAACACAACCTATCAAGCTTTTTATTCATCATCTCCATCTGTGTTGATAGCATGGTTACTGTGCCTATGTTGAAAGCTCCGGCTGATTTTGTCGGTTTCGTCCTTGTAACTTACCACTGATAGTTATTCAGCGACATCTCTTCGATAAACTTGTAGGCTGCTTCAGGAGTTTTGTTGTTCAGAGTTCCACTAGCAGCTGAATCAATTAATTGCCTTGTTGAGGGGTTTACACCGTTATAGAAGGTTTGGGCTTGTGGCAACAAGGGTAAACCATAGTGCGGGCACCTTCTCAAGAGATCCTTATATCTCTCCCATGCGTCGTATAATGTCTCTAAATCCATCTGCACAAAAGAAGAGATATCATTCTGTAATTTGGCGTTTTGGCTGGTGGGAAATATTATAATAGAAATTTTTCGGTTATTTGTTCCCATGTAGTGATTGATCCTCGTGGTAACGAGTTTAACCACTGTTTGGCTTTATTCCTTAATGAAAAGGGGAACAACCGAAGACATATGGCATCATCATAAATGCCATTTATTTTGAAGGTACCACAGAACTCTAAGAAAGTAGCTATATGAGTATTTGGGTCTTCGTCCTGCAAACCATCAAATTGAACAAATTATTGAATCTTTTGTATTGTGTTAGGCTTTAATTCAAAATTATTAGCAGCTATAGCAGGCCTAACAATATTTGATTTTGCTCCTGTTAAATGCGATTTAGCATAATCAAACATAGTACGTGGAGCATTGTTTTCCACCACATCATGTGGTTATAGATTATTTTCGTCCATCCCTTTAGTAGGATTGGATTCTCGCTCTTCTTCTATGTAGTTTAAGGCTCGCCAAATTTCTCTGCGATTCCTTCGAGCAGTAGCTTCAATATCACTGTCGTATACTAAAGGTCCTCTCGGGTTCCTTCTAGTCATAAACTAGAGGTACCTGGTAGAAAAGAAAGAAAGAAAATTTCAGGAAAAATAAATTTTTTTACCTAAAATAAAAATAAAAGTAAATTGCGAAAAATAAAAATAATGGCTAAAGTAATAAAAATAGGGCTTCCTTAATATTTTAGTTCCCCGACAACGGCGCCAAAAACTTGATCGCTGTGAATCAGAGCTTTAAATTTTATAAAGAGAATGATCGAACCTGGAAACTAACTCTGACAATGATTAAAGGCAGTGTACCTATCGAACAGTAGTATAGCTTAGGCAAGACCGGATTATCGAAGCCAAAGGAACTAAAAGTACTAATATTAACTTTCTTTTTGTTATTTAGCCTAAAATAAAGTGAAGTTGATTTAATCTAATCTAAATTAACTACTAAGCTAAGGACACAAAGACAAAAAGAATGAATTGGGAAATAACTAGAGGAAAAACTCAGTTGATCAAGACGATACACTCAGGAAGAATCCACCTAGACTTCACTTGTTATCTAACACTGAACCATACAATTTATTCACTTACTTGATCCGTAGGACTCCCTAATGTATATTAAACCCTCTCTCGAGGCGAATAACGTCTAACCCTAGGTTAATTAATGGAAATCTTTTTCTCTCTTAATAACCCCCTAGAATAGCAGTAAATCGATCTATGGACTCCCATATTAGGTTTCACCCTAATTCGGCAAAATCTCGTCACCCTATCTCTAGGGGCGCGAACGACTCTGCTTAAATTATGCTAGATCTATTCTTAAGCAGGGACTTTTGCTCCACCACCTAAGAACATCTTACTTGAATTAATATCCCGAAAACATTAACACGAGAATTAAACATACATAATTAAGAACAAATCAAGTATTTATCTTATAGTTCAGAAAACAATAACAAGATCCATCATAGGTTTCATCCCCTTCAGGAATCTGAAGGGTTTAGTTCATAACAAATAAAGAAAACATCTCAAGAGAAAAGATAAAACAAAACATAAGAAATCCCTAAAACTCCCTGAAGGAATTGAAGGAGAGATCCGCCGTCTTGAGTAGAATTCCGGCTTCTTGAGATGGATCAACTGGCTATCTTCTAGTAATTCCCACAACTCTGACCTTTTCGGCTCGGCTCCTTGGCCTAGCTTGACCGCCCCCTCAAAGGTTATACTTAGGGGGTTTATATAGGCTTTTGAAATAGGTTTCTTTGCCCCAAAGTATCCAAATTCAAATGAAATTGCTCTTTGCCACGACAGGGAGACGGCCATGTCACACGCCCGTGTAACTAGTCTTCAAGCCGTGTTCGGGTTATTTTAATGAGGCACGACCGTGTAAATCGGGGGTCAGGCCGTGTTCTAGATTATTAGTGAGGCACGACCGTGTGTGCTTAAGTCTAGGCCGTGTCAATTTCGTCTTTGGCCCAATTTACTTCGTTTTAGGCCCGTTTCTTGTTCTTTTTATCCTCGGGTGCTTTCCTGGATATAAGACATGAAAAGAAAGGATTAAGAGCACCTTTTTATATGAATCAAGGGATAAATCATCCAAAAGCATACTAAATGTGGGATTAAAATATGTTACTTTTACGATTTATCAGGAAATAGAGGAATCAATGAGATTACAATATCCTAATTTATTTCCAGGTAACAAATTTCGAGGACAAAATTTCTTAAAGGGAAAAGAGTCGTAATAGCCCAATTTTCAATGGTGTCGAAAACAGTGATCCTAGACCACTAAATTCGACAAGTGAATTTGAAAATTTTAATATTTAATTACTATTTATGAGTCAAGTATGATTTTAGGAAGACTTTTGAATTAGTGATTTGTATTTTAGGAGGAATTATCAAGTTAAGTGATTTTGAAAACGAGGTATCGAGATCTCAATTTTATAAACCCAGCCGTAAATATTTTTATAAATATTTACGAATTATTATTTATTTAGTATTAAAATTTCGTTAGGAAACTTTAACAGTTTGATGGTTAATTAATTAAAAAGGACTAAATTTAAAAAAATGCAAAATATGCTAAAGTGATTAAATAGCTCAAATAATAAATAAGAAGGATTTAAAGGGAAATTTGGCCCAAATTTCAAAGGCTGGATGGCAAAGATATAGAAATTATTAAGGATATAATGTGAACTAAGGGCAAAATTGGAAATTTTACAAATTAACTAAATAAAATAATGACGAAATTGAAATTCTAGACAAATCTTCACATTTCTCCAGCCAAAAACAACCATTGAAGAGTCCTTCTAAGCTGGTTTTTCATATTTTTGCTACAAATCAAGAACCCGAAGATAAACATGGAAAAGAGAAATTAACAGATTAGTTCCTAAATTTCTACAACTTATACAAACTACCCCAAGTAAGTTTATATGGTTGAATTTTTATAATTAATTGTTAATTTAAAAATGATATAATGTATTATTTCATAATTTTTGTTATTGAATTTATGATTATTGTAAAAATATGGAAATTGAATCGAAAATTCAAATTAAGTGAAACGTATTAGTACGATCGATCTGCGATAAAAGATGAATTGACGGATAAGACCATGGTTGGACCATGGCAATGTTTAAATGTAAGACCATAGCTGGGCTATGGCATTTTAGTGAAAAGACCATAACTGGGTTATGGCATCATGTACGTAACACCATGGTCGGACCATGGCAGTAAATATAAGTGTAAGACCATAGCTGGGCTATGGCATCTTGATGATAAGACCATAACTGGGTTATGGCACTACGAGTGTAAGACCATGGCAGGGCCATGGCAATTTTTGTGTAAGACCATAGTTGGACTATGGCATCAAGAAAATGATGTACTTAAAATCCGTAAGACGTTTCTCTAATTTTACAAGTATTGGCAAGTGTCGTATGGATTTATGGTGGAAGAATCTAAGAAATTATTGATATTGAGCTCAATTAAGTGAATTTTATTTATTGAAGTTGTGATTGGCAGGCAAAGTTAGTGAAATGCTATGTTTAATGTTTTATTATAGTATGTTCGGTAAGATTTATTTTTTTTAAAGCCTATGAACTTACTAAGTTTCTATAAGCTTACTCTTGTGGGTTTGATGTTCCATGTAGATTGACGTGAGTTCCGTGGATCGGATCAACACATCAAGTCACAGTATCCAGATTACTCCGGTAGATTTTTTTTTCATCCTATGGTTTATATGGCATGTATAGGGTTGGATTAGAAAAGACTTAAACTTGAAATATGGTTGTGAATGATAGATATGTATATGTTTGTATGCATATGTTTAGTAATAGTCGTTAGTAATCAATGAATGAAGTTATTATGGTAATTTTATGCAAATGAGTCTTGTAATGATATATTTTGTGTAACACATGATTTCTGACTTGTATTGGTTGCTTGGTTGGGTTATATTGGCATATGAGAGTGTTGTGTGCCGGTGGATTGCATAAAGGGTGAGAAAATTGGCCTTAAAATGGCCTATTTACGTCCACACGGGCAGAGACTCGAGCGTGTGTCCCAGCCGTGTGTCACATGGGCATAAGGTCCGGCCATGTGTCCCCTGCACCTTGAAATTTCAAAGTATAATGCCCAGGTTTTTGCACACGGGCATGTGACTTGGCCGTGTAACCCCTGCACTTTGCAGACGGCCTAGCAAACTGGCGTGCAGTTGGCCGTATGGCACAAGTCAGAGAGTTACATGGGTAACGACCCGGTCTGGGACACGACCGTGTGTCTCACTTCGAATGTCTACATGGCCTAAGACACGGGCGTGTCTCCTGGCCATGTGAGCCACACGAGCGTGTGTCCCCTGCTCTTAAGTAAAATTTTAAGATTTTTAGGAAATATTTCTTGAGTGTTCGATTTAGTCTCGATTCACTTCTAAGATGTATATTAGGCCTCGAGGGCCCATCTAAGGGACAATATGAGTGTTATATGACTGTTTCTTGATATGAATAATAACGGTTGTGAATTTTCTGGATATAGTTTGTAAAGTCCAGTAATGCTCTGAAACCCTGTTTGGATGACGAATAAGGGTTAGGGGTGTTATAAGAACAACCACGAACAGTACCTAATCACAGACAACAAACTGCAGAGCCTAGCCCACCTGTACGAGCGGGCCCATAAGTTCGCAGAGGCAGAAGAAATTAAGAGAGCATCATGGGCCAATTTCTAAAGGGAGGACAGACAACCCAGAAGTAGAGAGGGACTACGCACTAGGCAATCTCCCATCAACAAGTCCCTTCAAGTCAGGATTGACAGGCTACACAGAACCTTAGCCTAAGGCGACACACTTAGAAACCCGCAGAGGCCCTAGCAAGAACACACAAGGCGTTACCCCCCCAGGGCAAGTTTGAGGCTTACATCCCGTTGAATGCCACGTGAGCTTACATCCTTGAAACACCCCAAACCTGGCCCACGAGCTTTGACTAGATTTGGTATGTTCCTCAAGTAAACCGGTTCAAAGTTCTTTTGTTACTTTGGGAAAATAGTGTGTTTTGAAAGAAATATTGTTTTGGGTTGGGCTCGAGTAGAAAACAAAATCGTTTTATAATGAAAACCCTTTTAAATTTTAGGTGATAAAACATATAGAATACATTTAAAGTAAATTACTTAATCTTTAACTTAATAAAAATTTCGTAACATAATAAATAAAAACAGAAATAAAATAGTGCACTATGGCCTTATGGCCTTATTACATCAAGTAAATCCAAATAATTCGAGTACTTAAAAATTAATAGTCCATACAAATAAAAACTTCATGTTGAGCATGGCCACCACAAGTTCTCGCCGTCTGGTCCATTACTTGCTCATCACTCAAACATGGTCCTCAACGGGGTGAGTCAACAGACTCAATGTGTACACAACACTAAATCATAATAGAATCGGAGCATAACAAATATTACACATTCATATCATAGCATACAAATTATGATGCATTCCCAAACCCAAACCTAATAAGCCATCCGCTACACTCCCCGCACTCAACCTGTACATAACCGTGGGGACTACTAAGTCGACCCTCCTTCCGCTACACTCCATATCGCGGTCTTAGGTCACCGCATTTGTGGTCTTAAGTCACCACATTCGGATATCGCGGTCTTAGGTCATTTGATTCGACATCGTGGTCTTAGGTCACCACATTCGAGATACCACGGTCTTAGGTCACCGTGTTCGTGGTCTTAGGTCACCACATTCACTTCCCTTTCAATAACCCATATGCCCCATTTTGTAATATGCATTAATATGCCAAAGTTCACATTCTTATTCTCATGTTACAAATAACATATTTCATATTCCTAGTAGGAGTAGGAAACGTACCTGAGTTCTTAGTACCATAACATGGTACCTTAGCCACTTTCTTATTCTTAATATCACATATTTTAATTAGACATAGCCATAAAACATATTATGAAATAGTGTGGGGTACACACCTGATTAACTTAACGAATTCCTTGAAATCCCGAAAAACCGATCTATCGCTTTAGATCCTAAATCCCTACATTTGGCCACATTTAGTATTTTAGGAAAAAGCCTATTCGGCTAATTTAATCAAATCCCGAAAGATTATCGTATCCACTTTCTTACCTTGCTGCCAATTTGATAATTAATCAAATCCCGGAAACTTGTATTCTTCCCCTTTGAAATCGGCTAATCACTAGATCCCTTGAATCGGTTGGTTTTCGGCTTAAAACACATAAAAATAGATCTAACTACTAAAATAGGCCTTGGCCGAATATTCATAGTCACTTACCTTAAGGATCTTAAATCCCGAAATTATCCCTTGGTTATAGCTTCTGTCGAAATCCCTAAAAACACATGTTAGATCAACTTCTAACCTTTAATCACAATTAATGGCCCTTGGCCGAATGTCAGATATGACTTACCTTGATGGTCAAATCCCGAAGATCTTTTCCTTTATAGTCGACTATGGCAAAAATCCTGAAAGAATCCTTCCAAATTTCGGCAAATAAGAATATGGGATTAGTCCTAGATTTCGACAAATCTAAAAGAAAAGAATAGAAATCAAAACTTGTTCTTACCCTTTCTTAAAGAAATCGACAAAGACCTATGCTTGAAGCCCCTCAAAGATCTTGGCTTTTGATGGATTGGAAAGAAAAGAAATTGGCTAATGGTGATATCTTGAATTTTCGGCTTTGGCTAACAAAAAGAAGAAGAACAAATGCTCTAGGACATTCGGCAGAGAGAAGGGTTGAGAGAAAGAATGATGAATGGCCCTCTTTTCCTTATATAGCCGAATTTACTAACTTAGAATCCCTTACTTGGTCATCACTCTTCTATTTTGATAGCTTTATCTCTTTAATTATCTCCTAAAATAAAAGATAATTTAGCAACTATCCTTACTTAATGAAATTATTAAACTCAAAGTCCCTTACTTGGCCATCACTTCTCCCTTATTTTCCTAATTAAAGAATAATTCCTCATTTATCTCTTGAAAATAATCTAACATAAATCCATTATTTATCCCTTATTTATCCACTATTTATCTCTTAAAAATAAAAGAATAAAGGCTCCTAAATTATAGCCTTGTGTCGTCCCTTGCTGCTACTCTCTGCTACAAAATAAAACTTTTATTTTGCTTCCCCCTGCAGCTCGAACCTTGGCCCAATACCCCAGTATGTGGCGCCATTTCCTAAGGCCCTAAGTGGCATTTTCAAGCCACTTTTCCAAGCCCGTTTGTGTGTCATATTTCACATACATTTTCTCTTAAGGCCACCTTGCCTTAATTTCCTCTTTTAAACTTTAAAACTCGACATTTCTAAGTCATTTCTATGTTTCCAAAAATTTTCGTTTGCCTCTTTAAACTTGACATTTCCTTACATTTCCAAGTTTCCAGAAATGTTTACTTTCCTCTTTTAAACCTAACATTTCCATACATTTCCAGGTTTCCAAAAATGTTCACTTTCCTCTTTTAAACCTAACATTTCCATACATTTCCAGGTTTCCAAAAATGTTCAAAATATATTCATAACACATAAGACATGTCATTTCGTACAATTAAACCGAAAATGCATAGGCCCTTTTCAGGATGTTACAGTTCTACCCCCCTTAAAATAATTTCGTCCTCGAAATTACTTACTAACGAACAATCGTACGGTCTAACTCACCCCACTATGCTATTGCTGCGCACTCTGATCTTAAAGAACTATCTTACCATCTAGGCACAATCTCTAAGTTCACATCCACAGTTTTAAACAGTTCACTTGTAACACAAGAATGAACTATCTCTAAAAACAATAAATAGTACTCCAAAAACAAGGAACTTAACCGCTATCATATCCTTGGTTGTCTCACATCTGAACCTTCAGCACCTCTACCGAGTGTTCCATGACCATTTCCTCTATGGCTTAAACCACAAACTTTCATTGTCTGAGGGCAATTCTTAACCAAATAAGCCTTAGACTTACATCTAAAACATTCCCGATCTCAGTTCCAACACTCGCCAACATGATACCTTCCACACTGAGCACACGGACGGTCCGAATTTTTAGTAGTTGGCTTAAAAACACGAGCAGAATTCTCAACCTTCGGTCTTTTTCTCAAGACTCTTAGATGATTCGACGGTCCAAGACCCCTCTTATCCGTCCCACGATGACCACGCCCCTAGAACTCATTTTCTAACGTTGCGATTTAACTCGATTTAAGAGTTTTATACATTAGTACTTTTGTTTCACTGATTAACCGCGAACAGTTTTATGAAAAGAGATGTTTAAAAGTGGTTCTTTCGATCAAACAAAGTTCTCAACTCAAGTTCACTATTCAAAAAGTCACGTTCACATTCATAACCAATTATGAACTTTCGTTCATTCAGAGAAATGTTGTAGTTTTCATTGTTGTTGTTTTTTTCCACTACCCAGGGGTATTTTCGTAATTTGTCCTACAGGGGTATTTTTGTAATTTGTCAAAATAAGGTTCCTTGGTGATTTTGTCAAAAAGTATTTTGGAATTTTTAAATTCCCGGGGTATTTAGGTAATTTTGAAATCCAAGGGCATTTCGGTAATTTTGAATCTCGGGGGTATTTTGGTAATAAACCAGGGTAAATTCGTAAAGTTTAATAATTCCAGGGTATTTCAAAATTTGCAAACCTTGGGGGTTCTTTTTGAGAATTTGTTTTCCAAAAAGGTGTTGTTGCAAAAAAAAATTTTGGGAATCAGGGTCATTTTGGTAATTTTGTAAGTTAGGGGCAATTTCGTAATTTTCCAAAATTAAAGTATTTTTGATAATTTACAAATTAGGGTTTTTGAACATTTTATAAAGTAATGAAATCTTGATAAGAACTGTGGGTATTTTGGAAATTTCATAAACCAAGGGTATTTTTTGTAATGTTACCACTAGGGGTATTTTTTTCTAATTTTTTTATAAATCGGAAATTTTTCGGAAAATTTTGTAAAAATAGTTCTCCCAAATTGAAAGGGTAATTTTAAGAGTTTTACAACTAGGGTTTTCATAAAAATACGGCTAGTTCCCTTTCGGGTTTTAGTTATTGGGTTTAGCCTGTGACTGAGTCCTCTTGGTTAAGGTGAACCGAAGCTACGCACCAGGTAGGATTCCTGCGAAGAGGAGGTGAGTCACTAGGACTGCTTAAGTACCAGGCTCTTCCGGATCCAATCCTAGACATGCGCACAGGGCTTGCCACACCCTAACTTGGCGACTTAGCCGTAGGTTTGTTTAATTAGGCATTAAGTCTTATGTAATAGTTGGGGTAAACTAATCCTAGGGTTCAAGTACTTATCATGCTAATCTACGTTCCATTCCATTTCTACCCTTCTACACATCATACTATAAATCACACAAATGGATAGAAGTACTTACCAGTGGATCATGGTGGAGACTTAGGTGCCATGCCAGAAAACCTGCTTAACTTTAGAAATACTTTTCATAAAACCCATTTGGGCTCGCTTTGAAAATGTTTTGGGCCTTAAACCCCTAGGCCGAGGGTTTGAAACCTGGCTCTGATACCAAACTGAAACACCCCAAACCCAGCCTACGAGCTTTGACCAGATTTGGTATGTTCCTCAAGTAAACCGGTTCAAAGTTCTTTTGTTACTTTGGGAAAATAGTGTGTTTTGAAAGAAATATTGTTTTGGGTTGGGCTCGAGTAGAAAACAAAATCGTTTTATAATGAAAACCCTTTTAAATTTTAGGTGATAAAACATATAGAATACATTTAAAGTAAATTACTTAATCTTTAACTTAATAAAAATTTCGTAACATAATAAATAAAAGCAGTAAATAAAATAGTGCACTATGGCCTTATGGCCTTATTACATCAAGTAAATCCAAATAATTCGAGAGTACTTAAAAATTAATAGTCCATACAAATAAAAACTTCATGTTGAGCATGGCCACCACAAGTTCTCGCCAGTCCTGGTCCACATTGTTCATCACTGAATCATGGTCCTCAACGGGGTGAGTCAACAGACTCAATGTGTACACAACACTAAATCATAATAGAATCAGGCATAACAAATATTACACATTCATATCATAGCATACAAATTATGATGCATTCCCAAACCCAAACCTAATAAGCCATCCGCTACACTCCCCCGTACCAACCTGTACACCGTGGGGACTACTAAGTCGACCCTCCTTCCGCTACACTCCATATCGCGGTCTTAGGTCACCGCATTTGTGGTCTTAAGTCACCACATTCAGATATCGCGGTCTTAGGTCACCGCATTCAGATTCATCGTGGTCTTAGGTCACCACATTCGAGATACTACACGGTCTTAGGTCACCGTGTTCGTGGTCTTAGGTCACCACATTCACTTCCCCTTTCAATAACCCATATGCCCCATTTTGTAATATGCATTAATATGCCAAAGTTCACATTCTTATTCTCATGTTACAAATAACATATTTCATATTCCTAGTAGGAGTAGGAAACGTACCTGAGTACTTAGTACCATAACATGGTACCTTAGCCACTTTCTTATTCTTAATATCACATATTTTAATTAGACCCATAAAACATATTATGAAATAGGCAGAGAGAAGGGTTGAGAGAAAGAATGATGAATGGCCCTCTTTTCCTTATATAGTCGAATTTACTAACTTAGAATCCCTTACTTGGCCATCACTCTTCTATTTTGATAGCTTTATCTCTTTAATTATCTCCTAAAATAAAAGATAATTCAGCAACTATCCTTACTTAGCCGAAATTATTAAACTCAAAGTCCCTTACTTGGCCATCACTTCTCCCTTATTTTCCTAATTAAAGAATAATTTCTCATTTATCTCTTGAAAATAATCTAAAATAAATCCATTATTTATCCCTTATTTATCCACTATTTATCTCTTAAAAATAAAAGAATAAAGGCTCCTAAATTATAGCATTGTGCCGTCCCTTGCTGCTACTCTCTGCTGCAAAATAAAACTTTTTATTTTGCTTCCCCGCTGACTCGAACCTTGGCCCAATACCCCAAGATGTGGCGCCATTTCTTGAGGCCACAAGTGGCATCTTCAAGCCACTTTTCCAAGCCCGTTTGTGTGTCATATTTCACATACATTTTCTCTTAAGGCCACCTTGCCTTAATTTTCTCTTTTAAACTTTAAAACTCGACATTTCTAAGTCATTTCTAAGTTTCCAAAAATTTTCGTTTGCCTCTTTAAACTTGACATTTCCTTACATTTCCAAGTTTCTAGAAATGTTCACTTTCCTCTTTTAAACCTAACATTTCCATACATTTCCAGGTTTCCAAAAATGTTCACTTTCCTCTTTTAAACCTAACATTTCCATACATTTCCAGGTTTCCAAAAATGTTCAAAATATATTCATAACACATAAGACATGTCATTTCGTACAATTAAACCGAAAATGCATAGGCCCTTTTCAGGATGTTACAATCCTCAACCAAGTAAAGAGTCTGGGCATCCTTCCCAAACCACCCCCAATGCGAAGTACTGGTAGAAGGACAAATTCTAGGGATCGGTGTGCCTTCCATGATGACACGGGGCATAAGACCGAATACTGTTTCAATCTAAAGGACGCCATAGAAGAAGCGGTCTGGAATTTTGAACTTGTTGCGTTCATAAATCGGGGAGGTCCGTGGCAAGGCTAAAGCTCGCAAGGATCGGATCCCAATGGTAAGCAAAGGGTGCAAGGCACGATTCATGTAATCGTAGGCACCAACGAAAAATGGATGTAGTCAAGCGCAAAACGACGAGCACACATGAGGGGTGTGATCTCACTCAGTGCCTGGAGAGGCCCCGATATTAAGAAAAAGGAAATGTGGAGTTTAGAAGTGACGGCAATGAGCTAATATGTGACGAGGAATGAAATGACCCCATGGTGGTTTCGGCTACGATCACGGGCTTCGAGATTACAACGATACTTGTCGATAGTGGTAGCACAATGGAAGTCCTATCTTGGGAAGCATATAAGAAAATAGGCTTAAAAGAATAGCCCTAGTTCGGGGCCAGCCCCCTGTACGGCTTTGCGAACGACCCTGTCCAGGTAAAAGGTGCTATCACGTTGCCGTTGACCTTAGATGACGGTGAACATTGGAAACATGAAAATATACACACCTTTTCATGCCCTTTTTAACTCAAATTCATGCAGTTTTGGTAAAATTCTTGTCGAAAAATATTTAATTATTATAAAATAATTAAATTGTACTTAAATTATTAACATGTTGAATTCTACTTAATTTTATAATAAATTTTGATCATTTTCGACAGATTCACACAAAGGGCGAAAAATGGCTCGACAAACACTACTAAAAGCACAAAATCGAGAAGCAATTTTGAAGCATCAAGGTGAATTAATTTTTTAGCCTAAGATAGTCCAAATTATGTGCATTAATTTATAATATAATTAATTTTAATTTTAATCTAATTTAATTTGGATTAAATAAATTATTATTAATTAATTATGAAAAGTGGCCCAGTTGAGCTGAACCGAGAAAATCGATCCAACCGAGTACTAGGCAGCCCAAAACCGTCCCTCATGCTGACCCAATCAGCTTGCTTGGCTGATTATTTAACTTGCAAAATGACCCTTGAAGACTCCTTCAAATTGCATTCAAACCCCTCCACTATTTATGCATTTCTAGATTTGCCCCTACTTTAAAATAGCAAGTTTGAATTCTTCAAACTTGCCACATATGTGGCCGACCATGGGGGGACCTCATGGCTCTTGATTTTTTCTAATTTTAGCAGCCATCTCAACCTATAAATACCCCATTTTCTACTCACTCCAAACACATCTCAACCCTTCTCATCTCTTTACTTATCTCTCATTTTTTCTCTCTTCATTCCCTTCCATTGTTCTTCATTTTCTTCCCCTATTCCCTTGTCGATTTCATCTCTTGAAAAAGTGTCAACCAACCACTAATTGGTGCAGCATTCAAGTGTTCATAGAATCCTCGATTCGATAAGAACAAGCGGAGAAGGAGGAGTGGAGACAACTAGTCAAGCCACGGAGAAAACACCAGATTTGATTCTTGTTCCCTATCCTTTTAATTTTGTTTTGCTATAATGAACATGTATATGAACATTTGTGATGTTGATATGTTCAATTTAATTAATATGGCTTAAATTTAATTCATGTTAGGTTGATTGCATTTCGCCTACTTAATTTATTAAAATTGTGTTCGATAAGATGTTTGATTAAGTAAAACCATGACTAAGTTATTCTTGCATTACAATTGTAAGGTAACTAATGAATAAATTATTTAAACGGATTGAAATTGTAATTAATTGACACGATACTTAACCGGTGCATGTTTGATCATCTAAGGTAGCTGAGGGTTAAATTAGCAACGGTATCTAACGATACATTAGCCTTGCATAACTTGCAAGATTATTGTGATTAAACTGTTTCAAGGTAGAAATACATTGTTACCTCACGTAATCTTTTATGTGCTTATGAGATTGAATTAATTGTTTGAATTGGCATAGAGATATGTACAAGAGATTATTTTAATTTCATAAGTATGTATGTGCATTAACACATTCGCTTATTAAAATTTGTTTAATCGGTTGAATTGACATAGAGATATAGTCAAGAGATAAATGAATTTTTGGTAAGTAAGTATGTTCATAAGTTAGCAAATTACCGAGTTGCCGTGAATTTATTCGTAACAACATAGACATGAGTTTAATAACTCTAAGTTAAGAAATGTAATTAATCTAACACAATTATGTCATCTTGAATAAAATCATCTTTTGAAATCGTGCATTGGAACTTTTATTTTATTTTTATTTATTTTAATCACCTCCTAAAATTTGTTTAATCCTAGTTTTTAATCACCTCCTCAAATCAAAATATTTCTCTTCACCAAAGTGTTTTTAAAATTGCATTCATAAATAATTCTTTTCACAGTCCTTGTGGGTATGATAACTCGACATTTACATGTCACTGTATTACTTGTTGCGAATGTGTACACTTGCACATTTCCTTCGTTCCAAACATACAACCACAAAGTGTGTCCAATTCTATGTGGTCGACCACCCGATGACATATAACGCCATCTTTGGAAGACCAATCATGAGGATGGAAAAGATGGTGATTACGACCTTTTGTATGAAGATCAAATTCTCTACAAGTACTGATGTCGGCTTTTTGTGATCCAACCAGTGCATGGCGAGACAATGTCACATGCTGGTTTCACATGTTGCCCGTCAAGCAGGCAAGACAGCCTCTGACTGAGAAGCAGTGTTCACTAAGCCAAACTATCAACTTAGATGATCTGGATGTAAGAGAACATAAGAATAAAAAACCCCATGCATCAGAGCACATCAATCCCTTAAAGCTAAACTACAATATCGTCGATGCTAAATAAGGAAAAAACAGATTATACTGATCAAATGCCTGAGGGGCAATTCGAACTTCTTCGCATGGTCCGCAACAGATATGCCAGGTGTAGATCCACGGGTAATAGTGCGTAGGTTGAGTGTGCTCCCAGAAACAAAGCCCATAAAGCAGAAAAAGAGAAAATTTGTACCAAAAGAAATAGAGGCAGTAAGGCAAGCGGTCTCCAACTTTTTGGCTGTCAGATTTATGAGGGAGGTGGAGTATTTGGACTAGATCTCGAATATGATAATGGTAAAAATGTCAACAAGTGGAGGATGTGTATCGACCTTACCAACCTCAACAAGGCATGCCCCAAGGATAGCTTCCCCCTACCGTCGATAGAACTCCTGGTTGACACCTCTGCTGGGCACACGTTTATGAGATTCATGGACGCCTTTTCAGGCTACAATCAGATCTTGTTGAATCGTGATGACCAAGAAAAGACAACTTTCATCACCAAAGAGGGTCTCTTCTATTATCGGGTCATGCCATTTAGACACAAAAACATGGGTGCAACTTACTGAAGGTTGGTAAACAGGATATTCAAGGAATAGATAGGTCGTAGCTTGGAGGTGTACGTAGATGACATGTTGGTAAAAAGCGAATCCATGGAGAAATATGTGTGGAACCTCTCCGATGCATACGTAACATTGAAGGCCCACAACATGACGCTTAATCTGGAGAAATGTCCCTTCGATGTTCGAGTTGGTAAATTCTTGAGTTTCATAATATCAAAAAGAGGAATAGAGGCAAATCTGAAAAAAATTTAAGCCACTACAGAGATGCCCCACCCCCTTACAAACTATAAAAGAAATCTAACACCTCATGGGTAGAGTGGTGGCCCTTAATAGGATTATTTCCAGAATGCCAGACAAGTGCCTCCCGTTTTTCAAAGTTCTTAGGAAACCCTTCTTGTAGACTGAAGAATGCCAAACCACTTTCAGACAACTAAAACAATACCTTACTTCCCCGCACTACTAAAGTCACCTCAAACGGGAGAAACACTATACTTGTACATAGTAGCATCAGAAAAGATAATCACAACCATCTTAGTCAAGTCTGGAGGCACCTTCCAATTTTCGGTGTACTATGTCAATAAGGTGCTTCAACATGGCAAGCTCAGATACACAAAAATAGAAAAATGCATCTATGCTTTCACCATTACAGCTCACAAGCCAATGAAGCAGGTTCTCGGCAAGGTAGACCCCTTGGGAAGGATAATGAAATGGAGCATCAAACTCGCAAAGTTCGAGATAGATTTCAACCCGCGAACGACGATAAAATGGCAAGTGTTGGCAGATTTCATGCTAAAATGCTCGTTTGAAAGAAGTGAAGACACGACAAGTAACACAAATTGTATTTTGATGCATCAAATAGTTGAATATCTCACAGAGATAATGTAATATGCGAACACTCATGAAAGTTAGTAATTTAATGATGACACATTTTATGATTCACAGTACCACTCTAGGGATTCTCATATTTTGAGGAAAAGTATCACTTTTCATTTTGTACTAAAGTTACTTTTCACTATTGGACACCACTAATAGTAAACACACTCCCAGGGATTTACGCACAATAGATAGACCGAAGGGTTGGATGCTTTACATCGACTTCTCCACAGTCAAAATAGGATCGAGGGTAGGCGCACTCGTGATAGACTTAGAGGGCAATGATTGGCAAAATAGATTGTCGTTTGGATTCCAAACATCGAACAACAATGTCGAGTACGAAGCGTTGATCTCTGGAATATAATTATCGTGCTAGTTGGGCACTAGAAACTTGACCATACACACCGACTCCCAACTCATAGTGAAGCAAATACATGGTGAGTACGAGGTGAAAAAAGCAACCCTAAAATGGTATCACATAATGGTAATCCAAATTTTGGCGGGCTTTAACAAAGCCAAGGTCAAGTAGCTCCCAATGAGCGACAACGTACGTGCAGATCCTCTTTCAAAGTTAGCATCCTCCATCACCATTGAGTAGAGAGGAAAAATCCTACTCGAACATAAGGAAGTGCTGAGCTACAGTGACCCCCAAGTGCTCTCTACGACCCAATAAAAAACATGGATGACCCCTATAATCCACACACTACAAGGTAAAAAGGAAAGTCAAGACCAAAAAGAGCTAGCAAAACAACAACGCAAGGCGACAAGGTACGTCACTGATACAAATTACGAATACTTGTTGAAATCCTCGCATGAAAATTACATATCCGCCCATTGCGAACTGATTACATACTAAGTTGGAACAACAAGTTTTGTTCACCTTTTGATAGATACACCCTTCTAAAGGGTGCTCTATATAGAAAAGAGTTTTCACACCTATTAATACAATGTCTTGCTCCCTCAGAAGCGGAGTGTATCATGACAGAAATCCATAAGGGCGTTTGCGGCGATCACCTAGGAAACAGATTGCTAGTGTAACAACCCGTTTTTAGTGATATCAGAAACAGTGGTTTCGAGGCCACAATTATGACGTGTAAATTATTGTTTTATTATTTATTAAATTTTTATGAGATTATAATAAGGTCATGTTAAAATTTTGTTAAGAAATTTTAATGTTTAAATGGTTAATTAAGTGAAAAGGACTAAATCGTAAAAAGTGTAGAAGTTGAGTTCTATTAGTTAAAAGGGCTAAATGACTTTGGAAAGGGAAGTTAATGGACTTGAATGGTAATTATACCATGCATGTTGATAGTAGATGTTTATGGATAGGTTTTAATGACATTTTAAATGGTTTTAAAAGAATAATTAAGTAATTTTATAAATTAGTTAAAATGTTAATAAACTGAAGGATGAGAAAACTATCATCTTTTTCATTATATTCAAGCCCTAGCCATTTCCACCATTATAGAAGATAGTTAGTTTGGTCAAGCTTATTCCCTTGCATGTAAGTGTATTCAAGCCCTGTTTTTAAAGATTTTATGTTTTTGATCCATTTTAGCTTAATCTAGCTAGCCCGAGAGTTAATTTGTAAAATTGTTAAAGGTTGAGAGACTTTCCATGAATTTTTTTTGTTAGGTTTTGATGTTAATTGATAGATTATAAATCCTTGTTGAAAAATAAACAAGTTTTGTTAAGTGATTTTTGATGAATTTTAGTAGTACGTATTAAATTGTTAAATGAAAATATGGTAAATATGGGTTGTTTCAAAGTCCCTTGTATCTATGGTTAACATGGATTTAGGTTAAAATGGTTGGATTTTAAGTTATGAGAGTAAGGACTAAATTAGGAAAAGTTAAAATGTTAGGGGCAAATTGGTAATTTTGCATAAATATGAACTCTGTATTAAATTTAATTCTAGAAGTGCCTAATTGATTGAAATTATCTATATAGATCGAGATAAACCACATTCAAACTTAGATCGAAGAAAGGCTAAAACTTCAGACTAGTTCGATTAAACTACTACGCCCTAGTTATCGAGGTAAGTTCGTATGAACTGTAACTGCTTTTATGCTAGTTAAATTGAATGTTCATTATGACCACAACTCGTGTGAGCAGACCCATTTCACAGCTTGTGTGAGCATCAATGTAAAGAAAAGGTTACGATTATATGTAAAGGCACACTATGTGTGAGCTTTCCCGAGTATCCAATATAATTATATATGGCTCAACAGGTAAGAAAAGGAAAAGGAAATGGTAAGTGTGTAAATGCAATGAATCATGATATTATGGTAATATTGATGATGTAAAAATTTTATGTTTATACATGGTAAACCACATATATTATGGTTGATTTCATATATATTATGAACAAGTATACTGGAAACACGAAAATTTACGTGTTTTTATGTAACAGTCTGAATTTGACCCTAATCGGAACGGTAGTTTCGGGACCACGAATCCGAGTCTGAAAAATATTTAAATATTATTTTCTGTGTTTATTATATGTGAATTATTATGTGTGAAAGTTTCGTATGAAAATTTGATTGTTTGTGTGCTTAATTAAATAAAAGGACTTAATCGCTTAAAGTGTAAAAGTTACAATCTATAGTAAAAGTCCCTATTTGTTAGTGGTTTTCAAATATGAAGTCCTTAAAGGGCAAATAGCCATTCTTAAAGATAGTGGACGGTATAAGTCACCATTACCCTTAGTTTATATGTTAACATTATTTTATAATAAAGGTTAGTTTGGTAATATAATAATAACCATAATATATGTAATAGTAAAACAAAGTAAAATCATTATCATCTTTTGTTCTTTTGGCCGAATGTAAGAAAAGGAAAAAAAGGAATGGAGAAAGCCTAAGGTTTGGCACTTATTTAGCTAAATCAAAGGTTAGTTTTTGATCGGTTTTCGATAATTTCTACGTTTTTGTAATCGTTGCTTTGAAAGCTTTAAAACCCATGTCTCAATTTCATGAATTGATGATGTTTGTGTAAAATGCCATTGATGCTATGTTGAGTTTTGTGATGTTTTATGGTGTTAAATGATAGATATTTAATTGATGAACATACTTTGTTCTTGAATTTTTGATGAATTTAGCTAAATAGGGCTAAATTGAGAAAATAAATTTTTGAGGGACTAAAATGCAAAATAAATGAAATGTATGGATTTATATGACTATATTGAAGATTCGGCCTAACTAGGTTGTGATGAGATTTTGCTTAATTTGTGTTTTGTGCAAATAGGATTAAATTGTAAAAGTGTGAAATATTAGGGGCAAAATGGTAATTTGCCCATTTAGGTGTTTTTGGATTAAATTACAATGAAATGTGGTTGAATGAGCTTAAATTGAATGTGTTTAGATCAAGAACAAAGAAAAACGGACTTGGATCGGGGAAAAACAAAAGTTATCGAATAGCCGATTTTGCTGTCCGACGATTTTCGAGGTAAGTCTTTAAGCAATTTAATATCGGTTATAACCTTGATTACATGCTGAATTTTGAATTTATAAGTGTGAAATTGGCCAAATCCGAATGTGATAAGTGATTTTAATAATGAAATGTAGTTAAATTTATTTGAATCTGATATGAGATAGTAATATGAATTATGTGTGATATATGTGATATTGGTAATATGTAATGTGTATGAAATGGTTTAATTATATTGATACTCGGGCTTCGAGCCTAGCAGGCCTTGTGCCAGTGAAGTGTATCGGGCTTATTGCCTAGCAGGCTAAATGCTAGTGATTAAATTTCAGACCTCAGGTCTAGCAGGCTTAGTGCCGGTGTGTGTTCCAGGCTTTGTTGCCTAGCAGGCTTAATGCTGGTGATTTATTATAAATAGAGGGATCATGGATCATTAACAAGGTGAAATTTAATTTCTGCAAATAAGCTAAATGTTCAGGTATGTATAAGCTTCATAGTTACAAGGAATAAGGTAAGTTGTTATATTACTACTCGAAGTTAGTAATATGAAATATAGTTGAGGTATTTTTGTAAGATTTTAATATGTGCATGTGACTTTGCAAATAATGAGTATAATATATTGGAAATTGATCTTGGTTGTGCCTTTGAAATTCGGCCATATGTGTAAATGCAACATGTGAGGGTAATGGATATGTTTACATATGCGTATGATTGATTATATGTGGTTGGTATGTATATTGCACTTATTTGATTTGGTTAGATGTGGAAACATATTAAATTTAAGTGTATTAGGTGAGTTTGCTTATTTAAGGTGATATGGGGATATTTTAAGGTAGTCAAAGATAAGGCATTAACATTCGACATTAGTAGATAATATTAGTATTAAGCTTTAAAAATGTTATGATATTAATTATGGTTTTGTAAATGTTTGAATGATCATATGATTTAATATTTTTGCTTAAGACTTACTAAGCTAGTTAGCTTACTTTATGTGTTATGTTTTCACTTTGTTTTATAGATTTTGTTCCAGCTACAAGCTCAAGGGATCGTCATCGAAGTCTACCACGCTATCGACATATTTTGGTACCTTAAAAGTTGAATTTTCGAACTTAAGGCATGTATAGGCTAGCTTAACGTTTGAATGATATTTTGTCGATGTATATAAGCCATGCGAAAATGGCTTGTCTTATTATTAAATAATCTAAGGTTATGCAAGTCTTGATTAAGGTAAGAGTGCAAGTTTTATTTGGATGATGAATATGGATGAGTTTAAAATCATGCTAAGCATAATGTTTTTATATGTATGTTTGATATGAAATCACATATATGAATCTTTGCTAGTTCTTTAGAAAGTGAATATATATATGGGATAGTATATTCGGTTATGAATGACATTGGTGCATGTGTATTTTAAATTCAATTGATGTGATTCGGTAATGAAATGATTAAATTATGGTGCTATGGTTCGGTTGTATTCGGCCTTGATGCATAATCATTAAACGGGTAAATACGACAATGTAAGCAAGCATATCTTATAGTATATTATTCTTGATGGATGTTTTTAACTTGACTTTATGGTTAAGATAATTGTTGAATGTGATTAATTATGCTTGATTGGTAGTTGGTCATATTACATGTTTTTAAACATTAGGAGTTGCATTATGGACATTGGTATATGCGCATATGAACTTGATTTAGGTTATGAATTGATAAATGATAAATTTGATTATATATAAGGTTTAAGCATAGTTATATATATACATGTATATTTAGTTTTGTTATTTGATAACTTACCTAGGTATATTAAATATGGATATGGGCATTTTCGGTCATTGAAAATTTGATGACTAAGTGAATAGGGATGGGGATAGTCAATGAAAAATGTTTCTTTGTAAATCTTGGATAAATATTAATTATGCTTGGCAATGCCTCATAACCCTAATCCGGCGACGGATACGGGTTAGGGGTGTTACATTTTACATGCCATTTTTAACTTAAAATCATGCTATTTCGGTTAAATTCTTGCTGAAAAATAATTAAAATTATAAAATAATTAAATTATGTTAAAAATATGAACATGATGAATTTTAATTAATTTTATAGTTAATTTTGATTAATTTGGACTATTTTCGACAGATTCACACAAAGAGCGAAAATTGGCTCGGCAGACACTGCTCAAAGAATAAACCCGAGAAGCAATTTGAAGTATCGAGGAAAATTTATTTCCAGCCCAAGACGATCCGATTATGACTATTAAATCATAAATTAATTAATTTTAATTTATTCTCAAATTAATTTGGGCTAAATAAATTAATCTTAATTAATTATGGAAAAAGGGTCCAGTTGAACCGCACCAGTTGAACCAAATCGATTGAACCGAATCGATCAAAGAATTGGGCAGCCCAAACTGTCCATATGCTGACCCAAATTAGCTTATTAGCTAATTAATTAAGCTTACAAAGAGGCCCTTGAAGACTTGTCAAAGTTGCATTCAACCCCCTCCACAATTAGTGGCTTTGTAGATTTGCCCCAAGCCACATTTAGAAAAGTTGAAGCCATCAACTTTGCCACATAGATGGCCAGCCAAGGGGAGGTCTCTTTGGCTGATGGAATTTGCTATTTTTAGCAGCCACAATCAGCTATAAAAGCCACCCCTTGCTGATCATTCAAGGCATCCCTCATTTCTCATTCACTCTTTCATTCTCTCTTCTCCTCTCTCACTTTCTCTCAACTTTTCATTTTCCTATTTCCTTGCTCTTGTGTCGATTTCTCCCCTTGGGAATGGGGTCTTCTTCAGCCATCATTGAGAAACAATTAGAGTTTTCACAATCCACCTTGATAGCTGAGGACAACGGAGGACGAAGAACGGAGTAATCAGTCAAGCTACGGAGAAACAACGGATTTGCTTCTTGTTCCCTATCTCTTTAAATTTCATTGTTGTTTTGACAAATATGTTTATGAATATTTATGCTATTGGAATGGTTAATTTAATCAGCTTACCTTGAATTTAATTCATGTTGGGTTGATTGCATGTCGTCCTATTAAATTATTAAAATTGTGTTTATGCTGTTATAGGCCTCGGTAAAATGCTTGATTAAGTAAAATCATGCTTAAGTTATTCTGGCATTATAATTGTTTAGATAACTAAAGAATTAATTATTTAAATGCATTGAAATTGTAATTAATGGACACAATACTTAATCAGTGCATGTTTAATTCTTCTAAGGTAGGTGAAGATTAAATTAGTATTGTATTTGGCGATACATGTGCCTTGCATAACTTGCAAGATTATTGTGATTAAACTGTTTCAAGGTAAGGATACTTTGTTACCTCACATAGTCTTTCATATGCTTATTAGGTTGAATTAATCGTTTGAATCGACATGGGAATATGCGAGAGATTGTTTAATTTAATACGTATGTATGTGCAATAATATGTTTACTTTTATAAATCTGTTTAATCGGTCGATTTGACATAGGAATATGTACAAGAGATGAATGGATTTTTTATTTGTAAATATGTTCATAAGTTAGCAATTACCGAGTTGCCGTGAATTTATTCATAACAAGTATAAGCATGAGTTTAATAATTCTAAGGTAAGAAATGTAATTAATCTAACACAATTATATCATCTTGATTAAAATCAACTTTTGAAATCGTGCATTAGAACTTTATTTTATTTTATTTTATTTTACTTTTTTTCTAGTTTTTAATCACTTCCCAAATCCAAATATTTTTCCTTCACCAAAGTGTTTAAACTTACTTTCATAAATAATTCTTTTACAGTCCCTGTGGGTACGATACTCGACATTTACTTGTCACTTTATTACTTGTTGTGATTGTGTACACTTGCACATTTCCACCGTTCCAAGTTTTTGAAGTCATTGCTGAGGACTATTTTTCAAAAGCCATTATTTGTGAATTTATCAGCCTTACATTTTGGTTTAATTTTCCGTTTAATTTTTAACTTAGTTAATTTTTCTGTGAATATTTCAGGTGTTTATGAGTATTGACCAAATTATCGATTTACTCCCTGTAGACCCTGAGATAGAACAAACCTTTCAACAGCGAAGAAGACAAGCGAACCAGAGAAGGACCGAAGAGATGAACTTCGAGAATATGAATCAAGGAAATGGAGCAAACCCTGCTCAGAATCCTATCCTTATTGCTAATGATAAGGATAGAGCTTTACGACAGTATGCTCTGCCAGTATTTAACGATCTTAATCCGGATATTAGGAGACCCGAAATCGAGGCACAACAATTCAAGCTGAAGCCAGTCATGTTCCAGATGCTTCAGACTGTGGGCTAATTCAGTAGAATGCCAACTGAAGATCCTCATCTTCACTAAGACTATTTATGGAAGTGAGCGATTCTTTCAAGTTAGCCGGAGTTCCTGAAGATGCCTTACGATTGAAGTTGTTCCCATATTCGTTAAAGGACAGAGCTCGTGTCTGGTTGAACTCATTGCCACCGAACTTCATTTCTACATGGCAAGAATTAGCTGAGGAACGAGATCACTGCCTTCCACCAAATGGATGATGAGTCCTTGTATGAGGCATGGGAAAGATTTAAAGATTTATTACGAAAGTGCCCTCATCATGGAATCCCACATTGCATTCAACTTGAGACATTCTATAACGGTCTCAACGCTCACACAAGGATGGTAGTGGACACCTCTGCTAATGGTGCTCTCCTTTCTAAGTCTTATAACAAGGCTTATGAAATTATTGAGAGGATTGCTAGTAACAATTATCAATGGCCAACCAGTCGAGTAGTGTCAGGAAGACGAATCACTGGAATACATGAAGTAGACTCTCTTACTTCACTCGCATCTCAGGTATCATCAATATCCTCAATGCTTAAAAATCTTACTACTAATGGGTTTAATAGTTTTGCAGCACCGCCGCGTAATCAATTTGAGAATATAGCCTGTTCTATTGTGGGGAGGGACATTTGTTTGAAGAATGCCCTTCGAACCCAGAATCTGTATGTTACATGGGTAATCAGAACCAAAACCGAGGAAGGCAAGGGCTGCAATCAAATTTTTATAACCCATCATGAGAAACCACCCGAATTTCTCCTATAATAACCAATGGGCTAGAACCAGTACCACTTACACCCAACCCAGACCAACCCAGCCGCCTGATTTCCCGCAACAAGTTCAGAAACCAGTTCAAGCTGAAGCATCCAATAGCTTGGAGAGTTTGCTAAAGGCATACATGGCAAAGAATAATGCCTTAATCCAGAGCCAAGCAGCTACATTGAAGAATTTGGAGAATCAAGTGGGCTAGCTTGCAACTGAACATAGGAACCGACCACAGGGTACCTAACCCAGTGATACGGAAAATTTGAGAAATCCAGGAAAGGAGCATTGCAAAGCGCTAGCACTAAGGAGTGGAAAGACGATAGAGCCCAATACCATTGAATCTGGAAAGGAGCAAGCTGACGCCCAAGATTCAGAAGAAGTTCAACCAAGTGTTGAAACCCCAGTTTCACCAGAACCAGAATCTATGAAACTCGACAAAGTAGCATCAGGACCAGCTAATTCTGATCAACTAACAACTCCGTTAGATGCAGAATTACCGCCAAAGGCGAATCAACCAAAAGCAGTTCCAGTAATGAAACCACCACTACCCTACCCTCAAAGAATTCAAAAGCAGAAGCAGGAGATTCAATTCAAGAAGTTCCTTTACGTACTCAAGCAACTTCATATCAACATCCCATTGGTTGAAGCACTTGAGAAAATGCTGAACTACCTCAAGTTCATGAAAGATATCTTGTCTAAGAAACGAAGACTTGGAGAATTTGATATGGTAGCTCTGACGAAGGAATGGAGTGAATATCTTCAAGACAAACTACCCCCAAAATTGAAGGATCCTGGATGTTTTACCATACCGTGCAACATTGGAGCAACATATTGGGGTAAGGCATTATGTGACTTAGGTGAAAGTATCAACTTGATGCCTATGTCAATATTTAGGAAGTTGGGGATAAGAGAAGTTAGACTAACTACAGTTACACTTCAACTAGTAGATCGATCGTTAGCACATCCAGAAGGAAAAATCGAGGACGTATTGGTACGTTAGATAAGTTTATCTTTCCTGCTAACTTTGTAATTCTAGATTTTAACTTTGGATCCTTCAAATGATGAAGAGGAGGATGAATACTTAGCTCTGCTAGGAGCTAATCAAAAGGAATTTAATCCGTAATCCTGTTTTGAATCTTTGGAATTAGAGAAAAGGGATTACACCCAGCCAAAAGCATCAATCGATGAGCCACCTGAGTTAGAACTCAAGGTATTACCTACCATTTAAAATATGTTTATTTAGGTAACGCCTCTACTCTGCCTGTGATTGTTTCAGCAGAATTAACTACTGAACAAGAAGAGAAACTTATCATAGTTTTGAAACAATTCAAGATGGCTATCGGATGGACCATAGCTGATATTCACAGTATTAGCCCATCTGTATGCATGCATAAGATCATATTAGAAGATGGTGAGAGAGGAACGATTGATGGACAACGGAGACTGAACCCCATTATGAAGGATGTAGTAAAGAAGGAAATTATCAAGTGGTTGGATGCGGGTATAATTTACCCCACCTCAGACAGTTCATGGGTGAGTCTAGTCCAGTGCGTGCCAAAGAAAGGAGGTATCACGGGCATAGAAAACGAGAACAGTGAGTTGATACCAACTAGAACGGTTAAGGGATGGAGAATCTACATCGATTACCGGAAGCTGAACAAGGCGACTAGAAAAGATCACTTTCCTTTACCGTTCTTGGACCAGATGCTGGATAGACTCGCAGGACGAGATTACAACTGCTTTCTCGATGGATACTCAGGGTATAATTAGATTACAGTAGCATCGGAAGATCAACATAAAACGACATTCACCTGCCCGTACGGTACATTTGCATTTAGACGCATGCCATTTGGTTCATGTGATGCACCTGCTACATTTCAAAGATGTGTGATGTCTATTTTTACTGACATGGTTGAGAAGTACTTGGAAGTTTTTATGGACGATTTTTCAGTATTCAGAGATACTTACGATGATTGCTTAGCCAATCTAGCTGAGGTACTAAGGCGATGCGAAGAAACGAATCTCGTACTCAACTGGGAAAAGTGCCATTTTATGGTGCGAAAAGAAATTGTTCTAGGGCATCGGATAACGAGACATGGGATCGAGGTAGACAAAGTGAAGGTAGACGTTATTAAGAAACTCCCACCTCCAACATGTGTAAAAGGTGTTAGGAGCTTTTTGGGCCACGCTGGTTTTTATCGAAGATTTATCAAGGACTTCTCTAAAGTTGCTAAACCCTTATGCATATTATTGGAGAAGGACTCAATATTCAAGTTTGATGATGAATGCTTAAAAGCCTTCAATAATTTGAAGAGTCGATTAGTCACGGCACCCATAATCGTCACACCAGACTAGGATCTATCATTCGTATTGATGTGTGACGCAAGTGACTTCGCAATTGGAGCTGTCTTGGGCCAGTGAATGAACAAAGTTTTTCATCCCATCTACTACGCAAGTCAAACTCTAATCGGAGCTCAACTGAATTATACGATAATGGAAAAAGAGTTACTTTCTATTATGTTTGCTTTCGACAAGTTTCGATCTTATCTTGTAGGTACCAAAGTGATTGTCTATACGGACCACTCGGCAATTAAATATTTACTGGCCAAGAAAGACGTTAAGCCGAGATTGATCCGGTGGGTACTGCTACTTCAAGAGTTCAATCTAGAAATTCAAGATCGAAAGTGAGTAGAAAACCAAGTAGCAGATCACTTGTCTAAATTAGAGTCGCAAGAGGGAAATTCTCCACTTGTACTGATTCAGGAGACATTTCCAGATGAGCACATGCTGAAGGTAAATCATGTCCATAATATTCCTTGGTTTGCTGATATTGCTAAATATTTAGCTTGTGATTTGATGCCGATTGATAAAATGTATCAACAAAGGAAAAAGTTTCTTCACGATGTGAAGTACTATTTCTAGGAAGAGCCATACTTGTTTAAAAAGTGTGCAGATCAGATGATCAGGAGATGTGTTGTAATGCCCCAAAATTGGGCCTAGGAGAATTAGGCTTATTGGGCCCCGAGCGTAGAAGCAATTTGGAATTTTGTGGAAAATGAGAGCGGCATTATTTCAGGTTAGACCTGTTAAAAGGGTGATTTTGGAATATTACGGGGTTTCTATGAAGTCCCGAGTTCAAGTTAGGCCATAAGAAGAATTTTCATTTTTGGCCATTTAGTGGATAAGGCTGATGGTAGTAGGATTTAAGAATAATTGGGTACATGTAGAAGACACAAGGAGTCTAGTGGCAAGGTGGCTGTGGCTTCATTGGCAGAGCAGGGAGGGAAAGAGTTCGAGTTCCACAAGTAGCATTTGGTAGCTTTTATTTTGTACTGAGTAGGTGGAAGAAGTAGAGTTCAGCTGGAACTCTACCTTGCTGGTTGAAGACTCAGTCAAGCCGTTTGAATAGGTGAGGGAGAGTGAATTGTGGAGAAAATTGGGGAGAGAATCATGGGGATTGGTGAGTGTTGGGAGTTGGCCAAATGTGGGGTTTGTTTAGGGGGAATTCCGGCCAAAGTTTTTGGGGCCTTTTTGGAAGAACACATTCGATCAAGTGAGGTAGTGCCGTTTTTTTTCAAAGTGCATTTGGAGTGTTGTTTTGGTATTTTCGGCTAGATCAGTTTGGGGGTTCTCTTCTTTTGGCATTTCATTTCTTTGACTTCTCGTTGTACACTTTTCTCCCCTCTTCCTTTCTTCCTATTGTGTTTGGCCGAATCTACTTGTGAGATTGACCACTTGGGCATTTGTTTTCTTCAGCTTTTCTTCTCCTCTCTTTAAACCGAATAGTCCCATCTCCTTCTATTTGTTTTTCTTCACCATAGCCGAACCCCCTCCTACTCATTTATTCTCTCACTACATTCACTTCTTCTCTCTTCTTAGAACAATAGCCACCCTATCTCTACTTAGATTCCTTTGGCCGTTTGCTTGGTAGCTTGAAGTGTGGTGTTTTTCTTTGTGGGTGCCGAATCTCTTCTTTCCATTCGGCTTCTCTCTGATCAAAGGTAAAGCCTCTTTTCTCTTTTATTCTTTACCCTTCTTTTCTGCTCTCTCTTTCTTCTCTCTTGTAAGCCAAATCTCTCACTCTATTTCTTCTTGTCTAAGGCCGAACCTGAATACTCCTTTCCATCTTGAGTGTCATCTGTTCTTTCTTTTGTGTGGAAGTCGAAACTCAGAGTAATTGCCGAATCTGTGGCACGTTGGTAAGTTTATATGGCCGAATAGGGGGAGTGAATGGTTGTTCTCCATTTTAGGTTCATTCAGGCCGAAAGGCCATTTCTTTGTTATTCTTGAAACAACATCACTAACTTGTGCTCTTCTTTAGGGACGTAATTTCGTAACCAGAGGGAGTTAACCGAACATTCAGGCATAGCAGGGAGTTACTGTCGTTTTTGGTAAGTATTGTGGGTTGCGTTATCGATTTCCATTTTAGGATTTTCGAGCAAGGAAACTAACTGATAGTCATTTATGCCCTTAGGTGCTTCGGAGAGTGTTGTGGTTCATATTCAAAATGAGGTGTGTAATCTCACACCCCTCTGAATGATTGCATGTGATGTTTTGCGAATCGGCCAAAAGTCGAAAAGTCAAAAACCCGGCATCTATGCCCACACGAGCGTGTGAGCGCTCGTAGTGGTAAATCAGAATATGAGTAATGACGGTAAGTCGCGGAGAGCGTCACAAGCACTCTCGTGAAACCGAGGCTGTAACGGGCCTAACTGAGTTGAATGGGCTTAATGGGCCAATGGGCTATCCAGCCCATTTGGGCGAAATTGTTGGAAAACTATCAAACGGTAGGTTTGATTGTGAAATCTGTGAATCTGAGGCCAATAGTTCCGTAGTGACCCAAAAAGGGTCCTGTGTCACTCGAGGCGACAGTAGGCCTTCGGAAAGGCCGTTAAGTGTGAAATTACCGAAATACCCTTAGTGGGTAAATTACCAAAATACCCCTAGAAGGTAAATTACTGAAATACCCTTGGTGGATAAAATTACTGTTATACCCTTAAGGGTTGATTAGTATGATTTTATGTATTCTGTTTAACTGTTGATGATAGTAATTTATTCCATACATCATTTGATATGTGCTTTGCATACATGACACCCTGCATGGGATTGGGATTATGTAATTGGAAGAAGTGATAGATCTGTTAGGGTTGTACGGGTCACCCGATACGACTGTGGACCCACCGATTTGATTTTTAGGGTCGTACGAGTCACCCGAGATGACTGTGACCGACAGCTTAAAGCTGCATAGATTCTGGCAGCTCGACTGCGATCTTGATGTGCAGGGCTGGGTGGATTGACTTGGTCCCCACAGGTGTGTATGGTTGGTACAGGGGTGTGTTTGGTTGGACTGTATTGGGCTGCATCCTCTATTTGCATTATCATGTATATAGGGCTAAGGCCCAGATTGTTATTGAATAGGGCTTCGGCCCAGTCTGCTTCTGTATGGGCTTCGGCCCGGTTTGCTGCTGTATGGGCTCAGGCCCAGTTAATGACCGACTAGGGGATTACACACTGAGTTCTTATAACTTACCCCGTTGTTTTAACCTTGCAGGTGATCCCAGCATTAGTGGATTTGGAGCTGTGGAGAACTCTTTGGTGGCCATACATCGGGAATATTTATCGTGAACTTAGTAAATTTTCGTTTTGCTTTATTTAAGTTTTATTTTATTTTGGGTTAAAATTTTTGTAATAAGGCTGTTGGTTTATTTTCTTTAAGTTTTCATTAGTAACTGTTAAATTTATAAATACGTGGTTTCCTCAAAACGTCAATAACTGTTTTCAAAATATCACGTTTCTGCAACTCATTGAATCTGATTTCTCTATAAACAAAGTTTTCAAAAATAATAATAACAAAGTTTTCACAAGAAAACCTTAAAATCGAATTTGAATTTCACAAACGACAAGGCCCGAAGTTGCAAAAAGAATACAAAGTTTTTAAAGAACGCGCAGTTTTTAAATTACCCTTTCCATGTGACGTGCTGAATTCGGTCATAATGTCTAGGCCAGATTTGGGGTGTTACATGTGTGGCAGAAGATGAAAAACTGAAGATTTTATACCACTATCACTTAAACTCGAGTGTGGGACACTTTAGAGGTACACGTATAGTGGCCAAAGTATTGCAAGCCGGATTCTTTTGGCCCATACTATTCAAGGATGCTTATGCTAACGTAAAAAGTTGTGATCGATGTTAGAGAGTTGGAAATGTCACCAACAGAAATGAGATGCCTCGAACAAATATCATTGAGGTAGAATTGTTTGATGTTTGGGGTATTGACTTTCTTGGTCCTTTCCCTCCATCTTTTGGTCACAAGTACATATTGGTAGCAGTAGATTATGTGTCTAAGTGGGTCGAGGCTGAAGCTTATTCGACGAGCGATGCTAAGGTTGTGACGAAGTTTTTACAGAAACACGTGTTCACAAGGTTTGGAACCCCAATAGCTATTATCAGCGATGAAGTGGTTAAAATGGTTGTTAGATAAACATGGAGTGAAACACAAGGTTGCTACAGCTTACCATCCGCAGACAAATGGGCAAGCTGAGCTAGCGAATAAGGAGATCAAAGGCATACTTGAGAAGGTAGTTTGCCCAAACCGACGAGATTGGTCCAAGAGACTAGATGATGCTTTATGGGCTTACAGAACATCATACAAAACACCTTTAGGAATGTCACCTTATAGGTTGGTCTTTGGGAAAGCCTGTCATCTACCTCTAGAGTTAGAGCACAAAGCTTACTGGGCTCTTCGACGACTCAAATTGGATCTTAAGCTTGCTAGAGAGAAACGGATGCTCCAACTCAACGAGCTAGAGGAATTCCGAATGTTCTCATACGAAAATGTCAAATTACTCAAAGAAAGACTCAAGTAATGGCATGACAAGCACATTCGAGTTAGAGAATTTGAAGCAGGTCAACAAGTTTTGTTATTTAATTCCAGATTGAAGTTCTTCCCAGGTAAGTTCAAATCAAGTTGAACTCCAAGGTAAGGGAGGTAATTTTCAAGTCAACGCTCAGCGTTTGAAACATTACTACAGAGAAAAACCTGAACAGGATCAAATCTTGTTCAGTTTATCAGATATTTAAATTTTCTTGTTTTTAATTAATTATTTAGGGTATATTTTCGGGTTTATCATGTTTAAATAAATTCTGTCTAGGAGATTGGAACTTAAGCGGGACCGCTTGTGATCCTCCAATCTTTCCTAGGAATTGATTTTTACATAATTTTCTGAGAAATTATTCTCTAAATGACAAAATAAATTTTTGGTTTTTCAAATAAAAAGGTCAATTCTGACCCAAGCTTTAAATTACAACTTAATTTCAAATTTTCATTAAGTCTAGGGACTTAATTTAATTATTTTTAAATTTTGGTTGCTATTTTCGTAAATAATAAAAACTAGGTGCCTCTTTTTGTAAATATTTCCAAAAGGCATCTAAAATAAATATTTTTACTTAATATATATTTATATAAATATGATAAACTTTAATATATAATTATATTTATTATAATTTATATATTATTTTTTATCAACTTAGTATAGAATTAGGATTAGTTTAATTTTAATCATATTTTATCTTTGTTTTAATAAATTAATAGCAATTGATAATCCAATATGCATATATTTGATTATTAAATTGTTGTTAACATTGAGTAGAATTAGAATATTTTTATTATTAAATTCTTACTTACAGTTCCAGGTTCTAAGTGGACTGTGTCAAAGCAAAGAATCCACACGTGTCGAAGAGAGTATTTGACACCACTTGATAAGAAAACAGTATATAGTCAAGGCACAATCACTGATTGGGACCTCTACCGAGTAGCTGGAGATTCTGTTCTACAGCAAAGAGTTGAAGAGAGTGAGGATCCCGAAGAAGCAGAATATGACCCCACAGAGATCCCATCAGAGCAATCAACTGAAGTTCCTAGTGAGGCAGAACCAATGGAACCAAAAGCTGAACCTAATATTGATAAACCGTAAAAGTAACATATTTTTATCCCACTTTAGTATGCTTTTGGATGATTTGAGCCTCGATTTATGTAAAAAGGTGCTCTTAATCCTTTCTTTTCATGTCTTTTACCCAGGAAAGCACCCGAGGATGAAAAGAACGTAAAACGGGCCCAAAATGGAGTAAATGGGCCATATCACGAAATCGACACGGCTTGGCTCAAAGACCACACGGCCGTGCCTTGTTGAGCATCTAAAACACGGCCTCTCCCCCGATTTACATGGCCGTGCCTCATTAAGATATCCGAACACGGCCTAAAGTCGATCCACACGGGCGTGCTATATGGCCGTGTCCCTATCGTGGCAAAGAGCAATTTCATTCGGATGTGGATACTTTGGGGCAAAGAAACCTATTTCAAGAGCCTATATATACCCCTTAAGTACCACCTTTGAAGGGGAGTCGAGCTAGGCCAAGGAGCCAAGCCGGAAAAGTTAGAATTGTGGGAATCACTTAAAGTTAGCCAGTTGATCCATCCCAAGAAGCCGAAGTTATACTCAAGGCGGCAGAATTCTCCTTCAATTCCTTCAGGGAGTTTTAGGGATTTCTTATGTTTTGTTTTATCTTTTCTCTTGAGATGTTTTCTTTCTTAGTTATGAACTAAACCCCTCAGATACCTGAAGGGAATGAAACCTAGATGAATCTTGTCATTTGATTTCTGAATATTATGATAAATATTTAGTTTGTTCTTAATTATGCATACTTAATCCAAATCTGATGTGCTTAGGTGGAGGAGGAATAGACCCTACTTAAGAGTAGATCTAGCGTAATTAAGCGGAGTTGATCGAATGCCTAGAGATAGGGTTACGAGATTTTGCCGGATTAGGGTGAAACCTAATATGGGAATCCATAGATCGATTTACTGCTATTCTAGGGGGTTATTATAAGAGAACGAGAGTTCCACTAATTAACCTAGGGTTAGACGTTATTCGCCTCGAGAGAGGGTTTAGCATAGGTTAGGGAGTCCTACGGATCAAGCTAAGTAAATAAATCATATGATTCAGGGTTAAATAACAAGTGAAGTCTAGGTGGATTCTTCCTGATGGTATCGCCTTGATCAATTGAGTTTTTCTTCAAGTTATTTCCCAATTCGTTCTTTTTGTCTTAGTGTCCTTAGCTTAGTCGTCGTTAATTTAGATTAAAACAAACTTCACTTTATTTTTAAGGCTAAATAATAAAAAGAAAGTTAGTATTAATACTTTTGGTTCCTTTGGGTTAGATATCCGGTCTTGCCTAAGCTATACTACTGTTCGATAGGTACACTTGCCTTTAATCGTTGTCAGAGTTAGTTTCCAGGTTCAATCATTATTTTATAAATTTTAAAGCTCTGATTTCAGTGATCAAGTTTTTGGCGCCGTTGCCAAGGAACTAAAATATTAAGAAAGCTTAATTTTTATTACTTTAGCCATTATTTTTATTTTCAGCAATTTATTTTGTTTTTAGTTTAATTTTTAATTTTGCTAATTTTTCTTTCTTTCTTTTCTTTCCAGGTACCTCTAGCTTATGACTAGAAGGAACCCGAGAGGACCTTTGGTATACGACAGTGATATTGAAGCAACCGCTCGTAGGAATCACCGAGAAATTAGTCGAGCCCTAAACTATGCAGAAAGAGAGGAAGAAGACAGATCTAATCCTACTGAAGGGATGGACGAAACTAATCCACCACCACACGATGTGGGCGAACGCAACGTTCCACGTACCATGTTTGATTATGCTAAACCGCATTTAACAGGAGCAGAATCAAGTATTGTTAGGCCTGCTATAGCCGCTAATAATTTTGAATTAAAGCCTAACACAATACAAATGATTCAACAGTTTGTTCAATTTAATGGTTTGCAGGACGAAGACCCAAATACTCATATAGCTAATTTCTTAGAGTTCTGTGATACCTTCAAAATAAATGGCATTTCTGATGATGCCATACGTCTTCGGTTATTCCCTTTTTCATTAAGAAAAAAAGTCAAACAGTGGTTAAACTCGTTACAATGAGGGTTAATCACTACATGGGATCAAATGACCGAAAAGTTTTTAATGAAATATTTCCCACCGTCCAAAACTGCCAAATTACAGAATGATATCTCTTCTTTTGTGCAGATGGATGTAGAGACATTATACGATGCATGGGAGAGATACAAAGATCTCCTGAGAAGGTGTCCAAACCATGGTTTACCCTTCTGGCTACAAGTCCAAACATTCTATAACGGTGTAAACCCCTCAACGAGACAACTAATTGACTCAGCCACCGATGGACCCTTGAACAACAAAATTTGTAAAGCAGCGTACGAGTTCATTGAAGAGATGTCACTGAATAATTATCAGTGGCAAGTTACAAGGACGAAACCGATGAAATTAGTCGGAGCTTTCAACATAGACACAATAACCATGCTATCAACACAGATGGAGATGATGAATAAAAAGATTGATAGTTTATGTTCTTCGTAGGTACATCCAGTAATGCAGTGCGACACAAGTGGAGCTGTGGCGAATTCTGAGTACCCACCCTACCAAACAGAAGCAGAGAGCGAACAGATGAACTATATAGGTAATAATTTCAGATCCAATAATAATCCATATAGTAATACTTACAATCCAGGTTAGAGGAACCACTCAAATTTTTCATGGGGAGGCCAAGGAAATCAAGGAAATCAAAGGCTACAACCTCCTCAAAACTTCCAAAATCAACCTTATCCACAAGAGAAGAAACCAACCCTCGAAGAGATACTGGCAAAATTTTCGGCAGACACAGAAAAACATATCCAAGAAACTGAGAGAACAATCAAAAGCAATGAGAGCCGAATCGGGGAAATTACTAAGTCAGTCAAAGAAGTCACCAGTGCAGTCGAACGACTCGCAAAGCTCATGTTAGAACAACCGCAAGGACGTCTACCAAGTAACACCGAGATTAACCCTAAGGAACAGATTCAAGCCATAGCAGCTCAAGAAAATGCAGAGGTAGACGAACCCATCCCACAACAAGAAACCAAGGAAGAAGAAGGTAAAATAGTGGTAACGCAAGAAAAGTCGAAACTGGTAATCAAGGAGTATCAACCTCGCATACCTTACCCCGAAGAGTTAAAAAGAGACGATTCAGAAGAACAGTTCGGTAAGTTTCTTAAACTTTTAAAGAAATTACATATTAACTTACCCCTTCTTGAAGCTCTCTTTCAGATGCCAGACTCGAGGAAATTTTTAAAACAAATCTTGACAACCAAATGCAAATTAGATGAAGAGCCACACGTTGAACTCAACACAAAGTGCTCAACAATTCTCCAAAGTAGACTACCACAGAAATTAAAGGATCCAGGGAGTTTTACAATTCCATGTTTAATTGGTAGTCTAACTGTTGATGATGCGTTAGCTGATTTAGGGGCAAGCATAAATGTCATGCCTTATACATTGTTTAAATGACTAGGTTTAGGGAAGCCCAAACAAACTAGGATGAGTATTCAATTAGCTGATAAAACTATTAGAATTCCTAGGGGTATTATCGAAGATGTTCTTGTCAAAATCGATAAATTTGTTTTCCCAGTAGACTTTGTTGTCTTAGACATGGATGAGGACAATTCTATCCCTTTAATTTTAGGAAGACCTTTTCTAGCAACGGCCAAAACTAAAATTGATGTTGCCACAGGAGAACTCATACTTTGTGTAGGTAATGAGGCAGTCACTCTTCAAGCTCTCGATTCAGCCAGGACATCGAATGACCAAGGTAAGAAAGAAAAATCCATTGATAACCATTCGATTAACCCCTCTTTTTAGGAAGCACCAGAAAAGGCCACGAGTGAACCTGATCTTGAATACAATACCAACAAAGGAATAGATCATGAGGAACAAAAGGTTCAACCTGATGAATTAGACGAGTGGAAAATGCACTTCAAGGAAAAATTAAGGATACAAGAAATAGAGTCAAAACCACTCTACGAGATAGGCAAGTCCAAAAGCGAAGATCAAGTATTATTAGACCTACGACTATCTCCTCCGGACCCTGACACAAGCAAAGAAATCCTTTTTAAGGTAATCAATGTTCTTCCACACAAGACAGTCGAGGTAAGCAATCCTAATTTTGATACTCGTAAAACAAATGCTACTCGACCTGAACCACACAATGAACATAAAACGGATAATATGAAGGAAGATATTCAAACCTTTAAACCTTCCTGAATTTTTCAAACACGAGGAAAGTCTAGCTTAAGACTATAAACGAGCGCTTCTCAGAAGGCAACCTGAGCATTAACCTTACTTATTTTTGAATTTATTTTTATTTTACTTTTTTTTTCCCTTCTAAACTAACCAGAAGTGCAGATTTCCAGGCCACACGGTCTTACACACGGCCATGTCCGTGGCCGTGTGGACCACCGGAATCTTCATACTGACATAGCAGAGGCTGTGCGAACCAGTTCAACCATACCCCGACATCACGGATCCAACCACTCTTCCCCATAGGCACCAACAAAATGGCACGATCGTGCCTCTCAGTCGTGTGAAGCTACTGACTTACATAGCACGACCAACACAAGCCCATGGCTCCCAACCGTGCCTACATACTAACTTACTGAACACGGACATGGATGGCTGAAACAAAGGCATGGGGTAACAACACACTCCAACACACGGCCGTGCAAATCGACACGCCTCCAGTCCACAGACGTGGGAGCATGCCAGATTTGAAACTCTATTTAAACCCCACAGCCCTTCCCCCTCTCCCCATTTCAGCCTTCCTTCTTTTCCTTTCCCTTTCCTTAGAAAAGGTGTCCAGATTCTCAAGCCATGCCAAATCCATTCCGAAGAAGCGGAAGCAACCCAGCATAGTCTTCTTAACGGAGACCCTACATATAAGTTCATGCCGGCCGCTTCATCCAAACAACAGGCCAAGGGTCTTTGAGACCAATTAGTTTCTATTTTTTGTTTCTCTTTCCTTTCATTTTCTTTTTCTTTAATAATCTTATGCTTAATTTAGTTTCTTAGTGTCAGGTTCGCCAGGCTGCTTGGGAATCATGCCGACCACCACGATAGCCACGCCACTTCCGCCACCGCCAGCACCTCCCCAGCCTTAGAGGTCACTCCTACCTCGCGAACCATCCAACAATAAGGACTCTTCGGTCCATTAATCTTTCATTTTCTTTTCGTTTACATTTTTGTTTCCTCTTTCTTTGTTTTTTTTATCTTTAATTCTATACTTAGTTTATTTTAATTAGGTCTTAATAAATCCTGGCTACTTCTCAAAGTGCTACCCAATTTCTTCATCTAGCGCAGGTTCGTCATCTACCGCCACCAAAGACACTCCTCCGGGAAAACATCCACAATTCAGGGAGTAATTTGTTTCCCTTCTCTTTTGATTTATCCCTTAAATGTTATTATCTATCTTTGTACATTGAGGGCAATGTACATCTTAAGTGTGGGGGGTGAATAGTTATTCTGAGAAAATGCCTAACTTTCTGCATTGTTCTCAAATCCCTGAATTGAATCTTGTTTGAAAGTAATTTTCTCATATTACTAATTAAGATGAAATTTCTGATGATTTATGATTTTTATGGATATGTTTTTGAATAAGTCATAGTTAATTGTGCATTGATGATTAAAATTAAAGAATACTAGAGAATCAAGCATGATAAGTCTATTTTTCAAAATTTAAAATTTTTTAGGTTGTTAACCTGAATTTGACTATTATTTTGAAATTCAAATTTTATAAGGTGGATGTCAAAAACACCCATAATTTTTGTGAGATTTTGAACCTTATATAAAGCATAATTCTTTTCCGTGCTCAATTCTTTTGATTATGAGTGTGTCAACTATAAATTGTTATTCTAGAACTTTCCTTGATTATACATGTCAAGACCACAGTTATGATTTGATATACCGAGATGATAAAGGCACTTAGGTTTTAACCCACTTACTCCACTAAAAAGCCTACCTCCACAATTAACCTAGTGAACCCCGTTGATCCTAACAAATCTTTTTATTGACTCACCCACTAATATTAACCCAAAACCCTTTGTATTTGTTATCACCCTTCCTTTTGACTACCCTTTAATCGAGATATGATTTGACTAAGTTTTTATTGTAAGTTGAAATTGTCTTTATTAGTTTGTTCTAAAAAAATAATAATCAAAGTATAGTATTAGTATTATAAAGAGTAAGCTTATACAAGTTAAAGTCTAATTATCAAAAGAAAAAGCCCGTATTAGTAGGTTTATTATTATTTTCAGTTGATGCAATTATTATCTCAGAAATTTTTAGGTAGGTAACTTATCAATTCAATCTCGATTCTAACCTTCTAATTTTAGCATTTATCCACACCTTTAACCCTAGCCCCATTACAACCCTAACAAAGACCATTTGATATGTTTATCATCTCATTTTACAGTGGTGGAGATTTGAATTTCAGGCAAGCCTATGGGATTAACTTTTCAGGTTTGACTTATGAGTACTTAATTTTGACCCTTAAACACTTTGAGTGATTTGAGTGAATCTTTTGTAAGGATGTCAATCCAGGTTCTAAGTGGACTGTGTCAAAGCAAAGAATCCACACGTGTCGAAGAGAGTATTTGACACCACTTGCTAAGAAGACAGGGTATAGTCAAGGCACAATCACTGATTAGGACCTCTACCGAGTAGCTGAAGGTTATATTATATAGAAACAAATTGAAGAGAGTGAGGATCCCGAAGAAGCAGAAGATGACCCCACAGAGATCCCGCTAGAGCAATCAACTGAAGTTCCTAGTGAGGCAGAACCAATGGAACCAAAAGCTGAACCTGATATTGATAAACCGTAAAAGTAACATATTTTTATCCCACATTTAGTATGCTTTTGGATGATTTGAGCCTCGATTTATGTAAAAAGGTGCTCTTAATCCTTTCTTTTCATGTCTTATACCTAGGAAAGCACCTGAGGATGAAAAGAACGTAAAACGGGCCCAAAATGGAGTAAATGGGCCATATCACGAAATCGACGCGGCTTGGCTCAAAGACCACACGCCCGTGCCTTGTTGAGCATCTAGAACACGGCCTCTCCCCCGATTTACACGGCCGTGCCTCATTAAGAAATCTGAACACGGCCTAAAGTTGATCCACACGGGCGTGCTACATAACAGTGTCCCTATCGTGGCAAAGAGCAATTTCATTCAGATTTGGATACTTTGGGGCAAATAAACCTATTCCAAGAGCCTATATATACCCCTTAAGTACCACCTTTGAAAGGGAGTCGAGCTAGGCCAAGGAGCCAAGCCGGAAAGGTCAGAATTGTGGGAATCGCTTAAAGTTAGCCAGTTGATCCATCCCAAGAAGCCGGAGTTATACTCAAGACGGCAGAATTCTCCTTCAATTCCTTCAGGGAGTTTTAGGGATTTCTTATGTTTTGTTTTATCTTTTCTCTTGAGATGTTTTCTTTCTTAGTTATGAACTAAACCCCTCAGATACCTGAAGGGGATGAAACCTAGATGAATCTTGTTATTTGATTTCTGAATTTTATGATAAATACTTAGTTTGTTCTTAATTATGCATGCTTAATCCAAATCTGATGTGCTTAGGTGGAGGAGGAATAGACCCTACTTAAGAGTAGATCTAGCGTAATTAAGCGGAGTTGATTGAACGCCTAGAGATAGGGTTACGAGATTTCGCCGAATTAGGGTGAAACCTAATATGGGAATCCATAGATCGATTTACTGCTATTCTAGGGGGTTATTATAAGAGAACAAGAGTTCCACTAATTAACCTAGGGTTAGATGTTATTCGCCTCGAGAGAGGGTTTAGCATAGGTTAGGGAGTCCTACAGATCAAGCTAAGTAAATAAATCATATGATTCAGGGTTAAATAACAAGTGAAGTCTAGGTGGATTCTTCCTGATGGCATCGTCGTGATCAATTGAGTTTTTCTTCAAGTTATTTCCCAATTCGTTCTTTTTGTCTTAGTGTCCTTAGCTTAGTCGTCAGTAATTTACATTAAAACAAACTTCACTTTATTTTTAAAGCTAAATAATAAAAAGAAAGTTAGTATTAATACTTTTGGTTCCTTTGGGCTCAATATCCGGTCTTGCCTAAGCTATACTACTGTTCGATAGGTACACTTGCCTTTAATCGTTGTCAGAGTTAGTTTCCAGGTTTGATCATTCTTTTATAAATTTTAAAGCTCTGATTTCAGCGATCAGATATCGAAGCCTCAATGTTTGGAGCTCCACTGCCTAGCCCAGATCTTTGTGATAAGCTGTCAAAGCTGATGGACTTAATGCAACACATGCAACGGCAGCAACAAGCCTACTGGAGATACTCAAAAATAAGGGATGACTCCATGAGGAGTGCCCTTAAGAAAATTTATAATGACACATTATTTCTGTGCCTAAGTTTCCAGATTTTATATTTGAATCAATGGAGTTTAGTATCGAAGATGGAGCAAAGCGATTCATGCAAAGGCAATAATGATGGAGCAGAAGATGAGTCGAATTCGGAGGGATCGGCAAACAAATAAAAAAATGGAGGGCTTCAACTTTATTTTTATTCTTAAGTTATTTTAGGATTAGGTTAATTAGGAATTTTTGTTTGTGCACAATAAAACAAGAGATAGGAATCATGAATAAAATCTGAACAAGTCAGTAAGGCTAAAGTGTGGCAATAGGTATGTACATGTCTAGGATGGGAGTTGGAGAGAGCTTGGTACTTAAGCAGTCAATTTGACTCACCTCCTCTTTTCTAAAATCCTACCTGGTGTATAGTATCTATTCACTTTAAACAAAGAGGACGTTGTTCACCTTAAGTAGGGGGGACCGAAAATTTGAATTAATTCCACTCAGAATAAAATTTTCTTTTAATTATGATTAGGATATATTTTGTTCAATAATTTGAAATTTTGTTAAGTATGCTAAAATTTAGTATTAGTAATGTTCTATTATTTTAATAAGTTATTATGTTAGCTTAATAATGATATGAATGTATTTTTAATAAAGGATGCAAATTCGTACCATAAAATTTTTAGTTCCCTACGAAAAAATTAGGCATTCATGAAAGTTTAAGTCTTTAGAATTGACTTAGTAATTTCTTGAGGTGAAATCCTAGGAAGCATGGAATATCAAAAATAATTTAGGCAATTATTGTTTGGACCGTTTGAGCCTTTCAAGCTAACCATGATGAAATTCTTGTCCTTTGAAACCCAACTTTGAGACTTCATGGCCTAATTTTATTTGAACCCTTACAAAATTAGTCATCACCTCTCTTAATTATCTTAAAAATGTCCCAAACACTTGACTCAGTACTATTCAGAGTATTCTTTGAAAATAAGTTTGGGGGAATTGAAAAGAAGTATCAATTGGTCGAAAATTGTAGTACATGAAGCAAGTGCTCGAATTAAAAAAAAACAAAGAAAAACAAAAAAAGAAAGGAAAAGCACATGCACTCGAATTAAAATAGATGTATGAAAAAGCATAAGTTGGTGTATCAAGAGTAAAAATTCCGAAGGTTCAATTTTACGCTGAGTCTAGGGTTTTAAAACCTAAAATTATCTATCTTTTACCTACCCCTAAGCCCAGCCACGTTACAACCTTATTAAAGACCTATTGATTCAAAGTTCCAATGTTACCTACATTAGTGGAGAGAAATTGATCTGTTCAACATATGAAGACATCAGTTAAGCTTAATGATTGCAATTTAATTTTTGAATAAGGGATTAAAATCAAAATGGTAGGGATTAACATGTCTTTATTAAGAAAAATTTAGTCTAATTTTGCTATTGTAGTAATTATTGAGATTAATTTGAATGACATATATACTTGAGTAGCATAATTATCAAATTTCTTGTTTTAGAGCATAACTATATTGATTTCATGATTTTGGGAAGAATGTTGTTCTGAAGGAGTTTTTCGAAAGTATTTCCAAGAAAATTCATTTCAAATTTTTGCATTACTCGGGACGAGCAATGAATTAAGTTTGGGGGTGTGGAAACACGAAAATTTACGTCTTTTTACATGCCCTTTTTAACTTAAAATCATGTTATTTCGGTTAAATTCTTGTCGAAAAATAATTAAATATTATAAAATAATTAAATTGTGTTAAAAATATGAACATGATGAATTTTAATTAATTTTATAGTTAATTTTGATTAATTTTGACTATTTTCGACAGATTCGCACAAAGAGCGAAAATTGGCTCGGCAGACACTGCTCGAAGAATAAACCCGAGAAGCAATTTGAAGTATCGAGGCAAATTTATTTCTAGCCCAAGATGATCCAATTACGAATATTAAATCATAAATTAATTAATTTTAATTTATTCCCAAATTAATTTGGGCTAAATAAATTAATCTTAATTAGTTATGGAAAAAGGGCCCAGTTGAACCGCACCAGTTGAACCAAATCGATTGAACCGAACCGATCAAAGAATTGGGCAGCCCAAACCGTCCATATGCTGACCCAAATCATCTTATTAGCTGATTAATTAAGCTTACAAAGGAGCCCTTGAAGACTTGTCAAAGTTGCATTCAACCCTCTCCACAATTAGTGGCTTTGTAGATTTGCCCCAAGCCATATTTAGAAAAGTTGAACCCATCAACTTTGCCACATAGATGGCCGGCCAAGGGGGGTCTCTTTGGCTGATGGAATTTTCTATTTTTAGCAGCCACAATCAGCTATAAAAGCCACCCCTTGCTGATCATTCAAGGCATCCCTCATTTCTCATTCACTCTTTCATTCTCTCTTCTCCTCTCTCACTTTCTCTCAACTTTTCATTTTCCTATTTCCTTGCTCTTGTGTCGATTTCTCCCCTTGGGAAAGGGTAATTCTTCAGCCATCATTGACCAGCAATTAGAGTGTTCACAAGCCACCTTGATAGCCGAGGACAACGGAGGACGAAGAACAGACCAATCAGTCAAGCCACGGAGAAACACCGGATTTGCTTCTTGTTCCCTATCTCTTTAAATTTCATTGTTGTTTTGAAAAACATGTTTATGAATATTTATGCTATTGGAATGGTTAAGTTAATCAGCTTAGCTTGAATTTAATTCGTGTTGGGTTGATTGCATGTCGTCCTTTTAAATTATTGAAATTGTGTTTATGTTGTTATAGACCTCGGTAAAATGCTTGATTAAGTAAAATCATGCTTAAGTTATTCTAGCATTATAATTGTTTAGATAACTAAAGAATTAATTATTTAAATGCATTGAAATTGTAATTAATGGACACAATACTTAATCAATGCATGTTTAATTCTTCTAAGGTAGCTGAAGATTATATTAGCATTGTATTTGGCGATACATGTGCCTTGCATAACTTGCAAGATTATTGTGATTAAACTGTTTCAAGGTAAGGTTACTTTGTTACCTCACATAGTCTTTTATATGCTTATTCGGTTGAATTAATCGTTTGAATTGACATAGGAATATGCGAGAGATTGTTTAATTTAATAAGTATGTATGTGCAATAATATGTTTACTTTTATAAAATCTGTTTAATCGGTCGATTTGACATAGGAATATGTACAAGAGATGAATGGATTTTTGATTTGTAAATATGTTCATAAGTTAGCATATTATCGAGTTGTCATTAATTTATTCGTAACAAGTATAGGCATGAGTTTAATAATTCTAAGGTAAGAAATGTAAATAATCCAACAAAATTATATCGTCTTGATTAAAATCAGCTTTTGAAATTGTGCATTAGAACTTTATTTTATTTTATTTTATTTTACTTTGTTGTCTAGTTTTTAATCACTTCCCAAATCCAAATATTTTTCCTTCACCAAAGTGTTTAAACTTACTTTCATAAATAATTCTTTTACAGTCCCTGTGGGTACGATACTCGACATTTACTTGTCACTTTATTACTTGTTGTGATTGTGTACACTTGCACATTTCCACCATTCCATATACTAACTTTTGAGTTTGCTGATATTGTATAAGCTCATACTAAGCTTATGGCATTGGTTTTGGTTTATACTTATGCTATGAATTGTAATATTGAAATGGTAAGTTATGTTTAAGGTTTATATGAGCTTACTAAGTACTTGTTTCTTACGTAGTTTCTTTCCTTTGTTTTATAGATTATCGAAAGCTCGACCGGTTTAGAATCTTGTCTGAGATCTATCACACTATCCACCAGTTAATTCAATAGTTTTTGAGTATTTTGGCCAAGGTTACTAATGGCATGTATAGGATGTTATGAATGGTGCTTTGATATGTTTATGTTTTGAGGATTATGTTTGGTTGGTGCAATTTAATGCTTACCAAACTTTGTTATTTTTGGTCACTTGCTAATGCTTGTAAATAAGGCTCCTTTTTGGTATGTTTATAATGGCTTGACAACAGTCAATTGAGACATGATCTGGTAGATGTTTAAACTAGGTTTTTATGCTTGAAATAAGGCTATATTGACATGTTTATGTATATGATGTTTGAATGCAATTGTGGTTCCTTTGAATGGCAAATTGATTAGGTGAATTAGGTTGTTTGAATTGGCATGATTATGAGTATTTGAATAATGCTTTAGTCTCTTGAAAGTGTGCATAAATGGATTGGGTAGTTATGCATGAATTGGTTAAGAAACGGCTTACTTTTAGGTAAAATTTTGGGTCCACACAGCCTGAGACACAGGCTTTCAGATGACCGTGTGAGGTACACGACCTGGCGACAAGGTCGTGTGTCATTTGTAAGTTCCTTAGTATTCAAGTCAGTGAGTTACACGGCCTGGCACATGGGCGTGTGCGGCAACTCTGAGAGTTACATGGTCTAGCACACGGGTGGGTGAAACGGCCGTGTGACCCTACTCAGTGAGTAACACGGGCTGGGACACGACCGTGTTTCAATTGTTCGAAAGTTCCTTAACTTTTAGTTTTGTTTCAAATTAGTCTCGAACTACCTCTAAGCTATTTCTAAGGCCTTAAAGCTCGATTTAGGGACAAAATGTATGAGAATGAATGGTTTATGATATATTTAAATTATTAAATTTTATGATATTTAAATATTTTTTATTATATGGTAATGCTCTGTAACCCTAATCTAGCGACGGAGACGAGTTAGAGGTGTTACATTTAGTGGTATCAGAGCTACGATTTAGTCAGTTCTTGGACTGAACGTAGCAGGTATGGAGTCTAGAAATACATGCCTTTATATAACCTATGATAGTCTGATAGTTCCTGACTCAAACTGAACTATGTTTTCATATAGATAAGACGGCATCCAACCGAGCTGATTTCGATGAGGTAGTTCTGGTAGTGGGCCCATAACCAAGGGCCAGAAAGGTAGGGCTAAAGAAGCCTTCTTCCAGATGATGTCTGAATGGTTTACAGAGTTTGTGAGAATGAACCCGATGGCTTACCCCCTCCCGTACCCTAACCTGTCCCTGTTATTCCTCAAGGTTTGGAACAATTACATACAAGTAAGCCTCCAATTAATAAAATTCGAAAGTATGGGGCTAAAGATTTTTGTGGTTTAACCAAAGATGATCCAGAAAGAGTCGAGTTCTAGTTAAAAAACACTGTGATGGTTTTTGATGAATTATCTTGTACATCGGTTGAATGCTTAAAGTATGTTGTTTCCCTGTTGAAAGACTCAACGTATCAGTGGTGGAACACCTTGATTGCGGTAGTACCTAAAGACCGTGTGAATTGGGAATTATTTCAGATAGAGTTTAGAAAGAAATATGTTAGCTATCAGTTTCTCAACAAAAAGCGGAAAGAGTTTCTAGAATTGAAATAGGATCGTATGATAGCAGCCAAGTACTAGAGAGAATTTGTGCGACTCAGAAAATATGCTCAGGAGTGTATACCATTAGAGGCTATTATGTGTACCTGGTTTGAATACGGTTTAAATGAAGACATCAATTTATTAGTTAGAATCCTAGAATTGAAAGAATTCGTGGTTCTAGTTGATAGATCATATAAGGTCAAAGAACTTAGTAAAGCCAAAAGAAAAGCAGATTCTGAGGCTCGTGATAGGGGAAAATCACCTATAGGAAAGTTATTCTCATCTCCATCAAAGAAATCAAAGGAATTTCACTCCCGTTCATCAGCTTCAGTAGGTTTCTCGGGGAGAGATAAAGTGAAGCATCGAGTTTGATACCTTAGGCTACGTCTGTAGCGAGTATGGGTAGTGTTCGAAACAACAAACTTGAATGTCAATAATGCAATAGATGACATTTCAGGGAGTGTAGATTGAAAGACAGGTCGTGTTTCAAATATGGTTCTTATGATCATTTTCTTAGAGACTGCCTTGAAAGATTAGATAAAGAGAAAGTTCAGAACACTCGTTCGAATAGTACAGCCGTGAATGGGAGACCGCCTAGAAATAGTGGTAATGTGGGTAACAGTCAAGGCGAAACAAAAGATTCTACTATTAGATCTGAGGCACGAGCACTAACTAAGGCTTATGAGATTCGTGCTCGAGAGGAAGCTTCAGCACCTGATGTGATCATTAGTACATTTTCTATCTTTGATACTAATGTTAATGCTTTGATTGACCCGGGGTCAACGTACCCATATGTATGCACAACTTTAGTGTTGGATAAGAAAATACCTTTTTAGTCTACTGAATTTATGGTTAAAGTAATGACTCATTTAGGTCAGTATGTATTAGTTGATAAAGTCTATAAAAGCTGTCATTTGATGATTCGGGATTGCAACTTTTCGACTGATTTGATGTTATTGCCATCTGATGAGTTTGATGTGATTTTGGGTAAGGACTGGTTAACTCTTCATGATACTATTGTGAACTGTAGACGAAATCATATTGTGTTGAAATGTCAGAATAGTGAAAGGATCCGAGTTGAATTAGATAGGTTGGATGGTACATCTAATGTTATCTCAGCTGTGATGGCATAGAAATATATTAGAAAGGGCTGTGGGGCATATCTGGTTTACATATTTGATTCCAGGGTTTCAGAATTGAAATTAGAGTCAGTTCCGACTATTTTTGAATTCACAGATGTGTTTCTAGAAGAGTTACCAGGGTTACGTTCGATTAAAGAGGTTGAGTTTGCTATTGAGTTAATACCGGGGACATTTTTTATATCAATAGCTCCGTATAGAATGGCACCTACAAAGTTGAAATTGTTAAAAGCACAGTTGCAAGAGCTGACAGATAGGGACTTTGTTCGGCCCAGTTGTTCTTCTTGGGGTGCTCCAATATTATTTGTTAAGAAAAAGGACGGGTCAATACGGTTGTGTATCAACTACCGACAACTCACTACAGTCACGATCAAGAACAAATATCCCTTATCACGTATTGATGATTTTTATACAGGCACGATCAAAAACAAATATCCCTTATCACGTATTGATGATTTTTTTGATCAACTGAAAGGCGCGACAATGTTTTCAAAGATTGATCTCTATTTTGGATATTATCAGTTACGAGCTAAAGACTTGGATGTACCGAAGACTGCTTTCAGAACCACGTACGGACATTATGAATTTCTTGTTATGCCATTTGGTTTTACCAATGCACCTGTTGTGTTTATGGATTTGATGAACAGAATATTCAGGTCGTATTTACACAGATTTGTTGTTGTGTTCATTAATGACATTCTGATCTATCCACGAGATGAAACAGAGCATGCCCAGCATTTGAGAATAGTTTTGTAGAGTTGGCGCGAAAAATAGTTGTTAGCTAAGTTTAGCAAATGTGAGTTCTGGCTCCAAGAAGTTGGATTTTTGGGACATGTGGTATCGACAGGCGGTATTAGGGTCGACCTTAGTAAAATATCAACTATAGTTGACTGGAAACCTCCGAGAAATGTTTTAGAAGTTAAAAGTTTTCTAGGTTTATCTGAATATTATCGGAGATTTGTTAAAGGATTTTCAATGATTGCTACGCCGTTGACAAAACTACTTTAGAAAGATGTCAAATTTGAATGGTCAAAAAACTGTCAGCAAAGCTTTGATCAATTGAAAGTGTTTTTAACCGAAGCCACTATGTTGGTTCAGCCAGAGTTTAGTAAGGAATTCGTGATTTATAATGATTCTTCATTGAATGGTTTAGGTTGTATTTTGATGCAAGAAGGCAAACTGGTAGCTTATGCGTCTCGACAGTTGAAACCACACGAGAAGAATTACCCGAGTCATGATTTAGAGCTTGCAGCTATTGTGTTTGCTTTAAAGATTTAGTGACACCATCTGTACGGAGAAAAATGTCATATCTTCATAGATCGCAAAAGCTTGAAGTATTTGATTTCATAGAAATATCTGAACTTGGGGCAATATAGATGGCTTGAATTGCTGAAATATTATGATTTGATTATTAACCATCACCTGCTGATGCTCTAAGTAGAAAATCTTTGTTTACTTTACGAGCTTTGAACACACGATTGACGTTGATTAATGATGGTTCTATATTAGCTGAATTAAAAGATAAAGCGCCATTTTTGCAATAGATTTGTGAGATTTAGAAAAGTGATGCTGAATTGATCGCAAAACTGGAATAGATTGAGTTGACACTTGATTCAGACTTTCATGTTAATTCAGACAGTAGTTTGTATTACAGAAACAGAATATGTGTTCTAAGAAATTTTGGTATTTTTTAGAAGATTTTACAAGAAGCACAGAGCAGTAGCTTATCGATATATCTTGGTAGCAATAAAATGTACGAGGATTTGAAATAGATATACTGGTGGCCAAGTATGAACTGAGAAATTTCAGAATTCGTATCAAAATATTTGATCTGTTAGCAATTTAATTCACAAACATAAGGTACATTTTGGTTTATTACAGCCTGTGATGACTCCATAATGAAAATGGGAACGGGTTACAATTGTATCGAGATTACCTCTATCTCCGAGAAAGAAAGATGTTGTGTGGATTATTGTGGAGTGATTAACTAAATCCGCGCATTTCATTCCAATACGTACGGATTACTCACTTGAGAAATTGGCAGGGTTGTATGTTTCTGAGATTGTTAGACTACACGATGTGTCGGTTTCAATTATCTCTAATAGGGATCTACGGTTTACTTTTTGATTCTGGAGTAAATTACACGAAGCTCTGGGTACTCGACTACATTTCAATACAGTGTTTCATCTACAGACCGATGGTCAATCTGAGTGAGTAATTCAGATACTCGAAGATATGCTCTGATGTTATGTTTTAGAGTTTGAAGGTAACTAGGAGAAATGTCTTCCATTGGTAAAATTTACTTATAATAACAGCTATCAGACAAGCATAAAAATGGCATCGTCTGAAGCTTTATACGGTAAAAAATGTTGAACTTTGTTATACTGGACTGAGCTAAACAAGAAAAACTTATTCGGTGTGGATTTGATTCGAGAAACTAAAAAAAAAAAAGGGCCAAAGTAATACGTGACAATTTGAAAGCTGTTTCTGATCGTTAGAAATCTTATGCAAATTTAAAAGGAAAAGATATAGAATTTCAAGTCGGTGACAGAGTATTCCTAAAAGTATCATTTTGGAGAAAAGTTATTTGTTTTGGCCGAAAAGGGAAGCTTAGTCCTCGATTCATCGGACCGTATAGAATCATTAAAAGGATTGGATTAGTGGCTTATCGGTTGGCTTTATCGTCGGATTTAGAGAAAATTCTTAATGTGTTTCATGTATCGAAGTTATGACTGTATCGATCAGACCCTTCACACGTAATTTCACCTGTAGATGTTGAAATTCAGCCAGATATGTCGTACAGTGAAGAACCGGTTAGAATTTATCTCGGGAAGATAAAGAGTTAAGAAATAAGAGTACAGCTTTAGTTAAAGTTCTCTGGAAATGTCACAGAATTGAAAAAGTTACCTGGGAACTAGAAAGAGCTATGAATGTGCAATACCCGAATGTAACACCCCTAACCCATCTCCGTCACTGAATTAGGGTTACAGAGCATTACTGTACAATCGAAAACATTTAATATCATAATATTTAAATAAATTAAACATGTCATAATCCATTCAATCACATTCATTTTTTCCCTAAATCGATCCTTTGATGCCCTAAAAATAGCTTTGAGGCAATTCAGGACTAATTTGAATCAAATCGAAAAGTTTATGAAAAATTGCAAAAACTAGAAATAGGGGTCACACAACCGTGTGGAATCACCCCAGGCCGCGTAACTTTCAAACAAGGGATACACGGCTATGTCCCAGCCTGTTTCCTCACTCGTGTAGCTCTCTAAGATGCCTCACAAGCTCGTGTGCTAGGCCGTGTAACTCACTGACTTGGAACCCTAAGGAGTCAAATTTGACACATGGTCGTGTGTCCCTTGTTCGAAAGTTACACAGATTGGGGTGATTCCACACGGTCGTGTGAACCCAGAATTCTCCTAAGATCAAACCAATTCATAACCAAACCATGCATAAACATCCAACCCATTTGTGCACACTTTCAAGGGACTTAAACATCATCCAAATACACTTAAACATACCATTCAAAACATCTTAACAAAGCAATAGACCATGCATAGGCACCACAAACATACCAAAACATCAACTATCAATACATGCCATTTTGTTCAAACATAACAACCTAATTCAAACACCTACCAAAAACACATCACAATTACCTTTTTCAAACCACCACTAGCATACCAAAACATCATACATTCATGAGCTATCAATACAAAAAACCTGTACATGATAATATTGTCATTTCCATACATGATAACCTAGCTCAAATATGAACTGAAACATTTCACAAGCAATCATTTTCAAGCCATCATCAAGATGCTAAGAGAACCTTATAAACAAGCACTTCAAAGTTACCAAAACAACATAGCTTTTCAAAGCTTATACAAGCCAAACACCATTAACACATACACCAAAATACCATTACAAATCACCCTATACATGTCATTATAAACCTTAGCCAAATTACTCAAAAACTATCGAATTGTCTACTAGATAATGTGATAGGTCTCTGACGAGCTTCCAACCAAATTGAACTTCCGCTGATCTATAAAATAAGGAAAATAACTACATAAGCAATGAATCAAACTCACAAGTTAGTATACTTGTTCTTGATACATATGAAATCAACCATGTATAAACATAACATTTAATTCACCACCATTACTATACGATCATGATTCATTCCATTTGCTCACTTACTAATTCCAATATTACAATTCAGAGATTAAACATAAACTATTACCAATGCCCTGAGTTTAGTACAAGCCTATTCAAGCATCATCAAACTCACATGTTAATAGGTTCATCAACAACACATATAAACCCATTTACATCATAAGTAGAATATCATAAGATACATTATATAAGCATCAACCCTTGCACATAGTCATGAACCTTTCGATTAAGTCACTTACTGTTCCATTCCATTTCTTACCTGTTGAACCATCTAGAATTACATCGGATACTTGGGAAAGCTCACACGAAGTGTGCCTTTACAAATAACCAGAACCTTTCCTTTACATTAATGCTCACACGAGTTGTGAAATGGGCCTGCTCACACGAGCTGTGGGTAAGAATGTACGCTACACGATGCTGCTCACGCGAGCTATGGAGAATTCGCAACAAATGCAAGACCTCAGCAATCAGTAGGGCATTCAAGACCAACACCTGAAACATGAAATCCCTAATGACATGTCATTTATATCCTAAGAATTCTTAAGGTTCAATCGGGACTTGTTATCCATTAAATCATCATGTCATTGATACATTTATAATCTAATTCATTTATATTACAACAACATAATAAATAGTTAATTTAACTATCATTAAAACAATCACAATTCATACAAACTTACCAGACTAAATTGCAACAACGACTAAGTATAGGGGATATTTGGTAATTTTCTTTTCTCCTCAATTTTTCACTCGTTCTTGATCTAAAATAATAATTTCATTCAATTCACTAATTCTAATAGAAAAATCAATTAATTTTATGTAATTAAGTCCTTTTTGACATTTTTACAAAATTGCCCCCAACATTTTACTTTCATACAATTTAATCTCTACGCCCAAAACATTCAAATTAATCATTTTTATTCAATTTCAAGTTTAGCCAAATTGTTTGGAACCCTATTACAGCCCATATTTTCTATTATATCACAGCAAGTCCTTATACTTTTACTAATTTCACATTTTAGTCCTTAAACATTAAAATTACCAAAAATTACTTTACAAAATAGTCATATCTAGCAACCAAGCTTAAGATTCTACCATGAACTTTCAAAAACATCTCAAATTCATCAATGGCACATTCAATCACATTCAATTAGCTAATTTCCATTTTACCCTTAAATATTAAACCAAATTTCACCAAATGTCAAGTCATGATCATCCACTAACCTTAAAATTGGTTGAATTACTACTTAAGGCCCTTATTTCATGCTTTTATATCCATTTAATAGAAATAAAGCTATAGCTATTAAATTTCACATCTTTTACTATTTAGTCCTTTCCAATTAATTAACTATTGAAACATTAAAATTTCTTAATCAAATTTTAGTATGACGTTAATAACACTCCGTAAATATTTAATAAAATATTTATGGCTCAGTTTATAGAAACGAGGTCCCAATACCTCATTTTATAAAATAAATTGACTTTAGGGTCACGCCACTTGAACCTAATTATTCATTCAAATAGCATAAATTGCTAATTCAAAATTTATTTTAATACCATATTTGACTCGTAAATATTAAATAATAACATTTACGAACTTACTCGTCAAATTTGTAGCCCCAAAACCATTGAAAAATGGGATGTTACACCGAACCTATTTTCTGGTAAGATTTGTTGGGGACGAGAATTCCTTTAGGGGGAGAGTTGTGACAATCTGTTTTCAGTAATATCGAAAACAGTGGCTCGAGGCCACAATTCTAACAAGTAAATTATTATTTAATGTTTATGGTATTATAATAAGGTCGTATTGTATTAAAATTTCGTTAAGAAATTTTAATATTTAAGTGGTTAATTAAGTGAAAAGGACTAAATCGTAAAAAGTGTAGAAGTTCAATTCTATTAGTTAAAATAGCTAAATGGCTTTGGGAAGGGAAGTTAATGGACTTGAATGGTAATTATACCATATATGTTGATAGTGGATGTTTATGGATAGGTTTTAATGAAATTTTAAATGGTTTTAAAATGTTAATTCAGTAATTTGATAAATTAGTTAAAATGTTAATAAACTAAAGGATGAGAAAACTATCATCTTTTTCATTGTCTTCAAGCCCTAGTTGTTTCCACCATTAGAGAAGATAGTTAGTTCGATCAAGCTTATTTCCTTTCATGTAACTGTATTCAAGCCCCGTTTTTAATGATTTTTATGTTTTTGAGTCTGTTTTAGCTTAATCTAGCTAGCCCTAAGGTTAATTTGCAAAACTGTTAAAGGTTGAGGGACTTTCCTTGAATTTTTTTGGTTAGGTTTTGATTTTAATTGATAGATTATGAACCCTTGTTGAAAAATAAACAAGTGTTGTTAAGTGGTTTTTGATGAATTTTGGAAGTGGGGATTAAATTGTTAAAAGGTATAAATGCTAGGGTTTTGTTGTGAAAAGATGGTAAATATGGGTTGTTTCAAAGTCCCTTGTATCTATGGCTAACATGGATTTAGGTTAAAATAGTTAGATTTTAAGTTATGAGCTTAAGGACTAAATTGTGAAAAGTTAAAATGTTAGGGGCAAATTGATAATTTTGCATAAATATGGACTATGGATTAAATTGAATTCTAGAAGTACTTAGTTGATTGAAATTATCTATGTAGATTGAGATAAACTAGGTTCGGACTTAGATTGAGGAAAGGCTTAAGCTTCAGACTAGTTCGATTAAACTACTACGCCCTAGTTATCGAGGTAAATTTGTATGAACTATAATTGCTTTTATGCTAGTTAAATTGAATGTTCATTATGTTAATTTGATATAAACAAACTTATATATAAAAATGTATTAATGCTATGATGAAGTGACAAATATCAAGTCCCGGTTGAACCTTAAGAATTCTTAGGATACAAATGACATGTCATTAGGGATTTCATGTTTCGGGTGCTGGTCTTGAATGTCCTACCGATGACTGAGGTCTGCATTTGTTGCGGATTCTCCACAATTCATGTGATTAGCATTGTGCAGCTTACATTCCAGCCCACAGCTCGTGTGAGCAGGCCCATTTCACAACTCATGTGAGCATTGATGTAAAGGAAATATTACGGTTATATGTAAAGGCACACTATGTGTGAGCTGTCCCGAGTATCCGATCAAAATCTAGATGGTTCAACGGGTAAGAAAAGGAAAAGAAATGGTAAGTATGTAAATGAATTGAATCATAATCTTATAAAAAAAATAATTATGAACTAAATACGTATTTACCTATGGAAATTTATTTATCTCATGGTTGATTTCATTTGTATCATGGACAAGTATACTAACTTGTGAGTTTAATGATGTTGTATAGGCTTTTACTAATATTTTAGCATTGGTAATGATTTGTGCCTAATTTATGAATTGTATAATTGACATGGTAAGTTATGTTTAAGTTTATACGAGTTTACTAAGCATTAATTGCTTACATAGTTACTTTTTATTGTTTTATAGATTACCAGAAGCTCGACCGATTGGAAGCTCGTCGGAGATTTATCACACTATCCAGAAACCAATTCAGTAGTTTTTCAGTATTTCGGCTAATGTTAATAATGGCATGTATAGGATCTTTGTAATGGCTGTTCATAAAAGTGTAAATGGTTGATGTAGTATGCTTATGTCTTTGAGTTTATGTTCAGTTGATGGACTTGTAATGCTTGTTAAGTTAGGTCATCTTGACCACCTTTAGGTAATTGAAATGTATGGTCTTCTGGGATGTTTGTGATGGCTTGAAAATGGTCAGTTGTGATATGTATTGGCCTTTACATGGCATATTGGTTAGGTGACTTAAGATGTTTGAAATGGTATATTTATGTGTGTTTGGATGGTGTTCAAATCCCTTGAATGTGTGCCCAAGTGGTTCGAATGTTTAGGCATAAATTTGACTTGAACTAGCTTGAGTTTAGGTAAATTTTTGGATTCAAACGGCCTGGGACACAAGCTATCACACAGCAGTGTGACACACAAGACCTATTTCACGGCCTGGCACACAGGTGTGTGGGGCATCTCAGTGAGTTACATGGGCAGGGACACTGTCGTGTGTCCCTTGTTCGAAAGTTACATGGCCGTGTGACCTCTATTTTCCAAATTTTGCATCTTTCTCTTAAAACTTATGAATTGCTTCAAATTAGTCCCGAATTAATTCTATGACATTTTTAGGGTCTCAAAGGCTCATTTTAGGGACAAAATGCATATGATTGATTGAATTATAATATGTTTAGTTTATTTAAATGTTAAGATATTAAATGTTTTTCGGTTGTATAATAATCCTCAGTAACCCTAATCTGGCAACGGATACAGGTTAGGGGTGCTACAACCCCTCCAAATCATGACAGGACCTTGGCTTTTTGCAACGTGGGGGGTCAATATCTTCGGATCATTCCCTATAGCCATGACACAGAAAAAGTTCATTATAGTAATTGTAAACTACTTCACCAAATTGAACGAGACAAAAGCTCTAGCAACTATAACAGAGAAGCAAGTGGAATCGTTTATGTAGAAGTCGGTTGTCTATAGATTCAGAATACCTAGCACTGTTATTACAGACAACAGTACAAAGTTTCAAGGGAAATTCATGAAATTTCGCACAGACCTTTAGATATCATTGGCTCAAAGCTCAGTGATCGTTGATTTCAGAGTTTTAAATTTATAATGATCGAACCTGGAAACTAACTATGACAACGATTGAGGCAAGCGAACCTATCGAACATTAGTATAGTTTAGGCAAGACCGGAATGTCGAACCCAAAGGAACTAAAAGTACTAACACTAACTTTCTTTTTATTATCTAGCCTAAAATAAGTGAAGTTGTTGTTTAATCTAAATTTAACTAACTACTAAGCTAAAGATGCAAAGACAAAAGAATGAATTGGGAAAATACTGTTGGAAAAACTCAATTGACAAAGACGATACCCTTAGGAAGAATCCACCTAGACTTCACTTGTTATCTAACACTGAACCAGACGATTTATTCACTTGACTTGATCCGTAAGATTCCCTAAGTTATATTAAACCCTCTCTCGAGGCGAATAACGTCTAACCCTAGGTTGATTAATTGAAATCTCTTTCTAATTAAAACCCCTATAATCGCATTAACTCGATCTATGGACTCCCATATTAGGTTTCACCCTAATTCGGCAAAATCTCGTCACCCTATCTCTAGGCGTGTGATCAACGCTTAATTATGCTAGATCTACTCTTAAGCAGGGACTTTTTCTCCTCCACCAAAGCACATTCAACTTGAATCAATATCCCGGAAATATTAACACAAGAATTAAGCACACATAATTAAGAACAAATCAAGTATTTATCATATAGTTCAGAAAACAATAACAAGATCCACCTTAGGTTTCATCCTCTTCAGGTATCTGAAGGGTTTAGTTCATAATAATAAAAGAAAACATCTCAGAAGAAAAGATAAACCAAAACATAAGAAATCCCCAAAACCCCCTGAAGGAATTGAAGGACAAATCCGCTGTCTTGAGTAGAATTCTGGCTTCTTGAGATGGATCAACTGGCTATCTTCGAGTGATTCCCACAAATCTGACCTTTTCGGCTCAGCTCCTTAGCCTAGCTAACCGCTCTCTTCCAGGTTATCCTTAGGGTGTTTATATAGGCTTTTGAAATAGGTTTCTTTGTCCATAAGTATCCAAATCCGAGTGAAATTCTTCTTTCCAACGATAGGGACACGGCCATGGCACACGTCCGTGTGACTCGTGGCCAGGCCGTGTCGATTTCTCTCTTGGCCCAATTTGGTCCGTTTTAAGCCCGTTTCTCGTTCTTTCCATCCTTCGGTGCTTTCCTGAGTATAAAACATGAAAAGAAAGGATTAAGAGCACCTTTTTACATAAATCAAGGGATAAATCATCCAGAAATTTGCTAAATGTGGGATTAAAATATGTTACTTTTACGGTTTATCACTCAGTCAAGACCCCGCAAACCAATGGCCAAGTGGAGGCTATAAATAAGAAAATTTTAACTGCTCGCAAGAAAAACGTGGGCAAACTAAAAGGGGCTTGGTTGGAAGAGTTTCTAGGAATCCTGTGGGCATTGCGAACCATACCCCACACCTCAACGAGTGAAACGACCTTCTCACTCGTTTATGGCACAAAAGTTGTAATCCTCGCAGATAGGTCTAAGATCACATAGAACACAGCACTTCAACAAAGAAGCTAAACATAAGGCCTTGAAACTTAACCTGGACTTAGTTGATAACCAAAGAGAAATGACTGAAATTAGAAATGTAGCTCATGCTCAACAAGTAGCTCGCTACTGTAACTCCAAGGTCAAAGGAAAGTAGTTTCAAGTAGGTGACCTTGTGATGAGAAACACTGAAGCTAGCTTACCCGCTTCCCAACATGGGAAAATGGCTCCGAGCTAGGAGGGACCATGGTAAAGAAGATAGGCTTTGGAGCATATAAGTTGGCAAGGATAGAAGGCACAATAGTATCGCGAACCTGGAATGCCCAACACCTCAAAAAATACTATGTATGAATACCCATCTTATGAATAAAATTTCATTCCAATAAAATTATCGTCGACAAAATCAAGGTTCATAGGCGAAGAGCCGTGACCTCCAAAATAGTTAGTGAAAGCAAAGCTTCGAGCTAAAAAATCAAAGTTTTCAAGCGAAGAGCCGTGACCCCTAAAATAGTTAGCAAGAATAAAGCTCTCAGCTGTTAAATCAAGGTTCACAGGGGAAGAGCCGCGACCTCCAAAACAGTTAGCGAAAGCAAAGCTCCCAGTTGTAAAATCAAGGTTTGCAAGCGAAGAGTTGCGACCTCCAAAATAGTTAGCGAGAGTAAAGCTTTCAGCTGTAAAATCAAGGTTCGTAGGTGAAGAGTCGTGACCTGTTAGCAAAATCAAAGCTCACAGCTGTACGATCAAGGTTCGCAGATGAAAAATTCTAAAAAATTCTCAAAGTATGAAACAACTTGCAAGATCATAAAAAATCTTCTTTAAGTAAATAACAGTTCGTAAAACCACATCCTCAACACATTATCAAAGCATGCTACATGATACAAAGCTCACAAACAACAGAAAGAAAACTAACATGAAATAAAAACAAATACTTCTTTATTTAAGAAAAACAAAAATACAACATTATTGTTCAATCACATCCTCAACCCCCTAGCACCCTGGTCTGCATTGATAGGAGCGACACCTTTATCAGCTGAGGAAGCAACAGTAACACCCCCAGTTACTGAAGGAGGAACCAAGTTCACAATATCCCCAACAACAGATGGAGCCATGTTCGAAGTGGCAAAGCTCTCCCCCTCCTCCACAAAAAGCTCGCCCTTTCAAGTAGCCACGAAGGATTCCCAAGTAGACTTAAAAGGATTGAAAATATCAAAAACCAGGCTGCTCATGTCTACATCAACAAGTGCATCGAAATCCACCTTGCAAACATTAAAAGGGCCACAAGCAACCTGGGCATGAAGAAGCAGATTCTTCTTGAACTTCTAGAGGGAGCACTGGATGTTCTGGGATGCCTGTTGCTTGAAAGCTAGCAGGGTCTCACCTTGCTTTTGAAGGGTACTATCCACCTACTCTTGGCACTCCCTAATAATCTTTTCCAGCTTGGTGAAGTGCCTTGTGGTGATCCTCGTTAACTCCGCCTCCGCAATTATACGTCTCTCTTTCTCTATAGCGAGCTTAGCTCCACACTCCTCTGCCTTTATCTCTATAATCGCAAGGCACTCGGTGAGGACCCCTTGTTTCTCATTTATTATCTCAATCTCTTCCCTCACCTTGTGATACAGCTCGCACACCCTCTCCAACTCAACCTTGGTATTTGCGAGCTCCTTATTATGGGCCTCCGTGTACCTCAGACCAAGAGTTTCAACTTCATATTGTAAGTGGCATAGAGATGAAGAGAAGTCCCCCCAGCCTCAATAGGCACTTTTTCAACCGCGGGAGCCACTAGAGAATTTTTAAGAGTAGGGGGAGGGGGTGTCCTCATTAATGGTAATGGATGAGTTTGCCTAGGCAACGGTTGGTAAACTCACCACAGAGGAAGAATGGATGGGGGTGATTGCAGCAACATGGCCTCTGCTATCAGCTCTCCTTTTTTGGCGATACACTAATAGAACACCACTCCCTCCTCCTTACTGGAAGGGTTGATACGCGCAGCCCCAGCAGACGTCTTGCGCCTCTTACGACCACTGCCAATCAAAGCGTCGATATCCATAACTTTGTTAAGCTCACGAGAGATGCTATCACTATCATTGAAATTATCCTCGTAGCCCCGACTGCCCCTGCACATCAACAACCCTAGAATCAGTAAAAGTAATTAACAAGTCAGTACCTCCTCTAACCCTCTCCTCTTGCTCGAACTCAAGAAGGGCAAAGGGACAGAGTGTTATCCCACAATAATGGTAGAAGAAGTTTGTAGGCTCCTCCAAACACCCTGTCAATATCATGTCCAGCTGATCGAGGGAATTGTGAGGTCAAGTACTCATCGTTGGTCGCCCACAATTGACCGTGTGACCTCTTGGTTGTCGTCGACCCTCCAACAATTTGGGCTAATATCCTCCAGGCAGAATTTGAAGGCATTCATCGCAACCAAACTACCTCCAGAGCCAACAAAACACACTTAGTTGCACTAGCAGCTGTCGAGAAAGTACGCCATGGCTAGCCACCAGGAAAAACTAGAGAGTTGGCCAGGAGCAAGGTGGTAGTCCTTAAGGATATTGCAGAAAAAGGGATGTAGTGGGAGGTGGAATTTTGTCTCCAATACATGTAACGGGAGAAGGAAACTATCTCCTGTTGCACCGTACACCCGACGCGACCCTAAAAGAATGGAAAATTCATAGGCAAAATGGGGAAGTTGGATTCCTCGTATAGCTAGAGCCAGCTTCATTTCCTCTGGCATGGTGGTGCAGACATAAGACTTATCAGTCACAATGACTGGAGTTGGTTTGATTTTGGGCTACTCTCATCTTCACCATGTTTCGAGTAAAAAAAACATAATTGGAAACTAAAAAACAGAAAAGATTTATGAAAATTACCTTAATTTGCAGAAAATGCCAAATAATGAAGAAACCTAAAACCCCAAAGATCCTGTAACATCCCGAAATTGGGCCTAGGAGAATTGAGCCCAATGGGCCTTAGGCGTAGTACCGTTTAAAATTTTTGAGAACGGCATTAATGCAAGTTAGACTTATTAGATAAGTGATTTTGGAAGGTTAGAGGGCTTTTATGAAGTTCCGGGATCAAATATTGGCTTTGGGGAAATTTTAGTTTTAGGTGAAAAAAACCCTGGAAGTTGGCAGGTAGGCCTTAAGAATAAAATATGGAGAAAAATGACACAAGTGGAGTGTGTGGTGTAGTGGCAAAGTGACGCCACATAAGAGGCAAGGGAGTGACGCCACAAGTAAGGAAGGAGGTCCAAAGTTCAAGTCTTGGCTTTTGCATTTTGGTTTCTTTTTACTTGGATCTTAGAATTTGAGCCATAGTTTATATTTAGTTACGCATGGTTTAAAACAAGAAGAGCTTGTGGCCAAGTGGTTAGCGGCATGGATTATGTTGCAAGGGAGCCTGGGTTCGAATCTCGTGAGAAGCAAAAGAGTATTTATTTTGCGGATTGGACGGCAAGAGTTTCAGTTGAATTTAAACTCTACTGACGAAGGGATCCCACATCGAAAAGACACAAAGAATGAAGGTGAAGAGCTAGCTATATAAAGAGCATGCCAGGAGGAGAGTTAACATACCATGGTGGACGTTTGGGCACAGGAGTGGTCAGAGCGCGGATTAGCACGGACTCTATCTCGGTGTGTGTGTACTTTCTACTCTAGGCGTAGAAGCGGCAAAATGCCGAAATGCCTGGTCACATGGCATTAGTAGCCACACGGCGCGCGGCGCGCGTGTGGGGCTTCGACGCGATAGTTGAGGCCATCGAGAGTATTCGTGTGGGTTGGGAATTTGTTTGGGCCTCGATGGGCGAAGTGGGCCCAATGGGCCCGTAGGCCCATATGAGTAAATTGTATGATTGGTTAGTATATGTTGAACTAGACTAGGTGGAACTTATATACGCGGCTAGATTCGTGCTAGGTGTGCCACACGAGCGTGTGGGCCCGGATGGGTCGAAATTGGGTTTTAGGCCCAAACGTCCAGCATCTGACCAAAATGGTAGTTTGAGTCGCTAGTGGTGACATTAGGCCTTCAGAAAGGCCATTACAAGTGCGAAATTACGAAAATACCCTTGGTAGGTAAAATTACGATTATACCCTTAGAGGTTGATTAGCTTGATTTTGTTGTTTTATGTCTATCTGATTATGATGGTAACTCATGTTATTCTTATATTCGATATATGTTTTGCATACATGACACATTGCATAATATCCGAATAATATGTATGTTGCATGGGCATATGGGTGATATTGATAAAGGGAAGTGTTAGGTGGTTTTACCACATTATCGGTGACTTATGTCACATATTCTCGTATCGGTGACTTATGTCACATATTCGTATCCGGTGACTTATGTCACATATTATGTATCCGGTGACTCTGTCACAATTATCCGTGGCTTTGCCACGATTATAAGAAGCGATGTGTGGTGATCGCAACGCGCCGCCGATGGTGTGTAGCGGATGGAGGGTCGATTTAGTAATCCCCATGGTGTGATTGGCAGGTACGGGTGGTGTGTAGAGGATGGATACCTATGTTGGTTCAGGACTACATTGTCATTCTTATATGTACATGTGATTTAATATGCTATGTTATGGGCTTATGGCCGAATATGACTAAAGAATGGGTTTTGCATCATTTGGCATGTGTTATCTGCTATACTGTGATATTAGGGCTACGGCCCGATTTGATTTATGTGTGCTTCGGCCAAGTATGTTATTGTGAGGGCTAAGGCCCAATCTGCTTTTGTGGGCTTAGGCCCAGTTATCACTAGTAAGGGGAAACACACACTGAGTTTTCGTAAACTCACCCCCTCTTTTTAAATGTTTCAGGTAATCATTAGACCGCGGATTTGGGGAGCCGAGGCAGACTTGTGGTGGCCCTGTAATGTTTTCTCGTAAACTCGTTTCTTATATTTAAACTTACATTTAATTTTGGGATTTTGATATGTAATAAGGCCTTTGGTATTTTATTTGGTTTTAGCTTTCAATTTGGTTACTGTTTATTATTTAATGTTCAATATGGGATTTTCCTGAAATGATAATAAACCGTTTTATTCAAAATTACTTAAACTCGATTTTCACAACAAATACAATTTTATTCAATTTAATAACAACTTTGTAAAGTGGGCATTAAATGAATCGGCTTTTATAAACAAACCACAAAACGTGGAGTTTCAAAAAGAATACGAACTTTTTAACAAACGCATGATTTTAAATAACCCTTTTATGTGACATGCGATTCGATGGTCGTAACGTTTAGAAATTTGGGTTTGGGGTGTTACAATTATGGTATCAGAGCCTAGGTTCAAAAACTCGGCTGTGGGTTTGGGTTCAAAAATGTTTTCAAATGATGGTTTAGAAAATATATATCTCTCTCTCTTTTCTGTAAGTATGGCACCCGAGTCTCCGGCACCAAATCCGTAAGTTTCCTTTTTACTATATTCTATTATATGCTGAATGATTGTATTTATTCTGCGATGTGTGGATGTGATGCTTGAATATAGGAATTGTATGTATGTGTGGGAAATATCTGTTTGCTTCGGTGTTAGGTAGTTGGTGATGTGAAGGGTTCCAAGATTTAGTTATAAGGTATATTAGTTTTATTAAAGATCAGATTGCGCAGCGTGAGCGATGTGTTGTAGGTTAGGATGTGTGACTATATTTATAGTTGAAAATTTCGGGGACGAAATTTCTTTAAGGAGGGTAGATTTGTAACATCCCGAAATTGGGCCTAGGAGAATTGAGCCCAATGGGCCTTAGGCGTAGTAGCGTTTAAAATTTTTGAGAACGGCATTAATGCAAGTTAGACTTATTAGATAAGTGATTTTGGAAGGTTAGAGGGCTTCTATGAAGTTCCGGGATCAAATATTGGCTTTGGGGAAATTTTGGTTTTAGGTGAAAAAAACCCTGGAAGTTGGCAGGTAGGCCTTAAGAATAAAATATGGAGAAAAATGACACAAGTGGAGTGTGTGGTGTAGTGGCAAAGTGACGCCACATAAGAGGCAAGGGAGTGACGCCACAAGGAAGGAAGGAGGTCCAAGGTTCAAGTCTTGGCTTTTGCATTTTGGTTTCTTTTTACTTGGATCTTAGAATTTGGGCCATAGTTTATATTTAGTTACGCATGGTTTAAGACAAGAAGAGCTTGTGGCCAAGTGGTTAGCGGTGTGGATTATGTTGCAAGGGAGCCTGGGTTCGAATCTCGTGAGAAGCAAAAGAGTATTTATTTTGCGGATTGGACGGCAAGAGTTTCAGTTGAATTTAAACTCATCGACGTGAAGGATCCCACATCGAAAAGACACAAAGAATGAAGGTGAAGAGCTAGCTATATAAAGAGCATGCCAGGAGGAGAGTTAACATACCATGGTGGGCGTTTGGGCACAGGAGTGGTCGAAGCGCGGATTAGCACCAGACTCCTATCAAGTGTGTGTGTACTTCTCTACTCTAGCTGTAGAGCGGCAAAATGCCGAAATGCCGGTCACATGGCATTAGTAGCCACACGAGCGTGCGAGCACACGTGTGGGGCTTCGACGCGATAGTTGAAGCCATCAGTAGTATTCGTGTGGGTTGGGGCTGTTTGGGCATCGATGGGCCAAAGTGGGCCTAATGGGCCCGTGGGCCCATATGAGTAAATTGCATGATTGGTTAGTATATGTTGAACTAGACTAGGTGGAACTTATATACATGGCTAGATTCGTGCTAGGTGGGCCACACGAGCGTGTGGGCCCAGATGGGCCAAAATTGAGTTTTAGGCCCAAACGTCCGGTACGACCGAAAATGGTAGCTGAGTCGCTAGTGGCGACATTAGGCCTTCAGAAAGGCCATTACAGGTACGGAATTACGAAAATACCCTTGGTAGGTAAAATTATGATTATACCCTTAGAGGTTGATTAGCTTGATTTTGTTGTTTTATGTCTATCTGATTATGATGGTAACTCATGTTATTCTTATATTTGATATATGTTTTGCATACATGACACATTGCATAATATCTGAATAATATGTATGTTGCATGGGCATATGGGTGATATTGATAAAGGGGAAGTGTTCCGGTGGTTTTTACCACATTATCCGGTGACTTATGTCACATATTCTGTATCCGGTGACTTATGTCATATATTATGTATCCGGTGACTCTGTCACAATTATCTGGTGGCTTTGCCACGATTATAAGGGCGATGTACAGTTGACTGCAGCGACTACCTTCGATGGTGTGTAGCGGATGGAGGGTCGATTTAGTAATCCCCACGGTGTGATTGGCAGGTACGGGTGGTGTGTAGAGGATGGATACGTAGGTGGGTTCGGGACTGCATTGTCATTCTTATATGTACATGTGATTTAATATGCTACGTTATGGGCTTATGGCCGAATATGACTAAAGAATGGGTTTTGCATCATTTGGCATGTGTTATCTGCTATACTGTGATATTAGGCTACTACGGATTCGATTTATGTGTGCTTGGCCAAGTATGTTATTGTGAGGCTAAGGCCCAATCGCTTTTGTGGGCTTAGGCCCGATTATCACTAGTAAGGGAAACACACACCGAGTTTTCGTAAACTCACCCTCTCTTTTAAATGTTTGGTAATCATTAGACCGCTGGATTTGGGGAGCCGAGGCGGACTTGTGGTGGCCCCTGCAATGTTTTCTCGTAAACTCGTTTCTTATATTTAAACTTACTTTTAATTTTGGGATTTTGATATGTAATAAGGCCTTTGGTATTTTATTTGGTTTTAGCTTTCAATTTGGTTACTGTTTATTATTTAATGTTCAATATGGGATTTTCCTGAAATGATAATAAACCGTTTTATTCAAAATTACTTAAACTCGATTTTCACGACAAATACAATTTATTCAATTTAATAACAACTTTGTAAAGTGGGCATTAAATGAATCGGCTTTTATAAACAAACCACAAAACGCGGAGTTTCAAAAAGAATACGAACTTTCTAACAAACGCACAGTTTTAAATAACCCTTTTATGTGACATGCCAGATTCGGTCGTAACGTTTAGGCCGGGTTTGGGGTGTTACAGATCCCCTTTTAAAAAAAGGTTACTTAAACCGTTCAGATGGCCAAAAAATGGACCAATGGCCCAGATGTGAGTAAGAAGAAACAATTCATCTCTCAACAGTCATATTTACGCACCTAATACCTGGATTCACACGTGGCAAGGTAACTGTCATGCACCATGGCCCACGGCGTACCTAGCAAGTTGCATTTGAAATGAACCTAAGGCTCGTCACTTTATAACGTCCCTTAGGCCCACTAAGGGGGGATTAGATTGTTAGGATTTGGGAACGCCAGCCCAAATGACTGAATAAGATCTGGATCTTTGACCTAGATAGACCCGACTCAGAAGAAAAATGTTCACCTACAGGCATAGTTCGCTGGGGACCCCACTGGAATGCTAGATGTTCGCAAAGATAGCTCGCACGGGAAGCTCACAAGGAGAGCTCACGTAAGCCTCGTAGGAATGAGGTTGCAAGCTATGTCCACAAAAGGGATCGCGAGCCCTATTAGGGATACCCGCTTGTTACTAGTAGGTACGATTCTCGTTGAAGGAGTCAGTCCTAGGATCAGAAAAGACCGCATGCTCCGCAGACATGCGTCCGATAAGCCAAGGGATGCCTAGGGAACGTCAACACCAGAGACAGAGAATGTCAGTACCATCGGCCCAAAGACTGAGACAAAATAGTGGGCCCTATTGTGAGCTGTAATAGTAGCAATAGGAACATATATAAATACCCCTTGTGCTCCCTTAAAACGATACGAGAAAAATATTACTCTAACAAATTTGAAAATTTAAAGTTGTTTTATATAGTAAAAATTTGTAAGAAATGTTAGTTTAAAAATCTTTTGGTTTTAATTTTAAGAAATTTTTAGATTTATACACATTTAAATAGATTAATATTTTTAAAAAATTATGAATTTTCAATTATTTTTATAGATTTTCTATTAATTTTTAGTTTTAAGATTTTTTTCACAATTATTATTAAGAAAATTTTTAAAAAATCAAATTGACTTTTTAACTATAACACAGGGACCAAATTAGCTATTAACCCTTTGAATTAAGGTGCAAAGTTTGTTATATAAATATATACAAAGTTATAAATATTTTTATAGTATCCACCACTGGTGGTAGTAGTGACTAATTCTTTCGCCTTTGGTGTTCTCCAAAAAGATAATTGATTTGATCATAAAATGTGCTCCATTCCGATAAGGGAGGGTCAAACCGTTGACCTCATAGTTAAGGAATGAGATGAGCAATTACCACACAACACCTCATGACTTATGGGAATGATATTTAAACATTACAAGATTAATTTTTTTTTTATGGATTAGTATTTAATACACTGATAGTATATATTTTTTTATTTCACGACCTAAAAAAATTGTCATGTGTTTTTTTAAATATATACATTTTTAATATTTTACTATAACCTATAAGACACTTGACAACCCTTTAACCTTATTTATGAAGTTTAAAAACTTCATTAACAATATACTAAATATTTTCTCTTTTTTCTATTTGTAATCATTTTGAAACATTTTGATCCATAAAAGATTTTCTTTTTCCATTTTTACGCTAAATCATAAATTTTACCAACATTTTAACCAAAGTATTTAAACATATTCTATGTTCATTTTTTTCTATTTGTAATCATTTTGAAACATTTTGATCCATAAAAGATTTTCTTTTTCCATTTTTACGCTAAATCATAAATTTTACCAACATTTTAACCAAAGTATTTAAACATATTCTATGTTCATATAAATAGAGTATCAATTGTCAAACAATTAAAGCTTGCCACCTAATATTATTGTATTTTTGCTTAAAAACCTATAGATTATATATATATGAAAACAATTTGCTACATGAATTCTTTTCACTATCTTTCATTGATCATTATTCATTAACTACGGTCGAAAAAAGTTTTTTTTTAGACTTTTATATTCATTTTATAATTTATATTAATTTAAATATATATTTAGTCGTTAAATTTGACATTTTTCTAAATTGGTTTTTGTAATTTTTTTCTAATGTCAGATTTTTTATTCCTCAATTAAATTAATACTAATTTAGTTAATGAAATAAAAATTTGACTAACATCAAATGTTCAATTCAAAAACTAAATGTATATTTAAATAATTTATATTTGTTAAAACTTGCATTTAACTTTTAGAGTGCACACAAACCTAGTTGATAAAAAGGAAATAATACTATCATTTTGAGTAACATCAAATGTTAAATTCAAAAACTAAATGTATATTTAAATAATTTATATTTGTTAAAACTTGCATTTAACTTTTAGAATGCACAAACCTAGTTGATAAAAAGGTACCAATACTGTCATTTCTTAATTATTATAATAACATTAAAAACATTAAATAAACATACCCTTTTCTCTTCTTTTTTTACTTACAAGCAGGAAAACAGACGCAGAAATTTATATGATGTATGCAACCCCAAAAAAGAAAAACAGAGAACAAACAGTTCCAACAAATTAATAAACCGCACAATCTCATAGACATCTTTTACTTGAAATGCATTATATTGATTCATTAATGGGGAGCAGTGGTCTCTTTCTCCTTCTCGTCCTCTGTTTTGGAGTGGCAACCAGGAATTTTCTCCTTGATTTTCTCCAAAAATCCCTTCTTCTCTTTTGTCTCTCCTTCATGGTGGTCGTTCTCAGTTGGGGCAGCAGCAGCTGGTGGTGGGGTGGTGACCTCTTCATCTTTCTTCTGCTGTCCTGGGAGTTTGTGTTTGATCTTCTCCATGAAACCCTTCTTTTCCGGCGTCTCTGAGTGGTAAACCGCCGCTGCCTCATCGCACTTCTCCACTGGGACTGCACTGTCCTCTTCTTTCTTCCCCTTCTTCTCCTTTTTCTTCTTCTTCTTCTCTCCGCCTTCAGCTTCTTCCTCGTCACTAGACTGAACATTCATACAACGCATGTTATAATATATGAAAAAGATTTGACTGTTTGAACTATGACTAGTAAGTAAGGAAGTAAAAAAAGTAATTACAGAGCTGGAGATGCTATTGGATCGGTGAAGCTTGTCCAGGAGACTGTGTTTCCTCTCATCTTCCTTATGTTCCTCTTCTATCTTGACTTTCTCAAACTGGGTGGCGACCACCTCCTCTTGAGGTTGAGGCTTCTCCTCTTCTTTCTTCCCCAAGAAATCAAACATCCCTCGCTCCTTGCTCTCCACTGCTTCCTCACCACCAACCTTGGTATGCTTCTCAGCCATTTTTTCTTTATCTACTACCACTAAAACAAGTATGATGAAAGCTACCTAACGTATTACCGTATCAAGATTGTGGATCACTTCACTTGTACGTACAAAGTTGGCTACACAGATTGATGGATTGTAAGAAACGAGAGGAACTGGGTTTTTATAGTAGTTTCAAACACGGATCTGACGCAGTTTAGGGAAAGGAGAAAAACACTAAAAAATTAACGCAATTTAAATGGGATGGGAAATCCAGCGCCATGTAACCGACCTCTGCATTAAACTTCGGGAAATATGTCTAAACAATACTACTCTCGCACCCCTAATTGATTCTACTTACTCGCTTTCGCTACTCGAAACCTGTCCCTTGAACGTACGTGTCAAATAAAGAAAGCGAGTGCAGATATGCTTTATTGGTGGGAAATAAGAGTCAAAAGGCGAAAAAGAAATAAAAAATTAGTGTAGCATTATCATGAGAGCACGGTACCACTGGAATCGTGACACGTGTATAGAGGGACCCGATGGTCGGTGTAATGGGGCCCATACAAAGAGACGATTGTTGGAGAAAGGTGTCGAATTACGTCGTGAGTAAGGAGGAGGGTTCGAGATTGTGGAGGGCCCCCATGGCCTCGGCTTCAGTATAACTTATCCCCCACTTTATTTTCGTCGCTTTCCCATGATACGTTACTTGCAGCGCAGCCCCACGGACAAGTGGCCGGTTTATGATTTTACCCACTTACTTTTTATGCTATATTTACTAGTTCTAAGTGATGATAGGAATTAAAAATGGAAAAACCATTAAATATAATTGTATAAGGAAGATGGAAAGAAGGCGACAAATTTAGATATTTGAATAAGTCTTATCAACTCATATGAGATATAATTTTAAAAGCTCACGTCTTTAGCTCATTATTGTAATGCTTTTGTAATTATTTATACCAGACTTCAATCACATCCTCTATTTACCAGGACATTCCAATTCACGTTTTTTATATTAATAAAAATATTCATTTCAATTTAGTTAAAATTTAATCGATTAAAAATTTATATTTTAAATAAGAAATAATGCAACAATTAATCTATAATATATAAAACAAACTTTAAAACAATAATTTGTTTTTTTAATTCAACGAGATCCACTCCGGCAGTGAAAATCTCCCAAAATCCTTGAAGAGACTAACCGCCTCCACACTTCTCTTGCATTGACACGATCTCGTAGAACATGAATAATAGACTCTTCAACATACCCACAACTTGCGTACGAAGGATGTAACACCTCCTAACCCTTATCCGTCATTGGAACAGGGTTACGGAGCATTACCGAACATTACAGATCAAATGCGAGCAATGTATATTTATTCACATATAACATCATATACAATTATTTTCCAAAATAACAAACATAACATCCTAGGTACATGCCATTTACCAAAAAGAAATATACTTCACCACAATGAGTTCGAGATCGACCTTGGATGTTGATTCGACAATTTGACTTTAACCTAACCTGCGCACGAAAACAAACCGTACGCTGAGTATAAAACTCAATGGTATTCCTATAATCTGAGTATTTATTAAACAAGAATTTATAATATTTATTTATATAATCACACATAAACAAAATCATTCAACAAATAATCAATTTCATAAATGCATCATTCATAATACTTTCAATTCTCATATCATACTATTTCAATTTCATAATTGCTATTCATTAGTTTTTCTCAATAGGATACACCATTCAATTTCAAACCAATATCCATTTCATGAATCCCTGATTCATGCAATTCCATGCATTTCAATTGCATATTTTATTTCATTGTCCATTCCAATCCATATTCAATATCATTCATTGTCAACCAATTGGCCAAATCATTTGTTTACCCCTATTAACAAAACTCAAACTTTGACAGATACACGGATCCAACCAAAACACACCAGTACGGCACTCAGTGCCTCATCGGCCAAGAAGTAAAACATTACGGTACTCAGTACCTTATCGAAATTATTCGAAGAAATAATACGACACTTATAGAGCCTCATCGACTCAAGGTCGAAGTATCCCTGAACACTTCCAATCCTATAGCATGCCAACTATATTCGATTCAGCCCGATACAATTAATGGGGTATTCAATTCACTTTTCAGTTTCCAATCAATACACATTTTAATTAATCACATAAATTCATAATCCAATACAATTCAATTCACTTTTCAATAACAAATATTCAAATTCCACAATCACATAAATTCATAATCCAATACAATTCAATTCACTTTTCAATAACAAATATTCAAATTCCACAATAATCACATATTCATATCTATTTCATCACATTCCCAATCAATCCATTTCAATTGTAAAACACAATACAAATAATTCTCACCTTATTTACTTACCATAATATTTCATCAAAATACAACAATTAATAATTAAATTCACTTTTCAATTTCAACCAATATTCATTCCAATTCAAATATTCACATATGTACATGAAATCAATTCCATTCTGTAACACCCCAAACTTGGCCTAGACGTTATGGCCAAAACTAGGGGTGTCACAAGGAATGGAATTTTGAAAATGAATTTATCACGTTAAAATCGTTTCTGTTTATTAGCTTCTATTAATCTCTCGTTGGTTTCAAAATCCTTTTATCGTTAATTTGACTCATTTAAACACATATTCTATGGCAGAGCTTTTAAAACCGTGAGATTTAAATAAAATCGTTCGCGTTTAGAAAAATGTTGTTTTAAAAAAAATCAAGTTTTCGTTACAGTTCAAAAGTTCATGAAAACAGTTAATGACCAAAGTATAGGTAAACAGTCCCAAAAAGTCCAATTTACAACAAAATACTCCCAGAATAATAAAAACCATAAACGAAAGTAAGCAATTTAGAATATGTGTGGCCACCGTCGAGTCTTCTGCTGCATCGAACCGTCAAGTCTGGAGATTTCCTATACAGATTAACAAGAAGGGGTGAGTTTACGTAAACTCAGTGTGTAATCCCCACAAAAACATGCATCTGATCAATTAATTAAGAAATGATCAAATGCGATGCTGGGGCTTATGCCCATTCTGATTTTCGATAGTAGTTTGGGTCTTAGCCCATTTTAGTTCAGTATCAGATATGCATTAGGGCTTTAGCCCATCACAATAACAGTAATGCAAACAGTAATCAGTGAACAAAGTCCTACCCACCAGCCTCTACATACCATCTCCGTTCATCCCCACACTCCATGTGGGGTTTAAAACACCCACCCATCCCTACACTCCACGTAGTACCGAATGCGGCACATATTCAGTATATTGCAGCTGAGCTGCTAGATAATAGGCTTAAAGCCTTTCAGTGCACTTCTTCCAAATATCATCATCCCAACCCAATGCAATGCAAAGATACAATATGTCATGTTTTTATGCAACCATCAGTCATACATAGACATATATACATCAGTAATCAAGCATAATTTATAATGCATCACATACACTCAAATCATACATTTAGGGGTCTAGGTAACGCTTACCGACCCTACAGTAGGTTCACAGTCGACTTGGGCAACCCGTGTAACCCTAGGAGTCATTTCAGATAAATGGGCTCACACGCTCATACGGCTCGCCCGTGTGGACTACTTGTAAGGGCCCACACGTCCGTGTGGGCCACATGGCCCAAATTGGCCTTGGCCTTGTGGATCACACGGCCTGGCCCAAACCAGTCTAGCCCTGTTTCGCACACGGCTGTGTCTTGCGCGCACGACCTAGCCTCGTCAATCATACGCCCGTGTTATGGCACACGGCCTATCATACGAGCGACCACAGGCCCGTGTGGCGTCGAAAGTGGGATTTTCGGCTTTCGCTGAAACCTTATTTTTTGTATTTTTGGGTACACACCTGTTACAGATTCGATGCAAAAACACCTCCGAGCCTTCCAGAACCTATAATCGACATACAACGCTTCAAAATCAGTCACAATTCTCGATTTAAACCGAAACCCAACATCAACAATAATCCAAAAAGGGCATTCAACACTTATCCCAACAATCTTGAAAGATTGCGTTCATGTTTCCGCACACAGAAAGCCCCTTACTTCTTGATTTGCTACTGTCAAAACAGCGAATTAGATTCCAATGAAAAGAATCCAAAAATTTAGAAACAAACAACAAGAGAAACCCCTAATCGAGCCGCAAACAATGCTTACTTACCCACATAAAAACACAATGCTGTAAAGGAAGAACAAACCTTGCTGGAATGGAAAATAAAAGAAAAGATTTTGTTCAAAAAGAAAAGGGAAAACGAAAGAGGAAGAAAGGTGAACGTCAATTTTTTTCTGCATAAGAGATTTTTAGAGAAAATCGATTACCCAAATCCCACTAATTCTCATCCTAACCACCCACTACTCAAAATTCCACTACCAGTGGAACTCTAATGCAGAGCCAGGCAAAAATAAAAGCTCCCTTGCCTACATAAGATTCGAACACAGAACCTCCAACAAACCAACATTCCACCTAATCACTAAACCAACAGGCCCATTCTGATATGATTTTACAAATAACTAAATATAAGCACATTGAATAGAGATAAGGCTTAATTCCAAAAATACCAAAACTTGCTAAAGCTAAGGCTTGAACTTGGGACTAACACACACACCCAGAACACTTAACCATTGAAGCAGATACACAATTATGTCCTATTATAACAAAAACAGAAATAGAAATTTTGAGGCGTTACACATTTAATTCAATTCAATATCACAAAATCAATATCAATACTCACCTCAATGCACTTACCATACATATTAAGTAATAATTCAGCAATTAATTATTAAATTCGAATTATAGAAATACAAACCGTAATTTTTGAATCACTCCTCGTCGACTTTCTCTTTTCCTTTCTTAGCCGATGTCTCCGGCACAACGTTAGATACAAAAATTTAAAACAATTTAAAACAAAAAATAAACTAAATTAAACCAAAATAAAAACAAAATAAAAACCCAATAAAAGTCCAGTCCTCTTATACAAACCCAATAAATTAAACACGCCCAAATACTAATTACAGTAGACCCAAATTGGCCCAATACTGAATAGGCCCGAATGGCCCAATTTTCTAATAATTCCAAAAAACCCTAGAGGCCTCTAGGGCATTCCAGCGCCGCATACCTCAACAGCCTTCCCCACGCACGCCCCGCGTGCATCCACGCCGCAGCCATCACGCACACACGCGCCAACCTCAGCAACGGCCTTCTCCACCTGCACACAAAAAAGTAACAGAAAGCAGCAATATAGCAGAAGATCGTAGAATACAGCAGAAGAATATTAAAAAAACGTGTATTTCATTTTTCTGGCTATAAAAAGCCAAGTATTGTACACTGTAAAGGATCCTCATTTTTTGTATTACATACAAACAGAGGCACGTACAAAATTATAAGAAATACAAAATCAGAAATTGAAAATCGGAGGTGATTTCATTTCTCACGAATCTTTTTCTTTTCATTTTTCCTTTTCTTTTTGAATCTTAGTAGTCGATGTGTTCATGCAAAAATAAAAAAAGAGGAAAAGAGATTTTACCATTCGGATCTTCGTCTTCTCCGTCACAATCGGAAATAGATGCGGATCTAGTTTGAGAGCAAGGCGAATCAACACATATGGAAATGGACTCGGCCTTCATGTATCACTTTCACCGAATTCAATGGCGTTTTTAATGGTAGATCTGAAAGGTTTTCGGGTTGCGGCTGAGAGAGAGAATAGGAGAGGATTAGGGTTTTGTTCTAAGAATAAAATGCTGATTTATTTTTTAAAAAAAACCCTGATTTTAATGCATTAAGGGAACGACACCGTTCAATTTCGTTTTAATAAGTTCAAAACGATGCCGTATGAAATGCCCCGACTCATGCCCGATCCGATCCGACCTGATAGTCCCGTGATCCACGCATTTCTGCGAAGAAGGAAAATTTACGCAATTAATCCTTTTCTTAGTTCCATTTTTTATTAAATCCTTTGTACATTTTCTTTGTTTTTTTTTAAATTAATCTCTATGATTTGTGCACTATCTCAAATTGATCCGTGCTTGAAAGATGTGCATAAGAATTTGGGTCAATTGCATCTTTAATCCTTGTTCATTTATATGCATCTTATTTAAGTCCTTAATCCTGTTTTTTATTTGTTTAAAAATTATTCTTTTGATTTTGTTTTTATTTCAGTTGAGTCTGTTTTAATTTTATTTTTTTATTCCTTATAATGTTTTTTAAAATAAATATTGTTTTAATATAGTACATAGAAATACTTTACGTTATTTTAATATGTTATGTTTTTGTATATATTTTTCTTTGTTTTGTTATAATTTATTTATAAAATTTTTATGTTATTTTGTTTTTAAAGATTTGTATAATATTTAATTTACATATTCTTGTTAAATTATATTAAGTTGTTAAATTATATACATTTTTATACGTATAATTTATATTAAATTTTCCTTATGTTATTATGAATTTCCTATTATTTTATGTATGAATTTTCTTTTAAATTTACTTATGTATATATGTATTTTTATTTCCTTTAAAATCCTATTTTATTATATATTTTTGTTCATTTCAAGAACCTATATATATTATGACTTTCATGTATAAATTATTTATGTTAGTTTTTCTTTTTTATTATTTCACATATATTATTCACATAAATTAATATATATATTATTCTATATATATTTTGTTTTGATTTTCTCCTTGTACAATATTTTATTTTAAATCCATTTACCTTATTGCATGTACTAATTATTTTTGTATTTTGATTTAATTTAAATTTTTGGTATACATATTGTACATATAGTTTAAAGCTTGCATATTGATATTGTTTTCATAAGAAAATAGAGCTTATAATAAAATGCATTTTGATTACTCAAAAGATTTCCAAAATAAGGCAATATTTGTACGTTTGGAAGGTCGGAAAATCACGCCCTAACGTACTGGGTGTCAATTTTCCGTCCAACCAAATAACCAAATATCTTTTTCAATTGCATGATTTTGAAATTATAAGATGATCTCAACTTTGAGGGTCCAAGATATTGCATCCTAACGTACTGGGTGTAGTATTTAGTTCCTTTAGAGCAAATGAATCTTACATTTGGAATATGCCATCCGTTTTTTCAAAACTTTTCAAATTTTCAACGTTAGGACAACATTAATCAATTTGGTACCAATTTGGGCGTTGGGAGGGTGCTAACCCTTCCTCGCACGTAACTGAATCCCGAACCTATTTTCTTGAATTTCGCAGACCAAAGTGTTTTATAGGTGATCCGATCACACCTAAACAAAAAAGATTGGTGGCTACTCCTGGTTTTTAAATTCGATCCCCATTTTTCAAACTCGAAAAAAATGGTTTCGACAGCTTGGCGACTCCACTGGGGACTGGTTGAGAGTCAGGCCATAAATTGATTAATTTTTGTCCTTTTGATTGAAAATTTAGAAAATTGTTTTGAAAAATCATGTTTCTTTTGATGCATTTGTTTGTGCTAATGTCGAGTCTCATAAAATACTTTGGCATTGCATTGCATGACCGTTGTGGTCACACCTTTAAGTGGGAGTGAGAAACTATGCCTTCGTGAGGTTTTCACTTCCGCATGGGCTAGTGGACTGCTTCTGGGATACATCTGTACCTATGTGCTTCGTGAGATTTTCATCTCCGCATGGCCATAGGGAAATGTATTCCCCTGAACCGAACTCGATCCATATGAGCCTATAATGGGTGAGGATTGAGGAACCTACTGGTTCAGGTACCCTATCTTTAGAACCAAACCACATATAGTGAACCCTAGGAGCCCACCCTAGGTAAAGCTATGCCAAACTTTAGCGGTCACCTAGATAGGTGATTGACTATTTTTCTGTTTGATTTGATTTTTTTTACCGTCTGTATATGATACTAATGTGTTTTCTTTTGTTTTGATTACTTTGCATTGCATCATCATAGAAAGGAGATGTTGATTAATATTCGATTGCTAAATAGAAGAGTTTGTCATAAGGAAATGGGTTACTTGATAAAGTGGATTATAATACGGTCGTTCAAACATAGTCCAGGTAAATAGCGAGAGAAGGTTGATAGCCCGCAGAAGAATACAAGACTTTACCCGAGGATTCAGGCCGACAAGGATTATTTAAGAGTCATCAGGGCTCAATTTTCTTAAAAGAAGCTTATGAACATCATGGAGGATAAGTAAGTGAAAAGGTATGGCCAGGACCAAGCAACAAGGAGCTAGATGAGGCATCTATTAAGAAAGTTCATGGAACCCGACCATAACATCCCGGGACGAAGAAAAGGATTGATGTTTTCACCTGGACTATGAGGACAAAGCCGCATATGCAATCCGTTTTATGTAAAGAAATTTATTTTCTAGAAAAGTTTTTCTAATGGAATTGAATTCATAATCAACGCCTCTCTTTCTTTTTGCATTCATTCCATGCATTTGCATTGCATTTCATGCATTTGCATTACATCACATCATATACATTAAAATTTGTAGAAAGACTCTAATTAGGTAAAATTATTTCAGTTAACCTGGAAAACATAGAACGAAGGTTAGAGAGATTAGAGTAAAGGCAAATACTGATGCAAGAGCAATTGGCCAAAATTCAACAGGATATGGGAGATCAAATGAATATGATGCGCCAGTTAACCCAATTACTAGTCGGGGAGCTTGAAAAAAGGAGTAGCCCAGTGGTCAACAGTGTGGATGATGATGAAGACATCGTTTATTCTCTGATAAGTATCCCGACTCAACCAGACACGCATTCGCATGGGGTACCTATCATTGTTGGACCCCAATGTCAGACTGATACTTCGGCCCTGTTGAACTCACCGATGGGTTCAGGTTTTAACCCGGAGGATGATTGAGCCAAACCGGTTGTACTGGCAGAAATGAAAGAAAAATGAGAGTGGACTTCAAAGGCACCGAAGAAAAAAAAAAGGAAGTGAATAGTGCAAGTAGGTATAACAAGGGTCACTCAGAGCCGATCACAGTAGGCCAGAAAAGGACTATAATTACCAGCCGTCAGGTCTCCCCAAGGTAAGAACTCAATCCAAGAACGAATTCAGAAAAATCCCAGTTCACACCCATCCTAATCACGTATAGGGAGTTGTACCAAATTTTGTTTGAAGCATATGTTGTATCCCATTTTTACATAGAACCAATACAGGCTCCATACCCTAAATGGTACGATGTGAACGCCCAATGCGAATACCATGCAGGAATTACGGGGCACTCGATGTAAAACTGCACCGCTTTCAAGAAGATAATCAAAAAATTCATCAGATTGGGTATTGTAAAATTCGATGATCCTTCTGGTGTAGGAAATTCGTTACCCAACCTTTCAATTAAAAGGGTAAACATTGTGAGTTCCATGATAGATAGGGGCATGAGATCCAAGAATGCATCGAGCTCAAGGCCTTAGTACAGGACCTGATGGATAATAAATTGAAGTGATTAAAGACCTGGTGGGAACATTTGAAGGTCTAAACATTAACGACATATTCGAAGAGGGAATCAGGAAATAGACTTTTCCAAGCTTCTGCTTTACGTACTTGGGAAGATTTTAAACAACGGAACTGTGGAAGGGATCCCTGTATTTTTAGAGTTAATCTAGAGTAATATTCAAAACACGCTTGTTGCTTTAAGTCTAGAAGTAATAAGAATCCTTTTGTGAAATGGGCTTGTGCCTAGAAATTTTATTTCAATAAAATGCATTTTTTTAAGTAAATATTTTTTCATTCTTTACATTTCATACTGTACATTTTTTGTGTTTAAGAATATTCTTTCATTATTTATTTATGACCATACCATAAAAAAATAATCATCCTTAGAATCATTTATCCTTTGGATTGCCCTTGTACCTGGGTACCTAGATATCAATGACATGAGCGACTTTGTTACAGATTCCCTTTTTGAATGAGGTATGGGTCTAGGGGATCTAAGGACTTTGAAGATGACGGAGATTGTAGCCTATCTTTTGAATTGTTAAGGATGGTTGAACAAGTGAAAATAGACTCTACTTTGCAAAGGGTCAGTGGACGTTGCGAGCTTAGGAAAGAGGTAAAGATCGAATCCTAACTCACCACAGAAATAAGGCAAGACATCATTGAGCTATTTTAAAGAATTCCAAGATGTTTTCGCACAATCATATCGAGTAACACCAGGCTTGAAATATGGGTATGTTGTTTAAAGAATCCATGGTAATGGTTCTACAATGGTCAGGCTAATCAGGAAGATCGAGCTACTGGTTTATCGAAGAAAGGAAATTGCATTAGTCACACGATAAATGCCAAATTGGGGAAGACAAGACTTAGGTGCCTCTTCCATTCTTTCTATAGGTGGGGCATAGATATTATGGGGCAGATATCGTCAAAGGCATCTAGCCGATACCAATGCATCTTCGTGGTTATCAAGTACTTCACTGAGAGGGTGAAGGTTGCTTCATATGCTAAAGTTACAAAGTCAGTAGTCATTAGATTCAAATCCAAATTCAAATCCAAATTCAAATTCAAAGCCAAATCCAAATCTAAATCTAAATTCAAATTCAAAGCCAAAGCCAAATCTAAATCTAAATCCAAATTCAAATCCAGATTTAGATTCAAATCCAAATCTAAATCCAAATTCAAATCCAACTTCAAATTCAAATTCAAATTTAAAAAAAAAAAGTGACAATAAAGAATGCCAGAAAAAACATGTTTAACATCATTGCACAATGTCAAAAAATTTACAGTCTGTTCAAAGATCGAGACATATCGAAGGCAAAAAAGCAACCAAAAACCATTCAAAATTTTTGAAAAATGACTGAGATTTGTAAAGGTTGTCATAAAAAAGTCACCATTTACCCTCTTTGTTTCTTAAACGTTGGCCGGAACCTTCACCGAGGCAACATCTTTCCTAGTAGCTTATAAAAGGGAAGCAATTGTCGGAGGTTAAGATTACTTTTCTCCAAGCTTTGATTGAATTGAATAAAGCAGAATGTTTCCAGTAACCTTGATTGAAAGTATTCAAAACGGATGGTACGGGCTTATGACAAAGAGGTTCGCCCAAGGGAATTTTATGATGGGGACCTGGCATTAAGAAGGATCCTTCTCATGCAAAAAGACTTTAGAGGAAAGTAAAAATTTGGAAAAACCTTATTAGTGAAGAAGGCTTATTCTCAAAGATCATGGCAGGGACATACTCAAGTCGGTGAATTCAGATTTCATCTAAAAGGAGAGGCCAAGGTGAAAACCCGCAAAGGGCGCCTTGAAACCTTTAAAAAAACCAAAAAAACAAAAAAAAATTCAATCAAAAAAATAAGAAAGAAAAAAGAGAGGCCAAGGCAAAAACTCGTAAAGGGCGCTTTGAGACCAAAGGGGATTTGAGTTGAAAACCAGAAAAACGCGGCTCAAATTTTGATCGAAAGGAGGGGCATGCGGTGATCTTGCTATACTTGAGTTAACAATGAGGAAGTATGTTACGTCTTGGGGCATCGACAAAGTACTTTAGATCCCCTAAGCACATATTGAGCTTAAAATGGTCCTCAAGAAGTTCGAACAAGAGAAGCTCAGGCTGCAATATCTGGGACACCTAGTCTCCATCTTACCCATTCTAAAATTGCTATCTTTAATTATTCGTTTCAAAATACACCAATATATTTCCTTCTAGATTGCATTTGCCATTTTTGCTTAACTTATTTGTTTTGAGCTTTGCTCCTAATTAGTTTCCTTCTTGATCTTTGATATTTTTCAAGCATTTTGCATTGAAATAACGATTAGTGGACTAATAATATTTTCATGAAAGAAGTTTCACATATTACTCTGGAAGCTTCTGAATAATACAAGAACCTGAAACAGGGCTTTTGTTTAGAACTTACTAAGCTTAAGGGCTGGAAGTGTTTGAGAAGGAAAAGTCTAAATTGATACTATCTATCTGGATCTTTTGTCAAAAATGGTTGGTGATATAATCTCGACGAAAAATGGTCAGTGTTAACCCAAGTGTAAAGGGGGAATCATTCGCGGGAAAAATGATATTTTGTACCCATGCAAATATCGTGCATACACATTTGGTTAGGTCACTTGGGGAGTGATCAGTTGATTGAACAAGTTGCAGATCCTATACTCCTGATTTACAGTAGGTTGGATTGAAGATGAAACAAATCCTATGCTCTTAAGTTGCAGTGGGATGGATTGGAAAGAATTCAAATCCTATACCCCTAAGTCATAATGAGATGAACCTGAAGTTACAATGGGGCAAATTTGTTGAGCAAGGATAGGTCCCCCAGAGGACGACGTCACAACATCGGTGAATCCACAGATCTTGTCTTCTTGAGATTGCAGTGAAGCAGATCGAAAATACCAGCCCTATCTCCTTGACCAGCAGTGGAATAGGTCGAAGATTGTAGATCTTGTCACCCTAAGCAGTAGTGGACCAAGGTCAAACGACAAATCTTGTCTCCTTAAGCAGTAGTGGAACAGATTTAAGCCACTAATCCTATCTCCCTAACCAGTAGCGGAATAGGTCGAAGATTGTAGATCTTGTCACCTTAAGCAGTAGTGGGCCAAAATCGAACGGAAAATCTTGTCTCCCTAAGTAGTAGTGGAACAGATTTAAGCTACCAGTCCTATCTCCCTGACCAGTAGTGGAATAGGTCAAAAATTGTAGATCTTGCCACCCTAAGCTGTAATGGACCAAGATCGAACATAAAATCTTGTCTCCTTAATTAGTAGCGGAACAGATTTAAGACACCAACCCTATCTCCCTGACCAGCAGTGGAATAGGTCGAAGATTGTAGATCTTGTCACCCTAAGCAGTAGTAGACCAAGATCGAACGGAAAATCTTGTCTCCCTAAGCAATAGTGGAACAGATTTAAGCCACTAGCCCTATCTCCCTGACCTGTAGTGGAATAGGTCGAAGGTTGTAGATCTTGTCACCTTAAGCAGTAGTGGACCAAGATCGAACGGAAAATCTTGTCTCCCTAAGCAATAGTGGAACAGATTTAAGCCACCAGTCTGGCATCCCTGAGTTTGTAGTGGAGCAGACCGAAGATAGCAGATCTTGCCTTCCTGAGTGAAGTGGATCGAAGATAGTAGATCTGGCATTCCTGAAGTTGTAGGAGTAGATCGAAGACATCAGATCTTGTATCCCTGAGTTTGTAGTGGAGCAGATTGAAGATAGCAGATCTGGTATTCTTGAAGTTGCAAGAGCAGATCAAAATAAACCTTATTTCCCTGAAGTTGCAGTAGAGCAAACTGAAGATAGCAAATTGATAAACCGTGAAAGTAACATATTTTAATCCCACATTTAGCATACTTTTGGATGATTTATCCCTTGATTTATGTAAAAAGGAGCTCTTAATCCTTTTTTTTCGTGTTTTATACTCAGAAAAGCACCGGAGAATGGAAAGAACGAGAAACGGGCTTAAAATGGACTAAATTGAACCAAAAGAGAAATCGACACGGCCTTGGCCCAAGACCACACGGCCGTGCCTCATTAAAAGTCTGAACACGGCCTGGCCATGACTCACACGGACATGTGCCATGGCCGTGTCCCTATCGCTGGAAAGAAGAATTTCACTCAGATTTAGATACTTAGAGGCAAAGAAACCTATTTCAAAAGCCTATATGAGCACCCTAAGTATAACTTAGAAGGGGGCGGTTAGCTAGGCCAAGGAGCCAAGCTGAAAAGGTCAGATTTGTGGGAATCACTCGAAGATAGCCAGTTGATCCATCTCAAGAAGCCGAAATGATACTCAAGACGGTGGATCTCTCCTTCAACTCTGTTAGGGGATTTTAGGGATTTCTTATGTTTTGTTTTATCTTTCTTCTGAGATATTTTCTTTTATTGTTATGAACTAAACCCTCAGATACCTAAGGGGGATGAAACCTAAGATGAATCTTGTTATTGTGTTCTGAACTATATGATAAATACTTGATTTGTTCTTAATTATGTATGCTTAATTCTTGTGTTAATATTTCCAGGATATTGATTCAAGTTAAATGTGCTTAGGTGGAGGAGCAAAAGCTATACTACTGTTTGATAGGTGCGCTTGCCTCAAAATCGTTGTCATAGTTAGTTTCTAGGTTCGATCATTATAAATTTAAAACTCTGAGCAGATTAAAGCTATAAGTCTAAAATCCTTGAATTGGATCGAAGCGCTAGTTCTCATGCCCTTGAAGATGCAGTGGGATGGAATGAAGTTTCTCAAAGAAGAAAAGCACTGAAAGAAGTCCAAGATTCAAAGACCGGGCAAAAATTGTCCTTTTTGAAGTCTTTGCTCTATTCTCGTTACACGACAATGAGCAAAGAGGGACAGCTGTAATAGGCCCATCTCATCCGGCCCATTTTAAAACCAAAAATAAACTAAATTAAACCAAAATAAAAACAAAATAAAAACCCAATAAAAGTCCAGTCCTCTTATACAAACCCAATAAATTAAACATGCCCAAAAGCTAATTACAGCAGACCCAAATTGGCCCAATACTGAATAGGCCTGAATGGCCCTATTTTCTAATAATTCCAGAAAACCCTAGAGGCCTCTAGGGCATTCCAATGCCGCATGCCTCAAAAACTTTCCCCACCTGCACCCCGCGTGCATTCACACCGCAGCGATCACGCACACGCGCGCTAGCCTCAGCAACGGCCTTCTCCACCTACACACAAAGAAGCAACAGAAAGCAAAGATATAGTAGAAGATCGTAGAATGCTGATCATCTGTCTATCGAGTTTTAAAATTTATAAAGAGAGAATGATCAAACCTGGAAACTAACTCTGACAATGATTTAAGGCAAGTGCACCTATCGAACAGTAGTATAGTTAAGGCAAGACCGGATTATTGAACCCAAAGGAACTAAAAGTACTAATATTAACTTTCTTTTTATTATCTAGCCTAAATATTAAGTGATTGGTTGATTAATCTAAAACTAACTAATTACCAAGCTAAGACGCAAAGACAAAAAGATTAATTGGGGAGATAACTTTTAGAAAAACTCAGTTGATTTAGACGATACCCTTAGGAAGAATCCACCTAGACTTCACTAGTTATCTAACACTGAACTATACGATTTATTCACTTAGTTTGATCCGTAAGACTCCCTAACGTATATTAAACCCTCTCTTGAGGCGAATAACGTCTAACCCTAGGTTAATTAATGGAAATCTCTTTCTCTATTAATAACCCCCTAAAATAGCTGTAAATCGATTTATGGACTCCCATATTAGGTTTCACCCTAATCTGAAAAAATCTCGTCACCCTATCTCTAGGCGTGCGATCAACTCCGCTTAATTATGCTAAATCTACTCTTAAGTATGGACTTTTGCTCCTCCACCTAAGCACATCTGACTTGAATCAATACCCCGAAAATATTAACACAAGGATTAAGCACACATAATTAAGAACAAACTAAGTATTTATCTTATAATTCAGAAAACAATAACAAGATTCATCTAGGTTTCATCCCCTTTAGGTATCTGAAGGGTTTAGTTCATAACAAATAAAAATAACATATCAGAAGAAAAGATAAAGCAAAACATAAGAAATCCCTAAAACTCCCTGAGGGAATTGAAGGAGAGATCCACCGTCTTGAGTAGAATTCTGGCTTTTTGAGATGGATCAACTGGCTATCTTCGAGTGATTCCCACAATTTTGACCTTTTCGGCTTGGCTCCTTGGCCTAGCTAACCGCTCCCTTTCAGTTGATACTTAGGGGGTTTATATAGGCTTTTGAAATACGTTTCTTTCTCCCTAAGTATCCAAATCCGAGTGAAATTACTCTTTCCAGCGACAGGGACACGGCCATAGAACACGCCCGTGTCGACGATCTTCAAGCCGTGTTTGGATTTCTTTAATGAGACATGGCCGTGTGAATCGGGGTCAGGTCGTGTTCTAAATTATCAGTGACGCACGGTCGTGTGGGCTTAAGTCCAGGCTGTATCAATTTCTTCCTTGGCCTAATTTGCTACGTTTTAGGCCCGTTTCTCGTTCTTTTCGTCCTCCAGTGCTTTTCTGAGTATAAGATATGAAAAGAAAAGATTAAAAGCACCTTTTTTCATAAATCAAAGGATAAATCATCCAAAAACATGCTAAATGTGGGATTAAAATATGTTACTTTTACGGTTTATCAAATACCCCACACTTAAGCTTTTGCTTGTCTTCAAGCAAAATTCTCAACTTACAATTAAAACGAACTTTCCATAATTCATAATTCCTATCGACAATGTCTCATCATAATTCATAGATAATTTATACATGGATAATTCAACTCAAATAGTCCTACAGATTCAAACAAGATAAGTCATGTATTTGTATCACAAAAACATAGGTGTCTCCCCTTAACTGAATAATTACCTGTAATTCAAAACCCACAAGGATTGAAATCCTCACGAAAGATTCACTCAAATCACTCAAAAAGTGTTTAAGGTTCAAAGTTAAAAGATCACTCATAAGTCGAACCTGAAAAGTTAATCCCATAGGCTTGCCTTAAAATCAAATCTCCACTACTGTTAAATGAGATGATAAACAGATCAAAAGGTCTTTGTCAGGGTTGTAACGGGGCTAGGGTTAAAGGTGTGGATAAAGGCTGAATTAGAAGGTTAGAATCAAGATGAATTGACAAGTTACCTATCTAGAAATACTGAGACGATAATAATTACATGAACTAGAAAAGTAATAACCCTAATAATACGAGCTTTTTCTTTTGATAATTAGACTTTTAACTGTATATGCTCGCTTTTCATAATACTAGTACTGAATATACTTCAAAAATTATTATTATTTTTTTAAGAACAAACTAAAATCACAAAATAAGGAATAAATAAAGATCATAGCTAGGCAATAGATCAAATCAAATCTCGATATAAGGGTAGTCAAAAAGAATGGTGATAACAAAAACAAAGGGCTTTGGGTTAATATTAGCGGGTGAGTCAATAAAAAGGGTTGTTAGGATCAACGGGGTTCACTAAGGGTTAATTATGAAGGTAGGCTTTTTAGTGGAGTGAGTGGGTTAAATCTTAGGTGCCTTTATCATCTCTGTATATCAAATCATAACTGTGGTCTTGACATGTATAATCAAGGCAAGTTCTAGAATAACAGTTCATAGTTGACACACTCATAATAAAAAAAAAGTGAGCATGAAAAAGAATATATGCTCTATAAGGTTCAAAGTCTCACAAAAAATTATGGGTATTTTGACATCATCCTTGTAGACTTCAAATTTCAAAGTAATATTCAAATTCAAGTTATCAACCTAAAAATTTTAATTTTGAAAAATAGATTTATCATGCTTGATTCTCTATTATTCTTCAAATTTAATCATTAATGCACAATTAACTATGACTTACTCAAAAACATGTCAATAAAAACCATAAATCATCAGAAATTCATCCTAATTAGTAATATGAGAAAATTACTTAAGAACAAGGCTAAATTTAGGGATTTTGAGAATAATGAAAAAAAGTTAGGCACTTTTATTCTTAAGGATTGAGAATAATGCAGAAAGTTAGGCATAATAACTATTCACCCCCTACACTTAAAATGTACATTGCCCTCAATGTACAAGGATAGATAATAACAGTTAAGAGATAAATCAAAAGAGAAGGGGAGAGGTGAAACTTCCTGAATTTCTGGATGATTTCCTTGAGCTAGAGGGGTCGGTCTAGATGACGATCCTGTGTAAAATGAAGAAATTGGGTAGCTCACAGAGAATTAGCGAGGAATTATTAAGACACTTTTAAAATAAACTAAATATATAATTAAATATAAGAAAGATAAAGAAAAAGGAAACAAAAATGTAAACTAAATGAAAAGAAAAGATGGATGGACCGAAGAGTCTTTATTTGCAGATGGTTCGCGAGGTGGGTGTGACCTTTAAGGCTGGGGAGGTGCTGGCGGTGGCGGAAGTGGCGTGATTTTTAAACCTGACACTATGAAACTAAAATAAGTTATACTAAATTAAGAAAAAGATTGTCAAAGGGAAGGAAATTGAAGTAAAAGAGAAAAGAAAAGTAAAAACTAAGTGGTCTCAAAGACCCTTGGCTAGTTGTTTGGATGAAGCTGCCGGCAGGAACTCATGTAAATCCTTCGCCTTTGAAGAGATTGGCCTTTTACGCTTCCTTGGCATGGTTTCAGTGTGACTCAAGAGTTATTGAGACTTATTATGGAGAAATTTGAGAAGAGGGAAGAAGAAGAGGGCTGGAGGGTAGAGGGTAGAGGGGAAGAATGGGGAAGGTTTAAATAGAGTTCAATTCTAGTACACGTACACGCCCGTGGTCCGAGGGCCTGTCGATTCACACGGCCGCCTCACACGGCCGTGTGTTTGGGTGTGTTGGCTCACCCACACCCGTTTTGTAGGTTACCACGGTCGTTGATAATAAGTCAGTATGTTGACACGATTGGAAGGCACGGGCGTGTTATGCCCGTGGTTGGCAAGTCAGTAGCTACACACGGTCGTGGGACACGACCGTGCCACTTTGTCGATGCCCGTGGGGGACTGGTTGAGTCCGTGATTTCAAAATTCAGTTGAGTCTGGCTTGTACCGTCCTGCCATGTTAGTACCAAGATTCTTGAGGTGCACACAGCCACGGCCACGACCATGTGCAAGGCCGTGTGGCCTGGAAATCTGCTCACTTGGTTATTATTATTTTTTTTAAAGTTAGATAAAAGGAAAGAATAAAATAAAATAAAAAACATAAAGTTAAATGAGGTTAGTACTCGGGTTGCCTCCCGAGAAGCGCTCGTTTATAGTCTTAAGCTAGACTTTCCCTGTATTTGCTACAATCAGGGTGGTTTAAAAGTTTGAATATCTTCCCTCATGCTTACAATTTTATTTTCTTGATAAAGTTTAAGTCGAAAGGCATTTAACTTAAAATTGTCGGATGTTGGAGTGCTTACCTCGACTGTTCAGTGTGGGAAGATATTATATACCTTAGGAGGAATTTCTTCGTTTGCTTTCAGGCCTGATATGGTGATTCGAGGGTCAGCTTTGTCTAAAAGTACCTGGTCCCCTATTTTGAAGTGGTTTGATGTTCTTACGAGCTTTTCTGGAGGCTCCTTCGGTTTTACTTCGTGCGGTTCCGGTTCATCTTTGATTTGTGTTTTCTGCTCTTTTAGTTTGTTGACCTTAAGGCTTCGTTCCTTATTTGATTCTTCTTTGTTGGTACTAGGTCCATGATTCTGCTCAGGTTTGTAGTATTGTGGTGTTTCCTGTGATAAAGGTTGAACAAATTGATTATCAACTGGATTGACTTTCTTACCTTCATCAATTGTTGTCCTGGCCGAGTCAAGAGCCTGTAGACTAATCGATTCATCACCTATACGAAGAATGAGTTCTCCTGTACCAATATCAATCTTAGTCCTAGCAGTTGCTAAAAAGGGTCTTCCTAAAATTAAGGGAATCGAATTATCTTCATCCATGTCTAAAACAACAAAATCTACTGGGAAAACAAATTTATCGATTTTTACGAGAACATCTTCAATAATGCCCCTAAGAATTCTAACAGTTTTATCAGCTAACTGAATACTCATCCTAGTTTGCTTGGGCTTCCCTAGACCTAGTCGTTTAAACAATGTGTAAGGCATGACATTTATACTTGCCCCTAAATCAGCTAACGCATTATTAATAGTTAAACTACCAATTAGGCATGGGATTGTAAAACTCCCTGGATCTTTTTTCTTCCGCGGTAGTCTATTCTGTAACATTGCTGAGCATACTGCGTTCAATTCCACATATGGCTCTTCATCTAATTTGCGCTTGTTCTTTAAGAGCTGTTTTAAAAATTTCCTCGAGTCTGGCATCTGAAAAAGAGCTTCAAGAAGAGGTAAGTTAATATGTAATTTCTTTAGAAGTTTAAGAAACTTACCGAACTATTCCTCTGAATCGTCTCTTTTCATCACTTCGGGATAAGGTATGCGAGGTTGGTACTCTTTGATTACCGGTTTCGGCTTTTCTTGTGTTACCTCTACTTTACCTTCTTCTACCTCGTTTTCTTGTATTGAGTTGGATTCATCTAACCCTTTACTATCATGAGCTGTGATGGCTTGGATTTGCTCCTTTGGGTTAATCTCTGTGTTACTTGGTAGACGTCCTTGCGGTCGTTCGGACATTAACTTTGCAAGTTGTCCAACTGCCTTAGTGACTTCCCCTACTGACTTAGTAAGTTCCCCGACTCGGTTCTTGGTCTCTTCAACTGATGTTTGTTGTTCTTTAAGTGTTTTCTCAGTATCTTGGAGACGATTTTCTGTGGCTGCCATGAATTTTGTCAGCATCTCTTCATGGTTTGGCTTCTTCTCTTGCGGATATGGCTGATTTTGAAAATTTTGAGGAGATTGTTGTCTTTGATTTCCTTGATTTCCTTGTCCTCCCCACGAAAAATTTGGGTGGTTCCTCCAACCTGGATTGTAAGAATTACTATAAGGATTATTATTGGGTCTGAAATTATTACCTATATAGTTTATCTGTTCACTCTCTGTGCCCAGTTGGTAGGGTGGGTACACAGGATTCGGCACAGTTCCACTTGTGTCGCACTACATTAATGGATGTACCTGCGAAGAACACAAACTATCAAGCTTTTTATTCATCATCTCCATCTGTGTTGATAGCATGGTTACTGTGTCTATGTTGAAAGCTCCGGCTGATTTTGTCAGTTTCGTCCTTGTAACTTGCCACTGATAGTTATTCAGCGACATCTCTTCGATAAACTCGTAGGCTGCTTCAGGAGTTTTGTTGTTCAAAGTTCCACCGGCGGCTGAGTCGATTAGTTGTCTCGTTGAATGATTCACGCCATTGTAAAAAGTTTGGACTTGAAGCCACAAAGGTAATCCATGGTGTGGGCATCTTCTCAGTAGGTCCTTGTATCTCTCACATTGCGTCATATAATGTTTCTAAATCTATCTGCACAAAAGAAGAGATATCATTCCGTAATTTGGCCGTTTTGGTCGGTGGGAAATATTTTAATAAAAAATTTTCGATCATTTGATCCCATGTAATGATTGGCCCTCGTGGTAACGAGTTTAACCACTGTTTGGCTTTATTTCTTAATGAAAAGGGAAATAACCGAAGACGTATGGCATTATTAGAAACGCCATTTATTTTGAAGGTATCACAGAACTCTAAAAAATTGGCTATATGTGTATTTGGGTCTTCGTCCTGCAAACCATCAAATTGAACAAATTGTTGAATCATTTGTATTGTATTAGCCTTTAATTCAAAATTATTAGCAGCTATAGCAGGCCTAACAATACTTGCTTCTGCTCCTGTTAAATGCGGTTTAGCATAATCGAACATGGTACATGGAACATTGTTTTCTCCCCCATCATGTGGTTGTGGATTATTCTCGTCCATCCCTTCAGTAGGATTGGATCTACCTTCTTCTGTGTAATTTAGGGCTCGACTGATTTCTCGGCAATTCCTTCGAGCGGTAGCTTTGATATCACTGTCGTATACTAAAGGTCCTCTCGAGTTCCTTCTAGTTATAAACTAGAGGTACTGTTAGAAAAGAAAGAAACAAAATTTTCAGCAAAATTAAAATTTAACCTAAAATAAAAATAAAAGTAAATTGCGAAAAATAAAAAAATGGCTAAAGTAATAAAAATAGAGCTTTCTTAATATTTTAGCTCCCCGGCAACGGCGCCAAAAACTTGATCGTCTGTCTATCGAGTTTTAAAATTTATAAAGAGAGAATGATCGAACCTGGAAACTAACTCTGACAACGATTTAAGGCAAGTGCACCTATCGAACAGTAGTATAGTTAAGGCAAGATCGGATTATCAAACCCAAAGGAACTAAAAGTACTAATACTAACTTTCTTTTTATTATCTAGCCTAAATATTAAGTGATTGGTTGATTAATCTAAAACTAACTAATTACCAAGCTAAGACGCAAAGACAAAAAGACTAAATTGGGGAGATAACTTTTAGAAAAACTCAGTTGATTTGGACGATACCCTTAGGAAGAATCCACCTAGACTTCACTTGTTATCTAACACTGAACTATACGATTTATTCACTTAGTTTGATCCGTAAGACTCCCTAACGTATATTAAACCCTCTCTCGAGGTGAATAACGTCTAACCCTAGGTTAATTAATGGAAATCTCTTTCTCTGTTAATAACCCCCTAGAATAGCAGTAAATCGATTTATGGACTCTCATATTAGGTTTTACCCTAATCTGGAAAAATCTCGTCACCCTATCTCTAGGCATGCGATCAACTACGCTTAATTATGCTAGATCTACTCTTAAGTAGGGACTTTTGCTCCTCCACCTAAGCACATCTGACTTGAATCAATATCCCAGAAATATTAACACAAAGATTAAGCACACATAATTAAGAACAAACTAAGTATTTAACTTATAATTCAGAAAGCAATAACAAGAGGTTTCATCCCCTTCAGGTATCTGAAGGGTTTAGTTCATAACAAATAAAGATAACATCTCAGAAGAAAAGATAAAGCAAAACATAGGAAATCCCTAAAAATCCCTGAGGGAATTGAAGGAGAGATCCGCCGTCTTGAGTAGAATTCTGGCTTCTTGAGATGGATCAATTGGCTATCTTCGAGTGATTCCCACAATTCTGACCTTTTCGACTTGGCTCCTTGGCCTAGCTAATCGCTCCCTTTCAGTTGATACTTAGGGGGTTTATATAGGCTTTTGAAATACATTTCTTTCTCCCTAAGTATCCAAATCCGAGTGATATTGCTCTTTCCAGCGGCGGGGACACGGCCATGGAACACGCCCGTGTGGACGATCTTCAAGCTGTGTTCGGATTTCTTTAATGAGACACGGCCATGTGAATCGGGGTCAGGGCGTGTTCTAGATGATCAGTGAGGCACGACCGTGTGGGCTTAAGTCCAGGCCGTGTCGATTTTTTCCTTGGCCTAATTTGCTACGTTTTAGGCCCGTTTCTCGTTCTTTTCGTCCTCTGGTGCTTTCTTGAGTATAAGACATGAAAAGAAAGGATTAAAAGCACCTTTTTTTCATAAATCAAAGGATAAATCATCCAAAAACATGCTAAATGTGGGATTAAAATATGTTACTTTTACGGTTTATCAAATGCAGTAGAAAAATATTTAAAAAAACGTGTATTTCATTTTTCTGGCTATAAAAAGCCAAGTATTGTACACTGTACAGGATCCCCATTTTTTGTATTACACACAAACAGAGGCAAGTACAAAATTATAAGAAATACAAAATTAGAAATTGAAAATCGGAGGTGATTTCATTTCTCACGAATCTTTTTCTTTTCATTTTTCCTTTTCTTTTTGAATCTTAGTATTTGCTGTGTTCATGCGAAAATAAAATTGAGGAAAAGAGATTTTACCATTCAGATCTTCGTCTTCTCCATCACGATCGGAGTGAGATGCGGATCTGGTTTGAGAGCAAGGCGAATCAACACATATGGAAATGGATTCGACCTTCATGTATCACTTTCACCGAATTCAATGGTGTTTTTAGTGGTAGATCTGAAAGGTTTTCGAATTGCGGCTAAGAGAGAGAATAGGAGAGGATTAGGGTTTTGTTTAAGAATAAAATGCTATTTTTTTTAAAAAAACCCTTATTTTAATGCATTAAGGGAACGGCACCGTTCAATTTCGTTTCAATAAGTTCAAAAGGGTGCCGTATGAAATGCCCCGACTCATGCCCGATCCGATCCGACCCAATAGTCCCGTGATCCGCGCATTTCTGCGAAGAAGGAAAATTTACGCAATTAATCCTTTTCTTAGTTCCGTTTTTTCATTAAATCCTTTGTACATTTTCTTTGTTTTTTTTTTTTAAATTAATCTCTATGATTTGTGTGCTATTTCAAATTGTTCCGTGCTTGAACGATGTGCATAAAAATTTGGCTCAATTGCATCTTTAATCCTTGTTCATTTATGTGCATCTTATTTAAGTCCTTAATCCTGTTTTTTATTTGTTTAAAAATTATTCTTTTGATTTTGTTTTTATTTCAATTGAGTCTATTTTAATTTTATTTTTTTATTCCTTATAATTTTTTTTAAAATAAATATTGTTTTAATATAGTACATAGAAATACTTTACGTTATTTTAATATGTTATTTTTCTTTGTTTTGTTATAATTTATTTATAAAATTTTTATGTTATTATGTTTTTAAAGATTTGTATAATATTTAATTTACATATTCTTGTTAAATTATATTAAGTTGTTAAATTATATACATTTTTATATGTATAATTTATATTAATTTTTCCTTATGTTATTATGAATTTCCTATTATTTTATGTATGAATTTTCTTTTAAATTTACTTACGTATATATGTATTTTTATTTCCTTTAAAATCCTATTTTATTATATATTTTTGTTCATTTCAAGAACCTATATATATATTATTACTTTCATGTATAAATTATTTATGTTAGTTTTTCTTTTTTATTATTTCACATATATTATTTACATAAATTAATATATATATTATTCTATATATATTTTGTTTTGATTTTCTCCTTATATAATATTTTATTTTAAATCCATTTACCTCATTATTGCATGTACTAATTATTTTTGTATTTCGATTTAATTTAAATTTTTGGTATACATATTGTACATATAGTTTAAAGCTTGCATATTGATATTGTTTTCATAAGAAAATAGAGCTTATAATAAAATGCATTTTGATTACTCAAAAGATTTCCAAAATCAGGCAATATTTGTACGTTTGGAAGGTCGGGAAATTATGCCCTAACGTAGTGGGTGTCAATTTTCCGTCCAACCAAATAACCAAATATCCTTTTCAATTGCATGATTTTGAAATTATAAGATGATCTCGACTTTGAGGGTCCAAGATATTGCATCCTAACGTACTGGGTGTAGTATTGAGTTCCTTTAGAGCGAATGAATCTTACATTTGGAATATTCCATCCGTTTTTTCAAAACTTTTCAAATTTTCAACGTTAAGACAACATTAATCAATTTGGTACCAATTTTGGGCGTTGCGAGGGTGCTAACCCTTCCTCGCACGTAACCGACTCCCGAACCTGTTTTCTCGAATTTCGCAGACCAAAGTGTTTTATAGGTGATCCGATCACACCTAAACAAAAAAGATTGGTGGCTACTCCTGGTTTTTAAATTCGATCCCCATTTTTCAAACTCGAAAAAAATGGTTTCGACAATCAATACACACAATCTCACATTGAATATTTCAATTCATATTCAACTTTAACTCAAATTTCAATTTAATCCCTAAATTTAGACTAACTTTATTTTTCCAAAACAAATCTCATATTTTCATTCAATTCCCACTTTAGACTAATTCAACACTCTAATTTCATCATAAAATCCTAATTTTGAAATTCTTTCAATTTAATCCCTACTATTCAAAACTTATGATTTATTTTACAAATCAATCCCTATTTCACTTCTAACTTGAAATTCTATCAATTTAACCCCTAATTCTTCAAAATGTTCAACATGAATAACATCTAAAAATCTACTATCTTTCAAAATTTCAACATAAACCAAATAGTTTTTGTCTCTAGGATTCCAAAAACATCAAATTCTCAATAAAATAGGCTAAATTGACTTACCAATTAAACCTTTGAACTTGAAACCCTATATTTCCCTTTTCTTTCTTTTCTCCTTTCTTTCTTTCCTATTTCGTTTCACTCTCTGTTTCTTTTTCTATCTTTTGTTTCTTTTAGTTTATTTGTTTTATGTTTAGTTATATTATTATATTATAATATTATAATATATATTACTTAAATAATAAGTAAATACATATCTGTATTACAAATGTACATATGTATTTATTACACATTTACATTATAATTACCACACAATTGTCATAATTTAATTTAATTTATTTATTTTATTTAATTAATATAATATAATAATATAATAATATTTACTTAAATTATAAGTAAATATAAAATAATTACTAATATATGTTTATTATTTATACACATAGAAATTATTTTTACCATGTCATTTTATGGTTTAATTTCTTATTGAGTCCCTTGAATTTTTTCTATTCTATAATTCAACTTTTACCCTATATTCAATCTAGTCTTTATACCCAATTACTCTTAATTTAAACAAATTCACCTATCCAAAGCCTAATTAACCACACAACTAACTTCGTAAATATTTATTATTCCGTTTTTCGAAAACGGAGACCCGAAAATACATTTTACAATACCCGTGACTATCGGGTCATTATAAAGGATCTCCAACAAAACCTCTCCTACATCGTTGCGCGTGAAATTGTGGATTTGATAGTATGTTTATACATAATGATACTGACATAATAATGTAATTATTTTGAGGCTTTATTTACCAAAAAATAATTTATTAGTATTATTACGTGATAATATTAATTAATATGATAGTATATTAATATTATTTTATTCTTTCCATTATTTTTTAAAATTTATAAATTAGTCCAATTTTCATTAATTAATAAATATATATTTTAAAATTATAAAAATAATAAATTTAAAAAACAAACATAGTGTCGTGATAGAGAAACTAAATAATTCGAAATGGCCGAGTACCAATCATGCCATTATTATAATGCAAGGATTTTGTTTTATGATAATAAGGGATAAAAACAGAGGAGGCTTAGAAATTGAATTCACTGAATAGTCTATAACATAAAGAATTTTAAACATCTCTATAATTTCTTGGTAAAAATAACTTTCCAGTCCCTCTTATTTTTGAAATTAAGTAAATTAGTTCTTTCCAAAAAGATTAGAGTATTTTAATTTTTATCAATTTTAAAAGTGAGCAATTAAGGATAATTAATTATGGTGTAAATATCTTTCGTCAATTGTACACAATTTTAATTGGTATATAAACAAATTTAACCCTTAATATTTACATATTTTGTCAATTTGGCCTTAATTCTAAAAAAATTAACAAATTTGGCCCTTGATATATATTAAATGTGGAGGTTAAATCTGTTAAATTGAAACCACATTGACAGAATATTTAAACTTTAAGAGCTAAATTTATTATTATATCAATCAAAATTACATATAATTAACGAAAAACATTAATGTATAAACACTTTTATCAGATCAAACAAAAAACATAAAGCCGAATGAATGCCATGGACAGAAGGGAATAGCAATGATAACACTAAACAATTTATCAGATCAATCATTGTCCCCCTTAAAATTTATTCCAGACAACCAACGCATTGATACGGTATATTGTACTTTTTATTCAGAGAATATAAATTCAAATTTTAAAAGATGAAATTATTGAGAACGACATTGATGAACCAGACATGAGAAATGAATAACTCCTATCTCCGAAACAAGCAAAGAAGTGAAACTTTACTTTGGAAATGCATTCATCTTATTATTATTATTATTATTATTATTATTATTATTATAGAGCTGCAAACGAGATGCCCTCAAATTTTGGAAATTGCAAGCTTGATGAGATCCCTTCTTAGAATCTTCCCAGATGGATTCTTGGGTATTGAAGTTACAAATGCCACTTTCCGAATTCTCTTGTATGGTGCAACCTGTTTTGTTCATTTCATAGCTTAAGCTAAATCAACATACCCATTCGCAATCTTGGGTTTAAAACACTATGTATGTATGTATGTATGTATGTATGTATATAATTGCTTACTTGTTTTGCTACAAAATCCATGAGTGCAGTGTCTGATATATTGCTTCCACTTTTTCTAACCACATACGCCATGGGATACTGCCCAACCTCTTCATCCGGAAACCTAATCGCAAATCACATAATATCTCTGAATCTTGTGCAACAAAGGGTGTTTCAAGTGGAAGCAGCTCTATATAAACTTACGGTATGACAGCAGCATCAGAAATCTGTGGGTGAGAAAGTAGCAATGCCTCCAATTCAGCAGGAGGAACCTAAAACAAATATAAACAAAGCCTGTAAATGATTAACCTGTGATTTTGTATAGAATATATGAAGCAAATTGTGAACTATGCGGTGACCTGATATCCCTTGTATTTGATAAGCTCCTTCAACCTATCAACAACATAGACGTAGCCATCATCACCGATGTAGCAAAGATCACCGGTTTTTAACCATCCTTGTGAATCGAGAGTAGCGGCTGTGGCTTCTGCATTATTCAGATAGCCTAAAATACCAGCAGCAGTAGCAGGCCCACCAATCAAAAACACACATCTCTAACTTTTTAGGATATCCAAATTTCATGTTAAAATATTACATATATCAATCCTACTATATAAGTTTAGAGTTCATTACTGATTGGGGGCTTAGATTAAGAAAAATTATGATTTTTTTGTTAGTATAAAATTTAGGAAGCTCTGGATAGGGATGTAAGATTTCATTACTAAATTAGAATATATGATCCAACAACTTTCCCTTGAGCTCATAATGTTTAAACTTTGGATAATCCCATAGTTTTCTTATGTTATCTTGATAAATTGAAATTTCAGTCTATTTGGATTCAATTTCGTTAAACATAACCAAGTACTAAATTATTGATAAATTCACATTTTAATTATTAAACTTTAAAAAGCTATAAAACAACATTTGATAATTACGTGGATATTAAATATATTATACATGTGTTTCAAACGGTATTTTAACTGGCGTTATGAATATTTTAAAATAATTTAATAATTATTTTTTTAATTTTAATATTAATAATTTACTCCCATAGTTGAAATTGAAATGGTTAAATAGTCAGCAAAATATATACTTTCAATAAAATAATTATCAATATTAGAAAAATAACAGCAATGCATTTTTTAAGTGGATTTCGTGTTCCCGGGGACTCGCCAGGCAAATCTTGTGTTTATATTCTTTTTAATTGCAAAGATCTTTCTCCTGGGGTTAAAAACAACTGCCGAAAACAAAATCAAAGCCAAGATCTTTGCAATTGATAAATTTATTTGAACTTGTCTTGAATATACGCAATATGGGGACACACTCACTGTCTCCACTTAAAAGCGCGTCAAATTGATAGATCATAAAATTACGTACCTTTCATAATGGAGGGACCCCTTAGCCAAAGCTCCCCTTTCTGATTGACCTTCAAGGCCGTACCAGTTGTAGGGTCTACAATTTTGGCTTCCAAGTTGGGCGATAGCAACCCTACACTGCCATACTTGAGACACTCCTCCGGCGTTTGCATTGATGCGCCAAACCCTGTCGATTCTGTCATCGCGTACCCTTGCCGAATATCAATGCTTGGAAACTTTTCCATAAACCTATTTATCAAATCCTTGCTCAACGGAGCGCCGCCGCACACTATTGATTGCAACGAACTCAAATCGTACTTCTTTCGTATCTCATCAGCTTCCTTCACCATTACCAAGAGTATAGGTGGCACCAGGGGGAGGCAAGTGACACGGTACTTCTCTACTGCCGACAGCATTTCCTTCATGTCGAACTTTGATAAAATAACTACTTTTGATCCTTGCGTGAGCTTCCCGATGGCAAAAGCTCCGAAGCCGTAGATGTGGAACATGGGAACGGCGCAGATATGGGTTTGCTCCCCTTTCTCTGGATTGCTCAAATGTGAAAAACTTTGCGTTAGAGCCATGAGGTTTCTGTGAGATGATATTACTCCCTTGCTGGCACCCGTCGTGCCCGAGGAATAGAGTAGAGTCGCTGCGTCATCTTGGTACACTCGATCCCTGACTCGGATCTTGTCCTTTGTTTCCTTCTTTAACATTTCACTAATAGTAGTAACTATTTTGACTTGGCCTGTTTTTTCGGTCGCCACTTGCTCGTCGAGAAGTACGATGGGGAGAGGTGATCCAGCCAATTTTGGGACGACTTGAGTGGTGGTGAAGACGAGGACGGGCTTTGAATCAGCCATTTGTACCGCGAATTCACGAGACGTGTTGAGGGGGTTGCTAGTGGTTATAATAGCTCCGAGAGACATCACAGAGAGGCAAACAATGGGTAAGAAGATGGAGTTTGGTGCGATGATGACGACGACGTTGCCTTTCCGAATACCCAACTCGAACAGACATGTGGAAACGGAGTCAACTGATTGCCAAAGTTGGGAAAAGGAGAGGTGGCGACCGGTAGTGGCGTCGATGAAGGCGGTTTTGCCATGGTGAGGGTAAGCGGAGATAAAAGTGGTGATGTCAAGGGCGTGGTTGGATGGAAGTGGAAAGGGAACGCGTTTGCTGTAGAAAGTAGAATTGGAAGAACAAAACCCACTCCTGGGATCGATTCTTAAGCTGCTAATTTCAGCCATAATAATGGTTTGGGGTTTTATTCTCTCTCACTAACCTTCTTTCTCTGCTACTTCCTTTCTCGCATTTTTATGTAGATTAAGAGCAATACCCTGTGATCACTTGCAATCTACCTATTGTGGTATCCCTAGCATAATGTCAAATTCCGCTATTAATAATTACATTTATTATCAATTTGTTATTTTTTTAAGTTAAATTTTATCCTCAATTCTTGAAAAATAAATCAAATTATTTCTTCTAATGATAAGAATGACGGAAATATTAATTTTTTTAACAATTTTGTGTCGCAATTTGTAGGACAATTGACATGTATTTATGGCATTATTTATTTTATATAATATGTCAATGTTAAAAATACGTGTTTACTTTAATTAAAATGACACGGTATCATTTATTGCAATATTAGCATAACAATAATTGTATTATAAAATGTATAACAAAATTAATAATCTTTTATACACTTTGTTTTTATAAAGTTGTCAATATTGAAATAGATATAAAAAGGAATATAAGTTAGTATAAGTATTCTTTCAAATTAAATTTATATAAATTTTTATAATTAAAACTATATATTATTTGAATTATAAACTTAAATATTATAAAAATTGATATTAATTATGTAAATAAAAACAAAAATTTGTATCATAAAAAATAATATCATTTGAAGAAATAATATCAAACAGACGTGGTATGAAAATTTTTAGGATTAAGAACTTCCCCTTGAGTACATACATAACGTCTACAATTATAATATTATATAAGATGTGACAGCTTTAGCAATGAATGCATATTCTAAGTGGATTTGGTGCAATTATTTTCCATTACTTCGCTAGGCAAATCTTCTTTTCAATATTTTTGGGTTTGAAAAAAAATTATCCATAAAGCTGACAAAAGGGATATTAAATAATAATTCTATACCAGCGACGAAGTGATGATCCCGACTCCTTAAAATGTAAAATTATTATTTCGATATTTAGAATTTTTTAAAAATTTTAAATTAGTAAAAATAAAATTATACTTTAACCTCCTCTAAAATTTTAAAAATTTAATTTAATCATTTATAAATTATAAAGATATAAACTATAAACAATTAAAATTTTATCCGGCCCCCCTAAAAAATTATTCTGGCTTCGCCCCTGCGTCAGGGCCATGTTTGCCACGCACACCCTACTTCTAATTTTTTATCATCAGCAATAAAGATGTCCAGATTCTTTTATTCAGCCCTTGGGATTTGCCCCATCAAATATATCAATCTTTAGTTTTCAAACTTCGATTAAAATTGAATTAATTGATTGAATTGATCTGATTCGGTTAATCGATTTAGTTTTGTTGAAGGTCAGTTAAAAGTTTTTTGAAATTTTGGTTAACGGTTAATTTGATTTGAAATCGATTAATTAAGAACTTAATAAATAATATTCTATATTATATGTATTAATTTATTACTAATTCGGTTAATTGGGTCAAATAAATATTATCAGTTTATTTATTTTGATATGTTTTTATACTTGTTTTAACAAAAAAACATATAAATTTCGGTTAACCGATCGAATTACCCAAAATATTTCGGTATGGTTAATTTTTTTGAAAAAAATTCGGTACAATTAATGGTTAAATGATTAAAAATTGTGGCTAATACTAGTTCAATTCGATTAACCGATTGAACACCTATAATCTTAGGTCTAGGAGTGAAGGCAGCGAACTCATTTTGGTGTTCTTATGTTTTCCATGTTAGAGCTTGAAATATATTTAATTGTTAAATTTAGGTATTAAAATGGATGTAAAAGATAAAAGTATCAAAGTGAATCTAATTGTTTAATTTTGAAGTAAAAAAATATATTATTTTTATTTACTTTTTGTTAAATTTTGAAGAAAAGTTATAAATTTATCCTTGATTTGGCTCCATATTTCTCATCTACTTTGATTTACCTATCAATATTCAAAATACATGCATTTTCTACTTATATGGACAATGAAATGACTTTGTTAAGATTGAAAATAGTGGTGGTAAAGAAATTAATCAATTAAGTAGTCAGACTGTGGAAGCAATTTGCTTAGCTTTACATCCATTGCAAGGTATCATTTTTAACACATCGGTGGAGCAGGTACGGACACATTGAATAGACCCAGTACATGTATCATAAAGTTTTACTGAATGTAACATGGGGTTTATAAATTTTTAAACATCATAAAATTTTAATCTACTAAACTTGTAAATAAATATAGTTGATAAATTAATGATTTACCAAACAATTTCTAATCAATTTCCTTCGGGATCAACTCATAAAAAAGGACCAAGATACTTTGACTTCTTACGTTTTTGAAAACATGATGCAGATTCCAAAATATTGTATGTAACGACCCGAAAGTTGGGGTCATTGGAAAACATACTCTCGGAACTCCGTCCTTGTGTGTCGAGTTTAAATATATTAATATTATATTTTGGAAAATTACTTTAGAAGTAAATTGAATGTTAATTAGATAATTTAAATAAAAGGGGATTAAATTGATTAATGAATAAAAGTAGGAATTACTACTAAAGTGTAATCTAGAACTAGTATGAGGGACTTATTAAGTAAACAGTCCATTTTGATTTTAGTCAAATGGAGTTGGTGTGTATATGAGATTAAAATATATGTATAGGATATCATTACTATAGATAACTATTATTGTAAAAAAAAAAAAGAAGAAGAAATAAAGTGATAATAATAATATATAAATGAGAGTGTAGGTAAAAAGAAATATAGAATGGGAATGTGAAAAATTTTCTCTACTCTTGCTGCCGAAATTTTGAGGAAGAAAAGGGGAAGAGTGTTCAACTTGGGTCCCCAGAGAGAGAAGTGTTAATGCATGCCTAAACAACATGAAAATGATATTTTTTGTGTTTTAATGTTATAAATTAGTTTACCTATGCTGAAATTTTGAGAGTGGATGGAAATATTGGAAGTTACTATGGGAGGAGGAATTTAAAGGTTTGATGTTATTTTGTTGAATATTTAATGTCTTTGAGATGATGATTAGAGTATAAATCTTGTGGACTAAGTTGGTCATATTGTGTGGTGATTTTATTGATAATAAATTCTAGGGACTAAAATGTTATAAATTCAAAATAACATAGCTTAAATTGTTAAATCGGTGAAGTATAGGGACTGATTTAGTAGACTACTCATATGTTGGAAAATTTGGTACTTAATTACTAAGTTCATTAAGGATGTAAATAATTTTGTGACATGAAATTGATTAGCAATAACTAGAAATTAGTTAAATGCTGTAAATAAATTTAGCAAGGTATAATTTTTTTTAAATTTAGAATTTTGTGGTTTGATAATGAAATGATGAACTTTGTTAAGGAACGAATCAATCAGACGTGAATCGTGGAAAAACGAAAGTAACGGAGTAGCTAGCGGTCTTACTTCTACGACTATTTTGTTAAGGTAAGTTCGTGGACTTGAACTTAATTTTATTTCTAATTATTATTTAAATTGATTATTGCTAAAGTAATTCTTGATATAAAATGTATGCATATGATAAACCATAAAAGTAACACATTTTAATCCCATGTTTAGCATGTTTTTGGATGATTTATTATATAAATTAGTGAATTTGATACTCCTAATCCTTTAATTTCATGTTTCTATACTTTGGTGAGCATAAGGGAGCAAAATGAGTGAAAAACGAGCCAAAATCAAGCAAAAAGAGCTGATTTCAGTATCTTTCACGGGCTGGCCACATGCCCGTGCGCTAGCCTGTGTCGATTTTGAACCATGTCAGTATTGCACACGAACTGGGCACTTTAACACGGGCCTCTTACACTCCAGTGGGAGACACGCGGGCTAACCACATGCTCGTGTGCCAGCCCGTGTCGATTTCGAACCATGTCAGTATTACACACGGCTTGGGCATTCTTACACTGGCTAATCACACACCCGTGTCCCTGTCGAACCCTGTTTCATTTTCACGCAGAAAAAGATAATTTTTAGGTATTTTGAGCATTCCAAAGTCTATAAAAACATAAGAGAAGAAAACCTAAAGGGTACACGTAGAGTAAAAGGAAGAAATTACTCGAAGAAAGCCGTCGGAATCGATTCAAAAGCAGGATCTCCTTCAAGATTGAAGATCTTCATCCAATTTCCTTAAAAGTTTTTGGGTTCTTTATGTCTTGTTGTTTTCCTATTTTTAAGATATTTTCCTTTTACATTATGAACTAAACTCTCTAAAATACCTAGGGAGGATGAAACCTATGATGGATTCTATTATTTAATTATCTGAATTACATGATAAATACTTACTCTTGTTCTTAATTATGTATTCTTAATCCTTACCTTAATATTTTCAGGATATTAATCCAAGTTTGATGTACTTAATCAGTGGAGCAAAAGTCCCTGCTTAAGTAGATATAGCATAATTAAGAGGAGTTGATTGCAAACTTAGAAATAGGACGACAAAAATCTGCCAGATTAGAGTCAAATCTAATAAAGGAATCCATAGATCGATTTAATGCGACAATAGGGGTTTTAATTAGGAAGAGATTTCAATTAATCAACATAGAGTCAGTTGTTCTTAGTCTTGAAAGAGATATTAACATAAATTAGGAACTTCTACGGATCAAGACAAGTGAATAAATCGTTCAATTCAAATTTAGAATAATAAGTGAAGTCTAGGTAGATTCTTTCCTGGGTATTATCTCTCTCATTGGTTTTTCTTCAAATATTTTCACAATTTTATCTCTGTCGCGTTCATAGTTAATTAGTTAGTTCAATTTTAGATTAAAACACCCCTTTAATTATTAGGCTAAATAATAAAAAAGATAGCAATTACTAGTACTTTTAGTCGTCGTGGATACGATATTCTGGACTCATCATAGCTATACTACTGTTCGGTGCGCTTGCCTTTGTCGTATTTTAGTTAGTTCGTGACGTCATCAAGTTTTTGGCACCGTTGTCGGGGACTAAAATATTAGGAACACTTAATTTTTATTACTTTAGCCATTTTTATTTTTATTGCAATTTATTTATTTTTTATTTTAATTTACTAACTTTTCTTTTATTTGTTTCTGGCAGGTATCTTTAGTTTATAACTAGAAGAAACCCAACAGGACCTCTATTATTTGATAGCAAAATTGAAAGCATAGCTTGCAGAAATCGTAAGGAAATAAGGCGAAGTCTTCAGTATATAAAGGAAGAACAAGAGGACGATACCAATCTTACCGAGGAGATAGCTAAAAATTAGAATAATCCGCTACCTCCTGTGGTTGCCGCGAATCCTGTAAATCAAAATCCTGCTCCTCGTACTATGTACGACTATGCCAAGCCTAATTTAACTAGGGTTGAATCGAGTATTGTTAGACCTACTATTGCTGCAAATAATTTTGAACTGAAACCTAACACTATTCAAATGATTCAACAACTTGTTCAGTTTGATGGTTTGCAGGACGAAGACTTAAATACTCATTTGGCTAATTTCTTATAATTCTACGACACTTTTAAAATTAATGGCATTTCTAACGATGCCATTCGCCTTCGATTATTTCTTTTTTCATTGAGGAATAAAGCTAAACAGTGGTTGAACTCGTTACCACGAGGTTCCATCACTACTTGGGAACAAATGACTGAAAAGTTTCTATTAAAGTATTTTCTGCCGGCTAAAACGGCAAAGTTGAGGAATGATATCTCTTCTTTTGTGAAGATGGATTTAGAAACTGTTTACGATGCATGGGAGAGGTATAAGGACTTATTTAGAAGGTTCCCTCACCATGGGTTACCTCTATGGCTACATGTTCAAACTTTTTACGACGGTTTGAACTCCTCAACTAGGCAACTGATTGATGCAGCCGCCGGTGGGACTCTGAATAACAAAACAACTGAAGCAGCGGCTTATGAGTTTATAGAGGAGATGTCACTGAATAATTATCAGTGGCAAGTCATGAGAACAAAGCCGATAAAAACCGCTAGTGTTTTCAACCTCGATGCGGTCACCATGTTATCAAACTACGTAGAGCTCTTAAATAAAAAGATTGATGGTTTATGTGTTTCTACGAAGGTACATCCGGTGAGGCAATGCGACACAAATGGAGGAGGGATGAATATATCAGAATATCTACCCTACAGTCATAGCATGGAGAATGAGCAATTGAATTATATGGGTAATAATTCTAAACCCCCAAATGATCTTTATAGTAACACATATAATGTAGGATGGAGGAACCACCCAAATTTTTCATGGAGTGGTCAAGGGAATCAAAGACCACAACCCCTCCAAATTTCCAACCACCCTATCAGTAAGAGAAGAAGCCGAATCTTGAAGATTTGCTAGCAAAATTTATTTTGGTGTTAAAAACTCGTTTTCAAAATACCAAGGCAGCATTGAAAAATCAGCAAGCATCGATTCAAGGACTTGAAAATCAAATTGGACAGTCTACCTAGTAACACCGAACCTAACCCAAAAGAGTATGTGAAGGCAGTTACACTAAGGAATGGGAAGGTGTTGGTTGAAACTAAAAGAAGATGCCACAGGAAGATAATAAGGCGAAAGGTGAGAAAGTAAACTTCAACGAGAGTGTAACATCGGTGCTTAAAGAATATAAACCACCGGTCTCATATCCAGCAAAGTTGAAGAAAAACCGTATGGATGCACAATTTGGTAAATTTCTTGAACTTTTTAAACAATTGCATATTAACTTACCTTTTGTTGAAGCTATTTCGCAGATGCCTACATATGCAAAATTTTTAAAAAAGCTTTTAACAAATAAAAAGAAGTTTGAAGAGTTATCAACAGTGAAACTCAACGAGGAATGTTCAGCTATTCTTCAAAATAAGCTACCAACCAAATTGAAAGATCCAGGAAGTTTTACTATTCCTTATTTAATTAGTAGTTTAAATATTGAGAAAGCATTAGCTGATTTAGGTGTCAGCATTAATTTGATGTCTTACAAAATGTTCAAGTAGCTTGGTCTTGTGGAACCAAAACCCACTAGAATGAGTATCCAATTAGCTGATAGATCTGTTAAATATCCTAGGGGAATTATTGAAGACATTTTGGTAAAAGTAGATAAATTCATGTTCCCTATTGATTTTGTTGTGCTTAACATGGATGAGGATGTCGAGGTACCTTTAATTTTAGGTTGCCCATTTTTATCCACTCCTAGGGCTGTCATTGATGTAGATGGTAAACTTGTGCTTAGGGTAGGTGACAAAGAAATTATTTTTAAGATTTATGATGCTATGCGATGCTCTAGAGCACAAGAAGATTCCTGTTACTTTATAGACTCTATTGATCATTTTATTCAAGATTCTTTTCAGAAAATCATTCATAAAGACACGTTAGAACTATGTATTGTCCAATGTGAAGAGGCAGATGATGATACCACTGAGATAGATGAGATAAAAATTGAGTTAAACTCTAACGAGTCTTTCCCAAGACAAAAGAAGTATGAGGGCATTGAAATGAATGATGAACTAAAACAAAAACCCTCTATTGAAGAACATCCCAAATTGGAACTGAAGCAATTACCAAATCACTTAGAGTATGCATTCCTCGGAGATAATTCTACACTATCGGTAATTATTGCTTCAGACTTGCTACCCAATGAGAAAGATGAGCTACTACAAGTACTAAGGGAACATAAAAGAGCCATAGCTTGGAAGATTTCTAACATTAAAGGGATCAGCCCTTCGTTTTGCACCCACAAAATTTTAATGAAATATGAATATAAACCGTGTATGCAAGCTCAAAGACGACTCAATCTTAACATGAAAGAAGTTGTTAAAGCTGAGGTAATTAAACTTCTAGATGCTGGAGTTATTTATCCTATTTTTGACAGTACTTGGGTAAGCCCTGTGCAGGTTGTTCCAAAGAAGGGAGGCATGACTGTTGTAGCCAACGAAAAGAATGAATTAATTCCAACAAGAACAGTCACAGGTTGAAGAGTTTGTATCGACTATAGGAAGTTGAACGATGCCACAAGAAAAGATCACTTTCTCTTACCATTAATTGATCAAATGTTAGAAAGATTATCTAGGCATATGTATTATTGTTTTCTAGACGGACTCTCTGGCTACTTCCAAATTTCGATAGCTCTTGAGGATCAAGAGAAGACAACATTTACACGTCCATATGGTACGTTTTCTTATCGTAGAATGCCTTTTGGATTATGTAATACTCTTACTACTTTTCAGTGTTGCATGTTAGCCGTTTTTGATGAACTTGTGGAAGATATTATGGATGTATTTATGGACGACTTCTTGGTATTCAGTAGTTCTTTCCACCTTTACCTTAAAAATTTAAAACAAGTTCTAATGAGATGTGAGGAGACGTTGTGCTTAATTGGAAAAAGTGTCACTTCATGGTTCGAGAAGGGATTGTGTTAGGTCACAAAATTTCTGATAAAGGGATTGAGCTTGATAAAGCAAAAATTGATACCATAGAAAAATTACCTCCTCCTAGTTCAATTAAGGTTATTAGAAGCTTTTTAGGACATGCTGGGTTTTACAGAAGATTTATTGGAGATTTTTCTAAAATAACTAAGCCTTTAACAAAGTTACTAGAAAAAGACGTGCCTTTCAATTTTGATCAAAAATGTCTAGAAGTATTTAATACACTCAAAGATAAATTAATCAATGCTCCAATCTACACTACCATAGAAAAAGAATTGCTAGCTGTGGTTTTTACATTTGATAAACTTAGACAATACTTGATATTATCTAAAGTTGTCATTTACATTGACCATTTAGCTCTTCGTTATCTCATAACTAAGTCTAATGCAAAACCTCGACTCATAAGATGGATTCTACTTTTGCAAGAATTTGATTTGGAAATTCAGGATAAGAAAGGGGCTGAAAATTTTACGGCAGACCACCTTTTTAGGCTTGCGAATCCACATCTCAAAGAGCTCGATGAGAGTGAGATAAATGACTAGTTTCTGGAGGAATAACTCTTGGTTATATCTAACTCTGAGGTATCTTGGTTTGCGGATATTGCGAATTACTTAGCTGCTAACATCCTACCAAAAGGGTTGACACATCATCAAAAGAAGCGATTCTTTGCCGATGTGAAAAATTATTTTTGGGAGGATCCTTTTCTTTTTCATATATGTGCAGATCAGGTAATTCGAAAATGTGTTACAAAGTCAGAGGCAAGAAAAATCCTAGAACATTGCCATTCAGGACCAACAGGAGGACATTACAGTGGGACTAGGACAACACATAAAACGCTTGAATCAGGTTTTTATTTGCCCACACTATTCAAGAACGCTAACAAGTATGTTACTTCTTGTGATAGATGCCAGAGAATAGGTAATATCTCTAAACGCGATTAAATGCCTCAAACATATATGCTATCATGTGAAATATTTGATGTATGGGGTATTAATTTTATGGGTCCATTCTCTAGCTCATTTGGGAATAAATACATCTTAGTAGCAGTTGATTATATGTCAAAATGGGTAGAAGCTCAAGCTTTACCTACTAATGATACTAGAGTGGTAGTGAGATTTCTTAAGAAGCTCTTCTCTCGATTTGGAACACCTAGAGCGATTATTAGTGATAGGGGTACTCATTTTTGTAATGCTCAATTTGACAAAGTCCTAAAAAAATATGGAGTGTACCACAGAACAGCTACCTCTTATCATCCTCAAACTAGTGGGCAAGTTGAAGTGGCAAACCGAGAGCTTAAGCGTATCCTAGAGAAAACTGTATAATCAAATAGGAAAGATTGGGAAATAAAAGTAGACAATGCTTTATGGGCCTATAGAACCGCTTTTAAAACTCCCATAAGAACATCTCCGTACAGACTTGTTTACAGAAAAAGCTGTCATTTACCATTTGAATTGGAGCACAAAGCATTCTGGGTTATAAAATTCCTAAACTATGATCTTAAACTTGTAGGTGAGAAAACATTGATGCAGTTGAATGAGCTAGATGAGTGGCGAGCAAATGCTTATGAGAACTCACGATTATACAAAGAAGCGAAAAAGCGATGCCATGATGCTCGTTTGAAGCAACCTAAGCAATTTGTAGTCGGAGATCTTGTTTTGCTATACAATTCAAAGCTCAAATTGTTTCTTGAAAAGCTGAAATCAAGATGGTTGGGTCCATTCGTAATCCAAACCGTCTTTCCCTACGGCACAATAGAGGTAACTCACCTGACTTATGGCACATTCAAGGTAAATGGTCAACAACTTAAACTTTATAATGGTGAGGATTTTAGATATAATAGAGAAGAGCTTTAGCTCCGTGAACCTTTGTAAGTGATGAACATAAGGTAAGTCTAGCTTAAGACTTTAAACAAAAGCTTCTCGGGAGGCAACCTGAGCACTAACGCTACTAATTAGTTTATTTTCATCTATTCTTCGTGTTTAAAATGCAAGTTTTTTAACTCACATGGCTTAGACACACGGGTGTGCCCCTGGCTGTGTGGACCCAACAGCCTAGACATCCTGGCGTGTCTTCGATCGTGTAAACTCTCATGACTTAGTTTTAAAAGTTTAAGAAAATCGACAGTGACCCAGACGGCCTGGACACACGGACGTGTCCTTAGCCGTGTGCAAACATGACTTAATTTTTTCCCAAAAATGATAGAGACATGGGCTACGATTAATACCTACGGTTGTGCGATACGGCCGTGTTGGACACACAGTCTGGACACACGGGTGTATCTTAGGCCGTGTGAACCATGGAGCTAAACTTTTCAAGTTTAAAACAAGCCAGGAAGGAACACAGACAAGGCCGAAGTCTATGGGCATGGAAGATGTAACATCCCAAGTTAAGGGGTTCTGCATTTTATGTTTCTGTGTGTTTGGCTTGTTTTGCTTGCTTGTTAAATGTGTTTGAGGGTCTTAGGAAGGCCCGAGTTCGAGTTAGAGTCTTGGTTAAATTTTAGTTTTAGGGTGCTTTAGGGGGGAGCTTGGGGAGGTAGGTCTTATGTATAATTGCGTGTAATTGATGACACAAGATGGAGTGTGGAAGAGTGGCAAGTGAAGCCTAGGAAGCAAGGAAGATGACTCCACAGGAGAGCAGTGAGGGTGGAGGTTCGAGTCGCACAGCTTGCATTTTGGAATTTCTTTTTGACGCCAGGATGGAGGAGAGGTGGATTTGGCTAGGACTTTGATGTGTGGAGGGGTTGAATGAGTCAACACATTTGAAATGAAGGAAGGAGAGGAGTTGGGGGAGTGAGAATCAGTCAACATTTTTGAATGAGGAGTGGAGAGTGAAAGGTGGAGAAAGTTTTGGGATTGTGAGAGAGAAAGAGAGTTTGGCCGAATTTGGGAAGGGGGTGGTGTGTGTGTGTGTGTGCACGGTTTAGCATGGTAGGTAGGGGGCCGAATGTCTATTTGTTGATTTTGGCATTTGTTTTATTGTGCATTCGGTCATAGGGTGAAAGTGTGCCATTTTTGCTCAAAGTGTTTTTGGAAGTAGTATAGAACTGAAACCATCATTTTTGCTACCACTTTTGCATTCATTTCTTTCTCCTACCAAAACCCCAACCCCTTACTCCATTTCTTCTTCTTTTTCTTCATAGCCAAATTTTCCTAGTCATTTGCTTCTTGCTTCTTCATACCCAAACTTGTAAGTGTCATTGCCGAAACTTATTCTTTTCTTTTATTATTTCTCTTCTCTCCTTTATTTCATATTTTAATGGAAGCTGAATCCCCTTTTTGCATCAGGTGTAGGCACCCATTCTATCGATTTTGCTAGTAGCCGATTATAGACTCTCCACTCGTCAATCTCTTGGTTCGGTAAGAAGCCTTTCTTCTCTTTTCTTCTCGTTCTTCTTCCTTTTTCTCTTGGTTTGGTTAAACCAAAGTTCTGACTCACTTCTTTGGGCACTGACCGATTGTAGAGGGCTGTATCTCCAACATCTCTTTTTTGTGTGGCCTGTTTTCAAGAGGATCTTGGTAAGTGGTTGTTGGCCGAATGGGTGGTAAGGGGATCTTTATCGACTTGTTTGGCCGAAAGGCCACTTCTTTTGATCTATTTTGGAGAACCGATTCTAACATGGTGATTATTTAAGGACTCAATCGGTTTCATAGGCCAGCCTTCTAGCATTCGGTTTCTGTTAATCAAGGTAAGGAACTTCTTCGGTTTGGGTACCTATTCTTTCTGTTTTTCTTTGCCTTAACCTAGTTCCCTGATCAAGATCTTTCATGGATACGAATACCAGTCAAGTAAAAGAGGGGGTTGAACTCATAGTTCCTGCCTCTAAGTTTAAAAAACGTACAGTATCGGCTGTACGAGACTTTCCGCCAGGTTGTGGTAGGGAACCGACATCTGCTTGAGATAGGCAGATTGCGATTGTTTCTTCTTCTGAAAGTATCGACAATATCGAGAGTATTGCCCTTCGCGTTTACAGGTGTGTAATTCCTACACATTCTTTTGTTTGACATTAATAAAAAGTATATGTGTTGTTTGAAAGCCGGAAACTCGGTAATGGCTATTGAGTTACCCTTGGAGGGTAAAATCGAAATACCAGGTTAGTTATTCTCATATTATGCTTTATAAATATTATCGTTAGCATGGATATGAATGTGATTTAAACATTCTATCTATGCTGTTATATGACATATTCGGTTCACTATATTTGCATATCATGGGATTTGGAAAATATTGATGATGTTAAGGGGAAGTGTATATCGGTGACTTTTTCACACTATTCTGATGGCTCGGTGCCATATATGCTTATCAGTGACTTGGTCACATTGCTTCAGTGGCTAGGCCACATATTGTTTATCGGTGACTCTATCACATTTTATCGACTTTGAGCAGTATGACTGTCAGCATGGCTGCCAAAGCGGAGTGTAGCGGATGGAGGGTTGATTGTAGAAATCCCCACAGGAGTGTTGAGGTTGGATATATGGAGCGGAGTGTAGAGGATGGAATAATAGGATGGGTTGGGTTTATCATATTATTTATCTGATATGTTATCGTGTATTGGGCTTCGGCCGATTGAAGTATGAGGGCTTGGGCCCAGTATAGTTTATGTGAGGTAATTGCACACTGAGTCATCATGACTCACTCTTTCTGCTTAAACATTTTGCAGGTGATTCTTAGTTCGGTGGACTGGGCCGAAGTGGACTATATGTGGCCATGCACGGGTTTTTATTCAACTAAACTTTGCTTTATTTTATCGTTTTCTGCTTTTGGGGATTTTTGTTATGTAATAAGGCCACTATTAATTTGGTTTAATTTTGGTTGAAACCTCAAACATTTTAATTACAAATTAATCGATAAGATGTTTTTCTTTATAAAATGCAAATAGAGGTTTTTCTCACAACTTAATCAACGATTTTATAAACGAAATTTGACAACAAACCTCAAGATTAAACTAGTGTAATGTCAAGTGTTTTCAAACGTCACCTAAACACAAGGATTGAGCTAATTAAATTCTTCATAAAATGACTACTGAGGTTTCAAATGAACTACTAAACTTGAAGTTTTCAAAAGGGATTTTAAAATTCTCTAAAGAATGTGAAGTTTCATAAAAATCTTCCCATGTGACATTCCAGATCCGGTCGTGGTGTTTGGGCCGGGTTTGGGGTGTTACAGAAGAAGTTACACGGGCATGGGAGAAGCGAATGTGATTGCACACAGTCGTGCGACACGACCCTGTGAACCACATGAGCGTGTCTAAGGCTATGTGAAAACTGGGTTTAAATTTTTAATGCACAACGGGTGTGTGAGAGATCACACGAGTGGGGGAGAAGCGAAGGACATTGCACACGACCGTGCGACATGGCTGTGTAAAATGAACAGCCTGGACACAAGGGCGTATCTGAGACCATGCGACAGACTGACTTTATTTATTCTCAAACACGAGCTAAACAAGACACTATACGGGCATGGGCCACGGCCGTGTGGCCCAACACGTGCCTTACACGACCGTGTCTTTCTTTTTAACCCGAAACCCTATTCTTTTCTTTTACCCTTCATTTTTTTCTCTTCTTCTCCAAAGCTCTAAAACCCTAGCCGCCGACTGCCCCAAACCCACCCCTCTTCTCCAGCCGCCGCACTCCTCCCCTTCTCCCTTGCGCGCACACACCAACCCCCTTCCCCTCTCCTTTCTTTCCCTTTCTTTTCTCTACCCCAATCCCACCGTCAATCCCCCCTTAATTGATCATTCCTCTTTTATTTATTATTATATTTATTTCTTTATTTTATTTTGTTAGTTTTTTACTAATTATTATTGCATTGTTGGTTTCTTCATTCGTGTTTATTCTAGTTGCTTCTTTTATTTTGGATTGATTCTTGATTTAGTTGTTGGATTGATTTAGCTGATTCTTAATACTAGTTGATTTTATTTTCATTTAGTCAGATTATTCATTTAGTTTGTTTTAGTTAATTTCATTTTTTATTTTATTCTTGTTAATTTTGTTAATTTCATTTAGTTTCGTTTTATTTATTTTTATTACGGCTTTGTTTAGTTCTATCATGTTAAAAGTTCATTCATGTATTTGTTCAATTAGTGAGCTCAACTTACACTGTGGTTTCTTCTTAGATTATTTCTATTTCATTCATTCGTCAATTTACTTCAATTGATCACTTTATTTCAGGCACACCATGACAAATACTCGTGGTAAATACAAGGTCGTTATCCCCGCTTTGACAAAGCAGAAGGGTCTTGGCGCGACCTCTTCGAGCGCATCTATCGAGGATCACCATCCTTATTTGCGATTCCCAACGGGACCTTAAGATGATTTATTTTAGCTTCTTCGCGCACGACCACTCGGCATGGGCCGATGCATAGATTGGGCTGCTTTGGAGCAAGTCCACCTTACTGACCCCGTTCAGACCCTTTTGACTACAGCTTCATTGGACCGCTTCTTTGATATCGTCGAGCCCACATATATGGAGCTCATTTTGGAACTTTTCTTGACGTTTCAACTACAGTCAGTCATGTCGACGCATAATGAGCCAAGTACCGTTACATTCTGACTTGGCGGCTTAGCACGCTAGCTGAGTGTCCCAGAGTTTGGAGTTGCCTTGGGGCTTTATACAGAGGAGTTTATGGGTGCTGAAAACTTCCCTCACCTCCATCGCCACATTCATTAGCCACCGTCTTCCTGTTGGGCAGATCTTCTTGTAACTATGTTCCCCTGTGATCTGAGTCACTCGAAGGCAACATCTCTCTCTCCGGCTCTTCGATACCTTCACGCAGTATTAGCTCACACCTTTACAGGTCGACGAGAGAGCACTAGCGTCGTTAATACTCATGACGTTTATTTCTTATGGAGCATAGCGCAAAGACATGTATTTGACTTAGCATACTTTACTGCCCTCGCTTTTCGCCATCAGACCGAACGCTTGACACTTTGGCCTTTTAAACACACCGGTGCAATCCTCATCACACACATTAGTCGACCGGATATCCACGTAAGGACTCTCAACCATGATCCACATGAGGATGATAGAGCGGCGTTGTGGAGTAGATACTCCTTAGTACCGATTGTCTCATTCTGATGCTCAGGATGAACCCGATGACATCACTGATGATGTTCCTCCCTCTCACGAGGACCAACCTCATCCTTCACTTCTGAGTCACCGACCTCCTCCTTCTGTTGCTACTTTGACAGACATATCTGAGTGTCTCACTCGCTTCGAGCAATAGTGCTTTCAGTAGTTCGACAGTCTTGAGGCTACATTGCAGCAGATTTGCCACCATCTCCATATTTTATCTTCGGCGCCGACGACTCACGACGCGTCTGATGATGAAGACCTTTGAGTCTATTTACTTTATTTTTATTTTTATTTATTTTTATATTTATTTTCTTTATTTCTTATGTTTCTTAATTCTCTTTTTAAGACTTGTCTTTTATATTTTGAACTATATTTATGGTTGTTATCGAGTAATCCTTTAATCTTCTTCCACAGTTGTTTTTATTTTCTTAGTAGTTGCTCAAAATCATGCACTTCACTTTGCTATATCCACAATTCCGCTTTCACTATTCCACGGATTTCATCCAAAATTCAGGGCAGTTTCACTTCTCTCCCTCTCTTATGATATTCTGATTATATTGTTATTATCTATTTTGGTACATTGTGGACAATATACATCTTAAGTGTGGGGAGGATAATTATATCATTATCAGAAAATCCCTGAATCATGTCTTGTTTTCAAGTAATTGTCTCATATTACTATTGGAATGAATTTTGATTAATTTATGATATTTATTGATGTGTTTTGGATTAAGTCATAGGTAATTATGCATTGATTGTTTAAACTTTAAGACATTAGAGAATCAAGCATGATAAGTTGATTTTTGAGAAATAAAATTTTCTAGATTGTTTCCCCAAATTGAGGTATTATCTTGAAATTTGAGATTTACAGGATTGACATCAAAAGCCATAAATTTTTGTGAGATTTTGAGCCTTTAGAGCATATATTTTTCTTGCTCACTTCTATTATTGGTTACGAGTGTGTCAATATTGATTTGTTATTCTAGAACTTACTTCGATTATGCATATCAAGACCACACATTTGATTTAATATACCGAAATGATAAAGGCACTTAGGTTCTAACTCACTTATTCCATAAAAAACCTACCTTCATAATTAACGCTTAGTGAACCCCTTTGAGCCTAATAAACCATTTCTTGATCTACCGTTAATACTAACCCATAACTCATTCTTTTTTATTCATTGAGAAATTTTCCTATTGTGTTAACTCCTTTTTTGTCGAGATTTGATTTGGTCAATTGCCTAACTATGTTCTTTTGTTTCAGTTGTTAAATTATCTCTTTTTATCTATGCATGATGAAAAAAAATATATTTATTTACTAGTTCTCTGGTCTGAGCTTAAAATTTCATATTTTGAGAAGAAGCTCGTATTTTTCCTTAATAATTTCGATTGATGTAATTATTCAGTAGTAATTTATTCTTCTAGTTAGGTAATTTATCAATTCGATCTCAATTCTAACCTTCTTTTTCATCCTTTATTCACACCTTTAACCCAAGCCCCATTACAACCCTTTAAAGACCTTTTGATTTGTGTATCATCTCATTTTATAGTGGTGGAGATTTGATTTTCATGCAAGCCTATGGTAATAACTTTTCATGATTGACTTTTGAGTGCTTAATTTTTGAACCTTAAACACTTTAAGTGATTTGAGTGAATCTTCAGTGAGGATGTCAAATCTTGTCGGTTTTCAATTAAAGGTAATTATTTAGATAAGGGGAAATACCTATGTTTTCATGCTTTAAAAATGTGTGACTTGGATTATTTGAATCTTTAGTGCTCTTTTAGTTGAATTATCAATGTGTGATTATTTGTGAATTATGATAAAACATTATTGATGAGAATTATGAATTGAGAAAGTTTAATTTTAATTGTGAGTTGAGGATTTTGCTTGAGGACAAGCAAACGCTTAAGTGTGGGGATATTTGATAAACCATAAAAGTAACACATTTTAATCCCATGTTTAGTATGTTTTTGTAAAAGTAACACATTTTAATCCCATGTTTAGCATGTTTTTGGATGATTTATTATATAAATTAGTGAATTTGATGCTCTTAATCCTTTAATTACATGTTTCTATACTTAGGTGAGCATAGGGGAGCGAAATGAGTGAAAAAGAGCCAAAATCGAGCAAAAAGAGCTGATTTCAGTATTACACGCGGGCTGGCCACATGCTCGTGCGCTAGCCCGTGTTGATTTTGAACCATGTCAGCATTGCACACGGACTGGGCACTTTAACATGGGCCTCTCACACTCCCGTGGGAGACACACGGGCTGGCCACACGCCCGTGTGCCAGCCCGTGTCGGTTTCGAACCATGTCAGTATTGCACACAGCTTGGGCATTCTTACACGAGCTGATCACACACTCGTGTCTCTGTTGAACCTTGTTTCGTTTTTTTCACGCGGAAAAAGACAATTTTTAGGTATTTTGAGCATTCCAAAGTCTACAAAAACACACGAGAAGAAAACCTAAAAGGTACACGCAGAGTAGAAGGAAGAAATTACTCGAAGAAAGCCGTCAAAATCGATTCAGAAGCAGGATCTCCTTTAAGATTGAAGATCTCTATCCAATTTCCTTAGAAGTTTTTGGGTTCTTTATGTCTTGTTGTTTTCCTATTTTTAAGATGTTTTCCTTTTACATTATGAACTAGAGTCTCTAAAATACCTAAGGAGGATGAAACCTATGATGGATTTTATTATTTAATTATCTGAATTACATGATAAATACTTGCTCTTGTTCTTAATTATGTATTCTTAATCCTTGCCTTAATATTTTCAGGATATTAATCCAAGTTTGATGTACTTAATTAGTGGAGCAAAAGTCCTTGCTTAAGAGTAGATCTAGTATAATTGAGTGGAGTTGATTGTAACCATAGAAATAGGATGCCATAAATCTGCCAGATTAGAGTCAAATCTAATAAAGGAATCCATAGATCGATTTAATGCGACAATAGGGGTTTTAATTAGGAAGAGATTTCAATTAATCAACCTAGAGTTAGTTGTTCTTAGTCTTGAAAGAGATATTAACATAAATTAGGGATTTCTACGGATCAAGACAAATGAATAAATCGTTTAATTCAGATTTAGAATAATAAGTGAAGTCTAAGTGGATTGTTTATTGGGTATTGTCTCTCTCATTGGTTTTTCTTCAAATATTTTCCCAATTTTATCTCTGTCGCATTCATAGTTAATTAGTTAGTTCAATTTTAGATTAAAACACCCTTTAATTATTAGGCCAAATAATAAAAAGATAGTAATTGTTAGTACTTTTAGTCCTCGTGGATACGATATTCCAGACTCACCATGGCTATACTACTATTCGATAAGTGCGCTTGCCTTTGTCGTATTTTAGTTAGTTCGTGAAGTCATCAGCATATTATGAAATTAATGTTAAGAAAATAAATGAGGAAGTTTTGGAAGTAAATAATCATACAATTGTCGATATAATCGACTAGCACTGGGCGTAATCTTTGTCAGCTTGACTGACTAGTGCTAGGCACACAACCGTCGGTTAATCCGACTAGCACTGGGTGCAAATACTATTGGTTTGACCAACTAGAGCTGGGCTCACAATTATTATCATCGGTTAACCCGACTAGCACTGGGTGCAAATATTGTTGGTTTAACCAACTAGAGTTGGGCTCACATTCATTATCGTTAGTTAATCTGACTAGTGTTGGGCGCAACCTCTTTTGCAGATTATTGCTAGGCATCGGGTGCCACATCGTTAACTGATAATACGAGAAGGTTAAATGAATTATCGAGGAATTAGAATTCTTGTTTGGTGAAGTTAGAAATTATATAAATAGAGATTGGGATTGTGTTTAGTTAATAAATGAAACCTATTAATGATAAATTGCTTTACATGTTACAGGTTAGATAGATAGTAAAGTTGGACTCGGTGTCCAGTGAAAATCCTGTCCTCAAACTTGGTGACGTTTCTTCTTTTTGTGTTTTGGCATTTACCTAGGATGCAAGGTTAATGATAGTGCCCTTTTTTTTAATGAACTTTAGAGTACTAGTTTTTTTTGTAAGTGTATATAATTATAAGTATTTATTGACATTTTATACAATGTTAAAATGATGTTTGCTTAAATGGGATGAATATGAATGATAACTTGAAGAATGTGCAATTAACAAATTCAATGTTGGATGTAATGATGATACATGTTTTGAGTCTAATTTTGGGTTGGATTGAATGCCTATTATATCATGGTCATATGCATATGATTGAATTTAGGTTGATATTAATTTGGGTGAGAAATAAGGCTTGGAAAATAGCCCATTTTTATCCACATGGGCAGAGATACGGACGTATCTCAGCTATGTGTGACACACGGTTATGCGTATGGGCGTGTGGTTTGGCCGTGTGTCCCCTGCACCTTAATTATGAGAAATAAAATGCTTAAATTTGAGCACACGGGTAGAGACACGGGCGTGTGTCTCAACCGTGTGGATTGCACGACTTCGAACATGGGCGTATGCCCTGGCCGTGTGAAGTTTGAACCTATTTTGTGAAAATTAATTTTCCACATGGCCTAGTACACTGGTGTGTGTCTTGGCCGTGTGATCTCAATTTGTTCATGAGTTACAAGTCAGAGAGTTACACGGGGTCGCGACACTGGCGTGTGTGACCACACAGCCTGCCCACATGGGCGTGTCCCATATCCACATAGGCGTGTGACCCCTGTATAGTGGAAAAATTTATAAAGTTCTCGATTTAGACTCGAACCATTTCCAATGCATATCTTGGGCCTCGTAGGCTCGTATTAGGGACTCTATGATTAATTGCAAATGGTTTTAACTTGTATGCAAATCTATGAATCGGAATTGTATGATTGTTTGTGTGGTAAGTCCGGTAATGCCTCGTACCCTGTTCAGGCGTTGAATACGGGTAAGAGGTGTTACATTGTACATACAATTGGACCAGAGAATGCGATTGCGTTATAAGGTCGCAATTGGACAAACCACACAAGTTCAAATTGACGTAACATAAAACCTATTAGTTCGAAAGCACCGTGGAGAGCAACAAATGTCCACAGACCACCTAATTGACACCAACAAGTAAAATCTCCTTCTGCTTCAGGACCATATAGTAACTACAAAGAATGTGCTAAACTACTAGCAGGGGTAGAAACTGCGGCAGTTAAGAAATTGCAACCTTCCAAATAGGAGCTGGCCAATCCATGAGTATACCATGAAGTTACAAAAGTTGTACTTGTAACCCAACCCCCTAAAACAAAATAGGCATAGGGAAAGAGCAATAGGGCGGACCAACCTACAAAAATGAAACGGGCCCTACATAACTAGTCATACATAATATCAAATAAATCATTTTCATCTTTGATAAATTTACCAAGGGCAATTGTTGTATTTAAATTCAAACATAACAATGGAGACAAGAATAGAAAATAACCATTAAAGATATTTAAATTAAAGTGTGTTTACATATAATAAATAATTTAAAATCATTAAAATTATATCTATATTAATTAATGAAATATAAAATAAAAAGTATATATTTGGTAAGTAAAAATTAAAATATAATAAAAATCTAAATTAAATAATTAAAACTATATTTGTGCTAATTAATAATAATTAAAAAATATAAATTATATTAAAATTAAAATAAATAAATATTAAAAAAATCTACAATTTTTAAGAATTAAATAAACTAAACTACAAGTGAAAGGGGTGAAATGAATTTTGTTTTCCTCTCCTTCAGTGAAATGAGGAGGTCCTCTTATTAAATTAATATTTTTATTATTAAATAAATTAATTTAATCCTTATACTATTAAAAAGAATTAAATAAAACTAAATTGGAGTAGATTTAACATATACTATTTTAAAAAATATATCATTTACTATTTAGTATAGTTAATATTTTTAAAAGTTTTATGGTTTTGTAAATGAAATATTCTGTTTAGAATTGAATTACAATTGAAAAAAATAATTTTCAAAGACATTTTTTATATGTTAAATATTAAATCTATTTGATACTTTTTAATAATATAGGACTAAATTAATTCATTTAATAATAGACTTATCTAATCCCTATAATACATCAACTCTCAGATACTTTAACTGAAATAGTTACAATGTGTCGGATCTATGGATCAATGGCTTGGGCTTAGCCGATTTCGTGAAAAAGGCCTGGTACAACGAAAAGAAACCGGCACATATGGGAACCAGGCCTTCAGTTGGTCAAATTCGCATCCAACGGTTCAGGATCGGTTTAAATCTAAGCAACCGGCAAGTGATTAATCCACCTTCGAACACTTGGGACATTTCTGGTGTTTAGGATTTGGTTACAGGGAGAGATGGGAGGAGGCCATGGAGGGAGTACAACTTACAAAGGTCTAACTTTGCATCATCCAAAGCGATGGCATGTTGTCACCGGCAAAGGCTTGTGTGCCGTTATGTGGTAATTTTTATTTTTCCTTTTTGTTTGAATTAATCGGTATCCTCATTTGTTACCAATCTGGCGTTTATTGGATTTAGTTTATCGAGTGATTCTGTTGCGCTAAGACATTTGGGAATTTGGTGCAATTTCAATTAGCATATCTGTAAAAAGAATTCATGGATACGCCTTGAAAGTGGAAATTTAATTTATAAAAAATTGGGGGTTTAGTTTGAAAGATGTGCAGTGAAGGCTTGAATTTGGATCAAATTAGTTGATGCCGAAGGTTTTATGTTTTAGAATTGTTGTCTGCAAGCTTTTCCATTAACGATCATGGATACTGATGGCTGTGTACATTGTCACTGTATTATCCTTGTGATTCCTAGATGATATAAGTCAGGTTGCTTGCAAACATTAATAAAGATTAGATTGCAATGCTGATGGATTTTTTGAAGTTTCTTGAATCTGGTGTTTCAGGTTTTGGGTCTTGTACAGGGCTAAGCAAGATGGTCCTGTTGTATTGGTAAGAAGTTCCACTTTTCAGCTGCCTTCATAATCAATCTTATCTGAAGTAACTTGCTTTCATTCCCGGACTGACTTTGTTGCTCTTAGGGTTGGCGACACCCTTGGGAGGGCCATGATGATCATTCTCACGGTCATGGAGATAAGCGTTAGGTACAGTTTTTCTCTCTGCTTAGTATGATTTGTTGAGTTTTTGATTTTGCATATTTTGCATTTATAAGAGGTTAATCGAACAGAACTAAGAGGGAGGTCATTTATTCTTGATGCTTGAAAATTTGATTCTTTTTCCTCTACTAGGAGTTACTATGAAACTCCAATTCATTGTTACTTTATTTATGCCTATATATTTTGTGCTCTAAGTCAAAATATCTTTAAGGAATTATGGCCTGTCTCTGTCATAATGGCATGTAATTGATTTCATTTGCACGTGTATCCACAAGGTTCAAGGATTGATACAATAAAAGAGGAGAGAAAAACCGAGAACTAGCATTACTATTAGATATTTTTTCCTTGATTTTTCTATTTGCCTATCCTTGTTACTTTTTTAGGAGGCCTTAGGATTTTAGCATTCATTTGCTTTGCCAGCATTTTTTAATTTGTCTGTTGCTAATTTCATTGGTGCTTTTAGTTTATGTTTGGGTATATTTATATTCATGTCCTAAGAGTGCAGAGTGACATGAAAGAAACTTGTTTTCCATTTCAGTGACTCCTGGATTGTGTTTAGGCGCAGGAAGATTATCTGATTACAGGTTTGCTGTTGCAGATGTTGTTCCAAATGTCTTTTGTTAATTTCTTCGGTTTCAATAAAGTGATTGTGAAGGAAGCTTGTAAGCAAAATGAGATGAAATATGAAACTCCATTTCAACATGATTGTTTTTGCTGTTTTTATGCATGGATTTTCTGAATGAATGCGTTGTTTGTGCACCCCTTTGTTCAGCTGAATGTAGATTTAGGCTAAGTTGAAGTATTCCTGATATTAGTCTATCGTATGCTGGATACTAATTGAATTTTAAAATTCTCAATGAGCAGCATGTCAACCACAAATGAGATCATTTAATTTGAAAAACGCAATACACGTCAAATTTCTTTTTTTTTTTTAGAGGGCGGACACAAAAGACATCAATTAAAGTTTATTTGATGCATTAGCTATAGCAAAGTAGAATCTAATACCATATTAAAGAAGCGGATTTAATTGATGCTAAAAGTGCTGAAGACTGAACTAGGGGATCTGAAGGATGCAAAGCGCATGCAAGCAATCTTATTTGGTGTCCAACTTGCTGAATATTTGCTTTGATCATGTGCAAGTGTCTCAGTCTGCCCGTTAGCAAGCTTGCCCAAGCACGGCGATAAGTTTGAATCAGTGCAAACACGAGAAAAATGTGCCAGAGGTTGTTGAAATGACTTGGAAGACTTTTAGTTCATTCCCCACTTATTCTTTATTGTTCTCTCTTGTGCTTGAGCGAATATACTTCCAGATCCTCCCAAATTCTTTCTCGTTGTCTTAGGCTTTTTGTTGTAGAAACTAAGCCTAAGATCGCATGTGGCTGGAGCTAAAGTCTCGTTCCATGACACAAGCCTCTAATGAATTGAGTGTCTCAAGTAGTCATCATGTCCAACCTACTTGTTGAGCATGACAAAGGCAGACTACCATTCTAAAAATTTGCATTCTAATCAATATTTAAATAATAGAAGCTGGTAGTGAAGAGCCGAAATCCTTCCTCACGAACAAGAGATTGACAATAGGTTTTGTTCATCTCTTTAACCACTTTCTTTAGATTTGAATTTTCCCTCTAACCATCCTAGTCTAGGGAGGGTGCCTAATTTTTCTTCTAGATAGTTTAGAGTTCCTGTTTTTTATAAGATTCTTAATTTTTTTTCAGTTCATAAGATTTTCTAATTGCAATAAACTAAAATACCTACTTGAAAATGATAGTCTACGGTTTAGTTACATAACTAACCTAAATACAATTATTCTAATTTTTGAAACTACAACCTTGATAACATTACATAATAACAATTATATAATACATCAACATCCATTTAGATGTATTTCAATAACATGCAAAAGATCTTAGAATATTGTTCTAATTTTAGGTACCACAACCTTGACAAAATTACATAATAACAATTATATAATTCATCAACATTCATTCACATATATTTTTATAACATGCAAAAGATCCTAGAATGTCACCCTTTATCAATCGAATCCATACACAAAAAAGAGAGTTTCAAATGATCTAATCAATGTAAGTAACTAAACCAATGTGGGTGATACCAAAGTTGGAAAACATGGACTGTGTGCGCACATTTGACCAATTTGCGGGGAACTACACTTCTTTATGGAGAAGGCCATATCCTGAGCTACATATATGTAAATCTAGTTGTAAGGCCCAAATTTTCGCCTGGCCCCAATAAACCAAACAATAAAACCAAAACAAATAGAAAATAAAAAAAAACCAATAAAAAAAACCCATTTACAGCAGGCCCAAATACAAACCCAATAGCCCCAGACCCAAACTTAGACCTAGCCCACAACCTAAACACAAAAACAAAACCCTAGCAGCCAACTCCTAGTGCCGCCAGCAACCCCCGCGCGCCGCAGCAGCCAACCCTCCACACTCGCGCACTCGACCACGTTGCCCCGCACCTCCGCATCGTGCGCCTCCACGACGTTTGCACCTACAAAACAGGGGAAAATCAGTTGTACTAAAAGGCTATAAAAGCCGAAATAATACAATGTAAAAGGGACTTACGTTTTTTTTTTACGAATAGGAATACAGAGAATCAAAAAGAGCAGCAAATGTTTATTTCCTTTATTTTTATTTTTTTCTTTTGCGTTTTTTTGAATCTGTTTCCCTATAACATTTTCGTTTCTATTTTTATTATTATTTTAAACTATATACAAATATATATATATAAAAGAAAACTTACTTTTTGGAATCAGGCCCACCGTGCGTGTGTCTGCGCACAATCATCGAGGAGGAGGCCATTGAGCCAAGGCGGAAATCGCCTTGACGAGAGAGAAAAGGCGATTTTCCTTTTTCTTTTTTTAAAACTAGGGGAAAACTGATTTTTTTTTTTTTACAAAATTTTTTGCTTTTATAAAGGACCCAAAACGATGCCGTTTAGGGCCTGTTTCAGTGGCCTCAAAACGGCGCCGTATAGAGACGACCCGCGTGTTGACCCGACCTGCTCCAAGGATCCGCATGTTTTCTTGCAGAAAGGCTATTTGCACTTTTAGCCCCTCCGCTTTTTCAGTCTATTTCAATTAGGTTTTTTTGGTATTAATTTGGCCCGACAGTTTCACAATTGTTTCATTTTAGTCTCTATTGAGACGCCGCGTTTTGGGGAGAGGGAATAATTTCCCAATTGGTCCCCCTGTTCTTACGCGTGTTACAAGGGGCCCTCGATTCTGTTTTTCTTTTAAATTTGGTTCTTTAATTTTATTTCTCTTTTAATTTAGTCTTATTTAGTTATTTTTGCAACTATTATTATTTAATATTTTTATTATTACTAGTATTATTATTATTTAATATTTTTATTATTACTATTAATATTATTAGTATCATTATTATTTAATATTACCTTTGTTACCGTTATTATTATTATTTATTACTATTGTTTTTTTTATTATTACTATTAAGTCTATTATTATTACTATTATTTTTTATTAATATTACTTTTATTTTTACTACTACTATTATTTTTTTTATTATTATTACTACTAATTTTAATATTATTACTATTATTTTATTATTACTAATTCTATTTTTATTTTTACTATTAACTTTATTATTATTATCATATTCACTTGTATTATTATTATTATTTTCATTATTACCACTATTATTTATATATATATATTATTACTATACTTATATTTATTATTATTATTGCATTTTCGTTACTATTCTCTTTTATTTCATTTCATTTGTTTATTTTGTTTTTATTTTATCGTATTTTATTTCTACCTTTATTTTTGTTATTTATATTCTATCATCATTATGTTGTTATACAAACTAGCATGGTAACTCGTTTTACATTTTATTTTAAATCATATCATATTTTATTCGATACATTACAATTTTCGTTTTGAAATAAACAAACGTTCCACGTTCTAAGATCCGAAAGGAATCGTACCTTAACTTACTGAATTTCGATTTTTCTTATCAAATCTAAAAGAACTGATTACTCTCTTAAATCAAATCACATGAGTTAGATAAAAGCTTATTCTTGAAAGTTCGAAACGTTGCGTCCTAACTCACTGGATGAGATACTTCGTTATTTCGGGATAAGGATTTCTAAAAAATAAAGGCAATGTTCTGAAATTGGTATTTTGAGAAATTGTACCCTAATTTACTAGATTCCGATTTTTCATTGGACCCAAATAACCGAATATCCTTCTTAAGTTTAAAAACATGAATTTTGAAAATCAAAAGACAAGCTCAGTTTCGGGAATTTGAAATGTCGTACCCTAACTCGCTGGGCGTGACGTTTTACTTCTCCGAAATAAGAGGGTCTTATCATTCATATTTTATTCAAGTTTTCCTTTAGAATAAAGAGGATCGTATTTTGAAATCTTTTCAAATTTTCGACATTAGGACATTAAATAATCAATTAGGTACCAATTTTGGGCGTCACGAGGGTGCTAATCCTTCCTTATGCGTAATCGACTCCCGAACCCATTTTTTTAAATTTCGTAGACCAAAACTATCGTTTTAATAAATCAAAATGTTTTAATGATCAATATCAAGGTGGCCCAATCACACTTCAAAAAGATTGGTGGCGACTCCATTTTCATTTTTAAAGTCGGCCCCATTTTCCAAACAAAAAATGGTTTCGACACTAGTGATTCAAAAACCATTGCAAAATGGACTTGAATATCTACAATTTCGGCACAAGAATCACCCCAAAAGGTGGTTTGAAGGTTTTGGAAAGTCAAGTCCAATTGACCATTGTGAAACCTAACGATTAATCTTGAACTTTCAAAGAAAACCCGACGACCTACAATTTCAACACAAGAATCACCCCAAAATGTGGTCAAATGGTCTCAGAAAGTCAAGCCAAAGTTATCCCAAACGAAACCCAACAATTAATCTTGAACTTCCTATAGAGAATTACACTACCTTACAAAAATGATCATATCTCGAGCTATAGGCCACAAAATAAAGAAATTCAAAAACCTTTTCAAAGAGAACTAGAAGGTCTAAAATTGAAGTAGTAGAATCACCCCCAAAAGTGTGGGGATCTAATGTATTTAGTGTAGTAATTATGTTTATGTACTTGTAATTTTTCAAATAAATTGATCAATAAAACTATTATTTTCATTAATATCTTTTATATATTGTCCTCAAAGATTTTTATATGCAAAGCAAAATGAAAACAAATATTGCTCATTGATTATCTAGCGTTTAACTAACACTAAGTTGCATTATGTGGTTGGATTGTAATACAAGAAGATATCTTGTATTAATAGATAATCTAAACAAGTTCTTAGTCTAATTGAAATTGAACAAGTTAGTTAAAAGAATAATATGTCGTCTATCAAGTCCAAACGGAGAGATATCCCGTCTTAAGCATCAGAGTGGATGACTCCTAGAAGATAGAGACATATATGACTGATTGGACTAGTAGTACGTTGGACAAGACTCAAGTAGAATAAACCGTAAATCTGTTTATTGAATTATTTGCTTGTGATGTTCATAATGTGGCTTACCTAAATCCTGAGTAAGTGACGAACTATATGTGCATGACTCTTATACTTTGATGTATTGATAGCTTGAGTTCAATTGGTAATAGAGCCAAAAGTTGGTACTTGGGTATCTGACTTTTGCATGACATAACTTTAATTACAATAGTGAAATTTATAGCCCAATAAAAGGTAAATGATATCCTCTCATCGGCATTACATAATAGATGGAAAGTAATGTGGCCACGGGTTATTTGTCCTAAGATAAATTATTTAATTGCTATGTGCTAGTAATTGATATTTCATAAAGGAAGATCAAGGGTGGAGCTAGGAGGTTGGAAGAGGAAATTCATGACACTTTAGTGGAATGAATCCATTACTAAATAATGTTGTAATTAATAGACGTAGGTTTGAGCCTTAATTACAAATTATTTGATCTCTAATTTATATGTTTAATCGGTCCCTACATAGGGTCGAAACTTTATTACACATTATTTGAGCTCTAACTTTATATATCCAATTGGTTCCTCCCCTAACTCGATGTAACCTTGATGGTTTGCATTAATTGATGAAATGAAAATTTGTGAAACAATGAAGTAAGAGAAATAGGTTGCATGTATCACTATCCATAATGAATGTGTTTTTCACTATAAACAAAACATGACTTGAGAATTAAATTAATTTCTTCTAATACTTATTTAATTTTTAATTAAATAATTAAAGTTCGAAGTGGAGATTAAATTAATTAAGTCATCGTAGTTTCATGAGAATAAGTTAATTAAATTAATTTGCTCATAGATTCTAATATGATAAAGTCATCATGATTTTAACGAAAATAGAATTGGGTTGAGAAAATAACTTAATTAATTTAATTAATTAAATGAATAAATTATATTTTGGGCATAGGAAATACATTTATCAAGATTGAATAAATTATATGAGTTAATTTAAAGATTAAATAACACGTATAATTGACTTAATATATGAAGAGGCCTAATAGGCCCGATTTAAAGGGAAAGGGGTAGCAAACCCTAAGTTCTAAAGAGGGTTGTCACCACCCCTTGTAACACACTCCTAGTAGTAATCATGTTTTCCTATTAAAATATCATTATTCGACTATTTCTTATTCTACTAAGTTTTTTGTTATTTTTACTATAAATAGAGACTAAGGGCTAGGTTAAATAACAAATTTCTTTACATCGATGTTTTGTCAAAATATAGTTATTTTAAGAATAAATTCTATACTTAAAAAAAAATGATCTTTAGCTTCTAGCCCTAAAGTTTCATTAAAATTTTTCATTGATTTGCAAATAGAGCCCATGCACTAACAAACCAAGGTTGAAGATACTGAAAAATATCAAGTGGTTGAAAACCAAGAATGACTTAATCTACCTGATCTGAAGATACAAGTATAATCTAAGCAACAAGTTTAAAAATATAATTTATTGTGGCAACTTTACATTATAATCTAACGTGTAATTATTCTATACACAGCTTTTTGAGCTAATAAAAATATCATTTATTATTTATTATATATCACATTTACGTTTCAATTATTTTTATTTTTCTTCATTACGTTTTCAATATTAAAAATATTTTATTAAAATTATAAACCTAAAATCTAAACCTCTGGTCGATGTTTCTATGGATAAGCAAACGATGATTAAAAATCGACTTTAACCATCCAAATCGATTCAGACTCAAATATCTTTTATTTGGATATGTTTTACAAGTTTTTAAATTTTATGTTATAAATAAATAAATTTAATTTATTACTTATATCATTAGTGTTACATTAGAAACAAAGAATTTAAAAATCAAACTGAAAATTTACATACAAAACTTTTATCACGTCACATATACCTCATTCAACAAATAATTTTACTCCCATTTATATTGTGGGTATGACATAATTTAGTATTATATAATAAATCAATTGGTCAAAATGATAATATTTAATTTTGTATCTTTATTATATGTAAGAACCTATTTTCGCCTGGGCCTAACTACCCAAATAAAACCTAAAGAAAAAAAAAATTAATAAAGTCCATTAGCAGTCCAAATTTACAAAAAGAAAATAAATAAAATAGCAGGCCCAAAATTCCTAATGGCCCAAATATTAAACATTAAATCCAATTACAGTGGCCCAATTTTGCCGGATAACCCAAAACAAATTAGGGTTTTAGAAAACCCTAGAGGCTTCTAGAAGCTTCAGCACCGCAACAGCCGAATCCCCTCTCCACGCACGCCACCACATTAGCTCCTCCGTACGGTGGTTGTACCTGCGAAAAAGGAAGCAACAACAGTAAATAACAGCACAACAAAGAAATATTGTATTTTTTTTTATTTTCGAATATTCGGCTATAAAATTGAAATAGAGATCTTTGTATTCCTGGCTACAATTTTTACGAGATACGAATCAAAAAATAGAGAAACCAAATTGAAAAAGGTTATTTCGTTTTTTTCTAATCTGTTTCTTTTTATTTAGCTTTATATACGTCAATAAAAGAAAATAAAAAGGGAGGAAAGATACCTGTACCTTGATTCACTTGAAAAAGTGGTTTTCGTGGCTCGACGATCGCGATGTGCTTGTGTAGTCGTCGATGATGAGGCCGCGGTGGTCGATCCTTTGGAAATCGCAAGAGGGAAAACCTCAAAAGTTTTTTTTTCTTTTTTTCATTTTTTTTAAAAACGGACGAGGCAAAATGTTTTTTTCTGAAAATTTGGGTTTATATAGCCCTACCAATACGACACCGTTTTGGCTTAAGACCCCAAGTATAAAATGACGCCGTTTCAGAGATAGGATCCGCGCGTTGACCTGACCCGGGGAGGATCTGCGCGTTTTTTCTTAATGGTCTTACTGCCAAATCAGTCATTCCGCTTTTTATTGTTTCTGCGATTAAGTTTTCTTTTATTTTTAATTTTTCCCTTAAGTTTTGTTCTGATTTCAATTAGATCCCCAACAAAACGTTGCGTTTTGGAGGGCATGGATTAATTTCCCTTTTAGGCCCTCCTTGTTATTCGCGCGTTCAATAAGGTCCCTTTCCTTTTATTTATTTTAAGATTTGTCCTAAACTTTTATTTTAAGTTCAATCTCGTCCTTTTTTTTATTTCTTTTAAAATTTTTGATATTTTATTATTATTATTAATTTTAATTCTTCTTCTTATTAATATTATTGTTACTATTATTATTATTATTATTGTACTTATTAGTATTATTACTTTTATTTATTATTTTTATTACTACTACTATTACTATTACTATTATATTATTAAATTAATATATTTAATATTTATTTTTATTTTTGTGTACTACTTTTAAATAAACTCTACTTATTTCTTATTTTATCATTTTCATTATGATTATTTATTTATTATTTATTGTTTTGTATCCTTTTATATATACTTTCAAATATTAGAATATTTATTTTATTATTTTCACTACTATTATTATTTTCATTATGATTATTATTATTATTCTTATTTATTTATTTCTATTATGATTATTCGATACATTAAAATTTTCGTTTTAAAATAAGCAAATGCCTCGCGTTCTAAGACTTGAAAGGAATTGTACCCTAACTTACTGGTTTCGATTTTCTCGTCGAATCTAAGGAATCAATTATTCTTTTTAAATCAAAGCATAAGTTAAATAAAAAACTTATTCTCGGGAATTCAAAGATGTTGTGTCCTAACTCACTGGATATGACATTTCGTTATCTCGAGGTAAAGATTTCTAAAAAATAAAGACAATATTCTGTATTTGGGAATTTTGAGAAATTGTGCCCTAACTTACTGGGTTCTGATTTTTCATTCGACCCAAATAACCGAATATCCTTCTTAATTATTAAATGCATGAGTTTTAAAAGCCAAAAGACGAGCTCAATTTCGAGGATTCGAAATGTCGTATCCTAACTCACTGGGTATGATATTTTACCCCTTCGAGATAAGCGGGTCTCAGCCTCCTTTTTAATTTATTCAAGTTTTCTTTAACAAAGAGGATCATATTTTAAAATCTTTTCAAATTTTCGACATTAAGGCATTAATTAATCAATTAGGTACCAATTCCGGGCGTTACGAGGATGCTAACCCTTCCTCGTACGTAACCGACTTCCGAATCCGTTTTCTCGAATTTCGTAGGCCAAAATCATCATTTTAATAAATTAAAATGTTTTAACGATCAATATCAAGGTGACCCAATCACACCTCAAAAAAAGGATTGGTAACAACTCCATTTTCATTTTAAAAGTCGATCCCGTCTTCACCAACATAAAAATGATTTCGACATATTATACATATACAAGTCTCAAATTGTTTGGGGTTAAAAATATTTTATGGCAAATTTTTGAACCTTGAATTGGTCTCCAGCCCAAATCATTCGAAATTTAAATCTATACCCACAAACTCTAACTATACCTTAATCTACGAAATTAGTTGTATTGATTGTGAGTGATGTACTTTGTCTTTTAGTTATACAGTCAACCTAAATTTCTGCCCTCACCTGCTTTGATTGGTGGGCAGCCAATTATGTTTAGTTGTTAAGCTGCCAATTTACGCATACGAAACAAAAATAATTAAACCTGATCATCCTCGTCCCCATTGCATGCGCATTTTAGGGAACACCGAACCACCACCTATGTTTATTTATTTCCCATAGTCGTACAGAATCAACTGTTGCATTAGGCTGGGTATCCAACCAGGCTGTGTCAACATCTATAAGCAATTTATTATGTCGGATGCTTTGGGGGGCTGAATCCTGATATATAGCTAAACATGTGCAAATCAATTATCCATTTCTAGATTATTAATCAAACATTACCACTATGCTTAAATTAACCACTGCTGGTTAGCTCAATTAAGATGAGACTCTTGAAGGGAGAAAACTAACAGTTGCAAGTTTTACTCTTGAATTCAAATTTAAGTAATTCAGAAGTAGGGATTGTAAATATATATATATCAAATCCATTCGATCCGATTTGATAGTGTTACATTTTTTTTAAAGTCAAATTAAGTTAATTTTGAATAATAATTGGATAAATTGAAATCAGATTCTATTCACCCTAACATATTTATGTTTTTAATTCCTAATTAAATTTTAGTCTCACAAATTCATTTTAACTCAAAATTTGTAGGCAAAGCAACTAATATACGTAAACCATATATAAATATATATGTTTGTAAACAAAGCATGATTTGTTAGCAACTAATATACGTAAACCGTATATAAATATATATGTTTGTAAGATCCACACGGTATCAATGAATCCAGCTTAATAAATTTATTAAAAGAATTGGTTTGAAGCAACAAAAATTGGGTTGAATCAAATCGAATATTATAAAATTTGTAAATTAAGTTCACATCGAATTATTATATTTTAAATAGGGATGAATTTGAAAGGGAGTCACAGTGGTAGAACTTCAAGTCAGGGTTGCAATCACTATTGAGAAGGATTTAAATGGGATCATGACTGAATTTTGACCTAGTTAGTTTTGTTTCAGCTTTTAGTTTCAATTTCTATTAAATACACAATCACTCTGAAAATGTAAAGCACAGGAGTGCGTTATTTATTGAAAAGAATGAAAGAATACAACAGCATAAGGTTATTCAATTCCTGAATCAGCCTATCTAGCTATTTAGTTCTAATTAGCATCAGATCCATAAGGTAAAAACCATGAAGTTTGGCAATTCACAGTGAAATTAAGGAGGAAAAAAAAAAGAGAGTATATTTATATTGTGTATATGTTGATTAATTAGTTGGTAAGTATGTTAAGAAGTAGAACTCTAGTCTGAATCAAACGTCTAAACATGCACTCTATCTCAGCTTCAAGATCCTCAATCGTTATTTCCACTGCCTCCAATCTTTTATTCGCGCTTTGAACTGCCATTTCATCGCTTACATCATAAACTCTCCGCCAACTCGATCTCATGAACTTGGCTGCCAAATACCCTTTACTTGACCTTCTTTCCAACCAAGGAATAGAAATGAGGGAAAGCAGCGACTCCACCACAGATATGGCAGTCGCACTCACTTCTCTTAGCACATCCACAACCACCGTCAGGTTGTCGTCAATGTCACAAGTGATGATGGGCTTGTTTCTCATCCCTTTCAGCGATTGCAAGCACTTGAGGGTCTCTTTCTTTAGTTTCTTTGAGTATCGGTTGTAAACTGCTATTTTGGTTCCAATATCAGCCTCATCGGTGCTTACACGGCGCAAGGTGAATTGTAGGTCTTGTACATGTTCCTTGACAAGTAAAAGAATGTCCCTGGAAATGCCACAAACATCCAACATCCTTAGAGATGATTCGGACACTTGATGAACCCATTGTTCTTGACCTTGGTGAACAAGCGCTCGCTTGATTATTGGTGAGTGCAGGAGGTCGTTAGCTGAGTTATGCAAGTCTCTGAGAGCATTGAAATTCAGGTTTGCCATTGTCGAAATATAAAGAGATTAACAAGAATGGATTGAGGCTGACGGAGGGGGGGCTGTGGAAGGCCAATTGCTTCTTCAACCTGGCTTTATATTGATACCATAAACGACAACTTATCCTACACTAGATCTCAGATCCATGGGAAAAGGACTACGAAGTATCGTTGACAGTCAGTACGGGCTTGGGACAATTGGTAACAGCTAAGGGACCAAATTTGTCTGTAGGAACCTTCCGCATGAGATAGAGACAAGCCATTTTTATGATATTCCGACGTCTTTTCACTTTCTTTATCCTACATATATATATAAAATAGATAAAAGATCAAGAATACGATATTCCAAATATATGAGTAGCTTTAAAAAAAAAAAAAGGATCATATTCATATTGAGTACACATACTTGGAAGTCAGAGTAAGTTGTTGGGTGTTGTGACATCAACTGGTATAAGAAAAAAACTGGTATAAGAAAAAAAGAATGCATGCACGAGGAATAGGATGCCAGCTTGTGTTCATTTCTTACAGGCAGAAGAGACAAGATGTTGCAGAAGGGGGATTTAAAAATTTAGAATGCTAATCTTTATAATAGTGTTTTGTGTTTTATTGTTTCTGGTAATCTACTGTGTTGTGGTTATGTTTACTGAGAAGGCAACAGAAAATCTGATAACTGATATTCTAGATTTGACACTCTCGGTGAGGGAATTTCCGAGAAAGTTAAATGAAGATTCCTTCATATATTTGAATAAATAAAACTATGCTGCTGCATGCGCCATGCATTAAGACGGCTCTGCAATTGTAAAAGATGAAAACTCACTTCCGTTGGTAATGCAAAGAAATTGAGAAATTTTTTTTTTAAACCGCTACTATTTGAGAGAATTGATTATGTAAATTTACTGTTTTACCCCGATGTTATTTTCCTTATTTTTCATACAACATTACAAGAGAAAACAATTTCTCTCATTTTTCTTTTCTCTAAATTCTGGTGTTATGTGAAATTACACGAGAGGGAAATTCTATCTAGGAGATTGGGTTTTAAGCGACCCCTCTAATCCTTATTGGGAATTGAACTTAGTGTGGTTTTGTCGATTTTCTTCCAACTTATTTTTTGATCAGATTTTCAACCAAACTGCTTTTGTTTTTTTTTATTTCGATCCCTTTCAAGAAGAGTAATACCAATTGTGTTCCACCTTCTTTATTTGATTGTACAAATATTGAAATACTGTATTAACCTTGGGAAGTGACGTTCACTACACAATTACACCAATCAGGGGAAATTTGCTTTTAAGACCGTGATTCTTTCATGGCACAGTGATTGCTTTATTTATTTACACTCAAGTTTAATTTCCTATCAACGCTAACGGTTTTGTTTTGTAATCTCCAACTCTATCCATAGCACTCACTACCTTATGCTTTGCTGATTGTTTTGGGGGCTTAACTCGAAGTCTAGCTATCTAGCTATACTTATGTTTTTAGGTTAAGTTCTTCTATTAGTCCATGTACTTTACAAAATTTGTGGATTTTATCTTTGTATTTTAATTTTATTATTTTTAGTCTTGTACTTTTCAAAATTTAAAATTTTAGTCATTAACAAATGATAATTATTAAGTTTACTATTTACAAAAGTTGATGTGGTAAATATATCAACTTGTTATTTTTACATACTATTCACTAAAAATCCAGTTAAATAAGTTAACGACTGTCTTTTGTGTCAATATTAAAATTTAAAAATTAGAAAAGTATAGGGATTTAAAATGATCAAATTGAAGAATATAAGCTAAATTTACAACTGTACGGATAATACATGACTAGTAATTAAATTTAACCAAACAAATTCAATTGCCACTATTCATATCGGAATTAAAATTTCAAAAATTAAAAAGTACAAATACTAATGGCAGAAATTAACTTTTTTTTTTTTAAATTACCACACCTAGAGTTGGGACTATTATTCCCCAAATTTCATTTTCATTTTGCTAACAGGTGCTAATATAATTATGCCCGGTCGGTTGAAGTGATTTTTATTTATTTATTTAATTTTGCAAGTTGCAAAACTTCCCTTAATATGGAAAAAGTAGCGAAAATCTTATGACGCTTGGTATATATTTTTATATTATTTATAAATGAATTGAGTACTTTTATGTAGGGATGAAGTAAAATTATAAAATTTTGAAGGTTTAAATTAAAATTTTTATTTTAAAAGGATTTAAATTAAATAATTAAATTTTAGGAGGAAAAATTATTTTTTTATTCAAAAAATTAAAAGCTTAGATAAAAATTTTAATATTTAGCGGAGACTAAAAATGATAAACTCTCTCGAAGGACAAGGTGTTTAATAAATAAGCCAGCTGATGAGTTAAGAATATGAAGTATAATTAGGAGTACTATTTTTTTTTTCTTATTTCTCAAGGTTAGGTATTTATTAGATTAAGCCCAGTCATTAATTCTCTGCATTTATAAGCTTATTAATGGGTAGATGTCTATTCCATATCCGGGGAGAATATTGAATCCTCAACCATTAGTTAAGATAGGAGAAATTTTTGCCATCTCACCTAACTCCCGTAATTTATGGAGTACTGATTTTGTGCCTACAAAAGATCTGTTTTATTATATAACCGGTCTAGTGATGATAATTCAATAAACTGAGGTTTTAGTCTACAATCACTCATTTTCATTAGGGGCAAGCAATGTTCTATTTCCAACTCATGAGTATTGCATCACCTCTGCACTTGGGCTAAATTTTAAGATCAAACCAACCACCAAGCACTCCAGATGACTGCCAATATATTTTTCTTGAACTTTTAAAAGAAAAAGAAAAAGAAAAAGAGAGAGACCAAATAGAGAATAAATTATTTATAAAGTTTTCATTTTAAAAAAATAACAGCATATTTTAGATTTAAGTTGATCTGATAGTCAGTATTGGAGATTAGAGAAAAAAATTGTTTGAACTTTGCTTCGTAGATTCGTAATGTCCAAAGTTGTTTACAAAAATCTTTAAAAATATGAAATACTACTAAAAGTTGTAAAAATTTTAAAAATATATAAATAAAATTATAAAAAATTAAAAATTTATTAATATATTTAAAAACATGATATAATTTTTATAAATCGTAAAAATAATAAAAATATCATAACATTATAAAATTTATTAGAAATTGTAAAATATTATACATATTATAATAAATTATTAGAAATTGAAAAAGATTGTAAAAAAAATTTAAATTTTTAAAAAATTGTAACACCCCGAAAATCGGGTTAGAAGAAATTGAGTTTTGGAAACCAAGTATGGTCATCCTTTGATTTTGAGTTTAGATTTTGGAAATTTTTAACAAGGAAATTGATTTGATTCAATAGTTAAGTGTTCTGGTCATGTGTGAGAGGTTCTGGGTTTGAACCTTATTCCTTGAAATTTTGTTATTTTTATCAAACCCTTACTCTTGATCGCCTGACATAAGTTCTATTTTCGATAAACTAATGATAAGAATGAGCTTGTTGGTTCAATGGTTAAATGTTTGCATACCCTTTAGTCTTGGCAAAAGTTAGGGAGATGTTTTTACTGAATTGCCTTGTGAGGTAGTTTATTTTAGTTAATTAGACTTTCCCAAAACAAAAACTCCCTTTTTGTTTCACATTGTTTCTTTTTTTTTTTCTTCTAACGTTACGTTTTTGCTTTCTTTTTTATTGATTCGGTTACACTGTTTCAAGTTCCTTTCTTTTTGTGCTATGTTACATTACATTGATTCTGTAAGGGATTTGATCTCTCCGTTTTAGTTCAATTCGTTGGCCAATAAGTTCAATTTAAAGTTCTGGTGTCGAAAGTTCTTTGACATAACTGTGATTTTGGAATGTTAGTTTTTAGTGATTTGACTGCGAATTAATCGTTTTGTTGGGAAATTGCTTGTCGTTTAGGGACGAGAATTCATCCTTGTTGCTACTGCATCAAGCCCGTATTAGATGGGTGCCGAAACCCCTCTTTTTCTGCGTTTTCAGTTGTCGGAAAATAGGACTGTCGACGCCACATGGCTAGGGATAAGGGCGTGTGCCTAGGCTGTTTGAGCTACATGGGCAAGGAGATTGGCATGTGCTTAAACCGTGTGAGCCACACAGGCAAGGACATGGGCATGTTTCCAGGCCGTGTAACTCACTGTTTATGATTTAGAACCATACGAGTAGGCGACATGGGCGTGTGCCTAGGCCGTGTGAGCCACATAGGCAAAGACATAGGCGTGTGTCTAGGCTGTGTGGCATATGTATAGGATCCAAATCTTATTTTTTGAGGCTATAAGTGTTGCCCAACATGAGCACTGACCTTCATAATGTATTTATGACCTGAATTTAATCGTAAGAGGACTATCTGATGCTTTAAGACTGATATATGGATGATATATGCGATACCTGAACGTGTTAGACTGATGATGAACAACTTGTGATCTGTACGTATATTTGTTATGTTTGAAACTAAATGAGTAGGATCTGCCGGAACGTAATGTGCTATTGTCTATGTGTGCGAATTATCAGGTATGACCTATATTCTGTTAAGTTTGTTGGTACGCCTCTGCGTTGCTCTATTGATGAAGAATATGTGATATCTGAACATGTTAGACTGATTGTTACTGATTCTAATTTATAACCGTGCATGTGACTTCATGGCAAATCTCATATGGTCCGTTGAGGTTTGATAAATTTGTTTTATAAAACATGGACCCCCATATTTACTAATTCTGTTATTGAGAGATAGCATGACTTACATGCTCATTACTCTAATTCTGCATGAGCATGCCATGACACATTGAATGGGACTTGGGTTGAAATAAAAGAAGGAAGTTTCTGGCAGTTTAATAATCTGCACTATCTGGTGGTTTATCCACACTTCTGTTTCGGCAATTCAACTGTACTATAATGGCTTGACCATATATATTTGATTGGCAGTTTAATTGCATATTGATAAGCCATTGTTGCCGAGCAACCTGGGGTGGCGGGTCATCATTGCCTGGCAACCCGGGATGACTTTATTGGTGTGTTTTGGATGGATGAGTTCGGGAGAGAACTCTATTTTGGTGTGTAACGGAGTTTGGGATGATTGTTTCTGATAAATCTGCATTATTATCTGTTTGAAAAACATTGCATCTGCATAAACATTCATGTTATGTTCTGCTCTATTCGATTATATTCTGTTTGAATTGCGTTGTTCTGCTCTATTCTATTTTGCTTTGTTCTGTTGAAACCTCTGTGATACTCTAGATCTGTTTCGTACTGGTTATACAACTATTATCAAATGCTTGCGTTACATGATTTATATATTACATTCTGTTTATTTGTATTTGAGTTTGGTTATACGTGTGCTTGGTGACTCACCATTGTCTTACTTTTATCTGTCAGGAAGACATTTGATTTAGGATCGGACAGCATGCAGGAGCTCGGATTGTTTTGCACTAAGATAACTACAATTTAATCCTTTGGATTTGTAATATGTTTTGGACTTGTCTTATTTTTCTTTTTTATAATTTCGTCAGTATTTGCCAAGTCTAAAATGAAACTACAAAATCATCTAGATTAAAATGAATTTGTGGTTTTCAAAGTTAAAACTCTAAAAAGAAGTACGTTTTTACTACGTTGGTGTAACTCGTTCAGACTTGGCTTAAACTTCTAGGCTGAATTTGGGTGTTACAAAAATAATAAAAATTATTGTAACTTGAAATAAAGTATACATGCACTAATTACATTTAAAATATTAAAAATTTTATATAAGAATAGTATTTAGTTAAAAATACAATAAATTTTTATAAAAAAATCTAAAAATATTTTAATAAAAATTGAATCAATCTTATATCAAATTTTTAATATTTTAAAATACATCATGTTTTAGTACTTTTCTAGTATTACTAACAACATGTTTATTTGACTTGGCCCCTATTTAATGTCCGAAGTAAACTTGTTTTATCTATCATCGTGCTCATACTCTCTTTATTTTATATTAAAGTTCTTTAGAATGGTCAAACACTTAACAATAATGGTGGGCTTAAGGAGAACAATGTCATTTGAATATTTGCGAATATTTTAAGGCAATGATTCGTATGTTAATATTTAGATATCCACTTCTGTAACATGAAGCATATCAGATATAACTAGCTTTGGAAAAACACTTATTCACCCATAATATCAGCATTAAGATCGGCATAAACTTATTTAATCTTAACATTTAATTTAACATAAACAGAATAGAAATGTCTAGCTTGGACAACACTTAAAACATGTTTTGGATGACATTTAAAACATATTTTGGACAACATTTAAATCTTAGTTTAACAACATTTGAAACATACTTTTGCCATCATTTAAAGCATATCAAATGTTAAAAAGATACAAACATGCTTCTGGTCAATATCAATCCGATTAATATATATAAATCAATTCCATATAACTAATTTAAGATAAATCAATTATTTCTTAGCATTGGATTGTACAATAATAATATAAGACATCATAACATACATAATTTAATAAACATCAAACCAAGAATTTGCTCACCGTAAACTTCGAGCTATTTATATCGTAATCATTTCATTCATATTTTTCAATTTAATCCTTTGATGCCAAAAATATTATATAAATAACAGTTCTAATATTAAGCAAAACAATATAATAAAAATTGTACCATTAATTAATAAAATAAGTTCCATATGAACATACCTCACAAAAATAGCGACATACAAAACTTTGAGGACTAATCCGCCAATTAGCTCAAATCTTGATCTATATAACAATTTATTTCAATTATTAGTCCCAAGTGCTTTATAACATTCAATATAATGCATATTTCTTTCTATTAACATTTTTTCACAATTTCTCTAAAGTTCTGCATTTTATTTAATTTAGTCCTTAAACCCGAAACATGCTGATCTTTCATATTTGAGCTTTGATTTTTAAACCCATTTCAAATTCATCCTTCAATATCCCTCTATTATCAATAATTATATAAATTTTATATCAATTTTGATATATTCACAATTTAGTTCCTATGTTCAAAATTAATAATTTTCACTTTATGAAATAGTCATTTTTCATATTTGAGCTTAAAAGTTAACCATTTAACACCAGAACTTCAAACATTCAACTATAGTAGCATCCTCAAATTTTGAAAATAACTTAAATTACCACATGGGTCAAATAGTTTATAGTATTGGGATTCCGAAAATATAAAAATTGCGAGAAAATGACTAAATCGTACTAACCAATTTAAGCTTGAAACTTTCAAGCCCTAAGGCCGTGCGCTTCTCCCTTCCTACCAATTTTTATTCGAATGGTTGGAGAATGAAAAGAAACAAAAATATTTCTTTTTATCGACCACCACCATTTTAACTTACTAAATCTCCCCTTTTTTATACTATTTTATACTTTTTCTTCTTCTTTTCTATTAATAAAGCACTAAGTATACGAAGGTATCTAACCAAAATTCAATTTGTTTACAAATTAAATTCATAAATATTTAATAAAAAATATTTACCAGTCCAGTTTACAGAAACAAGGTCCCGATACCTCAATTTCCAAAACTACTGACTCTAAAACCGATACACTTGTACTTTTACTAATTGTCCAATTAGCAAATTTATTAGATCAAAATTTAATATAAAATTATAATTAACTCATAAAAATTATTTAATAATATCTATTGACTTGGTTTATGAAAACGGGATCTCGGAATCGTAATTAGCAACTCCACTGACTTTAGTATCGTTACACTTGTACCTTAGTTTACTATCAATTTAGCAAAATTACAAGACCAACTTTAATATGTTTCTATACTAGTATTATAAATATTAAATATTAAATATTAATATCTACAAACATATTTTATGAAAATGAACTTTCAAAACTGTAATTTTTGACACCACTAGAAACCAGTTCGTTACAACTACCCAACAAGAACAACCAACAAACTTTTTCTAAAATTCCATCAGCATTTGATTCCAATACCAGACCTATATGTTTTGTACTTGTTTTAATAAAAAAACAACATATAAATTTCTTTCTGTTAATTCGGTTAACCGACCGAATTAACTGAAATATTTCGGTTAGGTTAATTTTTTTTGGAAAAATTTTGATTCGGTTAATTCAGTTAATCGATCGGTTAGCCATTTGAATACCTCTACACTTCTCTAAGCATTCCAAGCATGGTCAATATATACTTATATCAGCAAGTACTAATCATTCATACCATATTTCCATCCCACTTGTATAATTCTAGCATATTGTCTATTAACAACAAAACTGTAACACCCCAAACCCGGCCTAGACGTTATGGCCGTATCTGGCCATGTCACACGATAGTGTTTTTGAAACCTCGTTGTTACGATGAAAACATTCCATGTTATTATTTTTAGTAAACCTTTGTTAGAACTTAGGAAGTCGTCTTTATTCATTTAAATCATTTGTTTTGAAACACCCTTCGTTGTGGAAGCTTTAATAAAACAGTCTAGGTGATCATACATTTAGAAATTACATTAACTTTTTGAAAACCGAATTTCCTACGACCAGCAGGTATAAATCCATGAAGTAAAATAAATAAGTAAAAACCCAAATTTAAAACCAAAGTCCTAGAGGGTTATTAAATTACAACCCAAATAATCAATAATAATCAAATAGTAAATCGTAAATTGAAAACCATGAAGTCCAAAAATTACTGTGGTCACCGCTGAGTCCTCCGTCGCACCGATCCATCTAAGTCTGGGGATTACCTGTGCACATTAAGCTAAAAGGGTGAGTTTACGTAAACTCAGTATGTAATCCTGCAGAAACAAACAAACAACCAGTATTCACGATTACGTTGAGCAGTCTTGAACCTAAGCCCTTTCGAAGATCGGTGATGATTTGGGCCTTAGCCCGATGTCAAAAATGCGATGAGGCCTTAGCCCATCACAAGATACGATGCGAGATGAATGATATGCAAGAGCAAAATCCTACCCAACCAGCCTCTACACACCATCTCATTCCAACCCTACACTTCACGTAGAGATATAATCAACCCACCCATCCCTACACTCCAAGTAGTATCGAATGCGGCACAAAACAGTAGTTTGGAGCTGAGCTACCAGTAAATTAGGCTTAAAGCCGTTCAGTACACTTTCTCTGAATAACAACCCCCAACCCAATGCAATGCAACACATAATGGATGACATGCTATTATGTAATTTCATTACATATATTCAGTTCATATATTAACATGCCCAGTACAAATATCATTTAGTCAATTTCACATATTTAGGGGTTTAAGTAGCACTTACCGACCCTACAGTAGGTTCACAGTCGACTTGGGCGACCTGTGCAACCTTAAAAACATTTCGATAAAAATGGGCCCACACGCCCGTGTGGCCCACTCAGCCCAAATTGGCCTTGGCTGTGTGATCCATTTTTAAAGTAACCCATGCTAGCTCAATACTCATATATGTTTTCACTATTTACTTATATGTTCATTCAAAGCTGTTTACTTGAGTCATTATCACTAAATTATTTATATCTTGAGCTACAAAATTCCAAATCAAGATCTGCTTGATGTTTTTAAAACTAGACTTAAATACCTTTCTACCATAAAATTTTCAGAATTTATAGTTTATTAAATAAGTACAATAAAATCTTTAAAGTTATCCCTATTCTGTTGTTTGACAGCTTCATCCTTTCCTTACTAAAAATTATTTATCTCTTAGTACGGAATTTAGATGATGCTTCCATTTATTTCTCTTGAAAATAAACTCATTAAGGATTTAAACATATAAATTTACGCCTCTAATCATTTTTTAATATTTTTGATGATTTTCCTAAGTCAAAACAGGGAAACCCAAAATCATTCTGACCTTGTCTCGCAAAATTTATTATATCTCATGATTTACAATTCCATTGCTTACACTGTTTCTTCCATGAAAAACTAGACTCAATAAAATTTAATTTCATATTTTATTCAACCTCTAAATCAATTCCCACTATTTTTGATGATTTTTCAAAGTTAGACTACTGCTGCTGTCCAGAACTATTTTAGTGCAAAATGTTGATTTCCAAGTTTATAACACCCTTATTTCCTTTCTCTACAATTTTTCACATCATTTTCTCTTATTTCTCGACAGCAAGCAATTTCGGCTTTTCACTGAATTTGAAACACCCCACACCCAGCCCACGAGCCTAGACCGGATCTGGTATGTTCCTCAAGTAAACCGGTTCAAAGTTCTTTTGTTACTTTGGGAAAATAGTGTGTTTTGAAAGAAATATTGTTTTGGGTTGGGCTCAAGTAGAAAACAAAAATCGTTTTATAATGAAAACCCTTTTAAATTTTAGGTGAAAAAACATATAGAATACATTTAAAGTAAATTACTCAATCTTTAACTTAATAAAAATTTCGTAACATAATAAATAAAAACAGAAATAAAATAGTGCACTATGGCCTTATTACATCAAATTAAAACCCAAAATAAAATTCAAGGTACTTAGAAATAAAAGAAAGTCCGGAATAAAATAAAATCTGAATTTTCACATGGCCACCCCTAAGCTCCTGCCGACCCGGTCCATTACTGATCGTCACCTGAAAAATGTTCCCACAACGGGGTGAGTCAACAGACTCAATGTGTACACAACACTAAATCATAATAGATTCAGGCATAACAAATATTACACATTCATATCATAGCATACAAATTATGATGCATTCCCAAACCCAAACCTAATAAGCCATCCGCTACACTCCCCGCACCAACTCTGCACACCTTTGTGGGGACTACTAAGTCGACCCTCCTTCCGCTACACTCCATATCGCGGTCTTAGGTCACCGCATTTGTGGTCTTAGGTCACCACATTCGAGATATCGCGGTCTTAGGTCACCGCATTGAGACATCGTGGTCTTAGGTCACCACATTCAGATACCACACGGTCTTAGGTCACCGTGTTCGTGGTCTTAGGTCACCACATTCAGATATCGCGGTCTTAGGTCACCGCATTCAGATTACTGTGGTCTTAGGTCACCACATTCAGATACCACGGTCTTAGGTCACCGTGTTCGTGGTCTTAGGTTACCACATTCAGATATCACGGTCTTAGGTCACCGTGTTCGTGGTCTTAGGTCACCACATTCACTTCCCCTTTCAATAACCCATATGCCCCAAATCATATATTATGCATTAATATGCCAATTTTCACATTCTTATAACTTTTCACATGTTAAAAAATAACATATTTCATAATCCTAGTAGGAGTAGGAAACGTACCTGGGTACTTTATACCACAATATGGTACCTTAGCCATATTCACATTCTTATACATACTTATAATCACATATAGATTAAATATTGCCATAAATATATTAAGAAGTAGTGTGAGGTACACACCTGATTAACTTAGCAAATTCCTTGAGATCTTGAAATCTGATCTATCGCTTAGATCCTTAATCCCTACATTTGATTAATCACTTACTAATTTAATAAAAAGCCATTCGGCCATAAATCCAAATCCTAGTAGGATTAGTATACTTTAAAACTTACCTTGTTGTCGATTGACTTAAGAATCAAGTCCCAAATCTCGCTATACTCTTCTTGCATTCGGCCAAGCATTGAATCACTTAAACAAATTAGTTTCGGCTTTTCAAACGATTATGAAATAGATCTAGTTATCAAAACAGGCCTTGGCCGAACATTCATAGTCACTTACCTTAAGGATCTTAAATCCCGAAATTATCCCTTGGTTATAACTTCGCGAAATCCCTAAAACCACATGTTAGATCAACTTCTAACCTTTAATCACAATCAATGGCCCTTGGCCGAATGTCGATATGACTTACCTTGATGGTCAAATCCCAAGATCTTTTCCTTTATAGTCGACTATGGCAAAAATCCCGAAAGAATCCTTCAAATTTTTCGCAAATAAGAATATTGATGGGATTAGTCCTAGATTTCGACAAATCTAAAATAAAAGAATAGAAATCAAAACTGGTTCTTACCCTTTCTTGAAGAAATCGACAAAGACCTATGCTTGAAGCCCTCAAAGATTGGCTTTTGATGGATTGGAAAGAAAAGAAATTGGCTAATGGTGATATCTTGAATTTTCGGCTTTGGCTAACAAAAAGAAGAAGAACAAATGCTCTAGGAAATTCGGTAGAGAGAAGGGTTGAGAGAAAGAATGATGAATGGCCCTCTTTTCCTTATATAGCCGAATTTACTAACTTAGAATCCCTTACTTGGCCATCACTCTTCTATTTTGATAGCTTTATCTCTTTAATTATCTCCTAAAATAAAAGATAATTCAGCAACTATCCTTACTTAGCCGAAATTATTAAACTCAAAGTCCCTTACTTGGCCATCACTTCTCCGTTATTTTCCTAATTAAAGAATAATTCCTCATTTATCTCTTGAAAATAATCTAAAATAAATCCATTATTTATCCCTTATTTATCTCTTAAAAATAAAAGAATAAAGGCTCCTAAATTATAGCCTTGTGCCGTCCACCTCACTTCTTCTGGAAGCAAAATAAAATTTCTTTTATTTGCTTTCCCTGTGACTCGAACTCAGGCCTAATCCCCTTGCATGTGGCGCCATTTCCAGAGGCCCTAAGTGGCATCTCCAGGCCACTTTTCCAAGCCTGTTTGTGTGTCATATTTCACATACTTTTTCTCTTAAGGCCACATTGCCTTAGTTTCCTCTTTTAAACTTTTAAACTCGACATTTCTAAGTCATTTCTAAGTTTCCAAAAATTTTCGTTTGCCTCTTTAAACTTGACATTTCCTTACATTTCCAAGTTTCCAAAAATGTTCGCTTTCCTCTTTTGAATCATTTCTAAATCATTTCCTTACATTTCCAAGTTTCCAAAAATGTTCACTTTCCTAACATTTCCATACATTTCCAGGTTTCCAAAAATGTTCAAAATATATTCATAACACATAAGACATGTCATTTCGTACAATTAAACCGAAAATGCATAGGCCCATTTCAGGATGTTACAGAATCCCATTTTTTGGGTTTCGGGTACACACCTGGTATCGTTTCTGATGCGTAAGCACTCCTAAGCCTCCAAAACATAAAAATCGACCAACATATCTCCAGATTAATCACTTAATTCATTTTTAATCAACCAATTTCGGAAGGAACTCGACTAAAAACCTAGAAAAACCCTTACCTCGCTTGAGTAACCATGACTTCGCACAATCACAGCGTCGATTCAAAACCATCAGCACATTGATTAAATCCTAAACACCAAAAAGGAATCCCCCTTTTAGAGATTAACCAAGAACGATTAACAATAGACAAAACCGTTCCTTACCGACAGTCGAATCAATTGGAAAAAAAGAAAAAAAGAGAAAGAAACGAAAGGGGAAAAAATAATGGAAATTTCGCCAGCAACTAGGGGAAAGAATCGACAGAGGAGGGAAAAAAAGAAGAAGAAGAAAACGTCAGAAAAAGTTTGGGGAATTGGAGAGAAAACCAAAACTCTACTTTTTTTGCAACAAAAAGATAATCAGATTATTTTCTGATAACCTCTCCCCAATTATCTCCTAAAATCACTCCCTATTAACCTACTAAAGCACAGCTGTAGTGACCCATTTGTGCCCGGGCCCGTGTAAAACAAAAGAAAACCAAGAAAAATAAAAAAATATATTAGAATGTCCATATACAGTCCATTTAACAAAACCAAATAAGCCCAAAACCCTCTTACAAACAAGCCCAAATATTGACCCACTACCCAACAACAGATTACCCAAATCAACCAAACCCTTGGCCCGTTACACTTTAACCCGATTCTAAGCAGACTACCTAGCAAAACCCGATTAGCCCAAAACAAATGACTCAGACCCAAACCTAAAGACTAACCCAACAGACCCAAACTTAAATGGCCCAAAATGGCCCAATGCTTAAACAGCTTCAGAGAAGCTAGAGTTTCTAGGAAACCCTCACGCCGCAAATAGCACTCACGCTGCCAGTCGCACCGCAGCTTGCGCGAATCCCCCATCACCGCCACGTTCTCCGCTTTCCACCTGCACAAACAAGGAAAAAACAGCAGCATATCACAACAAACATGGCAACATTTTATTTCTTTTTTTTTTTATTTTTCATTTCGAAAGGCTATAAAAGCCTGTCATAAACCTGTAAACAGGACCTAGAGAAGAATACAAAGAATAAAAAGCAAAAAACAATATACATAATACAGAGATTTTTAACAGAGGTGATTCCTTATTTTCGATTCGTTTTTTTATTTCCGATTTATATATGTTTTGTACACAAAATATTACTAAAATAAAAGGGGTGAGGAAATTACCTTCGAAACGGAAGTTTTTAGCCTCCAGCCACTGTCTATGGAGGCGCGTGTGGCGCGTGGCCTATGAAGTCCGATGGTCACTCCGAACAGAGGCGAGGAGAGTTTGAGAGCCTTCTGGAATTTTTTTCAAAACTGAGACTAAATAATTTTTTTTTCTCTGAAAATTGGTTTTTATACGCTAAAGAAATGACACTGTTTTCGTGTAGTCAGTTAATGACCAAAACGACGTCGTTTAAAGGGCCAAGATCCGCGCGTTGACCCGAAAACCAGGGAAGGATCCGCGCATTTTTTATAAACGGGCAATTTTCCATTTTAGTCCCTTTGAAATTTTATTTGTTTTAGTTTCATCCAATTCAACATTTTCTTTATTTTTAAATTAACCCTGAAAGTCTATTTTTGTTTCAATTAAGTCCCTAGATTGCTTAAAGGCCAAAAATCATTATGACGCCGTTTTGGAAAGAAGGCACAATTGCCCCATAAGTCCCTGTGGTTTAACGCGTGTTTTGATTGAGCCCTTATATTTATTGTTATTGCTATTTAGCCCTTTTTTTAAAATCTTTTCTTTATTTATATTTTAAATTATTATTAAATTATTTTATCATATTAAATATTCCATATTTTCTTTATTATTTATATATTAATTTACTAATATTATAAAATTCATATATATTTTTTACTATTTATTATTTTATTTTGTTTAATATTATTTTTAATTACATATTATTTATATATATTAGTTATTATATTATATATTTTAAAAAATTTTGTACATTATATAGTATTATATTATATCATATATTATTTTTTAAATAAAATTTATTTTTATTGTATAACATGTTTCATTTATATTATTTATATTATATATATTTTTAATATCTTTATTTAAAGTTATTATATATTATTTATTATGTATTATGTTTCATATGTATTAAATTATATATTTAATATAATTTTTTTATATACATTATGTTTTTATATTGTTATACATATTAATTGTTTTACAAAATTATCATTTTTTACTTTTTTTTTATTTTGTTTTGTTTTGTTAAAATAATTATTTAGTGTTTAAATATATCTTTTCTTTTTCGTTTAATTTTGTTATTTCGTGAAAAATCTTAATTATTGCTATTTATTTTATCTCATGTTTATTTATTTATATCCTTTTAATTGTTATCATTGCTTAACATAGATCTTTATATATTCATTCATGTTATATTCTTTTATTATTTATTGTTAGAAAAATTTATGTTTTTGTGGAATTGTTATTAAATATGCATGTTGTAATGTATTCATACAATGTCCTACTCAAATCATTTTTATAAAAATACCTTTTGAATTAAAGCATTTTATTCAAACATTTCAAAAATACGGTGATATGTGATATTTGGGGGCTTCGAGAAGAATTGTGCCCTAACTTACTGGGTTTCGATTTTTTTTCTCGTAGAACTTAAGGTATTAGATATCCCTTCTCTTTTAAAACTGAAACTTACCAATTTCAAATCAAAAACTTATTCTTGGGAATTCAAGACGTTATGTCCTAACTTACTGGATATGATGTTTTGTGTCTCGAGGTAAGAATTTTCTAAAATAAAGACGTGCCTAGTTTTGAAGTTATGAGATGCTATATCCTAACTTATTGGGTATAATATTTCATTTCTTTGAGATAGGCAAGCCTTAGTTTTTCTTCTAATAAAAGGATCTTATTTTAAAATTTTCAAAATTGCCACATTAGGACATGATTTTATCGATTAGGTACCAATTTTTGGGCGTTATGAGGGTTGTAATAGCCCAATTACGACCCTAATCGAAATGGTGGTTTCGGGACCACGAATCCGGGTTAGAAAAATATTTTAATTATTAATTTGGTATCTATGTTATGTGTTTGAGCATGTGTTAAAATATTGTAGATTAATTTGTTTGTTTGAGTAATTAATTTAAGTGAAAGGATTAAATTAAACAAGTGAGAAAAATAGCCATTATGGAATTAAGTGGCCAAATTGAATGGTCTTCTTTTTGCATGAGGATTTAAGTGGCAAATTTACCCTATTGGAGAGGTAGTGGACGGCATTGACTTGTAAAAATTAGTGGGGGAGTGTTTAATTATATTATAAGATAAATAAAATGATTTGTAATAATATTATAATATGATAACATTAAAATAAGCAAAACAAAAAGGGAAATATCATCATCTTCTTCCCTCATCACCGAAACAAAAAGAAGAAGAGAGGGGATTAAGCTCTCAAACATTTGGACATTGCATGTTCTAATAAGGTGAGTGATTGAACTTGGTTTTTGTTAATTTTAGCATTTTTGAGGTTGTTGCCATGAAATCTATTTAGCCCATTCCCAAATTTTTGATTTGGTAGTATAAATTGACTGTTGCCATGGATGAAAATTTGATGTTTGGGTAGTTAATGATAGAATAGAACATAAGCATGTTAGATTAAGAAGATTTTTCTTTGGAATTTTATTGGAACTTAGTGTAAGGATGAATTCATAAAAAGAAAAATTTTGAAAGGACTAAATAGCAAGATAAATGGAAGAAATGAGTTGATAGAGGGACTATGAACATTCGGCCCTTAATAGGTGAGGTCAAATTCTTGCTATTTTGTATTTTGAGCCATAAGGACTAGGTTGTAAACATTTTAAATGTTCAGGGGTAAAATTGTAAATTTCATAATTATGTATTTTTGGATTAAATTGAATGAAAATGTATTTGAATGAGTTCTATTTGGAATTATTTAGATCAAGAACAAAAGGAAACGGGTTTGGATCGGGGGAAGGCAAAGTTGAACGAATAGCCGGGAAACTTTGATCTGACAATTTTCGAGGTAAGTTCTTAAGCAATTGGAATTAATCGAATGGTTATTATAATGTAACGTACAGGTTCTAATGAATTAATGGATTTGATTTCTTTCAAATTGCAGAATGAGATATGGGAATTTTAAAGTGTTTTAGTCGAATGTGGTTGATTTTGTATATGTATATGTGTATATCTCTTGAGTAGTTAAAAATGAGCATATTAAAATCCATTTTAGCCGAATGTGATATGGAATGAGATTTAATATATATACTAGCCGAACGTGTGATTGATCTATGTATGAAATTTGATATATTATGGTTGGTTATATAATTACGGATTGAATAGTAATTTAATGTGGGCCTTGAAATAGGTGATGGTTGTGATTGAATAAATAACTATATGTTTATATGATTGAGGCCGAATGTGATGGTTAGTCTTAGGAAGAAGGATTTGGTTTGAATATGGGTATATATGTATGTCTTATGTACAAACGTGAATATATAAATATTGTGTTCAAGAGGAGGAGATCTGTTAATGGGCACTATGTGTGCGAATTTATACACTGAGCACTGTGTGTGCGAAATCAGTCAAATGGCACTGTGTGTGCGGATAAAATAGTAATGGCACTAAGTGTGCAATACATTACTAATGAACAGCACTATGTGTGCCCTTTTTCAAGCAACGGCACTAAGTGTGCAATACGTTGCATGAATTGCACTAAGTGTGCAGAGTTACGGATCCATCCGAACATTGACCAATGAATGGAGATACCTAGAAATATTACTTATGAAAGTGATGCATGATATTTTGGTAACATGGTATTAACGAGGTAAGTTACTCTTACTTTATGAAATTATAGGACGAGACGTATTTAATAATTAATGAACTTGTCCAAAATGAATATATGGTATGTAAATATGCGGTTTGAGGCATATGGAATTAGGTAAGACTTGCATATCAATTGGTTACATATGTATACGGTTATGAGCTCTTTTATGATTAAGTTGATTCAACTAATTTGACTATTAAATTGTTGTTCATAAAAACCATTGCTTATAACTTACTAAGCTAAGTTAGCTTACCGTTGCTTTCATTTGACTATTTATAGGTTTTGAAGTTTAAGCTCGTACTTGGGGATCCTTGTCGAAGTCAAGCACACTATCAACTATTATTTTGGTACCTTATTAAAGTTGATCTTTTGTAATAATGGCATGTATAGGCTACAATACCCTTTTAAGTTCTTTTTGGATTAGGTTGTATATAATAAGCCATGTGAAAATGGCTAAACCTTGATTATTAGGGTATATATGAATTCGGTCATGGTAATAGTTTACTATAGAAATATAATCCATGATGTGTTATGCTTGGTGTTGTCTTTATGTTATAATAGAAGGATGAGTTAGTCAATAGTCTTATATATATTCGAACATGAGATTTAATTAATAGGGTAAGCAAGTTTCTTGATATGTGTAAATGATGACTTAGGGTTATATGAGAGTTTTTGTGTATTATTTATCCAAAGATATGCATGACTTGTAAAATGCTCTTATAATAAATTTAAAATATGTTCTATGTGAAAAAGAAAGTGACTATGTAATTCGATTTTAGTAGTTGTATGGTATTGAATAGCATGTTTCATGCTTCGGTAGTTATAACGAGATATAAATGTACGTAATAATGCCGGTAGATGTTATATGTGTATATTATTGATGAAACGTGCAATAGACTCGAACCTACTTTGTCCTCTGTACTGCTTTAAATAAATTGATATTAAATGTTTGAGTTGTTGAGTAGAAGATGAAATAATATATGGTCATTTGGTTTGATTTGTTTACAGGAATGTGTGCTATGATTATGAGTTCAAGTGTTAATATGAATAAGATGGCATATGTTGACTAAGTATATTCGATAGTGAGCATTTTCTCTAGTTATAATATGATGTTTTGTAATTGAAGTATGTTTGATGTTGTATCCAGAATTTAATGGCTTTGCGAGTGTGGTTCATTCGACTATGAATTTTTTTAAATCAAGAAGTACGATTTATATACTTGTATGCCTGTTCGGGGTTGGGTATAGTTTGGTAATGCCTCGTGACCCATTCTGGTAACGATTTTGGGTTATGGGGTGTTACAAGGGTGCTAACCCTTCCTCATACGTAACCGACTCCCGAACCCATTTTTCTTGTTTTTCGTGGACCAAAATCAGTATTTTGAAATAAAACAATTTTCAAGGTGATCCAATCACACCTAAATAAAAAGGGATTGGTGGCGACTCCCATTTCCATTTTTTAAAGTCGATCCCCATTTTTAAATCAAACTTTAAAATGGTTTCGACAACAACTACTCAGAATTTTGCCCCAACATAACTCTTAGCTGAAATTGGAGCAAAAATATTATCTCCACACCATCACAGAGAATTGAACACATCACCTTCAACACTCCAACACTCCACCTAACCACCAGACCAGCAGGCCCATTTTGATATAAATTTACCAATAATTAAACTTAAGCCCTAAAAATACCAAAATTAAACAATTAAACTTAAGGCTTTATTTATAAAAATACCAAAATTTGCCTAAAGAAAGGCTTGAACTTGGGACCTCACACACACACCCAGAACATATAACCACTGAAGTAGATAGACATTGTGTGTCACACATACATGAAATCAAAAATTAAAATTCTGGGACGTTACAAAAACATATACTCAAATTATACTAACATAGAAAAATACTAAATGACTCTCTTAGGTGCATGCCATCAAACTAACAAAAGAATATCACCGACTTTGTTAAGTCTGGGATTACGTCTAGATACTGTTGTAGATACTTGCGATCTCGAATTAACCTAGTCTGAGCACGAAAAACAAAACTGTATACTGAGTAATAAACTCAATTGTATTTCAACAATTCAAATATCAATGCAAATTAAGCTATCATATGAAAATCATGTTATCAATTACATCATCTATACCATATGATTTAATCCACACATTAAAAGGTTAGGTTAGGAGTAATCACATTAGCATATCAAATTTTAAATCGAATCATTTGATTCGTCCACCGTCATACCAAACTTTCGACTTTTAATCTGGTTCACATAATATTTCACAATAGTAATTCATTTTAAATATTATTTTCACATTTTCATTATAAGTCCCTATGAATTTGTTTCGAACTAAAATGGATCCGCGAATCCAACCAACAAACTAATTTGGCGGCTAATGCTTCATTGGACAATTCCGAAGTAAATAAGCCACGCCCTGTACTGATCGGTATAAATTAAGTAAAAATGTTCTCAACACTGAAGTAACTCGTACTTGATCTACCTTATGGCATGCCAATTATATTTGACTCTACCCGAACAGTTAATCGGATAATAACCATTCAATTTTCAATTATAGTCAATTCATAATTTATCATTTTCAATTCATCAATAAAATAATCACTTAATTCATATAATAGCATGAATTAGTCCAATTCCAATTCAATTTTTCATTTTCATCAGTTTACACTATTTTCACATTTATTCAATTTAGTTCTTCATCCGGAAACCAACATTTTCACACCAATACCATCCAACTAATCAATCCCAACTTACCTCAATATCTTACCATGTTATACAATGCAATTATGCAATTATCTAAGCAATTCAAATTGTAGAAATGCAAATCGAAAACTCCGAGCTATTCGCCGATGGCTTTAGCTTTTCCTTTCCCTCTCGAGGATTTTAGGGCGACGTTAGCTATGGATTAATATAAGCATATAATTTCATCAGTATTCAATAAATTTCACAATCAATAAGCATTTTATACAAAAGTTTTATTTTATTCAATTTAGCCCCTAAAACCAAAACTAACATATCTTTCAATTTAAAACTCCAATTTAACATCCGATTTCACTATTTCTCATTAGGGACCTCCTATTTCTCATTTATACAAAGAAAATTAAAATTTATGCATTTTAATTCCTAATGTACAAAACTATGAAACAACCTCAAAATTTAATCCTTTTTCATTTTTAAGTTTCAAATCTATCAATTTAACACCTAAAACTTCAAGGAATAAACAATGACATCTTTCTAAAACTCTAAAAATTTTAAAAATTTATACATGGGCTAATAGATTAAACTCCCATGATCTCAAAAACATAGAAATTACAAGAAAATGACTAAAATAAACTAACCAAATGAAGCTTCAAATATTAGAATCCTAGGCCGAATGTTTTTTTTCTAGCTATGGAGAACCGGTAGATGAAGAAGAAGGTAAAAATGTTTCCCTTTCTTTCCATTAAGTTTTGTTTTATTATTTATTTTATTTTAAGTTTTATAATGTAATTAATTAAATTAGAAATTTTATAACTTGTTTTTATACATTTTTTTACCAACCATCTACTATTATTTATAAGATGGTATAATTTTCATTTTAGTCCTTAATTCATTTTCCAACCACAAATCTATAGTGATTGAACTTTTATCACTTTTACAATTTAGTCCTTGAACCTTAATTGCTTACTAATTCGGCAAAAATTACCTATCTAGAATTCAATTATAATAATATTTACAGGTTTGGTTTACGAAAATGATGTCTCAAACTCGCATTTATTGACACCATTGACTTTTGGGTCATTAAAAGTAAACTTTTCACCTAAAAAGATCTACTCATTATAAATTTCAATTTATTGAATTATAAAACAATTATCATAGGTGATATCTTTCCAATGTTCAAGTTCTAGTAAAGGTGATTTGATAATTTATTTTTATTTTTAAAAAAATTAGCGTTCTTTAACATTTTATATATTTTTTGAAATTTTTAATTTTTTATAATTTTTGTATTTTTATACTTAATTTTTCTCATTTTCTAAAGATTTTTTTTAGAATTTTTGGGACACGTGGTAGCAAATGATTAACTTGATATCTCTATTGTTAGTTTTTAAATATCAAAGTGATGCGAGACTCAAGGCATAATTTTAGACCTATGTAACACCCCTTACCCGTATCCGATGCCGGCACAGGGTACGAGACATTACCTTACTTAAACACATACAAACATACAATTCTGAGTAGTAAAATTTTGTTCACGTTCAAAACTTTTCAAACTTCCTCTTAACGTCCTTAATATGGGCCTATGAGGCCCAAAACATACTTTAGAAAGAGTTCGGTACTAAATCAGACACTTTAGAAAACTTTGAAAAATTTCACTAAAAATAGGGGCACACGCCCGTATGGCAAGGGACACGTCCGTGTGGGCAGACCTTATGGTCACATTCGCCCATGTCCATAGCCGTATGGATTTATTTTTCAATTCTAACCTACAGGGGTTTTCACACGGCACAGCACATGGGCCATGTCCATGGCCCATGTCCCTCACACAGCCATGTGCTCATGTCTCCACCCATGTGTAAAAACCTTGACATTCTGTTTCTGACGTCATCAACCCAATAAGGTCACACGGCCAAGGCACACGCCCGTGTCCTTAGGCCGTGTGGCGAATTAAATTCCTAAATTCAAGTGCAGACTTCACAAGGCCTAGGCACATGCCCATATTCTATGGCCATGTCTTCCACACGGTTGAGACACACGGTCGTGCCTCAACCCATGTGGTTACTTCAGGGCATTCTGTTTTGCCAACTTATGGTGCAAGGGGACACATGGCCGAACTACACACCCATGGGGCAGACCGTGTGTCATACATGGCCTAGACACACGTCCGTGTGTCTACTCGTGTGGACAAAAACAAGGTTATTTACCAAGCCCCTTTTCCACACTTACTTGCACCAATATAAGCCACATCAAGCAAAACCATTTCACACGTACTTTATTAATTCAATCATACATCCTACTCATTCATGCATTAACATACTAAATACTCAACCATGTAATTTGCTCAATCATGAAAAGCATAATCATTTGCACATATCAATAACAAGTATTAGCCATCATCCATGGCCTTATACAAAAATGAATTCATCTTCAAGACAAGCCAACACATTTGGCCAAAACAATATGACACTTAACAAAATACCAAGTCCCTCTACATGCCATACTCAAAATGATAAATCTAACTATACCAAATGTTTAGATTGATAGTGTGATCGATGCCTCCAACGTCTGTTGATCCCCGAGCTAAGGACACTATAAGAAAATGGAAAAGAGAGGGAGTAAGCATAAAGCTTAGTAAGTCGCATGTAAATAATTATCAACAATTTCCATGCATTATCATACTCATAGCATATTGTAAACTTGCACCAAATTCTCAGATAATTAAAGGCGTAACTTACTCATTTTCATCCTTACTAATCATACAACATAAATCGAGCTCATTTCTCATGAATTTCGTGTAGGTACCTGTATCACTTACAACATAGTAGTAACTTTTCTCACTTTTAAGACAAACTTTAAATTTCCCATTGAACCAGTTGGAATACCAAAGGATACCCGACAAGCCTCACACAAGAGGGTACGATGCTGATGCCATATCCCAGACATGGTCTTACACTAGCTCTAGTCTCAATGCCGATGGCATGTCCCAGAAATGGTCCTACACTAGCTCTCATATCAACGCTGATGCCATGTCCCAGACATGGTCTTACACTAGCACATATATTACCCAAATGTCATGGCATGGATATCCAATCTATTCCTAAAGTTCAATCAGGAGTATACCACATCATATTCGTCATGCATTTTCATAACAATAATCAAACTTTTTATGCCATATCAATTGTTTAATGCATAATAACAATAAAGTTGTATTGTTTACGTACAACTTACCTCGGTATACAAAAAGTGAGCGACTAGATTGAATTAGTCTACTAGCTTGGTTTTCCCTCGGTCTAGGTCCGGAATCCATTTTTCTTCATCTGTAATGACAAATTCACTTATTTAATCACTACATAAATCAAGACATTCCAAAATTCCTACTTTGGCAAAATTACCATTTTACCCTTAGACTTTCACATAATTACGATATGCTCCTAGGCTCGTAAAACGATTTTCATCAAATTTCCTCATTAACCAAGCCTAGCCAAATCTATTTTAAGCTTATAGCAACTCACAATTCTAATTATTTCACACATTTACTACCCATTTTATAACTTTTACAAAATAGTCCTTTTTGGTGTTTTCATGAAAAATCCTTTCACAAAAGTTATTTATTTAACAACCAAGATTCATTTTCTTCCATAAAAATTCAGCAAACAACATCAATTCTCTCATGGAAAAACCCTATACTTTCAACCATAGTGCAAGATAGTCCTCTCATTAGCTAGATTAAGCTACAAGGGTTCCAAAAAAAAAAAAAAAAAAAAAATCAACAAAAATAACCATCAAAATGACTTACTTGCAAGGGTTGTAATATGTTGAAAATTTCAAGCTTCCAAAACCCCTATTTTGCTGATATTTTCGGTGGAGAGGATGAAGATGAAAGGTGATATCCTTTTTTTTCTCTTTATTTTATTTTATTTCATCAATTAAATCACCTAATGCCACCAACTTTGACCAATTTTCATTTTTTTGCCCCCTCTGGCCGGCCATCACTCTTTTAAGGGCCTAAATGCATATTAAGGACCTTCAATTTAATGTTCTGTAGCTATTTAACATCTTTAGCTTGTAGAACAAAACTTTTACACTTTAAGCGATTTGATCCTTTTTCAAAATTAAGCATGCAATCACTAAAATTAATTCACTAAAATTTTCATGCACTCATATAATCATGCTATAACACATAAAATAATATTAAAAATAATTTCTCCGGCCTCAGATTAGTGGTTTTGAAACCACTGTTCCGACTAGCCCCAAAATCAGGCTGTTACAATTCTCCCTCCCTTAGAAATTTTCCTCCCCGAAAATCTTACCAGCAAAAAGGTTCGGGTATTGGCCTTTCATAGTTTCCTCAGGCTCCCATGTCGCCTCTTCAACCCCATGTCTATGCCATAGTACTTTTACGAGTGCTATACTTTTTTTCTCAATTGCTTGACCTCTCGATCTAAAATTTTAACCGTCTCTTCAACATAGGTCATGTCTGAACAAATCTCAACATCTGTTGGTGAAATCACATGTGATAGGTCAGAACAGTAATGGCGCAACATAGACACATTGAATACATCGTGGATCTTTTCTAACTCGGATGGCAAGGCTAGTCGATAAGCTACCAGTCCAATTTTCTTAGTCACCTCATAAGGTCCAATAAAACATGGACTTAATTTTCCTTTGCTATCAAATCAGAGGGCTTTCTTCCACTGGGATACTTTCAAAAATACCTTATCATCAACTTGAAACTCAATCTCTTTTCGTTTCAAGTCCACGTAGGATTTCTGTCTATCAGAAGCGGCCTTCAAACAACCACGAATCACTTTTACTTTCTCTTCTACTTCTTTGACTAAGTCAACCCCGTGTATCTGATTTTCTTTGAGTTCGGTCCAATACAAGGGCGTTTGGCACTTACGCCCATACAAAGCCTTATAAGGCGCCATTTTCAAGCTCGTCTGATAGCTATTGTTGTAGGCAAACTCTACCAACGGTAAGTACCCTTCCCAACTACCTTGAAACTCGAGAACACAACACCACAACATATCTTCAAGAATCTGAATTATTCTTTCCGACTGACTATCAGTTTGCGGGTGGAAAGCAGTACTAAAATTCAGTTTCGTCCCCAACACTTCTTGCAACTTTTTTCAAAACTGAGATGTGTAGCTCGGATCTCTATCTGAAATGATCGATAAAGGTACCCCGTGAAGTCTCACAATTTCAGAAACATACAAATCGGCCAATTTCTCAAGTGGATAATAGGTACGCACTGGTATAAAATGAGTCGACTTAGTTAGCCTATCAACCACAACCCATACAACATCTTTCTTCTTTGGCGACACTATTTCTTCTTTGACGACACTATCAACCACAACCCATACATCAATTTAATTAAATTGAAGGACCAATTGTGAAATTAAACCTTCCTTTGATGGTAATTATGCCATATATTTATGTGATGGATAAATATGGACATAACTTTGGTGTTTTATTTATTTATTAACCAAGGGTAAAATGGTAATTTGATAATTAAATTAAATTAAATTAAAAGCAAAATGTTTCGTATTCACTTTTATTCAAGAAGGTAAAGTAATAGATTATGCTTCTAGACAGTTAAATCCACATGAAAAGAACTATCCGACACATGATCTAGAATTTGCAGCTATTGTGTTTGCACTGAAAATTTGGCGACACTATTTGTTCGGTGAAAAGTGTCATATATTTACCGATCATAAACGTTTAAAGTATCTAATGTCGCAAAAAGATTTGAATTTGAGACAGCGTAGATGGCTCGAACTGTTAAAAGATTATGATTTGGTTATTGATTATCATCCAAGAAAAGCAAATGTAGTTGCGGATGCTCTGAGTAGAAAACCTTTGTTTGTTTTGCGAGCAATGAATACCCGATTGTCATTGTCTGATGATGGCTCAATTTTAGCTGAATTAAAAGCTAAACCAATATTTCTATAGTAGATCTGTGAAGCTTAGAAATGTGATAATGAGTTGCAAGCTAAATGGGTATAGTGTGATTCAACTTCTGATTCAGAATTTCAGGTAGGATCTGTAACACCCCTTACCAGTGTTTGAAGCTGAAACAGGGTACGAGGCGTTACCTAACTTAAACACATGTTAACATATATTTCTAGGCCATACAAGTTCGTTCAAATTTAAACTTTTCCAACTTCCTCATAACGTCCTTAATATGGGCCTATAAGGCCCAAAACATACTTTAGAAATGGTTTGGTACCATACCAGGAACCTTAGAAAACTTTGGAAAATTTCACAGAAAAATAGAGGCACACACCCGTGTGGGAAGACCGTGTGGTCACACATGCCCATGTCCCTAGCTGTGTGGATTTATTTCTCAATTTGAAACTACAGGGGTTTTCACACAGTTTGGTACACGTCCGTGTCTCCCACATGACCATGACACACCCGTATGTAAAAACCTTGACATTCTGTTTCTGATGTCAGCAACCTCATATGGTCACACAGCCAAAGCACACACCCGTCTGGCGAATTAAATTCCTAAATTCAAGTGCAGACTTCACATGGCCTAGGCATTTGCCCATGTCATATGGCCGTGTCCTCCACACGGTTGAGACACACGGCCGTGCCTCAGCTCGTATGGTTATTACTGGGCATTTTGTTTTGCCAACTTAGGGTGCAGGGGGACACACGACCGGACTACACACCCATGGGGCACGCCGTGTGTCACACACGGCCTAGACACACGCCCGTATTTCTACTCGTGTGGACAAAATAAGGCCATTTACCAAGCCTTTTTGCCACCCATACTTGCATTAACCTACACAACATCAAACCACACCAATCCAAATATATATAAATGGCATAACTAAGTGCTTCACCATCATCAAATATCCATAATCACATGCAACACATCCTCATTCAACCATCAATAACCATAGGCCATATCATAATGGCATTGGCACATGCATGCATATAAATAGGTTTACAACCAAATAATCATTATGAGCCACTTCTCATAGCCTTATACAAAATGAATCAAATATCATCATAAGGCAACACATTTGGCTAAACCAATATGACACATAACCCAAAAAGACCAAGTCCCTATACATGCCATAATTTAATGTAAATCTCAACATACCAAAATGTTGGGATAGTGTAGGTGATCCTCCGACAGTCTCTGTATCCCAAGCTGGCTTTTTGACACTATAAAACAAGGGAAAAGAAAAGGGAGTAAGCTTTAAGCTTAGTAAGTCTATATGTAAACAATGAACATCATATCACATACTTATCAATCAAGAAGATTACACACTAATCAAGAATAATTCAGATCATTGTAGTTTTACTTACTCATTTTCCAATTCTTACCACATTCCAAATACATATCATAACATTACTCACATTTACATGCACTTATACCTTGCAATTGTCATCACACAATCACACGAAATCTCATTTAGTACAAGTTTCTCGATGAACACTTTGGAATAATACCGGATACACGGTGGTTTCGTACACAGCCCACCATTAACAGATAACCCGGTGATATCGCACATAGCCCACCAATATTCACTTATTCACGGTTTTTATCCGTATCATCTTTCCTATTCCGAAGGTTCATCCAAGAATTACCTCACTTTGCATCATTTCAATAGATATCCATAATATTCATTCACATTTCATACAATACATTAATATGTGAAAACATAAATAAAAGGATGTATCACTTACATATAAACTTACCCCGATACAAAATATGTCAATTTGCAATTTAGTCAGAAATCTTGCCTTTTCCTCGGTCAAGATTGATTCCACGTTCTTTTAATCTATAATGACATATTTTGCTTAATAAATAACCACATTAATCAAATCACTCCAAAAATTCCTATTTTGGCAAAATTACCGTTTCCCCTAGACTTTCACAAAATTAAAATTTTGCCCCTAGGCTCGGAAAATGAAATGTGTTCATTTTTCTCACACCCAAGCCTAGACGATTCATATTTTTTTTATAGCAACTCACAATTCCAATTATTTTGCACATTTACCATCCATTTTATAACTTTTACAACATAGTCCTATTAGGTGTTTTCATGAAAAATCCCTTCACAAAAGTTGTTTATTAAACAACCAAGATTCATTTTCTTCCATAAAATTTCAAAAAGCACATGAATACTCACATGGAAAAACCCTAGGCTCTCACCCATTTTCCAAAATAGTCCCCTCATTAGCTAGATTAAACTACAATGGTCCCAAAAATACAAAAAGTATCAAGAATGACCACCAAAATCACTTACTTGCAAGGAGTGTAAGTTGCTGAAAATTTCAAGCTTCCAAACCCCTCTTCTTATTGATATTTTCAGTGGAAGAAGAAGATAATAGGAAAAGATGATAGCTTTTATTTTGTTTTATTTTATTTTATTCATTTAGTAACCTAATGTCACCAAACCTTGACCAAATTTAATTTCTTGTCCCCCTATGGCCGGCTATCACCCTTAGAAAGGCCTAATTGCACATTAAGGACCTCCAATTTCAGGTTCTATAGCTATATAACACCTCTAGCTTGTAAAATAAAACTTTCACACTTTATACGATTTAGTCCTTTTTCGCAATTAAGCATGCAGTCACTAAAATTAATTCACCAAAATTTTCATGCACTCATATAATCATGCTATAACGCATAAAATAATATTAAAAATAATTTCTCGGACCTTGAATTAGTGGTTTCAAAACCACTATTCCGGTTAGCCCTAAAATCGGGCTGTTACAACTCTCCTCTATAGGGATTTTCGTCCCCGAAAATCTTACCGATAAAGAGGTTTGGGTACTGTTTTCTCATGGCTTCTTCCAGTTCCCACGTAGCTTCCATGTTTTTGCCAGAACACTTTCACTAAGGTTATACTTTTATTCCTTAACTGTTTAACCTTTCGAGCCAAAATCTTAATTGGTTCCTCTTCATAGGTTATATCCGGTCGTATCTCAATTTTAGTCAGAGGAATTACATGCGAAAGATTAGAACGATATCGTCGCTACATCCACACATGGAACACATTTTGTATTCTCTCTAACTCTGCCAGCAAAGCTAACCGGTAAGCTACTGGTCTAATCCTTTTAATAACCTCATACGACCCAATGAAACGCAATTTGCCCTTTCGACCAAATCTCAATAGTTTCTTCCACGGGGATACCTTTAGAAACACTTTATCACCCACCTGAAACTCAATTTCTTTTCTTTTCAAATCCGTGTATGAATTTTGTCGATCTGAAGCAACTTTTAGACTATCATGGATCACTTTCACTTTCTTTTCGATTTCTCTAACTAAATCAACTTCGTGAATTTTCTTCTCACTAAGCTCGGTCCAATACAAAGGAATTTGACACTTGCGACCATATAATGCTTCATATGGTGCCATCTGTATACTTAACTGATAATTGTTGTTGTAGGCAAATTCGACCAAAGGTAGGTATTTTTTCCAACTATCTTCAAACTCTAAAACATAGCATCGGGGCATGTCTTCGAAAACTTGAATCACTCTTTTGGATTGACCATCAGTTTGCGGATGGAACGCGGTACTAAAATTCAATTTCATACCCAAGGCTTCTTGCAACTTTTTCCAAAACCTCGAAGTAAACCTCAAATCTCTATCCAAAATAATGGACGTAGGCACCCCATGTAATCTCACAATTTCAGCAATATACAACTCAGCCAACTTGTCAAGTGAGTAATCAGTACGTACTGGTATAAAGTGAGCCGATTTCATTAATTTATAAACAATAACCCACATAACATCTTTCTTTTTCGGAGTCATAGGTAATCCTGTTACAAAATCCTTCATGATTCGGTCTCATTTCCACTCGAAAACCATCACTGGCTGAAGTAAACCCGAAGGTACTTGATGCTCAGCTTTCACTTGTTGGCAGATCAAACATTTCATCACAAACTCAGAGATGTCTCTTTTCATACTCGGCTACCAATACAACTTCAAATCATTATACATTTTTGTATTGCCCGGATGTACTGACAAACAACCACTGTGTACCTCATGTAAAATTTTCCAAATCAACTTATTGTCTTTCAGTACACATACCCTGTCACGAAACATCAAATAATCATTTGGTCCGATTCGAAAATCTGAATCACTACTCGATTCACACTAAACTCTTTTAACTTGCAATTCCTTGTCTTTCTTTTGAGCTTCACAAATTTGCTGATGAAATAACAGTCTAGCCCTTAACTCGGCCAAAATCGAACCGTCGTTAGAGAAAGCCAAATTCGTACTCATAGCTCTCAAAGAATACAAGTACTTTCTGCTCAAGGCATCTGCGACTACATTCGATTTTCCTGGATGATAATCAATCACTAACTCATAATCTTTCAATAATTCGAGCCACCTACATTGTCGCAAATTCAAATCATTTTGGTTCATCAAGTACTTCAAACTTTTGTGATCGGTAAAGATTCGGCATTTCTCACCATTCAAATAATGACGCCAAATCTTCAATGCAAATACGATGGCGGCCAATTCCAAATCGTGCGTCGGATAATTCTTTTCATGTGGTTTTAGCTATCTCGTGGCATAAGCTACTACTTTACCCCCTTCCATCAACACACAACCAAGACCATTTAATGATGCATCACTATAGACTCAGGTTGTACCAAAACTGGTGCTTCAGTTAATCGTGCCTTCAACTTCTCGAAACATTGTTAACATCTATCACTCCATTCAAACTTAACATTCCTTTGCAACAACTTAGCCATAGCAGAAGCAATTATCGAAAATCCCTCGACAAAATACCCAGCTAAGCCCAAAAAGCTTCTAACCTCGGATATATTCTTTGGCGGTTTCCAATAAAAAATAGCTGAGATTTTGCTCGGATCAACCCGAATACCATCTCCTGAAACTATATGTCCCTGAAATCTGACTTCACAAAGCTAAAACTCACTTTTATTGAACTTAGCAAATAATTTCTCCGCTCTTAGAATCTATAATACCGTTCTTAAGTGCTTGGCATGCTCAGACTCATCTCGGGAATAAATCAATATATCATCTTTGAACACTACCACAAACTTATCCAAATATAGCTGAAAAATTCGGTTCATTAAATCTATAAACATAGCTACTGCATTAGTTAAACTGAAAGGCATCACAAGAAATTCATAGTGTCTACACCTCGTTCTAAAAGTGATTTTCGACACATCGGATTCTTTGACTCTCAACTGATAGTAGCCGAATCTTAAATCTATTTTTAAGAACACGGTTGCTCACTTCAGTTGATATAACAAATCATCAATTCTAGGCAATGGATACTTGTTCTTTATAGTTACCTTGTTAAGTTGACGGTAATCAATGCAAAGCCTCATTGTTCCATCTTTCTTCTTTACAAATAATACGGGAGCACCCCATAGAGAAAAACTCAGTCTAACAAATCCCTTATCAGTCAACTCTTGCAGCTGAGTCATTAACTCTTTCAATTCGGTCAGAGCCATTCTATACGGAGCCATAGAAATCGGTGCAGTCCCAAGTATCAAATCGATAGCAAACTCAATTTCTCTAACCGAAGGCAACCCAGGTAATTCTTTTAGAAATACATCTGGAAAGTCACAAACTATTGGCATAGATTTAAGCTTCAACTCAGACATCTCAGTATTCAACACATATGCAAGGTATGCTTCACATCCTTTTCTCATACACTTCTAAGTAGTCATGTACAAAATCACCACAGGCATCTTATTCGAGTCATCTCTTCCAACCCAAATAATCTCACCATTTTCACATTTCAACTCAAGAGTTTTCTGTCTACAATTTACCTTAGCATCATGTAATGTCAACCAATCCATGCCTAAAATAACATCAAACTCATCAAATGGCAACAACATCAAATTAGCCAGAAAACAGTGACCTTGAATCGTCAAAAAAAATTCTTGCAAACCTTATCTATTAACACATACTTGCCTAAAGGGTTTGACACCTTAATCAAAAATTCAGTCAATTCAACAGATAATTTCTTACTATTTACCAAATTCACACAAATATTAGAATCAGTGGATCCGGGGTCAATTAATGCAACAACATTAGTATCATAAATAGAGAATATACCCGTAATCACATCGGGGGATGATGCATCCTCACGAGCTCATCTGCCATAAGCTCTAGCAGGTGCACTCGTTTCTGACCTTGCAGCTGAAGCTACAGTTCCGGCATTTCGCGGTGGCCTACCTCTACTAGTAGTGTTACTCGGTCTAACACTCTGAAGTTTCTCTCCTTGAACATTCTCAGGACAGTCTCTAATAAAATGTTCTCGAGAACCACATTTGTAGCAAGCTCAGTTATTTCCCAAACACTCTCCAATATGTTGTCTACCACACTTCTGACACTCGGGTTTATTATACTTCACATTACCCACACTTGCCATTGAGGTGGCTTGAACTCTAGAGTCCGAATATGTTTTACCATGATCTCGGTGTAAATACCCAACTGAAACGGTCATCTAAGGATTCGTTTCCTTGAACCTCTTTGATTGGGATTGGAACGACTTACTCATCGGCCCCTTCCATACATCTCGGGCCTCAATCATAGCTCTTCTCCTTTTTTTATTCAGCTTTTCGGCCTTGCAAGCTCTATCGACCAATACTACAAATTCTTTCAACTCTAAGATCCCAACTAACAATCTAATATCCTCGTTCAACCCATCTTTGAATCTCTTGCACATAATAGCTTCAGTAAACACGCACTCTTGAGCATATTTACTGAGTCTAACAAATTCACGTTCATACTCTGCCACAAACATTTTGCCTTGCTTCAATTCAAGGAACTCCTTCCATTTCTGATCGATGAATCGCTGACTTATGTATTTCTTTCGGAACTCCTCGAAAAAGAAATCACATGTCACTCTCTCTTTTGGAACTACAAATATCAGCGTTTTCCATCAGCAATATGTCAAGTCCTTCAGTAATGATACAGCATATTTTAAGCATTCTTTGGGTGTGCAAGAAAGTTTATCAAATACCCGCATAGAATTCTCAAGCCAGAACTCTGCTTTCTCGGGATCATTATCTATGTTAGCTCTAAATTCCTCGGTCTCTTGTTTTAGTCAATCTTACCAAATCAATACCTTGAGGAGATACGGGGACTGGCTGAGGTATAGGTGGGGGTGGAGGAGGTTGAGCATTAAGATTTGTTCGAACAAATTCAGTATACCAATTACTCATCATATGGAGAAAGGCTTCCCGAGCCTTTTCTCCCTGACCCAAGGTCTCAGGTCTACTTTCTAATGCCGCGGTCCCTTGAGCGGGAGCTGGCGCATTACTAGTAGCATCAGCAGCAGTAGCATCAGCAGCAGCAGCTCAGTCAGGATCCATTTACTATATGAAAACATAGTTTGAAATTGACAGAAGTCACCACACTATCATAATATATTTATTGCATGTATAGCTAGACTCTCACGCATGCTACTGCAGTCCGAGAACCGACTAAACCATAGCTCTGATACCACTAAATGTAACACCCCTTACCCATGTATAAAGCTTGAATAGGGTACGAGGCATTACCTAACTTAAACACATGTTAACATATGTTTCCGGGTCATATAAGTTCGTTCAAATTTAAAACTTTCCCAACTTCCTCATAACGTCCTTAATATGGGCCTATGAGGCCCAAAACATACTTTAGAAATGGTTCAGTACCACACCAGGCACCTCAGAGAACTTTAGAAAATTTCACAGAAAAACAGGGGCACACGCCCATGTGGCAAGAGACACACCCATGTGGGCAGACCGTGTGGTTACACACGCCCATCTCCCTAGCTGTGTGGATCTATTTCTCAATTCGAAACTACAGGGGTTTTCACACGGTTTGCTACTCGCCCGTGTTCGTGGCCCGAGTCTTTCACACGGCCATGACACGCCTGTATCATCGCCTGTATGTAAAAACCTTGACATTCTGTTTCTGACGTCCGCAACCTCATATGGTCACACGGCCAAAGCACACGCCCGTGTCCTTAGATCATGTGGTGAATTAAATTTCTAAATTCAGGTGTAGACTTCACACGGCCTGGGCATATGCCCATGTCCTATGGTCGTGTCTTCCACACGGTTGAGACACACGGCCGTGCCTCAACCCGTGTGGTTACTACTGGGCATTTTGTTTTGCCAATTTAGGGTGCAGGGGGACACACGACCGAACTACACGCCCATGGGGCATGCCGTGTGTCACACACGGCCTAGACACACGCCTGTATTTCTACCTGTATGGACAAAATAAGGCTATACCAAGCCTTTTTGCCACCCATACTTGCACTAACTTACACAACATCAAACCACACCAATCCAAATATATATAAATAACATAACTAAGTGCTTCACCATCATCAAACATCCATAATCATATGCAGCACATCCTCATTCAACCATCAATAACCATAGGCCATATCATAATGGCATTGGAACATGCATGTATAAAAATAGGTTTACAACCAAATAATCATTATGAGCCACTTCTCATGGCCTTATACAAAATGAATCAAATATCATAATAAGGCAACACATTTGGCTAAACCAATATGACACATAACCCAAAAAGACCAAGTCCCTATACATGCCATAATTTAATGTAAATCTCAATATACCAAAATGTGTGGATAGTGTAGGTGATCCTCTAACAGTCTCCGTATCTTAAGCTGGCTTTTTGACACTATAAAATAAGGGAAAAGAAAAGGGAGTAAGCTTTAAGCTTAGTAAGTCTGTATGTAAACAAAGAACATCATATCACATAATTATCAATCAAGAACATTACACACTAATCAAGAATAATTCAGATTATTGTAGTTATAAATCTTACTACATTCCAAATGCATATCATAATATTGCTTACATTTTACATGCACTTATACCCTGCACTTGTCATCACACAATCACACGAAATCTCACTTAGTACAAGTTTCTCGATGAACACTTCGGAATAATACCGGATACACGGTGGTTTTGCACACAGCCCACCATTAACAAATATCCCGATGGTATCACACACAGCCCACCAATAGTCACATATCCATGGTGGTGTCGCACACAGCCCATCAAATATAAAAAATATGGTGGTATTGCACACAGCCCACCAATATTCACTTCTTCATGGTTTTTATCCGTATCTTCCCTATTTCGAAGGTTCATCCGATAATTTCCTCACTTTCCATCATTTCAATAGATATCCATAATATTCGTTCACATCTCACACAATACATTAATATATGAAAACATAAATAAAAGGATGTATCATTTACATATAAACTTACCTCGATATAAAATATGTCAATTTGCAATTTAGTCCGAAACTTTACCTTTTCCTTGGTCAAGGTTGATTTCACGTTCTTCTTGATCTATAACGACATATTTAGCTTAATAAATAACCAAATTAATCAAATCACTCCAAAAATTCCTATTTTGGAAAAATTACCATTTTACCCCTACATTTTCCCAAAATTACAATTTTGCCCCTAGGCTCGGAAAATGAAATGTGTTCATTTTTCTCAGACCAAAGCCTAGACGATTCATATTCTCTTTTATAGCAATTCAAAATTCCAATTATTTCACACATTTACTACCCATTTTATAACTTTTACAAAATAGTCCTATTAGGTGTTTCATGAAAAATCCCTTCACAAAAGTTGTGAACATTAGGTATCTAACTGTTTGATATGTTAGCAAGTTAAAGCTGAACATTAGGTACCTTCGGATTCATTCTGACAAAGTGATGATACTAGGAGTGGAAATGGGATAGAGTTACAATGGATTTTGTATCGGGGTTACCCCTATCTCCCAAAAAGAAAGATGTTATTTGGGTTATCGTCGATCGTTTGACGAAGTCTGTACATTTTATTCCGGTACGTATGAATTTCTCTTTGGAAAGATTAGTAGAATTGTATGTTTCAAAAATTGTCACTACATAGAGTGTCAGTCTCCATTATTTTAGATAGAGATTCGTGATTTACATCGCGATTCTGAATAAAAATTACAGGAAGCTCTAGGTATGCAGTTGCATTTTAGCACTGCATTTCACCCTCAGAATGATGGTCAATCAGAGTGTGTGATTCAGATTCTTGAAGATATGCTTCGGTGCTATGTTTTAGAGTTCGAAGGTAATTGGGAGAAATATTCGTCGTTAGTCAAATTCGCATATAATAATAGTTATCAGTCAAGCGTAAAGATGGCACTGTATGAGGCTCTGTACAATTGCAAATGCCGAACTCCATTATATTGGACTGAGCTTAGTGAGAAAAGGATCCACGGAGTTAATTTCATTTGTGAGACTTAGGAAAAAGTTAAAGTGATCCGAGATAGCTTGAAAGTAGCTTCTGATCTTCAGAAATCTTATGCGGATCTTAAACGTAAAGAAATAGAGTTTCAAGTTGGCGACAAAGTATTTTTGAAAGTTTCACCCTAGAAGAAAATTCTCCAGTTCAGTCGTAAAGGAAAACTGAGTTTGCGATTTATCAGACCATATGAGATTACAGAGAAAACCAGACCTGTTTCATACTGATTAGCTTTACCGTCATAACTTGAAAGAATCCACAATGTCTTCCACGTGTCTATGTTACGATGATATCGATCTGACCCTTCACATGTTATTTCTCCAACGGATGTTAAAATTCAGCCCGACATGACATAGAATGAGGAACCAATCAGAATTCTGGCACGTGAGATGAAAGAATTGAGAAATAAAGAGGTAGTTTAAGTAAAAGTCCTTTGGCAACGACACAGAATAGAAGAAGCTACCTGGGAACCTGAAGAAACTATGAGAAAGCAATATCCAAACCATTTTACTGGTAAGATTTTCGAGCACAAAAATTCCTTTGGGGGGAGAGTTGTAACAGCCTGTTTTCAGCCAAATTGGAACAGTGGTTTCGAGACCACAAATCCAAAGTCAGAAAAAATTTTATTTTAATATTATTTTATGGTCAATAGTATGATAGAAATATCGTATGAAAAATTCGATGAGAAAATTTACCGTTTGCATGCCTAGCTTGATAAAAAGAACTAAATTGCATAAAGTGCAAAAGTTGAATTCTAATAGCTAAAGGTATCAAATAGCCATGGAATTTAAAATTTGAGGTCATTATATGGAAAATAGACCTATTAGAGGAGTTAGTAGATAAGGATGATTATTCATCATTGGAAATTGAAGAAAATATTACGGTTAATTTTGGAAAGATGATAAAATAATGATGATAAATGAAATAAATAATTAAATTATTATCAATTTCATCATCTTTCCTAAAACAAAAACATGGAAACTCTAGCCATGGAAGTTGAGTTCTAGCAAACTTATTTGACTTAATTAGGTATGTATTCTTGTCCCGTTTTTAATGTTTTTTATGTTCCGTGATTTTAATAGCTTAATCTAGCTATCTCGGAGATTAATTTGCAAAACTATTAAAGTATTAGAGTTGTGCCATGTAACACCCTTAACCCGTATCCATCGCCGGACTAGGGTTACCAGGTATTACCGGTCAAATCACCATAATTAAACCACCATGGCTCACACATCAGCATATCATAATTAATCAATAACACAAAGTCTCTTTTGAAGATCTACGAGGCCTTAAACATGCTTTAGAGAAGATTCAGACTAAACCGATCTTATATGAAAAATTTGCAGAACTTAGAAAATTTTTCTTTCAAAATAGGCCGTGTGCCTCACACGACCATGCCTTAGACCATGTCTTACACCGTGGGCAACACTGACTTGGGTCACATGGCTTGTCACACGCCTGTGTGTCTGGCCCGTGTGCAACACTAACTTGAATCACACGACCTGTCATACGCCCGTGTGTCTGACCCATGTGAAAGTCTGACTTGCTTCGAATTGAGACATTGAAGGACACATTCAAGACCCACGCCCGTGTGCTCACCTGTGTGGGCCATTATAGGCCATTTACAAGGCCAAATTGCCACCCAATTTGGGTCATCCCTACATGTTCAATTCCAACATCAAATAACATACAAATCATTCACCACCTCAAATACCAAATCAAGTATGAAACATACCATTTCTATTTTACCAAAGCACACCATAATGACCATTCACACAAGACCATATATACACATTACATACACCATTTTCACATAGCCAAAACATGTACCAAAATTATTCCATTATAAAGCCATATCACATGGCAAGATTTATACATCTCAAAACATTCCACAATCTCACTAGCCTACACATTCCATGTACCATAAATACAACTTTCAAAAGGTACCAAAATAAATGTCTGAAAGCGTGATTGAGTCGCTGACGATCCTCGGATTCGAGCTAGCTTTAATGACACTGTAAAACAGAGGAAGACTTCACACAGTAAGCTTTAAAGCTTAGTAAGTTCGTAAGATAACACAATTAACTCAACAATTCAAATTCAATATGCAAAATTAACTAAGTTCAATTCACATCACTACTCAATCTCACCCATCGCTAATACTCACTTTCATACCATATCTATAGGTTCATGTACAAGCATTTATAATGCTACTCAATTCAACCCTTTTCATCATTTATTCACATAATCTTCCATCTATCTCATGCACAATATCATCGACCACATAGGTTCTGTACATACCTGTTCCATCAAGTATTTATCTATCACATTTACCACTTCAATACTCGATGCCATAATTCATTCGACCATCTTTAAACGTTTGATGAACTCACACACTTAGTGCCAATTAATTAGCAGAAGCTATAATAATATCTCACACTTAGTGCCATCATATTAAACTGAATTTGTCTCGATATCGCACACGTAGTGCCAAATAATATAGTCGATGATTTCTAATTCTCGCACACTTAGTACCATTTATCATTGTAACTATTCTATTTTACGCACACTTAGTGCTAAATATCTTCTAACTCACATTCCACATTACCAAACTCCACAACCACATTTCTATTCTTTTCTTCACATATGAACATTGTTTAAACAATACGTATTATACACGAACTTACCTCCGATGTAGAAACAACAATACTAGTCGATCAATCGAGCACTTTGTTCTTGCCTCGATCTAGGTCTAAATTTCTATTTTCTTAATCTGTATAATATCAAATTCAACTCATTCAGTATCATCTTCATCCAACACAATTCATAAACACATAATTAGGGCATTTTACACTTTAGCCCTTATAATTCCATATTTTAACATTTTAATCCCTATTTCACAATTACACAAAATACACATAATTTACTCACACCCAAGCTTGGCCGAATTTCATACTAGTCCCTAGCAGCCCATATCTTTAATTATTTCATATTTTAACCCTTCAAAGTTTGAATTTCACAAATTAGCCCATAATAATCAATTTCATCAAAATTTCCAAATACAAAACATATTTATCATTCATCAAGCTTTCATATTTCACCAACTATCAACACAAAGCTCACATATTCATCAATGGAACATTTTAAAATCATTAAAAAATTTAGAAATTTAAGCATGGGCTTGCTAGAGTACGTAACAACAATCTCAAAAACATAAAAATCATCAAAAATGGATCGAAAACACATACCTAATTGAAGCTTGAGCTTGCCGAACCCTCGCTAGCTCTTTTTCTTTACTTTTTCTTTCAATTTTTGGTAAGAACAAAGATGAATGCATGAATTTAGCCTTTGTTTTATTTAATTTACACTTATTTAGCTTATTACTAAATTAGCCTTATTAATGTCATTAAAATCCCACTAATTCATGACCACTTTTGTCCATTCATTAAACCAATGGTCCATTTACAACATAAGGACCTCACATTTAAAGAGACATAACAATTAAGCACTTTTAACTACTAGCATACAACTTTTGCATTTTTCGCGATTAAGTCCTTTTTCACAAATCGACACACAAACGATAAAATTTTCACACAAAACTTTCACAAATACTTTATCACATGCCATAAACATCAAAAATAATATTAAATTATTTCTCTAACCTCGGATTTGTGGTCCCAAAAGCACTGCTCCGACTAGGGTCTAAACCGGGCTGTTACAGCTTTCCCCCTTAAAGATTTTCATCCCCGAAAATCTTACCAGTGAATAGATTCGGATATTGTTCCCTCATAGCATCCTCAGGCTCCCACATAGCCTCTTCAGCCCCGTGTCTGTGTCACAACACTTTCCCTAAAGCAATTTTCTTATTTCTCAATTCTTTGATCTCACGAGCCAGAATATGAATTGGTTCTTCGCTATACGATAGATCAAACTGAATCTCAACTTCAGTAGGGGCAATCACGTGCGATGGGTCAAATCTGTATTGTCAATGCATCATACGTGAAACACATTATGAATCTTCTCTAGCTCAGGTGGCAACAACAATATATAAGCAACCGGGCTGATACGTTCGATAATATCATACGACTCGATAAATCTCGGACTCAACTTGCCTTTTCTGCCGAAACGAAGTACTTTCTTCCACAGAGATACTTTCAAAACCACTTTATCACCGATCTCAAATTCAATATCTTTTCATTTCAAATTCGCATAAGAATTCTGACGATCTGATGCCGCTTTCAAACTGTTTCGAATCACTTTCACTTTTTGCTCAGTCTCTCTGATCAAATCTACACCGTGAATCTTATTCTCACTAAGCTCAGTCAAATACAATGGAGTTCTGCATTTACGACCGTAAAGAGCCTCATATGGTGCAACTTTAATGCTTGATTGAAAGATATTATTATACACAAATTCAATCAACGCCAGGTACATTTCCCACGTACCTTCGAACTCAAGAATACAACATCTCAACATATCCTCGAGAATCTAATTGGTCTACTCGGATTGACCATTCATTTGCGGATGAAAAGCAGTACTGAAATGCAACTTCGTACCTAAAGCCTCTTGCAGTTTATTCCAAAACCGCGAAGTAAACCTCGGATCTCTATCAGACACAATAGATAATGGTACCCCATGCAATCGCACAACCTCAAAAACATACAATTCAGCTAACTTATCAAACGAATAATTCGTTCTCACTAAAATAAAATGAGCTAATTTCGTTAATCTGTCAACTATCACCCAGATTGCATCTTTCTTGTTCAGAGATAGGGGTAATCCCGACACAAAGTCCATCGTGATTCTCTCCCATTTCCACTCAGGAATCATGATTGATTGTAATAAGCCCGAAAGTACCTAATGTTTAGCTTTGACTTGCTGACAAACTAAACATCTCAAAACAAACTCTAAGGTATCCCGTTTCATCCCAGGCCACCCATAAAACTATTTTAGATCATAGTACATTTTTGTACTTCTCGGATTAACCGATAAACGACTATTATGTGCTTCACTCAAAATTACCTGAATTAACTCTGGATTTCTCGGAATACAAATTCTGTCTCGGAATCTCAAACAATCATCATCATCAATTCAAAATTCTAAATCAGGATTCAAATCATATTGAGCATGTTTTGCCATCATCCCGGTATCAATTTCCTGAGCATCACAAATCTGTTGTATAAACAACGGCCTCACTTTCAATTCAGTTATAACTGAATCATCATCACACAAATCTATCTGCGTATTCATTGCTCGTAAAGTAAACAAAGACTTTATATTGTCATGCATTAATGCATTTATTATTAGTCTGTTATGCATATTAGTACCGTAATTCATTTTTGCATTTTACAATAAAATCGCGTTACATTAATCTTTGTCCAATACAAATTTTTTATTAAGCAATTTTTTGTAATTCGAGATTCGAGAAATTGTACCCTAACTTACTGGGTTTCTATTTTTCTCGTCGAGCCTAAAGAACTGATTATCTTTTTTAAAAATCAAAGCGTATAAGTTAAATAAAAACTTATTCTCTGGAATTAAAAAATTTTTTGTCGTAACTTTTTGGATGTGACATTTTGTTATCTTGAGGTAAGGATTTCTAAAAATAAAGGCAATATTATGTATTTGGAATTTTGAGAAATTGTGCCCTAATTTACTGGGTTCCGATTTTTCATTTGACCTAAATAACCGAATATCCTTCTTAAACTTAAATGCATGAGTTTTAAAAGTCAAAAGACAAGCTTAGTTTCAAGGATTTGAAATGTCGTATCCTACCTCACTGGGCGTGACATTTTACTTCTTAGAAAGAAGAGGGTCTTAGCATCCAACTTAATTTATTCAAGTTTTCTTTTAAACAAAGAGGATCGTATTTTAAAACCTTTTTCAAATTTTTGACATTAAGACATTAATCAATCAATTCGGTACCAATTTTGGGCATTATGAGGGTGCTAATTCTTCCTCGTGCGTAACCAACTCCCGAACCCGTTTTCTCGAATTTTGTAGGCCAAAATCATTGTTTTAATAAATCAAAATGTTTTAATGATCAATCTCAAGGTGATCCGATCACACCTCGAAAAAAGGATTGGTGGTGACTCCATTTTCATTTTAAAGTCGACCCTATGTTTTTTCAAAAATTGGTTTGGACAGTTACTTTGTTTAACTGATGGTAATCAATGCACATTTGATCGCGTGTCAGAATCTTAAAATTTATAAAAAGAATGACCAAACCTGGAAACTAACTATGACAACGATTTTGAGGCAAGCGCACCTATCAAACAGTAGTATAGTTTAGGCAAGACTGGAATGTCGAATCCCAAAGGAACCAAAAGTACTAATCTTACTCTCTTTTTATTATCTAGCCTAAGAATTAAAGTGATTTATTATCTAATCTAAAATTAACTAACTACTAAACTAAAGACTCTAAGACAAAGAAGAATGAAGTTGGGAAAATAACTTTGAGGAAAAAACTAATTGATTAAAACGACACCCAAGGAAGACTCCGCCTAGGCTTCACTTGTTATCTAACTCCGAACCAGACGATGTATTCACTTGACTTGATCCGTAAGATTCCCTAAGTTATATTAATCCCTCTCTCGAGGCGACTAACGTCTAACCCAAGGTTGATTAATTGAAATCTCTTTCTAATTAAAACCCCTAGAGTCGCATTAACTCGATCTATGGATTCCCATATTAGGTTTCACCCTAATCTGGCAAAATCTCGTCACCCTATCTCTAGGCACGCGATCAACTCCGCTTCATTATGCTAGATCTACTCTTAGGCAGGGACTTCCGCTCCTCCACCTAAGGACATCACACTTGAATTAATATCCCGAAAATACCAAAACAAGAATTAAGAACACATAATTAAGAACAAGTCAAATATTTATCATATAGTTCAGCAAACGACAACAATATTCATCTTAGGTTTCATCCCCGTTAGGTATCTGAGGGTTTAGTTCATAACAAATAAAGAAAACATCTCAAAAGAAAAGATAAAACAAAACATAAGAAATCCCTAAAACCCCCTAAAGGAATTGAATGAGAGATCCTCCGTCTTGAGTATGATTCTGGCTTCTTGAGATGGATCAACTGGCTATCTTCGAGTAAATCTCCACAAGTCTACCTTGTCTGGCCTAGTCGGACAACCTTTGGCTAAAGCCGTGGATTCCCCCTTTTCTGGTCATACTTAGGGTGTGTATATAGGCTTTGGAATATGTTTCTTTGACCCTAAGTATCCAAATCTGAGTGAAACTCTTCTTTCCTGTGACAGGGACACGCCCATGGCACACGCCCGTGTAAGTCGTGGCCAGGCGATGTTCGAGCCTATTGAATGAGGCACGGCCGTGTGGTCTTGGGCACAGGCCGTGTCGATTATGTGATATGGCCCATTTACTCTGTTTTGGGCCCGTTTTTCGTTCTCTTCGTCACCCGATGCTCTCCTGAGTATAAAACATGAAAACAAAGGATTAAGAGCACCAAATTACACAATTAAAGGCTTAAATCATCCAAAAGCATGCTAAATATGGGCTTAAAATATGTTACTTATACAGTTTATCAAATACCCCCACACTTAAGCTTTTGTTTGTCCTCAAGGAAAATTCTCACCTCACAATTAAAACGAATTTCCTCGATTCATAATATTTATCAATAATGTTTCAACATAACTCAAAGATAATTCATACATGGATAATTCAACTCAAAGAGTCCTAAAGATTCAAACAATCAAAGTCATACATTTATAGCATAAAACATAGGTGTTTCCCCTCATCTAAAAAATTACCTCTGATTCAAAATCGACAAGAATTGACATCCTCACTAAAGATTCACTCAAATCACTCGAAGTGTTTAAGGTTCAGAATTAATCACTCACAAGTCAAACATAAAGAGTTAATCCCATAGGCTTGCATGAAAATCAAATCTCCACCACTAAAATATGAGATGATACACAAATCAAAAGGTCTTTACAGGGTTGTAACGGGGCTTAGGTTAAGGGTATGGATATAGGCTGAATTGGAAGGTTAGAATCGAGAATGACCTGACAATTTACCTAACTATGAACTAATCTTAAATAATTACATCAATTAAGAACTAATAATACGAGCTTTTTCTCTTCGAGATTCGGAATTTACATGTATAAGCTCATTTAATTATAGAACTAATAGTGAATATACTTCGATTTTTTTTAAAAACAAGTCGAATACATACTAAAGGATAGATTGAAATAGATAAAATAGTTAGGCAAATGATCAAAACAAATCTCGACATAAGGGTAGTCAAAAAGGATGGTGATAACAAATACAAAGGGTTTTGAGTTAATATTAGTAGGTGAGTCAATAAAAAGGGTTGTTAGGATTAAACGAGGTTCACTAGGGGTTAATTATGAAGGTAGGCTTTTTAATGGAGTAAGTGCGTTAAAACCTAGGTGCCTTTATCATCTCAGTATATCAAATCATAGGTGTGGTCTCGACATGTATAATCAATTCAAGTTCTAGAATAACAAATCAATGTTGACACACTCATAATAAATAAAGTGAGCAAGAAAAAGAATATATGCTCTAAAAGGCTCAAAATCTCACAAAAATTATGGGTTTTTTGATGTCAACCTTGTAAATATTAAATTTCAAGATATCATTCAGATTTAGGTAGACAGCCTAGCAGATTTTTAATTCTGAAAAATAGACTTATCATGCCTGGTTCTCTAGTATTCTTCAAATTTAATCATCAATGCACAATTATCAATGACTTAATCCAAAACATTTCAATAAAAATTATAAATCAAAGGAAATTTCATCCTAATCATAATATGAAAGAATTACTTCAAGACAAGGCATAATTCAGGGATTTGAGAATAATGCAGAAAGTTAGGCACTTTCTCGAAATAACTATTCACCCCCCCCCACACTTAAGATGTACATTGCCCTCTGATCGCGTGTCAGAGTCTTAAAATTCATAAAAAGAAAGATCGAACCTAGAAACTAACTATGACAATGATTTGAGGTAAGTGCACCTATCAAACAATAGTATAGTTTAGGCAAGACCGAAATGTCGAATCCCAAAGGAACCAAAAGTACTAATACTAACTCTCTTTTTATTATTTAGCCTAAGAATTAAATGAATGTTTATCTAATCTAAAATTAACTAACTACTAAACTAAACTAAATATTCTAAGACAAAGAAGAATGAAATTGGGGAAATAACTTCGAAGAAAAACCAATTGATTAAAACGACACCCAAGGAAGAATCCACCTAGACTTCACTTGTTATCTAACTCTGAACCAGATGATGTATTCACTTGACTTGATCCGTAAGATTCCCTAAGTTATATTAATCCCTCTCTCGAGGCGACTAACGTCTAACCCTAGGTTTGATTAATTGAAATCTCTTTCTAATTAAAACCTCTATAATCACATTAACTCGATCTATGGACTCTCATATTAGGTTTCACCCTAATCCAGCAAAATCTCATCACCATATCTCTAGGCGTGCGATCAACTCCGCTTAATTATGCTAGATCTACTCTTAGGCAGAGACTTTTGCTCCTCCACCTAAGCACATCATACTTGAATTAGTATCCTGGAAATATCAACACAAGAATTAGGAACACATAATTAAGAACAAGTCAAATATTTATCATACAGTTCAGAAAACAATAACAAGATTCATCTTAGGTTTCATCCCCCCAAGTATCTGAGGGTTTAATTCATAACAATAAAGGAAAACATCTCAAAAGAAAAGATAAAACAAAACATAAGAAATCCCGAAAACCCCTTGAAGGAATTGAAGGAGAGATCCCCCGTCTTGAGTATAATTCCAGCTTCTTGAAATGGATCAACTGGCTCTCTTCTAGTAAATCTCCACAACTTTGCCTTCTCTAGCCTAGTCAGACAGCCTTTGACTAAAGTCGTGGGTTCCCCCCTTTCTGGTCATGCTTAGGGTGTTTATATAGGCTTTGGAATATGTTTCTTTGCCCCTAAGTATCCAAATCCAAGTGAAACTCTTCTTTCCTACGATAGGGGCACGCCCATGGCACACGCCCGTGTAAGTCGTGGCCACGCCGTGCTCGAGCCTATTGAGCGGGGCACGATCGTGTGATCTTTGGGTCAAGCCGTGTTAATTTCGTAATATGGCCCATTTACTCCATTTTGGGCCCGTTTTTCGTTCTTTTTATCATTGGATGCTTTCCCGGGTATAAAATATGAAAACAAAGGATTAAGAGCACCAAATTACACAATTCAGAGCTTAAATCATCCAAAAGCATGATAAATGTGGGCCTAAAATATGTTGCTTTTACGGTTTATCACCCTCAATGTACAAACATGTATATGCAATTTAAGAGAGAGAGGGAGGTGAGACTTCCTGAATTTGGATGGTTTCCTAGAGTTGGAAGTCGATAGGGGTGGTGGTTGCTACCGAGCTCTGCGCTAGATGAAAAAATTGGGGAGCTCGTAGAGAATTAGCCAGGAATTATTAAGACATATTTAAAATAAAATAAATATAAAATTAAAGACAAGAAAGATAAAGAGAAAGGAAATAAAAATGTAAATAAAATTAAAATCAAAGATGAATGGACTAAGTAGTCCTTATTGTTGGATGATTTGTGAGGTGGGTGTGACCTCTAAGGCTGCGAAGGTGCTGGCGGTGGCAGAAGTGGCATGATTCCCAAGCAGCTTTTAGAACTTCGAAGGCTGCGTTGAGGCGGTGGTCGTGGTTTCGGTGTGATTCCCTAGCAGCCTTTTGAACCTGACACTAAGAAACTAAAATAAAATAAATCAAATTAAGCATAAGATAGTCGAAGAGAAGGAAAATAAAGGAGAAGATAAAAGTAAAACAAAAGATAAATGGTCTTAAAGGCCCTTGGCTTGTCGAGTGGATGAAGTGGCCAGCATGAACTTATATAAATCGGTCTCCCTAAGGAGGACTGTGCTTGAATCCTTCCGTTTCTTCGACATGGCCAAAAGATTGTGAACAATGCTATGAAAACAAAGAATGCTGAGAATGGAGGGTGTAGAAGGGTGTAAGGGAGGAAGAAGGGTGAGAATTAGGTGAGAAGAGGGAGGGGTGGGTGGTTTAAATAGAATTCTCAAGTCAAGTACATTCACACGCCCGTGTCTCGTGGGCGTGGCATCTCACACGGCCATATCGTATGGCCGTGGTGGGCTTCGTTCATTTCTCTCATGCCCATGCTCAAGCCGTCATGCCCATGTGTGATCTAACAGTGTCGACCACGGCCGCATCGCACGACCGTGGGGTTTTGTCAGTACCCGTGGTGTGGTGGTTGTAGTCTGTGACTCTAAAAACTTGATTCTCTCTGACTCGTACCATCTCTTCCATGTCAGTACAGAGATTTTTTGTACCCACACGGCCACGGCCACGGTCGTGTGTAAGGCCGTGTGGCTTGAAATTCTATAGAGTTAGGTGTTGTAAAGAAAGAATAAAATAATATAAATAAGATAAAAAATGCAGAAGTTAATGGGGTTAGTACTCGGGTTGCCTCCCGAGAAGCGCTCGTTTATAGTCTTAAGCTAGACTCTCCTCTCCTTTGTATATTCATGGTGGTTTGAGGAGTTGAAAGTCCTTCCTCATGCTGGCAGTTCCATTATCATGATAGAGTGTAAGACGAGTAGCGTTTATTTTGAAAGCGTCGAACATAGGGTTACTTACCTCGATTGTTCTGTATGGTAAAATATCGATTACCTTGAAAGGGATTTCCTTGCTGGTGTTAGGATCAGGAGGGGACACTCGTGGGTCTGTTTTATCTAGTAATACCTGTTCTCTAATTTTGAATATGTTTGCCTCATAGGGTGGCCTTGGTTCTGCTTTGGGTATCCCTAGTTCTTCTTTAAGGTGCGTCTTCCCTTTTTCTAGTTCATCGGTCTGAATCCCTTGTTCCTTGTGGGCTATTTCTTTGTTGGCACAGGGTTTAGGATCAGACTCAGTTATGTTCTTTTGTAGTGCTTCCTGAAAAGAAGGGTTATCCGAATAGTTATCAATAGAATTTACTTTCTCACCTTGGTTATTCGATGTTCTAGCTGAATCGAGGGCTTGAAGAGTGACTGTCTCCTCACCTACACAAAGTATGAGTTTACTTGCATCAACATTGATTTTAGTTCTGGCAGTTGCTAAGAATAGTCTTCCTAAAATTAGGGGGATCGTGTTATCCTCATCAATGCCTAAAACGACAACGTCTACTAGGAATACGAATTTATCAATTTTCACAAGTACATCTTCAATTATACCCCTAGGAACTCCAATAGTCTTATCAGCTAATTGAATGCTCATCCTAGTTTGTTTGGGTTTCCTTAGACCTAGTTGTTTAAACAATTTATATGGCATGACATTTATGCTTGCCCCTAAATCAGCTAACGCATTATCAATAGATAAACTACCAATTCAGCATGGAATTGTAAAACTCCCTGGATCTTTTAATTTCGATGGTAGTTTATTTTGCAACATTGCTGAGCATACTGTGTTTAGTTCCACATGTGATTCATCGTCTATCTTCCGCTTATTTGTCAATAGTTTCTTTAAGTATCCAAATCCGAGTGAAACTCTTCTTCCTGCGACAGGGACACGACCAGGGCACACGCCTGTGTAAGTCGTGGCCAGGCCGTGTTCGAGCCCGTTGAATGAGGCACGGCTGTATGGTCTTGGGCCCAGGCCATGTCGATTTCGTGATATGGCCTATTTATTCTGTTTCGGGCCTGTTTTCCGTTCTTTTCGTCATAACATGAAAAAGAAGGATTAAAAGAACCAAATTACACAATTCAAGGCTTAAATCATCCAAAAGCATGCTAAATGTGGGCTTAAAATATGTTACTTTTATGGTTTATTTCTAATTGTACCATCTTTCTTTTTCACAAACAAAATAGGAGTGCCCAGGGAGAAAAACTCGCCCCAATTCGACCCTATGTTTTTTTAAAACTTGGTTTTGACAGCTTGGCGACTCCACTAGGGAGTAAGAGAATCAAGCTGTAAAATTGATTATTTCTGGTCTTGTTGTCAAAAATTGAAAATCTGATTTGAAAAATTATGAACCTTTTATTGCATTTGTTTGTTTTATTTCATATGATTCCTGTGGTTTGAATATCGTAGAATAGTTTCGCATCATATTGCATAATGACCGTTTGGTCTTACCTTTTTAAGTGGAAGTGAGATGCTACTCCTTCGTGAGGTTTTCACCTCCGTTCAGGATAATGGATCTGTAACACCCCATACCCAAGTCCGAGGCTAAGACCAGATATGAGACATTACTATACTTTAGCTTTCTTGTCATGCACTTACAGGCTGTAAAATATTGTTCCGAATTAAAAACTTCTCTTTATTAGCCTAATTATACATTTCATGGGCCTACGAGGCCTTAAACACATATCTAAGAACTTTCAGAACTTAATCGAAAACTTTTCTTTAAAGCAGGGGTCACACGCCCATGTGGCTTGGGACACACTCTTGTACCCTTAAGACACAACCATGTCTTCCAACCGTCGTCGACACTGACTAAATTCACACGGCCTTGACACGCCCGTGGGCTTAGACCGTGTGCTATTCCTTGATATACTGACTTGATCACACGGCCTGGGGCACACGCCCATGTTCTAACCATGTGTCATACACAGCTTAATCAAACGGCCGTGGGACTTTCCCGTGGCCTATCCTGACTTCAATTATAAAGGTGCAGGGTACGCATAGCCTAGACACACACTCGCGTGTCTAACTGTGTGGGCACTTAGAGGCTATTTACCAAGCCAATTGCCACCCTGAAATCAAGATCAAACTCATGCTCAATTCAAAAATTCAATTTAACCCATCTTTCATGAATAACACTACATATTTCATTGATATCTATACACATACATACTTAGTCAAACTTGGCCAATCACTTAGCCATATACAAAAGAATAATGAACTTAATAGCCAATACTTTGGCTCTTCTTAAAACATATTCTCAAAATGAAATGCTTCCTACACATACCGTACTTAATATAAATTCAACTTGGCTATACCAAAAAAGAGATTAATAGTGTGCTCCAAGCTCCGATGACGATGATCCACGAGATTAGCTTGGCGGGACTACATGAAAAGAAAGAATAAAGGACGTAAGCATTTAGTTTAGTAAGTTTGTATATTATGCACATAGCAACATACTTGATTGATATAAACCATTTGACAAAAACAATAGTATCATAAATTTTAGCTATAAAGCTTACTTACTCATACTGATTCTTATATATCTCATGATACTTACTAGCCTCATACTCGTGAGGTAAACAAGGTACTTGTATCACTTGATCACCATACTTTACAATAATAATCATAATCTCTAGTTCATCATTCATAATAAGAATAATACTCATTTCCAACATGATAATAGCTTTGCTTACTTATCTTTCTAGTTATCTCATTTAACTTTACTCATTTGCCCGATGAATTTCTGCGAATAATCGAGGATACTAAATCTCACTCCATATATAACTTGATGCCAAAGCCATATCCTAGATACGGTCTTACATGGAATATCTCATCTTGGGTTTGAGGCCATGTCTTGACATGGACTTATACGACGTCTTTCTCGTGTGTTCCCTTGGGAACTTACCATTGCCATGTCTTGACATGGCCTTACTTGGTATCTTAACTCATGAACTGGTCAATGCCGAGCCTTGGCTTGGACTTACATGAAATCTTTCTTGTTCTCACCAATGCCATGCCTTGGCTTGGACTTACACGGGATCTTTATCTCTTGCTAGCTTTTCAATGACAAAACTTGTCTTGGACTTATATGATAACTTTTCAATGCCAAGACTTGTCTTGGACTTACATGACATCTTTGCTTGGAGACTCACCAATGTCATGCCTTGGCTTGGGCTTATATGGGTCTTCATCTCATAATAACTCTTCAATGCCAAGACTTGTCTTGGACTTACATGATAACTTGCTTGATTGCCGATGCCATGCCTTAGCTTGGTCTTACACAGACTTTCTCATTTCATGTAGCAGATCGAGTATCCCGGGTAATTCATCTTCAATCGGGACTTTCTCATGCTTAATCTTATTGATTTCTTTGTTTAACATAGCATCAAACATTTCACGGTAATAGTGTACATTATACTAAGCAATTTAATGATAAAAACCATAAAGCTTAGAAATTATACAAACTTACCTCAATATACAAAAAGTATGTAGATATGCAATTTAGTCCCAGACTTTGTTCTTGCCTCGATTTCAATCCGGGCTTCATTTTTCTTGATCTATAATCATAAATAGATCATTTAATACTCACATTGACTAAATTGACTCTTTACTCATACTTTGGCAAAATTACTATTTTTCCCCTAAACTTTCTCATATTTGCACTTTTGCCTCAAGGCTCGTAAAATAATTCCCATTCAACTTTCTTAAACTTCATGCTTAGCTGATTAATAATCTCAACTATAACAATATCAAAATTCCTCTATTTCTACCATGCATGATCAATCTCATAACTTTTACAAACTAGTCCCTATATTCATTTTTCATGAAATTCACTTAGAAAAAGATGTTTATCTAACATCAAACTCTCATAAACTTCCATAAAACATCATTTAACAAGCATATCATTCATGGGTAGATTTTTAAACATGTATCTTAGCTCAACATATAGCTAAAAATAGCTAATTCATGTTACAAGGACTCCGAAAATACGAAGAATATTAAAAACGAGGCTAAGATGCACTTACTAGCAAGCTTGAAAGATGAACAAACCCTAGCTATGGGTTCTTTGAAATTTTCGGCAATGTGGGGAAGAAGATGAACATAATTTTGACTTATTTCATCCTTTTTAATCATTTCTTAGTCAAATGACCAAAATGCCCTTCTCTAAAAAAATCACCATTTACTAACTCATGTCCATTTTTGTCCAAAAATTATAATTTGGGAAAATTGCTATTTAAGGACTTCTAATTGATATTCTAAAGCTATGTCATACAAAAAGCTTCTAGAATCTCATATTTTGCAACTTTTACAATTTAGTCCTTTTTGGACCATTCAACCTCAATTTAACAAAATTGCTTCATGAAACTTTCACACTAGCATGAAAACATGGTATAAACCTTAAAAACTCATAAATTCACCTCGAATTCTTGGCCTCGCACCACTATTCTGACTAGGCCCTAAATCGGGCTGTTACAAGATCACTTTCGGGATACATCCGTACCTATGTCTTCGTGATATTTTCATCTTCGTGTAGCCATAGGGAAATGTATTCCCCTAAACTAAACTCGGTCCATATGAGCCTATAATAGGTGAGGATCGAGGAATCTGCTGGTTCGGGTACCTCAACTTTAGAACCAAACCGCATGTAGAAGACCCTAGGAGCCCACCCTAGATAGTACTGTGAAAACCCCTAGCGATTACCCAGATAGGTGCCTGACTCTCTTTTATTTACTTTGAGTTTTATTTTGGTATGTTGTACTGACTTACTGTGTTTTTGCTATGTTTGCAAGTCATCTCAGATTCAAAAGAGTGTTGATTCAAGTTTGATTACTAAATTAGAGAGTTTGTCATGGAGAACAAATTTCTTGATAAAGTGGAAGAGAATGCCGCTGTCCGTATATGGTTAGAGAAAACACAATTAGAGAAAGAAAATAGTCTAGCGAGGGGTACACGTCAGAATTATTGGACTACACCTGAATCAGGGTAACGCAAAATAACATTCAGAAATTAAAAGAGATATGGGATTAGTGGAATGATGAGACCAAGCAATTGTTCTACTATAATTATGGGGATTTGTCGTATCTACTCGACATCAAGGTAGGCGAGCATTTATTTCGGGCTCTCACTCAGTATTGGAACCATGCATACAGTTGCTTTACCTTTGGGAGGGTTGATTTAGTGCCCACTGTGGAAGAATATACAGCCCTACTGCGTTGTCCAAAGGATCAAGTCGATAAAGCTTATTCCAGAGCCGCTTATGTCCCGACCTTTTGGAGGAAATTGATGAACATTACAGGAATGAGCGAACATTGGATTACAGCTAAGATCAAGCAAAAAGGTGAATATAAGTGCATCCTATGGAAGAATTAGAGAAATTCGATTCTAACGCATCCTGATACGAAGAAGAGAGTTAATGTGTTTGCTTTGAGCATCTACGGATTAATGATCTTTCCTAGGGCATTAGGGTATGTAGATGAGGCGGTCTCGAATTTCTTTGATCGACTTGATAAAGGGGTCACACCTATTCCTGCAATCTTGGCCAAGACATTTAGATCTTTGAATGCCTTTAGGAGGTCCGGTGAGGGCAAATTTATAGGGTACGCATAATTGTTGCTAGCTTGGTTCCACAGTCATTTTTGGAAAGTGGATAAGGTTTCTTATCGAGTTTTCTCCGGGAATTACTCCCCATTAAAGGAGATAGTAGACACGTCAAGAAGGGATGAAATATCAGAGGAAAATTGGATAGCGCTCCTCCAAAATCTCCAGGAAGAAGACGTCGAGTGGAGAGCTCCTTGGTTGATTCCCGACGAAATTCTTTACCGATGTGGGAGTTTTGATTGGGTCCCTTTGCTTGGGATTTGCGGAGCAGTGGAGTATGCTCCTTTGCTTGTATTGAGGCAATACAGCTCAAGACAGTGCATACCGGTAACACATGGGTTCCCTCAATATGAGTTTTTGTACAGGGGCGATAACTACAAAAAAAAGGGTAAAGGAGATTTCTAACACTTGGAACCAGACTAGTCGAATGAAAAGGTTAGCCATAGGTTCAATGACGACTCCCGAGTACAGTGGATGATAGGGTAAAAGATTTAATGATAATATCCCCAGGCCGAACTTAGAAGGCGTTCGACCTATGGAGGAGTACTTACAAGTGATCCCGTCAGAACTAGAAATCATAAAGCAAGACTTCGAGAGGAGGAATTTGGAACTTGAAAAGAAGATAGAACAATTGGAGGAAGAAAAGATGCATTTAATGTTAGATGCTGATGTTCAAAAGCTAGAGGCCGAGAAATTAAGAAAAGGAAAGAATAGAGCCAAGGAAGACTTGGATAGTTTGAAGACGAATTACAAGAAATTGCGTCTATCGATGAGAACCGTCGGATTGGGAAAAACATCGGAGCAGTGGCAAAAAGAGATCCAAGAAGAAGAACCAAAGCCGATCTGTGGGAGAGAAAATTCCAGGAGGCTCAGGCACAGAAAGAGGCTCTAGAAAGGAGTTTGTTAGAAACCCGGAATGAAAAAAGAGAATTAAAGGCTAGAGTGGCAGAACTTGAAAAATCACTTCATCAGTATAGAAATCATAATTCTGCAGTTAAATTGAGGGCAAACTTGAACAAGATTGAAGAAATGAAAGGAAAGATAGAAGAATTAGAGCCTGCATTACAAAACTGTGAGCTCCGGCTAGAGCTTCTTCAGGTAAGTGAGGAACGTTGGAAGGAATAGCTTCATCATTCTCAGAATCAAGTTAGGAACATAGACTACATTATGGGCGAGGCCGTGGCTCAGATTCGGGAGGTAGCCGATCATTTACAGACCTGGACAATTTAGGCCGACATGCTAAGCGTGAAGTATGACAGAGAATCAGATCGGGATCAAGAGTTGGCTTCGTTGCTTAGGAAAGTTAAAACTTTGAGCATCAGGGCAAAGCCATATTTGTAATCTGTTTGATGTAAAGAATGTTGTTTTCTAGTAAAGTTTTCTAAATGAAATTGAATCAGAATTGATGCCTTTTTTGCATTCATTTCATGCATTCATATTACATCACATTAGGTGCATTAAATTTCATTGAAAGACCCTAATTGATTAAAATCATTTTAGAATTAATCTGGAAACCAACAAAAACTTACCAACCAAACATCATTACGTTACCCGAGCAAAGACAAAAGACATGGATCAAAGATTGGAAAGACTTGAACAACTTCAAAAAAAGATGCAAAATCAACTACAATTGCAAATGCAAGAGCAACTGGCTAAAATCGAGCAAGACATGATGGACCGAATGTTGGAGTCCCAAAGAATTATGATGACCCAGTTGACCCAACTACTGACTAGAGGAATAGATAAAAGAAAGGGCCCCATGGTTAATGCTAGAGAAGATAATGAGGAACCTCTCTATCCTTCGGGTTTTACTCCAACAAATACACAGACACAACCTGAGGTTTACCCTCGAAGAACATCCGTCACGATTACGCCTCAACAATTTCAGGATGGTGTCTCGGTACCGACGAACTTTCAAGTTGGATCAGGTTCTAACCCAAGGGATAACGCAACTAATCCTGTTATCCCTGACCTTGATGAAGTGGCAGAAAAGGAAAGGGCAAGGAAAGAATTGCCAAAACAGTTATAGGACAGATGTAAATGGCTGAAGGAAAAATTTAGGGCAATAGAAACCGCTGATAGTCAGCATGGAATTGACGCTAAGCATCTGAGTTTGGTCCCAGATCTAGTGCTTCCCTACAAGTTCAAAATGCCAGAATTCAAAAAGTACAATGGGACCAGTTTCCCTGAAGCTCACAACACCATGTTTTGCAGAAGGATGACAAGGTATGTTAATAATGACCAACTATTAATCCACTGCTTCTAAGACAGCCTGATTGGGTCGGCAGCCAAAAGGTACAACCAGCTGAGCCGTGCCAAAATCCACTTGTGGAAGGACTTGGCATAGGCTTTCATGAAGCAATATAGCCATGCAACAGACATGACACCTGACAGAATTACACTGCAAAATATAAAAAAAAGGCAAAGTAAGAGCTTCATACAATATGCCCAGAGATTGAGAGAGGTGGCAACGTAAGTCCAACCACCTCTCCTGGAAAAAAAAAATGACGATGCTTTTCATCAACACTTTGAAAGCCCCATTTATTAACCATATGTTGGGAAGCGCTACCATGAGATTCTTAGATATGGTAATATCCGGCGAGATGATTGAAAAAGCCATAAGGAGACGAAGGGAAAGTACCAAAAGGTCAGCCCCGAAGAAAAATGACAATAAAGTGGATAATGTGAGCATGTTTAGCAAAGGGTATCCCAAGCCAATCACTATGGGTCAGCCGAGGGTCGTAACCATCAGCTATCAAGGCCCTTTAAGGCAAGAATCCAATTCAAGGTCGAACTCAAAAAAACTCAAGTTCACTCACATCCCCATGACGTATAAGGAGTTATAACACAATCTGTTCGATGCCTATGTGGTATCTCCGTTCTACTCAAAACCTATGCAGCCTCAATTTCCCAAATAGTATGACGCAAACGCCCAATGCGAGTACCACGCAGGAATCACGGGACACTCGATAGAAAACTGCACCACTTTCAAAAAATTAATTGAAAGGCTCATCCGAATGGGCATTGTGAAATTTAACAATCCGTCTGGTGTAGAAAATCCGTTACCTAACCATGCTAATAAGGGGGTAAATACGATAATCGAGAATGCGGGGAAGAGAATCAAGAAGAATATTGCAGAAGTAAAAACCCCATTGAAATGGGTTTTGAAACAAATGGTAGACATGGGATTAATCATTTAGAATTCGGAGGAGACACTCAAAGGGATGAGGAGCTACTGTGAATTCCACGCTGAAGAAGGTCATGAAATCCAAGAGTGCACTGAATTCAAAGCTTTGGTGCAGAGCCTAATGGATAATAAAGAGTTGGAATTCCTTGAAGAAGTCAAAGGTCGGAAAGAATGATGAGAAATCTGAATATTAACACTGTATCCGAAGAGGGAGCCAGAGAAGAGAATTCATCAGGCATTTGCCCTTGCGTACCTGGGAATGTTTTGAGCGATGGGACTGCGGAAGAGATCCCTGTATTTTTTAAAGCCAATTCAGAGTAATGTCCAAAACATGCTTATTGCTTTAAGCCTAGGAGCAATAAGAATCCTTTTGTGAAATAGGCTTATGTCCAGTATCTTTATTTCAATAAAATGCATCTTTGTTTCTCACTTTAAGTAAATATTCTTTTATTGTTTCCATTTCATTCATAATCATACCACACAAGTAAATATTCTTACATTCTTTTGTTCTTTGAATCTTCCTTCGTCCCTATAATAGGTCTCCAGATATCAATACACTGCTATTGACTCAGAACCTCCTTTTAAGCAAGATATGTGTCTAGAAGAACCTCAGGACTTTGAAGATGACCGAAACTATAGCTCATTTTCTGATTTGTTAAGGATAGTAGAACAAGATAAGAAATAGATCCCACCTTTCAAAGAATCAGTGGAATCTATGGCATTTCTATGTGTGAGGAATGGATGTCAGTGGGTCGATCATGCTGAAAGCTTCTAACGTATCGACTCATCTTTGTGGTTGTCGATTACTTCACCAAGTGAGCGAAAGCTGCTTCATATGCCGATGTCATAAAGTCGACAGTCAGTAAATTTTACGTCGATATGGAATCCCAAAAAGGGGATCATATCTGACAATGATTAAATTTGAACAACAACGCGACATCAGAAGTTTGCAGTCTGTTAAATATTAAACACTGTATTGCCCCAAAACAAATAGTAAAAAAAGGAAAAAGAAGAGGTTAGGGAGAAAACCCACAAAGGGCGCCTTGAGACCAAAGGGGGTTTTGAATTGAAAACCCAAGAAAGGGCTATTCATATTTTGATCGAATGTGGGGCATGCGGTAGTCTTGCCTTCTCTGAAATAACAAGAAGGAAGCATGCTACATCTTGGGGCATCAAAAAAGTACTCCACATCTTCTAAACACATATCAAATTCAAAGGATTCTAAAGAAGTTTTGTACGAAGAAGCTCATCCTGAGATATCTGAGGGCACTTATTTTCACCTTATTCATTTTGAATCTTAGCAAAATTTTCTACCTTTTTCGAGTTTTGCTCCCAATAAGATTTCATCTTGTCCATTGTGATAATCTTTTTCAAGCATTTTTTTATTGAAATAATGATTATTGGACCAATAATACTCAAGCAAAAAGAGTTTTGCATATTACTCTGGAAGCTTCTTAATAGTACGTGGACCTAAAACAGGACCCTTAGTCAGAACTGACCAAATTCATGAGTTGAAAACATTTGAGAAAGAATAGTCCAAATTATGACTATTTATTCAGATCTTCTGTAAAAGATACCGGCTAAACAAGAAGGCACGGTAGCATATCAATGATAGAACCTTGATGAAAGACGAACAATGACAACCTAAGCAAGGGATCATTCTCGAAAAAATGATATTCTATATTCATGCAAATGTCATTCGTACACATCTAAATAGGAGCATTTGATTCATTCTGGTCATGATATCCTAATGGCTTGGCATAAATAAGCCCATAAAATGGATTCTATAGGTCATGTTCCCCAAAAAATGGTGTAATGGATCAGAGAAACCGTAAATCCAATATCGGTGAAGTTGCAGTAGGTCGGATCAAATCTATCATAGTGAATCTTATCTTCCTGAAGTTGCAGTAGAGCAGACTGAAGCCACAAATCTTATGCCCCTGAAGTTGCAGTGGAGCAGAATGAAGATAGCAAATCTTACCTCCCTGAAGTTGCAGTGGAGCAGATTGAAGCTACAAGTCTAATCTCCCTAAAGTGGATCGACACACTAATTCCTATGCCCCTGAAGATGTAGTAGGATGGAATGAAGCTACTCGAAGAAGAGAAGCACCAAAAGAAGTCAAGATTCCAAAAGACCAGGCAAAATTGGCGCTTTTAAAGTCTTTGCTCCGTTCCCGTTACACGACAACGAGCAAAGAGGGGCAGCGATAATACGCCAATTTTGGCCTGGGCCAGATTACAAAATAAAATCACATCAATAAAAGTCCAAAAATTTTTAAAGTCCATTTACAAACCTAACCCAATTACAAGCCCAAACTAACCCTAGCCCACAACAAATCAAAAAAAAAAAACAAAAAAAACCCTAGCTAGGTGCGCCGCAACAACCTCCAGCCTACTCTACCGCCGCACACCTCTACGTCACCACTATACGGCCTTCGTACCTCCGCCCACCCCACGACACGTCGCTCTGTACCTGCAAAAAAAAGGACAAATAGAAAGCAAAGAAGGAACAATAGAAAGAAAAAAAAACGTTTATTTTTTGTATTTTTCATTTTCGATTTTGACTATAAAAATTGAAGAAAACGAATGTATTTTTTTACACATAGATACGAAATATCAAAAGAATATCAAAAAGCATATCAAAGAGCAAAGGTTCTCTCTTTTTCTTTTTTTTTCTTTATTTCTTTCTTTTCAAAACGATTTGTGTCAACATAAAATGATTTTCTATTTTTTTTTACAATACATATGTCTTAAAATATAGTATATAAAAAAAAGGAGAAAAAAATTACCTTTTTTTTAGCTCCAACCGCCGTGCACGGCAGCGGTCGATGACCGGCCCGGTGACCGGAAATCGCAAAGAGAGGAGAGAGTTTTTAAAAAGTTTCAGTTTTTTTTTAAATGAAATCTAAAAAACTTGGATTATAAAGCCTTCCCATATGGCGCCGTTTTGAGTATTATTTTCGAAGGCCAAAACGACGCTGTTTTGCCTCCGACCCGATTGCCTGGCCCTCTCCAAGCTAGGATCCGCGTGTTTTTTTTATGGAAAGGCTAATTGCACTTTTAGCCCTTCCGTTTTTTATTACTTTACAATCGAATTTTTATTTTTTAAAATTTTTGCCCCATCACTTATTGCGGCTTCAGTTCGGTCCCCATTTGAGCGACATCGTTTTGGAGGACAAGGAAAAATTGCCCTTTGGACCCCTCCTAGTTATTCGCGCGTTTGGATAGGCTCTTTATTTTTATTTTTTTTAGATTTGCCCCAAACGTTTGTTCTAAGTTCAATTTAGTTTTTTTATTTCTTTTGTTATTTTTTCTATTAAATTAATTAATTTTAATTATTATTACAATTACCATTATTATTATTTTATTACTATTATTTTTAATATTATTGTTACTATTATTATATTCATTTTTATTATTACTTTCCTTACTATTAACATGTTATTATTATATTTAATTAACTTTTTTATTATTACTATTATTTCCATATTATTTATTTACTTAATATTTTTAAATACACTTACTCATTTATCAGTTTATTACTTATTTATTTATATTTTTTATATATTTGAAAACTTCAAAATTTTATTATTATTATTATTAATGCCACCATCATTATTATTAACATTATGATTTTTTTAATTTGTGTTACGCTACATTTGTTTATTTATTTGGTTAATATTAATCCTTTAGTTCTAAATTTTTAGTTCTTTTTTAATTAATATTTTTCGTGTATTTTGGATTGTTATTTGATCTTCGTCCTTTATATTTTCATGTATTAATGCATTTATTGTTAGCCTGTTATGCATATTAGTACCGTAATTCATTATTGCATTTTACTATAAAATTGTGTTACATTAATCTTTGTTCGATACAAATTTTTTATAAAGCAATTTTTTGTAATTTGAGATTCGAGAAATCGTATCCTGACTTACTGGGTTTCGATTTTTCTCATCGATCCTAAAGAATCGATTATCTTTTTTTAAAAATCAAAGCGTATAAGTTAAATAAACATTTCTTCTTTGGAATTCAAAAATGTTGTGTCCTAACTCACTGGATGTGACATTTTGTTATCTCGAGGTAAGGATTTCTAAAAATAAAGGCAATATTTTGTATTTGGAATTTTGAGAAATTTTTCCCTTACTTACTGGCTTCCGATTTTTCTTTTGACCCAAATAACCGAATATCCTAGTTAAACTTAAATGCATGAGTTTTAAAAGTCAAAAGACAAGCTTAGTTTCAAAGATTTGAAATGTCGTATCCTACCTCACTGGGCGTGACATTTTACTTCTTCGAAAGAAGAGGGTCTCAGCATCCAATTTAATTTATTCAAGTTTTCTTTTAAACAAAGAGGATCATATTTTAAAATCTTTTCAAAATTTTGACATTAAGACGTTAATCAATCAATTCGGTACCAATTTTGGGCGTTACGAGGGTGCTAATCCTTCCTCGTGCGTAACCGACTGCCGAACTCGTTTTTTCGAATTTTGTAGGCCAAAATCATTGTTTTAATAAATCAAAATGTTTTAATGATCAATCTTAAGGTGATCTGATCACACCTCGAAAAAAAGAATGGTGGCGACTCCATTTTCGTTTTAAAGTCGACCCTATGTTTTTTCAAAAATTGGTTTCGATAGTTACTTTGTTTAACTGATGGTAATCAATCCACGTTCTCATCGTACCATCTATCTTTTTCACAAACAGAATAGGAGCGCCCCAAGGAGAAAAACTCGGTCGTGCGAAACCTCTATCTGTCAATTTTTGCAACTGAGATTTCAATTTTTTCAATTCTGTTAGAGCCATTCTATACGGAGCTATTGAGATAAGGGTCGTCCCCTGCACTAACTCAATACCAAACTCAACCTCTCGTATCGGAGGTAATCCCGGTAATTCTTCAAGAAACACATCAGGAAACTCACAAACCATAGGCAGATTCAACTTTCTTTTCTGTCACTTTCGTATCAATCACATATGCAAGATAAGCTTCACATCCCTTTTTCACATGATTCAGAGCTTTCATCGAAGATATTACTACCGGTAACCATTCAAATCACTGGATTCAATTCGGATTATCTCGTCATTCTGACTTCTCAAATCAATAGTCTTCCGTTTGCAATTAACAATAGCATTATGCAAAGTTAGCCAATCCATACCTAGAAATTTATCAAATTCATTGTAACACCCCAAACCCGGCCTAGACGTTACGACCGGATCTGACGTGTCATATCGAAGTGTTGGTTTAAAAATCGGTCTTGTCGATGAAAATTCATGACTAAAGTTTTAAATTCTTTTTAAAACTAATTGCTATTGAAAACGTTGGGGTTGTAAAATCAAAACTTTTTAATCACTTATTAGTCATACCATTTATTACAAGTTTATTACTCTAGATTAAAAACCGCGGAAGCCTTTCTAATTGTAAACTTTAAAATCTGAAATGCATGATTTCCTTTGGAAACAGTTATTATTTTGAAAACCCGTGTTTCCTAATTTAGCAGGTTGAAGTAAGAAGTTAAAACCAAATAAAAGTTAAAACCTTAAATGGCCTTATTACAAAACTATCAACCCCAAAATAAAATATTTAAAAAGCTAGGTATAAATTAAAACTCTCACGAACATGTGGCCACCTCCGAGTCCCTCGCAGCTCCAAATCATCTAAGGCTAAGGATTACCTGTACAGTTAAAAGAAAAGGGTGAGTTACGAGAACTCAGTGTGTAATCCCCTGTCATGCAGTAATAGTTTGGGCCAAAGCCCTATTCAGTAACAGTACAGTGTGGGCCTTAGCCCAATACAGTAATAGTGTGGGTGTAAGCCCAAAATAATAACAGTACAGAACAGTGATGCAACCCAACCCAATCCAGCCAACATACCACCCGTACCAACCAACACACCATGTAAGGAGTAAGTCGACCCACCCAGCCAACACACTAATATCGCAGCATAGCTTCTAATAGTAACGCAGCAAAGCTGCTAATAAGAGTAAACGTGGCCAAGCCACTAAAATCAGAACACGTGGCGAAGCCACTTGAACAGTAAAAACATGGCAGAGCCACTAGTACAGTACTTCCTCCAAAACAGAATCCCAACCCCAATACAGAATGTTGAGTCATAAATATTATGTGTATGCAGTATGTCATATTCATAACCAGTCATATAAATATCATACACACATTACTAAACTACCACTAGGGGTATAATGGTCCTCTTGTCGGTTAGGGATAAAACGGTAATTTCACCCATCAGGGTATTTCAGTAATTCTACCCTACAAGGGTATTTCGGTAGTTCTACTCATTAGGGGTATTTCAGTCATTTTACGACCTTTCTTAAGGCATACAATCGCCTCGAGCGACACAGATAGTCCATTTGGTCGAAATAGTGTAAATGGGCTCTAAGCCCAATATTCGGCCCAAATGGGCCCACACGCTCGTGTGGCCCGTCTAGCCCAAATTCTACCACAGTTATATGATCTACGTAGCCCAAAATAGTTTCTGCTACTTTTCGTAAATTTTATCCGTGTGGGGCCCACGAGCCTATTGGGCCCACACGACCCATTTCGACCCAACAAGGCCTAATACGGCCCAAGTGCACGAGAACACTCGTACTGGCCTTTTCAATCTATTGCCCTCGATTATGGGCTCAGCTTTTTTCCACACAAGTGATCGCACGCTCGTAAGGCCTCAAATACCGAAGTTTCAACTTTTCGGCTTTTTACCGACTCACAGAAACGATAGTGTGATTACACACCTTCTTTTTCGGAGTCATTCCAAGATCCACGAGCACCTAACCTAGAATCATCAAAATCCGATGTTAGTCTTTAATCGTTAGGGTAACGCCCTCTTAATAGCACTTAATCTGAAATATCTCCCTTACCTTGCTTGATGACAGACTTTAATCTCTTAAGGCCACGGATCAGGATTTATCACACGCCTATGCTGAATATCTGTATCAAAATAGTTCTTATAAACCAAAACAGTGATCTAATATGTGGCCTTAATCCACAAATGCCACTAACCAACCACCGAAATATTCGGCCTAATCTAATAGTAGGGTATTGATCTTACCCTTAACGAGAGACAGAGTTTGATGACTTGAATAACTTCTGCACTTCTCCATTCCTCGGGAATACCTAAACCCATCGATAACCACACCAAGAGGAAGGGATCACCATTCGGCCATTACAGAGCATGAAGGAAAAATATTCGGCTTTTAGAAAAAAGGGAATAGGAGAGACTAGTTTTAAACAAAAAGTGAAAAAATTGAAAACCTACCGATTTCAGGAGGACTTGCAGAACTGCAATAAACAGGGCAAGAAAACAAAAAATTTGGTCACCACAGAACTAATCAGGAAAAGATTTGGTTCACAAGCTAATAGGAAACCAAAACCAGAAGAAGATGGATGGTATTCGGCTTAGGAGAAGAAAGGGAGAAAAGGGAAGAAGGAAAGAAAGAAAAAGAGAAACTAAATGAACGAGAGAGGGAGAGAAAGTGTATTCGGCTAGATTAGAAGAGGGAGGGGGAAGCAAAGATTCGGCCAACAATACTTGAAGAAACAGTGCAAACTGAGGCAACAAAGGTGCACGAGTGGTAAGTTGCTATTCGACACTTAGAGAGAAATGAAAGAGAGCCAGAATTAGGAGTCCACAATCAGTGACAGAAACTGATAAAAATGAAGGAAAACACCCCCTCTGCCGAATTTCTTATGCTTCCAATACCCATTCGGCACAACACTCCCACACACATCCACTTTCTTGATTCCCTCCACCAAACTCTCCCTTAATCTTCTCCCGGATTTACTCCTACAATCTCTCCATGACCAATTCAAACCTCCCATCTATCGAACTTTCATTGCAACACAAACTCTAGTCGTCCAACCTGCAAAATAAACACTCAATTGCTTATCCCAGGATTTGAACCTCAGACCACATAGATACCCAACACACCACTTGCCACTAGGCCTCAAGCTCTTCTTGAGTCATTAACCAAGCATTATTAATAATAAAGCCTAAGTGTTAGTGTCCATGTTTATTTAAGGGGAAAAACCAAAAATTTTGCAAAAGCCAGGGCTTGAACCCAAGACTTCTCAGACACTTCCAAACACTCCTAAATCACCTAACCAACAAACCAAACATGCAATTTGTGTCAAAACAGCCAAAATTAAAGACCCTATATTTTTGGAGCGTTACATTCATCAAAGGGTAATAGTATCAGATTAGCTGGGAAACAAATATCTCGAAGCATCAACGGACAATTTTTGCACACTTGCCTAAGGGGTTTGATACTCTGATTACAAATTCAGTAGACTCAGCAGGCAGAGTCTTACTAGATACTAAGTTCATACACACATATGAATAAGTCAAACCTGGATCTATCAATGCAATCACATCAATATCATAAAAGTGAAAATACCAGTAATGACGTCGGGGAATGACGCTTCTTCACGAGCGCAAATAGCGTAGGCTCTGACAGGTGCTCTCGCCTCGGATCTCACAGCTGTATCCGCTGTCCCTCTCTGACTACCACTCACAACTGATGTGTTTCTGGGTGGTCTACCTCTAGCTGCCGTGTTACTCGGCCTCACACTCTGAGCATTATCTTTTTCAGCCAACTCTGGGTAATATAAAATGATCTCGTGATCCACATTTATAACAAACTCTATTATTATACTTGCCCCAGCATTCACCAATATGACGTCTCCCACACTGTCTACACTCAGACTTATTGTCTCTGACACTGCCAACACTTGATTCCATTGGAATTTGAGCTTTAGGACTCGTATATTGTTTCACACGATCTCTACTCGAATGTCCAATCAAAGCATTTGAGCGATTGGTTGCATCACTGAATCTCTTTGACGAAGAGTGATACGGCTTCCTCATCGACCTTTTTCTCTCGTCTCTAGCTTCTGACTCTGCTTTCTTCTTTTCTTTACTAAGCTCCTCGGCTTTACAAGCTCTTTCAACCAATACCACAAATTCATTCAAGTCAAAAATTTTGACCAGAAGTTTAATATCTTCATTCAACCCTTCAATGAATCGTTTACACATAGTAGTTTCTATCGAAACACATTCTCATGCATACTGGCTCAATCTCACAAATTCTCGCTCATATTCCGTAACAGACATACGGCCCAATTTCAGATCAAGGAACTCTTTGTGTTTCTAATCTATAAACCGTTGACTGATATATTTCTTCCGGAATTCAATTTGGAAGAAACCCCAGGTAATTCGTTCTCTCGAAACCACAGATATCAATGTTTTCCACCAATGATACGTCGTATCTCTCAACAGTGAAACAACACACTTAAGGCATTCATCAGGAGTACATGTTAACTCATCAAACACTTGAATGGTATTCTCAAGCCAGAATTTAGCTCGTTCGGCATCATCATCAACTATGGCCCTGAACTCTTCGGCCCCATACTTACGAATCTTATCAACTAGAGGTTTACTCAATCGAATCGGGTCTATAACTTGTGGCGCTACGGGAACTTACAAGGGTGAAGGTTGTTGAGTAGCTGGATTCATTCGAACGAACTCCGTGAACCACTCGTTCATCATTTGGAAGAAGGCTTGCTTTGCCTCTCCCTCGTGACTACTAGTAATCGACCTAGATTCAGCCGGCGTTGTCCCTTGAGCGGGAACAGGTGCATTACTCTCAACATCATCCGCAACAGCTAGATCAGGATCCATTTACTATACGAAAACACATTTTTAGCTGTCAGGAATCGTCACACTATCGTAGATATATATATGGCATGTATAGCTAGACTCCCACACACTATGTTAGTCCTAGAATCGACTAAACTGTAGTTCTGATACCAATAAAATGTAACACCCTTAACCCGTATCCATTGCTGGACTAGGGTTACTATGTATTACCAGTCGAATCAAAACAATTAAACCACCAAGGCTCACACATCAGCATATCATAATTAATCAATAACACAAAGTCCCTTTTGAAGGTCTACGAGGCCTTAAACATGCTTTAGAGAAGTTTCGGGACTAAACCAATCTCATACGAAAACTTTGCAGAACTTAGAAAATTTTTCTTTCAAAACAGGGTACACACCCGTGTGGCTAGGCCGTGTGACCATAGACCATATCTTACCCCGTGGGAAACACTGACTTAGGTCACACGGCCTGTCACACGCTCGTGTATCTGGCCCATGTGTAGCACTAACTTGAATCACACAGCCTGTCACATGCCCGTGTGTCTAGCCCATGTGCAAGTCTGACTTACTTCGAATTGAGACATTGAAGGACACATTCGAAACCCACGCCCGTGTGCTGACCTATGTGGGCAATTATAGGCCATTTACAAGGCCAAATTGCCACCAATTTGGGTCATCCCTACATGTTCAATTCCAACATCAAATAACATACAAATCATTCACCATCACAAATATCAAATCAAGTATGAAACATACTATTTCTATTTCACCAAAGCACACCATAATGGCCATTCACACAAGACCATATATACACATTACATACACAATTTTTACATAGTCAAAACATGTACCAAAATCATTCCATTATCAAGCCATATCACATGGCATGATTTCTACATCTGAAAACATTCCACAATCTTACTAGCCTATACATACCATATACCATAAATACAACTTCCAAATAGTGTGATTGAGTCGCTGACAATCCCCGGATCCAAGCTATCTTTAATGACGCTGTAAAATAGAGGAAGACTTCATACAGTAAGCTTTAAAGCTTAGTAAGTTCGTAAGATAACACAATTAACTCAACAATTCAATTTCAATATGCAAAATTAGCTAACACTTAGTTCAATTCACATCACTACTCAATCTCACCCATGGCTAATACTCACTTTCATACCATATCTATAAGTTCATGTACAAGCATTTATAATGCTACTCAATTCAACTCTTTTCATCATTCATTCACATAATCTTCCATCTATCTCATACACAATATCATCCACATAGGTTCTGTACATACCTGTACCATCACGTATTTATCTATCACATTTACCACTTCAATGCTTGATGCCATAATTCATTTGATCCTCTTTAAACGTTCGATGAACTCGCACACTTAGTGCCAATTAATTAGCCAAAGTTATAATAATACCGCACACTTAGTGCCATCACATTAAACCGAATTTGTCTCGATATCGCACACGTAGTGCCAAATAATATAGCCGATGCTTTCTTATTCTCGCATACTTAGTGCCATTAATCACTGTAACTATTCTATTTTACACACACTTAGTGCCACATATATTCTAACTCACATTTCACATTACCAAACTACACAATCACATTTCCATTCATTTCTTCACATATGAACATTGTTTAAACAATACGTATTATACACGAACTTACCTCCAATGTAGAAACAACGATACTAGTCGATCAATCGAGCACTTTGTTCTTGGCTCTATTTAGATCCGAATTTCTCTTTTCTTGATCTATATAATATCAAATTCAAATCATTCAATTTCAGCTTCACCCAAAACAATTCATAAACGCATAGTTAGGGAATTTTACATTTTAGCCCTTATAATTCCACATTTTAACATCTTAATCCCTATTTCACAATTACACAAAATACACATAATTTACTCACACCCAAGCTTGGCCGAATTTCATACTAGTCCCTAGCAGTCCATATCTTTCATTTACTTCACATTTTAACCCCTCAAAGTTTTATTTTCACAAATTATCCCATAATAATCAATTTCATCAAAATTTCCAAATACAAAACATATTTATCATTCATCAAGCTTTCATATCTCACCACCTACCAACATAAAGCTCACATATTTATCAATGGAACATCTTAAAATCATTATCAAATTTAGAAATTTAAGCATGGGCTTGCTAGAGGACTTAACAACAATTTCAAAAACATAAAAATCATCAAAAACGGATCGAAAACACATACCTAATTGAAGCTTGAGCTTGCCGAACCCTAGCTAGCTCTTTTTCTTTTTTTTTTCTTTGAATTTTTGGTAAGAACAAAGATGAATGCATGAATTTAGCCTTTTTTTATTTAATTTACACATATTTAGCTTATTACTAAATTAGCCTTATTAATGTCATTAAAATCCCACTAATTCACGACCACTTTTGTCCATTCATTAAACCAATGGTCCACTTACAGCATAAAGACCTCACATTTAAAGAGACATAACAATTAAGCACTTTTAACTCCTAGCACACAACTTTTGCATTTTTTGCGATTAAGTCCTTTTTCACAAATCGACACACAAACGATAAAATTTTCACAAAGAACTTTCACACATACTTTATCACATGTCATAAACATCAAAAAATATTAAATTATTTCTCTAACCTCGAATTTGTGGTCCCAAAACCACTGTTCCGACTAAGGTCTAAACGGGCTTGTTACATGCCATAGATGAGTATAGTTGAATTTTGAAGTTTTATGGTAGAATATGAAAGGTTGTTGTTAGATAAACAACTTTTGTAAAGAGAATTTTTTATGAAATTATGATTTAGGGACTAAATTGAAAAGATGATAAATTCACAGAAAAATTCTAAATTTTATGAAATTCATCGGCTGCTGTTGATATATATGAAAATTGGCTAGGCTTGGAATAAGGATTAAATTGTATGAATTTCATTTTCCGAGCTTAGGGACAAAATCATAATTAATAAAAGTATAGGGGCAAAATAGAAATTTTGCTAAAATATGTGTGTTGGATTGAATTGAATAAGAATTATATTAAATTGAGTTAATTTTATTCGTATAGACCTAATACAGAGTTAGATCGAGGCAAAAAAAAATTATCAAATTAGTAGCCTTCGTATCTACGAAAACTTATCGAGGTAAATTCGTGTAACTAAATTGTAAATTTATTTGTTTTGAATTGAATATTATTGTGTGTGATTTCTATAATTGCCATGTATAATTATTGATCACATATCCGACAAGTACCAAGTCTGTAACACCCCAAACCCGGCCTAGAAGTCTAGACCGAATTCGGAACGTTACACTGATCACCGAAGTGATCGTGAGAAAATTTTACAAATCAAGTAGTTTAAAAATTTAATTCCAAAAACGTTTATCTCGAATCAATTCAAAAACATTTAATCATTTAAATTCCCCAGTAATTTCAACAATATAACACTTACGAATGAAAACTTAAAACAAAAGTTATACCACAGTATTATGAAACTTTACAGTTCAACTTAAACGAATAATAATTAAATCAAAAAATAAAAGCTTATACTCATTTCCACCAAGACTGTCCGAGTCCTCCGCGAATTGAGTCCAGCATCCAAAATCCAAAACTGTACCTGAAAGAAACAGAAACAAGGAACTAGAAGCAGTTCAGAAGAAGAACATACTTACAGACAGATAACAATTAAGCGAGTTCGCCCAACATCAAACACACACTATATGTACCTTACAGTCATATGGAACAAACAGATACACCTAATCTCACGTGCTATTCAAGTACAATAGCAACAGTTCACAAGTCAGCCACACTATCACAATAACAGTTCAGTCAGACATTTATAGAAAAAGTCTACAGAAATTGCATAAGCACACGTGCCTTTCAGTCAATCAGTAACACATTCAGTCATATTATCTCACATTCAGTCGTAGTATCACATTCAGCCAAACTGATCAATCAGACATTTCAGTCGAATAGTACAGTCACATTCAGTCACATAGATTCATTCAGATGCATATGAGTGCAAATGAGTTATAAAATAACCCATCCATCCAGCCAACACACCATCTCCGTCCAACCCTACACTTACTGTGGGGATTTAATCAACCCATCGATCCCTGCACTCTAAGTAGGACCTTGAAAAGCCCATCCAGCCTTATACTCCATAGGATGTCATCCTGGGTTGCCCGGCAACGATAATCATCAGCATTGTCCTCGACCTTCAGGGAATTAGGACCGCCCTCGACCCTCTGGGATTTGGGGCTAACAGTGTGCAGATAAACTACCAATCTCATATATTACACAGCAAAGCTAACGTATAAGCTGTACTGTGTAATATGGTAAACCGCGGTACAGACATGCAGTATGAACTGCCAGATCAAATAATGGTACGTAGCGTAGCTAACATACATGCGGTACAGTGCAATGCGGTAATCCGCTATACTGATGAGTTACAGTAAAACTGCCAGATCAGTTAATGATACGCAGCGATGCTGACGTTTGTGCTGTACAATATAGTGCGAAAATCCGCAGTACAGTCAAATCGTCCACGACCCTCAGGGTATTGGGACTGCCCTCGACCCTCTGGGTATTAGGGGGCTTCAGTATGTAGTTAAATTGTCAAATCGTAAATCTTCCTTCTCTATAAAATCCCAACTCAAAATATTTTATATGCAGATGTATGTATGCAAATATATGTATGCAGATGAATGAATGCAAATGCACCGATTCAGAATACAATTTCAGGAAGTCATTCAGAAGCAGTCATTTACAGTCACTCAATCAGTTATAGAAACGTGCACACTTATGCACTCAGATTCAGTACCTAGCATAGCACACATTCACTTAAAAGCAGTACATAATTTGAAGTAAGAACAAAATCGTATTCACCCTCAATAAGCTTACTCGAGAGGTTGAAACACATAGACTCACAATGGCATTTGATTTGCCTTAAAACCATAATTTGGCAAGTTAGGGCCCCACGCCCGTGTTCTCAGGCCGTATAGAGCAATCTAGGTCGTGTGGGGATCCAAACTCCCATGTGAGGGGTAGTACACGGCCGTGTGACAAAGGCACACGTCCTTGTGGTGCAAGGACACGGCCGTGTGAATAGGCCGTGTAACTCACTATCCAATTTCCCTAATATTAGGTGAAGGGCAAACACGGCCGTAAGAAGGTGTCACATATCTAGGTGGCCATCAGACACGGCCATGTGTCCCAAAACATATGCCCGTATAGAATCCCTAGGCCCCAAATCAGTCACACGGTCGTATGTCCAGAAGCACATGCCCGTGTAGGAACCTTAATTTCCTCGAATCTGTCACACGGCCGTGTGGCTAGACTGTGTGACTCTAAATCCCTAATTCCCCAAACTCACACACTCATGTCCTTAGAGGACACGACCGTGTGGATTCCGAAAAAAATCCCCAAATCGGCCACACGCCCGTGTGGCCAAGCCGTGTGGCACCCAAAATTGGCCAAAAACCCTAATTTACAAATCCACACGGTCGTGTGCGGCACACAACTGTGTGACCGTCGAGGAGGCTATGAACCCCCCTGATTTAGCCCCAAAAACACTGTTTTTGGCACCGTAACAGTCCCTACCTTTACCCTATCAACATATATTAGAAAACAATGATTTCCGTTCACTTCTATCGTCTAAAAACTCAAAAACGAAGGGTATTGCATAACTACGAAAAGCCAAAGGAAAGGGATTCTTAAAACAAGATAGCAATCGATTTAAAAACAGAAAGTAGTAACCAGATTTGAATCCCACACCTAATTTGATGATGAAAAGAACAACAGAGGAGCGAAACTGCAGTTAAAAATGTTTGAGCAATAAGAAAAAAAACAAAAGAAAAAAAACAGAAAGGAGAAGGGAGAAGAAACGTCAAAATAGAAAATTATAATAATAATTATAATAATAATAATTTTTAACATAACAAAAATATCAAATTATTATAATAAAATAATATCTAAATGACATAAATAAAAAAGTCAAAATATCTCCCTAGCTCATACAGGGATTCGAATACAGGACCTCAAGCATAATAACACTCCACTTATCCACTGGACCAGCAGGCCCATTCTTGTCACTACATTTCACAACTTACTACATATGTGCGACTCCTCATTGCCCCTATGCCCAAGACCCCATACCTCTAGGCCCAAAATTCAAGGCGTTACAAATTCCCGTTTGAACCTTAGAAATTCGAAGGATACAAATGACATGTCATTAGGGTTTCCAATTTGGTTGTGATCCTGCATGTGTTGCTAACACACCATGGCTCTCACGAGCTTCCCGTTATTTAGCTCTTACGAGCATCCCGATATTTGGCTCTCATGAGCTTCCCAATTAATGGCTCTCTTGAGCTTCCCGATATTTAGCTCGTATGAGCACATATGTATATGAATTGACGGATTATAGATTTGTACACTTCTTGTGTACTACTCGTGTATCCAACGATATTTTAAATGGTTTAACGGACAAAGTTCTGATATGAAACAATATGAGTTCGAAATGAATAATTACGGGTATGTACTTGAGTTACATGGAAAATGATATTACACGATATGTTGAAATATGAGATGAATGATACATGTATATGAATCTTACCTAGTGATTATGTACAACCATGTTTATTGCTTATGGAAAGTGTTACATGGCTAACATGTTGAGGATATGTGTTTAGGCTTTTAGCCAAATTGGTTTGGTTATATTGGCATGCTTACCTTAAATGTGATTAAATGGTAAGTTAATTTCTTTGTTATACGAATTTACTAAGCTTAAATGTTTACTATTTGTTATTTTCCATGTTTTATAGTATTTCGGAAGCTCATTTTGGTTGGAAGCTGGTCGGAGCAACTTCACACTATCTAGCAGCCTTTTCGGTATAATTAGTAAATTAGTTTTGGTTATAATGGCATGTATAGGTTAATTTGGCCAATGATGGCATATAAATGTTTTGTTGGAACTAGCCATTTAAATGGCTTGTAATAGATAAATTTTGATGTGTATGTAAATGGCCCTATCATGTTTGATGTGTGTTTTAAATGGTTGAATGATGGAAATCTTATAGGTATATTGATGATTGGGTTGAATAGGTATATTAGGTAAATTATGCATATATGTATTTGATTATGTAGGTGAAATTGGTTATTAGATTGATATGAGTTATGTTGTCATTTAAAGAGCCAAAGGGCATATTGTTGGTATGTGATAGTATTACATGTTTAAGTATTGATTTTAGCTTGATTTGATTGCGTTGTTATGGCTTGTTGATGTCTAAAATGTTGATTTACGTTGATGACAAATTGGGTGAGAAATATGGCCAAGAAAATGGTCTATTTTTGTCCACACGGGCAGAGACACGGTCATGTTTCCCTTGGCGACCATTGGATTTTCAGATTATGCATTGAGTTGGTGGATTCAACTTGGAATTTATCATAAAAGAAACTACAAAAGGATAATTGAAACATTGGACGAGTTGAAGCAAGTGATGCAAAAGCATTACGTTCCTTTTCATTACTATGGAAAGGTCAAAACGAGACTTCAATGCCTTGTTCAAGGTAATCAATATGTTGATGAGTACTTTAAGGATATGGAGATGGAGATGCTTATGCAAAGAGCAAATGTACAAGAAGATGACGAGACTACCATGGTGCGGTTCATGGATGGCTTGAATGTTTCAATAGCCAATGCTCTTAATCTTCAAACCTACATTGATCTTGAGGATACGCTATACAAGGCCATTGAGATTGAGCATTAGTTTCAACAACGTCAATCTCATCCATTTAGTGCTTCACAAACGCCATGAAGACATCTCAACCCAGAAATGTTAGTATCCCATCCAAAAAGTCGTCACAAATCTGCTGATTTTCCGAGCTTGAAAATTGGCAGCTTTGGTGATTGGAATTTAATAAATTTCACCCCATCCGTGCATGTATCATTCTCCCTTTCCTCGAAAAGATTCGTCCTCAAATCTTGTCTTTGATCGAATCCTGATTTGATTTGCTTAGCCTTTGACATTGTTGTTGGGCCTTGAGGTAGTGTGAGCCCATCACATTCATAGGTCTAAAATTGTGCCTTGAGACTCGCATCACAGTGGATAAAATTGAGAAGTCTAATAATGTTAAAATTTGAAATGAGCAAAAAAAAAAAAAACTTTAAAAACCAAATTGAGAAAAATGATTTAGTTAAGAGATTATAGTGTGCATTAAACCTTTAAAAAAAGTATAGAAGAATTACAATTAAAACTGAACTAGTATGGATCCTACACGTTTCGCATTACCTAAATTATTAATTATATTTTGAGTCAAAGTGTAGAGTATATATTTGAATACTTGTAACATCATATTTTTTGGTGTTGTCGGGAGCGGTGATTTCGGGACTACAATTACGGCAAGTAAGTCAGTGAATTATTATTTATTGAATTCTTATAGAATTTCTATAGTGTCTTATTAAAGTTTTATTTAGAAATTTTGAAATTTAGTCGAGTAATTAAGTAAAAAGGACTAAGTAGTAAAAGTGAGAAAGTTGATTGCTATTTATAAAATGGGTTTAATAGTTTTAGAAACTTGTTTTGAGGTCTTTAATTAGTAATTTGACCATAATAGTTTCGTATGGACGGTTATAGGCTTTAAAATTGTTAGATTAATATGTTATTTGAGGGTGAATAAGTAAATAAGAAATTTAAGCATTAACAAATGAAAGAAAAAAAAATAAACTATCATCATTTTTGCTTGTCTTTGCCGAAATTAAAGAAGGAATTCACCATGGTTGGGGCTTGAGCAGTCGGTCACTTAAAGAGATTGCATGTAAGTGATTTTAGTTTTATTTTTTTAGTAATTTTTATGTTTTTGAGATTTTGTCATGTGCTATTGTTAAATTCATGAGTAATTTGAAGTTTGGTGTTGGCTTTTGTGAGTTTGTAGTTAAGTATTGATAGTTTGTAAAGTAGATTTTATTGATTTTGATATTTAAGGATTAAATTCACAAAGTTACAAAATTCAAGGTAAAATTGTGAAAAAGAGTAATGTGTGGGCTATTTTGGGGAGTAGAAGAATCGGCTAATTTGATTTAAGCATGATTATGTTTATTTTGGTATACTTTTGAATCAATGAATAAATTATATAAAGGTGAAAGTTTAAGGGTAAAATTTGTAATTGGGGTTAGAAGGACTTAAATGTATAAATTGAGTATTTATAAGGTTTGAATGGATTTAATTGAACTAAATTATATTCTAGATTAAGAATTTCAACGTGTGGACGACGTACGAGGAAAAGGGAAAATTACTGATTAGTCCCTGATAGCTAAATCATTTACCAGGTAAGTTTCTATTGATGTTTTGGTTACCTATATACATATTGAGTGGTCATTATAATGAATAATTTGATTTATAAGGAGTAGAAATAAATTTTCTAAAAAGATTTTGATGGATCGAGTAAAAGTTTCATATGTGAGAATTCTATTTGAATATCTGTTCTAGACCGAGCTCTTGCATGTGTTGCGGACTCGAGTTAACATGAGACTCAAATTTAGCCTGAATTAGTTATCCGCTGTCGTTTAATACGTTTACCTAGCTCTGGCCAAGCTAGTTTACTTATGTTGTCATTGGTTTAACCCGGAAGGGTAACCTAATGCAACTAATTTGTATCCAATTAGCTCTTATGAGCATTATATGTTTCTGGACTTACGTATTGAGTACTTTTACAAAGATCCATTGTAATAATAAAAGTTATCCAATACGGATTTGTTCCAACGAAGTATAAGAAGTTAAGAATTTTGAATATCCGTATGTTTAAACGTTACTGACTTTGAATTTTCGAATCACGTTGAAACAAGGTTGAAGTTCAATTGATTATTTTCCTTTATCTACTTAATGAATACAGTAAGTAAGGAATTAATTTGTGGTAACTTATTAAGTATTTCTTATACTCTTATACTTACATTGGATATTATTTCTCTGTAGATCTTGAACTATTGGATCGTGTTGGTCGGTCACCGGAGCATACACCTACCTTTGTCACTTTTCGGTAGTTTTTGGAGTCTCAATCTATGATTAATCATGGCATGTAAATAGGGTGTTTGTTTTGTAAGAATATGGACATGTTTTGGTACCTTGTATTGTAATGGATCCTTATAAAGTTTAGTGCTAATAATTATACTGCAAGTTTGATCTTTTGGTTATATATGGCATAACTCATATTGATTTGGTAATTAATGTTTAAATGGATGAATTGATGAGTGAATTTGTGATAGATGAATGTACTTTTGTTTAGGTGTTTGAATTGTGGTGTCAACGAGGACACATTGGTTAGGCACTTATGATGAATATTTTGGCATATTTTAGGTTTGTTAAATGTGTTTTTAAGGCATGGAATTGGTTAGTTTTGGTTTGGCTTGGTACCTAAGTTTTGGATGAAAATGTGCCTTGTTTTGCAAACTTTTTAAGGTACACACGGCCTAGGACACAAGCCATCACACGGCCTACTCACACGGCCGTGTGTTTTATTTGTTTTCAATGCAGGTTGGTCCACACAGGCACAGAGAGTTACACAGCCTTGCCACACGACTATGTGACCTTATTTAACACGGGCACAGTTAGTTACATGGTTTGTGTACACGGGCGTGTGAAATAGCCACATGGCTTGTCGAGTAGCTAGACGGTCATGTTCTGAGCCACACGGTCTAGGCTTTATTACACGACCTTGCCATATGGCCGTGTGACCGCTATTTTAAAAAAATTTTAAATTTTCCAAATTTTTCTGTTTTGTTTCAAAATGACTCCTAATTGTTTTCAAATTTTTTAGGGTCCCGTAGGCTTGATTTAAGGTCCATAAATGTATTATTACCTTGATTTATATGACTTATTGAATGATATAAGATAATTTGTATAATCGTTTCTATTTGCCATTTATATGTTCCGAATTGTAATGTAATACTCCGTAACTCTAATCCGACGACAGAGACGGGTTAAGGGTGTTACAATACTAAAATATACTTCAAGTCTCTGTACTCTTTGTATATTTGAAATTTAGTATTTTTACTTTTACTTTTAGAAACTTAGTCCCTCTATTTTTTAAATTTAAAAGATTCAGATCTAATTTTTAACACTGTTGAATTCTTTTGTTAAATTCACCGGTGTAACATTTTAAAATTTTTAAAGAAAAATCATTTAATAGCCATGTAATAAAGTACTGTCATTACAATAAATTTGAATTTAACAAATAATTTTAATACTATTAATATCAATATTTTAATTAAAACAAATTATTTGAGCTAATCAATAATATTGTAAAAATTTGAAGTACTGAATAATATTAAAAAGTTAAAATCTAAAAATTGAATGTCAAATCTGAGTGTAATATAGAGATTAAATTAAAATTTAATTATTATATAATTTAAATTTTGAGTGATTAAAATAGGAAATTTATCATTTTCCTAAAAGGAGGAAATGAGCATGATATATAATAAATTAAATATGATTAGAAAGTTAAGAGAGGAAGGTAAGGATTATAGGCGGCCATAAAAGACGGTTGCCTGCTGCGGTGATCAAACTCCAGCCTTACTTTTTATTTACAGCCATGACTTGTCACTTATTCAGAGCCCCTCATTACCGACCAAAAAGCTTATTTTTAAACAACTTTTCCCCACCCACTACCTTTAGATGTTGATCAGAGTGAGAAAAAGGGCGTTTAGGCTCCTCCACTTATTTATTTTCTTAAATAAACTAATTCCAATATTCCTGAGTGAAAAAGAAAAAAAAATCTACTTCTTTATTAGGTTAAAAGAAAAAAAATGAACATTATTAAGTTGGTTGAAAATAAGATAAACTCAGAAGAAAAATCATGGAAGATTTGTTGGACATATCAAAATTCGAAATGGATGGATAAAAATGGCAGCCCCCTCCACCATTCATGATTTTTCTTCTTCATGCATCCATTCCATATTGTTAAAGTTCACTATTATTTCAATCTTTCCAAATTATAATACCTGATATTAAATTCAATTCTTTAATCTTTTATAAATGTATGGGGTGTGACTCGTATTTATAAGGCAACATTGCGACGACGCGACGGACGATGTCCTGACGAGAAGAAAACGACGTGACGATGTGTTCTTAAATTCAACCAGATTTTTTTTCCCTAGTTAAACTTTATTATTTATTCCCTAATTAAACTCTGATTATTCTAGAAATATTATAATCATATTAGAACTCTAGTTTTAGCCTATTTAAAGGGGCATTGTATCCCTATTTTAATATGTCAATTAACAAAAGTTTTTCTTGAGGGCGACAAGATAAGGTCTATATGAGTTTTGGTAAGAGTTTTGTGATAATTATGGAGAGAATTTTGTTCCCGAGTCAATGCTTTATTTTTGGGGTTTGGGTAATATACGTTTAGTACATTTAGGTTTATTTTTTTCATATTGTACTATTGTAGATTTACTCCTTTAATGAAAAGCCAAAGCCTCATTTGCTCGTGGTTTTTCTCCTTTTCAGAGGAGTTTTCTATGTAAATATTTGTGTGTTTGATCTTCTCTATTTTACTTGTTTGTTACTTATGCCTGAACAAAATGAGAATATGATATATAAGTTGAGTCAAATTTTCTTGTGTTCTGGCTTATTTATTATTTCTTACAATAGATCACAAATTATGTGAAAATTGAATTTATATTTGATATAATATAATTCCATTTATACGGGTGTAAAACTAAAGTCATTTTATACCATTCTTATAAATATTTTAACTATCTAATATTTGAATTTATTGATGTAATTATACTTGTCATGCATATAAAATTTTGAATCGATCCGATATCTTTATCATATTGATCTAGAATAATGTATGTATTAATATTTATTGAACAATTGAAGGTTTTTTATGTAAATCAAATATACTAACTTGGTTAAGAAAATTATGAAAAAATCCTTTTATAATTAAAATAAATAACATTATTTGAAGGTACATTAGTCTTTTTATTTTAATAAAATACTAATAAATATGTGCATATATTGATATATGAATTAATAAAACTTTAAATTTATCGCTCAAATAATTTTTTATATATTTTTATTTTAATATGTAGAATTTATTTACTTTTATCAGTTGTATTTCCACATGTGAAGTGGAAAAAAACATTAATCCAAATTATAGAAAAACTAAATCAAATGTGGGACTTTTGTAGTTGAATTCTGAACACTAAAAGCGGTGCATAAAATAAATATAATCAACTCACATCCTTTTGAATTTTATAAATAATTAATCTTTTACGATTGTTGAAATCATCAACCCAACCAACTTTTTTATCGTTGGATAAAAATTCCTCAATTTCCATACATTGTCAAACTATGTCGTTTCCGCAATTATTACTAATGTCCTTCTTTCTCTTCGGCTACGGAGAATTTTTGTAATACAACCACAATTTTATATAAAAATTCAAATTTAATTAACTATTATTGTTTTGTTAAAAAAGAGAGAGTAGTTTAATAACTGCACTCCACTAACACTATACTCAATAAAACATTTAAAATAATAATAGATAAATATATGTATTATGAGCTTAAAAATAAAAAGTTATGATGTTTGAAGCATGTTATCAAGTCTGATTTATATGGAATTTATATAATATATATATCTTTTATAATCTTAATTTTGTGATCGGGGTTCTATTTTCATTTATGGGAATGAAGTATATCTTGTGGTCAATTGTTTATCTTTTTAGAGAGTACTAGTGACGAGAGAATTAGTCACTACTGTTAACCATGGATACTTTGGTTACGAGCTTTTTTTGATACTAGGTATCAATACAATTTCTTATTTCAAGGCGAAATTAAATGCCTAGAAAAAAGGAAAAATCGTGGTCGGGACCGTTAGAGTAGCAAAAGCCATTGAAATTTTTATTTTATACATTGGAAGAATCCGTTTTATTATTAATAGACTATAAAAGATAACTGAAAGAAAGAATTAGTTATTCATCAAAATTTCTTTTATTCAATGACCAGAATTAAACGAGGATATATAGCTCGTAGACGTCAAAAAAAAAATTAGTTTATTTGCATCAAGCTTTCGAGGGGCTCATTCAAGACTTACTTGAACTATTACTCAACAAAGAATAAGAGCTTTGGTTTCGGCTCATCGGGATAGAGATAGGAAAAAAAGGGATTTTTGTCGTTTGCGGATCACTCGAATAAATGCAATAATTCGCAGAGTGGGGGTATCCTATAGTTATAGTAGATTAGTACACAATCTGTACAAGAAACAGTTGCTTCTGAATCGTAAAATACTTGCACAAATAGCTAAAAATAATTAATATAAAAATTGTTATTAAATACTATTTCAAATAATAAAGAATATAAAATAAAAACAATTACTCTGATTCTGAAATAATAATAATAAAACTTTATAAATGAGTTTATATTGTTTTTTTAGGCTTAATATATAAATTAGTACTTGAATTTGACAACATTTTATACATTGACCCCTAAACTTCTTTTTTTGGATCATATTGGTCCCTATGATGGCATATGTTACACAGATTGGTTTCTACACTAACACCGCTTGTTTTTCCAAGATTTTGTTGATGTGGACAAGCATGGGGCCGACACATGGGATCATCTTAAACATTCCTAAATTTAAAAAAAAAACCTTAAATTTTTTTTATTTTTTAAAATATATAAAATGAAAATAAAAAAGAATATATATAAATTGAAAATAAAATAACAAATTTAGTTAAAAATTTTAAAGAATAAATATGTGTACAAAAAAAAAATTGGTTAAATTTTTAGAAAATTACAAGAAATTGAAAAAATATATAATTTTAAAAAATTAAAAGATATTTTAAACATTAAAGGAACAAAAATTGACCGATTGGAGTTGGTCAACTCCCTGTCAGCATCACTTAATGCTGGTCAAGCTCGGTTAACTTCGATCAACGCCCGATCAATTTTTCATTTTTTTTAATTCTTTTGTAAATTTCTAAAAATTTTGACTATCTTTTTTGTATTTTTTAATTTTATTTATTATATATTTTTAGATTTTATTTTTTAAAAGTTGAATATTTAAAAGCTTTTAAAGGTTAAATTTTAACTTAATTTTTTATTTTCATTTTTTGAATTTTTATAACTTATAGTATCTCTTAGAAATTAAATATTTTTTTCAAAAAGTTTTAAGTTTTTTTTAAACTTTTTGAAGAATGATTAAAGATGATCAACAAATTCTTCAAAAACAAACTATGTTAGTGTAAGGACCAATCTATGTAACAGATATCAACCTTAAGGACCAATATGATCCTAAAGAAAAAGTTTAAAGGTCAATGTGAGAAAAATTGTCAAGTATAGGGACAAATCTATATATTAAGCCTTAATAAAACTGACAGTGTTAATAATAAAGACTGGTTTATGTAACAGATGCCAGCATGAAGCATCAAAGGTGATCTAAAAAAGTTTAGAGGTCAATTTGAGAAATATTACGAAATTTAGGGGCCAATATATATATTAAAAATTGTTCATAAAGCATGGAATATTAATTGATAAATGATTTTTTTTATATAAATAATATAAAAAATACAAAAATGGCATGTTGCAACAATTATGTACCAAAATGGTACATTCAAATGGGTGGAGGGTGGTGCATAGGCGGCACCACCCTCATTCTGACACAATATAGTTAAAAAAAGAAAAAATTTAAAAATGGTGGAGGCGTGTAAATAGGCGGCACAACTATTCCATTCTGGTATATACGGGTACAAAAATACAAATGGGGTATAAGGGTGTGGTGCCTATCTGATAGGCGGCACCAGTGACCCCACACTCCCCCATCTGGCTCATTTTAAAGAATCAGTTTAAAAAAAATTAGCAGAACAAGAGAGGGAGAAGAGAATAAAGAAAGAAAAGAGAAAAATGAAAATGTATTATTATTTTTATTGTTATTTTCAAATATAATAGATTATGATAAAAATTTTATTTTGTTAGTATTATATAGTTTGTTTAGTGTTATTTTTATATTTTGTTTTAAAGTTATTTTATTTATTGTGATTTTGTTTAGTAAGTTTTGTGTTTAGATTATTGAGAACGTTATGTTTTAAATTTTTTTAATATATTTGAAAGTTTTTATGTTAGTAACTATTATAAAGTAATTGTTAGTTAATGATAACAACAAGAAAAAATAGATAAATACTGAAAATATTTTTGTCATAGATATTATTAGAAATGGCAATAAATTTGATATTGTTAGAAATGGTCTCTTTTCATTTATTAAATTTTTGATGTAAGTATTGGGGACCATTATAAGGTTCCCAAACATACAAATAAAACAAACACCCTACATGCGTCGTCCCATCGCCCTTGCCAACCTGGTGCCGCCTCCTCCACCACTGGGTGCCGTCATTTTCCTAGGCGTGACCCAGTGTGCTATCCCATCATGACAGCGAGTCAGTTTTTGGGTTCAATTTTTATCTTATACGACTCGTATTTGACCCAAATAATACCTTTGTGCTGCCTATTTATATGCCTCCACCATTTTTAAAATTTTTTTAATTATATTATGTTAGAATGAGGGTGGTACCGTTTCAATGTACTATTTTAATACATTATTGTTGCTACATGCTATTTAAGTATTTTTTAATATTATTTGGATAAAAAACTCATTGATAAAATTTATATTAAGCATGGAAGGGTAAATTTAAATATTGAGGAGTTTGCGCACGAATAACCAAGCGAATCTTTTCTTATGCACGTATGGCAATGTTGTTTAGTCATAGTACGGAAGTATATGACGCTTGAGCCTTGAAAAAGAGGGCTCAAGAGTGCATTAAAAACAGCCTAATGTAAAAATTTAAGATGATAATAATAATAGACAAATGCGACTCCACTGCCATCATTTTCCCAAAACATTTAAACTCAAATAAATTTTATGGACAAAAAACTCACCTTGGATCTCATATCTAAGCCTTTACTGTTTATCACATCAGTTCATTTTTATTTAAATATTATGTTTTATTTATACATTAATTTTACTTGTGTCACTAAAAAATAACTATAATGCCTTTCATCCAACAGAAAATAAATATTTTTTTAATCGTGTTTTTATCTTTTAATATTTTGTATAAAACTTTTAAATAAAATATAAAATATATAAATTGAATGACCAATTATCGAATGATCAAATTTTATATAAAAATATTTTAGATTAATACTAAATTTAATTTGTAATACTCCTAATCCTAAACCGTTAACGGAACAGGGTTATGGAGCATTACCGGACCTTTCAGAAATATTATGAACCTTATACAAATAAATAACATACATATTGTAAAACAATCATAATGTCCCTTTTATGGGCTCTTGAGGCCCAATATACGTGTTAGAAGTGATTCGGGATCGATTCGAGTGCTCAAGAAATTTTTCGTGAAATTCCAAATTTTTTCTCAAATACAGGGCTCACACGCCCGTGTGGTCTAGGGACACGCCCGTGTAACCCTAAGACATGCCCGTGCTTCAGGCCGTGTCCTAATTTATGTGCTTTCTGACTTACCTCACATTGCCAAGCCACACACCCGTGAGCTAGGTCATGTGGTCAATTTATTTTTTCAAAAATTAGGTGCAATTTTCACACGACCAGGCACATGCTCGTGTGCTAGGTCGTGTACCTCACACGACTGAGACACACGCCTTTTGTCTCTACCCGTGTGGCAATACATGTACATTCTGTTTCTAAAATTTTAAGTTGCAGGGGACATACAGCCTACCCACACGCCTATGTGTAAGCCTTGTGTCTCACACAGTCTGGTCACACGCTCGTGTGCTAGGCCGTGTGAACTCAAAATAAGCCTTTTACAACAAGTTTACCAACCCTGCAAACCTTAAACAACAAGTAACTCAAAATCCAATCTTTCAACCAGTCCAAAACATAATTAAATATATCTAAAACATGTCAAAATTATCATTATAATAATCAAATTCATATATATTCATAGATGCCTAACATAAATTATCTAAACAAATCTTTTATATACCATTCAAACAATTCAAACCATAATCATGTAAATGGCTATATTATAAGACTTATATTTATATATATTTAGATCAATCTATCATCTTTTACACCATTAATATTCTCATCACAAAATGACATCAAAAGACAACTTAGTTACATGCCATTTTCAAAAGAGAAAATACTTCACCACGTATTTGAGTTTGGGATCGGCTATGGATGCTAATTCAATAGTCTGACTTTGATCTAACCTGCGCACAGAAACAAACCGTACGCTGAGTATGTAACTCAGTGGTATTTCTATAATCCGAATACTTATTAAATAAAAATTTATAAAGTTCAAATACATATTTACACATAACAAATCCATTCAACAATTAATCAAATTCACAATACACATCATTCATAACACTTTCAATTACATCATTCATAACACTTTCAATTATCACATCTTCTATTTCAATCTCATAGATGCTATTCAATAACATTTCACCATAATGTATTCAATTCAATTTCAATATCATTCAGTATCAATCAATTTAACCAATTCATTTACTTATCCCTATTAACAGGACTCGGACTTCGAGGGATGCACGGATCCAACCAACATACCAGTACGACACTCTGTGCCTCATCGGCCAAGCCGAAGTAAAACAATAACAGTACGATACTCGGTACCTCATTGGATTTATTCGAAGTAATAACAGTAAAACGACACTTATAGTGCCTCATCGACTCGAAGTCGAAGTATCCCTGAACAATTCCAATCCTATGGCATGCCAACTATATCCGACTTAACCCGACATTGTTAATAGGGTATTTCAATTCATAATTCAATTTCAAATCAATATACAACTTCAATCAATTCTAATTCAATACACTTTTCAATCATACACATATGTTCACAAAACAATTCAATTCAATATCAATATATCAAACTAACCTCAATTTCACTTACCATACATAATAATAAATACAACAAATAATTTTAGTTTTCGGATTATAGAAATACAAACCGTATTTTTCAAGCTAATCCTCGTTGACTTTCTCTTTTCTTTTCCTAGTCGAGGCTTCCGGCTCAACTTTAGCTATGGAATTAAAACAATTAAAATTTATCGATACACTATAAATTTTATATTAATTAATTTAATTTATACACAACTTTTGTCTAACTTCTAATTTAGTCCTTAAATCAATATTAGTTTTATTCTTTCCAAAACTATTTCATATTTTCATTTAATTCTCACTTAAAACTAACTTCAATCCTCAATTTCATCCTAAATCCCTAATTTCGAAATTCTCCCAATTTAGTCCCTACTACATAGAAACTTATGATTTAACTTACAATTCAATCCTTTTCTCAATTCTAACTCACAATTCTATTAATTCCAACCCAAATTCTTCAATTAATTCAACATAAACTACATCTAAAAATCAACTAACTTTCAAAATTTCCACTTACATCAAGTAGTATCTTGTTCTAGGATTCCAAAAACATCAAAATTACAAGAAAATGAGCTAAATAGACTTACCAATTAAACTTCAAACCTTGAAACCCTAATTTTTGATTTTCATTTTCTTTCTCCTTTCTTTCTCCCCTGTTTCGTTTGGCTATTCTGTTTCTTTTTCTATTTCATTTTCTTTTATTTACTTTAGTTTACTTATATTATATTATATTATATTAGCTTAATAATTATTTCTTAAACTATACGTAAATACATGTATTTATTACAAATGTATGTATATTATTTAATACACATGTATTTTATTTTTATCACACACTTGGCACCTATGGCTTAATTTCTAATTTAGTCCCTCATCTTTTCTTTATTCTACAATTAAACTTTCACACTTTATTCAATTTAATCCTTACACTAAATTAACCTTAATTCTAGCTAATTCAACTAACCAAAACTTAATTAATCACACAACCAATTTCGTAAATATTTCTAATAAATATTTATGAATCTATTTTACGGAAATAGTGACCCAAAATGTACTTTTCTAATACCCGTAAATTTTGAGTCGTTACATAATTCTTAATATTTATATTTTTTTTGTCAATTTCTTCTTCTTTTTTGAGTTAAATTTTTCAATTAACTTTTCAAAAAGAGTCAAATCATTTTTTAAAACAAAAATATTGACTAAAAAATTAAAATTTTAACAATATTGACATGACAACTCGTGTGACAGTTTGTGTACTTAATGATAACAGGGCACTATTTGTCATATCTGCCACGTCAAAAAATAATTTAAAATTTATAAAAATATTCAAAAAATCAAAATTCAAAAAAAAAAAGACTGTGAAATACATATGAATTGCCATGTGAACTGCTATGTTTAATAATTTAAAATTTTAGTCAATACTTTAGTTAAAGAAAATATAATTTCACTCTTTTTAAAAGATTAATGGTCAATTTCGGTTTTCTAAAAAGTTCAGAGTCAAATTAAACTCAAAAAAAAAGAATAAAGATCAAATTGATAAAAGATACAAACATGCTACACTTGTCATTATGCAAATATTTTATCACTCCACCTATAAATAGTTCAATGAATATTCTCTCCGAATAAATTTTTATGTATTTTTTTTCACTCGGTGTAATATAGTTTGGTTTTTAAAAATTTTTAATTAAATTTTTAATCAATTAGTACTGATTGGTACTTTTAGAAAATCTAGATTAAATGTTTTTAGGGAAGTTTTTTTTTTTTTGTTAAAATATATCATAACTCCTCGTATTTTTTGATAATTTGGAATTTAGTTCTTATACTCTTACTTTCAAGAATTTAGTCTCTTTATTTTTTAAATTTCAAAATTTAGGTTAAACTATTAACACTATTAAATATATATATTTTAAATTTGTTAGCGTAACATTTTCAAATTAAAAAAAAGACTCTTGGTAACAATGTAATTAAAAAATGACTTTATAATTAACCTAAATTTAACAAAAAACTATGTTTAACAGTTGGAATTGAATTTAAAAATACAAAAAATAGAGAAACTAAATTTTTGAAAATAAAAGTATAGGAACTAAATTTTAAATTTTTAAAAAGTACATAAATTTTTTTTCTTAACATTATTTGTGTTAATAAAATCTTATTCTGGCATTCATAGTCGAAATTAATGCTGAAAAAGGGCACAAAATATAGGCTCCGTACAGTAAGATTAAATAAAGAAAAGGCGTAGTTAATCTGGTAGCCTATATACATTTGTTGACATGCATGCAGGGCTTTACTGTATAGCTAGGACAAAATAATGACATACTTTTTAGCAATTAGAGTGGGCGATGTCCATTTTCTGTTTAAAAGGAATGGTGATCCAATCATGCCGTGCTGAGAACAGGGGAACACTTACCAATGCCCGAAGGCAAGCAGGACTGATCTATATAGCTAGCGCCCTGCCCTGCGCCGCATCAATTTAATTAGCTTCTATACATATTGCATACCAATGAAGACTCCAATAATGAAATAAGATAGCCATTACATTGCCCTTTGGTCTTTGTTGGAACTGAATCATTTGCTATTATTACTTCTGGTGTTGGGCTTGAAAGTTGAAAAGGAAAAGTTGTAACCAGTGGATGAGGAGACCCGGTGGGGGGGGGGGGGGAAGAAAAGGAGTATCCTGTCGGAGAATTTGGTAAAGCAAAACATTCGGGGTTTTGATACCCACGTGGCGCGACAGGATTCCACGGGTGACAAGATTATTATCGAAACCATTACTACAACAACTTGTGGGGAGATGCTATAAATGGTGTAGTTCCATGTTCCTCTTTTGGTATTGGGTCCTCCTTTTGATATGCCCCCAAGAATCTTTGTAAATACTCCATAGCTTTTCCCTTTCAGCTAAACCATCATATAGGAATAATACACACCCAAAGCAGGGGAAAAAAGAGGAGAGATGGAGGAGAATAAAGCAGTGAAATCCAGCAGGTTCAAAAGGGTTTGTGTGTTTTGTGGAAGCAGCTCCGGTAAGCGAAACTGCTACCGTGATGCTGCACTTGAGCTTGGAAAAGAACTGGTATTATTCCATTCTTCAATGCTGCCTTCTTAATTTCTGTCTCTGTTTTGTTTAAAAAACGTACTAAACCTCCTTTAATTTCTTGGCTCAAGGTCTCAAGGAGGTTGGATCTTGTTTATGGTGGAGGAAGTGTGGGGTTAATGGGTTTGGTTTCTCAGGAAGTCCACCGAGGTGGTGGTCATGTTTTAGGGTACCAAACCAATACATGCATATATTGACTAATTAATTTCTTCTTCACTTACTGGATTCATTTGTTGATTTTCTTTTATTTTATCCGCAGAATTATCCCCAAAACTCTGATGAGCAAAGAGGTGGTCTCTACACCCTCTCCTGTATTGGTTAAGTCCCTTTGGGAAATGATGCATAAGTATGGTTTTGTTTTGGTTAAGCAGATAACAGGGGAAACAGTAGGAGAGGTCAAACCTGTCACGGACATGCACCAAAGGAAAGCCGAAATGGCACGCCATTCTGACTGTTTCATCGCCTTACCAGGTCTCTCTCATGAAAACCTAATTATACTATTATTACTATGCCTATGTAATTTTATTAATCACTTAACAGGTGGATATGGTACCCTTGAAGAGTTATTAGAAGTCATAACATGGGCCCAGCTAGGAATCCACGACAAACCTGTAAAAGCCATTTCATGTCTCATCATGATGATGAATCTCTTGACTTGTAACAGTTTTTCAAATAACCAATTAACTCTCTTTTTGTTTCATATCATGACCTCAGGTCGGGTTGATTAACGTGGATGGCTATTATAATTATCTGCTTACCTTCTTGGACAAAGCCGTGGATGATGGCTTTATTAAACCATCACAACGTCATATCGTCGTCTCTGCTCCCACTGCAACAGAACTTGTCCAAAAACTTGAGGCGGGTTTTCAATGCTTCCTTGTAGCATAAATTCTAATAAATCTGCTCCAAGAATTTGGGATAATGTTCTTTTTTGTTGGGATAGGAATACGTGCCAATGCATGACGGAGTTGTTGCTAAGGCAAGTTGGGAGGCTGAACAATTGGAGCTCAACTCTTCTTTGCAAACTGAAATTGCTTGTTAATTTCTCTTTTTTAAATTTTCTATGATTTTTCTGCAAATGTAAGTATTCAACTGGCTAGGTTTACCCTGCGGATGAGTAGTTTTTTTTTTTTTTTTGGGGGGAGATGGTAATTTCATTGTCATATGCTCACTCTGTAAAAGTAGCAAGGAAAAGAACACCAAAAAAAGGCAGCTTTTTTATTCTCTTTTCCGAGTCTGTTGTTAGTGTTGGCTGTGCTGATAAGATAACCTCTTGTTTCATTGTTGTAGTTTGGTGGTAATGATTCAATAATGGAGTGCTTTTCTTCTTGTTTAATTTCATGTACAATCAGTCCTTCAAAAATCATGGACCCAAAAGAAAATCTTTGCTGAATAAAGAATACTGGAAAGATAGGGGTCTATACACTCTAGTACTTCCAGTATATCAGGACTGGAGTGGTGGGAATAAAGGAAAAGCTTGGCAAAGCTATGATATATGTTTTTATTTGCTTAAATTGTTATCCATACTTTTACCTTTTGCTTTTCCTGGGTTTACCCGTCAAGAGAGAATACTGACAAGGAATGATGATGAGTGGCCTGAAAAATAGCTAAAGAAAATCATGGCGGCTTAACAAACCTCGAAAGGGCACGTTGAGGACTCCATTTTCCAATTCCACACTTTGGGTTTTGAAAAATCATGCTATTCATTTAGATTAATATTCAGAAGAAAAAAGTAAATGGATCGCATTCAAGATTGGATATTGGGTTTGCTAGAAGTATAAAATAAATGTGAAATAAAATTTAATAAATTAATCAGTCATGTCAAATTATTAAAAATAAATCAATAATAAAATTAAATGCGGGAGTATACTTAAATTTATCAATTTCTAGAAATTTACAAATCTTAATATTTTAATCTTCCAAATTAGCACATAAGTAATCTAGATAAGAATGTGGTTCTCTCTTTTCTAAAATTGAGATATTAAAAAAATTATTTTATTATATTTGGGGATTATAACTCTAATATATAACTTTAACACATTAACTTTAATTTTTAATCAATCTATCATTAATTAAAAAATAGTTACTAGAGTAGCTATACATATTTGAACCATATTTTATTTAATAATTAAAATCCAATAAACTTAGACTAAATTAGATCACTTTTAATTTATACTAACATATTATAATAAATAATAATAATATATAATTACCCTTATTATCTATGTAATATTCATATTTTCAATATAATTATCCTTACTATTAGCATCTTAAGGTTGGGTTGGGTACCACTACTTAATCCTTGTCCCAACTCTTCATATCCTCATTGTACGTCAAAACTTTTTCACTTGCATCATTTATTTATATAAGATTTTACACCCAAAATGGTTACATGCTTTTGCTCTAATTAAAATTAACAAACAAACGATTGTATAATTACTGAATTTTGATGTTTGGTATGTTATCAGTCATTTACATGCTACTATGAAGCTTAAGGTTTAAAATCTTTTTGAATTCTGAATTTGGTAATTATTTTTATTTTTGTTTTAAATTAAGTCTTCAACTCGATAATTATTTTCACATTAGAGTTTAGATTTTTTTGTCTAAATTAATCTATAATATTTCCTTAAAAACTCTAAAATTCAAACTATAATAATAAAATAATTGCTAAGTTCATGAATTAATTTGAGCAAGAAAAATGTTCAAACTTAATGTGAAAATACTTTAAATTTTAATGTGAGAACAATTACCAAATTTAAAGTTTAACTTAAAAAAAATCAAACAAAAATAATTTTCAAATCCATACCATATGTCAACACATACTATTTGGTTTTGTGAAGGAATGTCTTGGTGGGATGCGATGCAGGATATTCAATGGGGTAACGAAGGAATGCATCCCCATCTGATAAGTGTGACTCATCAACATTTAAGACAGTGGACCTTAGAAGTGTTGATGGTCGGGTCCGACCGGATCTCATAAAAAATTTAGGCATGTTTGTTAAGCTTGGACTCGGCCTGACTCGACCTAAAAAATAGTTTAAAATTTTCCCAAGCTCGAATCAGATAAAAATATAAAAACACGGGTTCGGTTTTGCCTACTTGTATTAATTTTTTGTTATATTATTTTTTATATAATTTTTTAAAAATATATAATACATAAAAAATACTAAAAATATTAAAATAAATATTTCCCAACAAATTGAAAATAAATTAAAAAAAGTATCTACACTTAAATAACACTAAGATAGGTGCAATTCAACAATCAAATGCCTCTAAAATAGTAATAAAATTAACAATAAAACAAAAGTTATATAATATCCAAACAATAACAACAAAATAGTAGTGAAATGGTAGCAAAATAGTGAAATAAATAAAAAAAAAAGCAAGAACAGTACAAAAAAGCAACAGTTTTTTTTTTGTATATTCGGGCCGAGCCGGGCTCAGGCAAAATAAGCCTTACCCGAGACCCGACTCGTTTTCTAACAGGCATTATTTTTTTTCCCAAACCCATTTTTCAAGCCTATATTTTTATCCAAATCCTCCTACTTTTTGGTGCTTTGGCCCATTATACATTGCAGTCTCTTTGGACCTCTCACTACAATATTAATGTCTCTACTTTAAGTAAAAAAAAAAAGTTTAATATAACATTTGGTATATAAGCTTGACACATTTTCCTAATTTAGTACCCAAACTTGACACTTCCTAATTTGGTACCTAAACTTGACAATTTTTTAAAAGTTGGTATTTAATCTTTTCTGGCGTCCAATTTGATACCCATACTTGACTCTTTTTCCTAGTTTGGTATCTAAAATTCTTTTTTTGTTCAATTTGGTATTTGAACTTGACAAATGTTTAGAAATTACACAAATATACTAACAATGTTAATTTTTTATGAGGTAGCAAAAATAATCAACGTATGACCGACACGTGACAAATGATATGATATTTTTTTTTGTATTTATATGTTCAATTACTTTTAGTGTTATTTATTTAATTAATTATTTTATTAATTGAAAATAGTGAATTTCTTTTAATTTGTGTTTAAATTTTTTTCTTATTTAATATTAATTCGTTAAGCATAGCTCAATACCTATTTTTAACATTAATTTCCTTTAATGCTGACAATATTTTTGTAGCATAACAAAAACATTGTTAGTGTTTTGCGTAACTTATATAACATTTAATAAATTTATGTACCAAATTGAACCTAAAAAATAGTTAGGTACCAAACTAGGGAAAAAATGCAAAGTTCAAGTACCAAATTGGGCCCAAAAAAGTTTAGGCACCAAATTAGGAAAAAGTGTCAAGTTAAAGTACCAAATTGGACAAAAAAAAGTTTATGCACCAAATTAGAAAAAAAAATGTCAAAGTTTAAGTACCAAATGTTATAATAAGCCTAAAAAGAATAAATGAGAAAATTGCAAAGGAGTTGTGATAAAGGGGATTATTAACATTACAAGAATTAAATTGATGGGATAATTATTTCATTTTTAACTTGTTCGTATTTTGGTCACTTAACATTTTTTGTTAATTTAATTATTTTTGTCAGCTTAACTTCTTTTTTTAGGCACTCTATCGTTAAAATATTTTGGTCACCAAACATAAATGCTAACGTGGTGATACATGCACGGATGGGGTGAAATTTATTAAATAAGCTGCCAATTTTCAAGTTTGGAGAATATATTGACTTGCGACAACTTTTTGGATTCCATTTAGGCATTTCTGGGTTGAGTAGTTTCCATAGCATTTGAAGATCTATCTCTTATTTTCAAAACGCGCTTTGAATTATTATATTTCGAGTTCGGAAGCTCAAGTTATGACCGTTTTAGTGAAGACTACGAGAACATAATTTATGGACAGGATTATTACGGAAATTACGAGTTTCAAGCTTTTAATTCGAGTTTAAATCACATTGGGTTTGATTTTTAGGCTTAATTTTATTTATATATGAACCCAATATTGTATATTTTAAGTATTTTAAGTTATTTAGGAGTTTTAATGTACTTATCTAGTCTATATAAAGGGCTCTTCATTGTATACAAAGTCATTAATTGTTTCTAATTTTTAATTTGAATTCTTTGTTCCTTTTTTTTATCATTTATTGCTTGTTTTTATAATTGTCCTTTTTAATTTTTTAGATCCAACTTAGATTTATTTGCGTTTCAGATTGTGTCAAACTTCAATTTTTTCTTCATTCGTCTAGAGCCTTAGGTCTAATCAACAAATTGGACAAACTTATGGTCATGTTCAGCACATGGCCTTCTTTTGGATGGAATAATAATAATTTAATCAATCCATCAATTTAGTTGTAACAGCCCAATTTTAATTAGCGTCGGGAATAGTGGTTTGAGACCACTAAATCCAACAAATGAGCTTATAAATTTTATTATTTAGTGCTTATGAGCCAATTGTGATTTTAGGAAGACATTTAAATTAGTGATTGTGTTTTAGAAGAATTTAATAGGTTAAGTGATTTTGAAAACAAGGTATCGAGACCTCAAATTTACAAAACCAACCCGTAAATATTTTTAGAAATATTTATGAAGTGTCATTGAGTTAGTATTAAAGTTTTGTAAGAAAATTTTAACGTTTTGATAGTTAATTAAAAAAAAGGACTAGATTGAAAAATGTGTAAAACTTGCTAATTAATGGAATTACACATTTATTGGAAGGCTGAAACGGTTGGTGTATAAAAAAAATCTTGAAATTTAATGACTAAGGTAAAAATAAAAATAAGTGATTAAATTGAATCTAGACATTTCTTCATCAATCTTCAGCCAAAAACAGCCATAGAAGGTCCTCCAAAAACTAGTTTTTCATATTTTTGCATCATGTGAGTTCAATTCTTGCTCTTTTCTTGTAATTTTTTATTTTTAAGACTTTTACAATTAGGTCCAACTACTTATTTCATTAGTTTTTAATTTTATGGGTAATTTTGAAAGTTAGCATTGATGAGTGCTGGATTTTTATGATGAATTATCATGAAATTTAAGCTTTAATTTTGTTATATGATGATTTTATTAAGTAATTTTGATAGATATTGATATTAGGACCAAATTGTGAAAAGGTTAGAAATTAGGGTTTGGTGTTAAAATTATGAATATCAAAGGCTTTATGGTAACCTAAAATAATAGATAAAGTGTTAATTGAGAAAAATTAGCTTAATTGATGAGTAAATTGATGAGGGACTAAATTGTAAAAACTGTAAAAGTTGGGACAAATGTATAATTTTGAAAATTGAAGGGCATAAATTGTGAAGTAAATTAAAATTGAGTTAGATGCTGAACAATGAATAATTTTATATTATAGATCAAGAGCTTGAAGAAAATCGTGAAAAAGAGAAATTAGCTGAGTAGTCCCCGAATTACTACGAATTCTACAATTTAGCCTAGGTAAGTTCGTATGGTTAAATTTTAATGTTTACATATTTAATTTATGATTGATATTTTTGTTTATTGATAAAAATAAGATTATGCTAAAGTTATGAGAAATGAAGTGAAAGTACTGAGTAATCGGAACGCGGGATTGAATACAGTCGTTCAGTGCAAGAAAGGAACTGATGGCAAAATTACCCAAGTAAACCGAGGTTCAACATTTGTTGCGAACTTCTGTGTTTGCTTTCAGTTTAGCTCTCATGAGCTTCAGTTAATTCATATGAGTTTCCGTTTAACCCTAATGGGTTTCCGTTTAGCACTTTGAGCATCAGTATAACCCTTCTGGGTTTCAATTCAGCTCTTTTGAGCTTCAGTTTAACCCTCATGGGTTTTCGTTTAGCTCTTATGAGCTTTCATTTAACTCTTATAGGTTTCAGTTTAGCACTTATGTGCTTCCGTGCAGCTTTCGGGCATTTGTTTACGATGTACTCAAATACATAAGTCGTTCTTTGATTGACAAAAAGTGACAAGTGCTATGTGGAATTAATGTGGAAGAATTTAGGTTATTATTGATATTGAGCTCAAATAAGTGAATACATCGATTAAAGTTGTGGTTGGCAGGAAATGTGTAATGAATGATTTACTTAAATGAATTGTTATAGCATGTTCGGTAAGATTTATGTTTTAAGCCAACGAACTTACTGAGCTTCATTAAGCTTACTTGTATTGTTTAATGTTCTTTGTAGATTTTCAAGAAGTTCGAAGGATTGGATTGTAACGGCCTAATTTTCAGTGGTGTCGAAAACGGTGATTTGAGATCACTAAATCCGACAAGTAAGATTGAATAAGATAGTAATTTAATATTTATGAGTCAAGTAAGAACTTAGAAGAATTTGTGAATTGGTGAATTTGGTGAATTAAAAGAATTTATTATGTCAAATAGGTTAAAAAATGAGGTATCGAGACCTCAAATTTGAAAACCGAGTCATAAATATTTTTAGAAATATTTTTGGAGTGTCATTAAGTTAGTATTAAAGTTTGGTTGAGAAATTTAAACATTTGGGTAGTCAATTAAATAAAAAGGACTAAATTGTAACAAATGTAAAATTTGCTAGAAGGATTAAATAGCTCAAGTGTTAAAAGAAAGAGGATTTAAAGGGCAATTAAGCCTAAAATTGAATAGTTTGGACGGCAAGGGCAAGAAAATCATCAGAAAAATAAGGGAAATAAGGGCAAAATTGGAAATTTTACATTTTTAACATATAAAATAAGGACAAAATTGAAAAATCTAGGGTTCTCTTCATATTTTCTCAGCCAAAATGCCATAGGAGGTCTGGAGAAAGCTGGTTTTTCATATTTTTACATCATGTGAGTTTAATTCTTGCTTTTTCTTGATAATTTTTATGTTTTTATGACTTCTACAACTAGGTCCACTTATAGAATTCATTAGTTTTTTATTTGGTGGGTGAAATTAGAAGTTACCCTGGCTGAATAAGGGAAGTTTATGATGAATTATTATGAAATTTAAATTCTAATTTCATATTAAGATGGTTTTATTAAGTGATTTTGATAGAAAATGGTATTTAGGACCTAATTGTGAAAAAAGTTGTGAATTAGAGGTTGGTGTTGAAATTTAGAAAATCAAAGGTTGTGAAATAGTTTAAAATGATAAAATAAAGTGTTAATTGAGAAAAATTAGTTCAATTGATGGGTGAATTGAGTAGAGACTAAATTGTAAAAACTGTAAATTTTGGGGTAAAAGTGCAATTTCAAAAATTGAAGAGCATAAATTATGAAGTGAAATAGAAATTAAATAAATGCTAATGAGTGAAAATATTTTTCATTATAGATCAAGAATGCAAAGAAGAACAAGGAAATGAAAAAGTTACGGAGTAGTCCCTAAATTTCAATATCTTCTACAAATCAGCTGGTTAAGTTCATATGGTTGAATTTACATGTTTATTTGTGAATGAATGAATAATATAATGTTTTATTAAATATGAATTTGCTATGGGTTGTGAAAATTTTGATAAAATAAAAGAATAAATGTGGTAATTCAAATTAAGAAAAACGCAGGATTAAGTACGTTCGTATCGTGACATGTGATGAATTGATGGAAAAAATCATGGTTGATCCATGGCAAAGTATGAAACGTAGGTATGGTATCATCCATACTGAGTTGTGAAATGTAAGTATGGTATCATCCATATTGAGTTGTGAAACGTAGAAATGGTATTAACCATACTGAGTTAAGAAAGTAGGTATGGTCTTTCCCATACCGAGTTGTGAAATGTAGGTATGGTGTTTCAATAAGGAAAACCATACTGAGTTGTGAAACGTGGCACTGAGTAACGACGTACTCAAATTCGTAAGACGTTTCCTAATTTGATAATAAGTTATACAAGAGGTGTGAACCTATTGAAAGAGATTGAGTAGTTGTTAATGTTGAGCTCAACTATGTGAAGTATCATAACAGTGGTTGTGAATGGCAGGGAACTATAGTTAATGCTTTGTTATTGTTTGGAAACATTATGTTTGGTAAGCATTACTTTTAAACCTATGAACTTACTAAGCTTCAATAAGTTTACTTGTGTGTGTTTGATATTTTTATGTAGATTAAATTAAAGGGAAATTGGTAGATCAGATCATCACAACAAAGCTCACTATCCAGATCAATTCCGGTAGCTTTTTTTTTAATGTTTAAAGATTTATATGGCATGTATAGAGTTTAAATAAAATGGAGTAAAGATGTTATAAACTAGTTAACAATATTTTGCAATGAAATAGTTTTTGAATAGCAGCAGTGACATGAATTTGAAAAATCACCAAAAATAGAATAAATGGAATTAGAAAGTGAATAAGATATAGAATTAAAGCTTATTGTGTCTATTTTTATGTGAAAGAAACATGGTAGGCAAAGGAATTTTATATTATGTGATATTTGAATTTTAGTGAGATAGGGTCAGGATGGTATTTAAAGTCCCTTGTTTTGAATTTAGAAAATCATTAAAAATTGTAAATAAATAATTATGAGTTATAATTTATATTTCTAAATTCATTAGTGAGTCTATTTTTCAATAGAAATAAGTGGAAACAACATATAAAAACTGTATAATGAGATATTTGAATTTAGGTTAAGAGAGGTCATAACCATTGTTCAGTGAAACAGGGGAAACTTTAATGAATAAACTGTACTAATTGGCCTCACCAAAAATTCTGAAAAAAAATATAGTAAGAAGATATATGAGTCTACTTTCAAGGAAAATTTACGGATCTAAATTTTGAGTTTTTTAACTCGAGTTATAGTCAATTTAGTCAACATGATGCAGATGGACAGTTTCAATTTTTATGCCCCAAATTAGTAGTTAAGTCTAGTAGTGCCTCGTGCTCGACTCTGGCAACGGTCTCGGGTAAGGGGTGTTACATGGATTAACACATCGATCACAATATCCAGATTACTTAGGTAGATTTTGTTGTACATTCTATGGTTTATATGGCATGTATAGGGATGAATCAAAAAGGGCTAAACTTGAAGTATAAATATGAATGACAATTATATATATATATATGTGTGTGTGTTTGTATGTATGTAATTAGGAGTAGGTTTTGCCAAATCAATGAATAAGTTAGTTTGGCAAATTTAGCCAATTGAGTTTCTTTGTTTAACATTTTATGTTTAAAATATGAATTTTTGGCTTGTATTGGTTGCTTGGTTGGGATATATTGGTGTATTTCAATGTTGTATACAGGCTGATATTAAAAAGGGTGAGAAAAGTGGCCTTGAAATGGCATATTTTCGTCCACACGGGTAGAGACACGGGCGTGTGTCTCAACCGTGTGTGACACATGGCCTGGCACATGGGCATGTGATCTGGCCATGTGTCCCCTGCACCTTGAAATTTCAAAACAGAATGCCCAGGTTTTTACACACGGCCTAGCATACGAGTGTGTGGCTTGGCCATGTGACCCCTTCACTTTACACACGGCCTAACACATGAGCTTGTAGTTGGTCGTGTGACACAAGTCAGAGAGTTACACGGGTAAGGACACGAGCTGGGTCACGGCCGTGTGCCTCACATCAAATGCCTACACAGCTTAAGACATGGGCGTGGCTTCAGGCTGTGTAAGCCACACTGCTAGGCTACACGGGTGTGTGTTCCTTGTTTCTAAGGAAAATTTTGACATTTCGCAAAAAATTTCCTGAGTATCCGGTTTAGTCCCGACTTACTTCTAAAATATATTTTGGGCCTCGAGGGCCCATATAAGGGACAATGTGAGTATTATATGAATAGTTTTTTATATGTATACTAAATGTTATGAAATTATCGTGTTTAATTTCGAAAGGTCTGGTAATGCTTCATAACCTTATTTCGATGATGGATAAGGGTTAAGGGTATTATATTTATTAGTATCATAGCCGGGTTTAGCCGATTCTCAGAATGAATGTGATGTGTAAAGTGTCTAGAAATACATGCCATATAAATTTGTGATAGTGTGATGTGTATGATCCAATCTAATCCTTATTTTTCTTACAGATTGTGAAGATGTCAGATAAATCTAAACATGCTGAACGTGATGAAGCTAATAGCATAGTACAAACGTCTGAACACGGGGCAAGTAGTAGTGTCCGAATTTCTCCAATGCACAAGAACTTAAAAATATGTTCTATGGGTTTATGAACCAATGGTTTAATGACTTTATGCAAGAAAGAAATCAGGCTCAGCAACCTCCCCCCTACTGCACCTTCTGTAGCACCTCCGGTTGTGCCTCCACCTCCTCCGGTAACTGAATTTAGTAAATGTGCTCTGATAGAAAAACTTAGAAAGTTTGGGGCCGAAGAATTTCGGGGAAAATCAAATGATGATCCAGTCAAAGCTGAATATTGGCTTCAGAATATAGTAAGAGTTTTTAAAGAAATTGTTTGTCCCCCAGATGATTATTTGAGATGTGTTGTTTCCTTATTGAAAAAGGAAGTATATAATTGGTGGATGACTATAGAGGCTGTGGTGTCGAAGAGAAAATCACTTAGAATTCTTTCAGAATGAATTTAAAAAGAAATATGTTGGCAAGAGGTATCTGGATAAAAAGAAGAGAGAATTCTTCGATTTGCGACAATGAAATCAGACAGTAGCTAAATATGAGAGAGAATTTATATATCTCAGCAAATATGTCTGAGAAATTGTACCAACTGAAGAGGAAATGTGTATTCGGTTTGAGGAAGGGTTAAACGATGAAATTAGAATGATGATTGAGGGTATAAAAATACAGGAAATTGTTGTTCTATCAAATCGTGCTCAGAAAATGGAAAAGGTATATAACAGAAAGATGCAATGAGATAGACAAAATAAAGAATTCTACAAGAGAAGCTCCTTCAAATCATTTTCAACATTTTCGGCTAAAAAGCCTAAAGAGGAATCCAATCGAGTCACTTCAATGTCTGAGCGATCAAATAAGAATAGGGCGACTCAACAAGGTTTCGGGGTAACTATTAGACCTACAGCTAGTGTGGGTAGTGTACAGAATGTCCCGAGGCCTAAATGCAAATATTTTGGAAAGTAACATCCGGGTGAATGTAGAGGCAAAGTGAGAGCTTGTTATAAATGTAGAGCCACTAACCATTTCATTCGAGACTTTCCTCAACTGCAAAAAGAAGAAGATGAACAAAAAGAAAAGCAATTAGCCACTTCTCAAAGAAGTAAACGTTTAGGCCAAAGCAGTGCTACTGAGGCTACCCGTTCGAATATGAGAGATAAAGCTGGTCGGTCAGAGACTAAAGCATCGACACGTACTTATGCTATTCGAGCAAGAGAAGAAGCTACAGCTCTAGACGTAATTGCTCATACATTTTATCTTTTTGATGTTGTTGTATATGCATTGATTGACCCTGGGTCTACACATTCTTATGTTTGCACTACATTAGCATCAGAAAAAAAATTGTGTGTTGAACCCACTGATTATGATGTTCAAATCATTAATCCATTAGGCCAAAGTGTGATAGTTAATTTAATGTGTCGAAATTGTCCACTGAAAGTAAAAGGCTGTGAATTCCCTGCTGATTTGATGTTGCTACTCTTTTGACAATTTAATGTTATTCTGGGAATGGATTGGTTAACAAAGCGTGATGCTGTAGTAAACTATCGAGAGAAACGGATTGATCTAAAAGGTCAGACAAGGGAAGTAATTACTGTTGAGTCTACAAATCTGAAAGAAATTGTCAGTATTATTTCAGCTTTTTTAGCCTAGAGATTAATGCGGAAAGGTAATGAGGCATTTTTAGCCTACATTCTTGATACTCAGGGTTCTGAATCAAAGTTAGAACAATTACCAGTTGTTAATGAGTTTACTAATGTATTTCCTAAAGAATTACCTAGTTTACCACCTTATCGTGAAGTTGAGTTTGTAATTAATGTGGTTCCTAGAACAGCTCCAATATCGATAACACCGTACTGTATGGTATCAGCTGAGTTAAAAGAATTAAAGACACATTTGCAAGAGTTATTAGACAAAGGATTCATCAAGCCGAGTATATCTCCTCGGGGTGCACTTGTCTTATTTGTGAAAAAGAAAGATGGTTTTTTGAGATTGTGTATAGATTACAATCAACTGAACAAAGTTACAATTAAAAATAAATATCCTTTGCCTCGTTTTGATGATTTGTTTGACCAACTGAAAGGTGCTGCAGTATTTTTGAAGATAGATCTCAGATCTGTATTATTATTAGTTGAAAGTTAAAGAGTACGATGTGCCGAAGACTACTTTCAGAACTCGGTATGGTCATTATGAGTTTTTAGTAATGTCATTCGGTTTGACCAATGCTCCTACTACTTTCATGGATTTAATGAATTGAATTTTCCAACCATATTTGCATAGATTTGCAGTTGTATTTATTGATGATATACTGATCTATTCTAAGATAGAATCCGAACATGTACAACATTTGAGAATTGTGTTACAGACTTTGAGGGAGAAGCAGTTGTATGCAAAGTTTAGTAAATGTGAATTTTGGCTTCATGAGGTTGGATTTCTGGGCCATATTGTATCAGCTGAAGGGATTCGAGTGGATCCGAGTAAAGTATCTGCAGTGGTGAATTGGAAAATTCCGAAGAATATAACAGAAGTACAAAGTTTTCTGGGTTTAGTAGGATATTACTGCTGTTTTGTCAAGAACTTTTCGATGATTGCTTTGTCGATGACTCGATTGTTACAGAAAAACATTGAATTTGTTTGGTTTGACGAGTGTCAGCAAAGCTTTGATCAGTTAAAGAAAATGTGAACAGAAGCTCCGCTTTTGACTCAACCAGATCAGGTGTGTCGTATGTTGTATATAGTGATGCATCTCTAAATGGATTGGGTTGTGTCTTAATGTAGTTAGGAAAAGTAGTGGCTTATGCTTCTCGGCAGTTAAAATTGCATGAGAGGAATTATCTTACACATGATATGGAGTTGGCTGCAATTATATTTGCTTTGAAAATTTGGAGACATTATTTATATGGTTAAAAATGTTATGTGTACACAGATCATAAAATCTTGAAGTATTTGATGACTTAGAAAGAGCTGAACTTGAGATAGAGACGATGGTTAGAGTTGTTGAAGGATTATGATTTGGATATTGATTATCACCCGGGAAAGGCAAATGTGGTTGTTGATGCACTCAATCGAAAGTTGTATTTATTTGCACTTCGAGCGATGAACACTCATTTGTCTCTTAATAAAGATGATTCTATATTAGCAAAGTTGAAAGTAAAACCTGTGTTCTTTTAGCGAAGTCAGGAGTTGCAAGATGATGACCCGAAATTAAAACCTGTGTTCTTTTAGCGAAGTCAGGAGTTGCAAGATGATGACCCGAAATTGATGTTAAAAAGACAGATGGTTCGGGATAAGTTGAGTTCAAAGTATAGTATTGATGATAACGGTATGTTACATTATCGAAATAGAATTTGTGTTCTGAATAATTCAGATCTGAAAAATGATATTCTTTCTAAAGCTCACAGTAGCATGTATTACATTCATCCGAGTAGCATGAAAATGTATTGTGATTTGAAATGGATGTATTGGTGGCCAGGTATGAAACGAGAGATTTGTGAATTTGTAACAAAGTGTTTGATTTGTCAACAAGTCAAAACAGAGCATCAGGTGCCAACGGGTTTGCTACAGCTTGTCATGATTCCTGAGTGGAAATGGGAGCATGTCACGATAGATTTTGTATCCAGATTACCTGTGACTCTGAGAAAGAAAGATTCGATCTGGGTGATTGTTGATATATTGACTAAGTCGGCACATTTATCCTAGTCAGAACAAATTTTTTACTTGAGAAGTTAGTAGAATTATGTATGTCTGAGATTGTGAGACTACACGAGATTCCAACATCTATTATTTCGGATTGAGATCTGAGGTTTACATCGAGGTTTTGGAGTAAACTACAAGAAGCTTTAGGTACTAAGCTAAATTTCAGCACAACATTTCATCCTCAGACTGACAGGCAATCAGAACGAGTACCTAAAGCTTAAAGAAAATTGGGAAAGGTATTTACCTTTAGCTGAATTTGCATATAATAATAGCTATCAATATAGTATCAAAGTGTCCCCATTTGAAGCTCTTTATGGAAGAAAATGTAAGACTCTATTGTATTGGTCTGAATTGAGTGAATCCAAGTTAGAAGGAGTCGATTCGATCCAAGAAACTGAAAAAAAGTTTGACTCATTCGAAACAGTTTCAAAGCTGCTTCAGACCGTCAGAAATCATATGCAGATTTGAAAAGAAGAGACATAGAATTTGCGGTTGGCGATTGAGTGTTCTTAAAAGTTTCACCGTGGAAAAAGGAAACTGAGTCCAAGATTTATTAGACCGTATGATGTTATTGAAAGAATTGGCCCTGTGGCTTACCGGTTAGCTCTGCCTCTAGAACTTGAGAAGATTCATAACGTGTTCCATGTGTCTATGCTAAGACGGTACAGATCTGATCCTTCACATGTAATTCCTCATACTGAAATAGAAATATAACCAGATATGACGTACTCGGAAGAGCGGGTAAAGATTTTAGCTCTAGAAGTTAAAGAATTGCGAAATAAACGGGTACCATTAGTAAAAGTATTATGGCACCATCATGGTTCGGAGGAGGCAACCTGGGAAATAGAGGAATCGATAAGATGACAATATCCGAATTTATTTTCAGGTAACAAATTTCGAGGATGAAATTTCCTAAATGTGGGAGAGTTGTAACAACCCGATTTTTAGTGGTGTCGGGAATAGTGGTCTGAGACCACTAAATCCGACAAGTGAGCTCATAAATTTTATTATTTAGTGCTTATAAGCCAATTGTGATTTTAGGAAGACATTTAATTAGTGAATTGTGTTTTAGAAAAATTTAATAGGTTAAGTGATTTTGAAAACGAGGTACCAAGACCTCGAATTTATAAACAGAGTCATAAATATTTTTATAAATATTTATGGGGTGTCATTGAGTTAGTATTAAAGTTTCATTAGAAAATTTTAACGTTTTGATAGTTAATTAAATAAAAATGACTAGATTGAAAAAGGTGCAAAACTTGCTAATTAAAGGAATAGTGATTAAATAGCCTAATTTGTAAATAAGGGAGGACCAACAAGGCAATTACACATTTACTTGAAGGCTGAAACGATTGGTGTATTAAAAAAAATCTTGAAATTTTATGACTTAGGGGCAAAATGATCATTTGGGAAATTAAGGTAAAACTAAAAATAAGTGACTAAATTGAATCTAGACATTTCTTCATCAATCTTCAGCCAAAAACAGCCATAAGAGGTCCTCCAAAATCTAGTTTTTTATATTTTTGCATCACGTGAGTTCAATTCTTGCTCTTTTCTTGTAATTTTTGTGTTTTTAAGACTTATACAATTAGGTCCAACTACTTATTTCATTAGTTTTTGATTCTATGGGTAATTTTGAAAGTTGCCATTAATGAGTGCTGGATGTTTATGATGAATTATTAAGGAATTTAAGCTTTAATTTTTTATATGATGATTTTATTAAGTAATTTTGATAGATATTGATATTAGGACCAAATTGTGAAAAGGTTATTTGTGTTGAAATTATGAATATCAAAGGTTGTATGGTAACCTAAAATAATTAGATAACATGGTAATTGAGAAAAATTAGCTTAATTGATGGGTAAATTGATAAGGGATTAAATTGTAAAAACTGTAAAAGTTAGGGCAAATGTGTAATTTTGAAAATTGAAGGGCATAAATTGTGAAGTAAATTAGAATTGAGTTAGATACTGATAAATGAATAATTTATATTATAGATCAAGAGCCTAAAGAGAATCGTGAAAAAAAGAAATTAGCTGAGTAATCCCCGAATTACTACGAATTCTACAATTTAACCCAGGTAAGTTCGTATGGTTAAATTTTAATGTTTACATATTTAATTTATGATTGATATTTATGTTTATGCTAAAGTTATTGGAAATGAAGTGAAAGTACTGAGTAATCAGAACGCGGGATTGAGTACAGTCGTTCAGTGCAAGAAAGGAATTGATGGCAAAATTACCCAAGTAAACCGAGGTTCAGCATTTGTTGCGAACTTCTGTGTTTGCTTTCAGTTTAGCTCTCATGAGCTTCAGTTAACTAGTATGAGTTTCCGTTTAATCCTAATGGGTTTCTGTTTAGCTCTTTGAGCTTCAATATAACCCTTCTGGGTTTCACTTCAGCTCTTTCGAGCTTCAGCTTAACCTTCATGGGTTTCCGTTTAGCTCTTATGAGCTTCCTTTTAAACCTTATAGGTTTTAGTTTAGCACTTATGTGCTTTCGTGTAGCCTTCGGGCTTTTGTTTACAATGTACTCAAATCCGTAAGTCGTTCTTTGATTGACAAGAAGTGGCAAGTGCTATATGGAATTAATGTGAAAGAATTTAGGTTATTATTGATATTGATCTCAAATAAGTGAATTTATCGATTAAAGTTGTGGTTGGCAGGAAATGTGTAATAAATGATTTACTTAAATGATTTGTTATAGTATGTTCGGTAAGATTTATGTTTTAAGCCAACGAACTTACTAAGCTTCATTAAGCTTACTTGTGTTGTTTAATGTTCTTTGTAGATTTTCAAGAAGTTCGGATGATTAGATCAACACATCGGGTCACACTATCCATATTACTCCAATAAATTTTATTGTACATTCTATGGTTTATATGTCATGTATAGTGATGGATTGAAAAGGGCTAAACTTGAAGTATAAATATGAATGACAATTATATATATATGTGTGTGTTTGTATGTATGTATGTAACTAGGAGTAGGTTTTGCTAAATCAATGAAGAAGTTAGTTTGGCAAATTTAGGCAATTGAGTTTCTTTGTTTAACATTTTATGTTTAAAATATGAATTTTTTGCTTGTATTGGTTGCTTGGTTGGGATATATTGGTGTATTCCAATGTTGTATACAGATTGATATTAAAAAGGGTGAGAAAAGTGGCCTTGAAATGACCTATTTTCGTCCAAACGGGCAGAGACACAAGCGTGTGTCTCAGCCGTGTGCGACACACGGCCTGGCAAATGGGCATGTGATCTGGCCATGTGTCTTTTGCCCCTTGAAATTTCAAAACAGAATGTCCATGTTTTTACACACGGCCTAGCACACGGGTGTGTGGCTTGGCCGTGTGACCTTTGCACTTTGCACACGGCCTAGCACATGGGCGTGTGGTTGGCCGTGTGACACAAGTCAGAGAGTTACACGGGTAAGGACACGAGCTGGGACACAGCCGTGTACCTCACATCGAATGCCCACACGGCTTCAGACATGGGCGTGTCTTCTGGCCGTGTGAGCCACACGGCTTGGCCACATAGGTGTGTGTCCCCTGTTTCTAAGGAAAATTTTAACATTTCGCGAAAAATTTCTTGAGTGTCTGGTTTAGTCCCGACTCACTTCTAAAGTTTATTTTGGGCCTCGAGGGCCCATATAAGGGACAATATGAGTATTATATGAATAGTTTTTTATATTTATACTAAATGTTATGAAATGATCGTGTTTGATTTCGAAAGGTTCGATAATGCTTCATAACCCTATTCCAGTGACAGATAAGGATTAGAGGTATTACATTGGTTCTAATTCTAAAAAGTTCAACAAATTTATCTCTTAATATTTACATATTCTGTCGATTTGGTCCTAATCCTAAAAAATTAAAAAAATATATATAATTATAAAAAAATTCAAAACTAATATAAAAACAATTATATATTACAAAATATAAAAAAATACAAAAAAATGCGTTGAATATTTGTTAATATCTATCATGTATATTTTCTATTTTTATATAAAAAGATTCTCTTAGTGACATTTCATTTTCAATTAAATAAAAAATTTAAATTTAATATTAAATAAAAACTAAATTAAATTATTATTTAATATAATATTATTTTCTCTCTACTCCATTTTCTTCCCCACCCGTTTAATCCTTTGATTTTTCCTTTTATGAAATCTGGGTTTAATGGTTGAGTAATTTATTCTATAGTTCATATTCTCTTTTCCTCACCTATATCAAATCTTCAAAACTCTGAATTGGATCCACCACCATTACCATAGCCCTTTGATTCAAAGCTTTAAAACTCTGTTGCTTTTATGTCGGTGAATCAGGCGGTGGATGACCTAACACACCACCTACACCAGACATTGTCGATCTGAGTTTTGGGAAATTTTCTTTGGCAACAAGACAAATAAGGATTTCTTGAAATCTTACCCCTTTTCGATTTACCCTCTTTTTAATGCTCTAGTTCTAAAGAGGGAATACTTCAATTGTTATCCCAAGGTAACCATAAAAAGAGAAGTAGAATCCAACTCAGAGAATAACACTCCCCCATCTTCTACGATTTCAACTCAGACTTGGAACGCAAATGTTGAAAGTGGCAGTGGCTTTTGGGAGCAGAAGGAAAAAAAGGAAATGGAAATGGAAAAATGAGAGACCAAATAGAAATGGAAAATTGGTTTTTATATATTTTTTGTATTTTGAATCTTTATATATATATATTTGAAAATATTAAGATCTAATCATTGAAGGTAAATTTCTTCTATTAGATTGAGCATAAATTGATAAATTGTGTAAAACTAAAATTGTTATTATACAACACAAAAGAAGAACACTTCCTAGCCGACTAAATTAGTTAAAAAAATAATTAAATGATAAAAATAGGAAGTGGTTACAACTTTAATGACTATTCAAGAATTTATTGTCACCAATCCATCGACAATAGGCCACACTCTTCTTATGCAGTCATGAAAGGTTTTATCAACTTGCTTTTGTCATGGCCCGCATCAAGGAAGCTGTAACTTATGCGTAAACTTTTTACTTTTCATGTTCCAGGATCATTCCAGAGACCCAAGACTTATATATTTGAATTCTGATTAAATTGTTAAGGTTATAGTAAATTATATTTTTACTAGAATAATTATTATAAATTTTAAATGATAAAAATGTATAGAATTTAAATTCCTTAGAATTCGATTTGTTTCGTTAAACCTGAAAAAAACTCTTTTTTTTGTTGCTCCGAGTGTTTTAAAGAAAACGTCCAAAAGCTAACACTTTGTGACACTTTGCTGAGTACAATCTCAACAATTCATTTTTATAATCACGGGTGTCAAAGCCATTTTCTTATTTTAAGTTTGGAAAAATAGGGATCGACTTTTAAAAATAGGTGTCGCCACCAATCCTTTTTGTTTAGGTGTGATCGGGTCACCTATAAAAATGTTTTGGTCTGCGAAATTCAAGAAAACAGGTTCGGGAGTCGGTTACGCACAAGAAAGAGTTAGCACCCCCATGCACCCCTGGAAGGGTACCAAATTGATTAATGTTGTCCTAACGTCAAAAACTCGAAAATATTTAGGGTCAAAAACTTTGGAAAAAAGTTAATTAAATTGGAATTGAATCTCAAGATTAACTCGTTTCAAAGGGATAAAAGTATGATACCCAACACGTTAGGATATAACACATTTATATTCTGACACCGAGATCATCTTGATTTTCAAAACATGTAAAAAATGGTACTTGGGTATTTAGTTGAACGAAAAATCGACACTCAGCACGTTAGGATGTAATTTTCCGTACTTCTAAACACACAAATATTGCCTCGTTTTTCAAATATGCAATCTTAAAATTGGCTCAACATTTATTTTTAATGTAATAAATTATTTTGAAAAGGTTTGAATATGTTGGAATTTGAAATATAGTAAAAGGATAATATGCATAAACATTAATCATGAAATACACAAATTTAAAAATATTGATCAACAAATTATACAATACTCTTACAAAATTTAACAATGTCAAACAAAAACTTTAAAGGCAAGTCAAATAAACTTAAAGCAACTAAAATAAATTGGATATGAATTTTACACTTTGGAATTATTTAAAAATGAAATAATTTATGAATGAACTCATTAGATACATATCTTAAAAAGAAATTATGCATTTAAAAATATATATAGACATAAATAATTTTAAAAGAAACTAAATATATAGATAAGTTTAAAAGGAAATATATACATAAAATAATGTAAGAATCAATAATATGTATAAAAATCTTAATATTATATATGTATGTATGTACAAAATTATAACATATAAAGAGATTATATAAGTCATCAAAGAAATACATAATATATGATTTTGAAATTAAATATTTATACAATAAATATAAAGAAAATACATATAAATGGAAAATAAAACAAATCAAAACGTTATAGAATGGATTTTAAAACAATTCTATTAAAACAACTTGAATAATAAATAAATTTAATACAAAAAGAGTTACAAGAATTTAAACAAAGACTAAAAAAATACTTAATCGAAAGAAAGATAAAATTAAAAGGCTAATTTATAAATAAATAAAATTATTAAAACAGAACCAAGGATCAAAATAAAATGCGCATAAATAAATGGGGAGTAAAAGTGCAATATTTCCATTTACAAAAACGCTGCATACGGACTGGACCAAATTGGAATGGCGAGCAATTTACAGAGCTCAATTAAAAAATAAAAGAAAAAACGTAACAGATCTAATCAAATAGCAATATGAAAAAAGAGGGATCGAATGCGCAAACTATCCATTTATTGCAGAAACGCGCGGATCCCGTGGGTTTTGGATCGAGTCGTCGGGTAGTTATGAAATGACGCCGTTTCAAAAGTTAACCCTCACCGCCCAAAACGCTGCCATTTTAGTCATACATATAAATACCAAAAATTTGCCCTAACAACTTCATTCTACCAATATACCAAAAATTTGCCCTAACAACTTCATTCTACCAATCATTTTCTCAAAACCAATTTCAGAAAACCCTTTTCTTTCTCCGACTTCCCCACCTTTCCGCCTTCTCAGTCGACCCAGGGGTTTCATCGGCGCCTAGCACCTCCGCCACCGTCACGATTCAAAGGGGCAAATCCAGGTAAGCTCCCTTCCTCGATTTTATTTGAAGTCGATTTGTAAAAAAAAAATAAAAGAGAAAAAAGTGAAAGAAAACGCCGGTCGAAAAATAGAATCAAAAATTTTGAAAGAAAACTCGAATCGGACAATCACCTTTTTCTTTCTTTTTTCGTATCCTCTATATATGAATCAGTGTTTTTACATAAAAAAGATGGGGATCGTGAACCCTTTTACAATCGCTCCAATCGGCCTTATATAACTGAAACTAAATAAAATACAAAAATTCATAATTTCTGTTATTATTTGCTGTCATTTGCTGTGTCGTTTGCTTTGCTGTATTTGTTTTACAGGTACGGAGGTTGTTACGCGGATGTGGCATCGTACGGAGGCTGTGGCATCGTGCGCGTGTGAGGTGTGGGTTGCTGAAGCGACGCGAGGGTAGATAGTGCGCGTGGAGGCTGTACGAGGACGTAGGAAGGCACGGCGCGTGTGCGGGGGCGTGGTAGCCCGAACGTCCTAGGCGCTAGAACCCTCTAGGGTTTCTGAAACATTTGAAAAGTTTGGGCTTAGTGGGCCAGTGTTTGTTGGGTTTTGTTTGTATTTGGGCTCAGGTTTATACTGGGTAGAGACTAGGATAGGTTTAGTATTTGGGTTTTAATTGTAAAAGGACTGTGGACTTTATTAATTGGGTTTTTATTTGGTTTTAGTTTTTTGGTTTGAATCTGGTTAATTGGTAGGCTAATGGGCCCGGGCAAATTTTGGGCCCTACAACGGGATCATTGTACTTTGTTTTTTTCCTTCAGTTTTTCAACTATGGATCAATTGAACTCAAAATGCCAATTATTGCCCACGAATGTCCTCATTTTTTTCCTGGAAATTTGAGAGGGGAGGTTTTAGGTTTTGGTTGCTCTAAAATTACAATGGTTCCTACACTCACTTTCTACAAGCATTTCCCAAATCTGAAGCTTTCAATAGGTATAGCCATATACGAGACTCAATGCTAGTTCATATGCCCACGACCTCAAAATTGAGATTAAGAGGTTAGACTTTATACAGCATTGGGAATCCATTGTTGTAGCAAAGATGACATTATTCACTAATTTTGGCTATAGGGGTTCATTGTATTGTTTCATCTGCATGAGCTCAATATAAAGCTTACTATTTAATGCAAATGTAAGCAGAGCTTTGTACAGGTTTAACAGAGAGAATACATAAAATAAATTAAAGGAGTGATGGTTGTCGATTCCACCAATATAATCCTACACCTAATTTGCAAATTTAAGCAGTATAGGGAGTAGGGTCGATCCCACAGAGACTGGGTTTACTGAAAATTGTTTCTCTCTAGACCAAATTTATGTCTGGGCAATTGTCGTGCCCACGAAGTATGGGGGGAATAAAATATGAAACCTGAAATAAACATAGAAAAAAAACGTAAAAGGTAAAAGATGAAATAAAAAAACAATAAAGTAATCTGAAGAAAAATCAATTAAATTTAACTCAGCCTTAAGCACGGATTTTCAGTCTTTGAATCGATCCTCGAAATTAGATGAACTCCTCTTTTCCAATAAGCTAGTTATAGCTACCAAGGACGCCTCGGACACCAACTCTTCTTTGTGTAAATTAGTTATGTAACATCCTATAATTAACCCTTACCGATTGAACAACCTACGAAACGTTCGTGATTTAGAACTCCGGTAGCTTTGCGTTTTAGAAGAGCCTAGCTCAAACCAATGCCCTCAAGCGCGTGGGACATTTAAATCCTGTTACTACTTCCCTTGACAGAACCAAACAGCATTCCCCACTTGGCACGCCAATGTGTTCACGGAAAATCGATTAGATAATCGATCCTTTCGGAATTCCAACTATACGTCTAACCACACTAACTCAAACGACATCTTTTTTGACTTAGTGTTGATTTGACTTTGTGAGTTGACGAAGTCATAATCTTAATCCAGAGGAATAATAAATATTGGAAAGTAAGGGTTAAATAGCTCGGGTTCAGTAACTCACGGGTCTTTTGTGGGATTAACACCACACTTAAAAGTGAAAGGGGTTTAGTGTGGCATGAATTTAATCATGCTTGAAGGTTGTGGAATGTAATTTGGCTTTGTGTAAAGGATAATGGAAATTGGAAAGGAAAAGGGGCTCGAAGGCAATTAAACCAATTTTGGAAAAACAAACAATTTAAATTGAAATAGGCAGAATACTTGACGCCAACTTAAAGGAAAAAAAAGGAAAAGAAATTCTATTCTAAATTGAAATAGGAAAAGACAAAGAGAGGAATAAGACTCCAAATAGGAATAGGAAAGAACTAATTGATTGATGATTTTCTAAGAACAAAAAAGCCCTATTTATATACATGGGGTTTACTAAAAATAGCCTAATTTAATTTAATATAAAATCTAAAATAATAAAAATAAATACAAATATAAAATAAACTAAAATAGGATTTTCTATTTTTGGCTTTTTACAAAGTCAAATTATTTGATGTGTCCTTGGCTCCCTCCATCTTTTTGATTTGGCCCCATTTCCATGATTTTCTTTCAATTTGGCCCTTTTCAGCTTGCTTTTCATCAATTGCACCCCTGACAAGAATTAAATCATAAAAATATTAATTTAACAGGGATTGATTCATAAATAAACATAATTAAACACAAGAAACCATGCAAAATAATCATGTTATCAAATCCCCCCTACTTAGCTCATGCTTGCCCTCAAGCATGTTGTTCTTTCAAACATTGGAATTAATTCTACAATTTATTAGAAATCGAGCCTTTTTTCTGCATCTATACTCAATGTAAACAACATAGGCAAAAATAACTAGATAAATGCTCAGAACATATAGTTTAATCAACGAGTGTCATAAAATTTGAAATATGTGAACTAGATAATTAAATTGAGTTTGAATTCAATAATTTACAAGGCATTATTAATTAACTATGCTTTAGAAAATTTTAGACATGATCAAAACTTTTTACGCGAACTAGGATGACAACCCAAGCTCCCTATCCCGGTTACTCAGTTCACACAGTCTTTATTATTATTATTATTAGGCTCTGTTAGCGGAATGTTATTAAGTTATCGACTTGTCACTCAAACCTTTTTACGCGAGATGAGATGACAACCTAAGCACCTCACCTCGGTTACTCAATCTGGTCACGTTTTTGAAACTTTCACTCATAAATTGAGCCTTTATTTATTTATTTCCTTCTTTCTTTTTTCTTTCTTTTTTTTTCTGAATTTTTTCATGCACAAGCAAATATATATTTTTTCAAACAATCAATTAAAAAAAATCTAGCTACATATATCAACCTTAAAACACAAGTGTCGACTAATCTATATACTTGAACATTTAAATTCAAAAAATTGCCCAATTGCCCAATTGTCCAAATTGACTAAATATGATATTAAAAGCTCAATGTCAAATAAACTGTCGCATGAATTCAACGTAAGATTGAACATATGCAAAAGAGAAACATGCAGCCAAAATCAATTAACCATCTATGCATACTAAGCCAAAATCCTACACCTAATTTGCAAATTTAAGCAGTATAGGGAGTAGGGTCGATCCCACAGAGACTAGGTTTACTGAAAATTATTTCTCTCTCGACCAGATTTATGTCTGGGCAATTGTCGTACCCACGAAGTATGGGGGGAATAAAATATAAAATCTGAAATAAACACAGAAAAAAACCGTAAAAAGTAAAAGATAAAATAAAAAACCAATGAAATAATCTGAAGAAAAATCAATTAAATTTAGCTCAGCCTTAAGCATGGATTTTCCGTCTTTGAACTGATCCTCGAAATTAGATGAACTCCTCTTTTCCAATAAGCTAGTTATAGCTACCAAGGATGCCTCAGACACCAACTCTTCCTTATGTAAATTAGTTATGGAACGTCCTATAACTAACCCTTACCGATCGAACAACCTACGAAATGTTCGTGATTTAGAACTCCGGCAACTTTGCATTCTAGAAGAGCCTAGCTCGAACCAATGCCCTCAAGCGCGTGGGACATTTAAATCCGATTACTACTTCCCTTGACGGAACTAAACAGCAATCCCCACTTGGCACGCCAATGTGTTCACGGAAAACCGATTAGACAATCTATCCTTTCAGAGTCCTAACTGTACGTCTAACCACATTACTCAAACGACGTCTTTTTTTGACTTAGTGTTGATTTGACTTTGTGAGTTGATGAAGTCATAATCTTAATCCGGAGAAATAATAAATATTGGAAAGTAGAGGTTAAATAGCTCGGGTTCGTAACTTACGGGTCTTTGACGGGATTAACACCGGCTTAAAGCTGAAAGGGGTTTAGTGTGGCATGAATTTAATCATGCTTGAAGGTTGTGGAATGTAATTTGGCTTTGTGTACAGGATAATGGAAATTGAAAAGGAAAAGGGGCTCGAAGGCAATTAAACTAATTTTGGAAAAACAAACAATTTGAATAGAAATAGGCAGAATACTTGACGCCAACTTGAAGGAAAAAAAAGGAAAAGAAATTCTATTCTAAATTGAAATAGGAAAAGACAAAGAGAGGAATAAAACTCCAAATAGGAATAGAAAAGAACTAATTGATTGATGGTTTTCTAAGAACAAAAAGCCCCTATTTATATACATGGGGTTTACTAAAAATAGCCTAATTTAATTTAATATAAAATCTAAAATAATAAATATAAATATAAATATAAATTAAATTAAAATAGGATTTTCTATTTTTGGCTTTTTACAAAGTCAAATTATTTGATGTGTCCTTAGCTCCCTCCATCTTTTTGATTTGGCCCCATTTCCATGATTTTCTTTCAATTTGGCCCTTTTCAGCTTGCTTTTGATTAATTGCACCCCTGACAAGAATTAAATCATAAAAATACTAATTTAGCAGGGATTGATTCATAAATAAACATAATTAAATATAAGAAACCATACAAAATAATCATGTTATAAAAGAATCAGAGCTTAAATTTGCATTAAAAATTATATGCACGTATTGTTGGATAATGTTGAGAATACAGGGGAAATAGTGGATGGCATGGCAGTTTCTTTCAAGGCCTTGGTAGCAATGTCTAATGCTATTGTTAAAGATTGGATCCTGAACTTTAGTGCTACACACGAAGCATAAAAATGATTCATTCTCACTTCCTATTCTTCATGTCTTTTGATCAGTAGTTTTCAGGATAAAAGAATTTTGAAAAGTAATAATAGTAATGATGATGAGATTTTGGGGAAAAGATTCTTCATAATTTACATTTTCAATCTGTAGAAATATACGGCTATTTGTAGACAAGCCCCCTTGTAAAAAAATCGGGGATGTCGTTGGATATCACTGCTTTCATTAATGGTTGAGTAGGTTGAGAAGGGACATTCTAGTTTTAATCAAACACCTAAAGCCACACTCTCATCCCTCTTCAAGTTCTTGAATTGTTGATTCAAAGGCTTTCAAATTCTTCAGGGTCTTCTGCACTTGAGTCACATCAATGCTTTCTTTTTTGCCTGATTTGTTCTTGATAATTAGAGCTTCTAAACCATTATCTATATTATCTTCTTTGTATACGGGCTTGGATTGGACTAATTTTGAGACTAAGGACCAACCAGCTGGCTTTGATTTTGGGGAGTAGAGAAACGACAATAGGGACTTAAACACTGTGAGACTAATAGCCTCAACTTCGTTGAGCATGCTCGCCAAGGCCGCCAAGTCATCGTCACTCTCCACGATCGTCGCGTTGCTTTTTTGCATCCTCTTCATGTTGCCAAAGCAGTTGCAGACAATTTTATTTACTTGTTTCCCTGAGATGAAGTAGTCCCTAATCTCATTCACTAGGCTTGATTTGCAACGAATCTTCCTGCGGAGGGACGATTCAAGATCTCGAACGCAACCCTTGATCTGAGAAAGAGCATCCTTGGATGAACTACATGTGTCCAATAACTTAAGAGATCCATCCAACATATCATCTACTAATTTATCATGTCGTCTTTCATTTGAAAAAGCCTTCTGGGTGGCTTGCAACTGAAGTTGGTTATCAGCACATTCATACATCTCCTTTAGAGCAGCCAAGTTCTTACATAGACTTGATGGAAAAGATGATGTTGCTTCCAAGGCTCTTAACCGGCGCAATTTGTCCTCAACATCGGCTACAACAGGGTGAGATTCGGATAGCAAGCTGTTGGAACGAGCATGGGATTTAGCTTTCATTGTTGTAATAGGAGCTTCCTTTTCTCTCTCTGTTTTTCTTGAGATGCACACAATTCAAGGTTAGATGATCAAGTCATTCCAATGAGGCAGCTTTTATATAAGGTGAAGGCAACAGAAGGCATTCTTTCTTCAGTGTAGCAAATTAGGATATTAGCTACTTTGTCCCCCCAGACATTAATATGTAGAAGCCACAGCCCACACTATAATATTGCAAGTTCGTAAAAACCTTGTTCCATGACAGGACAGGCGCCAATTACGGTCATGGTTTAGCATCTTCCAACAAGTGGAATCTTTTTTTCTTTCGTTCCCATGACAGCCATTAAAGCAATTCTTTATAGTCAGGATGTTGGTTCTGGCATAGGGTCAATTATGTGAAAGACAATCTGATAGAAATGAATACTGGAAGTTGGCTCTTTAGGATGGTCAAGGGATCATGACCATCCTCTAAGGGGGCGTAATATTTTATTTTGAGATCAATTCCAAAAGCCAAGCTCTGCCACCTAAAATGTCTAATAAGAAAACACAGAGTCGTATATTGTTCATGTTGAAGAGCAGTCAGCTGAGTTGACAGTTGCTGAAATTACACTACAGTACGGTTGGATATTAATAAGAGGACACCATAAAATGAATTGGTTAAGGAATAAAATAATGAAATGCACGAGTGGAAAGCTATCATGGCTTCCTGGCAGTAGACAACCAACATTGTAATCTAATAATCATGAAGATTGCGCAGATCTCCATGTAACAATTAAACGATGTGGTGCCGCAATGGAATCTTTACAGCTCGTTATTAAGTTGGAAGTAAATGCAGTCCATGCGCATGGTTTTGATGAATAATCACATACCATTAGCTGAGAGGTCATTGACTTGGTTTCTCACCAATCCATAAAACCCATGGTCATCTCAAGCGTGGCTGGGATTTTTAGCCCTTGTATGGGAATATTAATAATAAGAAAAAATCAGAAAAAAAGAGGCAATTGGAGATGAATAATTTCCAATATATTGCTTTTCTTATGCTGTATATGTGTACAGTTGAGATCAAAATCATATGCTACAAAATTGTGTTGGTCATTACTGGTTTAGTATGTTGAGAAGGGAAACTTTGGTTTTCAATAGTTGTCTAAAGATGCACTCCAAATCCCCTTCTGTTTCTTTGATGGTAGCTTGAAATGCCTCAAGATCTTTCAATAATTTTTGCACTTGTTCAAGTTTGATGTCTTTGCTTGACTTCAAGAGACTCAACTCGACTTCTAGTTTCTCGGCTTCAATCGCTTCCATTCGGTCGCACGATGCACGCCTTGAGTGCAATAATTTTGAAACAATAGGCCAGCCGGTAGGCTTTGATCTTAGCTTTGGAAGCAAAAGAAAAGATAAGAGGGAATCAAACATTGAAAGGCTAATTTCCTCAGCTTCTCTTAGCATGTTCACCACACCCACCATTTCAGAATCATTGTCCAACACCACTGATTTACATTTCCGGTCCATTCCCTTCAAATTTCTGATCATTTTATTCATTTCTTTCCTGGTGACCATATAAGCTCTGATTTCACCTTCCAAGCAGGATTCACGGCCAGTTCTTCGCCTGAGGGAGGATTCAAGTCCCTGCAAACCCTCCCTCATCCGAGACAAAACATCTCTAATGGTGCCACACACGTCCAACACTCTAATAGATCCATCCAACACATCCTCTAAATGTTCAATACAAAGAGCTCTGGGAAACTGTAATTGAAACAAATCATCAACTCGGTGGTACAATTCTTTTAAACCTCCTAATCTGTTGCTCATGGAGGATGTTTCTTGTTGTGATGCCCTCAATTAGGTTAACTGCTCCTCAACACTTACAACTAGTGGATGAGTATTGATTGGCAAACTGCTTGAACGAACATGCCCAGTTGAGGCAGCCATTTATGTGTTTCTTTTCTGTGCTTTGTAAACAACCCAAATTGATCTTAATATATATATAAAGGAGAAAGAGATAAGTGTTAAACTCTATAATTCCAAGCTTGCATTGGCTGTCATGTCGTGAGTTCCGGGGCAGCTGTACAGCTTACTCAATTATGGATATAACATGAGTGCTCCATGGCTGCAAGACATGAGGCGACCAGTAGAATTATGGTTTAACATTCATGAACCTTGAGGCATTTAAATATAGAAGAAAAACCCAAATCATTAACTTAAATGTAATGATGTAATTTGGTAGGTGTGCAATTAGGCAAATGGTATCTCAATTGGAAGTCCAACAATTTCCTCAAAGAAATTAGAAAATAAATTACAAGGTATGTGAAGACAAAAAAATGGTATTGAAATTGATGTGAGAGATAGAAGAGGTGAGGAAGAAGATATTTAAAACGGACGGATAGGAGGAGGAACACGTAGACGCAAGCCCAGCGACATCAAACTCCATGGCGTTGCTTAATCCAACTCTCTTACGCCTCCCAAATCACTAACTTCAACTCAGCCACACCATTTGATTTCTTCATTTCACACACGAACTCAACAATCAAACCTATTAATACCCATACTATCCCATAGTAAGAGGATCTGATTGTCTCCCCTCTCATTTACCGCCATCAATGGCTAACTCTCTGCTCTCTTCTAACTTCTTTGGTACTCAACTTTTACTGTCTCCTCCAAGACCAAAAACTACAAGAAAATTGCAGGTTACTCAATCTATCCTCAACAAGAAACCCAACTCTAGCCACACTGTTAAAACCCTCCAATCTCGTGCCACTCTTGCTGCCTTACTCTTCTCTTCCGTAGCCCCACACGCACTCGCCGTTGACAACGCCCCACCCACTCCCCCCTCTGTAATTGAAGCCCAGCCCACAAAGCCAAGCCCATCGAACCAGTCGCCCTTCTCCCAAAACCTCCTCTTAACTGCTCCCAAGCCTCAATCTCAATCCTCCGATCTTCCGGAGGGCAGCCAATGGAGGTACAGCGAATTCTTGAACGCAGTCAAGAAGGGGAAAGTGGAGAGAGTCAGGTTCAGCAAAGACGGTTCTGCCCTCCAACTCACCGCCGTTGATGGCCGTAGAGCCACCGTGATTGTCCCCAATGACCCTGACCTCATCGACATCTTAGCCATGAATGGCGTTGATATTTCGGTATCCGAGGGTGATTCCGGTAATGGGCTTTTCAATTTTATTGGGAATTTGCTTTTCCCTTTCCTTGCTTTCGCTGGATTGTTCTTCCTCTTCCGTCGGGCTCAAGGTGGTCCAGGAGGCCCCGGTGGGCTTGGCGGACCCATGGATTTTGGACGATCCAAATCCAAGTTCCAGGAAGTGCCGGAGACTGGTGTTACCTTCTCTGACGTAGCGGGAGCTGACCAGGCAAAATTGGAACTCCAAGAGGTTGTCGATTTCTTGAAGAACCCAGACAAGTACACAGCTTTAGGAGCTAAAATCCCGAAAGGTTGTTTATTGGTTGGCCCTCCTGGTACTGGAAAGACTCTATTGGCGAGAGCAGTAGCAGGAGAAGCCGGGGTTCCGTTTTTCTCATGCGCTGCTTCTGAGTTTGTGGAGTTGTTCGTTGGAGTAGGTGCATCCAGAGTAAGGGACTTATTCGATAAGGCCAAATCCAAGGCTCCTTGCATCGTCTTCATTGATGAGATTGATGCTGTTGGGAGACAGAGAGGAGCTGGTCTTGGAGGAGGAAATGATGAGAGAGAGCAGACAATCAATCAGTTGTTGACTGAGATGGATGGATTTTCAGGGAATTCTGGTGTCATTGTTTTGGCAGCAACCAACAGACCGGATGTTCTTGATGCCGCTTTGTTGCGGCCGGGTAGGTTTGACCGGCAGGTTACAGTTGATAGGCCTGATGTTGCTGGGAGAGTGAAGATTCTCCAGGTTAGTCATTTATCAACACATTGCTTACTTGATTATTTCAATGCATTTGGCATATTGTGAGTAATATGATTGCTTGCACTTGGAAAGTAGTGTTAGAGTTGTTATGTCATGGTGAAATTTCATTTCTCTTTCAATTAGAAATTTAGTGAAATAATTTGTGATTAGCTTGCAACTTCATTGTCAACCTTTGCCTGGCCCTTTGTTGTTCTGAACTTTTAGTGCCTTCAATCCTATTAAGCTTTCCCGTATTTCATTGTAGGTGCACTCCAGAGGAAAGGCACTTGCAAAGGACGTTGATTTTGAAAAGATCTCTAGGAGGACCCCAGGTTTCACCGGAGCTGATTTGCAGAACCTGATGAATGAAGCTGCCATTCTTGCGGCCAGGCGCGACCTCAAGGAGATAAGCAAAGATGAAATATCTGATGCTCTGGAAAGGATCATTGCTGGACCAGAGAAGAAAAATGCTGTTGTCTCTGATGAGAAGAAGAAATTGGTTGCCTATCATGGTATGCATTTGTTCCCTGGTTGTTGCTTTAGCTATGATTTGATGCTGGGTATTTGACTTGCTTTAGCACTTCGGTTTGCAGAGGCTGGCCATGCTTTAGTTGGTGCACTTATGCCTGAATATGATCCTGTAGCTAAGATTTCTATCATTCCTCGTGGTCAAGCCGGTGGCCTTACCTTTTTTGCTCCGAGTGAAGAGAGGCTTGAATCTGGTCTCTACAGTCGAAGTTACCTAGAGAACCAGATGGCTGTTGCACTTGGTGGAAGGTCAGTTTCTCAAGTTCTATCTGTCTTAAAAATTGTGCGCGAGGCAAATGCCCAACCTTAATCATAAGCCCCTTTTAGTGTTGGATGAGATAGGATGGAATCTGTCACCATAGGTAGAAAGCGAGAACATCTAGCGGCATCTTTCTACTCAAATCATCTTGAGTTTTCTCCTCATTATTTGTGCAGGATTGCCGAAGAAGTAATTTTCGGGGAGGAAAATGTGACAACAGGAGCATCGAATGACTTTATGCAAGTCTCACGAGTGGCAAGGCAGATGGTTGAAAGATTTGGATTCAGCAAAAAGATTGGACAAGTTGCCATTGGTGGAGGTGGTGGCAATCCTTTCTTAGGTCAACAGGTAAATTTTTCTTCAATTTAATATGTACTAATGTTGTATTTATAGCCTGCATGATCTCGTACCCTCTCCGAGCTTCTGTGGGTGGTTGTTTAACATAATCTGACTCGTAAATTCATTCTTAGATGTCATCACAAAAAGACTACTCCATGGCAACAGCAGATGTGGTGGATGCGGAGGTAAGGGATCTAGTAGAGACTGCATACACAAGGGCAAAGCAGATAATCACAACTCACATTGACATTCTCCACAAGCTTGCTCAACTTCTGATGGAGAAAGAAACTGTTGATGGAGAAGAGTTCATGAGCCTCTTCATTGATGGAAAAGCTGAGCTATATGTTTCTTAGATTGTACATTATATAGTCCCCATTCAGTCGTTGTATAACTATGACCCTCAAATGTTCAGATTCATCTGTGTATGCTTTCATAAGATAGGGAAAAAAATCTCATACTTTTTCTTCCTGTAATTGAGAAAACCTATGATGTGGCCATGAAAATTGAAAATGGAACACAATTACAGATTTTTGTCTAAAAAAATTAGATGATTACTTCGCCTGTTATAAACATTAAATTAAAATTGGGTGTAAATTTTGCTAGTAGTCCTCGTACTTTTTGCATTTAATTTTTGTACTTTAAATTAATCAGTTTTAGATTTTTTAATTTTTAAAGTTTTAGTCTTTATTAACTTTTTTTTAATTTTGTTATTTTCAAAATCTAATGCACTAAATGTGCAATCGGTAATGCCATGCCAACTAACATCATGTTTGGTTGGGGTAATAGAATAGTATTTCTCCTTTATTCATTGATTAGTAAACTATTTCTTTGTTTGGTTAAACATAACACTCATTTAATGAAATGATCATTATCTCTCTATTACTTGTATTCTCGTAATAGCAATTCTTTGGTTATTCCATACAACATTGAATAACAAAATAAAAATAAAAATTTCTAGATTAGTCTTTGAAAACTTGGACTTAGAAAATATAAAAATAAAATATTTGAAATGTTTTAATATTAAATTATATATTTTTGTTTTATTAAATTATATTTAATAATAATTACATTAAAATATGATTAAATTATTTTTTATTAAATATTTTTAATAATAATCCTATTAAAATTTAATAACAATAACAATAATCACTTAATATAAATTCTTAGGTAGATTCTACTAAGGTATTTTAATCATTTCATTTTTTTTCTTATACTATTACAACCTCATTTTATTCAACATAAGAATATTATTACAGTTCTATTATATTTTATCCAATTAAACAGTTGAATTATTCATTACAGCTCTATTAAATTACAACTCTATTCCATTACAGCGAACCAAACATAATATTATTGTTTTCATAGATTACTTACTAAAAATTTACTTATGGATTAGTGACTATCATTTTGCAAGATTGAAGTTTCAAAATTAAAAAATATAGACATTTAGAATGATCTAATTAAAGAATATAAACTAATAATTTAATTTAACTAAATAGATTTAATTACTATTATTTGAGTGTAGCTCTATCCTTAAAAGGTAATCAAGAAACTAGCTTCCCTGCAACAATCTAAATTCTACTCATCTAATTATCGAACCGACTTGCTTAAACAAGGGAAGGATGAAAAGTAAAAGGAATAAGAAATTAATGATATGGTGGCTAGTATACAGTGCTGCCGATATAAGAAATTGGCTACCTTGCCGAAGCACATTGGCAAATTTTAGACAAAATACAATCAAAACCTGATCTTCAAAAAAGGCAATAGCTATGAGTTATTTCAGAGCCATGCATCAGGGTAAACCAAGTCTGAATCTGCCAGTTTTAGGTCCCCTGCCAATACCACAATCTAATAATTTTCCATAATAACTAAGCAATTATACATTAAGCATGAGATGTTTAAGGGTATTCTTGAGTGGCCTTGCTCTCTTCCATGTATTTATTAAGCTCCTCATAAGCTTGCCTGGAATGGTTAGCAAGCTTCTCCATTCCCATGAAAATCTGCTTTAGACCATTTACTAAACTAGTAGCATCCCTGATATCACTACGAGGCGTGGTGTCTCTCGGTAGAAGGACATCGCTTTCTTCCCTTGCGAACCGTGTCATCTTCTTCACTTGATCTTGCATTAACTTTTGCATCTTTTGCCCCTCTTTTTCTAACATCTTTACTTTTCTTTCCATATCCTTATCAGCAATAATCCTTTGCTGCAAATCTACATTATACTGTTCCACCACTTGGTTTACACTCATTAACAATCCATGTACCGCCTCACCCACTTCCTTCTCCGGCAGTTTATCTTTATCCATAGCTTCCGACCACATGTTAAGGATCACAATCACTGGTGGTGTTCTGCTTCTAACAGGAGATAAAGGTGATACTCCATCTGTTGCTTTATCAGGTTCATATAGGAGACATCTTCGAAGCCAACCATTCAAAGCTTTGACAAACCCCCTCTGAGCTTCAATCCAACTAAAGAAACTAAGACTCCAGTTTTGAAGTTGAAGCTTTAGTCTCATTGCCGCTTCAAGATGAGAATCATTAAGCTTATCATTCAGAGCAATGAAATCCAAACATTTGGCTTCCATAACCTTTTGGCACTGACAGCTATGGCATTCTAGTATTACCTTCCACATTCTAAACAATCTAAAAACAAAGTAAATTGCAGTTAGTCACCTTTCTTCAACCAATTCATTGAGTTATTGGGAATTGTACAATGTACCTGTGAATCAGTTCATTGACCTCTGGCCACAACTCCTCATCCATTAGTTTATTTATAGTAACTGCTACCTTGTCAATAACTTGAACTGCGACTCTCATCTTAGTAGATACAGCCCTTATCAAAGTTCTAGTGGAATCAACTCTGCGAGCATTACCACCCTTCTGATTCAAGCTTTTCATCTGCCTACACGTCTTTGCATGAATTATACGCAGTTTTTCCTCAGCCTTCAAACATGAAGTAAAAGGAAAAGTTTAAAAAGGTCAAGTGAAAATCAAAAGCATCGTTGATTCATGACCCATACCTTGACTTCATCATAGAGTTTGGTCTCCCACATGCACAATTTCCTGAGGATGGAAGATAGATTCTGTGCATTATCAATCTCATCGTTCTCCGTTGAACTAACCTTGTCTTTCGACAGTAAGGTCTCTGTTTCCGATGAATTTGAATTAATGATATGAAGTATCTGGGTAGAACCTACATCACACAATCCATCAAAACTATTTGCAATTGAAATTCCAAACCCACTGTTTGTTAAGGGAATTTTTAAGATCTCACCTTGATAAACAGATTTTTTGTGATGGTAACGAAATTTTCCAGTGTCGAGCATTTTCAAAACTTCGTTTCCAGAAAAAGAAGCTTTCTCAAACAGAACCTGCAATTCTTTCATTACCTCAGAAACACTTTGTTTATCGTTTTGAACTTTGGGTTCTTTTAAATCAGTCGTCTTCTCAACTTTCTCGGTCGCTGAATCTACTTTCTTCTTTACTGAAACAGTTTCTCCTCTCAGCTTTTCTTCTCCTTTTGCTTTTCTATCATTTGCACTGGATTTTTCTTCTCCATGAATTTGTTTTACTAGCTGTGCTTCATCGTCATTAGATCCTTCTTTGTTCTTCACAGCTTTGCTCGAAGTATAAGGCAACTCGTATCTCTCGTAAAGTTCATCAAAAAAATTCAAGTAATCCCAAGCTGCGCTCTTCGGAGCCGGAGGTGGCGGTGTTCTCCAGCCTGAACCACTGAATTCGCTGTTCTGGTAGGTATTACCGTGGTAATTAGGATTAGGCAAAGAATAGGATGTAAGGATGCCATGATTATGATAACTTGAATGTATTTCGTTTAAAGAAGTAGTGAAATCTTTGTCTGCCTCATCCTCTTCCAAATCAGTATCGAACTGAGTGTGCGAATCTGAGTTTGAACTCGAGAGAGAACGGTCCGGCGAGGAGAGGGGAGAAGCTTGCTTCGGTGGTTTCTCGGTGGAGACGGTGGAGTCATTGCCAGACGTAGATTTGAAACATTGATCGAAGAAATGCCGAAGAGTGGGGCTCAAAGTCTTGAGCGATTGCATGTATGCCACGTGTGCATCGGCAAGGGCGTAGCTTTGCCTGAGAGCGTCGTCGAGGAAGTCACAGCGGTCGCGGCAAAAAGAGACCGCCGGGAGTTGGTCGAGTTTAGAGGCGGCGCAGCCCATGAATAGAACCCCTCTCCGCCTGCATGCAAAATAAAAAAACGTTTAAAATCAAAGAAGCCAAGATTTTGAAGGTACTGAAAGCATGTTTTTCTTCAATAGCCTTTATTTAAGTAAAAGTGACAGACAGCATTCAAATTTCAGAATTTAACTCACATTCCCTCCAGTAAAAGCGACAGCTCTGTGAAAACCCTTTTTTTACTCCAATTTTGTACGCTTTTAAGACCGGGATTTATACCAAGTGAGAAAGGCGGGCATAGGGATAACGTATCTTTCATATTTCTTCTTCTTCTCCTTCTTTTTTTTTTTTTTTGCACTCTTGATCCCCGTCATTTGCATTTTTTTTATTTCATTTTAAAAAAAATTAACATTTTGTCCTATAATTGAGAAAAATACAAAATTAAATCGAATGTTCATCTATCCAAAATTTAATTTATGTTTGAATCATGGTTAAAAATATATAATTAATTAAGTTTCTTGTTAGTACCCCAAAGGAATTCTTTTCATCTCCTCTTAATTTGTAATATGTACTCAAAAAATGTAAAATTGATGTCAATGGAATACTTAATATTAAGTCATTTATTACATCACCTATAATTCAATTCATATGAATAGGCTTAAACAAAAAAGAAAGCCTCTTAACCTATAGTGTTTTTTCTCATTTAACTACTTAAAAGAAAATCTTTGACTCAATCGTTGCCGCCCACGTAGATACCTAAACTTATTTGCATTATACCTACTATTATGAACAAGGGAGAAAATATGGAATATGCATGGGTAATAATTCCATATTGATTCAATCTAATCCATTTGCTCCCATTTTTAATAAAATTCAGGTTAGAAGCATACAAGTATTGTAACGGGTTTTCCGTGGGTATCTGGTAGCCAATTATTAAGGGTATAATCAACTATTTGACAACAAAAAGTAATAAAAAATCCAATATAGAATTTTATTCCCAGTATAATAGAATATGATTGATTAACTAATGTTTGAAAATTTTTATGTTAGTTCATTAAAACTGTATAAACCGAGACCTAAAACTCCGATTAATGGAAAAATGGAATCCCTTGTGCCCCCCCCCCCCACATGGATAAAAGTTGATAAACTTGAATTAATTCAAACTCCCACGTTATTATTATGTTTCTTTTTTATTTTAAGCTTTTATTATATATATATTGTTTTTTTAAAGGTTTTTTAAAATCTTAGATACCACATGGCAGGTAACAATTGACTCAATGATTTTAATAACGGAAGGATCAATTATAGCAACAGAAAATAAATTTAGATATCTAAAATGATAAAAAAAAAAGTCAGGTATCTAAGAAGGAAAAGCACTATACTTTAGGTTTTTTTTTTTGGTTTTAACGAATAGTATAATTTGCATTTTTAAATGGATTTTGTTAGTGAATGCTATATATATATATGATATTTTTTTAATAATATCCTGATGAATCATATTAAAAAATATGATGAATAAAATTGTTAATTATCTTTTTTATTAGAAAAGGGAAAGGGTTTAATCACTATACTTATGACTTAATTAATAATCATTGTACTATCATTTTAAATTTATTTATACACTAGCCCTATAGATTATCTAAAATCACTTTCTAACAAAATATTTTTTATAAATTTGAAAGTTATAAAAAAAAAATCTATAATTGGGTTCACTCCATTGTCTCAAAGTTGTACCCGGACACAAAGATGGAAACCATATCTAACAAAACATTCATGGTGGAGGTATGGTTTTTAGCTTTCAATACTAGTTTTTAGAAATTACTATCTTCTAAATGTCAATAATATGGTTACTGCATGCATAACTGGTTTCATTGATGAATATTACAAAAGAAGGAAAAAAGAAACTTTCAGAGTTAGATTTTGTGTTTGTATATCAGGGAAAGGAGAAAATATGGAAGAAAGAAAAAGTACCCAGTTAGAAGCCTTGAGGGTTACTCGAGCAGCGACGGATTCAATGAAGGCGATGAGGTTCACTTCGTTGTAACTTTGGCTGCTACGGAGGCGATGAGGTTCACTTCGATTCTGGTGTATTTAAATAGAGTGGCATGGTTTCCAATTTGACGAAACTTTGCAGGTACCGTTTTGAAATTATAATTTTGGTAAAAACACATCTTTAGTCCCTCTCAATTTTGATATTTTTAATTGGTATAATAATAAAGTAAGCCCTTGATATTTATATATTTTGTGTAAATATTATGGGATAAACTAGTTAAATCAAAGACTAAACTGACAGAAAGTATAAACTTTAATAGCTAAATTTGTTACTATACCAATATAAAAATGTAACATTGTAATTAATTGTTTTTTAGTTGCTCACTTTCTAAATTGATAGAGATTAAATTACTCCACCATTTTAAGAGGGACCAATTTGTTGAATATCAAAAATTGAGAGGGAGCAGAGTAGCTTTTTGACCTATAATTTTTAATTAATTGTGGAGTGAAAAAAGGGGTGACTAGAGTTGTGAAGTAAATACGGAAGTGACCAAATGAATGATACCCAATTTTTCAGCAACGTCTTAATCCTATAATATGGCCATTTTAATTTGATGATGATGATTTTGACAAGGCAAAAGCTGGTACTAATTTCATTTTTGAAAATAAACCATAAAGGGAAATCATGATGCATTTAATTTTTGTTGTTTTTGTGCGTGCATGATGATGATGATGATTTAACTTTTTACCATTGGTTGAACCAAAAGTTGGGTGGGGTGCGGTGTCAGCAGAATCTTTACTGTGTCCAATGAGGTGGAAATGGAGTTTAAGTGTTAACCCAGTAGGGTAAAATTCCCTTTCACCACCCCTGACCTGGGGAATGATACTTTTTGCAGAACCTGAAACTAAAGCCAAAAAAGCTTTTAACGTTCGCATGCCCATTTGAATCTGCTAACTCTAATGGGGATTGTTCTACCTGCATTTACATCTCAACATTATCTCTCTCTTATTTTTACCTTTTTAGACATTTAATTACGTAATTAAAAAGAGATGGATTTTTTATCATTGAACTTGGAAACGTAGTTTATTATGGTATTTATATATTTTTAATTTATTTTGATAATTAGATTTATTTTAATTTTTAAATTTGAAAAATATAAAAGTTTGATGATGCGACACTTTAAAATTACATTATATTGTTACTTGAAGATCAAAAAAAAATTATATTAATTTTCAGATGATTACATCGTACAATTTTAGAGTATCATATATAATGTTCTAATAGTTAGATTAGTGGTTGGAACAGTCAAACCATTAGTTTTCGATTCAATTGATTTACTTGGTTTAACTGTTAGACCAATAATAATTAAAATTTCATTAAAATTAAAAAAAATCGGTTCAACCTGTTCAACTATTGATTTTTGTCCTAGTTTTCAATTTTTACTTGTTTTGAGCAGTTTTTAATACAATTGGTTCAACCCCTTCAACCACCAGTTTTTGTTCCAAATTTCAATTTTAATCTATTTCGAGTAGTTTCTAATACAATTGGTTCAATCTCTTTGTTTGAACCAATATACCAATTGGTTCTCGTTGCAATCAGTTTGACCAACCAATTTAAAAACATTGATCATATTATCAAATTTTTAACAAAATTTAAATTTAGAGACTAAAAATGAATTTAATTGTCAAAATTTAAATACTAAAATAAACAAAAAAAATACAAACACCAAAATAGATCTAATTGCAAAATTGGATGAGCAAATATCATATTTTAAAAAAATAAAATAAAAAAACATATACACCCAGATATCAACAGACACAGACAGTTTAAAAAGGTTAGGTGGGAAATGCGTAGAGGAGGAGGCATGGTCCTGCCCAAGCTTTTAACAAAATCCTAATAACTAGGAAAGCCTATCTTTTTAGATGTTGACCATGTAAATATAAAATATACTTCAAATTTTTATAATTTTTTAAATTTTAAATTTAATCTCCACTTTTATTTTAAAGATTTTAAATCTTCTTAAATAGAAAATTTTCAACAAAAAACTAAATTTAGAAGCATATTTTGCTACTGCAATCACATGATTGTAGGAGTAGGTGTAGGTCTACCCTTCAACATCAGGGGTGGCTCCTACTTCTCTGATTATTAGTAGCCACAAATTGCAGGTGCCATTCATTTTCAGATCCCAACGGCTCAATCAACAGGATATGATGCTTAGTATGAGTAAAGAAGATGATGCACTTAAATTTATTAGGTAAATAAAATAAAATAGAGAAGAAGGAGACACCATGTTGGTTGTAGTGGCGTTAGGGGTCATGGGGCAACGGTTTTTCTTTTTAACTCTCTCTCAAAATAAAGTTAGCACCAAAATTTGTCTCACTTGAGAAGTGGAATTGGACATTGTAATCATAGCAACAAATGGATTGAATGATGATGTAAATCCCACAGGTGTCACGGGTTTGGATTAAATCCCACAATCTCACAGTCACAACAGGAATGGAAATGTGGATGTCCCACTTCACCTACATCTCGACTACACTCTCTTCTTCTTTATACTTTAAAGGGTCCAAAAGTATTAGAGCAATCCAATTATTTTCACTTTAAATCTTTCTACTTCAAAAATCACAAGGAAAAGAAATTTGCTGTCATCATGTCTTTAGAGTGAGAGGGACTTTTGGAAATAAGTTGGGGCCCAAACGAAACCCCAAGTTTGGTTAGTGGGTTGGGATTGTCCGCCTTCTTTAGTTTCAATTTTGAAAATAAAATTGAAAGATAGACTACAAGTACTAGGCCCAGAAGGCTGTACCCTTTGTTTTTTTTTTTAACAAGAGAGAAGGGGTACAATTATTCATACAACCAATGTATCATTTTAGTCCGTATTACTATTCATGGGGACTGATGTTTTCAGAACTAAATCGGTAATTAAATCAATTATACCATTAATTTTTTATTCAATCGTTTTAAAAATCATTAAATTTCATATAAAAAAAGTAGAGAAAACATTTTTAATCAATCCATTTCAATTTGTAAGTCAACGACTCTAATCCTTTTAATAGGTTCAACTAGCTGATTTGGTTCGATTCAAACAAAATTGTTGAATACTAATATTTTTTGGGGTTTGTGGTTAGGGATGACAATGGAATGTGATGGTGACAAATGTTGCAAATTCCACTATTACTCCATAGTTGACACATTTTACCCCCTCACTCGCCCCACTTCAATATGGATGTATCTTAAAACCACTATCACCTCTATATGCATCCACCCCCATCCTACTTCAATTAATTTTTTGTTAGTTATTTCTACCGTTTCTAATTTTTTTAGAGGCAACATAAAAATGTGTTTCTCTATAAGACATTTCTATATTTTTACTCTTTTAACAATTATATATATACAAGGGTGAAGTGAAGTGGGTTAGGTCAAGCAATTACCATAGCCATTTTACACCCACTGGCTCAAAAAGAAATATCCACCCTCCCTTACTATGCATCCACTTTTTTTTAAAAAAAAAATCTACTCTATTCATAGCAAAGCAATTCAGAATTTTTATAGCACGGCTCATGTTTTGTCATCTCTATTTGTAGTTGTTTTTTCTAACAACTTTGTCTCTAAGATTTGAACTTAAATTCTCCTTTTAAGAGTGTAACATATACCCAAAACTTACTAGAATTTACATAAAAAAAGACAATATAAGAATTATTATTTTTATCTTAATACCTTTCACTTTTCAGGTCTTCAATGATGAACAAGTATACAACCTTAATCCTACAAAAATTGAAAGATGAGGTCCCTAACTCAAAAACAGATTTAACTTTCTTTCTTTTGCTTTATTGGAATGATTTCCTGGCAAAATAACTACTTCTTAATTTAAAAAAAAAATCAAAATTCCAACTCCCAACTTCCAAATAACTACAATTATTAGAGGAAATCAAAGGTGATAAAATATTTCTTTTGTTCAATTAGTTGCACATTCTTCTCATTAGCTAATGAGATCAAGATAATTGTGACACCAACTAAGGGTCCACAAATTAGTTAGATGCTGGCTATCTCTATACTTTTGCTTTTGCAGAGTGCCCAAGCACATACCTAAAATCTGCTGTCAATGGCGGTGGAGAATCCAAAATTTCTATTCTAAGTCAAGTTGAAGGGATCATTGAATTGAAGCTATCCCCAATTATTTGCACCATTCCTAAACTCACGATGAAGGAATGATTGTTTTACCATTTTTGTCTTTTAAAATCATCATGTCAAATGAAATCATCTAGTATTATTGCATGTACTATAATGAAATTATATTTTTTCTTCCATGTCTCAAACGTGCATACCCTACCCCACTACCACATTTTTTCCCGATTTTCTTTTTTCTTTTTAAAAAAATGGTTTCATTTCAGTTAGAGACATTACAGAAATGTCATTTCACAATTTAGATAAGTTAAATTTGTTATTTTTAAGCAAAAATTTATGTTCTAAGCATACATGTGTGCTAGATTTTCTAATTTAATTGAATTAATTTTTTTTTAAAAACAATTTTGGATTGGGTTGAGATAAATTTTATTTTGAAAATTTAAAATTTAATTAAGTTTAGAGAAAACTTGCTCTACAAAAATACATCAATATTTATAACAAATAAGATTTTAAATTTTGATGTATTGTATTTTAAGAAAAATTTAATAATTTTTCATTCTTTCGTTAAAAAAGTATAAGGAGAATGTGGAGTAAGAATATACGGTGAATTGTCATCTCTCCACCTTTTTCGAAAAGGTAAAAACTTTTCCCCTTTGTTATTATTATAAGCTAATGAGTTAACTCTCTTTGCCCATTTGATTTTAATATAAAACTCCAATCGGAACACCTAATTAAGAAATTAAGCATTATCTTTTTTTTTATTGCTAAAATTGATTTTTTTTTTTTTTGTAATAATCAATTGGAGATGAATGGAAAAAGGAAAGCTAGTTGTTATTTTTAAATTATACTTCAACACTTAAAAATTTTTATTTAGTTATTAAAATCGTAATTATTTTATGTTAAATTTATGTCTCTGATAAAGTTTTTAAAAAAAATAAAAGGAATTAATTATTAATCTGGTATTAAGAACAAAGTGATGTCCAATTCATACAAAAAAATAAATAAATAAATAAAGTTACCGACTGTACACCATTGAAAACATGTCTCTGTGCAAGCACTTTTGAACACTAAATTTTCACAATTTTAATTCCTTTCTACTGGAGAAAAAAGACATAAGAAGAGAAGAAGTTTACACAAACTAAAATTAAATTACATCTCTATTTTGTATTACGTCTGTGAGACTTGTTTTTCCTTCTGATCCCTTCCTAGTTGGTGAGAGTATTGAGCAGCGAAACCCTAGTGTTTATCAAACTCCTGAATGCTTTTTCACTCCCACTTTCAACATCAGCTATGCACCCTTCCAAGTCTTGCATTCGCTTCAAAACCATCCTCACTTCCTCCTCTCCTTTCTTCCTCAAACCCCACATGTTGGCTTCTCCTATTTCTTGGAATTCTTTTATACGTTCCTCCATCTTGGCTTTCTTTGATTTCTTCGCCGATGTCACCCCCATCCATGACGATTTTCTTGACGCAAATGACATGGATATTCCATTGAAAAGGGCCACCGAGACTGAAACAGTCACCTCGATGACGTCGCTGATAATGCCAGTCAGTTCAGTGTCTGCAATAGACACCACAGCTGATCCAGGAATTGTGTATGGACCGGTGCATGGGATCGAGGATACGAGTTTAGCTATCTCTTTAGCCATCTTTTTCCGACTTTTCAAATACACGGCCATCTTTGAATCGTCTTTTCTCCTTAAAGCCACCCGGGCCGCGAGTTGCTCTTCTTTGAGTGCGAGGAACGATGATTGGAAGATCCCATATGCATCAACGAAACGCAAGAAATCTTCGAGGAGTTTCTCAACCCATTCACGCTTATGGCTTAACACTTGATGTGTTTGCGGAAGCTGAAGAAAGTCGTGCAGAGAATCATGAACGTCCTTTAGGCGGCTCAAACCATCACAAAGCCAAGCGGAGGTTCGGTTATCTGGATTCCAAGACCATGATTTGAGGTCAGTGATTTCATCCCTGAGTTGGGAAATTAAGGGATGAGATCGGCATGGAAGAGAGATGGATCTAATGTGGTGAGAAATGGGTGGTTTAGAAGGACGGGTAGTGGGTTTGTTTGGGAAAGAAAGTGAACGCCTGAAAACGCCAACCATCTTTGATTGTGAATCGGGAATGTGTTAAGAGTAATGTGGTTTGACAAGGCGAAAGGGGAGATTGGTAGTATATAAAGGAAGTAAGGCGCACGAGGGGATGGATAAGAGGGGACTGGATCCGCGAATAAATATTAGGTGTTGGAGCTGGCAGTAAGGATTAAAGTAAATAATAAGGCATGTGGGTTTAGGGTTGCAAACCGAGGCGCTTATGGGTTCCATTTCCTGTGGAGAGGAGACAGAACGTGGTTTTGACACTCTGTCACCCTATAAACCCAAAACTCAGGCACTGGCACTGGCACTGTTAGTAAAATTCATTTGACCCTTACTGAAATTCAAGGGGTGAATTTCGTACACAACCACCGTCAGTATCTTCCAACTACTAATTAATATGGCGGGGGTGATTAAAAGAAAAGAATGGACAGAGCATGGGGCTGAGCCATCTGAGGGCATATGCCACAATTCCCTTGTTTTCTAACTAACTAATCATACAAAACAATCTCAAGGGGCTTTAGCTGTCACCATTAAATTGAACGGAATCACAATAAACACGCAGCTCTCCTGCAATTCTGCTATCTCCCTTTCATATTTTAACATTTGAGGATAGGAAAGGCCTAAATACTCTAAAATTTTAACACTTGAAGCACTTTTGTGATTTTACGATTTTAAAATCTAATTTTGATCTCCAAAAATAAACCCGTAAATAGTAAATTAATTTGTGTAGTTGATTAGTAAAAGGCGTTAGGGTGGAGCAGAGGTAATAATGTTTGTTCACGCGGTACATGGAAATTGAAGAAGATTACACGGAGCTTAAGAATCTTCAGAAATCATTAATTACAACAATACTAAAATCTTTCTTTCTTTAAGTCAACTAAATGGTTCTAATCACATTATTAATCCTCTCATCACCCTTTCTTCACACATGAAATTTTAGGTACTTCCATCCTTCCAAATCCATGCGTATTTTCTGCCATTTACTTTTCAAATCATAAACAAATGTTCATCAATATATATTGTGTATTCTACTCTTAAAAATAAAATTTCAACATTATTGTGAGAGACAATTACAAATATTGAAAAAATTGTTTTTTATGAATCGTAAAACGAACATGAAAAATATCTTATGTGAAAAATATTTGAGAAAGTACTTAATAAGCCGACTAATTGACATTATAATTTTTATACCCTTGCCCTGATCGAAGAGGCCTGCGGACAACCCTTCGCCTTATATCGTTCAGACGGTTGCTCAGTGTCTTGACCGGTTTATGTGCCCAAAATTTGAGATGGTTTAAGCAAAAATATTAGGTCCAAAAAATGGATTTGGACAAAATATTTATGCCCATTTAAAATATAGATTGAGCTCGAACTTAAACATTTAAGGCTTAAATCCAATTCTAATACTTTTTAATTGATTTTTTTATCTATTCAATAATTTTACATTGATTCAATATTCTCCAAATCGATTAAACCACTAATTATTGGTTGAATTAAATATTGCCTTTATCTACGCTAAAAAAGAGAGTTAAAAAGTTAAAATTAGAGTAGATGAATCTATTTTTCCACTTCCCTATTATATTAGATTTTAGTAGAAATTAATTTCACGCCACCCACTGCAAATGTAGTAAAAGGAATGTAACGAGCGTAATGGCTTTGCCCAAATTGATTACATTGCTGCCCTAAACAACGTTTTTAGCAGTACAAACTCCACCATAAATAACAATGCCAACAACCCTCTACCTTCAAGACGGGGCCGTGGGCAACCAAGGAAGTCTAAGGCTGGGTACGTGGAGGCTAAGGAGCCGCATGTGGTGGCGTCCCTGGAGTCGAGCCCATACCAAAATGGGGAAGTGGTAAAGGAGCCTCACCACAGCCAATGGCGAAACGGGAGAGTTTGGCGGCAAGGGTAGTGCTAATGATGGACATATTTTTTTAATTTTTTATGTTTTAATGTATATTTTTATATTTTTTTATATTTCAATATTTTTTAATTTTTATAATTTTTGTCCTAGAAATTAAATTAAATAATGTAAATGACGCTCAACCATTATAAATATTTATGTCCATTAATTTCTAATCTTTTTTAAATTTTTACTTGAGATTTACTAAACACTCTCTTTGTATTTTTAAGCTTTCAAAATTACATTATTATATAGGATAATATTGTTAATGTTAAAAGAAATTTATCTTATTTATTATTAGTTGTTATTATAGTCTTTTAAAATTTAAAATTCTGCTCCTATATTTTAATTTTGAGATTTTGTGATTTTAATTTAAAATTTTTTATTCCTTCATTAACTTTGTTCCAATTTGCATTAGTTTTTGTCTAGTTTGCCCTTAGTTAATGATGTGGCAAATATAGAAAAAGGAAAATTAATTTTCTTATATTTTACAAAAAATAAAACTTATAATATTTTTAAAATAAAAAATAAAATATCCATTAATTCGGTTCAAGGAATTACCATAATTATCCCTAAAAAGAATAAATTCGTCATAAACACTACACCAAAACAGACTTTTAGCGGCGTTTTTAGTGGCGTTTTAAAGAAAAACGCCGCAAATATTATACATTAGCGGCGTTTGGAAGAAAACGCCACAAAAAAATGAGAAATAGCGGCGTTTTTTTTTTCAAAACGCCGCTAAAAAAGAGAAATAGCTGCATTTATTTTCAAAACGCCGCTAAAAGTCGGAGCATTAGCGGCACTTTTAAAAAACGCCGCTAAAAGTCAGAGCATTAGCGGCGCTTTCAGAAAAACGCCGCTAAAAGTTAGAGCACTAGCGGCGCTTTCGGAAAAACGCCGCTAAATGTCGGAGCATTAGCGGCACTTTTAAAAAACACCGCTAAAAGTCAGAGCATTAGCGGCGCTTTCGAAAAAACGCCGCTAAAAGTTGGAGCATTAGCGGCGCTTTCGGAAAAACGCCGCTAAATGTCGGAGCATTAGCGGTGCTTATGTAAAAATGTCGCTAAAAGTCGGAGCATTAGCGGCGCTTTTAGAAAAACGCCGCTAAAAGTCAGAGCATTAGCGGCGCTTCTGGAAAAACGCCGCTAAAAGTATGAGCAATTAAAAAAGCCCAAAAACGACGACGTTTTAATTGCAATTTAAAAAAGGAAAAATTAGCGACGTTTTGGTAAAAAACGCCGCTAAAGGCTGGCTTATAGCGGCGTTTGTAGGTAAAGCGCCGATAAATGTGATTCTTAGCGGCGTTTGTCTTTTAAAACGCCACAAAATATTTTTTTATTTCGAAACAAAAACGACGCCGTTTTAATTACAATGTAAAAATGGGATAAAATTAGCGGCGTTTTTCTAAAAAACGCCGCTAAAGGCTGACTTATAGTGGCGTTTGTTATAAAAACGCCGCTAAAGGTGATATCAGAAACTATTTTTTATTTCAAAGCAAAAACTAAGGTTGGCATTTATTCAATCTATTTCAAAACAAAAAAAGCGCTGTTTTGATCATTGTATAATAAATCAATTTTAATTTACGTTTAGTGTTTAAATTTTTTGCCTTAGTGTTAAGATTTAGCATTTAGGGTATAAGGTGTGGGTCGTATGGTTTAGGGTTTAATGTTTATAGTTTAGTGTTTTAGTGGTTTATAGTTTTTGATTTAAAGTTTAGTATATATGGTTACAGGGTTTATATGTTTGTAAGAGTTTATGATTTAGGGTTTTATGGTTTATGATGTTTAGGGTCTAGGGTTTAAGAAAGGTTTATGGTTTAGGGTTTTGGGGTTTATAATGTTTTAAGGTTTAGAGTTTGGGGTTATGTGTTTAGATTATTATAGGGTTTAAGGGTTTAAGGCTTATAGTTTAGGGTTTATAGTCAATAGTTAAGGATTGATAGTGTAGGAGCTATGATTTAGGGTTTAGGATTTTAGGGTTTTAGGGTTTAAGAGGTATATGTATCCATTACCCCAATGTTCATTTCTTTAAATTAGATTCAGATTTTTATCCTTAATTTATATATGAAATAATTTATTATATAATTGTAAAATAGATAATATGAATTATAATATTAAAATTATTATATAGTTTGGGGGTTTGGGATTATGTGTTAGAGATTAGGGTTTGAAGTTTGGATTTGGAGTTATATATATACTAGGATTTGGGGTTAAGTGTTTTAATTTATATATTAAACAATTTATTATATAACCGTAAAAGAGATCTCTTTTATGAATTTTTTTATATAAATTTTTTTTTATTATTATTAACACTAATACTATTATTTAAAATAATTTTAAAGATTTATGGGTATATAGTGATATATTTTAAATTTATAAATATTTAAAATAAGTAATTGGATTAATTAATAATAGTATAAAAATGATATTAAAAATTACCGGCGTTTTATACAAAAACGCCACAAAACCCATCAATAGATTCGAAGACGGCGTCGTGAATAAAAATATATTGATGTATTTATATAATATTGCATACATAAAAATTTATAATTATTCAATATAAAAATCTAAACAACTAATGCAGACTATACTTCAAAAAATGATGTTGATGTAAAAAGAAAGAAAAATAAATTCGTAAAAGAGTTGGTAATGGTAATTAAATTTTTAAAATTTAATAATAAAAAATTAAAAAATTAAATTCCTAAAAACTTAAAAATTTAATATTTAATATTTTTGTTAAAAAGTTCAATACTCAAAATATAATAAAAATAAAAATTTTAAAAAATGATAATCTCAACACAAAAATTAAAAAATATATATAGGTTAAAAATAGAAAAAAAAAGGCCACAAATAATTACAAATTTTTATACATAAAACGGTGCCGTTTTTTCCCCAAACTAAATCCACTATCCTATAACCTCGATTTTTTTCCCCAAACTCAAACTCAGAATTTCCCAAATTTTCCCAATCTGTTTCCCTCCCCAAACACAAAATTCCTTAATCCCAAATTTCCCCTATCGTTTCCCAATCAGTTTCCCTCCCCAAACTCAAAATTTCGAAATCCCAAATTTCCCAGTAAGAAGCCTATTTTGCTTTATTTTCGCGGTTTCATGGTTATTCTCGCCGAATAGAACTTTCAGTATTTTCTCCCTTTATCAACACAAATTTCTTCAAGGTAACACTTTCTTTTAATCACTACTTTTTTTTGTGTATTACCTAAATTGGGTATTTTTCATTCTATGCATATATTGATTTCTATGCTTCAATTTTTTTTCTTTTGCTGTTTTTGGCTATTATTTGATATAATCCAAATTGGGTTTCCTTCATTTAATCGATCCATGTTTGTTTCTGGGTTTATATTGATTTCAATAAAAGCTTGAGTCTTTAAATGATTTAGCTAATAAAATCGCGTTTTGCTCTCCTGAATTTCATTTCCCCCTTCTTCTGAAATCCCTAAAGATTGAATTGCTGGTGGATAAAACTGAGAACCTTCCCTTCCTTTTTCGCTAGTTTCCCTCATCTCCTTCTGCTTTCATTTTACTTTTTTGTTTCTTCCTTATCTGCTAGTGTGAAATTGGGTGCTGGGGAGGACCTGTATGTTCTATTTGCAGGGATTCTAACGATGAGGCCCTGGAATTGGGTCATTGACCCAGCTGTGGATCATTTGGTCATAAAAGGCACTGATAGTGATCGTTCTGAACTACAGGTGATATTATAAGTTTTGATGCATTGATATTGATATATTTTTCCTCTTATTTATTGGCTTCCTTCTGAATAACGATTCCACTGGAGCTCTGTTTTTGTTTAGAGAATATGATTTGCTATAAGTTTGAATGTTGGATTGTTTTTAATTGATTGGTTCTCACTTCTTGCTCGGCCATATCTATCTTCTCTCAGCGGATGTATGCATTTCAATATTTCCCTCAAATATCAGAAGCTTCTCGATCATCGCCCCGTGTTATTCTATTAATGTTGAAGACAAATGATTGCTTAAGAGCGATCAATAACTCATTTGGTATTCTCTACTTTTCTGTACTTGATTTCATTAAGTTCTTTGTTTCCATGTTACTTGGACTTGAGTGTGAGTCTCAGACATGGGAGTGTTGGAACAACATATGGTATATCTAGCTTACTAGAATAATGGAAATTGTAAAAAATCCCATTAATGTAATGAATTTTTAGTTGTTACTGCTTGCGTCTAATCTCTTTTGAATCTAACTTCTTGCATTGATGAGGATATGTTTTACAATGATATGATCATAAATTTACAGGTATGTCATTGTCTGGTCTGTCACATTTTGGACAGCAGCAGAGGCAACAGATTCGGCCATTATTGTTGATAGTCTGATGAGGATGAACAAAACCTTTTGGTATTAGATCCATCACTGTTGGATTTGATTACCTTGTACATTCTGAATTGATTACATTGTACATTCTGTCAAAGCCCATATGATTTCTTATTATTACTTTCAAAAAATTAAGAACCAGCTCTAAGCTACTTAACAAAGAATGGTCATTTAACAAACTTTTGGTTTAGGACAAGAAAAGATTTCAAATTAATTTCATATATTTGTCTATCTGTTTTTGAACTGTAATGCTGATTGGGACAATGATGTTGTGAGTAGTAAATGTTCTTGAAGTTCACTTGTTTGATAAAGGATTATTCTTTGTAATGTTAAGGTATTAGTATTCCAAATACATAATTAGATCATGTCATAATTTCTTGTCAAGCTAGTTTGACTTTTTCTCCTTTTCGGACAATTATTCTTTACTTTCTTTTCTAAGTTTACTGTGTTCTAAGCAATATGTTCTGTATAAGTCTCTTCAAAGTTTGGATAATATAGTTTGCTAAAATAAAAGAAAAGAAGGTTATATTGCTTTAATTGACTCACAATTAATTTTCATTAGGGGGCACTGGCTAAATTGAATGAAGAACCATAGTTGATATGTTCATACAGATAACTGTTGCATATCTAAAGGCAAGGGGTCATATTAATTTGACTAAATATCCTTATGACTATTTGTTGATTATAATGTACAGTGACTCCAAAACCAATTCATCGTTCTGTTGTTGTTTGTGAGGTTGCACCAAAGAAGGCGGCTGATTCAGCTGCTAAGAGGACTCGACAAGCAGAGAAAAGGAGGGTTTACCACAAAGCGAAGAAATCCAAAGTCAAAACCCGAATGAAGAAGGTATTAACCTTTCCAGTTTACTACTTTGAGTTTTTTTTAACAATGGTTATAGACTCATTCTGTTCATAGGATTCTATCTTTTCAAGTGAAATTTAGGGCCCAATGCATATTGTTTCAAGTAATTTTTAATCATAGTCTATCTATTTGGCTTTCAGTTCCCTTCTATTACCAGCTCAAGACCATCATAATTTACCAAATCAAGACCATCATAATTCTGAGCTGTCTAGGTGAATTTTGATTCCCTTTTCTTGTTATCAATCACCCTTTTATATTTCTTTATTGACGACTAAGTTTATCATTAACACATTGAATACGCTTAAATTCTACTCTTGTTATTTGACTTAGATTTTAAACTTAATTTACTGAGCGATGTCATCGTGCAACAACAAGGGTTTCTGAATCAAACTACAAAACCAACTGCTACATATCCTAGCTCTGGGACTTCCATGTCTAGCTTACTCCTAAACTCGTCTCTTCTGCATGTAAAATACCTTTCTCACTAACAAGATTTCCTGGAAATAATTATATAATTTCCTAACCAAATTCAACAATGAATAGGAAACTGTTGCGTCATCAGCTCCTAATCTTATGCAAACGCCACTGAGCAACCACACTGAGGTATCATCTTATCAGCATTCCTACATTAGGATCTAAATTAATTTGTTTCCTCTACCTTCGAGGTTATTTGTTTTTAATTTGGTTTAGCAAGGAACTTGCGAACCGTGAGGCAATACAAGGAGCAGACTCGAAGTGGGAGAATCATCACCTTTCAAGCGCCTCAGGGTATATTATTATTAACTTCTACTCAAATTTTGAATCAATATTTTCTATGTACTGTTTTATGTTCAAAACTTATAGACTATTTGCATGTGTTAACTTGGATTGAAAACAAGAAAATCGGGTCTTCAAATAATTGTAAATTGCAGTAGAATCACATATGAATATAGTAGTAACCATCATTTCATGATCTATATCGGCCTGAGGGACATGGATTGTGTCGTCAATACATAATTTGGAATTGTTCTTTATGTGCATCATGTATAGATTTTTCTAGATCTATTTTAGTTAACTTTGAATATATTTTAAATATTAATTTGATTGTACTCAGTAGTGGTAAATTCTAATTATAGTTGATATATATATATATTGCTCGAATCAACAACTTCAAATGTATATCATTGTTTTTCATGTGCAGAACTGTAAAGTAAACTGAAACTTGAAATGTAGAAATAACCAATATGCTCTAAGTTTTTATAATTTTTTTTTTACATTTAGTCCTTTTATTTTTTGAATTTAAAAATACAAGTTCAATTGTCAATATTATCAAATTTATTATATTAAATTCATGCATATTATAATGACTTTTTTATTACATAGCTATTAATTAAAAAAATTAATTTCAAAATGTGACTTTAAAAAATTAAATTAAAAAATTTTAATGATGTAAATAAGTGAAATTAAATTTTCGTGCTGTATATATTTGCTGATCTGAAAGCTCTAAATTTGGCTTCACAGGTAATTTTGAAAGTGAGTAGAATTGAAGAGGACTTCCAAGCCGAGGACTTGCTGCATTACCGTCTCCTCTGCTGTGTCACTGTCACTGTCGCTCTCCGCCGCCACAGACAATCGGTAAACTTCAGTACTTGTATTTGCAGTTGATTTTGAACTTCAAAATTAACTGTTGATGCTTGTGTAAAAGAAATGTCCTCTGTTTATTTGTTGTTTTAATTTCTAATCCTGAATACTTTGTTTATTCAAATTATATATATGTTTACATGTAAGTTACTTAAATGTGAAAAAGTATAGAGTTTAAGAACGACCAAATTGAAGACCATAGACTAATTACAAGACTACAAGCAAAATTGATCCAAATTGATTTAATTGCTACCAATTGGATTGGAGCTGAAAAAGTACAAGAACTAAAATTGATTAAATTAAAAGTATTAAATTTAGAATTTAAAAATAATATAGGGAGTAATAGTACATATTTGCAGCGTGCATTTTTTGAATTTAAGCGCCATCCTGTAGGTGTATCATTAGTTAATCTGTTTGCTATGATGCTAATCTACATGACTTTTTTTTCCTTCGCATTCACCTTATCTTGCCTATTTTCTTATGTCAGCATGCATTTTATGAAATTGCCTATTCTCTGGTGGATTTCTGATTTCTAAACTATAAAATTGGCTGCAGGAGGTCAATGGAATCAAGGTTCTTCAACCGGAAAGCTGCATTTGTGCAAACAATTAGGGTATAAAATTGTATCAATTATAGTTATGATGTATTAAATTATATATTTTTATATTGGATGTGGCGTTTTTATAATTTTTTATTTTTTTATTTTATAGGACTTTTAGCGGCGTTTTTGGTAAAAGCGCCGCTAAAAGTATAGTATTTTAACTTTTTTTTATTTTTTAGGACTTTTAGCGGCGTTTTTGGTCAAAGCGCCGCTAAAAGTATAATATTTTAATTTTTCTTATTTTCGTGATTTTTAGTGGTGTTTTTGCAAAAGCGCCACTAAAAGACCCGACCTTTAGCGGCGATTGTTTGGAAAGCGCCGCTAAAAGACCTGACCTTTAGCGGCGTTTGTTTTAAAAGCGCCGCTAAAGGAATGGGCTTTTAGCGGCGTTTGTCGGGAAAGCGCCGCTAAAGGTAGGGGCCTTTAGCGGCGTTTGTTTGAAAAGCGCCGCTAAAGGTAGGGGCCTTTAGCGGCGTTTGTATTAAAAGCGCCGCTAAAGGTAGGGGCCTTTAGCGGCGTTTTTTCACAACAAACGCCACTAACTTTTGCGGCGCTTTCTTTAGCGGCATTTTTTGCGGCGTTTGCGAAAGCGCCGTAAATACTATTAGTGGCGCTTAAAAACGCCGCTAAAAGCCCAAAAAAAACGCCGCTAAAAGTCTGTTTTGGTGTAGTGAAAATCCCACAATCTTAAATTTAGGTCTCCTTTAGGGACAGCATGAATAGATGTATGCAATTATCTATTTCTTAATTTAAAATTGAATTAATTGCTACACCAAATCATTTAAAACACAAAATTAATTCAAACATAACATAAAAAAACAACAACAAAAAATTATTAAAATCTATACATCAACAATTATTAACGCTAAACTTTTACACAAAATCAGCATATAATTTTTGCTCTAAATTCACTATGACCAACACCAACACAAAACTTTATTAAACTCAACGATCATTATAACCGTCCAATATTGGATAAATTAAAACGCAATATACGTGATTGTATCAAAGTTGGCCTAAAACAAATGTTTAAAACTTAAAATTTATATAAAAATTATGGGTGTGCGTCGTATTTATCATACAGTTTGCAGGCACTTAATAAAGACAGAGATGAAATAGGCACGATGAGAAATGTCGTGATAATGTGACGAGTTCTCCAATTGAAAGAGAGGGAGACGTTGTGATGAGCATATATGGGATGTCATGATGACGCAACAAATTCCTCAAGTAATATAACTGTATTTTGACAGCCAATCATAACTTCTTCTCCTAGTCGAACTCTGATTGCTTTAGGAATAGTTTAGCCGTTTTAAACCTTTAAACTTAGCCTACTAAAAGGGGCATTGTATCTCTATTTCGATAAGATAATTGAAGATGTAACATTACAGGGTTGTTCTTTTGGGGGCAACAAGATGTAGTCGAAGTTGAGTTTTGGTGAGAGTTTTCGTGATAACTATGGAAAAAATTTTGTTCCCATTTTGATAGAATTCCATAAGAGTTAAGGTTTTGTTTTCAGGTTTGCTTTGTAAGAGTTAGGGATTTGTTTTCGGAGTTTGGGTTTGTATATTTAAGTTTATTTTCTCTATATTATATTCTCGTTTGTTTACTCATTTAGTAAAAAGCTGAAGCCTCATTTGCCTGTGATTTTTATCCTTTTCGAAGGAGTTTTTCACGTAAAATTTATGCCCGGTCTTTTCTACCTTTTTCTATTTCGTTGTTTATATGAGTCGATCCCAACAAAAATTATAATATTTTAAATACATTTTTTTTGGTGAAAAACAAATAACAACTTAAGGACTCCTAGGAGACATTAAAAGCTTTGTCTTGCTGAAAAACCGTAGCCACCGCATCAGGTGAAACTTCAAATGTCCGGAGGGAGGTTTGCCAAGAGAGCCCAATCTTCACCATTTGATCTGCGGTTAAATTGTACTCCCTGGGAATATGCTTAATTTCCCATTGATCTTCAGAAAGAAGAAGTCCTTTAACTCTTCTGATTAGTGTAATTCTAGAATCCGTCATAATTTTCGTGGATAAAACCCTAACCACTTTAAGATTATCAGATCGAATCTTGATCCTATTGAATCCTTTATTCATTAAAATAAGCACACCATCCAAGATACCCCAAAGTTCTGCTTCCAGCGATGAGCAGTTTCCCAGGTAATGCGTGAATCCTAATACCCAGTTGCCATCTCGATCACGAACCACTCAACCTACTGTAGCATTTTTGGAGTCTCTCGCCACTGCTCCATTAGAAAATAAATGAACCCAATTGTCAGAACAATGTTGTTAAATCCCTGAGGAAATTGCACTGGCCTTAGATCCAGTGATGAAGGCTTCAAAGTTTCGTGCCAAACTGAAGGAGGATTTAATAAGTTCGAGCGACGTCCAATCAATGTTTTGAAAGATGAAAAGGCTCCTGTTCTTCCAAATTCTCCAAGCTAGTATCCCGAACATGCACGACCAAGTAATTTCTTTATCCTGCAACTTAAGATGACAAGAGAGATTAGTTGTTAACCAATTTTGTATAGAGTTAGAAAAAAACCTAGATTGCTTCTCTGGGGGGACTACGAGCTTCCAAACTTCCTTGGCAGTCGAACAATCCCGTAGGACATGCATGATGTCTTCCAAGTCATGCCCACATCGTGGACACGCACTACTTTTCCTAAATCCTCTCCTGGTCCTCTCTGAATCAGTGAATAGCCTCTGATTGGCCATAAGCCAAAGGAAAAGTCGAACTCTTTGAGGTCCTTGGTACTTCCAAATGAGTTTCCAAATGTCATCTTTGAGTCTCCAAGAATTTTTCTTTAATGTCCAATAAGCACTACGGACAGAGAAAGATCCTGACTCGGTATGCGCCCAAATGATTTTATCTTCGCCACCAGCAGGCATGTAGCCAAATGCTAAGCATGTCTATCTTCCAGGAACCATCCTGAAGGACCCCATCCTTCAGAGTGCTATCCAAGTTGAGCCTACCATGAAAGGCAACATAAGACATCAGAGACCCGGCATTAGGTATCCAATTGTCTTTCCATCCATGTATTGTAGAACTATTCCCAACGGACCACATGAGATTCTCGCGAAGGAGAGGCTACACCTTAGAAAGAGATCTCCAGAGATGACATCAATGACTTTTATGGATAGACTCCGGGAGCTGACTCTTCCAGCCATATTTCGAACGAAGCACTCGTACCCATAAATCGTCCTTCCGAGAGACAAGGTTAAAACCAATTTTCATGAGGAAAGAATTATAATGATCTTGTAGATGTCTAAACCAAATCCTTTACAAGTCCTAGGCTGACAAATGAACTCTCATCCAACCAATGCTGATTTCAATTTGCCAGTCCCTCCTAAATAAACTATCTTGCAATTATTTCTATCTCATCACATATCCCTTTCGGGATTACTAAGGACTGCATGAAATAGTTAGGAATAGCCAGAAGAACTGATTAAGCGAGAGTAACGCGACCTACAAAGGATAGTTTCTGAGCGTCTCAATTTTGGAGTTTACTTCTCACCTTTTCAATCACAAAGTTCAAAGTACTCTTAATAACACGATCATGAAGAAGAGGTACCCCAAATAGCTTCCAAGGTTAAGAACCTTTTGGAACCCAAAAAGCTGACTGATCTGATCCCCTGAGCTAGTATCAACTTCCTTTGAGAAAAACATGTTACTCTTCCTTGCGCTAATTTTATGACCAGAAAGGTCACAAAATCGTCTAAGAATTTCTTTTAACAAGTGAGCTTGATCTATCTTTGTTTTGCTAAAAATAACAAGATCATCTGCAAAGAAAATATGGGATATAGCCGGACCCGATCTAGATAACCGAATAGGATGCCACTTACCAATTTTCATCCCTGACCTGATAAGATTCTCTAACCATTCCATGCAAAGTACAAAAAGATTAGGCGATAAAGGACACCACTGTCGAATTCCTCTTACAGGCTTAAAAGATCTAGATGGTATTCCATTCCAAAGGACATGCGTAGTAAAGGAGGAGATAGCATTCATAATGACCTTTCTGAGACCCTCGGGGATTCAAGCTGCGACAAGGGAGGCATTAATAAATCTCCAGCTGACCTTGTCATATGCTTTCTCCAAGTCTAACTTAACGGCCATCCAGTTTTTGCTAACTTTTCTATTACGCATGGAGTGGATTACTTCCTGCGCAATGATGAGATTATCAGATATGTTCCTCACCGCAATAAACCCTGCTTGTTCTGGAGATATGAAATTCGAAAACACCACTTTGAATCTATTAGCGATCACCTTCATCATCAGCTTATACATAACTGAGCAAAGGCTGATTGGCCGAAATTGGCTAAAATCTTCCGGGCGATCCTTCTTTGAGATAAACACAATAAGAGTGTTGTTAAGCTCCCCCTCAATTTTGTTACCAGCAAAGATTCCCTGGACCCACTCGCAAACCGCTCCTCCAACTAGGTCCCGCTGACTTTGGTAGAAATGTGCATGGTATCCATTACTCCCCGGAGCTTTTAGTGGAGCCATATCAAACAGGGCTTTCTTAATCTTGTCGTTCAGAATCCGCTTTTTGAGGAAGTCAATATCCTGTTCCTTAAGACGGGAAAAGATGTTTGAGGAATATCAGACATGGGCCTTGGATTTTCTCTATAAAGATTCTCAAAAAACTTGACGGCTTCGTCCCTCAGGATAGACTGCTCTGAACACCACTCCCCATTATTGGTACGTAATACCAAAATGCGATTAAATTTCCTCCTTTGCATCGTGCGACTATGAAAGAATTTGGTGTTCCTGTCCCCAAATTGGAGCCAATCACACCTGGCCTTTTGTCTTTATAAGAGCTCTTCATGGTTAAGCACACTTTCCAACTCATCTCGAACCTCCATCTCCAGATTAGTTAAGCTTCTGGAAGTCGACTGATCCAAGGCCTTTTGAATAGTCCTAGAGATTTCAAAACTTGTCTTTTACAAGTACCTATGTAGCCATAGGCGGACCTGTTCCATTCTTTTACATGTGAGGTGAAATTAAATAACGATTCAACCATGTTACCTGAGTATCTCCATCTGTTTAATACTTGTTCCTTAAAATTTGCGTGCTTCGTCTACCTTGCAAGGAAACAAAACGGTCTCCTTCTTGGAACGATGAGTGTAGATCCCAATTTCTTGCCTGGGCCCAAAGTAAACAAAAATAAATAAATAAAATAAAAGTCTAAATTTAAAAAAAAACCAGTCCATGGCCCAACAAGCCAACCCAAACCCTAAAGCCCAATAACCTAAAAATTTTTAGCTAGACAAAACCCTAAAGTAGAAACCTAGCAACCGCCAGCAGTCTCATGCTCGTACACGTCACCTCCGAAACCCTAATATCGCATGTCTCGCCAACCTCCACATCGTGCACTCCTCCACCACTGAGCCACGTCCTCCACGAAGTGTGCACCTACAAAATAGGAGAATCATTTGTTAAAACAGGCTATAAAAGCCGAAATAAACATGTAAAAAAAGAGACTTACGATTTTTGTAGAAATACACACACAATTTTCAGAGATACGAAAGACAATACCAAAGAGATATCTACAAAAAGAGAAAGGTTTTCGTTTATTTTCTTTTATTATTTTTTCAAATCTATTTCTTTTTTTCCTCAAAAGATTTTCTTTTTTTTTTAAATACAAGAGTATTAAAATACAAAAAAATAAGAATAAAAATAAATTTTTTTTGAATTCCGGCCACCGTGGAGATCCACCGAAACCACGCTAAAAATCGCCAAATGGGAAGCTTTCGAAGAGGGCTCTTTGTTTTTTTTCTTTGAAACAGCAGAAAATGAATTTTTGGGCTAAAAAATTGGTATTTATATACCAGTGAAATGATGCCGTTTTGAGAATTATTTTTGGAGGTCAAAATGACGTCGTTTTGAGCCTCCGACCCGCGACCCGACCCATTAAGCCCAGGATCTGCGTGTTTTCTTGCGGAAGGGTTATTTGCGCTTTTAGCCCTTCCGCATTTTTGGTTTTTTTTTTAATTAAGTTTATGCTATTTTTTAATTTTTTCCCGATAATTTACTTCGATTTTCAATTGGGTACCCCTTACTACTGTGTGTTTTGGAGGGAGGGAATATTTTCCCCTTTAGTCCCTCCATGTTATCCGCGCGTTTGGAAAGGTCCCTCATTTTTTTATTTTCTTCAAAATTCACCCCAAACTTTTATTTTAAGTTCAATTCCATTCTTTTTTATTTCTTTTGTGATTTTTGTTATTTCGTTATTAATTTTATTTTCTTATTATTATTAACACTATTTATTATTATTGCATATATTTTTATTTTTAATATTATTATTACCATCATTTTATATTTAATTAACTTTATAATTATCATTATGTTCATTAGCATCATTATTGTTATTTTATTATTACCACTATCTCTTTTATATACATTATTATAACTATATTTATTATTATATTTATTATTATAGTTGTTTTTTGTTATTAGTATTATTATTACTTTCAATAATACTATTTATTATTTCTATTTTCATTATTATTTTTTTATCACTATTAATTTTAATATTATTACTATTATTTTATTATTAATACCATTTTTATTTTTACCAATACTTTTATTATCATTTTCATTATTTATATTACTATGGTTATTATTACTATTACTAATTTAGTATTACTAGTATTTTACTATTATAATTATTATTTTAATATTACTACCACTATTATTTTTTATTTGTAATTAATTTTATAATCATTGTTATATTCCTTAGTATTATTATTTAATCATTACCACTATTATTTATATATATATATTTATAATAAGTTTTTTTTTTTTTTTTGGCATTTCATGTACGTTGTTTGTTTGGATTGATATGTATTATTTTTTCGTGTAGTGTCAGTACCATGTATTTTTATTTCGCGCTCAATATTATGCTTGTGTAGTTCTTATTATTACATTATAGTTTAAACTCCAACGTTTTGGCCAATATTGGCCATTTCACTTTTATCCCAAACAAATCGAACAAATGCATTCTCAGTCAATTTCATAATAACTTATTTGAGAGCTTTTGAAAACAAGGCAATGTTTCGTGTTTGGAAGTTCGAAAAATTGTGCCCTAACATGCTGGGTTTCGGTTTTTCGTTCGTCCAAATAACTAAATATACTTTTAAGATTTGGACTGTGTTCTCTTAACTTCAAAAATAAGGCAATATTTCATGTTTGGAAATTCGAGGAATCGTGCCCTAACGTGCTGGGTTTCGATTTTTTCTTTTGGCCAAATAACGGAATACCCTTTTTAAAATTGCAATGCATGAATTTTGGAAATCATGAAATGATCTTGGTGTCAAGGGTTTGAAACGTCGTATCCTAACATGCTGGATGTGATGTTTCATTCTTTCGGAACAAGGGAATTTCGATATCCAATTCGAATTATCCAAACATTTTCTCAAGGATTCGTATTTTAAAATCTCTTCCAATTTTTGATATTAGGACATTAATCAATCAATAAGGTACCAATTTTGGGTGTTGCGAGGGTGCTAATCCTTCCTCGTACGTGACCGACTCTCGGACCTGTTTTTTTAAAATTCGTAGACCAAAATGTTTTATAAGGTGACCCAATCACACTTCAAAAAAGATTGGTGGCGTCTCCACGTTTTTAAAGTCGGCCCTGTTTTCCAAAAAAAAAAAGTGGTTTCGACACTGAGCACAGGATTAGTTTTGAGAAGAATGGGCCTATGATCGGATTTGATACGAGGAAGATGGTAAACGAGAGAATGTAGAAAGGCAGAAATCCAAGCATCATTTTCCAAAGCCCTATCCAACCGCTCGAACGTATTTCCTCTTTGCCAGGTATAGGAAGGTCCTATAAATCCAAGATCCTGCAGATTACAAGAATCAACAAAGTTACCAAAAAAATTACACCTCTTACCTATTGATCGATCACTCTTTTTGTCCTTAGGGGAGAGAATAGCATTAAAATCACCCAAAACCATCCATGGCGAGGGTTCCTGAGGTAAAACATCCATTAAATCATTCCAAAGAGATTTTCTTTTAGTTCTGTTAGGACTGCCATAAACAACAAAAATAAAAAAAACAACATTAATATTAATGCCTTGAATACGAAGAAGCATGAATTGAGGATGATACTGATGGAGATATAGTCCTTCCATCCAACCCATATGCCTCCTAAAAAACCAACAGACTCAATGCGGTGAGAGCGATCAAATCCCAATTTATCAATAATAGAATTAGCTTTTTGACCACTAACTCTCGGTTCCAAAAAGCACACAATGTCTGGCTTATATTCAAGATTATACTCACGAAAAGCTCGGATAAATTTGCTACTTGCACACCCTTGACAATTCCAAGAAAATATTGATAGATTAAAATTCATAAGAAATTTAGGCAAGAAAACAAAAACAAACCAAAAAATAAAAATAAAAATTCAAAGATCCAATAAAACCTGCATAAACAAAACAAATTAAATTGTTTTAGCAGTGTTCAGGACAGATGCATCTGAATCTGCCTTTTTAAGCGTGGAGACAGATTTGGCTAGCTTAGTTATAGAATCACTCAAAGGAATTTTAGAGGAATTTTTAAATTTAAAATTATCCCCCTTCCCATGTGCATTCTTATTTATTTTCCTAGTGGCCCGAAAACCCTCTTCCTTAGCTCCCATTAATTTATCGGAGCTCCGATTTTTGTTCACATCATCAGCTCGACCTTTCTCTTTGAAAGAAACATTATTGCATTTTAGCCCACCAAGAGGAATGGCCGTCTGAGCTTCAGTCATGTTCGGCATTGGTGTATCAGGCTTGGGTACCATCACGTGACCACCGTCAACATTTAACTCCTGATTGTCAAAGATTGGATCAATACATGAATTATGCAAATGCGATAAAATGGAATTATTCCCAAGTAATAATGAGGAATCAATAACCGATTTGGAATTTAAATCAGAAATAAGTGGGTGTAAGAGGGAGCTTCCTGTTTCGATGAAGGGAAGAGCTGCTTTTAAGCTTATCGGACCTGCCCCCTTTTTGGACTGTATTGCTTCCTTCCTTGGGTCTTCCATGACTTTTCTTGAAGATGGGCCACCTACTCCAAGGCCATTTCCTTCATTGTTTAAAGTCTGGCCTGTTACTTCATTAGAGAAAGCCGAATTTTGAAAGTTCAACGGACTATTTTCCAACGTTCCACTGCTATTAATTGCGCCCCCCAGCTGTGAACCATTAATGATCCTAGCCCTGTCCCGATAAAGCTGCCGCTGATTCATCTCATTAATTCCAGCTTTTAGATTGACCTGAAAATTAGCAATCTGCTCATCTTTCCCTTTATTTTGCTCAATTTCTAAATCCCCATTATTCCCCATATCAATTAAGGCTTCAAATCTTGAACCCAATATTTCTTTTCCTTTATTTTCTCTTTTGTGGAGTTTATTGCTCCGTGAATTCCGTGTTTTCCTTTCGACCACCATCCAAGGCCCGTAGACTTCGGTCTCATCCCTTTCCTCCGCCTCCGTCGGTTTAACTGTTTGCAGCGACGGGCATAACTCCTTCGTGTGACCATACTTCCTACAGGTGAAGCAAATCGTCTGCAGTGCTTCGTATTCCACCCTTTGTTTCATGCCAATTACCAGTACTTGAGCAGTCAGTGGCTTGTCTAAGTTGATATAAACGACCATTCTAGTGAAGCGGCCTCTAGTTCTACTGTCTGTATTAAGGCTTAAACGAACTCCCAATAATCCCTCCTATTTCTTCAAGGATTTTCTTCTTGTATAGGAATCCCGAAAGTCCTGGTAAACGTATCCAGGCCAAAACCACACTTGGGTAAGGTTGTGAAGGGCTAAACTCTTTTGTCCAAGGTTGGACTGTCAGGTATTGACTGTATACCAACCACGGCCCCTAAGTCAGGACTTTAGAGTAATCATCAATAGAGTGAAATTTAGCCAAATAATATCCGTTCTCGATGTCCATGAGATGGAATGGCTTGGAAGGGCTACATAAACTGTTGATTCGGTTAGAAAGAGCCTCATACCCTATGTTCCTTCCGAGTAATTTAACAACCATTGTTTAACTCCATTTCTTTGAACAGGATTTGTTGAATCCTCTTCGAGAAATCAATGGCAGGAATGCCATTTACTACAGATCTGTGGATATCTCCCTCCAGGAACTCGAGATCTTCATTAGTGACGCCCTTGCCAGGATCCAACTCTTCCTCATCAGATGCGCCTGGTTTAATCCCCAGAAGTTTATCCTTCCAGGATAACTTTGGGCTCGAAACAGATTCCACCAGCATATTCGTGGCTTCCTCACATATTTCTTCTTTAAACCGAACTTTCTTAGTGGTGCGATCAGTCTCCGTCCGAGATCCATCTCCATCATCGATTTGCAGTTGAAGAATATTTTCACTAGATTCCAGAGAATTTTCTTGCATGTTTAAAAAAGCTTTTTCCTTTTATTTTAAAATACATTTAAAACGCAAATAGATTTAAATTATAATATTTTTATTTGTTTATTAAAAAAATAATAGACAGTATTTATTCACATAAAACCATTCTGGCAAATTGTCATGTGCAGAATCAGCCTTCTTGCCGTTGACCCATTTGTCATGGTCTTTGGGTAACTCCAAAACATACAACCTATTTTGTTTATCAAAGATTCAAAGCAGTTATGGAATTCCATAGACATGACAGATATGCTCTGCCTTCAACTCCTCAACTATATTACTGTAATTTCGAGTTTAAAAGCCCTTAATTAAGCTGGCACTGCATCCTTATCTTTAAATTAATGCTGAAATTAAGTCACAAGTCACTAAGCCAACATTTGTTTTATTAAAAATAGCTTCTCGAAAATAATTTTTGAAAATTTGATTGATTTTTTTTAATAATTTTTTTGATGTTTTGATAAAAAATTATTCTTAGTGAAACGAACAACAATATTATAGTATAATTTCCTTTTGATAATTAAAATTTTTTTATAATAAAATATTATATATTTTGTAATAATTAATATCATATATAAATTTAATAATAAATAATGTCTAATTAAAGCTTAATTTAAATTACATATATGAGAGGGCATATTGGCATATTATAGTTGGAAGGGATAACTGAATATAAGCATGATTTAAACAAATACTCATATTTATATAATTGAAATATTCATATTCTATACTAGGTTAAAATATGTCATAAGTTCCTGCACTCCTTGTAAATTTAAAATTTACTCCCTGTATTTTTACTTTGATGAATTTAGTCCTACTTTTTAGATTATAAAATTAAAGCCTAACTGTTAACACTATTAAAATTAATTTTTAAAATTTAGGTTTATTGCAATATCATTTTTTAGTTACATGGCTACCAAGTAAGCCTTTTTATTTAAAATTTTCACATCAACAAAATTGACAAAAAAAAAAAATAGTGTTTACATTTGGACCTAAATTTTGATATCTAAAAAATAGAAAGACTAAATTCTTGAAAATAAAAGATCAAGGACTAAATTACAAATTTGTGAAGAGTACATGACTTTATGGCATATTTTAACCTTTTATTATCTAAAATTTATTCTTAATATATTTATAATTGTAATATATATTTATTATTAAAATAAAGTTATAATATTAAATAATTTATTAAAAATAATAAATTGTATTAATTATATTCATAATATATTATATTATTAAATATAAATAATTAAATATGCATGTTTAAGAATTTTGAGATTATAAATTAAATTTATTGTTAATATAATAATATTAAGTTTGATTAAGTTAACTTTTATATAAAAATAAGGTTACAAGGAGCGTTTTGAAATCTAAAATGGTAAAATTGCAAATCTTCGAAATATCGGTAGGAAAAAGGTAAAATAATGGTCTGTCATTCTTTTGGAATGTACGGGACATTTTTAGCTGTAAATATGTTTTTGCTTTTTGTAAGATATTATATAAACAATTAAACTTTAAAATTTAATATTAAAAGTTTGGGTTTAAGATTTAAGAGTTAGAATTTAATATCTAAAATTTAAATTTTAAGTGTTTAATAAGGTCTATAACATGGGTGAATTTGGGAGGTTGGTAGGGGCTTCGGTCCTTCTTAAAATAGAAATTTTTCATGTAGGCCTTTTAATATTTTTAAAATATTAAATTAGTAAAGGTAAAATTACATATTAGTTTTTCTAAAAATGATAAAAAAATTAATTTAATTATTTAAAAATTATAAAAATATAGGCTATTAAAATTATAAAATTATATTTTTACTATCGTAAAAAATTACAATTTAATTTTGACCCTCCTAATAATAGTTTCTGACTTCGCCCCTGGTCTATAATGTTAAAATTTGAAGTTTAATGGGGTCTAAACTTTTAAATTTTTTGAAATTAGGATTTAGAAATTTAAGATTTAATGTTTGTGTTTAAAATTTAAGAATAAATTTATCTTGCAATTATTTATACAAATTAAAAATTTAAAATAAGTATTGAGTTTGTCCGTCATTCCCTTTACAATAGAGGGACTCTCAGGTCCAATCATTTATTCGAAGCTTAGAATGGGTGTGAGTCAGCCCACGTGGTGCGGTGGAGATGAGATGATTAGAAGGCATCTTCACCACCTACTAAAGACCAGCAACACACTCCCAACATGTGGGATGTGAGAATAAGCATGACACCTCCCCATCCAATATATTTCCATCATTCCCATCAACGAATTTGACAACCTTTTCCCGAGATTTATTTAATTATGTTTATTAAACTTCAAATCGATTCTTAAGTGAATATAAGATCACAAACTTTAAATTCAAATATTTGTTTAAAAGATATCCAATTGTTTATCATTTTTCTCAACAAATATTGATCAATTTTATTTTATGTAGGACCATTAAATAAAAATAAAAATAGAATAAAGTGTGGTGTAGTGGCTACTTATTTCATTCCTTAATCATAAGCTTAACGGTCCAATATTTTTTTATGAGAATGAAATACATTTTATAACCAATCATTTATCTTATTAAAAAATACTTTAGTGGTTACTCATCTCATTCTTTAATCATAAGCTTGCGATCTGATCTTTTTTCATAAGAATAAAACACATTTTATAACCAACTATTTACTTCCTTAAACAACACCCAAGACGAGAGAATTAGTAAAAAAATTGAGACAAGGATGATTTCAAAATAGAGCATTCCTATAAGTGAAATCATAAAGGGTACCACATAGGCTAGACCCTAAAACAATGGAGCCGAGGCGTGCACTTCAGCCTCTAAAACACATGGGATGGGCCTATAGCTGTGCGCCTCGAAAACCAGATTAATTATGGCCCAAACAGCATAAAACTTATCGCTAGCCTTGTATTGTATGCTATGGATGAAGTTGTAGCCTCCTCCAAACGCCACGCAGTTAACATAACACGTGCCACTCGGTCCTTTAACCTTTTTTTTAATGAGCTGGGGCAAAATGCAATAAAATGAACGCAAGGGAAGTGCATCAGAGACTCAAAAACGGTGGAAAGTGTCAAATTGTTGTTAATTCACAATCAGAATGGAAAGGAAAAGTGAAACAGGACGAGGAAAAGGAAAAGAGCAGGGTGAGAGTCATCAGCCGCCTCATATTTCACCCATGTATCCAGTGACACACAATGCTTATGGTGGCGGATTGTACGGAACCGATCAGGGACAGGCGAAGAAAGCGGAAAACCCGCCCGCCAGTGAGACCCAAAGTGCTGATGGGCCCAATGAAGCCAAGAACGAGCCCAAGCACAAACCCCCTCCATCATCCGGTGATCGAGACATCGATATCACCGGCCAATCTTATATCCAGTAGATCGTCGCCGCCGCTTTTATAATTTAGTCTTTGTATTAGTTTCCTTTTCGACTACTTGGCTAATAATTAATTAAACGGTATGCTCTCATACTTTGGTTTCTGTTTTCCAGTTGTCAGGCTATATTTTCGTACGGGAGGAATTAGGGAGTTAAAACACTTTTTACGATTTTTAATACTCAACAGTAAATATATATATCATGAATTTCAAGAACGATACTTGTCATGGAAAATCCTAAGCCTGTATAATACTGAGATTAATATTAAAAAAAGAAATGGTTGATCATGGCATGAACTCTACTGCTAAGCCTATGCACGTTGGTGAAGCTATAAACAGAAAAGTACTTGTTATCAACTAAGAACAAATGGATGATCTTGGAAGCTGATCATATATTAATTTTATTTTTAATAAAAATGATTCTTGCATAAATCGAACAGGAACATATATATATATATATTACGAATTGACAGCATCAGTCTATTGAGGAAAATGGAAATCATTTGTCCAATACACAGCATCTTGATCACCAAGTGTAAATCTATGGTCAAAAAGTGGCACTAACTCAAAGAGGTCATCTTCCTTGCTTTGTACCCCCTTGATAATTTGCGAGGCTTCACCTTTAAGAATAATGTGGGAATAGCATGTTTGGAGAGCCTTAATCGCTGCAAAGCTTCAGCTTCAGCTGCCGTACAATCTGCTTTGTGGATCTTGAAAGCATCCGCATGGAGGACGTACCCCTCATGATCACTCCAGCACATCCTTGAAGAGCAGCTTGGTTAAAACTTGCATCAAAATTCACTTCAACAGTGTTCCCGTTTGGTGCTTTCCAATAACAATGTCCTGCTCTTCCAGATTACAGGTCTGGTCACTTCGCATTTGGGCTGCTTCCTAATCAGAGAAGTGGGTGTTGATTCGTTCTACTGTTCTTAGGGTGTTGATTCGTTCTACTGTTCTTACTTCATAGTCGCTAATCCCTTGTGTTTCGTCGCATTTCTCGAGTTCCAAAGAGTAACAAGAAATTTGTCAAAATTATCCTTGTAAAGCAACTTGGCCGCTATTTCAACCTGATCGGTTGCATTAGTAAAGACTCCTTTTGAGATCTCATTTGTAAATACTCCGAGCCCAGAAGACTTCGCTGCCAAAGGGCAATCTTTCAAAGCATGCATAACGTCCTCTAACTCGTAGTTACTTTGGCAACAATTGGAAGACGTTCTTGGGATTCTAGAACTGGTCTCCATACCTGCTGCTAAAATTTCATTCCAAAGTTCCCATGCACAAATCTTGATTTTAGATGCAACCTTGGCATTCCAGATGTGTTCCAAACCATTCATGTGGCCCCAGTCTTGAATTTCCATCGAGCATGGTTTTAGATATTGTTTTAAGAAATTATGTTATCAAGTTCGGAACAAGTAGCGATATTGCTTTACTTAATATCACTTCTAGAATAACAAGAATTATTCAAAATAGTTGTTGTCCACAATATCAGCTCTTTGAGAATAGGTATATTTAGAACATGAATTCAGTTTAGAACAATTGTCATTCAATGTAGCTTTCATTTGGGAACAGACTTGTTGAGAGCAATTGTTGTTTGGAACAATTTCTATTTAGAATAATTGTGTTTTTTTTCGAGAATGAGCTTTTTTAAGAAAAGTATCACCATTGAACAACTTTTGTTTTGAATAACTCTTGTTGAAAACAATCTCTACACTAAAAACAACTATATTGCGAACAAAAGTTTGGAACAAGTCAGGATAACCCATGTTTAGGAACAACCTTCGTCTTGCAGAAGATATTTCACATGATGCTGTTGTACGAGAATAGCGTAGAAGATAGTGTTGGTCGAAAGTGGAGAATATCCTTTACCACCTAAATTAAAGCACAAATATTAATTTGATTAGGGTTTATTACTATAAATATTACAACCACTTTATTTTAGAAATTTTTTAATTTTTTACTACGCAACAAAACCAGTTTCTAAATTGAATTTTTTTCAATATTTTTGTACCTAAAATGACTTTCAACAGTATCTTCCAATTGTTTTTTTGTCATTCAATTGGCAAAGTTGGAAATATAAAATGTCATGGCCTAACCCACAATCTCTCTCCAATGCTTGAGCTTGAAATAATAAAGATATTAGAACACTAGAGCTGAAACTGGTACTATCTCTATAGCAAAGAGTAAGGCCGTTAGAGTTAGTGTGATCAGCCCAATGTAGCAAAAGAAAAAAAGACAAAAGAGATTGAATAAAAAATAGCTTTCATTTCTGGGTTTTTCGCATGTTTGGTTAATGAATAATGAGCATGGTTGATGAGAAGTAATTATAAAATATAAAAATATTTTAAAATATATTTTACAATTTTCAGAATTAGAACTAAAATGACAAATTTTATAAATATTGAGGGCTAAATTTGTTGAATTTTTTAGATTTAGGATCAAATTAATAGAATGTGTAAACATTGGAAGGCTAAATTTGTTATTAAACCAAGAAAAATTTCACGTTAAACTTCTGTTATTATTTTAAAAATAAGAGTGACTAAAATATTTAATTTAAAAAATATTAAATCAAAAAATTGAATAATTATTCTAATACTTTACCCTTAAATAAAATATCCTAATAAAAAAATATTGTCCTAATTAAAATTACTATATAAAATCTTAATTATTTAAACTATCATCCTAATTAAATTATTATACTATGTATTCTAAAACAAACACCAATGTTTTTTTTTTATGAATAAAAAGGCATTACTATACTAAATTACATAGAAAAAGATTGAGGGATGCAAATACTTCTTTCCTTTATCTGCTTCAAAAAATTCTAATGCTTCTCATGGATGGGTCTCAAATAGTTGTAAATCCTCCGTTTCTGCAAAGGTCAAGTTGGCTAAATAATTCGCGCTTTAATTATGCTCCCTAAGAATGTATCTTAATTTTCACTGACCTTCTTGAGACAACATACAGTGAATTCTTCTAATGAGAGCAGAATTTGAAGTCTTCAAAACTTTCACGTATAGCTTTAACAACCTCCAAACTATATGATTGAATTATCACTTTGTCATGACATTTTCGTTGGATGAAATTTAGGCCATCTAAAATGCCAAAATTCTTTATCAAAAATTGAGCATTGCCCTAAGAATCAGTTATAATCAAAGACCCAATCTCTATTTCCATCGCACTTGACTCCCCCAACTGCTGTACTTCCCTAGGTATTGCACTCGCTGATTCCAATTGAACAGCACTATCAGTGTTGGTAAAAGTCCAACCCCTACCAGTTGTTCCCCTTAAAAGAATTTATAACCTTCAATCAACTCATCTCTATAGACCGAGGAAAATTGTTTGGCCCAACTAGTCCAACACCAACGTTTTTAAGTTTCAACTTTTCTTTCTTTTGCCGTTTCCATTTTAATTCCTTTTTTCAGTTTTTTTTAATATAATAACTTATTAACTAATTCCTAAGTTCCTAACGTTAGTTGCTAATTGAGTATTCCATTTTATGGTCTTTGCATTTAAATCTAAGATTTAATTTACTCTGAACTTTATGTAATGGCCTAATAGTTAAAGGGATTTACCGTCTTAGGTGTGATATGACTTTGCCCTATTATTATAATTAAAAAAAAAATTCAATTTACTCTCAAGAATTTAGTCTCTACATCTAAACTAAAATTTTAAGTAGGTCCAAAATCTATTTTTAAAGAATTCGAGATGGAGTTCTAGTTTTGAGCTACCCAATTAAGGCTTCCGTTTCGTAGTTAGAGAATTAGCTCTTGTTTAATTGTATCGAGTTTGTTGGAGGCTTTGTCTTGCTCAAAGCTTTTTTAGATTTTGTTTAGCTGTATTTTTCATTTAAAAAGCACTTTTGATTTTAAAGTTAGTGTTAAACAAATAAATTTCTTAAAAATTTTTATTTTTGAAAAATACTTTTGCTCAAATAAAAAAGTTAAAAATTTTTATTTTTCTTGAGCAAAAACACCACTCAAAGCTAATTTACTTTTTCATTTTTTTCATTTTTCAAATTAAATTTTATAAATAATTAATGGTTATATTTAAATATTTAAAATATAATATGTTTTAATTAAATTTTATAAAAAATTAATATTAATTATTTAAAATTTATATTTTATATTAAAATATTAACAAGAAGTTATAATAAATTATTTTTATATTATTGTTAAAATATGATAATATTAACTAATTTGAATATTATTTAAATGCATATTTATTATTTTATAATATAATGTCTAAAATAGATATTTTATTTGTTAAAAATATTTTTTGACAGCAATACTAAACATTTAATCGTAAACCAATTTGTTCAAGAATAATTACGAAACACTTTAAACTATCCCTTACTCTCCTTCACTTGTATTGAGGTTAAGTCTTACTGCTTGTAAACTTCTCATTCAATCTACAAATACAATTATCCATCGTAATAGCAGTAGAACATAGCCCCAAACTCTTTTAACTTTTTAAAAGAAAATTAATTAGGCCTTCAAGAAAAATTTAAAATTTCTTACTAAAACCTTAAAATTTTTAAATTTCTAGATAAGCTTCCAAAACTTAATCGCTGCAAGTTCCTTTAAAAATGCTGATTCTGGATTTAGAAATTTACAACCTAACTCATCTGAAATATACCCTACACTAAGTGTGTGTGTCTGTATATATATAATAGTAATTTTAAAGTATCATTTTGGTGTGATTTTCAACCCCAGTCCACAGATCTCCTCAGGCGTAGGTGCCTCCCAATTCACAGCCTTTTTCTTCATTTCTCTAAAATCAGCAACACATTCCTCAAACATCAAATCCTTTACTTGCCGCCTCCCCTCAGCCAGTTTTTTACCGGCAACTCTGTCGAAGATCATCTCCCATCGATCCTCCCACCCACCATGAGCATCGCATAGCTCAATTGTCCCGTTACGCCAGTTGGTCCAGCTCCATCTCTTGTCAAGCGACGACATCACATCGGCAACGCAACGCCCTTTACAAACAGGAGTGCAGGGCCTACATTTGGCCCCACTCAGTGGACCTGGGCTCGATAACGCCGCCACCGGAACTCCCATATGGGAAGGCGGGAATCGGTACCTCCGATCCGTCACGACGCAGAAAGGTAATCTATTTTCTACGTAGGATATGTTTTGGGTGATGAGTTGTGCTTTGAAAGCTGATTCTGAGTTGAGTCGCCTGTACCCGGCTGAGTCAAGTTTGGGGATGAGAGAAAGTCGGGAGAGGGCAGCTTTGGAAGTGTAAAAGTCGCCGATGCCAAGTCGGTCATTAAGGCCACCGTAGACAGATCCTGAAGGGACGGTGTATCGGCCGGCAACGAAGTGTTGGGGATTCAAGGGCGCATTCCAGTAACCGTCTACTCTGGTGCGGACGATCCAATCATAGGTGAAGTTGTGTTGTTTTTGGTGTGAATCGATCATTGTCAGGCATCCCTCAACCAAATTAAAATACTGTACAAGTCCCTGTACCGCAAAAATCCGTCTTACAAATATTATATTAAAACTAGAAAAAGTCTTATAAAGAAGCACGTCAAAGGTAACCTTCTAGAATTCAAATTGGTGACTATTAAGGGAAAAAGCACATCTGTTGAATACAATCACTAACTAATATTGAATTGGCCTAGATGAATAAAAATTAAACGAGGCACGTGTGAATCTTAAGTTGGAAAAGTCAAAACGATGAGAATGAGTAGGCTGCGCCTAAAACTTCATCTTTTCAAAAGAAAACCCAAATTCGATGTAACCAAGTTAAAACAGTTGACAGTTTGTACCTGGATACCATTAGGGGAGTTGGCGGCCGTCAGGACTCGAGCTTGCTCCGCCGTCTGCGGCACAATTTTCTGATCAAATATTCGCACCGAAGCCAGCCTTGGTGCAGCTTTAAGAAGCGATAATTTGAAGGCATTCTTGTCCATGGGACAGTGCAGAAAAAGGTCAGCATTAGGATACTCTTTAATAACCCTCTCCATGATGGAGGGTCCAGTGAGCTCGAACCTCCTGGCTCCACCCACCAAGCACACCGCCATCCTCGACTGGCGCAACTTACCAGTTACGTCGGGAGATGGAGTGGTGGAGAGAAAAGACCGGAGCGGGAAAAAATAATGGATGGACGGTGTAGATGATAGAGCAATAAAAAGAAGAATGGAAAGAGGAACGATTATCAAGAAAAGAAGACGCCAATCAAGATCCGATACCCCTTTCTTGATCAACATATTAATCTTTTCTGCCAGCTTTACCATCTTCGAGATGATTATGGAAGTTTAGAGATATGAAGGAATCACTTTTAGCGTAAGGAATATAAGGGTATTTTAGAAGATGAGAGGGTATGTTTTTGCTTTATCTTTTGGGTTCGCAAGGGCTAAGTCAGTTGACCATCTGCGGTTACTCTGTACATAACATTAACGTGTTTGGGCTATTAGCCAACCTTAACTGACCGCGGATAATTAATTCTTTTTAATTCTCACCAATTAATTCCTGTTTTATATTAACATGGCAGGAATCACATCTTCTTCCATATATTTAGTTTTTAATATGTCAATACATTACTCTTAACACTGATTCATAAAATGCAGGCATTCCTTGCAAGTGTAATTCCCGTTTCAGGTCTCATCATCAACAAACCATTGTTGAAGGGTTTTAAACATTTGTATGGAGGCATTCCCACTTTCTTCATTTGAAACCTGGTGGAGGCTTTTCTAAGCCATGGCATTTTAATTTATTTGTTTGAAATCATGGTAAATTTACTTCAAATCTTTTATATTTTAATTTATCTTTGTATTATTACTCCAAATTTAAATTTCAATTTACTCCAACTAAAACTTTAAATTTAATGCAATAAATTTGGTAACACTTTTAATTCTCTCTCTCTTGCTTTTCATCTTAACTAGTTTTAAACCCTGTTTATATTTATTTAGAATATAAATCTTAATTTTAGGATATTTTTAATTTAAAATTTTAAATGATATTTATTTTATTTTGATATTTGAATTAGGATATTTTATTTTTAAAAAGTAGAAAACTCATATTATACCTTTTGAAAATCAATTATTCGTTTTGGAAAGGGAAACATTTTGTGAAAATAAATGATATAAAATATGATTTTTAACTCATAAGAATATCCTAATTTAATTTCGTTTTTATTAAGATTGCAATAATATAAACAAATTGCTCTATTTTTTTTTTATAGAAAAACAAATTGCTCTATTAGTTGATTCCTTGAAAATAAATTAAGGAAATAAATCATATGTAATTAATTGACTTTTTTTTTGAATTAGTATTTAATTGACTTTTTCTATAAAAATTTGAAATTTAAATATAAAAGAAAATGAAATTATTTTAATGGTTTCTAATGGGATATGAAAAAAGGAAATAAATACTCTTTTAAATTAAATTCAAAATATTCTATATATAATATAAAACTAATTCCTATCTAATATAAAACCAATACTTTTGGGTCATTAGAAATTAGGACTAAGTAGGGTAATTTAAGTATTAGAAGTGAGGAGTAGGGGTAATTTAGATATTCAAAATTAAAGGCAATTTAGATATTTTGATAAAATTTAATTAATTATTAATTATTAATTTTTTACACAATGTTTAGAATTATTCATAGTCCCTCTTCAACTCATAAATACGAGTATAATACGCTTTAACGCACTCGAATCCACGTCCTCCTGCATTGGCAACAATGTTCATACCAATTGAACTAAGACTCAGTCGACTATTTCAATTATTGGTATATCTTAATTATTTGTGCTTTTGATTGTTTTTTAATTTGCTGGAAGTTACTTTTGTAGTATTTATTTGAATTAGTTCTAAAGTCATGTGTGTTGCACATGATTTTATGTGTTTATTTGTTAAACTTATTAAATAATATATTTATATAATTTTTAAAAATTAAATGATAATTGATATAATTTACCATAAAAGTATTAATTTTGAAAATAATTGAAAGAATAAAATAATATTTTAAAAGTAATGAAAGTAAAAAGGTGAGAAACAATCAATAGTAAAATATTAACTAATTAGATAAAAATAACTTATCATTCGAACATGAGTCAAAATTTCACTTAAAAGATAAACATTATTAATACTAATACTTTATATTATTAATAACTATTATTAAGTGATAATAATTATTATATTGATAATGAAAATATTATTAATAAAATAATCATTTTATTAATACTTTATTATATTTAAGATTTAAGATAAACATTATTAATAATTGATTAATATAATTATTTTATATTATATTATTTGTTTTATAAATTTAAAAAATAAGAGAAACATAGATAATACAAAATACTAATTTTTAATTTATCGATTTTCTTTATATTAATTTCTCAAATAGATATGAGTTATACTATTTATCGACGAAGGATTTGTGTTGAACCGAACCAATTTGATTAGATGCAATTAGTAATTATAAAAAAATTAATATTTAATTTAATTATAAAATATATTTATTTTTTTACTTTTAACATATAAATTATAAATAAATAAATTTATACATTAAAAATTAGATTACCAATATATTATAAATTTATTTCAACTTTCATGAGTTATTTTGTATTGGGATTTATTTTATTTTTATTATTAATTTTTATTAATATGGTGACAATTTGATTTTAATTATAATATTAAGTTGCGTTAGAGACTACAGTATTTTTTGTTTATTTTATTTTTAACATTGCATTTTTATTTGATAATATTTTATCTATTAAACGTTAATTTTTTTATATTTAATTTAGAGTGTCTGGGTTGTTAATTTTAAAAACCATATGTTAGATCTATTCATGATTCGGGTTACTCGTAGAGGCTAGAAGGCCTACTCAAAATTTGAGAGGTTTTATATAAAAATATTAGGCTCGTTTAAAATATGGGTCAAGCTTGTGCTTGAACATTTAAGGTTCAAGCCCGCCCCGATTTTAAGTTTATAATACTTTATATTATGTTATTTTTATACATTATGTAATTTAGAACACATTAAAAAAATAAACATATACTAGATATATAATACTACTCTAATGTAAACATTAAAATAATGTTTAGATGACTATATAAAAAGTTTCAATAAATAAAAATGTATAAAATTATTGAATATTAAAATAATATGTTTTTTAAAAAAATTAAAAAATAATATGAGCGGACCTAAAATGATCTTGGCTTAATCTTTTATAAATATGGGCAGATTTAGGTAAATTTTTAAGCTTATGTTTTGAGTCGGGCCGGGCTTGAACTAGCATAAAATATGTTAATATCATACTTAAACTCGACTCGATCCGACTCATGCTATTTTGTTGTTATTGATTGAATATTGTATAAAACTTATTTTATTGTTAATTTTGTTATTATTTTAAAGGCATTTGTTAATTTTATTATTATTTTAGAGGTATTTGCTTGTTAAGTTACATCTATCTTAGTGTTATTTAAGTTTACATATTTTTTTAAAATTTATTTTCAATTTGTTGGGAAATATTTATTTTGATTTTTTTAGTATTTTTGATGTATTATATATATTTAAAATTATATAAAATAATATAAAAATTTAATACGGGCCGGGTCCGAATTTTAGCATTTTTATATGGGTTAGGCTTGGAAAAAAAATTTAGGCCCATTTTTTTAGGCCCGGCCCGGCCCATGAACACCTCTAATCACGGGGTTATATTCCTAATTAAATGTATAAGTCATAGTATTACTTAAGATGTAAGCAACCAAGAAAATGTAGTCATAATATAAAAGTAAATAAATAAATAAATAAATAAATATATATATATAATACAATACACATTATATTTTTTAGAAATACATTATATTTATTAGAAATTCTATCACACGTATAGCATATACATGTGAAAACTATACACCTAGAACATAAATTTTTGTTTAAAAATAACATATAATAAACTATGCACGATATTAAAATAAAACAAATAGATTAAATTGTCAGTAAAAATTGATGTTTAAATAAATAAAAATAACACGTCACCTTTTTATGTATGATGAACATGACGAATCAAATTTTCACGAATAAAATCAAATTTTCACGAATAAAAGTTATTGATGGTAGTGACATACATAAAAAAATCTTAAAAAATAAAATATATATATTTCGTCACTATTAATATTTTACATTGGTGATGTTAAATAATCGTCATTAATTTGGTCAAGACATCACAAACTAATGGTGGGTTTGGATGGGTGATTGAGTGCAGTGCGGTGCATTTAGCTTACTTTTTGTCCCACGCTACAGTATCACTATAGTATCTAATCTCACCGCCACCGTTGTTTTTATACTAACCGCAGGTAAACGCACCGCCCATCCAAACCCACCCTAAATGTTGGTGCCTAGCAATTAGTAACATAAACTAATGATAGTTTTTCAAATTGTCACATAAGATATATTATAAATATTAAACATGACGGCTCTTTGTATTCGTCATGTTTTAGGTATATTTTAGTGTCACATAGAAAATTTGTCACTAATTGATAGACTTGTTGTAGTACATTGTTAGCAGTTTTTACTTCGATCTTCATGGCGCATGACTCTGTTAGCAAATGATCCTCAAGTCATATTTTAATCCACCCTCAATGATGTTGGTCGAATTTTGGAAAGAATGAGGAGTAAGGATCGACAATCACATTCTCAAAAGCCCTATCCTTATCTCACTTGAAAAACAAGTTGGTTGTTTTACTTGTATATGAAGTTATGGGATAATCATTGAAGATATCTCAAGAGATAAATTCAACCTTTTACCAAGAGTTTTAAGCTTATTAAAATGTTGCTTAAAAACTCTTATGTTAGCCTATAAATAGATTGCTAGTTGTCGCACATCAAGGTGCAGTTTATAAGTGTATTTCGTAAACAGTTTCTTTCTGTTTTCACTTGTTATTTTGACTTTCTTGTTAAGTTTTCTTGACGAGATATTATTGATTGTAAGTGAGGTTATTTGGGCTGAGTGGTTTGTAAGAATGCATTCATTGTTGGTGCTGCAATTACTTGTTTGTGTAATGGTAGATTGAACTTTAGCCAATAATGAATCCGAACTTTTGTTGAGTAAAATCATTCACTAAGAGAAATTCAGCAGAACAGGATTGATGAATTCGAACTGTATTAACAAATATGGCACATTGATTTCCCTCTTTGATTTACTCTTTGTTTATAAACTATTGTTAAATTATTTTATTTATATGTATATTCAAACATCTGTCTAAATAATAGTTGAGACATCGATTTGAATAAAAGAGTAAACCGACTTGTACTCCTCAAAATACAAATCTTTACTAAACAATGATGAATATATAATGGATAGTATTCTCATTACTAATTTCTTTTTTGAAGGTCTCATGCTAATTTATTAATCTATATAAATTCCTTTATTAATATATAGAAATTAGGAATAAAGCCCACTTTGGGCTTGACTTCATTATTTTTTAACTTTATTTTACACTTTTTTATTATTTTTATTGTTAATATTATTCATTAACTATAGTATTTAATTTTTTTATTTTAAATAATGATATCTAATTAATTAAAAATCAAATACTTAAAATAAGTACACCATTCATAATGGACTGATATCAAGGCATCAAGCATATGCCACCTTATTTTCATTCCTTTCGACATGATGCACTTTGACTTATTTAAAATGTAAAATTGATTTATTGCTTCATCTACCGAAGGTCCAATTGTTGTTTAATTCTATTTGTTTTATCTTCTTCCTTATAGGAAGTTTATCACCATCTAATTAGATTGGTTAATCCTTCTATTCAAAATTTAAAAGTTTTTAGACAAAAATATGATGCCCGAAAAAAGAGTTTGGAAAAAAAATTAAACCTGTTTAAAATATGAATTGAGTTTGTGCTTGAACATTCAAAACTTGAGCCTGACCTAGCCCGACACATTTTTAAGTTTATAATACTTTATATTATGTTATTTTTATATATTATGTAATTTAGAACACATTTAAAAAATAAATCTATACTAAAAATATAATAATACTCTATTGTAAATATTAAAATGATTTAAGATGACTATATAAAATTTTCAATAAATAAAAATTATATAATATTAATAAATATTAAAATAATATAATATAAATATTTTTTTAAAAAAATAATATGGGCAGGTTTGGATAAAATTTTAGGTCTATATTCCGGACCGAGCTTGGGCAAACATAAAATGTGTTAATATCATACTTATATCCGGCCTGACCTGGCCCATGAGCACCTCTACCTAGGGGTGTTCATAGTTCGATTAAAATTGAATTAACTGATCAAACCAATCTAATTCGGTTAATCGGTCGGTAGTCGAATTTAGTTCAGTCAGAGGTCGGTTAATAATTTTTTGAAATTTCTGTTATCGGTTAATTTGGTTCGAAATCGGATAATTAACCGAAATAAATAATATATAATATTTTTTTGAACTATCAAAAAAAAAAAGAAATTGAACATTAGCAATATAATTTTTATATATTTTATACTTATTTTAATCAAAAGACAAAATCATATAAATTTTGATTCGATTAATGTATTTGAAAAAAATCGATTCGATTAACAATTATAATTTTTTGCATTTCAAATAATTTAATTAATAATAATTCGACCCGATTAATAATCGATCCGACCGTTTCAACATCCATACCTCTCCTCTAATAAAATTTGTTGCAGTTCAAGTTAACTTGAAAAGTGCTTGTATTGACTTATAATCTTGCAAAAGAAGTTTTCCTTTTGGCACAATATAATTTCTAGCATAATGTAGATTTTAAACATATATTTTAAAATTTTTAATGTACTAACTTTTTAATTTTTTATAACATTTAATTAAATTAAATTATTTAAAATAATAGAAGTTAAAATTAGGAAAAATATATTCTTATCATTACTTAAATTCAATTTTAGAAAACTTTTTAAAAACATTTAAAATAATATAAGTTAAAAAAAAAGGCCCTATTTTATTCTCAAGACTTGAGAATCTTTCTTCCATCTTTTTAATGTTTTCTCTTTAATTATTTTTTGATATCAATCATTTTGAGATTTCAAATTTAATTTCAAGTTTCTGCATCACAACTTTAAAAATTAAATAAGTAATTTTATATATTCTAACTCATCAATACAAGTTTGTTCATCACAATTTGGGGTGATGTAACACCCCTAACCCGTATCCGTCGACGTAATAGGGTTTCAGAGCATTACCAAGTAATCGTAATCTAATCATTCATTTCAAACATTTCAAAAATCATAAAATGATTCGACATTAAGAAGCATAAAGTCCCTTAATAAGTCTTTGAGAGTTCGAAAATACTTTAGAAACGATTTGAGACTAAATCGAGAACATTTGAAAATTTTTGGAAAAAGTTAGGAAATTTTTAACTGCAGGGTTCATACGCCCGTGTGGTTAGGCCGTGTGACACGCCCGTGTGTCTGGCCGTGTGGGCATTCGAAGTAGGGACACACGGTCGTGTCCCAGCCCGTGTAACTCTCTGACTTGGGTCACACGACCAAGCCACACGCCCGTGTGCCAGGCCGTGTACCCTTTGAAATGACATCGCACGCCCATGTGCTAGCCGTGTGTCTCACAAAGCCAAGTCTCACTGTAATAGCCCAGTTTAGACCCTAGTCAGAATAGTGGTTTCAGGACCACAAATCTGAGTCAAAAATATTTTAATATTATTTTTCGTATTTATAGCATATGAATTTATATGTGTGAAAGTTTCGTATGAAAATTTTATCGTTTGTATGTTGATTTGTGAAAAAAGACTTAATCGTAGAAAATGCAAAAGTAGCCTACTAATTAGTTATATGTCGAATTGACATGGCTTATTCATGTGAGGTCCTTATGTTGTAAATGAACCATTGGTTTAATGAGTGGACATTTATGGACAACCATTAATAATTTATAAGTTAAATAGCCATGGGTAAAATGGTAAATTATGTATTAACGTTAATAAATTAAAATAAAAAAAGGTTAGTGGAGTGTTCATCTTTGTTTTCCGAAATTTGAAGAAGAAAGAAGACAACCATGGCTATTTAGGGTTCGGTCATTTGAAGCTTCAATTGGTATGTGATTTTTGTTCGATTTTTGATGATTTTTACATTTTTGAGATCGTTGCTTCATATATTAGCTAGCCCATGCTTAAATTCATGAAATTGATTACGATTTTGAGTTATGCCATTGTTGATAATGTGAGCTTTGTGAGGTTTGATGATAAAAAAAATAAGTGTTGGATGATAGATAAATGTATTTTGTATTGGGAGTTTTGATGAATTTGATTATTATGGGCTAAATTGTGAAAAATGAGAAATTGATGGGCTAAAATGTAAAATAAATGAAATATGTGGGCTTATATGAGCTAAAGGAACATTCGGCCAAGCTATGATATTGTTAAATTATATGTATTTTGTGATTTTATGAAATAGGGACTAAAATGTCAAAATGTGATAATGTGAGGGCTAATTTGTAAAATGCCCTAAATACGTGTATATGGATTGAATTGAATGATTTGGTGAATGAATAAGCTAAAATTGAATGTGTATAGATCAAGAACCAAAGAAAACAAAATTAGATCGGGGGAAATCGAAAGTAGTTGAATAGCCGTTTGTTTCCGTTCTTTCCCGTACGAGGTAAGTCATACAAATAAATGTGTTTGAATTGAATTATTATTGCTTATATGTGAATGAATTGTGATATATGGCTATTTGAAATTTGAATATGTGAAACTGGAAAGTTAGATAATGTGACGACGTCCGAAAAGTCCCGTATGAACCTTAGGAAATAGTTAGGATACATATGTCATGACATAGGATTTCGATATGTGATTTCGTGTAAGACCACGCCTGGGACGTTGGCATCGATTTGTGGTTTACGTTTAAGACCATGTCTGGGACATCAGCATCGTATTTGATTTCGTGTAAGACCCTATCTGGGACAGTGGCATCGATATTGATTACATGTAAGACCACGTCTGGGACGTTAGCATTGTACGAGCTTTCTGAGCTATCCGAGTATCCTATTTGGATTTTGGCATAGATTGGAAGCCGTGGTTTGGATTTTGGCATGGCAGAATTTGGATGGGGAGAAATTGGAAGGTAGAGAATGAGACAAAAGAGATTGATGGTAGATTGAAGCAGATTACCATCTGTGAAAACAAAGATTGTTGAGATGGAGAAGAAGAAGTATAAATATATTGGGCCATTTATGCAAAAAGGAAAAATATTGAGCCATTTATTAAAAAATTGAAAAGGAAGGACGAAAAAAAAATCACTCAACCTTGTCTCGTCCAACGTGGAAGTTAATTGGCCACAGCACTTGTCCCGTTAGCCCGGTAATGGAAAATGTTAATGGATGACTGATTTGTCACTTTTTGATAACATTAGTGATTGATTTGTTATTTTTTAAAAGTTGAGTAACTGAACAGAAATCAGAGTGACTGTTGATGCAATTTACCCTAATTTTAATAATGTTAATAGTTAGACTTGAATTTTAAAATCTGAAAAGTAAAACCGTAAAGGATTAAATTCCTAAAAATAAAAATAAATTTTAAATTTATAAAAAGTATAGCAACTTGTAACATATTTTAACATTTCATATTTCCTGCAAATAAATGTGTTTCTAGAAAATTAGAAATGAAAAGAAAATTGTGAGGACTGATGTGAAAACACGTGGCGAATCAACAGAGGCAAAAGGGGAATCGGGGGTGCTTACGTGTATGATTAAACCGCCGGATTGGGATTCCGAATTTGCCAAAGCCAAAGCCAGCCATAGCCCGAGCGCGAGGGGCTGAAGCGAAGAGTTGCCTCAGCCACCGATCTCATCTCCAACTCTCTCTCTCTCTCTCTCTCACACACACACATTCGTTAGCGCCTCTCTTAAAACCTTAATATTTCTTGATGCTATTTTAAAGTTGATTGCAGTGTTGTTTACAAGTCCTCTGTCCGTCAAATGCATCATACCAAACGCAAAGATTCTACCGAAATTTTCTCTTACATTTGTCATGGTTTTCAACCCCCACTTTCCTCATATTTCGAAACTCTCCTCCTCTTCCTCCAAATCTACTTCCCTCATTTAACAAATTTCTCTTCATTTTGTTTTGAAATTTAACACTTTATATATTTAGGCTTTCTTTTCTCTCAACTCGTCCATGGCATTTTCTTAATCTATGTCGACGACTGACAGAGGATTCGCAACTCTGTTTGAGTTCAACCTCTCCAAGCTATACCTTTCCCATGGATTGGCGCCGCGTAAAAAACAGAGAATGTGCTTTCGGCTCACTATGTTGAGTCGAATCAGTTGCTGCTACCCCGACCCCCTCGTCCCAATCCGGAGAGGCAACGGTTCAGCTAATAGCAATGAGAAGAAGGGGGATAATTGGCGGTTGGACTCCAAGAATAGCCTTCACAAGGTCCGAGTTCTGGCCTCTCCTGCAACGCCGTTTGCTTCGGCTCAGTACGTCACGGCTTTTAGCATGCTATACTTTTTCCTTTCAATCTTAAGAATGTATCTTCTTTTTCTTTTAAAAAAGAATCTAAACAAAGGATAAGTGACTTGCTAGTTACGCATTTTATTTTGCGGAAGTTAATTTGTTTGTTCCTTTTTGTTGATTTGTATGCAAAAACTTAAAATGTTCTGTTCGCTACCAAAGCTTGTAATGCAATGTTGATATCGTGTTATGCTTGTCACAGATCTCGATTTTCTTCCAAACAACAAAAGTTCTACACTCAGTGTACGCCTCGAAATTCTGGTCCTCAGTCTCGTGATACTCTACCGACAAGAGGTAACACAGGATGCTCATTCATCTGTTGAATCTTATTCTGGAATTCTCCATGTTCTTGTATTTTAGGTTTCTGATGGCATTTAGATTACCATGGCTAATAAAGGATACGATTGTTTGCTTGTTTCTTCATGGTAGACACGGGTATTGCAAATGAGGAGGACTGGGGAATTAGCTTGTTAAATGAGAATGTTAATGAGTCTGGCACAAATGAAGATGGCAGTACCTGGTATCAACAAAGTGGAGAGGACCTTGGTGAAAATGGATACTTGCGTCGATGGACAATGATGGGTGGTAAATCCCATGACGGATCCTCTGAATGGATGGAAACGGTATAATATCATTTTTGTTTCATGATATTTTGATGTATGAATTTTGTTGATCTTCTACTTGCAATTGAGCGGATATTCATAATGTTCTTTCAACAAACGCAATATATGAACTTATGACTGTATATTAAAACAATTAGGTATCATGTTTGCCACCATGGTTGTTTGAAGAGAACTCATTCTTGTGAGAAACTTATTTCTGTATTTTTCCAAACTTGGAAAAGATTTCTGACAGGCTATCATTTGCTAAGATTTCTAAAGAACACCAAGTTATTCATGTTCAATTTGCTACTCAGCCAACTTGCTTTGCATATTGTTATCAATGCCTAACATCTATTTCTATATTAATCTTTTCTTGAACATCTATTTCTGTATTAAATGGTCAATATGCGCACTCAAAATTATTCATGTTGAACATGAATTTTTCTACTCGGCCAGCCTGCTTTGCATATTGTTATTGCCTTATTGGTCCCTAACATTTGTTTCTGTATTAAATGGTTGATATATTGGGTGGAACGATTTGAAGTATGTCTGTTATTATAATGTGAATGAAATAATTCAAATTAGTTAGAATATTTTATTCTTTAGAGCTTTGCAACAAAGACAAATTAATCAGCCAAGTGTGTATTTTTTCTATTCTGGGAGTGGGGAGCTAAGGTATTTGTATAATTAATCATCTTTTCTGTAAGATTATATAAACTTGAGAATGATTTGAGTTGTAGTTCGAGAGATGAAAGCACCCCGAAAGACATTGACGTTAACTGTTAGTTAAATTGAGGAAGAAAGGATGATTCTTAAAAAATTTGACTATACAAATACATAATTTTTTAAAATTCTGTTACTTAACATGTATTATAACCCCAGTAAGTATTATCCTTGCCAGATATATTTAATTGGATTTATTGATCTCCTTGACAGTGGTGGGAGACAAGTGACTGGAGTGGATACAAAGAATTAGGTACTTGCATTTTTCATTGATTTATTCTATCACCACTTCCATTTCTTTATTGTATCACCTAATTGTGTTAATTAATTTCTCATGCTTTATTCTTGCCGAAATGACTCTAAAATCATCTGAGCATGTATTTGAGTTACTTTTACCAGAGTTTATATTTCATAGGTGTTGAGAAGTCAGGAAGAAATGCTGAAGGAGATTCATGGTGGGAAACTTGGCAGGAATTGCTTCATCAAGATGAATGGAGGTCTTTATTTCCACATCATTCACCTGATCGGTGAATACTTCAATTTTGTCAATTTCACATAGAGGCAAATATGATCTTTCCAGTTTAGTATGCATGCAATTTTTCATTAGTGCAATCATTACTACATCTTTAAAAATGCAGCAATTTAGCACACATAGAGAAGAGTGCTCAGAAGCAAGCTAAATCAGGTATTGAAAATGCGGGTTGGCATGAGAAATGGTAAGTTATAAATCAATGTATGGAATTTATGATATTAGATTCCATTCTTGTTATATATTTTTACTATTAATACTTCCTATTGATGATAAACTTATTTTGGTAGGTGGGAGAAGTATGATGCTAAAGGGTGGACAGAGAAAGGGGCACATAAGTATGGTAGGTTGAATGAACAGTCATGGTGGGAGAAATGGGGAGAGCATTATGATGGAAGAGGATCTGTTCTCAAATGGTAATTTTCAATTAAGCTTTTTATGCAAAACCACTCAGTGTGCTAGTTGACTACTAGATTTGAATTAATTTAGTAGTTCAGATTCATGATCATTTTGTACCAATGGTCATTTGAGAGAAACCACGATACATGCCATGTTTTTTCTGGGAAGATTGTTCTTACATTGATGGAAATTTCAACTACCTTTCCTTTTATCTTCATAAGAAAACTTTTTCTGATATTGAGATTATACACTTTTCTTCTCTTGTGCTTTCCTACTTAGCATCACCTTCCCATCCCAAGCACTTTCCTGTGGTTGCATTAAATTTTCTATTTTGATAATTTTCAGGACAGATAAATGGGCTAAGACTGAAGTGGGAACAAGATGGGGAGATAAGTGGGAAGAGAAATTCTTTGATGGTGTTGGTTCACGTCAAGGGGAGACATGGCATGTATCTGCAAGTGGCGACCGTATGTACATTCATTTGATTTTTTCTACTTCTGATGCATAATGTGATAGTTTTTTATTTCAAATTTGGGTTTTGCATAGCATCTCATAGGTTGGATGAGTAGCCATTGATTATTATTATTTGCTCATGCTCCTTAAGCAAAAACTACTTTTGGTATTTGTCTAAAGCGTGCACTTAGGATGACCACCATAGCCTTAGGCCAAAACCTGTTTCAGTTTGCGCAATGAAAATAAACATTCTCTTGAGCATCTCTCCAGGCACCTGACTTAAATCTTAATGGTCAAAGTGAAATGCACAACTGAACTGGATTGTTTAACTGTTTTGAGTTGTGACAAGATTTTCTGGGAAGACTATATTAGTTTTTCAATGCAACTTTTTATTCATCCACGGATGAGGAGACCTGAAATTTATGTATTGGCATTGAACAAGTGTGTTCTTTTGTCTTCAATGGGAAGTAAAGGCCTATCGGTTCAGTGTTGTTCCCTTTCATGGCATTGATAATGAACTGTATAATCTATCGCTCTTATGATCTTATCACATCTACTTAGTACAAGCTATGCTTTAATGGGTCACTAAAAATGAAATCGTTTACAAACTTTTGTTACTCTTGGTATAGAAGTGGCCTAAGGGATTTTATGCCTGAGATTACACACTAAAAAACTCAATCGTCATGGTATTTCATGTATGCCTTGCTTGCTCATTGAATTGATTCATTTATTGTAACTTTTGTAACTAAGGTATTCTGGTCTAATAGGTTGGTCAAGAACATGGGGTGAGGAGCATTTCGGAAATGGGTATGGAACGACTTTCATTGTTAGCTTTAGAATTTCCATGTTTTTATAGCACATTTCCTTGTGCTAAATTGCATTCTGAATCATAACTGGACTGTGTTTATTTATTTGTTTATCATTCTCATTTGTATTTCTCTTTGATTCAATTCTACATGGGAGAGACTAAAACTCCCTTTGGTTGGTAAACAGGAAAGTTCACAAATATGGGAAGAGCACAACTGGTGAAAGCTGGGATTTAATTGTTCATGAAGAGACGTATTATGAGTAAGAAGAAGCAAATTCTAATCTGCATTTCTATGTATATACTTATGTATTTGAAGAGAAAATTGACAAGTATTGACAACTTGTTGAAGGGCGGAACCTCATTATGGATGGGCAGATGTGGTGGGCGACTCAAGCCAGTTGCTAACGATCCAACCTCGGCCAAGGCCGCCTGGTGTCTTCCCAAACCTTGATTTTGGATCATCGCCTCCTCAACTTGATGACCAAACCTGACTAGCCTCGCCCACTTCAAATTGAGTTGGAGGAGGCTTTTTTCCCCCTAGGTTTTAAATCAGTTAACTATTATTAGTTGTTAGTTGCAGTATGTGTAGCGGAACATTTTTGGATTATGGGTGTTGGATTGGTTAATTCTTATAAATTTGAAAAATGTTGGGTGGATTTTTTTCAATATAAGGACCTATAAATGTCACGGGACTAAAACTATCCGCGGCCCGTAATGCAATGTAGAAACGTTAATTGGATGAGTTGATTTTAAGTTTGAATTAGATGAATTCTTGTTTTAATTTTTTTTCAACATATGAGACTTTGAGTTTAAAGATTAGGGTTTTTTGGGTTGGATTATTGCAAATTAGTACAAATCTTGTATTTCATGTTTGGTTAGCTTAGTGGTGTGATAAGTGATTTATTCTGCACCATTGATTTTTCAGTGAATATTTAATATATTCAATATTTATCTGAATTTCTTTTGTATAATTCGACACTAATTTTGTTTAATTTGATCAAATTGCTATATATTATTTTAAATTTTTTATTTAAATCCGAGAAAAATATTAACTATTTGTTAAAAAAATATTTTTTAAAATTAATTATCTTAAACATAAGATGGTATATTAACAAATAACATTTATATTTTAAACCATAGGAAATATAATGTAAGAGAAGGAATAGATATCAAACACCTTAATGCAGTAACATCTTACATCCATCATTTTGAAATTTTAGTGTTATAGAACACGTCTCTGTCACGTCAAGAGTACCAAAGGCGGCTTTAATGTTTTGTGTAAAACTAGATACACAAAACATTACCGAATTACACAAACTATTACAACTTGAAGGAGCTTGTAAAAGATCATAAAAAGCTCGTTTTAAAGGGTTGCATGTGAAAGAAATAGGAAGGTTTGTGTTTTATTGGATAATAGTATTAAGAATATTAGTAGCAATGCTATTAGAGTTGATTGCTTGAAACTGCATGACAAAATGAAACAAAACCTTACGGTAATTTTGGATAAGAGTTTTGGTAAAATTCTTCTAATGAGTGATTTGTGGGTATCATGCTTAGATAAAGGATTTATTTGTTGTACACTATGTTGATGAGAATTGAAAGTTGAAAAGTATGATTTTAAATTTGTGTCATATTCTACCTTCGCAAGTGTTTTGTGTAATACTATTTATACTTTCTTAATAGATTAAGGCATTGAGAAGAAAATTTCAGTATCATCTTAGACAGCACATGGAACATGGATGACATGCAAGATTTGTTCTGGAACAATTTTGTACAACAAGATGTTTTACTGTCTACCAGTAATTTTTGATATCCATTGTGCTCAAATTCTAAATTTTGTTGTTTAAGAGGGTTTTAAAGTGCTTGGTAAAACCTTGAAAAAAAGTAAAGGATAGTGTTGAATATATTGAAGAGTTAGAATCTAGAAGATAAAGGTTAAACAATATGTAAAAAGAGTAATTTGAATTAACCAAAAGAATTGTGTTATGGGTTAAATATGAAAATAGGAAACATATATAATGAGGGTGAAATGTTGCGTTTTGGCGTGTGCTATATTAATGAAACGATGCATTTGGAGAGTAAAGGTCACAGTTGTATGGCCTAACTAACTTTTGTAACAACTCTTCCTTTCCTCTTTTAACTTGTTGAGAGGGGAAACAATTATAAATTTTGTTAAACACAATTTTCTTCCTCACTCTCTCTTCTTCTCCATTTTTTCTATCTTTTCTCTCTATTTTCTCATCTTTTCTAGTTCGAGCCGCATCAAAGGTATCAGAGCCCCATCGATTCTCCATTGATGGTGATAGGGTCACTACTTGCTTGCAAAATGATGTGGGACTTGTGCAACAAGAGGTGGTCAAGCTCCAAGGAGAACTGTCACAATGGGCTGTTAAGTTGGAAACTCGACTGAAGGAGTTCAAGGATGATTTCAAAGGTGAGTTGAGGTTTAAGCTTCACAGTCTGTTTGAACAATATTTGGGGAACTTAATACTCGCTGCAAGCAATGCAGTTGTTCAGGTTAAGGGCAAGGGGATCTTAGGAGGGCTTCTACCCGGATTTCTTCTAAAAGAACCATTAGAGGTTCCTCTTGGTTTTCAGGCCAAGGAGTCTATGGCTACTCATTCTTCATTGGAAATTGGGAGTACGAGTATATAGCCTCGATCAAGTCCTATGTAATGCAATGATAGATCTCACAAGCTTGATTGTTTATGATTTGACAGGTAAGATTTACGAGGGTAGTAGTCTAAGCTCGAGTAGTACTTTAAGGCAGAAGGACTTCTAGATAGTGCTAAGGTTTGAAAGGTAATGTTGCATCTTGAGGGGAGGGCACTAGACCAGTACCATTTCTACGCTCAAAAACAAGAAGGGCTATATATGTTGAACTGGACTTGCTCTATGATCTGTCATAATTTGATATGTCAAATTAGGCTTTTCAATACACTCGAAGAGCTTATTCTCAAGAAATTTAAGTATCTTTTATATATTTTTTTTGATTATTAGTTTCAAGCCTTAATAAACGTCTGTGCTTAGTTTTACCCATTTGAGACTCAAATTGGCCAAACGGTGCCATGGGAAACCTAACAATGTGATTGAGTTGGTATAGGGAGAAGATAATGCTCCAACTTTAAGGGAAACATCACTTAGAGTGGGTCTCACGACACCGATGCCATGGAAGTTGCAACATCCAGACTTTTCACCTTAAGGATGCAAAACTTCAACACAAAATCAGCTTGGAGCATACTGTCGTAAGAGTAGCAATATCAAAGGATGGATGTCGCGACACTGAACCATCATTGCGATACCGAGCCCCAGAAGTCGTGATATCCTTGAAGGTGATGAAGTGGAGAAATTAAGGCCAACTCCAGTAATGTCGGGACACCGAAGAGTGGGTTTCATGACACCAAGACCTCCAAGATACACAAGTTAGCTAATTGGATGTCACGACACTGAAACCTTGATGTCGTGACACTGCTGCCTGACGGATGAAAAACTAAAAGGGCAATTTTGTGTCCAAACAAGATTAAGTCTTTTATTTTTCATTTAAGGGCATAATGCTCAATGTTAGGTTAAATGTTAGTAAACTATAAATACTACTTCATAATCTTTTGAAGATGGATTTTTTTGGCTGAATATTTGTTCTTTACTTTTCATATTTCTTAGTTTAGATTTTCAATTTTCTTTTTGTTTTTGTTGTAGTATTTTTGTTTCTTCATTTTTGCTAGAATATTGTAGTTGGAGATGTATTAAATACTCACGCTTCATCAGATGTTTATCTATTAATGAGTATTTTGTTAACCCATATTTTTTATATTTTATGCCTACCATGTGTTTGTTACAATGTTTGTGTAGAATTGAAGTTTAATCATGTACCGAATTGTTTTATTGGTTGATTGATGAGTGAGTTACTTAGCTAAGTTATTATATATGCCTTGATTGCTTGTTTGTTCAAGTGTATTAAATTTCATATTACACTAGAATTGATGCCTCTAGGGGAAGATTTAGACAGGCGAGACTAAGAGGAGACTCTATCATTTAGGACTTTGATACATTTGTGTCGAATAGTGAGGCTGGGAGGAGATTTATATGTCTAAGTGAGACCGAGAGGATAACTTAGGTGGTATCTTTTAGTTTAGGATGAGACCGACAAGAGATTCTTAGCTAGGAGTAGCAAACAATATAATCAACATAGGTTTATTATATTAGTTAGTAATCCATGACTCATTTTATTTAATTAGATTATATTAGTTAGCAAACAATATAATCAACATAGGTTTATTATATTTTTATGTGTTAATTTAGACATAGCTCAAATATTATTTTATTTAAACTTGCACTAATAATTTCCGACTTGATTAGATTAGTAATTGCTTAGCTTGTAATTAACTTGATAAACACAATTACCAATTTGGCAATCCCTTGGGTTCGATCATTGGAATACTTGGGTGTTTCATTATAACACTACAAATATTACAACTGGTATATCACACTTGCAGTACACCATTATATTTATAATTGTATTTTTTTATTCATAGCCTCACTACATGTACAATAGAAGAGGTTTGGTTCAAGTTCCTTCCCAGATCCTGTAACACCCCAAACCCGGCCTGGACGTTATGGCCAGATCAAGCGATGTCACATGGTAGTGTGTTTGAAAACCGTAACTTTGCTTAAAATAATTCCCATTTAGAAACTTTTTATTCTTACTTATAAATTCTAAAATCGTGTTATTTAATCAATCTAAAGTTTTAAAACGTTTATTCAATGCGGAAGCTTTTAGAACAGTTTGTGTATTTGTGAGTATTTGTTAAAACATTTGTTTTTTTTTGAAAACCCGAGATATCCTAATACTAGCAGTTATAAACCATAAACAATAAAAATCCCAAACTAAATAAAAATCCACAGAGACTATATTTATAATAAAATTATCAAATAAAATTTAAAATCATAAGTAAGTACGAAACAGTGTCAAAGAGGTCGTGTGGCCACCGCTGCACCGATCTGCTTAAATCTGGGGGTTACTTGTACAGATTAGACAGAAGGGGTAAGTTTACGTAAACTCAGTGTGTAATCCCCATAAGGATAAACAGACACTATGCAATTAATCACAGTTTGGGTCTAAGCCCTTTTTCAGTAACAGTATCAGTTTGGGCCTTAGCCCATTTCCGTACAGAAGAAGTCATGTAGTAGGGCATTAGCCCCTCATAATAACAGTAACAGTAACAGATATGTAGTCATAGAATCCTACCCAGCCAGCCTCTACACACAATCTCCATCCAACCCTACACTCCATGTGAGGATATAATGAACCCACCTATTCCTACACTCCAAATAGTATCGTAAGCGGCACTAGACAATAGTTTGCAGCTGAGCTGCCAGTAAGTTAGGCTCGAAGCCTTTCAGTACACTTCCTCCAATTAACATCAACCTCCAACCCAATGCAATGTAATATACAGTTATGACATACTATCTCATGGTAATAGTACATACAATATTAGATCAGTAGAATCTCATCATGTTCAATAACATGCATATATATATATATCAGTCATACAGTCATTTCAGTCAATTAGGGGTCTAGGTAAACTTACTGACCCTACAGTAAGTTCACAGTCGACTCGGGCGACCCGTGCAACCTTAGCAACAAAGTAGTGAAAATGAGCTCACATGCCCATGCTCTCTGCTCGTGTGGGCCCACACAGCGCAGAATGGCCTTAGCCGTGTGGATCACACGGCCTCACCTAAAAATCCCACACGCTCGTGTGGTTCACTATTGTGGGCCATATAGCCCAATACGATCCGGCCCGTGTGTTGCACACGGCCTGCCTCATCGACCACACACCCGTGTTCCGTCACACAGCCTACTTCATGGGCGGCCATGCGCCTCTGTGGCATCGATAGCCTCATTTTTTGGCTTTTCATCAGTTTCCATTTTCATTATTTTGGTTACACACACTTGGTTTTATTTCACAACCAACGCAATCCTGAGAACACCAGCACCTAATTTTCTGATTAAAACACTAAATTAGATATAAAAACAAGTAATCATACTACTTTTTCCAATTCTAAAGTGCCTACCTTAGACGATTCGATGCACCCCAACACTTATCACGTCGAAAGACTGGGTGCTTAAAGAGATTCACCTATACCAACAAAAGAACTAACAGTCAATCCCGCAATTGAGTGATTACTATCGAATTTAATCAGCCGGAGTAGATAATACGAATAACAAAATCAAACTACAATGGTACTTACGAAATCCACGATAGCATATTGATTAAAAAGAACGATCCATAACGAACTCCCATCAAGATTTAACCCAAAAGCGACTAACCTCTCACCTTCAATCAATGAAAAAAAATTTTCCACACGATATAGAACTCTGATTGGTGACCACAGATGCTTGAAAACCTCCCCCTAACGTCATATACGAATCACATCAAAAGGGAAGTTATCAAAAAGAGACAAATTACCTACTAAGACTTACCGAAACTTTGACAATCGAAATTGGGATACTTGATTTCGACAGAACTTAATGCGATGAACGAAGAAAAGAAGAAAAGGAACAACGAAGGAAAGGGAGAAATTCTTCATGCAACTCCGGCAAACGAAAAGAGAAAAGGTAAACCAATGGCCAAAATCGGCAAGAATGGAGAAGAAAAAGAAACTTTGGCAGAGGTTCGACAGAGCTGGGGGGAGAAGAAACGACAGAAGAATGGATGGACTTTGGGAATTTGAAAATAACAAAACAAGAAACTAAAAAATTTCAGCCTCATTATCCCAAAATCCCTCAAATTTCTGCTAGAACTGTCCAACCACTCCCACTATCCAAATCCCTAAATTTTCTCTCCACACTTCCCACTATCCCTCTACCACTTCGGTATTTCAGTTCAAACACTTCACGGCACCACTAGCAAAAATAATACTTAAGCAATAGCTCGAATCCAAGACCTCTAGCATAATGACACTCCACTTATCCACCAGACCAGCAGGCCCATTCTGACATGTTTTTACAAACAGTTAATTAAAAGCCTACTGTCTAGAGATAGGGCTTTATTCATATAAAAACAAAATTTCTGTCCAGGTCAAGGCTTGAACCCAAGATTTCTCAGACACTCTTAGAACACATAACCACTCAAGCAGACAGATATTTGTGTCATTCATAATAGAAACATATACAGATAATTTTGGGGTGTTACAGATCCCATAGCTGAACTAGTCACTTTGAAACAATAAGGAACTGTGGAACTATACTACAATATGTTTGTAAGTTTATTAAACCAATTGCAATTGCCTGATTTGTATGCCTTGAATATTTTTGTTAGTAATCTAAAGTTGAATATTTGTCAGTATTTGTAACTCTTTAAGCCTAAATCATTAGTGGATGGCTTTTAGATTGTGAGATAAGTGGAGAGTATTCTTTTTAATTCCCCTAAGAAGAGTCTTTTCACTAGTTTTGGTCATGCACCTTGATTTCTACCTACATCACCCCAGTCCACATCTCTAGGTGAACCAGTATCCCCTATTACCACTAGTTTTCCCTCTAGCATAAGTAGCTCCAAGGTGTCTCCTAAGGGGTTGATCCCAACTGTGATGGTTGAAAGGAAGCAAAAGGGCCTTTTTTTTGTGTGTGTGGAGCCAAAGACCATATTGGCAATGTAACACCCCTAACCCGAATTCGTCGCCGGAACAGGATTACAGAGCATTATCGGTAATTACAAATCAAACGGACATAAATTTCAAACATTTTATAACATATTAATAATCACATCAAAAATCATACATATTGTCCCTTATGCGAGTCCTCAAGGCCCAAATTACGCGTTAGAAATAAGTCGGGACTAAATCAGAAACTCAAAGAATTTGTCGAAAAACATTAAAAATTTTCAAAGCTGCAGGGGTCACACGGCCAAGAGACACGCCCGTGTCTTAGGCTATGTGGGCATTCGAAATAGGGACACACGGTAGTGTCCCAGCCCGTGTCCGTGCCCGTGTAACTCACTGACTTGGCCCACATGGCCAAGCCACACGCCCGTGTGCTAGGCCGTGTACCCTTCGAAGTAGTCTCATACGCCCGTGTGCCAAGCCGTGTAATAGCCTGACTTGCAAGCCTTTGAAAGATACTAGGGACATACGGCCGTTTCACCTGGTCGTGTGCCACATACGACTGAGACACATGCCTGTGTCTCTGCCCGTGTGGACGAAAATAGGTCATTTTACAAGCCATATTTTTCACCTAATTTGACATGTACATACACTCAAAATTGTGCATATAAGCCAATAGGTACCAAAACCATGCATTTTCTAGCCTTATACAAATGGTATAATCACATACAACCAATATGCCCTTAGGCACCTCAAATGACAATTTATAAACATGTCAACCATGTACTCAAACTTACCTAATTGATTAACTAACATATATGCAGAGTTGTACTAAATCTTTCCATGTAAATTTCTTACCAAAACATAACCATTTGGTACCAAAACACCATTCTAAAACTAACATCAAATGACCATATAAATCATATCCACAAAAGTGTCAATTTACCATAATTTCATTCTATCACAAAGCATATATACAATATGCACATTCATGCCATAGTTCTCATCTTCCATAATTCAAGCATAACAATCCAAAAATCAACCATTAGAGAGCAAATATTTACATACCATATACTAAACTTATACTATCATCAAAGTGCCAAGACACAAGCCAAATAGATGGCCAAAATAACAACAAAACATGTAGGCCAACTGTAACACCCCTACCCCGTGTCCGCTGCCGGATTTAAGGGCATTATCGAACATATCAGAAACTTCTTCAGACAAATAATAAAGTAAATCATCAATTACAATCATAGTGTCCCGTCGGTAGGTTATCGAGACCTAAAGCATGCTCAGAAATAGAGTAAGGACTAAACCGGAACACATATAGAAATCCTCAGAAATTTTAAAACTTTTCTAAGTTCAGGGCTTACACGCCCGTGTGGGCAGACCGTGTGCCTCCCACGGCAGCTAGACATGCCCATGTGTCTTTGCCGTGGTTAAAACTGACTTAACTCCACGGCTACCAAGCACGCCTGTGTACCTTGGCTGTGGTCGAAACTGACTTGGCTCCACGGTCACCAAGCACTCCCGTGTGCAAGGCCGTGGTCGAATCTGACTTGACCACTGGCTACCAGGCATGTTCGTGTGCCAAGGCCGTGTACTCTTAAACAGCTACTGACTAGTCCCACGGTTGATAGGCACGCCCATGTGCCACAACCATGTGGTAAAATAGGCCATTTGCAAGGCCAAATTGCCACCCACTTTAGGGTCTTACCTACAAGTCAAATTACCAATTCAATTTTATGCACAAATAGCAACCAAGATTATACCAAAATAACCATTCAATCTTTGCATTCAATACCCTCAAAACCATTACCATTCATAACAAAATTACAAGACTAAATCTCATATGAACACAAGCATAAGTCATCCATCACTTACCTAAAATCTTGACCATTTCTAAAGTCATCTAAACATACCAAGACATGCATCACATCTCATATTCATTAAGGCAAAATATCAACACATAACTAGCCAAATCACATGGCTAAGTTCACATATCATACTTACCCAATTCACTAGTATATACATGCCATATCTAACTATATACATTTCCAAAATGTACCAAAATAAGTTAAGTAGTGTGATGACGATCCTCGATGGTCCCCGAGCCTTTAGTAGTTTTAACGATCTATAAAACAGAGAAAACACACACACAAAGTAAGCTTTCAAAAGCTTAGTAAGCCATATACAAATAAACTTAGCATATAAACATTCAAAACATATAATCAATCTAAATTCACGAATGGCTCAATTGCACCATCATAATTCTTCTTAATACATTTACTTAGACCATTCTTCTTTCAAACTTGCATACCACTACATACTTTATTAGTTCATAGCTTTTCTATCCATAGAACAAACTTACATTCTCATAATCAAATACATAATTCATCTAGGTAAGTTTAAGAAAATACTTACCTTCTTATACACACAAAGTGTACTTATCAAACATACCTGAAACAAATATACAATTTACATATTCATTCATTTCTTGAACTTGACCATTGAACCGTTCGTAATCTAATAGAACACATAAAGTGCCCGGAATAGTTATACAATGCCAATGTCCCAGACATGGTCTTAAATGTAATCAGATATCGATGCCACTGTCCCAGATAGGGTCTTATACGAATTAATACGATATCGATGTCCCAGACATGGTCTTACACGTAAAGTTCATATCAATGCCAACGTCCTAGACGTGGTCTTAAATGTAATCAGATATCGATGCCCTTTGTCCCGCATGTGGTCTTATATAAATTATCTAATCTGGCCGATGTCCCGGACATGGTCTTACACGTAAAGTTCATATCGATGCCAACGTCCCAGATGTGGTCTTAAATGTAATCAGATATCGATGCCACTGTCCCAAATAGGGTCTTATACGAATTAATACGAAGCCGATATCCCAGACATGGTCTTACACGTAAAGTTCATATCGATGCCAACGTCCCAGACGTGGTCTTAAATGATATCTTGGAATAAACACCTATGTCATGACATAGTTAAACCTATCTATTCCTAGATTCGTACAGAACTTCTCGGACATTGCTACTATGCCGTTCTCATCTTAGAATTCATGTGCACGTCATTTCTTAAACAATCATCATCATCTATAATTATACGAACATGCACAATTCAATACAAATACATTTATTTGCATAATGACTTACCTCGGATTCGATTTAACTGAAACAAATACAGCTACTCGGTTACTTTTGCTTTCCCGCGATCTAAGTCTAATTTCTAAGGTTCTTGATCTATACATATTCAAATTTAACCCTTTTATTCATCAATACACTCAATTCAATCCAAAAACACATATTTAAGGCAAATTATAAATTAGCCCTTACATTTGTACATTTTATCACTTTAATCCATTTTTCTCAAAACATCAAATTCACAAAATCATCATTTAACCATGCATAGCCAAATACATATATATATCATCTAAGTCCAAACATTTCATCAAATTCACAATTTAGTCCCTCAAATTTCTATTTTCTCAAATTAGCCCTAATTAGCTAAATTCATAAAAAATTCAAGAACAAAACATGTTCATCAAATACATATCTTTCATTTAACACCTTAAAGCATCATAACTCATATGAATTCATCTAAGTCTCATTTCACAAACATCATCAATTCTCAAAATTGAAGCATGGGTGTTGTAGTTGACAAAGCAACGAAAGTAAAAACGTAGAAATTATCAAAAACCGAATCAAAATCATACCTTAATTTTGTTCAACAAAGGCCGAAAGTCATGAAAGCTTGAAATCCTTTTTCTTTTCTTATTTTCGGCATTCCAAGATGAACATGGCTTTTTGTGGCTTCTTATTTTAAGTTTTTATTATTATTATAACCTTATAACATAATATTTTATCATTTGTTAAACCATTACTAATAAAATAAAATAAAATAAGCTATATATCATGTCAATATGCCGTCCACTACTCCACTTATGGCCAAATTGCCATATAAACCCTCCACATTTTAAAAGCCACATCGATTTAGCCATTAATCAAATAGAAGGCTACTTTTACTTTTTATGCGATTTAGTCATTTTCTCAAATTAAACTCACCAATGAACAAATTAAATCACAGAAATTTTAGACATGCTAATTCATATTCTGCAGACACGAAAAATAATATTAAAATATTTTACTGACTCGCATTTGTGGTCCCGAAACCATTATTCCGACTAGGGTATAAACCAGACTGTTACACCAACAATGTCCAAATTAGTCTATACATGCCATTATAATCAAAATTAAACAACCGAATGTACCAAAAAAGCCGATGGATAGTGTGATATAGCTCCGACAAGCTTCCAACCCGAACGAGCTTCCAATTCACTATAAAACACAAAAAATAACACAGAGTAAGCATTTAAGCTTAGTAAGTTCATATGATATAGAATTTAACTTACCATTTTGTCACAATTTAGGTAAGTAAACATAGCATATCCCAACACAATTTGGTCAAATGCCTAAGCACATATTCATCAACATGTTAGCCATGTAAAACATATATAATAGTCAATAATCATGGATGAACACAACAACTAATCAAGTTTCATATACATGTTTTATCCATTTCATGTTCATATATACCAAGTAATAATATTTCCATATAATTCATGTATATACCTGTAATAGTTCGTATCGAACTCTTATTATCTTGTATTAGAACAGTGCCCATTGAACCATTTAGAATATCTTTGGATACTCGGGATAGCTCACATATAGTGTGCTAAGCTGTAATCAGTCAATTCCTGTACATGTATGCTCATACGAGCTATGAATCGGTATGCTCTCACGAGTTGTAAATCAGTAAGCTCATATGAGTTCAGAATCGGTAAGCTCGCATGAGCTGCAATCGGTAATCCCTAATGACATGTCATTTGTATCCTACGAATTCCTAAGGTTCAAATGGGACTCGGTAATTGTCGTATGTCATTAGATATGCGATTGACATTTATACATGGCAATTATAAAAATTACATACATATAATTCAATTAAAACATATAAATACACAATTTAATTACACGAACTTACCTCGAAGAGTATACGTAGAGACGAAGGCGATTAATTTGAGATTTTCTCTTTGCCTCAATCTAACTTCGTATGAGGTTTGACTGGATCTATACGGATAAATTTAACTTAATTTAATATATTTATCATTCAAATTAGTCCAAAATATATTTTTGGAAAAATTATCATTTTGCCCCTGTACTTTTAATTTCTTTGCAATTTAGTCTCTATGCTCAAAAAATGAAATTCATGTAATTTAACCCTTACGCAAGCCTAACCAATTTTTATACAGATTAGTAGCAACCCATATATTTCATAAATTCACAATTTCACCACACAAAGTTCAGAATCAACAAAGGTTCGTAGAACGAAGGGAGTGTACAATTTCACCACTTTTTCTTTTCTTCGGACTCGAGTGGGGGTGGACATCTTCCTCTTCCGAGTTCGGGCCCTTCTGCTCCAGCAAGCTCCAATAATTTTGATGCTGATTCTTTCGGCATCAATGTTGTATTGGAGAGTTGGCCAACTTAAGCGAAAGGCGATCGTCGCCACCTCGAGTAAAGCGCACGCGTCGGTGAATAAGCGGAATCTAGGCGTGTGCCGATCTCGCTAATCAAGTATCTCCCGGGAAACGAAGGTGGTCCATCGAATCGGCCCCACAAGGGTCCCCTATCCGTATCAAGAAAATCAAATTATAGGGGATTCGATCCTAGCGATCGAACAGCGCCTTTGGCGCACAAACCCACGCCTTCAGACCACGAGCTCTACATGGCTCGTATTCAAGCCGAAGATCTTTTCGAGGTCAAGGTCGAGATTATCAAACTCATGGCGATGAATGTAAGGAGGTTTGCCTGAGTACGAGTAGAGGATTGGTTGATAGAGCGAGAAACCTCTCTCTGGTTGTGGGAAAGGCTCGTTGAGACCTTTACGTCGACATGAAATCGATTTGCTTTGGCTGGTAGCTGTGCCAAGGAAGAAGCTGTTCTTGTTCTTGAATTAGCAGTTTTCACAATTGAAGAAGAACTAGTCCTACCTTTTTTGCTATGCCCTGAGGCATTCCTTTAGCAAGGCTACGCACCTTCCCGCATTCCTTACCTCTGTGTGTGATATGATGCTCATTTTCCTTTCAGGGTAAAGCGGCGCATAAAAAAGGGCTGGTCCGTCAAAAGTTTGGTTCCTTCGCGTACAAAGTTTAAAATCAACAAAGATTCGTAGAACGAAGGGAGTGTACAATTTTTGTGCAGCCCCACTTTTTTGTTCGTAACGAGGGAGAGATAGAATGGAGTTCTTCACGAAGTTCGAGACAAAAAAAGAAAAAATAGTTTCTCTATGGCCTCCTCGTTTTGAGACATTATGCTTGTGAACTCTCAACAAGCTGGAACTAATTAAGATCATTAGGAAGAGGAGTTAGCTAGGAATCTATTGACAAAGTTCATGCACCTATATGGAAGGGCTGTTTTGTTGATGTATTCCTGTCGAGAATGAAGAAAAAGAAAAAGAGCATTTTCAACCGGCCCATATCTATTATCACGAACCCTAAAATTTCTTCAGAGATTTTTATTTATTTTATTTTATTTTATCGGAGGAGGTCGGCATAGGGAAGTGCTCGATCAGAACCTAGAGCAGTGGTGAAGGTGAGTTGAAGGCCCGCTTACCGGTAATGTGTCGTGGATGGCACATCATTCCTTGATGAATGTGAGACAGACCGAGAGCGATCGACTACTAAAAAGGACTTTTTCTGCGCTAATGCTCGACATAATGGACATGTCGGATGAAGACGAGTTCTTTCCTTTTTTGAAGGGCTTACAATCGTGGGAGCAAGCGTAACTGCGGAGGCATAATGTGCAGAACTTGTATGAATAAAGAGACTCAACTTCTTTTTCTCGTAGCGCTCGATGCGAGAGAGACCGCTCCGCAAAGATTCCCTAATACCACTATCATCAAAATCCTCAAATCACGACATACAGTAGTGCCCTCTCTAGGCTAGGCTCCTGCATATATCAACTAGATCCACTCCCACCAGAAAAGAAATTCCTTTTTGGCCAATCCTAATTTCAAATAAAGCACTCTTTCTCATTTGTTTCTCTTTTATTGCCTTATTTATTAGTGAAGGGATCCTCGAGAAAGCTTTTTAGCCAGTCAGTAGAATTTTGGCATATGGCGATGTTATTTCACCAAACATGCCAAGTGGAATTTCAATCTTATTTTTCATTTTTCTTGCTCGAGTACTTGTTTGCGCAGAGCTTGCATTGGACATTTGATCTATCAAATTTGGTAGCAAACCGCCAACAAAGGTCATCATGAGTTTCTACTCAGTTGAGTTGGTTGTCTTATTAGTTGTTGTCTTGAATTGGTTGGGAGACACAAGGGGCTGCTCCAAAAGAGATGTTACAAACATGGTATCGAGCCTTGATTACGCCACCGTGGGTGTGGGAAGAGGTGTCTTTTAGATACATGCCTTTGTTTGACAAAAGCGCTTTCGATGATCGATGAATTGGTGCTTCAAGATGGAATTTGGTCAAACCAATGGGTTAAACGGTTTTTGAAAAAGTGTCATAGAGTTTCAAAGCTAGATTGAGACTAAAAGAGCATTAGCTAAGCCTTCGATCTTCATTGCTTCTCCTTCTCTCGTATAGGATCGATAAGTCATATCCGTTTTCCTATTTTATCTTTTACTGGTTTTCTAAACACATTTCCAAGGGTCCTTAGTATTCGTAATTTTATTTAAGAAACTAGAAAGAGAGAGGTTAGTTAAATAAGCATAAAAATAAGAGTAAAGGGGCCCCGAGGAGCATGGTTTGGCTATAGACGCGGGATTAGGATACCGCTATTTGACGAATCTGTTTCCCAGCTCTCGATCCTGTTCCCTTTCACGGAACACTTTATAGATAGGCTTTTTCTCCGATTGCGACTTACTATTATAATGAGTTATTCAAAATTCTCTCGACAAGTTTGAGAGCGCAGGGGAGACCAGAGGTTTGGAACCCCGAGCCTAAGGCCTTCAATGGTGCTCGGAGTTCTAAGGAAGGCCTTAGGCCAACGTGTTCGATGTTCAATGCTTTTTCAGAGTGGCTTATATACGGAAGCGGATAAAGTTAGCATTACTTCCATGTATCTTGTGGGTGATGAAAAAACTATGGTGGAAACCCGAGTTGAGGATTCTTCACGCCAACCTATCACCGATTGGCAGAGAGATAAAACAAGAGTCCGAGAAAGATGTTTTTACCGTGTAATGTCCAATGGCTAGCAAGAGACTGTTTAAGGCGTTTAAGGCAAACAAACGGGTTTAGTTAGAGAGTAAGTATATGAAGAGCTTCCAATCTACGATGCTCGAAGTGGGTAGTATAAGTGAGGAAGAAAAGCTTTACAACTTTATGCTTTGGATTTGCTTGTAGGTTGAACGCACCGAGGAGGGAGAAAGTGAATAACCTCGCCTCAGCTATCACGGTGGTGAGAGAGTTTAATGGACTTCAAAGGAAGTTGGAGATGGAAGTGAACAAGAACAAAAACTCTAAACAAAAAGGCAACCGAGACCAAACTTTCTCACGACTCCATACCCCATGCTCAAATTAGAAGCTATATGGGGATATTCATTCCTCTTCTCGGAACTTAACTACTTTTTTTGCTGAATCACTTAGGGTGGGCCATTAGACCAAAAGGGCGACGACTCTATCAATGTCGGCCAGCCGTTCTCTCCATCCAGTCGAGAAGCTGCGATTCCAAAGTTCCTTCATCGATTTGGGTGCTTTTGAAAGAGCCGCTTCGCGAATGACTCAATCGGTACTACTCAAAAATTTCCCACATGGAAGGAAATGGGATTTTTGAGAAAAGGGTTAGGAACCATCGAAGGACTAGCAACCCGACGATTAGTGGATCTATTTGAAATCTTCGACCAACTCAGTGTAGGAATGACTTCCTTTTTACTCTATCCCATTCTTTACTTATAGTCTCTACCTTTGTATCGATGTTTCCCGCACCGTTTGCTTTAGCATATCCATTCTGGATGCAATGAAGAAGCATAATATCCTTCTCCATAAGTCTAACTATAACCATGGGTTGGTTCAATGTAATTAGGATCACCTTCTATCTTTGGGTGATTATCTACATCACCGAGACTTGGGGTTCTTCTTCAACTATCTCGAGAAACCGAACATTGCTCATCGAGGATGAGGAGCCATCATTTCGATCGCCAAAAGCAGAACAAGGACTTTCTCTCGATGACGCAACCTTCAAGAAGGGAATTGAAATCATAAGACGACTTTGCAACAAAGAGAAAAAGAGTGCTTTCTCGTAAAAGAGAAAGAGAGATTGGCATTCCTCCGATCAGCATGAGAGCTCGATCCGGTGAAAGTAATCCCTCGAGAAAGTCCTTATAAGCGGATCGCTCCTCTATGTGCTCCGAGACCCTCTCCTTGCTCGAGAGAGAAGATGCGGTTCTTCTGCTTCACCATGGTGAACGAACACAGTGAATTCCATGCAAAGAAAGATGATTCGGTGGAGTAATACATTGTGTGGGATTTGAGTAAGGGCCCATCGAAAGAAGAAAAGAGCGCCTCTTTTCTCGTCTTACATGGACACCAGCCTCTACCTTCAGCGTGCCAAATCCCAATCAAGAATGCAGAGCGAGTAGCCGGTCAACGAGTGCGAAGGAGCTTTGGTTACGAATAAGGTTTTTGTATCGTAGGAAGTGTAGTCGTCAAAAGGCGAGTTGAGCGGAAGGGCCTAGAGAAGTCGGGGTGAGCAACTTTTCTCGAGCTTTTCAGAGGGGAACTTCCCACATCAATCCGAGTAGCGAGGAGAAGTCTAGAGATAGGAAGAAGTAGGCAGAAAAGCGTGAAGGACAAAAGAGCGGTTGATCCTATCCCGACCAGAAGACAACATTTTTTGTCTATTTCATATAATGGGAGGCGGCTAGGCGGGTTACGACACATAGGCATTAGCATAGGTATTCCTCAAATCCGTGTGGAAGCATACGAAGAAGGATTCGAACCAAGAGATCGATCTATCCGAAACAACGGATCGCGAATCCCATCCCAAACTAAAAGAGACTCGTCTCACCGAACTTTCCATCCTTCTACCAAAGCCACAACACTTCTCGTATCGACATCTCCACCCAAACAAAGAGGGAGAAGCAGCACGCCGCCAGTAAGCACCCGCCCCCCTTCACATCCCATCTGCTTTGCTGAAGTAAGCCCTCTGCGCTCAGGAAGGAAAGAGTTTCCAAATTAAAAGTTCTTTAGTAGAGTAAGGTCCACTTTGTAAAGGGAGGATGGATTCGAAATCGAGTTCAGAATTGACTCATCAAAAGGTTGGAAACCAATTGTTGGGCAAGGAGAGGATGGATACAGATCGACTCAAAATCTGGATTGGGACGAGGTATCTAAATTCACTAATCCAGAGTGATAGGCGGGAAGGAAGTATCAACATGTAAGCTAGTTACTTTCGTGCTCGTGCAAAAAGACGTGAAGTTAATAAAGGAATAGTGGCGTTTAGGTCATTCATGGTGTCTGTAAAGGCCTTTAGGGCTTACTTAGGCTTCAAATGATTAGAGCACTTTAGGCGGCTAGAATTACGTAAGGCTTAGAGATAGATAAGCAGAGGTTCTTATTAGTTTAACAAGTAAGAGAAGAAGGAAAAGATATCAGATTCATTCCAAGCTTCATTCTTTTAACAAAAATATCGTTAAATAGATCGACCTTGTCAAGTGGAGCCTTAGAAAGGTTCTGCAGATTCTTCGTGAGTCCAAATGCCTTGCTAACCCAAGTAGTCTAGATGGAAGCTCGACCAAGAAAAGAAGGTTTTGAGAAATTAGAGTTGAAGCTCGGCTAACAATGAAGTTGAAAAGCCAATTAGGGAAAGAAACTCGCTCTTCTTAGGGCTAACTCCATGAAGCTAATGCCATTAGGAGAGGAAAAACTTAGCTCACAAGTAGAAGGGTTTCAAACCGCTTGACTAGATATAGATAGGAAAGAAGAAATGGCAATCTTTGCTCGCTCTCTAGGCTACTCGACCGACTAACTAACTCGATTAACTAAGAAGGAAAGGAGCTAAGAAAGTAGGGCATAAACACTGCAAGGAATGAAGGAAAGTAGGGAGGCGATACCACCATCGAAGAAAAGGAGTTTCAAACTGCACGGGTTACTTTCGAGAATTCAATCTCCTCCGATGGCTTGTCTTAGACAATGTAAGATGGTTGATCGAGTGCTCGCTCGCCTATCGGTTATGAAATATCCGATTCACAAGCAGGACTCTATCAAGTATCTGACGTAATTAGGCGGGGGCAGGATTCGAACCTACATTCTACAGATTATGAACATGACGAGTTAATCATTACTCTACCCCGCTTCTTCCCCTTCTCTTTCTTTCACTATTCCCACCTAGGTTCCCGGCTTTGGTTGCTTGGCCGGGATAGAACCAGCGCTTAGTAAGCGGCGGTCTTGTATAGGTTGGAGCTAGACAGCTCAGTATGGTATGAGGATCGAAGGGAAGATAACAATTGGGATGCTTGTTGAATACCTTTCATAGGAATTACTAGCTCCGACCTTAATGTCAGAAGATACGACAAAGAGCTCTTGTCGGTCAGAAGAAGAATCTGCGGTAGAAGAAGGTGCTACTATTACAGAATAGGTTGTTTACAAATGTCTAAGTTCTGGGACTGATGATTTGACTCTTTATGGTGAGTAAATAGCCGGTGAATGAAATGGTATATGAATCTCCTCTTTGAGAATAAGCGCACCTCCATTTAGAAAGAAGGGTCGAAAGTTTTGGGCCTGTAGCTTTCCCCGTCCCCCCTTCATCGGGTGGTGCTTGTGTAGGGGATATGCCACCAGAAATCGGGCTTGAAACTCTTGCCTTACCAACGAGCCGACAGCTGATGGCTATGGCTGTTGGTCACGACTACTACCAAAAAGCTCCAATGAAGATGAATATTTCACATGGGGGAATGTGTATCTCGTATGTTGGGTGTTCTTCGTCGTGTGACCCGGCGGCTTATGTGCGACTGTAGCCCACGCCCCTATTTGTTCAGTATGGCGGCGTGAACTCGATTCGATTCGGGTATTGAATCCCACCATTGAGATGCTCGATTGACTCCTTAACCTTGATAGGAAGATGGCTTATTCAATAATTCGTGCATAAGGGTAAGGAACTTTGGATGAACTAATACGAATGGGTGTAAGCCTCGGTCTTTCGGAAACACCCAGTCTTGACCATCTTGAGAGACACGAAAGTGCAAGTAACGCCAATTGGCGAAGTGGCGTTAAGCATCCCTAGCGGTACTAAAAGAGAGGTCGTGATGATATCATCTACGCCCATACCGCTCTTCGTGGAGTAGATCCCGCATCGACCAAGTCTTTGACGGCCGAATGGGGAATTCCCACTATATTGGCGGCAAAGCGAGCGGGCCGTGGCGCGGTGGGAGCAGGCTTTCAAAAAGCCGGCCGGCCGGTCGCATAGAATGAAGGGGACGGCCTAATGTTGTGTTGGCAAAGCCAACTTCTTGGGTTGCGAGCGGAGAAGAGCGGACGTGGGGACTCGGGTCGGGGCGCAGCGTAATTAAGAGAGCCATTCCATTTAGGGCGAGACAAAATGGGCGGGCATGAGCGGTCTGCTGTCCGAGCCAATTGGTCAAACTACGAATACTTCACTTATTAGATTAGTATTAGCCGCCTATCCCGGAATGAAATGAGATAAAATAGAAAGAACGTGAAGCGCTAGCGCTATAGGATCGATTTTTTTGGGGGGATAAGCTCGCTTCTTCACAAGCTTATCCCCGCTCCGACCGGTAGCTGCTGGGTCTCCCCATCTCTCATAAACTTCCTCCGGTCTTCAGCACGAGCTGTATGAGGCAGAAACTCATCCCACGTACGGTTAGGAGGCCGAGCCTTACCCCAGCAGTAATGGTGAGGTTTAGGTCAACTGACACAAAGAAGATACAGTTCACTCAATGATTGCCTTTGGGCTCCGAACTCCATATGGGGAAGGAGCGTTGTTGTTTGCGAGATCTCGATTATTTACACGTACCCACTTTTCATTCCATTTGTGGGAATTTGATGATTTATAAATCGTCCCTAACGAACGATCGGCTCATGTTTGAGCATGATTAATCACTTCGTGCCGACCCGTTGCTAATAAACTTTCTGGCCTCATATGAGAATGGAAAACTGGAGCACTTTCTGCATCGGTGGATAAAGAATCGTAAACATAATAATTTCTGGTTAACCATGTTCCTAGAAAAAAGATACTTTCGAGAAACGACGAGCACGATTGAAGTGGCTATACATACAAATCTATTTATGGATCTATATGCTTCGATTGGAGCTGGAAGTTCCAGAACTGGAGGCTGGTATACCACCATAATGAAACTTTCTATTATTTTTTTATTTGGATCGGATTTATGTTGGCTTCGTTAGAAGGCTCGCGTAGTTTGTTACGTCAGCTCCAAAAGGATAAGTTGCGTTTGAATCGAGAAAGTTTCGTGAAGTTCATAATTGCATAAAAGGAGTCAAAGTAGTGGCTACGGGGCGGCAGGCCGGCGGACGGGGAAGATAACAATTGGGATATATTAACAAGTTCAATAGCCAGCCTATCTCTTAATCGTACGCTTATGAGCATATCTTAGTTCCATCTCGTGGGAGTCCATCTTCTTTCCCGTTTGTTTAAGTTTGAGTTCCCTTCGGGAGGTGGGGTAGGTAAGTTTGAGGTGGGCAAATGAGCTCTCCCGGCCAGTCTCCTAGGGTCTAAGACAGGGAGTGACTAAGTTTTCAAGGGGAGGCGGCAAGTTAACAAGCCAGTTTCTTTCACCAATCCTGTGAGCTAGCTCCTTTCTTTCTTCCAGTGTAGAACTAGAACCAGCCTATAATCTATTCATCTTACGAACATATTCCCGCTCTATTTTTCTTAAGAAATAAGAAAGAAAAGAAGCAAGCGGATGAATCGATATATAGTAAACTCAATATATATGAAAATAAGGTACTATCCGGTGAGCAAGCCTGTTCGAGTTGTAGTTCCTCCGAGTAGGGATCTGGAGCTTGAAGAAGTCGTATATATAGACTATGTCTTTTATAGGTGCAGGCTTTTACTTTTTAATCTCGAATTGGCAATGGAAGTTGCAGTTTCTTCCGCCATTAATACTGATTTCAGGAGGAGTTGCACTTCTCCCTTACATACGAGTTTGAGACTCAAAGCTATAGGATCCTTACTCTCCTCTCCTAGGATTATCAGAGTGTCGATTAGCCTTTGGATTCATTCTACCTTCCACTCTATATCCAATCTTTTCCCTACTAGTCACTCTCTTTGGTCGGCCTATTGATGGAGTGGGAGTAGGGTTCACACTTTTAGTATTTTATTTCCAAGCTAAGCCTCCTGGAGTGGCATTTCCAGATTGCTTCTCTCTTTCCTGGGGAAAAGTTCCAGCAAGCAATTTTTAAAGCATTTATATAAGTTTAGTTTATTAAGCTTAAGCTACGTTTAGAGCTTTCCTTGTGTGTTTAATCCCCATTAAGGATATAAGAGTTGTCGGGAGTGTGTGTAAGGCGGTTTTATAATGTTTAGTGAGGTATTGATTTCCTAGGGCAAGCGCAGCTTTTTCTTTACTTTCAAGCCTTTAAGTCTCTTGGGTAAATAGGGATCCTAATCCTAGGCAAGCTAGCCAATTAAGTTTCTCTTCATTTTCCGAGATAAGCAGTTCCATTCCTTCGCTTTTCTAGGATTTGACCTTCGCTTTCCATCGAAGTGAGGTAATCCTCAAGCCCCTCTCGTTGCGATGGCGATTTTGCGATGAGTAAGACAGTGAAAGTAATGGCTAGGGATTTTATTACTCTTCTTGACAAAGAAAGGAATCATTTTGGACTTTAGCTTCTCCTCGGGAGAGAATACTATACGATTAGTTTCCCAGTTCTCTTCTTTTAATCTAATCTATCTGCAATTGAAAGCTATTATCTAGTCTGTGCTAAAGATATTCCCAAGTTTGTAGGTTCTTCTTTAGAGCCGTTCTACTCGATCCTCCGAGCTGTTAGAGTTGCATAGTAAAGCATATTTTCTATTTCCTTTCCTTCTCCAAGCCATCCAGCCGCGCCAATTGCTGCGATCCTAAGGTAGCCTCTTGCAGCAAGCCAAGGGGAGATGAAAAGAAAGCTCTTCTCTTTCTTTAGAAGCGAGGAGAAAATGCAGTATAACCATCTAGTAATAAAGCGGTAAGGACTATCCATTGGAGGATAAAGTTAGCTATCCCAGATTTCAATGTTGAGGGCCCAGACCCTTCTATACAAGACCGACTGAAGGCGCTAAGACTCCTCTTTTAGAGCCAGATTGAGCAATGGCTACAAGTAAGCGTCCGTACTTCTCTACATAGGCCCAGCGTTTAGAGCTTGATTTCGATCCTTTGAATCTTGGACCCATCACACCGCACTAGTTGGCCTTGCAAAAACCTTGACTTGAGACTACGAGGCGAGGACTTCATCTCGAAAGAGCGATATCTTCCTCTGGGCGTCCGTCCAGTACTTCTACAATTAGCATGTCTTAGGCACAACTAAGTAATAATAGACGAGTTGCATTTTGACCTTTCCCTATTAGGAATGGCTTCTTCCTTTCAGGTTGTGTTGTTACTGCACTGCATTGTTATAACGAGCGAGAGAGACAGAGAACTAATCTCATACAAGATGCATATATGCTCGAGCAATAGCGCAGACTAAGGATCGAAAGTACTTACTTGATAGAGTAAGGAAGGTGAAGGATCGCTTAGTGACATTTAGTCCTACAGGTAGCGAAAGTCTGATCAAGTGACTCGTAGTTGACGGGCGAGAGACGAAAGGTGGAAACTTTGGAGTGATGTTAAGGCCCCGAAGGCCGTAAAGTGGCCCGACGGAAGGGAAGTTGCATGAGAGGGTTACTGGATAGCCGGACACCATGATTCAGAGCGTCTCTCATCAACGGAACGAGAAATTTTGTTAGTAGAGTAGAATCCGTGATGACCTAGACATCGCGATAGCGGGAAGTTGGTCACCTGCAGGAAGTAAACAAAAGACGGTATGGGGTATGGTAGTATGAAAGAGTTTCGAATCAGTGTTCAAAACTGATTGAGGGCTCCCGAAGAGGCTAGTTGACTCACTATAGCTATAGTCTCAATCTGGTAACCAACCAAAGCGCATGCAAGTTGAATTCCATCCTAAGAAAATCTTTTAGCGATCCTTTCCAGGCCTACTCTTCTGACCCCTAAGATCGTTTAAACTCAGAATTTCACTATCTATAGAGGCCGTATGGATATAGACAGAGTCCCCAAGAAAGATTGATAAAAAGAGGTACTAGCATTTCTCTTCTTTAAGTCCAACAGAAAGGAGCAAGCACCTTAGACTAATGCGGCGGATCCGACCGGCGATGACCTTTACCAGTTGAAAAAAAAATATACCATAAATTCTATAGCTTTAAGCGGGCTTTTGACTAAACAAAGCCTGTAAGCTGTAGAGTTAGTTTTCCCTTATCATCCTTGGTATTCCTCCTCTCTATGAGATGTAGGATCGACCCCACGAGCCCTTCCTGTTTCTACATCCTTTTTTTTTGGATGATAAGGCACGCCTATCCATGTTTTATCCAGCCTCTACTATCAACCACCGGAATGGTTATTTTAGGCCGGGCATGATCGGTAAGCTTTTCCCTTCCCTGCTTTTCGGGGGCAGTGATGATACTATATAGAAAAGGGCTTTCGGCAGTTTAGCTCTTAAGCTAGGTGCGGGAATCAAGTCCAGTTCAAGGGGAAAGCGCTAGGCCCCCAACTGAACCTAGCCCAAAAGAGTGTAAGCGAGGGATTAAAAACCTAGTTGATCACTTAGAAAGTCAAGTAGAAAATCTTATTCTATTTTGATTCCCAACATGCAGAAAGGCCTAGCCGAAGTAGAGGTACTTATGGCAGAAAGAACGGGCCGATCAAAGAAGCATGCATTTACATTACAGACAGGAATGGCATAATCTGCTCGAATAGGACAATAAAGAAAGATTAAAGAAAGATATTGAATTCCCCACTTTGAAAGGAATTGGTAGAGAATAACTGGGGGTATCCAATCAACTGAAACCGGCTTCGATCTTTTCTTAAGAAGAAAAGGATGTCGGATGCGACAAAGTAAAGAGAGGAGCGCACTTAGACTATTTATTAGAAACCTAGTAATTTCTTTGCTTACACTTGTTAGCATAGGATTTCTAGGAGCGAGAAAAAAATAAATGCAGAATGGATCTTTCTTATAGTAATTCTATTAATAAGTTTCATTATTTTATATCGGATGCAAAAGGAAATAAATAAAAAAAATAATTGGATTCTTTTCTTGCTAATCCATTTTTTGTTAGTGATTTTGGCTTTTATCTTACGCTCTTTCCTATCCGAGATGATTTCAACTTTGCTAGGAGTTTCTTTGGTTTTTTTCTTTTCTTGGACTCGAGTGGAGGTGGACATCTTCCTCTTCGAGTCCGGCCCTTCCGCTCCAAGCAAGCTCCAATAATTCTAATGTTGATTCTTTTGGCATCAATGTTGTATTGGAGAGTTGGCCAACAACCGAAAGCGAAAAACGATCGTCACCTCGCAGAAATGGGCACGTCGATGAATAAGCGAGAATCCGGACGTGTGCCGCCGCTAATCAAGTACCTCCGGGAACGGTTGGTCCATCGAATCACCCCCACAAAGGGTCCCCTATCCGTATCAAGAAAATCAAATTATAGGGGATTCGATCATAGCGATCGAACGCGCGCTTTTTGGCGCACAAACCCACGCCGAACCACGAGCTCTACATGGCTCGTATTCAAGTCGAAGATCTTTTCGAGGTCAAGGTCGAGATTATCAAACTCATGGCGGTCCTTGACCCAACGGGGATTGGATGGGGCAGGAGCCGGGCCTGGATAATCCGAGGACCACCACGGGGAAGAGTCGTTGGAAAGGCTCCATGCCTTTTTGGATGATCTCAATCAAAATGACAAGGGATCCGAAACCTTTCTACAATTAAAAGGGAAGGTTTTCCTTAGGATAGATCCCCCTGTTAACTCTTCTTCATAGCCAAACCTTCCCCGAAAAAACCTCTTTCTAACTCTAATTACCAGCTCGGGGATCTAATCTAAATATACATAGCATCTTTGTCAGCGGCATTCCTCCTTGACTCTAAATTATAAAATAGAATTATTTATGGAATTCTCTCCCAGAGCTGTTGAACTAACGGCTCTATTAGAAAGTCGAATTACCAACTTTTACATGAATTTTCAAGTGGATGAGATTGGTCGAGTGGTCTCAGTTGGAGATGGGATTGCACGTGTTTATGGATTGAACGAGATTTAAGCTGGGGAAATGGTTGAATTTGCGAGCAGCGAGCAGAAAGGCTAAAAAGAAAGGAAATCTAAGCAACTGAACCTGCCAACTGGCTCTATCTCCGAGGCTTTGATGATTAGCAGCATCTTGTCTGAGCGAGTGAGCGTGAAGGCATCAGAAGAGGAGCGTAGCAGCTCCCCCGATAGGGAGAGGAGCAGGCCATCTCTTGCCTCTTGCGAACATCCGGCGATCAACTCAATTCCCACAATCTGAAGGCTATTTGTTCTCGAACATGCGAGATGGACAAACTCGGCTTTAAGAACGAAAGCCCTACCCACTACTACAACTACTGGCGCTTCAAAAAAAAAGGCTTAGATTCTAAGGGCGCTACTGAAAGCCTTTTGAAATTAGGATTGGCCAAAAAAAGGAATTTTTTTTTCGGTGGGAGTGGATCTAGTTGATGTAACAGAGGAGCCTAGCCTAGAGAGGCAGGGCTGTCGTACGGAGGATTTTGATGACAGTGGTATTAGGTAGCGAAATTCTTTGTCGGGTAAGACTAGGTTATAGCAACACAATGAGAGGTTAGACAAACTCTTCACGGAGTAAGAGGTTTGGGTCATCCGTCCCCTGACCCCATGACACGAATTAATCTTTCTCTCTCGAATGTATGCCCGGTTTTCGTCAAATCTTTTTGATTACTTTTAAAAACAAGCCGTCTTGACATGATGAATAGTGGTGCCCACTGCAGAGCCTAGTCCTCCTGCGGCCTTTGAAGTAGACTCTTTCTCGAGTGTGATCCTATCCCCAAAGCCTTTTACAAAAAGAGTAGGTAGCAAGATAGATGACTAAAAGTTTTTATAAAAGCGGATGCTCTTTGCCCTAAATATTAAATTAGTCAAGTCTAAACGCCCGCAATCAAACAATCGGAAAGCTTTTTGACAACCTTACTAATAAAGAAAGGGAAAGATGCGCTCAATCCATTGCTTGTTGCTCCAACTTATGGGTAGGAGCTCGTTAGCCCTTTCCGCAGTCGCTATGCTAGTTGTGTGTAGCGCTAGCGCTTTACTAATAGAATATTAAAGTAAAGGGGACTCTATCCGGATCTAAAGAATTCGCCAAAGAGACTTCTTCTAACTAGGAGAGTCAAGAAGCTATCGGAAGCAAGCTTTCGATCCGCCCCTTTGAATTTCCAATTCCTCCTTTTCGTTCTACTTAGTGGATCAATCAACCGCCATCGTGAATATAAAAAAAAGAGGTTTTTATTCTGTGTAGACACCTCAACGAACTCATGTGGACACTCCTCATCCCGAGGACAATCTCTCAAATAAACATTAAGATGTTGACCCGCTTTTTCTTTTCCTTGCTGATTCCTCTCGATGAACTTTGCCATGTTGCACTAAGTTACTTACGGATGTATGCATGCAAATCAGGGAACACTTTGGGGTGAACACCCATCCAAACAAGTAGGTCAATAGTTGGCATTTAAGCCGTAACATTTAGAAACAAAAAAATCTTTAACCCAACAAGTGCTCTCCGAACCAAGCTAGATAGTCTCCTATCACTAGGCTCACCAACCAACCTGGACTTTGATCTTATTATTCCTACCGGATAACCAAACCATAAGGATTGTTTCCAGCCATGAGTCACATATGATATAAGCACTCTTGGGTGGGCTAGGCCATTCCATCAAATATTTGAGAAGGGCCCTAATCTCATATTTGATGGTCGGCGTGGCGATAGGCTTCGCTTCTACGATCGCCTCCCCCGTTGCTGCAAACCGGCGAGAAGCGGTAGTGGTCGCACAAACAATATCGTTGCGCAGGGATGCGATTCGCCAAGCTACTCGCGTAAAAGCGATCATAATTCGAACACGTCGCGTTTTACTGGGAAGGATCGAACCATGGGAACGAATCTACAGGGCTATCACCTTCTTTGGCCAGATCTTCCAACCTTTTCACAATTACAGTTCACTGCGCCCTTTAATAAATAGAAAGTCAAGGGGCTTGCTAGTTTTTCCATCATCCAATCCACAACAAATCGAATGAAACCTGGCGAAAAAGAAGTGAACACTTTGCTGAGGAACAAAGCTTCGTGTTTGTTTTTCTTCAAACCCCCAATCCGCTCTCGCTCGCCGCTACTAACGGGGTCTCGCTTCCAGCTGCTTCGCCTGCTTCTTATTATCGCGGCTATGTTGGCGTGGCGAAAATGAACGAAAAGTGATATGAACGTGCTATTTTCTATCATTAAACTTCAAAACCCATATATATTCATCAATAGTAAAACCCTAATAGTTTAAAATTTTCACAAATTAGTCCCAAGTTTAGCTAGGTTAAGCTACAACGATCTTAAAAGCATAGATATCATTAAAAACGGGACAAAAATCACTAACCAATTGAGCTTACAAGCTTGGCCGAACCTAGCTTCAAAAATGGCTTATTTATTTTGTGAAGAATCAGTTGATGATGATAAATAAAGATGATGGTTAATTTTATTTCTTTTATTTTTATCATTAATTACCCTTTTTACGAATTTAACCTTTATAAACTTTAATAATTACACAATTGCCAAGCCATCATATTCAACTAACATATAAATGGTCTAATTACCATATAAGGACTTCAACTTTAAATTTCTATAGCTATTTAATGCCTTTAGCTATTAGAACACAACTTTTGCACTTTACGCGATTTAGTCCTTTTTATCAAATTAAGCATGTAAACGGTAAAATTTCTTAATGAAATTTTTATACGGTAATACTATCATGCTGTAAACCATAAAATAAGAATAAAATAATTTTTTTGCCTTCAGATTTATTGTCCCGAAACCAAAGTTCCGATTGCATTGAAAACGGACTGTTACAACTCTCTCCCTTAAGGGATTTTCGTTCCCAAAAATCTTATTAGAAAAAAAGGTTCAAATATTGCTTCCTCATAGCTTCCTCGTGTTCCCAGGTGGCTTCTTCTATTTCGTGTCGCTGCTAGAGAACTTTTATTAAAGCTATGTTCTTATTTCTCAATTCTTTTATCTCTCATGTCAGAATTCTAATCGATTCTTCACTGTACGACATATCTAACTGAACCTCGATATCCATTGGGAAGATAACATGTGAAGGATCAGATCAGTACCGTCGTAACAAAGACACGTGAAATACATTTTGAATCTTTTTTAGTTCTGACTGTAGAGCTAATCGATACGCAACAGGTCCAATTTTTTCAGTAATCTCATATGGCCCGATAAACCGTGGACTCAACTTTCCTTTGCGACCAAACCGAAGGACTTTCTTCCAGGGCAATACTTTTAGAAACACTCTATCACTGACTTGAACTTCAATGTCTTTACGTTTAAGATCCGCATACGATCTCTGACAATCTGAAGCTGCTTTCAAGCTATTTCGAATTACTTTCACTTTTTCCTCAGTCTCTCTAATCAGATCAACCCCGTGTATCTTTTTCTCATTAAGCTCAATCCAATATAACAGATTTCTGCATTTACGAACATATAGACCCTCATACAGTGCCATTTTTATACTTGACTAAAAACTATTACTATGCGCTAATTCGACCAACTGTTATTATACACAACAACGAAGCATATCTTCGAGAATCTGAATCACACGTTTAGACTGACCATCAGTCTGAGGGTGAAATGCAGTGCCAAAATGCAACCGTGTACCAAGAGCTTCTTATAACTTTCTCCAAAATCGCGAGGTAAACCACGAATCTCTATCCGAAATAATGGAGATTGGCACTTCGTGTAATCTAACAATCTCAGAGACATATAACTCTGCTAATTTGTCAAGGGAAAAATCTATACGTACCAGAATAAAATGTGCAGACTTCGTCAAGTGATCTACGATAACCCAGGTGACATCTTTCTTTTTCAGTGATAGGGGTAAACCTGATACAAAGTCCATAGTAACTTTATCCCATTTCCACTCTGATATCATCAGTGGCTATAATAGTCCTGAAGGTATCTGATGTTTAGCTTTAACTTGCTGACATATCAAACATCTCGACACAAAATCAGAAACTCGTGTTTCATTCCTGGCCACATTTTATTACGTCCCGGATGAATAGATAAACTACCACTATGGGCTTCATGCAAAATTTTTTGTATAAGCTCTGGGTTCTTCGGTACACAAACTCTACCTCTGAATAGTAAACAATCATCGGGTCTTATCTAAAAATCTGAATCAGAAGTCAACTCACATTATACCCATTTAGCTAGCAACTCATTATCATATTTCTAAGCTTCACAGATCTGCTGAAAAAACATTGGTCTAGCTTTTAACTTGGCTAAGATCAAGCCATCATCAGATAATGTCAGTCATGTATTCATCGCTAGCAGAGCAAACAAAGAATTTCTACTCAAAGCTTCAGCAACTACGTTTGCTTTTCCCAGTTGATAATAAATGATCTACTCATAATCTTTCAATAGTTCGAGCCATCTGCATTGTCTCAGATTCAGATTTTTCTGTGACATTAGATATTTTAAACTCTTGTGATCAGTAAATATGTGACATTTTTCTCCAAACAAATGGTGTTCCTAAATTTTTTATGCAAACACAATAGCTGTCAACTCTAAGTCATGTGTTGGATAGTTTTTTTCATGAGAATTTAACTGTCTGGAAGCATAAGCTACTACTTTGCCTTCATGCATCAAAACAAAGCCTAAACCATTGAAAGATGCATCACCGAATATCACAAATTCTTTACCCGATTCAGGCTAAACTAAAACTGGTGCTTCTGTCAATAGTGTTTTCAACTGATTAAAACTTTGCTGACATTTTTCAGACCATTCAAACTTCAAATCTTTCTATAATAACTGCGTCATTAGCGTAACTATCATTGAGAACCCTTTGACGAATCTTCGGTAATAGATAGCTAATCCCAGAAAACTTCTAACTTTAGATACATTTCTCAGTGGTTTCCAATTAACAACTATGGAAATTTTACTCGGATCAACTCTGATGCCTTCAGCTGACACTATATGTCCCAGAAAACCAAATTCTCGGAGCCAGAACTCGCATTTTCTAAATTTAGCAAATAGTTGTTTCTCTCGCAGAGTTTGTAAAATAATTTTCAAATGCTCAGCATGCTCGGATTCATCTCGCGAATATACCAGAATATTATCAATAAATGCCACAACAAATCTGTCTAAATACGGTCTAAAAATTTTGTTCATCAAATCTATATATACTGTAGGTGCATTAGTTAAACCAAAAGACATCACAAGAAATTCATAGTGTCTGTACCTGGTTCTGAATTCAGTTTTCGGTACATCCGAATCTTTTACTCGTAGTTGATAATAGCCAGATCGAAAATCATTCTTCGAGAATACCGTGACACCTTTCAACTGATCTAACAAGTTGTTAATTCGAGGCAATGCATATTTATTCTTGATTGTAACCTTGTTGAGCTGACGGTAGTCAGTACACAATCTCATTAATCCGTCTTTTTTCTTAACAAACAGAACTGGTACACCCCAAGGTGAAAAACTAGGTCAAGCAAAACCTCTATCTGTCAACTCTTGCAGCTGTACTCTCAACTCTTTTAACTCAATAAGAGCATTCTATAAAGTGCTATCGATATCGGTGATGTTCCCTATGCAAGTTCAATAGCAAATTCAACCTCTCTGACTGACGATAATCCAGGTAACTCCTCTAGAAACACATCGAGATACTCGCAAATCACTGTCACTAATTCAAGCTTCGGTTCAGACACTTTAGTATCAAATACATAAGCAAGATAAGCATTGCAACCTTTTCTCACATGTTTCTGCGCTGACATAGCCGATATCGTAATAGGCAACCCACTTGGATTATCTGATTCAATATAAAGTGTCTCACCGTTTTGACATTTCAAAATAAGAAGCTTTTATCTACAGCTTACAATAGTATCATGCAGAGTTAACCAATCCATACCCAGAATCACATCAAATTTATCAAACGGTAATAACATCAAATCAGTTGGAAAACTGTAACCCCGAGTCATCAAATGACAATTCTTGTAGACTTTATCAACTAACACATACTGACCTAGGGGGTTTGATACTTAACCACAAATTTAGTGGACTCAACAGGTAAATTTTTACTAGATACTAAATTTGTGCAAACATATGAATGGGTTTATCCCGAATCAATCAAAGTAGTAACATCAATATCATAAATAGAGAAAGTACCGATAATAACATCTGACGCAGAAGCATCCTTACATGTTCGAATAGCGTAAGCCCTAGTTGGTGCTCGTGCTTGGATCTCACAGTAGAGTCTTCGGTTACACCATGGCTACCACTCACATTTTTGGGATTAAAAGGTGGTCAAATATTGGTCAGGAGTTGGGGCTATGTGCCATGGTTATGTCTTCCTCCGCTCAACTCAGTTTGTCAACATCTTCTTTAGACACTAGTGTTGAGCTGCAAAACCTTTTAGAGGAGTATGTAGATATTTTTCAAACTCCTACTAGGTTGCCCCCTCCTATGTTACAAGATCATAAGATCCCTTTAAAGGGTGGAGATTCAATGATCAAGATCAAGCCTTATAGATATCCAATTGTTCAAAAGACTGAAATAGAGAAGCTAATACAAGAAATACTACAGGCATGCATCATCAAGGATAGCAACATCTCTTTTGCCTTTCCAGTTGTCATGGTTAAAAAAAAGATGAAAGTTTTAGGCTCTATGTAGACTATAACCAGCTCAACCAGCTTACAATCAAGGATAAGTTCCCTATCCCAATCATTGAAAAGCTGTTGGATGAACTGGGATAGGCCAAAGTATTTTCCAAGCTGGACTTAAGGTCTAGATATGACGAAATAGGGATGTGGGAGCCTGACATTAACAAGACAACTTTCAAAAATCATGAGGGCCACCATGAGTTTTTGGTTATGTCTTTTGGCCTCACACACACCCCTTCTAGCTTTCAGGCACTCCTAGATGCTATCTTCAAACTATTGCTGAAAAAATCACTTTTGGTTTTCTTTGATGACATCCTGATCTACTCAACAACTTGGCCAAAACACCTTGTCCACATTAAGGAAGTCCTTCAATTATAAAGAATGCACCAATTTTATGTCAAGCAAAGCAAATGTTGTTTTGGCACCTTTCAAATTGAAATCTCAACCATGTCATATCTCAAGGGACAATGGCCACAGACCAAGCCAAAATGGAATGTGTGGCTAAGTGGCATTGTTCCTACATCTATTAAGGAGTTGAGAGGCTCTATGGTTACTATAGTAGATTTCTTAAACATTACGGTTCCTTGGTTAGACTGTAACACCCCTCGCTTGAACCAGTCATCGGGTTTGAGCTACGGAGTGTCACATTCATTGCCAGAGAAACTACAAACATTTAACATTCAATTAACAACTTAATGCATACAAAATAACAATTTCAAACAGTAACCATGACATACAACTATTCCTAAGTCTTATATGAGGCTATGCATGCTCTAAATTTAGCCTGGAATCAAACAAGGACCAGTTTGCAAAGATTACAAAATTTTAGGTTAACGTCGTGACATGAGGGAGTTCCTTGTCATGACGTGACATATTGACTTGGGCCTCATTATGACGACTGGGTTCCTAGTCACGTTGTGGCCTAAAGTCTAGAGCTCGTTGACCTGCCTCAAATCGTAGTGGAAAATTAAGTACTTTTCGGCACTTAACGAGCTTATTTTCTAGGCATTTTTATATCTTTTCTTGCATTTTCAGATTTCTTATTTTAGAATTCAAATATTGTAAAATAAGCATTTCTATGCGTTATTTCTAGTTAGTTAACCTAATTGGGCCAATACCGACCTTAAGGTGGTTTTATCGAGCCAATTGAGTGTGCAGGACACCTAACTTTAAACCTAAGAGCATGAGGAACAATAGTTAAGCAATGACGCAAACTTTTGGAGTCGTAACACAATCGAGATAGTCCAAAATTTGGCATTCTAAGTTGTGTGTCGCGACATAGGTGTGACATGGGCCAAAAGTTATGGAAGGGTGTTTCCGTTCGCACAACACATACTTAATGTAATTAGGGCTTGTATTTGACCTAATTAGAGTTGTTAAACTCTTCTATAAATAGTTAAATTGAGGCAAGGCTTAGGAGCTTTTTGCCAAGCCATTTTAGGCTTTTTAGTTTAGTAGATTTAGGTTTAGTTTAGGTTTATTTCTTTTAAATTTTATTTTATTTCTTGTTCTTGTTCTTCGACTTGGGTTCAATTTGAGTCCAAGCCTTTGTTATTAAATATTTTAGCATTTTTATTTTATTTCTTGTTTGCAACCGACGAGATCTCGAGCACTGTTAAAGGATTTCACTATTTCGAACACATCAAGTCATCAAACGGACAATTTCTATCTCTTTATCTTTTATATTAATTTTTGTTCTTACGTGATTAGTTTAATTCTAGAAAAGATGGTTTTTGAGACGATGAGTGGCTAAATCCTTAGAGAGATTATGTAACACCCTTAACCTGTATCCGTCACCGGATTGGGGTTACAAGGCATTACCAAACATAGCACAAGTCACCACAAACATTTACTGCTCACATAGTCATAACCGAATGCATTATGAACAATTTCATTTTTAAAGTATGCTTGAACAATATCATACATATCTTAAACCCTTTAGCCAAATTCACAATTACACAATTACAACAAATAGCAACAGATACTAATCATTTGGGTCATGTAAGCCACATTAACCGAATATGCACATGTACATAATTGCTTACTAAAACTAGATAGAAACTTCCAAATCTAAACTTACATATATATGGTTACAAGATACTTGTTTATCCGAATTCAAATAGACCAAATAAATTTATCCACATAAAGTATACCTCAGTACATTTGTAAGAACCTAATCGAACCAAAATACCCAATTATCATTTTCGTTGCCGAAACACAAAAATTGAACTTAGTACCCATGCACAAATGTAATCCATAACCGTATATGCCATTTCTAATTACCTAACCTATGATTTCATCTTTTGACCAAATATCCAATTTAGTATAAAAATGATCTCCAATTTATTCATGTTTTCAATTATCACTTCAGTAGCAAGTCATCATCAATCCATAACCCAAACATATTCAAATACACATATGTCAACTTCCCAAAAGCAGTAATTATAAGTCATAAACGTAGACTTCATGCCAAACCATATGCATATGCTTATATATAAACACCTAACATGAACTCATATCAGTATTAAAATTAAAAATTCAAGCAGAACATACACATACTACGAATAAGATCATTTAGACATTAGGTCATTAGCATTTAAACCAAGCCATTTTCGCATGACTTATATTTACATCTTCAAAACATTATCTAAGTAATTAACTAGCCTACACATGTCTTAAGTTCAAAACTCAAGCTTTAAAAGTACCAAAATAAGTCGATAGTGTGGATGACTTCGAAGACGATCCCCGAGCTCGTAGCTAACAATCGAAATCTATAAAACAGAATAACGGAACACACAAAGTAAGCTATCTTAGCTTAGTAAGTCTTAAGCAAATATAATAAATCATTTGAGCATTCAAATAATTTAATCCAATCACTTTATAAAATAGATGTAATAACATAGCACCAATAAACAATTATAGCCGAATACTGATATACTTGCTTGACATAACATTTATATCTTAACAATCTCAAAATATCTCCGTCATGCCTTAGAAATACAAACTTATCAATTACATATAATTTGATATGTTTCCATATACAACCGATTAAATAAATACTAAATACATATCAACCATTTATAACCGAATATACATATATAATAATATCCATTAAACTTCACATGTATACATTTATATAATATCTATATAATATCATTTTATCCACATCTATAAGGCCGAATATACAAAAGCACATTGTTAATTCACTAGTTCAATATACATTACATGTATATTTACCCATTTAATGTAATTTAAATGACACATCCATGTTCACATCTAAAGTCAACTTTCAATATATCATACTCATCATTATAAAGCCAAATACCCTTAATAGAATTTTACAAATATACCTCAATTGTATCACATACCAGTAGTATCAATCGTAATATACTAACTTACCTTATCTCGTACGACCAATAGGCTTTTATGTACCTGAATAATTAGCTCATTTACTGTATTCAAAATTCCAGATCATTAATAATCCATTGAAGCATATACTTATAAATAATCACCGGCATAAAGCCCGCTAGGCATAAAGCCCGAAACACACACTGCAAGCACTAAGCTCGCTTAGGGCCGAGGTGCGATATTCAATCATCGGCAATAAGCCTGCTAGGCATAAAGCCCGATTAAGTTCACCAGCCCAAGGCTTGCTAGGCTCAAAGCCTATATCATGATACTTTTAATCTCTCTCACACAATTCGTTCCATATATCGATTCACTTATACACATTTCGAACTCATTGTACGAACATTCAAATAACATATATCAATCGAATAATTTAAACAAGTCAAACTTATACTTACCACATTCGGCTATTCAATAACATAGCTACATAATTTCCAAAAACCAGCATATATTAAGTTACGTACATAATTTCTCGATGTTTTATTTCTTAAAGACTTACCTCGAATATCGATGGACGCGAAAATCTGCTATTCGACTATTTTCGTTTTTCCCTGATCCAAATCCGTTTTCTTTGGTTCTTGATCTAAACATGTTCAAATTAAGCTCATTCAAATATATTTACATTCAATTTAATCTAAAAACACATAAATGGGAAAATTACCATTTTGCCCCTATTATTTCACACTTTTTACAATTTAGTCCTATTTGCACAAACACACAAAATACACAAAATTTGAATAAACACCTTAAGGGCCGAATATTCCTAGTCTTCATACAAGTCCATGCATTTCATTTATTTCATATTTTAGTCCCTCAAAAATTTATTTTTTGCGATTTAGTCTAACATACTCAATTTCATCAAAAATTCAAAGACAAAACTTGCTAATCTAACACATATTTATCATAATTCATCCTCAAACCACATAAACATCAAATTATCATCAATGGCTCAACTCAAAATATTCATCAAACTCAAAAAGTAAAGCATGGGTCTTGTACATTTCATAGCAACGACATCAAAAACATAAAAATTATTAAAAACCGAACAAAAACTAACCTTTAATCAAGCTTGAAGTTGGCCGAACCTAGCTAACTTTTAGTTCTTTTCTTTCTCTTCACTTTCGGCAAAGAAAGATGTATAAATGAATGATGTTTCTCTTTCATATCATGTTTTATTATAATAAGTTTAATATAATGTTTAATAATTAATAATAACATTTATAATATAATTTCACATCATATAATCACTTAAACTTACACATGCCGTCCACTATAACTTAAAATGGGCTAATTGCCCGTTAAGGACCTCACATTAAAAAGCCACTATCAAATAAGCACTTTACACTTTAATTAGTAACTTTTATACTTTATGTGATTAAGTCTTTTTTGTTTAATTAAGCACACAAACAATCAAATTTTTATACGAAACTTTCACACATACTAATTCACATATAATTAACATAGAAAATAATATTTAAAAAATTTTCAGATTAGGGTCAAATTCGGGCTGTTACAGATTAACAAGTGGATGTAGGTTAACAAAAGAATTAGGGTTTTTCCAATAGAGTTAGTTGGCATTAATTCATGTGGTTTCAAACACTAGGATTGACGGCCCTAGGAAGAAATCAAGGTTAAAAGAAGTCCAGAGGTAAGTTTACTGAGTACATCATGGATTTATCTCGGTCAGAAAAGTGAGGACGAGAGGTAAGCATGTACTGGTCAATTAGTTAAGTAGTAGAGGCCGCGATGTGATATTGTTTAGTTAATCTTCTACTTCCTATTTGAGAGATTTTCATTTGTTAACTTTGTTTTAGTATTTTAGTTTTTATTTTATCATCTTGGTCTTTAATATTGATTTTCGTAATATTATTTTTAGTGACTACTGTTTAGACCTTCTGCTATAGATAATATTTTTAGATTTAATTCAACCTCCCTTGGATACGATCCTCGGATACTTCTTGTGTTCCATTGTAACACTAAATCATATTACAATTTAACTTGTTCGCTTGTAGATATCGCACTTAATATATATATTTATTTGTACGATTTTTACTCTAAACATTCACATGTTTGAAGCGGTCAAGTTGTTGGTGTCATTTCCAATGAGGTTTCAACATTATATTTAAATTTATTTTATGCGGCCAATAGGATAAATAGGAAAATTAAAAATTATATATACAATTTTTACTTTATTTCAATTTTTTTATTAAATTATATTTATTTATTTTTTTCTATTTTTGATTTCAGTTTATGACCCGAAGTGGAAGCATTCCAATCGAGCCATATCCCAATCTGAAGAGAATTTTGAGGCATAATTGTCAATTTATGCAAAACGATCCACCCATGGTAGTTGATTTACCTCGGGAAAATCTACTGTTTGACAATCCACCTAGCCACAAGCACAAATCTATGGGGAGCTACTGATGGCTCAAAGGACATTGCGCGAGTATGCATTACCGACACTAGATGCCGTGCGAGGCAGCATCGAACGGTTGGCAATCAACGCCAATAATTTTGAGATCAAGTGGGCAACAATCCAAATTATCCAAAACACCTTGCAGCTCTAAGGGAATATAATAAAGGATCCAAACTAGCACTTAAACCAATTCCTCCAATTGTGCAACACTTTCAAGTACAACAGGGTAACCGACGACGTTGTTCGTCTTTGTTTATTTCCCTTTTCTCTATGTGACCACACGACTGATTGGTTAGTCTCATTAGAATTAGGTTTCATAACCACTTGGGATGAATTAGCAGGGAAATTTTTACATTATTTTTTCTCGATTAGTAGATCTATTCAACTTCGTCATAAGATCTCCAACTTCAAGCAATTTAAAGGCGAAAACTTATATGAAGCTTGGGGTCGATTTAAGTTACTGTTGAGGAAGTGTCCCCAACATGGAATGCAATAGTGGCTCCAGATGCAAATATTCTACAACGGTTTAGAAAATAATCTAATATCAGTATTAGATGGCGTATCCGGAGGTGCCCTATGGAAGCAACACATATGAGTGAGCTTGTCAAATAATTGACGACGTGGCTATGAACTCGTATATGTGGTCAAAAGAGAGGTCCACTTACAATCCAAAACCACCAACAAAGAAAGCCATCCAAAAGGTGGATGCCTATTAAGTAATTTTGGAGAAGTTAAACCGTTTGGAAGTGGCTTCTAAACCAATTATCATGGAGTTGCCCCAAAATTGCGAACAAAATTTAGTGCATCAATCACACGAGGTTAATTACGTAGGTAATAGAGGTGGAAATCTATATTCGAATACATACAACCCCGGTTGGAAGGATCACACGAACTTAAGGCGGAGAGGTAATCAAGGTGGAAATATAATACAAAATCAGGTGAACCCTCCTTACCAACCTCCACACATACAAAGATCTCAAGATAGATCCATGAGGAGTGACCATACTGTATGTCGTCAACAACTCGATCAAATAAATGGGGAAATCTATTCAACAAAGACGGATATCCAAAAAGTACAGTTTAAGTGTACTTTAATTCGTAACATATTGACAGATTTCAAAGAAAGCATTTAGAGTCAAATGAGCCAAATGATGGAAATGATGAGCAACATGCAAAGAAAATTTGGTACAAGAATTCTCAGTGATAGAAAGAATAATCCTTGTAAAAAGGGAAAGTAGCACATAAACGTTATCACATTGCGATCAGGCAAGACTCTTAATGATATTAATTCTCTTATCAAAATAAGTAAGGATTTGTAAAAATTTGTTGATGAACCCATGAACAAAAATAAGCATGATGAGCTGATCGAACAAGTGACTAAATCGGTGGCTGATTCGGTGATATCAAACTCCACAACCACAGAAATACCATTCCTATTGTGGATTGAGGATAAACGAAAAAGGGACGAAGAGAATTTTGTAAGTTTTCCTAACTTATTTGAATCCTTTTTTTTAATTTTCTTATCCAAATAAGTGAGGATTTTGTTAATTTACCTTTTTTGGAACTAATCGATAAAATACCAAAATATGCCAAGTACTTAAAGGAAATTATGTCTAGGCATAAGAAGATGAAAAAGAGAGAACAAATTAACATTGATGCCTTTTGTAGCGCTATCGTTGCTAAGAAAATATCCCCGAAATTGAAAGATCTTGGTAGTCTTACAATCCCGATAGAGATAAGGGACATTTATTTTAATAAGGCCCTTTATGATTTAGGGGCTAACATTAATTTAATGCCTCTATCTATTTATAGGAAACTCAGATTAGGGGAATTGAAAAATACTTCGATAACACTACAATTAGTTGACAAGTCTTTAGTACACCCAAAAGGTGTACTAGAGGACATGTTGGTTAAAGTGAGGAATTTTATCGTCCCTGTTGATTTTGTAGTACTTGACTTTGAAGAAGATTAAGAGATCCCCATACTATGGCGTTGGGCTTTTTTGACCACTTCTAAATCAACCATCGATCTTGAGAAAAATGAATTAACAATGAAAATCGATGGTGAGATAGAAGTGTTTAGATGTGGCTATGATTCCCAAGATGAGGGATTGGGAAAACAATTAGGGAAATAATGTTTTGTATTATTTGATGCTATCCTTAACAACCTTGATTGGAGGTATTTTTCGAGTGCGATGTGTTTAAAAAAAGCATGGTCCAAGGGAACGAGACAAGTGGAAAGATCTAGAGTTAATAAACCTCCAATGGACTGATTTTGATGATCGGAAAAGGAATAAAAAGTCAACGATAGATAGCAACGGGTTACCGGACGAGTCTGGTAGTCACACTTAATTTTAATCATCGCATTTTATTTTTGTAAATATTACTTTTTTTTGAGATTGTAATTATGGATTTTTAACTTTAGTTAGGTTAGGAATTGGGTTAGAATAAGGCTAAAGTGACCTTAGAAGTGTTTCGAAGTGATTAGGCACGACGAAAGGAGTCCGACACACCTAAAAATACTGATTTTGAACTTCCCAACACGTGACGCGACCTAGGAACCCTTGTGTTGTGACACAGAACTTCAAAACTAAAAATTCTTGATAACTCTAGTATGTGTCGCAACACATGGCTCTCTAAGTTGCAACATGCAACTTCCAACCAAAAATCTAAAAATTAAAAGAAATCATGTCACGACATGCACACCCTGTTTCGCGACATAGTATCGAAATCTGCACTTTCCTTTTTTGAACTTTTACGAAATTTGATTATATTTGGTAAAAAAAATATTTGTTTCAGCCTCGAAAATTTGCAGGCACTACGGTGTTCCATGTTATAGTTATGATTATGTGCAAAGAAGAGATTTCAATCTATTTCGAAATATAGACATGGACAAAGTAATAAATTGTTTAACCGACAAGAGAGGCAAATGGAAACGACAATCAGGTACTAATCTTCCACTTTCTTTTAAGCAAAGTAGCATGTCTCTTGAAGCTAAGATGTGGTCACAATTTATTTGCACTCAGATATACTCTTATTTGAATATTTCTAACATCGATATTTTTCTAGCTATCATGATTTATACTATTTTACAGAAAGAAAAGATTTGCATTGGGGCATAGATATATAAAAGCATGATTCGTTGTACTCGTGAAAAGAAAGTAGGGTCGATCTTTCCACAAATTGTGATGACCCTATGCAAAAAGGAAAAGGCGTCTATGGACAAGTCCGACATTTGGTTTAAACCATCAAAAATCCTATCGGCGATGCCATATATAAACATTGTTTGGAGGTTCAAGTCAACCAAATGAAAAAGTGGAATGATAGAATAAAAAATCAATGAGAGAGTCTTTAGTCCTTGAAACAAAAAAGGGAATTCAAAGGTCAACAAAACCAAGAGGATTTGGAATGGGTAGTTTAATGGACGAAAGAGGTCAGACAAAGCTATGCTAACTATGTGAAAAGGCACAACTTGCAGATGCCACAATTTCCACTCAGTTCGGGACAATGCAATATTGACAATGAAAAAAAATCCTAAGAAGGAAGATCTAGATAAGGAAAAGAATCCCGAAGAGGACAAGGATTGAGGAGTCGGATCTAGGGTTTTGAACAGTTCTTAATTTTATTTATTTATTTTGGACTTGTAATTTTCAATTTTTAGATGATTTTGATATTTTTGCTTTTAGGTTAGAATTTTTACTAAATTATATTTTTTCTGTTAGCTAATATATGTGTAGAAACTCCAAACTTTTGATGGTATATTATTTTTCGAGCTCAACCGGAAAGGACATGATTACCCAACATCATGAGCGGCACTATCATGCTAAATCGAGTAATTTCATTCTTTATTTTTTTTAGCACATTAGGGACATTGTGCTAGATAAAGTATGGGGTGATATAGAATTTTTAGGATTTTTTTTATTTTTCATTGTTATTTTTAGTAATATTTAGAGTTAAATTTTTTTTATGTTGTTTTGTTTATACTCGAGTTTGTAGGAATACAAGTGATAGGTTAGAAGCATTGATCTGTCACAATTTGACATGTCAAATTAGGCTTCCATTGCACTTAATGAGCTTGTTTTCAAGGTTTTTTTTCTTCGTTTTTGCTTAATTCACGTTCTTTGGTTTTAATAAATGCTTAATGCATTTTATGTCTATTTTTTGTTATTTTATGATCCAAAATGGCCAATTGTGCCATTAGGGACCCTAATGTGTGTTTGAGTGTTATAAGAATATGTAGGTAGTCCAAATAGAGTGAATTCAAGCCACAAGCAGTGGTATCCCGATACTGGACTAGGGAATCGCAATACCATCGATAGACTCGAAATGGAGAAGATTTGGGACCAAGCTACAGGGGTATCACGATACCTACCTCGTGATACCCCCCTTTGTGTATTCTAACTAGGGTATCACGATACCAACTTCATGTATCACGATATCCCTGTCGTGAGGACAAAAAATAACATCAGGGGTAGAGTTTGTCCACTTAAAGCATTAATCAAAAGCCAGTGTACAATGGCACTTTTGTGCAACATTACTCTTTAATCTCTAGTTTAATGTTACATCAGTTTGTTTTCTTTTCATTTTCCAAAGATCTAAACTTTATTGCTTTTCGTTGTTCACTTTATTGTTAGTTTACTTGCTTTTACATTTCTCAAGTAAAAATCAAAGCTTTCATCTTTTTGTTCAAGTTTATGTTAATGGCTTCCATAGTTTTTTTCTTTTTTCATGTTTGTTAGCTTTAATATGGTAATGGGTAAGTAAACCCTATGTGGTTGGTTGATGGAAATGTTATTTGGTTAGTTTTTGGATTTGGAGACTAAATTGCAAAACTGGACTAAATCAATTACTAAATCAATTAGACTTCAAAACTTAGGATTGATGACCTTAAGAGAATCTCAAGATAAGTAAGACTGAGAGGAGATCTTATTGGGCACCAATTCTTTAGTCTCGGGTTAACTAGTGAGATCGAGAAATAAACCAAACTAATTTCTAAGTTGGTAAAGTTGAAACCAAAAGGTAAATGGAGCCAATTAGGAGTGGGAGTGATCTAGATCCCTAATTTGAGGGTTAATCAACAACACATAAATTAACCAACCATTGCCTGTTATCGTATTTAGTAGTTTTATATTTTGCGTTATTTACAATTTAGTCATTTTTTGTTTTAAGTTATCCAGTAGTTTAATTTCTCTTAAATTAATGGTTTGTTGTACTATAGCAATTAGTGAGTAGCTAGCTAGACTTTTTTCTTGCATGCACTTTTGAATAAAAATCGCTAAATCGCTGACTCATTTGGGTTCGATCCTTGGAATACTTTAGTGTTCCATTGTAACACTACAAATATTACAACTGACTTGTATGCTTGCAGTAAAACCACACTTTAAATTTGCTTTATAAAATCGTTTATTTTATGCGCATGCACGCACGTGGTCAAAGTTGTGGGCGCCATTGCCGGAGAGCCAGTGCAAGATTTGTGATTTTTGTTTGATTATTACATTCTTGTTAGGGAGATAATTAGCTAAAGTTAAGTTTATAGATACATCATTTTATTTTTATGGTTTTCTTGATTTTATCTTGTTGGTAATTGACTGATAGTCATGTTTAATGACAATTATAGGTGGCCCGAAGGTTCGTTTGTGTCTAATGTGAATGGTACTTTAACGCCTAGTTGGGATGATTACGGCCCCTAAGGGAGGCAAGGATACGATCCTTCTTATGATTCGTATAGTTATGCATGTCTAGTGGATAACGATAACTAAGGATGGGAAGGTAGTCATCTGACATCTGACACGTACGACCCGTGTTCTTCGTACTCTTACGAAGACGAGGGTGTGTATTGGGAAGAGCCTAATGAAGATCACTACTAAACCACTCAAGGTATCACATTTGAGGATGGCATGACTGAGTGCCAAGAAAATTTGAAAACCATATAGAATTAGTTGGGCCTTGTGTTAGAAGTCGTCCGATGCTGAGTTAAGGAGCAAGCTCTAATGGACAAGTGTGTCGAGCCGAAAAATGTTGAAGTGGAAAAGGAAGCCACCTATGAAATCATTGAGCAACAATACTTGAAGGTCAATCATTGACAAGAGACAAAAGGCAGAGAATTGAGTAACGAGTTGAACATTAAAGAGGAAATATCATACTTTAGTGAGGTAAGTATGGAGGAGCCACCACACTTCTCGGTCGTTTTAGAAGAAACCCTACGAAAAGACCGATTGAGGAAGTGCTCCAATAGGGGCATGTTCAAATGGAGGTGGAGAACTCAGAAAAAGTTGAGTTTGTGATCCCAGAATTGATGATCCCTCAGAAGGTGCAAAGGAGTAGGTTTGGTTTCAATGAGAAATGGCTCAAAATGTACATATCAAAATGGCCTAAGTTAGGGCAGGATCGATATGTACATTTGCTAAAGAAGGCCCTGATCAACCCGAAGATGAACAAAAGAATGGTCAAAGTCTAGAGGACTTCGTGAAAGCTCCACTTCAGGGGCATAACATATTGTAGGAGAACAATTTTAAATTTAAACTTATTTTGTAAACAATTAAACTTATTCGAGTTAGGACTCGATTTACTTTTGTTTAGTTTAGGTTTTAAATTTGTTGCATGTTTAAGTTTAGGATTATTTAGGTTTAATTTTGTGTAGATGGGAGTTAGGCTGAAGAATTAAGAATTTTGGGGGTATATTATAGCGGTATCGTGATACCCATGGGTCAGTATCGCGACACCATGGACAGCTTCGAAGGGAGGCTAAAGCTTCTAATTTCTTTCATAAGGCGGATGTTGTTTTCTCCAAAAGCACCTCCTACAACACATTTTTTGTGAGGCACAACTGAATTACAAACAGTGGCTTTTCATCAAGCTCATCTTATTCCGACTGATTTGAATTTGCAGGCTTTTTCCCTACAACGACCTTCTTCAGACTGTTCTGAACCAAAATTGCAGTTATTCAAACTTGCCATAAACTAAAATTTGTGATCCCATCAAATTTTTTAATATTAAATCTCATTGTTTCCATCTCTGAACAGGTTGATTGTGAAATCCTAATCAAGCTCTGATACCAATTTCTTAGGGATAGAACCAAATTAAATGATGAACAAGAACGAATAGAGAAAATTAGGCACACAAATCTAAGTGGAAAAACTCCTTGAATCAAGAGGATAAAAAACCACTGGCAAAGTAAACTTTAGTAATGAGAAAATAATCGAAGAGTATAAAATGGAGATAATAAAAAACAAAACCTTAAACCTCGAAAACAAAGCTATTTGGCTAAAACACAAAATTCTCTTAAAGCTCTCAAAGACTTTCTCTTAATGTTATTCAATGTTATTCACATTCTAGGGTTAGTAAAGGCTTTTTGTAACAGCCCGCGCGACATAGATCATACCGACGTAAAGGGTGATAGAATTATTTTACGTGGAAATGATAACCCGGTGAGTATCGGTAGAGTCTAGTTGAAACCTAGTTGGAATTGAACTAGATATTGTAGATGACAGCTTGATATGTTTAGGTAACTAAATGACATGTTTAGTTGGTAGCTTAAGTGTACAAGCAATGTTTTACCATTCTAGTTAGTAGTAGTAGTTGTGTTTGGTAAAAGATTAGATTTCAAATCTTGTTAGGCAAGCTTAGTCTTAAATTTCCAGGGCGATAGTGGGATTTCTAACCTTCCCACTAAGCTTATTTTTCATTTTTGTGCTATAAAAGGATGCCTGTAGTCAGCATGTTTCACCTTTGTTCCTTTCTATGTTCTTCCCAACATCTCTAAGAATTTTTTTAGTTATCTTTTCTAGATGAGACGAAGAAGGTTTCTAAAAGCTTGTCAAAATGTTATTGATAAATACCAGTTGCCTGGTAATTTCTGGAAAACTCTAAGGTTGATGTCGAGGGAATTTACATATTTACATTAGGGGATACATGATCTAATTTTAATAGATAAATAGTTTGATAATTATGATTGTTTCTTATTTAGCTTAAGAAGCTAGTGAAGTTCCAAGCAATAGAGGTAAATGACTAGTGAAGTAGATTTTGTCCTAAAGTCTCTGGTGAGTTCCTTCTTACTTCCTTTGAATTATGAAACTTTTATTATATATGGTTGTGTAAGGTAAGTTGTCTCTATCGAAGACGATTTGAGGCAGTATGTATTAACGTATGTATAATAAGCCCGTGTTGTGTATGTAAGCATGGACATGATTGAGGTAAAAATACCACATTGTGTGCGAGCCCACTGTCAGACTGTCTGTGATATGTGAAAATGTGGAAAGAAGTTTTATTTGTGATGCCTTCGATATGGCAATTTTATTGCAAACCGAACTGGCAGATCACAGCTCGACCTTGCAGGAGAAAACGTGTTCAATTTAACAAGGAATATGAAAACAAATATGATTATGTCTTATATGCAATTCTGGATTCTTAAAATGGGCCTGAGGCTAGCACAAGGTTGGGTTATACGTAACATAGATTATTGAAAGAAGTATGTATAAGTTGGTGGTATGTGTCTAGAGGTGTGCATGGGCCGGGCGGCCCGACCCGGCCCGAAGGCCCGCCCGAAATGTGGGAGGGTTTGGGCAAAAATATAGGCCGAAAAATGGGCTTGGGCAAAAAATGAGGCGTTTAAAAATGGGCGGGCCTCGTATGATTTTTTGGCGGGCACTGCCTTACCTACCAAATATTTTAATAATAATATTTTTTTATTGATAAAATGTTAACTTTAGTATTATATTTGATTTATTATATTTTTATTTGTTTTTGTTTTAATATTTATTTTTATTTTTTAAAATGTATTTAATTTATTATATTTTATTTTTAATAAAATAAGTAAAAAAATTTATATTAGGCAGGTCGGGCTCGGGCCTACTAATTTTATGGTGGTCGGGCTGGACAAATTTTCGAGCCCATATTTGGTAGCCTAGGCCAGTTCGGGCCTACCAATCGGTAAAAATTTTTGGACCGACGACGGCCTACCATGCACACCTCTATATGTGTCTACCAAAGATACTGTGTACGTTGTTTTGATGAAGTGTTGTTATCAGAAAATTGTACTGGCAACTTGGCATAATGTGTCTATAAGACTGAGTCTCCAAAATACCTTTATTTTTGGGTCGATTATCGGTAACTTGATCAACATTATGTGTCTATCTAGAGCTCACTCTATTACCTTTTTTTTTTCTCAGGCAATTGGTTAGGGGAGTGTGTTAGAGTTATGCCTGCAAGTGAGCCACTTGTTAATTTTTGTATCATGCATGGCTACAATGGCGGGTGGCGCATAAATCTGTTTTGTAATCAACTTTTTTTATTTAACTTTGTAGTCTGTATTGTTCCGTTTTTAGAAAGAGAGTTTACCCCTATCATTGAAATGTACGCCAAGCTTTCTTGAATAGCAGATTATGATCTCTTTTACATGTAATCGCCAATGATGGCGGCGGATGATTAATTGGCTGACTTTTATGTCCCCCTATGGTTTTCTACTTTAAATATGTGTTACCGATATAGAGAGAAGAAAAATGGTTTGTTATTAAAAGGGGAAATCTTCATAATTGTTTTCTCAATGATTTAAGTAATACCAAAGAACCCGAGTCTATCAATAACGCCCCAGTCTATTGGGCGGCTTGATTGGTTATTTAGTATACACCATGTCATCCAGGCGACTAAGAGGTGTTACACATTTTTTATAGGAAAAGATTAGAAGTCTAATCATACTAAAATATCTCCAGTATAATCAAAGTTGGACTGGGAAAAATAACTCTGATGAAAGTCTAATACGCAATTGTTTTAATTTGGGAAATCATTGCGTCGTGGCGACGTCGTAGGCTTCTTTGTCGTGACGTCGTCCTTGCTTTGGTTCCGTTCGGTCTTCACATCGTTGCTACATCGCGTAATTTCACATCGCGATGTCACCTCTGTTTTAAATTTGATTTATCCGAAAATGCGAAACACACTCCACAATTTCTTTATTATTATAATGCTCATGCATACTTGGCAATTGATGATGCATACAATAAGCTTGAAGATCTCCCCACAAGAGGAGAGTTCGATAGGTTGAAACAAATTTTTAAGTTCTTGAAACCTTTTTATAAGATTGCTATTTTGTTTTCAAGAGCAATTTATCCCACTACCAAATTGTGTTTTGACATGTGTATCAAATTAAGTCGAATCTTATGAAAGAAATTAGAAGCCTAGATAGCTTTTTGCAAAATATGGCTCTAGCAATGAAACAATATTTGGACAAATATCAAGATAAATATCGTCTAGTTTTGACTTTGGGGATTATACTTGATCCACTCTTCGAGTTAAAGTTTATAAGATTTTGTTTGAAAAAGTACAAATGATTTTGAAATAAAAATAAAAAGTATTTTTGATGAATTGAAAAAGATTGATAAGAAGTATGAAAATGCAAGAGCTTCATACAAGATGGAAATCTTAAAGTGTTTTTTTTTTTCTTTAGTATATTATATCGATTTATTTGAATGGTTTATTGGATATCTCATTTGATATAAGTTAAATTTTGTGTTAACGTTTTATTTATTTTTTTTGGTTCAATTATTGTAATGTCATGAATCTGATATTTTATTTTGAGGACTACAATTCTATTTGATATTCTTGGCTGGATATTCTGAACTTATGTCAATGGCAAGAGATACCTGAAGTGTTTTTATTACATTGTTGCTTCATGATCAACATTGATCATAGATGGTAGAGTTTTGAACAAGTGGAGAGGTTATCTTTTATGTAAAATGTTGGACGTTTTGACAACCACTCGTATTCGGTAAATTTGATAATTAGCCATATAACGGTTGTCATTCGCTTTACATTATTGTGAAATGTAAAGGAAGAAGGAGAAAGATTGAGAGTAGTGGAGAGATGGTTGTGGGTGGGGATTTACTGTAGTCAGATTCAACTACATGAGGATTTGATTAGAGTGCGTATGATGGAAAGGTCCAAGGCCCAAGCTTTTAACATATGGGTTCCTGGAGTAACTAAAATTTAAGGATTGATAATTACATACATCCGCCGCCTATCACTATTGCTTTTGTATTGGATACAACTATGTCGAAATTTACATAAGCTTTTTCTCAAATCCGAAATATATGGTCTCGGTAAAGATTAAAAAAAAAGGTAAACCTAAAAATGAAAAACCAAACCAGTATCAGTAACAACCACAGCTGTATTTCAACCTTTCCTTTTCCCATGCCATGGTATATGGATTGAGGACCCTTTGTTATGCTATGAAACATCAGCTAAAGGGGAGAAAGTTCCATCTTTTGACCTGCTGTCTATTGTATGCCTCATTATCAATTGAATGCTCCTCAAATCTAAAAACTCAAGTAAACACACACACCCACACGCAACCATTGATAACCTGGGGTTTTAATAGACAGGGTTTGCATTATCATCACAAAATTATGACTGCCTCAGATGGCCAAGAGAGAGGGCGAGGAATTTCAAGAAGGAACTCATTCTGTTCAGTCTGAAAGCATCTCTTCCAACTCAGGTTCATCAGAGATGACTGCATCATAATCCACACCTGTTCCATTATAATGGAGCTTCTCTTGAGGCCAAACTTGATTCTCATCATCATCCAGATCAGGCCATCTTGGTTCATCATTATCATCATAATCATTCTGATCATCACTTACTATAACCTCTTTTTTTCGTGATGAATCATCCAATTTCCCATTTTTCTTGCCTCTTGAATATGCAGTTGCCTTTTCCCTGGCTTCTGAATCTTCACATATACAAGTGGATGGATTCTCATGAAACTCACCCCTTCCTGGCCTGACCTCCTTTGGTTCCCCCATAAAGCCTCTCTGGAATGTACGAACTCTAGAGGCAAATGCTTCCCATGTCATGTTGCTTCTGCTCAAGAATAACCGATATAGTTTTTTAGCATTTGGACGAATAGTAGGCTTATGTCCAAAATATTTCCTGCAATAACACAAACAATGAGAAAAGTTGGCCAGCATTTACAGTTATGGAACAGAGAGACTGGAAGCAGGCTTGTTTACCTTCGTCCAGCTAATATCCTAGCCATGTTACCATTGTTGTTGGTGACAAACACATCACTCTCATCACAAACAATAAAGTCAAGTGCAGCCATTCGAGAAGAGAATGAGGAAAATGGTGCTAATTCTTCCTTTGTGGCAATGGTATCTTTGGAGTAGAAGTTCGGGAAGAGTGATTTTAAGGGTCTCAAAGTTTCCTCCCCTCCATACACTTCACCAGAAGCCACATAGATATGAACATCACTGCCATATCCTAGAGCTCTCAGCATCAAACCAACTTCCTCTGGGGTAAGTGGGCACTTTCCTTGCCTCCTTTGCTTATCAGGATTGTTTTTCTGCAAGCCAATAAACAGATCCATACAGCATTTGCATCAGATCAGGGATTGGAGCTGAATGATGCGAGTCACAAAGAATACAAATTGGATAATTTAAAAGAACTGCAGTTTCTGCTCTCACAATAGCACACTTCAAGAATTCCCTCTGCATCTCTCTCCCTCTCTTGTTCTTTATAAAATCCTAACCCACTTGAACCTTTTATAATGTTTACAATTAATATGTCATGCAAATAGAAAGAACTGCATTCCCGCCCCCCCCCCCCTTTTCCATTGGTGGGAGTACACAACAGTATTTATAAACTGAAAAATGATGAAGGGTGATCATAACATTGAAATATTAAACTTACTTTCCAAATTGCAAGTTCTTTGCCTGTAAAAAATAAGAATCAAGATGCATTAAACTACTAAGAGTATGAAGCTTGAGCCTTACATGTAAAGTTTTCCACCTCTTTCGTATTGCACCTAGTTCATTCCTTTCCTTTTCACCTCCACCATAATCACACCCTGAGAATGCAAGCATATCAGGCTCAAACCTGTAACAAAAACATTTTGCTGCATCAATAAACCCTGCATTCATTCATTGCCTAATGTGGACACATCTATAATGATGGTTGAAGGTATATCTTTAAAACATGCAAGATATTTTCATTGTAACATCAGATATTTGACCTTCCAGCAAATGGCCATGCTGCCATTTACAGACTATAAAGGAATTGGAGGGTTGTGTATAGTTAGTTGTATTATTCATTTTTGTAACTATATCATGCATGCAGCAGTTTCAAACCTAAAGTATGAAGTCCAGGGATGCTTGTGCACACAGCTATTAAGCATGATAGATATACAGGTATAAAGATACATGCCTCAAGTGCAAAGCAATATAACGCTTGCTCCTCATCCTCATTCGATGAACAAGTGTTTTCCCCATTTCTAGAATAGGGTCAGCAAACTTCAGAGCATGGTAGTTAACTCGGCATCTTAGCTTCTGCAAATCTGTATCCAATTTGTTTGCAAGTCTGTAATCAAACTTGTTGAGCTGAACTGCATGCTTCGCATAACAAGACAAGTGCCATTAGTGAAACCAACATATATTAGATAGCTCTAAAAGACAAAACTAATATCAACTCCCCTGAATTTTATCATTAGATAGAAAGAGTGACATCATGGTTGAAACAAAAACATGTTGTGACTTACGATGAAACAAATGTCAACAGAAATATAAAAGCCATCCAATAAAGGGACCAGAGATATGAGTTCAAAATTTCAAAAAGTTTTCCAATAAAACTTATTAGCATTCTGAAAGTTGTGTATGCTGGTTCTCTAGACACTTTCTGCTTCCAGTAATAATAAGACTACTTATAAAGGATCTAAAAGCTCAAGCTGATTTCCCACCATAGCTGCATGGTTATTCCCATTAAGGAAAGGTTTGTCATTATGAGTGCAAGGTTTCCATGCATCACCAATTTTTAGCCTTTTAGCTACCACTCTTAATTACTCTCAGATTCTATATAGCACATAGAAAGATAAGACTATTTGACGCAGGAGCTTAAAATTAAAAATAAATAATATATTTGTATTATATGAGCTTATTTTATATAGTTTAAAGTATTAGATATGATTTTTTGACAGCTAGGATTATTATTACTTGAGGGTTAAGTCTAGGATAATTAAACTTTATTTGCAAGGAAGAGTAGAAACTTTGTCAGCAAGCAAGTCTCCTATAAATATGCTGTAATAGAATTGACAGCAGCAGACTTTTATTACTATTTCCTACAAGTTAATAAAGAAACCTAGAGGTTTTCTATAACCCTAAGTTTTCTAGAGTTCCATCTTCTTTCCAATTCGTTTCTTCAGCCCTAATTCTTTTCTATTGTTGCTGTTTTCTTCCCCAATCCACATCAATTTGGTAATCAGAGCCTAATTAGATTCTAGGGTTTATATTAGGGTTTGCTATTAAGGCATAGTTGTATGCATTAGTGGTCGAGGAAGACAAAATCAGTGTCAAGAAACAGAATTGGCTGCGCTATGACGTGCGACTGAAGAATTTTTGCGTGCAATTTATGCTTGGCTGGGACGGGAACAAAAGGGAACCTTGATTGAGATTCCTAAAGGTGCCCACAACCAGTTTGAAATACCGGAAGGTAGTCTCGCTGATAAATTTGATTTTGGTGATGAAGAAAACGTCTTTCATGATGCTGGACCTGCAAACCTTGTTGTACAAGGTGGATTAAATGAGTGGTTGATGCATGCCCTTCAAGAAAACGAGGGTGGAATCAACGTTGAAGTTGCTGATTCTCTTTGCAAGATGCATGTAGAAGAGAAAGATTATGATATGTTAGAACTGATTTATGATGAATATCCTGAAGAAAGTGAAGCAACTAATGTTCATACGGTTCATGGAGAGTCTTTGGTTGTTCATCCAATCATAGACACATCTTTAGAAGAAGGGGAGGATTGGAGGCAAGTTGAAAATCTCTTGGATATCTCAAGGGAAACTATGCCGGGTGTTAATTCTGAAATAAAAAAAGCTGATTCAGTTTCTACAATTAAAACAGATTCTTTCAAGAGAGAATCCAATGTTGAACTCAAGAAAAAGCAAGAAAACTTGAAGGCAAGTAACAGTGTAAAGGTGATGCAGCCTTTTAGAGTAAAATTACTTGCACTTGATGTGAAAGCTAAGTTAGCGAAAGGTGTTACTGAAAACCTGGTTCCAATTATCTCGGGTGAAATAGGCTTTGCTAAAATAGGAGAGTCTTCGTGAAAGAGGTACGAATGAGGATTTTTCGTTGATAATTTCACATGACTGTTTTCCTTGACATCCAGACAACAAATATTTGTTTGAACCTCTTGGTCTAGCACATTTTTTATCTGAGACAACTTTTAAGACTATAGATGACCTTTATGAGTGGTTAGTAATGCCGAACACATTTAGGCGGATCATGAGTGAGGTAAGTAGACAACTTAAGCATTACAAAACAGCATCCAGCTGCTGTAATAGCTACCTTAAATGCAGAACTAACTATTCTGAATGTGCACAATCATGAGAACTTCATTAATTTCAGTGGAACACCAATCAGCTATGGTACTAATGCTATTTCACTTGAAAAGTCAGTTTTAGCTGAGCAGACTAATATCTTGATATTGGCTAAGACTTCAGGGACTGATTTGCTTGATGAAAGGTCAATGTTGGCGTGCATAGGTCGCACAATTCCAACTGGTTGCAGATTTCAAATCAGTTTAACACTGCCAATTAGACTGGGGAAAGTGCCTCCACTGTTACACTAGCTTGATCATAAGAAAAGCAAAATTTCATTCAATTTTTTGCCTTCCATTTCTGTTACACCGATTACACAGCCTAATCAGCTAAAGAAGGCGCTTCAATCAATTGATTCCAATAATGTAAAGGAGAATGCCCTTTTCAAGGAGTATGTAGCTATCAGTAAAAATTCATCTGATGCACAGCTGTTAGTAACACAGAATCAACATTCCAATGGAATTCATTTTGATGAGTCTGGAGGTTTCTTCAATGTAAAAATATTGAGCCAACCTAATGATCTTGCTAAAAGTAATGGATCATATTTCGAGAGATCAAGTGTAACTGGTGTTGAAAGCAACTCATATGGACATGGGAGGTCCGAGAAATCAAGTGTTGAAAGCAAGCCATCTGGACATGGAAGGTCTAATTCAAATGGTCTCGAAAAACAAGGCAATGACACCTTAAGACATCAGACAATACACAGGCTTCTTTTTTCTCTCATCATTGCATTCATATCATGTGCTCTTAGTGCGTTATCTGATAAATCATCCATCCTCTCTTACGCTGCCTCTTTTACAATAGAATCACAAGAAATCGCGATTGGCAGTACGTGTGATCAACTGTTCGTACTTTCTTAACAGTTTTTGCACAATATGTCTGAGTCTCCATTTCCTTGCAATGCAAGAAAAAGAGCAGTTATTTTTTCTGCTTGGATTCATGGAGGAAAAAATCTTATGGAAGGGGGAATTAATGTGACTGCAGATTTGCAATGTGGTGATGCTTTCCAACTATTTCACTAGTTCTGGTGTACTTGTTTTCCCATGCTTACAAGATGAAGGTGTGGGTGAAACTGCAAAGTTGAGAAGATTAAAACGTAGAGCTGAGGATACTGAATTCTATGATGTGGATATGGCTAAGAAACTAAAATCCATCATGCAAGGTGAATTTATTTCACAACGAGAAAAGGACTTTCTTAGTATCATGGTATCCGTATATAGCACAAGATTTCCCACATCCAATGCTTTAGAATTGTTCAAAGATGAGGAGACATACAATCTTGAGCTTTTGAATGATGAAAGTGTAACTAGTTTGGATCAGATGAAGGAAACGCTTGAGTTTAGAAAGAATGTCAGCATAGCATCGAAGTTTGGCAAGTCACCTTGGGAAGCTATGGCTAGTTACACTGAGCATCTGTTGTCAAAACTTTCTGATGAAGGACAAGGCAGCCACTTTCATCCTGAGTTGGACAAGGCTGTTTGCACCGAAATTCGGAAGGTTGGTGATCAAGGTTTGAGCATAGAAGATGTTTATAGTCTTGTCAGAATGCCAGGAGAAAAGGCACCTGAAATTATCATTCTTGCACTTCAAGAATTTGTAAGAGATCAGATAGTTTACTATTCTGTAATGGTTAAAGCTGCCAAAAACCTTGACCAGGAAATCTAGGAATGAAGTTGCATGGGCATACAAAGTTAGGAGAAGGAAAAAATAAAAACCAAAATCATGCTTTAATTATTACCTGTGGTGAAGCTTTTCAAACTGTTGATATGATCCAGGACAATTACATGAAGGAGAGACTGGAAAGAGCTGATCGAGAAAATTATGCTGAAGTGGTGAAAGTTCTCTTACTGGAGTCAAGTTTTCCAAGCCAGGGAGAATGACGCAGGAGCTTAAAATTAAAAAATAAATAAATATATTTTATTATTTCAGCTTATTTTATTTAGTTTAAAGTATTAGATATGTTTTTTTGACAGTTAGGATTATTATTACTTGAGGGTTAAGTCTAGGATAATTAATTAAACTTTATTATCAAGGAAGAGTAGAAACCTTATTAGCAAGCCTCCTATAAATATGCTGTAATAGAATTGACTGCAGCCGACTTTTATTATTATTTCCTTGAAGTTAATAAAGAAACCTAGAGGTTTTCTATAACCCTAAGTTTTCTAGAGTTCCATCTTCTTTCCAATTTGTTTGTTCAGCCCTAATTCTTTTCTATTGTTGCTGTTTTCTTCCACAATCCACATCACCATTACTCAATAATTCTTCAAAATCCTATCCAGCTCCAGGAACCAGCAAACCAACTTCTGCTTACAAGCATGGTTGATTTCAGAAACATATTTGTTAATTTTTCTCCATAAGGAAGGAAAAGATAGAAAGAGTAGAGGCAGCTATACAATCACAAGAAAAGAAAAAGTAAAAGTAAACAAAGAAATCCAAAAGCAGCTCCTGACTAGTTAAGGATTACACGTATAAATTGACCATTAAAAATATAGAGAATAGGAACTTACATGCCTTTTCAAAATAACCGGCAATACACGATTTTGGTAACATCTTTCACTACATTTCCTTGGAACACGCATGGTGTATGGTGTCCAACTCTTCCCTCCCCTTTTAGGCAGCTGCTTTATAATTTTAACATCTTTTGACAAAGATGATATGAACCAATCAACATCAAAGATCTCTGAGAAGTTACTGGACAAGAGAAAGCAGAAATTGTCACATAACATATTGACAACTGAATTCATGCAGAACTTCTTCCATTTAATATGGATGGCTAAATGATATTAGGAATTCAAATGGCTAAATATCTTTCATTACATTACACACCTTGCATCCTTCCAAAAGGATTTTTGGTCCAGCTTTGGGACAACAAGAGTAGCATTCAAAATGCGAGCAGCAACAACAGCATCTGTAATCTGCCACATGCATTACTAGTAAGCTTGACCATAAAATGGCATCAATATAGCAATAAAACAATGACCAGTCCTTGTGGTCATAAGACATTGATGGTAAGTCAGTAACAGAAAGTTCAAACTAGGGATCTAAAGGACCAATAGCTTTAAGCATGTCAGTAGATCACTAAAGTTTCCATCAGACAGAAGCAGATGAAAGCAATGCCCCGTGCTTGTTACAGCTTTTGATTGATTTGCAGCGCATCACATTATTTTCTGTTTAAACAGTTTAGTTTCCAATTGAGCAATCCTTCAAGCAGACACTTCACTATACAATTTCGTTCCATATTTATATTCACTTACAATTACAACTAAACTACTATATTTCCACTCTGACCAATCAAGAGAATGCATTTTTAAGTTCCATCATTACAAGCTCTATGAGGATTTAGCAAGAGAAACATGAATTTTACTTGCTGGCTTTGCAGCTTCTCGTGCTAATTAGGACATTGAACCCAAAATTAAGGCAGTAAAATGCTAAAAGACATCATCCTTGCAGATAAAATAACTGTATTGAGAAGTAACTATCACAATTACCCCGGTTCTTTGTTGGTTCAAGCCTCCACTAGTGGCAATAGCCAAATATCGAGTGGGACGTGAAACAGCTTCAGCTTCTGCAATACAATAAACGCATTAATGCTTTTTCTGTTGCATTAAGTGTATCTGCAATTTCATAACTGTTCAAAGCAGTATAAAAACCCTAAATCATTACAACCCTTTCATCATTATCGTTAGACGATTTGACGTTTCCCAAATCCATTATAAAAGGAACCTAAAGTTTCTGTATAAAAATGTACAATTAATCAGTTAAATTAGAGAAAAAAAATGATTATACGCACTTGCAAATTTGGCGCTGACATTACTGCATCCATAAAAGAATTTAGCATTTCTCGAACTCCATATATCACGATCTAATTTTCCTCCGCTACTCTGATTCTCGGAAACAATATTAGATTAAATCAACGGTTGGTATCCAATGCAATCTAAATCAAAACGCATAATCACTAAAATTATAAAAAATAATACAAGAAAAGAATGAAGCCTAACTGGAACATGGAAAACTGAATCTCCACTGGTAACAGGATCCTCAACGACTGCATTAAACTACACAAAGGGGAAAAAGATGAAGTTATGCGTAAACAAAAACCATACATAAATTCAACGCGAATTAAAACCTAGGAGAGAGAGAGAGAGAGAGAGAGAGAGAGAGAGAGTAGGAAATACAGAGTTGTGGTGATGGCGAAGGTGAAAGTGCTGCGATTCGTTTGGAGAAGGAGCGAGAAAGGAAAGGAAAGCGAAGAGGATAAGAAGAACACCGAAAATGGCGGATATGAACTTAACCAGAGAGCGGAAGCGGTTGTAGGAAAGGTTTCGCCGCCGTGGCAAGGCCATTGCAAGGATTCAGTTGACGCCGGTTTTCACTCTCTTCCAACCAAGAAGTAAAAGTGGAGACAGTGAGAAAGTGATTGATCTCTCTCTGCTACGACTCCGCCATAACTTGAAGCTTATTAATAGTAACAAAGTATAGCCATTGGCCCCAATAAGGACAAAATGAAATAAGAAGTAAAAAAAGTACGAACAAAAACCACCTCGAGACGAAACGAATAACAGGTGGGGTGAGTGCGGTGGTGATCTGGCTTTTGCCCAGTTTCATTTTAAAAAAAAGGAGAAGAAAAAGAAAAAAGAAAAATGAAAACGAGTGTTTTACTATCACTATTCACTGCCAGTAGAAAGTCCAATGACACCCTAAAAAATGAGGTGAAAACTGAAAAAATAAAAACATTAAGGATAAGTTTGTTTACATATAAAAAGGGTTTTATGGAAATTTAGAAAATAGTTTCCATTGTTTATTTTACAGAAATAGTTTGATAAAGAGACTTATAAGTCAAGGTAAAATAAGCCAATACACCCTCTTTTTGTAAGATGATTTACCCTCTTGAACAACTTAAATTATTTTTCAGAAAAGAGCTTATCTATAAATAATTTTATTTTTATATAAAAATTAAATTAAATCAAGCTTAATATTATTGTATTGATAATAAATTTTATTTTTATTTTTAAAAATATTTAAAATACTATTTTTTTAATATTATTAAACATACAGATTTAATTATTTATATTTAGTCATATAATAAATTATTAATATAATAAATATAATTTATTATTTTAATAAATTATTTAATATTTCAATTTTATTTTAATAATAAATTTTAAAAATAATAATTTTAAATAATATTATTCACATGTTATTGAAAATATTCAATATTAATATTTTAATAATAAATATTTATTACAATTATAAATATATTAATAATAAATGTTTTGTAGTATAAATGTTAAAATATGTCATAAGTCTATATACACTTCACAGATTTATAATTTAGTTTTTGTACTTTTATTTTAAGAATTTAGTCCCTTTACTTTTTAAATTTAAAAATCAAGTCCAATTATTAACACCGTTAATTTGTTTTGTTAATTTTGTTGATGTCACATTTTTAAATAAAAAATTCTCACTTAGTAGTCATGTAATTAAAAAATGACATTGTAATAAATCTGAATTTAATATAATATTTTTTATATATGTAAAAACAATGTAAAATATAAAATTATAGATAAAAACAAATTCAATTAAACAATAAGAAAATCTCAAATATATGTTTGTTTAATTGGAAACAACTTTTATAAAATATTTTTAACAAATCTACTAAACAACATAAAATATTTTACATAGATTTATCCAAACATAAAAATATTAATTTTTCCAGAAAAGTAAATCATTTTTTAAAATTATTTTCAAAAGTTATTTTGAGTGAAACAAATAGAGCCTAAGTAAAAGAATGTCAGTAATTCTGTCTCTCAAAAAGGCAAAAAATAGTACTAACAAATCAAGATTTTTTTTAAATAGAAACAAATAACAAGTATGTTTTATAGTTTTTAAAAAATAAATTACTTATATTATTTTATCTTATATTGTACTAATTTTAGTGCGATGCATGGATTTAATATATTTAATAATTATTATATTATTTTAAATAGGGAATTTACAAAATAATAATAAAGTATTTGATCAATAATACATTCAAATAATAGTGTGATAGTATATAATATTTTAAATAATTTTATAACTGTTTTTAGACCTTTTTTTAGAAAACATGTATATACGAAGTATTTAAATTTTTTAATTAATATGAACCGGAAACTAATTTGTGTTTTAAACAGTATTTTAAAATGGGTAAACTGTCAAAATAGCCACTTTTGTTTACCTCAAGTTACATTTTAGTCACTTATGTTTGAAATATTACGTTTTAGTCACTTACGTTATCACGTTGTAACATTTTTGTCACTAAGGCATTAATTGTCGTTAATGGTATAATGGTAAGCTGACGTGACATATTAAATCATCATTTTAAACAAAAATTTAAGGTTAAATTTTACAATTGATCTCTATTTTTTTTTTTCATTTTGAGCAATTTAATTTTTTTTCTTTTATGTTCTTTTAACTTTCCTTTTTTTATTTTCCTCTTTTTATATTTCTTTTTATGTTTTTCATTTGTTAAAACTAATCCCTATATTTTTATTTTTTAAAATAATTCAATTTTTCTGAGTGAGGCGAGCTTGTGGACTAGTTTTACCAAATGGAAAACATAGAAAAACTACATTAGAAAAAATAAAGAAGGGAGGGAAATAGAGGAAGAAGCAAAAGAGAATGGAAAAAAAGGGGAAAGTTAAAAGAACATAAAATAAATTAAATTGCTCAAAATGAAAAAAATATAGGGATCAATTATAGAATTTTTAACCTAAAATTTTCATTTAAAATGATGATTTAAAGTGTCACATCAGTTTATTGTTACACCATTAATGGCAATTAACGGCTCAGTGACCAAAATGTTACAACATGATAACGTAAGTGATTAAAACGTAACATTTCAAACATAAGTAACTAAAATACAATCTGAAGTAAACAAAAGTGACTATTTTAGTAGTTTACCCTTTGAAAATTTTGTAAAGTTTTTTTTTTTTAAATACATTTTCAATCAAATTTTTCTAAACAAAAATAGGTAAAATGTTTTTTTAATAACTCATTATTTTTATTAGCAATAACTTAGAGTTAAGCATTTATGTTTATATTTAAGCATTTAATAATATTGGTGTCACAAATCAACTAAATATTAATTCAGTTAAAAAATTATTGAGGTAATGTTTGAAACTTCACCTAGTAATTAGATTTAGGTTTAATTACTTATAATTACATAAAGGTTGCATGTTTGGATAACCACTATAATTGATGAGTTTCATTGAATTGGGTATAGTTATAGTAGACTTGTCCATGGGTCAAGCGACCCGACCTGAAGGCCCGCTTGAAAAATGGGGATTTGAACAAAAATATAAATTCAAAAAATGGGATTGGACAAAAAATAAACCCGTTTTCAAAATGAATCCGGTATGATTTTTTTCCCAGGCCCAACCCGTCTGAATCATATGACTAAATAGGCCACCCTTTCTTTTCTTTTCCTTTCCCGACTTCCTCAGCCACCCTCCCCAAATTCCTAATTCTAATCCTTAACATAATAACGTTAACACCTCCAAATCCATTCTCCACTCCAACACCCATTGACCACCACCATCATTGTTAACCACTCTAGTCACCACCGGTCCATCATCGTTCACCAACCACCACTGTTGCTTTTTGACAGAGAACTCAAATGTAACAACCATCATCATTTCCACCATTTTTGAACTTTTTTTCTTTCAACTCTCTGTTTTTTTTTTCCTTTTATGGTTTTAAAGGTTTGCCTTTGATTTATAAAAGGAGTGTCACGAACTCATTTACACTGTTAGCATGTTGCTATTATTTCTTTATGTTTTAAGATAATATAAGAGAGAATGTTTTATCTGTCAACTATCAATTAAATAAAGACTAACTGCTACAGAAGATATTTTTCTTAAAAAAAATGTTTGAACTTACTAATGTCGATTGTGATAAAAGCTTGAACAAAGGTGCAGAAGTCTCAGGATTTGGATTCTGTTTCTGGCCAATAGTCCATATAGAGAATGAACTCATCCCTTTATCTAAAGCAATTGGCGCTGAACCTTAAAACAACCAAATCCAATTTCAGACAAAGTGACACTCATGAATTGAAAAAAAAAAGCCAAAAGGAACGCTTCAAGAATCAAAATCACTCAAACGACACTTGTCCGAAATCACGCATCTAAAAAGTCAAATGCAAATCCAAATTAACTAAAATTAAACTAAAAGAACAATATATATGTCAATATAAAATAGCTGAAAACAAGAACTAACTATCAGCTATAGGTATTGCCACAGTGACAGTAGTTGAAGAAGTCTCGGCCTTCCTGACATTCACGTCATCGTTGATCGGAGCCTCTTCATTCCAAAAATCGCTGGGATGCACTGTGGGAGACTGTTAACATATTAATTTGCATGTTATTTTGTGTTTAATTTGATTTATTAATTTTCAGCACCTCTAGTCATCGATATAACCGACGACAACTCCGAGCCTTCTCCACCTTCTCCACACCGAATGGACTCCTCAACAAGAGCTCGTCACCGACGAAGTCCAACTCCGGTTAAAACAGAACACTCGAACAGCAGCCCCACTACCCCCGAAAGGTCGATTCTTAATCCTCAACCTGATTTACCTCTACTAACGTATTATACAGGTTACTCGGAGGAAGTCGGGACTTCTAACGACAATGTCGAAAGTTCCTCAAATACGAACAAGTGTGTCTCTCAATGCCAAACACGATCGTCTACCACTCGAGCCCGTCGATGACCGATACACGAGTCAGCGACACCCCAAAACAACAGTATTGACGTTGTTGGAAATTCAAGCCCACCCGACTCACCTAGCGAATATGTTTGACTATCACGAGACGGTCAACGCAATAGACGAGGTCATGCAAACACTATTCCTACCGAAGGTCGGTTACGAGGGTTTATAGACTTTCTGACCTCGGAGCATCACGTAAGATACGACGACATCCGACAATGTCCGCTTCCGGTCTGTAAGCAAATCAATCTCTCTACTCTTGATATGTTAAATATTCGAGATGCTGTGATTGGCTATTTTGGTGCTATTAGTTGAAATTCATTTGCTAATATTTCCTATAATGCATATTATGAGTTGATTTATGAATTCTACACTACATTTAGCTTTAATATTAATGCAATACGAACTGTTGAAACACAAAGCATTATCTATTTTTGTTTGCTTGGTAAGGACTTTCGGATGTCAATTTCTGAATTTAACATTGCCATGGGTTTCGTCGACCTTGATAATATTCAATCCGATTCCTATCATACTACTCTGTTAGATATTCCAAGCAACTTTGATGCTCAAGATGTTTATTGTGTTTTAACTCATTCTAATCAGCTTTATAATCCGAAGACCACAAAAGACTTATTGGTGCATGAACCTGCTTTAATATATATTCACCGATTTTTAGCCTTTAGTTTTTCAGGTCGAAATGACTCGTCATCTGTTCTAACTAAGACTGAATTATTTTTTTATGGTGTATGCATTTTGGATTTAGAGTTAATTTAGTATATTGGTTTGCAATAAATTTTTATGTCGTTTTGCGATGTAATCGTCCACTAATACTTGGGTCATATATTACGAATTTAACCTCTCGACTCCCTCTGAAATTGATTTCTCGTCCTTACACTACAGCAAAACAGACTTTTAGCGGCGTTTTTTTTGCCTTTAGCGGCGTTAGAAGCGCCGTAAAAAACGCCGCTAAAACCACCGCCGTAAATTTTTGCGGCGTTTATGAGAAAAAACGCCACTAAAGATCATGACTTTTAGCGGCGTTTGAGGGAAAAGCGCCGCTAAAGGTCATAGAAGTCATGACCTAAAAATCATGAAAAATAAAAAAAATATTATTTTTTTAGCGGCGCTTTTTTTCAAAAACGCCGCTAAAAGTCATGAAAAATAAAAAAAATTATAATATTACAAAAACACCAAAAATCTAATTTAAAAATGTATAATTTAATTTGAAGACATTAAAATGAAAATTATAGAAGAATACATGTTTCTATGATTCCAGCTATCAAGATTATTTTCATCTTCGGGTGGTTTTATCTCGATATTGTATGAGAATAATGCCGAAAGCCTCCACCTCCCTGTAATCATCTTCTGGACCCAACATCCTAGAACCAAGTATCAGCACTGAATGTGGAAGTTTGTTCAACAACTTTTGAAACAGATTATATAACCGTTTTGATTGGAGGAGGAGCTTCTCAACATCCGTCGGGTATAAGATGATGGAGCGGTTTACGATCATGAAGCGATGCACTGCAAAAAGGACAACGACAGATAAGGCATGCAATTTTAGGCTCGGATAAAGAACTTGCTGAAGTGTACCAAAGATATGTATAGTATGGTTTTGACATGCAACTTATGTAAACATATAAAGGCACGCGTGCCTAAAAGAAGGAATAATCTAGAAATACAATTCATGAGTGGTCGCCAAACCGATTACTCAAGATTTATGGCATACCTTGTAAAGTGATTTGGAGAAAGAGTTTCGATCGAAGCACCAATCGCTAGTGCGCTTGTGCCTTCGCTTCAACAAATAAAAGGGACAAAGAATATCAAGTATTTTTACACATCCTATCATGTGCCAAGAAATTGCGTACTAATATATATGCTTAGCAACAATGAAAAGATTATGCATGAAGCCTAGAAGATTCACTTCAGTTTAAAGGATTGAGTACTCTATCGGACACTAGAATATAATGAGGAACTTATCAAGCAATCATCAGTTGAGTTCACCTTTGGCAAAATACAATTTCATTACACTCCAATAAATCCAAACTATCGGTAACAATTCAACCGGGTAAGTAAGAAGCAGTTCATCGAGCTAACTATGCGAGAAACAACAAAGCGCAATTAGAGAATATGTAAGTTATTTGAGCAGAAGGTCAATGAAAGGATGATCGGAAGAATCAACTATTTCTCTTTTTAATTCTTGACTACAACCTGTGCCTTGTCTTCTTTATCATTCCTTGTACCTACTAAGCTCAAAGATCCAGTTTCTTCAACTTCTCCTCCATATTGTCCCCTCTTTTATTTATCCGATCACGGAAACTCCATCCCATCCATATTATTTCACAAAATAGGCAAAAATTAGAAATCAAACTAAATAATGAACCAAATAAATCCTAACACCAAGAAATCAAAAGATCAACAATAATATAAGGCAGTATTTCCTCACAAGTTATGAAATAGTTTCTATTTACGGGTAGCAAAGAAAAGAAACCCAAGTGAACAAAAACCACAACGATTAATAAAACCAATTGTGACTATAACATATGTTGAAACTGTTAGATGTCTTTGTGAAATTAATCGCATCTGTTAAATTTTCATTTACATTATTTAAATAGAAATGCATCAGCAAAGGACCTCATTTTCTGTTTATACCTTGAGGCGATCTCTTTCCAGTTTCAAAAGATTATTGCAACATTCCTAATGAATTTTGAACTAAATTATCAATAATAAATTATCCAAGACCTCAATCATTTGAAGATTAAGGATATTGAATCAAATTGACAAATTGAAGACAAATCATTGGAATTCTAAAATATAAAAGGATTTACAATAAACAAACTAGAGTTGAGTTGAGTGCATATTGAATATTGATCGGTAGTAGCTTAGAGTTGATTCTTCCACTTGGTAGACCCGAATCTTCCCCTTTAAGTCCAACTCGAATTCATGATTGCAAAATTTTTAATATATATATTAGAATAGTTTGAAAATTTTATTGGGCTAAAAATTATATTCTGAGATGTATAAGTTATAGTTTTGAAGTTATGTTTTTGAGCTATCAACGGTCTACCATTGGTCCCTCCATACTATTAATATAAATGATTAATATACCATGAGAACATTAATATACTTGAAATTCGAAAATTTTTCGAATCGAATTGAATTTTGCTCATCCCTACAAAAAAACAAGTATAAACCAGAAGAATAAAAAACTGTAAAGCTCTACGTAGTAGTTTGTTTTGGGGGGTAACTTATAAATTCAATAATTAATTGGTTCAACTCAAAGTAGTGGATAGGTTCAGCCATCCTCTATGACGACAATATACCTGATCACCAACTGCCCATCCAATTTAATGTTTCAAAACTTTCCAACGTGGTTGTAATAAAAATATTTCATCCACAATATCCCAAACAACTTGCATACCCCAAAAATGAAAACCCAAATAATACAGACATTCAAACTAAATTTCATCAATTTCAACTCTACGTCTAAATTATTTTCAACGTGTCAACCAATTTAACAAAAAATTTAATGCCAAAACTTATAAATTTCACACTTACCATATATAACCAATGCTGCACCGCTATAGAAACACTAAGTACTCATAAGCTTTGAATTTCAAAATGCTCAGCTAAATCGATAGTAATATGTTAAGCCAAAAGTTAATGTTTGTTGAATCTTTATTATTTTCTTTGGTAGATATAGTTGCATGAATTAACTTAAGCTAAGCCCGAGTTTGAATAAAACTTATCTCTCACAAGCTTCTGATTAAAAATTATGGGCTGTATGGAGTATTGGCTTGCACTAATTTATCTACTTTGAAATTACTATTTTATTTTTATATATAAAAATATTATAATATATTTACACAATTAATCCTAAAATATTTGAGATATTTATAAATTATTATATGTGTACATTAAAATTATCTGAAATAATTATTAAATATAAAATGATATTCACAGTTTAGAAAAATCACATCAATGAACTTAAATCTTAGTAGAGTAAATGATAAATAATTATTATAAACAAAAAACATAATGATATGAATCCTAGCCATACGAGTGCCTTTTCGCAATATATGTAAGCCACATCAAGTATAGAACTAACGAGTACCTTAGGTAAGATCAACATAACATACTTCGTCCCGTATTCGGATGATCCTAACCCCTTCTCAACCGATCAAGGGCTGCGACCATTAAGAAATAGCAAAAGTGAAATACTTTGCTAACGGTCAATACTCGGATCGAGATAACTTCATGATGTTGAACTCCAAAGCGTGCAAGCATAAATACAAATCCATGCAAGTTTTTTCTTGATTAGCAAGAAAATGAATTAAAGAACGTCATAGCGACTTAATATAAATTGCGGATGTTTATGGACTAGATGTTTAGAAAAAATGAAAAGCAATGAATTTTTATGTCAAGCCATCAAGCAAACAAAAACTACAAAGAGGTAACCGAGAAAAGTTTATCAATGTACCATGACCGGATCTTTGTACAACCCATCCAACAACCGGAATGTGACGGAGGAACCCACTAGCAGAAGGCCAAAAGCCACCGAAAGAAGAAAAAATGCAACTGAAGCTTAACAAAGAAAGATAAACATGTTATCTTATTTAAAGCTCGCAACGCAACACAAAACTAACACGAAAACCACAAAGCAACCATATATTTCCAAGATTATACCAACTATTGGCCAACGCACAAATAAGAAAAAGAGCCCCACAATAAAACAAAGTAAGACTCGAGTAAGAAAGGAGATAGAGACAGAATTACATCGATGTCCAACGATACTATGTAATTTAAATTCGTCAATATGTTTAAATATTTGTGAATAAAAGTAAATAAAGCAACTTCTTACAAATATTGTTAGGATGTAACAAATCAAGCATAATCGATGCATCACATGCGCCTAACTTCCATTAGAAGGCTGAAAAAAGGTAAAGTTTATATTAAGGGAACCTAAAGCTATATAGGTTGATCGGAAAAAGTAAACTGCATACTCTTTACAAGTAATTGAGTTTTGCTAATGCAAGCAAAATGGCTTGCCTTCCTCAAACTCAGTTGGATTTTGGCGAGACAGACACGCATTGATCTCTTTTCATTTTTAATCTCAAATAATAAGTTTCGCTATTAACAAACAATTCCAATGGTTTAGGGCTCTAAAACACCCAAATTTCCCCTAAAAAGTTATCTCCATGTTTTTACCCACTTCTTTGTTCTTTTTTAATGTTTTCTTTTTCTTTAGTTGAAACATCATCATTCGGCCTTGTATGTGAAATGAGCAAACCTGGACAAATCCTCATCCTCAACTAGGAGGAGTTCCTTCTCCTTTGGCTCGATAGATGGCTTCTAAGCACTCTTTAGCCCTATGAACCTTTGACTGAAGGTAGAAGCTCCCGACCTTTGCGTTCTTCTCAAATAAGACGTCATACTTCTGCAATAAAGTAACAGGAGAAGTTTTAAAGGTTATTCAAGATGAAAGCAACAGAAAAGGGGAAAGAAAAAACGATACATGAAATACTAGCCTTCATTATCTCCTCCCAAGCAGTATCCTCGCTTACACCAAGAGGAGTGGGAGAATAGGGTGACAATGGCAGAAGAAATCAGGGATTAGAAATGAGGAGTTAGAGATTAGAAATGGGTGAGTCGGCTGAGGAGGGAAAGAAAAGAAAGGGGCAGTGGCTAATGTAAAACGGTGACTTTTTTTACAATTTAAAATATATTTGTGGCGTTTTTTTACAAAACGCGCCATGATAGCATGTTTTTTGCGGCGTTTTCATAAAAATGCCACTAATTCAGTGGAAATATTTTCTGGCGTTTTTACGAAAACGCCGCTGTTTCTCAATTTGAATTGTTTTCCTTTTTTAATATATTTTTTTCTTTCAAAAACTTTTTTTGGAATTTTGAATATTAATCTTTTTAATTGAAATATTGACTAAAATATTAAAGTTTTAAGTTTTAAGTTTTAAGTTTTAAGTTTAAAATTTTATAATTTTTTATTTTTAACATTTTAATTTTTTTTCAATATTTTTATAATTTTTAAATTAACACATAAAAAAAATAACATTTAATTATATGTATACACCTAAATTTTGATAGCGATACATCTCAGAATTATATATATATATATGAATTTCGGTTTAATGTATAATTGTAGACGTGAAATTCTATTTTTGGTTTAAATGTATAGTTGAAACTTTAATTTTAATTTAATCATACACAATTTTAAAAAGTAAATACATCATATATATCTATATATTGAATAAATATAAATATTATGCAATATATAAATATACACATTAAACCATTGTTGATCATGTATGCTTTTGAGATTTAACCCATTTTGATTTATATTTTTAAAATAATAATTTATATTTATCTTATTTTCATTTATATTCTAAAAAATCCAAGATTAATCCCTAAAACATAAACCCTAGACCCTAAATATTATACCCTAAACCACAAACACCAACCTTAATCTATAAACTCAAAACTCAAAACCCCAAACAATAAATCCTAGACCATAAAACTCGAACCCTAAACTTTAAACCGCAAACCTTAAACCATAATCCGAGACCAAATATTTGGGAATTCATGTGGCTAATGTTAGTGTAGTACAAAACATATATTTTAGTAGCTAACACATTAACCATAAATCCCTTATGAGAGATTTCGGTTTCGGGATTTTGGGTCATATAGCTAATACCCTAAATCTTAAACCCTAAAACCTTAAACTTAAACCATAAACCCTAAACTTGAAAACCTAACACATTCATTGTTCCTTCTAAACCCCTAACCCTAAACCTATAAACCATAAACCATAAACCCTAAACCCTAAACCCAAAACCATAACCCATTAACCATTTCCTCCTAAACCCTTAACCCTAAACCTTAACCCCTAACCACTAACACTTAAACCTTAATACCGGTAAACACTAAGATATTAAACACTATACAATAAACCCAAACAACAAACTTTAAAACACTAAACCCATACACCAAAATAACAAACCCTAAACCATGAAATTAACATACTAAATATTAAACCCTAAATCAATTTTAATAACTTAATTTGTAACTTAAATGAAAACTTCTAAATTGTTTAGTTAACAATTTGTAACTTTTCATAATTAAGTAACTAAAATGAAACTTTCTCATTGCTTATAAGTGAATGTATCAAAATAAAATATAATTCAAAGTAAGAACAAGAAAAAAATATGAAAACTTTTAGCGGCGTTTATTCCAAAAGCGCTGCTAATGCCCAAGCTTTTAGCGGCGTTGTTTCAAAAGCGCCCCTAATGCTCGCACCTTTAACGGCATTTTACGGATAAACGCCGCTATATATCCTTTTTAGCGGCGTTTTGTAAAAAAACGCCGCTATTGCTCATTTTTTAGCGGCGTTTTCCTTCAAACGCCGCTAATGTATAATATTTGCGGCGTTTTTCTTTAAAACGCCACTAAAAACGCCGCTAAAAGTCTATTTTGCTGTAGTGTTAACATGTGCATATAGTATGGACATCCTAGATAAATATTACTTGGATTCTATGGGTTTGCTTGTCGACACCCCTACTGCGTGCTATTTTGTTCCTCCAGGTACAAGGACTACTCGCAGAAATATGGTTTTTTGCCAACGTCCACACATCAATGCTAGGGAGCAAGAGGAGCAACATCTATCTATGGAGGCACGCTTAAGCCGGATTGAAGCTCGACTTGGAATAATGAAAAACCAAGTTTCCACAATCCTTGACATCCTGCAAAGTCGTTACCCCCAACACCGACAACATCGTTAAAAGATATATGGGGAGTATTCTTAACTTTTCTTTTTACATGTTATTTTGGACTGCTGACTTTATTTCATATGATACATGCTTGAAGACAAGCATAGTTTAAGTGGGGGTTGAAAATTGTAAGTATGCATGTATGATTTTTGCTGCATGTCTCTCTTTTGCATATGTTCAATCTTATACTAGAATTATTCGATAGTTTATTCCGACATTAAGCTTCTAATATCATTACGTAGTCAATTTGGACAATTGGGCAAATTTTGAATTAAAGTATTTAAAGTATCTAGATTAGTCGACATTTGTATTATAAGATTGATATATGTAACTAAACTTTTCATATAAATTGATTGTTTGAAAAAATGTTTGCTTGTACATAAATAAATAAATGCTCAAGTTATGAGTGAAGTTTTTAAACATGACCGAATTGAGTAACCGGGTTAGGGTGCTTGGGTTGTCATTTTATCTCGCGTAAAAAAGGTTCGACTGACAAGTCAATAACTTGCAAACATTCCGCTAACCAAGCCTTCAAAAAAAAAAGACTGTTTGAACTGAGTAACCGAAATAGGGTGCTTGGGTTGTCATCCTAGTTCGCGTAAAAAGGTTTGACCATGTCTAAAAAAAAAAAATTAATTAATAATGCCTTGCAAATTTTGGATTCAAACTCAATGTAGTGAAATTATTTAGTTCACATATTTTAATTTTATGACACTTGTTGATTAAACTATATATTCTGAGCATTTGTTTATTTTTGCCTATGTTGTTTGCATTGATTATAGATGTGGAAAAGAGGCTCGATTTGTAATAAATTGGAAAACAATTTCTAGTGTTTGAAGGAGCAATATGCTTGAAGACAAGCATGAGCTAAGTAGGGGGATTTGTTAACATATTAATTTGCATGTTATTTTGTGTTTAATTCGGTTTATTTCTGAATTGATCCCTACTAAATTAGTACTTTTATGTTTTAATCTTGTCATGGATGCAATCAGGACGCTAAGAGACAAAAACGAGCAGAAAAGGACCAAATTGAAACACAATCAATAAAAATGAGCCTGAATAAAAAATGTGGAGAAAAGCCAAAGACTCATCAGAATTTTTGACTTTGTAAAAGCCAAAAATAGGAAAAAAATCTTATTTTATTTTTATTTTTTTATTTTGATTTTATGTTAAATTAGTTAAGGCCAAAAATAGCAAACTCTATGTATATAAATAGGGTCTTAATGTCTTTTGGAAAGGCATCACTTAATTCTACATTCCTATTTCAATTTGGAATTGAATTAATCTCTTTTGTCTTTCAAATTGGCGTGAGCATACTGCTACTTTCATTTTCATTTTTCTTTCTTTTACAAAATTGAGGTAATTTCTTTCCAAATCCTTTCTGTTCCTTTCTTCACCATAATCATCAAACCACTTTCCAAAGTTTACAAAGCATGAATAATTTCATGCTTCACTAAATTTCATTTTAGCCTTAGACCGGTGTTCCTTCCGGTAGGGAATCGTGAGATACGAATTCGTGCTAAAAATCCTTCCAATCGGTATTTATTTTTTTTCCTAAGTATCGGGATAGACCAATCATCCCTTAAAGTTAAGCTCGATTTCAAGTCAAAGTACACGTTGGGTTGGAGTCGTATTTGCTGACAGTTGGAGAAACGAGTCGGCCGTGCTGTATTTGGATCTCTGAGAACAAATCAAGGAAGAAGTGGTCGGGTTTAAACCACCCACGCAGTTGAGGCCGTTAATTTGAGTTGGGGTCTTTAGAATGCAAGGCTGCCGGAATCTTGAATCGGGAACTCGTGTATCTCGGTTAGATAATCGGTAAATGTTGGTTTGCAGGTCGTATCGGGACCAGCTACAAAAGGAAGAATTAGTGGTTAGGACGTTTTTAACTGCTATAACCAACTTATCGTTGGAGGAGAAAATTAATTTTCGAGAATCGATTCTTGATACAAAATTTACCAAGTCTAAAGCTAAGGCTTATTATTTCTGTTTGCAAAATTTTGAATTTATTTCCCGAACTAAATTTATTTCTAATATTATTTAATTGTTTATTTACGCTGATAGATTACTTACTTTCTAAACATTCTCGAACCCCCCCCCCCGATTACTTGTTTATTTTTGTTGCAGGTACATTTGGAGTCGTGGGCACGACTCTTGCCACGACCTTTGACACAACGAACATTCTGTTCATAAGTAAACACAAAAGTTGATAACAACATCCAATCCCTATGGACTCGACCCTACTACCACTCTTTACTACAATTTAGAGTTATTTTTGGTGGTTTCGACGCCCTCAGAGATGTGCACATTTCTTTGGAAAGCTTTGCCTCTAACATCAGTTTCTTCACATTTTCCACCACACGCAAAACCCAAAAACAGAGAGTCTTCTAATGTGTTTTATGCAAAACCCAATAAGATCTCTTGCCAGTGTTATCAGAATGATGAGCGAAGGTGGGAGGAGATTTTCGTCTTCAAAAAAGAATAAGAGCTATTACAAGAGACATTGAATAGGCAATTCAGAGCTCAACCCTCTGAATGGGTATGTGTGAACATAATAGGGCCCGCATGGAAAAACTGATTCGACAGTTAAATTTCAACCAAACAAATGCAACACTGTAGCGCGAAATAAGGATGGAGTGGAATGGCCATTCTGTCGAGCCAAACATGCTGTAAATATCTCTAGTCATCTCTTAGAAACTTTGATTTAGAATTTTTTTTTTAATCTACTTAATTGAATTGGTGTCTTTTAACTTATGATCCTAAACGTAATTACACTCTTTATAGTAAATTAGACTATGGCACATGAGTGAAAATTTCATATAAAAATTATATAAAAATGAGAGGAACTTTAATTAAAAATGTTATAAAATTAAAATCATTAATATCTTATATTCAAATTTTATTATATGTAATAATAACTCAATTAAGTGCTTTTTTTTCTTAAGCATACCATAGAAATATAAATAAATATAGTTAAGATGACAAAGGGTTAAAGCAGCTAGTACCTAATATAATCTAAATATTAATGATAATGTTTTACTAAAATATTTGTTTTTTAGTTACTGAAAAATTGATTTAATTATTTTTCTATATTAAAAAAGTTAAAATATATTTAATTTTGAAATTATATTTTCCCGAGTCACTCATTTACTTTTTATTTAGGTAAATTATAAAAATAGTCACTTTTATTTGCCTCAGATTACATTTTAGTCACTATGTTTGAAATGTTACGTTTTAGTCACTTACGTTATCATTTTGTTACGAAATGATCACTCTACCATTAAGCTCCCGTACCTCCCTATTGGCGGTCTTACGTGACAGTCCAAATGGGTTTTAAATGCCAACTTAGATGTCCTATGTGGCAGTCCAAATTAACTTTATTAAATTAAAAACCTATTTTCATTTAGCAACCGGACATCCAAGTTGGCATTTAAAACCATTTACACTGCCACGTAGGACTGTAGTTAGGGAGGTAACAGAGTTTAACGATAGAGTGACCACTTCATAACAAAACAATAACGTAAATGACTAAAATATAACATTTCAAACATAAATAATTAAAATGTAATCTGGGACAAATAAAAATGACTATTTTTATAGTTTAGCCTTTTATTTATGGATAATGTTTACTCATTTGGTTTACACCTGTCCTTAACCAAAACAGATCTCAATAGCTGAATAAACCCGAGACCCAACCCGAACGACGAACCCGCTCCATTATAGGTAATCCTGTAGGTGCTAGTCCACGCTCATCTAGTGAATGATATGAAACATAAACCTGCTGCAATTTCCAATTTCACACCAACCAACAAACCCTCATCTTTCGGAACTGCCAAAATAGTCACCATTTCACTTCCTCTTTACTTCATACCCTCTGCTAATGTCTACACTATAAAAATACCACTATTAAACTTCATTTTTATTGGTTGTTTTGTTTAAAGGAAAATACCAAAGTGAATAGAAGAAATAAAGCTGTGAGGGAGAACTAAGCTAAAGATGAATTCCTTGACCCTGAAACCCTCTTCTTTTGTATTGCAATCTTCTTTCACCGTCTTCTCTTCCTACGATAAGTCTAAACAATCCTTTCCTTCGGTTCGCTTCCCAACTAATATTAAAAGCAACACAAGATTGGGTTTGAGAATTAAAGCTTATGATTCTTCCAAAAGCGATGATGCCTCTAAGCCCAACGGTGATTCCAAGCCTCCCAATGGCCCTCTGGTATCTCTCTCTCTTTTATGGGGTTTTTCTTGGATGGGTGTTTTATGCATGTCGTTTTAAGTGTACCCCTTTTTTCTCTTTCCTCTTTTATAAAGAAAAATCAGCAGCCTAAGGCCAGGCGAGATATTCTGTTGGAGTATGTGAAAAATGTGCAGCCGGAGTTTATGGAATTGTTCGTGAAACGAGCCCCTCAACAGGTTTGATTTTTCTTTTTGCTAAGGATTCTAATTTCTTAGGCCCTGGAAATGAAATGAAACTGAAAGTTCAAATGTTACTTTTTTTGGTCTAATTGTGCTCTCAGTACTTGTACCTTGCGCTCTTCTCATATTTGAAATTTAGCCCCTCTACTTTTAATCCCATGAATTTAGTACCTCTACTCGTTTGATTTAATATAATTGAAGTCAAATTGATAAAACCCTCAAAGGACTTCCTTTTAAGTTTAAAAAATTGCCAAATAAGCATAAAAATTTTATATATGGGGTTGCAATGTTTCTAATTCTGAATCAAGTGTAGTAAGATCCTTCAGCTAAAGTCTAATACTTTTTTTTTTTCTTATATGGCTTTTCCTCGTTTTAAATTGGCCTAGTGAGCAAATTCTTTTATTTTAAATATACCATATAATCCAATTTAATGGAGTTCTTTGACGATATTATCAATTAGAATTCAGTTGTTAAATAAAAAATAGTAAAGGGACTAGATCTTTTGAATTAAAAGTAGTGGTCTAAATTTCAAATGTGTGAAGAGTACAGGGATTGGGAGCATAATTAGACTTACTTTTTTTTCCAGGTTGTTGAGGCTATGCGGCAAACGGTGACAAACATGATTGGAACACTGCCCCCGCAATTCTTTGCTGTGACAGTCACCACTGTAAGCATATTGTGATAAGACATGTTCTCTGTTTTGATTTTGACTATGTTTATCAGTGTTATTGAACTATAAGCATGTTGGTTTAGACAATCATCGGGATCTCTTCAGTTTCACTTTTAGGTTGCTGAAAATCTTGCACAACTAATGTATGGTGTTATGATTACTGGATATATGTAAGAATGCATTGCACAATATATGTTCTTTGTGGATATTTTGATTATATTTATTAGTGTTATTGAACTTTATTATTGTTGGTATAGACAATCATTTGGATTTCTTTGATTTCCCTTTAGGTTGCTGAAAATCTTGCACAACTTATGTACAGTGTTATGATGACTGGATATATGTTTAAGAATGCACAGTATCGATTGGAATTGCAGCAAAGTTTAGAGCAGGCTGCTCTTCCTGAGGTGCAAGAGAAAAAGGTATGTGTTTTTCCTCTTTTGCATCTTGAAAGAAACCAAGATGCTAGCTGTTATCTCGAGGCTGCTGCTATTACTTTGCCACTGAATCCATACCCCAAAAGTATTGGTTCTCGGTTCTCCCATCACATCATCTCCGTGGTGGTTTGTTCTGGAACCATGTATAATGGCCTGTTCTGACAGGGAGAAATCTCATAGTGGTAGACATGAGAAACAAAACATAGTTAGGTGGCATAGCATGATGTATTTCATTTTAGTGATATAACTGCGTGGTCAGTGGTGTTTATACAGAACATACCTGTTTTGATTAATATCTATTCTTTAAGTCGTTGAATCCTATCAAGTTATCTGTGCTGTGTTTTACTCCAGAGAGATAATTTGTCCAATTTGATTTTACTGTAACTTAAGTATAGTTTGTCTGAAGTGACGAACAATGCAAAACTTGTAATTTTTTTTGTGTGTATTTCTTGTTTAAAAGTTTGGTGACAATTACTGATTGATTTCTTCAATTTCTTGCACACTGCTCTTTATTTATTTTCACCATGTTGACTGAACTGCTTAATGGCAATGTCATCTATATCGATAAACTCCTAATTCTTAATTGTCCAAATATTTTTCAATGGTGCTAAAAGGGTTTCATCTTTACAGGATGATCCAGATTATGCACCTGGTTCTCAAAAGAATGTGTCTGGCGAAGTTATTAGGTGGAATAATGTTTCTGGCCCGGAGAAAATAGATGCTAAAAAGTACATTGAATTACTTGAAGCAGAGATCGAGGAACTAAATCGTCAAGTTGGTAGAAATTCTGCAAATGGTCCAAATGAACTGTTAGAATATCTCAAGTCTCTTGAGCCACAAAATTTGAAAGTAAATAAAGCTATTTATAATTTGATTGCTTTGGTTTTAGTTAACAGTTGATTGTATAGTTCGTTTGCATCTTGATTATGGCTAGAACTTAATGAATACTTGTCGCATTACATGAGATTTATCTACATATTTTTAACTCTAGTTGCATGCTCTGTAGGAGTTGACAAGTAGTGCCGGGGAGGATGTCGTGTTTGCAATGAATACGTTCATCAAGCGTCTTTTAGCTGTTTCGGATCCTGACCAAATGAAGGTTACCATTATATTACTTTAAATAGTCTTGGCATTATGGTTTAAATTTTCATTCATACGAGGAAACCAGTTACCATTCATCTTCTTGCTCTTTGTTTTGGAGAATGAGAATCCGAGTCCCACCTTTTGATTCGGGAGATACATGCACCTTGTGAAAAAAATGTGTAATCCTTGCATACTACAATTTCAGTTAATATTTGAAAGAGACATCCTTTTAACTTTACCATGTTTTGTATTACAGACAAGTGTAACTGAGACGAGTGCACCGGAACTAGCCAAGCTTCTTTATTGGCTCATGGTGGTTGGATACAGCCTTCGGAACATTGAAGTTCGATTTGACATGGAAAGGGTACTTGGCACTCCTCCAAAACTTGCCGAGTTGCCTCCAGGTGAAAACATTTAGGTGCTGGTGGGCAACTGCAAATATACTCGATAGCAAATTTGGATCACATTAACCTGCTATTATATATGTGGAGAAGCAGAGGGTTCATTCAGAGTGATTTACTGCTGTAGAAAACGTGGAAATTTTGCGCGTGCCTTACATTTTTGGCTTCTATAGTAGCTTTAAAACTTATTATGAAACAAGTCTTTTCAACAGTAACTCTAACCTTTAAATACAACTGAATTTGGTTTTCGTCCAACATGGAAAAAATTTAAATGCTCATCTATTACAAGTCAATATCAATTTCCTTATCGACATCTCTGTTTGGATGCTAATCACCACGGTTTCTATTTAAGTCAAATCTTTAATTTTTCTTTATCCCATAGCTATCATTGGGAACATTAGATAAAACCCTGGAATGGTTTTTATGGTCCGCGTGCAATTTGCCTTGCACGATGTTCCCCTGCTCCAAATCATTGCAAGGACTCGCAGTCTGCCCCCAAATCATGGCTGCAGCCTGTAAAGTTGTGAAGAATCATGCTTATCATCTCGTATTTGACGCAACCATATTTGAAATCTGGTTGGATATTGACGGCACCCTTCTTGTTACGGCTGTTTACATGTTCTACCAAGCAGGAGCACCATTTTATACTCTGCAAAACTGTCACAAACCATTCAACGAAATCTGCATAAGCTCATTTCATAAGGGTATTTTGCTGGAAACGCCTATAAAACAGTTTTAGTTGAATCATAATTAGTTGACAATCTTGTAGCCCATTGACTTTGATTCGGTGACCAAGAAACTGGAAACCCAAGAATAGCACACCATCGTAAGTTCAAAAGAGCTGCAGCTAGATGCTCATCATAATCCTTAAAGATTTGGAGTATCTTTGACTCAGCTTGTAAGTCCTCAGAACTCACAAAGTCTTTCTCAAATTCTATCTTCTTTTCTTCCAGTGTCATGTCTTCATACGAGATCATCCACATACTCAAAACCTGCAATGCTTCCATGGCAGTGTTATGAAAACCACCATCAACATATGCAGAGAATACATAATTGCAGGTTACAGGGTCAGGCTGGACTTTGTCTTGGTGCATCCGCTCAATAATAAATTCAATTATGTCGATCCTTACCTGACATTCATCCATAAAAATCCAGAATTAGTGTCAAGAACTTATACAGCAGCAGAAGCACATCACCAGACTAATAATGTCAGTAACTACATTTGTCAACCTTATTCTCTGCAGACAATATTGTTACAAATAAAGAAAGAAATAGAAACTTTTAGCAAAGGAATCCTAGGTACAGTACACTTTCAACAGTCTTACAGCAATAATGGCATGTTCTTAATTCTTTACAGAAAAAACATGTAAATTCCTCTAGTAAGGGATTTTTCTAACACCTTAGAGATGCAGCAGGCAATATCAGATAAGAGAATGAATTTTTGCATTATAACATAAACAATTTTAACGGTGTTAGTATTAGAATTGTCAGGACATCCTACAGAAGCCAGCAAGCCAACTATGAGTTGGAGTACCTTTGATGACACAAAAACTCACATTTTGAGTATTCTCACCCATAAAATGTATTTATGAATAGCATCTAGTGGGACAGAACCAGTAAAATCCGACAGGAATACCCAAGATAAAACCCTATCTAACAACAGGAGATTGCTCAGACATGCAGATGCTTACTAAGGCATCCTCAAGAAAAGGATGTAGAATCCCTTTCTCTCAATCAGTTCAGATGATGAAAGAGACATGCATAGGCAGAAAATGGAGAGAACAGTAAATTCAGTTGCAAAACTTTATGTAGGTTACTTTTTCCAATAGCATGCATTTGCAGAAGTAAGGCCATATGTCCCAAGTGAAGGAGAGAGAGAGTGGAAAGATACCTTTTCACTTGCTTTTTTAAGGATGGTATTATACATTAATACATCCAATTGATGACCTTCTAAACTTGCCTGATCCATAAGACTTAATGCTTCATCAAAATTTTCATATTCCAGCAATATCTTCATAAAATGAACTCAAGTGTTAGAAAATGAATTTACCAACTGTATAATAAGTACAAACTAAATGCTTCCCTCTGTTACTCACAAAGAGGCATTCACAGTACGGACCTACAGGTGCAAATAAATTCTTTTGCTTTAGATGGATGCACATTCTAAGCAAATCCATTTCATACATACTATGGTTACAATATGCAGGACAGCTAAGAGAAGTTTATTAGTGAAGACTAAAAGATCAAAATTACATTTTAAGGATAGGGATCTGAATTTTAACTTAAAGCGTAATATGAAATGCACCATAGCATAATGATGCCAAGTTCTCTATTTTTGTACTTACGGAAGAATATTTTCCAGTATGTATAAGGATTATTTTTTCAAATCCCAAGTTTTCTTGAAGCTTTGGATACTTAAAAATTAATAAAACAAGTTTGGGAGATAAGTTCAGGATAACAGCATGCAAATGAATTAGAGATATTTTGGGCAACCAGAATAAATTCTTATCCATTTCTCTTCGATGTGCATACAATGGTGGCAATTTTGCCACATAATTAATTTGATAGATGGGATAAGAAAAAACAAGAATACCTTCATTAGTGCCGTGTATGTCTTTGTTTCCGGATAAAACCCATGGCGCACCATCATGGAAACTAGAGCACAACCAGATTTGAAACATTTTATATAGCTACAGCAATCAACCATTATATTGTATGTTGCAGCATTTGGTTGGAAACCAGATGATGTCATTTTTTTAAATATTTGTATCGCCATGTGACTCTGCACATGGAGGGAAAAATATAATTTTATGCAAATATTATATATAAAACACAACTGCCAAAATTGCAAACAGTAAAACTACATTGTTAGAAGCACTCACTTCGTTAGCCTCAACAAGTGAATGCAGAACTACATTATAGATGGGTGCTCCCAACTTAGTATTAGTATGGCAGAAAAGGTTCTCAGCAACATGTAAGTACTGAAGCAGCTCTATTGTCATCCCCTCAGCTCCAAGTGCTTTTAGCTGAAAATTTTCCGGGCAAGTAACTCATACATAAGATTGGTCATAGTCCATATAAAACAGAAAATACATCGGCAGGAAGTTTACCAAGTTCTTCATTGATAAATGAGTATGTTGAACACCATTTTTAGCCATATCCATTTCTATAGCATTTATTCGTTTTCTTGAATCAACATGTGACAATCTGTTCCCCTCTTCATAAGGAGCATTCACATTACCAAACATTGAAAATAATAGCTCATATGTCCTGATATCTGGCTGAAGCTCTAGTTGTCTCATTTTAGCCAATATCCGAAGAGCTCTCTTTGGCTGATCCTGCAAAATAAATGCAACATGAATTTGCACCAAAGGAGATAAATTATGCTTATTCACTGTTTGCTTTGGTTCCTTGGTCCTTGTCTGTGCTGATACCCTCATTTACTGAATACATATATAATTTTATACAATCAAGTGGCTGTTGATCTCATTAATAACTAATATGCTTCTTAAATCTAAAACTTAATGGTTTATCATCCTTGTTGCTATATGTACTTTTTTATTCTCATTTGCTGCAGGATAGCCAGAGCCAAATAAACAATTTTGCTCCAAACAAGAGCAACAGGAGCATACCTTCAGTAAAGGTTTCTCAAGCATGTTAGTAACAGGTGAGGCCTTGAAAGCAAGTTCTAGTATTAAGTGACTGATTGGGAAACAAGAAAAAAAAAAAAAAGAAGAGAACTGATTGATTAACTTACTCTACCAATATTCCCACATTCTCGGAAATAGAATGGAGGAATAATTACTGTTTTTCTAGTTTCATGAGCAAAAACTTCCTTATGCACTCATGGATGCATAATCAATGAAATTGAAGAGAAAATTTGAACAAGCCAGGGAGAAAACAAACAATTTGGTTTTATGTCCACTTACCATATTATCACAAGCTTCAAGAAAAGCATTAAAAGGATATGGATATGGGCATTCACAAACTTGCTCCAATAGAGCCTCAGCTAAGTCAAGTTCTAATGCCTTACTACATTGTACCGAAAGAGCTGCAAGTGTTGAATCATGAGGCTTCAGATTTCTCTCTTCCATTACTTTTAACTGCACAGAATTGAGGCCAAATGGAAATTTGTTGGTACAATAAGAAATATCACCAAAGCATAACTAGTCATGCAATTAAATAAATACAACCTACCATTTCCAAGCCTGCACCAAATCCTCTTCTTTGAATAATGGCTCTCACAAAGCAATCATATGTATGGCTTGATGGCCGCAATCCAAGATTTTGCATCTAGAAAAACATAAAGATCAAAATAATGTAAGATTTTAACAATTAGGAGAGACATATCTCTCAAGTTACTTTAGATATGAAATTTATTTAGATATGAAATTTATCTCCCTACAGGATAATTTCAGAAAGAATCATTATCCTAGAATTATGGTCTTCAAATCAGACATAGATACTATTGCATAGAAAAACCAGAAGTTTGTGGTAGAGAAAAAGTCCTACAAGCATCATCAATTGCTCTGCTAGTCCATAAGCTCGAGCTTGTGCACAAGCGTGTAGTACATCATTGATGGACAACCTCAGAACTTCCATAACAGGCAAGTTCTTATAGTTATTCAGCATGCCAAATGTAGCACTGATTGACTTTGATCTCTCTATGTTGGAGGAATCAGTGTCAAATTTGAAGGGAAGAGACTGCTCATTCTCTCCTGATTGAACATTTTGTGATCCTAATTCACTTTTGGATGGTATGGGGATGTCTAATCTTGAAGAATACAACCTTCCTTCATCAGTCCTACTAACAAAATGCTTCCCACTAATGGCTAAAGCCACCATATGTTGCAATGTTTCATATGCAGATTTTAAATCTTTCAATCTTGTAAAGGACCAGATAAACCTTCGAAGAGAAATTATATTTAGACTGTAGTGTTTGATATAGTCCTCCCAAATTTCACGGGCTGCAGATGGATCTTGCTGCCAAACTGCAAGCTGAAAGATTAAGGGAACAGCAGAAGCAACCAGATAAGATTACCAATATGATGGATCTGTCCATAAGATGTCAATACTTTAAATAGATGAATAACTTTAAGATAGCCAACCACTTATTTCAATATTTTACATAATAGACAAGCTCTGAAGGGGAAGACAGGAAACCTAGTAATATAAACCTACAATAAAAAGAAAGAAAAAAATTCAAGATCAACACTGTTTCTACACACCTTGAGAAGCACTGAATATGTAATTTCATTTTTCCCAACCCTTTGCAGCTCCATCAAATCTAAACATTGATTAGCATGGATTATGCTTTTCATCTTTGCACAGGCTCCTAGGAAACAATTGTATACGGGAAGAAGAGGATAGGTGCCATGATTCTCCCTAAGGAATTTCATGAACTTGCATGCCTGATGGAAATAAAACAAGAAGAAATGAGAAAACTTATAATGGAAATTGAGGAAGAGGAACTGCATAAGCATCCATCTACATACATTTTAATGTGGTTCAGGACAATAATAACATTAATGACTACACAGAACAACTATAAGTACAACCATGCAGCAATGACAAAAGATTGTTCACAATCACACAAGAGAAAAGGTTGTAGGTTGTTCTAGTTAAGTTAAATGGATCAACACCCAAAGATACACTGAGGTAATACATTTAGAAGATAAGTGTTTAATAATTGAACAAACAGAACATCTAACAAAACCAGTAGATAAAAGGCATACCTCCTCCAAGTAACCTCCTCTACAAAGAGCTCGGACCATAAGCAAATAGCATGTATTATTCAAGTCAATCTCCTTCTCCTCCATTAATCTCCATGTTTCCATAAGGAACTGTACAGGACAGGAAAAAAATCACAACTGTTACCGCCAAGTATAACCATTGATGCTATCTTTTCTTCCTCTTCCAGTTTGTCAAATATTATAAATATCCACATTATCTATGCCCTAAGCTTAAATCTAGAGAAGAGAAACACATTCAGGTTTACACAGTTGCATGCAGCGAGCTAAAATTCCATTGTGAACAGCTTACCAAAGGATCCGGTGACCTTGCACAGTAGTTAAGAATGTAAACGAAGTCATTGGCTTTTAAAGACTGGTTTCCGTTACCAAAGTCTAAAAGCAGGCTAGAAGCTCTACTTCTCTCACCTAAGCGAAGGGCATCAACAATTTGCACTTGAATGGACTTTGTTAATGGCTCTCCTCCATATCCCAAAAACACATTACCTGCGTTCACAAGCTTACTCTAAAGATTTCATTCGATATATATGCATACACAGACAAACAAAAGCTTACGCTGCAGCTATCAATTTCTTCAGTTAAATAATAATAATTAAAATAATGGAAGAGTTTGGCTAATGACCATTAATAGTTGCAACACTTCTACATAATTCCAATCTTCTGATAAAATTTCCTCGTCCCTGAAACAGCATTTGATTAGTCAACCAATAACTTGGACAATAAACAAACTTTCCATAATTTAGAATAAAAATATATATTGGCAAATAGAAACATCTGATTACTGAAAGAAGAAAAATAAAAAGATTTACACGTTCAAGTTCACCCGATTTGAATCTGCATAAGGTGTCTGCGATTGAGCGCAAAGGAATCCTCATTCCCTTTAATGTTACAGTGTTGAATAAAGAATTCAGCTTTTTCAGTGGGTTTTCCCTTTAGGGTTTAAGCAATTTGAAACATACATTAGTAGGATTCATAAGCAGTAAAAACAAAACAATTAACGGCGTTCACTTCAACCTCCTCCCTTCGCTGCTTGGAACACGGAGTTAGCTGATTTGCAGATATAGATATATACATACATACATACACCCGCACGCAGCGGATCGAGATTGTACGGCATTCCACAAATCCCACAATGTGGTCGGCCTTTGAGTCAATATTTGGCCCAATGTAATTGTCTAACAATATGATCCACCTCTTGAGCCCAAAATGTCTGAGCAGACCAACGTAGATACCTGACAAATTGGTAGAATCCAAATTACTAAAATTATTAGTTGTAATTTAAAAATATTTTTTAGTCGAATCCAAATTTAAATCCTTTATTGACAAAAGCAAAGCGCCAAATTTTCGCCCATAAGTAGTAATTCAAATAATAATTACGAGATTGTACATATTAATATATATAGCAATTAAAATATCAAAATCCATTTACCAATTTGAAAATTCACTAAGAAACAAATCAGATAAAGCCGGCCAGCCCAAGATTAATGTGATAAAATCTATGTTGGATGTGTCTCAAGCTATGTGGTTTTATCTGTAGATTGCAGCTCAGTGTCCATTATCCTTCATAGTTTTAAACAAACCAGTGAAAATCTTAAACAACTGATTGCAAAAAACACAGATAAAAATGATGTCAAATTTTATTCTTGTTCCTCGGAACCCACGCAAACTTACCTTCAAAAAGCTTAGCAAGTTTTCTTGTAAGAGAAACCAGAAGCAAAAAAAACACAAAGAACATGGTGGTTGAAATCATGTTTAAAGAAAGTATCAAACCATCTTGCCCAACACCATATCACTTGAGAACCTATAAACTTTCACTTTTGGATCAGCTTATGCCATCAGCTCACGTTCCAATGATCTTCTTTTATAACCCCATAAATAGTGACTCCAACCATATGAATATAGTCGGTGAAAGATTAGAGAGGCTTAAGCAATCTCTATCAGAGACCTTAACTATTTTTTACCCATTTGCAGGAACGATCAAAGATGGTCTTTACATAGATTGCAACGACAATGGAATTCAGTATGTTGAGGCTAAGGTTAGTTGTTGTCTATCAGAAATTCTTAGCAACCCAGACACCTTAATGATACGGAAATTGCTTCCTTCTAACATTAGCCGATTGGTATCTTCGGATGCTGGAATTCCTGTTGCTATGATTCAAGTAAACATATTGAAATGTGGTGGCATTGCCATTGGCACACAAACCTCGCATAAGATCATTGATGGCCCTACTTCAACTACATTTCTCAAGGCCTGGGCGGCTTCTGCTCGAGGTTCAGGTGAAGTTCCAAGGCCTAGTTTCATTGCACCATTGCTTTTCCCACAGAATAATTTGTTGCCAAGAGATACAATGTTAGCCATATGGCCTTCCTTACTAAAATTTGGCAAGTGTGTTACAAGCAGATTTGTGTTTCATGCTTCAGCCATAGCAACTCTCAAGGCCAAAGCTTCGAGCTCGTCGGTGGTGCCAAATCCGACCAGTGTGGAGTCTGTATCAGCCTTCATATGGATATGTGTTACAACCGCATCCAGAATAAGATATGGATCCCGACGGCCGTCTGTTTTGTCTCATATAGTAAATTTGCGTGGAAAAACTGCAACATCATTGCCTGAACATTCAATTGGGAATCTTCTATGGATTGCAACTGCACAGTGTGATGCAGAGGTGAACTTAGAATTGCAGTCATTGGTGGGTCTGCTAAGGAAATCCATAATGGAAACTAGTGGTGAGTTTGTTGAAGAATTACAAGGGGAAAGAGGCTCCCAAAAGGTTCTTAAGTGTCTCACAGAGTTAGGGGAAGTTCACTCTAATGGAGGAGCCGATTATGTTGCATTTAGCAGCATGTGTAAAGTAGGTATATATGAAGCTGATTTTGGATGGGGAAAGCCCATGTGGGTGAGTCCTGGTGGCATAGATGGATTAGTGTTTCAGAATTTGGTGTTTTTGATTGAAACAAGAAATGGTGATGGAATAGAAGCATTGGTGACCTTGGATGAACAGGACATGGCAGTATTACAAAGTCAAACAGAAATACTCTCATTTGCTGCCCTGGATCCAAGTCCTTTTCAACCTCAGTATTAAGCTTATTCTTGCTTGTCCCGGTAAATTATTTTTGTTTTTAGATTCTGCTAGAAAAGGCTTTTTTTTTAGGCAAACGAGACGACAAATGTAAGAATAGACCAAATTTTGTTTCTACATTTTTACAACTTTGTATACAATGAAGGATAATTTTATTTAAACATAATTAAATAATAATTATAACTATTATAAATAAATACTAATAATTTTATTTAATATTTATTAACAAATCCTCTAAAATTTTTGATTAATTTAATTGAGATGTATCATATTCTTATTCATCAGGACATAAGATTTATCAAATATTATTACATAATAAAATATTTAAGTGTCTATCAAGGAAAAAAGGAAATGACGAGAAAATCTGCTGGTAATCAATTGCATTTAAAGTGCCTTGACTGTGTAAAATTTTTTAACCAAAAAATGCACAAAGAAGGAAAACTATCCTTGGTTATTTATTTAATTCACGATCTGGGTTAAAGATTTTATAAGGAATACATCGAATGCTAATGGAAGGAAAAACAGCATGCCAATATAAAAAGAATCGTAACATACGATCATATAGATATAAGTTTGTGTTAGAAGTTACAGAGTACTTACTTTTAACAGCCTGAGAAAATGGTTATGGTGGTCGAAATAGTTTCCAAAGAGTTTATCAAACCCATTTCTCCAACACCCCATCATCTTAGAACACGCTTTCCTTTTTGGATCAGTTCCTTCAATTTATGTCCCTATGGTCCTCTTTTATATGGACCAAGAAAGGAGCATTCCAGCAGCTACATCCAACTCCAGGAGGTCACAATTGCTTAAGGAATCTCTATCAGAAACCTTAACTCTCTTTTATCCCTTGGCTGGAAGGATCAAGGACCATCTTTCCATCGATTGTAATGATGAGGGAGCTTACTACGTAGAGGCTAGAGTTAATCATCCACTTCGTGAATTTCTCAACCACACTGATTCATCTTATGTTTCTCAACTCCTCCCTGCTGAAGCTACTTGGACAGCGACGACTGCAGGGGGTTATATAGCCATGATACATGTCACCACCTTTGCATGCGATGCCATTAGTCTTGGCGCTTTTCTCTCCCACATAATCTTTGATGGACCTGCCGCTACAACGTTTATCAGCAGTTGGGCTGCGCTGACTCGCAAATGTGGTGAAGAAGCTGGATCTCCAAATTTTGACGCCTCTTTTGTCTTCCCACAGAGCGTGGCATACCTCAGGGAGGCAACCCTTTCAGCCCTGTTTAGCCCATTTCTCAAAAAAGGAATATGTAGGTCAATGAGAATTGTTTTTGATGCCTCAGCAATAAATTTATTAAAGGTCAAAACAGCAAGTTCAAGTGTACGGGATCCAACACGAGTTGAGGTTGTCTCAGCCCTCCTCTGCAAGTTTATCATGGCTACATTTAAAGCAAAATCCGGCATCCAGAAGTCAACTCTTGTAACCCATGCAGTGAATCTTCGTCAAAGGGCAGTACCACAATTCTCAAAACATTCAATGGGAAACTTCCTATGCATGGCAGCTGCACTAGTGAGAGCAAACGAAACAGGGTTGGATAACTAGGTTTGCCATCTAAGGAAAGCAATAAGAAAAGCTGACGGTAATTTTGTTACTGCCCTACAGGGAGATGGTGGATGGCTTAAATTTAGTGAGTACATAAAAGAGATAGGTAAGGAATGGAATGGTGAAGCTGGTGAGATTGATTTCATTGGGTTTACTGGTTGGTGCAACTTTGGTCTGTATGAGATTGATTTTGGGTGGGGAAAGCCAACCTGGGTTACCTGCACTGCTTCCACCAAATCAGAAGCTGTGTTCATGAATACAATTGCTCTGATGGATACAAAGATGGGAAATGGAATTGAAGCATGGGTGTTCTTGGAGGAGCAGCACATGGTTATGCTAGAGCAGAACCAAGAGCTCCTTGCGTTTGGCAACTTAGAATGGAGTCCACTGAGTTTGAAACTGGATTACTCTGTTTGAGATGACTGAAAGAAATAAAATCTGATCAGTTTATAAAAAATCAAGCTTTTCGTTTTCCACTCATCAGTTTTTGTCAAAATGAATATATATTATATCTCCAGGGGACTTGACCGCGAAAATTTAAGTTTAGTCCCTTTACTTTTCTCAAAATAAAAATAAAATGTTTAATCCTTTTATAAATTTTCATGCGAAGTATAAGAATGTTGATTTGTTGTATTTTGATAATTTAATTATTATTTTTTCAATTTAATTAAATATTTTAATACTTCAATATTAATTGCTATTTGAATTTTGACGGATTGTTGACGTGGATTTCCTGGTTTTTCCAACTATTTTTCTCAATCTTCCTCGTTTGGTAAGTATTTTTTTTCTTTTACATCGTTTTCAAAACTACCCATTTGTTCATATTGGAGAAACTGTTCTACACTTTCAAGAGTTTGGACTTCTGGCATTGGTGGCAATGGATTTAGTTTTGGAGAGCCAAGCTTTTGATACGGAGAAGATGGATCTCCCAGCTTGCTACCTCCATTGCTAGAGAGGATAACTTGTTCCGGGTCGACTGTAGAGTTTACAAGTGCTCCTAAGTAAAGAAACTCCGAGCTGCGGTTGGTTGAGACATAGCCTGGCGGCTGTTGCGCTGGTGCCTTTCGGGAGGCATCTGAGGGAGGAATGCTGGTAGGGAATAAGCGCAAGGAGTATGAAAGGGGAAGCTTTATCGTCCGAGTTGGAAGTGTTGTGGTGGTGGTTACGATGGCGGAAGAAGACGACGAGGGCGACGAGAGAGAGGATGAAGGCGGCCGCAAAGAGGACGGAGGAGAGGGAGATGAGGGTACGAGCAGGGAGGATATGTGGGTGAGTCCTGGTGGCATAGATGGATTAGTGTTTTTGATTGAAACAGAAATGGTGATGGAATGGCAATATTACAAAGTCAAACAGAAATTCTCTCATTTGCTGCCCTGGATCCAAGTCCTTTTCAACCTCAGTATTAAGCTTCTTCTTGTTTGTCCTGCTAACTTATTTTTGTTTTTAAATTCTGCTAGAAGAGGCCTTTTCTTTTAGGCAAACGAGACGACAAATGTAACAATAGACCAAATTTTGTTTCTACACTTCAAGAAAATGCAATTCACTCTGGAAAGACCAGAAGATCTGCTGCTAATTAATTGCACTTACAGTGCCTTGACGGTGTCAAAGTTTTTAACCAAATAATGCACAAAGAAGGAAAACTATCCTTTGATATTTATTTAATTCACGATACGATCTGGGTTGAAGATTTTATATACATAAGGAATGCTACTATGATATTTATTTAATTCACGATCTGGTTGAAGATTTTATATACATAAGAATGCTAATGGAAGCAACAACAGATAAATATTAAAATTATACATTAATTTTAATTTAATGTATAATGTCATACATGAATTTTAATTTTGTATAACGTTATATATGAAATTTTGATTTAATTCAATTTTTATAATTCATTAACAATATTATCGAATTAGCACTATTTTACATTGATATATTATATACACAAGCAATTATATTAAATCCAATATGGAAATAAATGTATGTATTCATTTGTATAATTGAATTAAAATTAAAGTTTCATTTATACATATGAACCACAATTCAAGTTTTAGGTGTATAATTGTACTAAATCAAAATTCATGTATCAAATTGCACACTAGACTAAAGTAGTTAATGTTATATTTGATATTTATCCCCAATATAAAATGAATCGTCTTATACAATCATATAAATATAAGTTTGGGTCAGTGTCACGGGTTGCCGATCAAAATTTATGACAAATGCACACAAAACTTTCCATAGAGCTGAACTGATTAAATATGATTCATTTGATCCACTTGAATTGGTCTGGACTGTAAAACATGTGGAGAAACTTATCTATTTAGCCTGGTGAATATGAAAATTAATATTAAGAGATTTAGTAATTTTAAGAGATTTTATAATCTTAGACGATATGGGAAAATCTTTTAAAAAACACAATTTATAGATTCCTTTTAATTTTGTAATATTAAAATATGTTGGAAAATCCTTAAAAATCTCAACTTTAATTTTGTAGGATGACAGTATCTTGGAAAATCCCTTTTAACTATCTCAATTTGTAGATTATCTTTAATTTGGGAAGTTAAACTATAAATAAAGATCTACTATTCATTTGTAATCATCCTACTCAGTTATAATTCTTGTAAGTATAGAAACACTTAGTACTTAAACAATTGCTAAGTTAGCAATTCTGGCGGCTTTTCTGTTATTTCTTAATTTCTTTGACTTTCAAGTTTGTTTCTGTTTTATTTGGAAGCTAAATTTCTTTCTAAAGTTGCGTTTTGTCAAAAGTTTAGTTTTAACGGCCTGGGAAAATGGTTATGGTGGTCGAAATTGTTTCCAAAGAGTTTATCAAACCCACTTCTGCAACACCCCCTCATCTTAGAACACACATGCTTTCCTTTTTGGATCAGTTCCTTCCTTCAATTTATGTCCCTATGGTCCTCTTTTATATGGACCAAGAGAGGAGCATTCCAGTAGCTGCCTCCAACTCCAGGAGGTCACAATTGCTTAAGGAATCTCTATCAGAAACCTTAACTCTCTTTTATCCCTTGGCTGGAAGGATCAAGGACCATCTTTCTATCGATTGTAACGATGAGGGAGCTTACTACGTAGAGGCTAGAGTTAACCGTCCACTTCGTGAATTTCTCAACCTCACTGATTCACCTTATGTTTCTCAACTCCTCCCCGCTGAACCTACATGGACAGCGACGACTGCAGGGGGTTATATAGCCATGATACAAGTCACCACCTTTGCATGCGGTGGCATTGCTATTGGTGCATTTCTTTCCCACGTAATCGCCGATGACCTGCTGCTACCAAGTTTATCAGCAGCTGGGCAGCACTGACTCACAAATGTGGTGAAGAAGCTCCATGTCCGAATTTCGACGCCTCTCTTGTCTTCCCACCGAGTGTGGCATACCCCAGGGAGGCAACCCTTTTAGCACTGTTCAGCCGGTTTGTTAAAAAAGGAAAATGGAAGTCGAGAAGAATTATTTTTGATGCCTCAGCAAGAGCTGCACTGAAGGCCAAAACGGCAAGTTCAAGTGTGCCAGATCCAACACGAGTCGAGGTTGTCTCCGCCCTACTCAGCAAGTGTATCAAGGCTACTTTCAAAGCAAAATCTGACATCTAGAAGTCAACTCTTATAACTCATACAGTGAATCTTCGTCAAAGGGCAAGACCACAAATCCCAAAACATTCAATGGGAAACTTCCTATGCTTAGCAGCTGCACTAGTGACAGCAAAGGAGACCGAGTTGGATAACTTGGTTTGCCATCTACGGAAAGAAATACGAAAAATAGACGCTGATCTTATTACCGCCCTACAAGGAGATGGAGGATTGCTTAAATATTGCGAGTACATGAAAGAGATAGGTAAGAGTACAAATGATAACATTGATATTATTTTGTTTAGTAGTTTGGTGCAACTTTGGTCTTTATGAGATAGATTTTGGGTGGGGAAAGCCTACGTGGGTTACCTGCGCCACTGAAAGCAAATCAGAAATTGGGATGGTGAATACGATTGTTCTAATGGATACAAAAATGGGAAATGGAGTTGAAGCACGGGTGTTCTTGGAGGAGCAGCACATGGTTATGCTAGAGCAAAACCAGGAGCAACTTGCGTTTGGCATCTTGGATCAGACTAGTCCATTAAATTTGAAAGTGGGTTAATCTGTTTGAGATGATATATACACACGAACAAGCAATAAAGATGATGAGGGAGCTTACCATGTAGAGGCTAGAGTTAACCTTCCATCGTGTGTATTTCTCAACCTCCCTGATTCATCTTATGTTTCTCAACTCCTCCCTGAATCTAACTGGACTGAAACGAGTGCAGGAAGTTATATAGCCATGATACAAGTCACAACCTTTGCATGCGGTGGCATTGCTATTGGCGCATTTCTCTCCCACGTAATCGCCGATGCACCTGCCGCCACCACGTTTATCAGCAGTTGGGCTGCACTGACTCGAAAATGTGGTGAAGAAGCTCCATGTCCGAAATTCGAAGCCTCTTTTATCTTCCCACAGAGTGCGGCATACCCCAGGGAGGCAACCTTTTTAGGAATGGTCAACCCATTTGTCAAAAAGGGAATATGGCAGTCGAGGAGAATTGTTTTTGATGCCTCAGCAATAGCTTCACTGAAGGCCAAAACAAGAAGTTCAAGTGTGCCATATCCAACACGGGTCGAGGTTGTTTCAGCCCTCCTCAGCAAGTGTATTACGGCTGCTTCCAAAGCAAAATCCGACATCCAGAAGTCAACTCTTATAATGCATTCAGTGAATCTTCGTCAAAGGGCAAGACCACAAATCCCAAGTTATTCAATGGGAAACTTCGTATGCTTAGCAGCTGCACTAGTGACAGCAAAGGAGACAGAGTTGGATAACTTGGTTTGCCATCTAAGGAAAGCAATAAGAAAAATAGACATTGATTTTATTACCGCCCTACAAGGAGATGGTGGATAGCTTAAATATTGCGAGTGCATGACAGAGATAGGTAAGGCATCGGATGGTACAAATGATAAGATTGATTTTATTGTGTTTAGTAGTTGGTGCAACATGGGTGTTTATGAGATAGATTTTGGGTGGGGAAAGCCAACCTGGGTTGCCCGTGCCCCTAAAACCAAATCAAAAACTGAGATGGTGAATATGGTTTTTCTGATGGATACAAAGATGGGAAATGGAATTGAAGCATGGGAATACTTAGAAGATCAGCACATGGCTATGCTAGAGCAGAACCAAGAGCTACTTGCGTTTGGTATCTTGGAACAAAGTGCACTGAATTTAATAGTGAGTTAATCTGTTTGAGATTATATATACAAAACAAGCAATAAAAAGTTAGCAAATGACTCATAAATTCTTATTCAATAGGAGTTGTAATAATACAAGGAATAAATAATCCAGTATTTGATAGATTAAATTGCAAACTACGCAATGCATTCATTTTCTTTTGTTTGGTTATTATCTTTAAAATATCAAAACCAATAAACAAAACTTCGAGAATTTTGTAACATTAATTAGGGGTTAATGTTTTGATTGAATTGAGTTCTATTTTATCACTAATTAACTTGTCCCAAAATTATTGTATTAGAAAGTTTTTTAATTTTTAACTTTCTTAGTATATCCTTTAGATTTTATTTAAAAAATTATAATTTTTTTAAAATAAAAATTTTAGAATTTTTATAGATATTTTAAATTTTAAAAATTATTTTGAATTATCTTATAATTTTTGTTAAGAAAGAGATCAATTTATTCATTTTTAAAATTGACAGGGATCAAAAGAGTATTTACACTAATGTGTTATTTGAATTATTAGAGTTACTCGAATTGTAAAATTTAACTCAAATTACTTATTCGAGTTGACTCAAATAACTCAAACAATTCGATTTGATTAACTCGAAACTCAAATTTCTTTTCGATTTTTTCGAATCAAATCGAGTTTTACTCACTCCAAATATTAAGATGACATTTAACTCAAACAGAATAATAATGGATAATATGAATTCAAATAATTTTGGATATCCAATTTATGCATTACAAATTTAAATAATATTTAATTTTCAAATATTCAGTTAGTTTACATCAAATCAGAAACCTTGTTATCGTGGATAGAAAAAGGGGAAATGAAACAAAGGAATTGGTTTTGTTGGAGGAGCAGCGCATGGTTATGGTAGAGCATAACAAAGAGTTCCTGTTCCTTACATTTGGCACATTGCATCAGAGTCCATTGAATTTGAAAGTGGGTTATTCTCTTTGAGATTATTTTACACGAGAGAATGCAACAAAAACAGAGGGAGAAAATCATAAAGTAATAATGGATGTTTTTGTTATAATGGTAAAGTTATTATTTTTTATTGATTATGCATGGTACTTTAGAGTTTAAATTTTATTATGATTAATTTTTTATTGGTTTATTATGTTTAAAAAGATAAAAATATTCTCATAAAATAATTTAATTTGTATGTGAGAATTGGGTGATTAAAATTCAATTTGATAAAACAAAAAAGGTTTCGAATTTTGAGTTAATTATTCTTTTTTTTAGTCAATTTGAATAAGTAATTTAATTTTTCGAGTTCGAGTCAAGTTAAATTTTACAATTCAAGTAACTCGAATAATTTGAATAACATATTAGTATAAATACCCTTGGTCTTTGTCAATTTCGAAAATGAATAAATTGGTCCATGTCAACAAAAAATACAAAATAATCAAAATAAATTTTCAAAATTTCAAAATATTTATAAAAAAATGCAATTTTTTTTTTTTTAAAAATTTCCAAAGAATATAAAAAATTTATAAATTTTAAAAAATTTCCAAATAATAATTTTGAGGATCTAAAAACGTAAATTATCAATTCAAGTTTATCATATTAAAGTATCTTATATTGCTTTGATAGAGTTTTCAAACATATATGATTTCAAAATTTTGTGTTGTAATATGGGATTAGTTATATTGTAACAATACTTTAATTTGACATGTTTATTTATTTTAATGTAACTCGAACAATTTCACTCTATTCGACTTGGCACAAATTACATTTCACTCAACTTGATTTCAAGAAAATTTCAAATCAAGTCATGATAAAGTAAAATTTGTCAACTCGACTAACTCAAAATTTTTTCACTTGATTCGATCGAGCACTCACCCTTATATGAGAAGATATTTTAGTAATTTTATAATTGAGTTGGTGTCTGGTTAACTTTGACACCAACACAGTAAAACACTTACAATAAGTATAGATATTTAAATTTTAAAATATTCCATATAATTAATACTACTAATTTTAGACTTGTGTAGTTGACTAAATCTTATCTCAATTTGTAACACCCTTATACTCGACCTACTTATTAGATCCGACACCAAAATATTACATTCGTTGCTGAAACAACTTTAGAGAAATTCAATTCAAATAATCTTCCTAATCAATTTAACAGATCAATTTGCAGTTGGTATTAAATTTATAAATTATATTCCAAGCTTTCGTTGGCTCATTCAACAGTTTATGGGTCATATAGGACTTATTTGCAAATTTTTCAAACTTCAATGACGACGTCATGACGTCGACATCTTCACATCTCGACATGTGCACTCTGTTTCTATGAGAAATGAAAGACTAACTTTGGGGACAAGAAAGTACGCATGCAGTTAGTTATTGATTTTATGAGGATTATTAAAACATTAATGACCTTAAAAGAATAATGTAGGAAGCACTTAGAGGGTTTGTGGGTGGAACTCGTTGGTTTGGGCAAAAAATTATTATTTAGGAAAGAGAGGGACGGACTGAGGGATATTTATTTTTAATATTAATATAAATTTTAAATTTATTAGTATATATTTTTTAAAATATTTATTTTTAAATATTTTTTAAAATTTAAATTAGTTATTATCAATAATATTTTTTATTTTTATATATTTTTTAAAATTTATTATTATATTCATCTTCAAGACTTTATAGTTGGTTTTTGATGCAGTCGTAAACTAACTAAAAAATCTTACTAAGGTAAGTGCACCTCCTAATTAATAGTATAGCTATGGTGATATCGTTCCAATGAAGACTAAAAGTACTAGTAATTAACATATTTCTATTATTTAACCAAAAGATTGGAGTGATTGATTAAAACTAAAATTAACTAATTAAATTAACTAAAGAACACAACAAAGAACAAATCGGAAAATAATCGAGTAACAATCAAGAAGCGAAAAATACCCAGTAAAGAATCCACCTAGATTTCATCTATCATTATCAATTTGAATTAAGAAAAAATTCTTCACTTAATATCTTGATTCGTAGAAATCCCTAAATTATACTAATATCTCTTCCAAGAGTAAGAGCAACTGATTCTAGGTAGATTAATTGAAATTTCTTTCTAATTAAAACCCCTATTATCACATTAAGCCGATCTATGGATCCCCCTATTAGATTTGACTTTAATCCGGTAGATTTATGTCCTTCGATTTCTAAGATTGCATGCAACTCCACTCAATTATGTTAGATCTACTCTTAAACAAGGTCTATTCTTCATCTGATTCAATCACATCAAACATGGATTAATAGTCCGAAAATATTAATCCAAGAATTAAACACACATAATTGAGAACAAGATTCAAATATTTATTGCGTAAAAACAGAAATCAAATAACAGAATCCATTCTAGGGTTCATCTCCTTAGGTATTTAGAAAATTAGTTCATAATCGCAAATAAAAACATCTTAAAGATAATATAACAACAAGAAATAAAGAAACTCATAATAAACTTCAAAGAAATCAAAAGGAGATCTTCAATCTTGATAGAAATTTGCTTTAGAGTCAGCTTTAATGGTGTTTTTCAAATTGTTTTCTTCAACCTTCCCTGACAGCTTACTTTCCTATTCTTATATTTGGTATATATAGGTTTTAGAATGCCCGAAAAAAATCTAAAAATTGGGTTTTTTTTTTAATGTTTCTAGAGTGTAGTTCACGAAATCCACATGATCTGGCACATGGCCGTGTGCCCAACCTGTGTGACCCTCGTACGTTGCTCCAATTTTCTGGTTTTTGCTCTTTTTTTTGCTCCTTTTGCTCCAAAATGCTCTCCTAAACATAGGACCATAAATTTAAAGGATTAGAAGCATAGAATTTACCATTTTACATCGAATAGTCATCCAAAAACACATTAAGAATGGGATTAAAACATGTTACTTTTGGCATTTATCAATTATCCCCACACTTAAGCCTTTGCTTGTCCTCAAGCAAAATTCCCAACCCACATTCAAGTTAACTTTCTCAATTAGCCAGTTTCATCAATAATGTTTCAAGATAATTTGCAAATAATTATGCATTAGAAATTCAACCAAAAAGACACTAAAGACTCAAGCAGTCCAAGCTAAAATTTTTAAAGCACTAAAACATAGGTGTCTCCCGTTATCTAAACAATTACCTTTAATTCAAAATCAACAAGAATTGACATCCTCACTAAAGGTTCACTCAAAGCACTCAAAGTGTTTAAGGCTCAAGTAATATGCACTCAATAGTCAAACAAGAAATGTCATTACCATAAGCTTGCTTAAAAAATCAAATCTCTACCACTATAAAATGAGATGACATACCAATTAAGAGGTCTTTAAAAGGTTGTAAAGGGGCTTAGGTTAAGGATATGGAACAGGTCAGAAAAGTCGGTTATAATCGAGATCGAGTTGATACCCAACTAGAAAAACAATCTGTTGTTGGATTAAGAGAAATTACAAACTAATTATTCAAGCGCAATTAAATATATATATTTTTCATTTTCATTGTTTTTCATTTTTGATTTTTTTTTAGAACAAAAATAAAATTTAGCAATTCAAAAAAAAAATGAAACATAGTTAGGCAACTAATCAAATCAAATCTCAACAAAAAAGGAGTCAATAACGAGAATAATTTTACAACATACATATATGTTAATAAAAATGAGTTAGAAAAAAAATGTATTAGGATCAACAGGGTTTACTAAGGGTTAATTCAATAGGTAAGCTTTTTACAGATTAAGTGGGTTAAATCCTAAGTGCCTCTATCATATCAATATATCAAATCAATAATGTAGTCTTGACATGCATAGACGAAGCAAGTTCTAGAATAACAAATCAAGTTGACATACTCTCAACCAAAAATAAAATGAGCACGAATAAATATATGCCTATAGGCTCAAAGCTTACAAAAAGACGAAGGTTTTGATGCCAAACTTGCAAATTTAAAATATCAGGATAATACTTCAATTCAGGGAGAGAACCTAGAATATTTATTTATGAAAAACAACTTATCATACTTGACTCTCTCGTGACTTAAAGTATAAATAAATCAATGCAAAAATATCCACAAATAAATCCATAACAACATCAATAAAAATTCCAAACAGAAAAAAATATCACTTTAATGGAGGGTATGAGAAAATTACTTAAGCACAACAAATAATTTAGGGATTTTATCACAAATATATAAACAACGTACCCACACTTAAGATGTACATTGTCCTCAATGTACAAACAGATATAAACATAATAAGCACAATATCAAAAGTGAGTGAGAGAATTGAAACTGCCCTGAATAGTGAAAGCCAAAATTTTGGGCAAATCTAAATGTAGTGCATGTTTTCGAGCAAGCTAATAAGAAGAGAAAAAAAGAAGATAAAGAAATTGCACACTCGAATAGAAACAACCATCAAAATAATGAAAATAACAACATAATTCAAAATAAAAATAAAATAAATCCATCGTACCAATAAAAATAAAACAACTAACAAAACACAAAAACAAAACAACAATAAAATAAAAATAAAAGTACAACTAGAGATAAAAATAAATAAATCATAAAAAAAAATAGATCAGTGATTGTCGTCATGAGAGGCGTTTGGATGGTGTGGCATATAATCAGAATGAGAGATATGAAGGTGCTGACGAATCTGATGTAAAGCCGCGTCGATGCTATGGAACTGCTCAAAGCATTGCTACTTAAATCAGTCAAACTGCTCGAGTGTAACAACAGGAGCAAAGATAGGGTGACTCAGAGGCAGAGAACGAGGTGGGTCCACATGGTGAGGAGGATCATCGTCAGAAAACTCCTCATGCTCATCCTAAGGGTTAGAATGAGATAATATGCATTTACGTGGATCCACTCCACGCTGTCGCTCGATCATCCTCATGTGACTCATAATTAAAAATCCCTGCGGGATCATCTGTCCAACTAACGTAAAGCAGGATGTCTGCTCCGGAATATCAAGGAAGCCAAAATACCTCGCTAGGCGAGTTACATAAGGACCCAAACAGAGAGGACCCATTCTAGTGTAGTCAGATTGGTGGCGAAAAGATAGGGCAACAAAGTATGCAAGATCGAAGGGTCATCGCGTCGCCATGCTCTAAAGAAAGTAAGCATCATATTACTCAAAACACCGGTGCTCTCCTTCCGACCGGTCAAAGTGTGCGCCCAAATGGCATGGATGTAGCACAGTGCTAGAGGTAGCGAAGTCGCCTTCGACTGACTTGGGTTATATAGTGTCATAGTCGTAGCAATGTCAGTCCAATAATGTGAGGAACCCCTCAACACTCATGAAATCCTTAGAATAAAGTCCAAGGGCGACTCCGAAGTTTGGGATGCTTGGATAATGCGTCGTACCACTGAGTCTGAAAGAAATAGTGCGCAACTCTTCATGTCTCGACATCACATGCTACAGAAAAATGTTAAACAAAACTCTAATGTAAGCTCCAAGTAGGTGGGTTCAACGATGGAGAAAAATTGGTCCCATGGAGCTGTCTCGATCAGTGTGCACACTCTATCGACCAAGTGTATCTCCTGTAGGGTTGCCCAATGGATACAACGGCCTAATCCCAATGGTCTTTACCGTAAGTGCTAATACAAGTCCTCTTGAGGACCCGAAGAAAACTAGAGATATGTGTGTATCGCAACTGGAGGAGGCGCCGAGGATGAAGTCGTCCCCAGTGTCTTCTGCTTTTTTGAAGCGGGGACGGCGGCCTCAGTCTTACCTTTGGTATTAGCCATAATGTACCTGAAAGAACAGATAAAAACCAAATAATGCAATATCAGTACAAATGAAATAACATATAGACAAATCAACATACAAAAATAGAACACATCAACAACCAGTCCAACCAATGACGAAAGCTAAATCACATAACCAAAATTAAAGTCTACTACTAATATCAGCTAGAACTAATACTAATTAGAGCCAAATGGAAATAAGATAACTAACAAACTAAAACTAACAGTAATAATACTAAGAAATATAACACCATACTAATAGTAAAAAAATAATAAATAAAATAAAATAAAAACTAATTAAAAGACTATAATATATAATATATATGTGACACCCCAAAACCGATTGGGACTGACTGGCCCGAATTTGAAGTGTTACATTAACCACCAAGGCGACTCTCTAGCCCATGACCACCCGACACACACCTCAACCTTATAACACCTCATTTATGACTAATTAACTATCATTTATTAATGCATAAGCAATTTGTGAACCATTTTTTAAACTTTTTCTAAGTATTTAAACCTAATGGGTATTTTGGTCATTTTTCCACCTAAGGTTAAACTATCCCGAGTTTATTTCTAAATAGTTACCAACCTTATTTTATTCAAATTATGCAAGCCTGATGGGCTCGAAACTAACTATTATTTCGACAAAGGCAAGCGCACTTATCTAACAGTAGTATAGTTATGGTGAGTCCGGAATATCGTATCCTCAAGGACTAAAATTACTAGTAATAACTATCTCTTTATTATCTAGCCTAGTAATTAAATGGGATTTATTTTTTATCTAAATTTAACTAACTAATTTAATTACTAAATGATTATGAATGTGACAGAGAGTGAATTGGGAAAATACTTTTGGACAACTTATATGAGATAGGCAATACCTAAGGAAGAATCCACCTAGACTTCACTTATTACCTTTGATTCATATGATTTATTCACTTGACTTAATCCGTATAAATCCCTATTTATGTTAATATCTCTTACAAGACTAAAAACAACTGACTCTAGGTTGATTAATTGAAATCTCTTTCTAATTAAAACCCCTATTGTTGCATTAACTCGATCTAAGGATCCCCTTATTAGATTTGACTCTAATCTGGCAGATTTTCGTCGCCCTATTTCTAGGGTTGCAATCAACTCCACTTAATTGTGTTGATTTACTCTTAAATAGGGACTTTTGCTCCACTAAATAAGCACATTCGACTTGAATCAATAACCTGAATAATCAAAACAAGAATAAAAACTCCCAATTAAGAATAAGAACAACTATTTATCTCATAAATCAAATAATAATAAGATCTGTCTTAGGTTTCATCCCCTCAGGTATTTAGGAAATTTAGTTCATACTGATAGAGGAAAACATCTTAGAATAAAGAAAACAACAAAACATAAGAAAACCCAAAAACTTCAAGAGAAATTAATAGGAGATCTTCAGTCTTGATGGATGTCCTTCTCCTAAGCTGCTCCCGAAGGCTGTCTTGGAGTATTTTCGGTCTTCTACTCGGCGTCTATTCGACGTCCTGTCAACCCCCCTTTTAGGTTGCCCCCTAGGGTGTTTATATAGGCTTTGAGATGCCTTACTTGGCCCACAAGTATCCTATTCCGAATAGAATTCATTCTGGTTTTGGCAGAGACACGCCCGTGTGACACGCCTGTGGTGGACTCCTTCGGCTGTGGTCGATTCTACTCGCCACACATGGCCATGTGATATACCCGTGGTCGATAGTCCAGGCCGTGTGGTTTCTGATGTAGGCCCATTTTGTCCCTTTTTTGGCCTGTTTCTCGTTCTTTTTGACTCCTAAGCCCTCCTAAGTATAAAACATGAAATTAAAGGATTAGGAGCATCGAATTCATTAAATCTAATGAATATTCATCCAAAGTTAAGTCAAGCATGGGGTTAAAATATGTGTAAATTATGGTTTATCAAAGCCCTAAAAATTTCAGCTCAATTCAAGTTCATTTACTATGTTTAGTTCAAGTTTTATTATTAGGAACTAAATTGTAACTTTTATAAACTTTTAGTACATTTTCCAAATTAAAAATTAAGAGCGTTTATACCAAATATTAGCAGTTACAAGTCTAATACTAAAATATTACCAAGTTTCCCCATAATTAAAGGCTTCAATTAATCTAATCAAGTTTTAGGACTAAATTATAAATTAAGCAAATTAGAATACTAGATTACAAAAACCAAAAATCAAACCCTCAAAAACCCACATGCCCATGTGAAAAGACACACGCCCGTGTGCAAACCATTGCATCTATTTTGTCAAAAATTCATTTTGATGACCCGATTTTACATATTTTACTTACCTATTAAACTTGAAATAGCTACAAGTTATTACTATAAAAATCCACACATCTCCAATCTAATTTATTTTCAACAAATATGCAACAATTGATCAAAATTTAACACCCAATTACACACTTAGCAAACACCAATTAATTCACACAAGCTACTTACCTTAGTTGCAAGCAATCCACACCATGGTAAGCTTCAATTAAACATTGTTAGTATAAAATACATGCTTCATACACCGTGTTATCAACCACTGTACGAACACTCATCAACATATCGTAAATCAAACATCATTAGACATAAAATCATGCACTAAAGCAATTATAAAATCACCAAAGTTAAAGTCCAAAATTTTAATGTCCAATGTCTTTTACACGTAAAATAACACTAGTCTCAAAAGCATTACAATGCCCCTATATAGTCTCTAAGTAAATTTCTTAAGCCACTACCAAGCCTCATTCTTGGATCACCCTTGCACTCACTTCTCGACTCCTTATGCCTAGAAATTCTCTACACGAAATGTGAAGGTGTGAACTTAAAAAGCTCAATGAATGATAGTAAAAACATCAAGTAATTTGCACCCAATCATGCATAAATCAAATCAATTAAACATTAAAATTTCACTCACAACATGTTAACATTTCACCATAACATCACATGTTATTTCAAGAATTAAGAATAAATTTTTCCATAGTATGTAAAATCATCTTTTAACACATAAACATTCAATTATATTGGCATAAGACATCCATGGCAATAAGTAAACGTGTGATCATACATTCGATAAACTGGTTTTCAAACTCACACAAATCAAATACAGTCCTCCAAATTGAGCGGGTCGAAACACACGCTCCCTTATAGCGCATAAAATAACCTGATGAGTGGAGACTCAAGCTCAACACACCCTTATCTACTCCAAACAAATCACTCCACCGGAACACCTTTTAAAGGATTACATGGTATGATTAGATTGAATAAACCCTTATGGAATAAATATCCAGCAACCTGTGAACCTTCTAGTATTGTTTTATTCAATGTTTGCTTAATTACTCTTTTACCCACAAATGCAATATATGTATTGGGTTCAGCAATAATGACATCCCCCAACATACCAAAACTCGCGGTCACTCCACCAGTAGTAGGAGATGTAAGAATTGATACATAAAATAACTTTTTATTTGATTGATAATCATATAAAGCGGAAGATATTTTAGCCATTTCCATCAAGCTCAAACTTCCTTCGTGCATGTGCGCTCCTCCGGAAGCACACACTAGAATAAAAGGTAAAAAATTATTGGAAGCACACCCTAAGTTCTTGAGCAACAGTGTAGCATCACTTTTTCTTTAGCCTTCGGGCTTGAAGAATTTTTAAAAGATGGAATAGGTCTACTTTTATGTTATTTCGTACTGTACACTTCCTTTGTTTGTGAGATCATTTTATCTTCTCATGAGGGGTAATGAAAGAGTTATAGAATGGATTGCTACCTATGCCTAAATCGCAGATAAATAGAAATTTTATTGATAAGACCTTTTCAGTTGTAGCCAATATGTTATTACGAATAATTCCGAAAATTTTAGGAGAAAAAGAGGCATTTACTTATTACAGAGATGGTGCAATTTGATTATTATTATATATCTTTTACTTTATTTATTTTTTACTTTCTTATTTACTTTACCACTCTTAGTTTTAGGAAAAAGACACATTATTCAGAATAGAAAAAAGGCTATTGAAAACAAAAAAAGAAATCTACGCTTGTTGAAGGTGAAGTTTATAAATAAAGCAATTCCTTCTATAGTGCATCCTCGATTAATGCAACCTCAGATGCTTCAATTTTTGATTCGAGTATTGAGCGAAAGGTTACACCTATGGGTTTGTATAGTGGGTTAACCCTACTACACTAGTACCAATAGGCGGCATAGAGGAAGAAGCACTATGCTTAGGAATCAACAACATGAAAACTTTGTTATTAATGATTCATTTTCTTTATTGGAATCGGAACCAAGAGAATTGGTTGGGAACAAACATCCACCTTGTTCGTACTTTGGAGTCCCATATAACCATCGAAGATTGTTGAAGTGGCTAATTCTTGGAAATTAAGGAGCATTGAGAACAAAGAAATTGTTGGAGTTTGCTTTTTTTTTTTATCTAGTACGAACAAGCGTGATGTAAGAAAAGATCTTTTGCAAGAGGGTTGGCTAAAGATTTCTTGTAAAAAACATTAGCCCCGCTCAGTTCATAATGACAATATTTCGACCTTTTTTTTAATTCCATGGATTATTCTCATTATGCACATAAAGGAGGAGCCGTATGAGGTGAAAATCTCGTGTACAGTTTTAGAACAAAGAATTCTTTGAATCGAATGATGACTGTAACTGATGTCGATTCAATCCAAAGGAAATTATGCGGAGGCCTTACAGAATTATTATGAAGCTATGTAACTAGAAATTGATCCCTATGATCGAAGTTATATACTATATAACATAGTTTTTATCCACACAAGTAATGGAGAGCATACAAAAGCTTTAGAATATTATTTTCGAGCACTAGAACGAATCCCATTCTTACCACAAGCTTTTAATAATATGGCTGTGATCTATCATTACGTGCGACTATCTCCACTATAGAAATAAAAAAAAGGAAAGAAAGAGCAAATACACTAGTAAATAAATATGCTAGTAAATAAACACGCTAGTAAAAAAAAATACTAGAAAAAAAAATAAGCTTTCTACATACTGCATTGTCCAGAAAACAATTTTTATCAGCTGTAACAAAAAAAGAAACTTCATAGAAGTCGAAATATGAAGAAATATACATATGCCTAGATGCTTTATTCTATGGATAAAGATCTAATTGATAGAGGAAGTGCCGTAAAGATCATTTAGCGAGGTTTTGAGCCGATACGATAAATAAAAACTGCTTATTTATGTCATGATATGAGATAAAAATTAGGAATCAACTTATGTAATAGAGCCGACCCCCTAAGTTATTGAGCAGCGGTGTAGCATCAAATCAAGAGCCATATGCTCACAATATCACAAATAATGGTAAGTACTCACAAATCCTATGGCATGCCAACTATATCCAATAGGTTCACCATGCAATGTTGCCAATATAATCATACATACAAGGCATAAATTTTTTTGTTTAATCACTTAATTTAGGATGTTAAAATGCAAGTAAAAGCATGTTGCTAAGCAATTTTAACATCAATAAAATTAAGCATAGAAAATATCTTTTCCCAATATTCATGTACCAATTAGAACACCTTTGTCAAATGTTCAACAAATCAGCAATTCATGCTTAAATTATCAATTTATTCTATACAATTTAATCATGCTAAAAACATAATAGACAACTTACCAAACCAATTGCCATTTTGCTCTTTTATAAAATAAAACCTATTTTTGCAAATCCAACCATCCAATATGCAATTAAGTCATTAATAACACCAATTAAACCTTTAATTTAATGCATAATCAGGCCAATATACCAAATTGCCCTTCATATCGTTCACCTCCACACTTAGCTCCTTAAGAAATAATGTGTTTAAACAAGCAAGTTTGAGCTTCAATTCCAATTTGCACATTCCTCCTCTTGATATGGAGCTTTAACAGAGACAAAGTATGCATTACAAACTAACAATAGCAACAAGAAACATGAAATTTGATAAAGTATACAAATCTATAACATTGCTCTAAACTACCTTAACGATGTTGCACAACTAAGCTGAAATACGAAATTCCTCAACTAAACTCCCTTTTCAGCACCTCAAACCACTTCTAATCTTCATTTCTAGTTCCATAACATGTATTCTAAGTGTGCTAATTCCATCATTTAATCCGTTTCATAATTTTTCGAAAAAAATCATCCATGTTCTTAATCAAATTCAAATTTCTCAAAATTGATCCATAAAACGTGTTTGATCTTTTGGTTTAGGATTAAAAACCTCTTATTAGGCCTATTTTGATCTTAGACATCAATTAATATTTGGATTCCAACTCAAAGTTAAAGATCAACCATTGTTGATCCTCAAGTTCAAGAAAGAAGAAATTAAAGTTGAAAATCCATTATAATCACTTTAATTAACAAATAATGATTGAAATGAAGTTAAAAATAAGTTTAGAGATAAGGATTACCTTCAATTGAACTCAAATCGGATGACTTTTTGCCCAACTTTGAAAATTATTTCGAGAGATTTTAAAGAGAAATTTGGGAGAGAAAATGTTTAGATCTCAATTCGGGTAAAAATGAGTCACAAGTGAGGTAGTTGCAGAGTTTTTAAAACTGAAAACCCCCACCTGATTTTCAAATTATGGGGAATTTTCCATTAGGTCACTCCCTCTTTTCCCTTATTTTACAATTTGCTCCTTTCCCTCCAAAATTCCAAAAATATGGCTTATTTGCTATAAAACCACTTACACATTTCCTTTATTTTTCAAATTAGTCCCATTTAATTAATATTTTAAACCACCCAATTAAACCCATTTTTACCCAAAAATTATTTAAAACCATAAAAATAATTTTTCTAAAAATATGTTTATTTTTTGGAATATTATTTACCAATTTTTAGATGAAATTAAGCTAACTAATTGAGAATGTAAATCGCTAATTAACTCGATTAATTCTCAATTTTCACTTGGAACCCAGTAAAATTACCCGAAACTATTAGACTTATTTTCAGGGCCTTACAATATATATATAAAACTACTTCTACTCACAGTACTATTTAAAAAAAACTACTACTACTACTACTACTACTACTACTACTACTACTAATAATAATAATAATAATAATAATAATAATAATAATAATAATAATAAACAAAAAGGAAAGGGAAGGGAAGAGCCAAACGGTGGGGTTTTGCGTAGGTGTATGGCGGCAGCGCACGCGACGAAGGTACTGGTCGATGGAAGAAATTGGTTGGCAATGGTGCAAAACGAATAGGAGTGGGAAGAGCCGACAAGAAAAGAGGACTCCGACGAGGGTGTGAGAAGTGGTGGAGGTAGATCGAGTTGATAGAAATGAAGATCTATGGGGGGAAAGGTCTAATAGGGACAACGATGGGTGAAAAGAAGGGGACAGGGGTTTGGAGGTGGGGAGTTCGAGTGGCGCAAACCGCGCATGTGACAAGGATGAGGAAGCAAGAAAGATCAACGGCGAGAGGTCTACAGCGGGAAGGAAGATTGGTGGCGAAGGAAACTAGTTGAAAGAGAAGGAGTGCTGGAAACGAAATGGAGAGAAAAAGGAAAAGACAAAAAACATTTAGGGTTTCTAATTCATTATGGGAGACACGGTTGTGTATAAGCCCGTGTTGTGCAACACAGCCGTGTCTCATGCCTATGTACATCCTCCTAGGCCGTGTGTCATTTGAGAAATTAATAAAAATTAAGCCCAGTTTTCACACGACCTAGGACACACCCGTGTGTCCAGGTGTCCAGGTTGTGTGTGATCATCCTTTGCTTCTCCCACGCCCGTGTACGAGGCCGTGTGGGTTACACGGTTTCACACACGCCTCTGTATCTCACACAGCCATGTCTCTAGTCCGTGTAACTCTCTGTGCTTTTGTGTGGCAAATCAAAATTGAAAAAATTAACTCCAGTATCCACATGGCCTGAGACACGCCTATGTGTCCAGGCCGTATAGCCCATACAGTTGTGTCTCCAGGCCGTGTGGATCACCCCAGGCTGAATGACCTCTATTTTTTTAAATTTTTTAAAATTTTTAAAAATTTTAAAATTTTTTAAAATTTTAAAAAAATGATAATGAATGAATTTTTTTATTTTTTAAATTTTTGAAGTAATAAAAATAAAAATGAATGTAATTTTTTTTGAAGCTATTTTTAAAAAAGTAAAAATAAATAAAAAAATAACACAAAAACACTCGAGTTGCCTCCCGGGAAGTGCATATTTAGAGTCCAAGCTTGAATTCCCTTTTTAAAACTCACAGTTAAGGCAGATTTTGAAGTTGAAGCTCTTCTCTCTCGTTATCAGTGTTAACACCAAAATAAGGTTTGAGACGAGTATTGGAACGTGCCAAATTCAGGATGTGTTACCTCAATTGTACCATATGGAAAAATGATTTTTGCCACAAATGGGTTGGACCCTTTTGAATTAAATTCCAAAGGAAAAATTTGTGGTTCCGATTTTTCTATCAGTACTTTGTTCCCAACTTTGAATTGGTTCATCATCTTCACATGCACATCAGGGTGATGCTTTGTTTCTTCATTTTGCTTTCTCGACTTCTCATCACCCTTTGTTTGCTATTCATCTAGTTCGTCAAGCTGCACCATTCGTTCTTCACTTGTCCCTTAAGTTCTATCGTTTTGAATAAAATATGACTTCAACACATTTTCATAAGGGATTTATTGTAAAGAACGTTGACCCACTTGATTACTAACATTAACAGAACAATTTGTATCATCTTGCTCACTAGGGATTCTCACAAAATCACATCAATAATATTTTTACTAGTGGCTAAAAATGGTTGACCTAAGATCATAGGTACATCAATATCCTTATCCATGTCCAATACAACAAAATTAATAGGGAATATAAATTTATCAACCTTCACAAGTACATTATCAATAATACCCCTAGGATATCTAATTGATATATCCGCTATTTGAATATTCATCTTAGTGGGTTTGGGTTCCCCAAGACCAAGTTGTTTAAACATCTTATAAGACATAACATTTATTCTAGCTCCCAAATCAGCTAAAACACTTTCAACATTTAAACTACAAATGAGATAAGGAATAGTAAAACTCCTTGGATCTTTAAGTTTGTTAGGTAGTTTGTTTTGAAGAATGACCGAGCAAACTTCATTGAGCTCCACAGTCGACAAGTCATCTAACTACCTTTTCTTTGTTAACAGCTCCTTTAAAATTTTTACATACTTTGGCATTTGCAAAAGGGATTCAAGAAAAGGTAAGTTAATATGCAATTTTTTTAAAAGTTCGAGAAAATTACCATATTTTTCTTTTGTGCAGTCTCTCTTCAATCATGTTGGATATGGAATTTGTGGTTTGTATTCTCTATTTAACGACTTATGCTCTTTCTTACCTCCCTCAATCTCATCACTTTTCACAACAGCTTCTAACTACGACTTTTTTTCAGGATCAACTACCCCTTCCACTTTTCTAATAATGGTTGCATGGATTTTCTCCCTTAGGTTAGTTTTAGTGTTGCTAGGTAAGCTCCCTTGTGGTCTTTTCTGAAATAAGTTTGACAAGCTGTCCAATTTGATTTTCAAGTTCATGAACCAATGCTTGTTGATTTTTTAGTACTGTTTCAATGTTTTGAAATCGAGTTTTTGACACTGAAATAAATTTAGCCAATATCTCCTCAAGATTCGGTTTCTTCTTTTGCTAATAAGGTCACTGAAAACCCAGAGAAGGTTGTGACCTTTGATTTCATTGACCACCCTAGGAAAAATTTAGATGGTTCATCCATCCTGCATTATAAGTATTGCTATAATTTAAATCTCTCTCATGCATTATATAATGTCTCCATATCAAATTGAACAAAGGAAGGGATGTCGTTTCTCAACTTAGCTGTTTTGGCCGGTGGAAAGTACTTCAACATAAAATATTTCAATCATTTGATTCCAAGTCGTGATAGAACCTCATGGCAATGAATTCAACCACTGTTTTTCATTACTCCTCAAAGAAAATGGGAACAACCATAAGCGTATGGGATCATCATAAACGCCATTGATCTTGAATGTGTCGCAAATCTCTAGAAACATAAGATGAATCAGGGGGGAGTTGAGAAACATAAGATGAATCAGGAAGGTTGAGAAATACACAAAGTGGAAGGTTAGCTCTAGCCTCTACGTAGTATGCTCCCTCATCATTACAAGAGATGGAAAGATGGTCCTTGATCCTTCCTGCAAATGGATAAAATAGAGTTAAGGTTTGTGATAGAGATTCCTTAAGCAATTGGGACCTCATGGAGTTGGAGGCAATGATATCAGCTTTTGGACTGTTTGTTTCTTGGTTCACATTAAAGAATACTATAGGAATATAAGATGAAGGAACGAACTGATCTAAAAAGGAAAGCTTGTGCGTTGCAAGATGATGAGGTGTTGAAGAAGTTGGTTTGATATATTTCCCTTGTTTGTGTTGTATATGCACCCTTCTAATCTAGAATTGACACAAACCAGCAAATTCCATTCAACATTAACATGCACATTGTTCAATTGACATGCACATTGTTTAATTGACATGCACATTGTTGCCAATGTAAGAAGACATAGGTTTGAGTGCGTTGAAGCGTATTATCCTCCTATTTATGGGTTAGGAAGGGGCTATGGGTAGTTCTAGGCATTGTGTCAAAAAGAGTAGATATGACCGGAACCTATAATAAGATTGTTCAAAAAAATATTTCTTTATGCGATTTGTCACATCCCAAAAATTGGGTTAGTAGAATTGGGTAAGTAGGATCAAGTTTGTAAACCGAAAACTGTAATTAGGTTAGATAATTAAATAATTAGGAATTAAATAAATAAAATATTAAAATATTTAGAATTAAAAATTTTAGGTTAAGAAATTAAAATTAGGAGTCCGAGAAATAATTTGGTTAAAACAGATTTTAGAAACGAGATCGAATTTGAAAATAATTTTGAGATCTATTTTAATTGGAAACTAAGGACCAATTTGAAAGAGGGAGGAAACTGTAGGTAGTCAAAGGGGTTTAAAATTTGGTTGGTCATTTAAACCATTTACCGTCTCCTTCCCTCTCATTCAACTCCTCTTTCAAAAATTTGCCAAATACCAAATTTTTTTTTCTCGAAATTAATTCATCCTTTTCTATGTCTAAGCTCTGCAAACACAAAATCTCTTTTCAATTGTGAAGATTAATCACGTTTTCATCCACAAATTCTCAAAAGATCTTCATACGTTTTAGCTCGAATTAGCTCCAGAGCTCGTTGATTTTGTAAAATTGAGGTAAAATTCTAACTTTTTATGATTAAACTATGTTAGTTGTTATTTCAATTTGAGATTTAAATGATTTAATCAAGATTTCAATAGATCACTTGATTTTAAGTTGATTTTTGGCTTGAAAATGGTAGATCTCATATTACTTAGTTAAGCTTCTATTTTAAAGTAATTTCTAACTCATTTTGATCTAATTAAAATGTTTTTAATCTTGATTTAACAAATTCTTAAGTAATTTTAACAAATCAAACGTTTTCCTTTAAAAGATCACATAAGCTTGATTTTCTCTAAAAACATTAGATTTGTGTAAGTGGATAAAATTGATGGTTTAGATCTGTAATTAGATGATATTTAGGATGTGTGAAGTCAAAATCTAATCTTATGAATGATATTTGAGTGGATAAGCACCTATTTTGACAAAACTAGTTAAGTTTTTGATATAGAGATTAAGAGGCTTTGATCTGTGATTTTAGATTGATTTAATTATGTTTGTTGTTGTTGGTAATGCATTTGTTTTATGTTTGATGTGTATGTGAAGTATGGATTCATTTGAGAGCCTCCACAAGCAAGGATAAGGGCGAACGAAAGCTAACTTGAGCTTTTGTCATTAAAGCAAGGTTGCTAAAGTGAGTGGTCTTGTATACTCAACTTAAACACCAGTTCACATGTTATGGAAGCCTAGGCAATGTCATGCGAACCCTGCAAAAATTTTATGTAAACCTTGTTATAATTTCATATGAACCCTATTGCGATGTGTGAACCTATGTTGTGTGACTGTTATGTGATGTGCGAACCTATGTTGTGTGACTTCTATGTGATGTGCGAACCTTATCATGTCATTGTGTGAACTCTACTAATGTGAAAACCCTACCTTAAATGTAAACCCTACCAATGTGCGAACCCTACCAATGTGCGAACCTTACCTAAAGTGTGAACCTTACTAATGTGCGAACCTTACCTAAAGTGTGAACCTTACTAATGTGCGAACCCTTCCTAAAGTGCAAACCTTACCAATGTACAAACCCTACTAATGTGTGAACCCTTTCTAAAGTGCGAACCCTACTAATATGCAAACCGTACCTAATGTGCGAACCCTACCAATGTGAGAACCCTACCTAATGTGTGAATCCAACCTAAAGTGTGAGCTCTACTAATGTGCGAGCCTTACCCAATGTGTGAACTCAACCAAAAGTGTGAACCCTGCTATGTTGCTATGCGAACCTTGTTATGCTCTTATGCAAACCTATGCTATGTGCGAACTAGATTGCTATGCAAATTTATGTTATGTGTAAATTATGTTGTTATGTGAACCTATGATATATGTGAACTATGAATTGTGAATTGTGATATTGCGAACTCTACAGATTTACGAACCTTGATATTGAGAATTATGTATTGTGAACTATGCTATATTGTGCGAGCTCTGCTAAATTGCGAACCCTATTATATTGAGTATCATGAATGTGTTAAAATGATATGTTGGCATTGTGAACACTTGAAACTATTGGATATAGTTAGCATGCCATAGGATTGTGAGTAATCACACTTATTATTATGATAGGACATTGCAGCTTGAATACAACATTGGAAAGATACGGGAATGTAGAGTGTTAGCATTCGTGCAACGCTTTTTGAGTCAATAGTCAGGCATTATATGGAGATTTGTTTATCCAATCCATATAATTTACATATTTGTTTCACAATCACAAATTTCCAATATATCAATATAATGTGTTATGAGTATGTTATTGTAACCCCCCCAAAATTTTGAGTTCTTGGGTTGTTAAGTTTGTCAAGAGAATTGATCTGTTTCAGTGGTTAAGTGCCTTGGATGTGTGTTTAAGGTCCTATGTTCAAATAATCCTTTTTGAAATTTTTGCTAATTTTTTCCCTATTTTTATCTCTGAACGTCTGATTGAAATTTAATTTTTGGAAATTTTTAAAAAGAATGAGCCTATTGGTTCAGTAGTAAGATGTCAGCTTACCCTTTGGTCTTGTGTTCAAGTCCCTATAGTTGCGAAGCAGAAAAATATTTTTTATTCCAATCTCTGTGTAGCCTTATTCGATGAGTTTAGATTAAATTCAAATTCTTTTAAAAAATTATGATTCGTTCTATTTGGTTAGGATTTCTTTTGGTTTAAACACTATTTAATTAAGTTTCAAAAAAAATTACCCATGTTCTCTTTATTCACCCTCTCTATCACGTTTTTATTTATTTATCATTTTTCCTTCTTTCCCTTCAGTCGTTGTTTGCTTTCCTTCCTCTGTTCTTGTTTTCTAGTTCTCGTTTGTGTTTTGTTTTGGGTTAATCCTTGCTCCCTTTTTATAATTTGTTTTAATTACCTTCATGTTGGGACTTTTTTTTTTCATGCTCAACCTTTCACGATTTAAATCTTTCGCATAACCATGCGTAAGTTTATTTCTATTGGATTTTTATTAAGGTTTTTCTTTGATGGGTGAATTGGTTATTTATCTTGTGACATGGGTTTGACTTTGCAGAATCTTTGTTGTTAAGCGACGATTGAGAGAATCAAAACTCCCTGCCTGCGAATTAGGTGTACTAGGAGATGCTACATTTGTTTGGGTAAGTAATTGAACACCCAAAATGTTGATTTTTGGGTTAGAATACGTATATTAGAGTTTTTATCGAAAGTATTACTTGAAAGCTAGTAAATCGTTACTAAAATTTGTCGTTTAATTATTGATTTTAGGTTTTGGTGTTCTTTTTCGTGGTTCTACATCAAAACTAATTTAGGTGTGTGTTTCTAAATCGAAACCACCAGAAAAGCCTAAAAAATCTAGAAAAAGATGCATGGAAATTTGAGACTATTGCTCGTCACATGACCGTGTGGAAAACCGTATGCACACACGGTAGTGTGGGTGCAAACAGGCATGTGTAATTGCACGGGCAAATTAATTAGGTCGTGTGGGGCACACGGGTGTGTGCGATTACATGGGCAATTTGAGTAGGTCATGTTGGACACACGGGCGAGTGGAATCACACAAGTAGGTTAGGTACGCCATGTGGGTAACACGAGCTGGCCTTCTAGGCCGTGTGGGCCACACGGACGTGTGGGTACTAGAAATTTTCATTTAGGGCCGTTTAAATCTATAATTCGTAATAAGACCCTCCGTGAGGTCCATAGTACTTAAATAAGACTTGAAAAATTATATTTGTTAATAATTTATGTATGTGACATAGTTATGGTATGTGAGTTTTACATGTATGATCTATGTTATGATGAATCTGAATGCATGATTTCTTCTTAAACACATGTGTGACATTTGTAAATAGTATATATGTTAATATGATTGTGTGCATCAAGTTGGGATATGATATGAAAGAGGAAGTGTTGGCAGTTTAACTTATATAGCCTTATCTGGTGGCTCAGCTACATATATCTGATTCTAGTGGTTTATCACATATTATTATCTGGCAGCTTCACTGCTCTAGTTCTTAAAGGTGGCATACGCTCACTTATTGGTGTGTGGGGTTAGATGGGTACTTGATACCCTAACTGGTGTATAGAGATAGATAGAGATGATGTGTAGCGATTGGGGGTAGGACTTATATATGCATTTGATTACGTATTTATCTTTGAAAATGATTCTGCATCTGATCTATTAATGAAAAATATCTAGAATCTATATCTAAGCATAATATGATATATTCTCTGTAATACTAATGCATCTGATTTTTTATTTGTGACAATAAGCACACTGAGCTTGTAAGCTCATACTTTGCATGTTTCCTTTTAGGTAACCAGCAACCTTCGGGTGGATCAGCGTAATTAGAGCTTGGTTTATTAATTGCGTTTACCCTAATATTGTTAGGTTTATGTGACTCCTCAGAATTTGACCATAACATTTAGGTCGGGTTTGGGATGTTACATTTAATGGTATCAGAGCCATGTTCAAAACTCGGGCTGTGATTTTTAGGTTCAAAAAAATTATGTAATTTTTTGATAAAAGAGTTTGTGGGAATTACCGAGTCTTCGGTGCCGATCCTGTAAGTACTTCTGTTTTTGCTCTGCTTTATAGTTAGAAAAACACTATAGTGTTAAAATTACTCTACTTTAGCTAAAAACTATGATAAGTCTGTAAAATGCTTTTGACATAAGATCTCTAATAACAAACTTCCATTGATGCATAAAACTTTGAAATGGTAGATAATTTATAATGAGTTCATGAGGAACCTGTGGACGTGGTACCCGTAGGCGTCAAAGGGGGGCTCGAGCTATAACACCCATACCCGGCCTAGACGTTACGATTGGATTTTGAAGATTACATTGTAAGTAAAAATAATACTACTTCAATTGACAAAAACTCCTTAACTCAAAAGAAACCTAGTTTGATTATTTCGTTGATATGTTGACGAAAATCACATTTATTAATTTGCCAAAACATATTTAATATTCTTACTTTGTTTGTGAGATAAAAAATTTTAGCAAATTTCAATAAAACTTGCAGCGGAAAACATTATGGCAAGTTGATCATATAATCGTAATTCATTTTTAGTTATCTTGATTTAAGTATTGATATAAGTTTAAAGTTTCGCAAAATAAATACCAAAATAGTTTTTAATGTCCCAAACAAATTTAAAATGCCCCAAAAGTCCATAAAAATATCAGTCCATAACATTTTAAACCAAAAACTTGAATACTGAGCCCTAGTGTCGCCGTCCAATCCTAAGTCTAAGGTTCACCTGAAATGAAAAAAACAAGCACATGAGCTTTATGCCCAGTATGTGATTTAACCCACATAGTGTGATAAATACATACATATATATATATATATATATATATATCAAAATGTGTCATAGCACATCAAAATCTTATTGGAGTATATATTATATCATATCATATCGGATTACATATTATAACATATCATACCCTACCCCTATCCGGTACACATCGTCTCCGTCCAACCAATCACACCAATTAATCTTATGGTCAAGCTGTCATAGTTGCAGTAAAAACTTCCATATAGCACTTCTTCTATCATGTCACACCTCACCCAAAAACATAGACATATACATAATCATAATATCATATACACATATATCATAAGTCCTACAACATGCATGAGCACATATTTTCTTTTGAGGAACATAACATAACTAGCGTACATACTTATAGAGCATATCATATCACATTATTATACTTATCAACATGCTTCCTACGCATACCTATGTTTGTACACTGAAACTTACGCTTTTCTGGGCCTACATAATAACCACAGACCCAATTTCTGAATCCCTTAATTAGGCCTCAATATTGGCCCAAAAGGTTCATACGACCCAAAAATCTAGCTTGTGTGGTCCACACAACCTACCACACGGTCGTATGGTGTACACGGTTTACCACACAAGCTATTTAATCACACACGGTTGTGTGCTCCACACAGCTTGGCACACGGCCTACCACATAGTCGTGTGAAGCATACAGTCTACCACATTACCGTGTGGCGCTCGGTAGTTTCGAAAACAACCTCTGCTTCACAATTTTCTCGAGTTTTAAGGTATGCTTCAGGTTAGTTTCACACACCTGATGTAATTCAATAACCACAGTATTGGGAAATCATGAAACCTACAATCAATCAACAAATCACACCAATTAACCATCAAAGACTTACCCAAGAACTACTCTGTTGGAGGAATTAGATTCTCATCCCCTTCGCCTAATCGAAAACATAAAAGCACTTATCAAAACTAAGAACGAAGATTAGGCATAAGCATAACTCCTATCTTGCTCAAGAAACAATTTCAATGCAAAAGAAAAAAAATTATTAAACGAAACTTACTCCACGTTCAACAATACGATCAAATAACATACACCGTGCACATACACAAGGGGAAAAATGGAATGGTAGAAATTAAGTAACAACAGAAAAGAAGAATAGAAAAGAGTCTCCAAAAGAAGAAGAAGAAAAAAAGAAAAAAATAAACGGACGTGAGAAGGGAGGGATTATTAGACGTGCGAATGTAGAGTAGTTTTAGGTATTTATTTTATTTTGATAACTTAAAAATAAGACAAAATAAAATATCCAATAATAATTCAACCGCCAGACTTTTGTAATTTAAAAAGAGCTCAACTACTAACAAAAAATAAGCAACAGAAAACATTTCATATGCTCACGCCAAGATTCAAACTCCAAACCCAGGAGTACACTGAAACTTAACCATTGAACCAGTAAGCTCATTGTATCATAACTTGTCCAGAAATAAGATTCCAAAGGAAACACTCGAACCCAGAACCTCAGGCACATAATCACCACGCCTATCCATTGAACCAAATTAAATTATTTGACATAATTTAACATTCCATATTTAAGAACTTTGAGGCATTACAACTCTCCCCTCTTTAAGGAAATATAGGCCTCGAAATTTACCTGACTAAAAAATATAAGGATATTGCTAACGCATCAAGTTCTCAGGCTCTCAAGTGGCCTCCTTGGAACCATGATTCCGCCACAGTACCTTAACCAAAGGGTTGGTCTTCCTCCTCAAAACCTTAACCTTACGGTCCAGAATATGTATCGACTTTTCCTCAAAAAACAAGTCCGACCTTAACTCAGTCTCCTCCACTGGACCTACATGGGAAGGATCAGACCGATATCATCTCAACATGATACGTAAAAGACATCATGGATGCGACCCATGTAATCCCTTATACCCAGTTCGGAAGTTTACCCAAGTTATAAAGCATTACATTAATAATACTTTAACGTTTAAACAAAATAACAAAATAATTCATATGATATCAAAACACTATCACTTTTGATGTCTTACAAGCATATCAGGACCTAAATCGAGCTTAGGAAACACTTAAAATAAACCAAGATTAAAACTTGATTAAATTGGAACACATACAAAAATATTGGTTAAAAGTGAAAAATAGGGGTCATACGGCCATGTGACAAAGGCCAGCCCGTGTGGCCCCAAACATGGTCGTGTGGTTATTCCACACGTCCATGTGGCTACTCTACATGCTCATATTCTCAAACCATGTACCATTCGAAGTATCGGTCACACAGTCATATCATAGGCCGTGTACCAGACCGCGTGTATATTCGAAGTTGGGTCACACGATCGTGTCGTCAGGCCATGTAACTCTTTGAGACCGTGTGGTTCATCTTACACTTCAAATTTAAAAGGATACACAACCATGTAGTGTGACCGTGTGTGGCACATGACTGTGTGACAGCCCGTGTTCCGTATGCTCCCTAAATAACCCTTAATAGAAGCCTTTCCAAACTCAATTGCTAGGGCACCAATCCAACCCCATTCAAGACACTTTCACCCTATTAAAACACATTCAAGAATATAAAAAATATACCAAAAATTATTAATCCTATGTCTAACCAATATGCCATCAATAGGCACCACAATTCACACATAAATTTTGATCCAAATCAACATTTCAAGATCACTCACTAAACCTAATTCAAACATTACAAATCCTTTTTATCTATTTTAATAAACATGACTTTCATATTCATACACATAATGACCATTTCCATCTCATTATGATACTTGATGTTAACCACATATAACTATCACAAAAAAAACATCAACCATATGAACCAAATATCCAAAATAACATTTACAAGCTACTATTTCAACTAAAGTTGTTTACCAACTAAAGCCTATAAGTATAGATGTATATACAAGGATGCCTAATTACATGCCCTTTTAAACCAACCCAAAATGAACAAAATAACTACCGAAATTATAGTTGATAGTGTGTGATCTCTTGAGCTGATCCAGTCGATGTCACGATTCTAACAAACCTACAAAATTAAATCAAACAAGTAAGCTCAAATCAAGCTTAGTAAGTTCGTGAAATTAACTTGTTAAACTCGACAATTTAAATATAACAATTCAAGAACGTATCATGAGATCAATGATCATAATTTACCTATCCCATTTACCAGGATAGTTCAATTTATAATATCCACGTTACTAAAAATCACAAGTCATGAACTAAAACTCCATATATATATAAGATTGTATAGTTCGAGAACATTCTTAACTCATCGTATACTTAAAATAGTACTTTCTGTACAAGTTACCTGATATAACACACCGGCATGAAGCTTGCTAGGCTCAAGGCTTGATATATTACACCGACATGAAGCCTGCTAAGTTCAAGACCTGATACATTACACCGGCGTGAAGCCTGCTAGGTTCAAGACCTGATACATTACACCGGCGCAAAGCCTACTACGCTCAAAGCCTGATTTCACACATCACAACCATTAGAGTAAAACAAATATCAATGAATTTAATATAACATATTAAATATAACGCGAACTTACTTATGCAATGACAACCAGTATTCAATGACGCCTACTCAACCGTTTTTCCCTTCCCGTATTTATCTACTGAACCACTCGTTTCTTGATCTAGGTATATCAATTTAACTCAATCAATTTAATTGAATATCTAAAAACAATTAAAAATCATCTTATTCATTGTTCAATGGCATTTTACATAACTAACCCCAAACTATTACATTTATACAAATTTAATCCTTAATCCTTAACCTTATAAATTTATACAAATTGAGCTAGAAGGAATTGTGCTAATTTCTTACTAGTCCTTAAACGGTCCTTAAACAATTGAATATTAGCTAGTAGCCCTTGGAATTTCGAAATTTCAACAATTTGATCCCTAACCACAAAACCAACCAAAACTAAGTTACAATACAATCTAAAAACATCATCAAACTTATAAACTCATCTACTAACAGCAAAACATCCAAACATCAATCATGGTAAATCCAAAAACTCTTAACAATTCTACAAAATTACATACGAGCTACATAGATTGAGCTATTACAAACTCAACAACACATAAATTACTAAAAATGGGAACCAAAATCACTTAATGGAGAAGATGAGAACATGATTTTTCTCCTTTGTTTTAAAATTAATTTCCTTAATTACAAATTTACCCTTATGATTAAAACCAAGCCATCATTAAAATGATGGTCATTATCGTCCAATACACTTAAAAATGGTTAATTTACCACTTGAGCCCATCAATCCATTTTTTTTCCTTTACCTTTTTACAACATTTGACAACTAAAAATTAAGTTTTGCAGCTTTTATAATTTAGTCATTCTTCATTAATTATCTAAACATTAAAATTTCTTAACTAAATTTTTATACGACTTTCACACGACGACCATTTCTATTAAATTAAATAATTAAAATTGTCTCTTTAACTGGAATTGTGGTCTCGAAACTACTATTTTCGATTCTTCTATTTTTCGAAACAACTCTCCCTCTTAAAGAAATTTTCATCCCCAAAAATCTTACCAGAAAATTGGTTTGGATATTGTGATCTAATTTATTCTTCTGTTTTCCACGTAGCTTTTTCAACTCCGAGCCGATGCCATAACACTTTAACTAAAGGTACACATTTATTTTGCAACTCCTTCACTTCTTGAGCCAAAATCTTAACCGGTTCTTCGCTATATGTCAGATCAGGCTGCAATTCAATCTCATCCTTAGACAGTACATATGATGGATCAGAACGATAGCAACGAAGCATCTAAACATGAAAAACATTGTGAATTCTATCAATATCTAAAGGTAATTCCAACCAACACGCCACATGTCCAATTCTCTCTAAAATTTCATACAGTCCAATGAATCTCGGACTGAGCTTTCCCTTTTTGCAGAAACGCAACACTTTTCTCCAGGGCGAGACATTCAGAAAGACTTTCTCACCAACAGAAAACTCTATATATTTACGCTTCAAATCAACATAAGTTTTCTGACGATTTGATGCAGCTTTCAAGTTATCACGGCTAATTCTAACTTTATCCTCGATTTCCCAGACCAAATCAACACCAGTTAACTTTCTTTCATTCAGCTCAAACCAATACAAAGGGATTCTACATTTACACCCATATAAAGCCTCGTACGATGTCATTTTGTAACACCCCTAACCCGTATCTGTCACCGAATTAGAGTTACGGAGCATTACCATACAATCGAAAACATTTAAACAATATTTCATTCACTAACATAAATATATTATATATGAATCATACATGCTCATTCCGTCCCTAAATTGAAACCTTGAGGCCCTAGAAAATTCCTTAGAAACGATTCGAGACTAAATCGAAAACATTTGGAAACTCTAAGAAAAAATTGCAAAAATTTGAATACAGGGGTCACACGACCATGTGGCCAGGCCGTGTGCCTCACACGGCTGAGACATACGCCCGTGTCTCTGGCCATGTAACCTTTGAAATAGGGACACACGGTCGTGTCCTAGCCTATGTCCTCACTCATGAAACTCTCTGAGTAGGGTCACACGCCCATGTGCCAAGCCGTGTAACACTCGAAATTGCCCCACACGCATGTGTGTCAGGCCGTGTGCTAAGCTATGTAACTCACTGACTTTCATACAAAGGACCCTTCTAGAGACACACGGTCGTGTCGCCAGGCCATGTGTCACACACGGCTGAGTCACACGCCCATGTCTCAGGCCGTGTAGACCTAAAATTCACCTAAAACAAGCAATCCCAACACCATTTCATGCATGACCATTTGAACAGCTTGTGCACACTAACAAGGCATCATACCATACGTAAACATACATATATTTACCATTCCAAAGGTTCTAATTCAACTAACCAATATGTCATTCAAAGGCACCTCAAAAACAATCAAAACATCAACAACTAAAACATATCAACATTGATCCATTTTTTGTATAGTAACTTAGTTCAATCATACACCAAAACATACCCCAAGAATTCACTTTCATACCATTATAATTATACCAAAAAGAAACCTATTTACAAGCATGATAAAATACCTATTGACATAGTTTAGTAAAGTATCAAATTATGCCAAAACTACCCTAAGAGACACAAAAACTAACAACTTCGATGGATAGTGTGAGCTGGTTGATTGACCCTTCCAAAGTGTCAGCAACAAAACTCTACAAAACAATCCACAAGACCCGGTAATTATACACAACTTATTAACATCATAGTATTACTTTCAATTTAACACAGTTAGATACAATTCATATACTATTAGATTTTAGGGTTACTAGAGTATAACAACACACATAAATGTGTTCAGGGGTATCAAAATACAAATAGGGGCACGTATGTGCAAAAAGGGGTACCGAAGTACAAACAGAGGCACGTATGTGCAAACAGGGGTATCGAAGAACAAACAGGGGCACATATGTGCAAACAAGGGTACCAAAGTACAAATAGGGGCACGAATATGCAAACATTCAATAATTAATTATCGATTTTTAGCTAAGGAACTATAATGTAAAAGTAAAACTAGAAATTAATTTACTTATTTAAACACTATGAACTTACCTACTATTTGATTCTGACAAGCACGCAGGGACTAATCCGCTATTTTTCCTTTTCATCGGTTATGTCATTTTTATCCAAGTTTTGATCTATATGATAATTAAATACAATATATTTATCTCATACATATTCCACATTTCATATAATATACACAACCCTTAAATTTTTATTATTTTCACATTTTCCCTAAACTTTTACAATTTTTGCAATTTAGACCTCTAACCCGAAAATCATCAAATTGACTATTTCCTTAGAATCAAGTTATAATCGAATATTATAGACCTTTTAGAAATCTCTATTGTACATCAAAATTTACTAATAAACCTTTAGATTTTGACATTTTAACAATATAATCCTTAAATCAAAATCTAACAAAAATCACTTCAAAATTCAACCAAATACCAAAATCAAAGCTTCAAACACATGGTTATCATAAAAAACATTCAAGATTCATCAATGTTAACTTTCAAAATTTTTAACAGATTCAAAAACGAAGTTGCAGGCTAGTTGGACCTAGTTGCAAAGATCTCAAAAACATAAATATTATTAAAAACGGGGCTCAGAATCACTTAAATTCACTCACCAAAGCTAGTTGAACCTCAAAGCCCTAAAAATGGCTATTCTTATTCAAATTCGGTGGAAAGAAACAAATGTAGAAGATGATACTAGTTTTACTTTATTTTACTATTACTTAATTATTAAATTACCTTATTAACCTTGCTTATTAATTTTAAAAATCACTTAAACTGTGTCCATAATTGTCCACTAGCTTTATAAATGGTATAATTACCATTTAAGTCCATTCACTTTAAAGTTTCATAGCAATTTAGATCCTTTAACTAAAAGAACTCTATTTTTGCACTTTTTATGATTTAGTCCTTTTCACTTAATTAATTACGCAAACATTAAAATTTCTTAATGAAATTTTAATATGACCTTACTAATATCCCATATACATTAAAATAATAATAAACTAAAAATTTACTTGTCGGATTTGTGGTCCCGAAACCACTGTTCTGATTTCATTAAAAACGGGGTGTTACACATTTTATGCTCGATTGATAGCTGTTATCGTATGCAAATTCAGCTAACAGTAAATATTTTTCCTAGCTACCTTCAAACTCAATGATACAACATCATCACATATCTTCGAGTATCTGAATCACCCATTCTGACTGGTCGTCCATTTGTGGATGAAAAGTTGTGCTAAACTTCATTTTGGTACCAAAGGCCTCATGTAACTTACTCTAAAACCTGGAAGTGAACCTCGGGTCACGATCTAGAATAATTAACAATGGAATCCTATGAAATCTAACAATTTCAGAGACATATAGCTCAGCTAGTTTTTCAAGCAAGTAATACTTTCGCACAGGTATAAAATGTATGGATTTTGTCAATCGGTCCACAATGATCCAAATCGCGTCTTTTTTCTTTGGTGTTAACGGTAACCTTGATATAAAGTCCATTGTAACATGTTCTCATTTCCACTCAGAAATCATGATTGACTATAAAAAAATCTAATGAAACTTGATGTTCGGCATTTACCTGTTGACACACAAGGCATCTTGAAACAAATTCAGAGATTTCACGTTTCATTCCCGGCCACCAATATCTTTGTTTTAAATCACAATACATTTTTGTGCTACCTGGATGCAAGGAATACACACTGTTATAAGCTTCAGTAAAAATTTCTAGTTTCAATTGCGGATCCTTTGGTATGAATAATCGATTACAAAAATACAAATTACCATCAGAACCAATACTAAAGTCAACCAATTGTCCATTGCTAACTAACTCCCTTTTAGATGACAATTTTGGATCATAAGACTTTAACTCTTAAATCCTTTGTAAAAATAAAGGCTTAACTCGAAGCTCTACCAAAATAGACCTGTCAAGTTCTAATTTAAGTTGAGTATTCAACGATCGAAGCACAAATAGAGATTTTCGGCTCAAAGCATCAGCAACCACGTTAGCTTTTCCCGGATATAATCTATCACCAAATCATAATCTTCTAGCAATTCTAGCCACCTTCGTTGTTGTAGATTAAACTCTTTTTGTGTCATTAAATACTTTAGACTTTTGTGATCAGTATACACGTGATATTTCTCACCGTATAGATAATGACACCGAATTTTCAGCATAAAAACAACTGCAGCCAACTCAATATCATGTGTCAAATAATTCTTTTTGTGAGTTTTTAACTATTGAAAAGCATATGCAATAACATTTCCTTCTTGCATCAAAACACATCCCAAATCGTTTAAAAAAGCATCACTGAAAACAACAAATTCTTTCCCAAGTTCAGGCTGTTCAACACTGGTACCTCTGTCAACATACTCTTCAGCTGATCAAAACTCTACTGACATTTTTCAGACCACACAAAGCTAACATCTTTCTACAGCAGTTTCCTCATATGTAAAGCTATTATCAAAAAATTCTTAACGAATCGTTGATAATATCTAGCCAATCCCAGAAAAATACGTACCTCAGAAACATTTCTCGGGAGTTTCCAGCTCAGAATAGCAGAAATCTTGTTCGGATCAGCTCATATTTCTTCCGTCGAGACCTCATGAATGAGAAATCCAACTTCTTTGAGCCAAATTTGTATTTGTTAAAAGTTGCATATAACTGCTTTTCACGTAGGGTTTGCAATACGATCCTCAATTGTTGACCATGTTCATCTTCATTTCTAGAATAAATCAAAATGTCGTCAATAAAAAAACAACAAACTTGTCAAGATGTGGCTGAAAATCTCGATCCATCATATCCATAAATGCTGTTGGAGCATCCGTCAATCCAAATGGCATAACCAAAAACTCATAGTGTTCATAACGAGTTCTGAATGTTATTTTCGGCACATACACATCTTTAACTCACAATTGATAATAACCAGATCTGAGATCTATTTTCGAAAATAATGAGGCTCCTTTCAATTGATCAAATAAATCATCAATATGAGGCAACGTATATTTATTCTTTACCATGACTTTGTTTAATTGCTAATAATCTATACACAAAATCAGCGACCCGTCTTTCTTTTTCACAAACAATACAGGTGCACCCCAAAGTCATATACTCGGCCGTGCAAAACCCCGGTTAACTAACTCTTGCAACTGAGCTTTTAACTCTTTAAAGTTGGTTGGAGCCATTCGATACGGAGCAATCAAAATTAGAGCAGTCCTTGGCACTAACTCAATAAAAAATTCAACTTCTCGCTCTGTTGGTAAACCCAGTAACTCTTCGAGAAAAACATCTGAAAACTTGCATACTGTCGGTACCTGATCAACTTTCTTTTTTGATATTCTGGAATCCAAAATATAAGTGAAAAATGTGTCACAGCCTTTTTGAATCTTTTTCTGTGCCATAATTGTTGTAATCATACTCGAAACATAGTCAGATTTATCATATCTAACAACAATCACCTCGCCATTCAGACATCTCAAATCAACTCTTTTCCGTCAACAATTAACCACAACATCATGTACATTGAGCCAGTCCATTCCCAGAATATCATCAAATTCATTGAAAGGTAATAGCATTAGATCTATAGGAAAGTTATATCTTTGAATTTTTAGTGGACACTGCTTACATACCAAGTCAACTATCACACTATGACCTAAAGGGTTTGTTACTTTAACAACACCATCAGTGGACTCGATAGGAAAATTATTTTCCATCACTAACATAGAGCATATATATGAATGCGCCGACCGAGGGTCAATTAATGGATACACACTAACATTAAAGATAGAAAAGGCACCAGCAATAATGTCGGAAGCTAAGGCCTCTTCTCGCGCACGGATGGCATAGGTTGTTTACTTTACAATTAGTCATTTTTCTACTACTTTAATGCACTAATTTAATTTCATACATCATATTCACACATTCATAATTAATTCAACTATTTAACATACTCTACACTTGGATTGAAATTAAATGAAGTAAAATTCTTGAAGAACTTATCTTATCTCTCTAATCTCTTCACTTTTCCCACAACTGTCTCCACTTCCTCTTCTAATTTCTTTCTTCCAAGATGATATTTTAGCTCTCGAGTACCTTTACTTCACTTCTTCTTTTGAGTGGCTATGGAAATTTTTAAGGAATTTGGGAAAAAAAAACAGGATTTCATTGTAAAGGATTCAATTGTAAAGAAATGAAAATCCCCCTTATATGTATATATAGCCAACATGAGAAACGTGTAGAGAATGGGAGAATTTTCTACACTTTTCTTTAAAAACATCTCGAATAATGAATTAATTAATTAATTAATCATTAAAATAATAAAATATTCAACCAAACATATTTCAACACTTTTCATCCTTAATTATTACACCATATAATTAGCTAATTTGATTAATGACCATTCTACCCTTCATATTACTTCAAAATTACATTCTTGAGTCACTACTCACTTTTGGTAAAATTACAATTTAGTCCCTTGCATTTCTTCCACTTATACAATTTGGTCACTAACCTCACTTTTATATCTTAAAAATTGGGTTATTTCACTTTTAAATCAGGGGTTAGTGAACTAGAAACCGTAATTAGATTATATAATTAAATAATTAAGAATTAATTAAATAAAATATTAGAATAATTAGAATTAATAATTTTAGGTTAGGAAATTAAAATTAGGTGTTAGAAAATTAATTTAATGAAAAGGGATTTATAAAAATGAGCTTGATTTGAAAATAATTTTGAAATTGGTTTTAATTGAAAAGTAAGGACGTATTTGAAAATGGGAAGAAACTGAAGGTGGTTAAATTGACAATGGCCCAATTTTTAAAAATGGGTTGCCTAGCCACCTCTCCTTCCCTTCCATTCTTCATCTTCTTCAAAAATTTGCCAAATACCAAATCAAATCTTTTCTCCCGAAATTAGTTCATTTTTTATTCCTAAGCTCTCTAAACACAAAATCTCTTTTCAATTTTGAAGAACTCTCATATTTTCATCCTTAAAATCCTCAAGAGATTATCACACGTTTTAACTTGAACTAGTTCCATAGCTCATCGATTTTGCAAAATTGAGGTGAGAATCTAACTTTCTATGATTAAACTATGAGTTGTTATTTCTATTCGAGATTTAAATGATTTAATCAAGATCTCAATACATTACTTGATTTTAAGTTGATTTTTGGCTTGAAAATGGTAGATCTCGTATTTCTTGGCTAAGCTTTGGTTTTAAAAGTGATTTCTAACTCTTTTTTATCTAATTAAAAGGTATTTTCTCTTAATTTAACAAATTCTTAATAAATTTAAGCAAATTGAATGTTTTCCCCTTTTTAAAAGATCACATAAGCTTGATTTTTTCGGAATAATTAAATCAGTGAAATTAGGTAAAATTGATGGTTCAAATTTGTAATTAGATAATTTTTAGTATGTATGAAGTTGAAATCTAAGATTAGAAGTGAGATTTAAGTGGTTAAACACCTATTTCGACAAAATTAGTTAAGTTTTCGGCATAGAGGTTAATAGGCTTTGATCTATGATTTTGGAATGATTTAATGATGTTTGTTGATGTTAGTAATGCCTTTGTAATGTGTTTGATATGTATGAAAAGTATCGATTCATTGGAGAGCCTCTACAACCATGGACAAAGGCAAATAGAAGTTTACTTGAGTATGGTAGTTAAAACGATGGTTGCTAAGCAAAGTGGTCTGATATACTACATTTAAACTCAGTACACAACAGAAAATAAGGAAACATATGCAAACCCCTACTTATGGTATGCAAACCTTGACTTTTTCCTTGTCCAAATCCTTACAATTTTGGTTGAATAATTAAGTATATGCACCGTACAATTTTTTTGAATCAAAATGGAGCTGATATATATTAAGGCCTGACTAATGTCCAAAAAATACAAAATAAAACCAAACAAAGCCCAACATAAAAGTAACGAAACAGAAAGCCAAACAACAGTAAAAAAAATAGAAATGAAAAGACACAAGCAACAAACATTAGGCACTTATTTTCCCAAGAAACCATATCAGCCCTCAAAAAATTTGCCCCATCAGATACCCCAAAGCAAACTTCAGGCGAAACCTTGTTCTAACACTTGAAGAAGCGCCTGGAAGAATCAACGATTCATATTCCACTAAGAACAAGGCCAGCAAAGATCTTAAACCCCTAACCTTCCTTCCACTCGATCCTGCTCTGCAAGACGCTGAACCGAGGCCAATAAATCACAGTTCCATTTCCCTGAGTTGTTTCTCCGTCTGCCCTCCAACGCCAGAGTGTGAGCCGCTCCATTCGCTGAACGTCGTACATGCTGGTAAGAAATTTCATCAAATCTCAACCCTAGATGTCTGATATTCTGTGTGATCGGTCTCAGTACCGATCTGTTCTTTTCCTTCTTCTCAATACTTTTTATAACGGCCAGAGAATCACCCTCCACCTCCAGGCGTGTAAATCCTATGGATAAGGCGAAGAATAAAGCTCGTTCGCACGCCCTAGCTTCTGCCACAAAAGGATCTGCTACCTACGTGAACAGATAAGTTTTTGCTCCTCGAATAATTCCAGAAGAATCTCTAGCGATTACTGCTGTAAAAGCCATATTTTCATCTGACTTGTAACTCACATCAAAGTTAACCTTTATTTTACCTTCATCGGGTGGTCTCCATAACTCTTTAGAGTCTGGTCTGATAGATGGCTGAGCAGACCTTTGGATTGTGTTGATCTCTTTTATGTATCCCCGGATAAAACCAAGAACCTCCTAAAGATTAAACTGGGCCCCTTCATGAATCATTTTGTTTTTCCTATACCATAAACTCCAGAAAGAGATTGCAACAATACTTCTGTGCTATTCATCTAGATTAACAAACATATGTACTAATCGTTTCTGATTACCCCAGGTCTCTTCAACTGCGGGAATCGGAACAAGCAGTTGAGTCCACACACTCTGCAGGATACCACAGGACCACATCAAGTGGCTCGAATCTTCCAACTCAGTCCGACACAGGGGAAAAACAGACTCAGTGACTAACATCCTTCTCGCTAGATTACCAGAATGAGGGAGCAAATTATTAAAAAGTCTCCAAACATGTATTTTTATTTTTTCTGGTATATTTAGGGCCCATAATAATTTGTAAAAAGATTTGTAATTCACCTCATTAGATCAAGTAGTCGTAGGGGAAACAGCTATGGTAGTCAGAGCACGGTATCCACTTTTAACAGAATAGTCTCCTGACCCATCATACTTCCAAACTAAAGCATCCTCCGTTCGACTGCTAGCCAGCGAAATTGAAAGAATTCTATCCGCAGTATCCTTATCAACTAATCTGTAAATCAACTCACTATTCCAGGTAGAAGAGTTCTCATCTATAAGTTGACTAACCTTTGTCCAGTGCGGATTAATCTCTTGACCAGTGACTCTGTTGTTTTCCTTCCCAGGTAGCCATGGGTCATCCCAGATGTTAACACTGCTCCCCTTTCCAATCCGCCACAACATGCCATCCACAATCAAATCCTGGGAGTTGCAAATACTTCGCCAGGTAAATGAGGGGTAAGATCCGACCTTAGCTGATAGAATATCGGTATACGTAAAATAACGGGCTTTTAAATTTCTAGCTAATAAACAATTGGGCTGAACTAGAATGCGCCATACTTGCTTTGCTAGTAGAGCCTTGTTAAAGAAAAAAAGGTTTTTAAAACCCATCCCGCCATCAAACTTGGGCTTGCAGAGCATGTCCCAACAACTCCAATGTATACCTTTCGCCGTCTTATTATTTGCCCACCAGAATTTATTCATAATGTTTTCCAATTTACGACAAAGCGTTTTTGGAAAAAGAAAACACTGCATAGCATACAGAGGTGTGGCTTGTAGAACAGACTTTATGAAAACCTCTTTACCTCCCATAGAAAGACAGTGATAGTTCCAGCCTTCAACACGCTTCCTAAATCTGTCAATAAACTCGGTAAAAGCCCATGTTTTTCGTCTCCCCACCATCATTGGAAGTCCAAGATATTTCTCAGGATTAGATGCCACTCGAACTCCCAAAAAATTAGTGATTTCCTCTTTAACCTCTTCAGATATGTTAGCCCCAAAATAAACCAATGATTTGTCGTAGTTCACCTTCTGCCCTGCACACAGCTCATATTCCTGGATAATTTCTCTAACAGCTACTGCCCCCTCTCGTGTTGCATCCCCAAACAGAATGCAGTCATCTGCAAAAAACAAATGGTTAATGTAAAGTTTCTCCCTTCCAATAGGGGCACCTTTCATACTTCCCCTCCGCTTCGCATCCTCTAAAAGAGTTGAAAATCCTTCAGCACAAATTAAGAAAAGGTAAGGACTAAGTGGATCTCCTTGACGCAAACCTCTCGATGGCGAAAAAGGTTCGCTTTCCTCTCCATTTAGGCAAACCGAATAAGTAACGGAGCTAACACACCGCAAAATCAGCACAATCCAATCCTCATGAAACCTCAAAGCCTTCATCATACCGCCTATGAAATCCCACTCCACTCGGTCATAAGCCTTACTCATATCCACTTTGAGTGCAAAATGCCCTTTCCTCCCACCCTTCTTCATCTTCAACGAATGTAAAACCTCGTAAGCAATCAGAACATTGTCGGAAATGCATCTGCCAGTTAAAAAAGCTCCTTGAGCTTCATTAATACATTCTCCTAAAAGGTTACTCATCCGATTAACCAGCATCTTCAAGATAACTTTATAGATAACATTACAGAGGCTTATTGGTCTAAACTGAGACATCATTTTCGGTTTATCAACCTTAGGAATAAGGACAATTCTCGTTTTGTTGATATCACCAAACTCCTCCCGTCCACTCAACACATCAGGACAATATTTTGACACCTCAGGACCCACAATATGCCAATAGCGTTGAAAAAAGATTGCCAGGAAACCATCCTCTCCTGGGGCTTTTAGAGGTGGCATTGAATTAACAGCGGACCAGACTTCCTCCTCCATAAATTGCATTAATAGAGAATCATTCATAGCGTTAATAATCTTTTTAACTACTAGATTGAAAAGATGCTCGTCAGGACCCATCTCAGACGCCGTAAATAACTCAACAAAGTAGTCTGACGCAACCTTGAGCATAGCAGCCGGTTCTGCATGGCGATTGCCATTATCATCGATCAGCTCAGAAATTTTGCTACGGGAATGGCGTTGGCTGGCCATTTTATAGAAAAAAAACTCTTGTTACAATCCCTATTTTTCAACCAGTTAACACGGGCTCTTTGCTCCCAATACATTTCCTCCTTATCCGCCTCCAAGTTGAGTTCCGGTTGAACCTCCATAATCTCAGCAAGGACATCGTCTGAAATATCATGAGAGACAAGGCCCTCTAATTTCTTTTCAAGCTGAACCCAGGTTTGTCTTTCTTCCTTGCTCTTAACTCTGCTCCATTGCAATAAATTGTGCCCCAGAATCTTTAATTTATTTGGAGTGCTTTCAGAAGATCCCTCCCACCAACCGCGAACCTGACCCTCAAAAGAGCTATCCAGTAACCAATTAGACTCGAAACGAAACTTCCTTACATTCTGTCTTACATTCATACGTCCCTCTCCCGAAGTATCCAAAAGAAGAGGGCAATGATCTGAAAACGAATGAGTCAAATGTTCGACTTGATAATCAGGAAAAAGTTCCATCCATTGAGAATTCGCAACCCCACGGTCCAGTCTCTCTCTGATATTGGAATCTTTAAAACGGCCTCTTTCCTAAGTGAACCAGCGCCCCACGAATCTAAGATCAAGAAGATTGCAGTCCTCCAAAGCCATACGGAAATCCTGCATCTGTCTCTCCAGTCGGAATCGTCCTCCCTTCTTCTCAAAAGAGCTCATAATTTCATTAAAGTCCCCCATAACAATCCAAGCGACATTGCAATCACCATTCTGATGTCGAAGAAGATTCCAAGACTCTCTTCTTTGCTGTTCAATTGGGTTCCCATAAAACCCGGTAAACCGCCATTTAGTATCACAATTACTATCCTGGATTTCGACATCAATATGCGATGAAGAAAAACTTTTAAGGCTAACCAGAGAGTTGCCTTTCCACCCTAACGACAAACCGCCTCGAGATCCCATAGCACCAATGTCAATGCCATTTTCAAAGCCACATTTTAGGCGAACCATCTCCATTTTCTTCTCACTTAATTTTGTCTCCATAAGAAACAAAATTCGGGGATTGACGACTCTTAATCTTCTTTTTATGCAGACACGAATACGCATAAAATTCCTGAAACCTAGATTAGAAGCATCATATTCAATAAAACTTCTGCAAAAATTACCGAATTGTTTCGCCATATTTTCCGTCATCAGCCCAGGGGGTAACTCATGGACTTGCACCCAAAATTCAGTATGATCTAAAGCCATCGATAAAGGATTCCCTCCAATGGAGATTCTTTGCAAGATAAGCAAATGGTTATTAAAGAACCATGGCGTACCATTAATAACCCTACTCAAATCCACCTCATGAAAGAATTGAAAAAGATACCTTTTCTCCCCCAAATCTATGATACAAATACCACCAATGGGATGCCAAAGGTCTGCCATTGTATTTCGCAACGAAGGGAAGTGGACAACACTACCAGGCATCTTCCCACTAAGCAACATTGATAAGACCGTACCACCACATCTGCTTCCTCCTGAAAGGCTTCCTTCTCCTCATCAATCAGACTCAAGTTTGCCAAATCTTTATCCATAAAGGCCGAAAAAAGAAACCACAGTACTCGACTATAGTCAAAGAATCAGTGTTATGATCCACTCAATAGAAACTAAAAAATGAATAAATTGAAAAGGATTGTGGAAAGGGATGGAAAAACATGCCAAACGGCAGACAGAAACCTCGTGCCAAATGGCAGACCTTACGCTCACACACCGTACAATTTTAATGGTGGAAAAAATGCATTAACTTATGATATATACACATGGGCTTTATTTTATATATAGAATATATTAATGGATTTTGGTAATATATATATATAAGTGTGTAGGTTTCTATATATATTATATGCATGGATATTATAATAATATATATATGTTTATAAATTTTATCCAGTATTTATATTAATGTATTTCGAACTTTTAATGTAAGCTAAAATTTGACATCACAAAGTCAATTAATAACTGAAATTTAGTTTGCGACAAATTGAAAAGATGAAACTATAAATACCAAACCTGGAAGTCAGAGAAGCCTGATCTTAGAATTTGACCAAACAAAACAAAATCTGATCAGTATATGAAACGCAAGCTTCTCTTTAGCTGTATAGATAATGGTATTTATTTTCTTTTTCTTTTTCTTTTTCTTTTTCTTTTTCTGTATAAATATCATATTTGTTCTCAAATGCCCCATATCACAAAATGGACAAAGAAAACCCAAATACAGGAGAAACCAAAGAGAGGAAGAAGAATATAGCATGGTAAATTGGAGTCCAGATTTCTGAACCGGTGCTTCATTCCCAATACAAGCAAGCGCATCTCCTGCATTTATGAAACAGAAGCTCCTGATCAAACATTAGCAGGGAACCGGTGTTCCGGCCACTTTGGATATGCCCGCTTGTATAAGCTCATGCAAACAGTATCGTGTTGTTGAAGGCCCCCATTAAATATGCATTTCATTGCACCTGATAAAAGAATGGAACAAAAAGCAATACTCAGCATTTCTCCTCAAAAACTAGAGCCGGAACCCAAGTGTATTCGATAAAGATGGGCATTCAGCAAGATATGTATATTTGATAGGATTAACGTACCATGGGTACCAACGGGTTCCTTAACTCGACCACGGCGACCGCACTTCGTCCACACTTCAACAGGCTGCAACCACATCCAAATCAAGGATATAATTTATGTAAAAAATAATTTTTCCACTGGCTATTCAACTATAGAAACAAAATATTTTAAATCACTTGTAACAGATTATCCTACCTTAAACCATCTCACATCCTCTGGATTATGGAACATATATCGTACTGTTGCTTTTAACTTGGATACTCGTTGAGGATAACTGCATCAAGATATAATCCAAATCAACATAGCCAAACTACATAAATTACTTTTGCATTTTATGGGTATTGTTTCTTTTAAGTCTGAAATTCTAGAATAAACATAAACCAGTAGAAAAATCATCTTCGAAAACTTTTATCACCAAACAAAAGAATCCATACCCAGTTAAAATAATCTTCTTTAAAATTATTCTATCGGGGTCAATACTTCTCAAGGAACCAACAGCAGCAACTGCAGGTGTGCCAGCTCCTGCTGCACCCTTCAGAGCAATCAAGGGGAGAGGTGGAAAAGAAATGGGAGCATATATTGATGCTATTGAAAAACGTCCGGCATGAAGAAACCTTTCCATCTTGTGCTTGTCTGAATTAATATTGTCAGTCGAAAAGATCGGTCTGAAAATAAGCAGAGAGATTTCAGGATTCTGGTAAAAGGTCCAAGACAGTAGTAAGCTACAAAGAGACCATTACCTAGCAACAAATTGACGGAAACCAACGTGGAATATGAGTTCTTCTTTAGATTTAATTGGAGCATCATAACTATCATGCTTTTTTATACTGCAAAAAGAATTCATATTGGGAAAAAATAAATAAATAAGGGTGAATTGTTGCTACTCATAACCAGGAAAGTGTAAAGAGAAATATATACCTAAAATGAAGAACAGACATCTTAGACTCATGTTGCAGGAGACCACATAAAACAATGGGTGCAGTTCTTGAGGCTGCACACAATTTGGAAGCAACATGAAAAGGAACCTCCTTGACATAAAACCTAGCAAATGAACCAACTGGCGCACAGTCATCCCTGCCCTCTTGCTCCACTTTTAAAGCTTTTGCAACAACATGCTTTTGTGTTCTTGCAAAATTATCAAAAGCAAAAATTCTGGCATATTCTGGAGGTAGAGATTCCTAACAATAACCAGTAAACTTTTAATAACTTCATAATATTAGCCCAAAACAAAGCTCATCAAAATGGTATCACAATAAATTACTTTGGGGTCCCACGAGGATGTCCTAAAAGACTTGACGCCTCTATATTTTGCAAATCGCTTTCTAGCAGGAACATCTAGTGGAGTATCCACTTCATCTGGAAATTCTGAAATTAAGATTTAATCAACGGTATATTAGCACCTACATTACAAGAGGTGTTCATACATGGCTGTGAAGATTTGAGAAGAGTGTTCAGAGAAAAATGCATGCATGGGTGTAGTGGGGTAGCAGCTACCCAATCTCATCATCAAAATTCAAAACTTAACTGCAGACTAGCTATCATATGCATGCCCTCTCCTTACTTGTTAATACTTTGAAGACTAGAATTAGTGACTTCAATTATGAGGAGAAAAGGGCTTACAAGGGTCAAATTTCAGTAGTCAGCTATAATAAGATGTTCCAATTATAGGTGTCCTCCCCCCCCCCCCCCCAAATATAGATTATTCTGGTTTTACACAATGTGACAACTAATCATAAGAAATGCTCTGAAAAAAACTCTAGGACTCATCCAGAAAACATAAATACCCTCATCTTCGGCATGTGCCTCTTTTATTTTTTTAATCTCATCCTCCATCTGTTCCCTTGTCATATTGTCCCCTTCCTGCATGTATAAAAGAAAAAATCATTCACATACAGAATATTTAAGAGAAAAAGAAACAACATGAATGCCGCAAGAAGCAAGGATATGCAAAAACATATAGCTGGCACTTCCTAATAATTCATTAAGTACAAATTGCATTGGGACATAAGCATCAAAGAGACACACCATCATCACTGAATCATTTTCAGTTTCTTCATCAGAGTCCCTTAAGTGCAAGGAAGCTTGATCTTCCTCAAAATCTAGATTATTGGTGTCTTCTTGACTAGGAAAGCCACTTTCTCCTTCATCCAACAACATGCCATCATCATCCATATCATCATCTCCATCATTCTCCACGCCAGAATCCTCTCCGTCTGTATCATCTACGATCCAAGCAGCCTGAATGGCAGACAGTGGTCACAAAGAGATTGTTATGCATAAACATGATAAATAAGAAACAGAAAGGTGGACAGCAAATGTTAAAGAGTCCCAGGAACTGGCAAGACAATTCAGACCTGATACTCAGAAGTGCCTTGAGGGAGAGCTCTCTTTCTCAACCTCTTCTGCTTTTGATTTCTTTCGGCCTCAGCCATTTCTGCTTCAGTGGGCCATGTCTGTCATAATAAAACAGCAGTATAAATAGCACCCAACATCCCCTATAAGAATGCATAAGGGTGTGTGCATACCACTATTAAGTAATTTTACTAATTTAATAAGAAAAACTCCACTACAAAGTAGCTAAGCAGACATAAAATTAGTTTTACTTTGTAGATTGGATTGGGGGCAAGCAGCAACTTAATCATCTTATCAAAGGCACACCTCTAATATGTAACCAAAAGTTTGAAAAATACAATCCTTGGTTTTCCTGATGTCTCAATTCAATTTAATTATACTCATCTTTTAAGCATACTCAGTATCAAAATTCCTTGAATTCTTTACTACAGGTTTTGCCGCGTGCATGACGATTACTATTACTCCAGAAAAAACACATTTGAGTGATTTGATTAATAGTTGAAAGAAGCAGAAAAATGAGATGAAACAATATCAGGGAACTCAGTATTTAACAAGAATGAGGAGACCAAAGTAGTAACTCTGTTGATCTACATGCCAAAAAGCAAGTACCAACTCATGACATAGTAATCATAGGAAATCGAGAGCAAGATATTTAAAGCTCTAATATCCAAGTTACCTGTTCTCCAGCAAGTGGATCTGGAACATTCTCAACAAGCAAAGGCTCCTGGCTTGATGGATCAAGAGCTAGGGAACGAATGATCTGGACGCGAGGAAGCAAAAATGAAAAGTTCATTACCCACTTCATTGCTACCCAGTACACAAGATAAAAGCTTTTCTTGCTTCTGAAATAGTGTTCAAGTTTCATTAAAATAAACGTACCTCAGCATCTTGAATGTCATCAGAATCCATAGCATTATGATCTTTTCTAGCATTTAAAGGGATAGGATCCTTCATAATGTCAATTCTACTCAATTGAAAATCCCCCGCACCAGACACATGAACCTAATGTATAAGACCATAAGAAGCCACCACCAGATATACATGTGAAGCAAAAGCTTAGAGAGATATAACTACCAGCTGGTTCACTGAGAGGCTGTGAGCACGCGTATAACCAGTGAGGAGAAGTGTACACTTCTCTGGACTGGAGTCATCTGGTACCATATCAACCTAAAACATAGCAGCTCGTAAAATTTTACCTTCAAAGGGTTTGGCACAAACAGGTAACATGAAAAAAAATTAATGGATTGTAAAAGGATTGGACAACCGCCCATCCAAAAATGATTGTGTACAACCTATCACTCAGATTTTTTATAGGTGAAAAACTCCAAGACTTACATTGCAAAAATACCTTCGTTAAAGTTTCCTCACAATAGATGCTACTCCTAACAATGTAAAATTCATAAAAAAATTTGCAATAACTTAGAAGTACTTTTTGAGCAATAAGATAAGGCCGTTGATTTCTCCAATGCGGAGTTGTGAGTCTTTGCTCCTTAAAAAGCCACATGAACTGCAATCAAAATATCAGTTAAGTGTATTAGAAGCAGGAAAAAATGTGAATAAATGGAACACAATCATTATTCAATTACATCTCAATCTGATTAATTCACGGATATATCAGTTAAACCCAAAAAAAGATAACTCATTGCAGAGAATATCACCTTGTGCAAGTCGTCCTTCATATCTGCGGGATAAAACTTGCAATCCTCTGGAAATTCAGAAGTAAGGTTGGAAATAACGATCTTCTTTGCATCATTTCGTCTTTTAAGCTCAGTAGGCAGATCCTGGAGGAAAAAACTTCAACCTCAGTACTTGCTTTCTTAGAGAGGTCACAAGTATAAAAACCATATAAAGTCATGAACTGAGAACATACACGAATGAAAACGACAGTGCTTGGTAAACCAAGAGACCTGAACACCGAAAGGCATTGACTTCCAAATGAATCAATATAGTCACATGTGCTTTGCTCAGTAGCTGATGCTACAAAAGCAATCAAATCAGCAACCTACAATTAAACAGGCAGTTGACCATTATAGTGAAAAAAGAAAGAAAGAGGGTTACTAAATGAGGTTGACACAATATATCACCAAGATGTAGACAATTTTTTACCTTGGCCATTTCCATACACGATAATAGGTCCCCATGAGGAGCATGCAGTACCTAGACAGAACAACTTGACGATTAAGAGGTTGCTAATTCTTGCACTTAGGATCAAGGATAAAGCGCACATCTTTCAATAATATTACACTGAACCTCACAGAACGATAAAATGATATCCACCACAAAATTGACAAATCAAAAAGAAAGCTGAGCTTGAAATTATTAACTAGCAGCTTTCTCTAACTAATAACATGAAATAAAAACAGGGGCAGTGACGCCTACTGTTGCTCGCAGTTTGTACTCTGAAGAAGCTACTGTTGATGAAAGAGCTCTGCTAACATCTGCTGAAAGCAATCTCAAAATGTCTTCAGCAAGTGAACTTACATTCACGGATGCGGAAAGAGGGAAAAGAAGCTGTGATAAAAAAATAATAAGACTTTAGGGAGGAAAACAATAGGCACTTGAAGCAACAATATGGGAAGAATTAATTTATACAAAAGGCTTACAATGACACGGGGAGGGCTGGCTGATCCACTTGAAGCCCTTTTTTCTTTCAAAAGAGCTTCCTTCTTCTGCTCTCGTAGCTACAAAATCGAATAGCACTGTCCAGTGTGAGATGATAAGCATTAGAGATATTCAAATTTATTCGCACTCACCATCTTGCTTCGCTGAAGCCGAGCAGCTCGAGCTCCCTGCGTGACATTACGGTTCGATTTTGCAATCCGGTTCTTATCTAAACCACCAAAAGATAAAAAACCATTCAAAAAACAGATAAAATTCTTAGTAGAGAAAACAAAATCATAATTAAAAATATATATAAATCTAAACCTTTTTGAGAGATTTTATGAATGTTCCTAGAAGATTTAGAGGAGAAACGGGTTTTGTGAGGCTTATTGACTTGAGCTCGAGATCCTCCCATGATGATGTAAACAGTGGGATAAACGAACTCCTCCAAAGCAGAGAAAATAGTTCAAAATCTCTCAAAGTTATTTAGGGTTGGCGGCGGGATAAGCTACAGAATTATTTATATGTTATTATTTATGGATAATTAATTAGATAATTAATCCATTTATTTAACTTAGTATAAAATTTGTAATTTAAGGTGACATAATTCGTTAAAATAACCGTTACAAAAATCAGTATTATAATAAATTTAGCATTCAATTTTTTTCTATTATATTAATTTAGTTATAATGTTAAGAATCTGCGTGCTTAAACAAAATTTATTTAAACCAGCTAAACCTATGAAGAGCACTAATTAAACAAAAAAACTAATTTTTCTAGAAAAAAAAAGTTTAAAGGTTTTTAAGGTTAAACTATAAAAATAGTCACTTTTGTTTGTCTTAAGTTATATTTTAGTCACTTATATTTGAAATGTTACGTTTTAGTCACTTAAGTTATTATTTTGTTACGAAGTAATCACTCTTCCATTAAGTTCCATTATCTCCCTAACGGTAATTCTACGTAGGAATCCAACTAGATTTTAAGATCCGACTTGGATTTTCAAATGGGAAGATTTTTAATTAAATAAATTTAATTAATTAAAAAGTTTAAACCCTAAATCTTAGTTGAAAAAACTGTTCATCTCTCCTTTTTTTTTTTTAGTTTTCTTTTTCATTTGACTAAAAAAGCTATTATCATTAGAATTTTTTATTCACGTACAAAAACAAAAGAGGATTCAATGGATGGTCCAAGTATGTCTTCTTTACCGACTTAAAATCAAGTGGTTGTCGACAAATAAGAAGATGGTAATCGTTTTTGTTCCTAATCATTGTATTTTCCAATTCTTCACATTCTTGAATAATTGGTTTCTCAATCCAATTTTTTCTTATCTGAATCGGCTTGTTTGTTCACAATCCCTTTGTGGGTATTCCATATTTTTCTTTCTTACTGCTGATTTTGTGCTGATATGGAACTAATATAAAAAAAATTTGCATTCTCAATCATTTGTTCTATATCTATTTTGGCTTTCTTTGATTAATTTCATTTTAGATGGAATTGTTTCACTTATTTTGCTTTTCTTGTATGTGTGAATCCTTGTATAGAGCTCAACATGAAATATATGATTAGGAGATTGCAGTCCTTGAAAACGGCTTGTTACTATTTTTGCATCAAATTAGAGGGTAAACATGCTTGCAAATGTTAGGAGTTTTGTTTCGAGAAGGATGCACAAAGAATGTCCAAATAAGCAAGTGATTACAGCGAGGCATTTTTTTCCTGCATGAAATGGTCTAAAGGGTGTCAAAACTCGATTGTTTTAGTGGTGTCTTGGCTCAGTTTCACTACTTCCGTTGAGGCATGAGATTTGTGTTGTAGATTTAGTTAAGTTTTATATCTGAATTGTACATCCCTTGTGTAACAGCCTAATTTCGGTGAAATCGAAACAGTAGTCTCAGGACCACAAATCCGAGCCAAAAAATAAAATTTATTTTTATTTTATTATATGATCCATATTATACTAGAAATGTTGTGTGAAAATTTTAAAAATAAAATTTCACCAATTATGTGTTTAATTATGAGAAGGACCAAATCGCATAAAATGCAAAAGTTGGATTCTAGTAGCTAGAAGAATCGAATACCTATGGAATTCAAAACTTAAGGTCCTTATATGGTAATTAGACCATTAAGAAAAGTACGTAGATTTTTCTTGGTGACTCATCCATGGAAATATAGAAAAAGGGTAAGGACTAAATTGGAAAGTGAAAATTTTAATTAATTAAAAGATGATAAAATAGATATCATCTTATTTTCTCATCTTCTTCCCCAAAATAAAACATGGAAACCCTAGGGGGAGAGAAAAGACTTTCATGGCCAAATTGGGTAAGTTTTCTTGCCCATTTTTAGTAATTTTGATATTTTGGGAATCAGGATAGCTTAATCTCTCTATTTGGGGTATTAATTTGAAAAGTTATCAAAGTATGAAAATGGTCATGGATGTATATGCTGGAAATTAGAAATTTATGGTAGAAAATGAAAGATTATTTATAGATAAACACCTTTTACAAAGTGATTTTTGATGAAAATATGATTTAGGGATTAAAATAAAAAGTTATAAAATATGATGAAAAATCATGAAATTTTATGAATACATGTGCTGTAAAATTTGTAATGGGGCTTTGGTTAGGCTTGGAATAGGGAGTAATTTGCACAAGTTTCATTTTCCGAGCATAGGGACGAAAATGGAATTTATGGAAAAGTTAGGGGCAAAATAGTAATTTTGCCTAGGATGAAAATTTAGTCCACATGAATGTAAAATATGATAAATTGATGTTAATTTACTCGTATAGATCCGGATAGACCAAATTCGGAGTTAGAACGAGGAATGAGGAAAATGTCGGATTAGTAGATTTTACGTACACGAACCTTTGTCGAGGTAAGTTCGTGTAACTAAATTGTATATGTTCTTATGCTTGATTTAAATGTTGTGTTTGTGAATTTTATCAATGTCAAAAATATGTGAAATGATCACCTACTCGATATAGCCCGATAAATGAAAATGCTCGATAAAATGGTAAATGAATAAAATGCTACTCGTATGCCTGACATGAATGTGGAACGTGTTTTACTTGAATTACATAAATGTTACGGAGGTATGAAATAATAAAATGTCCGATAATGCTTGAAAAGTGTTTAAATCCAGGTTGAATAAATGGAAAATCGATGGACATGTGATTTCCCGAAACGAAAGAGGTCCTACATTTGTTGCGGATAGGATTTAGCTCGAATGAGTAATCCTTCGACCTAAATTCTGATAGGATTTAGCCCGGACGGGTAATCCAGATCAAGCTCTTTAGAGCATATGTCATAAAAAGGATTTAGCTTGGACTAGTAATCCTGTAGTATATATGTGTGTGTGTGTGTGTGTGTGTGTGTGTGTGTGTGTGGCTCGAGAGTGTACTCTCTGAAATAGTACCTTATGGGTACCATTGAATATGAATTGACGGATCCTGATTTATACACCTCGAGTGTACTACTTATATATCCATCGATAATTCAAATAAATTTAATGGGCAAGGTTCTGACAGGGGCAAATATAAATTTAAGACAAATTGACATGGAATGGTGTATATGATATGGAAATATTACATGAAAGAATATTACATGAAATGCAAGAAAATGATGATACATGACAAGTGATATATGAAATATGATATGATGATATTTGTGCATGGAAACTATTTGATGAGAATGTTCATTCTTGATTATAGACTTGTATACCTAGAGTGTACTAATCGTGACTTTGATATTTTGAGTAATATATGTAAAGTTCTGACGCGAAATGATCTGAACTTGAAATGAACTATTATGAAATTATACTCGAAATAATGAGATGAATTATGTATGTTAAATGAATACATGATGTGGAAAGCATATGTGCTTGGAAACTTGATTATTGTTGAGCCCATACATGCCTTAATATTACTATGGAATATATGACTAACAAGGGCAATGAGGATGTGTGTAGGGCTTGAGATCAAAGTGGTTGAATATGCCTTACTTAGTTACCTCAAATAGGATGAATGGTAAGTTAAGTACCATGTTATACGAACTTACTAAGCATTTTATGCTTACCCCGTGTTATTTTCCCTTGTTTTAGATTAATCGAAAACCCGATGGATTGGAAGCTTGGCAGAGATCACTCACACTATCCATCAGCCTATGTCGGTATATATATATATGGTAAACCAATTATGGTTATAATGGCATGTATAGGTTATGTTGGCCATATTGGCATGAAAATGTAAATGATTTTTGTAATCTAGCCATTGGAATGGCTAGTGATGATTATGTTTTGGTACATGTATATATGTATTTAAGTTCATGTTATAGAGATAACATAGGAACTATATATTGTTTGATTAAGAAAGGGAAAACAAGTATGCTTATTAAAGAGTAAGATTGTAAACATGAATGCTTGTGATGATATATCATGTTAAATGATAGAGTTTGCTCATATTGAATGCTTGAAATGGTTGGTATTTGTATGTGTGATTCAAGTACAGGTCATGGGTGAAATTTTGGGTGAGAAATAAAGCTAGAAATGGCTTTATTTTGTCCACACGGGCCCGTGTGTCTAGACCGTGTGTAACACACGGCCTGGTAACATGGGCATGTGGTTAGGCTGTGTGTCCCCTGCACCTTAATTTTGAGAAACAGAATGCTCAGATTGAGCACACGGGGAGAGACACGGGCGTGTATCTCAGCCATGTGTGCCAAACGGCTTAGAACACGGGCGGGTATCTTGGCCGTGTGAAACCTGCACCTAATTTGAAAGGAATTAATTAACTCCACGGCCTAGCACAAGGGTGTATGGCATGACCGTGTGGCGCAAGTCAAAGAGCAACCTAAATCGAACACGGCCTGAGGCACGGGCGTGTCCCTTGGACCACACGGGTGTGTGAGCCCTGCACCTTGGAAAATTTTTGAAATGTCACGAAAAATTCTTAGAGTTGCTGATTAAGTCCCGACTCGATTCTAATGCTCGTATTGGGCCTCGAGGGTCCATTTAAGGGACGTTACGAATGATTTTAGAAAGAGTATATTAATTGACATGATTTATCTAAGAATGTTCTGAAAAGTTTCGGTAACGCTCTGTAACCCTGTTCCGGCGACGGATATGGGTTAGGGGTGTTACACTTTGTGTCTAATTTGTTCCACAAATCATTTTCATGATTTAGTCTGATTCACCCTTATTAGCTACATTATGATCCCTGCGTCTCCCTTTCTATGCTACGTGCACCTTAATTTTCTTTGAGAATTGGTCATATTCTGCTCAAATTTACCCATCTTCCATAAGTTATTTATTTCAATGTTCTTTTAGACATGCAACACAATCATGTTGATTGATATTAAGTTTTTGAAATCTGCAATCTTCTCAGGCTTGTAGATTGATATTAAGAATTGTGATTTCTCGTAAATGCTCCCTCGATCATGTTGATGATCAAGCTGTTGCAGTTCCACCTGCAATTGCTCTTTTGCTTATGCGTTGTCAATCCACTCCTACTAAGAGCTAGTTAAAAGAAGCTAACAGGGTCGAAAAGGACGAGGAAGATCAAAGAGACAAACAAGAGTGCAAGAGAAAAGACGAGGAAAAAAGAAAAAAAAATTGAGGTATTTAATGGAAGAAGAAAACTGGAAGGTAAAAAAAGCTTAGTAGTGATGAAATATGACCCTGATTTCTATGAAATTTCTTCTGATATAGCCTAAGAGACATGGCTTGTCGATGGAATGAAGGATCATTTATCCCGAAGCCGAAGTTGGAAAAGATGATTATATTATTATCCCTGGTGACTACTCTGTTTCTTCATAGTTTCACTTTATAAATACTTCTTTGTGTTTTATTTTTGAACCCTTTCATCTGAGAACTGGAAATTCTAAGCCTAATCACCACATTATAGTTTTACTTTTGGAATTTTGATATGTTTCCATTGTTGTGTATGATTTGAAAGTTGTATGTATTTAATTTGTGCCACATACTTTGTACAACTTCCCTTTCTTTTTCAATTGGAATTGATGCTATTCTATGCTATGCCATGTAAATTCCTGAGTTTGTGTTATTTTCATTTGCATGTTTACATGTAATGAATTTATCTGATCAAACCTTTTATTAATGTTTGCTTGTTTGGTTGCATTGGAAAAAATCTGGAATGTGTGGATGTTTTCACCATGAAACTAAAGCTAATTAGAGTGAATTAACCAGCAAAGTTGGCAAAAGTAAGGTTGAATTCATAATAATAAAAAACCTTTAAAACAGGGGTTAGACATGTTGACGAAATAATGGGTGTAAATAAAATATGAAATAGACATGTAAAATTGAAATTAATTACCAAATAATATGAGCAATTTCATGATAGAAAAATCGAAATCTTTTATCTCGTAGTTAGCAATTATTTTCACTCAATTGGCATTGTAAAAAAGGAGAGAAATAAATAAACAGGCACTGCATTACTTTGATCCTGTATTTATACATTTTTTTTACTTCAACTGGTTGCTAATTTGGTCTGCAAAATGAAAGTAATCAATTTTAATTTCACATGTGGTTGTCTTTACCATGAATTCCTCACGCATAAGTTATGAAAATTTTACTCTATAAGTTTGCTCCACAAGACATATATTTAGTTTATCTATATATATATATTAGTGTGAGGATGAAAATAAACTTATGAGATATATAAATGAGATCCTTAAAAGAGTTGAACATAATGCGTAGTGAGGCAAAAAATGGCATATAGATGATATCTTTAAAAGATGTAAGAAGAGTTGAACTATTTTACTCAAATCTAACATTTCTCAAGTAATTGTTCAATAGTTTAACATTTCAAAAAAAAAATTGTTTCAAACCCTAAGACAAAATGTATAATCTAATTATTGTTAACATGATTCAACAACCCTTCCAAAAAGATATATTCTTTGTTCACAAAACAGATTTCCCTCAACAAAATATTTTCCTAACTGTGCAACAAAATGAAATCCAATTCAGTTAAAGCAATTGATCCATACTTGGGCATTTTTCAGATTGTGATAGTTGTGTTGCAGTAAAGTCATTGATCTGTTGAATTGGCATCCATCTGACTATTGTTTGTTGACTAAGTGGATTATTCCTTTTGAAAGGTAATATGGCCCTAAAATTTGCTGTCAGGTTTGAGCTTTGTTGCGTTAAGGGTGGTTGGCTTGATGTGTTACCCATTGAAGTGGCTTGGTTCAAAATTTGAAGGCTCGATGATTGGCTTGCCATTTGGTTACCCCCAACAATCCCTTTGCAAGTCCTTGTATTATGGCCTAGTTTGCCACATTTGGTGCAATTAGCTTGCTGTCATGTCTTGCTTAATTTTGGTCCACTCTTTCTTACTTCATCTACTTCATTCCTCCTTGTTTGTTTGGGTTTTTTTGGGGGCCTTCTAATTATGGGAGGAAGAATGGGTTCCATGTCCCTCACATGTTCCCATTACATAGGACTTATACACAAAAATTAATGATGTCAAACACATTTTATAAATAATTAATATTTCATAAAAGTTTAGGGTTTTAGGGCTATTACCTTTTACAAGGTTAATCAAATGGCTGTAAATATTCAACTGGGTAGTGACAATATAACATGTATTAACATAAGTTTCAGGGCTCACAGCAAGTGATTGCATGCAAGAAACAGCATGCTTACAGGAGATTCCTGACAAGTCCCATTTTCTGCATGAACAGGAGGAGTTGAGGAGGTCAACCACATACTTGTTGCCTAATCCACAGTCTACCTCATACTTCTCATTTCCAACATATACCGACCATATACTACAAAAAAAGTAACATTTTAAAGTTAAAAACTTTTCCATCCAAGTAACATAATTCAAGCTAAGTAAAAAAGAGTTAGCAAAACTTACTTATTGGATTGACTAAAAATTTTAGACAACTTCTTCTGTATCCTTGGACATAAAGGTCCAGGATACTTCTCAGTAGCCTCTCTCATAGAAACCAACCTAGTCATGACTTTTCTTCTAATTATTTCCAACATCGTTAGGATCGGTTTATCTCTAGCTTCTAAATTGATCTGCAAGGAGAGCAAGTTCTTAAATAAATCTAACAACAATTATACAACATGAAGTGATAAACAGTTAGATTTAAAAAATAAATTTTAACATTGTTGAAACATTCACTGTTGTTGTTTAGTAGTAGATTAGATTTGCATCTGGTTGAGAAGTGGGCTCTTGACCAAGTCCTTGGATCCTTGTCACGCAGCCAAGACTCAGTAGATTCTGATAGTGACCTCATTTCAGACATTGCTTATTCAAATTGTCTTGGAAAAGTTGCTTTAGCAGCTTTCCAGTAAGTGAGATGCATAACTTAGCCTCTAAATCCTTCCATGTTTTTGAAGTTGTTGCAAAAATGTCTAGCACAATTTCTTGCTTCAGCATTAGGGAACAACAAAGAAATTGCTTCTATTAAACCCTGTAAAACAATTAAAACAACATGATAAGCAATCATTTTTATATAAACAATTTAACGTATACTATGACTTTATAGTACCTTTTGTTTGTCAGACATGAAGCATATGTTGTGGGAGTTGTTGATCTCTAAATCCCTTTGTAACAACTCGAGGAACCAAAACCATGATTGCTTATTTTCACTTTCAATTGTAGAAAAAGCAATTGGATATATACAATCATTGGCATCAACCCCAACAGCAGCAAGCAAATGTCCACCATAATATCCTTTCAACCAACACCCATCTAACCCTATAATTCTCCTACAACCAGTTAACCAACCTGATTTGCATGCTTCAAGGCATATATAAAGCCTCTGAAATAGCCTACAGTCTAATTTACAGATGGTTGTTGTACCAGGGTTGCTTCTCCTTAACTCAAGTAAATAATCGTATATATTGGCATATTGGGCTTTGTGATTCCCTTGAACTAGTTCCAGAGCCCTAATCTTAGCCCTCATACATTTAGCCCGAGACACTATTGTTCCAAAATCCACCCTAATATCATTTTGTAAAGATGTTAAGGAATAATTGGGATCAACTTAAAATTTGTGTAAATAATGTCTAGCCATCCACTTTGAAGTAATATTCTTATTTTTCATTACCTTGCCACACTTATGGTGGTTGACTAAGGTCTTAATTTGCCAACTCCCATCCATTGGATCCTTGGGATTGAATTTGGATGCCTACAATGTCCATGGACAACTAAGTACACAGACTGCTTTCACCCTAAGCTTGTCATTCCTAGTTAGTTTGGTTACTACCCTATTTATCCTCCCATACTATTTAACTGCATCTTTTAAAATGTCTCTGCTAGGGAAAACCAAATGTTTTATCAATATAAGGTTCCTCATATCAGTTTGAGGATTGAATAAAGGGTACTTTTTATTCCCATATTTATCATAATCCACGTTATTATTCAAATCATCATCACTGTTACTATCAAAATCATCTTCTAAATCCCAAAAACTTGAACCTAGTAAGTGGTCTAACTCCTTCTGTATCATTTCACCTACTAGTTCAACCTCTGGTTCATCTACCCTATCACCATCAGACTCAAAAGAATCAGAATAAGAAGTACCTGACTCATAAGCTTTATATGAACTATCATCTGAGTCAGACGCTTCTCCTCAAAATCTCCCCCTAAAGTATTTTGTTCAACATCAAACCCTAAACCAAAAAAGGAAAATAAAACCTTATATTAGTATCAACAAATTGTACAACAATTCAAACCTGAAAAAACATTATATCAACTTCAGTTCAATTTCAAACAACACTACTAATGAATTCATGAACATTTTAGGACATTCGGATAGCAGTCGATATTCACATTTGGGCAGCATTAAAATACATAATCTAGAACATGAAAACAGTAGTCATTATTTACATTTTGACAACACAAATATGTGCATTAAGATACATTATGGCAGCAGCTGTAAATTACATTTGAACAGCATAAATATGCATATTAAGAGACAATTTGACAACAGCTGTAAATTCAAGTGCAAATTGTTAACACATTGTGGCAAAATTGGGAAACTTCAATCCTTACTTGGACAATTAGAGTGAAGTTAACATTATATACATCTTTAAATCAATTATTTGTTATACATTTGCATCAAACTACACCTGAGTTAAAATGAAAAGCTGAACATAAACATAAGTATAAAGGACTGACAAAGAATAAGGTTTGTTTTGCTAGGACAGCGACAAAAATTGAGCACTCACAATTTTTAATATCAATTTGCAAGCCTGAAAAGATTGCAGATTTGAAAAACTTAATATCAATCAACATGATTTTGTTGCATGTCTAAAAGAACATTGAAATAAATAACTTATAAGAGGGGTAAATTTGAGCAGAATATGACCAATTCTCAAAGAAAATTAAGATGCACATAGAATAGAAGGGGAGACGCAGGGATCATAATGCAGCTAATAAGGGTGAATTAGACTAAAACATTAAAATGATTTGTGGAACAAATTAGACACAAGGGATGTACAGTTCAGATATAAAACTTAACTAAATCTACAGCATAAATCTCATGTCTCAACGGAAGCAGTGAAACTGAGCCAAAACACCACTAAAACAATCGAGTTTTGACACCCTTTAGACCATTTCCTGCAAGAAAGAAATGCCTCACTGTAATCACTTGCTTATCTGGACATTCTTTGTGCATCCTTCTCCAAACAAAACTCCTAACATTTGCAAGCATGTTTACCCTCTAGTTTGATGCAAAAACAGTAACAAGCCGATTTCAGGGACTGCAATCTCCTAATCATATATTTCATGTTAAGCTCCTTACAAGATTTCACACATACAAGAAAAGTAAAATAAGTGAAATGATTCCATATAAAATGAAATTAATCAAAGAAAGCCAAAATAGTTGTAAAACAGATGATTGAGAATGTAAAATTTTTTTATATTAGTTCTATATCAGCACAAAATTAGCAGTAAGAAAGAAAAATATGGAATACCCACAAAGGGATTATAAACAAAAAAGCCGATTCAGATCAGAAAAGATAAGATTGAGAAACCAATTATTCAAAAACGTAAAGAATTGGAAAATACAATGATTAGGAACAAAAACCATTACCATCTTCTTATTTGTTGACAACCACTTGATTTTAAGTCTTAGAACATAAATTTGTCGGTAAGAAGACATACCTGGACCCTCCATTGAATCCTCTTTTGTTTTTGTACGTGAATAAAAAATTCAGATGATAATAGCTTTTTTAGTCAAATGAAAAAGAAAACTAAAAAAGGGAGATGAAAGGTTTTTTCAACTAAGATTTAGGGTTTAAAATTTTTAATTAATTAAATTTATTTAATTAAAAATCTATTCTCATCCCATTTGGAAATCCAAGTTGGCACTTAAAATCTAGTTGGACTGCCATGTAGGATTACCATTAGGGAGATAACGGAACTTAACGGAAGAGTGATCACTTCGTAACAAAATAATAACATAAGTTACTAAAACGTAACATTTCAACATAAGTGACTAAAATGTAAACTGAAGCAAACAAAAATGATTATTTTTGTAGTTTACCCGGTTTTTAAAGTAAATGACACGAATGAAATAAAATGATAGGAATTATAGAAAGAAAGGAATTTTTCTTTTTCTTTTTCTTTTTCTTTTTCAGTTACATGGTTTAAATGATGGAAATGAAAGAAATTTTCCTTTTTTTTTAAAAAAAAGAAACAACTTTAAGGAACTAGCTACAATTAGGCTAATGAGAGCCTATATTAACCATTGTTGAATGAGCATCTTCTTAAAACAAAGATTCAGCATGATCGGGTGGGTCTTCAAAAGTTGATAACCTGTTAAGATCACTACGAACAACTTTGGCCATGCAATCTACCAGTTTATTATACTCTCGCGTGACATGCTGAAACTTAAGTTGCCAAACTTGCTTGCATAATCATGTATTAAAAAAAAAAGTTTAGAAAGGTTATTATCAACCACATAATTGTTCCCAATTATATCAATCAACAATGCATTGTCGCTTTCAATCACAACCTTGTGAAACCCTTTTCTTACCAAGCTAGAGTGAGTCCTTCATATATAGCCTGTGCTTCAATCTAAAATATGTCTGATACATCGACCTTCATAGCAAAACCCAAACAGCCAGCCTCCTATTAAGTCTCGAAGAATACCACCAATAGTAGCATTGGAGTACTGTAATGATAGTGCGTTATCCGTATTAAGCTTCACCCATCCTTCCTCCGGTGGATACCAATTATCACAAGTGATTGTGCTGCACATAAGTCAATCCATACATTTATCATTAATGATACTTCTTGACCATGCCATGCATTTTAAAATCAAATTGCTACTGTTACTACTTGCCTGTTGGAAAATGAATTCATTTTGACCATTCCAAAAATATCCAACATAATATTGAAAAGAAAATTGGTCATTTTCTATCAACTTCTGTGATGCCTCCCTCATTCATGATGTTCTATTTCAACCAAGTTTCCAGTGGATAATTAAATAAAGAAGCCCAAACATTTCTAGGTACAATAGTCTTCCAAACTATGATAGCAAATTGGCAATCCTACACAGCGTGAATTGTTGTTTCCATAGGTTCACCACACTGCACACAGTTAGCATCATCAACCATTCCACATCTCACTCTTTTCCTATTAGTAAGCAGTCGAGTATGTCGAAGCAACTATAATAAGACCTTTACTTATTGGGGAGTATTAACTTTCCAAATCATCGAGTTATCGCTTTGTGGTAACAGATGTCTTCTCTTAACAAGTTTTTTTTTCTAAATTTTAGAAGAAGAGAAACCACCAGCATATGACTGTAACAGCCCAATTTCAGTGAAACCGAATGGTTTCGGGACCACAAATCCTAGCCAAAAATAAAATTTATTTTTATTTTATTATATGGACCGTATTATGTTAGAAATGCCATGTGAAAATTTTGAAAAGAAAATTTTATCGATTACGTGCTTAATTACGAGAATGATCAAATCGCATAAAATGCAAAAGTTGAATTCTAGTAGCCATAATGATTAAATAGCTATGGAATTCAAAACTTAAGGTCCTTATAAGGTAATTAGGTCATTGAAGAAAAGTATGTAGATATTTTTTTGCTCATCCATGTAAATTTAGAAAAAAGGCAAGAACTAAATTAGAAAGTGAAAATTTTCAATTAATTAAAAGATGATAAAAGAGATATCATCTTATTTTCTCATCTTCTTCCCCAAAATAATTCATGGAAACCCTAGGAGAGAGAGAAGAAACTTTCATGGCCAAATTGGGTAAGTTTCCTTGGCCCATTTTTAGTAATTTTGATATTTTTGAAACCGGGATAGCTTAATCTATCTATTTAGGGGATTAATTTGAAAAGTTATCAAAATATGGAAATTAGGTATATGCTGAGAATTTGAAATTTATGGTAGAAAATGAAAGGTTTTTAATAGATAAACAACTTTTACAAAGTGATTTTTTATGAAAACATGATTTTGGGACTAAAATGTAAAGTGGTGAAAATTGATGAAAAATTCTGAAATTTATAGAAAATATGTACTGTAAATTTTATGTTGGAATTTTGGTTAGGCTTGGAATAGGGAGTAAATTGCATAAATTTCATTTTCCGAGCCTAGGGACGAAATTGGAATTTATAAAAAAGTTAGGGGCAAAATGGTAATTTTGCCTAGGATGTAAATTGAGTCCACATGAATAAGAAATGTGATAAATTGACGTTAAATTTACTCGTATAGATCCTGATAGACCAAATTCGGAGTTAGAATAAGGAAAAGAGGAAAATATCAGATTAGTAGATTTATGCACATGAACATTTGTTGAGGTAAGTTCGTGTAACTAATTGTTATATGTTTTTATACTTGAATTAAATGTTGTGTTTGTGAATTGTATAAATGCCATAAATATGTGAAATGATCACATACTTGTTAAAGCCCAATAAATGATAATGCCCAATAAATGAAAAATGATAAAAATGTAAATTTTATGCTTGAGTTGAATGTGAACATTTGAATTACATAAATGCATAAATATATGAGATTGACCACCTGTTTGATAATGCTTGAAAGATGTTAAATTATGTTTGAATAAATGGAAAATTCGATAGATACGCGATTGATCGTTGTTTTGTCGAGTTTTAAAATTTATAAAAGAGAATAATCGAACCTGGAAACTAACTCTGACAACAATTAAAGGCAAGTGCACCTATTGAACAGTAGTATAGCTTAGGCAAGACTAGATTGTCTAACCCACAGGAACTAAAAGTACTAAAACTAACTTTCTTTTTATTATTTAGCTTAAAATAAATGAAGTTGTTATTTAATCTAAATTTAACGAACTATTAAGCTAAAGACACAAAGACAAAAAGAACAAATTGGGAAAATAACTTTAGGAAAAACTCAGTTGATGAAGACGATACCCTCAAGAAGAATCCACCTACACTTCACTTTTTATTTAACACTGAACCATACGATTTATTCACTTAGTTTGATCCGTAAGACTCCCTAACGTATATTAAACCCTCTCTCAAGGCGAATAACGTCTAATCCTAGGTTAATTAGTGGAAATCTCTTTCTCTTATAATAACCTCCTAGAATAGCAGTAAATCGATCTATGGACTCCCATATTAGGTTTCACCTTAATTCGGCAAAATCTCGTCACCCTATCTCTAGGCGTGCGATCAACTCCGCTTAATTATGCTAGATCTACTTTAGGCAGGGTCTATTCCTCCTCCACCTAAGCACATCAGATTTAGATTAAGCTCACATAATTAAGAACAAACTAAGCATTTATCATATAATTCAGAAAACAATAACAAGATCCATCATAGGTTTCATCCCCTTCAGGTATCTGAAGGGTTTAGTTCATAACAAATAAAGAAAACATCTCAAGAGAAAAGATAAAACAGAACATAAGAAATTCCTAAAACTCCCTGAAGGAATTGAAGGAGAGATCCGTCGTCTTGAGTAGAATTCCGACTTCTTAAGATGGATTAATTGGCTATCTTCGAGTGATTTCTCACAATTCTAACCTTTCTGGCTTGGCTCCTTGGCCTAGCTAACCGCCTCCTTTCAAGTGACACTTAGAGGGTTTATATAGGCTATTGGAATTGGTTTCTTTGCCCCAAAGTATCCAAATCCGAATGAAATTGCTCTTTGCCACGACAGGGACACGACCATGTCACACGCCCGTGTGACTAGGCTTCAAGCCGTGTTTGGATTTCTTTAGTGAGACACGGCCGTGTGACTCGAAGTAAGACTGTGCTCTAGATGCTTGGTGAGGCACGGCCGTGTGGGCTTTGGTCTAGGCCGTGTCGATTTCTTCCTTGGCCCAATTTACTACGTTTTCGGCCGTTTCTCGTTCTTTTTATCCTCGGATGCTTTCCTGGGTATAAGACATGAAAAGAAAGGATTGAGAGCACCTTTTTATATGAAACATGGGATAAATCATCCAAAATTAAGATAAATGTGGGATTAAAATATGTTATAATTATGGTTTATCAAATACCCCTACACTTAAGCTTTTGCTTGTCCTCAAGCAAAATTTTCAATCTTACAATTAAAAGGAACTTTCCATAATTTGTAATTCCTATCGACAATGTCTCATCATAATTCATAGATAATTTATACATGGATAATTCAACTCAAAGCGTCCTAAAGATTCAAACAAGATAAGTCATGTATTTGTATCACAGAAGCATAGCTGTCTCCCCTTATCTGAATAATTACCTTTAATTCAAAACCTACAAGGATTGACATCCTCACAAAAGATTCACTCAAATCACTCAAAAAGGGTTTAAGGTTCAAAGTCAAAAGATCACTCATAAGTCGAACCTGAAAAGTTAATCCCATAGGCTTGCCTTAAAATCAAATCTCCACTACTGTAAAATGAGATGATAAACAGATCAAAAGGTCTTTAACAGGGTTGTAACAGGGCTAGGGTTAAACGTGTGGATAAAGGCTGAATTAGAAGGTTAGAATCGAGATTGAATTGACAAGTTACCTATCTAGAAATACTAAGACAATAATAATTACATCAACTAGAAAAGTAATAACCCTAATAATACAAGCTTTTTCTTTTGATAATTTAGACTTTAACTGTATAAGCTCGCTTTTCATAACACTAATACTGAATATACTTTGATTTTTTTTACATAATTAAGTATTACATAATAATGAATTTATTAAAATAAAGATCATAGCTAGGCAACAGATCAAATTAAATCTCGACATAAGGGTAGTCAAAAAGAATGGTGATAATAAAAACAAAGGGGTTTTGGGTTAATATTAGCGGGTGAGTCAATAAAAAGGGTTGTTAGGATCAACGGGGTTCACTAGGGGTTAATTATGAAGGTTGGCTTTTTAATGGAGTAAGCGGGTTAAAACCTAGGTGCCTTTATCATCTCGGCATATCAAATTATAACTATGGTCTTGACATGTATAATCAAGGCAAATTCTAGAATAACAGTTCATAGTTGACACACTCATAAACAATAAAGTGAGCATGGAAAAGAATGTATGCTCTATGAGGCTCAAAATCTCATAAAAATTATGGGTGTTTTTGACATCAACCTTATAGATTTCAAACTTAAAGATATCATTCAAATTCAGGTTAACAACCTAAAAATATTTATTTTTAAAAAATAGACTTATCATGTTTGGTTCTCTAGTACTCTTCAATTTTAATCATCAATGCACAATTATCAATGACTTACTCTAAAACATGTTAATAAAAATTATAAATCATCAGAAATTTCATCCTAATTAGTAATATGAGGAAATTACTTTGGAACAAGATTAAATTCAGGGATTTGAGAATAATAATAAAAAGTTAGGCATTTTCTCGAAATAACTGTTCTCCCCCTACACTTAAGATGTATATTGCCCTCAATGTACAAAGATAGATAATAATATTTAAGGGATAAATCAAAAGAGAAGGGGAAAGAATACTCCTTGAATTTTGGATGGATTCCTTGGCGGATGGTAGAAGTCGTGGTGATGGATGACTTGTGTAACAGTGGATTGCTCCTTGTGATGTGTTCGTGTATATGAAGTGTGTATTTCAAAATGCTAAGTCATCAGTAAGAAATCTCGAAGGTGTAATGAATATATGTGAGGCATACTCAAAGATGATAAAAGTTTGCAATGTATAAAGAACAAGTTCCAATTAAGACAAATTAAAATAACTGGCAAATAAAAATAAAAATAAAAATAAAAATAAACTTAAAATTAGGAAAAAAGAAGAAAAAAATTAGGTAAAAGGACTCAGAGGTCTTCATCATCGTTCGAGTCCTGTGGTGGTGCTAGTGATGAGATATGGAGGTGATGGCGTATCTGTTGGAGGGTGGCCTCTATCCCATCAAAACGTTGAGCGTTGTCAGCGAAATACTGCTCGAACTGGTTGAGGCGGGCAGAGATATCTACCAATGAGGTTGCTGCATGGGATGGCCGTTGGCTCGAAATCGGTGCCTCTTGTGATGGTGGTGGGATATCATCAGTAATGTCCTCGGGTTCCTCCTCGTCAGGGGCAGGAGCTAATCGGTACTGAGGAGGGTCAGTCCCACGACGATATTTAATCATCTTCATGTGCAACATCGTCTGAATGCCCTGAGGTGCCATCTGCCCCATCAATGTGAGTGAATAGATTTGGTCATCTGTGTCGAGAAGACCAAAATGTCGAGCTAATCGTGTGATGTATGGCCTCATTGATAAAATCCCCTTCCTGTGTAGCTCTGTCTAATGTTGAATTGCAGAGGCGATGAAGTATGCCAGGTCGAAAACGTGCCCTTCTGACATGCACGATAGATAGTAGACATCGTGCTTGTTTACCACACTGGTGCTCTCACGTCGACCTGTGATGGTGTGAGCGAGAATGGCGTGAATATACCGTAGGGGTGGGCCAAGGGCTGTCGCCTTCGAGCGACTGGGGTCGTAGACATTCGTGGTAGGTGCTAAGCTGCGCCAGCAATTAAGGGGGTGCAGTGGAGTTGACGGTTTAACTCGGAGAGTGGATTTTCTGCTATGAATTCCCTCGTGTAGAGTCTGAGTGCTGTGCCAAATTGCGGTATGCTTAGTCGATGTACCGTGCCCCCTAACCAGAATTGGACTGTGCCCGGGTCGTCATATTGAGCCATCACTGTTTGTAAGGTGAAAGTGGTGCAGAACTCGAGTGTGAGTTCCAAATATGTGGGCTTGATAATGGAGAAAAATTGCTCCCACAGCTCGGTCGATATGAGGGCTCGAATATCGGCCGCTAGTCCGACCTGTTCCATGGCGTCCCAGTCAATGCATCTTTCAGTGCCGAGAGGTCTTTCCCGGAATGCCTTATATCGTTCTTCCTGAGCTTCTTGAGAGAATTGGAGGAGACGGTGTCTTATTTCGGAAGAGGCACTTGCTGAGGACGAGCCGGGTCCCTTTCTTTTCTTGGTGAGGGCGGCTGTAGTTCGTTTCCCTCGTGATGACGACATTGTACCTGAAAAAATGGATATTCAAGTAGTGTTTGTGCCAAAATTGTCATCTAGACCCAAAATGCTAAATATGATTATTCACCTATGACCAACCTATTCTAATTTCTCATAGGAAAAGTTGTAGTCATGAAATCTATCTAGCAATCGATAAATAGCAACAAATAATCAAAATTTTTCACGATACATATTCATAGGGAATGAAATATTTAGACAAGTTTCTAAAAAAATAAATCATGCAAAAAAAAAATAAAGCCAATAAAATGAAATTTATCAATCTTTTAGTCAAGAGGATGAAGGAATGAAGGGAACCAGGGGTGTGATAGTGTGAATCGATCGAGCACGGGTGGAGCACGGTGGTGCTGTAGGGTTTTCTGCAGGTGCACAGCTGTGGCGAGGGCGTGGTCTACTACAACACGGCTGTGGCGTGGGCGTTGGGTGCAAATTTGTGAGGTTTTTGGGGAAAAATTTAGTTGAGAAGTTTTTAAGGGGATTAGGGACGTGGGTGTGGCTGGAATGGGGGAAAAGGGGGCTGTAAAATTTTTGTTAGGGTTGATTTTGGGGAAGGCGATGGTTAAAGTTGCTTAAATAGGGATGCGAGCACGGGCAGGGGCCACGCCCGTGCTTGATTTTTATGCGTCCATGTTTTTCGTGATTTTAAATTTTGGGCGCATTCGGATGTTTGGCCATGGCCATGGGTATTTGTGGCACACCCGTGTTCTTATTCACACGGTTATGTAAAACGGGCATGTTCTGCCCGTGCTCAACAAGTCAGAATGTTGGCACGGTTAGAAGGCACGGACGTGTTCCGCCCGTGTTTGGCAAGTCAGTATGTTGGTACAGTCATAAGGCATGGCTGTGTTTAGCCCGTGCTTAACAAGTCAGTAGCCTCACATGGGCAGTTGGCACGGGCGTGGGATATTATCGCAGCCCGTGTTGAGGAAAGAGATTCTTCTTTGTCGTGCACGGCTACTGGCACGCCCATAGTTTATCCTCGGGATTCCACACGGCCACGGGCACGCCCGTGTGCAAGGCCGTGTAGTCCAAAACCTGTGCTTAAAAATAAAATGTTAGTGAATTACTGCTCGGGTTGCCTACCGAGAAGCACTCGTTTATAGTCTTAAGCTAGACTTACCCTGTTTTCATTTCTGAAAGAAGGCTCACGAAGCTGAAATTCCTCTCTCATACCCCTAAAATCTTCACCATTATAGATTTTGAGTCGGTGACCATTTACCTTGAAAGTGCCCTTAGTAGGGTGAGTTACTTCGATTGTTCCATATGGAAATATTGTTTTGATCATGAATGGGCTTGACCATCATGATTTCAGCTTCCCAGGGAATAGTTTAAGCCAAGAGTTGTATAGCAGGACCAAGTCCCCTACTTCGAGTTGTTTAGACTTCTTTAGGCGAGCATCGTGGCGTCGCTTTGTTGCCTCCTTGTACAGCTTCGAGTTTTCGTAGGCCTCAGCTTTCCATTCGTCTAACTCGTTCATCTGAATCATTCTTTTCTTTCCTGCAGTTTTAAGATCGTAATTCAAAAACTTTATGGCCCAAAAAGCTTTGTGTTCTAACTCGAATGGTAGATGACAGCTTTTCCTGTATACAAGTTTGTATGGGGATGTCCCTAAAGGTGTTTTCAATGTTGTTCTATAGGCCTATAGGGCGTCATCTACTTTTAATGCCCAATCTTTTCTATTTGATTCAAACGTTTTTTCTAGGATGGCTTAAGTTCTCGGTTTGCTACTTCAACTTGGCCACTGGTTTGAGGGTGATATGGGGTAGCTGTCCTGTGATGTACTCCATATTTCTTTAGAACTTTTTCGAACTAAGTATTACAGAAATGAGTGCCCCTATCACTAATGATATCTCTAGGTGTTCCGAATCGAGAGAACAGTTTCTTGAGAAACTTAACTACTACCCTAGCATCATTGATAGGTAAAGCTTCCGCTTCTACCCATTTTGACATGTAATCAACTGCCACTAGGATGTATTTATTTCCAAATGAACTAGGAAGTGGTCCCATAAAATCAATACCCCATACATCAAATATTTCACATGATAATATATATGTTTTAGGCATTTCATTTTGTTTAGAAATATTACCTGTGCTTTGGCATTTATCACACGAAGTAACATACCTATTGGCATCTTTGAATAGAGTGGGCCAATAAAAACCTGATTCAAGTATTTTATGTGCTATCTTAATGCCACTGTAGTGTCCTCTCGAAGGTCCTAAATGGCAATGTTCCGGGATTTTGCTTACTTCTGCCTTTGTAACGCATCTTCGAATTACCTAACCTGCACATATGTGGAAAAGAAAGGGATTTTCCCAAAAATAGTTCTTTACATCAGCAAAGAATCACTTCTTTTGATGATGTGTTAGTCTTTTTGGTAAGATGTTAGCAGCTAAATAATTCGCAATATTTGCAAACCATGGTACTTCAGAATGTGTTATAGAGAAGAGTTGTTCTTCGGGGAATGAGTCGTTTATCTTATTTTCATCGAGCTCTCCGATATGTGGATTCTCAAGTCTGGAGAGGTGATCTGCCACAAGATTCTCAGCTCCCTTCTTATCTTGTATTTCCAAGTCAAATTCCTGTAAGAGTAAAATCCATCGTATGAGTCGAGGTTTTGCATCAGATTTAGTTAAAAGATACCGAAGAGCTGAATGGTTAGTGTAAACAACAACTTTAGACAATATTAAATATTGCCTAAACTTTTCAAAAGTAAAAACTACAACTAGTAATTCTTTCTCTGTGGTGGTGTAGTTTTCTTGTCTTGATGTGTTCTTTGTTCGCTAGCATAATAAATCTTTGAAAATGCTTGTCTCTTCGTTGTCCCAAAATTGCACCTACTACAAAATCACTTACATCACACATTAGTTCAAAGGGTAAATTCCAATCAGGTGCAATTATAATCGGGGCATTTATTAATTTAGCCTTAAGGATATTGAATGCCTCTAAACATTCCTGATTTAAATTGAAGGGAACAACTTTTTCTAGTAGTTTTGTTAAGGGCTTAGCTATTTTTGAAAAATCTTTAATAAATCTTCTATAGAACGATGCATGTCCTAAAAAGCTTCTAATGGCCTTAACTGAACTAGGGGGAGGTAATTTTTCTATGGTTTCAACTTTTACTTTATCTACCTCAATCCCTTTACTAGAAATCTTATGTCTTAACACAATCCCTTCTCTAACCATAAAGTGACATTTTTCCCAATTTAGAACAAGGTTTATTTCCTCGCATCTCATTAGAACTCGTTTTAGATTTTTAAGGCAAAGATGAAAAGAATTACCGAATACCGAGAAGTCATCCATAAAGACCTCCATAATGTCTTCCACAAGTTCATCAAAGATCGCCAACATGCAACGCTGAAAAGTAGCAGGAGCATTACATAATCCAAAAGGCATTCTATGATAAGCAAATGTACCGTATAGGCATGTAAATGTTGTCTTCTCTTGATCTTCTGGAGCTATTGGGATTTGGAAGTAGCCGAAAAGCCCGTCCAAGAAACAGTAGTACATATGCCCGGATAGTCTTTCTAACATTTGATCTATGAAGGGCAGAGCGAAGTGATCTTTTCTGGTAGCATCGTTCAACTTCCTATAGTCTATACAGACTCTCCAACCTGTAACTATTCTTGTAGGGATTAACTCATTCCTTTCATTGGGCACCACAGTCATGCCTCCTTTCTTTGGAACTACCTGCATAGGGCTTACCCAAGTACTGTCAGAAATAGGATAAATTATTCTTGCATCTAGAAGTTTAATTACCTCGACTTTGACCACTTCTTTCATGGTGGGATTTAGCCGTCTCTGGGGCTGCACACACGGCTTGTATTCTTCTTCCATTAGAATTTTGTGGGTGCAGAACGATGGGCTTATACCCTTGATGTTAGATATTTTCCAAGCTATAGATTTTTTATGTTCTCTTAGTACCTTATCAACTCCTCTTTTTCCTTGGGTTCTAGTTCTGAAGAGATAATTACCGGTAGTGTAGAATTGTCCCTGAGGAATGCATATTCTAAGTGTCTCGGCAACTGTTTCAATTCCAAATTGGGCGGATCATCAATGGAGATTTTCTGTTTTAATTCATCATTGTCTTCAATGCTTTCTTCTTTCATTTGTCTAAATGATGATGTATTCAAGTTCATCTCTTCGCATCCCCCTCTTCTCGAGTCAGGCACAGTTCCATCGTGTCGTCATGTATGATTTCCTGTAATGAATTTTGAATGATATGATCAGTAGTATCAACAAAATAACATGAATCATCTTGTTCTTTAGAATATCGCATGGCATCATAAATTTGAAAAATAATTTCCTCATCGCCTATCCTTAATGCAAGTTTACCGTCACCTACATCGATAACAGCCCTAGCAGTAGCTAAAAAAGGACTCCCTAAAATTAAAGGAACATCAATATCTTCATCCATGTCTAACACAACAAAATCAATAGGGAAAATAAATTTGTCAATTTCCACCAAGACATCTTTGATAACTCCTCTAGGATATTTAATAGATCTATCGGCTAACTGAATACTCATCCTAATGGGTTTTGGCTCCCCAAGATCTAGTTGTTTAAACATTTTATAAGGCATTAAATTAATACTGGCGCCTAGATCAGCTAATGCTTTCTTAATATTTAAGCTACCAATTAGACAAGGAATAGTAAAACTTTCTGGGTCTTTTAATTTGGTTGGTAACTTGTTTTGGAGGATAGCTGAACATTCTTCATTAAGTTCTACCGTTGATACTTCTTCAAGCTTCCTTTTATTCGTCAGGAGTTCCTTTAAGAATTTTGCGTACGTCGGCGTCTATGAGCTTCAACAAAAGGTAAGTTAATATGTATTTGTTTAAAAAGTTCAGAAACTTACCGTATTGGGCATCTAATCGTTCTTTCTTTAACTTTTCTGGATATGAGATTGGTGGTTTACTTTCTTTGCATACGTGATTTACATCCTCAACTCCTTCATCTCTTGCTTTGTTATCTTCGTGTGGTATTTTTTTCTTTGGTTTGACTAATTCCTTTCGACTTCTTAGTGTAACTGTCTTCACCCATTCTGTTCCTTTAGAACAAATCTCTGCCCGTATTTCACAAACCATCTCAGTAAGTAATCCAACTAACTTAGTAATTTCCCTAACTTGGTTCTCAATTGCCTTGATCGATGCTTGTTGGTTGCCAAGTGTCGTCTCTATTTTTTGGATACGAGTGTCAGTGGCTGCCATGAATTTCGCTAACGTCTCCTCGAGGTTCGGCTTCTTCTCTTCTGGATAAGGCTGATTTTGGAAATTTTGAGGAGGATGTTGTCTTTAATTTCCTTGACCTCCCCATGAAAAATTTGGGTGGTTCCTACAACCTGGATTATAATTATTACTATAAGGGTTATTATTAGATCTGAAATTATTACCTATATAGTCCATCTGTTCGCTCTCTGTGTCCGGTTGGTAGGGTGGGTACTCAGGATTCGCCACAGTTCCACTTGCGTCGTATTGCATGACTGGATGTACCTGCGAAGAACACAAACTATCAAGCTTTTTATTCATCAATCCCATCTGTGTTGATAGCATGGTTACTGTATCTAGGTTGAAAACTCCGGCTGATTTTGTTAGTTTCGTCCTTGTAACCTGCCACTGATAGTTATTCAGTGACATCTCTTTAATGAACTCGTACGCTACTTCAGGAGTTTTGTTGTTCAGGGTTCCACCGGTAGCTGAATCAATTAGTTGCCTCATTGAGGGGTTTACATCGTTATAAAAGGTTTGGACTTGAAGCCACAAGGGTAAACCATGGTGTGGACACCTTCTCAGTAGATCTTTGTATCTCTCTCATGCGTCGTATAATGTCTCTAAATCCATTTGCACAAAAAAAGAGATATCATTCCGTAATTTAGCCGTTTTTGCCTGCAGAAAATATTTCAATAAGAATTTTTCGGTCATTTGTTCCCATGTAGTGATTGACCCTCGTGGTAACGAGTTTAACCACTGTTTGGCTTCATTCCTTAATGAAAGGGGAAATAACCGAAGACGTATGGAATCATCAGAAATACCATTAATTTTGAAAGTATCACAGAACTCTAAAAAATTAGCTATATGAGTGTGTGGGTCTTCGTCCTGCAAAGCATCAAATTGAACGAATTGTTGAATCATTTGTATTGTGTTAGGCTTTAATTCAAAATTATTAGCAGTTATAACAGGCCTAACAATACTTGATTCTACTCCTGTTAAATGTGGTTTAGCATAATCAAACATAGTACGTGAAGCGTTGTTTTCTCTCGCATCGTGTGGTTATGGATTATTCTCGTCCATCCCTTCAGTAGGATTGGATCTGTCTTCTTCCTCCCTTTCTGTGTAGTTTAGGGCTCGCCTGATTTCTCGGCGATTCCTGCGAGCGGTCGCTTTGATATCACTGTCGTACACTAAAGGTCCTCTCGAGTTCTTTCTAGTCATAAACTAGAGGTACCTGGTAGGAAAAGAAAGAAAGAATGAGCTTAAAAAAACAAAAAAAAATTGCAAAAAATAAAAAATAATGGCTGAAGTAATAAAAATAGAGCTTTCTTAATATTTTAGTTCCCCGACAACGGCGCCAAAAACTTGATCGTTGTTTTGTCGAGTTTGAAAATTTATAAAAGAGAATGATCGAACTTGGAAACTAACTCTGACAACGATTAAAGACAAGTGTACCTATCGAACAGTAGTATAGCTTAGGCAAGACCGGATTGTCGAACCCACAGGAACTAAAAGTACTGATACTAACTTTCTTTTTATTATTTAGCCTAAAATAAATGAAGTTGTTATTTAATCTAAATTTAACGAACTACTAAGCTAAAGACACAAAGACAGAAAGAACGAATTGGGAAAATAACTTTAGAAAAAACTTAATTGATTAAGACGATACCCTCAGGAAGAATCCACTTAGACTTCACTTGTTATTTAACACTGAACCATACGATTTATTCACTTAGTTTGATCTGTAAGACTCCCTAACGTATATTAAACCCTCTCTGAAGGCGAATAACGTCTAATCCTAGGTTAATTAGTGGAAATCTCTTTCTCTTATAATAACCCCCTAGAATAGCAGTAAATCGATCTATGGACTCCCATATTAGGTTTCACCTAATCCGGCAAAATCTCGTCACCCTATCTCTAGGCGTGCGATCAACTCCGCTTAATTATGCTAGATCTACTCTTAGGCAAGGTCTATTCCTCCTTCACCTAAGCACATCAAATTTAGATTAAGCTCACATAATTAAGAACAAACTAGGTATTTATCATATAATTCAGAAAATAATAATAAGATCCATCATAGGTTTCATCCCCTTCAAGTATCTGAAGGGTTTAGTTCATAACAAATAAAGAAAACATCTCAAGAGAAAAGATAAAACAAAACATAAGAAATTCCAAAAACTCCCTGAAGGAATTGAAGGAGAGATCCGCCGTCTTGAGTAGAATTTCGACTTCTTGAGATGGATCAACTGGCTATCTTCGATGATTTCCCACAATTCTAACCTTTCCGGCTTGGCTCCTTGGCCTAACGAACCACCTCCTTTCAAGTGACACTTAGGGGTTTATATAGGCTCTTGGAATGGGTTTCTTTGCCCCAAAGTATCCAAATCCAAATGAAATTGCTCTTTGCCACGACAGGGACACAGCCATGTCACACGCCCGTGTGACTAGTCTTCAAGCCGTGTTCGAATTTCTTTAGTGAGACACGACCGTGTGACTCGAAGTAAGACTGTATTCTAGATTCTTGGTGAGGCACGGCCGTGTGGGCTTTGGTCCAGGCCGTGTCGATTTCTTCCTTAGCCCAATTTACTCCGTTTTGGACCTGTTTCTCATTCTTTTTATCCTCGGATGCTTTCCTGGGTATAAGACATGAAAAGAAAGGATTAAGAGCACCTTTTTATATGAAACAGGGGATAAATCATCCAAAAGTAAGCTAAATGTGGGATTAAAATATGTTATAATTACGGTTTATCAGCGATTTCCCGAAATAAATGAGATCCTAAATTTGTTGCTGTCGAGATTTAGCTCGGACGAGTAATCCTATTGATCTCATTATAGAAAGGATTTAGCCCAGGCGGGTAATCCTGATATAAGTCCTCTTGAGCATATGTTATGGATTGGATTTGGTTCAGATGGGTAATCCAATCAAGCTCTCAAGAGCATATGTCATAAAAAGGATTTAGCCTGGACTGGTAATTCTGTTGTATATATGTATGGCTCGAGAGTGTACTCTCTGAAATAGTACCTTATGGGTACCACTGAATATGAATTGATGGATTTACTAATTTATACACTTTGTGTGTACTACCTGTGTACCCATCGATATTCCGAATAAATTCAACAGGTATTTATCTTAAAAATATGAGAATGATGATATGTGACATTTAATATATGAAAACATGAGAAGATGATATTTGAACAAGGAATTCATTTGATGAATATGTTCATCCTTAAATGTAGACTTGTATACTTTGAGTGTACTACTACTCGTATGACAATGATATTTTTGAGTAAAATGAGTGAAGTTTTTATATGAAATAATCTGAACTCGAGATGTGTTATATGAAAATATACTTGAGATGTAACAAAGTGATTTATACATGTTGTGGAAAATATATGTGCATGGAGACTTGATTGTTATTGAGCCCATACATGTTTTGATGTTATTATGGAATATATGACTAAAAAGGGCAATGAGAATATGTGTAGGGCTTGAGGTCAAATTGATTGAATGTGTCTTACATAGTTACCTCAAAATAGAATGAATGGTAAGTTAAGTACCATGTTACCCGAACTTACTAAGCATGTAATGCTTACTTAGTTTTATTTCCCTGTTTTATAATAAATCGGAAGCTTGTTGGATTGGAAGCTCGGCGGAGATCACTCACACTATCCATCGGCCTATATCGGTATATGTAGTAAATCAATTATGGTTGTAATGGCATGTATAGGTTATATTGGCCTTATTGGCATGTAAATGTAAATGATGCTTGTAATCTAGCCATTGGAATGGCTAGTAATGGTTTGTTTTGATATATATTTGTAATTTCATACTATGGTAGCTACATATGTGTTAAGTAGTTGATCAAATCATGTCTAAGACTAAACCAAGGTAAGATCATAAACATGAATGCATGTAATGATATGTCATGTTGAATAATGAAGTTTGCTTAATTTGAATGCTTGAAATGGTTGGTATTTGGATGTAGTTTTAACTGCAGGTCAATGGTGTGATAAATGGCTTCATTTTGTCCACACGGGCAGGCACACGGGCGTGTGTCTAGACTGTGTGTAACACACGGCCTGGTATATAGGCATGTGGTTAGGTCATGTGTCTCATGCACTTAAATTTTGAGAAACAGAATGCTTAGAATTGAACACACAGGCAGGGACACGGGCGTGTATCTCAGCCGTGTGTCAACAAGGGTGTGTGTCTTGGTCGTGTGAAACCTGCACATAATTTTGAAATGAAATAATTATCCCCACGGCCTAGTACACGGGTGTGTGGCATGGCCTTGTGCACAAGTCAGAGAGTTAGACAGGGTCGAACACGGCCTGCGGAACGGGCTTGTTCCAGGGTCACACAGGCGTGTCCCTTAGATCACACGGGCGTGTGAACCCTGCACCATAGAAAAATTTTTAATTGCGAGAAAAATTCTTAGTGGTTCTGATTAAGTCCCGACTCAATTTTAATTCTTGTATTAGGCCTCGAGGGTATATTTAAGGGATGTTACGAATGATCTCGGTTAATGAATAGTAACTTACATAAATTACCTGTAAATGTTTTTAAATGTTCTAGTAATGATTCGTAACCCTGTTCTGGCGACAGATATGGGTTAGGGGTGTTATATTTAGTGGTATCAGAGCTATAGTTTAGTCAGTTCTCACATTGAACGTAGCATATGTGGAGTCTAGAAATACATGCCATTATAAAACCTGTGATAGTGTGATATCTTTTGACTCTGATGAAAATTATTTTGCAAATAGACAGAGCTGCTTTCCAACTGAGCTAATTCCGATACTGCTGAAAGTGATATTCACGTGCCAGAGTAAAAATGTTCCTTATGATGAAACGAGACTCATAAAGGTATGAAATAAATATTTTATAGTGGACATGTTAATGATACACGTTAAGTGATATGTGTGTATTCATGAAAGTTAAATTTTGAGGCTTACGATCTCCAACCCCTACCAGTACAGTTTTATACGATGAAAATTCACAAGATTTATGTTGACTAAGTTCATAAGTGTGAAAGAAGAGCTCAAAGGCTAAATGATTAATGATGTAGTTAGAATTGAGAATGGGTTAGTAAGTAAAGACGATATTAAAAGAGATATTAGATTTTTCTGAATATGTGATGTTATTGTTAAGAAAGAAGTTATTCATGAGTAATTGACTTATTCAGGTATGATATTTACAGAACAGATTAGCTGAAAATTCTTCCGAATTGACTTTTTTAGTGAACTGAATAATGTAATATTATCAATGACTTTATTAGTTAGTGGAATAGTGATGAAATTGCAAAGGTATTTGAATACAACTATTATAATTAAGTATATTACAACAATTTCTTCTAGGTATTCTATATGTTCTGTTATTTTTAGAGGCATATGAAATTGTGCATGTACAGATGCAATATTTATCGTATTGAAACACTAGTAAATTATGATAGATGGAATTACTGAAAGTCTGGTTGATTCATTAGCGGTATTGCTCTATTTTACTTGGGTTGCTAATTTATCATGATTGATATAAGATTTGATGATAAGGTTCATATGATATTATTTTCTACTTCTACTGATTGAAGCCCTGAATTGCGAATATGCAAATTATATTGCCTTTATCACAATTGTTTCTACTGAGTATGTGTGATATTACTCTTTTGAATTTTCACTGAGATATCATCAATCTCTTTATTATGTAAACATGGGTTATCTGTGAAAGATATTCTTTGATTGGAGGTAATTACATTTATTACTATTATAAATATTGACTCGATCATGAAGTTTGGTGATAGAAATCATAGATTATAAAAATTGTATTATTGCATTGGTTATTATTGGGGCCACTTTCAGTCCTCCCTCTTCTAATTTGAGGTACACTATTGATGGTGAAGTGTTGCTTATCTATACGGTTGAAATGTCAGTCATATTATAACACTATGGTTTTAAATCTATCTGATGGTTCTGGCTTTGGAAAAACTCAAAGCTTCAATGTTAACAATTGAAATAGCTATCTTGATGACCCAGTTATTACAGAAAAGAGGTACGATTTGAATGAACCGATAAATATCAGTAAAGTTTTGACCAGTTGGAAGCTCTGTTGATCGAAGTATTAATTCTGGTTCAGCCTGAACCGAGTAAGGAGTTTGTTATTATAGAGATGTATTATTGAATGGGATTAGATTGTGTTTTGATGCAGTAAAGCAAGGTAATAGCCTGTACTTTCAGACGGTTAAAAATCACATGGAATGAATTACTTGATACGTGATCTAGAATTAATAGCTACTGATTCTGTATTAAAATCTGGTAACACTACTTGTTTGGTGAAAAATGTCATATATTCATCGATCATAAAAATTTGAAGTATCTGATGTTGCTAAAAGATTTGACTTTGAGATTGCGTATAGGGCTTGAATTGTTGAAAGATTATTATTGATAATTGAATATTACTCGTTAAGAGCGAATGTTGTTACAGATATTCTGAGTAGAAAATCTTTGTAAACTTTGCTAGCCATGGATACCGATTATGATTATCTGATAATAGCTCAATTTTAGCTGAGTATAGAGCTTAACCAATGTTTCTACAACAGAACGGTGAAACTCAGAAAAGTGATAATGAGTTGTAAGTTAAATGAACACAGTGTGAAATAATTTTTGATTCAGAATTTTAGAATAGATTTGATAAATGTCTGTTATTCAGAGACAGTGTTTGTGTACTAAAGAATTTGGAGCTTGTACAGAAAATTCTACATGAATGACCACAGTGGTACTATGTGTAACAGTCCGAATTTGGCCCTAATCAGAACGGTGGTTTCGGGACCACGAATTCGAGTTCGAGAAATATTTAAATAATATTTTCCGTGCTTATTATATGTAAATTAATGTGTGTGAAAGTTTCGTAGGAAAATTTAATCGTATGTGTGTTTAATTTAGAAAAAGGACTGAATCGCGTAAAATACAAATGTTGCAAACTATAGAGAAAAGTACCCATTTGGTATTGGTTTTTTTAAAATGGAGTCCTAAAAGGGAAATTGGCCCATTTTCCATGATAGTGGGTGGTAATGGTCTTAAATGACCTTAAACCATATGTTATAATTATTATTATTAAAAGGTTAGTATAGTAATTTGGTAAATAAATAATATATGTTAAATTTAATTAAAATAAAGCCACTATCATCTTTTGTCATCTCTTGGCCGAATGTGAGCTAAAGAAAAGGGTTAAGGAAGCTTTGAATTTTGGCAACAATTAAGCTTGATTAAGGTATGTGTAGTTTTCGGTTTTTGATAATTTTTACGTTTTTGAAATCGTTGCTTCAAATACTTCAAGACCCATGCTTGAATTTTTGACTTGGATGAATATTTTGAAATGTTCCATTGATGAGTTCATGATTTTTATGATGATAGTTGATGAATTATGAAAGATATATGTTAGATTAATATGTTTTGTCTTTGGATTTTTGGTGAATTTGAGTATTTTGGGCTAAATAACAAATATAAATTTTTGTGGGGCTAAAATTCAAAATAAATGAAATAAATGGACTTGTATAGTCCCTATGAACATTCGGCCCTTAGGTGGTATAATGAAATTTTGTGTATTTTGTATTTTGTGCAAATAGGACTAAATTGTAAAAATGTGAAACAATAGGGGTAAAATGGTAATTTGCCTATTTATGTGTTTTGGGACTAAATTGAGATGAAATGTGCTTGAATGAGCTAAATTTTAATGTGTTTAGATCAAGAACAAAGAAAAACGGATTTGGATCGGGGAAAAGCGAAGGTTATCGAATAGCCGGTCTTCGTTGTCCGTCGATAGTCGAGGTAAGTCTTTAAGCGACTACATGTCAAAAATTATTTACGTATTATAATAAATGTTGAAATTTGGAAATTTTGGAAATAGATATGTGGAATTGCCAGATGTGATTAGTGTAATATAGAATCGATTTTATTTGAGGTAATGTGGTTAAATGTATCCAAATGGGATATGTGATATTATGAAATATATGTGTTATATGAGATATTGGAATTAATAAATGTGCATGGAATGGTTACTAATGTTGATATTTGGGCTTCGAGCCTAGCAGGCCTTGTGCTGGTGATTTATATCGGGCTAAAATGCCCATGAGCCTTGTGTGAGTGAATCTTATCGAGCTTATTGCTTAAGCAGGCTAAATCTGGGTGTTTAAATATCGGACCTGGTCTCTTGAGCTTAATGCTTGGTGTATATTTCGGGCTTTGGTGCCTAGCAGGCTTAATGCCGGTGATATGTTATAAACAGTGAATTTACGAATTAAACAAGGTGAGACACATTTAATGCAATGTGCTAAGAACTCGGGTAAGTGTAAGTCTACTATATTGGTAAGGAATGTAGTAAGTTGGTATACTATCATTTGAGTTGAGTATAATGTGATAAAGTTGATGATTCAAAAAGGATTTTATTATGTGTTTCCAAGCTTATCCATGATGAGTATGAACATTATATATATGAAATTGAGTTTTATATGTACATTACTTTGAAGAATCGGTTATTAGTGGAAATGTTAATGGTAAAAGAGTTCGAATGTGTTTGCATATGTGTACAAATAGGAATATGTGATTGATATTTATAATATGTTCATTTGACTTGGAATATACAAATGCATATGGTATTTATGTGACTTGATGATGTATAAGTTTATGGAAATAAAGTGTTAATATTTAGGTTAATGGTACTAAAAGCATTCGGACATGATTTATTTATATAATGAAATGTTTATATTCAATGTCACGAATTCAATGATTAAAAGGGTCTTTATGTTTAATCGTTGTATTGAATTTGCTTAAGACTTACTAAGCTAGTAAGCTTACTCTGTTTAGTTGAATGTCCTATTTTATAGATTTGGTCAAGCTAAGGGCTCGGGAAATCGTCAGCAAAGTCAACCACACTACCATCTTTTTTGGTACTCCTTTAGTTTGGTTTATTTTTGGATAAAGGCATGTATAGGATGGTTACTGTCCATGTTTGAGTTGGACACTTTGTCATTATATGTATTAAAGCCATACGAATATGGCTTATATTTTGTGTTAGTTGATATGGAGACTTATATTTTTCTTTAATGATTAAATGGTGCATATAGTTATGTCATTATGATGTAAAAGTTGTATGGAATTGTTTACCTTATATTCGGCTATGGTATAGGCGAATATAGTAAGTATAAATCGGTGTTGTGGGTAATGACATTATGGGTTAAGATAATGTTAAATAATGTGACATTAGTCATGCGAAATAGGTGTGATGTGTTTAGTTATGTGTTTTGGCTAGTAAGGAAAATGGTGATGATGCTTGATGATTCGTGTAGGTAATATGTATATAGTAGTTGGGTAATAATCTTGTTATATGTTTGGATTAATATACTTAGCCTTGAATTATATATGTGGAACGTGGTTGTTGCATTGTATGTATGATCTTGTCTAAGGTTTATTCATGAGTTACTCGTTTAATATGCATTACTAATGATAGTTGAGTTGAGACATGTGCTTCGGCAATATATTAAATGATGTATGCTTAAGGTAGTAAGGGTAAGTAACATTCCGTTTAAGCAAGAATCCAAATGGTAAGTAAAAACGGTATGGTTTGGTCTCAATATTTGAACCACTGTAATATGCTTATGATATTGGAAATAGTATGACCGAACCTTTGGTTAGTTCATAAAATAAATTGCAAAGTTTAGGTACATTAATAAACATATTCAAATTTGGTGTATGATGTATGAATAATCATGTGCAAGTATAAATGTGACATTTGTTATAAGGAAATGCATGCGATATATGTTCATAACATTAGATGTGTGTTCGGTCAGGATGTAACTTTGATATGCTTATATATGCAATTGCTACCAAAATGATATAAATGATTCAGTTGGGTTAATATGTATATGTATTAAAGTATTATGAATGAATATCAAATTATATTGTATGATATGGTGGAGATTGCATTGCTTGTGTTGAATTCAATTGAATGTCTATTCAGAATTTAGTTTAGTTTGGTAATGCCTCATAACCTTAATCCGGCGATGGATACGGGTTAGGGGTGTTACACTATGTCTGTTTATCCAGAGAATGATAAAATACATAATAATTTGAAAAAGATGTATTAGTAGCTCGGAAATGAAATGTGGTATTTTTGAAATTTTATTTAAATGTTGGATGTACCAGCAAGATAAAGATGAAACTTTCAGGATGGTTATAGCCAGCGAAGATGCCGAAATTGAAATGGTACAAAGTTACTATGAATTTTATATTGAAATTATCCCTGTCTATGAAAAAGAAAGATACGATTTGAGTAATTATTGATTATTCGACGAAGCCTGCACATTTTATCCTGGTATGAATGGATTTCTCACTTGATATATTGCTTGAATTCCCCGTTTTTGAGATTGTCAGATTTCATGATGTGCTGGCTTCTATTATTCTGATAGAGATTTATATTGGCCCTATTGGCATGTAAATGTAAATGATGCTTGTAACCTAGCCATTGGAATGGCTAGTAATGGTTTGTTTTTATATATATTTGTAATTTCATACTATGGTAGCTACATATGTGTTAAGTAGTTGACCAAATCATGTCTAACATATGGACTAAACCAAGGAAAGATTATAAACATGAATGTATGTAATGATATGCCATGTTGAATGATGGAGTTTGCTTAATTTGAATGCTTGAAATGGTTGGTATTTGGATGTAAGCTTTAATTGTAGGTCAATGGTGTGATTTTGGGTGAGAAATGAAGCTAGAATTTGCTTCATTTTGTCCACACGGGCGTGTGTCTAGACCGTGTGTGACATATGGCCTGGTATATGGGCGTATGGTTAGGCCGTATGTCCCCTGCACTTAAATTTTGAGAAATAGAATGCTCAGAATTGAACACACAGGTCTGTGTCTCAGCCGTATGTGCCACACAGCCTTGAACACGGGCGTGTGTCTTGGCCGTGTGAAACCTACACCTAATTCCGAAATGAATTAATTATCCACATCGCCTTGCACATGGGTGTGTGGCATGGCCGTGTGCACAAGTTAGAGAGTTACACGGGGTCGAACACGACGAATGACATGGGTGTGTTCTAGGGTCACACGGGCGTGTGAGCCCTGCACCTTAGAAAACTTTATAATTTCATGAAAAATTCTTAGAGGTTCTAATTAAATCATGACTCGATTCTAATTCTCGTATTGGGCCTCGAGGGTCATTTAAAGAACGTTACAAATGATCTCAGTTAATGAATAGTAACTTGCATGAATTACCTGTTGATCGCTGAAATCAGAGCTTTAAAATTTATAAAAGAATGATTAAACCTGAAAACTAACCCTGACAACGATTAAAGGCAAATGTACCTATCGAACAGTAGTATAGCTTAGGCAAGATCGGATATCAAACCCAAAGGAACTAAGAGTAGTAATACTAACTTTCTTTTTATTATGTAGCCTTAAAAATATAGTGAAGTTGCTTTAAACTATATTGACGAAGACTAAACTAAGGACACAAAGACAAAAAGGAAGAATAGGAAAATAACTTTGAAGGAAAACTCAGTTGATTACGACGATACCCTCAGGAAGAATCCACCTAGACTTCACTTGTTCTCTGACCCTAAATTATATGATTTCTTTACTTAGTTTGATCCGTAAGACTCCCTAATCTGTATTAAACCCTCTCTCGAGGCGAATAACGTCTAACCCTAGGTTAATTAGTGGAACTCTTGTTCGCTTATAATAATCCCCTAGGATAGTAGCAAATCGATCAATGGACTCCCATATTAGGTTTCACCCTAATCCGGCAAAATCTCGTAACCCTATCTCTAGGCGTTCGATCAACTCCGCTTAATTATGTTAGATCTACTCTTAAACAGGGTCTATTCCTCCTCCACCTAAGCACATTAGATTTGGATTAAGCAACATAATTAAGAACAAACTAAGCAATTATCATATAACTCAGAAATCAAGTAATAAAATTCATCTAGGTTTCATCCCCTTCAGGTATCTGAAGGGTTTTGTTCATAATGAATAAAAAGAACATCACAAGAGAAAAGATAAAACAAAACATAAGAAAACCCTAAAACCCCTGAAGGAATTGAAGGAGAATTCCGCCGTCTTGAGTATAATTCCAGCTTCTTGGGATGGATCAACTGATTATCCTTGCGTTATTCCCTAACTCTGACCTTCTCGGCTTGGCTCCTTGGCCTAGCTTTGACGCCTTTTCAAAAGTGGTCCTTAGGGGATATATATAGGCTCTTGGAATGTGAATCTTTCTCCCTAAGTATCCTTTTTCGACTAAAATTGCTCATTCTGACGATAGAGGCACAGCCATGGCACACGCCCGTGTGAATCGAGACGAGACCAGACCGTGTTCGGGTTTCTAACTTGAGGCATGGTCGTGTGAGGCGGAGTTGAGGCCGTGCTCTAGGTTTTCGTCGAGGCACGGCCGTGTGGATTTTGGGTCGGGTCGTGTCGATTTCTTGCTAAGGCCCTTTTACTCCATTTTGGGCCCGTTTTACGCTCTTTTCATCTTCGGGTGCTTTCCTGGGTATAAGACATGAAAAAAAAGGATTAAAAGCTCCTTTTTACATAAATCAAGGGCAAAATCATCCAAAAACATACTAAATGTGGGCTTAAAATATGTTACTTTTACGGTTTATCAAATACCCCCACACTTATGCTTTTGCTTGTCCTCAAGCAAAATTCTCAACTTACAATTAAAACGAACTTTCCATGATTCATAATTCCTATCAACAATGCCTTATCCTAATTCATAGATAATTTATACGTGGATAATTCAATTCAAAGAGTCCTAAAGATTCGAACAAGATAAGTTATTCATTTATAGTACGAAAACATAGGTGTTTCCCTTCATCTAAATAATTACCTCTTGATTCAAGATTGACAAGGATTGACATCCTCACAAAATATTCACTCAAATCACTCAAAAAGTGTTTAAGGGTCAAAATTAAACACTCATAAGTGAAACCTGAAAAGTTAATCCCATAGGCTTGCCTGAAAATCAAATCTCCACCACTGTAAAATGAGATGATAAATAGATCAAAAGTTCTTTGTTATGGTTGTAACGGGGCTAGGGTTAAAGGTATGGTCACATGCTGAATTTAGAAGGTTAGAATCGAGATCGTATTGACAAGTTACCTACCTAAAAATTTCTAAGATAATAATTACATCAACTGAAAATAATAATCCTACTAATATGAGCTTTTCTTTTGAAAATAGACTTAGATTGTATAAGCTCACTTTTCATAAAACTAATACTGAATATACTTTGAATTGATTTTGATTTTGATTTTTTTTTTAGGAACAAACTAAAAAATACAAGATAATTTTACCTATCAGAATAATATACTTATGTAACTGATCAAATTAAATCTCGATTAAGGGGTAGTCAAAGGAAAGGGTGATAACAAATACAAAGGGGTTTTGGGTTAATATTAGTAGGTGAGTCAATAAAAAGGGTTTGTTAGGATCAACAGGGTTCACTAGGGGTCAATTGTAAGGGTAGGCTATTTAGTGGAATTAGTGGGTTAAAACCTAGGTGCCTTTATCATCTCGGTATTATCAAATCATAACTGTGGTCTTGACATGTATAATCAAGGCAAGTTCTAGAATAACAGTTCATAGTTGACACACTCATAATCAAGAAGTGAGCATGAAAAAGAATGTATGCTCTATAAGGCTCAAAATCTCACAAAAATTATGGGTGTTTTGACATCATCCTTGTTAATTTCAGATTTCAAGGTAATATTCAAATTTAGATCAGCAACCTAGCAAAATTTTAATTCCTGAAAAACAGACTTATCATGCTGGATTCTCTAGTAATTTTCAAATTAATTATCAATGTATAATTAACTATGACTTATTCTAAAACATGTTAATAAAAATCATAAACCATCAGAAATCTTAATTAGTAATATGAGAAAATTACTTTCAAACAAGATTAAATTCAGGGTTTTGAGAATCATGCAAAAAGTTAGGTATTTTTATCCTTAGGGTTTGAGAATAATGAAGAAAGTTAGGCATATTCTCAGAATAACTATTCATCCCCCCCACACTTAAGATGTACATTGCCTTCAATGTACAATGATAGATAAATCAAAAGAAAAGGGGAAAGAAGTACTCCCTGAATTGTGGATGTTTTCCGGAGGAGTGTCTTTGGTGGCGGTGATGGTCAGTTTGGATGACGAACCTGCGCTAGATGAAAAAATTGGGTAGCGCACTGAGAAGTAGCCAGGATTTATTAAGACCTAATAAAAATAAACTAAATATAAAATTAAAGAAAAACAAACTAAAGGGAAGGAGACTAAGAAGAAAACTAAAATGAAAAGAAAATTTTAATGGACTGTGAAGTCCTTATTGAAAGATGGTTCGCAAGGTGGGTGTGACTTCTAAGGCTGGGGAGGTGCTGGCGGTGGCAGAAGTGAAGAGGTTATCATGGTGGTTGGCGTGATTCCCCAGCAGCCTGGTGAACCTGTCACTAAGAAACTAAATTAAATAAAAATAAATTAAACATAAGATTATTAAAGAAAAGGAGAATGAAAGCAAAGAGGAATAGAAAATAAAAACTAATTGGTCTCAAAGACCCTTGGCTTGGTGTTGAGACGAAGCTGCCGGCATGAACTCATGTTGATCGTTCTTTGTTATGGAGCCTATACTCATCTTCTTCCGCTTCTTCGACATGATTTTGTGTTGCTCAAGGGTGTTAGAGATTTATGAAGTGCACAATCTGAGAGGGAGGAGGGTGAAAAGCAAAGAAAAAAAGGGATGAAATCAGATGGAGGGAAGGGGAAGAAACGTGGGGTTTAAATGGAGGTTCAAATCTGGTGCTTCTCCACGGCCGTAGTCCTAGGGGGTGTCGATGAACACGACCACCTTGCACGGTCGTGTTATGTAGTATGTTTGTCACCCCATGCTCGTACTGCATCACCCACGCCTGTGTTCGCCAAGTCAGTAGCCTCGCACGGTTTGTAGGCACGGGCGTGTTCTACCCGTGGTGTGGAAGTCAGTAGCTTCACACGGTTGAGGGGCACGGTTGTGCCCTTCTCTCGGTACCCGTGGAGAGGGTGGTTGGATTCATGACGTTGGGGGTGGTTGGACTGACTTGCATGGCCTCTGCTATGTCAGTGTCGCGGTTCCGGTGGTCCACACGGCCACGGACACGGCCGTGTGACCTGGAAATCCTGCATTTTTGGTTAGTTTAAAAAGAAGAAAAAGAAAAATAAATTTAAATGCAAATAAATGTAAAAAGAAATAAGGTTAGTGCTCGGATTGCCTCCCGAGAAGCGCTCGTTTATAGTCTTAAGCTAGCCTTTCCTTTTTTTTTTGAAAATTTTAGGGAGGTTTAAAGGTTTGAATATCTTCCCTCATGCCTACAATTTTATTTTCACGAAAAAGTTGAAATCGAGAAGCGTTTACCTTGAAATTACAGAATATTGGATTGCTCACCTCGACTATTCCGTGTGGGAAGATATCGTGTACCTTGAAAAGGATTTCTTTGTTTGTGTCAGGGTCTGGAGGGAATAGTCGTGAGTCTACTTTGTCTGACAAATACCTAATCTCTGACTTTGGACTTGTCTATCTCGTAGAGTGGTTTTGATTCTATTTCATGTATCCCTAATTTTTCCTTAGAGTGTGTTTTCCACTCGTCTAAGTCATTGATTTGAATCCTTTGCTCCTCGTGAGTTGTTTCTTTGTTGGTACTGAACTGAAGATTAGGTTTAATCGCGCCCTCTTTCGATGGTTCCTTTGATTTTACTTTGTGTGGTTCAGGTTCTTCTTTGACTTGGGTCTCCTGCTCATCTAATTTATCGACCCTAAGGCTTTATTCCTCGTGTGCTTCTTTAGCTTGGGGTTCGTGTTTCGACTCGGGTTTTTGTCCTTTTGATTTTTCCTGCGATGAAAGTTGAACAAATTGGTTATCATTTGTATTGACTTTCTTACCTTCATCGATTGTTGCCCTGGCCGAGTCAAGAGCTTGAAGACTGATTTATTCGTCACCTACACGAAGTATGAGTTCTCCTGTGGCAACATCAATTTTAGTCTTGGCAATTGCTAGAAAAGGTCTTCCTAAAATTAAGGGAATTAAATTATCCTCATCCATGTCTAAAACAACAAAATCTACTAGGAAAACAAATTTATTGATTTTTACGAGAACATCTTCAATAATGCCCCTAGAAATTCTAACAGTTTTATCAGCTAATTGAATACTCATCCTAGTTTGTTTGGGCTTCCCTAGACCTAGTCGTTTAAACAGTGTATAAGGCATGACATTTATGCTCGCCCCTAAATCAGCTAACGCATTATCAATAGTTAAACTGCCAATTAAACATGGAATTGTAAAACTCCCTGGATCTTTTAATTTCTGTGGTAGTCTATTTTGTAGGATTGTTGAGCACTTTGCGTTGAGTTCAATGTATGGCTCTTCGTCTAATTTGCATTTGTTTATCAAGAACTATCTTAAAAATTTCCTCGAGTCTGGCATCTGAAAAAGAGTTTCAAGAAGAGGTAAGTTAATTTGTAATTTCTTTAAAAGTTTAAGAAACTTACCGAACTGTTCCTATGAATCGTCTCTTTTTAATACTTCGAGATAAGGTATGCGAGGTTTGTACTCATTGATTACCGATTTTGACTTTTCTTGTGTTACCTCTGTTATACCTTCGTCTACCTTACTTTCTGGAATTGGTTGGGGTTCATCTAACTCCTCGCTGTCCTGAGCTGTGATGGCTTGAATTTGCTCCTTTGGATTAATCTCGGTGTTACTTGGTAGACGTCCTTGCGATCGTTCTGACATGAGCCGTGTGAGTTGTTCGACTGCATTTGTTACTTCCTTGATTGACTTAGAAATTTCACTCATTCGGCTCTCATTGCTTTTAATTTTTCTATCAATATCTTTTAGGCGTTCTTCTGTGTTTGCCGATTTTTTTAGTTCCTCCCCGTAGGTATGTTTCTTCTCTCGTGGATAAGTTTCTTCTCTCGTGGATAAGGCTGATTTTGGAAGTTTTGAGGAAGTTGTTGCCTTTGATTCCCTTGATTTCCTTGACCTCCCCATGAAAATTTTGGGTGGTTCCTCTAACCTGGATTGTAAGTGTTACTATAAGGATTATTATTGGATCGGAAATTATTACCTATATAGTTCATCTGTTCACACTCTGCTTTCGGTTGGTAGGGTGGGTACTCAGGATTTGCCACGGTTTCACTTGCGTCGTACTTCATGACTGGGTGTGCCTGCGAAGAACACAAACTATCAAGCTTTTTATTCATCATCTCAAGCTGCATTGATAGCATGGTCATGGCATCGACGTTGAAGACTCCTGCCGATTTTGTCGATTTGGTCCTTGAAGCTTGCCATTGATAATTGTTTAATGACATCTCCTCAATGAACTCGTAGGCTGCTTCTGGAGTTTTGTTATTCAGAGTTCCACCGGCTGCTAAATCAATTAGTTGCCTTGTTGAGGGGTTTACACCATTATAGAATGTTTGGACTTGTAGCCACAAGGGTAAGCCATGGCGTGGGCACCTCCTCAAGAGATCTTTGAATCTCTCCCATGCATCGTATAGAGTTTCTAAATCCATCTGCACAAAAGAAGAGATATCATTCCTTAATTTGGCCGTTTTGGCCGGTGGAAAATATTTCATTAAAAATTTTTAGGTCATCTGATCCCATGTGGTGATTGACCCTCGTTGTAACGAGTTTAACCACTGTTTAGCTTTATTTCTCAATGAAAAAGGGAATAACCGAAGACGTATGGCATCATCAGAAACGCCATTTATTTTGAAAGTATCACAGAACTCTAAAAAGTTAGCTATATGCATGTTTGGATCTTCGTCCTGCAAACCATCAAATTGAACAAACTGTTGAATCATTTGTATTGTGTTAGGCTTTAATTCAAAATTATTAGCAGCTATAGCAGGCCTAACAATACTTGATTCCGCTCCTGTTAAATGCGGTTTCGCATAATCAAACATAGTACGTGGAGCGTTGTGTTCCCCCACATCGTGTAGTGGTGGATTATTCTCGTCCATCCTTTCAGTAGGATTGGATCTGTCTTCTTCCTCCCTTTCTGTGTAATTTAGGGCTCGCCTGATTTCTCGACGATTCCTTCGAGCGGTAGCTTCAATATCACTATCGTATACTAAAGGTTCTCTCAGGTTCCTTCTAGTCATAAACTAGAGGTACCTGGAAAGAGACGAAAGAAAGAAAAATAAGCAAAATTAAAAATTATCCTAAAAACAAAAATAAATTGCTGAAAATAAAAAAAATAATGGCAAAAGTAATAAAAATAGAGTTTTCTTAATATTTTAGTTCCTCGGCGCCAAAAACTTGATCACTGAAATCAGAGCTTTAAAATTTATAAAAGAATGATCAAACCTGGAAACTAACTCTGACAACGTTTAAAGGCAAGTGTACCTATCGAACAGTAGTATAGATTAGGCAAGACCGGATATCGAACCCAAAGGAACTAAGAGAACTAATACTAACTTTCTTTTTATTATGTAGCCTTGAAAATATAGTGAAGTTGCTTTAAACTATATTAACGAAGACTAAACTAAGGACACAAAGACAAAAAGGACGAATAGGAAAAATAACTTTGAAGGAAAACTCAGTTGATTACGACGATACCCTTAGGAACAATCCACCTAGACTTCGCTTGTTATCTGACCCTAAATTATATGCTTTCTTTACTTAGTTTAATTCGTAAGACTCCCTAACCTATATTAAACCCTCTCTCGAGGTGAATAATGTCTAACCCTAAGTTAATTAATGGAACTCTCGTTCGCTTATAATAACCCCCTAGGCCGTAAATTGATCAATGGACTCCCATATTAGGTTTCACCCTAATCCGGCAAAATCTCGTAACCCTATCTCTAGGCGTTCGATCAACTCCGCTTAATTATGTTAGATCTACTCTTAGGCAGAGTCTATTCGTCCTCCACCTAAGCACATTAGATTTGGATTAAGCAACATAATTAAGAACAAACTAAGCAATTATCATATAACTTAGAAATCAAATAACAAAATTCATCTAGGTTTCATCCCCTCTAGGTATCTGAAGGGTTTAGTTCATAATGAATAAAAAGAACATCACAAGAGAAAAGATAAAAAAAAAACATAAGAAAACCCTAAAACCCCTGAAGGAATTGAAGGAGATGTCCACCGTCTTGAGTATAATTACGGCTTCTTGAGATGGATCAACTGGTTATCCTTGCGTTATTCCCTAACTCTGACCTTCTCGGCTTGGCTCCTTGGCCTAGCTTTGACGCCTTTTCAAAGGTGGTACTTAGGGGACATATATAGGCTCTTGGAATGCGAATCTTTCTCCCTAAGCATCCTTTTCGGACTAAAATTGCTCATTCTGATGACAGAGGCACGGCCATGGCACACGCCCATGTGAATCGAGACTGGACCGTGTTCGGATTTCTAACTTGAGGCACGGTCGTGTGAAGCGGAGTTAAGGCCGTGCTCTAGGTGTTCGTCGAGGCACGGCCGTGTGGATTTTGGGCTGGGCCATGTCGATTTCTTGCTAAGGCCCTTTTACTCCGTTTTGGGCCCGTTTTACGTTCTTTTCATCCTCGGGTGCTTTCCTGGGTAGAAGACATGAAAAGAAAGGATTTAAAGCACCTTTTTACATAAATCAAGGGCTAAATCATCCAAAAGCATTCTAAATGTGGGCTTAAAATATGTTACTTTTACGGTTTATCACCTGTAAATGTTTTTGAATGTTCCAGTAATGCTCCTTAACCCTGTTCCGGCGACAGATACGGGTTAGGGGTGTTACAATGACCATCTCCATACAAGTTGAACATGACCTGCAGCTTGTGTAGGCGACAAAATTGCTGCAATACAAGCTAGAATATGTCGAGGAAGAAATAGTTCAAGTCAATGCCAATTCCAAGTTCCACCAGTTGTGACCAAATCACAAACTTGAAAAGTGTCATCGATGTATACTTTGTCTATATTATGCATTCAAAGAGAGTCAATATCTTTTACCCAATGATCATTTTAGAAATATGCTAGTCGTTCATAACTAATAGACCACATGACACAATCAATAACTTTATGCCAAACATTCATGAGGGATCGCCAAATATATGAGCAGTTACTACGTTCTATGGATGTTGGAATAACCCCATACACAATGTATTTGTTCTTCAGAACTCGAACCTAAAGAGCATCTGTATTAGCAACAATATTGTAACCTAATTTTAGAAGGAAAATCTTATTCTGGTCATTTAGACTTTGAATGCCCAATCCTCCTTTCTCAATGCACAGGCAACAATCCCTCCAATTAACTAAAGCAAGCTTTCTTTTTGACATACTCGATCTCCATATAAAATTACATGCAATTTTTTCAATCTCTTTGTACACTAAAATTGGAATACAAGCAATATTCGTAAAATAATTTTGTATAGCAAGAAGCATGGATTTGACAAAGAGTAATTCTTCCTGCCAACGAAAATATTCGAGTATCCCATCCGTTAAGCTTGGCACGGACTATATTAACCATAAACTAAAACGTATCAATAGAAACCCGTCTATGAAATGCAGGCATCCCTAGATATTTTCCCAAATCATCCACCCTTGGGAAGTCGAGTTTATCACTCACATTTACAACCATTGCTTCAAGAGTGTTGGATGAAAAGAAAATTTGAGTTTTTTTCTATTTAATTTGTGTCCAGAATAAGAGCAAAAAGTACTCAAAATAGCATTAATAAGCTCAACACCTAGACTATCAGCTTTAGAAAATAAAACCAGATCATCTACAAAGAAAAGGTGTGAAACACTTCGACTTTGTCTAGAAAGCAAAAGTGGTTCCCAGTCATTTTTGTCAACTGCTCGATATATTAAATGTCCCAAACTCTCTATTCCTAAAACTAATATATAAGGAGATAAATGATCTCCTTGTCTCACCCTTCGTGTTGGAAAAATAGGTTATGTGATTGTTTCGTTCATAAAACCTGCACTGTCATCGAATTGACACAATGCAAAATCACATTGGTAATAGTATTAGGAAACCCTACATCCATAAGTGTATCTTCCAAAAAGTCCCACCGGATTCTATCATATGCCTTTTCAAGATCGACTTTGACTGCCATCCCATACTGTTTACTCTTTGTTGTATTCATTGTGCGCATTGCCTCTTGGAAAATGATAATATTTTTTGAGATATTACGACCTGCTATAAAACTAGCTTGCTTTTATCGTATTAATTTTTCATAAGAGGATGAAGATATTTCACCAAAGTTTTAGTGAAGATATTGTAAATTATGGTATAGAGACTGATCAGACGAAATTGGTTAAGGAACTCTGCACCAATGGTCTTCGAAATTAAAATTAGAAATATCTTATTATACCAGGATCTTGCATGCCCTCTTCCATAACACGTCTGACAAGATGATAGACACTATTACCCACCAAATCCCATTGAAATTGATAAAATTTTGCATGAAATCCATCAATACCTAGCACCTTCAAGGGTGACACAATAAACACCGCCTTCCGAACCTCTTCCATCGAGACTGAAGCAATTAGACTGCTGTAAGGAAAGCGACCAACAGGTTAAGGCTCCACTAAGTAGAGTTGTTTATGAAAATCAACTACATTCTATTGAAGAAACTCATTATCAAAACACTATCCAGTATCGACAATTTGAAGAGCTTCAATCCCATTTTGCTTTCTACAAGTAAGAGTATGGCTATGAAAGAATTTCGTGTTTCGATCTCTACTAGCTAGCAATTCACTTCTCGACTTTTGGTACCACAAAACTTCTTCCTAGAATAAAATATTCTCTAAATCAGATCAAAGATTCACTTCACGGGCTCAAAGTTGTATAGAGTCGAGAAACACCAAAGCCTTTTGAACTCGTTCTAAATTTGTTACAATTTTTTGCTTTTTTGCAAAAATGTTACCAAAGACTCGCTTGTTCCAATCTTGAACCAAAGTGACAAACCTATCCAAGTTTGAAACAACATCCACTAAATTATTCCATGTATTTCAAACCAAGTCCTTGAACTGTAGATGTATAAGCCAACTAGCAAGGAATCGAATAGGGCGTTTACGATGAGTTGAAAAAGTCAAGTTCATGGATACCAAAAGAGGTCGATGATCAGACTTATGCTTGTGGAGATGATAGGCTGTCGAATTAGGTGCAAAGGATTCTTACATATCATTACAAATAGATTTTTCAAGGCATACAAAGAGATTGCCTTGATTCCAAGTGAACATAGATCCTTGAAACCCCATATTATGGATGCCATGTTGAAAGAGAAAAAAGTGAAACAAATTACAACCCGATTGTCTAGTTACTGTACCTCATTTCCTTTCCGCACAATTTAGAATGGAATTGAAATCTCCGTCCATGACCTATGGTTCTATAATGTCACTAGGAAGAAGATCTAAATATACCAAAGAATTTTTCGATTGGTCGGTTGTGGGCTTGCATAAATTGTTGTATAGAGAAACAAAGTAGGACCAAAATTGCTTCGAATGCACATGTGGACGAACTGAGGATGGGCTATCAGAACTTCCATAGAAATATTATCGTTCCAAAAGATCCAAAGACCACCTGCATAACCATTAGCTTCAAATTCTCAAGAATTAGCAAACCCCAACTTAGCAATAACATCGTCTACTCTTTTTCTGTTAATACGTGTCTCGAATAAAGAAACTAGATCAGGATGGAACTCCCTCATATATTCCTTAAGAAAATTATGAAACCAAGAATAATTGCACCCTTAGAAATTCTAGAAAAACATTCAAAGATTCATAATCATAACAATATAACAATAAATTAAGAAAACCAGAACAAAAAACTTAGGCCAAATCAACGTCGAGAAGGGTCTCGTCATCTAACACATAAACCCAACCATTGTCTCCCTCCATAGCTGAGTCTTCTTCAACAACCTGAGATAGTCCCTAAAATATACCTTCTAGTGCCATAAAAATAGGTATGTTAGCCTCACCCTCGAACATATTCTCAATAGGTTCTTGCATCATGTTTTCCCCAGTTGCAATTGTCTCAATCGTTATTGGTATTTTTATAGTAATGTCTCCCATATTGTTGATCTGTCGTAATTTGTTATGTCAAATTAGGCTCCCAGTTATACTTAAAAAGTTTGTTTCCTACCAATTTATATGTTTTTATTGTGTTTTTACTTAGTTTTCATTCTTTGCTTTAATAAGTGAAATAGTGAGTTTTATGCCACTCTTGAGACTCGAAATGGTCAAATGCGTCATAAGGAACCTAATGGTTGATTGAGTGTTAAAAGGAGTCATCGGAGGCCCGAACATGGGTGAAAACATCACCTAGAAGGGAGGCATCATGATATCGAAGCATGAAGTCATGATACCCTTGTCAGTGTTGAAACGAAGAGGATTGAGGCCATCTACAGTAGTATCGCGGTACCAACCATAGGGTATCATGATACCCAAACATCCAAGGACCCACTAATTCAAGACTGTCGTGGGTATCACAATACCAATGTCATGAAAAGATAAAAAATGGCTGCAGAGGTAGTCATTATCCAATTCCTGTAACACCCTATACCCGGTCCTGTCACCATCTTGAGCTATAAGATATTATAGCTATAAAACTTCAACATAATTCATATATTTAAATCAAACATAATCAAAATAATTCATCCCCAATCATTCACAAGCTTTCCAAACAATTTGAAACCTAAATCGAGCTTGAAGAACATTTAAAACAAACCGGGATCAAATCTAGATTAAATTGAAACTTTAAAAAATTTTAAGTGAAAAATAAAAATAAGGGTCACACTATCGTGTGGCAAGGGCATGTGGAAAAGGCCAGCTCATGTGGCTACCCTACATTCCCATATGGCTACCCCCGCACGCCCGTGTGCTCAGGTGGTGTAACTCACTGTGCTTGTGTGAACAAACCTGCAATGGAAGATAACAAGACACACGGCCGAGTGACTGGGTCGTGTGTGACACACGGCTGTGTGATAGCACGTGTCCCAGGCCGTGTGTACCTAAAAATGACTTAAAAATGAAGGCAACTTTCACATATTACTTGGATAACAAACCAAACCTAAAACCAAACATTTTTATACCTTCAAATGTATTAAAAAAAGTGCAAAACATAGCAAAACATGCAAGCTAAGTGCCAAACCAATGTGCCCTCAATGACACCATAATTCAATTACCAAACCAAAAATTACATTTCATACCAAATTAGTTTGCATACAAAGTCCTCAAATCCATTCATTTAATCCATTTAAGTATCATGAACCAACAACATTATCAACAAAGCTTAACATCATATGCCAACCTAAGTACCATTACAAAAATGACTATTAACATACATTACCAAAAGGTCACCTTCATCAAAACATATATCAACTTTACACATAAATTTACAATCAAAATAAAAATACATTCACAACCTTAACATAACATTTTCCTATATACATGCCATTTATAACTGGACCAAAATTAACAAGTAACTACCGAATAAAATGCAGGATAGTGTGATCTCCAAAACTTCCAATCAACAACAAAAGTCTAACAACCTACAAGGAAATACAACCAAAACAAAAGTATGCTTACATATAGCTTAGTACGTTTGTAAAACAAACATCACATATCTTTTACTTAATTATAAAACATACAAAGAAAGAAACTAAAAATTCTTGCTAATATACCAACGTTTCAACTTTCCGAAACATTTAAACCTGGATAATTTATATCATTAAGATACCACACGATAAATGATCATAAACCAAATCATTGTTATAATAACATCTCATTTCAAATAGTCAAAAGAATAATACTCATTCAAGTTAATTTTAGAACTCTAATCGACTCACGATGCTACTCACACAAGCTTCAGAGTATCTGCAACACATGCAAGATCTCAAGCCATCATTGTGGTCTATATCATCGATACATGGTACATGTTAAATAATTACTAACTCAAAGCCTACTAAATAATCACTGGCTTAAAGCCTGCTAGATAAACATCTACTCAAGGCCTGCCAAATACACATCGGCTCAAGGCTTGCTAAATACACACCAGCTCAAGGCCTGTTAAATAATCATCGGCTCAAAGCCTAGTAAATAAACATCTGCTCAAAGCCTGCTAAATAAAAATTGGCTCAAAACCTGCTAAATAGACACCTACTCAAAGCCTATTAAATAAAGTACATTACGTACTCATTATATTTATTTACTATTTATTTTATAATCATTCAATAGATAATAATAAAAAAAATTAAATCTAATTATAATGAAATGTATCATAAATGAAATTCATTATAAGCATAGGAATAGTAGTACAAACTTACTGAGCACGGCAGGTAACGATACACGATGACGATTATTCGACAACTTTTCTTTTCCCCCGTTTATCAACAAACTGGTCAGTTTCTTGATCTAAATATAATAAGCTAATTCAATTAACCAAATCTAACATCTTAAAATACTTACATTAATACAATTAACCATTTAATGATATTTTATATTTTTACCCTAAACTTTTACGTTTTCTTCAATTTAGTCCTTATCACAAAACTTACAAAATTTCCACAATAGCCTAAAAACATTAGTGTCGAATTCCTTATGGCCCCTCTACAACCCTTAAACATTTGAATATTAGCAAATAAACCATGCCAAATTTAAGATTATAACAATTTAATCCTTATAAGCAAAATTAACATAAAACCCTTAACAGATTAATTCAATTTCCTATCTATGTTCACAAATCTATCATCTATCAACCAACAACTCCTAATAACAGCAATGTCAACATTTTAGAACTTTAAAAATTTCGTAAACGGGGGTACGTGTAACACCCCTAACCCATATTCGTTGCTAGAACAGGGTTACAGAGCATTACCGGAGTTTACAGAACACATATAATTAATTCATGTCATTTACTATTCATATCCAAATCCAATCATATTGTCCCTTAAATGGACCTTCAAGCCCCAAATTTTTGCACTAGAAACAAGTCGGGACTAAATCGAAAAACTCAGGAAATTTTTCGCAAAATTTTAAAATTTTTCTTAGGTGCAAGGGACACACACCCGTGTGGTCAAGCCGTGTGGCTCACACGGCCAGGTGACACGCTCGTGTCTTAGGCCGTGTGGGCATTTAATGTGAGGCACACGGTCGTGTCCCAACCCGTGTCCTTACTCGTGTAACTCTCTGACTTGGATCACACAGCCAGCTATACGCCCGTATGCTAGGCCATGTGGACAATTTAATTTTCAAAAATTAAGTGCAGGGATTACACGGCCAAGACACATGCCCATGTGTTGGGCCGTGTGTCTCACACGGCTGAGACACACTCCTGTGTCTCTACCCGTGTGCTCAATTCTGAGCATTATGTTTCTCAACTTTTTAGATCCAGTGGACACACGGCCAAACCACACGCCCATGCGCATGCCGTGTGTCACACACGGTCAAGACACACGCCCGTGTGAACAAAATAAGGCCATTTTTGAAGCCTTATTTCTCACCCTTGTTACCTTGCACCTACATCAATACTTAAGCATTTTCAACAACCAATTCAAGACAACTTAACCAAGCCAAACACAAAAGTTATATATGATATATTAACACATACATTAATGTATTTCCAAACTTAAACATATAATTTATCATAATTTAATTTAACTATACCATACAAATATATGTTAAACATAATATAGCCTTATAATTATGTACCAAAACATACCATGATTAGCCATTCCAATGGCTAGATTACAAATAACCATTTACATGCCAACGTTGGCCAAGCTAGCCTATACATGCCATTATACCAAAACAAGTTTTCTATTTATACCAAAACGGGCTGAAGGATAGTGTGATGATGCTCCGACCGGTTCCAACCTTTACAAGCTTTCGAGCACTATAAAATAGAGAACAGAAAATCGAGTAAGCATTTCAAATGCTTAGTAAGTTTGTATAACAGGAATTTAACTTACCATATATTTTCATTTAAGATAAGTACACAAAAATGCATCCAAGCAATTTGGCTAATAGCCTAAAACATACAACTTCACAAATCATGTTAGTCATATAATTCACATAATACCAAGAACATGGATGAGCTCATCATTTAATGATTTTCATATATATATGTTTTTCATATCATTTCTCCATATTACAAGTACATTTCCATGACAACTCATTTCAAGTTCAATTTAGCCATGTCAAAATTTTGTCCTTTGAATTTTTTTAAAATATCGATGGATACATTCAGGTAGTACACTTAAAGTGTACAAAACTGAAATCTGTCAATTCATATCCAGGGATACCCAAATAAGGCACATAATCAGGAAGCACGCTCTCGAGCCATATATTAGGATGCTCAAATGAGCCATGTAAATGGGGAAGGTCATTAAGGGCTAACAGAAACTCATAAGAGTTTAGAACAGAAGCTCATAAGAGTTTCCAACCTTTACAAGCTTTCGAGCACTATAAAATAGAGAAAAGAAAATCGAGTAAGCATTTCAAATGCTTAGTAAGTTCGTATAACAGGAATTTAACTTACCATATATTTTCATTTAAGATAAGTACACAAAAATGCATCCAAGCAATTTGGCTAATAGCCTAAAACATACAACTTCACAAATCATGTTAGTCATGTAATTCACATAATACCAAGAACATAGATGAGCTCATCATTTAATGATTTTCATATATATATGTTTTTCATATCATTTCTCCATATTACAAGTACATTTCCATGACAACTCATTTCAAGTTCAATTTAGCCATGTCAAAATTTTGTCCTTTGAATTTTTTTAAAATATCGATGGATACGTTCAGGTAGTACACTTAAAGTGTACAAAACTGAAATCTGTCAATTCATATCCAGGGATACCCAAATAAGGCACATAATCAGGAAGCACACTCTCGAGCCATATATCAGGATGCTCAAATGAGCCATGTAACAGGAAAGTCATTCGGGCTAAACAGGAAACTCATAAGAGTTTAGAACAGGAAGCTCATAAGAGTTTCCAACCTTTACAAGCTTTCGAGCACTATAAAATAGAGAAAAGAAAATCGAGTAAGCATTTCAAATGCTTAGTAAGTTCGTATAACAGGAATTTAACTTACCATATATTTTCATTTAAGATAAGTACACAAAAATGCATCCAAGCAATTTGGCTAATAGCCTACAACATACAACTTCACAAATCATGTTAGTCATGTAATTCACATAATACAAGAACATGGATGAGCTCATCATTTAATGATTTTCATATATATATGTTTTTCATATCATTTCTCCATATTACAAGTACATTTCCATGACAACTCATTTCAAGTTCAATTTAGCCATGTCAAAATTTTGTCCTTTGAATTTTTTTAAAATATCGATGGATACGTTCAGGTAGTACACTTAAAGTGTACAAAACTGAAATCTGTCAATTCATATCCAGGGATACCCAAATAAGGCACATAATCAGGAAGCACACTCTCGAGCCATATATCAGGATGCTCAAATGAGCCATGTAACAAGAAGGTCATTCGGGCTAAACAGGAAACTCATAAGAGTTTAGAACAGGAAGCTCATTGAGCTTAACAGGTAACTCTGAAGAGTTATTATCAGGGAGCTCCGGATAGCTATTTAACAGGAATTTCAAGCAAGCCATGTCAGGAAGCTCATAAGAGCCTATATCAGGACGCTCACAAAGAGCTGCATTTGTGTCCTCAATAAAGGTTGGATCACAATCGATCGAATCATGTAACAGGACGCTCACAAAGAGTTGCGGTAGTGCGCAACACATGCAGGATCACCACCGATCAGGATGCTCGCAGGAACTATATAACAGGACGCTCGAGAGGGCTTTTAACAGGATGCTCGTCCGAGCTACAATGTCCGCAACATATGCAAGACTATAATCAATACAAGAAATTTTTGTATCCATCGCATTTCATTATTCAAACAAGACTTAACATTTTCCAGATATAATCGGACATGTGATTATTTCATATATTTATAATCTGTAATAGCCCATTTTTCAGTGAAATCGAAACAGTGGTTTCGGGATCACAAATTCGATCCGAAAATAAAATTTATTTTTATTTTATTACATGGTCCATATTATGATAAAGATGTCATGTGAAAATTTTGATAAGAAAATTTTATTGATTATGTACTTAAATACGAGAAGGACTAAATCTCATAAAATGCAAAAGTTGAATTCTAGTAGCTATAAGGATTAAATAGCTATGGAATTCAAAACTTGAGGTCCTTATATGGTAATTAGACTTTGGTGACTCATCCAGGGAAATTTAGAAAAAGGGTAAGGAATAAATTGAAAATTGAAATAATTAAATTAATTAAAAGATGATAAAAGATATCATCTTATTTTTATGTCATCTTCAACCTAAAATACATGAAAACCCTAGGAAAGAGAGAAGAAACTTGCATGGCTTAATTGGATAAGTTTTCTTGTCCCGTTTTTAGTAATTTTGATATTTTTGAAACCGGGATAGCTTAATCTATCTATTTGGGAGATCAATTTGAAGAGTTATCAAAGTATGAAATTTGGGTCATAGATGAATATGCTAAAAATTTAAAATTTATGGTAGAAAATGAAAGGTTTTTGATAGATAAATAACTTTTACTAAGTGATTTTTGATGGAAACATGATTTATGGACTAAAATGTAAAGTTGTGAATTTGATAAAAAATTATGAATTTTTATGAATACATGTGCTATAAATTTTGTGATGGAATTTTGGTTAGGCTTGGAATAGGGAGTAAATTGCACAAATTTCTTTTTCCGCGCCTAGGGATGAAATTGGAATTTGTGGAAAAGTTAGGGGCAAAATGGTAATTTTTCCTAGGACGTAAATTGAGTCTAAATGAATATGAAATGTGTGAAATTGATGATTAAAGTTATTTATATAGATCCAGACAACACAAATTCGAGGTTAGACCGAGGAAAAGAAAAGGTTTCAGATTAGTAAACTTTATACGCGAACAAGTGTCGAGGTAAGTTCGTGTAACTTAATCGAGCATGTAATTATGTTAAATTAAATGTTGTGTTGTATGAAATGTGATTATTATTTTTGTGAATTTCTTGGATGTTACGATATAAGAATGAATACATGCTTGAAATGGTTGAAAAAGGGTTAAGTTCCCTTTGAATATTAAATTCCGATGAATATGTGCTTTCCCGAAATGCATGAAGTCTTGCATTTGTTGCTGATGAATTTAGCTCAGACGAGTAATCCTATTGACCTCATTATAGAAAGGATTTATCCCGGACGAGTAATCTTGATATAATACCTCTCGAGTATACGTTACAATTAGGATTTAGCCTGGATTGGTAATCCTAATTGAGCTCTCCTGAGTATATGTTATATAAAGGATTTAGTCTGGACTGATAATCCTGTTATACGATATGTGGCTCGAGAGTGTGTTCTTGATTAAGTGCCCTAATGGGTACTTTTGAATAAGAATTGACGGGTTATTGAATTGTACACTTTGAATGTACTACTTGAGCGTCCATCAAAATTTCAATGGTTCAACGGACTAAACTCTTGGCATGATGAGAGAATAATGAGATGAAATGATAATGTCTTAAAAGAACATTACATGATGAGCTCATCTATCCTTACTTGATGCATATGTGAAGATTATGTGACTAACTTGTTTGATTTAGTGTATGTGTTTAGGTAAATTTACCAAATTGATGAAAAGCTTAATGTTATAAATGTGATTGGATAAGTTTAGGATCTATTATATGAACTTACTAAGCATATAATGCTTACTCCATTTTATTTTCTCCTGTTTTATAGTGCTCAGAAGCTCGCGAAGGTTGGAGATCATTAGAGCATCATCACACTATCTACTAGCTATTTTGGGTATATATAGTAAAATCATTTTGGTATAATGGCATGTATAGGACAACTTGGCCATTAGTGGCTTGATAATGATGTTTGTAATCTAGCCATTAGAATGGCTAGTAATGGTTGTTTTGATATACTTATAATGTTATATTATGGTAGCTAGATATATGTTAAGTAGTTAATCAAATTATGTCTAACATATGGATTGAACCAAGGTAAGATGGTAAACATGTATGCATGTAATGGTATGCCATGTTAAATGATGAAATTTGCTTAATTTGAACGCTTGAAATGGTTGGTATTTGGATGTAAGTTTTAAGTGCAGGTCAATGGTGTGATTTTGGGTGAGAAATGAAACTAGAAATGGCTTTATTTTGTCCACATGGGCATGTGTCTTGACCGTGTGTGACACACGGCCTGGTACTTGGGCATGTGGTTAGGCCGTGTGTCCCCTGCACCTAAATTTTGAGAAATAGAATGCTCAAAAATGAGTACACGGGCAGAGACACGGGCGTCTGTCTCAGTCGTGCGTGCTACACAGCATGAAACATTGGCGTGTGTCTTGGCTGTGTGAAACCTGCACATAATTTTGAAAGAATTTAATTATCCACATGACCTAGTACACGGGCATGTGGCACGTGTGGCACGGCCGTGTGCACAAGTCAGAGAGTTACACAGGGTCAAACACGGCCTGTCTAGGACACGCGGGCGTGTCCCTTGGACCACACTAGCGTGTGAGCCCCGCAACTTGGAAAATTTTTTTAATTTCACAAAAAATTCTTAGAGTTTCCGATTAAGTCCCGACTCGATTCTAATGCTTGTATGGGGCCTTGAGGGTCCATTTAAGGGACGATATCAATAATCTCGGTTAATGAATAGTAATTTACATGAATTATTTGAAAATGTTTTGAAAGTTTCGGTAATGCTCCGTAACCCTGTTTCGGCGACGGATACGGGTTAGGGGTGTTACATAATCAATATCACACTCAATTCAAGTATAAGAATAAACACAATTTAGTTACACGAACTTACCTTGACACTTGTTCGTGTAGGTAAATCTACTAATCTGTCACCTTTTCTTTTCCTCGATCTAACTCTTTATTTGATGTTTTCGGATCTATATAAATAAATTTAACATCAATTTAATCAATTTCATATTCAATTGAACTCAATTCACTTCCTAGAAAAAAATTACCATTTTGTCCCTATACTTTTCATAAATGACAATTTTGTCCCTAGGGTCGGAAAATAAAATTCAAGCAATTTAATCCTTATTCTAAGCCTAACCAATTTTTACATGTCTTAATAAAAGCCCATGAATTTAACAAAAATCAGAATTTTTCCATGGTTTTACCATTTTCAATTTAGTCCCTAAATCATAATTTCATCAAAATTCTCTTTGTAAAAGTTATTTATCTATCAACAACCTTTCATTTTCTACCATAAATTTCAAAATTTCAGCATATTCATCCATGGAAAAACCATAGTACTTTGATATCTTTATAAATTAATCCCCAAAATGGATAGATTAAACTATTCTAATCTCGGAAATATAAAAATTACTAAAAACGAGACAAGATTACTTACCTAATTAAGCCAAGAAAGTTTTCTTCCTCTTTCCTAGGGTTTCCATGTATTTTTTGGGAAGAAGATGATAATAATAATATGATATTTCTATTTAATTTATTTATCATCCATTAATTTTTCTACTTTCCAATTTAGTCCTTTTCTTTTTCTAATTTTCCATGGATGATTCATCATAAATATCTACTAAATTTTTATTAATGGTCTAATTACCATATAAGGACCTCAAGTTTTGAATCCTATATCTATTTAGTCCTTCAAGCTACTAGAATTCAACTTTTGCATTTTTATGAAATTTGGTCCTTTCTATAATTAATCATGAAATCGATAAAATTTTCTTATCAAAATTTTCATATAACATTCCTATCATAATTCAGACCATGCAATAATTTTAAAATAATTTTTTTATGACTCGGATTTGTGGTCCTAAAACCACTATTCCGATTTCACTAAAAACGGGCTGTTACAGTACGAGTTAGCTAAATTAATCTAAAATGATTACAAAAACATAAAAATCGTTAAAAATGATAACCAAATTCACTTACATGCACCTTAAGAACTTGGCCGAACCTTAAACATGGCTATAGTGTTTTTTTCTTTCTAATTTTTTGTGGAAACCCCAACGAAGGAAGAAGATGATAAATTTGTTTTTGTTTTGTTTAATTGTTATTCGCTTAATTACTATTTTAACCTTATAATAAAAATCATATTTTTAACTAAAAGATAACAATACAGTCCACTACCTTTTAAATAGGCACAATTACCAAATAAAACCCCCATTTCATACTTTAATATCCTTTAAGCACATATAAGTTAATAGCACTAAATCTTTGCAGTTTTTTGATTTAATCCTTTTTATTAAATTAACTAGCTAAACGTTAAAATTTCTTAACCAAATTTTAATACGACCTTATATTAATTCTATAAACATTAAATAAATAATAAAATACTAATTTGCTTGTCGAAATTTTGGTCCCAAAACCACTGTTTCCAACACCACTAAAAATAGGTTGTTACAATTCCAACACCTATAAAAAAACACACATTGAGGAGCATTTTGGGCACAATTTTTGGGTTGTAATCAAATTAAAAAGCCACTTTTGGCGGAGAACAAGTGTAGAGTAGAATAGAGAGCTTTTAGTTTTAATGTTTCTTTTATTTTTTTAGCTTAGGTTTAGAGTAGTTGTTTCTCTTCATCTTTTTCCGGTTTTAGTTTATCACTTTTCAGGCTTTCTTTAGTTCCTTAGTGGTAGTTAAGTTAGTTTTTACTGTAACTCAACTTTATTTACTCATTTAGTGCTTCAAACTCTTATGTATTTTTAGTCTAATTCGTAGACTTAATATAGCCAATCTTTGTTTTATTTTCTATGATAAAAATTTGATCTTTTGTGTTCATTTTCATCACCATTATTGCTATTTCTATTTTTTCCAAGAAGTTGTTAAGAAATCTCCAACCTTTATTGTTCTTACTTTTGATGCATGTTTGCTAGTATGTTGGGCATTGTTTGTTTAGAAATGATTAGGAGTAGCTAAATCTTTGGTGGTTGGTTGATGGAAGTGTTATTTAGTTAGTTTTTGGTACAAGGACTAAATCACAAAAAACTAGACTAAATCGAATATACTTCAAAACTTAGGATTAACGACCCTAAAACAAAATCAAGATAAGTGAGATTGAGAGGTAATCTTATTGTGCACCAATTCATTAGTCCTAGGTTAGTCGGGTGAGATCAAGAGAAAAAAAATTAGATTATTTTGTCTAATTTGGTAAAATTAAGATCGAGAGGTAAAATTTAGCCAATTTAGGAGTAACAATGATTTAGATCCCTAATTCAAAAGTTAATCAATAATATGGAAATCAACCAACCACTGTTATTATCATATTTGTTAGTTTTATACTTTATGTTCTTTACAATTTAGTATTTTTTCTGTTTTAGGTAATTAATTAGTTTTAATCAACTTCATTTATTGCTTGCCATAATATAGTGTTTAGTGAGTAGCTAGTTAGACTCTTTCGTTACATGATTTTCGAGTAGGAATCATTAAATCCCTGACTCCATTAGGTTCAATCTTAGAATACTCTAGTGTTCCATTGCCACTACAAATATTACAACTGACTTGTCACACTTGCAGACACCATACGTAGTTATTCTGATTTGATTGTCGTATTAGTGTTGATTCTCAGCCTCGGTGCACACACGCCAGGGAGAGGTCAACTACCTTGATTTTTTTTCCACGGTAGTAGGCACATTACCTATTGCCAAAGGCAATTTCTTCTTTGGTTCCATAAATTTGACTGTTTTGTTCCTGTTAGCATCTAGTTTTTTACTTACGTTAACTGCCTGAAAGATAATTGGCTCGCTTACAACATCAATAGCTTTAGGCCCCATTTGTGACCCATCATCAAAGGAATTGGATACTCGACCCATGGAGGACTCTCCTTTATTATTTGATGGCTTTAAAATACAAAGTATGTAACACCCCAAACCCGGCCCAAACACTACGACCGGATCCGGTATGTCACTAAGGAAATTTTATAAAACAAGTCACATTTTGGAAAACAATTAGCAGGGATAAATATTTATACTGAAAAGTTAATAATTCATTAATTCATATAGGATACAAAGTTTTAAAAAGCCTTGGTGAAGTTTAAATAGTACCGAAATTTCATAAACGTCTTAGCTTAATTTAAACATAAAATTTAAATACCCATAAATGAAAGCCCAACATAAAACCAAACATAAATAATAGTCTAGTGGCCCAAGGCCTTATTACAACGAAATATGAAACCCACTTAAAACAAATTTCTTAAAAATAGATAAATAAAGTAAAGACTTTTGCTAAATCCTCAGTACTCTATCGCATGGCCACCTTGCTCTCCTCTCCAGCCCGGTCCGATGCACTAAGTGCTGCCTGAAATTGTTAAAATAATAGGGTGAGTCACGAAACTCAGTGTGCGACCCTCGTGCACCATCAGATTGGGCCTTAACCTACAGATTAGAATATAGAACATAATATAGTAGATAACATACATAAAACCCAACCCAATCCAAGGTTTCCATCCGCTACACACCACCCTTACCTGCCAATCACACCATTGGGGATTTCTACAATCAACCCACACCGCTACACACCATCGATGGCAGTCATGCTGCAATTAGCTGCTCATCGTCAAAGTTGTGACAGAGTCACCAGACTGAAATGGCAAAAGCCACCAGAAACAGAGTTGTGACAGAGTCACCAGGCTAAAATAGCATAAGCCACCAGAACAGATCACTTCCCCTTTCATCAATTACCAAACCCCAAGCATATATAAAAAATCGACATATAAAACATATCATTTTTAACAGAAACATTCACTGATGAATGGCAGAAATCACTAACCTGATATTTAGCCTTTACCCTTCTCGAGTTTCCAAATGTTATGCCGGGATTTCGGCATTTAACAGAGTATAGCAGATTTATTACATATATATATTAGCAATCAATCTAATGGTGTGAGAAGTTACACACCTGATTAATGTTGATGCCCTTGCTAAACCGATCTACAACTTTGCTCAAAAAGCCGAAAAGATGTGAAAATAGGGCCTCTCCTATATTCGGCCATGGTTAGTGTTCTACCCAATTTTATATATTTGAATAAAAAAATATCCTTACCTAACCTGATTAGATCCCAGAAGTAGGATGGTTTGAACACTACCGGTGAAGAACCTTGGCGATTGAGATCTCCTTCAAATCCCGGTGTGCCGCAAAAGAAATAAAACTTGAGATTAGTTTCCATATAGCCATTCGGCTAGGGTTTCTAAAAGCCGGAGAAAGATTGGAATCTCAAAATCGACACTTACCTATTGTTTCCTTCAAAATTTGGCACAAACAGACTCTACTGAAGAAAATTCGGCAACTTCAGGAGGTGTGATCTTAGTGATTTCGGCTTTTAGAAAAACAAGGATTTGGAAAAGAAGAAAAAAAAAATACAAGCAAGGTGTGGGTAGAGAGATTCGGCCAAAAGAGAAGAGAGAAAGAATAGCAGGGTTTCGGCACTTGAGACCTCAGAAGTTTTGGTCTCTGTCAGAAAAAGAAAAGAGAAGAAATAGTTCAAGTTTACCGAAAAAGAGAGAACTCTTGAGGAAATTTTCAGAGGACATAATTAAGAATTCGGCATATACTTAGCCTATACTAAACCGATTTCCCCCCTTCACAGAGTTTGATTTTCGGCCAACTCAAGCCTCCTGGATGAGCTTTCATCTTTTCCCTTATCTTAATCCATTATCTCCTCAAAAATAGCCTTTATCTGCCTATTATCCACATAAAATAAATCCCTAAATAATAGCCTTGTGCCGTCCCCCCTTACCCTTTTAAGTACCGAAATTTAGCCCTATAACTTGGGCTTCAAGCAACCACAATTTGGGCCTTCCTCAAACACTAGTGACGCCACCCTCTTCCTTCCTTGTGGCGCCTCCTATCTTTGGGCCCCAAGCCCAATTTGACATTTTTAACATAGATACCTATTTTTAAAGCTTATAATACCCAAACAGAATATTTTAACTGAGGTCTCAGCCCATTCCTGAGCCCAATTTGCACCTCAAATCCTTAAATTAATATTTTAAACACACATTACACCAAATGCACAAGCCCATAAATTCAGAATGTTACAGTTCTACCCCCCTTGCCTCGAAATTTACCTGATCAAAAGAGATGGGGATACTGTTGTCGTATAACATTCTCTGGTTCCCACGTCGCCTCCTCTGCGCCGTGATTTCGCCACAGAACTTTGACCAAAGGAACGGACTTCCTTCTCAACACTTTTACATCTCGATCCAAGATTTGCACGGGTTCCTCCTCAAAGGATAAATCTGGCCTTACTTCAATCTCTTCCACCGGCACCACATGCGATGGATTAGATCGATAACGTCTCAGCATCGAGACATGAAACACGTCATGTATCTGTTCCAACTCTGAAGGCAACTCCAAACGATAAGCCATTGGCCCCACGCGTTCCAGTACCCGATAAGGTCCAATAAACCGGGGACTTAGCTTACCCTTCCGTCCAAACCTCATTACCTTCTTCCATGGAGATACCTTCAAAAAGACTTGGTATCCTACTACAAATTCCACCTCCTTCTGCTTTAGATCTGTATAAGACTTCTGCCGATCAGACGCTTCCTTCAACAGAACCCGTATTAACTTAACTTACTCCTCCGTTTTCGAAACTAGTTTCTGGACCCAACACTTGACGTTCACCCAATTCCGTCCAACAAGTAGGGGTACGACATCTGCTTCCATATAACGCTTCGTATGGCGCCACCTGAATACTAGCTTGATAACTATTATTGTATGCAAATTCTGCCAAAGGTAAATACTCCTCCCAACTACCCCTAAAATCGACGATGCAACCCCTTAGCATATCCTCCAAGATCTGAATTACCCTCTCAGACTGACCATCAGCCTGTGGGTGAAAAGTGGTACTAAAGTCTAACCTTGTTCCCATTGCTTGATGAAGAGCCTTACAAAATCGTGACGTGAACCTAGGGTCTCTATCTAATATGATCGACACAGGTAAACCATGTAATCTCACAATCTCAGCCATGTACAACTTAGCCAACCTTTGCAGAGAGTAGTCAACACAAATCGGTATGAAGTGAGCAGATTTCGTCAGTCGATCCTCAATCACCCATATTGAATCCTTCTTGGTGGGCGTAAGGGGTAACCACTAACGAAATCCATCGTGATTCTCTCTCATTTCCACTGCAGAATCTGCACCGGTTGTAACAATCTCAAGGGCACTTGGTGTTCAGCTTTGACCAGAATTGCTCACGCAAGTCCCGATACATCTTAACCCTTCCAGAATGCATAGCGTAAGGTTTACTATGCGATTCCTGAAGAATCATATGCCTTAACTCCCCATCTATTGGCATGCAAACCTTCCCACAGAAACACAAAACTTCATCATTGTTCAGACTATAATCCTCCATTCCACCATCCCGCACTTGCAAGAGTCGAGCACTCAGGACATCATCCATTAATTGTTTCTCTTTAACCTGACACACCCATATCGGTTTTACTTGCAACTCAGCTAGCAAACTCTCATCGTCAAATAAACTCAGATGGGCGAACATCGCTCTTAGTTTCGATACTACCTTACAGCTTAACGCATCTGCCACCACATTTACCTTACCCGGATGGTATTCGATCGAGCAATCATAGTCCTTCAAGAGCTCGATCCACCTACGTTGTCTTAAATTTAACTCCTTCTAGGTAAGGAGATATTTCAGACTTTTATGGTTAGTGTAAATTACCGACTTCTCCCCGTACAAGTAGTGCCTCCAAATCTTCGAGCAAACACTACCACCGCCAATTCCAAATCATGCGTAGGGTAGTTCAATTCATGCGGTCTCAACTGTCGAGACGCATATGTAACAACTTTTCCATCTTGCATCACCACACACCCTAATCTTGTGTGTGATGCATCACTGTAGACGGTAAATTCTTTATCGCCTCTGGCTAAATTAACACTGGCACTTCTGTCAAGATTTTCTTCAGCTTTTCAAAGCTCTCCTGCCGTTTGTCAGTCCATACAAATGATACTCCCTTCCTTAACAACTTAGTTAAAGGTGCCACTATTAACGAGAACCCCTCAACGAACCTTCGATAATATCCTGCTAATCCTAAAAAACTTCGAATCTCCGCCACAGACTTCAGCAGTTTCCAATCTAATATAGCTTCTATCTTCCGAGGGTCTACCCTAATTCCCTCTGCGGAAACCACATGCCCTAAGAAAGTCACTTCCTTCAGCCAAAACTCACACTTGCTGAACTTCGCAAAAAATTACTTCTCCCTCAAAGTTCGCAACCCTACGCGAAGATGTTCGTCATGTTCCTTCTCAGACTTAGAATAAACCAGGATGTCGTCGATGAACACCACCATGAACTGATCAAGGTAGGGTTGGAACACTCGGTTCATCATATCTATAAAGGCTGTTGGCGCATTCATCAACCCGAACGGCATCACCAAGAACTCATAATGACCGTAGCGTGTTCGAAATGCCATCTTATGGATGTCCCCTTCCTTCACTTCAACTGATAATAACCCGACCTTAGATCAATCTTAGAGAAAACTGAAGCTCCTTTAAGCTGATTGAACAGGTCAACAATTCTTGGCAATGGGTACTTGTTCTTAATCGTCAACTTATTCAATTGACGATAGTCCACGCACATTCACATGGATCCGTCCTTCTTTTTCAGGAATAGGACCAGCGCTCCCCATGGAGACACACTCTGTCGAATAAACCCTCGATCCAACAGTTCCTGGATCTGACCTTTAAGCTCTACCAGCTCCTTCGGTGCCATTCGATAAGGAGCAATGGACACTGGAGCTGTACTCGGAAGTAGCTTTATTCCAAACTCCACTTCGCGGTCCGGGGGTAATCCTGGCAACTCCTCTGGAAAGACATCTGCGAAATCCTTGATTATTCGAACCTCATCGACAGTCACCTCCCTAGCATCCAAAGCACTAATAAAAGCTAGAAATGTGTTGCATCCCTTCTGAATCATCTTAATAGCCTTCAATGCTGATATTACGTTGGAGAAATAGTTCCTTCCTTCTCCTAACACAACCACCTCCCCGCTTTCCAGGGTACTCAACACTATATGCTTAGTCGCACAATCCAACTTAGCACTATGTTTAGTCAACCAATCCATCCCTAGGATAAGATCAAACTCTCCAAATAGCAATTCCATTAAGTCTGTCAGAAACACTACCACTTGAGTCTCTAACGGCACATTCTTAAAAAGTTTGTCCATTACCCTAGATTGTCCTAGAGGACTAACCACAGTCATCTTCCTAGTGGTTGTTTCAGAGTCTATACTTAGGGTCTCAGATACCGAACATGCAACATAGGAATGGGTTGACCCAATATCAATCAAGGTAAGAAAAGGGTTACCGGCAATAAGAAACATACCGGTTATGACGTTCAGTGTGTCACCATCCTCCTGTCGACGAACTGCATAAACTAGACCCGGCTGCCTCGCGTCTACATTATCTGCACCTCTACCAGGTGCCCCACGACCTCGACCAGCCCCATTTCCTCCTCTACCTGGCCTACGACCCCTCTGTACTGGCTGACCACCTCTCCCAACCTGATCAAAACCTCGTCCGGCTGGCTGCACCTGATCCTTCTGTGGGCAGTCCTTAATCATATGCTCCGTGGATCCACACCTGAAGCATCCACCGGTTCTTCTTCTACACTCCTCGGAATGTGCTTTCCTGCACCAATTACATGATCGATTCTGACCCGTCGGAGCACGAGCTGGCCCATCAGTCCTAGGCCTTTTCTAAAAATTCCCAGATGCTCCTGACTGCCCAAAACTTCACTTATTCCTTCCCCGCTCTTTATCTCTTTCATGTCTTTCAGTCCGTTTTACCTCCTCAGCTATCTTAACTTTTTCAACCAGGACAGCAAAGTCCCTCTCTCCCTGCGGAGCTATCAATACCCTTAACTCATTCCGCAGTCCATCTTCGAACCGCACACAACGTTTATATTCAGTTGCTACCATTCCTCGAGTGTAGCAGCTCAAACGTAGAAACTCCGCTTCATATTCAGATACGGACTTACTTCCCTGCACCAAATTCAGGAATGCCTTCCTCTGGCCGTCCACATAGCTGGCCCTAATATACTTCCCTTGAAACTTCCTTAAAATAATCCCAGTCAATCCGGTCCACGGCAGTACCCTCCTTTACCATGAGCCACCACTGATAGGCCTCGTCTCGGAGAAGAGACACGACCTCCTTCAACTTCTCCTTCATCATGAAATCTAAATCATCAATTATGCGCTCAGTCGCTTCCAACCAATACTCAACTGAGTTAGGGGCTACACCAGAAACACCCCTAAATATCTCTGCTCTGTTGGCCCGGAGTCGTTCAGACACAGATTTTCGAGCTCCTGCACCCGTACCTGCCCCAGCAATTCTCTCAAGGACCCGTAACATCACCTGAGATACCGCATCATCTCCGGCTGCCTGGTCCCGAAATTTTCCCTCCACAGCCGGCATATCCGGCATCTCATTTCCTGACCCGTGGCCAGACCCTACTGGCTTGGACACGGTCATTCTACCCTACCGCGTCTACGCGGCGGACGTCCTCGACCCCTTATACTCATTCTTCCGATTGGCGTTTATCTGATTAAGATAACATGTTTTAAGCCTATTGGGCCACAAGGCCATTTTGTATTTTAAAACACAGATAACAGTGGCGTCCACGCTACTGACCACTGGGCCACAAGCCCATTTTGTATTTTAAAACACAGATAACATGTTTTAAGCCCTATAGTGTCCAAACTAAAAATTTAACCAAGGCCTTGACCACATCCTGAGCCCAATTTGGACCCCTAACACTTAAATTAACACATTAAACATATTCACCCATTAAATGCATAGGCCCAAAAATTCAGGATGTTACAGTTCTACCCCTCTTAAAGAAATTTCGTCCTCGAAATTTCCAACTAACTATTAATCGTACTACCCAAGTCTCACCACTATGCTTTCGCTGCGCACTTTAATTTAATAATGTATAAACATTTCACGCATACAGCTTCTATACCCAAAAATATAGCATCCACACAAAACATACCCGACTTAATGGTGATTGAACAATCATGAGCCTTATGCTCCTCAGACCCGCATCTTAAACACGTTCCTGACTTCCTCCAACATTCACCCGGATGACGCCTTCTGCAATATTCGCAAACCCGGAAGTTTGGACGTACCTTAACATGCTTAACAGATCGAGACTGCAACCCTAGAAAACTACGATCTCTTTTTTTCTTACAATCCACGCACCCAACTCGAAGTGTTTCACCAATTTCTTTAACCTCCTTCAGTACCTCCCTAACAAGCTGAGTCAGCACATCAATCCTAACACTTCCACGGCCTCGGCCGCGGCCTCTTCTTCCTCTTCTAGCGCTCATCGTTGATTCTCGTATTATCTGAATTAGAAATTTTATGAATTATTAATTTCTTTCACTGATTAACCATGAACAATCTTATGGGAAGTAGTTTTAAGAGTAGTTCTTTCGAATTCGAACCTATCTATAGTTTCAGTCTCAAGCTTATCTCCTAATTCTAGAAACCACATACATTCAACCATCACACATCAACAAACATATAACATCCATGAACTCATATTCATCACATAAGGGTATTTTCGTTATTTCACTACCCAGGGGTTTTTCCGTAGTTTTGCCCTACAGGGTTTTTTTTTTTTTCCAAATAAAGTATCTTGGAAATTTTCTTTGAATTAGAGGTACTTTGCTACACCTTTTTTTTTTTCTTTTTCTTTTTTTGTAAAGCAAGGGTACTTTGAAAATTTTAATTTTGCAAACCGGGTTGCCTTTGTAAATCTAGGGATTTTCGGGTAAATTTGCAAAACATGGGTATTTTATAAAATCACGGTTATTTTGGAAATTTTCACAAACCAAGGGTATTTTAGAAATTTTGCCAACCGGAGTGTTTCGGTAATTTCTACAAATCAGAGGTACTTTGGTCATTTTACAAATCAGGGGTATTTTGGTCATTTTATAAATCAGGGGTAATTTAGGAATTTTACAAATCAGGGATATTTTGGTCATTTTATAAATCAGGGGTAATTTAATAATTTTGCAAAATAGAATGGCTGGTCCCTTTCGGGTTTTAATTATAAATTTTGGCCTGTTAATAAGTCATCAAGGTTAGGGTGAACAGTCACTACGCACCAGGTAGGATTCCAACAAAGAGGAGGTGAGTCACTAGGACTGCTTAAGTACCAGGTTCTTCCGGATCCAATCCTAGACATGCGCATGCCGGTTGCCACACCCTAGTCTTGCGATTGTCTACAGGTTTGTTCGATTGAATTAAGTCTTATGCAATTGAAGATTTGTTTAACTAGGCCTAAAGTCCATCAAGCTCTAATTAAAATAATCTACGTCCCTTAAAGCCCATCAAGCCCACATATATATATATATAACACACAGTGAGTTCTGAATACTTACCTGGCGGACTTGGGCTGGAGACGTAGGTGCCATGCCGAGAAAACCCTCCTGTGTTATTTATAAACATGCATGTTTCCAAAATCCATTTTTAGAAAACGTTTTGAGCCCAAAACCCCAAAGTCGAGTTTTAAACCGGGCTCTGATACCAATTTTGTAACACCCCAAACCCGACCCAAACTCCACGACCAGATCTGGCATGTCACTGAGAAGATTTTATAATACATGTCGAGTCTTTGGAAAAACATTGGTTGAGTTTATACATTTTAACCGGAAAAACTTTGTAATTTGATAATGTATACAAGATATAAATTTTATACAAAGCCTTTATAAATTAAAACCCAAATCTAGTACCTGCCTTAACTTAATTAAATCGAAAAATCTAAGTGTCTAGTAATAATAAAAGCCCAAAATAAACGAAAATATAAAGCTACTGGCCCGTGGCCTTATTACAATGAAATTTAAAACCCACTAACTGAAAATATTAAAAATTAATAAACTTGTAATGTCTTTTGCTGAATCAAAATAATCTCTCGCATGGCCACCTTGCGCTCCTCTCCAGCCCGGTCCGATGCACTAGGTGCTACCTGAAAGATGTTAAATAATAGGGTGAGTCGCGAGACTCAGTGTGCAACCCTCGTGCACCATCAGATTAGGCCTTAGCCCATAGAACAAAATAACAGAATATCATACAACAGAAATTATGCAAAGCCCAACCCAATCTTAGGTTTCCATCCGCTACACACCACCCTTACCTGCCAATCACACCATTGGGGATTTCTACAATCAACCCACACCACTACACACCATCGATGGCAGTCATGCTGCAGATAGCTGTTCGTCATCAGATCATGGCAATAGCCACTACAACAGATCATGGCATTAGCAACTACAACAGATCATGGCAAAAGCCACTACAACAGAACACTTCCTCTTTCATCAATCACCCAACCCCATGCATACATATAAAACATATCATCTCAACAGATACATTCGCTTTAGAATGACAGAGACCACTAACCTGGTGATTCGCCTTTACCCCTTTTCGGGTTTTCAACAGCCATGCCGGTATTTCAGCATTTAACAGAATATACAAAATATAACAGGTTTATATGCATACTAATCAAGCAATCTAAATGGTGTGAGAGTGGTACACATTATATGCATACTAATCAAGTAATCTAAATGGTGTGAGAGTGTTACACACCTGATAACACGTAGTACTACTCTCTATGTCGATACCCTCACTAATCAGATCTACTGTCCTTTGTCTACAACTTTGCTCAAAAGCTGGAAGAACGCGAAGATAAGGCCTCTCTTATATTCGGCCAAGGGTTAGTGTTTACCCGAATTTATACATTTAAATTAACAGATCTCCTTACCTTGAAATCCCGAAAGGAATATGATTCGAGTGCTACTGAACTCTGGCTTAGAAATCTAAGCGATTGAATCCCCTTCAAATCCCAGAATGCCTCAAATGAGAGAAAACACAAGATCAATCCACCATGTAGCCATTCGGCTATGGTTTCTAAAAGCCGGAAAAGATTGAAAGAATAACATAGTCGACACTTACCTCTTTAAAAGGTTTCGGCTACCTCTTGCAGGAAGATTCGGCAAACACAAGAGAAGAGATCTAGGAATTTTGGCTTTTAAGAAAATCCCGAAAAAGAATAAACAAGAGAAGGCTGATGCGTTTTTGGCTTTTAGAAGAACTGAGTGAAGAGTTTCGATTTCTGGCAGAAAAAGAAAAGAAGAAAAGAAAACAAGAAAGAGTCTTGGAGATTTCGGCTATGGAGATGAGAAAAGAGTTCAGGTTTTCGGCTTTTGAAAGAAAAGAAGATTGGAAGGTTTCAGCTTTTGAAGAAATCAAAAGAAAAGAATTTGCAAAGGAAGACTGGGAATTTCGGCACAAGGAAAGAAGAAAAGAGTAGGGTTCAAATGCCGGATTGATGAGATATCCCCTCTATTTAAAGAGAATTTCGACACCCCCTCTAGAGTTTGAAATTCGGCCAACACTGCACTCAGCAGATAAATCCTGTCTTTTCTCTCCTTATCCTCATCTGACTACTCATCCACAGTGTCATGGATGACACTACCTCTTCCTTCCTTTATCAGCACATTATCTCCCTTATTATCACATTAAATAAATTCCTAAAATTCCTCCCTTATCTTCAATATTATCAACTATAATATCTACATTATCCCATTTACATAAATCCTCCTATTTTTGAGCCTTGTTGCCGTCCAACTCCACCTAATTAATTGCCGAAAATTAGCTAACTTAAACTAAAAGAATTGGGCTCCACGAAACTTGAATTTGGGCCTCCAATTGACGCCACCTCCTTGCTCTCTAAATGGCGCTACTGTCCACTGGGCCACAAGCCCATTTTGTATTTTAAAACACAGATAACATGTTTTAAGCCCTATAGTGTCCAAACTGAAAATTTAACCAAGGCCTTGACCACATCCTGAGCCCAATTTGGACCCCTAACACTTAAATTAACACATTAAACATATTCATCCATTAAATGCATAGGCCCAAAAATTCAGGATGTTACAAAGTAGTTTTCAGCCCACTAGGCACCACTATGTCTTTTCCTTTGGAATTTAAAATTACTTTTTTAGAAACTCCTTTATTAGTTCCTATTATGGTCACATTACTATCTATCTCAATCCCCAAAATCTCGCCCCCTGAATCTCCAATATTCTTTCCAGATTTAGGATTTCCATCAACAACATTGTTCCTTTGATTATTGCCTAAAATTTTGAGACGTGAACCTCCATTGTGTCCACCGTCTCCATCATTCCCCCAACTCTTCATCAGTTGTGGACTCTGCCTTAGTTTTCGTTCTACTAACATCCATGGCCCGAACTGCTCTTTCTCAACTTTTTTCTAGATTTCCTCAATCTTTGAAAACGGTTGATTCGGCTTCTCCCCCATCGACAATGTCGTTTCAGATTTTAATGGGTATATGTCTTGGTTATGGTCAAATCTTCCACAACCAAAACAAACATTGGAAAAAGATTCATACTCAATATGTTGCATTTTTCCATCAATCTTAACTTTTGAGACTAAAGGTTTCCCCAAGTCAATGCACACAGTAAGTCTCATATATCGTCCTTTGGTGCTACTGTTTGTGTTATGATCAATCTTATAAACCGGCCCAATGGCTCCACCAATAACCTTGAAGAGGCACTGTTCATAAAGTCATTCAGATAATCCCGATAATCGAATCCAAACCACCATTTTTTGGGAGGTATCTTAAGTTGTGGAAAAGAAAGAAGACCACGACTGCACCATAAGGTATTGCCCAAAGATGATTCATGGTTCACCAATCAAAGCAGCAGAGTAGTCCTCTTCATCTTGAAATTTCACCATGTAATAATCGTTTTCCAAGTCTATTAATTGTATCAGTTTCTTTGGTTTCCAAAGACTTTGAACTTTCCCAAAATGCGTACTAAAGGCTATCCTTCTACACATCAGCTTGATAATCAAGTCCTAGCCATACGCTTCTCAATATGCTTATGCACCCTCTCTGATAAAGTATTCAATAGAATCCCATCCACAATTTCCACCATCACATCTCTATCAATAAGTTTAAATTTCTCCTCTCGGACTGCTCCTGTCTCCTAAGAACCAATCCACACAAGTTTATATTTCCAAGACATCTTCTCACCCTTCAAACTATCCACTTTCACCCCATTCTTATCAACAATCATCTTTTCCAAATCAGGCAGATCTGTTGGCCACCAACGGACTTTCTTGGTCGAACGACCAAGGTTGTTGTTCAGCTGAGTGGGATTGGAGCCAATCACAATAGGAAACCTCCATTACAGAACATTCAAATAAATAAATTTGGTTTTAAATTTTTCATAAAAATATTTGAAATAACTAAAGATACTAGTTTCTTTATAATAATTAAAGAAAATTTCCTTTTATGCTTAAGTGGAAGGGATTATTGCAATATAAACTTTTCATAGTAAGGTTTCAAATTTCAAAATTCTATAACTAGGTAACTATGGAAACTTTTCGATGTAGCATTGTTTAATTTGTAACAAGTAGATGCTCTAGTTGATTGACATATCATCTTTATTAATACTAAAAAGATTAGTTTTTTTTACTCGACAATATATAGGTTTGATTGTATGTATCAATTAAAATATATTAAAATTATTTTATAGCTTTGTATAAATTTATTTTTATGATAATATTATAAATAAATTTAAATCATTTTATAACTTTTTATATATTTTGTAATTCAATATTTTATTTGATAAAAATATTGTCTTAATTTTTTATGAACTCTATTTATACTAAATGATTTAAATTTATTTTGTTTTTTTTAGATTTAAGGGTGTAAAAAGTCCTCAAACTTTTTCAAAAAAAAAAACTTTAACCCTTGCTTTTTTTTATTGCATTCAATTGGGTACTTGAACTTTCAAAATGCATAAAAAAGACCCTCAAACTTTTTCAAGAAAAGTAATTAAGCCCCTGCTCCTTTTTTTTTTTTGGCACTTATTTGTGTGCTTGAACTGTAAAAATGCATCAAAAAAACCCTTTGACCTTTAACCTTAACAGTTGACCGTTAAAGTTAACTGCCTCTAATTTTTTTCAGTTAAAACCACCTTATGACACAACAACAGCTTGACATGTGACAAAAAAATTATAAAGAATAAAAATCATTTAAAGTTATAAAAAATTTTAAATTTTAATAATATAATATAAAAATATTAAAAATTAGAAAAAAAATTGTAAAATTTTATAAAAATCATAAAAAATTATAAAATGCACCAAAAAGGCCATTTAACCATGAATTTTAACCATTGACTATTAAAGTTAACAATCCCTAGTCTTTTCCAATTAAAACCATCACGTGTCACAACACAGCGTAACATGTAGTAAAAATGATAAAAAAACAATCTATAAAAGTTATAGAAAAATTATAAAATGTTTCTTTTAGTACGATAATTTTTATATTTTTTTACGAATTTTATATTTCTTTACATTTTTTATAATTTTCGTACGACTTTATAAAATTTTATAATTTTTTTTCTATATTTCTATATATTTTATAATTTTTATGATTTTTATAAAAGTTTATATTTTTTATGATTTTTACAATTTTTATATTTTGTTCTAATTTTTAATAAAATTTAAATATTTTTTATTAAAATGTAATCATTTTTATAACTTTTATTAATTTTTATTTTTTATCATTTTTTTGCCACATGTCATATCATGATTGTAACACGTGGTGGCTTTAACTAAAAAAAATTAGAGACAGTTAACTTTAACAGTCAACTGTTAAAGTTAATGGTCAAAGGGCTTTTTTGGTGCATTTTGACAGTTCAAGTACACAATTTAGTGGGGGAAAATAGGGGCTTAATTGCTTCTTTTTTTTTCAAAAAGTTTGAGGGGCTTTTTGATGCATTTGAAAGTTCAAGTACCCAATTGAATGAGAAAATAGGAGCTTAATTGCTTTTTTTTTTTTAAAAACTTTAAGGGTCTTTTTGATGAATTTTGAAAATCTAAATACTCAATTGAGTGCAAAAAAAAAATTATGGGCTTAATTTTTTTTTTAAAAAAAGTTTGAGAGCCTTTTACCCCCTTAAACTTTTTTTTTAATACTCAATCCTCTATATTTAATATCAAATATATATAATGAATCACAATTGGAATAAAAAAATCATTTAGCATGAAATATAATAAAATTCCCTTTTACTTATTAGTTTGAAAAAAAGTATTTAAAAAAATAAATTGTGAAAGAAATTTAAAAATTAAAATTGATTCCAAAATCTATTAAAAATAGAAAATTTACCCTATTTAACACAATCATACAGAGTTAATAAAGTTATCTTCATTAAAAAGAAAAACGTAGAATATATTTTTTGTATTGGATTAAATTGTAAAAATCAGATTAAATCAAATAAACTTCAAAAACTTGGAATTGACGATTCTAGAGGAACATTTGGTCAGGTTAGACCGAGAAGAGATCTTGTTGTGAACAAATTTGATTTTCCCAATTTAGTCTAGTGAGGCCAAGAGACTAAATCGTCTAATTGGGTAAAATGTTGACCGAAAGGTGAAATTGGACCAACTAGAAGTTTAAGCAATTTATATCCCTAACCCAAGAGTTAATTAGCAATATGGATATCAACCGGCCACTTTATTTCATTAGATTAATACTCTTATTTCGTTGTAACACATAAATATTACAACTGACATGTCACGCTTGCAGTAAAATTCGTTTTTCGTTTCTTTACTTTTTGCTAATTCCCTGTTCGAACTACAAACACCGACGTGCATGATCAAGTCGTTAGCGTCATTGTTAGGGAGATTTGTGTGTGATAAGTTAAATTGTGTTGATTTATGCATACTTTGTTAGGGAGATAATTAGTGAAAACTAGGTTTATAGATACATCGTTTTATTATGTTTTAATGATTTCATTGTTTAATAATAATTGTAGGTGGCCAGAAGATCAATTTGTGTTTGATGTGAATGGTGTTTCAATGCCTAGTTGGGGTATGATGGCAACTATGGGAGATAAGGATATCGATCTCCTTATGATTCTCATAGTTACATGTATGGAATGGATAATTACAATCAAGGATAATTAGGTAGTAACTCAATATATGATCATTATTCCTGGTATTCTTATTAGGATGAGAATATGTATTGTGAAGAGTCTAGTGAAAATCATTATAGTCAAGAATAGTTAGGTAATGACTCAACATATTATCCTTACTCTCATTATTACACGTATGGAATGAATAGTTACAATCAACCACCAAATTATAAAAATAAAAATTGAGAATATCTTAGAAAAAAAAAGTATATTATCGAATTATAAAAATCAATTTATTAATGAAAAATTATAAATTAATAAATGGATGACATATAACAAAACTTTAAATTACCAAATGTCAAAACTCTGTAATACTATTCAAATCAACAAACATCAATTAATAGGCTAATGTGCCAAACGATTATGCTTGAATAGAATATAAAGACAAAATAACAACAATGGTACTAGCTACATACTCTTTTAAAGTTTAATGGAGTGATTTTTTATTTTTTATTTTTGTAATTCAACTTTCAATAAAATAGAAAACATCTAAAAGTTTTTAATAATTTCAACTTTTTTACCTTCACCCAGTTTGAAGATTTGTAATTTTTCATTAAACAATTAACACTTAAAATTTTTGAACAAATTAAATACTTTTACACTCTTCCAACTTAAAAATGTTATGCTTTCCATCAAATGCTTATAATGTATTAAAATTTAAAAGAGTATGTTTAATTCAAAAGAGCTCCCTTCTTGTGCTCTCTTAGTTACAAAATCAAATAGTAATGAAGTGAGTCTTTAAGTTCCAATTTCAGACCTATAGATGTGATGAGCTTATAATATCTCAAGGCCCAACAATAATGTTAAAGGCCAAACAAATTAAACCAAGATTCGAGGACGAATCTTTTCGAGAAAAAAAAAAAGGGGGAATGATATATGCACGGATGGGGGGAAATTTATTAAATTCCATTTATTGAAGCTGCAAATTTTTAAGTTTAGGGAATCAGCAGACTTGCAACGACTTTTTAGATGGGATCCAAATATTTCTTGGTTAAGATGTCTTCATAGAGTTCGAAGATCTATCTCTTATCTTCGAAATACACTTTTGACTCACTTGATTTTAAGTTCAGAAGCTCAACTTATGACCGTTTTAGTGAAGACTGGGCGAGCAGAATTTCTAGACAAGATTATGATAGGAATTATGAGTTTTAGGCTTTTAATTCGAGTTTAAATCATATTGGGTTCAGAAGAAGGCTTAATTTAAAACTACCTCTTCTTTAGATTAATTAGAATTTTAATATACTTAAGAGTTTTATTTAAATTTATTTAACTAAACTATATATAAGACTTTGCATTCAATTTGCGAAGGATTATTTATTTGAGGTTTCATTTAAGCCATTAATTGAGTTTGTTAGGATTTATATCTCAAAGAGTTCAATTTGAGAGTTCAATTTGACATTTATCCTTTTCGTATCAAGCAATGTCCGGTGTGAGATAATAAGCATAAGAGAATATTCAAATTAATTCTCACTCACCATCTTGCTTCGCTGAAGTCAAGCAGCTCGGGCTTCCTGCGTTACGTTACGGTTCAATTTTGCAATCCGATTCTTGTCTAAATCACCAAAAGACAAATTTGAACAGAGAAGGGTAACCTTTTTGAGAGATATTATGAAAGCTCCTAGAAGATTTAAAGGGGAAACGAGTTTTGTTACGCTTTGTAAATTTTGAAGTTCATTTTTTTTTAAATTATAACTAAACCGATATAGAAAAAATAATAATTTCTAGTATAATTTGCAACCAAAAAAGTTTTAATTATCAAGAAAGAACAAAAATATAATTCAAGTACAAATTTGTTGATTAAACCCTATTTCTAAGTAATAATATTTTGTTTTGATTTATATTTCTTGTAAAAATTATTATTAAAAAAATCATTTATCACTCGCTGTAAGAAACAAAAACAAATGTAAAATAAATAAATGTTATTATACTGAAAAAGTTATTAATGCCTAAATATTAGAAACTAAACAAAAATAAAATCTGATCAGTATGCAAGCTACTCTTTAGCTGTATGGATAATGGTATTTGTTTTCAACTGCCCTAACTAACAAAATGCAGCTTCTGTTGGCCAAAAAAATGCAGCTCTTCTTTTTCTGTATAAATAATCATATTGCTTCTCAAATGCCCCATATCACAAAATGGACAAAGAAAACCCAAATAGAGAAGAAATCAAAGAGAGGAAGAATATAGCATGGTAAATTGGAGTCCAGATTTCTGAACCGGTGCTTCATTCCCAATACAAGCAAGCGCATCTCCTGCATTTATGAAACAGGAGCTCCCGTTCAAACATTAGCAGGGAACCGGTGTTCCGGCCACTTTGGATATGCCCGCTTGTATAAGCTCATGCAAACAGTATCGTGTTGTTGAAGGCCCCCATTAAATATGCATTTCATTGCACCTGATAAAAAGAATGGAACAAAAAGCAATACTCAGCTTTCTCCTCGAAACCTAGAGCCGGAACCCAAGTATATTCGATAAAGATGGGCATTCAGCAAGATATGTGTATTTGATAGGATTAATGTACCATGGGTACCAACGGGTTCCTTAACTCGACCACGACGACCGCACTTCGTCCACACTTCAACAGGCTGCAACCACATCCAAATCAAGAATATAATTTATGTAAAAAGTAATTTCTCCACTGGCTATTCAACTATAGAAACAAAATATTTTAAATCACTTATAACAGATTATCCTACCTTAAACCATCTCACATCCTCTGGATTATGGAACATATATCGTACTGAAGCTTTTAACTTGGATACCCGTTGAGGATAACTGCATCAAGATATAATCCAAATTAACATAGCCAAACTACATAAATTACTTTTGCATTTTATGGGTATTGTTTCTTTTAAGTCTGAAATTCTAGAATAAACATAAGCCAGTAGAAAAATCATCTTCGAAAACTTTTATCACCCAACAAAAGAATCCATACCCAGTTAAAATAATCTTCTTTAAAATTATTCTATCGGGGTCAATACTTCTCAAGGAACCAACAGCAGCAACTGCAGGTGTGCCGGCTCCTGCTGCACCCTTCAGAGCAATCAAGGGGAGAGGTGGAAAAGAAATGGGAGCATATATTGATGCTATTGAAAAACGTCCGGCATGAAGAAACCTTTCCATCTTGTGCTTGTCTGAATTAATATTGTCAGTCGAAAAGATCGGTCTGAAAATAAGCAGAGAGATTTCAGGATTCTGGTAAAAGGTCCAAGACAGTAGTAAGCTACAAAGAGACCATTACCTAGCAACAAACTGACGGAAACCAACGTGGAATACGAGTTCTTCTTTAGATTTAATTGGAGCATCATAACCATCATGCTTTTTTATACTGCAAAAAGAATTCATATTGGGAAAAAATAAATAAATAAGGGTGAATTGTTGCTACTCATAACAGGAAAGTGTAAAGAGAAATATATACCTAAAATGAAGAACAGACATCTTAGACTCATGTTGCAGGAGACCACATAAAACAATGGGTGCAGTTCTTGAGGCCGCACACAATTTGGAAGCAACATGAAAAGGAACCTCCTTGATATAAAACCTAGCAAATGAACCAACTGGCGCACAGTCATCCCTGCCCTCTTGCTCCACTTTTAAAGCTTTTGCAACAACATGCTTTTGTGTTCTTGCAAAATTATCAAAAGCAAAAATTCTGGCATATTCTGGAGGTAGAGATTCCTAACAATAACCAGTAAACTTTTAATAACTTCATAATATTAACCCAAAACAAAGCTCATCAAAATGGTATCACAATAAATTACTTTGGGGTCCCACGAGGATGTCCTAAAAGACTTGACGCCTCTATATTTTGCAAATCGCTTTCTAGCAGGAACATCTAGTGGAGTATCCACTTCATCTGGAAATTCTGAAATTAACATTTAATCAACGGTATATTAACATTACAAGGGGTGTTCATACATGGCTGTGAAGATTTGAGAAGAGTGTTCAGAGAAAAATGCATGCATTGGTGTAGTGGGGTAGTAGCTACCCAATCTCATCATCAAAATTCAAAACTTAACTGCAGACTAGCTATCATATGCATTCCCTCTCCTCATTTGTTAATACTTTGAAGACTAGAATTAGTGACTTCAATTATGAGGAGAAAAGGGCTTACAAGGGTCAAATTTTAGTAGTCAGCTATAATAAGATGTTCCAATTATAGGTGTCCTCCCCCCCCCCCCCCAAAATATAGATTATTCTGGCTTTACACAATGTGACAACTAATCATAAGAAATGCTCTGAAAAAAGCTCTAGGACTCATCCAGAAAACATAAATACCCTCATCTTCGACATGTGCCTCTTTTATTTTTTTAATCTCATCCTCTCTCTGTTCCCTTGTCATATTGTCCCCTTCCTGCATGTATAAAAAAAAAATCATTCACATACAGAATATTTAAGAGAAAAAGAAACAACATGAATGCCGCAAGAAGCAAGGATATGCAAAAACATATAGCTGACTCTTCCTCATAATTCATTAAGTACAAATTGCATTGGGACATAAGCATCAAAGAGACACACCATCATCACTGAATCATTTTCAGTTTCTTCATCAGAGTCCCTTAAGTGCAAGGAAGCTTGATCTTCCTCAAAATCTGGATTATTGGTGTCTTCTTGACTGGGAAAGCCACTTTCTCCTCCATCCAACAACATGCCATCATCATCCTTATCATCATCTCCATCATTCTCCACACCAGAATCCTCTCCATCTGTATCATCTACGATCCAAGCAGCCTGAAAGGCAGCCAGTGGTCACAAATAGATTGTTATGCATAAACATGATAAATAAGAAACAGAAAGGTGGACAGCAAATGTTAAAGAGTCCCAGAAACTGGCAAGACAATTCAGACCTGATACTCAGAAGTGCCTCGAGGGAGAGCTCTCTTTCTTAGCCTCTTCTGCTTTTGATTTCTTTCAGCCTCAGCCATTTCTGCTTCGGTGGGCCATGTCTGTCATAATAAAACAGCAGTATAAATAGCACCCAACATCCCCTAGAAGAATGCATAAGGGTGTGTGCGTACCACTATTAAGTAATTTTACTAATTTCATAAGAAAAACTTAATTACATAGGCTAAGCAGACACAAAATTAGTTTGTACTTTGTAGATTGGATTGGGGGCAAGTAGCAACTTAATCATCTAATCAAAGGCGGTATGTAACCAAAAGTTTGAAAAATACAATCCTTGGTTTTCCTGATGTCTCAATTCAATTTAATTATACTCGTCTTTTAAGCATACTCAGTGTCAAAATTCCTTTAATTCTTTACTACAGATTTTGATACATGCATGACGATTACTATTACTCCAAAAAAAACACATTTGAGTGATTTGATTAATAGTTGAAAGAAACAGAAAGATGAGATAAAACAATATCAGAAAAGTCAGTATTTAACAAGAATGAGGAGACCAAAGTAGTAACTCTATTGATCTACATGCCAAAAGGCAAGTACCAACTCAAGACAGAGTAATCATAGGAAATCGCGAGCAAGATATTTAAAGCTTTAATATCCAAGTTACCTGTTCTCCAGCAAGTGGATCTGGAACATTCTCAACAAGCAAAGGCTCCTGGCTTGATGGATCAGGAGCTAGGGAACGAATGATCTGGACGGGAAGAAGCAAAAATGAAAGGTTCATTACCCACTTCATTGCTACCCAGTACACAAGATAAAGGCTTTTCTTGCTTCTGAAATAGTGTTCAAGTTTCATTAAAATAAACGTACCTCAGCATCTTGAATGTCATCAGAATCCATAGCATTATGATCTTTTCTAGCATTTAAAGGGATAGGATCCTTCATAATTTCAATTCTACTCAATTGAAAATCCCCCGCACCAGACACATGAACCTAATGTATAAGACCATAAGAAGCCGCCACCAGATATACATGTGAAGCAAAAGCGTAGAGAGATATAACTACCAGCTGGTTCACTGAGAGGCTGTGAGCACGTGTATAACCAGTGAGGAGAAGTGTACACTTCTCTGGACTGGAGTCATCTGGTACCAAATCAACCTAAAACATAGCAGTTCGTAAAATTTTACCTTCAAAGGTTTTGGCACAAACAAGTAACATGAAAAAAAATTAATGGATTGTAAAAGGATTGGACAACCGCCCATCCAAAAATGATTGTGTACAACCTATCACTCAGATTTTTTATAGGTGAACATCTCCAAGACTTACATTGCAAAAATACCTCAGTAAAGTTTCCTCACAATCTATGCTACTCCTAACAATGTAAAATTCACAAAAAAAAAAAAATTGCAATAACTTAGAAGTACTTTTTGAGCAATGAGATAAGGCCGTTGATTTCTCCAATGTGGTGTTGTGAGTCTTTGCTCCTTAAAAAGCCACATGAACTGCAATCAAAATATTAGTAAAGAGTATTAGAAGCAGGAAAAAATGTGAATAAATGGAACACAATCATTATTCAATTCCATCTCAATCTGATTAATTCACGGATCAGTTAAACCCAAAAAAAAGATAACTCATTGCAGAGAATATCACCTTGTGCAAGTCGTCCTTAGTATCTGCGGGATAAAACTTGCAATCCTCTGGAAATTCAGAAGTAAGGCTGGAAGTAATGATCTTCTTTGCATCATTTCGTCTTTTAAGCTCAGTAGGCAGATCCTGGAGGAAAAAACTTCAACCTCAGTACTTGCTTTCTTAGAGAGGTCACAAGTATAAAAATCATATGAAGTCATGAACTGAGAACATACACGAATGAAAACGACAGTGCTTGGTAAACCAAGAGACCTGAACACCGAAAGGCATTGACTTCCAAATGAATCAATATAGTCACATGTGCTTTGTTCAGTAGCTGATGCCACAAAAGCAATCAAATCAGCAACCTACAATTAAACAGGCAGTTGACCATTATAGTGAAAAAAAAAAAAAAAGAAAGAGGGTTACTAAATGAGGTTGACACAATATATTCACCAAGACGTAGACAATTTTTTACCTTGGCCATTTCCATACATGATAATAGGTCCCCATGAGGAGCATGCAGTACCTAGACAGAACAACTTGACGATTAAAAGGTTGCTAATTCTTGCACTTAGGATCAAGGATAAAGCGCACATCTTTCAATAATATTACACTGAACCTCAAAGGACGATAAAATGATATCCACCACAAAATTGACAAATCAAAAAGAAAGCTGAGTTTGAAATTATTAACTACCAGCTTTCTCTAACTAATAACATGAAATAAAAACAGGGGCAGTGACGCCTACTGTTGCTCGCAGTTTGTACTCTGAAGAAACTACTGTTGATGAAAAAGCTCCGCCAACATCTGCTGATAGCAATCTCAAAATGTCTTCAGCAAGTGAACTTACATTCACAGATGCGGAAAGAGGGAAAATAAGCTGTGATAAAAAAAAATAAGACTTTAGGGGGGAAAAATAGGCACTCGAAGCAACAATATGGGAATAATTAATTTATACAAAAGGCGTACAATGACACGGGGAGGGCTGGCTGATCCACTTGAAGCCCTTTTTTCTTTCAAAAGAGCTTCCTTCTTCTGCTCTCTTAGCTACAAAATCGAATAGCAATGTCCAGTGTGAGATAATAAGCATGAGAGATATTCAAATTTATTCTCACTCACCATCTTGCTTCGCTGAAGCCGAGCAGCTCGGGCTCCCTGCGTTACATTACGGTTTGATTTTGCAATCCGGTTCTTGTCTAAATCAACAAAAGACAAAGAATCCTTAGTAGGGAAAACAAAATCATAGTTATATATATATATAAATCAGAACCATTGAAGTTGAATAGAGAAGGACAACCTTTGTGAGAGATTTTATGAATGTTCCTAGAAGATTTAGAGGAGAAACGAGTTTTGTGAGGCTTATTGACTTGAGCTCGAGATCCTCCCATGCTGATCGAGACAGTGGGATAAACAGACTCCTGCATTGTAGGGAAAATAGCTCAAAACCTCTCAAAGTTAAGTTCAGGGTTGGCAGTGGCAGGATAAGCTTAGAGGTGTCCATGGGCAGGGCCTGACCAATATCTTAGGCCCAATTGGTATGCCCGGGCCCGGCCCGAAAAATGGGCTTAGATTTTTGTCCAAGCCCAGAACGAATTATATTTGCTAAACTCGGGCCCGGCCGATTTTTTTTTAAAAAAATATTATATAAAATTAATTTTAAAAATATAGTATATCAAATACACTAAAAACATTAAAATAAATATTTCCCAAAAAAATTGACTAAGCAATGAGGAGAAGGATTAAAGCAATTTTAAGAATACCATTGTGTGATGAAGGTAAAAAGGATAAATGATGGCACGATCTTACAATAAAGCTGAGATTTATACACAGTAAATAAATTTATAGTTACATAGAATTTATCAACTGAACCATCACTCTTATATAATTTCCACAGCAATTTGATAGAAGCAGGCAGTACTTTCTGGCACTGCTTGCACAAGAAACTCAACTTGGACTTGTTATTATGAAATGCAACTAATATGATTTGGTCTGGTTATAACTAAACAGCTTAGCATTATGCTAGATTATAGCTGGTGGCTTTATAACTATTTCAAGACCTGATAATTAGTCCATCTTCTCTTTTCACATTCCTCTTTTCCCATCTTTCTTCCACCAAATTGCTTATCGTGTTTTCAAGCTGAGCATTTTACAACACAATCCTCATCAATCAGGTTTTTAGCAATCTTTTAATTTTTCAATGAGAATAAAGCATAAATGTGCCACTACCACTTAATCTTCTATATAGCATGAAAAAAAAAAACTACATAGTTCATCTAACATCTAACATAAAGTAGAGAGAACAGTTTAGGACTTTGGCTTGTCAAAAGTAGGCAATTCCATTTGCGATCACAACATTATATAGACTGTCCATTCACAACAGTGTTCCCACATGTGCTCCAATGCAAACAGAGTCGGTAATTAACAAGATTTAAAACTCAATTAATATAACAAACAAAAATATATGAACTGTGGAAGCAGTAGTGGAAGTATGGTGCATATATACCGAGCAAACCAGTGGGACAGCGACGGCTGAAGGCTGGAGCGGAGAAGCTGAAAGAGGAAGCGGGAGACGGACGGGCAGCGGCGCTGGAGGTCACTGAGTGGGGTGGGGGTGTCGTCTCTGTGAATGAGTGAATGGGTAGATGGGCTAATTGATTGACACATCATCCTTATTAATGTTAAAAAAATAGTTTTTTTACTTAATAATGTACGAGTTTGATTGTATGTATCAATTAAAATATATTAAAATTATTCTATAATTTTATATAAATTTTTTATGATAATGTTATAAATAAATTTAAATCGTTTTATAATTTTTACATATTTTATAATTCAATATTTTATTTGATAAAAATATTGTCTCAAATTATTATCAAATTTATTTATACTAAACGATTTAAATTTGTTTTATTTTTTAAAACTCAATCCTGCAAAACTAATATAAGGTTCATATAATGAATCACAATTAGAATAAAAAATTCATTTAGCATGAATTATAATAAAATTATTTTGTATTTGTTAATTTAAAAAATCATCTAAAAAAATAATTCTTGAAAGAAATTTAAAAATTAAAATTGATCCCAAAATCTATTAAAAATAGAATTTTTATCGCATTTTACACAATCATACATAGTTAATACAGCTATCTTCATCAAAAAGAAAAATGAATAATATATTTTTTGTATTGGATTAAATCAAATAAGCTTCAAAACTTGAAATTGATACTCTAGGGAACATTTGTTAGGTGACCAAGAGGAGATCTTGTTGTAAACAAATTCGATTTTCCCAATTTTGTCTAATGAGGTCGAGAAATAAATTAGACTAAATCGTCTAATTAGGTAAAATTAGACCAATTGTGAGTTTAAGCAATTTATATCTCTAACCCCGAGAGTTAATTAGCAACATGGATATCAACTGACCACTTTATTTTATCGAATTAATTGTGTTTTGTTGTACCACATAAATACGACAACTGACCTGTTCATAGAAGTCGTTTTTTGTTTCTATATGTTGTGCTAATTCTCTACTCGAACTACGAACACCAACATGCATGATCAAGTCGTTAGCATCATTGTTAGGGAGATTTGTGTGTGATAAGTTGAATTGTGTTGATTTCTACATGCTTTGTTAGTGAGATAATTAGTGAAAACTAGGTTTGCAAATTCACTGTTTATTTATGTTTTAATGGTTTAATTGTTTAATAATAACTATAGGTGGCTAGAAGATCAATTTGTGTCTGATGTGAATGGTATTTCAATGCCTAGTTAGGGGTATGATGGCAATTATGGGAGATAAGGATATGAGTCTCATTGTTTCAACATTGTCAGGGGTATCACAACTTTCATACTTTGATGTGATACCCCTATTCTCGATGATGTTTCTGCTCCATTTCAACTACTGTGGGCTCCATGCATCATCCACCAACCTCATTAAATGCCCCAAATGTCAATTGGTCATCTTAGGTATAAATAGCATAAAATGCACAATAATAACTTATTTGTACAAATAACTAAAACTAAGTAAAAACATGACAAAACATATAACTTGCTAGGAAACAAGCTCATTAAGTGTAACTGAGAGCCTAATTTGACATACCAAATTACGACAGATTATTACATTAAAGAGAAATTAACGATTTTGGGTTTAATTTGAAGAAATTGATAGTTAGTAAGTTTAGATTGTAAAAAGGACTAATTTGTAAAGCTAATTAAGCTTGTTAGATAACTTTGTAATATTAGGGACTAAATTGAATAAATTAAGAAGATGTCATGAAATTATACTATGAATATAGAGTATAGGGTCCCTAATGAGAGAATGTGAAGTTGGATTCTGATCCGATGATAGATATAAAAAAATACGCGTGCTCCGAGTATAATGACTAAATTTAACAAAATACAAAATATGTTTGACTTTGTATTTGAATGTGAATTGAATGGAATTTAATATTGTTTTATTTATTGAATTATCGAACGTAGCTAAAGGCAACATCAACCCATCACGAGAGATAGAAAAGACGAGAGTTCTAGACGAGTAACGACAATTATATGGTTTGTACTTTTATTATTCGAGATCATTTTCAACACCAACCCTAATTCTTAACTTTTTTCATAATTAGATCCTAAAAATCAATTTCCATTGAAATCACTTAATAAAATCATCATATAATAAAATTAAAGTTTCAATTCTATGTTAATTCATCATAAATACCCAGCACTCATCAATGGTAACTTTCAAAATTACCCATAGAATCAAAAACTAATGAAATCAATAGTTGGACCTAGTTGTGAAAGTCTCAAAAATATAAAAATTACATGAAATAGTCAAGAATTAAGCTTACATGGAGTAAAACTATGAAAAACCAGTTTCTTGGAGACGTCCTATGGTGCTTTTTGTCTGAAGAGAAATGAATAAATGTCTAGAAATTCATTTTAGTCCAATTTTACCTGTTAAATTTTATTTATTTTCCAATTTTGCCCCTTGTTCACACTAGTTTTGTTGTTTTCTTCTACACACTTGCCGTCCAACCTATTACCCATGTGTCTAATTGCCCATTTGGTCCTCCCTTAATTACTTCTTAAGCTATTTAATCCCCATTTCTTTAATTAGCAAGTTTTACACCTTTTTCAATTTAGTCTTTTTTAATTGATTGACTATCAAAACATTAAAATTTTCTAGCGAAACTTTAATACTAACTCACTAATACTCCGTAAATATTTTTATAAATATTTATGGCTCGGTTTATGAAATCGAGTTCTTGTTTCCTCATTTTCAACCCAATTTACCTAATAAATTCTTTTAAATCACAAAACTCACTAATTCAAAAATATTTCTAAAATCACACTTGACTAATAAATATTAATTTATTAAAATTTCAAACTTACTCGTCGGATTTAGTGACCTCGAATCACTGTTTCTGACACCACTGAAAATTAGGTTGTTACATATACACATTTACATGTTGCTTGCATGAATAACTATCGAGGTAAACTTATATTATCATATAAAATAATTCTTATTGAATGATATTGAATGCAGAGAAATTTGACTAAATTGAATATAGTGTAAAAGAGTGTGTGCGATAATTGGTATATAACATGTGACATGAATATAATGTGAACTATATTATATGAAAATGGACTGTACGAATTGATGATGAAATGAAATGAGAGTATGGTATATGAATGGTTGATGCCCATGTAAACTTAGTAAAAAGGTTGGGATACAATTGACATGCCAATAATGTCATATGCACATTTCTATATGGGTTTGTTGACGATGTGGAGATTATGATATGTCATTTAGGATCCAACATTTGTTACGGGTCATCGAGTATTCATTGCCTTTTCGGAGACCTTGGTGTGGTGGAGGGATGTATTTGCATATGTGTATGCATTTGTTGCCTACATGCTAACTTAGACCAAGAAAAGTTCAAGCCTAATGTGTGAAGAATTGCCAAGTTTAAGGTCTAGCTTAGACCCAAAATAAGTTCGAGCTAGAGGTGTTCATAGGTCGGGCTAGGCCGGGTTTGGGCCGGGCCTAAACAAAATTCTAGGCTCGTTTTTAGGCCCAGCCCGATCCGAAATATGTGCCTAAAAATTTGTCCAAGCTCGAGCCCGACCCAACCAATATTAATTTTTTAGATTATTTTATTAAATAATTTTTTTTAAAAATATAATAAATCAAATACATTTAAAAACATAAAAACAAATATTAAAACAATAAACAAATAAAAAATAATACTAAAACAATTCTTAAAACAATATACAAATTGAAAATATAATAAAAAGTGGTTATATTAAAATTGAAACAAGTTAGAACTAAAATAATAACAAAATTAATAATAAAATAAAAGTTCTACAATATCCAAATAATATTAAAAACGACAACGGAACAACATAATAAATAGTTGCGAAACAACAATAAAACACCACAAAAAGTAACACCAAAACAACATCAAAACAATACCAAACAATATAAAAAATAGCACCAAAACTGCACAAAAAACAACATCACCAACAACACCAAAAACCTACAAAACATAATCAACCAACCAAAATATCTATACATTAACCAATCAACATATTTAATTTTATAACAAACTATAAATTGTAAGCTAAATTAAATTGTCAACAATTAGAAAGGTAACCTGAAAAGCAATCGAAGAAACATTGTCCTCATCTTCATCATCATTCTTGCAACCAATTTCTAACATGAAATAAGAATAAATAATTAAATAATCAAATTGATAAAAATATTATAAAATTACAACAATAAAACGAGAATAATAATTACCTGTTGAAAATCCCCTAGCTCCCATCCAATCATCAAAGCAAATAACGGCTTGAACTGTTTTTGGCTCAAGTGAACTCCTCAAAGTGTGATAACTTTCTTACCCATGCTAAAAGCCGATTCAGAAGCTACAATCGATATTGGAATTGCCAAAAGATCACGAGCCAATAATGAAAGCTCATTATATCGAACTGAACTTTTGCTCCAATAATCCAAGACATCTATTTGACTATTCAACTCAAGCTCCGGTTCTTCCAAATAAATGTCCAACTGTAACTTTTCACTCTTAGTGCTAGATTCATTTAAATATCATTTATAATCATCACTCTCATCAAAATCTCCCCCAAAATCAGCACTGATTATATTATGTTGATGCAAACTAGAATCAACAGGATTTTTATCCGAAACATTAGAACTCTCAGCCAAAGAGGAAGACGTGGATTTGGATTTCTTAACATACTCATCAAATAAGAATCTAAGATTGCTAAGAATGCTTTCAACAAAATCTGAAGCATGAATACCATATATTGTAGTAAAGCAATACTGCACATAATTAAACTTGTAATGAGGATCTAAAATTACAGCACATGACAATATCAACGAATACTTAATCCAATATTTATTACATTTCTCTACCATTTGCTTAATCATTGGAATTAAAAAATAAAGAGGACCTTTAACTGTATCAAGCAAGACCTTGTGAACCTTCCAAACCCCTCTAAAATAAAGAATAGCTTTTGGATTATTAGAACTAGAAAAAAAAACAAGTCATATCATAAAAGACATTCAAAAATTTGCAAAGAATAGCAACATTTCTCCACTCCTTGTTAGAAAGTGAAAATATTTGATAATCTTTATCCCGTTGGCCCCAATAATCTAGCACATTTTTATAGTAAAGAGAAGATTCAAGCATCAAGTAAGTAGAATTCCATCACACACACACACACACACACATTTTGACGCAACTTTTTGGTCACATTCAAATGAAAAAAAATTGTCAGCCACATCATAAAATCTTTTCCTATGAATTCCTGACTTTTTTATGTACTTAATTCCATTTTGAATATTACCAACAACATCATCAGCAAGTTCCAAACCAGCTTTAACTATAAGATTCAATATATGTGCACAACATCTAACTTGAAAAAAAGCACCATCACACAAAATAGCTCAGTTCACACGAAAATGATTTTTAAGATAAGAAACCATAACATCATTATAATAAGCATTATCCAAAGTGATGCTAAAATTTTTCTTATCTATAGCTTATTGAGATCAACATAAAACAAGCTCATCCGTTATGTTCAAACCATCATACGGAGGAAAAAAAGCTCTAAACCTTATGATTATCTTTTGTAGCTTCCAATCTTTGTCAACCCAATGAGAAATAATGAAAATATATTCATCATTAGTATGCTCCGAGTTCCAATTATCAGAACTTAGACAAATTAAACCAGGTGCTTTAGCCAACTCGTCTTTAACATGATCTCTCTCTTTTGCATAATATATTAGGACATCCCTAGCAACTGTATACTTACTTATATTCTTAAAATTAGAACTAGAAATTCTCATCATGTATCTAAATCCTTGTTCTACAACTATCCTAAATGAATGCTTGCCACATACAAGAAAAGTAGAAACAGCTCGACGACATTCATCAGCATCAAACTTGTAGGTTTTTATAGATGGACCACCTCCTAATGATGGTTGAGTGGCTATGGTGTATTGAGTGATGTCCTTATTAACTTTTTTCAAACAGTTATTTAGATGACGTCTTAAATGAGAGTGTAACATCCTAATTTCGGCGGAATCGAAACAGTGGTCTCGAGACCACAAATCTAAGCCGAAAATAAAATTTATTTTTATTTTATTATATGATCTGTATTATACTAGAAACATCATGTGAAAATTTTGAAAAGAAAATTTTATCGATTATGTGCTTAATTACGAGAAGGACCAAATCGAATAAAATGCGAAAGTTGAATTCTAGTAGCTATAAGGATTAAATAGCTATGGAATTCAAAACTTAATATCCTTATATGGTAATTAGACCATTAAGAAAAGTATGTAGATTTTTCTTAGTGACTCATCTATGGAAAATGAGAAAAAGGCTAGGGATTAAATTGGAAAGTGAAAATATTAATTAATTAAAAAGATGAAAAGAAAATAAATATCATTTTATATCATCTTCTTCCCCAAATATTCCATGGAAACCCTAGAAAAGATAAACCAAGCTTTCAAGGCCAAATTGGGTAAGTTTCCTTGTCTCGTTTTTAGTAATTTTGATATTTTTGGAACCGGGATAGCTTAATCTCTCTATTTGGGGGATTAATTTGAAAAGTTTTCAAAGTATGAAAATGGGTCATGGATGTATATGCTGGAAATTATAAGTTTATGGTAGAAAATGAAAGATTATTAATAGATAAACAACTTTTACGAAGTGATTTTTTATGCAAACATAATTTAGGGACTAAAATGAAAAGTTGTAAAATTTGATAAAAAATTATAAAATTTTATGAATACATGTGCTGTATAATTTGTAATGGAGCTTTGGTTAGGCTTGGAATAGGGAGTAATTTGCACAAGTTTCATTTTCCAAGCCTAGGGATGAAAATGGAATTTATGGAAAAGTTAGGGGCAAAATAGTAATTTTGACTAGGATGAAAATTTAGTCCACATGAATGTAAAATATGATAAATTGATGTTAAATCTACTCGTATAGATACGATAGACCAAATTCGAAGTTAGAACGAGGAATGAGGAAAATGTCGGATTAGTAGATTTTAAGTACACGAACCTTTGTCGAGGTAAGTTTGTGTAACTAAATTATGTTTATTTACATGTTGTTTTGATTGTAATTATGTAAATTGTATAAATGTCATATATATATATGAAAGGATTACATATCCAATCAAGCCGATAAATAAATAAAAATGTTCTAATTATTTGATAATGCCCGATAAATGTTAAAAGGGTAAACGATGGAAATGTTGCTTTCATGCTTGGAAAGGATGTGGCATATTATCACATGAATTATGTGGTGTTAAAGATGTATGAAATGATCACATACTAGAAAATGCTTGGAAATGTTAAATCGCATTTGAATAAATGGAACTCGATGGATAAATGTAATTGCGAAATGAATGAGGTCCTGCATTTGTTGTAGAATGGATTAGGCTCGAACGAGCAATCCTAATGACTTCATTACAGAAAGGATATAGCTCGGATGGGTAATCTTGATATAATTCCTCTCGAGTATACATTGTGGATTGGATTTAGCCTGGACGGGTAACCCAGAATGGACTTTCAAGGGAATTCTTTGTCATATAAAGGATTTAGCCTAGACTGGTACTCCGACAAAGCCCTTAGAGTATATGTTACAGCTAGAATTTAGCCTGGACTTGTAACAGTTCGGTTTAGACCCTAGTCGAAATAGTGGTTTCGGGACCACAAATCCGATTCTGAAGAATATTTTAATATTATTTTCTGTGTCTATAATATATAATTAAGCATGTGTTAAAGTTTCATAAGTTAATTTGTCCATTTGTGTGCTTAATTTGATAAAAGGATTAAATTACATTAAATGCAATATTTGCATGCTAATTGTTAATATACCTATGTGATGTGGTTTCATAAGGTGGATGCCTTATGTTGTTATTAATCCATTACCTAGTTGGTGGATGATTAAAATGACAAAATATCCTTGTTGATTATTTATTTTATATGTTAATGAAAAGGCTAAAGTTGGAAATTTGTTATTAAGTGATATTACATAAAATAAAGGCTTAAAAATAAGCCATTATCATTCTTAGTTAGCCGAAATTAGCAAAGAAAGAAACAAGAAAACTAGCTAGGGCATTCGACTATTGGATTGCAAAATTAAGGTATGTTTTGGCTTTGAATTTTAATGATTTTTATGTTTTTGATATTGTTGCTTAGTCTACTATCAAGCCCATGTTGTAATTTGAAGAATTAATGATGTTCATGAGATATGCCATTGATGAAATAGTGAGCTTTATGATGAGTTTAGGTGTTAAATGAAAGATATGTGTTTAATGAATATGTTTTGTTCTTGAAATTTTGATGAATTTAGCTAAATAGGGCTAAATTGAGAAAATGATTATTTGAGGGACTAAATCATGAGTTTGATGAAATGATTAGACTTGTATGAGATATATGGACATTCGGCTAAGCATGGTTAGATGATGATTTGGTATATTTGATGTTTTGAGAAAAATGGACTAAATTGATAAAGTGTGTAAATGTGAGGTCTAAGTTGTAAATAGCCCTAAATATGTGAATTTGGATTGAATTGAATGTGTTGTTAAATAAAAGGGTTAAATTTGAATATATATAGATCAAGAACTGAAGAAAACGGACTTAGATCGCGGGAAAGCGAAGATAGTTAAATAAACGAGTCCGAACGAATATCCGAATCCGAGGTAAGTCAATATACAAATAAACGTATTTGTGTTGAATTATGTATATTCATATGACTATTGACAATGATAAATTCTTATGAGATGTTGTTTACATGAAATCCGAGATAAGATCAACTTAGTGACAACGTTCGAGAAGTCCCGTATGAACCTAGGAATAGATAGGATTAGCTATGTCATGACATAGGTGTCTGTTCTGTTTATCATGTAAGACCACGTCTGGGACATTGGCATTGATTCGAAATTTCGTGTAAGAGCACGTCTGGGACGTTGGCATCGATATGAGCTTTACGTGTAAGACCATGTATGGGACATCGGCATTATATTAATTTGTGTAAGACCCTGTCTGGGACAGTGGCACCGACATCTGATTACATGTAAGACCACATCTAGGACGTTGGCATTGTACGACTCTTCTAATTATTCTGTATATCTTATTATATTCCGAATAGTTCAACAAACAATACTGAGCTACGAACGATTACGTGAAAGTTTATCTGTTTCAGGTATGTTTGATAAGTACACAGGGTGTGTATGAAAGGTAAGTATCTATATGAACTTACTAAAGTGAATATGTGCAAGGAAATGATGAGATGATATGTGAAATTATGTTTAATTGAGCTATATGCATATATGGTACATGAGTTGAGAATGTGGTAAGTTATAGCTAAGCAAATGAGCCAAAGAAAGAAGGAGATGAAACTGTTATGAGAACTATTATGGTCATTATATCAATATGACTATGTGCATTTTATGTTAAGTTTATTTGTATTTTGGCTTACTAAGCTTTTAAAAGCTTACTCTGTGTGTGTTTGTTTCTGTTTTATAGATCGTCAAAGCTACTGAAGGCTCAGGACCATTGAGGATCTTCATCACACTACCTAAGATTGTTTTGGTATCTTTTGAAATATGTATAAAGCTAGATATGGCATGTATAAACTAGTCATTTTGGTTATCTTTTGAAATGTGTATAATAGCCATGAGATGTGGCTAGATAAGTATTGGTAATATGCTTAAGCATATATATGAAAATGATGCATGTTTTGGTATGGCATGATAGCTTATGAAATGGTTAAAGATATGGTGAGCATAAGAATGCTTGATGAATATGTAACACCCCTTACCCGAGACCGTTGCCGGAGTCGAGCACGAGGCATTACTAAACTTAACTACTAATTCGGCATAAAATTTAAAACTGTCCATCTGCGTCATAGTCACTAAAATATTTATATCTGGAGCTACAGAACTCCAAATTAAGATCCGTTAATTTTCCCTGAAACTAGGCTCATATATCTTTTTACTGTAATTTTTCCAGAATTTTTCATGTGGCCAATTAGTACAGTTTATTCATTAAAGTTTCCCCTATTTTACTGTTCAACTGCTCTGACCTCTCTTCACTATGAATCAAATTACTCTTTGTACAGAATTTAGATGGCCTCCTTATTTAGCAAATTTGAAACTAGGCTCATTCAGCATTTCATACATATAAATTTTAATCCACAATTATTTTTGTGCAATTGTTAATGATTTTTCAAAGGCAGAACAGGGGATCACGAATTCATTCAGAACCAGTTTCACTAAAATTTAAATATCTCATTATTTACATATATTTTGCTTACTCTATTTCTTTCATATGAAAATAGACTCAAAGAGCTTTCAATTCATATCTCTTTCACTTTCTAATTCCATTTCTTCTATTTTTGGTGATTTTTCAAAATCACGTTACTGCTGTAATTCAAAAACTGTTTTGTTGCAAAATATCATTAACTAGTTTATAACATCTTTACTCCATCTCATTTAAACTCTATACATGCCATATAAACCTTTAAACATAAAACAAAAGCTACCGGAATTGATCTGGATAGTGAGTTTTGCTGTGATGATCCGATCTTCCACTTCTCTTTAATTCAATCTACATAAAAATATCAAACACACACAAGTAAGCTTAATGTAGCTTAGTAAGTTCATAGGTTTAAAAGTAGCTTACCACACATAATATTTCCAAAACAATAACAAAACATTTACTAAAGTTCCCTGCCATTCACAATCATCGTTAAAATACTTCACATAGTTGAGCTCAACATTAACAACTACTCAATCTCTTCCATTTGATTCACTCATTTTATATTACTTCTTATCAAATTAGGAAACGCTCTTACGAATTTGAGTACGTCGTTGCTCGGTGCCAAGTTTCACAACTCGTATGGAGAATTCCATACCTACATTTCACAACTCGGTATGGTTAATACCATACCTACATTTCACAACTCCCTCGGTATGGATGATACCATACCTACATTTCACAACTCGGTATGGATGATACCATACCTACATTTCATAACTCGTATGGATAATACCATACCTACATTTCACATTTGCCATGGATTAACCATGGTCTTATCAAATCAATTCATCACATGTCACGACACTAACGTACTCAATTCTGCGTTTTTCCTAATTTGAATTACCACCATTTATTCTTTCATTTATCATATTTTTCACAATCCCACAGCAAATTCATATTTAACAGCACATTATATCATTCAATCATTCACAAATAAACATATAAATTCAACCATATGAACTTACCCAGTTGATTTGTAGAAGATTTTGAAATTTAGGGACTACTCCGCTAACTTTTTCTTTTCCTCTTTCTTCTTTGGTTTCTTGATCTATAATGTAAAATATTTTCACTCATTAGCATATATTTCATTTCTATTTCACTTCATAAATTATGCTCTTCATATTTCGAAATTACACTTTTACCCTAAAATTTATAGTTTTTACAATTTAGTCCTTGCTCAATTCAGCCATCAATTGAACTAATTTTTCTCAATCAACACTTTATTCTATCATTACAAACTATTTCACAACCTTTGATATTCTGAATTTCAACACCAACCTCTAATTCACAACTTTTTCACAATTAGGTCCTAAATATCATTTCCTATCAAAATCACTTAATAAAACCACCTTAATATGAAATTAGAATTTAAATTTCATAATAATTCATCATAAACTTCCATTTCTCAGCAAGGGTAACGTTTAATTTTACCCACCAAATCAAAAACTAATGAATTCTATAAGTGGATCTAGTTGTAAAAGTCATAAAAACATAAAAATTATCAAGAAAAAGCATGAATCAAACTCACAGGATGTAATAGTATGAAAACAAGCTTTCTCCAGAACTCCTCTGACGTTTTTGGCTGAGATTATTGTGAAGATTACTCTAGATTACTTTCAATCTTATCTTAATAACATATTAAAATTACAAAATTCCAATTTTACCCTTATTATCCTTATCTTTGTGATGATTTTCTTCCACTTGCCGTCCAGCCTTTTCACATTTGGGTTAATTGCCCCATAAATCCTCTTTCTTTTAACACTTGAGCTATTTAATTCTTCTAGCAGTTTTGCATTTGTTACAATTTAGTCCTTTTTATTAAATTGGCTACCCAAACATTTAAATTTCTCAACCAAATTTTAATACTAACTTAATAACACTCCATAAATATTTCTAAAAATATTGATGGCTCGATTTTCAAATTTGAGGTCTCGATACCTCGTTTTTGACCCATTTGACCTAATAAATTCTTTTAATTCACTAAATTCACCAATCCACAAATTCTTCTAAATTCTCACTTGACTCATAAATATTAAATTACTATCTTATTTAATCTTACTTGCCGGATTTAGTGATCTCATATCACCATTTTCGACACCACTGAAAATTAGGCCGTTACAGAATATGTTTAATTGAACAAAGAAGTGGATAAGTGAAAAGTAAAGATTGATGAACCATGCTTAATTGCTTATGTGTTTAATTGTACAATGTGGTATGATTGAAGTTGCAATTGTAGGTGAAGATTTGATAATTTCTTTGATATGTTTGGGTTGCAAAATATGCATGAAATGTTTGGGTAATTTGCTTGTAGGGATTGACCTTTTTGTGGGAGGCAATTTGGATTTACAAATAGCCTGTTTTCCCACACGACTATGGCACACGGGCGTCCCCAATGGCCGTGGGAAAATGGCAGGATCTAGCTAAGTGTGCACAGCCTTGGCACACGGACGTGTCCGGTAGCCATGAGATTAAATCAATATATGGCATAGAGCACACGGCCATGGTACACGGGCGTGCCTGGTGGCTGTGTGGAAAAGTCAGTATGCATGCTATGTTTTGGCACGGCTAAAACATGGGCGTGTCTAGTGCCTGTGGAAGACACACGGCCTGCCCACACGGGCGTGTGTCCTGCATAACTTAGAAAAGTTTTAAATTTTTCAAGAATTTTCGTAAGTGTTCGGTTTAGTCCCGGCCCTACTCTAAATCATGATTAAGGTCTCGATGACCAATATAAGGGGCAATTGATTGTGTGTGGTGAATGATTGTATGAAATGTATATACAAGTTTCTGATTTGTCCGGCAACACTTTTAACCCTAATCTGACGTCGGACACCGGTTAGGGGTGTTACATTTGATTGGTAGCAGAGCTATGGTTTAGTCAATTCTCGGGCTAACGTAGCGTGTCAGAGTCTAGCTATACATGCCATATATTTGAACTGTGATAGTGTGATGAATCCTGACATGAAAAAAGTGTGATTTCTGTATAGTAATAGATTCCGAAAGAGCCATAGCTGACGAAGTAGAAAGTAATGTGCCTGCTCTCGCACAAGGGACAGGGCCTTTAGATTCGAGACCAGTTATGAGCGATCAAGACGGAGAAGCTAAACAAGCTTTCTTCCAGATGATGAGTGAGTGGTTCACTCAGTTTGTTAGAAATAATCTGGCTGTTTTGCAACCTCCGCCCCCGGTTAATCCCCCTCAGACATCTGCTATGCCTCCGGCTATGAATCTGAATCGTTGAACAAGCCTCTGGTAGACAAAATCCGTAAGTATGGGGCTTAAGAGTTCAGAGCTACCAGTGATGATGATGCTGAGAGAGTCGAGTTCTGGTTAAAAAACACTATCCGAGTATTTGATGATATGTCATTGACTCCGGAAGAAAGTATAAAATGTGTTGTTTCACTGCTTCAAGATGCAGCTTATCAGTGGTGGAAGACCTTGATTTCTATCATTTCGAAAGAGCGAGTCACATGGGACTTCTTTTAGATTGAGTTCAGAAGAAATATATCAGTGAGAGATTCACTGATCTGAAACGAAAGGAATTTCTAGAACTGAAATAGAGCCGTATGTCTGTCACTGAATACAAGCGAGAGTTTGTGAGACTGAGTCAATATGCTCGTGAATGTGTTTCCAATGAGGCAATAATGTGTAAAAGATTCGAAGATGGCCTTAATGAAGATATCTATTTGCTTGTTGGGATTTTGGAAATAAAAGAGTTCATTGTACTCGTTGATCGAACCTGTAAAGCTGAGGCACTCGAGAAAGATAAAAAGAAAGCTGAGTCTAAAGTTGCAGATGTAAGAAAGAGATTTCAAAGTAGATCTTTTCAGTTTGCTTCGAAAAAATTCCGAGATGAGCATAGTCGTTCAAAGTTTAATGTGGGACATTCGAATAGAGATCGAACTAGATCACAATTGAGTTCTAAAGTTCCGGCAACTTCAATAGCAAGTGTTGGAAATATTCGACGTGAGAAATCTGAATGTAAACATTATGGGAAAAGACATCTGGGAAGTTGTAGATTGAATGATCGGACTTGTTTTAGATGTGGATCATTAGATCATTTCATCCGAGATTGCCCAGAGTCTATTGAACCAGAAACTACTTAGAATCTGAGATCTGGTAATGCTCCAATGAGAGGTAGACCCTTCCGAAATGTAAGAAATGTCAGTGGTAGTCAAAGAACTACGAGAGATACTGTTGCGAGATCCGAAGCTAGAGCGCCTGCCAGAGCATATGCTATTCGAGCCAAGGAGGAAGCTTCGTCTCCTGATGTTATAACGGGTACTTTTGCACTTTATGATACTTCTATGATTGCATTGATAAACCCTGGTTCTACACATTTGTATATATGCATGAATTTAGTATTCAGTAGGTCGTTATAAAAGTATCAAACCCCTTAGGTAAAAGTGTCCTGGTTGAAAAAGTATGCAAGAACTGTCCGTTAATGTTTCGAGATATCTGTTTCCCTGCTGATTTGATGGTATTACATTTTGATGAATTTGATATAATTCTGTGTTATGGACTGGTTGACATTGCATGATGCGATTGTGAATTGCAAAAGAAAGATCATTGATTTGAAAGGTCAGAATGATGAAATAGTTCGAATTGGGTCTAGTGAATTGAACGAATTGCCTACAGTGATATCTGTATTGAAAGCTCAGAGTTATATAAAAAAGGGTTACGAAGCTTATTTTGCTTATGTAATTGACTCGAAAGAGTCTGAGAAGAAAATTGAATCAGTGCATGTTGTACGTGAGTATTCTGATGTGTTCCCTAAAGAATTGCCGGGTTTGCCTCCAATTCATGAAGTTGAGTTTGGTATTGATCTGCTGCCTGGTACGACACCAATTTCGATAGCTTCGTATAGAATGGCACCAACAGAGTTAAAAGAGTTAAAGTCATAGTTGCAAGAATTGAATGATAGAGGGTTGGCTAAACCGAGTTTCTCACCTTGGGGTGCTCCTGTTCTGTTTGTGAAAAAGAAAGATGGCACAATGAGAATGTGCATTGATTATCATCAGTTGAACAAGGTGACAATAAAGAACAAATATCCATAATGTGCATTGATTATCATCAGTTGAACAAGGTGACAATAAAGAACAAATATCCATTTCCCAGGATTGATGATTTATTTGATCAGTTAAAGGAGCTATTGTGTTTTCAAAGATAGATCTGAGATCGGGATATTATCAGTTGAGAGTGAAAGATTCAGACATTTCGAAAACAGCTTTCAGGACGAGGTACGGGCATTATGAGTTTTTAGTTATGCCTTTTGGACTAACAAATGCTCATGCTGTGTTTATGGATCTGATGAATAGAATTTTTAGACAGTACCTGGATCGAATTGTTGTTGTATTCATTGACGACATTTTGATTTATTCACGGGATGAGACTGAACATGCTGAACATCTGAGAATTATCTTGCAAACTCTACGAGAAAAGCAATTGTATGGGAAATTTAGCAAATGTTAATTCTGGTTAAGTGAAGTCAGTTTTCTGGGACATATTGTATCGGCCTTTGGTATACGAGTTGATCCGAACAAGATTTCTGCTATCTTAGATTGGAAGCCTCCGAAAAATGTATCAGAAGTTCGTAGTTTTCTGGGGCTCGCTGGTTATTATCGTCGATTTGTAAAAGGATTTTTGATGATAGCTACTCCGTTAACTAAAGTGCTTCAGAAAGATGTTAGATTTGAATGGTCTGATAAGTGTCAGAAAAGCTTTGATCAGTTGAAAGCCCTTTTGATAGAAGCTTCGGTTTTAGTATAGCTAAAATCGGGTAAAGAATTTGAAATATACAGTGATGCTTCGTTAAGTGGTTTGGGATGTGTTCTGATGCAAGAAGGTAAAGTAATAGCTTACACCTCGAGACAATTGAAGCATCATGAAAAGAATTATCCGACACACGATATTGAGCTAGCTGCGATTGTTTTCGTATTAAAGATTTGGCGACATTATCTGTTTGGTGAGAAATGTCACGTATTTTCTTATCATAAAAGTCTGAATACTTGATGACCCAGAAAGACTTGAATCTGCGTCAGAGAAGATGGTTAGAACTATTGAAAAATTATGAGCTCTTGATAGATTACCATCTGAGGAGAGCAAATGTTGTAGCTGATGCTTTGAGCCGAAAATCATTGTCTGCATTACGTGCTACGAATGCTAAATTAGATTTGTCTGATGATAGTTTTGTGATAGCTGAATTAAAAGTGAAACCGTTGTTTTTACAGTAGATATGCGACATTCAGAAAATTGATAATGAGTTATTAGCAAAACAAGCTCAGTATGATTCGAATTCTGATTCTAAATTTAGAGTTGATGATAGTGGTTGTTTGAGATTCCAAGATCGAGTTTGTGTTCAGAGAAGCTCAGAATTGATTCAGTTGATTTTGAATGAAGCCCATAATAGTCGATTATTTATTCATCCGGGAAGCACTAAAATGGCTCATGATTTAAAGCAACATTATTGGTAGTCTGGAATGAAACGAGACATATCTAATTTTGTTTCAAAGTGTTTAGTCTGTCAGCAAGTTAATGCTGAACATCAGGTTCCGTCTGGGTTGCTACAACTGATTCTGATTCCCGAGTGGAAATGGGATAAAGTAACGATGGATTTTGCTTCGGGATTGCCTCTGACTCCGAGAAAGAAATATGTAATTTGAGTTGTAGTTAATAGATTGACGAAATCCGCCCATTTTATTCCTATATGATTTGACTATTCGCTTGATAGACTAGCTAAGCTTTACATTTCTGAGATTGTGAGATTGCACGGGGTGCCATTATCCATTGTGTCTGATAGAGATCCGAGATTCACATCACGTTTCTGGAAGAAGTTGCAAGAAGCCTTAGGCACGAAATTGCATTTTAGTACAGCTTTTTATCCACAATCAAATGGTCAGTCTAAACAGATTATACAGATTCTCGAGGACATGTTAAAATGTAGTATACTTGAGTTTAACAGTACGTGGGAACAGTACTTACCTTTGATCGAATTTGCATATAACAACAGTTTTCAATCGAGCATCAAAATGGCACCATACGAAGCTTTGTACGGATGTAAATGTCGAACACCATTATTTTGGACTGAGCTCAGTGAAAATAAAATACACGAGGTTGATCTGATAAAAGATACAGAAAAAAAGTGAAAGTGATCCGAGATAGCTTGAAAACAGCATCTGATCGACAGAAGTCTTATGCAGACTTAAAAAGAAAAGATTATTGAGTATGAGATCGGTGACAAAGTATTTCTGAAAGTGTCTCCGTGGAAAAAGGTACTCCGATTTGGACGTAAAGGCAAGTTAAGTCCGAGGTTCATCGGACCGTATGAAATCATTGAGCGGGTTGGACCTGTTGCATAAAAATTGTTGTTGCCCTCTGAGTTAGATAAGATACATAATGTATTTTATGTTTCGATGCTCCGTAGATATTGTTCTGATCCATCACGTGTGATAACTCCGTCTGAGATTGAAATTCGATCTGACATGACTTATGAAGAAGAACCGACCCGTATATTAGCTCGTGAAGTGAAAGAATTGAGAAACAAGAAAATTTCATTAGTAAAAGTATTGTGTCATCGACACGGAGTTGAAGAGGCTACGTGGGAGCCCAAACATTCAATGAAACAGCAATATCCGAACTTATTTAACGGTAAGATTTTCGGGGATGAAAATCCCTAAGGGGGAAGAATTGTAACAGTCCGGTTTAAACCCTAGTCGGAACAATGGTTTCGAGACCACAAATTCGAGTCTGAATAATATTTTAATATTATTTTCTATGTCTATAATATATGATTAAGCATGTGTTAAAGTTTCGTAAGTTAATTTGTCCGTTTGTGTGCTTAATTTGATAAAAGGATTAAATTGCATTAAATACAATATTTGCATGCTAATTGTTAATATACCTATGTGATGTGGTTTCATAAGGTGAAGGCCTTATTTTGTTATTAATCCATTACCTAGTTGGTGGATGATTAAAATGACAAAATAGCCTTGTTGATTATTTGTTTTATATGTTAATGAAAAGGCTAAAGTTGAAAAATTGTCATTAAGTGATATTACATAAAATAAAGGCTTAAAAATAAGCCATTATCATCCTTAGTTAGCCGAAATTAGCAAAGAAAGAAACGAGAAAACTAGCTAGGGCATTCGGTTATTGGATTGCAAAATTAAGGTATGTTTTGGCTTTGGATTTTAATGATTTTTATGTTTTTGATATTGTTGCTTAGTGTACTATCAAGCCCATGTTTTAATTTAAAGAATTGATAATGTTCATGAGATATGCCATTGATGAAATAGTGAGCTTTATGATGAGTTTAGGCGTTAAATGAAAGATATGTGTTTAATGAATATGTTTTGTTCTTGAAATTTTGATGAATTTAGCTAAACAGGGCTAAATTGAGAAAATGATTATTTGAGGGACTAAATTGCGAATTTTGATGAAATGATTGGACTTGTATGAGATATATGGACATTTGGCTAAGCATGGTTAGATGATGATTTGGTATATTTGATGTTTTGAGAAAAATGGAATCAAGTGTGCAACTGTGAGGGGTAAGTTGTAAATAGCCCTAAATATGTGACTTTGGATTGAATTGAATGTGTTGTTAAATAAAAGGGTTAAATTTGAATATATATAGATCAAGAACAGAAGAAAACAGACTTAGATCGCGGGAAAGCGAAGATAGTTGAATAAACGAGTCCGAACGAATATCTGAATTCGAGATAAGTCAATATACAAATAAACATATTTGTGTTGTTTACATGAAATCCTAGATAAGATCAACTTAGTGACAACGTTCGAGAAGTCCCGTATGAACCTAGGAATAGATAGGATTAGCTATGTCATGACATAGGTGTCTGTTCTGTTTATCATGTAAGACCACGTCTGGGACGTTGGCATTGATTCAAAATTTCATGTAAGACCATGTCTGGGACATTAGCATCGATATAAGCTTTACGTGTAAGACCATGTCTGGGACATCGGCATCGTATTAATTCGTGTAAGACCCTGTCTGGGACAGTGGCATCGACATTTGATTACATGTAAGACCACGTCTAGGACGTTGGCATTGTACGACTGTTCTGAGTATTCTGTATATCCTATTAGATTCCAAACAGTTCAACGGGCAATACTGAGCTACGAACAATTAAGTGAAAGTTTATCTTTTTCAGGTATGTTTGATAAGTACACAAGGTGTGTTTGAAAGGTAAGTACCTATATGAACTTACTAAAATGAATATGTGCAAGGAAATGATAAGATGATATGTGAAATTATGTTTAATTGAGCTATGTGCATATATGGTACATGAGTTGAGAATGTGGTAAGTTATGACTAAGCAAATGAGCCAAAGAAAGAAGGAGATGAAATTGTTATGAGAACTATTATGGTCATTATATCAATATGACTATGTGCATTTTATGTTAAGTTTATTTGTATTTTGGCTTACTAAGCTTTTGAAAGCTTACTCTGTGTGTGTTTGTTTCTGTTTTATAGATCGTCAAAGCTACTGAAGGCTCGAGACCGTTAAGGATTGTCATCACACTACCTAAAATTGTTTTGGTATCTTTTGAAATATGTATAAAGCTAGATATGGCATGTATAGACTAGTCATTTTGGTATTCTTTTGAAATGTGTATAATAGTCATGAGATGTGGCTAGATAAGTATTGGTAATATGCTTGAGTATATATATGAAAATGATGCATGTTTTGGTATGGCATGATAGCTTATGAAATGGTTAAATATATGGTGAGCATAAGAATGCTTGATGAATATGTTTAATTGAACAAAGAAGTGAATAAGTGAAAAGTATAGTTGGATGAATCATGCTTAATTGCTTATGTGTTTAATTGTACAATGTGGTATGATTGAAGTTGCAATTGTAGGTGAAGATTTGATGATTTCTTTGATATGTTTGGGTTGCAAAATATGCATGAAATGTTTGGGTAATTTGCTTGTAGGGATTGACCCTTTTATGGGTGGCAATTTGGCTTTACAAATAGCCTGTTTTGCCTACACGGCTATGGCACACGGGCGTGCCCAATGGCCGTGGGAAAATGGCAGGATCTAGCTAAGTGTGTACAGCCTTGGCACACGGACGTGCCTAGTAGTCATGGGATTAAGTCAGTATATGGCCTAGAGCACACGGCCATGGTACACGGGCGTGCCTGGTGGCCGTGTGGAAAAGTCAGTATGCATGCTATGTTTTGGCACTGCTAAGACACGGGTGTGTCTAGTGCCTGTGGAAGACACATGGCCTGCCCACACAGGCGCGTGTCCTGTATAACTTAGAAAAGTTTTAAATTTTCCGTGAATTTTCGTAAGTGTTCGGTTTAGTCCCGACCCTACTCTAAAGCATGATTAAGGTCTCAATGACCAATATAAGGGACAATTGATTGTGTGTGGTGAATGATTGTATGAAATGTATATAAAAGTTTCCGATCTGTCCGGTAACGCTTTTAACCCTAATCCAACGTCGGACACGGGTTAAGGGTGTTACAGGACTGGTAATTCTATTGTATGATATGTGGCTCGAAAGTGTACCTAAAAGGTACTACTAAATATGAATTGACGGGCTATTGAATTGCACACCTCAAGTGTACTATCTATGTATCCATCGATATTTTGAATAAATTTAACGGGTAAAGTTCTGACAAGAGCAAAGATGAATTCGAAACAAATTGACATGGAATGATACATATGATATGGAAATATGATATGAAAAGAATATTATATGAAATATAAGAAAATGATATTTGTATATGGAAAATACTTAATGAGAATGTTCATCCTTGATCATAGACCCGTACATCTTGAATGTACTACTACTTGTGCGACCTTAATACTCGAATAAAATGAGTAAAGTCCTGCCATAAAATGATCTGAACTCGAAAAGAATTACTATGAAGTTATACTTGTATTAATAAGATATGTCTATACATGTTAAATGAATACATGTTGTGGAAAGCATATGTGCATGGGAACTTGATTATTGTTGAGCTCATACATGTCTTGATGTTACTATGGAATATATGACTAACAAGGGAAATGAGGATGTGTGTAGGGCTTGAGATCAAAGTGGTTGAATATGCCTTATTTAGTTGCCTTAAATAGGATGTATGGTAAGCTAAGTACCATATTTTACAAAATTACTAAGCATTTTATGCTTACCCAATTTTATTTTCCCCTATTTTAGAGTAATCGGAAGCTTGTTGGATTGGAAGCTCAGCGGAGATCACTCACACTATCCATCGGCCCATGACGGTACAATATGGTAAATCAATTGTGGTTGTAATGACATGTATAGGATATGTTGGCTATATTAGCATGTAAATGTAAATGATGCTTGTAATCTAGCCATTGGAATGGCTAGTAATGGTTGTTCCGAAATACATGTAATGTTATGCTATGGTGACCATATGTATATGTTAAGTAGTTGATCAGATCATGTTTAACACATGAATTAAACCAAGGTAGGATAGTAAACATGTATGCATGCAATAATAGGCCATGTTGAATTATGAAATTTTCTTATTTGAATCCTTAGAATGGTTGGATTGTACTTGGTATGTTTTGGTGCAAGAAAATGGTAAATTTGGGTGACAAGTGAGGCTAGGAAATGGGTTTATTTTGTCCACACGGCCAGACACATGGGTGTGTGTCTAGACCGTGTGTGACACACGGCCTACCCCATGGGTGTGTAGTTAGGCCGTGTATCCCTTGCACTTTAAATTCGAGAAAACAAAATGCTCAGAATTGAGCTCACGGGTAGAGACACGGGCGTGTGTCTCAGCCATATGGGTGACACGACCTTGAACACAGGCGTGTGTCTTGGCTGTGTGAAACTTGCACCTAATTTGAATTGAATTAAATAACCACACGGCCTAGCATACGGGCATGTGGTATAGCCCTGTGGTGCAAGTCAGAGAGCAACCTAAATCGGAGACGGCCTGAGGCACGGGCGTGTCCCTTGGACCAGACGGGCGTGTGAGCCCTGCACCTTGGAAAATTTTGGAATTTTGCAAAAAAATCCTTGAGTTCCCGATTTAGCCCCGACTTGATTCTAATACTCGTATTGGTTCTTGAGGGTCCATTTAAGGGACATTATGAATGACCTCGGTGAATGAATAGTAACTTGCCTGAATTAATCGATAAATGTTTTGAATGTTTTGGTAACGCTCTGAAACCCTATTTTGACGACGGATACGGGTTAGGGGTGTTTCAAAGAGGTTCCACTAGAAAATTTAGCAGAGAAGATACTCTTACAGTGATTACATTGTGCCTTCAATTCATTTTTGTTCTTGCATTCAAGCTTTGTCATTTCATCCCACACCTTTGAAATGGTAGACTTTTGACGTTTGCGAGCATTTTCATACTCATTAAACAAATCGTCCACAGGTATAAAAGTGTTTGAACTAGCCATAGTCATAAAAACTCAAGTCCTGAAATCCAAATAACCCAAAAGATTATATAATTGTTCAACAATTGTATATAATATATGAATTATTCCATATTATTATTTACTATCATAAAATATTAGCCCAAATTAAAACCAATCTAGTACAGTTGAGATTAATTGGACTTCAGTTATCAAATAAAGTATATGCTGAATATGAGTAGATAATAAGTAACTAATTTCAAATTCATGATGAACTAAATATAAATTAAGATTAATGTGCAAAGGATACATATTAATGTTATAACCCTTAAATTACATATAACATAACTTTTCCAACATTCCATCTTATGAAAAAAAAAGAGTCATTTTCTCTAAAATACTTATATGCTAATTCGGAATAACAAAGCCACAAGTAAGGGTGAGCAAAACTCGATTCGACTCAAAAAAATCAAAAAAAAAAATTTGAATTTCGAGTTAAACGAATCGAGTTATTCGAGTCAACTCGATTTTTTTTTTTTCAAATTTCGAGTTCGAATCGAGTTGGGTTTTTGAATTTGAATAACTCGAATAATTCGAATAATTCGAATATCAAACTATAATATTTTACATTTTTACCCCAAACTCCCAAACCTTTTTACTTTTCCCTCAAAACTTTTACTCCTTCCCACTTTCCCCCCAAAACTTTTACTCCCCTCCCATCCCAACCCCCCAATCTACCCGAAATTCATTTCCCACCAAAATTTTACTCTCCCATTTATTTTTCTCAAAATTTTACTCCCAAAACCCTCAAAACTTTTTATTTTCCCCCAAAATTTTTACTCCCTCCCACTTTTCCCCTAAAACTTTTACTCTCTTCCCATCTCACCTCCCATCTACCCCAAACCCATCCCCCCTCCAATTTTTTTTTAATATTTTCCCTTCAAAATTTTACTCCCCCTATTTATTTTCCCTCAAACTTTTATTCTCCAAAACTTTTTATTTTCCCCCTAAACTTTTACTTCTCACCCTTTACTCTCAAATAAAAAATCAAAATTATCCAAAAAAAAATCACTAAACATAAATAGTAATAATTTTATTTATATCTACTATTTATATTATTAAATTAAATTTCACATTTTATATTATTTATATTATTGAATTGTTTAGTCATATTGAATATTTATATTAAAATTGAATTATTAATTACGCCATAAAATATTCGTGTTAAAATTTTATATTGGTATCAATTTCACATTTTATCTTTAAAATAACTTTTATTAAAAAATCACATTTTTACGTTTAATATATTTTTTAATTCCAAAATACATAGTGACAATAATCTGAAGATAATTGAAAGAACTAAATAAGCAAAGAAGCTAACCCGTATATAAAAGATTAATAAATAAATTATTTGGTGTGAAAGTTAATTAAAAAATTTGGTTAAGGTGGACAAATTTTATTACGATAGGTGACAATGGTTACAAGGACCCAAAATTATTTTTTAAAATTTAACTCAAACAAATATATTCGATTCGATTCGAATTCTATCTCACTCGACTCGATTTGAGAAAATTTCAAATCGAATTAGGATGATAAAATATGATTCAACTCGATTAACTCGAAATTTTTTCATTCGATTTGATTCGATTCGATTCGATCAAACGCTCACCCCTAGCCACAAGGTTCAAGGATTTCAACATATAAATGGATTCAAGTATGTTTCTGCATCTATTTGAATCAAAAATAATGCCAAAACAAAAATAATGCCAAAAATAATTTGAGCTAAAACTTAGCACTATTTGAATTTAGATTACCCCTAAGCATTATATATAACAAAAATAATGCCAAAACAACTCTAAGTTTTCAAATTTTATAAAAAGAACGTTAATTTAAATATTAGATTGTTTACTTAATGAAAATATTAGTGTTTAAGAAACTCATTTCAACTTATGTTAATCAAAACTTTAACTTATCATGTTAAAAATAAATTATTATTTATAAAAACAAATTATTATTGATGTAAGACAAAACAAGATGTTATTAACTAAATACAAAATTTTTAGTAGTTAATAGTAACCAGTTAGAATGCAAAGTTCATATTTGCAATGAATGCAAACTAAATGCAGCTAGTTTGTGTACATAGAAAACAAACAATCAGCAAATGAACCCTCCATTTCGGTCAACAACAATTACAAACATTCAAAGCACATCCGGTCAACAACAATCAACAACAATCACAAACATTTGTGGGAATGATGAGTTACCAAGCTTAGATGTGCTAGAATTGGCTGAGAACACTTATAGTGAAATGCTTGCTGCTGGAGTTATAGTAAATAAAATCAACGTCAACAATTTTGCCAGGTGCCTATGTGGTGTTGGGAAATTTGAGAAAGCATGTAACATTATTCATGAAATGATGCATAAAGCCTTTATAGCTGATACTAGTACATACTCCAAAGTGACTGCTTATTTGTGTAATGCCTCTAAAGTAGAAAAGGCTTTTCTATTGCTCGGGGAAATGAAAAAGAATGGTGTCGTACCTAATGTATATACATACACTATTTTAATTGATAGTTTTTGTAAAGCTGATCTTATTGAACAAGCACATAATTGGTTCGATGAGATGGTAAAGGGTGGTTGTGGCCCTAATGTGGTGACGTACACTGCTCTAATACATACTTATCTTAAAGCAAGGAAGGTGTCCAAGGCTGATGAACTCTTCGAGATGATGTTGTCTAAAGGTTGCACTCCAAATGTTGTTACATATACAACTTTGATTGATGGTCATTGTAAAGCTGGGCAGATTGAGAAAGCCTATCAGATTTACACTAAAATGTGCACTAATGCAGAAATCCCAGATGTAGAGTTATATTTTAAAGTGGTTAATAGTAATGCCAAAACACCAAATGTATTCACATATGGAGCTTTAGTGGATGGTTTATGCAAGGCTCACAAGGTCAAAGAGGCACACGATTTATTGGAAGCGATGTCAGTAGTTGGTTGTAAGCCAAACCAAGTTGTGTATGATGCTCTTATTGATGGATTTTGCAAGGTCGGAAAGCTAGACGAAGACAAAAGGTGTTTTCCAAGATTTCTGAGCATGGTTATAGTCCAAATGTAACATCCCCAAACCTGGCCCATTCACTACGACCGAATCTGGTTATGTTAGTGAAAATATTTTTCTTTACTTAGAATTTAAAACACGAAAAATTTACTATCTTTCTAGTAAAACCCGTGTACTTTTAAAACTATACTTTTGCACCTTGAAATTAAATAAAAGTGTCCATTTTAAAGCACTTTATTAACCCATGAGTACTTTGAATAAGTAAATTAGAGTAAAATCATTTCCACAAGCTTATAATTAAATTTTTACCAAGTCATAATCAAATTAAAATAAAATAGTAAAAATAATAATTAAGTAATTTCCAAAGTAAATAAATAAAAGGCCCTTATTACACAATTTTTGAAAGATCAAATACTTAATAAAAACAAATTTTAAAATATTTAAACTTCTCTTCCCGCATGGGCCACCATGTGTCTTCACCGATCCGGTCCAACTATGCGTCACCGAAATGGTTAATGAAAGAGTGAGTCCACCGACTCAAAGTGCATAATCAAAACACTGATTTCCGCATGGGCTTGGCCCCATACCAAACCATTCACATAGCAAGTCATGCACATATGCATCTCACCAACCCACTCCAACCGTAACACCAACCTTAGCGGACTCTCGCCAAGGCCGTGGATAAACCACCACCGATCACATCGTGATCCAAAACCTTACCTTGGCTACTCATCGCGACAAGGCCGTGGTGAGCCACCGATCAACCCAAGTGATCCAATATCAGAAACCGCTTACGGTGATGCACATAGCCATCAACCGCCGAGATGGGCACCTAGCCATCATCTCCTTGAGGTAGCACGGCTAGCCATCAAGCGCTAATGTAGCCGAGCTATCATTAGACCACGCATAACTAGTGTACATTTCCTCCTTCTTCAATCCAATCCCATGCCCATGTGTCAATAAATCATGCAAGAGTATCATGTAAAATGAGTATTTATTATTAATCAATACCACATCAATCATATATAGAATATATATAATGATCAATCTTACCATCATCGGTTCACATCACTTAAGCCATTATAACCTGGCTACCACACATTACACACAAAGTTTAAACGTTAGCAATCAATCGAGAAATAGTGCGATGATTACGCACCTTATTACTAGCACAAACGATCAACTCTCTAAACGCTACTTAATGCTTCAAAGAATCACGACTAACCGACTCGAAAGGTTTCTGCGATAGGTTCTTCTCCCTACAATCGGACTTAGCATCAAAACCTTAGGCTTAAACGAATACTAAATATACAACTTATTAAAACAATATCCTTACCAACTTCGATTGCTAACAAAAGGAGGCTTGATCAGCTACTTTAAAACCCAAAGTACCTTCACTCAATCGACACAAACAAAAGCCCGGAGAAGTCTATACTACTTCTAATATTCGCCAAGGTGAGTTTAATAATAGGAAGGGATTTCGGCAAAGGGATAAGGTGTAGGTTCTGGTCTAACAATGAAAGAAAATCAATGGAAAGGGAGTAGGGTTTGGCCAAAAAGGTTTGAGAAAGGGGAAAGAAAAGATGTGGGGGTGTACTTTTGGTTTAGCCAAGATGGAAGAAAGAGAGATGACAGAATGGGTGGTTGGCTAAGGCTCTAAAAGAAAAGAAAGAAAAGATTGGCAATGGAGGTTTTGGTTTAGGAGGAGTGGAAGAACAATGGAGAATTGTGAAGCAATTTGGCAGGCAAGCAAAAGGGAAAAACCAAAAGATGAGCACCCTTCCTCTATTTATAACATTCGGCCAAGCTCCCCCCCTAAAGAAACAAAATTCGCCAAACACTCAACTCCCCCTTCAAATCCCATTATTCACTCCTAAATTATCTCCCTATCATCCATTCAAAAAGTTTGAATGAGTCAAACTATATCCTAGCCGAATTTTAAAAGGAAAGACCAAGTCTTTCTCCATCTTTTAAGTGCCCAAATCGAATCCAACACCCTACCAAGTTAACGCAAAAATAAAGCCCCATCTGCACGCTCTTGCGAATCGAACTCGAATCCCTTCCCCCTTGCAAATGGCGTCATCTCTCCAAGCTCTAAGTGGCGCCTTCCTTGCCACTTTGCCAAGCCATTCCTTGTGTTTTATTTTCCCAAATAAAACTCTTAAAGCCCCCTTCATTCAAGATCCCCTTTTAACCCCTAAAACTAAAATTTTTCTAAGGCATTCCACTACCCTTAAAAGTTCTCAAGACCCCTAAAACCCATCCAAACATACCCAAAACCTACTAGAACTTGAATTATACCCAACATGCATAGCCCCTAAATTCGGGTGTTACAATTCTACCCCCTTAAGAATAATTTCGTCCTCGAAATTACTTGGTTAGACTAACTGGTCGTACACCTTAATTCACCTCACTATGCTATAGTCACAAGACTCGATCTTAAAGAGCTAACATACCTTCTCGGCACTGTTCCAAGTTCATACTCAAGGTTCCAACTACTTTACGAGCAACAAATCAAACAATCACCAAAGCGAACAAAACAACAAAGAATATTCTAGACTTAAGGAACTTACCAGTTGACCCATCAGGCACATCATTATCTCTCTCCGACGAATCGCATAAACCGGTCCCCGTGCGCTTGCCTCGGTGCCACCATTACCGCGGTTCATCTTGCTCCACGACCTCGGCCAGAACCATTTCCTCCATGGCTCGGACCACGACCTCTCGTCGCTTGCTGACCAACTCTGCCTGGTTGCACATAACCTTGACCTTCTGTCCGAGTCCTACTCGGATTCTGGGGACAATCCTTAATCAGGTGGAACTTGGACTTGCATCTAAAGCACTCCCGAACACGATTCCAACATTCGCCAACATGGTACCTTTCACATTGAGCACACGGACGATCTGGATTTCGTGGTGGCTTAGCAATATTAATGCAGAGTCTCAACCCTCGGTCTTTTCTGAACCCTCTCAAACACTTCTGACGATCCAACACTTCTCTTATCACGGTTCCTTTCTCTATTGTGCCTCTCAGCCTTCTTGACCTCCTCAGCTATTCGAGCTTTCTCCACTAAAACTGCGAAGTCTCTTTCCTGATGTGGAGCAATCAAAACTCGCACTCATCCCCATGCACCATCTTCAAATCGACACATCTCTCATAATCTGTTGCCACGATGCCTCGAGCATACGGCTTAAACGTGAAAAAAACTTCTCACCAGACTCATTATCGACTTGCTACCTTGCACCAAATTGAGAACGCCTTCCTCGGCGTCCACATAACTTGCTCCGACATATTTCCCTTCAAACTTGATCTTAAAGTAACCCCAATCCACTCGACTGCAGGGTACTTTCTTAACCGTGAGCCACCACTGGTAGGCCTCATCCCGTAGCAACGAAACAACACCCTTAAGCTTCTCCTCGCCAGATTAAGTCTAAGTCATCCATAATCCTTTTTCAATGACCTCAAGCCGATTTCGCCACGTTCGAGCTACCCCGGACACTCTCTCGAAAAACCTCACCCATTCGCCTAAGTCTCTGCACCGACTTCCGATTCCTATTGCCCACATTGGCTCTCTCGCCACTCGTTCGAGTACGCGAAGACGACTTGTGACACTCACGTCGTCTCCTCCACCGATCCCCATTGCTCAACCTCAACGGTGGTGGTGGTGGTGCATCGCTTTCGACCCATGGCGTGACCCAACCGGGCCCGATCATCGACATCCCGCCTACCACGCCCACGAGTATTGCGACCGCGCCCCTAGAACTCATATCTAAGCGCCGATTTAGTCTGTTTAGATAAAGTTTTATGCGTTAGAAATTCTTGTTTCACTGTTTTATCCACGAGCAATTTTATGCAATGAAGTTTTCGAGAGTAGTTCTTTCGAGCAATCAAGTTTCCTTCCTACCCGGGGTAATTCCGTCATTGTTCCTAAAGAGGGTATTTTGGTAATTACTCAGTGGTCAATTTTTTTTTGAAAAATAGTTTTTCCAACTTCAAAATTTACAAAATCTCGTGGGTCGTCTTGAAAATTTTGTTTTTCAAACAAAGTGTGTTGCCAAATTTCGTAAAAACAGAGTTATTTTTGTAATTTTGGAAATCGTGGCATTCTCGTAAATTCTCAAAATTGAGATATCACAACATTTTGAAATAGAATTTTTCGATATTTAGTAAAGTAGGAATATTTCAGTAGAAGTTGAGAGAAATTTAAAAATTTCAAACCAAGGCATTTCGGTAATTTTGTCAACCAGGGTATTTTCAGTAAATTTCCACAAATCGAGTATCCTAATATTTCAAAAACTCGGATTTTAGTATTTTGCAAAGTAAAGAGCATTTTATCAAAATTTGAGGGTAGTCTGATAATTTTGTAATACAGGCGTTTTGGTAATTTTATAAATCAAAACGTTCTTTCGAATCAAATTTAAGATTTCACAAACCAAAAGGGTAAATTTGGAAAAGTTTTAATACAGAAAGTTTTAGAAAACCACAAGGCTAGTTCCCTTTCGGGTTTTAATAATCGGTTTAGCTTTATGAACAAGTCCTCTTGGTTCGGGTGGAACCGTAGCTACGCACTGCAGCAGGATTCGAGTAAGTGCGAGAGGAGGTGAGTCGCTGGGATCGCTTAAATACCAAGCTCTTCATCGAATACCATTCCTCGACATGCATCATAAAGTGGTTGCCACACCTTAACTCCTGGCGACTTGCTTCACGAGTTTGTTTAAGAGATTTAAGTTTTATGCACATGTTTGAGTAGTCTAGTCCCAGGTCCAATAGTCCTAACTTTCTAATCTACGAGCCCAAACTAAGCCCAATCAATCCATGTAAACAATTCACATCCGTAAAGAAAAAGTCCAAGTACTTACCAGCGGACTTGGCCTGAGACACACAGTGCCATGCCGTAATAACTCGAAAACTTTTATAAAAGCCCACTTTCCAAAAACCCATTTTGAAAATCTGTTTTGCCCAAACCTCAAAGCCGAGTTTTGAATCGGGCTCGATATTAAATCGTAACATCCCCAAAACCCGCCCATTCACTACGTAGAATCTGGTTATGTTAGTGAAAATATTTTTCTTTACTTAGAATTTAAAACACGAAAAATTTACTATCTTTCTCAGTAAAACAGTGTACTTTTAAAACTATACTTTTGGACCTTGAAATTAAATAAAAGTGTCCATTTTAAAGCACTTTATTAACCCATGAGTACTTTGAATAAGTAAACTAGAGTAAAATCATTTCCACAAGCTTATAATTAAATTTTTACCAAGTCATAATCAAATTAAAATAAAATAGTAAAAATAATAATTAAGTAATTTCCAAAGTAAATAAATAAAAGGCCCTTATTACACAATTTTTGAAAAATCAAATACTTAATAAAAACGACTTAAAATATTTAAACTTCTTCTTCTGCATGGGCCACCATGTGTCTTCACCGATCCCGGTCCAACTATGCGTCACCTGAAATGGTTAATGAAAGAGTGAGTCCACCGACTCAAAGGCATAATCAAAACACGATTTTCCGCGTATGGGCTTGGCCCCATACCAAACCATTCACATAGCAAGTCATGCACATATGCATCTCTCAGCCCAACCCACTCCAACCGTAACACCAACCTTAGCGGACTCCTCGCCCAAGGCCGTGGATAAACCACCACCGATCACATCGTGATCCAAAACCTTACCTTGGCTACTCATCGCACAAGGCCGTGGTGAGCCACCGATCAACCCAAGTGATCCAATATCGTAAACCGCTTACGGTGATGCACATAGCCATCAACCGCCGAGATGGGCACCTAGCCATCATCTCCTTGAGGTAGCACTAAGCTAGCCATCAAGCGCTAATGTATGTGAGCTATCATTAGACCACGCACAACTAGTGTATATTTCCTCCTTCTTCAATCCAATCCCATGCCCATGTGTCAATAAATCATGCAAGAGTATCATGTAAAATGAGTATTTATTATTAATCAATACCACATCAATCATATATAGAATATATATAATGATCAATCTTACCATCATCGGTTCACATCACTTAAGCCATTATAACGGCTACCACACATTACACACAGTTTAAACGTTAGCAATCAAGCGAGAAATAGTGCGATGATTACGCACCTTATTACTAGCACAAACGATCAACTCTCAAACGCTACTTAATGCTTCAAAGAATCACGACTAACCGACTCGAAAGGTTTCTGCGATAGGTTCTTCTCCCTACAATCGGCCTTAGCATCAAAACCTTAGGCTTAAACGAATACTAAATATACAACTTATTAAAACAATATCCTTACCAACTTCGATTGCTAACAAAAGGAGGCTTGACTGGCTACTTTAAAACCCAAAGTACCTTCACTCAATCGACATAAACAAAAGCCTGGAGAAGTCTATACTACTTCTAATATTCGCCAAGGTGAGTTTAATAATAGGAAGGGATTTTGCAAAGGGATAAGGTGTAGGTTCGGTCTAACAATGAAAGAAAATCAATGGAAAGGGAGTAGGGGTTTGGCCAAAAAGGTTTGAGAAAGGGGAAAGAAAAGATGTGGGGTGTACTTCTGGTTTAGCCAAGATGGAAGAAAAGAGATGATGTGAGAATGGGTGGGTTGGCATTAAGGCTCTAAAAGAAAAGAAAGAAAAGATTGGCAATGGAGGTTTCGGTTTAGGAGGAGTGGAAGAACAATGGAGAATTGTGAAGCAATTTGTGAGCAAGCAAAAGGAAAAACCAAAAGATGAGCACCCTTCCTCTATTTATAACATTCGCCAAGCTCCCCTAAAGAAAACAAAAATTCGCCAAACACTCAACTCCCCTTCAAATCCCATTATTCACTCCTAAATTATCTCCCTATCATCCATTCAAAAGTTTGAATGAGTCAAACTATATCCTAGCCGAATTTTAAAAGGAAAGACCAAGTCTTTCTCCATCTTTTAAGTGCCCAAATCGAATCCAACACCCTACCAAGTTAACGCAAAAATAAAGCCCCATCTGCTGCTCTTGCGAATCGAACGAAACCCCCTTCCCTTGCAAATGGCGTCATCTCTCCAAGCTCTAAGTGGCGCCTTCCTTGCCACTTTGCCAAGCCATTCCTTGTGTTTTATTTTCCCAAATAAAACTCTTAAAGCCCCCTTCATTCAAGATCCCCTTTTTACCCCTAAAACTAAAATTTTTCTAAGGCATTCCACTACCCTTAAAAGTTCTCAAGACCCCTAAAACCCATCCAAACATACCCAAAACCTACTAGAACTTGAATTATACCCAACATGCATAGCCCCTAAATTCGGGTGTTACACCAAATATTTATATGTACAGTTCATTAATTGATAGGTTGTTTAAAGATAAATGACTAGACCTTTCTTTGAAAGTCTTATCCAAAATTCCTGAAAATTCTTGTGCTCCTAATGTTGTTATATACACAGATATGATTGATGGCCTATGTAAGGCTGGTAAAATAGATGAGGCCTATAAGCTTATGTTAATGATGGAAGAAAATGGGTGCTACCCTAATGTGGTGACTTACACTGCGATGATAGATGGCTTCGGCAAAGCAGGTAAAATTGAAAAAAGCCTTGAACTTTTAGAACAAATGGGTTCCAATGGTGTTGCTCTGAATTTCATCACGTATAGTGTTATGGTAAACCACTGTTGTATAGTTGGCCTATTAGATAAGGCTTATGAACTTTTGGAAGAGATGAAAAAGACATACTAAAACATAATCAAAACACAAAATTCTCAATTTCCATTCAAATTAGGTACAGTTCAGGTGACCAAACAAAATGATACTAAAACATAATCAAAACACAAAATTTTCCTTTGTTTTTTCGGTGACCAAACAAAAAGAAAGTGAAAAGGAGATTTCTTATCTGAGTCGGTTGAAGAAACTAGGTGGGCGCCAGTGATAGAAGAAGCAGGTGGAAGGTGGAGATGAAGGTCGTGAACGGTGCCGACGGACAACACAGTATTTTCTATTCTATTTTTTCTATTCTATTAGTATTAGATTAGTATTAGTTAGATTAGATTAGTATTAGTTAGTGATCCTGGCTCAGTAAGTCCTTTCTTCCGTGATTAACTATTGGCGCCAGTCCTAGTCCTACATTACATTTTGTCTCTGTGGACCGAGGAGAAAGAGGGCTCAGCGAGAAGAGGATTGTACCATGAGAGAAGCAAGGAGGTCAACCTCTTTCAAATATACAACATGGATTCTGGCAATGCAATGGAGTTGAATGAATCATCTTTTCCACGGAGGTAAATCC